>CM060943.1:1002813643-1012813643 GCA_030765085.1 Allium cepa
GTATCAATAGACAAAAAATACTAACAAACAACATATACCAATGTAGTAAATATTAATAAATTGTAAATACCAAAAAATAACTAATATTAAGAAACAAGAAATATAGATATAATAGTAATTAAAAGGATCCAATCTGTTAACAATAAAGCTCACTTAAGGACAAAGGCATGAAAGATGACCCATAAAAGTGTTGATAAAGCTTCACAAAATTGAAAAGAAGGGTTTCGAAGGCATTGAAGTAGCTTTTGAAGAATTTAGGTTGGTACCGCAATCACCTTATGCACCTACAGGTGTTGAGTGAAATAAGAGCTTTCAAAGGAACCGAAAGGGAGGCAAGGATACCCTTCCTCCTTAGTTAATCCTTTCGACGCAGTTGATTCCACATACAAAAAGGAGTCATATATAAGTTCGAAGCACCTTTCAAAAGTATCAAGTAGTAGGCTCGCACATAAGAACCAAACCATTTGAAATGGTTGGTTTCGCCATTGTTAATTTCCATATAGGGACATTTTACCAACACGTACCTTTCGAAAGAAAAGATAAGCCTTTCGATATGGTAGGACCCTTCTGCAAGCATAAAGAAAGATTAACATGATACCAAGTGACCTTTTGCAATGATTCACTTTTGCAATGATCCTCTCATCACCTATTAGTTCTTTTGACTCATTCACTCAAGTGATCATACATTATGATTAGCACTGGACTAAAGCAACCAAGGAGAGGTTTTGAAGGAGAAAAAAGAATTGGGAGTGCTTCCTCTTACATCCAAAATAACACGATAGGGAACCTTAACCCTTTCATTACTAAAAGAGGCATATCTTTCGAAGGTGTCGAAAGTATCTAGAGGTACATGAAAGCAGTTTTAAGGAATGTTGGAACAATGTCTATTGTTAATGTACTTTTGTTGGAGGCGAAAGGACCAATTCAAGCACAATAAGAGATTAAATATTTTCCTTCGAAGTTATGGAAGCGGAAGGACAAAGGCGAAAGGATGGGTGCAAAAGGTTGGGAAAGTGACCTTTCGATAGCTTCGAAAGGATGGGAATGTAAGGGGTCAATCTGCATCTATAAATACGACCCTAGGGGACCAAGTTGGGGACCGAATTTTGAATTTTGGAATTTCTTTCTTACTTGAGAGAAAAATCAAATTCTGGTAACCCTAAATCAATTTGGGGAAATATGCTTTTACTTGTAGTCCAATTTAGATAAGTAAAAAGAGTGGTTGCATGGATCCAATATCAATTTCAAATATGAGGAAAATCATTTTCCATTAGCATGACTAATGTCCAATTGTACATGATGCTCACTTATTTTCCTAACTCCTATTTAATTTATGCAGTGCTTTGGAGTTTATTTGGATATGTTGATTTCGAATCCTGTTATCTTTACATTTCATGACATGAAATATCAAATAGATGTGAAGATGATAATCCAATATTGACAAGTCAATCAAGTTTGTATCATCTGTCCAAGATAAGTTTCCATTACATATTGAGTTTAAATCTTATTTGTTATATGAGTTGTACATTATGTCCCTTCAAGAGAATAAAGGTCCTCTCTACTCCTTCGAAAGGGGTTTCGAAGGGACTCATTGTATGAATATCAGAATTATATTTGTTGGGAGGACTTCTTCAAAAGGTGTTTGGATACTCTAAAATAAATAACCCCTTTCGAGGGAACCTTCAGCATGACAGAAGAACTTGCGCTTTCGAAAGGGTTCTTCCTTTAAAGGTGTAATGACCCTTTTGATTCGTTTGAAAAGGGTTTCGAATGAGTTGTTTCTTTCTTAAACTTTTCTTTGAAATTTTGAATAGATTTCTTGTTAACAACTAACATCTTCGAAGAGGCGCCTTTCGAGGACATGCAGTGCCTATCGACTCATTCGAAAGGGGATTTGAAGGGGTTGGTTATTCTTTAAGTTTTGCTTTGAGGTGTTAACAAAATTTCTTATTAACATTTTTGATGCTAGAAGGAGGGCCCGAACCTCCATCCTTGTTGTTTCCTTGTAGATTAATTATGGAACTTTTAACTTGTTATAGGAAAATAAAATAAAAAAGGTTTAGTCGAATGGATGAATAAGCAATACACAAGACAAATTTGGAGGTAAATACTACTCCAACTTGGAGGGAGTTATGCAAGGGCAGCCGGCGACCCTAGCACAACCAGATGACAATGCGGTCAAGATAAAATAGCTCTTGAAAGTGGCTCTATTTCATAAATCTTCCAAAATTGCAAAACCAATAACTGAAGACGAGGTGGTCTCCCCAAGGAGAAACTTAAAAGCTCATACCTACGAAGGCAAGAGCAAGGTCGACCTAACATTTTCAAAGAAAAAAGAAAGCCATGCAATTAAAGTTGATCATCAAGGAAGAATACATGATAAGTCTCTTGAGCAATCTAAAAGCTCGACTTCAAAGCAGTATAGCCTAAATCAGAAAATTTATCTTGTTTCTGAAGCTTATTTAAAAGATGTATCAGAGAAGGCTATCAAAGATACGCTAAACGCAAAGGGGAAAAGAACTCTAGATGAGCGAGTAAATGACAATGAATGAGTAGCTCTATTCATAAATGGAATCATTTCAGCGGTCATTCAATCTCATGTCAAGATCCCAATCATGAAATATCATGGCACTACCAATCCCGGTGGTCACTTGATGGCTTTCGACAGCCAAATGGATCTGTATAATGCTGCTAGAGCAATGCGGTGTAGGCTATTCCTAGTAACCCTTCAAGGAGCCACTGCGAAATGGCACTGTCAATATCGAGGGAAGACAATTTACGCATGGAAATAATTTTCCTATGAATTTTCTACTCAATTCTGCATATGCAAAGATCCGACAGTTGATTATACAATTCTAGCAAACATCAAATAAAGGCAAGTGGAATCATTAGGAGACTACCTTTGAAGGTTCATACGGAGGCACTGAAAGCCAAGGATATGAATGATAGGGATAAGCTGATTGTAGCGCATTCAAGATTGACAGAAAATACACCATTTTGGAATGGGCTCTTTGTTCATAGATGTAAAGATTTACAAGACTTCCACTTCCAAGCTGATAAATTCATTCGAATGGATGAATTGTACTATGCCAAAAAGATAATCCTAAGAAGGAGAGTGGAAGATTTGGGTTTGATCGAGGCCATAAAAGGCCAAGGTGGGAGGATTCCAATACTAATTCAATCGCTTTGAACCAGCCATTGTCCTATATTTATGCTACAAAAAAGAGAAAGCTAACTTCCCAAGCTCATTCAAGGCTATAAATTACCCTGAGTAAAGAAGGGGGATGATTATTATGCTTACCATAAGGCAAATGGCCACAAAACTGATGAAAGCCGAGTGCTGGCTGGAATCATCCAGAAGTTAATTCATGAAGGATAATTGAAAGAATTCATCCAAGACCAACAAAAAGCACCCCCGACCAACAATCACGAAAGTTCCCTAATACTGTTGTTGTGAATAACTTAGAAGATAAAATCCACTAAATTTGAGTCCACCCTGAATAGAACTGATGTGGTTCATGGGGGACCACATCTGATAAGAATTGGTAAGGGGGCCAGAAGAAAATATATCACAGAAGCTAAGGAGAGATTATTTTCTATCCAGTAAGAGCCTCCGCTTAAAAATCCACGGCTGAATATGCAGATGCCGAATCTTGCTATTACTTCCCAAAAACCCAAAAAGGGTATCAATCACCCCCATAATGACCCTCTTATGACCACCGCTCAAATCAGGCTCACTATAGTGTCCAAAATTTTGGTTGACACTGGAAGCGTAGTCAATGTCATCTTTAAGCATGCCTTTAATCAAATGGGCATTCCTTAAGATAAGCTAGAGCGCGGTCTTGAACCTATTTTTGGGTTCAATAACAAAGGATCAACTCTGATGGGGCAAGTAAAGCTGCTAGTACAAATGGAAGTGCCACCATGTTGTAGAATTTTTGAAGCTCCTTTTGTGATCATCAACCTACCATCGTACTACAATGCATTCTTTGGCTGCCCTGTGTTAGATGAGGTGGATGCATTCGTCTCACCAAAGTATTTGATGGTGAAATTCTTAATAAAAGAGGTTAGGGTACCATTTGAGGGGAATAATTTAGCTCTCGCAAGATGTATTTTGCCACTCTTGATCAATATAAAAGGGAGTACTCTTCTTATTATGTTTACTTTACTGTTTTTCAACCTTTAAATGATGGATTTTTACATCCAACCATTTAAAACAAAAATGAAATCTAATAAAATAAATAAACATGTGTTTGGAAGGTACTTCCCATCTGGGGGCAAAAGGAAGAGGACTGACGCCAACTCCATAGAGGAAAGTGAGATAATTATAGGATTCGATTGCCAAGGGGAAATGGAAAGGATAAAGCCTACAGAGGATGTTGAGGAAATATGTATAGATCCAACCGATTCGACTAAGACCGTTAGAATGGGAAAGGAATTGAAGACAATTTGAAAGCGGATTTAACTCAATTCTTCAAAGCTAACAAATATGTATTTGCATGGACTCATTTGGATATGATCGGGATTAATCCATCAGTTATCTGCCATGCGTAAAATATGATCCAAATGTAACCTCCGTTCAACAAAAGAAAAGGCAATTTCATAAGGTTCGATCTGATGCTATAAAAGAAGAGATTAAAAGGCAGCTTGAAAATGGATTTATACGAGAAGTTTTCTTATCCATAATGGCTAACAAATCCAGTGTTGGTAAAAAAAGGCAAACGAAAAATAAAGAACATGTGTTGACTATACAAATCTGAACAAAGCATGCATGAAAGATCATTATCCGTTACCTAGAATAGACCGGTTAATTGATGTAACTAGTGGTCATAAGTTATCATTCCTTAAGGATGCTAATTCAGGATATAACCAAATGCCCATGTTCAAACCGGACGAAGAGCGTACAAGCTTCATTACCGATTGAGGAATCTTCTATTATAAAGCAATGCCTTTCGGGCCGAAGAATACAGGAGCTACTTATCAGAGATTAGTCAACAGAATGTTCAAGGAGCAGATTGGACGAAATATGGAAGTTTATGTGGGTAACATACTAGTAAAGTCTCACGAAGCTGAGAATCACCTTAAAGATCTTGAAGAAAGGTTTAAAGTATTATGAAGGTATCAAATGAGATTGAATCCTCAGAAATGTTCTTTTGGAGTTCATTCCAGAAAATTCTTAGGTTACATCGTTAGCGCATAAGGAATCGAAGCCGGTCCTAATCAGATTCAGGCTATCAAAGACATGGCAGAACCTAAAATCTACAAAGATGTAATAAGCTTGAATGGTAGAACTGCATCCCTAAGCAGATTTATCTATAAGACAACTGGTAAATGCATCCCCTTCTTCAATGTGATTAAGAAAAGAAAGAATTGTGAATGGGAAAGGATTGTAAGAAAGCTTTCCAATAATTAAAAAATCATTTAGAAAGTTCCCTTGTATTATCCAGTCCTATGGATGGAGAAAGCCTATATTTATATATGGTGGTTTCAAAACACGCGGTTATTTCAGTACTAATCAGAGAGGAGAATGGAACTCAACTTCCCATTTATTATGCAAGTAGACGATTGAAAGATGCTGAGATTTGGTATCCAATCATAGAAAATTTAGCTTGTTATTTGATACTGACTGCACGGAAACTCAGAGCGTACTTTCAAGCGCATCCAATCAAAGAATTGACCAACTTTCCACTCAAACAAATTTTCAGTAAACCAGAGACTTCAGGGAGGCTAGTAAAATGGGTAGTTAGTATGACATTGAATTTCATCCACGAGCAGCAATTAAAGGGCGGGATTTAGCAGACTTATCAATGAATGTACAAGTTTCGTTAAGGAATGATCAGAGAAAGAGAAGGATAAAAAATCCATATGACAACTATTTGTGGACAGGAAATTAAATGAGTAGGAGCTGGAGCAGGGTACAGTATAATCACACTTAATAGGCATCACTTACATTATGCAATGAAGCTAGGGTTTGCCACAACGAATAACATAGCTGAATAAGAATCGATGGTGGCAGGATTTACTTTATCTTTGCAACTTAAAATCCCACGGATTCAAATCTTTATGGACTCTCAACTATTGGTGAATCAAATAAACTGATATATCAGACTAAAAATGCCAAACTAGCCCTATATGTTTAGAAGGTGCTAAAAATGCTCGCCGTATTTGAAAATTTTTCTATACATCAAGTTCCAAGGGAAGATAACTCTTAAGCGGATTCATTAGCAAAATTGCTAGTTCAAGTAGAGCTCCAAAAACCTACATCATACTAGTAGGATATTAAACAAAGCATAGCATTGAAGAGGAAATGCCTGAACCAGGGAAGGAACTAATAGTTTTAATTAGATCCCAAGCGAGGACACAAGAGAGAAAAGTAAGAGAAATCAGTGAAGAAATTCCATATGAGAAGACCAATTATCCAAAAACCAAAAATTGTTATAATAACACTTGGATGACAACTATTGTAGAATATCTTACTAGTGGGAAATGGAAGTGAAAAAAATCAGGCGACAGGCTCCAACTTTCACAATGATGGATGGAATTCTTTATAAGAAAGGATATGCTCTTCCTTAATTAAGATGTGTGAGTTTGGAGGATGGGATGAAATTGTTGGTGGAAGCACATGAAGGATTTTGCAGAGGCTATTCCAATGGGATAAAGTTGGCTAAGGAAATAATGAGACTAGGCTTTTATTGGTCTCAAATGGCAGCAAGCTATTGAGTATGAAAAGAAATGTGAAAATGCAAAAAAACTCAAAGATTCCCCGTTTACCACCAAGTCATTTAACTCCGATCTCTAGTCCATGGCCCTTCGATATATGGGGAATCGACTTAATCAAAGTATTGCTAATTTCCAAAGGAGGAGCAAAATGTGTTGTAGTGGCCATTGATTACTTTACTAAGTGGGTAGAAGCGAAACCGCTCCCCAAATTCACTTATGGGAAAGTGCTTACATTTGTCATTAAAAACATCATTACCAGATTTTGAATCCTTTATAAGATTATATCTGATAATGGAACGTGATTTGAAAGTGAAGAGTATTCTCGATTTTTCCATAAGAACGGGGTTATCAAAAGCTTTTCTTCCATGGCACATCCAAAGGATAATGGAGCCATTGAGGTGGCAAATAAGACTATTAAGACTATCTTAAAAAACCGATTAAATAAAGCCAACGGAAATTGAGTAGAAGAATTTTCATTTGTATTATAGGCTTATTCCACTGGAACTGCAACAGGTCGTACCCCTTATTCTGTAACATATGGGTGTGAAGAAATGTTGCCAATTGAAATTGAGGTTCCCTCACATCAAAGAATCGCATATGCGTTCGATCCAAACCAGGAATTGAGGAGTGAATCATTGGATTTAATACACGAGCTACGAGATGAAGCAGCTTTCGGACTGCTGAATATCAGAGAAGTATAACAAAATACTACAACTCAAAAGTAAAAACCAGATCATCTTAAGAGGAGATGTAGTACTCCGAAGGGTGATGGAAAACACAAAAATCCTATGGATGGACTGCTAAGACCAAACTGGAAAGGTCCCATAATCGTATGCAAAGTAATCCCTCCTGGTGCTTACAAGTTATGTCGACAAGATGACAATATGGTTCCTAGTACGTAGAATGCAGAACATTTATGACCATATTTTCTTACAATGAGTGAATAAAGCACCTCTTCCTTAAGAGAAGTCTACATGGTTGAGAGTAAGATTCTCCTTGAATTCGGAAACTACCTTAAACAGTTAAAATCTTTTGTCCCCAAGATGGCCAAGTCAAAGTGCCACCTGGAAGGAGGTTAGAGTAAGCCCTTATCCACACCATGCTATGGCCAAGTTAAAACATCAACAAGCCCTTAATAGCGCCATGCTATGGCCAGATCAAGGCACCCCCTAGAAGGGGTTGGAGTATTAATGACCCAATTTTTTCGACTTCCAAAAGTCGACATCAATACGTCCACTGTATCCAATGCCGAGCAATCAAATGCCGAAAAACCGAACTGTTAGGGTACAAGAAGAAGAGGATAGAAGAAGAAATAGGAACAACAACAAAATCTCATATTTCGTAGCGGAACAACATATAACAGATAAATGAATAATCTTTAAAACAAAGTACTATATCAGTTTATACATACAACATCAGAGTTTACAATAACATAATACAATACCTGCAGTTGGTATAATTTAACTCACATGGAAAATTTACTTTGCACCAACCATACGCAGTGGACACTACATAATATAAGTGATATGCTTCGCCATCCAGCTTTCTTATGATCTCCACAGTATCTCTTTTCTGACTTCGCTCCAGAATAACTGATAATCTGACTCTAGGCTGCTTATGTAGAAAATTGTGGGCACCCAGAGTTTAGAAAGGGAACAATAAACTCCAGGTCAGTCATGGAACTGGTGTGAGATCTTAAAAACAGTTATTTTCACAAAGAAAAGAAAAAAACCTACTATGCTTTTGAAAAATGAAACTACCGCAAGGCCTCCCGGCACACACACGATGCAATCGCACACTTGGGGGAGATTTCTCCTTATGATAGTCAAACATGCTTGATACGCAAAATCTTTTTGATACTATTATTAGTGCATAATATGGAAAACATTTTGAAAGTATAATATAAATCTTAGCCAACATAGGTACCATTATATTATGCCTGCTATAGCATCCTCCTGAGGAGGCAGATTATACAATTGCAATCATAAAGGCTCGCATTGTTTCTTTGGATTTCCAGCAAATGGTCAGGCTAAGGAACTTCCTAGGACACATCGGTACGCCTCTATAGAGACGCCCCGAGAACCTAATCGGATCGCTGCCAACACAAGGTTGGGTTACCTCTATAACTAGGTAACTACTACACGAGTATGCCATCCCCCGGTCGTTAGCAACCTTTATCAGAGGATCCTCAACAACAAAGCAACAACAACAAAGTAATAAATTTGTAGCAACCACATAGGTTAAATATCTGGGCTACATACCATGATACAACCCTTTTCCCAGAAGGAAATGAACATACCCTCAAGGGGCGCTACCCTCAAATAACCTTGCTGCATCCTTCTTGTTTCGACCATTTCGGGCTGTGAGGTTCGACGAAGTCTTGTCCACAAAGCTACGATTTACACAAAAGACATGCTTCGATCAATAAATGATCAGCAGCACTTCGTATGCCACATTACCAAATTGGGAACGTATCACTAGTAACCATCAACTACATAACCTCTGAGCTCGTACGTCTCAGAGAAGGGTGTTAAGCCAAGAGAATAAATTCTTTGCAACCAATAGAAATGTATTTGATAGAAACCAGCTTTACATCTCAAAGTGTAACGTCGGACACACATCCATACAAGTCCGTTCCGGGATCGAACAAAACCGAAGGCACTTCAAAGAATCCCTTGCAATCCGAATATTCACTAATCACATCTGGACTCCCCATCACAAAGGGTGATAAAAATCTCTATATCGAAGCAAGTCAATGCAGAGACATTCGACATGTAATCCTTTCGTTTTCAAAAATACCCAGTCTTCAACACCATCTTCATATGCAATCCCATTTCGTCGTATCTTTATTTGGAATGGGTTTTATGACATAAAGTCCTCCCCCGGCTAGTCTGAATAACGAGCGCTTATTTTAAAAATAAGTGTTACATTCAAATTTCAAATAAATAACAACAAATTTCCGCTTTGATCTTTTTTATAAAAAAAAGATCCAACACAAAGATTCAATGTGGTTTTCGAATATCCATTTGGAATCCGACCCTCGTTCGCATCGAAATTCAAAGGCCATTTTAAGGCCAATATTAATAGTTGGTTATTTAACTATCAATCAGTATTCACAACAATCACCAGATTTAAAATAATTTTTCCCTAATTATTAACTTTCAAAATATCTTCGCAAGATATATTTTCATACTTCAACCATTTGAAAACAAATTTCAAATCACTTTTCCTTACGCGGAATAAATTTTCAAATATTTCTTTATTTCCACTGAAAATCTGTCGAGTTCAAATACGTTTAAAATTATTTAAATTACTTATCCAAAACATATATGCTTGGAAATATTAAAATAAAACTATTTTAAACACTTACTTAAATATTGGTTATGAAAATATTATCCCAGCATCTTATATATAACTTCAAGTCCAAACTAATTTTAAAATAAAATTAGTAGATAGGGTATAACTATTTAAACAACCATTTTCTAAAAAAATATCAGTTAAATCTTTAAAATAACCAATCCTATAATCAACTTAATAACATTCACTTTAGAGATTTAAAAACAATTTCAGAAAATAATTTCTCCAACAATATTCTGTTTAAAACCAATTCTAAAACTTTTAATTTATACTTTAAAAGCTACTTTGAAAATATTTGGCTTTCCAGGGCAAATACACTTCCCATTTCAAAATGGTTCATTTAAACCAATTAATAAACCTTCTCGATTTATTTTAAATTTACATTCCAAATCCGTAAATTTCTTTTCACATCTTTAAAATAAATCAAAATTTATTTATAAAACAAATTTCCCTTTTCTTTATAAAATTCCCATTGTGAATTTTAAATTTTCAAATATCCACTGATATACGATTTTCAAATCGATTTTCCAAATATTCACTTTCAAACACCAAATCAATTTTCAAATTAATTTTCAAATTTATTTCAAACGCCAAATTAATTTCCAAATCGATTTCCCAAATAATTATTTTTAAACACCAAATCAATTCCAAATTGATTTCTCAAAGATTTATTTTTAAACACCAAATCACTTTCCAAATCGATTTCCCAAACATTTATTCTTAAACATCAAATCAATTTCCAAATGGATTTCTCAAAATTTTATTTTTAAACACCAAATCACTTTCCAAATCGATTTTCCAAAGATTCATTTTTAAACACCAAATCAATTTTCAAACCGATTTTCAAATTTATTATCTTTTTTAAAATAAATTGTTTTATATCTCCCAAACTAATTAAAATATGGATTTTAAAATAAACTCTTCAACATTTTAATAATACTATTTAAAATCAAATTATTAAAATCTTTTCCCTTATTTTTGAATTAATTTGATAAGTTTTCAATAATAAAACTTTATCTATTTAAATTCCTTCCTTTAAATTCACCCAATTCTTAAAAATGAATTTACTTAGAATTCTCTACTTTTATTCCCAAAAATCAAACTTTATTTATTTCTGGTATCCTACGATACCAAAAATATATTCGGATAAACTATAGCCTTCATTGATTTCAATCACAAATATAATCACACAGAGATTATGAATAAAACAACACACAACATTTAAACAAATTCAAACATTTAAGGAATCTAATTGGATCCTTCCAACCTGTTTCCATGCATCCACAGACGTTAGCACAGCAATTAAATACCAATTCTACTACGAGGTGGAATATTGCAGTATATGGATTATATAATATCATCCGCTATTGTGCGGTGCATAGGGTCTCATCCGCTATATAATGCGGGAAATCAATCACTCCAAATACATATATAATACCAATTCCACTTCGAGGTGGAATATCGTGGTATATGGGTTTATATAATATCCTCCGCTACTATGCAGCACATGGGGTCTAATCCAATACAACTAATAATAATTTATCATCCAAGCACACAATCAACAATTTTAAATTTAACTATTTAAAATTTAACTAGAAATTCCAATTGAGTGAGAAGATCTCACCTTTAACAACGCATGCAATCCATTTCCAATCCATCTTGACACGTTTTCATGTCTTTTGACCTTGTATAAATAATTTATACAATTGATTAGTATTCGAAATAAATCAAATAATAAATTTCCATTTAATAGATTTATTTAATTTAAACTAATGATTTGATTTAAATAAATAATTTCCCTTTTTAAAATTCCTATATTCCCAAAATCTTATACATATATACTTATTTACTGTTTTCCCATACATATTAAAATATGTGTATGTATTTATATACATATATATATACACATATATACTTCTACTAAAAATTGTTATCTGTTCCAGTTAATAATAATAGCAGTTCTACTCTGCTTTATATATACATGCATATATAAATCTATAATTTAACGAAAATAATTTACACTATACCTCACAGACCAACACCCAAACCGACTGCCCTTTCACCGAAACCATCTCGACTACATCACTACGCGGCCAACCTCCATGACAATCACGAGCAAGCTCAAGTTCAGCTGCACACCTTGCCTCCGCTCGCGGTTTTTCCTCGACGACCCCCCATCCCATGTTGATTCCACAATGGCGTCATCTCTCCAATTCACGCGCGTAAGACCCCAACATCACGAGAATTGACATTGGCCCTACTAATACCCTTCCACGACCGTGCCGCCTCAACCAAGAGCCACTCCGTCCCCTTTTTCTCAAGCTCGAGTTCGAGTTGAGCTCGCGATGTCGTGCCCCTTTATTTCTCAGTTCCACCATTTTAAACGAAAGAAATCGATTTACAGAAGATGAAAGAATTTGTGAAATAAGAAAGGCAGTTCGATTTTAATGATTTCAATTTCTGTTTAATCAGCTTTGCCCTTTTCTTTATTTTTTTAATGAAAGGTTAACACTTGTACGCAAAAGAAAAAAGGCAGGGGTACACGTGCTTAGATTGTCTCTACGTGTTGTGCTAGCTACAATACTTTGCTTATGTTGTTTATATTCAAATTTGAATTCAAATTTAAATTATTTCGATCTCCACAGCTCAAAACCTTGACTTTCAATCGAGGCATGTTGCTAGGCGTTTATAATGTTATACCCCTATTTCGAATGCAACGAAAAAAGTTTCGAGCCTAAATTTGATCATGGAGAAGATAGCTTTTGGACCCAGCTATTAAATTAAGTTACGATATAAATTTCTGCACCTTTGCTTATCGTACGGCCAAAGATCACTCCAAATGCTGCAAAAATTGAATTTCGATAATAATACAATATTATGGATCCAATGGAACTGGTTTCATTGAAATACGAGACTGTGTCCCAGAAGGCTAATTTTAAATATCGATTTAAACTATATAAAATCAAAACCAAACAAATCTCTTTCAAATTAAATTTTAAAAATTCTACTATCTCCAGTATCATCAATATAAATTTCTAAGCCTTTAAAATATTTTTTAACAAGCTTAAAACTGAAGATTAAATATTTTACCCAGTTCAGTAATTAAATTGTCAAATAGATCCTGATATTTAAAATTCAAGTTAAATTATCTTCCAAATATTTAAGATCACTTAAATATTTCAATTTCAAATGTTGAAAATTGTGGGTTGTCACGTTCTTCCCCTTAAAAGAATTGCGTTTCGAAATTACTAGTTAAGAGGAATGATCCTTAACTCGTTTATTATTTCCCCAAAATCAAATTGTTCTATCAACTTGTCAAAACAAATCTTTTTATTAAAGATCCATTATCACTTCAACAACTTTCCAAAATATTCCATAAATTCCAAAAAATATTGTTTTCTTAACAATTCAAATTTAAATTTGAATTCAAATTTTAAACTTTCATAATTTTCTCAAAATTTTACCAACTCCCTAAATTTTTGAAAAATTTCGCCAGCGTCTCCTTTGCGCGGCTAACTCGGTATGGCTACAAAATTGTTGGGGATGCGGATTAAGGATCTTAAGGCAGAAATAACACTAGAGGGGGGGTGAATAGTATTTTAAAGAATATATGAACTATATGACTAAATTAAAACTTTCAACACAAATCTAAATAGAATTCTAACACAGAATGATCACAGAACATATAAAAAATGCAAATAGTAAAGTAAAGCAAGTAAAAGGAAAGAACACACCGGATTTTATACTGGTTCGGAATCCTCCTACATCCAGTCCTGCACCAAGCCAATATCCTTGTACAGATTTTTATAATCCAATATCCAAATTACAACCCTCAATTTCTAAGGCCTTGAGGAACCCTTCTATCTCCGAGTCTGGGGTAAACTCTCTTGATTTACGGGACACAAGATCACCCTAATACTTCTTAATAACAATCCTTTTGAATGGATAGACTCTATGGACTTTTTGAATACAAATTAATCCTATAACTCTGAATAGCACTTTGATCTTTAGTAGAATGATGGAGAATCAAATAGAGAGAGTATCTAAATGATTTCCTATTGAGAATTTGGCAGAATGATGGCACGATCTTGAAAATATGAAGTTTTATGGATATGGAATGGTGGAGAAGAAAGAGTGAAGAAAATAAGAAAGTAGTTGTTAAAAAATTCGTTTTGGAAGCCTTTATATAGATGCTCAACAGTCATAACCATTGGCGAAAGGTTTTTGAACAAATGGACACTTCTGTTGAAAATTGGATTTTGAATCCAACTGTCACCATGTCGACATGGGGTATCCCCATATGTCGACATCCCTCAGTTCAAAATTGTAGAGATGTTGTTTTGTAAAAGCATTTGAATTTAAAACAAGATGAAACTTCTCTGAAGCAAAATAAAGTGTTTATACAATATTTTGAGATAGATAATGAATATAAAACATTATTTTAAATATATGTATATAATTGATATAGACCGTCAATTATATAAGTAATATTTAAAATCAGAATAAGTTTTGATGTTTTAAAAATAGAAGTTTTTAAAATCAGAATAGAGGAATATTTCAAGGCTAAAACAAAGTTTGAAAATCTTTTTAAAAACATGATTTTGAAAGCTAAAACATTTTGAAAACAGATTTAAAAACATTTTGAAAAATCTATTCAAACTGAAATTGCAAGAACCTTCCTACAGTGCTCCTCCATAGGACTCGAGAACTTGTACAAAGTAGTTTAAATGATTTTGATTTTCGTGGGTTTGTAAGCCACTTGTCATAGGTTTGTAAGCTACTTGTCGTGGGTTTGTAAGCCACTGGTTTCGATAGAAATTGGGTTCCATCTCAAAAGAAAATTGGAAGAAAGATGAGTGTGCTATTATGAAGTTTTAACAAAATACTAGACACTTATCTTGAGATCTTGAAATCTTGATTCTCTAGAGTCTTGAATCTTGAATCTCTAATCTTCATCTTGATGCTTGAGTCTTTATACTGATCAGTCTTCGATAATACCTGCATATACTTCCTATATACATATATATATATATATGAAAATGTTAGTATATATTTTATAAAGTAAAGTATAATAACTATATAAGGTTGTTGTCATCAAAACATCATCAACTCGGTTCCTAACAATCTCCCCCTTTTTGATGATGACAACCTTTATTTATAAAATATTCTTACCATACCATAACTCCCCATAACTCCCCCTTACTCCATGACTTCTTCTCAAAACTACAACTCCCCTTTATTCCACGACTCCCCCTTACACCAAGCACATTTATTGTTATAGCTTTCTCCCCCTTTGTCATCAACAAAAAGGAATAAAAGATTTACCTATTCTAAAGTATATATAGAATAAAAGTGTAAAGTGAACGTGTAAGTGATCAAGTGTGTGTGCATATATATAAGTGTAACTTGACAATCAAATCAATATCATACATAGCAAACCAATCATGTATAGTATATGAAGTTATATACAAACCAAATCCAAATCAAACTTAAGTAAACAATTCAATCAAATCCTAATCAAATCTAAATCAAATCAAATCAAACAAACAAAAAAACATACATAATGATCAGACATTCCTTGGGACTTCCACCCATCCATCTTCTCCAAAGATAGGATCGGTTTTGATAACATCCCAATTATCTTTGTCGAGAGTGATTGGTGGATTTTCTTCGGGTTCGTCTTTGCTAAGGCTTAAGATCATCCAACGAAGTGCGTTGAAGTGTTTCTCTTGCTCTTTGATCATCTGCATTTGGCTTAATTCTAAGTGCCTTTGATTTCTAAGTATAAAAGAAAGAATATTCTTGAAAGAAGTAAGAGTTTCTTCAAGATTTTCACTTAAATTCTTAGTTGGAGAAGCCATAATTTAAGAAATAAGTTGAAGTATGAGAGGAGATGAATAGAAATGGAGGTAGAGGAGTTTTTCTGAAAGAAATAGGTATTTATAGGAGTTATTGGCCGTTCAAAATGAATTGTCACTTGGTAGTTACAAGAATTTGAAATTAAAAATTGTAACTACTTTCTGACTGTTATATGTCGACATGGGGGGATGGGGCATGTCGACATGGTCTAGACAGAATGACCAACAGAGATATATAAAGCTGGAAAACAGAGAATGAGATAGCATTACTTATATTAGTTAACATTACATAATCTTAACTAAAAAGGTAGAAAATACAAAGATAGATAAACGATAGCTAGAGAGATAATGGCTAGGATTAGTTTGATGAAGATGATGATGAGTACAAGCCAAGTTTCCTGCCTATCTTTCCAAAGAACTTGTCGATCTTGGTAGAGATTTTATCCATTTTCTTGCTAATAGATCTCTTAAGAACCTTTTGGTTTTGGGCAAGTATCTTTTGGTTCTTGAGTATGGTTTTGTTGGACGGATTGGCAGGTGTATGTGGATACTCTATACTTTCCAAAGAGGTATCTTCATCTTCCTCTTCTTCTTCAATTTCCATTCCTTCCCCTTCTTCCTCTTCTTCTTCCTTTTTTTCCATCTCTTCATGAGCAAGTCTCTCTTCCTTTTCGGCAAGTGTTTCATATGGTTGAAACATAAGTGGGATTTTCATAGGAGAAATGTTCCCATGATTGAACACTTTTCTACTTACAAACTCTTCCTTTTTAACTTCCACACCAAAATAATTGAAAATCCGAGTAAGGTAAATTCCATGATAAAGAGTGTTTTCTCCCATATTAAAATTTTTGGGTCTTAACTCATCCAAAATAGTTTGTGCCCAATTAATATCATATTTTCCAAAAATAGCAAAAGGAGCTTTACACACTTTTGAGGTGGGATTATTGTAGTTTCCCGACCTAGGAATAATTGTGTGTTGAATAAGAAGGTTGGCAATTCTTGCTTTTGGGCGGAAAAAGCGATTCTTAAAATCCATGTGGTCATCGCTTTCAAACATGTGATGAAAAGTCTCTCGATCGGTTTCATTGATTTGAAATTCCGAGAGATTCATACCGGTAGATTTGCAACCCAAAATAGTACCCAAAATATCGGAATCCAAAACAATAAGTGTTCCTTTAACACTACTCCAAATTTGATCTTCATTTCCATTATAAAATCCACGATTTAGGTTTGCATAAAACATTTTGACAAGGTTTGGATAACAAACGAAATCATTTTGCTTGTTATCAATCAAGCTAAGAATGGAGTTTTCTTCAAAAAGTTGATCGATTTCATAAGAAGAAAAATCATCAAAAATGGCAAATTTTCCCGTATTGACTTTACCATAGTTTACATAGTTTATGTAAGCTTTGATAACCTCCGGGTCATTGAAAAGATCATTTTTGATGGATTTGGGCTGCCTCATAGTTGATGGGTTACTTGAGGAAGCCATTGATGAGTGTTTGAGAGGAGTAGAAGATAATGAAGAAGGTTTGAATTATGAGAATAAAGTGAAAAGAGATGATAAGAGAAGTATATTAAATAGATTCTCTAAAGTCATGTTCTCTGGTCAAGAGGTGTCTTTTCAGAATTTTGAAGTAAGTGAAAAGGTGGAGGGAAATTCAAAAGTTTGAATTCAAATTTTGAAATCAAATTTTCGAGAGGCATGTCGACATGGGGTATCCTGGCATGTCGACATATGCCTGTTGAATATGAAAAGAGGTGTCTATTCCTAAAACTAAGAAATTCCTAAAATCTTAAGAAAACTAATCTATATTCTATATCTATATATAATTCCAGTAATAATATTAAATATAATAATATTAAAATATTTTAATATTTGAAATATTATTAAAATAATATTATTTTGAATTTAAAAAATCAAATTTCAAAGGGTGATTTTGAATTTAAAAATTCAAGGAATTGCAAACAAAATCAAAGAAAGCAAGCATCCAATAAAATTAAAATAAATGTGTGCCTATTTTTAGATCCAAACTCCAATCGTCTTCTGATTCGAGAATAGCCGTGAAGCACAGATTTGAATTATCGGTTTTCTTCTCGTCATCACTGAATGAATCTGAATCATCAAGAGTTGCTGCATATGCCTTCTTTCTTTTCTTTAGTTGCTCGTTGTTTGGTTGAAATGTCTGTTTGTCTGGATATGGACAATCCATCTTGTAGTGCCCTGTTTTGTTGCAGTTATAGCATCTATCACCATTATTGTTGTTGTTGTAGTTCTCCGAAGTATTTCTGGAATTTCTTTGATCATTTCGTTTAAAGTTATTTATCTTTCTATACTTCAGAAATTTCCTGAAATTTATGGTCATGAAAGCAATTTCTTCATCACTCTCTTGTTCTGAATCTCCAGTTGTTGCTTTGAATGCGATCGATTTCTTTTCCGTTGCCTTAGATTCTTTTCTCCCTTGTAGTTGAACTTCATAAGATATTAGATTACCGATTAACTCTTCAATCTTCATTTGACTAACATCATTTGCTTCTTCAATAGTAAGTGTCTTTTGATCCCATTCTGGAGTGAGTGAATTGAGTATTTTTCTGACTTGATCTTCTTCTGAGAAACCCTTTCCTAAAGCAATCAATGAGTGTACAATGTCTTGAAATCGACAATACATGTCGGAAATAGACTCATTTTCATGCATTTTAAACAATTGAAACTGGTTAGTTAATATGAAAATTTTAGTCTATTTAACTTTGCTTGTTCCTTCATGAGTTACTTGCAAAGTTTTCCAGATTTCAAATGCAGACTTACAAACAGAGACTCTATTAAACTCATTCCTATCAAGTGAACAAAATAGTATATTCATAGACTTAGAATTGTTTTGTGCAACTGTCTTTTGCTCAGTAGTCCACTGGGCAAAATTTGTAGTTGGTTCAACATATTCAATTTGTGTCATATTCCAAGTATCTAAACTTATGGATTGTAAATAAATTTTCATCCTACATGCCCAATATGCATAATTACTACCATTAAAAAGTGGTGGTCTGACAGTAGACTGACCCTCTACAAATGAACTAGTGTTAGTGCTTATGTTGACAGAAGTAGTGGTGACAGGAGTGACATTATTAGTGTGTTGTGCCATTAAAACTTTTCAAAATTTCAGATTATGAAAATAATGAAAACCAATGCTCTGATACCAATTGTTGGGGATGCGGATTAAGGATCTTAAGGCAGAAATAACACTAGAGGTGGGGTGAATGGTGTTTTAAAGAATATATGAACTATGTGACTAAATAAAAACTTTCAACACAAATCTAAACAGAATTCTAACACAGAATGATTACAGAACATATAACAAATGCAAATAGTAAAGTAAAGCAAGTAAAAGGAAAGAACACACCGGATTTTATACTGGTTCGGAATCCTCTTACATCCAGTCCTGCACCAAGGCAATATCCTTGTACAGATTTTTATAAGACAATATCCAAATTACAACCCTCAATTTCTAAGGCCTTGAGGAACTCTCCTATCTCCGAGTCTGGGGTAAACTCTCTTGATTTACGGGACACAAGATCACCCTAATACTTCTTAATAACAATCCTTTTGAATGGATAGACTCTATGGACTTTTTGAATACAAATTAATCCTATAACTCTGAATAGCACTTTGATCTTTAGTAGAATGATGGAGAATCAAATAGAGAGAGTATCTAAATGATTTCCTATTGAGAATTTGGCAGAATGATGGCACGATCTTGAAAATATGAAGTTTTATGGATATGGAATGGTGGAGAAGAAAGAGTGAAGAAAATAAGAAAGTAGTTGTTAAAAAATTCATTTTGGAAGCCTTTATATAGATGCTCAACAGTCATAACCATTGGCGAAAGGTTTTTGAACGAATGGACACTTCTTTTGAAATTTGAATTTTGAATCCAACTGTCACCATGTCGACATGGGGTATCCCCATATGTCGACATCCCTCAGTTCAAAATTGTAGAGATGTTGTTTTGTAAAAGAATTTGAATTTAAAACAAGTTGAAACTTCTCTGAAGCAAAATAAAGTGTTTAAACAATATTTTGAGATAGAGAATGAATATAAAACATTATTTTAAATATATGTGTATAATTGATATAGACCGTCAATTATATAAGTAATATTTAAAATCAGAATAAGTTTTGATGTTATAAAAATAGAAGTTTTTAAAATGAGAATAGAGGAATATTTCAAGGCTAAAACAAAGTTTGAAAATCTTTTTGAAAACATGATTTTGAAAGCTAAAACATTTTGAAAACAGATTTAAAAACATTTTGAAAAATCTATTCAAACTGAAATTGCAAGAACCTTCCTACAGAGCTCCTCCATAGGACTCGAGAACTTGTACAAAGTAGTTTAAATGATTTTGATTTTCGTGGGTTTGTAAGCCACTTGTCGTAGGTTTGTAAGCTACTTGTCGTGGGTTTGTAAGCCACTGGTTTCGTAGAAATTGGGTTCCATCCCAAAAGAAAATTGAAAGAAAGATGAGAGTGCTATTATGAAGTTTTAACAAAATACTAGACACTTATCTTGAGATCTTGAAATCTTGATTCTCTTTAGTCTTGAATCTTAAATCTCTAATCTTCATCTTGATGCTTGAATCTTTACACTGATCAGTCTTCGATAATACCTGCATATACTTCCTATATACATATACATATATATATATATATGAAAATGTTAGTATATATTTTATAAAGTAAAGTATAATAACTATATAAGGTTGTTGTCATCAAAACATCATCAACTCAGTTCCTAACAAAAATGGCACCAATGGCCCCTAGATTCAAAAAGAAAATGAAAGGCCAAGTGGCTAGACAAGAAAGTTATCAAATTTCATATAGAAATTTAAATACATACCTTTTTCGAGGAATTCAAATTTATTTTCGGAATCAAAATCCAATTTATCCTTTGCCTTTAACATACCTGTATATCCTACTATCCATAATGTCCAATTTCAACATTCAAAAATCCTTTTACACATTTCTTTACAAAAGTTTCAATATATATTTCATTCAAATTTATACGATATACATACATCATTCATACGCAATATTAAATTCGATCACTCATTCGATCACACAATTTCACTTCCGAACTAGTATCGTCCACCCGACTTTCTAGTGTGAATTCAGATCTGGTTTCTTGATCAGAAACCGTCATTCTCCTTGCATAGTTCTAAACTATGATAAAGAATTTCCAGAATCAACCAAAAATCCATATCCGGGTTCGTCGTCGAAAATCGAGTGAAAAATTCTAACTCAGATAGATATAACTATCTCGAAATTCTATGCTCGAATTCTGGATCAAATCGTTATGTGAATAATATATGTACATCCTACATATTTATTCCAATTGATTATTAGCTTTATCAATTTTTTGTTTTTTATTCATATTGATTTTCACTTCCTTATTCACAATTACCATTTCACAATTTCCAATTTAATCTTCATTCACTTATTAACTTGGTATATTTCCAATACCAATTTTTTACTTAAGAATTTTATCATTTGTTTCTTAAGTTCGATATAAGTATTTTACATACTTTCTATATTTATTTTCAATTTGCCACTTCGATTAATATCTACTTATATTTAAACTGGATCTCTATATGAATTCAATTTACCTTTCATTTATAATTATTGAATTAATTTATTTCAAACCATATTTAATTTGTCACTGCTTCAATTAGTTTCACTTACTAATTTCATTTTAATACTTTGCTTTGTTTATCACAAATCAAATTCAATTTCCAATATTCAGTTTTAATTCAAACCTTTAAGCTTCGATTAGTATTCCAACTTATTTACATTTCACACTTATTTTAATTTAACTCCTTTCAAGTTGGATCCTATTTCAACAAATTTCAAAACTTTTATAAGTTATCAAACTTATTTATTATTATTCCATAAATATTTTAAATAAGATTCCAGAGTCTAAATAATCACTTAAGTATTCCAAAACCATTTCTTAAATCAACTATATCCAAAACTTTTGCATAAAATAACCATAACTTTTGCAATCAATTTTAATCTAAAAAATTTTGGCAGCAATTCCTCTCTTGAAAACCCAAAAATGAACACCGATGATGTTGCGATCATCATCGGAATTATTTTCCAACAACTGAAAAGAGTTTAGTGCTTTTATCCCGTTAAAACATTTTTCCAAACCTTTGAAAATCATTTTCAAATCAAAGGGATTTAAACTTTTCACCAAAATTTCAAATTTCAAATCCTTTTAAAAACATTTCCAAATATTCCTCTGGAATTCTATTTCAAATTATAAATCACATTTACAAATTTATATTTACAAAACCCATTTGTACACGAATTTTTTTCTTATCTTTTTGTTAGGATTTTAATTTCTTATTCAATAATCAATGATAATAATTTAATATTATCACTTCCTAATAACCAAGCAACCATATGCTATAATAATTTACGGAAAATGATTTCCTTTCTGTACAAAAATAGTTTGGGTAAAATTATTTCATTTACCCTATTTTAAAACAATATCGTGTCGAATTGTTCTGTACAAGTATTTAGAGATCCCTATTGATAGAGTTGTACAGACTATACCGACCAGAATCCATATACCACTCAACAAACCAATCATCACAATATAAAACAATTTTTATATTCACTGATAAATACGCGCTCATATCTATTATTACACTCAAACTCATTCTAGAATACTACTGACTCTATCTCTAATGAGTAATCCCCACCAGAGCCAAAGTTGCCGCTTAACCAATTGCTCTGATACCGCAATTTAACGACCCAATTTTTCGACTTTCGAAAGTCGACATCAATACATCCACTGTATTCAATGTCGAGCAATCGATTGTCGGAAAAAACGAAACGTTAGGGTTTAAGAAGAAGAAGATAGAAGAATAAACAGAAACAACAACAGAATCTTACATTTCGTAGTGGAAAACACATAATAGATAAATGAATAATCTTTAAAACAAAGAACTATATCAGTTTATACATACAACATCAGAGTTTACAACAATACAATACAACACTGGCAGTTGGTATAACTTGGCTCACATGGAAAATTTACTTTGCACGAACCATACGCAGCGGGCACTACATAGTATAAGTGATACACTTCGCCATCCAGCTTGCTCCTGATCTCCACAGCATCTCTTTTTGACTTCGCTCCAGAATAACGGATAACCTGACTCTAGCCTGCCCGTGTAGAAAATTGTGGGCACCGAGAGTTTAGAAAGGGAACAATAAACTCCACGTCAGTCATGAGACTGGTGTGAGATCTTAAAAACAGTTATTTTCACAAAGAAAAGAAAAGAAACCCGCTATGCTTTTGAAAAATGAAACAACCATAAGGCCTCCCGGCACACACACAATGCAATCGCATACTTGGGGGAGATTTCTCCTTATGACAGTGAAACATGCTTGATACGCAAAATCCTTTTAGTATTATTATTAGTGCATAGTGTGGAAAACATTTTGAAGGTACAATATAAATCTTAGCCAGCATAGGTACCATTATATTATGCTTGTTATGCCTACCTCCTGAGAAGGCAATTTATACAATTGTAATCGTAAAGGCTCATATTTTTTCTTTAGATTTCCAACAAATGGTCAGGCTAAGGAACTTCCTGGGCCATATGGGTACGCCTCTGGAGGGACGCCTCGAGAACCTAACCGGATCTCTGCCAACATAAGGCCGAGTTACATCTGTAACCAGGTAACTACTACACGAGTATGTCATCTCCCGGTCGTTAGCAACCTATATCCGAGGATCCTAAACCATAAAGTAATAAATTTGCAGCAACCACATAGGTTAAATATCTGGGCTCTATACCATGATACAACCCTTTTCCAGATGGAAAAGAACATACCCTCAGGGGGCGCTACCCCCAAATAACCTTGCTGCATCCTTCCTGTTTCAGCCATTCCGGGTTGTGAGGTTCGACAAAGTCTCGTCCATAAAGCTACGCTTTACACAAATGCCATGCTTCGATCAACAAATGATCAGCAGCACTTTGTATGCCACATTACAAAATTGGGAACGTGTCACAAGTAACCATCAACTACATGACCTCTGAGCTCGTACGTCTCAGAGAAGAGTGTTAAGCTAAGAGAATAAATTCTCCGCCACCAACAGAAATGTATTTGATAGAAACCAGCTTTACATCTCAAAGTGTAACGTCAGACACACATCCATACAAGTCCGTTCCGGGATCGTACGGAAACGAAGGCACTTCAAAGAAACCCTTGCAATCCGGATATTCACTAAACACGTCCAGACTCCCCACCACAAAGGGTGATAAAAATTTCTATACCGAAGCAACTTAGTGCAGAGGCATTCGACGGGTAATCCTTTCATTTCCAAAAATACCAAGTCTTCAACACCATCTTCAAACGCAATCCCATTTCATCGTATCATTATTCGAAATGGGTTTTATGGCACAAAGTGCTCTCCCGGCTAATCCGAATAACGAGCGCTTATTTTAAAAATAAGTGTTACATTCAGATTTCAAATAAATCACAACAAATTTCCACTTTGATCTTTTTTTAAACAGAAGATCCAACACAAAGATTCGACGTGGTTTTCGAATATCCATTTGGAATCCGACACCCGGTCGCATCGGAATTCAAATGCCAATTTAAGGCCAATATTGATAGTTGGTTATTTAGTTATCAATCAGTATTCATAACAATCACCAGATTTGAAATAATTTTCCCTTAATTATTTACTTTCAAAATATCTTCGCTAGATATATTTTCGTACTTCAACCTTTCGAAAACAAATTTCAAATCACTTTTCCTTACGCGGAATAAATTTCCAAATATTTGTTTATTTCCACTATAAATCTGCCAAGTTCAGATACCTTTAAAATAATTTAAATTACTTATCTTAAACATATATGCTTGGAAATATTAAAATAAAACTATTTTAAACACTTACTTGAATATTAGTTATGAAAATATTATACCAGTATCTCATATAAAACTTCAAGTCCAAACTAATTTTAAAATAAAATTAGTAAATAGGGTACAGCTATTTAAATAACCATTTTCTAAAACAAATATCAATTAAATCTTTAAAATAACCATTTCTATAATCAACTTAATAATATTCGCTTTAAAGATTTAAAAACAATTTCCAAAAAAAATTCTCCAAAAATTTCTCTTTAAAACCAATTCTAAAACTTTTAATTATACTTTAAAAGCTACATTGAAAACATATTTGGCTTTCCATGGAAAATACACTTCCCATTTCAAAATGGTTCATTTAAACCAATTAATAAACCTTCTCGATTTATTTTAAATTTACATTCCAAATCCGTAAATTTCTTTCCACATCTTTAAAATAAATCAATATTTATTTTTAAAACAAATTTCCCTTTCGTTTGTAAAATTCCCATTGTGAATTTTAAATTTTCAAATATCCACTAATATACGATTTTCAAATCGATTTTCCAAATATTCACTTTCAAACACCAAATCAATTTTCAAATTGATTTCCAAATTGATTTCAAACACCAAACTAATTTCAAAATAGATTTCCCAAAGATCAATTTTTAAACACCAAATCAATTTCCAAATTGGTTTCTCAAAGATTTATTTTTAAACACCAAATCACTTTCCACATCGATTTCCCAAAGATTTATTTTTAAACACCAAATCAATTTCCAAATTGATTTCTCAAAGATTTATTTTTAAACATCAAATCACTTTCCAAATCGACTTCCCAAAGATTTATTTTTAAACACCAAATTAATTTTCAAATTTATTTTCAAATTTATTATCCTTTTTAAAGTAAATTCTTTTATATCTCCCAAGTTAATTAAAATTTGGATTTTAAAATAAACTCTTCAACTTTTAAACAATACAATTTCAAATCCATTTATTAAAATCTTTTCCTATATTTTGGAACTAATTCGATAAGTTTTCAAAAATAAAAGTTTATCTATTTAAATTCCTTCCTTTAAATTCACCCAATTCTTAAAAATGAATTTACTTAGAATTTTCTACTTTAATTTCCAAAAATCAAACTTCATTTATTTTTGGTATCAAAAATAGATTCGGCTAAACTATAGCCTTCAATGATTTCAATCACAAATATAATCACATAGAGATTATAAATAAAACAACGCACGGCATTTAATCAAATTCAAATATTTGAGGAATCTAGTTGGATCCCTTCAACCTGTGTCCCTTCATCCACGGACGTTAGCACAACAATTAAATAGCAATTCCACTTCGAGGTGGAATATCGCAGTATATGGGATTATATAATATCATCCGCTATTATGCGACGCATAAGGTCTCATCTGCTATATAATGCGAGAAATTAATCACTCCAAATACATATACAATACCAGTTCCACTTCGAGGTGGAATTTTAGGGTATATGGGTTTATATAATATCCTCCGCTATTATGCGGTGCATAGGGTCCAATCCAATACAACTGATAATAATTTATCATACAGGCACACAATCAACAATTTTAAATTTAACTATTTAAATTAAATTGGAAATTCCAATTGAGTGAGAAGATCTCACCTTTAACAATGCATGCAATCCGTTTCCAATCCATCTTGACTCGTTTTCATGTTTTTTGACCTTGTATAAATAATTTATACAATTGATTAATATTCGAAATAAATCGAATAATAAATTTCCATTTAATATATTTATTTAATTTAAACTAATAATTTGATTTAACTAAATAATTTCCCTTTTAAAATTCCTATATTCCCAAAATCTTATACATATATACTTATTTACTGTTTTCCCATACATATTAAAATGTGTGTATGTATTATATATGTATATACATATATTCTTTTACTAAAAATTGTTTTCTGTTTTAGTAAATTATAACAGCAGTTCTACGCTACTTTATATATACATGCATATATAAATCTGTAATTTAAAGAAAATAATATACAACATACCTCACAGACCAACACCCAAACAGATTGCCCCTTCACCGAAACCATCTCGACTACATCACTACGCGGCCACACCCCACGACAATCGCGAGCAAGCTCGAGTTTAGCTGCACATCTCGCCTCCGCTCGCGGTTGTTCCTCAACGACCCCCCCCCCCCCCCCCCCGCCCCGCATTGATTCCATGATGGTGTCATCCCTCCAATTCACGCATGTGAGACCCCAACATCACGAGAATCGACATTAACCCCACTAATACCCTTCCCTGACCGTGCCGCCTTTGCCAAGAGCCATTCGTCCACTTTTTCTCGAGCTCGAGTTCGAGCTGAGCTTGCGATGCCATGCCCCTTTATTTTTCAGTTCTGCCATTTTAAACGAAAGAAATCGATTTGCAAAGGATGAAAGAATTTGTGAAATAAGAAAGGTAGTTTGATTTTAACGATTTCGATTTCTGTTTTATCGGCTTTGCCATTTTCTTTATTTTTTTTAATGAAAGGTTAACACTTGTATGTAAAAGAAAACGGGCAGGGGAACATGTGCTTAGATTGTCTCTACCTATCGTGCTAGCTACCGTACATTGCTTATATTGTTTATATTCAAATTTTAGTCGTTTTGATCTCCACAACCCAAAATCTTGATTTCCAATCGAGGTGTACCGCTAGACGTTTATAATGTCATACCCCTTTTTCGAATGCAATGGAAAAAATTTCGAGCGCAAATTCGATCGTATGGAGAAGATAGCTTTGGACCCAACTATTAAATTAAGTTACGATGTAATTTTCTGCACGTTTGCTTATCGTATGGTCAAACGATCATTCCAAATGCTACAAAAATTGAAATCCGATAATAATACAATATTACGAATCCAATGGAACTGCTTTCAATGAAATCTGAGACTGTGCCCTGGAAGGCTATTTTTAAATATCGATTTAAGCTGTATAAATTCAAAATTGAACAAGTCGCTTTCAAATTAAATTTTAAAAATCCTATTATCTCCAGTATCATCAATATAAATTTCCTAAGCCTTTAAAATATTTTCTTAATAAGCTTAAAACTGAAGATTAAATATTTTACCCAGTTCGATAATTAAATTTAATAGTTTAATTGTCAAATGAATCCTGATATTTGAAATTCAATTTAAACTATCTTCTAAATATTTAAAATCACTTAAATATTTCAATTTCAAATGTTCAAAATTCTGGGTCGTCACTATGAGAAACGCGAAATACGAATCTTAAGGCTAGGATTAACACTAGAGGGGGTGAATAGTGTTTAAAGAAATTACTAAATCTTTTTGAGTTTTTGTTAATTTGAACACAAATGTATGCAATATTCAGACACAGATATGATCACAGAATCAAACACAGATGTAGAAATAAAGTAAAAGCAATAAAGAAAAGAACACACCGGATTTTATACTGGTTCGGAGTTACCCTACATCCAGTCCTACACACAAGTACAGATTTCCTTTCAAAATCAATTGTACAATTACACCCTCGATTTCAAGGCTACGAGGTACACCCTCCAGATTCAAAATCCTCTGGGTAGAGATACTTGATTTCACGGGCAACAAGTTCACCCAATTGATTTCCTAGGCTACAATCACACCTTTTCTAACTTGATTGATTTCCAAGGCCGCAATCACACCTTTTTTCGATAAATTGATTACAAAGAAGTCTACAAATCTGAATAGCACTGAGATCTTGTTGAGATAGTGATAGAGAATCAAACTATAAATGATCTAGTTAGATTCAATGTTGATTTAGCGGAGTAATAGTGAGAATATGTACAAAGAAATGTGGAGAAGAAGAGAAGTGAAAACCAGAAAAAATATGAATTGAAATTCGTTAAAAATAGCCCCTATGTCGAAATTCGTTAAGATCAGAAGAATAGACAAATCTTTTGAAATTCGAATTTTTGAAATCAACTGCCACTATGTCGACATGGGTATCTTGAGTATGTCGACATCCCAAAGGAAATTTTGGTGGTTTGTTTTTCCTTGAAAATAACCTTTATCTTATATTAAAAATATTTTAAACTTTTATAAATATACCTAAATATAGTTAAAATACATAAATAAATATAGAGAATAATATTTTGGTATATATAAAATTTTACTATAATTTTATATTTAAATCTAAGTATATATATTAAAAGTTAAATATGTTATTATTAAAAGATAGTTTTAAACTAAGGATAATTTGATTTTGAAGATAAAGATTATTTTGAGGCTAAAAATATTTAAAACCAGGAAGACGTTTTTGATTCTTTTAAAAGGAAGGTTTTGAAATCATTTTGAAAACAAGATATAATTTTATAAAAACATTTTGAATAAAAGTTAGTGGATACAAAACAATGTTCCACAAGATTTTTCGTAGGTTCCATCATACTTAGGGTTCCATCCCTTTAACAGGCTCGAAATAGATTCCATTCCACGAATAAATTGAATTTTAAGATGCCAGTGCTTTTCTAGGACAAAATTCCTAATTAAATTACTTATTCTTGAAATCTTAAACTCTTGAAATCTTGATACTCATGAGTCTTAAATCTTGATATCTTGAATCTCTATACCGTACAGTCTTCATTCTTGGTACCTGCATGGTTAAATCCTGCATATACATATATTTCTAAACTATAATGTTAGTATTTATATTTTATAATCTTATTCTAAGGTTATAGTCATCAAAACCATCATCTCAAAGACTAACAATCTCCCCCTTTTGATGATGACAACCTTTGTTTATACGATATTACTTCTATCCTAATAACTCCCTCTAAACTAATAACTCCCCCTTAATCCATGCCTAACTATCCTATTTTATATTTATCCCCTTTGTCATCAGCAAAAAACTAACTCCAAACTATATAATCTCCAAACTAAATAACACCCCCTCATTCTTGGACTAAAGTACCTGCATTAATAAACTATACAATAGAGTATATAATAGATAGATTAAGAGACAATTATATTGATAGACGTGATAATTAATTAAAGGTCATATAAATATCAATGCATATTTATACATGTTTTTCACACCAAATATCAATCCAAATCAAATCAAATCAAATCAATCAAAGTAAACAATTCAAATTAAACAAAGCAATCAAATCAAACATTACGAGAAACTTCCACCCACCCTTCTTCTCCAAATATAAGGTCTGCTTTAATGGCATCCCAATTTTCATTATCATTAGTGAGAGAGGCTGGAGGATGTGCTTCGTTACCATACTTGTGTAGGGAGGAAATTGTCCATCTTTTTGCATCAAAATGCCTTTCTTGCTCCTTGATCATCGGCATTTGATTCAACTCTAAGTGTCGCTGGTTTCGAAGAATGAATGAAAGAATATTCTTGAAAGAATTAAGAGTCTCTTCAAGATTCTTGGATAAATTATGAATTGGATTGACCATATTTTAGTTTGTGAGAAGAATGAGAGATAAAGTAGATAGGAAATAAAATTATGTGATGAATTCTAGAAGAAATATGTATTTATAGGTGTAGAAATTCGTTTGAAATGAATAGATATAAGGTAGTTATTCAAATTTCAAATTCAAAATGAAATGTCATTTCTGACCAGTACATGTCGACATGGTCATAGGGGGGATGTCGACATGGTGTAGTGAATTTTGATGGCTTACTTTGATTTTGTGAATAATTGTGTGTATATGTATATATTTATATAATATACAAACATTTATTCTGGAGATAAGATAAGCTCGATAACAGAAAAGAAATTCAATTCATTTCATGATAACACGATACAACGATTAAACACAAAGAACTACATGAACTTTTAAATTAAAACAAACTAAACTAATACAACATGAAATGAAAAGCTAGAACTACTTAGAGGATGATGAAGATGAAGATAGTCCAAGCTTCTTGCTGACTTTGGAAATAAACTTGTTCATCTTGGATGAAATTTTGTCCAACTTCTTACTAACAGATTATTTAAGAATCCGTTGATTCTCAACAATGGTCTTTTGGTTTTTGAGAAAGGTTTTGTTGGTTGGATTAGGAGGATAATCGATGCTTTCCAAAGATGTTTCACTTTGTTCTTCTTCTTTTTCTTCTTCTTTAATTTTCATTCATCCCCTTCTTCTTCTTTTTGCTCTTCTTCCATCTCTTCATGAGCCTAACACTCTTCCTTTTTATCAAGAGTCTCATAAGGTTGAAAAACAATGGAATTTTCACAAGAGAAATATTAGAATTATTGTAAACCTTTCTTGAAAAAAATTCTTCTCCTTTGAAATCTACTCCAAAATAATTAAAAATTCGAGCGAGATAGATTCCATGATACAAAGTATTCTCACCCATTTCAAGATTTTTGGGACGTAGTTCATCCAAAATAATTTGCGCCCAATTAATATCATAATTTCCAAAAATAGAAAAAAGTGCTTTGCAAACTTTTGAAGTAGGATTTTTAAAATTCCCCGATCTTGGGGTCAAAGTATGTTGTGAAAGAAGATTGACAATTCTAGCTTTTAGTCGAAAATTTCAATTTTTGAATTCAAAATCATCATTTCCTTCAAAAATGTGATGAAACGTCTCACGATCATTTTCATCAATATTAAAACTAGAAAGATCCACTTTCCATGCTTTTGCAATTGAGAATGGTACCCAAAAGTTCACAATTTAAAACGATTATAGTATCTTTGACACTACTCCAAATCTCATCATCATTTGAAATATAAAATCCATGGTTTAAATTTGCATAGAAAATTTTAACAAGATTTGGATAACAGACGAAATCATTTTGAGAAGCATAAATAAGACTAAGAATTTGACTGTTTGCAAAAAGAGAATCAATTTCATAAGAAGATAAATCTTGAAATATAGCAAACTTTCCAGGATGGACTTTTCCATAGTTAGCATAATTGATGTATGCTTTTATGGCCTCCGGATCATTGAAGAGTTGCTCTTTTATCTTTCTGGAAATTCTCATGGTGGAGGGGTTGCTTGAAGAAGCCATTAGAGCAGAGAGTAGAGAGCTTGAAGTTTTGAAGAGAGAGTTTGAATTTAAAAATGAGAGTGAAAAGATGTGATAAAAGATAGTGAATAAATAGATTCTCAAAGGACATGTTCTCTGCTCAAAAGATGCCTTTTCAGAGAATTGAAGAAGTGAAAAGGTGGAGGAAAATTCAACCATTTGAATTCAAATTTTGAATTTCAAATTCTGTACCCATGTTGACATCATGGTGGGGACCATGTTGACACGTGTCTTTGAATTTCTATGATTTATTTTTCCTAAGTATTCTAATATATATACCTATTATTTTTAATGTATATATATACCTGGAATAATTTTGAAACTATAGTATATTCTATAAAATATTATAACACTATTAAAAATAATAATAATAAAATAATAGTAAAAAATAAAAATTTTAAAATTCAAACAACAACCAATTCAAAATCAATCAATCAAGCAATTAAGCATCCAAATCTAAGCATGCAATTTCAACCAATTGTATTGTAAATGTGTACCTTTTTCTAAGTTCGTTTCTCTGAATTCGTCGGAGTCATGAACTGTTGTGAAACACATATTTGAATTATCTATCTTCTGGTTATCATTGCTTGAGGATGAGTCTGAGTCATCTAGAGTAGCAGAAAATGCATGTTTTCATTTCTTTATGGAATCATTGTTTATATGAAGATTTTCCTATCTGGTTATGGACAGTCTCTTTTGATATGGCCTGGTTCGTCACAATTGAAACATTTGATATTGTTTGGCACTACATTCTGATTTCCAGAGCTCTTATAGTTGTTTCTCTTGAGATTGTTCATCTTTCTGAATTTCAGGAATTTCCGAAATTTTTTGGTCATAAAGGCTATCTCTTCATCATTATCGCTATTTGAGTCTAATCCATCGGTCAATGCATCGAATGCCATTGATTTCTTTTTAGATGCTTTGCTTTCTCTTCTCCTAATCATTTGGACTTCAAATGACATTAGATTTCTAATTAATTCTTCTATCTTTAATGTACTGATGTCATTTGCCTCTTCGATCGTAGGTGTCTTTTGATCCCATTATGTAGTAAGAGAATTTAAGGTTTTTCTGACTTGATCTTCTTTCGAAAATTTCTTTCCCAAGGATATTAGAGAGTACACAATATCCTGAAATCTACTATATATATCTGAAATAGACTCATTAGAATTCATTTTAAATAATTGAAACTGATTTATGAGCATGGAAATTTTGGTCTGTTTAACTTTGCTTGTTCCTTCATGAGTAACTTGCAAAGTTTTCCAGATTTCATATGCAGACTTACAAACTGACACTCTATTAAATTCATTCCTATCAAGTGAAAAAACAGAACACTCATTGCTTTAGAATTATTTTGTGCAATAATCTTTTGCTCATCGCTCCAATTGTGCAAAATCAGTTGTGGGTTCAGAATATTCAGTCTGTATGATATTCCAAGTGTCTAATCCTTCTACAAATGAACTAGTGACAGGGATGATAGAACTAGTGTTGGTAGTGTTACCAGTACTAGTGTTTGTAGCCATTTTGAAAAAATTTCAAAATTCAGATTATGAAAACTTTGAAAACCTTGCTCCGATACCAAATGTGAGAAACGCAGAATACAGATCTTAAGGCTAGGATTAACACCAGAGGGGGTGAATAGTGTTTAAAAAAATTACAAAATCTTTTTGAGTTTTTGTTAATCTGAACACAAATGTATGCAATATTCAATCATAGATATGATCGCAGAATCAAACACAGATGCAGAAATAAAGTAAAGCGATAAAGGAAAGAACACACAGGATTTTATACTGGTTCGGAGTTACCCTACATCCAGTCCCGCACACAAGTACGGATTTCCTTTCAAAATCAATTGTATAATTACACCCTCGATTTCAAGGCTACGAGGTACACCCTCCAGATTCACAATCCTCTGGGTAGAGATACTTGATTTCACGGGCAACAAGTTCACCCAATTGATTTCCTAGGCTACAATCACACCTTTTCTAACTTGATTGATTTCCAAAGCCACAATCACGCCTTTCTCGCTAAATCGATTACAAAGAAGTATATAACTCTGAATAGCACCGAGACCTTTTTGAGATAGTGATAGAGAATCAAACTAGAAATGATCTGGTTAGATTCAATGTTGATTTCGGCAGTATAATGGTAAGAATATGTATAAAGAAATGTGGAAGAAGAAGAGAAGTGAAAACCAGAAAAAAATATGAATTGAAATTCATTAAAAACGGCCCCTATTTATAGAAGAAAAACAACCATGTACATTCGTGAAGGGATATGAAGAATAAACACTTCTTTTGAAATTCAAAATTTTGAAATCAACTGCCACTATGTTGACATGGATATCTTGAGTATGTCGACATCCCAAAGGAAATTTTGGTGGTTTGTTTTTCCTTGAAAATAACCTTTATCTTATATTAAAACTATTTTAAACTTTTATAAATATACTTAAATATAGTTAAAATACATAAATAAATATAGATAATAATATTTTGGTATATATAAAATTTTACTATAATTTTATATTTAAATCTAAGTATAGATATTAAAAGTTAAATATATTATTATTAAAAGATAGTTTTAAACTAAGGATAATTTGATTTTGAAGATAAAGATTATTTTAAGGCTAAAAATATTTAAAACCAGGATAGATGTTTTTGATTCTTTTAAAAGGAAGGTTTTGGAATCATTTTGAAAACAAGATATAGTTTTGTAAAAACATTTTGAATAAAAGTCAGTGGATACAAAACAATGTTCCACAAGATTTTTCGTAGGTTCCATCCTACTTAAGGTTTCATCCCTTTAACATGCTCGAAGTGGATTCCATTCCACGAATAAATTGGATTTTAAGATGCCAGTGCTTTTCTAGGAGTTTTAAAAAATTCCTAATTAAATTATTTATTCTTGAAATCTTGAACTCTTGAAATCTTGATACTCATGAGTCTTCAATCTTGATATCTTGAATCTCTATACCGTACAGTCTTCATTCTTGGTACCTGCATGGTTACATCCTGCGTATACATGTATTTCTAAACTATAATGTTAGTATTTATATTTTATAATCTTATTCTAAGGTTGTTGTCATCAAAACCATCATCTCAAGGACTAACAGTCACAGAGTAAGCCCTTGGTCACGCCATGCTATGGCCTGGTCAAGGCACCGAACAAGCCTTCAGTCCCGCCATGGTATGGCATGGCTGGAGCACATCCTAGAGGGAGGATGAAGTATGCCCTTGGTCCTACCACGCTATGGCTTGGCCAAGGCACCAAACAAGCTCAGTCCCGCCATGCTGTGGCCTGGCTGGAGCAACTCCTAGAGGGAGGAAGAAGTAAGCTCTTGGTCGCGCCACACTATGGACTAGCTAAGGCACTGAATAAGCCTTCAGTCCCGCATATAAGGCCTAAATGGAGCGCGTCCTGGAGGGAGGTCGGGTAAGTCTTTGGGTCCTGTTTATGATAAGTTACCAAGCTCACCATACAAAAATGGACTAAGACATTCAGGCCCAAGAAGTGGTGCACCAAACAACAAAACATGCAGAGTCTAAAAGATGGCACATGTCAAAGTAATCAAAACCCAAAGAGTGGTTCAAAATGAAAAACTCAAATAAGAATCTACAGCCTTCGCTTGATTCCACAAGAGGGTTTCTAGACTTCATTTATTAATTCTCGAATCTGTGTTTCAAGTCGCTTACCATTAATTTATGGACTTCATTCATTAATGCCTAAATCTGGGCTTCGGGGCCTCTATTATTAAAAGCTCTGGTCTTCCATCTATATCTATCTTACTAATAACCACTGGGTTTCAAACTTTCTATTATTTCCAAATATGGATTTTTGGACTCAAATTATTTGTTCCCAAAAGGGGATTCCTAGCCTTCTATGACTTATTCCAAATAATGATGTTAGGACTTTTCTTATAAAATGATTATTCTTAGTCTTCCATCAGTTATTTTCTAAAGAGGATTGTTGAACTTCTATCATTTATGTCCAAATGAGGATTCCTGGCTTTTTATGACTTATTTCCATATGATAATTTTTGGACTTCTATTACCAGACAATTGTTATCACCAAAAGAAGGCTTTTGAACTTCAATTATTGATGCTAGATATAAATCATATGCCTGATCTTCAATTAATATCACAAGGGTTTAATCTCTAAACTTCTTTCATTATTACCAAATTAGATGTTAGGACTGCTGTTATTATTTCCAGACAATGATTTTTGATCTTTAATCATTCCTAACCATGGATTTCTTACCACTTGTTAACTTCAGATGATTAGAAATCAGGAATTCTATAATTAAAAACGCTAATATTGTCTTCAATCATATTACGGAAAAATCACTGAACATATTTCTATATGAATTTTGAACTAACAATAAAGAAAGTTACTCACGTTAAACTTTGTAGGGAAATAAGGTCATTCAGGATGGAATAGTGCATGTAATGACCTGATATTTTCAACCATTCGCATCAACACATGCTGGATTTGAATTGCTCAAAATACCAGATTGTTGATTTATATTTGGCAAAACTCAGCATATACGGTAAATAAATAAATCACAGAATCATAGACACAGAGCAATATAACAATAATGCAACGGAAATAAAAGAACACTAGTTCATGAAGCTACTATATATATACCAGAGTTAAATAAGATACAACAGAAGTCCCGAATACAATAGTCAAATACAATATCAGAATACATCATTAGAATCAACTGAATATATGAAAGCTGGATAGATAGCTAGATCTCCAAGCCAAGCTCCAACTCCAAAGGTGAGTCTCAAAAGTTGTATCACTCAGTCTGACCCGAGCATAAAGCAAAACACAAAACATTTGAGTCAGGATTAACATTCTTATATCAATAAATCCAACTCAAGTGAAATAACAACTGAAATACAAGCAACTCAAAGGATGTTTGGGATAACCATCCTCTAAGGATCCGTTAAACTATCTATTATGTAGTAATATACGCTATTATAATAATGTCTAAAGTAAAGTATAATATATTTAAAAATAGCGTTAAGGCATTACCCATATCTCTCTTAACACATTTTATAGTGCCGACGGTCTATACAGTACCGTAATACCTCCTGATCGGGAGGCTACCAGGGGATGCTCCATATGTACGACACTCGTACAAGGTGTGCTAGGGTAGGTGACATGGCACAACTAGGCAATGTCAGGGTAGATATACCAATTACACTTCTGGGCTGATGGTAACGCATAGCAGCTACTACCGCCCACCTTGAGCCACACCCCCAAATCAAAGAATCAAAAGTGGTCACCAAATTAATCACAAAGTAATATAATGGTATTGAAGGAGCGTGTCCGATCAGAGGAGTGACCTCATTAGCCCGTCAATTGCTCCTATTTTAGCCACCTTATGCCAACTCATGGGAGTCGGGTCCACGTTCATACCTCAAAGGACATCACCACCATCCTACTTCATTTTGGAATCTCCACCGTACATGGTTGTTAAAATGGTTTTCGAAGTTGGCAGAGAGTATGACAATTTCCGGTCTCGGTCTCTTTAACAACCAAACGTTATTATTACACCACGGTCATTTCAAATAGTTTATACTTCAAAATCAAAATATCTTTTCCATTTCAAAACCAAACACAATATCGTTTCCATTTCAAATATATCCATTTTAAATATATCATTTCCAAAATCTTAGTACTTTAAAGTTTTAACACTTTCTAAATCAAAACACTTTGAAAATCATAACACTTCCCACTTAACCGATCTAAATATTAAAATAATATATATATATATATATATATATATATATATATATATATATATATAATAAAATTGTTTCCTTAAATTTCACAAATAAATTTCAAATCAACTCGAATTCCAAAATTCACATTTAATCAGATCTCAAATCATAAATTTCAGTTTAGCTTCTAAATAAACATTCAAAATTATACCGATTTCAAATACGGATTTGAACCCCAAAATAAACCATTTCAATATATTTCAAAGCTTTAAACATTCAACATTTCAAAACTAAATTTGATAAATTTATAAATGTATATACACCAAATTCAGTTTACTATTACTTAATTTAGAAATATTTACTTAATAAATCCAGTATCCTTTAAATAAAACTTTTAAACATCAAATAACTTAAAATTCCTTCAATTTATTTAAACTTAATATATTCGTTTAAATCACCTTAAACCAAAATCAAGTTATAAAATCATACACTTTAAAATCTCAATTAAATAAATTTCAAATCAAACTTATTTGTGTTTAATTCTTAAATAATTTGAATTCCAAATCAATCTCAAATTTATCTTTGAACCTTAATTTATCTAAAACGTTATAAAATCTATATTAAACAAAACTTAAATACTTAACCATATTATCTTTAATAAAATCAAACTTCATTACTATACTTATTCTATATTAAAACGAATTTATACATAGATTAAAATTTAAGAATTAATTATATATAATAATATTTATATAATATCTAAAATCAATATTTTATAAAACCGTACATTTCTTTCCAAAACCATAGAAATCATTTTTACATATTTATATATAGACCAACGATGTCTGTATATAATTTTCTATCCTATGGTCAAGTGATAAGGATATTTATCATTTTAATCCACAATTTAAATTTGTACGGATATATATCATTTCAACCCGCAATCCCAAATTCAATTCAAATGAAAATCGCTTGGGTTTATCATTGCAACCCATCATGATTTTCTCATATTCTAAAGTCCGTTCGAGTATATATCATTTCAACCCATAGTGAATTCTATACTAACAGAGAACTTGCAGAGTGATAATAGATATGATAATATTATAATTGGCATATATCATCAATATAAACAGCAGATAAAGGTGTCAGATGTCCCAGGTGAACAGATAACATATAATAGCATATAAATAGCAATGTAAATAACTAACAGGAGCATATTTCAATTGTCGTTTCAATTGAAATCAAATTTAATAAATAAAAGAATGTTAATCGTGGGTGATTGCTCATCTTTCGAGATTAAAGAAGAACGATAGCAAGATGAGTTACAAATCCAAGCACAAGTTTCAACGCAAAGTGACATAGGCACGAATTTAGACGAACAAAGCTGATAATAAGGAATCGATGAAACAATTAGAATTAGTTTGGTATAAATTACGAAATGTAAATTATTTCGATATATATATTTTCTCAAAATCAATATAAAGTTTAAAACACATACAAATAAAATAAATATATATACTACTTTAAAATCAGTATTATATAATATTTGTATATATAAATAGCACGACAGCCAGTGCAAATCTTTGCAAATCATAGGTATACAACTGACATGACATTACTAGTATAAAATAAATAAACAGCTATAGCAAATAAACTGTCTATACCATACCGTCTATAATTAAACTACATAATTTCTCTAACATGGTTTTTTTCAAAAGCAAGCCACGCATGCCAACTTTGAATATACATATATAAATAACTATTATATCCGAACTAATAGAAAATTATGTTCTGAAATCAAATATCAAAAATATTGCGAACCACTTTATATTCAAAAATCAAGTATATATGTATGTATATATAGTACACTACATACATACGTTCACTCAAAAATATCAACACCAAGTTTCAAACACATACATTTTAAAATTTTAAAACATATATATATTTATATACTATACCTTAAAACAATTACTGCAACCCAATATATGAATATAAGAACTAAATATAATCGATCACAAAATAAAACTGTAGAAGAATATAACTACTGCCATGGGTAATATACAACAAACATCACTCAGTCAAAAAGCATGCATTTTGAAGAACAAACTACCCTTGTATTATATACATCTACTTTATGCAAAAGCTACCCTTATATTATATACATATCTTTATTTAAACACATCTAATACTATATATATCAAGAACAAACAAAAATTATATATAACATTCACAAATTTGGAACACCAGCCTTATAAAATAAAGTAACCAAAATAATACTTATATATATTAAAAATCCATAGTAAGGTGGAAAACGGATATAACATATAGCTTTGATGGAAAACAAGTAAAATTTAACTTCTGTCAATAAATACACATTCAACAGCAAGGTATATATTTATATATATGTAGGTTGTCAAATGGCAACAAAGCTTATCATCATATATTATTTTTCGGCAAAAGACAACAAGATTTCCAAAATAATAAAAATAAAGTGTGTATATATATATATATATATAGAATAAGAAGTATACACACTATATATAAATATTACACCTGCATATTATTATTAACTAATATATAAACAGCCGTATTAAACGTTTTCAGACCAAATTGTATAAATATACATTTTAAACCCAATCTCATATACATAAAAATACACACACAACATTATAAACTGTTCCAAGTAATATAAAATGCTGTAACACCGCGTTTATAAATAGCGAAACATATATATATATATATATATATATATATATCTTTACTATGATGTGTGTATATATAGACATATCCATATATATAAGATAGTATAATGAACTAAAACAAGATATAACATAAATTATATTACCTATATAACAGAGGCTAGGAATAATAACCACTAATATATGACCTACATGCATATATTCTTTAAATTATATATATATATATATATATATATATATATATATATATATATATATGTATATGTATATGTATGCTAATATATCACATAGTAGATTATATATATAGTAAACTGTAGTTTTTAAAACTTCTATATACTTACAAAAAAAGAGCTGAAGAGCTTGGCGAGGAAGAGAAGGAGAAACAACGCGGACAGCTGGAGGAGATCAAGTGGTTAAAGGTGTTTTCCACGTGAAGACTGAGGCAGGGTCGGGTGGAGGGGCACAACTGTCGAGGCAAGAGGAGGAGTGGCATAGGTGGTGCTATGTTGTCGCAGCCGACGCTGGTGAGTTCTCTTGGAGGAGCTCGGTCAGTAGCGTGGGCTACTGGGTGGTGAAAGTCGGGGGGTGCATCGCATGGCTATGGAGATGGAAATGTATAGAGAAGGAGGCGGAAGAAAAAGGTGCGCTGCTAGTTGGCTAGAATGGTAAGTGACAGGGAAAAATGAAAGAGCAGCAAAGAAATGGAAACGTGAAGCCTTAAATATAATATTATAAATTTTCTTTTGAACGGATGAAATATGAAAGGTCAAATTTAAATCTGAAATTGGTGAAAGCCAAAAGCCGTATTCAGCGAATTATATATGCTAAACGGCTAAACAAATACACAACAGATAGTTCAATGGATAGAGAACCAAAAGGTTAAAAAAAAGGACACCGATACGACCAGACATTTTGCATATTGCACCGCACACCGAATTTAGAAATTAACAATTGAATATACCATGGAGATCAGCATGAAGAGACGATCAAGATGGTATACAGATATCAGTGGTACGATCATCCTATCAAAAGTCGATAATTGGTACCGATAAACGTTGTTATTCCGTATGGAAAAATCCAAACGGAGCTAGAAACATCTAAATTCCATTAAACGAATTTTGCAGTTTTATTCAAAGTGTTTTAAATAAATTTTCTCATGTTGACATATTTAGATTTCGGAACATTTTTAAATTTAACTGTTAATAACTGATTTAAATTGAAATAAAATTACACCAGAAAATAAACTTGAATATAATCAGATGAAAATTTACCAGTTGCTATATCCAAATAGATGTATTCCAAATATCAAATTTATATTTCAAAATTTTATTCTTTAAAATTTCACAAAATTTTCAATTTAATTATATTAATAAACAAATAAAATTATTAAAAATTTACGTGTCGTTACAGTGCAAAAGAACAGTTATTAGATTTTTGCCCTAAAGAATAAAATCTTCTTTCATACAAAGGGAGGGGGGTGCAAAATGTTAACCATAAAGCTCACTTAAGGACAAAGGCATGACAAATGGCCCATAAAAGTGTTGAAAAAGCTTTGCAAAAATCGAAAAGATGGCTTTTGAAGGCATTGAAGAAGCTTTCGAAGGAGTTAGGTTGGTGCCGCAAGCACCTAATGCACCTACAAGTATTGAGTGAAATAAGAGCTTTCAAAGTAGTCGAAACGGAGGTAAGGCTATCCTTCCTCCTCGGTTAATCCTTTTTGACGCAGTTGATTCCGTATACATAAAGGAGTCTTATTTGAGGTTGAAGCACCTTTCGAAAGTATCAAGTAATAGGCTCGTGCACAAGAACCAAACCCTTCGAAATGGTTGGTTTCGCCATTGTTAATTTTCCATGTAGGGACATTTTACCATCGTGTACCTTTCGAAAGCAAAGATAAGCCTTTCAAAATGGTTGGACCCTTCCACAAGCATAAAGAAAGTTTCACATGATACCAAGTGACGTTTTGCAATGACCTTCTTGTCACCTACTACTTCTTTCGAAACCATTCGAAAACACTTCCTCATTCATTCAGGCGATCACATATCGCACCGGACCAAAGCAACCTACGAGAGGTTTCGAAGGAGAAGAAGGAATTGGAAGTGCTTCTACTTACATCCAAATAACACGATAGGGAACCGTGCCCCTACTACTAAAAGAGGCATATATTTCGAAGGCGTCGAAAGGTTCCAAAGGTACATGAAAGCGGTGTTGAGGAAAGTTGGAACAATGTCCGTTGTTAATTTTCTTTTGATAGAGACAAAAGGACAAATTCAAGCGCAATAAGAGACCAGACATCTTCCTTCGGAGCTATGAATGCGGAAGGATGAAGGCGAAAGGATGGGCGCGAATGGTTGGGAGAGAGACCTTTCAACAGCTTCGAAAGGATGGGAGCGGAAGGGGTCAATCCCCATCTATAAGTACAAATCTAGGGGTCCAAGCTAGGGACCGAATTTTGAATTCTAGAATCTCTTTCTTACTCGAGAGAAAAATCAAATTCTTGTAACCCTAGATCAATTTAGGGAAACACTCTCTTACTTACAATCCAATTTAGATAAGTAAAAAGAGTGGTTGCATAGATCCAATACCGATTTCGAATATGTGAAAAATTATTTCGGCCATTATCACGACTAATGTCCAACTGCACATGATGCTCATTTATTTTCCTAACCCTTATTTGACTTTTGCAATGCTTTGGAGTCTACTTGGCGATGTTGATTTCGAATCATATTATCTTCATGTTTCATGATATGAAACATCAAATTGATGTAAAGATGATAATCCAATATTGACAAGTCAATTAAGTCTATTGAGACCTAGAAAAAATACAATCTTTATGCTTGAACCTAAGCTTGAATGTGGCGAAAAGCATGGCGGGCAAAGCGATTGTCTGAGATAAGATTTCATTTCATATTGAGTTTAAATCTTATTTGTTATATGAGTTGTACATTAAGTCCCTTCGGGAGAATAATGGTCTTCTCTACTCCTTCAGAAGGAGTTTCGAAGGGACTCGTTGTATGATTATTGAAATTATATTTGCTGGGAGGACTACTTTGAAAGGCGTTTGGATACTCCAAAATTAATAATGCCTTTTGAGGGAACCTTCACCATGACAAAAGAATCTGTGCTTTCGAAAGGGTTCTTCCTTTAAAGGTGTAATGACCCTTTCGATTCATTTGAAAAAGGCTTTGAATGAGTTATTTCTTTCTTAAACTTGCTTCGAAATGTTGACTAGATTTCTTTTTAACAACTACATCTTCGAAGGGATGCCTTTCGAAGACATATAGTCCCTATCGACTCATTCGAAAGGGGATTCGAAGGGGTCGGTCATTTTTTAAGTTTGGCTTTGAGGCGCTAACAAAATTTCTTGTTAACACAATTATAATAACCACTGGATATCCTAGTTGAACGTAACAACACCGCTTTCATATCACTTATACATATGTAGCTAAATGAAATTAATGTAAAGAATTCGATTTTGGAATGTTTTTACATACATAAATAAACTAGATTACTATCGATAATATGACCAAATAATATATTACGGATGTCAAGTTTGAGTATGATAAACGCAATAAATGGTTACTAAACGCACGTATTATCAATGTGTTGGAAAAATGTGTTCATTTGCTTAGGATAAGTATGAAAGTGGTTGGGATCTTACATGAAATATTTTGGTGAAGGGAAGATAAGAATTTGGTGGTATGAGCATGTGTATAATTATATATAATTATAATTACACACACATATAAATATTGGGATTTATATTACACTTAAATATACCGTGTGTGTGTGTGTGTGTTTGAGAAGTATTCAATGTCACTCCTATTTTGCAGCACTCATCTAGTCCCCGATTTTCACCTCACATTCCGATTTAAATAATAATATGATGCAAAAGAGAGAGATACAACTATTATTTAAATCAGAATGCATGGTGGAAATCGAAAGCTAGAAGAGTGATGCAAAATAAAGGTGCCATTCTCTCTCTCTCACACACACACACACATACACGCACACACACATATGTGGTGTGTATGTTATGTATGTCTTATATTACCACTTATATATATATATATATATATATATATATATATATATATATATAAAATTTTCGAAATAAAATATATGTATGTGTGTATATAAACATTTGAAAACAAATATATATACATATACATATACATATACATATACATATAACTAAAAGTAGATGCCTTTAGACATAGGTAATGGTTTGATGCTTGATAAGAAACAGAAATATGTATATATTAGGTCTGGACTAATCAATTATGTATTTAAGGAAGAAAGAGGAAATGGAAATATCTTTAAATAATTTCGCTTTCATCTTTTACAAGCTTCTAATTAAATCTAGATATAATCTTTACATGAAAGTGAAAATATGATTTCATAGTTAACCATAATTAAAATTGTTTTAACATTAAACTTTTAACTATGAGATATCATGTAAAAAAATATATAAACTAGATCGCCTTAAAATAATGTCATAATTAAGATTGTTCCAACAATACGAATTAATTAATTAAAACATTCCATATATATATACGTATGTATATAAAATAATTTGAAATTAATTAATAAATTTGAATTTTGATTTATTTGCTTGAATAACACAATATGAAAATATTTTAGTTTAAAATCAAGATCGACTTAACATAATGTTTTAATTCAAAGTGTTTACTATTTCAAATAACACAAGATTTTTAAATTATATATATAATTTTTATTTATGAAAAATTAAATTTGAATAAGTAATATTTGAATTTACAGTAAAATTATTTTAATAGCTATTCTTATTCAAATATTCAAAGTTAAAATTATGTACCTACCGTCATACATAAAAATTAGTTTTATTATTAATTTATAATTGAATAAATGATATTATAATTGAATAAATGATATTAAATTATCTTATTATATATTTGAATAAATAATAACATTGTAAATCATATTAATAACGTCAATATAATAATTACATAACTAAAAATTAAAATTCAAACCAAAAGCGTCTTATAAAACTTAAATATTATTTAATATTATCAACATTATTCATAATATCACCACAAAAGTTCTAGTGCATAACGAATTAGAAAGAATTTTTTGAAAATTGTCCCTTTTTATCCCACTTCCCTATACACCCGATCCAATACGATTAGGTTTGTATGTCATAAATTAGTGAACGAGGTAGTGTTTTGGGCTAATGTTTTAAAGCGCTTGAGCTCATGACCTATACTATTTATCTCCTCGCTTTTCTCTGGAGTAAAACACACATACGACTAGATAGTCATTTCCTCAAAAAAAGAAAAAGAAATTGCATTCCCAAATTAATGAATTAAATGCTCTTAAGCATTTTCCTATAGCCAATTAACTCTACATCTGCATATTTAATTAAATCATTAATCATCTATTTTCATATTTATTTGATTGTTTTGGTCAGTTTCGATATTCAATACTCTAAGATGAACTGATCAATTAAAAAGCATAAAATTAAATTATTATAAAAAAACAGAACAGTCAATACAAATATTATTACATACGTTTGTTATACCAACTATTTTACTTTTATTATGTGGTTATTGTTAACGCGTGTCATAACGAAGGGAGAAGATTGTCTTTAACCAGCAGAGCAGTAACAAAGCTTAACATGACTCAATTAATAATTTATGTTACGTTAATCAATTAATGGTTATGTTATATTAACAAGTGGCAATACAACTTATTTAAATATTAGTCTATAAAATTAATCGATCCAACCAATTAAAATTGATGAATTTCACATTTAGTATGGTTTTTAAAATGTATCGATTCCACTGAATTCAGTTTTTTATGATCAAATGAATATTTAAAATTTTTGTTTTTGTTTTTTTCGTCTATTAACTCCCATTGAATAAATAAAATAACGCATAACAATGAAGTCGATTTTAACATTTCCATTAAATGCGACATATTTAATGCCCGAATAGCGAAGGTTATAAATAGTATACATATGCATAGAAGAAGAAGCGTCAAATCAAACCCGATAGCTTGTTGTACAAAACCCAGCCCGTAAACTAAAATTTAAAAACGTTAGGGTTTCCAGGCGATTCTTCCACTGAATTTCTTAAACCGCACCAGCCGGAATCTCTCTAACTTCATGAAGATAATTTAGAGGTAAATTGTGTTCTTATTCTCGTCTATATTTTTGGGCGCATTTGGATTGTCAATCGGAAATTGAAGCTTGACTGAATTGAATTTATACCGTGCTGTTCTAACTCTATATACAATTTCGATAAGGCAAATTCTTTAATGGTTCAAACTGGAATATTAATGCTATTCCAATGGTTTTGCTAAAATTTTAAACCTCAATATTCTGTGTACAGCATCAAATAAACCCTGCTTTTTTTTCCTCTCAAAGGCCTCCCCTTTCTTCAACCAAATCTAAAAGCAATCCTAAATCTACAAATTAAATCAATTTGTGAAAATTTTGAAGTGATCATGTTGTTAAATTGGTCATATTAATGTATGCAAGTCAATTTGTCAAATATTTTCATAATTTAACAAGATATGGATCATGGCTTATGCATACCAGCTTAAATTTCATTCATTCTATTTAATTTTTACTATATGTATTTGCACCTTTCACAAAGTAAAAGATAAATAAAGAGCAAGTGTGCTCAAGTCATAAAATTTTGCATTTTTTTATGCGGTATGCTTGATCTTTCTTTTGGGTTGAACTAGGAATGTCATCGGGTAATTTACATTACATTGCATGTTCCCTTAATAGTGTTAAGTTGATTGCCAATTAAACTGATTACTTAAGTATATCCTTGCTTTTTCTGTGATCTACATCTTGTACTTGTGTAATATTTATTTATGAAAATTGAAATGGTATCTTCTAAAAAATTTGTTTATGTTTTGGTTGTGGGTGATATAATCATTTTCATTGTAACCGATGACTTTTATATGGAAAAAAAAATCTACTTCAGAAAATTAACGTCCTTGTTTTTTTTCAACCTTTTGAATTCTGTATCTGAGTCGCATAGCTTGCTTTATAACCATCGTTCAACTTAGTATTAAAGGTTTAGGTGAGCATTTAATTTATGAAGTTAATAATGAATTTACTAATTTTACATTATTAATCACAGGGAATTCTGTTATTTCATCAACAGTCAAAACCATTGAGATGCACCAGGAAGGAACATGACAGGAACGTTGATTTCACAATAGACATTGATTGCAGGAATAATGGTATGCATGTTTTTGGCCTGAACAAAGGGATTTGTGTTCAGGACTTTTTTAATATATAATTTAGGCTTTGTTTAAGCGTCTTTGTTTTAGGTTGCGAGTCTGATGAATAACTATGGTAGTTTGCAGTATTTGTTTTGTACAGTCATACAGTAAATAAACGTTTTATAGAAGTATTTGGTTCAATGTTGTGCATTTTGGTGCAGTGTGTATAATGATTTTCCTCTAGGTTATGACAAATAACTCCGCATACTATATCACATTCCATATAATTTTTTTCTCATACTACTTGGTGCTTATCAACATTAATGTTGCCAATTAGCAGTAGATCGTAAAATTAGTGTTCATAAATATACAGTTAGTGGAAGTTGTAAGATTTATCATTTATGCTTACCGGGGCATAGCTAAAATAAGAAATTAGCGGGGCAACTTTATTGTAGTTCGAATCTTAATTTTGAAAAAAATAGTATCATATTAAAATTTGTAGCATGAAATAGTTCTTAAAACGATTATGATATTTTCACATGACATTCATATTTTCGGAATTTTAATCTAATTTGGGAACTTGTTTTCATATTGTTCAAGTTTTTCGTTGTTATCGACTCATGTTACTTTATTCCAAGAAATTGGCAATTAATTATGTCTTTCTAATTACAACAAATCAATCAAGATTGGCTGTTTCCTTAAAACTCAATATTAGTTGCATTTACATGTTTAAACAGTGAAACGATTTGGCGAATATTAGCATAACCTTTGTTTATTCACAAAGTTTTGGTAAAGCAAAGTCAGATCAATGAGTAATTTTGTCGATTTTTGCCAGTAACGACATTAATCTAGCTGTACAATATTAAGGGCAAATAGTAATTTAAGTTATGATTTAAAAAAAAAAAATTACAAAAAATAGAATAAGTGGTATAGGGTAAATGAATAAAATGTATTTCAATTTATGCTATGTTGATTATGCATCACAAATCAGAAGCTGACTTCTTCTCTCACCTTTCTTCCTCAAAATTATCTTTGAACCCATTATAGATACTTAAATCTAAACTGATTACTCATTCCATGTTTAGATACAAATAGCATTTATTTCTTTATTACATGCCATGCACGTGAGCATGTTCGATCTTCAACTTCACTATGATATTATGACATATTTCAGGGTAAACTTTCACTGGATCAGTTGCTACACACAATTGACATTGTTCATGAATATTCATGTGACTCCAATAGCATAAGTTTTGAAGAACAAACTCTTAATCTTCAAATCGAGTCTTCTCAGCCAGTAGAGAAATCAAACAACGAAGAAAACTTGCAAGATGACCTGGATTCGACAAGCACGAAAACTCCTTCAACTAAGGCGACCAACTTTGTAGTATGTAGATTTGAAGTACCTGCTAATGCAGTTACAAGGAAAAGAAGTAGAAGAATCTGCTGCAAAACTAAGATGAATAGGAACAAAAGCAGCGGAACCATTAAAATAAAGAGCATAAACGAAAATTTACAGACTATAAACATGGAAGGGATGAAGATAGAAAGTCTGCAGAAAGAACAGTTTAATAAGAGAGGAAGAGGAAGACCACCTAAAGAAACAAAAACCGAGAATATGGTGGATGAAGAAGGTACTTTGTATCTCTTTAATTCATCATCATAATAAAAAATTACTTAAAATGCTCCATATTAATAATTACATATAACATGTTGATTTATTTCGATGAAAAATAAATGTAGTGGTCACGGAAAGTTACACCTCGAGGAAATCTGCGAGAAAGCAAAGCAGACCTATGAAAGTAAGGAGGATTATGAATGATAAAACATCACCAAAAGGTACTAAAAGTAATGATATGATTACTATCAGTGTTGTACTACTCTAACCAACCCCAATTAATTTTGCAGGGTATCGGGAAGGAAATAGTGAATTCTTAGCTGTAGCTAATGAGGGATCGTGTATCAATCTCGCCGATGATGGTAAGAATTATTTCTACTGCTGTTAAAAATCAATTGGTCATGAATTTCTTTGATGATTACTTTGATATTAATGTAAATATTAAAGCTTCTTTTGACATACATCACTTAAACAAATTCCTAATTTTTCTTGCGGTCCTATGTGTATAAACTGCAGATGACAAGTTAAATGAAAAGAAATCAGCACTAGAAACGGAAACACCAGAGCCATTAAAAGTCGTTTTGAATTCTAATTGTACAACTGCTCAGGTTGGGAACAAGTTACAACTTAACAAAGAAAATCCGAAAAAAAATTCTGTTCGAACTGCAGATGATTGTCATCTAAATGTTGAAGGTCAAGTAGTTGAAAATTTGGATTCTGCTTCAATGAAGTGGCCATTTGTAAAGTCTTCTCCATTATGGAAAACAATAAAGTCATCAGAACTGTTTTCAAGTATGCCACAACAGCCGCATTTTCTTCCACTGAAACATTATTCTAAAAGTCGTCGAGAAGGAATGGCCATAGGTCTAATGGTCACATACTCTACCATTGTGAATAATGTGTTGAATTTCTCTATCTCTGACCCCGATGAAATGATAGACACTCTTAACGACCTTGAAAGACATGGGTTTAAATTGTATAATATGCGAGGTTTGTTAGAGTATTTTCGAGCTCTGAACGAAGAAAAGAAAAGGATAATGAATGAGTTACACGTGACAAATAATTTAAAATCTGATGGACAAAGCAACAAAGATTTGTTGAACGAAAAGCTTGAAGCAACCGACAAAACTATCATGGAATTAGAACAACCCATGATCAAATTAAAGCACATGAAGAAATCTTTAGACAAGGAGAAGTCGGTGAAACTTACAGAGGCGGCGGGATCCGATTGTGGATTTAACAAATTGCAAAATGATGGAAGGACAATTGAGAACTCCTATCCAGCGGCCGAAAGCTCTCTTCGTTCTTCACGAGGAAGTATGGTATCTGAACCTTTGGTATTTTTAATTATCGTATTTAGTTTTGCATTATAACCCTTCATATTTTGTTGTTTGACCTTCTGATTTCTTATTGAAATGTTTTATCCTACCACTGTAATTGAGCTAACAGGCTGTTGTTCAATATCATAATATCTTTGTTTAAGGCTAATTCTATAATATTTAGGTTAACCGATGAACAGTCTTAGGGTGATTTAAAATTAACAAATAATAGTGGTGGAATTACAGATTTTGATGGAATTTTGATATTTTATCTGCCGGTTCATGCAGTCTTATTCAAATCAATTTCAAATATGTGTTAAAAACTAATGTTTGTTCAAATATACTCATCCTCTCCCCCACCTAGATATTTTTAAGCACTAATATTTCAAATACGTTGTACTAATATCTTAAAGGGGATTTCACTTAAAAAGGGCTTCATAAATCAGGGCAATAAATTTCTAGGATAGGACTTTAGGATAATTGATTTTAAGGACATTATCATTTAGAAAAATGATGATTCTTTTGACTTTTATCATTTACCATTTTTCTTCAGAACATAAACATAATCATTTATATATTGTCCTTGAAATTAATTATTATGAAGTGCTGTCCTATAAATTTGTTACCATATGCCGATAAGCCCTTCAGCCTAATTTCTTGTATTTTAAATATATATGACATACACTAGAACGTTGTCTCATTGATCATGCTTTAACTTATATAAATATATGACAGAGTTAAACATCGATCTGAATGAAGCAATAGAGAACTTAAATTTGGATGACCCAATTTCCACCGATGATAAGGAGGAAGAATCAAAAGAAGAAAGGGTAAACGAGAACAAATTGTCAATTTGTGAGAAGGGCAGTAACAAGATAGAAAGAGCTTTAACATTTGAACAAGTATCAAAGTACTTCTACATGCCAATAACACAAGCGTCAAAGGAATTAAACATGGGTCTAACTGCCTTGAAGAAGAAGTGTAGAGAGTTGGGTATTCCTCGCTGGCCTCATCGTAAAATGAAGAGCTTGGAAACTCTCATTAGGAACGTTCAGGTTTGTGCTTTATTACTTTTGTGCTTTAATTTATTACTTTTTTTCACTTTGCCTATATATCAATGTAAGTCACTTTTTAAAAGAAAACATAAATTGATTTCTTTCTATGAATGTGTAGGGAATTTAACATAGGGAAGTTTTGTTAAACACGTTTATACAAGTTTCAAAATACAATTCCGCTCCCTTACAGAAAAGATACCACGAAACACATCTAGAATTATTCTCAAGAAAATTTGCAGTTTTCTGTACAAATAATTTAGAAAAAGCTATAATAAATTTTCGCTGAAATTAATTATAGCGGGTGTTTCGTGAATTTTTTTTGAGAGTGTACGAAAGTGGAATCAATTTGAAACTATGGGTGTCTGCCCCCGTACAAAAAAGGTATCACGAAACATATCTAGAATTATTCTCAAGAAAATTTGCAGTTTTCTCTATACATAGTTTTAGAAAAAAAGTGCAAATAAATTTTCGCTGAAATTAATTATAGGGAGTGTTTCGTGAACTTTTTTTTTTGAGTGTACAAAAGTGGAATCAATTTGAAAATATGGGTGTCTGCCCCCTTACAAAAAAGGTATCATGAAACATATCTAGAATTATTCTCAAGAAAATTTGTAGTTTTCTCTACAAATAATTTAGAAAAAAGTGCAAATAAATTTTCGCTGAAATTAATTATAGGGAGTATTTCGTGAAATTTGTTTTTGAGAGTGTACGAAAGTGGAATCAATTTGAAAATATGGGTGTCCGCCCCCTTACGAAAAAGGTATCACGAAACACATCTAGAATTATTCTCAAGAAAATTTGCAGTTTTTTCTACACATAATTTTAGAAAAAAAGTGCAAATAAATTTTCGCTGAAATTAATTATAGGGAGTATTTCGTGAAATTTGTTTTTGAGAGTGTACGAAAGTGGAATCAATTTGAAAATATGGGTGTCCGCCCCCTTACGAAAAAGGTATCACGAAACACATCTAGAATTATTCTCAAGAAAATTTGCAGTTTTTTCTACACATAATTTTAGAAAAAAAGTGCAAATAAATTTTCGCTGAAATTAATTATAGGGAGTGTTTTGTGAAATTTGTTTTTGAGAGTGTATGAAAGTGGAATCAATTTGAAAATTTGGGTGTCTGCCCCCGTACAAAAAAGGTATCACGAAACACATCTAGAATTATTCTCAAGAAAATTTGCAGTTTTCTCTGCAAATAATTTTAGAAAAAAGTGAAGATAAATTTTCGCTGAAATTAACTATAGGGGTGTTTCGTGAAATTTGTTTTTGAGAGTGTACGAAAGTGGAATCAATTTGAAAATATGGGTGTCCGCCCCCTTATGAAAAATGCGTCACGAAACACATCTAGAATTATTCTCAAGAAAATTTGCAGTTTTCTCTATACATAATTTTAGAAAAAAAGCGCAAATAAATTTTCGCTGAAATTAATTATAGGGAGTGTTTCGTGAAATTTGTTTTTGAGAGTGTATGAAAGTGGAATCAATTTGAAAATATGGGTGTCCGCCCCCGTACAAAAAAGGTATCACGAAACACATCTAGAATTATTCTCAAGAAAATTTGCAGTTTTCTCTGCAAATAATTTTAGAAAAAAGCGAAGATAAATTTTCGTTGAAATTAACTATAGGGGTGTTTCGTGAATTATGTTTTTGAGAGTGTACGAAAGTGGAATCAATTTGTAAGTATGGGTGTCCGCCCCCTTACGAAAAAGGTATCACGTAACACATCTAGAATTGTTCTCAAGAAAATTTACAGTTTTCTCTACACGTAATTTTAGAAAAAAAGTGCAAATAAATTTTTGCTGAAATTAATTATAGGGAGTGTTTCGTGAAATTTGTTCTTCAGAGTATGAAAGTGGAATCAATTTGAAAATGGGTGTCCGCCCCTGTACAAAAAAGGTATCGCGAAACACATCTAGAATTATTCTCAAGAAAATTTGCAGTTTTCTCTGCAAATAATTTTAGAAAAAAGTGAAGATAAATGTGTGCAGATCAATCTGAAAACAAGTGTGTGCGCGCCTGATTTTTTTTTTACATAATAGTCAATGGATTGTTGAATTATGAATCAATCAAAATGTTGATACATCAACTGTCATTATATAATGTGTGTGTGTGCAAATGCAGGAAATAGGGAGAGAGGAAGGAGTAGTAGGAGAAGAAGAGCTGGACATCGAAAAACTGGAGCAGGAGAAGAAATTAATGGAGAAAGAACCAGCAATTATGATGGAGGAGAAAACAAAGAAGCTGAGGCAGGCTTTTTTCAAGGCTAATTATAAGAAGAGAAGGCTGCAAAGTCAGTTTGTCCCAGAAGTTGCTGCTGCTGATCAGTCAAACATTCAACATATTAACTAATTTATAAGTGCTTTTTTTTATTTATAAGTCTAATGTAGTAGTACTTAGTCATATTCATGAATGGTGGCTCTATCATTGAAGTTTTAGAAATTGTTATTGTCTGGTTCCTTTGGATTTTTTAAACAAACCATACTTGCTTTAATCTTAATAAATTATTAAACATTTGCCATGAGTTTGTCATCTTGTCTTCGCCATTCAGAAAATCACATACATTGTTGTTATAGTCTTGCTTCTTCAACTTCAGTCTCAATTGTTGCAGATGTTATTGGATGTTTGCTTGTAATGAAAGTTGTGGAAATGTTTCTTATGACACTGTTAGTTTCCTATAACTCTATTGGCACCTGTGAAATGCTTGGTATTGCTTTTGGGCTTGTTGTAACTTCTAGGACAAGTGTTAGATGTTATTTGTGCCTGTGAACTGTGTACCTTTTGTCTTTTTTTTTTAAAATTTTTGGGTTTATATATATATATACCTTTTTCTGCATATAGAGCTCTATTTTAACCTATTAAAATGCTTGATTGTCCAAAATGAGTGTCCTTTTTAAATTAGGTGTCGCTCTTGTTATCAATAAAAATAGTATCGCTCTTTGTGTCGCAATATCGCTCTTTGTGTCGCAACATGATTGTTAGAACATGTAGACTGCAAAGACATTGTCGTCTCTTTATGTGTCCTTAGTAATCTTTATTGATATCCATGGTTGTTAAGATTGGTCTCACATCAGATTTTTTATAAAAGTTAATCCTGCATAAACACTAAGAGACTACCTATCACATCGCTAATTGATTTTGTAATAATGTGTAGTTTTCTAATATGGTATTGGAGTGAGTTTAATTTATGTATATCGCTAATTGATTTTGTAATAATGTGTAGTTTTCTAATATGGTATTGGAGTGAGTTTAATTTATGTATGCTTAACTGCCACATCTGTTAAACATCATCCAATATGCATGTCCATGTGTTTGGTTTATGACACCTAATATGCATGTCCATGTGATAATAAATGGTTCTCTAACAATGGTCATGCTAACCTTGATGATATTTCCATGTAATTTCAATTGGTTGGATGCTCTTATTATTCTAGGTTTCTTGAAATGAAAACTAAACAAATATTAGCAATTTTTTCTTCTTAAATTCCCAACTTAAAATTTGTATTTATTTACTTTCTCCAAATTTGTTGCTTTGATAAATCTAGGTGGTCTTGGCTTATTACACAAATAACATTGTTATACTCAGCTTAAGACATTCTATGAAATTTATGATTCTTTTATTTGTAGTTGATCTTCTATACTAGTACTAGTATATTATGACACAAATAGTAGGTTCTAATTATTTTTCTTCTAACTAGCAAAGTAGTCAATATATAATTAGTTTATAATGACTAACTTGTATTTGCATAATTGTACTATTTAATTTACTTAAATTTCGTTGGTTTCCAAGCAATGAACTTTTTTAAAGGAAAAAAGGACATCATTATAGGCACAATTATATGTTATATTCTTACATGTTGAGGATATAAGGTATCGCATGTTGTGGCCATGAAGCTATTGCGCGTTGAGGATATAAGGTCATTATGAAGCTATTGCGCGTTGAGGATATAAGGCCATTGCATGTTGAAGCTATGGAGCCACCGCATGATAAGGTTATGGATGTTATCGCATGTTAAACCACTATTGCATATCAAGAAATCAATGCATAAAGCACTTCATGTAGCGATGCGACAACTTTTGATTGGGCCAACCGTGCAATTAACTAGTTAAAATACAACCATATGTGTAACACTTACTGGTTAAAAATTAATTTAGAGAAGAAAACATTTCATTTCTCTTTTAAGACTTATGCAATTAACCGAGGAAAAATTTGGTTTTAATTGGAGAGAGAAACTTTTCATTTCTCTCTCTTTAATTAAATTGATTGATTTATTAAATGTCAATAATAAGAAATTTATACATAGCATAGGTTTTGAGCATATCCAAATATACTCTAGTGTATATTGTGCAAGTGCAACATATAGAAAGTGGAGCATGTTAGGGTTATATTCACTGTATTCGAAAGAAATATCATACATTCAGTTCACTACAAAAAAAAAAACACACACATACGGCAATTTGCTGATGCCAAGAAGACGTCGACCAAGCATCTATAAACGACTCACCGACGCTGCTCCGACGTCATAACAAGCGTTGGTAGAAGGTAGATCTGGAAATGTATTTCGACGTCTTAAAAACGTATTGCATGGGGTTGTTACTGACACTAAAAAGACGCCATTTTCTTACAACATTTCGACATATATTTTTCGATGCCACTACGACGTCCTATCAACTATTACTAATATTGTGCTACTTTGATTTTCCGATGTCGTTTCGACGACTTTCCAACGCCCAATCAAATTGTTAAAATCAGATTTTCTGATGCCATTTAGACGACGTTTCAATGCCCCATCGACACCTAATTAAGTTACTAAAATCGGATTTTCGATGCCTTTTAGACACTTTGCCGACACCTTTGCTGAAAAATATTTGCAGTATTTATGCTGCGTTTCTAAATTCAATCACAAATTCAAATATACATAATAAATATTCGCCTCAATATAACATATTGATATTACAAATTCATATAGCATACTATCATATACCACCGAACTCATACACCAAAACATATCATCCAACATGATAATATCGTAAATATTAACCGACATCATAATATCCAAATGATACTATCACAATACATACCAAATATCCAAGCAATACCATCACAATATAAACCAAATATCCAAGCAGCATCATCATAATATATACAAACCAAACAACCAAACAACCAAACAATAACAATACAAATACTTCCTACTCCTTTGAATCATGCCCACTATCACCATCACCAGAAATGTCATCGTTTGGAAAGCGTTGCAAAAATGCATATGTAAGCAATCCATCTTGTTATCTAGCAATCCAACGTGTGACTTCAACCATCGGTTTTCTTCTTCTATGACATTACCAACTATAGCAGCTCTGCCTCATGATGATCTCCACATTTTAACCAAATTATTTGTTAATAAAGAGTAATTTAACTTCTTTAAAAAAATTTGAAACAAAATTTATAATTTATTAAAATAATATTTATAATTTAACTTAATTAGATATATATATATATATATATATACATACATACATACAAAATTTATCAAGTGAACTTGTACAAACATACTTTTGTTTAATTTACTGAAACAATTTAACTCAATTGTATATATATTTGTTTAATTTATCGACTGATTTAACACACACACACACACACACATGTATACACACACACACACATACACACACTTAATTTATTGCATAATTATCGAACTTATACAAACATACTCTTGTTTAATTTATTGAAACAAAATTTATAGTTTAACTTAATTATATATGCATTTGTTTAATTGATTGAGTTATTTAACATATATATTTGTTTAATTTATTTTGTGATACATAAATAATCTATATCTCTTGTTTAATTTATTAAACAAAATGTATAACTTAGCCACTTATATGTTTTTTCTTAATTTTTTGAATGACTTAACTTATGTATTTTAACTCAAATCATGTGTAACAAGGAATATCAAATAATTCAAACTTAATTATATTAAGAATTCGTATAAAACACACACACATGTGGTTCTTAGGGTTTAAAACCAACGTATACGTATATATAGTATACTATACTATACATACATATATATATGGTTTTGTGTGTATATATACACACTTGTTATCATATTATTGTATATGACAAATGTTTAAACTATTAAATATCCTTGGTATTTCACCTATTTTTCAATTTAGTATGCATTAGAATTTTGTACTCATGTATATATGTAAATATTATGTGAATACATGTATACATATTGTAAACTCAGTGAAAGCATCATGTATAAAACTGTTGGCGGTAGACTGATCCAATGACTTAATCTTGTGAGTCCTGCAATAGTGTAACACCCTAGAAATTTACGAAAAATTGTAACAAGAATTTAAAAGATATTTAAATGGAAATTTAACTAAAAATAAAATAAGGACTTAAAAGTAAAATTTTCATAAACGTCTAAATTTGGCTAGGGGACTTGGACGGTTGTGTCCATAACAGATTTCCTGTTGATTTTCATACATAATTCACCGTAATTCAAGTTAGTATGAGACAGTTACGAGTGTCGAATGAATTAATAAAAAATAAAGATAAATACATTAAAAATAATAGGGCCAGGTCGACCCATTAGTGGGCTAGGTCGACTGGTAGCGGTCGATCCAACCCTAGTAGCGGTCGACCCGACCCCTTGTTAATTAGTGATTTTGTTTGAATGAATGACTAAGATTTGTTATGTGTGAGCGAAATAAGTGATCGCCAGTTAAAATGATTGCTGAGTTAATCTAATGGCCTTAATTAGCTAATTACCTCAATAAATTAGACATTAACCTAAACCATAATCTCTAGTTTGAGACAACGATAATTAGATGAGTCCAAAATATCTAATGAAACTTTAATTTCTTCCCCAATTCTCAAATCAAAATTAAACTCCAAATTAAACCCAAAAGTAAATCAAAATCAAGAGCAAGACAAAGAGGAGAGGCACACAATTAGGAGATCTAGAGGAGCGCTATCTATTGGAGGCCACTTTTATAGACCTAGAGCTAAGGTTTTTTTGGTGAGTGGGCATAAATACAATGATTTGATTAATTGAATTAAGTTTAAATCTATTTTAATTAATTGGATTGTGTTACTGTAATGACCCAGAATTTTTGTCATTTGAAATTCATATATTTAATTAATTTTAAATATTCAAGAGTTAATTTTGTAAGCTGAATAACTTATATTTGAAATATAGTGATTTAGTTGGATAATTTAATTGTTAATTTAATATTTGAAATTTTGTAAATAATTGAAATTTTAATTTAATAAAAATGATTTATAAAGCTGTATTAAATTCTATTTGAATTAGAATGATGTTATAGAACTTTTAAAATTGAATTAAAAGTTAAACTATAAAAATTGTATATTTTAATATTTAATTAACGTGTAAAAATAGTTATTTTTCAAACAGTCTTGGATTTGGACAAAACTAGTTTCACTGTATCCATAATATTATATTATTGTAGGATTTCAAATTTCGTGTCAATCAGATTTTCGGTTTAGTCGTGGCAAGGTGAAACGCTAGAAATTTGTTTAAGTAAATTTTAATTTAGATAAGTCGATTCGAAAACCTATCTTCCAAATACGATTGAAGTGCCTCTCGACATATATTCCATTGTGTTCGGAATAGAAGTAAAACATTACAAATGCTAGGTAGCATGCTTCGATTGGAGTTCGAATTTTTTTTGATGAATAGTGCACGAAAATTTTCCATATAAGGCCATATTTTCTTTCATTTTTTCATGAAACCCTAATCCCTAACCCTAGCCACCACCTTCCATTTACACATCCAGAAATCATCGATTCTTTTTCCTCCATTTACTCACAATCCATCGACTTTCTTGAAAATTTCAAACTGGAAAAATGAAGAGCTTGTCGAGCTCTATAATCTCAGCGGTGGAGATCTAAAATGGCATCACGTGGTGGCTGCAATCTACCCACCTTCATCCTCCATTCATGCACGTTTTTCTATGCGATGGTGGTGTCGAGTTCAACTGGCCTTTGGGCGTCGGTGAGGGGGAGCATGGAGCATCAATTGGTGGTCGTTGATCGTTGTATAAGTGAACGAGACGGTTGCGAAAATTCAAAAACAAATGGCGGTCGGGTGGGTTTTTGCATGTGAAGGAACAAAGAGGGGAGAAGAAGTAGTACGCAGCCTAGATTTGATGCAAGGAATTCTAACTGCCAAGATTAATACTGGGGTAAAGAAAATAAAATAAGAATTGTAAATTAAATTATGTAATGATTCGTATAAACTTCTAAATGTTGTAACTTCTGCATACGAGGTCCTTGTTGACGAAACAAGTTGCATCGGGTCCGTATTGACGAGCACTACATTTTAGAGCTGGTTTAAAGCTGATTGAAGCTAGTGAAAATTTTGGGTAAACTTAAACGCTTGTTTAATTTTATTTGGAATGAAACACTGCAACTGGTATTGGAACTAAAGCGAGTGCAACACAGTCTTTCTGACTCACTGATATTTTTATATAAGTAAGAAATAAAATTTGTTTATGTTGATTGATGATTGTTGGATGATATATGATATATTATATGTATATTGATTGGTATTTGGATATATTCCTGCCTATTAGAGCAGATAGGACCCTATAGGTTCCCGTGTATGAGCGGACGACCTTTTGTATGCGCGTCTGCCTTGAAGCAGACATTGTACACATATTCTAATATGTATATTTGTTGTAGGTGATAGGTTGGAGGGATCCAACTGGATTCCTCACCAATATTGGTTTATTTACAGATATTGATATATATGTTGTTATCATATGATATATAATGTTTTGGATGTTATGATTGATGTATTTAGTGCTGTTGCAGCATTGGGCCTATTTTTGGTAGTTTAAAAGTATTAAAGTGATGATTTCCAAATTAAAAAGGATTTTCAAGTGATTTCGAAAATGGATGTTGTATTAAATTTTTTGAATTGCTAAGGAATGAATTTATTTTAAATAAATAATTGATATAATTTTTATGTTATGAAAATTATGATTTTTGGAAAATATAATTGAAATGTAAATTTTGAAATATGGAGTTAATTATTTTGTAAAATAGTTAAAATTGGGATTTTGTACTTATTATAAATGGTTTATATATAAGATTTGTAAAATTGATATTTTTATAAATCAAAGTGATGGAATTATAAGGAGTTTTATAAGTGTTAAAATGAAGTTATAATTGGATTTTAAAAGTGAATAAGATTTATGAATTTGTGAAATTATAAAAAAGAATGATTTTGTAAATAAGAGAATTATAAGTAATTAACTTATAATTTGGATTTTGGGCATATAAATGAGATATAAATGAGATTTGTTAGTGAAGGAATTTTATATGGAAGTTTTTATAAAATATAAATGGAATTTACGAACATTGTTTTATAAATCCAAAATAAACTTATTTTGATAAGTTAAATATGGAAGTTATTAAAGTAGATATATTCACAATTTTGGATAGTGGATAATCCTTTAATTAAATGTGTAGAAGTGATGAATTTGGTAAATGAATTATATCCTCGATTTTGAACAGTGGATAATCCTTTAATAAATGTGTAGAAATAGTGATTTGGTAAACGAAGTATGTTCACGATTTTGGACAATGAATAATCTTTAAATTAAAATAAATGTTTTGGGAAGTGATATTTTGTAAATGAAGTTAAACGGTTTGAAGATGTTTAAAAATGTGTTAAGTAACGAAACCATAGATTTCAACATTCATTGTTGAAATAGACGTTTTCGAAAAGTAGGAAACGATGGACTATAACATTGTTGTTATAGTAAATGATTTCGAAGGAGATGTTTTGTATAGTATATGAGATTTATACATCTATCTAGTTATGAACCCCTATACTAGTGATTTTGGGTTGTTGTAAAACATCATTACGCAACATTTGTTTTGACCCAAATAGATTTGTCAAGAGAATGTTTTCCTTAAAGAATAAAATATATACTTAATCATGATTTAAGTATATGTAATATTTCCTAAGTGTCGAAAATAAAGAGATTTGTGAATTACTTATTATTAAATAAGTATGTGGAAATGTTTTCCAATATAGGAAATTGAAATGGTTTTGAGATTATATCTTTTTAAAGATAATTTGAAGAGAATATTTGGCAAGTGATTTAATTAATAAAAGATTAAATAAAGGGCCTATTGATTGCTTATGGTGCTAAATATTTGTTTGTTTGCTTGGATAGTTAAATAACCGACTATCAAATTTGGTCATTTTAGTACCTCGACTTGATGTGGGAACCATTTAGTCGTACACTTAGTACGTAGCATTTTGTGTAGGCTTGATTATCATTTGTATTAAGGATGTTGATTCGTGTAGTGCGGAGTATTACTCCAATCTATCAAGCTTCCTTCTGGCCGAAGGTTAGCAAGTTGAAAGTTGGAGAAATGATAAATCTATGATACTTAGTTTCTGTGTGAGGTTGAGAAATGCCTTTGCATCGTTGGTACAAAGAGACCAGGATCGGTTTATTCGAAAACCACTTCGGATCAACATTTATGCGATGATTGTGCAGGCTGGTTGTGATGATATTGATATTCAAAATTTTCATAGTGGAGGACTGCTTGTTGATCGTTTGGGGTTAAAATCCCAATATACGTATAGTAGAAGTAGTCTCTTCTTTATGAAATATCCATTGCAAGGACTATTCGCTACTAATCCTAGGGATTTCCCGACAGGATGTGACAGGAATGTAACAACCCGATATTTTTCAGCCATTCGCATCCGCACATGTCGGACTTGAATTGCTCAAAATACCGCGTTGTAAATAAATTTGGAGCAAATGAAATACAATCACAGAATCACAGACACAGAAATATCAGAATAACTCGCAGCGGAAATTAAAATACCATAGTAGTTCATGAAGCTACTATAACAAACTCTCAAAACATAATACATAATATCAATCTGAAAAACATATACAATAGAAATCTCAATTACATAGCAGTTTATCAATACTAAAGCTGAAATAGAACAACTGAAACTGAAGGGATAGATAACTAGACAAGCAGAATCTCCAGCAATTCCTAGCTCCAGAAAGAAATCCAAAGCTAAGCTGTAAATACTCAGGCTGACCCGAGCATAAAGTAAAACACAAAACACTCGAGTCAGGACAATATATACTTATATAATGTAAACCAACTCAAGTGAACTGTAGTAGAAATGCACAATAACTTAAAGGATGCTTGGGATCGCCCATCCTTTAAGAATCAGTTAAACTATAAATTAAATACATCCCGTGATTAAAATTTCAAAATGGTATTTTATACTTCAAAATAAAATATCATTTCAAATTCAATATCATTCAAAATCCATTTCATAATATCAAAATATAATATTTTCCAAACCACATTCATATTTGTTTAATTTAAATACCACTACAAAACACATTTCAAAATAGTTTATATTTCGAAACAAATTACTTCCTTTTAAATCATTAAAATGAAGTTATTATATTTAATAATCAAATTATTAAATTTACAAAATTTTAGTCTTTCAAAATTCATTTATCCACTTAATTTATTAAAACAGATGAAAATTCAACTTTCGCAGCATTTAGAAATTGCTACGGAAAGTTACATTCAAAACAGTTCAATTTAATAAAAGATAGCATTTAAAAAGGTTGTAATAGGGTTACATTAGTTTCAAATAAAACTTAGTTAAATTCAATAATTATAGCATTTACAAAAATGCTATAATAACCTTTAATTAAACTTAGCCATTTGGTTCATTATTATCAACTACAGCATTTACAAATGCTGTATTATCATTTACATTAGAATTAATAGCATTTCAGAAATACAGTTAATTAACTTCAAGTATTCAATATAATTTCACAACAATTATATTTTTATTTAAATCATTTTTAGTTTAGAAAATCATATAATTTCACTTTTAAAACAGTCATTCAAATACCCTTATATTCATGATTTTATAAAGTTAAATCTCCATTCAAAAATCAAAATTTAATGATAATTCACTTATTAAATTCCAACACTAAATTTTAAATTTATTATATTAAATTTAACTTAACATTTAAGTTTAAAATTTTCAAATATAACTTAATTTCATTTTTATTTACTTAACTTAAAATTCACCTTTAAGCCAAATTCACAAATTTCCAATTTTAGTTATATTTCCAAATTTCAACCTAAATATTCATTCATTTCACATTTTAACTTTATTCAAAAATCATTGATATACTATAAAATCATTTTAAATTCATTTAATTCAAAATATCATAAATTTATCATATTTTCATATTTAATTTAAATTCCATTTATCACCAAATTCTAGTTTCCAAAATAACTTACATTTCAGATTTTCTAACTTTACCATTTATTTATTTCACTTATAAATTTTCAGAAAATCAATAATGCTTTACAAAAATCATTTCTAATCAAATTTAAATCAAAATATTATAATATTTACATTTCTAAAATAATTTAATTTTTTTAGAAAAACATATTTTAACAACGGGTCTGTATTTCATTTTCTAGCCTAGATGAAGTGATACGGGTAATATATCATTTCAACCCGTAATTTACAAAGAAAAACGGGTTTGATCATTTCAAACCCGCAATCTCAAGTAAAAGAAAATAATTGAAAATCATTCAGGCCTATCATTTCAGCCCATAACGATTTTCTCCTATTCTAAATTCCGTTCGGGTATGTATCATTTCAACCCATAGTGATTCTAGTCTACAGGGAACTTGCAGTGTGATAAGCTGATGAAAATAACAGAATAGCATGAAATAACAGTAACATATGGTATAAAAAGTGTAAATATAGGTGTGAACTTCATATGAATATAATATAGCAGTTATAACAAGATGATATGCATTTACAGATTCAGGTGATGTCAGTTTATCACTATATAAGTACATATTAGTCTGGTGAGATTTACTCACTGTTTTGAGCTAATGACACAACGACGAATTGCACAACGGGATCTACACAAGCACAAAAGCACGATACAGATACGAAATGGAGGAGCCAAGGATTAATTCCCTTGAATACAAATCAAACAAACAATATAACAATTATAAGGTTTCAGACCAAAAATACGATAAACGATGCTAGAAATTAAGGAACAACAATTAATCAAACACTTGCACTTGCTTCCACCATCACTACGCTCAGCCTATAGGGTGATAAGGTACTGCCATGGGGTGTATTTGGTCAGGTATGGGTCATATATGGTCGGCCTAGCAAGGGTAGTGAAGGTATGGAAGTTGCTATGTATGAAAATACAAGTACAAGGCAAACAAGTGGATTTTTGTGCAATTTCAAGCATCGGGCAAGGCTACAAATGGCATGGCCAGACCTGCTGGAGGCTAGGAGATGGTGTGGCAGTGGTTTTGGTTCAGGTATGAGCTGGAGAAGGTGGTGCAAAGGGCGGCTAAGGGTGTGGTGAAGTGATGGAAGTTACAAGGTGTGAATACAAAGGGTTTAAGGCAAATAAGTGGCTTTTGTGCAACCATGACTCAACCAAAGGACCATTGGGCTTGGCCCCTACAAGGTGAAGGTCAAGTGGGGTCTGGAGTGTCGGCCAAAGGTGTTGGACTGGTGGTGGCAGCCAAGGAGGTGGTTTAGGTGAAAAATGAAGGGTATGTGCATAAATGGTTCGGCTAGGCTGAACAAGTGGAGTGTTTGCATAAACTTTGGTGGATCTAGTCATAGATGACCACGGCATGGCTTGGTCAGTGGGCTGGAGGAGATGGTGACCTGATGTGGTGATGGTGGAGGCGGCTATGGTGGTGGAGGAGCAAGGCCGAACCTATGATGAAGAAGAACAAGTGCAAAAACCATGAATTCAAGCATAAACAAATGGAAAAAGGAAATAAAGTTTACCAAACTTTCTTCAAAAGCTATGGCCGAAATTTTTGAGGAAATGAGAGAAAAAATGAAGTACGTGAATGAGAAATGAGGGTGGCAGCTGAAAGAATGAAGAGATATGGCCATTTGAGTGAAAAGAAACGTTAAAATGTGAAAAGGTGGGAAAATCAAAAGCCATAGGAAACAAAAGGTCACAAACACTTTCAATTTACCTTTTATTATTTATATAAATTTATGTAGCTGAAATAATAATAATATCAGATAAGATTTCGAAATTTTTAACCAATATACAAATATATATAATATTTATCAATTATGTAAAGTAAAATTAAGGAAAATAGTTAAAACAGTGAACTAGACTAGCAAAATTTGAAGTTAAATGAAATAATTTTTAGAAAATTCATATAATCTTGTAAAGTATATTTTAAACATAAATAATAACGTAAAATACAAATATATTCACAAAATAAATATTTAAAATTTAATTTAAATATAAAATTTTAATGCAGAAAATAGCAGAAAATGGGAAAACAGCCCTTAAAAATAGGAAATCAACACAGTAATTTTTGGAAAAATTATATTATTAGTTTAAAAATATTTAGAGATGAATTTTCACAAATAAAACAAATTGAAAATAAAATAAAGAAATTTAAAATGAAGAAAATGGCAGAAAATTAGAAAACAACCTTTAAAAATAGGAAATAAATACAGTAAATTTTGGAAAAATTATATTATCATTTTAAAAATGTTTAGAAATGATATCACACAAATAAAACAAATTTAAAATAATTTCAAAATGAAATAAAGTCAAATTTAAATATATAGTCAAAATCTAGGGTTGTTACACTCTCCCCCACTCAAATCTTTTCGTCCTCGAAAAGGAAGGAAGCGGAGAAACAACAAGAAAGAGCAATAGGTTGGAATACATCCCCGAAAGAAGGTAGGGAAAAAAAAGATAGCTAGGAGGTAAAGCAGGTTGAAAGACAAGGATTGACCATTATTTGAACCATTATACATTTCAATTTAATATTATTTTTTTAGTATGATGAATAGTCATTTGATTCAAATCTGATGGTTCAAAGTAAACAATATTTAAAACATTTTAAATTTAAAAGGGAAAATAACTGACCAAAATATTCTTTATATAATACTTTATCAAAATACTTTTATCAAAATACTTTTATAACTCGATGTCTTAACAAGTTTACTTTCGTTCCTGCAGACTCTGGCTATGCGTTGATCTGGCGCAAAGCTAGAATTCTCCAGGTACTTGGTAGACTTGTTTCAACTCCTAGTGAAAATAATGAAAACACTTTTAAAACAGATATGGAAAGTACAATCCAAACAAATCAACCAAACCGAAACAGTTGTCTAACCATGGATCGCAGATACATAATGGTTACGCCTGGATCCCCCAGAAAACAATCCGTATCCGTAAGCTTTCTCAGCCCTGCGAGTTACGCCATGATGACGAGTAGAATGCAGGATACACAATGGTTACGCCTGGATCCCCCAGGAAACAATCTGTACCCCTAGGCAAGACTCAGCCAGGCACTTGCGCTACTCTTCGCGACCTACACAGATTGCAGGATACACAATGGTTACGCCTGGATCCCCCAGGAAACAATCCGTACCCCTAGGCAAGACTCAGCCAGGCAGTTGCGCTATGTAGTCGCGATCATAAGACCACGGGGATCGCCGTGGAATTCGATGGACACTCGAGTATCATATCCAGAAAACCCAAATCAAAGAGAGAGAATAATATCGATAGAATGAATCCACAGTGTGGCCACAAAGCAGATATCAAGCAGAAGACACTTTCCATATCTTTACTTCGAAAATATGTATCATATAGTACCCTTCAAAATTACTTTCAAATATCATACTTATATAAAGTCCATTTTATATAAGATTTCATTTCAAATCAAATACTTTTCAAAATACTAGTATATCAAATCACACTTATATAGATTTCAATTATATAAGATTTCACTTTTCAAAATAGGGTACCCTTTCAAATCAACAGTTCCAATTCAACAGTTTACTTATACAAATCATTTTTATATAAGTTCGATAGCTCCCAAATCAAGTATTTAATAAAACAAGGTTCTAAATTTCAAACCATTTCGATATCAAATAAATTTTAAAATCATATATGATGTCACCAAATCATTTCTTTCAAGTTATACATATTCAATTTCAAAATTTCTTAAAACAATAGGTTTAGAAAATAATCCAAATTTCCAAATCAATAAAATTTAGGTCAAATAAATCCATTTCCATTTCAAACATGTATTCACTTCAAAAGTCATAATACTTTCAAAGTTATGAATCTTTCGAAACTAAAATACTTGAAATCATTACACTTTGAAAATCATAACATTTAGAAATCATGCATTTGAAATCATAAAACATGCCCTTAATTCTTTACATTTCAATTTTTTTTCAATTAAACCAAAATCTAAAATTTCCAATTTTAATTCAATTCAAACCATCAGTTTCAATTTAGTTTTCCAACAAAACCATTTCAAATATTATCAATTTCAAATATAGATTTGATTCACAAAATAAACTATTAAATCTTAAATATGTTTCAAGGCTTAAATATACCATATTTCAAAACTAAATTTCATAATTTCATATATCTCAAATTTTACTTCATTATTACTTACATATGTCATTATTTCGCAACATTACATTCGATCGCTCGCTTGATCACACAAGTTCGCTTTCGAACTAGTATTGTCCATTCGACTTCCCTAATGCGAACTTCGATATGGTTTCTTGACTAGAAGCCATCAGTCTCCTTGCATAGCTACATACTATGATAGAGAATTATAGAATCAAGCCCAAAATCCATATCAAATATTCGCCATCAAGAATCAAATGAAAAATCCTAACACGAAATGGTGCAATTCACCTCGAACTTGTGTACTCAAACTTGGATCAAATTAATTATGCGAATAAAACAACGTACGTACAACTTATGTATCTATTCCAACTTGTTAAATAAATAGTTTTATAAAGATGTTACTAAGTTAAAACATTTAAAACCAAAATTTTCTCAACATTTGAAGACTAATTTTTATCCAAAACATTTCAAAACTAAATTTCATATTAGTATAATTCAAAATAGTCTTATTTATTTACTTAACAAAACAGTTTCAACTTATAAAAAACCATATTATTTCATACTTGAAACATACAAACTAAACTTATATTCTTTATCAAATACCTTATACCTTTCAAAAAATTTAGCTTTGAAAAATTAACCTTGATTTGGAAGTGCTCGAATCTTAAAATAGTCGAAGAAGTCATATTTTCAATCCAAGAGTTGAAAATCAACACTAAATCAGTAAATCAATTTCAAAAGTTAGGTTTCAAAATCTGAAACTCGAGAACTGAACACCGGCTTACTTTAAATCTTTTCAAATATATATATACACGGATCTATCTTTCGAATATCAAACCATACTTCGAAATCTGAAATCAAAATTGGTTTCACAAAATCACTCGCAGAACAAAGCTACTAGAGTGGCCTCTCTCTCTCACTCAGAAACTCGAAAATCAATGTCGATGATGCATGCATTCATCACCGAAATTATTTTCCAGCGACATAAGTGAGTTCTGGACTTCAATTAACTTTGAAAAACTTCTTTGAAATTCCTTCGAAATCATTGAAATTCATTCGAATACATTTGAAGCATTTCTTATTTGAAATATATATATATATATCTTTAAATCATATTACTATATATATTTTCCAAAATCTTAAAACCGATTTCAAAATACCGGAATTCGATTCCTCGAAATTCAAATTCAAAACCCTTCAGTTATAAATCATTTTTGTATAAATCAAGTTCTTATAAAATTTTCAAAATTTCAAATTCTTTCGAAATTTCAAAATTTCATTTTTGAAAGGTATATAATCCTTATCGAAAACATTTCACTTATATATATAAAAATATGGCCATCCTTAATAATTTCGATGTATGCACAATTTCAAAATACAACCAAATACAAATTTCAAAAGGATGATTCAGGGAAGGATTTCAACAAACAAAGATTCAAAATTAGAGGGACTCTAATCAAATAGAATTCTAGTTCGAAGATAAACTCAAACGAAGATGAGATAATTTAATCACCAAATAGAGGATAGATAAGCCTATATAAATCGCGGGCGAACTTAGCCGGCCAACCGAGACTTTAGGAATATAATCAATACAGAAATCTAAGGCAAATCGAACTTCGATCGCCAGAGATAGAATCCGGGTAGAGCAGGAGATAGATAGCATCGACATCCGAGGATACAGAAATCTTCAGTGAATCAATGCCAATTGTAAAGGAGTTTCACCCCTCTACAAATCATTCAAAGATTTACGGAATCATCGCTCTTTAGAGAGGTCATTCCAAAGTAGAGTTACGAATGCTCCAAAATTAAAAGGAAAAATGGGGAAAACAAGACTGGATTCCAGAATAAGTGGGAGTGTTCCAAAGTTCAAGGAATCCTAGTCGATAAGAATCTTAACCAAAAGATTTCTAACAAGGTGGATAACGAAGAGATGAAGTTTAGAAAATCTTGATTTCGAAATAAGAACATTTTTATACCAAAATAATCTTTGAAAAATCTTTTTAAAATCTTTTAAAAATCATTTTATACTTCGAAAATACGTTCTCTCACAAAGAAAGGATTCTGACATTGATTTCACCCATTCTAGGGTATTTCTACCCTATCTCTAATGAGTTTTTGCTCCGCAGGCTAAGGTTTGCCTAAAACCAAAGCTCTGATACCAACTGTAACAACCCGATATTTTTCAGGCATTCGCATCCGCACATGTCGAACTTGAATTGCTCAAAATACCGCGTTGTAAATAAATTTGGAGCAAATGAAATACAATCACAGAATCACAGACACAGAAATATCAGAATAACTCGCAGCGGAAATTAAAATGCCATAGTAGTTCATGAAGCTACTATAACAAACTCTCAAAACATAATATCAGTCTGAAAAACATATACAATAGAAATCTCAATTACATAGCAGTTTATCAATACCAAAGCTGAAATAGAACAACTGAAACTGAAGGGATAGATAACTAGACAAGCAGAATCTCCAGCAATTCCTAGCTCCGGAAAGAAATCCAAAGCTAAGCTGTAAATACTCAGGCCGACCCGAGCGTAAAGTAAAACACAAAACACTCGAGTCAGGACAATATATACTTATATAATGTAAACCAACTCAAGTGAACTGTAGTAGAAATGCACAATAACTTAAAGGATGCTTGGGATCGCCCATCCTTTAAGAATCAGTTAAACTATAAATTAATTACATCCCGTGATTAAAATTTCAAAATGGTATTTTATACTTCAAAATAAAATATCATTTCAAATTCAATATCATTCAAAATCCATTTCATAATATCAAAATATAATATTTTCCAAACCACATTCATATTTGTTTAATTTAAATACCACTACAAAACACATTTCAAAATAGTTTATATTTCGAAACAAATTACTTCCTTTTAAATCATTAAAATGAAGTTATTATATTTAATAATCAAATTATTAAATTTACAAAATTTTAGTCTTTCAAAATTCATTTATCCACTTAATTTATTAAAACAGATGAAAATTCAACTTTCGCAGCATTTAGAAATTGCTACGGAAAGTTACATTCAAAACAGTTCAATTTAATAAAAGATAGCATTTAAAAAGGTTGTAATAGGGTTACATTAGTTTCAAATAAAACTTAGTTAAATTCAATAATTATAGCATTTACAAAAATGCTATAATAACCTTTAATTAAACTTAGCCATTTGGTTCATTATTATCAACTACAGCATTTACAAATGCTGTATTATCATTTACATTAGAATTAATAGCATTTCAGAAATGCAGTTAATTAACTTCAAGTATTCAATATAATTTCACAATAATTATATTTTTATTTAAATCATTTTTAGTTTAGAAAATCATATAATTTCACTTTTAAAACAGTCATTCAAATACCCTTATATTCATGATTTTATAAAGTTAAATCTCCATTCAAAATCAAAATTTAATAATAATTCACTTATTAAATTCCAACATTAAATTTTAAATTTATTATATTAAATTTAACTTAACATTTAAGTTTAAAATTTTCAAATATAACTTAATTTCATTTTTATTTACTTAACTTAAAATTCACCTTTAAGCCAAATTCACAAATTTCCAATTTTAGTTATATTTCCAAATTTCAACCTAAATATTCATTCATTTCACATTTTAACTTTATTCAAAAATCACTGATATATTATAAAATCATTTTAAATTCATTTAATTCAAAATATCATAAATTTATCATATTTTCATATTTAATTTAAATTCCATTTATCACCAAATTCTAGTTTCCAAAATAACTTACATTTCAGATTTTCTAACTTTACCATTTATTTATTTCACTTATAAATTTTCAGAAAATCAATAATGCTTTACAAAAATCATTTATAATCAAATTTAAATCAAAATATTATAATATTTACATTTCTAAAATAATTTAAATTTTTTTAGAAAAACATATTTTAACAACGGGTCTGTATTTCATTTTCTAGCCTAGATGAAGTGATACGGGTAATATATCATTTCAACCCATAATTTACAAAGAAAAACGGATTTGATCATTTCAAACCCGCAATCTCAAGTAAAAGAAAATAATTGAAAATCATTCAGGCCTATCATTTCAGCCCATAACGATTTTCTCCTATTCTAAATTCCGTTCGGGTATATATCATTTCAACCCATAGTGATTCTAGTCTACAGGGAACTTGCAGTGTGATAAACTGATGAAAATAACAGAATAGCATGAAATAACAGTAACATATGGTATAACAAGTGTAAATATAGGTGTGAACTTCATATGAATATAATATAGCAGTTATAACAGGATGATATGCATTTACAGATTCAGGTGATGTCAGTTTATCACTATGTAAGTACATATTAGTCTGGTGAGATTTACTCACTGTTTTGAGCTGATGACACAACGACGAATTGCACAACGGGATCTACACAAGAACAAAAGCACGATACATATACGAAATGGAGGAGCCAAGGATTAATTCCCTTGAATACAAATCAAACAAACAATATAACAATTATAAGGTTTCAGACCAAAAATACGATAAACGATGCTAGAAATTAAGGAACAACAATTAATCAAACACTTGCACTTGCTTCCACCATCACTACGCTCAGCCTATAGGGTGATAAGGTACTGCCATGGGGTGTATTTGGTCAGGTATGGGTCATATATGGTCGGCCTAGCAAGGGTAGTGAAGGTATGGAAGTTGCTATGTATGAAAATACAAGTACAAGGCAAACAAGTGGATTTTTGTGCAATTTCAAGCATCGGGCAAGGCTACAAATGGCATGGCCAGACCTGCTGGAGGCTAGGAGATGGTGTGGCAGTGGTTTTGGTTCAGGTATGAGCTTGAGAAGGTGGTGCAAAGGGCGGCTAAGGGTGTGGTGAAGTGATGGAAGTTACAAGGTGTGAATACAAAGGGTTTAAGGCAAATAAGTGGCTTTTGTGCAACCATGGCTCAACCAAAGGACCATTGGGCTCGGCCCCTACAAGGTGAAGGTCAAGTGGGGTCTGGAGTGTCGGCCAAAGGTGGTGGACTGGTGGTGGCGGCCAAGGAGGTGGTTTAGGTGAAAAATGAAGGGTATGTGCATAAATGGTTCGGCTGGGCTGAACAAGTGGAGTGTTTGCATAAACTTTGGTGGATCTAGTCATAGATGACCACGTCATGGCTTGGTCAGTGGGATGGAGGAGATGATGACCTGATGTGGTGATGGTGGAGGCGGCTATGGTGGTGGAGGAGCAAGGCCGAACCTATGATGAAGAAGAACAAGTGCAAAAACCATGAATTCAAGCATAAACAAATGGAAAAAGGAAATAAAGTTTACCAAACTTTCTTCAAAAGCTATGGCCGAAATTTTTGAGGAAATGAGAGAAAAAATGAAGTACGTGAATGAGAAATGAGGGTGGAAGCTGAAAGAATGAAGAGATATGGCCATTTGAGTGAAAAGAAACGTTAAAATGTGAAAAGGTGGGAAAATCAAAAGCCATAGGAAACAAAAGGTCACAAACCCTTTCAATTTGCCTTTTATTATTTATATAAATTTATGTAGCTGAAATAATAGTAATATCAGATAATATTTCGAAATTTTTAACCAATATACAAATATATATATAATATTTATCAATTATGTAAAGTAAAATTAAGGAAAATAGTTAAAACAGTGAACTAGACTAGCAAAATTTGAAGTTAAATGAAATAATTTTTAGAAAATTCATATAATATTGTAAAGTATATTTTAAACATATATAATAACATAAAATACAAATATATTCACAAAATAAATATTTAAAATTTAATTTAAATATAAAATTTTAATGCAGAAAATAGTAGAAAATGAGAAAACAGCCCTTAAAAATAGGAAATCAACACAGTAATTTTTGGAAAAATTCTTTTATTAGTTTAAAAATATTTAGAGATGAATTTTCACAAATAAAACAAATTTAAAATAAAACAAAAAAATTTAAAATGAAGAAAATGGCAGAAAAATTAGAAAACAGCCTTTAAAAATAGGAAATAAATACAGTAAATTTTGGAAAAATTATATTATCATTTTAAAAATGTTTAGAAATGATATCACACAAATAAAACAAATTTAAAATAATTTCAAAATTAAATAAAGTCAAATTTAAATATATAGTCAAAATCTAGGGTTGTTACAAGGAAAGTACCTTCGGTTTGTCCTATTCCTGGACAACTTGTATGAATGTTTGTCTGACATTGCATTTCTAAAGATTATGTACATTGGTTTTTATAAACGTACATCGGTGGTAGCGGAGAAGACAACTTCTCTTAGCTTAACACCTTCCTTGAAACGTATGAGCTTAAGGATTGTATTTTTATGAAAGGCAATTAGTAGTCAACGGGAATGACCATGTGGCATTCAAAGTGATGTGATATGTGATATTTGAAAGGTAATCGTTACCTCAGGTCCCATCAGCCGAAAATGACCAAAACAGGGTTAGATGCGGCAAGGCTAAGTGGGATGCTCCCAAGTAGGATATGATCATCCTTTTCTAGATATATCTTTACTTGTTATGACGTCATGTATCTGATTATTGTGGTTTATATACTATAAGGGCCCTCGAAAAAAGTCGGTAACGACCGAAGGATGACATATTTGGTACTATCTAGTTACAGAGGTAAGCCGGTCTTTTGCTGATAGAGGAACTTTGTGATGGTTTCTCGCGACATCCATCTAGAGGTATACCCATCAGAAGGCAGTCCCTTCACCTAGTCATTTTTATGAAAACCCAAATCTCCACTACATATCTGCCATTTTGATTGTATTACCCATTTTGGGCTATATGTTGGAATTTAATCAATGTAACAAATTCAGCATTGATAAATATTATTTGTGCAATAGACACTATTATAGTATAAGTGGATTTGATATAAAATGTTTTAGTTACCGTAAGGTAAAAACATGTCCGTGTTTATATGTCGGCATGCCTGACGAGATACTTTTATTTTGAAAGGTAAAGTTTGGTAATTTAATAAATTCAGTTGAGTGTGTTTCTCATACTGGTTTACTAGATTGATCCGGGCGTTCTTCCCTTTCAATGCTGGGGTCAGATCTAGTATACTTACTGGTTCAGATTCAGCAGGAGAGCTGGAGATCTTCATTTTTGTATACACGCACCAGTTTTGATTATCCGCTTTGCGCTTTTTTGTTGTTGTATATTATCAGCAATTGTGAGGACATGTTATTATAACTGTCTAGGCTGATAAGTATTGTTTGATTTTTGAACTCTGATTGATGCATGTATATACAGTTTCTGTTTTGTAAAGATCATTGATATGATATTATATGTTATTCCGCTATGATGTAAGATTATGTATTGTTCCGTTTTGTTCTATCTTCTCTCTTTCTTCTCTTCTTCTCACTTCTTTTCTTTCTCTTGACCTTCCATCAATCTGTGCTTTTTGGGTCGGATATGTGTGGTTTGTAATCGATTCAAAGAGTACTGATTTGCTGGTCGTCACAGTCACACTAAAAGCCAACCTTTTGACTAAGATGAAAGGTATTTCAACAAAAGCAAAGGAAAAGGAGCACAAACCAAAATCTTTCGAAGGAGTCGAAGGGATGCAGACATCAGAATTTATTAGCGTCAAACCTTCTGAAGAAGTCGAGGGGTTCCATCTCTAGTATCTAAGATGGTCTTACCTGTTGAAGAAGACGGAGAAGTCAAGGCAAGTGCAAAAAACTTAATAGCGCTCTTTTAGAAAGCATGGCAAGCCTTTCAAACCGGTTGGAACACATCCAATATACCTTTCAACAATGATGAAAGTTTTATGAAGAAGGCAACACTAGTAAGTCAGCAAAGAATGAAAGACAACCTTTCGACAATGTCGAGGGGAAGCATAATTCACGAAAATAATCAAATGAAAAAAACCTTCCATCAATGTCGAAGGGATCAAAACAAGGAAAGAAGCAACCTTCCAACAGATTCTAAAGGTTCATGTAGACATAAAGAAAAGCAAACCTTTTGACAAGGTCAAAAGTTCCAAAATAGCAATGAAAGGCTAGTCTTTCGACAACGTCAAAGGGTTCATAATCGCATATAAAAGGAAGACCTTCCGACCCGGTCAAGAGCATGGAATCGAAATTAAGCCGTCTGCATCTATAAATAAGACCCAAGGGGTCTTTTTTTGGGGACCTGATTTTCTCATTCTAGTCTTGTAACTTCTTAATCAAAGTAGTGTAACCCTAATTAAGGGTGATTTAGGGAAAATATAATTAAAAGAAAGATTTTTCTTGGATACATAGGGGAGTCCTTAGCTTTGTTAATTGCTTTACAATTTGCTTAAACCTTTTGCTAGATTAACTCTTATTTATAGGTTCAACCCCATTAGAAGGTTCCTTTCGACATGGATGATAACACTTCCTCCATAAGTAATCACCGCAATCCTTCGTAGTTCTCAACTCTACGATCTGAACCCTTCGACCAAGTTGGCAACTTATTTGGATCAACCTTCGCAAAAACCTTCCAAAATCATTGGCACTGTGGTTTAAATCTTTCGACAAAGTTCGCGGCCCTTTATACTCCAGCAACATCAATAACCTTCTGATACCAGACACCTAGTGTTTTAACCTTTCGGCAAGGTTGATTCCCACTTCATATCCACAAAAGTGTATCATACCCTGTTTGAGCCCAAGTAGGTCGATTACCTTAACCTTTCGATAGGATTAAAATTATCTCTTTTTAAGTACAAACTAAGGGAATTTCAACCCAGTCGAGATGGAAACTTTTACAAGAGGTCCCATAAAAGATCAAATAAAATAGAGATAAAGGTATACTAACTTAGTGAAGTCAAAAGGTCCTATAACCCTGTACCTAAACCTTTCGACTGAGTCAAAAGGTCTGATTCGAAAGTTATCTACAAGTGAAAATATAAAGACAATCCTAAAGGATACCTATCCCTTCGTTCGAATCAGATTAACCACAACATTTGGTGTAACTTTGGGAAGTTGACAAAGCATTTAATATCTTCCTTAAAGGCTCCACATACAACCCTTTTTCATTAAGTCCATCTACTTGGATTCTTCGGGGGCATTGACCATAAATTTGGTTAACATTTTTGGCACTAGAAGGAGGGCTTGAACCTCCGACTTGGTCAAACCCTTAACACCACTATTCTTTAACCTCCTTTTGGATTAACCCATGCCAAGTAATTTCACTTTGGTTTAATCATGGATAGAAGATTTAAAAGATCCGAACAAGGCTCCTCTAAGCCACACTTATCAAGATTCTTCCAGGCAGATATCTAGAGCTCCAATCAACATGAAGAGCAAAGACTAAGTCTCAAAGCCTTAAGGATTATAAATGAAAGAAAGAAGAATCTTACGATCTTGAGAAATGGAGTCTAAACCCCTTTCATATTAGCCGTATCCCAATTTTTGCGCTCGGAGAGAGAATAAATGGAAGTGACAACATTTTCAGTCAAATGAGAAGGACATCATTTAGTCATATTCCCATGGGACTATCTTTGAAAATGAAATGATAAAGGATTATAACAGTTTTACACATAAATGGAGTAACATTATAAATGAGGCTTGCCATTCAAGGGAAAACCATGGATGCATAGAAAATCCATAACCGAAGGACTGAGGATAATAAAGGAATCACCAAATGGAAGCATAAAGATCGCTAAGAAATTTCCGACCGAAACCCTTAGATAGAAAGAAAGCCCTTGAATGTAATAACCCGGATTTTTAGAATTTCTGTAATTTATAGATTAACTGAATCTAATTGATAAAAATACTGAATTATAGATTTAACAAACGAATCTAATCATAAATATTTATGTTTGATAAATTTTATTGGATCATATCTTAATATAATCACTTAAAATTTGACAAAATTTTCTTTTATAAATAAATAATAATGATTTTTTATATAGGTAAATTATTTTAATTGGGAAAATTGTTAATTTCAAACCGATAATATTTTTGTGTTATTTTTAGATGAATAGAGTTAAAGGATTATTAATTTCAAATTGAATTAGGGACTTGTTTAAATATATGAACTTATTTTGAATTGATCTTGAATTGGATTTTTTTTTAAAAATTAAATTTAAAGGTTTGAATTTGAATTTGAAATTTAAAAGGGAAGTATATCTTAAATATATGTTATATTGATTTGATCAAAAACATAAGCAATGTATAAATAAATGTTTATATAGATTCATATGTATATTTACAAAAATCTAAAGCTTATTTATATAAAGTAAAATTCACATTATATTTATGAGAATATTACATAATTACTTATTCATAACTTAAACAAAAATTTAAATAAGAAAGTAACATTTGTAAATAATTAATTAAACATTAAAACCACTTGTAAATTTATTAATATATGTTAATCACAATTGTAAACAAGAGTGTATATGTGTATGATAATTAGAACTTAAGGGGGACAAGTGTCATTCTCTTGGAAAATTTAGTTTAAAAATTTAATTGTAAAATAAAAACTAAAGTTTGTCCATATAAACATATGTTTATTTTCTTTACTTCTTTTCCCTATCTTCATTCTAAAATCAAAGAGAAGAAAGATCTGTAAAGAACAAACCTGAGTAGATCCAAAACAGAACAATTTAAAGCTATGAAAAACTGGAAAACTCAAGAAAAAAAAAAGACTTCAAACAATCACAAATGGAAGAAGATAAGCTTGCAACAACATTAACTACTATTACAACCTGATCTGAAAACAAGTTAACAAGAGGAATCAACTCATTTGCAATCAATCAGCAAACTTTGAAGTAGTTCAAGCATCAGATTTCAAAAGCCTGTTCTCTGTTCAAGCAAATTTCAGGTGAGTAAACATAAGCTTTGTTTTAAATTTATGCATGTGATGTTGTAGTCAGTAAAAGATGTGATAATTATTTGCATGTGAGAAACACATCCTTTAAATCTGAAAATGAACTAGTCTCTGCTCTGTAGACAGTATGTATGTTGTTCGCCCCCACTTTAAAATATACTTCTCTTTATCTACTTTGTATTTATTGATGATGTAAAATTGAAAAGTACTTGATTTTGAGTGTAGTTGGTGTTAAAAATAATTGGTAAATAAAATTATGCTTAACAATTAATTTATGAAAGGATTTACAGAGAATAACCAAAATTGGTGAATATTCAATATTTTTAAATCAAAGATTCATGCATGCCATTTGGATGCTTGTGTGAAATTATGAATTTTAGTAATTAGATTGGGATTTTTAATGACCTATGGCTCGAGAATTTGGTAGATGAATGTTTTCAGTTCAATAATAGATTTCAGGCGACCTCGTCATTTTAGGGTGGAACGGTCAGGACTAGGAGGTGCTGGCGGTCATCAGGAAGAGATCGACCATGGCGAATTATTGATTTTGGCCTTGGTTTGAGTAAGATGTTGGATTTTAGGGTTTTACGAGGTTTTGGGTTCATGGATGATCGGAGTTGAACCGTGTGACGAATAGATGATCGAAGTTTTAGAAACTTGGCTTGAAGGTGTCTGTATGTATGGGTGTTCGTACGAAGTTAGTGGCATATGAAGTAAATGTGTGTCGCGTGCGTAGTTTGTAAATTTTGGTGAACAGGGTGGGTTTCCAGTTTCGGTGAGTCGTTTGGTTGATCGATTTTCGATCAGGTGGTCGAAGGGTTTCGGCAAGGTGACTTTTTGAATCATGTGACGATGAGTGGTCGGGTGGGGGTTGTCGCGGCGGTGAGATAGACGAGGTTGAAGTTGTACACGTGCACAGCGTGCACGTGGAGATTCTTGGCTGGGTGGAGCAAGAGAGGTGATTGGGCATGGCTCTGGGCTGCGTTATGAATGAGGATAAGGTGATGATTGTTGATTGAGGAGGGTCGGAGATGATCTTCGGCCAGGTAGTGGGATTTTGGTTTTGGGAAGGAAAGTTGATGTCTGGAAGTTCAAGAGTAAGAAGAGAAGGAGTTAGGGAGGGTTGAATTGATTTTCTGTTGCTTTGGTATTAATCCAATTTGGGCTTCGGCCGTACGCTGTTAGTTTTTTTTGTGCGTGTTGTTTTTTTTGTTGTTTTGGTTTGTGGGCTTCGGGCCAGTTTGTTTTTTTCCATTAAAATCAAGATCTTGTCAATGAAAGAAATCTGGATTCAAAATAAAACAAGACCTGAAATCAATTTACTTTCCTAAATTTATAATAAACAGGTTGGTTAAAATAAATATTTTTAAGAACCAATTTAGTTTGATGTAAATGTTTATTTAAATAGTCAAAGAAATTTGGAGAATAAACTTGTTTTGTGTTTGATTTTAAAATTTTAAATTTGGGATATTTGAATAAGTTATTTTATCATTAAGTTATCAAAATTTTAGAAATAATTTATTTGTAAACACTTGGGTTTTATTAAGTGAAGTTTTGATTGAAGTAATTAAAGGAAATAAATATTTATACTTTGAAAATAATTCAAGTTCTTAAATGATATTATATTTAAAATAATTGTTTAAATTTCACATTTGATAATGTGATCTAAAGGAGATGGTTCTTATCGAAGGATGGTACGCCATCGTACGACCATTTGTGTAGTGGAATAGAAATTTTTAAGTTGGTGTAGAGATAATTGAATTACCAAATTAGAATAAATGATATCAGATAACTAAAAAAAAGGGAATGTTTTACCTTATAAGTAATTATGATTTTGATAATTACTAGAAGTGATTTGGAATGATTAATGAATATCATCAATCAATTAATTAAAGATTTATATGAGAATGGTTAAGAATAATTAATACATGTGATAAATTAAAATGGATAATCAAAGGATGATTAAATAAATCTATTCGTAATTAATAAATGTTAGATAAGCAAGTTTAAGGGTGATCAAAGTAGTAATTTAATTTGTTAGAATGGTATGACAAATTTATCTTGTTTATGAATGATTGGATAATATTTTATGACGTAGATTGGTTGATATCTTATATATGTGATTTGTAATGCTATGATATATGATATGTTGGGTTTAAACTGAGACAATGTGGTTATCTATCAATGATGAATTATTTTGTATAGGTGACACCTGTGTTTTGAATTTTGAATTGTGTTTCACCGGAATAATTTGGAATAAGATGGTATTGAATTCGAAGAGACCGGAGTCGGGTATGAGTAAATACCCGAAACCACTTCTATTTATAATCTATAGTAATTCTATAATTCATTGATATGTGAAATCAATAGACTGGAATGACATGAGTTAAATGAATTGAACCATTTAATCTAAGTATTGGTACTTAGAAATTGATATGTGAAATAAAGTAATGTCAATAACCACTTGTGAAGTTTTGATTTGATATAAATTACCCCGGGTTTACATAAAAGTTGTATGCTTTGAAATTCATGTTAGATGAGTTTACTCATGCTGGTTTCCAGCCTGACCCGGGGGTTACTTTGATGTAATGCTCGGGTCATACCGAGTATTATAGGTTTTCAGGTAAGGACGTTCTGGAGCTCAGGAGGGCGAGCTGGATGGCTGGAACGTATGGAGCGTACCCGCTGTGATATATAGTTATATCTAGGAAATGTTGTTTTATAACTGTCCTGTATTGTGTAAATGTTATAACTCTGATATATGAAAATGTAAATGTACTGATACTGTTCTTTTGTAAACTGTTATTATGTGATATTATATTTTGACCCGCTGCGAATGTGAGGTATCTGTGTCTTGTTGTTGCTTTCTTCTTCTTTCTCTTTCTTCTTTCACTAATGATCTGGAATTTTCGGGATCGGAAATTCCGGGTCGTTACATTTGGTATCAGAGCCAGGTTAAGCGAGAACCTTGGCTCTGGTGGGATTACTCATTAAGGATAGGGTAAGTGGTACCCTAGAATGAGTTGAGAGTGTGTGTGTGTGTGTGTATGAGAGAGCGTACTTGTTATTTTCTTATATAAAGATTTTAAATTATTTTATAAAAGAATATATTTTGAAATATAAAGCAATATTTCTTTCTAATAAATATTAGGCTAATTGGTTGTTAAATTATTGAATAAAATTAAGAAGTAATAGAATTACAACCAAATTGAAATTAAATAAAGATAAGTTTGAAGTGGATTCAAACTAAAATTTAATTTTTGAAGCTGGAGAAGAATTTCTAAATAAGATGAAATAGAATTGGTTTCAAACCAGAAAATAGAATGGTTATTGTGTTTAATAATTTAAGGAAGTAACCATTTAAAAAGAGTAACTTGTAAATTTGAAAGGATGTAAATTGAAGTGGGTTTAAATTTGTGAAATTTTGAATTCTAAAATTTAAACATTTGAATTAATTCCAAAATGTTAAAGGAGATAATATTATTCAAACTACTTTGAATATGATCTTATTTTAAAATGAGAAATGTTTGAAAATTTTAAAGAAAATTTGTTTTGAAGTGAAACCAAAGTGGTCTAAATTTTTAAATTTGGCTTGGTGAGCCAAGAAATAAATATGTATATATGTGGATATACATAATATAATTGGTGATTTGAAATAAACTCTAAGGTTGAGTTTTAAATTTGGAATGAGATGTGAAAACCCAAAGTGATAAGTTTTTAAACTCATAAATGGGAAAGAATTTTGAATTTTGAAATGGAGAATTCCAATTTGAGTAAGGTTAAACGGGATTGATTGAATTTGACTCGGAGGATGTTAAATAAGTTTGAATGAACAATCTGATTTGGAAATTTCAAAATGAAATTGAGATTTAATTTGGGGAGTTAAATGATTAATCTGAATTGGGAGTTTGTGTGATCTCAAAATGTGTTTGAGATCTGGAATTGGAAATGGATGGATGTTTTATAATAATTTGAATAATATCATCCCATTGTTATTGGAAATATTTAAATTGTGGAATTGGATTTTCTCAAATGAATGAGAAATGAAGTATGGTAATATATCCATTGTTGAGATAAAATTGGGTAATAAATTAAATTGTTTAAAAGCTTTTAATAAAGGTTAACCTGGTTTAAAGGGTTAAACCAACCTTAATGAATTTAACTCGAATTTATATAATTCGAGATGGTTTAAATTTGGAATTTAAATGGAAATTAGATCAAATTGAATTTGATTTGAATTAATTGAATTTGTGATTAAAGTTGTATAAGTATAAAATTCAAATGGAAAATTTGAATTGGATTAATTTGAAATTAGTCTGAATTGATTTGAATAATTTGGAATTGTAATTAAAGTTGAATAGTTTTAAATTCAAATGGAATTTGAATTAAATTTGGGAGGAAATCAAGAATAATTTAACTTGATTTGGAGATGGAGTTTGAAATTGGGATTAATTCAAATTGGAGTTGAAATGAATTGAAAACTGGAACTAGTTCAACTGAAATTTATTTGAATTAGCAGAATTTGAGATCAAGGTTGAATAAAGTTAAATGTGGAAAGAAACTGAGGTTAATTCAACATGAATTGGGGTTGAATCAATTTCAATGGAAATTAAAGTTATTTAAATTGGAATTGGGTCAATTTAAATGGAAGTGGAATTTAAATTGAATTGATGAGAATGGAGATTGGAAAGTGAACAGTTTTGACTCTGAACTATTTTTAATATAAACTTATTTTCCAAGCTATTCACTATATAAACAACCTTTCTTTTAAAAGCCCAACTATCTTATACTTGTTTTACAATTATTTTTGAAACTGTTTAACAATTTTCCAACTGTTTTATAAGCTAATTACTATATTTCAATTATTTTACAAAATTAATTACTATCTTACTATTATTTTGCAATTATCTAAAATTTCTATAATTATTTTAACTATTTTCTAACTATTTTACACCTATTTTACAAACTAGTAATTATTTTCCAACTACTTATCTATTTTTAAAATTTTCAAGCTATTTTCTAAATAAACTGGTCGGAGTTCAAACTGTTAATGGTAAAATACCCAATCAAGATAAGAATAGAGGTGATAATCCATATAGATTGAAGCAATTGTGAGTAAGTGAATGAAAACCAAAGTGAATATGAATAGAAATGGAATTGATTTGGCTAATAACCAAGATAGATAAATACGTAGTGTGTACGTATGTTATTCTATTCGCATAGTGATTTGATCCAGATTCGAACACAGAATTTAGAGATAGTTATATCGATCCGAGTGGGATTTTTCACTCGATTTTCGACGGTGAACCTGGATATGGATTGTTGATTGGTTATGTATGTCCTCTATCATAATTATGACTATGCAAGGAGAATGACGGTTTTTGATCAAGAAACCAGGTCTGTGTCCGCACTAGGGAGTCGGGTGAACGATTACTAGTTCGGAAGTGAAATTGTGTGATCGAGTGAGCGATCAGATTGGTATGGCGTACGAATGGTATGTGTACATCATACGGATTCGAATGAAAATGATATTGAAAGGAGTAATCAAATTTGAATATTTGATTTTTGAGTAAACAAAATTAAATATCTTTGTTTTATAAAATGAAATTTTCCCTTTTGAATCTTTTGCCAGAAGAAAGGATTTTGAAAGTGTTTGAAGTATAAAAGGAGTTTTATACAAGTTTAAAATAATCCAAAGTTTTGAAAATTATATATATTTGTACTTATATATATGTACAAAGGATCTTATGAGGATTTTTGGAAAAAGGTTTTGGGAACCTATGGATTTGGAAAGGCTTTTGATTTTTGGGTAAAATCAATATTGAATTTGGAAAGCCTAGTTTGAGAATTATCGATTTTGGAATAATCGATTTTGTGTAAAGGAGCTTTGTATGAGATCATACTAGGTGTATGATTTAAAGATACTATATATATGTATAGTATAAAATATTTTGATGATTGCTCTGGGGAAAGAGGCGCTCCCTTGAAATGGACTTCTCAGGAGTACCACCGGGTGGTGCTGCCTTGAGCCCCAAGGAGGGGGGGGGGTTCTAAAGTTGATCATGTGAGGAGTCCGGACAAAACTAGTTCCTGAGGATTATGAGTAGAGTATACCATAGCGGAAGTCGTGTGTGCTGCTGAGAGCCAACAGTAACATGGACTTTTGCTGCGACGACAACGTAACCCAGGATGTAATTGCGATCTATGGTATAACATAGCGAAAGTCGTGTGTGCCGTTGAGAGCCAACAGTCTATGTTTGATTTTATATCGGTAGACTGCGACCTATGTAGGAGTGGAGGAGTTTCATTTCGACAGCGAAAATCAGAGGCCGCGGAGAGCCTGCAGTTACATGGACTTTTGCTGTGATAGCAACGTAACCCTGGAATGTAACTGTGATCTGTTGTGTGGGTTCCATGGCGTAATCGAGAGGCCGCGGAGAGCCTGCAGTTACATGGACTTTTGCTGCGACGGCAACGTAACCCTGGATGTAACTGTGACCATGGATGGGGGTGATGATTTCCAGAGCATTCTCACGAAAGATATATCCTCTATTTTCAAAAACTGTTTTCTATATTTTTAATAAAATTACTTTTCAAGTATTTTCATTGGGTGTTGAAAACGGATCTGCTAAGTACTTATAGTTTTTCAGTTGTACGCCTGATCAACGTATGACCGAATTTCTATGAGAACAAGGATCGACTGGTTGAAACATCGAGTTATTAAAAAATATTTTTAAAAAACTATTTTATGATATTATGTAAATTTTAAAAATGTTTTAAAAAGGGTTTCAAAGAATAATTTTTCTAATAATAAGAATTTTAAATTCTGGTTTCGTTTCTTTTCGAGGACGAAAAGATTCCAAGAGAGGAGGAATGTAAAAACCCGGATTTTTAGAATTCCTGTAATTTATAGATTAACTGAATCTAATTGATAAAAATACTGAATTATAGATTTAACAAACGAATCTAATCGTAAATATTTATGTTTGATAAATTTTATTGGATCATATCTTAATATAATCACTTAAAATTTGACAAAATTTTCTTTTATAAATAAATAATAATGATTTTTTATATAGGTAAATTATTTTAATTGGGAAAATTGTTAATTTCAAACCGATAATATTTTTGTGTTATTTTTAGATGAATAGAGTTAAAGGATTATTAATTTCAAATTGAGTTAGGGACTTGTTTAAATATATGAACTTATTTTGAATTGATCTTGAATTGGATTTTTTTTTAAAATTAAATTTAAAGGTTTGAATTTGAATTTGAAATTTAAAAGGGAAGTATATCTTAAATATATGTTATATTGATTTGATCAAAAACATAAGCTATGTATAAATAAATGTTTATATAGATTCATATGTATACTTACGAAAATATAAAGCTTATTTATATAAAGTAAAATTCACATTATATTTATGAGAATATTACATAATTACTTATTCATAACTTAAACAAAAATTTAAATAAGAAATTAACATTTGTAAACAATTAATTAAACATTAAAAACACTTGTAAATTTATTAATATATGTTAATCACAATTGTAAACAAGAGTGCATATGTGTATGATAATTAGAACTTAAGGGGGACAAGTGTCATTCTCTTGGAAAATTAGTTTAAATATTTAATTGTAAAATAAAAACTAAAGTTTGTCTATATAAACATATGTTTATTTTCTTTACTTCTTTTCCCTATCTTCATTCTAAAATCAAAGAGAAGAAAGATCTGTAAAGAACAAACCTAAGTAGATCCAAAACAGAACAATTTAAAGCTATGAAAAATTGGAAAACTCAAGAAAAAAAAGACTTCAAACAATCACAAATGGAAGAAGATAAGCTTGCAACAACATTAACTACTATTACAACCTGATCTGAAAACAAGTTAACAAGAGGAATCAACTCATTTGCAATCAATCAGCAAACTTTGAAGTAGTTCAAGCATCAGATTTCAAAAGCCTGTTCTCTGTTCAAGCAAATTTCAGGTGAGTAAACATAAGCTTTGTTTTAAATTTATGCATGTGATGTTATAGTCAGTAAAAGATGTGATAATTATTTGCATGTGAGAAACACATCCTTTAAATATGAAAATGAACTAGTCTCTGCTTTGTAGACAGTATGTATGTTGTTCACCCCCACTTCAAAATATACTTCTCTTTATCTACTTTGTACTTGTTGATGCTGTAAAATAGAAAAGTACTTGATTTTGAGTGTAGTTGGTGTTAAAAATAATTGGTAAATAAAATTACGCTTAACAATTAATTTATGAAAGGATTTACAGAGAATAACCAAAATTGGTGAATATTCAATATTTTTAAATCAAAGATTCATGCATGCCATTTGGATGCTTGTGTGAAATTATGAATTTTAGTAATTAGATTGGGATTTTTAATGACCTATGGCTCGAGAATTTGGTAGATGAACGTTTTCAGTTCAATAATAGATTTCAGGCGACCTCGTCATTTTAGGGTGGAACGGTCAGGACTAGGAGGTCCTGGCGGTCATCAGGCAGAGATCGACCGTGGCAAATTATTGATTTTGGCCTTGGTTTGAGTAAGATGTTGGATTTTAGGGTTTTACTAGGTTTTGGGTTCATGGATGATCGGAGTTGAACTGTGTGACGAATAGATGATTGAAGTTTTAGAAACTTGGCTTGAAGGTGTCTGTATGTATGGGTGTTCGTACGAAGTTAGTGGCATATGAAGTAAATGTGTGTCGCGAGCGTAGTTTGTAAATTTTGGTGAACAGGGTGGGTTTCCAGTTTCGGTGAGTCGTTTGGTTGATCGATTTTCGATCAAGTGGTCGAAGGGTTTCGACAGGGTGACTTTTTGAATCATGTGACGATGAGTGGTCGGGTGGGGGTTGTCGCGGCGGTAAGATAGACGCGGTTGAAGTTGTACACGTGCACAGCGTGCACGTGGAGATTCTTGGCTGGGTGGAGCAAGAGAGGTGATTGGGCATGGCTCTGGGCTGCATTATGAATGAGGATAAGGTGATGATCGATTGTTGATTGAGGAGGGTCGGAGATGATCTTCGGCCAGTCAGTGGGATTTTGGTTTTGGGAAGGAAAGTTGATGTCTGGAAGTTCAAGAGTAAGAAGGGAAGGAGTTAGGGAGGGTTGAATTGATTTTCTGTTGCTTTGGTATTAATCCAATTTGGGCTTCGGCCGTACGCTGTTAGTTTTTTTTGTGCGTGTTGTTTTTTTCTGTTTTGGTTTGTGGGCTTCGGGCCAGTTTGTTTTTTTCCATTAAAATCAAGATCTTGTCAATGAAAGAAAATCTGGATTCAAAATAAAACAAGACCTGAAATCAATTTACTTTCCTAAATTTATAATAAACAGGTTGGTTAAAATAAATATTTTTAAGAACCAATTTAGTTTGATGTAAATGTTTATTTAAATAGTCAAAGAAATTTGGAGAATAAACTTGTTTTGTGTTTGATTTTAAAATTTAAATTTGGGATATTTGAATAAGTTGTTTTATCATTAAGTTATCAAAATTTTAGAAATAATTTATTTGTAAACACTTGGGTTTTATTAAGTGAAGTTTTGATTAAAGTAATTAAAGGAAATAAATATTTATACTTTGAAAATAATTCAAGTTCTTAAATGATATTATATTTAAAATAATTGTTTAAATTTCACATTTGATAATGTGATCTAAAGGAGATGGTTCTTATCGAAGGATGGTACGCCATCGTACGACCATTTGTGTAGTGGAATAGAAATTTTTAAGTTGGTGTAGAGATAATTGAATTACCAAATTAGAATTAATGATATCAGGTAACTAAAAAAAGGGAATGTTTTACCTTATAAGTAATTAAGATTTTGATAATTACTAGAAGTGATTTGAAATGATTAATGAATATCATCAATTAATTAATTAAAGATTTACATGAGAATGGTTAAGAATAATTAATACATGTGATAAATTAAAATGGATAATCAAAGGATGATTAAATAAATTTATTCGTAATTAATAAATGTTAGATAAGCAAGTTTAAGGGTGATCAAAGTAGTAATTTAATTTGTTAGAATGGTATGACAAATTTATCTTGTTTATGAATGATTGGATAATATTTTATGACGTAGATTGGTTGATATCTCATATATGTGATTTGTAATGTTATGATATATGATATGTTGGGTTTAAACTGAGACAATGTGGTTATCTATCAATGATGAATTATTGTGTATAGGTGACACCTGTGTTTTGAATTTTGAATTGTGTTTCACTGGAATAATTTGGAATAAGATGGTATTGAATTCGAAGAGACCGGAGTTGGGTATGAGTAAATACCCGAAACCACTTCGATTTATAATCTATAGTAATTCTATAATTCATTGATATGTGAAATCAATAGACTGGAATGACATGAGTTAAATGAATTGAACCATTTAATCTAAGTATTGGTACTTAGAAATTGATATGTGAAATAAAGTAATGTCAATAACCACTTGTGAAGTTTTGATTTGATATAAATTACCCCGAGTTTATATAAAAGTTGTATGCTTCTAAATTCATGTTAGATGGGTTTACTCACGCTGGTTTCCAGCCTGACCCGGGTGTTACTTTGATGTAATGCTCGGGTCAGACCGAGTATTACAGGTTTTCAGGTAAGAACGTTCTGGAGCTCAGGAAGGCGAGCTGGATGGCTGGAACGTACGGAGCGTACCCGCTGTGATATATAGTTATATCTAGGAAATGTTGTTTTATAACTGTCCTGTATTGTGTAAATGTTATAACTCTGATATATGAAAATGTAAATGCACTGATACTGTTCTTTTGTAAACTGTTATTATGTGATATTATATTTTGACCCGCTGCGAATGTGAGGTATCTGTGTCTTGTTGCTGCTTTCTTCTTCTTTCCCTTTCTTCTTTCACTAATGATCTGGAATTTTCGGGATCGGAAATTTCGGGTCGTTACATTGAAGGAGGATTAACGGGTAATGAAAAGGAACCTACTCCTCGGGAAGAAGTACTTGAACCAAGTCACGAAAGAATTAGATGCCAGTCAAAGATGGCTCAAAAATCTGGATTTCTTAGAGAATATAATCTTACTACTTTAATTGAAGATATCTATATCCGAACCAAGGAAGAACTGAATTATTGGCCTTCTCATAAAAAAAGAAAGGATTTGAATGGAAACTTAAAGGTTTCTATTGCAACTTTCATTCGATAAACGGGCATGATGCAAATCAATGTAAGATACTTAAAAAGATGGTCCTACACTTTCTAAGGTAAGAAAAACTTAAACAGTTTGTAAAGGATTGAAAAAGTTATGGAATAAAAATTTTATTCTTAAAACAAGAAAAGCCTACATGGTTAGAAGTAAAATTCTCCTTAAACTTGGAATACCTAAAATGGTAGGCTACCAATAATGATAGAAAGCACATGGTCATGCCAAGATGGCCAAGTCAAGGCACCACCTGGAGAGAGGGCGTAAGCCTTTATCCACGCCAAAGTTAGAGATAACCAGGTTATGGCAGCACAAGCCCTTATCCACATCATACCATGGACGTGATAAGGCACTGCGTGGAAGGAGGACGGATAATCCCTTGGTCCCACCATGCTATGGCTTGGCCAAGGTACCGAACAAGCCCTTATCCGCATCACACTATGGCCAGGTTAAAGCGCCTCTTGGAGGAAGGTCGGGTAAGTCCTCGGGCCTTGCTTGAGAATAAGCTAGCCGAGCGCATTGGAAACCCGGATGAAATGTCCGACGGACTAAGAAAAGTTCCTGCCTGAAATGGGCAACCGCCAGAAATCGACACCGCCTAAAATGGCAACTGCTTAAATAAATACAAGAATTGGACGAAAGGGTCCCTGCCTGAAATAGGCCAAAACAATTGAATAAAGAAACTCGGGACCAAGAAATAAAAAGTATGCAAAATATCATCAGAACCTGAAGATGGCATATTTGACAAAAGAATCAGAAAGAATTCTCTGACTTCTCCTCATGAACATCTGCCAGATTGGTTTTTTGGTCTTCCATTACTTATTGCCAGATTGGTTTTGGTCTTCTATTATTAATTACCAGAAATGGTATTCTTGTTTCTATTAACAAATTACTAGAAAAGGTATTCTAGTTTTTTATTATTAATTACCAGAGATGATATTCTGGTCCTCTATTACTTATTATCATAAATGATATTCTATTTTTCCATTACTTATTGCCAGATTGATTCTCTGGTCTTCTATTAATTATTGCCAAAATGGTTTCTGGTCTTCTAATACTTGTTGCCAAAAATGGTCTTCTGGTCTACCATTATTAATACCAGATCAACAAATATGGGTTTCTCACTACAACAAAAAGTGTCTTTTATAGCGGCATATAGCCGCTATTAATCACAACCATAGCGGTTTGATAAGCGTTGTATATCGACATGTTATAAAAAATTGTTGAATATTTATAACACAAAATATGCCGCTATGGTTGAGCTTAGTTTTATAACGCAAGTTCGCCGCTATGGTACGTTAATTCAATAGCTTATTATAGCCGCTATAATAGAGCTAAATCTCAATGGAATTGGAAATCTTTATAACACCATTTTGCCGCTATAAAATATTTATTCAATAGCGGTCATTTCGCGCTATTGAATCAACATGTTATAATATGCTTGTTTACTAGTTGCATTTGCATTTCTAATTTAAAAATAATAATATGCACAATTTCATTTGAAAAGAAAAAAATTGCATTGCATTTTTTCAATTTACATTTCAGTTTTCAATTACAATTTACAATCCAATTTCTTTTACAAACTTGATCGGCCAAAAAAAAACCGTCTGTGCATTTCCTTCAACCCCCCCTCCATCTCCCTGTTACTGCTACTGCATAGCCTTCTCACCTACACACCACCCTGATCACCACATCAACAATCCCAATCCCCAACCCTCCAATACAACTCACCACTTCACCATCTAGAACTTCATCACTTTTTGCTTTAACCAAGACAAATTCAACTAGCTTATATAACTGTCTTCACCTTACTGCCTTACTGACATTCTTCCACAAACATTACTCAATCACCTCAATTCATACAAAACTGCCTGACAGCCTCCCTGCCTCACCAATCTGGTGCACCCACAACCCATCCACTACAGAGCATACCACACTTCTCATCCACCATAACTTTCCAACCACTTTTACATTTCACAGAACAAACTGTCAACACCCTCCACCATCAACAGTTCACATCAATCTTCTATTCCAACCATCAAAACAAGACCACCAAACATCAAATACACTGTTGCATTGCTTTCACTGACCACATAACTATGCACAACCTCCTGCCTTCCAAAACCAGGGAACAAGTCAGAAGTACACATCCTACACATTACCAGGTTAGCTAATTTTCTGTTGAGAACAATTTCATGTTCAGGTGGTTCCGTGAATGAAACACTAATTGTATCACCTAATCCATCCTGTAAAATAAAATATATAAATAAACTACATCATTCCTCTCTATTTTGTACCAGTAGCCTATATCCCAAAATTAACAAAGAAACGGTAAATTTTCCTTGTCCAAACATGTTTGCGCATGGAATCATTTAATATACGTACTGGGATAGTTTAAATGAATTATATTGTAAAAATTTCCTGATTGGATAGACTAACGACACATGACAAAGTTACATTATGCATCATTGGATGCAAAGCAAATTTTAAAATGCTATTCAATACAGAAAAGATGATAAATAAGTTCATACATATGTCAAATTTCCAACAATAATGTCGAAAAGAGTGAACAAAACATTTTGATCGTCATAATGTCAAAAAGTACTTGTATTATGCTGAATTGAATAATGACATTCTTCTACTCTAAATATTTTTTTTAAGAAACATACCAAGTAGAGAGGAGAAGAGGACTAAATATGGTTTGACAGATACTGAAGGGCTTAAAAAAAATCAACTTGCACCAAGCTATCTTGAAAACTACGAACTATAGCAATGATATTGGAAAAGAATATTACCTGAAGAAGAGCTCCAATTCCAATTGCAGACTTCATTCCTCCATCTTCACCTTCTCCAGCCTCGGTAACTCCTAGATGCAATGGATAATCCCAACCGTCTGGATAATCCCAACCGTTTAGATACCTTTCAGTCACTAGTAAGCGATAAGCTTGAACCATGATGACTGGATTGCTGGTTTTCATTGAAAAAACAAAATTATGGTAATCCAATTGCCGGTAAATTAATGCAAATTCAAGTGCTGACCGAACCTGTTTGATGATCATTTGTATAGATTTCACCGTCACATTCGAGATAAGGAAATAAAATAGTTATGTAAAACATAATCAATTACCATTCCACGATGAGAATCGCCGTGGTAACTCATCATTCGATCAGATAAACTTCCATGATTTGTTCCAATGTGCAGTGATCTTCCATACTTCTTGCTTTTTCCACTAATGGGGTGAAAGCCTAGCTCAATATTGAAAAGAGAAACAAAGGTCAATGCTATAAAGACATACGTAACAACTTTGTAGTTGATAACAACAATATGAAAGATTCAACAATAAAACTCAACAAGGTTTTCCAGCAGGAAAATATCAAAGACAGTTAATTTCTTCAACCTTCACAACGTGCCCATACTCTTTGTCATAATCATCGGTGTACTCTAGTGTCTCAAATTGAGGCTGTCCATCAGCTGAAAACAATACATGGAACTCAATGGTTCGTAATTGAAGTTGTAATAATATACAGAAGTTATGGTAGTACATACCAAAATTCCCAGTATTGACACAAATTTTATTAAAACATTCAGCTACTCTCAATGCAACTGAAGGGGTAGAGTGAATATCTGCCACCAGAGGAATATTGTAACTAGGAAAAAAAGAAGTATTGAATCAGAAACTTAAATAAATTAGGTTCAAAACATAATCTCCAAAATTACGTATACAAGGTTGAAGATGTACTTTTTCTGAACAAGAGTGCTCTTTATATCAAAGCAGGCATCTGCTTCTCTCTTTCCCTGAACTGTAATACAAACCAAATCTTCTCCTCTGTCTGCTATTCTCATAATCTGGTCATAAAACATTTACACCTCACATTAGAGAAATTTTGTCCATGGAACTTATACTTGTTAATTTTGAAGATCTTCTTTGTGAGATTTACAAACCATGCCCGTGCATCTTATCAAGCTTATAGAAAAAGTATGAATATTTAATATTTTCCGAAAAATTCGATAACATATTCCCTTTGGGATTTGTTATCATGCTAACAATTTTCACTAACAACAAGAATGGTAACAAAATTAATCATATTATAATCTATTGTGCTAAGGGAACTTAAAGAAGCAGAAACTGTGTATTTTCCTTTGATTATTACAGTTGAAAAACAAGATCTTGCAACAATTCTACACAAATCACACATCTTTGTTGGCTAAAAATTCTAATTGCGATGTCCATACAATTTTTTTTACATCTCTGGCTCTAAACCTTCAAATGGTGTGGCAGTAGTGGTAAGATGAGTGTGACTGCAGTGAAGACATTGCTTTGTGACAGAGAGGGAGCAATGGATGTAAAAGAGGGTGAATAGAGACTAGAACAAAAATGAAAAACAAAATGTAAATAGTTGACATAATTGTAAATTGTAAAAGAAAATGAACAATTTTTTTTTTGAAATTGTGTGTGTGTATATATATACATATACATATATATATATACATATATACACACACACACACATATATATATACACACATATATATATACATACATACATACATATATATACATATATACATACATATACATACATACATACATACATACATATATCATTGAGCACAATCACATTCCTTTCCAAAACGTTTGAAGTTCCATAAACAATATTACCAAAAATGACACCAGTTTCAGTGGAAGAAACTTTAATATTAGCCTTAATCTGCTTTCTTGATTCCGGTGCTAAAGTATAATTCTGTGGACGTTCAATAAGTTTAAGGTCCCCCATAGTTGCTAATTCTAAACATAGATTTTGAAGTGTCTCTTTAGTTCGGTTAATAACAGTGACATCTAGAACAATGTCATAATGATGAACAGTTACAAAAACAATGTCAATGGGTTGGATAGCTTTACTGGGTTCCAAATGCCAGTATGAGAGTTTGCGCTTTTATAATTAAACATCCAATGTCTTGCTACATCCATTTGAATATTATTTACATCACTTAGACATGAAGTTAATTAGTTCTAGGCCATATATGAAGGGTAATAAAATTAGTTTTAAACTCTGAAATTTGATGGCCAGTTAACAAGAGAACAAAATCCCAGAAATTATACATTATGTATAGCATTTTCAGCCATATAGCATTATATTCGTATAGAAAAGTTGACAGTTTTCAACAAGATCTCTAAAAAAAAACTGCAATTTCAAATACAATAAGCATAAACAAGTGGATGTCAAAGATTTTCTAAGCATATTTGTAGTTATAAAATAAATAATAAACCAAAATATTGAAAATAAAGCATGTATCAGCAGAACAAGGTTTGCTTGTGTTGCAAATATCAAGTTAAATCATCAATTAGATTCAAGACATTTATGAGATATGTTTACTGAAGCAAGGAACTATAACCATAAAACTCCATATGCAGCACATAAGAAAGCAAAGCAAGATACCCGTAAATCAAGCTACTTTCTGATCTAAAGACTCAAATCCAAAACCAAACTAAAGACTACAATTGTGGGCAATATATATCAGTAGGAACTGATCAAAAAGTGGAACTGATCAAAAAGTGGAAGTATGCAACAAAAGAAAAGGCAAAGATTGTATAAGACATGTACATGTTGTTGATACTTACAATCCCATGCCGGTAAATTTTGTTGGTACTTGCAGGACAGACAATGGATGGATTCATATAGAAAACTACTCTCAGATAATTGCAAATGGATGGAGCATAGTTCATACAGGAATTGCATTATTTTATATCAGTGTGATCGTTAAGATTATCTGTGTCAATCTTCACTTAGTAGGGAGGGTATGAGGTAAAATTTAAAACACATTATTTTTCATAACACAATACATTTCTTATAACATGGACTAAATCTTCTAATTCCTAACCATTCAATAACACAATATATTATCTTATAACATAGACTAAACCTTCTTATTGCTAACCATAACATTTTACTCATCATTTCATTTTATTTCGATGATTCATCAGATGTACAACCAACCAATATTTGCATATTCATAGCCAATATTTATCAACCTAAACAACTTCACATGCTCTATAACAATGGCTATATACTTTCTTTCAATAAACAACATGATCGACATTGTAGCACATAAATGTATTAAAATTATATCAAGGTACTATCACCGGCCTCAGTTATAACTACTAATTTACAACTACTCGGTGAAAATAGTTAGATGTTGAAAATTTAATGCGAGTTGATGCCTGCACTTAGCTAAAGCAGTGCTTGACTCAATGAATTTGGTCTGTAGGTCAACTAATTAATAAAGTAATGCCAAAAGTGGAAACCGTCTCCTTTAGCTTAAAGGACACATACACATATTTATTTACATTACGTCTTATACATTGTTATCATTTGCTTTTGTGCTCTATCGTCATCAAACGAAGAAAATATGGGTGAAATGAAGAGAAAAAAGAAGAAGGCATTTAAAAACAAAGATGGTAACATGTTGCCCAAACAAACATTAAGAAGATGAATTAGTAATAAATGCCAATTGAAGGAGAATAATTTAAGTGTCAGGAAAATTATATACCAATTTGCTATTAATACTTTCTATGGGAAATCAGAAAAACAAAAAACAAAAATAGGTCCTTATTGGAAGCGAAATGGAGAGGAAATTTCCTTTTCTTTTTCAAAAAAAAGCAGCACCGGTAGACAAAATTCCTTTTGTTTTACAGGCATGGGGTTCAGCAAATATTATCATGCTGGTCAGATGGACCATCATATATCATACTATGTCTTATTCAACCATGCAAATCTTTTATGCATGAGTTTACATTAGTGCATCAAAAAGGCACTCTTTGGTGGCATGCTCATATATCATGGATGTGTGTGCATAGTGCTCTTGTCATATACCCTAAAAAACAGATTCCTTATCCATTCAAGACACCTTATGAAGTACATATCCTCATATTAGCCGATTAAAACAAATCATTAAAAGTTATAACATAGTAGTATTAGTACTTTGTATAAAACATGTATAATCTGGTTTTTATCACTTACAGAGGAATACTGGAACAACAGTTTGTACAGGATGGAGCAGTCTTTGATTGCAAGTGGAGATAGCGGTCCTATCGCCAATGCTTACATGATCAATGGAAACTTAGGACCTCGCTACAACTGCTCTGCACCAGGCAAGCAAATAATATATTAAGAGTTATTTCATACAATTTGATGAATATACCCTATGGGCCTACGGATATATAATATAATGTGACTCTAATACAATATAAATGCTATTCGCAAATAAATGACGTGTAACAAAACAACAAAGGTAGTTTCTTGTATTCTTTGTGTAAATAAATGACATGTATAATGTGACTCTAATACTATCAATGAATATTCTCTACCTTAACCCGATAAAGTATGCTATGGAAAATATAGCGTCAAAGAGAAAGTAGAGAATTTAAGTAGGTGTGATTACGTCAATCAAAAGATATCAATAAAATACCAAATTGGAAAAAATAAAATGAAAACATCAATCAAAAAGATATCAATTAAATACCAAACTAGAAAAATGAAAACATCAAAATTTAAGGAGTAGGCACATCTAATAACTAATTAGATAAAAAGAAATTTGAAAAGTTTAATTTTGAACAAAGTCCAAACTATTGAAGAGCGAACTGGTGAATAAAAAAATTAGACATAGATACGTAAAATTATATCAACATGTTGTCTAACTAATCTACACGTTTAACTGTTAAAAATTTAGATTTGTTAATAAGTTAGTTTCGATTTGAGTAGCTTAAAACCAGACTTTGATTCAGTTACTATAATCAAAATCCAAGCCCATCTAAAGTCTACCGAGTATTTCCAGGCCATTATCCAAGCCTACTTTGTCTCACTTTTCAGTCCCCTTTGATACCAGTCTATTAGGAAAGTGATGCAACATAGCCTTTTGTAGCCTTAGGTTATGTATAAAAATGTAAATATATCATATTTATGAACCTAGCAAACATATTAGAAAGGGAAAAAAACATATAACATGACTTTGGTCAGATTTTAAAATTGTAACATTTTGAACTAAATAATACTAGCTTACACGCATGTTTGCTAAAATGCTGAACTCTTAATATGGTCGTACAACCTAAACTATATTATATTCTTAACCGTGTATTCATATACTCCATGCGCGATATGCATTTTTTTGAATTTTTTTATAGGTGCAGCATATTGCAACAGCCTACATGCAGTTGGAACACTTTTTTTTTAGAGTGTGTTGCTGTTTTGTTACAGCAACCCACTGCTTAGAAAATTCTTTGTTTAAGAAGCATGTAGCCTGCTACGATAGCATAATATATAGAGTTACCCATCTAAGATTCAAAGTTGATAAATAACACAATCAATGGGTGTTACAATTTCAGTTCTCAAACATGGGTTCAAATTTTCTCTAAAATCGTACTCACACATTTGACCTTGTACTTGTTGCCTTCAAAGTCTAAGTGAGAATTCCATATAAAATTATGAATGGTCATATTTTTTTTTCCTTCTCAATAATGTGAATAAACCATTTATTTTGTAGGCTTTCATATCTCATTGTCTAATAATTTATTATATTTGACCATCAATGAGTTCTTCACCATTTCTTTATCATTGCGAAGTACGACGTCATGGAGCCATCGAGTGTGAAAATTACAAACAACAAATCATTTCGTGAAGCAAACAAATCTTCTAAAATTTATTGCAAACACTTCTTAGTTGATTAAGCAGGAAATTAAAAAGAGAATAAATCTAGTGGTAATCATAGAATCAGTCGGATTAAAGGCTAATACTACTATTTGAAATTTCTTAGTTAGTTATCAACAAAATTTGATTTAAGACTTATAAATTTTCTTCCTTCATACGCGAGTGAGCTAGCAGTAACATTGCATTCTTTGAGTTGTTCTAAATACACTCATTTTTGTCCATACTCTCTTAGCCATCGGCTAATTTTTTTAATTTTTTGATTATTTAGTAAGTGAGTCACACAAGCCATGTGCAACCAATCAAGAAGCAAGTATCACAATATTTGCTTCATGTGCAAATAAGCCTAGCAATTCCGTTGCTCCTTTTTATTTTTTACATAGGATATAAAAATGTTTTCCTTTTTTATCACTATTGCTACTAGGGGTACAAAATGTTTGGTTCCTCTTGTAAATTTAATTCTAGCTCTTTTCGTACTTCAACCGATGAATTATTTAAAACTTCAACTTCAATCATTTGAACAATTTTCTTTGAACATCACAACTAATGTCAATTTTGTTGTGCATTGAAAATCATACAATCTTGTTATGCTGTTTGACCATCAACTACTCAATTCATATGCTAGACTTTCGCAAAATGACCAATCAATCATGCATGATATATAAAAAAATCCCAAGTAAACATTTATGTACGATAATTACTGATACAATCTAAACTGCGTGTTCAGATTAATGAGAAACAAACAATAAAATCATTAATAATGAGAAGTCTGCAACCTAAACTGTTTATTCATATTTTCGCCCTATCTTGCTAAAAAACGAATCAAGAGTATACTCAAGAGTCATGTCAATAAACATAACATATAAACAACTAATAAAATAATTAATAAACAAAACCAAATGATAAAATCATGACCTACCGATAATATTTTTCTAAAATAGTAACCAAATGATAAAATAAAAATAAAACAATTAATAAACATAACCTAGAAATTTCTAACCTAGAATTTTGAGCAGATAATTTAGGGTTCTAGATGCATCAACTTTGGAACTGCTAAAGTGCAATAAGCGGACATCGGAGATGGCGAGTTGGATCGAAGATTAGGGATGGTGAGCGATGAGAAATTACGAGGGAGACAAAACTTACTAGCTGTTATTTTGGTTTTGGGAGGAAGAAGGGTTCTGGAAGGAAGACGAGTGTTGATTAAGTATTTTAAGAAGGAGATGAAAATTTTAGAAGCGGTATTTTCATTTTGGAGCCAAGCGTTACATGTGTACAGAAGAGAACTAAAGAAAAAAGTAAATAATTAAAGCTAAACAATAACGCTTTAGAATAATGCGTTATCAGTGGCGTTATTAATGACATACTTTCTTGTAGTGTCTGACTTTATATTATCCATTACCGAAAATGATAATCTAGGTCTCTAATACTTATTACTAAGAGGGGTATTATAATATTATGATATTCTTTTACTAAAACTGGCACTCTAACCTTCCATTACTTATTATTAGAGGATTCCAAAAGGCGACTTTCAACTCATCTCCATCTACTAATACCCGAATCTGGGCTCGATGGCACCTCATAAAACTCTATCATTAACACCTAAATCTGGGTGTCAAGACTACTGTTTATTTAAAACCCTAATATGCGTACAAAATCTTTGGATTTCTATTCATCTCAAGTGCCTAAATCAGGGGCAAAGAATAGTATAAAAGAGGATCCCTATTAAAAGTTTTTGAATGCGAACTTTAGACTTTTAACTCTTTAAAATCCCATTAATAAAGAGGAATGGTTTAAAGAGCTACTACCTCAATATTTAAGACATTAATATCTAATCAGGTGAAAGGAGTTAAATCCATGATCATTTCTCATCATGGTTAAGGATGAGATCTTGACATTTTGAATAAATTAATTTTCATACAATTGGCAAGATGATTTGCTAATCTAGTAAAATGATATACTTGGATGAATAGGTCAATTTCAAGCTAACAATTAAGAATATTGTTTGCTATATGTTTATCAGGAATGTCAGAATAACATGAAATCTGATAAGGAATGTCAGAATAACATGAAAGCTCCATGGAAGCCTGGATCTACTACAAGTGTAACAAAAAGTTAAGTGGCAAAGACCTTTCGACATGGTCAAACCTAAAATCTCAAAATTCCTAAGATTTAAAATATTGATATTGTTGACATTGTCGAGAGGTCTGGCCAAAGTTATCAAAATATATTATACCCATTGAAGTTGTCAAGTTTGACTCATGCTCACTAAAAACGTTTCGACAGAGGTGAATGGAAGCAACTCTAAGTTTTAAAACACTCCATCCTTTCCGAATGCTCGTTGCTGAAAGATTAAGCCATTAAATTATCTAATCTTTTGAAAATAAGGAAAAGTTGGAGTCAAAATACCTTCCAACCCTATCGAAAGGTTCACAAAGGGCAAATCTGTCATTGCCGTCTCAATCTCCTTCGTAAGGGTGGAAAAATCATTTTGAGTTACCAAAATTATACATAGGTGGGCCCCACACTACCTTATCAAGTCTAACCGAATCTAAATCCAATAAAAAATGCAGTTTTCAAATCTTCCCCAAAGAACAAGTAAGAGAGGAGGCTAATCTATAGTTTTGAATCAAATTTGAGAAGTTACCTTGTTTTTTTAAAGAAAAGATCAAGAAGTTTGGTAGAATCCTTTGACTTGTACTCAATAATTTCAATTGCAAGAAGAAGAGGCAGGAATTTTTATAGATTCCAACAAAGATGACTTGGAAAGTCATGGGCATCCCTTCGAATAAGTGGGGGAGGGCAAATGTTACACTAAAAGTCAACCTTTCAACTAAGATGAACGGTCTTTTAACAAAAGCAAGGAAAAGGAGCATAGCCCAAAACCTTTCATAAGGGTCGAAGGGATGCAAACATCGTAATTAATTAGCGTCAGACCTTCCAAAGAAGTCGAAGGGTTCCGTCTCTAGTGTCCAAGGTGATCTTACCTATCGAAGAAGACAGAGAAGTCAAGGCAAGTGCAAACAACTTGATAATGATCTTTTAGAAAGCAAAGAAAGCATTTCGAACTGGTTGGAACACATCCAATATACCTTTTGGCAATGACGAAAGGTTTATGAAGAAGGCAGCACTCATACGCCAGCAAAAATTGAAAGACAACCTATTGAAAACGTCGAGGGGAAGCATAACTCACAGCAATAATCAAATAAAGAGCAACCTTCCGTCAATGTCGAAGGGATCAAAACAACAAGGAAAAGCGCGACCTTTCGAGCCGAAAGGTTCATGAAGACATAGAGAAAAGCAAACCTTTCGACAAAGTCAAAAGGTCCAAAATAGTAGTTGAAAGGCAAGTCTTTCGACAAAGTCGAAGGGTTCACAACTACATATAAAAGGGAGACCTTCCTACCTAGTCGAGAGCATGGAATCGAAAGGAAGCCGCCTGCATTTATAAATAAGACCCAAGGGGTCCTGTTTTGGGGGCCCGATTTTCTATTCTTGTCTTGTAACTTCTTAATCAAAGTACTGTAACCCTAATTAACAGTGATTTGGGGAAGATTTAATAAAAGGAAAGATTTTTCTTCGATACACAGGGGATTCCTTAGCTTTATTAATTACTTTACCATTTGCTTAAACCTTTGCTAGATTAACTAATACCAACCCCATCAGAAGGTTCTTGTTGACAAGGATGATAACACTTCCTCCGTAAGTAATCATCGCAACCCTTCGAAGTTTTCAACCCTACGATCTAAACCCTTCGAAGTTCTCAACTCTATGATCTGAACCCTTCGACTAAGTTGGCAAATTATTTGAATCAACCTTCATAAAAAATTCCAAAATCATTGGCACTGTAGTTTAAATCTTTCGACAAGGTTCGCTGCCTTTTATACTCCAACAACGTCAATAACCTTTCGAAACTAGACAACTAGTGATTTAACCTTTTGCAAGATCGATTCCCACTTTATATCCACAAAAGTGCTGCATACCCTATCTGAGCCCAAGGAGGTCGATTACCTTAACCTTTCGACAGGATTAAAATTAATTCTTTTTAAGTACAAACTAAGGGAATTTCAACCCAGTCGGGATGACAACTTTTATAGGAGGTCCTATAAAAGATCAACTAAAATAGAGATAAAGGAATACTAACTCAGTGAAGTTAGAAGGTCCTATAACGCTGTACCTAAACCTTTCGACTATGTTGAAAGGTATTTACAAGTGAAAATATAAGGATAATCCCAAAGGATACCTATCCCTTCGTTCAAATCGGATGAACCACATCATTTGGAGTAACTTTGGGAAGTTGACAAAGCATCTACTATCTTCCTTAAAGGCTCCACATACAACCATTTTTCATTAAGTACATCTACATGAATTCTTTGGGGTGTTGGCCATAAATTTGGTTAACAGATTGCTTAAAAACCCTAATTAATCCGTTAAATTGGAATCGAATCAGTAAATTATAAACTCTATAGTTTACACTTGAATTAGATCTTATAACTATTAACTTGACATCTGTTAATGTAAACTATGAACTCTAGAACTACTTGAAATTGTTAGGGTTAAAATTACAAATCTATTAATATGAAAATTTAAGGCAGAATTAGAAATGAATAGATTGGAATTAAGAAAACAATACATGATCATATTGCACGTAAAAAAGAAATGAACCAAAAACAAAGGGGTGCAGTCGACACTAGAGGAGCCCGGTGGACCAGTAGTAATCGACCTGGAGAAGGTCTAGGTCGACTGTACATAGTAAAAATTGATGATCTAAACCTTGGCCTTAGGCTTAATTTAACGAATGCCAGTTGGATAGTTAATGAACTAAAAATTAAACTATTTTGGACCGTGTTGTATGCGTGAGGAAATAGGGAAGTCAGTTCCCTATCAGAATAGTTGGACGAATATATTTCAATGATTATAGGTCATAGACGATCTAAAAGTTCTATAAATGGTAGGATGAATCATTAGGCGGATATTAAGGTTGGATGTAGAGAGCCATGAAGAGATATGTGAGATTTATTTCACGTTAGACTCAGAAGTGTTACAATCGGGTAGACGTAGCACTGATGGGAACACTATCTGAGGATCTCAATCCTAACGGAAGATCCATGTACTGCATATGTTCTTGCAAACGTGGTACAGATGGACGTCGACATTGGACAATAAGTGGTAATAGAAATATGATCGTTATTAAGGAGCACGATTCAAATGGTGGTTTACATACAGCGGGCACCGACCTTGGATAATAAGTAGCTACAAAAAATCGGTTATTAGATGGGGCTCGGTACTAATGGGTGTTCACACATGGTGACATCAGAGAAGTACTATAAGAGGCATTTTTCCACTACAATCGTGAAATGAACATGAGTGCATACGACAAGTCACTTTACAAGTTTTCATTAAGGTGTTCTCCACTTTAGGCGTGGTGTGAGTACAAAGGGGTGCAAAACCCGATTTAGCCAATCGTTTGTGTGAGATTCAATTTGTAAGTTGACCCAATGTGTTAGACAAGTATACTTAAGCACATGACCCTAGGAGTGCATGGGCACTATATATGCACTATATATCACTTAGATTAAATTTAGATATAACTGCACTTAGTCATCTTAGTAACCTTATTCTCATTCATTAGAATTTTGTCTGACTCACCCCTACTTTTCTTTTCCCCCACTATAGGATGACAAGTTAACTGTCATTGGACATAGGATGGAGGACAAAGGAGCTCAGTGATGAGTTATCTTATTACCTATTGTTTCTATTGTAGTCACCAATTGTACTAATATCTGTAAAATTTATATTGTACTTTGAGAACAGTGTATATGTAAAAAATATTTTGGAAACTGTTTACTTTGTATACTTATATTTTAGTTTCTTCCAATGTGAGATCTAAATGTGTGAAATATCTTAGTGCTCCACCCTTTTACTTATGCTCTATAATGTTTTTAAAATCCCAATAGCTCGTACTTCTCGGCTTAATTCACGTTGGGAAGTGCAGGTTGTTACTATAACGAACCAATTTTTCATATAATTTAAGCAGTCAAGGAATCACACATGACCAACTCAACTTGAACAGAAATATGGATCATTAGGGGTGAAGAAGGAAAGGTAGAAGAAAATAGAAACAACAACACAGAATCTCACAATCGTAATGGAAAATAATAATAATATATAATAACAGATCTTTATACAAATACTGAATATACATCATGACTCACATAACGAAATGTAATCAAATACGTATAATATGCCTGAGACTCCTTCAACATGACTCCTATACTCCATAGCATCCTAACCTGAATCTGTAATACTCGGTCTGACCCAAGCATTATAATAAAATAACACCCGAGTCAGTTTAGAAAACCAGCGTGAGAAAACACACTCAATTTGAATTATTACTACTATCAAAATCCTTTAAAAACAAAAGTATCTCATAAGACCACATCACACATAAATACGACGGGTTTTTATCTTATGATAACCAAAACATTTTATATAAAATCTTATGATATTATAATAACATCTATGTATAGTAAATTAGAAAGTAGCTGAAATGCTTGCATCTCACATTTCAACATAGTTGGGCACAATCAAAACCGTATAGGCTCGTAGTGGATATTGGATTCCATATAATGACTAGGCTACTAGGGTACCGTCCATCATAGTACACCTCTAGAAAAATGTACCGAGAACGTACCTAACAATCCCTGCCAACATAGGACCGATTCTACCCCTTACTGGATAGTACCGAATGTGTTATCACTCCAGGTGTTCCCACCCTATATGAGCGCTCTATTTTCCATGTACAACCAATATATAGAAAAGTGATAACAGACCCTACTTGGGTGCGACCCACAAAGCCTTGCTGCATCTCTCCTGTTTCAGTCATTCCCGGTTAATGAGGCTTGAGGCTATGTATTACCTTAGATTTAGCATCATAGACTTGGAATGCTAACACCGCCTTCCAAGAAATAGCGCAAGGATAGCATTCATCCATATGAATTGTTTTGGGTCTGAACAAATCGAATCTCCAAAATCACCGTCTCTTTTATCCTCATGATATAACAATTGGTAACGCATAAATCGGATCGACAGATAATTAAATCCGACCTCGGTCTCTTCAAAACGATTAATGAATTTGGCCAGATTTGATAGTCGGATATTTAACTACCAAATTCACACACATAGGCAGTCACTAGGCCCGATTTTATAAATCTTTCAAACATTTCTTTCCAAAATATCTTTCACAAAGAGATATATTCAAATCTCCTCCAGTATATTCAATAATTGAAAACAATTTTAAATACTCGTCGCCATCGTCTAAAAACTCATGCTCGAAGATGCGTCCTAGCCTTGCCTCATCTCGACAATCAATTTCACTCCATGCGTACCGATGCGACCCCTCTGGCATCGTCTAGCCATCAATCACCTACCTTCTGCTTGTGATGCCGCTTGGCGTCAAGCGTCGCCCTCCGGTCACGATCATTAGCTCGTTCGACTATATATTTTCTTCTTTTTCCTCTCGGTTAGCTAAAATATTCAACAAGGAATACACAAGTTTTAAATAAGAAGAAAGAGGTGGCTTTGTACGCGTAGCGGTGGCTAATAGGGTAGGTCGACTGAGACAAGTTAGGGTGGCTCGAGTTTCACCTTTGATTGGATTTATTTATATATTATATTCAAAATATCTCGTTTGCATATCTCGAAATTTCGAACCCCTATTGAGGTGTGTTGCTTGACATTCCCAATGTTATACCCCTATTCCGAACGCTATGGAACAAATACCTGGACCGAATTCAATCATATGTGAAAGATAGCTATTTGTACCCAAATATTATATTAAATTTTCAATGTTAATTTTAACGCGTTTCTATCCTGTGCGATCAAATGGTAACTCCAAACGCTACAAAATTTGAAATCCAATACTAATACACTATTACAGTTTCATTGGTACTTTTTTTGTCAAATTCCGTGACTGTGCCACGGATCGTTATTTTAACGAATCGATTAAATCGACGATTTCAAAAATGGACGAAATCACTTGAAATCCCAGTTTTAAAACTTACTAAGTCAATTGTAATTCAAATATAATTTATATCAACATTAGAAATCATTTTGATTCATATCCAACTCAAATTTCAATTATTCACCATTTCCATATTACGATAAATCGCTATATTTGAAATATTAAATTCATTCTAAAATTTCAACTAAAATCTTTATATTCAAAATTTATTTGTATTCCAAATCCAATATTAAAAACCATTTAAAAATTCAAAATCAAACGATGAAAAATCCAGGTCGTTACATTCCTCCACACTTAAAAGAATTTCGTCCCTGAAATTGCTAAGGTAAAAATGCTCCAAACCCATTAACTTATCAAAACCCCCTTAGTTAAAACTCGATATTTCACTTTCCCAAACCTTTTAGTTCCATCTAAAATAATTAGCTTTTATTTCTAAATCAAAAACCCTTTATTTCAATTTAAATTCAAAAATCAACTTTTTAGTTAACAAAAATTTTCTAACACCCTAAATTTCCAAATATTTTTGGTAGAGGCTCCCTTGTACGAAGAGCTTTTTACAGTATCATAAACATAATAAAGATGATATCATCGACCCACACAATCGAAAACATAATATTTATCAATATTTATTTCATTTTTGCTTTTAATGCATAAGCATACTTTATATTAGCTTTATTAAGTGAGTGAGCTTACTTTATATGCAATTGTGTATCCAAATTTATCCATATAGCTCTTTTGTACCTGTACTTCCTCAAATAAACACTTAAGTTTCATAATTTATGAAATTAAATAACTTCACATTCACCTTACTAGCGCAAACACATAGGTTGCTTAAACCAAACATTTTACACATGTATTTGTAAACAATTACAAGTTCCAATATTAACTTAGCCAGCTTCAACCAATTTATATACCGTTCCATGCATTTCAAATGATTCAAAACCAATTTATTAGCATTCAATCCACTTTCACATCCATTGCATTCATATCCATTTCAAATTTCTTCTAAATCAATGTACATAACTTTCCATTGATTCACAAAATATTGTTTACTTCTGTTTACGTCAAACGAAAAAATTTTCCATGCGAATTCGATGATATACTTTTAACTAAATAACCACTCTAGTTTATATCTACTTTAAATCGATTCCAAATCAATTTATCGATTGTCTATTAATTCATACTCAATCTATTCACAAATATTGTTCACTCAGTTTTAAATCAAGCAACATTTCATTTTTATGCCAATTCACTTAATAAACCATTTCATAATTATTACTAAGGTTTATTATAATATTCCATACCATTACATAAGTTAATATTCAACTTTAAAACTTAAGTCCATTTGTAGTTATATAAACACTTTGACTACATACTTAAGCTCATTTTTATTGCATCAAATTTCATTCCATTTACTAATTAATTTAGTTAGTTCATTCACTTAATCCACTTCAATATTCAGTCCACAAATTAACTTATCTAATTAGTTTTCTTTTATTTTACAGTTCTACATCCGATTTTTATTCCAAAAATCACTTTATTTGGTTCGACTTAATTTCAGCTTTATTTTCTACTTCAAGTTGGATTTCCATTTCTTTAACAAATCAATTAACCCATTTGATCGGGTTTTCTTTTCCATTTCCTCAGATTTATAAGTTATTTAAACTTATTTATTCACAATTCCATTATTTTTCACTTAAATTCTATTCCATTCAAAATTAGTAACTTATAGTTATATAGTCACTTTACAATTCAAACCCTATATCCAATTCAATTTGATATTCTTTCAAATCCAATCCAATTTTATTTACTTGGCTTAAGTTAAGTTTTTAATTTCATATTAAAATTCACCTTTCTAGTTTAAAAGTTTATTTTCTTTACGGTTTCACAAACCTTCAAATGAATATCCCATTTATTTACGCCAGAATAATTTTCATTAATCAATTCAAATTCATTGCTACACATTTATATCCATTTACATATTCCTTTATCACTCTTATATATATTCTCCATATTCATTTAGTTGGATTCAACTAATTAACATCCAATCCATTTAATTAATTTCATTAATCCTTTCATTACCACAATCACTTCATTTATTTATTTCATTTAACTTTGCTGAAGTTGACTTCCCTTTCTTTAATGCATTTCATTAATTCACTTCAAATCCTAATCAATTTTATTTATAGTTTAGGCCATTTCCATTAACTCAATTTTATAAGCTATACAAACTCATTTATTTACATTTTCATGAAATTTATATTTGAGTTCATAAACCATTCAATAATTGAAACTTATAGTTATGTATCCATTTTACAATTCAAAATTTATATTAAGTTCAATATGGTATGGTTTCAAATCCAATTAAATTTTATTCGACTTATCCGAATTTAGATTCCAGTTCATACAATTCATTTTAGCTTACTTAGGTTGTGATATCCCGAAATTTCAAGGAATTTAAATGTGATAATCTCCTTATTTAAATTAATTAAAATTGATAAAATTGTTATTTTAAAAATATAAATAAAATAATTAATAATGTGATGTTTTTAAATATAGATATAAATGGATTTTAAAATAGAATTATTATTTTTGAGTTAATAAGGTGTTTGTTTATATATATATTTGAAATTGATATTAAAAATAGATTTTTAAATAAAGTTATTATTTTCAAATTTAATTTTTGTTTGCTTAAAATTAATATATATTTGAACTAATTTTAAATATAATTTGAATTTGAATTTAGATTTAAATTTGAATTTAAAAGGATATATATCTTGAAAATATTTTGGATGTAAAATATAGGAATAAGTTTTTATTTAAAATAAGATTTGTTTTCCTTAAAAAGAATTTATTTATATAAATTAAGATAGTATTTATTAAATTGTAAAATGAATACAAAAGTTTTATATTGACATTTAAAATGAATTTAATATATTATATATGATTTTATTTAGAATATAATTGGTTTTTATTTTATTTTGTTTTAAAGGTTTTATTTATATAAAATTAAGAAAGCATTTATTAATTTATAAATGTATTTATTAATTAGGAAAATTTATATAAAAGCTTTTAAAATACTTTAAAAATAAATAAAAAATGAAATAATTACAAATGTTAGGTTATTAGAGCTTGTAAATACATGTGCAATTTAATTAAAGAGTGGCAATGACAAGTGTAGTTAATTTTAACAAGTGTCATTCCTCTTATTTTTATTTTTCTTTAATTTTAATAAATTCTAATTTACATTATAGAAACTCTCATCTCCTGTCATTTATTTCTTTTCTTATCTCCTCACTTTCAAAGAAACTCAAACTCATGTAAAAACTATTCTTCAAACCCGAAAACTTCCTCAAGTTCTAAAATCAAATCCCTACAAACATAATCAAAGTTTCAAAAAGCCTGTAAATATTTTCATTTCAAATCAATAGCCAAGTCTGTAAATTTCTCAAACCAAAATCATATTCAAGCAAATCAAAAGCCTTGAGTGTCAAGCCTGTAACCTTCTCAAATCTGTAAGCGAGCCTGCAGCAGAGATTATAAAGCAAGCAATCTGAAATCAAAGCCTTAAATCAACAAAGTTTCCAGTGTTTAAATCTAAATCACTAGCTAAAGCATTCAATTCTAAAGAAATCAAAGCTTCCCAGTAAAATCAAGTCTCTGCCTTTTTAAAAACCGGTGAGTAAACATTTTAAATTAAAATCTAAGCAAGTAAATATCTGTTTGCTTATGAAGTCTGAGATGAGAAATGCTTCGTTTGTGCATGTATATGAGTTATCTCTGTGTTTACGAATGTTTGTAAGTGTGCATGCCTATTGTATTTGAACATCTCTGTTCTTGGTTCAGAACTTAAAAGTTTTGATCAAAAATCCAAAATCTACTCACCTGATCTTTGTTAGGCTTAGAGATTCAAACATAATATGTTTGTTTAATCCTAAATTGAAGTTTAAAATTTATTTCAAGTAAAATAAGTTTGAAATATTTCTGGAATCATGATAGAACAGAAGAAAATTTAAATGCATGTTAAAATCAAGTATTATAATTTGATAATCCAATTATATAATCCAGAACTTCTTTGAAAAATATGATTTTCAAGATAAAAATCAAAATTTTTAGTATTGGAATGAATGAGCATTTCAGTGATGACTGGAATTTGGTTTTTGGATAAATTCTGGTGGCCAGGCGATTTTAGGTGATTGGGATCTTGGCTGGAGGTAGAGGAAGGTTCAGGGACTTCAACAAAAATGGCATGGAGGTGAACATTTCACCATGGCATCGAAGGCGAAGTGATTTAGGTTTTTAAACCTAATTTTGGTCGATTCTGGAAATAGAATTTCTGTTTCACCTCTGGGTGATCAAGTGGCTCGTGGCTTTGGGAATTGTTAGAATAGAAGGTTAGCATGGCATGGCCGGAAGTGCACCAGCTTCGGTGATCGGAGGCGTGTGTTCGAGGTGGATTTCTGGGGAGGTTTTGGGTTCCAGTTTCAACTACCTTGCTCGATTTTGATTTGAAGCTTGGGCTAGTGTTTGGATGATCGGGCACTGGTGCAAGGGTGATGGTCGGTGTGTCAGAGGTTATGGCAGTGGTCACCATCGTTATAGGCGGTTGTGCAGGTGCATAGGGGTATTTGGCGTCTATTGATGGGGTTGGGTTTTGACTCGAAGGATATCTCATGTGTTTGGGAAAGTGGCTCGAGTATAAACTCGAGTAGATTTGTGTGTTTAGCCTACAGGGTTTAAACTTAAGAAAAATCTTAGGTTTTAAAAAAATGGGAAGAAGGGGGTTAACTCGGGGTTAGACCCGAGTAGACTTCGGGTATGACCCGAAGCAAAGTGATTAACAGATTTTTAAAAGTTTTAAAAATCAATGGTTTTGAAATTTAAAATTAAATCTAGTTTAAACTTTTATATAAACTTACTTTATATATAATAATTGTTCTTTAACAATTGGTTATGAAGTTTTGAAATTTATTTAAGTTAAATTTTGCTAAGTTAAGTTTAAATTAGAAGTGAAATTTTAAGATTTTTATAAAAGCAAATTTTAAAATTTAAATTGGAACTAGTTTTAAAACTACTACTTGATAATGTTTAAAGTATTTGAAGAAAGTCTTGTAAACTTTAATTTATCAAGTTAATGATTATTTTATTTTTGAAACTTAATTAATGATTTAATTAAGTAAAGTTAATTATGAAGATAAAATAATTTAGAAATGATAATGGTAATTAAGGCATTAATGAGAAAATGTTTTATCTTAAGATAATTATGGTTATAGTGTCTTGAGGTTAATTAAGTTAATTAAGGAAATTAAGTATAATTAATTAATTTGGTTAATTAATTATAAAGGATTAATTAAGTAATTAATTAAGAGTAATTAATTGGTTTAATTAATAAATAACTTAAGGGTTGTAAGTTAATTAGTTAAAGGTTAATTAATTTGTAATTAAAGATCATCAATTAGATAATTAACGATTATTAATTAATGATTAGAGATTAATTAATTAAGTAATTAAGATTGATTAATTAAGTAATTAGAGAGTTGTTAATTAAAGTGATCAAAAATTAATTAACAAGAAATTAAGAAGTACCTAATTTGTAATTAAGTTTTATTAATTAATAATTAGGTTATTAATTAATAATTAAAATATAATTAATCTATAATCGAAGATTAATTAAAGATGGGTTAACTGTTAATCAAGGATTGATTAACTGATAATTATGGATTAATTAATTTATAATTAAGGTTGTTAATTAGTAATTAAGTTTTATTAATTAATAATTAAGGGATAATTAATTAGTTAATTAATGATAAATTAATTAATTATAAGAGTAATTATGGATTAATTAATTTGTATTGGGAAATATTGATTAATAATTACGGTTATTGATTAATAGTTAATCGATAATTAACCAGTTAATTAAGGGTTGATTAATTGATTATAAAAGTAATTAAGGATTGATTTCTTTGTATTGAAGGAGATTAATTAATAATTAAGGTTTACTAATTGATAATTAAAGGATAATTAATTGGTGATTAAAGATTAATCAATTGATTAATAAGGTAATCTAGGAGTGATTAATTAATTAAATGTTTGTAATTAGTTAATGATTGTTTGAGCAGGATAAGGTGATCAATTCTTAAGTAATTAATTTAATTTAAGTTGATTAAATTAATTATAACATAGGTTAATAATTCCTGTTTATGGATGATTGTTTGTGTACAATATCTGAATTCAATGATATCTATTGAATGATATGCTGTGATATTCTGTGATATGATATTGGATATATCAATGATAAATGTGTGATATTTATCTGTATTAAATGCTGTGTGAATTCAAAGTACTGAATTGGATTGAAAAGAATTTAACCTTAAACAACTTGACCTTTGAGATACGTTTGGATTTCGATGAGACCGGGATCGGGTGTCAGATTTGATTATCCGTAAACCACATCGATCCAAGTTAAACGATAGGTCGTGACATCTCAAAGTGAAGATCGAGATGGAGTTTCAAAGTGCAAGGGTTATTGTCGTTAAATCTATGGGTGATTCCAAAATGAGTGTAACGAGATAATGCCTTCGGTTTCGTTCGAACCTGGAACGAACTTGTATGGATTGAATGCTTTCAGCACATCGTCAGGTAGACGATGAGCATTCTAAGATAGATGTGTTCTATAAAGGTAATCGTAGCCTCAAGCCTCATCAACGGGGAGTGGCTAAAACAGGGGAGATGCAGCAAATCTAAGTGAGTCGTACTCAAGTAGGACAAGAGCTTCCCCTGTCTAGAGGTCCTTTTTTATTCATCTTAGTAGGCAGTTGGTCTGCAGCCAACTGCGGGGTTATCTTATTCGGGACTGTTCAGTAAGGAATGGTTCCAGCTTTATGTTGCGGGGGGTCGGAGTGATCCTCGGTACGTTGAGGCTATGTACTGTGACAAGAGGTACCCCAGTAGCCTTGCCATTATATGGAAATCCAATCTCCATTAAGTGCCCTCGGACTTGATTGTATAACCCACTTTGTGGCTAGCATGTTGGAATTTAATCATGTTACAATTTCAGCTATGTGAATATTTATTTGAAAAGCCTAGACCCTATTATAATATAATTAGATTTCCTATCAAATGTTTTGGTTATCGTAAGGGAAAAACTTATTCGTATTTATTGGTGGAGAGTCTTACGAGATATCCTTTCTTTCAAAGGTTTTCCAAGTTAAATAGTTTAACAGTTTACTCACACCAGACGCATGTTTGACGGAGTTTATTTCTGTTTTTCTTAAACTCTTGGGTACTCAAATTTTTATGAGTAGCCAAGTGATCAGGTTTTGGCTTGACCAATATTGGGTAGCTGGGAGCAGGAGCCCAGACGTAGCTATATCTATCTATTTCTGCTGTGTAGTGTCTTTATCTGTTGTATTTGAAATGTAATGGTTAGACAGGCCTTTATAACTGTCTAATGTGAAATGTTGTTGTAATCTGTGTAACTCTGATGTATTGACTATGTAATATCTATGTGATATATTATATTTTGTTCCGTTTCCACTGTGAGATTCTGATATTATTTAGTTCTTTATTCTATCTATTCTATTTCTACCTCATTCTTTCTTATTGATGATGCGTCTTTCTGTGGAATGAAAGGCGGGTCGTTTACACTTGGTGTCAGAGCATAGGTTGAGATAATATCTAGGCCCTGGAGTGGTGTCTGTCTTGAGAGCGCGTATTTGTAATTTTTATATAATTATATACCTATCTAAATTTGTTGGGTATTTGTTCGGATTTCCAACATGAGTTCTTGAGAAGTTTCATCTTTCTCTTAGTTTGGTTTACCGTCCTATCCTTGTATCTAATCCTATAAGCGGAGCAACTGAGTTAGATAATATCTGTAGAGGCTTAAGATTTTCTTATCTTTCCCTAAATTTTTGTGGCCCATCGATATTGGATCTCGAAGGATTTGATCTTATTCTGGATATGGATTGGATGGACAGTATAAGGATTGTTTCTTTAGAGACTGAGTTGGGAAGAATCGTAATATGACTTGCGATGATTTCATAGTTCATTTGAGTCATCTGTTGCTTGGAAGCATGGCACCTTCAAAAGGAATAGAGTCCATCAAGGTGGTTCGAGATTTTTCGGATGTTTTCGGAGAAGTGAAGGCTTTCCCTCATCAAGAGATAGAGTTTGGATCGTCTTAGTTCTAGGAGCAGTGCCTGTTGTTCAGCCTAGTAGAAGGATGGGGCCGAAGGAGAGAGAAGAGTTGGCGTAGCAGATCCAAGATTCCTTTGAAGAGGCATTGTTTCTAGTGAGGGTATTTATGTAATTCCAGCCTAGCTAGCTACTATCCAGGAGTGGAAGCATCCGTAGTTTTCTAGGTATGGCAGGGTTCTACAGGAAGTTTATCAGGTCTATTCTAAGATTTCTTCGCACTCAACCAAGTTGACTCGGAAGGGAGCAAAGTTTAGGTGGACCCAAGTGTGAAAGGCTTTCTTGGATTTGAAGGCAAGGCTGACTAATGTGTCTTTTTTAGTTATTCTTGATGGCAAGAGTAAGTTTGAGGTCTACACGGATGTTTGTGTGCACGCCAGAAGTGAATGGATTGAGTCAAGAATGGGCAGTATTCCAGTTTTAAGATTGATAGCCAAGGAACTTTAGGAATCATCGGAAGGATTTGTCTTCCGAATATCGAGGATCTAAGGCTAGGAGTTCTGCCAGAGAGTCTTCTAGGGGCCAACCATGAAGAAGGATGTTGCTGCTTTCATCAGTGGATGTACGATCTATCAGTAGGTGAAGGAGATCAGCAGAAGACTGCAAGTTTGTTGCAGCCTTTGAAGTTCCAAAGTGGAAGTGGGAAGTGATTTCTTTGGAGTTCATCGATGGTTTTCCAAGGACCAAAGAGGGAAGTGAAGGAGTATGGGTTATTGTAGAACGGTTAATTAAGAGCGCCCATTTTATTCCGTTAAGGCAAACCGTACTGCAGCATCTTTGGCTGAGTTTTTCTTGAGGAGATTGTCCGACTGCTTGGTGTTTCAGTCATCATTGTTAGCGATCGTGATCCTATCTTCTCCAGTAGATTTTGGAAGGCTTTGCGATCATCTTTGTGTTCGAGTTTGAGTTTGAGTTTAGCCTATCATTCGTAGATCGACGGTCAGACGGAAAGGCCGAATAGAATTTTTTGAAGTTGTGCCGAGAGCTTGTGTTTTGGATTTTGATGGGTCTTGGGAGGACCATACGTATTTAGTGGAAATTCTCGCTCAGTTAACAGGTGAGTATCTAGATGGCACCTTATGGAGTTTTGTATGGACGACCTGGTAAATTCCCATTCTGTTGAGTAGAGTCGGGAGTTCGTCATGTTCTCGGTCCAGTCTGATCCGAGAGGCATCTGCGTAGGTGGAGCTTATCTAGAAGAGTTTGAGAGCAGCGCAGGATCGTCAGAAGGATATGTGGACAGGAGACAAGGACAACTGGAATTTGAGATTGGAGATTTAGTCTTCGTCAAAGTTTCCCGATTTTAAAAGGAGTTATCAGATTTGGAAAGACGAGAAAATCTGCTCCAAGTTGTATTAATCCGTTTTGAGTGCTCGAGAGGATTGGTGTTGTGATCTACATGATTGAATTTCCAGTTTAGATGGTCACAATGTTTTTCACATATCTCATCTAAGGAAATACGTGAACAATCCATCTTAGTTGGGATCCGCAGTTCAGTAGGATCTGGTAGTTGAGCTGGTTTTAAGTCTGGTATGGTATCTGGTTCAGATTTTTGGATCCGAATGAGAGGAAGCTCTGGATCATAGTGATATAAGTTGTTAAGGTTCTGATAAGCGAGGATTCCAGAGTTTGTCTTGAGAAACTCTGGATAGTTTTAGGAAGGCTTATCTGAATCTATGTCCGGATAGCTAGAGTTATTTGTTTGAATGAATTGTTTGTTTAATAAGTTGGTTGTTTGGATGAAATTGTTTGGTTGGTTGATAGTTATGGTTGATATGGATGCTTGGATTGTTAAAGTGAAATAAAAGTTTATGGATTGTCTTTGTTTTAAATTTCGGGGACGAAATCCTCTTAAGGGGAGAGGAATGTGATATCCCAGAATTTCAATGAATTTAAAATGTGATAATCTCCTCATTTAAATTAATTAAAATTGATAAAATTGTTATTTTTAAAATATAAATAACAATAACTAATAATGTAATGTTTTTAGATGTAGATATAAATGGATTTTAAAATAGAATTATTATTTTTGAGTTAATAAGGTGTTTGTTTATATATACATATTTGAGATTGATTTTACAAAAATATTTTTAAATAAAGTTATTATTTTCAAATTTAATTTGTTTTTGTTTAAATTAATATATATTTGAATTTATTTTAAATAGAATTTTAAATAGAATTTAGATTGAAATTTGAATTTAAAAGGATATATATCTTGAAAATATTTTGGATATAAAATATATGAATAAGTTTTTATTTAAAATAAGATTTTATATATTCCTTAAAAAAAATTATTTATATAAATTAAGATAGTTTTTATTAAATTGAAAAATGAATACAAAAGTTTTTTATTAACATTTTAAAATGAATTTAATATATTATATATGATTTTATTTAGAATATAATTGGTTTTTATTTTATTTTCTTTTAAAGGTTTTATTTATATAAAATTAAGAAAGCATTTATTAATTTAGAAATGTATTTATTAATTAGGAAAATTTATATAAAAGCTTTTAAAATCTTTTAAAAATAAATAAAAAATGAAATAATTACAAATATTAGGTTATCAGAGTTTGTAAATACATGTGTAGTTTAATTAAAGAGTGGTAATGACAAGTGTAGTTAATTTGAACAAGTGTCATTCCTCTTATTTTTATTTTTCTTTAATTTTAGTAAATTATAATTTACATTATACAAACTCTCATCACCTCTCATTTATTTCTTTTCTTATCTCCTCACTTTCAAAGAAACTCAGATTCATGTAAAAACTATTCTTCAAACCTGAAAACTTCCTCAAAATTCAAAACCCTACAAACGTAATCAAAGTTTTAAAAAGCCTGTAAACATTTCTTTTCGAACCAATAGCCAAGCCTGTAAATTTCTCTAACCAAAATCATATTCATGCAAATCAAAAGCCTGGAGTGTCAAGCCTGTAACCTTCGCAAATCTGTAAGCAAGCCTGTAACAGAGATTATGAAGCAAGCAACCTGAAATCAAAGCCTTAAATCAACAAAATTTCTAGTGTTCAAATCTAAAGCACTAGCTAAAGCATTCAGTTTTAAAGAAATCAAAGCTTCCCAGTAAAATCAAGTCTCTGCCTTTTTAAAAAACGGTGAGTAAACATTTTAAATTAATATCTAAGTAAATAAATATCTGTTTGCTTGTGAAGTTGAGATGAATGATGCTTTGTTTGTGCATGTATATGAGTTATCTCTGTGTTTATGAATGTTTGTAAGTGTGAATGCCTGTTGTATTTAAACATCTACGTTCTTGGTTCAGAACATAAAAGTTTTGATCAAAAATCCAAAATCTACTCACCTGATCTTTATTAGGCTCAGAGATTCAAACATAATATGTTTGTTTAATCTTAAATTAAAGTTTAAAACTTATTTCAAGTAAAGTAAGTTTGAAATATTTCTGGAATCATGATAGAATAGAAGAAAATTTAAATGCATGTTAAAATCAAGTATTATAATTTGATAATCCAATTATATAACTTGAAACTTCATTAAAAAAATATGATTTTCAAGATAAAAATCAAGATTTTTAGTATTGGAATGAATGTGCATTTCAGTGATGACTGGAATTTGGTTTTTGGATAAATTCTGGTGGCCAGGGGATTTTGGGTGATCGAGATCTTGGCTGGAGGTAGAGGAAGGTTCATGGAGTTTGGCAAAAGTGGCGTGGTGGTAAACATTTCACCATGGCGTCGACGGCGAAGCGATTTAGGTTTTTAAACAAAATTTTGGTCGAGTCTGGAAATAGAATTTCTGCTTCACCTCTGGGTGATCGAGTGGCTCGTGGCTTTGGGAATTGTTAGCATAGAAGGTTGGCATGGCATGGCCAGAAGTGCAGCAGCAATCGGAAGCGTGTGTTCAAGGTGGATTTCTAGTGAGGTTTTGGGTTCCAGTTTCAACTACCTTGCTCGATTTTTATTTGAAGCTTGAGCTAGTGTTTGGATGATCGGGCACTGGTGCAAGGGTGATGGTCGATGTGTCGGAGGTTACGGCGTTGGTCAACGTTGTCGTAGGCGGTTGTGCAGGTGCACACGGGTGTTTGGCGTCTGTTGATGGGGTTGGGTTTTGACTCGAAGGATATCTCGGGTGTTTGGGAAAGTGGCTCGAGTATAAACTCGAGTAGATTTGTGTGTTTAGCCTACAGGGTTTTAACTTAAGAAAAATCTATGTTCTTAAAAAAAGGGGAAGAAGGGGGCTAACTCAGGGTTAGACCCATGTGGTCTTCGAGTTTGACCAGAAGCAAAGTGATGAGCAGATTTTTAGAAGTTTTAAAAACCAATGTTTTTGAAATTTAAAATTAAATCTAGTTTAAACTTTTATATAAACTTATTTTATATATAATAATTGTTCTTTAATAATTGGTTATGAATTTTTAAAATTTGTTTAAGTTAAATTTGGCTAAGTTAAGTCTAAAGTTATTTTAAATTTAGATTAGAAGGAAATTTTAAGATTTTTATAAAAGCAAATTTTAAAATTTAAATTGGAACTAGTTTTAAAACTACTACTTGATAATGTTTAAAGTATTTAAAGGAAGTCTTATTAACTTTAATTTATCAAGTTAGTGATTATTTTATTTTTGAAACTTAATTAATGATTTAATTAAGTAAAGTTAATTATGAAGATAAAATAATTTAGAAATGATAATGGTAATTAATGCATTAATGAGAAATTTTTTATCTTAAGATAACTAAGGTTATAGTGTCTTGAGGTTAATTAAGTTAATTAAGGAAATTAAGTATAATTAATTCATTTGGTTAATTGATTATAAAGGATTAATTAAGTAATTAATTAAGAGTAATTAATTGGTTTAATTAATAAATAACTTAAGGGTTATAAGTTAATTAGTTAAAGGTTGATTAATTTTTAATTAAAGATCAATAATTAGATAATTAAAGATTATTAATTAATGATTAGAGGCTAATCAATTAAGTAATTAGAGAGTTGTTAATTAAAGTAATTAAAAATTAATTAACAAGAAATTAAGAAGTATTTATTTTGTAATCAAGTTTTATTAATTAATAATTAGGCTATTAATTCATAATTAAAAGATAATTAATCTATAATTGAAGATTAATTAAAGATGGGTTAACTGTTAATTAAGGATTGATTAACTGATAATTATTGATTAATAAATTTGTAATTAAGGTTGTTAATTAATTATTAAGTTTTATTAATTAATAATTAAGTGATAATTAATTAGTTAATTAATGATAAATTAATTAATTAAAAGAGTAGTTATGGATTAATTAATTTGTATTGAGAAATATTAATTAATAATTAAGCTTATTAATTAATAATTAATGGATAATTAACCAGTTAATTAAGGGTTAATTAATTGATTGTAAAAGTAATTAAGGATTGATTACTTTGTATTGAAGGAGATCAATTAATAATTAAGGTTTATTAATTGATAATTAAAGGATAATTGATCTGTGATTAAGTATTAATTAATTGATTGATAAGGTAATCAAGGAGTGATTAATTAATTAAATGTATGTAATTAATTAATGATTGTTTGAGCAAGATTAGGTGATTAATTCGTAATTAATTAATTTAATTTAAGTTGATTAAATTAACTATTACATGGGTTAATAATTCTTGTTTATGGATGATTTTTTGTGTAGGATGTCTGAATTGGATGATATCTGAATGATATGCTGTGATATTCTGTTATATGATATTGGATATATAAGTGATAAATGTGTGATATTTATCTATGTTAAATGCTGTGTGAATTCAAAGTATTGAATTGAAATGAAATGAATTTAACCTTAAACAACTTGACCTTTAAGATACGTTTGGATTTCGATGAGATCGGGATCGGGTATCAGATTTGATTATCCGAAAGCCACATCGATCCAAGTTAAACGATAGGTCGTGACATCTCAAAGTGAAGATTGAGACGGAGTTTCACAGTGTAAGGGTTATTGTCGTTAACTCTGAGGGTGATTCCAAAATGAGTATAACGAGATAATGCCTTCAGTTTCGTTCGAACTCAAAATGAACTTGTATGGATTGAATGCTTTCAGCACATCGTCAGGTGGACGATGAGCATTCTAAGATAGATGTGTTCTATATAGGTAATCGTAGCCTCAAGCCCCATCAACCGGGAATGGCTAAAACATGGAAGATGCAGCAAGGCTAAGTGAGTTGCGCTTAAGTAGGATAAGAGCTTCCCCTGTCTAGGGGTCCCTTTTTATTTGGCTTAGTGGGCAGTTGGTCTGCAACCAACCGCGAGTTGTCTTATTCGGGACGGTTAAGTAGGGAATGGTTTCGGCTTTATGTTGCAGGGGGTCGAAGTGATCCTCGGTACATTGATCTAGGCCACGTACTATGACGGGCGGTACTCCAGTAGCACTGCCATTGTATGGAAATCCAATCTCCAATAAGTGCCCTCGGACTTGATTGTATAACCCACTTTGTGGCTAGTATGCTGGAATTTAATCATGTAACAATTTCAGCTACGTGAATATTTATTTGAAAACCCTAGACCTTATTATAATATAATCAGATTTCCTATCAAATGTTTTGGTTATCATATGGGAAAAACTTGTTCGTATTTATTGGCATAGAGTCTTATGAGATGCCCTTTCTTTCAAAGTTTTTCCAATTTAATCATTTTAACCATTTTCTCACACCTGACCCATGTCTGACCCGGAGTTTATTTCTGTTTTTCTTAAACTCTTGGGTACTCAAATTTTTATGAGTAGCCAAGTGATCAGGTTTTGGCTTGACGGATATTGGATAGCTTGGAGGAGGAGCCCAGACGTAGCTATATCTATCTATTTCCGCTATGTAGTGTCTTTGCCTGTTGTATTTGAAATGTAATGGTTAGACATGCCTTTATAATTGTCTAATGCGAAATGTTGTTGTAATCTGTGTAACTATGATGTATTGACTATGTAATATCTATGTGATATATTATATTTTATTCCATTTCCGCTGTGAGATTCTGATATTGTTTAGTTCTTTCTTCTATCTATTCTATTTCTACCTCTTTCTTTCTTATTGATGATGCGTCTTTCTGTGGAATGAAAGATGGGTCGTTACATAGGTAAAAATTCAACTTCAAATTTCACACTTTCCTTTCCTATTATACCACTCTCAATTTATAATTTCAAAAGTTTTTATATATTGTTTTTACACATCATTTAGATGAAATTCCAAAATTTAAACACCCAGATTTATTTCAAATTTTTTTGAAATCATACAAATATATATCTCTTTTGTATATCAAATCCAAAATATTGAATTATTAAAATCATACCTTTTATAAAAATAAGATTCCAATAACCAATCACTATGGTAGCAATCTATCACTTAGAAACACAAAAATGAATAACGATGATGTCACGATCATTATCGAAATTATTTTCCCACGACCAAAGTGAGTTCAGTGCTTTTACTCTTCCAAAATCCCTTTTAAAATATTTTTATCTAGAAATACTTCCAAAATAATAATATTATTAGTTTTGACAGTACTTGAAAACATTTCAAAACTCCTGGATTTAGATTCCAAAATTCTCGGTTTAAATCCATTTTCATTTATAAATCATATTTGTAAATTTATTTGTATAATCCGTTTCACAATTATTTATCATTTTTTATTTTATAATAAACGTCTTTTATTAAGGCACAACAACCAATTAATGATAATAATCAATATTATCATTCCTAACAACCAAACACAGTATACATAACTATAATAATTTTGGAAAAATTATTTCTTTTATAACAATATATAATTTAGGTAAACTTATTTCATTTATGCCATTTCAAAACAATACTGCGTCGAATTGCTTTATTCAAGTGTTTAGAAATCCTTATTGATACAGTTGTATGGACTGTGCCGACCAGAATTCATAAGCCACACAATAAATCAACCAACATAATATAAAACAATTTATATTCACTAACAATTACACGCTCATATCTATTAATACACCCAGACTCATTCTAGGGTACTACTGACCCTATCTCTAATGAGTAATCCCTACCAAATTCAAGATTCTCACTTAACATACAGCTATGATACCACGTTGTAACAACCCACTTTTTAATACAATTTAAGCAGTCAACGAACCAAACATAACCAACTTAAATTGAATGGAAATATGGATCATTAGGGATGAAGAAGGAAAGATAGAAGAAAATAGAAACAACAATACATAATCTCACAATCGCAGCAGAATGAAACATAATATGTAATAAAAGATCTTTATACAAAAGAAGCTGTAACTGTTAATATACATACAATTATCAAAGTATAACAATCAACCATTAATCTAGATAGTTTTAGTAACTTGTCTTCACAAATATCAAATTTACAACATGACTGACAAAGCGGAATATAATCGAATACGCATAATACGCCTAAGACTCCTTCAGCACTACTCCTATGATCCATAGCATCCTAACCTAAATCTGTAATACTCGGTCTGACCTGAGTATTATAATTAAATAACACCCGAGTTAGTCTAGAAAACCAGTGTGAGAAAACACACTCAATTTGAATTATTACTCTTATCAAAATCATTCGAAAACAAAAGTATCTCATAAGACCACGTCATACATAAATACAACGGGTTTTACCTCACGATAACCAAATCATTTTATATCAAAATCTTCTGATATTATTATAGTGTCTATGGAAAATAAACTAGGAAATAGCTGAAATGCTTCCATCTCATGTTTCAGCATAGTTGGGCACAATCAAAACCGTACAGGCTCGTAGTGGATATTGGATTCCATACAATAACTGAGCTACTGGGGTATCGCCCATCATAGTACACCTCTAGAAAAATGTACCGTACCTAGCGATCCCTGTCAACACAGGAGCGACCTACCCCTTACTGGATAGTACCGAATATATTATCACCCCGGGTGTTCCCACCCTAATCAAGCGCTATCTTTTCCATGCACAACCAAATCCACAATTATAATATATCCGAGGAAATCTAGAAAAGTGATAACATACCCTACTTGGATGCGACCTACTTAGCCCAGCTGCATCTCCCTTGTTTTAGCCATTCCATTTTGACGAGGCTTGAGGCTACGTATTACCTTAGATTTAGCATTCATATACTTGGAATGCTAACGCTGCCTACCAGGCAACAATTCAATGATAGCATTCATCCATACGAGTTGTTCTGGGTCTGAACAAACCGAATCTCCAAAATCACCATCTCTATTATCCTCATGATTACACAATTCGTAATGCACAAATTGGATCGAAGTGGTTTTTGGATAATTAAATCCGATCCCGATCTCTTCGACACGATTAACGAATTTGACCAGATTTGATAGTCAGATATTTAACTATCTAATTCACACACATAAGCAGTCACTAGGCTCGATTTTATAAATCTTTCAAACATTTCATTCCAAAATATTTTTTACAAAGAGATATATTCAAACCTGCTCCAGCATTTTCAATAACTGAAAAAAGTTTCAAATACTTATATCCATAACAGGATATTTTTAAATCATATCAATACTTAGAAATATTTTCTTCCAATCCCATTTATAATTCAATACTTCGAAAATATTTATGCAATAAAAATCTCGTAGTTAAAATATTTCAAACCTTTCCAGTCCAACACTTAGGAAAATTAGTATGTATATTTTTCCAAATCATTTTATTTCCAATACTAAGGAAAGATTCCATTTATTCCTATTTCTCAAAATCCTTTACAATTTGTTTATAAATTCCCTTACTCATTTATAACCGATTCTATAAGCTCCCAGAAATTCATAAATTAATTTCCTTTAAAAATTTCAAAATCAATTATACTTATCTATTATCCCAACTACCCATTTCTAACTTCTTTTATGAATTCTAATTCATTTTCGAAGTTTCTATATTTAAACACTTTGGAAATTTACTTAAGTTTCCAGAATTTCCATTACAAAATTTCACTTACATCTGCCTCCATTGAATAACTTAGTTTACAAATCTCAAGAGACATCCCAAACACTTGCCTTTAAGTCCCACATATTAAATAATAAGTATTTTAAAGATTAATAATATTTTTAAAACATGTTAAGTAATTATTGAAGATGTTAAAACATTTAAATAAACAACGATAACCCATTTGCGATTCCTTTTTAAATAAAACTAATAGATTTACAAAGCTGATTTTGGATATTAGAATTTATTTCAATTAATATTACATATTTCAAAAATCCACTTTTCGAAGTATTTCAGTACTAAAACAGCTTTAAATTACATAGTTTAATAAATAAAATTTTCCTTGTAAACAAAGCTCAACTTCTCGATAAAAATATATTTTTAAAATTTCAACAACTAATTTCAATTTAAAAATCTCTCTCAATTTATAACACCTCTATTTCATTCCGATTCCCTAACCATTCTCAGTTTTGAAAAATAGAATCCACTATTTTTCCCAAAAACCTATTCCCATATCCCGATATAAATTCACATTATGAATTTTTATTTCTAATTTATTAGCCGATATCATTTCCCTTACTTATAAACATCGTTTATGAATTTATAAACTTATTTGCCATTCTTCCTTTGTAAATAACAGATTCATTTTTGTAACAGCCCGCAAATCCGTACCCCTTGAGTCAACACTATTCTATGTCAATCAACTCAAGTTGTACAGAAATACGAACCATTTGGGTTAAAGAAGAAGAGGTAGAAGAAGAAAATAGAAATCAACATCAGAATCTAACCATCGCAATGGAATAAAATATAATAGATAATAATGATCTTTACTCAAAAATCAAATATATATGTTTATACATTACATCATAAGAGTACATCAATCACAGCTCAACATCAATATCATACAAATGGATACACAACTCAACACAGCGGAATATATATAAACAAGTACGAGAGTACATATCGTCATCCAGCTCGTCTCCTGAGCTCCATATCATCACATCCTGTATTCTATAAAACTCGGTCTGACCCGAGCATTATAGTTAAACAACAACCGAGTCAGTCTGGAATACCAGCGTGAGAAAATCACACTCAATTGATTATTAAGTTTTCAAAAATCCTTTGAAAACAAAAGCATCTCATAATACCACGCCATAAATAAACATGTCGGTGGTTTTTACCTTACGATAGCTAAAACATTTTTATTAAAATCCTCTGATATTATAATAGTGTCTATAGAAAGTAAAATAGAATCTAGCTGAAATGCTTGCATCTCACGTTTCAGCAATAGTCGGGCACAATCAAAACCGTACGGGCACGTAGGGAAAATGGATTCCAACTAATGGCTAGGCACTGGGGTACCACCTGTCACAGTACCTGGTCTAGATCAGCGTACCGAGGAGCCACCCTAACTCCCCTACAACACAAGACCGGAACCATCCCTTACTGGACAGTCCCGAGCAAGATCACCCTGCGGTTGGGATCAGCAACCGCCCACTAAGCCGAAATAAAAGGGACATCTAGGCAGGGATGACCTCACCCTCCAGTGGGGGCTACCCACGAAGCCTTGCTGCATAACCCCTGATTTTCAGCCATTCCCATTTGATGAGGCTTGAGGCTAAGCGTTACCTTTTTAGAACATATCCCTTAGAATGCCCATCGTCCACCTGACGATGTTTCGCAAGCATTCATCCATACAAGTCCGTCCCGGGTTCGAACGGAACCGATGGCACTATTCCTACTACATCCATTTTGGAAATATCCTCAGGATTAGTAGCGACTAGCCCTTGCACTTCACTGCTCCATCTTCGAATCCAAACTCGTTTTCCACGAAAACGTACAAACCAGATCGAAGTGGTTTTCGAGAAATAAATTTCGATCCCGGTCTCTTCGAAACGATCAACGTATTTGGCCAATATTGATAGTCGGTTATTTAACTATCAATTAATATTCACAACATCCATCACACAATAAATAATTTCCCAAATTATTTATTAACCTCAAAATATCTTCACAAGATATATTTCTATTTTCAACCTTTTGAAAACAGATTCAAGTCATCTTTCCTTTCAGAATAAGTTTTCTCAAATATTTTCTATCTCCACTGAAATCACCAAGCACAAAACTAGATTTTTTAAAAATAATTTGAAAACACTTTATTGTAAAATATATTTAACATTTAATTTATAAAAATTTACTTTAATACTTAATTTTAAAAAAATGCTCTAGAAATAACTAAAATAAGGTTACCTTATAACTATACATTAGATTTCTTCTTTAAAATACCAAATCATTCTTTAAATAATTTTTACAATAATAGATTACAATAAAATACTTACTTTGGAATTACTTTAGAACATTTAAGTTAAGACTACTTCAATAATTGGCTAAAATATACACTATATGAATATTTAAAAATAAGGTTATTTTTAAAAAAAAATATAGAACTAGGTTTTCACTTTTAAAAACAACATACTAAGTTACTTCTTAAATATTTACTGCTAAAATAGATTAAAGGAAAATACTTACTTAAGACTTTAAATATTAGAAATAATAAATTTTACAAAACTTGCTTTCTTTAAAAACAACTTTAAAACATTTAATTTATATATTTTACTTTCAAAAACATGTACTTGGTTATCCAGAGAAAATCCCAACTTCAATCACTTAAATCAATTACCCTAAATTGATTTTCAATTTATTTTATTTGAAATAAATTTCTTTACTCACTCAGTTCATTTCAAAATTCGTTAGTTAAGAACTTATTATTATTATTTTCTCGTTTGATTTTAAATCTTTTAACTGAAATATACAAATTTGAAATATACAAATTTCAGATTTTCCCAATTTCTTCTTTATCCTTTTCAATAGTTTAAATCTTAAATTTTAAATAAATGTTTTGTTCTTTTAATTAATATCACTAAAGATTTAAAATTTATTAACTTTCTATTTATTCAAATTTCCCTTTCCATATCCAAGATTTATTAGAATTTTAAAGACACTTATTTCTTTTCAAATTCATTCTTAAACTTATTCAAATTTTCTATAATTATTTTCTTACAAATTCACTTCTTTTATTTCCCTTCTAAAATCCAATTTATATATTTTTGATAGTTCATCCAATTATATCCAATCGCACCATAGCATTCAATATTCCAATATCATTCATCATAGAAGATCAAATAATCACAACAGAGGGTATTAAATAATTTAAATAAATGTTGAGGGATCCAGTTGCATCCCTCCAATCTGTTTTCCCTGCATCCACAGATGTTAACACAATATAAATATCAATCCCAAAATATACCATACTACAGCACATCAATCAATTTAATTACTCAAACAATTATTTAAATTTAATCATTTGAATTTAAATTTGAATTTAAATTTAACCGAGTGAGATTAACTCACCTTTGATTTTGCATTTGCCATTCACTCCAATATTCCCTTGGTTTTCTCGATTTTTGACCTTGAATAAATATTATATGATCCATTAATATTTAAATTAATCGAGAAATTCTATTATTATTATTTATTCATTTAATTTAAACCAAAAAATGTTTCATTGAACTAATAGTTTAAAATTTAACTTAATTTCCTTTTATTAAAAATATTTTGGTGGCTAAAATAATTAAATAAGTCTATTTAATAAATAAATCTTTATAATACATCATTTTAAAACTAATTAGTACGTGCAAATATGAATATATGTTTTATAAAGATATATACACATACATACATACATACATACATATATATATATATATATATATATATATATATATCTACCCATATATATATATATATATTAAGCTAAGTTAGAATCTGAAATAATATAGCTTGCTACTCTAAGAACATAGCCGATTAAATTTACACTGTTTTAACATGTAGTTGATTTAAATAGGTAAAATAAAAATTTCTTTTCAGCTTAAAAACTTAAGTGACGAAATTAAAATGTAGGGATTAAAATACCTCAAGCACGAACTCGAATCCACTATCAGTGAGCTTCTGTTCGTAAATCAAAACATGCTTGACCGAGCTGATCCCACTGCAAAACCCTATCCTCTCGCTCCCTCAACTCCATGTCGCCGTTGATGAAGTCACACACACGAGGTGCTCAGCTACTCTCAAACTCGCGGCGCCTACGAGCTATCTCCCCGGTCTCGCGCAAATCGAAGTGCCGCTCCTATCAATCTTCTCCACGATGCCGCTGATTCCACCATCGTTCGTCGCCTCGAAGTGTCTTGCAGCTGCACCCCTTCCCAGTGGCGATCGCGACTTCACACCGCCCCTGTGTTCGACCCTCTCGATCGAATTTTTTTCTTCTTCATTTGATCTCGATTTGGATTAACCAGAGGTAGCGCCCCCCCTTTTTTTTGATTTCGAACGAAAATAGATTTCGTTCTGATGATTCTCGGCCATGATTCTTTTTTTTATTAGCTTAATTTAGGGATCGGCTATCATTTCTGAAAGAAGGAAAAATATCTCCTATTTATTTATTATTAATCAAAGAAGCGTGTAGGAGAAGGTAACGTTTCCTTTTCTTTTTTTGAACCCCTATACGCGCTGCTAGCTACCAGTACGCAATGCAATATCAACACGTTTATATATCGTTCGCTCACACATCCCAATTCCGATCAATACGAAATTTTAAATCCGATAATAATTAAATATTACGGACTCAATGGAACTGGATTCGTCTAATTCCAAGACTGTGCCTCGGAAGGCTATTTTTAAATTCAATTTAAACTATAAACTTTCAAAACTGAACAAATCACTATTAAATTCAATTTTAACACTTCTATTTATTCCCAGTATTATCAATATAAATTTTTCAAGCCTTCAAATTATTTTTAATAGGCTTAAAACTCCAGATTCAACAATTTTCCCAACTTTACCTATTTAATTTAATAATTCAATTATCAAATAAATTGTGATATTCGTAATCCAAGCTAAAATTACCCTATTGAATATTTAAAATCAACTAAATATTCTGATTTTAAATGCTAAAAAATTCCTGGTCGTCACATTCCTCCCCCCTTAAAAGAATTTCGTCCCCGATATTACTAATTAGGAAGAATAGTCCAATACCCGTTTGCTTATTGCCCAAAACCAAACAGTTTCTAACAATTCAACATCTTACCAACTATCTTTTTATAAAAGACCCATATTTCCCTATATTGCCCAAAACCAAACAGTTTCTAACTCCCTATATTTCCGAAATTTTTTGCCAGCGTCTCCTTTGCGCGGCTAGCTCGGTACAACTACAAAATGGCTCTACGGCCTCCCAAATCCAAATAGAAAACAAAAAGCCAAGTGGATCGATCCAAATCCCAATCAAATGTCACACCAAATTTAAATACATACCTTTTTGTCGAGCATTTCAAATTTATCTTCTGAAATCAAAATCAATTCTCTTTTCCCTTTATATTACCTGCATATCCTGCTTAGCACTAATATCCAATCACAATATTCCCAAAACATCATATCAACTTTCTTATAGACTGTCAGTATTTATTCATTCAAATATTAACTTAGATTATATTTGTAGTATCAATTCCCAATCAAGAATTCACCATTCCCTTCTTAAGTTAGTATAAGCATTTTATATGTTTCTTATATTTATTTTCATCTCCCACTTTAGTTTATATCTATTTCTATTCAAATCGATTCTTTCATTTCCATATGAATTCAATTTATCTTTAACTCTGAATATATAAATTTTATTTGTCATTTATTACTAATTCATGTCATTATTTTAATTAGTTTCATTTACTAACTTATTTCAATTTCCAGCTTGAAATCGTTTTGTCGTTAACAAAATTTCCAAAAATTTTCAAATTTTTTTCTAACTCCCAAAATTTCTGAATTTTTTTGACAGAGTCTCCTTTGTACGGAGGAGCTTTTGTAATTTGACAAAAGATATAAATATATATACATCGACCCCACGGTCGGAAAAACCAAAAACAGTTCATATTTCTTATTTTTATTGCGTAGGCGTACCTTATTTAGCATTTTAAGCAAGCGGCTTATTATTTTTAGCAAATAGCACAACCAAATCCAACCAAACGGCTTCCCGGTACCTGTACTTACTCAATTTAAACACATAAGTAACATATCTATGAAATTTATAACATTTCATTCATTTAAACTGCTAGAACATATCAACAACATAAGTAATGCATTATAAATACTTCCATAAGCAATTTGTGTAGTTTTCAAACTAATTCAATTTGCTTTTAACCGATCCATATACCATTTTCATTCATCACAAGTGCGTTACAACTCATTTACTTATCTTCAATTCATATTTATGTCTAAACAACTCATTTTCGATTTAATTAATTTCAAAAAATCAATCTCTGCTACTTTTATCAGTTTATAATAACAACAAGGCTATATTTTATTTTTCTTCTTTTACAAACAATACACACAAAGCAGTTTTATAAACATTGGTAAGGTCTTAAAATTAATTCAGTTGCTTTACTCGATTTTTTATATCATCCTATCCAGTTTGAAATGATTTCTAACTCATTTCTTCACATTCAATTCATTTATAATCTAAACAACTCATACTTATTATAATTGATTCAAAAATCAATTTTATTTACTTTTATTAATTCATGGAATTTTATTTCCCTTCGTTTACGTCGAACGGCCATGTTAGGCAATCTCGATGATATTTATTTAAATAAACAATTTCTTTAATTTTATAATCATTTTAAAATTGATTCCTACTCAATTTATATTTAATTCCATTCCAATTTTTATTTACAAACTATAGATTTGCATTTTATTCCGTATTTACCTTGGTTTCATTCAAACCATTTTATTTGGCTTGGAAACACTCCCTTAAGCAATCATTCAACATATTTATTTAAGCCGAACTTCCATTCAATTATTTGCTTATAACCCAAGTTTATATTTATTTATTTATATATTTTTATAATTTTATAATTTTATAATTCAAGTTTAGGTGTCTATTTCATTTCCAAGATACAAAATATTTTATTTTGACTTATTTATTCCACTTTTAAATTTTTATAAGTCACACACTCATTTCTTTTCCCCCGCTTCCTTTCATTTACACCCAATCACATTTATCTTTCACTTTTAACTCAAGATCTTACCTTTATTAAGCCAAACATACTTTCATTTCAAGCAATTAAATTTCTTTTGATAAGCAATCGAAGTTTATTTATTCAATTTAATCCTTATCCAACTATTTCTATTCGAATGAGTATTTTATTTCATTCAACTTAAATTATTCAAGCTTTTATTTAATAAACTTTCCACTTCCCTCGAAATCACCCTTCCATAAGTTTTAATCTTAAGTTAATTTATTTATTTCAACTTCATACTTAATTTCATTTCCAATTTATTTGATACTCATGTAATCAAATTCCATTTACTTTAATTAGCCATTCTCATACATCCATTTAAATTTTGTTAGAATTATACCCAAGGCTATATTTAATTCATTCTTTCTCGAATTGGATTCATTTGAAAATTCAATCTAGCTTTAAACTTAAGTTAATTTACTTCAATTCACCACCATTTTCATAACTTAAGTTCATTCTCGTTTTAATTTATTCATACTCGAATTGGATTTATTTCATCACAAATCATTTTTATTTTAATCCAATTCATTTAACAACACTTCCAATTATAATCCAATTTAAATTTCAATTTTATTTAACTTAAAGTTAAATTCAAATATATTTTCTTCACTTTCATTTACTTAAGTTAAATTTTAATTGCCGGATTAAAATTTTCAATCCCTTCCTATTAATATCAACTTTACTTTATCAGTTCAATAGTTGATTCATTTATTCATTTACAAATTCATTTCAACCAATGAATTTTGTTTTCAAACATTAATTATTTTTAGTCCATTTGAACTTATTCTGCTCCTTATTTTACACATTTAAATCAAACATCATCCAATATCCAATTTTATTTCATTTCATTTACATACCATATTAATTAATCAGTTACTTATAAATTTTAAGCTTAAAATTTTGTTTATTTAATCCAACTTAACTAAATTTTCTTTTCCAAACTTAAGTTCAACATTCAATTTTGAAAACATATATATATCTCACCAAATTATTCCTTAGCATTTTCAAAATCACCTAAATTCCTCCAACAAACGTTAATCCAAAACATTCTGGTAGCAATCCCTCTTTTGGAAACTCGAAAATAAACATCGATGATGCTACAGTCATTACCGAAGTTATTTTCCAGCGACCGTAAGAGTTCAATGCTTTTATCTCCTTTAAAACCCTTCAAATATTTTTAAATTCCAAATCTCTCTAGACTTCACATCCGATTCAAAAATATTTGTCAATATATTACCTTCTTAATTTTTGAGAAACATTTCCAAATTCAAAGGAATTTAAATTTCCAAATTTTCAAATTTCCATACTCTTTAAATTTATATTCAAACATTACTTTGGAATTTTATCTTATTTTAATTATTAATCACACTAAAATTTACATTTAGTTTATACTTACAAATTTCATTTGTATATAAATTGGTTTCTTGGCTTTTAATCATAGTTTCAATTCCTTAATCAATTATAATCACATTTGCAAATTTCATTAATTTATCCCTTGGTTATTATTTCAATTCTTATTCAATTATCATACAATGATAATAACTTAATATTACCACTTTCTAACAACCAAACAACCATATATAACTATGACAATTTACGAAAAATCATTTTCTTTTATATACAAAAATAATTTTGGGTAAAATTATTTCATTTACCCTATTTAAAACAATACTGTGTCGGTTTATCTTGTTTAAGAGTTTAGAAATTCCTATCGATGACATGGCATCCCATATATCAACCAGAATCCATAAACACTCAACCGATAGATCAAAACAATATAAAAACAATTTTATATTCACTAACAAATACACGCTCATATTTATCAATACGCTCAAACTCATTCTAAATTACCATGGACTTTATTTTATGAGTAACTCCCACCAGAGCCAAGGTTATCACCAACCTAAGCTCTGATACCAACTGTAACAGCCCGCAAATCCGTACCCCTTGAGTCAACACTATTCTACGTCAATCAACTCAAGTTATATAGAAATACGAACCATTTGGGTTAAAGAAGAAGAGGTAGAAGAAGAAAATAGAAATCAACATCAGAATCTAACCATCGCAGCGGAATAAAATATAATAGATAATAATGATCTTTACTCAAAAATCAAATATATATGTTTATACATTACATCATCAGAGTACATCAATCATAGCTCAACATCAATATCATAAAAATGGATACACAACTCAACACAGCGGAATATATATAAACAAGTACGAGAGTACGTATCGTCATCCAGCTCGTCTCCTGAGCTCCATAGCATCACATCCTGTATTCTATAATACTCGGTCTGACCCGAGCATTATAGTTAAACAACACCCGAGTCAGTCTGGAATACCTACGTGAGAAAATCACACTCAATTGATTATTAAGTTTTAAAAAATCCTTTGAAAACAAAAGCATATCGTAAGACCACGCCACAAATAAACATGTCGGGTTTTTACCTTACGATAGCTAAAACATTTTTATTAAAATCCTCTGATATTATAATAGTGTCTATAGAAAGTAAAATAGAATCTAGCTGAAATGCTTGCATCTCACATTTCAGCAATAGTTGGGCACAATCAAAACCGTACGGGCGCGTAGGGAAAATGGATTCCAACTAATGGCTAGGCACTGGGGTACCACCTGTCACAGTACCAGGTCTAGATCAGCGTACCGAGGAGCCACCCGAACTCCCCTACAACACAAGACCGGAACCATCCCTTACTGGACAGTCCCGAGCAAGATCACCCTGCGGTTGGGATCAGCAACCGCCCACTAAGCCGAAATAAAAGGGACATCTAGACAGGGATGACCTCACCCTCCAGTGGGGGCTACCCACGAAGCCTTGCTGCATAACCCCTGATTTTCAGCCATTCCCATTTGATGAGGCTTGAGGCTAAGCGTTACCTTTTTAGAACATATCCCTTAGAATGCCCATCGTCCACCTGACGAAATTTCGCAAGCATTCATCCATACAAGTCCGTCCCAGGTTCGAACGGAACCGAAGGCACTATTCCTACTACATCCATTTTGGAAATATCCTCAGGATTAGTAGCGACTAGCCCTTGCACTTCACTACTCCATCTTCGAATCCAAACTTGTTTTCCACGAAAACGTACAAACCGGATCGAAGTGGTTTTCGAGAAATAAATCTCGATCCCGGTCTATTCGAAACGATCAACGTATTTGGCCAATATTGAAAGTCGGTTATTTAACTATCAATTAATATTCACAACATCCATATCATAATAAATAATTTCCCAAATTATTTATTAACCTCAAAATATCTTCACAGGATATATTTCTATTTTCAACCTTTTGAAAACAGTTTCAAATCATCTTTCCTTTCAGAATAAGTTTTCTCAAATATTTTCTATTCCCCTGAAATCATCAAGCACAAAAATAGATTTTTTAGAAATAATTTGAAAACACTTTATTATAAAATATATTTAACATTTAATTTAGAAAAAATTACTTTAATACTTAATTTAAAAAAATGCTCTAGAAATAACTAAAATAAGGTTACCTTATAACTATACATTAGATTTCTTCTTTAAAATACCAAATCATTCTTTAAATAATTTTTACGATAATAGATTAAAATAAAATACATACTTTGGAATTACTTTAGAACATTTAAGTTAAGACTACTTCAATAATTGGCTAAAATATACACTATATGAATATTTAAAAATAAGGTTATTTTAAAAAAAATATAAAACTAGGTTTTCACTTTTAAAAACAACATACTAAGTTACTTCTTAAATATTTACTGCTAAAATGGATTAAAGGAAAATACTTACTTAAGACTTTAAATATTAGAAATAATAAATTTTACAAAACTTGCTTTTTTAGAAACAACTTTAAAACATTTAATTTATATTTAAAAATTTACTTTTAAAAACATGTACTTGGTTATCCAGAGAAAATCCCAACTTCAATCACTTAAATCAATTACCCCAAATTGATTTCCAATTTATTTTATTTGAAATAAATTTCTTTACTCACTCAGTTCATTTCAAAATTTGTTAGTTAAGAACTTATTATTATTATTTTCCCGTTTGATTTTAAATCTTTTAAGTGAAATATACAAATTTGAAATATACTAATTTCAGATTTTCCTTATTTCTTCTTTATCCTTTTCAATAGTTTATATCTTAAATTTTAAACAAATGTTTTGTTCTTTTAATTAATATCACTGAAGATTTAAAATTTATTAACTTTCTGTTTATTCAAATTCCCCTTTCCATATCCAAGATTTATTAGAATTTTAAAGTCACTTATTTCTTTTCAAATTCATTCTTAAACTTATTCAAATTTTCTATAATTATTTTCTTACAAATTCACTTCTTTTATTTCCCTTCCAAAATCCAATTTATATATTTTTGATAATTCATTATACCCAATTATATCCAATCGCACCATAGCATTCAATATTCCGATATCATTCATCATAGAAAATCAAATAATCACAATAGAGGGTATTAAATAATTTAAATAAATGTTGAGGGATCCAGTTGGATCCCTCCAACATGTTTTCCCTGCATCCACAGACGTTAACACAATATAAATATCAATCCCAAAATATACCATACTACAGCACATCAATCAATTCAATTACTCAAACAATTATTTAAATTTAATCATTTGAATTTAAATTTGAATTTAAATTTAACGGAGTGAGATTAACTCACCTTTGATTTTGCATTTGCCATTCACTCCAATATTCCCTTGGTTTTCTCGATTTTTGACCTTGAATAAATATTATATGATCCATTAATATTTAAATTAATCGAGAAATTCTATTATTTTTATTATTTATTCATTTAATTTAAACCAACAAATGTTTCTTTGAACTAATAGTTTAAAATTTAAATTAATTTACTTTTATTAAAAATATTTTGGTGGCTAAAATAATTAAATAAGTCTATTTAATAAATAAATCTTTATAATACATCATTTTAAAACTAATCTGTATGTGCAAATATGAATATATTTTTTATAAATATATATACATATACATACATACATACATACATATATATATATATATATATCTACCCATCTATATATATATTAAGCTAAGTTAGAATCTGAAATAATATAGCTTGCTACTCTAAGAACATAGCCGATTAAATTTAAACTGTTTTAACTTGCAGTTGATGTAAATAGGTAAGATAAAAATTTCTTTTCAGGTTAAAAACTTAAGAGACGAAATTAAAATGTAGGGATTAAAATACCTCAAGCACGAACCGGAATCCACTATCACTGAGCTTCTGTTCGTAAATCAAAACATTCTTGACCGAGCTCATCCCACTGCGAAACCCTAGCCTCTCGCCCCTCAACTCCACGTCGCCGTTGATGAAGTCACACACACGAGGTGCTCAGATACTCTCAAACTCACGGCGCCTACGAGCTATCTCCCCGGTCTCGCGCAAATCGAAGTGCCGCTCCTATCGATCTTCTCCACGATGCCGCTGATTCCACCATCGTTCGTCGCCTCGAAGTGTCTTGCAGCCGTACCCTTTCCCAGTGGCGATGCGACTTCACACCGCCCCTGTGTTCGACCCTCTCGATCGAATTTCTGTTTTTTTCTTCAGTTGATCTCGATTTGGATTAACCAGAGGTAGCGGCCCCCTTTTTTTTGATTTAGAATGAAAATAGATTTCGTTCTGATGATTCTCGGCCATGATTCTTTTTTTTATTAGCTTAATTTAGGGATCGGCTATCATTTCTGAACGAAGGAAAAATATCTCCTATTTATTTATTATTAATCAAAGAAGCGTGTAGGAGAAGGTAACGTTTCCTTTTCTTTTTTTGAACCCCTATACGCGCTGCTAGCTACCGGTACGCAATGCAATATCAACACGTTTATATATCGTTCGCTCACACAGCTCACACACCCCAATTCCGATCAATACGAAATTTTAAATCCGATATTAATTCAATATTACGGACTCAATGGAACTGGTTTCTTCTAATTCCGAGACTTGCCTTGGAAGGCTATTTTTAAATTCAATTTAAATTATAAAATTTCAAAACTGAACAAATCACTATTAAATTCAATTTTAACACTTCTATTTATTCCCAGTATTATCAATATAAATTTTTCATGCCTTCAAATTATTTTTAATAGGCTTAAAACTCCAGATTCAACAATTTACCCAACTTCACCTATTTAATTTAATAATTTAATTATCAAATAAATTATGATATTCGTAATCCAATCTAAAATTACTCTATTGAATATTTAAAATCAATTAAATATTCTAATTTTAAATGCTCAAAAATTCCGGGTCGTCACAATATTACTAAATCCATTTATAAATCGATTTCTATTTAAAATTCCATTTGGAAATCTATTTCTTAAATAAATCCCAGTTATATTCCAAATTAATTCAATACCTCGTTTTCGCCTTCCCTTTTATATTTTTAAGAAATCTCATTCCATAACCCATTGTTTAAAAATACTTAATATAAAATTCTCTGTTTGAACCCATTTTATGAAATAGCTAAATAAATATCCAAAATCAAATTATATTTTATCCAAATCAATTCCTTTTCATAAATTCCAAAATTTAATATAAATATTTTCATTTCCAAAATCGCCTTTTAGTTTATTTCCAAATTCAAAAATAAATTCATGGTTTTTAAAATACCAAAATTGAAGCCAGGTTACTATAGCATGCAATAAATCAAATATATAATCCATAACATGATATTCACACACATCATATACTAATATATATGGAATATTCAATTTTTTTGAGGAATCCAATTGGACCCCTCCAACCTGTGTCCCTGCATCCACAGATGTTATATAGCATAACATACGAATCCTGCTTCGAGGCAGGATATCACTGTAATATAAGGTCATCCGCTATTATATGGTGCGCATAGTATCTCATCCACTTCAATAGGCGGGAATATATCTAGCTATAATGTATATATAATATAACATTCAACTAATCAAATTTTATCAATTCAACCAGTCATCCAATCATTAATTTTTTTGACATTTAAATTAAAACCAGTAATCCAAATGAGTGAGATTTACTCACCTTGATTTTTAGTTGTCGTCCAAATGTTCCATTTTGAATTTAAAATTAAACAAACGTTTAATTTTTAATCCAAATCCCTGCTAGCTCAATCGACTTCAATCCAACTCCTATGCGTAGTGTTCGCAAATACAGACCCAGCGCAACTTGTTTCTTTCGATTTGGACCTTGTACGAGAGAGTTACAAATCTATTAGCGTAATAGGATTACTAAATAAATTGATTAACTTAATATAAAATAAATTAAAAAATAAAACCTTCTTTCTCGTTTCGTTCGTTACCCAGGCACCCTTCACGCACGTAACTACCTATATACACGCGCATCTCCTCTACGCTGCTCCATGCTTCCACCACCAGAGGTTGATTGATTGACTACTGTCATCGCGTGTGCCAATGTGAGCTCCATCACTGGCCTCCGATCACAACCCCAAATCGCCGTCGTCGTCTCAAAATTCATGCTCGAATGCGTGCCCTAGCCTCGCCTCGACTATCGATTTCTCTTCACACTTGCAAAAGCAACCCCTCTGGCATCGCTCCTACCAACAGCCACCTCCCCTCTCCTTGCGACTTTTCTTAGCATCAAGCGTTGCCCTCTGGTCACGATCATTAGCTCACGCAACTATTTTTTTTCTTTTTTTATCTTTCGGGTTAACTAGAAAAAATTCAAAGAGGAATACACGAGTTTTAAGTAAGAAGAAGGAGTCGGATTCGTATGTGTAGGGGTGGTTAGCTGAGACAAGTTTGGGTGGCTCGAATTTGACCTTTGATTAGATTTATATATATATATATATATATATATATTATATTCAAAATATTCTTGTTTTCATATCTCGAAATTTCGAACCCTTATTGAGTCATGTTGCCTGATGTTCCTAATGTTATACTCCTATTCCGACCGCAATGAAACCAGTTTCGGGACTGAATTCGATCTTACGTGAAAGATAGCTTTTTGAATCTGAATATTATATTAAATTTTCAATGTTAATTTTAAACCGTTTCTATCCCTTACGATCAAACGGTAACTCCAAAAGCTACGAAATTTAAAATCTTATAATAATACACTATAATGGATCTAATGGAACTGCTTTCATCGTGTTACGAGACCGTGCCTCGGATCGTTATTTTAATGCGTCGATTAAATCAATGACTTCAAAAATGGACGAAATCACTTGAAATCAGTTTTAAAACTTACTAAATCAATTCTAATTCAAATAGAATTTATATCAACATTAGAAATCATTTTGATTCATACCCAACTCAAACCATTTCATATTACGATAAATCGCTATATTTGAAATATTAAATTCATTCTAAAATTTCAACTAAAATCTTTGTATTCAAAATTTAATTTGTATTCCAAATCCAATAGTAATAACCATTTAAATATTCAAAATCAAATGATGGAAAATATGGGTCATTACAGTTAAATTTAGTATCAGAGCTTAGGCTTAGAATTCCTTAGTATTTAGGTACATATTGAAAGATCGTACTTGGAAATATTTTGAAAAAAGTGGTTTTTCAGAAAGTTTTTCCAAATGTTTTCTAAATTTTTTTCAAAAATGGGTTTTGAATATATATATATATATAAAGCTTTCAATAAGAATTTCAAAGATTTCATCTATATATGTGAATTTCTTCTATTTGTGCTTATACTATTGCCGGGGAAGTTGAAAAATAATTCCCAGGCATAAATAGTGAGAAGAGAACAAGTTTTAGGTGATGTGATGGATCTTTCATATTTATTTTAGTAAGAAATGCTACTAGAGATTTCTTATACCAATTAGCAGCGCAAATAAGTTACAGGTTTAAGGGTGAATGAAGAAATTTGTGTCAGGAAACACATATAAAGAGTATAAGATGAAGATAAAGCATAAGAATAGGAGAAAAATCTTTATGAACTTAAGATAAACTTCCCCAGTTAAAGTACAAACACTATTTCATATTGGTAACAGTTAGATGGGGTTATGTTTACTCAAAGGAATGGTTGAAGCATTTTCATATTGAAGTCGGGCACTGTATTTGGAAACAAACTTGATTTGACCAATTTTGGAAAGAAACCCTATGTACTTATAGTATTATTAGGAACTGATGAGCTAGCGTAATTAGGTTGCTATCATTTACTCTAATTTAAATGATAAAAGAATGAAAATGTTTTATGAAAAATGTAAAATAGTAGATGTCTGATATTTTAAAAAGAAAAATAAGTTAGTTTATGATTTTCTATAAAATAATCGGACAAACTACATAAATTTGTTTAAAAAGTGAAGGTTAAAAGAATTTGATAAAAAGCAAATTTTCAATAACTTCTACAAATTTTTTGTTTTGTCTCCTAGGAACATTGTTACACTTACCTTTAATATGCACTATGCTTTTAAAGCGAAATTTTCAAAAGAAAACAGAGATTTTGTTTATGATTTTATATAAAATAGTCAGATAAACTTTATGGGATTTATTTTAAAAGAAAAATTAAAGAATTTGGTGAAAGGTTATTTTCAATAACTATTTTAAAAGTTTTTTTTTCAGTTTTGGGCACATTATTATACTTATCCAATATTCATTTTGCTCTTAATAATATAACTATTGGAAAATGAATACAAAAATTGAGAAATATGCAAGATCCGACTTGTAACAGTTGCCTTTTCGATCCTCGAATGTTGACAATAAATATATCCACGGTATATGTATGCCGAGAATCCAAGTGCTAGAAAGTCAAAAGGTTAGGGTAAAGTAAAACATCCAATCCTAAGACCTACTATACTCAATCTTCTCTAAAGAGTACACAAGGAGTTTGGCGAATTTTGGGAAAAGAAACACTACATGTCGGACATAAGTTTGGAATGAGAAACTCAAAAATGCGTATAAACATAAAATGGTACTTTGAAGACCAATCGAATTACCGAATTGGTTTACCCTCGAAAGGACCCGACTAAGTTGTTATTTACATTAAGTGATATTATTAATAATGTCTAAGGCGTTTAACACAATTAAGAAGATAACCGTATTGCTTGCATCTTACAACACAGCGGTATTAGAGTACATTAAAAACTACAAAGGCATGTTTGTAAATTGATTTCTATTGGAGGACCCTCAGTACATGGAGGCTAGCCTCTTGACAAGGGTTAGAAAGTACCATTCCAAGCGTTGTATATCTTTAGATAAAATATACCAATTAAGAAAGACATATCTGGTTTATGAAAAAAATATGTTCCAAATACCATCAACTTCCGCTAGCAACAATAGAAAAGCATACTCAAGATAATGGAGTTGATATGTACCCTCTGAGGTAAGCAAAACCTAGTTGTCCATGTACCCATTTTGGTTTTAGTCATTTTTCGATGTTGGGGCTACGTTCGGCATCTTTTACATAAACCTTCTTCACTAGAACAAAGTTCACTTCAACGACCTCTTCCAATAGTGAATCATATAAAAGTTTTGAAGTGGTATTTGGCAAGTAAAACACTTACTGATTTCGAACTCTTTAAAACTACTCGATGAGTTTTCGGTTAATTTAATTCTAGTTCTTTTAGAAGTGATCTAAAGCCAGAGGTAATTTGTACAAACGCTCCTCTGCGGGTATTCTTATTGGTATAAATCTATGAAGCCTTTCATATACTTCCTAAGCTAAGTTTTGTCAAGATTATTAGTCGACTAATCAACTATTGAGTCTCGAGCGCTTGCTTTAGAAATCAATGTTTATATATTCTGCCCTTCTAGCTTAACTATTCCTCAACCAAGAGGTAAGCCGATAGGTTAGAGCTCTTTTGCTCCATCCTTACTCGAACATCAATCTTGACTCTCACAAATAGAGAAGTGTACCTCTTTCAGCTTTTAGTGCTAAGCATCGTAATACTAACATTCCATAAACAATCAAACCAAGGTCATTACATAAGTATTACATTTCATCCTTTCTTCTAAAACAATAGTCTTTTTAGATTACTTGTATAAATAAGTCAGAAGCTCTTTAAAATGATATAAATACGTATAATAGTTTTATTTATTAAGGAATACTGAATTTAGAATAAATTAAGAAAGGAAAGTGTACAAAAGTTCTTATTATAATAAAAGAGTTAAAAATAGTTTTGTAGACTCATATATAAATAAATACCTTTAAAATATGGTACATATTTTAGAAATCTCCCTTGAAAAATTCCATAAAAATATCCAAAGTAGTAACATTTTTAGCAAAGCTAGCCGGCTATATAGTGGGCCGTGCCACTATAAGATAGAAAATAGGTGTTCTGCACATGCATAGAACAGCTAAATCTGAGTTTATAGTGGACAGTCGACTAAATACAAAAAAGAAAGAAAGCAGGAGATAGACAGAGGGTCTAAACTACTCGGAAGGACGGAAGTCCTCCCTGTCATTATTGATAACAACATCAGTACCAAGACCTATGACATGCCGAACAACTGAACAGTAAGTAGCCAATAACAGATCATAAGAGCACGAGAGAGAAGAAAGAGTAAAGTTAAATTCGGTCCCATGAAGGATCCAAGAATTGCCACCAATTGCATGCACCATAAACCAGATGTGGTAAGAGAAAGCCCATCACCTTAACATGATACATTAGCCTCCTAGACTCATCTTCCCCTCCTAAAACATGTGATAACTATGCATCTATGGTTGATACCTCATTTCCGTTGACATCAAGAATGCTCATTAGGTTGCCAGGACATAATCTCATCATCAGTATCACTAGTAGTTGAGGCCGAAATAGACTCAAAAGAGGGAGGAACTGGTGCAACACATACAGAGACAGTCGGAGAACTAACCTTGGGGACCCATTTCATTTCCATCCTAGGGAGGGGGACTCTATTGGCAGGAGGAAGAGGAGCATTCCTAGAACACTTCTCAGCAATATGTCCAAAAGACTGACAGATTGAGCAAATATCGGGTTTCTAGTTGTAGTTAACCTTTATTTCCATCCCGTGACCTTCCATAATTCTTACCTTCAAAATCGACAGTAGCGGCTTCAATGGAAATTTCTATCAAATCCCTAGCATAAAGTAAATCTTACGAGTAATGGTATTTGCATTAAAGCATTTGAAGTCACCAATAAGAGCTGCAAGCCAGTTCAAACCAATAAGTGGTTGAAGGACAGACGGAATATTAAAGAAAGTTGCCCAAACTGGAATTGAGAGAATCTTCTCTCTGGCTTTGTCAATGCCAACACTCCAGGGAGTGACAATAAAAGGTTTCCCTTCATTAATTAGAGGGCTTGTCTCAAGCGCTACATGGCGGTCATCATTGTTCCTAAATTTAAAGTAGAAAAAGGAATTTATAACTTGGACATGAAGAGTACATTTCAACTTCTATGCTTGCCTTCATTGCTCACAAACAACTGAATAAGAAGATGTAGCATCTACAAAAAATCCGACTAGATGTTCAAACCAATGGCTCACTGCCTCCCTAGCGACTATCGCTATATGGACCATAACTTTACTGACTTTGTTTTATAAAAAAATAGCTTTTAAACTTCACCTCTTACTATATTTTGTACTTCTATAAGTATAGAAAAGATTTTATTTGAAAATAAAAAAAATATGGATTTTAAAAAGTGAGATAGAAAAGGATTTAAAAATGTGTTTACAGCAACTATTGCTATACGGACAATTTCGTATCCAATTTAATGTTTAATGTCATTCAGTTAAAAAACATATATATTCGCAAATTCAAATCATATCACAATGAATCATGTAATTACATATGTACTAAATAACATGTTTAATTTCAACATTCAAATTTCCAGTTACATGTACTTATTTTAACAACACACCTCAAAGAAGGCACAATACTCAAACAAATCACATAATTTTCAAAGCACATAACTATGGGTTATAACTTTAAGTAGTTAGGGTATATTATCATAGTTTATGACTAGAAAAATTGTCAAGTTTTGGTTTAATAAAGTATCAACTTTTGATTTTATTTAATGAGTAAAATAACTCACTTTTCAACAAATTCAAGCTTATTCGCTTCAACCACTTCCTAACAACACCATACTAATTTCCTTCCTTCAATACATGAGCACACGAACGAGCACGAAAAGTGGAGAGCGAGCCTAAAAGCACGACCAAACTCTAATTACCCTAAATTTGGTGCGGCCATGGTGGGAATATAGGGGATGACTGCAATTTCTTAAGTTTTCAGGTGATGGGATGATGTTGTAAGCTATATTAGGATGATAGCTTGAGTTTGGAGGAATTTGAACTAGTTTAGAGTTGCTTTTATTTAATAACTTTTAGAAGAGAAAGAAGTGTAAGAACTTAGAACTTTGAGTTTATAAATTTTAAGAATGAATAGATCCCTTGCCTCCTATTTATAAGCTTTGGAATTAGTGGCAAAAGACCACCAATATCCTCCTAGGTAAACCATGTAGTTACATGCATCCATGCCTCTTATGTACTATGCTTTCACTAAACCACTCCACCTTTTTTGCCTTAAATCAAGAGTCCTTTAGTCCTTTTTTCTAGAAGCTTTTAGCTTAATTAATCTACATTAGTAATAAGAAGGTTTAAACACCTGTTAATATTTTTACATAAGCCGAAAGATCTTCGATAAATTTTATTAAACAAAAAATATATTTTTAACAAAACGTTTTTCAGTCATATTTTCAATATTTAGTCAAAGAAAATATTTTTATAAACACATTTCAAAAAGAAGTTTTCTACCATTATTTATTATCAAAAAGTGTTTGACAAGGTTATAAAATCATATTTTCAATACTTAAATATTTTCCAAAAGTTGAGATATTTGAAGATGAAGTGTTTGAATTTTTCGGGTCCTTACATTCTCCTCCCTAAGGATATTTCTTCCTCGAAATCCAAACTAGAGTAACACAAAGAGAAAGAAGGGCGATGTATATATAGTATACTATTAAAACTACTTATAAAGCGGGATATAAGATAAGTGACTCCACCAAAAGTGGCGACTGCACAACAAAAGATAAGATACAATAAAACTATCGAATAAGAAATAACTTAGTATAAGAGGCTCTAATACTCTCCTTATTCTCCCAAGTGCGTTCTCAAACATCCTCACTTCACTGCAACTTAACCAATTCATCAACCATAGTCCTTAATCTCTTTGTATGTTGATTAACAATACAAATAGACTGTCACAATATGGTTAATTCAGGATCAACGTCTAGATACTCCTGCGGCGATGGCTCGATTACCAAAGTAGGATCATGTATATACTTTCATAGATGGGATACATGAAAACCATCATGTACACCCGATAACCTAGTCGATAATTCAACCCTACAAGCTAAACATGGTGCTAATTTTGCTCACATGCCAAACTGAATCATGCCAGTCATCAGAGAAACTTTGATAAACACAAAGTCCCCAACTGAGAACTCCAAGTCTCGATGCCTCACATCAGCATATCTCTTCTCTCTACCTCGAGCTACCTTCAAGTGATTCCTTATCTCTGCTACCTTGTTCGTAGCCTCATGAATCATATCTGGTCTAAGCACTAACCGATCTCTTGGTTCTACCTAACACGAATGAGACTTACACAGCCTTTCATGTAATACCTCAAAAGGTGCCTTCCTAATACTCGCTTGAAAATTGTTTTTATAAGAGAAATCAACAAGCAGCAAGCGATCCTCCCAAGATCCTTCAAAATCAAGAAGGCATGCTCTAAGTAAATTCTCCAAAACCCGATTCACTCTATCAGTCTATCCATATGTTTAAGGATGATAGCCCATGCTTAAACTAAGCTCCATTCCAATCGCATCAAGAAAACCTTTCCAAAACTGACTTGTGACTCGATCACTCACAATAATACATGCAATTCCATGAAGCCTAACAATCTCCCTAACATACAGCCGAGCCAAACTAGATGCCGCACTCATTGCCTTAACTGGTAAGAATTGCGCACTCTTGATCAATCAATGCACAATAACCCAAATGCCTTGATTACAACTCCTTGATCTAGACATACCATCAATAAAATCCATAGAAATCTACCCCCACTTCCAATTTTGAACCCCTAGTGGATGAAGCAAACCGGATTTCTTCTGATGAGCACCCCTCACCTGTTGGTAGTTAGCACACCTGCTCACAATGATAGAAACGTCTCTCTTCATACCTTCTTACTAGAAAGTACGTCTCATATCCTTATATATCCTAGTGACACTTAGATGTATCGTTAGTCTAGAAGGGTAACCCTACGAAAGAATCTTCAGTCTGATGCCATCAATATTTGGAACTCACAACTGTCCATTCATCCTCAAAATGCCACGGCTGTCTATCGCAAATCCTGGGTACCTCCCATAAGCAACATTCTCACTAACAGCTTTCGCTATTTGCGCAGGACAAACATGCTTCTGTTGATTATCCTTTATTACGCTGATAAGATTTGAACGAACCTCTATACCTGCCATAACAACATACTTCCTACTCAGTGCATCAATTATAACATTAGCTTTGCTCGACTTATATGAAATCTCAAGATCATATGCTGCAAGAAACTCCAACCAACGCTGCTGCCTCAAGTTTAAGTCCTTCTCGGTGAAATGATACTTCAAAGATTTATGGTTTGAGTAAAGCTCAAACTTCTCAACCAACGGATGAAGCCTCCACATCTTCAATGTAAAGACCACTACCAAAAGCTCCAAATCATTTGTTGCATATCTAGTCTCATGCGGTTCAGTTGTCTACTAGCACAAGCAACAACTTTCCCATGCTGCATTAACTCAACACCTAATTTTTTCCCATAAACAACAGTGTAAGTAGTAAGACTTTGACCTCCATTCGAAATAGTCAGAATGGGGGCTCTAGCTAACTTCTCTTTCAACTCTCTAAATGTTAACTCATAATTTTCCATCCAATCAAATTTGACATCTTTCTTTGTCAATGTCGAAAGTGGTGAAGAAATCTTGGAGAAATCTTAAATGATCCTCCTATATAACCAGCCTAACCCAAGAAGCTTAAAATCTTCATTATGCTTTCAGGCCTCTTCCAATCACGAACGGCCGTAACCTTTGTGGGATCAACAGAAATACTGTCTCCAGAAACTACATGCCCCAAGAACCTAACCTCTGACTGCTAGAAATGACATTTCAAGAACTTTGCCTTAATAATATGTTCTCTCAGTGTCTCCAATACAATTCTCAAACGCTGAGAATGCTCCTTTCGGTCTTAGAATAAACTAGAATATCATCAATGAAAATAAGCATGAATTTCTTCAAGATATCATGAAAGACACGATTCATTAAGTCAACGAAATAAGCTAGAGCACTGGTTAGACCGAATGGCATAACCAACCACTCATAAAATCTATCAGAATGAAAAGTTGTGAAGGGCACACTTTCCTCTACCACCCTCAATTGATGAAAACATGTTGCTAGGTCAAGTTGAGAGAATATATGAGCTTTATGAAACTGATCAAACAAGTCATCAATTCTGGAAAAAGGATAATTGTTTCGTATAGTCTGCTTATTATGCTCGCGGTAATCAAAAAAAATTCCTAGTGAACCGTCTGCCTTAGTGGCAAATACGACGGGCCCCCTTTATTCAAACAGCTAGGTCAAATCAGACCTTTCCGCAACAAATCACTAATCTGATTGGCTAACTCTCCCTTTTCCTTCAAACACAACCTATGAATAGGCAATACAATAGGCTTAGCTCTAGGAATCAAATCAATACAAAACTCGATTTCACGATGAGGAGTTAAAAAATAAACTTCCTTGAATACAACGAAAAATTCCCGAATGATAAAAATCGACTCCAGGTATCTATCTTCCATATCGGGAGAATGAAGGAAACTGCTCATAAGTGAAATAGGCTCTCCACAAGGCACCTTTTGAACCCCTCCACCATAAACTGTTGATATAGTTCACTTATTACAATGTAAGATAGCATGATATCGAGATAACCAATCCATGCCAAGAAACACATCAAAACTAAGAAATTCAAGAACATACATATCACATGGAAGGAGCTTATCATGATAAACAACTGGAACTACTTCACATAACATGCTAAGATTGGCCGACCCTTTACAGGGTTCAACACACAAATGGGACTATGAACCATAGTTGGTTTCAGACCAAGTCTTTCAACAAGGTTACTAGAGATAAAGCTATGAGAAGAACCGTACCAAACAAGACATGAATAGGAATGCCATAAATAGATAGAATACCTTCCAGAACTAACTTTCCCTTAGCTACTGAAGTGGAAGGTGCTGAAGTAATAGCAAAGATCCTAGGCTGCTCCCCTTGCTTAAACAATGGACTGTGTCTGACAACCTGACCCAATTGATAGCAGTTGTAGCAACCATATGGTGCAAATTGTGGTGCCTTCCCCTCTGGTGCTTTCACTACCCACCCCCTATTAGACGAACATGTATTGACATAATGACCCTTAGCATTTGTGGCAAGTAATGTGTGGATTATTCTTTGGCTGAAACTTTCGCTTACTGCCCTCAGCCAGAGTAAGAGGCTTTGGTGTAGAAATAGCAGGCTTTGGTGCAAAGCTCTCAGACCTCATGCCCATATTCACCAAATCAACAAACAAACTCATGATATGATTAGTCATATCCCACTTAAACAAAGGACCCATATTAGCCATAAGCATCTCATTCTTCTTTAAGGGTGTGTCAATCATACCGGGTCCAAAATGAGATAATACATTAAACTTGTTCTCATATTTCGCAAAAGTCATAGTACCTTACTTTAAATCCAAGAAACTCTTAAATAACAAGGTCTTTCCCACCTCTGGCTCAAATTTCCTCTCAAACTCCTCCTTAAATTGGGTCTAAGAGAAGTCATTCTTTGGGACATCAATTGTAACGGAACTCCACTAATCCATAGCCGTATAAGAAAGATGACCAGAACTCAAGTGATGCTTCATATCATCACCCAACTCCAAGTCTCCAAAATACCTCTCACACAATCTCAACCACGTCGCACCTCAACAATCAATTCAATCCAACTAAACCTTTGACCATCAAGCCTCTCAATATCCCGATAGAGTGAATTAAAGTTCATGGAGACTGAATTTGCACCACTTTTCCTAATACATTCTCCCTAGATTCGACTATAGGAGCAACATTACTTAGAGCTCAAGTCCGGCCATTTGTGACAGAACTAGCTTTAGCACCACGACTTCTACCACATCTAGCACTTGCAGCATGAGTACTCATAGTTTTCTACCTGAATTAGCAAGACATCTTTAGAATACTTCAAGATAGAATTATTCAAGGAAAGATTACTAAGCAAGGAAATACTAAGATAGGATAAGATGGGATCATTAGGAAAGGATTACTTCAAAGAAGGAGTTGTTTTAAAGAAAGAATTTCTAAGAGAGAGAGATATTTAAAAGTTAAATTTTTGCAACCATAAATATCCTCTAATATGTTTAACACTCTAGACTTTTTCTACGCATTGTCACCTATCTCTAATAAGCCATGCCCAACCAAAGCTAAGGTATTCACTCAACCTTGAGCCCTGATACCATAATGTAACAATCGCCATTTTGATCCCTCGAATGTCGATACATACATCTACGGTATTCGTGTACCAAGTACCCAAGTGCCGGAAAGACGGAAAATTAAGGTAACATAAAAGAAGCAGAAACAGAAAGAAGAACACAATATTAGAATCTTACATGTGAAACGATAATATATAATATGCCAAAAGTGTAGTACAAAGATTTACTTCAACATACATGAATCTTGGAATTACAAAAGGACTAAGTACTACAATCAGTCTGGTTAGTTATAACTACCCATCCTTTAATGCTGAATACATACATAATAGTGAACAAAAATGAAAGTAGGTAGATAGATAGATAGGTGGGAGCATCCAGCTTGCCTTTATAAGCTTGAAACGTCCAACCCAAAGACTTGCTTTACTGAATCTACTTGAAAGTGTACATGAGGAGTTTTGAAAAAGAAATACCACTTGTTAGACAAAAGTTTGGTATGAGAAACTCAAAATACGTATTAACACAAAACAATACTTTAGAAACCAATCGAATCATCTGATTGGTTTCCCTCAAAAGGATCCAACTCATTCAATATTTACATTAGGTGATATTATAGATAATGTCTAAGGCGTGTAATACAATTAAGAAAAGAACCGTGTTGCTTGCATCTCACAACACAATGATATTAGACTACATTTAAAACCACTAAGGCATCTTTGTAAATGGATATAAGCCTCCTGACAAGGGTTATGTATTAACCCTGCTGTTAATTACTTGATTAATTAAGGTAAATTATTGTAAAGTCCTGTATTTTTTGTGATAGGGTATTTCAATTAATTAAAGATCCAAAAATATGACTTTTTGCATAAGATCAAGTTAGGGCTCAAGACCACAACCATTGAGTTCAAATCGACATTGCGAATTGAAATGAGTATAAGGATCGCTATATTTGGAGTTGGGTGATCCATGGTCAAAACGACATCGAAAGACATGAAATTATCATCCCGAAGCGCTGTCATGGGTTTTGTCAAAACTACTGTCACATGATGTGCTTTGACGAATTTCATGATGATCCGAGGTGCCGTGTGATCATGCGGTCTCGAAACGTGTAGTGATTTAATTAAAGATAATCAATATATTTTAATTGATAAGAAGAAAAGTAAAATCTTTCTAATCTTCATATTTATCCATATATATTATATTTAAGCCTTCATACTTATGCATATATATTATATTTAAACTTTCTTCTTGCTTATACACATGTATTATATTAAAACCTTCATGCTTATCCATATGTATTATATTTAGATCTTCATGCTTATCCATATGTATTATATTTAAACCTTCATGCTTATCCATATATATTATATTTCAACCTTTATATTTATCTTCATAATTTTATATTTAAACTTATTCCAGGCTTACACCATAAGTTTCCTAAACCTATAAATAGGCACCTTACTTGCTTTCTTTTTATCACTTCTTTCTTTCTTCTTTTCCTTTCGATCTTCTTCTATAAACCTAAGAAAACAACTCAAAAATCTAGGGCAAAAAATCGACCAAATCAAAAATTCCTATTAAATTTCAAAATAATTATTGTTATAGGAAATTTTGATGAAGCTATAGGTCTAGCAAGACTTAAGTGAAGGTTTAGTAAGCTATATGAGGGTATAAAGGTGAGCGATCCTCACCAACTATCTCTAATAGGACTGCATATGTTTGAATTATGATTTGTTTGAAGTGTTTGAATTGTTTGAATTGCTTGAATTGCAAAGGAGATGCTATCCATTTGGATTTTGATCACCTCTAATTCGTTTAGGTCTAGAATTTGAGTTTAGAAATGAGCTAAAATTGTATTGGAGTACTTGGGGTCACCGAAAATGATTTGACGATAACTGGAATTTTGACATGGAGTAGATTGCTCCAGAAACAACTTTCCGGAGTCGATTGGTAAACTTCCCATGTCGACTAGTACTAGTTGACAGGTGATAGTAACCAGCTGGCTGTTAGGTAGTATTCTTGAGTTGTTTCGCTCCAGTTTTTTTATCTTGACTAGCGATGATTCATGGTTTCTGTTGTGACTTTCTAGTGATGGTTTTGATTCTTGGATATATTTTCAACATGAGATTCTAGAATATTATTTTGAGTTAATAAAAATTGATTTTATATCTTTGTGAAATCAAGTTGATTTTTAATAAGAATATATGCGCTTTTAAAGGAAAAGAAAGTATTTTAAAGCAATAATGTGATTTAGTTATAACTCTAAATTTGATTTAAACAAGTATAATTTGGAACGAAGGGTTCTATAAATGAAAGTGAAAGTATAAAAGTTTTAAATAAAACTTGTTGAGATTAATATATATACAGCTATTGCTTTAAAACCACTTTCTAACTCTCCAAAAATATGATTTCTTGTTATTTAATAAATATTAAGAGATATAGTTCATGTTCTTCAGTGATATCAGTAATGAGTGAGACTTACTAGCTTCTAGTAAATACTTAAAAGTTAATTCGGCGATATGAGACATTATGGTTAAATTCTCATGATTACTAAAGTTATAATATTTGGACTTTAGAGATCATTCTCTTTTGATGTTCGATTTCAGGGTAATAGATCCTTAAAAGGTATACTTATGGATTTATTATACAATCCTTATGATCAGTATAAGTCATATCTTTTCTAGTTTTTCAATTATGTTTTCTATGATCATCTTGATCGGAATGGACGATCCTTGAGATTGGTTGGGATTTTTTTTCCACGGTATGGACAATCCTTGGTATCAGATCGGCATGGATTAGGATTTTGTTTTCTATGGGATGGATAATCACTGTGATTTGTATGGAAGATCATTGTCATCAGTATGGATTAGGTTTTCTTGGATTTTGAGATACTATCATTTATTCTAAAATTCTAGGGTTTGTGACTTATTCTGTGTTTCGTGACTTAAATATTCCTGTGTCTTGAGATGGATTCCGATTTAAATCATTCTAGTATATATATGACATCTGTATTTATTACGATGTCATATACCCTTATATTATATCATGTTCTCATCCTTTTATTTAGATATAATCTGACCGATTTTTTATTTTATAATACTCAGGCCAGGCTGAGATTTTTCAAGTTATAGGACGTGTAGACTTTTGGATAGGTATGCTAGCATGAGGATAAACTATTTTTGAATTTTTAGTTTATCTTATGTAAGATTATGTGTATGGGAGGTATATTTTGAGATAGTGACTTGTACTGGATGTATATTATGTGGGTCTAATATCATATTTGTAGACCTACAATATGTATTTGTAAATGGTGTATATTATTCTACTATGATTCGCGACTATTATTTTATATGATATACCGTTCTGATTTTAAGAAACCGGCGTGTTTATTACTTTAGACCGAGACTGTACACGTTAAATTTTGTTCTAGATATTTAGTAAAACAGTGATGGGTCAGTGTTACTTTAAAGATATATTCACATTTGGTTGCCCTTAACAAGCCGTATTCTCCGTGTTATTAGATGACATTATATATAATGTTCTTTACTAATACATATATAGTAGTGTGGTCATTACAGGTCAGAAAGTACCTTTCCGAGCATCATATATCTCTAGATAAAATATACCAGTTAAGTTAGACAAAACTTGTTCATGTAGAAAACGTGTTATGAATACCATCAACTCCCATTAGTAACAATCGATAAGCATACTCTAGATATTGGAGTTGATCTATGTCCTCTGAGGTTAGCTAAACCTCGTTGGCTGTGTGTTCTCTCTATATTTAGTCATTTTTCAATGTTGACGCTACATTCAGCATCTTTCACATAAATTGTCATCACTCAAACAGAGTCCACTTCAATGACCTCTTCCAAAACTGAACCATACAATAGTTTTGTAGTGGTATTCAACAAGTAAAAAACCTATCAATTCCAGACTCTTCAAAACTAATCGATAAATTTTCGATTAACTTTACTCCAGTTCTTTTTGAAGTAACCAAAAGGTAGAGGCATTTTGTACAAATCCTCCTCTTTAAGGGTTCTCATTGGTATAAATCCACAAAGCCTTTCGTATACTTCCTAAATTAAGTTTGGTCAAGATTGGTAGTCGACAAATCGACTATCGAGTCTCGAGAACTTGCTTATAGAAATCAAGGTTCATATACTTAACATGTTTTCGACCTTCCAGCTTAATTATTCCTCGACCAAGAGGGAAGAAGATTGGTTAGATCTTTATTGCTCCATCTTTACATGAACATCAATCTTGACTATCACAAATAAAGAAGCCTACCTCATTCGACTTTTAGTATTAAGCTTAGTAATAGTAACATTTCATAAATAATATTTCATAAACATCAAACCAAGGTCATTACATAAGCGTTAGTTTTCACCCTTTCTTCTGAAACAATAGTCTTTGAAAATTACTTGGATAAATAAGTTAGAAACTCTTTTAGAATGATATAAATACTTATAATAGTTTTATTTAATAAGGAATATAGGGTATAGAATACGTTAAGAAAGGAAAGTGTATAAAGTTCTTATTTTAATAAAAGCATTAAAAATAGTTTTATAGACTTATATGTAAATAAACAGGAAACTATTGTCAAGGAAAAAATTTATCACCGTTTTAACCTCAAGGACAGACCTTTAGTATTTTAGCCTGAAGGACCACTTTCGTTAGGTATCGGTTTTAGTTACTGATAGAAGTTTTTAGGTATCAGTTTGTAGTTATCGATAGCAGTTTTTAGGTGTCAGTTTTTAGTTCGGTAGCAGTTTGGAAAGAATGTTTGTCCTTATGAATAATTTTGGAAGAATGTTTGTCCTTATGAATAATTTTTAGGAGAATGTTTGTCCTGTGGTTAAAATATTGAGGCCATGTCCTTGTGGCTAAAAATATACAAATTTTTGTCCTTTAAATTAATTCACCTATAAATAAATACCTTTCAAAAACTTACATATCTTTCTGAAAACTACCTGGAAAAGATTTCATAACAGTATCCAAAGTAGTAACTGTAACGACCGAGGTTTTCGACCCTTGAAAATCAACACTAATACGTCCACTGTATTGCGTGTCGAGCAATTGAATGCTAAAAAACCTGATTATTAGAGAAAAATAATGAATGAAGAAGATAAGAAGAAAACTAAACAACACAGAATCTCACATCGGAACGAATATTATACAATATACAACAAATCAGAAGCGACCTACCCCTTACTGGATAGTACTGAATATGATCATCCCTCCATTAATGGGCCCTGAAGCATGCAAATGAGAGATACTTGTGATTCTAGATAAGGATGATCATACCCTACTTGGGAGTGACCCACTTAGCAATGCTGCATCTCTCCTGTTTTAGTCATTCATGGTTGATAAAGCTTGAGGCTACGTTTTACCTTTTATATAACACTTCTCGCTTGGAATGCAAATCCTGCCTTCCAGGCAGCAATGGAATACCGTCATTCATTCATACAAGTTCGTTTTGGGACTGAATGAAACACTTGAGAGCTCCATCTCCAATTACATTATCGTAAAGATGTCTTCACGTCGAAACACATTCATTGGATCGTAGTGGTTTTTGGGTAACATGCCCGATCCCTATCTCTTCGAAACAACTTTTCGATAATTCTCAGTGAACTCAATCCCGGTTCTTTAGGAAATAAATAGTCAAAGATAAGATCAGAGATCGCCCCTAACCATAATGGATGGATTTCCTTATCATTGTCCTAGGAGAATGAAACGAGATTTATACGCACAATACAACATCGTCGGAGATGATTATGCCATATAAAGCCACGTGTTTCTTCTAGACATTTCCAAAGTTACATTTGGGTCTAATTTCGATAGTTGGTTATTCAACTATCAATTAAAAAACATTCAATCAGGAATTTAATTCCATAAGGAAAACAACATTGGTTGAGCACCAAGAAACACTAGGCCTTTTTTATTTAATCCTTTATTAATTAAATACACTTTGTATTTACTTGTATAAAAATACTTTTACAAAGGTATAACCGCAAATCCCTATATTTCAATACTTAGAAAATATCCATATACTTATCTTAACGGTATAAGCATATTCATAAAACTGAGAAAGATTTTCCATTCATTCAGTTATGCTCCGAAGCTCCAAGCTCAGATGGACCTGAAGTCTCCTAATTCCAATCTTACTCAGTCGCCTACATGCGCACCTGCCCTATATATACAGTTTGCCGATTCAAAAATCATTTATAAAACTCCTTAATAATTCTCTAGAACATTTATAATCCATTTTATAAGTCTTCTCGACCATTTATAAAATTCTTTTACACATTTCAATCGCTCATAAATTTTTTTTGTACATTTTTAAATCATATATAAAGCCTTTATGAATCCATAAAACCATTTATAAAACTCCTTTTATAAATCTATAAACCCATTTCTAAAATTCATTTATAAATATCTAACCATTTATAAAATCTTTCACCTTGTAAATAACCTCCCCTTAAGTCTTCAAACTGTTTTATAAACTCCTTTACAAAATCCAGGTCTTTCAACTATATTCATGGGTCTCGAAAATATTTATAAATAATTAAAAATCTCTTACTTCAAACATCATTATATAATAATAATAGTTAATAATAAACATTTAAATAAATGAAAATGATTAACTTTAGTACATCTTAAAAATAAGAATTAACAATTCCAAAATATTGTTAAACATAAGTCATAATTAACCTTTACCACCTTTATAAATAACAATAATTCATTTTCCAACCTTATTAATAATCCTTATAATTAATTTCAAACCATAATTATTCTTGAAATTATCCAAAATATTAAAATTTTGATAAATCCGTTAAAACAATATTAATTATAAACAAATAACTTTAAACAATACTACTATAATTAAATAACCTTAAAATAATATTACTATAGTTAAATAACTTTGAAACAATATTAATATAATTAATACTTTTAAAACAATGTTATTATAATTAAATAACTTTAAAACAACATTGATATAATTAAATATCCTTAAAATAATAGTACTATAATTAAATAACCTTAAAATAATATTACTATAATCAAATAACTATAAAGCAATATTAATATAATTAAATACTTTTAAAACAATATTAATTTAATTGAATAAGTTTTAAAACAATACTAATTTAATCAAATCATCCTTTTTAAAAAACAATATATTTTTGAAACCCATTTTCGGATTTAAAATCATTTTCTATTTCAAACCCAATTTCAACTCAATTGGCAATTTATATTATTTCAAAATACTAATTTCAGGCCAATAGCCGTTGAACGCTTAACCAATATTGATATTAATTTTCTATAATCACTAGGTTTTTGCTTTTAAGCATAGAATAATGTTATAACCATAGTGTCCACAATCAGGTTTATTAGTCAATAATCCATATAAAAGGAATATTATCGAAACAAGTCAACAATAGCGAAGAATCCCGTCTTCCAACCTGTTTCCTCCTGCATCATAAACGTTATATAATTATAAAATATAAATCAATCGCTATGAGGTGGGATTCATACATAAAGGGTCATCCATTCTTATACGGGAACTTAATAGGGTCTCATCCATTCCAATAGGCTAAATATTCAACTAATACAAATCCAGTAATTCATTTACAATAGTTTTTATCAACTATATATCAGATTATTTAACCAAAAAGGTGATTTGAACTCACCACAATTCCATTCATCGTTGAGATTTCCTGATAGAGTTAGGGGTACGTCCTAGGGGTAATTATGTAACTTACTACATAAATCCAACTCGTTGACCAACCTTATTCAAAATAAAGGTGTTTTCTTTCTATTATATACATGATATAATGTGATTATACTAATTAATCAATTTAATTAAAAGTATATTTAATAGAAAATCCATAAATGGTATGTTTTGTGATAGTAATCACAAAGTGTTGTAACTATGAGTAATTTATCACAATAAAACCAATATACCATTTTAAACGTTCCAAGTCAAGATGCATCGAGACTGGATACCGATATATCTATTTTGACTGGAATACGCAACGCTATCCAAATATTGGGCAGTGTATTAATCACTCGATAGTTTTCTATTGGTTAATATAACCAGGTTAAGCAGAGAATATTGATGTGACTAATTTATACAGTTCTTTCGGCTTGATAATACTATTTATCTTCAATGTGAAAGCTCCACTTTGATTATAGTTAAATCATGGCATGGCGTCCGTCGAACGACTATAGTTGGGTTGAGTGGAATCATTAGAAGTGAAACCTATTCAAGAGAGGATACATCTCCTCAGTTATATGAGGTTAATATCATGGTCAACTGAAGCCAACTCAAAGTCAAAGTCTCTGGCTAGAGCATTTTGGTTAATAATAATTGTTATTATTAAGCCAAGGATTTTGTGTTTAGACTATAAAGTTAAATGTGGACGATATTGGAATTTTGACCATTACCAAATTCCATAAGTCTTGATGTGATATAGTTTTGACGAAGAGAATTGAAGTAAATAATTGTCACTGTTTGGTACTGCTTATAATAACTAAAACTGGATTTTACAAAAAGAGGTGTAAGCGATAAATTCGGTCAAAATGTCGCACCACCTACTAAGTGACGTGTGAATATTAATATTCGAATAGTTTAATATTAATCGCTGACTTAATTTACACCTTTGAGTCGCACAACCATAATGATGAATTCGCTAAAAAACAACATGATTTAATTGATTTATGAAATGTTATAAATTGGTTAGAATAATTCATATTCAAGAGATGTTATTTTTTTATGTTTGAAGTTTTTTTGTAATTATTTGAACACATTTATAAAAGTTATGTTTGCGCACATTGATATTGATATCAATGTAATTTAAAGAAAATTGTATAAAATGATTTATGGAAATTTTATGTCATCTGATGACATGGTTTATGGAAATTTTAAGTCATTTGATGACATGATTTGTGGAAATTTTATGTCATTTAATAACATATCATTTGTAAAGAAAGGACTGGACAGAGAGAAACAATCAAGTGAATTAATTAGGGAAGTTTTAAGTAAAGAATGGGAAAAGTTTCATTCTTTCAATTTTCCTTCTTATTGATTCCTTCTCTCTCTCCTTCTAACTTTTCATCACAGAAACGAAAAAAATGAATTTTCAGATTCTTTCAACTCCAAATAAAAATATCAAATAAAATAAAACAGAAGTGGATCATCCATCTCTTGCAACGCTAGGATGTGGATCTTGAAGATCTGAAGAGATATCTTCATTCAATGTGTGATTTCTAGGCAACATCCTATGGTGATTCAATCATATCTAGAAGTATTTTTCATTCAAGGTGCAAATCAAATGCAACATCAACAAGGTGTGTTTTAAGGATTGGGTAGCAAGGTATGTCATTTTCTATATATAGAGAGTGATTTTGCAGTGTTTAATGGAAATTTAATTTGACTTTCATAATTTGTATGATGTATTATTGTCTTGCTTAATTGAAAATTATTTATGAAGATTGAATTATTTGTTGAATGATATAATTGAGTTTTCATTTCATAGATCAAAATTAATTTTGTTTATGTTTTAAAACAACATTTAAGTGTAGATCTATGTTTTAAACATTCTAATTAAATTGTAATTGTGATATCCCAGAATTTTAGACAATATCAATTTAATAATCTTTATATAAAATTAAATTGATATTGACAATATTGATTAATAAAATATGTTTTAGTTTAATAATCTGATTTAAATAAATATTTAATTTGTGATTTTATCTTTTTAAATGCTAAAATAAATGTTTAAATTATAATGTGTGTATATATATATATTTATATATATATATATATATATTTATATATATATATATTATAGTTTATCTTTGTTTTGGAATTTAATTAATAAATGAAGTTTGTTTTTAAATTCTAATAAAATATCTAGTAATTAGGAAATTATGTTTTAAATTAATATTAAGCTTTTAAAATCTATTTAAATTAATAACTATATGATTTGTAAATATTTATAATAAATGTTATATTGTTAAAAATTGACTTAGCTTAATTTTTATTTTTAAATAAAGGTTGATTTTATTTCTTTTTAAAATATAATTTGATTAAATATGAATTGAGTATATTTTATATAAGTTTAAAATGTAAAATAGCATATGATTTAAATTCATTTAAATATAAAAGTGATTTATAATTTCTTTATAAATCATATAAAATCTGTTAATTGTTATTTGAAACCATATTAATAAATATTCTATTTTTCATAAATATAAAGAAGAATTAAAATAAGGAATTAGAGTCTTCATTTTTGAATTGAATAAATAGATTTTAATTTTGATTTCAAAATTTAATTTGATTTGGGATTTTATTTTGAAATTCAAATTAATTGATTCTTTAGAAAATTTGTATAAGTTTTAATTTATTAATTTGTTTTATTTACATTTTCTTTAAAATAAGAAATTTACATAAGTATAAATTGAATTAAAGAAAGACCCTTTATAAACATTTAAAAATATAACTAAATAAAATAAAAGACAAGTGTTAACAAGTTAGTAATTTAAATAACATGTGTAAATGTAAGAACTAAAGTACATGAAATGTGTCATTGTTTTTCTTTTATTCTTTTTCTTTATTTTGATAAATTTATTTCAGCCTCTTTTAAAAAAAAACATTTTCATTTCCCCTCATCCTCTTTTCAAAACAAAAGATAAAGAAATCAAAAATCTGAAAACTCAAAGTTCTTCAAAAACAAGACCTGAAACTTCACTCCTCAAAATTTTAGTTGCAAACCAATAGCCTGTAACCAGATTCCAAAATTCAAACCTGCATTTCCTTCCAAACCTGATACAAGCAATTAAATCCTCAAGTAATTCAAACTGAAATGTAGATTAATGTCTGCATTTCATCTGGAAATTTTCAACAATAAACTCTGAAACCAATTCCAAGTTCATGCAACAACCCTGTAATCTCAATGCCAGTTGCAAATATCAAATCTTCAGCCTCAATACATTTCTCCACTTCCAAAACAACCTGTAGTTTTAAAACCTGCATGCATGAAGTAGATAATCAGAAGAAACATAAAGTTTCAGTCCAAAGCAATTCAAGTTCAAATTTTTCAGTAAACATGATGCTCTGCTCAGGAAATTGGTGAGTAACATTTTTGTTAAAATAATTTAAGTAACATGGTTGCATGATTTATCACTGTGATGAGTATGGCTTGTGATAAGTATGTTTCTGTATGTGTAACTAGGAACTATCTGTAGATATTTGGATGATGTGTGTGTCCATATCTGCTAATATCTTGACCTCTCTGTTTCTAGTTTAAGCTCATTCCTTATATTTAATTTAAATTCCCTATCTCATGATCTAAGAATTGTTATGGATTGTGATACAAACAAAATTTGTTTGTGTAATCATAAGCTTAATTTTAAAATTTTAATTAGGTTAAAACAGATACAGCTTTCTCTGGAAACCCAATATGATCAGGGAAATATGAATTTGTTTAAAACTTAAAATCCTTGATTAATTAAATCAAGATTGTGATCTGGAAACTTAAGTGAAAACATGATTTTTAAATCATAAAACACAATTTTAGTTAGAGATTTTGGGGGCAGTTCATTTCTATCTGGAAGAGAGGAATTTGGGAAATTTAGATAAATCAGGGATTTGGGAGGGTCGGGGTAGTTACTGGAGGAAGTGAGGCCTATGGTGTGGCCGAGAAAATTGTCAGGAGATGATCAAGATGATCATGGTGGCGGCAGTGATCAAATTAAATTTGTAACCCTAGTTTATGAGGAGGTTTTACATACGGTCAATTCTGTCTTATTATGTGATCGAGTGCTATGGGGTTCTGAAGGAGGGTGGCTGGATTGGTGACGAAGGTATAGAAGAAGTAGCAGCTCCAATGGTGGTCGGAGGGAGGAGGACTCGCCGTTGACAGGGTTTGTGGTTTTGGGGTGCTTAGTGTTTTCAGGTTTTTTTAAAAAAAAATAAGGAACTGCTCTGCTTGAATTTGGGAAATGGGGATTCTTTGATGCTTAGGTGTTCAGATGGGCTCAAGGGAGGTTGGTGGATTAGATGATCATCTCTGATGATCGGGAAGATGGCCATGGCACTGTGCATGTGCACAGTGGCCATAGAGAGGAGATTTAGTTCTGGAATATGGAGAAGAAGTGGTGCTCGGGTATTTTCTGTTTTTGCTCGAAGTTAAAGTGGGGGTGACTCGAAGTAGGATAGCTTTTTACTCGGGTTGTTTTTGTTTTCAGGTTGTTATTCCTGAAACCTGATCTGTTTCAGGTTTTTGAAATTTTAACTAAATTATAAATAAATAAAAAGTAAGGCAAGTTTAAATTTAAACTTTAAACAAGATTAAAACATGAATTCAAATAGATTTTGAATTTCAGGTTTTGAAATAATCAAGATTTGCAGAAATAAAATATTTAAAATTTTAAAACCTTCACAGCTTTCGATATTTAGTGATTTTTTTTAAAATCTGAAGGTAAGTATTAGAACAAGATTTAAATTCTAAGTTAAATCTGAATTTAGAATCCTGGATTCAAATTTGAATCTGAATCTGAAAGTTTCAAAAAGAAAATAGGATGATAAACCCAAAGGTTATAATTTAGTTTGAATATTTTAGTATGTATAACATGTGTTTTGTAAAATCTAAAAATGAAATTTAAACAGGGTTTTAAATTTTAATCTTTGTATTTAAATCTGAAAGCATGGATAAGTTTTGAGTTGTAATAAAAATAAGATTTGGATTTATATGTTTCAATATTATTTGAAATATTTAAGGTATTTTAAATTTATTTAAATTGAATATGGGCTAAAGATAAAACTATTCTTTTAAAAATACTTTAAAGGTAAGTGATCCTTTAAAATGAAAATTTAAGAGTTTTTAAACATTTAAAATCTTGTTTAAGTTTGAATTCATTTTAAATTTTTTATGGAATTTAGAAAATTTAAAAGTAATTTGTTTTAAATGACTTTAATAATGATAATTTAATCATTAATGAGATAAATGATTTTGTTTATTGTTTTGAAAACTTAATTATCTGATCAAGGTAATTAAGATTTTAATTAATTTAATTAATTAATAATCAGGATATTAATTAAATAGTTAAGGGTTTATTTAATTAATTAAAAGTTTAAGTAAGTTAACTAAATTTGATTTAAAGTATGACTTAGGAATTAATTTAAATACGATTTGATTATTTAATTAATGGATTGAAATTATTAATCAAGTAATTAATAATTAATTAAGTTTTTAATTATCACTTGATTAGTTTAAGATTAATTAATGAGTTTCTTTAAATAAATTAAGAATTAATATTGATTAATTCAATTAATTACTTTGGAAAAATAATTAAAGATTTGTTATGAGTTAATGAAGGTCATTAACTTGATATTATTTTATGATTAATTAATGTAATTAATTTTAATAATTAATTGGATTACTTAATTTAAGATAATCATTTGAGAATTATTTAAGTATAATTACTTAGTGAAAGTAATTAAGGAAATTAATTACTAATTGTAACTAATTAAGTTTATTTTGATTAATTAAGTTAATTGATTAAGTTATTAATTAAGTTAATTAATTAAGTTTAATTAATTTAAATTAATCATTGACTTGATTTAAGAAGTAATTACAAATGGAAAATTACTCAGTGAAGAAAATAAATTACTGGATGTAATTTAATGGAGGAGTTTTAGAATTAATTACTTGTGTAATTAATATGTGATTAGTATGTTGAATAATTACTTAAGTAAGTATAATAATTAATTACTCAGTGAAATTAATTTAGGTTTTGATAATTAATGGGTTATTTAAAATAATTTGAGATCATTATTTTATATAATTAATGATATGATTAAGGATTTATTAATTAAGAAAATTAATCAATGAAGGTATCAGTTAATTAATTAAGGATTAATTAATAAAGTAATTACAGATTAATTACAGGGATTGGTTTGGATTAATTAAATTGTGAAATTAATTAGAGATTAATTACTTGAATGTAATTAAAGAATAATTAATCAAGATGATTAATTAGGGTAATTTGTTAAGAATAATTAATTGATGTATAAGCAAGATTTATTTGGATGAGTAATTAATTTAATTTATTTTAAATTAATTTAAGGAAGAAGTAATTAATTTAATTCATTTTAAATCAATTATAGATTGGATTGATAAGTAATTGCTTATGAATAATGGTTGATATTCATTACCCTGAATGGTTGGAATCTCAGTTATGAGATAAATGTTATTGTGTGATTTGGATGCTATGGTTGCATTGAGTAGATAATAGGAATTATCTGTTTAAGTTGATAATATAGATTATCTGATGTGATGATAATATTGATTATCTATTATGATGTTAAGAATTATCTATCTGTATGTATATAGATAATATTGAATTGAATTGTTTTAAACTTTAAAACAACTTGGACCTAAAAGACACGCTTTGGATTTCGATGAGACCGGGATCGGGTTTCCATATTTGGATATCCGAAAACCACATCGATTCCAAATAACGTTAGGTCGTGAATCCAAATGGAGCTTTGTGAAGACTCGAGGTGTAAGGGCTATACGTCAGTATAACTCTGTAGGTGATTCCGTAATGAGTTTGACGGAATAGTACTTATAGATTCGAGATGGTGGATTAGAGTGCAAGGGTTATTGTCGTTAACTCTAAGGGTGATTCCAATAATGAGTGTAACGAGATAATGCCTTCAGTTTCGTTCGAACCCGGAACGAACTTGTATGGATTGAATGCTTTCAGAACATCGTCAGGTGGACGATGAGCATTCTAAGTGATATGTCCTATAAAGGTAATCGTAACCTCAAGCCTCATCAACCGGGAATGGCTAAAACAGGGGAGGTGCAGCAAGGCTTCGTGGGTAGCTCCCACTGGAGAGCGAGATTGATCCCTGTCTAGATGTCCCTTTATATTCGGCTGTGTGGGCTGTTGGTTACAAACAACTGCGGGGTTGTCTTGTTCGGATTTGTTCAGTAAGGAATGGTTCCGGCCTTGTGTTGCAGGGGAGTTAGGGTGGCTACTCGGTACGGTGATCTAGGCCACGTACTGTGACGGGCGGTACCCCAGTAGCCCTGCCATTGTATGGAATCCAAAATCCAATAAGTGCCGTACGTATTAGTTGTGCCCAACTATGTTGGAATGTGAGATGTAAGCATTCCAGCTATTTCTGTATTTTACTTGAAAACCCTAGACACTATTATAATATCATCAAATTTCCTATCAAATGTTTTGGTTTGCGTAAGGTAAAACTTTTCCATGTTTATGTGTGGAAAGTCTTACATGATACCTTTTCTTTTCAAAGTTTTTTAAAGTTAAGCAACCATAACCTGTTACTCACACCAGACCCATGCCTGACCCGGAGTTTATCTTTGTTTTCTTAAACTCTTGGGTACTCAAATTTTTACGAGGAGCCAAGGGATTCAGGTTAGCTTTGACGAATAACGAAGGAGCCATGGAGCAGGAGGCTTCTACGTTATAGATATATAGTTCCGCTGTGTGTTCTCTGTGATGTGATTGTATTGAGTTGTAAAAACTAGACAGGTGTTTATAACTGTCTAGTATATGTGATGTGTATGTTGTGTATCTCTGATTGGTATTGTATATTATGTAAATACTTATGTTATTAATATGATTTATTCGTTCCGCTGTTGAGATTCTAGTGTTGTTTCTTCTTTCTCTTCTTTCTTTTCTTCTTCTATCCCTTTCTTTCTTAATTGATGATGCGATTTTCTGGGAGTGGAAAGTCGGGTCGTCACAGTTGGTATCAGAGCATTAGGTTGAGTGAATACCTAGGCTCTGGAGTGGTGTCTTTCTTGAGAGAGCGTATTTGTAATTTTTATTATATTTATATTTATTTATTTATTTCTACCTATCTGTTGGGTTACCTGTTCGGAGTTTTCCAATATAAGTTATAAAGGTAGATTGAGGTAGTAGTGTGTGTAACGCGACTACCAATTGGTTGGAGTTTGTATGTTAGGTTGAAAGTGTATCTGTCGAGACTGTAGACCTAATACCGTCTCGAGTAAGTTTTGAAGTGGTGTAAGGACTTCATTGATCTCTGAAGATAAACTGTTAAGGTTCGGAGTTCATCTTTGAAGTTGAATGAGTAGAGTTTGGATCTGTTGGCTGAACTGAAGTGAGTGATGATATCTTGATATCTCAGGAATAGTAGCTGCGTGATGAGATGCAGCGACTATGGATGTTTCCAAAGATGATTTCTTTGGAACAAGTTTAATGAAGTGAGTCTGCTTCGATGTGTGGCTGAGTTCAGCAGGGTGTTTTTGTTGTTTGAAGTCCGAGTTTCTCAAAGAGCTTTGGATTGAGAATTCTTTGGCATTGGTGTCAACAATGCAGATAGGAGTGTTCTGTGTGTTGGCAGAATTTTCTGGATTAGCAGTTTTCTGGAGATGGAGTTCAGAAGCAGTAGAGTAGAATCCATTTCTTCGATGGATTGGCAAGACCAGCATAAGCTGTTCTGATTGGTAAAGAGAGAACAGTTTTCTTTGGATTTTAGTATGAGTTGATCGCAAAAGCAACTTGCGATGGTTGAGTGTTCCCTTGGGTTGTTGGAGATTTTTCTGAATATTTTCAGAGAGGTCAAAATTTGTCTTCATCTAGAGATTCAGTGATACCTGTGGTTCTACTAGTTGAAGGTTGGTCTCTTGAGATGGAGTTTGTTGAAGCGACTCAGGATTTGAGGAAATTCTTAATTTTCTCTTGGTTATTGGAGATCTTCTTGGTTATACTGTCTAGTTAGCTTGTGTTCTTCAACAACATTCTTTTCTACTCTAGATCAGAGTTGTGCAGCGGAAGCAGTTTGGGAGTGCATCTGCTTTCCTTTTCCGAATAGGAGAAGTTTGTTTTCTTCTGATGGTTGTGAGTGGAGTTTGTTCTTGACCTTGATTGATCGTGGAGGATCATTCTGATGGGTTTGGTCAGTTTGTTGCTTGAGACATCAGCAAGGATTTAGCTGATCAGGTAAGATGTGGGCAGCTCGAGATCGTCCGAAGAGTTTTGTGAATCTGAAGTCTGGTTTTGGATAAGTTTTCCCAGTTTTAGGAGCTATAAATTTTGGTAAGGTTGGATAAAATTGGGTAAGCTAGCTCCGAGATGTTTTGGATTTCTTCTGTGATCTGCTTTGGATAAGTGTTTGATTATCTGGATTAAATTGCCAGTTTGGACAACTGGAATTCGATGTGATTCACGTATCTCTAAGGGAGTACGTGTATATCTATTTCTAGTTTTGGAATCAGCTGTCGGGGAGATTTGGCTGTTGAGTCAGACTTATCTGTCGTCTGATGTCTTGTTCAGTTATAGATATAGATGAATAGGAGTTCTGTAACTTAGTAGTGTTGATTGTTTGGGTTTTATAGAGCGAGTAACCCGGTGTTTACTTGGGAAACTCGAGGAAACTCTATCTATAATTTTGTCTAGTTAATTTTGTTTGATTGGATGAATTGATTGCTATGGATGTTAGCATATGTTTGATATATGCTTGGTTTTAAAATTTAAAATCGAAAATAGGTTATTAAGTTACCTTTGTTTTAAATTTCGGGGACGAAATTCTTTTAAGGGGGAAGAAATGTGATATCCCGGAATTTTAGACAATATCAATTTAATAATCTTTATATAAAATTAAATTGATATTGACAATATTGATTAATAAAATATGTTTTGGTTTAATAATCTGATTTAAATAAATATTTAATTTGTGATTTTATCTTTTAAATGCTAAAATAATTGTTTAAATTATAATATATATATATTTATATATATATTATAGTTTATCTTTGTTTTGGAATTTAATTAATAAATGAAGTTTGTTTTTAAATTCTAATAAAATATCTAGTAATTAGGAAATTATGTTTTACATTAATATTAAGCTTTTAAAATCTATTTAAATTAATAACTATATGATTTGTAAATATTTATAATAAATGTTATATTGTTAAAAATTTGACTTAGCTTAATTTTTATTTTTAAATAAAGGTTGATTTTATTTCTTTTTAAAATATAATTTGATTAAATATGAATTGAGTATATTTTATATAAGTTTAAAATGTAAAATAACATATGATTTAAATTCATTTAAATATAAAAGTGATTTATAATTTCTTTATAAATCATATAAAATTTGTTAATTGTTATTTGAAACCATATTAATAAATATTCTATTTTTCATAAATATAAAGAAGAATTAAAATAAGGAATTAGAGTCTTCATTTTTAAATTGAATAAATAGATTTTAATTTTGATTTCAAAATTTTAATTTGATTTGGGATTTTATTTTGAAATTCAAATTAATTGATTCTTTAGAACATTTGTATAAGTTTTAATTTATTAATTTGTTTTATTTACATTTTCTTTAAAATAAGAAATTTACATAAGTATAAATTGAATTAAAGAAAGACCCTTTATAAACATTTAAAAATATAACTAAATAAAATAAAAGACAAGTGTTAACAAGTTAGTAATTTAAATAACATGTGTAAATGTAAGAACTAAAGTACATGACATGTGTCATTGTTTTTCTTTTATTGTTTTTCTTTATTTTGATAAATTTATTTCAGCCTCTTTTAAAAAAAAAATTCATTTCCCCTCATCCTCTTTTCAAAAAAAAGATAAAGAAATCAAAAATCTGAAAACTCAAAGTTCTTCAAAAACAAGACCTGAAACTTCACTCCTCAAAATTTTAATTGCAAACCAATAGCCTGTAACCAGATTCTAAAATTCAAACCTGCATTTCCTTTCAAACCTGATACAAGCAATTAAATCCTCAAGTAATTCAAACTGAAATGTAGATTAATGTCTGCATTTCATCTGGAAATTTTCAGCAATAAACTCTGAAACCAATTCCAAGTTCATGCAACAACCCTGTAATCTCATTGCCAGTTGCAAATATCAAATCTTCAGCCTCAATACATTTCTCCACTTCCAAAACAAACCTGTAGTTTTAAAACCTTCATGCATGAAGTAGATAATCAGAAGCAACATAAAGTTTAAGTCCAAAGCAATTCAAGTTCAAATTTTTCAATAAACATGATGCTCTGCTCAGGAAATTGGTGAGTAACATTTTTGTTAAAATAATTTAAGTAACATGGTTGCATGATTTATCACTGTGATGAGTATGGCTTGTGATAAGTATGTTTCTGTATGTGTAACTAGGAACTATCTGTAGATATTTGGATGATGTGTGTGTCCATATCTGCTAATATCTTGACCTCTCTGTTTCTAGTTTAAGCTCATTCCTTATATTTAATTTAAATTCCCTATCTCATGATCTAAGCATTGTTATGGATTGTGATACAAACAAAATTTGTTTATGTAATCATAAGCTTAATTTTAAAATTTTAATTAGGTTAAAACAGATACAGCTTTCTCTGGAAACCCAATATGATCAGGGAAATATGAATTTGTTTAAAACTTAAAATCCTTGATTAATTAAATTAAGATTGTGATCTGGAAACTTAAGTGAAAACATGATTTTTAAATCATAAAACACAATTTTAGTTAGAGATTTTGGGGGCAGTTCATTTCTATCTGGAAGAGAGGAATTTGGGAAATTTAGATAAATCAGGGATTTGGGAGGGTCGGGGTAGTTACTGGAGGAAGTGAGGCCTATGGTGTGGCCGAGAAAATTGTCAGGAGATGATCAAGGTGATCATGGTGGCGGCAGTGATCAAATTAAATTTGTAACCCTAGTTTATGAGGAGGTTTTACATACGGTCAATTCTGTCTTATTATGTGATCGAGTGCTACGGGGTTCTAAAGGAGGGTGGCTGGATTGGTGACGAAGGTATAGAAGAAGTAGCAGCTCCAATGGTGGTCGGAGGGAGGAGGACTCGTCGTTGATAGGGTTTGTGGTTTTGGGGTGCTTAGTGTTTTCAGGTTTTCAAAAAAAAAAAAAAGGAACTGCTCTGCTTGAATTTGGGAAATGGGGATTCTCTGATGCTTAGGTGTTTAGATGGGCTCAAGGGAGGTTGCTGGATTGGATGATCATCTCTGATGATCGGGAAGATGGCAATGGCAATGTGCATGTGCACAGTAGCCATAGAGAGGAGATTTAGTTCTGGAATATGGAGAAGAAGTGGTGCTCGGGTATTTTCTGTTTTTGTTCGAAGTTAAAGTGGGGGTGACTCGAAGTAGGATAGCGTTTTACTCAGGTTGTTTTTGTTTTCAGGTGGTTATTCCTGAAACCTGATCTGTTTCAGGTTTTTGAAATTTTAACTAAATTATAAATACAAAAAAAGTAAGGCAAGTTTAAATTTAAACTTTAAACAAGATTAAAACATGAATTCAAATAGATTTTGAATTTCAGGGTTTGAAATAATCAAGATTTACAGAAATAAATTATTTAAAATTTTAAAACCTGCACAGTTTTTGATATTTAGTGATTTTTTTTAAACCTGAAGGTAAGTTTTAGAACAATATTTAAATTCTAAGTTAAATCTGAATTTAGAATCTTGGATTCAAATTTGAATTTGAATCTGAAAATTTCAAAAAGAAAATAGGATGATAAACCCAAAGGTTATAATTTAGTTTGAATATTTTAGTATGTATAACATGTGTTTTATAAAATCTGAAAATGAAATTTAAACAGGGTTTTAAATTTTAATCTTTGTATTTAAATCTGAAAGCATGAATAAGTTTTGAGTTGTAATAAAAATAAGATTTGAATTTATATGTTTCAATATTATTTGAAATATTTAAGGTATTTTAAATTTATTTAAATTGAATATGGGCTAAAGATAAAACTATTCTTTTAAAAATACTTTAAAGATAAGTGATCCTTTAAAATGAAAATTTAAGAGTTTTTAAACATTTAAAATATTGTTTAAGTTTGAATTCATTTTAAATTTTTATGGAATTTAGAAAATTTGAAAGTAATTTGTTTTAAATGACTTTAATAATGATAATTTAATCATTAATGAGATAAATGATTTTGTTTATTGTTTTGAAAACTTAATTATCTGATCAAGGCAATTAAGATTTTAATTAATTTAATTAATTAATAATCAGGATATTAATTAAATAGTCAAGGGTTTATGTAATTAATTAAAAGTTTAAGTAAGTTAATTAATTTGATTTAAGGTATGACTTAGGAATTAATTTAAATAAGATTTGATTATTTAATTAATGGATTGAAATTATTAATCAAGTAATTAATAATTAATTAAGTTTTTAATTATCACTTGATTAGTTTAAGATTAATTAATGAGTTTCTTTAAATAAATTAAGAATTAATATTGATTAATTCAATTAATTACTTTGGAAAAATAATTAAAGATTTGTTATGAGTTAATGAAGGTCATTAACTTGATATTATTTTATGATTAATTAATGTAATTAATTTTGATAATTAATTGGATTAATTAATTTAAGATAATCATTTGAGAATTATTTAAGTATAATTACTTAGTGAAAGTAATTAAGGAAATTAATTACTAATTGTAATTAATTAAGTTTATTTTGATTAATTAAGTTAATTAATTAAATTTAATTAGTTTAAATTAATCATTGACTTGATTTGAGAAGTAACTACAAATGGAAAATTACTTAGTGAAGAAAATAAATTACTGGATGTAATTTAATGGAGGAGTTTTGGAATTAATTACTTGTGTAATTAATATGTAATTAGTATGTTGAATAATTACTTAAGTAAGTAATTAATAATTCATTACTTAGTGTAATTAATTTAGGTTTTGATGATTATGGGTTATTTAAAATAATTTGAGATCATTAATTTATATAATTATGATATGATTAAGGATTTATTAATTAAGAAAATTAATCAATGAAGGTATTAGTTAATTAATTAAGGATTAATTAATGAAGTAATTACAGGTTAATTACAGGGATTGGTTTGGATTAATTAAATTGTGAAATTAATTAGAGATTAATTACTTGAATGTAATTAAAGAATAATTAATCAAGATGATTAATTAGGGTAATTTGTTAAGAATAATTAATTGATGTATAAGCAAGATTTATTTGGATGAGTAATTAATTTAATTTATTTTAAATTAATTTAAGGAAGAAGTAATTAATTTAATTCGTTTTAAATTAATTATAGATTGGATTGATAAGTAATTACTTATGAATAATGGTTGATATTTATTACCCTGAATGGTTGGAATCTCACTTATGAGATAAATGTTATTGTGTGATTTGGATGCTATGGTTGCATTGAGTTGATAATAGGAATTATCTGTTTAAGTTGATAATATAGATTATCTGATGTGATGATAATATTGATTATCTATTATGATGTTAAGAATTATCTATCTGTGTGTATATAGATAATATTGAATTGAATTATTTTAAACTTTAAAACAACTTGGACCTAAAAGACACGCTTTGGATTTCGATGAGACCAGGATCGGGTTTCCATATTTGGATATCCGAAAACCACATCGATTCCAAATAACGTTAGGTCGTGAATCCAAATGGAGCTTTGTGAAGACTCGAGGTGTAAGGGCTATACGTCAGTATAACTCTGTGGGTGATTCCGTAATGAGTTTGACTGAATAGTACTTATAGATTCGAGATGGTGGATTAGAGTGCAAGGGTTATTGTCGTTAACTATGAGGGTGATTCCAATAATGAGTGTAACGAGATAATACCTTCGGTTTCGTTCGAACCCGGAACGAACTTGTATGGATTGAATGCTTTCAGAACATCGTCAGGTGGACGATGAGCATTCTAAGTGATATGTCGTATAAAGGTAATCGTAACCTCAAGCCTCATCAACCGGGAATGGCTAAAACAGGGGAGGTGCAGCAAGGCTTCGTGGGTAGCTCCCACTGGAGAGCGAGATTGATCCCTGTCTAGAAGTCCCTTTATATTCGGCTGTGTGGGCTGTTGGTTGCAAACAACTGCAGGGTTGTTTTGTTCGGTACTGTTCAGTAAGGAATGGTTCCGGTCTTGTGTTGCAGGGGAGTTAGGGTGGCTCCTCGGTACGGTGATCTAGGCCACGTACTGTGACGGGCGGTACCCCAGTAGCCCTGCCATTGTATGGAATCCAAAATCCAATAAGTGCCGTACGTATTAGTTGTGCCCAACTATGTTGGAACGTGAGATGTGAGCATTCCAGCTATTTCTGTATTTTACTTGAAAACCCTAGACTCTATTATAATATCATCGGATTTCCTATCAAATGTTTTGGTTAGCGTAAGGTAAAACTTTTCCATGTTTATGTATGGAAAGTCTTACGTGATACCTTTTCTTTTCAAAGGTTTTTAAAGTTAAGCAACCTTAACCTGTTACTCAGACCAAACCCATGTCTGACCCGGAGTTTATCTTTGTTTTCTTAAACTCTTGGGTACTCAAATTTTTACGAGTAGCCAAGGGATTCAGGTTAGCTTTGACGGATAATGGAGGAGCAATGGAGCAGGAGGCTTCTACGTTATAGATATATAGTTCCGCTGTGTGTTCTCTGTGATGTGATTGTATTGAGTTGTAAAAACTAGACAGGTGTTTATAACTGTCTAGTATATGTGATGTGTATGCTGTCTATCTCTGATTGGTATTGTATATTATGTAAATACTTATGTTATTAATATAATTTATTCGTTCCGCTGTTGAGATTCTAGTGTTTTTTCTTCTTTCTCTTCTTTCTTTTCTTCTTCTATCCCTTTCTTTCTTAATTGATGATGCGATTTTCTGGGAGTGGAAAGTCAGGTCGTCACAGTAATTCTTCAGATATGAATGTTTACATGTTCGAATTGGTTAGCTGCTTTTCTTTACTTTGTTAAATTGAAACTAAATCTATATTTTTAAAATATAATATTTTATTTTTAGTTCTGCGTTTTAACATTTAATTTAAATTTAGTTTCTTTAAATCTAGAAATTTACATTTTCATGTTAATTGATTGAATTATATTTAAAGTTAAAAATGAAATTTACATGGAATCAATACAATGTTTCAATTATCTATCTATGTTTTAATCTTTCATAACAAAGTGTAATTTTAGTTTTGAATTTCAATACATGTATGTATGTATGTTTGTATGTACTGTGTTGAATATGCACTTTGCGCTATATGATTTTTGTTTGATGATAATAAACATATATACATTCGTTTAAATGTATTTGTTAATGTACCATTTTATTTTTCATAGAATAAATAAATATTTGCTGAATAAAATGACACAGAATTTGAATTCAAACAGAAATTTTATTCAAACAAATATTTATTACAATAGTATGTATTTGGTAATGTACTATTTTGTTTTTCATAGATTAAATAAATATTTGTTGAATAAAATTAAATTACACTGAATTCGAATTTGAATTCAAACAGAACAAGTTAAACAGATTTTGAATTCAAACAGAAATTTTATTCAAACAAATATTTATTACAATTCTGAATAGTACAATTTCAATCTCTCACTATAACTATACAACTTTGATTACAATCACATCACATTTCACATTTACAGTTAACCTCACTACATATCACTCACACTCGTATTTTTATCTTCAACTGCATTCCAGTTTGAATCCAGCATCTGAGCAATCTGCAAAAATATTCACTAACGCAGTAAAATTGAAAAAGAAATATTTTTGCAATATAAAATGAAATACGATTTTTGAAAATATGATTTGCCTCAGTTATTTGGGTTGTTCGTCATCATTCACACTTGATTTCATCACAAAGTCGTGCACATAGATATTACAGGGACAGGTATACATAAGTGGCTGCAATACACACGTGTACATTCATACACGTGTGCACTGCCTCGCCAACTCGTGTGCAAAAATCAAACAAAAGCACTGCTAACAATTCAGCACAAGGTCAAACCCAAATAACACACCGGATTCAACTCAAGGCAGTAGTGTATATGAACACAATCAAACTACAACAGGTCAGAGGTGAAAACAATGCAATACTGAAGTGATGAAGTGCATATAAACAACTGCAACACACATGCACGACTTATGGCAGTGAAACTCAAGCAAGTCAGACCAACACTGCAACTCAAAATGAAACATGTATGCAGCATCAAGTCAGAACACAGTGAAAACTCGAGTCACAGTACAGGCCACAACATGTTAATGCAAGAACAAGTCAGCAGATACATGAAAAATGGAAGTAACTCATGCAATAAAATGTCACAGCAAGATCAGGGAAGAAACCAGAATGGAGCTGAGACTGCATGAACATGAATGCATCAATAAACCAACTGCAGAACCTCAAGTGACATGGTGAAGTAGTACAAAAGAGCAAGTGCAATTCGAATCAACATGGCCAAGACTACTACATGCAACATGGAATGCAAAGACAATGCACCACTGCAAATTCAAACAATGTCCAGACAACAACATGAAGTGAATCAAGTTCATGCCACAAGTGTACATGAATACAACTCAACAGTGCAACAGATCAAATGGCACAGTGCACCACTGATTTGAAGAACATATGAATCAAAACAGAGAGTATGGTGATGCAGTCAACAAGGCAACAGTGCAGGTGAACAAATGTGCAAATGCTCAAAACCACAAAGTTCACAAGTGCAGACACAAAAGAATATGGACTGCAACAAACATGAAAATGAACCAAAGTAATACAGCAGCCCCAAAATCAGTGACACAACAACAAATAATGCAAACAACAAAATACAGTGTCAAGCTCATGAGGATGCAGACATGAAGTTCAACAACATACAAACAAGCATGCAACAGCAAGCTTGCAACAGAGAGCATATGTATCAACATAACAGCAAAGACCACATGCCACTGGAGAAAATGTATCACTAGCAGAATGGACAAGTCAAGACAGCTACAACACAGAAGTTTTCAAACCAACTACAAATGCACTACATACATACGAAACAAAGTACTACAAAGACCATGTCGAACACAGTGACAACATTAAGTATGCAATATGGTGAAGCAGCATGTAATGACATTATATGCAAATGTAAAGAACAATGGTGATGCAGTGCAGATATCCGGACAGCAAGCACATGTATCCAAGTACAAGCTTGTGTCGAAGTTACCGAAGTCAGCATGAAATTTTACAGGGCAATCAACAGAGATGATCAAGTGACCAAAATTAAAGCTAACACGTATATATATATACATGATGCAAATGCACAAGTACAGGCTGATCAGAAGATGGCCAAAGACTACAAGTTCACAGTGAATAACTATTTCAACAAAATGGCCAAAGTAAATCAACTGGTCATAGCAAATGTCATCACCGTGATGAACAAGGTGGAATTATTCACAAATCAGAAATCAAGTGTGAGAAAAATTGAAGCAGTCAATGCCAAGTCGAACCAAGCAAATTGATCACGAAATCAAATCAATACCGTGTGAATCAAGCTACCAAAAATACGAAATTGACAAAGTCAGATCAATCCCAAGCATCAATGCAAGATCGAACGACTATTGACAAATCCAAATATATTCAGACGAACGTAATTCAAGGAGTTCGAACGCATATATAACCCAATCATCACTGGCAAATTAAATCATCGAGTTCAAGTATCAACTTAGTAAAGCAAAAGGAGACAGTACATACCGAATTCACAAACAACGAACTCGATCGAGCAACTGCAAAACGAGCAATAGTCAACCATCAGAGAAGTAGCGAGCTAGGGCAACATATCTCAGATCAATTGAAGAAACCGAAGCCCTAACTGGAACAAAGGGAACGAAGCCCTAAACAGGACGAAGCCGCCATTATTCTCACGAACGAGACAAAAGGATCGGGTGAAATAAGGGAGTGGGCCGGTCTTATTAAAAAAAAAAGGGGTTTTGTTTTTAATTTAAGGCTTTATTATATTAATTAGTTTTTAGGGTTATTTTCTATTATTTCTTAATTATTGTTTTTTATTTTACGAATCAAAGAATCTTGGTAAATCACCACCTAGGTTTAGGTAGTGTCAGATTGTCTATTTTGAATTAGTTCAGTGAGCAGGGTGTGCGAGTTTGCAAAGCTCTATAGGCGGGAGCAGTGTTTGCGAGTGAGCGAAACTCTATAGGCGGGAGCAGGGTCTGCGAGTCTAGTAGAGTGTTTGTGAGCGGGAGCAAAAAGGTCTGCGAGTCTAGCAGAGTGTTTGTAAGCGTGATACTGTTTAATTCTAATAGAAATCTGTGAATGCAGCAGTAGGCAGGGGTTGCCGAAGCTGGGTAAATTTTGTGTGTGATTTACTTTTCAGCATATTTATTTTTGCTATTATATTTCTGTGTTTAATTCGAGAAAATTTGCTATAACCCTATTAACCCCCCCCCCTCTAGGGTAAATCTAGATCCTACTAGTGGTATAAAAGCCCGGTATATTTTTTATTTAACTCTAGAGTCATGAGTCTACAAAATAATGTTTTTTTCTGAGGGGCAATCTATTGCTAGGCCACCCATGTTTAACGGGAACGATTATGCTTATTGGAAAGTTAGGATGAGTATTTATCTTAGTTCCGTTGATTATGATGTTTGAGATATTATTGAAACTGGCTATAAACCTCCCACTATAATCGTTGGTGGTACTGAGATTCCTAAACCTAAGGATAGGTGGGATGCCAACGATAAGAAATTGAAAACGACAAATGCTAAAGCCATGAATGCTTTGATATGTGCTCTTGATAAAAATGAATTTAATAGAATTTCTCATTGTACAACAGCACAGGAAATTTGGCACACTTTGGAGGTGACACACGAAGGAACTTCTCAAGTCAAGGAGTCTCGTCTAGCCCTATTCAGCAATGAATACGAGAACTTTGTGATGGACAAAGGCGAGAGCATAAAGGACATGTTTGGACGCTTTTCAACTTTGGTGTACAACGCTAGAGCACTTGGGAAGGTATTCACTGAAGTAGAGCTTGTGCGGAAGATACTACGAGTTTTACCAATGAACTTTGAGGCAAAAGTCACAGCAATCCAAGAATCGAAAGATCTGAGCAAACTAAGCATGGAGGAGTTGATTGGCAACTTGATGACATATGAGCTTGAGTTAAAAGCAAAGGAAGAACGCAACAACTCCAAACCAAAGAAGAAGACGATTGCCTTAAAGAGCAAAGAAGAAAGCGATGAAGAAGATCCAATTGAAGAGCTTGCAATGGCTGTCAATAATCTTAGAAGATGGTCTAGATTCAAGCCACACAAGAAGAAAACAAAGGGCAATAGGTCAAAAGATTCCGAAAATTCTGATAATGAACTGACGTGTTATAACTGCAACAAGCCTGGCCAAATCAAACCAAAATGTCCACTTCTCAAAAACAACAAAGAAAAGAAAAAGGCGAAGAAGGTATTTGCAGCGACTTGGGACGATGAAGAAGGAGAGGAAGCTTCGGATATCAGCTCAGAGGAGGCTAACTTGTGTTGCATGGCAAAATCAGAATCAGAAGCAACTTCCGACGAATCTAGTGAGGCAGGTGAGTTTTCTTATAAAGAACTTGTTTTTATGTGTTCTGATCTTACTAAGGTAGTGGATACTCTTGAATCTAAAATTGAAAAACTGAAATCTGATAGGAGAGAATTTGCTCGTGAAAATTTTAGGTTAAAAACTGAACTTGAAAATATTCAAAACCTAGAATGTAAAAAATATAAGATTTTAGATTCAGAATTATCAAAACTGAGGAATAACTTTGAAAGTCTTGAAAATGAAAACTTGAATCTTAAGGAAACCATCGACACTAGGAGAAAGGATTTTATTAATCGATGCACCTCACTTGTTGAAAACTCAACATTAAAAACCAAAGTCCAAAATCTTGAGAAATCTTTGAATAACTTTTCAAGAGGCGAAAAATCTTTCAACATGCTATTGGGAAATCAAATTTTTGCTAACAATAGAAAAGGACTAGGCTTTGGGAAATCACAAAATGATGATAATGCAAAAAGTAAAAGTGTTTTTGCTCGATCTGAAATAATTGGAAATCATGTTGAAAATCATAGTCATAGGAACACAAAATTTAATCAAGTCAATTTAATGAGCTCGTTTTGTAGAGAATTTGGACATAATCGAAATAATTGTTGGTATAGACCCAAACACGTGAAAACTATACCAATTTGGGTTCCAAAAGGCACAAATATAAAATCCTTGAAAGTCAAACAAATTTGGGTGCCAAAAGGAACATATATAAATAGTTTTGAGTCTCCAAAAACATATTTTTCATATTCTGCCACTAACAACAATGGACCTATAAAAACAAATAGGTCACATAAATCTTTTATCGTGTAGGTGTGGTGGCAGGCTAAGGAACAACAACAGTGTTATCTGGATTTTGGCTGTTCCAGAAACACAACGGACGACAAAGCAAAGTTCCTTAGCCTAGTATAAAGGTGACAGAATCACAATGGGTAATCACGAAAAATTATCGTTAAGGTAAAACAGGTAACTGTTTTTTAAATGTGATTATCTGCACCATACTCTAAATTAAAATCAGCCAATATTGAGATAAACAAAAGATGATGATTTTGATGCTATGATTCATTTTCAAAATATTGACCAACCATCTTTAAATAGAATTACTTGGAGTAATTATGATGGTTGACTGATTCAAACTTAATTGATATGATTTTTTTTTGACTTGTTCTTATTTATGACATTGATTTGTGCTTAATCGATGACTAATCAGATTTTCAACTTTGAACTAATCCATATAAATTTGTTCGGTCAAATGATGGTATTTGATTACTCATGCTACATGTAGATATATTTTGGTCACTGCTTGTAAATTTGCACGATTTCAAATTCATGAGAAAAAGGTTTTTAAGAAATTGTTGAAACTTCAAGAAATTGTTTGTGAAATAATTATGATGTTGATTGACTGTTGATTACTCATGAATATAATTGTTTATCCTATGGTTTCTGAAATTAACATCATGATATTTGTTTGAGTGTTAACACGGCTTAAATTCAAATTCAAAAGAATGATGTTATGTTTGAAATTTTTGGTGCACACTTCATGGTTCAACGAGTGAATATTGAGTGAAATTTAAATCCAGATGCAGATTACACTGGTAATATAGTTGAGAGAAAAATTACTAGTGGAACGTGATTTTTTTTTTTTGAAACATTCATTTGCTGCATCGTTTTTTTAAAGCAAATATCTGCATATTTTTCATTTGAAATAATTTTCAATTAGCAGAAAATTTTCTTATAAAACCCCCTCGAGAAAATCATGTTTGACCATATTTACAAATTGATTTTATAATGTTTAATTTGATTTTAAATGACAAATTTTTGACTAATCTGACTCCCTTTGATTATCGAAAAGATGAATAGTGATTGAAAAAGAGATGAGTGTTGATATTTATCATATATTATAACTCGAGAAAGTATAATTAGAAAATTTCTTTAGAATTTCATAATAAGAGTTATAAAAACTTTTTGTTGGGTAATAATTCCATGACCATTTCTATTTCTATCATCTCTCTATCGACCATCACTCTTCAAGATCATATTTAGTATGTAAATTTGTGGTAGTTTACAAAGGAAATCATTTGTTCTTCAATATCTTTAAATTTGTGAAGGAAATTATTTGTGCTTCAACTTATTATATTCAGCAATAAAAATAAATATCCAAAGTAGTCACTCTCATTTAAAAGTCCTCACGGTTATGCATGGGTGAATTACTTGGATTTTTGATTATGTGCTTCCATGCTCATTTAAAAGTCCTCACGGTTATGCATGTATGGAACGCATATCAAAATTAATTGATTCAAATAGACAAGTTGATTCTAATCCCATTTAAAAGTCCTCACGGTCATGCGTGATTAGAAGATACTTGATTTCATTTTTTAAATAAAAAAATTGTGAATACTACTAATCTCATTTAAAAGTCCTAACGGTTATGCATGGTTAGTAGATATTCAAATTTCCTGAAATAAATATACCACAAATAGACAGAATTGTATGATTTTTGATGATTATATCCCCATCACTTCTGAAAGTGGAATATGCGCTTGACAAGGGTAATTATGATTTTTGTTTGAGTTTTATTGAGGTTTGATATTTATATTTAATTGAGTTAAATGTTTGATTCATGTCTATCACTTCATCCCTATTTTATAACACTATTATTCTTTTGCTGATAACAAAAGGGGGAGAGAAAAGTTAAGATTTTGTCAAGTAGAATCAAGCAAAGGTCAAATAACTTTCAATTTGCATATAGGCTCATTTACATATTTTTATTTGTATGCATATATGTAGGGGGAGCCATATATGTAGGGGGAGCATCACATAAAAAGGAAGCATTCAAATAGGGGGAGCAAATGAAATTATCAAATACATTTAATATATTCAAAATCTTAAATATATGTTTGTTATCATCAAAAGGGGGAGATTGTTGAATATGCACTTTGCGCTATATGATTTTTGTTTGATGATAATAAACATATATACATTCGTTTAAATGTATTTGTTAATGTACCATTTTATTTTTCATAGAATAAATAAATATTTGCTGAATAAAATGACACAGAATTTGAATTCAAACAGAAATTTTATTCAAACAAATATTTATTACAATAGTATGTATTTGGTAATGTACTATTTTGTTTTTCATAGATTAAATAAATATTTGTTGAATAAAATTAAATTACACTGAATTCGAATTTGAATTCAAACAGAACAAGTTAAACAGATTTTGAATTCAAACAGAAATTTTATTCAAACAAATATTTATTACAATTCTGAATAGTACAATTTCAATCTCTCACTATAACTATACAACTTTGATTACAATCACATCACATTTCACATTTACAGTTAACCTCACTACATATCACTCACACTCGTATTTTTATCTTCAACTGCATTCCAGTTTGAATCCAGCATCTGAGCAATCTGCAAAAATATTCACTAACGCAGTAAAATTGAAAAAGAAATATTTTTGCAATATAAAATGAAATACGATTTTTGAAAATATGATTTGCCTCAGTTATTTGGGTTGTTCGTCATCATTCACACTTGATTTCATCACAAAGTCGTGCACATAGATATTACAGGGACAGGTATACATAAGTGGCTGCAATACACACGTGTACATTCATACACGTGTGCACTGCCTCGCCAACTCGTGTGCAAAAATCAAACAAAAGCACTGCTAACAATTCAGCACAAGGTCAAACCCAAATAACACACCGGATTCAACTCAAGGCAGTAGTGTATATGAACACAATCAAACTACAACAGGTCAGAGGTGAAAACAATGCAATACTGAAGTGATGAAGTGCATATAAACAACTGCAACACATATGCACGACTTATGGCAGTGAAACTCAAGCAAGTCAGACCAACACTGCAACTCAAAATGAAACATGTATGCAGCATCAAGTCAGAACACAGTGAAAACTCGAGTCACAGTACATGCCACAACATGTTAATGCAAGAACAAGTCAGCAGATACATGAAAAATGGAAGTAACTCATGCAATAAAATGTCACAGCAAGATCAGGGAAGAAACCAGAATGGAGCTGAGACTGCATGAACATGAATGCATCAATAAACCAACTGCAGAACCTCAAGTGACATGGTGAAGTAGTACAAAAGAGCAAGTGCAATTCGAATCAACATGGCCAAGACTACTGCATGCAACATGGAATGCAAAGACAATGCACCACTGCAAATTCAAACAATGTCCAAACAACAACATGAAGTGAATCAAGTTCATGCCACAAGTGTACATGAATACAACTCAACAGTGCAACAGATCAAATGGCACAGTGCACCACTAATTTGAAGAACATATGAATCAAAACAGAGAGTATGGTGATGCAGTCAACAAGGCAACAGTGCAGGTGAACAAATGTGCAAATGCTCAAAACCACAAAGTTCACAAGTGCAGACACAAAAGAATATGGACTGCAACAAACATGAAAATGAACCAAAGTAATACAGCAGCCCCAAAATCAGTGACACAACAACAAATAATGCAAACAACAAAATACAGTGTCAAGCTCATGAGGATGCAGACATCAAGTTCAACAACATACAAACAAGCATGCAACAGCAAGCTTGCAACAGAGAGCATATGTATCAACATAACAGCAAAGACCACATGCCACTGGAGAAAATGTATCACTAGCAGAATGGACAAGTCAAGACAGCTACAACACAGAAGTTTTCAAACCAACTACAAATGCACTGCATACATACGAAACAAAGTACTACAAAGACCATGTCGAACACAGTGACAACATTAAGTATGCAATATGGTGAAGCAGCATGTAATGACATTATATACAAATGTAAAGAACAATGGTGATGCAGTGCAAATATCCAGACAGCAAGCACATGTATCCAAGTACAAGCTTGTGTCGAAGTTACCGAAGTCAGCATGAAATTTTACAGGGCAATCAACAAAGATGATCAAGTGACCAAAATTAAAGCTAACACGTATATATATATATACATGATGCAAATGCACAAGTACAGGCTGATCAGAAGATGGCCAAAGACTACAAGTTCACAGTGAATAACTATTTCAACAAAATGGCCAAAGTAAATCAACTGGTCATAGCAAATGTCATCACCGTGATGAACAAGGTGGAATTATTCACAAATCAGAAATCAAGTGTGAGAAAAATTGAAGCAGTCAATGCCAAGTCGAACCAAGCAAATTGATCACGAAATCAAATCAATACCGTGTGAATCAAGCTACCAAAAATACGAAATTGACAAAGTCAGATCAATCCCAAGCATCAATGCAAGATCGAACGACTATTGACAAATCCAAATATATTCAGACGAACGTAATTCAAGGAGTTCGAACGCATATATAACCCAATCATCACTGGCAAATTAAATCATCGAGTTCAAGTATCAACTTAGTAAAGCAAAAGGAGACAGTACATACCGAATTCACAAACAACGAACTCGATCGAGCAACTGCAAAACGAGCAATAGTCAACCATCAGAGAAGTAGCGAGCTAGGGCAACATATCTCAGATCAATTGAAGAAACCGAAGCCCTAACTGGAACAAAGGGAACGAAGCCCTAAACAGGACGAAGCCGCCATTATTCTCACGAACGAGACAAAAGGATCGGGTGAAATAAGGGAGTGGGCCGGTCTTATTAAAAAAAAGGGGTTTTGTTTTTAATTTAAGGCTTTATTATATTAATTAGTTTTTAGGGTTATTTTCTATTGTTTCTTAATTATTGTTTTTTATTTTACGAATCAAAGAATCTTGGTAAATCACCACCTAGGTTTAGGTAGCGTCAGATTGTCTATTTTGAATTAGTTCAGTGAGCAGGGTGTGCGAGTTTGCAAAGCTCTATAGGCGGGAGCAGTGTTTGTGAGTGAGCGAAACTCTATAGGTGGGAGCAGGGTCTGCGAGTCTAGTAGAGTGTTTGTGAGCGGGAGCAAAAGGGTCTGCGAGTCTAGTAGAGTGTTTGTAAGCGTGATACTGTTTAATTCTAATAGAAATCTGTGAATGCAGCAGTAGGCAGGGGTTGCCGAAGCTGGGTAAATTTTGTGTGTGATTTACTTTTCAGCATATTTATTTCTGCTATTATATTTCTGTGTTTAATTCGAGAAAATTTGCTATAACCCTATTCACCCCCCCTCTAGGGTTAATCTAGATCCTACATACTGCTTGCATTTTTTATTGCATTAGATATTTACATATGAATAAAAGGTATTTTAAGAACAAATCAAAGTTTTGAAATTGACTGTAATAACAGTCTAATTTATATTATAAGAAAGCTTTGATTGAATTACATATGTATATATTTGGATCTACCTATATGTGTTCGTATAAAATTTGTTTTTCTTTACATATATTGTTATAGTATGAAATCATTTCTCTTTTTAATTAAGACAATAATGAATACATACAATTCATTGTTACATTCCATATCCTTACATTATGGTAGCTATTGATTATCATTAATATGTTGCATTAATTAGGTTAACTAAAAGGGAAGCTGTATCAATCACCCTTGTCATCTCTTATTTATTTCCATTTCAATTCCTATGTAATAACCAATCAAATTGTTCTTGTTTATATTATATATAAATATCAGTTACCACTTACTATGACACTCCCTGTATGTTGCAATTGCACAATATTTACTATGAATATATTTAAAATTCATGTCATATTTAGATTAGCCATTAATGTTAATTTATTAATCAGTTATTTAATTTAATTAAAAGAAGAAAACGAAAAGCTTCATTCTCTAACTAAATTTATGATTCCTCACTAATTTAATAATTTAAGAGAAAGGAAATGAAAAGTTTTATTCTCTAAATAAATTTATTCCCCCTGATTAACTGAATAAGTTAAGAGAAAGGAAATAAAATATTTCTTCTCTAAATAAATTTGAAAAGTAAACATTACACACAAATTTTTATATGAGAGTATATTTGATAAACCACAAATTACATACACATTATATTAAAGCGAAACTTTATTTATGAAGTTAAATAAAATATTGATTTTATTTAAAAGAAACTTGGTAAAGTTCCAAATGAATTTAAACTTCATAGACACATTAAAGATCCAAAATGGTTAATTTTTTTTTTTTGAAATTCATCTATTTCTTCCGCTATGGGCTTGTAATCACCCGGTTTTTCAACGGTTAATTTCGAATATTTAAAAGGTTTTAAGTATTTGATTTGGATTTATAATTTCGTTAGTAAGATTTTAAAACTGGACTTTCAAGTGATTTCGTAAATTTTCGAAATTATCGTTTTAATCGACGAGTTAAAGTAGCGATCTAGGGCACAATCTTGGATTTCAACGAAACCAGTTCCATTGGATCCGTTATAGTGTATTATTATCGGATTTCAAATTTCGTAATGTTTGGAGTTATCCTTTGGTTGTACAGGATATAAATGCGTTGAGTTTATATCGAAAGTTCAATATAATAATGGGGTCTAAAAAGCTATCTTCTCCATATAATCGAACTAGAACTCAAAACTTTTCCATTAGGTTCGGAATAGCGGTATAAAATTATAATCGCTCGGCAGTATGCGTTAATAGGGGTTTGAAACTTTGAGCTGTGTAAATCGAGATATTTGTAATTAAATAATAATTTAAAATGTTTAAGGTCAATCACAGCCGTATTCTCTCAATCAGATGCGCCTTTCTCTTTTACCTCACACAATCCCTCTCCTTTAAAAAAAACCATCACGCAATAGTTCACTCACGAGAAAGAAAAAACGGAGGCTTCAAAAGGAAGAATTTTTTTAGGATAAAATCAATCAGAAATCATCACTTAGACATTTCCTTTATACAATTCAGTATTCTCGACTCTTTCTCTTCCTTTTGCTCATTTCCAATTCAACAAAACAATGGCTGAAGAAAAAAATGAAATCATGTTCGAATTAAAAAAATCGACAGAGAAAAGAAAAAAAGAGGATCGATCGAAATAAAAATGTGAACGAATCGCTCGACCTGGGAAACGAAGACGCGAAGGGTTCGTGGCGCTCGCAGGGTTCTCGATCATGGAGCGACGCCTGGAGGACGGGATTGTAAAAGGGGTTCGCGACTCTCGTTCGCGTGTGACAGTTTGACATAGGGATTGGCGATGGTGTACTCGAATTGGTGGTAGTTGGATTAATTTGAATTCAGGCGATTTGCGTTCGTGATTTTGGTTTTGGTCGAGGGGTGGGCTGAGGAATAAACGGTAGGCGGTAGAGTTGAAGGTAATGTCCTGGGCATTGGCTGGATGTAGGTGAGGCAATGGTGGAAAGGAGGTCTAATAGAATGACAAATTTGCCGAACAAGGTTAGGCTGAGGTGCCAGATCTTGTTTATCTATCTCGGAATGAAGGTCGAAAAAAAAGAAAAAGAAGAAACGAGTCATGTTGGATCGTAGCAATGAAACACCATACATTGGAATAAATTTGGAATTTGAATGATTGGCAATTTTAGAGAAGAAAAAAAATCAAGGTGAGATAATTCTCACTTATTTCGATTGCCTATTTAATTTTAAATAGCTAAAATTAATTATTGGTTGCTTGGTTGAATTTAGAAATTATTATCTGTTGAACGATATATAATATATATAGTATTATATATACTGGTATTTGGAGTGATATTCCCACACGTTATAGCGGATGAGACCCTATGCGCCCCGCATAATAGCTGATGACCCTAATACCGTGATATCCCCCTATAAGTAGGATTAGTATTATTTTATGTTGTATTAACATCTATGAATGCAGGGAAACAGGTTGGAGACATCCAACTAGATTCCTCAAATACATTGTCCATTTTTCATATATTGTGATATATGAATTGTATAGAATAATTTAGTATAGACTATTGTAGTGATTGAAATTATTGGATGCTATTATAACACTAGCTTGAATTTTAATATTTTAAAATACCATGCATATATTTTCAAAATTTAAGGAATTAAAGGGAATTTTTGATATAAAAATATTTATATTGGATATTTATTTATTTTTAAGAAAATTGAATTGGGGATAATACACACACACACACACACACACATATATATATATAATTTTTTTTGATTGTACGTAACAATTCGTGAATGGGTTTAAATAGAGACTTTTTAAAAAATTAATTATATGAAGGAGTTTGTAAATGGTATTCTGAAATATGAAAAGGAGTTATAATTAATATTAAAAATAGATTGGAGGTATAAATGGAATTGCTAAGAAATATCTTCACAGGATATATTTCTATTTTCAACCTTTTGAAAACAGTTTCAAATCATCTTTCCTTTCAGAATAAGTTTTCTCAAATATTTTCTATTCCCCTGAAATCATCAAGCACAAAAATAGATTTCTTCTTTAAAACACTTTATTCCCCTGAAATCATCAAGCACAAAAATAATTTGAAAACACTTTATTATAAAATATATTTAACATTTAATTTAGAAAAAAATACTTTAATACTTAATTTAAAAAATGCTCTAGAAATAACTAAAATAAGGTTACCTTATAACTATACATTAGATTTCTTCTTTAAAACACCAAATCATTCTTTAAATAATTTTTACGATAATAGATTAAAATAAAATACTTACTTTGGAATTACTTTAGAACATTTAAGTTAAGACTACTTCAATAATTGGCTAAAATATACACTATATGAATATTTAAAAATAAGGTTATTTTAAAAAATATATAAAACTAGGTTTTCACTTTTAAAAACAACACACTAAGTTACTTCTTAAATATTTACTGCTAAAATAGATTAAAGGAAAATACTTACTTAAGACTTTAAATATTAGAAATAATAAATTTTACAAAACTTGCTTTCTTTAAAAACAACTTTGAAACATTTAATTTATATGTAAAATTTTACTTTAAAAACATGTACTTGGTTATCCAGAGAAAATCCCAACTTCAATCACTTAAATCAATTACCCCAAATTGATTTCCAATTTATTTTATTTGAAATAAATTTCTTTACTCACTCAGTTCATTTCAAAATTCGTTAGTTAAGAACTTATTATTATTATTTTCCCGTTTGATTTTAAATCTTTTAAGTGAAATAAACAAATTTGAAATATACAAATTTCAGATTTTCCTAATTTCTTCTTTATCCTTTTCAATAGTTTTCTTAAATTTTAAACAAATGTTTTGTTCTTTTAATTAATATCACTGAAGATTTAAAATTTATTAACTTTCTGTTTATTCAAATTCCCCTTTCCATATCCAAGATTTATTAGAATTTTAAAGTCACTTATTTCTTTTCAAATTCATTCTTAAACTTATTCAAATTTTCTATAATTATTTTCTTACAAATTCACTTCTTTTATTTCCCTTCCAAAATCCAATTTATATATTTTTGATAATTCATTATACCCAATTATATCCAATCGCACCATAGCATTCAATATTCCGATATCATTCATCATAGAAAATCTAATAATCACAATAGAGGGTATTAAATAATTTAAATAAATGTTGAGGGATCCAGTTGGATCCCTCCAACATGTTTTCCCTACATCCACAGACGTTAACACAATATAAATATCAATCCCAAAATATACCATACTACAGCACATCAATCAATTCAATTACTCAAACAGTTATTTAAATTTAATCATTTGAATTTAAATTTGAATTTAAATTTAACTGAGTGAGATTAACTCACCTTTGATTTTGCATTTGCCATTCACTCCAATATTCCCTTGGTTTTCTCGATTTTTGACCTTGAATAAATATTATATGATCCATTAATATTTAAATTAATCGAGAAATTCTATTATTATTATTATTTATTCATTTAGTTTAAACCAACAAATGTTTCTTTGAACTAATAGTTTAAAATTTAACTTAATTTACTTTTATTAAAAATATTTTGGTGGCTAAAATAATTAAATAAGTCTATTTAATAAATAAATCTTTATAATACATCATTTTAAAACTAATCAGTATGTGCAAATATGAATATATTTTTTATAAATATATATACATATACATACACACACATATATATATATATATCTACCCATCTATATATATATTAAGCTAAGTTAGAATCTGAAATAATATAGCTTGCTACTCTAAGAACATAGCCGATTAAATTTAAACTGTTTTAACTTGCAGTTGATGTAAATTGGTAAAATAAAAATTTCTTTTCAGGTTAAAAACTTAAGAGACGAAAAATGTAGGGATTAAAATACCTCAAGCACGAACTGGAATCCACTATCACTGAGCTTCTGTTCGTAAATCAAAACATTATTGACCGAGCTCATCCCACTGCGAAACCCTAGCCTCTCGCGCCCTCAACTCCACGTCGCCGTTGATGAAGTCACACACACGAGGTGCTCAGATACTCTCAAACTCGCGGCGCCTATGAGCTATCTCCCCGGTCTCGCGCAAATCGAAGTGCCGCTCCTATCGATCTTCTCCACGATGCCGCTGATTCCACCATCGTTCGTCGCCTCGAAGTGTCTTGTAGCCGCACCCTTTCCCAGTGGCGATCGCGACTTCACACCGCCCCTGTGTTCGACCCTTTCGATCGAATTTCTTTTTTTTTCTTCAGTTGATCTCGATTTGGATTAACCAGAGGTAGCGGCCCCTTTTTTTTGATTTAGAATGAAAATAGATTTCGTTCTGATGATTCTCGGCCATGATTCTTTTTTTATTAGCTTAATTTAGGGATCGGCTATCATTTCTGAACGAAGGAAAAATATCTCCTATTTATTTATTATTAATCAAAGAAGCGTGTAGGAGAAGGTAACGTTTCCTTTTCTTTTTTTGAACCCCTATACGCGCTGCTAGCTACCAGTACGAAATGCAATATCAACACGTTTATATATCGTTCGCTCACACACCCCAATTACGATCAATACGAAATTTTAATTCCGATATTAATTCAATATTACGGACTCAATGGAACTGGTTTCGTCTAATTCTGAGACTGTGCCTTGGAAGGCTATTTTTAAATTCAATTTAAATTATAAAATTTCAAAACTGAACAAATCACTATTAAATTCAATTTTAACACTTCTATTTATTCCTAGTATTATCAATATAATTTTTTCAAGCCTTCAAATTATTTTTAATAGGCTTAAAACTCCAGATTCAACAATTTACCCAACTTCACCTATTTAATTTAATAATTTAATTATCAAATAAATTGTGATATTCGTAATCCAAGCTAAAATTACTCTATTGAATATTTAAAATCAATTAAATATTCCAATTTTAAATGCTCAAAAATTCCGGGTCGTCACAATATTACTAAATCCATTTATAAATCGATTTCTATTTAAAATTCCATTTGGAAATCTATTTCTTAAATAAATCCCAGTTATATTCCAAATTAATTCAATACCTCGTTTTCGCCTTCCCTTTAATATTTTTAAGAAATCTCATTCCATAACCCATTGTTTAAAAATACTTAATATAAAATTCTCTGTTTGAACCCATTTTATGAAATAGCTAAATAAATATCCAAAATCAAATTATATTTTATCCAAATCAATTCCTTTTCATAAATTGCAAAATTTAATATAAATATTTTCATTTCCAAAATCGCCTTTTAATTTATTTCCAAATTCAAAAATAAATTCATGGTTTTTAAAATACCAAAATTGAAGCCAGGTTACTATAGCATGCAATAAATCAAATATATAATCCATAACATGATATTCACACACATCATATACTAATATATATGGAATATTCAATTTTTTTGAGGAATCCAATTGGACCCCACCAACCTGTGTCCCTGCATCCACAGATGTTATATAGCATAACATACGAATCCCTCTTCGAGGCAGGATATCACTGTAATATAAGGTCATCCGCTATTATATGGTGCGCATAGTATCTCATCCACTTCAATAGGCGGGAATATATCTAGCTATAATGTATATATAATATAACATTCAACTAATCAAATTTTATCAATTCAACCAGTCATCCAATCATTAATTTTTTTGACATTTAAATTAAAACCAGTAATCCAAATGAGTGAGATTTACTCACCTTGATTTTTAGTTGTCGTCCAAATGCTCCATTTTGAATTTAAAATTAAACAAACATTTAATTTTTAATCCAAATCCCTGCTAGCTCAATCGACTTCAATCCAACTCCTATGCGTAGTGTTCGCAAATACAGACCCAGCGCAACTTGTTTCTTTCGATTTGGACCTTGTACGAGAGAGTTACAAATCTATTAGCGTAATAGGATTACTAAATAAATTGATTAACTTAATATAAAATAAATTAAAAAATAAAACCTTCTTTCTCGTTTCGTTCGTTACCCAGGCACCCTTAACGCACGTAACTACCTATATACACGCGCATCTCCTCCACGCTGCTCCATGCTTCCACCACCAGAGGTTGATTGATTGACTACTGTCATCGTGTGTGCCAACGTGAGCTCCATCACTGGCCTCCGATCACAACCCCAAATCGCCGTCGTCGTCTCAAAATTCATGCTCGAATGCGTGCCCTAGCCTCGCCTCGACTATCGATTTCTCTTCACACTTGCAAAAGCAACCCCTCTGGCATCGCTCCTACCATCAGTCACCTCCCCTCTCCTTGCGACTTTTCTTAGCATCAAGCGTTGCCCTCTGGTCACGATCATTAGCTCACGCAACTATTTTTTTTCTTTTTTTATCTTTCGGTTAACTAGAAAAAATTCAAAGAGGAATACATGAGTTTTAAGTAAGAAGAAGGAGTCGGATTCGTATGTGTAGGGGTGGTCAGCTGAGACAAGTTAGGGTGGCTCGAATTTGACCTTTGATTAGATTTATATATATATATATTATATTCAAAATATTCTTGTTTTCATATCTCGAAATTTCGAACCCTTATTGAGTCATGTCGCCTGATGTTCCTAATGTCATACTCCTATTCCGACCGCAATGAAACCAGTTTCGGGACTGAGTTCGATCTTACGTGAAAGATAGCTTTTTGAATCTGAATATTATATTAAATTTTCAATGTTAATTTTAAACCGTTTCTATCCCTTACGATCAAACGGTAACTCCAAAAGCTACGAAATTTAAAATCTTATAATAATACACTATAATGGATCTAATGGAACTGCTTTCATCGTGTTACGAGACTGTGCCTCGGATCGTTATTTTAACGCATCGATTAAATCAGTGACTTCAAAAATGGACGAAATCACTTGAAATCAGTTTTAAAACTTACTAAATCAATTCTAATTCAAATAGATATATCAACATTAGAAATCATTTTGATTCATACCCAACTCAAATTTCAATTATTCACCATTTCATATTACGATAAATCGCTATATTTGAAATATTAAATTCATTCTAAAATTTCAACTAAAATCTTTGTATTCAAAATTTAATTTGTATTCCAAATCCAATAGTAATAACCATTTAAATATTCAAAATCAAATGATGGAAAATATGGGTCATTACAGTTAAATTTAGTATCAGAGCTTAGGCTTAGAATTCCTTAGTATTTAGGTATATATTGAAAGATCGTACTTGGAAATATTTTGAAAAAAGTGGTTTTTCAGAAAGTTTTTCTAAATGTTTTCTAAATTTTTTTCAAAAATGGGTTTTGAATATATATATATATATATAAAGCTTTCAATAAGAATTTCAAAGATTTCATCTATATATGTGAATTTCTTCTATTTGTGCTTATACTATTGCCGGGGAAGTTGAAAAATAATTCCCAGGCATAAATAGTGAGAAGAGAACAAGTTTTAGGTGATGTGATGGATCTTTCATATTTATTTTAGTAAGAAATGCTACTAGAGATTTCTTATACCAATTAGCAGCGCAAATAAGTTACAGGTTTAAGGGTGAATGAAGAAATTTGTGTCAGGAAACACATATAAAGAGTATAAGATGAAGATGAAGCATAAGAATAGGTGAAAAAACTTTATGAACTTAAGTTAAACTTCCCCAGTTAAAGTACAAACACTATTTCATATTGGTAATAGTTAGATGGGCTTATGTTTACTCAAAGGAATGGTTGAAGCATTTTCATATTGAAGTCGGGCACTGTATTTGGAAACAAACTTGATTTGACCAATTTTGGAAAGAAACCCTATGTACTTATAGTATTATTAGGAACTGATGAGCTAGCGTAATTAGGTTGCTATCGTTTACTCTAATTTAAATGATAAAAGAATGAAAATGTTTTATGAAAAATGTAAAATAGTAGATGTCTGATATTTTAAAAAGAAAAATAAGTTAGTTTATGATTTTCTATAAAATAATCGAACAAACTACATAAATTTGTTTAAAAAGTGAAGGTTAAAAGAATTTGATAAAAAGCAAATTTTCAATAACTTCTACAAATTTTTTGTTTTGTCTCCTAGGAACATTGTTACACTTACCTTTAATATGCACTATGCTTTTAAAGCGAAATTTTCAAAAGAAAACAGAGATTTTGTTTATGATTTTATATAAAATAGTCAGATAAACTTTATGGGATTTATTTTAAAAGAAAAATTAAAGAATTTGGTGAAAGGTTATTTTCAATAACTATTTTAAAAGTTTTTTTTTCAGTTTTGGGCACATTATTATACTTATCCAATATTCATTTTGCTCTTAATAATATAACTATTGGAAAATGAATACAAAAATTGAGAAATATGCAAGATCCGACTTGTAACAGTTGCCTTTTCGATCCTCGAATGTTGACAATAAATATATCCACGGTATATGTATGCCGAGAATCCAAGTGCTAGAAAGTCAAAAGGTTAGGATAAAGTAAAACATCTAATCCTAAGACCTACTATACTCAATCTTCTCTAAAGAGTACACAAGGAGTTTTACGAATTTTGGGAAAAGAAACACTACATGTCGGACATAAGTTTGGTATGAGAAACTCAAAAATGCGTATAAACATAAAATAGTACTTTGAAGACCAATCGAATTACCGAATTGGTTTACCCTCGAAAGGACCCGACTAAGTTGTTATTTACATTAAGTGATATTATTAATAATGTCTAAGGCGTTTAACACAATTAAGAAGATAACCGTATTGCTTGCATCTTACAACACAGCGGTATTAGAGTACATTAAAAACTACAAAGGCATGTTTGTAAATTGATTTCTATTGGAGGACCCTCAGTACATCGAGGCAAGCCTCTTGACAAGGGTTAGAAAGTACCATTCCAAGCGTTGTATATCTTTAGATAAAATATACCAATTAAGAAAGTCATATCTGGTTTATGAAAAAAATATGTTCCAAATACCATCAACTCCCGCTAGCAACAATAGAAAAGCATACTCAAGATAATGGAGTTGATATGTACCCTCTGAGGTAAGCAAAACCTAGTTGTCCATGTACCCATTTTGGTTTTAGTCATTTTTCGATGTTGGGGCTACGTTCGGCATCTTTTACATAAACCTTCTTCACTAAAACAAAGTTCACTTCAACGACCTCTTCCAATAGTGAATCATATAAAAGTTTTGAAGTGGTATTTGGCAAGTAAAACACTTACTGATTTCGAACTCTTTAAAACTACTCGATGAGTTTTCGGTTAATTTAATTCTAGTTCTTTTAGAAGTGATCTAAAGCCAGAGGTAATTTGTACAAACGCTCCTCTGCGGGTATTCTTATTGGTATAAATCCATGAAGCCTTTCATATACTTCCTAAGCTAAGTTTTGTCAAGATTATTAGTCGACTAATCAACTATTGAGTCTCGAGCGCTTGCTTTAGAAATCAAGGTTTATATACTTAACACTTTTCTGCCCTTCTAGCTTAACTATTCCTCAACCAAGAGGTAAGCCGATAGGTTAGAGCTCTTTTGCTCCATCCTTACTCGAACATCAATCTTGACTCTCACAAATAGAGAAGCGTACCTCTTTCAGCTTTTAGTGCTAAGCATCGTAATACTAACATTCCATAAACAATCAAACCAAGGTCATCACATAAGTATTACATTTCATCCCTTCTTCTAAAACAATAGTCTTTTTAGATTACTTGTATAAATAAGTCAGAAGCTCTTTAAAATGATATAAATACGTATAATAGTTTTATTTATTAAGGAATACTGAATTTAGAATAAATTAAGAAAGGAAAGTGTACAAAAATTCTTATTATAATAAAAGAGTTAAAAATAGTTTTGTAAACTCATATATAAATAAATTCCTTTAAAATATGGTACATATTTTAGAAATCTCCCTTGAAAAATTCCATAAAAATATCCAAAGTAGTAACATTTTTAGCAAAGCTAGCCGGCTATATAGTGGGTCGTGCCACTATAAGATAGAAAATAGGTGTTCTGCACATGCATAGAACAGCTAAATCTGAGTTTATAGTGGACAGTCGACTAAATACAAAAAAGAAAGAAAGCAGGAGATAGACAGAGGGTCTAAACTACTCGGAAGGACGGAAGTCCTCCCTGTCATTATTGATAACAACATCAGTACCAAGACCTATGACATGCCGAACAACTGAACAGTAAGTAGCCAATAACAGATCATAAGAGCACGAGAGAGAAGAAAGAGTAAAGTTAAATCCGGTCCCATGAAGGATCCAAGAATTGCCACCAATTGCATGCACCATAAACCAGATGTGGTAAGAGAAAGCCCATCACCTTAACATGATACATTAGCCTCCTAGACTCATCTTCCCCTCCTAAAACATGTGATAACTATGCATCTATGGTTGATACCTCATTTCCGTTGACATCAAGAACGCTCATTAGGTTGCCAGGACATAATCTCATCATCAGTATCACTAGTAGTTGAGGCCGAAATAGACTCAAAAGAGGGAGGAACTGGTGCAACACATACAGAGACAGTCGGAGAACTAACCTTGGGGACCCATTTCATTTCCATCCTAGGGAGGGGGACTCTATTGGCAGGAGGAAGAGGAGCATTCCTAGAACACTTCTCAGCAATATGTCCAAAAGACTGACAGATTGAGCAAATATCGGGTTTCTAGTTGTAGTTAACCTTTATTTCCATCTCGTGACCTTCCATAATTCTTACCTTCAAAATCGACAGTAGCGGCTTCAATGGAAATTTCTATCAAATCCCTAGCATAAAGTAAATTCTTACGAGTAATGGTATTTGCATTAAAGCATTTGAAGTCACCAATAAGAGCTGCAAGCCAGTTCAAACCAATAAGTGGTTGAAGGACAGACGGAATATTAAAGAAAGTTGCCCAAACTGGAATTGAGAGAATCTTCTCTCTGGCTTTGTCAATGCCAACACTCCAGGGAGTGACAATAAAAGGTTTCCCTTCATTAATTAGAGGGCTTGTCTCAAGCGCTACAAGGCGGTCATCATTGTTCCTAAATTTAAAGTAGAAAAAGGAATTTATAACTTGGACATGAAGAGTACATTTCAACTTCTATGCTTGCCTTCATTGCTCACAAACAACTGAATAAGAAGATGTAGCATCTAGAAAAAATCCGACTAGATGTTCAAACCAATGGCTCACTGCCTCCCTAGCGACTATCGCTATATGGACCATAACTTTACTGACTTTGTTTTATAAAAAAAATAGCTTTTAAACTTCACCTCTTACTATATTTTGTACTTCTATAAGTATAGAAAAGATTTTATTTGAAAATAAAAAAAATATGGATTTTAAAAAGTGAGATAGAAAAGGATTTAAAAATGTGTTATAGCGACTATTGCTATACGGACAATTTCGTATCCAATTTAATGTTTAATGTCATTCAGTTAAAAAACATATATATTCGCAAATTCAAATCATATCACAATGAATCATGTAATTACATATGTACTAAATAACATGTTTAATTTCAACATTCAAATTTCGTACATGTACTTATTTTAACAACACACCTCAAAGGAGGCACAATACTCAAACAAATCACATAATTTTCAAAGCACATAACTATGGGTTATAACTTTAAGTAGTTAGGGTATATTATCATAGTTTATGACTAGAAAAATTGTCAAGTTTTGGTTTAATAAAGTATAAACTTTTGATTTTATTTAATGAGTAAAATAACTCACTTTTCAACAAATTTAAGCTTATTCGCTTCAACCACTTCCTAACAACACCATAATAATTTCCTTCCTTCAATACATGAGCACACGAACGAGCACGAAAAGTAGAGAGCGTGCCTAAAAGCACGACCAAACTCTAATTACCCTAAATTTGGTGCGGCCTTGGTGGGAATATAGGGGATGACTGCAATTTCTTAAGTTTTCAGGTGATGGGATGATGGTGTAAGCTATATTAGGATGATAGCTTGAGTTTGGAGGAATTTGAACTAGTTTAGAGTTGCTTTTATTTAATAACTTTTAGAAGAGAAAGAAGTGTAAGAACTTAGAACTTTGAGTTTATAAATTTTAAGAATGAAGAGATCCCTTGCCTCCTATTTATAAGCTTTGGAATTAGTGGCAAAAGACCACCAATATCCTCCTAGGTAAACCATGTAGTTACATGCATCCATGCCTCTTATGTACTATGCTTTCACTAAACCACTCCACCTTTTTGCCTTAAATCAAGAGTCCTTTAGTCCTTTTTTCTAGAAGCTTTTATCTTAATTAATCTACATTAGTAATAAGAAGGTTTAAACACCTGTTAATATTTTTACATAAGCCGAAAGATCTTCGATAAATTTTATTAAACAAAAAATATATTTTTAACAAAACGTTTTTCGGTCATATTTTCAATATTTATTCAAAGAAAATATTTTTATAAACACATTTCAAAAAGAAGTTTTCTATCATTAGTTATTATCAAAAAGTGTTTGACAAGGTTATAAAATCATATTTTCAATACTTAAATATTTTCCAAAAGTTGAGATATTTGAAGATGAAGTGTTTGAATTTTTCGGGTCCTTACATTCTCCTCCCTAAGGATATTTCTTCCTCGAAATCCAAACTAGAGTAACACAAAGAGAAAGAAGGGTGATGTATATATAGTATACTATTAAAACTACTTATAAAGCGGGATATAAGATAAGTGACTCCACCAAAAGTGGCGACTGCACAACAAAAGATAAGATACAATAAAACTATCGAATAAGAAATAACTTAGTATAAGAGGCTCTAATACTCTCCTCATTCTCCCAAGTGTGTTCTCAAACATCCTCACTTCACTGCAACTTAACCAATTCATCAACCATAGTCCTTAATCTCTTTGTATGTTGATTAACAATACAAATAGACTGTCACAATATGGTTAATTCAGGATCAACGTCTAGATACTCCTGCGGCGATGGCTCGATTACCAAAGTAGGATCATGTATATACTTTCATAGATGGGATACATGAAAACCATCATGTACACCCGATAACCTAGTCGATAATTCAACCCTACAAGCTAAACAAGGTGCTAATTTTGCTCACTTGCCAAACTGAATCATGCTAGTCATCAGAGAAACTTTGATAAACACAAAGTCCCCAACTGAGAACTCCAAGTCTCGATGCCTCACATCAGCATATCTCTTCTCTCTACCTCGAGCTACCTTCAAGTGATTCCTTATCTCTGCTACCTTGTTCGTAGCCTCATGAATCATATCTGGTCTAAGCACTAACCGATCTCTTGGTTCTACCTAACACGAATGAGACTTACACAGCCTTTCATGTAATACCTCAAAAGGTGCCTTCCTAATACTCGCTTGAAAATTGTTTTTATAAGAAAAATCAACAAGCAGCAAGCGATCCTCCCAAGATCGTTCAAAATCAAGAAGGCATGCTCTAAGTAAATTCCCAAAACCTGATTCACTCTATCAGTCTATCCATATGTTTAAGGATGATAGCCCATGCTTAAACTAAGCTCCATTCCAATCGCATCAAGAAAACCTTTCCAAAACTGACTTGTGACTCGATCACTCACAATAATACATGCAATTCCATGAAGCCTAACAATCTCCCTAACATACAGCCGAGCCAAACTAGATGCCGCACTCATTGCCTTAACTGGTAAGAATTGCGCACTCTTGATCAATCAATGCACAATAACCCAAATGCCTTGATTACAACTCCTTGATCTAGACATACCATCAATAAAATCCATAGAAATCTACCCCCACTTCCAATTTTGAACCCCTAGTGGATGAAGCAAACCGGATTTCTTCTGATGAGCACCCCTCACCTGTTGGTAGTTAGCACACCTGCTCACAATGATAGAAACGTCTCTCTTCATACCTTCTTACTAGAAAGTACGTCTCATATCCTTATATATCCTAGTGACACCTAGGTGTATCGTTAGTCTAGAAGGGTAACCCTACGAAAGAATCTTCAGTCTGATGCCATCAATATTTGGAACTCACAACTGACCATTCATCCTCAAAATGCCACGGCTGTCTATCGCAAATCCTGGGTACCTACCATAAGCAACATTCTCACTAACAGCTTTCGCTATTTGCGCAGGACAAACATGCTTCTGTTGATTACCCTTTATTACGCTGATAAGATTTGAACGAACCTCTATACCTGCCATAACAACATACTTCCTACTCAGTGCATCAATTATAACATTAGCTTTGCTCGACTTATATGAAATCTCAAGATCATATGCTGCAAGAAACTCCAACCAACGCTGCTGCCTCAAGTTTAAGTCCTTCTCGGTGAAATGATACTTCAAAGATTTATGGTTTGAGTAAAGCTCAAACTTCTCAACCAACGGATGAAGCCTCCACATCTTCAATGTAAAGACCACTACCAAAAGCTCCAAATCATTCGTTGCATATCTAGTCTCATGCGGTTCAGTTGTCTACTAGCACAAGCAACAACTTTCCCATGCTGCATTAACTCAACACCTAATTTTTCCCCATAAACAGCAGTGTAAGTAGTAAGACTTTGACCTCCATTCGAAATAGTCAGAATGGGGGCTCTAGCTAACTTCTCTTTCAACTCTCTAAATGTTAACTCATAATTTTCCATCCAATCAAATTTGACATCTTTCTTTGTCAATGTCGAAAGTGGTGAAGAAATCTTGGAGAAATCCTAAATGATCCTCCTATATAACCAGCCCAACCCAAGAAGCTTAAAATCTTCATTATGCTTTCAGGCCTCTTCCAATCACGAACGGCCGTAACCTTTGTGGGATCAACAGAAATACTGTCTCCAGAAACTACATGCCCCAAGAACCTAACCTCTAACTGCTAGAAATGACATTTCAAGAACTTTGCCTTAATAATATGTTCTCTCAGTGTCTCCAATACAATTCTCAAACGCTGAGAATGCTCCTTTCGGTCTTAGAATAAACTAGAATATCATCAATGAAAATAAGCATGAATTTCTTCAAGATATCATGAAAGACACGATTCATCAAGTCAACGAAATAAGCTAGAGCACTGGTTAGACCGAATGACATAACCAACCACTCATAAAATCTATCAGAATGAAAAGTTGTGAAGGGCACACTTTCCTCTACCACCCTCAATTGATGAAAACATGTTGCTAGGTCAAGTTGAGAGAATATATGAGCTTCATGAAACTGATCAAACAAGTCATCAATTTTGGAAAAAGGATAATTGTTTCGTATAGTCTGCTTATTATGCTCGCGGTAATCAAAAAAAATTCCTAGTGAACCGTCTGCATTAGTGGCAAATACGACGGGCCCCCTTTATTCAAACAGCTAGGTCAAATCAGACCTTTTCGCAACAAATCACTAATCTGATTGGCTAACTCTCCCTTTTCCTTCAAACACAACCTATGAATAGGCAATACAATAGGCTTAGCTCTAGGAATCAAATCAATACAAAACTCGATTTCACGATGAGGAGTTAAAAAATAAACTTCCTTGAATACAACGAAAAATTCCCGAATGATAAAAATCGACTCCAGGTATTTATCTTCCATATCGGGAGAATGAAGGAAACTGCTCATAAGTGAAATAGGCTCTCCACAAGACACCTTTTGAACCCCTCCACCATAAACTATTGATATAGTTCACTTATTACAATGTAAGATAGCATGATATCGAGATAACCAATCCATGCCAAGAAACACATCAAAATTAAGAAATTCAAGAACATACATATCACATGGAAGGAGCTTATCATGATAAACAACTGGAACTCCTTCACATAACATGCTAAGATTGGCCGACCCTTTACAGGGTTCAACACACAAATGGGACTATGAACCATAGTTGGTTTCAGACCAAGTCTTTCAACAAGGTTACTAGAGATAAAGCTATGAGAAGAACCAGTACCAAACAAGACATGAATAGGAATGCCATAAATAGATAGAATACCTTCCAGAACCAACTTTCCCTTAGCTACTGAAGTGGAAGGTGCTGAAGTAATAGCAAAGATCCTAGGCTGCTTCCCTTGCTTAAACAATGGACTATGTCTGACAACCTGACCCAATTGATAGCAGTTGTAGCAACCATATGGTGCAAATTGTGGTGCCTTCCCCTCTGGTGCTTTCACTACCCACCCCCTATTGGACGAACATGTATTGACATAATGACCCTTCTGACAGCATTTGTGGCAAGTAATGTGTGGATTATTCTTTGGCTGAAACTTTCGCTTACTGCCCTCAGCCAGAGTAAGAGGCTTTGGTGTAGAAATAGCAGGCTTTGGTGCAAAGCTCTCAGACCTCATGCCCATATTCACCAAATCAACAAACAAACTCATGATATGATTAGTCATATCCCACTTAAACAAAGGACCCATATTAGCCATAAGCATCTCATTCTTCTTTAAGGGTGTGTCAATCATACCGGGTCCAAAATGAGATAATACATTAAACTTGTTCTCATATTCCGTAAAAGTCATAGTACCTTACTTTAAATCCAAGAAACTCTTAAATAACAAGGTCTTTCCCACCTCTAGCTCAAATTTCCTCTCAAACTCCTCCTTAAATTGGGTCTAAGAGAAGTCATTCTTTGGGACATCAATTGTAACGAAACTCCACTAATCCATAGCCGTATAAGAAAGATGACCAGAACTCAAGTGATGCTTCATATCATCACCCAACTCCAAGTCTCCAAAATACCTCTCACACAATCTCAACCACGTCGCACCTCAACAATCAATTCAATCCAACTAAACCTTTGACCATCAAGCCTCTCAATATCCTGATAGAGTGAATTAAAGTTCATGGAGACTGAATTTGCACCACTTTTCCTAATACATTCTCCCTAGATTCGACTATAGGAGCAACATTACTTAGAGCTCAAGTCCGACCATTTGTGAGAGAACTAGCTTTAGCACCACGACTTCTACCACATCTAGCACTTGCAGCATGAGTACTCATAGTTTTCTACCTGAATTAGCAAGACATCTTTAGAATACTTCAAGATAGAATTATTCAAGGAAAGATTACTAAGCAAGGAAATACTAAGATAGGATAAGATGGGATCATTAGGAAAGGATTACTTCAAAGAAGGAGTTGTTTTAAAGAAAGAATTTCTAAGAGAGAGAGATATTTAAAAGTTAAATTTTTGCAACCATAAATATCCTCTAATATGTTTAACACTCTAGACTTTTTCTACGCATTGTCACCTATCTCTAATAAGCCATACCCAACCAAAGCTAAGGTATTCGCTCAACCTTGAGCCCTGATACCATAATGTAACAATCGCCATTTTGATCCCTCGAATGTCGATACATACATCTACGGTATTCGTGTACCAAGTACCCAAGTTCCGGAAAGACGGAAAATTAAGGTAAAATAAAAGAAGCAGAAACAGAAAGAAGAACACAATATTAGAATCTTACATGTGAAACGATAATATATAATATCCCAAAAGTGTAGTACAAAGATTTACTTCAACATACATGAATCTTGGAATTACAAAAGGACTAAGTACTACAATCAGTCTGGTTAGTTATAACTACCCATCCTTTAATGCTGAATACATACATAATAGTGAACAGAAATGAAAGTAGGTAGATAGATAGATAGGTGGGAGCATCCAGCTTGCCTTTATAAGCTTGAAACGTCCAACCCAAAGACTTGCTTTACTAAATCTACTTGAAAGTGTACATGAGGAGTTTTGGAAAAAGAAATACCACTTGTTAGACAAAAGTTTGGTATGAGAAACTCAAAATACGTATTAACACAAAACAGTACTTTAGAAACCAATCGAATCATCTGATTGGTTTCCCTCAAAAGGATCCAACTCATTCAATATTTACATTAGGTGATATTATAGATAATGTCTAAGGCGTGTAATACAATTAAGAAAAGAACCGTGTTGCTTGCATCTCACAACACAATGATAATTAGACTACATTTAAAACCACTAAGGCATCTTTGTAAATGGATATAAGCCTCCTGACAAGGGTTATGTATTAACCCTGCTGTTAATTACTTGATTAATTAAGGTAAATTATTGTAAAGTCCTGTATTTTTTGTGATAGGGTATTTCAATTAATTAACGATCCAAAAATATGACTTTTTGCATAAGATCAAGTTAGGGCTCAAGACCACAACCATTGAGTTCAAATCGACATTGCGAATTGAAATGAGTATAAGGATCGCTATATTTGGAGTTGGGTGATCCATGGTCAAAACGACATCGAAAGACATGAAATTATCATCCCGAAGCGTTGTCATGGGTTTTGTCAAAACTACTGTCACATGATGTGCTTTGACGAATTTCATGATGATCCGAGGTGCCGTGTGATCATGTGGTCTCGAAACGTGTAGTGATTTAATTAAAGATAATCAATATATTTTAATTGATAAGAAGAAAAGTAGAATCTTTCTAATCTTCATATTTATCCATATATATTATATTTAAGCCTTCATACTTATGCATATATATTATATTTAAACTTTCTTCTTGCTTATACACATGTATTATATTAAAACCTTCATGCTTATCCATATGTATTATATTTAGATCTTCATGCTTATCCATATGTATTATATTTAAACCTTCATGCTTATCCATATATATTATATTTCAACCTTTATATTTATGTTCATAATTTTATATTTAAACTTATTCCAGGCTTACACCATAAGTTTCCTAAACCTATAAATAGGCACCTTACTTGCTTTCTTTTTATCACTTCTTTCTTTCTTCTTTTCCTTTCGATCTTCTTCTATAAACCTAAGAAAACAACTCAAAAATCTAGGGCAAAAAATCGACCAAATCAAAAATTCCTATTAAATTTCAAAATAATTATTGTTATAGGAAATTTTGATGAAGCTATAGGTCTAGCAAGACTTAAGTGAAGGTTTAGTAAGCTATATGAGGGTATAAAGGTGAGCGATCCTCACCAACTATCTCTAATAGGACTGCATATGTTTTAATTATGATTTGTTTGAAGTGTTTGAATTGCTTGAAATGCAAAGAAGATGCTATTCATTTGGATTTTGATCACCTCTAATTCGTTTAGGTCTAGAATTTGAGTTTAGAAATGAGCTAAAATTGTATTGGAGTACTTGGGGTCACCGAAAATGATTCGACGATAACTGGAATTTTGACATGGAGTAGATTGCTCTAGAAACAACTTTCCGGGGTCGATTGGTAAACTTCCCATGTCGACTAGTACTAGTTGACCGGTGATAGTAACCAGCTGGCTATTAGGTAGTATTCTTGAGTTGTTTCGCTCCAGTTTTTTTATCTTGATTAGCGATGATTCATGGTTTCTGTTGTGACTTTCTAGTGATGGTTTTGATTCTTGGATATATTTTCAACATGAGATTCTAGAATATTATTTTGAGTTAATAAAAATTGATTTTATATCTTTGTGAAATCAAGTTGATTTTTAATAAGAATATATGCGCTTTTAAAGGAAAAGAAAGTATTTTAAAGCAATAATGTGATTTAGTTATAACTCTAAATTTGATTTAAACAAGTATAATTTGGAACGAAGGGTTCTATAAATGAAAGTGAAAATATAAAAGTTTTAAATAAAACTTGTTGAGATTAATATATATACAGATATTGCTTTAAAACCACTTTCTAACTCTCCAAAAATATGATTTCTTGTTATTTAATAAATCTTAATAGATATAGTTCATGTTCTTCAGTGATATCAGTAATGAGTGAGACTTACTAGCTTCTAGTAAATACCTAAAAGTTAATTCGGCGATATGAGACATTATGGTTAAATTCTCATGATTACTAAAGTTATAATATTTGGACTTTAGAGATCATTCTCTTTTGATGTTCGATTTCAGGGTAATAGATCCTTAAAAGGTATACTTATGGATTTATTATACAATCCTTATGATAAGTATAAGTCATATCTTTTCTAGTTTTCAATTATGTTTTCTATGATCATCTTGATCGGAGTGGACGATCCTTGAGATTGGTTGGGATTTTTTTTCCATGGTATGGACAATCCTTGGTATCAGATCGGCATGGATTAGGATTTTGGTTTCTATGGGATGGATAATCACTGTGATTTGTATGGAAGATCATTGTCATCAGTATGGATTAGGTTTTCTTGGATTTTGAGATACTATCATTTATTCTAAAATTCTAGGGTTTGTGACTTATTCTGTGTTTCGTGACTTAAATATTCCTGTGTCTTGAGATGGATTCCGATTAAATCATTCTAGTATATATATGACATCTGTATTTATTACGATGTCATATACCCTTATATTATATCATGTTCTCATCCTTTTATTTAGATATAATCTGACCCATTTTTTATTTTATAATACTCAGGCCAGGCTGAGATTTTTCAAGTTATAGGACGTGTAGACTTTTGGATAGGTGTGCTAGCATGAGGATAAACTATTTTTGAATTTTTAGTTTATCTTATGTAAGATTATGTGTATGGGAGGTATATTTTGAGATAGTGACTTGTACTGGATGTATATTATGTGGGTCTAATATCATATTTGTAGACCTACAATATGTATTTGTACATGGTGTATATTATTCTACTATGATTCGCGACTATTATTTTATATGATATACCGTTCTGATTTTAAGAAACCGACGTGTTTATTACTTTAGACCGAGACTATAAACATTAAATTTTGTTCTAGATATTTAGTAAAACAGTGATGGGTCAGTGTTACTTTAAAGATATATTCACATTTGGTTGCCCTTAACAAGCCGTATTCTCCGTGTTATTAGATGACATTATATATAATATTCTTTACTGATACATATATAGTAGTGTGGTCATTACAGGTCAGAAAGTACCTTTCCGAGCATCATATATCTCTAGATAAAATATACCAGTTAAGTTAGACAAAACTTGTTCATGTAGAAAACGTGTTATGAATATCATCAACTCCCATTAGTAACAATCGATAAGCATACTCTAGATATTGGAGTTGATCTATGTCCTCTGAGGTTAGCTAAACCTCGTTGGCTGTGTGTTCTCTCTATATTTAGTCATTTTTCAATGTTGACGCTACATTCAGCATCTTTCACATAAATTGTCATCACTCAAACAGAGTCCACTTCAATGACCTCTTCCAAAACTGAACCATACAATAGTTTTGTAGTGGTATTCAACAAGTAAAAAACCTATCAATTCCAGACTCTTCAAAACTAATCGATAAATTTTCGATTAACTTTATTCCAGTTCTTTTTGAAGTAACCAAAAGGTAGAGGCATTTTGTACAAATCCTCCTCTTTAAGGGTTCTCATTGGTATAAATCCACAAAGCCTTTCGTATACTTCCTAAATTAAGTTTGGTCAAGATTGGTAGTCGACAAATCGACTATAGAGTCTCGAGAACTTGCTTATAGAAATCAAGGTTCATATACTTAACATGTTTTCGACCTTCCAGCTTAATTATTCCTCGACCAAGAGGGAAGAAGATTGGTTAGATCTTTATTGCTCCATCTTTACCTGAACATCAATCTTGACTATCACAAATAAAGAAGCCTACCTCATTCGACTTTTAGTATTAAGCTTAGTAATAGTAACATTTCATAAATAATATTTCATAAACATCAAACCAAGGTCATTACATAAGCGTTACTTTTCATCCTTTCTTCTGAAACAATAGTCTTTGAAAATTACTTGGATAAATAAGTTAGAAACTCTTTTAGAATGATATAAATACTTATAATAGTTTTATTTAATAAGGAATATAGGGTATAGAATACGTTAAGAAAGGAAAGTGTATAAAGTTCTTATTTTAATAAAAGCATTAAAAATAGTTTTATAGACTTATATGTAAATAAACAGGAAACTATTGTCAAGGAAAATTTTTATCACCGTTTTAACCTCAAGGACAGACCTTTAGTATTTTAGCCTGAAGGACCACTTTCGTTAGGTATCGGTTTTAGTTACTGATAGAAGTTTTTAGGTATCAGTTTGTAGTTATCGATAGCAGTTTTTAGGTATCAGTTTTTAGTTCGGTAGCAGTTTGGAAAGAATGTTTGTCCTTATGAATAAGTTTGGAAGAATGTTTGTCCTTATGAATAATTTTTAGGAGAATGTTTGTCCTGTGGTTAAAATATTGAGGCCATGTCCTTGTGGCTAAAAATATACAAATTTTTGTCCTTTAAATTAATTCACCTATAAATAAATACCTTTCAAAAACTTACATATCTTTCTGAAAACTACCTGGAAAAGATTTCATAACAGTATCCAAAGTAGTAACTGTAACGACCAAGGTTTTCGACCCTTGAAAATCAACACTAATACGTCCACTGTATTGCGTGCCGAGCAATTGAATGCCAAAAAACCTGATTATTAGAGAAAAATAATGAATGAAGAAGATAAGAAGAAAACTAAACAACACAGAATCTCACATCGGAACGAATATTATATAATATACAACAAATCAGAAGCGACCTACCCCTTACTGGATAGTACTGAATATGATCATCCCTCCATTAATGGGCCTTGAAGCATGCAAATGAGAGATACTTGTGATTCTAGATAAGGATGATCATACCCTACTTGGGAGTGACCCACTTAGCAATGCTGCATCTCTCCTGTTTTAGTCATTCATGGTTGATAAAGCTTGAGGCTACGTTTTACCTTTTATATAACACTTCCCGCTTGGAATGCAAATCCTGCCTTCCAGGCAGCAATGGAATACCGTCATTCATTCATACAAGTTCGTTTTGGGACTGAATGAAACACTTGAGAGCTCCATCTCCAATTACATTATCGTAAAGATGTCTTCACGTCGAAACACATTCATTGGATCGTAGTGGTTTTCGGGTAACATGTCCGATCCCTATCTCTTCGAAACAACTTTTCGATAATTCTCAGTGAACTCAACCCCGGTTCTTTAGGAAATAAATAGTCAAAGATAAGATCAGAGATCGCCCCTAACCATTAATGGATGGATTTCCTTATCATTGTCCTAGGAGAATGAAACGAGATTTATACGCACAATACAACATCGTCGGAGATGATTATGCCATATAAAGCCACGTGTTTCTTCTAGATATTTCCAAAGTTACATTTGGGTCTAATTTCGACAGTTGGTTATTCAACTATCAATTAAAAAAACATTCAATCAGGAATTTAATTCCATAAGGAAAACAACATTGGTTGAGCACCAAGAAACACCAGGCCTTTTTTAATTAATCCTTTATTAATTAAATACACTTTGTATTCACTTGTATAAAAATACTTTTACAAAGGTATAACCGCAAATCCCTATATTTCAATACTTAGAAAATATCCATATACTTATCTTAACGGTATAAGCATATTCATAAAACTGAGAAAGATTTTCCATTCATTCAGTTATGCTCCGAAGCTCCAAGCTCAGATGGACCTGAAGTCTCCTAATTCCAATCTTACTCAGTCGCCTACAGGCGCACCTGCCCTATATATCCAGTTGGCCGATTCAAAAATCATTTATAAAACTCCTTAATAATTCTCTAGAACATTTATAATCCATTTTATAAGTCTTCTCGACCATTTATAAAATTCTTTTACACATTTCAATCGCTCATAAAATTTTTTTGTACATTTTTAAATCATATATAAAGCCTTTATGAATCCATAAAACCATTTATAAAACTCCTTTTATAAATCTATAAACCCATTTCTAAAATTCATTTATAAATATCTAACCATTTATAAAATCTTTCACCTTGTAAATAACCTCCCCTTAAGTCTTCAAACTGTTTTATAAACTCCTTTACAAAATCCAGGTCTTTCAACTCTATTCATGGGTCTCGAAAATATTTATAAATAATTAAAAATCTCTTACTTCAAACATCATTATATAATAATAATAGTTAATAATAAACATTTAAATAAATGAAAATGATTAACTTTAGTACATCTTAAAAATAAGAATTAACAATTCCAAAATATTGTTAAACATAAGTCATAATTAACCTTTACCACCTTTATAAATAACAATAATTCATTTTCCAACCTTATTAATAATCCTGATAATTAATTTCAAACCATAATTATTCTTGAAATTATCCAAAATATTAAAATTTTGATAAATCCGTTAAAACAATATTAATTATAAACAAATAACTTTAAACGATACTACTATAATTAAATAACCTTAAAATAATATTATTATAGTTAAATAACTTTGAAACAATCTTAATATAATTAAATACTTTTAAAACAATGTTATTATAATTAAATAACTTTAAAACAACATTGATATAATTAAATATCCTTAAAATAATAGTACTATAATTAAATAACCTTAAAATAATATTACTATAATCAAATAACTATAAAGTAATATTAATATAATTAAATACTTTTAAAACAATATTAATTTAATTGAATAAGTTTTAAAACAATATTAATTTAATCAAATCATCCTTTTTAAAAAACAATATATTATTGAAACCCATTTTCGGATTTAAAATCATTTTCTATTTCAAACCCAATTTCAACTCAATTGGCAATTTATATTATTTCAAAATACTAATTTCAGGCCAATAGCCGTTGAACGCTTAACCAATATTGATATTAATTTTCTATAATCACTAGGTTTTTGCTTTTAAGCATAGAATAATGTTATAACCATAGTGTCCACAATCAGGTTCATTAGTCAATAATCCATATAAAAAGAATATTATTGAAACAAGTCAACAATAGCGAAGAATCCCGTCTTCCAACCTGTTTCCTCCTGCATCATAAACGTTATATAATTATAAAATATAAATCAATCGCTATGAGGTGGGATTCATACATAAAGGGTCATCCATTCTTATACGGGAACTTAATAGGGTCTCATCCATTCCAATAGGCTAAATATTCAACTAATACAAATCCAGTAATTCATTTACAATAGTTTTTATCAACTATATATCAGATTATTTAACCAAAAAGGTGATTTGAACTCACCATAATTCCATTCATCGTTGAGATTTCCTGATAGAGTAGGGGTAATTATGTAACTTACTACATAAATCCAACTCGTTGACCAACCTTATTCAAAATAAAGGTGTTTTCTTTCTATTATATACATGATATAATGTGATTATGCTAATTAATCAATTTAATTAAAAGTATATTTAATAGAAAATCCATAAATGGTATGTTTTGTGATAGTAATCACAAAGTGTTGTAACTATGAGTAATTTATCACAATAAAACCAATATACCATTTTAAATGTTCTAAGTCAAGATGCATCGAGACTGGATACCGATATATCTATTTTGACTGGAATACGCAACGCTATCCAAATATTGGGCAGTGTATTAATCACTCGATAGTTTTCTATTGGTTAATATAACCAGGTTAAGCAGAGAATATTGATGTGACTAATTTATACAGTTCTTTCGGCTTGACAATACTGTCTATCTTCAATGTGAAAGCTCCACTTTGATTATAGTTAAATCATGGCATGGCGTCCGTCGAATGACTATAGTTGGGTTGAGTGGAATCATTAGAAGTGAAACCTATTCAAGAAAGGATACATCTCCTCAGTTATATGAGGTTAATATCATGGTCAACTGAAGCCAACTCAAAGTCAAAGTCTCTGGCTAGAGCATTTTGGTTAATAATAATTGTTATTATTAAGCCAATGATTTTGTGTTTAGACTATAAAGTTAAATGTGGACGATATTGGAATTTTGACCATTACCAAATTCCATAAGTCTTGATGTGATATAGTTTTGACGAAGAGAATTGAAGTAAATAATTGTCACTATTTGGTACTGCTTATAATAACTAAAACTGGATTTTACAAAAAGAGGTGTAAGCGATAAATTCGGTCAAAATGTCGCACCACCTACTAAGTGACGTGTGAATATTAATATTCGAATAGTTTAATATTAATCGCTGACTTAATGTACACCTTTGAGTCGCACAACCATAATGATGAATTCGCTAAAAAACAACATGATTTAATTGATTTATGAAATGTTATAAATTGGTTAGAATAATTCATATTCAAGACATTTTTTTTTATGTTTGAAGTTTTTTTGTAATTATTTGAACACATTTATAAAAGTTATGTTTGCGCACATTGATATTGATATCAATGTAATTTAAAGAAAATTGTATAAAATGATTTATGGAAATTTTATGTCATCTGATGACATGGTTTATGGAAATTTTAAGTCATTTGATGACATGATTTGTTGAAATTTTATGTCATTTAATAACATATCATTTGTAAAGAAAGGACTGGACAGAGAGAAACAATCAAGTGAATTAGTTAGGGAAGTTTTAAGTAAAGAATGGGAAAAGTTTCATTCTTTCAATTTTCCTTCTTATTGATTCTTTCTCTCTCTCCTTCTAACTTTTCATCACAGAAACGAAAAAACGAATTTTCAGATTCTTTCAACTCCAAATAAAAATATCAAATAAAATAAAACAGAAGTGGATCATCCATCTCTTGCAACGCTAGGATGTGGATCTTGAAGATCTGAAGAGATATCTTCATTCAATGTGTGATTTCTAGGCAACATCCTAAGGTGATTCAATCATATCTAGAAGTATTTTTCATTCAAGGTGCAAATCAAATGCAACATCAACAAGGTGTGTTTTAAGGATTGGGTAGCAAGGTATGTCATTTTCTATATATATAGAGAGTGATTTTGCAGTGTTTAATGGAAATTTAATTTGACTTTCATAATTTGTATGATGTATTATTGTCTTGCTTAATTAAAAATTATTTGTGAAGATTGAATTATTTGTTGAATGATATAATTGAGTTTTCATTTCATAGATCAAAATTAATTTTGTTTATGTTTTAAAACAACATTTAAGTGTAGATCTATGTTTTAAACATTCTAATTAAATTGTAACTGTGATATCCCAGAATTTTAGACAATATCAATTTAATAATCTTCATATAAAATTAAATTGATATTGACAATATTGATTAATAAAATATGTTTTGGTTTAATAATCTGATTTAAATAAATATTTAATTTGTGATTTTATCGTTTTAAATGCTAAAATAAATGTTTAAATTATAATGTGTGTATATATATATATATATTTATATATGTATATATATATATATATATTATAGTTTGTCTTTGTTTTGGAATTTAATTAATAAATGAAGTTTGTTTTAAATTCTAATAAAATATCTAGTAATTAGGAAATTATGTTTTAAATTAATATTAAGCTTTTAAAATCTATTTAAATTAATAACTATATGATTTGTAAATATTTAAAATAAATGTTATATTGTTAAAAATTGACTTAGCTTAATTTTTATTTTTAAATAAAGGTTGATTTTATTTCTTTTTAAAATATAATTTGATTAAATATGAATTGAGTATATTTTATATAAGTTTAAAATGTAAAATAGCATATGATTTAAATTCATTTAAATATAAAAGTGATTTATAATTTCTTTATAAATCATATAAAATTTGTTAATTGTTATTTGAAACCATATTAATAAATATTCTATTTTTCATAAATATAAAGAAGAATTAAAATAAGGAATTAGAGTCTTCATTTTTGAATTGAATAAATAGATTTTAATTTTGATTTCAAAAATTTAATTTGATTTGGGATTTTATTTTGAAATCCAAATTAATCTATTCTTTAGAAAATTTGTATAAGTTTTAATTTATTAATTTGTTTTATTTACATTTTCTTTAAAATAAGAAATTTACATAAGTATAAATTGAATTTAAGAAAGACCCTTTATAAACATTTAAAAATATAACTAAATAAAATAAAAGACAAGTGTTAACAAGTTAGTAATTTAAATAACATGTGTAAATGTAAGAACTAAAGTACATGACATGTGTCATTGTTTTTCTTTTATTCTTTTTCTTTATTTTGATAAATTTATTTCAGCCCCTTTTAAAAAAAACATTTTCATTTCCCCTCATCCTCTTTTCAAAAAAAAAGATAAAGAAATCAAAAATCTGAAAACTCAAAGTTCTTCAAAAACAAGACCTGAAACTTCACTCCTCAAAATTTTAATTGCAAACCAATAGCCTGTAACCAAATTCCAAAATTCAAACCTGCATTTCCTTTCAAACCTGATACAAGCAATTAAATCCTCAAGTAATTCAAACTGAAATGTAGATTAATGTCTGCATTTCATCTGGAAATTTTCAACAATAAACTCTGAAACCAATTCCAAGTTCATGCAACAACCCTGTAATCTCATTGCCAGTTGCAAATATCAAATCTTCAGCCTCAATACATTTCTCCACTTCCAAAACAACCTGTAGTTTTAAAACCTGCATGCATGAAGTAGATAATCAGAAGCAACATAAAGTTTCAGTCCAAAGCAATTCAAGTTCAAATTTTTCAATAAACATGATGCTCTGCTCAGGAAATTGGTGAGTAACATTTTTGTTAAAATAATTTAAGTAACATGGTTGCATGATTTATCACTGTGATGAGTATGGCTTGTGATAAGTATGTTTCTGTATGTGTATCTAGGAACTATCTGTAGATATTTGGATGATGTGTGTGTGTGCATATCTGCTAATATCTTGACCTCTCTGTTTCTAGTTTAAGCTCAGTCCTTATATTTAATTTAAATTCCCTATCTCATGATCTAAGCATTGTTATGGATTGTGATACCAACAAAATTTGTTTGTGTAATCATAAGCTTAATTTTAAAATTTTAATTAGGTTAAAACAGATACAGCTTTCTCTGGAAACCCAATATGATCAGGGAAATATGAATTTTTTTAAAACTTAAAATCCTTGATTAATTCAATTAAGATTGTGATCTGGAAACTTAAGTGAAAACATGATTTTTAAATCATAAAGCACAATTTTTAGTTAGAGATTTTGGGGGCAGTTCAGTTCTATCAGGAAGAGAGGAATTTGGGAAATTTAGATAAATCAGGGATTTGGGAGGGTCGGGGTAGTTACTGGAGGAAGTGAGGCCTATGGTATGGCCGAGAAAATTGTCAGGAGATGATCAAGATGATCATAGTGGCGGCAGTGATCAAATTAAATTTGTAACCCTAGTTTATGAGGAGGTTTTACATACGGTCAATTCTGTCTTATTATGTGATCGAGTGCTATGGGGTTCTGAAGGAGGGTGGCTGGATTGGTGACGAAGGTATAGAAGAAGTAGCAGCTCCAATGGTGGTCGGAGGGAGGAGGACTCGCCGTTGACAGGGTTTGTGGTTTTGGGGTGCTTAGCGTTTTCAGGTTTTTTTTTAAAAAAAAGGAACCGCTCTGCTTGAATTTGGGAAATGGGGATTCTTTGATGCTTAGGTGTTCAGATGGGCTCAAGGGAGGTTGGTGGATTGGATGATCATCTCTGATGATCGGGAAGATGGCCATTGCACTGTGCATGTGCACAGTGGCCATAGAGAGGAGATTTAGTTCTGGAATATGGAGAAGAAGTGGTGCTCGGGTATTTTCTGTTTTTGCTCGAAGTTAAAGTGGGGGTGACTCGAAGTAGGATAGCTTTTTACTCGGGTTGTTTTTGTTTTCAGGTTGTTATTCCTGAAACCTGATCTGTTTCAGGTTTTTGAAATTTTAACTAAATTATAAATAAAAAAAATTAAGGAAAGTTTAAATTTAAACTTTAAACAAGATTAAAACATGAATTCAAATAGATTTTGAATTTCAGGTTTTGAAATAATCAAGATTTGCCGAAATAAAATATTTAAAATTTTAAAACCTTCACAGTTTTTGATATTTAGTGATTTTTTTAAAATCTAAAGGTAAGTTTTAGAACAAGATTTAAATTCTAAGTTAAATCTGAATTTAGAATCCTGGATTCAAATTTGAATTTGAATCTGAAAGTTTCAAAAAGAAAATAGGATGATAAACCCAAATGTTATACTTTAGTTTGAATATTTTAGTGTGTATAACATGTGTTTTGTAAAATCTAAAAATGAAATTTAAACAGGGTTTTAAATTTTAATCTTTGTATTTAAATCTGAAAGCATGGATAAGTTTTGAGTTGTAATAAAAATAAGATTTGAATTTATATGTTTCAATATTATTTGAAATATTTAAGGTATTTTAAATTTATTTAAATTGAATATGGGCTAAAGATAAAACTATTCTTTTAAAAATACTTTAAAGATAAGTGATCCTTTAAAATGAAAATTTAAGAGTTTTTAAACATTTAAAATCTTGTTTAAGTTTGAATTCATTTTAAATTTTTTATGGAATTTAGAAAATTTAAAAGTAATTTGTTTTAAATGACTTTAATAATGATAATTTAATCATTAATGAGATAAATGATTTTGTTTATTGTTTTGAAAACTTAATTATCTGATCAAGGTAATTAAGATTTTAATTAATTTAATTAATTAATAATCAGGATATTAATTAAATAGTTAACGGTTTATTTAATTAATTAAAAGTTTAAGTAAGTTAACTAAATTTGATTTAAAGTATGACTTAGGAATTAATTTAAATAAGATTTGATTATTTAATTAATGGATTGAAATTATTAATCAAGTAATTAATAATTAATTAAGTTTTTAATTATCACTTGATTAGTTTAAGATTAATTAATGAGTTTCTTTAAATAAATTAAGAATTAATATTGATTAATTCAATTAATTACTTTGGAAAAATAATTAAAGATTTGTTATGAGTTAATGAAGGTCATTAACTTGATATTATTTTATGATTAATTAATGTAATTAGTTTTAATAATTAATTGGATTAATTAATTTAAGATAATCATTTGAGAATTATTTAAGTATAATTACTTAGTGAAAGTAATTAAGGAAATTAATTACTAATTGTAATTAATTAAGTTTATTTTGATTAATTAAGTTAATTAATTAAGTTTAATTAATTTAAATTAATCATTGACTTGATTTGAGAAGTAACTACAAATGGAAAATTACTTAGTGGAGAAAATAAATTACTGGATGTAATTTAATGGAGGAGTTTTGGAATTAATTACTTGTGTAATTAATATGTGATTAGTATGTTGAATAATTACTTAAGTAAGTAATTAATAATTAATTACTTAGTGTAATTAATTTAGGTTTTGATAATTAATGGGTTATTTAAAATAATTTGAGATCATTAATTTATATAATTAATGATATGATTAAGGATTTATTAATTAAGAAAATTAATCAATGAAGGTATTAGTTAATTAATTAAGGATTAATTAATAAAGTAATTACAGGTTAATTACAGGGATTGGTTTGGATTAATTAAATTGTGAAATTAATTAGAGATTAATTACTTGAATGTAATTAAAGAATAATTAATCAAGATGATTAATTAGGGTAATTTGTTAAGAATAATTAATTGATGTATAAGCAAGATTTATTTGGATGAGTAATTAATTTAATTTATTTTAAATTAATTTAAGGAAGAAGTAATTAATTTAATTCATTTTAAATTAATTATAGATTGGATTGATAAGTAATTGCTTATGAATAATGGTTGATATTCATTACCCTGAATGGTTGGAATCTCAGTTATGAGATAAATGTTATTGTGTGATTTGGATGCTATGGTTGCATTGAGTTGATAATAGGAATTATCTGTTTAAGTTGATAATATAGATTATCTGATGTGATGATAATATTGATTATCTATTATGATGTTAAGAATTATATATCTGTGTGTATATAGATAATATTGAATTGAATTGTTTTAAACTTTTAAACAACTTGGACCTAAAAGACATGCTTTGGATTTCGATGAGACCGGGATCGGGTTTCCATATTTGGATATCCGAAAACCACATCGATTCCAAATAACGTTAGGTCGTGAATCCAAATGGAAATTTGTGAAGACTCGAGGTGTAAGGGCTATACATCAGTATAACTCTGTGGGTGATTCCGTAATGAGTTTGACGGAATAGTACTTATAGATTCTAGATGGTGGATTAGAGTGCAAGGGTTATTGTCGTTAACTCTAAGGGTGATTCCAATAATGAGTGTAACGAGATAATGCCTTCAGTTTCGTTCGAACCCGGAACGAACTTGTATGGATTGAATGCTTTCAGAACATCGTCAGGTGGACGATGAGCATTCTAAATGATATGTCCTATAAAGGTAATCGTAACCTCAAGCCTCATCAACCAGGAATGGCTAAAACAGGGGAGGTGCAGCAAGGCTTCGTGGGTAGCTCCCACTGGAGAGCGAGATTGATCCCTGTCTAGATGTCCCTTTATGTTCGGCTGTGTGGGCTGTTGGTTGCAAACAACTGCGGGGTTGTCTTGTTCGGATTTGTTCAGTAAGGAATGGTTCCGGCCTTGTGTTGCAGGGGAGTTAGGGTGGCTCCTCAGTACGGTGATCTAGGCCACGTACTGTGACGGGCGGTACCCCAGTAGCCCTGCCATTGTATGGAATCCAAAATCCAATAAGTGTCGTACGTATTAGTTGTGCCCAACTATGTTGGAACGTGAGATGTAAGCATTCCAGCTATTTCTGTATTTTACTTGAAAACCCTAGACACTATTATAATATCATCAGATTTCCTATCAAATGTTTTGGTTTGCGTAAGGTAAAACTTTTCCATGTTTATGTGTGGAAAGTCTTACGTGATACCTTTTCTTTTCAAAGTTTTTTAAAGTTAAGCAACCTTAACCTGTTACTCACACCAGACCCATGTCTGACCCGGAGTTTATCTTTGTTTTCTTAAACTCTTGGGTACTCAAATTTTTACGAGTAGCCAAGGGATTCAGGTTAGCTTTGACGAATAATGAAGGAGCAATGGAGCAGGAGGCTTCTACGTTATAGATATATAGTTCTGTTGTGTGTTCTCTGTGATGTGATTGTATTGAGTTGTAAAAACTAGACAGGTGTTTATAACTGTCTAGTATACGTGATGTGTATGCTGTGTATCTCTGATTGGTATTGTATATTATGTAAATACTTATGTTATTAATATAATTTATTCGTTCCGCTGTTGAGATTCTAGTGTTGTTTCTTCTTTCTCTTCTTTCTTTTCTTCTTCTATCCCTTTCTTTCTTAATTGATGATGCGATTTTCTGGGAGTGGAAAGTCGGGTCGTCACAGTTGGTATCAGAGCATTAGGTTGAGTGAATACCTAGGCTCTGGAGTGGTGTCTTTCTTGAGAGAGCGTATTTGTAATTTTTATTATATTTATATTTATTTATTTATTTCTACCTATCTGTTGGGTTACCTGTTCGGAGTTTTCCAATATAAGTTATAAAGGTAGATTGAGGTAGTAGTGTGTGTAACGCGACTACCAATTGGTTGGATTTTGTATGTTAGGTTGAAAGTGTATCTGTCGAGACTGTAGACCTAATACCGTCTCGAGTAAGTTTTGAAGTGGTGTAAGGACTTCATTGATCTCTGAAGATAACCTGTTAAGGTTCGGAGTTCATCTTTGAAGTCGAATGAGTAGAGTTTGGATCTGTTGGCTGAACTGAAGTGAGTGATGATATCTTGATATCTCAGGAATAGTAGCTGCGTGATGAGATGCAGCGACTATGGATGTTTCCGAAGATGATTTCTTTGGAACAAGTTTAATGAAGTGAGTCTGCTTCGATGTGTGGCTGAGTTCAGCAGGGTGTTTTTGTTGTTTGAAGTCCGAGTTTCTCAAAGAGCTTTGGATTGAGAATTCTTTGGCATTGGTGTCAACAGTGCAGATAGGAGTGTTCTGTGTGTCGGTAGAATTTTCTGAATTAGCAGTTTTCTGGAGATGGAGTTCAGAAGCAGTAGAGTAGAATCCATTTCTTCGATGGATTTGCAAGACCAGCATAAGTTGTTCTGATTGGTAAAGAGAGAATAGTTTTCTTTGGATTTTAGTATGAGTTGATCGCAAAAGTGACTTGCGATGGTTGAGTGTTCCCTTGGGTTGTTGGAGATTTTTCTGAATATTTTCAGAGAGGTCAAAATTTGTCTTCATCTAGAGATTCAGTGATATCGGTGGTTCTACTAGTTGAAGGTTGGTCTCTTGAGATGGAGTTTGTTGAAGCGACTCAGGATTTGAGGAAATTCTGAATTTTCTCTTGGTTATTGGAGATCTTCTTGGTTATACTGTCCAGCTAGCTTATGTTCTTCAACAGCATTCTTTTCTACTCCAGATCAGAGTTGTGCAGCAAAAGCAGTTTGGGAGTGCATTTGCTTTTCTTTTCCGGATAGGAGAAGTTTGTTTTCTTCTGATGGTTGTGAGTGGAGTTTGTTCTTGACCTTGATTGATCGTGGAGGATCATTCTAATGGGTTTGGTCAGTTTGTTGCTTGAGACATTAGCAAGGATTTAGCTGGTCAGGTAAGATGTGGGCAGCTCGAGATCGTCCGAAGAGTTTTGTGAATCTGAAGTCTGGTTTTGGATAAGTTTTCCCAGTTTTAGGAGCTATAAATTTTAGTAAGGTTGGATAAAATTGGGTAAGCTAGCTCTGAGATGTTTTGGATTTCTTCTATGATCTGTTTTGGATAAGTGTTTGATTATCTGGATTAAATTGCCAGTTTGGACAACTGGAATTCGATGTGATTCACGTATCTCTAAGGGAGTACGTGTATATCTATTTCTAGTTTTGGAATCAGCTGTCGGGGAGATTTGGCTGTTGAGTCAGACTTATCTGTAGTCTGATGTCTTGTTCAGTTATAGATATAGATGAATAGGAGCTCTGTAACTTAGTAGTGTTGATTGTTTGGGTTTTATAGAGCGAGTAACCCGGTGTTTACTTGGGAAACTCGAGGAAACTCTATCTAGAATTTTGTCTAGTTAATTTTGTTTGATTAGATGAATTGATTGCTATGGATGTTAGCATATGTTTGATATATGCTTGGTTTTAAAATTTGAAATCTAAAATAGGTTATTAAGTTACCTTTGTTTTAAATTTCGGGGACGAAATTCTTTTAAGGGGGAAGGAATGTGATATCCCAGAATTTTAGACAATATCAATTTAATAATCTTTATATAAAATTAAATTGATATTGACAATATTGATTAATAAAATATGTTTTGGTTTAATAATCTGATTTAAATAAATATTTAATTTGTGATTTTATCTTTTTAAATGCTAAAATAAATGTTTAAATTATAATATATATATATATATATATATATATATATTATAGTTTATCTTTGTTTTGGAATTTAATTAATAAATGAAGTTTGTTTTTAAATTCTAATAAAATATCTAGTAATTAGGAAATTATGTTTTACATTAATATTAAGCTTTTAAAATCTATTTAAATTAATAACTACATGATTTGTAAATATTTATAATAAATGTTATATTGTTAAAAATTTGACTTAGCTTAATTTTTATTTTTAAATAAAGGTTGATTTTATTTCTTTTTAAAATATAATTTGATTAAATATGAATTGAGTATATTTTATATAAGTTTAAAATGTAAAATAACATATGATTTAAATTCATTTAAATATAAAAGTGATTTATAATTTCTTTATAAATCATATAAAATTTGTTAATTGTTATTTGAAACCATATTAATAAATATTCTATTTTTCATAAATATAAAGAAGAATTAAAATAAGGAATTAGAGTCTTCATTTTTAAATTGAATAAATAGATTTTAATTTTGATTTCAAAAATTTAATTTGATTTGGGATTTTATTTTGAAATTCAAATTAATTGATTCTTTAGAACATTTGTATAAGTTTTAATTTATTAATTTGTTTTATTTACATTTTCTTTAAAATAAGAAATTTACATAAGTATAAATTGAATTAAAGAAAGACCCTTTATAAACATTTAAAAATATAACTAAATAAAATAAAAGACAAGTGTTAACAAGTTAGTAATTTAAATAACATGTGTAAATGTAAGAACTAAAGTACATGACATGTGTCATTGTTTTTCTTTTATTGTTTTTCTTTATTTTGATAAATTTATTTCAGCCTCTTTTAAAAAAAAAAATTCATTTCCCCTCATCCTCTTTTCAAAACAAAAGATAAAGAAATCAAAAATCTGAAAACTCAAAGTTCTTCAAAATCAAGACCTGAAACTTCACTCCTCAAAATTTTAATTGCAAACCAATAGCCTGTAGCCAGATTCTAAAATTCAAACCTGCATTTCCTTTCAAACCTGATACAAGCAATTAAATCCTCAAGTAATTCAAACTGAAATGTAGATTAATGTCTGCATTTCATCTGGAAATTTTCAGCAATAAACTCTGAAACCAATTCCAAGTTCATGCAATAACCCTGTAATCTCATTGCCAGTTGCAAATATCAAATCTTCAGCCTCAATACATTTCTCCACTTCCAAAACAAACCTGTAGTTTTAAAACCTGCATGCATGAAGTAGATAATCAGAAGCAACATAAAGTTTAAGTCCAAAGCAATTCAAGTTCAAATTTTTCAATAAACATGATGCTCTGCTCAGGAAATTGGTGAGTAACATTTTTGTTAAAATAATTTAAGTAACATGGTTGCATGATTTATCACTGTGATGAGTATGGCTTGTGATAAGTATGTTTCTGTATGTGTATCTAGGAACTATCTGTAGATATTTGGATGATGTGTGTGTGTGCATATCTGCTAATATCTTGACCTCTCTGTTTCTAGTTTAAGCTCATTCCTTATATTTAATTTAAATTCCCAATCTCATGATCTAAGCATTGTTATGGATTGTGATACAAACAAAATTTGTTTGTGTAATCATAAGCTTAATTTTAAAATTTTAATTAGGTTAAAACAGATAAAGCTTTCTCTGGAAACCCAATATGATCAGGGAAATATTAATTTGTTTAAAACTTAAAATCCTTGATTAATTAAATTAAGATTGTGATCTGGAAACTTAAGTGAAAACATGATTTTTAAATCATAAAACACAATTTTTAGTTAGAGATTTTGGGGGCAGTTCATTTCTATCTGGAAGAGAGAAATTTGGGAAATTTAGATAAATCAGGGATTTGGGAGGGTCGGGGTAGTTACTGGAGGAAGTGAGGCCTATGGTGTGGCCGAGAAAATTGTCAGGAGATGATCAAGATGATCATGGTGGCGGCAGTGATCAAATTAAATTTGTAACCCTAGTTTATGAGGAGGTTTTACATACGGTCAATTCTGTCTTATTATGTGATCGAGTGCTACGGGGTTCTGAAGGAGGGTGGCTGGATTGGTGACGAAGGTATAGAAGAAGTAGCAGCTCCAATGGTGGTCGGAGGGAGGAGGACTCGTCGTTGATAGGGTTTGTGGTTTTGGGGTGCTTAGTGTTTTCAGGTTTTTAAAAAAAAATAAGGAACTGCTCTGCTTGAATTTGGGAAATGGGGATTCTCTGATGCTTAGGTGTTTAGATGGGCTCAAGGGAGGTTGGTGGATTGGATGATCATCTCTGATGATCGGGAAGATGGCCATGGCAATGTGCATGTGCACAGTAGCCATAGAGAGGAGATTTAGTTCTGGAATATGGAAAAGAAGTGGTGCTTGGGTATTTTCTGTTTTTGTTCGAAGTTAAAGTGGGGGTGACTCGAAGTAGGATAGCTTTTTACTCAGGTTGTTTTTGTTTTCAGGTTGTTATTCCTGAAACCTGATCTGTTTCAGGTTTTTGAAATTTTAACTAAATTATAAATAAATAAAAAGTAAGGCAAGTTTAAATTTAAACTTTAAACAAGATTAAAACATGAATTCAAATAGATTTTGAATTTCAGGTTTTGAAATAATCAAGATTTACAGAAATAAATTATTTAAAATTTTAAAACCTGCACAGTTTTTGATATTTAGTGATTTTTTTTAAATCTGAAGGTAAGTTTTAGAACAAGATTTAAATTCTAAGTTAAATCTGAATTTAGAATCCTGGATTCAAATTTGAATTTGAATCTGAAAATTTCAAAAAGAAAATAGGATGATAAACCCAAAGGTTATAATTTAGTTTGAATATTTTAGTATGTATAACATGTGTTTTATAAAATCTGAAAATGAAATTTAAACAGGGTTTTAAATTTTAATCTTTGTATTTAAATCTGAAAGCATGAATAAGTTTTGAGTTGTAATAAAAATAAGATTTGAATTTATATGTTTCAATATTATTTGAAATATTTAAGGTATTTTAAATTTATTTAAATTGAATATGGGCTAAAGATAAAACTATTCTTTTAAAAATACTTTAAAGATAAGTGATCCTTTAAAATGAAAATTTAAGAGTTTTTAAACATTTAAAATATTGTTTAAGTTTGAATTCATTTTAAATTTTTATGGAATTTAGAAAATTTGAAAGTAATTTGTTTTAAATGACTTTAATAATGATAATTTAATCATTAATGAGATAAATGATTTTGTTTATTGTTTTGAAAACTTAATTATCTGATAAAGGTAATTAAGATTTTAATTAATTTAATTAATTAATAATCAGGATATTAATTAAATAGTCAAGGGTTTATGTAATTAATTAAAAGTTTAAGTAAGTTAATTAATTTGATTTAAAGTATGACTTAGGAATTAATTTAAATAAGATTTGATTATTTAATTAATGGATTGAAATTATTAATCAAGTAATTAATAATTAATTAAGTTTTTAATTATCACTTGATTAGTTTAAGATTAATTAATGAGTTTCTTTAAATAAATTAAGAATTAATATTGATTAATTCAATTAATTACTTTGGAAAAATAATTAAAGATTTGTTATGAGTTAATGAAGGTCATTAACTTGATATTATTTTATGATTAATTAATGTAATTAATTTTAATAATTAATTGGATTAATTAATTTAAGATAATCATTTGAGAATTATTTAAGTATAATTACTTAGTGAAAGTAATTAAGGAAATTAATTACTAATTGTAATTAATTAAGTTTATTTTGATTAATTAAGTTAATTAATTAAGTTTAATTAATTTAAATTAATCATTGACTTGATTTGAGAAGTAATTACAAATGGAAAATTACTTAGTGAAGAAAATAAATTACTGGATGTAATTTAATGGAGGAGTTTTGGAATTAATTACTTGTGTAATTAATATGTAATTAGTATGTTGAATAATTACTTAAGTAAGTAATTAATAATTAATTACTTTGTGTAATTAATAATTAATTACTTAGTGTAATTAATTTAGGTTTTGATGATTATGGGTTATTTAAAATAATTTGAGATCATTAATTTATATAATTAATGATATGATTAAGGATTTATTAACTAAGAAAATTAATCAATGAAGGTATTAGTTAATTAATTAAGGATTAATTAATGAAGTAATTACAGGTTAATTACAGGGATTGGTTTGGATTAATTAAATTATGAAATTAATTAGAGATTAATTACTTGAATGTAATTAAAGAATAATTAATCAAGATGATTAATTAGGGTAATTTGTTAAGAATAATTAATTGATGTATAAGCAAGATTTATTTGGATGAGTAATTAATTTAATTTATTTTAAATTAATTTAAGGAAGAAGTAATTAATTTAATTCATTTTAAATTAATTATAGATTGGATTGATAAGTAATTGCTTATGAATAATGGTTGATATTCATTACCCTGAATGGTTGGAATCTCAGTTATGAGATAAATGTTATTGTGTGATTTGGATGCTATGGTTGCATTGAGTTGATAATAGGAATTATCTGTTTAAGTTGATAATATAGATTATCTGATGTGATGATAATATTGATTATCTATTATGATGTTAAGAATTATCTATCTGTGTGTATATAGATAATATTGAATTGAATTGTTTTAAACTTTTAAACAACTTGGACCTAAAAGACACGCTTTGGATTTCGATGAGACCAGGATCGGGTTTCCATATTTGGATATCCGAAAACCACATCGATTCCAAATAACGTTAGGTCGTGAATCCAAATGGAGCTTTGCGAAGACTCGAGGTGTAAGGGCTATACGTCAGTATAACTCTGTGGGTGATTCCGTAATGAGTTTTACCGAATAGTACTTATAGATTTGAGATGGTGGATTAGAGTGCAAGGGTTATTGTCGTTAACTCTGAGGGTGATTCCAATAATGAGTGTAACGAGATAATGCTTTCGGTTTCGTTCGAACCCGGAACGAACTTGTATGGATTGAATGCTTTCAGAACATCGTCAGGTGGACGATGAGCATTCTAAGTGATATGTCCTATAAAGGTAATCGTAACCTCAAGCCTCATCAACCCGGAATGGCTAAAACAGGGGAGGTGCAGCAAGGCTTCGTGGGTAACTCCCACTGGAGAGCGAGATTGATCCCTGTCTAGAAGTCCCTTTATATTCGGCTGTGTAGGCTGTTGGTTGCAAACAACTGCGGGGTTGTTTTGTTCGGTACTATTCAGTAAGGAATGGTTCCGGCCTTGTGTTGCAGGGGAGTTAGGGTAGCTCATCGGTACGGTGATCTAGGCCACATACTGTGACGGGCGGTACCCCAGTAGCCCTGCCATTGTATGGAATCCGAAATCCAATAAGTGCCGTACGTATTAGTTGTGCCCAACTATGTTGGAACGTGAGATGTAAGCATTCCAGCTATTTCTGTATTTTACTTGAAAACCCTAGACTCTATTATAATATCATCGGATTTCCTATCAAATGTTTTGGTTAGCGTAAGGTAAAACTTTTCCATGTTTATGTGTGGAAAGTCTTACGTGATACCTTTTCTTTTCAAAGTTTTTTAAAGTTAAGCAACCTTAACCTGTTACTCACACCAGACCCATGTCTGACCCGGAGTTTATCTTTGTTTTCTTAAACTCTTGGGTACTCAAATTTTTACGAGTAGCCAAGGGATTCAGGTTAGCTTTGACGGATAATGGAGGAGCAATGGAGCAGGATGCTTCTATGTTATAGATATATAGTTCCGCTGTGTGTTCTCTGTGATGTGATTGTATTGAGTTGTAAAAACTAGACAGGTGTTTACAACTGTCTAGTATACGTGATGTGTATGCTGTGTATCTCTGATTGGTATTGTATATTATGTAAATACTTATGTTATTAATATAATTTATTCGTTCCGCTGTTGAGATTCTAGTGTTGTTTCTTCTTTCTCTTCTTTCTTTTCTTCTTCTATCACTTTCTTTCTTAATTGATGATACGATTTTCTGGGAGTGGAAAGTAAGGTCGTTACAGTAATTCTTCAGATATGAATGTTTACATGTTCGAATTGGTTAGCTGCTTTTCTTTACTTTGTTAAATTGAAACTAAATCTATATTTTTAAAATATAATATTTTATTTTTAGTTCTGTGTTTTAACATTTAATTTAAATTTAGTTTCTTTAAATCTAGAAATTTACATTTTCATGTTAATTGATTGAATTATATTTAAAGTTAAAAATGAAATTTACATGGAATCAATACAATGTTTCAATTATTGATCTATGTTTTAATCTTTCATAACAAAGTGTAATTTTAGTTTTGAATTTCAATACATGTATGTATGTATGTTTGTATGTACTGCCTGCATTTTTTTATTGCATTAGATATTTACATATGAATAAAAGGTATTTTAAGAACAAATCAAAGTTTTGAAATTGACTGTAATAATAGTCTAATTTATATTATTAGAAAGCTTTGATTGAATTACATATGTACATATTTGGATCTACCTATATGTGTTCGTATAAAATTTGTTTTTCTTTACATATATTGTTATGGTATGAAATCATTTCTCTTTTTAATTAAGACAATAATGAATACATACAATTCATTGTTACATTCCATATCCTTACATTATGGTAGCTATTAATTATCATTAATATGTTGCATTAATTAGGTTAACTAAAAGGGAAGCTGTATCAATCACCCTTGTCATCTCTTATTTATTTCCATTTCAATTCCTATGTAATAACCAATCAAATTGTTCTTGTTTATGTTATATATAAATATCAATTACCACTTACTATGACACTCCCTGTATGTTGCAATTGCACAATATTTACTATGAATATATTTAAAATTCATGTCATATTTAGATTAGCCATTAATGTTAATTTATTAATCAGTTATTTAATTTAATTAAAAGAAGAAAACGAAAAGCTTCATTCTCTAACTAAATTTATGATTCCTCACTAATTTAATAATTTAAGAGAAAGGAAATGAAAAGTTTTATTCTCTAAATAAATTTATTCCCCCTGATTAACTGAATAAGTTAAGAGAAAGGAAATAAAATATTTCCTTCTCCAAATAAATTTGAAAAGTAAACATTACACACAAATTTTTATATAAGAGTATATTTGATAAACCACAAATTACACACACATTATATTAAAGCGAAACTTTATTTATGAAGTTAAATAAAATATTGATTTTATTTAAAAGAAACTTAGTAAAGTTCCAAATGAATTTAAACTTCATAGACACATTAAAGATCCAAAATGGTTAATTTTTTTTTTTTGAAATTCATCTATTTCTTCCGCTATGGGCTTGTAATCACCCGGTTTTTCAACGGTTAATTTTGAATATTTAAATGGTTTTAAGTATTTGATTTGGATTTATAATTTCGTTAGTAAGATTTTAAAACTGGACTTTCAAGTGATTTCGTAAATTTTCGAAATTATCGTTTTAATCGACGAGTTAAAGTAGCGATCTAGGGCACAATCTTGTATTTCAACGAAACCAGTTCCATTGGATCCGTTATAGTGTATTATTATCGGATTTCAAATTTCGTAATGTTTGGAGTTATCCTTTGGTTGTACAGGATATAAATGCGTTGAGTTTATATCGAAAGTTCAATATAATAATTGGGTCTAAAAAGCTATCTTCTACGTATAATCGAATTAGGACTCAAAACTTTTCCATTAGGTTCGGAATAGCGGTATAAAATTATAATCGCTCGGCAGTATGCGTTAATAGGGGTTTGAAACTTTGAGCCGTGTAAATCGAGATATTTGTAATTAAATAATAATTTAAAATGTTTAAGGTTAATCACAGCCGTATGCTCCCAATCAGATGCGCCTTTCTCTTTTACTCACACAATCCCTCTCCTTTGAAAAAAACCATCACGCAATAGTTCACTCACGAGAAAGAAAAAGCGGAGGCTTCAAAAGGAAGAATTTTTTTAGGATAAAATCAATCAGAAATCATCACTTAGACATTTCCTTTATACAATTCAGTATTCTCGACTCTTTCTCTTCCTTTTGCTCATTTCCAATTCAACAAAACAATGGCTGAAGAAAAAAAATGAAATCATGTTCGAATTAAAAAAATCGACAGAGAAAAGAAAAAAAGAGGATCGATCGAAATAAAAATGTGAACGAATCGCTCGACCTGGGAAACGAAGACGCGAAGGGTTCGTGGCGCTCGCAGGGTTCTCGATCATGGAGCGACGCCTAGAGGACGGGATTGTAAAAGGGGTTCGCGACTCTCGTTCGCGTGTGACAGTTTGACATAGGGATTGGCGATGGTGTACTCGAATTGGTGGTAGTTGGATTAATTTGAATTCAGGCGATTTGCGTTCGTGATTTTGGTTTTGGTCGAGGGGTGGGCTGAGGAATAAACGGTAGGCGGTAGAGTTGAAGGTAATGTCCTAGGCATTGGCTGGATGTAGGTGAGGCAATGGTGGAAAGGAGGTCTAATAGAATGACAAATTTGCCGAGCAAGGTTAGGCTGAGGTGCCAGATCTTGTTTATCTATCTCGGAATGAAGTCGGAAAAAAAGAAAAAGAAGAAACGAGTCATGTTGGATCGTAGCAATGAAACACTATACATTGGAACAAATTTGGAATTTGAATGATTGGCAATTTTAGAGAAGAAAAAAAATCAAGGTGAGATAATTCTCACTTATTTCGATTGCCTATTTAATTTTAAATAGCTAAAATTAATTATTGGTTGCTTGGTTGAATTTAAAAATTATTATCTGTTGAACGATATATAATATATATAGTATTATATATACTGGTATTTGGAGTGATATTCCCACACGTTATAGCGGATGAGACCCTATGCGCCCCGCATAATAGCTGATGACCCTAATACCGTGATATCCCCCTATAAGTAGGATTAGTATTATTTTATGTTGTATTAACATCTATGAATGCAGGGAAACAGGTTGGAGACATCCAACTAGATTCCTCAAATACATTGTCCATTTTTCATATATTGTGATATATGAATTGTATAGAATAATCTAGTATAGACTATTGTAGTGATTGAAATTATTGGATGTTATTATAACACTAGCTTGAATTTTAATATTTTAAAATACCATGCATATATTTTCAAAATTTAAGGAATTAAAGGGAATTTTTGATATAAAAATATTTATATTGGATATTTATTTATTTTTAAGAAAATTGAATTGGGGATAATACACACACACACACACACATATATATATATAATTTTTTTTGATTGTACGTAACAATTCGTGAATGGGTTTAAATAAAGACTTTTTAAAAAATTAATTATATGAAGGAGTTTGTAAATGGTATTCTGAAATATGAAAAGGAGTTATAATTAATATTAAAAATAGATTGGAGGTATAAATGGAATTGCTAAGAAATGAATTTATATTATGGAATTTTATAAATAAGATTTGTTTCATAAAAAGGAACAAACCAAAGGAGTTATAAAATTAATAAACGATGTTTATAATAGGGAATTTGATATCAGATGATAGATTGAAAATATAAATTTACAAGAAGAATTTATATTAGTGTAACGATCCCGAATTTTAATCAATTTTAAATTGATAATTAAATTATTTTTGATTTAAAATTGTTAAATTAAATGATAAATTGATTTGAGTTTATCCAAATCCAAATAAAATATGTTATTTATTAAGAAAGAGATAGTTTCTTTTATAAACTATTTTAACTTAATATTGAGTTATTTTTTTAAAACAATATTTATAATAAAATGTCTTTAATATGAATTCTTATTTTATATAGAAATTGTCGTTTCAAATTTATTTATAAATAATAGATATTTATGTTTTGAAAGAAACTATGATTTATAAAATTCGAAAATGAAGTCTTTCAAAAATGTTTAAAATAAAATAAACTTTGTAAATATATATAAGTATGCACACTTGTAATATGAAACAAGTAAACAAGAAAAATGTAAATATATTCAATAGCTTGCAAAAGAAAGGATAAGCATACATTCAAGTATAGTACAAACGAAAGGGAAATAGAAAAAAAGTGATATGCATAAGCATATAAAACAAGGCAATATAAAAGCAAAAACAAAAGATAAGATTAAAAGATATCCAACTATAAGTATGTTGTGTACACTTAAAACAATACCAAGGCAAATGAAATTTTGATAAACTATAAAATATAAAACATACAAATTAAACAAATTTGTTAAATTATAACAACATAATATATATATATATATATATACATTTATATTCCTAAGTAATAAGGCAAGAATAAAACAAATAAAAATTCATTTAAATATAAGAGCCTGGGGATTAATTCATGCAAAGACAAAACAAATGTCTACAATACAGACTTGTAAGTACATACATAATTTAAAAAGTATAAGCTGGTAAACAAATGGAAAAAAATGTCTTTAGTCAAGCAAAGCATGATATCAGCCGAGAAAAGGGAATGCAAGCAATTCAGCCATGTTCTTAGTGCAACAAAATATTATCACCTGTACAAGCATCATCAGCCATACCTTAGTACAAACAAGATTTTTCAGCCACCAAGCAAAGAGAAATTCTGAGCATATTAATAAAAAAAGAAAAAAAAAGATCTTGCTGTACAAATTTTATACCCTGTAATTTCTTTATATGCATCATCTCCTTGTCCATTTCGTTCAGCAAAACTTAGCAGTGCAGAAAATATAAACATCACTATATCTTATAAACTCAAACAAAAATTCAATTTAAACATCAAACAAATCAACTACAAAGCCAGATATGAAAGAAGAGATTCCAGTTTGCAAATTTCAAAGCTGTATCAGCATGGGAAAGCAAGCTCTGTTTATTTCTAAAACTTATCAAGGTGAGTAACATTTTGTTTAACTTAAATATTGATACGATAGTATGTTATTATCAGTGATAAATATGTATTGTGTAAGTGCATTTTTGCTGTGAATATATATGGATAGACATAGGTGTATATGTGGTCTCTGTATTGCATTGTCTTTTGTTTCCAGGTTCAAGAATTTTTCAAAAACCTTTTTTTTTTTCACATAATTTAATCTATGCTAGTATTTAGATTTCAGACAAAATATGTTGTTGTATCATAGTTTTAACCTGGAAAATATGTTTAAGTTAAACCAATTCGCATGGACTCTGAAAATTTGAAACAAAAGAGCAACCCTTTAAATAAGTCAAATAAAATTATCATGATTCAAGAATTTAAAGATATGAACCAAATACTCAAACTAAAATGGGATTTTTGAAACTAAAATCATGATTTTTAGGATAGGGGTTTGAGTGCATTTCTGGTTTAACCAGAATTTGGTATCTTAGCAATTTCTGATGATCTCGAGTGTTTTGATGGTCGTGGTCCTTCCTCGTGGAAGAAGGATGATCGATGATGATGAGAAAAATGCCAGATGAGTAATCTAAGCATTGTGGTGAGGGTGGCGATCGAATCAAGTTTGTAACCCTAGTTTTTAACTGGGATGGGTTTTTGTCTAGCACGTATTCTCTGGTTGATCGAGTTCAACCAAGCTTAGGGGGATGGAAGGAGGTGAGCTGACGAAGGCTCGGCTGGAATTTCATCGCCGCTGATGGTCGGGGAAGCGAGCACGGCGAGTTGTTCCAGGTTTAGGTTGGTTCCAGGACTGTTGTTCCAGGTTTGGGCTCGAGTGCTCGATTTCAAATTCAAGTTGTTGCGTGTGTTTCGATGGTTGGGATCAGAGCTGGGGATGACCTTCGACTTGCTCGAAGCATTGGTGGCAAACGAAGGTGGCGAACGGTGGCGTGCACGTGTACGACTAGGCATTTGTGCCCGGTGTTGGGTTCGTGTGTGAGACTCAGGGAAGACTCGAGTTATTCGAGTACTTGACTCGAAGTAGAATGGGTGGTGACTCGAAGCATATTTGGTTTTCCTCGGGTTAGTTGTCTGGTTTCATTTTTTTTGAAAACCTGACTGTAATGTGAAAAGTTAAGAGCAAATTTAAATGAATTTTAAATTGGTAGGCTAGGTTTAGTAAAGTTTAAATCCAGTTTGAAATATGAATTTAAATTCACTTTTGAATTCTAATATGAAATAAAAGAAAGGTTTTGAGATGAATTTGGATTTTTTTAAAATCAAGAATTAAGCATCAAGGTTTTAAAAGCAAGTTTAAAGTCAAAGTCTTAAATCAAAGTTAAATTAATGGATTCAAGTTTTCTTTGAATTCAAATTTGTAAATTGTTTTCAAATAAATATTTGAATTGAATGTTTATAAAGTTCTTGTATAAAAAGGATTTTGAATGAAAAGTTAAAACTTGAAATTTTGCAAGATAAAATAAAATGTAATTCAAAAGCTTAATTTTAAAATAAAAATTTAAGTAATTTAGTTAGAACTTTTCTTATATAGGTTTGCAAATTGGTATTTAAATTGGTTAATATTTAAATATATATTCATCTTGAATCTTAAATTCAAATGGAAATTCAAATTCAAATTTAAAAGTGTAAGCTTTAAAATACACTTAAATGATTAATGAAATCATTAATAAAGAAATTAATTATCTTAGAGATAATTAAGGTAATGAAATGATTTAACTAATAGGGTAATTAAAGAACGATTGATTTAGTTTATGAATAAATAATTAGATTTATTTATAATTAGAAATGATTAATAATAATTAATCTAAGATAATTTCTTAAGAAAGTAATTAAGTAAATGTTATTAGTTAACGAAGATAAATTAACTAGAGATTATTAAGTAATTAAATTAATGTGATTAATTTTGATAATTAATTAGATTAATTAATTTAGATAATCAATTATAAATTGTTTTAGATGTAATTACTTAATAAGAGTAATTAAGGATTAATCACTTATTGTAATTAATTTTGGATATTTTGATTTATTAAAGTTAATTAATTATGTAATTGGGTTAAAAGGTTGATTTAATTCATATGATTAATTAAGAATAATTTAATTTATTAAAGTGTTTGATAAATAAATTTATATCAAATGATTTGTAATTAATAAATCGTTATTAGATAATTAATTCATAAGTAATAAATTTATTTGGAAATAAATTGAATTGATTAGGATTAAACGATTAATTAATCCTACTTATAAATGACTATTGAATGCTTGACCTTACTTATGAATGATTGTATTGTATGAGATGCCTTGAATTGATTGTCCTATTTGATCTGTGATATTTTGTTCTGTGGATTGAGCTGTATATAATTTATTCATTTATTGATGAAACATTTGTATATTATCCGTGAATCTGTGAATGAGCGATAAACGTTATAGTTATATCGCTTATCAATTATTTTTCTGTGTTTGATCTGTAATGATTGAATGATGTTGCACTATTGTGTTAAACCCTGGACCACACCATACACACACAAATATGGATTTCACGAGGAAACCGATTAAGTCACAGATTTTGAAATGATTTATAAAATTGAATATTTAAATTCAAATGTTTTGGAAAGGGAGTGGGTTTAAAGTGAAAAGCTGTTGAAATGGAATTTCAAAGATGACATTTATTTTGAATAACTTGATTGAGTTTTGAAATTTAAATATTTTGATTTAAATTTGAATTTAATATTTGAAATTGAAGCCTATGATCTGGAAACTAGGGACTAAAGATGTTATACCGATTTATATGCGTTAAACTATTTTAAAGGTACTGTTTTGGGAATTTGAATTTAAATTCAAAGGCTTTAACTCGTGAAAATAAAATTGGATCTTTCTGAAACGAAAACTGTTTGTTTTTAAATAATAAAAGCTTTCACATAAGAAATAAACTTCCGATTTGTGTTAAAGGGATTTAAAGTTAAAAATGAAATGACTTTTCCAAGTTATAAAAATGGTTTGAAAGCTATAAGTTAAATCTTTGGTTTGAAGATTTAATGAGTTAATCTAATTAAATGGAAATTGTTTTGAAATCCGTGAATGAATCTTTGTGAAATTGGGTGAACTTTATGAATTAAAATCTTTTGTTTAAAAATTTGAAATGGTAATTTGTTTAACCATTTAAAGAAAGTTTTGGGTTTTAAGTTGTGGCTTAGTTGAAATCCCATATCCATATGTTTTAAATATTACGCTCATTTATTCGGTTTAGCCGGGAGAGGACCTTGTGTCATATATCCCATTCCGAATAATGATACGTCGATATGGATAGCATTTGAAGATCGGTGGTGAATACCAGATATTTTTGAAAACGAAAGGGTTTCTTGTCGAATGTCTTTGCATCGACTGGTCCCCGGTATAGAGACTCCATATGTGATGGGAAATCCGGACGTGATTAGGGATTATCCGGATTGCAAGGACTTCTTTAGAAGTGCCTTCGGTTCTGTTCGAACCCGGAACAGACTTGTATGGGTTGTATGTCTGACATTATATCTTGAGATATAAAGAAGATTTCTTTCAAATACATTTCTGTTGGTGGCGGAGGATTTATTCTCTTAGCATTAACACCCTTCTCTGAGACGTACGAGCTCAGAGGTTATGTAGTTGAAGGTTATCAGCGATATATTCCCAACTTGGTAATGTGACATGCCGAGTGTTGCTGATCATTTGTTGATCAAAGCGTGGCTTTTGTAAAAAGCATAGCTTTGTGGACGAGACTTCGTCGAGCCTCACAAACCGGTAATGGTCGAAACAGGAATTGTGCGGCAAGGTTTTCAGGGATAGCTTCCTTAGGATATGACCATTCCTTCTGGAAAAGGGTAGTATCATGGAATGGAGCCTAGATACTTACTCATGTGGACACACTATATTATTTACCGTGTGATGTTTTTGGGTAGAGAGCTCTCGTTTAAAGGTCCCAAAGGACCGGGGGTGGCATATCTGAGGTTTTGTATATTCCCCGGGAAGGGGGGTAGCCGACCTTGTTTGGCAGAGATCCAGTTGGGTTCTCGGGGCGTCCTTCCAGAGGCGTTTCCATGTGGCAATGGGAAGTTCCTTGGCCTGACCATTTGTTGGAAAATCCATTCATCCAATACGAGCCTTGTACGGTTTTAGTTGTATAACCTGCCATGGAATGTGGCGGTAACCTGCTATTGAACATGATAGCTATAGTAGGCATAAGTGCGAAATGTCTATGCCGACTAAGATTTATATCTTTACTTTCGAAATGATTTTTCCTATCTTTATTCTAACTTTTAACAATCAGCTTTAAAAATTTATTTGTTTATCAAAAAATGAGTTAGCGATGATTATAAAACTTTTTGATATTTTATATAACTATTTGATTTTTTTTAAAAATAAATTATTATTCTTTTAAATACTTATTATATATATAGTTTGAAGCAATTGAATTTTTTTATTTATAAATTTTCTCAAGATTCGTAAATGAGGCTTATAAAAGGATATAATTTTGGAGGAGAAGGATTATATAAGGATTTGGAGGAAGTAGGTTTCAAATATATGAATATGGGGAATTTGAAGAAGTTATAGATCGTTAAATGGGGTTATACATAAGTGTACTGAATTTTGGAAATTGTAAAGGTGATTTATTAGTGATTACGGAGATTGTGGAATAAGCTATGAAATATTCTATTAAGTGTTGGTATTTAAAAAATATTTTGGAAAATAAGACTTATAATATTTTCCTGAGTATAAAAATGAAAATTGGGAGATATTTCTAAGTGTTGAGATGATTTGAGAATATCCGGTTATGGATTTAAGTATTTGGAATTGTTTTGAAAGGCTGGAAGGGTTTGAATATATATCTTATAAAGATATTTTGAAAATAATTTTTTGGAAAAATTTATAATAAGGCCCATGGCTGCTTATGGATGCTTTTATTGATAGTTAAATATCCGACTATCAATAATTGGCCAATTTCGTTAATCATTTCGAAGAGACCAGGATCGGATTTAATTGTTCGAAAACCACTTCGATCCAGTTTGAGCATAACAAATGAATACCGTGAAGATGATGAAGATGGTGATTTGGTATTTCCAGACCCAGGACAAATTGTATGAATGAATGCTATTAAAACATCGTCATTGGAGGACAATGAGCATTCTAAGTAGAATTATTTCTTGAAAAGGTAACGCTTAGTCTCAAGCCTCATCAACCAGGAATGACTAAAACAGGGGAGATGCAGTAAGGCTAAGTGGGTCGCATCCAATTATGGCATGTTATCACCTTTCTAGATGTCCTCGAAAACCAAATTATTGTGGATATGGTTGTGCATGGAAGGAGCGCTCGATGGTAAGGGTGGGAACACCCGGGGTGATAACATATTCAGTCTATCCAGGATAGGGGTAGGCCGGTCTTGTGTAGCAGAGGATCCCCGCGTGGTCCTTGGTATATTGTTCCAGAGGTGCATTGTGATGAGCGGTACTCCCGTGGCCTACTCATTCATTGGAATCCATTCCCCAACACGAGCTTACAGTTTTGTTTGTAGAACCTAGTTTGCTGGAAATCAATTAATGTAACAATTTCAGCTATTTAAATAAGTATTTGTATTTAGACACTATTATAATATCAGTGAATTTTCTATAAAATGTTTTGGTAGTCGTAAGGTAAAAACCCATCATGTTTATGTGTGATGCGGTCTTACGAGATACCTTTGTTTTTTAAAGGATTTTGATAATTCTAATAATTCAAATTGAGTGTGTTCTCTCACTCTGGTTTTCTAGACTAACTCGAGTGTTATTTATTATAATGCTCGGTCAGACCGAGTATTACAGATTCTGGATAGGATGCCATGGAGCTCCGTAGACGAGCTGGAAGATAAAGATGTATCTCCGTACTTGACTTATATTTCCATTGTATGGGGACAAGTTATTATAACTGTCCAAATTGATGTATTGATTATTGTACACTGATGAATGTAAGTATAAAATAGCTACAGATTCTTTTGCATAAAAATAAGTGATTATATATTATATATTGTTCCGATGCGATTGTGAGATTCTGTGATATTGTTGTTCTATTTTCTTCCATCATTTTCTTCTTCACCCTGAAGATTCATATTTTCCATTTAATTTTGAGTCGAATTGATGTGAAATATGGTCGATTCAAGGGATACAGATTTTCAGGCCTTTACATTTGGTATCAGAACTGAAGGTTAAGCGAGAACCTTGACTCTGATGGGGATTACTCATTAGAGATAGAGTCTGTAGTACTCTAGAATGAGTTGAGTGTTATAATAGGTATGAGTGCGTATTTGATAGTGAATATAAATGGTTTTGTATTGTGTTGATTTATCTGTTGAGCAGTATATAAATTCTGCTCCAGTAGTGGGACACCACCAAATCGATTGGAGTATCTAAACACTTGAATATAGTAATTTGACACGGTATGGTTTTGAAGTGGGTAAATGAAACAATTTTACCCAAATTATATTTTGATATAAAAGAATAATTTTTTGAAAATTATTGTAGTGACGTGTTTGGTTGTCATTATATAACCAAAATAAGATTTAAATTTTTTGAGTAGTTATAAATGCCAAAATTAAAATTGTATAAGTGTGAATTATACAAATGAGTTAAAACTAAAAATGGATTTAATCTAGAATTTGAAAAATCCCAAAGAATTTTAGAAGTATTCTCCAAAATGTTCGAAGTGAAATAATAGTATTATTATTCTGGAGATACTTTTGAATAGAAAAATAGTTTAAAATGGATTTTGGAAGTGATGTAGGACTAAAAACACTTCAGTCACTGGAAAGTATTCCTGATGATGACTACGCAGCATCGCCAATATTCATTTTTGAGTTTCTAAGTGATGAATTGCCGCCATAGCAAATTGATATAGAGATTTTTCGGTGGAAACAAGTGTTGTTTTGAAAATTCTAAGGGAATTGTTTTGGAAGAAAATCAGGTTGATTTTTGAAAATCCAAGGAAGTGGTTTGTTAAACCAAAGAGAGTGTGTGTGTATATATATATATATATATATTTGATTTCAAAGTGATTTGAAATAGATACTGGGTGTTTGAATTTTAGAAAACCTTATTTAAATGTTTTGGGAAAATACCAGAAATAAGCTTTTGGACTTATAAAGTGAGAATGATTTTAATAAGAAAGGAAAGAATGGAATTTGAGTTTTGGGGAAATAAATTTTAACTCAAGTAAGTTAAAATAAAATGTGTGAGTTGAATTTAACTTAACAAAAGTTAAATAAATTTATTGGGAGTTGAGACAATAATAAATTCGGATGGTGAAATTGCTATATGAATATAAGCAAGGAAGTGGAATAATTTTAAAATTGGAATTGAATTCTTACTTGAATTAAATTGAATAAATGAAAAATAAAATTGTTTGGAGTGAAATTAATTTAAGTATGAATAACTCGAGTATGGATTTGAAATTTTGGTTAAAAGAAATTGAAATTTAAATAAAAAGAGAAAAGTGAATTTGAACGATATGGAATTGAATTAAATATGAAAATGTGAATTATAAAGTGAAAATCTAACGATAAGTTATAAAATTTGATTGGAATAGAAATAATATCGAATTGAAGTAAATATAAATTTTGAGTTGTGGAATAATTTATAACCATAAGGTATAAATTTTGAATGAAATAAAAATTGAGTGAAAATCTAGAATTGCGAACAAATAAATTGGGATAGCTTATAAAAATTTAAATTAATTGGATAAAAATATACTTAGGCTATAGATGAATGTAAAATCTTGAGTTAAAAATAAAATGTAAATATATTCGAGTATAGAATTGATGGAAATGTGAAAAAAATAAGTTGTGTGACTTATAAAATTTAATCGTGAAATAAAAAACCCAAAATAAAATTGTTTGATATTTTGGTAAGGGAAATAAATCCAAACTTGAATTATAAAAATGAGTTGAGCTCAAGGTAAATTAAATGAAGTGATTTTTCAAATAAAAACCAGATATTGAATTATAAAGTGGAAGTGAACTAATTAGATAATTAATTAGTTAATTGGGTATAGAATGGATATTAACTTAGTTAAATAAATTGGATTGTGGATTAAAAGTGAATATTGGAATTGGAACTTGTGTTATAAATTAAATTCGACTTAAAGGGTAAGAGAATTGAACATATTTGAATAAAACGGAAATAGTTTGAAAAGGTGATAACTCAAGTGAGTGTAAATAAATTGAGTATGGCCTTAATATTATGAATTCGAGAATGAATTCGAGTATGGAATTAAAATTAAAGTGGATTAAGTGAATGAACTAATTAGTAAATGGAATAGAACTTGATTGAATGAGAATTCAACCTAAAGATTTAACTGGAATTTGATGGCAAAAGGATTAAACTTAAGTTATAAAGTTGAACTAATTGGAAATAAATGATTTAACACAAGTCAATAATTTTGAATGGAAGTTACTCAACTAAATTTGTGAAATGGTTATTTGATTAACGTAGAATGATTCCAAGATTAATAAAATGGGTTGGATAGTGAATGTGGATATGAATGAAATGTAAATAAATTGATTGTGAACAAATCTGAAATAGAACAGAACTGAATATAAATTGATTTGGAATCAATTTAAATAGCTATAAACTGAAATGGTTGTTTTATTAAATAAATATCATCGAATTTGCATAGAAAAATTGGCGTTTGACATAAACGGAAGTAAATGAAATTCTTTAAATTAATAGGAAGTGAATAAATTGATTTTTAAGTCAATTTGGAATAGATATGAGTTTTTTAGTATAAACAAGAATTGAATGCAAATAAAGTTGGTTGTGAATCATTCGAATTGAATATGAATCGATTAAAAACCATTAAATTAGTGTCGGAACCTTATAATTGGTTATAATACATGTTTGAGATGATGGAGTTATGAAGTTTATGTGTTTTAACTATTTAAATAAGTGAAATGTTAGTGAATTTCTTATTTTGGTACTTAGTTTAAATTGAGTATGTACAGGTAATCGGAGGCTGTCGGACCAGATTTGGGTTGCGTATTTGCATATGAAGTAACGTGCTTGCCTAATAATGCTAAAATAAGGTACGTTTTCGGATTAAATACCACGATATATATATATATATATATATATATATTGATATATATTTTGTTTTTCACTGTGTGGGTTGATGTGTATATATATATTTATCTCTCTTGTCATATTGCAAAAGGTATTCCGTACAAAGAGGGCTATGCCAAAAATTTCGGAAAGTTAGGGTGTTGGAAAATTTTTGAAAATTTTTGGAGAATTTTGTTAATGAAAATTTGATTTCGCATTGAAATTAAGGGTTTTGGAATTATAGTTGAAAACTATTTGTTTTAAGCAAAACTAAAAGATTGGTAAAGTGAATACCAAATTTTAACTAGGTGGGTTTTTGATTATTTGATGAGTTTGGAGCACTTTTCTTATCTTAAGCAATTTCGAAGATGAAATTCTTTTAAGGTGGGATGAACGTAACGACCCATATTTTTCAACGGTTAATTTTGAATATTTAAATGCTTTTAAATATTTGATTTGGATTTATAATTTAGTCAGTAAGATTTAAAACTGGATTTTCAAGCGATTTCGTAAATTTTTGAAATCATCGATTTAATCAATGAGTTAAAGTGTATTATTCGATTTTAAAACTGGATTTTCAAGCGATTTCGTAAGTGTATTATTATTGGATTCAAATTTCGTAGTGTTTAAAGTTATCGTTTGGTCATACAGGATATAAATGCATTGAGTTTAATATTGAAAATTCAATATAATAATTGGGCTTTAAAAGCTACCTTATCCGTACGATCAAATTAGGACTCGAACCTTTTCCATTGGGTTTGAAATATCGGTATGACATTATAAATGCCAGGTGGCAAGTGTTAATAAGGGTTCAAAACTTTCAGCTATGTAAATCGAGATATTTGTAAATTAATAATAATTTAAATTATTTAAGGTCAACCACAGCCATATTCTCTAAAATTAGATTTGCCTTTGTCTTCTACCTCATGCAATCCCTCTCCTTTTAAAAAAAAACATCACGCAACATTTCACTCACGAGAGAGAAAAAATGAAGGCTTGAAAAGGAAGATAATTTCTTTTAGGATAAAATCAATTAGAAATCATCACTTACCCATTTCCTTTATACAGTTCAGTATTCTCGACTCGATCTCTTCCTTTTGCTCATTTCTACATCAACAAAACAATGACCGAAGAAAAAAATGAAATCGCGATTCGAACTAAAAATCGATAGAGAAAAGAAAAAAGAGGATCGATCGAAATAAAAACGCAAATGAATCGCTCGACCAGGGAAACGAAGACGCGAAGGGTTCTTAGCACTCGCTGGGTTCTCAATCATGGAGCAATGCCTGGAGGACGCGATGGTAAAAGGGGTTCGCAACTCTCATTCGCGTGTGACAGTTCGACGTAGGGATTCATGATGGCGTACTCGGATTGGTGGTAGTTGGATCGATTTGAATTCAGGTGATTTGCGTTCGTGATTTTGATCTTGGTCGAGGGGTGGGCTGAGGAAAAAGCAGTAGGTGGTAGAGTTGAGGGTGATGTCGTCGGCGGTGGCTGGATGTTGGTGAGGCAGTGGTGGAAACGAGGTCTAATAGAATCGCAAATTTTCCAAACAAGTTTATGCCGAGGTGCCAAATCTTGTTTATCCATCTCGGAATGAAAGTTAGAAATTAAAAAGAAAGGAAGAAGAAGCGAGTCAAGTTGGATCATAGCAACAAAACACTATACACTGGAATAAATTTGAAATTGGAGTGGTTGGCAACTTCAGAGAAGAATAAAAATAAAAGTGAGAAAATTTACACTCGTTTGGATTACCAATTTAATTTAAATGGTTAAAATTAATTATTGTTTGCTTTGTTGAATTTTGAAATTATTATCTATTGAATGAAATATAATATATATTTATACATACATACATATACATACATACATACATATATATATATATATATTAGTATTTGGAGCGATATTCCCGCACATTATAGCGGACGAGACCCTATGCCCTCTGCATAATAGCGGATGACGCTATATACCATGATATACCTCTCAATGTGGGCATTATTTTATGTTATATTAACATCTGTGGATGCAGGAAAACAGACTGGAGGGATCCAACTGGATTCCTCAAATATGTTGTTTATTTTTCATATATAGTGATATATGGATTGTGTACAATAATTTGGTATAAATTATTGTAGTTATTGAAATTATTGGATGCATTGTAGCACTGGCCTGAATTTTAATATTTTAAAATACCCTGTATATATTTTTAAAATTTAAGGAACTAAAGGGAATTTTTGATGTAAAAATATTTATATTGGAAATTTATTTATTTTTAAGAAAACTGAATTGGGGATAATATATATTAATTTTGGATTGTACAACTATTCGTGAATTGGTTAAATAGATAGTTTTCAAAAAATTAATTATATGAAGGAATTTCTAAATGGTATTCTGAAATATGAAAAGGAGTTATAATCAATATTAAAAATAGATTGGAGGTATAAATGGAATTGATAAGAAATGAATTTATATATTGGGATTTTATAAATAAGATTTGTTTTATAAAAAGGAAAAAAAACCAAAGGGGTTATAAAATTTATAAACGATGTTTATAATAAAGTAATTTGATATCAGACGATTGATTGAAAATATAAATTTACAAGAAGGATTTATATTAGAATAGGGGAATAGGGTGAGAAAAATAGTGGAACTATTTTTGAAAGTGAAGATTGTTAAAAAGATCAAAATGGAAGTCATATATTGTGATTCAAGAGGGATTTATAAATTGAATTGGTCAGTGAGGTTTAAAAATGTACTTTCAATTCTAAGAAGTCAATTTTGCTTTTAAAAGGAAAATTTTATTATTTTAAAACTATGGAATTTTAAACTAGTTTGGATTGAAATATCTGGTAAATAGGATTTTAAATATTAAGTATTTGTTTCAGCAAATTCTAACTTTTAAAAGCCAACTTTAAAAATTTATTTGTTTAACAAAAAATTAGTTACTGATGTTTATAAAGGTTTTCAATATTTTATATAATTATTTGAACATATTTTAAAAATGAATTATTATTCTTTTAAATACTTATATATATATATATAGAATTTAAACTAATTGATATTTTTTTTATTTATAAATTCTCTTAAGATTTGTAAACGAGGCTTATAATGGATATGATTTTAGAGTAGAGGGATTTTATAAGGGATTTGGAGGAAATGGGTTTCAAATGTACGAATATGGGGAATTTGAAATGAAATCGAAATTTATAACAGAAGTTATAGATCGTTAAATGGGGTTATACATAAGTATACTGGATTTTGGAAATTGCAAAGGGGATTTATTAGTGATTCCGGAGACTATGGAATAAGCTACAAAATATTCTCCTAAATGTTGGTATTTGAAAAAGATTTTAGAAAATAAGACTTACAATAATTTCCTAAGTATAAAAATGGAAGTTGGGAAATATTTCTTAGTGTTGAAATGATTTGAAAATATCCGGTTACGGATTTAAGTATTTGGAATTGTTTTTCAAAGGCTGGAAGGGTTTGAATATATATCTTATAAAGATATTTTAAAAATAATTTTTTGGACAAATTTATAATTAGGCCGAAGGCTGCTTATGGATGTTTTTATTGATAGTTAAATAACCGACTATTAATAATTAGCCAATTTCATTAATTGTTTCGAAGAGACCGGGATCGGATTTAATTATCCAAAAACCACTTCGATCCGGTTTGAACGTAACGAATGAATACTGTGAAGATGATGAAGATGGTGATTCAGTTTGTCCATACCCAGGGCAACTTGTATGGACGAATGCTATCAGATCATCGTCATTGAAGGACGATGAGCATTCTCAGTAGAATTGTTTCTTGAAAAGGTAACGCTTAGCCTCAAGCCTCATAACCGAGAATGACTAAAGCAGGGGAGATGCAGTAAGGCTAAGTGGGTCGCACCCAATTAGGGTATGTTATCACCTTTCTAGATGTCCTCGGAAGCTAAACTATTATGGATATGGGTGTGCATGGAAGGAGCGCTCGATGGTAAGGGTGGGAACACCCAGGTGATAACATATTCGGTATATCTAGGTTAGGGGTAGGCCGGTCTTGTGTAACATGGGATCTCAACGTGGTCCTCGGTACATTGTTCTAGAGGTGTACTGTGATGGGCGGTACCCCAGTGGCCTAGTCATTCGTTGGAATCCATTCCACAATACAAGCTTACAGTTTTGTTTGTAGAACCCTGTATGCTGGAATTTAATTAATGTAACATTTCAACTATTTAAATAAGCATTTGTATTTAGACACTATTATAATATCACTGGATTTTCTATAAAATGTTTTGATTATCGTAAGCTAAAAACCCGTCGTGTTTATGTGTGACGCGGTCTTACGAGATACCTTTTTTTCCAAAGGATTTTGATGATTCTAATAATTCAAATTGAGTGTGTTTTCTTATGCTGGTTTTTCGGACTGGCTCGGGTGTTATTTTATTTTAATGCTTGGGTCAGACCGTGTATTACAGATTTAGGATAGGATACTATGTAGCTCTGTAGACAAGTTGGATTATAGAGACGTATCTCCGTACATGACTTATACTTCCGTTGTATGGGAACAAGTTATTATACTTGTCCAGATTGATGTATTGATTATTGTACTTTGATGATTGTAAGTATAAAACAGTTACAGATTCTTTTGCATAAAAATCTGTTATTATATATTATATATTTCTCAGCTGCGATTGTGAGATTCTGTGATATTGTTGTTCTATTTTCTTCCACCTTCTTCTTCTTCATCATAAAGATTCGTATTTTCTTTTCAATTTGAGTCGAACTGATGTGAATTATGGTCGATTCAAGAGGTATAGATTTGCGTGCCTTTACAGGGCTGGTCCAGTTCCTTGATGTTCTGGATTCCGTCTAAATCGAATGATGTTTTTTTTAACATGAAATTTCTATAAGCCCCAATTAGTCACCAATTTAATTCCACAACGTCATTCATGTTAATACGATCCTAACGCGACTAACCGCATTTTGTTTGGAGCTAATATGGATTAGAAATTGATTTTACAACATTTTCTAATCAAACAATATAATTAAAAATTAATTACATTCAATAATTACCTTACCCTCACTAATCCTTCTTCCTTGTTCAAACCAAACCCAGGCGCCCGAATTTAAATTCGTCATCATCGCCTCCACATGCCACCAGGCACCACCGAACTTCTCTTGCCACCTTGCCTGATCTCGACTTCGACATTGCCAATGGTCCGATCCCCTAATTCGCTTCATTCGCCTTGAAAATCTCAAAATGTCGAACAATGTTTGACTTGAGTATTTTGATGCTGCCGACCATGGATGGCCACCGCTCATTAACGTAGCATGCCCGGCCTCCCAACTACCCATCGCTACCAGCCGCTCCTCCCTTCATTTTAAAATTCACTATGACAAGGTCACCCCTTCCTCTCACCATTCAACTATGAACTGCCATTGCCTCCAACCTCACCAGCCCATCTCCACCATTCATCTCCTTCCTCAAGCCATTCTAGACACTTCCCTAGTTGGAGCAGAGGCACAAAATCGATCGTAGTGGCTTCGATGAATACGTGCCTTAGGTTATGGTGAGGTAAGAATTTGATAGTTTTGGAACCAATTTCTAAAATGAATGTAACATATAAAAGGAAGAGGAGCATGGCTAATGTGGGGGTATGGGAAGTATGGCCATGGTATGGACAAGTATGGGCTGGTGTATAGGTAGGTATGGTTATAAAATGATATATAATTTAAAATACGAGCTACAAAATGTCCAAAAATTTTGAACTTCTATCGAATAATGTCGCTTGGAATTCTATATGTTACCCCTATTCCAGACGCAATGGAACTTGTTTTGAGAACTAATTCAATCGTATGCAGAAGATAGGATTTTTTTAGCAATGTTAGTGAGGTTAACTGGGCCGCTGCCAGATTTTATTGCAACAAAACGATAAAACAAATCTATTCAAAACATACTTAGAATCAAAGTTAGAAGAGAAATAAGAGAGAAGAAGGAATAAAACCAAAATACAAGGTAAAGGAGATAAACAAAAACAGAACCAAAATAAAATTAAGGAGAAATTAATCCCAAGCAATGATAAAACTGGCAGGGAACTTAGATGGCGGTCTCTTCAATTGCATAAGTGTTCTGGCTTTAATCTCGAACCATAAGCAATCCTTTGTTTTCCTGTTGCTTTCAAATATAATGGCATTTCTTTCCTTCCATATTATGTTAATATATATCTTAACAACCATTGTAAACAATCTCGATCCATCAGATTTTCCTTCAGCAGCCTGATAAACATAATCCCACTGAAGATAAGAAGGAAGACAAGTAATCCTGGTTCTTGCTTTCAACAGTAACTTCGACCAAAAGTGTAGCAGTGAAGGGCATTCAAAGAAAAGGTGATCAGTGGATTCAAATTGCATATAGCAGAAAACACAATCTATGGAACATGACAAACCATAACCATGTAAATTATTAGTAGTTAACAGAGCTTTGTTAAGGACCTTCCACAACATCAAATTCTCTGCAGGGGAGGTGTCAGTTCTCCAAATGATGGAAGACCGTTTAGCAGCAGGCAGAGTGATATTCTCAGAGAGCAGCTGATACCCAATGGTAATAGAATGTGACTTGTGGTTCCAGGATGTTGGCAGAGAGGGTTGGACATGGTATAGATTTCTATGAATGGTCTTCCAAAGTTATCTGAAAGATAGACTGCTATTGTATCGAAGAAGAACCGCCCCTTCACTGACATGTTCATTGGCTTTAGCATGGTAATGAATACCTAACTACTAAATTTGCTTATAGGTAAGAAGTTGAGATAAAATGATGCCTCTACCAACCTAGGGATCATGCAAAAAGCTGATAGAGTTACTGCTAGTAAAGTGGGATTAAGTATGCGGTATGAAGATGGATCTAAACATGAGAATCTTCCTCCAAGTCCAACTACAAGATTGAGTGATATCCATACTCCATAAGCACTTTCTACCAATGCTATAATGCCAAATCCAGTTGACCCGAACACTATTTTTCTTACTCATAATGTCACTAAAATGCTTGCTTAATGCCATAATGTTCAGGTTATAATGTTAGGGATACCCAGACCTCCCTTGCTTAGTGGAGCTTCACACTTTGAGAAAGAGCATAACAGAAGTTTTCTAATGTATATTATGCCAGTCTAGAAAATCTAAGCATGGAATCTAACGAACTTCAGTAGTTTTATAGGGAGAATGATAGTTCTGGCACAATAGACCATCATGGAGAAGCTTACAGATTTAATTAGCACTAGTCTTTTTGCCTATGAGAGTTTTCTGTTGATCCAACCGTTCAAATAGCACTGATTTTATTATACAAAGGTAAGCAGTCCGCAAGAGAGATTCTTTTGGTTATCAGAGGAAGCCTAAGATAGTTCATGTCTTCTTGTATTATATAAAATCCAATAGCATAACATAGATCTATTGATGTTCTATCCAAGACTCCAGCAAGCAACATACTGGATTTGTTTGGGTTTAATATAAGGCCTGTCATATTATAGAAAGTTCAAAGCCTGCATTATGCAAGCGATGGAGGTAATATCTAGTTTTGTAAATAAAAGCACATCGTCAGCAAACATAATGTAGGATATTTGCATATGGCTACACTTGGGACGTATTTTCCAAGCTTATCAGTGTATTTCGTAGACAACATTGTAGTGAATACTTCCATAACCATAATGAAAAGATAAGAAGAAATGGGATCTCCTCAGGTATGCCTTTTTTACTCTTGGAATAACCTACAGGATGACCATTGATTATAACTGAGAAGGAAGGAGTAGATATGCACGTGAACACCCAAGCCACAAAGACTTTAGGAAATCCCATCTTTGCCATGGTTCTAACAAAGGCCGACCAATGAATACTATCATAAGCTTTGGAGATGTCAATTTTAAGAGATGCTGTTAAGGAGGCATTGGCTCTATCATAGCCTTTCAACAGTCTTGAGCCAATAGCACATTGTCTAAAATGCTCCTCCCAAGAAGAAAGGCTGCCTGATTAGAGGAGAAACCAATTTAGCAGCCAGAATTTTAGAGATGCATTTATAGACCACAATACAACATGAGATAGGTCTGAAGGAAGTAATGGATGATGGTGAGGTGATCTTAGGGATAAGAGCAATATTGGTTGTATTGACTTCACCAAGTAGCTTGCATTTGTCAAAGAAGTTGTGAATAGCCTTACAAAAGTCAGTCCCTATCACATTCCAGGTGGATATGAAAAAAGTGACATTTAGACCATCAGAGCCTCCTATAGATTTTTGAATCATAGAAAAAGAGCATTTTTGATCTCATCATCAGTCACTTTACTAATAAGGCTGAAGCTTCCTCATGGTTAATAGAAGGGAGGTTGAGTGTGGAGATTAAATCAAAGTCAAAAGAAAATTCTATATTGCTACTAAAAGATCAGTCAAGTGGTCCACAAAAGCTTTGTCTACACTATCAGAGGTTATGTGATGGTGCCTTCTTCATCAATGTGCTACTTTGCTTGTTTGATTTTAATGGACGTGTGAAAGATGGCGGTGTTTCTATCTCCTTCTTACAACCATTTGTCATGAAGTTGCTGCCATTTCATGCATGCTTCAATGTCCAGAGATTTATTAATTTCATGGTAAATTCTATTCTCTTCTTGAGCTGCTTTAACATCAAAGGGGTGTTCCATCATATTGTCTTGAGCATTCTTCAAGTGTTCTCTTAGATTTGCAGACAAGTGGTCACCAGAGCCAAATGTACTACGAGACCATTATGCTTCTTTTATGTTCTTGAGTTTCCTATAAAACATAAACATGGGGTTACCATAGTATAAATTATTGTTAGCTTGTAAAATAATATAATTAAAATGAGGATGCTTAACCAAGGCATTATAAAATCTTAAACTTCTCTTTTCTTTGTTACTAGGGTGACCATATAGAAAAAATAAAGGGGAGTAATCTAAAAGCACAGGCTGAGGAAGGAAGACAGACAGGAAAGACCAGAGTGAAAAGGAAGAAAGATTGCAAAAGGCAGGGTCAATGGTAGAGAAAGTATGTAAACCACTCCTACTACGATTGTTCCAAAAACATTTAGCTCTATATTTGGGGATGGGGATGAGATTAGAGTTAGTCAAAGCAATGTTAAGAGGGGCAATGTCTTTGGGCAGGAGAGGGAGACCCCCAATTTTATCATATAGATCATAACAATAGTTGAAATCACCTAGCACAATCAAGGGGTGGGTAGATAATCTGAGTGGAGGTAATGATTGAAGGAAGTTGATATTCGATGGTAAGGAGTTGTCTGCATAGACAATAGTAAGATAAAAAGAGGAAGGAAGTTAAATAGATTTAATATGAAGGTGGATGTATTGTCTGGTGGAAAGGATGGTAGAAACAGATAAAAGATTGAGGATCAAAGAGGACCATAATTCTTCCATAAGGGATATCATATAATTGTGTATCGAAGTCCAAGTAGGTTGATGTAGATGGCTGCTTTGTTGGTCAAGGTTGTGTTGAGCTTGGTTTCAAGAAGGGTAAGTAGACAGAGTTCATGGGTATTGATTAAGTTTCTAGCTTGATCGAGTTTAATATTACTGTGAGCACCATGCAAAATCCATGCTGCAAGGTTTAAATTCATTGATTAAACTATAAACAGAGGGTTAAGCAATCTTTGGTGCTCTGTGAAGAAAGAGAACATGTTATTCTTCGTGAGTTAGAGCTATATGGAATGGTGTTTTGAGGAGTTGAAGCTGATACAGTTTCCTGAGAGATGGTATTTGTGGCAGTGTGTTTGTTATGAGTTGATTATCTATATATTGTCGTGTATCTTGCGTAGGGATACCCAACTAGGTATATTGATGGAGAAGGTACAGGCAGATGGTTTAGCATTGTTTTTTTGGTGACAGGTTGGTTTTTGAGTTGTTTTCATGATCATGGTTGGAGAAAATCAAGTTGGTTGGCTGCTTTTGAAGTGAGTTGCACCAGTCGGGCTCAAAAGTAGGGGAGAGCATGCTGTCAGATTTGTCTTGAGATATTGTGTGGTTTACTTCAGGCTACGATGATATGTTTAGAGCATTGGTTGATGTAGGCAAGATAACAGGGCTGAGTCGGGCAACAAAGAGGTTAACTTTGGGCTTTGTCATGTTGTACAATTGTTCTTCTGAGTGATTACTTTGGTTATTCGCGTGCACGTGCACAGCAGACAGGTGTAGCATAACTGCTTTTCTTGTTAGAACTACTTAACACATTGTCTACGGCATCTTTATTACTTTCTTTAACATTTTTAACCACTTCCACCTCCAATTCATCATTTATCATGTCCCGTGTTCATCAGCACCATTTCCCTGAAGTATAAAGTATTTATTTCCACTTAGTTCCACTATCTCAGTTTGATTCAAGCCTGCAGTGCCATTTTTGCCTTCCCTTCCTTGTATTTATTATCTTTCTTAATCAAAACACTTTTATCCACATTCATTAAAACTACATCATTGGTTTCCTTCACTTGTTGAACTGTATTAGCATTCTTCTCTTACCTTTATTGCTTTCAACTCTCTGCCAAGTTTGTTTCTTTCTAACATGTTTTGTAACAGCTACTTCCTCAGATTCATAAGGTTTCTTGCCTTCCATTTGCTTTTCTTCCTGCACAAACTTGTTTTCAACTGGCTTCTTATGTGTCAAACATGTTTCCAATGTGTGCCCAACTTTTTTACAAGTAGTACATATTACTGGTTTCCAAAGGCAACTAACTTAGACCTGCTGATCAGAACCATCAAATAGTTTGACAGGGAAGTTATCAAGGAGTTATTGGTCAGGACTAACCTCTACCATACATTTAACATAAGATATATGTTCAAGTCTCTCATTTGATTCATCCATATAAAGAAATTTACTAATTCTCGTGGCAAGCCAATTAATTCCTATATGTGACCATGGTTATAAGGGAATATTGCTTATTTTGATCCAAATAGGTACAAATCTGATCCTACCACAATTGTTGCCTATATTTCATCCGAAGGTTTAGCTATAAAAAGCTTGTTACGCATAATTATAGGGTCAGAATCAATTATCTTTTTCCTACCTTCTTCACTACAAAGTTTGAATAAGAAGAGAAAGCCATCAGATTTGATAGAAATCGAGCCCTTAATTTTCAACTTCTTTTTCAAGAAGTTGATGACAATTGAGTAGGGGAGTGGATTGTCTAGGAAGAAACCAACAAGGTATTCCATCCATAAATCATTACCTGCTTGTATTACATCAGGTGGTGCCACTAGAGCAGCACCATCAAAACGTAGGGGAATGTTACATGGAGAGAAATGACCAGCGTTTCTTGGTTTAGTTTTGAAGAGGATGACCAAGCAGAGGGAGGAAGAGACTGAGACAAAGGTTTGGGGGGATATAAGGAAGAACATGAGAGTGTGCAATTATAAGAGAACAAGAAGGAAGAGGATAGGCAAGGAAGAAGAAGAGGGCGACAGGTTAGGAGAAGGGAGCTTAGGAAGGGACAAGGAAAGGCAAGGTGTGTTGAATATGTGATTATATGATTTTTGTTTGGTGATAATAAACATATATATATATATATATTCATTTAAATGTATTTGTTAATGTACTATTAAAATTTTCACATAATTAAATAAATATTTGCTGAATAAAAAAAATAACACAGAGTTTAAATTCAAAACAGATACTTTATTCAAACAAATATTTATTACAATTTTGAATAATACAAATTCAAGCTCTCACCGTACATATACAATTTTGATTACAATACAAATTCAATTACATCACAATCTTTCATTTACAAATGTCCTCACTATATATTGCTCATTCACTCATAATTTATCTTCAACTTCATTCCAGATTAAATCCAGTATCTGAGCAACCTACAAAACTACACAATAATGCAGTAAAATTGAAAATAAAATATTTTTGCAGTATAAAATAAAATGTGATTTTGGAAATTTTATTTGCCCCAGTTATTTGGGTTGTTCGTCATCATTTAATTCGAATTCATCATACACAAACAACTTGTGACATGCACAGTTGTATCACTATACATGCTACAAGGCCGTGCACATCGATATATGCACTTGATAAAATTACACGGACAGGTGAGCACAAGGTCAAACCCAAATTCAAAGTCGGGTTCAACTCAAGCGCAGTATAAATAAAGTCATGATACGAGCCCAAGGTTAAACCCGGGTTTAAAGCTGGATTCAACACAGGTGCAATCCAACTGTACAGACGTCAAGTGAAGCAAAAGTCAGGTGAACCATGAAGAACACAAGACTAGCAACAAAATGCTCCAAGTCAGACTCAAGTACAATATGTACAAAGTCTATGCAAACCCAGACTCTAGCCAATATGAAACAAGATCAAGTCCAGCTACCACATAAAGGAATAAACACATAAAAGATCAATGAACCAACTGTGTATACATGATGAAGATTACGAGTTCAAGTACGAATGCATAGTGCAAACTACAAATGATAGTGTAATACAAGTTACAAGTTGAAATGCAGCAACCAAAACAAGTGCAACACAGTGACAAGCTAACCAGACTACACATGTACAAAGGGCTGCAATGCTCATGAAGAAACCATGGTACAGGTGTGACTTTATATAGAATCAAACAACACTAGAGAGACCAATGTACACATGAATGCAGCAATGGATCAAATGATCAATGAGCAAGGCTGTACGGTGAAACCTGTATGCAAACCAAATGCCACTAAGTGAATATGATAACACTGTAAACAAATGAACACATAATAAAGACTAGCTACTGAACTCCAAGCAAAGAGCAAGTGACAGTGATCAATATGCAGTGGAGTGATGGATATGCTCAGTACACACACATATATGACATACCAGACCCAAATGTACATGAACAAGTAACATATATATGCTGCAAAGACCAGAGATGCGTGGGTACAAGAAAACTGTAATTACAAGTGACTTCAACAAGTTGATATGCAAACAAAGTATGCAGTGACAAAACAAGTGTATACAATCACATGGTGGCAGTAGGATACAAGTTCGAACACACCCAATGCAAATCAGACATGTACAAACTAGCTCGAACCAGTGAACAACATGATGACAACAGTGGTGCAACAAAACCCAATACAGTGAACTACATGATGAACAAGTATGCAAGTGAAGATAACAATGTTTGGACTAAATGCGTGTGAATTCTAAGCAAGACAGTGATCGAACATACAAACCAGAAATGCTCAAATTAAATGAATACAAGTTGAAATGTCCAGATCAAATGAATCAGACTCGAGCACACATGTGAAGACGCACAAGAATAATAAGGCAATGTCAAAGACAAAGCAACGCAAAACTTCCAGATGAATACGAGCATCATGTAGCAGTTCCAATCTAATGATATACAGCAAGTTCGAACTAATCATGGATCCATAATTTCACCCCAAAAATATCAAGAGCAGATGCCAACAGAGAAAATAACAGACAAGCCAAAGTCATAGTAGAAATTCACATAGCAACATCATGTAACCAAAATCAGATATATTACAATTCGAATGGTACAAGTAAAATGACCAGAAGCAATATTAGTGCAACGACGATGGCCGAAGACAATATCAAGTCAGAGCAGAGTTCGACAATGTCAAGTGCCGAAGTCAATTTGCAAATTCAAGTCAAGGCCGTAAGACCGAAGTCAAAGAAAATGAGGAACGAAAATTAAAATCAAGTGTCAAAGAATTCAACACCGGGATGACCAAGAAAAATCAAAACAAGCCGTGGGAATAAAGTAACAAATATACGAAATTGACAGTCAGAAATCATCACTATCGTCTATAAGAAAATCAGTGGCCGAGACGAATTCTAGCTAAATTATCTAATGAATTCATATAAAATGTATGAACGAAAATATAGCGGTTCGAACCCTATATAAACATTAACATCATCGGCCATAAATGTTCGAGTTCAATTATTAAAACCAGAGAGCAAAAGGCATAAATTACATACCGGAATCAAAGTCGAACTCAATCAAATAAAAGCAGCCGAAAGCATCACAAGAGAAGATCAATCGACAGAGCAAGGAAATCGAATCAATTACTTGATCGATCTAATTAAAGTCGGCGTCTTCGCATTTATTCAAAGCCCTAATTTCAGAGCAAAGAGGAACGAAGAGGCCATTGTCACAAACGAGAAAAGCAACCGACCAAATAAAGGAAAAGAAAAGAGGAATACAATTTTAATAGTATAATTGGGCCGACCTTGTTTTAATAAGGCTTTAACTTTTAAATTAGGGTTTTGATTTAATTTGTGTTTAATTTGTAATTTTCTTTGTTAATAATTGTAATTTCTAGTCCTGTGACTAGGGTACGAACTGCGGTAGTGTAGTTCAAGAATTCGCAACTCAATGGCTGAGTTGTGGCAGGGTTTTGAGCGTAGAGTTAAGGCTAGTCGATAGCGGGTGTCGCGAGTTTACGTGTGTAAGCATCTGACTGCTTAATTTCTAGTAAAAACCTTGGGGCAGCACGTAGGTAGTGTTTTGCCGAAGCTGCTAAATTCAGTGTCATTCTATTCCTGCATTTATTATTCTGCTATTATCTATGCTGCTCTTATTCTGATATATCTGCATTGAAATTATTTTATACAAACTTCCGCAATAATTTTTATAATTGATAGCATCACCCTATTCACCCCCCTCTAGGGTGAAATCGATGCTACAAGTGGTATCAGAGCTTGGAACAAAAGCCATTTTTGTGTTAAAAAGTTTAATTTCTCAAAAACCTATTTTTTTTTTAAAATTGAATTTTTAAAATGGTTTCTTTTAATAATGCTTTTGTGGAGGGTCAGTCAATAGTCAGACCACCAATATTCAATGGTGAATATGTTTACTGGAAAAATAGGATGGAAATTTTTATGAAAACCATTGACGCTTGGGATATTGTTGAGACAGGGTATAGAGCACCAACAATAATTGTAAATAATCAGGAAATAAATAAACCGAAGGATCAATGGACAAAGCTAGAAATTAAATTACAAAATGCTAATGCTAAAGCTATGAATTCTATTATCTGTTTATTGGATCAATTTGAATTTAATCGTGTCTCACATTGTCTAACTGCGTAGGAAATATGGCATGCACTCGAAGTAACTCACGAAGGAACATCTCAGGTCAAAGAATCTCGCCTTTCCATGCCGAGTAGCGGATACGAGAATTTTAAAATGGGAAAGGAAGAAAATGTTAAAGAGATGTACGCACAACTTTCCAGTATCGTATACAAATCAAAAGCTCTCGGAAAATCATACACGGAATTGGAAATAGTCCGAAAAATTCTCAGAGTCCTTCCACAAAGTTTTGAAGCAAAAGTTACTGCCATTCAAGAATCAAAAGATTTTGAAACAAATCAAAGTTAAAGAACTCATCGGAAATATCACCACGTATGAGCTAGAAATGAAATTCAAGGAAGAGCGTGAAGGAGGAGATACTCGAAAGAAATCGATAGTACTCAAAGGAACAACTGATAGTGATGACGACGACGAGGATGGAGCAGCAGAGTTGGAAATAGTAATAAAGATATTAAAAAGGTGGAACCGCAAATATGAAAATCCAGCTCTAAATCAAAAATTAAAATGCAGAATAATGAAAGTTTTAGATAACACAGAACAAAAAAAATCATCTATCATAAGTGCAACCAACCCGGACATATCAAGCAAAATTGTCCACAAAACCGACACGACTTTGAAAAGAAATCAAAAAGGAGAAATTTTGCAGCCATGTGGAATACAAGTGATGAAGATAATAAAAGTACTAGCAGTGAGAGTGAGAAAGCAAATATGTGCCTTCAAGGTAATATAACTGATAGCGACGATGATGAGCCAAGCGAGGTATCGAAACTCATTCACTCAGAATTACTTATATATTTTCACGAAGTAAATGGCTATTTTGAACGACTTAGGGAGAAATATGCTAAAATTGAATCTCAAAGAGATAGTTTGATAGAAGTAAATGAACAGCTTGAACAATTAGTTAAAAACTATCAAAACAAGTGCCTTAAGTGTGATAAGTGTCCAACATTCGAAGAAGAGATTAAAAAATCAGAAATCAAAATTAAATCGCTTGAAAATGGAATTCTGATTTTGAAAGAGAGTGAAAATACAAGAAGAGAAAATTCTATTAAAAGGTGCACACAATTGTCAAATGAAAATGAATCTCTCAAAACACAAGTCCAATAACTGTCAACGACTTTAGATAAACTTTCAAAAAGTGAAAAATCATTGAATATGCTATTACGAAAACAAACTGTTAATACAGTTAGATAAGGACTTGGATATAATCAATCTAAAAATTTTAGAAATGAAATTAATCAAGTCGGTTCAATCTGCACAATTTGTAGAAAATTTGGACACAATCAAAACAATTATTGGTATAGACCCAAACACGTGAAAACTATACCAATTTTGGATTCCTAAAGGCACAAATATAAAATCTCTCAAAATTAAACAATTTGGGTGCCAAAAGAAACATATATAAATAGTTATGGGTCTCCATGAAATTACTTTTTAAAATATTCTGCCACTAACAATCATGGACCTATAAAAACAATTAGGTCACAAGAATCTTTCATTGTGTAGGCATGGTGGCAGGCTAAGGAACTACAATAGTGTTACTTGGATTCTGGCTGTTCCAATGACGCAACGAGCGACAAATCAAAGTTCCTTAGCCTAGTATAAAGGTGACAGAATCACTAAAGGCAACAACGAAAAATTATCGTAAAGGTAAAACAGGTGAAGATATCTTGAATAATATATGTGAAAATCTGCACCATAATTTGATTTAATTCAGCCAGTTATTCATAAAGAAATGATTGATTATAATGATTCTGACTTTCTTCAAAATTGTTGACCAATTATATTCTTATGCCAAGAACACTATAAAAATTCTAGAGTCTTTGAACTACTTCATATATATTAATTTTGATTAATTATAGTGTTCTATTAGATGATGATGATACATTTGGCTAACCCTATATTCATGGTTTTTGTTCATTTACACGACTTCAATTAAAATCCAAAAGAATTTCATTTAAAAAGGTCTTTAAGGATTTTTTACAATTTCACGGTAAGATTTATATCATCCAAAAAATGATAATCTCGAGTGAAAGAAAAATTCAGATGCAGATTACACTGGCAATTTAGTTGATAGAAAATTTTCAAGTGGAACGTGATTTATGTTGAGACATTCAGTAATTGCATCGCTTTTTAAAGAAAATATCTGCATATTTTTCGTTTCAAATAATTTTCAAATAGTAGAAAATTTTCTTATAAAACCCCTCTAGAAAATCATTTTTGACCTTGTTTTCAGATTAATCATTTTTAGAAAAATTGATTTTATAATTATTTTTAAATTTGATTTTAAATGATTAATTGACTAATCTGACTCCCTAACGATTATCGAAAAGATGAATAGTGATTGGAAAAGTAACGAGTGTTAGTATTAATCATATATCATAACTCGAGACGGTATAATTAGTAAATTTCTTTAGAAATTTAAACAAAAGTTATAAAACTTTTTGTTGGTAAATATTCCATGACCATTTCTACTTCTATCATATTTCTATCAACCATCACTCATCAAAATCCATTATAGTATGTCAATATGTGGTGATTTAAACAGGAATCATTCGTTTTTCATTAAAAAAAAAATAAAAAAAACTAAAAAAAACAAAGTATTCACTCTCATTTAAAAGTCCTCACGGTTATGCATGGGCGAATTACTTGGAATTTGTTATGTGCTTCCATGCTCATTTAAAAGTCCTCACGGTTATGCATGTATGGAACGCATATCAAAATTAATTAAATAAATAAACAAGTTGATTCTAATCCCATTTAAAAGTCCTCATGGTTATGCGTGATTAGAAGAAACTTGAATTCATTTAAAAAAATAATGGAATACTACTAATCTCATTTAAAAGCCCTAACGGTTATGCATGGTTAGTAGATATTCAAATTCCTGGAATAAATATACCATAAATAGACACAACCGTATGGTTTTATACGGTGACATCATTCACATCATTCTAAAAGTGGAATATGCGCCTAACAGAGAATTTATGATTTTTGTTTAATTTCTTATTGAAATTTAATATTTATATTCAATTGAATTTTAATGTTGTATTAATGTCTATCACTTTATCTCTATTTTTCTATCACTATTACTCTTTTGCTGATAATAAAAGAGCGAGAGAAAAGTTAAGATTTTGACAAATAAAGGTCAAATATTTTCTATTTTCATCTACGCTCATTTGCATATTTTTAATTGTATGCATATTTGAAGGGGGAGCTTTGTGTAGAGAGGAAGCATTCAAACAGGGGGAACAAATTGAATGATCAAATACATTTAACAAATTCAAAATCTTAAATATATGTTTGTTATCATCAAAAGGGGGAGACTGTTTAATATGCGATTATATGATTTTTGTTTGATGATAATAAACATATATATATATATATATTTAAATGTATTTGTTAATATACTATTATATTTTTCACATAATTAAATAAATATTTGCCGAATAAAATAAATAACACAGAGTTTAAATTCAAAGCAGATATTTTATTCAAACAAATATTTATTACAATTTTGAATAGTACAAATTCAAGCTCTCACTATACATATACAGTTTTGATTACAATACAAATTCAATTACATCACAATCTTTCATTCACAAATGTCCTCACTACATATCTCTCATTCACTAATAACTTATCTTCAACTTTATTCCATATTAAATCCAATATCTGAGCAATCTGCAAAAATACACACTAACGCAGTAAAATTGAAAATAAAATATTTTTGCAGTATAAAATAAAATGTGATTTTGGAAATTTTATTTGCCTTAGTTATTTGGGTCGTTCGTCATCATTTAATTCGAATTCATCATACACGAACAACTTGTGACATGCACAGTGTATCACTGTACATGCCACAAGGCCGTGCACATCGATATATGCACTTGATAAAATTACACGAACATGTGAGCACAAGGTCAAACCCAAATTCAAAGTCGGGTTCAACTCAAGCGCAGTATAAATAAAGTCACGACACGAGCCCAAGGTTAAACCCGGGTTTAAAGCTGGATTCAACACATGTGCAATCCAACTGTACAAACGTCAAGTTAAGCAAAAGTCAGGTGAACCATGAAGAACACAAGACTAGCAACAAAATGCTCCAAGTCAGACTCAAGTACAATATGTACAAAGTCTATGCAAACCCAGACTCTAGCCAACATGAAAAAAGATCAAGTCCAGCTACCACATAAAGGAATAAACACATAATACATCAATGAACCAACTTTGTATACATGATGAAGGTTACAGATTCAAGTACGAATGCACAGTGCAAACTACAACTGACAGTGTAATTCAAGTTACAAGTTGAAATGCAACAACCAAAACAAGTGCAACACAGTGACAAGCTGACCAGACTACACATGTACAAAGGGCTGCAATGCTCATGAAGAAACCATGGTACAGATGTGACTTTATATAGAATCAAACAACACCGGAGAGACTAATGTACACATGAATGCAACAGTGGATCAGATGATCAATGAGCAAGGCTACGCAGTGAAAACTATATGCAAACCAAATGCCACCAAGTGAATATGATAACACTGCAGACAAATGAACACATAATAAAGACAAGCTACTGAACTCCAAGCAAAGAGCAAGTGACAATGATCAATATTCAGTGGAGTGATGGATATGCTCAATACACACACATATATGACATACCAGACCTAAATGTACATGAACAACTAACATATATAGGCTGCAAAGACCAGAAATGTGTGGACACAGGAAAACCGTAATTGCAACTGACTTCAACAAGTTGATATGCAAACGAAGTATGCAGTGACAAAACAAGTATATACAATCACATGGTGACAATAGGATACAAGTTCGAACACACCCAATCAAATCGGACATGTACAAACTAGCTCAAACCAGTGAACAACATGATGAAAACATTGATGCAACAAAACCCAATACAGTGAACTACATGATGAACAAGAATGCAAGTGAAGACAACAATGTTTGGACTAAATGCGTGCGAATTCTAAACAAGACAGTGATTGAACATACAAACCAGAAATGCTCAAATTAAATGAATACAAGTTGAAATTGTGAGAAATGCGGATTACGGATCTTAATGCTAAGATTAACACAAGAGGGGGGGGGGTGAATAGTGTTAATAAAGAATTACTAAATCTTTTTAATTTATGTTAATTTAGGCACAAAAGTATATAATATACAGAGACAGATATGATCACAGAAACAATCACAGATGTAGAAATAAAATAAAAGCAGTATAGGAAAGAACACATTGGATTTTATACTGGTTTGGATTTACCCTACATCCAGTCCCGCAACACAAGTACAGATTTCCTTTCAAAAGAAATTGCACAATTACACCCTCAGTTTCAAGGCTATGAGGTGCACCCTCCATAATTTCGATCCTCTGGGTAGAGATACTTGATTTCCGGGCCACAAGTTTACCCAATTGATTTACCAAGGCTACAATCACACCTTTTCACTTTTGATTGATTTCCAAGGCTACAATCACACCTTTTCTCGCTTAATAGATTACAAAGAAGTCTATAACTCTGAATAGCACTGAGAATCTTGTAGAGATAGTGATAGAGGATCAAACTAGAAGTAATCGAGCATGATTCAATGTCGATTTCGGCAGAGTAATGATAAGAATATGTATTAAGAAATTAGGATAAAGAAGAGGAGTGAAAACCCGAAAATTATGATTAAAAATTCGTTGAAACTGACCCCTATTTATAGAAGAACAACATCCATGACCATTCATGAAGAGTTATGGCGAATAGACACTTCTTTTGAAATTTGAATTTTTGAACCAAACTGTCACCATGTCGACATGGTCATGCTAGGCATGTCAACATCCCAAAGGATTTTTTGGTGTTTTGATTTTCTTTGAAAATAACCTTTATCTTATATAAAAACTATTTTAAACTTTATAAATATACTTGATTATAGTTAAAATTCATAAGAAAATATAGAGAATAATATATATAGATTTTAACAATAATTTTATATTTAAATTTAAGTATAAATATTTAAAAGTTAAATATGTTGTTTAAAAAGATAGTTTAAAATAAAGAGTAATTTAACTTTGAAAATAAAGATGTTTTTGAGGCTAAAATTATTTAAAATCAGGATCGAGGGTTTTGAATCTTTTTAAAAGGAAAGTTTTGAAATCATTTTGAAAATAAGATTTTTGTAAAATCTTTTGAATTAAAATTAGAGGATACAAAACAATCTTCCACTAGATTTTCGTAGGTTCCATCCTAATTAGGGTTCCATCCCTTTAACGGGCTCGAAGTGGATTCCATTCCACGAATAAATTGGATTTTAAGATGCCAGTGCTTTTCTATGAGTTTAAACAAAAATTCCTAATAATAATAAAAAAAATACTTATCCTTGAAATTGTGACGACCCGCCTTTCTCAACACCAGAAAGACGTTTCATCATTAAGAAAGAAAGGGATAGAAATAGAAAAGAATAGAAAGAAAGAATAACAACATCAGAATCTCACAGCGGAATGGAACAAAATATAATACATCACATAACTATTACATAGTTATACATACATCAGAGTCTTACAATATCAGATAACAGTACTGTCATATACATACATGTCCATACATACATCCAAAATACAGCATCACTAACTACACAGCGGAACTACATATATAGATACATACGTCTGGTCTTCTCTCCAAAATAGCTCCTCCAGAAAAGCAACACTTCTAGATACCTATCACTTGGCTACTCGTAAAAAATTGAGTACCCAAGAGTTTATGAAAACACAAAATATAAACTCCGGGTCAGACATGGGTCTGGTATGAGTAAACAGGTTAAAATTGCTTAACTTTGAAATCACTTGAAAATAAAGGTATCACGTAAGACTTCCCACAAATAAATACGAGTAAGTTTTTACCTTATGCTAACCAAAACATTTTATAGGAAATTCTGTGATATTATATTAGTGTCTAGGGTTTTCAAGTAAAATACAGAAATAGCTGAAATGCTTACATCTCACATTTCAACATAGTTGGGCACAATCAAATCGTACGGCGCTTATTGGAAATTGGATCCCATACAATGGCAGGGCTACTGGGGTACCGCCCGTCACAGTACGGGGCCTAGATCACCGTACCGAGGATTACTCCCTTCATCCCCTGCAACACAAGGCCGGAACCATTCCTTACTGAACAGTCCCGAACAAGATAACCCCGCAGTTGTGGCCAACAACTGCCCACTAAGCCGAAATAAAAAGGGACATCTAGACAGGGGAAAATCTTGTCCTGCTTGGGCATGACCCACCTAACCTTGCTGCATCTCCCCTGTTTTAGCCATTCCCGGTTGATGAGGCTTGAGGCTACGATTACCTTTATTGAACATTATCTTAGAATGCTCATCGTCCGCCTGACGATGTGTTGAAAGCATTCAATCCATACAAGTTCGTTCCGGGTTCGAACGAAACCGAAGGCATTATCTCGTTACACTCATTTTGGAATCACCCTCAGAGTTAACAACGATAACCCTTGCATTCTGAAACTCCATCTCGATCTCCATTTGATAAGTTACGACCTATCGTTTAATTTGGATCGATGTGGTTTTCGGAGAATCAAAATTGATTCTTCCGATCCCGGTCTCATCGGATCCAAACGCCATTTTAAGGGCCAAGTTGTCTATTTAACTTAACAGTTTAATTAAATATCAGAATTTAACATAACAGATATATCAGATAAATCATATACAGTTAACACAGATATCCATAATATATCATCAACATATCACAGAAATATCATCAACAGATATCACAATCAACCAAACAGAGTTATCAATGCATATCAAACAGTTTGGTTTTACTTAACTAAATTATCTGCTTAAGTATAAACTATTTTATTCTGTAAATTAATTAGCTGATTAACGATTAATTAATTAATTAGTTAATCATTAATTTGTAATTTATAAATTATCTAACCTTTACTTAATTATTTATCTATTCATTAACTATTTCTCATTTAAACGAATAATTATTTAATTCTCAATTATCACTTAATAATTAATGACTTACTTATTAAAAGGAATTAATTATTTAATTATATAAATTACTTTAATTATCAATTTAATTAAAATGTAATATCTTTAATTAATCTCGTATGTTAACTTCCATTCACTAACTAACTTTTTAATGATAAGCTTATGTTCTTGATATTTTATTTGATTAAATATTTATTTCAAAATCAGCTTAAAGTTATTAATTTAAAAATTCAAGTAAAAATTTTAATCAACATTCCACTATTTACTGACCAATCTTCTACCTTTATATAATTGCTTAAATCAAGTCTTTAATTAAAACATTAGCTTAACAATTTAACGTTTGTTTATTGATCCAGTAACTCACCTGTACAAATCAGTGCAGGCCCATTTTAAAACACCGAGACAACATCGTACATTACTCGAGAAAAACTCGAGTTTCCCCGCGTCTCACCCGTGTTACTCTCCTTCCCTTCTTCTTTCCAGTTCTTTTCTTCTTCTTCTTGTTTTTTTTTAGTTAAGTTGAAATCGTACCTGAAGCTACTCTCACACGCTACTCGAAGAAACACGGGAATTTACTCGAAGCATTCCTCACAAATGTCTCGAGCAACCCACGCGTTAACCCAGAACCCAAAGAAAAACAACGCGACACAGATCACCGAACCCCACTTCGCCACCGTGCACGTGCACGGTGGTCTCCCTTGCCTGCGGCGACTCGCGTACATCCCCACAAACCCCAAAACACCCATAGATCCAACATCTAAACTCAGTTTCGATTTCAAGATGAAACTAAAAAAAAGACCAGATGCTCGAAAACAACAACAGCTATGCCGCTGTCAAAACGGTCGCGCGATCGCCACACATCACCAGAGGTGATGAAAATTCGCCTGAACATCACTCTCACCTCCACCTAGCTCCTCCAAAGGTCACGGCCAACTCGATTTCATATTGGAGCCGCGATCAAATTTCTACAGAGCTTTTAAAAAAAAAGGGGTTTAAACCCTATTCATGAGCCAAACTCGAAATCTATGAATTTGAAAAATAATTAGACATTTTTCTAGTGTTAATACGACTTAAATCTTGCTTCATTTCAAATCTCAAGAATTACAGATTACTCTATCTTCCAAAATTTACAAAAAACCATTTTTGTTTCATTCAAAACTGCTCGTAATACTTTTGCATAAAAATCATAATTTTTATGTTAAAAATCATAATTTCTGGTATGAAATCTAAATATGTTATTGAAATTTCAAATTTAAACATTTGAGTTTTTCACTTTGATTACTTGTTTACCTGTAGGTTGAAATACAGTATTTACATCACACTGTCTAAACTTTCCATCATATTTGCAGGCCTTGTTTTTAAACTATACAAACTTGAATTTTCACAATACACAATTCAAATGATTTTATGAATAAGTATTTTTGGTTTCTTGGCTTCATTTTGTTCAAAGCTTAAATTTACGGAAGAACAAACTATAAAAGTTCCCAATGTAAACCAATATACACAGAGTAGTTTGCTTAAACTGTATCAAGCACAGATCATTCAAAAAGTAAATATACAAGCTAAATTTTGAAATCATTTTTGTTTACTCACCAACCAAAAACTGTTGAACAGAAAGTATGATGAAGGAACTACAGTTGATCTACCCTGAACTCTTTCTTTGCTTTTGCTGTTAAATTAAATTGTGTTTCCAAAGCCAAAACATATGTTTCTCAGGTTTGTTTTTAAAACTAAAGTTTATATAAATAAACTAATGATATAAAGATGGATATATATAAGTTAAAGCTACTGAATAATAGGTTGTAACTGGACAGTTCCTTCTGCATTGTCACTCTTTCTTTTTAATGGCTAGTAAAAATCTGCAGAAAATAATGATATAAGAGATTTCGGCTGTGTACTTAATTAAACAATATGTTATGCTATTTAATGTTCATGTTATTAATGATGACAGCAAGTAATAAATGTATACTGATAATTACTATTTGTTGTACAAAGATATTAATTTTTTTTTTCGGCTAGCCTATCTTGCAAGATACAGGTTTTGTTTGTATTCTATTTGAAGTAAACTTTGTTTCTTGTTTGCTTATATACAAGCTACAGATTTTGTTTATTATTATTTTGAAGTGAGACTAGTTTTATATTTAAGTTCACTCTGTTTTACCGAAGCACAAAGCTGTACACAGCACCAACTCAAAGTTATAGTTAACATATATGTATATGTATATTGATAGTTATATTTTATATGAGATTGTTTACTTGTTCAAATGATGCTTTAACATTTTATTTAAGGTTGTTATGTTGCACAATCTAAATGTTGTAGATCATTGTTTGTTTGAAAATACTTGTTTTTGTATATTGCACATTATAATTTATATTTTGTATATTTATGTAACTGTGATTACAAATATAATATATGATTGTGTTTTATACTAATTTTTGCACTTCCATATTTATGTGAAATAATTTCATGTTTATTTATTTTAAAACTTATCATATTAAAAACTAAAAGTGTATTCATATGTTTGTTTTTATCAAATATCAAATAATGAATCTTTGATTTAATTCTATTGAATAAATCCTATTTTGTTTTAAATGGTTTTGAAGTATTTAAATTTTAAATTTCAAATCAAAATTTCCTTTTATAAACATATATAACTGTTACACATTTAATATCTCATAAATTTAAATGTTGACCAGCTTATATTTGATTTAATTTAGATTTAATATTTATTAAAATATGCCGTAAAAATTCCGGGTCGTTACATTCCTCCCCCCTTAAAAGAATTTCGTCCCCGAAATTTAAACAACAGTAAATTCAAAAGCTTTTATATTAACAATCCAAACATACATATCATTCATACAGTAGCAAGCAAACAAACAAACAGTCTATTCTAACAAACAACACTAGTTATCCAAACATAAATCCGGATAAGCATTCTTAAGACTATCGAGAGTTTCCCAGGTACAGTCTCTGGGATCCTCACTCCATTGCACCTTGACGAGTTTCACCACTTTGTTTCCGAGTTGCTTCTCGTCTCTGTCCACAATTTGAACTGGATTTCTGACCACAGTTAAATTGGGTTCTACTTCCAAATCTTCTTGAATTACCGGTTCCACAACCAGTGAGGGATCATGAACAAATTTCCTCAAATGCGATACATGAAATACATTGTGAATCCCAGACATCCGTTCCGGTAATTCAATCCTGTAGGCCACAGTTTCAATTCTCTCCAACACTCGGAACGGTCCAATGTATCTCGGAGCAAGTTTTCCCGTCTTTCCGAATCTTATAGCACCTTTAATTAGGGAAACTTTAATAAAAACCAAGTCTCCGATCTCAAATTCCAATGGCCTTCGTCTTCTATCCGCATATTTCTTTTGACGATCTTGAGCAGCTTTCATTCTTTTCTTAATAAGCTCAAACTTCGCAGAAGCTTCACGAATAAGATCGGGTCCAAGCACAATACGATCCTTCGATTCAATCCAACAAGCTGGAGATTTACACGGTCTTCCGTATAGAGCTTCATAAGGGGCCATCTTAATACTTGCTTGATAACTGTTATTATAAGAAAATTCCACCAGGTGAAGATGGTCTTCCCAAGATCCCCCAAAATCTAAAACACAAGCCCGCAGCATATCCTCAAGAATACGATTCAGCCTCTCCGTCTGTCCGTCCGTTTGAGGATGATAGGCTGTACTCAATCTCAAATCTGTTCCCATTGCTGATTGCAGAGCTTCCCAAAATTTGCTAGTGAAAATAGGATCACGATCACTTACTATGCTGATTGGAACTCCATGCAATCGAACTATCTCCTTCAAGAAAATTTCCGCCAAAGAAACTGCAGTACGGGTTGCCTTTACTGGTATAAAATGGGCACTCTTAGTTAAACGATCTACAATAACCCATATACCGTCATTTCCTTTCCTGGTTCTAGGCAAACCATCAATAAAATCCATCGAGGTCATTTCCCATTTCCAATTCGGAATTTCCAGAGGTTGCAATAGCCCGGCAGATTTCTGTTGATCACCTTTAACTTGCTGACAAATGGCACAACTGTTCACAAATCTAGCAACATCCTTCTTCATATTCGGCCACCAGAATGCTCTCCTCATGTCCTTGTACATCTTCGAGATTCCAGGATGAATATTCAATTTAGAACGATGACACTCAGCTAGGACTTCTTGCCTCAGTTCATCAATATTAGGCACACACAAACGACCATTCATCCTTAGAGTACCTTGATCATCCACCTTGAAATCTGAATATCGCCCGTCCTTAGCTCCAAGAATTATTTCCTCAAAAGATTTATCTTCCATTTGCTTACTAATGATCCTTTCAATAAGAGATGGAACCACTTCCAGAAGAGATAAAACTGCATTCCTACTGAGAGCATCAGCTACGACATTCGCTTTCCCCGGAGTGTACAGAATATCCAGATCATAGGATGCAAGAAATTCAACCCACCGCTGCTGTCTCAGATTAAGGTCTTTTTGAGAGAATAAATATTTCAACGGTTTGTGATCCGTGAACAATTCAAATTTCTCTCCTAACAGATAATGTCTCCAAATCTTCAAAGCAAAAACAATGGCAAGCAATTCAAGATCATGCGTAGCATAGTTTTTCTCATGAGGCTTTAACTGCCGACTAGCATACGCAATCACCCTTCCGTTCTACATCAGAACCGCTCCCAAACCCACAATACAAGCATCCGTGTAAACCTCGAATTTGCTCTTCCCATCCGAAACAGCAAGTACTGGTGCACTCGTGAGCCTTATCTTCAATTCCTGAAAAGCTTCTTCACACTGAGGCGTCCATTTGAATTTTGCTCCTTTTCTGGTCAGCTTAGTCAAATGCGAAGAAATCTTGGAATAATCTCTAATAAATCTCCTGTAGTAGCCAGCCAATCCTAGAAAACTGCGAACTTCCGTCGGTGTCTCTGGCTGTTTCCATTCCAGAATAGTTTCCACTTTCGCTGGGTCTACAGAAATTCCTTCACCCGAAACAATGTGCCCTAGAAATTTAACTTCCGATTTCCAGAAGTGACACTTCGAAAACTTCGCCTTCAGCACATTCTTTCTCAGAGTCTCCAATACAATCCTCAAATGCTCTCTGTGCTCTTCTTCGGATTTGGAATAGACCAAGATATCATCAATGAATACCAGCACAAACTTATTCAACACATCTCTAAAGACTCGGTTCATAAGATCAACGAAGTAGGCAGGAGCATTGGTTAATCCGAACGGCATAACCAACCACTCGTAGAAACAATTCGGTCCCCTAAATGCAGTCAAGGGAATACTGTCTTCAGCTACCCTCAACTGGTGGAAACCTGAAGCTAGATCCAATTGAGAAAAGATAGAAGCACCATGCAACTGGTCAAAAAGATCATCGATGCGAGGAAGAGGATATTTATTACGGATAGTCACTTTGTTCAATTCTCTATAATCCACACAGAACCTCAGTGATCCATCCGGTTTGGTCACAAACACCGCCGCTGAACCCCAACAAGAAAAACTAGGTCTAATCAATCCCTTCTCTAAAAGATCCTGCGTCTGCTTAATCAACTCTTCTCTTTCCCTGGGAGCCATTCTCCTGCTGGGTTGAATTACTGGCACAGCTCCTGGAATCAAATCAATACGGAACTCTGTTTCTCGATGTGGTGGCAAACACTTAACTTCTTCAAAAACATCAGCAAAATCCCGAACCACATCAATAACTTCAACACTCTCTTCAGATGTCTCCATTCCATGCAGAAGACTGCTCAAGGGAATTCCAGAATCATCACACGACACTCTGGCAATTCTACCCAAATCAGTTTCCAACGAAACTGTTCTCTCATCACAATTCAAAACGGCTTTATACTTATCCAGCCAATCCATACCCAAAATAAGATCAAATCCCTTAAAATTCAACACATACGGGTCACAAGAAAAACTGTGGGATAGATAAGAGATCTTCAAGTCCTTACAAATAGAGTCTAATTTGGTCACCCCTCCTATAGGATTAGACACCAAGATAGAACTATCTACTGAACTAGGGGTAAGAGAAAACTTTTCCACAGAGTCCAAAGAAATAAAACTCAAGGAAGCACCCGAATCAAACAAAACTCTAATATACTTTCCATTTAAAAGTAAAGTACCTTCTAATACTCCTTTGCCCATCGAAGAAGAAGATGGTCCAGCTTCCAAAGCAAAAACTTTATTCTGAGGTGCTCTCTGCAGAAGTGGACAGTTCTTGATCATGTGCCCTGGCTGATGACAATTAAAGCACAATGATTTCTGAACCATAGCTGATCCTGGGCCACTCTGGTGCGGTTGCTGTTGTTGCTGCTGGAATCCTTTCCTAGAACACTTATTCGCCAAATGCCCTTCCTGATGACAAATGTAGCACTTTCGGGGTCCGTTGTTATTCCCAGGTTTCTTCTTATTCGGTTTCCTCCATTTAGGATCAAACTTTCGCTTATTCGGATTAGTGAAATTCCCACTTGAAGTTGCAACTGAATCCACCGGCTTCTTACTCATCAAACTTTCATACCTCAATGCCATATCAATCAAATCAACAAAAGATCCTTTCAGAAGCACTGTCAATTTCCCATGGAATTCAGGTCTCAAACCTTGCACAAATTTCTCATTCTTTTTCGGAGGAGTATCGATGAGTCCTTGACCATAACAAGAAAGCTCGTTGAATCTAGTTTCGTACTCCGAAATAGACATACTACCCTGCTTCAAATTCAGAAAATCCTGATACAGTTGAGTTCTCCCTGCCGTCGGCACATACTTCTCTTCAAATAAATCCTTGAATCTGCCCCAAGAAATATCATCCTCAGAAATATTCGCAATAGTTGAATCCCACCATGCTGCTGCACCACCTTGCAACTGCCACGATGCCATATGCCTCTTACGCTCATTAGACAATCTCATGCTCTTGAAAATGCGCTCGCAAGAGCGTAACCATTCATGAACTTCAATTATTGACTCCGAACCTTTGAATGGTTGACCTCCAAGATGTTTGAAATCCTTGCATAAGGCTGCAAAGCTAACTTGAGATGGTACTGGATTGACAGCCTCACTAACATTCTGACTCCGTCCATTATCTGTAGAAGTACTGGCCCTAACTCTCCCTCTTCTTCCTGAACTCATGTCGGTCACCTGAAAAGGTAACTCAACCAATTTAGATAGATAGATAGATATATATATAATATTATATGAAAATACAAATACGCACTCTCTAGAGAACTATAACACTAGAGCCTAGGTACTCGCTTTACCTAGCGCTCTGATACCAACTGTGACGACCCGCCTTTCTCAACACCAGAAAGACGTTTCATCATTAAGAAAGAAAGGGATAGAAATAGAAAAGAATAGAAAGAAAGAATAACAACATCAGAATCTCACAGCGGAATGGAACAAAATATAATACATCACATAACTATTACATAGTTATACATACATCAGAGTCTTACAATATCAGATAACAGTACTGTCATATACATACATGTCCATACATACATCCAAAATACAGCATCACTAACTACACAGCGGAACTACATATATAGATACATACGTCTGGTCTTCTCTCCAAAATAGCTCCTCCAGAAAAGCAACACTTCTAGATACCTATCACTTGGCTACTCGTAAAAAATTGAGTACCCAAGAGTTTATGAAAACACAAAATATAAACTCCGGGTCAGACATGGGTCTGGTATGAGTAAACAGGTTAAAATTGCTTAACTTTGAAATCACTTGAAAATAAAGGTATCACGTAAGACTTCCCACAAATAAATACGAGTAAGTTTTTACCTTATGCTAACCAAAACATTTTATAGGAAATTCTGTGATATTATATTAGTGTCTAGGGTTTTCAAGTAAAATACAGAAATAGCTGAAATGCTTACATCTCACATTTCAACATAGTTGGGCACAATCAAATCGTACGGCGCTTATTGGAAATTGGATCCCATACAATGGCAGGGCTACTGGGGTACCGCCCGTCACAGTACGGGGCCTAGATCACCGTACCGAGGATTACTCCCTTCATCCCCTGCAACACAAGGCCGGAACCATTCCTTACTGAACAGTCCCGAACAAGATAACCCCGCAGTTGTGGCCAACAACTGCCCACTAAGCCGAAATAAAAAGGGACATCTAGACAGGGGAAAATCTTGTCCTGCTTGGGCATGACCCACCTAACCTTGCTGCATCTCCCCTGTTTTAGCCATTCCCGGTTGATGAGGCTTGAGGCTACGATTACCTTTATTGAACATTATCTTAGAATGCTCATCGTCCGCCTGACGATGTGTTGAAAGCATTCAATCCATACAAGTTCGTTCCGGGTTCGAACGAAACCGAAGGCATTATCTCGTTACACTCATTTTGGAATCACCCTCAGAGTTAACAACGATAACCCTTGCATTCTGAAACTCCATCTCGATCTCCATTTGATAAGTTACGACCTATCGTTTAATTTGGATCGATGTGGTTTTCGGAGAATCAAAATTGATTCTTCCGATCCCGGTCTCATCGGATCCAAACGCCATTTTAAGGGCCAAGTTGTCTATTTAACTTAACAGTTTAATTAAATATCAGAATTTAACATAACAGATATATCAGATAAATCATATACAGTTAACACAGATATCCATAATATATCATCAACATATCACAGAAATATCATCAACAGATATCACAATCAACCAAACAGAGTTATCAATGCATATCAAACAGTTTGGTTTTACTTAACTAAATTATCTGCTTAAGTATAAACTATTTTATTCTGTAAATTAATTAGCTGATTAACGATTAATTAATTAATTAGTTAATCATTAATTTGTAATTTATAAATTATCTAACCTTTACTTAATTATTTATCTATTCATTAACTATTTCTCATTTAAACGAATAATTATTTAATTCTCAATTATCACTTAATAATTAATGACTTACTTATTAAAAGGAATTAATTATTTAATTATATAAATTACTTTAATTATCAATTTAATTAAAATGTAATATCTTTAATTAATCTCGTATGTTAACTTCCATTCACTAACTAACTTTTTAATGATAAGCTTATGTTCTTGATATTTTATTTGATTAAATATTTATTTCAAAATCAGCTTAAAGTTATTAATTTAAAAATTCAAGTAAAAATTTTAATCAACATTCCACTATTTACTGACCAATCTTCTACCTTTATATAATTGCTTAAATCAAGTCTTTAATTAAAACATTAGCTTAACAATTTAACGTTTGTTTATTGATCCAGTAACTCACCTGTACAAATCAGTGCAGGCCCATTTTAAAACACCGAGACAACATCGTACATTACTCGAGAAAAACTCGAGTTTCCCCGCGTCTCACCCGTGTTACTCTCCTTCCCTTCTTCTTTCCAGTTCTTTTCTTCTTCTTCTTGTTTTTTTTTAGTTAAGTTGAAATCGTACCTGAAGCTACTCTCACACGCTACTCGAAGAAACACGGGAATTTACTCGAAGCATTCCTCACAAATGTCTCGAGCAACCCACGCGTTAACCCAGAACCCAAAGAAAAACAACGCGACACAGATCACCGAACCCCACTTCGCCACCGTGCACGTGCACGGTGGTCTCCCTTGCCTGCGGCGACTCGCGTACATCCCCACAAACCCCAAAACACCCATAGATCCAACATCTAAACTCAGTTTCGATTTCAAGATGAAACGAAAAAAAAAGACCAGATGCTCGAAAACAACAACAGCTATGCCGCTGTCAAAACGGTCGCGCGATCGCCACACATCACCAGAGGTGATGAAAATTCGCCTGAACATCACTCTCACCTCCACCTAGCTCCTCCAAAGGTCACGGCCAACTCGATTTCATATTGGAGCCGCGATCAAATTTCTACAGAGCTTTTAAAAAAAAAGGGGTTTAAACCCTATTCATGAGCCAAACTCGAAATCTATGAATTTGAAAAATAATTAGACATTTTTCTAGTGTTAATACGACTTAAATCTTGCTTCATTTCAAATCTCAAGAATTACAGATTACTCTATCTTCCAAAATTTACAAAAAACCATTTTTGTTTCATTTCAAAACTGCTCGTAATACTTTTGCATAAAAATCATAATTTTTATGTTAAAAATCATAATTTCTGGTATGAAATCTAAATATGTTATTGAAATTTCAAATTTAAACATTTGAGTTTTTCACTTTGATTACTTGTTTACCTGTAGGTTGAAATACAGTATTTACATCATACTGTCTAAACTTTCCATCATGTTTGCAGGCCTTGTTTTTAAACTAAACAAACTTGAATTTTCACAATACACAATTCAAATGATTTTATGAATAAGTATTTTACGTTTCTTGGCTTCATTTTGTTCAAAACTTAAATTTACCGAAGAACAAACTATAAAAGTTCCCAATGTAAACCAATATACACAGAGTAGTTTGCTTAAACTGTATCAAGCACAGATCATTCAAAAAGTAAATATACAAGCTAAATTTTGAAATCAGTTTTGTTTACTCACCAACCAAAAACTGTTGAACAGAAAGTATGATGAAGGAACTACAGTTGATCTACCCTGAACTCTTTCTTTGCTTTTGCTGTTAAATTAAATTATGTTTCCAAAGCCAAAACATATGTTTCTCAGGTTTGTTTTTAAAACTAAAGTTTATATAAATAAACTAATGATATAAAGATGGATATATATAAGTTAAAGCTACTGAATAATAGGTTGTAACTGGACAGTTCCTTCTGCATTGTCACTCTTTCTTTTTAATGGCTAGTAAAAATCTGCAGAAAATAATGATATAAGAGATTTCGGCTGTGTACTTAATTAAATAATATGTTATGCTATTTAATGTTCATGTTATTAATGATGACAGCAAGTAATAAATGTATACTGATAATTACTATTTGTTGTACAAAGATATTAAATTTTTTTTCCGGCTAGCCTATCTTGCAAGATACAGGTTTTGTTTGTATTCTATTTGAAGTAAACTTTGTTTCTTGTTTGCTTATATACAAGCTACAGATTTTGTTTATTATTATTTTGAAGTGAGACTAGTTTTATATTTAAGTTCACTCTGTTTTACCGAAGCACAAAGCTGTACACAGCACCAACTCAAAGTTATAGTTAACATATATGTATATGTATATTGATAATTATATTTTATATGAGATTGTTTACTTGTTCAAATGATGCTTTAACATTTTATTTAAGGTTGTTATGTTGCACAATCTAAATGTTGTAGATCATTGTTTGTTTGAAAATACTTGTTTTTGTATATTGCACATTATAATTTATATTTTGTATATTTATGTAACTGTGATTACAAATATAATATATGATTGTGTTTTATACTAATTTTTGCACTTCCATATTTATGTGAAATAATTTCATGTTTATTTATTTTAAAACTTATCATATTAAAACTAAAAGTGTATTCATATGTTTGTTTTTATCAAATATCAAATAATGAATATTTGATTTAATTCTATTGAATAAATCCTATTTTGTTTTAAATGGTTTTGAAGTATTTAAATTTTAAATTTCAAATCAAAATTTCCTTTTATAAACATATATAACTGTTACACATTTAATATCTCATAAATTTAAATGTTGACCAGCTTATATTTGATTTAATTTAGATTTAATATTTATTAAAATATGCCGTAAAAATTCCGGGTCGTTACAGAAATCTTGAACTCTTGATAGTCTCGATACTCATGAATCTTCTATCTTGATATTTTATCTTGATATCTTGAATCTCTATAATGTACAGCCTTCATTCTTAGTACCTGCATGGTTAAATCCTGCATATACATATGTATCTAAACTTATAATGTTAGTATTCATATTTTATAATCTATTCTAAGGTTGTTGTTGTAACAACCCGCATATTTATCGATTTTATATTTAAATATTTTATCGTTAGTCGGATTTTAGTCCGAAAAGCTACTTTTTGCAAACAGCCGAATTAGGACTCGAGACCACCCCCATTGAGTTCAAAATGCCGTTTGCGACCTTTTTGAGTATAAGCTTCGATATGTTTGGAGAAAGTTGAATTTTGCTACTTTTCACTTAGGGTTTTGGTTTGGGCTGAGCCCACTTATGTATTCAGTCCCAACCCCTCTCCTCTTCATTCACTTCTTTTCTATTTTCATAACACTCAAGCTCAAGCAAAAATGGGGGAAGAGAAAAAGAAATAGAAATTCCTAAGCCCTAGTTTCCATTAGCAAATCCATCTTTTTGCTCCAAACTCAAGTGAACCCATTGGTAAGCATCTCCTTCATCTTCTCGAACTCTTTCTCCATTCAATTTCAGAAAATTCCTAAACGTAATTTAGGAAATGTTTCTCTTTTAAGCTTAGATTCAAGCTTCTTGTGTTGAGATTGAAGTGTGGTTGATCTTCTTTCGTCTTCAAGCTTCTCATTCATTGTTTTCGGATTCAAAGGTGAGATTTTTATCTCACATCTATGCTTATATTTATCTTCGAATGTTAGGTATGAATTCCTAACACTTATTCGTGTGCATTTGCTTTTGGTTTGGATTGATTTGGTGAATATTCCAATTTTTAGTGTTTTGGGTTCAAATCTTTAAAAATCCTAACTTTGATGTTTGAATGTGTTTTTGATTGTGCATCGAAGAGCTTTTAGGGCCGGGTAGTCGATAGGCATAAACCCTTAGCGCCGTTGCTCGAGCGAATGCAATTTGATTGAGTTTGCACCTCCTTTGAATTAGGGCAGGGGAGTGCTGGCAACAGGTTCGGCCGACCGAGCCCCTGAGCTGGTCGATCGACCTGCTATCCAGGCACTTCCTGCCTCTGTTTGGGTGTGCCGTTTACAGGCCTCGGCCGACCGAGCCCCTGGGCCGGTCGACCGACCTGCTATCCAGGCACTTCCTGCCTCTGTTTGGGTGTGCCGTTTACAGGCCTCGGCCGACCGAGCCCCTGGGCCGGTCGACCGACCTGGTGCCCCAGGCACTTCCAACCCTTGGTTCAGTCAACCGACTCAGGGAGTCCGGTCGACTGACCTGCTCCTATTTGCAAGTTTTGCCTATTTGCTTGAGAATTCCAACTTCAATCGATTCGTGTTGATTCCCTTTTTTTATTATCACTTATTATCGACTTTGATGACATTTGCTTCGTGATTTATGGGAATATCCATTTTGATGGATTCATTATCGGTTTCGTTGGATTTTTATTCACATCTTCGTATGTGAATTTTAGTGATTGATTGTTCCTACAATCTTCTTTGTGTTTTGTCACTTTAAAAATATAAAGGTTTTCTATACTAGTAGTAAATATCAAAACTCTTTCCTCAAACGATTTCAATACTATTTTAATACCAAATTCGTTTATAAAACCGTTTTCCAATCTATTAGTATATACAAACCTTTACCTCACTCGTATGAGAAATCTAATTAAACGACTTAGTAAAGCAAGTGGTAACGCTTGCGTTCACTTTGTTGGTTAATTCTTGGACTTGTTCGATTGAATCTCTTGTGACAATTTTCTAGTGGAGACCTACAATTTGTTCGCAAATATTTAAGTTAAGCTAGTGGTTATGGGACATGAAGCTAAGCTCATATATTTACTAGCTTACTATAATTGACACTTCTTGATGATCATGACGATCATTTTTGTGATTTAGACTAGCAATGTGCGATGTCTCTTTGTCTATGAGGGAGACTAAACCCCGTTTGTGTGAGTTTCAACTCATATATGTGGGGTAGCGCCCCATGGTCTTCGGGCCGTTCGTGTGTCAAAATTTAATGGCTAGCTACCATGAGATAGCGTCTCGTTCGTGTGATACGTATGTTGGTGAGTTTTCGTGCTCCCGTTCGTGTGATAGGCCTCCCCCCTATTTTGTGTGATTTCTGGATTTCGTGTGTCGAATTCTGGAATTTTCTTCTTCACCTATTTTTGTGATTTCTATTGATATGATTTATCAATTTTTGTGCATAGGTGAATTCGTGTGTCATTGACTGGATTTCTTGAGATGATTTCTAGAATTTATGCTTCACCAATTTTCGTGATTTCCATTGATAAGTTTTATCAATCTTTATGTATTGGTGAATTCGTGTGTCATTGACTTTTGTGATTGGCATTGATATAATATGTCATTTTTGTGGTTTGGTGAACGAAATGAGGAGTATGACATTTCTTTGTTTCTTGTGTAGATTTGGTGATATTGATTAATCTCTCGTTGATTTTCAATTACTTATATATATATCACAGCTTGGCATTGTGATTATTATGTGTTTAGTCATATCTCTTATTCTATATCGTTTCATCTGATATTTATAGTTAAACTGATCCGTTTATTATTTTCTTATTAAATAATACTCGGGTCAGACTGAGATTTTACAGGTGCTTCTGCTTGACTCCTTATCGGACTTTCATCTGGTCTTTTGGCTAACTACTTAAGTTTAGTAGTTTTTGTTGTATACATTTGAGATACAGACTCTATGATGTATACTTATTCTTTTGTCTAGCACTTGTATCTATTCTTTTTGATATTGTGGATCTTGTTTGACCACTACTCTGATGTACACTTTCATGTGTAATATTCATATCTATTTCCGCCTTTGTGATATGAATTCTCTGCGACTGATTTATGTTATGTTTATTTCTATATTTGTTTCTGAAGATATTATAGCCATTGTGTAGTAGCTTTGAGTTTGTGTCGGTGTGTCGGATTTCCCTCTTGATAAGAAATGCATGTTATACTATCTGACATATCGATGCTCGCGCAAAGCAATTACATGGATGGTCGCTCCTCAACAGCCTTATTCTCCATGCTAGTTGACAGTATTCACCGTAATGTTTTTAGCTAGCGTGGGTATAGAGGTGGGGCGTCACAGTTGTCATCAAAACCATCATCTCACGGACTGACAGAAACACCCAGATTAAATGAATCAGACTCGAGCACACACATGCAGACACACAAGAACAATAAGCAATGTCAAAGACAAAGCAACGCAAAACTTCCAGATGAATACAAGCATCATGTAGCAGTTTCAAGCTAATGATTTATAGTAAGTTCGAACTAATCACGGATCCATAGTTTCATCCCAAAAATATCAAGAGCAGATGCCAACAGAGAAAATAACAGACAAGCCAAAGTCACAATAGAAATTCACATAGCAGCATGCTACTAACCAAAATCATATATATTGCAATTCGAATGGTACAAGTAAAATGACCAGAAGCAATATTAGTGCAACGACGATGGCCGAAGACATTATCAAGTCAGAGAAGAGTTCGACAATGTCAAGTGCCGAAGTCAATTTGCAAATTCAAGTCAAGGCCATGAGACCGAAGTCAAAGAAAATGAGGAACGAAAATTAAAATCAAGTGTCAAAGAATTCAACATCGGGATGACCAAGCAAAATCAAAACAAGCCGTAGGAATCAAGTAACAAATATACGAAATTGACAAAGTAAGAAATCATCACTATTATCTATATGAAAATCAGCGGTCGAGATGAATTCAAGCTAAGTTTTTTGATGAATTCGTATAAAATATACGAATGAAAATATAAGGGTTCGAACCCTGTATAAACACTAACATCATCCACTGTAAATGATCGAGTTCAATTATTAAAACCAGAGAGCAAAAGGCATAAATTACATACTAGAATCAAAGTCGGACTCAATCAAATAGAAGCAGCCGAAAGCATTACAAGAGACGATCAATTGACAGAGTAAGGAAATCGAAATCATTTACTCGATCGATCTAATTAAAGTCGGCGTCTTCGGATTTATTCAAAGCCCTAATTTCAGAGCAAAGATGAACGAAGAAGCCATTGTCGCAAACGAGAAAAGCAACCGGCCAAATAAAGGAAAAGAAAATGGGAATACTTTTTAACAATGTAATTGGGCCGACCTTGTTTTAATAAGGCTTTAACTTTTAAATTAGGGTTTTGATTTAATTTTTGTTTAATTTTTATTTTTCTCTATTAATAATTGTAATTTCTAGTCGTGTGACTAGGGTACGAACTGCGGTCGTGTAGTTCGAGAATTCGCAACTCAATGGCTGAGTTGTGGCAGGGTTTTGAGCGTAGAGTTAAGGCTAGTCGATAGCGGGTGTCGCGAGTTTACGTGTGCAAGCGTCTGACTGCTTAATTTCTCATAGAAACCATGGGGGCTGCATGTAGGCAGGGTTTTGCCAAAGCTGGGTAAATTCTGTGTCGTTCTATTTCTACATTTATTATTCTGCTATTATATGTGCTGCTATTATTCTGATATATCTGCATTGAAATTACTTTATACAAACTTTCGCAATAATTTTTATAATTGATAGCATCGCCCTATTCACCCTCCCTCTAGGGTGAAATCGATCCTACAAGGTGGAGTAGAAGAGGAGTACGGAAGGCATGGGTTTGAAATGGCAAGAGAGGGAAGGTTTGATGGATAGGGTAAGGTTCCCATTAACAAAGAAAAGAAAAAGAATTTTTTCTCTTCTTTAAAAGATAGGTTTTTAGAGCCAGTTATTATATTAAATTTCTGATATCAATTTCAACACTTTTCGAATTCATACAATCAAAAAATTTGTTTTATTTCCACGAAATTTGATGGTATACTATAATTCACTATTACGGATTGAATGAAACTAGTTTTGTCAAAATCCAAGACAGTGCCCCGGAAGGCTATTTTTATATGTTAATTAAAACGAATCATTTTTTTAAAGTAAAATTAATTGTTTGAATCATGAAATTATTATGAAGGACAAATTTTTCAGCATTTTAGCCTCAAGGACAGACGTTCAGTATTTTAGCTCGAATGACAACTTCTTTAGGTATCAGTTTTTAGATATTGATAGCATTTTTAGGGATTAGTTTGTAGTTATCGGTAGATGTTTTTAGGTATCAGTTTTTAGTTCGATGGCAGTTTTGGAAGAACGTTTGTTCTTATGAATAATTTTGGTAGAATTTTTGTCATTTTGAATAATTTTTTAGAGAATGTTTGTCCGTAGATGAAATATTAAGGTCATGTCCTTGAGGCTAAAAATATACGAATTTTTATCCTTTAAATCATATCCCCTTGTTTAAATTTACATGAAAGGTTAATTATTACCCTAAGAATTTAAATAAGTTTAAAAATCATTTTTTTCCAAATTAAAACCCAAGATTTAATTATTTAAAAAGTTCTAATTATTAAATTCAATAATTTAATTATCAAATAATCGCTATATTTGAAATTCAAGTTATTTACCTTATAAAATTACATTTTCAATATTTAAAATAAATTAAATATTCCAATTTCAGATGATTAAAATTCTAGGTCGTTACAATAACATTTTAAACTTAACAATTTTTTTTTCAAAGCGCATTCATAGTGACTATCTGTAATGACCCTGAAATTCAGACCCAGTTTAAAATTTTAAAAATCGCTTATTTAGTGTAGAATTTCGAATTTTCACAAACAAATTCCAATGCTATTCAAACTTCACATTTGGAATGCGTCTGGATAGACATAGGCGTGCGCCAAATTTCGTCGAAAAATATTGAAGTAAATTTCGCTCGTTGCATTTACATATTAGTTTAAATTTTATGTGTAAATTTTCTATTGTCCGAACTCAAATATTTTTCACAATGTTGCATAAGAAAAATATTCTGATCATGAAGGCGTATTTCGTTTCGTCAAATTTCGATTTTAATTGCTAGTTAAAATGTTCGCTCGTGCAAATGGTTTAATAAGATTAACCACTTCACAAACAATGTCAAACAATCAATATCTTTATATCGTTGTGTCCGCCTCGTTGCGCTGATCAAAACGGTATATTTATTTATGTCAATTGGAGTTCAGCTTTGCAAATTATAATTGGTTAGCGGAGTACAAACTGGTCCGTTACGCAGCACAAACCGGTACCCCAACTTTCCAACGCTCAAAATTCTAGGAGCCTTTGACCATTCAGAAACCCAATAGCCATCACTTTACAGAAGATATCATTGCATTGGCCTGGGGACTCTAAACCTCTCTGTATATATCTGCTACCTCTGCCTTCATTAATTCCTCTGCTTTCATTAACTACTCAGTTCACTTCACACTCAAACTCTATTGTACGTTTACTCTGCTGCATCTGTCTTTTCATTGCCCTGGGAGAAACGTGTAGCCGTTTGCTTTTAATATAATTACTCAAAGCATCGGTAGACTGTCACAACTCTCGAGGCTGTATCACTTCCTGTCTGTTCAATTTTCAATGTACATTTTCTTTTAGAGAAATATTTAACAAAGCTTCTATATGTTTCCATTTGGTATAGCCTGGCACGTCCATTTAGCTTTCTCTTCAAACTGTTTTCTTCCACCTACTATTTCTTCCCCACTTCTTACCTTCACAGTGCAGAAACCCCTCCCCTTCTAATTCCTTCTTCTAAAAATATTACAACAAGTTTTAAGAAAAGAAAAAGGGAAGCCTTCATGCTACAACCCATCTCCACTTATCCCGTGTACACTGCCCACCACCCTCATCCGCACCACCGCATCTCCACTCCGCCGTGTCCACGTCCACCAGCCTTCGCCTTCACCATCCGCCACACGCCACGCCAGCCTCCGCCCCTGCATGCACCACACCCACTGCCGCACTGCCCCAACCCACTCTCCGTCACCACCCACTCCGCCTGTCCCCACTGTCTCGCCTACACTTCCCCACTCAGCCACGTCCACACTCACTACCTCGTCCCCGCTCTCTTCTCCGCCCTCGCTTCCATGCTAACCACCACTTCACTGCCTCTCGGCCACCTTGGCAGCCACGCACTGCCTCCCCATCAGCCACTTGTGCTCCGCCTTCCATCAGTGATCGCCCACACGTCAGCATAGCACCACTGTCACTCGCTCCTTGAACCACAAATAGCCGTAAATTCTTTCTTCTGATGAGCTTCGTCCGTCGTTCCTGTTTTTCTTCATCGAATCGTGTCCATCCAGCATTGCTTGAGAATCGTAGCTCGTTTCCTTGTCAAATTCTTTCTAGCCTCGAAAGGTGAGAAATCACTCACGATTAACGTTCTTTTATTTATTAAATTTGTTTTCAATTGAAACGACAATTGAAATATGCTGTTGTTAGTTAATTACACTGTTATATATGCTATTACATGTATCAGTTCACATGTGACATCTGACACCATTATCTGTTATATATACAATGATAATCTAGTTTGGTTGTTAAATGATTGATTGTTTGATGTTTACATTGGATGTTAAATTGTTAATGTTGTAAGTGATAAATAATTTGAAATTGAAATTTACGTAGGACAGTTAGATTTGATATATGTTAAATTTGATTAGATGACATTTGCATAATATGACCCTTTAAATGTTTAAATAAATTGACACATAGAAATTTGGTAACATACACCTTGAACCATTTAAATGTTTTGTTGCTTAAATTGATGTTGTATGAAATTGGATAATAGATGCCAAGTGAAGAACCTTATAAAGATTAGTGTAATAATCTTTAATCTACATGAAATGATAGTGTAGATTCTAGAAATAATTATATTCATTTGCACAAACAACAATGTGAATTAATACGATTATTTTGGGATTATTTGAATAAATTATTGGATTGCTATTGATTGTTGTTATTGCTTGTTTATTTACTTTGACACCATTCCAGTTATCACACTACAAGTTCCCTTTGCTATGCTTTGATTTTGAATTGAATTGGAATCGGGTTGAAATGATAAATACCCAATTAAATAACTTGGCCTAGGATAGAAAATTAAAATAAGAAACCCGACTGGCCAACAAATTATTTTGTAATTGAAATCCATTTGAAATTTAGAAATGAACCTAACAAATTGTTTTAAAGTTAATTAGCAAACTTAATTGATTTAACCGAAATAAATTAATTGATTAATTGAAATAAATCAATGGATTCAAATTGAAACGGATTTGTGAATTTATTTAATCTGAATAAAATGAATTGATGCTTTTAATTTGAGAAATTGAAATTTAATTTAAGGAAATTTAAGTTAAGTAAGTCAAGGAATTGGAATGAGAATTTGACAGGTAATAATTTAAGATTTATAGACTTGATTTTAAATTAAATGGATTTGAAAACTTGATAATGAACGTAATATAAGATTTAATGAAATTTGACTTAAGTGTAAGTTAAACGTAATATGGTAGTGGATATAATTTGGGATAAATTTGAAAATGATTTTAAATTTAATGAATTGACTTAATTATGAATTTGCAATTGGGTTTTGAGGTTAAATGATTCTGAATCTTGTTAAGAAATTAAACTAGGTTATGCAAATCATGAAATTGAATTGGATTTTGGTAACGAGTTAATTGAAACTATTTTGATTTTAAAGAGCGTAGTTAATGAAAACCGATTTAGCCGAATCTATATTTATAGTAAGTGGAAGGATGAATGTAAATATGAATGTAAGATGAATCGAATTTTCGTTAAACGATTTGAATCGAACAGAGTATTCGAATTTAATCCATCGAATGTGAATAAATTAAATAAGTGAAATTGAACCTTATTAAATTGAATTTGAATATTGAATTTAATTGTTAACTCAAATGTTTGGACCAAGATTTCATTTGGAAATATGATTTTAAATATTTGATATAAATTTAATTGGGAAATGTCAAATTTTGGAAGCCAAATTTGCAACTTGACTTTGGACTTGATTTGTTTAAACTTTAAACACTAAATGACCATCGGGGTAATAATATGTAGTTATTAAAGAGACCGGGATTGGATATGGACATACTCTCTGTCGATACCGAAAACCACTTTAATAACTATTATACGCGGTGTGTTGATCCAGAATGAAGTGGATGGTTTGGTGAACGCGTTGACTGAAGAAAGAGAACGATATTGGATGACCCCTGACATGACTAAAACAGGAGCCGCGCCAGGCCATTGAGGTTCGCCACCTCTAGCGGACATACTTCTTCGATACCATATCTATTACTGTTGTGATTCGATTTGGGTGCACCCCTTGATGTGGGAGTGATGTTTCGCGGTGTTGAGGTAGCTGCTGGCTATGCTCAACATCAGTCCGGATCACGCAACTACTAGGATCCTAGTTAGTAACGCCTCATGTGCCTTGTCATGCTGATTATCCTATTCGTGACCACTACGTTTTGTTTTGTGCTATACCTATGGGGTACCCTTTGATAACCACCAGTTTACGGTGGGGTTTACGGTGCTGTATAGACTATGACATTATAAAAATGTGTTAAGGGGAATTATGGTAACGCCTTAACGCTATTTTAATACTTTATATTACTGGTAGACATTATCTACTTAGCATACATTACTACATAGTAGATAGTTTAACGGATCCTTAGAGGATGGTTATTCCAACGTTCTTTGAGTTACTTGTATTTCGAATGCTATTTCACTTGAGTTGGATTTATTGATATAAGAATATTAATCCTGACTCGAGTGTTTTGTGGTTTGCTTTACGCTCGGGTCAGACTGAGTGTACCAGTATTCGAGACTCACCTTTGGAGTTGGAGCTTTGCTTGAAGATCCAGCCATCTATTCTGCTTTCAGTATTCGATGATTTCAGTGATGTCCTCTGATGGTAACTGATGTATCGTGTTACTTTTTCGTTGTATCTGGTATAACTCTGAGGTATCTTATATATTTATATAGTAGCTTCATGAACTACTATCTCTTTTATTTCCGCCGCATATTATTACTCTGTATCTGTGATTCTGTGACTATTTATTTACTGTATATCTCAGTTTTTCCAAATTTAAATTAACAATTCGGTATTTTGAATTATTCAAATCCGACACGTGCAGATGCGAATAGTCCAAAATAGCGGGGCGTTACAGTTGCTATCAGAGCTTTTGTTAGCTCTAGGCGAAACTTAGCATATAGGGTAAATGTATTTACAAAAGCACTCTCATTCGAGTTTGAGTCTCTTCCTTTTGACTCGATTCCTTTGAGTTTTGGAACATTCCCTTTGGTTCCAAAATCCATTCTGGAGCATCCCTTAACTCCACTTCGAATGATCTTTATAATGAATCGGCGGTCTCGCCAATCTTCGAATTATTTGTAAATGGGTGAAACTCCTTTGCAATAGGCATTGATTGACCAAAGATTTATGTATCCTCAGTTTGTGATGCTATCTATTTCCTGCTATGTCTGAATTTTATTTCTCGAGATCGAATGTCGATTTGCATCGAAGTTCTGCATCGATCTTATCCTTTAAGTCACGATCGACCCGGTTAAGGCTGCCCGTGAATTAAATAAGCTTATCCATCTTCCGATTCTGTTAATTGAATCGTCTTATCTTTTCTTTCGAACTTGTATTTGAATCAAAATTCTCCTTAATTTGAGTCCATCAAATTTGAATCTCTATCCTTGCTTTGAAATTCATTATTGTATCGTCAAGCGAGGAAGCATATTTGTAAATTAATGCTAAAATTGTTTTTATATATTGTGTTGTTTGAGTTGTTGATGTTGATTTGGATTTTCGATCGATTTGTCCGATCAACGCTATCGATAGGATTTTCAAAACACTTGAATGGAACAAACTGACCCAATATTGGTTTTAAATTTATTAAAATGAAATAAAATTTTGTATGATTATGTTATATATAAGTATAAGTTTTCTGAAATTAAATAGTTAGTGAATTTGTTGTTGAAAAATATATTTGATTGTCATTTATTATGTAAACCATTGACTATTCCAACATGATAAATAAATGCAATTATAAAAAATAAAAACATGGTTTATAAAAAGTAGAAATTTAAATAAAATTAAATCAAGAAGCTGAGAATTTAATTTCCGATGATTTCAAGCTTTCGTTTTAAAGTTTTAAGGGTATATTATATAAAGTAATTTCGAATAGAAACTGTTCTCAAAGAATTTTAAATGTTGAATTTGAGCTCTTCTCTTTTGTCACTGGAAAATAATTTCAGTGATGACGGCCGCATAATCGACATTCATTTTCGAGTTTCGAAGTGGAGAGACTATTCTATAGCTTTCCTACGGTTTGTTTTGAAAAATAAATTGGTTTGAATTTCTTAAAGAATGATTTAATTGGTAATATATATGTTGATCTATGATTTAAATCTAATTTGATATACTATATATATTTATTTGTCTTTAAATAAATTTGAAGTTACTCAGAAATTTAGTCCTCAAAATTCCGGTAAAGGACCATTTCAATTATTAAATGAATCAAAATTTTGAATTTTATTTAAAAAGATATTTTATATTTTATACTATCCAATTACATAGCTAACTTTTGAAAATCTAGGTAAGTTATATATAATGCAATTGAGTGTTACGAGCCGTTTAATCCAATTACTCAGAAATAATGTCTTTTTAAATAAAATTTGAGTGTGTATAGTAAATTTTATACACTTAAATTTTACTATGAAATGTTTATGGAGAAAAATAGAATAATACGCTAATTGAATAATAGAGGTGATTAATAAAATAAAATTTTCGTTTGAAAGTTAGAAAATTGAAATTAAATCAACTTAATAAGGTATCTTGAATTAATTGAATCTAAATTAAATTTCGTTTTGAAAGAAACCTTTTGTATCTAACATTAATAAATGAGAAATCAAGTCAATTTAAGGGAAACCTTGAATTTTAAAAATCAATTGTTGAATATTAATGTATTTAAATTGAAATTTATATATGATTTAAATTAATTGTTTATTTTGTAATTCAAGTCTATTTCTTTTGGTTGTTTCTATTCTCCTACCTCCTTCCTTTTCGGAGACGTAAAGCTTTGAGTGGGGGAGAATGTAACGACCCTAAAATTCAGACCCAGTTTAAAATTTTAAAAATCGCTTATTTAGTGTAGAATTTCGAATTTTCATAAACAAATTCCGATGCTGTTCAAACTTCACATTTGGAATGCGTCTGGATATACAAAGGCGTGCGCCAAATTTCGTCAAAAAATATTGAAGTAAATTTCGCTCGTCGCATTTACATATTAGTTTAAATTTTATGTGTAAATTTCCTATTGTCGGAACTCAATATTTTTCACAAAGTTGCATAAGAAAAATATTCTGATCATGACGGCGTATTTCGTTTCGTCAAATTTCGCTTTTAATTGCTAGTTAAAATGTTCGCTCGTGTAAATGGTTTAATAAGATTAACCACTTCACAAACAATGTCAAACCATCAATATCTTTATACCGTTGTGTCCGCCTCGTTGCGCTGATCAAAACGGTATATTTATTTATGTCAATTGGAGTTCAGCTTTGCAAATTATAATTGGTTAGTGGAGTATAAACTGGTCCGTTACGCAGCACAAACCGGTACCCCAACTTTCCAACGCTCAGAATTCTAGGAGCCTTTGACCATTCAGTAACCCAATAGCCATCACTTTACAGAAGATATCATTGCATTGGCCTGGGGACTCTAAACCTCTCTGTATATATCTGCTACCTCTGCCTTCATTAATTCCTCTGCTTTCATTAATTACTCAGTTCACTTCACACTCAAACTCTATGGTACGTTTACTCTGTTGCATCTGTCTTTTCATTGCCCTGGGAGAAACGTGTAGCCGTTTGCTTTTAATATAATTACTCAAAGCATCGGTAGACTGTCACAACTCTCGAGGCTGTATCACTCCCTGTCTGTTCAATTTTCAATGTACATTTTCTTTTAGAGAAATATTTAACAAAGCTTCTATATGTTTCCATTTGGTATAGCCTGGCACGTCCATTTAGCTTTCTCTTCAAACTGTTTTCTTCCACCTACTATTTCTTCCCCACTTCTTACCTTCACAGTGCAGAAACCCCTCCCTTTCTAATTCCTTCTTCTAAAAATATTACAACAAGTTTTAAGAAAAGAAAAAAGGAAGCCTTCATGCTACAACCCATCTCCACTTATCCCCTGTACACTGCCCACCACCCTCATCCGCACCACCGCATCTCCACTCCGCCGTGTCCACGTCCACTAGCCTTCGCCTTCACCATCCGCCACACACGCCACGCCAGCCTCCGCCCCTGCCTGCGCCACACCCACTGCCGCACTGCCCCAACCCACTCTCCGTCACCACCCACTCCGCCTGTCCCCACTGTCTCGCCTACACTTCCCCACTCAGCCGCGTCCACACTCACTGCCTCGTCCCCGCTCTCTTCTCCGCCCTCGCTTCCCTACTAACCACCACTTCACTGCCTGTCGGCCACCTCGGCAGCCGCGCACTGCCTCCCCATCAGCCACTTGTGCTCCGCCTTCCATCAGTGATCGCCCACACGTCAGCATAGCACCACTGTCACTCGCTCCTTGAACCACAAATAGCCGTAAATTCTTTCTTGTGATGAGCTTCGTCCGTCGTTCCCGTTTTTCTTCATCGAATCGTGTCCATCCAGCATTGCTTGATATTCGTAGCTCGTTTCCTTGTCAAATTCTTTCTAGCCTCGAAAGGTGAGAAATCACTCACGATTAACGTTCTTTTATTTATTAAAGTTGTTTTCAATTGAAACGACAATTGAAATATGCTGTTGTTAGTTAATTACGCTGTTATATATGCTATTACATGTATCAGTTCACATGTGACATCTGACACCATTATCTGCTATATATATAATGATAATCCAGTTTGGTTGTTAAATGATTGATTGTTTGATGTTTACATTGGACGTTAAATTGTTAATGTTGTAAGTGATAAATAATTTGAAATTGAAATTGACGTAGGACAGTTAGATTTGATATATGTTAAATTTGATTAGATGACATTTGCATAATATGACCCTTTAAATGTTTAAATAAATTGACATATAGAAATTTGGTAAAATACACCTTGAACCATTTAAATGTTTTGTTGCTTAAATTGATGTTGTATGAAATTGGATAATAGATGCCAAGTGAAGAACCTTATAAAGACTAGTGTAATAATCTTTAATCTACATGAAATGATAGTGTAGATTCTAGAAATAATTATATTCATTTGCACAAACAACAATGTGAATTAATACGATTATTTCGGGATTATTTGAATAAATTATTGGATTGCTATTGATTGTTGTTATTGCTTGTTTATTTACTTTGACACCATCCTAGTTATCACACTGCAAGTTTCCTTTGCTATGCTTTGATTTTGAATTGAATTGGAATCGGGTTGAAATGATAAATACCCAATTAAATAACTTGGCCTAGGATAGAAAATTAAAATAAGAAACCCGACTGGCCAAAAATTATTTTATAATTGAATCCATTTGTAATATAGAAATGAACCTAACAAATTGTTTTAAAGTTAATTAGCAAACTTAATTGATTTAACCGAAATAAATTAATTGATTAATTGAAATAAATCAATGGATTCAAATTGAAACGGATTTGAGAATTTATTTAATCTGAATAAAATGAATTGATTCTTTTAATTTGAGAAATTGAAATTTAATTTAAGGAAATTTAAGTTAAGTAAGTCGAGGAATTGGAATGAGAATTTGACAGGTAATAATTTAAGATTTATAGACTTGATTTTAAATTAAATGGATTTGAAAACTTGATAATGAACGTAATATAAGATTTAATGAAATTTGACTTAAGTGTAAGTTAAACGTAATATGGTAGTGGATATAATTTGGGATAAATTTTAAAATGATTTTAAATTTAATGAATTGACTTAATTATGAATTTGCAATTGGGTTTTGAGGTTAAATGATTCTGAATCTTGTTAAGGAATTAAACTAGGTTATGCAAATCATGAAATTGAATTGGATTTTGGTAACGAGTTAATTGAAACTATTTTGATTTTAAAGAGTGTAGTTAATGAAAATCGATTTAGCCGAATCTATATTTATAGTAAGTGGAAGGATGAATGTAAATATGAATGTAAGATGAATCGAATTTTCGTTAAACGATTTGAATCGAATAGAGTATTCAAATTTAATCCATCGAACGTGAATAAATTAAATAAGTGAAATTGAACCTTATTAAATTGAATTTGAATATTGAATTTAATTGTTAACTCAAATGTTTGGACTAAGATTTCATTTGGAAATATGATTTTAAATATTTGATATAAATTTAATTGGGAAATGTCAAATTTTGGAAGCCAAATTTGCAACTTGACTTTGGACTTGATTTGTTTAAACTTTAAACACTAAATGACCATCGGGGTAATAATACGTAGTTATTAAAGAGACCAGGATTGGATATGGACATACTCTCTGTCGATACCGAAAACCACTTTAATAACTATTATACGCGGAGTGTTGATCCAGAATGAAGTGGATGGTTTGGTGAACGCGTTGACTGAAGAAAGAGAACGATATTGGATGACCCCTGACATGACTAAAACAGGAGCCGCGCCAGGCCATTGAGGTTCGCCACCTCTAGCGGACATACTTCTTCGATACCATATCTATTACTGTTGTGATTCGATTTGGGTGCACCCCTTGATGTGGGAGTGATGTTTCGCGGTGTTGAGGTAGCTGCTGGCTATGCTCAACATCAGTCCGGATCACGCAACTACTAGTATCCTAGTTGGTAACGCCTCATGTGCCTTGTCATGCTGATTATCCTATTCGTGACCACTACGTTTTGTTTTGTGCTATACCTATGGGGTACCCTTTGATAACCACCAGTTTACGGTGGGGTTTACGGTGCTGTATAGACTATGACATTATAAAAATGTGTTAAGGGGAATTATGGTAACGCCTTAATGCTATTTTAATACTTTATATTACTAGTAGACATTATCTACTTAGCATACATTACTACCTAGTAGATAGTTTAATGGATCCTTAGAGGATGGTTATTCCAACGTACTTTGAGTTACTTGTATTTCGATTGCTATTTCACTTGAGTTGGATTTATTGATATAAGAATATTAATCCTGACTCGAGTGTTTTGTGGTTTGCTTTACGCTCGGGTCAGACTGAGTGTACCAGTATTCGAGACTCACCTTTGGAGTTGGAGCTTTGCTTGAAGATCCAGCCATCTATTCTGCTTTCAGTATTCGATGATTTCAGTGATGTATTCTGATGGTAACTTGTATCGTGTTACTTTTTCGTTGTATCTGGTATAACTCTGAGGTATCTTATATATTTATATAGTAGCTTCATGAACTACTATCTCTTTTATTTCTGCTGCATATTATTACTCTGTGTCTGTGATTCTGTGACTATTTATTTACTGTATATCTCAGTTTTTCCAAATTTAAATTAACAATTCGGTATTTTGAATTATTCAAATCCGACACGTGCGGATGCGAATAATCCAAAATAGCGGGGCGTTACACTATCGCTCTATGGACTATAACTCTACTAACTTTGTTTTATAAAATTGCTTTTATCCTTCACTTCTTACTGTCTTTTATACTTCTATAAGTATAGAAAACATTTTATTTGAAAATAAACAAAATATGAAGTTTAAAAAGTAAGATAAATGAAAAGGATTTCAAAGTTTGTTTATAGGGACTATAGCTTTATGTACAATTCTATACCTAATTTAATATTTAGTGTCATTCAATTACATAAACATATACGATTCCGAAATTCGAATCATATCACAATGAGGCATGTAATAATATATGTATTAAATAACATGTTTAATTTCAACGTTTAAATTTCTTATTACATGTACTTATTTTAACGACACACTTCAAAGCTTTTAAGGGCAATAATTAAACAAAATCACTTAATTTTCAAAGCATATAACCATGCGTTATAACTTTAAGTAGTTAGGATATATTATCATAGTTTATATCAAGCAAAATTGCCAAGTTTTGGTTTGACAAAGTGTTAAGTTTTGATTTTATTTAATGAGTGAGATAACTCACTTTTCAACCAATTAAGCTAATTCCTTTCAACCACCTAACAACACCATAATATATTCCTTCCTTCAACACAGAAAAAGCGCAAACAAGAGGAGAGGAGACTTAGAAGTGAATGACCAATCTCCAATTACCATAAATTGGGTACAATCTTGGTGGGAATGGAGTGGATGGCTCGTTTTGAGGTAATGGGATGATTCATAAGATATATTAGACGATAGCTTGAGTTTGGAGGAGTTTGAACAAGCTTAGATTTTCTTTTATTTAAGAAATTTGTGAAGAGAAAGGAGGGTAAGAATTTAGAATTTGAGTTTATGAATTGTAAGAATGAAGAGAGCCCTTGCCTTCTATTTATATGCTTAGGAACTAATGGAAAAAGACCACCAATACCCTCTAGGTCAACCATGTAGTTACATGCATCCATGCCTTTTACACGTCACTCTTTCCCTAAATCATTCCACCTTTTCCTCCTTAAATCAAGAGTCCTTTGGTCCTTCTTTCTTGAAGCTTTTAGCTTAATTAATTCCCATTAGCAATAAGATGGTTTAAGTACTTGTTAATGTTTTCATGGTTTGTCACATAACCCCAAAGATCTTGGAAAACTTTTATCGAACAAAAAGTTGATTTTTAACAAAACGTTTTAGGTCACACTTTCAATATTTATTCAAAGAACATATTTTTGTAAACACATTTCAAAAAGAAGTTTTCTATCGGTGGTTATTAATTAAAAAGAATTTAACAAGGTTACAAAATCATATTTTCAATACTTAATCATTTTCCAAAAGTTGATATATTCGAAGACGAAGTGTTAAAATTTTCTAAGTAGTTGCATGAGTTTAGAACTCTTTAAATAAATAAGAAAAATGTTGTTTATAAATGCTTTGGTCAATCTCTATTAATAAATCTCTTATTATTATTAAAAATACCATATTTTCTTTAGAATTATGTTTTGCGAATTTTTTTGTATTTATGAAAGAAAAATTTGAAATTGATGCTCTTTATGTATATTTTTAATAAGCCGAGTCAATCATTTTTGATGATTTGAATAAAGAAAAATATCATGGTCTTCATAAAAAGGAAATGCTTGCTAAAATTTAAAAGATAGCTTATTAGTTTTAAAACTTTCTAGTTTTATGGAAAATAAGCTACAAATTGAAAGGTTTAATGCTTTAAGCAACTTACCACAATTGTGTAAATGGTAAAATTAGAGATTTTGATTTGAATAGTAAAATGAAAACTGGATTTTATAGTTTTGAAGACTTATTGAGTTTGTGTAAACGATGTTAAATAAAAAGATCTGATCTAAAAAGAAAAATGGAAATATTATGATTATCACTTAAAATTTAAAAGAAATAAGTTGGAGTTAGACAAATAGGATTAAATAGTCCACTAGGACGGAATTGACTATGGTATTTGGAGGCATTAATGGTAGAGACAGGGATAAAAGAGCACTATAGGAATTTGGTAACTGTAGCGACCCTGACTCGACCTTCGAAAATCGGCATCGAATACGACACTCGTATTCCAATGTCGCAGATCCAAACGTCGAATCTGGTTCGCCGGAGCTTATAACACATTAAGTATAACAAAACAGCGGAAGAAAAAGAAATGAATATCATATACCACTCCAATGATACAATATCAAAAATACAACAATGATCAATATTAGAGATACAAAGAAACGCTACAGCAGAAAACCCAATGAACTAGCAGCGGAAACAACATGAACTTGAAACTCCAGAAGAAACACTAATATCAGCAATCTCCATAGATAGCTCGAACCACCATCAAGTTGCACCAAGCTAAGCATGGTCAGTCGTCCTAACCAAATACTTGAATATCCATAGTCTTCTATGAATACTAAAGAGAAAGCCGAAAGCTACCGAATCGATATCTATATCTACTATTTGAAAAACCCAACTCTAGACCGTCCGTGTGGAAAATTATGGGCACCCAGAGTTTAGGAAGGGAACAATAAACTCCGGGTCAGTCATGGGACTGGTATGAGCAAACATAAAACATTTTTATCTTTAAAACAAACAACAAAGAGTTTTTAAAACATTGAAATCCGCAATGCTTTTTGGAAAATGAAACTACCATAAGGCGTCCCAGCACAAACACAATGCAATCGCACACATGAGGGAGATTTCTTCTTATGATAGTCAAACATGCTTAATACGCAAAATCTTTTGATATTATTATTAGTGCATAGTGGAAAACATTTCGAAAGTATAATATTAATCTTAGCCAGCATACGTACCATTATAGTATGCCTACTATAGCTACCATATTAGATGGCAGGTTCTACAACTAAAACCGTACAAGGCGCGTATTGGATGATTGGATTTCTAACAAATGGTCAGGCTAAGGAACTTCCTACTGCCACATGGGTACGCCTCTGGAGGGACGCCCCAAGAACCTAACCGGATCTCTGCTAACACAAGGACGAGTTACCTCTGCAAAAATAGGCAACTACTGACACGAGTATGCCATCCCCCGGTTATAAACAACCTTTATCTGAGGATCCTCGGTACCATGATACTATCTCTATCCAGAAGGAAATGAACATACCCTAAGGGGTGCTACGCTCTATAACCTTGCTGCATTCTTCCTGTTTCGACCATTCCGGGGTGTGAGGATCGACGAAGTCTCGTCCACAAAGCTACGATTTTAACAAAATCCATGCTTTGATCAACAAATGATCAACAACACTTCGTATGCCACATTACCAAATTGGGAATGTATCACTAGTAACCATCAACTACATAACCTCTGAGCTCATACATTTCAGAGAAGGGTGTTAAGCTAAGAGAATAAATTCTCTGCCACCAAACATAAATGTATTTGATAGATTCCAGTTTTACATCTCAAAGTGTAACGTCAGACACACATCCATACAAGTCTATTCCGGGTTCGAACAGAACCGAAGGCACTTCCAAAGAAGCCCTTGTAAATCCAAATAATTCCTAATCACGTCCGGACTCCCCATCACAAAGGGTGCTCAAATCTCTATACCGGGGATCAGCTGATGCAGAGACATTCGACAAGAAATCCTTTCGTTTTCAAAAATATCCGGTCTTCACCACCGGTCTTCAATTGCTATCCATAACGTCGTATCACTATTCGAAATGGGTTATATGACACAAAATGCTTTCCCGGCTAAACCGAATAGTGAGCGCAATATTTAAAAACATATGGATATGGGATCTCAGTTAAGTCACAACTTATTACCCAAAACTTTTCTTTCAAATGGTTAAACAAATTACCATTTACAAATCCTTTTGAACAAAAGATTCACTTCACAAAGTTCACAAAGTTTACCAATCTTTAACAAAAGATTCATTAAAGTCTTTCCAATTCAAATCCTTTATACAAAGGGCGCGCTTTTCAGATCCCTTTTTCAATTTGAAAACAGACTTCACCAATCTTTAACAAAGTTTCATTCATAGCCTTTCAAACGATTTCCCTTTTAAATTAGATTAACTCATTCAATTTTTAAATCAAAGATTCAATTTATAGCTTTCAAAAATCATTTCCACAAAACAATTCCATTCCAAATCTTTTATATAAAAGATACACCATTTAAAATGTTCTTCAATTTCAAATCAAAGTTTGACTATTCACAAAGATTAGTTAACAGTTTTCAAAAATATTTTGATTTGAAATCTTTTAACACAAATTGGAAACCCTTTCCTTATATGAAAGCTATTATTAATTGAAAACAAATAGTTTTCGTTTTTGGAAAATCCGATTACATTTGCTTGAGTTAAAGCCCTTCAAGTATAAGGCTTGGTTTAAATTCAAATTCCCAAAACAATACTTTTAAAATGGTTTAAAAACCCATATAAACACCTTTATAACTTGTATAACCATTTTAAACCATAGTTTCCAAACACAGATTCCAATTTCAAATCTTGAATTCAAATTTAAATCATAGATTTAAATTCCAAAACTTTATCAAGTTATTCAAAATAACTTTTATCCTAAAAACCTGTAACGATCCCGAATTTTAATCAATTTTCAATTGATAATTAATTTAATTTTTGAATAAAAATTGTGTAATAATTGGTAATTTATACAAAATGTTAGTAAATTTTTAATAATCGAATATTTGAAAATTATAAAACAGTCGATAGTTAAACTTTACAAGGAAATAAAGTTTGTGTTGATGTTAAACAAATATTTAAGTAAACTTATAGTTATATAAAATATGAAATGAACATATAAAAAGTCTTAGAAGTAAAAATTTATGTTAAAATAGAAATGTTTAAAATAGAATAAACCTTATAAATATTTAAAGCATAAGTATAAAATAAATTATAACAACGTATTATTTTAGAATGTCATTTAAATTGCAAAGTAAAACAAATTTGATAAAGTATAAGAATAATATATATATATATATATATATATATACACACACACACACATACATACATACAAGATAATAAGTATTAAAGTTAGAAATAAACATTTAAATTAGAAATAGAACTCATGCATTATTTCAAAGTGTAAAACAAAAGAAAGAGAAAATATAAAATGATAACAAATGAAATACATATACAATAGGTAAGCAAGAAATAAATGGAACAAAGTTGTTATGTACTTATGTAAAGAACAAGTAAACCAATAAATATGTTCAAATATCTACATACAAAATAATTATGTACAAACAAATAAAATATAAATATGCTCAAATGTGAAACCAACAAACATCAACAAATGCAAAAATCAGATTTAAAATCTCAGCCTATAAACAAATGAAAATAGGCAGCCTGTAAATAAGTGGGCAATACAAAAACAAAGTTTAAAAGAAATATGAAACAAGACATGAGGAAAGGAAAAAAAATCAGGCTAAGTACAAACATATATATATGAATTAACAACACAAGACAAGGGTAATTAATGTAATGTCTCCAGCCACCATAACATTTTTGTATCAGCCGAGATCTTGTTGATAAAACAAAGAAATAAAATAACATTCCATGTACAAAGCATTATAATATACCATATTGTATTGTACAAACAATATAAAACACCCTGTACAAGATATGGTATCACTTGTACCAGCAAAGAAATGCAAGCCTGCATACATCTTCTATATATTTATCAATTTCTTCTTTTTAGTTCGTTCATTCTTTGCTGTGTAAAACTGAAATGAACACAATCTTAGAAACTGAAAACAAAACTTCAATTTAAGCAACAACAATAATTCAAACAACTACAAAGCCAGAAAAAAAATCATCACTCAAGTTCAATTCAACAAACAAGAAAAGAGATTTAGAGGAAGATTACAGGAAAATCAAAACCGCAGTTCTGTAAAATCAAAAAGGAAGGCTCTGTTCATTCTTCTCAAAAACAGTGATGAGTAACATACAATTTTTTTTGTTTCTTAAGGTTTAAGTTTGGTAATTAGTTCATGTATATCATGTGATTGTTATATATTCTATGCATGTGGTTCTGAGATGCTATCTGGAAGTATAAATATGTGACTGTTCTTCAGTATTCTTAAGGCTTCTGAGCAAAGAAGTGTAGAGATAGCTATTACTTTTTCATTTAAACCAATTTAAACTTAGGAATTTAAATAAAAATTTTGTTTAACTAAGAAATCAGAGTCTGGAAATGATTTGAAGGTGGATAGTGAAAATTTTATACCGTATGTTCATTTTTACAAGCAAAAGGAAATCAACTGTTAAAATTCAAATATTTTAAATTGTTGTTTTGATTTTATATTTCGAATTAACACACAAAAAAATAAGATTTCTAAAATAGGAATAATGATTTTTATGTAAGTAGAAAAGCTGCAGTTCGAAAATGAATCAAGGAAGCATTTTTTCAGTTTCAGTTGATTCAAAAAAATTTAATTTTTGAAATTTGTTGAGAGGATAGTTTGATGATGTATCAATTCAGGAAAAATGCTAAATAATTTTTCCAATGTAAGAATGTTTGTGACGAATTGAAAGTAGGGTTTTGGGTTCTTAATTTTCTAGGTTTTATAAATTGAAGATTTCATCACCATAACTTGATCGAGCCGTACATGGATTTGGGTGAAGGCCGAGGAAGGTATGGCCGTGGTAGGGGTGAAGAGGCTTCGCCTCTGGTGGTTAGTGTTGGTGCGGCGAAGCGCTTCTCGTGGTTGTTCGAGTTTTTTGGGTTCGAGCTTCAGGCTATATTTTGATATTGATAATTTTGTGTAGAATTGAGTTATAATTTCGAGTGATTGGTCGATTTGTGGTTTGTTGGAGGTGATGGAGGTTGCCGGAGGTGCGGCGAACCGCCGTGCACGTGCACGGTGGCGTGGGTGTGTCAGTGGATGCATGGGTATGTAACTGCTGTTGTGTTTTAACTTAAAATAAAAAAATAAAAAAGAAAGAAGAAAAGAGGAAGAACATATGAGGAAGAGAGTGGGGTTGGTAAATGGATAGTGGAACTCGAGTTACTCGAGTAACCCAGCGTTCTCACGGGTACTGGGTCCCATTTTCTTTGGGTTTAACTTAATAACTTTTTAGTTGTTTTGTTAAATAAAGGTTAGTACTAATAAAGTTAGAGTTGTTAACATGTTTAAGTAAAAATTTGATTTTTAAATTTATTTAAAAGAGATTAGTAAATGTAAAATTAATAGTTAATTTAAAGTATAAGTTGATTAATAATGTAATTAGTTTTATTGAAATTTAACTAAAGTAATTTAAGATTAAATATTTTTTTAAATTAAAGGTTGATATTAATAATTAGGTGTTTAACCAATTTGTAATTAAGAATTTAATTAACTACTTAAAGTTAATTAATAAATAATTAATAGTTAATAAATTAAGTAATTAAATTAAGAATTAATAAATGATTAGTTAAGTAATTAGCAGTAATAAATGGGAAATTAAGTTTTATTAATAATTGGAATTGATTAATCAAGTGATTAAGCAATAATTTATTTAAGGATAATGTGATTAATTTTAACAATCAATTAAATTAATTTATTTATGATAATCATTTTGAAATTGTGTAAGTGTAATTATTTTAGGTGATTAAAGATTTTTATTTCTCTAAAATAATTAATTAAGGGGTTAATTAATTTTATAATTGGTTTAAAGGTTAATTTAATAAAATTGTTAATTAAGAATAATTAATTAAAGTGTTTGATTAACTAATTATATCAAATGAATTGTAATTAATAAATCAGAATTGGATAATTAATTCATAAGTAATTAACTGGAAATAAATTGATTTACCTAGGATTAAACAAATTAATTAATCCTGTTTATAAATGATTATTAAATGCTTGACCTTACTTATGAATGATTATATTGTATGAAATGCCTTGAATTGATTGTCCTATCTGATCTAGGATATTTTGTTCTGAAAATTTTGCTGTGTGTAATTTATTCGTTTATTTGTGATACATCTGTTATTATCTGTGAATCTGGTAATGAACGATAAGCGTTATAATTTATATCGCTTATCAATATATTTCGGTTTTTTGATATATGATGAGTGAATGATGTTGCACTATTGTGTTAAACCCTGGACCACACTTATACACACACAAATATGGATGTCACGAGGAAATCAATTAAGTCACAGATTTTTGAAACGGTTTTTAAATAGACAATTTGAATTCAAAGGTTTTGGAAATGGAATCGGGATAAAGGTGTAACTTTTGAAATAGAATTTCAAGATAAAATTATTTTTGAATAACTTGGTTAAATTTTGAAGTTTAAATAATTTGATTTAAATTTGAATTCAAAATTTGAAATTGAATTCTATGATTTGAAACTAGGGATTAAAGATGTTATATTAATTTCATATGGGTCAAACCATTTTCAATATATTGATTTTGGGAATTTGAATTTAAATTTAAGGGCTTTAACTCGAGCAAATAAAATTGGACTTTTTCGAAACGAAAACTGTTTGTTTTCAAAAAATAAAAGCTTTCATATGAGAAATGAACTTCCGATTTGAGTTAAAATGATTTCTGGTTTGAAATGAAGGTAATTTCCATGTTTTGAAAACGATTTGAAAGCTATTAGTTTAATCTTTAATTTTAAGATTGGATGAGTTAATCCTAATTGAAATGGAAATTGTTTTGAGAATCTATAAATGAATCTTTGTGAAGCTGGGTGAACTTTGTGAGACGAATCTTTTTGTTTAAAAGATTTATATGATAATTTGCATAACCATTTAAAGGAAAGGTTTTGGGTAATAAGTTGTGACTTAATTCAAATCCCAATATCCATATGTTTTTAAATGTTGCACCCACTATTCGTGTTAGCCGGGAAAGGACCTTTGGGTCGTATAACCCATTCCGAATAGTGATACGACGTATGGATTGCATTTGAAGACCGGTGGTGAAGACCGGATATTTTAAAAAATGAAAGGGTTTCTTGTTGATTGTCTCTGCACTGGCTGATCCCTGGTATAGAGATCTCCATATGTGATGGGAAATCCGGACGTGATTAGGGATTATCCGGATTGCAAGGACTTCCTTGGAAGTGCCTTCGGTTCTGTTCGAACCCGGAACAGAATTGTATGGATTGTATGTCTGACGTTACATTTTCCTATATAAAGCAGATTTCTTTCAAATACATTTCTGTTGGTGGCGGAGAATTTATTCTCTTAGCATTGACACCATTCTCGGAGACGTACGAGCTCAGAGGTTGTGTAGTTGAAGGTTGTCAGTGATATATTCCCAACTTGGTAATGTGGCATGCTGAGTGTTGCTAATCATTGGTTGATCAAAACGTGGCTTTTGTAAAAAGCATAGCTTTGTGGACGAGACTTCGTCGAGCCTCACAAACCGGTAACGGTCGAAACAGGAATTGTGCGGCAAGGTTTCAAGGGTAGCTTCCCTAGGGTATGACCATTCCTTCTGGAAAACGGTAGTGTCATGGTATGGAGTCCAGATACTTACTCATGGGGACACACTATATTATTTACTGTGTGATGTTGTTGGTTAGAGAGCTCTCGTTTAAAGGTCCCAAAGGACCGGGGGTGGCATATTTGAGGTTTTGTATATTCCCCGGGAAGGGGGGTAGCCGGCCTTGTTTGGCAGAGATCCGGTTTGGTTCTCGGGACGTCCTTCCAGAGGCGTTTCCATGTGGCGATAGGAAGTTCCTTGGCCTGACCATTTGTTGGAAATCCATTCATCCAATACGAGCCTTGTACGGTTTTAGTTGTATAACCTGCCATGGAATGTGGCGGTAACCTGCTATTGAACATGGTAGCTATAGTAGGCATACGATAATGGTCGTATGTTGGCTAAGATTTATATCTTTACTTTCGAAATGATTTTTCCTACACTATGCACTAGTAATAATATCAAATATTTCTTTTTAATGCGTATCAAGCGTCTTTGACTATCATAAGGAAAAATATCCTCCGATTCTGCGTTTGCATTGTGTGTGTGTGTCGGAGGCCTTATGGTAGTCTCATTTCTAAAATGCATTGTGAATTGATTTTAAAATATTTCGTCGTTTGTTTTTAAAGATAAATAACTGTTTTGTTACTCACAACAGTCCCATGACTGATCCAGAGTTTATTGTTTCTTTCCTAAACTCTGGGTGCTCAAATTTTTTCTACACGGGCAGTCTAGAGTTGGGTTTTTTAGATAGTCAGATTAGTAGGTTATTTGGAGTTAGTTCAGTCTTTGGATATGGACCGTACTTGCTTTGCTTGGTGCATCTTTATTGGGAGTTCGAGCTATTGCTGGATTGGTTCTTGGAAATAGAGTTGTAGTTTTTGGAATTCTTCCTTGAAGACTATCTTAGAGTTATTTGTTCCGTTGCTAATGTTATCTATTTTCTTTTCCGCTGCTATTTTATTGTATCATATCTCTGATGTATATTGATATCTATTGGATCATCTGCTATATCAGTATATCAAAGCTGTATATCAATGTATTATTCTTTTATCCCGCTGTGTTGTTTACTTAATTTTGTTATAAGCTCCGGCGAATCGGATTTGAACGATCGAATCTGCGACATTCGAGTACGATATGAAGTATGGATGTCGATTTTCGAGCGCGAAAAATTCGACTCGTTACAAGTGGTATCAGAGCTAAGGTTAAAATTTAGCTCAGGAGTATAACACATTAAGTAGCTCATTATTGATAGGGTGAAGTATAACCTAGAATGAGTATATCTCTAAGATATCTGTTCGAATGCCTCAGTAAATCTCTTACTATCCACTGATAGTGAGTATGAGTGCATGAAGAGGACGAGATAGGGACAGGGGAATACCACTACAAATGGTCAATACCCTGCAATAACGGAAATAGTTTTTTCTTCTCAATCTCCTTTGATTCGATTTCGAACTCTTTTGATTGCTTCGTGACAGCTACAAGAAGAAGTTTTGGTGCAGTGATGCCCTACGAATCGTTGTTGAAAATCCTTACCTCGTATCTTCATCGGTTTCTTATCAGTTTTGATTTAAACTTTAATGAATTGGAAATTTGAAATTGAAAATTTAAATAAATTGGAAATTTTAAATTGAGTTAAATTGATTAGTAGAATATGAGGATAAATTGAATTGTATCGATAAATGATTTCGTTTAAAACCAAATTTGAATTTTTGAAATTATGTTATAATTTCTTGGGTTGATCAAAGTCCGAAGAGGGACAAATTATATATATTTTGAGATATTCTGACTTGAGTTTGGAATCCATATCTAGTGTTTGAAAAATAATGGAAAATCAAATCCATTTATCTATTATTTGGGTCTCAATATAATCTTCGAATGGTTAGTTATCCCTTCGAACTAACCAATACCACAGCATATTTCATAGATTTGATAACCCGAGTATCTTGTGAAGTGTTAAATAGATTTGTTCTTGTATCTATTGTTGATATTCTAATTTGGTGAGCCAAATGCAGAGTGGATATCCAGTTTGATCTGGAAAGATATTTCTCTATCTTTCATCTATCTTCGTTATCTCTCTCTGGCAAATTTCGAGGACGAAATTCCTTTTAAGGTGGGAAGTCTGTAACGACCCCGAATTTTAATCAATTTTCAACTGATAATTAATTTAATTTTTGAATAAAAATTGTGTAATAATTGGTTATTTATACAAAATGTTAGTAAAATTTTAATAATCGAATATTTGAAAATTATAAAACAGTCGATAGTTAAACTTTACAAGGAAATAAAGTTTGTGTTGATGTTAAACATATATTTAAGTAAACTTATAGTTATATAAAATATGAAATGAACATATAAAAAGTCTTAGAAGTAAAAATGTATGTTAAAATAGAAATGTTTAAAATAGAATAAACCTTATAAATATTTAAAGCATAAGTATAAAATAAATTATAACAACGTATTATTTTAGAATGTCATTTAAATTGCAAAGTAAAACAAATTTGATAAAGTATAAGAATAATATATATATATATATATATATATATACATACATACATACATACAAGATAATAAGTATTAAAGTTAGAAATAAACATTTAAATTAGAAATAGAACTCATGCATTATTTCAAAGTGTAAAACAAAAGAAAGAGAAAATATAAAATGATAACAAATGAAATACATATACAATAGGTAAGCAAGAAATAAATGGAACAAAGTTGTTATGTACTTATGTAAAGAACAAGTAAACCAATAAATATGTTCAAATATCTACATTCAAAATAATTATGTACAAATAAATAAAATATAAATATGCTCAAATGTGAAACCAGCAAACAACAACAAATGCAAAAATCAGATTTAAAATCTCAGTCTATAAACAAATGAAAATAGGCAGCCTTTAAATAAGTAGGCAATACAAAAACAAAGTTTAAAAGAAATATGAAACAAGACATGAGGAAAGGAAAAAAAATCAGGCTAAGTACAAACATATATATATATATGAATTAACAATACAAGACAAGGGTAATTAATGCAATGTCTCCAGCCGCCATAACATTTTTGTATCAGCCGAGATCTTGTTGATAAAACAAAGAAATAAAATAACATTCCCTGTACAAAGCATTATAATATACCCTATTGTATTGTACAAACAATATAAAACACCCTGTACAAGATATGGTATCACTTGTACCAGCAAAGAAATGCAAGCCTGCATACATCTTCTATATATCAATCAATTTCTTCTTTTTAGTTCGTTCATTCTTTGTTGTGTAAAACTGAAATGAACACCATCTTAGAAACTAAAACAAAAATTCAATTTAAGCAACAACAATAATTCAAACAACTACAAAGCCAGAAAAAAAAAATCATCACTCAAGTTCAATTCAACAAACAAGAAAATAGATTTAGAGGTAGATTACAGGAAAAACAAAACCACAGTTTTGTAAAATCAAAAAGGAAGGCTCTGTTCTTTCTTCTCAAAAACAAAGGTGAGTAACATACAATTTTTTTTTTGTTTCTTAAGGTTTAAGTTTGGTAATTAGTTCATGTATATCCTGTGATTGTTATATATTCTATGCATGTGGTTCTGAGATGCTATCTGGAAGTATAAATATGTGATTGTTCTTCAGTATTCTTAAGGCTTCTGAGCAAAGAAGCGTAGAGAAAGCTATTACTTTTTCATTCAAACCAATTTAAACTTAGGAATTTAACTAAAAAGTTTGTTTAACTAAGAAATCAGAGTCTGGAAATGATTTGAAGGTGGACAGTGAAAATTTTATACTGTATGTTCATTTTTACAAGCAAAAGGAAATCAACTGTTAAAATTCAAATATTTTAAATTGTTGTTTTGATTTTATATTTGGAATGAACACACAAAAAAATAAGATTTATAAAATAAGAATAATGATTTTTATGTAAGTAGAAAAGCTGCAGTTCGAAAATGAATCAAGGAAGCATTTTATTCAGTTTCAGTTGATTCAAAAAATTTTAATTTCTGAAATTTGGTGAGAGGCTAGTTTGATGATTATCAATTCAGGAAAAATGCTAAATAATTTTTCCAATGTAAGAATGTTTGTGACGAATCGAAAGTAGGGTTTTGGGTTCTTAATTTTCTAGGTTCTGTAAATTGAAGATTTCATCACCATAACTTGATCGAGCCGTACGTGGATTTGGGTGAAGGCCGAGGAAGGTATGGCTATGGTAGGGGTGAAGAGGCTTCGCCTCCGGTGGTCAGTGTTGGTGCGGCGAAGCGCTTCTCGTGGCTGTTCGAGTTTTTTGGGTTCGAGCTTCAGGCTATATTTTGATATTGATAATTTCGTGTAGAATTGAGTTATAATTTCGAGTGATAGGTCGATTTGTGGTTTGTTAGAGGTGATGGGGGTTGCCGGAGGTGCGGCGAACCGCCGTGCACGTGCACGGTGGCTTGGGTGTGTCAGGGGATGTGTGGGTATGTAACTGCTGTTGTGTTTTAACTTAAAATAAAAAAAATAAAAAAGAAAGAAGAAAAGAGGAAGAACGTATGAGGAAGAGAGTGGGGCTGGTAAATGGATAGTGGAACTCGAGTTACTCGAGTAACCCAGCGTTTTCACGGGTACTGGGTCCCATTTTCTTTGGGTTTAACTTAATAACTTTTTAGTTTTTTTGTTAAATAAAGGTTAGTACTAATAAAGTTAGAGTTGTTAACATGTTTAAGTAAAAATTTGATTTTTAAATTTATTTAAAAGAGATTTGTAAATGTAAAATTAATAGTTAATTTAAAGTATAAGTTGATTAATAATGTAATTAGTTTTATTGAAATTTAACTAAAGTAATTTAAGATTAAATATTTTTTTAAATTAAAGGTTGATATTAATAATTAGGTGTTTAATCAATTTGTAATTAAGAATTTAATTAACTACTTAAAGTTAATTAATAAATAATTAATAGTTAATAAATTAAGTAATTAAATTAAGAATTAATAAATGATTAGTTAAGTAATTAGCAGTAATAAATGGGAAATTAAGTTTTATTAATAATTGGAATTGATTAATCAAGTGATTAAGCAATAATTTATTTAAGGATAATGTGATTAATTTTAACAATCAATTAAATTAATTTATTTATGATAATCATTTTGAAATTGTGTAAGTGTAATTATTTTAGGTGATTAAAGATTTTTATTTCTCTAAAATAATTAATTAAGGGGTTAATTAATTTTATAATTGGTTTAAAGGTTACTTTAATAAAATTGTTAATTAAGAATAATTAATTAAAGTGTTTGATTAACTAATTATATCAAATGAATTGTAATTAATAAATTAGAATTGGATAATTAATTCATAAGTAATTAACTGAAAATAAATTGATTTACCTAGGATTAAACAAATTAATTAATCCTGTTTATAAATGATTATTAAATGCTTGACCTTACTTATGAATGATTATATTGTATGAAATGCCTTGAATTGATTGTCCTATCTGATCTAGGATATTTTGTTCTGAAAATTTTACTGGGTGTAATTTATTCGTTTATTTGTGATACATCTGTTATTATCTGTGAATCTGGTAATGAACGATAAGCGTTATAATTTATATCGCTTATCAATATATTTCTGTTTTTTGATATATGATGAGTGAATGATGTTGCACTATTGTGTTAAACCCTGGACCACACTTATACACACACAAATATGGATGTCACGAGGAAATCAATTAAGTCACAGATTTTTGAAACGATTTTTAAATAGACAATTTGAATTCAAAGGTTTTGGAAATGGAATCGGGATAAAGGTGTAACTTTTGAAATAGAATTTCAAGATAAAATTATTTTTGAATAACTTGGTTAAATTTTGAAGTTTAAATAATTTGATTTAAATTTGAATTCAAAATTTGAAATTGAATTCTATGATTTGAAACTAGGGATTAAAGTTGTTATATTAATTTTATATGGGTCAAACCATTTTCAATATATTTATTTTGGGAATTTGAATTTAAATTTAAGGGCTTTAACTCGAGAAAATAAAATTGGACTTTTCTGAAACGAAAACTGTTTGTTTTCAAATAATAAAAGCTTTAATTTGAGAAATGAACTTCCGATTTGAGTTAAAATGATTTCTGGTTTGAAATGAAGGTAATTTCCATGTTTTGAAAATGATTTGAAAGCTATTAGTTTAATCTTTAATTTTAAGATTGGATGAGTTAATCCTAATTGAAATGGAAATTGTTTTGAGAATCTATAAATGAATCTTTGTGAAACTGGGTGAACTTTGCGAGACGAATCATTTTGTTTAAAAGATTTATATGATAATTTGCTTAACCATTTAAAGGAAAGGTTTTGGGTAATAAGTTGTAACTTAATTGAAATCAGAATATCCATATGTTTTTAAATGTTGCGCTCAGTATTCGGGTTAGCCGTGAAAGGACCTTTGGGTCGTATAACCCATTCCGAATAGTGATACGACGTATGGATTGCATTTGAAGACCAGTGGTGAAGACCAAATATTTTAAAAAACGAAAGGGCTTCTTGTCGATTGTCTCTGCACTGGCTGATCCCCGGTATAGAGATCTCCATATGTGATGGGAAATCCGGACGTGATTAGGGTTTATCCGGATTGCAATGACTTTCTTGGAAGTGCCTTCGGTTCCGTTCGAACCTGGAACAGACTTGTATGGATTGTATGTCTGACATTACATTTTGAGATATAAAGAAGATTTCTTTCAAATATATTTCTGTTGGTGGCGGAGAATTTATTCTCTTAGCATTAACACCCTTCTCCGAGACGTACGAGCTCAGAGGTTATGTAGTTGAAGGTTATCAGCGATATATTCCCAACTTGGTAATGTGGCATGCTGAATGTTGCTGATCATTGGTTGATCAAAGCGTGGCTTTTGTAAAAAGCATAGCTTTGTGGACGAGACTTCGTCGAGCCTCACAAACCGGTAATGGTCGAAACAAGAATTGTGCGGCAAGGTTTCAGCGGTAGCTTCCCTAGGGTATGACTATTCCTTTTGGAAAATGGTAGTGTCATGGTATGGAGCCCAGATACTTACTCAATGGGACACACTATATTATTTGCTGTGTGATGTTGTTGGTTAGAGAGCTCTCGTTTAAAGGTCCCAAAGGACCGAGGGTGGCATATCTGAGGTTTTGTATATTCCCCGGGAAGGGGGGTAGCCGGCCTTGTTTGGTAGAGATCCGGTTTGGTTCTCGGGACGTCCTTCCAGAGGCGTTTCCATGGGGCGATAGGAAGTTCCTTGGCCTGACCATTTGTTGAAAATCCATTCATCCAATACGAGCCTTGTACGGTTTTAGTTGTATAACCTGCCATGGAATGTGGCGGTAACCTACTATTGAACATGGTAGCTATAGTAGGCATACGATAATGGTCGTATGTTGGCTAAGATTTATATCTTTACTTTTGAAATGATTTTTCCTACACTATGCACTAGTAATAATATCAAATATTTCTTTTTAATGCGTATCAAGCACCTTTGACTATCATAAGGAGAAATCTCCTCCGATTCTGCGTTCGCATTGTGTGTGTGTGCGGGAGGCCTTATGGTAGTCTCATTTCTAAAAAGCATTGCGAATTTATTTTAAAATATTTCGTTATTTGTTTTTAAAGATAAATAACTGTTTTGTTGCTCACACCAGTCCCATGACTGATCCAGAGTTTATTGTTTCTTTCCTAAACTCTGGGTGCTCAAATTTTTTCTACACGGGCAGTCTAGAGTTGGGTTTTTCATATAGTCAGATTAGTAGGTTATCTGGAGTTAGTTCAGTCTTTGGATATGGACCGTACTTTCTTTGCTTGGTGCATCTTTATTGGGAGTTCGAGCTATTGTTGGATTGGTTCTTGGAAATGGAGTTGCAGTTTTTGGAATTTTTCCTTGAAGATTATCTTATAGTTATTTGTTCCGTTGCTAATGTTATCTATTTTCTTTTCCGCTGCTATTTTATTGTATCATATCTCTGATGTATATTGATATCTATTGGATCATCTGTTGTATCAGTATTGTATCAAAGCTGTATATCAATGTATTATTCTTTTATCCCGCTGTGTTATTTACTTAATGTTGTTATAAGCTCCGGTGAATCGGATTTGAACGATCGAATCTGCGGCATTCGAGTACGCTATGAAGTATGAATGTCGATTTTCGAGCGCGAAAAATTCGACTCGTTACAAAACCCCTTTTCAAAAGCTTTTTCAAATTCAACCCAATTCCATTTCCAAAATCATTTGAATTTGAAAATTCAAAATTTTGAAACCATTTCATTAAATTCAAATATCCGTGACTTAACGATTTCCTCATGAAATCCATATTTGTGTGTATATAGAGTAGTCGAGGGGTTTTGCACACAATAGTGCAACAACATTAATTATCACAGATTCAAGTATAGCAATATCGGTAAGAGGTATAATCTACAATGCTTATCCTTATTCACAGATTCACAGATAAAGTAAATTTATCAATCACAAAGATTCACCATTACGATTCAATGTGGGTCTCGGATAACCAACTAGAATTCGACTCCCTGTTGCATCGAAATTCAAATGCCGATTTAGGGACCAAGGGGTTTTCACATTCATACAACAGTATATTCATCACAGATATAACATCTCCGCACAAAGCATTTCATATTTCATAGCATCACAATCACATATCAAATATATCAATCCATCACACAACATTACATAGTAGAGATATCAAACAATTCACAATTGCTCAATAGAGTACAGTCATCCATAAGGAAGGTAAATTAGTTATCTGATAATTTCAAATCAGATTGATTACTAATCCTGGTTAATTAACATAAATTAATTACAATCATCTTAATTAATTATCCTTAAATCATTTATTAATTAACCATTAATAACAAATTGATTAACCCCTTAATTATGTAATTATCCTTTAATCAATTATTCCCAAATTAATTACCTTGATTAACTAATCACACAAATTAATTATCCTTTAAATAATTAAGGAAGTAAACCTTTAATTGATACATCATCCTTTTATCACTTTCATTAATTAATTTGACCTTCAATTAATTAATTATTCCCAAATGAATTACCTTTACTAATTTATCATTCAAATTAATTAGCCTTAATTTAATCATTCTTAAGATTAATCCACCTTTGATCATTATTACTTTCAATTAAGTAATTATCTTTAAGTAATTAATTACTTTCAATATCAATTTAAACATCAATAAAGGAATAAATCAATTATTCTTTAATTTAATCTCAAATAAATTAATCTTAATTGAATTACACAAAGTGATTATTTTTTAAATCAATTAACTTTAAAACATTTAATTCTTAAACCATAAATCTTTGAAACAAAGTATTTTTTATTCATAAATCAACTTGAGACTTTACATCACTTTTATTAATCACATCATCAAATTCCATTTGAAATACTTAATAATATTTTAAATAATCATTTCAATAAAATTATTAAAAACCCAAAACAATTCTAACATATCTTTTGACTTTAAAACCAAGTCTTTGAAATTCCATTTCTTACCTTAAATTTAAATCGTTTTAAATTTACTTATCAAGATTTAAATTTAACAAACTTCAATTTCTTAATCAAAATGTTTAAGGAAACATTTCTTTTTTAGATAGGATAGAATTCAAAACAAGTTTCATTGAAAAGTTTAAGACTTCCTTTATTTAAATTTTATACTTGTTTTAATAAGCTTTAAAAAAACATTTAAAAATTTCTTTAATATATCTGATTCAATTGAACCCAAGTATTACTTGAAAACCATTCAAAGTTTTCATTTCTTTCCTGCCATTTTCAAGAAAATTAATTTAAATTTAAATTAAAAACATGTAACTATTTAAATCTGTTAACAAGGTAACAGACCCATCACTTCGAGTTCCTACTCGAGAAACAAACCCCAAAACTCGATACCTTCTTCGAGTTCAACCTTCAACCCAAAACATGGCAACCACTGACACAAATCCCTCCAATGTGCACATGCACATCGCCGGAATCACTTACCCTTCCGACGAACCCTCCATCACATCAAACATCATCGCGGCAACCATCTCTGACCACCAAAACACCCTCACTTGCCTCGAATCAAAATCGAGCTTCCAGTAAAAAACTGGAACCAACTGCCGTGTCCAAATCCTCCTTGAGGTCACCTCTCCGACCATCTGACGACTTGCAATTCTGGCCACTCCATCTCCAAACATCCATGAACCCATTCCCAAAGTTTGATGCAACTCGACGCATCAGAGAAGAAGCACTAATCCCCTTTTCACAGTTCGACCCAACTAGGTTTACAACTTAGATTACATCACTGCCGACGCCACGGCCATCAGAATCCTTACCTTCCATTTTTGCCTGACAACCTGATCACTTAACAAGATCCAACAGGAACCCCGACCTCTCCAGTCACCAAGATCATCAGAATTCGGCTAGAAATCAAATTCCAGACAACCCCAAAATTCACATTCAATACTTCACTTAAAATTGAGATTTTGATATTTAAAATCCTATCTTTCAATGATGATTCAAGATATAAACTTGAAACAGCAAATTTAATTAAGTGATTTTATCATGATAAAAGAATTCCTACTGTATTCTTTTAATTTCCAGGTGGTTTTCTCATTTATTTTACTTAAATAAAATTTTAAACTCAAACTTTTGTTTAAACAAACATATCATGTTTGAAGCTTAAAACCTAGCAATGACCTGTTAAGAAGATTCGAATTTTTCTTTTATTTTCTACACTCTGTAGTTTAAAAACAGAGTAGAACTATCAAATTAAACATGCATAGTCATACATATTCGTATGTACAGATAATACAACTATATATAAACATGCAAGCATTAACTATTATAGAAATCTAACAAGCAACAGATCAGATATCATTTAGGATTTTAAAGTTGGTATTTACTCACAGGCATCTCAAAATAAAGAAGGTGAAGTTTGCTCACCTGATCTCAGAAGGCAGAGACAGTGAAGCCTGGAAATGCTCTGATTAATAATTTGTTTTGATTTGCTTTTGTATCCATAGCTTAAATTGTTTGTTCCAGGTCTTTGATTTAATCTCCAAATTTGATCTGAGGTTGATTGACTTTGAATTTTTTTCCAGGCCGTCGTTTGCTTTTGATCGGAGATGATCTTGCCTTGTTGAAACAATAACCAATTGCTTCAGATTTGAATGTCTTAGGTTTTGCTGTTTTGATTTTTTTCCTGGTTTTAAATTTTCAGGTATTTGATTTTGTTTTTGAATTGTTAGCTTGCTCCTAGATTTTGATTTCCTATTGCATAGCCTTATATTTTTGCTTTGAAAATTGTTTGAACTTGAGGAAAATTGTTTTCTAGAATTTATTTTTAGGTTTGATTTGAGAAATTTTTCTTGTTTTCAATTTGCAGGTTTCAGTTTTGAATTCCTGAAACAAAAGTGAGAAGAGAAAAGCTTTCCTCTTTTCATTATCCATTATATTTCTTTCCAAAATGAAAATAAAATTTTAAGAACATGACACTTGTCTATATTAACTTAACACTTGTAATTTAGTGATGTTCCTTATCAAACATTTGTCACAACATAAATTTAAAAAATCTTACACTTGTTAAAATAAGTAAATTTATGTCCAAAAACTTTTCTTTATTTTATTTATAAATTTTGTTTTAAACCCTTATTTCATTAAACTTGAAATTTGTATTTTAAATCCTTTAATTAATTACATTTATATATATATGTAAATGTTTTTACTTTTTATATTCATGAATATACAACTATTGTTTAGTTATTTCAAAAGAAAATGTATTATCAAGTCTAATAAATAAGTATATAATATGTATATGTTTGATTTTAACTTTTTAAATAGCTTTTGTAATTTACTTATATCAATTTCAAAATATAACTTTCAAATCATCATTATTATAATAACAAAATAAATTCTTTTTATATTTAACCTTAATCCACAATTACTTTTGTAATTAAAATATTATTCAAAATATTTATTTTAGAATTTCCAATTAGAAATTTTATTTAAAATTCACATTTATACCCATTTATACTAATAAAATATCCATTTAAATTTGGAAAAAAATCAATTTAATTCACAATCTAATCCAAATTTATTTACATTATCAATTTAAATTCGATTCAAAAAAGGGGATCGTTACAGATTTCCCCCCTTAAGAAAATTTCGTCCTCGAAATTTGCAAGTAGGGAGACAACAAAGAGTAGATGAAAGATAAGGAAACAATTTTCCAGGTCAAAATGGGTATCTATTCTACATTTGGCTTACCAAATCAGAATATCACTTATAATTATTAGAATGAACTCATTCAATATAAGGCACTCGGGTCACCAGATCTATGAATATACAGGGATATTGATTAGTTCAAAAGGATAACTAACCCATCGTAGAATATATCGAGACCCAAAAGAACAAATAAATGAATTTAGTCTTCCATAATTCTCAAACATTGGGTATGGATTCCAAGCTCAAGTCGGAATACTCGAAAGAATAGACAGATATATGGATACAATCCCAAAACTTTTAGTTTAAAAACCAAAATATACCTATCAACCATAGCAACCAAAGCAAACAATTCATCCAAACAAATAATTCTCACCAATCTGGAGTTTGTGTCCCATGCAAATATGTCAAAGCTTCTTCCTGGAGTTCCAGGAATCATCAAAGAATTGAAAAGACGAATCAAATGAGATTGATAGAGAAAGTTGTTTCCGCTATTGCAGGGTATCGACCATTTGTAGTGGTATTCCTTGTCCCCTATCTCATCCTATTCTTGCACTCATACTCACTATCAGTGGATAGTAAGAGAATTTACTGAGGCATACGGACGGATATCTTAGGGATATACTCATTCTAGGGTATACTTCACCCTATCTCTAATGAGTTACTTAATGTGTTATACTCCTGAGCTAAAGTTTCAACCTTCAGCTCTGATACCAACGGTAGCGACCCTGACTCGACCTTCGAAAATCGGCACCGAATATGACACTCGTATTCCAATGCCGCAGATCCAAACGTCGAATCTGGTTCGCCGGAGCTTATAACACATTAAGTATAACAACACAGTGGAAGAAAAAGAAATGAATATTATACACCACTCCAATGATACAATATCCAAATATACAACAATGATCAATATCAAAGATACAAAGAAATGCTACAGTAGAAAACCCAATGAACTAGCAGCGGAAACAACAAGAACTTGAACTCCAGAAGAAACTCTAATATCAGCAATCTCCATAGATAGCTCGAACCACCATCAAGTTGCACCAAGCCAAGCAAGGTCAGTCGTCCTAACCAAATACTTCAATATCCAAAGTCTTCAAAGAATACCAAAGAGAAAGCCGAAAGCTACTGAATCGATTTCTATATCTACTATTTGAAAAACTCAACTCTAGACTACCCGTGTGGAAAATTGTGGACACCCAGAGGTTAGGAAGGGAACAATAAACTCCGGGTCAGTCATGGGACTGGTATGAGCAAACAAAAATCATTTTTATCTTTAAAAAAAACAACAAAGAGTTTTTAAAACATTGAAATCCGTAATGCTTTTTGGAAAATGAAACTACCATAAGGCCTCCCGGCACACACACAATACAATCGCACACATGGGGGAGATTTCTCCTTATGATAGTCAAACATGCTTATTACGCAAAATCTTTTGATATTATTATTAGTGCATAGTGGAAAACATTTCGAAAGTATAATATTAATCTTAGCCAGCATACGTACCATTATAGTACGCCTACTATAGTACCATATTAGATGGAAGGTTCTACAAGTAAAACCGTACAAGGCGCGTATTGGATGATTGGAATGGTCAGGCTAAGGAACTTCCTACTGCCACATGAATACGCCTCTGGAGGGACGCCCCAAGAACCTAACCGGATCTCTGCCAACACAAGTCGGTTTACCACTGCAAAAATGGGTAACTACTGACACGCGTATGCCATCCACCGGTTGTAAATAACCTTTATCCAAGGATCCTCAATCCAACAACCATAGAGTAATAAATTTGCAGCAACCACATAGGTAAAATATCTAGGCTCCATACCATGATACTACCTCTATCCAGAAGGAAATGAACATACCCTAAGGGGTGCTACCCTCTATAACCTTGCTGCATTCTTCCTGTTTCGACCATTCTGGGGTGTGAGGATCGACGAAGTCTCATCCACAAAGCTACGATTTTAACAAAATCCATGCTTTGATCAACAAATGATCAACAACACTTCGTATGCCACATTACCAAATTGGGAATGTATCACTAGTAACCATCAACTACATAACCTCTGAGCTCGTACATCTCAGAGAAGGGTGTTAAGCTAAGAGAATAAATTCTCTTCCACCAAACATAAATGTATTTGATAGATTCCAGTTTTACATCTCAAAGTGTAACGTCAGACACACATCCATACAAGTCTGTCCCGGGTTCGAACAAAATAGAAGGCACTTTCGAAGAAGCCCTTGTAAATCCGGATAATTCCTAATCACGTCCGGACTCCCCATCACAAAGGGTGCTCAAATCTCTATACCGAGGATCGGCCGATGAAGAGACATTCGACAAGAAATCCTTTCGTTTTCGAAAACATCCGGTCTTCACCACCGGTCTTCAATTGCTATCTATATCGTCGTATCACTATTCGGAATGGGTTATATGACACAAAGTCCTCTCTCGGCTAAACTGAATAGTGAGCGCAATATTTAAAAACATATGGATATGCGATCTTAGTTAAGTCACAAATTATTACCCAAAACTTTTCTTTCAAATGGTTAAACAAATTACCATTTACAAATCCTTTTGAACAAAATATTCACTTCACACAGTTCACAAAGTTTACCAATCTTTCACAAAAGATTCATTAATATCTTTCCAATTCAAATCCTTTATACAAAGGGTACACTATTCAGATCCCTTTTTCAATTTGAAAACAAACTTCACCAATCTTTCACAAAGATTCATTCATAGCCTTTCAAACGATTTCCCTTTTAAATTGGATACACTCATTCAATTTTTAGATCAAAGATTCAATTTATAGCTTTCAAAAATCATTTCCATAAAACAATTCCATTCCAAATCTTTATATAAAAGATACAACATTTAAAATGTTCTTCAATTTCAAATCAAAGTTTGACTATCTTTCACAAAGATAAGTTAACAGTTTTCAAAACTATTTTGGTTTGAAATCTTTCAACACAAATTGGAAACCCTTTCCTTATATGAAAGCTATTGTAACGACCCGGAATTTTGACAGCATATTTTAATGAATATTTAATCTAATTTAAATCAAATATAAGCTTGTCAATGTTTAAATTAATGAGATCTTGGATATTTAACAGTTATGTATGTTTATAAAAGAAAGTTTGATTTGAAAATTTTAAAATTTAAATGCTTCAAAACCATTAAACAAGATTGGTCTTATTCAATAAAATCAAATCAAAGATTTAAAATTTTATTATTTAATTTATGTGGATACAATGTTAGTTTTTAAGATGATGAAATTTAAATTAAACAAACATGGAAATATTTAACATAGTAATATTAAACATAACAGGAAAAAAAAACAAGTATGAACCATAATTATAAACATAAGTATAAACCAAAAAATTTAAAATATAAAATATAACTAAGCTATAAATTTACGAATATAAGTTATAACTTGAACTGTATTAATACAAGTGTATGAACATGAGAACACTATAATATTAATATCCATGTAAATGAACAAATAAAAACAAAATCAAATCAGGTTTCACTAAGAATCTTTATGCATTGCCTATGTACATATACATTTGTACAGCAATTAAGTATTGTATCCAGAGGAAAGAAAAAATAATAATACATAAAACAAAGTTTCACTTCAATTATAGGCATGAGAAAAAAAAACAAGTTTTCACTTCAAACATGATAAAAATAAAAAGCTGTGTCTTACAAAATAGGCTAGCCGAAATGATAGATATTTTTTGTACCATACAATATAGCAATCATTAAAACATTAAATACTTGCCATCATAATTAAGAACCAAAGCATTAATTAGCATAACTTATTGCTTAACAAGTACATGTAGTCAAAATTCTTGTCATAATCTTCTACTGCAGAACATAATCTTGACTAAATAAAGAAAATGACAAACAAATATACTGGCCAGATACAACCTATTGCTAAGTAGCTTTAATCTATATATATACACCTACATATCATCTGTTCGTTTATACAAAGTGAAGAATTAAAACTAAAAAGCAAACCTGGAAAGAAAATAAAAGGGGAAAACAGAGAAAAGAAACAAAGGAAGGTTTCAGGGAAATTTCAACTGCAAGTTTTTTTGTTCAACATCTCATTTCTGTTCAATTGCTTTAAGGTGAGTAAACTTACCTATTTTGAATCTAAATTTGTATCTTTAGTTGATGAATGGAAGTGCTTTGATATTGTTTATATGAATAGTCTTGGTATTCTCTGTTGCTTGGGTGGTACAGGAAGCTGTTCATCCAGATTTTTGGGACTCTTAACAAGAAAGCCAAAATATTTACAAATACTTATTCATATAATTGTTTGAACTTTAGTTTTGTTGCTGATACAGGTGGTTTATCTTAGACATAGGCATGTAAATTTATTTTAGGAGTTTAATAGCATGTTATAAACACTGTAACTTTAAATTACAGCAAGAAGTGAATCAATGTTAAAATTTAAATATTTTAATTTGTAAATTTGAATCTATATTTTGATTAAACACTCAAAGTTATGATTTTTAACATAAAAATCTTGATTTTTAGGCAAAGGTTTTAAGAGCAGTTCAAAATAAGACTAAAATGTGATTTTCGCCAATTCTGGATGTTAGAGTTAATTTTAATTCCTGTAAATTGATAGGAGGCAAGTTTGGAATCTATGTGATTCTAGAAAAATGTCAAAACAATTTTCGAAAACATAGATTTGGAGATTTTGATTAAAGTAGGGTTTACTGCCTTATTTTTTTTCAATGCTCTGTAACTTATTAATTCCGGCATCATAAGTCGATCGAGTTGATCGCGATTGTTGGTGGAGTTAGAGGGGGATGTGAGTGACCTACTGGTGGAGTTTCATCACCTACGGTGATGGGTGGTGGCCGCACGAAGGGTTTTGACAGTGGGGTTTTGTTGTCAGGTTTGAGCATTCAGGTCAATTTTTTGTTTCGGCCTGAAAATTCAAAATTCGGGTTTCGATTTCGTTTGAATAGATGTTTTGTGGTTTGTGGGGACGGTGGTGAGTCGCCGCAGGGGAGGCGAGCCACCGTGCGTGTGCACGGTGGCGTTGGAGGTGATCTAGGCTGTCAGGGTGTATCGCTTCGGGTCACGCGCGTGAGAATGGCGCTAGTGCTTCGAGTTGTTCGCGCGTCTATTTAGAAACTGTTGTTCAAATCGTGTTTTAATTTTTAACTTACTGTAAGAAAATTTTTGAAGAAGAAGAAGAAGAGATTCAAGGGGAAACACGGGAAGTTTGGGTGTGAACTCAGAGTAGTTCTCGTGTTAGTATAGGGAAGTCCTGGGGTTTTAGTGGGGAGGTCTCGGGTATGTTAATTTGCTGTTTTTTTTAAAATATAAATAGGTGGAAGTGTTTAACAAAGTTAAGGTAGGATTTAATACATTTTAATTATAAAATTAATGTTTTACCATGTTTCAAATTTCTTAGCTGCCATTTTAATTATGGGAATTATTTAAATTAAGTATGAAGTTAACTAATAATTGGAGTTGTAGTTAATTCGATAATTGATTATCAAGATCTAAAGAAAGACTTTCACATATTTAGTTATGTTGAACTTATAATATAAATAAATTATTATAGAAAGAAATTAAAAACAATTACTTTTAAATCGTAATTAGCGATAGATCGATAAATGTTGAGTAGTGATTGGGAGTAATCACTTTATATCCGGGAATCGAATAAATAATTATGGAAAGGGGGTAAAATTTGAAATTAATTACTTAAAGTCAATGTCTGAATGATAAATAGTTAATTAATCGAGTAATTTAATTAAAAATCAATAAATGGTTAATTAAGTAATTAGCAAAAAATTAAATGGTTAATTAAGTTTGATTAATAATTAAGACCATTCATTAATTAATGTAATTAATTACAAATAATTATGTGATAAATGCTGTGTGATAGTGTGAAAATAAAGTAATTATGTGATTGAGATTTAAGGATTAAAAAAGAAATTAAGTAATATTTTGAAATAAAATTAAGACTTAATAATAAATTAAGAAGTCTTCAATTACATGTTTTGAAATGAAATAGGTAATTAATTGTTAGTTAATGATTAATTAAATAGAGTTAAGTGGTTAACTCTCGGGTAATTAATTCTAAATTGAATTAATTACAAATAAGATTTAAGGGTGATTGTTTATGGATGGTTGAGTAGAATATCTGCTTGTGATATTTATGTGACGATATTCTATGTTACTCTGTGATATGCTGTGTTGTATCTATGATGCTTGTATATGTTTTATCGGTGATAAATGCTATGTAAATTCAATTGTTGAATTTAATCTTTTTAAACTGTGTAAGTTAAATAGACAACTTGGCCCTTAAAATGGCATTTGGATTCGATGAGACCGGGATCGAAAGAATCAAATTTGATTCTTCGAAAACCACATCAATCCAATTTAAACGTTAGGTCGTGAATCCTGAAATGGAGATCAAGATGGTGTTTTCAGAATGCAAGGGTTATCGTCGTTGACCCTGAGGGTGATTCCAAAATGAGTGTAACGAGATAATGCCTTCGGTTTCGTTCGAACCTGGAACGAACTTGTATGTATTGAATGTTTTCAACACATCGTCAGGCGGACGATGAGCATTCTAAGTGATATGTTCTTTAAAGGTAATCGTAACCTCAAGCCTCATCAAACGGGAATGGCTAAAACAGGGGAGGTGCAGCAAGGTTAGGTGGGTCATGCCCAAGCAGGACAAGGTATTTCCCCTGTCTAGATGTCCCTTTTTATATTTCGGCTTAGTGGGCGGTTTGCTAGCTAGAACCGTGGGGTTTATCTTGTTCGGGACTGTTCAGTAAGGAATGGTTCCGGCCATGTGTTGCAGGGGATGAAGGGAGTAATCCTCGGTACGGTGATCTAGGCCCCGTACTGTGACTGGCGGTACCCCAGTAGCCCTGCCATTGTTGGAAATCCATTTTCCCTACGAGACCCTACGGTTTTGATTTGTATACCCACTTTTGTGGCTAGTAGCTGGAATTTAATCATGTAACAATTTCAGCTATTTTCTATTTACTTGAAAACCCTAGACACTATTATAATATCACTGGATTTCCTATGAAATGTATTGGTTAGCGTAAGGTAAAAACTTACCCGTATTTATTTGTGGGAAGTCTTACGTGATACCTTTATTTTCAAATGTTTTCAAAGTTAAACAACTTTAAACCGTTTACTCATACCAGACCCATGTCTGACCCGGAGTTTATTTTTGTTTTTCATAAACTCTCGGGTACCCAAATTTTTACGGGTAGCCAAGGGATTCAGGTTAGCTTTGACGAATTCTGGAGGAGCAATGGAGCAGGAGGCTTCAGCGTTGTATGTATATATATAGTTCCGCTGTGAAGGTATCTCTGAGTCATATCGTTTGAGTTGTATTGTATCGGGTTGTATTAACTAGACAGGTGTTTATAACTGTCTAGTATTGACGTATCATCTGTATATCTCTGATATATGTAAAACTTTTAAATAATTAAGTGATATATTATATTTTGTTCCATTCCGCTGTGAGATTCTGATATTGTTGTTCTTTCTTCTCTTTCTTTTCTATTTTCTCATCCCTTTCTTTCTTAATGATGATACGTCTTTCTGGTAATAGAAGGACGGGTCGTCACAGTTGGTATCAGAGCATAGGTTGGTGATAACCTTGGCTCTGGTAGTAATTACTCATAAACAGAGTCAATAGAACTGTAAAATGAGTTTGAGTGTATTAATAGATATGAGTGCGTATTTGTTAGTGGATATAAAATGGTGTTGGTTGATTTATTGAGTGGTATATGAACTTTCGTCGGCACAGCCTCGAAAACTGTATCGAAGGGGTTTCTAAACACTTAAATAGAGCAATTCGACACAATATAATTTTTAAAAGTAGGGTAAATGAAGTAATTTTACCCAAAATTATATTTTAATATAAAAAGAAATAGTTTTCTGAAATAACTATATATATACTTGGATGTTTGATTGTTAATAGTACAATCAAATAAAAATTTAAATGTGAGTGATTTATAACCAAATAAAATTATTTAAGAATGATTTTAAATAAAAAAAGAATATAACTAAAATTTGATTAAACAGAATTTAAGTCCTGGGAATTGGAAGATGTTTAAATGAAATTTCAACAAAGGATTTGGAAATTTAAAAATCTTGGAAATGTTTGAAGTGTTTTTTTTTCTAAAAGATTTGAAGGAAATAATGTAATCTTGTTTTGGAAAATATTGTCGGTTATGATATTGTTTGTGGTTGTTGGGCATGCAAGTTGTTTCAAATTTTTCAAAAGGGAAAATTTGTTTTGGTGAAAACAAGTGTTCGGAATTTGGAAATTTGACTGGATATACATGATGGGTATGTATAGTCATCATTTCAAAATGGTTTTGGAAATGAAAACCGGGAAAATTAAATTCTAAAAAGTTCTATTTAAGTAATGTGAAAGGTTTGAATGAATTAACTGTTCAATTTATAAAGTAAAGTTGATATAAATAAGATGAAATTGAGAGTTTCAATCCAGGAGTTACAGGTTTAATTGAAGGAAATAAAAGTGAAGAAAATAAACTTGAGTTTAACCAGGGATAAGTTGAATGGACTTGAAGTTCCAAATGAACTTAATTGGATATAAAATTTGTAGTTAAAAGGGTTGTAATTGTAAAATGAAATTTATACCTTAAAACAGTAAGTGCTATATATATAAATAATCTGAAATTGTGGTTATAAGATGAAATGACCGAAATGAGTAATATAAACTTTAAGGGAAATAAATAAGTTTTGAACTCATATATTGAGAAATAAATTTAAAGATTTGTAAGTAGCAAAATTTAGCTGAAGTTGAGTTGAAATAAGATTGTATTTAGATAAATTCAATCGAGTCATAAATAATATTGAATAAAATAAAATTCTTATGTAAATAAGTAAATGTAAACCAAGTAAGTCTTGAATTGGATTTAAATAGAAATGGTGTGAGTTGTTAACAAATTTAATTCAAGTATAAATTAAATAATTGATTATGAATAAATGGAATAATGAATTGTTAATGTAAATTAAGATTTAAGAAAAAAAAAAGAATTTTTTTTTTTAACTAATCAGTAAATTAGTTGGGATTTGATTAAAGGAAAATCAAATCAAAGATTTAAATGAAAGTTGGTGGAATAGAATAAATTTAAGTTGTTAGGTGGAATAGTTTGAAAAAATAAATGACTTAAGTAAAATTGTGAGATGATTGTTTAAAATATGGGTTGTCAAATTTAATAAAATGGTTTGGAATCAAACTTTTGAAATAAAAGAAAATGTAATAGAAGAATTGTGAATAATTTAATTGGGATGGAATCAAGTGTAAATTGAATTGAAATCAATTTAAGATTTGTTATTAAGCTTAAGTGATTATTTATTCACAATGATATTGTTAAATTGCCTAAGGAAATGGGTTGTTTGAAGTAGATAAGATTGAATAAAATTCTATGAATTATTGGAAGCAAAATAAGATGATTTTGAATATGAGTTTGTTGTGCTTAAATGAATTATATAAGCAAGTAAGTTGTACATTCCTTTTAATTAAAAGGGAATGGTTTGAAAATTTATTGAGATTAGTTGGGTTAAGGATTGGAACCTTGCATATGTGCTTATGAAAATGTGTAATGGAGAATATGTCAAAACTCTTCAAAATTTGAAAAAAAATTTTAGCAACAAAACAGTTTCAAATTGAAAATTTAAAGTAAACTAATGAAAGAAACTAATTTGAAAATAATAGGAATCAGTTTTAAAAGGAGATAGTCAATAAAGGTTCAATATTCAGAGTTGGAAATAAATTGAAATTCATAGGAAATTGAAAATAAGTGAATATAAGAGGATATAAAGGTTATAGGGATAGAATAATAATATAAGGGAATATATAATGCTTATATCAAAACTTAAGAAATGGATGGTGAAACCCTTAAGTAAAATTTGATATTGGGAAAAATTTATTCCAAGTGGATAGAATCAAAATAATGTGAATACAAGAAAATTGATATGGTTGATAATCAATGAATATAAATACGTAGGATGTACGTATATGATTTTATTCACGTAGCAATTAGATCCAGATTCGAGCATAGAATTTCGAGATAATTATATCGATCCGAGTTGGGATTTTTCACTCGATTTTCGACGACGAACCATGGATTTGGATTTTGATTGATTCTGGGGATTCTCTATCATAGTTGTGACTATGCAAGGAGAATGACAGTTCTGATCAAGAAACCAGTTCTGTGTCCGCACTAGGAAGTCGGGTGGACGACACTAGTTCGGAAGTGAAATTATGTGATCAAGCAAGCGATCAGATTTGATATTGTGTACGAATGATATATGTACATCATACGGACTTGATTTAAAATAAATATTGAAATTCTGTAAAAGAGTCAATTAAATTTGGAAAGAGTTAATACTGTAACTTTTAGGATTGAATTGCTAGAATGGATGTCTGGAATTTATTGTATATTCCTTATATCTCAGGAAATATGTTCATGATTCATCATTAGTTGTTAAACTAGTAATTCAGGAAATTGGAAGTTGAGTCAAATTTAATTGTGGTCAGGAATCCAGTTTGGATTACTGATCATCGAGAGATAAACTCTCGATAATTTTAGGAAAGCTTATCCGGATTTATGTTTGGATAACTAGTGATTTTTGTTAGAGTAGACTGTTTGTTTGTTGTTAATATATAAATGATATGTATATTTGAATGATTGGCATAACAGCTTTTTGAATTAACTGTTGTTTAAAATTTCGGGGACGAAATTCTTTTAAGGGTGGAGGAATGTAACGACCCGGAATTTTGACACCATATTTTAATGAATATTTAATCTAATTTAAATCAAATATAAGCTTGTCAATGTTGAAATTAATGAGATCTTTGATATTTAACAGTTATGTATGTTTATAAAAGAAAGTTTGATTTGAAAATTTTAAAATTTAAATGCTACAAAACCATTAAACAAGATTGGTCTTATTCAATAAAATCAAATCAAAGATTTAACATTTTATTATTTAATTTATATGGATACAATGTTAGTTTTTAAGATGATGAAATTTAAATTAAAGAAACATGGAAATATTTAACATAGTAATATTAAACATAACAGGAAAAAAAAAACAAGTATGAACCATAATTATAAACATAAGTATAAACCAAAAATTTTAAAATATAAAATATAACTAAGCTATAAATTTACGAATATAAGTTATAACTTGAACTGTATTAATACAAGTGTATGAACATGAGAACACTATAATATTAATATCCATGTAAATGAACAAATAAAAACAAAATCAAATCAGGTTTCACTAAGAATCTTTATGCATTGCCTATGTACATATACATTTGTACAGCAATTAAGTATTGTATCCAGAGGAAAGAAAAAAAAATAATACATAAAACAAAGTTTCACTTCAATTATAGGCATGAGAAAAAAAACAAGTTTTCACTTCAAACATGCTAAAAATAAAAAGCTGTGTCTTACAAAATAGGCTAGCCGAAATGATAGATATTTTTTGTACCATACAATATAGCAATCGGTAAAACATTAAATACTTGCCATCATAATTAAGAACCAAAGCATTAATTAGTATAACTTATTGCTTAACAAGTACATGTAGTCAAAATTCTTGTCATAATCTTCTACTGCAGAACATAATCTTGACTAAATAAAGAAAACGACAAACAAATATACTGGCCAGATACAACCTATTGCTAAGTAGCTTTAATCTATACATATACACCTACATATCATCTGTTCGTTTATACAAAGTGAAGAATTAAAACTAAAAAGCAAACCTGGAAAGAAAATAAAAGGGGAAAACAGAGAAAAGAAACAAAGGAAGGTTTCAGGGAAATTTCAACTGCAAGTTTTTTTGTTCAACATCTCATTTCTGTTCAATTACTTTAAGGTGAGTAAACTTACCTATTTTGAATCTAAATTTGTATCTTTAGTTGATGAATGGAAGTGCTTTGATATTGTTTATATGAATAGTCTTGGTATTCTCTGTTGCTTGGGTGGTACAGGAAGCCGTTCATCCAGATTTTTGGGACTCTTAACAAGAAAGCCAAAATATTTACAAATACTTATTCATATAATTGTTTGAACTTTAGTTTTGTTGCTGATACAGGTGGTTTATCTTAGACATAGGCATGTAAATTTATTTTAGGAGTTTAATAGCATGTTATAAACACTGTAACTTTAAATTACAGCAAGAAGTGAATCAATGTTAAAATTTAAATATTTTAATTTGTAAATTTTAATCTGTATTTTGATTAAACACTCAAAGTTATGATTTTTAACATAAAAATCTTGATTTTTAGGCAAAGGTTTTAAGAGCAGTTCAAAATAAGACTAAAATGTGATTTTTTCCAATTCTGGATGTTAGAGTTAATTTTAATTCCTGTAAATTGATAGGAGGCAAATTTGGAATCTATGTGATTCTAGAAAAATGTCAAAACAATTTTCGAAAACATAGATTTGGAGATTTTGATTAAAGTAGGGTTTACTGCCTTATTTTTTTTCAATGCTCTGTAACTTATTAATTCCGGCATCATAAGTCGATCGAGTTGATCGCGATTGTTGGTGGAGTTAGAGGGGGATGTGAGTGACCTACTGGTGGAGTTTCATCACCTACGGTGATGGGTGGTGGCCGCACGAAGGGTTTTGACAGTGGGGTTTTGTTGTCAGGTTTGAGCATTCAGGTCAATTTTTTTGTTTCGGCATGAAAATTTAAAATTCGGGTTTCGATTTCGTTTGAATAGATGTTTTGTGGTTTGTGGGGACGGTGGTGAGTCACCGCAGGGAAGGCGAGCCACCGTGCACGTGCACAGTGGCGTTGGAGGTGATCTGGGCTGTCAGGGTGTATCGCTTCGGGTCACGCGCGTGAGAATGGCGCTAGTGCTTCGAGTTGTTCGCGCGTCTATTTAGAAACTGTTGTTCAAATCGTGTTTTAATTTTTAACTTACTGTAAGAAAATTTTTGAAGAAGAAGAAGAAGAAGAAGAGATTCAAGGGGAAACACGGGAAGTTTGGGTGTGAACTCGGAGTAGTTCTCGTGTTAGTATAGGGAAGTCCTGGGGTTTTAGTGGGGAGGTCTCGGGTATGTTAATTTGCTGTTTTTTTTAAAATATAAATAGGTGGAAGTGTTTAACAAAGTTAAGGTAGGATTTAATACAGTTTAATTATAAAATTAATGTTTTACCATGTTTCAAATTTCTTAGCTTCCATTTTAATTATGGGAATTATTTAAATTAAGTATGAAGTTAACTAATAATTGGAGTTGTAGTTAATTCGATAATTGATTATCAAGATCTAAAGAAAGACTTTCACATGTTTAATTATGTTGAACTTATAATATAAATAAATTATTATAGAAAGAAATTAAAAACAATTACTTTTAAATCGTAATTAGCGATAGATCGATAAATGTTGAGTAGTGATTGGGAGTAATCACTTTATATCCGGGAATCGAATAAATAATTATGGAAAGGGGGTAAAATTTGAAATTAATTACTTAAAGTCAATGTCTGAATGATAAATAGTTAATTAATCGAGTAATTTAATTAAAAATCAATAAATGGTTAATTAAGTAATTAGCAAAAAATTAAATGGTTAATTAAGTTTGATTAATAATTAAGACCATTCATTAATTAAAGTAATTAATTACAAATAATTATGTGATAAATGCTGTGTGATAGTGTGAAAATAAAGTAATTATGTGATTGAGATTTAAGGATTAATAAAGAAATTAAGTAATATTTTGAAATAAAATTAAGACTTAATAATAAATTAAGAAGTCTTCAATTACATGTTTTGAAATGAAATAGGTAATTAATTGTTAGTTAATGATTAATTAAATAGAGTTAAGTGGTTAACTCTCGGGTAATTAATTATAAATTGAATTAATTACAAATAAGATTTAAGGGTGATTGTTTATGGATGGTTGAGTAGAATATCTGCTTGTGGTATTTATGTGACGATATTCTATGTTACTCTGTGATATCCTGTGTTGTATCTATGATGCTTGTATATGTTTTATCGGTGATAAATGCTATGTAAATTCAATTGTTGAATTTAATCTTTTTAAACTGTGTAAGTTAAATAGACAACTTGGCCCTTAAAATGGCGTTTGGATTCGATGAGACCGGGATCGGAAGAATCAAATTTGATTCTCCGAAAACCACATCAATCCAATTTAAACGTTAGGTCGTGAATCCTGAAATGGAGATCGAGATGGTGTTTTCAGAATGCAAGGGTTATCGTTGTTGACTCTGAGGGTGATTCCAAAATGAGTGTAACGAGATAATGCCTTCGGTTTCGTTCGAACCCGGAATGAACTTGTATGGATTGAATGTTTTCAACACATCGTCAGGCGGACGATGAGCATTTTAAGTGATATGTTCTTTAAAGGTAATCGTAACATCAAGCCTCATCAACCGGGAATGGCTAAAACAGGGGAGGTGCAGCAAGGTTAGGTGGGTCATGCCCAAGCAGGACAAGATATTTCCCCTGTCTAGATGTCCCTTTTTATATTTCGGCTTAGTGGGCGGTTTGCTAGCTAGAACCGTGGGGTTTATCTTGTTCGGGACTGTTCAGTAAGGAATGGTTCCGGCCTTGTGTTGCAGGGGATGTAGGGAGTAATCCTCGGTACGGTGATCTAGGCCCCGTACTGTGACGGGCGGTACCCCAGTAGCCCTGCCATTGTTGGAAATCCATTTTCCCTACGAGACCCTACGGTTTTGATTTGTATTACCCACTTTTGTGGCTAGTAGCTGGAATTTAATCATGTAACAATTTCGGCTATTTTCTATTTACTTGAAAACCCTAGACACTATTATAATATCACTGGATTTCCTATGAAATGTTTTGGTTAGCGTAAGGTAAAAACTTACCCGTATTTATTTGAGGGAAGTCTTACGTGATACCTTTATTTTCAAATGTTTTCAAAATTAAACAACTTTAAACCGTTTACTCATACCAGACCCATGTCTGACCCGGAGTTTATTTTTGTTTTTCATAAACTCTCGGGTACCCAAATTTTTACGGGTAGCCATGGGATTCAGGTTAGCTTTGACGAATTCTGGAGGAGCAATGGAGCAGGAGGCTTCAGCGTTGTATGTATATATATAGTTCCGCTGTGTAGGTATCTCTGAGTCATATCGTTTGAGTTGTATTGTATCGGGTTGTATTAACTAGACAGGTGTTTATAACTGTCTAGTATTGACGTATCATCTGTATATCTCTGATATATGTAAAACTTTTAAATAATTAAGTGATATATTATATTTTGTTCCATTCCGCTGTGAGATTCTGATATTGTTGTTCTTTCTTCTCTTTTTTTTCTATTTTCTCATCCCTTTCTTTCTTAATGATGATACGTCTTTCTGGTAATAGAAGGACGGGTCGTCACAACTATTATTAATTAAAAACAAATAGTTTTCGTTTTTGGAAAAATCCGATTACATTTGCATGAGTTAAAGCCCTTCAAGTACAAGGCTTGGTTTAAATTCAAATTCCCAAAACAATACTTTTAAAATGGTTTAAAATCCCATATAAACACCTTTATAACTTGTTTAACCATTTTAAACCATAGTTTCCAAACACATATTCCAATTTCAAATCTTGAATTCAAATTTAAATCAAATTATTTAAATTCAAAAACTTTATCAAGTTATTCAAAATAACTTTTATCCTAAAAACCCCTTTTCAAAAGCTTTTTCAAATTCAACCTAATTCCATTTCCAAAATCATTTGAATTTAAAAATGATAAATTTTAAAACCATTTCATTAAATTCAAATATTTGTGACTTAACCGATTTCCTCGAGAAATCCATATTTGTGTGTGTATAGTGTAGTCCAGGGGTTTTACACACAATAGTGCAACAACATCAATCATCACAGATTCAAGTATAGCAATATCGATAAGCAGTATAATCTACAACGCTTATCCTTATTCACAGATTCACAGATAAAGTAAATTTATCAGTCACAAAGATTCACCATTACGATTCGATGTGGGTTTCAGATAACCAACTAGAATCCGACTCCCTGTCGCATCGAAATTCAAATGCCGCTTTAGGGACCAAGGGGTTTTCACATTCATACAACAGTATATTCATCACAGATATAACAGCTCAGCACAAAGCATTTCATATTTCATAGCATCGCAATCACATATCAAATATATCAATCCATCACACAACATCACATAGTAGAGATATCAAATAATTCACAACAGCTCAATAGAGTACAGTCATCCATAAGGAAGATAAATTAGTTATCTGATAATTTCAAATCAGATTGATTGCTAATCCTGGTTAATTAACATAAATTAATGAAAATCATCTTAATTAATTATACTTAAATCATTTATTAATTAACCATTAATAATAAATTGATTAATCCCTTAATTATGTAATTATCCTTTAATCAATTATTCTCAAATTAATTACCTTGATTAACTAATCACACAAATTAATTATCCTTTAAATAATTAAGGAAGTAAACCTTTAATTAATACATCATCCTTTTATCACTTTCATTAATTAATTTGACCTTAAATTAATTAATTATTCCCAAATGAATTACCTTTACTAATTTATCATTTAAATTAATTAGCCTTAATTTAATTATTCTTCAACCGCTTGATTAATCCACCTTTGATCATTAATTACTTTCAGTTAGGTAATTACCTTTGAGCAATTAATTACTTTCAATTTCATTTTAAACATCAATGAAGGAATAAATCAATTATTCTTTAATGTAATCTCAAATAAATTAACCTTAATTGAATTACACAAAGTGATTATCTTTTTAAATCAATTAACTTTAAAACATTTAATTCTTAAACCATAAATCTTTGATACAAAGTATTTTTTTATTCATAAATCAACTTCAGACTTACACCACTTTTATTAATCACATCATCAAATTCCATTTGAAATACTTAATAATATTTTAAATAATCATTTCAATAAAATTATTAAAAACCCAAAACAATTCTAACATATCCTTTGACTTTAAAACCAAGTCTTTGAAATTCCATTTCTTACCTTAAATTTAAATCATTTTAAATTTACTTATCAAGATTTAAATTTAACAAACTTCAATTTCTTAATCGAAATGTTTAAGGAAACGTTTATTTTTTAGATAGGATAGAATTCAAAAACAAGTTTCATTGCAAAATTTAAGACTTTCTTTATTTAAATTTTAAACTTGTTTTAGTAAGCTTTAAAAAAAACTTTTAAAATTTTCTTTAATAAATCTGATTTAGTTGAACCTAAGTATCACTTGAAAACCATTCAAAGTTTTCATTTCTTTCCTGCCATGTTCAATTTTTTTTTAATTTTAATTTAAATTAAAAACCTGTAACTATTTAAATCTGCTAACAGGATAACAGACCCATCACTTCGAGTTCCCATTCAAGAAACAAACCCCAAAACTCGATACCTTCTTCGAGTTCAACCTGCAACCCAAAACATGGTAACCACTGACACAAATCCCTCTAATGTACACATGCACATCTCTGGAATCACTTACTACCTCCGACGATCCCTCCATCACATCAAACATCATCGCGACAACCATCTTTGACCACCAAAACACTCTCACTTGCCTCGAATCAAAATCGAGCTTCCTAGTAAAAAACTGGAACCAACTGCCATGTCCAAATCCTCCTCGAAGTCACCTCTCCGACCATCTGACGACTTGCAACTTTGGCCACTCCACCTCCAAACATCCATGAACCCATTCCTAAAGTTTGATGCAGCTTGATGCATCAGAGAAGAAGCGCTAATCTCGTTTTCATAGTTCGACCCAACTTGGTTTACAACTTAGATTACATCACTGTCGACGCAACGACCATCAGAATCCTTGCCTTCCATTTTTGTCTGACAACCTGATCACTTAACAAACTCCAACAGGAACCCCGACCTCTCCAGTCACCAAGGTCATCAGAATTCGACCAAAAATCAAATTCCAGGCAACCCTAAAATTCGCATTCAATACTTTATTTAAAATTGAGATTTTGATATTAAAAATCCTATCTTTCAATGATGATTCAAGATGTAAACTTGAAACAACAAATTTAATTAATTGATTTTATCATGATAAAAGAATTCCTACTGTATTCTTTTAATTTCCAGGAGATTTTCTCATTTATTTTACTTCAATAAAATTTTAAACTCAAACTTTTGTTTAACAAACATATCATGTTTGAAGCTTAAAACCTAAAAATGATCTGTGAAGAAGATTTCGAATTTTTTTTTTCTTCTACACTCTGTCATTTAAAACAGAGTAGAACTATCAAATTAAACATGCACAGTCATACATATTCGTATACACAGATAATACAACTATATATAAACATGCAAGCATTAACTATTGTAGAAATCTAACAAGCAACAGATCAGATATCACTTAGGATTTTAAAGTTGATGTTTACTCACAGGCATCTCAAAATAAAGAAGGTGAAGTTTGCTCACCTGATCTCAGAAGGCAGGGACAGTAAAGCCTGAAAATGCTCTGATTAATAATTTTTTTTGATTTGCTTTTGAATCCATAGCTTAAATTGTTTGTTCCAGGTCTTTGATTTAATCTCCAATTTTGATCTGAGGTTGATTGACTTTGATTTTTTTTCCAGGCTGCTCTTTGCTATTTGATCGGAGATGATCTTGCCTTGTTGAAACAATAACCAATCGCTTCAGATTTGAATGTCTCAGGTTTCACTGTTTTGATTTTTTTCCTAGTTTTAAATTCTCAGGTATTTGATTTTGTTTTTGAATTTTTAGCTTGCTCCCATATTTCGATTTCGTATTGCATAGCGTCATATTTTTGCTTTGAAAACTGTTTGAACTTGAGGAAGATTGTTTTCTAGAATTTATTTTCAGGTTTTGATTTGAGAAATTTTTCTTGTTTTCAATTTGCAGGTTTCAGTTTTGAATTCCTGAAACAAAAGTGAGAAGAGAAAAGTTTTCCTCTTTTCATTATCCATTTTTTTTCCAAAACGAAAATAAAATTTTAAGAACATGACAGTTGTCTATATTAACTTAACACTTGTAATTTAGTGATGTTCCTTATCAAAAATTTGTCACAACATAATTTTAAAAAATCTTACACTTGTTAAAATAATTAAATTTTTGTCCAAAAACTTTTCTTTATTTTATTTATAAATTTTGTTTTAAACCCTTATTTCATTAAATTTTAAATTTGTATTTTAAATCCTTTAATTAATTACATTTATATATATATATGTAAATGTTTTTACATTTTATATTCATGAATATACAACTATTGTTTAGTTATTTCAAAAGAAAATGTATTATCAAGTCTAATATATAAGTATATAATATGTATACTTTTGATTTTAACTTTTTAAATAGCTTTTGTAATTTATTTATATCAATTTCATAATATAACTTTCAAATATCATTATTATAATCACAAAATAAATTCTTTTTATATTTAACCTAAATCCACAATTAAATTTGTAATTAAAATATTATTCAAAATATTTATTTCAGAATTTCCAATTAGAAATTTTATTTAAAATTCACATTTATACCCATTTATACTAACAAAATATCCATTTAAATTTGGAAAAAATTCAACTTAATTCACAATCTAATCTAAATTTATTTAAATTATCAATTTAAATTCGATTCAAAAAGGGGATCGTTACAGTAATCTTTTCCATTAACATTCGAATTGGAAGGATAAAGTACTAGGTTGAACATCCTTTAGTCATGAAAGGAGAACATGACCTTGTGTCTCTCAACCTAAGTATGGTTGGAACTGTAACTCTTCGTGTACGGAATATTGAAGAGTATGATTTGAGTTAACATGTTGCCAAGTAAGGGAAGTGTAAGGAAAGATGTTTTAGTTGTATCAAAGGATGCTACAGATGCAAGGGACGGCTATTCAATTTGACGTCTAAGAAGGACAAGTACAATCTACTTCAATCCTTATTTTGATGTTATGGAGCAAATGGGCAATTCCTTCATCACACTAAGCAATCTTAAATAGAATGGCATGTATAGGCTTGATAACATGGTATTGATCAACATCATATATGTGTGAGGATAAGATACCTGTAGGCTATGGGTGGTCCATGTATTGTATTTCACCTGCAGGCTACGAGCGGACTAGGTGGGCAAGAATGGGAAAGTATTTCTTACAGACATGACATTGGGTTTATTTTATTGTAGTTGTATTCCATGGATGCCTACGTGTGAATCTTGGAATAGTTGGGTTGAAGAAGAATATTATGGAATAAGGAAAATAAGGGGAAAGTAGTCCCTAAATTAATGGAAAACTTCACTAAAGAAGTTATATGATAAGTTCAAGATTTGTAGACTTAAATGATTTAGGTAAGAAAGATGTGTAATTGGTTGTTGCAGTAAGTTATCGGGTGAGGGATATGGATAAGTAGATATTAAATAGAAAGTATTTACAAATGGAGTGGAGTTTAAGAAGCATTTTAATTCATTTGAATGAAGTATGTAGCAATGTCAATTTCTATAAATTATCCAGTTCTGGTACAAAAGCATATCATTTGGAATAGCAAGGAATATGCTTACATAAAAGAGATGTATAAAATAAGGATAAATTTTGTATTTTGTACTATATATTTCAATAATAAACAGAACAGATACTTCCATATAATTCTAAAAATAACAAAAATCCCCTTTTAGATAATTTATGGATAGTTACAGTGTTCATATTTCACTTTGGGAAAAAGTGCAGTTCTAATGCATTAGAATGCAAAAATCCCTAAGTACAAACCAAAGTATTGGCCATTATATTAATTATATTAAAATAGTAAGGTACTATCTCATATTAAGCTGTCTTAACCATAAGATAATTTGAATGGAATGATAAGAGGCTACGTTTGGTGAAAAAGTCTCGTTTATAAAATGACACCAAGGAATAGAAAGAGAATTTTTGGAAGTTCAAACTACATAAGGTATTCTGGATAATAATTTAGTCAAGATCTTTGCAATGGATGGTAAATTTAAGAATTTTACTCTCATTCAAGAAAAATATTATTTTATAAGCATGGATTGAGAATGCGAAGGCGATTTTAACCGAAAAGAAGATCGAGAAACTTTTAGTAAGATTGAAGGAAGGGATAAAAAGATTTATCCCTAACATCGCTTGAATTGGAGGAAGATTATTTTCTTAAGGGAAATTTATAAGAGACTAGCATATAGTACATGATCACGTGCATAAAAACCACACGCGAGTGAAGTAACCCTTAAGTGGATATTATTTGGTTAGAGTAATCTTAGATCCTTAACTCTAATGAATTTGAGAAATTTTATTGTTGAAGCCAGATGAGAAGATAGACCAAACTTTCATTTATAGAATTGGAATATGTCCATATAGACCATAAACATGATACTTAGGTACCGTGATTTTTAAAAGTTCGGGAAACAGTCTAAAGGTAAAGAGAAGTGACTTGAGTTGACCCGAATCTGGAAAGAAGCTGTATTATTTTTAAAAAATTAAAAACCGCCTGTTTGGGCAACCTTGAAGGAAATGGAAGTATACCAAAGAGATAAGTATGAAGTACCCTAAAAAGAAGAAGTATAATTGAAAATTGAGTATTCCTCTTGGTATCTAGGCTTTGATGTGATTAGGCACACCATTGGAAGAGTTAAGACAATATGTTTGCAAAACCGATGTTTTATGGAGCTACAACTAGCAAGGGCATACTTACTTTTAAGTTGTTCAACATAGTGCAAGATGAAACCATTTGAGTTAGTGGCAAGGATTGATGAAGACTACCGATGCACATAGAATTGAATCGGAGAGAATGATAGCGGTGAAGGTTGTTCAGTGTAGTTGGGATTCAATGGGTAGAAGGGAAAGGACTGAACCAGATAAGCAAGAAGTAAGTAATGATAGGAGATACATAGGGTAGTCCATGAGGCTAGTTCATATAGAGTCTGTGGACCTAAGTCTACGGTAGAGAACATGCGAGTCGAAAATCCCCGAAGAGAGATATGATATGGCTTAGTTATTGGAAAGCCATTGTTAGGTACTTATGGAAGTGTCCATATTTGTGTAGCTGTTGTATTCAAGCCATTCTTAGTTAGAAAAGCATAGGTACTTTTGTATTTAGGTTCTAGTTGAGGTAGAGACAATTGGATGGTAGGAATGGTTACAACATGTCAATAGGACATGTGATAGATGACGGATGCTAATGGATGCATTTGCATTTATTTTTTGGATTGTATTTGTTTACACGTTGACGCGGCGGATTAAACAACAAGTTGTCGCCAAATGATGCGATAACAACAAACAACGATGGAACGATACAATGATGAATCGATGAATTGATAATACCCAAGATAAATGCCCAAATCCGTTGATCTCGCGAGATACCGGATTCTAGCTATCTTTAACACGTTGATCGCGCACGATGCCGTGTTAGAAGATCTACGATTCTTCGACGTTGATCTCGCGCACGAGATTCCGTGAACTGACTTTAAAATCGTTGATTCGAGCGCACTCGAATAACCGAAGATGGAGAAAGGAGATAACACTCAACTTCCAATTTTAAAGAGGCACAAAGCACTCAAACAAAAGTTTATTCAAAATCAACCTCCTTACAAGTGACATCACACCACTATTTATAGGAAAATTACAACACAACACACATCACAGCCGACCTAACATATGGCCTACCTAACTCACACGAACTAAGTACAACGACCTAAGACATTACAACACGACCTACGACTTATCATTACAACATACAAACGGCTTACATCAACATACGCGACCTTGTAAGAATGAACGACTTAAGGTAGCACGGTAGTGACCTAGGCATGCAGTGACTCAAGAAACGACTTTGGAGAGCTGGGGCGACTTAAGAAGGTTGTTCGCGACCTAGGAGATTCTCGCGACTTAAACTTCATGCGACCTAAAGAAGTTCGCGACCTAAGGAATCATCAGCGACAAAAACATAGCTTGTTCGCGACTTAAGGAACTCGCAACATATGAAGTTCGCGTCCTACTGGTATTCATGTATTCTGTAACGGCTTCATTCTCGCGACCTGAGGAATGTCGCGTTGCATCACTAAGTCGTTTGAGCGACTTAAGGTTTAACACGTTAGGTCGCTGGCGACCTAAGCCTGACGACTTAACGTAGTTATAGGGCGCATGGTGTGCTGCATCATCCTCCCCCAGTTGACAAGAATTCGACCCCGAATTCGCACCTTCTTCTTCCTCGACAAGTTTATCCCCATGATACGGAATCAAATGTTTAACATAGAAAACGTCGGTAGTATGGACATGATCCGGCAACCTTAACTGATAATCATTATCATTGATCCTTTTCAAGATTTCTACTGGACCAATCTTTCGAGCTTTCAATTTGTTGTAAATTCCAACTGGAAAACGAACCTTCGTCAATACTGCGTAAAAAAATCACCTTCTTTGAAGTCCAAACTCCTTCGCTTCTTATCTGCCAGTTGTTTATACTTCTCATTTGACTTAAGCATTCGTTCATGAACAATCCTGTGACACTCCTGCAACTCATTCACGAAATCACAAGCTCATTTAACAACCCCTTTCTGGCGTGGAATTGTCGACAAATCCAACGGTCCCTTTGGAATTGCTGAATATACTACTTGAAATGGACTGAATCCAGTACTTCGATTAACAGCATGATTATGTGCGAATTCTTCCTGACACAATTTCACATCCCAGCTCTTTAAATTATCCTTCACAAGACATCTCAACAAGTTTCCCAAAGATCTGTTCACCACTTCCATTTGCCCATCCGTTTGTGGATGATAGGCGCTACTAAAATTTGGCTTAGTCCCAACCATCTTCCATGGACTCAACCAAAAATGACTTAGAAATCGAGTATTCCAGTCAGAAACAATGGTCTCAGGTAGTCCATGTAGTCGATAAACCTCTTTAAAGAACAATTGGGCAACACGGACTACATCGGCGGTCTTTTTACAAGCTATGAAATGTGCCATCTTCGAAAATCTATCCACTACAACATATATAGAATCGTTCCCTCATTGAGTTCTTGGCAAACCCAAAACAAAGTCCATGCTAATATCAACCCATGGTCTAGTAGGCACGGGCAATGGCATATACAATCCTGCATTCGTAGCTGTCCCTTTGGAAACTTGACATATGTGACATCTCTGCACAAATCTTTCAACTTCTTTCCTCATGGAAGGCCAAAAATATGATTGCGAAATCAACTGCAAGGTACGATCTCTTCCCACATGTCCTTCTTCATGCAATTCCTTCACAATCTTCATCCGCAAACTGCACTCTGGTATACACAATCGATTTCCTTTGAATAGAAAACCATCCACCAACACATACTCATCCGTCTTCCCTTTCTCGACTTCATCTATAATCTTAGCAAAGTAAGGATCCTCAACAAACAATTCTGGAAGTACATCAAACCCCGTCACTTCAATTCTCATCGTAGTCAACAAATGATTTCTTCTACTCAATGCGTCTGCCACCCGGTTTGTAACTCCCGACTTATGCTTTACAACAAATGTAAATTGTTGCAAGTATGCGATCCATGAAGCATGCCTGGCTGTAATCTTATCCTGTCCCTGCAAATGCTTCAATGCCTCGTGATCCGTATATAACACAAACTCTTTATGAACAAATAGTGTCTCCAATGCTTTATGGCCTAGACAAAGCATAGAACTCCAAGTCATAGGTACTGTATCTTGTCTTGGCTCCAGAATTTTTTTTGCCAAAATAAGCAATTAGACGACCCTTTTGACTTAATACTCCACCAATTCCAACCTTAGACGCATCAGTATTTAGCTCAAAAAGCAACTGAAAATCCGGGTATCTAAGAATCGGTGTTGTAGTCAAAAGTGTCTTGATTCGTTGGAAAGCAGAATCAGCCTCTTTAGTCCACACAAATTGCTTTCCTTTCATACAATCTGTCACTGGTGCCATCACACCACTGAAATATAGAATAAACCTTCGATAGAATGATGCTAACCCATGGAAACTTCTCACTTCAGTTACAGTTCTGGGTTGTGGCCAATCCTTGATTGCTTCAACTTTACCTTGATCCACATGGATTCCTTCCTTGGACAACACATGCCCCAAAAACAAAACACTGTCTGTCATGAACATGCACTTCTTTGTTGCCGCGTAAAATTGCTCCTGACGAAGTATCATCAATACTTCCCGCAAGTGTTGTGGATGTTCTTCTGTGCTTCCACTGTATATTAACATATCATCAAAGTATACCACCACGAACTTTCCAGTAAACGGTCGAAAGATCTGATTCATCACCCGCATAAAAGTACTAGGTGCATTCGGATGACCAAACGACATGACCAGCCACTCATACAACCCTTCCCATGTCTTGAATGCGGTCTTCCATTCATCCCCTGGTCGAATTCGAATCTGATGGTACCCACTCTTCAGATCAATCTTTGAAAAGATAGCAGCTCCACTCAGCTGATCTAACAAGTTGTCCAATCTAGGCATCAGAAATCTGTACCTCACTGTAATCTTATTTAGAGCTCGACTATTTGTACACATTCTCCAAGTTCCATCCTTCTTTGGTACTAACAAGGCTGGTACTGCACAAGGACTTAAACTTTCTTGTACATGCCCCTGTTCAAGTAACTCCTCCACTTGCCTTCTCAACTCTTCATGCTCCTTTGGACTCGTTCTATAGTGTGGTCTATGTGGTAACACAGCTCCCGGAACAAGATCAATCTGATGTTGTATGTCTCTCAACGGTGGTAATTCTTTTGATAATTCATCAGGAAATACATCTTCAAATTTCTTCAACACCGGCTTAACTTCCTCGGGAATTTCAACTGTTTCACTACTTTCACGTCCAATCAACAGAAATACTTCAGGCCCATCCACTACTTCTTTGACAAACTCCTTCAAAGATAACAGAGTCTTTAGTTCCTCGATTTCCTCCAACTTGCCTTCATTTTGTTGTCGCTTTTTAGGAATTAAAGTGATTTTAGTGCCCTCGAACATGAAACTATAGCAGTTAGTCCTTCCATCGTGTTGCACAGCTCTATCGAATTGCCACGGTCTCCTCAACAACAAATGACATACATCCATATCTACCACGTCACACCAAATTTCATCCTTATACTTCTTTCCAATGGAAAAAATTACACAAGCTCTTCGACTAACCTTCACTTCCCCACCTTTCCTTAACCAAGCTAATTTATAGGGTTTGGGATGTTTCTCTGTCTTTAACGCTAACTTCTTTACAGCTTCTGTAGAGATGATGTTATCACAACTTCCTGCATTGATAACAAATTTACAAACTCTTCCCAAAATAGTGCACGATGACTGAAAGATGTTACTCCTCAACTAGCTAGTCTCCTCTTCCTGCTTTGGCGTCAAGCAAGATCTCCTCATCATTAAAGAATATCCTTCGTCTCCCGCTAATAATTCTTCTTCCTCCTCAACTTGTGGTGAATTGGAACATTCTATTTCTGCATCCTCATCCTCAACCTCAGCAACCATCGCTCGCTTCTTAGATTTCGGACATTCATTGCTCTTATGACCAAACTCCTGACAATTATAACACTTGAAATTGTTGTTGGCCTTGGTCTTAGCAACTTCATTGGCAACCGGTTTACTAACAGCCTTGGAAACATTAGTATTGCTGCTAGCCCCTTTCACCTGATTGATCGAACTTGTAAATGCACCACCTCCTCTTCTACCTTGTTTCTTCCAAGCTAAAGCCTTCTGGTGTGCTTCAACAACCGATCTTGGATCAAATATATTCACCATATCCTGAATATGCATTCTCAATCCTCCAACAAATCTAGCTGTCAATTGTTCCTCTGTTTCCATGATATCATTTCTAGCAATCAGTTGACAAAACCCATCTGCATAATCATTGTCCCTTGTCTCAAATTCTGTAAGCGCTGATACATAAGAGACTGATAATTATAAGGCAAGAAAGTAGCCTTCATCAACTTCTTCATCTTTTCCCATGAAACAATCTTCGACTATCCCATTCTCTCCCGTGTAAGTTTAGTTTGTTGCCACCATGCCATAGCTCTTCCCCTCAATCGTGTAGCAACCAACTTAACTCTACGATGCTCGGGTACTTCCTTGAAGTCAAAAATTTCCTTAACATTTGATAACCAATCCAGAAACTCTTCCGCTATCATTCCCCCTTTGAATTCTGGAATCTCAGTTTTCATCCCCGACTCCCATCGATAATCATCTTCTACATTCCGATATTGACTTTGTACTTGGTCTTGGTCTCGATAATGAATACTACCTCTATCACCATCTTCATCATAATCAAATGTACTTCGATATCGATCTCGACCAACAACATCTCCACGATCACGCATATCTCTTCTACTATGTCTTTCAGCATCACGATATGGCTCATCTCCAAACTCACGTGGAGTTCTTCTCTCTTCATTTTTGTACTCATGGTGTTCTCGTCTCATTGGAACTGATGATTCTCTTCTTTCTCGATAAGATTGTGGTGACACCCTCCTTGCTTCCGAAACCGATGGCGAAACCCTGTTTCCTCCATGGTTCGAGATTGGTGACCTTCTCCTTTGACTTTGATTCAAGTCATTCATCAATTTCTCTAACTTCCCAATACCTTCATCAAACTTTTCATTGATACGTTGTTCCATTTTCTCAGCTTCTTGTCTTCTATACATCTCTTCAACATTTTGAAATCGATTAGCACGTCTCGGAGGCATTATTGAATCTTCAACAAATCCAAACATACACTTCAACTAGCACAATTTTAACTCAAATCTGAACTTGACTTCTCTCAGCCTGCACTTAGCTTGGCACGACTATAGTTGCTTTGACTCGGCTCCAACTTCTATAACTCTCGGCCTTGATCCAACTTCTATACTCGGCTCAAACTCCAACACTTCAAATCGGCTCCCAATAGGCTCGTCTTAGCTATGATTGGCTAAGTCCTGCTTTGATACCAAATTGATGCAGCGGATTAAACAACAAGTTGTCGCCAAATGATGCGACAACAACAAACAACGATGGAACGATACAATGGTGAATCGATGAATTGATAATACCCAAGATAAATGCCCAAATCCGTTGATCTCGCGAGATACCGGATTCTAGCTATCTTTAACACGTTGATCGCGCACGATACCGTGTTAGAAGATCTACGATTCTTTGACGTTGACCTCGCGCACGAGATTTCATGAACCGGCTTCAAAATCATTGATTCGAGCGCACTTGAATAACCGAAGATGGAGAAAGGAGATAACACTCAACTTCCAATTTTAAAGAGACACAAAGCACTCAAACAAAAGTTTATTCAAAATCAACCTCCTTACAAGTGACATCACACCACTATTTATAGGAAAATTACAACACAACACACATCACAGCCGACCTAACATATGGCCGACCTAACTCACACGAACTAAGTACAACGCCCTAAGACATTACAACACGACCTATGACTTATCATTACAACATACAAACGGCTTACATCAACATACACGACCTTGTGACGCATGAACGACTTAAGATAGCACGGCAGCGACTCAGGAAACGACTTTGGAGAGCTGGAGCGACTTTAGTAGGTTGTTCACGACCTAGGAGATTCTCGCGACTTAAACTTCATGCGACCTAAAGAAGTTCGCGACCTAAGGAATCATCAGCGACCAAAACATAGCTCGTTCGCGACTTAAGGAACTCGCGACATATGAAGTTCGCGACCTACTAGTATTCATGTATTCTGTAGCTGCTTCGTTCTCGCGACCTGAGGAATGTCGCGTTGCATCACTAAGTCGCTTAAGCGACTTAAGGTTTAACACGTTCGGTCGCTGGCGACCTAAGCATGACGACTTAACGTAGTTATAGGGCGCATGGTGTGCTGCATCACACGTCTTGGACAGTATGTCCTTTAAGGAGTACACACACTCACATTACCTCTTATTTATTTTCGAGCTAGTCAGGCATAATGTATATGGATGCGTATCTGTTATATTAAGAGCTATGCATATGGATGTTTCATATAAATGAAATGGTTGCCTGCACATGTACATTTGCAAATTTACTTACTTAGAGATGTTGCATACATTTGGATGCATGGCATGACCATTTGCATGACAGGGGGTTGACTGAATCAGTAGTCCGTCTTGCATTTGTGTAGGTTCACACATATTTCACATTGCATATATATGTAAATATTGCATTAGAAATTTCCAAGGACAATTATTTCTCGTGGAAGATAGATGAGTAGATGGTTGTAACCATTGGTTGTTGTGCGTATAAGTTACATTTTTTTCTTCCTTTAAGAGTTCAGGGATGAAATCCTTTTAGGGGGGAATGTGACACCCTGGAAATTTACAGAAAGTATGACAAGAATTTAATAGAGATTTAAACCAAAATTTAATAAGAAAATTTAGTTAAAAATAAAATAAGGACTTAAAAGTAAAATTTTCATAATCATTCGAATTTTGCTACATGACTTTCAACATTGTGTCCATAGCGATTTTTCAGACAATTTTCATACATAGCTCATCATAATCCGAGTTAGTATGAGAAAGTTATTAGCATCAGAAGAGTTAATCAAATATAAAACTTAATACATTACAAATAAGGCTAGGTCGACCCATTACTGGGCTAGATTGATCGGCATCGGTCGACCCAACCCTTTGTTAATTGGTGATTTGGTTTTCCTATGTCAAATCGAATAAATGGCCGAGATTTATTACATGCAAGCAAAGTAAATGATCACCAGTTTAGATGATTGCTGAGTTAATTGAATGGCCTTAATTAGCTAATTACCTAAATAGATTAGACGTTAACCTAAATCTTATCTATAGTTTGAGACGACAGTAACTAAGTGCTGCGAAAATCTCCGCAGAAACCCTAATTTCTTTCCAATTCTCAAGTCAAAATTAAACTTTAAATTAAACCCAAAAATGAATCAAATCAAGAGCGAGACAATGAAGAGAGGCAAGAAATTAGGAGTGTTGAATATGTGCTTATATGATTTATATGCGCTTATGTGATTTTTGTTTGATGATAATAAACATATATATATATATATATATTCATTTAAATGTATTTGTTAATGTACTATTTTATTTTTCATAGATTAAAAAAATATCTATTGAATAAAATAATTTACACAGAACTTGAATTCAAACATAAATTTTATTCAAACAAATATTTATTACAGTTTTGAATAGTACAAATTCAAGCTCTCACTATACATATACAATTTTGATTACATCACAATTCAATTTACATAAATGCCTCACTACATATCACTCACACTCGTAGTTTATCTTCAATTTCATTCTAGTTATAATCCAGCATCTGAGCAATCTGCAAAAATATTCACTAACACAGTAAAATTGAAAAAGAAATATGCAATATAAAATGAAATATGATCTTTGAAAATATGATTGGCCTCAATTATTTGGGTTGTTCATCATCATTCACATTTGAATTCATCATACACGAACAATGTGACATGCACAGTGTATCACTGTACATGCCACAAGGCCGTGCACATCGATATACACTTGATAATGCTACACGGACAGGTGAGCACAGGTCAAACCCAAATGAAAAGCTGGGTTCAACTCACGTGCAATATATTTAAAATCACGACACGAGCACAAGGTCAAACCCGAGTTTTTGAAACTGGATTCAACGCAAGTAAATTTCAAAAATCAACATGAATGGATGCAAAGACCAGCTGCAATATGGATGTCACAAGCAATACCAGAGACAGTCTCACAAGACAGTAACATGCAGTTTTGCAGTGGTACAAGGAAATTACAGGGAACAATAACATGGTAAACAATGACACAGCAACAACCAAGACCACGATTATTCACAACAAACATGAGTGCAGCAATGTAACAAACAACAGAGATCAAGCTTAATGTCAAGAGTCAGTGATGATAATGCAGACACAAGTAGTGGTACATCAATGACAATTGGAGCAACAGTTCATGTATGCAACAGTGACAACAGTTTTTGAACAAGAACACCACTGACCAGAATACAAAGATAGGAAAACATGCATGCAACATGGTGAATAAGACACAGTGCAGAACAAGTGCAATTCGAATTGACAAAACATTTTCAAGTGACAGAAAGCTCCAACCAAGTGAAAATGCAACATACATGAAGACTACATCCCAATGAATCAGAGACAACAACAGAGCACAATGCACCAAATGAACAAATACTCAAGACAACATGAAGTGGACAACACTGACTCAAATACACAACTACAAGGCATAGCAACTGCAACAAGACACAACAATGAAAGCTACAAATCCATGAACCAAATACAATAATGTGTAGCAGAAACTACAAGTAACCAGAGGCAAATGGAGAGAGGCAATGAACCAGTGGAAATAAACAAGAATGCATGCTACAACAAATGACTCAAGTTTGATGCTGTCAATACAAATGTGATTATCACAAAGTCAAGTCAAGTGAAACAAAGAAATGCATCATGCAAGCTATCAAGAATCAGTGCACAACTACATGCAGGTACAAGGCCAGAAAGATCAAATGCAAAGTGCAAACTCAAATAAGTATGTGCAACCGTGAAAATTTCAGTGAGCTAGTGCAATTTGTACAAAATTGCCACCAACATAACAGCACAAATGAATACTGCAACAACCAGAGCCAAAGTTCACAAGTGAAGCCAAATATACACAAGTGCAGACCAAATGAAGACCACAAGTATACAACAACAAGCAGAAGTGCGCAAGTGCAGATGAACACATATGGCCGAAGTCAATGAAGCAAAACCAAGTTCAGTTCAAAGTTAAAATGAAGCATGAATCACATGAACAAGTTCGAGCATTATAAAGAACCAAAGTCACAGTGTACAATATCATCATCGGCTATGTGCAAAGATGAACGCACATATGGATTCAGACGTGCCAAAGTTGTAAATGCCGTGGTAATCAAGATGATTAAACAAGTCGAAGAATAACAATGCAGACATGCCAAAAATTAGTATGAAGCTGATAGTGAACAAAGAAATAAAATTCATCATCATGAAACAAATGGTACAGTTCACAACCAAAGACGTGATGACCACGAAATTCAACAATACTGTGTTGACCATGTTAAAAATTCAAGTATGCATCTTTGAAAAGGTCAAAATGTAAAAGAGGAAAGTTTTTGCCGTATCACTCAAAAAGGATCGAACATCCTCAAGCTAAAGCCATGCGCATCAAGTCAATTAATCGAAAATTAGGAAAGTATCGAATTGATACGAGCAAATTCAAGTGTCTCGAATTCATATAAATACCACACCCAATTATCATCATAGGCATCGAGTTCAAGCAAGCAATTAGACTAGTAACGAAAGAGAATACATAACAATTTATCGAACTCGATCAAAGGAGCAGCTGCAAACGATTCGCAATCTCGAAGTCAACCAAGCAGCCGATCTCAAGAGAATCGATCATCAGAGAACGAGCGCGAGCAAGAGCAACGCAATTCAGAATCGATCATCAGAGAGCCGCGAACAAGTCAGAAAACCCTAATTTCAAAAAGAGGATTGGCCGAAATTTTTCAATAGCAAAAGAAGAAAGAACGTGCTAGTTTATAAAACAATTGGGCCGGCTTTGTTTTATAAAAGGGGGTTTTTAGTTTATATTCAAATAGGGTTTTAAGTTTTTAATTGTTTGTTATTTGTTGTTTTTACTTTTCGAATCAAAGAACTGGTAAAATCACCACCTAGGTTGTAGGTAGTGTCAGATTGTCTAGTTAGAATTAGTTCAGTGAGCAGGGTGTGCGAGTTTGCAAAACTCTATAGGCGGGAGCAGGGTTTGCGAGTTTGCAAAAATCTATAGGCGGGAGCATGGGGTGCGAGTCTATTAGAGTGTTTGTAAGCGGGAGCAAGGGTTTGCGAGTCTGTTAGAGTGTTTGTAAGCGGGAGACTGTTTAATTCTAATAGAAATCTGGGAATGCAGCAGTAGGCAGGGGTTGCCGAAGCTGGGTAAATTTTGTGTGTGATTTATTTTTCAGCATATTTATTTCTGCAGTTTGTTTTTACGTTTAATTCGAGAAAATTTGCTATAGCCCTATTCACCCCCCTCCTCTAGGGTTAATCTAGATCCTACAAGTGGTATCAGAGCACGGTATTTTTCTTTAACTCTAGAGTCATGAATCCACCAAATAATACTTTTGTTGAGGGTCGTTCCAATATTATTCCTTCTATTTTCAATGGAATGGATTTTTTGCACTGGAAATTGAAAATGGAATTTTATTTAAAAACTGTTAATATTAAATGTTGGGATATTATTGAAAATGGGTGTCATATAACAAATAAGGAAATTATCTCGATTAATGCTCTTGTTATGCATATATTATATTCTCATATTAATCGTGATAATTTTTATTTCGTCTCTCATTGTGAAAATGCACAGAAAATCTGGAATAATTTTGATGCAATATACGGAGCAAAAGTCAACAGCAATGAGATGTCCTCCACAACCGACTCAGTTAAAGAAATGTGCTTAACAGGAGTGGTAAATAGCAGTTGTGATGAGGATGATGATGATGGAGCAGCCGAGCTAGCATTACTAATGAAGAAATTCAAAAGGAGGAATCGCAAATACGGAAATCCAGCTCTAAATCAAAAATTAAAAAATAGAGAGCACAATATGAAGCTAAGCGAGGTATCAAAACTCACTCACTCTGAATTACTTATTTATTTCCACGAAGTGAATGGCTGTTTTGAACGACTTAGGGAGAAGTATGCCAAACTTGAATCACAAAAAGACACTTTGATAGAATTAAATGAATAACTTGACCAACTAGTTAAAACCTATCAAAGTAGGATCCCTAAGTGTGATAAGTGTCCAACATTCGAAGAAGAAATTAAAAAATCAGAAATTAATATAAAATCACTTGAAAATGAAATTCTGATTTTGAAAGAGAACGAAAATACTATGAGAGAAAATTCTATCAAAAAGTGCACACAATTATTGAACGAAAATGAATCTCTCAAAATACAAGTCCAACAATTGTCAATAACTTTAGATAAATTTTCAAAAAGTGAGAAATCGTTGAATCTGCTATTAGGGAACCAAACTGTTAATACAGCTAGACAAGGACTTGGATATAATCAATCTGAAAATGTTGAAAGTGATATTAATCAAGAAAATTCCATGTGCACAATTTGTAGAAAATATGGACACGATCACAATAATTGTTGGTATAGACCCAAACATGTGAAAACCATACCAATTTGGGTTCCAAAAGGCACGAATATAAAATCTCTCAAAGTTAAACAAATTTGGGTGCCAAAAGGAACATATATAAACAGTTTTGGGTCTCCACAAAATTATTTTTCTAAATCTTCTGCCACTAGCAACCATGGACCTATAAAAACAAATAGGTCACATAAATCTTTTCCCGTGTAGGTGTGGTGGCAGGCTAAGGAACAACAACAGCGTTTTCTAGATTTTTGGCTGTTCCAGAAACACAACGGGAGACAAAGCAAAGTTCCTTAGCCTATTATAATGGTGACAGGATCATAATGGACAAACAACGAAAAATATCATAAAGGTAAAACAGGTAATGGTATATTTATTTGAACGATATATTAAATGTGATGATCCGCACCATAGTCTGAATTAAAATCAGCCAATATTGAGATGGTGAAGAGATGATTATTTTAGTTCTGACTTGTTCAGCATGGTTGACCAATTATATATATGCCAAAAACACTATTCTTTGATTTACTTCATATATATTAGTTTGGATTAAAAATAGTGTTTTGTTGGATGATAATATTTTTGGTTACGGCTAACTCTATATTCACGGTTTTCTGATTATTTACACGGCTTCAATTCAAATTCAAAGAATGCCATTTAAATTGTTGCTAAAATTGAGTTTGAAATTTTTGATGCACACTTCATGGTCTGGTTTATCAATTTTAGTTAGTGATATTTTGGATTGAAAGAGAAACTCAGATGCAGATTACACTGGTAATCTAGTTGATAGAAAAATTACTAGTTGAACGTGATTTTTGAGACATTTAGTAACTGCATCGTTTTTCATAGAAAATATCTGCATATTTTTCATTTTAAATAATTTTAAAATAGCAGAATTTTTTTTCATATAACCCCTTCGAGAAATTCATTTTTGACTATGTTTTCAGATTAGTCATTTTTATTTGATTTTAAATGACAGATTTTGACTAATCCGACTCCCTACTAATTATCAAAAAGATAAATAGTGATTGAAAAGGCGATAAGTGTTGATATTTAACATACATTACTCAAGAGAGTATATTTGGAAAATTTCTTTAGGAATTCAAACAAGAGTCATAAAACTTTTTTGTTGGGTAAAGATTTCATGACCATTTCTATATCTATCATATTTCTTTCGACCATTGTTTATCAAATCTTAAATATAGTTTGTCGATATGTGGTACTATAATCAGGAATCATTTGTTTTTCATGTCACATTTTTTGTAAAAATAAATAAATATCCAAAGTATTCACTCTCATTTAAAAGTCCTCACGGTTATGCATGGGTGAATAACTTGGATTTTTGATTATGTGCTTCCATTCTCATTTAAAAGTCCTTACGGTTATGCATGTATGGAACGCATATCAAAATTAATTGATTAAATAGGCAAGTTGATTCTAATCTCATTTAAAAGTCCTCACGGTCATGCGTGGTTAGAAGATACTTGATTTCATTTTTTAAAATTAAATTGGAATACTACTAATCTCATTTAAAAGTCCTAACGGTTATGCATGATTAGTAGATATTCAAATTCTTGATACAAATGTACCACAAGTTGATACAATTGTATGATCTTATATTAGAACATCATTTCCATTCTTTCTAAAAGTGGAATATGCGCCTAACAAGGGTAGTTATGATTTTTGTTTGATTTTTATTGAAGTTTAATATTTATATTCAATTTGAGTTTAATGTTGGATTAATATTGATCACTTTATCTCTATTTTTCTCTAACACTATTATTCTTTTGCTGATAACAAAAGGGGGAGAGAAAAGTTAAGATTTTGTTAAATAGAATCAAGCAAAAGTCGAATAATTTTTCCATTTGCATCTAGGCTCATTTATATATTTCTATTTGTATGCATATATGCAGGGGGAGCATCATGTAGAGAGGAAGCATTTAAATAGGGGGAGCAATTAGTGTATATCGATGATCAAATACATTTAACACAGTCAAAATCTTAAATATATGTTTGTTATCATCAAAAGGGGGAGAATGTTGAATATGTGCTTATATGATTTATATGCGCTTATGTGATTTTTGTTTGATGATAATAAACATATATATATATATATATATTCATTTAAATGTATTTGTTAATGTACTATTTTATTTTTCATAGATTAAATAAATATTTGTTGAATAAAATAATTTACACAGAATTTGAATTCAAACATAAATTTTATTCAAACAAATATTTGTTACAGTTTTGAATAGTACAAATTCATGCTCTCACTATACATATACAATTTTGATTACATCACAATTCAATTTACATAAATGCCTCACTACATATCACTCACACCCGTAGTTTATCTTCAATTTCATTCCAGTTATAATCCAGCATCTGAGCAATCTGCCAAAATATTCATTAACGTAGTAAAAATGAAAAAGAAATATTTTTGCAATATAAAATGAAATATGATTTTTGAAAATATGATTTGCCTCAGTTATTTGGGTTGTTCGTCATCATTCACATTTGAATTCATCATACACGAACAATGTGACATGCACAGTGTATCACTGTACATGCCACAAGGCCGTGCACATCGATATACACTTGATAATGCTACAGGGACAGGTGAGCACAGGTCAAACCCAAATGAAAAGTCGGGTTCAACTCACGTGCAATATATTTAAAATCACGACACGAGCACAACGTCAAACCCGAGTTTTTGAAACTGGATTCAACGCAAGTAAAATTTCAAAAATCAACATGAATGGATGCAAAGACCAGCTGCAACATGGATGTCACAAGCAATACCAGAGACAGTCTCACAAGACAGTAACATGTAGTTTTGCAGTGGTACAAGGAAAGTACAGGGAACAACAACATGGTAAACAATGACACAGCAACAACCAAGACCATGATTGTAACGACCCAGAATTTTTATTAAATTTAAATTTGAGTATTTAATTAATTTTAAATATTTATAAATGAATTTATAAGTCAAATAAATTTTTATTTGAATTTTTGGATTTAATTAGATAATTAAAACAATAATTTGATATGTTAAATTATGGAAATAATTAAAAATTGAGTTAAAAATGATTGTAAATAATTTGGAAAATTTTATTTGATCATACTGGAGTTATAGAAATATTTTAGAACTTTTAAAATCGAATTAAAAGTTAATTTGTGAAAATTGAATATTTTAATATTAAAATCGACTAGTAAAAATAGTCAATTTTTGGACAGTCTCAGAATTGAACGAAACCAGTTCCATTGGATCCGTAATAGTTAGTTATTACCGGATTTCAATTTTCGTGTCAATTGGAGCTATCGTTTGATCGTGGCAGCTCGAAACGCATCGAATCGTTTTTAATTTAAATTTGGCGAGTCAAAATAGCCATTTTTCAAAAAGTCTCGGAATTCGACGAAACCAGTTTCATCGGATCCGTAATGTGATATTATTGTAAGGTTTCAAATTTCAAGTCAATTGGATTTACCGTTTGTCCGGTACAAATTAAAACGCCTAGAAATCGACTTAAATCGGTTTAATTCAAATTGAACGTTTTCAGCCATAACTCGCACAGATGTCCGAATTAGCTTCCGAAACCTGTTCCACTGTGTCCGGAACGCGGGATAAACCCTAGGTACGCTGGTTACGGCGTCTAAATCGGAGTTCGGAATTCCCGGGATGAATAGTGTTTACGCTTGCTCGTTCCTTATAAATAACCCCAACCCTTCATTTAGAAAAAAAAAAAAAAATATAATATCTCAAACCCTAGCCGGCCCTAAAACTGTCAATGGCCAGAAATGCTCCATTTTCATTCATCAATCTCTCCAAATCCATTCACATTCACGCGAAGTGTTCAACACGAAGATTGAAGAGCAAGGCGAGGGCTTTAATTCCATACGGTGATGATCGAGTTTGGAGTTGCGTAGAGGGAGTGATGTGAGGCCGTTTGTGGCTGTTCTCGTGCGTGCGCACGCAAATCTAGGGGGCCGAGCTCCTCCTCCTTGTAGCCGCAGGTGGGTGATGGGAAGGGCTTCGACATGGAGCTAATAGATCGAGTTATCATTGAGTGCAAAGGGAGAATAATCAAACCCTAGTTAACTAAATTGGGTTCGGCCTCTTCAAATGGTTACTGGAGCTTGCGTGAACATGATGGAAGAAAGGGGGGACGGTGGTGATGAGTTGGAGCAAGATCCTAAGGCTTGGATTTGAAGTGGGTATAAAATAAATTAGTTAATGTTGTAAAAGTTTATATAAAATCGTGTAACTTCATAATAGCATAACTTTTTCATACGAGGTCGAAAAAATGCAAACTCAGTTGCGTTGGAATCGTATGGACGAGCACTACGCGATGGAGTTGGTTTGGAGTCGTTTGGAGTTAGTGAGAATTTCGGGTAAAATTAAACGCGCGTTTAATTTTATTCGAAATAAAAGCTAAAACGGAAATTAAAACCAAGGTGAGAACTTCTCACTCAATCGAATAGATTTCGATTTTATTTTAAATAGTTAGATTTAAAATATTTGAATGCATGTTTGAATGATGACTGTAAATTATTGATTGTTAAAATAGACATTATACGCCGTTAGTAAGCGGATGTTATTTATAAAAACATATACCGCGAATATTTCATAAACAGTGAAATTGGTATTATATATAATATCAATATATATATATTGGCATATGTATATATTGCAGTTGTTGATTTCCCGCATTTTTTTGTTTAGCGGATGAGACCCTATTACGCCGTTAGTAAGCGGATAATATTTAATAAAAACATGTACCGCGATAATTTCGTACTGGAGCGAAATTGGTATTGTGCTAATGTTTTTGGATGCAGGAAACAGGTTGGAGGGATCCAACTGGATTTCTCAACAGTTTTTATTTAATTTCAGATATTTTGATATTTGATGGATTATCATATCGATATATGATATCGTTAGTAGTCGTGATTGACTATTTGGTGTGTAGCATCATTGGACCAAATTTTTGGTATTTTAAAATGTTTTTAAAGTAATTTTTGAAAAGATAAAATATTTTGGAATTGATCCATTATAAATAAATAAACGTTATAATTTTTAAAGTTATAAAAATTATGGTTTTTGTGAAATATAGTTAAAAAGCTGATTTTTAGAAATACGATTAAAAGTCGATTTTTGAGAAATATGAACTAATGATTTTATAAAATAATTTAGATTGGATTTTTGAATATATGATAAAAGTTTAAATATAGGATTTATAAAATTTGATTATTTTATAAATCGAAATGATGAAATTATAAAGGAATTTAAAGACGTTTTAGAAGAATAATATAAATTAATTTATATTAAGAGATTTATAAATGGATATTTATAAATCGAAATATTGACATTATAAAACGAGTTTTTATAAGTGTTTGAATGTAGTGAAAATGAATTTCCTAAATGAATGAAATTTATGAAATTATAAACTGTGAAGTTATAAATGAAATTTTATAAGCAATAGGTTTATAAAATTTATAAAGTTATCGAAAGAATGAATTTTGGATAAATAAACAATCTTATAAGTTAAGATTTATAATTTGGGAAGTTAAATGAACGATTTTGTAAAATAATCGTTTTATAAGTAATTAACTTATAATATGAACTTGTAGTTTATAATTGAGTTATAAACTGGAATAGGTTAATAAAGGAATTTATAAAAAGGAAGTTTTTATAAATAAATAGAAACGGAATTTATAAACGTTGTTTTATAAATCCGCAAATGACTTATTTTGATAAGTTAATTGTTATAACTTAGAGATAGAGTTATATTCACATTTTGAACAGTGAATAATCCTTTAAGTTAAAGTGAATAGAAATGATGAAATTTGTTAAGGTAGTATATTTACGTTTTTGAATAGTGAATAACATGTTAAAGAAAATGTTTAGAATGTGAATGTTTTAAATAGAATTAAAACGATCTAACGATGTTTTAAAAGGTGTTGTGATTCGAAACCATAGATTTCAACATTCATTGTTGAAATAGATGTTTCGTGAAATAAAAGGAAATGGTGGACTATAACACTGTTGTTATAGTAAATGATTTCTGAATGGAAATGTTTGAATAGTATTGGGATTTATATATCTATTTTAATTTCGAATCCCTATACTAGTGATTTTGGGACGTTGTAACGATGTTTTACGCAACATTCGTTTTGGCCCAAATAAAAATGTTTAAGAGAATGATTTCCCTTAAAGAATGAATTATATACTTAATTCGATTTAAGTATATTGAATATTTTCTAAGTGTTGAAAATAAAAAAAAAGATTTGTGAATTACTTATGAGTAATAAGTTATGGAAATGTTTTCCAATATGAAGTGAATATTTAGAATTTATCTTTTTAAAGATAAATTGAAATGAATTATTGAAATCGTATATGCATGGATATTTTGAAATATAAATTCATTATGGAATTTATATGTGAAAAGTGAAATCGGTTAAAAATAAATATTTATTTATTTTTGAAGTGTGAAAATATATATTTTGTAAAGATATTTTGGAAAATAAATAATTTGGAAAATTATTTGGAATCTGGTGATGTATGCATATCCATTGATAGTTCAATAACCGACTATCAGTATTTCCCTTTGAATGGGTATTTGATGTGAATATGATTGAATTTGAATGCACACTTATTTTTGAATAAGCGCTCACTATTCGGGTTAACTGGGAAAGGACCATGGGGTCGTATAACCCACTCCGAATATGTGATACGTCGTTGTGAATCGCATTTGAAGATCGGTGTTGAAGACCGGTATTTGCGAGAGTGATAGGATGAACTATCGATTGACTCTGCACCGAGTAGCTACGGTATCGAGTTCTCCATATGTGATGGTGAATCCGATCAGGATTGTGAATATCCGGATTGCAAGGACTTCTTTGTAAGTGCCTTCGGTTCTGTTCGAGCCCGGAACAGACTTGTATGGATTGTATGTCTGACATTACAATTTGAGATATAAAGCCGATTTCTTTCAAATATATTTCTGTTGGTGGCGGAGAATTTATTCTTTGCTTAACACCCTTCTTTGAGACGTATGTGCTCAAAGGTTATATAGTTGGAGTTCTCAGCGATATATTCCCAGTTTGGTAATGTGACATGCTGAGTGATGCTGAAATGATCATTGTGTTGATTATTGTGATAGGATCATTTATTTGATCGTCTATCTTAGTGATCATTGTGTTGATCATTTATTGACCCAAAGCATGGCTTTTGTATAAAGTATGTTTTTGTGGACGTGAATTCGTCGAGCCTCACATCCCGGAAATGGTCAAAACAGGAAAGATGCGGCAAGGTTATTAGGGGTTGCTGTAGCTCCCCTTAGGGTATGTGCATTTCCTTCTGGAAAGGGGTGGTATCATGGTATGGAGCCTAGATACTTACTCATGTTGAAAACAATTTATGATTGTGTGAATTGGATATCGAGCGCTCGGTTGAAAAGGTCCTAAAGGACCGGGGAATGGCGTGCTCGTGTCAGTAGTTACCCAGTTAGGGGTAACCCGGCCTTGTGTTGGCAGAGATCCGGTTTGGTTCTCGGGGATGTCTTTCCAGAGGCATTCTCAGTGGCAATGGGAAGTTCCTTGGCCTGACCATTTGTTGGAAATCCAATTCCCAATACGAAACTTGTACGGTATTAGTTGTAGAACCTGCCATTCACTTATGGTGGTCACCACTGTTTGGATGGTAGCTATAGTAGGCATAGTTCGAAATGTCTATGTTGGCTAAGATTTATATTCTACTTTCGAAATGAATTTTTCTCTACACTATGCACTAGTAATAATATAAAATGTTCTTTTAAATGCGTATCAAGCATCTTTGACTATCATAAGGAGAAATCTCCTCCGATTCTGCGTTTGCATTGTGTGTGTGTGCGGGAGGCCTTATGGTAGTCTCATTTTTAAAAGCATTGCGAATTGAATTTAAAAATATTCCTCTATTTTGATTTTAAAGATAAATAAACTGTTTTGAGTTCTCACACCAGTCACATGACTGACTTGGAGTTTATTGTTTTCCTTCCTAAACTCTGGGTGCCCACCAATTTCCACACGGGCAGTTAAGAGTTAGGTTTATCAGGATATTCTGGATATTCTGGAGTTGCTGGAGGCAAGCTGGATGGCATGGCGTATTACTAGTATATAGTATTTCTTTTTCCGCTGCACTGTTTATTGTTTGTATGATGTTGTACACTTTGATGATATGATGTGATGTAATGAAATGAAATGTAATAACTGATATAGTTCTTTGTTTAAAGATTATTCATTTATCTATTATATGTTGTTCCGCTGCGAATTGTGAGATTCTGTTGTTGTTCTGTTGTTTCCTTTCTGTCCCGTTCTATTTTTAAAATTTTCTATCTTCTGTTTTTCTAATTCTCTGTTTTCTAAAAAATTGTCTATCTTCTTTCCCTCTATTTCCTATCTCTTCTCTCTTCTTTCTTTTTCTTTTCTTTTTAAAACCCATAACCATGCGGTTTTTCGGCAACGAAAATCCGCAAGCGTTACATTTGGTATCAGAGCTGATGGTTAAGCGACAACCATGGTTCTGTAGGGTTATTACTCATTAGAGATAGAGTCAGTAGTACTCTAGAATGAGTTTGAGTGTAATAATAGCTATGAGAGCGTATTTGTAGGTGAATATGAAATTGTTTTATATTGTGATGATTGGTTTATTGAGTGGTATATAGATTCTGGTTAATGCGAGTAATTAACGTTATTGATAGGGATCTATAAACACTTGAATAGAACAATTCGACATAATATTGTTTTAAATTGGGTAAATAAAATAATTTTACCTTGATTATAATTTATATATAAAGGAATAATTTTTCAGAATTATTAAATAGTATATAAGTTGATTGTTAGGTTGTTTGAATAATCTAAATAAAAGAGTAATTGTATAAGCAAATGAATTATAAGAATTGAATTATAATTAAAGTGATTTACAATTGTGAAATAAACTTATATATATAAGAAGTGAAACTATATGAATATATTTATGAATATGAGTTGTAAACAAAAATGAATTTAAAGTTAAATGAAAATTTACTTTAGAGTTGGAATCTGAATTTATTTACAAGTGGGAATTTAAGTTATGTAAAACTAAGTGATGTTTAAATGTAAATATAACTTAAGAGTTGTTGTATGGAATTGATTTTGGTATCGAAGTAAATAAATCAAGTAGATTAAAAGAAATGTGAACTTGAGTTATGTAATAGAATTCAACTTTGTAATTGAATTGAATAAATGGATTGAATGTTAATCAATTGAATGTGAATAGTTGATATAAAATAATGAATGTAAGTGTTAATTCATTAAATTCTAATGTTATTGGAAGTTGAATACTTGAATGAAAGTCAATTTAATAAAACCAATTGGAAAGTAAAGATGTTAGACCAAAATGAATGTAAGTGAAGCGAAGGAATTTGGTTGTAATAAATAAACATTGGTTGTTATTTGATTGTTAGATGATTGCATGTAATTCATTAAGAATTAATGAAATAAAAAGCTATGAAATTGAATTCAAATTGAAAGTAAATAGATTTGAATAGAATTGAATGTGAATTGGATTTAATTAGTGAATGTTAACTAATTCAAACTAATTAAAATTGAGAATGAATGTTAGTAAGAACATCCAATGTAAATGAATCAAATGTGATTAAATTGAAAACCATTTCATTTAATATTAATGAGAATATGAATGAATATAGATTTAATAGATGGTTGATGTTTGCATTTGTTGTTTAGTTGCATTTGTTGCATTTGCTATATGACATATATAGTTGTTATGTTGCTATATGTTTTATATCGATACTATGCTTTATATACATGATTCTCATGTTGTTTGTTGAGTTTAGTAGGTGCGGATCGCGTTTGCTTCGCATTTGGAGTTCGCTTTTGCGCTATATTAGCTGTATATGCTTGCTAATAAAATATAAGGTACATATCTCGGATTAAATATCGTACTTTTACATTTTTTCCCTTCGGGATGCCTCATTACTTGCTGAGATGTATATTTGTGATATATATACTGTCATTTTTTTTTTCGGATCGAGCCGCGCAAAGGAGACATGGCGAATTTTTCCGGAAATTTAAGGCGTTAGAAAATTTTTGAGAAAATTGGGAAAATTTTGGAAAACTTTAACTTTGTTTTAGAGTTGAAAGTTAAATGATATAGATTGTTTTTGAAAACATAACTAAGTATGATTTGAAAACTTAGTAAAAGTTATCATAAGAAGTTTAATTATGAATTTTGGAAAATTAATAGATTCTGTAACTTTTCTTACTTGTAATTTCGAGGACGAAATTCTTTTTAAGGGGGAAAGATTGTAACGACCCAGAATTTTTATTAAATTTAAATTTGAATATTTAATTAATTTTAAATATTTATAAATGAATTTATAAGTCAAATAAATTTTTATTTGAATTTTTGGATTTAATTAGATAATTAAAACAATAATTTGATATGTTAAATTATGGAAATAATTAAAAATTGAGTTAAAAATGATTGTAAATAATTTGGAAAATTTTATTTGATCATACTGGAGTTATAGAAATATTTTAGAACTTTTAAAATCGAATTAAAAGTTAATTTGTGAAAATTGAATATTTTAATATTAAAATCGACTAGTAAAAATAGTCAATTTTTGGACAGTCTCAGAATTGAACGAAACCAGTTCCATTGGATCCGTAATAGTTAGTTATTACCGGATTTCAATTTTCGTGTCAATTGGAGCTGTCGTTTGATCGTGGCAGCTCGAAACGCATCGAATCGTTTTTAATTTAAATTTGGCGAGTCAAAATAGCCATTTTTCAAAAAGTCTCGGAATTCGACGAAACCAGTTTCATCGGATCCGTAATGTGATATTATTGTAAGGTTTCAAATTTCAAGTCAATTGGATTTACCGTTTGTCCGGTACAAATTAAAACGCCTAGAAATCGACTTAAATCGGTTTAATTCAAATTGAACGTTTTCAGCCATAACTCGCACAGATGTCCGAATTAGCTTCCGAAACCTGTTCCACTGGGTCCGGAACGCGGGATAAACCCTAGGTACGCTGGTTACGGCGTCTAAATCGGAGTTCGGAATTCCCGGGATGAATAGTGTTTACGCTTGCTCGTTCCTTATAAATAACCCCAACCCTTCATTTAGAAAAAAAAAAAAAAAAATATAATATCTCAAACCCTAGCCGGCCCTAAAACTGTCAATGGCCAGAAATGCTCCATTTTCATTCATCAATCTCTCCAAATCCATTCACATTCACGCGAAGTGTTCAACACGAAGATTGAAGAGCAAGGCGAGGGCTTTAATTCCATACGGTGATGATCGAGTTTGGAGTTGCGTAGAGGGAGTGATGTGAGGCCGTTCGTGGCTGTTCTCATGCGTGCGCACGCAAATCTAGGGGGCCGAGCTCCTCCTCCTTGTAGCCGCAGGTGGGTGATGGGAAGGGCTTCGACATGGAGCTAATAGATCGAGTTATCATTGAGTGCAAAGGGAGAATAATCAAACCCTAGTTAACTAAATTGGGTTCGGCCTCTTCAAATGGTTACTGGAGCTTGCGTGAACATGATGGAAGAAAGGGGGGACGGTGGTGATGAGTTGGAGCAAGATCCTAAGGCTTGGATTTGAAGTGGGTATAAAATAAATTAGTTAATGTTGTAAAAGTTTATATAAAATCGTGTAACTTCATAATAGCATAACTTTTTCATACGAGGTCGAAAAAATGCAAACTCAGTTGCGTTGGAATCGTATGGACGAGCACTACGCGATGGAGTTGGTTTGGAGTCGTTTGGAGTTAGTGAGAATTTCGGGTAAAATTAAACGCGCGTTTAATTTTATTCGAAATAAAAGCTAAAACGGAAATTAAAACCAAGGTGAGAACTTCTCACTCAATCGAATAGATTTCAATTTTATTTTAAATAGTTAGATTTAAAATATTTGAATGCATGTTTGAATGATGACTGTAAATTATTGATTGTTAAAATAGACATTATACGCCGTTAGTAAGCGGATGTTATTTATAAAAACATATACCGCGAATATTTCATAAACAGTGAAATTGGTATTATATATAATATCAATATATATATATTGGCATATGTATATATTGCAGTTGTTGATTTCCCGCATTTTTTTGTTTAGCGGATGAGACCCTATTACGCCGTTAGTAAGCGGATAATATTTAATAAAAACATGTACCGCGATAATTTCGTACTGGAGCGAAATTGGTATTGTGCTAATGTTTTTGGATGCAGGAAACAGGTTGGAGGGATCCAACTGGATTCCTCAACAGTTTTTATTTAATTTCAGATATTTTGATATTTGATGGATTATCATATCGATATATGATATCGTTAGTAGTCGTGATTGACTATTTGGTGTGTAGCATCATTGGACCAAATTTTTGGTATTTTAAAATGTTTTTAAAGTAATTTTTGAAAAGATAAAATATTTTGGAATTGATCCATTATAAATAAATAAACGTTATAATTTTTAAAGTTATAAAAATTATGGTTTTTGTGAAATATAGTTAAAAAGCTGATTTTTAGAAATACGATTAAAAGTCGATTTTTGAGAAATATGAACTAATGATTTTATAAAATAATTTAGATTGGATTTTTGAATATATGATAAAAGTTTAAATATAGGATTTATAAAATTTGATTATTTTATAAATCGAAATGATGAAATTATAAAGGAATTTAAAGACGTTTTAGAAGAATAATATAAATTAATTTATATTAAGAGATTTATAAATGGATATTTATAAATCGAAATATTGACATTATAAAACGAGTTTTTATAAGTGTTTGAATGTAGTGAAAATGAATTTCCTAAATGAATGAAATTTATGAAATTATAAACTGTGAAGTTATAAATGAAATTTTATAAGCAATAGGTTTATAAAATTTATAAAGTTATCGAAAGAATGAATTTTGGATAAATAAACAATCTTATAAGTTAAGATTTATAATTTGGGAAGTTAAATGAACGATTTTGTAAAATAATCGTTTTATAAGTAATTAACTTATAATATGAACTTGTAGTTTATAATTGAGTTATAAACTGGAATAGGTTAATAAAGGAATTTATAAAAAGGAAGTTTTTATAAATAAATAGAAACGGAATTTATAAACGTTGTTTTATAAATCCGCAAATGACTTATTTTGATAAGTTAATTGTTATAACTTAGAGATAGAGTTATATTCACATTTTGAACAGTGAATAATCCTTTAAGTTAAAGTGAATAGAAATGATGAAATTTGTTAAGGTAGTATATTTACGTTTTTGAATAGTGAATAACATGTTAAAGAAAATGTTTAGAATGTGAATGTTTTAAATAGAATTAAAACGATCTAACGATGTTTTAAAAGGTGTTGTGATTCGAAACCATAGATTTCAACATTCATTGTTGAAATAGATGTTTCGTGAAATAAAAGGAAATGGTGGACTATAACACTGTTGTTATAGTAAATGATTTCCGAATGGAAATGTTTGAATAGTATTGGGATTTATATATCTATTTTAATTTCGAATCCCTATACTAGTGATTTTGGGACGTTGTAACGATGTTTTACGCAACATTCGTTTTGGCCCAAATAAAAATGTTTAAGAGAATGATTTCCCTTAAAGAATGAATTATATACTTAATTCGATTTAAGTATATTGAATATTTTCTAAGTGTTGAAAATAAAAAAAAAAGATTTGTGAATTACTTATGAGTAATAAGTTATGGAAATGTTTTCCAATATGAAGTGAATATTTAGAATTTATCTTTTTAAAGATAAATTGAAATGAATTATTGAAATCGTATATGCATGGATATTTTGAAATATAAATTCATTATGGAATTTATATGTGAAAAGTGAAATCGGTTAAAAATAAATATTTATTTATTTTTGAAGTGTGAAAATATATATTTTGTAAAGATATTTTGGAAAATAAATAATTTGGAAAATTATTTGGAATCTGGTGATGTATGCATATCCATTGATAGTTCAATAACCGACTATCAGTATTTCCCTTTGAATGGGTATTTGATGTGAATATGATTGAATTTGAATGCACACTTATTTTTGAATAAGCGCTCACTATTCGGGTTAACCGGGAAAGGACCATGGGGTCGTATAACCCACTCCGAATATGTGATACGTCGTTGTGAATCGCATTTGAAGATCGGTGTTGAAGACCGGTATTTGCGAGAGTGATAGGATGAACTATCGATTGACTCTGCACCGAGTAGCTACGGTATTGAGTTCTCCATATGTGATGGTGAATCCGATCAGGATTGTGAATATCCGGATTGCAAGGACTTCTTTGTAAGTGCCTTCGGTTCTGTTCGAGCCCGGAACAGACTTGTATGGATTGTATGTCTGACATTACAATTTGAGATATAAAGCCGATTTCTTTCAAATATATTTCTGTTGGTGGAGGAGAATTTATTCTTTGCTTAACACCCTTCTTTGAGACGTATGTGCTCAAAGGTTATATAGTTGGAGTTGTCAGCGATATATTCCCAGTTTGGTAATGTGACATGCTGAGTGATGCTGAAATGATCATTGTGTTGATTATTGTGATAGGATCATTTATTTGATCGTCTATCTTAGTTATCAATTGTGTTGATCATTTGTTGACCCAAAGCATGGCTTTTGTATAAAGTATGTTTTTGTGGACGTGAATTCGTCGAGCCTCACATCCCGGAAATGGTCAAAACAGGAAAGATGCGGCAAGGTTATTAGGGGTTGCTGTAGCTCCCCTTAGGGTATGTGCATTTCCTTCTGGAAAGGGGTGGTATCATGGTATGGAGCCCAGATACTTACTCATGTTGAAAACACTTTATGATTGTGTGAATTGGATATCGAGCGCTCGGTTGAAAAGGTCCTAAAGGACCGGGGAATGGCGTGCTCGTGTCAGTAGTTACCCAGTTAGGGGTAACCCGGCCTTGTGTTGGCAGAGATCCGGTTTGGTTCTCGGGGATGTCTTTCCAGAGGCATTCTCAGTGGCAATGGGAAGTTCCTTGGCCTGACCATTTGTTGGAAATCCAATTCCCAATACGAAACTTGTACGGTATTAGTTGTAGAACCTGCCATTCACTTATGGTGGTCACCACTGTTTGGATGGTAGCTATAGTAGGCATAGTTCGAAATGTCTATGTTGGCTAAGATTTATATTCTACTTTCGAAATGAATTTTTCTCTACACTATGCACTAGTAATAATATAAAATGTTCTTTTAAATGCGTATCAAGCATCTTTGACTATCATAAGGAGAAATCTCCTCCGATTCTGCGTTTGCATTGTGTGTGTGTGCGGGAGGCCTTATGGTAGTCTCATTTTTAAAAGCATTGCGAATTGAATTTAAAAATATTCCTCTATTTTGATTTTAAAGATAAATAAACTGTTTTGAGTTCTCACACCAGTCACATGACTGACTTGGAGTTTATTGTTTTCCTTCCTAAACTCTGGGTGCCCACCAATTTCCACACGGGCAGTTAAGAGTTAGGTTTATCAGGATATTCTGGATATTCTGGAGTTGCTGGAGGCAAGCTGGATGGCATGGCGTATTACTAGTATATAGTATTTCTTTTTCCGCTGCACTGTTTATTGTTTGTATGATGTTGTACACTTTGATGATATGATGTGATGTAATGAAATGAAATGTAATAACTGATATAGTTCTTTGTTTAAAGATTATTCATTTATCTATTATATGTTGTTCCGCTGCGAATTGTGAGATTCTGTTGTTGTTCTGTTGTTTCCTTTCTGTCCCGTTCTATTTTTAAAATTTTCTATCTTCTGTTTTTCTAATTCTCTGTTTTCTAAAAAATTGTCTATCTTCTTTCCCTCTATTTCCTATCTCTTCTCTCTTCTTTCTTTTTCTTTTCTTTTTAAAACCCATAACCATGCGGTTTTTCGGCAACGAAAATCCGCAAGCGTTACAATGATTATTCACAACAAACATGAGTGCAGCAATGTAACAAACAACAGAGATCAAGCTTAATGTCAAGAGTCAGTGATGATAATGCAGACACAAGTAGTGATACATCAATGACAATTGGAGCAACAGTTCATGTATGCAACAGTGACACCAGTTTTTGAACAAGAACACCACTGACCAGAATACAAAGACAGGAAAACATGCATGCAACATGGTGAACAAGACACAGTGCAGAACAAGTGCAATTCGAATTGACAAAACAGTTTCAAGTGACAGCAAGCTCCAACCAAGTGAAAATGCAACATACATGAAGACTACAACCCAATGAACCAGAGACAACAACAGAGCACAATGCACCAAATGATACAAATACTCAAGACAACATGAAGTGGACAGCACTGACTCAAATGCACAACTACAAGGCATAGCAACTGCAACAAGACACAACAATGAAAGCTAAAAATCCATGAACCCAATACAACGATGTGTAGCAGAAATTACAAGTGACCAGAGGCAAATGGAGAGAGGCAATGAACCAGTGGAAATAAACAAGAATGCATGCTACAACAAATGACTCAAGTTTGATGCTATCAATACAAATGTAATTATCACAAAGTCAAGTCAAGTGAAACAAAGAAATGCATCATGCAAGCTATCAAGAATCAGTGCACAACTACATGCAGGTACAAGGCCAGAAAGATCAAATGCAAAGTGCAAACTCAAATAAGTATGTGCAACTGTGAAAACTTCAGTGAGCTAGTGCAATTTGTACAAAATTGCCACCAACATAACAGCACAAATGAATACTGCAACAACCAGAGCCAAAGTTCACAAGTGAAGCCAAATATACACAAGTGTAGACCAAATGAAGACCACAAGTATACAACAACAAGCAGAAGTGCGCAAGTGCAGATGAACACATATGGCCGAAGTCAATGAAGCAAAACCAAGTTCAGTTCGAAGTTAAAATGAAGCATGAATCACATGAACAAGTTCGAGCATTATAAAGAACCAAAGTCACAGTGTACAATATCATCATCGGCTATGTGCAAAGATGAACGCACATATGGATTCAGACGTGCCAAAGTTGTAAATGTCGTGGTAATCAAGATGATTAAACAAGTCGAAGAATAACAATGCAGACATGCCAAAAATTAGTATGAAGTTGATAGTGAACAAAGAAATAAAATTCATCATCATGAAACAAATGGTACAGTTCACAACCAAAGACGTGATGACCACGAAATTCAACAATACTGTGTTGACCATGTTAAAAATTCAAGTATGCATCTTTGAAAAGGTCAAAATGTAAAAGAGGAAAGTTTTTGCCGTATCACTCAAAAAGAATCGAACGTCCTCAAGCTAAAGCCATGCGCATCAAGTCAAGTAATCGGAACTTAGGAAAGTATCGAATTGATACGAGCAAATTCTAGTGTCTCGAATTCATATAAATACCACACCCAATTATCATCATAGGCATCGAGTTCAAGCAAGCAATTAAACCAGCAACGAAAGAGAATACATACCAATCTATCGAACTCAATCAAAGGAGCAGCTGTAAACGATTCGCAGTCTCGAAGTCAACCAAGCAGCTGATCTCAAGAGAATCGATCATCAGAGAACGAGCGCGAACAAGAGCAACACAAGTCAGAATCGATCATCAAAGAGCCGCGAACAAGTCAGAAAATCCTAATTTCAGAAAGAGGATTGGCCGAAATTTTTCAATAGCAAAAGAAGAAAGAAAGGGATAGAGAATAAAACAGTTGGGCCGGCTTTGTTTTATAAACAGGGTGTTTTTAGTTTATATTCAAATAGGGTTTTAAGTTTTTAATTGTTTGTTATTTGTTGTTTTTACTTGTCGAATCAAAGAACTGGTAAAATCACCACCTAGGTTGTAGGTAGTGTCAGATTGTCTAGTTAGAATTAGTTTAGTGAGCAGGGTGTGCGAGTTTGCAAAACTCTATAGACGGGAGCAGGGTTTGCGAGTTTGCAAAACTCTATAGGCGGGAGCGGGGGTGCGAGTCTATTAGAGTGTTTGTAAGCGGGAGCAAGGGTTTGCGAGTCTGTTAGAGTGTTTGTAAGCGGGAGATTATTTAATTCTAATAGAAATCTGGGAATGTAGCAGTAGGCAGGGGTTGCCGAAGCTGGGTAAATTTTGTGTGTGGTTTATTTTTTAGCATATTTATTTCTGCAGTTTGTTTTTACGTTTAATTCAAGAAAATTTGCTATAACCCTATTCACCCCCCCTCTAGGGTTAATCTAGATCCTACAAGGAGATCTAGAGGAGCACCATCTATTGGAGCCCACTTTAGCAGATCTAGAGCTAAGGCTATAAGGTGAGTGGGCATAGATCTAGTAGTTCGATTAATTGAATTAAGTTTAAATCTACTTTAATTGATTGGATTGTTTAAAAACCCTAATTAATCTATTAAATTGGAATTGAATCGGAAAACTGTAAACCTAATAATTTACACTTGAATTACATCTTATAAATGTTAACCTGGCATCTATAATTGTAAACCGTAAACTCTAGAACTGCTAGAAACTATTAGGGTTAATACTACAAATCTGTTAATGTGAAAATTTAAGGAAGAATTAGAAATTAATGGACTGGAATTAAGTAAAAAAATAAATATTGAATCGCATGTAAAAAAAGTAATGAACTAAAAACAAAGGGGTACGATCGACCTTGGAGTAGCCCAGGTCGACTGGTAGCGGTCGACCTGGGGAAAATCTAGGTCGATCGTATGCAGTAAAACTTAACGATTTGTATCTCTTCCTTATGCCCAATTAAATGAATGCTAGTTTGATAGTTAACGAACTGGAAATGGAACTTTTTTGGACCATATTGTATACATGAGGAAATAGGAAAGTTTGTTCCCTATCAGAATAGTTGGGCGTATTTAGTTCGCGATGATGATAGGACAGAGACGATCTAGTAGTTTCGTAAATGGTAGAATGAATCGTTAGGAAGATATCAAGGCTGGACGTTTATAGCTATAAGGAGATGTGGCAATTTATTTCATGTTAGACTTAGAAGTGTTATGATCGGGTGAGTGCAGCGCTGACGTAAACACTATCCAAGGAGAATGGTCCTAATGAGAGTCTAGGTACTACATGCATTCTTGCACAATGTGGTACAGGTGGACACTGGTGCTGGAAAATAAGTGGCAATAAGAAGATGACTATTAGATAAGGATCCCGGTCCTAATGAGATTCACATACAATGGGTACCGACATTGGATAATAAGTGGCTATGGGAAATTGGCTGTTAGATGGGGATTGATACTAATGGGGGTTCACACATAGTGACGCTGGAGTGGTATAATAAAATGCATTTTGCCACTGTGATCGAGAGATGAACACGGGTGCATATGATGAGTCACTTTGCGAGTTTGCATTACTGTGTTCTCCTTCTCTAGGCGTAGTGTGAGTAGAAAGGGGAGTAGATCCCGATTTGGCCGATTATTTGTGTGAGGTTCGATTTGTAGATTGACCCAGTGTGTTTGTGACGACCTGCTTTTTCAACCCTTAGAAATCAACACCAATACATCCATGGTATTCACGTGCAGAATATCCAAGTGTTGACATGATAGATCGTTAGGGTTAAAGAAATAGAAGACAGAACAGAATCTCATATTGTGATAAGAAGATATATAATATAAACAAGATCTTTATAAAAAGAAATCATCTTTATTATACATAACATCAGTGTACACTAACCTGTTTTCAGCCTAGACAGTTATAACAGCCTGTCCTTATAATTGCTGATAAATATAGACAGAAATTAAGAACAAGAAAAACAATGGAAAAATATAAGTACGTAGATATGTCTTGAAGAATCCAGCTCATCTCCTGAAAGCTCCAAAGCATCAGCTAAATATGAAAAATATGCTCGGGTTGACCCGAGCATTATAGGAAAATGATAACCGGGTCAGTCTGGAAAAATTTGCGTGAGAAACACAATCAAATGGATTTACTTAATATTATCAGAACCTTTTAAAACAAAGGTATTTCGTATGACCAATCCCCACATAAACACGGATGGGCTTTTACCTTATGATAACCAAAACCTTTTACAAGAAATCCAGTGATACTATATTAATGTCTAAGGGTAAAAATAATAATAATCAAATAGTGGCAATGCTTGTGAGTGCACATTACAACAATAGTAGATGTATAATCGAAAATCACTAAGATGCGTTTCCTAATTGTGTAGAATTCCATGGCGGTTCCCTCAGTACTTGGAGAATGGTCCTCCTGCACAAGGGTCAGAGTTATCCTTCCGAAGCAACAATACATCCCTAGTGATGTACAATAGGAAATACATTGCTGACTATTCAAGACCAAATGCATCGCTCCATGCATGATTAATAACTGTAGGAACACTAGGAAGGAGACGACTGCACGCTTATGGGTTAGCTAAACCTCCGACTATGCATCCTAGTTTTGGTTTTAGTCATTACCGCTCGTAAGGCTATGTCCGGTATTCCAGCTCATGCACCGCCACCTAAATAGATCACAGAATCCCAAATGGATTCCCATAACATAGTGGGTCTCGGAATAACACATGGATTACCACATCACAAAATAGATCTCGGAATCACACATGGATTCCCATACCAATGGGTCTCTGAATCACACATGGATTCCAATATCCAAAATAGATCTCGGAATCGCACATGGAATCCCATACCCCAATGGGTCTTGGAAACACACATGGATTCCAACATCTCGAATAAAACTGAATCTCTTCTAACCATAGAACCCGTATATGGTTTTGAAGTGGTTACGGTTTCGAGTCATCTCTTACAAGTACACTCCTCCGCTTATCGGATGTTCTAAAACTAATCGATCAATTTTCGAAATTCTCAATACCGATTCTTTTGGAAATAATCAGACAATTCATAAGAGCAGGGGTCACCACCTAATCGTTTATGTGGACAGATCTCCTCATCATTTGTCCTAGAAGAACAAAATGAGTTTATATGTATAGTATAGCACCACTAACGGTAATTGTACCATACAATCCCCGTGTTTCTCCTAGATATTTCCATAATTGAAATCTTTTGGTATTTAGTAGGAAAATATTTTCATACCACCAAAGTTAAGAAGGATTACATATTTAGGCCAAGATTTGATAGTTGGTTAGTTAATTATCAACTAAACAAATATTCATAACATAGATTACGTTTCCCATGAAAATCATGAAGCCTCGCAAAATTTAAATTTTCATCAATTAAGAATCACCTTTTAAATATTTTGAAAATATCAGTATACTTATCTCACTAGTGTAAGTATATTCACAAATCATTTCATGTCCAAAACTTGCGAAGACTTTTCCATATAGTTATAATAGTATAAGTATATACGCAAAAACATTTAAGAAAGATTTCTTATTTCAAAATCATACTAAGTGGATCAGAAAAAAAATCTTATTTAAACAGAGATAATGATTACCAAAACACTATTACCAGCATAATTAAGAAGATCATTTAAGGAAATCGAATCTCATTACCTTTCCATAGATCTCTTTTATATTATAAATATCTCTTTTATAAGTCTCCAAATCCCTTTATAAATCTTCTTTTATAAATCTCAAAGTTTATTTATAAAAATCAATTTATAAATCTTGAAAAATCATCAATAAAATTTTCTTTTATATATATCTTAAAATCCTATTTATAAAATATTCTTCTAAATCTCTAAAACATTTTAAAAGCTAAACTTTTTTTTTCAAATCCTAAGATCTCTTTCGAATTTACAACTCTTTCAATAAATCCTTTTATTAGATAAAAACCTTTATATAAACCTTTCCATTTTAAATGTTTCCTTTTAAAATAACCAGTTTATTATTTTAAGCATCTTTTTTTAAAACGAATTATCATTTAAAATATCTTTAAATAAATGAATTATTATCTAAAATCATCTTGAATAAATAGCTAATTATCTTTAAACCATTTAAAACATCATTAAGTGACTTTAAATAATATTTAAAATATAGTAAAATACCTTTAAAATAATATTAATATATTAATAAATTAACTTTTAAAATAATATTAACATAAAAATAAATTAAATTTAAGACAATATTAATATAATAAAAATTATAAACAATATTAGCATAATAATAAATTAACTTTAAAAAGTATAATAATAATAAAGCTTTAAAAATTGTTATTATAAAAGTAAACTTTAAAATATTAATAATATAACAAACAACTTTGAAATAAAATAATCAACTTTAAATTATAAAGTAATTAACTTTAAAACAAATTATTATAAATAACTTTAAATAATAATAAAGTATAAAATAATTTTTAACTATTTACAAAATAATTTAATAATTTTAAACAATATTTAGAATATAAACAAATTAACTTTAAAATTTTGTTAGTAAAATAATTATTATATAGAATACCTCGCTAAAATAATAATTATATAAAACATTTGCAATTGTTTAAAATTGAAGTTGATTTAAACCCATAGCTATTTAAATTCGAAAAGAGGCTTAGCAATCACGATGGTACTTAAACAAGCTACCATATCATTCGATTTAACTCTCCAAGTTAATAACTGGCATTTACATAATCAAGATCTATGTAAACAATTAACCATCAATAGTTAACACATCGCTTATTCAAATTAGCATATCAAAATAACGACATATAATTAGATGTCCAAATCTATAAAATAGGATTATGAGGATTTATTACGCTAATTAAATGACCAACTAATTTAATTAGCAGAACAATGTTTTATTTCACCAAATAGATGTCTAAATTTACCCTATTTTATTTATTTTAGCAGAATGGTGTTTATTTGTCCAAATAGATAACACCCATTAAGTAAAATTAATTTAACCAACTAATTATCCAAATTGACGTAATTATCCAAATTGACATAATTATAACTAGTTAGTATTAAATTGTCATTAAATTATATTACATCAAAATTTCCAACAATTTATGTCAAAGCATTATACTCATCAAAAAAACCCAACGCAAAAACCCACCAGTAAATCGGGTTTAAAATGAAGGAGATATCATATTTTTATGTTGACAACTTAATTTTTTTAATAAATTAAACAATTAATTATTCTCATCAGTATGAAATGTTCCAAGCACGCAAATACAACCCGAAACCAATTGCTATAGTGGCTCCATCTTCCCTTTCTCCAAATCGAACAAGCCTAGACCCAAAAGCATGTACACACGTATACACGTGCATATGCACACCTCGTCCCTTCATCGTATCGGTAAACTCTAGCAACCAACACATCCATCTCCACCTCCTTAACGTGGTGGTACCACTGACACCCCAGCCGACCACCCCTACCAAAACCTTACCATCCAATCCCGAAAACACAAAATGCATCCAATTCAAATATCAACATCCACCACCAATCCGACCACTACAGACTATGCCGCCATTTCCATTAAAAAGCGCACCCACTACCTCACCTCCAAACGCTTCGTCGCCGCATTGATCACCCTCTCACCGCCAGCACTCCCACATTCGAATCCAAATCCAAATGTAGCCAAAACCCTAGATCCAGCTTGTTTGTACAAGCCTGCTCAATGGTCATGTCGCCACTTTATCCATATTTCTCTCGCCACCCAACGTTGCTCCCCATCACCTCCACTTACCACCTTAATCACCCACCTACCGGAATTTCGCAAACAGTCAAAAACAGCGAAACTCATCCTCCACGATAAATCACACCACTAAAAACCCCACGGCACAGTCTAAAAATCATATCTTGACGATACAACTCGACTATATCCTCCATTCGGTGATTCATGATCATCAAAAACTGACTTCTCCTTGACCATTTACTGTTTTTGGGTGATATTCACCACATCATTCAAAGAAAAATCTTGTAATTATTTTTAAAATAAAATAGGGATGTAAAGGAACACTATTCTTGTTGGAACACTTTACTAAAAGTGGATAAAATTTGAGGGAATGTTTTTTGAAAAAGAGAGGCTGGTTTAATTATTTTTGTTTGGAAAAAGGAACAGAGAGATGAAGAAGAACATAAGAGCACCATTGGTCGAAAGAAAAAGATAGGAGTTTTTTATATACACATGTATAGGCATAATCCAATCAATTCTAAGGCAGGTGAAGGGAAACCAAAGGGGAGAATGGTGGCAAGAGGCAGGGGCGAAACAAGAGGCACAGGAGAAAAAGCAGTGCACTATGTCTACAAGTTGCTTATGTATGTATTGGGTTTGAATTTGAATAGATTTCAGTACCTCATTATAGAATATCATGTTCGCATAGATGCCGCGAACTATATAAATAAAAATATGATCATTCATAGTAAGGTGAGACGATTATAAAACAACAATAAAATACACTTGTTGTCAAATTCTATGAAGTTCCAAAATACCGTCGTTTGCCGTAAAATCGTTAAATGATAATTTCAATATTTTATAAATTAAAATTATTGAAAAATTGAATAATTAAATTAAAAACACGCCTGAAAAATCAAAAAATTATTTATCTTAAAACATAGATTTTGATTATATTTAAAAAAAAGCCAAATCAATTATTTAAACTAATTAAACATTCCAAAAATCAAAGTGATAAAATTCCAGGTTGTTACAGCATTAAACAAGTATCCTTATGTATATGACCCTAGAATTGCGTGGACACTATATATGCACTCTACATAACTTAGAGTAGATTTAGATTTTATTGTACTTGATCATCTTATCAATCTTGTTCTCATTCACAAGACTTTTGTCTGACCTACCTCATACCTTTCATTTTCCCTCACCACAGGATGATAGGTCCGTAATAATTGGACATAATACGGGGGAGAAGAAGCTCAATGATGGAGTTCTCTTATTACCTATTATTTCTATTTTAGCCATCTATTGTATTAAATATCCACAAGTTTATATTGTACTCTGAGAATAACGTATATGTAAAACTAGCATTTTGAAAACTACTTTTCTAAGATGTCTATTCTGTATACTATATTTTAAATCCTTCAGCTGTGAGATTTGAAAATGCAGAATGTCTTAGAACTCCACCTTTTTACTTATGCTCTGTAATGTCTTTAAAATCCCTACAACTTGTATTTATCGGCATAATTCATGTCAGGAAGTGCAGGTTGTTACAAATAGAGTACAAAATCATATATCTATTTTAATTTATTTAAAATGTTAAATAAATTTAACAAATAAATACTTACCTTTCGAAATTATATCACATTCACTCCTTATGCCCCCATTCCTAACAAACTCAAATATCCACACTAGTTTTACGGCATGAAAAGATGTTAATATTGATAGAATAAAGCATTAGATGACTTGAGTGGTAGTACTTTTATAAATGATAGTGGTGGTTGGGGTAGCACTGCTGGCAGTACCGCTTCCAGTGATAACCACCATCATCGACAGTCAATGACTCAAGTGTTAATAACGCTTCCTCCAACACCATCCCAATGAACCATCTCCAGTATAACAACATTACTATGGATGCATTGGCGCCTCCTTTATTAATACTACCATGTTGTGCAACCAAGGTGGTAGTCGGAGATATGCAAAGTAGTGCTATTATAACTAGTGATGGTGGATGTGGAAGTGTTAGTGGCAATACAACTACCATTAGTAGCGAAAACCACCTACACTGATGGTCAATGACTCCAGTTTTAGTAGCATCATCCTGGCACTTCCCTAATCCACCATCACCACTTATAACAGAACTACCATGAATGCCCAGTCACCACTGCTATGGCTTTAGACTATATCTGTTTTTTACCATCTAATACAAGGATAATTTTTCTGATAATGGGCGTCACTCCTTTTTGCAGATTCTAACAATTATTCGATCATATAATGAAGAACATTCACACCATCTAATTCAAAGATGCTATCATTAGATGGATAAAATCGAAACAATAGTAGAATGTACAAAAAAGGAACGACGCCAATCGTCAGAAAAAACTATCATTGTATTAGATTATGAAGTACCATCTAAACCTTCGAGTGTAACACCTTCAAGTGTAATGAAATCATTCCTACATGCAAACAAAATTTACATTATCTTTCACATAATAGTATTATTAATTCAAATTTCATAATCTAAGTAAACTCGATTTACAATATCTAAACCTTCAAATGTAAAACATTCAAGGCAAAATCATGTATAATCTAAGAAAATATTCTTCTCTTAAATTAAATACTTTCAATATGAAAGCAAAGTGCATGCATCATTAGTACTAGCAAGAAATTTAAACTAAGAATATACATGTTAATAAATGTATTAATTACTTAGAGTTAAACACCATAACTAAAACTTAATTAAATAATTAAACACAACAAATCTCGTCAATTAATTGCAAATTCAGTAGGGGTAATAGCATAAATCAATATTTTTGCAATTTCCTATATTGATTTCTAAGGCATTTGTAAATGTCAATATTACTTTAAATCTCTTTAGAGACATTAGCTATAGCCTTTAATAGAATTGTTATAATGTCTAGACCCATAATGCAATAGTGGCGAATGAAGTTACAAATGTGCTTTTATATCTTATAAGGGGCTGCACATTTATAGGTAAATATTTATTTTCCTTTCATAGCTATATTGGTAAAATTTTACAAAATTTTGTCCCGATACAATATTATAGGAATTTTAAATGTCGTTATTGTTTTTAATTCAAACTAATATGAAATTTTAGTTTCTAAATTAGACATCCAAATGGTCGGTTTTCCATTGTTGTGCGGTTGTGCATTCTTAGACTTTGTAAGCAAACCAAACTTCTTAATAAATTATACATTTTCCATGAGTTTGTCATTTTATCTCCCATTAAAAAATCTCATACATTATTGTAAAAGAACCATACTTCTTCGAATTCAATCTCGAACTATTAAAATGTTATTGATGTGATTGCTTCTAGTGAAAATTGTGGAAAAGTTTCTTATAACATTGTTAGTTTCTTATGTAAGGACCCATAATTTTAACATTTCAAATGAGAATATTTAATTCATTTAAATTTTCAAATTTATTCAAATTTAATAAACAATAATAATTGAAATTGTTAATAAAATGACTTGGTTTTTAATGGGATATTTTAAAATGAATTTATAGGATTTTTTCATAATTTTAATTAGAAAATATTTAAATTACCGTTTGATGTTTTTTCGGCAAATGTTGGTATTTTTAAAATTTCATAAATTAAGATAACCAGTGTATTATATTATTGTTGTGAGATCGTGTCGCATTAATGTGTAAGATCATATTTTTATTTCTGTATTTGCAGTTCGTACACGAACAAGATATTATGTACCCTAGTACCGATAATCATTTAACAATATAAACCCTACACTTAGACTATTTTTGTAACAACCCGCATATTTATCGATTTTATATTTAAATATTTTATCGTTAGTCGGATTTTAGTCCGAAAAGCTACTTTTTGCATACGGTCGAATTAGGACTCGGGACCACTCCCATTGAGTTTAAAATGCCGTTTGCGACCTTTTTGAGTATATGCTTCGATATGTTTGGAGAAAGTTAATTTTTGCTACTTTTCACTTTGGGTTTGGTTTTGGGCTCAGCCCTATGTTAACTTATGCTCAAATCTAAGCCACTCTTCCCCACTCACCCTCATTCTCTTCACTTTTCAGTTTTTATAACATTAACGGTGGGAGAGATTGGAAATTAAAAACTCCAAAACCCTAGTTTCTCTTGCAAATCAAATTCCTAGCTCCAAACTCAAGAAGAACCCATTGGTAAGCTTCTCTTCTTCTTCTCCAACTTATTCTCTTACCAATTTCAGAAATTCCTAAACCTAATTTTGGGAATGTTCTTGTTTTTCAGCTTAGATTCAAGCTCAATTGGGTTGTGTTGAAGAGAGGTTGATTCTCCTGTTGCTTTCAAGCTTCTTCTTGTTTGATTTTGTGAAAAGGTGAGATTTTTATCTCACATCTATGTCTATATCCATCTATGTGGTTAGGTATGAATTCGTAACATTTGTGCATATTCATTTGCTTTTGATTTGGATCGAATGGGTGAATATTCCAATTTTTGTGAAAATCCTTTTATGGATGTTTGATTATGATATTTGGGTGTATCGAAGAGCCTATAAGGCCGGGCTGTCATTTGACGTAAATCCTTAGTCGTCGTTGCTCGCTCGATCGTTCCCGACATCGTTTGGGCCATATGGCCTAGGCAAATTGTTGCCCTTACCAGGTTTTCAGACGTCTGGAGACCAATGCCAGACGTCTGGTTTTGCAACCTGGAGAAAAATAAAATACGGCAGAAGAATAAATAAGGCAGTGGCTAATTTCAGACGTCTGAATTATTGTTTCAGACGTCTGGAATAAGGTCAGACGTCTGATTTTAGGTTTCAGACGTCTGGATGGTTTTCTGGGAAAGTGACATTGGCTCGACGATTTATAGACCTTGTTCAAGGTGAGTCCTCCGTGACTGATTACGTCGCCTCTTTCGAGTCGCTTTCCAAATATGGGGTTGAATATATCAACACCCCTTTAAAGAAGAACTAGAGATTCGTCTATGGCTTAAACAAAAATCTCAAGAAGCCATTACTTCTAAAATTAGAAGTTTCTTTCGACCAACTCGTTGATATTGCTCTTCGTCTTGAAGAGGCGGATAAGGAGAATGATGTTGAAGTGGTGGGTTCCAAACCAAACTTCAACAACAAGAAGAGGCCAAACAAATTCAAAGGCCCTTATCCCAATAAGAAAGGTAGGCAAGCAACTCCTGCTGAGAAGACCTTTTCCTCTACTCAAGGGAAATGCTATAATTGTGGTTCCATAGACTATTTTGCGAACAAGTGTTCAAAGCCTCGTACTTGTCGCTATTGTAAAAGCCCGGACCATTTTATGCATGTGTGTCCCAAACTTCAAACTAGGAAGGAGGGAAAGCTTAATGTTGCTTAAGCCCCTGGCAACACATCTCGTGGCCAAGGTATTTCTCATTCTATTCTGGATGGAATTATTTTACTTCGTGATCATCCAATTCGAGTTCTTTTTGATACGGGTGCGTCCCATTCTTTTATATCAAAAGAACTTGTAGATACTTTTTCTTTGGATGTTTTGTGTTTAATGACTTCTTTGAGAATTGCGAATCCGGTTGGTGGATCCGCAACGATCAGTTTATTGTGTAAAGATGTCGAGATTATTTTGTGTGATTTTCCTTTCCTAGCCGATTTGCATGTCATGCGTTATTTAGGCTTTGGAATGATTTTGGGAATGGATTGGCTTAACCGGTATGAAGCCCATATCATATGTCCTGAGCGGACTATTCATCTTCGACACCCTCAATCTGTTAAGCAGATTTCTATTAATCTTAAAGATTCGGATTCCGCTTTGGTTGCATCTTCGTATTCTTTAAATCCTTGTGATGACGATGATGACGACGAGGGTGATATTATTTCTCTTATTCACGTCGTTTGTGAATTTTCCGACATATTCGAGCCCGTTTTAGGATTACCACCTAAGCGAGCAATTGAGTTCAGAATTAATCTTATTCCTGGAGCTCAACCTATCACGCGTCCTCCGTATCGTATGTCCAATAAAGAAAACGAGGAGATGCGTAGACAATTATCTGAATTGGAGACGAAGCAATTTATTCGCTCTAGTTCCTCGCCTTAGGGAGCTTCAGCTATTTTCGTGAAGAAATCCGATGGAACACTTAGGCTTTGCGTTGACTACCGCAAGCTTAATGATCTTACTATCAAAAATAAATATCCTTTACCTCGGATTGATGATCTATTCGATCAACTTAGTGGTGCCAAAGTCTTTTCACAATTAGACTTAGCTACTGGATTTCATCAGCTTCGTATTGCAGAGGATAGTATTCCTTTGACCTCGTTCCGTACTCGATATGGATCTTATGAATGGCTTGTCATGCCATTTGGTTTGACGAATGCCCCGGCCTATTTCGTTGACCTTATGAATAGAGTTTTCAAAGACTTCCTCGACCGGTTTGTTCTCATCTTCATCGATGATATTCTTGTGTATTCAAAAACCGAGGAGGAGCATGAAAAACATCTTCGGATTGTGTTAGAAACTCTTAGGAGTAATCAATTAAAGGCAAAATTTTCTAAATGCCACTTTTGGCAATCTCGTGTGAAATTTCTCGGTCATATTATTTCCGAATCCGGAATTTCCGTGGATCCTTCAAAGATTGAAGCGATTCAAGATTGGAAGAGACCGGAGAGTGTGACAGAGATTCGTAGTTTTCTTGGATTGGCGGGCTATTACCGTCGCTTTATCAAAGAATTTTCCAAGATTGCCGTGCCTCTCACTGGCTTGACGAAGAAAGGTGTTAAATACATTTGGTCAAACAAATGTGAAGCTTCTTTTCAGAAATTAAAAGAACTTCTTTCTGATGCTCCTATTCTCGTTATTCCCGAGGAGAATCAAGATTTCGTTGTCTATACCGATGCTAGTCGCGTTGGTTTGGGTGCCGTTCGCATGCAAAGAGAACGTGTTATTGCTTATGCTTCTAGGCAATTGAAGCCTGCTGAGACTAGATATGCCACTCATGATTTAGAGCTCACGGCTATTGTTTTCGCCCTTCGTATTTGGCGTCATTATCTTTTAGGAGAGAAATTTGTTCTTTATACCGATCATAAGTCCTTGGAGTATTTATTCTCCCAAAGGAACTTAATTTGCGTCAACATCGTTGGCTCGAGTTCCTTGCTCATTATGATCTTGATATTCTTTATATCCCCGGTAAGGGTAATCGTGTCGCCGATGCTCTTAGCCGTAAACAACAAGCTGTTGTTTCTATGATGATATCCGAATGGAACGATCTCGAGATCTTAACCACTTGTGAGATTCGAGAGCGTGTTCCCGATTTACGTTCATCTCTTGTTTTATGTAGCCTTGAGGTTCATCCTTCTCTTTTAGACCGCATTCTTGAAGCTCAAAGTCTAGATCCCGAATTGGCTCTTCTTAGCCAAAATATTAAGGAAAAGATTGATATTGAAGGATTGAAAGACTTTGATATCGATTCTCGTGGCGGCGTTCGGAGATTTGGTAGACTCATCGTGCCAAATATTAGTGATCTTCGTAAAGATATTTTAGAAGATTCACATCGTTCTAAATTCACCATTTATCCCGGTAGTAGTAAAATGTACGCAGATATGAAGCGACTTTATTATTGGGAGGGAATGAAACTTGACATCGCTAACTTCGTTAAGCGTTGCATGACTTGCCAACTCGTTAAAGCCGAACATCAAATGCCCGGTGGGTTATTGCAACCTTTAGAAATTCCTATTTGGAAGTGGGATCAAATTTCCATGGATTTTATTGACGGCCTTCCCCGTTCTCGTTCGGGTCATGATAGCTTATGGGTGATCGTTGATAGACTTACTAAATCCACCCATTTTATTCCTGTTCGATCTAATCGAACCGTTCCTCTTTTGGCCAAAATCTTTATCAAAGAAATTGTTAAATTGCATGGAGTTCCTACTTCTATTGTTAGTGATCGTGATCCATTGTTTACTAGTGGATTTTGGAAGAGTCTTCAAAAAGCTTTAGGAACGAAGCTTAATTTTAGCACCGCTTATCACCCCCCGTCGATGGACAAACCGAGCGTGTGAATCAAACTCTTGAAGATCTTCTTCGTGCTTGTGTTCTTGATTTTGGTGGAAGTTGGGAAGATCATATTTCACTTGTTGAATTTTCCTATAATAATAGCTTCCAATCTAGTATTGGTATGGCACCTTTTGAGGCACTCTATGGAAGGCCATGCCGATCTCCTTCTTGTTGGCTTGAGGCCGGTGAGAAGCTGGTTTTAGGTCCAGATTTTATTCGTGATTCCACAGAAAAGATTGGTCTTATTCGTCATAGGATGAAAGAAGCCCAGAGTAGACAAAAATCCTATGCCGATAATCGGAGAAGGAAGTTAGAATTTTCTGAGGGAGATCTTGTGTTCATTCGTGTTTCACCTATGAAAGGTGTTGTACGTTTCAGTCGATCGGGAAAATTGGCGCCTCGATATATTGGGCCATTTCCTATCATTGAACGTATTGGTTCCATGGCTTATCGCCTTTTATTACCGGCTCAATTTTCTGCTATCCATGACGTGTTTCACGTTTCTCAACTTCGGAAATGTCTTCGAGATACCGATTCTGTTCTTGAGCCCGGTGTTGTGGAAGAGATTGAAGTTTCGCCTAATTTAACTTATGAGCAACATCTTATTCGTATCATTGCTTCGGAAGTCAAACGACTTCGAAATAAAGATGTTCCGCTTGTTAAAGTTCAATGGTCTTCCAATCCTAAGGATTGTTCTTGCGAATCTGGAGAGTACATCGAGCGAACACATTCGGACTTACTTTCTCGTGCTCTTTGAGGTGAACTTCTTATTTCAAGTTTCTTTTGTGATTGAATATGCTCTTATGGTTGTTACTTTATGTTCTCTTCTTAAATATTGCACGGACGCAATTTCTTTAAGGAGGGGAGTCTGTAACAACTCGCATATTTATCGATTTTATATTTAAATATTTTATTTAAATATTTTATCGTTAGTCGGATTTTAGTCCGAAAAGCTACTTTTTGCATACGGTCGAATTAGGACTCGAGACCACTCCCATTGAGTTTAAAATGCCGTTTGCGACCTTTTTGAGTATAAGCTTCGATATGTTTGGAGAAAGTTGATTTTTGCTACTTTTCACTTTGGGTTTGGTTTTGGGCTCAGCCCTATGTTAACTTATGCTCAAATCTGAGCCACTCTTCCCTACTCACCCTCATTCTCTTCTCTTTTCAGTTTTTATAACATCAATGGTGGGAGAGATTGGAAATTAAAAACTCCAAAACCCTAGTTTCTCTTGCAAATCAAATTCCTAGCTCCAAACTCAAGAAGAACCCATTGATAAGCTTCTCTTGTTATTCTCCAACTTATTCTCTTACCAATTTTAGAAATTCCTAAACCTAATTTTGGGAATGTTCTTGTTTTTGAGCTTAGATTCAAGCTCAATTGGGTTGTGTTGAAGAGAGGTTGATTCTCTTGTTGCTTTCAAGCTTCTTCTTGTTTGATTTTGTGAAAAGGTGAGATTTTTATCTCACATCTATGTCTATATCCATCTTTGTGGTTAGGTATGAATTCGTAACATTTGTGCATATTCATTTTCTTTTGATTTGGATCGAATGGGTGAATATTCCAATTTTTGTGAAAATCCTTTTATGGATGTTTGATTACGATATTTGGGGTGTATCGAAGAGCCTATAAGGCCGGGCTGTCATTTGACGTAAATCCTTAGTCGTCGTTGCTCGCTCGATCGCTCCCGACATCGTTTGGGCCATATGGCCTAGGAAAATTGTTGCCCTTACCAGGTTTTCAGACGTCTGGAGACCAATGCCAGACGTCTGGTTTTGCAACCTGGAGAAAAATAAAATACGGCAGAAGAATAAATAAGGCAGTGGCTAATTTCAGACGTCTGAATTATTGTTTCAGACGTCTGGAATAAGGTCAGACGTCTGATTTTAGGTTTCAGACGTCTGGATGGTTTTCTGGGAAATTTCCAGAAACCAAATCCAGACGTCTGGACAACCCCTCAGACGTCTGGAAATCCCTAGTTTTGCCTATTTTCCAAATTTTGAGTATATTTCCAACTTTAATCGATTCGTGTTGATTCCCTTTTTGTTGTTATCATTTGTTATTGACTTTGATGACATTTTCTTCATGATTTTTGGGAATATCCATTTCTATGGATTTGGTATCGATTTCTTTGGATTTTATTCACGTCTTCGAATGTGAGTTTTAGTGATTGATTGTTCTACAATCATTTTTGTGATTTGTCACTTTAAAAATATAAAGGTTTCAATACTAGTATTAAATATCAAAACCTCTTCATCAAAACGATTTCAACTATATTTTCAATATCAAACTCGTTTATAAAACCGTTTTCCAATCTACTAGTATACACAAACCTTTACCTCACTCGTATGAGAAATCTAATTAAACGGCTTAGTAAAACAAGTGGTATGAAGCGCTTGCGTTTACTTGTTCGGTTAATTCTTGGACTTGTTCGATTGAATCTCTTGTGACAATTTTCTAGTGGAAACTTACAATTTGTTCGTAAATATTTAAGTTAAGCTAGTGGTTATGGGACATGATGCTAAACTCATATATTTACTAGCTTAGTGTAATTGACACTTCTCGATGATCATGACGATCATTTTTGTGATTTAGACTAGCAATGTGCGATGTCTCTTTGACTGCGCGGGAGACTAAACCCCGTTTTGTGGAGTTTCGACTCAAATTGGTGGGGTAGCAACCCACGGTCTTTGGACCATTTGTGTGTCAGGTCTTCGGACCATTCGTGTGTCAAATTAATGGCTAGCTACCATGAGATAACTTCTCGTTCATGTGTTACAGCTATTGGTGAGTTTTCATGCTCCCGTTCGTGTGATAGGCCTCCCCCCTATTTTGTGTGATTTCTGGTTTTCGTGTGTCGAATTCTGGAATTTCGTTCTTTACCTATTTTTGTGATTTCTATTGATATGATTTATCAATTTTTGTGCATAGGTGAATTTGTGTGTCATTTACTGGATTTCTTGAGATGATTTCTAGAATTTGTGCTTCACCAATTTTCGTGATTTCCATTGATAAGTTTTATCAATATTTGTGTATTGGTGAATTTGTGTGTCATTGACTTTTGTGATTGACTTTGATATAATCGTCAATATTTGTGGTTTGATGAACGAAATAAGGAGTATGACATTTCTTTGATTCTTGTGTAGATTTGGTGAAATTGATTAATCTCTCGTTGATTTCCAATTACTTATATATATCACAGCTTGGAATTGTGATTATTATGTGTTTGGTCATATCTCTTATTCTATATCGTTTCATCTGATATCTATAGTTAGACTGATCCGTTTATTATTTTCTTATTAAATAATACTCGGGTCAGACCGAGATGTTACAGGTGCTTCTGCTTGACTTCTCTCTTGGGATTGATTCCTCTGACTTTTGGTTAACTACTTAGATTAGTAGTTTTTGTTGTATACATTTGAGATATAGACTCCATAATGTACACTTATTCTTTTGTATAGTTCATGTAACTATTCTTTTGTGATATTGTGGATCTTTTTAGACCACTACTCTGATATACACTTTCATGTGTAGTATTCATATCTATTTCCGCCTTTGTGATATGATTTGTCTGTGACTGATTTGTGTTATGTTTATTTCTATAATTGTTTCCCAAGACCTTTATAGCCACTGTGTAGTAGCTTTGAGTTTGTATCGGTATGTCGGATTTCCTCTTGAGATGAAAAGTTATAATTTTATCTGGCATATCGGTACTCGCACAAAGCAATTATACAGATGGTCGCTCCTCAACTGCCTTATTCTCCGTGCTAGTTGACAGCATTCACAGTAGTGTTCTTGGCTAGCGTGGGTATAGAGGTGGGGTGTCACAATTTTTCACCTTTTCACTTTTCCCTCTTTCCTTTTTCATTTACCCTCTCCTTTTTTTATTGTGAATAAAGAAAACCCAGCCTCCTCCTTTTAAAATCAAAATCAAGAGTTGCACTCTACAATAAATTACAAACTAGATCCAATAAGTTCATATAGGTACAAGCTTCAAATCCATGTAGGCATTGGAGAGTGTGATGGTGATTGGTCAAGCTCAAATGTTTTGCGCACAGGCAAGGGTTTTGATTTGGTGGAGTTAGAGGTAAGTTTTGACGAATTGGAGGGTGGGAATGGACTTTGGGGAGAAGATGAGTGGATGGGAGCAAGATGGGGTAGGGCATGCTGCCTAGTATAATATGGCATTTGGAATAGTGTGCGTCGACCACCAACTCACGATGAAGGAGATGGTTCAAGAATCAACTTTTGGTTGCAAATCGAAGCTTAGGTGAAGATCTTCATTGGTGAAGACGACGTTCGATTTCGTCGACCATGGCTCCGTGTCCGAGTGCGCGCGTACACATATTAGATGGGCGATTTGGTGCATGTACAGGTGGTATGATTTTGAATCGGGAAAGACGTATTATGATGGGTAATTAGTTTTCTAATTAAGTAATTAATTAATTCAATTAATCTCAAAAGTTATAAAATCAATAATCATGCAAGGTCCAATCGAGAGGTGTTCTTTTACATTGTGCTCGTAGGAGCATTATCTACACATTGGAGTTGATTTTTTTCTAGCTTGGAGCAAGTTGAATTTTGAGCTAAAATAGAAACGCTTAAGCGACAGCAAAAATTTCGATGAGTTATCTCACCTTTGGATGAGTACTATATGATATATGTAACAGACATAAATGATTGTGTTGTGCTTGAATGATTTGTTGGTTTGGTTTAGTTAAATTTCTACTTTGAAAAGCGGGATAACATATAAAATGAAATACAAGGAATTATGTAGTGGAATCTAGATTCCTCACCATTTTGATTTTAAATTTAAGTTATATACTTGTATAAATTGTTGAATGCTAAAAAGTTTGGTAGTTCGCTATATTTGATATAACATTGATATATGTTAAAAGTTGAAACTTTTTAGGGAAAAACTTAGTAGTAGCATTGGTGAAGTACTGCGACCACTTTTGCCTTCATTATAGTATTTTGAAATACTACGGTTTTCTATTTTGATTTGAAAATGGTTCTAATTTGGATGATGATTTTAAAAGTGATTTTGGGAATTTTCAAGGGCATTTTATATAGAGATGGTTTTTGAACTTCTTTATTTTATTTCAACTTTTTTGTTAATCTTTCTAATTTATATGAAATGTTTTAGAAGTATTTTTGGTAATATTTATTGTACAGTAAAGTTCATATAATAATGAATGTATTTTAAAGGAAAATAAAAGGGGACTTTATCTTTTGTAATAAAGTAATTCCGTTTTAAAAGAAGATATCAATATTGTGTAATAAATATTGGGAAACGATTTATATAAAATGTTGCATAGAAAGAAAGATATATAAATTTTATTTTATAAATAAAAGAGACATTTATAAATGGTATTTTATAAATAAAAGAGAGATTTATAAACGGTATCCATAAAAAGGAATGATATCATTTTTATAATTTGTTATAATAAATCACATTTGTGGATTAATAGTAATATATGGAATGGTCATTTTATGGAAAGTATTTGGTTCTATCTTGAAGCCGAAGGTTTGTAATAAGTAAATGAGATTTATAAAAGAAGTTTTATAACTAAATTTGGAGATTTATAGAAGGAGTCTTATAATTATATTTGGAGATTTATTGAAGGGGTTTTATAATTAAATTTGGAGATTTATAAAAGAAGTTCTATAAATAGAAAAGATATTTTGAAAGAAGTTTTATAAATATATATAAAGGGTATTGATAAAAGGAGTTTTATAAATATAAAGAAGATTTTATAAAAAAAATTATAAATAGAAAGGAGATTTATTAAAGGATTTCATAAATATAAAATAGATTTATAAAAAGGAGTTATTATAAAAGAAATGAGATTTCGTTCCCACAAACGATCAATTTAAATTATGGTGGTACGAAAGGTATGCTTTTCATACTTAACACCAAATTCTGAGGTATGGAAACTTGTCCTTATCCTGAGAATTAAGAATGCATGTCGAGGCAAGGATGACACGTTAACTTATTCAACTTCACTGTTAATTGATGAACAGTGCAGGATTAAAATTAGAAAGAGGTGGTAATTATATTTGATCCAATTTCTATATGACCTTGTTACTTACATTAAAGGTGTTATGGGTTATCGCCGTTAACGTTCTTAAATGACATCTGTTTTAACCCAAATAAGTTTGGCTTTGAAAATATGAAATCTTTCTTAAGATTTGTGAATATGCATACACCATTGAGTTAAGCATATGGATACATTTTCTATGTATTGAAAACGTTGGGTTTTGGGAATATACATATACCGTTGATATAAGTATATAGAAAAGTTTTCTAAGTATTGAACGTAAAATGTTTTATGAGTATACTTATACAATTGAGATAAGTATATCAATATTGCCAAGTATTGAAAGTGAAATGTTTTGTGAGTATAGTTATACAGTTGAGGTAAGTATATTAATATTTTTAATTATTAAAGTGAAATGGTTTGTGAATATATCTTTATAAAAGTATTTTTAATACATGTATTTACATAGTGGTTTTAATTAATGAAAGGATTACTTTGAGAGGCTAATGGTTGCTTATGTGCTTAATCATGCTTGGTCAAATCTTTAATCAGATTGTTTGTATTTTTGATAGTTAAATAACCGACCATCAAATCTTTACTAGTTTGAAACTATCATTTGTTGGTTTAGAGAGACCATGATCAAATAAGTATGGGTTATCTGAAAACCACTTTGAATTGGCATAAGTGTTCGAATTTGAGACATTTTGAAGATGATGGAATCAATAACGGAGTCTTTAAAGTGCAAGGGCTACTTGCTACTAATCCCGAGGATGTAGTAGAAGTCGTGTATCGATCTAGAATTTTACCACTTTGATTGATGAATCTTTAGTTTATTATAAATACTTAATTAATGGATTTTTATAACTCAAATATACCCTTTTTAATTAACAACTAGTAATGATGAATCCATTTTTAAAAATTGTGTTACCATCAGTCTTCACTTCGACCCTGTCCAAACCGTGAAGTATATGAAAAAGGGATTCACAAGGAATGATAGCATTAACAAAACTTTTTGAAGGAGTTGGAGGGATGTTTCAGCAAAAGAAAATTAGATAAGACGAGCACTTTCGAAGAGGTCGAAAGGTGACAAAGCCATCCTTTCACTTCGATAAACCCATTTTGAAGCAGCAACTTCCGCACGCTTAAAGGAGTTTCGAATGTGTTGAAGCTACCTTCCGAAGGCGACATATGGTAGGCTTTTGCATGAGCACTAACCCCTTTGAAATAGTAGTTTCGTCATCATTTACCTTCCATAATAGAATGTTTGGCCGTAGCTACCCCATCAAAATCATATATTAGCCTTTTAAATTTGTTGAAATCATCCAATTATAAAGGAAAATTTACTCATTCAATATAACATTCTCACATACCAGAAGATGGGTGTTCCGCATCAATCAACATGTATGCCTTCGAAAGATATCTTCCATGCTTAAACTTTCTGCTATGTTCCAAATCCTTTAAAGACAAACAGATACACCAATCGATGGAATCAAAAGCTCATATCATTTATTACTTGCAACAGCATAGAAACACAATGTAGAGAGCACGCTAACCCCTTTCGATGAAGTCAAAAGTAGTCAAGTTCTATTTTAAAGTAAAGTAAGAGGGTGACCAAACTTTTGCGACAATGAAAGGTCATCATTCGACTAGGTCGAAAGGTCTGGTTTGAAAAGGTTCAACCAGCGCCTATAAATAAAACCCTAAGGGTCTTGTTTTGGGGAACCAAATTTATTCATTTCATTCTTGTACTTTCTTGAATTTGTAAACCCTAATCTAAAACTGGATTAGGGATTTCGCTACGTTGTATACTTAGGCTTTGAGTAAAAGGAAAGTATTATTCAGTGCAAGTCTATGGTATTCTTGGATACATTAGCTAATTCAAAATCTTTATTTGGTTTTGTTTATAATCTGCTTATATCGATATGATCGAAAGGTTACCTTTTTGAGGAAGACGAAACCTTTCCACTCAACTAAAATCCTTAGATCACTAGGTCCTTACCTCAAGCAACCTTGACCACTTCGAAAGGAGGTTTTGATAGGATTCTAAATCGGTTTAACTAGATCGAAAGGTATTATAAAAAGGGATTCAGATGGTTCAACCATGTCCAAAGGTTATATAAAAAGGAGTTTCAACTGCCTCAACCTTTTCGAAAGGTGGATTTAAAGGAATTGAAAGATTTTAAATATCTCTATATATTCGAAGGGGAATTTCGATGGGTTTACATACACTTTAAACTTTGCTTTGGGGTGTTGACAAGTTTTCTTGTTAACAATTTTGCCGCTAGAAGGAAGGTTTGAACCAACAACCTTATTGAGTTACTAACTTTATTCTCCACTAACCCTATTCTATTACAAGTTTACCTTAGATCTTACACCATTATGTTTACCGAAATCAAAAGGTCCGAACAAGCATCCTCAGAGCCACATTCAATTGGATTCTCCCATAGAAAAGTTAATGATTCTAAACTACATGAAGAGCAAATGTTCAGATTGCTTTAAGGATCACAAAGAAAAAGAGAGCTAAATCTTTTGATCCAGACAAATGGAGTTTAAACCCTTTTCATATTGGCTCCATACCTTTCTTTTCCTTAAGAGGAACAAAAGATAAGAATGATAACTTATTTGACCAAATGAAAAAAACAATTCAACTCTATACCAAAGGCACTGACTATGAAGAAGGAATGATCACTAATTACAATGCCTTTGCACAAAATGGCATTAAGCAACAAGCGGGACGTTGCCTACATGTGAACTTCAAAAGGTTTTGTAAAGAGATCCTCAAAAGGCAAGTTTCAAGTCAAGACTCCCTAAGGAATGCAATCTTACCACATCGATTGAGAATGTTTATTTGCTGAACAAGGAGGAACTCAACTATTAGCCATACCAAAAGAAAAAATCTAAGTATGAAAGTAATCGGGAGGATCCTATTACCACTATTACATGATGAATGGGCATGAGACAAATCAATGTAGAGCATTTGGAGGAATGGTGATCGACTTTTGAAATAAGGCAAAATCAATATATTTGTAAAGAGATCCTTGTCGAATTCAATAAAGCATCACTTTTCTAAGAAAAATCTACATGGTTGGGAGTAGAATTCTTCTTAAACTTGGATATTACCATAAATGGTCAAAGCCTTTGTTCGTGCTGAGTTGGCCAGCTCAAACGCCTCCTGGAGGGAAGTTAGAGTAAGCCTTTAACCGCGCCATGCAATAATTAGGTTAAAGCATCAAAAAGCCCTTGATCGCGCTGCGCTATGGCCAAGTGAGGGAACCTCCTAGAGGGAGGTAGAGTAAGCCATTATCCGTGCCATGCTATGGTTAGGTTAAAGTATCAATAAACCCTTGATCGCGTCATGCTATGGCTATGTCAAGGCACCTCCTAGAGGAAGGATAAAGTAAGCCCATGGTCCCTCCATGTTATTGCCTGGCCAAGGCACCGAACAAGCCTTCATTCATGCCTATAAGGCTTGGCTGGAGTGCATCATAGAGGGAGGTAGGGTAAGTCCTTGGTCCTGCTTGTGGATAAGCTAATAAAGTGCAACGAACAACAATGGACAAAGATGTCTGTGCTTGAGAAGCGGCATATCAAACAATGACAACAATGAACTAAGATTTCCGAGCCCGAAAAATGGCATGTCAAGCAACGATAACATACAAGGCCTAAAGGGTGGCATATGTCAAAAAAATCAAAACCCAAAGAGCGGTGCAAAATAGAATGCTTAAATAAGAATCTACAGCCTCCGACTAATTACCAAAAGAGAATTTTAGAACTTCACTTTTAAAACCCGATATGAGTTTCGAGTCTTTTACTATTAATCTCTGGTCTTCATCATGCATGAATCTGGTTTTCGGGATAATTACTATTAACTTCTGGATTTCATTCATTAATGCCCGAATCTTGGTCCTGAACTTCTATTATGGAGACCTTTACCATGGATTTCTGGCTAACATCCATTGATACCCAAATATGGGTTTTGGGTCTTTAACTTTTGAGTCATTCATTAATACACAAATCTAGGTCCTTGAGCAATTGATATTGAAATTTCTATGAATTTCTAGTCTTCATTTAAACTCGAGATCTATCATACTAAAGCCCGAATAAGGATCATTGGACTTCTTCTACAAACTTTCAGGCAACACTTATTGACAATAGATTCTGGGTTTCAGATCTTCTATTATAAAGATTCCTAAACTTCTATGATTTATTTGCAGATGATGAATTCTGGACTTTTATTAAATGATTATTATTGACTTTCTATTAATTATTTATATAAGAGGAATTTCTGAACTTCTATAACTGAAACAAGAATTGGATTTCTGGTTCTCTATGATTATATTTTTGGTATTTTGTCAATATAGTTGGAGTTGGATCCCTGACACTCTATCGTCATTGCCAAAGATGGGTTTCAAGACATCTAACCATATCCAATTATGGAATTACTTCTCACTTATTATTATATTTTCACATAATGATCTGTTAACTTCCATTACTAGGATCTTTTGAGTTCCTAATACTATCACTAATAATGTGGATAAACTAATATACGTTTCAAGTTAATGATAAAAAAATATTGTTTACTTTGTACTTTTCTCATTAAGAAAGACTGAATGGGCTAGCAAATACAGAAACCATAGCCTAAGTTATCAAAAAGCAGATTCATAAACAACATTTAAGAAAAGATTAAATACCAACTAATATTTACATAATTTACGTAATTTATAAAATTATTTACATGTGTATGACACAAGTGTATGTTTCACAAACCCTAAACAGCTTTGTCTAGATTTTCAGCAATCAAAGGATCAACGATATGCCGAATTGCTACATAAAGAATCTCTTTAAGCTTCTTTTCCTTTTTCTTTATATCATCAGCATCATCAATGGATTTTTTTAAGAACCATCAAATCACGGTTGAAAGCTTTGTTAGTGCCCCTAAGGGTTTTTTTGAGTCTCCAGATCAACGATGCGCTTTTGAAGAAGATACTTTTCACCTTTGAGTCTTTGAACCTTAGTTGCGTATTCATTGATGCGCTGTGAATTCTCACCCTCTGATGGTCATCAAAATATCTCATCATTGAAAATTTGACCTTCCTGCACCATTCTGGTACTACCTTCTCATCTAAACCGGAAGAAGGGTTAGTGGTAGTAGTAGGAAATTTTTGAATTGCAAGAGATGAAAATCTTGTTGATTTTATGACAGATGAGTTGATTAGAGAAGTCGATAAATTGATATTTGTAATGTTGTCCCTTATGATGAATTCAAATGATTTGCATTGAGCTTGACTGTCTTTTAACATAATCTCAAAATCGCTTATCTGCTGAAGTAGCTCAGACATCTTATGATCAAAATCAATCGAAATATTCGATTTGATTTGGCGCTTCAATATGGAAATTGTTTCAATCTTCTTCTTGACATCTACTTCATTATTGGCGATCTAATCATTGAGGTTTCAAACAATTGTCTTCTGAAGGAAATATATCTTGTGCCATTCCATTGCTTCTACATTGTCGTGAAAACAAACAGATAAAGGATCATTAGTAGACGCCTCTATTCAACATCTACAATCAATCTATCTCTAATGCTAGTCAAGGTAAATAAGAAATATGATGAGAGTGGTGCGATAGCTAACTGTGAGTCCTATATAAACAAAAAACAAAGTAAAGACTCAAATAGCCAATCTCTTTTATTGCAACAATAGAAATTACAACTTAAGAAGAAATAAGACAGAGTGTACAACCTTATTATTTTAATCAAATACTTGTTTTATTACACTTATAGTTGAGAAACAACATTTTCAACTTTGTTCAAGGAATTATCTAAAAGAGTAACTATCGAACAAAAAGGGGCATTAAATCCTTTGGAGGTAATAACTGGAGGATATTTGTTATAGTCCTATTCCCTAGCAGGAAGACTATCATGACCGCATATTAATTTGGTGTGATATGTTCGAATTTCCTTAAGAAATTTTTTTCTTCTTCACTAAGAAAATTGAATCGAAGGAGGGGATGTTCCATGTAAAGTTTCTGCAGGTCCCTAAGAAAGTAGCATCTAGCCAATTCTAACGATTTCAAGAGCAAAGCATTTTTTAAATAGCCTCTTCTTAATTTGACATATTTTCTTGAATAATATCTAGAAACAAGACTGCATGAGAGACATTTATTCTGTGATAACGTTATAAAATGCGACTAAGTATAAAAAGAACCTAGCATAGAAAATTTACAAATCAATGTTACTACATAATTACATATTTTCATCCAGTTTGTACAAAATTGACTTTTGAATAACTCAGAAATAATTTTATCCTTATAATATTTGAGTTTTCCTAGAGCCAACTCATGAGAGTTTGATTTGACCCGCGGTGAATTCCAACAAGCCCTTAGATATGAATCAGATCCAAATTTGTCTAAATATCTCTCACGCAAACACCTAAGTAGACTCCTACTAAAATCACCCAAGTATGAAAAATCTACGGTCGGGTGTCTGCAACAGGCTTCATATAAGAAGTTTATTAGGATGTCCCTTTCTTCAACCAACATTGAGAAAAGTGTTATTAATACCCGGTTCTCTTCTAAAAGTTTATCATATTGAAGTCATGCACTCTTCAATCGGGGGGCAACTTCCCGGTCTTTAAAGGATGCCAACACCGTGGCTGTAATGACCCTGACTCGATGTTCGAAAAAAGGCACCAAATACATCATCCGTATTCGAATGCCGTAGATTCAAACGATGAATCTGGTTCGTCGAAGCTTATAACACATTAAGTAGATACAACACAGCAGAAACAGAAGAATAACTTTATTGATACAATAGTTGATTACAACAATTGAACAACATTAGATATATATTTATATATATATACACACACAACATCGGAAATAACACAATGGAAAGAAATCTCCAACTTGATCTCCAAGAGAAAAAGAAAAAATCCAATATCTGTATCGCCATTTGCCAAAGCTCCAAAACTCCAATCCAGTAAGCTCGAACCAGCATCACGTTTAATGTAGAAAACTAGGTAACTCATCGATGCGATCGCCAAGATCCAAAGACTTCAAAGATTTCCAAACGAAAAGCTGAAGACTACCCAATTAATATCTACTAGCTGATTATCTGAAAATCTAACTCTAGGCTGCCCGTGTGGAAAATTATGGGCACCCAGAGTTTAGAAAGGGAATAATAAACTCCAAGTCAGTCATGGGACTGGTACGAGCAAACAAAAACAGTTTATCTTTGATAAAAGAAATTAAAAGAAATCCGCAATGCTTTTTGAAAAATGAAACTACTATAAGGCCTCCCCGCATACACACAATGCAAGCGCACAGTTGGAGGAGATTTCTCCTTATGATAGTCAAACATGCTTGATACGCAAAATCCTTTTTGATATTATTATTAGTGCATAGTGCAGAAAACCTTATGAAAGTATAATATCAATCTTAGCCGGCAAAGGTACCATTATATTATGCCTGTTGTTAATCCCTTTTCTGAATGGCGACCCAACTGCTTAAGAAGAGCCGACGACTTAACGACCTAACATAACAACGGGTTTACTACCCCAAAACCCCAAGCGACTTAACTGTTTACAGCTCCAAGCGACTTATGACTTATAGCATCTGGCGAGCTAACATTGCAATGAGTTAACGAATCAACCTCCCAACGGCTTTCAACGAGTTAAGCGACTTAATTAGATCAACGGCATAGCGACTCAAACACGATAGTGGGTTGAATACTACAGCGACTCAATGAGGTAGCGACCTAGCAACCTAGCGGGTTTTGAGCCCACAACTGCACCTAAATAAGCCGCGTTTCCTTGCCATTTGTATATAGGTTGCTCCAACCTATATTAGGTCGCTGCTTCTCCCAAGTCTATCTTAAGTCGCTCCACCTGATGCCTCAACGTATAGATTGCCTTCCATTCCCCATAGGTCGCTGCGACCTACCAGCCAACGCAAATGGCCAAATACACCCACTATAAGCCATAACCCGTACTCATTAGGTCGCCCACGACCTAACTCAACTCCTAAGCCGCCCACGGCCTACACCACACGACCTAACTTCGAAAGTCCCCTATAAATACCCCCCTTACTCCACATTGGGGTGGGGGGATGATTTCTGGAACGCCAAGACATTGCTGTTTTTACGACTTCTACAACACTACAAATGCCAAAGACAGTTCAAAGAACCTTGGGAAAAGATCAAGTTCATTCAACATGAATTCAAAGAACTTTTCTGCATCAAAGTTCTAACTACTTGCCTTAATGGTGTTGTAATTGAAGAATTATTGTAAAAATTGTAATCAAATCAATAATAGAAGAGATTAAGTGGACGTAGGCTTGACTTTGAGACGAACCATTATAAAAATTGTTGTCTCTTTACTACTGCTATTTTCTGCTTGCTTTTAATTCTCGTACCAAAGGGTGGTGCTTTCGCTATATCACAACTCACACTGGGGTGTTAGCGTACATTTTTAGCGTTAACATTTTTGGTGCCTGAGAATTAAACTCAGTGGTGCTCTCATCAAGAAGCTTTTGGCCTACAACATATGGCCCTTCCCAATTTGGTCCAAGCACGCTTGTGGGTGTCATAATTATTTTTAAGATTAGATCCCCAACTTCAAAGCTGCGTCGGCGAACTTTGGAATTGAAGTGCCTGGCTATTCTTTGCTGATGAGCCGCAATTCTGAGCTCAGCTTCTTCCCTTTTTTGATCAAGGAAGTCAAGGGCTTCAAGTTGTAGCTTTTCATTTTTGGCTTGATTGAAATGGATTATTCTATGTGAAGGGACCTCTATTTCTACCGGAATCATTGCCTCTGATCCATATGCCAATGAAAATGGAGTGTGCCCCGTCGTAGTTTTATGTGTAGTTCTCTATGCCCATAGTGCTAGCGGAAGTTTATCGACCCAACCACCTTTTGCCTTTTCCAGCTGTTTTTCGTTGGTTGATTTGATAATTTTGTTTACTGCTTCCACTTGCCTGTTTGCCTACGGATGAGCCACTGCTGAGAAACTTTTCTGGATCTTGAATTTTTTGCAAATATCTTGGAACTCTTTACTTTCAAATTGGGTTCCATTGTCTGTGATTATCTTTTGAGGGACTCCATACCTGCAAATGATATTCTTAGTTACAAAGTTTATCATTTTCTTAGAGGTAATAGTAGCTAAGGGTTCAGATTCAGCCCATTTAGTAAAATAATCAACAACGACAATAGCATATCTGATTCCGGATTTTGCAGTTGGCAGAGGCTCGATGAGATCTATTCCCCAAATAGAAAATGGCCACGGACTGACCATCTGTGTTATCTCAGTGGAGGGTGCTCTTGGGATTTTTTCAAATTTCTGGCACCGGTCACAATCTCGAGCGTAACTCGCGGCATCACGATTAATATCTGGCAAAAAATATCCATAACGGAGAATTTTCTTTGCTAAAGTTTGACCTCCTGAATGGTCTCCACACTCTCCTCCGTGTACCTCAGTTAGAATTGTTTCAGCTTCTTCCTTGGTCACACATCGGAGTAATGGCATTAAGAATCCCCGCCTATACAATCAGCCATCTTGAATTGTATACCTTGAAGCCTTTCTTAACAGTTTCTGACGCTCTTTTGAACTTTCTGGCGCAGATCCGTTGAGCAGATAATCGTTTATCGGAGTCATCCATGATTCCTGTTCTTGAGTTATGATCATGATCCAGTCTATATCCATTTCATCAATGCTTGGAGTTGACAGGACCTCCACAGGAACTAATCCCAATAATTGAGCTTCGTCAGTGCTTGCATACTTCGCGAGGGAATCTGCCTTCATGTTTTCTTTCCGAGGTATATGGTTTTTCGTATAATGGTCCAGGTCCTCAAGAAGCTCCCTGGTTCTTGACAAGTAAGCGGGTAGATTTCCCCCTTTGGTTTTAAACTCTTTCTTGACTTGACACACAATAAGCTGTGAATCACTGAAGATCTGCAATGCCCTGACGTTTAATTCTTTAGCAATTCTCAAACCGGCAATAAGAGCTTCGTACTCTGCTTCATTGTTTGTCGAAGGGAATTCCAATCTTAAAGCATAACACAATGACCGTCCTTCAGGGGTTTCAAGCACAACCCCGGCCCCGGAACAGTAATCGTTTCTTGCGCCATCAACATACAATTTCCACCGGATTGAAGGATTATCGGTCACTACTTTCTCACTATCACCTTTGTCTGTACATTCCGCGATGAAGTCTGCCAAAGCTTGTCCATTGATTGCTCTCCGAGGATGATAAGTGATGTCATATTGGATGAGTTCAATATTCCATTTCAAAAGGCGATCCGAAGTCTCAGGGCGAAAGAGGACTTCCTTCAGAGGCTGATTAGTGAGGACTTTGATTGGATGAGCTTGAAAATATGGCCTCAATTTTCTTGACGCAATTAGTAGACAATAGGCAAGCTTTTCCAACTTTGAATAGTTCTTTTCTGCCCCACTGAATCTCTTGCTGATGTAGCAAAACCGGGCGTTGAATTTTTGCATCCTCTCGTACCAAAGCTGCGCTGAGGGCATGAGACGAGATCGCCAAATATACAAAAAGATCTTCACCATTGTTGGGCTTAGAAAGTATAGGAGGTGTTTCCATGTGGCGAATCAGCCCATCGAAAGTTTCTGGCATTCAAGAGTGCAGTCAAATTTTTTTCTTCCTTTCTTTAGAGCATCAAAGAATGGAATGCATTTATCAGTAGCTTTGGAAATGAACCGACTCAGGGTAGCAAATTTTCCATTGAGACTTTGCAATTCTCTCTTCGTTCTAGGAGCTTTGACTTCTCTTAAGGCAGTTATCTGAGAAGGATTAGCTTCAATGCCCCTTGCACTTACAATGAAACCCAAAAACTTTCCAGATTCTACCCCAAATGAACACTTCAAAGGATTCAGCTTCATACTGTACTTTTGGAGGATTGAGAACATCTCTGCCAAATGATCCAGGTGGTCCACCGCTTTCTTTGACTTTACCAGCATATCATCGACGTAAACTTCCATAGTCCTACCAATCTGCGGTTTAAACATGGCATTAACAAGTCTTTGGTAAGTTGCCCCCGCATTCTTAAGTCCAAAAGGCATGACTCCGTAGCAGTAAAGACCAACATCGGTGATAAAGCTCGCGTCCTCTTGATCTGGCTCATGCATTATGATCTGGTTATATCCGGAGTAGGCATCCATAAAAGATAGCAATTCATGCCCCGCCGTTCCATCCACCAACTGGTCAATCCTGGGCAATGGGAAGCAGTCTTTGGGGCAGGCTTTGTTTAGATCTAAAAAGTCAATGCACTCTCTCCATTTTCCATTAGCTTTTTTAACCAGTACTGGATTTGAAACCCAATTCGGATAAGTGGATTCCCTGATAAAACCATTCTCCATGAGGCGATCAACCTCTTGTGACCTTTCAGGACCTTGAGTTCTCCTTTTCTGCTTTACCGGTGTAAACTTTGGATCAATATTCAAGGTATGTACTGCAATTTCTGGATATATTCCACACATATCGGCATGAGTCTAAGCGAATACATCCAGATTTGCTTTCAAAAATGATACCAAAACATTTTGAACCGTTGCACTAAGCTGTGAACTCACATTCAACACTTTGTTCGGGTCTTTCGGGTCAACAGGTACCGACACTGTCACTTCAACTGGTACCACTCTATTCTCCCTTGCACTGGCTTTTCTGGAATCCATCTCTCTTCGTGCACCGCTATGTTCGCCTGTGCAGGGTCCACCCTATAATTGCTACAAGGTTGATTCTTTGATGCGGACCGGGGCCGCCGCATCTTTTCCCATTTCTCTCCTCCTCGTTTCACGCAACTCTGTAAGATAACATTCTCGTCCAGCATTCTGATCCCCTTTCACCACACCGACTCCATTATCTGTGGGAAATTTTATGGTCAGACACCACGGGGCAAGAATAGCTTTAAATGCTGCCAGAGTTGGTCGGCCTAGGAAGGCATTGTAGGCAGAAAATTCTTCAACAATAACAAAGGTCTGTTTTCGAGCCACTTTCCTCTGCCCCTCTCCAAGCTCTACGAACAAATCGATAGTCCCAATTGGCTGTTTCGACTCCCCAATAAAACCAGCAATCTTTAGTGATGAAGCTTGAACGTCGGCCATTGGAATCTTCATCTGATCAAAAGTTTTCTTGAAGAGAATGTTGCATGAAGCTCCACAGTCAACCAGAACTCTTTTCACAATAGCTGGCCCAATGCCGGCGGAGATGACCAAAGGATCAATGGTAGGAGCTTCAACACCCATCGAATCCCGAGCACTAAATATAATGTCATCATTAAAAGGTTTCTGCTGCTTCAGGGGTGCAGCATCTTCTAACACAAAAACATTTTCATCTGCCGTTGCATACTTCAAAGCACGGGCGTATCTTTCCATCTCACCCCAACTCCTGCCAGCTGGGTGAGGGCTCCCTGTAACCACATTTATAACAGGCCTCTCCGATTCATGAGCTGCCGCTTTTCACTTGAGCTAGGACGATGAACATGAACCCGTTGTCCTTGAGTTGACGAGGTTGGTCCATTCTTGTTCCTTTTTACATATTGCTAGAGCTTGTTTTCCTTCAATAGTTCCTCAATCACCTCCTTCAAGTGACGGCACTCATTAGTATCATGCCCGGGTTGGTTATGGAACCGGCAAAACCTTCCATTCTTCTCAGCTTTGCCATTAACTCTTTGCTTAGCTGGTGCGGGGAATTCGACCGTGTCTTTGTTTGCAAAGTAGATGTTTTTCAGGGTATTAGTCAGAGGGGTAAAATTGAAGGGACGTCCTTTCTTTGCATCTCCTTGCTTTTTCTGGGCATCGTTCCCCCTCTTTTGATTGCCAGATTCCTTCTTATTCGGAACAACATTACTATTTCCAGCCCCTGTCGATACCACCTTAGCCGGTGCTTGGAGGCTTTCCAGGCACATGAATTCATCGGCTTTCTTATAAAACTTGTCAAGTGAATTTGGTTCCTTCATTTTCAACCACCTCCCGAACTCACTTGTCTTATCAATAGCCTTCATCAGGTACGTCAAAATCATTCTCGGCTCCGCATTGTCCACTTCAGCCAGAGCTATATTGAAGCGATTCAAGAAAGCTCTAATGGATTCTCCAGGATTCTGCTCCAAGCTGGATAATGACATTATATCCTTTGCCTTTGACGCATACAAACAAAACTGTTCCTTGAATTTCCGAGTCAAATCACAAAATTGGTCTATCGATCGGACCGGCAGCTTCGTGAACCAAAGTAAAGCAACTCCTTCCAGGTATACCCAAAAATACCGGCATTTGATTTCATCAGAGGCTCTGGCACCCGTCATGTGCCAATCATACTTATACAGAAACTCATTAGGATCTCTCGTTCCCTTGTAAGCTGGAATAGTTGGAGGGACAAACTTCCTTGGGAATTCTGCCTTCAGGATCTTTTCAGTGAATGGAGTTTTGCTCGCAGCGAAACCCCATTCTTTCTCATCTTCATTTCTCTACATACTTTCCTTCATAATCTGACGAACCATTCCCGAGAAATACTCTTCATCATTTTGAGGCTCAGCGGGACAAACATCGGCTATTCTCTCCGAACTTTGTCTTGACAACCGTTCACGGAGGGTTGGTTGCGGCCCCGATCCTCCGGCTTGGGGAGGTTCCCTTTCCACTGGATCAGCTGGCCTTTGGGGGATGTTCCTTCCTTCCACATTCTGCACTTCATCGGCAAGGTTTCCCTCCTTAGTTGCCGGCTGGCTGTTTGCCTCAAATAAAGCATTCAACCTTTCCATCATTAGGTTATTCTGAGCTTCCATTTGTCGGTGTAGCCCAGATACCACGGCATCCAGCTCTGCCCGTGTAACTCCGAGGGTTGGAGTTGTTTGACTTAAAGGAGGAGAAGTGGCAGTAGTCTCGCGAACATCGTCGGATTTAACAGACTCGCATTTTCTTCCGGGGGCCACTATTTCCGATAAACTCCTGGTTTTTAGAGAGATCCTTTCTACAAATTTCTGTGGAGCTATGATGACAGTATCCTGAGTTGGGTTCTCAGTGAAAGCACCAAAAATGTTAACGTAAAAAGTCAGACGCTAACACCCCGATGCAAATAGAGATTGAATGAAGGCACCACCCGTTAACACGGGAATCAGAAAAAGCAGTAATTCACTGAAAAAGCAGTAAGAGACACAGAGTTTATAGTGGTTCGGCTTATAATCAAGCCTACGTCCACTTCAATCCTTTTTTATTGCTTATATGATTACAACCCTTTACAATTTCCTTCAATTACAATTCACTTCAAAAGACAAGCAGCTAGAAAAACTTCAATGCAAGAGAGTTCTCCGAAGTCATGATTGAATACGTTGAATCCCTGTTTGAAGTTGATTGAAGCTTCTTGTGAGTTTCGAATGTTGGAGTAAGGCTCGGCTTGAAGATGACAGAGTATCGATGCTTTGAAGAAAATGATCGAAAAGTCCCCTCCATGTTGGAGCTTAGGGTGTATTTATAGAGGATTTTGGACAGGCCTTAGGTCGTGAGCGACCTAAGGAAGGTCGTGAGCGACCTAAAGAAGTGTGGGCGACCTAAAGAAGTGTTGGCAAGCTAAAGACATACAAGTTACGACCTAAATGGCCTGCACTTGTGCATACAAACCAACGGGTAGGACTTAGCGACTTATAGGGAAGCGGCATAGTTCTTTCGCAAGTATTAAGTCGTGAACGACCTAAAATAGGTTATCAAATCATTAGGTCGTTGCCTCTTTAACTCTTTAGGTTGCACGGAAATTAATCCATTAGGTCGTTAACTTTTAGGTCGTTGGGTCGTCCCATTCTTTTGCGCAGTTAGGTCGTCCACCTTTAGGTCGTTACGTCGTCCCATTCTTTTAGGCAGTTAGGTCATTTACCTTTAGGTCGTTAAGTCGTCCCATTCTTTTAGGCAGTTAGGTCGTTCACCTTTAGGTCGTTAAGTCACGGACCCCCGGGTCACTGAACTCATTAGGTCGCAAACCTCTTTAAGTAATTAGGTCGTTGAGCAGTTAGGTCGCCCCACATCTTAAGTCGTTAGGTCATACCCTTTTAAGTCGTTAGGTCGTAACCTTTTAAGCCGTTAGGTCATAACCTTTTAAGTCGCTGAGTCATTATCAAAGCGGAGTTAACAGGTTTAAAGGAGTCGAAGGTTTTAGATATCTCTATTTGTTTGAAGGGTGGTCTCGAAGGGTTCAGTTACACTTTAAACTTTTCTTTGGGGTGTTGAAAAAGTTTACTTGTTAACAATTTTTTTTTAAAATAATTAGTTTAATGAAAAATAGAAAATATGAGCGGAAATCATTTTTTGGAATTTCGATTTTTCATTGATAAAAGTTGTCGGAAATGTTGTGCACAATTTAGAAAAATATACACATACGTATAGTAATAAAATAAATATGGTTAATACTAATAATATGGTAAAATATATTTACTTAAGTAAATATAGAGAAGCTGTGACTTTTTGTCCAAAATTTAAAAATAAAATAAAACAAGATGTAGTGTCACCTTTCACAGAACATCATGGTACAAGGAAGAAGTTTGCATGATGGGTAAAGAGGGGGTGGTGATTACATGCATGTGGGACAAGTAAGGAGGAGGTGGAGAAAAATATGTTGAGCGTATGAACTAAAAGGGTAATTTAGTAATTTGTTTATTCCACATTGTATAAAAAAACAATTTCTTAATTATCTCTCTATATACATCTCTCTCTTATTTTTAATCTTCAATTCTCATTTCTAAAACTTCATCTTCTTTTCTAAGTTTTAAAACATTTTAAAGGCTTCCGTAGTTTTTCAAAAGATTAAAAGTAATTCTTTTTTCATTTTTAATTCTTGGAAAATTATTTAAACACCCTTCCTACACATCCTTCCATCCAAAGCTAGCCGAAACTCCCACTACAACCCAAGGCCGAGCCCTTTTCCCCTCTAGGTTGAACCAAAATTTCACTTCCCTAGGCCAAAAGTAAGTTTTTATAAAAGAAAATCCAAGATGTAAGGCCGATCCAAGTTGTATTGGTAGTTGTAGTTGATTTGGTTAAGATTTAGGAAGTAAACCTCATATTTTTAATTAAAGTTTTTATCTTTATATGTTGACTGTAAATTGTTGTTGAATGTTTAGTTTAAAAATAGTGTTGTTGTGTTTTGCTTGTATGTGCTTATGTGTAGAATTGGTTAGGGACTTGGAAATGAAGTAAAAAAAAATGAAGTTATCCTTTAAAGTTGTGATCTTTACCCTTTTTATTTTTATTATGCCATTTTTTTCATGTATGAGCTTATATTTAAGTGTAGTAAGCTAAAGGGAAGTTATCAATTGATCTGCGTTTTATTTTGACATGTAGATCCCTTGATTTTAAACTTATTTACTTATGTATTTTCTAAGAAAATGTTTTACAAAAGTTTCCAAAAATTTTACCTTCGACTTCTATTTTCATTTTAAGTTTATACAATAATTTAAGATATAAAAACGTAAAGGTTTTAAAGGGGAATCTTATGTATAAAACTAGTTTAAAGTCATGGCATCCATAGCGATAGTCGTTGTGGATATAGTTCACAAATCAAAGATTTTCACGTAAACTAAAATGAGATTTCACTTAGCTAGATAAATTTGAAGAATGTTTAAAACTATATTATAAGCATTAACAATCTAAAATTATTATTTAACTAATTTATTTAATTAAAGAGCTATTGACTATTTAACCAATTGATTAAGTAAAGGTAATTAGTACTTAAGTATTAATTAAGTAAGATAATTATGACGAGTTAATCAATAAATGTTTAATTATTTATTGATTAAGTAAAGTTTAATTATTTAATAAATTATTATTTAATTAAGGTTTAATTATTAATTAACTGTAACTGCTAATTAATTAAGGTTTAATTATTAATTACCTATTAATAAGGAAGGGTTAATTGTTTGTTAATTATTAATTTAGTTAAGATTTAGTTAAACTTTAATTAAGATTAAATTATTTATTTAATTATTATTGAATAAAGGTTTTATTTTTAATTACTTTATTTCATTTGGTTTGTTTAAAAAGTAGTTTTATTTTATAAGAATGGTTTAAGTACAAGGGATTCTCATTGTTTATGCCTTTAAGTAGTCAAAAAAATACAGAATTGATTATTTGTGATATTTGTTTAGCAAAATAAATCCTTATTATGCTGTAATTAAATGGAATAAATTATTGATGACATATGTTTAGCAAAATAAATTCCGTTCTGCTATTTAATTAATTTGGACATTTAATTTTATGCTAATTAATTTATATGAGATAAATGACACATCAACTGTGGGTGGTTAATTATCGATTCAATTTACATACATATTGCCTATATAAATACCAGTTATATGACTTGGAAAGTAAAATTGAATTAAATAGCGACTTGATTTAGTACTATTGTGGTCGTTAAGTCTCTTTTCGAATTTGTAATATTATGATTTAAATAACTTCAACTGTACAAAAATTTAAAACTCAGCGTTTTTGAACAGTGTTTTAAAGATGTAAAGGCCCTTAGTTCCATCCCTTTCGAGTCGACCTTTAATTCACACAAGTTGAACTCAAATTGAATGGAAAAACAAATCTTTAGGGTTGGAGAAGAAAAAGATAGAAGAAAATAAAAACAACATAGAATCTCACAGTCGCAGCGGAACAAAATATAATATATAGTAACAGGCTTTTGTACAAAAGAATTTGTAACTGTTTTATACTTACAATCATCATAGTATAATAATTAATATATCAATTTGGATAGTTATAATGACTTGTCCCTATACAGCGGAAAATATAAGTCAAATGCAGAAATACTCTTAACTCCTCCAGCTCCTCTCCTGAGCTCCATAGCATTCTAATCCTGAAACCTGTGATACTCGGTCTGACCCGAGCATTATAATAAAAAAACACCTGAGTCAGTCTGGAAAACCATTGTGAGAAAACACAATCAATTTGAATTATTAGAGTTATCAAAATCCTTTGAAAAACAAAAGTATCTCGTAAGACCGCGTTTCACATAAACACGATGGATTTTTCCCTTATGATAACCAAAACATTTTATAGGAAATCCAATGATACTATAATAGTGTCTAAATACACATACTTATTCAAATAGCTGAAATTGTTACATTAATTAAAACCAACATACGAGGCTCTACAAACAAAACCGTAAGCTCTTATTGGAGAATAGATTCCAACGAAAGACTGGGCCATTGGGGTACCGCCCATCACAGTAGACCTCTAGAACAATGTACCGAGGACCATGCCGGGATCACCTGCTACACAAGACCGGCCTACCCCTAACCTGGATAGACCGAATAGGTTATCACCCCGAGTGTTCCCACCCTTACCATCGATCGCTTCTTCTTTCACACACAACCATATCCATAATAATTAGGTTTCCGAGGACATCTAGAAAAGTGATAACATACCCTAATTGGGTGCGACCCACTTGGCCTTACTACATCTCCCTTGTTTTAGTCATTCTCGGTTGATGAAGCTCGAGACTAAGCGTTATCTTTCAAGAACTAATTCTACTTAGAATGCTCATCGTCCTCCAATGACGACGTTCCGATAGCATTTGTCCACACAAATTGTCCTGGGTCTGGACAAACCGAATCACCATCTTCATCATCTTCATGGTATTCGTTCGTTAACTAAAAATATTTTTCAAAACATTCCTTTCAATACTTAAGAAAATATTTAAACGTATAATTTCCAAAATCATTTTAAGTTTTAAACTTGGAAATATTTCATAACTTATCTCATAATTCTTTAGAATCACTAATAAATTCTTTTTTCTCCAATTTCCAACCCAGTTAACCACATTAAACAATTTATATCTTCTTTTATAAATTTAGATTTCATTTCAAATCCCCACATTCATGCATTTTAAAATTTTCATTTCCTCCAATCCCTTATAAAATTCCTCCTTTCAAAACAGATCCATGTGAAAGCCCCATTTATGCATCTTGAGAGAATTTATTAAAATTTTCAATCACTTCAAACTCTATATATATAAAATAAGTATTTTAAAGGATAATAATTTATTTTTAAAACATGCTCAAATAATTATTTAAAGTATCGAAAACCCTCATAAACATCAGTAACTCATTATTAGTTAAACAAATAAAATTTTAAAGCTGATTTTTAAAAGTTAGAAATTATTAAAAATAAGTACTTAATATTTAAAAATTTATTTACCCAAGTATTTCAATCCTAACTAGTTTAAAATTCCATGGTTTTTAAAATAATAAAGTTTCCCTTTTTCAAGGAAAATTAACTTCTTAGAATTGAAAATATATTTTTAAAACCTCACTAACTAATTCAATTTATAAATCCCTCTCGAATCACGATATATCACTTCCATTCTGATCTCCTTAGCAATCTTCACTTTCAAAAATAGTTCCACTATTTTTCTCAGTCTATTCCCATATTCCAATATAAAATTTTCCTGTAAATTCATATTTCCAACCTATCATCTGATGTCCAATTCCTTTATTTATAAACATCATTTATAAATTTTATAACCCCTTTGGTTTTACCTTTTTTAAAAACAAATCTTATTTATAAAATCCCATTATATAAATTCATTTCTTATCAATTCCGTTTATACCTCCAATCTATTTTCAATATTGATTTTAACTCCTTTTTGTATTTCAGAATACCATTTACAACTCCATTATATATTTATTTTTTAAAGTCTCTATTTAAAACCCATTCACGAATAGTTACGTACAATCCAAAATTAATGTATATTATTCCCAATTCAATTTTCTTAAAAATAATTCAATCTCCAATTTAAATATTTTTACATCAAAAATTCCCTTTAATTCCTCAAATTTAAAAAAAAATATTTTTGGTATTTTAAAACATTAAAATTTAGGCCAGTGCTATAATAGAATCCAATAATTTCCATCACTGTAATAATCAATACTAGAATATTCTATACAATCCATATATCACAATATATGAAAAATAAACAACATATTTGAGGAATCCAGTTGGATCCCTCCAATCTGTCATCCCTGCATCCACGGATGTTTATACAACATAAAATAATACCAATCCCACTTCGAGGGGGATAGCACGATATATAGGGTCATCCGCTATTATGCGGGGTGCATAGGGTCTCATCCGCTATAATGTGTGGGTATATCTCTCCAAGTACTAATATATATACCACTATATATATTATATTATTCCATGAAAAATAATTTATAAATTCAACGGGCATCCAAAATTTAATTTCAACTATTTAAAATTTACATTTCGAATATCCAAATGAGTGAGAATTTTTCTCACCTTTGATTTTTATTTTGCAATCCATTCCCAATTTATACCTTTTGCTTAGATTCCATTCGATTACGACCTCATATGAGTTTAATATGGATTAATAAATGACAAAATAAATTATTGACAACTAACTTAGATTTAAAATTGTTTAAAATAACTTAACCCTCCGCTCCCATCATTAATCACCCTTCCCCTTCGCATCCCAGTCGATCATGACCATACTCAAATCATCGAGCCAATGCCATCGAGCCTCTCCTTCAAACGAGTACTGCACCATCTCCCTCTCATATTCCCTACAACCACCTTTGCTGCTCACGCCACCTATGCTCCTCCCTTTCGGCCACACACCACTCGACCCTTATCCCTATGTGAAGCTTGACAGTAAGGAAGCACTTGTGATCTGGAGCTTCAACAGGCGACATGAAAAGTTGCGACCACCAACTAGAATCGTAGCCCCTCGCGTCCCATGATGACTCGAAGACCACCAGCCACGATTATTAAACCTTGCCACACTCCTTCGTTGACACACGACCTGCAACCTCGGGCATAACCTCTTGCTTGCCTTGGATAGTACGAAGCAGCGCCTCCCTTGAAACCCTACCCCATCGCCTCAACAAAAACATCACAACCTCCAAGTGCGATCTATTCGATCATGCTTCGAGCCCTAAGCCGTCGCCATCTTCCCTCAGCACCATCACGCGTCATCGAGTCGTGGTATTACGATGAAGTCATGCATCCGATGAGGTTGTCTTTTCCTTCGTTTTCGAACGAATTTGTTTTCGCTTTTCTATTTTTTTCTTTGAATTGAATTCGAATGAAGAAAAAGAATGAAAGACAGACGTGATTTTAAAAAGAAGAAGGGGCGGCTTGATTTGATTTTAATTTGACTCTGATTTGATTTTACGTAATTTTATTTAATTTCAAAATATCTCGGTTTAGCATTTAAAATTTCGACCTCCTATCGAGGCATACTGTTAGGTGTTAATGTTATATCCTTATTCCGAATGTAATGGAAAAGGTTTCGAGTCCTAATTCGATCGTATGAAGTAGTCAGCCTTTTGGACTCAATTATTATATTGAATTTTCGATATTAATTTCAACGCGTTTCTATCCCATTTGATCAAACAATAACCCAAACACTAGGAAATTTGAAATCCGATAATAATACACTATTACAAAACCAATGGAACTAATTCCTTCGAATTCCGAGACTGTGCCCCCGGTCGCTATTTTAACTCGTCGATTAAATTGATGATTTCAAAAATTGGCTAAGTTGCTCAATTTTCAGTTTTAAAATCTTACCACTAAATTATAAATCCCAAATTCAATATTTAAAAACATTTAAATATTAAAAATTAACCTTTGAAAAATCCAGGTTGTTACAAAAGAAATCTATTTAATTATACTATTAAAATGTTGGTTAATTGGTTTGGCTTTGTTTAAAGTTCATTAATAATTTAATTAATGACGTATTTAAAGTTATTACTTATCTAGGTAGTGTTGTTTGAAGTTAACTAATTATTTATAATATTTAAAGTAATTAATTAATTTAATAAAGATGTTAATAAATGATAAATTGTTTCATAAAAATGATTTTACTTAGTAAAATGGATTTATTTAATGATATTTACAAATAATGTTTTGTAAAGAAGTATATAGATGATATTTATTGAAGGTGTTTTATAAGGAATTTATAATCATTTTAAGAGATTTATAAAAGAAGTTTTATAAATTAATTTGGAGATTTATAAAAGCATTTGTAAATATGAAATGAGATTATAGAAGGGAAATTTTGTAAAAGAATTAGATTTTTTTTGATAATCAATCCTTTTTAATTTTGGTGGTACGGAAAAATTCTTTTCATGCTTAATATCGAAGGTTAATTCTTTGGTTTATAGTAAGAAATATATTAAATGATTTGTTTTGGCCCATTTAAATATAAATTTGAAAAAGAGGAAATCTCTTTTAAGTTTTGTTAATATCTTATACAGTTGAGATAAGTATATTGATGTGTTTTCTAAGTATTCAAAGTATGATGCTTTATAGTATATGTATACCAGCCAGATAAGTATATGAATGTTTCCTAAGGATTGAAAAGTGTATAACGGGGTTGTGCATAATATCTTTATGAAGGTATTTTAAACCAAATAACTGAAAGAGATTTAGTAACTGAATGATTGATTAAGAGAGGCTCAGTGGATCCTGCAATGACCCACCATTTAAACATGGACATTTTCTTAAATGATAGATAGTGATTTAAGGTAAAATAGAATCAATCACAGAACACAGACGCAGAAATAAATACAACTCAGAATCTCATCGTGGAAATAAATATGTACATAAATAAGTCATGAAAAATTCATACGAGTTACATTATTCTCACACTAAATAATTGGAAAAAAATAAGTGGAAATGAAATGAGTCTAACTGACATAATGAACTAAACTGATAAAATAACAGAAATAGAACAGAATCTCCAGCAATGCCTTCGTCTCCTCAACAAGCTCTCCAAATTGGAAATAATCAGGTTGACCCGAGCATAATGGAAAACATAATACTCGTGTCAGAACTAATATCTTCATGTAAGTCAATAAATCAATGCAAAGTAACTTAAGAGATGTTATGGGTTTCCTCATCTCATAAGGATCCATCAAACTATTTACATAAAATAGTGTAATGTCTATCAGTAAAATAAACATCAAAATAGCATCAAGGCTTTACATTGATCCACCTTAACACATTTATATAGTTTAAACCAAAATTTTAGTGTGCTCGTATAGGGATAAATATGACAAGGTACGTGAGGTAATGCCCAATGTAGGATTCTACTAGTTTACCCTTTCTAGCTGGTCGTAACGCATTCGTGGCTGACCGCGACTAGCAATCCAAACGGAAAGGGTGCACCCATGGAGTTCAAATCATGACAGTAAAATATGAAAGATCAATGTCGCTAGAGGTAGCTAACCTCATTAGCCAGACATAGGCTCCTGTTTTAGTCATTTTAATTATGATATGAATGTCAAAGCTATCCATCATCATTCTCTTACTTCATTCCAGTAAACGTCGCCGGTTCAACCACTACATTCTGGATAGCATCCACCGCATACTCGGTTCTCATAGTGGTTTTGGAATTGATAGAGAGCATGTCAATATCCGGCCCCGGTCTCTTTGACAAACCAATGCATGTTTTACACCCCATTTGGTCAATTATGGTTTAACAAGTCATATTAATAAAGAACGTGATTTTATTTTTGTTTTCCAAGTTTTCCATATCCAATTACCACATTCCATTTTCCATTTTAAACATTTTGATTTTTAGAAACTTAATTTCTTTTAAACCCTTAAAATTTTAAAGTTCATTTACAACAAATAAGTTAGATCACTTAATCAAACTTATTTCAAGTTAAATCTTAATTTCCGTACAATTTAACCAACTAATTTTCCAATCAATCCCAAGAATTTATTAAACAAGTTAAATCTTCAATATAATTTAACCAATCAATTTTCCAATAATTCCCAAAAAATTTATCAAGCAATTTAAATCTCCTTTTTTTAACATAAACATTAACACCCAATAGATTTAATTTACACAAATTTAAAATAAATAACAATTTATTAATTTAAGTTTAAATCTAATTCAAAATTTAACTAAAATTCTTAACGTTAATATCTTCAATTTTTTCAATTATAATTTAAATCAAAAAGACATTTTTTTATAAAATATTTCAAACATTTATCTCAAAAATTATCCTTATTAATAAAATCACCTATTTCACCTAAATTTTTTTAAATAATAAATACAAATTTAGAACGTAATGCAAAATTTCAAGTCATTTGTATTTATAAATTTCCAAACGATCTCCGTTTATAAAAATATTTTATTAGACCAAACGGTGTTTTAAATTTGATTTTCTGCCTAGGCCAAGTGGAATAATTCAATTTTACAATATGGATATATATCATTTAGACCCTTTTCAAGTAATAATTCTACATACAGTCAATATCCAAATAACGATGAATCATAACCAAGTGAACATCAATAACAGGGTGAAATGAAACATGTCCAAAATAAATTTCTACACTTGCGTACATACATATGACGTGTATATCGTGTCAACATGTGTAAATATCATTCGATAATTTGTCCAACAGCTATATATCACTCAAATTCAACCAAAAAATATAGTAATGATAATTCCAAATTTATCAACTTACATTGTAATATTAGTTAGGTGTGAATGTAGAACACTCACCTCTATGGCGATAACTCGATACGATCCACAAACGGCCTATACGAGCTACACGACCCGAATCAACAACTCACGTGCTAACTTGAACTCGCGATATCGGAACCCAGAATAGTAGCACTCTCTTCATCTTTAAATATATATATATATATATATGTTTTTTGTTTTTTTATATCTCTAACTGGACAAAAGAAAGGAGGGTTGGCCGAACCCAGGACAAGGAAGCAGGGCTATGCGATGACTCTTCTAGGCGGTTTGTGTTGATTGGTTGGTAGCACAGGGGTGAGGAGAAGGCGGCAATAGTTTGAGAAGCTTTTCTTTTTTTATGGAATGGTGACTGCTGGAGGAGTAGAGAGAGAAGCAACGGTGCAAAGTCAGGTGACGACGGCGGTCTAGAGGTGGAGGGGAGGAGCTTGGCTTGTTTGTTTTTTCTTTAAAAATATGGTGGCAGAGCCTGTTAAGATGTGAGGCGAAGTGGGGAAGATTGGCTCGGCGGTGGTGGAAAAGGTCAGGAGGCGGCGGTCTGAACGAGAAGAGAGGAGCTAGTGCGTCAGGGGATGTGGTGGCGGTGGGATATTGGAAGCACGGTGGAGTTTGTCTAATAGGAAATGGAGGAGCAGACTGTGTAAATTTTGACAGAGCTCTTTTTTTTTTGCTACAGTGATTGGCCTATATATAATTTTTTTTCCCTTTGTACGATTACATAGTGGAAGATAATAAAAAGGATGGGAAGATATGCAGCCAAGTGTTAGGTTTTTATTTTGCTCTGAGCAGTTCGCTTGGCTCGATTACTAGTTCAAATCTGACAGTTTCAATTTTACTAAATCACAACATATTCGAGTACCTATTCAAATTTTATTTTATTTTCCTTTATTTCCAACCGTGTATGATAATATATACGTGTTATTTATTGTTATTATTTTTGAACATTTTCTTAGTTATAAACTTATATTACAATCCCATAGTGAACGAACCCTGTATACATATAGCAACCACCGCTAACTCGGACCAACACAATGCACCGAAACAGGAAATCCAGACATGTGAAGCAAAACAACATTTTGCTCCGCATGTCGATATGAACACATTAGCACACAGATAACTGGTTACTTAACGCTCAGGTAAAATTTTGATAATTACGCAATATCGTTTGGCGCTACGGTAAATCGATTGTATAAATCAATTTAAACAGAGCTAGCGAAATCGAAATACAACGAAATGAACGTTGACGTTTATATTATAAAATTTACTACAATATTTCCATATAAAATATCAAAATTTCTGAAACAAAAAATTTCATTGTTCCATTAACGACCGATTTTTTGTTAAATTTCAAATCGTTTAAAATTGCTGTTTTATAATTAAATTCACATTTTATGCATTTTAACCAATCATACGTAACATAAATTCAAATTTTAAATTTCTTAACTTAAATTAAAATTTATTTACTCGCATACTTCAAACAGAACTGTAAATTTTAGAATCGTTACATTCGCTCCCACTTAAAACTTTTCGTCCTCGAAAATATGAAACAAAATGATATAACAAGAGTCCAAAGATAGATTAAGATTATAAAGAATACCTGAATCAAATAATTCAGGATTGGAAGTACGGATACTCTCCTCCACTTCCCAAATGCAATCTCGATCATCATCGCTCCATTGAACTTTGACGAGATTGATGGATTTATTCATCGATTTCCTCATACTCCTATCCAGAATACGAATGGGCTCTCAACAATAAGATTAAGTTGAATCTCTAATTCCTCAAGCTGCTTGGACTGAACTATCGTCGAGGAGTCATGAATATACTTACGAAGGTTGGAGACGTGGAATATATCATGAACACCCAATAGTTTTTAAGGAAACTCAACCCTATAAGCTACGGTACCAATCTTTTCAGATATACAGAATGGGCCAATAAACTTTAGGGCCAGCTTTCCTTTCTTCCCAAATCGAATTACATTTCTCAATGGCGAAATCTTGAGATACACAAGATCTCTAACTGTGAATTCTAACTTCTTTTGTCTTTTATCAGCATATTTCTTCTGCCTATCCTATGCAGTTTTCATATTCCGTTTAATCCATTTAACCTTCTCAGAAGCCTTCAAAATAATCTCAGGCCCAAGAAAAAGTCTATCTTCTGTTTCAATCCAACATGACGGAGACTTACATGGACATCCGTAAAGAGCTTCGAACGATGCCATGTCAAAACTAGCCTGAATTTAAGAATTTCGAATTATGGAAAGGTTTATTTACATATATATTTAATTCAAATTTATTTAACGTAGTTCTACACGATAGCTATTATTATAGGTGAATTCGACAAGATGAAGATGGTCTTCCTAAGAACCACCGAAATCCAAAATACAAGCACGAAGAAGGTCTTTCAAAATTTGGTTGATCCATTCGGTTTGGCCATCCGTCTGTGGGTGATAGGCCGTACTCAAATTCAACTATGTACCCAACGAATCCTGTAGTGCTCTCCAAAAGCTACTCGTGAAAATAGGGTCACGATTGCAAACGGTACCATGGAGTCGGTAATCTCCTTCAAATAGATCTCAGCTAAACCCGAGGCGGTTCGAGTTGATTTCACAGGAATAAAATGGGAAGTCTTCGTCAAATGTTCAACAATTACCCAAATGCTCTCATTACCCATTCTCGTTCTCGGTAAACCATCCACAAAATCCATAGAAATTTGATCCCACTTCTATTTCGGAATCCCAAATGGTTGTAACAAACCTGCCATTTTTTGATGATCGGCCTTAATCGGCTGACATATACAACATCTACTCACATACATCGAAATGTCCCTCTTCATTCCTTCCCACCAATAAAGTCTATTTATATTCTGAAACATCTTCGTCACTCCGTGATGAATATAAAATTTGGATTTGTGATTCTCTTTAAGCACTTCCTCCCTTAATCCATCTACATTTGGAACACAAACCCTACCATTTATTTTTAGAATACCATCCTCATCAACTACTACATCATACCATCTCCTCGAGTGTGTCTCTCTCTTTAAAACATCCTTTCGAACAGATCTTAAAATTGGGTCTTCACTTTCTTAGCAACCATATGATCCATAAGTGAGGATGAAGCAACAAACTTACAATGTATAGCCTTTTTCCTACTTAAGGCATCGACCACTGCATTTGCTTTACCCGGGGTATGATTTATGTCAAGGTCACATGCAGCCAAAAATTCTAGCCATCTCCCTTGCCTTAGATTCAAATCCTTCTAAGAGAAAATATATTTCTGGGATTTGTGATCGGTAAATTGCTCGAATTTGGAACCCAAGAGATGATGCCGTCATACTTTAAAGCAAAAACCATAGCCAACAACCCCAAATCATGTGTTGCATACTTAATTTCATGAGGTCGCAACTGTCTACTAGCATATGCAATAACTTTTCCATGTTGCATTAAAACAGTACCAAGTCCGCTTCTACAAGCATCGGTATAAACTGAATGCCTCCATTGCCATTCGGAAAGAACAGAGATGGAGGTCAACTTTTGTTTCTGTTCATCAAAGCTTTCCCGCACTTTTCATTCCAATCGAACTTGACGTTCTTTGGAGTTAAAGATGTAAGAAGAGAAGCAATGTGGGATAAATGCTCAATGAACATCCTACAATAACCAGCAATGCCTAAGAAACTCCCAACATCCAAGGGTGTCTTAGGAATTTCCCAATACTTGATTACGGCGTTCTTAGCGGGATCCATCAAAACACCATTTCTCAGAACCACATGGCCAAGAAATCGAACTTCCTCCTGCCAAAAATGACATTTGGAATTTTTTGCCTTCAACTGATGGCTTCTCAAAGTTTGGAGCACAAACTGCAAATGTTGCTCATGCTCTCCTTTGGTTTTAGAGAAAGCCAAAATATCATCAATAAAAACAAGAATGAATTGGTTAATAGCATCTTCGAATACTCTGTTTATGAGATCTACAAAGTAAGCTGGGGCATTCGTTAACCCGAAAGGCATAACGAGCCATTCATAAAATCAATCTTTAGTACGGAAAGCAGGCTTATGGATGCTATCTTCATAAATTCTCAACTAATGGAAACCTGAAGCTAGGTCAAGCTGAGTAAACACCTGTGCTCTATAAAGCTGACTGAACATATCATTAATACAAGGCATAGGATATCGGTTCTTGTATGTGAGCTTATTAAATTCTCTGTAGTTCACACACACAAGGAACCGTCAGACTTAGCGACAAAAACTATGGCTGCACCCCACTAAAAAAACTTCTCTTAATCAAGCCTCTAGCCAATAGATCATCAACTTGCATTTTCAACTCCACTTTTTCCTTAGGCGACATCCTTCGAGGGGGAAGTACGACAGGTCTGGCTCCAGGAATAAGATCAATTTGAAATTTGATTTCTCGATGAGGTGGTAAACAAGTAGCCTCACCAAAGACATCAGGAAAAAATCGAACAACCGGAATAGTGTCTAGATCATTAGAATATAAAACAAGGGAGAAAACAAAAATCTTGACAAGATCACAAGGTATTTTGCATTGGATAACCTGCTGGGAACCTTTATCGTCGAACAGGGAAATGGTCCGATCACTACTAAAAATAACAGCTTTGAATTTTGATAGCCAATGCATGCCTAACAATAAATCGATAAAGCCCAAAACATAAAAGTCTTCGGTGAAACGGTGTTCGTCTTGAAAAAGACAAATGCCCTTACAAATCATTCCTAAGTTTGCGGGGCCACCGATGGGATTAGAGACATGTAAAGATTTAGAAGCAGGTTCGGGTTTCAAATCGTGCTCAAATTTGTCACATAAATTAACAGATATAAAATTATGAGATGCTCCAGTATCTAATAAAACACGGACATGAGTAACATGAAAAGAAAGTGTACCTTGAAGTACGGGATCGGTCTCCTCTACTGGAGGGGGGAAGCGGTGACTGCAAAGATGCTAGATGGCTGGCCCTTCTTCTGAGTGAGGCAGTCCTTCTTGAAATGGCCCAGTTGTAAGAAGATATGGCATAAGTCATGCCTGGAGAAATGGCTGCTAAGGATGTTGGTGGACAATCTCTGGCATAATGTCCTTTTTATCGCATTTGAAGCAAGTGATGTGCGACAAGTGCTTAGTTTTCTTCTGATACAATCCAACTCCTTGACAGCTTTGCCACTTCTTTTTCTGGTTACTAAATTTGACTTTCTCTTGCCAAGGCTATTGGAGCTAGGCTGGGCTGGGGTGTCTGAAACTTTTGAAATCATATTTAGCTTCAAATTCTCAAAATAGATCCCCAAATCAATGGTATCAAAAAATGACTTATGGATATGACTAGTCAGCTGCTCTCTATACTCCCTATGCTTGCCAGCAATGAATTTATCTTTCTTCTTAAGGGGGTTCTAAATCAAATAAGGGCTAAACTTCAATAGATCATTGAATTTCCTTTTATACTCTACCACCGTCATCTCGCCTTGCTTAAGCTACATAAACTGATTATACAAAACCATCCTCCCAGTTTCTGGCATCCATTGGGTAATAAAAGCTTACCTGTAAATTTGGGGAAAGAATGTAGGGCTAAACTAATTTTCATGAGGTAATCATAAGAATATCAAATTCTCACTTATATGAATCTCACCTAAATTGAGCCAAATAAATATCTTCTTCAGGGGTATGGGCCGTAAAAGCATCCTACCACCCAAGAGTGGCTTCCTAAAGCTGCCAAGCTGCTAACTGACGCTTCTGAGCATTAGTGATGCCAAGCCCAATGAAAATCCTTTCGGCATTCTTAAGCTATTGTTGTGCTCCAACAATGCCCTCAACACCTATGAACTTCTTTCCTCCAACCTTTGTATACTCTTTACAAAGAGCGATAAATCTCACTTCTAGGATAAGAACGGGTGCAACAACTTCATTGGGAACATTTCCCCTACCTCTGCCTCTAGAGCTATGATTATTCATCTTAAGGAAGGTATGGGCAAGAAAATTTATTAGAAGTTGAATCAAAAGAATGAACCTAGTCAAAAGAATTTTACTAAGGAAGGACACCATAAGATTTTGGACTACTTAAGGTTTTAAACCATTTCCTTCTTAAATTTTTTAAAATATGCTCTCTCAAGAAAGATTCTACTCATTCTAAGGTAATTAATTACCCTATCTATAATGAGTTTTAGCCCACAGCCTTAGATGTTCACTCAGCCATAAGCTTTGATACCAACTGTAACAACCTACCATTTAAACAAGGACATTTGATTAAATGATATATAGTTATTTAGGGTAAAATAGAATCAATCATAGAACACAAACACAGAAATAAATACAACTCAGAGAATCTCACAGCGGAAATAAATAAGTACATAAATAAGTCATGAAAACTTCAAATGAGTTATATCATTCTCGCACTAAATAATTGGAAAGAAATAATTAGAAGTGAAATGAGTCTAACTGACATAATGAACTAAACAAATGAAATAACATAAATAGAACGGAATCTCCAGCAATGCCTTTGTCTCCACAACAAGCTCTCCAAGCCATAAATATTTAGGCTGACCCGAGCATAATGGAAAACACAATACTCGAGTCAAAACTAATATCCTCATGCAAGTTAATAAATCAATGCAAAGTAACTTAAGAGATGTTATGGGTTTTCCCATCTCTTAAGGATCCGTCAAACTATTTACATATAATAGTGTACGCTACAATAGATAATGTCTATCAGTAAAACAAATATCAAAATAGCGTCAAGGGTTTACATTAATCCACCTTAAGACATTCATATAGTTTAAACCAAAATCGTAATGGGATCGTATAGGGATAAATATGACAAGGCACGTGAGGCAATGCCCAAGGTTGGATTCTACCAGTTTACCCTTTCTGGCTGGTCCTAACCCATCCGTGGCCGACCACGACTATCAATCCAAATGGAAAGGGTGCACCCATTGAGTTCAAATCATGACAGTAAAATACGAAAGAGCAATGTCGCTAGAGGTAGCTAACCTCATTGGCCAAACATAGGCTCCTGTTTTAGTCATTTTAATTATGAAACGAATGTCAAATCTATCCATCATCGTTCTCTTACTTTATTCTAGTAAACGTCGCCAGTTCAATCACTACATTCTAGATATCATCCACCGCGTACGAAGTTATCAAAATGGTTTTGGAATTGATAGAGAGTATGTCAATATCCGGCCCCGGTCTCTTTGACAACCCAACGTATGTTTTACACATCTTTTGGTTAATTATGGTTTAACAATTCATATTAATAAAGAACGCGATTTTATCTTTTTTTCCCAAGTTTCCCAATCCGATTACCACATTCCAATTTCCATTTCAATTGTTCTGATTTTTAAAAACTCAATTTCTTTTAAACCTTTAATTTTTTAAAGTCCATTTACAACAAATAAATTAGATTACTTAATCAAACTTATTTCAAGTTAAATATTAATTTCCATTACAATTAAACCAACCAATTTTCCAATCAATCCCAAGAATTTATTAAACAAATTAAATCTTCATTATAATTTTACCAATCAATTTTCCAATAATTCCTAAAAAAATTATCGAACAATTTAAATCTCCTTTTTTAATATAAAAATTAACTCCAAATAGATTTTATCTACACAAATTTAAAATAAACAATAAGTTACCAATTTAAGTGTAAATCTAATTCAAAATTTAACTTAAATTCTTAACTTTAATATCTTCAATTTATTTTCAATTATAATTTAAATCAAAACGATATTTTGTTATAAAATATTTCAAACATTTATCTCAAAAGTTACCCTTATTATTAAAATCACCTATTTCACCTAAATTTGTTTAAATAATAAATACAAATTTAGGACATAATGTAAAATATCAAGTCATTTGTATTTATAAATTTCCATACAATCTCCATTTATAAAAATATTTTATTCAACCAAAAGGTGCTTTAAATTTAATTATCTACCTAGATCAAGTGGAATAATTAAATTTTAAAATATGGATATATATCATTTCAACCCTTTTCAATGTAATAATTCAACGCACAGTCAATATCCAAATATCGACGAATCATAATATAGTGAATATCAATAATAGGGTGAAATGTAACAAGTCTAAAATAAATATCTACACTTGTGTACATACATATGACATGTGTATCATGTCAACATGTGCACATATCATTCAATAATCATCCAACAGCTATATATCAATCAAATTCTACCCTAAACATATAATAATGATAATTCTATACTTATTAACTTACATTGTAATATTAGTTAAGTGTGAATGTAAAACACTCACCTATATGACGATAACTCAATACGATCCACAAACGACCTATACGCGCAACACGACCTGAATCAATACCTCACGCCCTAACTTGAACTCACGATATCGAAACTCGAAACAGCATCACTCTCTTTTTCTTTAAATAGATATATATGTGTGATTTTTTATATCTCTTCTTGGACAAAAGAAAGGAGGGGTGGTCGAACTCAGGACAGGGAAGCAGGGCTATTTTGTGACTCTTCAAGGCGGTTGGTGGTGATTGGTTGGTGATGTAGGGGTGAGGAGAAGGCGACAGCAGTTTCAGAAGCTTTTTTCCCTTTTTTATGGGATGGTGATGGTGACTGTTATAGGAGTAGGGAAAGAAGCGGCAGTGGTGGTGCAAAACCGGGTGATGGTGGTGGTCTGGAGGTGGAGGGGAGGAGCTCGGCTTTGTTTGATTTTTTTTAAAAAAATGGTGGTACAGCCTGTTAACACGTGAGGCGAAGTGGGGAAGATTGGCTCGGTGGCAGTGGAAAAGGTCAGGCGGCGGCGGTCTGAACGAGGAGAGAGGAGCTAGTGCGTCAGGGGATGTGGTGGCGATGGGAGATTGGAAGCACGGTGGAGTTTGTGTAATAGGAAATGGAGGAGCAGACTATGTAAATTTTGACAGAGCTCTTTTTTTTCTACAATGATCGGCCTATATATAAAAAAAACAATTTTTCCCTTCGTATGACTACATAGTGGAAGATAATAAATAGGAAGGGAAGATATGCGGCCACATGTCAGTTTTTTTTTTGCTCTAAGCAATTTGCACGGCTCGATTACTAGTTCAAATCTTACTGTTTCAATTTAATTAAATCACTACTTATTCGAGTATCTATTCAAATTTTATTTTATTTTGCTTTATTTCAACCGTGTATGATATTATATACATGTTATTTATTGTTGTTATTATTGAACAGTTGCTTAATTATAAACTTATATTATAATCCTAAAGTGAACGAACCCTATATGCATATAGCAACCACCGCTAATTCGGACCAAAACAACGCACCGAACAAATAGGAAATCCAGACACGCGAAGAAAAACACCGTTGTGCTCAGCGTGTCGACACGAACACTCACACAGAAAACTGGTTACTTAATGCTCAGGTCAAATTTGGATAATTACGCAATATCAGTTGGTGTTACCGTAAATCGATCGTATAAATCGATTTAAACGGAGCTAGCGAAATTGAAATATGACGAAATGAACGTCGACGTTATATGATATAATTTACTACAATATTTCAATATAAAATGTTTAAATTTATGAAACAAAAAATTTCACTGCTTTATTAACGACTGATTTTACGTTAAATTTCAAATCGTTCAAAATTGCCATTTTATAACTAAATTCACATTTTATTCATTTTAACCAATCACATGCAATGTAAATTTAAATTTAAATTTTAAATTTCTCAACTTAAATCAAAATTTATTTAATTGAATACTTCCAACAGAATTATAAATTTTGGAATCGTTACAGATCCGCAGATGGAATTAAATCTATGATTGATTGTTCGTTTGTTTAATATTTAAAACTGGCTATCAAATCTTGGCCTAAATTTAACTCTGGAAATGTCTTGGAGAAACATGGGGGTTATATGGTACAACCATCTTTGATGATGATGTAATGTGTGTATAAATCTTGTTTTGTTCTTCTATAACAAGTGATAAGGAAATCCGTCCACTTAAATGGTTAGGAGGTGATCTCCACTCTTATGTATTGTCTGATTATATTTGAAAGAATCAGAGTTGAGTTTTTCGGAAACTATCGAATGTTGGTTCGAAGAGATTGGGATTGGATAATTATGAATTATCCGAAAACCACTTCGAACTAACTCAAGCATTCGATTTGGAAGCATCTTGAAGAGGATGAAATTGAAGACAGAGCTCTTTGAAATGTAAGGGCTACTTGCTACTAATCTTGAGGTTGATTCCAAAATGGATGCAGTAGAAGTAGTGCTTTCGGTTTGTTCATATCTTGAACAACTTGTATGGACGAACGTTGGCATTGCATCGTCTCCTGAAGGGCAGTGTTAGCATTCCAAGTGGGATTGCTATCTAAAAGGTAAAGCGCAAACTCAAGCCTTATCAATTGGGAATAACTAAAATAGGAATATGCAGTAGGGCTATGTGGGTTGTGCCCATTAGGGTATGTCATCACCCATATATATACACACACACACACACATTTATTAATTTGGTTATGCATGAGAGCTCTGGGGAAAAAACTGCAAAGCAACTGGGATGATAACATATTCGTTACTATCCAATACGGTAGGCTGGTTCTATGTAGCAGGGGTGCAAGATATTCTTGTTGACTTTGGTACATTTTTCTAGAGGTGTGCTATGGCAAGCGGTACTAGTAGCTGTGTCATTGTTTGGAGTCAATTCTCTAATACATGCATTTGCAGACTTGGTTGTATACCTATTATGTTGGAATTTAATTAATGTAACAATTTCAACTATGATTCAATAATTACTTTAAACCCTATACACTATTATAATACACTGGATTTTCTATAGAAATGTTTTGGTCATCATAAGGTAAAAATCCATTTGAGTTTATATGTGGCATGGTCTTACAAGATAACTTTATTTTGAAAGGTTTTATAAAACATTAGGAATCCATTTGACTGTGTTTCTCACAGTAGTTTTACCAGACCGATCCAGGCATTATTTTCTTATAATGCTCAGGTCAACCTAAACATATTTCTAGATCTAACTGGACACCTTAGAGCTTTCAGAAGATGAGTTTGAAGCCTCTAAGACAAACTACCATATTTTCTTTATCTATCGTTGTTTTTTCTTGTCTACATTTACCAGAAATTGTAAGAATATGTTATTTATAACTGTCTAGGTTGGTGATAGGATAATTGTACTTTGATTAATGCATTATAATAAGTTCAGTTTTTCTTTTTTAAAGATCATTTTTATATTCTAGATTACTCTTCAAGTTATGAGTTTCTTATTTGTCTTCTCTTTCTTTCACACCAACGATCTGTCTTTTCAATAGTCAAATGTTCGGCACGTGCATGCCGTGGATGTATTAGTGTTGACTTTTGAGGATTGAAACGGGAATTTTTTATAGTTTGAAACACCCCACACCTCTCAATTTACCCAAAAGGACACATTAAAAGGCGTGGTACGTTGTAGGTATAACTAAAGCTAACAGAGACTAAGATTCACAAGAAAAAATAATATGAAAACTGCAAAAACTTAAATTAATAACTTAATTAAAACAAAACTTCATAATTGCTTCATAAAAAAGTCAAATACCAAATACCACATACGCATCTAAAAATATAATTTGTCTCATGAAACTAAAACTTACAGTCTTAAAAATCAAAGTACATAATATCCCTTATGATAAGCCAGTACGAAAGAACAAGAGCTAAAAATTAAAGAAATACATTGAAGAGAACTCCTCCAAGAAAATTCCAAGCAACAACAATCTACTGACTTCTCCGTTTATTTCCTATGGGGGCGAAGGGGAAAATAGAGGAGTGGGTTAGACTAAAAGTCTGATGAATGATTGTAATTACTAGAGTCTTTAAGCAGGATAAAAGTAATAGACTCTACAACAGTTCTAGCATATATAACGATAACAAAGGAAATAGAAAGAAATAAACTAGAAATAAGTACGATTAAATATTGCTCAATTTATAAGATAGGTTAACTTTGATTGCTTGCACTTGTCCTTAAATTCTGCTTTCATCAGACTGGATTCCTAATCTTGTAATTAGGATGTAACCCTAATTCTACGCTTTTTGATCGACCTACTACTCCATTGACCTTACTGCAGACTAGACGTATATAACTCCCTACACAATAGCCAATGGTATCTACGAAAGATGCACAGAGCAACCGCTGTGGACCTGGACGACATATATAGCTCCCTATATAGAAGACAATGGTGTCTACGAATGACACCACACTAAGCACTTGGAACTCATAGCTATTACTGAGTACCCGAATGGAAGTCACACGCATAACTGCCACCATTCCCATGCTACCTTTTGCTCCACCTATTGGTTCTTCTTGTTACCCCAAACTCTAGCATAAGCATGCCCCTCATCCCACTTTGGGCTAACGTGAGATCAGGGTGTGTCCATAGAATCTATAGGGGAAATGCTGTTGGTATTGTCCGATCATCCAAACAATATCCAATCGCGCCACTTATCCAAATCCCCCATGATTTGGACTTTTATTTGACCATTACTACCATTCTTAGTATAAGCGTGCCCTCGTCTCACTTCAGGCTAATGTGGGAAAACCGTTTTGTCTAATAGGGAATGCTATCTGGTACAGGTCCTACTTTCATCTTTGCTTATTAACTTAGGTAAATTATTTAAATAAGCCTTTATATTTTTCCCTACTATCTGTGCTTATTAATTTCTCCTAAGTCTTAAAATTAGCCTTATTATGTTCTTTTTCTTATTATAACCTACGTTATAATCATGCTTATTAGTTAACCCACGGTTTAAGTGTGAAAATAAGCTTCTTTCATCTTTCACTCTTTTTATTCATAATTCTAAGTTATAAATAGGCCAATCTATTTAATTCAGTCCAATTAACGTCATAAGTAGGCGTAATTTCAATACAATTCCATGTATGTTATAGTCTTTGAAATTTACATCTTATATTCCATTATTTCAGTTTTCTTACAATTTAATCTGTATTCGCGTTAATCTTATTCTAATCCATACGCGAAGAAGAAGGAGGAATAAAAGAAAATTGAAAATAGAAGAAAATCCAAAGCTTAGAAAGAAGACATAAATAAACTAAAATACTGTAAATAAAATATATATAAATGGAAAAGCTATAATTAACAGAAGTAAACTTAAATTACGTAAAAGAATAGCTGAAAGGAAATAGACTGAAAATAATTTTAAAAACTATAAATAAACTACTAAAAAGGCTATTCCAAAAATCATAGTAAAACTACAACTATTGGAAACCCTATTATTTTAAATTACTTAAATAAATCTTAAAATAATTATAATCACTCACCTCCAGTCCTAAGCTCTTCCTTTGGCCTTCCCGGATCAACTTGGTGTTGTAAAATAATTTAATTTATAATGATTTTCTCCTTTGGAAAAATTATTCCGTTTAGGGTCCTTTCTAGAAAGGTGAACCCAATTGGAGAAAACCTAGAATGAGAAAAAGTGTTAGATCCATGGTCAATTTATAGGGGTAGAAGTGGATCTCAGACCATTGGATTTAGGGATTGAATAGGATGCAACCACGTCATGGGCTGAAAGGAGCTATCAGACGCAAAAATGGAGTGATCGGATTAAAGTAAAGAATGAAAAACACGTCAGTTTGTTAAAGAAAATCGCACCATCTTTCGAACGAACGAACAATCGTTGTGGGACGACGGGGCGGTCGATCGCCTGATGCCTAAGTAGACCAGCCGGTTGACCTACCTATATATATATATATATATATATATATATATATATATTCCTGCTTATTTTGTTTAATTTATAAGTTGGTCATGTTAGCTCAGTTTCTAACGTTCTATATATAGAAATTAACCAAAAAATATCATGGGCACAATGGTGGAACTTTCGTGGCTTAATTCTGATAATTTCACACAGTTATTTTATTATCTAATGAATTAACGAATTAATTATTACGGGTAAAATTTTGGGTTGTTACATAGTTGGCATCGGAGCCGACGGTTAAGCAAGTACCTTGGCACTGTTTGGTAAACTCATTAGAAATAGGGTAACAGATACCTTAGAATGAGTTTGAGTGTGTGTATATTGAAAGTGTGCTATGGATTGTGTAATATGGATATCTGATAATATAGAGTATAGTGATGATAGTAATACTGTAAATAGTGCGGAATATAAAAAGCAGTATAGTAAAATGACACCAGTGATTTTTATACTGGTTCGGAGCACCGTCCTACGTCCAGTCCCAGACTCCTTCTGGAATTTCAGTAAAACAACAACCCTCAATTAACCCGGAGGAACATGTCTATACAACCTCTGAGCAGCCGAACAGGGACCTGAGCGGCAGAACAAGATTTTGCCTCAACAGCCGAAGAGGACTTCACTCTGTGAGGAATGTAGAATACGGATCTTAAGGCTAGGATTAACACTAGAGGGGGGAGGTGAATAGTGTTTAAAGGAATTATTAAATATTTTTGAATTTTTTTTAATTTGAATACAAATGTATGCAATATTCAGACATAGATATGATCACAGAAACAAACGCAGATGCAGAAATGAAGTAAAAGTAATAAAGGAAAGAACACACCGAATTTTATACTGGTTCAGAATTACCCTACATCCAGTCCCGCGCACAAGTACGGATTTCCTTTTAAAAGCAATTTACAATTACACCCTCGATTTCAAAGCCATGAGGCACACCACTCCAGATTTACAATCCTCTGGGTAGAGATACTTGATTTCACGGGCAACAAGCTCATCCATTTGATTTCCAAGGCTATAATCACACCTTTTCTCGCTTGATTGATTTCATAGGCTACAATCACACCTTTTCTCGCTTAGTTTATTACAAAGAAGCCTATAACTCTGAATAGCACTGATATCCCATTGAGATAGTGATAGAGAATCAAACCAGAAATGATCTAGTTAGATTCAATATTGATTTCGGTAGAGTAATGGTAAAAATGTGTATAAAGAAATGCGGAAAGAAGAGGAGTGAAGTCAGAGAAAATATGAATGAAAATTCATTTAAAACTACCCTTATTTATAGTAGAACAACAACCATGTCCATTCGTGAAAGGATATGACGAATAGACACTTTCTCTGAAATTCAAATTTTTGAAATAAACTATTACCATGTCGACATGGGGTACTTGAGGATATCGAGATGCCTAAGGTATTTTTGGTAATTTTCTTTTCTTTGAAAATGACTTCTATCTTGTACTAAAACTATTTTAAACTTTATAAATATACTTAATTATAGTTAAAATACATAATTAAATATAGAGAATAATATTTTGGTATATATGTATATATAATTTTATTATAATTTTATATTTAAATCTAAGTATAAATATTAAAAGTTTAAATATATTATTATTAAAAGATAGTTTAAAACTAGGGATAATTTGATTTTGAAAATAAAAATTATTTTGAGGCTAAAAATATTTAAAACCAGGATAGATGTTTTTGATTCTTTTAAAAGGAAGGTTTTGAAGTCATTTTGAAAACAAGATATAATTTTTTAAAATCATTTGAATAAAAGGTTAGCAAATACAAAACAATGTTCCACTAGATTTTTCGTATTTTCCATCCTACTTATGGTTCCATCCCTTTAACAGGCTCGAAGTGGATTCCATTTCACGAATAAATTGGGTTTTAAGATGCCAGTGCTTTTCTAGGAGTTTTAACAAAATTCCTAATTAAATTACTTATGATTGAAATCTTGAACTCTTGATATTCTTTATACTCATGAATCTTCAATCTTGATATCTTGAATCTCTATACTGTACAGTCTTCATTCTTAGTACCTACATGGTTAGATCCTGCATATACATATATATCTAAACTATAATGTTAGTATTTATATTTTATAATCTTATTCTAAGGTTGTCGTCATCAAAACCATCATCTCAAGGACTAACACACTCGCCTGAGTAGTAGTAAAGTACTTCAACAAATACATAAAATAGTTTTGACTTTTGTGTGTTCTGATAACACTGATTTGTCGCTTGTAGTGCACCCTTCCTATAATCTTCTCCTCGAGTATAAATATATATATTTGAAGTATATGAAGAGTATAATGGTATAGTATTGCTTTAATGCATAATAATTGAAAGTCTGATGGTAAATAGACCCCAGAGAATTAGATTAGAAAGATAAGAAAATTTGATTTAATCAAGTTGGAGTTTGTATTTATAAAGGTCAGAAAGCAGCAACTATTGCTGAAGAGTTTCGATCGAAGTGTTTGTTAATACCCTAGGTATCGATTTTGATGACGACAACCATATAAATATTACAACTAACGTATCTTCGAGTTATGCAGTCATACCAGATATATTATGGAGACATTTACAGAGATAAACAAGAATACAGTGGAAGAAAATGAATTATAGAAGAAGGTTGATCAGAGCAATTAAAGAACAAAACCTAATTAGAGAAGAATGTTGAAGCATAAAGGTGTTTGAAGTGATGATGAGTTGGTTGAACCTTAGAATATCTTGTTAAAGATCTCATGGCAATTATACTTGAAGATCATTAACCATTGACCTCAATCGAGTCACAAAAATCTACAAATATAAGGTAATTTGAAATGCTAAAAATTTGCAACACTTATTAGTGTTGTTGTTCATTTTGCAACACAACCATGTCGACATGGGGTACTTGGGCCTGTCGACATACTAGCAGTTTTTTAGAATTTCAAATTTTAAATGGAGAGACATTTCCCTCCACCTCTTCACCAAAAGATACGTCTCTTCAACCACTATATAAAGGCCTCTGAAAACGAATTTTAACATCCAGAATTCTCATTTTCTCTTACTCCTTCTTCCCCAAACATTCGCAAAAGAAGTCCATTGCATATTTCTCAAATCTCCTTGCAAATCGATACTATTTCACTCCAATTCTTCACCGATTTGCAAACCACACAATATCAGAGAGTTGTACTTGAATTCACATCATTCTCTCTCTGATTTCATCCTATTCCTCAAAGAATTCAAAGATATATTGCCATTGGAGGTCTATAGGATCATTGTATCGAATCTGCAAGAATCTGTATTGAAGATACAACTACTTGCCATAGTTTGTTATTGGTGATAAGGAGAAGGTGTTCTTGTAGCCTGTAAAATCAAGTGGGTGTGTCTTGTAGCCCGTGAAACCAAGATTGTAAAGGTGTTCTTGCCACCAGTGGAAAGCAAGCGATTAAAGTGGAATTCTACATGATAGAGTGCAGGACTGGATGTAGGATTGGTTAATCCGAACCAGTATAAAAATCCGGGTGTTATTTACGTTATTGCGTTTTACTTTATTACTTACTTATTCTCTGATTACTTCTTTCTATTTGCAATTTGAGTAAATACAGTTTTATATTCATAAGTAAGTAGTTAATACACAATTCACCACATCTAGTGTTTGAATAGCCTTAAGATCCAACATTGTGTTATAGCCACCCCACTTTTCAACAGTGTTGTGTCCAAATCTTTTCGTTAGAGGTTCGTAACTCTTCACAAAAAGTTGTGTCTTTTCGAAAAGTAGCTATTGTAGAAATTCAGTCAGGTGTGCCTCTGGGTTGGTCGACTGAATATTAAAAATAATTTTTAAATATAAATTCGTATATTTGTGCACTTATGCATGTTGCATAAATTTTCCTGTGTCAGTCGACTGGACTTCTGGTTCAGCCGACTGACCTGGTGATATCTGTGCAATATGCACAGTTTACAGAGGTATATTAATTTCTTTAACTTTAAAACACTTCTATAATTTAATTATATGCTTATATATGTATAAAATATTTGGGAAATAGAATGATTAAATACATAAGCTAATATACACGTAACCGAGGAGAGATTTTAACAATATTAACCTAAGACTCAAAAACAGAATAGTATAATTGATGCATCGGTTTTGAAGTCTCATCTCCTTATAGTATATATTCTCTTTTTGTCGTAGCAGTCATCAAATCTATATGTCGTAGTGATAGCTTTGTGTCATTAATCAAAACCAAGACTTAACATCTTCCCCTTTTGATTGATGACAACCTATAAATAGATATAGATTTCGACTGTATATACATACATTTATATATATATATATGTGTGTGTGTATATATATATATGTAACATAAATACTTACTGCCTTTGAATTTTTGACGCTCTATATCCTGCAATCTTAGTGTTAGCAATAAATTTCTCCCCCTTTGTCATCGGCAAAAAGGAATAAAGAATATAAAAGTATGAAGCATTGATAGATATGATATGAAAAAAACCGAACATTTATACGTTACAAATATCACAAAAAAAGGAGTCCTTGAATAATACGAAGTAATTAATCTTTTCTCCCCTTTAATCTATGCTTGCATCATTTATTCCTAAAAATAGTGTTAAAGCAATATCTTTCTCCCCCTTTGTCATCGACAAAAAGGAGAGTTTATATGATTACATAAATTATATTCCATATAAGTGTTAACATAGAACAATATAGAATAATTATTAGTTATAATGCAAGGTATTAAAAGATTTAACATTTAAAGCATGTGATACCTAAGGTTCTTTTAATTTCCTAATTTTTAGAAAACCAGACCCATTTGGGTCTGGTGGAACCATTAAAAATATAATTTTCATTATTAACTACCATATCAAAATAATCATTAATGTATTTTCCTCTATTTTTCCAATTAACAGGAACCCAAATACTTAGATAATTTTTTTTCGTATTTCCCATCAATGATTTTGTACTCCTAGAGAAACTATAGACATTATTGGTAATAACAGTATTTGAATTTCTATAAAAAATGGATTTAGAAATTACTCGAAATTTAGTTGTAGCACTAACTTTTTACTATACATGAGTGCGTATCTAGTGCTATTTCTATGATTATTTTTATTATATCCTAAACCACTTTTATCATGTAAAGGTCTAGGACATGATAAAATCATATTTAAATCGTTTTAACCTTTATTAAATTTTGTGACTTCAGTGTTAAGTTTATCAAATTTATCTTTAAAGTCATAATTATTATTTTCAAAAGAAATATAACAATTATTCAAAATATCAATTTTCTCATTTAATTCAGAATTCTCGTTTTTTAACGTACAGTTCTCATTTTTGAGAAGGAAATTTTGAGATTCTGAATTATCAAAGGAGGATTGTAATAACTCATTTTGTCTTTTCAAATCCGTAATTTCTTTTGAAAAAATTTATTTTACTTTTTCAAACATAGTGTTTTGTTCATTTAGAAAATCTTTAAGAGCCTCAAAATTACTTTTCAAAATACCAAGTTGATTTTCTAAATCTAATTTCTCATTTTTCAATTTCTCATTTTCAAGTTCAATAGATTTCGTCTTTTCTAAAATAATAAAATTAAGCTTTGAAATCTTATTACTTATACTAAGTAATTCATTATTATCTTTTACTGAAATTTGTAAATCAGAAAGTACCTTTTTGTAGTCCTCACTGGTAGCTTTGACAGGGATTTTGCCTACTGTATTTTGACTGGATCGTTTTCTAGTCAATATCCTATGATGTTGTGGCGATCAATAGAATTCCAGGCTTTGATACCAAATGAAAATGTGTCATGGATCATGTAATATGGATATATGATAATACAGAGTATAGTGATGATAGTCATACTGTAAATAGTGCGGAATATAAAAAGCAGTATATTAAAATGACACCAGAGATTTTTATACTGGTTCGGAGCACCGTTGTAACATCCCGAAATTTTTGAAAACTAAAAATAGATAAATTGTTTGAACTTCGGGATTTAACTAGTAAAATTTAATCTAAAGATTTTATTGTTGATATTAATATTACACGTTAATATAGAATTAAATAAAAAGAGATATTGATAGATGATCTTTTAATAGAATTTAGAATTTGTTAAAGTTATGATGAAATTATAAGATTTAAATCACATAACAAATAAGTAAACATCTAAACAAATAATTAAATAAAAGATCAAACAAACAAATAAATAAAAGATATAAACAAAGGATCAAACAAATGAACAAATAATTAAACAAATAGTTGAACCAAAGAACAAACAATTAACAAAAGAATAAATAAACAAATAAATGAACAAATAAACAAGCAAGATAGCAAAACAGTAAGAAAAAAAAAAAACATAACATGCTTAAATTAACAAAGTAACTAAACAACTTGCAAAAAGAAAATGTACAGGCCAGTAAACTAAAAAGGGTAAGCAAAAGAAATAAAATAAAGTAAAACAAACTCTTACATTATTAAAATATAAAACAAATCAAATAGCATGCTGAAAATATACAAGCATGAAACACTACATACTTTCATTAAATGCAAGCATCTACAAAGAAGCATAACTGCATTTAATACAAGCAGCATACTTCATTTAATGTTATTACTGCATAGCAGATCTAAAAGCATGGGTTAGTTTTTTATACTTCAACTTGTACTTGCTTTACTGGACTCAGTTTACCCTTTCACCTGCACACCATCTCTTCTACATATACATGCATATTTGCTTTAGTTCATTCGAACAAAAACATAGCAAAGTCTGGGAAGAAAATATTTAAAACATTATTGTTTTTATAAAGAAAAATAAAAGCAAAAAAAATCAGAGAGTGAAAGAGAGAAGGACCAACTGCAGTCTTCCAAACAACATAGTGCTTTCTGTTTCAAAACAAACATGTGAGTAACCATCAACTTAAAGGCTTTAAGTTTAAACAGCAAAGATGATTTATGGGTTATAGTGTGTTGTATATGTTTATCTAAAAAAAAAAAAAAATGATTTGATATATAGTATACCCAGGATTGCTCTGTATATTTTCCTTTCCTCTGTTAAGAATTACAGAGATAGGTTAATATTCAAGCTTAAGTTGTTTCCAGTTAAAACATTATAAAGTTTTTCATTTTTAATCTTAAAACAAGATGTTAGAACATCAAATAGAATTTTTGAAGTAGATTTAAAGCATGATTAATAAATAGTACTGCAGGAAACTCTTTACAGGTTTCAAATCAACAATTGACAAAAACAGATTGTTGTAAATTATGAATTCAAAAACACTTATGTAATCTATACTGCAATCCATGATTTTTAAAACAGAAATGAAGATTTTTAGTTGGGTATAGACAGAGCAGTTCGAACATGAACAAAAAATCGTTTTCTTTGAATTTCCAGAGATCGAGTTAATAATAGATGTTGTAATTTGAATTGAAGTGAGTTTGAACTTCCATAATGACAAGAAAAATATTAAATAAAATTTCGAATGTGTGAAGTTGCCATTCGAACCCAAAATAGGGTTTAAAACTGGAAGTTGCAGTGCGAAAAAAAAATGGTGATTTTGTCGAAATGGAATGATCGAGCTCCATGATATCGAGGGGAGGGAAAAAAACATGGGGTTAGCGTGATGTGGCCAAGGTCGCGACGTCTCTGGTGGTCTATGAGGAGGTGGAGAGGCGTTTTAGTGGGTTTGGTCGACTGCAGTTTTTCGAGTGGCTGGTCATATTTTGATGTAGAGGCGATGACTTCGAATTTGTTTTTGATTTCGAGTTATGGGATGAAACGCGACTTGCTGGAGGTGGAGATGGCCATGGGTGCGGCGGCGAACCACCGTGCACGTGCACGGTGGTGATGGTGTTCGTGTCTGTTGTTTGTGAGTGCCAGAAGTTTGCGTCTCGTGCTCGAGTTTTTCTGGGTTTGCTTCGAGTGGTTACTCGTGTTCGAGCGAGTTTTTCCCTGAAGCTATTTAGTTAGCTAAAGGTTTGTAACTTAAAGAGAAAAAAAAAAAAAAAAGAAACTGGAAGAAGAAAGAAGAACAGGCATGGGAAAGGAGAGAATGGAATTCACGGGGAGGTAGCGTAATGAAACGGGGTGGACGCGAGTGAAACACGGGATTTACTCGGGCTATTTTTATAGGCTCAGCCCATTCAAATCTTTAAGTTATCAATGTAAATAAAATTTTTTGTGTTTTATAATATAAACAGTTTTGATTTGTTAAGATAAATTTTTAACAAATGCTTTAGGATTTGTAAATTCTTTAATTGGTAAAGAAAGTTAAAAATCAAAATTTAATTAAATGATTAAATTTTAAAAGAAGAATTTTAAATAAATTTACATTAAAATTTCAATATAACAATAAATTAATTTTTTTTAAAGTATAAACAGATTTTTCAAATGAAAATTAAGGTAAACTATTTTATCAATAGTTTTGAAAAGGAATTTAGAATAATTTAAAGTTGTGATTAAAATTGATTTAATAAACAATTAAGTACTCGAATAAATTTATAATTAAGAATTTATTGATTTGAGAAAGCAAGTTAATTAATTTAAATTGACACTTAATTAAAATAACTAATTAAGGAAAAATCAATGTATCAAGACGATTAAGATTAATTTAATAATCATTAAGAATAATAAATCATTGATTGAATAATCAATAAAATAAACATTTGGTTAATTTATCTCATTCGTTTTGATAAATAAATAACTAACTATAGTTGTTAACTTATATTGACATCTCTGTTCTGTTCGAAATTCTGTATGATGATATTGCCATGTTATTGCACTGTGATTGTGATTCGTACTATATTGATGTGAAAACCCTGTTGTCTGTAAAACGGCATTTAAACTTCGATGCGACAGGGAATCGGATTTCAATTGGTTATCCGAAACCCACATCGAACCTATGAATTATTATGAATGACATCCACATTGTTTTTAAATTAACGCTCACTATTCGGTTTAACCGGGAGATGACCTTTGTGTCGTATAACCCATTCCGAATAGTGATACGTCGAATTGGATAGCATTTGAAGACCGGTGTTGAAGACCGGATATTTGCGAGAGCGATAGGATGACCTGTCGATTGACTCTGCACCGAGTTGCTCCGGTATAGAGTTCTCTATATGTGATGGTGAATCCGATCAGGATTGTGGATATCCGGATTTGCAAGGACTTCTTTGGAAGTGCCTTCGGTTCTGTTCGAACCCAGAACAGACTTGTATGGATTGTGTGTCTGACATTACAAGTTGAGATATAAAGCAGATTTCTTTCAAATATATTTCTGTTGGTGGCGGAGAATTTATTCTTTTAGCTTAACACCCTTCTCTGAGACGTACGAGCTCAGAGGTTATATAGTTGAAGTTATCAGCGATATATTCCCAATTTGGTAATGTGACATGCTGAGTGTTGCTGAAATGATCATTGTGTTGATTATTTGTGATAGGATCATTTATTTGATCGTCTATCTTAGTGATCATTGTGTTGATCATTTGTTGACCCAAAGCATGGCTTTTGTATAAAGTATGTTTTTGTGGACGTGACTTCGTCGGACCTCACACCCCGAAATGGTCGAAACAGGAAAGATGCAGCAAGGTTATTGGGGGTAGCACCCCTTAGGGTATGTACATTTCCTTCTGGATAGAAGTGGTATCATGGTATGGAGCCCAGATACTTAACTTATGTGGATATCGCAGATATATATATATATATGATTTTGTGATTTGTTGCTGGGGCCCCGGTTAAAGGTTGGTTACGACCGGGAGATGGCATACTCGTGTCAGTAGTTACCCAGTTAGGGGTAACCCGGCCTTGTGTTGGTAGAGATCCGGTTTGGTTCTCGGGGACGTCCTTCCAGAGGCGTTCTCAGTGGCAATGGGAAGTTCCTTGGCCTGACCATTTGTTGGAAATCCAATTTCCAATACGAAACCCTGTACGGTTTTAGTTGTAGAACCTGCCATTTACTTATGGTGGTCACCACTGTTTAGATGGTAGCTATAGTAGGCATAGTTCGAAATGTCTATGCTGGCTAAGATTTATATTCTACTTTCGAAATGATTTACTTCACTATGCACTAGTAATAATATCAAAGAATTCTTTCCTCGTATCAAGCATATTTAACTGTCATAAGAAGAAATCTCCTCCAATTCTGCGTTTGCATTGTGTGTGTGGCGGGAGGTCTTATGGTAGTTCCATTTTTAAAAGCATTCCTAAAATTCTTTTATAAATCTTGTTTATTTAAAATACAACTGTCTTGTTTACTCATACCAGTCCCATGACTGATCCGGAGTTTATTGTTTTCTTTCCTAAACTCTGGGTGCCCATTATTTCCACACGGGCAGCCTAGTAGCAGGTTTCTATATTTTGGAGTAGCAGTATTTTGAGCTCTTATCTTGGAGCTATCTTAGGAGCTTTTGGAGATTACAGGTGTTAACTTTTGGGAGTTCGTTATCATCTCTCATTTGAGAACTTTTGGATATATGTTCACTGTTGTATTATCATGATGTTGTATTTGGAGTTGTAGTGTATGTATTATGTACTCTGTTGCAGTATGGATATTATGTTGATGTTGTAACAGTGATGTTATTTATGATATTGATTCTGTTCCGCTGTTTTATATACATCTAATTGTTGTTATAAGCTCCGGCGATGCGAATTTGATGTCGTTTATTGGACATTGAGTTTGGGTCGTCACAAAGTGGTATCAGAGCTGTTGGTTGAGTAAGAACTTTAGCTACGGAGTATAACACATTAGATGGCTCATTAGAGATAGGGTGAAGTATACCCTAGAATGAGTATAATAAAAATTGAAACTTTAAAAATTTTCTTAGTCTGTTATTTTTACTGCTGATATTCCTTAAGATATTTCGTCTGCATATCTAAATCAATTTTCTTACTAATCTCAGATAGTGAAAATGAGTGGACGCAGAGGAAGAGTGAGGGGTCAAGGCAATGCTGCAATACCAAATCAAATTCCCGCAGCCGCAGAAGCAGTAATAGAAATTCAGCAGCAGCCGGACTTGGCTGAATTATATAAGAAGTTTGAAAAGCTTGGTGGAAAACCATTTATTGGCAAAGAGTCAATTATTGACGCTCAAGCTTGGGTAAGATCGTGTGAAAAGATTTTTAAAGGACTAAAATTGCAGGATGAGCAGAAAAGACTTATAGCTTCTTGGCAACTCCAAGGAGAAGCTTCAGCTTGGTGGGAAACCATCATTGTAGATGAACCCGAGGAAGAATTCACTTGGGATCGTTTTAAAGAAGTGTTTGAGAAACGTTACATGCCATCAGCGGGTGTTTCTAGAATGTATCAAGAATTTCTGGATTTGAAACAAGGAAGTTTGTCGTTTGAAGAATATTTGAATAAATTCAGTGAACTATCTCGGTTTGGTCCGGAATTGCTAAATACACCTCTGAAGAAAAACGAAAGGTTTATCCGAGGAATGAACCAGAAATATCATGGAAGAATGACGGGTCATGTTAAAGAATCTTTCTCAGATTTAGTAGATATGGGTTACAGGTACGCTACTCTTGATATACAGGAAGCGACTGTGGAGAAAGGTAATTCAGGTAGTCAGAATTATAAAAAGCGTAAATTCGGAGGCAAGAAACCTTGGCAAGGCAATGAGAAGAAGAGGAATAGTCAGGGAAGCGCAGCAGAAAATGTCACTTGTTACAACTGCAAAGAGAAAGGCCACTATTCAAGTCACTGTCCAAAACCGAAGAGACCAGCTAGAGAATGTTACAATTGTCATAAACCGGGACATTTAGTTAAAGATTGCCCAGTGATGAGGCCAGCGCAGGTAGCAAAAGTCTATGCAATAAAGGAGGACCCCTCATCTTCAAAAGCTGACAAAGGGAAAAGTGTTTTGGAAGGTAACCTTACTATTGATAATAGAACTGTTAGAGCTTTATTTGATACGGGAGCTTCACATAGCTTTATTTCCCAACAAACCGTAAATGAACTAGGACTTGAAACTAAATTTGCTGACGATCTTATTTGCGTGAAAAATCCGGTCGGAGGTCCCGCAAATCTTAGTTCATATTGTAAGAGAGTTCCTATTTCATATGCTAGCTATAAATTTCCTATCAACCTGTATGTCCTCGAATTTGATGAATTTGAAATCTTACTCGGTATGAACTGGTTAACGAGATACGATGCTAGATTGGAGTGTAGTAATCGGACAGTTTTAATCAAAACAAGTCTTGGAAATTTTATTGAAATCTCTTGTGAGAATCCAAGTCCAAGGAGCGACAGATTGATATATACTTTGGGAAATCTTGAACCCACTTTGCAGTCTATACCTGTTGTTCGGGATTTTTCCGACGTATTCGAAGAAGTGAAATCTTTACCTCCTCATCGAGAAATAGAATTCCGAATTGATCTTGTACCTAATACTCGTCCTGTTGTTCACGCAAGTCGCAGGATGGCACCTAGGGAAAAGATTGAATTGGTTCATCAAACTAATGAGCTACTAGCAAAAGGATTAATTCGACCTAGTGTTTCCGAATGGGGCTCAGCCGTCGTATTTGTTGCTAAATCAGACGGATCTTTGAGATTGTGTGTAGATTACCGCGATCTAAATAAACAAACTCTCAAGAATAAATTTCCACTGCCCAGGATTGATGATTTATTTGATCAGTTGCACGGCGCTCGTTTCTTTTCAAAAATGGATCTGGCCCAAGGATTCCATCAATTACGAATCGCCGAAGATTGTGTACATCTGACCGCTTTCAGAGGTCCTAATATGTTCTATGAATGGTTGGTTATGCCTTTCGGGCTAACCAATGCTCCAGCTTACTTCGTAGATCTCATGACTCGTGTGTTTCGGGAAGTTTTAAATAAATTTGTGCTTGTATTCATTGATGACATCTTAATTTTTTCCAAAACTAAAGATGAGCATGCCGAGCATCTTAGAATTGTCTTAGAAATTTTGAGGAGAAATGTTCTATATGCGAAATTTTCCAAATGCCATTTCTGGGTCAATGAAGTCAAATTCCTTGGCCATATTGTTAATGAAGAAGGAATTTCAGTAGATCCTAGCAAAATTTCCGCTATTCTTGATTGGAAACAACCCACTACTCCAAAAGAAGTTCGAAGCTTTTTGGGTTTAGCAGGCTATTACCGGAAATTCGTTCAGGATTTTTCTAAGTTGGCTAGCCCATTGACTAAGCTAACAATGAAAAATGTAGAATTTGATTGGACTTCAAAATGTGAGGAAGCTTTTCAAGAGTTGAAAAAGAGATTAACCACTGCTCCTGTTCTCACTATTGTTAACGGGAACCAAGGCTTATCTGTCTATACTGATGCAAGTGGTGAAGGGGTAGGTGCAGTATTAATGCAAAATGGAAAGGTAGTTGCCTACGCGGGTAGACAATTACGTCCGCATGAGAAGAACTACCCAACGCACGATTTGGAACTTTTGGCTGTTGTTTTCGCTTTGAAAATATGGCGACATTATCTTCTGGGTAAGAATCTTTTCAGCTTTCTAAATAATTTGCGAAATTAGCTAAAGAAATATACTTAATAAACTCTCTTTGTTATAGGTGAAAAATTCGAATTATTCACCGATCATAAAAACTTGAAATATCTTTTCTCCCAGAAGGATCTGAATCTGCGACAACAACGTTGGTTGGAATTTCTGGCATCTTATGACTTGGATATTCTGTATACACCCGGAAAGGCCAATGTAGTTGCAGATGCTTTGAGCAGAAGTTATGCTGTTCTTGCTTATCTTGTTATTACTCCTACTCTTCTCAAAAGGATTGCAAGACGGCAGAAAGAAGATGAGTTTCTTCGAGGAATCCATAAAAGAATATGCCAGGGTGAAGGCACTAGTTTTGAGATGGATAATAGAGGAGTAATAAGATTAAAAGGCAGGATTTGTGCTCCAGACTTTCCAGAACTAAAACGTGAAGTATTGAACGAATGCCACAAGTCCAAATTCAGCATCCATCCCGGAGTCAACAAAATGTATCGAGATGTTAAAAGAACATTCTGGTGGAAAACAATGAAGAGAGACATATCTATTTATGTGAGTCGATGTGCTACTTGTCAGCAGATCAAGAGCGACCAAAGGAAAGTGGCCGGTTTACTTCAACCTTTGGAAGTACCGAAATGGAAGTGGGATCAGGTATCGATGGATTTCATCGATGGATTGCCTCGTACCAGGAAAGGCAATGAAGCGATTTGGGTTATTGTGGATCGTCTAACCAAGAATGCCCATTTCATTCCAGTTAAATCCACTCGTACTGCGGCAAGCTTGGCATGTATTTATATAAAGGAAATTGTTCGCCTCCATGGTATTCCCAGCAGTATAGTGAGTGATCGTGATCCGATCTTCACTTGTAGATTTTGGGAAGCATTTCAAGACGCTTTAGGAACGAAATTAAATTTCAGTACTGCTTACCATCCGCAATCTGATGGACAAACTGAGAGAGTTAATCGAATTTTAGAAGACCTACTGCGTGCTTGTGTACATGATTTTGGTGGTTCTTGGGAGGACCATTTGCATCTGGTTGAATTCTCATATAATAACAGCTATCAAGCCAGTTTAGAAATGGCTCCTTTCGAAGCTTTATATGGTCGTCCGTGTCGATCACCTACATGTTGGATCGAATCAGGTGATAGACTTGTTCTTGGACCAGATATGATAAAAGAAGCCACTGAGAAGGTAGAATTTATTCGAAAGAAGTTATTAACTGCCCAAAGTCGTCAGAAGAGCTATTATGACCGTCGAAGGAGAAATTTGGAATTTCAAGTTGGAGATTCTGTATTTCTAAAAGTATCTCCGATGCGGGGAGTGTTGAGATTTGGGAAAACTGGAAAGTTAGCACCGCGTTATATTGGTCCTTTTCCTATTCTGGAAAGGATTGGTTCTCTAGCATATAGAGTGCAGTTACCCAACTGGTTATCTGGCGTACATGATGTGTTCCATATTTCTAACCTTCGGAAATATGTGCACGATCCAGATGATATTATTGAAGAAGCTGCTCAGCAAGATCTTGAAATCACTCCCAATTTGGCAGTTAGAAGGGAACCGATAAAGATTGTAGATCGTGATGAGAAGCGATTGAGGAACAAGATTGTGAAATTGGTCAAAGTTAAATGGAGTGGCGATCCAAAGGACTGTACTTGGGAGACTGAAGAGAATATGAAGAAATCATATCCCAAATGCAGAATTGACATCTCGACTTAAATCTGTAAGTCATTTCCTTATTTCTGAATTCGTATATTATTTGTTTACGTTTCTCTCTCTTTTAATTTCGAGGACGAAATTTTCTTAAGGAGGGGATATTGTAACATCCCGAAATTTTTGAAAACTAAAAATAGATAAATTGTTTGAAATTCGGGATTTAACTAGTAAAATTTAATCTAAAGATTTTATTGTTGATATTAATATTACACGTTAATATAGAATTAAATAAAAAGAGATATTGATAGATGATCTTTTAATAGAATTTAGAATTTGTTAAAGTTATGATGAAATTATAAGATTTAAATCACATAACAAATAAGTAAACATCTAAACAAATAATTAAATAAAAGATCAAACAAATAAATAAATAAAAGATATAAACAAAGGATCAAACAAATGAACAAATAATTAAACAAATAGTTGAACCAAAGAACAAACAATTAACAAAAGAATAAATAAACAAATAAATGAACAAATAAACAAGCAAGATAGCAAAACAGTAAGAAAAAAAAAAAAAAAACATAACATGCTTAAATTAACAAAGTAACTAAACAACTTGCAAAAAGAAAATGTACAGGCCAGTAAACTAAAAAGGGTAAGCAAAAGAAATAAAATAAAGTAAAACAAACTCTTACATTATTAAAATATAAAACAAATCAAATAGCATGCTGAAAATATACAAGCATGAAACACTACATACTTTCATTAAATGCAAGCATCTACAAAGAAGCATAACTGCATTTAATACAAGCAGCATACTTCATTTAATGTTATTACTGCATAGCAGATCTAAAAGCATGGGTTAGTTTTTTATACTTCAACTTGTACTTGCTTTACTGGACTCAGTTTACCCTTTCACCTGCACACCATCTCTTCTACATATACATGCATATTTGCTTTAGTTCATTCGAACAAAAACATAGCAAAGTCTGGGAAGAAAATATTTAAAACATTATTGTTTTTATAAAGAAAAATAAAAGCAAAAAAAATCAGAGAGTGAAAGAGAGAAGGACCAACTGCAGTCTTCCAAACAACATAGTGCTTTCTGTTTCAAAACAAACATGTGAGTAACCATCAACTTAAAGGCTTTAAGTTTAAACAGCAAAGATGATTTATGGGTTATAGTGTGTTGTATATGTTTATCTAAAAAAAAAAAAAAATGATTTGATATATAGTATACCCAGGATTGCTCTGTATATTTTCCTTTCCTCTGTTAAGAATTACAGAGATAGGTTAATATTCAAGCTTAAGTTGTTTCCAGTTAAAACATTATAAAGTTTTTCATTTTTAATCTTAAAACAAGATGTTAGAACATCAAATAGAATTTTTGAAGTAGATTTAAAGCATGATTAATAAATAGTACTGCAGGAAACTCTTTACAGGTTTCAAATCAACAATTGACAAAAACAGATTGTTGTAAATTATGAATTCAAAAACACTTATGTAATCTATACTGCAATCCATGATTTTTAAAACAGAAATGAAGATTTTTAGTTGGGTATAGACAGAGCAGTTCGAACATGAACAAAAAATCGTTTTCTTTGAATTTCCAGAGATCGAGTTAATAATAGATGTTGTAATTTGAATTGAAGTGAGTTTGAACTTCCATAATGACAAGAAAAATATTAAATAAAATTTCGAATGTGTGAAGTTGCCATTCGAACCCAAAATAGGGTTTAAAACTGGAAGTTGCAGTGCGAAAAAAAAATGGTGATTTTGTCGAAATGGAATGATCGAGCTCCATGATATCGAGGGGAGGGAAAAAAACATGGGGTTAGCGTGATGTGGCCAAGGTCGCGACGTCTCTGGTGGTCTATGAGGAGGTGGAGAGGCGTTTTAGTGGGTTTGGTCGACTGCAGTTTTTCGAGTGGCTGGTCATATTTTGATGTAGAGGCGATGACTTCGAATTTGTTTTTGATTTCAAGTTATGGGATGAAACGCGACTTGCTGGAGGTGGAGATGGCCATGGGTGCGGCGGCGAACCACCGTGCACGTGCACGGTGGTGATGGTGTTCGTGTCTGTTGTTTGTGAGTGCCAGAAGTTTGCGTCTCGTGCTCGAGTTTTTCTGGGTTTGCTTCGAGTGGTTACTCGTGTTCGAGCGAGTTTTTCCCTGAAGCTATTTAGTTAGCTAAAGGTTTGTAACTTAAAGAGAAAAAAAAAAAAAAAAAAAAAACTGGAAGAAGAAAGAAGAACAGGCATGGGAAAGGAGAGAATGGAAGTCACGGGGAGGTAGCGTAATGAAACGGGGTGGACGCGAGTGAAACACGGGATTTACTCGGGCTGTTTTTATGGGCTCAGCCCATTCAAATCTTTAAGTTATCAATGTAAATAAAATTTTTTGTGTTTTATAATATAAACAGTTTTGATTTGTTAAGATAAATTTTTAACAAATGCTTTAGGATTTGTAAATTCTTTAATTGGTAAAGAAAGTTAAAAATCAAAATTTAATTAAATGATTAAATTTTAAAAGAAGAATTTTAAATAAATTTACATTAAAATTTCAATATAACAATAAATTAATTTTTTTTAAAGTATAAACAGATTTTTCAAATGAAAATTAAGGTAAACTATTTTATCAATAGTTTTGAAAAGGAATTTAGAATAATTTAAAGTTGTGATTAAAATTGATTTAATAAACAATTAAGTACTCGAATAAATTTATAATTAAGAATTTATTGATTTGAGAAAGCAAGTTAATTAATTTAAATTGACACTTAATTAAAATAACTAATTAAGGAAAAATCAATGTATCAAGACGATTAAGATTAATTTAATAATCATTAAGAATAATAAATCATTGATTGAATAATCAATAAAATAAACATTTGGTTAATTTATCTCATTCGTTTTGATAAATAAATAACTAACTATAGTTGTTAACTTATATTGACATCTCTGTTCTGTTCGAAATTCTGTATGATGATATTGCCATGTTATTGCACTGTGATTGTGATTCGTACTATATTGATGTGAAAACCTTGTTGTCTGTAAAACGGCATTTAAACTTCGATGCGACAGGGAATCGGATTTCAATTGGTTATCCGAAACCCACATCGAACCTATGAATTATTATGAATGACATCCACATTGTTTTTAAATTAACGCTCACTATTCGGTTTAACCGGGAGATGACCTTTGTGTCGTATAACCCATTCCGAATAGTGATACGTCGAATTGGATAGCATTTGAAGACCGGTGTTGAAGACCGGATATTTGCGAGAGCGATAGGATGACCTGTCGATTGACTCTGCACCGAGTTGCTCCGGTATAGAGTTCTCTATATGTGATGGTGAATCCGATCAGGATTGTGGATATCCGGATTTGCAAGGACTTCTTTGGAAGTGCCTTCGGTTCTGTTCGAACCCAGAACAGACTTGTATGGATTGTGTGTCTGACATTACAAGTTGAGATATAAAGCAGATTTCTTTCAAATATATTTCTGTTGGTGGCGGAGAATTTATTCTTTTAGCTTAACACCCTTCTCTGAGACGTACGAGCTCAGAGGTTATATAGTTGAAGTTATCAGCGATATATTCCCAATTTGGTAATGTGACATGCTGAGTGTTGCTGAAATGATCATTGTGTTGATTATTTGTGATAGGATCATTTATTTGATCGTCTATCTTAGTGATCATTGTGTTGATCATTTGTTGACCCAAAGCATGGCTTTTGTATAAAGTATGTTTTTGTGGACGTGACTTCGTCGGACCTCACACCCCGAAATGGTCGAAACAGGAAAGATGCAGCAAGGTTATTGGGGGTAGCACCCCTTAGGGTATGTACATTTCCTTCTGGATAGAAGTGGTATCATGGTATGGAGCCCAGATACTTAACTTATGTGGATATCGCAGATATATATATATATGATTTTGTGATTTGTTGCTGGGGCCCCGGTTAAAGGTTGGTTACGACCGGGAGATGGCATACTCGTGTCAGTAGTTACCCAGTTAGGGGTAACCCGGCCTTGTGTTGGTAGAGATCCGGTTTGGTTCTCGGGGACGTCCTTCCAGAGGCGTTCTCAGTGGCAATGGGAAGTTCCTTGGCCTGACCATTTGTTGGAAATCCAATTTCCAATACGAAACCCTGTACGGTTTTAGTTGTAGAACCTGCCATTTACTTATGGTGGTCACCACTGTTTAGATGGTAGCTATAGTAGGCATAGTTCGAAATGTCTATGCTGGCTAAGATTTATATTCTACTTTCGAAATGATTTACTTCACTATGCACTAGTAATAATATCAAAGAATTCTTTCCTCGTATCAAGCATATTTAACTGTCATAAGAAGAAATCTCCTCCAATTCTGCGTTTGCATTGTGTGTGTGGCGGGAGGTCTTATGGTAGTTCCATTTTTAAAAGCATTCCGAAAATTCTTTTATAAATCTTGTTTATTTAAAATACAACTGTCTTGTTTACTCATACCAGTCCCATGACTGATCCGGAGTTTATTGTTTTCTTTCCTAAACTCTGGGTGCCCATTATTTCCACACGGGCAGCCTAGTAGCAGGTTTCTATATTTTGGAGTAGCAGTATTTTGAGCTCTTATCTTGGAGCTATCTTAGGAGCTTTTGGAGATTACAGGTGTTAACTTTTGGGAGTTCGTTATCATCTCTCATTTGAGAACTTTTGGATATATGTTCACTGTTGTATTATCATGATGTTGTATTTGGAGTTGTAGTGTATGTATTATGTACTCTGTTGCAGTATGGATATTATGTTGATGTTGTAACAGTGATGTTATTTATGATATTGATTCTGTTCCGCTGTTTTATATACATCTAATTGTTGTTATAAGCTCCGGCGATGCGAATTTGATGTCGTTTATTGGACATCGAGTTTGGGTCGTCACAACCGTCCTATGTCCAGTCCCAGACTCCTTTTGGAATTTCGTTAAAACAACAACCCTCACTTAACTCGGAGGAATAGGTTTATACAACCCCTGAGCAGCCGAACAGGAGCCTGAGCAACAGAATAGGATTTCGCCTCAACAGCCGAGGAGGACTTCACTCGCTTGAGAAGTAGAATAGGACTTCAACAAATACAGAAAATAGTTTTGACTTTTGTGTGTTCAGATAACACAGATTTGTCACTTGTAGTACACCCTTCCTATGATCTTCTCCTCGAGTATATATATTAATATATATTGCAAGTATACAAAGAATAAAAAGTTATAGTATTGCTTTAATGCAGAATAATTGAAAGTATGATAGCAAATGGATTCCAGAGAATTAGATTAGAAAGATAAGAAAATTCGATTGTGATTCAGTTTGTAAGTCAGTGATTTGGAATCAAGTTGGAGTTTGTATTTATAAAGGTTAGAAAGCAACGACTGTTGGCGAAGAGTTTCGATCTTAGTGTTGTGTCCAAATCTTTTCGTTAGAGGTTCGTAACACTTCACAAAAAGTCATGTCTTTTCGAAAAGTAGTTGTTGTAGAAATTCAGTCAACTGAGCCTGTAGGTCAATCGACTAAATATCAAAATAATTTTTAAATATAAATTCGTATATCTGTGCACCTACGCATGTTGCATAAATTTTCCAGTGTCCTTCGATTGGATCTCTGGGTCAGTCGACTGACCTGATGAAATCTGTGCAATGTGCACAATTTACACACGTATATTAATTTCTATAATTTTAAACACTTTTATAATTTAACTATATGCTTATATATGTATAAAATATTTGGAAAGTAGAATGATTAAATATATAAGCTAATATATACGTAACCGAGGAGCGATTTTAACAATGTTGACCTAAGACTCAAAAACAAAATAATATAATTGATGTACCGGTTTTGAAGTCTCGTCTCCTTATAGTATATATTCTCTTGTTGTCGTAGTAGTCATCAAATCTGTATGTCGTAGTGATAGCTTTGTGTCATGAATCAAAACAAAGTCTCAACATATATATGAGAGTGCATATTAATTAGTGATATAAAAAAGTTTTATATTTTGTTTTTTGATCAGTTGAGTGGTTTATGAATTCTGATCGATGCGTATGGCCGACATTATCGGTAGGGATTTCTAAGAACTTGATCAAAGCCAACCAACATGGTATAGTTTTAAATCTGTAATTGAAATAATTTTACCTAGAAGTATATTTTATGTATAAAGGGATAATTTTTAAAAAGTAAATATAGTTATTTTTGATGTGGTTGTGATAATATTCAATAAGTATCTATGGTTTGATTAGTCACCCTAGGCCAATTTTAAGGCATTGACTATTATTTGTTGATTTATAAGTAATTTATCCTTCTACAACATGGATTGGGTAGATAAAATTTTAGGAACGTTAAAACGAACACCTTGTGAATTAAGTTTCACAATTTGACTATAAGACATCGGTTGTTAAAGTTGGATTAAAATTTGATTTTTATAAAAGATAATTATTAAGAGAAAGATATAATATTTTGGGTATAAATATTTGAGAAATGATTTGTATAAAGAAGCGATTTTATATAAAGCGATTTATATGAAAAATGTGTTATATTAATAAAGGATTTTAAGGATTTAAATTCTGGAGTCTTGAAGAAGATTTCAAATGTTTTATGGAAAAAGGAAGTAATATTTGTACTTAAGTATACTTTTTAAGCATAAATATTTTGGAAAGAAAATTTTCTTTAGATCGGTTTGAGGAATGATTCTCAATTTGTTTCGTAATGATCTGAATAATCTTCTAAGCGATGATTGGATGGTTGCCTAGGCGAACGTTGTGGTGCACTTAGTAAATTATTCTCTTCAACATTTTATGATCGAAACGAGTTCAAATCCAAATGAACCCAAGTAAGTGAAACTAGTTATTTTTTAAAAAACATTTGTTGGAATTATGTGAATTATTGTTTCAAAAAGAGGATTTCGAAATAGAAGAAGTATTTTTAAGTTAGCTAATTCGAGTTGCTTGAAAATAACTAAAAATAGAAAGAGTTGTGTTCGGATGGTAAGCACTTCTCTTAAGTACCGCCCTTAATGGTAAGGGAATTTATGATAATGTTCGGTAGTATCCAGTTCCTTAGTATCATTTAGGGGTTATTCAGGCTAGGTTAAAATATAATTTCATTTCAAAAGGAATTTTGGAATAAAAACCAAGTGCATTGATCTTGAGTTTTCTTTATAGATTCAAATGGAAAAGGTTGAATTAGATAACTGTATATACTCTCAAGATGCAGTAGAGTATTATACCAGTTACACTTAAGTTTAGTTTTATGAAATGTTTTTATAAATAATTTTAGAGGTAAAAGAATTGATATTAGTGATAACAATAAGGATAAGTACGTAATTTGAACATAGATCATTTCTGTTTTTCACATAACTTTTGATCTAAGGTTCGAGTACATGACTTTGAGGTGTTTCATACCATTTAGAATAAGGATCTATCACTCAATTCTTAACGGCAAACACTTAGTAAGGGTTCTTTATATGGAACCAAAATATTCTATCATGGTATATTGCTATATAAGGAGAACGGAGGTTTCTAATCAAGAATCCTAATCAGAGTCTGCACTAGAGAATCGAGTGAGCGATACTAATTCAGAAGTGAAGGTACGTATTCGAGTAGAGATCAAATCATATTTTGCATAGGTTTGATTAAGGAACATCATCCAAACTTATGAATTATATTGGATATTCATGTGGTGAAATTTTGGGGTCGAAATTCTTTTAAGGAAGGAAGAATGTAAGGACCCGAAATTTTATCATTTTGATTTGTGAATGTTTAATTTATTTAAATATTCAGTTAATGGATTTTATAACTCAAATGTACCCATTTTTAATTAATAACTAGTGATGGTGAAACTATTTTCAAAATTTGTTTATAAAAATAATTAGTTTGATGAAAAACAGAAAATGTGATTGGAATTTTTTTTTTGATTTTTGATTTTTCATCGACTAAAAGTTGTCGGAAATGCTATGTACATTTTAGTTGACATATACACATGCATATATAATAATAACATAAGTATGTTTAATACTAATAATATGGTAAAAATACATTTACTTAAGTAAATTTAACAGAGATGTAACTTTTTATTCAAAATTTAAATAAAAATAAAATAAGATGTAATGTCACCTTTCACATAACTTCATGGTACAAGGAAGGAGTTTGCATGTTGGGTAAAGAGGGGAGTGGTGATTCCTTGCTTGTGGGACAAGTAAGGAGGAGGTGGGGAAAAAGTGTGGAAACTATGTACTAAATGGTTAATTTGGTAATTTTTTTTATTTCACTTTGTATAAAAAAAATTCTAGATTACTTTCTCCCTCTCTCATTTTTCATTTTCAATTCTAGTTTCCAAAATTTCATTTTTTATAAGTTTTAAAAACTTTTCAGTGGCTTCCATGGTTTTTCAAAAGTTTGAATATTATTCTTTTTCCACTTTTAGTTCTTAAAAAATCATTTATACACCCTTCTTTCCCTTCCTACACATCCTCTCATTCAAAAGCTAGCACAAACTCCCTCTATAACGAACAAAAATTTCACTTTTTCTAGTCCAAAATAAAGCTTTTACAAAGGAAAATCAAAGATATAAGGCCAATCCAATTTGTAGTGGCAGTTCTAGTTGATTTGGTTATGTTTTGGTGAGTAAAGCTCACATTTTAATTAAAGTTTTTACCTATATATATTGATAGTAAATTGCGTTGAATGTTTGGTTGAAAAATAGTGTTGTGTTTTACTTGTATGTGCTTATATGTAGGATTCTTTATAGACCTGAAAATAAAGTCAAAAGTGAAGTTATAGTTTAATCTTATGACCACTACCTTGTGTATGTTGGTTATGGCATTTGTTGGATGTATGAGCTTATGTTTGAATGTAGTAAGCTAAAGGGAATTTAGCATTTGATTTATGTTTGTTGTCGACATATAGATCACCTGATTTTAAACATAATTACTTATGTATTTTCTAAGAAAATGTTTAACAAAAGTTTCCAAAATTTTTACCTTCAATTTCGAAAACTTTTTAAAATTATTTAAGATATAAACAGGTAAGGTTTTTAAGGGGAACCTTGTGTATAAAACTAGTTTAAAGTCATGGCATGCATAATGATAGTCGCTATGGATGCAGTTCACAAATCAGAGATTTTCTTGTAAACTAAAATGGATTCACTTAGATATATTTAAAGATTGATTAAAACTAATTTTAGACAGTTAATTAATTTTAAATATTTAAATAATTGGATTTGGAATTTAATAACTTATATGAATTACTTAAATATTAGATTTGTGAATTAAATTTGGATCTAATAATCTTATTTAACTTATTTTAATTAATAAATAATATTGGTGAATAGAATTTGTAAATTTAGTAAAAAATTAAATAGATCGGATAAATATCGATTTTGGATCAAAATATGAAACGATATTTAAAATGTGTGAAACTATCATTTCGGGGCACTATCTCGAATATTGACAAAACTAGTATCATTGGAACTAAAATAATAATTAATGTAAGCCAATGAGTTTCGTGACAATCAGATGCATCGTGTGATCGAGCGAGCTTGAAACGCTTGGCGATTAATTTTAGGAATTAATATATAATATAATTTTATTTAAAAAGTTAGCTTCTATACATGATGATATCAAGTCCCAAAAATAGTTCCATTGAGTTTGAAATAGAGGTATTAAGCTAGTAACACTAGTAAGCACGCTTCAGTTGGAGTTCATAAATCTTAGGGCGTGAATAGTGTTAGTTATAAATCCTATATAAGGACCCCATACCTATTTCATTTTGCTAAAACCCTAAGTATAAAAGATAGCTGCCATTTTCATATAGCCAAGTCAAATGGCCAACGTTGATCAGGCCACTAGAACCGATTCAGGCGAGGAGTCCAACTACTAAGATGATCAGCTAGGGTAGACGGGGAAGATGTATGGTCGGATCGAGTTATCATCGAGGTGGCATTTGCAGGTTGAACAACGATCATATTTTGAACGTTTTTTGGCGAAGGGAGGCAAGTCAGGGTTCAAGGCCAGTGGCTTTGTGGACATGACGGTCGAGGCATTCATCTGTGAGGTTGCGGTAGTGTGACATGGTCTCAGGAGGCGATACCGGCGATGGTTTGTTATTGAATGAATGTAGAAATAAGTGATGTAATTAGGAATTTAATTATATTATATATTTTGTAAATTTTATAAACCCAATATTCATTTCACGCGAGGTTGGATTCATGAGCGGTGAGTTTCGTTGTGCTCATGAAATCATTAGCTTTGCGATGGAATTGGATTGGTTGGATTTGGAGCTTGTAGAATTTTGCACTAAAATTGAACGCTCTTTCGGTTTAGTTCAAACCTGAATGCATAGCATCAACTGGGATTTCGATGAGTTTATTCACCTTTAAATTTACCATGCAATATCTGTGACGCTATAGATTCATCGCTGAATGCTCGGTTGATAGTTTAGATGTTGTTGTTGTTTGTTTGATTGTTTCGTTAAAGTCCTTTTTTGGAAAACAGATGACATATTAACTTAATCACCGTGAAATTATATGATTATGTATATTGTTCGTAACCATTGTTTTGCAGGGAATATTTATTGAGAGACCATAAGGGGTTTCTCGCCAATAATTGTTACTTATTTTCTTATGCATCTTGTATTGATGTTTAGTTATAACTAATCATGATATTCTATTTAAATTGCTATAATAGTTTTCGCTATATCGTCAAATTATTGAATATCATCTCCTAAATCCTTTTTGTATTTTGAACTTGAGCTCATATTTTCACAAAATAGGATGTTTATAATTCATTAATCATTTTAATTAATGATATTTTAATTTAATTAGTCATTTTAATTAATGATTATTTGAATTTCATAAATTGTTTTATTTAATAATGTTTAAAATTAATTAATCATTTTAATTAATGATATTTGAATTTAGTTAATCATTTTATGTAATGATGTTTTAAGTTAGTAAATCATTTGACCTAAAGATGTTTAAGTTTAATTAATCATTTTAATTGATGATATTTGAAATTAATAAATCATTTTAATTAATGATGTTTGAGTTTATTAATCATTTTAATTAATGAAGTTTTAAATGTAGTAAATCAATTTAATTAACAATGTTTAAATATAATTTATTATTTTAGTTAATAATATATGAATTTATTTAATCATTTTAAGTAATGATATTTGAAATTTAAGTACTCATTCTAATTAAGATATTTGAATGTCATTAATCATTTTAACTAGTGATAATTAAAGTTAATTAATTAATTTAACAAAGGTAATTAAGTTAATTAATTGATCCAATAAAAGTGATTAAAGTTGATGAAAGCATTTTAAGGTAAATTAAACCGATTTAGTTTTTAAATTAATTTACCGATTAAGTAAAAGTGTTTTAAAAATAATTAACTGCTTAAATAAATATAATTGATCGATTTATCGAATAAGATTATATATTTGATTTATTATCTTTCAGGATAATTAATATTATTATTAAAATTATGAAAGATTATAAATGTGATTAATTATCTTTCATGATAATTAATGTTGGTTTAAATTTATAAAGGGAATTTTTAATTTGATTTATTTTTTTGGGAAAATTGATGTGGCTTTAAAAGTTATAAACATGTTATGTAAATGATCCTTCAGGATGATTAACCTTTGGTTTAAAAGTTGTAGTTAGGTTATATAAATTATCTTTTGGGATAAAAAATATTGTTTTAAAATTTATATATTATAGTTTATAAACAAGAAGATCTTCTAAAAAGAATTCTTTCAAATCAAGCTAAGTGTAAATTGTTTTGGGTTTATAACAAACAATATTTGACATTCATTTTGACCTTCGTTTTAATACACTTTGAAAATATAATTTGTCCATTTAAAAGGATATTTTAAAGAGTTTTTTAAAAGTGTCTTTAAAAGTATTATGATGTGAAAATCAAGTGCTAGTGAAAACAAGCATCTTATCATTGTCGATTTGAGTCATCGACCGTCCACATTGATTTTGCTTTCTTCTTTATATTTCATCACTCTAAGACGAGATATTACTCGTGCAACGACCCAAAATTTTCGAAGCCGAAAATTCCAGATAGTTATGAAAAAAAAGAAAGAGATAGAAGAAGAAGAACAGAAACAACAACATCTCACATTCGCAGCGGATAAAATATAATAATAAATAATAACAGTTGACAAATGAATATTATATCTGTCGATTACATTTAATATACATCAGAGTTTCACATTATATACAGTCACTGAATATTTACAATTATCATGCCTCAGATACACAACAATATTATACAGCAGAAATACTCTATACGCTTTTACCATCCAGCTCGCCTCCTGAGCTCCAAAACGTTCCTACCTGAAAATCTGTAATACTCGGTCAGACCCGAGCATTACACCAAAGTAACACCCTGGTCAGGCTGGAAACCAGCGTGAGTAAACCCAACTAACATGTAATACACAAGTATACAACTCATATGAACCCGGGGTACGTATGTCAATTTACAACTTCACAAGTTGCTATAGACATTACTTATTTCACAAAGCAATTAAGTGCCAGAACTTAGATTATATGGTTCAATTCATTTAAATCTTTCCATTACACCCTATTGAATTCACGTACCAATTTATATTAAAACGTAGTGGTTTCGGGTATTTACTAATACCCGACTCCGGTCTCTTCGAATCTAATATCATCTTATCCCAAGTTATTCAAGTGAATTCAATTTACATTTAAGTACTGGATGTCACTTTTGCACAGCAATTCACGATGAATATCCACAATTTCACTGTCTACCTAAACATATCATATCACAAAACATTTCATATGACAGAATATCACAATATATCATCCAATTCAGATATTCTACTCAAACAATCATTTATAAGAAACCATTTTTAATCCCTAATATAATGAATTTAATTAACCTAAATTAAATCAATTACATAAGAGTAAATCGCCTAACTTTGCTTAATCGACCATTTATTGACTACAATCAATCATTCTTCAAATATCCGTCTTAAATAATCATCTTGAGTAATTACCCTTCAATTAATTTCACAAATTAATTATCCTTAACCATTTATAGTAATTAACCTTTACTTTCTTCATTAATTACATTAATTAATGATCCTTAATTACTACTTCCACTAGTCAGCCTTATCAATCAGTAATCAACCATCCTGTAATTACTTACCCTAATTAATTAACCCCTTAATTAATTATATTAATCCTTTAATTAATTACATCAAGTAATTAATCCTTAATTACTTGTCTTAAGTAATTAAGCTTAATTTCTTTCCATTAAGTAAATTCCCTTATATTAATTACATCCAGTAATTTATCCATCAATTACTTCACCAAGTAACTACACTTATCAATCTCATTAAGTAATTATACTTAATCAATTACCAAGCGATTATCTTTAATTAATCAACAAATTAATTAGTCACATTTTCCTCATTAATTACAACTGGGTAATTTATCACTTCATTATCCTAAAAACATCCTTAATTACTTCCATTAGGTAATTGTTAATTTATTTATTAATTACTTTCATCAAGCATCTATTCCATTGGTTAATTATCCTCAGTTAATTATCCCTTAATTTTTAGTTAAATGAATTAATTATAGGAAATTTATCCTTTAATTACATACATAAGTAATTATCATTTAAGTAATTAGTCTCTAATTTCTAACCAATAAATCTCAATTTTCCAATTTATAAATTAACTGATAACCCTTAATTATAAGTTAATTATACTTTAAATCATACATTAATTGATCTTCTCTTTAATTTCTTCATTAATTCAATGGATCTATAATTACTCAAAACCTTAATTGTTTTTAAGAAAACAAACATATTTTTTTTTGCCACTAAATTTAATTTCTAACTTAACCTAAATACTTAAGAACTTAATAAAATTTAAGCTAAACAAGACATACAACTTTCTTAAACCAAGTATTTTAAAAACATTATCATATAGAGAAATTATTTAAATTAGTTCAAACCTGATTTACCTTTAAATTTTTAAACCTGCTTTTCAATTTAATTTACAACTTGTTCTAAATTACTTCAAGTTAAATCCTGGGGCTTACTTCAAAATAAACCCAAGAACTTCACTTCACTTCCTTCTTAACTTAGTTTAGTAAAATTTAAAGCTGATAATAGTTGATTTAAAATTTGCAAACCTGACTATTTAAAACAACCAAGCCCAGACATCCCCTACATTCACTCGAGCAAAAACCCCAAAGACTCGCACCCGAACTCGAGCATTCAGCACCTTCTTCCAGAGGCTACGAACACAAAACTGTAACGTACACGAACGGCGACACATACACATGCACAGATGGTCGGAGCATCTCCGACCATCGTGGCCGTCGCCAACACGACACCCACGCTCCTCTCAACTAATTCCGACCACCCAGGTCCTACTAAATCAACTGGAACCCAATCGAGCAACTCGAACTTACCTGGAACAAACCCACTTCGCCTGAAAACTCCTCGCGTTCACAATGCCGACCATCAGAAATACTGAAACTCCGGTCCCACATCCTTCAGTCGTCCACTCAGCCCTCCACCTTGGTCCGATGCAACTCGAACTACCAGAGCCGGTACCTTGATCTCATTCCCAGACTTTTCGAAAATTAGGGTTTAAAACCCATTTCGACCACCGCCGGCGCCAGAGTGGTGAAGAAAATCACCCATCATTTTTGCCAAACTCGTCGACCTTCTCGCCATCTCCAAACGAGATTCCAACCTCCCCATCACATCGATTACCCACAATAGTTCAAAATTCCATTTTCAGTTAACCCAAAATCTCTCACTCGATTCCCCACTAAAAATCTTGAATTTACCCTTAAAAATCATGATTTAAGATACTTATTCAGATCCTATACCTGAATCGGAAAACAACGAGGTTGGGATTTTCTCATATCTCAAGCTTCCACTGTTTTTTTTTTGAAGTACAGAAAATATACAAACTTGTGTCCCTTAAATACATTTTACATCTTGATTTATATTCAACCCAACATATTTTGTTTAATAATTCAGACTTATTAGAGAATAGATAAAGAAAAATTTTAATTCTTAAAGAGTTTAAACCTATAAGATTTAGAACAGAGCAAGTCTTCTTGCTCTTAACCCACCATTACTTCATACTTCTATCTCATTCAATAGATCTAAATCAAATATGGATTTGTTTACTCACCTTGAAGTACTGTAGAAACAGAAAGCAAGTGTTGAAAAGAAAGCTACAGTTTTGAATTTCCTGTAAGTCCTCTCTGCCTTGCTGAACTTGTTTGAAAATACAAGATGATGTTTATTTATTTTTTTCTCTTTTCTCAGGTTTGCTTTTCAAGTTTGCTAAGTTATGTGAACGATTTAATATAGGATGATATATAAACAGAAATAGTTTTGGACAATAAGAACTAGAAGTATGTATATATAAGAGAAATTTTTTTTTTACTGAGGTAGGTTATTTCTGGAACAAACTTCTCTTGTTTTCGATCAGATTTTTTTTCTTTTCTCTTGCTAGCCTCCTTCTTTGACCAGTCTATAGTTCATTTCAGAACTGAATGATATATTGTAGGCTACAATTCTTTGTTGTACATGGCAAGAAGACGGCTGCTATATGTTGTACGGGCAAGAAGGTGGCTGCATATATACATATGCAGACCTGATTTTGATTTCAAATGATATGCTTTTTGATTTTGTTCTGACCTTGATGTTTTATAATAACTTTGGTATTGTTTTAGAAATGTTTGTTTTATCTGGTATTACTTCTAGCTTTCACATATACATATATATACACACTTTGTCTTATTTTATACTTTTTATTTTTACAAATTTCCAGTTTATGTTGTGTACTTGCTTATTCATTTTAATTCTATTTGTATGTTAACCATCAATATTCAAATTATATTCAATATGGTTTACTTATATTTAATATTGATAGAATTTGATTTCATCTCAAACATTATTATATATTTATTTATTTATTTATTTATTTATTTATTTATCCGATGTTACAAGGTAAGCATTTTAATTTAATTATTTCAGATAAATTTTAGTGTACATGTTGTTAAGAAATTTAATTTAAATGTTCCAAACCAATTTCCTTTTCAAAATACAAATCTATATAAATAAATGGCAAATATTTACAAAGATTTATTCATTTTTAAAAAAATTGAGTTTATATTTTATTTAATCGGATTAAATACTTATTACAATATTATGGCTAAAATCTCGGGTCACCACATTCCTCCCCCCTTTAAATCTTTTCGTCCTCGAAAAGGAGCGAAGCCAGATTTTAAAATGTTTAAGATCAGATAAACTTTCTTTGATCATTTCTAAACTACTTTAAAAATCTATACAATATTACTAAAATAGTTTTATACAAATACTTTTATAACTCGATGTTTCGACAAGTCCAACCTTGTTCCCACAGAAATTCAGTCATATGTTGATCAGGCGTAGGACTGAAAATCTATAAGTACTTGGTAAACCCGTTTTCAACACCCAGTGAAAATACTTAGAAAATAATTTTATTGAAAATATAGAAAACAATTTTTGAAAATAGAGGAAATATCTTTGGTGAGAAGGCTCTGGAAATCATCACCTCCATCCATGGTCGCAGTTACATTCCAGGGTTACGTTGCCATCACAGCAAAAGTCCATGCAACTGCAGGCTCTCCGCAGCCTCTCAATTACGCTATGGATCCCACACAACAGATCACAGTTACATCCAGGGTTACGTTGTCGTCGCAACAAAAGTCCATGTAACTGCAGGCTCTCCGCGGCCTCTGATTTCACTGTAGAAATGAAACTTCTCCACTCCTACATACGTCGCAGTCTACCGATGTAAAATCAAACGCAGACTGTTGGCTCTCAGCGGCACACACGACTTTCGCTATGTTATACCATAGGTCGCAGTTACATCCTGGGTTACGTTGTCGTCGCAGCAAAAGTCCATGTAACTGTTGGCTCTCAGCGGCACACACGACCTTCACTATGGTATACTCAACTCATAATCCTCAGGAACTAGTTTTGTCCGGACTCCTCCCGGGATCAACTTTTAGAACCCCCTCTTGGGCTCAAGGCAGCACCACCCAGTGGCACTCCTGAGAAGTTCATTTCAAGGGAGCGCCTTTTTCCCCAGAGCCATCATCAAAACATTTTATAATATACACATATAGTATCTTCCAATCATACACCTAGTATGATCTCATACAAAGCTTATTTATACAAAATCGATAATTCTCAATTTAGGCTTTCCAAATTCCAATATTGATTTTACTCAAAAATAAAAGCCTTTCCAAATCCAAAGGTTCTCAAAACCTTTTTCAAAATCCTCATAAGATCCTTTATATATATATATATACAGATAAATATAATTTTTAAAACTTTGGATCATTTCAAACTTGTATAAAACCCTTTTATACTTCAAATATTTCAAAACATTTTTCTTCCAGCAATAAATTCAACAAGGGAAGATTTACCTTATACGACAAAGATATATATAACTTTTGTTTATTCAAATAAAATATTCAAGTTTGATTACTCTTTCCAAAATCAATTTCATTCAAATCCGTATGATGTACACATATCATCAGCACGCTATATCAACCTGATCGCTCATTCGATCACACAATTTCACTTCCAAACTAATATCATCCACCCGACTTCCTAGTGCGGACTCAGATCTGGTTTCTTGATTAGAAACTGCCACTCTCCTTGCATAGATATAACTATGATAGTGAATATCCAGAACCAATCAACAATCGTCCGGGTTCGCCATTGAAAATCGAGTGAAAAATCCCAACTCGGATTGATAACTATCTCAAAATTCTGTGCTCGAATCTGGATCAAATCACTATGTGAATAGAATAATATATGTACATCCTACGTATTTATTTCCATTGATTATTAGCCAAATCAATCCCATTTCTATTCTCATTCACTTAAATTTTCACTCACTCATTCCCATTTTCCCTTAATCCCCATTTGGATTATCACTTCAATTCTTATCTTAGTTGGGTGTAAAATCTATAACAGTTTGAACTCCGACCAGTTTATTTTTAGAAAATAGCTTGAAATTTTAAAAAATAGATAAGTAGTTGAAAAATAATTATTAGTTTGCAAAATAGATATAAAATAGTTAACTAATTGTAAAATAGTTGGAAAATGGTTAAATAGTTTCAGAAATTTTGAATAATTGCAAAATAGTTGTAAAATAGAAATTAGTTTGTGAAATAGTTGAAAAATAGTAATTAGTTTAGAAAACAGTTGAAAAATGGTTAAATAGCTCCAAAAATAATTGTAAAACAAATATAAAATAAGTTAGCTTTAAAAAGAAGGGTTGTATATATTTAATAGCTTAGAAGAATAAGTTTATATTAAAACAATTTATATTAAAAATTGTCAAGAGTCAACTGTTCACTTCCCCAATAATCCAATGTAAATTTACACTTAATTGACTCAATTCTAACTTGAATAACTTCCATTTCTAGTCAAATTTATTTAAACTAAATTCAAGTCGAATCAAATCTTGATTCCCTTCCCAATTTAAATCAAATTCTAGTTGATTTTAATCCTGTTCAATTTTAATTATAATTTAATATTATTCTAATCAATTTGAATTATTATCAATTTAATTTCAGAATCCAAATCACTTCAATTTAATCCAATCCAATTTCCCATTTAATATTTTTAAACTTATATATTTTCAATCACCAATCCAATCACTTCAAACCAAATTAAAATTTGAACTAATTCAATTTCAATCTTGAATTTAAACTACCTCCAATTATATAAATTCGAGTTAAATTCCCAAAGGTTGATTTAACCTTTTAAGCCAAATTAACTTTTATTTAAAGTTTTTAATTAATTTAATTTCTGAGTTCAATTCTCAAAATCCATTTTAAATTATCTTAACTTATGTATTTCATGGTTCAAAATAATTTTATTTTAAAATTTTAATTTATTATTAAATTTTATCTTCCAGTTTGAAGCCAGTTCTTAAACAAGTTTATTTTACACTTCAATTATTCAAATTCATTTTACTTATACAATACTGTTCTCAATTTAAAGATTTTCATTAACAATAGGACGATATCATTCAATTTATCTTGAAATGTCCATCCATTTCCAATTATTTTTTTTTAAATCTCAAACCCATTTTGAGATCACACAAATTCCCAATTCAAATCAACCATTTAAATTTAGTCCAATCAACCTTACTCAAGTTGAATTTCCACTTCAAATTTCAAAATTCTTTTCCTTTTATAAGTTCAAAACTTATATTACATCACATTTCAGGGAAAAATCAAAACTCAACACCTTAGAGTTTATTTCCAATTATCTTTGATATCATGTATATCCATACATACATACATACATACATATATATATATATATATATATATATATATATATATATATTTCATGCCCCTTCCAGCCATATTTCAAAATTTTAAACCACCTCAAATCAAATTTCAAACAACCCATTGTTTGCAACAAGTCCTAATTATCCAAATAATACTTATTTATTATTTTTCATTATTTTGAAACAAAGTTTCCAAATTCTAGAACCAGATTTAGAATTTTAATTTCAATCCATTAAATTTTAATTTGGTTGTATTTCTATTTCTACTAAATTTAATTCCAATTTAAGGCTTCAATTTGGTTGTATTATATTGCTTCTTAATTTTACTTTCAATAACTTAACAATCAATTGCCTTAATATTTATTAGAATGAAATATTCCTATATATATCAAAATATATTTTTATATAAAATCATTTAAAACCTTTATATAAGAAAATAACAAGTACGCTCTCATATATTTATACTTTCAACTCATTCTAGAGTTCTACGAACTCTATTTAATGAGTAATCCCCACTAGAGCCAAGGTTCTCGCTTAACCTTTCAGCTCTGATACCAAATGCAACGACCTGAAATTTTCGAAGCCGAAAATTCCAGATAGTTATGAAAAAGAAGAAAGAGATAGAAGAAGAAGAACAGAAACAACAACATCTCACATTCGCAGCGGATAAAATATAATAATAGATAATAACAGTTGACAAATGAATACTATATCTGTCGATTACATTTAATATACATCAGAGTTTCACATTATATACAGTCACTGAATATTTACAATTATCATGCCTCAAATACACAACAATATTATACGGCGGAAATACTCTATACGCTTTTACCATCCAGCTCGCCTCCTGAGCTCCAAAACATTCCTACCTGAAAATCTGTAATACTCGGTCTGACCTGAGCATTACACCAAAGTAACACCCGGGTCAGGCTGGAAACCAGCGTGAGTAAACCCAACTAACATGTAATACACAAGTATACAACTCATATGAACCCGGGGTACGTATATCAATTTACAACTTCACAAGTTTCTATAGACATTACTTATTTCACAAAGCAATTAAGTGCCAGAACTTAGATTATATAGTTCAATTCATTTAAATCTATCCATTACACCCTATTGAATTCACGTACCAATTTATATTAAAACGTAGTGGTTTCAGGTATTTACTAATACCCGACTCCGGTCTCTTCGAATCTAATATCATCTTATTCCAAGTTATTCAAGTGAATTCAATTTACATTTAAGTACTGGATGTCACTTTTGCACAGCAATTCACTATCGATGAATATCCACAATTTCACTGTATACCTAAACATATCATATCACAAAACATTTCATATGACAGAAAATCATAGCATATCATTCAATTCAGATATTCTACTCAAACAATCATTTATAAGAAACCATTTTTAATCCCTAATATAATGAATTTAATTAACCTAAATTAATACTTAAGAGTAAGTCGCCTAACTTTGCTTAATCGACCATTTATTGACTACAATCAATCATTCTTCAAATATCCGTCTTAAATAATCATCTTGAGTAATTACCCTTCAATTAATTTCACAAATTAATTATCCTTAACCATTTATAGTAATTAACCTTTAATTTCTTCATTAATTACATTAATTAATGATCCTTAATTGTTACTTCCACTAGTCAGCCTTATCAATCAGTAATCAACCATCCTGTAATTACTTACCCTAATTAATTAACCCCTTAATTAATTATATTAATCCTTTAATTAATTACATCAAGTAATTAATCCTTAATTACTTGTCTTAAGTAATTAAGCTTAATTTCTTTCCATTAAGTAAATTCCCTTATATTAATTACAACCAGTAATTTATCCATCAATTACTTCACCAAGTAACTACACTTATCAATCTCATTAAGTAATTATACTTAATCAATTACCAAGCGATTATCTTTAATTAATCAACAAATTAATTAGTCACATTTTCCTCATTAATTACAACTGGGTAATTTATCCCTTCATTATCCTAAAAACATCCTTAATTACTTCCATTAGGTAATTATTAATTTATTTATTAATTACTTTCATCAAGCAACTATTCCATTGGTTAATTATCCTCAGTTAATTATCCCTTAATTTTTAATTAAATGAATTAATTATAACTAATTTATCCTTTAATTACTTACATAAGTAATTATCGTTTAAGTAATTAGTCTCTAATTTCTAACCAATAAATCTCAATTTTCCCATTTATAAATTAACACATGACCCTTAATTATAAGTTAATTATACTTTAAATCATACATTAATTGATCTTCTCTTTAATTTCTTCATTAATTCAATGGATCTATAATTACTCAAAACCTTAATTGTTTTTAAGAAAACATATTTTTCTTTACCACTAAATTTTATTTCTAACTTAACCTGAATACTTAAGAACTTAATTAAATTTAAGCTAAACAAGACATACAACTTTCTTAAACCAAGTATTTTAAAAACATTATCATATAGAGAAATTATTTAAATTAGTTCAAACCTGATTTACCTTTAAATTTTTAAACCTGCTTTTCAATTTAATTTACAACTTGTTCTAAATTACTTCAAGTTAAATCCTGGGGCCTACTTCAAAATAAACCCAAGAACTTCACTTCACTTCCTTCTTAACTTAGTTTAGTAAAATTTAAAGCTGACAATAGTTGATTTAAAATTTTCAAACCTGACTATTTAAAACAACCGAGCCCAGACATCCCCTACATTCACTCGAGCAAAAACCCCAAAGACTCGCACCCGAACTCGAGCATTGAGCACCTTTTTCTCGAGGCTACGAACACAAAACTGTAAAGTACACGAACGGTGACACATACACATGCACAGATGGTCGGAGCATCTCCGACCATCGTGGCCGTCGCCAACACGACACCCACGCTCCTCTCAACTAATTCCGATCACCCAGGTCCTACTAAATCAACTGGAACCCAATCGAGCAACTCGAACTTACCTGGAACAAACCCACTTCGCTTGAAAACTCCTCGCGTTCACATTACCGACCATCAGAAATACTGAGACTCCGGTCCCACATCCTCCAGTGGTCCACTCAGCCCTCTACCTTGGTCCGATGCAACTCGAACCACCAGAGCCGGTAAATTGATCTCATTCCCAGACTCGTCGAAAATTAGGGTTTAAAACCCATTTCGACCACCGCCGGCGCCAGAGTGGTGAAGAAAATCACCCATCATTTTTGCCAAACTCGTCGACCTTCTCGCCATCTCCAAACGAGATTCCAACCCTCCCCATCACATCGATCACCCACAATAGTTCAAAATTCCATTTTCAGTTAACCCAAAATCTCTCACTCGATTCCCCACTAAAAATCTTGAATTTACCCTTAAAAATCATGATTTAAGATACTTATTCAGATCCTATACCTGAATCGGAAAACTACGAGGTTGGGATTTTCTCATATCTCAAGCTTCCACTGTTTTTTTTTGAAGTACAGAAAATATACAAACTTGTGTCCCCTAAATACATTTTACATCTTGATTTATATTTGACCCAACATATTTTGTTTAATAATTCAGACTTATTAGAGAATAGATAAAGAAAAATTTTAATTCTTAAAGAGTTTAAACCTGTAAGATTTAGAACAGAACAAGTCTTCTTGCTCTTAACCCATCATTACTTCATACTTCTATCTCATTCAATAGATCTAAATCGAATATGGATTTGTTTACTCACCTTGAAGTACTGTAGAAACAGAAAGCAAGTGTTGAAAACAAAGCTACAGTTTTGAATTTCCTGTAAGTCCTCTCTGCCTTGCTGAACTTGTTTGAAAATACAAGATGATGTTTATTTTTTTTCTCTTTTCTCAAGTTTTCTTCTCAAGTTTGCTAAGTTATGTGAACGATTTAATATAGGATGATATATAAATAGAAATGGTTTTGGACAGCAAGAACTAGAAGTATGTATATATAAGAGAATTTTTTTTTACCGAGGTAGGTTATTTCTGGAACAAACTTCTCTTGTTTTCGATCAATTTTTTTTTCTTTTCTCTTGCTATCCTCCTTCTTTGACCAGTCTATAGTTCATTTCAGAACTGAAATGATATATTGTAGGCTACAATTCTTTGTTGTACATGGAAAGAAGACGGCTGTTATATGTTGTACGGGCAAGAAGGTGGCTGCATATATACATATGCAGACCTGATTTTGATTTCAAATGATATGCTTTTTGATTTTGTTCTGACCTTGATGTTTTATAATAACTTTGGTATTGTTTTAGAAATGTTTGTTTTATCTGGTATTACTTCTAGCTTTCACATATACATATATATACACACTTTGTCTTATTTTATACTTTTTTTTACAAATTTCCAGTTTATGTTGTGTACTTGCTTATTCATTTTAATTCTATTTGTATGTTAACCATCAATATTCAAATTATATTCAATATGGTTTACTTATTTTAAATATTGATATAATTTGATTTCATCTCAAACATTATTATATATATTTATTTATTTATTTATTTATTTATTTATCAGATGTTACAAGGTAAGCATTTTAATTTAATTATTTAAGATAAATTTTAGTGTACATGTTATTAAGAGATTTAATTTAAATGTTCCAAATCAATTTCCTTTTCAAAATACAAATCTATATAAATCAGTGGCAAATATTTACAAAAGATTTATTCATTTTTAAAAAAACTGAGTTTACATTTTATTTAATCGGATTAAATACTTATTAAAATATTATGGCTAAAAGCTCGGGTCGTCACAACTCGTTTGATATTTGTTTATCCTTTGTTGTAAATGATTAAACCCAAAGAGTGAGTGGAAGCCAACCTATGTGGGGTTGCTTGCATTAGGGTATTTTCACATTCACTTTAGATTGGAATCAATTTTGCACGTTGAGATGTGAAATACCTGGATTCTCGGTAACCATTGGCGAGGTCCGGCTTGGACGTGTCCGAAAGCCATCAGAGCTCTCGAGTATATTTCTGGAGGTATACTGTCGGTAAGGGGTGCACTTTCCTGGTCATTATTGGAAAAACTTCTCTTTTTCCTCTTATTGTTAACCCAAACCTTTGAATTATCTCCTTAATTGTAGTGAGATCTGCCTTATGTTCTTCTTTATGTTTAATTATTGATGCCCATTCTTTCAAGTCTGGAATTTGATATTAACTATGCCCATTCATTAAGCATGGGATTTGTTCTTACTAATACCCATACTTTTATTTGGATTGTTTCTTTTGTTTATTTCCATTCTTTCTTAAGTGGATTGTTGTTTTGATTGTTTCCCAATTCTTCATCTATGGATGTTGTTTTTGTGAGATAAAAACCCATTTTGCATTAGCAATGTGGTCTCAAAGAATAGTTATATGTTCGTCGTATTACTTGAGTTTTCTCGTGCTGGTTTTCTAAACTGACCCATTTGATATTTTATTATAATGCTCGGTCAGACTGAGTTTTTCCCAAGTTAGCTTTGGTGATATTGAGTTATTGGAGAAGAGCAGGATGTTCACCTATCATATTGTATAACTATTGACAATTGTAAGTTCGGAATTTTATAACTGTTTCGCCGATAAGGATTGTTTTTTACTTTAATGTACTCTGTATTTTGGAGTGATAGTTTTTACTATCTTTGTTATGTTATAAGTTTTTGATTTCGTTGTGAGATTCTAAATTCCCTATTCTCTGTTCTTTCCTTTTTATTTTATCTTAACAATCTGCCTTTCCGACAACTGTGTGACGACCCGCAAATTCGCACCATTAAAGCTGACAATAAACCACACATGTCCAACCCAAATTGAACAGAAAGACGGATAGTTATGGGAAAGAAAGAAGAAAAAAGAAGAAGAAAATAAGAAGAAGAGGAAAAGGAGTTGAAACAACATAGAGTCTCACAATCGCAGCGGAACAATATATAATATAATATTAATGATCTTTACAAAAGAGAAACCGTAAAATACATACATCAAATCAGAGAACACAAATAACCAATCATCGACATGGACAGTTATAACAACCTATCCTCGCAATACATATAATTTCAACAATAATGCAGCATAAAAATGAACAAATATGGGAATATGTCATGAAGACCTTTAGCTCGTCACTTAAGCTCCAATGCATCCAAAGAAATTTATAAATATGCTCGAACTGACCCGAGCATTATAATAAAATAACACCCAAGTCAGTCTAAAAAAAATAGCATGAGAAAACACACTCAATTGGGTTTTAAAGTTATAAATCCTTTGAAATTAAAAGTATCTCTTAAGACCACAACGCACATAAACACCGAGTTTTTACCAAATAATAGCCAAACCATTTTTTGAAATTCTCTGTTATATAATAGTGTCTAAGATATAAATACCTATTAATCATAGCTGAAATTGTTGCATTAATTAAATTTCAACATACTAAGTTGTACCATCAAAACTATAAAGGCACGTATTGGAGATTGGATTCCTTACATGACAAGGAAAGGAATTACCTTCCAATAAATAAAATACATCGGGTCTGACAAGAACATCTTGTACCCCTGCCTCATAGGACCGGCCTACCACTTGACTAATTGTATTGAATATGATCACCCTACTTTTTGGGCCCAAAGCATACATGATTAGATAGTAATCGATCTAGATTTTAGAATGAACATACCCTGATGATAGTGACCCACTTGACCCTCCTACATGCTCGATTTTTGTCGTTTCACGGTTAATGAGGCCTGAGGCAACGTTTTACCTTTATATAGCACTTCCCACTTGGAATGCTAACAATTCTCTTCAAGCCACAATGCAATGCCAACATTCATCTATACAAGTTCATTCTTGGACTGAACGAAATCGTAGGCACCACTTCTATACACCCATTTGGAATCATCCTTAGAATTAGTAGCAAGTAGCCCTTGCACTTCGATGCTCCATTTTGATTAGCTTAAAGATATTCCAATTCGAAATGCTTATGCCAGTTCCCAGTGGTCTTCGAATAACACATCCGATCCTAGTCTCTCCAAACCGACAACATTAGTTTATAAATTGGCCAACATTTGATAGTCGGTTATTTAACTATTAAATAAACAAATAATCCAACCAGAGATCGAATTTCCAAAGGCAACAACATTGGTTAAACACCAAGCACACCAAGCCTCTTTAATTAATCTTTTCATTAACTAAAACACTTTCTAAATATTGATTTCAAAATATCATTATGAAGATATACCCACAAAACCCTATATTTTCGATACTTGGTAAAAACCTATATACTTATCTCAATGGCATAAGTATATTCACAGAAGGAGAGACAATTCTTTTCACACAATTCTAGAACAATTTATAAATTCGTTTGTAAATCTCTAAACCCGTTTATGACCCCATTCATTAATCACTGAAATTATTTATAAATATCCCTTTTATGCATTCTTAGAATCATTTGTAAACCCTTTATAGATCCATAAAACCATTAATTAACTACTTTTATAAATTTATTAATCCATTTCTAAAACTCTTTTATAAAAATCTAAAGCCATTTATAAAACTCTTTTTACCCTTTAACTCATCTTCCTTTATTTCCAAACCATGTTATAAGATACCTCTTGTAAAACCCGCACTAGTTTATAAAACCCTATTTATAAATCTCGAAAATGTTTATAAATAATTTTAATCATTTACTTTAAAACTCTATTATATAATAATAAATTGTATAAATAAATAGTAATTAACTTCAAAATATCTTTAAAAAAGTAATTAATAATTCCAAAACATTCTTAATAAAACATAATAATTTATCTTCAACATTAATATAAATATAACAATCAAGTCCCAAAACTTTATTGGTAAAAATCCATACCTAAATTTCGACAATTCTATTTCCAAAATTACTATTGGTAAAACAAAAATTCTACTTCCATAAATTTATTGGTAAAACAACAATTCTATTTCCAAAACTTCAATGACTTTTAAACTTAAATGTACTTCCTTGACAAAATCCATACCTAAATTTCAACATAATCGTTTTCATATTTATAAAACTGTATTTATAGATCTCTTTCTATTTTATAACCTCCCACATCTTATTATAAATCCACAATTGTGATTTAATTTTTCCAATTTATCCAATGATAAAAGTTTTTCCTTTATTTTTATTTATAATACACCATTTATAAGTCTATCCTTTTATAAATAAAATACAATTTTACAAATCTTCACTTTATTTGTAAAATGCCATATTTATACATCATCATATTTTATAAATTTCCACATCTATAAATAAATCTTAATATATGTATGTATGTGTGTCACTTCATATAAAATGTGTAATAAATATTTATACCAAAATATTTCTATCTTCTTTTTAAAACCATATTCCTTTATTTTAAAAGATGAACTTATTTTTAAGATTATATAGCTTAATCTCTATTTAAAATATTTTACAAAACTATTAATTTGCAATATCCAAAAATCATATCTTTTATTTTAAAATAAATTCCTTCTTTTAATAATTAAAGAAAAATTATTAAAACATATAATTTTTCGAAATCACTTAAAATCTTTTTTAAAACTAAATCTTCACTTTATAGTATTTCAAAATACTAAATATATGGCCCAGTGCTACTATAGCGCTAAATATGGAAAAATCATATATGTCATCAAATATGGCATCCAACACATCATATATCAAAATATATGAAAAATAAAATCAATAATGAGAGGAATCTGGTTGGATCTCTCCAATATATTCCCTACATCACATCCAGTATACAATCATAAAATATAAATCAACTGCTTCGAGGCGGGACCGTATACAAAGGTCATCCTCTCTTATATGGGAACGTAATAGGGTCTCCCCACTCTAGGGTCGGGAATATATCCTAACCAAAAAATAAAACAATATATCATCCAAACTAACAGTTAACAATAAAATTACCCATATCTATATAATAATATAAGTGGCTAGAGAAGTGAATTAACTCATTATGATCCCAATTTTTGCCAAATGCTACGGTGTGAATTAAAATTGAACATGCATTCAATTTTGACCCAATTTCCTACTAGCACCAAAATATTCCAATCTAAATCCACAACGTAGATTTCGCTGATACGATAGCAATGCAACTTATCGATTCAATTTTAATCTCGTAAGAATTAGATATGAATTAATGAACATTAAGATTATTTAAATTATAATTAATTTAAATTAATAAAATTCAAACCTTTTTAATTTTCCTTTCCCTCTCTAACCCATGCTCGTTAGTTCCCAGGAAACGAGAGCGCGACCGCATTCCATCATCGCCGCCACCGTTCGTACCGCCGAAGACCGCCGCGACCTACGCCGTTCACCCCCTGACCTTGCCCATGCTTGCACCACCCATGTGAACACCTTTTCATCGTCAAACTATCATCGAAAACTCCCCAAAGGATGCTGCCATTCATGGTGAACTTCCACCGCCATGGTGCTTTGATGCGGTGCTTTGATGACGATCATAGCCGTTGATCTTGCTCATGGTGTCATGTTCTACATTTTGCTAGTTGGGGTCAGGGCTTGAAAGTGGACATAGTGGCTCCAATGAACCATGGCCATTAAATGAGGAAAAGAGATGGTGGTTGAGGATTTCTCAATTTACGGTTTGAGAAATGAAGAAGCAATGTGTCCTATTTATAGCAAATTTTAGGGCACTATTCATTCCTAAAAATTTCAAACTCCAAACGGGACGTGCTGCCTAGCATTCTATATGTAATACCCATATTCTGAACACAAACCTAATTCCATCATATACAACAGTTAGCCTTTTCAAAATCAAATTATATTAATTTAAACTCTTTTAATTAATTTCTACGCGTTTCAAACTCGCACGACCAAATGATACGTCTGGTTGCCAGAAAATTTGATGGCATACAATAATTCACTATCATGGACCCAATTGAATTGGCTTCGTCGAAATCCGCGATAGTGCCTTGAAAAGCTATTTTCTTATGTTAATTAAGAAGGATTATTATTAAAACAATTCAAATCACTTTAATCTTACAAATTAAAGTTTACTATCTTTATTCTCACCCAATTAGAATTTAAGTCAACTTTCAAAATCATTTTCATTCATATTAAATTCAGGATTCAATTATAATAACTTTTCCAAATATTAAGTTTAACAATTTAATTATCAAATCTATATTTAAAATTCAAGTTATTAACATATAAAATTAAGTTTTCAATATAAAACCAATTAAATATTCCAAATTCAATGATTGAAATTTTGGGTCATTACATTTTTTCCCCTTAAAAGAATTTCATCCTCGAAATCAGTAAGTAAGAAAGATGCCACAAACCTATCAACTTTTTCAAAATCAATTAGTTGAAATAGATTACCGAATTCTTTTAAGCCTTTAACCTTCCAAAATCAATTTTTCGAAACTTTGTTACCATCTTTTCTATGTCTCTAAATTCATTCATAGATACTAACTAATACCATTCTAGGTTATAACATAAACATCAAATTTTAGTTATAATTTTTTTCTTCCCAAAATTCTCAAAATTTTTCTAGCGCCTTAAATTTATGGATAATTTTGCTAGCGCCTCCTTTGCATAGCTCAATTGAAATTTTTTACAACATATATAATCACAAATATAAATCTCATCTTCAATGATGAGGCATCCCATGGAGAAAAATATAAAATTACAGTATGTCATTCGAGATGTATACCTTTTATTAGTATTAGTAAGAATATACAATCAACATAATGTGGGAGCGAGCTCCAAATGAGAAGCATATGCCATCTACACCTTCTAGTCTCTCAACAACCAACGAGAACAAGTATAGGGAATGTAATATCAATATATAATATAGACTAATATAATAACTATATGCAAATGTAGCAAATGTAACAAGAAAAACCATCCAAAAATAAAACTCATTCAATTAATTCATAACCATATCAATTTATATTTTCCAATGTCAACATTTAATTTATTGAAGCCCATAATGTACATATATCATCCGTACGCAAAATCAAATCTGGTCACTTGTTGGACCATAGAATTGCCCTTCTGAACTAGTATCGTTCACACGACCACTCTAATGCAGAGTCAGATTAGGTTCCTCGAATAGAAATTGTTGTTATCATTACATATCCATATGCTATAATAGAGAATTCTAGAATCAATCAAAAATTTATATCTACTATTCACCATCAAGAATCGAGTGAAAAATTCTAACTTGGATCAGCGTAAATCACCTCAAAATCGTGCATTGAATCTGGATCAAACAGTTATGCGAATAAAATAATATACATACAACTTAACTATTTATTTCAATTGGTTTCTTATCATATCTCATTCTTTTCATTTAGATTCTTTTATTCTCATTCCATTGGTTCATTCAATTAATTTACATTCCATTAATTTAGTATAGTTCTTTTAATAATAATAATACTAGGAACTATTCTATATAATTTTACTTAAATCTATTATAAACATTTTATACAACGTCACTAATGTTTATTATCACTTTAACACTTAAGTTCATATTCAATTTCATCGAACAACATCTCGAACCATATTCAATTAATTTTACAACTTAAATTGGATTTCATTTTATAACTCAAATTCATATTCATTCCATTACTTCATTTCATTAATTCACTTTATTAATTCATCTAATTCATTTCAAATCCAATTCAATTTTATTTAACCTTACTTATGTTAAAATTCATTCTATTTAATTCATTACTAACTCAATTTATTTTACTTTACTTAGGTTAAATTTTAATTTCATATCTCAATTTCAAAATTTCTTTTCTTATCTGTACGATTTTCAAATTATAAGCTCAAAAGTTATTTTCATGTATTTATCAAATCATTCTTTGGATTTTAAAACCAAAATAAGACTCCAATGGTAACAATCCATCACTTAGAAACCCGAAAATGAATGCCAACGATGCTACAAGCATCACTAGAATTATTTTTCAGTGATTGAAGTGAGTTCAGTGCTTTCTATTTCTTTTACATCCTTTTAAAATATTTCTAGTCAAAATACTTTCAAAATAATAATATTATTATTCTTCCAAAACCTTTTGAAAATAATTTTCAAATCAGTGGAATTTAAATCCCAAATTTCTTGTTTTAAGTCTATTTTTATTTATAGATCATATTTATATAATCTCACTTCTTATGTAACATCATTTCACATATGCTGATTATTTTAATTATAATCAATCCTCTATAATTAACATTCACAAATTCATTTTCTTATATAACTCATTTTACAATTGTTTGTCTTTGTTTAAATTATAATAAGAACAACTTTTATTATAACAACAAATGATAATAATCAAATATTATCATTCACTAACAATCAAATAAACCATATATAACTACAATAATTTTTGCAAAATTATTCTTTTATATATATTATATAATTTAGGAAAAATTATTTCATATACTAATTCTCAAAACAATATCGTGTCGGTTTGCCTTGTTTGAGTGTTTAGAAACCTCTATCGACACCTTGGCGTCCCGCATACCGACCATTATTCATGAGACACTCAATAGATAAATTAAGATAATATAAACATTTTTATATCCAGTACCTTATCCCTTAATCAGTTTCCGTACCAAAGCCAAGGTTCTCGCTTAACCTTGCGCTCTGATACCAGTTGTAACAACCTGCAAATCTGCACAATTAAAGTTGACAAAAAACCACACATGTCCAACCCAAATTGAATGGATAAACAGATAATTATGGGAAAGAAAGAAGAAAGAAGAAGGGAAAAGAAGAAGAAGAGAAAAATAGCTGAAAATAATATAGAGTCTCACAATCGTAGTGGTATAATATATAATATAATATCAATCATCTTTACAAAAGGGAAATTATAGTACACATACATCAAATTAGAGTACACAAATAACCAATCAACAGCCAGGATAATTTAACACCCGTCCTCACAATACCGATAATTTCAACAACAATGTAGTGGAAAAATAAACTAATATAGGAATACATCATGAAGACCTCCAATTCGTCTCCTAAGCTCCAATGCATCCAAAGCAATCTGTAAATATGCTTGGTCTAAACCGAACATTATAACAAAATACACCCGAGCTAGTCTGGAAAACCAGCATGAGAAAACACACCCTACTGGATTGTAAAGTTATAAAAACCTTTGAAATATAAAGTATCTCGTAAGACTACGCCGCACATAAACACGGATGGGTTTTTGCTTTATGATAACCAAACCATTTCATTTGAAATTCTACGATATTATAATAGTGTCCATGATACAAATACTTATTAATCATAGCCTAAATGTTACATTAACTAAATTCTAGAATACTAGGTTATACAATGAAACTACAAAGACACGTATTGGAGATAAGATTCCATACTATGACAAAGTACAGAACTACCTTTTGAAGGTACATCTCAAGATAAAAGCATTGAGGTCCGACAAGAACATCTTATACCCTTGCCACACAGGACTGGCCTACCACTTGACAAGTAGTATCGAATATGATCACCCCACTTTTTGTGCCCGAAGCACACATGAGTAGATACTAATCGATCTAGAATTTGGAATGACCATACCCTGATAGGAGAGACACACTTTGCCCTGCTACATGCTAGATTTTTGTCATTTTTCGACAGATGAGGCTTGAGGCTACATTTTACCTTTATATATCACTTCTCGCTTGGAATGCTAACACTACCCTACAGGCAACAATGCAATGTCAGCATTCATCTATACAAGTTTGTTTTTGAACTGAATGAAACCGAAGGCACCACTTCTACTACATCCATTTGGAATTATCCTTAGGGTTAGTAGCTAGTAGCCCTTGCAATTCAAAGCTCAATTTAGATTATCTTCAAGATATTCCAATTCAAAACATGTATGTTTGTTCAAAGTGGTTTATAGATAAGGTATCTGATCTCGGTCACATCGAAGCGGCAACGTTAGTTTATAAATTGGCTAACATTTGATAGTCGATTGTTTAACTATCAAATAAACAAATAATCCAACCAGAGATCAAATTTCCATTAATTAAACACCAAGCACACTAAGCATCTCTAATTAATCTTCTCATTAATTAAACACTTTTCAAATATTTATCTCAAAATATCTTATGAAGACATACCCACATCCCATATAGTTTCGATATTTGGGAAAACTGTAAATACTTATCTCAACGGTAAAAGTATATTCACAGAATGGAGGAAGATTTCCTTTCACACAATTCTAGAACAATTTATAAATTCCTTTGTAAATCTCTAAACCCCTTTATAAATCCGTTCATTAATCTCCACAATTAGTTATGAAACTCCCTTTATACAATCCAAAAGTCATTTATAAACCCTTTATAAATTCAGTAAACCATTTATAAACCAGTCCTATAAATATATAAACCAACTTCTAAAACTCTTTTATAAATATCTAAGACCATTCATAAAACTCTTTTTCCTCTTTAACTAATCTTGCTTTAAGTTTTCCAAACCATGTTATAAGATTCCTCTTATTGAACCCTCATTTGTTTACAAAACCCTCTCGAAAGCATTTGTAAATAAATTCTAATCATTTATTTAAAAAAAATATTATATAATAATAAATAGTATAAATAAATAGTAAGTAACTTCAAAACATCTTAAAAACTGTAATTAATAATTGCAAAACATTCTTAATAAACGATAATAATTTATCTTCAACATTAATATAAATATAATAATCAATTTCCAAAACTTCATTGATAAATAATTAAAATTAATTTCAAACTATATTAATAATTTAAATAATTAACTTTTCAAAGTATTAAAATATTGACAAACAACTTTAAAACAATATTAATATAAATAAACAACTTTTAAAACTTAAATATACTTTCTTGATAAAAATCCATACCTTAATTTCAACATAATCATTTCCAAATTTATATAACTGTATTCATAAATCACTTTCTATTTTATAACATATCGTTTAACATCTCCAATTCTATCCTCACTTTCAATTTCCAAAATAGAATCAACTATTTTTCTAAAACCACATACCATATCTTATTATAAATCCACAACTGTGATATATTTTTCCCAATTTATCCAATGTCAAAAGTTTACCTTTACTTTTATTTATAAAACACTGTTTATAAATCTATCCTTTTATTAATAAAATACGATTTTACAGATCTTTACTTTATTTGTTAAATTCCATATTTATACATCATCACATTTATAAATTTCCACATCTATAAATAAATCATAATATGTATGTGTATGTGTGTGTATATCAGTTTATATAAAATGGTTAATAAATATTTATACCAAATATTTCTATCTTCTTTTTGAAACCATATTTCTTTATTATAAAAGACGGACTTATTTCTAATATTTTAAAAATCCTTATTATATAGTTCAAAAATCTCTATTTAAAATATTTTATAAAACGATTAATTTATAATATCCAAAAATCACACCTTTTATTTTAAAATAAATTCCTTCTTTTAACAATTCAAGAATAATTATTAAAAAATTAAAATTTTCTAAATCGCCTAAAATCCTTTTTCAAGCTAAATCTTCACTTTATAGTATTTCAAAATACTTAAAATATCGCACAATGCTACTATAGCACTAAATAGGGAAAAATCATATTGGTTATCAAATGTGGCATCTGACACATCATATATCAAAATATATGAAAAATAAAATCAATAGTATGAGGAATTCAATTGGATCCCTCTAACATATTCCTCACATCACATACTGTATATAATCATAAAATATAAATCAACTGCTTTGAGGCGAGATCGTATACAAAGGGTCATCCGCTTTTACATGGGAATGTAATAGGGTCTCATCCACTCCAAGCGCGAATATATCCTAACCAACAAATAAAATATTAAATCATCCAAATGGTCAACAATAAAATTACTCGTACTTATATAAAAATATAAGTGGCCAGAGTGGTGAGATACTCACTTTTATTCCAATTTTCCCCAAAATGCTCTAGTTTGAACTAAAACCAAACAGATGTTCAATTTTAACTTGAATTCTTACTAGCTCCAAAATATTCCAATCCACCTCCATAACATGGATTATGCTGATACGATCTTAGTGCAACTTGTCGTATTCAATTTGGACTTGGTATGAATTAGATATGAATTAATGAACGTTAAGATTATTTAAATTATAATTAATTTAATCTAATAAAATTTACCTTTTTAATTTACCTTTCCCTCTCTAACTCACACTCGTAAGTTCCTAGGAAAAGAAAACATGGTCGCGTTCCATCAACACCGCCACCGTCATTCGTACCGCTAAAGACCGCCACGACCCATGACGTGCATGCCCTGACCTCACCCATGCTTGCACCACCTATGTGACCCTCTTTCATCGCTGAACGATAACCGAAAAATCATAATAGGATGCCACCATTCAAGGCAAACTACCGCCATCGTGGTGCTCCGATGTCGATCATAGCCATTTGTCTTACTCATGGTGTCATGCTTTATGTTTTCCTAGTTGGTCGAGGCTTGAAAGTGGGTGCAGTGGCTTCGATAAAGCCTGGCCATTGGATGAGGGGAAGAGATAGCGGCTAAGGGTTTCTCAATTAATGTTTTAAGAAATGAACTGGCAATGGGTCCTATTTATAGCAAATTTTAAGACACTATTCATTCCTAAAAATTTCAAACTCTAAACCTAGCAGCCGCCTGACGTTCTATATGTAATACCCTGATTCCGAACATAATGGAATTAGTATCGGGACCTAGTTCCATCATATGCAGAAGTTAGCCTTTTCAAAATCAAATTATATTAATTTAAATTCCTTTAATTAATTTCTACGCGTTTCAAACTCATACAACCAAATGATACGCCCGATTATCATGAAATTCGATGGCATAAAATAATTCACTATCACCGACCCAATGAAATTGGTTTCGTCAAAATCCAAGACAGTGCCCAGAAGGCTATTTTCTTATGTTAATTAAAACCAATTATTTTTAAAACAATTCAAATCACTTTAATATTAAATTAAAGTTTACTATCTTCATTCTTACCTAATTAGAATTTAAATCAAATTTCGAAATTTTTTTCATTCATATAAAATTCAAGATTCAATCATAATTATAATTCCAAATATTAAATTTAATAATTTAATTATCAATTAAATTGCTATATTTGAAACATAAGTTATTTAACTTATAAAATTAACTTTTCAATATTTAAAATCAATTAGATATTCCGGATTTTGAATTACTAAAATTCTTCGTCATCACAGGTTGGATGTTCGGCATTTGAATACCGTAGATGTGTTCGACGTCGAATTTTAATGCTCGAAAAGGCGGTTCATTACCAACTATATTATATTCATAAGTTTTAATTATTGTTTATTTAAATAAAGGGTTAATGAATAATTAATTATCTGATTAAAGGTAATTATTACTTATGTATTAATTAAGATAATTATAATTAGTTAATTAATAAAGGTTTGATTATTTATTAATTAAGTTAGAGTTAATTATTTAATTAAGGTTTATTTATTAATTAACTGCTATTTAATCAAGGTTCAACTATTAATTAATTATTAATTGTTAATCCCTTTTCTGAATGGCGACCCAGCTGCTTAAGAAAAGCTGGCGACTTAACGACCTAACATAACAACGGGTTAACTACCCCAAAACCCCAAGCGACTTAACTGTTCACAGCTCCAAGCGACTTATGACCTACAACATCTGGTGAGCTAACATTGCAATGAGTTAACGACTCAACCTCCCAGTGGCTTTCAACGAGTTAAGCGACCTAAATAGATCAACGACATAGCAACTCAAACACGATAGTGGGCTGAATACTATAGCGCCTCAATGAGGTAGCGACCTATTGACCTAGCGGGTTATGAGCCCACAGCTGCACCTAAATAAGCCGCGTCTCCTTATGCCGTTTGTATATAGGTCGGTCCAACCTATATTAGGTCGCTGCTTCTCCTAAGTCTATCTTTAGTCGCTTCGCCTGATGCCCAGCGTATAGATCGTCTTCCATTCCCTATAGGTCGCTACGACCTACCAGCCAACGCAAATGGCAAATACACCTACTATAAGCCGTAATCCGTACCCATTAGGTCGCCTACGACCTAACTCAACTTCTAAGCCGGCCAAAGCCTACACCATACGACCTAACTTCGAAACTCCCCTATAAATACCCTGCCTACTCCACATTGGGAGGGGGAATGATTTCTCGAACGCCAAGCCTTTGCTGTTTTCACGACTTCTACAACACTTCAATTGCCAAAGACACTTCAAAGAACCTTGGAAAAAGATCAAGTTCATTCAACATGAATTCAAAGAGCTTTTCTACATCAAAGTTCTAACTACTTGCCTTAATGGTGTTGTAATTGAAGAATTATTGGAAAACTTGTAATCCAATCAATAATAGAAGAGATCAAGTGGACGTAGGCTTGACTTTGAGCCGAACCACTATAAAAATTATTGTCTCTTTATTATTTTCTACTACTTTCTGCTTGCTTTTAATTCCTGTACCAATGGGTGGTGCTTTTGCTATATCACAACTTACACTGGGGTGTTAGCGTACATTTTTAGTGTTAACATTTTTGGTGCTTCCACTGAGAATTGAACTCAGGGGTGCGCTCATAATTGCTTCACAAAGATTTTTTGAAAGACTCTCCCTAAGAACCAGAAGTCTATCCGAAATTATGGATCCTTGAAGAAAAAGTAGATCTACTAGATCAGGAGATGCTTATGACAACACCGCCACTTCTCCCGCGTCAAATCAAGCGGCTCCTTGTGTTGGAATCACAAGGGTGGAATTGGATGCTGTAGTGTCTGGGTTGTATCAACAAATGGAAGCCCATAACACTAGGATGTTGAACAGGTTGAATGCTTTGCTTGGAGCTAACCAGCAACCAGAAAATAATGAAGAAACCTATGCTGAGGATGTTTATGATTCCTAAGGGAAAAGTATTCCTCAGAGGTCAGCTGGTACCGCCGAAGGGGCACCTCCCCAAGCTGAAGGTTCAAGGCCGCAGCCAACTCTTCGTGAACGTTTGATAAACTTTCGAAAAAGTAGCTAACGTATGTCCCGCGGGGCCTCTAAACGATGAGGAGTGCCTCTCGGGAATGATTCGAAAAATTATGAAGGAGAGCATACGAAGGGAGGAAGATGAAAGTGACTGAGGGTTTGCTCCAAGCAAGACTCCTTTTACTGAAAGAATTCTGAAGGATGAATTTCCGAAGAAGTTTGTTCCCCCCACTATTCCAGCTTATCGAGGGACAAGCGATCCTAACCAGTTCTTATACAAGTATGACTGGCATATGATAGGTGCCAGAGCAACAGATGAGATCAAATGCAGATACTTTCCTGTGTACTTAGAGGGAGTGGCCCTGCTTTGGTTCACGAAGCTGCCAGTTCGATTCGTGGATCAGTTCTCCGACCTAACTCGGAAATTCAAAGATCAGTTTAGGTTACATGCCTCGAAGGCGAAGGACATAATGTCACTATCCAGCCTCGAACAAAGCCTTGAAGAGTCTATCAAATCTTTTTTAATCCGCTTTAATATTTCTTGGCCGAAGTTGAGCCTCGGATGATTCTGACTTACTTGATGCGAGCTATTGACAAATCAAGTGAATTCGGAAAATTGCTAAAGATGAAAGAGCCAAATTCACTTGAGAAGTTCTACAAGAAGGCCAATGAATTTATGCGCTTAGAAAGCCTTCCTGTGCCAGCAAAAGTAGTCGTGACTGAAGTTGAGAATAACAATGTTGCTTCTAACCAAAAGGAATCTGGTGACGAGAAGAGGGAGAGTGACGGTGAAAAAAAGCAGAAAGATGTGAAGAAAACTCGCCACTTTAAACCTTCAGATTTTACTCCCTTAACTGATACTCCAGAAAATATCTTTTTTGCAACCAAGGATGCTGTTGAATACACCAAACCACCTGAGATGTAGCCTGGGAAAAATGTTGTGCATAATGGGAGATTCTGTCGGTTCCACAATCAACCTGACCATGACACTAATGAATGTCGTCATTTAAAGAATTTGATTGAAGAGCTGTTGAGACAGAATAAACTAGAACAATATGTGAAGAGAAATAGAAGTGACCCAACCTCATTTACGCAGGGGCAACAAGTTCCTGCTCATCAATCCGGCTCAGGTGAGAGGACTGCAGCGTAGGAGTCTGAGAGGCTTGTCATTAATAATATCACAAGGGGTCCTCACCCAACGGGCAGAAGTTGGGTTGAGATGGAGAGATATGCTCATGCTTTGAGATATTCCCTAGCGGAAGAAAATGTTTTTATCTTGGAAGATGCTGCACCTTTAAAACAACAAAGAACTTTTAACGATGACATCATATTCCGGGCTAGAGACTCTGTTGGTGTTGAGGCTCCCACCATGAATCCCTTGGTGATATCTACAGGCGTCGGACCAGCCATTGTAAGAAGGGTGCTTGTTGACTGCGGCACCTCTTGCAATGTACTCTTCAGAAAGACATTTGATCAGATGAAAATTCCCATGGCTGATGTCTAAGCTTCCTCATAAAAAATTGTTGGGTTCACTGGAGAACCAAATCAGCCTATTGGGACTATTGACTTATTTGTAGAGCTTGGAGAAGGGGAAAAGAAGGTGATCCGAAAACAAACTTTTATGATTGTTGATGAATTCTCCGCTTACAATGCCTTTTTGGGTCGACCGACTCCTGCCGCATTCAAGGCCATTCTCACCCCATGGTGCCTGACTATGAAGTTCCCCACTGATAATGGTATCGGTGTTGTGAAGGGGGACCAAAATGTCGGGAGAGAATGCTATCTCGTAGAGTTACGGGAGGCAAAGAAGAGAGAAATGGGTAAGGGTGCAGCAGCTCCGCTCCGCATCAAAGATCCCACCTTGTTGCAATTACGGGGTGGACCCTACACTGGTGAGCATAGTGGTGCACAAAAAGAGATTGATACCAGAAAAACCAGTGCAGGGGAGATTAGAGTGGTGCCGGTGGAAGTGACGGTGCCAATACCTGTTGACCTGAATGATCCAAACAATGTGCTGAATTTGGGTTCACAACTCGGTGTGACGGTTCAGAATATGTTGATATCATTCTTGAAAGCAAACCTGGATGTATTCCTTGGAGTCATGCCGACATGTGTGGAAATCTCCAGAAATTGCTATTAATCCAAAATTCACATCCGTAAAGCAGAAAAAAAGAACCCAGGGTCTTGAAAGGTCGACAACATTAAAAGAAGAAGTAGATCGGCTCATGGAAAATGGATCATCAGAGAATGCACTTATCCAAATTGGGTTTCTAATTTGGTGTTGGTTAATAAAGCAAATGGAAAGTGGAGAGTAGCATCGACTTTTTAGACTTGAACAAAGCATGCCCCAAGGACTGTTTCCCATTACCCAGGATTGATCAGTTGGTGGATGGAACAGCCGGGCATGAATTATTGTCTTTTATTGATGCTTACTCAGGATATAATCAAATCATGATGCATGAGCCAGATCAGGAGTACACGAGCTTCATCACTGATGTTGGTCTTTACTACTATAAAGTCATGCCCTTCGGACTAAAGAACGCGGGGGCAACTTATCAAAGACTTGTTAATGCCATGTTCAAACCCCAGATTGGCAAGACTATGGAAGTATATGTTGATGATATGTTGGTGAAATCGAAGAAGACAGTAGACCACATGGATTATTTGGAAGAAATGTTCGCGGTCCTCCGAAAGTATGGGATGAAGCTAAATCCTCTGAAATGTTCATTCGGGGTAGAGTCCGGAAAATTCTTGGGTTTCATTATGAGTGCTAGGGGCATCGAAGCTAATCCTGCTCAGATTACTACTTTAAGAGAAGTCAAAGCCCCTAGGACAAAGAAGGAATTGCAAAGCCTCAACGAGAAAGTCGCTGCTTTGAGTTGGTTTATTTCCAGGGCCACTGATAAATGCATTCCCTTCTTTGACGCTCTGAAGAAAGGAAAGAAAAACCTTGAATGGACTCCTGAATGTCAGAAAGCTTTTGATGAACTGATTCGTCACATGGAAACGGATCTAGTACTTTCTAAGCCCAACAATGGTAAAGATCTTTTCATATATTTAGCGGTTTCATCTCATGCTCTCAGTGCAGCATTGGCACAGGAAGACGCAAAAGTTAGCGCCCGGTTTATTATATCAGCAAAATATTCACTACGGCGGAGGTGAATTATTCAAAGCTAGAAAAGCTCGCCTATTGTCTGTTGATTGCGTCCAGAAAGTTGAGGCCATATTTCCAAGCTCATCCTATTAAAGTCCTCACTGATCAACCTCTAAAGCAAGTCCTATTTCGCCCTGAAACTTTGAGTCGTCTTCTGAAGTGGAATATTGAACTCAGCCAATACGATATCACCTACTATCCCCGAAGAGCAATCAATGGACAAGCTTTAGCGGATTTCATTGCAGAATACACAGATAAATGTGACAGTGAGGAAGAGGTGACTGATGACATCCCGATCCGATGGAAATTATATGTTGATGGTGCAAGAAATGACTATTGTTCCGGAGCTGGGGTTATGCTTGAAACCCCCGAAGGGCAGTCATTGTGCTATGCATTAAGATTAGAATTTCCTTCGACAAATAATGAAGCAGAATATGTAGCTCTTGTTGCCGGCTTGAAGATTGCTAAAGGATTGAACATCAAAGTATTACAGATCTTCAGTGATTCCCAGCTTATTGTATGCCAAGTCAAGAAAGAGTTTCAAACTAAATGAGGAAATCCGCCTGCTTACTTGTCAAAGTCCTAGGAGCTTCTCGATGATTTTGATCATTATACAATAAGCCATATACCCCGGGAAGAGAACATGAAGGTAGATTCTCTCGCAAAATATTCAAGTTCTGGCCAAGCTCAATTATTGGGATTGGTCCCTGTGGAAGTCTTGTCAACTCCAAGTACTGATGAGATGGATATTGACTGGATTATGGCTGTATCTCAAGAGCAGGAGTCGTGGATGACCCCGACCAAGGAATATCCACTCAACAGCTCCCTGCCAGAAAACTCAAAAGAGCGCCAGAAGCTGTTAAGAAAAGCCCTAAGATATGTAATTCAAGACGGCCGGTTGTACAGACGAGGATATTCGATGCCATTACCCCAATGTGTAACCAAGGTAGAGGCTAAGATAATTTTAGCTGAGATGCACGGAGGAGAGTGTGGGGATCATTCAGGTGACCTAACTCTAGCAAAGAAAATTCTCCGCTGTGGGTATTTTTGGCCAGATATTAATCGAGACGCTGCTAGCTACTCCCGAAAGTGTGACAGATGCCAGAGATTTGCAAAAATCCCAAGGGCACCTTCCACCGAGCTAACACATATGGTCAGTCCATGGCCATTCGCCATTTGAGGGATAGATCTCATTGGGCCTTTGCCGATTGCCAAGTCCGGAATCAAATATGTTATTGTTGCTGTTGATTATTTCACTAAATGGGCTGAATCTGAACCATTGGCTACTATTACCTCTAAAAAGATGATAAACTTTGTGACTAAAAATATCATTGGCAGGTATGGTGTGCCTCAGAAGATAATCACAGAGAGTGGTACCCAATTCGAAAGCGAAGAATTCCAGGACTTTTGCAGGCGATTCAAGATCCATAAAAGCTTCTCAGCAGTGGCTCATCCGCAGGAAAACAGGCAAGTGGAAGCAGTGAACAAAATTATCAAATCAACCACCAAAAAACAGTTGGAAAAAGCAAAAGGTGGTTGGGTCGATAAGCTTCCACTAGCACTTTGGGCATATAGAACTACCCACAAGACTGCGACTGGGCACACTCCATTCCATTAGCACATGGATCAGAAGCAATGATTCCAGTGGAAATAGAGGTCCCCTCACACAGGAGAAATTATGTCAACCAAGCTGAAAGTGAAAAGCTGCAACTTGAAGCACTTGACTTGCTTGATGAAAGAAGGAAAGAGGCTAAGCTCAGAGTTGCAGCCCATCAGCAAAGGATAGCCAGGCACTTCAATTCTAAAGTTCGCCAACGCAGCTTTGAAATTGGGGATCTAGTCTTGAAAAGGGTCATGACAGCAACAGGAGTGTTTAAGCCAAACTGGGAAGGGCCATACGTCATAGGCAAAAAACTTCTTGATGGAACTTTCAAGCTCACAACTGTCGAAGGAGATCCAATTTCGAGAGCCTGGAACAGCAATCACTTGCGTCCATATTTTACTTAGAAGCTATGCTTAAATTTGTAAAATGATTGTGGATGTATCATTCTTGTATTGTAAGCCATTGTAAAATCAGTGCGAATTAATAATAAGAACTATAAAGTGGATGTAGGCCCAGTTCTTGGCCGAACCACTATAAATCTTGTGTTCTCTACTACTATAAAATGCCTGTCTCATTTCGGTGTGCAAATATCTTAAATATATTGCTAAAATGTCGATTTAATGTTGCTGGCTATCAAAGCAAAGCTTACCTATTTTAAACATCACAAGGCCAAGCGATTCCTACAAATCACTCAACAAACAAATGTCAAGCCACCAAAATTCCAGATTCAATTGCTACACAAGAAGTGCTTCTCACAAACAGTTGGTGATTCCACCGAAGGGGCACCTTCCTAACGTGGAGGTTCCAGGCCCTTGCTAGCTGATTGCGATCGTTTGTGCAAACGGACATCTGGTTAAGTAGCTTGCGCCTGCCCCGTGGATACACTTAACAATGAAATACACTTCTCTGGAAAAAAACAAACTACTTGCAAAGAAAGGAACATGTACTTGGAAATGATAATGAGGAATTGCTGAGGGGCAGTTGGTGAAAAGACATGGGCAAGCAGACAAAAAACAGCCAAAATGGAATCTTGTCTCTCAACAAAAAGGTTGGAGGGACCACCGAAGGGGCACCTTCCCAAAATGAAGGTTCCAGGCCCTCACTAGTTAATTGTGATCGTTTGTGCAAACAAACATCCAGTTAGGTAGCTTGCGTCTGCTCCGTGGATCCACTTAACTGTGAGATGCAACCTTCCTGGAAAAAGAAACAAAAAAGCCCTCTTCGGAGGCACACTTCTACTCTCAAGGGAAGATCAATTTCTCCATAATGAGAACATTCTTCCCCAAAAAAGTTGAAGTGCCAAAAATGCCCTCTTCGGAGGCACACTTCTACTCTCAAGGGAAGATCAATTTCTCCATAATGAGAACATTCTTCCCCAAAAAAGTTGAAGTGCCAAATAAAGCCCTCTAACGAGGCACGCCGAAAAATGAAATGTTTTTCTCAAACAAAAAGGTTGGTGGAACCACAAAGGAGCACCTTCCACCAGGCCCTTGCTAACAAATTGTGATCGTTCGTACAAACGAACATCCATTTAGGTAGCTTGCGTCCACCCCGTGGATCCATTTAACTGCGAGAAGTAACTTTCAGGCAAACAAAAAAGCACTCTTCGGAGGCACACTTCTACTCTCAAGGGAAGATCAATTTCTCCATAATGAGAACATTCTTCCCCAAAAAATTTGAAGTGCCAAATAAAGCCCTCTAACGAGGCACACCCAAAAATGAAATGTTATCTCTTGAAAAAGTCATTGGTGGAACCACTGAAGGGGCACCTTCTCAAAAAGAAGGTTCTAGGCCGCAGCTAACTGCTCGCGATCGTTTGTGCAAACAAATATCCGATAAAGCAGCTGACGCCAGTCCCGTGGGCCCACTTAGCGATGAGATATAACTTTTGGCAAACAAATCAAAGCCTTCTTTAGAGGCCCGCTTTACTGCGTAGGAGAATCCACTTCTTAAACTAAAAGTGACCATCTTCGAAAGTTTTAGTGTAAAAACTTTTTCTAAAGAAAGATAACTTCTCCAATACAACGCACACTCTACTAGAGAAGAATAATATTTCCTCAAAATGGAAGAATTATTCTCCAGAGTAAGAGTACAAGTCTTCTCAAAATGGAGAAAATTGCAATAAGCTGTGATATGGGGGCAATATAATATAGCTACATTAATAAAAGCAACGCTCAAGCAACATACCACGAGCTCACTGCAATATCATACAAAGAAAATAAAGAAACTTGTGTGAAAATAAGGAATAAATGCATTTACAAATACAGATAAAAGATTGTACAAGTAAAAAGAGTCATTCTATTCCATACTATAAAAGATTTATATACATGTGCAGGTTTCAAAAAGCGAGGGCCGGTACACGCACAATCTCCGGTCGATACAAGTCTTTAGATACAAGAAAAAAGCAAAAAAAAGAAGAAGAAGAAGGATAAAACCAGGCCCATTACTTCTTCTTCCCACCGCCTTTGGAGCCCTCGCCTGGCCTAATGGTTAACTTCTTGAATCGGCTTGAACGAGTCGGGGAAAAAGGAGAAAGAGGTTCAATTGGGTCCTCTTCCGCTTTCTCATCGCTAGTAGAAGTGCCCTTCTTTTTCTTCGAAATTCCACGCTTTTCCCTCTTCTTTAAAGAAGATTCGCTGCCCGGAGTGATAAGATCAATCGGCTTTGTATCATCGGCAGTAAATTTGTCCGGGATCCTCTTACCCTCCTCAAGTTCTTCGGCTTTCTTCTCTTGTGAAGCGGTCGGGTCATCTAAGCCTTGAAGAGCTCCTATTTGTTCTTCTTGCGACCCCGGTTGAGAAGCAGAAGAAGGAGTAACTTGAAGAGGTGGAGGGGCAACAGCTGGAGGAGGCGAAGCCTGTACAACAATTGTTGTTTTCACTACAGAAGAAGAAAAGTTAAAAATCAGTATTTCTCGCAAAGAGAGGAGATAGTGGCACGTCGAGGCTTAAATAATAAGCAAGAAGTTCAGCGAGCTCATGTGAAGAAAACGAGTAGTCCACTTGAGCTGGATCAGTGTTGAAGTTACCTGGAGTGATTGGCTTTATCACGTCAATTTCAAGATCTTGGGCTTCGGTGTCTTCTTGGGCCTCGTCTTCGGCATGAGCAGTTGTAGTTTCGGTTTCGGCTTTGGCAGGAGGCGGAGAGTGGGAACTGGAGCCAATAATATCGATGTCAACCGAAGCCGAAGGATGAGTTCGGTCGGCCAAAGGTGCCTTCCCTAGATGCCCTCCTTCCACTGCTTCGGCTCGTTCCTTGGCAAGTTGTTCTTTCCCTCTGGCAAGGGCGGCACGACCCTCATCATCCAAATAATAAGCCTCAAGATCCTCCTCAGCGTAGCCAGCGTCTCTAAGCATTTCAGTTGCTTCCTCCTACACTTCAACCAGGGTAACCTCATACTTTGGGCCCAAAAATGAAAGACTGCCACGCCTCAAGACGTCAGAACATAAAACTCGAATAGAGTGAAGTTGACGTAGGCCTTAGTCGCCTCATGTGATTGTTGAGCTGCTGCTTTTCCAGTGATGGCCTCGACACGCTCCTTTTCAGCCTTAGAAAGCTGGGCCTTTAACATTGTAATCTCCAAATCTTGGGAGTTAGTCTTTTCCCACAGCTGAGCAGCATCATTGCGATAGATTTCCACGATTTTCTGCTCCTCCTCAAGTTTAGCCTCAGCATCTCGTTGAGTAGCATGGGCGTCTCTTACTTTCTTTTGAAGAACCTCTTCCTTTTGAGTATAAAAAGTGGAAGAGGTGGCAAGATCATCTTTAAGCTTCTTGATTTCAGCCTCAAGTTTCTCGTTATAGGTGGTGATGCTCTTCATCTCCGTATCATGCTGATCAAGAACTTTTTGCCACTCAGACTTATCGCTTTCCGTGGTAAGCATAGCCTCGAGATTTAAACAATTTACTATTTGAAGCTCCTCAACTAGTTTTTGCCAGCCAGACATTTTTTCAATATCAAGCTTCACAGTGTCGAGATTTCTCAACATGGCCTGCTTATCAATTGGAACCAAGTCCAGATCAAAACGTGCTCCTTTCAAACACCAATGCGGAAATCGGCTTTGGAGTGCAGACGGAGGCTTCTCAACTTGATTAGGAGGCCTATTAATGATTGCTTGAATTTCAGCTCTTTTAAGGGCAGAAGAGCTAGAAGGGATGTCTAGAGAGATAGAAGCAGCTGGCACTTTAGAAATTTCTAATGTAGGCTTTTCGCTAAGCTTGGCTCGCTTGCTTGAATCTTCAGCTACATGACTCTTCCCCTTACCGTCATGAGACATTCTCTTATGGAAGTCATCATCCCTCTGGTAAGAGTCATGTCGGTCATCTCTTCTTCCATAACGCCCCTCATAAGCCTGCCTTTCGCGAGCTTTCCTAGCTGCTCTTTCCTCATCAGTCTCCCTAGGGGTAGGAAGATAGCGCCTGGGGTCATAAGAATCACGCATCGCATAGCGTTGAAAGTCATCGTAATATGAGCTGCTGCGTCCCATGGGAGAACCTGAAAGTGAACAAGAGACAAAATTTAGAAATCTTCGAAATAAAGAAGCTAAGTGCGCATAATTGCCAAAAATCCTAAGTGTGTGTGTGGTGTGCGAACTACGCGCATCAAGCTACAAACCACTCTTCGGCTTAGGAGTGATGTCGGCTTTTGCAGCAGGAGTTAACTCTCGGATTGATGGAATTGATCGCAAAATGGATGTCACTTCCATTGCGGGAGAAACAAGCTTAGAAGTGGTGGTGTCATCTTTAAAGAGCTCGTGGGAAGTCACCATAAGATCGCTCGGTCCTTCAATGATATCATCACCATCGTGCCCAACGGAATGGGTCATATCAGCAGTGCCCTCTTCAGCACGCTTTACACTCTTCGTAACAGAACTTTCTTTCTTAGCTCCCTCATCAGCTTCTCTAGTAGCCTTCCCAGAATGTTGAGGAAATTCCTCTTCTTCAATAACTGGGGGAAGTTTAGATTTGCCAGATAATCCCACACCGTCAACGGAATTGGAGCATTTCACTAATGAAGCCTCTACAATAGGTTCCTTCAGTGCGGATTCCTTTGTGGAGGCTGGGGCATCTGACGCTTCTGCTTGAGAACTGGGGGCATCACGAGACTGAATGAATCGAGAAGAGTGCAAGAGTCTGAATTGGTGCAAAAATTCGTCCTTTAGTAGAAACTTAATACTTCTCTCATTGATAGTTAAGGTACTCAATCTTTCAAAATTCGATTTGTGACTGGAATCTTTAGAGGGGGAGGAAGTGCTGCAAAAGTAAAGAATGAAGTTAGCACTTGACGACTCGAATTTTGAAAGGCTCAGAAATGAAGTGAATGGAGATAGGTAGTCTTACTTCCTACTCTCCAGATACCATAGAATCCCGGGGGCAACGGACAAAGAAGAACTGGTTTAAAAACCCGTGAGCGCTCTCGGGAAGATCCGTAATCAGCTTGTGGTTTCTTACGCTCCTTACAAGAGTAATGAAAGGGTGATCTTTGTTCCTCCCGAATGAACACAAATAGTAGATCTCCTCGAAGCTTGGGAGGCGGTTAAGCGTCCTCCTAAATAGTACGCACAACCCCATCAAAATGGCATAGCCATTAGGGTGCAACTGGAATGGAGAAATAGTTAGTCGAAGGAGGAGTGTTCTAAGAAAATTATTGAAGGGGAGAATAGCTCCATTCAGACACATTTGACGATTGACTACAATGAAGCCAGGAGGCGGCCTATTGGCAGTGTCGTTTACCCCAGGAAGCAGAGCATCCGCTTCAACAATGCCGAATTGAATACATAGCTGGCTGAAAGCCCGTTGGTTCAATGTAGTTGAAACTCTTTCCGGAGGATTCTTCAACGGGTTAGCGATTGGGAAAACCTCATCGGCCCGCTCTACTATCTCTTGTCGCACTTGTTGAGAAGCCATTCTATACAAGGAACTAGATATTCAAATATGAAGCTGCACATTTCCTAAAAGCTTGTGAAGTGTTGTGCAAAGTTACTGAAATAACAAGTAAATAAAGCAAAACTTGAAATAATATCGGTTGGCGCACAACAATTCAGGAAGATTCAAGGCTTATTATTGGATCAAAATTAAGTGTAGTATCAATGCAGATAATATTCAGCAATAAGCAGTCATAACTGTATGAATTTTCCATTGATGCTTCATTTAAGTCGGTTGATTCATAACATTTCATTTTTAATTGGATTCATATTATTTTACGTAAGTAATATTTTATCTCTTTGACCTAATCCATCACTCGATGTGGGCAGTCGATGATGAGTATATTCGTCCTAGTTTTCTGCATTATAATAACTAGTTATTAACAATCAAATGTTGGTGCAATCTGTTTAGATGCAGTTGAAAGTTCAAGCAAGCAGTTCAAGTTAAAGGTCTAGTCACATTTTACGAATTAATCAGTGCGATACTTTATCTTGTTCAACTTATGCCGTTCATATTGTCCAAAGCCATGGAATGATAAGGCATGTGCAAGGTAGAAGGTCACGGTTTAGGGCTATAAGGCTTAAGTCACGACGAGGCAAATGTGCTTAAGCCTTAGCTCGTCCAAGTACAAGAGAGACCTAAAGGTTATGCCATAAAGAGTTAACTCGCCCAAATTATGGTGCGACCTAAAGATGGGTCGTTAAGGGAGTTATCTCGTCTGAAGCAGTATACTATTTATCCTAAGTCGCTTGAGTTCTTAAGTTATTCCATTGAGCTCTAACGACCTAAGTTAAGTCGCTGCATGACTATGTCGCTCAAAAAGTTATTCATGTGCCCTGTTCCAACGACTTAGCTTAAGTTGCAAGCTCTGTAAGCCGTTCAGACTCCCTTAAGTTGCCAAAGTTCATAAGTCGCTCGGGATCCTTAAGTTTCCAGGCTCATATGTCGCTCAGGCTCCATAAGTCATCAAGACTTTTAGGTCATTCAACTCTGTAAGTCGCTCTACATGATTAATTCGCCTCATGCCCTAGGTCGCCCTAAGGGTATCCCAGAAATACCGAGCTATCTTCCGCTAAAAACCTAAGTCCTGCTCTCCACTCACACATTGCCACGTGTTCATCCCCTTTACTTCACCAAAAACGCCACAACATAATCAGAAATCCATTAACCCAAAACCTCCTCGTCTCCTCCAAACTTCTAAAACCCACGATCAACTCCAAAAACTCCACATTCACCCAATAACTTCATGGAACCCTAAGTCGATTCATTTTTCGAGAATAATGCAATTACCAACATTCAACTATGACCAAAAGGTGAGTCGGGGTATAATCTTTCAACATGGTAACAAAAATTGCGTGAAAATGGTTATGGGAGAACCAATGGTGAACACGATGGTCAGATGATCGGATTTACCTAGATTTGCTATTGAAAATGATAATCGAAGAAACGAGGAAGGGAATTTCGCTTTAGCTCTTGAGCTTGAATACAACAATGGTGGCAAGATGATAAACAGTAAAGTGAAGAGGGTGAAACGGCTTAGCGACTTATATAGAAAAAAAGGGAAGATGAATAGGCGCGCGAGTTAGCAAGATCCTTGAGTCGCCCATGACTTAGCAAGGTTAAATTGAAGCACACTACCTATAACCTAGGCATATACGTTGAGGGGCAAGTGTTAATCCCTTTTCTGAGTGGCGACCCAATTACTGAAGAAAAGGTGGCGACTTAACGACCTAACATAACAACGGGATAACTACCCCAAAACCCCAAGCGACTTAACTGTTCACAGCTCCAAGCGACTTACGAGCTATAGCATCTGGTGAGCTAACATTGCAATGAGTTAACGACTCAACCTCCCAGCTGCTTTCAACGAGTTAAGCGACCTATACAGATCAACGACATAGCAACTCAAACACGACAGTGGGTCGAATACTACAGCGACTCAATGAGGTAGCGACCTAGTGACCTAGCGGGTTATGATCCCACAGCTGCACCTAAATAAGTCGCGTCTCCTTATGCCGTTTGTATATAGGTCGCTCCAACCTATATTAGGTCGCTGCTTCTCCCAAGTCTATCTTAAGTCGCTCCGCCTGATGCCCCAGCATATAGATCGCCTTCCATTCCCCATAGGTCGCTGCGACCTACTAGCCAACACAAATGGCCTAATACACCCACTATAAGCCGTAACCTGTACCCATTAGGTCGCCCGTGACCTAACTCAACTCCTAAGCCGCCCACAGCCTACACCACACGACCTAACTCCGAAACTCCCCTATAAATACCCTGCCTACTCTACATTAGGAGGGGGAATGATTTCTCGAAAGCCAAGACTTTGCTGTTTTCACAACTTCTACAACACTTCAAATGCCAAAGAAAATTCAAAGAACCTTGGGAAAAGATCAAGTTCATTCAACATGAATTCAAAAAGCTTTTCTGCATCAAAGTTCTAACTACTTGCCTTAATGGTGTTGTAATTAAAGAATTATTGTAAAACTTGTAATCAAATCAATAACAGAAGAGATTAAGCGGACATAGGCTTGACTTTGAGCCGAACCACTATAAAAATTGTTGTCTCTTTACTATTTTCTGCTATTTTCTTCTTGCTTTTAATTCCTGTACCAATGGGTGGTGCTTTCGCTATATCACAACTCACACTGTGGTGTTAGCGTACATTTTTAGCGTTAACATTAATCAAGCATGATTAATTATTATTTAAATATAAATTAAATTAAGATTTAATTATGATTAAAATAAGATTAAATTAGTTATTTAATTAATATTAAATAAAGGTTTTATTTCAATTACTTTATTTTCAAGGATCTGTTTGTTTAAAAAGCACCTTTCCTTTACAAAGATCGGTTTAAATACAAGGGATTCTCTTTGTTTATGCCTTTAAGTAGCTAAACAAATATGGAATAAATTATTGATGATACCTATTTAGCAGAATAAATCGTTGTTCTTTTATAATTAAATAGATTATATAACAAGAAAACTTATAAACACCCAAAGTAGAGTTGAAAGTACTGGTGTATCCAAATAAACATTTTTTTGACTAAGTAGAGAAAGTTAGGATCTTATTCCTTCTTTTGATTGACCTTTCAAATAGGTCTTAACTTTGTAAACTCTTCCTTTTCCAACCTTTCGACCTAGTCGTAACAACTATATCATTTTATTTTAAGTTCTTCGAGCTAGTTGAAGTTGTTTGTTTATCCTTTTGATACCTCTTTTCAAATAGTTGTGAAGCACTAAAGGTTGAACCAAGGATGCATGAATATAGTTTGTTTATGTAGGTTTCGACTTCATCGAAAGCTGATTCTTTAGATGGCTTGGGTTCAATCTTGAAATCAAAGGAAAACAAGATATATTTAAAGTTTCGACTCACTAGAAAGGTGAGTTTTGGAAGCTGATTCTTTAGAAGGCTTGGGTTCAATCTTGAAATCTAAGGAAAACAAGATAGATTTAAAGTTTCGACTGATTAGAAAGGTGAGTTTTGGAGAGTGATGATTTGGATCTAAGTATCTAAGTTTTTTGGGTAAAGTGGATGATTTCAACTCATTTAGAAGGCATCCTTTCGATGAAGTCGAGATAAGTTGAATACAATCGAATTCTGTAAAAGTCTTCAAACGGTTACTCAACCAAAAACATCAAAATCTCGCCTTTATTTAACTAATGATGTATACAGCGATCAATTTCCCCTAATATAATTTCCAAATTAGGGCTACTAATTCACAAAGTTAAGAAAATATTAGAAAAGAGTGAATGAATTCGGATCCCCCAAACTAGACCCCTAGGGTCTTATTTATAGACACAGGTTGACACCTTTCGACTCAGTGCTTTCGACCTAGTTGAAAGGTGGCTTTATATACCTTCCATCTCCTTTGACACTTGCACATCCCTATGCAATGCTTTCGAATGGGTTTGGATGCCTTCGTCTTCATCGAAAGGGGTAGTTGCTCCTTTTCCCTTTGTGTTGCCTTATTGTCACAAGAAGTAGACGTATCCGCTTCTGACTCTATCGATAGGTAATTCCCTGCGGTTTCGAAGATGTTGAAGTGTTGATGGTTTCAACGCGGAAAGTAGCTTTTGAATGCATGCTTGTGAATTGATGCAGAACCTTCCTTGGATGTTAAAGTCTTCGACCAGGTTGAATGGCTTGATTATGCTTTCAGAAGGATTATTCTGATCAAGACATCCTTCCGAGTAGTTTGAATGAAGGCGAAACCTTTGGTTCCGAAAGGATTGGGGTGCATGTGAGGGGTTGTTATCCACTGCTTTCGAAAGGTACTCCTCCTTCTATTTGAAACGTTTTCATGAAGGCGAAAGCATCTCTTTCGAAAGGTAGACATTTGCACGAAAGGGAGCTTTCGACCGCATTGACCCCTTCAAAATCCTGTAACACAGATTACTTTTGTTTGTAGTATCCCTTGGGCTCCTTCAAAAGGCTTTGTTGGTGTTGTCTTCTCTTGTTCCTTTTTCCTTCTATTGTTTTTAGTTTCGACAAGGTTGAAGCGGGAATTGGTGGTAACATTTGTCCCCCTTGCGAAGGGATGCTCTTACCTTTCCAAGTCAACTCTTTCAAAACCTTTTACACTTCATACTTTTTCATATTCATGCATAAATACTAGCCATTCATTTAAATTTGATCGTATGGTTTGCTGTCCATGCTGACTTTTTTTATAAAGCAAGTTATTTTCTTTCCCTCTTTCACTTCTTTGCAGTTATAAGAAACTTCCAGCAAAAATAAAAAATTTCAAGTTCTCAAATAATTTCTATTTCCAACAGCAGAAATTCAAATCCAAATTTAGTTTTTATTATCTTTCTTTACATTTCATATTAAACATCGATTTCGACATTCACCCAATTTGATTTTGAAATTCTGATTCAATTCATAGAAATAATTTTAAGGTTTTCGTTCATGATAATGTTCATTGATTTGTTTCTACGGCTTCTCTTGTTTCATTTCATAATTCAATTCATTTTTTTTTGAATTCATCCAAAAATTAATTTGTTAATTTTTAGTTTCGTAATTATTTTATTTTTATTTTAAAAAGAATAAGGTTCGAAAATAAATTTCGGGGATTTTGAAGATTTTCAATGGTAAAATTGCACTTAAATCAACTTAGTTGTTGATTTTTTGAATTTTTAGATTATAGTTGAATTTGGGGAAGAAGGCCCACAGGTCCCAGGATCGAAACCTGGCTATGGTACCGCTGTAATAGCCCGAAAATCCACAACCCTTTGAGCCGACAATAATCTCCAACAGTTCAACTCAAAGTGGGCGGAAATACAAACTATTAGGGTTAAAAGAAGAAGAAAAAGGAAGAAGAAGAAGATAAACCATCATCAGAATCTCACAATCGCAGCGAAATAACATATTTTTTATATGTTATTCCGCTGCGATTGTGAGATTCTGATGATGTTTTATGTTCTTCTTCTACCTCTTTCTTCTTCTTTTAACCTTAATGGTTCGCATTTCCGTCCATTTCCAATTACTTCATAGAGAAGCTTTTGCAGTTTGAACCATATTTCAGCGCTGCAATTTTACCTATCTACCCCTTCGAAAAGGGTTAAGACGACAACTTTTGTTTTGCTTCCTCAACCTGTTTCGGTGGGGTGAAAGCTAATCCAACGCATCTCTTAACTGACCTCGTCGAAGTTGAGGTTATTAACATGAAGCGGACTACTTCGAAAGCATAGTTATTCTTTAGTGTATTCTGGTACCCTACGAAGAAGTTACCTAGTGCGTCTTGCTGCACAATTCTCTAATGCATACTTTTGAAAGAATAATCAAAACCTTTAGTGCATGCTTTCTCCTAATTTATTTTAGGGGATATTTAGAGTTAGAAATTCATAATTCATTTTTTATAAATTGGATTGAGAATATTATACTTTGTTTAAGTTGAAAATCAAATCAAATGTTTCAAGTTAGTTGAAACCTACTGTATCAACCCAAATTTTGTTGTTGGTATGCTTTTGAAACCATGTATCCCTTTCGACTTTGTCGAAACCTTTTGTGACTAATTGGGGTTCGATCATCACTATATACTAATATTATGAAAACCTCTCAAGGCCTTTCCATTTTATTAATATTACTCAAACTTAAACCTTTCAAATTGATTGGCATATGTGGTTTTGGTAGCATCCATGTTCTTTTTGTTAAAAAAAATTCAAGGGATTTGATAGTGTCGAAAGGTCTGTTTGTATTGTTTATTGAATTTTGGTAATGTATATTTTTATTCAAATTAGTTGTGTAGGTTTCAACTATTTCCTTCAATAACAAAATTATCCTTGAGCTTTCAACATCGTTGGAGGGTGTTTTTTGGGTGTCAATTTCTATTCCCCTTTCGACTCTGTCGAAAGCTCAGCAAATTTCATTTTTCTAACTCTAACATTCTTTCAAGAATATGAAATTTCATGTTTTCGCTTGATATTCAAATTATTGTAGTAGGCTTCCAATATCCTTGAAAAAATGTTAATTTCATAACAAATTATAATTTCTAACTAAAATGATTTCACATGGAAGATGGGCTTGAAAAAGTCTTCCTAAAAACCAGAGTAGGTCACAATACCGATGATGGAATCTTCACCCAAGAATATTCAAGTAACTTCCAAACATTCCTTAATACCCACCCAGGGTTAGATGTATGTGATTCTCAATGACTTCGGCAATACTGGGGTGGAAGCTATTCCCCAAGTGATAACGACACAATTCAAAGCCCTCCTGAAGGGTACTTTGCCTATACCACTATCCACATTTGGCATGGAGGCTTCTTACCCTTCTCGGATTTCTTATCCAAGTTCCTGACCTATCTTGGTGTTGCTCCTATACAGCTATCACCAAATGTTTATACATATCTTTTATCCCTAGAACTCATGGCATTGGAATCCCGCATTTCTTCTCTTAACGCTGAAGTTTTGAAATATCTTATTTGATTAGTTAAGCTTAGCAACCTAGATAACCAAATCTATAAAGCCAATCCTCCTTAAAAAGCTAATATCTGAAGGGGAAACAAATTCAGGGATTGAGAAACACAATTCTTCTTTGTTAAATGCTTTCCTTACATCAGTTGGATTTTCACTTCCCCCCGTAAGTTGATCACAGTCTTTATTTTTCCATTCAGTTACTTTCCTTTGCTAATCTATGTTTCCTTTTTAGGTTCTTTTGTTAAAGAGTTGAATGAAACAGATAAGAAAACCGTAATGTCGTTGATCGCCGCTTCATGTAGGATCGGGAATAGATTAACTCTATTGAATCTTTCAAATCTATTAAAGCATTCCCTTTTACAAGCGGGCCAGAGGGTACCCAGTCAAGCTCCTTTAGTTCAACATACATATCGAAGGAAATGCTTCCTTTCTTTGGGTGATCTGTCTCCCCAATGTCACCAATTTGTCCTGGTCATCCTGGTAAGTTTAAACGTAGTGCTTGTAGTTTGTTATTATGTTACCTTTTAAATTGCTTTTCTAACTTGTAATATTTGAATTTTCAACAGTTGCTTCTCAAGTTGATCCAATTATAACTTATCCAACTCTCCCCACTTCTACATCCTGTGCACCATCTTTGTCTCAGCTATTGCTAGGTCAAAGATGGCTGCCAAAATAAAGCTGGGTAAAACGACCGTGGCAGAATTACCCCTAAGAAAGCCAAGACTGTTGAAGTTCCCGATTCTTTGCCACGAAAAGAGGGTGATTTTGTAGATATTGACAAAATATGAAGAGTACAACTATCAAAGCTTCTCTTGATCAACCTAATAAGACTCCCACAAAGGTTGATCCCTCTCTTGCATTGTCATCTCGAGCTCTCCATGTGTGATTGAACAGATGCAGAAAGATTTGGGGACGTCGACCCCTTCCCAAGAACTGAATCTTTCTAGACCAACATCTCCCATGCCCTCAAGCGATTTTGAAATGATAGTCTAATCTATCTTAAATTCTTCAAGTTTTGCCTCTATTCACCCGCCTTCCTCTGTTTCTGATCCGACGGGTCACAACAGCCCCTTATAAAACAACAACTCTTGGTACGCTTCACTTCACTTAACTTTATTGTTACTTTGCTTTCAAGGTTTTTGACTTATAATTTTCCTTTTTAGATTTCCAAAAGCTGGTTCGCATTGCAAGAAAACACATTAAAATCCTCTGCTAAATCGTTTTCATGGAGAAATTTCAAACTTAAGCAGTTAAGTTTCCTCTCCGTTTGTGAATAAAAATCAAGCTATGATGGAATTAGAGTGACTAAGAGCTTCTCTTGCTCAATCGGAGTCTGTTATTTCTAAGGAAAGGAAAGATCAACAACTTCTTGCCGACAAAAATTTGGCCTTAAAAATGGCCCTGAAAGCATCGAAGGACAAAAAAGCTCAAATGGTAGTAAAACAATGTTCTCTAAAGAAAAATCGAAGAAAAATAAAGATTTTTGAAATTGGCTATCGACACTATTTTTGATGAAAAGAAGCGGATGTCTCAATTCCTTAATAATTCCCTTGGGGACAATGTAGTTAATTCTTTTGAAGATGCTGTGATGCTCACTTATGCCGATAATGTCGATAAATGCCAAGACATGAGCTTTCCCTCACTTGACCTTGCTCTTATCAATATGGTTATGGACAAGATTAAAAGAATGGAGCGGGGGGGGGGGGGGAGGGGTTGAAGTTGCTGAAAGAGAGGAGATCAATCCCCTAAAAATTCTTTCTTTTGAAGCCCCTTCCTTCGAAGTAAACTCCAACTCCAAAGATGAAGGTGACAATGATGAAGTTGCCGAGGAAGAGGGCGGTAATAATGACGATGATGATGATGATGATGACAATGACGATGATAATGTAGATGGAGGTCAAGCTTCAGGTGGCAATCGGGGTGGTCATGCTGATGCTCCTGCAAAAGATGGTGATGAAATCACCAAGACTTCTGAAAAGGTCAATCCTAATCCATCTGTTTATGAAGCAAGCCCACTGAAAGCCTCTCTGCCTTCTAGCCCTCAAGAGGAGTATGCTTACATTAATGTGAAAGAATTAAGAGAGAAAAAACAGGTCCCTCAAGCATCAATTTCCATCTTTTAGGTATGGGATTCTTTCTTTAAACGGCTTTTAATTCCAAGATAATAATAGTTTAACTCCTTTATTTTAGATAAGAAGGGAATCTATTCACTCCTATAAAACCAAGCTTGAAAGAAAATAAGCAAAAATAAATAGTTTGTATAGGAAATTAGACAAACAGTAGAATGTACACAATGTTCTCTCTGATAATTATCATAGACTTAATAGAAGTGCGGCAATTTTAGCATCCCTCAAAAATCAAGAAGCTACCCCATGATTGAGGAGGGCACATCTTCAATACGATGGTCTTTTGAAAGAAAACCGTGACTTGATTACGCTCTTTTGGTTGTTGATTGAAGAGAGAAACATTCTGGTAGACGTACTATACAAAGCCTATTATAGACACCCAACTGTAAATTTCTCGTACTTAGATGATTTTGACGGGGGTCTACTTAGGCGTTTACACAGAAGCTATTTGGACGAATTTGGATCTGATCTGCATCCTAGAGCATGTTGGAACTTACCACGATCAGATCACTGATAAACTCAAATACTATAAGGACAAGTTTATTTCAAAATTATTTCCAAAGTCGATTTTCTATGAACCAGATAAACAGTCGTGTTATGGAATAATACTGGTTTGTGAATTTTTTTCTCTAGTTTCCTTTCATACTTAGCTGTATTTTATTACATTATCACAGAGTGAACATCCCTCATGCAACCTTGTCTCTAGAGATCATCTAAACAAGTATGTTAAACTAAGAAGGGATTATTTAGAGAAGGCATCAATTTTGATATCTTCAAAATTAGCCAGATATTTCTTTCTTAGATATTTTCAAAAACCATACATGGAACATCCTCGTCTTTGTTTCGATTTTCTTGGTTAAAAAAAGAAAAGCTTCTTAAGGAAATCTAGACATATCATACCAAATTAATATATGGTCGTGATAGTCCTCCTGTCGGGGAGTGGACTATAGCAAATATCCTTCGGTTATTACCCTGGAAGGACTTGATGTTCCTTTTGACTCAATAGTTATTCTTTCTGCAAATTGTTTGAATAAAGCCAAAAAGGCTGTCTCTCAACTTCAAATGTGAAACAAGTGTTCAATGAAATTGTACCTTTTATTTCAGTTTTACTTAAGTTGTAATTTTCTATTGTTATAATAAAGAGATGGATTATTCGAGTCTTGAATTTATTTTCTTTTTCTTTGTTTGTTTAAATAGGAGTTACATCCATCTACAATTCCACTCTCGTTAGATTCGACATCTCGCTTTATCGATATTAGAGATAGGTTGTTAGCAGATCTTGAAAAAAGAAAGCTCCTTGACGATCCTTTATCTATTCATTTCCAGGGTAAAACTAAATCACTAAAATGGCATAGGAGATTTTTGCTTCAAAAATAATTATTATAAATCTTAATGATCAGATCGCCAATCTAGAGGCGAAAGTTAAGAGCAAAAATGAAATGATTTCCTCATTAAAGCATCAAATTAATCAAATCCTTCAATCGATTTTGACCATAAGATGTCCAATCTTTTCCAACGAATAAGTAATTTGGAGATGAAATTAAAGGATAGTCAAGATCAATGCAAATCATTATAATTCATTATGAGGAATAATTTCTCAAATATTGATTTACCGGTTTCTCCCGTTATTTCATCATTCGTAAAATCAATAAGATCTACTTCCCTTGCCATCCAAAAGTTCCCTACGACTAATCCTCCTCTTGTTTAGATGAGAAGGTAGTGGGATAATGGTGCAGGAAAGTCAAATTTGAGATGATGAAGAATTTCTAAGAATAACAAAAAGTAAGATATCTGCAACGTATAAATGAATATGCAGCTTGGATTCAAAAGCTTGGACGTGAAAAGTATTTTATTCAAACGCATATCGATGATTTGGAAAGGAGAATAAAACTCTTAAAGGCACAAACAAAGCTTTTAATCATGCTTTGAAGACCAACATTATGCCTATTGTTGTTGAAGACAAGATGAGGAAAAAAGAGAAAAACTTAAAGAAGTTGTTCGTCTCGCTATTCATCACATTATGGATCCTTTAATCGCCAAAAATATGAATAAGGCTGTACAAGACTCATGAACAATTTGTATTAACAAAGTGTATATATTTCTTCTGTATACTTGTAAATAATTTCGTAAATTTTGTAAATTATGAAAATTTTGTAAATATCATTAGGTTTGAAATCCTCTTTTGTAATGTTGTTTTTGAATTATCTCTTTGATAACTTGTACCGTGACTTCTGTATTTGCTTGATCTTTCAATCCTTTCACGATCTCCTTTCCCTTAAAAGCACAAAGTAAACAATATTTCTTATTTTAGCTTAAAATCTAAATAGAAATCTATCCATAGTACTTGCAAAATTTAACAAATTACCATGTTAATATGAAAAGTAATCCCATAATTGAATATGATTAAATGTCATGAAACCCATCTTTGGTAATGATGAGAGTTGACCAAGAAATCAACTTCAATTATATTCCGAGATCATCATAAGTCCGATAATAGAAAACCATAAATTTAAAGATGGACTTAGTTATTGATGTTTAGAAATCCAACTTTTAGAGGTAGCCAATCAATGATAATCATGTAATAAAATTCGAGTTAACCAGATTCGGGCATTAACAAATGAAATGTAAAAGTTAGAAGATTCAAAATCAAAACCTAGATTTGGCTATTTGTGGATGATAACCAGAAGTCCATAACAATCTTCATAATATAGATCTTTAGCCTAAATTCGGGCGTTAATGGATGAAGTTTGGTAATTAATAGTTATAGCTCTAGAACCCAGATTTAGGTATGACAAAGACCGTAAATTATAAGACCCAAAACTCATATTTTAGTATTAAAAAGTGAAGTCCCAAACTTAATAATGAATGACCCTAAATTCAGAAATCATTGTTTAATCATTAGTTGGAGGTTGCAAATTCTTATTTAAGCCTTGTATGTTGTTGCTGTTTGATCGGTTGCTTCTTGAGCTTGGACATCTTAGTCCATCATTTAATATGCCGCTTCTCGGGCTCGGACATCTTAGTCCATTATCCGGTATGCCGCTTCTCGAGCATGGACATCTCAGTCCACTTTTTGGTATTTCGCTTCTTGGGGTTGGATATCTTAGTCCGCTATTTGATATGCCGCTTCGTAGTCTTGGACGTCTTAGTCCATTGTTGTATGGTGCGCTTGGTTAGCTTATCTTCAAGCAGGATCCAAGGACTTAGCTAACCTCCCTCCAGGAGTTGCCTTGACATGGCCATAGTGTAGCATGTCTAAGGGCTTGTCGATGCTTTAACCTGGCTATAGCATGGCACGGATAAAGGCTTACTCTAACCTCCTTCCAGGAGGCGCGTTGACCTGGCCATAGAATGGCGCAGCCAAGGGCTTGTCGATGCTTCAACCTGGCCATAGCATGGCATACATAAAGGCTTACTCTAACCTCCAAGAGGCGCCTTGACCTGGCTATAGCATGGCGCGGCGAAGGGCTAATCGATGTTTTATCCTAGCCATAACATGACGCGGATAAAGGCTTACTCTAACCTTCCTCTAGGACGCGCTTTGACCTGGCCAACTCAACATGGACAAACGCTTTGGCTGTTTAAAATAATGTCCAAGTGCAAGGAGTATTTAACTCCCAACCGTGTAAATACTCTTTAATAAAGTAGTTCTTTATTGACTTCTCTTTACAAACCCATTAATTTTTCCTTGTTTGAGAAAGTGGATTATCATTCCTTCGAGCACTCTACGGTGATTTGTTTCATTACCATTCATCATATGGTAGCGGCAATAGGATCCTCCTAAGTTTCTTTCATATTTAGGCTTTTTCTTCTGGGATGACCACTAACTGAGTTCATCCTTGGTTAGAAAGTAGACAGACGCTATAGATGTTGTTAAGTTACATTCTTTAGGAAGTCTTGACTTGAAGCTTGTTTCTGGAGAATGGTTTCTAGTCTTTTATTACATGGCTATGGAGTTCCTCCCTCAAATACTGGTTTTTTTTCGTTTCCTAACTCTATTTGTGTGTAAAGGTGATTTAATCTTCCATCATTCTTTCTTCAAAGATTGTGCCTTTGGTATAGTGTTGAATTGTTTTCCTCATTTGGTCGAACAAGTTATCACTTTCATTTTTCCTTCCTCCTAAGGCAATGATAGGGGTGGGGCCAATATGAGAAGGGTTTAAACTCCATTTAACGGGATCATAGGTATAACAACCCGGAAATTCAGTAATTTGAATTTGAAATATTTAGTTGATTTTAAATATTGAAAAGTTAATTTAAAAAGTTAAATAACTTGAATTTCAAATATAGTGATTTTTTTGATAATTAAATTGTTTAATTTAATATTGGAATTGTTTAAGTAATTGAATCTTGAATTTAGTATGAACGAAAATGAATTTAAAAGTTGATTTAAATTGTATTGAATAAAAAGGAGGTTAGTGAAATTTTAAATTTTATTTAAAGGTGAATAAACAGAAAATTGAAAATTCATGTTTTAATTGACGTTTAAAAATTATCATTTTTGGCACTGCCTAAGATTTCGACAAAACTAGTTTCATTGGATCCGTAATAGTGAATTATAGTATGCTGTCGATTTTCATGTCAATTGGACATACCCTTTGATCATGCGAGTTCGAAATGCATAGAAATTAATTAAAGGAAATTTGATTAAAATAGTTCGATTTTGAAAAGCTATCTTATGTATATGATGCAATTGGCTCTTAATATATATTACATTATGTTCGTAATGGGGGGAAAGATATAGAACGCCAGGCGGCACTCTTCTTTTGGTGTTCAGAATTTTCACGGATGAATAGTGTTGCAAAATCTTCTATAAATAGCCCTCATCTTCATTCATTTGTTAACCTAATCCTAGAAATAAACTTCAGCCACCATTATCATATCAACCATCTGATGGCCATTGTCAATCGGAGCCACTAGAAGCAAAATTAGCCTTCGACTTCAATTAGGCAAATGTAGAGGGCGACCACACAAACTTATTCAGCAGATGGATTGTCGAATGGCCCATCCGTTCATCAACATTTCTTGGGTTTCGCAAGCGAGGTCACGCATGCGTACATGGATGGAGGCGTGAGGCTGGGTGGCTGCACGTTCGAGTTGGCGGAGGGCGCAGCTAGGCATTGGTCTGAGACGAGCGGCAATAGTCGTTTCTAGGTGAGGCGCACGATTTTAAAGTCGCGTATAAAAGAACAAAAGAGTTGCGTCTAGAGTTATTCATGGGTCTGGATGGAAGGTAGTGAGGGAAATGAAATTAAACAGTAAGGGTTAAGTTTAAATTAAAATTTATTTAATTAATCAAAGTTTTAATTATCGTTATGGTTATTAATTCATAACTTTCTCATACAGGTCCATATCGAGCGCGACAAGTCGTGTTGCGATTATGCCGATGAAGGCTACGCTATGGAGTTGGATTGGCTGGATTTGGAGCTAGCTAGAATTTTGGGTTAAAATTGAATGTCAGTTTAATTTTAATTCAAAATGAACGTTTTGGCGACTACCAAAATCAAAGTGAGTTAATCTCACTTTTTTTGCTAATTAGAAAATTTATATAGTCAATAAATATAATTTATTGGATGTTTTGATATTTATTTCTGATCATTATTGATTATTTGGATAATATAATAAATTATATTTTTAGTTGGATGTATTATCGCCTGTTGGAGCGAATGAGACCTTGTTACGTTGCCATGTAAGAGCAGATGACCCTTTGTATTCGAGTCCCACATCGAAGCAGTTGATTTTTAAATTATTTATTATATGCTGTATGTGATTCAGGGGAAATTATTGGAGAGATCCAACGGGATTTCTCAAACTGTTAATTTTAAATTTTTATATATATGGGAATATATGATATGTTGGATATTATTGGATGATATGTATATGATTTTGTCTATTTAGGGCCTTAATAACACTGAGCCTTGTTTTTGGTATTTTAAAATATTACAAAATAAATGGTTTGATCTAAAATTGGATTTCAAAGTGATATTGGAAATTTTATATGTTTAATAATTTTCTTATGTAAACGTATGATTTTTAGATATTATAAGTTAACTGTTTAATGAAATATATTAAATAGAAATTTTCAATTTGTAAACCAAAGATTTTTAAAATCTTAATATCAATAAATCGTTTATTGTTAAGAGGTATGCTTTAAAGGAGAAATAAAAATATTTTTATATAAATATTTGTCTTCCATTTATATAAAGTAAAATATACATTTATATAGGTACATATATATTTTAATGAAATTTATAAATGTGATAAGTTTTAAAAGTGAGATTTTACAAAAGAAGCGAAGATTTGAAAAACCATATTTTGTTAGTAAAAGATATGGATATATAAACGGCGTTTATAAATAAAGAAAACTATTACCATTTAATAGATTGAAGAAATAAATAAAATGGTGGATTTATCAAAAGGCGTGGAATGTCATTTTAGAAAATATTTGATTATATTTAGGAAATTGAAGGTGAGGATAAATTTTGGATTATTAAACGATACTTTATAAATTAAAAAAAGTTTATAAAAGAAAATTTATACCTCTTGAAGCAAGGTTAAAAACGGGTAAAATTATGTTTTGAAATGGACTTTATGAATAAGTAAGATTTATTACGGAATGGAGTTATAAATGGAGTCCAGAAATAAATGAATTTTATGAAAGGAAGTTTCATAAAATAGAGGAGATTTATAAATATAGTTTATAAATATGAAAATGGTCATGTTGGAAATTAGGTATGGATTTTTATCATGGAAATATAATTATTTTTTAAAGGTTATTAATTTGTATAATATTTTTTAAAAAGTGATTTATCAATATTTTAATGTTTTGAAATGTTAACTATTTAATCACTGTTGGTATGGTTTGAAATTAAATATAATTATTTAGAGATAAAGTTTTGGAAACTGATTATTAGTATTTATAAAAAATATTAAAGATAAATTATTCTTGTTAATTAAGAAGGTTTTGAAATTATTAATTATTATTTTAAATGTTTTAAATTTATTTTTTATTTCTTTAAAATATTTTTTATATTATAGTGTTTTAAAGTGAAATATTAGAATTTATTAAATTTGTTTTCAAGATTTATAAATGGAATTTTTATAGATAGATGGAGTTTTATAAGAGGAATCTTATAAAAGGATTGGGAAATATATAGGAAGATTGCTTGAAAAAGGTAAAAGCATTTTATAAATCATTTAAATATTAATAAAATAATTTTAGAAATTGGTTTATAGATTATAAAATGAGTTTTATAAATGCTTTTGTGAATTATTATATGGTTCATAAATGATTTTTGAGATGAATAAAAAAGAGAAATCTTCCCAATGTTGATGGATATACTTATAATGTTGAGATAAATATATGGATATTTTTCAAATATAAAAAATATAAGGGTGGTGAATGAATCTTCGTAAAAGTATTTTGGTTCAAATATTTACAAAGTGATTTGAGTTAATGTAAGGATTGTTAAAGAGGCCTAGTGTTACTGGGTGCCTAACAAATGCTGGTTTTCCCCATGGAATAAAATTCTTGATTAATGTTTGTTATTCGATAGTTAAATGACCGATTATCGAATTTGGACCCAAAAGTAACTTTAGAAATATATAGGAGAAACACATGAGTTATATGGCACAATCATCTTCAATGATGTTGTACTTTGCATATAAATCTCGTCTCGTTCTCTTAGGATGATGATAATGAAATCCGTCCAATGACAGTTAGGAGTTGATTTCCGCTCTTATCTTTGGCTGTTTATTTCCTAAAGAACCGGGATTGAGTTTACCGAAAACTATCGAATATTGTTTCGAAGAGATCGGGATCAGATATGTTATTCGAAAACTACTTCAATCCAACTTAAGCGTTACGAAATGGAGACATATAGAGGATGATGGGAATTTAGAGACGGAGCTCCCAAGTGTTTCATTCAGTCCTAGTACGAACTGGTATGGATGAATGTTGGCATTGCATTGTTGCCTGGAGGGCATTATTAGTATTCTAAGTGGAAAGTGCTATATAAAGGTAATCGTATCCTCAGGCCTCATCAATCGGGAAAATTACTAAATCAGGGACATGTAGCGGGGCTATGTGGGTCGCTCCCATTAGGGTATGATCAACCCAAGATCTAGTGTCAATATCTCTATGTATACTTTGAAGCCCATGATGATTTTTTATCAACCATGAGGTGATCATATTCGGCGCTATCCAGTAAGGGGTAGTGCCGGTCCAGAGTAGCTGAGCTGTAGTTGCGATTGCGAACTCCCATACATTTTATCTAGAGGTTTACAAATTTGATGGGTAGACCCTTACCCTTTTACAGTTGGAATCCATTCTCCAATAAGCGCCTACAGACTTGATTGTCTACCTATTATGCTGAAATTTAATAATTTAACAATTTTAGCTATGATTGATAAGTAATTGTATATAGAAACTATTATAATATTAGTGGATTTCATATGAAATGTTTTAGTTATCTTATGGTAAAAATTCGTCTGTGTTTATTTGCAGCGTAGTCTTACGGGATACCTTTGTTTTCAAAAGGTTTTCCAGACTGACTCAAGATCTATTTTATTATAATGCTTAGTTCAAACCGAGCATATTTACATATTACTTGGATGCATTGGAGCTCAAGAAATGAGTTGGAGGTCTTTGAATCTTATTCTCGTATATATGAATTTTCGCTGCTTTGTTATTGAGATTATCAGCAATTGTTAGGATATGTTGTTATAACTGTCCATGCTGATAATTGTGATAGTTATTATACTCTGATGGATGTAAGTATATAATAGTTCTCTTTTGTAATGATTATTGATATCATATTGTATGTTGTTCCGCTGTAATTTTGAGAATCTGTGTTGTTTTTAATTTCTTTTCTCTTCTTCTTCTCGTCTTCTTTCTTCTTTCTTCCCCATAATTATCTGTCTTTCTTTTCGATTGGGGTTGGACATGAATAGTTTATTATCAACTTGTAGGATACGGAAAAGCAGGTCGTTACAATTGGTATCAAAACTTAGGTTGAGTGAACACATAGGCTTTAGTGCGAATTTACCTGTTTGAGATAGGATAAGTGTCAGGACCCGATTCTTCGACTTTCGAAAATCGACATTAATACGTCCACTGTATCAACTGCCGAACAATCAAATGCTGGAAAATCGAACGCTTAGGGTTTAAGAAGAAGAAAAAGATAGAAGAAGTAACAGAACAATATCAGAATCTCACAATCGCAGTGGAACAACATATAATAGATAAATGAATAATCTTTAAATCGAAAGAACTGTACATTTTATACATTACATCATCAGAGTCAATATACAACACAACACAATAATGGACAGTTATATAAACCTGTCCTCACAGCTGAATACATAGCGGAAAATATAATATCATATACAAGTGATACGTGTCGCCACCCAACTCGCCTCTTGAGCTCCACAACACCTCCTGAATTCCAAAACATCCTGATAACCTGACTATAGGCTGCCCGTGTGGAAAATGAAGGGCACCAGAGTTTAGGAAGGGAACAATAAACTCCAGGTCAGTCATGGGACTGGTGTGAGAACTTAAAACAGTTTATCTTTAAAAAACAAACAAAGAAATATTTTAAAATATATCCGCAATGCTTTTAGAAAATGTAACTACCATAAGGCCTCCCGCCACACACATAATGCAAACGTAGAATTGGAGGAGATTTCTCCTTATGATAGTCAAACATGCTTGATACGAGAAAATTTCTTTGATATTATTACTATAAGTGCAAAGTGCAGGAGAACATTTCGAAAGTATAATATAAATCTTAGCCAACATACGACCATTATCGTATGCCTACTATAGCTACCATCTAAACAGTGGGGTGCCACCATAAGTAAATGGCAGGTTCTACAACTAAAACCGTACAAGGTGCATATAGGAGTTTGGATTTCCAACAAATGGTCAGGCCAAGCAACTTCCCATTGCCACATGAGTACGCCTCTGGAAAGACGCCCCGAGAACCTAACCGGATCTCTGCCAATACATGGTCGGGTTACCTCTGAACTAGGTAACTACTAACACAAGTATGCCATCCCCTGGTCGTAACCGGCCTTTATCCCGGAATTCACCAACAACCACAAAGAAATAAATTTGCAGCAACCACATAGGTTAAGTATTTGGGCTCCATACCATAATACCACCTCTATCCAGAAGGAAATGTACATATGTACATACCCTATGGGGGCGCTATACCCAAATAACTTTGCTGCATTCTTCCTGTTTTGACCATTACCGGGTTGTGAGGTTCGACGAAGTCTCATCCGCAAAGCTACGCTTTTCACAAAAGCCACGCTTTGATCAATAAATGATCAACAACACTCAGCATGCCACGTTACCAAATTGGGAATATATCACTAGTAACCATCAACTACATAACCTCTGAGCTCGTACGTCTTAGAGAAGGGTGTTAAGCAAAGAGAATAAATTCTCCGCCACCAACAGAAATGTATTTGATAAAAACCAGCTTTACATCTCAAATTGTAACGTTGGACACACATCCATACAAGTCCGTTCCGAGATCAAACGGAACCGAATGCACTTCCAAAGAAGCCCTTGCAATCCGAATATTCACTAATCACGTCCGGAATTCCCGTCACAAGGGTGATAAAATCTCTATAACGGGGATCAGCCGATGTAGAGACATTCAACGGTAATCCTTCCGTTTTCGAAAATATCCGATCTTCAACACCGGTCTTCAAATGCTATCCATTACGACGTATCACTATTCGGAATGGGATTTATGACCCAAAGGTCCTCTCCCGGCTAAACCGAACAACGAGCGCTTATTTTAAAATAAATGTAGCATTCAAATTCAAGCAAATCACAACAAATACCTATTTGAAGGTAAATATTGATAGTCGGTTATTTAACTATCAATAGATATGCACAACATTACCAGAAGCAAAATAATTTCTCAAATTATTTATTTTCCAAAAATATCTTTACAAGTTATATTTTTCCACACTTCAACCACTTGAAAACAAATTTCAAATCACTTTTCCTTACGCGGAAATACTTCCAAATATTTATTCATTTTCACTGGAAATCTGCCGAGTTCAAATACTTTAAAAATAATTTATAACACCTATCCAAATATATTGGGAAAAATACTTTGAAATAAAACTATTTTTCTTTAAACACTTCACTTAAAATATTAGTTATAAAAATATTATACCAATATTACATATAACTTAAGTCCAAACAAATTTTCAAAATAAAATTAGTAGATAGAGTGTAACTATTTGAATAGCTATTCTCCAAAACAATTATTGATTAAATATTAGAAATAGTCATTTCTATATCAACTTAATAAATCTTTACTTAAAGGATTCAAAACAATTTAAGAAGTTAATTTCTACATAGTATCCTTTTCAAAACCAATTCTAGAATTATACACACACACACACACACACACGTATATGTATATATCTTTCAAAGCTATTCAGAAATTTTATTCGGCTTTCCAGAGAGAATACACTTTCATTTCAAAATGGTTCATTTAAATTAATTAAATAAATCCTTACCGATTTACTTTAAATTTACGTTCCAAATCCATAAATTTATTTCCACACTTCAAAAATAAATCAATGTTTATTTTTAAACAAATTTCCCTTTTCTTTATAAATTCCATGTGAATTTTAATTTCCAAATATCCATTGATATACGATTTTCAAATCGATTTCAATTATTCACTTTCAACAACAATTAAATTTTCAAGTGATTTCAAAAACAACCAAATCAAATTCCATATTGGTTTCCCAAGAAATTAAACACTAAGTGAATTTCATTCAAATCATAAATTGAAATCAATTTCTACTAAACCCCAAATCAATTTTCAAATTGATTCCAAATTCTTTGCAAAACACCTAATAAATTTCCAAATGGATTTTCATAAGATTTAAATTCAATCACCAAAAATTAATTCCCAAATGGTTTTCAAATTTTATTTCCATTTAAAAGTAAATTCCTTTTAAAGAAAACCAATTCTTTTATTTTCTCAAACTCTTTAAAATCAGTATTTTGAATAAATCCTTCAACCTTTGAATAATATTACCCGAAATCCATTTATTAAAGTTTTTCCCAAATTTTGAAATTTTATTCAATAAGATTAAAAATAAAATTTTATTATTTTAGAATTCCTTCTTTTAAATTTATCCAATCCACAAAAACAAATTTTTATATATAAACTTTCAACCTAAATTTTCAAAAGATTTTTATTTATTTTCGGTATCCAACGATACCAAAATTATGTTCGGCTAAATTTTTGCCTTCAACGATTTCAGTCACAAAGAAAATCACACAGAGATTGTAAATAATCAACACACAACATTGAAACAAATTCAATTGTTTGAGGAATTCAGTTGGATCCCTCCAACCTGTTTCCCTGCATCAACAGATGTTATCACAATACCAATCTCGTTTCAAGACGGGATATCATGGTACATGGGTTTATATAAAATATCATCCGCTATTATGAGGCGCAATAGGGTCTCATCCGCTATATAATGCTGGAAATCAACTCCAAGTACATATATAATACCAATTCCACTTCAAGGTGGAATATCGCGGTATATGTGTTTAATATAATAATCTTCGCTTAATATGCGGTGTATAGGGTCTATTTCAATATAATAGATAGCAACCGTCATTCAATCACACAATCAAGCAATTCTAAATTTAACTATTCAAAATTTAAATCGAAACACAATTCGATTGAGTGAGAAGTTACCACCTTGCTTCCAATAGCGGTTTCAGCGTTTTATTCCGAATAAAATTAAATGCGCGTTTAATTTTACCCAAAATACACACTAGCTCCAATCCATCCTAATCCAGCTCCATCGCGTAGTGCTCATCAATACGAACCCGCAACTCGTTTCGTGTGAAACAGACCACATTTGAAAAAGATATGGTATTTTAAACATCGTACAAATTTATAAAATATAAATTTACACATTTTTTTATTATAAACCTTAAACGAAATCTCGGACGCACATTTTCGAATTTCAGATCAGGGCCACACAATCCTTCTTCCTCCCCAGGTGTGAACGAACGCGTTCAAACCCATATGGCCGCCGCTTCAACCCTAATTATCGCCACCCCTTGAACACTTACGCGACGATCGACTACCACTGCTTCGTGTGCCATAGAGAGCTCCATCATCAGCTCGAATGAGACAAAACTCGGTTGCATATACTCCTCGAAAAACGCGATTGAACGCACAGTGCTTGAATGCAAATTACCATCAATCCGAGGCTCGAAATTCGATCGTAGCCGTATGGATTTATAGGCCGTTCCGAGCTCTACAACCTTCTAGTCGAAAGTTTTTGGTAATATGGGATGGATCGAAAGAAAATGAGGAGAAACGAGGGAAGTTTCTGGCCGTTTGAAGCTAATGGCGGCTGCTCTAACCTAGAGGAATTAGGGTTTTGTAAATCAGAAGATAATGGGTCCTTTTATAGAAAATTCTGAAACACTATTCACTAGAAATTTTTTCGAACTCCAAATGAAGCGTGCCGCCTGGCGTTTATAATGTTTTACACCTATCCCGAACGTAATGGAATATATATCGGGAGCCATTTCGATCGTATTTGGAAGATAGGTTTCCGAATCGACTATTTAAATTCAAAATTCACTTAAACCGATTTCTACGCGTTTTAGCTTGCCTCGGACAAACCGTAAATCCATTTGACACGAAATTTGAAACCATACAATAATTTAACATTGCGGATCCAATGAAATTAGTTTCGTCAAAATCCGAGACTGTTTGAAAAATGACTATTTTTACTCGTCAATTAAATATTAAAATATTCAATTTCCACAAATTAACTTTTAATTCAATTTTAAAAGTTCTATAACATCATTCTAACTGCAGTATGATTTAATACAACTTTACAAATCAAATTTAATCACATTAAACCCAATTTTCAACTATTTCCCTAATTTCAAATATTAAATTATCGATTTAATTATCCAATTAAATCTAGATATTCGAAATATAATCTATTCGACTTACAAATTTTACTTGTTAATATTTAAAATTAATTAAATATACGAATTTTCAAATGACAGAAATTCTGGGTCGTTACAATAAGTGAGCCTAGGATGAGTTTGAGTGTGTATATATATGAGCGCTTATTTGTTAATGATATAAAAATGTTTCATATTGTGTTAGTTTGTCTGTTGAATGGCTTATGAATTTTGGTCGATATGTGGGATGCCACGATATCGATAGAGGTTCTAAACGCTTAAACAAGGTAAACCGACACGGTATTGTTTTGAGAATTGGTGCATGAAACAATTTTACCAAAATTATATTTTATATATAATTTTGTTTATAAGTATGAGTTATAGAGTATTGATTGTAATTTAAAATAATCAATATAATGAAATGATATTTCATAAGAAGCGAGATATTATAAATATGATTTATAAACATGATTTATAAATGGAAAAGAAATGGAATTCCATAAGTATATTTAAAGATATGTTTTGTAATGGAAACGGGTTTAAAAACAAGAAGTTGGAGAATTTAAAACCAATTGAATTTTAAAACAATTTTCAAAGGTTGAAAATAATAATAGTAATAGTATTACTTTGAAAATATTTGGCTAGAAATATTTTAAAATGGGATTTAAAGAAATAGAAAGCACTAATCTCACTTCATTCATTGGAAAATAATTTCGCTGATGACTACATCATCATCGACATTTATTTTCGAGTTTCTAAGTGATGAATTGCGACCATTGAAGTTTTTTTGGTAAAAAAATTTGTTCTAGATTCTAGAGGTATGATTTGATATAAGAAGGAATTTTGTACGTGTGTGTATTTATAATTTCAAAATGATTGGGAAAAAACTAAATGTTTCAATTCACAAAAATGTTATTTAAGTGTTTGATGAAAATATAAGAAACTAAGTTTTATAACTTATAAATTCTAAGAATTAGTAAGTTAAAACAAATTTCTAAATTTGTAGAATATGAATGTTAAGAAAAGTAAATTTGATAGTTGAATTATGAAATGAAATTTAACTTAAAGTGAAGTTAAGTAAATAAATTAGCGGAATGAATATGAACTTGAGTTACAAAATGAAATTCAACTTAAGTTGTTAAACAAATTGAATATGTTTTGGAATGTTGTTTGCTAGTAATAAATAAAATTGATTGTAGCAAAGAAATAAATCAGTGAAGTAAACTAGTAAAATGAATTAATGCAAGGAATGAACTGAATCGAGCTAATGGAATGAATTAGTGAGTTGAGTATGGTTTAAATATTTTTTTTAATAGAATTGAATATGAACTTAGGTTTTGAAGTGAAAATAAACATTAGAATGTGGTATAAAATGTTTATAAAGAACTTAAGTAAAAAAAAAACTTAGTGGAATGGTTCATAAATAATATTAGTATTTAAAATATACTAAGGGAAAAAAGGGATGAAATAAAATTTAATTTAGAAAAAGTTAAAATGAAATTATTTTATGAAATGACCCATAAATGAATACGAGGTCCGAATTGAGCGCGACATGTCACTTTACGATCGTATCGATGAAGGCTACGCTATGGAGTTGGATTGGACAGATTTGGAGCTAGCCATAATTTTAGGTTAAAATTGAATGTCAGTTCAATTTTAATTTAAAACGAACGTTTTGGTGACAACTAAAATCAAAGTGAGTTAAACTCACCTTTTTTAGCTAATCAAAAAAATTTATGTAGTCAATAGATATAGTTTGTTGGATGTTTTGATATTTATTTTTGATTGTTAATAATTGTTTGGATAATATAATAAATTATATTGTTGGATATATTCCCGCCTATTAGATTTGATGAGACCCTGTTACGTTCCCATGTAAGAGCGAATTACCCTTTGTATATGAATCCCATCTCGAAGAGGTTGATTTTTATATTATTGATTATATGTCGTATGTGATTCAATGGGACATGTTGGAGGGATTCAACGAGATTTCTCAAACTGTTGATTTTAAATTTCATATGTATTGGAATATATGATATGTTGGATGTTATTGGATGACATGAATATGATTTTGTCTATTTAGGGCTTTAGTAACAATGAACCTTATTTCTGGTATTTTAAAATATTATAAATAAATGATTTGACCTAAAATTGGATTTCAAAGTGATATTGGAAATTTTATATGTTTAATAATTTTCTTAAGTAAACGTATGATTTTTAGATATTATAAGTTAATTATTTAATGAAATATATTAAATAGAGATTTACAATTTGTAAACCAAAGATTTTTGAAATCTTAATATAAATATGTATTTTATGGTTGATAGGTATGCTTTGAAGGAGAAATAAAAATATTTTTATACAAATATTTGTTTACCATCTTATATAAAGTAATATATATATATATATATAGGTACATATGTATTTAAAGAAATTTATAAATGCGATAAGTTTTGAAAGTGAGATTTTAAAAAAGAAACGAAGATTTGCAAAATCATTTTTTGTTAATAAAACGTATGGATTTATAAAGGGTGTTTATAAATAAAGACAACTATTACCATTTAATAGATTGAAGAAATAAATAAAATGGTGGATTTATTATATGACGTGGAATGTCGTTTTAGAAAATAGTTGATTCTATTTTGGAAATTGAAGGCGAGGATAAATTTTGGATTGTTAACGATATTGTATAAATTGAAAGAAATTTATAAAAGAAAATTTATACCTTTGGAAGAAAGGTTAAAAACGGGTAAAATGATTTTTTAAAAGGGACTTTACGAATAAGCAAGATTATAACGGAATGGAGTTATAAATGGAGTCCAAAAATAAACGGATTTTATGAAAGGAAGTTTCGTAAAATAGAGGATATTTACAAATATAGTTTATAAATATGAAAATGGTCATGTTGGAAATTAGGTATGGATTTTTATCATGGAAATATAATTATGTTTCAAAGGTTATTAATTTATATTAATATTGTTTAAAAAGGAATTTATCAATATTTTAATGTTTTGAAACGTTAACTATTTAAACATTTTTGGTATGGCTTGAAATTAAATATAATTATTTATAAATATAGTTTTGGAAACTGATTATTAGTATTTATAAAAATATTAAAGACAAATTATTCCTGTAAATTAAGAATGTTTTGAAATTATTAATTATTATTTTAAATGTTTTAAATTTAGTATTTATTTATTTAAAATGTTTTTTATATTAGTGTTTTAAAGTAAAAGGTTAGAATTTATTAAAATTGTTTTCAAGATAAAGTTATATTAGTGTTTTAAATAGAGTTTTTATAAACAGATGGAGTTTTATAAGAGGGATCTTATAATTGATTTTGAAGATTGTTTTAAAAAGGCAGAAGTGTTTTATAAATAATTTTAGATATTTATAAATAATTTTAGAAATGGGTTTATAGATTTATAAAATGAGTTTATTAATAGTTTTTTGAATTATAATAGCGTTTATAAATGGATTTTGAGTTGAAAAAAGGGGAAATCTTGCCAATGTTGATGGATATACTTATATTTACAAATAAAATTATTTTGGTTCAAATATTTACAAGTTATTTGAGTTAATGAAAGGATTTTTCAAAGAGGCCTAGTGTTTTCGGGTGCCTAACAAATGTTGGTTTTTCCCTATGGAATTAAATTCTTGATCAAATGTTTGTTATTCGATGGTTAAATAACTAACTATCGAATTTGGACCCAAAAGTAACTTTGGAAATATCTAGAAGAAATATGTGAGTTATATTGCACAATCATCTCCAACGATGTTGTACTGTGCGTATAAATTTCGTCTTGTTCTCTTTGGACAATGATAAGGAAATCCGTCCAATAACAGTTTGGAGGTGATCTTTGCTCTTATCTTTGGCTATTCATTTCCTAAAGAACCGAGATTGAGTTTACCGAAAACTATCAAATGTTGTTTCGAAGAGGTCGAGATCGGATATTTAATCAAAAAACCACTTCGATCCAAATTAAGCGTTGCGAAGTGAAGACATCTACAGGATGATGGGAATTCATAGATTGAACTCTCAAGTGTTTTGCTCAGTCCTAGAGCAAATTTGTATGGTTGAATTCTGGAATTGCATTGCTGCCTGAAGAGCAGTGTTTGTATTCCAAGTGGGAAGTTCTATATTAAGGTAATCATAGCCTCAAGCCTCATCAACCGGGAAAATGACTAAATCTGGGACATGCAGCAGTGTTATGTGGGTCGCTTCCAATAGAGTATGGTCATCCCAAGATCTAGTGTCGATATCTCTAGGTATGCTTGGGGCCCATGATGGTTGTCTATCAACCATGGGGTGATCATATTCGGTGCTATCCAGTAAGGGGTAGTGCCGGTCCTGAGTAGCTGAGCTACAGTTGTGATTGTGACCCCTCATACATTTTATCTAGAGGTGTACATATTCGGTGGGTAGACCCTTACCCTTTCATAGTTGGAATCCATTCTCCAATAAGCGCCTATGGAGATGATTGTATACCTATAATGATGGAATTTAGTAATGTCACAATTTTGGCACTGGTTAATAAATAATTGTATCTAGACACTATTATAATATCAGAGGATTTCATATGAAAAGTTTTGTTTATCGTCAGGTAAAAACCCGTCCGTATTTACATGCTGCGTGGTCTTACAAGATACCTTTGTTTTCAAAAGGTTTTTATAGCTTTACAATCAATTTGGGTGTGTTTTTTTCATGCTGTTTTTCTAGACTGACTTAGCTGTTATTTTATTATAATGCTCGGGTCAGACCGATCATATTTACAAATTTCTTTGGATGAATTGGAGCTCAAGAGATGAGATGTTGTTGTTCAAATCGTATTCCCATATATGTTATTTTTCACTACTTTGTTATTGAAATTATCAGCAATTGTGAGGATAGGTTGTTATAACTGCCTAGGCTGATAATTGTGATTGTCGTTGTACTATGATGGATATTTGTATATAATAGTTCTCTTTCTTAAAAGTCATTGATATTACATTATATGTTGTTTCGCTACGATTATGAGATTCTGTGTTGTTTTTAATTTCTTTTCTCTTCTTCTTCTCTCCTTCTTTCTTCTCTTCCCTATAACTATCCGTTTTTCTTTTTGATTTTGGTTGGGCATGTGTGGTTTATTGTCAACTTGAAGGATATATAAAAGAGGGCTATTACAACGGGCTTCAATTTTATTTTTTCCTTATGATCTTTAAAGCCTCCATTCTTAGAAATTGCTCTTCATGTATACTTTTATCATTAATTATTTCATGAGAGAATCCAATTAGATATAGCTCTGAGGAACTTTGGTCGGATCTTTTCAATTTTCCAATCATGATGAAGTAAAGTCTTGAGTGGATATACTAGGGACTGAATTGGGTTAAAGGAAAATGGTGTGGCAGTTAACCACAAGGTCGGAGGTTCAAGCCATCCTTCTAACACCAAAATGTTAACTAAAAATCTTGTCAACACTCCAAAGTAGAGTTGAAAGTAATGGTGTTTCGAAATAAACCTTTTTTGACTGTAGAGCCAATTAGGATCTTATTTCTTCCTTTGATTAACATTTCGAAAAGGCCTTTATTATGAAAACTCTTCTGTTTCCAACCTTTCAACCCAATAAAAACACTTATATTCTTTTCTTTTAAGTCCTTCAAGCCTGCTGAAGATGTTTGGTTATCCTTTTGATACCTCCTTTCGAAATAGTTGCGAAGCACAAAAGGTTGACACTAAGGATGCAAGAATATGGTTTCTCTAGTTAGGTTTCGACATCTTCGAAAGCTTATTCTTTAAATGGCTTGGGTTCAATCCTTAAATCTAAGGAAAACAAGTTAAGTTTAAAGTTTCAACTCACTAGAAAGGTGAGTTTTTGGAGAATAATGGTTTGGATCTAAGAATCTAAGTGTTTTGGGTAAAATGGGGGAGGTTTCGATTCAATCGGAAGGTATCATTTCAATGAAGTCGGCTGTAACAACCCGAATTCTAGCGGGTCCGGATTTTTAAACAGAAATGCTAGAATCCAATCCCACTGAAGCCTGAGTTGGGTTTTTGGTATCCTGCAAATAGGCAAAGACAAATATATCAGAGCTCAGATAAATATGTCACATCGGACCTGATTAAAATATAATTGTAAGTAAATACTCACCAAAATAACAACGCTTCCTAAACAAGTGTCTCAAAGCTGGAATGTTTCTGTCATCTACATAACCTGCAGGATGTTAGGAGGAGGGGGTCAGAACTAAAGTTCTGGTGAAAGAACCATTCATATACTTCTAATCTTAATTCTAATTATACCATTTTATTTCCATTTTCTGTTATATTAGGTTTATTGGGTTTATAATACTCTTACCTCTATGCGTGAATCGTACCCATCAACCCACTAGTAGGTCAAAAATCCTCCCCGAAAAGGACTCCATCATCTCGCTACTAGGGCACGCTATGACTACATTTGCAAAGGATTACCTTGTAAGGTCTACAATAGAGATGCTCCGTCGTCTGCTATGAAAATGTAAAACTACATCCGTACTAACCTATGTTAATGCTCGGGCATGCACAATGTACCACCAGTGTGTACCTTGAGGACTATACATGATCATTCTGTCTACTCCCCGAATCCTGCTTAACCAGGGCTACTACCTTGTACGGAACTCATCGGGGATTTTCCATGTCTGTAGAGGGCTGCATCATTAGGCCTAGAGTACAGATATTATATTTCTGTAAGGGAATGCCTCGTTAGGCCTACAATATATATATGCAATTTGATCTGTCCCTTTTCTTATCGTGGCTATGTCCCCACGCAGCCACCCCTCAAAAATCGAAAGACCCCTAAAGGGCTAAGCCTCTATGCCCAACTACAAACAATCTAAACATCCAATTGGCGGCGATATCTGCATGCCCGATAGTGAAATTATCGTTGGACTGTTGGTTTAACTCTAGTCTTTCCCGAAATCACTCTTGGTTTTGATGCTGGCCCGATATCAGCATGCAACTATCCTTTTTGGTTCTTCCTACTAAACTTACATGCAAGAATGGGACATACAAATATCCTACTCTAAACATCAATCCCTTTTGACTACCTCCAATGGTCCTGCCATGCAAAGAGCAGTCAAGGCATACTCTCTTGATGGAACACCTACAGACCAGCCTTTAGATGACTTCTTCTTTATGCCTACTCCAGAGGCCATCCTAGAGTACTCTCACGTCCCGTTGAAGTCTCATAGTTCCCTCTAGCCCGAAATAACTAAGTTGGACATGCTTCTTCTGTGCTGAGATCTGTGATGAAATGCTTCATTAGGCTCTTCATTCTTTGGGCAGCTCTAAACGCATCTCACTTTTTTATTAGACCGTAAGTCTATTCTTCTAATTTGTGTTTAGTTTACTTTTCTTATCCTGTTGGCTACATATTTAGCCTAATCTTCTCCCTGCCTCACCTAACTATTGTGAGACTATCAGTTCCTGACTGAAAGAGAATGTTGTTGGTATGGGCCACTTCAATTATTTTGCTTATTTACTTAATTTAAGTCCTAAGTTTATTAAAATAAGCTTCTTCTGTTGTTTCTACTTGATTATAACCTATGTTATAATTTTACTTGTAACTGTTACATTTATTTTCTTTTATAATTTGTACATTATAAATATAATTACAAGCATCCCTTTTCCATTCTAGTCCAACTTCTTGTATTATGATGTTGAATTCCCTTTTATTCTCTTATATTATATGACAATCTTAGCTTAGGACTATTTCTGATTGTCGCCATTTTTCTTATCATAATATTTGTTCTACTTTTATTCTATTTTCTGTACAGTAAATGTAGATCTAGGTGCATTACTATTTATGGCTTCCTGTCTTATCTAATACTTGACTTGATTCTTTCAGTTCTTCACTTTATTTTTTTATATTCTAGGAAGTAGTTCTATTCTATTTGGTTGGTTACGAAAACTGTATTAAAAATCTATATCTATATATTAATATTAAATAATGCTGTAAACAATAATATGTAACTGTATGATATTTCATTTCTTATTTCTTTACTTTTTGAATAGTGCAAAATACATAGGTTTCTCTATTTTACACTAATTCCCTTTTTCTTTCGTTTATTCTCGCAATTACGTTTATCGTTATCTTTTTAAATATTAAATTATAGAAATGTATCTAATTTTCTAAACCAACCAACTAATCTATCACTTACTTCCAAATGAAGTTATTAGATTTTTCTTTAATTTATTACTCCCTTTTAGCATAATTACTATAAATGTCTTCTTTTTAGGCTTAAGCCTTTTTCTATAACTATTAAGCCAAAAAAAATTTACATATTTAAATGGATCTCTATCTTCCTTTTCCATATAAATAGTAAATAAAATTTACAGTCTTAGCATAATAAATTAACTGAATTAACTACTATAATAAATGCTTAATTAATTAATTAAAGGGAATCTAACGATAATATATCATAAACGAAAAAGATATATAATTAAAATCCACTCACCAAATGTCCTTAGCTTTGTTTGTGCTTAGCTTGGCTTTATGATCTTTCTGGATCTCTTTCTAAGGTGTATAACATTTTTATTTGAGAAGATCTCCTCCCTAAAAATATTTTCTTTTTAGGGTCCAGCCTCAGGCAACGAGCCCACTGGGAGAAAATCTGATTGAGAAAAAATTTAGGCCCAGGGTTCTATTTGTAGTGGAGTTTGGAAATCTCAGACCTTTGGATTCTTGGATTGAATCTGGAGCCACCACGTCACAGGGTCGTTTGGAGCCATCGGATTAATCAATGTATGGCTCGGATCACTCAAAGATCGAATTTTAATTCGTTCGGTACGTACCACGATGAAACTGCGTCCAGGTAATAACGTGGGTCGACCCTAGGGTCGACGTGTATTCTCCTTGGGTCGACCTAACGGTCGACCTAGGAGTGCTCTGAGTTGACCTGGTAGTTGACCTATATATGTTTTGTTCTTCTGTTTCTCTGCTTTTTGTTTATTTCGCAATTCCTCCATACTAACTCGCATTTTGACAAATTATATATGGAAACTGATCAGAAAATCGCCATGGCCACAATGGTATAAGTTTCGAGGTCATATTTTGAAATTTTCAAAAATCTTTATTTTCACTATTTATTGTTACTTGATTATTTAATTATATTAAAATGCGGAGTGTTACATTCTCCCACCGTTTTGGAAATTTCTTCGCCGAATTCGATAAAGGTAAATTATGTAATTCCTCGCATCCACTGCAACCATTTTGTGCACATCCAATTTTTCAATCAGCCGTGCACTTATGCAAAGTGTCATTCAATATGCGATATACATGCATGAATATGAATTTCTATGTGGTACCTCCTATATGAATGCTTTTCTTCTTTTAAATTTTATTTTAAAATAAGATGCATGCATCCTAAATATACTTGCAATTTCTATATGTATGCAATCTTTTTGAAAACTCAAAATGTTTTTCAGTCAATTTTTCCCACACCCCTACTGAATAGGGGCGTAGTTCAACGAATTTTTATCCAAATCCTACTACACAACCTTTAAAATTCTCGAATCTAGAAAAATATAATTTTACAAATTCGATTTCTCATGTCCAAAAGAAGGTAGAAAACGAAAAAATTCATATTTTTCATTTTTCATTTGCGTACCTCTTTCACCGTACTTGAAACTTATACTACTATTTTGTAAAAATCACTAATTGCTTTCCCAAGTACAGTTTACATAAGAAAATTTTCTCTCCATTTTTTTAATTTCTTTCTTTTTTTGTTGATGTTTTTTATCTTCTTGCTTCAAATTTATTATTTTCCTTTTTAGTTATTTCTCTGTCTCTTTTTTACTTATCTTTTAATATTTAAGTCTTATGTCTTTTTTCTCTTTTTACGAATGTCACAAGAACGAAGAGAAAAAGAATCATTACTGATTTTCGATAATATAAACTAAATGCTTACAAAAGAATATGATTTTCTAACTAAAAGGGAAACAAGTTCTACTACAAAGAAATACTAGATAGATAACTACAATAGCTAATCATAGCTATCAACTAGGGCTAGGAGGCCTAGGACCATGCCTTCCATGAAATAAGAAGGTCCCAATCAAAGAATCTAGACAATTAAGGCACTCCTCCGGCCGTCTAGTGCTAGCCACTATCTCGGCTGCATCCTGACTTACTCCTGCTGTCCCTGGAGAAGTTCTGCATGCTCTCTGCCAAGCTGCTCTTGCCTCTAAGCCATAACCTTCATCTGCTCGTCATAACCCATCGGTGGAGGCGGCTGAGAGGGTCCTGCCTCCTCTCCCCAAGATCCCTGTCCCCAAGTACTATACGTCATTGGCTCAGATGGCCAAGAGGGCCATGGCTCTGTATGTCCAATGCCGCTTCCAAACGGTGGCGAAGGAAAGGTCTGCTGCCACTGGAAATGCTGTGGTGCCTGATGGTGTGGCTCGGGCTCGGGCTCTTGCTCCTCCTACGGAGCCTATATCTGTGCCAACTCTATAACCATCCTCCTTATGGTAGAGGAATCGATCATAGGGTGGGTCTGCTCAATATAAGCCTCTCTATCCATATCTACTACCGCCCACCTAAAGACTCGTGTCCAAAATTGGCAAAATATCATAGAAGATCAGCGACCTCTCGCTGCTATCACATACTGGGCCATGATCGCCTTAGCCCAGTTCACTTGTAACCCTCCAAATATGGCATAGGTGGCATGCCTCATTATGGGAAAGATCTGATCGTAGCTCCCCTTCTTGGGGAAGAGGTTGTACTGTAGAATATGGATAACCTATCTAGCTACTGGGTGCAACTGTCCAACGTGCCAATTAGGGTGCGGGGGGTCTACCAAAATCTGATGCAAGACGGCATGGTCTGTCATCTCAATATGGTCTGCATCTAGGCCATGCCCTATAATCTCCAAAATATTAGCAAGCTGTGTCTCAGTAATTACTACCCCTACTCCCTTGACCTCCAACTGGAAGGCCATCTCATCATCCCCATATTAGTACGTAAATTAGCATCAAAAAGACGAACTAACCTGGGGTATGCCTTCCGCTCGAACGTCTCATGACTCAAAATCTGTCGTAATCCGGTATCCAAAAAGATCCGCTCCAAAGGCGTGCCATGAAGATCATAAAATCTAACTACTCTCCCTTGTAAAAACTAGTACGAAGCTATATCTGAGTAAGCCTGAACTATCCTCCTATCGCCTTGGCACCAGGCAGTCTCTTGGGGTGTAAGATGGGGAAAAAGGTGAACCAAAGATGGTCTTGGAGGCATGGCAAAAAAACTTCAAAATTTGAGGGAAAGAAGTATGGATTTGGATTAATTGCGCGATATGCTTCAATTTGATGCTAACCGCGGGTTGATTGGTGGAGTTTTGAGGTGTTGGAGGTTGTTGGAGATGGTGGAATTGGGTTCGGCTGGTGCTATTTTGGGGAGGAGGAGAGGAGATAACAAGGCCGAAGCATCGTACGCATTTATACACGTTGAAATGGGCATAAGCAGTCGAGCCCATAGGTTGACCGCATGGTCGACCTAGGTCGGCCTAAATTATTTTTTTCTCTTTGTTTCGCCTACCCGCCTTGTCTGCCTCGCCCGCTTCCTTCCTAACTAATCTAAGCCCAACCCAATCCCTCCAGTTTTCGGGTTATCTGAGTCGCGGTTACAACTTTGGAAAAATATTCCTGACCGCTCTCCACCCTCCTAGTGGAGTCTTTATGTCTTTTATAATTCAACCAAATCCTTATTAATATCCACAAAGTTGCTCCAACCACTTAAATTGTCAAACCCAAAAAAAATTCTTTTTCAAGACTGTTTTTAATATTTTTACAATATTAATATACTTATCCAGGTAATAGGTGTACCTACAAACCACTTTATACTTAGAAATTATTCCCAAAATATGTTTTTACTTGGGCAAATACGTTTTTACTTGGGCCAAAATAGATGTTGCGCGAAACACCATCACTACAGCCCAAAATACTAGTTTATAGATTTAATCTAAGTAAATAATACATATTTTTGAAACTGCAAAGTTCTCTATATATTTCTTTCTTGAAACCATAGCTGTTCTTTTTCCTTAAAACATTTTTTTCAAATCACTAAAAATGCTTCTTTTTCAAAAATTGTTTTTCGCACAATTTTCCATGTTTAATACCAATACATATATGAAGCTATAAACTTTTACGTTTAAAGCTTGAAAATTTTCTAAAAGTTTTTCAAATTCTTGAAAGTTTAATTGTTGGGCTAGATTCAAAGTGGCTTTTTAACTTCCTTACACTTTCCCAGATATCCCCACGAAGTTATTCTTCTCAATCCAATACATGTCCTTAATCCATTTCCTTCCTATGCTTATTTTTAATCTAATACGCCAAATCTGCTTTTCTAAAACAATTATAAATCGATAATTGTTTTTACGAGACCATTCCTTGCTGAATCTATTGTATATATAAAATTTTTGCCATTCTAGGTCTTTCAGCTCTTGGGATTTCTATAATCCAAACTTTGATATACAAAACTATTTTCCAAACTCTTTCCAAATGTTTATTTTCTAAAAGAATGGATTTCTCTTTGGGTCTAGGGGTATATATGTGTGTGTGTGTGTGTGTGTGTGTGTATTAAAAATACAAATATGTTCACTCACTATCTACCTAGGAATCCTAAGCCTATGCTCCGATACCAAATGTAATAACCCGAATTCCAGTGGGCCTGGAATTTTAAACAAAAATACAAGAATTTAAGCCCATTGAAGTCTGAGTTGGGTTTTTGGTATCCTACAAATAGACAAAGACAAATATACCAGAATTCCGATAAATATCTCAGAGTGAACCTGATTAAAATATAATAGTAAGCAAATACTTACCAAAATAATAACACTTTCTAAAAAACTATCTCAAAGCTGTAAAGTCTCTGCCATCTATCTAACCTGTACGATATAATCAGGAGGAGGTCAGAACTAAAGTTCCGGTGAATGGACCAATTACATACTTCTGAGCTTAATTTTACATATACCATTTTATTTCCATTTTCCATAGTATTAGGTTTATTGGGTTTATAATACTCTCGCCTCTATGCATGAATCATACCCATCTACCCTCTAGTAGATCAAAACCTTATAACTAATATATATGTAGCTATATGCTCAATGACCATATAGGTCCTAGGTACTACCCTTGTTATCTTCCGTATCCTCCTCGAAAAGGACTCCATCATCTCGCTGCTAGGGCATGTTGTGACTACATCTGTAAAAGACTGCCTTATAAGGCCTACAATGCGGATGCCTGTCGTTTATTATGAAAACATAAAACTACGTCTGCATTAACCTATGCTAATGCTTGGACATCCACAATGTACCATCCAGTGCGTACCTTGAGGACTATACGTGATCGTTCTGTTTACTCCCTGAATCCTGCTTAACAAGGGCTACCTTATACAGAACTCGGTCGGGGATTTTCTATGTCAGTAAAGGGCTGCCTTGCTAGGCCTATAGTACAGATATTCTATTTGGTCTGTCCCTTTTTATCATGGCTATGGCCCCATGCAGCCACCCCACAACTAATTGAAAGACTCTAAAGAGCTAAGTGTATGTGCCCTATTGTAAGCAATCTAAATATCCAATTGGCGGCGCCCCTCATCCAGTATCTCGACAATGAAAGTATCATTGGATTGTTGGCTTAACTTTAGTCTTTCCTGAACTTGCTCTTGCTTTTTATGCTGGCCCGGTATCCGCATGCAAATATCCTTTTGGGTCCTGCCCACTAAACTTACTTGCATGACTAGGACATATGAATATCCTACTCCAAATATCAAACCCTTTTGACTGCCTACAATGGTCCTGCCATGCAATGAGCAGCAAGGCATACTCTCTTGATGTAACACCTACAGACCTGCCTTCGGAGGACTTCTTCTTTACGACTACTCCAGAGGGCCATCCTAGAGTACCCTCACGTCCCGTTGAAGTCTCGCATTTCCCTCTAGCCCAAAATAACTAAGTTGGACGTGCTTCTCCTATGTTGAGATCTATGATGAACTCCTTCATTAGGCTCTTCATCCTTTGGGTGGCTCCAAATGCATCTCACTCTTTCATTAGACCGTATGTCTAATCTTTTAATTTGCATTTAGTTTACTTTTCTTATTCTGTTGGCTACATATTTAGCATAATCTTCTCACTGCCTCACCTAACTATTGTGAGACTATCAGTTCCTGACTGAAAGGGAATGTTGTTGGTATGGGCCACTTCTATTATTTTGCTTATTAACTTAATTTAAGTCTTAAATTTATTAAAATAAGCCTCTTCTGTTCTTTCCACTTGATTATAACCTATGTTATAATTTTACTTGTAACGGTCACTTTTATTTTCTTTTATAATATGTACATTATAAATATAATTACAAGCATCTCTTTTCTATTCTAGTCTAACTTCTTCTATTATGTTGGTGAATTCCCTTTTATTCTCTTACATTATATGACAATCATAGCTTAGGACTATTTCTGATTGTCGCCATTTTTCTTATCATAACAAATGTTCTACTTTTATTCTATTTCCTATGCAGTAAATGCAGATCAAGGTGCATTACTATTTATGGCTTCCAGTCTTATCTAATAATTAACTTGATTCCTTCAATTCTTCACTTTATTTTCTTATATTCTAGGAAGTAATTCTATTATATTTGGTTGGTTACGAAAACTATACTAAAAATCCATTTCCATATTATAATATTAAATAATGCTATAAACAATAATCTGTAACTGCAAGATATTTCTTTTCTTATTTCTTTACTTTTTGAACAGTGCAAAATACATTGGTTTCTCTATTTTACACTAATTTCCTTTTTCTTTCTTTTATTCTCGCAATTACGTTTATCATTATCTTTTTAAATATTAAACTATAGAAATGTATCTAATTTTCTAAACCAACCAACTAATCTATCACTTACTTCCAAATCAAGTTATTAGATTTTTCTTTAATTTATTACTCTAGTTTTAGCACAATTACTGTAAATGTCTTCTTTTAGGCTTAAGCCTTTTTCTATAACTATTAAGCCTAATTTTTTTACATATTTAAATGGATCTCTATCTTCCTTTTCCATATAAATAGTTAAATATAAATGTACAGCCTTAGCATAATAAGTTAACAGAATTAACTACTTTAATATGCTTAATTAAATAATTAACGGGAATTTAACGATAATATATCATAAACGAAAAAAATATATAATTTAAATCCACTCACCAGACGTCCTTAGCTTTGCATGTGCTTAGCTTGGCTCCATGGTCTTTTCGAATCCCCTTCTAAGGTGTATAATATTCTTATTTGGGAAGATCTCCTCCCTATGAATATTTTCTTTTTAGGTCCAGCCTCAGGCAATGAACCCATTTGGAGAAAATTTGATTGTGAAAAAATAGCTAAGCCTAGAGTTCTATTATAGTGGAGTTTAAGGATCTCAGACCACTGGATTCTTAGATTGAATCTAGAGCCACCATGTCATAGGGTCGTTTGCAGCCATCAGTTTAGTCAACGTATGGCTCAGATCACTCAAAATTCGAATTTTAATTCGTTCGGTATATACTTGGATGAAACTGCGTCCAGGTAACAATATAGGTCGACCCTAGGGTCAACCCGTGTTCTCCTTAGGTCGACCTGCCAATCGACGTAGGAGTGATCTGAGTCAACCTGGCGGTCGACTCATATATGTTTTTTTCCATCTCTCTGCTTTTGATCCGTTTTGTAATTCCTCCATACTAACTCAGATTTCGACAATTTATATATGGAAGTTGATCGAAAAATCACCACGGACACAATGGTATAAGTTTCGAGGCCATACTTTGAAATACTCACTATTTATCGTTACTTGATTATTTAATTATATAAAAATGTGGGGTGTTACATTGGTGCAAGCTGAATACAATCGAATTCAATAAAAGTCTTCAAATAGTTGCACAACCAAAAACATCAAAATCTCGCCTTTCATTAACTAATGATGTACATAGTGATCAATTTCCTCCAATCTAATTTCCTAATTAGGGATATAAATTTAAAAACTTAAGAAAGTATGAGAAAAGAGTTAATGAATTCGGATCCACCAAACCAGACCCTTTGGGTCTAATTGATAAATGCGGGTTGGCACCTTTCGACTCAGTGCTTTCGACCTGGTCGAAAGGTGGTTTTATATTCCTTCCATCCCTTTTGACACCTGCGCATCCCTCTATAATGCTTTCGAATTGGTTTGAATGTCTCTATCTTCGTCATAAAGGGTGGTTGCGCATTTTCACTTTATGTTGCTTTGTTGTCACAAGAAGTAGAAGTGTGAGCTTCTGACTCTGTTGTTAGGTAGCTCCCTAGGGTTTCAAAGGTGTTGAAGTTTCGATGGTTTCGACGCGAAAGGTATCTTCCGAATGCATGCTTGCAAATTGATGCGAAATCTTCCCTGTATGTTAAAGGCTTCGACTAGTTTGAAAGGCTTGATTATGCTTTCGAAAGGGTTCTCCTAATCATGGCATCTTTCTGAGTAGCTTGAATAAAGGTGAAACCTTGTTTAGAAAGGTTTGGCGTGCATGTGAGGGGTTTTTATCCACAACCTTCGAAAAATACTCCTACTCTTACTCGAAACGTATTCGTCTAGGCGAAAGCATCTCTTTCGAAAGGTAGGCATTGACGCGAATGGGAGCTTTCGACCGCATCAACCTCTTCGAAAGATTGTAATACATCTAGCATTTTGCAGTAGCATCCCTCTGACTCCTTTGAAAGGCTTTGTTGGTGCTGTCATCTCTTGTTCCTTTTTCATTTTATTCATTTTGGTTTTGACAAGATTGAAGTGGGAATCAGTGGTAACAGAATAGAGTACGGATGACATCTGTTTAGCAGAATAAATATCTGTTCTACTATTAAATTAATTTGAAAATTTAATGCTATGTCAGTTGATTTATATGAGATGTATGACTTATTAACTATAGGTGGTTAACTATGGATTTGATTTACATACATGTTGCATAGTAAATACCAGTAATGTGACATGAAAAGTCAAATTGAATTAAATGGTGACTTGATTTATTACCACTTTGGTCGCTAAGCCTCTTTTCGCATTTGTATAGCTATGGATTTAAAATAACTATAATTGTATAACAATTTGAGATTAAGTGTTTCTAAATGATGTTTTAAAGAAAATTATTTAATTATATTATTAATGATATTTTAAGTTATTTAATTATATTATTATTGTGTTAGATAATTGTTTAGTTTGGTATAAAGTTAATTAACTACTTAATTAATCAAGTGTTTAAAGTTGATTACTTATCTTATTAGCCTTATTTAAATTTAATTAATAATTTATGTATGATGTTTAAAGTTATTAATTAATTGAATAAAAATGTGTACAAATTATAAATTATTTTATAAAATTGATTTTACTTTGTAAAAAGGATTTTTTTAAGGAGATTTAAAAGCAATATTTATTAAAGGAAATTATAAATAATATTTCGTAAAGGAGTATTATAAGAAGTTTATAAATCATTTTAAGATATTTATAAAATTAGTTTTAAAAATTAATTTGGAAATTTATAAAAGTATTTGTAAATATGAAATAGGCTTAGAAAAATGGAATGTTATAAAGGAATTAGATTTGTTTTGATAACCAATCCTTCTTAATTTTGGTGGTGTAGAAATTATAACAACCCAGATATTTGAGTTAATTAAATAAATTAAATAATGATTTAATTTGGAGGATTTAAATCATTGGTATGGAAGTTTTGTTCTTTTTATAAAAGATAATTTATTTTGGAATGATTAATTTTAAGACATCGTTAAATTAATAAACATAAATGTTTTTGAATTCATTAAAAATCACTTAATAATGTTATTGAGAATTAATTAATTTTGTTAAATTCTAAACTTTTAGAATATTAGAGAAATTGGAATATTAACTTGACGTGAATCTTTTATTTTCGAATAAATGAGAATTTGGGATTCACTAAGCTTTTTATAAAACATTTATTCATTGTTAAAAAATTAAGAAGTATTTTATTTATTGGGCTATGACTTAACTAATTGAGCTTTTGTTTCATGAAGGTATAAGTGTGAAATATAAAATAAGTGGTAAATTAATTCTTGTTGGGTTATGAAACCTTATCTTAAAGCCAAATACAAGATTAGGTTGAGAAAGAATACTTATTAAGAAAAATACAGTACGTTTTATCTCGTATGTTAGTTTTTACAGTAAACAATTACAAAGAAGCTAAAAACCCTAAAATTAAATTTCTTCAATTCCAATGCAAATCAAATATTTAAGAAGCTAATAATCCAACCAATGTTCTCAAACCCCTATTCAATTATTAAGGCTTTGGATTTCAGTTTTCAGTAAAGTAAATTGGATTTTGGTTTTGTTTTGGTTAGGGTTTCTAGTTTAGAGGATATAGGTACTGTAGTTTATTTACTTCTGACTTAAGGATATAAGCCGAGTTACAACTCGTGCAATCTAACTCTATACATATATATGTGGCTGCTGTGTTGTTAAACGTATTGGTGTTGTACTGTTTTCAATTTGATTGAGATATTGATATTTTGTTTCTTTGATCTCTGGAGCTAAAAAACTAACTTAATAATCTCCTATTTTCCTAATTCCATGATGTTTGTGTGCTTGCATGGTCAAAATTCATCACCCTAGAAACCATAGCATGTTGCAGTTCGCAAATTGTCAGAAACGGGTTGTCAAAGGGCTACCTGGAACTGGAAATGCTCTAGGTTTCACCCAGATTGGTGGGCCGATAGGACGCTATCGGTGCACCGATAGGGAGTTTTCTTGGTGCTATTTTAGCTCCAGGTTGATACCCCGATCGGCCGTTCCATTGTTCGTTTTACTGATTGTTTCCTTGAAGGTTATGTGCATTGTTTTATAACTGAGTTCATACTAATTACAATGTCATTTCCAAATTTTATTTAGGAATTTCTGAATTTGCTTTGAACATTTAATACGGTAGAGTTTTTCTAGGGTTTATGGCTCAACACATCAAATTGGTATGTTTATTTCTTTGAACTAAGACCGTACACATCAAAATTTTGTTTTCTATATTCAGTAAAATGGTAAGTATAAAGTGCGAGTGTTAGTTTAAAATAATATTCACATTCATCCGCCCTTAATAAGCCATATTCTTCCCGTTTGTAACATCCTCCATTTTGAGGCCCAAAAATAACCGCTATAGATGTTATAGTCATCTATATTATTAATTTCTGGTGACAAGAGGTAACGTTAATGGTATCCATAATATCAGAAGCATAAGAATAAGAAATATTTGAAACATAATTCAAAACAACTTTTCCTATAATATTTCAAATCAACATTTCATTGAGTACATAATCTCATAACGTTACCCAGTTTCAAATAAATATAACTAATATAAAATACGCTAAGAGCGACATTTGAAGATTCCCCCTTGGATGCTCGGGGTTAATAAATAGAAAGTTATAACATCTGCCGTTACATTCAACGTTCAATCATAGGGGAATAGATAAATAGATAATCTCCTACATACCTAGATCTGCCTCCTGCATGCTTCGAATGCTTTATTCGCTAAAACCTACTAAACCACAAAACCTTAACTCTCAACCTACTCAAATTAAATTTTGAGTACCTGAGAATTTAATGGGAAAATATAAACTTTTAATTGGACATAAAGCTTGGTGTAAATAATAATACGGTATCTCGATTTATCGGTATTAAGTGAGTCCACATTGCCTAGCTAAATGAGTTTCCCCTCGGTAATATCCTCTAAAAGCGTATCTTTTGCAAGCAAAATCCTATAATCAAACTGGTTATAATAACAATATACAATAACATATATGTATACAAAATAGGTAATTAGTTTACTATTTGTCCCAACATCATAGTTTCATCAGACTGACTATAAACCTTTGACTGACTCGGGCCTACAAAACATAATGAATGTTCTAACTTGTTGTTAGAGAAAAATAGAACAGTCTATCCATAACTCACTAATTCTATGGTCAATTAATCTTAATGGTTTTGCAGGCTTACCAATAACCTATCTCTGCTCTGTATATTCCTTCTTAGGTGTAACCTTCTTTTAGTCTTACCCATGACAAAGCCCTACACACCAGAATCTTGGACTTATTTTAGTTAGGGGCTACTAGCTAAAGTATAGGGCGTGACCCCACACCAGTCCCATATGGTTTTCTAATCTCCGAGCTATTCTTTTAGTTCTAGGTTGACTACCCTATCCATATTACCTTGAAGACAACATCTTTGTAAATGATTTTACTCTTGAAATCATACTTAAAACAAGGAAAACATTGGATGTTACTCAAAATACTTATGCCATGATATATGCTTTACAAAACATTATTGATGAAAACTTGAAATCATCTAGGGTCTATGACCTTTTCAAAACATACGCTACAGGACCAAAAACTATGTAATACCTTTATGATTATAAAACTTGACGATGTCATTGCAATTAAAGATCATTATTAATTATATACTCATTAACATCCAAAGGTCCATTGGATTGAAAGTGAATCAAAAGAAGATCCATTTTGAAGGACTTCGAAAGGTTTGTATTATCAGAACCAAGATTCAATGTTGCAGTCCTATTTGCCGCCCCTTTCGAAGGGATAAAAAATGAGGTCAAGAGCCCATTCGAATGGACCCTTTCAAAGGTGTGGATACATCATCTGTGGGGCGATCTCCTTCGAAAGCCAAGATATATTCGAAAGTATTCAAATCTCTTTCAAACAAGTCCTCCCAAAGGGTTTGATTCAATGGTTACAAAGAGAACCCCTTTGAAGGTCCAGTACCCTTCGAAAGGATCAAAACTCGATATATAAAAATATGAGTAAAGAATGGATTCAATGTGCCATAGAGCCTTATCTTGGATAGATGTCACAAGTCCAATGAGCTCAATAATGTTGAATTATAATGGCAACATTACTTCAGTGTCATAAGGGCTTTGGACGTAATGATAATATGCTTTAAAGTCAAGATATCCAAATAGGTTCTATAGCATAGCATATGCTAATAAAGAGTTAAGAAGATAAGTATGTATCATGTACAATTAGTCATTAGACAAGCTAATGGCCGAGATGATCATTCTCATGTTCGAAACCAGTATTAAGTCCATGCATCCTCTCTATTAATTTCTCATGAATGGATTACAAGTAATATAATCTGTCCCTAATTTGATTTAGGGTTACAAGAATTTAATTTGACAAAGAAATGTAGGAATGAAAAATCAGTCCCAAATTTGCACCATTAGGGTCGTATTTATAGATGCAAGTTAGACCCTTTTGCATCCATCCTTCCGAAGCTGTCGAAAGGCCTCTTCACCGACCTTCACCGTCATTGATGTTGAGGTGCTTCTGCTTTCTTTGTTTAAGCTTTCGTAACACTTGAATCTACTTTCCACTATTGGGTATTGAATCAGTTTCCATACCCCCTATATGCATCATTGGAGGCTTTCGCCACTATCAAAAATGATTTTCTTGGTTTTCAAAGGGATGTAACATAGTTGAAGGCTTCCAAGACCAATTCATTGTTGTTAAAATCTGGTGCTAACATGGTAGGTTATTACTTGAATGAGCAAGGAAGGGCATTTGGATGGGTTCGAAAGGATTTAATGGTGGGGGAAGGATGATTGCGAAAGACCACTTATAATGGAGAATGCTTCTTGATGGACAAATGATGGTTGGGGAAGGTGGATTTCGAAGGCAATCCCCCTGATTAATACGGAATCCCATCTTTCGATGCTTTCAGAAGCAATACTTGCATATATGAAGCCCTTCCAATTATTTGGAAAGGTTTAACCAATTCGAAAGGTTTTTCTTTGCAAAGTCATGCTTTTTGAATGGGAAGTGTTGGTAGAGTCTTCTTCTCCAGAAGGTAGATAGTGGTAGGACCAATCATTTTGAAAGATTTGATTTGTGTGGAAGTGATAATATCGGAAGAGTTCCTTCTGTGGAAGCGTCTAACGCTTACAGCACCAATCCAATTTCTTCGGAAGCTACTTTAATGCCTTCGAAAGCCTTCTTTTATACATTACAAGAAAAACGGTTTTTAACAACATCTAAAATAAAGTTTTAACACATATTGTTGTTGTTTTAATGAGCTTAACACAAATACAGCATTGTCCAATATTTGGCGGTAAACATAAAACGTTTTCCCACTTAGGTATCGTTCTTTATTGAACCGAAATGGGCACAAGAAAGAGGAAGGGAATGTGGTTGGTTCATGAAATGGGAATGTGTTCTTTTTAGCACACGAAAGGGGAATGGAGAAGGGACACATGGCGTAAAATAGGGAAGGAAACAAACCAGACAACAAAAGCTTCATTTTGAACCGTTCGTGCGAATTGGGCCGGAGAGTGGGGACCTGCGTAAATGCGTCCGACGCTTCGGACGTGTTCGACACGGATGCGAAATTTAACTGCCTATTTTGCAAAAAGAACTGCACCTTGGTTTTTGTTTTCCTGGTTATGCCTTCTTAATTTTTTTCCTACCACTTCATATTTTCTTTCTCACCCACTCCCTCTTTCTTCTTCACCCAAAACAAAAAAACCCTAAAAAAAATCTGTCGATCCAAACTCTCGGTGAATCACCGCACACCCCTTAGTATACCCAAAAAGCACATTAAAAGATACGGTGCGTTACATGTATAGCTAAAGCATCACAGAGACTAAGGTTCACAAGACAAGTAAATATAAACAACGGAAACATTTAAATCGTGACTCGTTATTCAAAATAAAACTTCATAAATAAGTCTGAAAAACATCACATGTCTTAAATACCAAATACACATGTCTTTTGAAAAATACATCTCACTCTCTTAAAATCAGAGTACAAAAATAATCATCCCTCTCATAAGTATCACTACATTAAAAACCAAATGAAAAGAAAACCGAAAAGAAGAAGAATACTTGAATAACTCCGAGAATGTATCTCCAAGAAATCTGAATCAACTATCATTGCCTCTACTGGCCTATAGGGGAAAAAAGGGGAAATAGAGGAGTGGGTCAGACTCTAAGTCTGGTGAGTGAAAGTAACTGCTAGTATTTTTAAGCAAGATAAAGATAATAGACTTAACAATAGTTCTAGTATAAAAGGAAATAGAGGAAAGATATAACGGGGATAAAATACTGTTTAACTATTTTTTTTGATTGTGATTGTTTGCACTTGTCTTAGATTACTGTGATTAGGCTGAAATCCTAATCCTATTTTAATTATGCTGAATCCTAATTCTACCTATTGATCGGCCTTCAATCTCTGTTGTTCCATTGTGTGCGAGTCCCATCCGGTGGGGTCCCACAGCAAAAGACACATGTTTAGCGGTTGGAACGCAATAGTAATTTATTTACCCTAATCGATGCATCATGCACGGTCACCACCGGTATACACTAATTGTCGCTCCATATTTTGACCTCTTATCTACCCTAATCAGCATAAGCATGCCCAGCCTCACCTAATCTTTTTTGAGACCATCAGCGCTAGTCTGAAAGGATCCTGCCCAACCTCACCTAAGTGTTTTTGTGAGACCATCAGTCCTAGTCTGAAAGGAAATGCTGTCGGTACGGGTCCTAACAAACAAAATCTAGTTGTGCCCCTTGCCCAAATCCCCCAATTTGAGCTTCTATATATTGACCACTTATTTACTTTGTGTCCCAGCCTCACCTAACTATTGTGAGACCATCGTCCTAGTCTAAAAGGGTCCTGCGCAGCCTCACCTAATCTGTTGTGAGACCATCAGTCCTAGTCTGAAAGGGAATGTTGTTGGTACGAGCCCTGCTTCTATCTTTGCTTATTAACTTAGTGTATGTTTTTAAAATAAGTCTCTTCTGCTATTTCAGCTATATTTGCTTATTAACTTAATCTAAGTCTTAAAATAAGCCTTTTTTGTTCTTTCTGTTTAATTATAACCTATGTTATAATTGCTCTTCTATTCTGTCTTTTCAGTTATAACTACTAGTTATAAACTTGCTCGCAAAGTCTCAAATTTTCCTATTTCAATCTATCTTCTTCTTATTACAGCTCTTCTTATTTTACATCTAATTCTGTAAATTTAGTATTTAGCTCTATTTGATCACATTTGCGAACTATTCTCTTTTTAATGTTCTATTTATGTAAAAAGAAATAAAAAGAAACTAACATTTATAGGCTAAATTCTTATTTAGAACAGTTGTAAATAAAATACAAATAACTATAAATAACTGAATAAAATAGCTACATAAAAATAGCTGAATAAAACAGACTGAAAAAAACTTTAAAAATGAACTGTAAATAACTTACATAAAAACTGTCTCAAAATTGTAGGAAAACTACAACTATTTAGAACCCTATTATTTTAAATTACTTAAAAATCTAAAATAATTACTAAACACTCACATGTGGTTCTTAGCTCTAGTCCTTGGTCTTCCTTGATCCACTTCTAGGACGTAGAATATTTTTATCAAAAAGATCTTCTGCTTAGAAAAATATTCTATTGAGGGTCCAGCCTTAGGCAATGAAACTAAATAGGCGAAAATCTAAATGAAAAAAAATAGCTAAGCCTAGAGGCTTATTTATAGTGTGGTTTAGAGATCTCAGATTATTGGATTTGAAGATTAAATCTTATGCAACCACGTCATAGGCTCGATAATAACCTTTAAATGGAAGCACGAACGCACAGGATCAAAAGAAATTGAAAAAACACGTCACACTTGAATCTTGACAAAACTACATACAAGAAAAAAAGTAGGCCGACCCTTATGTGTTGAGGGTCGACATGTAGGTCGACCTAGGCCTTTGGAGGTCGACCCTAGGGTCGACCTGAACCATATTTTTTTGTTTTCTTATTTCTTGTTTCCTTTGTAACTTCTTCATATTAACTTGGATTTTGACAAACTATATATATGTAAATTGATCAGAAAATTAGCACAGACACAATGGTGTAACTCCTAAGGCTCAATTATGATACTTTCACAATCTTATTTTATTATTTAATTAAATCGTTAATTAATTATTATAGCTTAACTTTCGGATTGTTACATTCTCCCCTCCTTAAAGAATTTCGTCCCCGAAATCTCTAAGGACAGAAGAATGAAATAAATATTTTCATCCAAATTCTACAACCATATACTCAACCACCATCCATTACATCCATTATCCTTAAGTTTTCTAATGCAATTTATGATATATATATATATATATATATATATATGCAAATAGTGTAGTGTCCATGTCCCTAACTAATGCAAAAGATTAGGCAGTCTACTGATTCAGCCGGCCTACATTTTATGCAATCATGTGCGTGCCATGTATCCAAATTAATGGAAATTCCCTAATGACAACTAATAGTTCTATATGCGTACTACAATCGTCATCCAAATGCAACAATCATTTTCTAATCATCCATTTATAGCAACCATGCAAATATAAATGCAAATGCGCACGCATCCATATGCATATGCTTTAGTGACTTAGTTAGGTCGATCCCTTAGAGATAATAGTGCCTAATGTATATATAAGCATCCATTAGCATCTACTACCAAACACTTGCAACCACTAGCGTCCATCATATATAACATGTTCTAGTAACATGTTTACATTTAGTTCTACCATCCATAGGTTAAATCTCAATATCTACCCTCCCAACGGATACTAAAGGAAAGAACCTATTCAAAACTAAAGATGAAAATACAAAATTCAAAATGTAACCTTGAAAAGAAACGGATAAGAGATACGTATTTTCTCTTCAGCCTCTCATGTAGCGTCTTCAATGATGTCTCCTTATTACACCTTAACCAAATGTACTTCCTTAGCTTCTTGATATCACGCCCAGCGAACTTGGTAGGAAGCGACGAACCGATGCTTCTCTCTCCACTTCAACTTTCTTATGTTGACTAGGTTCCTCTACTTCTGCTGAATCATGTAAGAACTTTCTCAAGTGCAAAACATGAAAAAACTCATGAGCTCCTGCGAGTCTCTCTGAGCTTTATCTGATATGCCATGCCATCTCCCTACCTTTTCCACAATGGGGAATGGTCCTACGAATCTGGGATAAAGTTTCCCACTTGATCCAAATCTCACTACCTTTCTTTGTGGAGGCACGTTAATGAAAACCAAATTTCCTACCTCAAAGTCAATGTCCCTTCTCCATTTATCTACATAGGATTTCTGTCTATCTTGAGCCATTTTTATTCTCCTTCTAATCAAATCAATCTTTTCTGAAGTCACTCTAACCATGTCGGGACCAAGTAACAATCTCTCTGTAGACTCCAACCAACATGAAGGCAACTTTCATGGTCATCCATAAAGAGCTTCAAAAGATGCCATTCTAATGCTAGCTTGGAAACTATTATTATAAGAAAACTCCACTAAAGGATGATGCTCCTCCCAAGTTCCACCAAAATTAAGAATGCACATCCTCAACAAATCCTTAAGAACTCTATTAACTCTCTCCTTTCGGCCATCCGTCTGAGGGTGATAGGCCGTACTCAATGTAAGCTGTGTCTCTAAAGCCTCTTGTAAGCTTCTCCAAAACTCGCTGGTAAATGTTGGGTCTTTGTCGCTCACTATGCTAGATGGAACTCCATGAAGTCGAACTATCTCACGAACATATAAAGATGATAAATAAAGTCTATTCTCTTACTCTTGACCGGAATGAATTGGGCACTCTTAGTCAAATGATCTACAATCACCCAAAATTCTGGTATTCCCCTTCCTAGATTAGGGTAAACCATCTGTGAAGTCCAACGAAACACTATCCCACTTCCATTCGGGTACATCTAATGGTTGAAGCAATCCGTCAGGCTTCTACTACTCTGCCTAAATTTGTTGGCACACAAGACATTTAGCCACGAACTCTGCCGCATCCATCTTTGTGCCACTTCAATAAAACCCTCTCTTCATGTCCCTATACATCTTATCACCACCCGGATGGATAGTCACCCTAGAATGGTGTGCTTCTGCTAGAACTACTTTGTCAAATCGTTAGTGCAGGGAACACAAAAATTTTCATCTCTCCTTAGCCACCCTTTACTATCTATGGAATAGCGTTGGAGATTCCTAGAGACATGTCCTCTACTAATCCTCTCTAAGATATCCATAAGTTCTGAATCCACTCGCTGCCTTGAGCCAACCTGATCTATGAGGGTAGGCTTAACCTCAATTGTTGCCAACAATCCAAGGGTAATGTCCGTAGAGGGCTTAAAATCAAAGGTGGAAATAAAATCTAGGCTTTTCCACTCTATGAACATTGGACTAAGGGTTGCTTTCTTCCTACTTAACACATCCGCAACCACGTTTCCTTTACAGGGGTGTAAGCCATCTCAAAATCAAATGATGCTAAAAACTCCATCCACAACTGCAGCCTAAAGTTTAAATCCTTTTATGAGAATTTGTACTTCAATGATTTATGGTCAGTGAGGAGCTCGAACCTCTCTCCTAGCAAGTAATGTCTCCAAGACTTGAGTGCGAAAACAATAGCAGCAAACTCCAAATCATGGGTAGGGTAGTTCTTCTCATGAGTCCTCAACTGTGTACTTCCATAGCGTACTACCCTTCCTTCTTGCATCAATACCGCCCCAAGACCCGTCCGACATGCATCAGTGTATATTGTAAAAGGCTTGGCTCCATCGAGTAAAACTAACACTGGTGCACTAGTAAGAGCCCTCTTTAGCATCGTGAAGTAATCCCCACAATCTACGTCACATATGAATGCCACATTCTTCTTAGTAAGGCGAGTAAGTGATGGTGAAATCTTAGCAAAATCTTTGATAAACTTCTTATAATAGCCAGCCAAACGTAGAAAGCTTCTAACTTTGGTAGCGTTCTTGGGGGCCTTCCAATCTTGCACTGCTACTACCTTTGCAGGACCAACTGCTAAACCCCTCTTGAGATTAACCCAAGAAACACACCTCCTTATGACAAAAGTGACACTTCGAGAATTTTTCTTTCAACTGATGAACACGAAGTGGATGAAGAACCTCCTCAATGCGAACAACATGCTCTTCTATACTCTTGGAAAACACTAGAATGTCATCCACAAATGCTACAATGACATTGTTTAGGATATCTCGAAAAACACGGCTCATTAAATCTAAAAAATAGGTTGGGGCATTGTTCAGCCCAAACGGCATAACCAACCAACCAAAGAATCCATTAGGGTCCTAAATGTTGTCTTATCGATGCTATCGTCAGCGACCCTAAGCTGATGAAATCCAGTAGCCAAATCAAGTTGGGAAAATATTAAAGAGCCAACCAGTTGATTGAAAAGATCGTCTATCCTTAGAAGTGGGTAATGATTCTTCTTCATTAGCTTATTTAACTCTCTATATTCTACGCAACGTCGAAGGGAACCATTCACCTTTATAGCGAAGACGACTGGTGCTCCCCAATCAGATATGCTCCTTTTGTTGGAGCCTTTCTCCAATAGCTCACTGATCTGCTTGCTTAACTCTTTCCTCTCCCTAGGAGTCATATGTCTCACAGGCAATGCCACTGGCATAGCATTGCCATTCAGATAGATCCTAAAGTCGATCTCACTCTTAGGGGGTAGTCCTCGAGCCTCCTAAAAATTTCTAGCAAATCTCTAACGACCGGAACAGAATCTTACTCTCCTAGTGATGAATCAAGAGAATAAAGGAAGATCAACATGACTGACCCCTGTGGGTCGTAGGAAACCTCAAGAGTCCTAACGCTGTGTGTCTCTAGTCTGACAACTCTCTTCTCGCGGTCCAATATCATTCCATAAGTGGATAGTCAATCCATCCCCAAAGAAGTTCCATATCTCGAAAATCCCAGTACATAGGCATCACAATCAAACTCTACGCCTAGTATGAAATCTTTCAAACCCCTACAAATCATAGATAAATGAATGCCGATCCTCATATGGGATTTGAAACAACTATAGGGTCTACTATTAGAGAAATATCTAAGTGCAAACAATCGACCAAGGAATTAGAAATAGAAGAATGTGATGCTTCGGAGTCAAAAAGAATCCAAATAGGAAAATCCAAAATAGAGATCAGTACTTCTACAAAGACATTCCTACCTTGATCCGGTCTACTACTAGAAGGTGCTGCATCCAAAGCCTATACCTATGCTGTAGGTGTTCCTGATCTCTGCCTCGTCTTTGGAGGATAAGCTCTACTAAGATGACTAGGCTGCCCGCAGTTGTAACATCTCTTCTTCATCGTGTCCTTCTTACAGTCTTTCGCGTAATGTCCAACCAATCCACAACTGTTGCATTTCTAGCCTTTCTTGATCTACTTTGAAGGCCTCCTCCTTTCCTCTTTTCTTTGTCCTTCTTTTTCTTCCACCATTGCTTCTTAGAATTCTCTGACTTAGGAACCTCCTTAAGCTCTCCCTACTTAACAGCATTGAAAAGGCGTGATGTGATAGTCTACGAGTGCACGTACTAATATAGTACACACGGACCGTGTAATATGGAATATAATATAAATGCGGAAATAGATGATAATATCACAGTAAATAAAAATAGAAAAATCACACCAAAGATTTTTATGCTGGTTCGGAGCACCGTCCTACGTCCAGTCCCAGACTTCTATCTGGATTTTCACTATTAGCTACCTCGCTTCACCCGGAGGAATAGGTTTACAACACCCAAGCAAATGAACGGGATTTCATGCCTCTAATACACTGAGGACTTCAACACTTGCCTCTTACAACACCGAGGACTTCAACAACGATGAATATAATTGTTTGTTCACGGTATGTGTTCTTGCTAACACAGTTTTGTCACTTGTAGTACAAACTTCCTATAATCTTATCCTCAAAATATGTGAATGATGTTTTGTGAAGATTAAGGGAAGTATATTACTTATTGAATCAAAAGATATGAAATAATTTCAATGACTCAATAAGCAATTAGAATAATTGAGAGCTTTTAGAATGCAGGAGTATTTAGAAAGTAAGATCAGAAATTAGAGTAAAAAAATATGTTTTCATGTATGTTGAATCAATGATTTAGATAAGTTTATATAGAGAAAAATGGTTGTAACTCTTTGTGAACAGTAGCCATTAATAGATATGATCATTGATGAAAGGTAAGAGATGCAACCATTGGAGAAAGAAGTGTCTTTTGGAAAAGGTTGCTCTCTGTTTAAAAAAACGGTCGACAGGTCAAAAAATAGCCAGTAGATAGGATTTCAAATATATAGTCATTATGTGCATGTGTGCACGTTCATTGTGCATTTTACACAGAGACGGTCGACCGCCTGATTTATTACCGGTCGGCCGGTCCCTGTTAATTTGCTCAATGAATGTACAATGCTATTCAAACGTATATATATCGATTATATTGAGGTGCAAGATTATTTGAGGATAGATTTTAACAAATTTATCACTATTACAATATCAAATAATCAACCTATAATCTAGAGTACCATATGTAGCTCTTTTGTGCCTCTTTATAGCCATGATGTCTTTGTTTTGTCGATCGCCTTTATTTCTTTGTCAGAAATCAAAACTTCATAGAATCCGTGACTCAACATTCTCCCCCTTTTTGATTGATGACAACATATATCTGAAGTTCTGAATCTCCCCCTGAATATGTGATCTCCCCCTGAGATTTTGTTTGTATTCTTTATATATATATATATATATATATATATATATATATATATTCCTGCAAATAATTGTTAGCAATTTCTCCCCCTTAGTCATCGAAAAAAAGGAATAATAGATAATGGAATAATATAGGAGTATATCAAGCAGAAAATTTATGCATAGCAAAAAAAATATAACATATCCAAACATACCAGAGTATCATACACACCAAAATATCATACGAATAAAAGTAACGACACTATTTAGTACAAGTGTCGAATGATGTTTTAAATTACTAAACAAAAATATAGAGATAGAAAACAGAATCTAGGATGAGTCAGAAGCTGTCTCCTCTTGAACATCTTCTTCCTCATCACCATCATCTTCCTCATCATCGTCCTCTCTAGATGATTCTCCACGACCATGTCCACTAGTACCAGCAGACTCCTCAGTTGATGACCAGTTGAAAACAGGAGGAGCAGGACGTTTGCCTGGGTCCTGATCATGAGCAGAGATGGATGTGCTACATGAAATAGCATCCCATAAAATACCAAAGAATGACTTGACTTTGTTGAAGCGTTTATCAATTTTTGTGTCCATGCGCTTGAGTCTTGATTCAAGCAAGAATTGATTACGCGCAATAGTTTCAAGTGATTCTTTTGTGGTGGATTTTGATTTCAACATTTTAACTTCTTCGGAACGAGGTCGGGAGGAAGTAGCTTTTTGTTGTGTTGGACCTCTTTGTTGCCATTTTTCAAACGGCATAATTTGAAGGTAAGGAGGAGGAAGCTTCATGCGTTTGATGGTTATGGAATCAATACATTTTGGTTTCGAGGTGGCAGAGTCAGGAGGTCTTACGCCACAAGCTAGCAAAATACGCATGATATATTCATTAAAGAAAAAATGAGGTCACGTAGAGTTGTTCACCTTGAGAATCTCGTCAAACAGCATATGAACCCAATTGATTTGGATATCTCCATAAATAGAATAAAGGGCCTTGAAGTTTTCTTTGTATACAGCGTCGTAGTTTCCTAGTCTAGGAAACAAAGAGAACATCAAGACGCGATGTAGTAGTCTGGCGGTGGGTCGAAGTCCAATTGATTTTGTGCCATCACTGTTATCCTCCATGAATTGATGGCTGATGCTATCGCGAGTGAAGACTTCTTAGAAATGTGATGAAAACTCATCGCCTTGATTTGGAATACCCAGTATAGAAGCTATCCTATCATGAGTGATAAAAATTTGTTTGCCACATACGACAGACCAAATGACTCCGTTCGGATCATCAGGTTTGTACTCGTCGAGGTTCATGTTGGCATAGAACAATTTTATCATCAAGTGATTTATTTCCACATTGTTATCTGAAAAATCGATCAATGGAGTAAGATTGGAGTTATTTGCTAACCTACGGATTCCATAAGATGTGAAATCATCAAACTTGATGAAAGAACCCGGATGAAATTTGTAGTTAGTCATTTGATTCCATCTTGTGATAGCTACTGGATTTTCGAGCCATTTCGTAGCGGAGATATTAAGTGATGAAGTTCCGGAGGATGACCCTCTCTTGGGTTTCTTTTGCAGAGGAGCCATTTTTAGAAAATTTGGAAGAATTGGAATTGGAAATTGAGAGAATAGGGTTTTTGGAATTTGGGGATAAATAACCGGTTGAACAAATGAGGAGGAGGAAGGGAAAAAAAATGACGCAATGTATATATAAAAACTGAATATACGTATACCGGTCGACCGTTTATAATAGGCCGGTCGACCGTTTTCATCCAGAGGCTAAACGGTCGACCGGTTCTATTATAGGTGGTCGACCGGTTTTGTTGCCTGATGAAAAAAATAGTCTGTTTTGCAGTTTTTGAGAATATGTCGAGCTATATAATTCATATTTCACTCTTATTATAAAATACAAACGTTATTACATGAGTGATAGAGAGAAAACATTACAACATGTATATATATATAAAAAAAAACTAATGAGGAGTGGAAGAATCGTCATTAGAATTTTCTTTATTATCTTTAATACGATGTGTCCATGTACTCCAGTTTTTCTGAGCACCTTCATTCCTGTTGTAATTCCGATCCTAAGAGTTAGGACTCCTAGATGTTGACGGCCTAGACGGCATTGGTTCATGCACATCATGCTTGTTTGAACCGCAAAAGAATGATGCCATTTTTTCTAAAAAAGATAAACGTGCCGATGTCCGTTGTGGTTCATGATAAAGCTGGCTTTGCCCATAATGGAGCTGTCTTTGAAGATCTATTTGATGTTTCTGATAGTGGTGAATCTCGTCGATCTGTGCTTTGGTACGAGGAGAACAAAACAGCGCCTTCTTTACTCGTTTTGAGGTTGGTGTACTGCCAGGAGTACGAATGCATTGGTGATGATACTTCGGTTTTTGTTTTGGTGTTTCAGGAGAATAATACTCCTCTGGTTCAGAACTTGTAACGGAAATGTGTGATTTTTGAGCACACTCATCACAAATGTGGGCCATAGAAAATTATGTATAGAGCCTTATGCTCAGATAAGAAAAGATGAATAAAGAGAGAAATTTTGACAAGCTTATAAAGAAATTCCTTATACATAAGCCTGTGGATGAGAATGAATAAAGAAATTTGACTGTGAAAGCAAGCAAAGGCTCTTATTCAAAGAAAATAAATTGCTTTTCTTAGAAAAAATGCTATAGTTAAAATATAACCAAAGGAAAAGACAATCATTAGTAATTACTAGTCAAGATCTTTTCTTGAAATTAAACCAAGCTCTCTTCATAATCTAATAAAACTAGATTCGAGCAGAGGCTTAGTAAAAATGTCCGCTAACTGATTATCAGTTTGGACATATTCAAGACATATATATCCTTTTTCAATATTATCTCTAAGGAAAAGATGACGGATATCAATGTGTTTGGTTCTAGAATGATCCACTGGATTCTTAGAGAGATTTATAGCACTTGTGTTATCACAGTATATAATAGAATTTGATAAATGAATATCAAAATCTTGAAGTGTTTGTTTCATATATAGTACTTGAGTACAAGCGAGAGCTACTGATATATATTCAGCATCACATGTTGATAGTGAAACACAATTTTGTTTCTTACTAAACCAAGAGACAAGTGATTTTCCAATAAAATGGCACGTACCACTTGTACTTTTTCTATCCGTTCGCGAGCCGCCAAAATCAGCATCACTATATGATACTAATTCAAATGGACATTCTTTTGGATAAAAAAAGACCGAAATCTTTGGTATTATTAAGATAACGAATTATACGTTTCACTGCTCGTAGATGTGATTCCTTTGGATCTGCTTGAAAGCTGCACATAGACAAACACTCATCATTATATCTGGACGACTAGTTGTAAGATAAAGAAGAGAACCAATCATGCTTCGATATAATTTCTAGTCAACACTCTTACCATTTTCATCTTTTTCAAGATGTGTAGTTGTACTCATAGGAGTTGGTTTACCAGATGTATTTTCTAATCCGAAGCGTTTGATAAGATTTCCGCAATATTTTTCTTGATTGATAAAGATACCACTCGGAAGTTGTTTGATTTGAAGTCCAAGAAAATATGACAGTTCTCCCATATGAGACATTTCGAACTCTTTGGTCATAATACTTGCAAATTCCTTGCAGAGATTATCGTTTGTTGAACCAAAGACGATGTCGTCTACATATATCTGGATAACTAGAATATCCTTTTGAGAATGTTTAATAAACAAAGTTTGATCGACTTTGCCTATTTGAAATCCTGAGTTAATAAGATAGCTACGTAATCGTTCATACCAAGCACGAGGTGCTTGTTTTAAACCATACAGAGCTTTCTTAAGTTTGAACACATGGTCAGGATATTTTTCATGTACGAACAAAGGAGGTTGTTCGACATAGACATTCTCTTTGATAAATCCATTGAGAAAAGCACTTTTGACATCCATCTGATAAAGTTTGAAATTATGGTGACAAGCAAAAGATAATAGGATTCTAATAGCTTCTAGTCGAGCAACTGGTGCATAAGTTTCTTCATAATCGATACCTTCTTCCTGATTATACCCTTGTGCTACTAATCTTGCTTTATTTTTGGTGATATTTCCTTGTTCGTCAGCCTTATTTTTATAGACCCATTTAGTACCAATAACTGACTGATCAGTTGGTCTTTGAACAAGTACCCAAACGTCATTGCGCTCAAACTAATTTAGTTCTTCTTGCATGGCAATGATCAAGTAATCGTCTGTAGCAGCTTCTTTTGGATTCTTAGGTTTTGATAGTTGAGAGAAAAGCGACATGACCCATTTGATTGAGTTGACTCCTTGTTCTGACATGTGATGTTATTTCACCGATTATATTTTGGGCCGGATGGTCTCTTAATATCCTTGGTGGTGATTGTAACTCACATATTTGAGGAATATTCTCAATAATTATTTCCGAGTCAGAATCAATATTCGTGATAGTTGGATTGTCAGTGCCTATTGATTCGTCATCATATGATATAGTGTGAGGATGCTGATAGAATTCATCAAAAGAGACATGAAGTGATTCTTCAATAGTTTTGGTTCGTTTATTAAATATACGATAGGCCTTACTTCGTTCAGAATATCCGATAAATATTCCTTCATTGGCTTTTGGATCGAATTTCCCAAGCTGGTCTTTCGTATTTAAAATAAAACACTTGGAACCAAAAACTTTGAAGTATGAGATTTTAGGCTTTCTTTTGTTAAATAATTCATAAGGACTATTCTTGGTAAGAGGTCTTATGGACACACGATTTAAAACATAACAGGCAGTTGCGACGGCTTCTGCCCAGAAATGTTTTGGTAAGGTGGTTCCATTTAATAATGTTCTTGCACATTCTTGTAAAGTTCGGTTCTTCCGTTCTACAACTCCGTTCTGTTATGGAGTTCTGGGAAACGAAAAATTATGATATATACCTTTCTTTGTACAAAAATGCTCAAATTCATTATTTTCAAACTCTCCGCCATGATCACTTCGTATATTTTTAACTTTAATCCCTTTTGATTTTTGAATTCTTTTGACGAAAGATTTGAAATGATCGAAAGTGTCACTTTTATTTTTTAAGAAAGTTGTCCATGTGTAATGAGAGAAATCATCAACAATTACAAGCACATATCGACTGTGATTTATTGATTGAACCCTAGTAGGTCCAAATAAATCCATGTGTAGTAACTCAAGTGGTTGTAACGTTGATATGACTTTCTTGGATTTAAAAGATGATTTGGTCAATTTTCCGAATTGACATGCATCACAAATGTTGTTAACCTTAAAACTCATTTTGGATAGTCCTATAACTAGATTGTTTTTGGCTAGCTTATCAATAGTTCTGAAGTTTATATGACAGAATTGTTTGTGCCATAGCCAAGGATCATTATCATTAGCCACAAGACACATATCTGAATTATGATTAATATTCATATTCAGAATATATATATTTCTGTCTCTATATCCTTCGAAAACTAAATTATGGTCTTTATCTAAAATACTACACTTATTATTTGAAAAGGAAATTGTAAAACCCTTGTCACATAACTGACTAATACTAAGTAAATTGTGTTTTAAATTTCTAACTAGCATGACATTAGTAATAAGAGGTAAGTTAGATGTACCGCAATTGCTCATATCGCCTTTGCCGATGATATAGCCTTTTGAATTATCTCCAAAAGTGACGGAGCCACCATCTGAGTATGTAATATTTGTTAATAAGCTCTTGTCTCTAGTCATGTGCTTCGAGCAACCACTGTCCAATATCCACTTTCCTCTTTTCTTAAGTGGGACCTGCAAAAAATAAAATTAAGTCCATGGTACCCACTTTTTATGGGGTCCTAAGAGTTAGGTCTTAGGAGTCCAAACCCATATGGGTCTGGTATCCCCTTTATATACATAATTAGTATTATGATGCACAGTATTCATGAAATTCTGAATATATTTGTTCCTAATCAAATTGTTATTTGTTTTAGGAACCCATATTTTGATAGTCTTGATATTTTTCTTTTGAAATTTCACAACTGGTTTTGGTTTGGAGTATAATAAACTAAGTTTTTTCTTAGCTTCAGTTTTTTGTACTTTCTTCTTCTTTTTATTTCCAAGATGTTTCTTGGTTTCTTGTTTCTTATATCCCAAACCTTGTTTATCCGAAATAGATTGTGAACTTTCAATGATTTTTGTCAAATTTTCTCGACTTTTGTTAAAGTTAGAAACATTTTGAGTAATGTTATCTAACTTAGTTTGTAAACTAGCCTTTTCTAGGTCCAGAATTTTGACTTTTGCCTCAAGCTCATGATTTTTAGTAGTGAGAGCATCATTTTTCTCTTTTTGAGTTTCAATTTCTTGACTCAAAAGAACTAATTGAGAGTCAACATTAGATGATGATTCTTGAAATTTTTCAAGTCCTTCTTCTAATATTTTCTTCTCGTCTTTTAACATATCTCATTCAAATTCTGCTCTACTCAAATCTGCTTTGGCTTCTTTTAGCTGTCGTTTTATGTCTTTATATTTGACTATCAATTCAGCATTAGTATCAAGCATTTCATCGAATGTAGGAATTTGTACCTCATCTTCTGTTGCCATGAAATATACATTAGCTTGTTCATTCTCCGAATCACTTTCACTTTCTGATGAAGATGAGTCTGAATCATCCCATGTTACTGAGAAGGCTCGTTTCTTTGACTTGTCCTTCTTATATTTGAATTTGTCATTTTCTGACTTCTTCTTTTGATCTGGACAATCCTTCTGCATGTGCCCCTTTTTGTGGCAGTTGAAACATTCTATAGAAGATGATGTTGGTTTATTCGATCCAGATTTCTTTCTGTTATAACGACTGGCTTTTCGTTGTTTTAGGAATTTTTTGAAACCTTTTGCTATAAATGCCAGATCTTCGTCTTCAGACTCTGATTCATTTTCGTCTTTTTCTGCATGGAATGCCATGTTTTTCTTTTCTTCTTTTTGTTCCTTTCTAGTCTGCAAGTTAGCTTCGTAGGACATTAGATTTCCTATCAATTCATCTGGCTTCATGACAGAAAGGTCATTAGCTTCTTAAATTGCTAATACTTATCCTTCCCATTCACTAGTCAGAGAATGTAGGACTGTTGAAACAACATCAAAATCAGAATACTTTTGTCCTAAGCCAATAAGTGCATGGTGGATAGTTTGAAACCGTGAATATATATCATTGATTGTCTCATTTGGTTTCATTTTGAAATTTTGAAATTGACTTTTCAGCATGGCTATTTTGGCTTGTTTAACTTGTTAGTACCTTCATGAGTGATTTTTAGCGTTTGCCAAATTTGATATGCACTAGTGTAGATACTAACACGGTTATGTTCATTTTGATCTAATGCACAAAACAACATATTTATTGCTTTTGCATTTACGGCTGCTGCCGTTTTCTCAGCCGCAGTCCATTCTGAATAATCAGTTGTTGGATTTACTATTTCTTTTTGAGTTGCATTCCAAGCATCATAACTATTTGATTGCATAAAGAATGACATACGTGTTGCCCAATAACTATAGTTAAGACCATTGAAAAATGGAGGTCTTTGTGTCGATTGACCTTCCATGTAAGTGGTGTTTTGAGTGCTAGTACTTGCGTAATTTGCCATATTACAAGAATATATCAAATAATTGTGTTACGGTTATATGATGACCTCGCTCTGATACCAAATGAAAAGGCGTGATGTGATAGTCTACGAGTGCACGTACTAATATAGTACGCACGGATCGTGTAATATGGAATATAATATAAATGCGGAAATAGATGATAATAGCACAGTAAATAAAAATAGAAAAATCACACCAGAGATTTTTATACTGGTTCGGAGCACCGTCCTACGTCCAGTCCCAGACTTCTATCTGGATTTTCACTATTAACTACCTCGCTTCACCCGGAGGAACAGGTTTACAACACCCGAGCAAACGAACGGGATTTCATGCCTCTAATACACTGAGGACTTCAACACTTGCCTCTTACAACACCGAGGACTTCAACTCTAGCCTCTTACAACACCGAGGACTTCAACAACGATGAATATAATTGTTTGTTGACGGTATGTGTTCTTGCTAACACAGTTTTGTCACTTGTAGTACAAACTTCCTATAATCTTATCCTCAAAATATGTGAATGATGTTTTGTGAAGATTAAGGGAAGTATATTACTTATTGAATCAAAAGATATGAAATAATTTCAATGATTCAATAAGCAATTAGAATAATTGAGAGCTTTTAGAATGCAGGATTATTTAGAAAGTAAGATCAGAAATTAGAGTAAAAAAAATATGTTTTCATGTATGTTGAATCAATGATTTAGATAAGTTTATATAGAGAAAAATGGTTGTAACTCTTTGTGAACAGTAGCCATTAATAGATATGATCATTGATGAAAGGTAAGAGATGCAACCATTGGAGAAAGTAGTGTCTTTTGGAAAAGGTTGCTCTCTGTTTAAAAAAATGGTCGACAGGTCAAAAAATGGCCAGTAGACAGGATTTCAAATATATAGTCGTTATGTGCATGTGTGCACGTTCATTGTGCATTTTACACAGAGACGGTCGACCGCCTGATTTATTACTGGTCGACCGGTCCCTGTTAATTTGCTCAATGAATGTACAATGCTATTCAAAAGTATATATATCGATTATATTGAGGTGCAAGATTATTTGAGGATAGATTTTAACAAGTTTATCACTATTACAATATCAAATAATCAACCTATAATCTAGAGTACCATATGTAGCTCTTTCGTGCCTCTTTATAGCCATGGTGTCTTTGTTTTGTCGATCGCCTTTATTTCTTTGTCAGAAATCAAAAACTTCATAGAATCTGTGACTCAACAAGCATCATACATGAGCGCCATCTCCACAAGTGACTCATACGTCGCTCTCATCTGTACATGAGTCAATAACAACCCTTGGAGGGGCTGATTCAATGCATTAGCAAACTTCATGCCCTTCTTATGCGGTGTATTAACAAGTTCCATCCTAAACCACGACAGCCCATTAAATTGATTTATATACTCCTTTACTGAAAAACTCCTTTACTTCAAATTTAATAAACTTCTCCAATTGCATGCTTTCTTCAGCTTGTGACAAGAACTTTCTCTCAAACTTTCCCTAAATCCAGACCAACCAATGAAACACCTCACACCCCTTAGTATACCCAAAATGACACACTAGAAGGCATAGTGTGTTGTAGGTATAAACTAAAACTAGCAGAGACTAAGATTCACAAGATAGAATTGGGTAGAAACAGCGGAAACAATTTAAATGATAACTTATTCAGAACAGAACTTCATAATTGCTTTAAAAACCAAATAAGTCACCAAATACCCAATACATCACATGTCAAAATACCATACATATATGTCTTATGAAATCAAAGAAAACCATAGTCTTAAAAATTAGAGTAGAACTATTCTCCAACATGTGCCAATACAAATAAAGAACAAAAAGCTGAAATAAAAGAAGTGGAAGTACATAGTGGAATCTCCTTCAAAGAAACCTCCAAGCAACTGCAGCCTATTGTCTTCTTCCTTGATTGCCTATAGGGGAAAAAGAGGAAAATAGGGGAGTGGGTTCGACTAAAAGTCTAGTGAATGATATTAATTACTAGAATCTTTATGTAAAGTAAAGATAATAGGCTTTACAATAGTTCTAATATATAAAAAGAAAAAAGGAAATAAAAGAAGGAATAAGCTAGAAATAAATATGAATTAACTATTAAATATGATTAGTTAACTTTGATTTTTTGCACTTATCCTTGATTGCTATTTTGATTAGGCTGAATCCTTAATCCTGTAATTAGGATGAAATTCTAAATTTACCCTTTGTCTGCTACTCCATAGTACCTACTGCGGACTAGATGCTATATAACTCCCTACACATAAGGTAGTGGCATCTATGAAAGATGCACAAAGTACAATGGTGTCTACAAACATGCATAAAGTATCTACTGTGGACTAAACGTTATATAGCTCCCTATACAGAAGGTAGTGGTGTCTACGAAAGACACACATACTTAAGCACTTGGAACTCATAATGATTACTAAACACTAAAATGGAAGCCGCAATGTAACTGCCACCATGCTCATGCTACCTGTTGCTCCACCTATTTGGTCTTCTTGTCACCTGTGCTCCAGCATAAGCGTGCGTCTCACTTCAGGATTATGTAAAACACCATATCCATAGAAAAATAGGGGAAATGCCGTTGGTACTAGTCGATCTTCCAACCAATATCTAGTTGCGTCCCTTGTCCAAATCACCCATGATTTGGACTTCTATTTGACCAAGTACTACCATTATTAGTATAAGCGTGCCCTCATCTCGCTTCAGGCTAATGTGAGACCACCATTTTATCTAATAGGGAATGCTTTTTGGTACATGTCCTACTTTCATCTTTGCTTATTAACTTAGTTAAATTATTTAAAAAAACCTTTATTATTATCTTCATTATCTTTTCTTATTAATTTATCTCAAGTCTTCAAATAAGCCTCATTCCATTTTTTCTTATTATAACATACGTTATAATCATGCTTATTACTTAACCCAAGGTCTAAGTGTGAAAATAAGCCTCTTTTATCTTATAATCTTTTTAGTTATAATTTTAAGTTATAACTAGGCCAATTATCTTTAATTAGTCCAATTTTAATATTAATATCATAATTATGCTCAATTTTAGTCTTAATTCCATTCTTATTACAGTCTTTACAATTTATATCTTATCTTCCATTATTTCAGTATTCTTATAATTTTAATCCATATTCACATTTAATCTATTCTAATCCATATGCGAAGAAGAAGGAGAAATAAAAAAAACTGAAAATAGAAGGAAACACAAAGCATAGGAAGTAGATGTAAATAACGTATAAATAACAGTAAATAAACCAAAATACTGTAAATAAAATGTAAACAAATGGAAAAGCTATAATTAACAGAAATAACCTAGAATAAACTAAAAGGAATAGCTAGAAAGAAATAGACTGAAAATAATTATAAAAAAATGTAAACAAAACTCATAAAAAGGATATTCCAAAAATCGTAGTAAAATTACAACTATTGGAAACCTTATTATTTTCAATTACTTAAAGCGATCTAAAATAATTACACTCACTCACCTCTGGTCTTTAGCTCTTCCCTTAAGGACTTCCTGAATTCACTTGGGGTTGTTAAATATTTTTATTTAAAATGATTTTCTTCTTGGAAAATTATTCCATTTAGGATCCTTCCTAAAAAGGCGAACCCAATTGGAGAAAATTTTAGAATGAGAAAAAGTGTTAGGTCTAGGGTTCTATTTATAGGTGTAGAAATGGATATCAGACCATTGGATTTGAGGATTGAATAGGATACAACCACGTCATAGGCTGAATAGGAGCCATTGGATGTAAGAATGTAAGGACCAGATTGGTTAAAAGAATGCAAATGATGCGTATAACGTTGAAATGAATGAAAGTTCGTCCGTTTGTTTACAAGGGGATGTGGGTCGATGGGGCATCAACCGCCCCTTCCTCTATGTCGACCGGCCGGTCGACCTAGGGCATGGTTTGGTCGACCTCTCGGTCGACCTAGCCCAATTAATTATTATTATTATTATTATTATTATCATCATCATCATTTTCTTGTTTAATTTGTAACCCTCTCATATTAACTCGGATTCTGACGTTCTACATATAGAAATTGACCAGAAAATTACCACGGGCAAAATGGTGCAACTCCCATGGCTCAATTCTGATAATTTCACAAAGTTATTTTATTATTTCATTAATTAATGAATTAATTATTATGGGTTAAATTTCGTATTGTTACATTCTCCCCTCCTTAAGGGATTTCGTCCCTGAAATCTTTAAGGATAAAAGTATGAACTAAATGTTTTCATCCAAGTTCTACAACCAACTACTCAACCATCATCCATTACATCCACTGTCCTTAAGTCTTTCTAATGCGATGTATGATACTTATGTAACTAGTGTAGTTCCAATACCCTTAACTAATGCAAAAGATTAGGCGATCCACCGATTCAGTCGACCTTCTTTTATGCAACTATGTCCGTGCCATGTATCCAAATGAATGCAAATTCCCTAATAAGAACTGATAGTTTTATGTGCATCGACAATCATAATCCAAATGCAATAATCTTGCAATAATCACCATTTATAGCAACCATGGAAAATAAAGAAAAATAAAAATGCACACACATCCATATGCATATAACCTAGTGTCCTAGTAGGCCAATCCTTAAAAGATAATAATGCTTAGTGTAAGTTTATGCATCCATTAGCATCCACTAGCAAACACTTGCAACCACTAGCATACATCATCCATAACATGTTTGCATCAAATTCTACCATCCATAGGTTAAATCCTAAGTCCTACCTTCCAAAGGATAATTAAGGAAAGAGCCTATTCAAAAACTAAAGAAGGAAATAAGAAATTCAAAAACTTACTATCGAAAAGATGAGGATAGGAAGTACGAATCTTCTCTTCAGCCTCCCATGTATCGTCTACAACATCATCTCCCCATTGCACCATTACTAACAGAACTTATTTATTCCTAAGTCTCTTGGTGTCTTGTCCAATGATCTTCGTAGGAATATGACGAATCGATGCTTCCTTTTCTACTTCCACTTCCTCCAACTAACTAGGCTCCACAACCTCCATCGAGTCATGTAAGCACTTTCTCAAGTGCAAAACATGGAAAATGTCATGCACTCCTACGAGCCTCTATGGAAACTTCACTCGATACGCACTCTTCCTTACTCTCTCTACGATAGGGAATGGTCCTACAAAATCTGCGGGCTAACTTCCCACTCGATCCAAACCTTACCACCTTCCTTAGCGGGGATACCTTAATAAAAACTAAGTCTCCAACCCCAACTCAGTGTCTCTCCTCCGCTCGTCCGCATAAGATTTCTGCCCATCTTGGGCTATCTTCATCTTCCTTCGAATCAAATCCACCTTCTCCAAGGTTTCCTTAACTATGTCAAGACTAAGTAGCAACTTCTCTGTAGACTCTACCCAACATAAGGGTGATTTGCAAGGTCTTCCATACAGCGCTTCAAATGGTGCCATCTCAATGCTAGCTTGGAAACCGTTATTATATGCGAACTCCACCAAAGGAAGATGCTCCTCCTAAGTTCCTCCAAAGTCTAGAATACACATCCACAATTAGCACTCTACTAACTCCCTCTATTTGGCCATCCGTCTGAGGATGATAGGTCGCACTTAACTAAAGCTGCATCCCTACAGCCTCTACCAAGCTTCTTTAAAATTCGCTAGTAAAAATTGGGTCTCTATCACTCACCATGCTAGAGGGAATTCCAAAAAGTCAAACTACCTCACGAACATATAAGGATGCCAAATAAAATATCATCCTCTTACTCTTAACCGGAATGAAGTAGGCGCTCATAGTCAAATGATCTACAATCACCCAAATGCTAGTATTCCCCTTCCTAAATCGGGGTAGACCATCTAAGAAGTCCATCCAAATGTTGTACCACTACCATTCGGGTATATCCAATGGCTGAAGTAGTCCACTAGGCATCTGCTGCTCCACCTTAACCATTTGGCACCAGACACTTAGCTACAAACTCCGCTATATCCTTCTTCATGCCACTCTAATAAAACGTCCTCTTCATTTCCCTATACATCTTATCACCACCCGGATGAATAGTCCTAGGAGAATGGTGTGCTTCCTCAAGAACCGCTCTCAACAAATCATTAACGCAGGGAACACAAAGCCTTTCATCTCTCCTAAGCCACCCTTTGCTATCAATGGAATAACGTTGGAGGTGTCTAGAGACCTCTCCTCGGCTAATCCTATCCACAATATCCCTAAGCTTTGAATCCTCTCACTGCCTTGAGCTAGTCTAATCTAAAAGGATAGGCCTCACCTTAAGCGCTGCTAATAATCTAGGAGAAATGTCTGTAGAGGGCTTAAAATCAAAAGTGGAAATAAACTCTAGGTTCCTCCACTCTATGAACAAAGGACTAAGGGTTGCTTTCTTTCTTTTCAACTCATCCACAGCCACATTTCCCTTGCCAAGGGTATAAGCTATCTCAAACTCATACGATGCTAAAAACTCCATCCATCTCTGCTGCCTCAAGTTCAAATCCTTCTATGAGAATTGTTACTTTAATCACTTTTGGTTGGTGAAAAGCTCGAACCTTTCACCAAGCAAGTAAGGCCTCCAAGACTTGAGCGCAAAAACTATATCAACCAACTCCAAATCATGGGTAGAGTAGTTCTTCTCATGCATCCTCAACTACATACTCCCATAACATACTACCCTCCCTTCTTGCATTAACACCGCTCCTAGACACATCCCACATGCATCTGTGTATACTGTAAAAGGTTTAGCTCCATCCGATAAAACAAACACTGGTGCACTACTAAGAGCTCTCTTAAGCTTCGTGAAGGAATCCTCACGATCCGCGTCCCACACGAATGCTTTGTTCTTCTCAGTGAGGCAAGTAAGTGGTGCTGAAATCTTGGCAAAATCTTAGATGAACATCCTATAATAGCCAGCCAATCCTAGGAAGCTTCTAATTTCGATAATGTTCTTGCAGGCCTTCCAATCTTGTGCTATAATCACCATAGCGGGGTCGATAGCCAAACCTTCCTTTGAGACCATTTTCCCCAAGAAACATACCTCCTCTCTCCAAAAGTGACACTTCGAAAATTTAGACCTCAATTGTTGATTACAAAGTGTGTGAAGAACCTCCTCTAAATGAAAAGCATGCTCCTCCATACTCTTGGAAAATGCCAAAATTTCATCCACGAATACCACCACAAACTTATTTAGGACATCTCTAAAAACATGGTTCATAAAATCTGCAAAACAGGCTGGAGCATTGGTTAGCCCAAAAGGCGTGACTAACCACTCAAAGAATCCTTCGGGTGCCCTAAATGCGGTCTTATCAATGCTATAATTAGCGGCCCTAAGCTGATGAAATCAAGTGGCTAAATCAAGTAGAGGTAATACCGAAGAGCCAACCAACTGGTCAAAAAGATCATCAATTCTAGGAAGTGGATAGCGGTTCTTCTTCGTGAGCTTATTTAATTCTATATAGTCTACATAAAATCGAAGGGAACCATCCACCTTAGTAGCGAAGATGATTGGCGCTCCCCACTCCAATATGCCCCTTCTTATGAAACTTTTCTCCAAAAGCTCCCAAACTTGCTTGCTCAATTCCTTCCTCTCCCTAGGGGCCATGTGCCTCACTGGTAATGCTACTGGCTTAGCATTATCAGTCAAATAAATCCTGAAGTCAATCTCTCTCTTAGGGGGTAGTCCCCTAGCCTCCTCAAAGACGTCTGGAAAATCTCTGACGACGGGAACTGAATCTAACTCTACTGACGGTGAATTGAGGGAATAAAGAAAGCTCAACGTAGCTGACCCTTGTGGATCACAAGAAACTTCGAGAGTCCTAACGTTGCATGTCTCTAGTCTAATGACTCTCCTCTTGCAGTCTAATATAGCTCCATATGTGGATAGCCAATCCATCCCCAAAATCATCCTATACCCCGAGAATCCTAATACATAAGCATCACAATCAAATTCTACACCAAGGATAAAAAATTTCAAACCCTGGCAAACTATAGACATGTGTGCCGATCCTCCTATAGGGTTTGTAAAAACAATGGGATCTACTACTAAAGAGATGTCTAAGTGAAAACAATCTACCAAAGAACTAGAGATGAAAGAGTGTCATGCTCCAGAATCGAAAAGAGTCCAAATGGTAAAATCAGAAATAGATATCAAAGTGACTTTCCTACCTCTCTCTTAAATGCTCCTGGATGATGCTGCATCTAACGCCTGAATCTACACTACTGGTGCACTCATTCCTTGCCCCGCTCTCTGGGGACAATTCCTACTCATATGATCGGGTTGTCCGCATGCATAACACCTTCCCTACATCTTTTCTTTCCTACAATCCTTGGCGATATGTCCAACAATTCCACAACTATTTGTTAGTCCGTGAGATGATGGTTTTAATGACAACAACCTTAGAATAGGATTATAAAATATAAATACTAACATTATAGTTTAGAAATATATGTATATCCAGGATTTAACCATGCATGTACCACTACAGTATAGAGATTCAAGATATCAACATTGAAGACTCATGAGTATCAAGAAAATCAAGATTATCAAAGAGTTCAAGATTTCAAGTAATTTTTTTTTAATTAGGAATTTTGTCAAAACTCCTAGAAAAGCACTGGCATCTTAAAATCCAATTTATTCGTGGAATGGAATCCACTTCGAGCCTGTTAAAGGGATGGAACCCTAAGAAGGATGGAACCTACGAAAAATCTAGTGGAACATTTTTTTGTATCCGCTAACTTTTATTCAAAATGATTTTACAAAAATTATATCTTGTTTTCAAAATGTTTTCAAAACCATCCTTTTAAAAGAATCAAAATCATTTATCCTAGTTTTAAATACTTTTAGCCTCAAAATAATCATTAATTTCAAAATTAAATTATCCTTAGTTTTAAACTATCTTTTAATAATAATATATTTAACTTTTAATATTTACACTTAGAGTTGAATATAAAATTATAGTAAAATTTTATATATACCAAAATATTATTCTCTATATTTATTTATGTATTTAACTATAGTTAAGTATATTTATATAAGTTTAAAATAGTTTTAATATAAGATAAAAGTTATTTTCAAAGAAAAACAAAATACCAAAATTTCCTTTGGGATGTCGACATTCTCAATACACCCATGTCGACATAGTTTCACTAATTTCGAAATTTAAATTTCAAAAGAAGTGTCTATTCGTCATATCTCTTCACAAATGGACATGGCCGTTGTTCTCTATAAATAGGGGATGTTTTCAACGAATTTTTAATTATAATTTTCTGGTTTTCATTTCTCTTCTTCTTCCTCATTTCATTATACTTATTCCCACCATTACTCTACCAAAATCAACATTGAATCTAACTAGATTATCTCTAGTTTTATTCTCTATCACTATCTCTACAAGATCCTCAGTGCTATTCAGAGTTATACACTTCTTTGTAATCAATTAAACGAGAAAAGGTGTGATTGTAGCCTTGGAATCAATCAAGCGAGAAAAGGTATGATTGTAGCCTTGGAAACTAATTGGGTGAACTTGTTGCCCGTGAAATCAAGTATCTCTACATAGAGGATTGTGAACCTAGAGGGTGTACCTCGTGGCCTTGAAATATAGGGTGTAGTTGTTTTGAAAGGAAATCCGTACTTGTGTGCAGGATTGGATGTAGGGTAACTCCGAACCAGTATAAAATCCGATGTGTTCTTTCCTTTACTGCTTTTACTTTATTTTTGCATCTTTGTTTGATTTTGTGATCATATTTGTATCTGAATATTGCATACATTTGTGTTCAAATTAACAAAAACTCAAAAATATTTAATAAATCCTTAAAACACTATTCAACCCCCCTCTAGGTTTATCCTAGCCTTAAAATCTGTAATCCGCATTTCTCACACTATATCACTCTATAACCTTCTTGATTTGCTTCTAAGGGCCTCTACCTTTCTTCTTCGCTTTATTTTGATTCCACCATTTCTTCTTTGGATCTTCCATCTTAACAACAACCTCTTTGGACTCTCCCTCCTTGGCTGCATCAGACTTGAGCGCCATCTCTACCAACGACTCATAAGTAGCTCCCATCGGCATGTGAGTCAGTAACATCTTTCAACCGCCAAGAGGCAGCTGAACCCGCTACTAGACCTCCAATCCCAATAAGACAAATATCCTCTCGGTGTCCCTAAGCCAAGCCCTAACCTCTACAAAAGTCTCTATACCGGAAAAAGTCTTTCCACCCCAACTTGCAAAATCCTTACAGAGCCTAGAGAAATTAACTACTGCAGGTGGGTTGATGGGATTCCCACCGGCTAGTGCTGGTTTGGGTGCTTGGCCCTGCGTCTCAAGAGTCATGGCTTGTAGATACCCACGAAACTAGGCTGGTACTGGAATGCACTCGGGAAGGTTTGGGGCATGCACCATTCTACGAAAAGAAAGAGAGATAATTTAGGAAAGAGTCGAAAGGAGATTGTACTGGACCTTTGAGTGGATTTTTAAAGAAAACTATTCTTTATTACTTGCAAATTACTTCTAGGAGTTTTTCTTCGAAAAATAATTTAAAACAAGTTATTTTGAAAAATACATTTTATTTTAAAATATTTTTTAGGAATCCTGTAACCTTAGGCTCTGATACTAAGTGAAACACCCCCACACCCTTTCGTATACCCAAAAGGACACACTAGAAGACGTGGTGCATTGTAGGTATAAATTAAAACTAGCAAAGACTAAGATTCACAGGACAAAAATGGTTAAAACCAGGGGAAATAATTTAAATAAAAACTTATTTAGAATAGAACTTCATAATTGATTTAAAAACCAGATAAGTCACCAAGTACAAAAAATATCACGTGTCAAAATACCATACATATATGTCTTATGAAATCAAGAAAACCATAGTCTCAAAAATCAGAGTACAACTATATCCCAAATGTGCCGGTACAAGTAAAGAACAAAACGCTAAAATAAAAGAAGTGGAAGCACATAGTTGTGACATCCCGGAATTTTGACCCTATTATTATAATAAGTTTTTGATCAAATTTAGATAAAATACAAGATTTTTTTTTCATTTTAAAATAAATAAGATGTTGGATATGATTGGTTGTATATGTGTTTTAAAGGAATTTATAAATTTCAAAATATAAATACTCTTTTAACAACATTTAAAATAAAATCTGTTTTATTTGATTAAATTGAAAATTTGATATTAATGACATTTAATATCAGAAAAATAAATGCAGTTAATAATAATATTTACAATAATACAATTCAACCCATATTAAATATAGATATAAAGTATACATTACAAATCAAATATTGAAGGATTAAACTTTAAATAAAAATAAGATTTAAGAAATGTTTCTAACAACAGCTTTTGAAATTAAAATAAAAATAAGCTTATAAATATTTAACATGAGCTTCTTAATAAATATAAATACTTATAAATATAGTTATAAACATGAGCTTCTATATATTTAGCATAAATATAACATAAAAGTAGGATCATAAACATAAGTACAAGATGTGGTGTGAATAAGATATAAATAAAAATGTGAACTATGTTAAGACAAACATATGTAATTAATTGGTCAAAATCAGTGTCTATATTTGTGTTCAAATAATAATAAGACAAAACAAAGTTAATAGCAAACATTTATAATATGCAACACAAAATGTGCAAGTATCACGACAAGCTTGCAAACATTTTGTTTATATGCTAACATAAATATATTCAAACAAATATACTGCAAATATCTTTGTATAAATGATGGTGTCAGCAAACATTAATATTATGTTAGCCCAAATGAACACATTAGTACAAGAAAACCTGCAATATCTTTGTACAAGATATTGTGTCAGCAAGCAAGTATTGATTTTGTTAACTTAAGTGAGGACATAAACATAAATTGGCACACTTTTCTTTCTGAAACAAATTTGCAGCCGAAATTTTTAATGCATCTTAGGTTTTAGTACATGAAAAATAATAATAAAGCAAGATATTTTAGAGTGAAAGCTTATTGAAGAAGGCAGCTTGTTCAAGTTATATATGTATTCAACATTTCATAATTAATTTAGTTCAGTCATTCACTTATGACAACAAAACTGAGAAGAAGCAAAAGAAAATAAACAAAACTTTATATTTGCAAGTCAAATCAAATTCAGGAAACAAGAAAAGTTATAGGAAATTCAAGCAACTTCAACTGCAGATTTAACATTCATGTTCCAGTTGATCAACTTCAACTTATTCTTTATTCAGACATGTCATAGGTGAGTAAACAAAATTCTTAAAACTTCAAGTTTAAATCAAACCCTTATGATGATGATTTAGTGATTCTGTGGTATATGTTTTACTTTTGCATATGATCCTGTGACTTGCATATACTTCCCTGTTAAGTGAATACAGGGTGAAAATTTGAATGAAACTTAAAGTTATTTGCTCCTAAACCATGTTAAGATTTAAATTTTCCAATCAAACCAAGTATTGCAGCTAAAACCAAGCTCTGAAAACTGTTATGAACATTTTTGTAAAGGAATGGTACTGTGATATAGTTTTACAGGAAAACAAGTAAATTTATTGATAATTTCAAGTAGTACCAGAAGCTAATTCAAGATTTTATTTCGAATCCTTAATGAGATTGAAGATTTTCAAAACAAAAACAAGAATTTTTAGATCAATATGTAGAGAGCAGTTTTCAGATGAAGGTAATTTGCAAATTTCTCAATTCCAGAAAATCCAATCAATAAAAATCGGAGAAATCTATCGTGAAGCAAGTTTGTATACTCGTAATGTTGGGAAAAATGTCAAATAATTTTTCTAATTCGTGAACTAATCGAACGAACATAAAATAGGGTTTTAGTTCAGGTTTCCTGTACTCTGATTTTTTTTTATTTCCGGCTTCTTAGCGTGACCGAGCTTTCCAAGCTTCGAAGAGATAGTTTCAGTGGGGCAGGACTTGGCGTAGGTGGAGTGGCTTAGCCTCTGGCGATGTGGGGGTGCAGAATTGGGTAGTTTTCAGTGAGGCGATAGTGGTTCAAGTTCAAGTTTAGGGTGATATTTTGATTTTGACCTTATGTCAGATTTCTGAGTTTCGATTATGGACGAGGAGTGGAATCGTGGTTTGTGGATGGTGACGAGGGCCGCTGGAGGTGCGACGAACCACCGTGCACGTGCACGGTGGCATTGGAGGTAGGCTGTCGTATCGGGGTCGCCGTGAGCGTTGCTTCGTGTCGCGCTCGAGAAATTAGTGTATGAGCCTCGAGTTTTGTTCGCGAGCGTATCTTAGAACCTGCTGTTAAATTTATGTTTAAACTTTTAACTATCTCACTGTTAAAAAAAAAAGAGAGAGAGAAGGGAAGAAGAGGTATGCGCAGGGGAGTCTCTGGAAGATTGCATGGGTTACTCGAAGTAATACTCGAGTTTAAGAATAGGGGCGACTCGGGTTCTTTTTGAAATGCAGTTTTGCAATAGTATTATAGCTAATTAAGTTGTTTCCATAAATTTGAAATATTGAGAAGATTTTAGATTTGAGTTATGATGACTTTGCTTATTTCGTAACTATGTTTTTAAACACTTAATTATCTTTTAATTAGGCAATTAATCTAAGTTAAGTATAAGTTAATTAACATTTGAGTTGCGTAGTTAAAATAAATTGATTTTTTTTTTCAAGTTAAGGAAAATTGTTTTAAAAAAAACATTAATTAAGATGAATAATTAATATTTATTAATTATTTTTGAAAGGTGACTGAGAGTAATTACTTTATAATTTTAATCAGGGAACGATAATAATAAAAAGGGGTAAATATGAAATTAATTAAACAAGTGACTTAATTATGAATTAATAGTTAATTAATTAAGAAACTTGATTAAGAATTAATTATTGATTAATTAAGTTGTTAGCAGATAATACCTGAATAATTAAGTTTTATAAAAGAAAAAAATAATAATAAAGTTATTAATTAATAATCAGGGAGCAGATAAATAAGTAATAAAAGTTAAATCACTTGAGAAGGAAGTAATTAATAGTGTGAAATAGGCTGTAATTAGGATTTAATAGCTGATTAAGAGATCATTAAGACAATTTGAAATAAGTAATTAATTGATAATTAATGATTAATTAAACAGAGTTAAGTGGTTGACTCTTATGTAATTAATTCTAAATTAATTACAAATAAGATTTAAAGGTGACTGCTTATGGACCGTTGTGATTGAATACCTGATTGTGATATTTATGAGATGATATTATATGTTACTCTGTGATATGCTGTGTTATATCTATGATGCTTGTATATGTTTTATCTGTGATAAATGCTATGTTAATTCAATTGTTGAATTTAAATTATTTAAATTGTTAAGTTAATTAGACAACTTGACCCTTAAAATGGCGTTTGGATTCGATGAGACAGGGATCGGAAGAATCAAATTTTATTCTCCGAAAACCACATCAATCCAATTTAAACGTTAGATCGTTAATTATGAAATGAAGATCGAGATGGTGTATTCAGAATGCAAGGGTTATCTCGTTGACTCTGAGGGTGATTCCAAAATGAGTGTAACGAGATAATGCCTTCGGTTTCGTTCGAACCCGGAACGAACTTGTATGGATTGAATGCTTTCAGCACATCGTCAGGCGGACGATGAGCATTCTAAGTAATATGTTCTATAAAGGTAATCGCAGCCTCAAGCCTCATCAACCGGGAATGGCTAAAACAGGGGAGATGCAGCAAGGTTAGGTGGGTCATGCCCAAGCAGGACAAGATATTTCCCCTGTCTAGACGTCCCTTTTTATATTTCGGCTTAGTGGGCGGTTGCTAGCTACAACCGTGGGGTATATCTTGTTCGGGACTGTTCAGTAAGGAATGGTTCCGGCCTTGTGTTGCAGGGGATGAAGTGAGTAATCCTCGGTACGGTGATCTAGGCCCCGTATTGTGACGGGCGGTACCCCAGTAGCCCTATCATTGTCGGAAATCCATTTTCCCTACGAGACCCTACGGTTTTGATTTGTATTACCCACTTTGGTGACTAGTAGCTGGAATTTAATGAATGTAACAATTTCGGCTATTTTCTATTTACTTGAAAACCCTAGACACTATTATAATATCACTAGATTTCCTATAAAATGTCTTGGTTAGCGTAAGGTAAAAACTTACCCGTATTTATTTGTGGGGAGTCTTACGCGATACCTTTATTTTCAAATGTTTTTTTCAAAGTTAAACAACTTTAAACCGTTTACTCATACCAGACCCATATCTGACCCGGAGTTTATTTTTGTTTTTCATAAACTCTCCGGTACCCAAATTTTTACGGGTAGCCAAGGGATTCAGGTTAGATTTGACGAATTCTGGAGGAGCAATGGAGCAGGAGGCTTCTACGTTGTAGATATATATATATATGGTTCCGCTGTGTTGATATCTCTGAGCTGTTTATCTGTATTGTATATTGACTTGTGTTAACTAGACAGGTGTTTATAACTGTCTAGTATGTGTTGTATGATCTGTATAGCTCTGATATATGTAAAATTATGTAATAGTTATGTGATATATTATATTTTGTTCCATTCCGCTGTGAGATTCTGATGTTGTTGTTCTTTCTTTCTCTATCTTTTCTATTTTCTCATCCCTTTCTTTCTTAATGATGATACGTCTTTCTGGTAGCAGAAAGGCGGGTCGTCACAGTAGTGGAATCTCCTTTAAAGAAACCTCCAAGCAATTGCAACCAACAGTGCTCTTCCTTGATTGCCTATGGGCGAAAAAGGGAAAAATAGAGGAGTAGGTCAGACTAAAAGTCTGATGAGTGATTGTAGTTACTAGAATCTTTAAGCAAAGTAAAGGTCATAGGCTTTACAACAGCTCTAGTATATAAAAAGAAACAAAGGAAATAGAAGAAGGAATAAGTTGGAAATAAATACAAATTAACTATTAAATATGATCGGTTAACTTTAATTGTTTGCATTTGTCCTTGATTGCTGTTTTCATTAGGTTGAATCCATAATCCTATAATTAGGATGAAATCCTAATTCTACTCTTTTGATCAGTCTGCTAATCCATAGTACCTACTGCGGACTAGACGCTATATAACTCCCTACACATAAGGTAATGTCATCTACGAAAGATGCACAAAGTACAATGGTGTCTACAAAAGACGCATAAAGTATCTATGGTGGACTAGACGTTATACAACTCCTTACACGAAAGGCAATGGTGTCTACGAAAGACATACATACTTAAGTGCTTGGAACTCATAGCGATTACTGAGCACCGAAATGGAAGTCACACGCGTAATTACCACCATGCTCATGATACATGTTGCTCCACCATTGGGTCTTCTTATCACCTATGCTCCAGCATAAGCATTCCCCTCGTCTCACTTTAGGATTATGTGAAACACCATGTCCATAGAAAATAGGGGAAATGCTATTGGTACTAGCCCGTCATCCAAACAATATCCAGTTGCCCCCTTGTCCAAATCCCCCATGATTTTGACTTCTATTTGACCAACTACTACCATTATTATTATAAGCGTGCCCTCTTCTCACTTCAGGCTAATGTGAGACCACCATTCTGCCTAATAGGGAATGCTTTTTGATACAAATCCTACTTTCGTCTTTGCTTATTAACTTGGATAAATTATTTAAATCGGCCTTCACTATTATCTTCACTATCTTTGCTTATTAATTTATCCTAAGTCTTAAAATAAGGCTTGTTCCATTCTTTTTCTTATTATAACCTACATCATGCTTATTACTTAACCCCAAGGTCTAAGCGTGAAAATAAGCATCTTTTATCTTATACTCTTTTTAGTTATAATTCTAAGTTATAACCAGGCGAATTATCTTTAATTAGTCCAATTCTAACATTAGTGTCATAATTAGGCTCAATTTCAGTCTTAATTTCATTTTTATTGTAGTCTTTACAATTTACATCTTATCTTTCGTTATTTGAGTATTCATATAATTTCAATCCATATTCAGGTTTAATCTTTCTAATCCATACGCGAAGAAAGAGGAGAAATAAAAGAAAACTGAAAATAGAAGAAAATCCAAAGCGTAGGAAGAAGATGTAAATAACGCATAAATAACAGTAAATAAATTAAAATACTATAAATAAACGAAAAGGCTATAATTAGTAGAAATAAGCTAAATTAACTAAATGGAATTGCTAGAAAGAAATAGACTGAAAATAATTCTAAAAAAACTATAAGCAAAACTGCTAAAAAGGTTATTCCAAAAATCGAAGTAAAACTACGACTATTGAAAACCCTATTATTTAAATTACTTAAAGAGATCTAAAATAATTAGTATCACTCACCTCTGGTCCTTAGGTCTTCCCTTTAGGTCTTCCCGAATCTATACGGGGTTGCGGAATATTTTTATTTAAAACAATTTCCTCCTTGGAAAATTATTCCATTTAGATTCCTTTCGAAAAGGTGAACCCAATTGGAGAAAATCTTAGAATGAGAAAAAGTGTTAGGTCTAGGGTTCTATTTATAGGTGTAGAAGTGGATCTCGGACTGTTGGATTTGAGGATTGAACAGGATGCAACCACATCATAGGCTGAATAGGAGCCATCAAATGTAAGAATGGAAGGACCAGATTGGTTAAAAGAATGCAAATGACGCATATAACGTTTGAACAAATGAAAGATCGTTCATTTGTTCACAAAGGGAGGCGGGTCGACCGCCCCTTCTCTAGGTTGACCAGTCGGTCAACCTAGGGCACGGTTTGGTCGATCTCTCTGTCGACCAGACCAGCTAATTATTTTTTTATTGTTTAATTTGTTACTCTCTCATATTAACTCTGATTCTAACAATCTATATATGAAATTGACCAGAAAATTTCCATGGACAAAATGGTGCAACTCCCATGGGTCAATTCTTGTTGACAAAGTTATTTTATTATTTCATTAATTAACGAATTATTTATTATGGGTTAAATTTTAGGTTGTTACAACCAATGTCTCTTCCTTCTATCTCTATGATCTCCCACCAATAAGAAGCTTCTCCCTTTAGTTGCCAAGATGCAATCTGAACTCCCTAGTAGTCTTCCAATCCTAACAGCTCAAATATCCGCTTTGTATTCCTCAACCAAACTCGTGCCTCTACGAAATCCTCTATGTCGGAGTCTTGCCTCGTAGATTAGCGAAATCCTTGCATAGCTTAGAAAAATTGGCTAGTGTAGGTGGATTAATGGGATCTCCACCCGATGGTGCTGGATTGGGCGCTTGCACTTGCACCTCTGCTGCCGTAGCTTGGCGGTATCTACGGAACCAGCCAGAAACTTAAACACTGTCTAGAAGATTTAGGGCATATGCCTTTCTATGCAAAGAAAAGAGAATATAGGTTCGAAAGAATCGAAAGAAGGTTGAACTAGACTTTGAGGGGAGTTTTGTAAAAACTCTCTTTTATACTTGAAAACCATTTTCTATAATAAGAGATTCTTTCTGAAAAATACTTTTAAAGATAGGTTACTTTCGAAAAATACTTTATTTTTAAAACAAGTTTTAGGAATCCGGTAAACTTAGGCTTTGATACCAAGTTAAACACCCCACACCCCTTAGTATATCCAAAAAGGGGACACTAAAAGATATGGTGCTTTATAGGTATAGCTAAAGCATCACAGAGACTAAGATTCACAAGATAAGTAAATATAAACAGCAGAAACATTAAAATAGTAACTCTTAAAATAAAAATTCATAAATAAGTCTAAAAAACATCACATGTCTCAAATACGAAATACGCAGGTCTAATGAAAAATACATCTCAGTCTCATAAAATCGAAGTATAAAAATAATCATCCCTCTCATAAGTACCAACACATCAAAAGCCAAATGAAAACTAAAAAGAAGAAGAATACATAAAGAACTCCAAGAATATAACTCTTAGAAATCTGAATCAACTATCCTTGTCTCTGCTGGCCAACGTGGGGGGAGGGGGGCAAAAGGGAAAATAGAGGAGTGGATCAGACTAAGTCTGGTGGGTGAAAGTAACTACTAGTATTTTTATGCAACATAATGATAATAGTCTTAGTAATAGTTATAGTATAAAAGGAAATAAAGGAAAGATATAATTGGGACAAAATATTGTTTAACTGTTTGCTTTGATTGTGATTGTTTGCAATTATCTTAGACGGCTGTGATTATGCTGAAATCCTAATCCTATTTTAATTATGCTTAATCCTAATTCTACCCGTTAATCGACCTTCTATTTCTGTTGTGCCACTGTGAGCAAGTCTCATCATGTGGGTCCCACAGCAGAAGATACATGTTTATTGCTTGGAACACGTAGTGATTTATCTACACTAATCGGTGCCGCACGCTCGGTCACCGCCGGTACACACTAATTGTTGCTCCCTATTTTGACCTCTTATCAACCCTAACCAGCACAGGCATGCCAGCCTCACCTAATCTGTTGTGAGACCATCTTTCCTAGTCTGAAAGGGTCCTGCTCAGCCTCACCTAAGTGTTTTACAAGACCATTAGTCCTAGTCTGAAAGGGAATGCTGCCAGTACGGGTCCTAACAAACAAAATCTAGTGCGCCCCTTGCCTAAATCCTCCAATTTAAGCTTCTATCTACTGGCCACTTTTCACCCTATGTCCCAGCCTCAACCAACTATTGTGAGACCATCGGTCCTAGTTTGAAAGGGTCCTTCCCAGCCTTACTTAATCTGTTGTGAGACCATCAGTCCTAGTCTGAAAGGGAATGTCATTGGTACGGGCCCTGCTTCTATCTTCGCTTATTAACTTAGTGTAAGTTTTTAAAATAAGCCTATTCTGTTATTTCTAGTATATTTTCTTATTAACTTAATCTAAGTCTTAATATAAGCCTTTTTTGTTCTTTCTGTTTAATTATAACCTATGTTATAATTGCTCTTCTATTCTGTCTTTTTATTTATAACTACTAGTTATAAACTTGCTTGCAAATGTCTCAAATTTTCCTATTTCAGTCTATCTTCTTTTTATATAGTTCTTCTTATTTTACATCTAATTTCTGTAAATTTAGTGTTTAGTTCTATTTAATCCATATTTGCGAATTATTCTCTTTTTAACGTTCTATTTGCATGAAAAGGAATAAAAAGAAACTAACATTTACAGGATAAATTGTAATTTAAAACAGATGTAAATTAAATACAAATAACTGTAAATAACTGAATAAAATAGCTGAATAAAATAGACTTAAAAGAACTTTAAAAATTAACTGTAAATAACTTACATAAAAACCGTCTCAAAATTGCAAAAAAACTACAACTATTGAGAGCCTTATTATTTTAAATTACTTAACAACCTAAAATATTTACTAAACACTCACCTGTGGTCCTTAGCTCTAGTCCTTGATCTTCCTTGATCTACTTCTAGAGTGTAGAATATTTTTATCAAAAATATCTTCTTCGTAGAAAAATATTCTATTTAGGGTCCAACCTCAGGCAATGAACCCAAATAGGTGAAAATCTAAATGAGAAAAATAGCTAGGCCTAGGGTCTTATTTATAGTGTGGTTTAGGGATCTCAGACTGTTGGATTTAAAGATTAAATCCGGTGCAACCACGTCATAGGCTCGGTAGGAACCGTCAGATGGAAGCACGAATGCACATGATTGAAAGAAATAGGAAAAACACGTCATGCTTGAATCTAGACAAAACTACGTATAAGAAAAAAAAAAGTGGGTCTACCCTTATATGTTGAGGGTCGACATAAAGGTCGACCTAGGCCTTTGGGGGTGGGTCGACCCGGCCTTGGTCTGGGTCGACCTGACCCTTTTTTCTTTTCGTTTTCATATTTCTTGTATCCTTCATCACTTCTTCATATTAACTTGGATTACGGCAAACTATATATGGAAATTGATCAAAAAAATTATTATGGACCAATGGTGCAACTCTCTTGGCTCAATTCTGATAATTTCACAATCTTAATTTATTATTTAATTAATTCGTCAATTAATTATTATAGCTTAAATTTTGGAATGTTACACTCCCACTTTGATAAAACTTTACGATCTAACATTCCGCTTCACCTTGATATTACACCTCCCTAATCTCCCACTGCTATAACTTCTTTCACCCAGTTATTCTTTTCTTGGCAACTTCAATCATCCACCGACTTACATAGATTGATGCTCTTCAACAGTTCGCTGCCACACAAATCCACTAGTAAATCTCTTTGTTCTTGGCGATTGATTTTCAGTTTGAGTTGATTTTAGTTTATATAAAGGTAAATTAGAACTATAATCTATCTATCATACAGAATGGGATCTATGAATGTTTATTACATGAACAAGTATTACAATGATTTGACTACACTCTTTTGAAATAAAATATGTATAGAGTTGGAACTGAAATAAGAATAGAGATGGAAAAGGACACCTTTGACAGAATTTTAGATCAATTAATATCTATTTCAGAGACATTATTATTTATCACCATTTTTAAAAATAATTCTTGATTATGGATACTTAGTCGATATACTGTCCAATTACAAACTGGATCAATACATTTTAATGGTATGAATTAAATATTTGAACTTCGTATTTTCATTTCAAACTATATAAAAGTTACTAACATGTTAGTTATACGCTTATATATGGATGAGCAACATATTAATTACAACCTATTATGTGATTTCCCGGTAAATATTATGTAGTGAGAAGATTTAATATGATTTCTTTATTAAGTGTATTTTAGTCTTTATTAATATAACCTCAACATACAAACAAATATTTGTTTAAGGAAAAACCGGTTATCTTTGCTCCGCATTAAGGGCATTTAGTCTTATTTTTATTAGGTATTTTTTGTATGGTCTTTTTTCTTTTATACATTGAATTCGCATGAGTAATTTTTTATATCATTTATTGAGAATTATGTGGGGGCTTGAGTTGCTACCATGACATTTGCATAAGGTCATACTTTTGGTACTTTATTTTGTACTGTTTGTTTTAAGATCATTTCTATTGTCTACACAATGCTTGTTACACGTTAGTGGACAGTCTCTCAATAGAGATATGAGAGAGTGGGGATGTTGGTGAATATCATTTCTGATCTTGATGATATCTAAGTTGTAAAATTCTTTTTAAAAAAGGTAGTGTATCATATATATGTACTACCTTTTTTAGTCCGATTTTTGTTGTTGTACATCCATTTGGAATCTTAAAATCAGAGTATCAATTCTTATCATTCTGATTGTCATTTTCTTTTGCACAAATGAAGTTTATAAAATAACCAATATAAACTCAATCTCAAGTAGGAACAATAAATAGCTGATAGAATCTCAATCCCAAGCTAATTCTGTTGCAGTTATGAAATAATACAAATACCTGTTATGAGTTCTTTTTCTTTACCCTTGCAACGACCTAGAATTTCAGTTATTTAAAATTCGCATATTTAATTGATTTCAAATATTCACAAGTAAATTATATAAGCTGGATAACTTATATTTGAAATATAATGATTTAATTGAATAACTAAATTGTTAATTTAATATTTGAAATAGTGTAAATAAAATGAATTTGAATTTAATGTGAATGAAAATGATTTATAAAGTTGAATTAGATCATATTTAAATTAGAATGATGTTAGAGAACTTTTAAAATTGATTTAGAAGTTAATTTATGAAAATTGAATATTTTAATATTTAATTGAAGTATAAAAATAGCCATTTTTGATACAGTCTTGCATTTCGACGAAACCAATTTCGTCGGATCCGTAACGCTATATTACTACAAGATTTCAAATTTCATGCAATTGGATTTACAGTTTGTCCGGGGCAAGCAAAAATGTGTGGACATTTGTTTAAGTAAAATTTAAATTTGAATAGTCGACTCAAAAACCTATCTTCCAAATACGATCGAATTGGCTCCCGATATATATTCCATTATGTTCGGAATAGGGGTAAAACATTATAAACGCCAGGCGGCACGCTTCGTTTCGAGTTCGGAAGATTTTTGGGTGAATAGTGATGTTTAAATTTCTATAAAAGGACTTAAGAATTTCACTTTTACAACCTAACTCTAATTTCAAAGCCTTAGCCACCATTAATTTCAATGGTCAGAATTTAATCTCCTTTTGCTTCGATTTTCTCCCAATCCACAAACAATCGGCAAAAATCTTCAACTACAAAATGATCGAGCACGTCGAGATCTTCACATCCACGGTGATGATCGAATATGGTGCAACGATCGAGGAGAAAACGGCTTGGGAAGTCACATGTTCGAGCACGAAAATTGAGGCCTTTGTGCGACCGAATTCGTCGATATTCAAGCCGAGAGTAGAGCACGCGTGGGGCTACGATGTGGTATGCTCCAATCCTCTTCGAATATTGTGATGGAGGCGAGGAAATTCGTGCAAGGGCAGCGACTTCATGGGTTTTTCGTGCATGAATATAACCGGGGGGAGAAGAAGAAATAGTAGACAACCCTGATCTAGGGTCGATGGAATATACGGCCGAGACAAACTAGGTTAAAAAAATTAAAAAAAATTTGTAAATTATTGTATATTTAAATTCGTATAAAATTTGTAACATCGTGACTTCTTCGTACAAGCTCCGTTTTTGACGAAACAAGTTGCATTGGGTCCATATTGACGAGCACTACATTTTAGAGCTGGATTAGAGATGATTGGAGCTAGTGTAAATTTTGGGTAAAATTAAACGCTCGTTTAATTTTATTCGAAATAAAACACAACAACTGCTTTTGGAACCAAAATGAGTACAACTCACTCTTTCTAACTCATTAATATTTCTGTATAAGTGAGAAATAATTTATTTTATGTTGATTGATGATTGTCTGGATGATATATGATGTATTGTATATATATTGATTGGTATTTGGATATATTCCTGCCTAATGGAGCAGATGAGACCATATACGTTCCTGTGTATGAGCGGATGACCTTTTGTATGCTTGTTTGCCTCGAAGCGGACATTGTACACATATTCTCATATGTATATTTGGTGCAGGTGACAGGATGGAGGGATCAACTGGATTCCTTACCGGTATTGGTTTATTTACAGATATTGTGATGTATGCTGTTATCATGTGATATATGATGTTTTGGATGCCTTGATTGATGTATTTAGTGCTGTTGCAACATTGGGCCTATTTTTGGTAAGTTAAAAATGTTAAAGTGATGGTTTCAATTTAAAAATGACTTTCAAGTGATTTTGAAAATAGATTTTTTGTTAATTTTTGAATTGATTAAGGAATTAATTTATTTTAAATATATAAAAGTTGTAATTTTTATGTTATAAAAGTTATTATTTTTGGAAATATGTTCGAGTGTGATTTTTTAAAATATGGAGTTAACTATTTTGTAAATAGTTTTTTTTTTAATTTATAATAAATGGTATATATATAAGATTTATAAAATTGATATTTTATAAATCAAAATGATGCAATTATAAAGGAGTTATGTAAATGTTAAAATGAAGCTAAAGATGAATTTTATAAGTAAATAAGATTTATAGATTTATGAAGTTGTGAAGTTATAAAAAGAATTATTTTGGAAATAAAGAGATTTATAAGTAATTAACTTATAAATTGGAGTTTTGCCATGTAAATAGGATATAAATGGAATTGGTTAATAAAAGGATTTTATAATGGAAGATTTTATAAAACATAAATGTGAATTTATAAACATTGTTTTATAAATGTGAAATTAGTTGATTTTAAATATAAAAGTTTATTAAAAGAGATATATCCACGATTTCGGACAGTGGGTTATCGTTTAAAATAAATATGCAGAAGTATTGAATTTGGTTGGAATTATATCCATATTTTTTGACAGTGGATAATCCTTTAATAAATATGCAGAAATAATGAATTTTGGTAAAGGAGATATATTGATGCAGAGCAATCTGAAAATTCGAGAAATTCACAAGTCCTAGGTCGTTCACGACCTAAGAGAGAAAATTTAGGTCGTTCACGACCTAACAGCAGTGACCTACGACCTAACGGAACACGTGAAGAGGAGCGACGACCTATTGAAGGTATTGTGAATCGGCCACGAGCTGACTTCGTTCTAGGAGAAGTATCGGAGATAGGTCGTTGGGAAGTTTTAAGTCGTTGCCGACCTAAGGAGCACTGCCCACGACCTAACTGGGACACTCTAGGTCGTTTACGACTTAACGAGGTAAGAGACAACGGGTTAAAGGAACCAGAACATATTTTAGGTCGGCCCCGACCTAAGGAGGAGAAGCTGCGAGTTAATGAAGGCGTATTAGGTCGTATACGACCTAACGTGGTGAAGGGAGACGAGCTAGCGAGTCACGACCTAAAAACTTTGCGACCTAACTCTTTCACGATCTAACTTTTCCAGAAGCAAGCTATGCCATTGTCATAGGTCGAAAGTCGTCTGTAGCAGAAATATGAGTCGTAATGTCTTAAGTCGTTGAACATGTATTGTCTTTAGGTCGTTATTTCTTAAGTCGTCTTATGTTGAGTCGTCTGTAATTGTGAACAAGTGACGTAACTGTGATCTGATAAGTCGGCAACGACTTAGTATAGGTCGTGAGATATGTTGCTTGTAAGTGTGTAATGTACTTAGTCGTGTGCGACTTAAATGATGAGTCGTGTGTACTATTGATAGGTCGGCAACGACCTAAGGAGGTCATAGGTCATATACGACTTAAGGACTGGGTTGTAACTCCTATAAATACGCGTGTGTTGTACATTTTTGTGGTTGTTGAATATTGAATAAAATTCTCTTTGTTAGCTTTGTGCTTTCATACAAATTGGTAGTTGAGTGTGATCTCCTATCTCCTCTTTCGGTTAATCGAGCGCGCTCGATTCAACGATCGTAGAAGTCGATTCACGGTATCTAGTGCGCTAGATCAACGTACGAAGAATCGTAGATCTTTGAACACGGTATAGTGCGCTATCAACGTGTTTGAGATAAGGTAGAATTCGGTATCTTCGGATCAACGAATTTGGGCCTTGCAGTATTCTCAACTCACCGATTGCTACATTCCATCGATTGAAGTTTGTTTCGATTTATCCGCTGCGTCATATATTCACAATTTTAGACAATGAATAATATTTTAAATTAAATAAATGTTTTGGGAAGTGATATTCTAAATGGAATAAAATGGTTTGAAGATGTTTTAAAATGTGTTGTGCATTGAAACCATAGATTTCAACATTCATTGTTGAAATAGACGTTTTCAAGAAATAAGGAAATGATGGACTATAACACTATTGTTATTGTAAATGATTTTCGAAAGGAAATGTTTTGTATTGGATATCAGATTCATATATCTATCTAATTTTTGAATCTCTATACTAGTGATTTAGGGTTGTCGTAACGATGTTTTACACAGTATTCATTTTGACCCAAATAAATACGTTGAAGGGAATGTTTTCCTTAAAGAATAAAATATATACTTAATCGTGATTTAAGTATATTTAATATTTTCTAAGTGTTGAAAATAAAATTGATTTGTGAATTACTTATTATTAAAATTACATTGAAATGTTTTCCAATGTTGAAATGTTGAAATGGTTTGGAAATATATCCTTTTAAAGATAATTTGAATTGAATATTTCGCAAATGATTTAATTAATTAAAATTTAATCAAAAGGGCCTAGTGATTTTTTATGGTGCTAAATATTTGTTTGTTTGCTTTGATAGTTAAATATCCGACTATCAAATTTGGCCATTTTAGTTCCTCAACTTGATGTGGGAACTATTTAATCGTACACTGAGTACGTAGCCATCTGTGTAGGCTTGATTATCTTTTGTGTTGAGGATGTTGATTTGTATAGTGCATAGTATTACTCCAATCTATCGAGCTTCCTTCTAAGCCCGAAAGATAGAAAATTGAAAATTGGAGACATGATAAGTCTATGAGACTTAGTTTCTATGTGAGGTTGAGAAACGCTTTTGCGTTGTTGGTGCGAAGAAACCGGGATCAAATTTATCTGAAAAGCTCTTCAAAGCCACTTCAGACCAATGTATATGTGACGATTGTGCAGGTTGATTTTGATGATATTGATATTTTGAATTTTCATAGTGGGGGACTGGTTTTTGTTCGTTTAGGTTAAAATCCCAATATACATATAGTAGCAGTGGTCTCTTCATTATGAAATATCCAATGTAAGGGCTGTCGCTACTAATCCTAGGGATTTCCTATAAGGATGTGGTAGGAAAGTACTGTTATTCCTATTCCTGGAAAAATTGTATGGATGTTTATTAGACATTGCATTTCTAAGATTACATACATTGGTTTTTACAAACGTGCATCAGTGGTGGAGGAGAAGGCAACTTCTCTTAGCTTAACACCCTCCTTGAGACGTATGAGCTTAAGGGTTATATTTTTGTGGAAGGCAATTGGTAGTCAACGAAAATGGCCATGTGGCATTCTAAGTGATGCGATTATGATTTGTGAAAGGTAATCGTTACCTCAGGCCTCATCAACCCGAAATGACCAAAATAGGGTTAGATGCAACAGGACGAAGTGAGTCGCTCCCATGTAGGATATGATCATCCTCTTCTAGATATATCTTTACACGCTATGACGTCGAGTATCTGATTATTATGGTTTGTATGCTTAAAAGGCCCTCGTAAATGGTCGGTAACGACGGAAGGATGACATATTCGGTACCATCTAGTTAGAAAGGTGGGTCGGTCTTGTGTTGGTAGAGGGTAGGTGTTCTATGCCTCGAGACATCCATCTAGAGGTGTACCCATCGGAAGGTAGTCTCTTCACCTGGTCATTTGTATAGAAATTCAAACTCCACTATGTACCTACCATTTTATTTGTATAGCCTAGTATGCTGGAATTTAATAATGGTAACAATTTCGGCTATTTTGAATATTATTTGTATACTAGACACTAGTATAATATAAGATGATTTGATACGAAATTTTTTAGTTATCGTAAGGTAAAAACATGTCCATGTTTATTTGTGGGCGTGTCTTACGAGATACTTTTGTTTTAATGAAGGAGAAGTTTGGTAATCTAATAAATTCAGTTGATTGTGTTCCTCACGCTGGTTTACCAAACTGATCCGAGCGTTCTTCCCTTTCAATCCTCGGGTCAGACCAAGTATATTTATTGGTTCAGATTTGATGCTTTTGGAGCTTCAGCAGGCGAGCTGGAAGTCTTCATTTCGTATACACATATCAGTTTTGATTATCCGCTGTGCTTAGTTGTTGTATATTATCGGCAATTGTGAGGACGGGTGATTATAACTGTCCAGGCTGATAATTATTGTTTGATTGTTGTACTCTGATTGATGTATGTATATTAAGTTTCTGTTTTGTAAAGATCATTATATGATATTATTTGTTTTTCGCTGCGATGTGAGGTTCTGTATTGCTCTATTTGGTTCTATCTTCTCTCTTTCTTCTCTTCTCTTCTTCTCTCTTCTTTTCTAACTTTCCATTAGTCTTCTTTTTGGGTCGAACATGTGTGGTTTATTGTCGATTCAAAGGGTACGGATTTGCGGGCCTTCACATTTGGTATCAGAGTTTATATTTTGTATATTCCTAAGCTTTGATGTGTACTTAGTATAGATAAGGGACAGTAGCACCCTAGATTGCATTTGAGTGTATTATATACATGAGCACGTATTTGTTAGTTAATATAAAAATGTTTTATATTGTGTTTGCTTATCCATTGGGCTAATTGTGAATTATGGTCGGTATGTGGGATGCCATATTATCGATAGGGGTACCTAAACACTTAAACGAGGCAAGTCGACATAGTATTATTTTAAATTGGGTAGATGAAATAATTTTACCTCGAATGTATTTTATATATAAAAGAAACAATTATTCGAAATAATTATAGTGTATCTAATTGATTGTTTAGTTGTTGGCAATGAAAATATATATAAGTTAATAAAATATGTTTGAATAATCTAAATAAAAATAACAATTGTAGAAGAATAAATTATATAAGCTAATGAATTATAAAGTATGGAATTATAATTAATATGATTTACAATAGTGAAATAATCTTGTATATAAGAAATGAAACTACATGAGTATATCTAAAAGTAGGAGTTAAAAATGAAAATGGATTTAAACTAAGAATTTGAAAATTTGAATTTCTTTTATTTTGAAAGTTATTTTTCAAAATTAAAGAGACTATACTATTATAAATCTAAATAGGATAAATGAAGTTGAAATGATCTTATATAAATGAAGTAATATAGTGAAATTATATAAGTAAAAGATTTATAAATGTGATTTATAAATAATAAAAGGATTTTTTTAAAGAATATAAAGCACTGAATTCACTACTATTACTGGGAAATAATAAGGGTGATGACTGCAGCATCATCAGTATCATTTTTGAGTTTCGATGTGATTAATTTGCTACCAATAGTAAATTGAAATTGAAGTTTTGTTTCGATAAACAAATTTTAATTTAAAATACAAGTTGAAATTGTTAAATATAAGTAAAATGAGCTTTTGACTTATAATACGAAATAATAACTTTAACTTTGGTAAAGTTGAAATAAATTTGAGTTAGTATTATAAATATATGTTTTGAAATTTAACTAAAGTAAAGTTAAATAAATTAAACTGAATTTAAACTGGAGTAGATAAGTTATTGAAATTGAAATTTAAACTTAATTGGTAGGTGATTATATAATATGAATTGGGAAGTTTAAATAAATATGTTGCATAACTTATAAATGGGAAAAGATAAGTAAAACCAAATATTAAAATAGTTAAACAATTTTGTTAAGTAGAACAAAATCTGAATTTGAATAGTGATATGAACTTGACTTAAGTAAAAGTTAATTAAAATGACTTTGGAATGGTATCTAAATTAGATTTATAAGTTGAAATTTGAGTTAAGTTAAACAAATAATGTTTAAAAAGCAATATAACTTAAGTAATGTTGAATGAAGTTGAATTTGATATCAAAATAAATTAATAAAGTAAAATGATGAATATGAACTTGAATTATATTATAAAATTCAACTTTAGTTGTAAAAGTGAATTAGTGAATAAATATGGATTAGAAAATGTTATTGTTCAGAAGTAAATAATAAACCAATTGAAATTAAATGTGTTGAACCAAATTGAATGTAAGTAAAGTAAATTGAACTAATTTGGTAAGTGTTGGTTATACATTGGTTATTAGATGGATGCTGGTTGATTGAATAGAAATTCATAAGGAATTGAATTAATGAAATTGAAAGTTAAATTATGACGACCCGGAATTTTCAAGCATTTAAAATCGGAATATTTAATTGATTCTAATAATTTAAAGGTTAATTATCAACTTGAATTATGAATATCGTAATTTATTTGATGATTAAATTGGTGAATTAAATAATTTAAATTTGATAAAATATGAAATCTGGAGTTTTAAGCCTATTAAAAATAATTTGAAGGCTTATAAAATCTATATTGATAATACTGAAGATAATAGAATTGTTAAAATTGAATTTAACAGTGATCTGTTCAGTTTTGAAATTTTATCGTTTAAATTGAATTTAATAATAGCCTCCCAAGGGCACAGTCTCGGAATTCAACGAAACCAGTTCCATTGGATCCGTAGTATTAAATTTTTATCGGGTCTCAAATTTCATATTGATCGAAGTTAGTATGTGAGTGTACGATATATAAATGCGCCTGCAAACTTAATTGAAATAATCTAATGAAATTTACTTAGTAAAGCTTCTCATATACGCTGTTTCTTTTAACTTAACCGTGATTCCTTTTCTCTTCTTAAGGGTAGGCAAATTCTATTTATTCTTAAAAATTGAAATCACTCGGCAGAAAAGAAAAAAAAAAGAAATTCACGTCTCCTTCTCGTTCAGATCTATTCCCAGAATAATCGAGTCGAACTCGATCTAAAATCAAACCTAAATCCTAGAAGCTCAATCTGAATTGAGGCTAGAGGGGAGGAGACATCGCGCACGCATCGAATGGGAGTCGCGAGTTATCGTCGAGTGATCGCGAGGGCTGGGATGAGTCTCGACTTCATTGGCGTCGGCATCGCGGCATGTAGCCGAGTCAAGCCTACCGTAGGTTTCACGAGCTAGGGTTTAGATTTTGTTTCGATCGAGAAAGTGTTTGGAGAATCAAAGCTTGGATTCTTGCTTGTAGTAGGCGTGTGTATTGGGGATGGTGACGCAAGCTGTGAGGTGTAACTCTATTTACAATTTTAGGATACATATATGTGTGTATATATACATATAGATTAGAGAAGAAATATATTCAGTAAGGTAAAGATTAATTAAGCAGTTTTTTTTTAATTTTAAGAAAATCTTAACTTAATTTAAATCTGAAATATATATATAAAGATATAAAGAAACAGAAAAAAAAATATGTACAGTGAGATATATGCAGTTTTTCCAATATATAGATATACGGGAAAAATAAAATAATAAATTGCAGTAAGGTATAGTGTACTTTTTGAAAATGTATATGTATATAAATTCACAGTAAAACAAATTATTGTGGTATTTACGGAAACATAAAAGGATATTTTACAATAAAACAATTCTGTTTTAATTTAATAAGAATACACATACATGTTTTTATCTTACTGTTTAATTTTAAATAAGTAGTAAGTTGGTTAACTTATTTAATTAGCTTATTCAATTATTTAGGGCATTAAAAATAATTTATTAAAGGAGAATTAGTTCAAGTAAAATTCTTAGTTAGTTAAATTAATAAATGGTAATAAATTGTTCGATTAGTTCAAATGACAATGAATCACATAATGTTTATTCAAGGTCTGAAATCATAGAGAAAACAAGCCAGTTGGGATAAGATAGAAAACTAAGAGGCAAAGGTGAGTTAATCTCGCTCAGTTTGAAATTTAAATTTAAAAAAAAATTGATTGTGTGGTTTAATTGACTGATGTAATATAGTATAGTATAATTTGAAATTGGCCTATTATTTGCTGCTAACGTCTGTGGATGCAGGGAAAACAGGTTGGAGGGATCCAACTGGACCCCTCAACATTATTATTTAATATTCTCTGTTTGTGATTACTTGATATTCTATGCTGAATATATTGGAATATTGAATAATATGATTGGATTGGATGTATATTTGGGTAAAATGAATTACCAAAAATATAAATTGGATTTTGGAGTAGAAAGTAAAGGAAGTAAATTTGTAAACGGAATAAGCTAAAAATTTTATTTTTAATAAAATTACAATGAATTGAAAGAAATGGAAGTATGGTAAATACTAACAAATAACTTCGAATATGAAAAGAAAGGGTTTGAATAAACAGTAATGAATGAATTGCAAAATTATGTGATATCAATTCAAAGGGATAAAGAATTATTTTTAAATTTAAAGTTTTAAATTTATTTAAAGGAATCAGAAGTAAACTAAGAAATCTAAATTGGTATTTCCATTAAAATATCTAAAATCATAATTAAGAAATAAAAATCTGAAATTAAAGGGATTTTTGAATAAATGAAGTAAATCGGAAGTCAATCGGGAAATTGATTTAAGTATTTGGGATTGGATATTTGGAAGAATAAATTCAAGGTGGAAATTTATTAAAAAAATAAGGAAAGTCGTTTTAAAAATAAATAGTGATTTATTTTTAAAAATTGTGAAGAGAAGTATATTTCTCTGGATAGCCAAGGACGTTTTCAAAGTAAGTTCTTAAAATTAAATAAAGGTTGTAGTGTTGTTTTACAAAGTATGTTCTTGGAAATTTATTATTTTAAATGTTTAATTCTAAAATAAATATTTATTTAAAATCTATTACCGTTGTAATAATTTATAAGAGTGACTTAGTAATTCTGTTTAAAAGGTGAAAACCTAGATTATATTTATAAGTAACCTTATTTCAAATATTCATATAGTATATATTTTTAGTCAATTATTGAAGTAGTTTTAATTTAAATATTTTAAAGTAAATCCTAAAGTAAGTAATTTGATAATCTATTATCGTAATATTTATTCTAAGAATGATCTAGTATTTTGTTTAAAGAAGAAAATCTAGTTATACTTATAAAGTAAACTTATTTTGATTGTTCTAAAGTTTTATTTTAAATTAAGTACTAAAGTAAAAGTTTTCAAAATTTAATATTAAATATACTTTATAATTAAAGTGTTTTAGAATTATTTTAAAATCTAAAATCCTGTGCCTGGCGATTCTAGTGGAATAGAAATACTTGGAATTTATTCTGAGAAAGGCAGATAGTTTTGAAAACTGTTATCAAGGGAATTTGAAAAGTGGAATTTTATCTTGTGAGGATATTCTTGAGACAAATAAATAATTTGGGAAATTATTTATTGTGGGATGGATGTTGTGAACATTAATTGATAGTTAAATCACCGACTATCAATATTGGCCAAATGCGCTGATCGTTTCGGAGAGACCGAGATCGAGATTAATTTCTCGAAAAACCACTTCGATCCGATTTGTACGTTTTCGTGGAAACGATTTTGGATTCGAAGATGGAGCAGTGAAGTGCAAGGGCTAGTCGCTACTAATCCTGAGGATATTTTCAAAATGGATGTAGTAGGAATAGTGCCTTCGGTTCCGTTCGAACCCGGGACGGACTTGTATGGACAAATGCTTGCGAAACATCGTCAGTTGGACGATGGGCATTCTAAGGGATATGTTCTATAAAGGTAACGCTTAGCCTCAAGCCTCATTAAATGGGAATGACTGAAAATCAGGGGTTATGCAGCAAGGCTAGGTGGGTAGCACCCAAGCAGGGTGAGGTCATTCCAGTCTAGATGTCCCTTTTTATTTCGGCTTAGTGGGTGGTTGCTGATCCTAACCGTCGGGTGATCTCACTCGGGATTATCCAGTAAGGGTTAGTCCCGGCCTTGTGTTGCAGGGGAGCGGGCGTACTCCTCGGTACGGTGATCTAGGCCCCGTACTGTGACAGGTGGTACCCCAGTGCCTAGTCATTAGTTGGAAATCCATTCTCCCCACGAGCCTTGTACGAGTTTTGTTTGTATTACCCACTCTGTGGCTAGTAGCTGGAATTTAATAGATGTAACAATTTCGGCTATTTTATAAGTATTTGTATATAGACCCTATTATAATATCAGAGGATTTCTATAAAAAATTGTTTTAGCTATCGTAAGGTAAGAACCCGACATGTTTATTTGTGGCGTGGTCTTACGAGATGTTTTTGTTTTCAAAGGATTTTGAAACTTTAATAATCAATTGGGTGTGATTTTCTCACGCGGTATTCCAGACTGACTCGGGTATTATTTAATTATAATGCTCGGGTCAGACCGAGTATTATAGGATACAGGATATGATGCTGTGGAGCTCAGGAGACGAGCTGGGTGACGATACGTACATTCGTACTTGTTTATATATATGTATAAATATATCTTTTCCGCTGTGTTGAGTTGTTGTGTATCCATTTGTATGTTATTGATGTTGATGTTGAGCTGTGATTGATGTACTCTGATTGATGTAATATATAAACAGAGATATTTGGTTCTTGAGTAAAGATTATTTGTTATATATTATATTTTATTCCGCTGCGATGGTTAGATTCTGTTGTTGTTTTCTATTTTCTTCTTCTACCTCTTCTTCTTTAACCCAAATGGTTCGTATTTCTGTACCACTTGAGTTGATTGTTGCAAAATAGTGTTGACTCAAGATGTACGGATTTGCGGGCTGTTACAGTTGGTATCAGAGCTTAGGTTGGAGATAACCTTGGCTCTGGTGGGAATTACTCATTTAAATATAGTCAAGTGGTACTCTAGAATGAGTTTGAGCGTATTAATAAATATGAGCGTGTATTTGTTAGTGAATATAAATTGTTTTAATATTGTGTTGATTAGTTTATTGAGTGGCATATGAACCTTCGTCGGCACAGTCTGGACAACTGTATTGAAAGGGTTTCTAAACACTTGAATAAAACAATCGACACGGTATTATTTTAAATATGGGTGAATGAAATAATTTTACCCAAAAAAAAGATATTTATGATATAAAGAAAGTTTTTGTAAACTATTTTAGCTAGCATATGGTTGCTTGGATGTTAGAAATGATAATATTAAATTATTATCATTGTTAAGTGAAAATTTAACTAGAAATTGAAATATAACTAAAATTTAAGGCAATAAATTCATTATAAAATGAAATTTACAAATGTGAATTATAAATGTAATTTATAAATTGAAATGTAATCAAATGAGAATTTGTATGAGCATAAGCTATGCAAATGAATTATAGTTAAAATTGATTTAAGCAGGATTTGAAATTTTAACACCCCGGAGATTTTGGAAGTATTTTGAAGATAAATAGTAGCATTGTTGTTTTTGGGGGTATTTCTGAAAGGAAATTGTTTCAAATAAATTTTGGGAAAGAGATACAGCATTGAATTCACTTCAGCAGCTGAAAAATAACTTCGGTGATGACTGCAGCATCATTGATGTTTATTTTCGAGTTTCTAGGTGATGAATTGCTGCCTAATTGATTTGTTCAGGAAAACCTGTTGATTTTGAAATTATTAAGGAAATTTGTTAGGAATAAAACCAGGATTGGTTTAAATATTTGAGAAACGTGATTTGAGATGTTGGAGATTCCAAAATAATTTGAAACCAAAGTCGGGTATTTAAAAATCCTAACGAGATAGTTGTAAGCTTATAAATTAAGATGATTTTTAAATCATGAAAGAAATATAAGCTTTGAATAATGGAAATTAAATTTAAAATGAAAATGAAATTAACATGGATTGGGAAATAAAAAATTTAACTGGATTGACATTAACTGGATAGGCTGGAAATAATATCCAGTTGTATTCGAATTAAGTTAAAATCGGATTGAGTCAAATAAATCTGAGTTTAAAATAGAATTGGACTGGAATAAGAATTCAATTGAATTAATAAATGGAATTAGATTCTTATCTGAATAAAGGGAAAATAAGTTGAATAAGGGTTGGATTGGAATAAATAAATTAGAATGACTTGTAAAAGAATTTAAAATCCATAGAATAAAATATGCTTGGATATAAATAAGCATAAGGCTTGAGTTAAAAATAAAGATGAACATATTTAAGCCTATAATGGATGGAATTATGTAAGTAATAAGTTGTGACTTATAAATCTTGAAAGTGGAATAGAAAATCCAAAATAAATATCTTTGATGAATTGAAAAATAAAATGAAGATCAAAGCTTAAATTATAAAATAAATTTGAACTTAAGAAAATTTAAATGAAAAGATTTTGAGATTAAAATAAAGTTCTAGATTATAAGTTGGGGAAAAGACTAATTGGATAATAAATTAGTTAATGAAATTGAATTATGAGTTTATGGTGAAGTTTGAAAATCAAACTCAAGTTATAAATCAATTTCGACCTGGATTTTTAGTAAAGTAAATGAGATTGAATTGTGAGTTCATAATAGTGAATGGTAAATTGAAAATGGAATGGTTTGCAAATAAAATCCAAATACATAGAAATGAATTGAAATGACCTTGTAATTTATTTAAGTGAATTGAGAATGGATCGAACTTGGAAATTTGAAATTTATAATAACTAATAAAATAAATTTGTAGTTTGAAATGAGTCTAAAAATTTGAATATAGTGAAGCAAATTAACTTAAACTTAACAAAAGGAAGAGTTGAATTGAATTCAACTTAAAATTAAGTTTAATGATAGTGGATTGGTTTTAAATCAAGTAAAAATAAATTTTAATTGAAATAAAATTCGGTGAGATTGCGGATAATATTTAATGGAATGAAAATGCTTAAATAAATAATTGTAAACCATTTAAATTATTAAGGGATTGAAATAACTTGAGACAATAAGGAAAATAGAATGTTTTGAGTTTATTAGAATGGTTTAAGTGAATGTGGATAAACTCATTATATTGAATAAATAAATGATGGAATAAATAAGTATCAAATGAAATGTGGTTTAAATAAGTTAAGAAATGGTTATTGAATGAAATAGCTTGGATTGTCTTCGAGCTAAATAAAATAGTTTGGAATAAACAAATATGGAATGAAGTGTAAATAAATGGATTGTAAATGAAATTTGAATGGAATGTGTCGAGCTAAATAAATGATTGTGAATGGATTAAAATAAAAGGGAAATTTAATTGGTAATGAAGATGAACCTAAATTGTTAATGGTTTTGAATGAACTGGTTTGGTTAATAAAATGAAATGCAGGTGAATGGATTCAAATCTGACATACAATGAAATGAGAATATATAGATTGCGAATAAATTTGAAAATGAAATAGAATTAAGTATAAATCGAGTTGAAATCCATTTAAATTGGTTATAAAACATAAATATTTGTTTGTTCACATAGATCTTGTCAAATTTGCATAGAATAAATATCATTGGATGTAAATGGAAGTAATTAAAATTCTAAGAATTGATAGGAGTGAAATAAATTGATTTTGAAAACAATGGAATTAAATATGAATTGAGATTGCTTAAGAATAAATTAAATGTGAGCAATTGAGTTTTAAACCATTCAAATTTGAATGAAAATGGTTTGTAAATTAATTGAAACCGTTGAATTACTATGAAAGTTGTAAAAAATTGCTTACGGAATGTTAACGTAAAAATCAGACGCTAACACCCCGGTGTAGATTGAAGTTGAGCGAAAGCACCACCCGTGAACACGGGAACTAAAAAAAGTAGAGAAATTGTAGAGAAAGCAGAAAAAAACAACAGTTTTTATAGTGGTTCGGCTTAGGGTAAGCCTACGTCCACTTTTATTCTCTTTATTACTGAATCGATTACAACTTTACAACAATCTTCAACTACAATTCCGATGAGACAAACAACTAGAACTTTGATGCAGAAGAATTCTTTAAATCCATGTAGATTGCGTTAGATTTCCTCTCGAAGTTAGTTGAGATGCCTTTCGTGCTTGAAGTGTCGAGTGAGTCGAGAATCCAGCAGAGTATCGGCGCTTAAAGAGGTCGGCCAAAAGTCCCCTTCATGCTTGAGGTGGGTTGGAATTTATAGGGAAATCCCCCCTTTAGGTCGTAAGTCGTGACCGGTCTAAGGTAAGTCGTGGCCGACTTATCTGGCCTAACCCCATGGTCTCACAAAAGCTCATTTGTACAAGTCCTAAGTCGCCCACGAGTCAACATCTAAGTCGCAAATGAGTCAGCTGGTCCTTTTGATGCGGCATTGTACCTTCACCCAGTAGCTTTAGGTCGTGGATGACTCAGGCTAGGTCGTGAGTCGTATACGAGTTAACCGATAAGCTTGTTCCCTTCAGATAATAACCTAAGTCCTGAATTGTGTACGAGTTAAGAGGTCACTGTGTTAAGCAAGGAGCAGCACCTCATTTGCTTAAGTCGCTCACGACGTATGCTAGGTCGTAAGTCGCAGATAGCTCTAAGTCGTTAGCTCGTTTCCTTCTTAAGTCGTGCTTTCTCTTGAACTGTTAAGTCATCTTGTCCTTGAGTCGTGGGCTTCCTTAAGTCGTAAACTGTATACCCTCTTAAGTCGTAGGAACCTTAAGCCATGGATGCCTTAGGTCGTGGAGCATCCCTTTTCTTCTAAACCGTTGAGTCGTAGACTTCTCTATGTCGTAAGTCGCCAAGTCCTTCAACTCGTTGAACTGTTAGGTCGTCCATTCCTTGAGTCGTAGGTCGTGCCACCAGCTAAGTCGCTAAGTCGTTATACTTTTTAGGTTGTTAAGCCCTTAAATCGTTAAGTCGTTTTACCCCTTAAGTCGTCCAACCTCTTGACTCGTTGAGTCGTGCATCTTTTAACTCATTAGGTTGATAACTCACTGAGTCGCTTGTCCATTGAGTCGCCGCCCAACTTGAGTCGTTTGCTTATTGAGTCATTTGCTTATTGAGTCGTTTACCATAGGAGTTAACATTTGCCCCTCGAAGTACACGCCTAAGTCGTAGGTCGTGTGCTTCGACTTATCTTAACTCGTGTGCCAGTTCAAATTTCATTGCCTCGAAATATAAAAGGCTTAGGTCGCCTCTTCTTCACCTACTTGCATCCGTGTTTACTTCCGCCATTAACGACCTTCGAAGCTTTTCAGAGACGAATTCGATCAGTTCACCTCATCACTAATCAAGTTCCTGCCATCTTTATCATCACACGACGTAAGTAAACTCATCGCTCGCTCAATTTCACAATTACCGTTACCTTTCGAACATGGACTTCCCACTTTCCAACCCTAATCCAAATCCTCACACCAGGCTTCATCTTGAGTCACGTTATGATTGATTACTGACAAGCTTGGAGCGGTTTGATTGAGTTTTTAGATGACTTGCAAGGAGAAGACGATGGGTTACCATATTTCGATTCAGTTGATCCACGAATTTAGAGGAGGCGATATCGTCCTACATGGGTTAACGGGTTAGGAGTTAGGAAGATAACGGGTTATTGATTAGATGGGAGGTTTGTTGATGAAGCGAAGTGCTGACTTGGACATGACTCAATAATTTTGGGCGATCTGTGACCCCTCTCGACTTAACTAGATACGACATAAGCTTTGAGTCGTGGCCGAGCTAAGGCTTAAAGAAATTCTCATTACTTTGAACTGAAACCTTCTCTCCTTAACACGCTTTGCGGCTTATAGGACCAACAATTTAAGGAGCCAACGACTTAACTTGCAGGAAACCCTTTAAGTCATGGACGATTTATCTTTTAGGTCATGGACGACTCAACCTTTAGGCCGTGGAAGAATCATCACTTGAACGATCTTATACTTGCCAAATTGTTTCCTTTAAGCCTAAGCCAATTTCATCCCACCCTGTTAGATTGTGAACGAGTCATGACTTTGAGAACTTTAGACTGTGACTCAATGTCTTGAACTTTAAACTGTTAAACTTTGCTGCATTTTTTCACAGATCACTTTTGACTTGCAAGCTAGCAATCTGTTCAATACATCATTTAAAGAAAATTGGGACGAATATACTGCCACTGACTGCCCACATCAAATGGCAGATTAGTTAACATAGAGTAATCAACTTAAACATACTGTATGAAATGCTGTGAACCAATCAACTAAAGTGAAATATTAATGCAAAACATTGCTATCTTGAACTGATTTGTTTGCATCTACATTTCTCTTTCATATTTTAAAACAACGAACCCTGGACTTCATAACTGACAAATGCTTGCTAGTTTTCATTCCAGTTTTGTTTGCTTATTGCTTTGTTGATTTTACACAACACTTCACACATTTTAGGAAACGTGCACCTTCATATTTGAATATCCAGTTGCTTGTGTAGAATGACTTCTCAGCAAGAAGATATAACAGCCCAGGCTGGAGAGGCCACTCTTATTCCAGCTCCATTAGTCAATCCTCCAGAAAGAGCCCCCACCACCTTATCGTACAAAGCTTTTCGTCAGTTGTGCGGCCAGTTTGGCATTGCTGAAGCAGATGCCATTCTTCCTGAGAAAAGTGACACTGCTGATGTGGCGCCTACTGGCTTTGTAGCGGTTAACCGACAAATGTGCCTAAGCGGGGCCATTCCACCTTTCAAATACTTTCTCCAGAATCTTCTTCTTCGACTAGCTATCTCCCCATTCCAGCTACACCCCAATGGCTATGCCATTCTGATGGGGTTGTGCGTGCTATTTAGGAGAACATTTGACCGACTTCGAAGCTTTGACGAGATTTGCTTCCTATGCTCCTTTACTAGGACTAAGGATCATCCTTCTATCACCGTCGTGAGAAGCGCCCGGAATCGTAAATTGGTCGTTGGCCTCCCTGACACTGCCCATGGGTTCTTAACTCAATTCTTCTATGTCCGCTGCCCCCGGGGTTTTATGCCGTATGAAGGGAAGGAAGTAAGATCATTTACCTCTACCCCTTCTATACTTTGAGTTTTGTGAAGTCCGAATTGCCAAGTGTTAACTTCATTTTTTCATTTCAGCGCTTCCCCCTCCTTCTAGAGATCCCAGCCACAAGCCAACTCTGGAGAGGATTGTAGCTGTACCGGTTGAAGAACGGGATATGAAATTTTTGTTGAACGATGAATTCCTGTACCAGTTCGGACTTCTTCACCCTTCTCGCTCCACACACCCCTATGAGGTTCCAGACTCCCCACCTAAAGCACTAGATGCCCCAGTCTCTTCTGACGCACCCATACCAAAAGAACTTGCCCCTGAGGCTTCTCTAGTGAAGTGTTCCACTACGGTCGATGTTGCGGGGTCGTCTGGAAAATCTGCACTAGCCCCGGTCATTGAGGAAGAAGAGCCTCAGGGATCTCCCCAACGTTCACAGAAGTCTGGCGAAGAAGCCGGGAAAATAAGCCCTGTCAGGCAAAGTGGGGACGACACTTTCGAAGGGTTGAGCGACCTCTTTGCCACCTCACAAGAGATCTTTAAAGATGACCCTGTCACTATAAGGGTCTCTTCTTCAGTAGTGGAAGCGACTTCTTCTTTGCAACAAGCTCCGCCAACCCAAGAGTTGACATTAACTACTACCCCCACAACTACTCTGCAGTCGAAGAGTGGTTCGTAGTTTGATGCGCGTAGCTTGCACATCACACACACTTAGAATCTTTCGGCATTTTCATACACCTAATTCTTTGTACTCTGAAGATTTTTAAGACTTGTCTCTTTTTATTTCAGATTCTCCGATGGGACGCAGCGGCTCTTACTATGATGACTTTCAGCGCTATAGGAGGCGTAGTCAATATGATTATAGGCGCTACCTTCCCGTTCACAGAGAAACCGATGAAGAGAGAGCCGCCCGAAAGGCCCAGGAGAGGAGGGCTCAAGAAGAGCGTTATGAGAGGAAAGAAAAGGAGGAGCGCCACGATTCTTCCCGGAGAGGTGATGATTCTCACAAGAGAAAGTCGCATGATGATCGGGGAAAAAGCCACATAGTTGAGGACCCAAGCAAGCGTGCCCGGCACGGTGAAAAGCATGCTTCTACAACTCCTGAAAAGGTCACTGCCCCCGTCTCACTTGACATTCCTTCTGGCTCTCCTGCTCTCGGGAAGACAGACATTCAGACAATAATCAGCAGGCCTAAATTCCAAGTTGGATCAGGCTCGGCTACTCTGCAAAGCCGGTTCCCGCACTGGTGCCTGAAGGGAGTGCGGTTCGATCTTGACTTGGTCCCTATTGACAAGCCTGCCATGCTACGAAATCTCAATGCCGTCAGGCTTGATATTGAAAGGATGTCGAATTGGCAAAAGCTTGTTGACGAGCTTCAAAGGGTCAACCGTGCGAATATAGAGGCCATGCTTACTATGGAGAATGATAAGGCCGAATGGCAGAAGGTTCTTGAGCAGCATGATACCGAAATGAGGAGCATCGCTACTTACAATGAAGAGCTTGAAGCGAAAGTTGAGGAACTTAAACAAGAGCTTGCTACTTCTTCTACCTCATATACTCAAAAAGAAGAAGTACTTCAAAAGCAAGTTCGCAATGCTCACGCCGCTCAGCGGCATACCGAGGCACAACTTGAAGATGAGCAGAAAACAGCGGGAAGGTATCGTGCTGAGGTTACAGAGTTACGGGAGAAAGTCAACTCTCAGGAGGCGGAAATTCAAATGCTAAAGCTTCAACTCTCCAAAGCTGAAAGAGAGCGTGATGAGGCCGTTGCCGGTAAAATTGCAGCTGAAGAATCTCATGAGGCAACGAAGACCAGCATCAGCTTGACACTATTTGACTTCTACCTGCACAGCGTCTTGGGGCGCGGTAGTCTCGCCTTTCTAGGCCCCAAGTATGAAATTACTCTGGCTGAAGTGTGGAAGGCCGCACTTGACATGCTTGGCGGTAAAGGTGCTGGCTATGCCGAATCAGCTCTTGAGGAGCATTACTTGGATGAAGATGCTCGCGCTGCTCTCGCCAAGGGAAAAGAACAACTTGCAAAATTAAGAGCTGAAATGGAAGAAGGGGAACGGTTAGGAAAAACTACTTCAACTATTCCAGTCCAGCCTTCTTCTTCAGCTGAAATCGACATTATTGGTTCCAGTTCTCATTCTCCATTCCTGGTCAAAGTTACAACTGAGATTACAAGTACACAGGGTGGAGATGAAGGTGAAGAGAGCGCCGAAGCACAGGCTTATGAGGTTGATATCAGGACTTCTCCAGGTAACTCTACTGTTAATCTTGCCCAAGTAGACTGCTCATTTGCTTCTTATGAGTTCGATGAGCTTCTCGACTATTTCCTGAACCTCAATAAGCCTTTATCTCCTCTCTTTACTGACTTTAACTTCTTTTCTCCTATAGAGAAAGCATCGAGCATTGTTCAAACTTCCCCTCCTCCAATTATTCCTCCTTCGGTTCTCCAGGTCACTCCTCCGTCCGCCTCTCAACCCGGGTCGCAAGAGGAGCAAATAGAAGCTCTTTATGGCTTAGATGATCCTATTGCTTCTCAAGAACATGGGGGAGAAGGGCTTGGAGAAGGAAATGAGTCTCCGGAGCGAACCACTTCTGATAACATAAAATTATCTGCTCTTGTTACTCCGGGAAGTGAGTCTTCTTCAAGGAGAAGGAGGAAGCGTGCCACTTCCAAGAAGAGAAGGAAAGGCATTCTTGTTTCTGAAGAGGAAACGAAAATTGATCCGGCAGTAACCCTTTCTCCTTCATCCCCGACTCTCCCAAGCCGTCCTGAAAAGCTGCCTATTAGGTCAGGGGAAGGCTCTACGGGTGGTGGCAAGAAGAAGTAAGGGGTCCTGCTTTGATTTATCTTTACTTTTTGCTTTTTGCATGTACTGGCCGGAGATTGTGCGGGTATCGGCCTCCGCTTTTCTTTTTCTTTTTATTTTGAAACCTGTACCTGTACAAAATTTTGACAGTATTGAATAAAATGATTCTTTTTGTTTGTACAAACTTCTGTCTGTATTTGAGAATGCATTTACTATTCATTTTTGTACAAGTTTCTTTATATGATATTGCAGTGAGCTTGTGGTATGTTGTTTGAGCGTAATTTTTACCAATGTAATTATACCACGTTGCCCCTATACCATAAGCTCGTTGCAATATTTTATACTTTGAGGGGACTTGTACTCTTATTTTCTGGAGAATAATTATTCCATACTTGGAGGAATATTATTTCGTTAAAAATAGAGTACAGCTCCCTCCATATGAGTTTTTACGCTTCATCCTTTGAAGATATCACTTTTCCTTTTGTGTATACACATATTTTTACCAAGTGAATTCTTCTATGTGGTAAAGCGGGCCTCTGAAGGGCACTTTAACTTCTTTTTGAGGAAGAGTATTTTCCAGAATAGGTGAATCATTCTTCCTTTAAGAGCTAAAGTGTGCCTTTGAAGAGGGCTTTTTTTTTATATTGCGCCTCAGTGGAGGGCTTTCTGATCTTTGCTTTGCATGTCTGACGAAATGCTTCTTTGAAAAATTGTACCTCTGAGGAGTGCTTTTTCACGTTTCAACACCTGGAAGTTTTATTTCAATCTCGGTGAAACGTGTGCCTCTGAAGAGTTGTGCCTCCGAGGAGGGCTTTCCACGTTTCAACACCTGGAAGTTTTATTTTATCTCGGTGAAATGTGTGCCTCCGAAGAGGTCTTTCTGTTCGATTGTGCCTCGGGGAAGAGGTCTTTTTGTTCCTGCCTCTGGGAAGAGGTCTTTTTGTTTGGTTGTACCTCTGGGAAGAGGTCTTTTTTGTTTATGCCCCTTGGGAGAGGCTTTTATTTTTCCCTGTTCGCTGGGAAGCGGGCCTCCGAAGAGGGCTTTTCACATTTCATCTCACGGGAGTGTATCGACCGATCACGGTGAAATGTGTGCCTCTGAGTAGGGTTTTTGCCTGGAAGTTTAGAGTTTCTTTCTCTCGGTTGGACGGATTAACGGGAGTGTATCGACCGATCAGTCCACAACTTTGTATCGAGAAAGATCTCTCTTTTTCTGGTTTAGCCCGCTCGAGGTCTTTTAGCATTTCAACTATGGTGAAATGGGCCTCCGAAGAGGGCTTTTCACGTTTCAACACTTGGAAGTTTTATTTCAATCTTGGTGAAACGTGTGCCTCTGAGTAGGGCTTTTGCCTGGAAGTTTGGAGTTTCTTTCTCTCGGTTGGACGGATTCACGGGAGTGTATCGACCGATCATTCCGCAACTTTGTATCGAGAAAGATCTCTCTTTTTCTGGCTAGGCCCGCTCGAGGTCTTTATCCTTGGAAGAGTTGTGCCTCCGAAGAAGGCTTGTGCCTCCGAAGAGGTCTTTTGCTGTTTGATGCTTGCTCACCTATGTCTCTTTGCCATCTATTCATGTTGGCGATCTCCGTTGTCCTTTGCAAGTGTCATCCCTTTTTAGTTGCCAATAGTTTCCCTTATCCAAAGAAACATACTTCATAGTTAAGCGAGTTGGCGGTGGTAGACACAGGCTATTTAACTGGTTGTTTGTTTGTACAAACATCTGTAGTTAGTTAGAAATGGTGCACTTTCATCCATATCGCTATCTTTTGTTCGAAGCATTTCTTTTGTAGGATTTGAGTATGGAAATTTTTGAATGGTTTAGCGTTTGCTTGCTGGGTGATGTCGGAGATCGCTTGGTCATGTGATGGGTAAGCTTTGTTTTTATGGCCTGCATTATTAAATCGACATTTTAATAACACAATTAACGTATTTTTTATGTCGAAATAAAACAAAGCAGTTTATAATAGTAGAGAACACAAGATTTATAGTGGTTCGGCCAAAGGCTGGGCCTACATCCACTTTATAGTTTTTCATTATTCACTTGCTTTACAATTTCTTTCAATACAAGAATCATATATTTGTAATTCTTTTACAACATTTCAGCAATGCTTTCAAGTAAAATAGGGACGCAAATGATTGTTGTTCCAAGCTCTTGGGATTGGTTCTCCTTCGACAGTTGTGAGTTTGAACGTGCCATCAAGGAGTTTCGTGCCTATAACATATGGCCCTTCCCAATTTGGCCCAAACACACCTATGGCTGTCATAATTCTCTTCAGGACTAAGTCACCAACCTCAAAGCTGCGCTGACGAACTTTGGAATTGAAGTGCCTGGCTATTCTTTGCTGGTGAGCTGCAATTCTAAGTCTAGCCTCTTCTCTTCTTTCATCGAGGAGGTCAAGCGCTTCTTATTGCAATTTTTCATTCTCATTTTGATCAAAATGGATCCTTCTGTGCGAGGGGACTTCAGTTTCCACTGGAATCATCGCTTCTGATCCGTATGCCAATGAAAATGGAGTATGCCCAGTCGCAGTTTTGTGGGTGGTTCTGTATGCCCATAGTGCAAGCGGTAACTTATCGACCCAACCACCTTTTGCTTTTTCCAGCTGCTTTTTGATGGTTGATTTGATTATTTTGTTTACTGCTTCCACTTGCCCGTTTGCCTGCGGATGAGCCACTGCTGAGAAGCTTTTTCGGATCTTGAATCGTTTGCAGAAATCTTGGAACTCCTCACTTTCAAACTGAGTACCATTGTCTGTGATTATCTTCTGAGGCACACCATACCTGCAAATGATATTTTTAGTCACAAAACTTATCATTTTCTTATAGGTAATAGTAGCCAATGGTTCGGCTTCAGCCCATTTAGTGAAATAATCAACAGCAACGATAGCATATTTAATCCCCGATTTGGCAGTCGGTAAAGGCCCAATGAGGTCTATTCCCCAGATAGCAAACGGCCTTGGACTGACCATTTGTGTTAGCTCAGTGGAAGGCGCTCTAGGAATTTTAGTGAATCTCTGGCATTTATCACACTTTCGGGAATAGTTAGCAGCATCCTGATTAATTTCTAGCCAAAAGTATCCATAACGGAGGATTTTCTTTGCTAAAGTTTGACCACCTGTATGATCCCCACATTCCCCTCCGTGTACTTCAGTCAGAATTGTCTTAGCTTCTTCCTTTGTCACACATCGGAGTAATGGCATTGAAAATCCTCGTCAGTACAAACGACCATCTTGAACTATATATCTGGAGGCTTTCCTCATCAGCTTTTGTCGTTCTTTTGAACTTCCTAGCAAAGAACCATTGAGTAAATATTCAAGTATCGGAGTCATCCATGATTCTTGCTCTTGGGATACATTCATAATCCAATCAACATCCATTTCATCTGTGCTTGGAGCTAACAAGACTTCGACGGAAACTAATCCCAATAGTTGAGCTTCACCAGTACTCGAATACTTTGCGAGAGAATCCACCTTCATGTTTTCCTCTCGGGGTATATGGTTTATTGAATAACGTTCAAAATCTTGAAGGAGCTCCCAGGCTTTTCATAAATAGATGGGAAGATTCCCTCCTTTAGCTTGAAATTCCTTCCTGACTTAGCAAACAATAAGTTGAGAATCACTAAAGATCTGCAATGCCTTGATGTTTAGTTCTTTAGCGATCCTTAAACCAGCGATGAGAGCTTCATATTCAGCTTCATTGTTTGTCGAAGGGAATTCTAGTCTTAGCGCATAACACGGCGATCGCCCCTCTGGGGTTTCAAGGACAACCCCTGCTCCGGAACAGTAATCATTCCTTGCGCCATCGACATACAATTTCCATTGGACTGGGACGCTATCAGTGACTTCTTCCTCACTGTCACCCTTATCCGTACATTCTACGATGAAATCTGCCAAAGCTTGTCCATTGATTGCTTTTCGGGGATGGTAAGTGATGTCATATTGGATGAGTTCAATATTCTATTTCAAAAGACGGCCCGAAGTTTCAGGACGGAATAGGACTTGCTTTAGAGGTTGATCAGTGAGGACTTTGATGGGATGAGCTTGGAAATACGGCCTCAATTTTCTTGATGCGATCAACAAACAATAGGCGAGCTTTTCCAACCTTGAGTAGTTCATCTCTGCCCCAGTGAATCTTTTGCTGATATAATAGGCTGGGCGTTGAATCCTTGCGTCTTCCCGTACCAACACTGCACTGAGAGCATGAGACGAAATTGCCAAATATATGAAGAGATCTTCACCACTATCAGGCTTCGAAAGTATCGGAGGCACTTCCATATGCCGAACCAACTCATCAAATGCTCTCTAACATACAGGGGTCCACTCAAAGTTTTTTCTTCCTTTCTTCAGAGCATCAAAGAATGGAATGCATTTGTCAGTAGCTTTGGAAATGAACCGACTCAAGGCAGCAACCTTTCCATTGAGACTTTGCAATTCTTTCTTCGTTCTAGGAGCCTTGACCTCTCTCAGGGCAGTGATCTGAGCTTGATTGGCTTCAATGCCCCTAGCGCTCACAATGAAACCCAAAAACTTTCCGGACTCCACTCCAAATGAACATTTCAGGGGGTTAAGCTTCATTCTGTACATGCGGAGTACTGCAAACATCTCTGCAAGTGATCCATATGGTCCACTGCTTTCTTAGACTTTACTAGCATATCATCAACATAAACTTCCATCGTCTTGCCAATCTGTGGTTTAAACATGGCATTGACAAGCCTTTGGTAAGTTGCCCCTGCATTCTTGAGTCCGAAAGCCATGACCTTGTAGCAGTAGAGTCCAACATCTGTGATGAAGCTGGTATCCTCTTGATCTGGCTCATGCATCATAATCTGATTATATCCGGAGTATGCATCCATAAAAGATAACAATTCATGTCCTGCCGTCCCATCCACCAACTGATCGATCCTGGGCAGCGGGAAACAGTCTTTGGGGCAGGCATTGTTCAGATCTGAAAAATCAATGCATACTCTCCACTTTCCGTTAGCCTTTTTCACCAGCACTGGATTCGATACCCAATTTGGATAAGTAGATTCTCTGATGAAACCATTCTCCATGAGCCGATCCACTTCTTCTTTTAACGCTGCTGTCCTTTCAGGACCCTGGGTTCTTCTTTTCAAGTTTCACAGGTGTAAACTTTGGATCAATGTTCAAAGTGTGTACTGCAATCTCTGGGGATATTCCGCACATGTCAGCATGAGTCCAAGCGAATACATCCAAATTAGCCTTCAAAAATGAAATCAGAACATTCTGAACTGTTGTGTTGAGTTGTGAACCCACATTAAGTACTTTATTTGGGTCCTTTGGGTCAACGGGGACCGACACTATTACCTCTACCGGTACTACCCTATTCTCCCCTGCACTGGCTTTCCTTGGATCCATCTCTCTTCGTGCACCACTACATTCGCCAGTGCAGGGTCCACCCTGTAATTGCTACAAGGTTGGTTCTTTGATGCGGACCGGAGCCGCCGCACCTTTTCCCATTTCTCTTTTCCTTGATTCTCGCAACTCTGCAAAGTAACATTCTCGCCCCGCATCTTGGCCTCCCTTAATCACACCAACTCCATTATCTGTGGGGAATTTTAGAGTCAGACACCATGGGGCAAGAACAGCTTTGAACGCAGCAAGAGTTGGTCGGCCTAAAAAGGCATTGTAGGCAGAGAATTCTTCAACAATTATAAAGGTTTGCTTTCGAGCCACCTTCCTCGGTCCCTTTTCAAGTTCTACAAACAAATCTATGGTCCCAATCGGCTGTTCGGGTTCTCCAGCAAACCCAGCAATCTTAAGTGATGAAGCTTGAACGTCGGCCATTGGAATTTTCATTTGATCGAAGGTCTTCTTGAAGAGGATGTTGCATGAAGCTCCACAATCAACTAGAACTCTTCTCACAGTTGTCGGCCCAATACCAGCGGATATGACCAAAGGATCTATGGTCGGAGCCTCGATACCCAAAGAATCCCTGGCACTGAACACAATATCATCTGTGGAAGTCTTTTGTTGCTTTAAAGGCGCATCATTTTCTAAAAAAAAACATTCTCTTCAGCTGGTGCATGCCTTAAGGCCCGGGCATACCTTTCCATCTCGCCCCAGCTTCTGCCTACTGGGTGAGGTCCTCCAGTTATTATATTGATAACAGGTCTTTCCGGTTCATGCTCTACGGCCTTCTCACTTGAGGCAGGATGGTGAGCGGGAACTTGTTGTCCTTGAGTTGACGAAGCTGGGGCATTTCTGTTCCTTTTCACATACTGCTGGAGTTTGTTTTCCTTCAAGAGTTGTTCAATTAGCTCTTTCAGCTGACGGCATTCGTTGGTGTCATGACCGGGCTGGTTGTGGAATCGGCAGAACCTTCCACTTTTTTCCATCTTAATCGCAACTCTCATCTTAGGTGGTGTCGGATAATTGACATCATCTTTGGTTGCAAAGAAGATGTTTTCAGGGGTATCGGTCAAGGGTGTGAAATTGAAAGAACGGCCTTTCTTAGCATCTCTCTGTTTCTTTCCAACATCATTTCCCCTTTTCTGAGTGTTAGGTTCTTTCTTATTCGAAGCAGCACCATTGTTCCCGGCTTCCGCTGATACCACCTTAGCCAGTGTTTGGAGGCTCTCCAAGCGCATGAATTCATCCGCTTTCTTGTAGAATTTGTCAAGTGAGTTTGGTTCCTTCATTTTCAACCATTTTCCAAATTCACTCGATTTGTCAATCGCCCTCATCAAGTATGTCAGGACCATACGTGGCTCAGCATTATCTACCTCAGCCAATGCTATGTTAAAGCGATTCAAAAATGACCTGATGGATTCTCCCGGATTTTTCTCTAGACTTGACAGAGACATTATATCCTTTGCTTTAGAAGCATACAATCGAAATTGCTTCTTGAATTTCCTGGTCAAATCGGAGAATTGATCAATGGACCTGACTGAAAGTTCGCTATGCTCTGATACCAAATGAAAGTGCGGTGTGTATACAATTATATGTGCTAATATAGTACACACGGATCGTGTAATATGGACTACAATATAAATGCGGAAATAGATGATAATAGCATAGTAAATAAAAAATAGAAAAATCACACCAGAGATTTTTATACTGGTTCGGAGCACCGTCCTACGTCCAGTCCCAGACTCCTATCTGGATTTTCACTATTAACTACCTCGCTTCACCCGGAGGAACAGGTTTACAATACCCGAACAGCCGAACGGGATTTCACGCCTCTAATACACTGAGGACTTCAACACTTGCCTCTTACAACACCGAGGACTTCAACACTTGCCTCTTACAACACGAGGACTTCAACAAAAACAAATACAATTGTTGTTGACAACTTGTGTTCTTGAAAACACGGATTTGTCACTAGTAGTACACCCTTCCTATAATCTTATCCTCAAAGAATATGAATGATGTTTTGTAAAGATTAAAGAAGGTATTTACTTATTGAATCAAAAGATATGAAATAATTTCAATGATTCAATAAGCTAAATTAATTTTTAGAATGCAGGAGTGTTAGAGATTAGATTAGAGAGCATATATGATCGTGTAAAAACTTGTTGTTTTAATCAATGATATTGATGTGTATTTATAAAGAGAAAATAGTTATAACCCTTGGTGAAAAGTTGCAGTCAAAAGTTATGATCATTGATGAAGAAGAAGAGACGCAACCATTGAAGAAGGATGTGTCTTTTGGAAGAAGTTGCTCTCTGTTTAAAAACGGTCGACAGGTCAAAAACTAACCGGTAGACAGGTTTTTTAAAAATATAGTCGTTATGTGCATGTGTGCACGTTTATTGTGCACATCCAACAGGAACGGTCGACCGCCTATATTTGGACCGGTCGACCGGTCTCTGTTAAATTGCACAATAAAGTGCACAACCTATATAAATGTGTATATATATATATATATTATATTTTGTGCATGATTATTTGAGGATAGATTTTGACAATTTTATTACTATTATAACATCAAATAATCAACCTATAATCTAGAGTACCATATGTAGGTCTTGATTTGTCGATCGCTTTAATATTGTTGTCAGCAATCAAAATCTTCATAGAAGCTGTGACTCAACATTCTCCCCCTTTTTGATTGATGACAACATATATCTGAAGTTCTGAATCTCCCCCTGAATATGTGATCTCCCCCTGATATTTTGTCTATATATATATATATATTCCTGCAAATAATTGTTAGCACTTTCTCCCCCTTTGTCATCGACAAAAAGGAGTTGTTAAATGGAAGATGTAAAACAGATTATAGGCAACATAAAACCATAGGCAACATAAAACCACTATCACAGATCAAAAGTAACATTCACACAAGTGCCAGATAATGTCTTTAAAGCTCCACCTAAGTATAACATCTCCCCCTAAGTATAATATCCCCCTCTATTTATATGCATATGAATTTCTCCCCCTTTGTCATTATAAAAAAGAATGAGGAAATATATAAAATTATATAAAATATCTTGTATATAACGAGATAAACTCATTATTAATTATGAAGGAAAAGTAAAATAAATTTTATCATATTTACCGAAGTCCATATTTATTTGTAAGCACGTAATTCTATTAAACATATGGAACATTCTTTGAAATTCCAAAATCTATCCTTTTCCTTTTGTTTCTCTGAGTACCTGTAAAAAATAATAATAATTTTCGGTACCCACTTACTATGTTAGGGTCCGGGGGGTTAGGTCTTTGGAAACCATACCCATTTGGGTGTGGTTGAACCTTTATAAATATAATTTTCATTACAAATTACATTCTTATAATAGTTGCTAATATAAAGTTGTTTATCATGATCAATCATATTAGCTGGAATCCATATCTTAATACTATTAGTCATTAGCTTAGTACTTGAAGAATAATTTCTATCATTTCTAAACAAAGTACTATTATGACTATAACTGGTTTTAAAACTATCTTGATTACTAGTACTAGCACTAAAGTTAGTATACATGAATGCATATCTAGTACTATTTTTACTTTTAGCTTGTTTATAGCCTACACCACTTATATCATTGTGAGCTTTTGAATTCTTAACATAACCTATTCCCTTCTTATTTGAAGCAGGTTGAGAATTTTCAATAATCCTGGATAAATTTTCTCTCCCTTTATTAAAATTGGAAATATTTTTAGTAATGTCATCAAGCTTAGTTTTGAGACTAGTGTTATCTAACTCAACAATTTTAATTTTTGTTTTTAACTCATGATTTTCAGAAGCTAGAGCATTATTCTTTTCTTTTTGAGCTTCTATTTCTTGACTTAATAGAGCGAGTTGAGAATTGTCTGAATCTTGAATTTTCTCAAGTTCTTCTTCTAATATTCTCTTCTCGTCTTTAAGCATATCTCTTTCGAATTCTGCTTTCTTCTGATTTTCCAGAGCTTCCTTATATTTTCTTTTGAGACTTTTTAAAGTGTCTAGAAGTTCTGAATTTATTTCTATCATATCATCAAAAGTTAGATCACTAACCTCGTTATCTTTTGCCATGAAGCATTTGTTTGTTTGCTCCTTTGATTGTTCTTTATTGCTCTTCCTCTTCTTATTGCCTTGACTAGATCTCTTTGTAGCCATTTATTCTAGGATGTTGTCACGATCTCTAGAAAACCAGGCTCCGATACCAAATGAAAGTTCGCTATGCTCTGATACCAAATGAAAGTGCGGTGTGTATACAATTATATGTGCTAATATAGTACACACGGATCGTGTAATATGGACTACAATATAAATGCGGAAATAGATGATAATAGCATAGTAAATAAAAAATAGAAAAATCACACCAGAGATTTTTATACTGGTTCGGAGCACCGTCCTACGTCCAGTCCCAGACTCCTATCTGGATTTTCACTATTAACTACCTCGCTTCACCCGGAGGAACAGGTTTACAATACCCGAACAGCCGAACGGGATTTCACGCCTCTAATACACTGAGGACTTCAACACTTGCCTCTTACAACACCGAGGACTTCAACACTTGCCTCTTACAACACGAGGACTTCAACAAAAACAAATACAATTGTTGTTGACAACTTGTGTTCTTGAAAACACGGATTTGTCACTAGTAGTACACCCTTCCTATAATCTTATCCTCAAAGAATATGAATGATGTTTTGTAAAGATTAAAGAAGGTATTTACTTATTGAATCAAAAGATATGAAATAATTTCAATGATTCAATAAGCTAAATTAATTTTTAGAATGCAGGAGTGTTAGAGATTAGATTAGAGAGCATATATGATCGTGTAAAAACTTGTTGTTTTAATCAATGATATTGATGTGTATTTATAAAGAGAAAATAGTTATAACCCTTGGTGAAAAGTTGCAGTCAAAAGTTATGATCATTGATGAAGAAGAAGAGACGCAACCATTGAAGAAGGATGTGTCTTTTGGAAGAAGTTGCTCTCTGTTTAAAAACGGTCGACAGGTCAAAAACTAACCGGTAGACAGGTTTTTTAAAAATATAGTCGTTATGTGCATGTGTGCACGTTTATTGTGCACATCCAACAGGAACGGTCGACCGCCTATATTTGGACCGGTCGACCGGTCTCTGTTAAATTGCACAATAAAGTGCACAACCTATATAAATGTGTATATATATATATATATTATATTTTGTGCATGATTATTTGAGGATAGATTTTGACAATTTTATTACTATTATAACATCAAATAATCAACCTATAATCTAGAGTACCATATGTAGGTCTTGATTTGTCGATCGCTTTAATATTGTTGTCAGCAATCAAAATCTTCATAGAAGCTGTGACTCAACACTGACTGGCAACTTTGTAAACCACAATAGAGCCACACCTTCGAGATATACCGGGAAATATCGACATTTAATTTCATCTGACGCCCTGGCACCAGTCATATGCCAGTCATACTTATACAGAAACTCGTTTGGATCACTCGTCCCCTTATAAGCTGGAATAGTAGGGGGAACGAATTTCCTTGGGAACTCTGCCTTCAAGATCTTTTCAGTAAATGGAGTTTTGCTTGGAGCAAATCCCCACTCTTTCTCATCTTCATCTCTTCGCATACTTTCCTTCATGATTTGACGAACCATACCCAAAAAATACTCTTCATCATTTACAGGCTCTGGAGGGCACACATCAGCCACTCTCTCTGAATTCTGCCTTGACAGTCGTTCACGGAGGGTCGGCTGCGTTCCTGATCCTCCAGCTTGAGGAGGAGTCCTTTCTACAGGGTCTGCGGCTCTTTGAGAAATGTTCCCTTCAACATCCTGAACTCCCGCAGTAGGGTTCCCATCATTATTAACCGGTTGACGATTTGCCCCTAGCAGATTATTCAACTTACTCAAGATCAGGGCATTCTGGGCATTCTGGGCTTCCAACTGCGCATTCTGAGCATTCAATTGCTGATTCAGTCCCAAAACTACGGCGTCCAATTCTGCTCGTGTAACTCTAACAGTTGGAGCTACTTGACTTGAAGGAGAAGAGGTAGCGGTATTCTCTTGAACATTGTCGGATCTTACAGAACTTCGTTTTCTCCCAGGAGCCATTATTTCCAATAAACTTCTGGTTTTAAAAGAAATCCTTTCAACAATCCTTCGCGGAGCAATAGTGGAAGTTTCCTGAGTTCCACTCTCAATGAAAGCACCAAAAATGTTAACGTAAAAATCAGACGCTAACACCCCGGTGTAGATTGAAGTTGAGCGAAAGCACCACCCGTGAACACGGGAACTAAAAAAAAGTAGAGAAATCGCAGAGAAAGCAAAAAAACAACAGTTTTTATAGTGGTTCGGCTTAGGGTAAGCCTACGTCCACTTTTATTCTCTTTATTACTGAATCGATTACAACTTTACAACAATCTTCAACTACAATTCCGATGAGACAAACAACTAGAACTTTGATGCAGAAGAATTCTTTAAATCCATGTAGATTGCGTTAGATTTCCTCTCGAAGTTAGTTGAGATGGCTTTCGTGCTTGAAGTGTCGAGTGAGTCGAGAATCCAGCAGAGTATCGGCGCTTAAAGAGGTCGGCCAAAAGTCCCCTTCATGCTTGAGGTGGGTTGGTATTTATAGGGAAATCCCCCCCTTTAGGTCGTAAGTCATGACCGGTCTAAGGTAAGTCGTGACCGACTTATCTAGCCTAGCCCCATGGTCTCACAAAAGCTCATTTGTACATGTCCTAAGTCGCCCACGAGTCATCATCTAAGTCGCAAATGAGTCAGCTGGTCCTTTTGATGCGGCATTGTACCTTCACCCAGTAGCTTTAGGTCGTGGACGACTTAGGCTAGGTCGTAAGTCGTATACGAGCTAATTGATAAGCTTGTTCCCTTCAGATAATAACCCAAGTTCTAAATTGCGTACGAGTTAAGAGGTCACTGTGTTAAGCAAGGAGCAGCACCTCATTTGCTTAAGTCTCTCACGACATATGCTAGGTCGTAAGTCGCAGATAGCTCTACGTCGTTAGCTCGTTTCCTTCTTAAGTCGTGCTTTCTCTTGAACTATTAAGTCATCTTGTCCTTGAGTCGTGGGCTTCCTTAAGTCGTAAACTGTATACCCTCTTAAGTCGTAGGAACCTTAAGCCATGGATGCCTTAGGTCGTGGAGCATCCCTTTTCTTCTAAACCGTTGAGTCGTAGACTTCTCTATGTCGTAAGTCGCCAAGTCCTTCAACTCGTTGAACTGTTAGGTCGTCCATTCCTTGAGTCGAGGTCGTGCCACCAGCTAAGTCGCTAAGCCGTTATACTTTTTAGGTTGTTAAGACCTTAAACCGTTAAGTCATTTTAACCCTTAAGTCGTCCAACCTCTTGACTTGTTGAGTCGTGCATCTTTTAACTCGTTAGGTTGATAACTCACTGAGTCGCTTGTCCATTGAGTCGTCGCCCAATTTGAGTCGTTTGCTTATTGAGTCGTTTGCTTATTGAGTCGTTTACCATAGGAGTTAACACGGAAAATGTTGGATGTACATTTCTTTAGAATTCATATGTTTTAACCATTGCAACTAAGTGAAATATAGTTAAACTGCATATATTCGGCACTTACATGTTTAAATTGAGTAAGTACAGGTACTGGAAGCCGTGTGGCTGGATTTGGTTGCATTAACTGCTAAATAAATAAGTTGCATGCTTAAAAATGCTAAATAAGGTACGCCTACGCAATTAAAATAGGAAATATGAACTGTTTTTGGTTTTTCCGACCGTGTGGGTCGATGTATATATATTTATCTCTTTTGTCAAATTGCAAAAGCTCCTCCGTACAAAGGGGACTCTGCCAAAAAATTTCGGAAATTTTGGGAGTTAGAAAATTTTGGAAAATTTTGTTAACCACAAATGTTTTCAAATTAGAATTTGAAATAAATTTGTAAATAAAACTAATTTAAAGTAATGATGTGAATTAATTATAAATGAAAAATAAAATTTAAATATTTAGAGTTTAAGATAAACTGAATTCATATGAAAATGAAAGAATCAAAATTGAATAGAAATAGGTATAAACTGAAATGGTAAGGTGAAAATAAATATAAGAAACATATAAAATGTATACTGAACTTGAGAAAGAAGTGGTGAATTCTTAAATGAAAGATTGATACTACTAATATAATCTAAGTCAATATTCGAATGAGTAAATATTGACATTTTGTGAGGAAGTCGATAAAATGTTTTGGGATATTGTGATTGGATATTAGTGCTAAGCAGGATATGCAGGTATTATAAAGGGAAAGGAAAAAATGGATTTGATTTCAATAGATAAAATTTGAAATGCTCGACAAAAAGGTATGTATTTAAATTTGGTATGAAATTTGATTGGGATTTGGATTGAGCCACTTGGCCTTTTTGTTTCTTTTTGGATTCGGGAGCCCGTGGAGGCCTTTTGTAGTTGTACCGAGCTAGCCGCGCAAAGGAGACGCTGGCTAAATTTTTCGGGAATTTAGGGAGTTAGAAAATTTTTGAGAAAATTTTGATAATTTAAAATTTGGTTTCAAATTGAAACTTGAATGGTTAAATAAATGGTATGGATTGGAAGTAGGGAAAGATTTAGAAGTTAATAAGAATGATAATGGATCTTTTATAAAGGATAGTTGGTAAGTTGTTGAATTGTTAGAAACTGTTTGGTTTTGGATTAGTAAACGGGTATTGGATCATTCCTACTAATTAGTAATTTTGGGGATGAAATTCTTTTAAGGGGGGAAGAATGTGATGGCCCGGAATTTTCAAGCACTTAAAATCGGAATATTTAATTGATTCTAATGATTTAAAGGTTAATTATCAACTTAAATTACGAATATCATAATTTATTTGACGATTAAATTGGTGAATTAAATAATTTGAATTGGATAAAATATGAAATCTAGAGTTTTAACCTATTAAAAATAATTTGAAGGCTTATAAAATCTATATTGATAATATTGAAGATAATAGAACTGTTAAAATTGAATTTAACAGTGATCTGTTCAGTTTTGAAATTTTATCGTTTAAATTGAATTTAAAAAAAGCCTCCCGAGGGCACAGTCTCGGAATTCGACGAAACCAGTTCCATTGGGTCCATAGTATTAAATTTTTATCGGGTTCAAATTTCATATTGATCGGAGTTAGTATGTGAGTGTACGATATATAAACGCGCCCACAAACTTAATTGAAATAATCTAATGAAATTTACTTAGTAAAGCTTCTCATATACGCCGTTTCTTTTAACTTAACCGTGATTCCTTTTCTCTTCTTAAGGGCAGGCAAATTCTATTTATTCTTAAAAATTGAAATCACTCGGCAGAAAAAAAAAGAGAAATTCACGTCTCCTTCTCGTTCAGATCTATTCCCAGAATAATCGAGTCGAACTCAGTCTAAAATCAAACCTAAATCCTAGAAGCTCGATCTGAATTGAGGCTAGAGGGGAGGAGACATCGCGCACGCATCGAATGGGAGTCGCGAGTTATCGTCGAGTGATCGCGAGGGCTGGGATGAGTCTCGACTTCATTGGTGTCGGCATCGCGGCATGTAGCCGAGTCAAGCCTGCCATAGGTTTCGCGAGCTAGGGTTTAGATTTTGTTTCGATCGAGACAGTGTTTGGAGAATCGAAGCTTGGATTCTTGCTTGGAGTAGGCGTGTGTATTGGGGATGGTGACGCGAGCTGTGAGGTATAACTCTATTTACAATTTTAGGATACATATATGTGTGTATATATACATATAGATTAGAGAAGAAATATATTCAGTAAGGTAAAGATTAATTAAGCAGTTTTTTTTAACTTTAAGAAAATCTTAACTTAATTTAAATCTGAAATATATATATGAAGATATAAAGAAACAGAAGAAAAAAAAAATATGTACAGTGAGATATATGCAGTTTTTCCAATATATAGATATACGGGAAAAATAAAATAATAAATTGCAATAAGGTATAGTGTACTTTTTGAAAATGTATATGTATATAAATTCATAGTAAAACAAATTACTGCGGTATTTACGGAAACATAAAAGTATATTTTACAATAAAAGTATATTTTGATTGTTCTAAAGTTTTATTTTAAATTAAGTACTAAAGTAAAAGTTTTCAAAATTTAATATTAAATATACTTTATAATTAAAGTGTTTTAGAATTATTTTAAAATCTAAAATCCTGTGCTTGGCGATTCTAGTGGAATAGAAATACTTGGAATTTATTCTGAGAAAGGCAGATAGTTTTGAAAACTGTTATCAAGGGAATTTGAAAAGTGGAATTTTATCTTGTGAGGATATTCTTGAGATAAGTAAATAATTTGGGAAATTATTTATTGTGGGATGGATGTTGTGAACATTAATTGATAGTTAAATCATCGACTATCAATATTGGCCAAATGCTCTGATCGTTTCGAAGAGATCGGGATCGAGATTAATTTCTCGAAAAACCACTTCGATCCGATTTGTATGTTTTCGTGAAAACGATTTTGGATTCGAAGATGGAGCAGTGAAGTGCAAGGGCTAGTCGATACTAATCCTGAGGATATTTCCAAAATGGATGTAGTAGGAATAGTGCCTTCGGTTCCGTTCGAACCCGGGACGGACTTGTATGGACGAATGCTTGCGAAGCATCGTCAGGTGGACGATGGGCATTCTAAGGATATGTTCTATAAAGGTAACGCTTAGCCTCAAGCCTCATCAAATGGGAATGACTGAAAATCAGGAGTTATGCAGCAAGGCTAGGTGGGTAGCACCCAAGCAGGGTGAGGTCATTCCAGTCTAGATGTCCCTTTTTATTTCGGCTTAGTGGGAGGTTGCTGATCCCAACCGCGGGGTGATCTCACTCGGGATTATCCAGTAAGGGGTAGTCCCGGCCTTGTGTTGCAGGGGAGCGGGCGTACTCCTCGGTACGGTGATCTAGGTCCCGTACTATGACAGGTGGTACCCCAGTGCCTGGTCATTAGTTGGAAATCCATTCTCCCTACGAGCCTTGTACGAGTTTTGTTTATATTACCCACTCTGTGGCTAGTAGTTCGAATTTAATAGATGTAACAATTTCGTCTATTTTATAAGTATTTGTATATAGACCCTATTATAATATCAGAGGATTTCTATAAAAATTGTTTTAGCTATCGTAAGGTAAAAACCCGACATGTTTATTTGTGGCGTGGTCTTACGAGATGTTTTTGTTTTCAAAGGATTTTGAAACTTTAATAATCAATTGGGTGTGATTTTCTCATACTGGTATTCCAGACTGACTCGGGTATTATTTAATTATAATGCTCGGGTCAGACCGAGTATTATAGGATACAGGATATGATGTTGTGGAGCTCAGGAGACGAGCTGGGTGACGATACGTACATTCGTACTTGTTTATATATATATATATATATATCAATTCCGCTGTGTAGAGTTGTTGTGTATCCATTTGTATGTTATTGATGTTGATGTTGAGCTGTGATTGATGTACTCTGATTGATGTAATATATAAACAGAGATATTTGGTTCTTGAGTAAAGACTATTTATTATATATTATATTTTATTCCGCTGCGATGGTTAGATTCTGTTGTTGTTTTCTATTTTCTTCTTCTACCTCTTCTTCTTTAACCCAAATGGTTCGTATTTCTGTACCACTTGAGTTGATTGTTGCAAAATAGTGTTGACTCAAGGTGTACGGATTTGCGGGCTGTTACATAAATAATTGAATTCAAATTGGAAGTAAGTGAATCGAAATAGATTTTAATTTAATTTGATTTGAATCTAAAGTGAACTAACTTGAATGTAAATTAGTGAATGTAAACTAATTGAATAAATGAATGTTAGTAAAATCCAATGTTAATGAATTATATATGATTTAAATTGAAAATTAATTCAATGAATATTAATGAAAAGTGAATGTATATTGATTTGGTATGGATTGACTGTACAGATATTGATTTATTGGATGTTGGTTAGATGATAGTTGTTTGATGTTGGATTTGTTGCTTTTGGTTGCATTTGTTATATTGACATATATAGTTGTTATATTCAAGTACGTTGTATATCGATATTACTTTCATATATGCATGTTTCTCATTTGTTTGTTTAGTGTTTAGTAGGTGCGAATGGCGCTTGCTTTGCATTTGGAGTTCACTTTTACGCTATATTAGCCATATATCCTCGCTAATAATATATAAGGTACATATTTCGGACTACATATCGTACTTTTACACTTTTTTCCCTACGGGATGCCTCATCCTTGAAGATAAGATGTATATTTGTGACATATATATATATATATATATATATGTTGTGATCCTACTACTATCGAACCAAGCAAAGGAAGCACCGACGAATTTTTTTTAAAATCTATGGCGCTGGAAAAATTTTAAGAATTTTCTTTTGATAACTAAAATTTTGATTTTGAGTTATAAATTGAAACGATATTGGTTGGCTTTGAAAAGATAACTATTTATGGATTTCAAAACTTAGTAAAGTTTTTTGTAGTAAGTTTAACTAATGGATTTTGAGAAAAGCTAAAATGTTTAAACGAATTATTTTGAAAATTTTATGGATTTTATGACTTTTTTTTACTCGATAATTTCGAGGACGAAATTCTTTTAAGTAGGGGACAATGTAATGACCCAGAATTTCAGTTATTTAAAATTCATATATTTAATTGATTTTAAATATTCACTAGTAAATTTTATAAGCTGGATAACTTATATTTGAAATATAGTGATTAAATTGAATAATTTGATTGTTAATTTAATATTTGAAATAGTGTAAATAATTTGAATTTGAATTTAATGTGAATGAAAATGATTTACATTGTTGAATTAAATTCTATTTAAATTAGAATAATGTTAGAGAACTTTTTAAATTGATTTAAAAATTAATTTATTGTAACGATCCTGACTCGACCTTCGAAAATCGGCACCGAATACGACACTCATATTCAAATGCCGCAGATCCAAACGTCGAATCTAGTTCGCCGGAGCTTATAACACCATTAAGTACAACACAACGGAAGAAAAGAATATCAATATATATAACATTGATACAATGACAGATACAACATCTGATATAATATGACACAACAGAATGATACAATAGATATCAATACTATCAAAGATACAAGACACAGCGGAAAGAGTATCTTCAATAGAGTGCATCCCCAAATCCAATGCTCCAATCCAAAGCTAGCTCAAACCCCCCATCACGTTTCACAAAGATAAGCAAGTGCAGTCCTCCAAAGACTGAACTAGCTCCAGATAATCTACTAAACCTGACTATCTGAAAAACCAACCTCTAGACTGCCCGTGTGGAAAAATTGTGGGCACCCAGAGTTTAGGAAAGGAACAATAAAACTCCAGGTCAGTCATGGGACTGGTATGAGTAACAAAATAGTTTATCCTTTAAACAGACAAAAAACGAATTTAAAATAAATCCATAATGCTTTTTGGAAAATGAAACTACCATAAGGCCTCCCGCCACACACACAATGCAAACGCAGAATTAGAGGAGATTTCTCCTTATGATAGTCAAACATGCTTGATACGAGAAAATTTCTTTGATATTATTATTAGTGCATAGTGCAGAAAATATTTCGAAAGTATAATATTATTCTTAGCCAGCATAGGCATTTCGCACTATGCCTAATATAGCTACCATCTAAACAGTGGGGCGCCACCATAAGTAAATGGTAGGTTCTACAACTAAAACCGTACAAGGTGCATATTGGATGAATGGATTTCCAACAAATGGTCGGGCTAAGTAACTTCCCACTATCCATGGGTACGCCTCTGGCGGGACGTCCCGAGAACTTAACCAGCTCTCTGCCAACACAAGGCCGGGTTACCTCTGTAACTAGGTAACTACTACACGAGCATGTCATCCCTCGGTCCTTTGGGACCTTTATCCGAGGCGCCTCTAAACCACAAAGCAACAACCACACAGTAAATGAGATTGGAGCCACCGCATAGGTAAATATCTGGCATCCATACCATGATACCACCCTTTACTAGAAGGGAATGACACACCCTAAAGGGCGCGACCCTCATAACCTTGCCGCATCTTTCCTATTTCGACCATTTCTGGGGTGTGAGGTCCTGATGCAGTCTCGTCCACAAAGCTACGCTTTATACAAAAGCCATACTTTGATCAGAAATGATCAACAAATGATCATCAATACACAGCAGCACTCAGCATGCCACACTTCCAAATTGGGAATATATCATAGATAACCTTCAACAACATAACCTCTGAGCTCATACGTCTCAGAGAAGGGTGTTAAGCTAAGAGAATAAATTCTCCGCCACCAACAGATATGTATTTGAAAGAAATCTGCTTTATATCTCAAAGTGTAGTGTCAGACATGCAACCATACAAGTCTGTCCCGGGTTCGGAAAGAATCGCAGGCACTTTCGAAGAAGCCCTTGCAAATCCGGGTATTCACAATCCGATCGGACCTCCCATCACTTAGGAAATCTCTATACTGGCTCGACTTAGTGCAGAGACAATCGATAGGTTATCCTATCATTTTCGAAAATACCCGGTCTTCACCACCGGTCTTCAAATGATATCCATATCGACGTATCATTATTCGGAATGGGTTATATGACACAAAGGTCCTCTTCCGGCTAAACCGAGTAATGAGCGTAATATTTAAAAATATATGGATAATGGGATTTCAGTTAAGTCACAGCTTATTATCCAAAACTTTTCCTTCAAATGGTTTAAACAAATTACCATTTCAAATCTTTTTAAATAAAAGATTTATTTCACAAAGTTCACCCCGTTTCACAAAGATCAACTTACGGATTTCAAAACAATTTCCATTTCAAATGGATTAACTCAACCGATCTTTCAGTTTAAGATTTAATTCATAACTCTCAAATTCCAATTCAAATCTTTTATATGGAAGATGTACCATTTAAAGTCCTTTTTGATTTCAAAACAAGATTTAATCATCTTCACAATGTTTAATTTATAGTTTTTCCAAACTATTACAATTTTATTTCAAACTTGAAATCTTTCGATACAGATTGGAAATCCATTCTTTTTGTGAAAGCTATTATTATTTAAAACAAATAGTTTTCGTTTTGGGAAAACTAATTACAATTTACATAAGTGAAAACCATCCAAGTATAAAACTTGGATTTAAATTTAAATTTCCAAACCATACTTTTTAAATGGTTAAAACCCATATAAACACCTTTATAACTTGTATAATCTTTCAGACCAAAATTTCCAAATTATTGAATTCAATTCCAAATATTGAATTCAAATTTAAATCAAATTATTTAAATTTCCAGTTTATTAAGTTATTTAAAATAACTTTTATCTTTGATAACTCATTTTCAAAATCTTTCCGTTCCAATTACAAAGCTATTTTGAATTCAAGAATTCAATCTTTAAAATTGTTAAAAATCTGTGACTTAGCCGATTCCCTCGTGCAATCCATATTTGTGTGTATGGTGTAGTCCAGGGGTTTTACGCAATAGTGCAACATCATAAATCATCACATCACATATTTAAACACATCGATATTGATAAGCGGTATGATCTATAAAGCATATCGTTCATTCACAGATTCACAAATAAATAATAAAATTTATCAAAGATAATAAATTACATTTATCACAGATCACATCGAAACAATTCATAGCACGAAGCATAACATATCAGAAATATCAAACAGTTCAACAATCAATAGAATTCAAACATTCATAAGTGAACTCAATTAATTATCTGGTTAATTTAAATCAAATGGGTCATCAATCATGATTAATTAACATTAATTTATTTCAAAACATTTGAATAATTATCCTTTAATCATTTATTAACCAAATAAATCAACCTTTAATTATTAAATAATTAACCTTTCATTATTCAATTATCCTTTAATTAATTTCCCTTAATTAATTCATTAATAAGTTAATCAACCCTCAATTGATTACCATTTAATTAATTATTCTTAATTAATTACAATAAGTGATTATCCCTTCATTAATCACTAACTTATCATTAAAAATCTTTAATTAACCTTCTTCATAATTAATTATCATTAACAATTATTAATTACAAATAAATTAGACAATTGATTATTAATTTACCAATTAATTACAAATTGATAACCCCCTAATTAATTACAATTATAAATTAATTAACCAACTTTACTTACAATTATAAATTAACCATTCTTAATTATTTTCCAAAATAATTAATAAATACTAATTATTATCTTAATTAACATTTTAAAACTTCCTTAAACTTTGTAAACAAATTATTACTAATTTGAAAACTTTAGTGTTATTTACACTAAATACTTAACTTAGGTTAATTACTACATCAAAATATCAATTAAGATTTTAGAAAACATTGTTAAGCATTTTCCTCAAATAATTAAACTTGTAATAAAATCTTAATTTAACATTATCAAACCTTAATTAAGTCGACAATACTAAAAATTGTTTTAAAGAAAAATTTACTTAACTCACTTTTCATTTTGCTGCAGGTTTGGGAATCAAACCCGAGCCACATTTCTGTTTACTCGAGTACATACTCGAGTTCTCCCACAACTTTCTCGAGTTAAATCCTATTTAAATCTTTAATCACTTTATAAAATACTTTAACAATTTGAAGTTATTAAAACATTTCATTTTTTATAAAATTTATTTACAAAAAAAATCTGGAATTCAAATTCATTCTGAATTCAGATTTAAACTTGTTGTAAAACCTTTGTTTTAAAAAATTTACACTTTTTAAATTCAGTTTAAATTAGAAAAACCTAACACTTCAGGTTTAAGCAATAACCTGTAACAAAATAATTTACTCGACCCAAGCAAAACTGACTTCGTGTCAAGCCCTACCTGACTTCGAGCAAAATCGCGAAATAACTCGAGTGAAACTCGAGTATCTACTCCTTCCAACTAACTTCTCCATGTACAAACAATGCACCGTGCATATGCATGGCGACGATGATCGTCGCTCGTCATCATCGATAATCTTCCCACATCATCCATCACCCAAACACCCTTTCACAAGCATCAAAACATCATCTTCAACTCGAAATTAAAATCGAGCTCACACTTCAAACCTGGAAACGTGAACTGGAACCACCGTCGACTTGTCAACGCCTCGTTCTCACAACCACGACCACCAGAGAACCTAAAACTCCAGCCAACCACTCGATAGCATCCCCTCTGTCATCTCCTAGAGCCACGTCGCACTCGGTCGGCTATCGACGACGAATGAAACGAAAGACTAAGCCTCGCCAAAACTAGGTTTACGAACGAAAAACGCTTGCCTCCATCGCCTCGATGATCGAGTGCACCTCCAACCATTTTTCCCTGCAGCACCGTAGACTCCTCCACCTCCACATGAAACCCCGACCCCTCTAGTGCCTCCGACCGCTGAAATTCGACCGAAACCCACTTTTCGTTCATCTTCGAACTGCTCTTAAACCCTCCATGTAAAAATTATGATTTTAGCTTTAAAAATCATATTAAGGTATAAGAATTCAAATTATATAATTATAATCAAAAATTAAAATGTTTGAATTTTGACTAAGTTAAGTTTTGGCTCAGTTTTCTTAAGTTTCAAAGGTATTTACGAATTGTTTTAACTGAAATAAATTTTTAATGCTTAATTCATGAACAAACAAACAATCTTTGTTTGTATTTTAAATTATAATAGTTACTGGATTAAGAGATAAAAATTTATTTATAAATCTTGGGTTTTAGAAAAAACTATAAAAAGAAACAGAGGTTACATATATTCAAGTGCATGCATACATCATACTTCAGCGGTTCAATAATATGAACACAAATATACTCCACAATACAATATTGAACACAGAAATAACATGCAACCAAAATTTTACTTAAAGTTTAAAGGTGAAGTTACTCACTTTGCTTCATAAGAAAGAACAGAGAACTGCTTTGCTGAAACAGGTTGTGAAAATTTGCAAGCTGAAACCTTTTTGATTTCTGGTTATAGTTGATTTGCATTGTTATTTAGTTGAACTTTGTTTAAGTTTTAAGATGATGCTTACTCTAGATTTTCACAGTTTGGATGGACGAACTGGAATAAGGAATTGATATTTATGAAACAAGTTACAAGTTGATATATAGGAAAAAGATTACATGTGATATAATTTGTTTTGTACCAGGGTCAGAGATTTTCTTCTTTTTTTCATTGACTAAAGATATTTTTTCTACTTTGGTGGCTGATGATGTTGTTATTTCGGCTGAAATGAGATTGCATTAATTATCATTGTCTTGTTTTATAAGCTTATGCTTATCGCTTTTTTCATATTTATCCTTTGTTTGATTTTTTTTATTTGTATGAAGATATTATTCTTTTTCCTTACTTACATTCTTTTGTTTTATCTACTTCTTACATACAATTGTTTTTATTTCTATTTCTAATCAACATATTGAATGAGTCCATTCTTAGATTTATATCTATTTCTAGTATAAATACTTACTTTTATTTCTTTGTTTTAAAGTTTAACTATCAAACCTTTAATTCATATCAACATGTTTTATAACTATATTTTATACTTGTATTTTGTATTGATAAAATTTATTCCATTATAAATACATCTTCTTACCCAGTATTATATACACATTATTTTAAAGAAAATGTCTTAAAACGAACTACCCATAATTTTAATTTACATCAATAATATTTCAAACCCAAATTGTTGTTCTAAGTCATTTATTCAAAATTTAAATTCAAATACAAATTCTATATTCAAATTTTAAAGTCAAATTCAAATTTTATTCCAAAATTTACATTAACTATCAATTTAAAATTAAATTCAAAACTGGGATCGTTACAGATTCCTCCCTTAAGAAAATTTCATCCCCGAAATTTGCAGGCAGGAAAACAACAAAGATAGATACACAAAGATAGAGAAATATCTTTCCAAATCAAACTAGATATCAATTTTGCATTTGTCTTACCAAATCATAATATCGACAATATGAGAACAAACTCATTCAATACTACACAGGATACTCGGGTCACCAAACCTACGAAATATGCAAGGCACTAGTTAGTCCGAAGGATAACTAATCATTCGTAGAATATATCAAACCTCAGAGAATAGATAGATAGATTCAATCTTCTACAATTTCTCAAACACTAGATATGGATTCCAACTTAGGTCGAACATCCCAAAGTATATCCAACTTGTCCCTCTTCGGACTTCAGTCTACACAAGAAATTACAATAGAATTTCAAATTTGGTTTTAAACGAAATCGTTTTATCGATTCAATTCAAATTTGGCTTCATATTCTATTAATCAATTTAACTCAGTTTATTTGAAATTGCAATTTCAAATTTCAAATTCATTAAAGCTTAGATCGAAAAACTGATAAGAAACCGATGAAGATACGAAGTAAGGATTTTCTACAACGATTTGTAGGGCCACCCTCACACCGAAACTTTTCTTGTAGATGCTGCGAACCAAATCAAAAGAATTTGGAATCCTTCTCAAAAGAGATTGAGAAGAGAAAGATTGTTTCCGTTGTTGCGGGTATTGACCATTCATACTTGTACTCCCCTGCCCCGTATCTCGTCCTCTTCTTGCACTCATACTCACTATCAGTGAATAGTAAGAGAACTTACTCAGGCATTCGAACGGATATCTTTAGGGATTACTCATTCTAGGGTTTACTTCACCCTATCTCTAATGATCTACTTAATGTGCTTTACTCCAGAGCTAAATTTTCAACCTTCAGCTCTGATACCAAATGTAACGATCCTGACTCGACCTTCGAAAATCGGCACCGAATACGACACTCATATTCAAATGCCGCAGATCCAAACGTCGAATCTGGTTCGCCGGAGCTTATAACACCATTAAGTACAACACAACGGAAGAAAAGAATATCAATATATATAACACTGATACAATGACAGATACAACAACTGATATAATATGAAACAACATAATGATACAATAGATATCAATACTATCATAGGTACAAGACACGGTGGAAAGAGTGTCTTCAATAGAGTGCATCCCCAAATCCAATCCTCCAATCCAAAGCTAGCTTGAACCCCCCATCACGTTTCACAAAGATAAGAAAGTGCAGTCCTCCAAATACCGAACTAGCTCCAGATAATCTATTAAACCTGACTACCTGAAAAACCCAACTCTAGACTGCCCGTGTGGAAAAATTGTGGGCACCCAGAGTTTAGGAAAGGAACAATAAACTCCAGGTCAGTCATGGGACTGTTAAGAGTAACAAAATAGTTTATCCTTTAAACAGACAACAAAAGAATTTAAAATAAATCCACAATGCTTTTTGGAAAATGAAACTACCATAAGGCCTCCCGCCACACACACAATGCAAACGCAGAATTAGAGGAGATTTCTTCTTATGATAGTCAAACATGCTTGATATGAGAAAATTTCTTTGATATTATTAATAGTGCATAGTGCAAAAAATATTTCGAAAGTATAATATTAATCTTAGCCAGCATAGGCATGTTGTACTATGCCTACCATAGCTACCATCTAAACAGTGGGGCGCCACCATAAGTAAATGGCAAGTTCTACAACTAAAACCGTACAAGGTGCATATTGGATGAATGGATTTCCAACAAATGGTCGGGCTAAGGAACTTCCCACTGTCCATGGGTACGCCTCTAGCGGGACGTCCCGAGAACTTAACTAGCTCTTTGCCAACACAAGGTCAGGTTACCTCTGTAACTAGGTAACTACTACACGAGCATGCCATCCCTCGGTCCTTTGGGACATTTATCCAAGGCGCCTCTAAACCACAAAGCAACAACCACATAGTAAATGAGATTGAAGCCACCACATAGGTAAATATCTGGGCTCCATACCATGATACCACCCTTTACCAGAAGGGAATGACACACCCTAAAGGGCTTGACCCTCATAACCTTGCCGCATCTGGTTAATTTAAATCAGAAGGGTCATCAATCATAATTAATTAACATTAATTTATTTCAAATCATTTGATTAATTATCCTTTAATCATTTATTAATCAAATAAATCAACCTTTAATTATTAAATAATTAACCTTTCATTATTCAATTATCCTTTAATTAATTTCCCTTAATTAATTCATTAATAAATTAATCAACCCTCAATTGATTACCATTTAATTAATTATTCTTAATTAATTACAATAAGTGATTATCCCTTCATTAATCACTAACTTATCATTAAAAATCTTTAATTAACCATCTTCATAATTAATTATCATTAATAATTATTAATTACAAATAAATTAGACACTTGATTATTAATTTACTAATTAATTACAAATTGATAAACCCCTAATTAATTACAATTACAAATTAATTAACCAATTTTACTTACAATTATGAATTAACCATTCTTAATTATTTTCCAAAATAATTAATAAATAATTATTATTATCTTAATTAACATTTTAAGACTTCCTTAAACTTTGAAAACAAATTATTACTAATTTGAAAACTTTAATGTTATTTACACTAAATACTTAACTTAGGTTAATTACTAAATCAAAATATTAATTAAGATTTTAGAAAACATTGTTAAGCATTTTCCTCAAAAAATTAAACTTGTAATAAAATCTTAACTTAACATTATCAAACCTTAATTAAGTCGACAATACTAAAAATTGTTCTAAAGAAAATTAACTTAACTCACTTTTCATTTTGCTGCAGGTTTGGGAATCAAACCCGAGCCACATTTCTGTTTACTCAAGTACATACTCGAGTTCTCCCACAACTTTCCCGAGTTAAATTTTGTTTAAATCTTTAATCACTTTATAAAATACTTTAACAATTTGAAGTTATTAAAACATTTCATTTTTTTATAAAATTAATTTACAAAAAAAACTGGAATTCAAATTCATTTTGAATTCATATTTAAACTTGTTGTAAAACCTTTGTTTTAAAACTTTTGCACTTTTTAAATTCAGTTTAAATTAGAAAAACCTAACACTGTCAGGTTTAAGCAAAAACCTGTAACAAAATAATTTACTCGGGCCAAGCAAAACTGACTTCGAGTCAAGCCCTACATGACTTCAAGAAAAATCGCGAAATAACTCGAGTATCTACTGCTTCCAACTAACTTCTCCAGGTACAAACAATGCACCGTGCATATGCACGGTGACGAAGATCGTCGCTGATCATCATTGATGATCTTCCCACATCATCCATCACCCAAACACCCTCTCGCAAGCATCAAAACATCATCTTCAACTCGAAATTAAAATCGACCTCACACTTCAAACCTGGAAACGTGAACTGGAACCACCATCGACCTGTCAACGCCTCGTTCTCACAACCACAACCACGACCACCAGAGAACCTAAAACTCCGGCCAACCACTCGACAGCATCCCCTCTGTCATCTCCCATAGCCATGTCACACTCGGTCGACTATCGACGAAAAATGAATAAGCCTCGCCAAAAGTAGGTATACGAATGAAAAACGCTTGCCACTGTCGCCTCGATGATCGAGTACACCTCTGTAAAGGCCCGCAAATCCGTACCCCTTTTGAGCTGGCAAAATTCCACAACAATTCAGCCCAAAGTGGAACAAATGTACGAGTCTTTGGGTTTAAAGAAGAAAGAGGTAGAAGAAGAAGAAAAGAAAACAATAACAGAATCTCACATATCGCAGCGGAACAAATATAATAGATAAATGAATATCTTTAAAACAAAGAACTATATCAGTTATTATATTACATCACATTACATTATCAGAGTGTTACAACAACAAAACAACGAAAAAGAATATAACATATACTAGTGATACGCTTCGCCATCCAGCTTGCTCCTGATCTTCATAGCATCTCCTTTTCGACTTCGCTCCAAAATAATGATAATCTCACTCTAGGCTGCCCGTGTGGAAAAATGTGGGCACCCAGAGTTTAGGAAGGGAACAATAAACTCCAGGTCGGTCGTGGGACTAGTGTGAGATCTTAAAATCAGTTATTTTCATAAAGAAAATAAAAAAAAACCGCTATTCTTTTGGAAAATGAAACTACCATAAGGCCTCCCGCCACACACACAATGCAAACGCAGAATTGGAGGAGATTTCTCCTTATGATAGTCAAACATGCTTAATACGCAAAATCTTTTTAATATTATCATTAGTGCATAGTGCAAAAAACATTTCGAAAGTATAATATTAATCTTAGCTAGCATACAACCATTATTATATGCCTACTATAGCTACCATGTTCAATAGCATGTTACCACCACATTCCATGGTAGGTCATACGACTAAAACCGTACATGGCGCGTATTGTTTCTTTGGATTTCCAACAAATGGTCAGGCTAAGGAACTTCCTACTGCCACATGGGTACGCCTCTGGAAGGACGTCCCAAGAACTTAACCAGCTCTCTGCCAACACAAGGCCGGCTTATCTCTGTAACTAGGTAACTACTACACGAGTATGCCATCCCCCGGTCTTTTGCGACCTTTATCCAAGGATCCTCAACCACAAAGCAACAACCGCAAAGAGTAATAGATTTGCAGCAACCACATGGGTTAAATATCTGGGATCCATACCATGATACCACTCTTTTCCAGAAGGAAATGGCATACCCTAAAGGGCGCGACCCTCATAACCTTGCCGCATTCTTCTTGTTTTGACCATTTTCGAGGTGTGAGATCCGACGAAGTCTCGTCCACAAAGCTACACTTCTCACAAAGTCATGCTTTGATCAATAAATGATCAGCGACACTTCTAATGCCACATTACCAAATTGGGAGTATATCACTAATAAACATCAACTACATAACCTCCAAGCTCGTACGTCTCAGAGAAGGGTGTTAAGCTAAGAGAATAAATTTTCCGCCAATAATAGAAATGTATTTGATAGAAATCAGCTTTATATCTCTAAGTGTAATGTCAAACACACATCCATAAAAGTCCGTTCCGGGATCGAACGGAACTGAATGCACTAAAAGGAATCCCTTGCAAATCTGGATATTCACAAATCATGTCCGGAATCCCCATCACAAAGGGTGGTAAAATCTCTATACCGGAGCAACTCGATGTAAAGACATTCGACAGGTAATCCTTTCATTTTCGAAAATATCCGGTCTTCAACACCATCTTCAAATGCAATCCCATTTCGTCATATCAGTATTCGGAATGGGTTTTATGACACAAGGTCCTCTTCCGGCTAATCCGAGTAATGAGCGTTATTTTTAAAAATAAGTATTCAATCAGATTTTAAACAAATCACAACAATTTCGATGTTGATCTTCTTAAACAAAAGATCAATCACAATTACCAAGGTTCGATGTGGTTTTCGAATATCCATTTGGAATCCGACCCCCGGTCGCATCGAAATTCAAATGACATTAAAAAGGCCAATATTGATAGTCGGTTATTTAACTATCAATCAACATTCACAACAATTGCTAAATATCAAATAATTTTTCCCCAATTATTATTTTCAAACTATCTTCGCAATATATAATTTTAACATTTCAACACTTTGAAAACAAATTTCAAATCGATTTACACATTTCAATTCATTGAAAACAAATTTCAAATCATTTCCCTTACGCGGAATATATTTCCAAATATTTATTCATTTCCATTGGAAATCTGCCGAGTTAAAATAATTCAAATCACTTATCCAAAATATTCTTGGAACATTTAAAATAAAACCATCTTAAATACTTACTTAAAATATTGGTTATGAAAACATTATACTAATTATCACATATAAGATTTCAAGTCCCAACTAATTTAAAAATAAAATTAGTAGATAATGTATAACTATTTAAATAACCGCTTCCTAAAACAAATATCAATTTTAATCTTTAAAATAATCCCTTCTATAAGTAATTAAATAAATCCATACTTTAAAGATTTGAAACCAGTTAAGAAAACAATTTATCCAAAGTATCCTTTCTAAAACCATCCTTAAAAATTTTCAGTTTATATTTATAGGCTACTTCGAAATCATACTCAGCTTTCCAGGAAAAATACATTTCCATTTCAAAATGGTTCATTCAAATCAATTAATGAATCTTTCTTGATTTATTTTAAATTTACGTTCCAAATTCGTAAATTCCTTTCACACTTTTAAAAATAACCAAATGTTTATTTTTAGAACAAATTTCCCTTTCCTTTATAAATTCCCATTGTAAATTTAAACTTCTAAATATCCATTGACATACGATTTTCAAATCGATTTCCAAATATTCATTTTCAGCACCGAATTAAATTCTAAATTGATTTCCAAATTTATTTTCAAATACCAAATCAATTTTCAAATTGATTTCTAAAATAAATTCCTTTATCCCTTCCAAATTATTTAAAATCCGTATTTTTTAAAATAAATTATTCACCTTTTGAATAATATTACTTGAAATCCATTTATTGAATCTTTTGGAATTCATTCAATAGGATTTCACTATAGATTTTCAACTTAAATTTAAAAATCCAATTTTATTTACATCTGGTATCTTGCGATACCAAAAAAAATATTCGGCTAAATTTTAGCCCTCAACAAATTTAGTTACAATATAATCACACAGAGATTATCAACATACAACATATGAAACAAATTCAATATTTGAGGAATCCAGTTGGATCCCTCCAACCTGTTTCCCTGCATCCACAGACGTTAGCACAGCAATTAAATACCAATTCCACTTCGAGGTGGAATATCGCGGTATATGGGAATAATATAATATCATCCGCTGTTATGCGTCACATAGGGTCTCATCCGCTATATAATGCGGTAAATCAATCACTCCAAATACATATATAATACCAATTCCACTTCGAGGTGGAATATCGCGGTATATGGGTTTAAATATAATATCATCCGCAATTATGCGGCACATAGGGTCTATTTCAAAACAAATGATAATAATTTATCATCAAAACACACAATCAACAATTTAAATTTACTATCACAATTCAACAATCAATCAATAACTGAAATTTTCAATTATTATTTTGAGTGAGAATATCTCACCTTAGCTTTTGTCTTGCAATCCATTTCAATTCCGACATGATTTCTCCATTTTAGACCTTGAAAAAAATTATATGATTTATTAATATTCGATCAAATCGAAACATCAATTACCGTTTAATAAATTTATTTTAAACTAAAAAATTACTTTTAAATTAACATTTTCTTTTAGAAACCTTTTAGTAATTAAAATAATTCATATAGGTTAATTTAACAATTTAATCATCAAATCCATTAGTTTAAAATGACTAGTAAATTTAAAATGTGTATAAGTATATTTACTTCCTTTTAAAAACACATATTCTATATAAAATTATTTATATAGTTTCTAAATTCTAAGTTTTATATATATTTTCAATTCAATTCAATTTAAAATTTCTGCCTTCATGAAGCTTATATGAAATTTCCAGTTTCTGTATATATATTTCCTCCCCATTCTAATTATAAATTAAATTAACTACAAGCTGAAATTAAATCAACTAGAAGAAGATGATATACCTATGGCCAGACATCACTAAAGCTCGAATTTGAGCTCGAGCTCCTCAAACCTAACCCGAACTTCACTGTCGATGCTCCTTATCGAAGTCTGGACTGTCGAACCCTAGCAGAGCGTCGCCGAGCCCTGCGAGTACCACCACACCCTTAATTGAATCGCGAGCCTCCTCCTACGGCTATGAATCGACCGCCCACTCCATCAACGGAGACAGCCCAATCTCCTCTTCGTTGCGGCATGAGTAACAATGCGACCTCCTTCTTATTCACGAGCGCCTGCGTACGCGTGATGCTTCCTTGCATTCGCCTCTCGATGCTGACGAACCCCAAACCCAAAGCGAACATCGAAACCCTCGATTTTGATTAGGAAGTAGGCTGCCCCCCTTTATTTTTAAAGATTGATTTCGTGACTGTTGTCGCCATTTTTTTATAAAAGGATCGATTTGATTTAGGTTTCATTCAGCATTTTTCTTCGACTGGATTTTCGTTCGATTTGGGGAAAGGAGAAAAGAAGTAGCGGTTTTGTACTAAGGAATAGAAAGAAATGCGACATTAATAAGGGGAGTTGTCGGTTTGCTTCAGAAGACAATGGGGAGCATGATTTGATTTCGAGCGAAAGAGGCAGCGCAAATTAAGGATAAGGGGTAGCATATGAATGAAAAAGGCTACAGTGTCTGAAGGAACAGAAAGTAGTTGATGGGAAAATTTTCGGCTATTGACTGGGGTAGATATGTTGACCAGTCAAATTATATTTAAATTAAACCGATTAGTTATTGTCTAGGCGTTTATATTTCATACGATCACATGATAACTCCGAAAGCTATAAAACTTGAAATCCGATAATAGTTCCAAACCAAGACTGTGCCTCGGAAGGCTGTTTTTAAATATCGAATTAAACGATATAAATTCCAAACCAAACAATTCACTTTCAAATTCAATTCTTTAGTTTCTATTATCTTCAGTATTATCTATATGATTTTCTAAGCCTTTAAAATATTTTTATCAAGCTCAAAAACTGTAAATTCAATATTTTATCCAACTTCAATAAATTAAATTCAATAACTAAATTGCCAAATTTATAGTTAAAATTGAAATTCAAATTTAAAAACAACTTCCAAATCAAATAAATATTTTAATTTCAAATGCTAAAAAATTTCGGGTCGTCACAACCTTCAACCATTTTTCGCAACAGCGCCGTAGAGTCCTCCACCTCCACGTGAAACCCCGACCCCTCTAGTGCCTCCGACCGTCGAAATTCGACCGAAACCCACTTTTCGTTCATCTTCGAACTGCTCTTAAACCCCCCATCTAAAAATTATGATTCTAGCTTTAAAAATCATATTAAGGTATAAGAATTCAGATTATATACTTAAAATCGAAAATTAAAATGTTTGAATTTTGACCAAGTTAAGTTTAGGCTCAGTTTTCTTGAGTTTCAAAGGTATTTACAAATTGTTTTAACTGAAATAAATTTTTAAAACTTAATTCATGAACAAACAAACAATCTTTGTTTGTATTTTAAATTCTAATAGTTAATATATTAAGAGATAAAAAATTATTTACAAATTCGGGTTTTTAAAAAAACTGTAAAAAGAAACAGAGGTCACATATATGCAAGTGCATGCATACATCATACTTCAACAGTTTAACAATATGAATACAAATATACTCCACAATACAATATTGAACATAGCAATGACTTGCAACCAAAATTTTACTTAAAGTTTAAAGGTGAAGTTACTCACTTTGCTTCAGAAGAAAGAAAAGAAAACTGCTTTGCTGAAACAGGTTGTGAAAATTTGCAAGCTGAAACCTTTTTGATTTCTGGTAGTAATTGATTTGTACTGTTGTTTAGTTGAATTTTGTTTAAGTTTTAAGATGATGCTTACCCTAGATTTTCACAGTTTGGATGGACGAACTGGAATAAGGAATTGATATTTATGAAACAAGTTACAGGTTGATATATAGGAAAAAGTATACAGGTGATATAATTTGTTTTGTACAAGGGTCGGAGATTTTTTTCTTTGGTTCATTGACTAAAGATATTTTTTCTACTTTGGTGGCTGATGATATTGTTATTTCGGCTGAAATGAGATTGCATTAATTATCATTGTTTTGTTTTATAAGCTTATGCTTATCACTTTTTTTCATATTTATCCTTTGTTTGATTTTTTTTATTTGTATGCAGATATTTTTCTTTTGCCTTACTTACATTCTTTTGTTTTATCTACTTCTTGCATACACTTGTTTTTATTTCTATATCTAATCAACATATGAATGAGTCTATTCTTTGATTTATATCTATTTCTAGTATAAATACTTATTTTTATTTCTTTGTTTTAAAGTTTATCTATCAAACCATTAATTCATATTAACATGTTTTATAATTATATTTTATACTTGTATTTTGTATGTTAAAATTTATTCCATTATAAATACATCTTCTTACCCAGTATTATGTACACATTATTTTAAAGAAAATGTTTTTAAAACGAACTACTCATAATTTTAATTTACATCAATAATATTTTCAAACCCAAATTGTAATTCTAAGTCATTTCTTTAAAATTTAAATTCAAATACAAATTCTATATTAAAATTCAAATTTTAAAGCCAAATTCAAATTTTATTCCAAAATTTACGTTGACTATCAATTTAAAATTAAATTCAAAACGGGATCGTTACATTTATAGGAATCGAATATTTTAATATTTAATTGACGTATAAAAATAGCCATTTTTGATACAGTCTCGGATTTCGATGATACTTGTTTCATTGGATCCGTAATGTTATATTATTATAAGATTTCAAATTTCATGTCAATCGGATTTACGGTTTGTCCAGGGTAAGCGAAAACGCGTATAAATTTGTGTAAGTCTAATTTAAAATTAAATAGTCGATTTGTAAACCTATCTTCCAAATATGATCGAATTGGCTCCTGATATATATTCCATTGTGTTTAGAATAGGGGTAAAACATTATAATTTCTAGATGGAACACTTCGTTTCGAGTTCGGAAGATTTTCGGGTGAATAGTGACGTTTAAATTTTCTATAAAAGGACCTAAGGATTTCACTTTTACAACTTAACCCTAATTTCAAAGCCCTAGCCGCTATTAATTTTGATGACCAGAATTTTATCTTCTTCTCCCTCTATTTTCCCTCAATCCAAAAACAATTGGCAAAAATCTTCAACTACAAAATGATAGAGCACGTCGAGATCTTCACATCCAACGGTGATGATCGAATATGGTGCAACGATCGAGGAGAAAACGGCTTGGGAAGTCGCACGTTCAAGCACAAAAATTGAGGCCTTTGTCCAATCGAGTCTGTCAATATTCGAGCCGAGAGTAGAGCACGCTTGGGGTTACGACGTGGTATGCTCCGATCGTCTTCGAACATTGTGATGGAGGCGCGAAAATTCATGCAAGGGTGGTGGCTCCATGGGTTTTGCGTGTGTGAATATATCCTAGGGGAGGAAGAAGAAATAGCGGATGGCCCTGATCTAGGGTTGATGGAATATACGGTCGAGATTAACTAGGCTAAAAAAAATTAAAAGATTTTGTAAATTATTATATATTTATATAAACTTTGTAACATCATAACTTCTTCATACGAGGTCCGTTTTTGACAAAACAGTTGTGTTGGGTCAGTATTGACGAGCACTACATTTTAGAGCTAGTTTGGATTCGATTGGAGATAGTGTAAATTTCGGGTAAAATGAAACGCTCATTTAATTTTATTCGGAATAAAACACTGCAACTGCTTTTGGAACCAAAGTAAGTACAACTTACTCTTTCTGACTCACTGATATTTTTATATAAGTGAGAAATAATTTATTTTATGTTGATTGATGATTGTTTGAATGATATATGATATATTATATATATTGATTGGTATTTGGATATATTTCTACCTATTGGAGCAGATGAGACCCTATATGTTCCCGTGTATGAGCGGATGACCTTTTGTACGCGCCTCAAAGTGGACATTGTACACATATTCTCATATGTATATTTGGTATAGGTGATAGGTTGGAGGGATCCAATTGGATTCCTCACCAGTATTGGTTTATTTACAAATATTCTGATATATACTGTTATCATGTGATATATGATATTTTTGGATGCCGTGATTGATGTATTCAGTGCTGTTGCAGCATTGGGCCTATTTTTGGTAAATTAAAAATGTTAAAGTGATGATTTCAATTTAAAAAGGATTTTCAAGTGATTTTGAAAATAGATGTTTTGTTGATTTTTTGAATTGATTAAGGAATTGACTTATTTTAAATAAATAAAAGTTGTAATTTTTATGTTATAAAAATTATGATTTTCAGGAAATATATCAGAATGTGATTTTTTTAAATATGGAGTTAACTATTTTGCAAATAGTTTAAATTGAGATTTTTGAAGTTATAATAGACGGTATATATATAAGATTTATAAAATTGATATTTTATAAATCAAAATGACAGAATTATAAAGGAGTTTTCTAAATTTTAAAATGAAGTTAAAGATAAATTTTATAAGTGAATAAGATTTATAGATTTATGAAGTTGGGAAGTTATAAAAAGAATGATTTTGGAAATAAAGAGATTTATAAGTAATTAACTTATAGATTGGATTTTTGCATGTAAATGGGATATAAATGGAATTGGTTAATAAAAGGATTTTATAAGTGGAAGTTTTTATAAAATATAAATGTAAATTTATAAACATTGTTTTATAAATGTGAAATCAATTGATTTTGATAAGTTAAATATAGAAATTTATTAAAGGAGATATATCCACGATTTTGGACACTAGGTTATCCTTTAAAATAAATATGCAGAAGTATTGAATTTATTTGGAATTATATCCAAGATTTTGGACAGTAGATAATCCTTTAATAAATATACAGAAGTAATGAATTTGGTAAAGGAGATATATTCACGATTTTGGATAGTGAATAATATTTTAAATTAAATAAATGTTTTTGGAAGTGATATTTTAAATGGAATAAAATGATTTGAAGATGTTTTAAAATGTGTTAAGCATTGAAACCATTGATTTCAACATTCATTGTTGAAATAGATGATTTCGGGAAATAAGGAAATGATGAACTATAACACTATTGTTATAGTAAATGATTTTCGAAGGGAAATGTTTTGCATTAGACATGGGATTCATATATTTATCTAATTTTTGAATCCCTATACTAGTGATTTTGGCTTGTAGTAACGATTTTTTGTGCAACATTCGCTTCGACCCAAATAAATATATTTAAGAGAATGTTTTCCTTAAAGAATAAAATATATACTTAATCATGATTTAAGTATATGTAATAGTTTCTAAGTGTTGAAAATAAAATTAATTTGCGAATTACTTATTATTAAATAAGTATATGGAAATATTTTCCAATGTTGAAATGGTTTGGAAATATATTTTTTTAAGATAATTTGAAGTGAATATTTGGCAAATGATTTAATTAATTAAAGATTGATTAAAAGGGCCTAGTGATTGTTTATGATGCTAAATATTTGTCTGTTTTCTTTGATAGTTATATAACCGACTATCAAATTTGGCCATTTCACTTCCTCAACTTGATGTGGGAACAATTTAATCGTACACCGAGTATGTAGCCATCTGTGTAGGCTTGATTATCATTTGTGTTGAGGATGTTGATTCGTATAGTGCGGGGTATTACACCAATCTATCGAGTTTCCTTCTTGGCCCAAAGGATAGCAAGTTGAATGTTGGAGAGGTGATAAGTCTATGAGACTTAGTTTATGTATAAGGTTGAGAAACTCTTTTGAGTTATTAGTGCAAAGAGACTGGGATCAGATTTATCTGAAAACCACTTCGGACCAATGTATATGCGACGATTGTGCCGGTTGGTTTTGATGATATTGATATTCCGGATTTTCATAGTGGGAGACTTCTTGTTGGTCATTTGGGGTTAAAATCCCAACATACATATAGTAGCAGTGATTTCTTCATTATGAAATATCCAATGCAAAGGCTACTGCTACTAATCCTATGGATTTCTCGATAGGATATGGTAGGAAAGTACCTTCGGTTTGTCCTGTTCCTGGACAACTTGTATGGATATTTTTCTAACATTGCATTTCTAAAGATTACGTACATTGGTTTTTACAAATGTACATCAGTGATGACGAAGCAGGCAACTTCTCTTAGCTTAACACCCTCATTGATACGTATGATCTTAAGGGTTGTATTTTTGTGGAAGGAAATTATTAGTCAACGGAAATGGCCTTCTGGCATTCTAAGTGATGTGATTGCGTTTTGTGAAAGGTAAATGTTACCTTAGGCCTCAACAACCGAAAATGACCAAAACATGGTTAGATGCAGCAGGGCTAAGTGGGTTGCTCCCAAGTAGGATATGATCATCCTCTTCTAGATATATCTTTACACACTATGACATCGTGTATCCGATTATTGTGGTTTGTATGCTTAGAGGGCCCTTGGAAAGGGTAGGAAACGACCGAAGGATGACATATTAAGTACCATCTAGTTATAGAGGTGGGTCGGTCTTGTGTTGGTAAAGGGCAATGTACCCATCAGAAGGTAGTCCCTTCACCTGGTCATTTGTATGGAAATCCAAACTCCACTACGTACCTGCCATTTATTTGTAGAGTCTAGTATGTTGGAATTTAATAATGGTAATAATTTCGGTTATTTTGAATATTATTTGTATACTAGACACTAGTATAATATAAGATGATTTATATGAAATGTTTTAGCTATCGTAAGCTAAAAACATGTCCGTGTTTATTTATGGGCGTGTCATACGAGATACTTTTGTTTTGATAAAGGAAATGTTTGGTAATCTAATAAATTCAGTTAAGTGTGTTTCTTAAGCTGATTTACCAGACTAATCCAGGCGTTCTTCCCTTTCAATGCTCGAGTCAGACCGAGTATATTTACAGTTTTAGATTTGATGCTTTTGGAGCTTTAGCAGGCGAGCTGGAAGTCTTCATTTCGTATACACATATCGGTTTTGATTATCCGCTGTGCTTAGTTGTTGTATATTATCGACAATTGTGAGGACAGATGATTATAACTGTCCAGGCTGATAATTATTGTTTGATTGTTGTACTCAAATTGATGTATGTATATATAGCTTCTGTTTTGTAAAGATTATTGATATGATATTATATGTTCTTCGCTACGATGTGAGATTCTATATTGTTCTGTTTGGTCTTATCTTCTCTCTTTATTCTCTTCTCTTCTTCTCTCTTCTTTTCTTTCTCCTGATTTTCCGTCAGTCTGTGCTTTTGGGTTGGACATGTGTGGTTTATTGTCGACTCAAAGAGCGCGGATTTATGGGCCGTCACAACATTTTTTCATTCATATTGTTAACATTCAAATTTTTTGTTTACCTTGTAAACTGTAGCATTATATGCAGTTTGGAACCATAGTTACTAGGCCAATTATAATTTAAGAAGTACCATTTTATAAAGGTTCAATCCAAATCATGATAACTAATCAATTTAGACAATTACATTTTATACTTGATGAGTTATCCTTTGAAAAGAAGCCAAAATATTCTACCAATTCTTTCTATTTGTTAAATGAGTAGATATTTGAAGTTATTAGGATTTTTTTCTACTAAAGGACTCTTGATCGGTGAATATTAACATGGCTTGAACTTACTGTTGAAAGTGTGACTATAAACTTATTGTAAACATCTAGAACTCATAGATTTACTAAATAATAATTTGCAAATACTAGCCAAAATATGTTTTAAATTCGGTAATATTTGTTAACCATAAAATATTCAGAAGAACGAAGGTATGAAAGAAGGGTCACGAGAGCTTGAGAAAGGATCAGAAAGCACCGAGATGTTCTAGATAATCATACCTTCCGACAAGAAGATTCCAGCAAAGCCCAAGGCTATTTTTCAAAGTCTATAGGCAGGATGATGCTCCAAGAATCCACCTTTCGACTAGGTTAAGAGGACTTTCAACAAGAGTAAAGGAAGAGAAACACAACCCAAGCCATTAGAAAGAGTCAAAGGGATGCATTCATCAAACTTCATTAGCATCAAACCTTTCGAAGGACTCGAAAGATTCCATCTCTATTATCCAAAGTGTTCTTACCTTTCGAAGGAAATGAAGAAGTCAAAGTAAGTGTGAGCAAGTACTTAATGACCTTTTCGAAAGCATAATAAGCCTTTCAAACTGTTAAATACCTTTCAACAATGACGAAAGGTTTATGAAGACAGCAACACTTATAAGTCTGCAAATAATGGTAGACAACCACTTGAAAACATTAAAGGGAAACACAACGATCGACAACAATCAAGTGAGAAGCAACCTTCCGACAAGACCGAAGGATTCAGAACAAACACGCGAAGAGCAACCTTCCGACGAGGTTGAAGGGAATACAACAGTAGGAACAAGGCAAGCCTTTCGACAACATCAAAAGATTCATGAAAGCTTCAAAAAGGCAACCTTCCAACATAGTTGAAAGGTTCATGAAGACGTTAGAAAAGCAACCTTTCATCAAAGCCGAAAGTTCATGAAGGCATCGGAAAAAACAAACTTCCAACGGTGTCAAAAGGTTCATTATGGCATATAAGGGGCAAACCTTTCAACAAAGACGAAAGGTTTGTAATTGCGTAAAAAAGGAAAACCTTCCATCTCAGTCGAGAGCAAGGAGTCTAAAGGGGGGCCGTCTGCATCTACAAATAGGACCCAAGGGGTCGTGTTTTGGGGGCTGAATTTTATCCATTCTACTCGTGTAACTACTTAAAAAAAGGGCTGTAACCTTAATTGAAAATCAATTTGGGGATTGATATGAGAATTGATCTTGAATAACGAGGGTAGTTTCATACTCTTTTAATTACTTATTGCATGTTTAAATCTTTGCCAGACTAACCCATATTTTCAGGATGAACTCCATCGGAGGGAAGTTGCTGACAGGATTGGAGACTCACATGTTAAAATAACAACTCTAACCTTCTAAGGTTATCAACCCTTCAACCCTAACCTTTCAATAAGGTTGACAGCTAATCTGGATTAACATAGGCGGTAACATTTCAAATTCATTCGCGTTATGATCTGAATCCTTCAATAAGTTTGTAGTATTTAACACTTTAACAACATCGAAACCTTCCGCAATCCCTATCCAAGTGGTCTAACCCTTTGGGATGGCCTAAATCCAAAGATATAAGGTTTAATCCAATGGTTGGTTTACACATACCTTTTGACAAAGTTGAGACCAACTCCTTATAAGCAATCGAACCTTTCGGTAAGGTCAGAGGCACCTATATGCCATCCGAAAATTTATTTTCTTACCTATTGCTAAAGAGATTAGTCATCCAAACCTTTTGAAAACATTAAAGTTTAACTTTAAAGGGATAAATTTGGTTAATATTAATTTGCGCCATGGTAAAACCTCCACGAAGCTCTCAATAAGTTTTACCGATGCAAAAAGTCTTCAACCCGGAGGACTAAACCTTTCGACCACAACGAAAGGTCCAAATCAAAAATCCGCAACTATTGAAGTTGAGCGTAAGGATTACTCTTAAGGATATCTTGTCCGTTCTCTGAACTATCCTTCCCTTTTCTACTGAAATATCATCTTAGGGTGTTGACCATAAAATTGGTTAAATACAAAAGCGATCCTTCAGGGAATCACATTCTCTGGACTAACCACACTACATGGAATAAATTCGGGGTGTTGACAAGTAATCTTGTTAACATTTTTTATGCTAGAAAGAAGACATGAACCTCCGATCCTTAATCAATTTTACTAAGAATTTATAAAGAACTTCGTTCAAAAAGAAGAAGATGGAAGGAGTCATGAATAGTGTTGATATATCAAACGACGAAGATAAGCCATAATCAACTTTGAAAAAACAATATAGTCCCAAACTTTAACTTGGAGAATATAGAAATTGGGCAACCTTCGACCTTAAAGAGGTTCGAAAACAATGAAATCAAAGTCCAGCACCTGCAATAACAAATGATAGACATTTTGGAATTTCTTGATAGAGTACCGTCTTAAGAGTCAATAAAGGTTAAGGACGGAAAAGGCAAGGCACAAAGTCTAAATGAAGATCAATATGAGGAGAAAGGAAGTCAGGCTAGGAGAACCATCGAGCAATCAAATAGCTTAAACATTGAAAACAGTGGAGGTCATCATGAAAACTGAAACACCCCCACCCCTTAATATACCAAAAAGGATACATTAAAAGGCGTGGTGCATTGTAGTTATAACTGAAACTAACAGAGACTAAGAATCACAAGACAAATATAGATAAAAACAGTAGAAATTTAAAGTAATAACTTAACTAAAAAAAGCTTCATAATTGCTTCATAAATAAGTCAAATACCAAATACATGTCTAAAAATCCAATACGCCTTATGAAACAATTACTCATAGTCTCAAAATCAGAGTACATAATATCCCACAAAATAAGCCAGTACATAGAAAGAACAAAAGCTGAAATAAAAGAAATACATAGAAGAAATATCCTTCAAGAGAGCTCCAAGCTGCAGTAATCTACTAACTTCTCCTTTGATTGCCTAAGGGGGGGAAAGGGGAAAATAGAGGAGTGGGTCAGACTTAAAGTCTGGTGAATGGTTGTAATTACTACAATCTTTAAGCAAGATAAAGTAATAGACCCTACAATAGTTCTAGCATAAATAAGGATAATAAAGGAAATAGGAAAGAAATAATTTGGAAATAAGTACGATTAAATATTGCTCATTTTATAAGATAGGTTAACTCTGGTTTCTTGCACTTGTCCTTGATTTTGCTTTAATTAGACTGAGTTCCTAATCCTATAATTACGATGTGACCTTAATTCTACCCTTTCTGATCGGCTGCTACTCCATAGATGTTACTGTGGACCAATGCTATATTACACCCTACACATCTGCCAATGGTATCTATGAAAGATGCAAATAGCAACTGCTATGGATCCGAACCACATATATAGCTCCCTACACAGAAGGCATTGATGTCTACGAAAGACACTCATACCGTGCGCTTGGAACTCATAGGTATTAGTGAACATCAAAAAGGAAGCCACACGCGTAACTGCCACCATGCCCATGCTACCTTTTTGCTCCACCTATTGGGTTTTCTTATTACCTCAACATTCAGTATAAGTGTGACACTCATCCCACTTCAGGCTAACATGAGATCGCCGTGTGTCCATAAAATCTATAAGGGAAATACTGTTGGTACTGGCCCTTCATCCAAGAAATATCTAGTTGCGCCCCTTATCCAAATCCCCTATGATTTGGACTTCTATTTGACCAATTACTACCATTATTAGCATAAGCATGCCCTAGGAAATGCTATTCTAAGTATGGGTTTATATGGTTCCAATGAACTGACATTGGATTTTGATAGATTAGCTAATCAGTCATATCGAGGGTTTAGTTGATCCATGATTTATGTTTCATCTTTCTTTTTGGGTACAGGCCCTACTTTTATCTTTGCTTATTACCTTTATATAAATATTTTATATAAGCCTTTACAATTTTCCCTGATATCTTTGCTTACTGATTTATCCTAAGTCATAAAATAAGCCTCATTCTGTTCCGTTTCTTGTTATCCTACGTTATAATCATGCTTATTACTTAACCCAAGGTGAAAGTGTGAAAATAAACTTCATTCATCTTTTACTCTATTTAGTTATAATTCTAAGTTATAACTATGCCAATTATCTTTAATTAGTCCAATTCTAATTATAACTAGGCGTAGTTTCTGTCCAATTCCATTATTTATTACAGTCAAATCCCATTATTTATTGCAGTCTTTATAATTTACATCTTATTTTCTTCATTCAATATTCTTACTTATAAAATCCATATTCACATTTAATTTATTCTAATCCATGCGTGAAGAAAAAAGTGGGATGAAGAAAATAGACACTTGCATAAAATCCAAAACATCGAAAAAGATGTAAATAACAGTAAATAAACTTAAATAATGTAAATAAACTGTACATCAATAAAAAGCTATGCTTAACAGAAATAAACCAAAATTACTGAAAAGAATAGATGAAAGGAAATAGACCCAAAAAAACTGTAAATAAATTACTGATAAGGCTATTCCAAAAATCGTAGTAAAACTACAACTATTACAAATCCTATTATTTTAAATACATAAAGAAATCTTAAAATAATTACAATCACTCACCTCTGGTCCTAAGCTTTTCCTTTGGTCTTCACAGATCCACTTGGAGTTGTAAAATAATTTAGTTTATAACGATTTTCTCCTTCGAAAATTATTCCGTTTAGTGTCCTTCCTAGAAAGGTGAACCCAATTGGAGATAACCTAGAATGAGAAAAAGTGTCTAGGGGTCTATTTACAGGTGCGGAAGTGGATATCTGACCATTGGATTTGGAGATTGAATAGGATGCTGCCACATCATAGGCTGATTAGGGGCCATCGGATGTAGAAACGAAGGGACCAGATCTGTTTAACTAATGAAAAAGACGTGTTCACTCGTCACTGAATCGTTCGAATGAACGAATGTTCATTCGCTTGCCAATAGGCAAGGCGGGTCGACAGGAGGTCGATCACCCCCTTGCCCAGGTCGACCGACCGGTCGACACACACACACACACACACACACACACACACACACACACATATATATATATATTCTGCTTATTTTGATTGTTTTATAACTTGGTCATATTAGCTCGATTTCTGATGTTCCAAATATAGAAATTGACTAGAAAATTACCACGGACACAATGGTGCAACTTCCGTACCTTGTTTCTGATAATTTACAAAGTTATTTTATTATATAATCAATTAACAAATTAATTATTCCGAGTTAAATGTCGGGATGTTACGTTCTACCCTCCTTAAGGGATTTCGTCCCTGAAATCTCTAAGGATAAAAGAATGTACTGAATGTTTTCATCCAATTCTATAACCAACTACTCAATCATCAACCATTCATCCATTGTCCTTATGTTTTTCTAAGGCAATTTATGATACTTATGCAATTAGTGTAGTGTAAATGTTCCTAAATAATGCAAAATATTATGTGGTCCACTAATTCAGTTGACCACCTTTTATGCAATCATGTCCATGCCATGTATCCTAATGAAATGCAAAATTTCGCTAACGATAACTGATAGTTCTATATGCATGGTACAAACATCACCTACATGCAACAATCAAGTGATAAACATCCATTTATAGCAACCGTGGAAATAAAATAAAAATGCGCACACATCCAAATGCATATGCTCTAGTGTCCTAGTTAGACATATCCCTAAGAAATAATAGTGCCTAATGTACCTGTATGCGTCCATGGCATCCACTAGCAAACACTGGCATACATCATTCATAACATGTTATATTAACATGTTTACATCAAATCCTACCATCCATAGGTTAAATCCTAATTTCTACCCTCCTAAAGGATAATAAAGGAAAGAACCTGTTTAAATCTAAAGATGGAAAAAGGAATTCAAAAACTTACTATCAAAAAGATGAGGATAGAAAGTACGAATCTTCTCTTATGCTTCCTAAGTGGCATCTGCAACATCATCTCCGCATTGCACCTTCACCAGTGGAACCTCCTTATTCCTTAGTCGCTTGATGTCTCTTCCAACAATCTTCTTAGGGATACCCTGAACAGAAGCTTCCCTTTCTACCTCCACCTCCTCTAACTGGCTAGGCTCCACAACCTCCGTCGAGTCTTGTAAGCACTTCCATAAGTGCGAAACATGGAAAATTTCATGCACTCCTACGAGCCTCTCTGGTAGCTTCACTCGGTAAGCCATTTCCCAACCCTCTCTGTGATAGGAAATGGTCCAACAAATCTAGGGGCTAACTTTCCATTTGATCCAAATCCACATTCCTTGGTGGGGATACTTTGATAAAAACTAAGTCCCCAACCTCAAACTCTAAGTCTCTCCTCTGCTTATCCGCATACGACTTCTGTCTGTCTTGAGCCGTCTTCATCCTTCGCTGAAACAAATCCACCCTCTTAGAGGTCTCCCCAACCATATCGGGTGCAAGTAATAACTTCTCCATAGATTTTACCCAACATGATGGGGACTTGCAAGTTCTCCTATACAAAGCCTCAAATGGTGTCATTCCTATACTTGTTTGGTAACTATTATTGTACGTGAACTCAACCAATGGAAGATGCTCCTCCCAAGTACCTCCAAAGTCCAAAATGCACATCCACCAAAAATCCTCTAGCACCCTATTTACCCTCTCCGTTTGGTCATCAGTTTGGGATGATAGGCCATACTCAACCTAAGTTGTGTCCCTAGCATCTCCTGCAAGCTTCTCCAAAACTCATTAGTGAAAATGGGATCTCTATCACTAACAACGCTAGAAGGAACTCCGTGTAGATGGACTATCTCCTAACTATACAAGGAGGCAAAATATGAAGCCATACGCTTACTCTTAACTGGGATGAAGTGAGCACTCTTGGTCAATCTATCAACAATCGCCCAAATGCTAATGTTCCACTTCCTAGAACGGGGTAAACCATCAATGAAATCCATAGAAATACTGTTCCACTTCTACTCCGGCACATCTAAGGGATAAAGTAATCCACTATGCTTTTGCTGCTCTACTTTTACCCTTTGGCATATGAGACACTTAGCTACAAATTCTGCCACGTCCTTCTTCATACCACCTAATTAGAACATCCTCTCCATATCTCGATACATTTTGTCACCGCCTGGATGAATAGTCATACGGGAATGGTGTGCTTCCTCCAAAACTGCTCTCAACAAGTCACACATAGAATACAAAGCCTCCCATCTCTTCTAGGCCACCCTCAGCTATCAATGGAATAGCGTTGGAGATGTCTTGAGACCTCTCCTCGGCTAATCCTATCCATAATTTCCATGATCTCCGGATCCTCCCGCTGCCTCAAGCCAGTCCGATCCATAAGGGTAGCCCTCACCTCTAATGTTTCCAACAATCTAGGAGTAATGTCCGTAGAGGGCTTAAAATCAAAACTAGAAATAAACTCCAAGCTCCCCCACTCTTCGAATAAAGGACTAAGGGTTTCTTTCTTTCTACTCAATGACTCCATAACCATATTACCCTTGCCAGTGGTATAAGCTATCTCAAAATCATACAAGGCTAAAAACTCCAACCACCTCTATTGCCTCAAGTTCAAGTTCTTCTACGAGAATAGGTACTTCAAAGACTTATGGTCGGTGAAAAGCTCAAACCTCTCTCCAACCAAATAGTGCCTTCAAACCTTAAGTGCAAAAACTATGGCAGCCAACTCCAAATCGTGGGTATGGTAGTTCTTCTCATGCATCCTTAACTGCCTACTACCATAACACACTACCCTCCCTTCTTGCATCAACACCGCTCATAGACCCATTCTGCATACATTAGTGCATACTATGAAAGGCTTAGCTCCGTCGGATAAAACTAACACTGATGCACTAGTAAGAGCCCTTTTAAGCATCGTGAAGGAATCCTCACGATCCATGTCCCATACGAAAGCTTTATTCTTCTAAGTAATGTGGTGTTGAAATCTTGGCAAAGTCACTAATGAACTTCCTATAGTAGCATACTAATCCTAGGAAGCTCCTAACCTTGGCAATGTTCTTGAGGGCCTTCCAATCTTGCACTGCAATAACCTTGGTAGGGTCAACATCCAAACCTTCATTCAAGACTACGTGACCTAAGAAACGAACTTCATCTCTCCAAAAATGTCACTTTGAAAACTTGGCTCTTAAATGATGACTACGAAGTGTGTGAAGAACTTCTTCCAAATGAATAGCATGCTTCACCATATTCTTGGAAAATACCTAGATATCATCTACGAATACCACAAAAAACTTATTTAGGACATCCCTAAAGACGTGGCTCATTAAATCAACGAAATAACTGGAGCATTAGTTTGCCCAAAAAGCATAAGCAACCACTTGAAGAATCCATCCGGAGTCCTAAAGGCAGTCTTATCTATGCTATCAACAGCAACTCTAAGCTGACGGAATCCTGTGACTAAATCAAGCTGACAGAAAATCGAAGAACCTACTAACTGGTCAAAAAGATCATCAATCCCAGGGAATGTATATCGGTTCTTCTTAGTGAGCTTATTTAATTCCGTATAGTCCATGCAAAATTGGAGAGAATCATCGACTTAGTGGTGAAGAATACTAGGACTCCCCACTCCGATATGCTCTTCTCCAAAAGCTCACTAATTTGCTTGCTCAATTCTTTCCTCTCCCTAGTTGTCATGTGCCTCACAGGTAATACTACTAGCTTAGCATTCTCGGTCAAATAAATTCTAAAGTCAATCTCTCTCTTAGGGGTTAGCCCTCCAACCTCCTCAAAGACGTCTGCAAAATCTCTGACAATAGGAATCGGATGCAACTCTGATGACGATGAATCGAATGAGTAGAGAAAACTCAACATTACTGATCCTTGCGGGTCGTAAGATACCTCTAGAGTCCTACCACTGCAAGTATCAAGTCAGACGACTCTCCTCTCACAGTCTAAGATAGCTCCATATATGAATAGCCAATCCATCCCCTAGATCATCCCATAACCCAAGAATCCCAAAACATAGGCGCCGCAGTCAAAATCTACGCCAAGGATAAAGATTTTCAAACCCATACAAATCATAGATAAGTGTGTCGATCCTCCTATGGGTTTGAAACAATAGTGGGGTCTACTACTAATGATATGTCCAAGTGCAAACAATCTACTAGAGAGCTAGAGATAATAGAGTGTGATGCTCCAGCATCAAATAAAGTCCGAATGGGAAAATCAGAAATAGAAATCAACTCTTCAACTGTAACTTTCTTGCCTCTATCTAGAATGCTACCGGAAGGTGTTGTGTCTAATGCCTGAATTTGCACAGCTGGTGCACTCGATCCCTGGGGATAACTCCTACTCATATGACCTGGCTACCCGCAAGTATAGCACTTACCCTTTATCTTCTCTTTCTAGAAATCTTTGACCATGTGTCTAACCTTCCCACAACCATGGCACTTTATTTCCTTCTTAATCTGCTTCTGAGGACTTTCACCTTTCTTCTTATTATTTTCCCACCACTTCCTCTTTGGACCTTCTGACTTATCCTCCTCTTTAGACTCTCCCTCCTTGATCGTATCCGACATAAGCCCGATCTCGACCAAAGGCTCACAAGTAGCTCCCATCGGTACATGAATCAGAAATAATCTCTGATGGAGTTGATTCAATCGTTTCGTAAACTTCAAAGCTTTCTTATGTTGTGTGTTCACCAAATCCATACCAAATCGCGACAGCTCATTGAATTGATTGACGTGTTCCTTAATAGACAATCTCCTTTGCTTCAAATTGATAAACCTCTCTAACTGAACACTTTCTTTTGCTAGAGATAAAAACTTCTTATTGAATTACTCCCTGAATCCATTCCAAGTAATATTCCTTCCCTCTAACTCGATACCTCCCACCAAAAAGATGCCTCCTCCTTCACCTGCCAAGCAGCCAGCTGAACTCGCTGCTGTCCATCCAATCCAAAATGACCAAAAATCCACTATGTGTCCCTAGCCATGCTCTCGCCTCCACAAAATTGTCTTTGCCGAAAAATGTTTTCCCATCCAAACTCGCAAAATCTTTACAAAGCTTAGAGAAATTGATGGCAGTAGGTGGGTTGATCGGATTCCCACCCGCTAGTGCAAGATTGGGCACATGCCCGTGCACCTCTGGAGTCGTGGCTTATAAGTACCTACGAAACCAGGTTGAGACTGGAATGCCTTCGAAAAGGTTCGGGGCATTAGCCATTCTACGTAAAGAAAAAGGTAGTTTAGGAAAGAGTCAAAGGGAAATTGAACTAGACTAATGAGGGTTTTTTTTAAAAATTCTTTTATACTCAAAAATCATTCCTAAAAGTTCTTTCTTGAAAAATAACTTTAAAATAAGTTATTTTGAAGAAAATACTTCACTTTTTTTTAAATTTTGGAATTCTATAATCTTAGGCTCTGTTACTGAACCCACACCCCTTAATATACCAAAATGTACATTAAAAGGCGTGGTGCATTGTAGTTATAACTGAAACTAACAGAGACTAAGATTCACAAGACAAATATGGATAAAAATAGCGGAAACTTAATGTAATAACTTAACTAAAAAAAGCTTCATAATTGCTTCATAAATAAGTCACGTACCAAATACCAAATACATGTTTAAAAATCCAATATATCTCATGAAACAAAAAAATCATAGTCTCAAAATCAGAGCACGTAATATCCTATAAAATAAGCAGTACAAAGAAAGAACAAAAGCTGAAATAAAAGAAATGCATAGAATAAGTATCCTTCATGAGAATTCCAAGCTGTAGCAATCTACTGAATTCTCCTTTGATTGCCAAAGGGGGAAAGGGGAAAATAGAGGAGTGGGTCAGACTTGAAGTCTGGTGAATGATTGTAATTACTATAATCTTTAAGCAAGATAAAGTAATAGACTATACAACAGTTCTAGCATAAATAAGGATAATAAAGGAAAAAGGAAAGAGATAAATTGGAAATAAGTACGATTAAATATTTCTCACTTTATAAGATAGGTTAACGCTGGTTGTTTGCACTTGTCCTTGATTTCTGCTTTAATTAGGCTGAATTCCAAATCCTGCAATTAGGATGTGACCCTAATTCTACCCTTTTTGATTGGCCTACTACTCCATAGACCTTACTGCGGACCCGCCGCTATATAACTCCCTACACAGCAGCCAATGGCATCTATGAAAGATGCATAGAGCAACTACTATGGATCCAGATGGCATATATAGCTCCCTACATAGAAGGCAATGATGTCTACGAAAGACACTCATACTAAGTGCTTGGAACTCATAGCTATTACCGAGCACCCGAATAGAAGTCGCACGCGTAACTAGCACCATGCCCATGCTACCTTTTGCTCCACATATTGGGTCTTCAATTACCTCAACATCCAGTATAAGCGTGCCCCTCATCCCACTTTAGGCTAATGTGAGATCACCGTGTACCCATAAAATCTATAGAGGAAATGCTGTTGGTATTGGCCCTTCATCCAAACAATATCTATTTGCGCCCCTTTCTAAATCACCCATGATTTGGACTTCTATTTGACCAATTACTACCATTCTTAGCATAATCCCTAGGGAATGCTATATGGTATAGATCATACTTTAATCTTTGCTTATTAACTTAGATAAATTATTTTAAATAAGCATTTACAATTTTTCCCTACTATCTTTGCTTACTAATTTATCCTAAGTCCTAAAACAAGTCACATTATATTCCATTTCTTATTATAACCTACATTATAATCATGCTTATTACGTAACTCAAGGTCTAAGTGTGAAAATAAGCTTCTTTCATCTTTTACTCTATTTAGTTATAATTCTAAGTTATAACTATGCCAATTACCTTTAATTAGTCCAATTTTAATTATAACTAGGCGTAGTTTCAGTCCAATTCCATTATTTATTACAGTCTAACACTATTATTTATTGCAATCTTTATAATTTACATCTTATTTTCTTCATTCAATATTCTTACTTATATAATCGATATTCGTGGGTAATTTGTTCTAATCCATGCACAAAGAAAAAGGGGGATGAAGAGAATAGATGCTTGCATAAAATCTAAAGCATCGAAAAAGATGTAAATAATAGTAAATAAAATTAAATACTATAAATAAATTATAAATCAATAAAAATCTATGCTTAACAGAAATAAACCAAAATTACTAAAAGAATAGCTGAAAGAAAATAGACTATAAAAACTATAAATAAATTACTTTAATGGCTATTCCAAAAATTGTAGTACAACTATAATTATTGGAAACTCTATTATTTCAAATTACTTAAAAGAAGTTTTAAAATAGCTACAATCGCTCACCTCCAGTCCTAAGCTTTTCCTTTGGTCTTTCCAAATCCACTTCGAGTTGTGAAATAATTTAATTTATAACAATTTTCTCCTTTGGAAAAATTATTCCATTTAGGGTCCTTCCAAGAAAGGTGAATCCAATTAGAGAAAACCTAGAATGAGAAAAAGTATTTGGTCCAGGGGTCTTTTATAGGTGCGGAAGTGGATGTCGGACCATTGAATTTGAAGATTGAATAGAATGCAACCACATCATAGGCTGAATATGGGCCATCGAATGCAGAAACGGAGGAACCAGATTGGTTTAACTGATGTAAAAGAAGTGTTCACTCGTCAACGAGTCGTTCGAACTAACGAACGTTCATTCGCTTGCCAATAGGCAAGGCAGGTTGACCGGGCGGTCGACTGCCCCCTTGCCTAGGTCGACCGGTCGGTCGACTTGTGTGTATATATATATCTGCTTATTTTGATTGCTTTATAACTTGGTCATATTAGCTCGGTTTTTGACGTTCTATATATGGTAATTGACCAGAAAATTACCATTGACACAATGGTGCAACTTCTGTAGCTTGTTTCTAAAAATTTCACAAAGTTATTTTATTATTTGATTAATTAACAAATTAATTATTTCAGGTTAAATTTTGAGTTGTTACAACAACATTAACAACCAAGTCACAGAGGCTACAGTAAGAAATGTACTCAACGAATTAAGGAAATATGTTATCCTGTAAAAGGCTCCTTTTTCAGAAGAAATTATGGCAACTAGCATCCCTTCTTACATTTAGTTCCCCCACCAATGTACAATGGAACTACTGATCTAGATGATCACCTTACAACATTTGAAAATTGGATGTACTTGTATATTGCCTCTGGGATAGCTCGATGCAAACTTTTCCCAATTATTCTTCGAGGAATAACTGTCAAATAGTGTATGAATTATCAAAAGAAGACCATTTATTCCTAGGAACAATTTTCTTATGATTTAGTGACATAATGTTACGTATTCAAAGATAAAACTACGAGCTTTAGCCTGTTAGCTACAATCAAACAAAAACGGGGAGAACCACTAAAAGAGTATTTAAAGAGGTTCAATATTGAAGCATTAAAAGCAGAAGAAACGAACGATAGAGACAAGTTAATAGCAGTTCTGTTTAGGCTAGTCGAACAAACCCCTTTCTGGGAACAACCTTATATTAATGGATGCGGGGATCCATGAAACTTCTACTTCCAAGCCGAGAAATTTATTTAGACGGAGAAAAAAATATTCCATGATAAGGGAATCTCAACAAAAAAAGGGATAGAAGAAATAAATTTTAACTCCCCTAGTGAGAGATTATAGGGAAAGAAAAGTAGGAGATAAATTTAGAAAGGGATTTCCGAATCCAATTACGTGAATTTGAACAAGCCCCTTTCTCATATTTTTGCTATAGCAAAATTTTTTAAAAGCTTTTCAATTACTCACAGTATATCAAGCCGCCCTAATCCAAGCAAAGGGAATGATTATTGCGACTATTACAAAGCAAATGGACATAAGACTGATGAATGTCGCGCCTTATCGAGAATAGTCCAAAATGCAATCAAGTCAGGATCCCTCAAAGAGTTCACTAAAGAAATTTGAATAGCTTCTTATGCTAATAAGACAATTGCCTAAATATCAGAGAACTAACTCTTTCTGCAGAAGAATGGCAGATTAGCAGTCAATTGAGCCTTCAAATCCAGTCGCATTTGTTTACTATGAACTTTTCTTATTCATAAAAGTCTAAACTTGATTTGTATTCCAAAATTGATCATGTACTGATTTGAAATTCGATTTTCATTATAGGTAAAAACAAAACCAGTCCATGGCATTCAGCACATGGATGACGCACAATAAATTTCTAGCTACTTGAGAAAGATGGCTTAAATCCTTGATACGTAGCAACTATTAATGTGTAAGTCAATGTAGTACAAAAATCAGTTCTCATGAAACCTCGGGCTGCTACTAGTTCTTCTTCAATTTCTTAAAATACATACATACATACATACATATATATATATATATATATTACAAAAATATCAATAGACCAAAAGATATTTTCACAAACGTCACCAGAACTATTTTTATACCTCTTGGAAGGAGGATCAAAATTACTTTCATACCTCATAGAAAGTGGGAACAAAACTACTCAATCTTTCCTTGGAAATGTCTCTTGAGAAGACAAACAAATTTTTTTAATATAATATATATATAGTACAAATTTTTTTTTGAGAATCAACCTCCAACGTCCAATCCGGAGTAAAAAAATATTTTTGAGAATTAACCTATGATGTCCAATCCAGAGTAAAAAATATGTTTTTGAGAACAAGCCTTCGACGTCCAATTCGGAGAACCTCCTAGAGGGAGGAATAAAGCCCTAATGTCCATGTCACTTCTTAGGGGAGGGTGAGGATAACCACCCACAAAGTCAAAAGCCCCTAACATCCATATCACCTCTTAGAGGAGGGTCGGGACAAGCACCCGCAAAATCATAAGCCCCTAACGTCCAAATTACCTCTTAGGGAAGGATCCGGTAAAGCGCTTATCAGCGGCCTTCTGGAGAAAGGTCACCTAAGAACATATCCCTTTCAGAGGAGGGAAGCCCAAAGAGTGGCTCATCAAACAATGGGCTAAGATGTCTAGCCAAAAGAGAGGTTTTTGATAGCTTAAGATGTCCAAGCCCAGAGAGTGGCTCGTCAAAGAGTAGACTAAGACGTCCAAGCCTAATAGGAGCTCCAAATAAAAGAATAAAGACAAAGATGTTAACAACTCAAGAAGAAAGTCAGAACCCAAGGGAGTTAAGGATTAAAGAAAGAAACCTATCCGTCATTTGAGATAAAGTTTGAATCCTAGAAGAGGATACATACAAAGAAAAAGGATATGCTAATGAATTACAGAACTTTCAATCTTAGGAAAATGATTCCTACATCAAAAGATTAAGAAACTTTTATACCACAAAAAAGCATGAGACTAGAAAATGGAAAAGGAACCCATAACATGGAAACAAAAACAAAGAGTGGTATGAAATCCAAAGAAATGGAATAGATAATAAATTTTTAGTCACAAAGATAAAGTACTTCACTCCAAGATTAGGTTAAGAAAGCCACTCCTGAATCCTTTGAGATAAAGCGAACGATTGGATAGAAGAGTCTATCATACCTGTATATACATATATACATACGCTACTAACTCATAGTCACTTTAGGAGCAACACATATATAATAGAAAACTTTCCTGTGAATAACCTAAGAATTAAGGTTAGATTAACTTAGTTATCTTTTATTTGAAATCTAGTAGATATGTTATTGTTAGGTATATCTATGACTTTGTACTTATATTGAATTGAGTTTTGAATATCTAATTTCAGATGAGATGCTGACATGACTTTGGATAAATTTTGATTTCATGAATTTTGAGTTTCACCATTTCTATTGATGCAATTTCATTATGGATTTTGTGAATTTTGAATTTCCATATTGCTTTTTATCATGATTTATAGATTTCATACTCATGTTTACCTTGTCAAATTTTCATGATAACTTTTAACTGAATTCCTAATTTCATGAATTTCGAATTTCTTTATTGATCCCTTAAAATTGTTTATGAATTCCAGATACTAAGTTTCTCCCCATTGAATTTTCGTGATGACTTCTTATTAGTTGCTTGGTTTAATTAGTTCTTGATTTCCCTAATGAGTTTTTATGATGAATCGAAGATTTCCCATTTCTAGTCCCCTTATTGAATTTCTGATTTCTAATTTCATGAATTCTGGATTCCTTTGACGATTCTCATAATGATTTAGGAATTTTGTATTTCTGGCTTCCTTATTGAATTTTTGATGATCTTGTTGGTTTTTAGGTTTAGTGAACTCTACTCTTCCTGTGGATTTTAGTGATGATTTGTTGATTTTGTATTCATGATTCTTTATTAAATCACTGTGTTGATTTCTTACCGAATTATTGGTTTAATGAATTTCCCAACTGATTTCTCTGATGATTCATGAATTTTACATGTTAGAATTTCCCATTAAATTTCCATGATGATTTCCTATTGCTCACTTGCTTCATAAGTTCATGGTTCCATTTATTGATTTTCCATGATAATTTATGAATTTTCCATTGATCTTCTGATTTTGAACAAGAATGAATGGGTATCAAATCACCTTTTTGATTTTTGGATTTTTAACTCCCTAATTTAATGGAATTTAAGCTTCCTTACCGATATTTGTGATGACTGATGAATTTCATACTTTTAATTTTCCAATTAGAATTTTTGGATGATCTTTGTTGGGGTTTTGAATTGAAGAATTCTGAAATTGCTTGATAATTTTCATGATGATTTATGAATTTCTGATTTCCTTATTAGGTTTAGATGATTCTTTTTAAGATTTCTGATTTAATGAATTTCGAGATTTTCTTATGGATCTTTACGGTGATTTGTGAATTTTGCATTCTTAATGGATTTGGGATAATTTCTTATGGGATTTTTGATCGAGTGAATTCTAAAATTTCCTTAAGGGTTTCCCTGATGATTTATGGATTTTCAATGCTTTATTTTCTCATTGGATTTTGAATGATCTTTTGTCAATTAACCAATTTCATGAAATTTAAAATTTCTTTGTGGATTTTGATGATAATTTATGAATTTCACATCTCCGATTTCCTTATAGGACCTTTACTGGATTTCTAACTTTATAAATTCTTTATTCTGCTATTGAATTTTATAACGATTTGTGAATTTTCCATTGAATTTAAAATTTGATTTCAATATGGGATTTTCATGACAACAAATGGAATCATTACGAAACTACTTTCTTCTTTTTGGCTAAATGAGAATTACCAATCAATGGTTTAAGGTTGAAAATAAAGGAAACTTAGAGTGACAAGGAAAAGTCCCGAATAGCATGAAATTGATTTCCATAAGTTGAAAAGATTTAACTTGAGAAAGAAATATCAATAATATGTAATAGACTTTATCTAAAGGTTCATTTATTTGAAGCGATATCTGCAAATTAGGTAATATTACTCCACACTCCTAAGGAAGTTTAATCGTGGTCATTATAAAGCAACTTATATGAAAATGTTACCCTTATGACATCCTGAATATTAGCTTTATAAATTTGGGATTGCTCGTTAAGATTTCATAACAAAATCATAGCCTTAATAGAAGTTATAATCTATTTTGCAGGAAGCAAAGAAGGAATTTCATTGGATTTTTGTCCTAAAGAAAAAAAGCTTCTTTCATATAAGGGAAGAGGAGGCTAGATGTTTACCATAAAATATTCAAAAGAATGAAGGTATGAAAGAAGGGTCACGAGAGCATGAGAAAGGATCAGAAGGCACCGAGATGTTCTGGATAATCATACCTTCCGACAAGAAGCTTCCGATGAAGTCTAAGGCTATTTTTCAAAGTCCATAGGTAGAATGATGCTCCAAAAATCCACATTTCGGCTAGGTCGAGAGGACTTTCAACAAGAGCAAAGGAAGAGAAACACAACCCAAACCTTTTGAAAGAGTCAAAGGGATGCAATCATCAAATTTCATTAGCATCAAACATTCCGAAGGAGTCGAAATGTTTCGTCTCTAGTATCCAAAGTGTTCTTACCTATCGAAGGGGATAAAGAAGTCAAAGCAAGTGTGAGCAAGTGCTTAACGACCTTTTCGAAAGCTTAACAAGCCTTTCAAACCAGTTGAAGCATATCCAGGGTACCTTTCGATAATGATAAAAGGTTTATAAAGACAGCAACACTCACAAGTCGGCAAAGAATGGTAGACAACCATTCGAAAACGTTGAAGGGAAACACAACAATCGACAACAATCAAGTGAGAAGTGACCTTCCGACAAGATCGAAGGATTCATAACGAACATACGAAGAGCAACCTTTCGACAAAGTCGAAGGGAACACAACTGTAGGAACAAGGCAAGCCTTTCGACAACATTGAAAGGTTCATAAAAGCATCAAAAAGGAAACCTTCCGACATAGTTGAAAGGTTCATGAGGACATCGAAAAAGCAACCTTTCGTCAAAGCCGAAATGTTCACGAAAGCATCGGAAATGCAAACCTTTCGATGATGTCAAAAGGTTCATTATGGCATATAAAGGGCAAACCTTTCGACAATGATGAAAGGTTTGACGTTGCACATTAAAGGGAAACCTTCCATCCCAGTCGAGAGCATGGATTCGAAAGGGAGGCTGCCTACTGTTAGTCCGTGAGATTATGGTTTTGATGACAACAACCTTAGAATAGATTATAAAATATAAGTACTAACAGTATAAGTGTAGATATATATGTATATGCAGGATTTAACCATGCAGGTACTAAGAATGAAGACTATACAGTATAGATATTCAAGATATTCAAGATATAAAGATAAAATATCAAAATAGAAGACTCATGAGTATCGAGACTATCAAGAGTTCAAGATTTCAAGAATAAGTATTTTTTATTATTATTAGGAATTTTTGTTAAAACTCGTAGAAAAGCACTGGCATCTTAAAATCCAGTTTATTCGTGGAATAGAATTCACTTCGAGCCAGTTAAAGGGATGGAACCTACGAAAAATCTAGTGGAACATTGTTTTGTATCCGTTAACTTTTATTCAAAATGATTTTTCAAAATTATATCATGTTTTCAAAATGTTTTCAAAACTTTCCTTTTAAAAGATTCAAAACCCTCGATCCTGATTTTAAATAATTTTATCCTCAAAAACATCTTTATTTTCAAAGTCAAATTACTCCTGATTTTAAACTATCTTTTTAAATAATATATTTAACTTTTAAATATTTATGCTTAGATTTAAATATAAAATTATAGTTAAAATATATATATATATATTATTCTTTATATTTACTTATGAATTTTAACTATAGTCAAGTATATTTATAAAGTTTAAATTAGTTTTTATATAAGATAAAGGTTATTTTCAAAGAAATTCAAAACATCATAAAAAGCTTTGGGATGTCGACATGCCTATGGGTACCATGTCGACATGGTGGCAGTTTGATTCAAAAATTCAAATTACAAAAAAAGTGTCTATTCGTCATAACTCTTCATGAATGGTCATGGCTGTTGTTCTTCTATAATTAGGGGTCAGTTTCAACGAATTTTCAATCACTTTTTTCTGGTTTTCACTCCTCTTCTTCTTCCACTTTTCTTAATACATATTCTTATCATTACTCTGCCGAAATCAACATTGAATTATACTCGATGACTTCTAGTTTGATTCTCTATCACTATCTCTACAAGATTCTCAGTGCTATTCAGAGTTATAGACTTCTTTGTAATCTATTAAGTGAGAAAAGGTGTGATTGTAGCCTTAGAAATGAATCAAAAGGGAAAAGGGTGTGATTGTTGCCTTGGTAAATCAATTGGGTAAACTTGTGGCCCAGAAATCAAGTATCCTTACCCAGAAGATCGAAATTCTAGAGGGTGTACCTCGTAGCCTTGAAACCGAGGGTGTAATTGTACGATTGCTTTTGAAAGGAAATCCGTACTTATGTTGCGGGACTGGATGTAGGGTAACTCCGAACCAGTATAAAATCTGGTGCGTTCTTTCCTTTACTGCTTTTATTTTATTTCTGCATCTGTGATTGTTTCTGTGATCATATATGTGTCTGTATATTACATACTTTTGTGTCTAAATTAACATAAATTAAATAGATTTAGTAATTCTTTATTAACATTATTCACTCTCCCCTCTAGTGTTAATCTTATCCTTAAGATCCGCAATTCGCATTTCTCACAATTGGTATCAGAGCAAGGTTTTCAAAGTTTCATAATCTGATTTTTGAAAAGTTTTCAAAATGGCTACCAACACTGGTACTGTTATTAACACTAGTATCATTGTCACTCGTTCATTTGTAGAGGGTCAGTCTACTGTCAGACCACCACTTTTTAATGGCAGTAACTATGCATGTTGGGCATGTAGGATGAAAATATATTTACAACCTATAGGATTAGACACTTGGAATATCACACAAACTGAATATTCTGAACCCATATTTGATTTTGCACAGTGGACTGCTGAGCAAAAGACTGTTGCACAAAATAATTCTAAGGCAATGAATATTCTGTTTTGTTCATTAGATAGAAATGAATTCAATAGAGTGTCAGTTTGTAAGTCTGCATATGAAATCTAGAAAACTTTGCAAGTTACTCACGAAGGAATGAGCAAAATTAAACAGACCAAAATTTCCATGCTCACAAATCAGTTTCAATTATCTAAAATGAATGCTAATGAGTCTATTTCAGATATGTATAGAAGATTTCAGGATATTGTGCATTCTCTAATATCTTTGGGAAAGGAATTTTCTGAAGAAGATCAAGTCAGAAATTTTTTAAATTCTCTAACTCTAGAATGGGATTAAAAGACACTTGCGATCGAAGAGGCAAATGACATCAGTATTTTGAAGATAGAAGAATTAATTGGAAATCTAATGTCGTATGAAGTTCAAATGATTGAGAGAAGAGAAAGTAAAGCATCTGAAAAGAAATCAATGGCATTCAATGCATTGACAGATGAATCAGACTCAAACGACGATGATGATGAAGAGATAGCCTTTATGACCAGAAATTTTATGAGATTCCTGAAATACAGAAAGATGAATAATCTCAAGAGAAACAACTATAAGAATTCTGAAAATCAGAATATAGTGCCAAATAATGACAAGTGTTACAACTGTGATAAACCAGGCCACTACAAAAGAGACTGTCCGTATCCAGAAAGGTAGAAACCTCCTATGAACAATGAACCAGCAAAGAAGCGGAAGCGTGCATTTACTGCTACTCTAGATGACTCAAACTCGTCCTCAAGTGATGATGATCAAAAGACGGATAATTCGAATTTGTGTTTCACAGCTGTTCACGACTCCGACGAATTCAGAGAAACATACTCAGAAAAAGGTACACGTTTACAATACAATTGGTTGAAATTGATTGCTTAGAATTAGTTGCTTGATTGTTTGATTGATTGTTTTTTGATGGTGTGTTGTTTGAATTTTAAAAATTTATTTTCTATTTTTATTATTGTTATTATTATTTTTATTATTTTTAATACTTTCTGAAATATATTATAAGTATAATAATATTTCAGAAATATATAATAGACATTTATAATAATAATATATACATTAGAAATCTTAGGAAAAATCAACTCATGAAAATTCAAAAGCACATGTCGACATGTGTTAGCGCCAAAATTGGTCACTAACACCCAAATCCAAGTGAAAGTACCAAACAACAATCACAACTCACGGGTAAGATGTATGTAGAGGATATTTAATATGAAGAATAACAGAAATTAAAATGAAAGCGGTAAAGACACGGAATTTATAGTGGTTCGGCTAACTCTGGCCTACGTCCATCCAGTAATTTCTTTTTTATTGCTGTAACAATCGATTACAGTTACAAAGTGGTAGGCTAGCCTTAGCCTTAGAAAATAGAAAGTCCGAAAGTAGAGGAGAAGAAGAAGAAGATAAAAATGAAGTCTTGGATGAGGTTTGGATGAGGCAGAGTCTCCCCTGTGTTCTCTGAAATCTGATCTCTTTTTTCTGTGCCTCTGCCCCTCTATTTATAGACGAATGTGGGTTGGACTTCCCTGGTGGGCCAGATGGCTAGACAGCTCGGTCCAGATAGGACACGCCCTGCATGCCGAGTGAAACAGGCCGAACGGTCGGCATGCTGAGCCTTCCTTTCCAAGTCGATGGATCTCTCTGTGGAATGGAGGAAGCGGGCCGAACGATGTTGGGATGCCGAGTGAAACGTGGATGTCGGGTGAGGAGCATGCCGAGTGAAAGACATGCCGTGTGAAGGGTCTGCCGTGTGAGGATGCCGAGCGGAAGACATGCCGTGTGAAGGGTTTGCCGTGCAAAGGACATGCCGAGCTAAGGTTATGCCGAGTGGAGAATATGCCGAGCACAGGGTGTGCCGAACAAAGGATATGTCGAGTGAAGCCTTGGAAGGCCGAGTGCACTTAAATGCCATGTGAAGAGCTGAATGGCCTTATGCCGAGCATCCTTGTTGGCTGAACGTTCGGGGATGCCGAACGTACGTGGGAGGCCGAACAAACATTGATGGCCGAACGATCTTCTTTGGCCGAACGGCGTTCAATGCCGAACAACTTTCTTTGGCCGAACTGCACTCAGTGCCGAACGATCTCTTGATGCCGGACGCTCCTATATGCCGAACGTGTTCTGGTTGCCGAACGATACCTTTGTCCGAACTGATTTGGGATGTCGAACAATCTAGATTCGCCGAGCGCTCTTCTGATGCCGAGCGTTCCTATGATGCCGAACGTTCCTATGATGTCGAACGATCCATCCTGCCGGTCGTCCTACCAATGCCGAACGATCCAACATGCCGAGCGACCTCGTATGTCGAACGATCCATCGTGCCGGTTGACCTACCATGCCGAATGATTGCCAATGCCGAACCATTTTTTCTAGACCCAAACTATAGTTGATCCATCTTTATCCAGTCATATTTCCATCCCCTAAGCACGTTGCATCATCCATCCATCCAGTCGACTGGATCCATCGTACACCAGCCTTGGCGAACGTGCAACCGGTTATGTTAATCCCGCATGTCCATGGCCTGGTAAAAAGGCGGATTAACACTTTCCCCCCAAAACATGCCTTGCTCTTGGAAGGTGTGTTTTGAATAGCCTCAAATCTGATATCCAAAGTCCACATCCTTTTTGTAACCATATCATCAGATCCACGACCTCTCCGGTCTTAATCTTGATTTTGTAGACCTCGCCGGGTCGTGTTATCCTGTTCCATCCTTGACTTTTCCATCACGGGCTTGTATGTTCTCCGGCCTCGACTCTCCGGTCAAAGACTTTGATATTCACCGGCCTCAGCAAACCGGCTAAGGATTTTGATATTCTCCAGCCTCGACTCTCCGGTCAAGGACTTTCTATATTCTCCGGCATCGACTCTCTGGTCAAGGGCTTTTTATATTCTCCGGCCTCGACTCTCCGGTCAAGGACTTTTTATGTTCTCCGGCCTCGACTCTCCGGTCAAGGACTTTTTATATTCTCCGTCCTTAACTCTCCGGTCAAGGACTTTTTATATTCTCCGGCCTCGACTCTCCGATCAAGGACTTTTTGTATTCTCTGGCCTCGACTCTCCGGTCAAGGACTTTTTATATTCTCCGGCCTCGACTCTCCGATCAAGGACTTTTTGTATTCTCCCCGAGTCCATCTCTTCGCTCTCCGGCGAAGGGACTCGTAACTTGTGATCATTGCCCCGTCTCTCCGGTCGGGGCAGTAATTATAAAACCTGAACTGTTTATTATATTGATCCAAAACCAAATATAAAACCAGAAATCCGTATCAAAAATCAAACATCCAAACCAGAATGGGAAACCAAGAAAAAACCAACCAAATCGGGAGTTCAATCCAAACTCCAAAACCATACCAAAGTAAAGTAAATGTCCGAAACACGAAAGAGAGAACAAATCCGTATCAAAAAATCAAACATCCAAACCAGAATGGGAAACCAAGAAAAAACCAACCAAATCGGGAGTTCAATCCAAACTCCAAAACCATACCAAAGAAAAGTAAATGTCCGAAATACGAAAGAGAAAACCAAAGTTTGCAGAAAACTAGAAAGAAAGAAGGATTTCATAGACTCAAGTAGTACGGTTTTCAGTTATCTCAGAGCACGCCTAGGGACCGTCCTCAATCCCGTACGTGTGTAAGTGACCTAGCCGTATTACTTTTGAGTTCTATTACTTATTCAAAACCATGAACCTGTTTAGTTGATAGTAAACCGGCGTTGACCAGACCCAATGCCGCCATTGCTAGAGGTAGGTGGTGGCTGCTCTTGCTCCCCTGCCGTAGTTCGATTCCTGACATATTACTGTAAGTGACCACTCCTTACATGCTCCTCAATGATATCCCTCAAATGCCTACAGTCGTTTGTGTTGTGCCCATCCAGCTCATGGAATAGGCAATGCTTTCCCGATGTCCGTTCGTATTCTGAAGGCTCTCTCTTTGCTGGCCTTCGGTATTGGAGCCGCCCTCGAGTGTCCAAGTAAATCCTTTCTAGAGTCTCAGTTAAATCTATGTAAGAAGAAAACATTGACTCCCTCTGAGGTTTCTTCGAAGTGCCACCATTTCCATTCGTTTTCCTTTTTCCTTTATCGTCTTTACTTAGATCCTCCCTGGATGGACCTCCACCCCTCACTGCATAAGCTTCAGCCTCTCTCCCTACTCTCTCAGCCTGCGCATCCTCCTGTCTCAAGAACCTTTCCGCCTCATGATAGAACTCCCCGAGATCCCTCGGTGGGTCCCGTTCCAATGATATTTTGAAATCCGAGTTATCCGCGATTCCCGAGACGGCTGCCATCAAAACCATTGACGGATCGGGTCGATCCACTGAGGCTACCGCTGCGTTGAATCTGGTTAAGAAGTCCCTGAGCGATTCCTCTTTCCATTGTTTCATAGATGTCAGAGTCATCACGTTCTTGGGTCTAACTATGTGGACCCGAAACTGTCTCATAAACCTCTCAATTAGCTCCGTCCATGTGCCGATAGAACCACTCTCCAGCTGTCTAAACCACATAGCTGCGATATCTGCCAAATACAATGGGAAGCATCGAGCCATGACCTCATCCGATGCCCCCAGTACCTCCATATGCCTTATGTATTTCGTCAGATGAACCGTTGGATCCGCCTTCCCATTATACATTTCCAAATTTGGTAGCTTAAATTCGGGTGGGTTCCTAGCTTGCCTGATAGTAGGAGTAAAGGGACTCCTATTTACATCCTCCAAGTCTCTATTTACCAATCCACCTCTCATAGCCCGTCTAACCATCTTCGCTAGTCTGTCGTTGCCCCCAAGATGTAATCCTTGTCCATCGCCTCTGGTCTGCCCCCCGAGTTTATGAGGGAATTCTGGCACATACTCCTCATCTCGCACTCCTGCACTCCTGTTGGTGTCGGGTTGCACAACATCGTCTGGTATCCCTCCATGGGTTGGTCCAACATTTCCTGGTGGTATGCCCCCAAGTCTAGATCCATCTGGATTGATAGTTGTTTGCTGATTGGGGGTTGCCCCCTGCCGAGCTATTCCCTCTGCTTGCTGGTTGAGTGCTTCTGATCCATCTCCACGGATCTGAGCTCCTGCATTTTCTGTTTGTGCAAATTGTCTAAGAAGAGTCTGCATCATCTCCTCTTGTCTTTTCATCATCGCCTCCATTTCCTCTCTAGTGATGCAAATGGATACTCCACCTGCTCCATCTCCAGAGGAAGCCTCTTGACTTCCCTCCTGATTGCTCCTTTCCATTACTTGCTTCCTTACTGATGGTCTAGCCATTGCTCTTTTAAGTCCAAGTTTCTAACTCCAAAATTCCTGAGTTCAACTCTCAATGAAAGCACCAAAATGTTAGCGCCAAAATTGGTCACTAACACCCAAATCCAAGTGAAAGTACCAAACAACAATCATAGCTCACGGGTAAGATGTATGTAGAGGATATTTAATATGAAGAATAACAGAAATTAAAATGAAAGCGGTAAAGACATGGAATTTATAGTGGTTCGGCTAACTCTGGCCTACGTCCACTTTAGTAATTTCTTTTTTATTGTTGTAACAATCGATTACAGTTACAAGGTGGTAGGCTAGCCTTAGCCTTAGAAAATAGAAAGTCCGAAAGCAGAGGAGAAGAAGAAGAAGATAAAAATGAAGTCTTGGATGAGGTTTGGATGAGGCAGAGTCTCCCCTGTGTTCTCTGAAATCTGATCCCTTTTTTCTGTGCCCCTGCCCCTCTATTTATAGACGAATGTGGGTTGGACTTCCCTGGTGGGCCAGATGGCTAGACAGCTCGGTCCAGATAGGACACGCCCTGCATGCCGAGTGAAACAGGCCGAACGGTCGGCATGTCGAGCCTTCCTTTCCAAGTCGATGGATCTCTCTGTGGAATGAAGGAAGCGGGCCGAACGATGTTGGGATGCCGAGTGAAACGTGGATGCCGGGTGAGGAGCATGCCGAGTGAAAGACATGCCGTGTGAAGGGTCTGCCGTGTGAGGATGTCGAGCGGAAGACATGCCGTGTGAAGGGTTTGCCGTGCAAAGGACATGACGAGCTAAGGTTATGCCGAGTGGAGAATATGCCGAGCACAGGGTGTGCCGAACAAAGGATATGCCGAGTGAAGCCTTGGACGGCCGAGTGCACTTAAATGCCATGTGAAGAGCTGAATGGCCTTATGCCGAGCATCCTTGTTGGCCGAATGTTCGAGGATGCCGAACGTTCCTATGTTGAACGTACGTGGGAGGCCGAACAAACTTTGATGGCCGAATGATCTTCTTTCGCCGAACGGAGTTCAATGCCGAACAACTTTCTTTGGCCGAACTGCACTCAGTGCCGAACGATCTCTTGATGCCGGACGCTCCTATATGCCGAACGCGTTCTGGTTGCCGAACGATACCTTTGTCCGAACTGATTTGGGATGTCGAACAATCTAGATTCGCCGAGCGCTCTTCTGATGCCGAGCGTTCCTATGATGCCGAACGTTCCTATGATGCCGAACGATCCATCCTGCCGGTCGTCCTACCAATGCCGAACGATCCAACATGCCGAGCGACCTTGTATGCCAAACGATCCATCGTGCCGGTCGACCTACCATGCCGAATGATTGCCAATGCCGAACCATTTTTCCTAGACCCAAACTATAGTTGATCCATCTTTATCCAGTCATATTTCCATCCCCTAAGCACGTTTCGTCATCCATCCATCCAGTCGACTGGATCCATCGTACACCAGCCTTGGCGAACATGCAACCGGTTATGTTAATCCCGCATGTCCATGGCCTGGTAAAAAGGCGGGTTAACAACATGGTCCCTACCATGATGTCGACATGGCTACCTGAATTTGAATTTCAAAATTTGAATTCAAATGTTTGAATTTTCCTCCACCATTTCACTTCATTCAATTCTCTAAAAAGATACCTTTTGACCAGAGAATATGTCCTTTGAGAATCTATTTATTCACTATCTTTTATCATATCTTTTCACTTTCATTTTCAAATTCAAACTCTCTCTTCATAACTTCAAACTCTCTTCTCTCTACTCTAATGGCTTCTTCAAGCAACCCCTCAACTATGAGAATTTCCAGAAAAATCAAAGAGCAATTATTCAATGATCCAAAGACAATTAAAGCATACATCAATTATGCTAACTATGCCAAAGTCCATCCTAGAAAATTTGCTATTTTTCAAGATTTTTCTTCTTATGAAATTGATTCTCTTTTTGCAAATAATGGTGATCTTAGTCTTATTGATGCTTCTCAAAATGATTTTGTTTGCTATCCTAATCTTGTCAAAATTTTCTATGCGAATTTAAATCGCGGATTTTATGTTGGAAATGAAGATGAAATTTGGAGTAGTTTTAAAGGCACTCAAATTGTTTTGAATTGTGATCTTTTGGGTACCATTCTCAATTGCAAGAGTTCGGGAATGGATCTTTCTAACTTTAAAATTGATGAACATGATCGTGAAACATTTCATCACATTTTCGAAAGAGATGATGATTTTGATTTTAAAAATAGAAATTTTCGACCAAAAGTAAGAATTGTTAATCTTCTTTTGCAACATACTTTGACCCCAAGATCGGGAAATTTTAACAATCCTACTTCAAAAGTTTGCAAAGCTCTTTTTGCTATTTTCGAAAAATATGACATAAATTGGACGCAAGTTATTTTGGATGAACTTCGTCCTAAAAGTCTTGAAATGGGTGAGAATACTTTATACCGTAGAATTTATCTCACTCGGATTTTTAACTATTTTGGAGTGGATTTGAAGGGCGAAGAATTTGTTTCTAGAAAAGTTTTCAATCATTCCAACATTTCGTTTATGAAAATTCCATTTGTTTTTCAATCTTATGAGACACTTACCGAAAAGGAAGAGCGTTTGGCTCATGAGGAAATGGAAGAAGAGGAAGTTGAAGAAGAAGAAGGGGATGAAATGGAAATTGAAGAAGAAGAAGAAGGTGAAACGTCTTTGGAAAGCATTGAACATCCTTCCAATCCATCCAATAAAACCCTTCTCAAAAATCAAAAGATAATTGTGGAGAATCAACGGATTCTAAAACGATCCGTTAGTAAAAAGTTGGATAACATTTCTTCGAAGATGAACAAGTTCTTTTCAAAAGTCAACAAGAAACTTGGACTATCTTCATCATCTTCATCCTCTAACTAGTTTTATCTTTCCGTATCTTGTTGTATTTGTTTTATTTTGCTTTATTTCGAATGTTCATGTAGTCTGTTGTGTGCTTAATCATTGTATTATTGTAGTATGCAATGAAATGAAATTTCCTTTCTGTTATCTACCTTATCTTATCTCTATAATAAATGTTAGTATATTATATATATATACACAATTATTCACAAAATCAAATTAGTCATAACATTTTACTAACCCATGTCGACATCCCCTATGTGACCATGTCGACATGTACTGGTCAGAAATGACAATTGATTTTGAATTTGAAATTTGAATAACTACCACATGTATATTCAATTCAAACGAATTTCTACACCTATATATACCTGTTTCTTCCAGAATTCTTCACTGAAATTTATTTCTTATCATCTATATCCTCCATTTCTTTCATAAATTCAACTATGGCTAATCCTATTCACAATTTATCCGAAAATCTTGAAGAAACTCTTCAATAGTTCAAGAATATTCTCTCATTTATTCTACGAAACCAGTGTCATTTAGAATTAAGTCAAATGTAGATGATAAAGGAACAAGAAAGGCACTTCGATGCGATACGATGGATGATCTCCTCTCTGCACAAGGATGATTACGAAGAATATTCTCCTGTCTCTCTCACCAATGACAATGATAATTGGGATGCTATTAAGGCAGACCCAATCTTTGGAGAAGAAGGATTGGTGGAAGTTCCATGCATCGTTTGTTTTTTTATTTACTTTGTTTGATTTGTTTGAATGGATTTGGTTTGAATTGATACTTTGTGTGGATTGATTTCTTATTGATTTGAAGATTGGTGTGTAAAACATATATATATATACACACACACACACATTGAATTAGTTATCATGCTTAGAAGTATAATTATTTCATATTCTATATATTCCGTTGTATAGTTTATCAATGCAGGTACTGAAGTCCAAGAATGAGGAGGAGTAAGTTTTTATTGATGACAAAGGGGAAGATATAAAATAGGATAGTTAGGTATAGATTAAGGGGGAGTTATTAGGATAGAAATAATATTTTATAAAAAAAAGGTTGTCATCATCAAAAGGGGGAGATTGTTAGTCCTTGAGATGATGGTTTTGATGACAACAACCTTAGAATAGATTATAAAATATAAATACTAACATTATAAGTTTAGATATATATGTATATGCAGGATTTAACCATGCAGGTACTAAGAATGAAGACTGTACAGTATAGAGATTCAAGATATAAAGATAAAATATCAAGATAGAAGACTCATGAGTATCGAGACCATCAAGAGTTCAAGATTTCAAGGATAAGTATTTTTTATTATTATTAGGAATTTTTGTTAAAACTCGTAGAAAAGCACTGGCATCTTAAAATCCAATTTATTCGTGGAATGGAATCCACTTCAAGCCAGTTAAAAGGATGGAACCCTAAGTAGGATGGAACCTAAAAAAAACCTATTGGAACATTGTTTTGTATCCGCTAACTTTTATTCAAAACGATTTTTCAAAATTATATTCTGTTTTCAAAATGTTTTCAAAACTTTCCTTTTAAAAGATTCAAAACCCTCGATCCTGATTTTAAATAATTTTAGCCTCAAAAACATCTTTATTTTCAAAGTCAAATTACTCCTGATTTTAAACTATCTTTTTAAATAATATATTTAACTTTTAAATATTTATACCTAGATTTAAATATAAATTATAGTTAAAATCTGTATATATTATTCTTTATATTTACTTATGAATTTTAACTATAATCAAGCATATTTATAAAGTTTAAATTAGTTTTTATATAAGATAAATGTTATTTTCAAAGAAATTCAAAACATCATAAAAAGCTTTGGGGTGTCGACATGCCTGTGGGTACCATGTCAATATGGTGACAGTTTGATTCAAAAATTCAAATTTCAAAAGAAGTATGTATTCGCCATAACTCTTCATGAATGGTCATGGCTGTTGTTCTTCTATAAGTAGGGGTCATTTTTAACGAATTTTCAATCACTTTTTTCTGGTTTTCACTCTTCTTCTTCTTCCTCTTTTCTTAATAAATATTCTTATCATTACTCTGCCGAAATCAACATTGAATCATACTCGATTACTTCTAGTTTGATTCTCTATAACTATCTCTACAAGATTCTCAGTGTTATTTAGAGTTATAGACTTCTTTGTAATCTATTAAGCGAGAAAAGGTGTGATTGTAGCCTTAGAAATGAATCAAAAGGGAAAAGGGTGTGATTGTAGCCTTGGTAAATCAATTGGGTAAACTTTTGGCCCGGAAATCAAGTATCTCTACCAGAGGATCGAAATTCTAGAGGGTGTACCTCGTAGCCTTGAAACCGAGGGTGTAATTGTACGATTGCTTTTGAAAGGAAATCCTTACTTGTGTTGCGGGACTGGATGTAGGGTAACTCCGAACTAGTATAAAATCCGGCGTTACCTTTACTGCTTTTATTTTATTTCTGCATTTGTGATTGTTTCTGTGATAATATTTGTGTCTGTATATTGCATACTTTTCTTTTGTGTCTAAATTAACATAAATTAATGATTTAGTAATTTTTTTTATCACTATTCACCCCCCTCTAGTGTTAATCTTAGCCTTAAATCCGTAATCTGCATTTCTCACACCTACGTCTATAAATAAGATCCAAGGAGTCATGTTTTGGGGGCCGAATTTTCTTTATTCTACTCTTGTAACTTCTTATAAAAAGAGCTATAACCTTAATTGAAAATCAATTTGGGGATCGGTATGAGAATTGATCTTGAGTAAAGAGGGAAGTTTCATGCTCTGTTAATTACTTATCTCATGTTTAAAACTTTGCCATATTAACCCATATTTTCAGGATTAACTCCACCAGAGGGATCTTGCTGACAGGATCAGAGACTCACATGTTCAAATAACAACTCCAACCTTCTAAGGTTATCAACTTTTCAACCCTAACCTTTCGATAAGGTCAATAGCTAATCTAGATTGACATGAGCAGTAACCTTTTGGAATCAATGGCATTATGATCTGAATCCTTATCCGAGTGATCTAACCCTTCAGGATGGTCCGAATCCAGGGATATAAGGTTCAAACCAAAAGTTGGTCTACACATACCTTTCAACAAAGTTGAAAGCAATCAAACTTTTCGGTAAGGTCAAAGGCACCAACATATCATCCAGGAATTTATTATATTACTTATTGCTAAAGAGATTAGTCATCCAAACCTTTCGAAATTATTAAAGTTAAACTTGAAAGGAATAAGTTTGGTTAATATTAATTTGCGCCATGGGAAAAACTCCACGAAGCTCTCAATATGTTTTACCAATGCAAAAGGTCCTCAACTGGAGGACTAAACCTTTCGACTACATCGAAAGGTCCAAATCAAAATCCGAAACTATTGAAGCTGAGCGTAAGGATTACTCTTAGGGATATCTTGTCCTTTCTCTAAACTAGCTAGCCTTCCTATTCCTACTATAATATCATTTGAGGATTTGACCACAAATTTGGTCAACGTGATACAAAAGAAATCCTTAAGAGAATCACACCCTCTGAACTGACCACACTACTTGGAATAACTTTGGGGTGTCGACAAGAAATCTTGTTAACAATATTCTCTTTAATGAGATGACTAGCAATATAGATCAATGTTTTTGTGTACCAAATATCTATATATTAATTTGTTGTGCACTAGAATAGCAATCTTACATATATGTATTAAATATACGTATATGTAGATGTATTTGTTTATTTATGTATGTACATATAATGTAATTTCTTGTAATTGTAAGTCAATGAAGAGGGATAAATTTTAGAAAATATATGAGAAATTAGAGTACAATACTAAATAATTTGATTTATTAACACTAGATTGCAAGTTATAGTTTCCAAAATCCGAGTCCTTTAGCGATCTTAATTAACATGGAAGAAGAAAGTCGGATATCAATGGAAAATTATTTGAAGATGATGCTAAAAGCATAAGATGATTACGCTGCACCGCAGTTAAGGAGCCTTGTGAAGTGCCATGAGCAGTAGTACCTTAAGGCGCCCCTGAGCAGCGGCGAAATTCAGTTTCAAATACGAGTTTCAAATTCAGTTTCAAATATGAGTTTTAAACTCAGTTTCAAATATGAATTTGAAACTGTGTTTTGGTTTCAAAACTCAGTCAAACATATTTTTGAACTCCATAATCTTTTTAACCTGAGCATTAGATGTATGTAATGTAACTTATTTGATATATCTTGGCCACTAAAAATTAATTTTTTGGTGTTTAGTTGTATAGCATAAACTTTTATTCTATAATTTATTGTATAATGGACAAAAAAATTGAAAAAAAAATATTTTAGATTTTAAGATGGTATTGATAATAGGTGTCAAATTTGCATTGTTGATCACTCTCACTCTTTATGCATATATATGCGTACTTAGGCACGCACACACACGAAACCTTCACTTGCAAATATAAATAATTTATAGTGTGTGACTTACAACATCCTTCAGTATGCACACTGCAGTGTACAGTGCGTGACTTGCAGCATCCTTCATCATGCAACTTTAGCAAACCACCATATAGCACCATCATGCTTGTACCTCCCTCCATTTGCTTATGCTGTGCCCAGGCCTTGTTGTCCCCACGTTTGCTCAGCAATATAATGGGTTGCTACTGGTTTGCTACATGCCTGATGATCTTCTCATTGGCTTTTGCACTTGCCACTCACCATCTGAATCTGTTATCAAAATCATTAATGGTAATACAAGTTTAATACTCATATTTCAACTGGATGTTATTCTCATGAATAACAACTTATTAGATTTTGGAGTCAATTAAAAATATTTTATTCTTGTATATACTTGTGTCATATTGGAATTTTTTTAGAAGTAAATCATTATTCATATATTTTTAAAGAAAGGACTTGGTATATTTTTGAAATAAATACCGTTTTTGAAAAGTTAAGGTAGTGTTTGATTTGTTATTTTTAGTTTTGGGTTTCTGTTCATACAAAAATACACACAATGCATATATTGCCAAAAATGACCAATTTAGAAAACGAAATTAACATATAAAATAGAAAATACTTTTTATTTTTATTTTTCGCGTTTTGAGAAATAATACAAGTATGAGAAACAATCCATTCTTTCATTGTCCATCTATTCCCTTCATTCTCCTATCCGTCTTACTTTCATCCTCTCCATCCACCCTTCATTCTTTTCATATTTCAGATGCATATTGAAAAGTGAAAATACAAAATTCATTTTAAAGCAAACACCACCTTACCTTTTTTAGGGTATAGGAAACAATGAACAGAAAGTTCTTGTTTTGGCCACAACAAATACACCATATGCTTTATCAGGTTCAGTTTTGATGGCTTCAGTCACAACTTTTCGGTAAGGTCAAAGGCACCAACATACCATCCGGGAATTTATTATATTACTTATTGCTAAAGAGATTAGTCATCTAAACCTTTCGAAAATATTAAAGTTTAACTTTAAAAGGAATAAGTTTGGTTAATATTAATTTGCGCCATGGGAAAAACTCCACGAAGCTCTCAATATGTTTTACCAATGCAAAAGTCCTCAACTGGAGGACTAAACCTTTCGACTACATAGAAAGGTCCAAATCAAAAATCTGAAACTATTGAAGCCGAGCGTAAGGATTACTCTTAGGGATATCTTGTCCTTTCTCTAAACTAGCCTTCCTATTCTTACAATAATATCATTTGAGGTGTTGACCACAAATTTGGTCAACATGATACAAAAGAAATCCTTAAGAGAATCACACCCTCTGAACTGAACACACTACTTGGAATAACTTTGGAGTGTTGACAAGAAATCTTGTTAACAATGTTCTCTTTAATGAGATGACTATCAATATAGATCAATGTTTTTGTGTACCAAATATCTGTATATTAATTTGTTGTGCACATTAGAATAGCAATCTTACATATATGTATTAAATATATGTATATGTAGATGTATTTGTTCATTTATATATGTACATATAATCTAATTTCTTGTAATTGTAAGTCAATGAAGAGGGATAAATTTTAGACAATATATGTGAAATTGGAGTACAATACTAAATAATTTGATTGATTAACACTAGATTGCAAGTTATAGTTTCCAAAATCCAAGTCCTTTAGTGATCTTAATTGACAGGAAAGAAGAAAGTCGGGTATGAATGGAAAATTATTTGAAGATGATGCTAAAAGCATAAGATGATTACGCTGCACCGCAGTTAAGGAGCCTTGTGAAGTGCCATGAGCAGTAGTGCCTTAAGGCGCCGCTGAGCAACGGCGAAATTCAGTTTCAAATACGAGTTTCAAACTTAGTTTCAAATATGAGTTTTAAACTCAGTTTCAAATATGAATTTGAAACTGTGTTTGGTTTCCAAACTCAGTCAAACATGTTTTTGAAACTCTACAATCTTTTTAACCTGAGCATTAGATGTATGTAATGTGACTTATATGATATATCTTGGCCACTAAAAATTAATTTTTCTGTGTTTAGTTGTACAGCATAAACTTTTGTTCTATAATTTACTGTATCACTAATAATAATGGATAAAAAAATTGAAAATATATATTTTGGATTTTATGATGGTATTGACAATAGGTGTCAAATTTGCAATGTTGATCACTCTCACTCTTTATGCATATATATGCATACTTACGCGCACGCACACACGAAACCATTACTTGCAAATATAAATAGTTTATAGTGTGTGACTTACAGCATCTTTCAGCATGGACACTGCAGTGTACAGGGCGTGACTTGTAGCATCCTTCATTATGCAACTTCAGAAACCACCATATAGCACCATCATGCTTGTACCTCCCTTCATTTGCTTCTGCTGTGCCCAGGCCTTGCTGTCCCCACGTTTGCTCAGCAATATAATGGGTTGCTACTTGTTTGCTTGGAAATTTTATTTTATTTTTATTTTTTTATTTGAACTTCTATCTGTTACTGATGAAGTACATACCTCGATTACCTCGATTCACGACTCACGACTCACCACTTCAGCCACGACCGCGACTCACGACTCAACAAACTCCACGACCCAGCTTCACACAATAAGTCGCGGCCGACTTAGCATCCACCCTACTACGACTCACATCTCCACTTCCATCTTCCCTTTAAATCAACTCCGCGACCTACGACACACCCCAAATTCCCTCTCGTGGCCTCACCCTACATCGGCTCCAGGAATAGAGTCGCGAACGACCTAATTTGTGTGTCGCGAGCGACCTACCTTCAGTATCTTTGAGTCGCTGAAGTTCCCTATGTCGCGAATGTGTTGAGTCGTTGCCGAGATATAGATGAGTCGTAGCCGAGACAGTGATGAGTCGTTACCGAGTTATTTTTAAGTCACGAACTATTTCTTAAGTCGCTTCCAAGGTGCCGTGTACCATCTTTTAAAATGCAAGCTGATTCTCCAGGTCAAGGACAGAAGGTTAAGTCGCTGTCGAGTTATGAAATCGCGAACGAGCTACCGTAAGTCGTTGAAGATACTGCAGTGTTAAGTCGTTTGTTTGTTTTTTTTTTGAAGTCATGTTATGTTGTAACCGTTGTACTGTTTGTAATGTGTTGAAAGCCTATAAATAGACGAGTCATGTCATTTTGTAAAGGTTGTTGACTTTTGAATAAAATTCCTTTTGATTGCTTTGTGCTTTCTTCTAATTGATAGTCGAGTGTGATCTCCTATCTCCACCTACGTCATTCGAGTGCACTCGAATTTTCGTTTGTGAAGCCGATTCACGGAATCTTGTGCGCAAGATCAACGTCGAAGAATTGTAGATCTCTTTCCCGGTATCTTCGGATCAACGAGTCAGAGATAGTTAGAATTCGGTATCTTCGGATCAACGAATTTGGGCATTGCAGTATACTTAATCCACCAATTGCTACATTTTCATCGTTATATCGATTTTCTGTTAATCCGCTACGTCAGTTTGGTATCGGAGCCTGTTTTAGCCAATCATAGCTAAATCGGGTCTTGGAGCCAAGTGTTTGAATTTAAAGCGTGAGCCGAGAGTTGAAGCGTCAATTTTGGTATCATTTGCTGAAGTTAAGCCGTGTATACTTGTGAGAAGTAGCCGAGCCTTGTGAAGTTGTTTTGAAGTTTGAAGCCGAGCTAAGGAGCCGTGACTTGTTTGATTTTGTGTTGAAGTTTTGATTTGTTGAAGTTTGGAGATTTGTTGAATTATTTGTGAAGTTCAATCATGCCACCGAGACGAGCTCAACGACATTGCAATATTAATGCTTTGTATGGAAGAGAAGAGGCCGATGAAATGGAACAACGAATCAACGAGAGCTTCACTGAGAAGTTGAATGAAGGAATTGGTCGCTTAGAGAGAATGATGCTTGAAATGAATAAAAGTAGAAGAAGAGTTTCACCTGAATCGAGCCATGGGAGAAGTAGAGCTTCGACACATTCAGATCGAGAGAGAAGAGAAGATCAAGATCATAGAAGTGTTGATAATCGTGATAGGAATGTTGATCGAAGGAGTGGTAGTAGAGATGTTGGAGGTCGTGATCGACATCGATATACTTCAGATTTTGATGAGGAGTTTGATGGTGATAGGGGAAGTGTTCATTACCGAGATAGAGATCCAACACGACGTCAGTATCGAGATGTAGTGGATGATCGTCGATGGGAATCGAGTATGAAGATGGAAATTCCTGAATTTAAAGGTGGAATGGTAGCGGAAGAATTTCTTGATTGGTTGTCTAATGTTGAAGAGATCTTTGATTTCAAAGAGATTCTGGAGAATCGTCGAGTGAAGTTGGTTGCTTCTACGTTGAGGGGGAGAGCTTTGGCATGGTGGCAGCAAACTAAACTTACGAGAGAACGGATGGGGAAGTCAAAGTTTGTTGAATGGGATAAGATGAAGAAGTTGATGAGAGCTACATTTTTACCTTACAACTATCAATCGCTTATGTACCAGAGGTTGCAGAACTTGAGGCAAGGAACGAAGACTGTTAATGATTATGCTGACGAGTTTTATCAACTGATTGCTCGAAATGACATTATGGAGACAGAGGAACAGCTGACTGCTAGATTTGTTGGAGGGTTGCGAATGCAGATCCAAGATATGGTGAATATGTTTGATCCTAGATCTGTAGCAGAAGCACATCAGAAAGCGTTGGCTTGGGAGAAGCAGGGAAGGCGTAGAGGTGGTGTGTTTACTAATTCCAATAATCAAGTGAAGGGTATTAGTGGAAGTTCTAATGTTTCTAAACCTGTCAGTAAACCCGTAGTAAAAGAGGATGAGAAGGCGAAGGTTAGCAATGGGTTCAAATGTTATAATTGCCAGGAAATGGGTCATAAAAGCAACGAGTGTCCGAAGCCGAAGAAGAGAACTATGATAGCTGAAGCTGAAAGTGAGGATGCTGTTGAAGGTGAAGAAAGTCCAGTTGAGGAGAATGAACAGGATATCGCGTCGGGAGATGAAGGGTGTAATCTAATGATAAGAAGGTCTTGTTTAACACCGAAACAAGAGGATGAGGCTAGTTGGTTGAGGAGCAACATTTTTCAATCTACATGCACTATTCTGGGAAAAGTTTGTAAGTTTGTGATTGATGCAGGAAGTTGCGACAATATTATCTCTACTGAAGCTGTGAGAAAATTGAAGTTGAAAACGGAGAAACATCCTAATCTTTACAAGTTAGCGTGGTTAAGAAAAGGAGGAGAGGTGAAGGTGGATAGGCGAGTTCGAGTTCCATTTTCTATTGGAAAGAAATATAAAGACGAGATTTGGTGTGATGTAGTTGAGATGGATGTTTGTCATTTGCTTTTGGGAAGACCGTGGCAGTATGATCGAGCAGTGCAGCATGACGGTCGAACCAATTGTTATAGTTTTATGTTTGAAGGCGTTAAGATTATTTTAGTTCCAAAGAAGAGACAGCAGGGAGAGAGTAAATTTGAGGAGATTGAAGAGCTAAAAACTTTACTATCATTGAAAGAGTTTGTTAAGAAAGTTGAAGAGGAGCCTGAAGTATTCCTGTTAATTGGACGAGATTGTAGTGAAGAGGCTGAAATCCCAGAAGAAGCGAAGCCAGTTTTGAAAGAATTTGAGGATGTATTTCCAAAAGAGTTGCCCAAGGAGTTACCGCCACTGCGAGACATTCAACATCAAATTGATCTTGTTCCGGGAGCAGTATTACCACATAGACCACATTATCGAATGAGTCCGAAGGAACATGAAGAGTTGAGGAGGCAGGTGGAAGAGTTGCTTGAACAGGGACGTGTGCAGGAAAGTTTAAGTCCATGTGTTGTGCCAGCTTTGTTAGTACCGAAGAAGGACGGGACGTGGAGGATGTGCACTGACAGTCGAGCCTTGAATAAGATTACTGTGAGATATAGATTTCCAATGCCGAGGTTGGATGACTTGCTAGATCAGTTAAGCGGATCAACTATCTTTTCAAAGATTGATTTGAAAAGCGGATATCATCAAATTCGGATTAGACCTGGAGACGAATGGAAGACAACCTTCAAGACGAGAGAGGGGTTATACGAATGGTTGGTTATGCCATTTGGTTTATCAAATGCACCTAGTACATTCATGCGGGTGATGAATCAAATCTTTAGACCATTCATTGGGAAGTTCGTGGTGGTTTATTTTGATGATATTCTGATATATAGCAGGAGTATGGAGGAGCATGTTCAACATTTGAGGGAAGTGCTGATTATTCTTCGTGAGGAACAATTTTATGCTGCTACGAAGAAATGCATGTTTATGACGCATAGTGTTTTATTTCTGGGATATGTTGTGTCAGGAGAAGGTATACAGGTGGACCAGAATAAAGTTGAAGCAGTCAGGAATTGGCCACAGCCAAAGACAATTACGTAAGTGAGAAGTTTTCATGGGCTAGCGTCATTCTATCGAAGATTCATTCCATACTTCATTAGCGTGATGGCTCCAGTTACTGATTGCATGAAAAGGAAACAGTTTGTATGGTCAGAGGAAGCGAGGGTTGCTTTTGAGAAGATCAAGGAACTATTAACAACAGCACCTATTCTTGTTTTACCAGATTTTCAATTGTTGTTTGAATTGAATACTGATGCGTCAAAAGTTGGTATTGGAGGAGTGTCGAGTCAGAGGGGACGTCCTATTGCATACTTTAGTGAGAAGTTGTCAGGAGCAAAGATGAGATACAGTACATATGACGTTGAATTCTATGCTGTTGTGCAAGCTGTTAAGCATTGGAGACACTACATATTTCAGAAGGAATTTGTTCTTTACACTGATCATGAGGCGTTGAAACATCTACAAGGGCATGACAAGATTTCAGCGAGACATGCTTCGTGGATAGCATATCTACAACAATTTACTTTCGTTGTGAAACACAAATCAGGGGTAACAAATCGTGTAGCGGATGCTTTGAGTAGGAGGAGTCATTTATTAACGACAATGAAAGTTGAAGTGACAGGGTTTGAATTATTGCCAGAGCTGATTGAAGAAGATCCTTACTTTGTGAAATTTGTTGAGAAAGTCAAGGAAGGAAGTACTGATGAATTTGTGTTGGTTGATGGTTTTCTGTTTAAAGGAAATCGGTTATGTATTCCAGATTGCAGTTTGAGAATGAAGATTATCAAGGAATTGCACGAGGAAGGGCATGTGGGCCGTGATCGTACTTTGCAGTTAATTGCACAATCTTACTTTTGGCCGTCAATGAGGAAGGAGGTTGAAAGGTTTGTGGAGAGATGTCATATTTGCCAGATTTCTAAGGGAACAACGACCAATGCGGGATTATATATGCCGTTACCTGTACCGACTAAGCCTTGGGTTAATTTGAGTATGGATTTTGTTTTGGGGCTGCCTAGAACTCAAAGGGGAAACGATTCCATTTTTGTGGTGGTTGACCGGTTTTCAAAAATGGCACATTTTATTGCTTGTAAGAAGACGGCAGATGCTGTTCGTGTTGCTCAGTTGTTCTTTAAAGAAATCTATCGTTTACATGGGTTGCCGGAGTCTATTGTTTCAGACAGGGATACCAGATTTTTAAGTCATTTTTGGCTTAGTTTGTGGAAGATGGTGGGAACAAAGCTGAATTTTAGTAGTGCTTATCATCCGCAAACAGATGGGCAAACAGAGGTGGTGAATAGATCGTTGGGAAATTTGTTACGATGTCTTGTGAAAGACAATTTGAAGAGTTGGGATTTGAAATTGTGTCAAGCTGAGTTCGCACAAAATCACGTAGTCAATCGAAGTACTGGTTTCAGTCCATTTCAGATTTATATTCAATTTTACCAAAGGGACCACTGGATTTGACAACAGTGCCACAACCAAAGGTGACAGTTAAGCGGGTTGCTAATTTTGTTGATAGGTTGACGGAATGCCATAGAAGCGTTCAGAAACAATTGGAGAAAACGAATGAGAAATATAAACAAATGGCGGATAAGAAACGAAGAAGTGTAGTCTTCAAAAAGGGTGATTTTGTTTACGCGGTATTGACGAAAGATCGTTTTCCGGTTGGAACTTACAACAAATTGAAAGCTCGAAAGATTGGTCAAGTAAAAATCTTGAAGAAGATCAATGATAATGCGTATCGGTTAAAGTTGCCGGAAAATGTTCATACTTCTGATGTTTTCAATGTCAAACACTTAATTCCATATTATGGGGAGGAACTTGACGTAGATGAAGAGAGTGTGGATTCGAGGACGAATTCCTTCCAGCAAGGGGAGGATGATGAAGTACATACTCGATTACCTCGATTCACGACTCACGACTCACCACTTCAGCCACGACCGCGACTCACGACTCAACAAACTCCACGACCCAGCTTCACACAATAAGTCGCGGCCGACTTAGCATCCACCCTACTACGACTCACATCTCCACTTCCATCTCCCCTTTAAATCAACTCCGCGACCTACGACACACCCCAAATTCCCTCTCGCGGCCTCACCCTACATCGGCTCCAGGAATTTAGTCGTGAACGACCTAATTTGTGTGTCGCGAGCGACCTACCTTCAGTATCTTTGAGTCGCTGAAGTTCCTTATGTCGCGAATGTGTTGAGTCGTTGCCGAGATATAGATGAGTCGTAGCCGAGACAGTGATGAGTCATTACCGAGTTATTTTTAAGTCACGAACTATTTCTTAAGTCGCTTCCAAGGTGCCGTGTACCATCTTTTAAAATGCAAGCTGATTCTCCAGGTCAAGGACAAATGGTTAAGTCGCTGCCGAGTTATGAAATCGCGAACGAGCTACCGTAAGTCGCTGAAGATACTGCAGTGTTAAGTTGTTTTTTTTTTTTTTTGAAGTCATGTTATGTTGTAACCGTTGTACTGTTTGTAATGTGTTGAAAGCCTATAAATAGACGAGTCATGTCATTTTGTAAAGGTTGTTGACTTTTGAATAAAATTCTTTTTGATTGCTTTGTGCTTTCTTCTAATTGATAGTCGAGTGTGATCTCCTATCTCCACCTACGTCATTCGAGTGCGCTCGAATTTTCGTTTGTGAAGCCGATTCACGGAATCTTGTGCGCAAGATCAACGTCGAAGAATCGTAGATCTCTTTCCCGGTATCTTCGGATCAACGAGTCAGAGATAGTTAGAATTCGGTATCTTCGGATCAACGAATTTGGGCATTGCAGTATACTCAATCCGTCGATTGCTACATTTTCATCGTTATATCGATTTTCTGTTAATCCGCTGCATCAGTTACCCAAAAAGTAGGTAACTAGGAATAAACATGTATAACTTCTAGTGCATGGAAATGAATAAAAAGCTACATGTGCACATCGGGTCTTCTATTTGCAAATGTGTGGAAAAACACTTAAACTGGTAGCAACTTTGTGACTTTTTTCTCTCAAACTTATTCCGAGAAGAAAGAAATTTGCCTTGTATATTTTGTATTATAAATAAGTGTTTGAAAATGGAGGCTTAAACTTACGATTTTCATTTCTATACTCTGTATATTGTTAGTTAAACCATTATTTAACATTACAACAAACATATATGTTAATCACATAAATAGGTACACTTGGGAGATACACCTCACAACTTAAAAGAAAGTGATTTCGAAATATTGGGTCGTAAAACAGAAGGCTTCTCTGGTTCTGATATCTTTGTTTGTGTAAGTTGATAACTTGTTCTCACAACTGGTATATGTACAGAATTTGAATCTTTTCTTTTATCTCTTCAATTAGGTCAAAGATGCGTTTATTTGAGCCTGTTAGAAAAACTCAAGATACCATGTTTTTCATAAAGATCGTTGATGACATGTTAATGCCTTGTGGCCCCAAACAGCTAGATGCTGTCAGAGCCAGCTCTGTAGTTCTGGTTGCCCTAGGCAGCCAGTGGTTTAACACCAATTATTTCCAGATTCGAATCTGCGCCATTAATGTCAACGCTTTGGTTGCCCAAACGACTAAAGATCAATATGAATAAATTATTTACTATCCTTCATATTTTCTACATTTGCTTTTGATATCACCAGCACTGATTATTCTGTCGAGGGGGGTTGCCCCAATACGGCCGCCTAGCCCTAGAACCGGGCCTGGAGGCTGTATAGACCACTATGGAAGAGCTTGCTTTGAAAGGCCTCGCTTCCAAAGCATAGGTCTCTTATAGATTTTTATCTGTCTAAGGTGATGTGTAAGCACCAGAAAAAGCATCATAAATAAAGTTGAACTCTTCTCCTGCTAGTCCTACCTTTTATTTGTGAAAATATGGTCTTTTAGCTTTAATCTTGGTTTAACCATCTGTTTCAAGTCGTAACCATATATTTTTGTGGCTTTGTCTTCCAAATTGCTAGCCCCATTAATATTTTAAAGGAGATTCGAATTCGATATCTTTCTTTATAAGTATGCATGTTTAGTTGCTCCTGTACAACTAATTATGATGCGAGCTTTGTGTACATTATTGCAAGCTTCCGTCTATTCATTTGTATGGTTATATTGCATGATTAATCCTCTGTCATCAAATTTCAAGCTTTACACTACACTAAAGTAAACAAAAATGGTCCAAATTTAGCAAATTATACAACTTTTTTGGTACCATAGTGAATAAACCGTAATATGTTCTGAATCATTTGTAAGTCATTAAAATTATTTCAGATTTTACCGGCACCAATAAGAGGAACAGATTTTGATAACGGGGTGGCCAGACAAAGACCAACTGTAAGCAAAGGCGAATTTAAAGTGCATGAGTGATGTTTTTTGGGATTTGTGCATTTTCTTAAAACTTGGTGTATAATTATTATCAAAATGGTTTATGGAATTGTATGAACTTGGTTTTAGAATATATGTGAGAAATGGAATACGACGATATTTGAGTTTTGAATGGATTTGCACTTTAATTGCTGTTTTTTTTTTGAATTTGTATTTTGATTTTTTAGATATTTTCATTTGATTTAAATATAGATATTTAAATATGGATATCAGCCAAACTTCAACTCTATCTATTAAATAATAGTAAAGCAAAAGAATTTTAAGCTCTATGATTAATTCTAGGAATTATCTTCATTCCCCTTAATTCTCTCCAACTATAGATATTTTATTTTTAAAATCTTATAATTTATCACTTTACAATTATTATACTAAACTACTCATAGTATTTTATATTCAAATATCTACTCTTTTAATAAGTCTACAATTATTTATCTTTCTCGATTCTCTTCTAATATTTTACATCAAGGCCCACATATTTAAATTAATTACATAATCCAAAATTTAAATTAATGGACAACCTTAGTTAACTAATATTTATTAATAAATTCTAAAAAACTAAAGTTTCAATATATATGTTACAGGCGTATCAACAAATTAATATACAAAAGATCTTTTTTTATTTAGATATGTGTGTGTTTGTGTGCATATCTAAATCGCGTAACATAATTTATATGCATTAGCGATAATAACAAATTTATTTACTGAACGAATTTATCCTACAGTGCATTATATAATTCTATTAACATCAAACATCCGAAATTTCAAAAATTTTTTTACAATTACTTAGAAACCATTCTCAATTCTTTTTTAATATTTTACACTCAAGTCCATATATTTAACTAATTGTGTAATCTTAAATTTATACTATATAATAAATTTGATTGACTGATATTCATTAACCAATCCAATAAATACTAAAACTAATAAGAATTTTAATATATACAATATTCATTTATACGTGGAAAAATGATAAAAGTTATTTCTTTATTCAGACATAAGGATATATAAATCGCATAACATAAAATGTGTACATAAATAACAATAACTCTTTTAATTTCTAATTTAGTTATCTTTAAATTTTTATTGTACATTATGTTACATTACATAACATACTACTTTTAACAACCTTTAAAAGGTAAATTTATATTTTACAACATTACCATGTAGACGCACAAATTACATTGATAAAAAAATAGATTATATAAACATTTACTTTCAACATGTTATTAAACCATGTCAAGCTCATAACTCAACTAAATGCTACATAACATTGTTTGCGATTATCAAAGTTGTAAGTGTGACTCTCCTATAACAACATAAAATCTGTGGTTAACTATGAAATTGTTTAAAAATGAAAACTAAATAATGGATCAAATTTCACATGTAGATAAACAGGCATAAGATGCTCTTTTCAAGTACAAATACGTACAAAGCTCTTAGTAATTTTCTATAACTTTTCACATTCAACTTCTTATATTTGATAGTCATGTTGATTATTAATTCAAATTATTTAAATATATTAAATTAAATTAACATTCGTAAATCTATTTATGAATTCTTGAAAAATAATAATTCAATATATACACAACAATTAAAACAAAAATGGTAAAGTTATTTATTCCCTCATACATATAAAAAATATATATCACATCACATAAATTATTTACATCTATAGAAATTTTAATTTTTTTTAGTAGGACATTAATTGCTACAAATATATATGGTTAGCGAGGATTGAACCTTCGACCTTACATCTAAGCATCATATGTCATTTTAATTTATGATTAATATATCGCAATAAATTTATCATAAATTACATAATAAATTTCTAATTTTAGCAACAATTAAAATGTAAATACTATTTTTTATTAACATCGTCGTGTGCAACGCACGGGTTACACACTAGTTATACATAAATTCAAAAGTGAGATTGGAGTGTAAAAGTGTGATAGCATTAAATAACAAAAGACAACATTTATTATATGTTGTAATTTTAAGAATAATTTCATAATGTAGTACAAGTAACATCATACAAAAACGTTGTAAAATAAAATTTACTGTAGCAAACAAACGTTGTAAAAAAAGTTACTGTAAACGTTGTAGAAAATTTAAAACAACATATAATAAATGTCGTAGAATATTCTTCCCAACTTTTAATAAACATTATAAAGTGATACTATTTACGGCGTTTATGCTGTGTTGCAAATAGATGCTTACTTTTAACAACATGTCGTTAGACAGGATTTATCAAAACGTCGTTAAATGTTTTCTCATCATTTATTATGTGCTAGAAAAAGTCTTTTTTATTGTAGTGACTCCTACATTCTTGAGTGAACATTATGATTAACATTTAGCCCCCCTTGTATGAAGGAAGCTTTTGTACTTCAGGAAAGAAAATCCAAGAATTCTCTTTTGCATTGTTTCATCCCCAATGGTCTTCCTTATTAATCTTATCCTCCTGCAAATTATAAAGTAGACAGCATTTCTTATTATTAATTTGAAATTTATATAAGGATATGTTCTATAGTTTGTCCACGTTATTGGAGATAGCATTAGAATTCCTAATAATATAATTACAGAAATCTAAACTTGGGAACAATGGAATTTAATAGATTCTCATCTGAAGATAAAAAGTGATATGAAATTCACTCTTAGGAACGATTAAAGACCGGCATTTCTTGTTTGACAATAATAAAGGTTATGAGATTCAACTTTGGTAGAAGACCAGAAATTTGACTCTGGTAATATTAATAGAATAACAGAAGTCTGATTATGGAATTTATAATAAAGGGTCAGAAATTCAAATCCGGCATTAATAATAGAAGTTTAGAAATCATCTTCAGGAAATAAATAATAGAAGACCAAGAATAATCGTTTAATAATAAAAATATAGAGATATTCATCTAGAAATAAGTCATATAAGGCTAGGAATCCTCATTTGGGAACAAACAATAGGAGTCTGAAACCAGATTCGGGTATTGGTTAGTGTAGTCCAAAAGTTAATAGTAGAAGATCCGAGACACGGATTCAAGTAATAGTAAGAGAGATCCATAAATCATTATTTGGAAATTAGCAAAAGACCATAAGCCAATAATAGAGGTCTTGAAATTAATAACAGAAGCCGCGAAACCTAGATTCAGGTATTAATGAGTGAAGTTCAGAACTAACTGTAAATGACCCGAAACCCAGATTCGGATATTAATAAATGAAGTCCAGAAATCATCTTTTGGAAGTTAGCCGAAGGCCACAAATTCATATCTAATAATGAATGTAATTCAAGAATTATCGTTCAGAAATAAGATTAGATGTCCTTTTCTGGTAATAAGAAGGAATACTCGAATAATAAAAGTTCAAAAATTCTCATCTGAGCCTTTTGTTCTGTACCATTCTTTGGACTTTGATTGTTCGAATCTTTTGCTTTGTATCACCTCTCTGATTCCAGATACCCGATTCTTTTGATATGCGCCACCCTTTAAGCTTCGTATATTGTTAATATTTTGTGTGTCAGTTCTAGGGCTTGGACATCGTAGTCCATTGTTATCTGGTGTGCTTGGTTAGCTTATCCACAAGCAGGACCCATGTACTCAGTCGACCTCCCTTTAGGAGGCGCTCCAACCAGGTCTTATAGGCGGTACTGAAGTCTTGTTCGATGCCTTGACCACACAATGGCGTAGCGGGATCAAGGGCTTACTACATCCTCCCTCTAGGAGGTGATTTAGCCAGACCTTATAGAAGGGACTGAAGGCTGGCCAGTGCCTTAAACCGGGCATAGCATGGCGCGTTCAAGGACTTACTCTGTCCTCTCTACAGGAGGTGCCTTGATATGGCCATAACGTGGCGCAATCAAGGGCTTACAGATACTTTATCCTGGCTATTGCATGGTGCTAACAAAGGATTACTCTGACCTCCCTCCAGGAGACACTTTTACCTGACCATCTTGGCGCGGACAAAGACTTATGACCGTTTAAGGTAGTTTCTAAGTTTAAGAAGAAATACTTCCGACCATGTAGATTTTCTTGTGAAAGAGGCACTTTATTCATTCAATGTTGGAAAATACGGTCGCAAATGTTCCGCGTTCCATGTCCTAGGAACTTTGTTGTCATCTGATCGACAAAATCTATAAAATCCCAGAGGAATCACTAAACCAAGCAGTCCATTTTGCAACAATTTTCATATCCCAAGTTGCAACGGTTATTCCATTACAAATTAGCAACAATTATTATCGTGACAGCGTATTACAACGATTAATACTGCTACAACAGCTGGTAATGTCGTAAAAAAATCAAACTATATGAGATTGCTTTGTAATTTTGTCTTCTATGACTATATTTTGATCGAAGCTTCTCACTTTCTTTAATAAACAACAAAACCCTCGAATTAGAAATTACAGCCGCCACCTAAATTTTTCTTCAGTGCTCGTCTCTGCTTCGCCGCTTCTTCTCTGTTCTCGTCTATTCTCTCCTCTCACCTTTTGCGTTATTTTCCACATTTAGCATCACTCTTAGAGTCAAACCTTCTATCACCAAATCTAGGAAGATCAGGATTAAACCACCCATTTCTCTTCCTGATGCGAGTTCCTGACCTTGTCGAGCTCCAAACAAAAAGTAGCCAGTAGCCAGGTTCTCTTCTTCGTACAACTTTCCAATCTCCAAGATTGGGAACTAACATTTCCGCCTCTAGGGTTATTGCCACCGCCGCCATCGATTCAGGTATTTTTTAATCGTAATATGAATTTTCCATCTTCAGTTTTGCCTTGATATTAAAGTTTGTCTCGAACTCAAATTGGAAGTTCGACTGAAAATTCGATATTTGATTTGGCAAACAGAGATTGTCATTATTACAATTGTTCCCCTTCACCTAAATCTTAAAGGTATTTATATAAACAGATTTGAAGGCCATTAATTGAATAACAAAAACAACAATTGTTATGGCTGTTAGTTGGATCAATGGATTTTTGTCTAGAATATGCATCGTATGCTTCTATGGTACGGCAGGAAACATAGTTCTTCTAGGTCTTAAAAAAGAGAAAGACAAAAATAACTCTTATATGCATTTGTTTATTTCATTCTATAAATCTACAATATAATCCCATTTCGCTATGGCTAAACATTATTGTTGTCAATTATATGCCCAAAGCTATTGAGTCATAATTTTTGTTTCATAATTTCCACATTTTACCGTTATTTTTATTATTGTTACTCTATTTATGCCAATATGGGTATGAATTTCTATATATGAAAAGATTTTTTTTTTGTATGTTACCAACTGATATATGATTTCCATGTCACATCTTTATATGTTGGTTTACATTTTAATATTACAATTAAACCAGGAAATTTACTTTACTATACGAGCGAAAATTTTGAAATACAATATTGTTTTGATGCATATTAGAATTTTCCTAAAGCTTCCCTTCCTGTTCGTAATTATAAATTTATTGTACATACTTTATTTTACTTAATTGACCATCTATCTGTAACACTCCTCCGAAGAAATATGTAAGTTATATTCATGCATGAAATACATATCAAATTGTAACTGCACTTTGAGCTTTGAAATTTTAAAATATTGTACAGTTCATTGGTTTGGAATGATTTTGTTATGAAATGAATATTTATAATTTTTGAAATTTTCTTTTCAGTCTATGAAATAAATAAAATGCAAGTACTAATTGTTATGATACGATGTCTATGAAGTTTTTCACCTGATATCCCTTGACTATTATATTTGTTGGTATATTGTTTTAATTGAGATAATCACATTATAATATTCTTAAAATCAATTTGTGGATGGATAGACTAGTAATTTGCTACTATTATCATTTCCCCTAAAGAATTTCATTAGCATGTCAATTTTAGAGTGTCTAATATCAGCCTCTACCTTTTGTCTTTAGTTTAATCTTTTTCCCAAATTACTGTTTTTAAGTACTTTGAGATTCAAGTATATAACTTGGTATTTTTTGGATTATGATCAAAATAGGATACGATGTGAAAATATAAAATATACTATATTTTTTTATCTATGATACACTACATGCATATATCTTGCAATAAAACTCTATATCGTGAGAACAATGGCAGGAGACCCAAGAATGATAAGTTAGAGAAGCTAGACTAGATAAAATAATAGATACCACATCAACTAAATTAGTAATTTGAAGTACTGATCATTTTATTTGACCATCCAAGAATGATATCTGAATTATCTAACACAAAATAACGAACTTTATATTCAGTATACCAATAAAACATTTACTGACTATAAAAGTAACATATAAAGAGCATAAAGATTGTATATACTTAAAATAACGCATTTGTATATACTTAAAATAATGCATCAACAGATATAAATAAATTTAGTTAATTAATGCTTCTAATCAATTTGACACTTTGATTGTTTAAAATATGGTTCACCACCACTGTTAAATCATTAATGCTAAATTTTACAAATATATATGCATTTCTTTACAATTGGACTGAATTTTCACCACATTTTTTTTAATTTGACTGACTTGATATCTCTTATTTTGTTATTACTTCCAACTAAATTTTAACCTTTTAATTTTCATATAATTCAAAATATTATTTTGCCTTCATTTTTCATAGAAAACAATGTAATGTAATGGGGGCTTTTGGTGCAAAAGGAAAAACTAGATGAAAGTAGGCTTTGTAGTGAAAAAGGCGAGTGTAATTCTCTTGACATATTTTATGGAATCATAGGTAAATTGCATGTTGGTAATTGCTTTGAATTTTTTTTGAAATAACATCATGGGAATGATTGAAATGTTGGAAATTATAGTGGAGGTTATACGAATTTTCCTCGCAAAATTTGTATATTTTACTGCGATGTCGGAGTGTAGCATCGGCCTAGGCTGTTGTCGGACAACGAAGGTGAGGAGCATTGGGGGATGGGATTGCACCTGTCTGAGGAGCATTGGGGGATGGGATTGCACTCGTCCCAGTATCAAATGAGGCGCTATTCTCCATGAGGCAGCAGTGAACTCACCTGCACACGCAGGTGAGAAATAATTCTCACCTGCTGTGTGCAGGTGAGTAACTCACCTACATATGCAGGTGAGAAATTATTCTCACCTGCCTTATGCAGGTGAGTGAACATTACCTGCATGTGCAAGTGAGCATATATTTCACTTGCGCATGTAGGTGCTGCATGTGTAGTTGGGAATATATCTCACCTGCACATGCAGATGAGGAATCCCCATGCTCGTGCTTGCGCAGGTGAGATGTAGGCTGTGGCCAAAGTGGGCTTGCAACCCACTACCTCTTTATGTTCTGGGCCTGTTTTGGCCCAACAACAAGAAATAAGTTTTTTTTTTAAATATGAATTTTAAAAGGAATAAAAAAAAGTTTCATTGTTTCAATATTATACATTTAAAAATAAAACTATATGACAATAACGATACTAAGGTTTAAACGTAAAAGTTAATGTATGGTTGATAGTTGTACATTTTTGGGTGCTATGCTTGTACGTGAATGAAGTTAATGATGTGTTGAAGTTTGTTATGTATTTCATTTAAATTCTTTTTCTCACTCATATCAAATCAGCCATTGTATGTGCAAATTAGAAAACATTAAATGCACTAAATAGTTTTCTTTGGTCATTAACTTATCTATTTGTCCCAAAAAGACTTTATTTCCAAATCATCCTGGAGGATGCCTTAGAAACTAGGTTTTTTTATTTTCACTTTGTAGTACTAAAATAGTGGAGCATTTTGAAGTGGAGCATTTTGAAACCAGACCTTATGGAATTTTGTGTCTGTATGGTTGACTATAGTTTAAGCAAGTATCAACCCTTCAATTTTTAATAGGTGTTGTTAGATTATAATTAATGTTTGCTATATATCTTGCTGAATCTTATGATTCTAAAAGGAATCCGTCGTTCATATTTATGCTTATCAGCCACCATATTCGTAATAAGGTTGAATATTGGTCATATAACTCAATGAGCATACGGGTTGGTTCATACATTTGGTAAAACCAGAAGAAAAAAACTAATTTATACATTTTGTTCATACGTTTGTGGCATTCAGTAGTCTAATGAAATGCCTAATTCCTAAACGTTTATTCTTATGTAAAAACCGTTGTCTTCGCAAAAAATGACCATTTAAGAAAACCTGTATATGCATTATAAGTGAGTTGGTATTTCATACCGATTGGTTAGTAACATGTAAATATATTTGAGTGCATTACTAGGATTGAATGTTTCCATTTTGGCTAAAATTGACATCCTTCAATATTTCTTGACCATGAAGGCTGGAACTAACATCTCATTTTAACACTTTTATCACAACGATGAATCAAATTTCCATTCCAAATATTGTTGTTTATCAAATAATAAAACCACAATAAATGCTATAAAATTAATATTGCAATTTAATAGCTCCTACAACGTAAGAAGCACCATCTATAAACAAAATTGTACATTTGCATACAGACAAATAAATATTTAAAATGTTTATACTATAGTCAACATCAAATATCTTCTTTAGAATTTTAAAACTTTAAATGCTTCATATGGTCTAAATATATTCACACTAAATCATTTTTTTCACCATCATATATAATTTTTTAGGCTATGTGCAACCATTTGGAGCCTATGCAAACAAAAAGTGGCAATTGATCATCATAATAATAATTAATATTAATTGAAATTTCAAGGGTTTGCTGCCTTTGTAGAATAATTTATATCTTGTTACCAAAATACTCATGGCAACCAACATCCAATAGGCAAAAAAAACTTAGTCTAACCGAAATTATATTCATATATGTATTGTCTTTCATTGCTACAAATCTGGTATAGTGGCCTATCTCATGATCAAAGCTTGCTAGCGTTCACCTCTACAATGTACACACAAACTTAAGCTTCAAACAAGTTGGAGCTTTGGACATGTTATTTTTAAGTGATATGGTTAGGTTTTATTCACACATTCGTGTGTGTGCGCACACAAACTTAAGCTTCAAACGTTATTTAGTTTTCTTTCATTTTGAATGCAAGAATATGACTAACATTTAATTTTTTATACTATTGCATTGACATGATTTCTTTGGGTTTTTTTATACAGTTTGGATATGTTGTGCTAACTATGTACATCGATTAGCATCATGGGGCTTGAAGGGCTATAAAAAAGATTGTTGGTGGAAAAGTTCTTGATTTATTATTATAGTAACATGATATTATTATACTAGTACGTTTAGTGCTTGGGTACAAATTTAGTGAAATTAATGAAGTTTATCTATTGCTTTTTGAATGTGTTTATGAGCTTTCTTTAAGTCTTTAGTTGAAATTCTGGATTTTGAGTATTACCTGGATAATTGTATTAATATTCTTATTTTTATTAATGACCATTCGTATTTTTTGTACTCTATGATATATGATTGTTTAAAGCAGTTGATGTTTTCTGAGTTGATTTCATATTTTTCACTCATGATTTAGTATTTATCTAATTGCTTTGTACATGAACTTATGTAGTTTGCAAATACATTATTTTCCAACAGTTATAACTATTGGAATTCTCAAACGGTTATTAATGTTGGAAAATATCAAAATTCCTCATGTTTATAATTGTTGGAAATATGGTATTTCCCAACTGTTATAGCCGTTGGGAATATGGAATTTCGGTACATGGAAATTCCCAACCGTAATAATCGTTGGGAAATATTTTGTAGATTTTGTCACGTACCTATTTGTAACGTATCTATTTGTAATGGTTATAACCGTTGCAGATTTAATTTCTAACACTTATTACCGTTATAAATTGGCAATTCTGGTGTTGTGATTTACTTTGTACACAATTAAAGGAACCTCCCAATTTGGTCCTGGCGGTCCATCGACTAGATTTCTAGCGTTTGCCATCACTCTTTGGAATACTAGATCTTCTTCTTGAAATGATTTTGTCTTTACTTTTGAATTGTAGTATTTTGATATTCTTCTTTAATACTCGGCAGTTCGAATAGCTACTTAATCTCTTAGTGCATGTTTGACATCCAATGACTCTTTCTCCAGCTCTTGGTTTGAATCGAATGCGTATGCAATTGTCCGATGTGAAGGTATTTCAATTTCGACTGGCAACATTGCTTCACACCCATATGTTAGAGAGTAAGGGCTATTACCTATAGCAGTTTTGGTGGATATACGATATGCATAGAGTACAAGTGCTAATTCTTCCATCCAATTTCCTTTGGCCTTATCCAGTCGTTTTTTTTAAGATGGTCTTAATAGTCTTGTTAGCTACTTCGATGGCTCCATTAGCCGTTGAACGTGCTACGGACGAATTTTTTTTAATGATTCCATTCTTATGGAAAAATCGAGAAAACTCTTTGCTTTCCAATTGTGTTCCATTATCACATATAATCATGTATGAGATCCCAAATCTAGTGATGATGTTTTTAATTACAAATCTAAGTACTTAACCAGATGTGATTTTAGGAAGAGATTCTTCTTCTACCTATTTAGTAAAGTAATCAATGGCAACTACGGCATACTTTTCCTCTCCTTTAGAAATTAGTAATGGTTCAATTAAATCGATTCCCTATCCATCAAAGGGCCATGGATTGGAGATCATGGTTAATTGGCTTTGTGGTAAATGGGGAATCTTTGAGTATTTTTGGCACCCTTTGTATTTCTTCACGTACTCTATAGCTTGATTAGTCATTTGAGGCGAATAGAAACCTTTGCATAGCCATATTTAATCCATTGGAATGGTGTAACGACCCACTATTTTGGACCATTCAAATCGACAATAATCCACACATGTCGGACTTGAATAATTCAAAATAACAGGTTGTACTAAATTTTGGAGCAAATAAAATCAACACAGAATCATAGACACAGAATATCAGAATAACTCGCAGCAAAAATAAAATACCATAGTAGTTCATGAAGCTACTATATACATACTCTCAAAGCATATACAAAATATCATAGTTTATAAATGGATACAATAGAAGTCTGGATATATAAATCACTAATACAGAAGCAATACCGAATAGGACATAACTAGATCAAAAATAGACGAATAGATAGTCAGATAAGCTCCAACAATTCTCTAGCTCTAGAAGGTGGATCCTAAGTTGTGACTCTCACGCTGACCCGTGCGTAAAGTAAAACACAAAACACTCGAGTCAGGACATACATACTTATACAATGTAAACCAACTCAAGTGAACTGTAATAGCAATGCTTAATAACTTAAAGGATGCTTGGGATTGCCCATCCTAAGGATCCGATAAACCATCAATTAAGCAGAAATAACCAATATTATAGAAATACCCATATTAAAGTAATTAATGCAAATAACAGTGTAAACGTGGCTAGAGTAGCGTAGAGCTACAGTAATCGCTCACCTTTAGCCACACTCTCAAATTCAAGGTGTGTATCAAAACAATCACAAGAAAATCAAATGGCACATAAAGAAGTGTATCCATGGTTATAAATTTTTAAATGGTATTTTATACTTCAAAATTAAAATATCATTTCAAGTCTACATTAAAATAAGGATCAAATCATTTCCAAATCATTTCAATATATCAAAATATCATATTCTTTCAAAATTTCATTTTCAAATCACTATTTGAATTCAAATTCAACTATTCAAATTTAATTACCTTTTAAAAATGGTTTTTATTATAATAAAAAATAATTCATTTAAACCATTTAAAAGTGCAAATAATTAAATTCAAATTTTCCAATAATTCATTTATTAAATCCCAACTTATTTTCTTTAACTTAAATCCTCATTTTACACCAAATCTCAAATTCCAGGTTAGGTTATATTTCAAGTTACACTCTTAAGCATACATTTATTTAACATTTTATATTCACAGAAAAATCAATAACACTTTAATAAATCATTTTAAATTCAAATTTAAATCAAAATATCATAATTTACATTTTAAAAATACTTAAAACTATCCAGAAAAGTATATAAAATAACCACGGGTCGGTATAAAATTTTCTAGCCTAATCAAGTGATACAGATAATATATCATTTCAACCCGTAATTCACAAAGAAAAATCCGGGTTTTATCATTTCAAACCCGCAAATTTCAAGTTAAATAAAAAAATCGCTCAGGCCTATCATTTCAACCCATAACGATTTTTCCCTATTCTAAAGTCCGTTCAAGCATGTATCATTTCAACCCATAGTGATTCTATTCTACAGGGAACTTGCAGTGTGAGAACAGAATAAAATAAACAATATAGCAACATATAGTAGTAATAGATGATATGACAGGTTTATAAACAAGGTTGACATCATATGACTCATATCACAGGCAGATATAACATGATATAATATTCTACACATTCACTTGTTATCAACTCACTAATTACATAAGTATAAATGTCATGAGTGAATACTCACTTTTTTACGCTGGAGATAGCAAATCAAAATACACGAATAAAATTTAGAAAGCACGATAGCACGACTTTTGATTTAAGTGGAGTGGAGGGCCAAGATGCTGTTCTTGTATTCAACAACAAAACAAAGCAAAATATAAATATAAATACAATACTAAAACTATTGGAACAAAATGGAAATAAAATTTACAAAAGACAACACCAAGTTTTCAATTGATTTTACTTGACCACAAATCGCATTTGCTCGGCTATAAATTCATATAGGTTCGGTCTCGGTGATGTTTTGGCTATGGTATGGATCTGGTTTCGACTCATATAGGCATGGCTATAAGTAAAAGTGAAGGGATAGGAGTTACTAGTGAAGGAAGATCAAAGGTTAAGGCAAAAAGAGGAATTTTGGTGCAACTTTAGGCTTGGCCATGCATGAATTGGGCTCGACCTTGGCATGTATTGACCTGGTGGTGGCTGGAGTGAAGGCCAAGGGTGGTGAACTTGATGGTGGTGGTGGCTAAGGGGTGGCCAAGGCAACATATGAAGGGGATGGTGGAAAATAGCTTGGCTATGCATGGTTTCAAAGGGTTTTTTTTGCAATTTTTGGAGGTGTTTGCATCATTTGATGGTCATGGCTAGTCTTAGTCAGAGGAGGAGGGGTTTAGGCCGTGTATGGTGATAAGAAGGAGGTGATGTGGTGGTCCGTGAAGGTGGTGGAGGGTTTAGCCGAGCAAAGCTAGAGATGAACAAGAAAAAAAATGAAAAAAAGAAGAAAGGAGAGAAAAAGAGAGGCCATTTGTGACGCCCCACCTCTATGCTCACAATAACAAAGAGTATTAAAAGAAATACTGTCTGTTATTACGAAGAATAAGGCTGGATAGGAGCGGCCATCCGTAGTTAGGCCTTACACCAGTATTGGTTATCTCGATAGGAGTGGTATTTTTTTTTTCATCTCTTATTTATTTACTCCCATCGACATATCCAATTCCAGTATAAAACGAACTACAATGGTTCATAATAGTTTAGGACAACATATATAATAATAACACAGATAAGCTAAACACAGAACACAGATAGTATAAAATCTCATATATATATATATATATATATATATATATATATATATATATATAACTGAAGTCAGTTACAATACATGTGATACAATACATATGATATAACTACAACTGTTGACTGTGGAAGTTATATATACAAGTACATTATCGTGAATAATATACATGAATACATATCATCCTAGATAATACACTGACTACTCCAAAAGATATGAAGAGACTTCATGGCTCAAGCAGCAACCCAAAGCAAGATATCAACGACCTGGAAATAACTCGGTCTGACCCGAGTATTAATTCAAAAGAAAATAATACACGGGTCAGTCTAATTCAAACTCAGTTATTAATGCACGGAAGCAATAATAATTAATTAGCAAATAGACAACAATCACAATAAATCTTACCTACCCAATCCCTTGATAAGGAAAATTGGATAACGGTAAATATAATGCAATACAGCATTAACAACGAATCAGCAAAGCCAAATCATCAACCAAGATAAATAAAAGTATTATCAATGGAGATAATTTGAAAACAACAGAATTGCCTAAACGGCAATTAACAACAAAATCTAATTATTAAACAATAATTAGGAGCTCATAATCTAGTTTTCAAATAGATAATTAGACAACAACAAAATGATCAAATCAAACCAAATCGAAATACAATTTTAAAATATTGAATTTGACATACGAAACAATTCAAACAATTGAAATATCACTTAAAAATATCAATACTGATTGGCTGCAGTACACGCTCACGTGTACTGCCTCGTCAATACAGCTTATGAAATACGCAAAAGAGCAATGAATCAAAAGCAAATGAATTCAGTGGTCAGTGTAATGCACGACCCAATCTTAACCATCTACCCAGGTTCAAAGATGAATGATGCATCAGTACACATGAGGATTAACTTAGTACAATACAAATCAACAAGGGCAAAACTACGACAAAAACTCAGGTGCAAGCACACTCATGACACAGTTCACAACAAACCAGTAGTATGCTCAAAGAAAATATAAATCAAGTTCAAGTCACTCATGAAAAGAACTTAATGCAGCCACCAACCCAAATGCAACAGGGTATCAAATGAACAGGGCTGCACAGTGAAACACAAACCAAGTAAATGGTAACCAGTGGAGCAGTGAAACAACAACGGTGCAACAACATGCATATATTTATGTATGATCGCAGATGTATGTATACACTTAGTATCTGAAACAAATGACTCGAACTCAAGTGAATGGCAACAAGTGATGCTTCAGTGACTCTATTCAACATGACAAAAGTGGTGCAATTACAACCCAAATCAAACTACAACAAAATGCAAAAGGTCAAGTCACAGACTCAACACAACTGCAAAGCAACTCCAAAGTGTAGCCTCAGTAATGAAGACTCAACTATAAATGACAAAATACACATAGCAAAAAGATTATCACTGTCACCAAGCACAAGTGCAACTCTAACACGGCAGTGAGACAGAGTCGTGCAAGTTCGAAAATCGGGGTGCAGCAGTTCCGAACAAGGACAAAGATGTCTTGAATATCATCGCATAAACATAGGCAGGTGACCGAAGTCAACAAATTTGAATACCAGAAAATCGAAACCGTGATGAGTAAGAAAAATTCCCAAAACAATTCAACGTCGTGAGGACCAAAACATTAAACAAGCCGTGGCGGTCATGAAAGCGATTCGAAGCCGTAAGTATCAAGGAATCGAATAAAAATCAGAAATCAAAACCATGTGGATTGAAAACGTCAAAGAAATCATCAACAACAAAACAAAATCGAACTACCGAGCATAGTATCGAATTAGATGTGAGTGAAAAGTCACTCACCTTCTCTGAAGCAAAATGAAGGAGCTGTGCACAAAGAGACCATCGGTCGATGCAAAAAGGGACGAAATCATCGTTCGGTCGAGCAGTTGATGTCGGCAGCCTCAATTTATTAGAAACCCTAGATTTTGTAAAGAGGAACGAACGCAAAAAAGGAAGCCGCCATTTTTCTTTCGTTCGTTTTGATTAGGGTTGTGATGATAAGAATGAAGGAACCGGTTATTCACTTTAATACAACCCAGTTCCAAGAATAAAACACGTGGGCCAAATTTCAATTTAAAGCCCACTTAACTCCTCAACGAATTTTTAAAAGAATCACAACCCGATTAAAGTTCCCAATAGCAATTTGCTAGCAAAATTAATCGTCTAACGACGATAATTGACCGGTGCAAAACTCCGGGTTGTTACAGACTCCCCTCCTTGTAAAAATTGCGTCCCCACAATTTTCATAATTAAAGTCGTCAATAACAATTATTTTTCTAACATATACTGGTTGAGCTAGAAAAATAAAGGTTAAGAACCCAAATGTCAAAAAATCTTTTAGTTTCATAAAAGAAATTCACAAATTCTCACAAAATCTAATTATCAATTAGACAATCAGAAAACAACAAAACTGAATAAATACAATTATCAGCAACATTTAATTATCAACAAAGATAATTAGGAAACACAAAATCACAAATCGCAAAACCGCAAGCATCTAGTTATCAATCAGATAATTAAAAAACACGAACTTCATAATCAGCAAACTCTAACTATCAACAGAGATAGATAGAAAACAAAAATTCAATATAATCAACATAATCTAGAATCAATTAGAGACTAGAAAATCTCATAATCAGCATAATTAGCAAATATCCAATTATCAAAAACGATAATCATAAATCAACAAATATCTAATTATCAACAAAGATAATTAGAACTCAAATCAACAAATATCTAATTACCAAAAATGATAATCAGAAATCTCAAATCAACGAATATCTAATTATCAACAAAGATAATTAGAAATCTCAAATCAACAAATATCTAATCATCAAAAATGATAATCAGAAAACAATAAATATCTATTTATCAAAAACGATAATCAGAAATCTCAAATATCTAATTATCAAAAACGATAATCAGAAATCTCAAATATCTAATTATCAAAAACGATAATCAAAAATCTCAAATCAACAAATATCTAATTATCAAAAACGATAATCAGAAATCTCAAATCAACAAATATCTAATTATCAACAACGATAATCAGAAATCTCAAATCAACAAATATTTAATTATCAACAAAGATAATTAGAAATCTCAAATCAACAAACATCTAATTATCAATAAAGATAATTAGAACTCATAACATCAAATATCTAATTATCAACAAAGATAATTAGAACCCAAATCAGCAAATAACTAATTATCAACAAAGATATAAAACTCATAACAACAAATATCTGATTATCGACAAAGATAATTAGAACTCAAATAAGCAAATATCTAATTATCAACAAAGATAATTAGAACTCATAACAGCAAATATCTAATTATCAACAAAGATAATTAGAACTCAAATCAGCAAATATCTAATTACCTGCAGATAATTAGAAGCAACAAATATCTAGAATCAATTAAGATAACTAGAAAATCAACATAAAAGGTGGATCGATCCCAGCAGATGGCGAGTTTTAGCTACGCCGCACGTGCATCTCAGATGGCCGAAGCCTACCAAGTACTATAAATTTTGGCGCCCATCAGATGACCCGAAGGTCCGTAGAGTGACCCGAAGGTCTAATACTGGTATTTGACCCGAAGGTCCGCAGAGTGGCCCGAAAGCCCAACAAATGACCCGAAGGTCCAGCAGAGTGGCTCGAAAGCCCAACAAATGACCCGAAGGTCCAGCAGAGTGGCTCGAAACCCAACAAATCATCAAAATCATCAAACATAAGATGTTTCAATTAACGAGTCCGAAATTAATCGAAATAGCAAACGCACATGTCCCATACCACGAGTTTTACTAAATCGTTTAATTCTCTTCATCGTTTCCTTGAAAGTGCAAAATCGTGTATTTTAAATTAATAACATTTTACGTTCTCAAACGGACAAGTCCGGAATTAAGCGAATCAGTAAAAGTGAGGGTTCATAGTCCTCAATTTTGTTGAAGCGTTTAAATCGCTTCCTCATTCTTTTGAAAGCGCAAACTGTAGAAATTTTGGAAAACAATTTTATTTTAATGCGATTTTTAAAACACGTGATTAAAGCAACAACATCTGTAGCAAATTCGATAAGGAAATTGCACTTCTCAAAACACCGTAAAATCGGATCTCAAAACAGCATTGCGGGATAACCGCTTGAAAATTCACTTTAGATTGACGGTTACTGAAGTCAAAGCGACAGAAATTTTTATACGTCAAAATCTCATCAAAATAATTCGCATTAAAATATAATACCAGTGAATTTTCATTCATCAAAATGTCAACAAAACACTGTGCTTCAAAAATTTAGCACCGGTATAAAAATCCCGTTATAAAAATAACGGCAACAAAATACATTTAAAACCAAACACCGGTTTAACGTAAAACTAATGCAGCAACGTGCAACTCATATTTGCACGCACACTGCAAGATGAACAACTCGGTTATATCTTCAATGAAGATAATTTAAAACAGCAAAATCTCAACAAAATCACATAACTGCAATCGCTTCGGATCCTCAAATCGGATTCGAAATTTTCAAAGAAAACAAAAATAAACACATCTATTTAACAACACAATGAAATTTATTTCATTTTCATATTTTGATTTTTAAATCAAAAAGATTATCAGCTGTATTCAGCGAAGGCAGTCTCACTGTTTCCGTGCGCACCGTGATAAACAGAACACAAATTTCTCAATCATCAAAACACAATTTCACTTTTATTTTTAAATAAGGATATTTAAAAATTTCATCATAATTTCAAAACTTTAGTTCTGACTCAAGGCACAAATAAACACATCAACAAATAGTTATAACACATGTTCCATCTAAGTTAAGTTATACATTATGTCCATAAACCCCTCGCTCTGATACCAACTGTGACGCCCCACCTCTATGCTCACAATAAAAAAGAGTATTAAAAGAAATACTGTCTGTTATTACGAAGAATAAGGCTGGATAGGAGCGACCATCTGTAGTTAGGCCTTACACTAGTATTGGTTATCTCGATAGGAGTGGTATATTTTTTTTCATCTCTTATTTATTTACTCCCATCGACATATCTAATTCCAGTATAAAACGAACTACGATGGTTCATAATAGTTTAGGACAACATATATAATAATAACACAGATAAGCTAAACACAGAACACAGATAGTATAAAATCTCATGTATATATATAACTGAAGTCAGTTACAATACATGTGATACAATACATATGATACAACTACAACTATCGACTCTGGAAGTTATATATACAAGTACATTATCGTGAGTAATATACGTGAATACATATCATCCTAGAAAATACACTTGCTACTCCAATAGATATGAAGAGACTTCATAGTTCAAGCAGCAACCCAAAGCAAGATATCAACAACCTGGAAATAACTCGGTCTGACCCAAGTACTAATTCAAAAGAAAATAATACACAGGTCAGTCTAATTCAAACTCAGTTATTAATGCATAGAAGCAATAATAATTAATTAGCAAATAGACAACAGTCACAATAAATCTTACCTACCCAATCCCTTAACGGATAACGGTAAATATAATGCAATACAGCATTAACAATGAATCAGCAAAGCCAAATCATCAACCAAGATAAATAAAAGTATTATCAATGGGGATAATTTGAAAACAACATAATTGCATAAACGGCAATTAACAACAAAATCTAATTATTAAATAATAATTAGAAAATCATAATCTAATTATCAAATAGATAATTAGACAACAACAAAATGATCAAATCAAACCAAATCGAAATACAATTTCAAAATATTGAATTTGACATACAAAACAATTCAAACAATTGAAATATCACTTAAAAACATCAATACTGATTGGCTGCAGTACACGCTCATGTGTACTGCCTCGCCAATACAGCATATGAAATACGCAAAAAGAGCAATGAATCAAAAGCAAATGAATTTAGTGGTCAGTGCAATGCACTACCCAATCTTAACCATCTGCCCAGGTTCAAAGATGAATGATGCATCAGTACACATGAGGATTAACTCAGTACAATACAAACCAACAAGGGAAAAACTACAACAAAAACTCAGGTGCAAGCACACTCATGGCACAGTGCACATCAAACCAGTAGTATACTCAAAGAAAATATAAATCAAGTTCAAGTCACTCATGAAAACAACTTAATGCAGCCACCAACCCAAATGCAACAGGGTATTAAATGAACAGGGCTGCAAAGTGAAACACAAACCAAGTAAAGGTAACTAGTGGAGCAGTGAAACAACAACGGTGCAACAACATGCATATATTTATGTATGATCGCAGATGTGTGTATACACTTAGTATCTGAAACAAATGACTCGAACTCAAGTGAATGGCAACAAGTGACTCTATTCAACATGACAAAAGTGGTGCAATTACAACCCAAATCAAACTACAACAAAATGCAAAAGGTCAAGTCACAGACTCAACACAACTGCAAAGCAACTCAACTCGAATGACCAAGTGCACAAAGGCAGTGGTACAACTACAGCAATACAAGAGATTGGGGATATACAGTGCAGACTATATCAAGTCTACAATGACCAAAGTGCTATCGAGACTTCAAGCCAGAAACAACAGAGAATTCAAAGAAGCAGTTCAAATTAGAATCCAAGTGGTCGAAGTCAAAAAGAAATCATCTTCACAGTCAAGTCAGTGCCAAAGTCACAAACGAATTAAAGCAGTCTTAACAAATGAATGAAAACCAAACACAATGGCATACAAGTGCAAGTACACGAATGTCTGGACCAAATGTCATCAAGTGAACAAGACCTCAATGCACAGACTCAAGAAAAACAGTGAAACAATAATGGTGCAACAACATACATATATTCATGCATGATCACACAGCTCAAAGGCATGAAGTAATACGAAAGCAGTTTAGTAATCAAGTGAACACAACATCTGTGTACAAATGAAGACATTAGTGCATTGGAACTAAACATTGAAACCAAACATGCTGCAATTTCGAAATAATCAAACCGGTTCATATTTACACAATTTCAAAATGGTCGAAGTCATGCAACAAAAGGTTCAAGTCAAGTCAAACCTAGTACTACCAGAAATCAAAGCCAAAGCCAGCAGAGAAATGTACAAAGTCAACTACAGTGTGAATCAGTGAACACTATAGACACGTTGAAGACAAAGCCATGCAAACTCCAAAGTGTAGCCTCAGTAATGAAGAACAAATGAAGACTCAACTATAAATGACAAAATACACATAGCAAAAGATTATCACTGTCAACAAGCATAAGTGCAACACCAACACGGCAGTGAGACAGAGTCATGCAAGTTCGAAAATCGGGGTGCAACAGTTCCAAACAAGGACAGAGATGTCTTGAATATCATCGCATAAACATAGGCAGGTGACCGAAGTCAACAAATTTGAATACCAGATAATCGAAACCTTGATGAGTAAGAAAAATTCCCAAAACAATTCAACGCCGTGACGACCAAAACATCAAACAAGCCGTGGCGATCACGAAAGCAATTCGAAGCCGTAATTATCAAGGAATCGAATAAAAATCAGAAATCAAAACCATGTGGATTGAAAACGTCAAAGAAATCATCAACGACAAAACAAAATCGAACTACCGAGCATACTATCGAATTAGATGTGAGTGAAAAGTCACTCACCTTCTCTGAAGCAAAATGAAGGAGCTGTGCACAAAGAGATCATCGGTCGACGCAAAAAGGGACGAAATCATCGTTCGGTCGAGCAGTTGAAGTCGGTAGCCTCAATTTATTAGAAACCCTAGATTTTGTAAATAGGAACGAACGCAAAAAAGGAAGCCGCCATTTTTCTTTCGTTCGTTTTGATTAGGGTTGCGATGATAAGAATGAAGGAACCGGTTATTCACTTTAATACAACCCAGCTCCAAGAATAAAACACGTGGGCCAAATTTCAATTTAAAGCCCACATAACTCCTTAACAAACTTTTAAAAGAATCACAGCCCGATTAAAATTCCCATTAGCAATTAGCTAGCAAAATTAATCGTCTAACGACGATAATTAAGCGGTGCAAAACCCCAGGTTGTTACACCATTGCTTACTTTTTATTTCAGATCTAAAGTGCCATGAGAAATGAAGATGGGAAGAAATTTTCTCATATGAAAATAGGGATATATGCGGCTAGGGATAAAGGAATGAATGACACAAATTGTGTAGAAGTTATGGTAGAAAATCAAGGGATGGAAAGATAAAAAGATAAGAAATCAAAGTAACGTTAACGTATCTTAATTAAAACGTTTCCTATAAATTAAAGAAAGGCGTATACCATAAGCTTTCACAAACAAATAGATACAATAACGTTAAATATATAGATTTTAAGGATATGCCTTTTAAAGCAGTAACGTATATATATTTGAAATTTCTTTCCAAGAAATAAATAAGGATCTAAACACTTACCATTTAATTAATAACTGAATGTACAAATAGAAAAATAAGGTAGAGATAGATATTATGAAAAATAAATAAACAGCTTTAGGAAAAGTAGGAAATAAATAAAGAAAATACTCTATTTAATGGAAACTAGAATTAAAAATTGTAAATAATATTCAACCGACTTTTGAAAAATTTTAGCAACACCTCTAAATAAATAAAAGTCAAGTAAATAAAATAAACGCTGAGCAAAATAAAGTGTAAATGAAAATAAATAATTCTTTTAAGGAAAAATAGAAAATAAATAAAGAAATAACTATTTAATTGAAACTAGAATTTAAAAGTTGAAAACAATATACAATCAACATTTGAAAATTATAACTATACTTTAAAAATGTTTTAAAAGTAAAATATATGCATAAAATATCATGTTACACAAATTAGAACATGATTTTACAAAAAAAATAAATATTATTTATATAATTAAAAAATAAATTTTTTAAATAAAACAATTTACACACAATATTGTAAAAGCATAACGTTCACAATATTAGTCCGATTTCAACGAAATGAAAAGTAGTATTCTTGAAATTAAATCTATTTTCATAATAAAAGATAGAATTCAAAAATTCAAATATTTAAATTTTAAATTTAAAAGTAAAAGTTGGCCATTTTGACCAAAATCCACTTTTTTTGGAAATATTCCATTTATTAAGGTTTAGAATTATAATTCACAAAAAAATAAAAATTTATATTTAAAATAACAAAAATTTATCTATTTTAATAAATAAAATAAAGTTTTTAAATCAGGAATTTCAGTTAAAATAATTAAAATACAAAACTAAAATAATCACAAAATACAGGGTTGTTACACTCTCCCCCACTCAAATCTTTTCGTCCTCGAAAAGGAACGAGGTACGGAAACACATAAAAAGATAGAATGAAATAGGATTAAGACAAGATGACAAGAAGATTAAAATTATACCTGATAACTGTTGTTATAGGTAAGTTTAACAAGGTGGAGAATAGGAATAGCTAGAAGGGGAAAACAGGTTAAAAGACAAGGATGAACCAATATTTTAAAGCTATATAAATTTCGGTATTTGGAAGGATAACATAAATGATCAAAATATCCTTTATATAATACTTTAACAAAATACTTTTATAACTCGATATCTTAACAAGTTTATCCTCTTTCCTGTAGGCTCTGGCTATGCGTTGATCAGACACAAAGCTAGAATTATCTAGGTACTTAGTAGACTTGTTCAACAAATAGTGAAAATACTGGAAAAACTTAAAAAAAACAGATATGGAAAGTATAATCCAAACAAAACAACCAAACCAAAACATGTCGATCATGGATCGCGGATACACAATGATTACGCCTGGATCCCCTAAGAAACATCTGTACCCGTAAGCTGGCTACCGCAGCCCTATGACTACACCATGAAGACTGGTAGTACCGCAGATACACAATGGTTATGCCTGGATCCCCCAGGAAACATCCGTCCTGTAGGCTCTCGCAGCCCTTGCTGATTATGCTACCAAGCGACCCAATAGATCGCAGATACACAATGGTTACGTCTGGATCCCCACAAAAACATCCATACCCGTAGGCTCTCGCAGCCCCTGCGAATTACGCTATGTAGTCGCGCTCAAAAGACCATGGGTTACGCCATGGTAGGATACTCAAGTATCACATCTGGAAAACCAAAAATCAGAGAGAATAATATCGATTGAATGAATTCACAATGTGGCCTCACAATGTGGCCACAAAGTGGATATCAAGCAGAAGGCACTTTCCATATCTTTACTTCGAAAATATGTATCTTATAGTACCTTTTTCAGATCACTTTCAAATATCATACTTATATATATAGAGTCCATTATATATAAGATTTTATTTTCAAATCGAATACTTTCCAAATCAATAGTATATCAAATCACACTTATGTAGACTTCGATTATATAAGATTTCTCTTTCCAAGTTGAGTACCTTTCAAAACAATAGTTTTCAAATCAACTTCATACTTATACACATCCATTTATATAAGTTCGACAACTCCCAAATCAAGTACTTAATAATAAAAGGTTCTCAATTTCAAATTATTTCAATATCAATTCAGTTTCAAAATCATATATGATTTCACCAAATCATTTCTTCCAAATTAAATATCTTCAGTTTCAAAGTTTCCAAAATAATAAGTTCAGAAAAATAATCCAAATTTCCAAATCAACATAATTTATGTCAAATAAATCCGTTTCTAAAGTCAGCGTATAAATACTGGGTTTTAAATTCCAATCTATTTCCAAAACCAAATATTTTCTCAAAATCAATTATACCCAAACTGGTTACTAAGTTTAAAACCATCCCTTTTAAAATCTTTAAACTATTTATTTCTACATGAAAAATCCAATTTACCATTGGAAAGATTATTATTCTATATACACACACACACACACACTTTATTCAAAACATTTCCAATCTATATTTCATACTAGTATAATTCAAAATAGTCTTATTCATTTACTTAACAAAGCATCTTCAAACTAATTTAAATCATATTAAAACATACAAAACTAAACTCATATACTTTATCAAATACTTTATACTTTTCAAAATTACTTAGCTTGGAAAAGTTAACCTTGATTTGGAAGTGTTCGAACATTCAAATAGTCGAAGAAATCATATTTCAAATCCAAGAGTTGGAAATCAACAACAAATCAGTAAATCAATTCCAAAAGGTAGGGTTGTATCAATCAAATTCGAACCTCAAGAACTAAACACCGGCTTAATTCAAAACTGTCACATATATATGCATATATCTTTTCGAAAATCAAATTACACTTCAGTATTTGAAATCAAATTGTTTCATAAAATCACTCGCATAGCAAAAGCTATTAGAGTGGCCTCTCCCACTAAGAAACTCGAAAATCAATGTCGATAATGCATGCATTCATCACCGAAATTATTTTTCAGCGACATAAGTGAGTTCTGGACTTTTATTTTCTCGAAAACTTCTTTTGAAATTTCTTCAAAATCATTTGAAACTCATTAAAATCATTTGAAACGTTTCTTATTCAGAAAAATACTTTCAAATCATATTATTATATATTTTCAAAACCTTAAACCAATTTAAAATGCTGGAATTCATTCACTCAAATTTCAATTTCAAAACCATTCCATTAAAATCATTTTATAAACCAAATAATTTTCAAAAATTTCAAATCCTTTCAAAGTTTCAAATTTTCATTTTAAAAGGTATATATTTCTTATCGAAAACATTTCAATTTTATGTACAAAATATGGTCATCCTTATCAAAATAATAATCTCGATGTATACACAATTTCAAAATACAATCAACAAAAATTTTCAAGCGATGATTCAAGGATGGATTTCAAAACAGAATAGAGACTCAAATTTAGAGGAACCCTAATCAAAAGAATCCTAACCAAGATTAGAGATAAATAACTTATGTCAATACAAAAGAGTTTATATTCATTATTTGGAAAGACTCAAAGTCATATCATACGAAGAACGGGAGCATAAATATCTTTGGTTCAACAACTTCAGCTAAGCAAAAGATAGAATAGAGTTCACTAAATGCAACCTAACATAATACGGATAACAAACAGATCCACAGAATACCCCTCCTACATAAACAAAGCATCAGGATCGAATAAGATATAAGTTTAAAATTCTAGCGAATCCTAACCGAAGCGATTTACTAACAAGGTGGATGCAAAAAGGATGAAGTTTAGAAAATTTTGCTTTTGAAATAAAATTTATACCAAAATAATCTTTAAAAATCCTTTAAAATAATTTTATACTTCGACGAAAGTACGTTCTCTTACAAGGAAATGATTCTGAGATTGATTTCACTCATTCTAGGGTATTTCTACCCTATCTCGAATGAGGTTTTGCTCCTCAGGCCAAGGTTTGCCTAAAACCAAAGCTCTGACACCAAATGTAATGACCCAATATTTTGGACCATTTAAATAGACAATTATCTACACTTGTTGGACTTGAATAATTAAAAATAACAGATTGTAATAAATTTTGGAGCCAATAAAATCAACACAGAATCACAGACACTGAATATCAGAATAATTCGCAGCGGAAATAAAATACCATAGTAGTTCATGAAGCTACTATATACATACTCTCAAAGCATATACAAAATATCATAGTTTAAAAATGGATACAATAGAAGTCTGGATACATAAATCACTAATACAGAAGCAATACCGAATATGAAATAACTGGATCAAAAATAGACAAATAGATAGTCAGATAAGCTCCAACAATTCTCTTGCTCCAGAAGGTGAATCTAAAGCTGTGACTTTCAAGCTGACCCGAGCGTAAAGTAAAACATAAAACACTCGAGTCAGGACATACATACTTATAAAATGTAAACCTACTCAAGTGAACTGTAATAGCAATGCTCAATAACTTAAAGGATGCTTGGGATTGCCCATCATTTAAGGATCCGGTAAACCATCAATTAAGCCGAAATAACCATTACCACAGAAATACCTATATTAAAGTAATTAATGCAAATAACAGTGCAAATGTGGCTAGGGTAGCGCAAAGCTGCAGTAATCGCTCACCTCTCGCCACACTCTCAAATTCAAGGTGTGTATCAAAACAATCACAAGGAAATAAAATGGCACACAAAGAAGTGTACCCATGGTTATAAATTTTAAAATGGTATTTTATACTTCAAGAGTAAAATATCATTTCAAATTCAAATCTAAATCAAAACAAGGAACAAATCATTTCCAAATCATTTCAATATATCAAAATATCATATTCTTTCAAAATCTCATTTCCAAATCACTATTTGAATTCAAATTCAACTATTCAAATTTAATTACCTTTTAAAAATGGTTTATATTATAATAAAAAATAATTCATTTAAACCATTTAAAAGTGAAGTTATTATACTTTCAAATAATTAAATTCAAATTTTCCAATAATTCATTTATTAAATCCCAACTTATTTTCTTTAACTTAAATCATCATTTTACACCAAAACTCAAATTCCAGGTTAGGTTATATTTCAAGTTACACTCTTAAGCATACATTTATTTAACATTTTATATTCACAGAAAAATCAATAACACTTTAATAAATCATTTTAAATTCAAATTTAAATCAAAACATCATAATTTACATTTTAAAAATACTTAAAACTATCCAGAAAAGTATATAAAATAACCACGGGTTGGTATAAAATTTTCTAGCCTAATCAAGTGATATGGATTATATATCATTTCAACCCGTGATTTACAAAGAAAAATCTGGGTTTTATCATTTCAAACCCGCAAATCGCAAGTTAAATAAAATAAATAAATAAAAATCGCTCAAGCCCATCATTTTAGCCCATAACGATCTTTCCCTATTCTAAAGTCCGTTCGGGCATGTATCATTTCAATCCATGGTGATTCTATTCAATAGGTAACTTGTAGTGTGAGAACAAAATAAAATAAACAATATAGCATCATATAGCAGTAATAGATGATATGACAGGTTTATAAACAAGGTTAACATCATATGATTCGTATCACATGCATGTATAACATGATATAATATTCTACACATTCACTTGTTGTCAATTCACTAATTATATAAGTATAAATGTCATGAGTGAATACTCATCTTTTTACGCTGGAGATAGCAAATCAAAACACATGAATAAAATTCAAAAAGCACGATAGCACGACTTTTGATTTGAGTGGAGTGGAGGGCCAAGATGTTATTCTTGTATTAAATAGAAAAACATAGAAAAATATAAATATAAATACAATACTAAAATTATTGGAACAAAATGGAAATAGTGTATACAAAAGACAACACCAAGTTTTCAATTGATTTTGCTTGACCACAAATCACATTTTCTCGGCTACAAAGCTATATAGGTTCGGCCTTGGTGATGTTTTGGCTAGGGTATGGATCTGGTTTGGACTCATATAGGCACGACTACAAGTAAAAGTGAAGGGATAGGAGTTACTAGCGAAGGAAGATCAAAGGTTAAGGCAAAAAGAGGAGTTTTGGTGCAACCTTTAGGCTTGGCCATGGATGAATTGGGCTCGGCCTTGGCATGTACAAACCTGGTGGTGGCTCGAGTGAAGGCCAAGGGTGGTGAACTTGATGGTGGTGGTGGCTAAGGGGTGGCCAAGGCAACATATGAAGGGGATGGTGGAAATTAGCTTGGCTATGCATGGTTTCAAGGGGTTTTTAGCAACTTTTGAAGGTGTTTGCATCATTTGATGGTCATGGACAGTCTTGGTCAGAGGAGGAGGGGTTTAGGCCGTGTATGGTGATGGGATTTAGGTGATGTGGTGGTCGGTGAAGGTGGTGAAGGGTTTAGCCGAGCAAAGCTAGAGATGAACAAGAAAAAACAAATGGAAAAAAAGAAGAAAGGAGAGAAAAAGAGAGGCCATTGCTTACTTTTTTTTCCAGATCTAAAGTGCCATTGAGAAATGAAGATGGGAAGAAATTTTCTCACGTGAAAATAGGGATATAGGCGGCTACGGATTAAGGAATGAACGACACAAATTGTGGAGAAGTTGTTGGAAGAAAATCTAAGGATGGAAAGATAAAAAGATAAGAAATCAAAGTAATGTTTGCCTAAAATTAAAAACAGGTAACATATCTTAATTGATACGTTTCCTATAAATTAAAGAAAGGTGTATACAAGCAACTTTCACAAACAAATAAATAAAATAACGTTAAATAAATATATTTTAAAGATATGCCTTTTAAAGCAATAACGTATATATATATTTGAAATTTCTTTCCAAGAAATATATAAGGATCTAAACCCTTACCGTTTAATTAATAAATTAATGTCTAAATAGGAAAATAAGGTAGAGATAGATGTTATGAAAAAAAATAGTTTTAGGAAAAGTAGGTAATAAATAAAGAAAATACTCTATTTAATGGAAACTAGAATTAAAAGTTGTAAATAAAATTCAAGCGACTTTGGCAAAATTTCAACAACACCTCTAAATAAATAAACGTCAAGTAAATAAAAGAAATCCTAAACAAAATAAAGTGTAAATGAAAATAAATAATTCTTTTAAGGAAAAATAGAAAATAAACATAGAAATAGCTATTTAATTGAAACTAGAATTTAAAAATTGAAAATAATATAAAATCAACATTTGAAAATTATAACTATGCTTTAAAAATGTTTAAAAAAAATATATGCATAACATATCATGTTACACAAATTAGAACATTATTTTACAAGACAAAATATTATTTATATAATTAAAATAAACAGATTTGTTAAATAAAACAATTTACACACAATATTGTAAAAAACATAACTTTCATAATATCAATCCGATTTCAACGAAATGAAAAGTAGTATTCTTGAAATTAAATCTATTTTCATAATAAAAGATAAAATTCAAAAATTCAAAATTTTAAATTTTAAATTTAAATGTCAAATTTTCACCATTTTGACCAAAATCCACTTTTTTGGAAATACTCTATTTATTTTAGGTTTGGATTTATAATTCACATAAATATCAAAATTTATATTTAAATAACAAAATTTATCCGTTTTAGTAAATAAAATAAAGTTTTTAAACCAGGAATTTAGTTAAAATAATTAAAATACAAAATTAAAATAATCACAAAATACAAGGTTGTTACAAATGATCTCTCCAAAACCAAGCATATGCTTCCTTTAGTAATTTCAACCCGTCTTCAGAGTTCGTACATCTTAGACTAAGGAAGCTAGTCTTTAAAAGTAATTAGTCACGACTTCGAAATCCTTTATTATAAAGTTTTAAATCTTATCTTTACTTTTCAAAATCTTGTATAAGATATAAGAGTGTTTAGTATGTGAAAGCTAAGAATTTTAAAGTCAATTGTTATATTAAACAAGTTTTAAAAATTACAGGTCGTACAACGATAGTCACTATAAATACAGTTCGCGAAAGACGGACTTTTTTTTGAATTTAAAATGTTTTAGTTTTAATTCTTTTTGAAAAGTGTTTCAAACATATTTTAAATATTTAGAAGAAATTATTAACTAATTATTGTTATTTAATAATTATTTAATTAATAAATTAAGTAAGGTAATTAGTACTTAATCATTATTTAGATTAGGCTAATTAGTACTTAATTATTTTTAAATAAGTTAATTATAATTTGTTAATTAATAAGAAGTTAATTGTTATTCAATTAATTATTCACAGTTTAATTATTAATTAAGATTAATTAAATTATTTATTTGAGAAGGGCTTAGTTATTAAGTAATTATTAATGAAGTTAAATTTAAGTTAAGATTTAATTAAAAATTAATTATGATTTATTTATTTTAAATAAAGGTTTAATTTATTATTTAAGTTTTAATTAAAGATTAACTAATTAATTGAGGTTAAATAATATTTATAAATTATTTACAATTATAAACTATTATTTAGTAATTAATTTAGATGCTTTAATCATTTATTTAAAGGTAAACTATTATTTACTTATTTATTTAAAGATACTCATTATTTAAATATTTAATTAATAGTTAATTATTGTTTAATGATTAATTAAAGATTTGATTATTTTTAAATAAATTTTCTAAATGGTATTAAATTATTAAATAAAATTTTAGAAGTTTAGACTACCTTATTTTTAAGTCGGTTTTGTTTTCAAGAAGCAACTTTCTTTTAAAAAATAATTTTAATCCAAGGGATTTCTTTGTCAATTACATTTAAGCAACCTCAATTGAATATGAAATCCAATGACATCTGTTTAGCAAAATAAATCATCATTCTGCTAATTAACTTGTATTTGACATTTGTTTAGCAGAATAAATCACTGTTCTGCTAATTAACTTGTATTTGACATCTGTTTAATAGAATAAATCACTGTTCTACCATAGTTCACCAAGTAGATTATGTTCACATCTATTAGGCATAATGGAAACTCATTTTTTTTATTATATTAACTTGGACATGTGTTTAGCAGATCAAATTCCTGTCTGCTATTTTGTTTATTTGGACATTTATTATATGATTGATTGTTATCGACTGATTCCTTTTACATATCTGCTTGTAATGTAGATACCCATGTTATAGCTTGAAAAGTAAACTCGGTGAAATGAGAACAATTGTGTCGCAAGCTTCCTCCTAATTTTTAGGGTCAATCATAGTTTTAATATTGGTTTTAAGTTAGGTAATAATTTTAGCAAAGTTATTCTAAATATGTTTATCAAAAGGACTTTATTGAATAAGTTTACTAAAGGAGTTTTGTTTTGAACAAGGAAATTTATAAAAAAGTTTTATGAATGATTTTGGATATTTATAAAGGAAGTTTTATAAATAATTTTGGTGATTTATAAAAAGATATATATAAATGGTTTAATATTTATAACAGAGTTTTGAAAATTTGACTTGGTGATTTGCAAAGAGTCTTGTAGACAAGTTTGGAATTTAAGTAAAGAAGATTCATATATAAAAGATATTTATTCAGAGGATTAATAGAAGGAAATTTATAAAAGGATTTGAGATTTGATTTCCTTTAAAAGAACTTCTTAATTCTGGTGCTATGGACATTCGTTCCATACTTAACACCGAAGAAATATGGTTTGAGGTTATCTTTATCTATAATTCAAATAGCATTTTGTTTGGATCTGTTGATATGATTTAAAAATGAGAAATCTTTCACAAATCTTTTGTGAATATACTTATGTTAGTGAGATAAGTATATGAATTTTTTCAATAAATACTTTTGAAAAGAGTTTTGATAAATGAAAGATTTAGTTTTGAGGCTTAGTGGTTTCTATGGGCAATAAATTTTTGAATTTTTTAATGTTTGTTTATTTGATAGTTAAATAACCGATTATCAAATTTGGACTAAAATATAACTCCGAAAATGTCTAGGAGAAATCCTTGAGTTATATGGCACATTCATCTTCAGTGATGCTATACCGTGCTTATAAATCTCATTTTGTTCTCCTAGGACAAATGGTAGGGAGATCCGTCCACTTAATCGGTGAAGGGGTGATCCTTGCTCATATGTATTATCTGATTATTTCCAAAATAACTAGGATTTTTTTTACTGGAACTATCGAATGTTGTTTCAGAGAGACTGGGATTAGATAAGTATAAATTATCCAAAAACCACTTTGATCTAACTCAAGCATTTTGAACTGAAGATATCTTGAAGATTATTGAAGAAGGATATTTTGAAGTGCAAAGGCAACTTGCTGCTAAAATTGATGGTGATTCCAAAATGATGTAGTAGAGGGAGTGCCTACGATTTCATTTAGACCTAGATGAACTTGTATGAATAAATGATGGCATTGCATGGCTACCTGGAGGACAGTGTTAGCATTCCAAGGTGGTTGCTATATAAAAAGGTAATCGTAGCCTCATGCCTCATCAACTTGGAAAATGACAAACGTAGGGACACGTGGCATGGCTATGTGGGTCGCTCCCATTAGGGTATGATCATAAGATCTAGTATTGATATCTTTCTACATGCCTCGGGCCCATTATGGTTGCCCGATCTCAAGCAAGGGATGATCATATCGGTGCTATCCAGTAAGGGGCAGGGTTGGTCTTGAATAGCAGAGGTGTAATACATTATGGCATCCTATACATTTTATTTAAAGGCATACAGATTTGGCAGGTAGAACCTTACTCTTTCATAGTTGGAATCCATTTTCCAATATGAGCCTTCAGAGTTGATTGTGAAAGTCAACGTGGTGGATCGTGTTGTGTATATGCAAGTATATGTGATAAAATATATGATGCAACTAAAACAATATTAATCTAAGTAAATATAGAATAAGCATACCAGAATTTTATACTAGTTCGGACATCCCGTCCTATGTCTAGTCCCTTAGCTCCCCTTCGGAATTCGACTATCAAAAACCCACGCTTCGCCCGGAGGAATATGCTTGGTTACAATGAGTTGTTTTTGTCAAATGTGTGTTCTAATACAATATGGATGTTGGCTAATTAGTACAACTGCTTCCAATATATTTGTAAGGAATATTGTTTATTAAGAACTGAGTATTTGTAAGAGTGAATACAAGTAAAAATTGCTAGAGTGCAGAGATCGAGAATATAGGATAGAGTATTGAATTAGAAAGCGTAAGTAAGTGAAGTAAGTTTTTTCTTGATTCTTGATGCTACATATAGTTGTAGATAGGTATCTTGAGTAGTTACATTCATTAATGAATCCTCTAAGGTTGCTTCTATTGATGGCAAAGAGTTATGGTGAAGAGAAGCGGAGATGTCCGTTCATATATGGCAGTTGCTGTTTATTTCTGAAGTTCGAGTTTGAATTCGGATGTCTGGTATTTGTTTTAGATGTCTGATACTATATATTTTTTGAATACACTAGAGGATCAGACTTCTGAGTGATATTACCAGACGTTTGGTTTAGCCTGTTTTTTGTTCCAAAGAACTATTTCAGATGTTTGGCTTGTGCATCTAGATGTCAGATATGTTGCATGTCAGTTTTTATGCATCCTTTCTTTTACTTCTTTGTACATATCGACTTGTAGTCTCTTGTAGTGTCCTTTGAGCCTCGTTCTTGTCTTTCTAGTGATGTTGTTCTAGCAAGTACCTGTATATATAAATATATATGTATATTCGATTCCTACTGTATAGTTGTTGTCATCGAACCATAGATTGGATTTCCTAGCAGATTGTATAACTATTATGCTGTTAATAATGTAATAATTTTGGCTATGATTAATATATATTTGTAACCTAGATATTATTATAATATCACTGGACTTTCTACAGAAAATGTTTTGGTTATCATAAAGTAAAAGCCCATCCAAATTTATATGCGATGTGGGCTTACGAGATACCATTGATTTTAAAGGATTTTACAAGTTATAATAAATAAATTCCTTATGATTTGAGTTTCTAACGCTAGTTTCACTAGACTGATCCAGGCGTTATTTTCTTATAATGCTAAGATCAACCCTAGGATATTTTCTAAATTTAGTCGGATGCTTTAGAGCTTTCAGGTGACCAGTTGGATTCTCTAAGACGTATTCACATATCTTTTATCCTCCGCTATGTTTGTTGTTTGTTTTTGTTCTTGTCTATATTTATTAACAATTATAATGACAGGCTGTTATAATTTTCCAGTTTAATAATAGTTTAGTGTACTACAATGTTATGTATATGTGACAGCCCTAGTTAAGCAAGCATGTAGAAAATTTAAGTCATTCAAATTTTATTTAGTTATGTGAAGAAAATAGTATACATACAATTTTCTGGGAGATGCTTGTGTAAAAAATAAAATAAGAATGTATGCCCTTGTACATATGTATGCTGTTTTAACACATTACCTGAGTAAGGTAATTTAGTGAGCAAAGACATAGGAGATAAATTAGTACATGATCTGTTAAGTAGGGGTACATAATAGCTTAAAAACAATGTATAAGTAACATAGGCAGTTTTAGTCTAAATTTTCCATAAAATTAAACAGGAATATAGCTGCTTGGAAAAGTGGAAGGAGCATGAATATAAGATGGGTAAAATATTTAATTCACACACACAAACTCAGTTAGACACAAGTTATATACATTAAAAAAAAATACACATGAGCACATATGCATAACATTTGGTAAACACACACATAGCTAGCTATATAAATAAGGCTTATATGCATGGTTAAAACCAGAAAAGGCAAACAAAGCCCGAGCCAAAAATCATGCATATAGTATGTAAAGAAACATGCCAAAAGTAGCCAAGACAAGAAAAAAAGAGGAATGGTAGGAAAGGAAAGTGGAGAGGGTGAACTGTTGGGTGAAACCAGAAATGGAGATGGGATTTCTGATGAAAAATAAATTACTTAACTAACCTTAAAACCCTAGTAACTCCACTATATACCTCATTATCTCCTACGGTTACACATGAGAAATAGAAAATAAAAATATAGGAAAGAAAAGAGGAAACAGGCAACAGTTAGGAAATCAATGGCAGACTTAAATCAAGATTTGGGAAGAAGAACCTTGGTGAGTAAACCCTCACTTGGAAAGGCATTAAGACCTATGAAAGGCAGCCATTTAACCTCTAATTTATTTTAATTATGTTTGAAGTTTTCTTGCATTTCTAGTCTAACCATTTTCTAATGTTTCTGAAGTGTATTGTTTAGTTATCATTTAATCCAATGATTGTTTACACATGATATATATTTAATGATAGGATGATAATAACTGATTTATTTATATGATTATGAACCTGAGAAATGTTTTTGGTTAAAGCATGAACTAATAAGAAAAGTAAGGTGCAAGGCAGTAAGAGGAAGGGGTCCTCTGGCTTATGTCTTGCATTTGAAAGGATGATTGAGATGTAGTGGAATTTCCATATGCTAAATCTTGATCCATCATTAAGTACCCTCCGGAAATAAGGTTGAGTAATAAGAAAATACACTATAATGTGTGGGCTGACTGTAGGAACCTTATTACTGGAGAACCCTAATAGCATTTCACTTTGAAAATGCTCTGAGTTATGATTCAACCAAAGGTATATCTCTGAATGGAATTAACTTGAAATGATTTTCAAATGTGAGTGATTGTTGAATATATGAGTGGATGAATGTTTGATGGATGTATAAAAAAAACTGCTAGTATGCATTGATTAGGGATACAACAGTGTGGGGCATGACACTGCATAGGTAATAGGGGGTTATATGAAAGAATTTAGTAATTAAACTTAGGGCATGGGTCAACTCTATCAGGTTGGGTATGAGGGAAGTGGGTATGACATAGTGTTTGGCTTGCATCAAGGATGGGGTGTGAGTTTGCACATGGCATGTTCATGTCCAAATAGCTTGTAGTGCACTGGAAATTAAGCAGTAGTTCCAGGCAGTGTGCAGCAGTGCAACCATGAATGTGATATTGGACCCTTAAAAATGATATGAAATGAACTTACAAGCAGAGGTGAATATGCTAGGAGTATGGTGAGTTCTAGTATGCAGACTCAGTTTTGATGCCTTAGCTTAATGATATGGGTGTTGCTTGTTCATGATTATGAAATGCTTGTGTGATTTGTGTGATGGCTGCTATGAATTCTTGAAATAAGATTTTCTGCTAAGAAATTAGTCTAAGCACATATATATGTATTTAGCAATTCATTCACTTCACTGTAAGGATACAAAAAAAATGTGTACATGAGGAAGTGGTTTAACAATCTGAGAAGAACAATCAACTTCTGAAATAAAGGTGATGTGGAACTAATTTCATTAGTCTTATGTATTGACAATTGAATTTACTCATACCAGACTTTAGTCTGACCTGTTTGTTGCTTGCATCAAATGGGTGCTCCACTCACATTGTGGAGTAGATCATATGGTGTCTACAGGAAAGAAGGAAGCTAAGTGAAAAAGGGGCAGAAGCATGATGCTAAGATGAATTGCTAGTTAACTAAAATTCAGATTTGTAGAAGAATGTTTCTTTATGTTTTCTTTTCTTTTGCTAAAAGAACTATTTTGTGGTAATGTTTGAATCATGTTGTAACTCAAACTGCAATGTATTGAATGATTTAAACCACTTGTGATAGAACTACTCTCAGTGAAGAAAAAGATAATGAAATTTAGCTTTATATTATAACCTGTCAGCAAGAAATCTTTATTCGAATCAAGTAATGAGTTTGGTAGTGGATCTGAAGCATATGTGAACTAGTAATGTATGCTTATGTATTAGATTGTTTTAGAGACTAGAAACTATTCACATAATAACTGTAAGTATTGTAAAGTAAGGAAAAGAAACTATAGGCAAATATGAAGAAAAAAAACACACAAGAAACATGAACCCAGATTTAAATAGGTTTGATGATTATATGAATAAGTAAAACTCGTAGATTATAACCAGATAATCTAGGAATCTTACCTAAACAAATTAGTCCACCTGAAGACTAAGGTGAAGCAAATAGCAGTTGTACCTGATTATGTGCACACAGGTGCACAGAAGTATGCACAACCCCCAGTTAGGCTATTTTGGAAAGCAACCTTGAATAAGTTAAAAGCTATGAGTTAATTCACATATTTAATTAAACCTACGAATGCTAAACACATGCAAACAAATAAGCATTGGTTAATTCATTTGCACAAAGATTCAAATAGGGGAGGATCTTCCCAATCCCCTGTACTGTGGCTAAACATGGTTTATTTTTAGTATAAAATAAATTGAGTTATTCTTTTTTTTAAAGAAAAAAAACTCTGATATTAGAACTAAAAACTATTAGGTGTTTATATGAACATTCAAATAGTTTTTACAAAGTAGTATATCAATATTTCTATATTGATCAGATTGGATCTTGGGAAAATAAAAAAAAATAAAAAAAAAGAAAATAGTTGGTCTGTGAAAGAGGGCAACCCTGAATTTAGCTCAGACTAAATTGAGTCATTCAATCAAAATGACAAGTTAGGGTAGGGTTGTCTCAGTTGGTATCAGAGCTAGGTTAACAAATACATAGCCAAAACAAATACTTGCTTGAATCTGTGTGCCTTGTTTTCACTGTTTGCTGCTTGCTTGAGTTGCTTGAGTTGCTTTATTTATTATGAATAAATGAGTTCACTGTTAGTTTTTAAAAAAAAGAAGCAAAAGTAGTGAATAAGAATCAAAACTAACTACATTAGAAATGTTCAATAGAGGCCCCGAGGAGTTAGAATCAATCCCCAGGCCACATGAGAAAGAGAAAATGGTCAATCTTCTGATACTACTGAGCAAGCAACTAGAACAGCTGCTGGTCCCCCAATGATTAACATGCAAGATTTTGTTCAAATGCTGAGGGATGGAATGGCACCTAGGGTAGATAATCCATATGAGGAGCTGTCCAAATTGCTTAAAACATATACAAACTTAGGAGGTAGTAGCTTTGATGGCATAGAAAATGCCATAGGTGTCCAGTCATGGTTAAGAACAATAGAGAGGATCTTTGGAGACATGCAAGTCAATGATCAGAGAAGAAGGCAAATAGCTTCAAGACAACTAAAAGGCATAGCTTTGGACTGGTGGGAAGTGATTATTGCAGGCAGGCAAGAACAAGAAATCACATGGGATCAGTTCAAAGAAATTTTAGAAGCCAGATTTGTCCTAGCATCAACAAAAGCTTCATTGCTTGAGGAATTTATCAAGTTGAGACAAGGATCTATGAGTGTCACTGAATACACTTAGAAATTTGAAGGGTTGTCTAAATATAGGGCAATATTAATCCCAGATGAAACATCAAGGAATGCTAGGTACATTCAGGGGTTGAATGCTAGATTGAGTAGAGCCATGTTACCATATAAAGACAGAACATTTGATCAAGTTATGGACTTGACATTGTCATTTGAGCAACATGACAATGCCAGAAAAAAGTTCAGGAATTTCAAGAACAACAAGAAAGGAAAGAATAGAGCACCCCATATGAGAGGAAGAAGGGAGAAGCAATGAACAAAGAAGGAAGTAAAGTGGCAAGCTTTGACAATAAGAAACCTAAAGTGATCTGTTAAAACTGTGGAAAGGAAGGCCATATAAAGACCAAATGCCAAGCACCCAAGTCAACTGTTCTTAGGTGCTACAACTGTGGAAAAGAGGGGCACATGAAGAGGCAGTGTCTAGAGATGGCAAAGGTGGCTGTACTTGAAGGGAAAGGCAAGGCAATGGAGGCACCTAGCCAAGTGGAAGGTATATTATTTATTAAAGGCATGCCTATATCAGTTGTTTTTGACACAGGAGCCACACACTCTTTTATTTCATATGATATAGTTCAGAAATTAGGGTTGACATGTATTCTTGTTGATAAGCCATTGCATATTGATAGTCCTTTAGGTAGTTCCTGCATTACCCATATGAAATGCATGCAAGTAGAAATAAGCATGGGTGGTCACACCTTTATCTCAGAATTATATGTGTTGAATTACCCTAAGCTAGATATTATATTGGGAATGGATTGGTTAAAAAGCTTTTGTGCTGTTATCAACTTAGAAAATTCCACCATTTCACTACAACTTCCTGATGGCAAGAGGGTTGTGGTTATGTATGAAGCAGCCAAGGATGGGGGTATGGGAAAAATGTTCAACTTGAATAGTGGTGAAGTTGAATTAAGTCTAAATAAGATACCCATAATTAACCAATACCCTGATGTGTTTGGTGAAGTAAATGGCATTCCTCATAACAGACCAGTAGAATTTCAAATAAGACTTAAACCAGGAACAAGCCCTGTCATCAAGAAACCAAATAGAATGGGTCCTAAAGAACTGATTGAGTTGAAGAAACAACTAGAGGAATTAGAACAAAAAGGCTTCATTAGGCCTAGCAGTTCAAATTGGGGATCACCAGTAGTATTTGTTAAGAAGCATGATGGTTCCTTGAGAATGTGCATAGACTATAGAGAACTAAACTCAGTCACCATCAAAAACAAATACCCTCTACCTAGAATTGATGATCTCTTTGATCAACTTAATGGTGCTAAAATATTTTCTAGACTTGATTTAGCATCTGGTTTTCACCAAATGAAAGTAGAAGAAGAAAGTATCAAATATACAGCTTTCAACACTAGGTATGGCTTGTATGAATACTTAGTAATGCCATTTGGTTTGACTAATGCACCATCCTATTTTGTGGATTTGATGAATAAAATTTTCAGAGATTACTTAGATAAATTTGTACTGATTTTCATTGATGATATACTAATATATTCTAAGTCAGATAATGAACATGAAAAGCATTTGCATATGGTACTGAGTAGACTAAGGCAACGAGACCTTAAAGCCAAGTTTGCAAAGTGTTCTTTTTGGAAGAATGAAATAAAAATTTTGGGCCACATAATTTCTCAAGAAGGAATTTCAGTAGATCCAAGTAAAGTCATGGCAGTGCAAGCATGGAAAAGACCAAGCAATGTCACTGAAATCAGATCATTCATGGGCAGGCTGGATACCACAGGAGATTCATAAAAGATTTTGCTAAAAAAGCAATCCCACTAACCAAGTTAACAAGGAAAGACCAGCCTTTTATGTGGACTGAGAAATGTGAAGGGGCATTCAATCAATTGAAGAAGGCATTGATGGAAGCACCAGTGCTAAAAATCCCAGAAGGCAATGACAATTTAGTGGTATACACTGATGCATGTGGATCAGGCATAGGAGCTGTTCTTATGCAAGATGGTAGGGTAATAGCTTATGCATCAAGACAACTGAAACCCAGTGAAACCAAGTATGCAACACATGACTTGGAATTGGCAGCAGTGGTGTATGCACTAAAGCTTTGGAGACACTACCTGTTAGGAGCAAAGTTTGAGCTTTATACTGACCACAAAGCTTTGAAGTATTTATTTTCCGAAAAAGATTTAAACATGAGACAACATAGGTGGGTGGAATTCCTTGCTGCCTATGATTTGGACATTATGTACACACCAGGGAAAGCAAATAGAGTGGAAGATGCATTAAGTAGGCAACATGCCAAGTTGGCTACACCGATGATAGGGGAGTTTAGAATGTTATTAACACTGACAGATGTAGAAATGAAATACATGGGGGAACAAACTATGGAAGTGGGAAAGGATGTGGAGCACTATGGCAAGCTCAGCCTTATCACAATAAAATCAGACTTAGTGGAAGAAGTGAACCAGTCCCAAGACATTGATGCATTCTTGAGAGAAAAGAAGGAGTTGTTAAAGAATGGTTCAAAGCCTGACAAATTTGAACTGGATGAAAAAGGATGTATAAGATATAAAGGAAGGCTATGTGTGCCTAACACAGAAGCACTGAAGAGGAAGATCATGGATGTTGATCACAAGTCAAAGTACACCATACACCCAGGTGGCACTAAAATGTATCATGACCTAAAAAGAAGTTATTGGTGGAAAGGAATGAAGAGAAGTGTGGGTGAATATGTGGCAAAGTGTATGACTTGCCAACAAGTCAAGGCTGAGTACCAAAGACCCAGTGGACTGCTGCAACCTCTGGAAGTTCCAAGGTGGAAATGGGAAAGCATATCAATGGATTTCATTGATGGTTTGCCAAGATCAAAGAGAGGAAATGACAGCATTTGGGTGGTGGTAGATAGATTGACCAAATCATCACACTTCATACCAGTAAAGAGTGATAGAAATGCACCAAAACTAGCACAAGTCTTCATGAAAGAGATAGTAAAGTTACATGGGGTTCCTACCACTATTATTAGTGATAGAGATACCATATTCACATCTAAGTTCTGGAGTAGCTTTCAACAGGCAATGGGGGTTTAGTTGTGCTTGAGCACAGCCTACCATCCCTAAACTGATGGCCAAACAGAAGTAGTCAATAATTTTTTGGAGGATCTACTTAGGGCTTGTGTGCTAGATCATGGTGGGAATTGGGAAGACTACCTTCATTTAGCAGAATTTGCTTACAACAACAGCTACCAGAGTAGTATAGGAATGGCACCCTATGAGGCTCTATATGGAAGGCCTTGTTTGTCACCTGCTTGCTGGTTAGAAGTGGGTGATAAGGTAATGTTAGGACCAGATCATGTGAAAGAGACAAATGCTAAGGTTACATTAATCCGACAGAGAATGAAGGCAGCGCAAGATAGAATGAAATCATATGCAGATAGGAGAAGGAAGCCACTTGAATTTGAGTTAGGAGAATATGTGTACTTAAAATTTTCACCAAAGAGGAAGGTGTTGATACTTGGCAAGGCAGGGAAGCTAACCCCAAGGTATATAGGACCGTATGAGATCATTGCAAGGATAGGAAAGATGGCTTACAGGTTGAAATTGCCAGAAGAAATGAGTGGGATACACAATGTATTTCATGTATCACAATTGAGAAAATGTGTGCATGATGAAGCTTCAGTAGTTCAGTCACCAAACAAAGTGGAAGTTAGACCAGATCTGGTGTATGAGAAGAAGCCAGTAGGCATTGTAGCTAAGGAAGATAGGAAATTGAGAAACAAAATAATTAAACTGGTAAAGGTGCAGTGGAGTTTAGACCCTAATGATTGCACGTGGGAGGTTGAAGACAAGATAAAAGTCCAATACCCTCAACTATTTGCAACTGATAGTTAAGGCAGAGGTATTTTAATATTCATGCTTGAATTTACTTAGTTGAACATGATATTCAAAGTTGAGTGTGCTTGTTTGATATATGTTTTGGTTGAATTAAGAATGTGTATTCATGCTTGATTTTGACACTTGATTTATATAGTAAGAAGTGTTAAATTGTGGGACACAATTTCTTAAAAGAGGGGTGTATGTGACAACCCTAGTTAAGCAAGCATGTAGAAAATTTAAGTCATTCAAATTTTATTTAGTTATGTGAAGAAAATAGTATACATACAATTTTCTGGGAGATGCTTGTGTAAAAATAAAAATAAGAATGTATGCTCTTGTACATATGTATGTCGTTTTAACACATTACCTGAGTAAGGTAATTTAGTGAGCAAAGACATAGGAGATAAATTAGTACATGATCTGTTAAGTAGGGGTACATAATAGCTTAAAAACAATGTATAAGTAACATAGGCAGTTTTAGTCTAAATTTTCCATAAAATTAAACAGGAATATAGCTGCTTGGAAAAGTGGAAGGAGCATGAATATAAGATGGGTAAAATATTTAATTCACACACACAAACTCAGTTAGACACAAGTTATATACAATAAAAAAAATACACATGAGCACATATGCATAACATTTGGTAAACACACACATAGCTAGCTATATAAATAAGGCTTATATGCATGGTCAAAACCAGAAAAGGCAAACAAAGCCCGAGCCAAAAATAATGCATATAGTATGTAAAGAAACATGCCAAAAGTAGCCAAGGCAAGAAAAAAAGAGAAATGGTAGGAAAGGAAAGTGGAGAGGGTGTACTGTTGGGTGAAACAGAAATGGTGATGGGATTTCTGATGAAAAATAAATTACTTAACTAACGTTAAAACCATAGTAACTCCACTATATACCTCATTATCTCCTACGGTTACACATGAGAAACAGAAAATAAAAATATAGGAAAAAAAAGAGGAAACATGCAACAGTTAGGAAATCAATAGCAGACTTAAATCAAGATTTGGGAAGAAGAACCTTGGTGAGTAACCCTCACTTGGCAAGGCATTAAGGCCTATGAAAGGCAGCCATTTAACCTCTAATTTATTTTAATTATGTTTGAAGTTTTCTTGCATTTCTAGTCTAACCATTTTCTGATGTTTCTGAAGTGTATTGTTTAGTTATCATTTAATCCAATGATTGTTTACACATGATATATACTTAATGATAGGATGATAATAACTGATTTATTTATATGATTATGAACCTGAGAAATGTTTTTGGTTAAAGCATGAACTAATAAGAAAAGTAAGGTGCAAGGCAGTAAGAGGAAGGGGTCCTCTGGCTTATGTCTTGCATTTGAAAGGATGATTGAGATGCAGTGGAATTTCCATATGCTAAATCTTGATCCATCATTAAGTACCCTCCGGAAATAAGGTTGAGTAATAAGAAAATACACTATAATGTGTGGGCTGACTATAGGAACCTTATTACTGGAGAACCTAATAGCATTTCACTTTGAAAATGCTTTGAGTTATGCTTCAACCAAAGGTATATCTCTGAATGGAATTAACTTGAAATGATTTTCAAATGTGAGTGATGGTTGAATATATGAGTGGATGAATGTTTGATGGATGTATAAAAAAAACTGCTAGTATGCATTGATTAGGGATACAACAGTGTGGGGCATGACACTGCATAGGTAATAGGGGGTTATATGAAAGAATTTAGTAATTAAACTTAGGGCATGGGTCACCTCTATCAGGTTGGGTATGAGGGAAGTGGGTATGACATAGTGGTTGGCTTGCATCAAGGATGGGATGTGAGTTTGCACATGGCATGTTCATGTCCAAATAGCTTGTAGTGCACTGGAAATTAAGCAGTAGTTCTAGGCAGTGTGCACCAGTGCAACCATGAATGTGATATTGGACCCTTAAAAATGATATGAAATGAACTTACAAGCAGAGGTGAATATGCTAGGAGTATGGTGAGTTCTGGTATGCAGACTCAGTTTTGATGCCTTAGCTTAATGATATGGGTGTTGCTTGTTCATGATTATGAAATGCTTGTGTGATTTGTGTGATGGCTGCTATGAATTCTTGAAATAAGAATTTCTGCTAAGAAATTAGTCTAAGCACATATATATGTATTTTGCAATTCATTCACTTCACTGTAAGGATACAAAAAAATGTGTACATGAGGAAGTGGTTTAACAATCTGAGTAGAACATTTAACTTCTGAAATAAAGGTGATGTGGAACTAATTTCATTAGTCTTATGTATTGACAATTGAATTTACTCATACCAGACTTTAGTCTGACCTGTTTGTTGCTTGCATCAAATGGGTGCTCCACTCACATTATGGAGTAGATCATATGGTGTCTACAGGAAAGAAGGAAGCTAAGTGAAAAAGGGGCAGAAGCATGATGCTAAGATGAATTGCTAGTTAACTAAAATTCAGATTTGTAGAAGAATGCTTCTTTATGTTTTCTTTTCTTTTGCTAAAAGAAATTTTTTGTGGTAATGTTTGAATCATGTTGTAACTCAAACTGCAATGTATTGAATGATTTAAACCACTTGTGATAGAACTAGTCTCAGTGAAGAAAAAGATAATGAAATTTAGCTTTATATTATAACCTGTCAGCAAGAAATCTTTATTCGAATCAAGTAATGAGTTTGGTAGTGGATCTGAAGCATATGTGAACTAGTAATGTATGCTTATGTACTAGATTGTTTTAGAGACTAGAAACTATTCACATAATAACTGTAAGTATTGTAAAGTAAGGAAAAAAAACTATAGGCAGATATGAAGAAAAAAAAACACAAGAAACATGAACCCAGATTTAAATAGGTTTGATGATTATATGAATAAGTAGAACTCGTAGATTATAACCAGATAATCTAGGAATCTTACCTAAAAAATTAGTCCACCTGAAGACTAAGGTGAAGCAAATAGCAGTTGTACCTGATTATGTGCACACAGGTGCACAGAAGTATGCACAACCCCCAGTTAGGCTATTTTGGAAAGCAACCTTGAATAATTTAAAAGCTATGAGTTAATTCACATATTTAATTAAACCTACAAATGCTAAACACATGCAAACAAATAAGAATTGGTTAATTCATTTGCATAAAGATTCAAATAGGAGAGGATCTTCCCAATCCCCTGTACTGTGGCTAAACATGGTTTATTTTTAGTATAATATAAACTGAGTTATTCCTTTTTTTAAAGAAAAAAAACTCTGATATTAGAACTAAAAACTATTGGGTGTTTATATGAACATTCAAATAGTTTTTACAAAGTAGTATATCAATATTTCTATATTGATCAGGTTGGATCTTGGGAAAAAAAAAGAAAAAAGAAAATAGTTGGTCTGTGAAAGAGGGCAACCCTGAATTTAGCTCAGACTAAATTGAGTCATTCAATCAAAATGACAAGTTAGGGTAGGGTTGTCTCAGTATACAATAAAGATGATTCCATTTTTAAAGATCTTATGTATATTATATATTACTCGTCAGGTATTTTAAGATTCTATTCTGCCTTTTTCTTTCTTTCACCCAAACGACATGTCTTTCTGCAACATCCCGTATCTGTAGGCCAAAAGCTAAGCGCTACAGTCATCCATAGTGTTAACTTCTGGTGAAAAGATACAGTAATGCTAATGGTATCCATAATATCAGAAGTACTTGCATATGAACAAAATCATAGATTTCGAAAACAACATTTTACTAATTACATTCCAAAACAAATTCATATCCAAGTAACACAATCCCTTAACATTTCCCAGGTAAAGGTCAATTACAAACATTACAAAAATATGCCAAGAGCGACATATGAAGATGCCCCCTTGGTTGATCAGAGTTAATATAGTCATATCTGACTTAACATACGCAGCGGAATCAATAAAAACAGAACAATAGCTCCTGTTTAGCTATCCGTCAGCCATCCGCTCATCTCCGGGAGCTTTATTCACCAAAAATGTCTAGAAAGTGAAAATCTTTACCCCCAGCATACTCAAATCAGTTTTGAGCACCCGAGAGTTTAAGAGGAAACAAAAACTTCGAGTTACATATAAAGCCGGGTGTAAATAATACTGTTACATCTCTGTTTACTGATATTAAATGAGACCACGCTGCTTAGCGGAACGGGTTTCTCCTCACTAATATCCTTTTTAAACATATATTTTGCAAAACTTTTGCTCCAACCAAACTGGTTAATCAAAATTATAACAACAACAACAATAATAGTAACAATATCCGTTATGCTAAAAGCATGTAATAAATGGACTATGAATTCAAAATCTAGGCTAACAGCCCGCAAACTGGACTGACTATCCCTTTGGTTGACTCGGTCCTACTTGATAAAATATCAAATGGTCTAAACATCCGTTAGACAAAACTTCTGGACGGTCCATCCTTAACTTACTTTACCAAGGATCAGCTGATCCTAATGGTTTTGCATGCTAATCAATAGCCTATCTCTGCACATAAATGTTCCTTTCTATGCGTAACCATCATTTTAGCCTTACCTATGACTAAGCCCAACACATTGGAATTCTGGACTAGATTAGCTAGGGGCAAATAGGTAATGAGTATAAGGTGCAACCCTACACAAGTCCTATCTGGTATTCTAATCCGAGTCATTCTCCGAGGGTTAACTACCGTTCATCTTTTTCCTTGAAAACCTTTTCAAAATGATTTAACCTTTTAGATTATAATTATACATGGAAAATACATTCTTAGCTCTACTCTAAGCTATTTTGCCATGTTATATATACTTTACTCAAAATAATGTTGATGAATTTTAATAAGGATTGACAATCATTTCTAAACAAGCTAAAACCCTTTTTAACTTGAAAACACTTAGGCTATATGGCCTAGTTAATACATTCGAAACCTTTGTTTAAACCTTTTAAACAAATATTTTGAAACCCTTGAAAGTAGCCCTTTCGAAACTATTGAAAGCCTTTCTTGCGAAAGCTACAGAACATTAGACATCCTTCTTTAAAACCTTTAAATATTTACGTTCGAAAACATAGGAAATACCTTTCCTTCCAACCCTTTCGAAATCTTGGGGAACCATCCCTTTGAAACCATTCATTAAAACCCTTTTGAAAGCATTAAAATACTAAACCTTTAGAAAGCTATTGGGTTCTATTTAAAACAAATGAAAACCTTTCGAAACCATGCAAAAATTTATCCCTTCGAAACCATTGAAAATTGTTTCGGCGAATCCCTTTGGACTATGCCTTCAAGAAGAGCAAAATGATCGAAAAACATTAAATTTGAAAGCACTTCTTTCAAAATCATTCCTCAGTAAATAAGTGATGGTGTCGAAACCATCTCTTCGAAAGCATTAGGAAGTTGCCAAATTTTAGAAAACAAAGTACCCCTTCGAAACCACCTGGGTCAAAAGGAAGAAAGCGGCAGCAAAAAGGATTCGACTTAGTCGAAAGCAGTCCTTTAAAACAAAAGCACAACCCAATCGAAACCATTTCCTTTAAAACCATTTGACCTACTTGAATGCCAATCTAGTCGAAAGCTACACTATCGAAAGCAAGTAGTTACGTTTTCTTTTAAAAGCAAAGTAATGCCTCAGCTCTTAGTTTTGACTCTATAACTTCTGGCTACATCTGATTCACTACGTACCAGTTCCCTGATACCATGTGCATTGATTTCAATAGTATCGGAGGCGAAGGTAAGGAGGCGGATCCTGGTGCCGAAAGCATCAAAACAGTGAAAAATATATTTATTTTTCCTTTTAAACTATTTCCTTGTACCTAACCTGCCTTGTTTGTCAAATTGTGATTGGTTATAACTTTCTCTTTCCCAAAAATACTGTCGACTTTCCAGAAATAACAATTTGAATTAATTTACAAAAAGAACCTTCTTCTTTCATATATATATATATATATATATATATCATTTAAGTCACATACCTTAAATAATTTTGTATACCCATTAAAACACTTAGGAAAATTCTACAAAAATTCTAGAAAATTACTTTTAATAGGTTTTTCTAACCTATATAATTTCAGAGCCAAACCAATTATTATTTAACCGTAAATTATTTATAATCCTGATAGCATTTTCTTCACTAGAAAATTTATCAAAATTCCACAAAAATTCTGAAAATTGAAATCCATCGCCAAAATAATATTTCTGCTCTATATAAAAATTCGCAAGGCATTTAGATGTCATTAAATAGAGTTTTCATATTGAAACATGTCGTAAAATCTATATGGAAAACCATAAATCATCAACAACAGTATATAATCATTCCATCATTCAAAAACATGACAAATCAATGCAAAATATTACGGGTTTCATCTTAAAACTGAAAATAAAAGAAATATGAGATGTAAACATTATTCACCTTAGCTTTAGAGATTAAAGAGATTAGATGTTAATGGATTTGATTTCAATTAGCTTCTTCCTTAGCTTTTCTTAATCCCCTTTTTGTTGTTGATGGTGGCCTGCCTTAAGCTTTCAAAATTTTGAACAAATGAAAATGAACGTGTAGAGGATAGACGGCTAAGTTTTAAGGAAATAGGAATGGCTTCCTTCCTATTTTACCCCTAATCTATTTCATTTTAAATCTTCTTTTAATTCAATAGTTAAATGACACGGCTACCGTTAATAAAATCAAATCTCTATCCCCTAGTTAACACATTATTTTATTAAATTTAGCTATTAGGTATCCTAAATAATGCTACTAAAAATGTGGGTGTTACAAAGTCCCCTCTTTAAAGAATTTCGTCCTTGAAATTACAATAAGGTACACAACACATCAATCAAAAAGGTAAAATATACAATCAAACAAGTAAGGATAAGTACTCTAATCTTGCTTTCAATCTTCTAAGTATAGTCCCTGTTATCGTCATTCCATTGGACTTTGACTAATCTAACCATTTTGGTTCTAAGCCTCTTCTCATCTCTTGCAACAATACGAATTGGCTTTCTTACTATAGTCAAGTCCGGTTCTACTACTAATTCCTCTAATACAGTTGGTGGAATAATAGTCTCCGAGTCTTTAACATACTTTTGAATATGAGAAACATGATAAACATCATGGACTTTTGCCAAACTGCTTGGTAACTCGAATCTATAAGTGAATTTTCAATCCTCTCAACAATACAGAAAGTTCCAACAAATCGGGGTGCCAACTTTCATAATCCTTTGAATCTGATCGCACCCTTCCTCGGTGAGACCTTAGCGAAAACCTAAATTCCAACTGAGAAATTTAAATCTTTCAGCCTTTTATCTGCATAACTCTTTTGCCCAGACTGAGCTTCCTTCATTCCAGCCCGAATGACCTCAATCCATAACAAAATCTAGACCAAGAACTATCCTATCCCCGATTTCCAACCAACAACCGAGAGATTTCCATGATCTTCCATTCAAAGCTTTGAATGGTGCTATCCCAATACTTGCATGATAACTGTTGTTATACGAAAACTCGACTTAATGCAGATGGTCTTCCCACGATCCCCAAAAATCTAAAACACAAGCTCTTAACAAAATTTCCAAGATTGTTTTAACCTTTCCATTTACGAATGGTAAGCGGTAGTCATTTTAAGCATGGTTCCCAAACTTTCCCATAGACTCTTCCAGGACTCGCTAGTGAATAAGGAATCTCTATCATTAACTATGCTACTAAGAATTCCATGCAGTCTAACTACATTTATCATAAACAACTTCGATAAAACAGGTACCGTTCCGGTTGACTTAACTGGAATGAAATCTTGGTCAGTCTGTCCAATATGACCCATAAATTTTCATTTCGTCTACTCGACCTTGGCAACCTATCAATAAAATCCATAGAAATAGGATCTCATTTCCATACCGGAATGTCTAATGGCTGAAGCAACCCACTTGGCTTCTAGTGCTCAGCCTTTTCCTTTTGGGAAATCAATCTTTGCTTTACATATAAGCCAGTATCCCACTTCTCGCCTTCCTGAAGAAACTCCTCTTCATTTTCCGATGCATCTTTATTCATCATGGATAAATAGAGAACTTCGAACGATGGCATTCCTCGAAGACTTCTTTCCTTATGTTTCCTACACTCGGAACACATAATTTTCCTTTATTCTTCAACCACCCATTCTAGTCAAGATTGAAATCTTTCAAGTCATTGCTTTGGGTTCCCTCCCTTAATTTCCTTTTTCGTTCAATGAATACCATATCTTCTTCCTGTTTAGAAGCAATCTTTTTGACCATCATTGGTCGAACTTCCAAACAAGATAATAATACGGTTTCTCCACTAGACCTAGCCTTAGATCTCCACTGCACTCTGTAATCTGTTATTGCTCCCAAATCTTTCCATCAGAAATCATCACCAACACTGCATTTTGATGTTCCTTGCTAAGTGCAACTACAACCTTATTGCCTTTCCTTGGTGTGTACTCAATCCCAAAATCATAAGCGGAAATAAACTCTAACCACCTTTGATGTCTCATGTTCAGCTCCTTCTGAGAGAATAAATACTTCAGCAACTTATGATCTATATATAACTCAAATCTCTCTCTCAAAAGGTAATGTTTACACACCTTCAATGCAAAAGTCAGTGCAGCCAATTCTAAATCATGTGTCGAATATCTGACCTCATGCAGTCTAAGTTGTCTAGAAGCATAAACAATCACTTTACCCCTCTGCATCAACATAGCTCCTAATCCTATTCCACACACGTCTGTATATACTAACAAATCCCAATTCCCTTCCGGAATAACCAAAACTGGTGCATGGGTCGTTAAGTGTTTCAAACTTTGGAATGCCTCCTCACACTTATCTGTCTACACAAACTTCACATCTTTTCCTGTTAGCTTGCTCATTAGTGCCACTATCCATGAAAAATCCTTAATGAACCTCCGATAATGACCAGCCAACTCAAGAAACTCTTATCTTCATCATTATCTTGGGTCTCTTCCAACTATTTACCGCTTTAATCTTAGTCAGATCTACTGACAACCCTTTTTATAAAACTACGTGACCAATAAAATTCACTTCCTTCTTCAATAAATGACATTTCAAAAATTTCGTCTTCGACTAATGCTGCCTTAGCGTCTCAAGCACCACTCTAAGGTGAACTTTATGCTCTCTTTCATCCTTAGAGTATATCAAGATATCATTTATGAAAACCAGTGCGAACCTATCCAAGTGCTCTTGAAAAAATCGGTTCATTAAATCAACAAAGAAAGCTGGCACATTAGTCAGTCCGAACGGCATAACTAACCATTCGTACGACCCATATCTGGTCCTAAAGGCCATCAAAGGTATACTATCCTATGCTACTCTAAACTGATGGACACCAATCACCAGATCCAATTGGGAAAATATCTTGGCTCTACTTAACTAATCGAGCAAATCGTCAATCCTCGGCAATGGATATCGATTCTTTGTCTTCCTCTCATTCAACTTATGATAATCGATACATAGCCTTAACGATTTGTCCGACTTCTTAGCAAATAACTACAGTTGCTCCCTAAGGTGAACTACTCGGCCAGATAATGCTCGTGCCTTCCACATCCACTAACTGTATCTTCAACTCCTTCATCTCTGTAGGGGTCATCCTACTTGGCGGCCTACTGACAGTTCTACTCCTGGAACCAAATCTGTTTGAAACTCAATAGCTCGTTTTAGTGGTAATCCAATAACAAGCTAAAAAACATCTGCGAATTCTCTAACCAAGAAAACTAGATTCAACTCTTCTTCCAACTCCATAACACCCAATAAAGGTTCACCTTACCATTAGAAACTTCTACAGTACAAACTATCCGATCACTATAATCAAGGTGTCTAACTGATATTTTCCTATCTTGGTAAAATATCCTAGCATCAAACTCACTTAACTAATCCATACCAAGTATAATTCCAAAACCCACAAAATAAAACACATGAAAACTGCAAACAAAAGCATGACCTAACAAGTCAAACTCTAATTAGTCACATCTCAATCCTAGAGTTGCACACCCTCCTACTGGATTCACAACCTATAAGGAAGTAACTAAATATGTGGGTTCTAGTTTAAGCTTATCTATCAAACATCCATATATAAAAGAATGCGATGCACCAGTATCAAATAGAATGCTAATAGACATACCATGAATCTAAAGCATACCTCCCAAAATTGCCTTTCCCTTCTCCTGAGCTGTTGGCTTTGAAGTAGCAGGCTCCAATGCATACACCTTGCCCTTTCCATCCTTAACGGGCTCCTTACATTGGTTCTTATAGTGGCCAATCTGGTCACAACCTAAGCACCTTACATTCTTCTTTTCGGCCACCTCCTTTGCCTTTCCGGCACGACACTCATTAGCAAAGTGCCCCTTCTTATCGCACTTGAAGCAAACAATTTCAGACTTTCCTTTCTTAGCTGCCCTACCCTTCTGAGCATCTTTCTTAGGAAAGAACTTCCTCTTCTAATTCTGCCCAATCTGAACCTCCTTAGCCTTACTCTTTTCTAGAGAATCAAGAATTTCCTCATGTCTAAAGGCCATTTTTATTACAACGTTAGTAGGATCTCTAATATGAGGTAATGTAGCCCTAGCTAACTAAGGCTTCAATCCCTTAATGGACTACTCATTCCTCTTCAATACTATATCCACCGAAGCATATCCATATCTACCTAACTCCTCGAACCTCCTGGTATACTCTAGAACAGACATCCCCTTCTGCTCTAACTCAGCAAACTTTCTAACAAGAGCAGAATATGCCATCACAAATATGAACCACCCTTGAAACCTCCTCTTAAAATCTTCCCAGCCATTATCTCATTATCCACTACCACAGTCACATTATTCCACCAAAACAAAGCAACTCCCTGAAACTGTCTCGAGGCATGCCTCCTCTTCTTCTCATTATTGATCCCCAAATCTGCAAAGATCTCTCATAATGCGGCAACCAATTTCCCTCCTCAATGGCATCTTTCGTTCCAATAAATGGCTACCCTCCAAGCTAAGTACAATCTCCGCTTAACTAAGCATACTGTTTAACCACCGGAACTTCCAGATCCCCTACTCCTGTAGCATTTCTTCCTAACACTCCGGCCGCAACTCTCACTTGCAACATATTCATGAAAAATTGATACATAGCTTCCGTTCAAACTTGCAGGACTTTAACACCCACATTCAATGCTTATGCCTAACCTTGAGTTCTCCTCGCATTAGGTCTGGCATTCCCATCGGTGTCTACCCCTCCTTGGTTTACTCTTTCTCATCTACCATCCGTATCTGTATTCAAACCTCATGAGATACAGAAAAATAACCTAATAAAGATAGAGGACTAGAGATAAAGCATATACTTACGTATTGTAAATACAAGTACGTTACTATAGCGTTATCCCATACCCGGATCTTACTCTAATTCCTTAGGATTATGTTTTAGAAACCATTTTTTAGTTTAAAGTTTTTCATAAACCTATGCTTTGATACTAACTCATAAAATCCCATATCTAGAGGCCAAAAATTAAGTGCTATAGACGCTACAGTCATCTATAGTATTAACCTCTGGTGACAGAACATAGTAATGCTAATTGTATCCATAATATCAGAAGCATTTGAATATGAAAAAAATCATGAATTTCTAAAGCAACATTTTACTGATTACATTTCAAAACAAATTCATATCCAAGTAATATAATCCCTTAACTTTCCCAAGTAAAGATCAATTATAATAATTATGAAAATATGCCAAGAGCGACATATGATGATGCCCTCTTGGTCGACCAGAATAAATATAATTATATGCGACTTAATATGCAGAGTGAAATCAAAATAAAATAAAACTATAACTCCTAGTTAGCTATCCGTCAACCAACTAGTCTTCTTCAGGAGCTTTATTCTTTAAAAATTTCTAAAAACTGAAAACCTTAACTCTAACCCCCAGCCTACTTAAATCAATTTTGAGCACCTGAGAGTTTAGGGGGAAACAAAACTTCGAGTCAGACATAAAGCCTGGTGTGAATAATACTATTACATTTCTGTTTACTAATATTATGTGAGACCACGCCACTTAGCGGAATGGGTATCCCCTCAATGATATCTTTTTCAAAACGTATATTTTGTAACCTTTTTCCGCAATCAAACTGATCTATGTTATGCTAAAAACATGTAATAAATGGATTAACTATCCAAAATCTAGGCTAACTGCCCCAAAATGGACTAACTATCCATTTGGCTGACTCAAGCCTACCAGATAAAATATCAAATGGTCTAAACATCTGTTAGACAAAACTTTTAGATGGCCTTTCCTTAAATTACTTCACAAAGGGTCAACCAATCGTAATGGTTTTGTGGGTTAACTAATAAACTATCTCTGTACATAAATATTCCTTTCTGTGAGTAACCATCATTTTAGCCTTACCTGTGACTAAGCCCTACACACTAGAATTGTGGATTAAATTAGCTAGGGGCTAATAGCTAATGAATATAGGGCACAACCCTACACAAGTCTTATCTAGTCTTCTAATTCGAGTCATTCTCTAAGGGTTAAGTACTTTTCACCTTTTTCCTTAAAAACCTGTTCAAAATGATTTAACCTATTAAATCGTACTTATACAAGGAAAATACATTCTTATCTTTACTCTAAGTTATCTTGCCATGTTATATATACTTTACTCAAAATAATGTTGATGAATTTTAATAAGGATTGGCTATCCTTTCAAAAAAAGCTAAAACCCTTTTTATCTTGAAAACACTTAGGCTATGTTGCCTAGTTAATAAATTCAAAACCTTTCTTCAAAACTTTTAAACAACCCATTCTAAACTCTTGAAAGTAACCCTTTCGAAATCATTGAAAGCCTTTCTTTCAGAAGCTTCAAAACATTAGACATCCTTCTTTAAAACATTTAAATATCGCCTTTCGAAAACATAGAAAAAACCTTTCCTTCCAACTCTTTCGAAACATTAGGGAAACACCCCTTCGAAACCATTCATTAAAACCGTTCGAAAGCATTAAAATGCTAAACTTTTGATATTCATTAGGTTCAATTTAGAACATGTGGAAACCTTTTGAAACCATTCAAAGATTTATCCCTTCAAAACCTTTGAAAACTGTTTCGGTCGACATCCTTTAGATTATGCCTTCAAGTAGAGCAAAAGGATCAAGTCGAAAGAACTTCTTTCGAAATCATTCCTAAGTAAACAAGTAATGGTGTCGAAACCATCTCTTTGAAAGCATTGGAGAAGTGACCAAATTTTAGAAAACAAAGTAACCCCTTCAAAAACATCTGGGTTGAAAGGAAGAAAGCGACAACAAAAAGGTTTTGACTTACCCGAAAGCAGTCCTTTAAAACAAAAGCGCAATCCAATGGAAACCATTTCCTTTAAAACCATTTGACTTGGTCGAAAGCCAACCTAGTCGAAAGCTACTTTGTCTAAAGCAAGCAGGCGCATTTTATTTTAAAAGAAAAGTAATGCCTCAACCCCTTCAGAACACCTGGTTTTTACTCTATACCTTCCACCTACATCCAATTCACTACACATCAGTTCCCTGATACCATGTGCTTTGCTTTCGATTGTGTCAAAGGCGAAGATAAGGTGGAAAAATCTGATGCCATAGACATCGAAACAACGAAAAACATGTTTATTTGTCCTTTTAAACTATTTCTTTGTACCTAACCTACCTTATTTGTAAAATTGTGATTGGTTGCAAGTTTCTCTTTTTCAAAAATACTGTCGACTTTTCAGAAATAACAATTTGAATTATTTACAAAAAGCCCCTTCTCCTTTCATAAATATATAAAAATTTAAGTCCTATACCATAAATAATTATTTATACCTATTAAAAGACTTTGGAAAATTCTAAAAAAATTCAAAAAAATCAATTTTAATAAGTTTTCTAACATATATTAATTTTAGACCCAAACCAATCATTATTTAATCGTAAATAATTTATAATCCAAATAATATTTTCTTCACTAGAATATAATTCCATAGAAGTACTGAAAATTATGAAAATTGAAACCCTCTCCAAAATAATATTTCTAGTCCATATAAAAATTCGCAAGGCATTTGGATATCATTTAGTAGAGTTTTCATATCAAAACATGTCATAGAATCTTTATGAACAACCATAAATCATCAACTAGCATATATAAACATTCCATCATTCAAAGCATAGCAAATCCATCCCAAATATTTCAGATTTCATCTTAAAACCGAAAACAAAAGAAAGATGAGATGTAGATATTATTCACCGTAGCTTTAGAGATTAAAGAGATTGAGATGTGAATGGATTTGATTTGAATTAGCTTCGTCCTTAGCTTTTCTTAACCTTCTACCCCTTTTTCTTATTAATGGTGGCCAGCCTTAAGTTTTTAAAATTTGGAACAAATGAAAATGAATGCATGGAAATTTTTTAGGGATATAGAAATGTCTCTTTAATATTTTACCCCTCCTCTATTTCGTTTTAAATCTTATTTTAATTTGTTAGTTAAACGACACGAGTACCCCTTAATAAAATAAAATCTCAATCCCTTAATCAAAACATTTTTTATTTAATTTAAGTAATTATATTTCCTAAAAAATGTTAACAAAAATATGGGGTGTTACACTTTCGGACACTCAAAAGATCGAAACACGAATGCCGAGGATGTATTAAGTGTCGTCTTTAGTTGTAAGAAAGGTAGATCATTACAACGTAGTATCAGAGCTTAAGTTGAGCAAACACCTTGCTTTGGTGGGGTTGACTCATTTGAGATAGGGTAAGTGAGACCCTAGAATGAGTTTGAGTGTATATATTGAGTGCGTATTTGTTAGTGCTATGAAAATGTTTTGTATTGTGTTGATTTATTGGTTGAGTAGTTTATGAATTATGGTCGAGATGTGTGGCACTACGGTATCGATAAGCGTTTCTAAACACTTAATCTTGGAAAATCAACATAATATCATAATAAAAAATTGAAAACGAAATGATTTTACCTAGGAATATATTTTAGATATAAATATATAATTTTCAAAAATAAATTATAGCTATATATGATGTGATTGTTGTTAGGAGATGATAATATTTTATTAGGAGATGAAAATATTCTATTATTATAATTTATGGTTCATTTAGCCATGCTCGTCCAATTTTGAGCATTGGCTATTATCTCATTTATTGGTAGTTTTACTTTTTCCATCATAGGCTGGGTAGATAAAATTTCTAGGAACATTGAAATGAACACCTTGTGAATTTTCATAGTTTGACTAAGGCTTTCGCTTATAATGTTGGGTAAGAATTGGATTTTAATAAAAGGGTGTTTATTAAAAATAATGGAAACATATTTTAGAAATGAATATTTGAGGAAAGATTTAATATACAGTGATTTGTAAATCAAAATTATAAAATATATTTTTAAAATAAGATTGATTTTCAAAGAAGATAAATCCAGTGCTTTGGGAAAATGGTTTTCAAGGTTTGGGAAAAATAGTAATAATTTTACTTAAAAATACTTTGAAAAGAAATTTTTATTGAAAGATGTGTTTTCATTGGTTTGTTCGGGGGATGAGTCCTAATTTGTTTTTTGATGATCAGAATGATCTTCTAAATGATGATCGAATATTTTTCTAGAAGAACATTATAGTGCATTTTGTAAATTATTTTCTTTATCATTTTACCATCGAGACGAGGTTGAATATGAACAAATCCAAAACAAATTTGAATTAGGTGTTTCGTCGAAATTATTTAGTTAATATATATATATATATTATTGTTAATAAAATTAACTATTTATGGGAATATATATATATATAATTTCAAAATGATGATTTGAAAAAGAACAAATATTTTTATAATTAACTAGTTCGAGTGACTGAAAAGTGACTAAGAATGGAAAAGGCATATGTTCAGATGTTAAACACTTCTCTTGAGTGTTACTTTTCGCGATAAAGGGATTTATGATACTATTCGGTAGTACCAAGTTCTTTGATATCATTTTGGAGTTAGTCGAGCAATATTTATATTTTCTAAGTGTTAAAACAAAGTATCACTTTAAAAAGATTTTTGAAATAAAAATCGGATGTTTGGCTCCTAAGTTTCAAATATATAAGTCATCTTGATTTTGTAAAGATTAATAAATGAAGTTTTAAAAATTGAATTAATTTAATAAGAAGTTTTAATAAATTTTGTTTTATTAAACCATGTCTTTTGATTTTAACATCTAGGAAGTGAAAATTTATTTGATGTTATTAGGCTGGCTAATAAACGTCTTAATCTTAAAGGTTTCTAAAAAAGTAGATTCTAGGACGTAGTTTGGATACCAGCATCCTTCTCTTTTTAGCTATTTACCAAACCGGTTGGATAAAGAGGTTGGATTGGTTGACTCAGTGTTAAGACCCAAATTACTTTGGCCTATAACCGAATAGTTAAAATTGAATGGAATTAAAATCAGTTATTTTGTATGTACTCTTAAGATGGAGAGTATTATCCAAGTTAATAAATTAAAATTATTTTATGAAAAGGTTTCATGAATAAGTTGTATCATTTAAAATATTTGAACCTAAGCAGAAATTTTTGTGAAATGTTTTCGTAAATTGTTTTGGGGAGGGTAAAGAGTAGTTGGGTTGTAAGAACCTTTAGATGAGTATGTAAGTTGTATGTAGATCCTTCCGCATTTCCACATATTTCTTGATAAAGGATTCGAGTACATGACTTGAACGGTTTCACACTATTCCAAAGAAGGATTTATCACTTGATTATTGACGGTGAACACTTGGTGAGGGTTCTTAACGGGGAACCAAAAGTTTTCTATCATATTATTTGGCTATTTAAGGAGAATGGAGAGTTCTATTAAGAAGTCAGATCAAAGTCCGTAGTAAGAAAGTCGGATGAGCGATGTGTAACATCCCCCATTTGGAGGCATAAAACGAACTGCTACAGAAGATGTAGTCATCCATAGTTATTAATTCTCGGTGACCAAATACGGTAATGTTAGATACATTGATATAACAGAAGCACATGAATATGGAAAAGTTTTAAAATCATAAAATAAATTTCTCATTCAACTTGTAATCACATTTCAAATTCATTGCCTAAGCCCAATTCATAAATCACGCTCAGAGAAATATAATTATTACAAAATATGCCAAGAACGACATATGAAGATGCCCTCTTGGTTCATCAGTGTCTAAATATCGGCAATAAAATAGCTTTTCCATTACATCCAAAAAACAATGGAATCAAACAAAAAGAACTCCAACTAGGTAGCTTGCCTCTTGCACGTCTCTGAAAGCTTATTCGTCTAAAGGAGAGCCTAAAAACTCAACTTTCAAGCTACTCAAAATCAATTGAGCACCCAAGAGTTTAAGGGGAAACATAACTTTGAATAAGACAAAAAGTCTAGTATGAATTATAAACTACCATCTCGAACCACATAGATATCTAGTAAGACCAAGCCGCTTAGCGGAATAAGTTTTCCCCTCACTAGTATCTTAACCCAATTAATAATAATCGTATATTGTACACCTGCATCGACAATGGTTAAAACATAACATAACAAAATGTATCATGGTGGTATGCAAACATGCAATATGCTCTTGATTTCCCATCCCCATTTAACTGACTATTTGTATCAAATTATTGTTTCTAGAGTCACTATTAACCTATTAATTTTTATGGGCTGACTAATAACCTGTTAATTCTTTATAGAATTTCTAACCACATTCATAGTTTTCGAAAGCTTCTTTAAAAACAATGTAAGCAACAACTTGTTCAAAAGCCTCTTTTTGAACAAAGGTAATGATTCAAAAGCTTCAACTCCTTTGAAAGCATCTTTTAAAAATAAAGGCAAGTAATGTGTTCGAAAGCTTAGATGAATGACTTCAACCCTTTCGAAATCATTTCTTTGACATAGTCCCTTTCGCCTTTCTCCAGTCCACTATGTATCAAAGGCTTGATACCATGCGTATTGGTTCCATATGGGTTCACTGGCGAAAGTATGGTGAAAAAGCTAGCAAATGGAAGTGGTGAAGTGGTAAATCTAAAAAAAAAACTGATTTTATGCCTTTCGAAGAAATTTCTTTTTACCTAACTTACCAAATTTGTCAAGATGTAACTAGTTTCCATTTCTTTATTAAAAATCCTTTTTCTAAAAGGCTGCTTAATTCATAGTTTACCATTTAAAACATTTTAAGAAAATACGTGATTCCTCTTGATACAACATATAAAATATTTAAGTCCTTAACTTAAATAATTTTATAACCATAGTAAAATACGTAGAAAAACTCCCCGAAAATCATAATAATACAAATTTAACATGTTTTCTAATATCTACAAAGTTTAAACCCGAAGTCATTGTATAATTACTATAAATAATTGAACCACAATTTTTTACTTCATCATTCAAAAAATTCATAATAAATTATTCATAGTTTGGAATATTATGAAAATTTAAACCCATCTCCAAAATATGTTTTACACAACATATTCAAACATTATGGAATTCAAAAATCATTTTGCATAATTTTAACCTTAGAATCAAATTATATTATTCCATAAAACCTTATTTAAATTAAATATGGCATATAATCAAAGCATATCATCATTCATCCATCCAAATGGGTTTAAACCTAAAAAATAAAATTTTACGTTCAGAAAGACATGTATGAGATGATTTAGATTATTATTCACCTTGTTTGGATGAGTAATTTGAGACTCGTTCTTCACTCTAATCTTCCTAGCTTGAATGTTAGCTTCTAATTGATATTGAGCTCCTTTTCTCCTAGGGTTATGGCCGGCCCTGTTTCCTTTATGTTAATGTTTTTGATTTATGAAAATGAGAACGAGAATGAGGTAAGGGTTTAGGGGTTATGGTTTACGACTATTCTCATATTACCCTTGCCTCATTCTCTTAGGTATTTAACTTATAAACCATTTTTATAAATTTATTTAGTTAAGGCTTGACCCAAATTAGTTTTCAAATCTAAATTTCCTTATCACTCTATTCTCACCATTATTCTATTTAATTTATCTAATTAAATCTCTTGAGTAAAGTTACTTAAAATTAGGGATGTTATTTGCTCTCCTCCTTAAAGAATTTCGTCCTCGAAATTCAATAAGGACTAAATACTAAGCATAGAAATCGTTTGTAACATCTCCTAACTATCATACAAGCCAACCTGACTAGCAAACAATCTGTATAAGGAAAATATAGAACATATCCTTAAAACAGATTAGGATAAATATCTCTAATCCTGTCTTCTATCTTCCAAGTACAGTCCTTCTTGTTGTCGCTCCACTGAACATTCACCAACTTGACTGTCTTGTTTCTTTTCCTCTTCTCATCTCTTGCTACAATCTGAATTGGTTTCGTAACAAAAGTCATATTCGGTTCAACTAATAATGGTATCAATGTACATGGAGGAATAGTAGTCTTTGTACCATGCATATACTCACGAAAATGAGACACTGAAACACAATATGGATACCTGCAAAACTGCTCGGCTACTCCACTCTATATGCGAGCATTCTGATCCTATCTATAACTGGGAACGGTCTAACATATCTCGGTGCCAGTTTCCCCGACTTTTCGAATTGTACGACACCCTTCATCAGTGATACTTTAATGAAACTCCTATCTTCAACTGAGAACTCTAGATCCTTAGGTCTCTTATCTGCGTAACTCTTTTGTCTAGACCAAGCTTCCTTCATCCTACCTTGGATCAACTCAACGTTCTCAGTTGCCTCTCTTACAAATCTAGATCTAAGACTAATGTGTCTCCAATTCCCAACAAACATGCTGGTGAATTGCATGGCTTTCCGCATAAAGCTTCAAAAGACGCCATTCTTATACTAGTATGATAATTAGTATTATAGGAAAACTCAACTAAGTGTAGGTGATCTTCCCATGATCCACCAAAATCAAGCACACAAGCTCTTAACAAATCCTCGAGTGCCTTGTGACTCTCACTATCTGCCCATTTGTCCGACGATGATAAAATGGTACTCATCTTGAGCTTGGTACCTAACATATCTTGTAGACTCTTCCAGAACTCGCTAGTAAACAATGTATCTCCATTACTGACTATACTACTAGGAATTCCATGTAGTCTACCTATGTTCTTCATAAACAATTTAGCTAACAGGTGTCATCCTGGTTGACTTCACCGAAATGAAATGGGTACTCTTGGTCAACATGTCTACTATGGTCCATATACTTTCATTTTCTCGATTCGAACCTTGGCAGCCTATCTATATAATCCATGGATATCGAATCCCATTTTCAAACTGGTATCTCCAAAGGTTGAAGCAACCCACTCGGCTTTTGATGTTTGGCTTTTACTTTTCGAGAGTTCACACACTACTTTACCTATAAGACAACATGCTTCTTCATACCCTCCCAGTAGAAACTCCTCCTCATGTCTTGATACATCTTGGTTCCCCTAGAATGAATCATAAATTTTGATCGATGATATTCTCTAAGAAATTCTCTCCTTAACTCCACAACATTTGGAACACACAACCATCTCTTCTTTCCCAACCATCCCAATTGGTCAAGACTAAAATCTTTCAAATCATCGATCTTGATTCTGGCCTCTAACCTTTCAATCTTCTCAGCTAACAGTGGATCCACTTTCTGCATAGAAGGAATCCTTTCGAGCGGTGCTAGCCACACTTCCAAACAGGATAATATGGTAGTGCTCTAACTAGAACTAGCAGTCAATCCTAACTGCATTTTACAAGCAGTTAAATCCTCTATGTCCTTCCAGTCTGCTAACACAGCTAACACCACATTTTGATGTTTCTTGTTAAGAGCATCCACTAGTTTATTTCCTTTTCCAAGTGTATATTCTATACCAAATCATAAGCTGCTAAAAACTCCAGCCACCTCTGCTGTCTCATATTCAACTCCTTCTGAGAAGATAAGTACCTTATGGACTTACGATCTGTGTATAACTCAAATCTCTCCCCTAAGAGATAATGACTTCATACTTTTAGTGTGAAGGTTACCGCTGCCAACTCTAGATCATGAATAGGATATCGCACTTCATGCGGACTAAGCTATCGTGAAGCGTAGGCAATAAAATTACCTTTTCGCATCAACACGACCCCTAATACGGCTCCATAGACATCGGTACACACTACTAATCCTTGTTTCCTATTTGGAACTACTAACAGAGGCGTGTTGGTCAACAAATGCTTTAACTTAAGGTATGCTTCCTCAAATTTGTTAGGCCAAATGAACTTTACGTCCATTCTGGTTAGCTTAGTCAAAGGCGCTGCTGTCTATGAGAATTTCTTAATGAATCTCCGGTAATAGCCAACGAGTCCAAGAAAACTTCTAATCTCATTCACCATTTCTGGTCTCTTCCAGTTGTTAACAGCCTTGATCTTATTTGGATCAACCGGCAAACAAATCTCTTAAACCATATTACCAACAAACTTAATTTCTTTCTTCCAGAGATGACACGTTGAAAACTTCGCTTTCAATGATGCTGCCTCAATGTCTCAAGCACTACTCTAAGATGAATTTCATGCTCTCTTTCATCCTTATAGTATAATAAAATGTCATCTATGAATACCAGTATGAACATATCCAATGCTCTCAGAAAAATCGGCTCATCTAGTCCACGAAGAAGGCTGGCACATTAGTTAACCCAAATGGCATCACTGACCAGTCATACAAACCATACCTGGTCTGAAAAGCCATCCACAGAATACTGTCCTTTTCCACTCTTAAATGATGGAAACCTGTCACTAATCTTATTGGGGAAATACTCTGGTTCCACTCAATTGATCAAATAAATCATCGATTCTTGGCAAAGTATACTTATTCTTGATTTATTTCTTGTTCAACTTACGATAGTTGACACACATCCTTAATGACCCTTCTGGTTTCTTCACGAACACCACGATCGCTTCCCAAGATGAACTACTTGGTCTAATAAAATTCTACCTTTCTAAATCCACCAACCACACCTTGTATTCCTTCATTTCGGTAGGTGTCATCCTGCTAGGAGGTCTACTTACAGGTTCTGCAACTAGCATAAGCTCTATCTGAAAATCAACGACTTGCTTCGATATGATTGGCTCAAAAACATCTAGAGATTCTCTTGCTACCAAAATCTGATTCAACTCATCTTCTACTTCCATTGCATTCAGCAAAGCACAAGCACTTGAGTCTAATTTCTCCAGCAAGTATATAATTCGGTTATGACTATTGGGATCTCTTAGCGATATTTCTCCATCTTGGAAAAATATCATAACATTATATTTATCTAACCAATCCATATCCAAAATGATCGCAAAGCCTATGAAATCAAAAACATACAAACCACATGCGAACTTATACCTAAAAATTCAAGTTCTAACCAGTTACATCTCATCCCCAGGGTTGCGTTATTTCCTCTTGGATTTACAACCCTTAAGGAAGTAATAAGATATGAGGGTTCTAAACATAACTTATCTACCAAACTCGGAGATATAAATTAATGCAATGCATGGGTATTACATAGTATCCTAATTGGTATACTACGAATCAAAAACTTACCTCCATCATAGTTTTTCCCTTTCCAGCAGCAGTTGGTCTAGAAGTAGATGGTTCCAAAGTAAAAATGTTTCCCTTGTCCGCCCTGACTGGTTCTGAACACCGATTCTTGTGGTGTCCCATTTGGTCATAGTTAAAGCAATTCACTCCTTTCATATCTACAATCTTTTTCCTTTTTCTGTTTGACATTCATGAGCATAATGTTCTTTCTTGTCGCACTTCTATCAAACTAGATCGGCCTTCCCTTTCTTGGCAGCTCCCCCTTTCTGAGCTCCTTTTTGTTTAAAGAACTTTCTCTTCTCTCCTTGGGGATCTTGAATCTCAATTGATTTCCCCTTACTACATGTAGAGAGCATCTCTTCATTCCTGATGGCCAACTCCACTACGACATTGATTGGATCATGGAGGCGTAGCATGGTTGCCTTGGCAATCTCTTGCTTCAATCCTCGAATAAAATTTTCATTTCTCTTGATGATGGTGTCAATCATGGCGTATCCGTATCTGGATAGCTCATTAAACATCGTAGCATACTCAATCACCGACATCTCACCTTGCACTAAGTCTATGAATTTTCTCAGCAACACTGACTTGGCAACTTCAAAAAAAACCTCTCTTCGGATCTTTTTCGAAAATTTTCCCAATTTAACTCTTCCTTAGGAACTCCCATAGTAATAGTATTCCACCAATAAAATGCTGCTCCCCAGAACTATCAAGAAGCAAGTCTCCTCTGCTACTAATCGTCCAATCCCAAGTCAACAAAAATCCTTTCGTAATGCAAAAGCCAATTTTATGCTTCTATAACATCCGCTTCCCAAAACGGCTTCCCACCAAGACTGGTATAATCCCTACTTAGCTTAGAATTGTTATTGCTAACTGGGGCCACAAGATTAACTTCTCCAACATTCACAGCATTTTCCCATGCTACTCCTCGTCTTCTCTAGCTTGCATCAGGTTAATTAAGAATTGGTACAACATCCCCATATCTACTAGCGGGGTTCTAGCACCGACATTGGCATTTGCATTTGGATTAGCATTTTGCCCATCAACCCGGATTTCTTATGGTATTTGATCGAGCATTTCCACTAGTTGTGGTGCTTCCTCCACCTAGATTTCCTCTTCCGTTTCCTACCTCCATATCTTCGCTTCTCGTAAATCTGCATACGAACGCTAGTATGATACAAAAGAACAGTCTTAAAGAGAGGGAGTACATTCTTATATATATATATATATATATATATGCATGTATGTATGTATATATGTGTGTGTATATATATAAGAAATGTAAGTACGTTAGTATAGCGTTAACCCAAATCCTAGTCTCATTTTCTGATTCATTGTATTATGTTTTGAAAATCTTTTAGGTCTACTTTCTTTTAAATTTGCATAGATCTATGCTCCGATACCAACTTGTAACATCACCCAACTGGAGGCCCAAAACTAACTGCTACGGATGCTGTTGTCATCCTTAGTTATAATTTCGGTGACCAAATACAGTAACGTTAGATACATTGATATAATAGAAGTACATGAATATGAAATTATTTAAAATCATAATATAAATTTTTCATTCCACTTCAAATCACATTTCAAATTCATTACATAATCCCAATTCATAAATCAAGTTTAGAGAAATATAATTTACAAAATATGCCAAGAGAGACATATAAAGATGCCCCCTTGGTTTATCATAATCTTAATATAGGCAATAAAACAATTTTGCCATTACATCCAAAATACAATGGAATCAAACAGAAAGAACTCCAACTAGCTAGCTTGCTTCCTGCACGTCTCTGGAAGCTTATTCGTCTAAAGAAGAACTTAAAAACATAACTCTCAAACTATTCAAAATCATTTGAGTACCTAGAGCTTATGGGAAAACATAAACTTCGAGTCAAACAAAAAATCTGGCGTAAGTAATAACCTACCATCTCGAACCACATAGATATCTAGTTAGACCATGCCGCTTAGCGAAATGGGGTTTCCCCTTATTAGTATCCTAACCCAGTTTATAATAACCATATAGTATGCACCTGCATCCATAATGTTTAAGAAATAACATAATAAAATGTATCATGATGATATGCAAACATGCAATATGCTTTGGATTTCCCATCCCCATTTACCCGACTATCTGTATCAAAGTATTGTTTCTGGAGTCACTATTAACCTATTAATTTTTATGGGCTGACTAGTAACCGGTTAAATCTTTATAGAATTCTCATCTACTTTCATAATTTTCATGGGATCACTATAAACCTATTGCTTCCTATGAATAATACAATCCAATCATAGTTTTCATCGGAACTCTATGAACCTATTGGTATCTTCCAACAACTTTCTCTAATCATAGTTTTTATGGGCTTACTATGAACCTATTGGATTCTCCAACAACATCTCTCATGTCATAGTATTCATGGGTTGACCATGAACCTATTGATCTCTTTCAATAACTTATTCCAGACATAGTTTTCATGGGATTACTAATAACCTATTGGCCCCTTCCAATATCAATTTCCATACACAGTTTTCATAGTCTTACTAAGAACATGTATAAACCAATGATTCTTTGATCAGCCTTTGGACATCTAATATTCAAGTCCATCTGACCTCCTGTATGCAATTACACTAAAACATGAGTTAACTCAATGTATATTCAGTACTGGGTTAACCTAATAGGTTATTCTACCCTTCACACCCCAAATGCAGTTATGGGTTAATTATGAAGTGAATATATTTACAAAAGCATACTGATAACCGGTCAAAACATAATAATGTAAAACCCTATGATTTATTTCCTTATAATCATTTTTCTAATAAAACATTGTTAATACCCTTAACCCACTATCTTTAGCAAGGAAATCTTCTTCAAAAATTCTAAAGTAAACGACCATTTCAAAACTCTTTTATATTGCCATGCGTTTACCTTTTAAAAATGAGATTAGGTTTCTTATTTGAACTAAGGCTTTCGATTATATCCTTTGTATCATTATTTAAAACCTTCTACGTTCTCCTTCGAGAGCATACAACATATCTTTCGAAAGCATTAAAACCTACCTTTCAAAACCCATCAAGGTATACCGTTTCAAAACACTCAAAATAATCCTTTCGAAAGCATTTAGCTCAAGCAAGAATTTTTGGAAGCACGGCTTCAAAACCACTTGAAAGTATACCTTTCAAAATCATTGGGTTTAAAATTAATTATAACTATTAGGCCAAAGAGAACAACAGTGAAAGTATCCCTTTTAATAGCATTGATTTTAAGCAAAATACTTGAGGGAAAAGGATAGCTTCGAAGCAAACCTTTTGAAACCATTAACAAAAGCAGCTATTATGACCCTTTCACAAGCATTGGGAAGGAAGCTTCAATATTAATAAAATGGAAATAATCCTTTTGAACTTTTTGTTATAAGGCCATAAGGAAAAGCATCCTCCAACCAATTCAAAAGCTACGAAGGCGGTAGCTTGGTAGTGAATATTTTCAAAATGCAGCAACTCATTCGATTGCCTCTTAAAAAACAAAGTAAGCGGCAAATTGTTCGAAAGCCTCTTTTTGAACAGAGGTAATCATTCAAAAGCTTCAACCCCTCCGAAAGAATCTTTTAAAAACAAAGGCAAGTATTGTATTCAAAAGCTTATAAAAATGACTTCAACTCCATTGAAAGCATGCTTTCGACATAGCCCCTTTCTCCTTTCTCCTTTCTCCAATCCTTTTTGTATCAAAGGCTTGATACCGCGTGTATTGGTTTCAAATGGGTTCATTAGCTGAAGTACAACGATGAAAGCTAGCAATTGGAAGTGGCGAAGTGGTAAATTAAAATCAAAATAATTTTATGCCTTTCAAAAAAAAAAATCTTTTCACCTAACTTGCCTCATTTTTCAAGATTGAATTTATTGCCATTTCATTATTAAAAATTCTTTTTCTAAAAGGTTGTCGAATTCACAATTAACCATGTAAAACATTTTAAGCAAATATGCCCTTCCTCTTGATAAAACATATAAAACATTTATGTCCCTTAACTTGAATAATTTTATAACCATAATAAAATACGTAGGAAAATTCCCCAAAATCACAATAATACAATTTCAATATATTTTCCAACATATATAAATTTCTGACTCGAAGTCATTATATAACTGCCATAAATAATTTAAACCCAAAATTTTATGTTTCTTCCGTTCAAAAATTCATAATAAATTATCCATTTCTTGGAATATTATGAAAATTTAAATCCATCTCCAAAATAATGTTTTACACAACATATTCAAACATCATGGCATTCAAAAATCACTTTTCATGGTTTTAACCTTAAAATCGAATTATATTATTCCACAAAACCTAATTAAAATTAAAACATGGCATATAATTAAAGCATATCATCATTTATCCACAAAAATTGTTTATAATTTAAAAATCAAATTTAAAGGTTTAAGAAGACATGTATGATATGGTTTAGATTGTCATTAGCCTTGTTTGGATAAGGAACTTAAGATATATTCTTCACTTTAACCTTCCTAGCTTGAATCTTAGCTTCTAATCGATATTGTGCTCCTCTTCTCCTAAGGTTATGAACAGCCTTGTTTTCGTTTTGTTTTGTTTTTGATTTATGAAAATAAGAACGAGAATGAGGTAAGGGTTTAGTAGGTTATGGTATACGGCTATTCCCATATTACCCTTGCCTTATTCTCTCAGGTATTTAACTTATAAACCATTTTTATAAATTCATTTAGTTAAGGCTTGACCCAAATTAGTTTTCAAATCTCAATTCCTTTATCATTCTAAACTCTACATTATTATATTTAATTTATCTAACTAAATCTCTTTAATAATGTTATTTAAAATTAGGGGTGTTACACGATAATAGTTCGAAAGTAAAAGCGACATATTTAAGTGAGCGATCAAATCAGATTTTTGGCATTAGAATGATTTATGTACATCATACAGCCTAGTGTATAGTACTACTGGTTGTTTTGTGCTCTGGTTTAGGTTGTTGAAAAATTTTAGGGTCGAAATTCTTTTAAGGGGGGAAAGTGTAACGACCCAGAATTTCACCACTTTGATTTGAGAATATTTAATTAATTTTAAATGTTCAAATAATATATTTTATAACCAAAATAAAACTCTTTTAAGTACTAAATAATGATGGTGAAATATTTTTTCAAATTAGTTTACAAAAATATAGAGTTCGAAGAAAAATCAAAATTGTGACCGGAATTCATTTTTCAAATTTTTGGCTTTTTATGGGCAAAAAGTTATCGAAAACATTACGAATTCTATTGTATAGTATAGCACATGCAATTATATTTGAGTGACGATACATATTGGTATATGTATACTTAAATGTATATATATAAATAATGTTACATTTTATGAAAATAAGAATTAATATTTAAAAATGTTAAATGGAGGAGATGCCTTAAGAAACATTAGTAAACACAAAGTACACATGCGTTAACTTCATATTGGCTAAGCATAAGAGGAGGGGACAATATGGGGGCTTGAGGTACAATGAGGTGGTGGAAGCATGATGACATGGCCGCAATGGATGGGAGGGTATAAGTGGAATTAGCCGCTATGCATGATGTTATAAATAGCAACTCCATGCTCTCATTTTTATTTTTCTTTACAAATTTTACCTCCTTTTCTCACGACTATAACTCCCTCTAAACTACTGCAAATAAATATATTCTTTTTTTAAAAAAATTCATTAGAATTCAGTTAGCTATAATTTATACTTACCCCATTTCTTTAATTTTCGAGTGTTAATGGGTCAAAAATACATTTTTAGACTCATTTACTGACCCATTTTGTAACGACCCAGAATTTTTGTTCAATAAAATTTGTATATTTAATTGAATTTAAGTATTAACAAGTAAGATTTATAAGTCGAATAATTTATTTTTCGAATATCTAGATTTAATTGAATAATTAAATCGATAATTTAATATGTTAAATTACTGAAATAATTGAAAATTGGGTTAAATATGATTAAAATTAATTTGCAAAATTTTATTTAATCATGTTGAAGTTAGAATGATGTTTTAGAACTTTTAAAATTGAACTAAAAGTTAATTTGTGAAAATTTAATATTTTAATATTTAATTGACGAGTTAAAATAGCCATTTTTCAAACAGTCTCTGATTTCGACGAAACTAGTTTCATCGGATCCGTAATGTGATATTACTGTACGGTTTTAAATTTCGTGTCAATCGGATTTACGGTTTGTCCGGGGCAAGCCAAAACGCATAGAAATCAGTTTAAATCGATTTAATTTAAATTTGATCGTTTATTTCCGTAACTCGCACAGATGATCGAATTAGCCACCGAAACACATTCCATTGTGTCCGGAACATGGGGTAAACCTTAGAAACGCCAACAGACACGCTTCATTTGGAGTTCGAATTTTTTTGGATGAATAGTGTTTCGTCTTTTTTTCTATAAAAGCACCCCATATTTCATTTTTGCAAAAATAATCAAACCCTAGGGTTAGCTTCAGCCGGCCGCCACATACGAATTCAATGGCCGAAAACTCACTTCCTTCTCCTCCAATTTTCTTCAAATCCACGCGCCGATTCAACAAACTCCCAACTACAAACTTGTAGATCGTTGCGAGATCTGTAAAGTGAACGACTATGATTGGAAAATACATCGCCGATTGATAGCAATATTCATTTGAACGCTCAGCAGCAACTCACGTTTTTCGAGGCTAAGGCGCTGCCGAGCACGACCGGTCTGGGGCCGAAGGTAGAGCTTGCAAGTGGCTTCAATTTGGTGGTCGTTGATCTTGTTCTAGTCAATAGTGGTGGTGGTGATTTCAAACCCTAAAAGGGCGGCTATGGGTTGAATACGTTCGGCTTTGAACGTTGCAACTGGGAAGAAGGAGAAGCATAAATCAGTGGCCTAGATTTCTTGGTTTTGGAATGCACGGCCAGGATTAAATTAGGTTATAAAAGATTAAAAGAATTTGTAAATTAATTTATATTTAAAATTCGTTCAAACTTTAAAATATCGTATCTTTGTCATACGAGGTCCGTTTTGGACGAAATAAATTGCGCCGGGTTCGTTTTGTCGAGCACTACGCTATGGAGCCAGTTTGGAGTTGTTTGGAGCTAGTGAGAATTTTGGGTAAAATTAAACGCGCGTTTAATTTTATTCGAAATAAAATGCTGAAACCGAAATTGGAATCAAGGTGAGAACTTCTCACTCAATCGAAATAGTTACGATTTAAATTTTAAATAGTTAGATTTAAAATTATTGATTGTATGCCTGAATGATATATTATTATTTTTTATTGGTTGAAATAGACATTATACGCCGTTAGTAAGCGGAGGTTATTTATTAAAAACATATACCGCGAATATTTCACTACAAAGTGAAATTGGTATTATTTATGTACTTGGAGTTGATTTCCCGCATTATATAGCGGATGAGACCCTATTGCGCCGCATAATAGCGGATAATGTTTTATAAATCCTATATACCGTGATATTCCGTATTGGAACGGAATTGGTATTATGCTAATATTTGTGGATGCAGGGAAACAGGTTGGAGGGATCCAACTGGATTCCTCACCAATATTTTTTTGATTACAGATATTGTGATAATTGTTGATCATCATATACTGATATATGAGGTCTGTAACGACCTAGAATTTTATTAATTTAAAATTTGAATATTTAATTGATTTTAAATATTAATAAGTGAATTTATAAGTCGAATAAATTTTATTTTGAATAATTGGATTTAATTGAATAATTAAATCGATAATTTAATATGTTAAATTATGGAATTAATTGAAAATTGAGTTAAATATGATTGAAAATGATTTGTAAAATTTTATTTTATCATATTGAAGTTAGAAAGATATTTTAGAACTTTTAAAATCGAATTAAAAGTTAATTTGTGAAAATTGAATATTTTAATATTAAAATCGACTAGTGAAAATAGTCAATTTTTGAACAGTCTCAGAATTGAACGAAACCAGTTCCATTGGATCCGTAATAGTTAGTTATTACCGGATTTCAATTTTCGTGTCAATCGGAGTTATCGTTTGATCGTGGCAGCTCGAAACGCATCGAATTGTTTTTAATATTAATTTGGCGAGTTAAAATAGCCATTTTTCAAACCATCTCGGATTTCGACGAAACCAGTTTCATCGGATCGGTAATGTTATATTATTGTATGGTTTCAAATTTTGTGTCAATTGGATTTACCGTTTGTCCGGTACAAATTAAAACGCCTAGAAAATCGTTAAATCGGTTTAAATTTAAATTGATCGTTTATGGCCATAACTCGCACAGATGACCGAATTAGCTTCCGAAACACGTTCCATTGTGTTCGGAACGCGGGGTAAACCTTAGCAACGCCAACCGGCACGCTTCGTTTGGAGTTCGGAAAATCCGGGAAGAATAGTGTCGCGTGAATTTTCTATATAAGCCCTTGACATTCACAATTTGCAAAATAAAATGGCCTAGGGTTTCAAGGCAGGCTTCAGCCGCCTCCAACCTGATGTATGGCCGAAATTTAATCAACTTCTTCCCCTCCGATCTCTCAATCCATCAGCTTTTAGACAAAACCCTCAACTACAATATTGTAGAGCATGGCAAGATCCTTATATTCAACGGTGGAGATCGAGATTGGAGCTGTATTTTGTGAGATAATGGGCCGCGTTCCCTGGGGTTTGAGCACGCATTTCGAAGCTCATTAGGTGGTCGAGTTCATCATTGTTCCTGGTGAAGGTAGCTCTTGCAATGGGCTTCTATATGGAGGTGGTTTGATGAAGTTTCGTCGAGCGAGGTGGTTGCAAAGTCGAACCCTAGTTTGTGGATGATGGGTTCTTGGTTCGGCCATTTACTGGAGATGTGAAATGTGAGGGAGATGGAGGGAAGGGACGGCCTGATGTTGAGGGTGCTGGATCTAACGGTCTTGATTAGCTAAGGTTGAAAATTATAAAATATATGTTGTAAATTAGTTAATATAAAATCGTGTATCTTGTAAAATTCATAACTTTTTCATACGAGGTCGAAAACGCGCGAAACAAGAAGCGTTGGAATCGTATGGAAGAGCACTACGCGATGGAATTGGATTGGAGTCATTTGGAGTTAGTGAAAATTTCATGTAAAATTAAACGTCCGTTTAATTTTATTCGAAATAAATCGCTAAAACAAAATTGAAATCAAGGTGAGAACTTCTCACTCAATCGAATCGGTTTCGATTTTATTTTAAATAGTTAGATTTAAAATATTTGAATGCATGTTTGAATGATGATTGTTATCTATTGATTGTTAAAATAGACATTATGCGCCGTTTGTAAGCGGATGTTATTTATTAAAAACATATACCGCGAATATTTCATAAACAGTGAAATTGGTATTATATATAATAGCAATATATATATATTGGCATATGTATATATTGGAGTTATTGATTTCCCGCATTTGCATAGCGGATGAGACCCTATTGCGCCGTCTATTAAGCGGATAATATTTTAAATCCCATATACCGCGATAATTCCGTACTGGAGCGGAACTGGTATTGTGCTAATGTTTGTGGATGCAGGAAAACAGGTTGGAGGGATCCAACTGGATCCCTCAACAGTATTTATTTGATTTTGAATATTTTGATATTCATTGATTATCATATTGATATATGATATCGTTGTAGTCGTGATTGACTATTTGGTATGTAGCATCATTGGACCAAATTTTGGAGTTTTAAAAGGGATTTTAAAGTGATTTTTGAAAGAAAACGTTTATAAAATATTTTTGGAATTGATCCATTTTAAATAAATAAACGTTATAATTTTTAAAGTTATAAAAATTATGATTTTGAGAAATACGGTTAAAGATTTATTTTTAAGAAATATGGATTAATGATTTTATAAAATAATTAAATTGGATTTTTGAATTTATTATAAAAAGTTTAAAAATAGGATTTACAAAATTTGATTATTTTATAAATCAAGAGAATGGTGAAATTATAAAGGAGATTAAAGATGTTTTGAAATAATAGTATAAATTGATTTTATAAAGGATTTATAAATTGATATCTATAAATTAAAACATTTGAATTATAAAACGAGTTTTTATAAGTGTTTGAATGAAGTGAAAATGGATTGCATAAGTGAATGGAATTTATAAAATTTTAAATGGTGAAGTTATAAATGAAATTTATAAATAGTAAGATTTATAAATTTTGTGAAATTATTAAAGAATATATTTGGATAAATAATTGAATCTTATAAGTTATAAGATTTATAGTTATGAAGTTTAAAAGAACGATTTTGTAAAATAATCGTTTCATAAGCATTTAACTTATAATATGAATTTCTAGTATATCATTGAGATATGAATTGAGATAGGTTAACAAAGGAATTTATAAACGTTGTTTTATAAATTCACAACGACTTATTTTGATAAGTTAATTTTTATAACTTATTTATGAAGTTATATTCACGTTTTAGACAGTGAATAATCCTTTAAAATGAAACGTATAGAAATGATGAAATTGTTAACGTGGTATTCACGTTTTTGAATAGTGAATAATATGTTAAAGAAATTGTTTTGAATGTGATGTTTTAAATAGAATTAAAACAAGTTAACGATGTTTTAATTGGGTTGAGATTCGAAACCATAGATTTCAACATTCATTGTTGAAATAGACGTTTTCGAGAAATAGAAGGAAATGGTGGACTATAACACTGTTGTTATAGTAAATGATTTCCGGAAGGAAATGTTTTGTATAGTATTGGGATTTATATATCTATTTTAATTTCGAATCCCTATACTAGTGATTTTGGGTTGTCGTAACGATGTTTTACGCAACATTCGTTTTGGCCCAAATAAATATGTTTAAGAGAATGATTTCCTTAAAGAATGAAATATATACTTAATTTCGATTGAAGTATATTGAATATTTTCCAAGTGTTGAAAATAAATAAAATTTGGGAATTACTTATGAATAAATAAGTATGGAAATGTTTTCCAATATAAAGTGAATATTTTGAGAATTTATCTTTTTGAAGATAAAATTGAAATGAATAATTGAAATCGTATAAGCATGGATATTTTGGAATGAAAATTCACTGTGGAATTTATAAATGAAAAGGAGAATTTGTTTAAAAATAAATATTGATTTATTTTTGAAGTATTGAAAATAATATATCTTGTAAAGATATTTTGGAAAATAAATAATTTGGAAAATTATTTGGAATCTGGTGATGTTGTGCATATCCATTGATAGTTCAATAACCGACTATCAATATTTCCCTTTGAATGGGTAATTGATGTGATTTGTTAGAATTTGAATGCCACACTTATTTTTGAATAAGCACTCACTATTCGAGTTAACCGGGAAAGGACCATGGGGTCGAATAACCCATTCCGAATATGTGATACGTCCTTATGAATTGCATTTGAAGATCGGTGTTGAAGACCCGGTATTTGCGAGAGCGATAGAATGACCCGTCGATTGACTCTGCACCGAGTTGCTCCGGTATTGAGTTCTCCATATGTGATGGGAAATCCGATCAGGATTGTGAATGTCCGGATTGCAAGGACTTCTTTGTAAGTGCCTTCGGTTCTGTTCGATCCCGGAACAGACTTGTATGGATTGTATGTCTGACATTACAAATTGAGATATAAAGCAGATTTCTTTCAAATATATTTCTGTTGGTGGCGGAGAATTTATTCTTTTAGCTTAACACCCTTCTCTAAGACGTACGAGCTCAGAGGTTATGTAGTTGAAGGTTATCAGTGATATATTCCCAATTTGGTAATGTGACATGCTGAGTGTTGCTGTGAAATGATCATTGTGTTGATTATTTGTGATAGGATCATTTATTTGATTGTCTATCCTGGTGATCATTTCTATGATCATTTGTTGACCCAAAGCATGGATTTTGTATAAAGTATGTTTTTGTGGACGTGACTTCGTCGAGCCTCACACCTCGGGAATGGTCAAAACAGGAAAGATGCGGCAAGGTTATGAGGGGTAGCGCCCTTTAGGATGTGTGCATTTCCTTCTGGAAAAGGGTGGTATCATGGTATGGAGCCCAGATACTTACTCATGTTGAAAACACTTTATGATTGTGTGAATTGATTGCGAGCGCTCGGTTGAAAGGTCCCAAAGGACCGGGGGATGGCATATTCGGTCAGTTGTTACTCAGTTAGGGGTAACCCGGCCTTGTGTTGGTAGAGATCCGGTTTGGTTCTCGGGGATGTCCATCCAGAGGCATTCTCATGTGGGAATGGGAAGTTCCTTGGCCTGATCATTCGTTGGAAATCCAAAGAAACAATACGAAACTTGTACGGTTTTAGTTGTATAACCTGCTATGGAATGTGGCGGTAACCTGCTATTGAACATAGTTAGCTATAGTAGGCATACGATAATGGTCGTATGTTGGCTAAGATTTATATTCTACTTTCGAAATGAATTTTTTCCTACACTATGCACTAGTAATAATATCAAATGTTCTTTTTTAAATGCGTATCAAGCATCTTTGACTATCATAAGGAGAAATCTCCTCCGATTCTGCGTTTGCATAGTGTGTGTGTGCGGGAGGCCTTATGGTAGTCTCATTTTTAAAAGCATTGCGAATTGACTTTAAAAATATTCCTCTATTTTGATTTTAAAGATAAATAAACTGTTTTGAGTTCTCACACCAGTCACATGACTGACTCGGAGTTTATTGTTTTCCTTCCTAAACTCTGGGTGCCCACCAATTTCCACACGGGCAGTTAAGAGTTAGGTTTATCAAGATATTCTGGATATTCTGGAGTTGCTGGAGGCAAGCTGGATGGCATGGCGTATTACTAGTTTATATAGTAATTCTTTTCCGCTGCACTATTTGTTGTGGTTTGTTGTAGTACACTCTGATGATGATATGATGTAATGTAATGTATAAAATGTAATAACTGATATAGTTCTTTGTTTAAAGATTATTCATTTATTATTATATGTTGTTCCGCTGCGATTGTGAGATTCTGATGTTGTTCTGTTGTTTTTCTGTTCCGTTCTATTTTCTATTTTCTACCTTATCTATTTTCTTTCCTCCCCATTTTCTATCTTCTTATCTCTTCTTCTATCCTTTTTCTTCTTTTTAAGCATTGATAATTCGTATTTCTGTTCATCTTGAGTTAATCTATGGAGATTAGTGTATATTCAAGGAGTACGGATTTGCGGGTGATCACAAGGTCTTTGTTGTCGTGATTGACTATTTGGTGATGTTGCATCATCAGATCCATTTTTGAAGTTTTAAAATGATGATTTTTGATTTTAAAAAGAATTTTTAAAGTGATTTTTGAAAGTATACGTTTTATTAAATTTTGAATTGTTAAAATAAATAAACATTATAATTTTATTGTTATAAAAGTTATATTATGATTTTGGAGTTATATAAGTTTTAAATAACGTTTTGTAAATTATTAAAAGGATTGGTTTATTTAAATTGAGATTTTTGAATTATTATAAACGGTTTATATAAAAGGATTTATAAAAATTGATATTAATGAATTAAAATATAGGAATTGTGAAACGAGTTTTATTAAGTGTTAAAATGAAGTATAAATGGATTTCACAAGTGAATAAAATTTATAGATTTATAAATCGGGAAGTTATAAAATGAATAGACGGTTGTAAAATAAAAGATTTATGAGTAATTAACTTATAAATCGGATTTGACATTTTAATTGAGATTTTTGAATAAAGATAAATGGTTTATCGATGAGATTTATGAAATATATATTTTATAAATAGAAATAATGGAATTCTAAAAGGAGTTCTATTAATGTTGAAAATAAGGTTATGAATAAAATCTTATAAGTAATAAGATTTATAATTTGCAAAGTTTTAAAAGAACGATTTTGTAAATAAATGGATTATAAGATCTTAACTTATAATATGGACTTCTGGTATATAATTGATTTATATAAATTGAATTGGATATTAAAGGAGATTTGTAAATCGAAGTTTTATAAATAGAAATGGGATTTATAAACATTGTTGTAAATTCGAAATCAAATGAATTTGATAATCAAACATAAAAGTTATTAAAGGAGATATATTTGTGATTTTGGACAGCGAATTATCCTTAAAGTTAAATGTTGTGAAATTTTATCCACGATTTTGGACCGTGAATATATTATGAAATAAAATGGATATGTTCTGGGGAAGTGATGTTTTAAATAGAATTTAAAACAATTTGAGGTTGTTTTAAATGGCATTAAGTGTCGAAACCATAGATTTCAACATTCATTGTTGAAATAGACGTTTTCGAGAAATAGAAGTAAAATGGTGGACTATAACACTGTTGTTATAGTAAATGATTTCCGAAAGGAAATGTTTTATATAGTATTGGGATTTATATATCTATCTTAATTTCGAATCCCTATACTAGTGATTTTGGGTCGTCGTAATGATGTTTTACGCAACATTCATTTTGGCCCAAACAAATGTGTTTAGGAGAATGTTTTCCTTAAAGAATGAATTATATACTTAATTTCGGTTTAAGTATATTTCCAAGTGTTGAAAATAAATGGATTTGTGAATTACTTATTATTAATAAGTATGGAAATGTTTTCCAATATGAAGTGGATATTTTGAGATTTTATCTTTTAAAGATAAATTGAAAATGAATATTAGAAATCGATTTGAAAATCGTATATTCATAGATATTTTGGAATTGTAAATTCACTATGGAATTTATAAAAGATAGGGAAATTGTTTAAAAATAAACGTTGATTTATTTTTGAAGTGTGGAAATAAATTTACAGATTTGGAACGTAAATGTAAAGTAAATCACTAAGGATTTATTTAATTGGTTTAAATGACCATTTTGAAATGAAAGCATTTCCGCGTAAGGAAAACGATTTGAAATTTGTTTTCAAAAGTTGTAAAGGTGAAAAATGATTGGAAATTATTTTCAAATGTTGAAGTGTGGAAAAAATATATATCTTGTAAAGATATTTTTGGAAAATAAATAATTTGGAAAATTATTTGGAATCTGGTGATGTTGAGAATACCTATTGATAGTTAAATAACCGACTATTAATATTTACCTTTGAATTGGTATTTGTTGTGATTTTCTTGAACTTGAATGCCACACTTATTTTCAAAATAAGCGCTCACTATTCGGTTTAGCCGGGAAAGGACCTTGGGGTCGTATAACCCATTCCGAATATGTGATACGTCGTTATGGATTGCATTTGATGACCGGTGTTAAGACCGGATATTTGTGAAAACAGAAGAACTACCGTCGAATGACTCTGCATCGGCTGATCTCCGATATAGAGGTTTTATCACCCTTAGTGACGGGAAGTCCGGACGTGATTAGTGAATATCCGAATTGCAAGGGCTTCTTTCGAAGTGCCATCGGTTCTGTTCGATCCTGGAACGGACTTGTATGGATGTGTGTCTGACGTTACAATTTGAGATGTAAAGCTGGTTTCTATCAAATATATTTCTGTTGGTGGCAAAGAATTTATTCTCTTAGCTTAACACCCTTCTTTGAGACGTACGAGCTCAGAAGTTATGTAGTTGATGGTTACTAGTGATACATTCCCAAATTGGTAATGTGGATACGAAGTGCTGTTGAGCATATGTGATCAAAGCACAGCTTTTGTATAAAGCGTGGCTTTGTGGACGAGACTTCGTCGGACCTCACACCCCGAAAATGGTCAAAACAGGAAGGATGCAGCAAGTTTCTAGGGAGTAGCGCCCCTTTGTGTATGTCAATCCTTCTGGATAGAGGTGGTATCATGGTATGTAGCCCAGATACTTAACCTATGTTGTTGCTGCAAATTTATTGCTTTGTGGTTGTTGGAATCGAGGATCCTCGGATATAGATCGGTTACGATCGGGGAATGACATACGCGTGTCAGTAGTTACCTATTTTTGCAGAGGTAACCCGGCCTTGTGTTGGCAGAGATCCGGTTAGGTTCTAGGGTTGTCTTTCTAGGGGCGTACCCATGTGGCAATGGGAAGTTTCTTGGCCTGACCTTTTGTTGGAACCCCAAAGAAACAATACGAACCCTTTGCGATTGCAAATTGTATAACCTGCCTCCTTAGGAGGTAGCTATAGCAAGCATAATATAATGGTACCTATGCTGGTTAAGATTTATATTCTACTTTCGAAATGTTTTCTACACTATGCACTAATAATAATATCAAAAATGATTTGATTTTACGTAGTAAGCATCTTTGACTATCATAAGGAGAAATCTTCCCCAAGTCTGCGTTTGCATTGTGTGTGTGCTGGGAGGCCTTATGGTAGTTTCATTTTTAAAAAAGCATTTCGAATTGACTTTAAAAATATTTCTTTGTTTGTTTTAAAGATAAATAACTGTTTTAAGTTCTCACACCAGTCCCATGACTGACTCGGAGTTTATTGTTTTCCTTCCTAAACTCTGGGTGCCCACCAATTTCCACACGGGCAGTCTAGAGTTAGGTTATCAGGATATTCTGGAATTCAGGAGTTGCTGGAGGCAAGCTGGATGGCATGGCGTATTCACTAGTATATAGTATTTCTTTTCCGCTGTTTGTTGTTTGTTGTTGTACACGCTGATAATGTAATGTGATGTAATGTGATGTATTGTAATAACTGATATAGTTCTTTGTTTAAAGATTATTCATTTATCTATTATATGTTGTTCCGCTGCGATTGTGAGATTCTGTCATTGTTTCTGTTGTTTTCTTTTTCTTTCTTTCTTCTTCTACCTTTCTCTTCTTCTTTAACCATAACGATACAGTTTTCCGGCATTCGATTGGCCGGTAGTTGATACAGTGGACGTATTGATGTCGGTTTTCGAGCGTCGAAAAATCGCGTTCGTTACATTTGGTATGAGAGCATATGGTTAAGCGACAACCATGGCTCTGTTGGGTATTACTCATTAGAGATAGAGTCAGTAGTAGTCTAGAATGAGTTTGAGTGTAATAATAGATACGAGCGCGTATTTGTTAGTGAATATAAAAATGTTTTATACTATGTTTGCTTATCCATTGAGCTGTTTGTGAATTCTGGTCGGTAGATGGGACGCCATATTATCGATAGGAGTTTCTAAACTCTTAAACGAGATAAACTGACATAGTATCATTTTAAAATTGGGTAAATGAAATAACTTTACCTTGATTATATTTTATATATAAAGGAATAATTTTTCAGAATTATTAAAGTGTGTATGAATTGATTGTTTGGTTGTTGAATAAGTTGAATAAAAACAACAATTGAAAAAGAATGAATTGTATAAACAAATGAATTATAAGTGTGGAATTATAATTAATGTAATTTACAATTGTGAAATATCTTATATATAATAAGTGAAATTATATAAGTAAAAGATTTATAAATGTAATTTATAATCTGAAAATAAAATTCCAGAGAAGTATTTTGAAAGGATTTGATATTTTGGAAATTTGTTTTGGAGAAATTAAGCTCTAAAATCTTTTCGGTCGCTGGAAAATAATTCCGATGATGATTGCAGCATCATTGGTGTTCATTTTCGGGTTTCCAAAAGAGAAATTGCTGCCGAATTATTTTAAATGAAGTTGTTTGGAAAAATTGAGTTTGGTTTTGAAATTCAAAGGATAATTGAATTGATTTAAAAAAAAATGCTTTTGAAAGGTTGAAAAGACTCTGGAATAGTATTTAAAATATTATGGGAATGATAAATGAGTTGATAACTTATACAATTTGAATTTTGATAGAATAAATTTAACTTAAAGGATGGAGTTAAATTAAAGTAAGTATAAGTGAATCAATAAAAAAATCCAAGCGGTAATTGTTGAATATAAGTTGTATAACTTATGAAATGAGAAAATGAAAGTGAAACAAATTGTTAAAAAATGGTTAAACAATTTTGTTACGCAAAATAAATCTGAATTCAAATAAGTGATGAAAATTTGACTTTGGTAAAATTAAATGGAATTTACTTTAGAATTGGAATCTGAATTGAATTTCTAAGTGGAAACTTAAGTTAAGTTAAACACATGATGATTGAAATGGAATATAACTTAAATGAAGTTGAATAAAGTTGATTTTGGTGTCAAAGTAAATTAATAAGTGAATTAATGAAATGAAGTCATTAAGAATTTGAACTTGAGTTATATAAATGAAATTCAACTTTAAATTGTTAAACGAGTTAGCAATTGAATAAAGTAATGGATTGAATGTTAATCAATAGAATGTAAATAATTGATATGGAATAAAGAATCTAAGTGTAAATTCATTAGAAGCTAATGAAGTTGAGAAACTGAATAATTGAATGAAAATCAATTTAATATAAACCAATTGGAACTAAATGTGTTGAACCAAATTGAATGTAAAGAAATGTAAATTGAATAAATTTGGTTGTGTTGAATAAACATTGGTTGTTATATCATTGTTAATTAATCGTGTATATTTCATTAAGTGTTAATGAAGTTGAATTGATAAAATTGAAAGCTATGTAATTGAATTCAAATTGGAAGTTACGTGAATCTTAAATAGAATTGAATTTGATTTGTAAGTGAACCAACTTGAATATGAATTAGTGAATGTAAACTAATTGAATATGAATAAGTGAATGTTAGTAAAAACATCCAATGTTAATGAATCAAATGTGATTTAAATTGGAAAACCAATTCATTGAATATTAATGAGAATATGAATGAATATTTATTTGGTTAGTTGATTGTTGTTTTGGTTGCATTTGTTGCTTTTGTTGCATTTGCTATGTTGGCACATGTAGTTGTTATGTTGCTGTATGTTGTATATTGATATTATTTTAATATATACATGTTCTTTTTTTTTTGATTGAGTGTATAGTAGGTGCGGATGGCTTATGCTTCGCATTTGGAGCTCGCTTTCGCGCTATATTAGCCGTATACGCTCGCCAACAATAAATTAAGTACATATCTCGGATTACATACCGTACTTTTACACTTTTTTCCCTGCGGGATGCCTCATCACTTGATGAGATGTATATTTGTGATATATATACTATCGTTTTTTTTCGGATCAAGCCGCGCAAAGGAGGTTATGGCGAATTTTTCCGAAAATTTAAGGCGTTAGAATATTTTTGAGAAAATTGGGAAATTTTTGAAAACTAAGTTGGATTTGGAAACTTAGTAAAGATTCGGTAAGAAGTTTAACTATGAATTTTGGGAAAGTTAAACACTTAAGAGATTTGAAAAATTCAATTTGAACGGTTTGTTTTGGAAAAGTTAATGGTTTCTATAACTTTTTCTTACTTGGTAATTTCGAAGACGAAATTCTTTTAAGGGGGGAAGTTTGTAACGACCCAGAATTTCTGTTAATTAAAATTTGTATATTTAATTGATTTTAAATATTAACAAGTAAGATTTATAAGTCGAATAATTTATTTTTCGAATAACTAGATTTAATTGGAAAATTAAATTGATAATTTAATATGTTAAATTACTGAAATAATTGAAAATTGGGTTAAATATGATTAAATTGATTTGTAAAATTTTATTTTGATAATGTTGAAGTTAGAATGATGTTTTAGAACTTTTAAAATTGAATTAAAAGTTAATTTGTGAAAATTTAATATTTTAATATTTAATTGACGAGTTAAAATAGCCATTTTTCAAACAGTCTCGAATTTCGAAGAAACCAGTTTAATCGGATCCATAATGTGATATTATTGTATGGTTTCAAATTTCGTGTCACTCGGATTTACGGTTTGTCCGGGGCAAGCCAAAATGCATAGAAATTAGTTTAAATCAATTTAGTTTAAATTTGATCGTTCATTTCCGTAACTCGAACAGATGATTGAATTAGCCTCCAAAACATGTTCCATTGTGTCCGAAACGCGGGGTAAACCTTAGAAACGCCAACTGGCACGCTTCGTTTGGAGTTCGGAAAATTTTAGATGAATAGTGTTTCGTCGTTTTTTTCTATAAAAGCACCCCTTATTTCATTTTTGCAAAAATAATCAAACCCTAGGGTTAGCTTCAGCCGGCCACCACATATGAATTCATTGGCCGAAAACTCACTTCCTTCTCCTCCAATTTTCTTCAAATCCACACGCTGATTCTACAAACTCCCAACTACAAACTTGTAGATCGCAGCTAGATCTGTAAAGTGAACGGCTATGGTTGGAAAATACGTCGCCGATTGATGGCAATATTCGTTTGAACGTTCGGCAGCTACTCACGTTTTTCGAGGCTAAGGCGCTGCCGAGCATGACCGGTCTGAGGCCGAAGGTGGAGCTTGCAAGTGGCTTCAATTTGGTGGTCGTTGATCTCGTTCTAGTCAAGAGTGTTGGTGGCGATTTCAAACCCTAAAAGGGCGGCTATGGGTTGAATACGTTTGGCTTTGAACGTTGCAACTGGGAAGAAGGAGAAGCATAAATCATCAGCCGAGATTTCTTGGCTTTGGAATGCATGGCCAGGATTAAATTAGGTTATAAATGATTAAAAGAATTTGTAAATTAATTTATATTGAAAATTCGTTCAAACTTTAAAATATCGTATCTTTGTCATACGAGGTCCGTTTTGGACGAAACGAATTGCGCCGGATTCGTTTTGTCGAGCACTACGCTATGGAGCCAGTTTGGAGTCATTTGGAGCTAGTGAGAATTTCGGGTAAAATTAAACACGCGTTTAATTTTATTCGAAATAAAACGCTGAAACCGAAATTGGAATCAAGGTGAGAACTTCTCACTCAATCGAAATAGTTTCGATTTAAATTTTAAATAGTTAGATTTAAAATTATTGATTGTATGCCTAAATGATAAATTATTATTTGTTATTGGTTGAAATAGACATTATACGCCGTTAGTAAGCAGAGGTTATTTATTAAAAACATATATCGCGAATATTTCACTGCAAAGTGAAATTGGTATTATTTATGTACTTGGAGTTGATTTCCCGCATTATATAGCGGATGAGACCCTATTGCGCCGCATAATAGCGGATAATATTTTGTAAATCCTATATACAACGATATTCCGTATTGGAACGGAATTGGTATTGTGCTAATGTTTGTGGATGCAGGGAAACAGGTTGGAGGGATCCAACTGGATTCCTCACCAATATTTTTTTGATTACAGATATTGTGATATTTGTTGATTATCATATACTGGTATATGATGTTTTTGTTGTCATGATTGACTATTTGGTGTTGTTGCATCATCAGATCCATTTTGGAAGTTTTAAAATAATGATTTTTGATTTTAAAAAGAATTTTTAAAGTGATTTTTGAAAGTATACGTTTTATTAAATTTTGAATTGTTAAAATAATTAAACATTATAATTTTATTGTAATAAAAGTTATATGTTTGGAAAATAGTACTTAAATATGATTTTGGAGATATATAAGTTTTAAATAATGTTTTGTAAATTATTAAAAGGATTGGTTTATTTAAATTGAGATTTTTGAAATTATTATAAACGGTTTATATAAAAGGATTTATAAAAATTGATATTTATGAATTAAAATTTAGGAATTGTGAAATGAGTTTTATTAAGTGTTAAAATGAAGTACAAATGGATTTCACAAGTGAATAAAATTTATAGATTTATAAATCGGGAAGTTATAAAATGAATAGACTGTTGTAAAATAAAAGATTTATGAGTAATTAACTTATAAATCGGATTTGACATTTTAATTGAGATTTTTGAATAAAGATAAATGGTTTATCGATGAGATTTATAAAATATATATTTTATAAATCGAAATAATTGAATTCTAAAAGGAGTTCTGTTAATGTTGAAAATAAGGTTATGAATAAAATCTAATGAGTAATAAGATTTATAATTTGCAAAGTTTTAAAAGAATGATTTTGTAAATAAATGGATTATTAGTTCTTAACTTATAAAATGGACTTCTGGTATATAATTGAGTTATATAAATTGAATTGGATAATAAAGGAGATTTATAAATTGAAGTTTTATAAATAGAAATGGGATTTATAAACATTGTTTTAAATTCGAAATCAAATGAATTTGATAAATCAAACATAAAAGTTATTAAAGGAGATATATTTGTGAAATTGGACACCGAATTATCCTTAAATTTAAATTTTGTAACAATAAGAATTTGGTCGGAAATTTTATCCACGATTTTGGACCGTGAATATATTACGAAATAACATGGATATGTTTTGGGGAAGTGATGTTTTAAATAGAATTTAAAACGATTTGAGGTTGTTTTAAAAGGCATTAAGTGTCGAAACCATAGATTTCAACATTCATTGTTGAAATAGACGTTTTCGAGAAATAGAAGGAAAATGGTGAACTATAACACTGTTGTTATAGTAAATGATTTCCGAAATGAAATGTTTTATATAGTATTGGAATTTATATATCTATCTTAATTTCGAATCCCTATACTAGTGATTTTGGGTCGTCGTAACGATGTTTTACGCAACATTCGTTTTGGCCCAAACAAATGTGTTTAAAAGAATGTTTTCCTTAAAGAATGAAATATATACTTGATTTCGATTTAAGTATATTGAATATTTTCCAAGTGTTGAAAATAAATGGATTTGTGAATTGCTTATTATTAATAAGTATGGAAATGTTTTCCAATATGAAGTGAATATTTTGAGATTTTATCTTTTAAAGATAAATTGAAAATGAATATTAGAAATCGATTTGAAAATTGTATATTAATATATATTTTAGAATTGTAAATTCACTATGGAATTTATAAAAGAAAGGGAAATTGTTTAAAAATACACATTGATTTATTTTTGAAGTATGGAAATAAATTTTTGAATTTGGAACGTAAATGTAAAGTAAATCGGTAAGGATTTGTTTAATTGGTTTAAATGAACCATTTTGAAATGAAAGCATTTCCGCGTAAGGAAAACGATTTGAAATTTGTTTTCAAAAGTTGTAAAGATGAAAAATGATTGGAAATTGTTTTCAAATGTTGAAGTGTGGAAAATATATATATATCTTGTAAAGATATTTTTGGAAAATAAATAATTTGGAAAATTATTTGGAATCTGGTGATGTTGAGCGTACCTATTGATAGTTAAATAACCGACTATAAATATTTACCTTTGAATGGGTATTTGTTGTGATTTGCTTGAATTTGAATGCCACACTTATTTTCAAAATAAGTGCTCACTATTCGGGTTAGCCGGGAAAGGACCTTGGGGTCGTATAACCCATTCCAAATATGTGATACGTCGTTTTGGATTGCATTTGATGACCGGTTATTTGTGAAAACGGAAGAATTATCGTCGAATGACTCTGCATCGGCTGATCTTCGATATAGAGGTTTTATCACTCTTAGTGACGGGAAGTCCGGACGTGATTAGTGAATATTCGGATTGCAAGGGCTTCTTTGGAAGTGCCTTCAGTTCCGTTCGATCCCGGAACGGACTTGTATGGGTGTGTGTATGACGTTACAATTAGAGATGTAAAGCTGGTTTCTATCAAATATATTTCTATTGGTGGCAAAGAATTTATTCTCTTAGCTTAACACCTTTCTTTGAGACGTACGAGCTCAGAGGTTATGTAGTTGATGGTTACTAGTGATACATTCCCAAATTGGTAATGTGGCATACGAAGTGCTGTTGAGCATATGTGATCAAAGCACAGCTTTTGTATAAAGCGTGGCTTTGTGGACGAGACTTCGTCGGACCTCACACCCGGAAATGGTCAAAACAGGAAGGATGCAGCAAGGTTCTAGGGAGTAGCGCCCCTTAGTATATGTCATTCCTTCTGGATAGGGGTGGTATCATGGTATAGAGCCCAGATACTTAACCTATGTTGTTGCTGCAAATTTATTGCTCTGTGGTTGTTGGAATCGAGGATCCTCGGATATAGATCGGTTACCATCGGGGATGGCAGAGATCCGGTTAGGTTCTCGGGTCGTCTCTCCAGAGGCGTACCCATGTGGCAATGGGAAGTTCCTTGGCCTGACCATTTGTTGGAAGCCCAAAGAAACAATACGAACCCTTTATGATTGCAAATTGTATAACTTGCCTCCTCAGGAGGTAGCTATAGCAGGCATAATATAATGGTACCTATGCTGGTTAAGATTTATATTCTACTTTCGAAATGTTTTCTACACTATGCACTAATAATAATATCAAAAATGATTTGATTTTACGTAGTAAGCATCTTTGACTATCATAAGGAGAAATCTCCCCCAAGTCTGCATTTGCAATGTGTGTGTGCCGGGAGGCCTTATGGTAGTTTCATTTTTAAAAAAGCGTTTCGAATTGACTTTAAAAATATTTCTTTGTTTGTTTTAAAGATAAATAACTGTTTTAAGTTCTCACACCAGTCCCATGACTGACTCGGAGTTTATTATTTTCCTTCCTAAACTCTGGGTGCCCACAAATTTCCACACGGGCAGTCTAGAGTTAGGTTATCAGGATATTCTAGAATTCAGGAGTTGCTGGAGGCAAGCTGGATGGCATGGCGTATTCACTAGTATATAGTATTTCTTTTCTGCTGTTTGTTGTTTGTTGTTGTGCACTCTGATAATGTAATGTAATGTGATGTAATGTAATAACTGATATAGTTATTTGTTTAAAGATTATTCATTTATCTATTATATGTTGTTCCGCTGCGATTGTGAGATTCTGTCATTATTTCTATTGTTTTCTTTTTCTTTCTTTATTCTTCTACCTTTCTCTTCTTCTTTAACCATAATGGTACGGTTTTTCGGCATTCGATTGCTCGGCAGTGGATACAGTGGACGTATTGATGTCGGTTTTTGAGCATCGAAAAATCGCGTTCGTTACACATTTTTTAAAATCCAAAAATACCTCTCCTTCCTTTGACCATGTCTCCATAAAATAGATCCAAATTGGGTGATTATTTTTTAAAATTATAGAGAAAACGTTTTCCAAGAAGTTTTTCTTTGTTCCAAATTCCGTGAGTATCTTGTCCAAAAATCAGTTGGAAGATGACCCCATTTTGGGTTTGATTTTTGTAAATTTTTGATGATGATCTGAAGGCTGTCCACCTTTCTAGCCAAGCTACATACTTCGTGGCCTAGCCTATTACAAGTTTTAAAGGCCATATTCAAGTTTTTCCAAAGCTATGTACGATCTAGGTCTTATTATCAAATTTGAAAACATTTTGGAAAACTTTTGTGAGAAACTAACTCCTTTTATTTAAAGTTTCTAACTTTAATTTATATTGTATATTTCGGTTGCTAAATCGTAGCTTTATTGGTTGATTATGATTTTGGAATGTATATGTCTATATGTGCTTGGATGTATATTGGTTATGACTTGGTTTAAGTATGAAACTAAGTTATGGATATGATGTAATTTTAATCTGAAGCTGTGAGTTAAATGTTAGTAAGGTGAAAACAAGAATCTTGACTTGTTGGATATTGTGATAACATGTATATATGTTTGTGATCTTGCTTACGATGTGATAAGCTAAGGAAGTTAGTGTTTAGAGTAGTTAATCGCGACTTTGAAATCCTTTAGCAATTCAAATTTTAGAAATATTTTATAAAGTTCAAAATTTTGTCTTTAATTTCCAAAATCTTATATTAAGATATAAAATTGTTTAGTATGTGAAAGCTAAGAAGTTTAAAGTCAATTGTTATATTAAACAACTTTTGGAAATTTCAGGTCATATAGCGATAGTCGTTATAAATGTAGTTTGTGAAAGACGAACTCTTTTTGAATTTAAAATGTTTTAACCTAAGTATCTTTTTGAACATATTTTGAATATTTTAAAGAAATTACTACTTAATAATTATTTAATCAATAAATTAAGTAAGGTAATTAGTACTTAATCATTAATTAGATTATGGTAACTAGTACTTAATTATTTTTAAGCAAGTTAATTAATAAAGAGTTAATTATTAATTAGTTAGTTATTTAGAGATTAATTATTATTTAAGGTTAATTAAATTATTCAATTGGGATGGGTTTAATTATTAATTAAATATAATTGAAGTTAAATTTAAGTTAAGATTTAATTAAAAATTAATTATGATTTAATTATTTTAAATAAAGGTTTAATTTATTATTTAAGTTTTAATTAAAGATTAATTAATTAATTGAGATTAAATAATATTTAATTATTATTTAAAAGTTTAAATTATTATTGAATAACTAGTTTAAGATTAATTATGGTTTAATCATTTATTTTATGGTTAACCATTATTTAATTATTTATTTAAATATAATTATAATTTAATTGCTTATCTAATAGTTAATTATTGTCTAATTATTATTTAAAGCTTTAAATTTTTAAATAAAAAGTTTAAATGTTATTTAATTATTAAATAAAATTTTGGAACTTTAGACCACCTTATTTTAAAGGTCAGTTTTGTTTTCAAGAAGCAACTTTCTTTTAAAAAATATTTTAAATTCAAGGGATTTATTTTTTAATTATATTCAACTAATCTCAATTCAATATGAAACCCAATGACATCTGTTTAGTAGAATAAGTCAATGTTCTGCTAAATAACTTGTATTTAGCTGAATAAATCATCGTTCTGCTAATTAACTTGTATTTGACTTCTATTTAGTAGAATAAATTATTGTCCTACCATAGTTCACCAAGTAGATTATGTTCACATCCATTAGGTATAACGAAAACCCATCTTTTTGTTATATCAACTTGGACATGTGTTTAGCACAATAAATCCCCATCTTTTATTTTGGTAACTTGGACACTTATATGACTGATTATTATTGACTCATTCCCTTATACTTATCTGCTTGTTATATAAATACCCATGTTATTACTTAAAATGTAAACTCAGTTAAATGAGAACCATTGTGGTCGTTAAGCTTCTTTCTAATTTTTAAGGTCAATCATACTTTTAATAATTATTTCAAGTAAAGTTATGATTTTAATTAGTAAAGGTGTTTTAGATAATCGTTTTGTTTATCAAAATTACTTTATTAAATAAGCCTATTAATGGAGTTTTGTTTTAAATAAGGAATATTTATAAGAAAGTTTTATAAATGATTTTGGATATTTACAAAGGAAGTTTTGTAAATAAATTTGGAGATCTACAAAAAGCTATATAAATGATTTTAATATTTATAAAAGAGTTTTGAAAATTGAACTTGGTGATTAATAAAGATGGAATTTAAGTAAAGAAGATTCATAAATAAAAGAAATTTATTAAGAGGATTTTTAGAAGGAAATTTATAAAAGGATTTGAGATTTGATTTCTTTTAATTGACTTTCTTAATTCTGGCGTTATGGATATTCATTCAACATTTAACACTGAAGGAATATTGTTTGAGGTTATCTTTATCAACAATTTAAATAACATTTTGTTTTGATCCTTTGATATGATTTGTAAATTAGAAATCTTTTGCAAATGTTTTTCGAATTTACTTATGTCTCTGAGATAAGTATATTACTGTTTTTGATAAATACTTTTGAAAATAGTTTTAACAAATGAAAGATTTAGTTTTGATGTAAGTGGTTGCGATGGGTAATTAAATTTCTAAATTGTTGCTGTTTGTTTATTTGATAGTTAAATTACCAACTATCAAATGTTGACCAAAATATAAGTCCGGAAATATCTAGGAGAAACACATGAGTTATATGGCACAGTCATCTTCGATGATGTTGTACTGTGCGTATAAATCTCGTTTTGTTTTCCTAGATCTAATGATAGGGAGATCCATCCACTTAAACGGTTAGGAGATGATTCTTGCTCCCATTTATTATCTGATTATTTCCAAAAGAACCAAGGTTGAGCATACTAGAACTATCGAATGTTGTTTTGAAGTGACTAGGATCAGGTAATTATAAATTATTCGAATACCACTTCTCAAGCATTTCGAACTGAAGATATCTTAAAGATGATAGAAGACGGAGTTTTTGAAGTGCAATGGCTACTAATCTTGAGGGTGAATCCAAAGTGGGTGTAGTAGAGGCAGTGCCTTCAGTTTCATTCAGACCTAGAATAAATTTGTATAAATGAATGCTGGCACTGCAATGCTGCCTATAAGGCAGTGTTGGCATTCCTAGATGTTGCCATATGAAAAGGTAATCATAGCCACAAGCTTCATCAACTAGGAAAATTACTAAAGAAGGGACATGCGGTAGGGCTATGTGGGCCACTCCAATTAGGATATGATCATCCCAAGATCTAGTATCCATATTTCTATGTGTGCTTTGGGTCTTATTATGGTTGTCCGATCGCAACCTAGGGGTAATCATCTTCGGTACTATCTAGTAAGAGGTAGGGCCGGTCCTGTGTAGCAAAGGTGCAATGCATTGTGGCCTCCCATATATTTTATCTAAAGGTATATGGATTCAGCGGGTAGAACCTTACCCTTTTATTGTTGTAATCTATTTTCCAATACGAGACTTTAGACTTGATTATGTACCTATTACACTGGAATTTAATAACATAACAATCTTAGCTATGATTAATAAGTATATTTGAATCCTAGACATTATTATAATTTCATTGGATTTTCTACAGAACATGGTTTGGTTATCGTAATGTAAAAACCCATTTGTGTTTATGTGCAGCATGGCCTTACGAGATACCTTTGATTTTGAAGGATTTTACAAGTTATAATAACTTAAATTAATTGTGATTTGAGTTTCTCATGCTGGGTTTACTAGATTGATGAAGACATTATTTTCTTATAATGCTCAGGTCATCTCGAGCATATTCTCTAGATTTAACTGGACGCTTTGGATCTTTCAGGTGATGAGTTAGACTCTCCAAGACATATTCACGTATCTTTCATCTTCCGCTATGTTTGTTGTTTGTTTTTATTCCTGTCTAGATTTATCTGCAATTGTAAGGACAAGCTGTTATAACTCCTTAGGCTGATAATAGGTTAGTGTACTCTGTTGTGTATACAATGAAGATGATTCCTTTTCTAAATATCTTGTGCATATTATATATTACCTATCACATTTTGTATGATTATATTCTATCTTTTTCTTTCTTTCACCCAAACGATCTATCTTTTGGACACTTAAGTGATAAGCATGCGAATACCGAGGATGTATTAAGTGTCATCTTTAGGTATATGAAAGGCAGATCGTTACACATTCCTCTAGAACTTCGTTATATCTCCGTTATTCGGAAGACATAACCTTCCTTTCTTCCTCAACTATCCATTTTGGTCAAGAATGAAGACCTTTAAAAATTCAAACTCTGTCTCATTCTTTAATCTTCTAATCCATTCAGCTAGTAATGGATCCTCTCCTTGCTTAGAAACAATCATTTCGATCATTACCGGTCGAACTTCAAAACACGACAACATGGCAGTTTCTTGACTATAATTAGCTGTAGATCTTAATTGTACTCCGCATATAGTTAAAGCTTCCAATCTTTCCACTAAGCTATCATTGATGTTATCTATAAAAATCTTTTCCAGGTTAAAAGTATGAAAGAAGGAGCTTAATATGGGATTTGGAAGCTTCCGTAAGCACTGAGATGGCTCCCACAAGTATCGAAGATGGTTCTATAAGCATCAAAGAATCTTTCATAAGAGTTAAGGGAGCTTTCGAAAGTGTTGAAATGGCACCTTTTAAGACATCAAGTAGAAGTGCGGCTTTCGATAGGTTTGAAAAGGCCTCTCAAGCATTAGGGAAGATATTTTCGTCATGGTCGGAGGAGCTTTTGTTGTCATCAAAAATCACTTTAACCCTATCAAAGCTCAAAATATTATGATGGAGAGCTTCCGAAAGAATAGAAGAGATTGCGAGGCCTTTCGAAAGAGTCAAAATGATGCTTCTGCAAGTATTAAATGAACTATGGGCTGCCAAAGGGGTTGAAAGGAGTCAAAACTATCCCTCCACTTCATTTGAAACCTTCCGTAATAGTTGATCCCGCATACATTAAAGGGATTTCGCAAGAGATAGCTACTTCAACAAAAGCTACCTTGCGCAAGTATTGAAGGAGTCTAATGCCCGAAGGAGTCAACAAGAATGCCTTCCATAACCTACAAAGTAAGTACTTCCAAGTAGTTGACCCTTTCGCAGGAGTCAATACCACTTGCCATACCACCCTCAGTGAATGCTTCTGCAACCATCAAAATGAAAGCATTCGAAAGCAACATTACCTTTTGCCAGTATTGGTTATGTACCTTCTACACATGTTAGGACGTCCTTTCATGCTTATCCAGCTAATCTACAATAGCACAAGAGTTGCTTCTATATCTCGTGATGTAGTCGAAAGCATCCACGTCTTATTCGAAAGTAACCTTGGAGAGGCACTCTAGATTCAACAACGGTGGAAGGTCATGAAGGCATCCTTTTGACTAAGTAAAAAGGACTGATGCGAAGGGGTCCAACCTACGCCTATAAATAAGACCCTAGGGGTACCGTTTTTGGGGGACCGATTCCATTCCCTCCCTACTTGTACTATTCTAAGAGTTGTATACCTTAATTTCTAAATTGAGTTGGGGATTTCACTTTATTGTACATTTAAGCTTTGTATTCATAAAAGTTAAAATGAATATATAGCATTCTCATATACATGGATTTAGATTTACTTCTTGCATATGGCTTTGTTTACGGAGTACTTACATTTATGCCTTATGAAGGAGTTCCTTTTAAAGCCAAAGGATCTATTCAATGTACTCAATACCTTTTGACACCATTGGATCACAACCGTGGACTATATTGCCTAGTTCAAAAGGGGGTTTGAAGAGGTATATTGACGACTTTGATACTCTCCTTTTTCATGCATTTGAAAGGGTTTTCTGTGCTTACAACAACTTTGCCTGTCTTGATTAAGGCTTCTTCTTAGCTTTCCCTTAAGACCTTCTCCTCTAACCATACTTTGGGATGTTGACAAGATTTTTTTGTTAACATTTTTGGCATTACAAGGAGGGCTTGAACCTCCGATTCCCTATAACCATCTCTATAGATTAATTGCAAAAAGTTCTTCATTCAAAATAAGAAAATGGTAAAAGTGAGGAGTAAAAACAACATTCTAAATGAAGAAGCTACGTCACAATCAACTTTGGAAGATAATATAATCCCGAACTTTAACTTATAGAACATGGAAATTGGGCAACCTTCAACCTAACAAGATTTGAAAACAATGTATTAAAATCTAGAATCTACTATAACAAGTGATAGCTATGCGGGAGCTTCTTGAAGGGGCACCATCTCAAGGATCATTTAAAGTTGTGGAAGGAAGAGATGAAGCACAATCACCAAGCAAGGGCCAAATTGAATACCAAGAAAGTCAAGTTAAGGGGTTTTTTGAGCAATCAAATAGTTCAATTCAAGGAGACAATAGAAATTACCACGATGAAGAAACTGACTGAGAAGACATCTTACACTAAATAATAATGGACATGCTTAAAGAAAAAGGATTTCCTAATCTAGAGAAATATTTTATTGTCACGATCCGGAATCCAATGTTCGAAAATTGACACTAAATACCTCACTTGTATTCGACTGCCAAAGATTCTAACATCGAACTCTAGTCGGATGGAGATTATAACGACGTCAGATGAATATAAAATAGCGGAAATAGAATGAATAACATGCATCATATTACAGATATAACATCAACATAATATCCATTACTACATCAGAGTATTCTTATACATATATCACAACTCCAAATGGCACATCATAATAGTACAACAAGTGATCATATATCCAAAAAGTCTTCAAAGAAATGAAGCGATAGCGAACTTCCAAAAACTAAGCACCTGAGATCCCAAAAGCTTCTAAAATATCTCCCAAGCAAAAGCTCCAAAATACTGCTAACACTAGAACACGAAAACCTACTACTAGGCTGCCTATGTAGAAATTATGGGCACCAAGAGTTTAGAAAAGAAACAATAAACTCCGGGTCAGTCATGGGACTGGTGTGAGTAAACAAAAGTTGTTGCTTGTAAGTAAAACAAGATTTATGAAGAAAATTCGTTATGCTTTTGGAAAATGAAACTACCATAAGACCACCCGCCACACACACAATGCAATCGTAGAATTGGAGGAGATTTCTTGTTATGATAGTCAAATATGCTTGATACGAGAAAAATTCTTTGATATTATTACTAGTGCATAGTGTAGAAAGCCATTTCGAAAGTATAATATCAATCTTAGCCAGCATACCACATTTCTTCGTATGCCTACTATAACTACCATGTTTTGTGGCAGGTACCGCCACGCCGCATGGCAGGTTATACAACTAAAACCATACGGGCTCGTATTGTTTCTTTGGATTTCCAACAAATGGTCAGGCTAAGGAACTTTCTACTTCCACATGGGTACGCCTCTGGCGGGACGTCCCGAGAACCTACCCGGCTCTCTGCCAACACAAGGCCGGGTTACCTCTATAACTAGGTAACTACTACTCGAGTATGCCACTCCCCGGTCCTTTGGAACCTTTATTCGAGGGCCCTCTACAACAAAGCAACAACCACACAGTAAATGAGATTGAAGCGACCACATAGGTAAATATATAGGCTCCATACCATTACATCACCTTTTTCCAGAAGGAAATGACGTACTCTAAAGGGCGCGACCCTCATAACCTTGCCGCATCTTTCCTGTTTTGACCATTTCCGGGTTGTGAGGTCCGATGAGGTCTCGTCCGCAAAGCTACGCTTTACACGAAAGCCATGCTTTGATCACCAATGATCAACTAATGATCAGCAACACACAACAGCACTTAGCATGCCACACTACCAAATTGGGAGTATATCGCTGATAACCTTCAACTACATAACCTCTGAGCTCGTACGCCTCAGAGAAGGGTGTTAAGCTAAGAGAATAAATTCTCCGCCACCAACAGATAAGTATTTGAAAGAAATCTGCTTTATATCTCAAGATGTTGTGTCAGACACACAACCATACAAGTCTGTTCTGGGTTCGAACAGAACCGAAGGCACTTCGTCCAATAAAGGAAGAAGCCCTTGCAAATCTGGGTATCCACAATCCCGATCGGACTTCCCATCACTTAGGGAATCTCTATACCATAGCTACTCGGTGCAAAGACAATCGATAAGTTATCATATCATTTTCAAAAACACCCGGTCTTCAACACTGGTCTTCAAATGCTATTGATTTCGACGTATCCCTATTCGGAATGGGTTATATGACACAAAGGTCCTTTCCCGGCTAAACCGAATAATGAGTGTTAATTTTTTTAAAAACACGTGGATGTATCGATCACAAAGATTCACATTCAGGGTTCGATGTGGGTTTCGGATAACTAACTGAAATCTGACTCCCTGTCGCATCAAAGTTTAAATACCGTTTTCGGGCCAAAAGGTTTTCACATAAATACGAAGATAAATCACAAATCATAGTTCAGTACAAAACAATTCACATCACACAACATCATAATCACAACAGAAATATAGATTCAGTGCACAACAATAGTTAATTATTTACCAATCAAGGTGAATGTGATTTAAATGAATTAATCACATAACTATTTTTATTGATTATTTTAAATCAATGATTAATTTTGATAAATTAATTAAATCTTTATTAACTTGATTAATTATTTCTAAATTAATTGTTTCAATTAACTGCCAATTATAATTAATCTACTTAAATTATCCAATTAATAATTCTTAATTTATAAATTAATTTAAACACTTAATTATAAATTAACCAATCTTAAATTACTATTATAAATCAGTCTTAGTTACTTTTCAAAATAATTAATTAATAGTAATTATTTACCTTAATTATCATTTAAAATTCCTCATTACATTTTGAAAATTAATTTATTGCAGTTGTGATTTTTTTTAATGTTAATTAACTTTAATATTTATCTTAAATTAATTATTTAGTTAAAGCATTAATTAGATTTTAAAACATTGTTAAGTATTTGCTGGGTTAATTAAAACATGGAAACAAATTTTTATTTAAGTTGTCAAACAACAATCACTTTATTAGCACTAAAATTTATTTACAATATTAGCTTAGATTTGCTGAGCTTAACCTATTTTGAAAACAACCCGAGCAACCCAGGTTTTTACTCGAGTATTTGCTCGATTTCCTACCATCTTCCTCCGAGACATTCCTCTGGTTCTTCATGCACTCTTCTTCTTCTTTTTCTCTTTTATTTCAGTTAGATTTAACTTAAGTTTTCAAACTAAGATGACAGGAAGGATACTCGCGTACTCGAGTTCCGCACCGAAGCCATGTGTCATCTTCCTCAAGTATCAACTCGAGTGGCCAAACACAGAACTTCCTGACACCCAAAACAATGTCGTACACGTGCACGACGTCGCACCGCCGTTCCGGTGGGCATCGCGACCTTCGGGAAGTCGCCATTCATCCTTATACTCGAAATCGAACTTCGATTCGACACAGAAAACTCGAAATCAAAATTCAACCCTTCGTCCAGACTGAAACTCGAACATACCCAAACCCAAATGCTTCATTCTCCTTGCATCGTTTGCCAGAAAATCCATGACTCCGGCTATATCACGTCAACACTCCATACTACCATCCCCCTTCGTCACGTGCAACTCGATGCCTCCGAGGTGATGAAATCACCTTATTTACAGTCACGAAAACAACACACGAATACAAACCTAAATAGAACTCGAACTCGAACAGCCAATTTATACAATTGAAAAATTATTTGATAATTTTCCTGAAATCCTTGATCAATAAACTCGCTTCAAACCAAATTCCATCAACTAACATTTGATCGATCATCAAAAAATGGAAAAAGAACATATTTTGTTCAACTGTGAACTGCTCTTGGAATATTCAAGTAAAAATCATCATATTTCTTTTAAAAATAATATCTTTGTATGTTCATTCAAGTTATGTAATCAAATCAATATTTAACAACATTCGAATTTATCCAAAAATTCACCTTTTACTGTAAAAATCAAATTTACGGAATCAATATTTTAATATTAAGCCTAAAATAAATTCCATGCCTTAATTTAAGTTTAAAGCAACCTACCATGTTTGAATTCCTATGCTTAATAAAGTTTGTATGAAGATTTTTTGATTTTTTTCATTTACTTTACTCTGTAACCAGAATTTCAGAAGAACAGTCATATAAAGGTTCCCAGTAACTCAAAATACATACATAACAAATTTTGTTTTCAATATGCAGCAAAGCTCAAGGTTTCATGAACTAAAAACTTAGATTTCCATTTTAAACTAACAGGTTTACTCACCTGAAATTTTCTTTGAAACAGAGAACTGCCCTTTTGTTTTGAAACCCTGTTGATGGTTTTCCCTGAACACCCTTCTTTATATTTTTTTCTTTTTTTTTAGTTGAGTTGTAAATTTGAGTTTCAGTTGTATAATTTGGTTTCTGAGATGCTAAGTTATGATGATCGAGTAAGACAAATATGGATGTGTTTATATAAAGGAGATAGTTTGTACATGGGAGGTAGGTGTTAACAGGTGTAATTAGGTTCTTTTTTTTCTTTTATATTTTGTCACTTGATCAGATATTATTTTCCTTCGTTGACTAAGCAAAGTTTATTTCGGCTGATAATCTATTATGGTGTGCTAAGCAAGATTTTTATTTGTGCTTGAATAGATAGCATTTAATGCCTTTGTTCCCATTTTTTTTACATGTAATCGTTTTTTATATATATAAGTACAATTTTGTTTTATTGTAGATTTTTTTCTTGCATACCTTTTTGTTTTATTGTTTCCTTGTTTATATAATTCTCATGCAAACTTGTATGTATTTCATATGTCATATAATCTTATTACAAACATAAATCTTGAATTTTATTTCTATTTAAAGTTTAACTAACAACATTTAATTTATCACATATATTTTATTTTATGGTTTAACACAAATTCTTGTTTGTTATATTTTTTCCTTTATTTATTATTATTATTTATTTAAAGCTTAAACTACAAAATATATATTTATATCTATATAGCTGTGTAGTATTTAATATTAATGAATTTTTATTTCTTTTGAAACATTTCAAATTAATTCCAAAAGACAAATAAGTCAACCTATTTAAATTAAAAAAAATTAGGATGTTACAAATATCCCCCTTTAAGAAAATTTCTTCCTCGAAATTTGAAAGAGGGAGAAAAGTAAACAACGAATATATGAATTCAGAAAAGAACAGAGAAATGGATAACCTGTTTAAGCCGAGATATCCACTCTGCAATTGGGATATGATTTCTGCATATTATCTTCAGTTTCCCAAGTGCAATCCTTTGGATCGCCACTCCACTATACTTTAACCAGTTTCACAACTTTGTTTCTCAATCGCTTTTCATTACGATCTACAATCTTTATCGGTTCTCTTTTAACTTTTAAATTGGGAGTGATTTCGAGATCCTGCTGAGCAGCTTCTTCATAATCTATCTGGATCATGCACATACTTTCGAAGATTAGAAACGTGGAACACATCATGCACGCCAGACAACCAACTAGGCAATTGCACTCGATAGGCTAAAGAGCCGATCCTTTCCAGAATAGGAAAAGGACCAATATACCGTGGTGTCAGCTTACCGGTCTTCCCAAATCTCAATACTCCTCGCATTGGAGATACTTTGAGAAAGATAGAATCTCCAATCCAGAAATCCAAATCTCTTCTTCTGCGATCATAATAACTCTTTTGACGACTTTGAGCCGTTTTCAATTTCTTCCGTATAAAATCAACTATCTCTGTGGCTTCTTTAATCATATCTGGTCCAAGGACGAGTCTATCACCAGCCTCAATCCAGCATGCAGGTGATCGACACGGACGACCATATAAAGCTTCAAAAGGAGCCATCTCTATACTGGCTTGATAGCTGTTGTTATATGAGAATTCGACCAGTTGTAAATGGTCCTCCCAAGAACCACCAAAATCATGTATACAAGAACGCAATTGGTCTTCTAAGATTCGGTTAATCATCTTAGTCTGTCCATCAGATTGTGGGTGATAAGCAGTGCTGAAATTCAGTTTTGTTCCCAATGTGTCTTGAAATGCCTCCCAAAATTAACTAGCGAAGATCGGGTCACGATCACTCACTATACTGCTCGGAATACCATGGAGACGAACAATTTCTTCCACATATAACTCAGCCAAACTTGCAGCGGTGTGGGTATATTTCACTGGCAAAAAGTGGGCTGTCTTAGTCAAACGGTCTACAATAACCCAAATTGCTTCATTGCCTTTTTGAGTACGAGGAAACCCGTCGATGAAATCCATCGATACTTGGTCCCATTTCAATTTGGGTAACTCTAAAGGCTGAAGTAAATCCACCATTTTCTTTTGATCACTTTTGATTTGTTGGAAAGTAGCAGAACGACTCACATATATAGATATGTCCCTTTTCATCGTCTTCCACCAGAAAGTTCTATTGATATCACGATACATTTTATTAACTCTTGGATGGATGCTGAATTTAGATTTATGACATTCATCTAACACTTCACGCTTCAGATCAGGAATGTCCGAAACACATCCTGCCTTTCATCCTTATAACTCCATTACCATCAATTCCAAAACTGAAATTCTCACCTCGACATATTCTTCTATGAATTTCTCGAAGAAACTTGTCTTCAGTCTGCTGTCTTGCAATCTTCTTAAGAAGAGTAGGAGCGATAACAAGATATGCGAGAACACCATGTCTTCTGCTCAAGGCATCGACAACTACATTGGCTTTTTCGAGAGTATATAGAATATCTAGGTCATAAGATGCCAGAAATTCCAACCAACATTGTTCACGCAGATTTAGATCTTTCTGGGTGAAGAGATATTTCAAAGACTTGTGGTTGGTGAATAATTCGAATTTTTCACCTAGAGTACGAGAGTTCATTAAGTATATTTATTAAGTTAAATTAAATTCGTAATTTGTTAAGAAAGCTGAAAAGATTCTTACCCAGAAGATAATGTCGCCATATTTTCAAAGCAAGATACCAACTAAGAGTTCCAAATTATGGGTGGGGTAGTTTCTTTCATGAGGACGTAATTGTCTAATCGCGGAGGAAATTACCTTCCCATTCTGCATTGATACCGCACCCAGACCATCACCGCAAGCGTCAGTATAAATAGATAAACCCTGATTCCCATTAAAAATAGCGAGAACATGAGCGGTGGTTAATCTCTTCTTCAACTCCTGAAAACCTTTGTCATATTTCGGAGTCCAATTGAACTTTACATCCTTCATTGTTAGCTTAGTCAATGGACTAGCTATCTTAGAAAAGTCCTGAACAAACTTTCGATAATAGCCTGCTAAACCCAAAAAGCTTCGAACTTCCTTTGGGGTAGTGGGTTTTCTCCAATCATGAATAGCGGAAATTTTGCTAAAATCAACGGAAATTCCTTCTTCATCAACAATATGGTCGAGAAATTTAACTTCTTTGACCCAAAAGAGGCATTTGAAAAATTTTGCGAATAGAATATTCCTCCTCAAAATCTCCAAAACGATTCTAAGATGCTCGACATGCTCCTCTTCGGTCTTGGAATAGATCAAAATATCATCAATAACTATGAGCACAAATTCATTCAATACTTTCCGTAACACACGAGTCATAAGATCTATGAAGTATGATAGAGCGTTAGTTAGCCCGAAAGGCATGACTAACCATTCGTAGAACATATTGGGGCCGCTGAAAGCGGTCAAATGGACACAATCTTCGGCGATTCATAGTTGATGGACCCTTGGGCTAGATCCATCTTCGAAAAGAAATAAGCGTCGTGCAATTGATCAAACAGATCATCAATTCTAGGTAGTGTAAATTTATTCTTGAGAGTCAGCTTATTGAGATCGCAGTAATCTACACACAATCTCAAAGATCCGTTCGATTTAGCAACAAACACGACCGCTGAACCCCATTCAGAAACACTGGGTCGAATTAATCCTTTTTCTAGTAAATCCCTGGTTTGTTCGACTAATTCAACCTTTCCCTGGGTGCCATCCTGCGACTTGCGTGAACGACAAGACGAGCATTGGGTACTAGGTCAATTTTGAATTCTATTTCCCGATGTGGAGGTAAAGATTTCACTTCTCCGAACACGTCCGAAAAATCTCTAACAATGGGTATAGACTCCAGACTGGGTTTGGGATAACCCAAGTTATACATCAACCCTTCTCTTTTAGGACTAGGGTCCTCACAAGAAATCTCGATGAAATCTCCAAATTTAGTTTTAATCGAAATCATCGATTATTGCAATCCAATTTGGATTCGTATTTGGTTAGCCAATCCATTCCGAGTAAGACTTCAAATTCGTTATAATCAAGAACAAAGAGACCGATAGGGAATTGATAACAAGAATATGAAATAGGAACGTCTCTTCATCGAAGACAAAGGTTCGCGGGACCTCCAACTGGATTCTTTACGCATATAGGCTCATCAACAAAATCGGGTTCAAGACTTAATTCATTTATAGCTTGCTGAGAGATAAAACTATGTGTAGCGCCCGTGTCAAATAGAACTCTAACAATGCTATCATAAATAATGAGATTACCTTCCAGAACTCCTTTTCCCTTTTCTACTTTGGAAGATGCAGGTTGGTCTTTGACTACGTACACCTTAGCTGTCTGAGCTTACTTCATGGTTGGGCAGTCTTTAACTTCGTGTCTCACTTTTTGACAATAATAACATTTCCTGGGCTTCGCTTGAACGGATTGATCTCTCTTTGGCTTCTTACAACTGTTTGAGTAATGGCCTTTTTCTAGACAATTATAGCAAGTGACGTTCTCTGCTACGCTTCCCTGGTTGCTCTTATTTTTCTCCTTACCCTGCCAGGGTTTCTTTCCATCAAATTTCCTCTTCTTCTAATTTTGACTTCCTGAATTTCCTTTCTCTACCGGGGCTTCTTGCATATCAAGTGTAGCATATCTGCACCCCATATCAACCAAATCTGAAAAGGATTCTTTGACGTGGCCGGTCATTCTTTCGTGGAATTTCTTATTCATCCCACGAATAAACCTTTCATTCTTCTTTAAAGGTGTGTTCACTAATTTTAGATCAAAATGAGACAATTCGTTGAATTTATTTAGATACTCCTCGAATGACAAACTCCCCTGCTTTAAGTCCATGAATTCCTGGTACATTCAAGAAATTCCAGCTGATGGCAGATAGCGCTTCTCAAATACTTCTTTGAATTTCTCCCAAGTAAACTCGTCTTCTGGATTATCTACAGTGACTATCTCCCACCAGGCTAAGGCTTCTCCTTGAAGTTTCCAAGAAGTTATGAGTCGCTTCTAATCGTCTTGCAACTTTAGCCCTCTAAAGATTTTCTCACATGATCTGATCCATGCTTGAGCCTCAACAATGGATTCCTTGCCGTTGAACGGCTTACCACCAAGCCTTGATAAATTCTTATATAAGTCAGCCAGATTCGGCTGCTGCTGAATAGGTATTGCTGCTACTGCTGTTGGGGGAACTTGACTAGGTGCTGTGGCATTTCCTTGCCCACCATCTCTTCCTCTTCGTCTGCTCATTCTTACTATCTGTAATTAGTAAGAAAATTGATTTTGATATTCGAACAAGATATCTTAAGGAATATCAGCAGTTAAAAGAAAGTAGATTAAGAAAAATTTGGGATTTCGGTCTTGGTTATACTCATTCTAGGGTATACTTCACCCTATCTCTAATGAGCCATCTAATGTGTTATACTCCGTAGCTAAAGTTCTTACTCAACCTTCAGCACTGATACCATTTTGTCATGATCCGGAATCCAATGTTCGAAAATTGACACTAAATACCTCACTTGTATTCGACTGTCAAAGATTCAAACATCGAACTCCAGTTGGATGGAGCTTATAACGACATCAGATGAATATAAAATAGTAGAAACAGAATGAATATCATGCATCATATTACAAATATAACATCAACATAATATCCATTACTACATCAGAGTATTCTTATACATATGTCACAACTCCAAACATCATATAGTAGAACAAGTGATCATATATCCAAAAAGTCTTCAAAGAAATGAAGCGATAGCAAACTTCCAAAAACTAAGCACCTGAGATCCGAAAAGATTCTAAAATATCTCCCAAGCAAAAGCTCTAAAATACTGCTAACACCAGGACACAGAAACATGCTACTAGGCTGCCCGTGTAGAAATTATGGGCACCTAGAGTTTAGAAAAGAAACAATAAACACCGGGTCAGTCAAAGGACCGGTGTGAGTAAACAAAAGTAGTTGCTTTTAAGTAAAACAAGATTTATGAAGAAAATTCGTTATGCTTTTGGAAAATGAAACTACCATAAGACCTCCCGCCACACACATAATGCAACCGCAGAATTGGAGGAGATTTCTTCTTATGATAGTCAAATATGCTTGATTCGAGAAAAATTCTTTGATATTATTACTAGTGCATAGTGTAGAAAGCCATTTCGAAAGTATAATATTAATCTTAGCCAGCATACCACATTTCGTCATATGCCTACTATAGCTATCATGTTTTGTGGCAGGTTACCGCCATGCCGCATGGAAGGTTATACAACTAAGACCGTACGGACACGTATTATTTCTTTGGATTTCCAACAAATGGTCAGGCTAAGGAACTTCCTACTGCCATATGAGTATGCCTCTGGCGGGACATCCTGAGAACCTACCCGGCTTTCTGCCAACACAAGGCCGGTTTACCTCTATAACTAGGTAACTACTACTCGAGTATGCCACTCCTCGGTCCTTTGGGACCTTTATTCGAGGGCCCTCTGACACAAAGCAACAACCACATAGTAAATGAGATTGAAGCAACCACATAGGTAAATATCGGGGCTCCATACCATGACATCACCTTTTTCCAGAAGGAAATGACATACCCTAAAGGGCGCGACCCTCATAACCATGCCGCATCTTTCCTGTTTCGACCATTTCCGGGTTGTGAGGTCTGATGAGGTCTCGTCCACAAAGCTATGCTTTGCACGAAAGCCATGCTTTGATCACTAATGATCAACAAATGATCATCAAAACACAGCAGCACTTAGCATGCCACACTACCAAGTTAGGAGTATATTGCTGATAACCTTCAACTACATAACCTCTGAGGTCGTACGTCTCAGAGAAGGGTGTTGAGCTAAGAGAATAAATTTTCTGCCACCAACAGATAAGTATTTGGAAGAAATCTTCTTTATATCTCAAGATGTAGTGTCAGACACACAACCATACAAGTCTGTTCCAGGTTCAAACAGAACCGAAGACACTTCGTCCAATAAAGGAAGAAGCCCTTGCAAATCTAGGCATCCACAATCCTGATCAGACTTCCCATCACTTAGGGAATCTCTATACCATAGCTACTCGGTGCAGAGGCAATCGATAGGTTATCCTATCGTTTTCGAAGACACCCGGTCTTCACCACCGGTCTTCAAATGCTACTGATTTCAACGTATCCCTATTCGGAATAGGTTATATGACACAAAGGTCCTTTCCCGGCTAAACCGAATAATGAGCGTTAATTTTTTAAAACACATAGATGTGTCAATCACAGAGATTCACATTCAAGGTTCGATGTGGGTTTCAGATAACTAACTGAAATCCGACTCCCTATCGCATCAAAGTTTAAATGCCGTTTTCGGGCAAAAAGGTTTTCACATAAATATAGAGACAAATCACAAATCACAGTTCAGCACAAAACAATTCACATCACACATCATCATAATCACAACAGAAATATCAATTCAGTGCACAACAATAGTTAATTATTTACCAATCAAGGTGAATGTGATTTAAATGAATCAATCCATAACTATTTTTATTGATTATTTAAATCAATGATTAACATTGATAAGTTAATTAAATCTTAATTAACTTGATTAATTATTTCTTAATTAATTATTTCAATTAACTGCCAATTATAATTAATCAACTTAAATTATCTAATTAACAATTCTTAATTTACAAATTAATTTAAACACTTAATTATTAATTAACCAATCTGAAATTACTATTATAAATCATTCTTAATTACTTTTCAAAACAGTTAATTATTAGTAATTATTTACCTTAATTATCATTTAAAAATCCTCCTTACGCTTGGAAAATCAATTTATTACGGTTATAAAAAGTTTTAATGTTAATTAACTTTAATATTTATCTTAAATTAATTATTTAGTTAAAGCATTAATTAGATTTTAAAACATTGTTAAGTATTTGTTGGGTTAATTAAAACTTAGAAACAAATTTTTGTTTAAGTTGTCAAACAACAAACACTTTATTAGCACTAAAATTTATTTACAACATTAGCTTAGATTTACTGGGCTTAACCTATTTGGAAAACAAACCGAGCAACCCAAGTTTTTACTCATGTATTTGCTTGAGTTCCTACCATCTTCCCCCGAGACATTCCTCTGGTTCTTCAAGCACTCTTCTTCTTCTTTTTCTCTTTTTTTCAGTTAGATTTAAACTTAAGATTTCAAACTAAGATGAGAGGAAGGATACTCGCGTACTCGAGTTCCTCACCAAAACCATGCATCATCTTCCTCGAGTATCAACTCGAGTGGCCAAACGCAGAACTTCCTGACACCCAAAACAACGTCGTGCACGTGCACGGCGTCATGCCGCAGTTCCGGTGGGCTTCGCGACCTTCAGCAAGTCGCAATTCATCCTTATACTCGAAATCGAACTTCGATTCGACACAGAAAAATCGAAATCAAAATCCACCCTTTCGTCGAAACTGAAACTTGAACATACCCAAACCCAAATGCTTCGTCCTCCTCGCGTCTTTCGCCAGAAAATCCACGACTCCGGCTATATCACGTCAACACTCCATACTACCATCCCTCATCATCACATGCAACTCGTTGCCTCCGAGGTGATGAAATCACCTTATTTACAAACACGAAAACAAAACTCGAATACAACCCTAAATTGAACTCGAACCTCCAATTTATACAATAGAAAAATTATTTGATAATTTTCCTGAAATCGTTGACCAACAAACTCGCTTCAAACCAAATTCCATCAACTAACATTTGATCGATCTTCAGAAAATGGAAAAAGAACCGATTTTGTTCAACTGTGAACTGCTCTTGGAATATTAAATTAAAAATCATCGTATTGCTTTTAAAAATCATATCTTTGTATGTTCATTCATGTTATGTAATCAAATCAATATTTAACAACATTCGAATTTATCCAAAAATTCACCTTTTACTGTAAAAATCAAATTTACAGAATCAATATTTTAATATCTAGCCTAAAATAAATTCCGTGCCTTAATTTAAGTTTAAACCAATCTACCATGTTTGAATTCCTAAGCCTAATAATGTTTGTATGAAGTTGTTTTGATTTTTTTCATTTACTTTACTCTGTAACCAGAATTTCAGAAGAACGGTCATATAAAGGTTCCCAGTAACTCAAAGTACATACATAACAAATTTTGTTTTCAATATGCAGTAAAGCTCAAGGTTTCATGAACTAAATACTTAGATTTCCGTTTTAAAATAACAGGTTTACTCATCTGAAATTTTATTTGAAATAGAGAACTGCCCTTTTGTTTTGAAACCCTGCAGATGATTTTCCCTGAACACCTTTCTATATATATTTTTCTTTTTTTAGTCGAGTTGCAAATTTGAGTTTTAGTTGTATAATTTGGTTTCTGAGATGCTAAGTTATGATGATCGAGCAAGACAAATATGGATGTGTTTATGTAAAGGAGATAGTTTGTACAAGGGAGGTAGGTGTTAACTGGTGTAATTAGCTTCTTTTTTTTCTTTTATATTTTGTCACTTGATCAGATAATATTTTCCTTTGTTGACTAAGCAAAGTTTATTTCGGCTGATAATCTATTATGATGTGCTAAGCAAGATTTTTATTTGTGCTTGAATAGATAGCATTTAATGCCTTTGTTCCCATTTTTGTTTACATGTAATCTTTTTTTTTATAAGTACATTTTTGTTTTATTGTAGATTTTTTCTTGCATACCTTTCTGTTTTATTATTTCCTTGTTTATATAATTCTCATGCAAACTTGCATGTATTGCATATGTCATATAATCTTATTACAAACATAAATCTTGAATTTTATTTCTATTTAAAGTTTAAGTAACAACATTTAATTTATCACATATATTTTATTTTATGGTTTAACACAAATTCTTGTTTGTTATATTTTTTCCTTTATTTATTAAGCTTAAACTACCAAATATTTATTTATATCCATATAGCCGTGTCGTATTTAATAGCAATGAATTTTTATTTCTTTTGAAACATTTCAAATTAATTCCAAAAGTTCAAATAAGTCACCCTATTTAAATTAGTAAATTTTTGGATGTTACAATTATCCCGCAAGGACTCCTTTTTGAGAAGAATTAATGGCAGTTAGTATTCCTCTTCATATTCAAATTCCTCCAATAAAGTACGATGGCACCACCTATCCAAAGGATCACTTAGTAGCATTTGGAATAAAAATGGATCACTTTTCTCCATAAGAATTATAGCGCGTTTTGACGTCATAAAAGTTGGCTAAATGGCTTCTGTAATTATCACGGTAGGAAGCCAGGAGAGACGGTTATCAGGCTCGAAATAGAAACTATGGACAATAGTTGGGTGGATTCAGATCGGGTCCCAATCAAGGTGCAATTAGGATGAAGTGACAAGGCTGACCCCTGAGGCCACATTTCAAATATCAAGTCAATCCGAGTTCGTATGCTTGGGTTATGGGCAAAGAAAGAATTACATGGATCGATCAAAACGATCCATAAAATAGCATAAATCGACGAAGATTGATCAATATCTCAAAATCTACAAAGTCACCACATGTGAAACTTTTAGATCATCACTATATTAAAGAGTGGAGCCCAGTAAAACAATCACATGACAATACTCCAAAATTTTGGAAAAGAGGCTGATTGTTATTGCAACGATTATATAAATCAGCTATAAAGATCCATTGTTTTGGAAAACGCGATATCTCACAAACGGTACGTCGAAATTGCACGAAATTTGGAGGGAGTAGCTAACATGGGGAACCCACATGATCGATTGTGTCTTAAAGGATGAAGCATGGAATGATCTCCTATGATCTAATTTCTAGTCAAAGCAACGAAGATCAATCGATATATCACAAAGGGTAAGTCAAAATGGCTTGAAACTTTGGAAGCTAGACTAGAGGCATGGCCCAAAAAAATGATCGGTGCCCTATTGGAATTAGTATGGAATAATTGGCTAAATTATTGTCTGGCAGTATGGGTCTGGAGGTTCGTCCGACGAAATTTTAGCTCATTCCATGCATGTTTTTATCTTGAAATATAGTGGACTTGTCTCACTACAAGGGACTTTTTTCTGGCCGGCTCAACCTAAATTTTGGATATTGTTTTTGGAAATTGGTTCTTTAACACACAACTGGTTGTTTGTTACCATTTTTGGTGCAAACATTTTGGTGCTTTTACTGAGTGGGACTTGCAGCCTTGGATTGGAAGCTAGGTCTTGGATTTGGAAGCTTTGATACTTGGATATAGGAAGCAATAGCAAGGCAATCAATAAGGAGACCATTAGCGGATATGAGTCATCATGGAGGGAGTCAAGAGGCTTCTTCTAGAGTTGGAGAAAATCAAACTTCTATCTACATCACCAAAGATGAAATGGGAACAATGATGGATGCTATGCACGAGAGGATGCTAAAGAGATAGGAGGAGAAGATGTAGAATCTACATTGGCGGATTGGATAAGCTAGAGTGCAAAACCAAGGAAATAGAGTAGTAGCAAACGCTGTAAATATGGATCATGGAGCTGAAGCGTAGGTGTAACATCACCCTACTTAGAGGTCCAAAACTAACGGCTATGGATGCTGTAGCAATCCATAGTTATTAATCCTTGACGATCAAATATGGGGGTGTTAGACTCACTGTTACATGGAAACACATAAATATGGAAAATTTTAAACTTCAAACAAAATCACATTCCATTTCAAAACATTTCCAATTCATTACATAATTCCACAATTGCAAATGATGTTTAAAGAAAATATATTTATAACAATATATGCCAAGAGTGACATATGAAGATGCCCCCTTGGATGATCAGAGTATCATGCTCGTCCAAGGAGGGAGTTTGCTTTACCCAATTCTCTGATATCAAAGCGATCTAGTATCTTAATTAGAGGTCCAACTTTGACTATTTTTGAAAGGAAAAACCGTTCAGTTGAAATAACTCACTCAGAACGCCTTCTAAAAGATTACGTGGTATGATTGGGTCGAAGAAGCCCTTATGGAATAAATACTGCCATTTCATTCCTATTCGTGGTTATGATGTTCAATATTCAAATAGTGAAGATTCACAAAGAAGTCTTGCGCTATTTTCCTGTGAGTGGTATAATTGGACTGATCCTTTGGTGGGAAATGTTCTTCATTTTAGATAATGAAACCATTCCATAACAACATAAAAAGAAGAAAGTAGAAGAATAAGCAAAAGAATTGTGAAAAATACGTGAATTTCTCTAGTTGTGGCATGATTGGAACCTTATTGATTGAATAATTGTTTATTTATTACCACCACTCAACGACGCGTATTTGTTATCCACAATCGATCAGCGAACCGCTTCTTGATTGCAGCTAGAAATAGAAATATCCTTTCTTCCATTTCCTATTATTATGTTAATAGGATTTGGGGTTCTACTTATTCCTGCAGCAACAAAAATATTCGACGTATGTGGGCTTTCCTGAGTGTTTTGATACCTTTAATTTCTTTTATAACTTTTATTAAGCGAATACATTTCTATATGTGGCAATTCCGCCAAGATCTCTTCGTTAGTTGGGGGAAGAATTAGCACAAATCAGATTTTTTTGAGGAACGTATCGAGAGAGAATTGGATTTAGTTAGATAATGTGTGGTCGATAAACAAGGATTGGTTTTTTAGCAGGGTACGAAATGTATTGTCAAATATTCAATATGATTTCACAAGATCTATTTTCGTTCAAGCAATGGATTCTAGCCAATCGAAAGGATCCTCTTGTTCTCGAATCAACAATTTTCGAAATTGAATCAGAACTAGTCTTGGTTCGACCCCTTTTGCCACATCTCTCTCAGACGGATCTGATTTTGTAGGGCCAGCTCGTGATCATGAAACTTTTTGGTTGTCCCAGGTCTGGCTCTTGAGAGACTGAATCGCGCTTATCTGTTACCGAAGATGACCTCCGGGGGCCCCTTAGGCTTAGGGAGGCAAGCTAATAGGGAGGGGAGCGAAGTGATGTGCAACTGTTAAGGAGCTACTAGTGGGGGTCATTATGCAGTAGCTCGTAGCTATATCATAGACTCTCGAAATACGAATGAGATCAGTCTCCAGAGCCAGCTTATTGAACGTTCCCATTGGCATGCATCCAGTGGAATTGAACCTACGAATTTTCCAATTATGAGTAAGGCACTTTAACCATTCAGCCATAGATGCTTAACAGGGCTCATTGTACATCGTGAATAACGAAATTCCTATTGAAATGAAATCTTCAGGAGGAATCAATGAAACGATATCAATTCCAGTCCTGAATCTTCGAATTGAGAGAGATATTGAGTGAGATAATATAGACAATATTACAACACATATTACAAACAACATGGTAGAATCAAAAAAAGAGAGAACTCTAAATAACTATTATGCTTCCTACACATCTCTGAAAGCTTATTCTTCTTAAGGGGTATCTGAAAACCTCAACTCTCAAATTATTCAAAATCAATCGAGTACCCGAGAGTTTAAGGGGAAAATATAAACATCGAGTCAGACATAAGCCTGATATGAATAATAATCTACCAACTCTAATCATTTAGATATCTAGTGAGACCACGCCGCTTAGTAGAACGGGTTTTCCCCTTTCTTGTATCTCAAAACCTTTATAAATTGATATACTGTGATATTGCATCCACAATGGTTAAAAACATAATCATTTTAAAATTTTATGATGATATGCCAACATTTTAAGCATTTCCTATCCTCTGTTTAATTAACCCCCTGTCATATTGCAGTTTCTAGGGTTACTATTAACCTATTAGTTTTCATGGGCTTACCAATAACCATTATATAATATATGGACTCCTTGTCATATTTCATAGTTTTCATGGGTGTATTATGAACCTTTTGGCCTCTGCTAATTAACTTAACACTATAACTCCCGTGGCTTTAGTTTTATTCATTGGTTCCACCGAACCTATTAGTTACTCCAATAACTTCTCTCATATCCTAGTTTTCATGGGTTGACTGGGAACACATAGGCCCTTTCCAATACCTTTTCTTCCTATCCTAGTTTTCATGGATTGACTATGAACCTATTGACATCTGTCAATAACTGAATTCGGAAATTATTTTCATGGGTTCACTATAAACCAATTGGCCCCTAACAACCACTCTTTATAACATAGTTTTTATGGGATCACTATGAACCTATTGATGACATCAATAACTTCTTAATAATAGTTTTCATAGGATTACTATGAACCTTTCTCCTTAAAGATTTCAATATTTAAGCATCCTATATTCTAGTCTCCCTAGCCTCTTGGATGCATTTCTACTCATCCTGGAGTTTAATCAATTTATATTAACTACTGGGTTAACCTAGCTGGTTCTTCTACCCTTTATCTCCAAAATACAATTATAGGTCCATTAGAATGTGAATATATTCATATTTGAAGAAGCAAACATAATTGCAAAACAATACAACTCTTGTGGGTTTAATTTCCTTGAAATGCTTTTCATACAAAACATGGTTAATCCCTTTAACCTATAATTTTATCAAGGAAAGCTTCTTCTTAAAATCATTTCAGAACTCCATTAGTTTAGCATGGGTTTCTCCTTTTGAAAATAGAGTTTGGGTTATAAAACCTTTCGAAACCTGGCTTTCGACTTCATAAGATGACCTCCCTCCAAAAGCCATAAAATCTATCTTTAAAACATTAGGCGCCTGTCTTTCTAATACTTTAAAACCTTCCTTTCAAAACCTTTTGATTGTATTAAAGTATTAACATTAAATCATTTAGAAGCATAGCTTCGAAACCAATAGAAAGTACCCCTTTCAAAACCATTGAAAGTAACTCTTCCGAAATCACTGAAAGTCCCCCTTTCGAATGCATTAGTTTATACTTAAAACATTATTTGGGTCAACGTGAATACATGCAAAATCATATCTTTCGAAACCATGCTTTATCATATAAAAATATTGGAGAAAACCTGATGGCGTCGGCACCATCTCTTTTGAAAGCTTTAAACCATTTAAGCAAACATTGAAGGATAGCATCGAAACCCTTTTCTAAGACATTGCCTTCGAAACCATTGGACCCTTTCGAAAGCCTTTAAGAAGTGACCTAAAACTTCTTTAAAACAAACACTACCTTTTGAAAGCATTGATGACATTAATATCTTCGAAAGGCAAAAGAACGGCAGTAGATCTTTGACTAGGTCGGAACTCCTTCTTTTAAAATATTCTTTCACAAATAAAGGAACTCATTCGAAAGCAAACTTATGTTAAAGGCTACCCTTTCGAAACCTTTTAAAACCTCTTTCAAAACCCTATGCTTTGACTCCTTCGAAGGCTTAAAAAAACAAAGGCAGGCGCTTTTCCTTTAAAACAAACCAAGTTAGCAACCCCTTCAGAAGCTATGCTTTCGACACCTAAACTTTTCCTTTCTCCAATCCACCGCATACCATCTTTGTGATATCTTGTGTATTGGTTTCAGCATTGTAGGTTTCGACTGGATTGAAGGCAGAAGCTCTATGTGGAAAGGTAATTCCAAAGAAGGTGGAATCAACTTTTTGAGTAAACCTGGTTTAATACTACTTAAAGTAAACTTTTCTCTATCTAACCTGCCATGTGTATCCACCAGATTAGTTGACCAAACTTCCCCTAATTCTTTGCTAAAATAATAGCCACTAATTCCAGATGTAAACCATGGTTAAGTTAATCAAATAAGCCCTTCATTAAGCAGAACCAATATTGCAAAGAAGTCCCTCGTCTAAAATATTTTAACTTGCATAGCAAATTACTTTGGAAAAATCCCCAGAAATTCCTGAAATTCACTTTAATCATGTTATCTAACATATCAAAATTTCAGACCCAAATTCTTAATATATTTTCCAAAATAAATTTGAACGCAAATAGCCATATTTTCCTTTGGAAAATTCATAACAATCTTTCCATAGCTTGGAAAATTATCAAAATTGAAACCCAACTCCAATCATGTTTTATATAACATAAAAATTTTCCATGCCATTTAAACATCAACATATATCGGTATTACCCTAAAACCTGCATAAATCCATTTAAACAATTTTGTTTAAATTAAAAAATACAATATTCTAATTTGTTTTGAATCCAATCTCCTTATCACTTATTGGTTTGTTTAATTTATTCTAATTTGTTTTGCGTTTCAAAATGAGGTGAGTGAGGAATCAAATGTTAGGAATGAGAATATATAATGGCAAGGGTTATGGGCGACAAATTCTTAATATACCCTTATGTAATTTGATTAATCCAAAAATTCATTCTTAAGTCCATTTAATTATTTGATTAGGCACAGAATAATTAGATTTATTCAATTCTCAGCCCCTTTATCACTTGACATTTACATTATTTAATTTAATTTATCTAATTAAATATCCTGAATAATGTTATCAAAAATTTGGGGTGTTACAGGCTCCCTTCCTTAAAAAATTTCATCCTCGAAATTCAGTAAGGACTAAATATTAAACATAGCAACCATCTATAATGACTCCTAACAACCATACTACTCTACCTGACTAGGAATAATCTATATCAATCCACTACAGACATACTCTCAAATCAGATCAGGATAAGTATGTCAAATCCTGTCCTTTGTCTTCCAAGTACATTCCATCTCGTAGCCTCTCCACTAGACTTTCACAAACTTGACCGTCTTATTCCTCAATCTTTTCTCATCTCTCGCAATAACCTGAACTGGTTGTCTCATAAAAGTCTAATTAGGCTCTATTACTAGATCTTCTATCTATGTCAAAGTAATAGTAGTCTCTGGATCATGCACATACTTGCGAAGATGAGACACATGAAATACATTATGGAAACCTGCCATACTGCTCGGGAACTCTACTCTATATGCAAGCTTTCCAATCCTTTCTATAATCTAGAATAGACCAACATATCTTGATGCCAGTTTCCCTTACTTCTCGAACCGTTACACACCCTTCATCGATAATGCTTTAATGAAAACCTTGTCTCCAACTGAGAACACTAGGTCTTTACGCCTCTTATCTGCATAACTCTTCTGTCTAGATTGAGCTTCCTTCATCCTTTCTCGAATCAACTCCATCTTCTCTGATGCCTCCCTAACCAAATATGGGCCTAAGACCAATCGGTCTTCAGTCTCCAACCAACATGCTAGTGATTTGCATGGCCTTCCACATAAAGCTTCAAAAGGCGTCATTCTAATACTAGTCTAGTAAATATAAGTGATCCTCTCAAGATCCACCAAAGTCCAACACATAAGCTCCCAACAAATCTTTGAGTATATTATTGACTCTCTCTGTCTGCCCGTCCGTCTGTGGGTGATGTGCGGTACTCATCTTGAGCTTAGTGCCTAACATATCCTACAGACTCTTTCAGAATTCGCTAGTGAATAATACATTTTTGTCACAGACTATGCTACTAGGAACTCCATGAAGTCAAATTATGTTCTTCATAAACAACTTCGCCAAAGCAGGCGTCGTCCTAGTCGATTTACCGGAATGAAATGGTTACTCTTGGCCAACCTGTCCATAATGACTCATATACTCTCATTTTCTCTACTTAACCTTGGCAATCCATCTATAAAATCCATGGATATTGAAACCCATTTCCAAAATAGATCTCTACAGGCTGATGTAACCCAACTCTGCTTCTAATGTTTGGCCTTTACTTGTTGACTGTTTACACAGTGCCTAACCCATAAGCCGACATCCCTCTTCATGCCTTCCCAATAGAAGCTCCTCTTCAAAACTTGTTAGATCTTGGTCCTTCAAGGATGAATCGTAAACTTGGATAGATGACATTCCCCAAGAACTTCTCTTCTCATGTTCTCAAATTTTGGAACATCTAATCTCCCTTTCTTTCTCAACCATCCTCTCTGGTCAAGTAAAAAAATCTTTCAATCATCGACCTCGGTTCCAACTTCAAGACTTCCAATCCTCTCGGCTAATAATGGATCCTCCTTCTACTTAAAAGCAACTCTCACGATCAACTCTTGTCGAACTTCTAAGCAGGACAACATGGCAGTAATCTGACTAGAACTAGCATTCGATCTTAACTGCATAACACAACTGGCCAAAGCTTCTAGATCCTTCCATTCCGCTAACATTGCCAACACCACATTCTGATGTCTTTTACTAAGAGCATCAACCACTTTATTACCTTTGCCCGGTGTATACTCTATATCAAAACCATAAGCAGCCAAAAAATCCAGCCACCTCTATTGTCTCATATTCAAATCCTTTTGAGAAAATAAATTTCTTAAAGACTTATGATCGGTATACAACTCAAATTTCTCCCACAAGAAATAATGCCTCCAAATCTTCAAGGAAAAAATCACCGCAGCCAACTCTAAGAATGAGTAGGATATCTTACTTCGTGTAGTCTAAGCTATATAGTTGCATAGGCAATGACTTTGCCTCTTTCCATCAACACTGCTCCCAATCTAGTCCTACATGCATCGGTGTATACTACCTACCCTTGGTTTCCATCTGGAACTACTAACACTGGTGCATTGGTCAATAAATGCTTTAACCTAAGGAATACTTCCTCATATTTGTTGGACCAAACAAACTTCACTTCCTTCCTTCTAAGCTTAATCTAAGGTGCTGCTATCCATGAGAAAACCCTGAGGAATCTCCGATAGTAGCCATCAAGTCTAGAAAACTTCTAATCTCGGTCACCGTCTCTGGCCTTTTCCGATTGTTTATAACTTTGATCTTATTTGGAATTGAAAATCCTATCTCTGAAAATACATGAACAAGGAACTTAACCTCTTTCTTCCAAAAATGACACTTGGAAAACTTTGCCTTTAGCTGATTTTGCCTCGGCGTCCCAAGCACTACACTAAGATGATCCTCATGCTCTCTTTCATCCTTAGAGTATACCAAAATGTCATCTATAAACACTAATACGAATCTATCCAAATACTCTCGAAAATTCAGTTCATCAAATTCACAAAGAAAGCAGGTGAATTTGTCAAACCGAATGGCATTACTAACCACTCATATGAACCATACCAAGTTCGAAATGCTGCCAAAGGAATACTGTCCTCCGCCACACTCAACTGATGGAACCCCATCTCCAAACCCAACTGGGAAAACACTCTAGCTCCACTCAATTGATCAAAAAATATCAATTCTTGGAAAAGGATACTTATTCTTCATTATCCTTTCGTTCAGCTTACGATAGTCGATACATATCCTCAACGACTCATCTGGTTTCTTCATGATTACTATGCCCGCTCCTGAAGGCGAACCGCTTGGTCTAATAAAGTTCCTTCCTTCTAGATCTACTAGCTGCACCTTCAATTCCTTCATCTCAGTCAATGTCATTCTACTAGGTGGTCTACTTACAGTTTAACTACTGGCACAAGATCTATCAGAAACTAAACAGTTCGTTTCGGTTGTAATTCTGTGACTGCTCAAAGACATCTGCAAACTCTCTTGCTATTCGAACCTGACTTGGATCTTCTCTCACTTTCATTGCACTTAACAAAGCACAACTACTCTGGTCAGAATTCTCTACTAAGAATATAATTCGGTTGTGACTATTAAGGTATCTCAAAGATATTGTTAATCCCTTTTCTGAACGGCAACCCAACTGCTTAAGAAAAGCTAGCGACTTAACGACCTAACATAACAATGGGTTAACTCCCCTAAAACCCCAAACGACTTAACTGTTCACAGCTCCAAGCGACTTACGACCTATAACATCTAGCGAGCTAACATTGCAATGAGTTAACGACTCAACCTCCCAGCGGTTTTCAACGAGTTAAGCGACCTAAACAGATCAATGGCATAATGACTCAAACACGACAGTGGGTTGAATACTACAACGACTTAATGAGGTAGCGCCCTAGCGGGTTATGAGTCCACAGCTGCACCTAAATAAGTCGCCTCTCCTTATGCCGTTTGTATATAGGTCGCTCCAACCTATATTAGGTCGCTGCTTCTCCCAAATCTACCTTAAGTCGCTCCGCCATTAGATCGCCTTCCATTCTCCAAAGGTCGTTGCGACCTACCAGCCAACGCAAATGGCCAAATACACCTACTATAAGCCGTAACCCGTACCCATTAGGTCGCCCGCGACCTAACTCAACTCCTAAGCTGCCCACGGCCTACACCACACGACCTAACTCCGAAATTCCCCTATAAATACCCCGCCTACTCCACATTGGAAGGGGGATTTTCTCGAATGCCAAGACTTTGCTGTTTTCACGACTTCTACAGCACTTCAAATGCCAAAGACACTTCAAAGAACCTTGGGAAAAGATCAAGTTGATTCAACATGAATTCAAAGAGCTTTTCTGCATCAAAGTTCTAACTACTTGCCTTAATGGTGTTGTAATTGAAGGATTATTGTAAAGCTTGTAATCAAATCAATAATAAAAGAGATTAAGTGGACATAGGCTTGACTTTGAGCCAAACCACTATAAAAATTGTTGTCTCTTTACTATTTTCTGCTTGCTTTTAATTCCCGTACCAACGGGTGGTGCTTTCGCTATATCACAACTCACACTGGGGTGTCAGCGTAGATTTTTAGCGTTAACATTTTTGGTGCTTTCATTGAGAGCTGAACTCATGGGTGCTCTCATTATTGCTTCACAAAGATTTGTTGAATGACTCTCCCTAAGAACCAGAAATCTATCCGAAATTATGGCTCCTAGAAGAAAAAGTAGATCTACTAGATTTGGAGATGCTTATGACAACACTGCTACTTCTCCCGCGCCAAATAAGGCGACTCCTAGTGTTGGAATCACAAGGGCGGAATTGGATGCTGTAGTGTCTGGGTTGTATCAACAAATGGAAGCCCAGAACACTTTGATGTTGAACAGGTTGAATGCTTTGCTTGGAGTCAACCAGCAACCAGAAAATAATGAAGAAACTTTTGCTGAGGATGTTCATGATTCCCAATGGAAAAGTATTCCTCAGAGGGCAGCTGGCACCGTCGAAGGGGCACCTCCCCAAGCTGTAGGTTCAAGGCCGCAACGAAATCTTCGTGAACGTTTGTCCAGGCAAACTTTTGAAAAAGTAGCTGACGTCTGTCCCGCGGGGCCTCTAAACAATGAGGAGTACCTCTCGGGAATGATTCGACAAATTATGAAGGAGTGCATGCAAAGGGAGTAAGATGAAAGTGACTGGGTTTTGCTCCAAGCAAGACTCCTTTTACTGAAAGAATTCTGAAGGCCCTGCTTTGGTTCACGAAGCTGACAGTTCGATCCGTGGATCAGTTCTCCGACCTAACATGGAAATTCAAAGATCAGTTCAGGTTACATGCTTCGAAGGCCAAGGACATAATATCACTATCCAGCCTCGAACAAAGCCCCAGAGAGTCTATCAAATCTTTCTTAAACCGCTTTAATATAGCCTTGGCCGAAGTTGACAATGCAGAGCCTCGAATGATTCTGACTTACTTGATGCGAGCTATTGACAAATCAAGTGAATTCGAAAAATGGCTAAAGATGAAAGAGCTAAATTCACTTGAGAAGTTCTACAAGAAGGCTGATGAATTTATGCGCTTAGAAAGCCTTCCTGTGCCAGCAAAAGTAGTCCTGACTGAAGTTGAAAATAACAATGTTGCTTCTAACAAAAGGGAATCTGGTGGCCAGAAGAGGGAGAACGACGATGGAAAAAAGCAGAAAGATGTGAAGAAAACTCGCCACTTTAAACCTTCAGATTTTACTCCCTTAACTGATACTCTAGAAAATATCTTTTTCGCAGCCATGGATGCTGTTGAATACCCCAAACCACCTGAGATGAAGCCTGGGAAAAATTTTATGCATAATGGGAGATTCTGTCGGTTCCACAATCAACCTGGCCATGACATTAATGAATGTCGCCATTTAAAGAATTTGATTGAAGAGCCATTGAGATAGAATAAACTACAACATTATGTGAAGAGAAACAGAAGTGACCCGACCTCATCTACTCAGGGGCAACAAGTTCCTGCTCATCAATCCGGCTCAGGTGAGAGGACTGCAGCGCAGGAATCTGAGAGTCCTGTCATTAATGTTATCATAGGGGGTCCTCACCCAACGGGCAGAAGTTGGGGTGAGATGGAGAGATATGCTCACGCTTTGAGATATGCCCCGGCGGAAGATTTTTTTTTGTCTTGGAAGATGTTGCACCTTTAAAACAGCAATGAACTTTTAACGATGACATCATATTCCGGGCTAGAAACTCTGTTGGTGTTGAGGCTCCCACCATGGATCCCTTGGTGATATCTACAGGCATCGAACCAGCCATTGTAAGAAGGGTGCTTGTTGACTACGGCACCTCTTGCAATGTCCTCTTCAGAAAGACATTTGATCAGATGAAAATTCCCATGACTGATGTCCAAGCTTCCTCACAGAAAATTGTTGGGTTCACTGGAGAACCAAAACAGCCTATAGGGACTATTGACTTATTTGTAGAGCTTGGAGAAGGGGAAAAGAAAGTGATATGAAAACAAACTTTTGTGCTTGTTGACGAATTCTTCGCTTACAATGCCTTCTTGGGTCGGCCGACTCTTGCCGCATTCAAGGCCATTCTCGCCCCATGGTGCCTGACTATGAAGTTCCCCACTGATAATGGCGTCGTGTTGTGAAGGGGGACCAAAATGCCGGGCGAGAATGCTATCTCATAGAGTTACGGGAGGCAAAGAAGAGAGAAATGGGTAAGGGTGCGGCAGCTCCGCTCCGCATCACAGAGCCCACCTTGTAGCAATTATGGGGTGGACCCTGCACCGGTGAGCATAGTGGTGCATGAAAAGAGATTGATCCCAGAAAAACCAGTGCAGGGGAGAGTAGAGTGGTGCCGGTGGAAGTGACGGTGCCAATACCTGTTGACTTGAATGATCCAAACAAGGTGCTGAATGTGGGTTCACAACTCGGTGTGACGATTCATATTATGTTGATATCATTCTTGAAAGCAAATCTGGATGTATTCGCTTGGAGTCATGCCGACATGTGTGGAATATCTCCAGAAATCGTAGTGCATGCTTTGAATATTGATCTAAAATTCACACCCGTAAAGTAGAAAAGAAGAAACCAGGGTCCTGAAAGGTCGACAACATTAAAAGAAGAAGTAGATCGGCTCATGGAAAATGGCTTCATTAGAGAATCCACTTATCCAAATTGGGTTTCTAATCCGGTGGTGGTTAAAAAAGCAAATGGAAAGTGGAGGGTATGCATCAACTTTTCAAGCTTGAACAAAGCATGCCCCAAGGACTGTTTCCTGTTACCCAGGATTGATCAGTTGGTGGATGGAACAGCCGGGCATGAATTATTGTCTTTATGGATACTTACTCAGGATATAACCAAATCATGATGCATGAGCCAGATCAGGAGGACACGAGCTTCATCACTGATGTTGGTCTTTACTGCTATAAAGTCATGCCCTTTGGACTAAAGAACGCGAGGGCAACTTATCAAAGACTTGTTAATGCCATGTTCAAATCCCAGATTGGCAAGACCATGGAAGTATATGTTGATGATATGTTGGTGAAATCGAAGAAGGCAGTAGACCACATGGATGATTTGGCAGAAATATTCGCGGTCGTCCGAAAGTATGGGATGAAGCTAAATCCTCTGAAATGTTCATTCGGGGTAGAGTCTAGAAAATTCTTGGGTTTCATTGTGATTGCTTGGGGAATCAAAGCTAATCCTGCTCAGATTACTGCTTTAAGAGGAGTCAAAGCCCCTAGGACAAAGATGGAATTGCAAAGCCTCAATGGGAAAGTCGCTGCTTTGAGTCGGTTTATTTCCAGGGCCACTGATAAATGCATTCCCTTCTTTGACGCTCTGAAGAAAGGAAAGAAAAACTTTGAACGGACTCTTGAATGTCAGAAAGCTTTTGATGAACCGATTCGTCACATGGAAACGCCTCCAGTACTTTCTAAGCCCAGCAATAGTGAAGATCTTTTCATACATTTAGCGGTTTTATCTCATGCTCTCAGTGCAGCATTGGTACGGGAAGACGCAAAAGTTTAGCGGCCGGTTTATTACATCAGCAAAAGATTCACTGGGGCAGAGATGAATTATCTAAAGCTGGAAAAGCTCGCCTATTGTCTGTTGATTGCGTCCAAAAAGTTGAGGCCATATTTCCAAGCTCATCCTATTAAAGTCCTCACTGATCAACCTCTAAAGCAAGTCCTTTTTGCCCTGAAACTTCGGGTTGTCTTCTGAAGTGGAATATTGAACTCAGCCAATATGATATCGCCTACCATCTCCGAAGAGCAATCAATGGACAAACTTTAGCAGATTTCATTGCAGAATACATAGATAAAGGTGACAGTGAGGAAGAGGTGACTGATGACATCCCGATCCGATGGAAATTATATGTTGATGGTGCAAGAAATGATTATTGTTCTGGAGCTGGGGTTGTGCTTGAAATTCCCGAAGGTCGGTCATTATGCTATGCATTGAGATTAAAATTTCCTTCGACAAATAATGAAGCAGAATATTAAGCACTTGTTGTCGGTGTGAAGATTGCTAAAGAACTAAACGTCAAAGTATTGCAGATCTTTAGTGATTCCCAGCTTATTGTATGCCAAGTCAAGAAAAAGTTTCAAACTAAAGGAGGAAATTTTCCTGCTTACTTGTCAAAGGCCTGGGAGCTTCTCGATGATTTTGATCATTATACAATAAGCCATATACCCCGGGAAGAGAACATGAAGGCAGATTCTCTCGCAAAATATTCAAGCTCTGGCGAAGCTCAATTATTGGGATTGGTCCCTGTGGAAGTCTTGTCAGCTCCAAGTACTGATGAGATGGATATTGATTGGATTATGGCTGTATCTCAAGAGAAGGAGTCGTGGGTGACCCCGATCAAGGAATATCTACTCAACGACTCCTTATCAGAAAAATCAAAAAAGCGCTGGAGGCTGTTAAGAAAAGCCCCGAGATATGCAATTCAAGACGGCCGGTTGTACAGACGAGGATTCTCAATGCCATTACTCTGATGTGTAACCAAGGAAGAGGCGAAGACAATTTTAGCTGAGGTGCACGGAGGAGAGTGGGGATGATTCAGGTGGCCAAACTCTAGCAAAGAAAATTCTCCACTATGGGTATTTTTGGCCAGATATTAATCGAGACGCTGCTAGCTACTCCTGAAAGTGTGACGGATGCCAGAGATTTGCAAAAATCCCAAGTGCACCTTCCATCGAGCTAACACGGATGGTCAGTCCATGGCCATTCGCCATTTGGGGATAGATCTCATTGGGCCTTTGCCGATTGCCAAGTCCGGAATCAAATATGCCATTATTGCTGTTGATTATTTCACTAAATGGGCTGAATTTGAACCATTGGCTAATATTACCTCTAAAAAGATGATAAACTTTGTGACTAAAAATATCATTTGCAGGTATGGTGTGCCTCGGAAGATAATCACAGACAATGGTACCCAATTTGAAAGCGAAGAATTGCAGGACTTTTGCAGGCGATTCAAGATCCAAAAAAGCTTCTCTGAAGTGGCTCATCCGCAGGCAAACGGGCAAGTGGAAGCAATGAACAAAATTATCAAATCAACCATCAAAAAACAGCTGGAAAAAGCAAAAGGTGGTTGGGTCGATAAGCTGCCACTAGCACTTTGGGCATGCAAAACTACCCACAAGACTACGACTGGGCACACTCCATTCTCATTAGCAAATGGGTCAGAAGTAATGATTCCAGTGGAAATAGAGGTCCCCTCATACCGGAGAATTCATTTCAACCAAGCTGAAAATGAAAAGCTACAACTTGAAGCACTTGACTTGCTTGATGAAAGAAGGAAAGAGGCTAAGCTCAGAGTTGCAGCCCATCGGCAAAGGATAGCCAGGCACTTCAATTCTAAAGTTCGCCAACGCAGCTTTGAAATTGGGGATCTAGTCTTGAAAAGGGTCATGATAGCAACAGGAGTGTTTGGGCCAAACTGGGAAGGGCCATATGTCATAGGAAAAAAACTTCTTGATGGCACTTTCAAACTCATAACTGCCGAAGGAGATCCAATTTCGAGAGCCTAGAACAGCAATCACTTGCGTCCATATTTTACTTAGAAGCCATGCTTAAATCTGTAAAATGATTGTGGATGTATCATTCTTGTATTGCAAGCCATTGTAAAATCAATGTGAATTAACAATAAGAACTATAAAGTGGATGTAGGCCCAGTTCTTGGTCGAACCACTATAATCTTGTGTTCTCTACTATTATAAAATGTCTGTCTCATTTCGATGTGCAAATATCTTAAATATATTGCTAAAATATCGATTTAATATTGCAGGCTATCAAAGCAAAGCTTACCTATTCTACACATCACAAGGCCAAGCGATTCCTACAAATCACTCAACAAACAAATGTCAAGCTACAAAAATTCCAGATTCAATTCCTACATAAGAAGTGCTTCTCACAAACAGTTGGTGATTCCACCGAAGGGGCACCTTCCTAACATGGAAATTCCAGGCCCTTGCTAATCGATTGCAATCGTTTGTGCAAACGAACGTTCGGTTAAGTAGCTTGTGCCTGCCCCGTGGATTCACTTAACAATGAAATACACTTCTCTAAAAAAACAACTTGCAAAAGAAAGGAACATGTACTTGGAAATGATAATGAGAAATCGCTGAGGGGAAGATGGTGAAAAGACATGGGAAAGCAGACAAAAACCAGCCAAAATGGAATCTTGTCTCTCAACCAAATGGTTATGGGACCACCGAAAGGGCACCTTCCCAAAGTGAAGGTTACAGGCCCTCGCTAGTTAATTGTGATCGTTTGTGCAAACAGACATCTAGTTAGGTAGCTTGCGTCTGCTCCGTGGATCCACTTAACTGTGAGATGCAACCTTTTTGGAAAACGAAACAAAAAAGCCCTCTTCGAAGGCACACTTCTACTATCAAGGGAAGATCAATTTCTCCATAATGAGAACATTCTTCCCTAAAAAAGTTAAAGTGCCAAAAAAGCTTTCTTCAGAGGCACACTTCTACTCTCAAGGGAAGATCAATTTCTCCATAATGAGAACATTCTTCCCCAAAAAAGTTGAAATGCCAAAGAAATCCCTTAAACGAGGCACGCCCAAAAATGAAATGTTATCGCTTGAAAAAGTCATTTGTGGAACCACCAAAGGGGCACCTTCTCAAAAGAAGGTTCTAGGCCGCAGCTAACTGCTCGTAATCGTTTGTGCAAACAAATATCTGATAAAGCAGCTGACGCCAGTCCTGTGGGCCCACTTAGCGATGAGATATAACTTTCTGGCAAACAAATCAAAGCCTTCTTCGGAAGCCCGCTTTACCGCGTAGGGGAATCCACTTCTCAAAAATAAAAGTGACCATCTCGTAAAGGTGAAGTGTAAAAACTTTTTCTAAAAAAAAAAAGAAAACTTCTCCAATACAAGGCACACTCTACTAGAGAAAAATAATATTTCCTCAAAATGGAAGAATTACTCTCCAGAGTAAGGGTACAAGTCTTTTCAAAATGGAGAAGATTGCAATAAGCCGTGGTATGGGGGCAATATAATATAGGTACATTAATAAAAGCAACGGTCAAGCAACATACCACGAGCTCACTGCAATATCATACAAAGAAAATAAAGAAACTTGTGTGAAAATAAGGAATAAATGCACTTACAAATACAGAAAAAAGATTTTACAAGTAAAAAGAGTCATTCTATTGCATATTATAAAAGATTTGTATACATGTGCAGGTTTCAAAAAGCGGGGGCCGGTACCCGCGCAATTTCCGGTCGATACAAGTCTTTAGATACAAGAAAAAAGCAAAAAAGCAGAACAAGAAGGATAAAACCATACCCATTACTTCTTCTCCCCGCACCCTTTGGAGCCCTCGCCTGGCCTAATGGTTAACTTCGTGAGTCGGCCTGAACGAGTCGGGAAAAAAAGGAGAAAGAGGTGCAATTGGGTCCTCTTTCGCTTTCTCATCGTTAGCAGAAGTGCCCTTCTTTTTCTTCGAAATTCCACACTTTCCCCTCTTCTTTGAAGAAGATTCGCTGCCCGGAGTGATAAGATCAATCGGCTTTGTATCATCGGCAGTAAATTTCTCCGAGGTCCTCTCACCCTCCTCAAGTTCTTCAGGTTTCTGCTCTTGTGAAGCGGCCGGGTCATCTAAGCATTGAAGAGCTCCTATTTGTTCTTCTTGCGACCCCGGTTGAGAAGCAGAAGGAGTAACTTGAAGAGGTGGAGGGGCAACAGCTGGAGGAGGCGAAGCATGTACAACACTTGTTGTTTTCACTACAGAAGAAGAAAAGTTAACATCAGTATTTCTCGCAAAGATAGGAGATAGTGGCACGTCGAGGTTTAAGTAATAAGCAAGAAGTTCATCGAGCTCATGTGAAGCAAACGAGTAGTCCACTTGAGCTGGATTAGTGTTGAAGTTACTTGGAGAGATTGGCTTTATCACGTCAATTTCAAAATCTTGGGCTTCGGTGTCTTCTTGGGCCTTGTCTTCGACATGAGCAGTTGTAGTTTCGGTTTCGGCTTTGGCAGGAGGCGGAGAGTGGGAACTGGAGCCAATAAAATCGATGTCAACCGAAGCCGAAGGACGAGTTGGGTCGGCCAAAGGTGCCTTCCCCTGATGCTCTTCTTCCGCCGCTTCGGCTCGTTCCTTGGCAAGTTGTTCTTTCCTTCTAGCAAGGGTGGCACGACCCTCGTCGTCCAAAAAATAAGCCTCAAGATCCTCCTCAGCGTAGCCAGCGTCTCTAAGCATTTCAACTGCTGCCTCCCACACTTCAACCAGGGTAACCTCATACTTTGGGCCCAAAAATGAAAGACTGCCACGCCCCAAGATGCTGTGAACATAAAAATCGAATAGAGTGGAGCTAACATTGGCCTTAGTCTCCTCATGTGATTGTTCAGCTGCTGCTTTTCCAGGATGGCCTCGTCACGCTCCTTTTCAGCCTTAGAAAGTTGGGCCTTTAACACTGTAATCTCCAAATCTTTGGAGTTAGTCTTTTCCCGTAGCTGAGCAGCATCATTGCGGTAGATTTCCATGATTTTCTGCTTCGCCTCAAGTTTAGCCTCAGCATATCGCTGAGTAGCGTGGGCGTCTCTTACTTGCTTTTGAAGAACCTCTTCCTTTTGAGTATAAGAAGTGGAAAAGGTGGCAAGATCATCTTTAAGCTTCTTTATTTCAGCCTCAAGTTTCTCGTTATAGGCGGTGATGCTCTTCATCTATGTATCATGCTGATCAAGAACTTTTTGCCACTCAGACTTATCGCTTGCCATGGTCAGCATAGCCTCGAGATTTAAACGATTTACTCTTTGAAGCTCATCAACTAGTTTTTGCCAGCCGGACATTCTTTCAATATCAAGCTTGACAGCGTCGAGATTTCTCAACATGGCCTGTTTATCAATTGGAACCAAGTCCAGATCAAACCGTACTCCTTTCAAGCACCAGTGTGGAAATCGGCTTTGGAGTACAGACGGAGGCTTATCAACTTGATAAGGAGGCTTATTAATGATTGCTTGAATTTCAGCTCTTATAAGGGAAGGAGAGCTAGAAGGGATGTCTAGAGAGATAGAAACAGCGGGCACTTTAGAAATTTCAGATGTAGACTTTTCGCTAAGCTTGGCTCGCTTGCTTGAATCTTTATCTACATGATACTTCCCCTTATCGTCATGAGATTTTCTCTTATGGGAGTCATCATCCCTTTGGTAAGAGTTATGTCGATCGTCTCTTCTTCCATAATGCCCCTCATAAGCCTGTATTTCGCGAGCTTTCCTAGCTGCTCTTTCCTCATCAGTCTCCCTAGGGGCGGGAAGATAGCGCCTGGGGTCATAAGAATCACGCCTCGCATAGCGTTGAAAGTCATCGTAATATGAGCTGTTGTGTCTCATGGGAGAACCTGAAAGTGAAGAAGAGACAAAATTTAGAAATCTTTGAAATAAAGAAGCTAAGTGCGCATAATTTCCTAAAATCCTAAGTGTGTGTGTGGCGTGCGAACTACGCGCGTCAAGCTACAAACCACTCTTCAGCTTAGGAGTGATGTCGGCTTTTGCAGTAGGAGTCAACTCTTGGGTTGATGGAATTGATCGCAAAACGGATGTCGCTTCGATTGCTGGAGAAACAAGCTTAGAAGTGGTGGTGTCATCTTTAAAGATCTCATGGGAAGTCACCATAAGATCATTCAGTCGTCCAAAGATATCATCACCATCGTCCCTAACAGAATGGGTCATATCAGCAGTGCCCTCTTCAGCACGCTTTACACTCTTCATAACGGAACTTTCTTTCTCAGCTCCCTCATCAGCTTCTCTAGCAGCCTTCCTAGAAAGTTGAGGAAATTCCTCTTCTTCAATAACTGGGAGAAGTTTAGATTTGCCAGATAATCCCACACCTTCAACGGAATTGGAGCATTTCACTAATGAAGCCTCTACAACAGGTTCCTTTAGTGCGAATTCCTTGGCGGAGGCTGGGGCATCTGACGCATCTGCTTGAGAACTGGGGGCATCACGGGACTGAATGGATCGAGAAGAGTGCAAGAGTCCGAATTGGTGCAAAAATTCATCCTTCAGTAGAAATTTAATACTTCTCTCATCGATAGCTACGGCGCTCAATCTTTCGAAAGTCGATTTGTGACCAGAATCTTTAAAGGGATGAGGAAGTGCTGCAAAAGTAAAGAATGAAGTTAGCACTTGACGACTCGAATTTTGAAAGGCTCAGAAATGAAGTGAACGGAGATAGGTAGTCATACTTCCTACTCTCCAGATACCGTAGAATCTCGGGGGCTAACGGACAAAGAAGAACTGGTTTAAAAACCCGTGAGCGCTCTCGGGCAGATCCGTAACCAGCTTGCGGTTTCTTGCACTCCTTACAAGATTAATGGAAGGGTGATCTTTGTTCCACCCGAATGAACACAAATAGTAGATTTCCTAGAAACTTGGGAGGCGGTTAAGCGTCCTCCTAAATAGTACACACAACCCCATCAAAATGGCATAGCCATTAGGGTGCAACTAGAATAGAGAAATAGTTATTCGAAGGAGGAGTGTTCTAAGAAAATCGTTGAAGGGGGGAATAGCTCCATTCAGACACATTTGATGGTTGACTGCAATGAAGCCAGGAGGCGGCCTATTGACAGTGTCATTTACCCCAGGAAGCAGAGCATCCGCTTCAGTAATGCCGAATTGAATACATAGCTGGCTGGAAGCCCGTCGGTTCAATGTAGTTGAAACTCTTTCCGGAGGATTCTCCAAAGGGTCAGCCATTGGGAAAACCTCATCGGCCTGCTCTACTATCTCTTGTTGAGAAGCCATTCTACACAAGGAACTGGATATTCAAATATGAAGGTGCACGTTTCCTAAAAGCGTGTGAAGTGTTGTGCAAAGCTACTGAAATAACAAGTAAATAAAGCAAAACTTGAAATAATACTGGTTGGCACACGTCAATTCAGGAAGATTCAAGGCTTGTTATTGGATCAAAATTAAGTGTAGTTCCAATGCAGATAATATTCAGCAATAAGCAGTTATAACTGTATGAATTTTGCGTTGATGCTTCATTTGAGTCAGTTGATTCACAACATTTCATTTTTAATTAGATTCATATTATTTTACTTAAGTAAAATATTATCTCTTTGACCTAATCCATCACTCGATGTGGGCAGTCGATGATGAGTATATTCGTCCTAGTTTTTTGCATTATAATAACAGGTTATTAACAATCAAATGTTGGTGCAATCTGTTTAGAGGCAGTAGAAAGTTCAAGCACGCAGTTAAAGTTAAAGGTCTAGTCACATTTTACGAATTAAACAGTGCGATACTTTATCTTGTTCAACTTATGCTGTTCATATTGTCCAAAGCCATGGAATGATAAGGCATGTGCAAGGTAGAAGGTCACTGGTTAAGGCTATAAAGCTTTAAGTCACGACGAGGAAAATGTGCTTAAGTCTTAGCTCGTCCAAGTACAAGAGTGACCTAAAGGTTATGCCATAAAAAGTTAACTCGCCCAAATTATGGTGCGACCCAAAGATGGGTCGTTAAGGGAGTTATCTCGTCTGAAGCAGTATACTATATATCCTAAGTCGCTTGAGTTCTTAAGTTATTCCATTTGAGCTCTAACGACCTAAGTTAAGTTGCAGAATGACAATGTCACTCAAAAAGTTATTCATGTGCCTTGTTCCAACGACTTAGCTTAAGTTGCAAGTTCTCTAAGCCGTTCAGACTCCCTTAAGTCGCCAAAGTTCATATGTCGCTCAGGCTCCCTAAGTCATCAAGACTCTTAGGTCGTTCAACTATGTAAGTCGCTCTACATAATTAATTCGCCTCATGTAACGACCCATAATTTCTGTCAATTAAAATTCGTATATTTAATTATTTTAAATATTAATAATTGAAATTTATAAGTCGAATAAATTTTATTTCGAATAATTAGATTTAATTGAATAATTAAATCGATAATTTAATATGTGAAAATATAGAAATAATTGGAATTTGGGTTAAAATATGTTTGAAATTGATTTGTAAAATTTTATTATATCATATTGGAGTTAGAACGATGTTTTAGAACTTTTAAAATCGAATTAAAAGTTAATTTGTGAAAATTGAATATTTTAATATTTAAATCGACTAGTGAAATTAGCCATTTTTCGAACAGTCTCAGAATTGGACGAAACTAGTTCCATTGGATCCGTAATAGTTTGTTACTATCGGATTTCAATTTTTGTAGCAATTAGAGTTTTCATTTGACCGTAGCAGCTCGAAACGCATCGAAATTGTTTTAATATTTATTTGGCGAGTTAAAATAGCCATTTTTCAAACAGTCTCGGATTTGGACGAAACCATTTTCATCGGATCCATAATGTGATATTATTGTACGGTTTCAAATTTCGTGTCAATCGGATTTACCGTTTGTCCGGGGCAAGCCAAAACGCCTAGAAATTTGATTTACCGATTTAATTTTAAATTGAACGTTTATTGCCATAACTCGTACAGATGATCAAATTAGCTCCCAAAACACATTCCGTTGTGTTCGGAACGCTGGGTAAACCTTAGGAACGCCAACTGGCACGCTTCGTTTGGAGTTCGGAAATTCCGAGATGAATAGTGTTTGAGAAATTTTCTATAAAAGCCCCTTAAAATTTCATTTTGCAAAATAAAAACAACCCCTAGGGTTTCAGGAGCCGGCCGCCTCTTATATAATCAATGGCCAAAATTTAGTTTTCTTCCCCTCCAATTATCTTCCAATCCGTTAATCCTTATCAAAAACTTTCAACTAACAAATTAAAGAGCATAGTGAGTTCTATAAATCCAACGGCTACGATGTGATATGGAGTAGAGAATTGATGGGAATTGGCATTCAAAGCCATGCGTTTATGCGTGAAGTTCGATGTAGATATGGGGCCGAGTTCCACCGTGTTCATGCCGAAGGTAGCATTCGTCGTGAGCTTCGAAACCGTGTATCCTGATCGTCCTGAAGTTGATTGTGGTGGTCGCGGCATCAAGCCCTAGGTGATGGATCATGGGTCCTTTGTTGCATTCGGTTACTGGAGCATACGCGTGAGGGAGATGATGTTGTGGGCGGCTTGGATTTGCACGGGTGAGGATCAATGGTTGAGATGCAATCTAGGTTTATAAAATATAATAAATGTTGTAAATTTTATATATATAAATTCGTGTAACTTTAAAAATTCGTATCTTTTTCATACGAGGTCGAAAACGCACGAAACAAGTTGCATTGGGTTCGAATGGACGAGCACTACGCTATGGAATTCGATTGGAGTCATTTGGATCTAGAGAAAATTTCGGGTAAAATTAAACGTCTGTTTAATTTTATTCGAGATAAAAGCTGAAAACGAAATTGAAATCAAGGTGAGAACTTCTCACTCAATCGAATCGGTTTCGATTTTAATTTTAAATAGTTATATTTAAAATTCTTGAATGTATGTTTGAATGATGATTGTTATCTATTGATTGTTAAAATAGAAATTATACGCCGCTAGTAAGCGGAGGTTATTTATTAAAAACATATACCACGAATATTTCACAGTACAGTGAAATTGGTATTATTTATGTACTTGGAGTTGATTTCCCGCATTATATAGCGGATGAGACCCTATTGCGCCGCCTATTAAGCGGATTAAATTTTAAATTCTATATACCGCGATAATTCCGTACTGGAACGGAATTGGTATTGTGCTAACATCTTTGGATGCAGGAAAACAGGTTGGAGGGATCCAACTGGATTCCTCAATAATATTTATTTGATTTCAGATATTTTGATATTTGATTGATTATCATATCGATACATGATGTCGTTGTTGTCATGATTGACTATTTGGTGTGTAACATCATTGGGCCAATTTTGGAATTTTAAAAGGATTTTTAAAGTGATTTTTTGAAAGTATACGTTTTATAAAATATTTTTGGAATTGATTCATTTTAAATAAATAAACGCTATAATTTTAATGTTATAAAAATTGTGATTTTTGACAAATTTAGTTAAAAGTTGATTTTTGAAAGTATGGGGTTAATGATTTTATAAAATAGTTTAAATTGGAATTTTTGAATTTATTATAAAAAGTTCAAATATAGGATTTATGAAATTTGATTATTTTATAAATCAAAGAACATGATGAAATTATAAAGGAGTTTAAAGACGTTTTAAAATAATAATATAAACTGATTTATATAAAAGATTTATAAATTGATATTTATACATTAAAAATATTTGAATTATAAAACGAGTTTTTATAAGTGTTAGAATGAAGTGTAAATGAATTTCATAAATGAATTAAATTTATAGAATTTTAAACGGTGAAGTTATAAATGGAATTTTATAAGCAGTAGGTTTATAAAATTTGTAAAGTTATTAAAAGAATAGTTTTGGGTAAATAAATGAATCTTCAAAATTATAAGATTTATAATTTGGGAAGTTTAAAAGAACGCTTTTGTAAACAAATAAATTATAAGTATTTAACTTATAATATGAACTTTTGGTATATAATTGAGTTATAAATTGAAATAGGTTAATAAAGGAGATTTATAAGAGGAAGCTGTTATAAAATAAATAGGAACGGAATTTATAAACATTATTTTATAAATCCACAAATGGCTTATTTTGATAAGTAAATTGTTATAACTTATTAATGGAGTTATATTCACGTTTTAGATAGTGAATAATCCTTTAAAATAAAATGTATAGAAATGATGAAATTGGTTAACGAAGTATATTCACGTTTTTGGATAGTGAATAATATGTTAAAGAAATTGTTTTGGATGTGATGTTTTAAATAGAATTAAAACAATCTAACGATGTTTTTTTAATGTGTTAAAGTTCGAAACCACAGATTTCAACATTCATTGTTGAAATAGATGTTTTCGAGAAATAGAAGGAGATGGTGGACTATAACACTGTTGTTATAGTAAATGATTTCCGAAAGGAAATGTTTTGTATAGTATTGGGATTTATATATCTATTTTAATTTCGAATCCCTATACTAGTGATTTTGGGTTGTCGTAACGATGTTTTACGCAACATTCGTTTTGGCCCAAATAAATATGTTTAAGAGAAAGATTTCCTTAAAGAATGAAATATATACTTAATTTCGATTTAAGTATATTGAATATTTTCCAAATATTGAAAATAAAAAGATTTGTGAATTACTTATTATTAAATAAGTATGGTAATGTTTTCCAATATGAAGTGAATATTTAGAGAATTTATCTCTTTGAAGATAAATTGAAAATGAATAATTGAAATCGTGTATTCATAAATATTTTGGAATGTAAATTCACTATGGAATTTATAAATGAAAAGAGGAATTTGTTTAAAAATAAATGCTGATTTATTTTTGAAGTGTGGGAATAAATTTACGGATTTAGAACATAAATATAAAGTAAATCGTTAAGGATTTATCTAATGGGTTTAAATGAACCATGTTGAAATGAAAGTATTTCTGCGTAAGGAAAATGATTGAAATTTGTTTTCAAAAGTGGTAAAGGTGAAAAGTTATTTGAAAATTGTTTTCAAATGGTTGAAGTGTGAAAACTATATATCTTGTAAAGATATTTTTGGAAAATAAATAATTTGGAAAATTATTTATAATCTAGTGATGTTGTGCATATCCATTGATAGTTCAATAACCGACTATCAATATTTACCTTTGAATGGATATTTGTTGCGATTTGCTTGAATTTGAATGCCACACTTATTTTTAAATAAGCGCTCACTATTCGGGTTAGCCGGGAAAGGACCTTGGGGTCGTATAACCCATTCCGAATATGAGATACGTCGTTATGAATTGCATTTGAAGACCGGTGTTGAGGACCGGATATTTTTAACAGCGAAAGGACAACTCGTCGAATGTCTTTGCATCGAATGGTCCCCGGTATAGAGACTCCATATGTGATGAGAAGTCCGGACGTGATCAGTGAATATCCGGATTGCAAGGACTTCTTTGTAAGTGCCTTCGGTTCTGTTCGATCTCGGAACAGACTTGTATGGATAGTATGTCTGACATTACAAATTGAGATATAAAGCTGATTTCTTTCAAATATATTTCTGTTGGTGGCGGAGAATTTATTCTCTTAGCTTAACACCCTTCTCTAAGACGTACGTGCTCAGAGATTATGTAGTTGATGGTTATCAGCGATATATTTCCAATTTGGTAATGTGACATGCTGAGTGTTGCTGTGAAATGATCATTGTTTGATCATTTGCGATATGATCATTTGTTGGATCATTTATCTTTGTGATCATTACTTTGATCATTTGTTGACCCAAAGCATGGCTTTGAACCAAAGCATGGCTTTATGGACGAGACTTCGTCGGACCTCACACCCCGGAAATGGTCAAAACAGGAAGGATGCGACAAGGTTATTAGGGGGTAGCGCCCCTTAAGTGTATGTCATTCCTTCTGGATAGAGGTGGTATCATGGTATGGAGCCCAGATACTTAACCTATGTTGTGCTGTAAACTTATTACTTTGTGGTTGTTGGAAATCGAGGATCCTCAGATGTAGATCGGTTACGATCGGCGGATGACATATTCGTGTCAGTAGTTACCAAGTTAGGGGTAACCCGGCCTTGTGTTGGCAGAGATCCGGTTTCGTTCTCAGGATGTCATTCCAGAGGCGTTTCCATGTGGCAATGGGAAGTTCGTTGGCCTGACCATTTTTTGGAAATCCAAAGAAACAATACGAGCCTTGTACGGTTTTAGTTGTAGAACCTGCGATCTAATATGGTAGCTATAGAAGGCATAATATAATGGTACCTATGCTGGCTAAGATTTATATTCTACTTTCGAAATGTTTTCTACACTATGCACTAATAATAATATCAAAAATGATTCGATTTTGCGTAGTAAGCATCTTTGACTAACATAAGGAGAAATATCCCCCATGTCTGCGTTTGCATTGTGTGTGTGCGGGAGGCCTTATGGTAGTTTCATTTTTAAAAGCATTGCGAATCTATTTTAAAATTATCCTGTACTTTGTTTTATAAATAAACTGTTTTAGTTCTCACACTAGTCATATGACTGACTCGGAGTTTATTGTTTTCCTTCCTAAACTCTGGGTGCCCACCAATTTCCACACGGGCAGTCAAGAGTCAGGTTTATCAGGATATTCTGGAATTCAGGAGTTGCTAGAGGCAAGATGGATGGCATGGCGTATTCACTAGTATATAGTATTTCTTTTCCGCTGTTTATTGTTGTTTGTTGTTGTACACTCTGATGATATAATGTAATGTAATGTGATGTAATGTAATAACTGATATAGTTCTTTGTTTAAAGATTATTCATTTATCTATTATATGTTGTTCCACTGCGATTGTGAGATTCTGATATTGTTCTGCTGTTTTTTTTGTTTTGTTCTATCTTTTCTCTCTTCTTCTATCTTTTTCTTTTTCTTTTAAAAAAACCTAAGAATTCGTATTTCCGTTCATCTTGAGTTAATCAATGGAGATTAGTGTATATTCAAGGAGTACGGATTTGCGGGTCCTCACATCTGGTATCAGAGCATATGGTTAAGAGACAACCATGGCTCTGTTGGGTATTACTCATTAGAGATAGAGTCAGTAGTACTCTAGAATGAGTTTGAGTGTAATAATAGCTATGAGTGCGTATTTGTTAGTGAATATAAAATTGTTTTATATTGTGATGATTGGTTTGTTGAGTGGTATATGGATTCTGGTTAATACGAGTAATTAACGTTGTTGATAGGGATTTCTAAACACTTGTACATAACAATTCGACACAATATTGTTTTAAATTGGGTAAATGAAATAATTTACCTTAAGTATATTTTATATATAAAGGAATAATTTTTAGAATTATTAAAGTGTATGTAAGTAGATTGTTTGGTTGGTTGAAAATGTAAGAATATATATATATAAGTTAATTAAAAGATGTTTGAATAATCTAAATAAAAGAATCATTGTATAAGTAAAACGAATTATAAGGATTGAATTATAATTAAAGTGATTTACAATTGTGAAATAAAACTTATATATATAAGAAGTGAAACCATATGAATATATTTATGAATATGAGTTGTAAATAAAAAAAAAATGAGTTTGAATAAATGATGAAATTTGACTTTGGTAAAGGTTAAATAAATTTTACTTTAGAATTGGAATCTGAATTGATTTATAAGTGGAATTTAAGTTAAGTAAAGCCAAATAATGTTTAAATGGAATATAACTTAAGAGATGTTGAATGAAGTTGATTTTGGTATCGAAGTAAATTAATAAAGTTAAGTGATAAATGTGAACTTGAGTTATATAAATGAAATTCAACTTTTGTAATTGAATTGAATTAATCAATTAAATGTAAATAATTGATATGAAATAATGAATGTAAGTGTAATTCATTAAAAACTAAGGTTATTGGAAGTTGAATAATTAAATGAAAATCAATTTAATTAAACCAATTGAAAGTAAAGGTGTTAAACCAAATTGAATGAAGATAAGCAAAGGAATTTGGTTGTAATTAATATACATTGGTTGTTATATGATAATTAGTTGATTGTATAAAAAACCCATATGCAATTGGGTTAATGAAATTGAAAGCTAAAGAAATTGAAACCCAATTGGAAGTTAATTGAATTTGATTTGGAAGTGAACCAACTTGAATATGAATTAGTGAATATAAATTGATTGAAAATGAATATTAGTAAAAACATCCATTGTTAATGAATCAAATGTGATTAAATTGAAAACCCATTTCATTGAATATTAATGAGAATATGAATGAATATTTATACGTTATGGATGTTAGTTGGATGATAGTTGGTTGATGGTTGAATATATTGCTTTGACTACATTTGCTATGTTGGCATATATAGTTATTATGTTGCTATATGTTGTATACTGATACTATTGTCTATATACATGTTTCTCATCCGTTTGTTGAGTGTTTAGTAGGTGCGGATTGCGTTTGCTTCGCATTTGGAGCTCGCTTACGCGTTATATTAGCCGTATATGCTCGTTAATAAAATATAAGGTACATATCTCGGATTAAATATCGTACTTTTACACTTTTTCCCTACGGGATGCCTCATCACGTGATGAGATGTATATTTGTTATATATATACTGTCATTTTTTTCGGATCGAGCCGTGCAAAGGAGACTATGGCGAATTTTTCCGAAAATTTAAGGCGTTCGAATATTTTTGAGAAAAATTGGAAAATTTTGAAAACAATAATTTTGATTTGGAATTGAAAGTTAAACAATAGTAGTTGGTTTTGAAAAAATAACTAAGTATGATTTGAAAACTTAGTAAAGATATTGTAAGAAGTTTAACTATGGAATTTGGGAAAATTAATGGATTCTATAACTTTTCTTACTTGGTAACTTCGATGACGAAATTCTTTTAAGGGGGGAAGATTGTAACGATCCAGAATTTCTGTCAATTAAAATTCGTATATTTAATTAATTTTAAATATTAATAAGTGAAATTTATAAGTCAAATAAATTTTATTTCGAATAATTAGATTTAATTGAATAACTAAATCGATAATTTAATCTGTGAAAATACAGAAATAATTGAAATTTGGGTTAAAATATGATTGAAATTGATTTATAAAATTTTATTATATCATATTAGAGTTTGAACGATGTTTTAGAACTTTTAAAATCGAATTAAAAGTTAATTTGTGAAAATTGAATATTTTAATATTTAATTCGACTAGTGAAATTAGCCATTTTTCGAACAGTCTCAGAATTGGACGAAACTAGTTCCATTGGATCCGTAATAGTTTGTATTATCGGATTTCAATTTTCATAGCAACGGAGTTTTCGTTTGACCGTGGCAGCTCAAAACGCATCGAAATTGTTTTAATATTTATTTGGCGAGTTAAAATAGCCATTTTTCAAACAGTCTCGGATTTCGACGAAACCAGTTTCATCGGATCTGTAATGTGATATTATTTATGGTTTCAAATTTTGTGTCAATCGAATTTACCGTTTGTCCGAGGTAAGCCAAAACGCCTAGAAATTTGATTTACCGATTTAATTTTAAATTGTACGTTTATTGCCATAACTCGCACAGATGATCGAATTAGCTCCCGAAACATGTTCCATTGTGTTCGGAATGCGGGGTAAACCTTAGGAACGCCAACCGGCATGCTTCGTTTGGAGTTCGGAAATTCCAGGATGAATAGTGTTTGAGAAATTTTCTATAAAACCCCTTAAAATTTCATTTTGCAAAATAAAAACAACCCATAGGGTTTCAGGAGCCGGCCGCCTCTTATATAATCAATGGCCGAAATTTAGTTTTCTTCCCCTTCAATTATCTTCCAATCCGTTAATCCTTATCAAAAACCTTCAACTAACAAATTAAAGAGCATAGTGAGTTCTATAAATCCAACGGCTACGATGTGATACAGAGTAGAGAATTGATGGGAATTGGCGTTCAAAGCCGTGCGTTTGCGCGTGAAGTTCGATGTAGATATGGGGCCAAGTTCGACCGTGTTCATGCCGAAGGTAGCATTCGTCGTAAGCTTCGAAACAGTGTATCCTGATCGTCCTGAAGTTGATTGTGGTGGTCGTGGCATCAAGTCCTAGGTGATGGATCATGGGTCCTTTGTTGCATTCGGTTACTGGAGCATACACGTGAGGGAGATGATGTTGTGGGCGGATTGGATTTGCAGAGGTGAGGATCAACGGCTGAAATGCAATCTAGGTTTAGAAAATATAATAAATGTTGTAAATTATATATATATAAATTCGTGTAACCTTAAAAATTCGTATCTTTTTCATACGAGGTCAAAAGCGCACAAAACAAGTTGCGTTGGGTTCGTATGGACGAGCACTACGCTATGGAATTGGATTGGGGTCGTTTGGAGCTAGCAAAATTTCGGGTAAAATTAAACGTCCATTTAATTTTATTCGAGATAAAAGCTGAAAACGAAATTGAAATCAAGGTGAGAACTTCTCACTCAATCGAATCGGTTTCGATTTTAATTTTAAATAGTTATATTTAAAATTACTGAATATGATTGTTATCTATTGATCGTTAAAATAGACATTATACGCCGTTAGTAAGCGGAGGTTATTTATTAAAAACATATACCGCGAATATTTCACAGTACAGTGAAATTGGTATTGTTTATGTACTTGGAGTTGATTTCCCGCATTATATAGCGGATGAGACCCTATTGCGCCGCCTATTAAGCGGATAATATTTTAAATCCTATATACCACGATAATTCCGTACTGGAACGGAATTGGTATTGTGCTAACATCTTTGGATGCAGGAAAACAGGTTGGAGGGATCCATCTGGATTCCTCAACAATATTTGTTTGATTTCAGATATTTTGATATTTGATTGATTATCATATCGATATATGATGTGTGTCGTGATTGACTATTTGGTGTGTAGCATCATTGGGCCAATTTTGGAATTTTAAAAGGATTTTTAAAGTGATTTTTTGAAAGTATACGTTTTATAAAATAATTTTGGAATTGATTCATTTTAAATAAATAAACGTTATAATTTTATGTTATAAAAATTATGATTTTTGAGAAATTTAGTTAAAAGTTGATTTTTGAAAATATGGGGTTAATGATTTTATAAAATAGTTTAAATTGGAATTTTTGAATTTATTATAAAAAGTTCAAATATAGGATTTATGAAATTTGATTATTTTATAAATCAAAGAAAATGATGAAATTATAAAGGAGTTTAAAGACATTTTAAAATAATAATATAAATTGATTTATATAAAAGATTTATAAATTGATATTTATAAATTAAAAATATTTGAATTATAAAACGGGTTTTTATAAGTGTTAGAATGAAGTGTAAATGAATTTCGTAAATGAATGAAATTTATAGAATTTTAAACGGTGAAGTTAGAAATGGAATTTTATAAGCAGTAGGTTTATAAAATTTGTAAAGTTATTAAAAGAATAGTTTTGGGTAAATAAATGAATCTTATAAGTTATAAGATTTATAATTTGGGAATTTTAAAAGAACGGTTTTGTAAACAAATAAATTATAAGTATTTAACTTATAATATGAACTTTTGGTATATAATTGAGTTATAAATTGAAATAGGTTAATAAAGGAGATTTATAAAAGGAAGTTGTTATAAAATAAATAAAAATGGAATTTATAAACGTTGTTTTATAAATCCGCAAATGGCTTATTTTGATAAGTAAATTGTTATAACTTATTAATGGAGTTATATTCATATTTTAGACAGTGAATAATCCTTAAAATAAAACGTATAGAAATGATGAAATTGGTTAACGAAGTATATTCACGTTTTTGGATAGTGAATAATATGTTAAAAAATTGTTTTGGATGTGATGTTTTAAATGGAATTAAAACGATCTAACGATGTTTTTCTAATGTGTTAAAGTTCGAAACCATAGATTTCAACATTCATTGTTGAAATAGATGTTTTCGAGAAATAGAAGGAGATGGTGGACTATAACACTGTTGTTATAGTAAATGATTTCCGAAAGGCAATGTTTTGTATAGTATTGGGATTTATATATCTATTTTAATTTTGAATCCCTATACTAGTGATTTTGTGTAGTCGTAACGATGTTTTACGCAACATTCGTTTTGGCCCAAATAAATATGTTTAAGAGAATGATTTCCTTAAAGAATGAAATATATACTTAATTTCGATTTAAGTATATTGAATATTTTCCAAATATTGAAAATAAAAAGATTTGTGAATTACTTATTATTAAATAATTATGGAAATGTTTTCCAATATGAAGTGAATATTTAGAGAATTTATCTCTTTGAAGATAAATTGCAAATGAATAATTGAAATCGTGTATTCATAAATATTTTGGAATGTAAATTCACTATGGAATTTATAAATGAAAAGGGAAATTTGTTCAAAAACAAATATTGATTTATTTTTGAAGTGTAGGAATAAATTTACGGATTTAGAATGTAAATATAAAGTAAATCGTTAAGGATTTATTTAATGGGTTTAAATGAACCATGTTTAAATGAAAGTATTTCCGCGTAAGGAAAATGATTGAAATTTGTTTTCAAAAGTGGTAAAGGTGAAAAGTGATTTGAAAATTGTTTTCAAATGGTTGAAGTGTGAAAATTATATATCTTGTAAAGATATTTTTGGAAAATAAATAATTTGGAAAATTATTTGGAATCTGGTGATGTTGTGCATATCCATTGATAGTTCAATAACCGACTATCAATATTTACCTTTGAATGGGTATTTGTTGCGATTTTCTTGAATTTGAATGCCACACTTATTTTTAAATAAGCGCTCACTATTCGGGTTAGCCGGGAAAGGACCTTGGGGTCGTATAACCCATTTCGAATATGTGATACGTCATTATGAATTGCATTTGAAGACCGGTGTTGAAGACCGGATATTTTCAAAAGCGAAAGGACAACTCGTCGAATGTCTTTGCATCGACTGGTCCCCGGTATAGAGACTCCATATGTGATGAGAAGTCCGGACATGATCAGTGAATATCCGGATTGCAAGACTTCTTTGTAAGTGCCTTCGGTTCTTTTCGATCCCGGAACAGACTTGTATGGATAGTATGTCTGACATTACAAATTGAGATATAAAGCTGATTTCTTTCAAATATATTTCTGTTGGTGGCGGAGAATTTATTCTCTTAGCTTAACACCCTTCTCTGAGACGTACGAGCTCGGAGGTTATGTAGTTTATGGTTATCAGCGATATCTTCCCAATTTGGTAATGTGACATGCTGAGTGTTGCTGTGAAATGATCATTGTTTGATCATTTGCGATATGATCATTTGTTGGATCATTTATCTTTGTGATCATCACTTTGATCATTTGTTGACCCAAAGCATGGCTTTGTACCAAAGCGTGGCTTTGTGGACGAGACTTCGTCGGACCTCACACCCCGGAAATGGTCAAAACGGGAAGGATGCGGCAAGGTTATTAGGGGGTAGCGCTCCTTTAGTGTATGTCATTCCTTATGGATAGAGGTGGTATCATGGTATGGAGCCATATACTTAACCTATGTTGTACTGCGAACTTATTACTTTGTGGTTGTTGGAAATCGAGGATCCTCGGATGTAGATCGGTTACGATCGGGGGATGACATATTCATGTCAGTAGTTACCCAGTTAGGGGTAACCCGGCCTTGTGTTGGCAGAGATCCAGTTTGGTTCTCGGGACGTCATTCCAGAGGCGTTTCCATGTGGCAATGGGAAGTTCCTTGGCCTGACCATTTGTTGGAAATCCAAAGAAACAATACGAGCCTTGTACGGTTTTAGTTATAGAACCTTCCATCTAATATGGTAGCTATAGCAGGCATAATATAATGGTACCTATGCTGGCTAAGATTTATATTCTACTTTCGAAATGTTTTCTACACTATGCACTAATAATAATATCAAAAATGATTTGATTTTGCGTAGTAAGCATCTTTGACTAACATAAGGAGAAATCTCCCCCATGTCTGCGTTTGCATTGTGTGTGTGTGCAGGAGGCCTTATGGTAGTTTAATTTTTAAAAGCATTGCGAATCTATTTTAAAATTATCCTGTACTTTGTTTTATAAATAAACTGTTTTAGTTCTCACACCAGTCACATGACTGACTCGGAGTTTATTGTTTTCCTTCCTAAACTCTGGGTACTCACCAATTTCCACACGGGCAGTCAAGAGTCAGGTTTATCAGGATATTCTGGAATTCAGGAGTTGCTGGAGGCAAGATGGATGGCATGGCGTATTCACTAGTATATAGTATTTCTTTTCCGCTGTTTATTGTTGTTTGTTGTTGTACACTCTGATGATATAATGTAATGTAATGTGATGTAATGTAATAACTGATATAGTTCTTTATTTAAAGATTATTCATTTATCTATTATATGTTGTTCCGCTGCGATTGTGAGATTCTGATATTGTTCTGCTGTTTTTTTCTGTTCTGTTCTATCTTTTCTCTCTTCTTCTATCTTTTTCTTTTTTTAAAAAAACCTAAGAATTTGTATTTCCGTTCATCTTGAGTTAATCGATGGAGATTAGTGTATATTCAAAGAGTACGGATTTGCGGGTCCTTACATCTCATGCCCTAGGTCGCCCTAGGGGTTCCTAGAAATACCGAGCTCTCTTCCACTAAAAACCTAAGTCCTGCTCTCCATTCATACATTACCACCTGTTCATCCCGTTTACTTCACCAGAAACGCCACAACATAACCCAAAATCCGTTAACCCAAAACCTCCTTGTCTCCTCCAAACTTTCAAAACCCATGATCAACTCCAAAAACTCCACATTCACCTAATAACTTCATGGAACCCTAAGTCGATTCATTTTTCGAGAATAACGCAATTACCAACATTCGATGATGATCGAAAGATGAGTCGGGGTATAATCTTTCAACATGGTAACAAAAATTGCGTGAAATTGGTTATGGGAGAATCAATGGTGAACACGATGGTCAGATGATCGAATTTACCTAGATTTGCTGTTGAAAATGATAATCGAAGATGCGAGGAAGGGAATTTCGTCTTAGCTCTTGAGCTTGAATACAACAATGGCGGCAAGATGATAAATAGTAAAGTAAAGAGGGTGAAATGGCTTAGCGACTTATATAGAAGAAAAAGGGGAAGATGAATAGGCACGCGAGTTAGCAAGATCCTTGAGTCGCCCACGACTTAGCAAGGTTAAATCGAAGCACACGACCTACAACCTAGGCATGTACTTCGAGGGGCAAGTGTTAATCCCTTTTTTGAATGGCGACCCAACTACTTAAGAAAAACTGGCGACTTAACGACCCAACATAACAACGGGTTAACTCCCCTAAAGCCCCAAGCGACTTAACTGTTCACAGCTCCAAGCGACTTACAACCTATAGCATCTGGCGAGCTAACATTGCAATGAGTTGACGACTCAACCTCCTAGCAGTTTTCAACGAGTTAAGCGACCTAAACAGATCAACAGCATAGCGACTCAAACACGACAGTGGGTTTAATACTGCAGCGACTCAATGAGGTTGCGACCTAGCGACCTAGCGGGTTATGAGCCCACATCTACACCTAAATAAGTCGCGTCTCCTTATGCCGTTTGTATATAGGTCGCTCCAACCTATATTAGGTCGCGTCTTCTCCCAAGTCTATCTTAAGTCGCTCCGCCATTAGATCGCCTTCCATTCCCCATAGGTCGTTGCGACTTGCCAGCCAATGCAAATGGCCAAATACACCCACTATAAGCCGTAACCCGTACCCGTTAGGTCGCCCGCGACCTAACTCAACTCCCAAGCCGCCCACGGCCTACACCACACGACCTAACTCCAAAATTCCCTATAAATACCCCGCCTACTCCACATTGGAAGGGGGATTTTCTCGAACGCCAAGATTTTGCTGTTTTCACGACTTGTACAACACTTCAAATGCCAAAGACACTTTAAAGAACCTTGGGAAAAGATCAAGTTCATTCAACATGAATTCAAAGAGTTTTTCTGCATCAAAGTTCCAACTACTTGCCTTAATGGTGTTGTAATTGAAGTATTATTGTAAAGCTTGTAATCAAATCAATAATAGAAGAGATTAAGTGGACGTAGGCTTGACTTTGAGCCGAACCACTATAAAAATTGTTGTCTCTTTACTATTTTCTGCTTGCTTTTAATTCCCGTACCAACGGGTGGTACTTTCACTATATCACAACTCACACTGGGGTGTTAGCGTACATTTTTAGCGTTAACAGATATCTTCCCTTCCTGGAAAAATATCCTGGACACATACCTTCTCAACCAATCCATATCCAAAATGATTTCGAAATCTACGAAATCGAAAATATACCGATTGCATGCAAACATATAACCTAACAAATCAAGTTTTAACTGGTCATATCTCATCCCCAGAGTTGTGTTGAATATGCAAGTATATGATTTTTGTTTGATGATAATAAACATATATATATATATATATTCATTTAGATGTATTTGTTAATATACTATTTTATTCTTCACATAATTAAAAAATATTTGCTAAATAAAATAAATAACATAAAATTTAAATTCAAACGGATATTTTATTCAAACAAATATTTATTACAATTTTGAATAGTATAAATTTGAGCTCTCACTATATACACACACACACAATTTAGATTACAATACAAATTTGACTAAATCACAATTTTCATTTACCTTAGCACCTCACTACATACCACTCATTCACTCGTATTTATCTTCAACTCCATTCCAGATTAAATTCAACAACTGAGCGATCAACAAAAATACACATTGACGTAGTAAAATTGAAAATGAAATATTTTTGCAGTGTAAAATAAAATGTGATTTTGAAAATATTACTTGCCTCAGTTATTTGGATCGTTCGTCAGCATTTAATTTTGAATTCATCAAACACAAACAACTTTTGACAAGCATAGTGTATCACTGTACATGCCACAAGGTCGTGCACACCGATATGCACTTGACAAGATTGTAGGGACAGGTGAGCACAAGGTCAAACCCAAATCAAAAGCCGGGTTCAACTCAAGTGAATGTCACGATATCAGCACAAGGTCAAGCTTGAGCTTTAAGCTGGATTCAACTTAGGTGCATTACAAAACTATGGGTCAAGATACACACAACATAGCCTCTACCAAAATTCGAATGTACATTTGAACCAGGAATGGTTAGAGCAACCAGACTATAAAGACCAGATTCAAAGATGCAATCATGTACGACAAAGAATGGAAACAAAGGCAAACCAACTCAATGCGACTACATAATGACCAGACCATACTACATGAATACATGGAGCAATGTAGCAGTCAATAACAAAGACAACAACAAGGCTATAACTTTAATCATGTTTATACTAAACAACAAGATCTAGATGGTATGCATCAAAACAACAAGCTCAATATCCATTCAAGCACCAGACTCGACCAAGACCACAATGCAAACTTGAGCACACATGGAGTTCGAGACAGTCAGGACATACATATGCAACCAAACCAGGATAAAGTCAGCAAAACAGTCAAATTCAAATGCAAACTAACTCGAAGGAACATGCAACATGGAAGCAATGACAGTGCCGAAGTCGCAAAGACAATCGTCAACATCAAGCATAAGGTTGAAAACGTTACAAGGATAATCACACAAGAAATACACATATACAACAGTTACAAAATAATATAACAACTTCGAATGATGATAGAAAATGGTCGAAGTCAACCATTACCAGTATCAAGGTCAAATTCGATCTGAAATAGCAAGGTTCAAGTCGAACAAGTCAAATTCCAAAAAATATTAAAGCCTTGGTTATGGAACAGTTCAAAATCGAAGCCTTGAGAATCAAGGCAACAAAATACATGAATTTGAACAAGTCAGAAAAACATCAGCATTCAAGCAAAATCAAGTGGCCAAGAAAAATCATCAGACGAATTTGTATGAAAAATACTAACGAAAATTAAGGAATTCGATTCCTATTTATCCCATTCATAATCGCTACAAAAAATCATTCGAGTTCAAGCTAAAAGAATAATCATTCAATCGAATCAAGATTGAGTTCAAGCAAGCTAATAAGATGTGACGACCCGCCCTTCTACGCCCAGAAAGACGTATCGTCTTTAAGAAAGAAAGGGATAAGAAAATAGAAAAGATAGAGAAGAAAGAACAACAACATCAGAATCTCACAGCGGAACGAATAAATTATAATAATCACATAAGTATTTACATAATATATAACATCAATCAGAGTTATACAGATAATACATCACATACTAGACAGTTATAAACACCTGTCTAGTTAATACAATACAATACAACACAAGCAAATAACTCAGAGATACCATCACAGCGGAACTACATGTATATCTACAACGCTGAAGCCTCCTGCTCCATTGCTCCTCCAGAATTTGTCAAAGCTAACCTGTATCCCTTGGCTACCCGTAGAAATTTGGGTACCCGAGAGTTTATGAAAAACAAAAATAAACTCCGGGTCATACATGGGTCAGATATGAGTAACATGTTAAAGTTTCTTAAATTTTGAAAATCCTTTGAAAACAAAAGGTATCACGTAAGACTCCCCACAAATAAACATGGGAAAGTTTTTACCTTACGCTTACCAAAATATTTGATAGGAAATTCTGTGATACTATAATAGGTCTAGGGTTTTCAAGTAAATAGAAAATAGCCAAAATTGTTACATTCATTAAATTCCAGCTACTAGCCACAAAAGTGGGTAATACGATCAAATTCGTTGGCACTTATTGGATTGTGGATTCCATACAATGGCAGGGCTACTGGGGTACCGCCTGCCACAGTACGTGGCCTAGATCAACGTACCGAGGATCACTCCCGATCCCATGCAACACAAGGCCGGAACCATTCCTTACTGAACAGTCCCGAACAAGATAAACCCCGGCAGTTGTTGCAATCAACCGCCCACACAGCCGAAAATAAAGGGACATTTAGACAGGGGAATATCCTTGTCCTGCTTGGGCATGACCCACCTGACCTTGCTGCACCTCCCCTGTTTTAGCCATTCCCGGTTGATGAGGCTTAAGGTTACGATTACCTTTATAGAACATATTTCTTAGAATGCTCATCGCCCACCTGATGATGTGTTGAAAGCATTCAATCCATTCAAGTTCGTTCCGGGTTCGAACAAAACCGAAGGCATTATCTCGTTACATTCATTTTGGAATCACCCTCAGAGATAACGACGATAACCCTTGCATTCTGAATCTCCATCTTCACTTCAGATTCACGACCTATCGTTAATTTGGAATCGATGTGGTTTTCGGATGTTCCAAATGAGGAAACCCGATCCTGGTCTCATCGAAATCCAAAACATGTCTTTTAAGGCCAAGTTGTCTATTTAGTCTTAACAGTTTAATTCAATATCATTAATATACTCACAGATAGATAATTCACAATATCACAATAGATAATCACAAATAATCTCATAAACAGATAATCAATATTATCATCCAAACAGATAACTAAATATTATCATATTTAAACCAAGCATTCATAACAGATAAATATTATTCATGTCATATCTGAATTCACAATCATTAAAGGAAATATCCATATCATTCATAAGCAATGATTTATATTCATACCATTTGTAACTAATTTAAAATGAATTAAATTAACTACTTCTATTTCTAATTAATTTAAAGAAATTAAATTAATTACTACATTTATAAATCCTGCTTATACAATCATTAATTAATTATAAATCAAGTTAATTAACCATCTTCTAAATATCCATCTTGATTAAACACCTTTGATTAATCATTCACTAATTACAATAGGTAATTAGTCCTTAATTAACTAATTGTTCCAAATTATTTATAGTAATTAACATTTAATTACTTCATTTATAATTGAATACATTTATTCCTAATTAAATACATAAATTAATCTCCACATTATTAATTATTTCTTAAGTAACCAATTCTTAATTACATCATTAATTATATTAATAAATGATCTCTAATTTAGATTTAAATTAAATTACTTTGGTTAAATTAATTACATTAAGTAATTAATCTTTAATTAAACACAATTATTAATCGCCTTCGATTAATATCAACCAGTAATTAACTACCCTTAATTACTCATATTAATAAATTAATTATCCCATAATTAATTATTTCCATTAATTAATCCTTTGATTAATTATGAAAGTAATTATCCAAATTACTTTATTGACACATCATCTTTCAGTAATTACATTCAGTAATCAACATTAATTACTTCCTTAAGTAATTCTACTCCATTGAATACACTAAGTAATTATACTTATCAATTATCAAATGATTTTCTTAAATAAATTAAACCAAATTAATCAACTTAAATTAATCATTATATCAAAATTAATTACAATAAGTCATTATTCTCTTAATTACTTTTATCAAGTAATTACATTTACAATTTACAATAGATTATCTAATTAATTTGATTAATTGTCAAAATTAATCACATTAATTAATTAATTAGTAATCTTTAGTTAAGTATCTTTATTAACCGATATCATCTCTTAATTTACTTCTTAATTTATCTCTTTTTATAAATTAATCTAAATTATTACTTTATAAATATAATAAATACACCATTCTTTTATTATCTTATTAATTAAATCATTTAATGCCTTAATTATTCTTAAGATAATTTATTTCTTATTTAGTGACTTAATTAATATAAAAGTGTATTAGAACATTACATTTTATATTTAAATTCAAATTCCATCTGAATTCAAGATTCAAAATGATTATTGTTTAAACATTTCCCAAATTTAACTTCAATTTAAAATCTTTTAAAATAAATGTAACTAACATTTATTACTTCATGTGAACCTATACAAGAAAGCCTTTAAGTTAAACTATTTAAATCTTTTATTTAAATTTAAACTTCCAAAAGACATTTATATTTTTAACTTGCAAATTCAAGATAAAACAATTTATTTACTTTCCATTTAAAAATTTCTTTATAAAAAGAACTATACCCAAAAATCAATTCAAACATTATTTTGAAACAAGTTACTTTTAAACTATTTGGCTTAAACTTGTTTTACATATTTAGATTTAGAAACTAATTTAAATTCAGGTCTGTATACAAGAAAATTGGAATTCATTAATAAACTTTGAATTCTAAAATTTTGGTTTATCTTACTTTTAAAAATTTGATTTTTAATTCTTGATTTAAAAATCCAAATTTATTTATAAAACTTTAGATTCAAAGTTCCTTTTGAATTTATACTTTAATTCTTAAATTCAAACTCACCTAAAATCCTGTTTTAGAGAAATTTTGAACAAAACTTAAAACCCTGGGAAAAAAATCAGGTTTACCAAACCTGAAACCAACCTCTGCCTCGAGACAAGACCTAGCTTGCTTCGAGTCTCCCCCTTCACTACTTCGAGTCACATACTCGTATTACTCGAGTACTTCCCTAGTCAAAAATCTGCACACATGAAACAAATACCCAGCCTTCAATGGCACGGTGCACGTGCACCGTAGCCCCATCCAACTCCGGCCTCCCACCTGAGCTTCAAAATGACCCCTACCAACACCAGATGCCATCACGTCCCCACCGAAGCCACCTACTTGCTCGAATTGAAAACGAGCTTCTGATCCAAACCTGTAACAAGCAGAACCTCCCAACCCACACCCTGTAAACGCCTTGCTCTTGCCGTCACGACACGACCACCGGAGGCGCTGAGATTATGGCCTCGACCTCGTCGCCTTCCCCACTTCCAATTCCCAAAAGCATGCGACACTCGAACATACCCAGGCGAGGAACGAATCGATCAAAGCAGCTTCACCAAAATTAGGTTAAAAAAAAAACAAAACCCCACCGCCGCTTCCTCGACGAACTGGAGCAACTCCAGGCATTTTTCCCAACACCTCCGGTCACTCCCCTATCACCAGCCGCAAACCCGACCTCCCAATCCCCTTGGATCACCAGAAGCCCTCTATAAACCCCAAAATAACTACCACAGGAATACTCTTTAATTACTAAAATGTGATTACAGTTTTAAAAATCCTAATTACAGATTAGAATTCAAGTTATAAACTTGGATTGATGTTTTTAAAATGTTGACATTTCACTTTTTTTTTTACATTTCCTGCTCCTTATGTTTTCACAGAGTCTTTCTACCTTGTTACACTTCAATTCAGATTTTATAATTTTACACTATGATCAAACAAACATATTTGTGTAGATACTAAGCCATATAAATCAATAAATTAAGCATAGATGACCTTTATCTTAAATCTGAGCTTCAAATCTTATAAACAGAGATGTTTCAGACTATATAGACATGCATCATATAAAATTGCATCAGTATATAAGTACATAAACATAATCATTCTAGACATAACATACATAATTGAATATACTTAAGCAAATTGTAAATTTTAGTTACTCACCTTGCTTGTAAAAATGAACAGAGCACCTCTTTACAAAACTGAAATGCTCTTGCCCCTTGATTTGCTTTAAAACTGCATGTTATTCAAACCAATTGAAGATGACCGAAGGCTTAAATTTGAGCTTGCTTGCTTCAGACAATTCCAGGTTTGAAGAAAGTGATCTGTAGTTTTTTTCTCTTTCTCTTGTATTCTCAGGTTTTGGGAAGAAAATGCTCAAGTTGTTGATTTGATTTGTAAAATGAGAAATGCTAACTTATTCTCTTGTTTCCAGGTTTGTTATATTGTGATGATCGAATTAGAAATGAGAAGAGTTGTAAATGCTTCAGTTTTATATTTGAGTTTATATATATAAGAAAAAAATGAAGAAGCTTGCAATCTAATTTTCCTCTGGTTTAATATGATTATATATAGAAAGATAAGCTTGTACAGGGTAGGTGTTATCTGGGTTGCATACTTGCCTGGTACACTGTTTACTCTTGTTTTATCAGGCAAGATATTTACATTAGGGTGGCTAGAATGATTTCATACAATTCGAAATGACAACATTTTGCTGCTAAGGTGAAAGCATTTATTGCCAATGTACTTTATGTCTCTACTAATCCTCATTTTTATGCTTAGATATTTTGCATTTCTCTGTTTATACTTTGCTTTGTTCATTTGTTCTTGCATTTTGTTTATTTTATTTCTTTTACCATCACATATACTTTGTCTTGTAACTTGATATTTGTATTATATTTTCTTGCCTGCATATCTATTTTTTCTTACTTTATTTTGTTTTATTTGCCAACATAATTATTGTATAGACATGATTACATGTTTCTGTATTTCACATACACATTATAAAAATTGCTTTAGTCATTTGTTTTCTTAACTATGCTTTGCATTCCTTTCTCTAACCTGCATATGTTTAGATATTTTATTTATTTATTTTCTTTTATTTTGTTTCTCTAACCTGCATATGTTTAGATATTTTATGTACTTTACTTTTTTTTTGTCTCATAACTTTGCTTTACTTTTACTACTTGCCTGCATGTTATATCTTATTTTTTTGTTCTTAGCTTATTCTAGTTATTAATTATAAACTTTAATTATGTATTAAGTTTTATTTCTAATACAAGTGCTTGTTATTATTACACTTATTATTTTAAACTTACTAATCTTAGTTTTCCAAAACATAGGTTTAAAATAACAATTCCTATTTGTTTAATATCCATTGTAAAGATATTACATTATTATTATTGTTTAAATAAAACTCATTATTAGATTGAAAATAAATTTTCAAAAGAAACTATCTCTTTAAAATATAAATACTTATTTATCAAGCTATATTTAAAAAAACAAAACAAAACTTTTTAAACTCTAGGCTAAACCATTTTAAACAAATTAAACTTTATCTTGAGTATTATTAAGATCATATTATTATTTATTCAATATTAGATTTCCAAATTATCAAAAATAGTAGAATTAGAAAACACAGCTTTATCTATTAAATTTAAAAACAAAACTGATCTATTTATAATATATACCAATATATACATATATACATTATAAATAGAAACAATTTAAATTATCTTTTTTAAAAATAAATAAATTATCGGTTAAATATTTATTTAAAGGAAGATTATTAAATCAATTCAATTATTATTAAATCAATTTAATTTTTAATGCAGATTATTAAATTGATATTGCCCCAAATTTCCGGGATGTCACATTCCTCCCCCCTTAAAAGAATTTCGTCCCCGAAATTTAAAACAAAGGTAATTTAATAATCTAGTTAAAGATTTAAATTTTAAAACACAAGCATATATCAACCATAAGCTAACAATCATAGCAACCAATTCATCCAAACAAACAAATCTAACTATCCAGGCAAAATTCCAGATAGAATTTTCTCGAGTTTCCCCAAGTATAAATACCGGGACACTCGCTCTACAGAATCCACACAAACAATACTACTAAGCTACAGAACTTCTACTCATCTAGATCTACAAAACAAGACGAGATATCAGACTACAGGCAAGTCTGAATCAACAACTACAACTCCCTGAAATGCTGATTCTACAACCAGAGATAGATCTTACACGTACTCCCTCAGAGATACGTGAAACACAACGAATTCCAGTTATCCAAACTGACAGTTCAATCCTGAAGACCCAACACTTATCCAAAATCAAATCCCCGATTTCGGAATCCAAATTCCTTCCTATCTTATCCACAAAACTCTTCGAACGATCCTGGGCAGCCTACATCCTTCCTGATCAGCTCAACTCTTGCCGATGTTCCATAGAAACAAACTGGACCAAAAACAATCCAACAAAATGATTTTTCCAAGATCGACCAAAAACTCAGAACACAACTCTATTCCAAAACAAAAAAACAGAACTTACTTCTCTCATCCAGAAAAGATAAAACAGGTGCACCCCAATCTGGCCTCAGATCCTGAAAAATTCCCCGTAGAACTCTCCAATCCAAACATTGAAACATCCAATTGCTTTCAAACTAAAACAGCTGCCACCATGCTTCCACTGCGCAACTCTGACTGAACAGATGAAAATGCTGAAGTCGAACACAGACTGGACAACACATTCCAACATTAGGGCTCCACAGATCAAAAGAAACTCTGAAGTTCCTCCAAAATCTGAGCTACCAAACTCGATAACCGTCCAATTTATAATCTGATTCATCGGTACCACTCCTGGAAATCCAGTCGATACCAAACTCAATCTCCAGATGTTGATCAATTCTTGACTTCCTGAAGACATCTAGAAAAATATTTGAAACATAAAAGAACACCCAAACCATCGCAAGTCACTTTTGCGATCGATCCAGCCAAATTCCAAAGATACTGCCTCTCTTTACCAACAGAACAGCTTACGCTTATGTGGCCAATCCATCGAAGAAATGGAACTACTCTGCTGCTTCTGAAGTTACCTCAAGAAAAATAGCTTAGCCAGAAGACTTCCTAACCCAAAGCTCTTCGAGAAACTCGGACCTCAAAGCAAACAGAAACATCCAGCTGAACACAGCCACAACACCGAAGCAGTCACTCTTCCTTACTTGTTCCAAAGAAACATCTTCAAAGACATCCATGGTCATTGTATCTCATCACACAGCTACTACCCCTTGATATATCAAGATATCATGACTTGCTTCTATTCAACCAACAGATCCAAACTTTAGCTCATCCAAACTACACTTCAAAATGAACTCCGAACCTTAACAGGTTTCCTTCAGAGATCGATGAAATCCTTACACCACCCAAAGCTTACTTGGGACGGTATTAGGTCTACAGCCTCGACAATTACACTTCCAACCTCAGACATTCAAATTCCAGCCATTGGTAGTTGTGTTACACACACCACCACCCTATCTACCTTTATAGCTCATTGGAAAACTTGAACAGGTAACCCAACAATAGGTAGAAATATATATATATATATATATATATATATATATATATATATATATATATATATTATATCAAAATTACAAATACGCTCTCTTAGGAAAGAAATCACTCAAGAGCCTAGGTATTCACTCAACCTAGCGCTCTGATACCAACTGTGACGACCCGCCCTTCTACGCCCAGAAAGACGTATCGTCTTTAAGAAAGAAAGAGATGAGAAAATAGAAAAGATAGAGAAGAAAGAATAACAACATCAGAATCTCACAGCGGAACGAATAAATTATAATAATCACATAAGTATTTACATAATATATAACATCAATCAGAGTTATACAGATAATACATCACATACTAGACAGTTATAAACACCTGTCTAGTTAATACAATACAATACAACACAAGCAAATAACTCAGAGAAACCTTCACAGCGGAACTACATGTATATCTACAACGCTGAAGCCTCTTGCTCCATTGCTCCTCCAGAATTTGTCAAAGCTAACCTGAATCCCTTGGCTACCCGTAGAAATTTGGGTACCCGAGAGTTTATGAAAAACAAAAATAAACTCCGGGTCAGACATGGGTCTGGTATGAGTAACAGGTTAAAGTTGCTTAAATTTTGAAAATCCTTTGAAAACAAAAGGTATCACATAAGACTCCCCATAAATAAACATGGGAAAGTTTTTACCTTACGCTAACCAAAACATTTGATAGGAAATTCTATGATATTATAATAGGTCTAGGGTTTTCAAGTAAATAGAAAATAGCCGAAATTGTTACATTCATTAAATTCCAGCTACTAGCCACAAAAGTGGGTAATACAATCAAATCCGTTGGCACTTATTGGATTGTGGATTCCATACAATGGCAGGGCTACTGGGGTACCGCCCGTCACAGTACGTGGCCTAGATCAACGTACAGAGGATCACTCCCGACCCCCTGCAACATAAGGCCGGAACCATTCCTTACTGAACAGTCCCGAACAAGATAAACCCCGGCAGTTGTTGTAATCAACAGCCCACACAGCCGAAAATAAAGGGACATCTAGACAGGGGAATATCCTTGTCCTGCTTGGGCATGACCCACCTAACCTTGCTGCACCTCCCCTGTTTTAGCCATTCCCGGTTGATGAGGCTTGAGGTTACGATTACCTTTATAGAACATATTTCTTAGAATGCTCATCGCCCACCTGACGATGTGTTGAAAGCATTCAATCCATTCAAGTTCGTTTCGGGTTCGAACGAAACCGAAGGCATTATTTCGTTACACTCATTTTGGAATCACCCTCAGAGCTAACGACGATAATCCTTGCATTATGAATCTCCATCTTCACTTCAGATTCACGACCTATCGTTAATTTGGAATCGATGTGGTTTTCGGATGTTTCAAATGTGGAAACCCGATCCCGGTCTCATCGAAATCCAAAACGTGTCTTTTAAGGCCAAGTTGTCTATTTAGTCTTAACAGTTTAATTCAATATCATCAATATACACACAGATAGATAATTCACAATATCATAATAGATAATCACAAATAATCTCATAAACAGATAATCAATATTATCATCCAAACAGATAACTAAATATTATCATATTTAAACCAGGCATTCATAACAGATAAATATTATTCATGTCAGATCTGAATGCACAATCATTAAAGGAAATATCCATATCATTCATAAGCAATGATTTATAATCATACCATTTGTAATTAATTTAAAATGAATTAAATTAACTACTTCTATTTCTAATTAATTTAAAGAAATTAAATTAATTGCTACATTTATAAATCCTGCTTATACAATCATTAATTAATTATAAATCAAGTTAATTAACCATCTTCTAAATATCCATCTTGATTAAACACCTTTGATTAATCATTCACTAATTACAATAGGTAATTATTCCTTAATTAACTAATTGTTCCAAATTATTTATAGTAATTAACATTTAATTACTTCATTTATAATTGAATACATTTATTCTTAATTAATTACATAAATTAATCTCCACATTATTAATTATTTCTTAAGTAACCAATTCTTAATTACATCATTAATTATATTAATAAATGATCTCTAATTTAGATTTAAATTAAATTACTTTGGTTAAATTAATTACATTAAGTAATTAATCTTTAATTAAACACAATTATTAATCGCCTTCGATTAATATCAACCAGTAATTAACTACCCTTAGATACTCATATTAATAAATTAATTATCCCATAATTAATTATTTCCATTAATTAATCCTTTGATTAATTATGAAAGTAATTATCCAAATTACTTTATTGACACATCATCTTTCATTAATTACATTCAGTAATTAACATTAATTACTTCCTTAAGTAATTCTGCTCCATTGAATACACTAAGTAATTATAATTATCAATTATCAAATGATTTTCTTAAATAAATTAAACCAAATTAATCAACTTAAATTAATCATTATATCAAAATTAATTACAATAAGTCATTATTCTCTTAATTACTTTTATCAAGTAATTACATTTACAATTTACAATAGATTATCTAATTAATCTGATTAATTGTCAAAATTAATCAGATTAATTAATTAATTAGTAATCTTTAGTTAAGTATCTTTATTAACTGATATCATCTCTTAATTTACTTCTTAATTTATCTCTTTTTATAAATTAATCTAAATTATTACTTTATAAATATAATAAATACACCATTCTTTTATTATCTTATTAATTAAATCATTTAATGCCTTAATTATTCTTAAGATAATTTATTTCTTATTTAATGACTTAATTAATATAAAAGTGTATTAGAACATAACATTTTATACTTAAATTCAATTCCATCTGAATTCAAGATTCAAAATGATTATTGTTTAAACATTTCCCAAATTTAACTTCAATTTAAAATCTTTTAAAATAAATGTAACTAACATTTATTACTTCATGTGAACCGATACAAGAAAGCCTTTAAGTTCAACTATTTAAATCTTTTATTTAAATTTAAACTTCCAAAAGACATTTATATTTTTAACTTGCAAATTCAAGATAAAACAATTTATTTACTTTCCATTTAAAATTTTCTTTATAAAAAGAAATATACCCAAAAATCAATTCAAACATTATTTTGAAACAAGTTACTTTTAAACTATTTGGCTTAAACTTGTTTTACATATTTAGATTTAGAAACTAATTTAAATTCAGGTCTGTATACAAGAAAACTGAAATTCATTAATAAACTTTGAATTCTAAAATTTTGGTTTATCTTACTTTTAAAAATTTGATTTTTAATTCTTGATTTAAAAATCCAAATTTATTTATAAAACTTTAGATTCAAAAGTTCCTTTTGAATTTATACTTTAATTCTTAAATTCAAATTCACCTAAAATCCTGTTTTAGAGAAATTTTGAACAAAACTTAAAACCCTGGGAAAAAAATCAGGTTTACCAAACCTGAAACCAACCTCTGCCTCGAGACATGACCTAGCTTGCTTCGAGTCTCCCCCTTCACTACTTCGAGTCACGTACTCGTATTACTCGAGTACTTCCCTAGTCAAAAATCTGCACACATGAAACAAATACACAGCCTTCAATGGCACGGTGCACGTGCACCGTGGCCCCATCCAACTCCGGCCTCCCACCCAAGCTTCAACATGACCCCTACCATCACCAGATGCCATCATGTCCCCACCGAAGCCACCTACTCGCTCGAATTGTAAACGAGCTTCTGATCCAAACCTATAACAAGCAGAACCTCCCAACCCACACCCTGTAAACGCCTCGCTCTTGCCGTCACGACCACCGGAGGCGCTGAGACTATGGCCTCGACCTCGTCACCTTCCCCATTCCAATTCCCAAAAGCATGCGGCACTCGATCATACCCAGGCGAGGAATGAATCGATCAAAGCAGCTTCACCAAAATTAGGTTAAAAAACAAAACCCCACGGCCGCTTCCTCGACGAACTGGAGCAACTCCAGGCATTTTTCCCAACACCTCCGATCACTCCCCAATCACCAGCCACAAACCCGACCTCCCAATCCCCTTAGATCACCAGAAGCCCTCTATAAACCCCAAAACAACTACCACAAGAATACTCTTTAATTACTAAACACAAAAATGTGATTATAGTTTTAAAAATCCTAATTACAGATTAGAATTCAAGTTATAAACTTGGATTGATGTTTTTAAAATGTTGACATTTCACTTTTTTTTTACATTTCCTGCTCCTTATGTTTTCACAGAGTCTTTCTACCTTGTTACACCTGAATTCAGATTTTATAATTTTACACTATGATCAAACAAACATATTTGTGTAGATACTAAGCCATATAAATCAATAAATTAAGCATAGATGATCTTTGTCTTAAATCTGAGCTTCAAATCTTATAAACATAGATGTTTCAGACTATATAGACAGGCATCATATAAAATTGCATCAGTATATAAGTACATAAACATAATCATTCTAGACATAACAAACATAACTGAATATACTTAAGCAAATTGTAAATTTTAGTTACTCACCTTGCTTGTAAAAATGAACAGAGCACCTCTTTACAAAACTGAAATGCTCTTGCCCCTTGATTTTCTTTAAAACTGCATGCTATTCAAACCAATTGAAGATGACTTAAGGCTTAAATTTGAGCTTGCTTGCTTCAGACAATTCCAGGTTTGAAGAAAGTGATATGTAGTTTTTTTTTCTTTTCTTTCTCTTGTATTCTCAGGTTTTGGAAAGAAAATGCTCTAGTTGTTGATTTGATTTGTAAAATGAGAAATGCTAACTTATTCTCTTGTTTCCAGGTTTGTTATATTGTGATGATCGAATTAGAAATGAGAAGAGTTGTAAATGCTTCAGTTTTATATTTGAGTTTATATATATAATAAAAAAATGAAGAAGCTTGCAATCTAATTTTCTTCTGGTTTAATATGAGTATATATAGAAAGATAAGCTTGTATACGGTAGGTGTTATCTGGGTTGCATACTTGCCTGGTACACTGTTTACTCTTGTTTTATCAGGCAAGATATTTACATTAAGGTGGCTAGAATGATTTCATACAATTCGAAATGACAATATTTTGCTGCTAAGGTGAAATCATTTATTGCCAATGTACTTTATGTCTCTACTAATCCTCATTTTTATGCTTAGATATTTTGCATTTCTCTGTTTATACTTTGCTTTGTTCATTTGTTCTTGCATTTTGTTTATTTTATTTCTTTTACCAGCACATATACTTTGTCTTGTAACTTGATATTTGTATTATATTTTCTTGCCTGCATATCTATTTTTTCTTACTTTATTTTGTTTTATTTGCCAACATAATTATTGTATAGACATGATTACATGTTTCTGTATTTTACATACACATTATAAAAATTGCTTTCGTCATTTGTTTTTTTAACTATGCTTTGCATTCCTTTCTCTAACCTGCATATGTTTAGATATTTTATTTATTTATTTTCTTTTATTTTGTTTCTCTAACCTGCACATGTTTAGATATTTTATGTACTTTACTTTGTTTTGTCTCATAACTTTGCTTTACTTTTACTACTTGCCTGCATGTTATATCTTATTTTTTTGTTCTTAGCTTATTCTAGTTATTAATTATAAACTTTACTTATGTATTAAGTTTTATTTCTAATACAAGTGCTTGTTATTATTACACTTATTATTTTAAACTTACTAATCTTAGTTTTCCAAAACATAAGTTTAAAACAACAATTCCTATTTATTTAAAATCCATTGTAAAGATATTACATTATTATTATTGTTTAAATTAAACTCATTATTAAATTGAAAATAAATTTTCAAAAGAAACTATCTCTTTAAAATATAAATACTTATTTATCAAGCTATATTTAAAAAAAACAAAAAAAAACTTTTTATTTAATTTAAACTCTAGGCTAAACCATTTTAAACCAATTAAACTTTATCTTGAGTATTTTTAAGATCATATTATTATTTATTCAATACTAGATTTTCAAATTATCAAAAATAGTAGAATTAGAAAACACAGCTTTATCCATTAAGTTTAAAAACAAAACTGATCTATTTATAATATATACATATATACATTATAAATAGAAACAATTTAAATTAGCTTTTTTTTTTAAAAAAATTATCAGTTAAATATTTATTTAAAGGAAGATTATTGAATCAATTCAATTATTATCAAATCAATTTAATTTTTAATGCAGATTATTAAATTAATATTGCCCTAAATTTCCGGGATGTCACATAAGAAAAGCAAAAAGCATAAACTACATACCAGATTCTCTAAACCGAACTCGATGAAATTGAAGCAACCATATGCAAAGTTGAAGAGACGATTATTCGACAAAGCAAGCATCGCAAGATCGTAATTTCGAATGATCAATCGAAGCGGTGCTTCAATTTCGAAAAGCTCTAATTTTTCCCAAAAATCAAAGCAGCTGAAGCTAAGCAACGAAGAAAGATCGATCAACAAAGCTACACGCCAATACCTATTCGATCAATCAACATTCAAATGGAGGCTTCTATTTTCCAAAGCCCTAATTTGAGAAGAAAATTGAACGAGTTAAAATAGAAGCAGCCATTTCTTTGTAGAACATAGGTTGAAAGAAATGTAATGGAAAAAAGGGAGTCAGCATTTTTTTATTGTGATAATTTTTTGTGCCGACTTATACTTTATCTCTTAGGCTATAGAATTTTTAAATTAGGGTTTATTTGTTTTATTGTTTTTAAAGTGTTTTTAATTTTAAACATTGTAATTTCTAGTCGTGTGATTAGGGGACAAACTACGGTGGTGTAGTTCGACAATTCGCAACCCAGTGGCTGTGTTATGGCAGGGTTTGAGCATAGAGTTAAGGTTAGTCTATAGTGGGTGTCGCGACTTTATGTGTGTAAGCGTCTGATTACTTAATTTCTAATAGAAACCTTGGGGTAGCACGTAGATAGGGTTTTGCCAAAGCTGGGTAAATCCGTGTGTTCTATTTCTATACTTATTATTCTTCTACTATCTGTGCTGCTAATATTTTGATATATCTGTGCTGAAATTATTTTATATATTTTCACATTAAATTTTTATAATTAATAGTATCAACGTATTCAACCTCCTCTAGGGTGAAATCAATCCTACAAGTGGTATCATAGCTAGGAACAAAAGCCATTTTGTTTTAAAAAGTTTGATTTTTCCAAGACCAAATTTTCTTACAAATTTGAATTTTTAAAATGGCTTCGGTTAATAATGTTTTTACTGTTGGTCGGTCCAATATTATTCCTCCTATTTTTGATGGAACAGATTTATTTGAATCGGAAACTAAAAATGAAATTTTATTTAAAATCTGTTAATATTAAATTTTGGGATATTATTGAAAATGAGTGAGATATAGTAGACGAGAAAATTACTTCGATTAACGCTCTTGCTATGCACATACTATATTCTTATATTAATCAAGATAATTTTAACTTTTTCTCTCATTGTGAAAATGCACAGGAAATTTGGAATACTTTTGATGCAATATATGATGCAAAAGTCAACAACAGTGAGAAATCCTCCTAAATCGACTCAGTTAAAGAAATGTGCAAAATAGGATTGGTAAAAAACAGTAGTGATGAGGATGATGATGATGGCGGATCAGCTGAGCTGGCACTACTAATAAAGAGATTTAGAAAGTGGAACCGCAAATATAAATATCCAGCTCTAAATCAAAAATTGAAAAGCAGAATAGTTAAAGCACTAAACAACCTAGAAGAATGGAAGATCATCTGTCACAAGTGCATCAAACATGGACACATCAAGCCTAATTATCCCCAAATTCAACTCGGCCACGAAAGGAAAATAAAACGAAGAAATTTTGTAGCCACGTGGAATAAAAGTGATGATTATAAAAGTACTAAAAATGAAAGTAAGAAGGATATCCGTGCCTTCGAATTGCTATAACTGATAGCGATGATGATGAGCCAAGCGAGGTATCAAAACTTACTCACTCAGAGTTACTAATATAATTCCACGAAGTAAATGGCTGTTTTGAATTACTTAGGGAGAAATATGCCAAATTGAATTACAAAGAGATAGTTTGATAGAGTCAAATAAAGAGCTTAATAAATTGGCTAAAAACTATCAAACTAAGAGCCCTAAGTGTAATAAGTGTCCAACATTTGAAGAAGAGACTAAAAAATCAGAAATTAAAATTAAATTGCTTGAAAATGAAATTCTGATTTTGAAAGAAAGTGAAAATATGAGAAGAGAAAATTCCATTAAAAATTGCACACGATTATTAAATCAAAATGAATCTCTCAAAACACAAGTCCAACAATTGTCAATGACTTTAGGAAAAAATTTCCAAACGAGAAAGATCGTTGAATATGCTATTAGGGAAACAAACTTATAATACAGTTAGACAAGGAATTGTATATAATCAATCTGAACCTGTTAAAAGAAAAATTAATCAAGTCAATTCAAAGTGCACAATATGTTGAAAAACTGGACACAATCAAACTATTTGTTGGTATAGACCCAAACATGTGAATACAATTCCAATTTGGGTCCCAAAATGCACGAATATAAAATCCCACAAAGTTAAACAAATCTGGATGCCGAAAGGAACATATATAAATAGCTTTGGGTCTCCACAAAATTATTTTTTAAAATCTATTGCCACTAACAACCATGGGCCTATAAAAACAAATAGGTCACAAAAATCTTTTACCGTGTAGGCGTGGTGGCAGGCTAAGGAACTACAACAATGCTAGTTGGATTCTGGCTATTCCAGGTACATAACGAGTGACAAATCAAAGTTTCTTAGCCTAGTACAAAGGTAGCAGAATCATAATGGGCTACATCGAAAGATTATCAACAATGGTAAAATAGGTAAAGGTATCTTGAACGATATATGTGAAAATCTGCACCATAATTTGATTTAATTCAGCCAGTTATGTGATAAAGTTATGAATGCTAATTTTGATTCTAACCTTTTCAAAATTATTAGCCACATTATTCTTTTATGCCGAGAACACTTTAAAAATCTATAGAGTCTTTGAAGTGCTTCATATAGATTTGATTGATGATAATACATTTGGTTGACTCTATATTTATGGTTTTGTTTACAAGGTTTCAATTCAAATTTAAAAGATGTAAAAATCAATTCAAAGTATTTGTTGCAACATCACGGTCTGGTTTGTGACATCAAACTAATGATAATCTCGAATGAATGAAGAATTCGGATGTAGATTACACAAGTAATCTAGTTGGTAGAAAAATTACTAGTGGAACGTGATTTATGTTGAGATATTCAGTAACTCCATCATTTTCAAAGAAAATATCTACATATTTTTCATTTCAAATAAATTTTAATTGGCAGGCATTTTTCTTATAAAATACCTTTAGGAAAATAATTTTTATTGACCTTGTTTCAGATTAGTTATTTTCAAAAATTTGATTTTATAATTATTTTTGGATTTGATCATAAATGACTACATTGACTAATCTGACTCCCTATTGATTATCGAAAGATAAATAGTGATTGAAAAAGTAATGAGTGTGGATATTAATCATATATTATAACTTGAGACAGTATAACTAGTAAATTTCTTTAGAAATTTAAACAAGAGTTATAAAAACTTTTTGTTCGTAAATATTCCATGACCATTTCTATTTCTATCATAATGCTATCGACCGTCACTCATCAAAATCCAATATAGTATGTGAATATGTCGTATTTTAAATGGGAAATTATGAGCTTTCATTTTATTATATTTTTAGCAATAAAAAACATCCAAAGAATTCACTCTCATTTAAAAGTCCTTACTGTTTTGCATGGGTGAATTACTTGGAATTTTTGGTTATGGGCTTTCATGCTCATTTAAAGTCCTCATGGTTATGCATGTATGGAACATATATCAAAATTAACAGATTTAATAGACAAGTTGATTCTGATTCCATTTAAAAGTCCTCACGATTATGCATGCTTAAAAGATACTTGAATTTATTTTTTTAATAAAAATGTGTAATACTACTAATCTCATTTAAAAGTACTAATGATTATGCAAGATTAGTAGATATTCAAATTCCTGAAATATACCACAAATAGACACAAGTATATGGTTTTATATGATGACATCGTCCCTATCACTCCAAAGTGGAATATGCGTCAAATAGAGTATTTATAATTTTTGTTTGATTTTTTATTGAAATTTAATATTTATACCCGATTGAGTATTAATGTTATATTAATGTCTATCACTTTATCTCTATTTTTCTAACACTATTACTCTTTTTCTGATAACAAAAGGAGGAGAGAAATATTAAGATTTTGTCAAATAAAAGAAAATAAAGGTCAAATATTTTATTTTGTGTTTCTATATGCATCTAGGCCCACTTGCATATTTTTATTTATATGCGTATATGAAGGGGGAGCTTTTTGTATAAAGGAAGCATTCAAAAAGGGGGTGAATATTGGATAATCAAATACATTTAATAAATTCAAAATCTTAAATATATGTTTGTTATCATCAAAAGGGGGAGATTATTGAATATGCAAGTATATGATTTTTGTTTGATGATAAAAAACACACACACATATATATATTCATTTAAATGTATTTGTTAATGTACTATTTTATTCTTCATAAAATTAAATAAATATATGCTAAATAAAATAAATAACATAGAATTTAAATTCAAATAGATATTTTATTCAAACAAATATTTATTACAATTTTAAATAGTACAAATTTGAGCTCTCACTATATATATATATACACAATTTCGATTACAATATAAATTTGACTAAATCACAATTTTCATTTACGTTAGCACCTCACTACATACCACTCACTCACTCGTGTTTATCTTCAACTCCATTCCAGATTGAATCCAACATCTGAGCGATTTGCAAAAGTACAAACTAACGAAGTAAAATTGAAAATGAAATATTTTGACAGCGTAAAATAAAATGTGCTTTTGAAAATATTATTTACCTCGGTTATTTGGATTGTTCATCATCATTTAATTTTGAATTCATCAAACAAGAACAACATGTGACAAACACAGTGTATCACTGTATATGCCATAGGGCCGTGCACACCGATATACACTTGACAAGATTACAGGGACAGGTGAGCATAAGGTCAAATCCAAATCAAAAGCTGGGTTCAACTCAAGTGAAAGTCACGATATCAGCACAAGGTCAAACTCGAGCTTTAAGCTGGATTCAACTAAGGTGCAATACAAAACTATGGGTCAAGATACATACAACACAGCCTCGACAAAAATTCGAATGTACACTTGAACCCAGACTGGTCAGAGAAATCAGATTACAAAGAAATGAAGGCCAAGACTAGATTCAAAGATGCAATCATGTACAATAAAGACGGGAAACAAAGGAAAACCATCTCAGTGCAACTACATGATGACTAGACCATACTACATGAATACATGGAGCAATGCAATAGTCAATAGTGAAGACAACAACAAGGCTATAACTTTCATTGTGTTTATACTAAACAACAAGATCCATATGGTATGCATCAAAATAACAAGTTCAATATCCATTCAAGCACCATACAACCAAGACTAAAATGCAAACTTAAGCACGTATGGAGTTCGAGATAGTCCGGACATACATATGCAACCAAACCAGGATGAACTCAACATGACAGTCAAATTCAAATGCAAACTGACTCGAAGGAACATGCAACATGGAAGCAGTGACAGTTCTGAAGTCACAAAGATAATGGTCAACATCAAGCATCAGGTTGAAAATGTTACAAGGATGAGCACACAAGAAATACATATGTACAGCAGTTACAAAAGTAATATAACAAATTAGAATGATGACAGAAAATGACTGGAGTTAATCATTACCAGAGTCAATGCCAAATTCAATTTGAAACAGCAAGGTACAAGTTGAACAAGTCAAATTCCAAAACAATTAAAGCCGTGTTGTGGAACATTTAAAAACGAAGCCGTGAGAATTAAGGCAACAAAATACATGAATTTGAACAATTCAGAAAAGTCATCAGCATTCAAGCAAAATCAAGTGGCCGAGAAAAATCATCAGACAAATTCGTATGAAATACACGAATGAAAATTAAGGAATTTGATTCCTATTTAACCCACTCATCATCAGCTATAAAAAATCTTTTGAGTTCAAGTTAAAAGAATAATCATTCAACTCGAATCAAGATCAAGTTCAATCAAGCTAACAAGAAAAGCAAAAAGCATAAATTACATATCAGATTCTCTGAACCGAACTCGACGAAATTGAAGCAGCCATATGCAAAATCGAAAAGATGACTATTTGACAAAGCAAGCATCACAATATCATAAATTCGAATGTTCAATTGAATCCATGCTTCAATTTCAGAAAGCCCTAATTTTTCTCAAAATTCGAAGCAACCGAAGCTAAGCAACGAAGAAACGATCGATCAACAAAGCAACATGCAAATACCTATTCGATCAATCAACATTCAAAAGGCGACTTCTAATTTCCAAAGCCCTAATTTGAGAAGAAGAATGAGTTAAAATAGAAGCAGCCGTTTCTTTGAAGAACAAAGGCCAAAAGAAATACAGTGAAAAAAAGAGCCGGCATTTTTTTATTATGATAATTTTTTGGGCTGCCTTATACTATATCTCTTGGGCTTTAGAATTTTTAAAATTAGGGTTTATTTGTTTTATTGTTTTTAAAGTGTTTTTAATTTAAACATTGAAGTTTCTAGTTGTGTGACTATAGGACGAACTACGGTGGTGTAGTTCGAGAATTCGCAACTCAGTGGCTGAGTTGTGGTAGGGTTTTGAGCGTAGAGTTAAGTTTAGTCGATAGCGGGTGTTGCGACTCTTTTTTGTAAGCATCTGACTACTTAATTTCTAGTAGAAACTTTTAGGGGCAGCACGTAGGCAGGGTTTTGCCGAAGCTGGATAAATCTGTGTGTTCTATTTCCGCATTTATTATTCTCCTATTATCTGTGCTGCTAGTATTTTGATATATCTATGCTGAAATTATTTTATATACTTCTGCATTAAATTTTTATAATAATATCATCACCCTATTCATTCCCCTCTAGGATGAAATCGATCCTACAAGTGGTACCAGAGCTAGGAACAAAAGCCATTTTTGTTTTAAAATTTTGATTTTTCAAAACCAATTTTTCTTACAAATTTGAATTTTTTAAATCGTTTCTGTTAATAATGTTTTTACTGTGGGTCGGTCCAATATTATTCCTCCTATTTTTGATGGAACAGATTTTTTGAATTGGAAATTAAAAATGGAATTTTATTTAAAATCGTTTAATATTAAAAGTTGGGATATTATTGAAAATGGGTATGATATAATAGACGAGAAAAGTACTTCGATTAATGCTCTTGCTATGCACATACTATATTCTTATATTAATCAAGATAATTTAAACTTTATCTCTCATTGTGAAAATCCATAGGAAATTTGGAATACTTTTGATGCAATATATGGTGCAAAAGTCAACAACAATGATAAATCCTCCTCAATCGACTCAATTAAAGAAACGATCTTAATAGGATTGGTAAAAAATAGTAGTGATAAGGATGATGTTGATGGAGCAACTGAGTTGGCACTACTAGTTAAGAGATTCAAAAAGTGGAACCGCAAATACAAAAATCTAGCTCTAAATCAAAAATTGAAAAGCAGAATAGTCAAAGCACTACACAACCCAGAAGAACGGGAGATCATCTGTCACAAGTGCATCAAACCCTGACACATCATGCCTAATTGTCCCCTAATTCAACTCGACCAAGAAAAGAAGAAAAAAGAAGAAGTTTTGCAGCCACGTGGAATAAAAGTGATGATTATAGAAGTACTAAAAGTGAGAGTGAGAAAGGAGATCCATGCCTTCGAAGTGATATAACTGATAGCGATGATGAGGAGTCAAGCAAGGTATCAAAACTTACTCACTCGGAATTACTTATATATTTCCACGAAGTAAATGGCTGCTTTGAACTACTTAGGGAGAAATATGCCAAAATTGAATCACAAAGAGATAGTTTGATAGAGTCAAATAAATAGCTTAATCAATTGGTTAAAAACTATCAAATTAAGAGCCCTAAGTGTAATAAGTGTCCAACATTCGAAGAAGAGATTAAAAAATCAGAAACTAAAATTAAATCGCTTGAAAATGAAATTTTGATTTTGAAAGAAAGTGAAAATACGAGGAGAGAAAATTCCATTAAAAAGTGCGCACAATTAGTAAATAAAAATGAATCCCTCAAAACACAAGTCCAACAATTATCAACGACTTTAGAAAAATTTTCCAAAGGAGAAAGATCGTTGAATATGCTTTTAGGGAAATAAACTGTTAATACAGTTAGACAAGGACTTGTGTATAATCAATCTAAACCTGTTAAAATAAAAATTAATCAAGTCAATTCAAAGTGCACAATATGTGGAAAAATTGGACACAATCAAAATATTTGTTGGTATTGACCCAAACAAGTGAAAACAATTCCAATTTGGGTTCCAAAAGGCACGAATATAAAATCTCTCAAAGCTAAACAAATTTTGGTGTCGAAAGGAACGTATATAAAAAGCTTTGGATCTCCATAAAATTATTTTTTAAAATCTATTGCCATTAACAACCATGAGCCTATACAAAAAAATAGGTCACAAAAATCTTTTATCATGTAGGTGTGGTGGTAGGCTAAGAAACTACAATAGTGTTATCTGGATTCTGGCTGTTCCAGGTACACAACGGGCAACAAATCAAAGTTCTTTAGCCTTGTACAAAGGTGCCAGAATCACAGTGGGCTACAACGATAAATTATCGACAAAGTTAAAATAGGTAAAGGTATCTTGAATGATATATGTGAAAATCTGCACCACAATTTGATTTAATCCAGCCAGTTATGTGATAAAGTTATGAATGCTGATTTGATTCTGACTTTTTCAAAATTGTTGGCCAAATTATTCTTTTATGCCGAGAACACTTTAAAAATCTCTAGAGTCTTTGAACTACTTCATATAGATTTGATTGATGATAAAACATTTGGCTGACTCTATATTCATGGTTTTGTTTATGTGGTTTCAATTCAAATTCAAAAGATGTAAAAATGAATTCAAGGTATTTGTTGCAACATCACAGTCTGGTCTATGACATCAAACTAATGATAATCTCGAGTGAAAGAAAAATTCAGATGCAGATTACACTGGTAGTCTAGTTGGTAGAAAAATTACTTGTGGAACGTGATTTATGTTAAGATATTAAGTAACTACATCATTTTCAGAGAAAATATCTGCATATTTTTCATTTCAAATAATTTTTAATTAGCATACATTTTTCTTATAAAACCCCTTCAAGAAAATAATTTTTGTTGACCTTGTTTCTGATTAGTTATTTTTGAAAATTTGATTTTATAATTATTTTCGGGTTCGATCATAAATGACTACATTGACTAATTTGACTCCCCACTGATTATCCAAAAGATAAATAGTGATTAAAAAAGTGATGAGTGCGGATATTAATCATATATTAAAACTTGAGACAGTATATTAGCAAATTTCTCTAGAAATTTAAACAAGATTTATAAAAACTTTTTGTTGGTAAATATTCCATGACCATTTATATTTCTATCATAATTCTATTGACCATCACTCATCAAAATCCAATATAGTATGTCAATATGTAGTATTTTAAACGGGAAATTATGCGCTTTCATTTTATTATATTTTGAGACATAAAAACATCAAAGAATTCACTCTCATTTAGAAGTCCTCGCGGTTATGCATGGGTGAATTACTTGGAATTTTTGACTATGTGCTTTCATGCTCATTTAAAAGTCCTCACGGTTATGCATGCTGAAACACATATCAAAATTGATTGATTTAATATACAAGTTGATTCTAATCCATTTAAAAGTCCTTACGGTTACGCGTGGTTAGAAGATACTTGAATTTATTTTTTTAATAAAAATGTTGAATACTACTAATATCATTTAAAAGTCCCAACGGTTATGCATAATTAGTAGATATTCAAATCCTTGAAATATACCACAAATAGACACAACTGTATGGCTTTATATGATGACATCATCCCTATCACTCTAAAGTGGAATATGCGTCAAATAGAGTATTTATGATTTTTGTTTGATTTTTTATTGAAATTTAATATTTATACTCGATTGAGTTTTAATGTTATATTAATGTCTATCACTTTATCTCTATTTTTCTAACACTATTACACTTTTGCTGATAACAAAAGGGGGAGAGAAAAGTTAAGGTTTTGTCAAATAACGGTCAAATATTTTATTTTGTATTTTCTATATGCATCCAAGCTCATTTCATATTTGTATTTATATGCGTATATGAAAGGGGAGCTTTGTGTATAGAGGAAGCATTCAAATAGAGAGAGCAAATTGATTAATCAAATACATTAAATAAATTCAAAATCTTAAATATATGTTTGATATCATCAAAAGGGGAAGATTGTTGAATATGCAAGTATATGATTTTTGTTTGATGATAATAAACATATATATATATTCATTTAAATGTATTTGTTAATGTACTATTTTATTCTTCACATAATTAAATAAATATTTTCTGAATAAAATAAATAACACAGAATTTAAATTCAAACAGATATTTTGTTCAAACAGATATTTATTACAATTTTAAATAGTACAAATTTGAGCTCTTGCTATATATACACAATTTCGATTACAATACAAATTTGACTAAGCCACAATTTTCATTTACATTAGCACCTCACAACATACCGCTAATTCACTCGTATTTATGTTCAACTCCATTCCAGATTGAATCCAGCATCTGAGCGATCTGCAGAAATACACACTGATGCAATAAACTTGTAAATGAAATATTTTTTGCAGTGTAAAATAAAATGTGATTTTGAAAATATTATTTGCCTCAGTTATTTGGGTTGTTCGTCATCATTTAGTTTTGAACTCATCAAACGCAAACAACTTGTGACAAGCACAGTTTATCACTGTACATGCCACAAGGCCATGCACGCCGATATACACTTGACAAGATTGCAGGGACATGTGAGGACAAGGTCAAACCCAAATCAAAAGCTGGGTTCAACTCAAGTGACAGTCACGATATCAGCACAAGGTCAAACCCGATCTTTAAGATGGATTCAACTCAGGTGCAATACAAAACTATGGGTCAAGATACATATAACACAACCTCGATCAAAATTCGAATGTACACTTAAACCCAGATCGGTCCGAGCAACCAGACTACAAAGAAACCAAGGCCAAAACCAGATTCAAAGATGCAATCATGCACAACAAAGACTAGAAACAAAGGCAAACCAACTCAGTGCAACTACATGATGACCATACCAGACTACGTGAATACATGGAGCAATGCAACGGTCAATGGAAAAGACAATAACAAGGCTATAACTTTAATCATGTTTACACTAAACAACAAGCTCCAGATGGTATGCATCAAAACAACTGGTTGAATATCCATTCAAGCACTAGACTCGACCAAGACCATAATGCAGACTTAAGCACACATGGAGTTTGAGACAGTCAGGACATACATATGAAACCAAACCAGGATGAACTCAACAAGACAGTCAAATTCAAATGCAAACTGATTCGAAGGAATAGACAACATGGAAGTAGTGACAGTGTCGAAATCAGAAAGACAATGGTCAACATCAAGCATGAGGTTGAAAACATTATGAGGATGAGCATATAAGAAATACATATATGCAACATTTACAAAAATAATATAACAAATTCGAATGATGAAAGAAAATGGCCGGAGTCAACCATTACCAGAGTCAAGGCCAAATTCAATCTGAAACAGCAAGCTACAAGTCGAAAATGTCAAATTTCAAAACAATTAAAGCCGTGGTTGTAGAACAATACAAAATCGATGTCGTGAGAATCAAGGCAACAAAATACATGAATTTGAACAAGCCATAAAAATCATCAGCACTCAAGCAAAATCAAGTGGCCGAGAAAAATCATCCGTTGAATTCGTATGAAATATACGAACGAAAATTAAGGAATTCAATTCCTATTTAACTCGTTCATCATCGGCTACAAAAAATCATTCGAGTTCAAGTTAAAAGAATAATCATTCAACTTGAATCAAGATCGAGTTCAAGCAAGCTAACAAGAAAAGCAAAAAGCATAAATTATATACTAGATTCTCTGAACCAAACTCGATGAAATTAAAGTAGCCATATGCAAAATCGAAGAGACGATTATTCGACAAAGCAACCATCGCAAGATAATAAATTCAAATGATCAATTGAAGCAGTACTTCAATTTCAGAAAGCTCTAGTTTTCTTAAAAATCGAAACAGCAATGAAGAAACGATCGATCAACAAAGCTACATGCAAATACTTACTCGATCAATCAACATTCAAACGGTAGCTTCTAATTTCCATAGCCCTAATTTAAGAAGAAGAACGAGTTAAAAAAGAAGTAGCCATTTCTCTGAAGAACAAAGGCCGAAAGAAATATAGTGAAAAAAGGGAGCTGGCATTTTTTTATTGTGCTAATATTTTGGGCTGACTTATACTATATCTCTTGGGCTTTAGAATTTTTAAAATTAGGGTTTATTTTTTTTATTGTTTTTAAAGTGTTTTTAATTTGAACATTGCAATTTCTAGTCGTGTGACTAGGGGACGAACTACGGTGGTGTAGTTCGAGAATTCGCAACTCAGTGGCCGAGTTGTGGCAGGGTTTTGAGCATAGAGTTAAGGTTAGTCGATAGCGGGTGTCGCGACTTTATGTGTGTAAGCGTCTGACTACTTAGTTTCTAGTAGAAACCTTGGGAGAAGCACTATGCAGGGTTTTTGCCGAAGCTGGGTAAATCTATGTGTTCTATTTCTGCATTTATTATTCTGCTATTATCCGTGCTGCTATTATTATGATATATCTATGCTGAAATTATTTTATATACTTCCGCATTAAATTTTTATAATTAATAGTATCACCCTATTCACCACCACTCTAGGGTGAAATCGATCCTACAAGTTGCATAACCTCCTATTGGATTCGCAACCCTTAAGGAAGTTATAAGGTAAGTGGGTTCTAAGCAAAACCTATCAACCAAATACAGTGATATAAATGAATGTGATTCACGGTATCGAATAATATCATAACTGGTATACTCTGAATCAAAAATGTACTTTCCATCATAGTCTTTTCTTTATCAGCTACAGTAGGCTTAGCTAATGGTCCAACAACAATGATGTAACAGCCCATTTTTTTTAACAAGTATTTTTCACTTGTATTTTTAAAAACTTTGGGGTTTATTTAAAGTGATTAAAAAAAATTAGGATTAACTAATAAGATCTCTGAAAAAATCAAGTTTTAATTAAGAAAACATTAATAGCTTAGGTGGTTAAGACATCTGGGCTATTCACGACAGGTCACAAGTTCGAGTCTCAGCATGGTTAGAATTTCGAAATTTTTTTTATGTATAAATGAACTGGGTAATTACGCGTTAAAAAGGGCGCGTAAATTTAGGAAATAAGTACCGTATATATATATATATATATATATATATATATATATATATATAATATGAAGAATGTAAACCAATTTAAATTTTAGTTAAGTATTAATTTTGAAGAATTTAGTGTATTTATGAACTGTTGGATTACGCATTTAAAGGACGTGTAAAATTTATGGTATAAGTAACATAATCAACGTATAAATTAAAAACGTATTTTTTTGGGTGTTTGTATTGCGTCAGTTTGGCGTATTTTAAAAATCATATTTCAACATCTATATGTATTTAAAATATCGTATCAATGGTCTGCATTCAAAATCACGCCACTATTAAATAGTATCAAATGTTGAAATCAAATTTCCATATATAAAAGAGAAACGTTCAAATCTGTTTGTAACTGTTCTTTAAAATATAATGATAATAATCAACTCTTCCATTTTTTGATTTAAACATACCATATATTTCTTCTTAAATCACGCATATATCATTTGAAAGAAAATCAATTTTGCCTTCCTTTGCGCGTGACACAAAATTTTATTCTTTTAATATTTTTGGCATTTGCCTCTTACCTTTTTGTTTCTTGAGCATGTCACTGTATTCATTTATTCACGCAACCTAAATGGACTAAAATATTTGATTGCCTAAAATCAACTCATGCATTCAAATTTAACCTTGCCTATCTTTTCAAATTCTCACATTCCTATTTATATCTCTCTGTTTCCACTGCCTTTATTTTGCAAGATAAAATTTTTCGTTCCTATAATCACGCATATAAAGTAAAAATCATATTTAAATATCTTTATGGATTAAAATATCAGTTAGTGATTTTTATAGCAAATGTTACTTTTGTTTTAACTGTCAAAATTTGTTTTAAACTTTTGTATATACCTTCTCATCCAAATATCTTTTGCCTAAAATCAATCTCTTGCCTAATATCAGTTCTTCCAAATGCCGTTTCTTCAATCTACAATCACGCAACTATTAAATGAAAAAAAATGTTGAAATCAAAATTTATAAACTGGCAATGAATATCACGCATATAAAATCAAATCTTTTCATTAATTGGCAGTTTTAAATCACGCAGCTTTTAAATTTAGAATTGGACAAATGTATATCTTGCCGTTTCTTCCTTTAATCACGCAGGCTATATTTATTGCATATAAGATATTGGAAATATTAATCACGTACATAATCTTCCATCTTATCTCTCTCGGCCTTTCATCTAAAAGAAAGAAAGATCGATGCATGCATTTAATCTGGATTTTGTATAACTGGCATTTTTAATAACGTGCATATCCTCTGTTGATTTTGCCTTGTTTTTTTCGTATCTGATTTGCTCCTTTTCCCAACATCAATTTTTCTCTCTTGCCATTTCTTCTCTACAAAATCACGCAGTCTTATCCATTCAACAAAAAGAAATCTTGCAACAAATATAGTAACTGATCAAACATAATTGTGTAAAACATTATTTCGTTGCCTATTCAGTGCAAAGCAAATTTTAATTGCTTATTGATTATCCACTTTAATCAACGCATGCGTTTAATCAAATTTCTGTATAACTGGAAATAAATCACGCGCAACGTTCAAGAAAAAAATCTTGCTAGATTTCACAAGCCTTAACCGTGTGTACAAAAGAAAAGATAACGTTCAAACATGGAGAACTGGAAAGTAATCACCCATTTTTCGCTTGCCACTTCACCTTTAATTTCGCATGCCTCTCTGTTTATTTTCAATCACACCTTCGTATCCATTTAGTCCTTGATCTCATTTATTTCCTGCCTTGTGATTTACACTTACCATCTTTGCATAATCTCACTGATTATATAAAGCCTTGTACGCATATTTTTTTTCTCCACAAATCTCAGTTTTGCCGTAGCCTTCTTCGCTTGTTGCTTGCTCCAGGTATGGCATCATAACTTCTCTCTGTTTCCTTTTCTTTTGTTTCTCTTCTATTCTGTGATTCTCATTTGATATGATCGGCCACTCCAACCCATCTACTTCACCCGATCTAGTTGACAAACTTTGGAAATTTATGAGTCATCACATCTGTAGAAATCTAATATGTGTGTGCAAAGAGATGGTGTAGTTGACCCAGATTTAATTTAATGCTAGCTTAAAGTTTACACGTACTATCACTACGGAAAAATGGGTTATTCATTGTATATATCATATTTAGTTTTGGGTTAAACAAAATAGAAAGTCAACAATGTTCATTGAAAAAAATAGTACTATTTATTTTTCACTTTTTTTTCAAGCGACCATTTTCACATGTCTTCTGCTACATATATGTAGCACCGATTTTTTTTTTTCATATTGCACTCGCTGAAGACATTTTATCCAGTATAACATTTTACACCTTCATCGCTGTTACAAGGGCAATTCATTCTTTAAATCTAAGTAGCCTTTGAATCTTGGTTATGAACAACCATGTCTTTATTTCAAGGAGAGAGCATGCGTAGGCCTGAATGCATATTTCAAGGAGGAAGAGGAACCGAGTGCATGAACGTGTTTTTGCAAAGGCATGAAGGCAAAAAAAAAAAAAAAAAAAAAGAAAAAAGAGGAAGGAAGTAACGTGCAGATCAAATAATGTACTATCCATGCATTAGTTCGTAGTATAGGCTGGGTGAAAACTTTTGCATGTGTACACGCAAATCTAGTAGGAAATAGGCAGTGTGTTTTTGCGTGAAGGGAAAAAATAAGGGAGTGAAGTATTTGCATTTCTTTTGGGTTACAGTGAGCGTGCATTCTTAGTTGATATAGGCTTGGGCCGTGACCTTATGCATACTTCCAGTTGAAGTTTAGTAATGTGGTGGTTGTGCGTTTTGTTTAATTAAATAATAGAGTATATATATAAAAGGTAGAGAAAAAAAATTTATTTTTAGGCCGAGTTGTTCGTCAAGTAGGGTGGTGTAGTGGTCGAGCGTATCGTGCCAAATTTATTTGACTATATTCGTTCCAATTGTTTCAAATATTTGCTTTGACCATAAATTTTAAAAGTCACGTATTCGGTATTTGGATCTTGTTATAGATTTGAATCTAGGCGTGACATCCGGGGAAATTTGATCGCTACCCTCTGTGCGTTTCTTTTTCGCTGGATTTTCATTTTCGCTTGAATCAAATTTTCTACAGCTTTCAGGTGAGTATTTCTCACCAGACAAACATACCTATATTTCTGTGAATTATCGCAAGTGTATTTGTAAATTTTATTTAAATGTTATCTGTCTGTAATATAACGTAGGATGTTAAACCCCATTTTTTAAATTGACACCTCATCAATTATTTATCTGTTGTAATATTACTGCAGTTATATTATTTAATGTTTATATACTGATTTAAATCATCACTGCAAGTTCCCTGTAAATTTAAATCGTTTAAGCTGAAATGATAGGCCTAAACGATGACTATTATTCATTTATTCAGTTAACTGTTTAATTTTAACTTGGGATTGCGGGTTTGAAATGATAGAACCCAGGGTTTTGTAAATCGCGGATTGAAATGATATAAATCCGTATCACTTGACCTAGGCTAGAAAACTATATACAGACCCGTGGTTTATATAATATTTTTCTGAAATATTTTAATTTATTTTTAAAAATGGAAGCTTATAATATTCTGGTTTAAATGATTTAAAGGATTTTTATAAAGATTTATAATGATTTTGAATGAGTTAAAAATGTTAAATAAATAAATAAATGTTTGAATAAAACTTATTTTGGAAATTCTTGGTTTTGGTAAAAGTAAGAATTCAGTTAATAAAATAATTGATAATAAGTTATATTTGGAATTTAAAACTAAATTGTCAAGTTATTAATCTATTACAGCATTTAAATGCTGTCTTTTAAAACTGGACTGTTTTAACCTGTAAACTTTAGGTAGCATTTCATAAGTGCTATAGAAACTGAAATTTGATATTTTTAATCAATTTGTGGAAATAATCTTTGGGAAAAGGGAATTAAAACTTGGAATTTAATATGTAATTAATAAAATAAGGAATTGATTTTTTTTTTAATGGGTTTTATGGAAGAATTTAATTTTAAAAGGTGAGAAAGGAAAATTTAATTCCTAAATAAATTGAATAGATTTAAATGGTATATTAAAATGACCAATGTTTAAAAACAATATTTTGATATTGTAGTATTGGAAATATATTTTGATTTTTAAAGTATAAATACCATTTTTTTTAAAAGTTGTAACCACGGGTTATAATAACGTTTGGTTGTTAAAGAGACCGGGATCGGATATCTGGCATACTCTCTGTCGATACCGAAAACCACTTTACCAACCGTGTACGCGGTGGAGATTCCAGAATGAAGTAGGATGGTGGTGGCGTTTTCTATGAGGTAAATACGTGGACCCGACTCCCGTGAGTTGGCATAAGGTGGCTAAAACAGGAGCGATTGACGGATTAATGAGGTAGCACCTCTGATCGGACGCACTTCTTCGTATGCCATTCTATTACTTATGTGATTGTATTGGTGCGCACCTTTGATTTGGGAGTGTTGTTCGAGGTGGGCGGTAGCTGCGGCTACGCGTTACCATCGGTCCGGAAGCGTAATTGGTATATCTACCCTGGCATTGCCTAGTTGTGCCGTGTCACCTACCATAGCGAGCCTTATACGATTTTGATTTTGTACCATACCTATGGAGTGCCCTCTGACGACGCCCAGTACGGGGGAGATTACGGTACTGTATAGACTATGGGAATATATTATGTGTTAAGGTGGAAAATGTAAAGCCTTAACGCTATTTTAAAGTAAGTTTATTTTACTAATAGACACTATTATAATAGCGCAATATACTACATAGTAAATAGTTTAACGGATCCTTAGAGGATGGGCGGTCCCAAGCATCCTTTAAGTTACTTGCTTTATATTACAGTACACTTGAAATAGCTTACACTATATAAGTATGTATGTCCTGACTCGAGTGTTTATATTTTATGTTACGCTCGGGTCAGCCTGAGTTGCAGTTCAGTTTTCATCCCGGAGCTAGGATTTCTGTAGATCACTTTCAAGCTGCTGGCAAACTTCCTTTCCAGTTCTTTATCTAAAATTTTGAAATCAAGACTAGTGGACATTTGGACTGTTTACTGATAAGTTAAAACTTTATTTGGATTTAAGACTATGTAAATTTTACTTGAGTAAGAATATTTATAGTGGCTTCATGAACCACTAAGTATTTTTAAATTCCGCTGCGAGTATTCTGATTCTGTGTCTGTGATTCTGTGATTAATTATTTACTGCATATTCTGAGTTCTGCCAAATTTATTTTTACAACGCGGTATTTTGAACAATTCAAGTCCGACATGTGCGGATGCGAATGGTTGAAAACACCGGGTCGTTACAAATGACTTTCCCTTTGTCCTCCCTGACCGGTTCTGGACACTGGTTCTCACAAGCCCAACTTGATCACAGTTGAAGTACTTCACATTTTTCTTATCTCCAGCCTTCTTCCCCGTTCCTGACCGGCATTCATGAGCATAATGACCCTTCTTGTCACATTTGTAGTAAACTAAATCAACATTTTCCTTCTTGGCAGCATCTCCCTTATGGGTTCCCATCTTCTTGAAGAATTTCTTATTCTTTTCTTGAGGAACTTGGGATTCAACAGGATTCTCTCTAGCACAACCAGCCAACATCTCTTTATGGCGAATAGTCATTTCCACCACCACTTTACAAGGTTCTCGGATTAGGGTATGGTCATTCTAGCAAGCTCAGGCCTCAATCGTCGAATGAACCTCTCATTCCTTCTGAAGTCAATGTCAACCAAAGCATATCCATATCAAGACAGCTCATCAAACTTAGCAGCATACTCGATTACTGAAATCTCTCCTTAAACTAGATCCATGAACTTCCTCATCAATGCTGACTTAGAAACCTCTACTCTAACCTCCTTCTAAAATCTGCCCATGTCAATTCTTCTTTCGGAACTCTGGGAGTAAACCTATTCCACCAGTGAAGCCCTGCCCTTTGCAACTGCCTAGAGACCATCTAGTACTAGATCATTAAAGATCCTCTCACATTGCAATAGCCAATTCTCAACTTCAACAGCATACTTTGTTCCAACAAACGGCTTTCCTCCTAGAGTAGTGTGATCTCGGCTCAACTTAGCATAGTTATTCCCAATTGGAGCAACATGATTAGCTCCTCCAATATTACCAGCAACTCCAACTTGCAAAAGATTGGCTAACAACTGATACACCATCCATGCATCTACTGGCGGATTTCTAGCAACTACATTGGCTTCAGCATTTTGGTTAGCATTAACCCGTCGAACTTGGCTCCTCCTGGTATTAGGCCGAGCATTTCCATTAGTTGTGGTGCTTCCTCCACTTAGATTTCCTCTTCTATTTCCGGCTTCCATATCCCTTTTCTCCTAAATCTACTTACGAGCTTTAGTAAGATACAAAAGAACGGTTTAAGAGAGAGAGGAACACGTACTTATATACATATATCTGTATACCAAATACAAGCATGTTACTGTAGCATTGACCCAAACCCCGATCATATTTCTGATTCATTGGAATTATGTTTCAAAAATCTTTTAGGTTTAACTTTCTTTTAAAGTTACATAAACCTATGCTATGATACCAACTTGTAACATCCCCCTACTTAGAGGCCCAAAACTAATGGCTACGGATGTTTTAGTCATCCATAGTTATTAATCTGTGATGACCAAATATGGCGGTGTTAGATTCATTGAAACATAGAAACACATGAAAGTGGAAAGTTTTAAAATTCAAACAAAATCACATTCCATTTCAAAACATTTACAATTCATTACATAATTCGACAATCGCAAATCACGTTCAGAGAAAATACGTTTATTACAACATACGCCAAGAGCGACATATGATGATGCCATCTTGGATGATCAGAGTATATGCAGGAAATATAACAACTTTTCCATTATAAACAACATAGCAGAATAAAACAAGGACGCTAAATAGCAATTATGCCTCCTACACGTCTTTGAAAGCTTATTCGTCTTAAGAGTTACCTCAACCTATTGGTGCACTATGAATCTATTGGCCTCTGCCAATTAACTTAACACCACTACTCTTGTGGCTTTAGTTGATTCATGGGTTCCACCGAACCTATTGGTTACTCCAATAACTTCTCCCTTATCCTAGTTTTCATGGGTTGACATGGAACCTATTGGCCTCTGCCAATACCTTTTCTTCTTATCCTAGTTTTCATAGGTTGATATGGAACCTATTGACTTTTGTCAATAATTTACTTTGGATATTGTTCTCATGGGTTCACTACAAACCAATTGGCCCTGCCAACCACTCTTTATAACATAATTTTGTGGGATCGTTATGAACCTATTGATAACTCCAATAACTTCCTAATCATAGTATTAATGGGATCACTATGAACCTGTCTCCTTGACAACTTCCATATTTAAGCATCCGAAATTCTGGTCTCCCTGACCTCTTGGATGCAATTCTACTCATCTAAGAGTTTAATCAATTTATATTCACTAATGGGTTAACCTAACCGGTTCTTCTGCTCTTTATACCAAAAATACAGTTATGGGTCCATTTAAATGTGATTATATCCATATTTGAAGAAGAAAAAAAAATTACCAAACAATACGCTCTTGTGGGTTTAATGTCCTTGAAACACTTTTCATATAAAACATTGTTAATCCCTTTAACCTATAATTTTATCAAGGAAAGTTTCTTCTTAAAATCATTTCAAAACTCCTTTAATCTTGTCATGTCTTCTCCTTTTAAAAATTGAATTTGGGTTATAAAACCTTTTGAAACCGGGCTTTTGACTTCATAGGATGACCTTCCTCGAAAGCCTTAAAATCTTCTTCAAAACATCAGGCTTCTACCATTCTAATACTTTAAAACCTACCATTCGAAACCTTTCGATTGTATTAAAGTATTAACATTTATTCATTTAGAAGCATAGCTTCAAAACCAAAAGAAAGTACCCCTTTCAAAACCGTTGGAAGTAACTCTTTCGAAATCATTAAAAGTCCTCCCTTTCGAATGCATTAGATTTATACATAAATATTATTTGGGCCAAAGTGAATATAGGAAAATGCGTCTCTTTTGAAACCATCCTTTATCATATAAAAATATCGAAAAAAACCTCATGGCGCTGGCACCATCTTTTTCGAAAGTTGTAAACCTTTTAAACAAACATTAAAGGATAGCGTCGAAACCCCTTTTGAAGCTATTGCCTTCAAAACCCTTGGAACCTTTTGAAAGCCTTTAGGAAGTGACTTAAAGCATCTTTAAAACAAACACTACCTTTCGAAGGCATTGATGACTTCAATATCTTTGAAAGGCAAAAGAACGACAGCAGGGCTTCGACTAGGTCAGAACCCCTTCTTTCAAAACATTCTTTTATAAGTAAAGGAAGAATTCAAAATCAAACTTATTTTAAAGATAGCCCTTTTGAAACCTTCTTAAACCTCTTTCTAAACTTTATGCTTCGACTCCTTCGAAGGCTCAAACAAAACATAGGCAGACGCTTCTCTTTTAAAACAAACCAAGATAGCGACCTCTTCGGAAGCTATGCTTTCGACACCTAACCTTTCGCCTTTCTCCAATCCACTGCGTACCATCTTTGTGATACCTTGTGCATTGGTTTCGGCATTGTAAGTTTGGATTGGGTTGAAGGCGGAAGCTCTTTGTCAAAAGGTACTTCCAAAGAAGGCGGAACTAACATTTTGAGTACACCTAGTTTAATACTACTTAAAGTAAATTTTTCCCTAACTTACCTACCAAATGTCAACACAAGATTGATTGCCTTAAATTTTCCAAATTATTTACTAAAGAAACTACCATATGGTTAAGTTAATTAAACAAGCCCTTCTGTTAAGCAAAACAATATTGCGAAGAAGTCCTTTTAAAATAATTTAATTTTCATAGCAAATTACTTTGGAAAAATCCTCAAAAATTCCAAAAATTCTCTTCAGATATGTTATTTAGCATATCAGAATATTGGCCCAAATTCTTAATATATTTTTCAAAATAAATTTATAAACCCAAATAACCATATTTTCCGTTGAAATTTCATAACAATCTTTCCATAGCTTGGAAAGTTATTAAATTGAAACCCAACTTCAAAACTATACAACATAATTTTTTTCCATGGCATTTAAACATCAACATATATCAGTTTTACCCTAAAATCATGCATAAATCCTTTTAAACAATTTTATTTAAATGAAACAAACTAATATTCTAGCATATCTCATCTAATTAATCATAATGAATTTACCCTTAAATCCAAAAACATTTGATTCAAAGCAAAATAGAGATGGAATTATTATTCACCTTGATTAAGATAAGGAGATTGGATTTTGATTGATTTCCCCTAAGCTTGAATCTCTAGCTTTTTAATTTTTCTCTCTTGATTATGGTCGGCCCTTCCTTAAGCTTTTTGTTTGTATTTCAAAAAGACATGAATGAGGATACAAATGGTCAAATTAAAAAATATAAGGGTAAGGGTTATGGGTGGCAAATTTATATTATACCCTTATATAATTTGATTAACCAAAAAATCCATTCTTAAGCCCATTTAATTATTTAATTAGGCATGACCTTAATTAGATTTATTCTATTCTCAATCCCTTTATCTCTCAATTTTTATATTATTCTATTTAATTTATCTAATTAATCTCCTGGATAATGTTATCAAAAATCAGGGGTGTTACATCGGGAGCAAAGGATAACAAGAATTAGGATAAAGGAAATGAAGTTGACAGGATGCATGATAGAGTGGAACGGCCGGGAGTGACCCCTGACCAACCTAGAACGATTAGGATCGATCGTTCCAAAATGATTGGTGCCGATCGTTCCAAAACGATCGATTCCAATCGATCCATTTTTGGGGTTTTGCTCTTGGTCATAATGGATCGATCTCAGGCAGGATATCGGGTGGTGTCGTGTACTTTAGCATTGATCGGAGTGCATATGCTCGTGTAAAAGAGAAGATTTCGGAATTCCCCTATAGACTCGGGTGTTAGTTAGAGATAATGATCGAAGACTACCACTGGATGATAAAGACAGGTTGGCGGAAATGATCTTACGGGTTATGAGAGGAGGATCGGTACATAGGGATCTAGAAGATGTATGTAGGAGTCCCTTTGCTCCTAATATTAGGCACGCTAGGAATCCACCGAAGTTCAAACTACTAACGCATGAGACATATGATGGAAAAACCGATCCTGCTGTTCATCTGATGAGCTACATGAGACATATAGAAGTACTGGGGGCATCGGAGGAAGTCATGCACATGGTGCCTCCCCTTGTACTTAATGGATATAGCTGCATTATGGTTCAATCAATTGGAAAGAGGCTCTATTAGCACATGGATGAAATTGATCGAAAGGTTTTTGATGCAATTTCAGGTCCATATCACGAGACCTAAGAGTGTGACGTCTTTAACATCGATGAAGCAGTGGAAAGGGGAATCACTCAAGGATTTCTTAACCAGGTTCAATGTGGTAGTAGCTTCGGTGGATCGAGTGGATTCGTTAATGGTTATGATGCCAGTAGTTTCAGGGATTGTAGATAACTCAGATTTCAAGATATCATTTAAACTGGATCCACCAGTGGATCTCAGGGAATTTTACAATGAAGTAGAAAGGTTTCTATGACAGGAAGATGCGAAAGCTGATAAAGAGGGAAGAGAGAAAGGGGAAGTTTTATGATTAAAGGTAGAGGTCCACCGAGGGAAGGTTCAAAAAAGGATAAAGGAAAACGGAAATTAAAGGATGGCTCTGATAAATCGAAGCAACCACGAAGGGAATTGAGATTCACCTCTTATACGGTATTGACTGAGACATTATAATGGATATATCTGGATACTAAGGGGTAGATACCGTATCGAAGGCCAATGAGGAGAGAGTCTACAAACAATGAAAAGAAATCCAAAAAATACCATCCGTTCCATAAGCTAGACGGGCACAGTACAAACGACTGCAGGAACTTAAAGGATGAGATTGAGGAATATTTTCAGAGTGGCAGGTTGTTACAATACATAAGAACGCAGGCAGCGGTAGTGGAATATGAGCAGCCACCATCCACATCGAACGGGAACTACCATGGGTCGTGGCGTCAACTTATCTTCAATCGATTAGAATAGAAAATAATAAGTAATAAACTCCACAATAAAATGGTTAAGTCACTTACACAAGTATGGGATTGAGAACGGTCCCTAGACATGCTCAGAGATGATGATGAACCATCACACCCGGTGAGGCATGCATTGTAGCGTTTAGTTTTTTTTTCTTTTAGTACTTGGACTTAATTTTACTAATATTTTGATTACAAAATTCACTCAAACATGAAATATCATATTAATAATTTTGAGTCCCATCAGGATAATCACATTTTGCCTCGAATGGCACTCTATCTCAAATGATCACATTTCGCCTCTAACGGAACTCAATCTGGAACGATCACATTTTTCCTCGAATGGCACTCGATCCCGAACGATTATATTTCTCCTCAAACCGCACTCCATCTCGAACGATGACATTTGGCTTGAGCAGGCATTCGATTCGAACGATCACATTTCGCCTCGAACACACACTCGATCCTGTGCAGTCATTATCAGCCTGGGACGGCTATGAATTTGATTAACAGTCTAGAATGGCCATTACTAACAATCAGGTAAGTTCACATATTTGTTCATAGGTCATAAACGGGTTTCGAACATTGGACTTAAGGAAATTTAAAGCACGCCTTCCTACCACAAGGCTTGTTTTGGAGGGCAAATGTCATACCGTCTTTTGACTAAGCAGTATATCATAACAGTTGGCTAGATGGCTTCTTCGATCATTAAGGCAGGAAGATAGGAGAGACGGTTATTAGGCTCGAAAATCGATTATATTAGGTACTACAGATAATAGTTGGGCGAATTCGGACCGAGTACCAATCAAGGAGCAATCAGTATAAGGTGACAAAGAAGGCCACATGACATTTCAAATTTCAAGTCAATTGGAGTTCTTATGCTCGAGTTACGGGCAAAGGAAGAATTTATATGGATTGCTCGGGAATGATCCATAAAATAGCATAAATCGATGAAGATCGACCAATATCTCAAAATCTACAAAGTCAATGCACTTGAAACATTCAAAGCATCACTATGTTGAAGAGTAGAGCCTATAAAAATGATCGCATGAAAATTCTTCAAAATCTTGTAAAAGAGACCGATCGTTATTGGAACGATCGTACAAATAAGCCACAACGATCCAAAGTTCTAAAAAAACGTGATTTCTAACAAATGGTATGTCAGATTTGCATGAAATTTAGAGAGAAAGTATCTTAAATCATGTAGCGGCCCCATGATCGATTGTAGCTCAAAGGGATGAAATCTTTGAAATTAGGTGGATCGTTATTGGAACGATCATACAAATTAGCATAACAATCCATAGTTTTATAGAAAACGCAATACCTCACAAATATCAGAATTGCACGAATTTTGGAGAGCAAGTATCATACATCATGGAGCATTTCCATGATCGATCGCAGCTTTAAAGGATAAAATCTTGGAAATTAGGCTGATCGTTATTGCAATGATCGTACAAATTAGCATAACTATCCATGGTTTTATGGAAAACGCAATATCTTACAAATGGTATGCCGAAATTGCACGAAATTTGGAGAACAATTAGCTATAACATAGGGAACGCATATGATTGATCATAGCTTAAAAGGATAAATCAAGAAATGATCTCTTATGATCCAATTTTTAGTCAAAACAGTGAAGATTGATCGATATCTCACAAACGGTAAGTCAGAATGGTATGAAACTTTGGGAGCATGGACTAGAGGCATGGGGGACCCTATAAAAAAAATCGCAGCCCCATTGGAATTAGTATGGAAAGATCATCTAAACTTTTTTCTGTGTCTGGTCAACCCCATTGTGGATTGGATCATATGGGCCTGGAGGTTCTTTTGTCGAAATTTCAGCTCGATCCATTCATGTCTTCACCTATAAATATAGCGAACTTGGCTCATTGCAAGGGACTTTTTTTGGCTCGCTCTCCTTCATCACTTATTATCTCATCCTCCACTAATTTTCTAAGGCAAGTTGGAACTGTACTAGTAATATTACAATATAATAAACGATTATTAGAGTGGACGTAGGATGGAGTTTGCCGAACCACTGTAAAACTCGTGTGTTCCTTAATATTTCTACTATTTATTCTATGGTCTACATGCTTATCTTTCTATTTGGATAATATTTTTGGAATTTTGTGTTTTCACATACGACTGGGTGTTTGTGACCATTTTTGGTGCAAATAGTAACTTTTCAAGGAGCGGCCATCAAATGGTTTAAGAATTACCAAAGAAGGACCATCCTCTCCTAGGAACAATTTTCTTATGAGTTTATTATTCAATTTTTCATACACAAAGATCCAACTATGGATTTTAATTTGTTAGCTACTATCAAGAAGAAGCCAAGAGAGATACTTAAAGAATACTTAAAGAGATTCGATATAGAAGCATTAGAAGCAGCGAATACAATCGATAGAGAAAAGCTTACGACAGTTCGATCAGGATTGATTGTGCAAACCCTTTTATAGGAAGAACTTCATATTCATGAATGTAGGAATTAGAGAAACTTCTATTTTCAAGACAAGAAATTTATTCAGACGGGGAAGAGGCTTCCTGCTATAATGGAATAGCAACAAAATCAAGGAGAAGAAGAGACCAACTCTAAGTCTCCTAGTAAAAGATCGAAAGGAAAGAAAAGTGGAAGAAAGAGTTAGAGAGAGGTTTCTGAATCCAACTACGTGAATTTGAACAAACTCCTTTCTCATATTTTTGCCATAGAAAAATACTCTGAAAATTTTTCAATTACTCATGAAGTATCGAGTTATCCTAAACCAAGCAAAGGGAAGGATTATTGTCACTATCACGAAGTAAATGGACATAAGACCGATGAGTGTCGCATCTTAGTAGGAATAATTTAGAATATGATCATAACGGGAACATTAAAGGAATTTATTAAAGAAGCTTGAAGAAATCTAGAACAACCACACCACGACGCCCATGCTAGCAAAGAACATTACAAGTAATGTCGTCTGTTAATCCAGAGAATACGGCTTACTAAGGGCAATCAAATGTGAATATATGTTTATACTAACACCGACACATCCTTTATACCTTTTCCCTTAATATCTAAACTGAATTTGATGTGTACATTATTAATACAATGTAATAGACACACCGATTTCTTAGAATCAGAACATTATATCATATGAACAATAACCATAGATCACAGCGGAATAAATCTCAACTTATATAAATTTTGAGTTTACAAAATGAAATAATAAACTCGATTATTATACAAGTTTTACAATTCTCCTATCCCAATTGTACATCATATAAATATAATCAAAAATTCCTAAATGAGATAAACTAAAAAGTCAAAAGTGTTTATCTCCTTGCTATTTGAAAAGTCTCAGCCTTACTCGAGCAAAATAACACCCGTGTCAGACTATCTCTAATTATCCAATAGGGTGAGAATAGAATAAAACATAATAATAAACAACATATAAGTAAATATAGATGTCCAAGATATAACAAGTTAGGGAATTAATTTAACACAAAACAGGTTTATAAGTTTAAGTCACAAACACGAACTAATCACTAAACACTGAACAATAGAATTAACGTAAATTAGCATCCATCACAAGATAAAAGAATATATTTTTATTTCATGAACATAAGACACAAAAATATACATTTGCTTCGGGAACACAAGACACGAGAATATATGTTTGTTTCACTAACACAAGACACAAGAATATATATTTATTCATGAACATAAGACACAAGAATATATATTTATATAACGAACACAGAATAGTTATAGAATCCTATTTTCCAAAAACTAAGAGACGTTCATCCAAACTGATCGTAATGATCGTCTAAATCAATCGTAATGACTGTACTCAAAACCGTGGCAAATAAACAAACAAACCGGTATCACTCGAACCGATCCGATACTAAGGATCTTACTTAGACAGGGAACACAGAATCATAAAATGATCTCAAGGATAGTCCATATCGATCAAGGTGATCATAGAATCAATGACTTGATAACTCTACATTTCTTTAATATTTTTTTTGAAAAGAAATCCAAGTAACAAACTTCTTAAGGATCTAGCAGCCACCTACTGCACACCAAAAGAGAGAAAACCTTAAAGTGCCAAATACTATCACCTTCAGTGATGACTAGAACTTAACCAATACGTCCCATACCATATGGTGAAATCCAAGTATTTACTAAAAGCTAGTAAATATCAATTATTACAGATACCACTGGAAAAGCCTAACTACATTCTTTTCCTAAGGATCCATAGTTTTAGACTTGTAAATATAAGATAAACTCTCTTTCGTAAAATTCTTCAATATGAAGCTTATCCATAATCAAATTTAGAGCTTTTGAATCTGCAATTTCAACCCCTTAAATTCTATAATTTCGCAAATCTCAAAATATGAATGTTTTAGATAAAAGTCTAAGACTTTAAACAAGAAAAAGATCATACATTTTGAACTCACATTCAAAAGTTATGACCGAAATAATTTCTCTTATTTAAATTTATTAACTCTGTCTTTCATGGATAGGGCAGCGATAATGAAACTAGTTTTCGGCCATTTGAACATCAAAATTAAAAAAAATACAAAATATTAAAGTTATAGAAAATGTCCATGCTTTCCAGAACATTAAAAATTATCTAAACCCTTCAGAAATGAGAAAGATATGCCTAATTTACTAACTGTTTAATTTAGAGAATGTAATTTTCAATGTAACAGAGCTGAGAGTTTGCAACAGGATTTCAATCAATCTATGCTCAAAATTTGCAAATATGTCAAAGTAAGCTTTCCAAAAATCTAAGAATTATTAAATTCTGAGAAGTAACTGAAATGTTACGGGCAATGTAATTTTAGGTTTAAACTCGGCCAATTAAACAGGGCATCGATAAGTGCTTAAAAGAAAAGTTATAGGTTATAGAATGACCTTTCTACCATAAAATGTTAGAATCGTTTTGGTTTATTTTACACTGAAATATTACCGTTTTACTGCACCAAATTTTCATACTAAATTTTCATCAAACAACAATCGCCTAAGTTTTCAACCAAATTGTAAACCATTCAATCAATAAATTAATTCATCCCATCCAAAAAGCGATATACATATGTATTAGAGATAGCAGGGCAAGTATTCAACTCATCTTTTAACTTCCTATAGCTTATATTTAGCCTTGCTAAACTCTTTGGCTTCATCAAAATCTCCTATAACTCAAAAAACCAAAGATGAAGCCCTTTGTTTAGAACATTTACTCTTGATTATTAGATAAACCTCCTTTATTTTGATATTTGATTTTGGAGATTAGAAACAAGGGTGTTAGAACTTTGAGAGGAAGAAGTTTTGTTTCTGTTTTCTAGAACGAAATGAACTGAAGAAGTATATGTAATTCTATTTCTCTTTTCTAATTATTCTAAATGGGCCATGAGGGTGAGATGTGGATCCAAGAAGCCATGTGTTACTAATTTTCTTTCTAGAAGAGGTGTTGCTAATTTTAATTTTTACTTAATTACTTATTAAATCACAAATTTAAACGAACTTTCACTTAATAATGTTTAGCAAAATTAATAAATCAATTTCTAGAATTACCAAAACCAAATTAACAAGTTAAATTCTTATTTTTAATAATATTGAGATATTACACAGGTTTTAATATAAAACTTTAAAAATGAGAAGTTATTCTCATTATTTTCAATAACATAAACTTAAATTGCAAATTTCTATTTTAAGCAATAAATCTCAATATTAATCACTTATTTAAAATTATAACATTTCACAAAATTATCATAAGATCAATGAAGATAAAAAAAGTAACTATTCTCAAATATTATAATTAATTTCATAACTAAATTTCACCAATCATAATAAAAAAATAGTTATTCAAAATTTAATTTATAAAATAATTAACAACAGGGTTGTTGAAAAATTTCTTATTCAAGCAAGGATAGCTCAAACACTTGAAGCTTATCTTCCCTTATAAAAAGAAGGCAGCTTAACAACTTCAAATTTAGACACCTATGAAGCCATGAAGTCTTATAACATTTTCTAGTTATGAACTTTTTTTCCTCATAATTTTGTACCTTGACTTAGTCATATATTAACATGAAATTCATATGTTTTTATAGGTAAAACCAAAACCATGCCATGACATTCAACAGACTCTTGAAGCATAATAAATTTCCAACTATCTAAGAAGAAGAGACTACTCAAATGTTAGGAACGAAATGAGTCATCTTTATCTCAAAGCTTGAATAAATTTTGTGTAAAGAACTATTCCAATGGAATTTCAGATTATCATCAAACGTCGGTCGTGAATTTTATCCTTAAAGGTAAATATCAAAACCTTCTCAAAAAGAGGGGATTCTATAGAAAAAGCATGTTTGTGTCAGTAAAAGCCTATTAGTCTATGAATCATTGCTTTTTAAGCTTATGAACAGAATATTTCCTTTTAATAAGAGGCATAAGTATACATGCTATGCACATTTTATTTCTAATTAGTTATTCTATTAATTGAAGAAAATTTTCTGTAATATGTTTTCAAGGGAATTACTTTCGAGAATTAAAAAGGTCTATTTCCAACTACCCTTTAAATAAGGGAAATTAAGTATTCATTAATTTTAAAAATAAACATGTACATATTTAAAGAATATTATTTTGCATAAGTAAATACGCACCGAAAGTTTTAAACTGAGCATATCTTGACAAAAACATTTTCAAAGCTTTCTTATGTTATGAACGAAAAGAGAATCTATACTTATCCAAGGAAAATTTTAGAGCAAGAAAGGCTCATTATAAAAATTCTAACAAGAAAGATTTATTCTTGATTAAAGGACCATTGGTTCATGAATCATGACCATTTAGTCTCTCAATTGCGATTTGTGTTTCTATCACAAGAATGATTAAAAATCCGTCCTTGGTGACAATGTTAAGGAATATCTTCTTCATTAACAAATTTTGAAATTCAAAGTCTTTTTAGAAGAAAGACCAATCTCAAGAATGGTTTCAAGATTTATCAAAGAGAATCCTATTTCAAAAGTTCTATGGACCAAAAAAGGTTTTCACAAGTATTTTAAGAATTATTCCCATAAATAAAGTTTTTGAAACTATTTATATACCTCCTAGAGGAAGAGTCAAAATTACTTTCATACATCTTGGAGAGAGGGTCAAAAAATATTTAAGCCTTCTCCGAAAGCGCCTCTTAAAGAGAGGAATGAAGAATCTTTTTTGTTAAAAGAAGGAATAAATTAAAAATGTTTTTGGAATGAACCTCCAACATCCACTCTGAAGCTTTTTTTTTGAGAATGAGCCTCCGATGTCCACTACAGAGCACCTCCTGGATGACAGGATGGAACCTCTAACGTCCAATTCACCTCTTAAAGGGAGGGTCCTATACCCGCCAAAATCCTACGGCTAATCCGTAGCACCCACTATAGGGTAGGATAAAAACTCTAACATCCAGTTCACCTCTTAGAGGGAGGGTCAGGTCTAGCACCCATTAGAAATCTTTTAGAGAAAGGTCAATCTAACAACACTATAGCCCTTGGAATCAGGGTAAGCCCAGAGCGGGAATAAACAGACAAAGAAGGACAAAGATATCCGCAATTCAAATCAAAAGTCAAGACCCAAGGGAACAAAGGGTCAAAGAAATAAAGTTATCCACCATCTAAAACAATAATGTAGCCCGAAAAAGGGGTATAAAAAAAAGGAAAAGGAAGAAGATGTCCTACACTATAGACAGGGATGGATAAGATATCCAAGACCATAATAAAAAAGGACAAAGTATTAGCTAGCAATCTTCAATAAATCTGATGCCTGGAAAGCGGCTCCCACAACAAAGAATTAAGAAATATGCATCCTAAAAGGAAATACGAGACAAGTAAATGGTTAAAGAGATCTATAATTTAAAATGGATAACAAAGATCTGTATAAAAACTAAAGGAATGGAACATATAATAAATTATTACTACAAGGGTAAAAGTGACTTCATTCAAAGAATATATTAAGCAAACTACTTCTAAATCCTTAGAAATAAGGTGACCCTTTAGGATAAGAGAGTCTATGTTTTATATACTAATAAGTTATTTGGACCATTGCACTGCTGAATGGCCAAGCAGTAGGACTGAATGTGCACAACTGAATGATCGACTAGTCAAATGGATCCTACACTGCTGAAGGCAAGCCAACTGAATGGAACTACCGGCTGTAGGTTGAACGACTAAACAAAATTATTTGCTGAACGATTGATTGGTCTTACGGAACTACAACTCCAAATGGCCGACTGGTATTACGAAATTACAATTCTGAATGATTGCATGGCTTTACGGAACTACTCGACTCCAATATAGCAATGATACCACTAACTTATAGGCACTTTAGGAGCCACCTATCTATTAATAGGATACTTTTCGTAGAATAACGGGAATCCCCATTGCTATTTAAGGCCCGAGTTCTATATAATCTCTGGCATACCATTTTAGGTAGAATTTTATAATTAGGGCCAGGTAGGATTAAGGATCTTTTGCTTAAGTCTGCTCAGGTTACCAAAACTAGATAGTTTTCTAACCTTGTACTTATATTGATGAGATTTTAAGCAGTTTGTTTGTCAGATGAGATGTTGGAAAATTTCTAACTGAATTCCTTATTTCATGGATTCTTGATTTCTTTTTGTGATGATTTCTTATTGAATTTATGGTTTTATTTTTACGAATTCTTGATTTCTTGATTTCCTTACTGAATTTTCAAGATGATCTGTTGACTTCCCATTGAATTTCTGGATTTATGAGTTTTCTGGATGACTCTTGAGATTTTGTATTGAAATTGAGGTTTTTCTGTAAATTCAATGTTACGACACTATTTTTCGACAGGAATTTTAAACCTGATTCTCTAAATACTAGACATATTTCTATTATTTTTGTTAGAAGACGATGGTAAAACGTAATAAGAACCCCCTGATCTTCGTATTATTAGACAGCATTTAAAATTAATACTTAACTATCTACTAACGAATGAATGAAAATTATCAACATATAGCACAAGGTTGGAGATAAAATTATAGCAAAGAGACAAGATAAAACCACCTAAAGCAAGAAATTAATTCCCGACAGTCAAAGAAACTTAAGGCTTTGGAGTGTATGGTAGTTTCCTTCAAAGGTTCTTTCAATAAACTGACCTTGTTTATTAGGTGATATTGTTCCACTTTTCTATCATCAATGTTGGAAAGGGTTTGATCATGTATTTCTCGAGATGATCTATCCAGTGATATTATCAGACAATCTCTTGAATTTAATTTTAGAATTTAGTGTTGTCCATCAAAATATCATAACAAGGTTATAATCATAACAGAAGCTATTATCTATCTTACAGAAAATCAGAGAATGAAATTCCATTGATGTTTGAGTAGTCTAAAAGAGGTTCTCATATTATTTTTCCTAAAGAACAAAAGTTTCTTCATACCGGGGGAGGCAAAATGTTATCCGTTAAAATCTTCTCCAGGTTAGAAGTATGAAAGAAGAAGCTATAATGCGGGGTTTGGAAGCTTCCATAAACATTGAGATGGCTTTCACAAGTATCAAAGGGGGTTCCATAAGCATAAAAGAAGCTTTTGTAAGAATTGAGGGTGCTTTCGAAAGTGTTGAAGTGGCACCTTTGAAGACATCCAGAAGAAGTGAGGCTTTCGACAGGGTTGAAAAGTACTTCCAAGCACTTGAGAAGATGCTTTCGTCATGGTCGAAGGAGCTTCTGTTATCATCAAAAATCACTTCAACCTTGTCAATGCCCAAAATATTAAAAAGGAGAGATTCATGAAGAATAGTAGAGATAGCAAGGCCTTGCGAAAGAGTCAAGTGAACGCTTTTGCGAGTAGTGAACTATGGGTTGTCGAAGGGGTCGAAAGGAGTCAAACCTATCCCTCCACTTTGATTGAACCCTTCCGGATTAGTTGTTTCTACATACATTAAAAGGATTTCGTAAAAAGCAACTACTTTAGTGAAAGCTACCTTCCTCAAGTATTGAAGGAGTCCAATGCTTCAGAAGCAGTCAACATGAATGCCTTCTGTAACCAACCAAGTAAGTACTTCCAAAGTAGTTGACCCTTCCAACAGGAGTCAACACCACTTTCCATAACATCCTCAATAAATACTTCCACAACCATCAGAATAAAAGCATTCGAAAGCATCATCACCTTTCGCAAGTATTGTTTATATACCTTCCGCACACATTGGGACATTCTTTTATGCTTATCCAACACATCTACAACTGCATAAGAGTCGCTCCTATATCTTTTGGTCGAAGGCATCCAAGTCTTAATCGAAAGCAACATTACATAGACGCTTTGGATTCAACAACAGTGGAAGGTTATGAAAGCATACTTTCGACTAAGCCGAAAGGACTGATGCGAAGGGGGTCGAATCTACGCGTATAAGTAAGAACTTAGGGGTCTCGTTTTTAGGGGGACCGATTCCATTCCCTCTGCACTTGTTCTATTCTAAGAGTTGTAAACCCTAACTTCTAAATTGAATTGGGGATTTCATTTCATTGTATACTTTAAGCCCTTGTATTCATAAAAGTTATGAATAAAACAAATACACAAATTCAGATATACTGCTTCATATGGCTTTGTTTATGGAGTATTTACAGTTGTGCCTTACGAGGGAGTTTCTTTCGAAGCCATAGTATTTATTCAACACACTTAATACCTTTCGACACCATTAGATCACAACCGTAGGCTATATTACCCAGTTCGAAAGGGGTTTCGAAGGGGTATATTGATGACTTTGGTGCTCTCCTTTTTTATGCATTTGTAAGGGTTTTCTATACTTACAAAACCTTCGCCAGGCTTCACAAAGAAAACTTCTTATCTTTCCCTTTATACCATCTCCTCTAACCTTATTTTGGGATGTTGACAAGATTTCTTATTGACAATTGTTAACACTGCATTCTGATGTCTTCTACGGAGTGCGTCTGCCACTTTTTTCCTTTTCTCGACATGTACTCTATTTCAAAGTCATAGGAAGCTATAAATTCGAACCTTCTCTGATATCTCATATTCAACTCCTTCTAATAGAATTAGTTAATTATTTGTGATCCATGAATAACTCGAATCTCTTTCCCAATAGAAAACGGCTCCACATCTTTAATGCAAAAATTACTGCAGCTAACTTTAAGTCATGCTTCTGATATCTAGCCTCATGCGGTCTGAGCTGTGAGAAGTGTAGGAAATTACTTTACCATTTTGCATTAACACAACTCCTAATCCAGTTCCATATGCATCTGTATAAACTACTAAATCTTGATTCCTATCTGGGACAACTAACACCAACGTATTAAATAATAAATATTTCAGCTTTCGAAATGCCTCCTCACCTTTATCAGTCCTAACAAACATTTTTTCTTTCTTTGTCAACCTAGTCACCGGTGCTATTATCAATGGGAAATACTTAATGAATCTCCAGTAATGGCCAGCTAATCTAAGAAATCTCATTATCTCGGTCACTATCTTGGGATTATTCCAATTATTGATTACTTCTAGCTTAGTTAGATCTACCGATTACCCTTTTTCTTAGATTACATGTGTAAGAAACTTCATCTCCTTCTCCCAAAAATGGCAATTTAAAAACTTCTCTTTTAACTAATGTTGCCATAGTTTCTCAAGCACTATCCAAAGATGAACTTCATGGTCACTTTCATCCTTCGATTATATAAAAATATCGTCTATGAACACCAACACGAAACTATCCTAATGCTCTTAAAAGATCCAATTCATTAAGTATGCAAAGAAGGCTGGTGTATTAATTAGTCCGAACAACATCACTATCCACTCTTTGTTGATGGAAGCTTGTTGCCAAATCTAGCTTAGAAAATACTTTGGCTCCACCCAACTGGTCAAACAAATCAGCAATTCTCGATAAAGAATATTGATTCTTTATTGTCTTCTCATTTAACTTACGATAATCAATACACAACCTTAACCATCCATCTGGTTTCTTAACAAACACTACAGTCTCTTACCAAGGCAAACTGCTTGATATGATAAAAACATTTCACTTCCAAATCCACCAGTTGCACCTTTAACTCCTACATCTCATTAGTTGTCATCCTACTTAGTGGTCTACTAACAGGTTTAGCTCCTGGTACAAGATGTATCTGAAACTCAATTGTTTGTTTCGATGGTAGTCCTATCATCAGTTCAAAGACGTCTATGAAGTCTCTAACAGAAAAACTCGATTCAACTTGCCTTCCTCCTCCATTACACCCAACAATGCACAAACGTCAAAAATCAGGTTTTCTGCAGAATAAATAATTCGATCGCTAGTACTAGGGTGTGTTAGTGATATTTTCCTATCATGGAAAATTATCCTAGCATTGTACTTACTTAACTAATCCATACCCAAAATAATTTCAAGGCCTATGAAATTAAACACATGAAAAATGTAAAAAAAATATATAACCTAACAATTTAAACTCTAACTGGTGACATCTCATTCCAAGAGTTACACACCCTTCCTCAAATTCGCAACCCCTAAGGAAGTAATAGGTATGAGGGTTTTAGGCTAAGCTTATCTACGAAATAATGAGATATCAAATAGATCTCTATCAGGTATACCATGAATCAAAAGCGTACCTCTCACTGTAGCTTTTCTCTTCTCCGCGGCATTTGGTCTTGAGGTAGTTGGTTCCAATGCAAAAAAATTCCCTTGTCCGCTGACTGGTTCTGTACATAGATTCTCATAGTTCCCACTAGTCACAATTGAAGCATTTTACTCATTTCTTATCAGCAACTTTCTTCCCTTTGTCTGACCGGCACTTGTGAGCAAAATGTCTTTTCTTATCTCACTTGTAGCAGATAGCCTTATATTTTCCTTCCTTGGCAGCTCCACTCTTCCAAGCTCCCTTCTTGTGAAAGAACTTCATTTTCTAATTCTGCACACCTTGAGCCTCCACTGCTTTGTTACTACCAAAGAAAGCAAGCATCTCTTCATTCCTTAAAGCCATCTCAACAAACATGGATCCTTGAAATGTAGCAAAGCTGCCCTAGCAAGCTCAGGTCTCAGTCCCCAAATGAACATCTGATTCCACTTCATTACCGTATCCATGGTAGCATCTCATACATAATTACATTTGCCTCCTGCACGTCTTCAGACGCTTTATTCATCAAAACCTACTAAACCTTAAAACCTTAACTCACAATATACTCAAATTAAATTTTTAGTAGCCAAAAGTTTAATGGGAAAACATTAATTTCGAGTCAGACATAAAGCCTGAAGTGAGTAATAGTATGACATATCGATTAATCGATATTAAGAGAAACACTCCACCAAGCGAAATGAGTTTCCCCTCAATAATATCCTTTAAAAGCATATCTTTTGCAATAAAAATATCACAATCAAACTGGTTATAATAAACAATATACAATAACATATATGCATATAAAATAGGTAATCAGTGGACTATCTGTCCCAACATCATAGTTTTATCAGGTCAACTATAAACCTATGGCTGGCTCGGGCTGCTGGAGAAAAACCGGACAGCCTGCCCATAATTTACTACTTCTAGGGTCAACCGATCTTAATGGTTTTGCGGCCTCAGCAATAACCTATCTCTGCTCTATGTTTTACTTTCTACGTGTAAGCTTATTTTAGTCTTACCCATGACAAAGCCTTAGAAACTGGAATCTTGGACTTATACTAGCTAGGGGCTACTGGCTAAAGTATAGTGTACAACCCCACACTGGTCCCATCTAGTTTTCTAATCTCTAAGTCATTATTTTATTAAAATTCTGGGTTAACTACCCTATCCATATTTCCTTAAAGATAACATCTTTGTAAATGATTCAACCCTTGAAATCATACTTAAAATAAGGAAAACATTTGTCCTTTACTCAAAATACTTATGCCATGATATATGCTTTATAAAATATGGTTGATGAAAACTCGAAATCATTTGGGGTCTTTGACCTTTTCAAAACTTAAGCTACAAGGCCAAAACCATGTAATATCTTTACAAGTATGAAACCCAATGATATCATTAGCATTAAATACCTGTGTCCATTTTAAAGCATGTCCAAGTCATTTAATTGAAAATAAACATATATATATATATATATGGGGTTAATGTCGAAGTCATGACTTCATAAGTCATATTGTAAAGTTATAAAAGGTTAAACTTCGACGATACTCAAAATCTCGGCATCAAAGCATTCTTGATGGTATAATTAAATTATAATAGATGCGGCATCGATATCAATGATGTGATGTAGCTAAAAGCATTATGGGTGAAGCTTAATGACTAGTTAAGAAGCGGTAAGGGATTGGCTCGATGATAAGTTAAAAGCGGCATAGGATCGACGAAAATTTAAAGCGTTAAGCTCGATGACCATTGGGTCAAAGAGGAAAAATGTTCAAAGTAGCATGTGCGGCATGCATGCTTCTTAGTATATAATGCTACATCATGCGCATCGACATGACCCCATCCATGACCACTTCTTCGTCTTTATTAATATGGCGTCAACGAAGTTCCAATCCAAGTTGCTTCATGCCAAATTTGTTTTTTTTTTTTTTGAAGAAAGGTCAAATATATTATTGATAATGATAGAACATTACAAACATAGTATATACAATATATACGGGTTGCTAATTCGAACCCGCAAACACCTCCCTACACACACTGCGTAAACCTAGCAACAATGCTTCTCATGGCGGCTCATTTTCCCTTCCTGCCAAGTCTTCTTCTCTTTCAACATTAGCGTTAAAAATTTCGGTGCGTCTGGACAATCTAGATCTCTCAGCTTCATCTTCTTCTCTATCAATCATGTATCTTGAGGAGGATGTTATGGAAGGGGAATTAGGGTTCAGGATTGAGGTAATGTTATTATCGACTCGCAAAGGTATAATCTCCCATCTTTCGATGATTTCTTCAAAATTGTTCATGCTATGTCTGATAAATCTGGATCTGTTGATGATGATATCACGAACATTGTACTTTATGATATTGCACATCTTAATTCTATCTGCTTTTTCATTATTAAAAATAATGGAGTTTCTGCTTTTCCAAATGAACCATATAGATGAACTTAGCGCGGCTATTATGATTTCCTTTTTGATATTGTTGGCTGCGAACTTCCGATTGATATATGTAATGGCATCTAAGATAGAAGTTTGAAAGTTTCTTTGAGTTATAGGATCTCCCATCATGATTCTGATCCAACACCATATATGTTTAGAAAAGGGACAATTAAAAAATATATGCTTGCAAGTTTCCACTTCTCTCTTGCATAGTACACAAACATCATCTTCAGTCACTCCTTGCATTTTTAATTTATCTTTTGTGGGTAGAAAACTGAAAATGGCTCTGTATAAACATACATTCATTTTTGGGAGAGAAATGTTGTTCCATATGATTTTGTAATCACTGATTTCCTGTAGTTTAGTTCTAAAATCATTCCAAACATCATGAAAATTAAATTGACCATTTTTACTGCTTCTGCAAAACCAGTAATCTGCTGTATTGTCATAATGGATGGGCACTTTTTTTATTTCCTCACTTACATTACCAAGAAATGAGATGTTTTCAGGCTTCCAGTTATTTCCAGATATAATTTGATCTACCTTATGTTTATGACTCCTTGAATATGATAAAGTTTCATATCCTAGCTTTTCCAATAAAGTTGACCCATTAATCCATGGTGTAAACCACAGACTTGTAGATTTTCCATCCACAATTCTTCTGTCAATTAGCTTTTGTGCATCTTTTCTATGATAAAGCATTTTTTTCCATGTGCAAGAATAATTATTATTGAAATTAGAATCCCATAGAGTTTCATTGTTGGCATATTTAACATTCAGCCACTTAGCACTATATGAAGAATTGTTGAGTACCTCCCAAATTCTTTTGATGCAAAAAGTGATGTTTATGTCTGTCAATTTTTTCAATCCCATTCCACCTTCAGATTTGGCACTTGTAACTGTTTCCCATGGGACACTACTTTTTTTACCCTTCCATATAAAATTTTTGCAAAGTTGATTGATTTTTTGGATAGTTAAGCTAGGGAGCATGAAACACTGCATCCAAAAACTGACCATAGGATAAACTACAGCCTTAATTAATTCAATTCTTCCTGAAACTGTGAGAAATTTACACTCCCAACCCTGCATTTTATTTAACACTTTGTCAATCAAATGTTTGCAATTTGAGTGTTTTATATATGACACAGATAGAGGTAACCCAAGATATCTAACAGGTAGTTCTCCTTCTTGAATATCCAAAATGTTGAGCACTTTCTCCTTGTTAGTGCAAAACTTGTTAAAAAATACTTGAGTTTTGAGATTATTCATTTCTAAACCAGTGACTCTCTTCAATTTTTTGAAACAATTCTTAATAGCTTTAGCTCCAACCTCTGTGGCATTTATGAAAATAAGCAAATCATCAGCATAAATTAGATGAGTTATGTTAGAATTGTTTTTGATAACTGATTCCACTTTTCCTTTACTGGCTTTAGCATCCATTAACAAAGTAAAATATTCCATGCATAAAGTAAATAGATAAGGGGATAGGGGATCTCCTTGCCTTAAACCATTGCTGCCTTTAAAATATCCCCTATGATATCCTTCAATTGACAGTGAAAAACTTGGAGTGCTTATCATTTCTTGAATAATTTTTACCCACTTGACAGGAAAGTCCATTCTTTCCATCATGTGAAGAATAAAATTTCTATTGACTGAATCATATGCTTTCTTCAGGTCAACCTTTATGCACATTTTGTTGCTGCCTTGTTTGTTAAAATTTCTGATATGTTCATGTGCAATTAATATCCCATCTTTTATTTGTCTGTCTGGTAAATAAGCTGTTTGATTATCAGATATCAATTCTCCAAGTACATACTTTATTCTGTCACATAACAATTTGGATAGAATTTTATACAACATAGAACAGCAGGCTATGGGTCTGAAATCTGCCACAGATTCAGGGGATTTTACCTTAGGAATTAAGGAAATAATGGTGTGGTTTATTTCTCTCACAATTCTTCCATTATCAAATGAGATTTGCATAGCTTTCAAAAGAGGTTTTTTGAATACATTCCAGTGTTTTTTATAGAATTTAGCATTGAATCCATCATAACCTGGAGCAGTATCATTATGCACACTGAAAATAGCTCTTTTCAATTCTTTTTCATCAAATGCTGCATTAAGAAAATTTTTTCCCCATTCATTTACTTTCCTTTTAGGGATAATGTTAGGAAACTGTTTCATCATGTGGCTTTTGTTATATATGTTGATAAAATACCTCACTGCCTCTTCCTCTATCTCCTTTTGTGTCTTTAAAACATCTCCATTCTCTTTTATCATATTTTGACAGCTATTTACAAATCTTCTATTTGTTTGTTTGGCATAGAAAAATTTGGAGCAACTATCATCCCACTTGATCCATTGACATTTTGATTTCTGCTTGTTATCAATTGCTAATAGCTCCATACTTTTAGCCAAATTAACTTGAGCATCATACAATTTTTGGGCATTAGAGGAGTTGTGATTTAATTCTAATGTCTGAAGAGCAATGTTGACTTCTTGTTTGCATTTTGAAACTTGAGATTGTAGATCATTTTTTCCATTGCACCATTTTTTAATTTCCTTTTTGATGTTTTTCTGCATTTGAATAAAGTTGAATAACTGGTTGCCTTCTGGGAAAATAAAACACTTTTCAACTACTTCCTTGTACCCTTCACACATAACCCAGTGGTTCATGAATTTAAATGGTTTAGGACCTTCATATGTTTGAATGCAACTAAAGGAGAACATAATAGGTACATGATCACTTGTTGATAGCTCTAAATATTTGGCATGAGATTTTTTAAATGTATTCATCCATTCAACATTACAGAAAAGTCTATCAATCTTTGTAGCAATATTCTTGGTAGGCCCTGATCTCCAAGAAAAATTAACCCCTGAAATATTAATTTCTTTGACCCCTGAAGAGTTAACTAAATTGTTAAGTTCCTGAATGTTACTGATTGACAAATTATTTCCTCCTCTTTTCTCTTTCAAAAACCTAACGCAGTTAAAATCCCCAATGATGCACCATGGGGTGATGAAAGTATTAGCTTCTTTTACTAGTTGTTTCCATAAGTCTCTCCTTTCAGATTCTAGATTGAGTGCATAGATGACTGTAATTATGCATTGGGCACCAGCAATGTTATTTAACATACAAGTAATATGTTGTTTACTCTTAGAAATAACATAACTACTCCAGATGTCTGAATTGATCATGATAAGAATTCTGCACTTGTGATGAAACTCAATATTATTGATGCATGTCCATTTATTTTCCCAAGATTCTATATATTGCTGCAGTTTATTCCTTCTCAACTTATTTTCAATTAAGCAAAAAATAGAAGGTTTATGAGAAAACACTAAATTTTTTACCTCCAACATATGTGCTGCCTTGTTAAGACCTCGCACATTCCAACACAAGATAGACATTATTTGGATGGGTTTGCTTGACTCCTGGTTCTAATAGTGGGAGTCACACTGTCTTGAAACAATTTGTTCTTTTTCTTTTCTTGAATATTCTTGCCTTTTATATCTGCAATTGCTTTTTCATATTCAGGATTGATGGATGTGAGGTTTTTAGGCATATTGTTGGGTAACTCATCGGTTGTTGGGTATGTGGGTTTGATACATGATTGAGATAGAGAAGATTCATCCACATTTGAGTCTTTCATGTCTTTCAGCACCTGAAAAGAATTAAGCACTTCAGTTGTTAGATTAGAAGCTTGAGAATTTAAAATAATTATGGCTGGATTATTATGATTTAACAACTCCCTGTTACAATTTTTCTCTGATGATGATAAAGCGACAGAGACTTTTGTCGATGATGTCGATAGATTTGGATCCAGAGTACCAGTACTCATAGGGGGTCCATCTTCAATGTTTTGAATATGAGGCATATCAGGAAGTTGATTGAAGGATCCCTTTGCAATTGCAGCAGCCATGCTAATATGTGATGGCAAGTTAGATACTACACATTCTTCTGTATTAGTTGATGGCGAGGCTGCAATTGTAATTGCAGGCTCCTTTATAGACCTCTGATCTGGTTCAGTATTCACAGCATTCATATCTGATGGAGAAATGTCATTGCCCTTAATTAAATTGTCTGTATTTTGGTTACTGAGGGCTTTGTTAATTGTAGTATGAATTTGGACATTTGCGTCATCAATTGTAATAACTTCAGTATTGTTATGCTCTGCTCCTTTTGAATTGAGATTCTGCTGATTTGAATTTTCTTCTGTAATAATTTCCATGCTATTAGTATCATTATTGCTAGCTGTAGTCTTTGGTTTCCATTGTTGCTTGAATGATATAGGACACTCTTTATCCGTATGACCAAAACATACACAGTTATGGCATACTGGAGGGATAAACTCATATTCAACATTTTGCATAACAAAATCTCCCCTAGGCAGTTGAATTTGCACTTCACTTTCAAATTTAAATGACGCATCCACCTCAATAAGCATTCTAGCAAAGGATATTCTACTTCTATTTTTTGTGTGTTCATCCATTGCAATAGGTCTTCCAATTATGCTAGCTATTTTACACAAAGAAATGTGATTCCAATATGCAAAATTAAGATTAGGGAATCTCACCCAAATGGGAATCGATAATAACAGATCTTTTTCATATTTTATCGTACTATTCCATTTCTTCATTATAATGAACTTCCCATCCATCAACCAAGGACCTCCATCAAGAATTTTATTACAGTCCTCTTCTAATTCAAATTGAACCAAATAGAAACCATTGTCTCTAGCGAAAACTTCAAATTTACCTTTTGGAAGCCACGTTCTCCTGATATATGCTTTAAAAAACATATAATACGGTCTTTTCCCCACCAAGTAGATCAGAATAGAATTAGACCACATCTTCTCCGCACTTAAAAGCTCCTGCTCTCCAATTATTGCTGTTTTCCTATCATTGACAATTGCTGGATCAAAGAATTTCAGGGTTTCACTTTGTTTCTTTTCCTTAACCAAATCACACCAACTTTTAGGCGAAGCTTTTGAATTAACAGTAAAAACATTCACTTTATTGGAATTGTTATTCTTGACAATTGAAATACGAGATCTCACAGTAGTAGGTCCAGATCTGTTTGAGGGCAGCCGAGTATCCCTAATCTTCGATTGAGAAAAACAAGGATCTGCTAAGTTCCTCACAGATCCTGCCGCCAGCCTATGCCTCCGATCCATCACCTTGATCCAGCCTTCGTCCTCCCCTCCGAGATTACCAGCTGATGTTGACAGCAGCCTGTTACTTCGGTTTATCACCCCGTCATCCGCTTCCTCCCCTCCAAGTTCTCCAGCTGATGTAGGCGCCATGATTGATTATTTATAACGTTGTATAAGGACTTATGCCAAATTTGTTAGCATCATGCGTATTGGTTTTTCTACGTCGATGGTGATGAAGTATGGTGAGATGTGGATCGACAGGGCCGATGTCGATACAGCAGAATGGTAATTAACTTGAAAACATCAATATTACAATAAAAAAATTTCCTTTCACCAAACCTCTATAATTTGTCAAAATCTTATTTTTTGAACAAACTTTTAAAATTTCCTCTATTAGAAAACTACCAGCTCTATGGATTTGAAGTGATAAAATATTTAGCAAATTAACACCCTATCTTAATTACTCAATAAGATATTAAGCCCTTCTCGCTTAAATATTTATTTATCATATCAAAACACTTACGAAAAATCCCCAAAAGTAAAAATAAATCAAACCAGTCATATTCTTCGACATATAAAAATTTTAAGGCCAAAAATTATTTCAATTATTTTTGAAAAATAAAACCCAAAATTCACCAATTTATTCACTTAGAAAAATCATATAGAATTCATACTTGCTTGGAAAATAATGAAACTAAAAACCCACTTCTAAAATAATATTTCTAACATTATATCAAAATATCAACTCATTTTGTGTCATATAATAGGTTTTCCAACTCAACCATATCACTAAATTTCATATTTAAGTTCTAGAAAACACCAACAAGCATATATTCTTTCAAACTTCTAAAATATGGCATAATACTTGCAAAAGAAACTGATTTATACTTAAAACCAAAACACAATTTGAAACATGAGATGTATATTCATTATTCACCTTAATTTGGATGAGAAAGGCGAGATTTGGTGTAGACTTGATTTCTTTTGGCTTTGATTCCTTAATCTTTTTGTTTCCTTCTTGTTTCTCCTTGGCTATGACTGACCTCAATGTTTAGTTTGTATGTGTGCAAATGAATGAAGGAATGAAGATATAAGGGTTTAAAGGGTAATGTTGAGGGCTATTCCATTTACCCATGTTATATTCCTTCTTTCTTATTCTAAATTTTATTTCTCTAATTAGTTTATTAACTAAGGCATCACCTAAAATTTATTACCAAATCTCAATTTCCATATCCCTTTACATTATTTTATTTAATTTATCTAATTAAATGTTCTAGATAATGTTAGTCAAAATTGGAGCCATTACAGACTCCCACCTTAATGAATTTCATCCTCTAAATTATGGTAAGTTACATACATCAATCAAACATAAAGGTAAAATATACCATCAAATAAGTAAGGATAAGTGTCTCTATTCCTACTCTCTGTTTTCCAAGTATAGTCTCTCTCATCGTCACTTTACTGGACCTTTACTACTCTGACTGTCTTGTTCCTTAGCTTCTTCTTATCCCTAGCCACCATATGAATTGGTTATATAACTATAGTCATGTCCAGCTCCACTAGTAAGTATTCTAACTCAATCAGGGTAATAGTTGTCTCTAAATGTCTAACACACTTCCTTAGATGAAAAATATGTAAAACATTATGGACTCCTGCCAAACTATCCGGTAACTCTATCCTATAAGCGAGTTTTCGACCTTTTTCTATAATAGAAAATGGTCCAACAAATCTAGGTGCTAGTTTCCTTGACTTCCTAAACCTTATTACATCCTACATGGTTGATTCCTTGATGAAAACATGATCTCCAACTGAGAACTCTAAGTCTTTTCGTCTCTTATCTACATATTTTTTCTGCCAAGATTGAGCTTCCTTCATTCTGACCCGAATTAACTCAATCTTTTCAATTACTTCCATTACTAAATCTAGACCAAGAACTTATCTATCTCCGGCCTCTAACGAACAAAAAGGAGATTTGCATGGCCTTCCATAGAAAGCTTCAAAAGGTGCTACCCCTATATTAGTCTGATAAGTGTTGTTATATAATAACTCGGCTAGGTGTAGATGGTCTTTCTATGATCCTCCGAAATCTAACACACAAGCTCTTAAAAAATCTTCCAAGACTTGGTTAACTCTTTTTGTTTGCTCATCGGTCTACGAACGGTAAGCGGTACCCATCTTGAGCTTGGCACCTAAAACTTCCTATAGACTCTTCCAGAATTCATTAGTGAACAAGGAATCTCTATCACTTAAAGTACTATTAGTAATCTCGTGCAATCTAACTATATTCTTCATGAATAACTTAGCTAAGACCGATGTCATCCTAGTCGACTTAATTGGTATAGTATATGCACTCTTTGTCAATCTGTCCACTATAGCCTAGATACTCTCATTCCCTCTATTTGAACTTGGCAACGCGTTTATGAAATCCGTAGATATAGAATCCCACTTCCAAACTGGAATATCTAATGGTTGAAGCAATACAATTAGCTTCTGATGTCCAGCTTTTACCTGCCGACTGTTCAAACAATGCCTTAGCCATATCGGCTATGATTAAATATTTATTTTAAATCCTATATATTATTATAATATCATTTGACTTTCTAATAAAATGGTTTAGTTGTCGTAAGGTAAGAACACTACCGTGTTTACATGCGGCGTGTCTTGTGGGATACTATTATTTTTGAAAGGTTTTAATAACATTAAAAATCCATCTGATTTATGTTTGTCACACTGGTTTACAAGATTAATCAGAGCATTATTTTCCTATAATGCTTAGGTCAACTTGAGAATATTTCCAGATTTAGTTATGGATGCTTTGGAGCTTCAGAAGATGAGCTAGATGCCTCCAAGGCGTATTCACGTATTTTATTTCCCACTGCATTTCTTGTTTTGTATTTATCAGCATTTGTGCTGATAGTTTACTTTGATTGATGTATGTATATTACAGTTTTATTTTGTAAAGATCACATATATATTATATAATACTCATCACGATGTAAGATTCTATTCTGTATTTTCTTTTCATTCACTCTAATAATCCGTCTTTCTGGCATTTACATACTCAGCACGTGAATACCATGGATGTATTAGGGTCGACTTCTGAGGATCGAAAAGGCTGTTCGTTGCACTTTTTCTTTATTTGCACCTATGAAATATTTGGTATTGCTTTTGGGATTCTTCTAACTATCCTAGAAGAAGTGTTAGAGGAGCCATAATAGTGGGGTTTACCATAAATCATCTTCTAGTAGTTTTTTGTAATCAAAGTCGGACACATGTTCTATGGACCTTCGGTAATGAAAAATGATTATAATACATGCCACTACTTCCTTGACTTTTTTCATTCTACACAATTTAATACGCAACTCACACAAAAACATCAATCTTTATTCTATTATTCTTTAACACACTCAAAAATTAATTTTGATTTTCGATCTACCATTATGGAATTTAGTAGTTAAGAGCGTTAAATCCAGTAAAGATGTCTCTAAATATCAACATCTTGTTTAATCTACACTAACCCTATATGGACATTGGAGGAAGACTACGACCGATGCTATGATTTTCCAACAATTAATATGTAGATATGATCATAAGTACGGAGATGTTTTATGAGAAGATCACCATGAACTACTATGTCAAAATTATAGAGAGAAAGCGTCCTCAATTCTCTATAAAAAACCATTAAGTGATAATTAGTTGCTAAATTTAACGTTCCAAATATACAAGATTAAGCAAGCAAACCCAAGTGGTATTGGAAATGAAACATATTTGATATGTTTAAATGTATTTCCATTATATTTTAGCATACTATATTTCTAACTTTTCTAAAGAAAATTGGCAAATAGTATGTTCGAACAAGTTATTTAATCTAAAAACTCAGTGAAACCTTGTTTTTTCCAATTCAAACTTTGCTGCAACTTATTAGCTTAATATAAAAAATGAATATCATAAAGTTCGAAGACCAATAAAGGTTGCAAAGCAACTAGGGCATAATAAAATGGTTACACTTTCACTAAAGGCAAATCCCAAGCAGTTCATGATATATCTTTAGATGAGTACTCCTATAACCCATGATGATTTTGTTTGACCTTAAGGAGTGAAGTAGCTAAATAAGAACAAAGCTTGCAGTCTGTAATGGATCATTAGTTATGTTCCAAAATATGCTAATTGGCATTGTAGTAACCCAACCCCACCCCCTATAATTATTTCACATCAAATCCTATTTAAAGTTGAGTATGACTCCAGCATTGTTTGAAATTAAACAATATTATTTATTTATTTTTAACAGACTTTATTAATTTAAAAATGAACTAAAACTAAAAAAAGTATTACAATTTTAAAGTAACATTTAAATGGAAAAAAAATTAGATAATAAATTGAGTAGTTTAATTTTATTATGGTTTAATAGCTAAAGATATTTGTAATGCATCTGTTAAATAGGTGCCTAATAGTCAAGCCCTTGTTTAACAGGCTCCTTGCTTTATGCACCTATTGAATAAGCACACAGTTACAATCCTATGTTGGAAATTTTGCCGCTTATGCATTGTAATACTAATATACATGATATCTAATCCAATCAATATTGAAGCTGCTCTTAGAATTACAAATAATATTAAGATTTGCATGTATTGACATAAGTTTTGAAAGGCACCGTCAAATGTTTACAGTAGTTTGGTTATCGTAGCAACAATTTGTAAGCAACGAAAATGTACTAAAAGTGATTACACAAGTCGTACGGTGAGACCACAAAGGCCATCATCTTTCTATAGTTGATCATATTTACACCCGAAGAAGAGTCTATAAAATCATCCTACAATGTTTACTAATTCAAAGAAGCACACTAAACATGAATAGTTAACTAATTAAACCCAGAGGTGTATTAGTGTACAATATCCTTCGCTAGAAAGAATATAGTGGCCTCCAACTACAACCACCTTGGTGTCGTCTTTTATCCAACAAACTACAAAATGACTATCTAATTACTTCCACGCACACAAGTCGTGTATCCTCGTTAGATAATCAACGAGCTCTGATGTCAACCAATATGTTTGTATCATCCTCCTAAATTTACCAAGTAGACCATTCCCCACCACTTAGAATCGAGAAGTTATCTCTAATCTTGCTAAATGAAGATTCAAACTTATGTTTTCTCACTCTGTTACATTCCCAAACTATTGCCTTAATTTCCATATGTCACTCAGTTATTCTTTAGTCAACTACCATTGATCTGTCATTCATTTCCAAAGCCTATAAAAGATCTCCATGTATCAGTAGAATATTCATTACTCCAAATGGTGGTAACCATTCTATTTTTTTCCTTTAGACTCTATCAGTGAAAAATTGGTTTAATAGCACTAAAGGACCATGTTAACATAAATGCCATGGATATAGTTTTAAGCTATGTTTTTATAAAGATTGTAATCTTAGATCTTTTGGTTATGGTAGTTCTAATCTAACAATTCAGATCTAACAAGATTTAAAGTATGTAAAAATAAGAATATATGAGAGGAAGAAAAGATAAGAAAAATAGTTTTTAGTGGCTTGAGCATGTCTACGTCCACTTTGAAGATGTCTTATTATTATTTTTACGGTAAATCTAGAAGTAAAAACAATTATAATCTCAAAATCCCCTCAAGATTATAATTTTATCACTTACCTTTAGATATGAAACAACAATATGTCCCATTGCATGTAGACCCACATATATAGCTATAGTAGGTCGTTAATGAAAGGAGAGGCACTAATAATTTTTGCTACTCTAATTAAACACATTACAGATCCAGATCTAAGAGGATATGTGGAAAAGAAGGTCAACAATGACTAGGTCTACAGATCGTTATCGACCTATGGAGCTACATAATTCAAGATGTGTTTGCTAATTTGAGTATTTTTCCTTTTTTGACACTTCTAAGTCACGTTCTTCAAAAATTTGAGCGAGAATGTTAAGCCAAGAGGAGAATTGACAGGTCGATAAAAATCCATCCATGGATTGGTAGAAATTATGTACTTTGGCATATTCCCTCTTATTTCACCTTACATGCTTTGTACTCCATAGTCCTTGAGTCTAGCATCCACTACTTCATCATTTTGAAGTCCAATATCATCGAATCATTGCTTGAATCATGGATAACTGTTAAATCCCTTAAGTATGCTTATGTGAGTATAAAACATCCTTTGATCGTAGATAAATGACCAAATCATGATTTAAATTTACATTTCCATTACTCAGACTAATTCATGAATTGTCATGTTTTTTAAAAACTCCTCCATTAACAAGATTTCTTGTCAACATCCCGAATGCTTTTTATAAGATAATGCTATTTGAACATGTCTATGTTGATTAGTGGATTCTTACCTTCGAAAACTTTTCTTTCAAATAGAATGACTTAGTCAAAAGGATTTAAGGTGGAAGTTTTTGCTTTTGAAAAAATTGATCTGATTGAAAGGAATGGCAAACTGCCAAACCTTTCGACATTGTTGAAGGGTTAATGAGACTGTTCCAACCTTTCAACCAGGTTGTAATAGTAGTAAATTGTATTTAGGGGTTATCACAATTATATAGCTTTCTAAATCATCACTTTATCGAGTCCCATCATCTCCGGGAGTTGAAAGCAGTCAATTATTAATGTCGTTCACCCTCTTTCGATCACGACGAAAGATGACATTCAAGACCTTTCGACTTTGTCGAAAGGGGATGCTTACTCTATTTGTATATCTTTATTGCTTTCTACTCCTTTGGGCCAATATTCCTTCCATGGAATCCCTTCAAAAGGGTTGCTGATGCCTAAAAGAGTAGATTCCCCTCAAATGAATTCCACCATGAATGGATAATAAATATATAAACCAGGATTCCCTTCGAAAGTACACCTTTCGACTAGGTCGAAAGGGGTTCCTCCTTTCAAAATAGTCCTAGTTTAATAATCTTTAATCCATTTTATTTTACTTATATAAGATCAATTTAGATATTCCCATAACTCATGCACTCGACCATAGTCGACACCTCATCATCCCATTTATCTTCCCATTTTAAGTATTGAATCTGATGATGATGTGTTTCGATTGGGAATGCCTAATTCCATCCTATATGTACAACATAGATCAAGAAAGATTATGAGAAAAGGTAAGGATCATGTGCAATTGATCAATAATCTAGCTAATGATCTTAATGATCTTCCTCGTCACTAATATCCATCATGAACAAGCCATCTCCACTTTTAATTGTCATCCAAAATGAATTACAAGAAATTAAGCTTTCTCCTCCAATTTGATTTTGGGTTTCCTCTATGTAAAATTATCACTAAGTAAATGGGTCGGAAAATGAATTCAATCTTCCAAAATTCGATCCCTGAAAACTAGGCCTATTGGGTCTTAGTGATAGATGCAGTTCAGCCTCTTTCTGTGCCTTTGCTTTCGACTAGGTCGTAAGGACTCCCTTTTATATGTTGCCTCAAACCTTTTGATTTGATCGAAAGATCATGAACCTTTCGGCGTTGTCAAAAGGTATTCTCTTGTGCTTCTTGGTTTATCCTTTCTCTTCTTTGCCTTCGACCGGGTCGAAAGGTCTTCACCTTATATGTTGTTTTGAGCCATTTTTCCTAGTCGAAAGCTATGCCACCTTCCGACGTGTTCAAAAGCTAAATTCCCTTTTGATGTTGTCAAAAGCAATTTATCCCTTCGACGTTGTCGAGTTCTGTGTTTCCTTTCAAATTTGTCACAAGCTTGGCTTCCTTTCAACATTGTCGAAAGCTATATTACCCTTCAATGTTGTTGAAGGCTTTGCTTCCTTTCGACATTGTCGGAAGGCGTCACTGTTCTTTTTGTCATACTATAACAGCTTATTCATTCTCTCCTAACCTTTCGACCTAGTCAAAAGTCATGCCTCCTTTCGATGTTTTCGAAAGGTCTTTTATTATGCTTTCGCCTTTGCTGTTTTTTGAGTATTGCTTTCTCCGTAGCACCTTTCAACAATGTCAAAAGTTGTCTTGGATGGATCTTTGACTGGTACGAAAGGCTTATTATGCTTTCAAAAATGTTGCTATGGCGACGAAGCCTTTGATCTTAGAAGCTTTAACGCTAATTGGGATAGATCTATCGATTGCCTTCGAAAGGGATTTCGAAGTCAACATTTCTTGTTCATCTGCGTCGAAAGGTTGGTAGTGGTGGAGATGGCCTATCTATTTCCATCTAGGTCGAAGGCCTTTGCACTGTATGAGTAGTTGGTGCCTTCGACTCCTTCGGTAACTGCTCAATGCCTTTAAAACATCCTTTTTACGCCCTTCATGATGGTTTGGCCCGTCTCTTCATAGAAACCTCAAACTTATTAACTTTCTTTCATATTTCTGCTATTGAGTAGATTTTATAGCTAACATTTTTCCCCCCTTTGTATGAAAGAAGATTTTTTTCTTTAGGAATTTTTTTAGAACTTTCTCACTCTTTATAACTTTATTTTTCCTACAAAATCCAAAGTAAGTGATATTTTCTGTTGCTAGCTCATTATCATACTTATATGCATGCTTAGTAATAGATCAGCATATTAATTCTTTCATATTTGGATAGTTAGTCAATCATAATCATGATTCAACAAATACGAGTCTTGTAATCGGAACCTAATAATGCATATAATAAATGTAGTCCACGAATTCCTTATGGGAAATAGCCAATAGCTGCAAATAGGGGCTATGAGTTATAATTAGAAAATAAGTCTTTATCCCCCGTCCACTCTAATATTTATTTGGAAAATTTCCCTGGTATTCGAATGATCTTGAAAAGCTAATTTAGTTGTTGGTGAGCATCACTTAGAGTTATAAACATTAGTTCTAATTTTTCCATCAAAAAGGCTAACTTGAAATTTCTAGCTGTATGTAGCAATCTCAATCCTATAACATTATTCCTCGGATTTGGCATTCGATTGAGATTAGGAAACAATAAAATTTAACCCAGATTAGGGTATTAACTTGCGAAATTTATAATTATGATATATCCAGAATCCTGATGATAGTATCCAAAAATGGCACTTTGAATGGCATTTCTGAACCAGATTCCGGTATTTACGGTACATTAACCAGAAATTAGTGTAATCATCTTCATATTATGATCCGACCCCAAATTAGGGCATATGTTGGACACCTATCTTTGTGAAAAGAGTCTTCGGCCCAGGTTCAGGCATTTGAGATAAATAAGAATCTAAAGAACTTGCACCCTACTTTGGGTTTACTTAAGCAGCAGTCTTGATACCCAGTTCAGGCGTACTAAGATAATCGGTGGTTAATAGAGAGTTGAAACCTAAATTTGGGTATTAATCAGTGTTGGTTAGAAATGCGAGTCCCAAAACCCATATGTGGGTAATAATAAGCGGAATTCTGTCTCACTCCTATTCTTCTGTATTCTTTGACATGTATGAACCTTTCAGGTTTTGAATATATATAGAAATAATCTAATTGGCTGCCTCTTGAGCTAGGACATCTTAGTGCATGATCGAATATGCTTTTTCTCAAGCTTGAACATCTTCGTTCATGATTTGATGAGCCTCTTCTTGTGCTTGGACATCTCAGTCCTTTATAGAATGAACCTCCCTTTGGGCTTGGACATCTTAGTCCATTATCGAATGAGCCTCCTCTTGGGCTTGGACATCTTAGTCCATTATTTGATGGGCCTCTTCTTTGGCCTGAACATCTTAGTCCATTGTTGTCCGATGCTCTTGGTTAGCTCATCTTAGAGGCTGGAACCAAGGACTTTCCCAACCTCCCTCTAGGAGGTGCCCTACCTTGGCCCATTTATGGCACGGACATGGGCTTGTTCCGTGCTCTACCCTGGCCATCATATGGCATGGATAGAGGCTTACTCCATCCTCCTTCTAGGAGGTGCCTTAACCTGGCCATTGCATGACGCGGATAATGGCTTGTTTGGTGCTTTAACCTGGCCATCTTATGGCGCAAATAAAGGCTTACTCTGTCCTCCCTCCAGGAGGTGCCTTGATCTGACTAGAGGCACAGCCAAGGGCTTGTTCGATGCTTTAACCTGGCCATCTCATGGCACGGCTAACGACTTACCTGCCGTCCCTTCAGGACGTGCTCTGCCCTAGCCAACTTGGCATGAACATAGGCTTTTCTACCATCTTATGCAGGCTACCATCTTAGGTAGCATCCAAATTTGAGGAGCATTTCACTCCCAACCATGTAGACTTTCTCTTTACAAAAAGAAGCTCTTTATTCTTCCATCTTTGGAATATGGCCTTAAATGTTCAACATTCCATGTTCTAGGCAACATATTTCCATCTGGACGGCATAATTTGTAGGCTCCCAGGGGGATTACTTTGCAAATGACTATTGGTCCCTCCTAGTTCAGTCACACGAGTCCATCCATAGGATTTTTGCATTGGCCATTACTCTATAGAGTACCAAGTCTACCTCGCGAAATGATCGTATTTTCACTCTTAAATTGTAATACCTCAAAATTCTTCTCTGATATTCGATGGTTCTTACCGATACTTCATCACTTAGTTCATTTATCAAATCCAACGATTCTCTTTTAACTCTTGATTCTTATCAAAGGCGTATGCATTTCTCCAGTGCGAGGGTATTTCAATCTCGACTGTTAGCATTGTCTCACACCCGTATGTCAAAGAATATGAGTGATGTCCCGTTGTTGTCTTAGCAAATGTCTGGTAGGTCCATAGCACTAATGGTAGCTCTTCTACCCAATTTCCTTTTACCTTATTCAGTTGCTTTTTTAGAATTGTTTCTATGGTTTTGTCTGCAGCCTCAACTGCCCCATTGACTTTGGATGTGCGACAGATGAAAAACTTTTAATAATCCAATTTTTATGGCAGAACCGGGAGAATTCTTCCCTCTCAAATTGCGTTCCATTATCAGAAATTATTTTCTAAGGAATTCCAAACTTGGTTATGATGTTCTTGATAAAAAATCTCTATACATTCCCAGAAGTGATTTTCGAAAGTGGTTCAACTTCAAGCCAGTTGGTAAAATAGTCAATGGCTACTATGGCGTATTTCATTCCTCCCTTTGAAATTGGTAATGGTACGATCAAATCTATTCCCTATACATCGAACCATGGACTTTGATTGGACTTAATTGACTTGGGGGCAACCTAAGTGTCTTTGAATATTTCTGGCATTTCTCGCATCTTTTCATATAATCCATGGCTTGGTTTACCATGTGGGGCCAGTAAAATCCCTGCCTCATTATTTTCTCTGCAAGCTTTGTTCCATTTGAATGGTCGACAAAAAATCACTTTTATGCTTTATCGATTAGTTTTATCCCAACATTTGTGCTTACATGCCTAAGATAGGGAAGAGCATGTCCATTTTTATAGAGAATTTCATCCATCGTATCAAAGGTGGAGCTTATCTCTTGATTTTTCTCGCTTCTCCTTTATTCGACGGAAGTATCCCTTTAACTAAATACTCAACAATGGGTGACATCCATGTATCGCCATACATGCTATTTGGTTATGGTTAGCTCATCCTTTCTTCTATTAACTCTTGACCACTTTATTTTTCCTCTCCCTTTTGAGACTTTGGCCTGAGATCTTGTTATAACTATCAACTCTTTCCCTTGCTCGGATGTTTCCTTTTCAATACTTGGCCTTTCTTGATATCCGATGGGGACAATTCATGTCTCTAGGCTTCGCTTGAGCTGGCCAACTATGATAAAGAGTTTTCATGTGCATTCTCTGCTCTTGAAACTTGATTTATCAAAAAATCCTTAAACAAAGCAAGCATTTGTAATATCTTATTCACATATAAAGATAGCTTAGGGTCTTTTATTTGGTATGTCTGCTTTACTTGATTTACCATCAGCTAAGAGTCGCTAAAAATTTATATTCATAGGATTTCCAATTATAGTGCCAAAGTTAATCTTAGTACCATTGATTCATATTCTATAACATTATAGATTGCAGGAAATCCCAGTTTCATGGCATCATGCAAATAGTGTCCATCTGGGGTTATAATTATATATCATGCACTGTTTTTCTTTTGATTCCCCATCCATGAATAATTTCCACATGGGCTTCTAATCCTTCTCTTTTTTCGATTGTTCCTCTATAAAGCTGGTGCATTCATTAACAAAGTTTGCGAGTGCCTGCCTCTTAATTGCAGCTCTTGGTTGAAATTATATATCATATTATCTGAGTTCAATTCCCCATTTCACCAACCTTCCCAAGTCTCAGGCTTACTAAAACTTGCTTAAGAGGAAAATTGGTCAATACTCTGACCAAATGTGCCTGAAAGTATGCTCTGAGTTTTCGGGCTGCGAGAATCAAACAATGGGCTAATTTCTCTATAACTGGGTATCGAATCTCTGCGTCTTTCAAATACCAGCTTACATAATATACTGGGAGCTGTGTCCTATTTCCCTCTTGAATGAGCATTGAGCTGACTACATGTTATGACACCGCCATGTATAGATACAATATTCCCCTTTTTCAGGACCTAATAGTATCGATGGTTTCTCCAAATGGATTTTTATTCCAAGAAAGCTCTTCTGCAATCCTCTCCCATTTGAATTTCTTCCTTTTCTTAATCACATCAAAGAACGCAATACAATTATCAGTAGCTTCTGAAATAAACCTGCTTAGGGAAGGTACTCTTCCATTTAAGCTCATTACTGCTTTACTAGTTATAGGTTCGGCCATGTCTTCTATGGTTTGAATTTGGTCAGGACTTGCCTTAATTCCTTGAGCACTTACTAGGCACCCTAAGAACTTTCCAGTGTGCACCCTAAAAGAGCACTTTTGTGGATTCAACTTCATTTGATGCCTCATAATATCCGGAGCATTTCCTCCATGTCCTTAACATGGTTCTCAAGCTCTCTAGACTTTACTAACGTATCATCGACATAAACTTACAAAAACTTCCATGTTTTGGCCAATTTGTTCCATCAACAATCAATTAACAAACTGTGATAAGTAGACCTTGCATTCTTAAACCTAAATGGCATGGCCCTGTAATAATAAATTCCCCATTCTGTTATGAAGCTGGTATAATCCTCATCTAGCTTGAACATTGGTATTTGATTGTACCCTGAATAAGCATCCATAAGAGATAACAACTTATGTCCACTTGTTGCATCCACTAACTGATCTATCCATAGTAGAGGGAAACAATCATTTGGGCATGTTTTGTTGAGATCTATGTAATCAATGCACGTTCTCCATTTTCCATTTGACCTTTTCACTAGAACTGGGTTGGCTAATATATCCTCCTGATTAATCCAATTGCAAGGAGCCTATCAACTTCTTCCTTTTGAGCATCTACTCGAACTTTATCCAATTGTCTCTTTTCTGCCTTATGGGGGTTGCTCCTAGGTTGATGTTGAGGGCACACCACATGACAATCAGATCAATCCTACTATATCCGAATGTGACCAAGAAAACATGTCATTGTTGACTTTGAGGGACTGAATCATGTCTTTCTTTGACTCGCTATCAAGATCTTTTCCCACTTGACCAATTTAGAAGCATCTTCTGAATCTATATGGGTTTCCTCAAGGTCTTATATGGGTCTTATTCTCTTTATCTTGCCTCAGTGGTTAAACTCTGTAACCATTGGACCTTCTTCTGTTAAGTTACTGTCAACCCTCTTTCTCTTGGTTCCTGTAGGAATGTACCTTTGATACATAAGCTTATTAGACTTCTTAATATTAATCTTTGCTTTGAATGTTGGATGTGCAAAACGATCACCCGAAGGATGTAAAATAGTAGAAGAATCTAAGTAAGTAGAATATTTCCCTTTGTATTGATCAAGCGTGGCAAAGTACATTTCATGGGAGCTAAATTGTTGTCCCCACACAGTTCACCAACCTCGCTTTTCAAGAATTTTACCATGAGCTACTTTAGGGAAATAAAAGCATTAACCTCATCTAGGGCTGTCTACGGAAGAAGGCACTGTAGTAGGATGGTAGGTCGATTATCATAAAGATAGTTTCAAATGTTAGCAAGTTGGAGGGACTCCTATTTGTACAAGTAGCTTTATCCGCCCCATTAGAGTTGACCGCTTATTGTTGAACCTAAATATCGGCTCAATACTCGGCTCTAATTTATGCTCTGGGATATTCATCTTGGTGAAAGCATGTTTGAAGATGACACTAACTGTGCTTCCTATATCAACCAGAATCTTGGAGACAATAGATAGCCTAATAATCATAAGGGGGTCGTTATTGGGATGATGGACTCTTTTGCCAAGCTCTTGCGGGTTGACTAACAGATTAGGCATTTGAATGTTAAGACGTGAGCTCTTTGTTGGGGGCTCCTTTTGAGTAGAATATATTTCCTCCTTGGGCTCTTTAATATATCTGCTTCGAGTTCCATTACTACTCCCTACAGGATGTGGCCCGCCATGGATCACATTTATCCTATTAATTGGTGGCCTTAATCTTAGGGGTCTTCAACCACTAGCACATTTACAACATTGCTCGGGCATTTCTAGGCAGCATTTTCATTCCATTGGGCTTTGTACCGATCTTGGATAAATTCATTGAGATGGCCTTCTCAAATTAGCTTTTGAATTATTCCGGCCAGAACTCTGCATTGATCTGTTTTATGACTATTAGCTTTATGATAGGCGCAGTAGTGCCCTCCCTTCTTCTACTCTGGATTATTCTTAACTTTGTAGGAGGTCGGAAAGTTGAGTCCTTCCTTAGCTGTTGTAGCATACATGTCAGACAATGGCTTGTCTAAAGCAACTGTATTAGCAACTGACTCTTCCCATATGACCCTTTTATGGCTACAGTCCAAGGCAAATTTTCCTCCTTCCTTTATGGGAATTGTCTTTATCTTGGCATTGTAAAGTTCATCCATCCGAACGAACATATCAACATGAAAGTGGAAATCCTATAGATCTTTGCAGCCATTGAAAAAGAGATGTTTCCAAAAAGGGGTATTCTCAATTAAACCAGAGTGGATGACTATGATCTTGTCACGGTCCTTCATGTCCTCAGCCTTCAAAGCTTCTATATTGAATCTTCTCAAATAGTCTCCAAAAGATTCGCCCTACCTTTGGTTACGTTTGCAAGACTGTATAATCTATAGTATGATCCTTGCAAATACAGAATTGAGCTATGAATTAATTAGAAAGCTGCTTCCAGGCGTAGATGGTTTTTTCTCTATACTGTCCATGCCATTTGGCTTCCGGCCCTTGGAGAGTAACAGGAAACAGTCGGCATCTGACTGCCTTAGAAGCATTGTATAAGTCCATATAGTTGTCAAAAGCCATAAGATGATCATCAGGATCTTTATCCTTGTGATATTTCATAGATGGGATTTTGACATATTGAGGTATTGTTGTTTCCATGATATCGTCAATGAAAGGTGGAACTCTCTCATTTACCTTTGACATTCTCGTCCATGGTTCTTTTTCCCTTTAGCATTCATCGTGTCTTTGATAGCCTTCTCAGCAGCATCTTTAAGAAAAGCTTCAACGGTGCCATAATTTTTCTGACTTAGGATGTACTCTTTAGACGTTGAGCTACCAAACTACTTTAATGACTTGTCCAGAAGTCTCATCTGATGAATAGCTCTGACTTGGGGAAGCTCTTTATTTTTTGAAGAAGTCAAGTCGTCCCTATCTGTGCACTCCTTGGAGTTGGTCTTTAAATTTCTCTTAGGTGAGGCCACTTCTTCTCTATGAGCTGTTTCGGAGTTTTTTATTTTCGAGACAAAGCCATCTTTAGCATTTCTTGCATTTCTTATAATTGTTGTTCCAAATGCTTGATCTTTGTAATGTTTTCATCTTGCCGTGCAGGCGATGAAGTCTGCCCTGGAGTTACCTCATTCAAGTTAAATGATGGAGCTGTATTTTCTTCCAAGGTGGTACTGTGTATTGCTTCCTCCATAATTCCAGTCAAACGCTTTGATCTCTTTTTTCCTATCCAAAAAAATAAACCAAATTAGTCGGTATACAGTGACAAGGTCGAAGGTTCAAGCCTTCTCTCTACGTCAAAAATGTTAACAAGATATCTTGCCAACATCCTCGATGCTTTTATAAGATAATTCTATTTGAACATGTCCATGTTAATGAGTGGATTCTTGCCATTGAAAACTTATCTTCAAAATAGAATGATTTTGTCGAAAGGATTTGAGATAGAATTTTTTTCTTTTGACCAAATCGATCTGATTGAAAGGAATGCAAATTACCAAAATTTTCGACCTTGTCGAGAGGTTAATAAGACTTTTCCATCCTTTCGATCAGGTTGTAACTGTAGTAAATTGTCTTTAGGGGTTATTCACAATTATATAGCTTTCGAAATCATCACTGTATAGAGTCCCATCATCCCTCGGAGTTGAAAGCAGTCAAATATCAATGTCGTTCACCCCCTTCCGATCACGTCGAAAGATGATATTTGAGACCTTTCGACTTTGTCGAAAGGGGATGCTTACTCTATTTGTAAATCTTTATTGTTTTCAACCCCTTTAGGTCAATATTACTTTCATGGAATCCCTTTAAATGGATTACTAATGCCTAAAAGAGTAGTCCCCCGAATGAATTCCACCATGAATGAATAATAAATATATAAACCAAGATTCCTTTCGAAAGTACACATTTCGACTAGGTCGAAAGGAGTTCCTTCTTTCGAAGCAGTCCTAATTTAATAATCTTTAATCCATTTTATTTCCCTTATATAAGATTAATTTAGATATTCCCATAACTCATGCATTCAATCCTATTCGACATCTTATCATCCCTTTAATTTTCCCATATTGACTATTGGTTCCAATGATGATGTGTTTCGATTGGGAATGCCTAAGTCGATCTTATATATACAGTATAGACCAAGAGCGATTATGAGAAAAAGGTCAAAATCAAGTGCAATTGATCAATAATCTAGCTAATGATTTTAATGAACTTCATCGTTGCCAATATCCATCATGAATAAGCCATCTCCACTTTTATTTATCATCCAAAATGAATTACAAGAAATTGAGCTTTCTCCCACAATTTGATTTAGGGTTTCCTCTAAGTACAATTATCATTAAGAAACAGAGTAAGAAAATGAATTCAATCTTCCATGATTCGGTTCGAAAAATTGGACCCCTTGGGTCTTATTTGTAGATGCAGGCCAGCCTCTTTTTGCGCCTTTACTTTCGACTTGGTCGAAAGGACACCCTTTTATATGCCGACTCAAACCTTTCGACTAGATCGAAAGGTCACGAACCTTTCAATGCCGTCGAAAGGTATTCTCTTATGCTTTTTGGTTTATCCTTTCTCTTCTTTGCCTTCGACCAGGTCGAAAGGTCTTCACCTTATATGATGCTTTGAGCCTTTTGTCCTAGTCGAAAGCCATGCCACCTTCCGACGTTGTCGAAAGCAACGTTCCATTTTGATGTTATCAAAAGCAATGTTTCCAATCACGTTGTCGAGAGTTGTGTTTCCTTTCAAAGTTTTCGAAGGCTTGGTTTCCTTTCGATGTGGTCGAAAGCTGTATTTCCCTTCAATGTTGTCGAAAGCTTTGCATCCTTTCAATGTTGTCTGAAGGAGTCCTTGTTCTTCTTATCATACTCTAGCAGTTCTTCATTCTATCCTTACCTTTCGACCCATCGAAAGCCATGCCTCCTTTCGGCGTTGTCGAAAGGTCCTTTATTATTCTTCCTCTTTGCTATTTCTGAGTATTGCTTTCTCCATAGCACCTTTCGACATTGTCAAAAGGTGTCTTGGATGGATTTTTGACCGATTCGAAAGGCTTGCTATGCTTTCAAAAAGGTTACTATGGGGGCAAAGCCTTTGGTCTCAGAAGTTTTAACGCGTAATTGGGATAGAGCTATCGATTGACTTCAAAAGGGATTTCGAAGTCAACGTTTCTTGATTATCTGCATTGAAAGGTTGGTAGTGGCGGAAGGGGCCTATCTATTGCCATCAGGGTCAATGGCCTTAGCACTGCATGAGTAGTTGGTGCCTTTGACTCCTTTGGTAACTACTCAATGCCTTTAAAACATCCATTTTACGTCCTTCATGATGACTTGGCTTATCTCTTCATTGAAGCCTCAACCTTATTAACTTTCTTTCATATTTCTACTACCGAGTAGATTCTATGTCTAACATCTTCATGTCTATGTAGCCATTAGGTCATCTTCATGTCTATGTAGCCATTAGGTCATGTCTTTTATAAATTCCAAAGTTCAGCAGTTTAAATGATCTTGTCTTTCCAGTAAAGATTTCATCAATCCATATGTAATTTGATGTCCCTACAACTTTAAGTTCCATTCATCATTGAGAACTGTCTTGTTTGTAGGTATGAAATATTACTTCTCTTTTTTATTCGATAAAGAGTTTCTTCATTCTATGAATTGGTGCCGATCAACCTTTATATAAATATTTCCAGCACTTAATAAATTCTAACTTGCTTTCTCTTTTCAGCTTCTATCATTTCCATGCTCCTACATCGCTTCAACAAAGGGTTTCTAGCTTCAAGTCATTGCGGTCATAGATCGATCTCCTACATTAATCAAGAAAAGGGTACGACATCGCTGTAATGCTCTAGCTTTTCAACCTTCAGAACTCGACATGGTATTCGCGTGCTGAAAATCTAAGTGCTGGAAAGACAGATTGTAGTGGGGAAAGAAAAAGAGAAGGGGACAAAAGAATCTCACAAACGTGATGAGTAACATATAATACTAAATAAGACTTTACAAAAAGAAAGAGACTTTAATATACATACATTGGAGTACAGCACTAACCCATCATCATCCTGGACAATGATAACATCATACCCTCATAATCGTCGATAGGTATAGACACGAAACAAACAACAAAGGATAAAAGAAAATACAAGGGTATGTCTTGGAGGCATCAAGCTCATCTTATATAGCTCCATGTGTCCAACTAAATCTATAAAATATGTTCGGGCTGACTCGAGCATTATAAGAAAACAACAGCCGGGTCAGTTTGGTAAAACTAGCATGAGAAACACAATCAAATGGATTCTTGGATCTTATAAAACTTTTAAAAATAAAGGTATCTTGTAAGACCACACCACATATAAATGCGAACGGTTTTTTACCTTACGATAACCAAAACATATCATAGGAAATCTTCTGATATTATTATAATGTCTGGGGTAAATTAATGTTAATCATAGACAAAAAATTTACATTAATTAAATTCTAGGAAAATAGGTTTACAACTAAATCCATAGGGGCACATATTAGAGATTGGATTTCCATCAGTGACAAGGCTATTGGGGTACCGCTTGTCACAGTACACCTCTAGATGAAATGTACCAAGGCCAAAAACAACATGTTGCACTTCAGCCAACATAGGACTGACCTACCCCTTACTGGATAGTGCGAATATGATCATCACTCTATTGTGATCAATAACCGCACTAGGCCTCGAAGCGTACATAGAATTTATTTACTGATCTAGATCAGGGTTGACCATACCCTAATGGAAGCGACCCACTTTACCCTGTCACATCTCTCATGTTTTAGTCATTATCGAGTTGTGAGGCATAGGTCAGAATTACTTTTTTCCTCAATTAGCAATTCCCACTCGGAATGCTAACATTTCCCTTCTAAGCACAATGCAATGCTATCACTCGTCCATATAAATTGTTTAGGATAAGAACAAACTGAAAGAACAACTTCTACTACATCCATTTTGGAATCACCCTTAGGATTAGTAGCAAGTAGCCCTTGCACTTCAAAGAACTCCATCTTTGATTTCATCATCTTCAAGATGCTTCCAAATCGAATGGTTGAGTTGGTTTGAAGTGGTTTTCAGATAATTCATTCTTATTTGATCCGGTCTCTTCGACCAACATTCGATAGTTTTCGGTAAACTCGGCTCTTCTAGAAATAATCAGACAATATATAAGAGTGAAAATCTCCATTTAACCGTTTAAGTGGATAGATTTCCTTATGATTTGTCCTAGAAGAACAAAAGGATATTTATATGTATAATACGTTATCATCTGAAATGACTATGACATATAAATCATGTGTTTCATCCAGATATTTCCACAGTTATATTTTTGGTCAAGATTTGACGGTCGGTTATTTAACAGTCAAATAAAACAAGCAATCAAACGTAGATTTAATTCCATATAGGATCCACTAAGCCTCTGTATAATTAATCTTTCATTAACTAAAAGCGCTTTTCTAATAATTGATTAAAAATACCTTCAAAAAAGATATATTTCCAAACCCTTGTACTCTTTTCAATACTTTGAAAACATTTATATACTCATCTCACTGATACAAGTATGTTCCGAACCATTATATTTTTAATACTTAGAAATGTCCATATACTTATCTCAATCGTATAAGTATACTAACAAAACTTGAGGGAGTTTTTCTCTTTTCCAAAATCATATTTAAATGGGCTAAAGCAAATATTATTTAAAATATTTATTACTATAAACCAAACCGCTATTCTTCAGTTTTAAGTATGCAAATAATGTTTCTATACTACCATAATTAAGAAGGATTATTTATCAAAATTAAATCTCATTCCTTATATTAAAAAAATTCACTTTTTAGAACCCCATTTCACATTTACAAAATCCCTTTTATAAACCTCCAAATTACTTTATAAAACTTCTTTCATATATATCTCGAAAATGATTTCTAAAATCCTTTTATATTTATAAAACTTCCTTTAAAACACCTTTATAAAAATACTTTACAAAATATCATTTGTAAATCTCGTTTAAATAATTTTTTATTAAGTAAAATCCATTTTCTAAAACAAATTGGTGTTTATGAATATCTTTATTAAATTAATCAATTAACTTTAATCATTAAAATAAATAATTAATTAATTTTAAAATGTTCTTAATAAAATAATTAAACAACTTACTTTAAAACAACATCTGTAAACGCTTAACCCCAAATTGTTATACGATTGAAGTTATTTAAATTCATAACTTTACAAATTTGAAAAGAGGCTAGCGACCATAATGGTACTAAATCAAGTTACCATTTAATTAAATTTTACTTTCCCAATCACATAACTAGTATTTACATAAGCAATAGATATGTAGATAAGATCAATTAACAATCACTAGCTAATCCATCGCATATCTAATAATCAATTTACTAGCATACAATTCAGTATCCAAATTAATATAATAGCAGAACTTGGATTTATGCTGCTAAATGGATGCCCAAATAATCTACTTAATTTAATTATAGCATAATTAGGATTTATTCTGCTAAACAGATATCAATAACATTCTATGCAATTAAATTATTGCAGAACAGTGTTCTATTCTACTAACAGATGTCCAATATAATCCATTCAATTAAGTTATAGCAGAATGTGGATTTATTCTTCTAATAGATGTCGTCAATAAAGTATTCATACTTGTTGATAACTTAAAGGCACAAATAAAGAGAATCCCTTGGTTTAAACTCATCCACTTACAAAAGAAAGCCGCCTTTAAATAAAACTGATAGAGTTTAAAATAAACCTACATTTAATAATACTTAAATCTTAATTTATTTACCAATTAAATCTTGATTTAATCTTAATTTAACCTTAAATTATCTTCATTAATTAATTTAATAATTAATAATTAAACCTTACCAAATTAGTAATTTATTTAATAATAAATCCTAATAAATTAGTAATAAATTAAATAATTTAAACCTTCATTAAATAAAAATTTATATTTAATTAATAGTTAATTAAAACCTCCTTAGTTAAAAGATCAAAATCATCATACTTAATTAATAATTAAGTACTAGTTGTCTTTACTTAATTAATAATTAATTATCTTTATTTAATTAGCTAATTAAAAAATCATTAAAACTCGTACTATTTCCATCATAATTTAAGTATAAAACACCTTTAGTTTAGAAAAAATTTCGATTTCCAAACTGCGTCCATAGCAACTATCGCTATGCATACCATAACTCTAAACTAGTTATACTAGTCTAATGCTCTTTAAAACCTTTTCTTTTGATTTACTTTTTATACGAAGATTTGAAAACTAGAAATGAAGTTTGAAACATTAAATGTTTTCTAGTAAATTATAAAAGTGAACATGATTATAAAACCATGGGACCACTAAGTAACTTATACAAGTATAAATAATAACTTCTTTTAGCATATACAACCCATACATGAACATAATCCTATATTTACATGCCATAACAACAAATCACAAGCAAGATCATAACTTTTTAACTAATCATTACATTAGACTTCATTTTGAAGTCTAAATTCAACATCTACGACAAGAATAGATAAGCCAATGCAAATCATCACTATAATCCATCAAACAACCAATATATACAACCATAATAAACAATATAATTAAAGGTTAAAACATTCCCTAAAATAAGGGAGTTTCAGTCATCAAAAGTTTATGGAAACACACTAAATCACCAATCGAACTTAGATTGCCTTTGACCTTGGCTCCTACTTTATAAAAACTTGATTTTTGGCCTAGGATGTGAAAATTATGCTCAGCCTAGCAGGTTACTAAGCTCTTCATTGGGTGTTTAAGGGTGGTGTGGCCTTATTCTTGAAAGAAGAGGCATGTAGGAAGAAAAGAAAGGATTTTTAAAAGATTTCAAAGAGCTTAGAAGTGGAAAAAGACTTGGTTTTTAATTTTTTAAAAAAGAAAGCCATTAAAATGTGTTTTGAAACTAAGAAAGAAGAAGATAGGATTTTGACAAGTAAGAAATAAAATGGAATTGAGAAAGAAATTTTGAATATTTGTATATAATTTGAAGTAAACAAGTGACCAAATTATCCTTAAAGTACTTACCTTCTATTCATTTAGTGCCACGTCATCACCATCCACCTCCTTTCCCACACCACATGCAAGCACAAGAACTTCCCCTTCATCCATTAAATATAACATTACCTTGTACTTAGGATGTAAGTGATAATGTGTGTAACGACTGTAATAACCCATACCATAATAGGTAAAATTTTGACAAAATCAAATTTCAAGTCTATCAAAGCACAGATCGTTGGATTTAGTACCTATGAATAAGCATGAGCATTATCAAAGATTTATAGAAATCTAAACTCATAGCGAAAACAATAATATTGTAAGAATGATGACTATGACTAATACTGTAAAGGCCTATTTTTCCGTACCTTTTGAATCGACAATAAACCACACATGTCTAACTCAAATTGCACGAAAAGACGGATCTTTAAGGGTGATTAAAGAAAAGTAGACAGAATAGAATCTCACACGAATGGAATAACATATAATATTGAACAAATATTTTTACAGCGGAAAACTTTTAAATACATATATCAGAGTCTAACCTAAATTCAGCTGGGACAGTTATAAAACCTGCACTTACAAATGCTGACAAACATCAAACAATATACATTAAGCAAAGCGGATAACATAATATCTCCATATGTCGATGAATATCTCCAGCTCTCCTCTGGAAACTCCAATTGTGTTCGACTATCCTAATACTACTCGGATCTGACCCGAGTATTAAAAATACCCAGATCAGGCTCGATAAACCAGCGTGAGAAAACTCAATAATAAATGACAGTGTCATATATCGGCCTTTTTATAAAGATCCTTTGGAAATAAAGAGTATCTAATAAGATCACGTCCACACATAAACACGGACGGGTTTTTACCTTATGATAACTAAAACACTTTTATATCAAAACGTTTGATATTATTTCTAATGACATTCTTTGAAAACATTTGCAAATAAACTTATTAATCTTAGCCGAAATTGTTACATTGATTAAATTTCAGCATAATAGGTTTACAATCAAGTCCGTAGGTTCTTATTGGAGAATGGATTTCCATACAAATGACTAGGCGCAGGATCTACCTTCCGAAATGGGTACACCTCTAGATGGATGTCCTGAGAAACCATCACAAAGCTTCTCTACCAACACAAGACCGGCCTACCTTTTTAACTAGATAGTACCGAATATGTCATCCCACGGTCGTTACCGACCTTTAAACGAGCGCTCGTTTTCCATACATCACATAAATTAACATCCCGAACGTTATAGCGAGAAGAAATATATCTAGAAGGGGATGATCATACCCTAATTGGGAATGACCTACTTAGCCTTGCTGCATCTAATCATGTTTCAGTCATTTCCGGTTTGATGAGGCTTGAGGCTACGATTACCTTTTCACAAAACACATATCACTTCTTTGAATGCCACATTGCCATTTCCATTTAACTACTAACTGCCTTCCACAAAAATACAACCCTCGAGCTCGTAAGTCTCAATGAGGGTGTTATCTAAGAGAAATTGCCTTCTCCGCCACCACTGATGTACATTTGTAAAAACCAATGTACGTAATCGTTAGAAAGGCAATGTCACACAAACGTCCATACAAGTTGTCCAGGAACAGGACAAACCGAAGGCACTTTCCTCGGCCGTTATTAGGCGAGAATCCCTTGCAATCCGCAAAATCTCCATCACAGGAGACCACTGCTATATATAACTCTATAATGGGTGTGACCCCGAGCAAATCAACAAGTAGTCCTCACGCTATGAAGATCCACGGTCTTCAATAATCATCGTCTTCAACATGTCTTCACGTTCGAACGTATACATTAGTTCGAAGCGGTTTTCGAATAGGAATTACCCAAATCCGACTTCGGTTCCTTCGAAATCCAATCATCGATAAAAGCGAATACGAGTATATAGGATTTATTAAGTCTCTTTTCATTTTAATTCTTTTCGGATGATTTCGAAATTCTCTTTCTTTTAACTTAGAGTAATTTCTAAGAAGTTCATTCTTTTTCTTTGGAAAATATCTCAGATTTCCTTACTTAATTCTTGATCCAAAATTCTTAACTTTTAAGCAGGTCAAAAACCATGTTATTTAAGACATCGTTTACGATAAACCCTAAGTCAATCTTAACAAAAACATTTTTGAGTAAATAGGATCATAGAAATCATTCATCTTGGAGATTGCTTAACTTTTGGATAATACAAATCTTCTTTTAGTTCGAAAACTTAATACAGAATCTTTTTATTTAAGAGCATCCGGGCTTTCCCTTCGATCTGTTCCACCCCTTGCCTAAGAAAAGAAAACGTAGGCCAAGTAAATTTAGGGCACTGGTTGCTCCATCCCTAACCTTAGTTAAACACCTTGTTTTATCTTCCCAGATCTCACAGGCGGGACAAATGTACTAGTTGTTTCCGCATACTCAGATTTTCAACTTTATTTTGGAATTGCTTATAAATATCCCAAATTATCTTTCAAAATGCTTAATTATCCTTTTTAAACATTCACGTTTTATTTTTGAAAACGTCGTTACATTTAAACTCATAATCCAAAAGTTACAGAATTCACAACATAAAAGTGCTGCGGAAAGTGCTAAATAAGCTTATTTTCATTAAACAACTTTTAAACATTTGAAAATTCATATTTTCCAATCCAAACCTCTTCTAAATCATTTAAATAGATTTATCAAATTTATTCCATATTTTTCCATAATTAAAATCGTTCATTTAAACAAATTTTCTGTTATGGTCACTTAACTACACTAGCGCGATTTTTCTTGAAAATTGATTTGGACTTAATTCAAAATCTACTTATCTAAACTTTGATTTTCTTTCTTTGTTTAAAAGATATGGATATAATAGTCTAAAATTTTCTTATCTCGAAGAATTCTAAGCTATATTCCACTCTATACACTCATTTGAACTTTTCAGCGCGAAATCGCGAACAACCGTTGCGCGACGCGTCTAGTTTTAACTTATTTTTCAATATTTGAAATAATCAATTCAAATTGGATTTCAACACTTATAAAATCATTAGAAACCATTTTAAATCAATATTTTCACTTTTAAAAGTATTTACAAATATATTTTCACTATTACCATATTATAATATTATTATATTTCCATTATTTTAATATTAAATTTTAAATTCCAATTTCAACACAATTTCAATTCTAATCTCAAATTAAACACGTTTAAAACTAAGATTTCAAATCTAATTTCAATTTAAACTTCAATTCATTCTCAAACTAAACTTTGTTTTTTTTCAAAATCGATTTCAATTTCAATTTCACTATTTATCTTAATTTCAATTTCTAATTAACTATCCTTTTCAAATCCGATTCACTTCAAATTTCAAATTCTCTTTCATTTCAACCTTAATTTCACTTCTAAATGAAAAGAAACTTATTTTTCCACAATATCTTATATTACTAAAATATGGTCTTTTTAGATAAAGGGGTTACTTGATCAAAATGAACATATCCAATATTCATATTTATCACTAACATAACATCCATTCAACCAATCACATGCATATGATTTCAAATCTAACATTCATTATTAATATCATAACGGGATATATTATCACAATTCACTTAATTTACTAACTATCAAATCATCCATGTTAACAATCAATTTGGTATAAACATTCGTATGTCATAAGGGTGTAAATATGATTTATAACATAATCAAAATATAAATTCAAAAGCAATGAGAATTTCTCACCATAAACCAAAGCGATTAACTTCCTACCAACATTCTAATCAACCAACACTTCACTAATTAATTCCTACTCCATTAAACACTGGCAAACAGCACCCTCTCCCATCCAATAGCTTGACCGAGGCTTGATATGGAGGTTGGCTGAAAATATAAAGAAGAAGCGGTAGAGCTTTGAACTTGAATTCCCAAGATTTAGATCCAAATATAGGTCATCTTCTCTCTTGTTTTTGACTTTCTTACTCACAAAATTCGAAAAACTTATTAACTGAAAAGTTGTTGAAAATTCTTTTCTATAGAATTTTAAAAAAAGAATCATTTGAATCGAAGTTGCTTTGAGGGAGATATGTTCAAACTAAAAGAGCTATTTTAGGATTCACAAAAATAAGCTCGAAAATATACTTCAAAGAATTGAGTTTTAGGCATAGTAAACCTAAGAAAAGGAAAAAGTGATCAATATAAAAATTGTAGCCACTAAAATTTCATACGGTTTTAAAAAAATAATTTCTAAATTTGGATATGTTATGTTCAAGTTATGATCAAAACAAAACGACCTATTTTCTGGCTTAAAAACTGGGCCAGAAAATGCACTTCAAATAAGTGAAATTTTGACCTATATATGCTAAGAACTGGACAAAGTGATCGACATGAAAGTTGTAGCCACTGGAAAATGCATGATTAAAAATAAAGAATTTTGCATTTTGTTTCTGTATTGAAGAACTTATGGCCGAAAGAAGAAGAGGTAAAATATAGAGAAAAAAGGAGTTTGTTTTGAAGAAAATAAACATTGATTTCTTTTGAAAAGTTTGTAAATATTTTGACATTATTTCTTTATAATATTTTTCTATGGCATGGAAGCCATTAGAGAGGAGAGGAAGAAGATGAAGAAGCTTAAGAAAAGAAGAAGAATAAAATGTGAAGGAAAGTGAAGAAGGATGTGGATATTTATAGAAAAAGAAAGAAAGTGGTAATTTACCAAAATAACCTCTTACCAAATTACCAAACTAACCTTACTTCAACCTAAAGCAATCTCCACTTTTTCAAAACTTAACATCACCTTTGACATCCTTACTTTATGTCTTAATCCCTTAAGAACTAAGCTAAGTAAAATAATAATTATGTTGCCTTTTGATACTTACACTATTAGAAAATATGTTCTTATATAAGAAAATAAAGGTGCGACGACGTTGCGACAACTTTTAGTCGACAAAACGTTATTTTTCGACAAAATGTTTTACGGTCACATTTTGACGTTTTAGTTAAACTATTTATTTATGTAAACCAAATTAAAAAAATGAACTTTTTACTTCTTTAAATAAATTAAAACAAGTCTCTTTATATTTTAAAATCATATTTAATTAATATCAAAATCTCTAATTTTATCGTGTATGTAAAACTGACAAAATGCGATAAATTTTTGTTATTTTTATAAAACGATTATTAACAAACTTTTAAATTATTTAACATACTTTTAGTATCTTTGTAAGATGTTTTAAATAAGATTTACCTTTTTAAATAAATATTTAAATTCATTTATTTAAGCCTTTATTTAGTTTTAACAAAACTTAACTTTTGTCGATTTGTTCTAAAATCCATTGTGACGCCCCACCTCTATACCCACACTAGCCAAGAACACTACGGTGTAGTGCTGTCAACTAGCATGGAGAATAAGGCTGTTGAGGAGCGACCATCCATGTAATTGCTTATCATACGGTGGATATAAATAATCTTCAAAAACAAACATAGAAATAATCATAACACAAATCAGTCACAGATATCCATATCACAAAGGCGGAAGAAGATATGAATATATAACTAACACATGAAAGTGTACATCAGAGTAGTGGTCAGTAAGATCCACGATAATACAAAAGAATAGCAACACGTGCTATACAAAGGAATACAACTATGAGTCTATATCTCAAGTGTATACAACAAAAACTGCTAATCTAAACAGTTAGCCAAAAGTCAGAGTAATGAATCCCTGGGAAGAAGTCAAGCAGAAGCACTTGTAACATCTCGGTCTGACCCGAGTATTATTTAAGAAAATAATAAACGGGTCAGTCTAGCTATAAATATCAGATGACATGATATAACATAAAAGATATGGCATAAACATAAAATATCCATAATGACATACCACTATAAGTATGTAAATAAAGATCAACAGAAGATCAATCAATAAGAGATAATCAATATCACAAGAATCTTCTCAAAAATTCGGAAAGGGCATCATACCCCAAACTTGTACTCTTAACAAGTCAATGACATAAATTCTAGAAATCAATGCAAGAAGTCCAGAAATCATAGAAAAGAGAAAGAGGCCTATCACATGACGGTCCGAAGACCAAGGGGAGCTATCCCATATGTGTGAATGGAATCACACAGATTAAGGTGCAGACTAACCAAAAAGCAAAAAGGTATGTGTGAGTGGAATCACACAAGTGGTGTCTAGTCTAACCTCGCAACAAGAGACATCGCACAGTTGCTAGTCTAAATCATCAGAATGATCGTCATGATCAACGAGAAGTGTCAATTACACTAAGCTAGTAAATATAAAAGTTTAGCTTCATGTCCCATAACCACTTGCTTAACTTAAATATTTACGAACAAACTGTAAATCTTCACTAATAAAATTGTCACAAGAGGTTCAATCGAACAAGTCCAAGAATTAACCGACGAAGTGAACGCAAGCGTTTCATACCACTTGTTTTACCAAGTCGTTTAATTATATTTCTCATCCGAGTGAGGTAAAGGTTTGTATATACTAATAGATTGGAAAACGGTTTAAGAAAAGAGCTTTGTTATTAAAAATAGAGTTGAAATTGTTTGTTAGAAGAGTTTTGATATTTACTACTAGTATTGAAACCTTTATATTATAAAGTGACAAAACACAGAAGCAATTGTAGAAACAATCAGTCACAAAAATCGCATACGGAGATGTGAATAAAATCCAAGGAAATCAGCTCAATGTTTTTCAGATAAGATCCCCTATGGAGGGGGGGTCCAGGGGGGTGGCAACCTGTAACGACCCAGAATTTTTATTAATTAAAATTTTAATATTTTATTAATTTTAAATATTAAAAAGTGAATTTATAAGTCAAATAAATTTTTATTTGAATTATTGGATTTAATTGGATAATTAAATCGATAATTTAATACGTTAAATTATGGAAATAATTGAAAAATTGAGTTAAAAATGATTGAAAATAATTTGGAAAATTTTATTTAATCATATTGGAGTTAGAATGATATTTTAGAACTTTTAAAATCGAATTAAAAATTAATTTGTGAAAATTGAATATTTTAATATTAAAATCGACTAGTAAAAATAGCCAATTTTTGAACAGTCTCAGAATTGAACGAAACCAGTTCCATTGGATCCGTAATAGTTAGTTATTACCGGATTTCAATTTTCGTGTCAATCGGAGTTATCGTTTGATCGTGGCAGCTCGAAACGCATCGAATTATTTTTAATTTAAATTTGGCGAGTCAAAATAGCCATTTTTCAAAAAGTCTCGGATTTCGACGAAACCAGTTTCATCGGATCCGTAATGTGATATTATTGTAAGGTTTCAAATTTCAAGTCAATTGGATTTACCGTTTGTCCGGTACAAATTAAAACGCCTAGAAATCGATTTAAATCGGTTTAATTTAAATTGAGCGTTTGTAGCCATAACTCGCACATACTTCCGAATTAGCTTCCGAAACCTGTTCCATTGTGTCCGGAACGCGGGATAAACCCTAGGTACGCTGGTTACGGCGTCTAAATCGGAGTTCGGAATTCCCAGGATGAATAGTGTTTACGCTAGCTTTTTCTATAAATACACCTCTCTCCTCTTCACAAATTAAAAAAAAAAAAAAAACCTAAAACCCTAAATCTATACAGCAGCCGCCACTAACATTATGAAGGGCCAGAAATCACCCACATTCATTCCTTAATCTCTTCAAATCCGTGAAGTTTTAGCCGAAGTGATCAACAGCAAAATCGAAGAGCACGATGAGATCTTCGATTCTATAAGGTGATGATGGGTTTTCATGCGACGTGGAGGGGGATAGGAGGCCGCATCCTCCATGACCTGTGCACGTTTTTCTATGAGAGAGGGGGGGCCGAGCTTGGGGTCCTTGGGGCCGAACATGAGTATGGTGGAGAGCTTCGATTTGCAACTCTCTGATCAACCTATAGCTTAGTATTTTGCTTGTGAATTGAAACCCTAGTTGATCAAGTTGGGTTCAAGGCTTGCGTTCTAATGTCTGTAGAAGAAGAACGTGAGAAGAGAGAGGGGGTGTGCGGCCAAGATTTGATGAAGATGGATCTAAAGGCTGTAGATGCTTAGGGTATAAATTATTAAAGTTATGTTGTAGTTAGTTATAAAAATCGTGTAACTTCAAAAATTCGTATCTTTTTCATACGAGGTCGAAAAAATGCGAACTCAGTTGCGTTGGAATCGTATGGACGAGCACTACGCGATGGAGTTGGTTTGGAGTCGTTTGGAGTTAATGAGAATTTCGGATAAAATTAAACGCGCGTTTAATTTTATTCGAAATAAATCGCTAAAACGGAAATTAAAACCAAGGTGAGAATTTCTCACTCAATCGAATCGGTTTCGATTTTATGTTAAATAGTTAGATTTAAAATATTTGAATGCATGTTTGAATGATGATTGATATCTATTGATTGTTAAAATAGACATTATACGCCGTTAGTAAGCGGATGTTATTTAATAAAAACATATACCGCGAATATTTCATAAACAGTGAAATTGGTATTATATATAATATCAATATATATATATATTGGCATATGTATATATTGCAGTTGTTGATTCCCCGCATTTTTTTTAGCGGATGAGACCCTATTACGCCGTTATTAAGCGGATAATATTTAATAAGAACATGTACCGCGATAATTTCGTACTGGAGCGAAATTGGTATTGTGCTAATGTTTTTGGATGCAGGAAACAGGTTGGAGGGATCCAACTGGATTCCTCAACAGTATTTATTTTATTTCAGATATTTTGATATTTGATGGATTATCATATCGATATATGATATCGTTGTTAGTCATGATTGACTATTTGGTGAGTAGCATCATTGAACCCAGATTTTGGGATTTTAAAATGGTTTTAAAGTGATTTTTGAAAATATACTATATTTTTGGAATTGATCCATTATAAATAAATAAACGTTATAATTTTTAAAGTTATAAAATTATGGTTTTTGTGAAATATAGTTAAAAGCTGGTTTTTGAGAAATATGAACCAATGATTTTATAAAATAGTTTAAACTGGATTTTTGAGTTTATTATTAAAAGTTTGAATATAAGATTTATAAAATTTGATTATTTTATAAATCAAGAGAACGGTGAAATTTTAAAGGAATTTAAAGACGTTTAAAAGAATAATATAAATTAATTTATATTAAGAGATTTATAAATGGATATTTATAAATTGAATTATGGACATTATAAAACGAGTTTTTATAAGTGTTTGAATGTAGTGAAAATGAATTTCCTAAATGAATGAAATTTATGAAATTATAAACTGTGAAGTTATAAATGAAATTTTATAAGCAACAGGTTTATAAAATTTATAAAGTTATCGAAAGAATGAATTTTGGATAAATAAACAATCTTATAAGTTAAGATTAATAATTTGGGAAGTTAAATGAACGATTTTGTAAAATAATCGTTTTATAAGTAATTAACTTATAATATGAACTTGTAGTTTATAATTGAGTTATAAACTGGAATAGGTTAATAAAGGAATTTATAAAAAGGAAGTTTTTATAAATAAATAGAAACGGAATTTATAAACGTTGTTTTATAAATCCGCAAATGACTTATTTTGATAAGTTAATTGTTATAACTTAGAGATAGAGTTATATTCACATTTTGAACAGTGAATAATCCTTTAAGTTAAAGTGAATAGAAATGATGAAATTTGTTAAGGTAGTATATTCACGTTTTTGAATAGTGAATAATACGTTAAAGAAATTGTTTTAGATATGATGTTTTAAATAGAATTAAAACGATCTAACGATGGTTTAAAATGTGTTGAGATTCGAAACCATAGATTTCAACATTTATTGTTGAAATAGACGTTTTCGAGAAATAAAAGGAAATGTGGACTATAACACTGTTGTTATAGTAAATGATTTCCGAAAGGAAATGTTTTGTATAGTATTGGGATTTATATATCTATTTTAATTTCGAATCCCTATACTAGTGATTTTGGGTTGTCGTAACGATGTTTTACGTAACATTCGTTTTGGCCCAAATAAAAATGTTTAAGAGAATGATTTCCCTTAAAGAATGAAATATATACTTAATTCGATTTAAGTATATTGAATATTTTCAAAGGTTGAAAATAAAAAGATTTGTCGATTACTTATTTTTAATAAGTATGGAAATGTTTTCCAATATGAAGTGAATATTTAGAATTTATCTTTTGAAGATAAATTAAAATGAATTATTGAAATCACATATGCATGGATATCTTGAAATATAAATTCATTATGGAATTTATATGTGAAAGTGAAACTTGTTAAAAATAAATATTGATTTATTTTTGAAGTGTTGAAATTATATATATCTTGTAAAGATATTTTGGAAAATAAATAATTTGGAAAATTATTTGGAATCTGGTGATGTGTGCATATCCAGTGATAGTTCAATAACCGACTATCAGTATTTCCCTTTGAATGGGTATTTGATGTGAATTGATTGAATTTGAATGCACACTTATTTTTGAATAAGCGCTCACTATTCGGGTTAACCGGGAAAGGACCATGGGGTCGTATAACCCACTCCGAATATGTGATACGTCGTTGTGAATCGCATTTGAAGATCGGTGTTGAAGACCGGTATTTGCGAGAGTGATAGGATGAACTATCGATTGACTCTGCACCGAGTAGCTACGGTATTGAGTTCTCCATATGTGATGGTGAATCCGATCAGGATTGTGAATATCCGGATTGCAAGGACTTCTTTGTAAGTGCCTTCGGTTCTGTTCGAGCCCGGAACAGACTTGTATGGATTGTATGTCTGACATTACAATTTGAGATATAAAGCCGATTTCTTTCAAATATATTTCTGTTGGTGGCGGAGAATTTATTCTTTGCTTAACACCCTTCTTTGAGACGTACGAGCTCAAAGGTTATATAGTTGAAGTTATCAGCGATATATTCCCAGTTTGGTAATGTGACATGCTGAGTGATGCTGAAATGATCATTGTGTTGATTATTTGTGATAGGATCATTTATTTGATCGTCTATCTTAGTGATCATTGTGTTGATCATTTGTTGACCCAAAGCATGGCTTTTGTATAAAGTATGTTTTTGTGGACGTGAATTCGTCGAGCCTCACACACCGTGAATGGTCAAAACAGGAAAGAAGCAGCAAGGTTATGAGGGGTAGCACCCTTTAGGATGTGTCCATTTCCTTCTGGAAAAGGGTGGTGTCATGGAATGGAGCCCAGATACTTACTCATGTTGAAAACACTTTATGATTGTGTGAATTGATTACGAGCGCTCGGTGAAAAGGTCCCAAAGGACCGGGGGATGGCATATTCGGTCAGTTGTTACTCAGTTAGGAGTAACCCGGCCTTGTGTTGGTAGAGATCTGGTTTGGTTCTCGGGGATGTCCATCCAGAGGCATTCTCATGTGGCAATGGGAAGTTCCTTGGCCTGACCATTTGTTGGAAATCCAAAGAAACAATACGATCTTGTACGGTATTAGTTATAGAACCTGCTATTCACTTATGGTAGTCACCACTGTTTGGATAGTAGCTATAGTAGGCATACGATAATGGTCGTATGTTGGCTAAGATTTATATCTTTATTTTCGAAATGATTTTCCTCTACACTATGCACTAATAATAATATCAAATATTATTTTAAATGCGTATCAAGCATCTTTGACTATCATAAGGAGAAATCTCCTCCGATTCTGCGTTTGCATGTCTGTGTGTGCGGGAGGCCTTATGGTAGTCTCATTTTTAAAAGCATTGCGAATTGATTTAAAAATATTCCTCTATTTTGATTTTAAAGTAAATAAACTGTTTTGAGTTCTCACACCAGTCACATGACTGACTTGGAGTTTATTGTTTTCCTTCCTAAACTCTGGGTGCCCACCAATTTCCACACGGGCAGTTAAGAGTTAGGTTTATCAGGATATTCTGGATATTCTGGAGTTGCTAGAGGCAAGCTGGATGGCATGGCGTATTACTAGTTTATATAGTATTTCTTTTTCCGCTGCACTGTTTGTTGTTGTATGATGTTGTACACTCTGATGATATGATGTAATGAAATGAAATGTAATGTAATAACTGATATATTCTTTGTTTAAAGATTATTCATTTATTATAATATGTTGTTCCGCTGCGAATTGTGAGATTCTGTTGTTGTTCTGTTGTTTCCTTTCTGTCCCGTTCTATTTTTAAATTTCTCTGTTTTCTAAAAATCGTCTATCTTCTTTCCTCTCTATTTCCTATCTCTTCTCTCTTCTTTCTTTTTCTTAATTCTTTTTAAAAACCCATAACATCTCGGTTTTCGGCCTTTGATTTCTCGGCAGTCGATAAAGTGAGTATCGATGTCGGATTTTCGAAGAACGAAAATTTTCGGGGCGTTACATTTGGTATCAGAGCTGATGGTTAAGCGACAACCATGGTTCTGTAGGGTATTACTCATTAGAGATAGAGTCAGCAGTACTCTAGAATGAGTTTGAGTGTAATAATAAATATGAGAGCGTATTTATTAGTGAATATAAAATTGTTTTATATTGTGATGATTGGTTTGTTGAGTGGTATATGAACTTTCGTCAGCACAGCCTCGAAACTGAGCCGAAGGGGTTTCTAAACACTTGAATAGAACAATTCGGCACAATATTGATTTTAAATTGGGTAAATGGAAATAATTTTACCTTGAGTATATTTTATATATAAAGAAATAATTTTCAAAAATTATTAAAGTGTATATAAGTAGATTGTTTAGTTGTTTGAATAGTCTAAATAAAAGAATAATTGTATAAGCAAATGAATTATAAGAATAGAATTATAATTAAAGTGATTTACAATTGTGAAATAAACTTATATATATATAAGAAGTGAAACTATATGAATATATTTATGAATATGAGTTGTAAATAAGGGTGAATTTAAAGTTAAATGGAAATTTACTTTAGAATTGAAATCTGAATTTATTTACAAGTAGGATTTTAAGTTATGTAAAACCAAATAAGGTTAAATGGAAATATAACTTAAGAGTTGTTGAATGGAATTGATTTTGGTATCGAAGTAAATAATCAAGTGGATTAGATAAATGTGAACTTAAGTTATGAAATGAAATTCAACTTTAGGAATTGAATTGAATTGTGAATAAATTGAATGTGAATAATTGATATGAAATAATGAATACAAGTGTAAATTCATTAAATCTAATATTATTGGGAGTTGAAAAAAAGTTAATTAAATAAATTGAATGGAAATCAATTTAATTTAAGGAGTTGAACCAAGAATGAATATAAGCAAAGGAATTTGATTGTATTATATAAACGTTGGTTGTTATATGATTGTTGATTGATTGTATGTAATTCATTAAGTGTTAATGAAATTGAAAGCTATGAAAATGAATTCAAATTTGAAGTAAATAAATTTGAATAGAATTGAATGTGAATTAGATTTAATTAGTAAATGTAAACTAATTGAATTGAGAATGAATGTTAGTAAATCCAATGTAAATGAATCAAATGTAATTTAAAGTGAAAACCAATTCATTAAATATGAATGAGAATATGAATGAAAATTCATTTGATTATGGATGGTAGTTGGTTGATGTTTGCATTTGTTGTTTGGTTGCATTTTCTATGTGACATGTATAGTTATGTTGCTATATGTTGTATATTGATACTATTTTCATATATGCATGATTCTCATGTTGTTTGTTGAGTTTAGTAGGTGCGGATCGCGTTTGCTTCGCATTTGGAGTTCGCTTTAGCGCTATATTAGCCGTATATGCTTGCTAATAAAAATATAAGGTACATATCTCGGATTAAATATCGTACTTTTATACTTTTTTCCCTTCGGGATGCCTCATTACTTGATGAGATGTATATTTGTGATATATATATACTGTCATTTTTTTTCGGATCGAGCCGCGCAAAGGAGACTATGGCGAATTTTTCCGAAAATTTAAGGCGTTAGAAAATTTTTGAGAAAATTGGGAAAATTTTGAAAACTTTAACTTTGATTTTGGAATTGAAAGTTAGACAATGTAGTTTGTTTTTGAAAAGATAACTAAGTATGATTTGAAAACTTAGTAAAGATTTGTAAGAAGTTTAACTATGAATTTTGGGAAAGTTAATAAATTATGTAACCTTTCTTACTTGTAATTTCGAGGACGAAATTCTTTTAAGGGGGAAAGATTGTAACGACCCAGAATTTTTATTAATTAAAATTTTAATATTTTATTAATTTTAAATATTAAAAAGTGAATTTATAAGTCAAATAAATTTTTATTTGAATTATTGGATTTAATTGGATAATTAAATCGATAATTTAATACGTTAAATTATGGAAATAATTGAAAAATTGAGTTAAAAATGATTGAAAATAATTTGGAAAATTTTATTTAATCATATTGGAGTTAGAATGATATTTTAGAACTTTTAAAATCGAATTAAAAATTAATTTGTGAAAATTGAATATTTTAATATTAAAATCGACTAGTAAAAATAGCCAATTTTTGAACAGTCTCAGAATTGAACGAAACCAGTTCCATTGGATCCGTAATAGTTAGTTATTACCGGATTTCAATTTTCGTGTCAATCGGAGTTATCGTTTGATCGTGGCAGCTTGAAACGCATCGAATTATTTTTAATTTAAATTTGGCGAGTCAAAATAGCCATTTTTCAAAAAGTCTCGGATTTTGACGAAACCAGTTTCATCGGATCCGTAATGTGATATTATTGTAAGGTTTCAAATTTCAAGTCAATTGGATTTACCGTTTGTCCGGTACAAATTAAAACGCCTAGAAATCGATTTAAATCGGTTTAATTTAAATTGAGCGTTTGTAGCCATAACTCGCACATACTTCCGAATTAGCTTCCGAAACCTGTTCCATTGTGTCCGGAACGCAGGATAAACCCTAGGTACGCTGGTTACGGCGTCTAAATCGGAGTTCGGAATTCCCGGGATGAATAGTGTTTACGCTAGCTTTTTCTATAAATACACCTCTCTCCTCTTCACAAATTAAAAATAAATAAAAAAACCTAAAACCCTAAATCTATACAGCAGCCGCCACTAACATTATGAAGGGCCAGAAATCACCCACATTCATTCCTTAATCTCTTCAAATCCGTGAAGTTTTAGCCGAAGTGATCAACAGCAAAATCGAAGAGCACGATGAGATCTTCGATTCTATAAGGTGATGATGGGTTTTCATGCGACGTGGAAGGGGATAGGAGGCCGCGTCCTCCATGACCTGTGCACGTTTTTCTATGAGAGAGGGGGGGCCGAGCTTGGGGTCCTTGGGGCCGAACATGAGTATGGTGGAGAGCTTCGATTTGCAACTCTCTGATCAACCTATAGCTTAGTATTTTGCTTGTGAATTGAAACCCTAGTTGATCAAGTTGGGTTCAAGGCTTGCGTTCTAATGTCTGTAGAAGAAGAACGTGAGGAGAGAGAGGGGGTGTGCGGCCAAGATTTGATGAAGATGGATCTAAAGGCTGTAGATGCTTAGGGTATAAATTATTAAAGTTATGTTGTAGTTAGTTATAAAAATCGTGTAACTTCAAAAATTCGTATCTTTTTCATACGAGGTCGAAAAAATGCAAACTCAGTTGCGTTGGAATCGTATGGACGAGCACTACGCGATGGAGTTGGTTTGGAGTCGTTTGGAGTTAGTGAGAATTTTGGGTAAAATTAAACGCGCGTTTAATTTTATTCGAAATAAATCGCTAAAACGGAAATTAAAACCAAGGTGAGAATTTCTCACTCAATCGAATCGGTTTCCATTTTATGTTAAATAGTTAGATTTAAAATATTTGAATGCATGTTTGAATGATGATTGATATCTATTGATTGTTAAAATAGACATTATACGCCGTTAGTAAGCGGATGTTATTTAATAAAAACATATACCGCGAATATTTCATAAACAGTGAAATTGGTATTATATATAATATCAATATATATATATATTGGCATATGTATATATTGCAGTTGTTGATTCCCTGCATTTTTTTTAGCGGATGAGACCCTATTACGCCGTTATTAAGCGGATAATATTTAATAAGAACATGTAACGCGATAATTTCGTACTGGAGCGAAATTGGTATTGTGCTAATGTTTTTGGATGCAGGAAACAGGTTGGAGGGATCCAACTGGATTCCTCAACAGTATTTATTTTATTTCAGATATTTTGATATTTGATGGATTATCATATCGATATATGATATCGTTGTTAGTCATGATTGACTATTTGGTGAGTAGCATCATTGGACCCAGATTTTGGGATTTTAAAATGGTTTTAAAGTGATTTTTGAAAATATACTATATTTTTGGAATTGATCCATTATAAATAAATAAACGTTATAATTTTTAAAGTTATAAAATTATGGTTTTTGTGAAATATAGTTAAAAGCTGGTTTTTGAGAAATATGAACCAATGATTTTATAAAATAGTTTAAACTGGATTTTTGAGTTTATTATTAAAAGTTTGAATATAAGATTTATAAAATTTGATTATTTTATAAATCAAGAGAACGGTGAAATTTTAAAGGAATTTAAAGACGTTTAAAAGAATAATATAAATTAATTTATATTAAGAGATTTATAAATGGATATTTATAAATTGAATTATGGACATTATAAAACGAGTTTTTATAAGTGTTTGAATGTAGTGAAAATGAATTTCCTAAATGAATGAAATTTATGAAATTATAAACTGTGAAGTTATAAATGAAATTTTATAAGCAATAGGTTTATAAAATTTATAAAGTTATCGAAAGAATGAATTTTGGATAAATAAACAATCTTATAAGTTAAGATTAATAATTTGGGAAGTTAAATGAACGATTTTGTAAAATAATCGTTTTATAAGTAATTAACTTATAATATGAACTTGTAGTTTATAATTGAGCTATAAACTGGAATAGGTTAATAAAGGAATTTATAAAAAGGAAGTTTTTATAAATAAATAGAAACGGAATTTATAAACGTTGTTTTATAAATCCGCAAATGACTTATTTTGATAAGTTAATTGTTATAACTTAGAGATAGAGTTATATTCACATTTTGAACAGTGAATAATCCTTTAAGTTAAAGTGAATAGAAATGATGAAATTTGTTAAGGTAGTATATTCACGTTTTTGAATAGTGAATAATACGTTAAAGAAATTGTTTTAGATATGATGTTTTAAATAGAATTAAAACGATCTAACGATGGTTTAAAATGTGTTGAGATTCGAAACCATAGATTTCAACATTTATTGTTGAAATAGACGTTTTCGAGAAATAAAAGGAAATGTGGACTATAACACTGTTGTTATAGTAAATGATTTCCGAAAGGAAATGTTTTGTATAGTATTGGGATTTATATATCTATTTTAATTTCGAATCCCTATACTAGTGATTTTGGGTTGTCGTAACGATGTTTTACGTAACATTCGTTTTGGCCCAAATAAAAATGTTTAAGAGAATGATTTCCCTTAAAGAATGAAATATATACTTAATTCGATTTAAGTATATTGAATATTTTCAAAGGTTGAAAATAAAAAGATTTGTCGATTACTTATTTTTAATAAGTATGGAAATGTTTTCCAATATGAAGTGAATATTTAGAATTTATCTTTTGAAGATAAATTAAAATGAATTATTGAAATCACATATGCATGGATATCTTGAAATATAAATTCATTATGGAATTTATATGTGAAAGTGAAACTTGTTAAAAATAAATATTGATTTATTTTTGAAGTGTTGAAATTATATATATCTTGTAAAGATATTTTGGAAAATAAATAATTTGGAAAATTATTTGGAATCTGGTGATGTGTGCATATCCAGTGATAGTTCAATAACCGACTATCAGTATTTCCCTTTGAATGGGTATTTGATGTGAATTGATTGAATTTGAATGCACACTTATTTTTGAATAAGCGCTCACTATTCGGGTTAACCGGGAAAGGACCATGGGGTCGTATAACCCACTCCGAATATGTGATACGTCGTTGTGAATCGCATTTGAAGATCGGTGTTGAAGACCGGTATTTGCGAGAGTGATAGGATGAACTATCGATTGACTCTGCACCGAGTAGCTACGGTATTGAGTTCTCCATATGTGATGGTGAATCCGATCAGGATTGTGAATATCCGGATTGCAAGGACTTCTTTGTAAGTGCCTTTGGTTCTGTTCGAGCCCGGAACAGACTTGTATGGATTGTATGTCTGACATTACAATTTGAGATATAAAGCCGATTTCTTTCAAATATATTTCTGTTGGTGGCGGAGAATTTATTCTTTGCTTAACACCCTTCTTTGAGACGTACGAGCTCAAAGGTTATATAGTTGAAGTTATTAGCGATATATTCCCAGTTTGGTAATGTGACATGCTGAGTGATGCTGAAATGATCATTGTGTTGATTATTTGTGATAGGATCATTTATTTGATCGTCTATCTTAGTGATCATTGTGTTGATCATTTGTTGACCCAAAGCATGGCTTTTGTATAAAGTATGTTTTTGTGGACGTGAATTCGTCGAGCCTCACACACCGTGAATGGTCAAAACAGGAAAGAAGCAGCAAGGTTATGAGGGGTAGCACCCTTTAGGATGTGTCCATTTCCTTCTGGAAAAGGGTGGTGTCATGGTATGGAGCCCAGATACTTACTCATGTTGAAAACACTTTATGATTGTGTGAATTGATTACGAGCGCTCGGTGAAAAGGTCCCAAAGGACCGGGGGATGGCATATTCGGTCAGTTGTTACTCAGTTAGGAGTAACCCGGCCTTGTGTTGGTAGAGATCCGGTTTGGTTCTCGGGGATGTCCATCCAGAGGCATTCTCATGTGGCAATGGGAAGTTCCTTGGCCTGACCATTTGTTGGAAATCCAAAGAAACAATACGATCTTGTACGGTATTAGTTATAGAACCTGCTATTCACTTATGGTAGTCACCACTGTTTGGATAGTAGCTATAGTAGGCATACGATAATGGTCGTATGTTGGCTAAGATTTATATCTTTATTTTCGAAATGATTTTCCTCTACACTATGCACTAATAATAATATCAAATATTATTTTAAATGCGTATCAAGCATCTTTGACTATCATAAGGAGAAATCTCCTCCGATTCTGCGTTTGCATGTGTGTGTGTGCGGGAGGCCTTATGGTAGTCTCATTTTTAAAAGCATTGCGAATTGATTTAAAAATATTCCTCTATTTTGATTTTAAAGTAAATAAACTGTTTTGATTTCTTACACCAGTCACATGACTGACTTGGAGTTTATTGTTTTCCTTCCTAAACTCTGGGTGCCCACCAATTTCCACACGGGCAGTTAAGAGTTAGGTTTATCAAGATATTCTGGATATTCTGGAGTTGCTAGAGGCAAGCTGGATGGCATGGCGTATTACTAGTTTATATAGTATTTCTTTTTCCGCTGCACTGTTTGTTGTTGTATGATGTTGTACACTCTGATGATATGATGTAATGAAATGAAATGTAATGTAATAACTGATATAGTTCTTTGTTTAAAGATTATTCATTTATTATAATATGTTGTTCCGCTGCGAATTGTGAGATTCTGTTGTTGTTCTGTTGTTTCCTTTCTGTCCCGTTCTATTTTTAAATTTCTCTGTTTTCTAAAAATCGTCTATCTTCTTTCCTCTCTATTTCCTATCTCTTCTCTCTTCTTTCTTTTTCTTAATTCTTTTTAAAAACCCATAACATCTCGGTTTTCGGCCTTTGATTTCTCGGCAGTCGATAAAGTGAGTATCGATGTCGGATTTTCGAAGAACGAAAATTTTCGGGGCGTTACATAACCCCCCAAGGTGGGGGTGCGGGGGCAACGCCACCGCTTACGGGGTTCTACCTAAGAGGAATAGGGTCGAGCGACCTAATGGTTGCGACCTAGGGGTCAAACGACCTAGTGGTGTTCGCGACCTAACGATGACTCACGACCCAACATGGCCGACCAAACAGAGGTTGCGACCTAACAGAGCAACAGGACGAGCGACTTAACCAAGTGGCCGAGCGACCTAACTGGAGCAAGCGACCTATAGGTCATGCGACCTAAAGTAGTAAAGAGCCGTACGTGTTAACGAGTTAACGACCTACGACCTAGGTCCATACGACCTACGACCTAAGGTCCCTACGACCTACGACCTAAGGTCCATACGACCTACGACCTAAAACGTCGCGACCTAGCGACCTAAGGTCCATACGACCTATGACCTAAAACATCGCGACCTAAGGGGATAAGGGCCGAGCGACCTAACATTCGAACGACCTACGAACTAAGGAGCTTGCGACCCACGACCTAAAGCCCAACGACCCACGACCTAATTCCGAAGCGCCGAGCGACCTAACGTTATAGGCCATTTTAGGTCGGAAACGAGCTATTTGAAGGCCGAGACTTTTCCACGCGAACGACCTAGCAAAGGCAGAGCGACCTAAGGGCAGATTTTCACCAAAAACACTTAAAGTTGGAATTTTTCGCCAATCCAATCCAAACCAAATGCAAATGTACATGCTAAAGTGATAGGGAATCATTCCCAACAGTCCAATATAGATATAGACTAGATTTGTGGGATAAAAATCTCACCTTTGCACTAAAATTTATGAAGATGAAGCTTGAAAGCAAGGAGAAGCAATCCAAAGCTTGAATCCAATATCTTCTACTTGAATTTGGAGTTGAATGTTGGATTTGCAATTGAATTTGTGCTTGGAGTTTTAATTTCCCATTCTCTTCACCATTAATGCCAAAGCTTGAGTTAGTTAGGAAATTTATGAAGAGTGAGGAGAAGGGGGTTGGAACTTGGGCTTAATAGGCTAAACTAACCCAAAGTCCAAAGCGGGAAAAGTTAGTGAAATTCCACTAACTCCTAACCTATCAATGTTTATATTTAAAAAGGTTGTAAATGGCATTTTGAACTCAATGGAAGTGGTCTCGAGTCCTAATTTGACCGTTTGCAAAAAGTAGCTTTTCGGACCAATATCCGATTAACGACAAAATATTTAAATGTAAAATCGATAAATATGCAGGTTGTTACATCCAAATTTATACTTTTTAATACATTAACTATAAGAATAGATAATTATTTATTATTTAACATGTTTATTTAAGAATTAAAATTTCTTTTAATTTAAAAATAAACGAAATCTCTCATTTTCGAAGTAGCGAAATTACGGGTCGTTACAAATACCTTGGAATTAATGCTATTCCTTAGATAGTAGATTGCCACATCAACATCGAGTAAGGGAGAAAATAAGACTTCTCCACCAACTAAACATGTCCAGCACTAGTGCATGTTCCTCTAAATCTATCCTATGGGCTGTAATGAGGAGCGGATTAAAACAACATTCTAGTGAGTGGAAAATCTGTAAACTGTCCATTACGTAAATTTATACTGATTGGTTTCTACTTAATATTTATGTCTATTAAGGTTAACAATCCAAACTAACCTTGCATTTCACACATGATTACTTACCTACCCCTTCCCAAGGTATAAAATACTAATGAAGCCTTATCAACCACGCAATACTTCGAAACCCATTTGCCATTAAATACTTCTAAATAGAGTGGTTTCTAGCATCACCATAAAATACTTTTAAAAGAGAAATATAAAGACTCTGCTACTTAAGACCTTAATCATGGTAGACCCCAGCATAAAAGACCTATTCTCAAGGCGGTTTTCTAACAACGTTGTCAATGCTCGGTGGGTCCTAGCTACAAAAACCTTTAACCAATGTTTAAGGCTTCCAACATTTGATGTCCAACTCTTACTGCGTCTATCGCCAATAAAATCATAGCCATGTAAGAGATAGTATCCAAGTCACTTAATACCTTTAAAAGCACTAGGTGGACTTCTAACAATTTATTACTTATATTCTAAGCAGGTCCTACATCACTTAATACTTATCCACTGGCAGACTACTCACTGCTACTATCATTATTACAGTCTTAGCAATGTAAGAGACTGTACCCAAGCCACTTAATACCTCATGAATAAAAATTAGGCAGACCACTGGCCATTTAACACCTATACATAGGTAGACCTTGTGATTTAATACCCAACCCCAAGGTGGACTCCTCACTGGTACTATCTAGCCGACATCGCTTGGAATCTTACTAGGTTACTTGATATTATTTTAGGAGAGAGGCAAACCCTTAGATCAATCAATTAATACCTAAAGCCCGAAGCGAGCCCTTCCAAAGATTTCCACTATCACTATTATTAATAATAAATATGGAATCTCATTAGACTTTGCAACGACCCAGAATTTATGATATTTGAAATCGGAATATTTAATTGATTTTAAATATTTAAAAGCTAATTTTTAACTTGAATTACAAATATAACTATTTATTGGATAATTTTTTTTATTGAAAATTAATAATGGAAGATTGGTTAAATTAGTGAATCTAGAGTTTTAAGCTTATTAAAAATAATTTAAAGACTCATAAAATTTATACTGATAATAATGAAGATAATAAAAGTTTTAAGTTTGAATTTAAAAGTGATTTGTTCATTTTTAAAATATATCATTTAAGTTTACATTTAAAAATTGCCTTCTAAGGCACAGTCTCGGATTTTGACGAAACTAGTTCCATTGGGTCCGTAATAGTGTATAATTATTAGATTTCAGATTTCGTAACGTTTGGGGTTATGCTTTAGGCGTATGAGGTATAAAGGCGTTGAAATTTATATTGAAAATTAAATATAATAATTGGGTCCAAAAAGCTATCTTCTCCATATGATTGAATTAAGACTTGAAACATTTTCCATTGCGTTCAGAATAGGGCTATAACATTATAAATACCTAGCGACATGCCTTGACAAGAGGTCAGGATTTTAAGCGACGAATTCGAGACGATTGGAAATTTAAATAAACTTTACATAATCGATTTGACAAAAAAAATTCCGCATCAGCTTTTTCCCTTCATATCAATATCACTATAGCCTTCCATGCACATGCCAACATCACATCCTATCTCCGTCCATTTCCATTTTAAAAACTCACACAAAAGTTCAATTGAACATAGTTAAAAAAAGGAAATGAACAAACTTAAAAAAAATTAATAGCTCACAAATCCTTTAACAAAAATATAAAACGATTTTTAAAAATCATTGTCTGATGAGTATTTCGATTGGGTATTGTTAACTCCTCTATTCCACGGCTCAGCGACCTAAGGGAATAAGCGACCTGAAAGAGTTAAAGACCCCCAACGACCTAACGACCTAAAGGGAACGCGACCTAGCGACCTAAGCTTATCAACGACCTAACCATCAACACAGGGCAACAGCATGACACAGCAAAGAGGCTTCGCGACTTAACGGGTTAAAGGTACAAGAGATCTACGACCTAACGACCTATGGACTAAAGTGAACTAACGACCTATGGACTAAAGCGACCTAACAACCTAGTAGCTAAACGACCTAGCGACCTGGAAGATCCAGCGACCTAGCGAGTTATCACGGAATGAAGCTGCTTGCTTATAGGCCGCTCCCTACCATAAGTCGCCAACCATCCTCCCCTTGGTTGCTCACGACCTAAACAATACCGAAGTAAATACTTATGCCACTTCCTCCTTTGGTCGTTGACGACCTATGACTTGCCGGCTTATTCAACATGATCAAGTGCGCTCTTGTTAAGCGTTAAAGACCGAGTCCACTAGGTCGCTCACGACCTACGATCTATCCAAGGTCGCTTACAACCTATGACCTAATTCAGAAAACTCCCTATAAATATCCCACCTACTCCAACTGAAAAGGGATCCTTTTTGGCTTATTTCTGGAACGCCGATACTCTGCTGAATTCTCGACTCACTTGACACTTCAAACACGAAAGATATCTCAACGAACTTCAAGAGGAAATCTAACACAATCGACATGGATTCAAAGAATTCTTCTACATCGGAGTTCTAGCTATTTGTCCTATCAGTGTTGTAATCGAAGATTGTTGTAAAATTGTAATTGATTCAACAATAAAGAAGATTAAAGTGGACGTAGGCTTAACTTGAAGCCAAACCACTATAAAACTGTTGTCTTTTTACTGCTTTCTCTGTGACTTTTCTACTTACTTCTAATTCCCGTATTGACGGGCGGTGCTTTCACTTAATCTCTATTTGCACCGGGGTGTTAGCATTCAATTTTAAGCGTTAACATTTTTTGTGGTTTCACTGAGAATTGAACTCAGGCTACTTTCGTCATTGCTTCGCAAAAGTTTGTTGAAAAAACCTCTCTCAAAACCAGAAGTCTATCAGAGATAATGGCTCCTGGAAGAAAGCACGGATCTACCAGACTCAGTAATGTACATGAGAATACTGCCACTTCTCCTTCGTCAAGTCAAGCAGTACCAAGTGCCGGAATTACACGAGCGGAGTTAGATGCTGCAGTATCTGGGTTATACCAGCAAATGGAAACTCAAAATGCTTTAATGCTTGATAGGTTAAATGCTTTGCTCGGAGCTAACCGTCAACCGGTGAATAATAAAGAGAATCCTGCAAATGATGTTCATAATCCTTAAGAGAGGAATATTCCTCAAAGAATAGCTAGCCCTGCTAAAGAAATACCTCCTCAAGCTAGAGGATAGAGACCACAGCCAACTCTCCGCGAACGTTTGTCCAGACAAACTTCCGAGAAAATGGCCGAAGTCTGTCCTGTAGATCCTTTAAATGATGAGGAATATCTTTCGGGCATGGTGCAACAAATCATGAAAGAAAGCATGCATAGGGATGAAGATGAAAAAGAATGGGGATTCGCTCCGAGCAAGACTCTGTTCACAGAAAAGATTTTGAAAGCTGAATTTCCAAGAAGTTTGTTCCTCCTACCATTCCAGCTTATAAGGGAACAAGCGACCCTAATCAGTTTCTGTATAAGTATGACTGGCACATGACTGGTGCTAGGGCATCTGATGAGATCAAATGCCGGTACTTTTCGGTATATCTGGAAGGAGTGGCTCTACTCTGGTTCACAAAGCTTCCGGTCCGATCCATAGACCAGTTCGTCGATTTGACTCGGAAGTTTAAAGAGAAATTCAGGTTGTATGCTTCAAAGGCAAAGAATATTATGTCACTGTCAAGCCTGGAAGGAATCCTGGAGAATCTACTAGATCTTTCTTGAACCGCTTCAACATAGCCTTAGCTGAAGTGGACAATGCAGAGCCACGAATGGTCTTGACCTACTTGATGAGGGCAAACAACAAGTCAAGCGAATTTGGGAAGTGGCCGAAGATGAAAGAACCGAATTCGCTTGAGAAATTCTATAAGAAAGCTGATGAATTCATGCGCTTGGAAAGCCTTCAAGCACCGACTAAAGTGGCATTGACAGAGGTCAAGAACAACACCGCTGCTCCTACCAAAAAAGAGTCCGGGAGTCAGAAAAGGGAGAATAATGGCGAGAAGAAACAGAAGGATGTGAAGAAACCTCGCTTCTTAAAACCTTCAGATTTCACTCCTTTGACCGACACCCCGGAGAATATCTTTTTTGCTACCAAAGATGCGGTGGAATATCCTAAACCACCTGAGATGAGAGTTGGGAAAAAGGCTCTTCAAAGTGGAAGAATTTGTTGGTTTCATAATCAACCCGGTCATGATACCAACGAATGTCGCCATCTGAAAAGCTTGATTGAAGAATTGTTGAGAGAGAACAAGTTGCAGCAATTTGTGAAGAGGAATAGGAATGATCCAACTTCATCTACTAAGGGTCAGCAACTTCCTACTCATCCATCTGGCTCGGGTGAGAGGACTACTGCGCATGAATCAGAAAGGCCAATTATTAATGTGATTACGGGAGGTCCTCACCCAGCAGGCAGAAGCTGGGGCGAGATGGAAAGATATTCCTATGCCTTGAGGTATGCACCAACAGAAGAGAGTGTTTTCGTGCTAGAAGATGATGCACCTTTGAAGCAGCAGAAAACTTTTAATGATGATATTGTGTTCAGATCCAGGGACTCTATGGGCATTGAAGCTCCAACCATGGATCCCTTGATTATCTCTGTAGGCATTGGGCCGGCTATTGTGAGAAGACTGCTTGTAGATTGCGGCGCTTCTTGTAATATTATCTTCAAGAAGATGTTCGACCAAATGAAAATTCCGATGGCTGATGTTCAAGCTTCATCGCAAAAAATTGTTGGGTTTACTGGGAAACCGAAGTAGCCGATTGGAACTATCGACTTGTTCGTGGAGCTTGGAGAGTGGCAGAAAAATGTGGTTCGAAAATAGACTTTTATAATTGTTGATGAATTTTCTGCCTACAACGCCTTCCTAGGCCGACCAACTCTTGCGGTTTTTAAGGCAATTATCGCCCCGTGGTGCCTTACTATGAAATTCCCCACGGATAATGGAGTTGGCGTTATTAAAGGGGATCAGAATGCTGGGCAAGAATGTTATCTAATAGAGTTGTGTGAAGCGAGGAAGAGAGAGATGTGAAAATATGCGGCAGCCCTAGTCCGCATCAAAGAACCAACCTTGTAGCAATTACAGGGTGGACCCTGCACTGGCAAGCATAGCGGGGCACGAAGAGAAATGGATCCCAGAAAAGCTAGTGCAGGGGAGAATAGAGTGGTGCCAGTGGAAGTAACGGTGCCAGTACCTGTTGACCCAAAAGATCCGAACAAAGTGGTGAATGTGGGTTCGCAACTTAGCGCGACGGTTCAAAATTCCTTGATATCATTCTTGAAAGCAAATTTGGACATATTCGCTTGGACTCAAGCTGATATGTGTGGAATATCCCCAGAAATTGCAGTACATACTCTGAATATTGATCCAAAGTTTACACCGGTAAAGAAGAAAAGAAGAAACCAGGGTCCTGAAAGGTCAGCAACGTTGAAAGAAGAGGTAGACCGGCTCATGGAGAATGGTTTCATCAGGGAGTCTACTTATCCGAATTGGGTTTCAAATCCAGTACTGGTTAAGAAAGCTAGTGGGAAGTGGAGAGTATGCATCGACTTCTCAGATTTAAACAAAGCCTGCCCCAAAGACTGCTTCCCGTTACCTAGGATAGATTAGTTGGTGTATGGAACAGCGGGGAATGAATTGTTATCTTTTATGGATGCTTACTCCAGATACAACCAGATCTGATGCATGAGCCGGATCAGGAGGACACGAGCTTCGTCACCGATGTTGGTCTCTACTGCTATAGAGTCATGACCTTCGGACTTAAGAATGCATGGGCAACTTACCGTAGACTTGTCAATGCTATGTTCAAGCCACAGATTGGAAAAACTATGGAAGTTTATGTTGACGATATGCTGGTGAAATCAAAGAAGGTAGTAGACCATATGGATCACTTGGCAGAAATGTTTGCAGTCCTTCGAAAGTACAGAATGAAACTTAATCCTTTGAAATGTTCATTTGGGGTGGAGTCCAGAAAGTTCTTGGGTTTCATTGTGAGTGCTAGGGGCATTGAAGCTAATCCTACCCAGATTGCTACCTTAAAAGAAGTCAAAGCTACTAGAACGAAGAAGGAATTCCAAAGTCTTAATGGAAAAATCGCTACCTTGAGTCGATTCATTTCCAAAGCTACTGATAAATGCATTCCACTCTTTGATGCTCTGAAGAAAGGAAGGAAATTTTTTGACTAGACTCCTGAATGCCAGAAAGCTTTCGATGAGTTGATTTGTCATATGGAAACGCCCCCAATACTTTCTAAGCCCGACAATGGTGAAGATCTTTTCATATATTTGGCAATCTCATCTCATGCTCTTAGTGCAGCGTTGGTATGGGAAGACGCAAAAATTCAGCGCCCGGTCTATTATATCAGCAAAAGATTCACTGGGGCAGAGATGAATTATTCAAAATTGGAAAAGCTCGCCTATTGTCTACTGATTGCATCAAGAAAGTTGAGGCCGTATTTCCAAGCTCATCCTATCAAAGTCCTCACTGATCAACCTCTGAAGCAAGTCATGTTTCGTCCCGAGACTTCGGGTCGTCTTCTGAAGTGGAATATTGAACTCAGCCAATACGACATCACTTATCATCCCCGGAGAGCAATCAATGGACAAGCTTTAGAAGATTTCATCGCAGAATGCACAGATAAAGGTGACAGTGAGGAAGAGGTGACTGATAATACCCCAATTCGATAGAAATTATATGTTGATGGTGCAAGAAACGATTACTGTTCCGGAGCTGGGGTGGTGCTTGAAACCCCTGAAGGGCGGTCATTGTGCTATGCAATGAGATTGGAATTCCCTTCAACAAACAATGAAGCAGAATATGAAGCTCTTATTGTCGGCTTAAGAATTGCTAAAGAATTGAATGTCAAAGTGTTGCAGATCTTCAATGATTCACAGCTTATCGTATGTCAAGTCAAGAAAGAGTTTCAAACTAAAGGAGGAAATCTGCCTGCTTACTTGTCAAGAGCCTGGGAACTTATCGATGATCTTGACCATTATACGATAAATCATATACCCCGGGAAGAGAACATGAAGGCAGATTCTCTCGCAAAGTATACAAGCAATGGCGAAGCTCAATTACTGGGATTGGTGCCTGTAGAAGTTTTGTCAGCTCTAAGTATTGATGAGATGGAGATTGATTGGGTGATGACTGTTTCTCAAGAGCAAGAATCATGGATGACTCCGATAATGGAATATCTGCTCAACGATTCTCTACCAGAAAATTCAAAAGAACGACAGAAGTTGCTAAGAAAATCCTCTAAATATATAATTCAAGATGGCCGATTGTACAGGCAGGGATTCTCAATGCCATTACTCCGATGTGTGACCAAGGAAGAAGCTAAGACAATTCTAGCTGAAGTACAAGGAGGAGAGTGTGGAGATTATTCAGGTGGTCAAACTCTAGCAAAGAAAATTCTCCGTTATGGGTATTTTTGGCCAGATATTAACTGTGATGCTGCAAGCTATGCCCGAAAATGTGACCGATGCCAGAGATTTGCAAAAATCCCAAGAGCACCTTCCACCGAGATAACACAAATGGTCAGTCCGTGGCCATTTGCTATTTGGGGAATAGATCTCATCGGGCCTTTGCCAACCGCCAAGTCTGGAATCAGATATGCTATTGTTGCTATTGATTAGTTTACTAAATGGGCTGAATCTGAACGATTGGCTACTGTTACCTCTAAAAAGATGATAAACTTTGTAACTAAGAATATCATTTGCAGGTATGGTGTGCCTCAAAAGATAATCACAGACAATGGAACCCAATTCAAAAGTGAAGAGTTCCAAGATTTTTACAAGCGATTCAAGATCCATAAAAGCTTCTCAGCAGTGACTCATCCGCAGGCAAACGGGCAAGTGGAAGCAGTAAACAAAATTATCAAATCAACCATCAAAAAACATCTGGAAAAAGCGAAAGGTGGTTGGGTCGATAAGCTACCACTAGCCCTATGGGCATATAGAACTACACACAAAACTGCGATTGGGCACACTCCATTTTCATTGGCATACGGATCAGAAGCAATGATTCTGGTGAAAATAGAAGTCCCTTCACATAGAAGAATTCATTTCAACCAAGCTGAAAATGAAGAGTTGCAACTTGAAGCACTTGACTTCCTTGATGAAAAAAGGGAGAGGCTTAGCTCAGAATTGCAGCCCATCAGCAAAGAATTGCCAGACACTTCAATTCCAAAGTTCGCCAATGCAGCTTTGAGATTGGAGATCTAGTCTTAAAGAGGGTCATGACAGCAACAGGAGTGTTTGCGCCAAACTGGGAAGGGCCATATGTCATAGGAAAAAAACTTCTTGATGGCACTTTCAAACTGACAACTGTCGAAGGAGGTCCAATTCCAAGAGCTTGGAACTGCAATCACTTGCGCCCATATTTTACCTAAAAGCTTTATTGAAATACTGTAAAAGAATTGTGGATGTATGATTCTTGTATTGAAAGCCATTGTAAAGCCAGTGCAAGTGAATAATAAGAACTATAAAGTGGATGTAGGCCCAGTTCTCGGCCGAATCACTATAAATCTTGTGTTCTCTACTATTATAAACTGCCCGTTTTATTTCGATATATAAAGTACTTAAATTGTATTGCTAAAATGTCGATTTAATATTGCAGGCCATTAAAACAAAGCTTACCCATCACAAGACCAAACGATCCCTGACATCACTCAACAAATGAATGTTCAGCCACAAAAATTCCAGACTCAAATCCTATATAAGGAGTGCTTCAAGCAAACTGTTAGTGGTTCCGCCAGAGGTGGACCCTTCCTAACTAATTGTGATTGTTTGTGCAAACGAACATCCGATTAATTAGCTTGTGTCTGCCCCTGCGAAATCATCCAACAATGAAGTACACTTCTTTGGATAAAATAAACTACTTGCAAAAGAAAGGAATGTGTGCTTGAAAATGATAACAGGGAATCGCTGATATGAGCAAATGGCGAAAAGACATGGGCGAGCAGGCAGGAAACAGCAAAAGACCTCTTCGGAGACACATGCCCTCTTCGAAGGCACAACTCTTCGGAGGATAAAGACCTCTAATTGGACTTGCCAGAAAAAGAAAGTTCTCTTTCTCAACCAAAAAAGATTGGTGGAATGACCGGTGGCACTGGGCACTCGTTAACTAGCTGAGAACGTTTGTGCAAACAAACATCCAAGTAACTTGTGTCTGCTCTGTGAATCCATCCAACCATGAGAAAGAAACTTCCAGGCAAAAGCCCTACTCGGAGGCACACATTTCACCGTGATCTGAAATAAAACTTCACATGAGTTGAAAGGTGAAAAGACCTCTTCGGAGGCACGCATTCCACCGAGATCTGAAATAAAACTTCACAAGTGTTGGAATGTGAAAAGCCCTCTTCAGAGGCACATTTCACCAGAGTTGAAATGCTAAAAGACCTCTTCGGAGGCACACATTTCACCGTGATCTGAAATAAAACTTCACACGAGTCGAAATGTGAAAAGTCCTCTTCGGAGGCCCGCTTCCCAGCGAACAGGGAAAAAATAAAAGCCTCTCCCCAGAGGCAGAAACAAAAAGCCCTCTTCGGAGGCCCACTTCCCCGCGTACAGGGAAAAAAACAAAAGCCCACTCCCCAGAGGCACACACAAAAAAGCCCTCTTCCCAGAGGCACAATCAAACAAAAGCCCTCTTCGGAGGCACAAACAGGCCAAAGCCCTTTTTCGGAGGCCCACTTTACCGTGTAGGAAAATTCACTTGCCAAAAATAAATGTGACTTTCTCCAAAAGTGAAGTGTAAAAACTTCTCCAAAAAAAAAGAGAAAGAAAGAAAGAGAAGACTTCTCCAATACGAGGCGCATTCTACTAAATCAGAAAAATATTTCCTTAAAATGGAGAAAATATTCTATAAAGTACAGATGCAAACCTCCTTCAAATGGAAAAGTTGTTCTCTAAAGAAAGAGTACAAGTCTTCTCGAAACAGAAGAGTTGTTCTCCAAAATTTTGCCAGTGTGAAAGAGATTGCAATAAACCATGGTATGGGGGCAATATAATATAGTTACAAAAATAAAAACAATGCTCAAGCAACATATCATAGGTTTACTCCAACATTACATAAAGAAAATAAAGAAACTTGCATGAAAAAGAAGAATAAATGCATTCTCAAATACAGACAGAAGTTTGTACAAGTAAAAGAATCATTTTATTCCATACTATAAATTTTTTATACACGTGCAGGTTTCAAAACAAAAGAAGGCGGGGACCGGTACCCGCACAATCTCCGATCAACACAAGTCTTTATATATACAAGCAAAAAAGCGAGACAAAAAGCATAAGTCCCAAACACATCACTTCTTCTTCATGCCACCTTTCGAGCCTTCGCCTGGCCGGATGATTAACTTTTTGGGTCGGCTTGTGAGAGTAGGTGAAGAAAGAGGAAGGGGTGCAATTGGACTTTCTTCTGCTTTTTCTTCGCCGGCAGAAGCTTCTCTCCTTTTCTTTGAGACTCCACGCTTCCCCTTCTTCCTTGAAGAAGACTCACTGCCCGGAGTGAAAAGTGCAGACAACTTTATGTCATCAGAAATAGTTTGCTCCGGGGTTCTTTCCCCTTCTTCCGGTTCTTCGGCCTTCTGTTCTTGAGAAGCGACCAGGTCATCCAAGCCTTGAAGAGCTTCTATCTGCTCCTCTTGTGACCCAGGTTGAGAAACGGAAGGGGAAGTAATCTGAAGAGGCGGAGAGGAAACAACTGGAAGAGGGGAAGACTAAACAACACTTGGCACTTTCACTACAGGAGAAGAGAAGTTAAAGTCAGTATCTCTCATAGAAAGAGGAGAAAGTGGCACGTCAAGATTTAAGTAATAATCAAAAAGTTCATCAAGCTCATGTGAAGTAAACAAGTAGTCCACTTGAGCGAGATCAACATTGAGGTTACCTGGAGAAGTAGGCTTTACTATGTCAACTTCAAAGTCCTGTGCTTCAGCGCTTTCTTGAGCCTCATCTCCAATGCGGGCGATGGCACTTTCAATAACAGCTTGAGAAGGAGGTGGAGAATGGAAACTGGAGCCAACAATATCGATGTCGTCCGAAATCGAAGGTTGAACTGGGTCGGTTGAAGTTGCCTTCCCTAAATGTTCTCCTTCTGCCATTTCGGTTCTCTCTTTGGTGAGTTGCTCCTTTCCCCTGGCAAGAGTGGCACATGCATCATCATCTAGATAGTGTGACATTAAATCTACTTCACCATATCCGGCTCCTCCAAGCATATCAAGTGCAGCTTCCCACACTTTGGCCAAAGTGATTTCATACTCCGGTCCCAATAATTTAAGGCTACCGCGCCCTAGAACACTATGAATGTAAAACTCGAATAGAGTAGAGCTGACTTGGGCTTTAGTTGCCACATGAGATTCCTCGGCTGCTGCTTTGCCGGCAATAGCTTCATCACGCTCCTTTTCAGCTCTAGAATGCCGAGCTTTTAGCAGTTCAATTTCCAAGTTCTGGGAGCTAGTTTTTTCTCGCAGCTGAGCAAAGTCAGCTCGGTAGCTCTCTACAACTGACTGTTGTGCTTCAAATTTAGCTTCAGCATCTCTCTATGCAACGTGAGCATCTCTCACCTGTTTTTGAAGCACTTCTTCTCTTTGAGAATAGGATGTGGAAGAAGTGGCGAGTTCTTCTTTAAGTTTTTCAACTTCCGCTTCAAGCTTATCATTATAAGCGGCAATACTCTTCATCTCCGCATAATGCTGATCGAATGTTTTCTGCCACTCGGATTTGTCATTTTCCATAGTCAGCATGGCTTCGAGGTTTGCGCAATTTACTCTTTGAAGCTCGTCAACATGTTTTTGCCAACCAGACATTCTCTTGATATCGAGTTTGACGGCATCAAGATTTTGCAACATGGCTTGCTTATCGATTGGGACCAAGTCAAGGTCGAAACGCACTCCCTTTAAGCACCAGTGCAGAAACCGACTTTGAAGAGTAGCCGGACCCTGTCCAACTTGATATGGGGGCCTACTGATAATTGTTCGGTTATCAGCTCTTTGAAGGGCAGGAGAGCTGGAAGGAATTCCCAAAGAAACGGGAGCAGCGGGCTTTCCGGAAATTTCAGATGTCGGTTTCTCACCAAGTTTGGCCCGTTTGCTCGGATCCTCAACAACATGACTCTTCCCTTTATCATCATGGGATTTTCGTTTGTGGGAATTATCCTCTCTCTGAGAAGAATCATGTCGTTCGTCCCTTCTTCCATAGCGTTCTTCATAGGCACGCTTCTCACGAGTTTTCCTCGCAGCTCTTTCTTTGTCGGTTTCCCAGGAAGAAGGAAGATACCTCTTGGGGTCATAAGAGCCGCGTCTCCCATAACGCTGGAAATCATCATAGTAAGAGCCACTTCGTCCCATTGTAGATCCTGAAAATGAAGAAAAGATAAATTCAGAAATCTTCAAAGCAAGGAAGTTGAATGCATAAAAGTGCTGAAAAACCCTAAGTGTGTGTAATGTGCAAACTACGCGCGTCAAACTATGAACCACTCCTCGGTTGGGGGGAGATGACGGATTTTATAGCAAGTGTCGACTCTTGGGCTGATGGAGTTTGTTGCAAGACAGATGTCGCTTCAACTACTGGAGAAATAACTTTAGTAGCAGCGGTATCATCTTTAAAAGGCTCTTGTGAAGTGATCATCAAGTCGCTCAACCCCTCAAAAATGTCGCCGCCATTGTGCCCGGCGAGACCCTTTCCATCAGCTCCTTCATCAACAATCTTCCCGGACTGGTGAGGAGGTTCCTCTTCCTCAACGACCAGGGCAAGTGCAAGTTTGTCGGACGACCCCGCAATGTCAATAGAAGCAGAGCATTTCACCAATGAAGCCTCAACAGTATGTTCTTTCGGTGTAAGTTCTCCGACGGAAACTGGGGCGTCCGATGTCTCTACTGGAGAATTAGGTACTTCATGAGGCTGAGTAGATCGGGAAGGATGCAGAAGTCAGAATTGGTGAAGAAATTCATCTTTCAGCAAAAACTTAATACTTCTTTCCTCAACCGCCATGGCACTTAATCTTTCAATAGTCGGCTTGTGGCTGGGATCTCTAGAGGGAGGAGGAAACGCTGTAAAAGAAAAGAATGAAGTTAGCACTTAGCAACTCGGATCTCGAAAAGCTCAAATGGAAAAGTGGGATTGAGCAATCTTACTTCCTACTCTCCAGATGGCATAAAATCTTGGAGGGCGACAAACGAAGAAGAATTGATTTAAGAACCCGTGGGTGCTTTTCGTAAGATCGACGATCAATCTACGGTTCCTGGCGCTTCTTACAAGTGTGATAGAGGGATGATCTTTGTTCTTTGCGAATATGCACAAGTAACAGATTTCTTCAAAACTCGAAAGACGATCAAATGTCCTCCTAAACAGCACACAAAGTCCCATTAGGATGGAATGGCCATTGGGATGCAGTTGGAAAGGAGAGATGGTAAATAGGAGAAGGAGTCGTTGAAGAAAGTCATTAAAAGGAGGAATGGAACCACATAGGCACATCTAACGATTGACAGCGATAAAACCGAGAGGTGGCCTATCAGCATTACGTTTGGCCCAGGAAGTAAAGTGTCTACTTCAGCAATACCAAACTGAATACGTAGTTGGTTGAACGCCTGCTGACTCAGGGTAGTTGGAGTTCTTTCTGGAGGATTGTCCAATGGGTTGGCTATCGGGAAGACCCTTCAGATTGTTCTATTATCTCTTCTTGAGAAGACATTCTGCACAAGGAACTGGATACTCAAATATGAAGGTGCACGTTTCCTAAATGTGTGAAGTGTTGTGCAAAACTAACAAAACAACAAGCAAATATAACTGAAATTAAACTAATATGCATTTGCCAATTTTAACATTTCAGGGCTTGTTGTTTTAAGTCCAAATACAAGTGCAGTGTTAATGCAAACAAATCAGTCTTAATTGATTAATATGGCTTTGCTTTAATACTTCACTTGAATTTGTCGATTCACAGCATTTCATATAATTTCTTTAGGTTGATTATCTTTTATCGACTAATCTGTCATTTGGTGTGGGCGATCAGTGGCAGTATATTCGTCCCATTTTTCTGCAAATGTTGTATTTAACGGGTTATTAGCATTAAAGTTAATGAGATCTATAAATAAGTGCAACAAGTTCAGAAATGTTATCTCGGCAGTTCAAGTTGGGAATTCAATTCAGCAATGTCATGTTCATTCAAGTTGAAAGGAGTTCAAGGCAATGCAAAATAGGCTAAGTCCTAGGTCGTTCAAATTGAATACGTGACCTACGACCTATTCCACAAGAAGTTAAGTCATTAATCTCCTAGGTCGCTTGGCTTTAAAGTTTCATGGAAAAGGCAGTGCAAATTTGGCTAGGTATTAGGTCGCTCGAGCACACACGCGACCTAGAGCTTAAGTCATAGTAAGATAGGTCACAAAGGGCGATGCCACGAGCAGTTAGGTCATGAAGGTTAGCTTAGGTCGCAGGAAGATAAGTCGCGAAAGGATGATTCACGAACAGTTAGGTCGTGAAGGTTTTTAGGTCGGTTAAAGTCACTAGGTCGCTTCTGAGACGACCCGGCAATATCAAACTCCTCCCATCTAAACTCTTATGACCTTCTCTCCACTCATCAACTGCCGCGTGTCCATCCCCTCCAATTCACCAGAAATGTTGCAAACCCTTTAACCCGAAACCTCTTCGTCTCCTCCATACCTCAAAAAACCCACAATCAACTCCCAGTTCACTCCGAAACTTCATAAAACCCTAAGACAACGCATTTTTCAAGAATAAAACACTTGCCAACAATCGACAATGATCGAAAAGCAAAACAAGGTGTAGTCTCCTAACACGGTAACAAGAATTGTAGGAAGTTGGTTATGGAGGAATGGTAAATGCGGCGACCGGACGATCAAGTTTACCTAAGTTTGCTGATGAAGATGACGATCGGAGGCGCAAGGAGAGGAGTTTCGCTTCAATTCTCGAGCTTGGATGCAACAGTGACGACAAAGAAATAAGCAGTAAAGTGAGAAGGAGGAAACGAGTTAATGGATTATATAGGGGGAGAAGAGAAAGGCGAATTGGCATGCGAGTTAGCTTATCTCTTAGGTCGCTCACGACCTAGCAAAATTAAGTCGAAGTACATGACCTATGGCATAGGCGTATACTTCGAGGGGAAAATGTTAACTCCTCTATTTCACAGCTCAGCGACCTAAGGGAATAAGCGACCTGAAAGAGTTAAAGACCCCCAACGACTTAACGACCTAAAGGGATCGCAACCTAGCGACCTAAGCTTATCAACGACCTAACCATCAACACAGGGCAACAGCATGACACAGCAAAGAGACTTCGCGACTTAATGGGCTAAAGGTACAAGAGATCTACGACCTAACGACCTATAGACTAAAGCGACCTAACGACCAATGGACTAAAGCGACGTAACGACCTAGTAGCTAAACGACCTAGCGACCTAGAAGATCTAGCGACCTAGCGAGTTATCACTTAATGAAGCCGCTTTCTTATAGGCCGCCCCTAACCTTAGGTCGCCAACCATCCTCCCCTAGGTCGCTCACGACCTAAACAATACCGAAGTAATTTCTTATGCCACTTCCTCCTTTGGTCGTTGATGACATATAACTTGCCGGTTTATTTAACATGATCAAGGGCGCTCTTGTTAAGCGTTAAAGACCGAGTCCACTAGGTCGCTCACGACCTACGACCTAATTCAGAAAATTCCCTATAAATATCCCACCTACTCCAACTGAAAAGGGATCCTTTTTGGCTCATTTCTGGAACGCCGATACTCTGCTGAATTCTCGACTCACTCGACACTTCAAACACGAAAGACATCTCAACGAACTTCAAGAGGAAATCTAACACAATCGACATGGATTCAAAGAATTCTTCTACATCGGAGTTCTAGCTATTTTTCCTATCAGTGTTGTAATCGAAGATTGTTGTAAAGTTGTAATTGATTCAACAATAAAGAAGATTAAAGTGGACGTAGGCTTAACTTAAAGCCGAACCACTATAAAACTGTTGTCTTTTTACTGCTTTCTCTATGACTTTTCTACTTACTTCTCATTCCCGTATTGGCGGGTGGTGCTTTCACTTAATCTCTACTTACACTGGGGTGTTAGTGTTCAATTTTAAGTGTTAACAGGTATACTCCTTGTATGCTACGGCCAGGTTTGGATAGGTTCGACGGTGATATCGTTGGCGAGTTGATGGCTAGGGTTGAGATTTTCTTCAAGCATGATCATCGATTCGGGTTATGATGGTGTTTTTGGGTTCGCCGTGGTGCGGTGCAGCTGAAAGCATAGTTTGGGAGCGTGCAACACTTGGGGAAACAAACGTGATTGGTGTATGGCAGTGGCAAGAAGGAGCAAGTCGTGAATGAAAAGGGGCATCAAGCTCAAAGAGATTGGTATGTATAGATGCGGTTTTTGGAGAAGGGTTCATCGGAGCTTTTAATTTTAGGTTGTGTCAAGGGGAGTCATGTGTAAGTGGAAGTGTGCACGATGTGGTGGAGTGTTCATGTGCAGACGATAAAGGAAGCAAAGGGGAAGAAGAGGATTGGAGCGGGTCGGGTTGCATTCGTGAGTGGGCTGGTACAAATTAAATAATGGTTAAGTCATTTTACTTTACTTTTATATGAATTGTTTTATAAATTAAAATGCATATAAATATCATTACTTGTTCGTGCTATGTCGAATTGGAACACAAATTTTTGCATTGTGATCGTAGTAGCGTGTTCTACGACATGAAGCTAGTTTGGGTAAAATTGGAGCTTCTGAGACTTTAAACTAAATTCGAACGCTGTTTGAATTTGGTCGAAAATCGGAAATGAAGGCAATAACGTGAATAAAAGTGAATTAATCTCACTCAAATTTGATAATTTTAAATAGTTAAAATTAATTATTGATTAATTGACAGAATTGATAATATTATCAGTTTGGATGTGATATTATAAATAGCAGTATATATATATGTATATATATATATATATATATATTGGAGTGATTGATATTCCCGTATATATAGCGGTTGAGACCGTATGCGCCCTACATAATAGCGCATGACCTTATATACCGCGATATCCCCCTTAAAGCGGGACTGGTATTTTTATGTTGTATTAACATCTTTGGATGCAGGAAAACAGGTTGGAAGGATCCAACTGGATTCCTCAAAAATGTTGAAATTATTTTCATATTCAGTGATATGATTTATTTGAATAATCTGTGATAGATTATATTGGAAGTTAAATTTATTGGATAGTACTACTGAATATATTATTGGCATTTTTAAATATCATAAATATGAATATTGAAATTTTAAAGGAAAATAAAAATGGAATTTCAAAGTAAAATATTTATAGTGAAGTTGGATAAATTTAAAGTAATGAATTAGGGAAAAATAAATAGTTTAATTTTGAAATTATATTTTACAATTCTGAGATATGGAATAATAGATATTTTTGAATAATATAAACAAAAGGATTTCAAATAATGAAACTTAAGCGATTAATTTAAGTGCAAAAAGGTTTGAAATCGAGATTTAAAATAGGTGGGAAAAATAAAAAAGGAATCTGAAATAAAATATGATGTTCCGGCTTTAAGTAAGATTTAGACTACAATAGAAAGGAAATCTGATTTAGTTGGGTTTGGAATATTTTTGGATTATTTGAGGAATAAATTTAAAAATTTAATTTAATTTAGAAAATAATCGATTAAGTGTTGTGGAACAGTGATAAACGGGAAATGAGATTGTGGAACTTATAAACGAAGTTTATATATAAAGAGTGGATAAATTTGAGTTATAAATTCATGGCGAGGATTTATAAGGGGATGGGTAAATAGGTTTGAAATGTGAAAAAAGGAAATTTGCGGGTTTTTAACGTAAATCAATCTTGAAATAAATCGAGAGGGATTTATAAATCAATAGACTAGCAATATTAAAGTTGAAAGTATATTTTTTCGAAAAAGTTAAGTTTATTTAAAAAGTCGAATTTTTAGATATTAACTAGAAACTTTAAAAGTGTTTAAGAATATTTCAGAAAATTAATTATTTAGAAATTTTAAATTCGTTTAAATTATATTAAATTATGAATTAAGCTAGTTATATGAAGTTAATTACCATTTAGGATTAATTAGTATTATTATTTTAAAAGGATGAACTGTTAAATATTAATATTTTATATAATAACTTTTATTTCAAAGTAGTTTACCCAGAGTTTAAGTTGGAAAATTATTATATAAATTCATAAATATTATGGTGAAAATTTTAAAACAGTGTTTTCGAAAAGTATTGGTGTACTCGTGTGGCGCAATCGAAGGCAATGAGTGCCTGCAGTTAAGTCTTGAACTTCTTTGGGATGGAGACGTAACCATTGATCTATGAATCCATGGTTTGATACCGCAGTGGTGCTTTCCATATTATTTTAAAATAAAAAGGGTTTTCAAATATTATTTTTTAAAAGGGTGGTGAATTTACAAAATTCGATAAGTTAAGCACATATATTTTGGACAAAGAGATTTAACTTATTAAAATTATATTGAAAAGAGATCTAGAGTTATTCAGTGGAAAAATGGAATATTGGTTGAGTGATTGTTTGTGTTATAGTTAAACAAACGACTATCAAAATCTGGGCCAAAAATTTAACATTGGGAATATCTAGGAGAAGTACGGGATCTATACAGTACAGTTACCATTCAAGGTGCTATATTGTACGTATAAATTTTTTTTGTTCTTCTAGGATGATGATAAGGAAATTCATCCACTAACGGTTTGGAGGTGATCTCCGATCTTACTTCTTCTGTTTATTTCCTAAAGAACCGAGGTTGAGTTTATCGAAAATATCGAACGTTGTTTTCGAAGAGACAGGGATCAGATAAGCTATCCAAAAAACCACTTCGATCCAACGAGTACATTTTCTAATTGAATACAAGAGAATGGAGTAGAAGATGGAGCAGTGAAGTGCAAGGGATAATCGCTAATAATCCTGAGGGTGATTCGAAAATGGATGTAGTAGGAATAGTGCATTCGGCTCCATTCAGATCTGGAATGGACTTGTATTGATGAATGCTATAAGAAGATTGTCATTGGAGGACAATGAGCATTCGAAGTGAAAAATTCCTTAAAAAGGTAATCGTAGCCTCTAGCCTCATCAACCGAGAATGATTGAAAAGTAGGGGAGATCCAGCAAGGCTAAGCGGGTAGCACCCAATTAGGGTACGTTAAACGCCTTTCTAGATACCCGTGGATATTATTACTATGATTTATGGAAGGAGCTCAGAAAGGGGGGAACACTTGGGGTGATAGCATATTCGGCCTATCTAGGTTAGGGATAGTTTGGCCTTTTGGGCTGGGGATCCCAGCTTGGTCCTCGATATGTTGTTCTTGACGTGTATTGTGTCATGTAATACCCGAGTACCTAGTCATTCGTATGGAATACATTCTCCAATAAGCGCCGTATGGTCTTGATTGTGCCCAATTATGCTGGAATGTGAGATGCAAGCAATTCAGCTATTTGAATAAATATTACTTACAGACTATCATAATATAAGCAGATTTCATATAACGTGTTTTGGTTAGCGTAAGGTAAAAACCCGTCGTGTTTATGTTTGATGCGGTCTTACGAGATACCTTTGATTTTCAAAGGATTTTGATAAATTTAATAACTCAATTTGAGTGTATTTCCTTACTCGGATTTTCCAGACTGTCTCGGGTGTTATCTTATTATAATGCTTGGGTCAGACCGAGTATTACAGATTCATGATAGGGTGCTATGGAGCTCAGGAGACCAGCTAGATGGCGAAGACGTGTTACCTGTATCTGATTTATATTTCGTTGTGTATGGTATGATGTATATTCAGCATTGGCAAGGACAAGTTGTTATAACTGTCCAGTGTTGTGCTATTGATTTGTGTTGTAATATGATGTTGTAATGTATAAAAATAGTTAAAGTTCTTTTTGTATAAAGATCAGTTGTTATTTATTATTTATTATTCCGCTGCGATTGTGAGATTCTGTGTTGTTTTTTTTTTCTGTTTTCTTCTTCTACCTCTTCCTTCTTTTCCCTAGCGATCTGGTATTTCCAGCATTCGACTGCTCGGCACTCTATATAGTGGACGCATTGATTTTGACTTTCGAAGGTCGAAAATCTCAGTCGTGACTTTTAATATCATAGCTGAAGGTTTAGCGAGAACCTTATCTCTGGTGGGGTTACTCACAAGAGAGATGGGGTCAGTAGCACCCAAGAATGAATTTGAGTGTATTAATAGATATGAGCGTCCATCTATTAGTGAATATAAATTTGTTTTATATTGTGTAGATTGGTTTGTTGAGTGGCTTATGGATTCTGGCCAATATGAGTAATTAAGGTTATTGATTGGTATCTCTAAGCAGTTGAACAGAATAGTTCGACTTAGTATCGTTTGAAAATTGGATAAATGAAATAATTTTATCCAAATTATATGTATATAAAGGAGATAATTTTCTTAAATTTTTATAGTTATATATGATGTGCCTGGTGTTAGGAAATGATAATACTGAAACCATTATCATTGGGGTGTTGTAGTAATTGAAAATAAAGGTTGATATTTTAGTCAATGGTTAAGAATTAATTCATATAACAAAATGGAATTTGTAAATATGATTTTATAAATATGATTTATAATTTTATATGAAATAAAATTATAGAGTATATTTAAACATAGATTTAAAAGGATTTAAAATTTAGAATTTGGGAAATTAAATCCCATTGGATTTGAAATTAATGATTTTCGAAGTCTTGGAAAATAATAGTGATGTTATTTGGATATACTTGTGAATTGAAACATTTAAAAATGGTTTTGAAGTAAATAAAAGCACTGAACTCACTTTATTTGCTGGAAAATAATTTCGGTAATGACTGCAGCATCATCGACATTCATTTTTGAGTTTCCAAGGGAGGAATAGCTACCACAATGATTTGAATTGGAGTTATTTGCAAAACTGTTTTTGGTTTTAAAATGCAAATGATTAATTTGATATACCAAAGGATTTTGGATATATATATGATTTCAATGTGATTTTGAAATCCTTAAGTAATAGTTTAAACTCTGGAGTTTGATCCAAAATGTTTATGGAATATAAATAAATTTGAAAACTTATAAAGTTCGAATTTTTTTTGGAAAGAAATTAACTTGAAGAGTTTAAAGGAGAGTAAGTGTGATAATGAAATAAATTAGGAAAGTAAGCCAATTAAATAAAGTGAATTAGAAGAAATTGGTGAATAGTATATTAGTAAGTTGATAACTAAAGAAATTTTGAAATCTGATTTTATGGAGCAAAATTCAACTCGAGTAAAAAAAAGGGAAATTAGCCTAGGTAGGCTAAATGAAACAATTGTTGAAAATAGAATTTATTAACATTGAAAATAAATGTGTGAATGAACAAATTATTTAATTTGTAAGTTAATGAAATTGAAATTGAATATTGGAATGAAATTTAATTCGAATTATGCTGAATAAAGTGAAATTGAAAAATTAGTTCAAGCAGACTAAATAAAATAAAAGTTTGGAAATACAATGTGATTGAGATATGAAATAAATTAGTGAATGGAACAAAATAAAGTAATTAGTTAATTAAATATGGTTTGAGATATGGTCGGTAAAATTTCAATATTTAAAATTTGGAAGATAAATTGAGCTCAAATGGTAATTGGACCTGAATTTGAATATAAATGGATCTAAAATTAAGTTATGGAGTGGGAATAAATATAAGAAGTTGTATAAATTTTTTATAATAAACTTAAGAATTTGATGGTGATGCTCTTAAGTAAGGGTTGGTATTAGGAAAAATATATCGAGTAAGTATTTGAATGAAGATTAAACAAAGTTGTATGAAAGTATAATTATGAATAAGTGAGTGGAAATTAAAATAAAGGTGAATAAAAGGGAAAATTCTAATAATCAAATGAAAATGAAAACATAAGTTGTACATATATTATTTTATTCACATAGCGATTTGATCCAGATCCGAGCACAGAAATTCGAGATAATTTACATCAATCCGAGTTGGGATTTTTCACTCGATTTTCGACCGCAAACCCTGGATATTGATTTTTGGTTGTTTCTAGAATTCTATATCATATTATATGGATATGCAAGGTGACTGACGGTTTCTGATCAAGTTACCAGAGTTGAGTCCGCAGTAGAGAGTCATGTAAACGATACGAGTTTGGAAGTGAAATTGTGTGATCGAGTGAGTGATTAGAGCTGATATTGCATACAGATGATATATGTACATCGTATAGGCTTAAGTAAAGAAAATATCGAAAGTTTGAAAAGAAGTAAATCAAACGATGTATGATGGATACTATTGGTAAGTAGGGTGCAGGTGTTTAAAGGCAAAAGCTAAATTGATGTCTTCGATTTCAGAGGTAAAATTTAAATTGCCTGACAGAAAAGTATGTGTTTAAATTATAGTATGAATTTGATGATTTTATGATTGAGCCACTTGGCTTTTATTTCTTTTGATGATTTGGGGCCGTAGAGGCAGTATTGTAGTTATTGGATCTAGCCGAGCAAAGGAGACGCCGGCGAAATTTGTCGTAAATTTAAGGAGTTAGAAAAAAATTTGAAGAAAAATTTGATAATTAAAATTTTGGTCTGAAATTATAATTTGGATAATTGAGGGAGTAATATTATTTGAAATCTATAGATGAGTTTTAAAAAAAGGGTGTTCGGAAAGTTGTTTAAATTGATTTGTTTTAAGGAAAATAGTCAGCGGGTTTGGACCATTCTTCTTACCTAGCAATTTCGATGACGAAATTCTTATAGGGTGGGAGGAATGTAATAACCTAAAATTTTGGATATTTGAAATTGGAATATTTAATTGATTTAAAATATTTAAAAGTTAATTTTTAACGGGAATTTCAAAAATAACTATTTATTGGATAATTTTTTATTGAAAATTAATAAGGAAGATTGGGTAAATTAGTGAACCTAGTGTTTTAATCTTGTTAAAAATAATTTAAAGGCTTATAAAATTTATACTAATAATAATGAAGATAAATAAAGTTTTAAATTTGAATTTTAGAGTGATTTGTTCAGTTTGAAAATATATCGTTTAAATTTTCATTTCAAAATAGCCTTCCGAGGCACAGTCTCGGATTTTGACGAAAACAGTTCCATTTGATCCATAGTAGTGTATTATTATCGGATTTCAAATTTCGTAACGTTTGAGGGTATTATTTGGACGTACGGGGTATAAACGCGCTGAATTTATATCGAAAATTCAATATTATAATTGGGTCAAAAAAGCTATCATATTCCATACGATCGAATTATGCTTTGAAACCTTTTCCATTGCGTTCGGAATATGGGTGTAACATTATAAATGCCTAGTGGCACGCCTTGACAGGAGGTCAAGATTTCAAGCTACGTATTCAAGACAACTGGAAAGTTAAATAAAATCTATATAATGGATTTGAAAAAAAAAACTGCATTAGCTTTTTCCCTTTATATCAAAATCAATGTAGCATTCCTTGCACACGCCAACATCACATCCTGTCTCCCTCCATTTCCATTTTAAAACTCACGCAACAATTTAAACGAACACAGTAAAAAATTAAGGAAATGAACGAACTTAAAAAATAAAAAAAATCAATATCTCACGAATCCTTCAAAAAAATATAAAACCATTTTTAAAAATCATCGTTTGATGAGTATTTCGATTGGGTATACTCCTCGTATGTTGCGGCCAGGTTTGGATAGGTTCGACAGAGATGTCATGGGTGAGTTGATAGCTAGGGTTGAGATTTTATTCGAGCATAGTCATCGATTCGGGGTTTTGATGGTGTTTTGGTATTCTTTATGGTACGGTGCAGCTAGAAGCGAAGTTTAGGAGCGTGCGGCACTTGCTAAGTGAATGCAACTGGTGTATGACAGTGGTAAGGAGGAGTAGGTCATGAATGGAAAGGGGCGTCGAGATCGAAGAGGTTGGTATTCATAGATGTTGTTTTCGAAGAAGAGTTCGTTGGAGCTTTTGATTTTAGGTTTAGTCAAGGGGAGTCATGTGTCAGTGGGAGCGCAAATGGCGTGGTGGAGTGTTCATGTGTATGCGATAAAGGAAGAAAGGGGGAAGAAGTGGATAGGAGCGGTTCGAGTTTTATTCATGAGTGGGCCGGTCTAAAATAAATAATGGTTAAGTCATTTTGTTTTATCTTTATATAAATTGTTTTATAAATTAAAATGCATTTAAATATCAATTCCCGTTCGCACTAGGTCGAATTGGAATGCAAAATTTTGCGTTGTGATCGTAATAGCGTGTTCTACGACATGAAGCTAGTTTGGGTAAAATTGGACGATTTTAAACTAAATTCGGATGCCGTTTGAATTTGGTCGGAAATCAGAAATGAAGGCGGTAATTGGAATAAAAGTCAGTTAATCTCACTCAAATTTGGATTACCGTAGTTAATTTTAAATTGTTAAAATTAATATTGATTGATTGATAGTATTTATATATATTATCAATCTAGATGTGATATTATATATGGTAGTGTGTGTATATATATATTAGAGTGATTGATATTCCTGCATATATATAGAGGATAAGACCCTATGCGTCCCGCATAATAGCGAATGACCAGTTATACCACAATATCCATCTCAAAGCGGGATTGGTATTTTTATATTGCATTAACATCTGTGGATGCAGGAAAACTTGTCGGAGGGATCCAACTGGATTCCTCAAAAATGATGAAATTATTTTCATTTTCAGTTATATGATTTATTTGAATAATCCGTGATAGATTATATTAGAAATTGAATTTATTAGATGCCATGGTATTGCTGGATATATTTTTGGCATTTTTAAATATCATAAATATGAATATTGAAATTTTAAAGGAAATAAAAAGGGAATTTTAAAGTAAAATATTTATAGTGAAGTGGGATAAATTAAAACTAATAAATTTGGGAAAAATAAATAGTTTGATTTTGGAATTCTATTTAAAAATTCCAAGATATGGAAAAATAGAGATTTTTGAATAATATAAACAAAAGGATTTCAAATATATTTTTCCAGAAAAGTTAATTTTATTTTAAAAAGAAGGAATTTTGAGTATTAACTAGAAAATTTAAAAGTGTTTAAGAATATTTCAGAAAATTAATTATTTAGTTATTTTAATTTTTTTAAATTATATTAAATTATGAATTAAGTTAGCTATATTAAGTTAATTATTATTTAGGATTAATCAACATTATTATTTTAAATGGATGAACTATTAAATATTAATATTATATAATAACTTTTATTCCTAAGTAGTTTACTCAGAATTCAATTTGGAAAATTATTATAGAAAATACAAAAGTATTATGGTGAAAATTTCAAAACAAAGTTTTCGAAAAGTATTGGTATACTCACATGGCATAATCGGAGGCAATGAGTGCCTGCAATTAAGTCTTGAACTTCTCTGGGATAAAGACATAACTATTGAGCTGTGAATCCATGGTTTGATACTGCAATCATACTTTCCATATTATTTTAAAAATAAAAAGGGTTATCAAATATTCTTTTTGGCAAGGGATAGTTGGTGAATTTAATAAATTCGATAAGTTAAGCATATATACGTTGGATAATGAGATTTAATTAATTAAAATTAGATTAAAAGGAGATCTGGAGTTATTCAGTGGAAAAATGGAATATTGGTTGAATGATTGTTTATGTTATAGTTAAATAACCAATTATCAAAATATGGACCAAAAATTTAACTTTGGGAATATATAGGAGAAGTACGGGATTCATATGGTACAGTTACCATTAGAGGTGCTATACCGTATATATAAACTTGTTTTGTTCTTCTAGGGCGATGATAAGGAAATCTGTTAACTAACTATTAGGAGGTGATTTCCGATTTTACTTCGTCTGTTTATTTTCTAAAGAAGCAGGGTTGACTTTACACGAAATATCGAACGTTGTCTTCGAAGAGTCCAGGATCAAATAAGTTATCCGAAAAACTACTTCGATCCAATGATTATGTTTTCGAATTGAAGACAAGAGCATGGAGTCGACAATGGAGCAGTAAAGTTCCAGCAAAGTTGCCAGCAAAGTTTCTTTCATTACCCATTGGTTGACGGTTTACTCCAAGCAAGTCATTCAACTTATTCAAAATTAGGGCATTTTGGGCATTCTGAGCCTCCAATTGTGCACTTTGGGCATTTATCTGCTGGTTCAGCCCTAAGATTACAGCATCCAACTCCGCTTTTGTAACCCCAACAGGTGGAGTGGCTTGATTAGGTACTGGGGAAGCGGAGGTTCCCTCTTGAACATTTCCAGATCTAACAGATTTACTCTTTCTCCCCGGAGCCATGATTTCAGATAAACTTCTAGTCTTCAGAGAAGTTACTTCAACAAACTTTCGTTGATGATAATTCGCCTGAGTTCAGTTCTCAGTGAAAGCACCAAAAATGTTAACGCTGAAATTTGAACGCTAACACCCCGGTGTATAAAGTGTAGTTGTGAAAGCACCACCCGATGATTCGGGAACAGAGTATAAGCAGAAAATCATAGAAAAAAGCAGTGAATAACAACAATTTTATAGTGGTTCGGCTCAAGGCAAGCCTACGTCCACTTTAATTCTCTTTATTGCTAAACCGATTACAACTTTACAACAATCTTCAATTACAATTATGACGAGACAAACAACTAGAACTTTGGTAGAGAAGAATTCTTTGAATCCATGTAGATTGCGTTAGATTTTCCCTTGAAGTTAGTTGAGATGCCTTTCGAACTTGAAGTGTCGGGTGAGTTGAGAGTTCAGCAGAGTATTGGTGCTTGAAGTGATTGGCCAAAAAGGTCCCTTGAATGTTGGAGGTGGTCGCGTATTTATAGAGGCTTCTGGTGTCAAGTTGTAGGTAGTGGCCGAGATGAGTTGGGTCATAAGCCGTTGCCGAGATAAGCTAGGTTGCAGGTCGCTGCTCCTCACCTATGCACGGCCTATGGTTTAAATGGGAGGCGCATATTCTTCCGGCCCCCCAAATCCTAAGTCCCAAGTCGCTGCCGAGTTATCGTGACGCGCATTGAACTGTTGCACTACTTCCCCCTTCATATCCTTAGGTCGGTCACGACCTATCATGAGCCGTAAGCCGGCCACGACTCAGGTGTGGACCAACTTATTCTTAAGAGCTAGGTCGGCAAACAACTTGAGTAGTTAGATCAGAAAACGTGTTAGGTCGATAGACCTTTATAAGTCCTAGGTCGGAATCTCCTTGAACCTTAAGTCGGCATCATTTCAAGACGTTAGGTCGGAACTTTCTTTAAGGCATTAGGTCGGCATGCTTCTCAAGGCCCTTAGGTCGGTATCCCTCTTAGGTCTTATGCAGTTAGGTCGGTCTTCCATGTTAAGATACTAGGTCGGCATCCCTTCGTGTCTTGGGTCGGCATCCTTCGTTAAGTCGGCAGAGTGTTAGGTCGTTTACTATCTTAGATCGGTGAGCCACGGCCGATGCGAGGTTAACATTTGCCCCTCGAAGCATGCGCCTAATGGTTAGGTCGTATGCTTCGATACTCTTTAACCCGTTCCTTTTTTAGATCGGTAGGTCGTAAACGACCTAACAGTTAGATGGCCTAAGTCGCTTCAGTCTCTACCCTAGTGAGATATAAGTCGTCCACATTCTCTTCTTTTTCCTCTTTATTACTTACTCCCTTGTTCGATTCCGCCATTAAAATATTCTCAAGTTCTTGAAGGCGATTTCATTCCAACTGATCACCGATAATCTCTACCATTCATTACGTAAGTGATTTTACTCTTCTTTCGACCGCAGATTACTATCGATTCGTGAATTCTGTCGCTCGAACTCGAATTGCCTCCTTGTACGATGCTCCATCACGAATCCCATCACATTTATAGTTGATGAAGCCTAGGTTGCTCGATTCGGCTTCAGATGATCGTTGATACAACTAAGATGGTTTATCACCTTAGACTCGATGATCTCTGATGGCAGGGTATCGGACTTGTAACAATTTCGAATTGTTGTATTTGGTGATTCGAGAGCAAGAATGAAGGCTGTTGTTGATGAAATGGTTATCGGGTGAATGGGTTGAATGGAGTGAAATGTTGGTTCGGAGGCGACTCAGCAAATTCGGATGATCTAATTCTTTGGCCGACCTAAACTTTAAGAATTGAATCGTCGCCGAGTTAACACTTGGGGAAATTCCCACTTCTTCGAACCGGAGCCTTTCTTCTGATTACTCCACGACCTAGAGGACTACCGATTTAAGGAACGAAGGAACTTAGCCTTAACTCGCGAAGGATTTTTAAATCGTAGCCGACTTAATACTTAAGCTTTGGACGTGTTGCCATTTAGGAGCATAGTCCCACTTTGAGTATTTGACTCGAACTGCCGAACTAAGTTTGCCTAAATTCTGAACTGCCCAAACTTTAAATTTGCTTGAATCTCATTGTATTATTTCATAGACCGCATTAACTTATAAGCTGCCAACCTGCTGAAAATAACAAACAAAGAAGCCAAGGCGAGAATACTGCCATTGACTGCCCACATCGAATGACAGATTAGTCGAGATGAAACAAGCGACTTAAATATATTGCATGAAATGTTTGTGAATCAATCAACTAAAGTTAAACATTGATGCAAAATATCAACAATCTGAATTGATTTGTCTGCATCAACATTATACTTGCATATTTAGGCTTAAAACAATAGTCCCTGGGTTTCATAACTAACAAATGCTTGCTAGTTTTCATTCCAGTTATATTTGTTTATTGCTTTGTTAATTTTATACAACACCTCACACACATTTTAGGAAACGTGCACCTTGGTGTTTGAATATCCAGTTATTTATGTAGAATGACTTCTCATCAAGAAGAAATGGCAACTCAAGAGGAAGAAACTTTTCCGGTAGCTCTACCTATAGAGAACCCTCCAGAGAGAACTCCAACCATTCTAACCCCGAGAGCATTTACTCAGCTGCGCACTCAATTTGGTTTTACTGAAAGCGATGTCCTGCTCCCTGGGCCAAGTGATACTGCCGACAGTCCTCCCCGTGGCTTTATTGCAATCAATCGTCAAATGTGTTTAAGCGGAGCAATCCCTCCTTTTAATGACTTTCTCCGAATTCTTCTCCTTCGGTTGTCAATCTCTCCGTCCCAACTTCATCCTAATGGTTATGCCATCTTGAAGGGGTTGTGCGTTTTGTTCAGAAGAACTTTTGATCGCTTACCAAGTTTTGAAGAAATTCGTTACTTATGTTCTTTTGCAAAGAGTAGAGATCATCCTTCCCTTATAATTGTGAGGAGTGCTAGAAACCACAAACTTATTTCTGACCTTACCAAAAGCGTTCATGGATTTCTGAACCAATTTTTCTTTGCTCGCTGCCCCCCAGGGTTTTATGCCAATTGGAGAGTAGGAAGTAAGATTACTTGTCTCCATTTTTAAACTTTCTCGAGATCCGAATTACCAATTGCTAATTTCATTCTTTGCTCTTTTCAGCACTTCCTCTTCCCTCTAGAGATCCGGTCCATAAGCAGACTTCTGATAGATTGAGTGCCGTGGCCGTAGCAGAGAGAAGCATCAAGTTTTTGTTGGGGGATGAATTTTTGCACCAATACGGGCTTTTACATATTTCAAGTTCTACACATCCTCATGAAATCCCAGACTCCCCGGCTAGAGCATTGAATGCCCCAGTTTCTACAGATACATCCATACGAAAAGGACCTGCTCCCGAGGCTTCGCTAGTGAAGTGCTCCACTTCTGTTGATGTTGCGGGGCCATCTGTCGAGCTTGCCCCGGTTATTGAGGAAGAAGAGCTCCAGGGATCTCCCTGACTGTCACAGAAATCTGGCGAAGAAGCCGAAAAAACTAGCCTTGCCAAGCAGAGCAGGGATGATGCTTTCGAAGGGCTGAGCGACCTCTTCGCCACCTCGCAAGAGATCTTTAAAGATGATCCTATCACTACTGGGGTTTCTTCTTCAGTAGTTGAAGCAACTTCTGTCCTGCAGCAGACTCCGTCAACTCAGGAGTTGACGCTGACTATTACACCCACAACCACTCCTCAATTAAAGAGTGGTTCATAGTTTGATGCGCGTAGTTTGCACGCCACACACACTTAGAATTTCTTTTTTGGCACTTTTATGCTTCTGACTTTTTGTACTCTGAAGAATTCTAAGATTTAGCTCTTTTTTATTTCAGATCCTCTGATGGGGCGCAGCGGATCCTATTATGATGATTTCCAGCGCTACGGGAGGCGTAGCCAGTATGATTACAGGCGTTATCTTCCCTCTTACAGAGAATCTGATGAAGAGAGAGCCGCTCGAAAGGCACAAGAAAAGAGGGCTCAAGAGGAGCGCTATGAAATAAGAGAGAGGGAAGAGCGCCACGATTCTTCACAGAGAGGTGACGATTCCCATAAAAGAAAAACCCATGATGACAGAGGAAAAAGTCATATGGTTGAAGATTCGAGCAAGCGAGCCCCACATGGTGAGAATCACACCACTACAACTCCTGAAAAAGTTACTGCCTCTGCCTCGCTTGATATTCCTTCCGGCTCTCCCGCTCTCGGGAAGTCAGACATCCAAACAATAATTAGCAGACCCAAATTCCAAGTTGGACCGGGTCCTGCCACTTTGCAAAGTCGGTTTCCACAGTGGTGTCTGAAGGGAGTAAGGTTTGACCTTGACTTGGTTCCCATTGACAAGTCTGCCATGTTACGAAACCTTGACGCCGTCAAGCTTGATATTGAAAGGATGTCGAACTGGCAGAAACTTGTTGACGAGCTTCAGAGGGTTAATCGTGCAAACATAGAGGCCATGCTTACTATGGAAAATGATAAAGCCGAATGGCAAAAGGTGCTTGAGCAACATGACACCGAGATGAGAAGCATTGCTTCTTACAATGAGGAGCTTGAAGCAAAAGTTGAAGAACTGAAACAAGAGCTTGCTGCTTCCTCTACTTCTTATTCTCAAAAAGAAGAAGTGCTCCTAAAATAAGTGAGAGATGCTCATGCCAGCCAAAGGGATGCCGAAGACAGGCTTGAAGTGCAGAAAAGAATTAGTGATGGCTATGTCGCCGACATTGAAGAGCTTCGGAAGAAGAATAACTCCCAAGAGGCGGAGATCCAAATGCTTAAGCTTCAACTTTCTAAAGTTGAAATGGAGCGTGATGAGGCCGTTGCCGGCAAAATTGCGGCTGAAGAATCTCACGAGGCAACGAGGGCCAACATCAGCTCAACATTATTTGATTTCTATCTGCATAGCATCTTGGGGCGCGGTAGCCTCGCCTATCTAGGCCCCAAGTATGAAATTACACTAGCTGAAGTTTGGGAGGCCGCACTTGATATGCTCGGTGGTAGCGGCGCTGGCTACGCTGAGTCAGCTCTTGAGGAGCACTATCTTGATGATGATGCTCGTGCCGCTCTCGCTAGGGGGAGAGAACAGCTTGCAAAATTAAGGGCCGAAACAGCGGCAGGGGAATATTCAGGAAAAATCACCTCAACTGCTCCAATTCAACCTTCTCCTTAAGCCGAAGTTGACATTATCGGTTCTAGTTCTCATTCCCCATCTCCTACTAAAGTCACCACTGATATTACAAGCATACAAGGTGGAGTTGAGGGCGGCGAGAGTGCCGAGGCACAGGCTTACGAAGTTGACGTCAGGGAACCGACTTCTGCAGGTAACCCTACTGACAATCTTGTCCAAGTAGACTGCTCATCTGTTTCTTATGAACTTGATGAGCTTTTTGACTACTTCTTGAATCTCAGCGAACCTTTATCTCCGCTTTTTGCTGACTTGAACTTTTTTCCTTCTGCAGAGAAAACGTCGGGCATTGTTCAGGCTTCTCCTCCTCCAATTATTCCTTCCCCGCCTCTCAAGGTCACTCCTCCTTCTACTTCGCAACCCGGGTCACAAGAGGAGCAAATATAAGCTCTTCACGGCTTAGATGATCCCGTTGCTTCTCAAGATCCGAAAGGAGAAGAAACTGAAGGAAGCGAGAGGACTCCAGAACCAACTGGCTCCGACGCTGAACCGTTATCCAAACTTCTTTCTCCAGGGAGTGGGTCTTCCTCCAAGAAGAGAGGAAAGTAGGGAGTTTCCAAGAAGAAGAATAAGAAGGGATCTTTAACTGGCGAAGAAGAGACGGAAGAAAGTCCAATCGAGCCCCTTTCTCCTCCATCCCCTACCCTTACAAGCCGGCCTAAAAAGTTGGTCATTCGGCCAGGTGCGGGCTCAAAAGGTGGGCGGAAGAAGAAATGATGGCTCTGGTTCTGTGGCTTTCATATCGCTTTTTGCCTTTTTTGCATGCAATGACCGGAAATTGTGCGGGTACCGGCCCCCGCTTTTCTTTTGTTGTTTTTTTACTTTGGAACCTGTACCTGTATATAAAATAGTGTTGAATAAAATGATTCTTTTTCTTTGTACAAACTTCTGTCTATATCTGAGAATGCATTTACTATTCATTTTTGTACAAGTTTCTTTGTACGATATTGCAGTGAGCTTGTGGTATATATTGTTCGAGCGCAATTTTACTGATGTAGTTATGCCATGCTGCCCTTATACCATAAGCCCATTGTAATATTTTATTTTATGAGGAACTTGTGCTTTTATTTTTTAGAGAATAATTATTCCACATTTGGAGGAATATGATTTCATTAAAAAATAGAGCACAAATAAGTTTCTACGCTTCAACCTTCGAAGATATCACTCTTTATTTTGTGCATATACACATTTTATTGAATGAAATCTTCTATGTGGTAAAGAGGGTATTTGAAAGGTACTTCAACTTCTTTTTGAGGAAGAGAATTTTCTAGAATAAGTAATTCATTCTTCCTTTGGAAGTTAAAGTGTGCCTTTGATGAGGAATTTTTTTTTGTTTTACTTTGAAAAGTTGCTCCTCTGAGGAAGACTCTTTCACGTTTCAACACCTGGAAGTTTTATTTCAATCTTGGTGAAACGTGTGCCTCCAAAGAGGTCTTTCTGCTTAATTGTGCCTCCGGGAGGAGGTCTTTTCATTTATGCCTCTGGGAAGAGGTCTTTCTGTCTTATTGTGCCTCTGGGAAGAGGTCTTTTTGTTTCTGCCCCTTGGGAGAGGCTCTTTTTTTTTTTTTTGGCATTTCAACTCTGGTGAAGTGAAACTCCGAAGAGCGGCTGTTGCACTTCAACTCCTGGCGAAATGGGCCTCCGAAGAGGGCTTTTATTTTGTTTTACATTTCAACTCCGGTGAAGTGAAACTCCGAAGAGCGGTTGTTACACTTCAACTCCTGGTGAAATGGGCCTCCGAAGAGGGCTTTTATTTTGTTTTACATTTCAACTCCGGTGAAGTGAAACTCCGAAGAGTGGTTGTTACACTTCAACTACTGGTGAAATGGGCCTCCGAAGATTGCCTGGAAGTTACTCTCTCATGGTTGGAGGGTCATGACTCCTCCAATCTTTTTTGGTTGAGTAGAGAACTTTCTTTTTTGCGGCATATGACTCGTTAGAGGTCTTTATCCTCCGAAGAGTTGTGCCTCCGAAGAGGAATTGTGCCTCCGAAGAGGGCTTTAGTTGTTCCTTGTCCACTTGCTTATGCCTTTTCAGTGATCCTCTATTTTTTTTTCAGCTCGTACTTCCTTCTCTTACAAGTAGTTTGTTTAATCCAAAGAAGTGTACTTCATTGCTAGGCCAGTTCGCGAGAACGGACAGAGGCTTCTTAATTGGAAGTTTGTTTGTTCAAACTTCTCAATTTATTAGCTAGAGCCCGTTTTCGACGAAATCATTGACCGTTCAATTGAAGCACTTCTTATCTAGGATTTAAATTCGGGAATTTTGTGACTTGGAATTTGTTTGTTGAATGATAACAAGAATCACTTGGCCTGCAAAAATTCTTGTAATGTGCAAGTTTTGTTTTCGTTGCCTGCAAAAATTTAAATCGACATTTCAGTAATACATTTAATGTACTTTTCATATCGAAAATAAAGCAAACATGTAATAATAATAAGGAACACAAGATTTATAGTGGTTCGGCCAAGAATTTGGGCCTACATCCACTTTATAGTCTTTCATTATTCACTTGCATCGGTTTTACAATCGCTTTCAATTACAGGAATCATACATTCATAATTCTTTTTACAATATTTCAACAAAGCTATCAAGTAAAGTATGGACGCAAGTGATTGCTGTTCCAAGCTCTTGGAATTTGATCTCCTTCGACAGTAGTGAGTTTGAATGTGCCATCAAGAAGCTTCTGACCTATGACATATGGTCCTTTCCAATTTAGCCCAAACACACCTGTCGATGTCATAATTCTCTTTAGGACTAGATCTCCAATCTCAAAGCTGCGTTGGCGAACTTTGGAATTGAAATGTCTGGCTATCCTTTGCTGATGAGATGCGATTCTGAGCTCAGCCTCTTCTCTTTTTTCATCAAGGAGATCTAGTGCCTCAAGCTGTAGTTTTTCATTCTCCGCTTGATTGAAATGGATTCTTCTATGTGAAGGGACCTCTGTTTCTACCGGAATCATTGCCTCTGATCCGTATGCCAATGAAAACGGAGTATGCCCAGTCGCAGTTTTGTGGATAGTTCTGTATGCCCATAGTGCTAACGGTAGCTTATCGACCCAACCACCTTTTGCTCTTTCAAGTTGCTTCTTGATGGTTGACTTGATAATTTTATTTACTGCTTCCACCTGCCCGTTTGCCTGCGGATGAGCTACTGCTGAGAAGCTTTTTCGGATTTTGAATCGTTTGCAAAAATCTTGGAATTCTTCACTTTCGAACTGAGTACCATTGTCTGTAATTATCTTTTGAGGCACACCATATCTGCAAATGATACTTTTAGTCGCAAAACTTATCATCTTTTTTGAGGTGATAGTAGCCAGTGGTTCAGCTTCTGCCCACTTAGTAAAATAATCTACAGCAACAATGGCATATTTAATTCCAGATTTGGCAGTTGGTAACGGTCCTACAAGGTCTATCCCCCATATTGCAAATGGCCATGGACTGACCATCTGTGTGAGTTCAGTGGAAGGAGCTCTAGGAATTTTGGCGAATCTTTGGCATCTGTCACATTTTCGGGAATAGTCTGTTGCATCTCGATTAATTTCTGGCCAAAAATATCTGTATCGGAGAATCTTTTTCACTAAAGTTTGACCACTTAAATGATCACCACATTCTCCCCCATGCACCTCAGCTAGGATTGTTTTGGACTCTTCCCTGGATACACATCAAAGTAACGGCATTGGGAATCCCCGTCTGTATAACTGGCCATCCTGGACTATATAGCGAGAGGCTTTCCTCAATAGCTTCTTTCGTTCTTTTGAATTTTCCGATAAAGAGCCATTGAGCAGATATTCTATTATTGGAGTCATCCATGACTCTTGCTCTTGAGACACGCTCATGATCCAATCAATATCCATCTCATCAATGCTCGGAGCCGACAGGACCTCCACTGGAGTCAACCCCAGAAATTGAGCTCCGCCTGTGCTAGAGTACTTTGCAAGAGAATCTGCTTTCGTGTTTTCTTCTCGAGGAATATGACTTATCATGTAATGATCGAAATCACCCAGGAGTTCCCAAGCCTTTGACAAGTAGGCAGGCAGATTTCCCCCTTTCGCTTGGAATTCCTTCTTGACTTGGCATACAATAAGCTGAGAATCACTAAAGATCTGTAACGCTCGGATGTTTAGTTCTTTAGCAATCCTTAAGCCAGCGATAAGGGCTTCGTATTCTGCTTCATTGTTTGTTGAAGGAAATTTCAATCTTAGTGCATAGCATAATGATCGACCTTCAGAGGTCTCAAGTACAACTCCTGCTCCAGAATAGTAGTCGTTTCTCGCGCCATCGACATATAACTTCCATTGGATTGGGGAATCGTCGATCGTTTCCTCCTCACTGTTACCCTTATCTGTGAATTCTGCGATGAAATCCGCTAAAGCTTGTCCGTTGATTGCTTTTCGGGGATGATAAGTGATGTCATATTGACTGAGTTCAATATTCCACTTTAGAAGACGACCCGAAGTCTCAGGGCGAAACAGGACTTGCTTTAAAGGTTGATCAGTGAGGACTCTGATAGGATGAGCTTGGAAATATTGCCTCAACTTCCTGGATGCAATCAGTAGGCAATAGGCGAGTTTTTCCAACTTAGAGTAATTCATCTCTGCCCTAGTGAGTCTTTTGCTGATATAGTAAACTGGATGTTGAATCCTCTTGTCTTCTCGTATCAGCGCTGCACTTAAAGCATGAGATGATACTGCCAAGTATATAAGAAGATCCTCGCCATCGCCAGGCCTAGAAAGTATTGGAGGCGTTTCCATATGGCGAATCAATTCATCAAAGGCTTTTTGGCATTTGGGAGTCCAATCGAAGTTTTTCTTTCCTTTCTTTAGGGCGTCAAAGAATGGGATGCACTTATCTATGGCTTTGGAAATGAACCGACTCAAGGCGGCAACTTTTCCATCGAGACTTTGCAATTCCTTCTTCGTTCTAGGAGCTTTGACTTCTTTTAAGGGGGTAATTTGAGCTGGACTAGCCTCAATGCCCCTAGCGCTCACTATGAAACCTAAAAACTTTCCGCATTCCACTCCAAATGAACATTTTAAAGGGTTGAGCTTCATTCCGTATTTTCGGAGGACTGCGAACATGTCTGCTAAGTGTTCTATGTGAGCCACTGCTTTCTTAGACTTTACTAACATGTCATCGACGTAGACTTCCATAGTCTTGCCCAATTGCGGTTTGAACATAGCATTAACAAGTCTTTGGTATGTTGCCCCTGCATTCTTCAGCCCGAAGGGCATAACTCTGTAGCAGTAAAGACCAACGTCGGTGATAAAGCTCGTGTCCTCCTGATCTGGCTCATGCATCATGATCTGGTTATATCCAGAGTAGGCATCCATAAAAGATAACAATTCGTGTCCCGCTGTTCCGTCTACCAGTTGATCAATCCTAGGTAATGGGAAGCAGTCTTTGGGGCAGGCCTTGTTTAGATTTGAAAAATCGATGCACACTCTCCATTTTTCGTTGGCTTTCTTAACCAGCACTGGATTTGAAACCCAATTCGGATAGGTAGATTCTTTGATAAAGTTATTCTCCATGAGCCGAACAACTTCTTCTTTTAACGCTGCTGACCTTTCTGGACCTTGAGTTCTCCTTTTCTGCTTCACAGGTGTAAATTTTGGATCAATATTCAGAGCGTGTACTGCAACTTCTGGGGATATTCCGCACATATCGGCATGAGTCCAAGCAAAAACATCCAAATTTGCCTTTAAAAAAGATATTAAGATATTCTGATTTGACACATTAAGTTGTGAACCCACATTCAACACCTTGTTTGGGTCCTTTGGGTCAACAGGTACTGGTATTGTCGTTTCCACTGGTACCACTCTATTCTCCCCTGCACTGGCTTTTCTAGGATCCATCTCTTTCCGTGCTCCGCTGTGCTCGCCAGTGCAGGGTTCGCCCTATAATTGCTACAAGGCTGGTTCTTTGATGCGGACTGGGGTTGCCGCATCCTTTCCCATTTCTCTTTTCCTTGTTTCTCGTAGCTCTGTCAGATAACACTCCCGCCCAGCATTTTGATCCCCTTTTATAACTCCCACTCCATTATCTGTGGGAAATTTAATGGTGAGGCACCATGGGGCCAGAACAGCTTTGAATGCTGCGAGAGTTGGACGGCCAAGGAAAGCATTATAAGCAGAAAATTCGTCGACAATCACAAAAGTTTGCTTGCGGACCACTTTTCTTTCTCCCTCTCCAAGTTCTACAAGCAAATCAACGGTTCCTATCGGCTGTTTTGGCTCCCCAGTGAAGCCAGCGATTTTCTGCGATGAGGCTTGCACATCAGCCATAGGGATCTTCATTTGGTCGAATGTTTTCTTGAAGAGGATATTACAGGATGCGCCACAATCAATGAGAACTCTTCTGACAATAGTTGGCCCGATACCAGCCGAGATGACTAAGGGATCCAAGGTAGGAGCTTCAATACCTGTGGAATCCCTGGCTCTGAACACAATATCATCATTGAAAGTTCTTTGTTGCTTCAGGGGCGTAGCACCTTCCAAAACAAATACATCTTCCTCGGTCGGTACATACTTCAAAGCTCGGGTATACCTTTCCATCTCACCCCAGCTCCTGCCTGCTGGGTGAGGTCCTCCCGTAATGACATTGATAACAGGCCTTCCGGATTCATGCCCTGCAGTCTTCTCAATTGTCCTGGGTTGATGAGCAGGAGCTCGTTGCCCCTGACTAGTCGAAGCAGGATTGCTGCTATTCTTTTCCACAAATTGCTGCAGCTTGTTTTCCCTTATCAATTCTTCAATCAAAATTTTCAATTGGCGGCATTCATCGGTATCATGACCGGGTTGATTATGGAAGCGGCAAAACTTTCCGCTTTGTACAGCTTTTTTCCCGGTTCTCAAAACGGGAGGTTTAGGATAATCAGCAGAATCTTTAGTGGCAAGGTAAATACGCTCCGGCGTATCTGATAAAGGGGTATATTCCGATGGCTTGAAGGAACGAGGCTTCTTCAGATTTTTCTGTTTCTTCCCATCGTTATTTTCCCTTTTCTGTCCTACAGATTCATTCTTGCGCGGAGCAACAACGTTATCTTCAGCTTTTTCCAATGCTGCCTTTACCGGTACCGGACGGCTTTCCAGGCGTATGAACTCATCTGCTTTCTTGTAGAATTTTTCAAGGGAATTTGGTTCCTTCATGTTAAGCCATTTTTCAAATTCGCTCGACTTGTCGATGACCCTCATCAGATAGGTCAAGATCATCCGTTGTTCTGCATTGTCTACCTCGGCCAGCGCTATATTAAAGCGATTCAAGAAAGATCTGATAGTCTCCCCTGGATTCTGTTCTAAACTTGACAACGACATGATATCTTTGGCTTTTGAAGCGTATAGTCTGAACTGCTCCTTGAATTTCCGGGTTAGGTCAGAAAACTGATCTATAGACCGAATTGGTAGCTTGGTGAACCAAAGCAGAGCTACACCTTCCAAATATACAGGAAAATATCGACACTTTATTTCATCAAAAGCTCTGGCACCTGTCATGTGCCAATCATACTTATATAAGAATTCGTTCGGATCACTTGTTCCTTTGTAAGCTGGGATAGTTGGAGGGACGAACTTCCTTGGGAACTCAGCCTTTAAGATTCTTTCGGTAAACGGGGTTTTACTTGGAGCGAAACCCCATTCCTTCTCATCTTCATTCCTTTGCATGCTTTCTTTCATGATTTGTCAAACCATTTCAGAAAGATACCCCTCATCATTTCGAGCTTTAGATCCACCAACTTCAGGAAATGTCCGCTCAAAGGGGCTGCCAGCCCTCTCAGGAATGTTTCTTTCTTCATCCTCATGAATGTTGCCAGCAAAGTTCCTTTCATTACCCGTTGGTTGACGGTTTACTCCAAGCAAGTCATTCAACTTATTCAAAATTAGGGCATTTTGGGCATTCTGAGCCTCCAATTGTGCACTTTGGGCATTTATCTGCTGGTTCAGCCCTAAGATTACAGCATCCAACTCCGCTTTTGTAACCCCAACAGGTGGAGTGGCTTGATTAGGTACTGGGGAAGCGGAGGTTCCCTCTTGAACATTTCCAGATCTAACAGATCTACTCTTTCTCCCCGGAGCCATGATTTCAGATAAACTTCTAGTCTTCAGAGAAGTTACTTCAACAAACTTTCGTGGAGCAATGATGATAATTCGCCTGAGTTCAGTTCTCAGTGAAAGCATCAAAAATGTTAACGCTGAAATTTGAACGCTAACACCCCGGTGTATAAAGTGTAGTTGTGAAAGCACCACCCGATGATTCGGGAACAGAGTATAAGCAGAAAATCACAGAAAAAAGCAGTGAATAACAACGATTTTATAGTGGTTCGGCTCAAGGCAAGCCTACGTCCACTTTAATTCACTTTATTGCTAAACCGATTACAACTTTACAACAATCTTCAATTACAATTATGACGAGACAAACAACTAGAACTTTGGTAGAGAAGAATTCTTCGAATCCATGTAGATTGCGTTAGATTTTCCCTTGAAGTTAGTTGAGATGCCTTTCGAACTTGAAGTGTCGGCTGAGTTGAGAATTCAGCAGAGTATTGGTGCTTGAAGTGATTGGCCAAAAAGGTCCCTTGAATGTTGGAGGTGGTCGCGTATTTATAGAGGCTTCTGGTGTCAAGTTGTAGGTAGTGGCCGAGATGAGTTGGGTCGTAAGCCGTTGCCGAGATAAGCTAGGTCGTAGGTCGCTGCTCCTCACCTATGCACGGCCTATGTTTTAAATGGGAGGCGCATATTCTTCCGGCCCCCCAAATCCTAAGTCCCAAGTCGCTGCCGAGTTATCGTGACGCGCATTGAACTGTTGCACTACTTCCCCCTTCATATCCTTAGGTCGGTCACGACCTATCATGAGCCGTAAGCCGGCCACGACTCAGGTGTGGACCAACTTATTCTTAACAGCTAGGTCGGAAAACAACTTGAGTGGTTAGATCGGAAAACGTGTTAGGTCGATAGACCTTTATAAGTCCTAGGTCGGAATCTCCTTGAACCTTAAGTCGGCATCATTTCAAGACGTTAGGTCGGAACTTTCTTTAAGCCATTAGGTCGGCATGCTTCTCAAGGCCCTTAGGCGGTATCCCTCTTAGGTCTTATGCAGTTAGGTCGGTCTTCCATGTTAAGATACTAGGTCGGCATCCCTTCGTGTCTTGGGTCGGCATCCTTCGTTAAGTCGGCAGAGTGTTAGGTCGTTTGCTATCTTAGATCGGTGAGCCACGGCCAAGGCGAGGTTAACACTTGGTTATTAGGAAATGATAATATTAAAACTATTATCATTAGGGTGTTGTAGTGATTGAAAATAAAGATTGACATTCTAGTCAACACTTAAGAAATAATTCATATAACAAAATGGAATTTGTAAATACGATTTTATAAATGTGATTTATAATTTGATATGAAATGAAATTACGGAGTATATTTAAATATAGGTTTAAAAGGATTTAAAGTTTGTAATTGGGGAAATTAAATCCTGTTGGACTTGAAAATGATTTTCGAAGTCTTACAAAATAATAGCGACGTTATTTGGAAATATTTGTGAATTGAAACATTTAAAAATGGTTTTAAAGGAAATAAAAGCACCGAACCCACTTTGGCACTGGAAAATAATTTCAGTAATGACTACAACATCATCGATTTTCATTTTCGAGTTTCCAAGGGTGGAATCGCTACCTCATTGATTTATATTGGAGTTGTTTGCAAAACAAGTTTTGGTTTTAAAATGCAAAGGAATAATTTTATATATCAAAGGATTTTGGATATATATATGATTTCAAAGTGATTTTGAAATGCGTAAGTAATTGTTTAAATTCTTGTGTTTGATCTAAAATGTTTATGGAATATAAATAAGTTTAAAAACTAGTAAAGTTTGAAATTTGTCTGGAATGAAATTAACTTGAGAAGAGTTAAATGGAGAGTAAGTGTGATAATGGAATAAATTAGTATAGTAAGACAATTAAATGAAGTGAATTGGAAGAAATTGGTGAATAGAATATTAGTAAGTGGATAAATTAAGAAATTTTTAATTCTAATTTTATGGAGCGAAATTTAACTCGAATTAAGTTAGATAAAGAGAATTTTGGAAATTTAGCCTAAGTAGGCTAAATGAAATAATTGCTGAAAATAAAATTTATTAAGATTGAACATAAATGTATGGATGAACAAATTAATTTAATTTGTAAGTTAATAAAATTGAAATTGAATATTGAAATGAAATTTAATTTGAATTACGTTGAATAATGTGCAAATGAAAAATTCATTCAAGCAGAATAAATAAAATAAAAGTTTGAAAATAAATTTTGATTGAGATATGAAATAAATTATTGAATGGAACTAAATAAAGTAATTAGTTAATTAAATATGGTTTGAGATATGGTCGGTGAAAATTCAATATTTAAAATTTGGAAGATAAATTAAGTTCAAACGGGAATTGGACCTGAATATGAATATAAATGGATATAAAATTAAGTTGTGGAGTAGGAATAAATATAAGATGTTGTACAAAATATGTATAATAAACTTAAGAAGTTGATGGTGAACCTCTTAAGTAAGGGTTGGTAATGGGAAAAATATACTGAGTAAGTATTTGATTGAAGATTAAACAAAGTTGTGTGAAAGGATAATTTGAATAAGCGAATGAAAATTAAAATAAAGGGAATAAAAAGGAAATCTGGTATAGTTAATAATCAATTGGAAATAAAAACGTAAGTTGTACGTATGTTATTTTATTCGAATAGCGATTTGATCCGGATTCAAGCATAGAATTTTGAGATATTTTATATCGATCCGAGTTGGGATTTTTCACTCAAATTTCGATGACGAACCTTGGATAGGATTTTTGGTTGTTTTTGGAATTCTTTATCATAGTATATGGCTATGGAAGGCGAATGACGGTTTCTGATCAAGAGACCAGATCTGAGTCTGCACAAGAAGTTGTGAAAACGATACTAGTTCGAAAGTGAAATTGTGTGACGAGTGAGTGATCAGAGTTGATATTGCATACGGATGATATATGTACATCATATGGGCTTAAGTAGAGCAAACATTGAAAATTTTAAAGAGAAGCAAATCAAATGATTTTGAATTATAAGATTGGATACTATTGGTAAGTATGGTGCAGGTGTTTAAAGGCAAAAGCTAAATTGATGTCTTCGATTTCAAAAGTAAAATTTAAATTGTCCGACAAAAAGGTATGTGTTTAAATTGTTGTATGAATTTGATGATTTTTTGACTGAGCCAATTAGCTTTTATTTCTTTTGATGATTTGGGGCCGTAGAGACATTTTTGTAGTATTTTGGATTTAGCTGCGCAAAGGAGACCCCGAAGAAATTTTTCGAAAATTTGACGAGTTAGAAAATAAAATTTTGATAAATTAAAATTTTAGTTTGAAATTATAATTTTTATAATTGAGGGAGTAATATTATTTGAAATCTATGGACGAGTTTAAAAAAAAGGGTGTTCGGAATGTTGTTTAAATTGATTGGTTTTGGGGAAAATAGTCAACGGGTTTGGACCATTCTTTTTACCTAGCAATTTCGAGGACGAAATTCTTATATGGGGGAAGGAATGTAATGACCCAGAATTTTAAATATTTGAAATTGGAATATTTAATTGATTTTAAATATTTAAAAGTTAATTTTTAGCTGGAATTTCAAATATAACTATTTATTGGATAATTTTTTTACTGAAAATTAATAATATAGTGAATCTGGAGTTTTAAGCTTGTTAAGAATAATTTAAAGGCTTATAAATTTTATACTAATAATAATGAAGATAATAAAAGGTTCAAATTTGAGTTTAAAAGTGATTTGTTCAGTTCTAAAAATATATCATTCAAATTTTCATTTAAAATAGCCTTCTGAGGCACAGTCTCAGATTTTGACGAAACCACTTTCATCGAGTCCGTAATAGTGTATTATTATCAGATTTCAAATTTCGTTACGTTTGGGATTATATTTTGGGCGTATAGTTACACGTGCTGAAATTTGTATCGAAAATTCATATAATAATTGGGTCCAAAAGCTATCTTCTCCATACAATCGAATTAGGACTCAAAGGCTTTTCCATTGCATTCGAAATAGGGGTATAACATTACAAATGCCCAGCGGTAGGCCTCGACAGGAGGTTAGGGTTTTAAGCTATGAATCGAGACGATTGCAAATTTAAATAAAATCTATATAATGGATTTGACAAAAAAATATCGCATCAACCTTTTCCCGTTATATCAAAATCATTGTAGGCTTCCTTGCACACGCTAACATCACATGCTATCTTCCTCCATTTCCATTTTAATAACTCACACAACATTTCAGACGAACATTGTAAAAAAAAAGGGAAACGAACTTTAAAAAAATCAATATCTCATGAACCCTTCAAATAAAAACATAAAACCATTTTTAAAAATCATCGTTTGATGATTATTTCGATCGGGTATACTCCTCATATGTTGCGACCAGGTTTGGATAGGTTCGACAGCGATGTCGTGGGCAAGTTGATGGCTAGGGTTGAGATTTTCTTTAAGCATGGTCATCGATTCGAGGTTTTACTACTGTTTTTGGGTTCGTCATGGTACGGTGCAGCTAGGAGCGAAGTTTGGGAGTGTGCGACATATGGTAAACGAACGCGACTGGTGTACGGTAGTGGCAAGGAGGAGTAGGTCACGAATGGAAAAGGGCATTGAGCTCGAAGAGATTGGTATGTATAGATGCGGTTTTTGGAGAAGAGTTCATTGGAGCTTTTGATTTTGGGTTTAGTCAAGGGGAGTCGTGTGTCAGTGGGAGCGTGCACGGCATGGTGGAGTGCTCATGTGCAGGGCAACAAAGAAAGAAAGGGGAAAGAAGAGGACAGGAGCGGGTAGGGTTGTATTCGTGAGTGGGCGGTTTAAAATAAATAATGTTAAGTCATTTTATTTCATTTTTTTATAATTTTTTTTATAAATTAAAATGCTTACAAATATCATTACTCATTCGTTCTAGGTCAAATTGGAACACAAATTTTTGCTTTGTGATCGTAATAGCGTGTTCTATGAAAAGAAGCTAATTTGGGTAAAATTAGAGCTTCTGAGATTTTAAACTAAATTCGGAAGCCGCTTGAATTTGTTGAAAATCGAAAATGAAAGCGATAACTGGAATAAAAGTGAGTTAGTCTCACTCAAATTTTGATTACCGTGGCTAATTTTAAATGGTTAAAATTAATTATTGATTGGCTGACAGAATTGATAATTATTATCAGTCTGGATGTGATATTATATATAGTAATTGGAGTGATTGATATTCTCTCATACATATAGCGGATGACCTTGTACACCGCGACGTCCCCCTCGAAGCGGGATTGGTATTTTTATGTTGCATTAACATCTGTTGATGTAGGAAAACATGTTGGAAGGATCCACCTTGATTCCTCAAAAATGTTGAAATTATTTTCATATTCAATGATATGATTTATTCGAATAATCTACGATAAATTATATTGAAATTGAATTTATTGGATGTTATGGTATTGTTGGATATATTTTTGGCATTTTTAAATATCATAAATATGTATTGAAATTTTAAAGGAAAATAAAAAGGGAATTTTAAAGTAAAATATTTAGAGTGAAGTTGGATAAATTAAGTAATGAATTTGGGAAAAATAAATAGTTTGATTTTTGAATTCTATTTAAAAATTCCAGGATATGGAAAATAGAGGTTTTTGAATAATATAAAAAAAGGATTTAAAATAATGAAACTTAAGCGATTTTTTAAGCGTAAAATGGTTTTAAATCGAGAATTAAAATAGTTGGGAAAAATAAAAGGTGAATTTGAAATAAAATATGAAACTGATGTTCCGGATTTAAGTAAGATTTTGAACTAGAAAAGAAAGGAAATCTGATTTAGTTGGGTTTGGAATATTTTTGAATTATTTATGGAATTAATTTGAAAATGGGATTTAATTTAGAAAAAAAACCGATTTAAAATCGATTAAGTGTTCTGGAACAGTGATAAATGGGAAATAAGATTATGGAACTTATAAATGAAGTTTGTATATAAAGTAAAGTAAATTATCCGTGGATAAATTTGAGTTATAAATTCACGGTGAGGATCTATAAGGAGATGGGTAAATCGATTTAAAAATAAATGCTGGATTTATTTTTAGAAATGTGGAAAAAGGAAAATTTATGGATTTGGAAGTAAATCAATCAAAAAATAAATCGGGAGGGACTTATAAATAACTAGATTGGCTATATTGAAGTTGAAAATATATTTTTCGGAACAGTTAAGTTTATTTTATAAGGAACGATTTTAAAGTATTAATTAGAAAATTTAAAAGCGTTTAAGAATATTTCAGAAAATTAATTATTTAATTTTTTTAATTTTTTTTAAGTATGTTAAATTATGAATTAAGCTAGTTATATTAAGTTAATTATTATTTAGGATTAGTCAGTATTATTGTTTTAAAAGGATAAACTATTAAATATTAATATTTTATATAATAACTTTTATTTAAAAGTAGTTTACCCAGAGTTTAACTTGGAAAATTATTATAGAATATTCATAAGTATTATGGTGAAAATTTTTAAACAAAGTTTTAGAAAAGTATTCGTATTCTCGCATGGCATAATCGAAGGCAGTGAGTGCCTACAGTTAAGTCTTGAATTTCTCTGGGATAAAGACGTAACCATTGAGCTATGAATCCATGGTTTTATACCGCAGTGGTACTTTCCATATTATTCTAAAACATGAAAAAAAAGGGTTTTCAAATATTCTTTTCGAAAAGGAACAGTTGGTGAATTTACTAAATTCGATAAGTTAAGCACATATATTTTGGATAAAGGGATCTAAGTTATTAAAATTAGGTTAAATAGAGATTTGGAGTTATTAAGTGGAAAAATGGGATATTGGTTGAATGATTGTTTATGTGATAGTTAAACAACCGACTATCCTGGACCAAAATTTTAACTTTGGGAATATCTAGGAGAAGTACAAGATTTATATAGTACAATTTCCGTTCGAAGTGCTATACTGTACGTATAAACTTGTTTTTTCTTTTAGGACGATGATAAGGAAATCCGCCCACTAACCGTTAGGAGGTAATCTCTGATCTTACTTCGTTTTTTTATTTCATAAAGAACCGGGGTTGAGTTTATCGAAAATATCGAATATTGTTTTCGAAGAGACCGGTATTGGATAAGTTATCCAAAAAACGACTTCGATCCAACGAGTACGTTGTTGAATTGAAGACAAGAGCATGGAGTCGCAGATGGAGTAGTGAAGTGCAAGAACTATACGCCACTAATCCTGAGGGTAATTCCAAAATAGATGTAGTAGGAATAGTGTCTTCAGTTCCATTCGGACCCGGAATGGACTTATATGGATGAATGCTATCAGAACATTGTCATTGGAGGACAATGAGCATTCCAAGTGAAAAATTCCTTAAAAAGGTAATCGTAGCCTCTAGCCTCATCAACCCGGAATGACTGAAAAGCGGAGAGATGCAGCAAGGCTAAGTGGGTAGCACCCAGTTAGGGAATGTTTATCAACTTTGTAGGTACCCTCGGATATTATTGCTATGATATATGGAAGGAGCTCGAAAAGGGTGGGAACACCCGGGTTGATAGCATATTCGGTGTATTTAAGTTAGGGATAGTCCAGCCTTGTATGGTAGGGGATCCCAGAGTGCTCCTCGGTATGCTTCTCTAGACGTGTACTATGATAGGTGCTAACCCAGTACCTAGTCATTCTTGGGGAATCCATTCTCCAATAAGCGTCATACGATTTTGATTGTTCCCAACTATGCTGGAACGTGAGATGCAAGCATTTCAGCTATTTGAATAAGTATTTTTACTTATCCACTATTATAATATCAAAGGATTTGATATAAAGTGTTTTGGTAATCGTAAGGTAAAAACCTGTCATGTTTGTGTGTGACACGGTCTTACGAGATACCTTGATTTTCAAAGGATTTTGATAACTTTAATAATTCAATTTGAGTGTGTTTGCTCATGTTGGTTTTCCAGACTGACTCAGATGTTATTTTATTATAATATTTGAGCCAGACCGAGTATTACAGATATAGGATAGGGTGCTATGGAGCTCAGGAGACAAGCTGGATGGCGAAGACGTTTTAGCCGTATCTGATTTATATTCTGATGTGTATGGCATGCTGTATATTCAGCATTGGTGAGGACAAGTTATTATAACCGTCCAGTATTGTGTTATTGATTTGTGTTGTGCTATCTATTTCTATTTTTTTCTTCTACCTCTTCCTTCTTTCCCCTAACGATCTGGTACTTCCGGCATTCAATTGCTTGGCACTCTATACGTTGGACGTATTGATGTTGATTTTCAAAGGTCGCAAATCACGATCATGATAGACTTCTTCGGATAGGAAGGCAGACCCTAAAATAACTACTTAATACCTGGACACTAAAGCAAAACCTTTTAGGGACATCCTTATTTATTTGAAATCTCACTTTGTCACTTAATACTTCCTTATAGGAGAGAGGCGGACCTAAACGCCACTTAATAAATCAAACCAAAAGCAAACACTTATGGAGATATCCCTCACTGCTCCTAATTTCAAACTTGGGCCATTTAATGCTTTTCAATTAAGAAAGCATGCCCAATCTCTCACATCGTCATAGGTCCTATGATTAGTAATATCTCACATCAGTAGTAAGTGCATCCGATTGCAGGTAGCCTCAAAGTGAAGGGCAGCCCTCAGTCGAGTGACCCTAATGGCCTTGCATCACTAACCTACTAAGTCCAATTAACCATCCTAAGTCTTTGCTTATATTATCGCAGGTAGACATTGGACTTAGCTTGCTAATTCCCTTTATATTTAAGGCAATAAGATTTACCTCAAATGCTTATCTACCCATAAATCCTCTTTTTATGCCCATAAATATCAATTTGTCTTTAAAATCCTAACGGACATTTCCAATACATTTATGTATGATTAATAATTTCAAATTAGTAACCCTTTTAACTATTCCACGTTATTAATTAAACTTCATTATTTATCATTCCCATTAATCTATTAACCCTGTCAAATTATTGCAACTTCCATTATTACCATTCATTTTCCATTTAATCGAGTTACAACTTTTAAAACTCCTTTTCCATTAATTAATTATACCACACGCGAATATTAATGTAAGCGTCATTATTACCTATGTTTTATTTAATAATCACAAGCGTACTAAACTACTTACAAACATCTACTTTTATCGAATATATTCTAGCTATACATCTTTATTAAAATATCCTTTTCAATGTTTAATTAAAAGATTATTCGCTATAATTTCATAATTAGTCCAAAACAAACATTTAACTTCAAAGTATAAAAGATCACATAGTTTGAAATTAAAAGGAATAATCATTTCTTTTTATTAAAGAAATAGACAGTGTAAACTACAATGAATTCATACATTACACGTTTCTTTCTCTTTTTACTTGCATATATTCCTTATTAGATCAAACGTTGTATTTTTTCAAAAAGGGAAAGAAATCAAATTAATTTACAAATATTAAATGGATCTAACAATTCCAAACATGGAAAAGTTTTCATTCCAATAAGATTAGGGTAACAATCCAAATTCATAACATTATTAAACAACCTATTTCAGATCTAGATAAATTTCATTCAAATCATTTTCCAAAATCATACTTTTAGCACTGATTTCCAGATCAGGTTGCAAAATATTCTTAATCGATTTATAAACAAATATGTAGGCGATATTTTTTATATTCAGATTATATTCAATGTGTCACATATAGCTCGTATAAAATCATCCAGCTAGGCATAATAATCAAATAAACACGAACGAGATAATTTTCATATTATAAGAATCTATAAAATTTCCCACTCACCATTTAAAAGAAATATAAATCTCTAGATCTGAAGTAGAAGCTTTGATTCATTTCCAAATCCCTTTTAATCTAAGAAATATGTATAAAAAAGTGTATATACATATATTAGAATTATAGATCCGAGAAGAGATTTTGGATTGGGAGATAAATAGATACAAGTATGTAAATATATAAATCACATCAATATGCGTATAGTTGATTCTCTTCTCATCTCCTTTTTATTAGATTTATATTCTTCTCCAATTGGTATTAATATATATATAAATAACTTATTGTTATAATTTAGAAAGAATGCTGCGAAGAAGAAATGGCAAACCTTCGCTGTTGCTTCTAGAAAAATATGAGAAAAGAAGGGATGGTTAGGCTTGAATTTATAGACGTAAGAATCAACCTCAACTATTTGATTAAAATATATTAAATCCAGAACGATGTGCCTCAACTAACCCTAGCCAGCCCACAGGGAATGGTCGACGACCCCTATCTAATTATTAACATGCCCCTTGGTCGATTACCTATGATGTTGGGTCAACTTATGGGACAATGTTAGTTTAGTTAATTTTATCTCATTTATTTATTTTCATTCCAGATTTGTTTTTCTTACCTTACTTCTTCGTTAGGACTTCGATTGCAAAACTACAAATATAAAAGTTTCTTATAATTTCACAATTATGCAACGGTGCAAGTTTCGTGGTCAAATTCCATCATTTGCACAAATCCCATTTTTAGGGCTAAATTAATTAACCAATTAATTAACTAATACCACATTACGGGGTGTCATATTATTCCCCTCTTAAAAGGAGTTTCGTACCCAAAATTTCACCAATAACTAAATCGTGGTTTTGCCACCTAATTATCTTAAACTATACAACCAATGAGTGTACGACGAATTTTGCAACCAAAAGTGCACATGTACATAGGTGTTACTGTATCACCACACATAAAATGTGTATGCAGAATGATTCTAAATCAATCCCTTATACATAAATTCATTTCTTTCGAAAACAATTTTGGAAACATTATGCTAAAAACCTATATATATATATATATATATATATATAATGGCTCTTCTATATTTATGACGCTTTTGAAAAATCTTTTCAACTAAAACCTCCATACTCCTTCGAGTAGAAGTATGAAGCAACTAATTTTAGCTTCCATTTCCAATCATTTAATAACCTAATTCATCAAAAAATCACCTCCTAAACTTTACCCCAACGCCCGAAAAAGGAATTTAGGTGAAGAATTTAATATTCTTACCACACTATAATCTTCCTATTCCCATAGCACAGTGGAAATCTCCTTACTACCTAAGATTTACACCAAATTTTCCATGTACAAAACACATATGGTGGCATATTTCAAGCTCTAAAATGGAGTTCAGTCTAAAAATAGACTCGCGCAAATCAGCGATATGGTATGAAAATAGAAATTCCAAGATTAAAATAAATTTTTCCTTGTTATCGGTTGCATTTGTCACATCGTTGATCCTAATGCGCCTGCTAAATACACAAATTCTCACTCTATTTTTCTTCCCTACGCTTAACATATAGCCTTCAAAATCAAATAATCCACAAAAATCTTTCTCATTTTCAAATTTATACGTCATGTGGAAAATAAAAGCCCGATATATTTAGATGCATATTTCCCCTTGAAATCAAATTTTTGGTTGAAAATTCTAAAAATAATATGAGATCCCTAAAAATTGAAACCTAATTTTTTTTTTTCAAAAGAAAACGTTTCAAATCAAGGGGAAATTTTCCATAATATTTTCCGCTAAAATTTTGATAAACCAGGCCAAAATTTCAATGTAATCAGAAGTTAGTTATGCACTAAAAACATAAACCAAATTCTAAAATCTATGACTAACCATTATCCATTAAACTTGACATTTTACATAAAGGAAAAATGTCAACACATCAATTATTTGAAAATTTTCGCTTCCGAGGATCATGAGCAATGACCCATGATATAAAAATAACTTTATCATGTCCTTCGCTAAAATTTTCAAACTATTCTAAACTTTCGGTCTTATATTGCATTTACTGTTAGTCAATTTTCTTTATATGATTTCCATATTTATACTGCTTCTTTACTATGCATATATAGGAGTGCTTCGCATGTCATAAACAATAATACAATAAATAAGTAGAAACTCATAATATCATGTGTGCCTTTTACAAGAGACAACTAACAGTCACAACCCAAACAACCAAAAAGAATAGAACAAATGCTAGAATGGAAAAGACGACAACAAAATAAGTCCTAAAGTAATTCCTATAGCTATGAGATGACTTGCTCCGTATCTGGAGTTCGATCCATTGCTGCACTCCCCGAATGGTGGAAGCATGGCGGTTATAAGCCAATCTAGTGCCACTGGCGCTGCCGGTGTTGCTGACAGCTTTAGAATAGTCGTCTTCCTAAGGATGAATCTAATGATGGCAGAAGAAACCTTCTACTAAACTGGCTCTCTGTAATGATTTGTCTTTCTTCCACCTAAATATGACACTTAATACATCCTTGATATTCATGTATTTATTATTCAAATGTCTGAAGGACAGGTCATTTAGGGTAAAGAAAGAAGAAGAGAGAACATAATCTCACATCGTGACAAGAATTATATAATATAGGCAAGATCTTTACAAAAAGAAACCATCTTCATTTATACACAACCTACTATCAGCATGGACAGTTATTACAGTCTGTCCTTACAATGGATGATAAATAAAATAAGAACAAAAAAGAATAGAACAATCGACGAATATATGGTAGGTGAATATGTCCTAGAAAATCTAGCTCATTTTCTGAAAGCTCCAAAGTGTCTAGCTAAATCTGAAAATATGCTTCGGCTGACCCAAGCAATATAGGAAAATAACGTTTGGATCAGTCTGGTAAAACCAGCATAAGAAACTCAAATCATGAGGAACTTTTTAATTCAACTTTTAAAACCCTTCGAAATCAAAGGTATCTCATAAGACCATGCCGCACATAAACACGGAGGAATTTTCACCTTTGGATAACCATAAAAATTTCTATAGAAAATCCAATGATATTATGATAATGTCTAGAACTCAAGTACGTATTAATCATAGCCAAAATTGTTACATTATTAAATTACAGCATAATACATATACAATCAAGTCCACATGGTGATTATTGGAAAATGGATTCCAATATGGCAAGGTAAGGGACCTTTCGTACAATACAACTTTAGATAAAATGAACTGGGGTCAGACCCTAAACTTGATACAAATCAACAAACACAGAACCGGTCTACTCCTAAACTTGGATAGTACCGAATATCTCATCGCCCTGGTTGTCCTAACTATTATCGAGATATCTCATGCATAACCAAATCCATAATATGATAATCGGGAAAGGTGATGACACACCCTAACGGGAGCGACCTACATGGCCCTACTGCATCTACCCTCTTTTTTCCATTTCCCTAGTTATGAGATTTAAGGCAACACATTTACCTTTCCTCTTAGCAGACCATCTTGGAATGCTAAAACTACCATCCAAGAAGTAATATAGTGATAGCATTCATCCATACAAGTTCGTTCTAGGTTTGAATGAAACCGAAGGCACTACTTCCACTACATCCATTTTGGTGTCACCCTCGGGATTAGTGGAAAGTAGCCCCTGCACTTCAAAAGCTCCTTCTTTGGTTCCATATTTGTCAAGATGTTATTTCGAAATGCTTGAGTTGGATTGAAGTTCCTTTGGGATAACACATTTGATCCCAGTCCCTTCAAACTAACAACCGATTATTTCTAGTTGACTCATTCCCGGTTCTTTCAGAAGTAAGTAGTCTATAATAGCGTCCCAAACGGATCTCTAATATATCCCTCCTAACTAGATACGTTTCACCAGAATGAGTTCTGTGACGACCCAGAATTTTAGGCAATATTAATTTAACAATCTGTATTAATAATTAAATTGATTTGATAATTTTTCTTTATAATTTTAGTTTAATTTAGTAAATTTAAGCTTTTAAAGGGTTGATAAAATTTTTATCTGGTAATATTGATCAACGTCTTTTTAACAATTTAAAATTGATAAGAATTATTTTCCAGAGCTAATAAAATTTTATTATATTTATAATGTATATTGGTATATATATATTGTGGATAGCAAAATCTTTTGTTTTAAATAAAAGGTGAATTTTCAAATTGTAATATATATGTATGTATATGTTATAATTTGGAATTTTTTCTGAAATTTAATTTAATCTATTTATAATATATATATGTAATATAATTGGAAGCTTTGTTTTAAAATTAATATTTTTTCAAAAGATTTAAGATGTATTCAATTGTTTTCAAAGTATAAAATAATTTATTTATTTTTAATATGATAATTTAAAAAGGATTTAATCAAGGTTTTATTTTTGTTTTCTTTAAAGTGTTTAAATTAAAATGGTTATAGATGTATATATAATATAAATGTTTTAGATTTTTATAATACATGTATAAAGATTTATTTGTATTATAACTAGCTTTTAAAATTTTCTTTAAAGATTAAACTTATTTATGCATACATAAGTATTTATTAATTTAGTGAATTAAATAAGTAAGCTTATATTAACATTTTAAATTAAATGAAAATTTATTAAAAATACTTAATAACATGTGTAAACATGTTAGGACATCTCAAAAACACATGCAAGGCAATTAAGAAATGAATGACATTTGTTCAATTTAACAACATGTGGCAACATTTCTATGTTAATTCTTAATAATGTTTTTAGAAGAAAACTAGTTTTTACAAACACTTTCATTTCTTTGTTTTCTTTCTTAACTCAAACCAGAAAATTTCTTTTAAAACCTAAAATCAAATGCTAGATCAAATCCGAAACTAAATTTGCAAAGCAAAGTTCTTCTCAACAATCCAAGCCGCAACTTCAAATGTATTGCAATTCAAATGAAGATCAACAGTTTCATCACTTTTAAAACAAAAATTTGTAAGCATGCAAGAATTCAAATTCATCAGCAAGTCAATCTGTAAGCATGCAGTAGGATTTCATTAGCAAAAACATTATTTTTCTTCAGAGTTTAAGATTCAGTCCTGGAAAATTCAAAAACCTGCTCTGCAAATTAACAGGTGAGTAAACCTTCATTTTAAAAACAGATTTGAACCTGTTATTTAATCTAGATGTGTGATGAAATATACAGTGGTTTAGTTACAAATGTTAAGTGAAGCTGATTGCATGTTTGAATACAAAGAAGATATATGGTGACTGTATAGATATGTTCTGTCATTTACAGCTTTGATCTTACAATTTAATTCAAATCTCCCCCCTAACACCATTATTTGATTTTGATGATTGAATGAAAGTTGTGTATTAATGTTTGGTAGTAATTTTAAGAATGGTTTCTGTAAATTTAAGTTTATAAATAATGTTTAAATAGGATAATACAGTGAAACACAACTGCATGTCAAAAAAATTGATTTCCTAAATTCTTGTTTTGGATTGTATAAATGGATTAGATGTTAGAAATGATGATTTTTAACATGCAATTCATAATTTTTAAATTGATATTCAATTGGGAATTTGGTGTTGAAGGGTTTCGGCAATTGGGTGAACTGCCGATTATCAACTCAATAATTTGATTTGAAATCCTGATCGAAGCTAGCTTGTGAGTTGTTGATGAGAGGAAAAAAAGTAACTGAATTTTTCCAATGGCTTAATTGTTCGAATTCGAGCGAATTAAGGTTTTATATTGATTTTTGCTTGGCTTAACTGTCGTGGCATTTGCGACATGAGATGTTGACTGGAGTTGTTTGAGTTTGGGGTAGATGTAGCTCGTGACGTGGCGTTTCTGTGGTGAAGACGGCGAAGATCATTGGTGTGGAAGTTGTCGACGGCGATGGGTTTTATGGTTCGAGTTCTGCAGTTTTTCAAGCTAGATGGTCGAATTTCGATTCGATGATGAATTCTTGAATCTGGGTTTGTGGAGAGGTTGTCGTGGTCGCCGACGACTTGGAGATGGCCGGAGGAAGGAACGACGTTGTTTGGTTCACCGTGCAAGGTGCACCGTGTACGTTTTGTACACTGGAAAATTTGTGAACTGGGGAAGATGAGTTGAAGACTCGGGGAGTACTCACGTTTTTCTCTGTGTTGACTCGAAGTAGAAGGGAAGCTGGGGGTCTTCAGGGCTGGCTCGTGTGGTTTGAGTGATCGACTCGAGATTTGTTGGTTTAGTTCTGTGTAGTGATAAGTTACAAAATTAACTTGTTATTTTTTTAATAAATTCAAGGTTTAGGTTTTTACTAAAAAGAAATAAACTTACAAGTTAAAACTTGTTCTTTGAAAATAAAAGGTTAATCAAACATTTAAAAATATAAATTAAATTTATATTTCAAATTTAAAATGTTTTAAAATGATTTCTTTTTGAAGTAATTATCTTAATTAAATTTTGAATTTCAAATTAAAAGAAGTGTTTTCAAATTAAAGAATTAATCAAAGTTTAAAGTAAATTTTAAAGGTAATGTTTTAATAACTAAGGTTTCAAAATTACATTAGAAATAAATAAGTTTGAATTAGATATTAAAGTGTTTTAAATTTTTAAACTTGATTTCTAAATGCCTTATTTTCAAATAGGGTTATTGTTATAATTTTGAAAGCCAAATAGAATAAATTGTTTTTAAGTTAATAAAATTTGATTAACTTATTTTGTTATGAACTTTTGGATAGTTAATAATATAATTTGTTAATAAGTAAAGAGTTTAATTAAGATAAATTCTTTTCTTAATTAAGGATTATTAAATATAAGAAGTTAGTTAATTAATTATTTAATTAATTTTAAATGATTAGTTAGTTGTTTATTTAATTTTAAATAATCACTTAATTATGAATTAACTAAGTGTAATTATTTAATGAAGTAATTAATGGTTAATTTCTTAATGTAATTAAGAAAAGAGAAATTACTTATGAAAGTAATTAGTGTGTAATTACTTATGGAAGTGATCAGTGGAAATTACTCATGGGAGTAATTAAATGGAATTGATTAATGGTTAATCACTTGACGTTATTAATTAAGGAATTGCTTAATATAATTGTTTTTGAAATTAATTAATTATGGAGTAATTAATTAATTAAATAATTAAGGAATATTTAATAATGGGATTAATTACTTGTTAACGTAATTAATTAAGAGAATAATCATCAAATGAAATAATTAAAAGATAATTACTTACGTAAATAATTAAGGGTTAATTACTTAGTTATTTTAGTTAATTAATTAATGTTGTTAATTAATTAATTAATGAGATTAATTTAAGATTAATTACTAAGTGTAATTAATTAAAATGTAACGGATTAATAATTACTTAATGAAATAATTAAAGATTAATTAATTAGATTAATCAATCAAAGGATTAATATAATTAGTTAAGAAGTTAATTAATTAAGATAAGTAATTACAAGTTGTTAATTACTGTTTATGATTAATGAGATGATTAATTATAAATTAATTATTTAATTAATCGAAAGCTTATTAATTAATAAGAATCGTTCATTAATAAAATTAATGAATTAATCAAGGTTAATTAATAAAATTGACTAATTTAAGTGTGATCAATTAATTGTAATTAATTGAGGATTAATGCAATTAATCATAGTTGATTAATTAATGGAGACAAATGAAGAATCATTAATTATTGTAATTAATGATAGTAATTGAAGGTTAATTACTGTATATGGTTAAGGATAATTACTTGAACGTAATTAAAGGATGATTAATCAAGGAAGATTAATTAAAGAATATCATTAAGAGATGATTAATTTATTTATTTGGAATAAATAAATGAAGAAAGATTTAAGGGTAATCCAATTGATTTAGAGTCAATCAGTTCTGCTTTTGGATGATTGATTAATATTGGATGATTGATATTGGGTGATTGGTTGATACTGGATGATTTGGACATCTCTGGTATGTGATATGCTGCTTTGTGAGATAATTGGTTGATAGAATTATCTATTGTGATAATGTGATTCATCTATCTGTTTATATCATCCTGAATATAAGTTAATTGTTTAAACCCTTAAACAACTTGGATATTAAAATGGCGTTTGGTTTCGGTGAGACCGGGATCGGGTTTCCATATTTGGATATCCGAAAAACACATCGATCCAAATTAAACGTTAGGTCGTGAATCCAAGTGGAGCTCAGTGAAGACTCGAAGTGTAAGGACTATTTGTCAGTATAACTCTAGGGGTGATTCTGTGATGAGTTTGACGGAGATAGTATTTACAGGTTCGAGATGGTGATTCAGAATGCAAGGGCTATGGTCGTTGACTCTGAGGGTGATTCTGCAACTAGTGCCTTCGGTTTCATTCGAACCCGGAATGAACTTGCATGGATTGAATGCTTTCAGAACATCGTCAGTGGACGATGAGCATTCCAAGATAGGTATGTCCTATAAGGGTAATCGCAGCCTCAAGCCTCATCAACCAGGAATGGCTAAAATAGGGGAGGTGCGGCAAGGCTAGGCGGGTAGCACCCATTTCAGGGTGATGTCATTCCTGTCTAGATGTCCCTTTATTTTGGCTTAGTGGGTGGTTGGTCGCGCCAACCACGGGGTGATCTTACTCGGGACTGTTCAGTAAGGAATGGTCCCGGCTTTGTGATGTAGGGGATTGGTAGTGATCCTCGGTACTGTGATCTAGGCCACGTACTGTGACGGGCGGTACTCTGGTAGCCCTGCAATTGATGGAAACCAATTCTTCTTACGAGACCCTACGGTTTTGTTTGTACTACCCACTTTTGTGGCTAGTAGCTGGAATTTAATCATGTAACAATTTCGGCTATTTCTTATTTACTTGAAAACCCTAGACACTATTATAATATCATTGGATTTCCTATCAAATGTTTTGGTTAGCGTAAGGTAAAAACTTTTCCATGTTTATGTGTGGAAAGTCTTACGTGATACCTTTTCTTTTCAAAGAATTTTCTAGAGTTAAGCAATTTTAACCCGTTTACTCACACCAGACCCCTGTCTGACTCGAGTGTTTATTTTTTGTTTTATTAAACTCTTGGGTAATCATATTATGTATGAGTAGTCGAGGGATTCAGGTTAGCTTGACGAATTCTGGAGGAGATATGGAGCAGGAGGCTTCCACGTGTAGATATATTATGGTTCCGCTGTGTTTGCATGGTATCTGTATCTTGTGTACTTGAGTTGTATAGTTAGACAGATGTTTATAATTGTCTAATATGTGTTGAATAAGTTGTGTACTCTGATGTAATATGATACTATGTAATATTTTATGTGATATATTATATTTCATTCGTTCCGCTTTGAGTTATCTGATGTTGTTGTGTTTCTTCTCTCTCTTTCTTTTCTTCTTCTATCCCTTTCTTTCTTAATTATTGATGCGACTTTCTGGTGTTAGAAAGTTGGGTCACTACAAGTTCTCCCAAAGGAACTCAAGCCATATGAAAACTTGAATCTTCAATTTACTTCCTAAGTCAAAACAAGCTAAGATTTTATAGTCGGTTATTTTACCATCAAATACATAAATATCAACAATTTAGAGATTTAGTTACCCGTAGAAACCACTAAACATCAAAATAAATCTTTCATTTAGTAAAACCTCTTTCCAAAATATTTATTTAAAATATTCATATGCTTAACTTACTAGCATAAGTATATTCACAAAATATTTGTTAAAGATTTATCATTTACAAATCATATCAATGGATCAAAACAAACCTCATCTTCGGTGTTAAGTTTGGAAAGAACGTCTATACCATCAGAATTAAGAAGGTCGGTTAAAGGAAATGAAATTTCAATTCTTCTACAAATTTCCTTTGATAAACCCTTAATACAAATCTCTTTTTTTTATGAAATCTCCTTTACTTAAACTCCAAACCATCTTACAAAACTATTTATAAACCAAGAAGTTAATTTACAAATTTTTTTATAAATATCAAAACCATTTATATAACTCTTTATAAATCTCCAAAATCATTTTATAGAATTTCTTCTATAAATATCCAAAAACATTTATAATAATTCTTTTGTAAATATCCAAACCATTTGTAAAAACTCTTTTATAAATTATCCTTATTTAAAACAAAACTTCTTTAATACACTTAATCAATTATGTTCCTTTGATAAAATAAATTATATAAAACACCTTGACTAAAATCATTACTTAACTTGAAACCATTATTGAAAGTATGATCGACCTTATATATCGAAAAGAAGCTTAGTGACCATAATGGTCTCATTTAACTGAGTTTACTTTTCAAGTTATAACATGGGTATTTATATAACAAGCAGATATGTATGAGGAAATCGGCCAATAACAATCAATCATATAAATGTCCAAGTTATCAAAATAGCAAACGGAAATTTGTTCTACTAAACATATGTCTAAGTTAACATAATGGCAGAATGGATTTTATTTTTCCTAATAGATGCCAACATAATCTACTTGGTAAATTATGCTAGAACGGTAATTTATTGTACCAAACAGATGTCAAATACAAGTTAATCAGCAGAATGGTGATTTATTCTATTAAAAAGATGTCATTGGGTTTCAAATTCAATCAGGTTTAATTAAGGATATTTGACAAAGAAATCCCATAGCTTAAAATCTTCCTTCAAAAGAAAATTGCTTCTTGAAAACAAAACAAATCTTTAAAAATTAGATGGTCTAAACTTCTAAACCTTATTTAAAATTAAATAACGTTTGAACTTTTGCTTTAAACATAATTAAAAATAATAATTAACTATTAAATAAATAATTAAATAATAATTATCTTTTCATAATTAAACCATAATTAATCTTTAATTAATTATTAAATAAATATTTAAACCTTAATTAATAATTAAATTAATCTTAATCCGAACTTAGGTAAATCTTAAATTAATTAGTAGTTAATGAAACCATAGATAATAACTAACCTTATATTTATTACTAATTAATAATTAACTTCCTTGATTAACACTTAAGTGCCAATTACCTTGTTAATCAGTGATTAAGTACTAATTACATTAAATAAATAAAGTAATCATTAAATAAATAAATATTATTTATAATTACTTCAAATAAGTTTTGAAAACTCTTTTCAAAATATTTAATTTGAGAGCACATTTAGATTTCAAAAATAATTCGTTTCCACGTACTACACTTAAAATGACTATCGCTATACGACCAACGATTTTGTAATTTGAACCCTTATTTTGATTAGCTTCAAAATTCTTATTTTTATACTTTAACTCTTATAAACTTAGAAATTTTTTTAGAAAAACAAAGTAAAGTTTTTGAAACTTAAACGAAAATTTTCTAAATGTAAGGAAAACAAGTGTTTGAAAATTAAAGGTTTTCGATGTCAACTACGACTCCAAATACTAATTTTACATTTTACATGTAACCTCATACTCAAGTGCTATCCTTTAGCATACACAATACAAATATAACACATATACATGTCATGGTTTACATAACCAAGCAAAGAACAAAACTTTCCATCCATAAACACATTTCAACTTCGATCTCTAAGTCGAACCAAACATCACTTCAATCATATATGCAAACATTTTAATCAACATCAGTATACAAACCATCAATAATGATTTCATTATCAAAGTATGGATATATTTAAAGTTAGAACTTTTAAATGAACTTGTGAGCTATACTTACCCAAAAGCTACCAAACCACTCTGAACTTCCACCAGAACTTTAGATCAAATAGATCCTAACTTTGAATTTGGTAAGAACAAGATCCGGTGGCCTTATGGTGGCTTTATGGTTCGGTCAAGGTATAGTGAACATGGCCCAATAATGGCATTCTCGGTCTTAAAAGGTGAAGGGACTTCGGATCATCATCGAATTCACAAAAATCAAACTCGAAAATGGGTTATCTTTCAACTGATTTTTGGACAACTCACTCGTGGAATTTGGAAAAGATGTCCCAAGGAAAGTTCTTAAAAATTATTTTCTCTACAATTTCAAATAAAGAATCAATTAATTTGGATCTATTTTTAGGGAAATATGGTCAAAAGAAGAAGAGGTATTTTCGGACATGAAAATCTAGGTTCGGAAATGAGTCTGAAAGAAATAAGATTTGGACCTGGCTAAGCCCAAAATTTAAAGATACGGTACGTAAGAAAGTTGTACCCATCCTAATTTTCTATGGTTTAAAAAAAAGAAAAGCTCCATTTGGTTAGAGTATAAGAAAGATATAGTAGAAGGAATGGAAGGCAAAATTGAAGAAACGAAAGGGGTATTTATAAGCAAAAGACAAAGTAAATTACGCTAATACCCTTCGTCTGTCACTTCTTCGTTTGGACTCCGATTGCAAAACTCCAAATATGAAAATTGTTCAAAGTTTCAGCATGAACGTAATAGTGCAACTTTAGTAATCAAATTCCATCATTTTCAAAATTTCCATTTTTGGGAATAAATTAATTAACTAACTAGTTAAATAACTAATACTAAATTACGGGGTATTACATTCCTCCCCCCTTAAAAAGCGCTTCGTCCTCGAAATTTCACCAATGAAAATGTCATGATTTTGGCTCCTAATTATCATAAACTATATAACTAATGGGTTTACAACCAATTTTTTAACCAAACAAGCACAATTGCATAGTGTGTTATTGTTTCATCAAAAGAAAAATATGTATGCAGAATGATTCCAAATCAATTCCTTCTATATGAATGCATTTCTTTTGAAAACAGTTTTAAAAACATGATGCAAACAACCTGTTAACAAGAAATCTTATCGACATTCCAAAGCTAAGTTGTTAACAAGAAATCTTATTAATACCTCAAAGCAATGTTTAGAAATGAACAATCCCTTTGAAACCCCTTTCTAATGAGTAGATGGGGATGGAATGTCTTCGAAGGTTGGCCTTGTGAAAGTGTTAACTATTGACAGAGGACCAATCAACACTTTAAGACAAGAACTAAGAGAAGAATTACTCATTTACAACACCTTTCGAATGGGTCAAAATGGTCATTTGCATCCTTTTTTGAGTGGGTCGTAAGGATCATTCATGTCTCTTTTCGATTGAGTCGAAAGGGTCATTCTGCCTATAAAAAAGCATAATCCACTTTCAAAAGTATAGTTTCTGTTGTGATGATAGGAACTCCTTCGAGATCGGTTATATGTCTAGGAATAACCAAGCTCCTTTCGATGATGTCCATCCAGCAAACATAATTTAATATTCATACAATCAGCCCTTTCGAAACCCCTTTCGATCAAGTCGAAAGAGTCCTTATTCTTTTGACAGTATTCAATGTTCAATATATAAGATTTAAATTGAATATGCAATTGAATTAAATCTTAGAAAAATGGAGTAATTTCAATGAACTTATTAATATCAAATTATCATCAGTACATCAATTTAACATTTGATATTACGAAACGTGATGATAATATGATCAGAAATCATGCTTTCTAAGTTGATTCTGTTGCATTGCATTAGCCAAATAAGGGTTAAGAAAATAAGTGAGCATCATGTGTAATTGTTCATTAGTCAAGCTAATGGTTGAAAATGATCTTCACCATATTTAAAATAAATATTGGACCCATGCGTCCTTTATTTTGCATTCATCTATGGATTACAAGTGAGAGAAATTTCCCCAAATTGATTTATAGTTACAAAACTTTAATTTTGATATGAAGTAAGAAAGAGTATTTAGAATTCCAAAATTGGTCCTCACACTTGGACACTTAATGTCATATTTATAGATGCAGGATGACTGTCTTCCGTATTCGTCCTTTCAAAATGGTCGATAGGTCACTCTCCTAGCCTTTCACATTCATCCTTTTGCCTTCGTCCTCTCACTTATATAGTTTTGAAGGCGGCCACTTTGGTCTCTTATCGTGCTTGGGATAACCCTTCTGCCATCGTCAATAGTGTACTAGCAACAGATACTGTTCTCACATTCTTAACTTTTTCTTTCGAATATTTCTAGAACCTTTCGACACCCTCGTAAGGCAAGCCTCTTTTTGTAGCGAAAGGGCCAGTGTTCCCTATCGCATTATTTTGATGTAAGTAGAAGCAACACTAATTCCTTCTTCTCCTTCAAAACCACCCTTAATTGCTTTCGAACAATTTCGAAAGGATTATTAGGTGATGACTGAATCATTGCAAAAAGTCACTTGGTTTCATGTAGAGTTTTATTTATGCTTACAGAAGGTTCCAGCCATTTTGAAAGGCTTATTCTTACTTTTGAAAGGTGCACATTGGTAACATATCTCTAGGTGTAAGATTGACAACGATGAAACCAACTATTTCGAAATGTTTGGTTCTTATGTACATGCTTGTTGTCCAATACCTTCGAAAGGTGTTTCGAAATCATACTAAGCTCTCTCATATATGTGGATTCAACTGCATCGAAAGGTTTAGCTGAGGCAGAAGGATAGCTTTGCTTTCATTTCTACTCTTTCCAAAACTTTTTTTTCACTTGACACTTGTGGGTGCTCAAGCACTTGCGACTCTATCCTAATCTCTTTGAAAGCATCTTAATAGCTTCGAAACACTATCTTTGAATTATGATGAAACCCTTGTCTTCAATACTTTTGGATCTTAGCACTTTTATAAGCCTTCTTTCATGCTTTATTCTCAAGTGAATTTTATGGTTAACATTTTGTCCCCTTGCATGAAAGAAGCTTTTTTTAGGACAAATATTTAACAGCTTTCCTTTTGCGTTATTCCATCCTTAATGACCTTGTTTCCTTGCAAACTTCAAAGTAAATAACATTCTCTATTATTAGTTCAAAATTTACATAAAAATATGCTCATTGATATAATAAAAGACAATGTTAGTGTCTTAAATAATAGTATTCCTGAAATATAGCTCTGGAAACAACGGAGATTAATTGGTCATCATCTGAAGTTTATAATTGATAATAAATCCTCCATTGAGAATGATTGGAGGTAAGAAACTCTTGTCTAGCAATAATAGCAGTCCCACCATCCAACTTTGGTAATAGTAAAATAATTTTAGGAACTAAGCCCCTATTATATTAATAGAAGACCAGACATGTAGTTTAAATCCAACTTTAATAATTGAAGTTCAGGTTTTTTCTTTCGGTAATAAGAAGTGTTTGGTAATGAAAATCCATTAATTATCGTCTGGAAATGTGTCATCGAATACCGTGAATCTTTATCTAGGGTAAATAATAGGCATCTAGAAACTGCTATTGAAAGTAATAATAATCATGAAACTAAGATTTAGATGTTGATAAGTGTTGTTTGAAAGTTAGCAGTAGAAATTTGGTGACCCTACATCAGTTCACAATAAGTTAGATCAAAAGTTTTAAATAAAGTCTAGAATTTCATTGAGATCCCAATAGCAACTGCCTTGGACCCAAATTCGGGCATTAACGAATGAAATTCAAAAGTGAAAAGACCCGAAACCAAGATTTGGGTATTGGTGGATGATAGCCAGAAATCCATGATAAAGGTTTCCGTAATAGAAGTTCAAAGCATAGATCCAGGCATGAATAAAGTCCACACATAAATAGTAATAGCCCTTAAACCCAGATTTGCGTATGATGAGGGCCAAAGATTAGAAGCAAAGACCCAAAGCTCATATTCGGGTTTTAATAAGTGAAGTTCTTAAATTCTCTTTTAGGAAGCAGTTGGAGGCTGTAGATTCTTATTTAAGCCTTTTGTTTAGCACCGCTCTTTGGGTCTTGATTCTTTTAACATGTGCCACCCTTGAGGCCTTGTATGTTATCGTTGTTTGATATGCTACTTCTCAAGCTCTGACGTCTTAGTCCGTCCTTATCGTTGTTTAATATGCCACTTCTCGAGCTCGGACGTCTTAGTCCGTTGTTGTTTGTTGTGCTTGGTTTATCCTCAAGCAAGACCCAATGGCTTACCCAACCTACCTCTAGGAGGTGCTCCAGCTAGTCCTTTATAGGTGGGAATGAAGGCTTGTTTGGTTCCTTGGCTAGGCCATAGCGTGCCGAGACCAAGGGCTTACTCCGCCCTCCCTCTAAGAGGTGCCTTGACCAGGAAAAAGCATGGCATGATCAAGGACTTGTTGATGCTTTAACCTGGCCATAGCATGGCATAGATAAAGGCTTACTCTAACCTCTCTCCAGGAGGTACCATGATTTTGCCAAATCATGGCATGATCAAGGGTTTGTCAATGCTTTAACCTGGGCATAGCATGGCGTTTAAAGGCTTACTCTAACGTCCCTTCAGGAGGTGCTTTGACCTGGCCAACTCGGCACGAACAAAGGCTTTGACCTTTTAAGGTAATTTTCAAGTGTAAGGAGAATTCTACTACCGACCATGTAGATTTTTCCTACAAAAAGTGGTGCTTTATTGAATTCGACTAGGATCTCTTTATAAATATATTGATTTTTCTGTTTGGAAAAGTGGATCGTCGTTCCTTTAGGTGCTCTATATTGTTTTGTTTCATGCGCATTGATCCTCCCCGATTCCTTTCATATTTGGGCGTTTTCTTCTGGGATGGCCAATGGTTGAGTTCCATCTTAGTTATAAAATAGATATTCTCGGTTGATGTAGTCAGATTGCATTCTTTAGTGAGTCTCGACTTGAAACTTGTATTTTGAGGATGGTTTCTAGATTTTTTTTATTACTTGTTTCTGAAGCTTCACTCTCAACGACCAATTTCCTTTTCAAATCCTTTTGAAGCTCACATGTAGGCAATGTTCCACTTATTTCTTGTTACCATTTTTGTGCAAAGGCATTGTAATCAGCCATCATTCCTCTTCAAAGATAGTGCCTTTGGTATAGAGTTGAATTGTTTTCTTCATTTGATCAAACAAGTTATCGCTCTTATCTTTTGTTTCTCCTAAGGAATGATAGGTGTGGGGACAATGTGAAAGTGACATAAACTCCATTGTCTGGGTCATAAGGTTTAGCCTCTTTTTCTTTATGATTCTCCAAGCTTCCAGTCTCAACATTTGCACTTCGTATAGTTTAAATCTTTGATGGTTCCATGGGAGAATCCAATTGAGTGTGGCTCTGAGGACCCTTGTTCGGACCTTCTGATTTTGCTAAACATGGTGATGTAAAGTCTTAAATAAGTAAGCTTGAAATAAAATTAGGTTAGAAGAAAATAAACTTGGAATTTCAACAAGGATGGAGGTTCAGGCACTCCAACTTGCGTAAAAAATGTTAACAAGAGTTCTTGTCGACATCCCAAAGCTTGGTTGTTAAAAAGAAATCTTGCTAACACCTCAAAGCACAGTTTTAGAAGTGAACAATCCCTTGGAAACCCCTTTCAAATGAGTTGATGAGAATAGAATATCTTCGAAGGTTGGCTTTTTCGAAGTGTTAATTGTTGATAAGAGGACCAATCAACACTTTGAAACAAGAATTAGGAAAAAATAACTCATTCATAACCCCTTTCGAATGGGTCGATAGGGTCATTCGCATCCCCTTTCGAGTGGATCGTAAGGATTATTCATGACTCCTTTCGAATGAGCCGAAAGAGTCATTCTGCCTCTAAAAAAAGGAATTCACTTTCAAAAGTATAATTTCTGCTGTCATGCTAGGAACTCCTTCGAGAGGGGTTATATGTCTAGGAATAACCAAGCTCCTTTTGAAGATGTCAATCCAGCAAGCATAACTTAATATTCGTACAATCAGCCCTTTTAAGAAACCCCTTTTGATCAAGTCGAAAGTGTCCTTATTCTTTTCAAGGTCTCAATGTTTAATATATAAGATTTAAATTCAATATGCAATGGAATTAAATCTTGGACAAATGGAGCAAGTTCAATGAACTTATTAATACCAAATTATCATCACCATGTCAATTTAACATTTGAAATTATGAACGTGGTGATAATATGATTCGAAATCACAATGTCTAAGTTAATTCCATTGCATTGCATAAGCCAAATAAGGGTTAATAAAATAAGTAAGCATCGTATGCAATTGGGCATTAGTCAAGCTGATGGCTGAAAATGATCTTCCTCAAATTCAAAGTCAATATTGGATCCATGCTTCCATTCTTTTGCATTCATCTAAATTGGATTACAAGTGAGAGAAATTTCACCAAATTGATTTAGGGTTATAAAAGTTTGATTTGGTTATGAACTATGAAAAATAATTCAGAATTCAAAAATCGGCCCTCATACTCGAACAATTAGAGTCGTATTTAAAGATGTAGGTTGACCCCCTTTTATTTTCATCCTTTCAAAATGGTTGAAAGGTCATTCTCCTAGCCTTTCACATTCATTCTTTAGCCTTGGACCTTTTGCTTCTATAGTTTTGAAGGTGACCGCTTTGGTCTCTTATCATGCTTGGGATAACCCTTTCACCATCATCAATAATGTACTAGCAATGGATACTGTTCTCACATTATTAACATTTCATTTTGAATATTTCTGGAACCTTTCAACACCTTCGAATGGTAAGCCTCTTTCTGTAGTGAATGGGCCAATGTTCCACATCGCATAATTTGGATGTAAGCGAAAGTACTCCTAACTCCTTCTTCTCCTTTCTCCCTTAGTTGCTTTCGAACAGCTTTGGAAGGATTTGTAGGCGTCGACTAAATCATTGTGTAAAGTTACTTGGCTTCACGTAGAGCTTTCTTTATGCTTACGGAAGGTTCCAACCATTTTGAAAGTTTTATTCTTGCTTTCGAAAGCTGCACATTGGTAAAATATCTCTAAGTGGAAGATTGACAATGGCGAAACCAATTATTTCGAAGAGTTTGGTTCTTGCATACGTGCATGTTGTCCTTACCTTCGGAAGATGTTTCGAACCCATACTAGGCTCTCTCATAGATGTGGATTCAACTACATCGAAATGTCTAGCTGAGGCGGAAAGGTAGCTTTGTTTTCTTTTCTACTCTTTCAAAAGCTCTTGTTTCACTTGACACTTGTAGGTGTATCAAGCACTTGTAACTCTATCCTAATCTCTTCGAAAGCTATTCTAATGCCTTCAAAACACTGTCTTTGAATTATGATGAAACCTTATTTTTAATTCTTGTGAAGCTTAACATTTTTATAAGCCTTCTTTCATGCCTTTATTCTTAAGTGAATTTTATGGTTAACAAACTTTCAGGCAACGCTTATTAACACCGATAATTTGGGTTGCAGATATTCTACTATAATGATTTCGAATTTTCTATGATTTATTTAGGGCTGTCAATTTCCTACAAAACCTGAAACACGACCCGAAACCCGCATGGAAATTAGCGGGTTAACCCGATACGTTTAAAAAGCGGGTCATTTTTGGGTCAACCCGTTAGAACCCATTTAATAAACGGGTGGGTTTAGGGTTGACCCGTTAACCCCAATTTGACCCGACTAACCCATTTATAAGCTCGGTATTGTTGTATAATTCTCATTTTAGCTTGCACAAAAATGGTATTGTTGTTATTCACTTATTCCTACACAGTTGCACTTAACCACTTCCTACGTTTTCATGCACATACCCACGTTTTCATGTCCATTTCCATGTAACAACTTCCCAAATTTTCATACCCATCTTAGCTTGCAATAAAAGAATGACAACAACACCCTTCTTTTGCTCTAAAATTCTCATCTTAGCTTGCAAAAGAAGGGTATTTTTGTCATTCACTTATTTCTACACATTCGCATTTAACAACTTCCCACATTTTCATGCCCATTTTCATTTATTTATACAAATATTATTCTTAATGGGTTACACGAATCAACCCGAAACCCACCCGATATATAATCGGGTCAACCCAAAACCCGTCTGTTTAATAAACGGGTTGACCCGACCAGTTTAAAAATCAATCCGCACCCGAGTTGACCCGACCCGAACCTGGTCCAACCCGACCCATTGACAGGCCTAGATTTATTCCTAGATGATGGTTTCTGGACTTTTATTAAACAATTATTATTAGCTTTCTATTTGTTATTTCCAGAAGAAGAATTTCAAAACTTCTATAATTGAAACTAGAATTGGATTTCCTGTTCTCTATGTTTATATTTTTGGTATTCTATCAATATAGTTGGAGTCGAAATCCTAGCTCTCTTTCGTCATTTCCAAAGAAGGGTGTCAAGACATTCAACCGAATCAAATTATAGAATTAGTTTGCACTTATTATCATTATTTTCACATAATGATATGTTAACTTCCATTACTGGAATATTTTGATATAGATTTCAAGTTAACGACAGGAAAATGCGATTGGTAAGAAAGACTAAATGGGTCAGTAAGTATAAAGACCATATTCCAAGTTACCCAAAAGCAGATTTAGAAAAAACATTGTAAGAAAAGACTATAGACCATGTGAATTGTAAATAATTTACAAAGTCATTTACAAGTATACCGTAAAAATGTTTGTTTCAAATATCCGGAACAGGCTTATCTAGATTTTCGGCAATTAAAGGATCGACGATATGCTGAATTGCTATAAAAAGAATCTCTTTAAACTTCTTTTTCCATTTTCTTTATATTATCAGCATCATCAATGGATTCGATATGAGCCTTAAAAGCGTGGTTGAAAGCTTTGTTAGCACCCTTAATGCTTTTGTTTTTCCTCTCTAAATCAGCGATGCACTTTTGAAGATGATACTTTTCGCATTTAAGTCTTTGAATCTTGGTCACGTTTCATTGGTGGGTTGCCAATATCTCGCCCTCTACTGCTCATCAAAATATCTCATCATTTCGAATTTGACCTTCCTGCACCATTCTCCTTTTACCCTTTTATCCAAATCGGGAGTATAGTTAGTTGTAGAAGAGAATTTTTAAATTGCAAGAGATGAAGACCTTGTTGATTTTACGAAAGATGAGGTGATAGGAGAAGTTGGTAAGACGATATTTGGAATGTTATCCCCCATGATGAATTCCAACGATTTGCATTGAGCTTGCCTGCCTTTTAACTTAATCTCTAAATCAGTTATCTATTGCAGAAGCTCAAACATTTTATGATCAAAATCGAACGAAGGATTTGATTCATTTTGGCACTTCAATATAGAAATCGTTTCACTCTTGTTCTTGATGTCCAATTCAAGATTGGAGATCTGATCATTAAAATTTCTAACAATTATCTTTTGAAGCAAATATCTCCTATGCCATTCCAATGCTCAGCATTGCCTTGAAAACGAACAAATAGAGGATCCTTAAGTAGATACCTTTTTTCAACATTCACAGACAATATGTCTCTGATGCCAGTGAAGCGAGATAAGGAACCCATTGAGAGCGACGCAATAGCTAACTATGAGTCCTATTTAAACAAAAAAAGTCAAGACTCAAATAACCACCCTCTTTTATTACAATGATAGAAATTACAACTTAAGAAGAAATAAAACAAAACGTACAATTTCGTTGTTATAATCAAATACTTGTTTTATTACGCTTAAAGTTGAGAAATAACATTATTGAATTTGTTCAAGGAATTAGCTGAAATAGTAATTGTTGGATCAAAGGTGGCATTACATCCTTTTAGGGTAATAACTGGAGGATATTTACTATAGTCCCATTCCCCAGTAGGAGGACTATCACAAGTGCATATTAATTTAGTATGATATGTTTGAATTTCCTTGAGAAGCTTTTCTTTTTCTTCACCAAGAAAATCAAAAATGAAGATGGAGATGTTCCATATAAAGTCTATAAAGAACTATAAGAAATTAGTATCTAGCTAATTTCGAGGATTTCAAGAACGAAGACTTTTCTAAATTTTCTCGCCTTAATTTGACATATTTGCTTAAATAATATCTAGAAACAAGGTTGCCTGAGAGATATTTATTCTATGATAATGTAATAAAATACATCAAGTATAATGGAAATTAATATGGGAAATTCACATTACATGATTACAAATGTCCATCAGGTTCATATAAAATTGATTTTTTGAATAACTCGGAAATGAATCTATCCTTATAAATTTGTTCTTTTTTGGAGGTAACACATGGGGAATTTATTTGACTCGTGGAAAATTCCAGCAAGCCCACAGATGTGGATCAGACCCAAATTCATCTAAATATCTCCTACGAAGTCGCCTAACTAAACCCCCACTAAAATCACCCAAATATGAAAAATCTACGATAAGATGTCTGCAACAGGCTTTGTATAGGAAGTCTACTAGGACGTCCCTTTCTTTAATCAACATCCAAAAGAGTGTTATTGATTCTCGGTTCTCTTCCGAAATCTTGTCATATCGAAGGCGTACCCTCTTCAATCGTGGGGCAGCTTATTGGTCTTTAAAGGATGCTAACACTGCAACACTCTTATTAAGCTTATAATACTTGTTAAAGAGTGCATTACATTCTTTTAATTGCTTATCTAACTCTATATACATGCAATTTATTTTTTCTTGTTTTCTTTCGAGCTTTTTTTGTAAAGTTGGATAGATTTCTTTTCTGTCTAAAATAAAAATGTCAATTATTATCTTGAAAGTGAAAGCCATTTGGGCAAGGAATCCCATACTTGAGAAATGGGAATGGATGTTTGTGGAGTCTGCCTTTTCTCCCCTTGATCTCCAGCTTTAATATTGGTAGCTTCTTCATGGAGACTAAAAGGCTTAGGAAGTTCGGTTTGGTAACCTTCATGGCCACCAGAATCGAGGTTAACTTTGTATGAAGCCCTAGAAATGTCCTTGTCATTCCCTCCATGGGAACTAGCATGATCACCGCTACTGCTACATAAACCCTGATCTTTGTCCCCATTGTCAGGATTATCGTCATCCTCATCATCGTTTCTGCCTTCCTCCGTAATGATTTCATCATCATCATTTTCTTCATAAGAATTAGAATCTCCTTCTATAAAAGGGACTTCAAAAGATAAAAGTTTGGCGGCATCTATCTCTTCACTCTTGGGGACTTCAATTCCTTGCTCCATTTCTTCGACTTTATCCATAAATCTTTTGACTAGAGCAGGATTGAGTGAGGTGAAGCTAAGTCGGAACATTTTTCAGTGTTGTCAGAATAAGCAAGAATCAAAGCATCCTCATAAAAATTCACAATGATGTCACTAAGGGATGTGCTTAGAAATTGTGACACATTTTTCTTTGCTTCAAAGGCAGTATTAATGGCCATTTTCAAATAATTTTTATTCTTCCCCAGCTTTTTCTTGAGAGAAGATTGTTTAGTAACCATCCGAGCCTTCTTTTCCTCAGACTCCTTTAAAGCCATTTTTAAAGCTAAATTTTCATTGGATAGAGTTGTCTTGCTTTCCTCTCCTCTAAGATAGTAGTGCTTGAAAAAGAGAGGCCCCTAACCTTTCTTGTTCCTTCATTGCATTATCTTAGGCACCGGAAAGGGAGGTAATCTGTCTATTCAAAGTTAAGATTTCCTCTTGAAGTTTAGACATCTCAACAGAAGATTTCAAAGCGCTTTCTTGGAGAGAGTGTCAGCTTTTGGAAATTTGAATGGAAAATTATGACACGGATCAACATTCAATAAGAAATAATAATGAAAAGGGGAAAATAATACAAAGCATATCAAATTTTGTTGCTCTATTAAAGATCGACAATGTCTTGCTAGTTTCAGTATCAAGGAAGGTAGTTGAATGGGAGTAAAGGATGAAGAATTCTTGATAGACTATACCATTTTTTCGAAATCACTAGCGGCATCGATGATGTGGATTTGGAAAGGTTCAACTACTGAGGAGGAGTTGAAGTGCCTAAATTATTTTGTGTTTGTTCAACAATGCTAGGAGAGTCAAACACGGCGATACAGGACATTAAATCATCCTGGGAAAGAACTGCTCTAGGTGGATCTGTAGTAATATAAATAATAAGACCTTCCAAGGCCTTGCTTACATCAGTAGGACCACTTTCTTTAGAGGGAAGAAAAGATTGGGTATCAGAAGTTTTAGCTTTCTAGAGAGAGGGACCTACTGCAATCCTCTTGCTCAACTTCTTCTGACAATCATCCTCGACCTGACGATAGCTTGGGTCAAAGCCGATGCGCTAGATTTCAAAATTTGGGTTGATTGAATATCTTATAATAAATTCAATCGAGGGAGCAGTTATTAAAAATTCAAAAAGTACAAGTTAGTAAAGAAATCTGAGAAGTAACACAACGATAAATTAGATGTACTATGTTTAAGCTTACCAGGATGATCCGGACAAATTGGAGACATAGGAGGAAAATTCTTAGGATCACCTAAATACAAGAAACGTTTGCTGCTAGAAGTATGTTAGACAAGAGGGTGTTGTCCAAGCATTCTTTGACCTGTGGGTAGGAGGGAATGTCTTTTGGAGGTTGCTTGGCGCTAATAAAGTAAGCCTATCACTGGTACTGCCCGAAGCAGCGGTCAACTTCTTCACGAATCTTTTTCCCTCATCGTTAATTCTTTAGGACCACGACCTAATAAGAAAATGTAATTTAGAAAAAGGAAGTATTGAATAAAGATAAAGACTATGATCAACTTACGAGGAGAAGAGAAGGCCACTGTTGTTTGGAAAACATTTGACGAAAAAGAACCGCGTCTCCCAATTTCTAAATTTATTTACACCCTCTGAAATTAGTTTCTTAGGGGATTAGCTCTGAAAATCTAACTATTCAGATTGCTAAGTTTGACCAGGTGGACTAAATAGTTAAGAACTTCAGCATGTAGTGAAGGAAAACCTGATTTTCCGAAGCCATAAGTTCCAAAGAGATAAGACATTTAGCAATAATTGGATAGGTGTAATGCCAATATGATTAAGGAACATAGATAGGAAATCTGGGAATGGATGAAAGCCACCATGCCAAACGTGAATTGTAGTATAAGAAAAGTATCCTTCAAGGGATTTTGAATAGCACAGTTATTGCTAGGGGGAATGGCTTCTGCTCTAGTGATTCCATAGTCGTTCAGAATGGCATCGACTTCTCTTGAGAAGATATTATAGAATGTTTGGAAATGACTTCAGCCTTTTTTGTTGAAGATTCTGCTTATGGAGCTATATCTTTTCAAGATTTCTTGGAAATCTTATCCATACCCATGATCCTGATAGGTAAACCAATTCATTTAAAGTTATAATTTGTTCCATTATTAACACCTTTCGAAGATGTCGAAAACCCATTGCAATAACTCAAGTGTCCAGTGTATGATTCTGTATCTTTGAAAGAGTGTTAACGTTAATTTGATTCATGGAAATCATTGAGCTTTCGATGATATCGAAGGGGTAATGGAATAGAAACATCTAAACACACCCTTGGACAATATCGAAAGCTTAGAAAAAAAATTACTATTAAAAGGAACAATTAACCCTATAATACTAGTTTATATATATGTGTGTGTGTATGTGTGTGTGTATGTATATATAAATGCATATATATATATATATATGTACATACATATATATATATATATATATGTATGTATTAACAAAATTTTACAATCAAACCGAATAAACCTTTCAATAATGTCGAAACCCACAAATATTATTTTACTTTATGAATATTGCTGAAACACTATATTACCACTAAAAGTCAAAAGACTTGAATCTAAGTAATTTTAATACGAGTGAAAAGACTATGGAACATTTCGATAGTGTTTACAAAAATGATAGTTATGCCACTATTAACTACAATGTCTTTCGAGTAAGTCGAAAGGGGTGTTAGGTTTTGAAAGCATACAAATAACCAAACTTGTTTCAAATTGGGCGGTTTCGATCAAGTCGAAAGGCTTGATATGGTTTTCAACTTTAGCAAAACGTATGATTCTCAATCCAATTGATGAGAGGTAGTATAAATTTCTGACTTTTAGCACCTTCTAAAGTAAATCAAAATTGTGCTTCCAAAAGTATATGTTATATGATCATTAAATTGGACCCTTAAAAATGACTTCTTCGAAAGGTATAAGAATGCATTGAAACATATTTCTGCTTTTGAAGAAGTTTATCTCTTGCCAACCACGTCAACCCCTTTGAAAGGGTCCACTTAAAGGTAATCACTGGACCTCCTTTTGACCTCTTCGAAAGAGGTTAAAAGAGTAGAGCAGAATTGACCGCCTCAACCCCTTTCGAATGGGTTGAAAATTCAAGTTACAATATCGATATTTGTTTCATACGACTTAACCTTCTCTTTGAAGCTACCGGGGAAGAATTTTCTCCCTAATTCAATTTTTAACCCAGTTCTTCTAGAGGATAACAATCAAATTGATTCGAGCATGAATTTACATTTGACAATAACAAAGACCCCCAAATTTAAATCCAAACCATATTTGATTCTATAAAAAATCCTCCCAAATAAGTTAGAATTGAGCATAACTAAATGAGAGCTTGGGGACAAACATAACAATGGAAAATAGATACAAATTAGATAAATACAAACCAAAAATTAACACTGTAAATTAAGGAAAAAAACATAAAAGTGAACTCAAGAATAATTTCATACGAGCAGGAAAGACGAATGGTTTTCAAAAAATTAGAATAGAAGTACGAATACAAACCCAAAGAATTTAAGATCAGAATCAAACATAAATCGATTTGAAAGAAAAAACATTGCAAATATACCTTGAATCTAAACTCGTGCTTACTAAAAGTAGGAACTTAGAAAGAAATTGAAAATTATGATTCTTGTTGCAAGTTTTTAATGGCAAGAAGATGAAAATGTTGAGAGGGAAGTGCAATTTACGAAAGAAGCGAACGCAGGAAAAGCCATCAGATCTAATTAAATGAATGGCCAAGATCCATCCAGGAATATCAAAAGGTAGGAAATTTTAATAAAATGAAGATGGATTTCAAAACGGTTGATTTGAAAAGTCAAGAGCATCCCTTCAAGGGAGGAGGAAAGTGTTACCATCAATATTCAGTTCAACCTTGTCGAAACCATGGAGAATATAAAAAAGGAATTCACAGGGGATGTTATCAATAATAAAACCTTTCGAAAGAGTCGAAAGGATGCTTCTGCAAAAGTTGGATGTACTACAAGCTTCCGAAGGGGTCGAAAGGGGACAAAAGCACCCTTTCGCTTCAATTGTTTCCTTTCGAAACTGTAGCTTCTGCATGCATGAAGACGTTTTGAATGAATTGAAGAACATCTTTCGAAGGCGACAGATTACAAGCTTTCACGTGTGCACCAAACCTTTCAAAATAGCTGGTTTCGCCTTTATTCACATCCTACAGAAGACCACTTGGACAAAGCTACCCTTTGAAAGCAAAATAAGCCTTTCAAACAGGTTGAGACCATTCACAGTTATAAAGTAAAGCTCATTTAAGTTCAATGCAGCTTTAACATACAGCTGAGGATAGGGTTCTGCATCAATCAACAAGTATGCCTTCGAAAGCTACCTTCTTCATCTATACCTTTTTGTTTCAATTCCTTCAAAGCACTGAATATTCACCAATCGACAGAGTCGAAAGTCCATGACCATTTCTATTTGCAACAGCACATCAACAAAAAAGTGATGAGTGTGTCTACACCTTTCGACCAGCTCGAAAGCACTCTAGTTCCATTTAAAAGCAAAGTAGAAGGATTCCCTAACGTTAACAGCAATGAAAGGTCTCAAAGCCACCATTCGACCAAGTCGAGAGGGCAAATTCGAAAGCTGCTAGCCCATGTCTATAAATAAGACCCTAGGGTCTGGTTTAAGGGAACCAAAATCATTTACTTCATTCTTGTACTTTATTGAGTTTGTCAAACTTAATTACTAAATTAGATTGGGGATTCGACTACTTTATATTATTTAAGCTACTAGTAAAAAAGGAAAAGATAATCAAAGCATACTTATGGCATGGATATGTTGGCTAAAATAACGATTCTATGCGATTCTGATTATGATCCGCTTGTATCGACATGATCAAATGGCTACATTTCGAGGAAGTCGAAGCCTTCTAATTCCACCCTTATCATAGATTATTAGGACCAAACCTCAAGTCACCTCAACCACTTTGAAAAGAGGTTTTGATAGGATTCTAAACCAATCCAACAAGCTAAAAAGATATTATAAAAAGGAATTTGGGTGTTTTGACCGTGTTGAAAGGTTATATGAAAAGGAGTTTTAATTGCCAATAACTACTCGAAATGAGAGCTTAAGGGGATTGAAAGGTTTCAACTATTTCTACATGTTTGAAAGGTGGTTTTGAAAGGTTTACTTAATGTAACGACCCAGAATTTTTATTAATTTAAATTTGAATATTTAATAAATTTTAAATATTAATAAGTGAAATTTATAAGTCGAATAAATTTTAATTCGAATAATTGTATTTAATTGAATAATTAAATCGATAATTTAATAGGTGAAAATACAGAAATAATTGAAAATCGGGTTAAATATGATTGAAAATGATTTGGGAAATTTTATTTTATCATATTGAAGTTAGAATGATGTTTTAGAACTTTTAAAATCGAATTAAAAGTTAATTTGTGAAAATTGAATATTTTTATATTTAATCGACCAGTGAAATTAGCCAATTTTCGAACAGTATCATAATTGGACGAAACTAGTTCCATTGGATCCGTAATAGTTTGTTATTATCGGATTTCAATTTTCGTAGCAATCGGAGTTATCGTTTGATCGTGGCAGCTCGAAACGCATCGAAATTGTTTTTAATATTAATTTGACGAGTTAAAATAGCCATTTTTCAAACAGTGTCGGATTTCGACGAAACCAGTTTCATCGGATCCGTAATGTGATATTATTGTATGGTTTCAAATTTTATGTCAATCGGATTTACCGTTTGTTCGGTGCATGCCAAAACGCCTAGAAAATCGTTTAATCGGTTTAATTTTAAATTGAACGTTTATAGCCATAACTTGCACAGATGATCGAATTAGCTTTCGAAACCTGTTCCATTGTGTCCGGAACGTAGGGTAAACTCTAGAAACGTTGGTCACCGTGCGTAAATCGGAGTTTGGAATTTCCGGAATGAATAGTGTTTGAGAAAATTCTATAAATAGGGCCTTATTCACAAAAAAAATAAAGAAAATAATCAAAACCCTAATTTTCAGTTGCCGCCTCCTCTTGCTTCAATGGCCGATGTTCTTCCTCGCTTCCCCTTGTTTTTTCTTCCTATCCATCAATTTTTATCAGAAAAGTTCAACTAGAATATTGAAGAGCATAGCGTAAGCTATAAATCCAACGGTGGATTTGGGTAATCGTCGTCGATTGAAGATGATAAGTGGCCGCGTTCGTGGGTATGTCACGCACAAAAATCGAAGGCAACAGGCGACCGAGCTCGCCGTTCCTCTGGGCGTGGGTGGAGTGGAGCAAGGCGCTTCGAATGATGGTACCTGATTTAATTTTAATTGAGTGTGGTGGCGGCGTTCGTTAACCCTAGTCTCAGCTATTATGGGTTCATGAGCGTGATTTGTTTCTGGAAGAAGAACGTAGGGGGGCGAGGAGAAGACGTGCGACCCTGATGCCTTCAAATGAGATCCTACGGCCTTGATTCTATTAGGTTTAAGAAATTATAAATTATTTGTAAATTTAGTTATAAAAATTCGTATAAACTTGTAAAAATCATAACTTTTTCATACGAGGTTGAAAACGTTCGAAATCAGTTGCGTTGGAATCGTATGGACGAGCACTACGCTATGGAATTGGATTGGAGTCCTTTGGAGTTAGTGAGAATTTCGGGTAAAATTGAACGCGCGTTTAATTTTATTTGAAATAAATCGCTAAAGCGAAATTGAAATCAAGGTGAGAACTTCTCACTCACTCGAATCAGTTTCGATTTTAATTTTAAATAGTTATATTTAAAATATTTGAATACATGTTTGGATGATGATTGTTATCTATTGATTGTTAAAATAGACATTATGCGCCGTTAGTAAGCGGATGTTATTTATTAAAAACATATACCGCGAATATTTCATAAACAGTGAAATTGGTATTATATACAATAGCAATATATATATTGGCATATGTATATATTGCAGTTATTGATTTCCGCATTGTATAGCGGATGAGACCCTATTGCGCCGTCTATTAAGCGGATAATATTTTAAATCCCATATACCACGATAATTCCGTACTGGAGCGGAATTGATATTGTGCTAATGTTTTTGGATATAGGAAACAGGTTGGAGGGATCCAACTAGATTCCTCAACAGTATTTATTTGATTTCAGATACTTTGATATTCGTTGATTATCATATCGATATATGATATCGTTGTTGTCGTGATTGACTATTTGGTATGTAGCATCATTGGGCCAAATTTTGGAATTTTAAAATGATTTTAAAGTGATTTTTGAAGAGTATACGTTTACAAAATATTTTTGGAATTGATCCATTATAAATAAATAAACGATATAATTTTAATGTTATAAAAATTATGGTTTTTGAGAAATATAGTTAAAGGTTGATTTTTGAAAATATAAGGCTAATGATTTTATAAAATAGTTTAATCGGGATTTTAGAATTTATTATAAAAAGTTTAAAAATAGGATTTATAAAATTTAATTATTTTATAAATAAAAGGTGTGAAATTATAAAGGAGATTAAAGATGTTTTAAAATAATAATATAAATTAATTTATATAAAAGATTTATAAATTGATATTTATAAATTAAAATATTTGAATTATAAAACGAGTTTTTATAAGTGTTTGAATTAATTGTGAATGAATTTCATAAATGAATGAAATTTATAGAATTATAAACGGTGAAGTTATAAATGGAATTTTATAAGCAGTAGGTTTATAAAATTTGAAAAGTTATTTGAAGAATGGATTTTTGATAAATAAATGAATCTTATAAGTTATAATATTTATAAATTGGGAAGTTTAAAAGAATGATTTTTGTAAACAAATAAATTATAAGTGTTTAACTTATAAATGAATCTTTAGTATATCATTGAGATATGAATTGAGATAGGTTAATAAAGGAATTTATAAAGGAAGTAGTTATAAAATAAATAGAAATGGAATTTATAAACATTGTTTTATAAATTCGCAACGACTTATTTTGATAAGTTAATTTTTATAACTTATTTATGGAGTTATATTCACGTTTTAGACAGTGAATAATCCTTTAAAATAGAATGAATAGAAATGATGAAATTGGTTAACAAGTATATTCACGTTTTTGAATAGTGAATAATATGTTAAAGAAAATGTTTTGGATGTGATATTTTAAATAGAATTAAAACGATCCAACGATGTTTTTAAATGTGTTGAGATTCGAAACCATAGATTTCAACATTCATTGTTGAAATAAACGTTTTCGAGAAATAAAAGGAAATGGTGGACTATAACACTGTTGTTATAGTAAATGATTTCCGAAAGGAAATGTTTTGTTTAGTATTGGGATTTATATATCTATTTTAATTTCGAATCCCTATACTAGTATTTTGGGTTGTCGTAACGATGTTTTACGCAACATTCGTTTTAGCCCAAATAAATATGTTTAAGAGAATGATTTCCTTAAAGAATGAAATATATACTTAATCTCGATTTAAGTATATTGAATATTTTCCAAGTGTTGAAAATAAATGGATTTGAGAATTACTTAATAAGTAAGTATGGAAATGTTTTCCAATATAAAGTGAATATTTTGAGAATTTATCTTTTTGAAGATAAATTGAAAATGAATAATTGAAATCGTATATCAGTAGATATTGTGAAATATAAATTCACTATGGAATTTATAAAAGAAAGTGGAATTCGTTTAAAAATAAATATTGATTTATTTTTGAAGTGTGAAAATTATTTATCTTGTAAAGATATGAATTTTGGAAAATAAATAATTTGGAAAATTATTTGAAATCTGGTGATGTTGTGCATATCCATTGATAGTTCAATAATCGACTATCAATATTTATCTTTGAAAGGTATTTGTTGTGATTTGTTTGAATTGGAATGCCACACTAATTTTTAAATTATTGCGCTCGTTATTCGGATTACCCATTCCGAATAGTGATACGACGTAATGGATAGCACTGATGACCGGTGTTGAATACCGGATATTTTTGAAAGCGAAAGGACAACTCGTCGATTGTCTTTGCACCGAGTAGCTACGGTATAGAGACCCCCTATGTGATGGGAAGTCCGGACGTGATTAGAGATTATTCGGATTGCAAGGACTTCTTTGTAAGTGCCTTCGGTTCTGTTCGAGCCCGGAACAGACTTGTATGGATTGTATGTCTGACATTACAAATTGAGATATAATGCTGATTTCTTTCAAATATATTTCTGTTGGTGGCGGAGAATTTATTCTTTTAGCTTAACACCCTTCTCTGAGACGTACGAGCTCAGAGGTTATGTAGTTGATGGTTATCAGCGATATAATCCCAATTTGGTAATGTGACATGCTGAGTGTTGCTGTGAAATGATCATTGTGTTGATCATTTGTGATAAGATCATTTGTTTGATCGTTTATCTTTGTGATCATTTCTATGATCATTTTTTGACCCAAAGCATGGATTTTGTATAAAGCATGGCTTTGTGGACGTGACTTCGTCGAGCCTCACACCTCGGAATGTTTAAAACAGGAAAGATGCGGCAAGGTTATGAGGGGTAGCTCCCTTTAGGGTATGTGCATTTCCTTCTGAAAAAGGGTGGTATCATGGTATGGAGCCCAGATACTTACTCATGTTGAAACACTTTATTTATGATTGTGTGATGTTGATGACGAGCGCTCGGTTAAAGGTCCCAAAGGACCGGGGGATGGCATACTCGTGTCAGTTGTTACCCAGTTAGGGGTAACCCGGCCTTGTGTTGGCAGAGATCCGGTTTGGTTCTCGGAGACGTCCTCCCAGAGGCGTTCTCATGTGGCAATGGGAAGTTCCTTGGCCTGACCATTTGTTGGAAATCCAATTCCCAATACGAAACCCTGTATGGTTTTAGTTGTAGAACCTGCCATTTACTTATGGTGGTCACCACTGTTTAGATGGTAGCTACAGTAGGCATAGTTTGAAATGTCTATGCTGGCTAAGATTTATATTCTATTTTCGAAATGAATTTTTCCTACACTATGCACTAGTAATAATATCAAATGTTTCTTTTTAATGCGTATCAAGCATCTTTGACTATCATAAGGAGAAATCTCCTCCGATTCTGTGTTTGCATTGTGTGTGTGTGTGCGGGAGGCCTTATGGTAGTCTCATTTTTAAAAGCATTGCGAATTGACTTTAAAAATATTCCTCTATTTTGATTTTAAAGATAAATATACTGTTTTGATTTCTCACACCAGTCACATGACTGACTCGGAGTTTATTGTTTTCCTTCCTAAACTCTGGGTGCCCACCAATTTCCACACGGGCAGTCAAGAGTTAAGGTTTATCAGGATATTCTGGAGTTGCTGGAGGCAAGCTGGATGTCATGGCGTATTATTAGTATATAGTATTTCTTTTTCCACTGTTTGTTGTTGTTTGTTGTTGTACACTCTGATGATATGATGTAATGTAATAACTGATATAGTTCTTTGTTTAAAGATTATTCATTTATTTATTATGTGTTGTTCCGCTACGATTGTGAGATTCTGATATTGTTCTGTTGTTTTCTGTTTCGTTCTATTTTCTTTTCTGTTCTAGTTTCGATCTATTTTCTATCTTCTTCTACCTTTTTCTTTTTCTTTCTTTTTCTTAAACATTAAGAATTCGTATTTCTATTCATCTTGAGTTAATCTATGGAGATTAGTGTATATTCAAGGAGTACGGATTTGCGGGTCTTCACAGGTGGTATCAAAGCATATGGTTAAGCGACAACCATGGCTCTGTTGGGTATTACTCATTAGAGATAGAGTTAGTAGTGCTCTAGAATGAGTTTGAGTGTAATAATAGCTATGAGAGCGTATTTGTTAGTGAATATATAAAATTGTTTTATATTGTGATGATTGGTTTATTGAGCGGCATATGAACCTTCGTCGGCACGGTCTGGACAACTATGCCGAAGGGGTTTATAAACACTTGAATAGAACAATTCGACACAGTATTGTTTTAAATTGGGTAAATGGAATAATTTTACTTGATTATATTTTATATATAAAGGAATAATTTTTCAAACTTATTAAAGTGTATATAAGTTGATTGAATAGGTTGTTTGAATAATCTAAATTGAAGAATAATTGTATAAGCAAATGAATTATAAGAATTGAATTATAATTAAAGTGATTTACAATTGTGAAATAAACTTATATATATAAGAAGTGAAACTATATGAATAAATTTATGAATATGAGTTGTAAATAAAAAATGAATTTAAAGTTAAATGGAAATTTACTTTAGAATTTTGGAATCTGAATTGATTTATAAATTGGAATTTAAGTTATGTAAAAACAAGTGATGTTTGTAAAATGGAAGTATAACTTAAGTGATGTAGAATGAAGTTGATATTGGTACGAAGTAAATTAATAAAGTTAAGGGGTAGATATAAACTTGAGTTATGTAATGAAATTCAACTTTTGAAATTGAATTGAATGAATGGATTGAATGTTTATCAATTAAATGTAAATTAAGTTGATATGAAATAATGAATGTAAGTGTTAATTCATTAAAATCTAATGTTATTGGAAGTTGAAAGATTGAATGAAAATCAATTTAATTAAACCAATTGAAAGTGATGGTGTTAGACCAAAATGAATATAAGCAAAGGAATTTGGTTGTAATTAATATACGTTGGTTGTTATATGATTGTTAGTTGATTATATATAATCCATTAAGTATTAATGAAATTAAGTTAATGAAATTGGAAGCTAAAGTAATTGGAATTCAATTGGAAGTTAAGTGAATCTTAAAAAGAATTGAATTTGATTTGGAAGTGAACCAACTTGAATATGAATTAGTGAATATAAACTAATTGAAAATGAATGTTAGTAAAAACATCCACTGTTAATGAATCAAATGTGATTAAATTGAAAACCCTCATTGAATATTAATGAGAATATGAATGAATATTTATTGGTTATGAATGTTAGTTGGATGATAGTTGGTTGATGGTTGAATATATATTGCTTTTACTGCATTTGCTATGTTGGCATATATAGTTATTATGTTTCTATATGTTGTATATCGATACTATTGTCTATATACATGATTCTCATGTTGTTTGTTGAGTGTTTAGTAGGTGCGGATCGCGTTTGCTTCGCATTTGGAGCTCGCTTTCACGCTTTATTAACCGTATATGCTTGCTAATAAAATATAAGGTACATATCTCGGATTAAATACCGTACTTATACAATTTTTTCCCTACGGGATGCCTCATTACTTGATGAGATGTATATTTGTGATATATATGCTGTCATTTTTTTTTCGGATTGAGCCGCGCAAAGGAGACTATGGCGAATTTTTCTGGAAATTTAAGGCGTTAGAAAAAATTTGAGAAAAATTGGAAAGTTTTGAAAATTTAACTTTGTTTGTAATTGAAAGTTAAACAATAGTAGTTGTTTTTGAAAAGATAACTAAGTATGATTTTAAAACTTAGTAAAGTTATTGTAAGAAATTTAACTATGGATTTTGGGAAAGATAATAGATTCTGTAACTTTTCTTACTTAATAATTTCGAGGACGAAATTCTTTTAAGGGGGGAAGTATGTAACGACCCAGAATTTTTATTAATTTAAATTCGAATATTTAATTAATTTTAAATATTAATAAGTGAAATTTATAAGTCGAATAAATTTTAATTCGAATAATTGGATTTAATTGAATAATTAAATCGATAATTTAATAGGTGAAAATACAGAAATAATTGAAAATCGGGTTAAATATGATTGAAAATGATTTGGGAAATTTTATTTTATCATATTGAAGTTAGAATGATGTTTTAGAACTTTTAAAATCGAATTAAAAGTTAATTTGTGAAAGTTGAATATTTTTATATTTAATCAACTAGTGAAATTAGCCAATTTTCGAACATTCTCAGAATTGAACGAAACTAGTTCCATTGGATCCATAATAGTTTATTCTTATCGGATATCAATTTTCGTAGCAATCGGAGTTATCGTTTGATCGTGGCAGCTCGAAACGCATCGAAATTGTTTTTAATATTAATTTGGCGAGTTAAAATAGCCATTTTTCAAACAGTGTCGGATTTCGACGAAACCAGTTTCATCGGATCCGTAATGTGATATTATTATATGGTTTCAAATTTCATGTCAATCGGATTTACCGTTTGTCCGGTGCAAGCCAAAACGCCTAGAAAATCGTTTAATCGGTTTAATTTTAAATTGAACGTTTATAGCCATAACGTGCACAGATGACCGAATTAGCTTTCGAAACCTGTTCCATTGTATCCGGAATGCGGGGTAAACCCTAGAAACACTGGTCACCGCGCGTAAATCGGAGTTTGGAATTTCCGGAATGAATAGTGTGAGAAAATTCTATAAATAGGGCCTTATTCACCAAAAAAATAAAGAAAATAATCAAAACCCTAATTTTCAGTTGCCGCCTCCTCTTGCTTCAATGGCCGATGTTCTTCCTCGCTTCCCCTTGTTTTTTCTTCCTATCCATCAATTTTTATCAGAAAAGTTCAACCAGAATATTGAAGAGCATAGCGTAAGCTATAAATCCAACGGTGGATTTGGGTAATCGTCGTTGATTGAAGACGATAAGTGGCCGCGTTCGTGGGTATGTCACGCACGAAAATCGAAGGCAACAGGCGACCGAGCTCTCCGTTCCTCTGGGCGTGGGTGGAGTGGAGCAAGGCGCTTCGAACGATGGTACCTGATCGAATTTTAATTGAGTGTGGTGGCGGCGTTTGTTAACCCTAGTCTCGGCTATTATGGGTTCATGAGCGTGATTTGTTTCTGGAAGAAGAACGTAGGGGGGAGAGGAGAAGACATGCGGCCCTGATGCCTTCAAATGAGATCCTACGGCCTTGATTCTATTAGGTTTAAGAAATTATAAATTATTTGTAAATTTAGTTATAAAAATTCGTATAAACTTGTAAAAATCATATCTTTTTCATACGAGGTCGAAAACGCGCGAAATCAGTTGCATTGGAATCGTATGGACGAGCATTGCGCTATGGAATTGTATTGGAGTCCTTTGGAGTTAGTGAGAATTTCGGGTAAAATTAAACGCGCGTTTAATTTTATTCGAAATAAATCGCTAAAGCGAAATTGAAATCAAGGTGAGAATTCTCACTCAATCGAATCGGTTTCGATTTTAATTTTAAATAGTTATATTTAAAATATTTGAATGCATGTTTGGATGATGATTGTTATCTATTGATTATTAAAATAGACATTATGCGCCGTTAGTAAGCGGATGTTATTTATTAAAAATATATACCGCGAATATTTCATAAACAGTGAAATTGGTATTATATATAATAGCAATATATATATTGGCATATATATATATATATTGCAGTTATTGATTTCCCGCATTGTAAAGCGGATGAGACCCTATTGCGCCGTCTATTAAGCGGATAATATTTTAAATCCCATATACCGCGATAATTCCGTACTGGAGCGGAATTGGTATTGTGCTAATGTTTTTGGATGCAGGAAACAGGTTGGAGGGATCCAACTGGATTCCTCAACAGTATTTATTTGATTTCAGATATTTTGATATTCGTTGATTATCATATCGATATATGATATCGTTGTTGTCGTGATTGACTATTTGGTATGTAGCATCAATGGGCCAAATTTTGGAATTTTAAAATGATTTTAAAGTGATTTTTCAAGAGTATACGTTTATAAAATATTTTTGGAATTGATCCATTATAAATAAATAAACGATATAATTTTAATGTTATAAAATTATGATTTTTGAGAAATATAGTTAAAGGTTGATTTTTGAAAATATGAGGCTAATGATTTTATAAAATAGTTTAATCGGGATTTTAGAATTTATTATAAAAAGTTTAAAAATAGGATTTATAAAATTTAATTATTTTATAAATAAAAGCGGTGAAATTATAAAGGAGATTAAAGATGTTTTAAAATAATAATATAAATTAATTTATATAAAAGATTTATAAATTGATATTTATAAATTAAAATATTTGAATTATAAAACGAGTTTTTATAAGTGTTAGAATGAATTGTGAATGAATTTCATAAATGAATGAAATTTATAGAATTATAAACGGTGAAGTTATAAATGGAATTTTATAAGCAGTAGGTTTATAAAATTTGAAAAGTTATTTGAAGAATGGATTTTTGATAAATAAATGAATCTTATAAGTTATAAGATTTATAAATTGGGAAGTTTAAATGAACGATTTTTGTAAACAAATAAATTATAAGTGTTTAACTTATAATATGAATCTTTAGTATATCATTGAGATATGAATTGAGATAGGTTAATAAAGGAATTTATAAGGGAAGTAGTTATAAAATAAATAGAAATGGAATTTATAAACATTGTTTTATAAATTTGCAACGACTCATTTTGATAAGTTAATTTTTATAACTTATTTATGGAGTTATATTCACGTTTTAGACAGTGAATAATCCTTTAAAATAGAATGAATAGAAATGATGAAATTGGTTAACAAGTATATTCACGTTTTTGAATAGTGAATAATATGTTAAAGAAAATGTTTTGGATGTGATATTTTAAATAGAATTAAAACGATCCAACGATGTTTTTAAATGTGTTGAGATTCGAAACCATAGATTTCAACATTCATTGTTGAAATAAACGTTTTCGAGAAATAAAAGGAAATGGTGGACTATAACACTGTTGTTATAGTAAATGATTTCCGAAAGGAAATGTTTTGTTTAGTATTGGGATTTATATATCTATTTTAATTTCGAATCCCTATACTAGTATTTTGGGTTGTCGTAACGATGTTTTACGCAACATTCGTTTTAGCCCAAATAAATATGTTTAAGAGAATGATTTCCTTAAAGAATGAAATATATACTTAATCTCGATTTAAGTATATTGAATATTTTCCAAGTGTTGAAAATAAATGGATTTGAGAATTACTTAATAAGTAAGTATGGAAATGTTTTCCAATATAAAGTGAATATTTTGAGAATTTATCTTTTTGAAGATAAATTGAAAATGAATAATTGAAATCGTATATCAGTAGATATTGTGAAATATAAATTCACTATGGAATTTATAAAAGAAAGTGGAATTCATTTAAAAATAAATATTGATTTAGTTTTGAAGTGTGAAAATTATTTATCTTGTAAAGATATGAATTTTGGAAAATAAATAATTTGGAAAATTATTTGGAATCTGGTGATGTTGTGCATATCCATTGATAGTTCAGTAACCGACTATCAATATTTACCTTTGAAAGGTATTTGTTGTGATTTGTTTGAATTGGAATGCCACACTTATTTTTAAATTATTGCGCTCGTTATTCAGATTAACCATTTCGAATAGTGATACGACGTAATGGATAGCATTGATGACCGGTGTTGAAGACCGGATATTTTTGAAAGCGAAAGGACAACTCGTCGATTGTCTTTGCACCGAGTACCTACGGTATAGAGACCCCCTATGTGATGGGAAGTCCGGACATGATTAGAGATTATCCGGATTGCAAAGACTTCTTTGTAAGTGCCTTCAGTTCTGTTCGAGCCCGGAACAGACTTGTATGGATTGTATGTCTGACATTACAAATTGAGATATAAAGCTGATTTCTTTCAAATATATTTCTATTGGTGGCGGAGAATTTATTCTTTTAGCTTAACACCCTTCTCTGAGACGTACGAGCTCAGAGGTTATGTAGTTGATGGTTATCAGCGATATATTCCCAATTTGGTAATGTGACATGCTGAGTGTTGCTGTGAAATGATCATTGTGTTGATCATTTGTGATAAGATCATTTGTTTGATCGTTTATCTTTGTGATCATTTCTATGATCATTTGTTGACCCAAAGAATGGCTTTTGTACAAAGCATGGCTTTGTGGACGTGACTTCGTCGAGCCTCACACCCTCGAATGGTCAAAACAGGAAAGATGCGGCAAGGTTATGAGGGGTAGCTCCCTTTAGGGTATGTGCATTTCCTTCTGGAAAAGGGTGGTATCATGGTATGGAGCCCAGATACTTACTCATGTTGAAACACTTTATTTATGATTGTGTGATGTTGATGACGAGCGCTCGGTTAAAGGTCCCAAAGGACCGAGGGATGGCATACTCGTGTCAGTTGTTACCCAGTTAGGGGTAACCTGGCCTTGTGTTGGCAGAGATCCGGTTTGGTTCTCGGGGACGTCCTTCCAGAGGCGTTCTCATATGGCAATGGGAAGTTCCTTAGCCTGACCATTTGTTGGAAATCCAATTCCCAATACGAAACCCTGTACGGTTTTAGTTGTAGAACCTGCCATTTACTTATGGTGGTCACCACTGTTTAGATGGTAGCTATAGTAGGCATAGTTCGAAATGTCTATGCTGGCTAAGATTTATATTCTATTTTCGAAATGAATTTTTCCTACACTATGCACTAGTAATAATATCAAATGTTTCTTTTTAATGCATATCAAGCATCTTTGACTATCATAAGGAGAAATCTCCTCCGATTCTGCGTTTGCATTGTGTGTGTGCGGGAGGCCTTATGGTAGTCTCATTTTTACAAGCTTTGCGAATTGACTTCAAAAATATTCCTCTATTTTGATTTTAAAGATAAATAAACTGTTTTGAGTTCTCACACCAGTCACATGACTGACTTGGAGTTTATTGTTTTCCTTCCTAAACTCTGGGTGCCCACCAATTTCCACACGGGCAGTCAAGAGTTAAGGTTTATCAGGATATTCTGGAGTTGCTGGAGGCAAGCTGGATGGCATGGCGTATTATTAGTATATAGTATTTCTTTTTCCGCTGTTTGTTGCTGTTTGTTGTTGTACACTCTGATGATATGATGTAATGTAATAACTGATATAGTTCATTGTTTAAAGACTATTCATTATTTATTATATGTTGTTCCGCTGCGATTGTGAGATTCTGATATTGTTCTGTTGTTTTCTGTTTCGTTCTATTTTCTTTTCTGTTCTAGTTCCGATCTATTTTCTATCTTCTTCTACCTTTTTCTTTTTCTTTTTCTTTCTTTTTCTTAAACATTGAGAATTCGTATTTCTGTTCATCTTGAGTTAATCTATGGAGATTAGTGTATATTCAAGGAGTATGAATTTGCGGGTCTTCACACTTAACCTTTAAATCTTGCTTTGGGGTGTTGACAAGTTTTCGTGTTAACACAACATATATACATATGTATATATACTTGCAGTTCTATATGTATGCAGCTTTCGATAAATCTTTTCAACCAAAATCTCCTTACCTCTATGAATAGAAGTATGAAGCAACCAATTTTTTCATCCACTTCCTACCATTCAATAACCTAACACATTGGAAAATCATTTCCTAAACTTTACTCTTATGTTGAAAAAAGGAATCTAGATGGAGAATTTAACATTCTTATTGCACTATCATTTTTCTATTCCCGTAGTACAGTGGAAATTCCTTGCAGCCTTAGATTTACTCCAAAATTTCCTCATACAAAAATTACGAGGAGGCATATTTCAAGCTCTAAAATGGATAAGTCTAAAAATAGACTCGCGCTTCATCAACGAGGTATGAAAATAGAAATTCCAAGGCTAAAACTGCCTTTTCTTTGTTATCGCCTGCATTTATCGCATGATCGATCCTAATGCACCAACTAAATTTGCAGATTCTAACTCTATTTGCCGTCCTTACGCTTAACATGTGACCTTCAAAATCAAATATTTCACAAAGAAATTTCTCCATTTTCAAATTTGTATGTTATTTGGATAACAAAATACCAAAATATTCAGACGCATATTTCGCCTTGAAATTAAATTTCAAGCTGAAAGTTCTAAAAATAATTTTAGAGCCATAAACAACTAAAACCTAAAAAAAATTCAAACGAGAACATTTCATCTCAAGGGGAAATATTTCAAAGTATTTTGCTTCAAAAATTTTGATAAACCAAGCCACAATTTCAGTGTAATCGGAAGTCGATTATGTGCTAAACGCATAAACCATATTCTAAAATCTGCAACTAACATTTACCCATAAAACTTAGCATTTTACATAAAGGAAAAATGTCAAAACATATATTATTTGAAAATTTTCGTTTCCAAGGAACATGAGCAATGACCCATGATACCAAAACAACATTATAATGTCCTTCGCTAATTTTTTTAACTATTTTAAACTTTTAGTCTTATATTGCATTTGCTATTAGTCAAGTGTCTTCATGAGATTCATATATTTATACAGCTTCTTTACGATGCATATATATAAGAGTGGTTCGCATGTCCAAACACAATAACATAGTAAATAAATAGAAACTCATAATATCATGTGTGCCTTTTACTAGAGAAAAATAACAATAACAACCCAATCGACCTAAAAGAAAAGAACAAATTCTGGAAGGGAAAATACGCTAAAATAATGCCTATGGACTATGAGATTCCTTGCTTCATGGCTGGAGCTCGATCGATTGCTATGGCCATTGACTGGTTGAATTATGGCGGCTATACTCCTAATCTCATGCCACTAGCAATGTTGGTGTTGCTAACGGCTTCAAAATTGTCATCTTCTTAAGGAAGGGTCTAATGATGGTAGAAGTAACCTTCTACTAAACCGCCTCTCTGTAATGTTCTGCCTTTCTTACAGTTAAAGATGACACTTAATACATCCTTGGTATTCGGGCGTCGATCATTTAATACATCCTAATCAGTTCTGTTCTTCATTGTTGCCCGGCCTGAGTCGTGATTCTTTATTACGAACCACGCCATTTCCCTCATCATGGCCGGATATACCAGAGATCTACTAAAAGAAACCATCTTTATTTATATACGGCATTAGAGTACATGAACCTACTATTAGCCTGGACAGTTATAACAACCTGCTCTTACAATTGTTGATAAGTACAAATAAGAAAAAAAACAGGAAAAAGGAAGAATATATGGTACATGAATATGTCCTTGAAAATCTAGCTCATCTCTTGATAGGTCTGAAGTTTCCAGCTAAATTTGGAAAATATGCTCGGCTTACCCGAGCATTATAGGAAAACAATGCCTGGGCCAGTCTAGTAAACCAGCAAGAGAAACTCAAATCGCGAGGAATTTAGTGTATTTAACTTGTAAAACCCTTTAGAAATCAAAGGTATCTCGTAAAACAACGTCGCATATAAACACTGATGGGTTTTTACCTTATGATAAGCAAAAAAATTTTTGTAGAAAATCCAATAATATTTTTATAATGTCTAGAATACAAATATATATTAATCATAGTCAAAATTGTTGCATTTTTAAATTCTAACATAATAGGTATACAATCATGTCCACACGGTGCTTATTGGAGAATGGATTCCAACAGTGGCAAGGTAAGGGACTACCATCCATACAGTACTCCTTTTGATAAAATGTACCTGGGTCAGATCTTGAACTTGGTCCACCCAGCCAAAACGGAACCGCCCTATCCTTGAACTTGGATAGTACCGAATATGTCATCAACTTGGTTGTACCCAACCTTTATTGAGAGCTCTCATGCACAACCAAATCCATAATGTGATAATCTGGAAATGTGATGGCAAACCTTAGTGGTAGTGACCCTAAAGCCCTACTGCATCTACCCTGTTTTAGCTATTTCCCGGGCTATGAGGCTTAAGTTGATGCTTTTACCTTTCCTCTTAGCAGACCATCTTGGAATGCTAACATTGCCCTCTAGGTAGTAATACAATGCCAGCATTCATCCATACAAGTTCTTTCTTGGTCTGAATGAAACAGAAGGCACTACTTCCACTACATCCATTTTGGAATCACCCTCAAGATTAGTGGCAAGTAGCCCTTATGCTTTAAAAGCTCCATCTTTGATTCCATATTCTTCAAGATGTCTTCGGTTTGAAATGCTTGAGTTGGATAGAAGTTGTTTTAGGATAACATTTCCGATCCCAGTCTCTTCGAACAAATATACGGCGATTTTTGGTTGACTCATACATATTCTTTTAGAAGTAAGCGGATGATACTAGAGTCTCAAATGGATCTCTAATATATCCCTCAAAGCGAGAGGCATTTCACCAGAATGAGTTCACCCAAAGGAACACGAGCCATATGAACACCCGATGCTTCTATTTACTTCTTATGTCAAAACTGGCCATGATTTTATAGTCGGTTATTTAACTGTCAAATACACAAATAATAATAATTTAGATGTTTAATTACCCATAGCAACCACTAAACCTCAAAATAAATCTTTCATTTATTTAAAACACTTTCCAAAATATTTATTTAAAATATTCATATACTTATCTTATTGGCATAAGCATATTCACAAAACATTGGAGAATGATTTATCATTTAAAAATCATATCAGAGGATTAAAAAGAAATGTTATTTAAATTGAAGATAAAGAAAACCTCAAACAATATTCCTTCAGTGTTAAATGTGGAATGAACATCCATATCACTAGAATTAAGAAGGTTAGTTAAAGGAAAAATCTCAATTCTTTAACAAATTTCTTTCAATAAATCCTTTTTACAAATCCTTTTTTTATAAAATCTCTTTTATTTTAATTCCAAACCCACTTGCAATACTCTTTATAAACCACCAAATTAATTTGCAAAATTCTTTTATAAATATCAAAACCATTTATACAGCTCTTTATAAATCTCCAAAATCATTTTATAGAATTTCCTCTATAAATATTTTATAAATATACAAATCATTTATAAAAACTCTTTTATAGATTATCCTTATTTAAAACAGAACTTCTTTAATACACTTAATCAATTATGTTCCTTTGATAAAATCAGTTATTTAAAAAACCATGACTAAAATCATTACTTAACTTGAAACCATTATTAAAAGTATGATCGACCCAAAATATCAGAAAGCAGCTTAGTGATCATAATGATTCTCATTTAACTAAGTTTACTTTTCAAATTACAACATGGGTAGTTACATGATAAGCAGATATGTAAGAGGGAATCAGCCAATAAAAATTAATTATATAAGTAAATATACAAGTTACCAAATTGGCGGATGGGGGTTCGTTCTGCTAACACATGTCTAAATTAATATAATGGCAGAATGAGTTTTTATTTTGCCTAACAGATGTCAATATAATCTACTTGGCGAACTATGACAGAACAGTAATTTATTCTACCAAACAGATGTCGAATACAAGTTAATTACTAGAATGGTTATTTATTGTGCTAAACAAATTTCATTTGTTTTCATATTCAATTGGGTTTACTTAAGGATATTCGACAAAGAAATCCTTGGATTAAATTCTTCCTTTAAATGAAAGTTGCTTCTTGAAAACAAACCGATCTTTAAAAATAAGGTGGCCTAAACTTCTAAAACTTTATTTAACAATTAAATAACGTTAAATATTTAATTTAAAAATAATTAAACCTTTAATTAATAATTAAAAAATAATCGACTATTAAATAAACAATTAAATAATTATTATCATTTACATAATTAATTAAATAATAGTTAATCTTTAAGTAAATAATTTAACCATAATTAATCTTTAATTAATTTTAAATAATTATTTAAACCTTCATTAATAATTAAATTAATCTTAAGCAAAACTTAATTAAATCTTAACTTAATTAGTAATTAATAAATTCCTTTATTTAATAACTAAATAAAAATTAATTAATGATTACATACTAATTAATCCTTAAATAATAAATTAGATAATAATTAACCTTATATTTATTACTAAATAAGTATTAAATTCCATAATAACACTTAAGTGCTAATTACCTTGTTAACTAGTGATTAAGTACTAATTACATTAATTAAATAAATTAGTAAAATAAACACTAAATGAACAAATAAATAATTATTATTTATAATTACTTAAAGTATGTTTTGATTGCTTTTTTCAAAAATATTTAATTTGAAAACATTTGTAGATTTCAAAAATAGTTTGTTTCCTCGAATTGCACTTATAGTGACTATCGCTATACGACATTCAAATTTGAACCTTTATTTGATTAGCACCAAAATTCTTTTTTTTAACTTTAAATTCACTTTTAAACTTAGAAATTATTTTAAGAAAACAAAGTGAAGTTTTTGAAGCTTAGATGAAAACATTTCTAAAAGTAAGGAAAACAAGTTTTTGAAAATTAAAGGTTTTCGATGTCGCGACTACAATTCCAAATACTAATTTTTCATTTTACATATAACCACATACTCAAGTGCTAACCTTCAGTATATACAATACAAATACAATACATATACATGTCATGGTTTACATAACTAAGCAAAGAACGTAACTTTCCGTCCATAGACACAATTCAACTTTGATCTCTAAGTCGAAACAAACATCAGTTCAGATATATATATATATATATATATATATATATATATAACATTTCAATCAAAACTAATATAAAAACAATCAACAATGATTTCATTATAAATGTAAGAATCATATTTAAATTAGATCTTTTGAATTAATTCATGAGCTATACTCACACATAAGCTATCATACCACTTCGAACTTCCACTAGAACTTTAGATCAACTTAGATCCTACCTTTGAATTTGGCAAGAGCAAGACTTGATCGCCTTATGGTGGCTTTATGGTTCAGCAAGGTATGGTGCACATGGCTAAGGGTGGTCGAGCTCGGCCTTGAAAGATGGAGGGACTTCGGATCATCATTGAATTCGCAAAAATCAAATCAAAAAAATTTGCCATCTTCCAACTGATTTTGGATAAGTTATGTATGGAATTTGGGAAAGTTGTCAAAGGGTAAATTCATGAAAATTATTTTTTCTACAATTTCAAATAAAGAATCACTTAATTTGGATTTGTTTTGAGTGAGATGTAGTCAAACGAAGAAGAGGTATTTTTGGACTTGAAAATCTAGATCCGAAAATGAGTCTGAAAAAAAAGTGATTTGGAAAAAGCTAAGCTTAAAGTTTTAAGAAGTAGAACACATAAAACTTGTAGCCATTGGAATTTTCTACGATTTGAGAAAAAGAAAATCTCCATTTGGTTAAGATATGAGAAAAATATGGTAGAACAAAGAGAAGGAAAAATTGAAGAAATGAAAGAGGTATTTATAAGCAAGAAACAAAGTAAATTACCCTAATGCCCTTGGACCTTTACCCTCCACCTCCTCTTGCCACATCATCATGCTACTTCACCTTCATCTACCTCAATCACAACTTGTCTCCCCTTTCCATTGCATAAACAACTATTTTAAATGCTACATGTACTTTGTGTTTCCTTATGTTAGTTACTTAAGGAACCTTATATATTAAGTTTTAAAAAACAATTATTGTTATATGTCACATCATGCTTATATACTAACTTAATTATATATATATATAAACACTAATACATAAGTATCTTACATAGTATAAATGTGTATAACTATACAAAAGTTTTCACAATGTTTTCAACAACTTTTTGTCAATGAAAAATTGAAAAACGAATTTTGGTCACATTTTCGACTTTTGTTCGAACTATATATTTTTTTAAACTAATTTGAAAAAATATTTCACCATCATTATTCAAGAGAGTTTTATTTTAATTATAAAACCTATTATTTGAATATAAAAAATTAATTAAATAATTCCAAATTAAAGCGGTGAAATTTCAGGTCGTTACACTCTCCATGAAGGTGCACCTGTATTACCTAAAAACTAGAGTGAATAGGTGAAAATACGTAAAGCGACTCCGTGGAAGCTAATCCTAGAACAAAAAATTGCATCAAAATGGGGTGAATCAATTAATGGCGATGCCGCCAATAATAGCATGGGTGGTCTTCCGCACCATGGGATTAATTCGGTAGTAACTTCCTGTCTTTGAGATGATGTTGTGCCGACTAATGCTCATAATCATATGAGCAGTTAGATGTAGATTATCCATCTTCAAAGCATCGACATCTTAGGAAAAGATCTACAGTAGAATCTTTGAGCTGATCACTTCATAATCATCCAAGTCTCGTGGATTCCTCCAAAATCTCAATGAGATCATCAATAGTCAGCTCAATCAAGACACCCTACACCTTCGAACAAATCAAACTGTTTCCTCCATCAAAATTCTACGCCAATAAGATATCAAAATAGCACATTCGGCATAGGTAACATTACTGCTCGAAATTCTTGAAGTAGAGGATCGGTGCAAATCCTACCGCGACGAATAGCTCTTTTAGCCCAAAAGCGACGAACCCTTCTTCTTACTTCAGTCTAGCTATGTGTCCTCTTATGAGTGGAGACCACAATGGTGCGAGGAAAAACCGATAGTGCATAAAGGTGCCTTGGGCTGAGAAGTGGTCGGAGGGAGGGAATAGTGTTCAAATCTGAAGTGATTGTGGGGCGAGATCTAACGATCAAAACCAGCACGAAGGGGAAGCGAGGCTGCTGCCCCAAGGGAGAAACAGCATCAGCTAGGGAAGGAACAAAAGAGAGAGGTTGTTACTTGGAGGAGGAGGAGGAGGAGAATGGAGATTGGGTTCGACTTATTGAGGAAGGGGAAATGAAAGATTGCAACCGGGGAAATTTGGATGCGAATTTATAGTCCCATTCCAAGTTCAAGTTGTGCCAATACTTGTTAACTAGTATACAACTCTAGGTCAACCGCTAGGTGCTCAACCGCTAGACAAGCTAGGATGTTAATTGAACCTAGACCCAATTAGGGTTGGATTAATTAATAATAATGATTTCATGCCACCTCATTCGATTCGACACGATTCGAAAAATTCATGTTGTCATCATGGCAATGTCAAAGCCTACCACCTAGTCCCGAGCCATGCTCCAGCATTTTACAGTAGTCCCAACAAAACTACACGGCCAACAACAATCCCAAAAACCAAAAAATGTTCCAACTGCTATTTCCTTCCTATTTCGCACAGAAATATTTCTTTTATTAGCTGGTGGTACAATAGCACTTCAAACTACATACCCCGATAAAATTGAATATCATTCCTATTTTGTCTATACCTTAACGACAAGATATTAAAAACCATTATTTTATAAATCAAAAAATCATTGAGCTAAATATATGCTCCTTTATACTTGTTTCTAAACAACAGAAACTATTTCATACCAAAAGTTCCCTTAAAAATCAAATATATAAATTGAAGGTGATGTGCTTCGTATGTCTATATCCAAGTCAATCTTAATGAATTGTATAGATAATAAGAAGATAAGAGAATAAGATAGAATCATGTGCAATGGATCATTAGTCTAGCTAATGATAACAATGATCTTCCTTATTATCAAAACCCTTGCTGAATCTACAAATACTTCCATTATCAATAATCCAAAATGAGTTACAATTATGGGAGATTTTCCCTCAAATTTATTTATGGTTCACAAAGGTTTTTGTAAAAGAAGTAGAAAGAAAGAAACGAGCTTAGGATTCCAAAATACGGTCCCCAAAACTTGATCCCTTGGGTTTTATTTATAGATGCAGGTCATTCCTCTTACACGCCTGTGCTTTCGACCTAGTCGAAAGGTCACTTTTATATTCTACCTCATTCCATTCGACATTGTCGAAAGGCCTCGCATTCCTTCGATGTAGTCGAAAGGCATCTGTTTTGAGTCCTTTAATTCACCCTTGTGCTTCCCCTCTCTTTATTCCAGGCCTTTCGACCATGTCAAAAGTGTTTTATCTACCTTTCGCCTTGGTCAAATCTTTAGTGTTCTCTTTTTCTTGCTTTTTCTTAAGCTGCTTTCGGTGTCATCGAAAGGCCCTGAATGCTCCTTTTTCTTCATGTTGTCTTATTGCCATCAGAAGTAAAGATAGGTGCTTTCGACTCTATCGACAGATTGTTTACTTGGGCTTTGAAGATGTTGAAGCATAAGTGGTTTCAATGTTGTAGGCAGCTTTCGAATGCATGTTTGTGGACTGATGCGGAACCTTGTCCTGATGTTATTGGTTTTGACTGGTTCGAAAGGCTCTGCCTACTTTCGAAAGGATTATTTTGGACAATTTTGGATGAAGGAGAAACCTTAGATTCCGAAATCCAAAAGGCATAACTAACCATTCAAAATGTCATTGTGGACAACTAAAGGCAGTTAATTCTATGGACTGTTTATCAGCAAGTTTTAATTGTCGAAAATCTGATTTTGCATCAAATTTACTATAATATTTTGCTCCTTGGATTTTTTTTGTTAGATGCTCAGCAGAAGGAATAAAATATCCATCAAATTTTGTATAGCTATTAAGTTTTTATAGTTTATTATCATTCTTGATTTTCCCCTTTTAATTTCAGCATGATTTCTCACTCAGAAAATTTAGGATGAGTGGGTACTGAAACTTTTCTGTATTAATTTTAAATTTGATAGGTCTTTTATTTGTTTTGCAAATTCTTCTTTGTCAGCTGGCGATACCATGATATTGTTTACTCGGACTTTGGCATCTTTGTATTGTTCCATTAATTCAATTTTATAGTACCTTGGTGCTTTATCAAATCATTTTAATGGATTCTCCCATGTTGGAGATTTTCGGTTACTCTATGTAATTCCCATAATTGGATAGAGGCATAAAAACGTATGTACTGTTTTTCTTCCCAAACGCTTCAAATTGTGAACATCAACATAGTCAAAAACCTGCTTGAATGCTCAACAAGTTTTGTTGTACATATGTCTTGATTATAGCCTGAATATTCTTCCGGATGGCTTGTGTTGACATAAATTGCGTGCACCAAGGCCTTTTTGAAATGTTTTTGATATTTTGTATTTCAGAAAAAAAAAGGCTATTAGGCATGGTCTTATGTTGTTATTGAGAATTAACTCTTCATTTTCTAAGAGTTTCATTAACTCTGTGTCTTCTAACTTTTTGAAGAACAAAAGAAGATTACTTTCATCGATGAGGTGTTGCTGATATAGAGAGATCATATCTTGAACTGTTATTCTAGCCTCCATCTCTTTGGTTTTTTTTGTCATCTATCTCATAAAGTAAGTAATTCTAGAAAGTCTTGAATTCTTAGATTCATGAGATTAGATGTTTGCATTAATATAATTTCCAAATGGCTATGTTCAACTGTGTTGTCAATGAACAATTCTGCTTCTTTTAAATCTAGAGCTTCAGACCTAGATGTAAAAGAATGCTATGATAATTTAGACACTATTTTCTGGGTATCTTAAAAAAAATTCTCTTTCTGGGATACTGTATGCTTTAATCCCAAATAATTTTTACTAGTTCAGTTAACTAGAAATTTGTAGCTTTATGGTCTGCAGATTGGATGGCTTTAAATCATCCGTTGAAATTTTCATATAAGTTAGGATTTAATGCTTTCATCAAAGTTCTACCATTCTTTGACCACAGCTGAGATGTATGGTCTTTGCACTCTTATGGCAGCAATTACTTTTCCTCTGTTCATTGGAACAAAATTTTGAGTTGAATTGGAAGGTGTTGTCTTGCCTTTGTTTGTTTGAGTGGCTTTGGTCTGTTGGATCTTTTCTTCTTTTGCTCCTGTAGGAATATTGGTTTCTTCGGATCCTTGCGAAAATGAAGCCTCTTTGGAGGTTTGCTTGGCCTTTTTGGATGATTTCACTTGTTGGAAATCTTCCGGCCTTTTCATCGTTTTTAATAAATCTTTGATTCTTTTTATGTCATCTTCATCCATTTTTTCATAACCTGGTAAGAAGATCAGCAGCAAAGTTAGTGTAGCCTGAAATGTATTTGACATCATAGTTATATATTTCTAAATAGATAGTGTAACGACCCAGAAACTTTGGACAAGTTAAATTGAAATATTTAATTAATTTTAAATATTTGAATGATGGTTTAATTTGAATTCTCAATATAACTTTGAAAATGGCGATTAAATTATAGAGTTTAATCTATTGAAAGTTGAATAAAAATTTGATTCTTCAATTTTAAGCTGATTAAAAATATTTTAAAGGCTTGTAAAATTCATAGTGATAATACTGAAGATAATAGAAGCTTCAGAATTTAATTTGAAAGTGAATCGTTCGGTTTTGAAATTTCTATCGTTGAATCGATATTTAAAAATAGCCGTCCGAGGCACAGTCTCGGAATTCGACGAAACTAGTTCCATTGGGTCCGTAATATTGAATTATTATCGGATTTCAAATTTCGTATTTTTCTGAGTTGTTATGCGAGCACACGGTGAGTAAACGCATTGAAATTAAATCGAATTCAACTTGAATTTAAAACTTAAATTTGCATTTTGGTCACATCAGTTACTTTTCCTTCCTAAACTCATGCCTAAAACTACGCCTACAATCACTGAAGAAAATCGTGTAAGCCATGTTTCGTTCGAATTTAATTACCTCGCCCCTCCTTCAAACCCATTCAAACGAAATCGAAAAAAAAAATCATGGCCGCGTACAGTTAAATAAAAAAAATCTCGCGCCTCACTCTCTCACTCGTTCCAAATCACATCAAAATGGCCGAAGCCCTAAATCAAAATTCGCGAGGCTCGCGACAGTTGCGACGCGCATGATTAGGCAATGGCGACAGGCGAAAGTTATTAGGGGGTTCGACGTTTTGGAAGTCGTGACCAAGTCTCGAGCATCTGGTCGCGCTCGACTTTGTGAAGTGATGGTGGCGATGAAATTGAGTGGTGGTTGCGGCACTAGCATGTGGTCGCGCATGGCAACGAAGCGCGTGGGAGAAGGCGGCGCTAGGGTTTGGTGCAGCGGTGGCAACGCGCGTGCGTAGGCGCTTGGCGATGTAGGGCGGCGCTCGAGCTCGTGGTCGAAGTCGTAATGAGGATGGGGGGGTTGCGGCGTCGTTTCTGTCGAAGTCAGTAAGGTATTGATTTGTTTAATAAATTTTTTTTTTGATATTAATTTACATGCAGAAAGTAAATTTTTACAGTAAAAGAAAATATATGTGCATATATTTGTAAAGTGAAGATGGTTTACTGTCTAGTTCAAATTGTAGAATTTTAATATATTCAGAGGAAAAATAAATATGCAAGTATACGTTTTTAATTTATTAGTTTGGTTTAAATTAACTTATTTAATTTTTAGTGGTTAATTTATCTATTTAAAAAGGAAATTTAAATTATAGTTAAATAAAATTTTGAAGACAAAATTGGTTTAAAAAAAACTATCAGTTGATTTAACTATTAAAATGAAATCACCGATGAATCGAAATTATCAAATGAAAATTTACTATTCGATCGGTTCGAATATTAATTAATTTGTATAATATTTATACAAGGTATAAATCAAGAAAAATCAAGTCAAGATGGAAAATGGATTGCTAATAAAAGCAAAGGTGAGAACTTCTCACTCAAAAAAATTTATAAGTTGGATTTGCAGTTATTGATTGATTGCTATTTGGTTGTGATATTAGATATAGTAGGATATGTCTATATATATAGCAATATATATATATATATATATATTGGCATATGTATATATTGCAGTTGATTGATTTCCCGCATTGTAAAGCGGATGAGACCCTATTGCGCCGCCTATTAAGCGGATAATATTTTATAAATCTCATATACCGCGATATTCCACCTCGAAGTGGAATGGGTATTGTGCTAATGTCTGTGGATGTAGGGAAACAAGTTAGAGGGATCCAACTGGATTCCTCATATTTATTTATTTACATATATTGTGATATTTGATTGTTTATCATATCGATATATGATGTTTGAAAGTCGTGATTGACTATTTGATGTGTTGCATCATCGGATCCATTTTTGAAGTTTAAAAACAACGATTTTGATTTTTAAGGGATTTTTGAAAGTATACGTTTATAAAAAAAATTTGGAATTGATTCATCTTAAATAAATAAACGTTATAAATTTTAATGTTATAAAAATTATGATTTTTAAGAAATACAGTTAAAAGTTGATTTTTGAAAATATGGGATTAATGATTTTATAAAATAGTTAAAAGTAGGATTTCTGAATTTATTATAAAAAGTTTAAATATAGGATTTATGAAATTTGATTATTTTATAAATCAAAATGATGAAATTATAAAGGAGTTTAAAGACGTTTTAAAAGAATAATGCAAATTGATCAATATAAAAGATTTATAAATTGATATTTATAAATTAAAAATATTGGAATTGTAAAACGGGCTTTTATAGGTGTTAGAATGAATTGTGAATGAATTTCGTAAATGAATGAAATTTATAGAATTATAAACGGTGAAGTTATAAATGGAATTTTATAAGCAGTAGGTTTATAAAATTTGTAAGGTTATTAAAAGAATAGATTTTGGATAAATGAATCTTATAAGTTATAAGATTTATAAATTTGGGAAGTTTAAAAGAACGTTTTTGCAAACAAATAAATTAAGTATTTAACTTATAATATGAACTTTTAGTATATCATTGAGATATGAAATTGAATAGATTAATAAAGGAAATTTATAAAAGGAAGTTGTTGTAAAATAAATAGAAATGGAATTTATAAACGTTGTTTTATAAATCCGCAAACGACATATTTTGATAAGTAAATTGTATAACTTATTTATGGAGTTATATTCACGTTTTAGACAGTAAATAATCCTTTAAAATAATATGTATAGAAATGATGAAATTGGTAAACGAAGTATATTCACGTTTTTGAATAGTGAATAATATGTTAAATAAATTGTTTTGGATGTGATGTTTTAAATAGAATTAAAACGATCTAAAGATGTTTTTAAAATATATTAACTATCGAAACCATAGATTTCAACATTCATTGTTGAGATAGACGTTTTCGAGAAATAGAAGGAAATGGTAGACTATAACACTGTTGTTATAGTAAATGATTTCCGAAAGGAAATGTTTTGTATAGTATTGGGATTTATATATCTATTTTAATTTCGAATCCCTATACTAATGATTTTGGGTTGTCGTAACGCTGTTTTACGCAACATTCGTTTTGGCCCAAATAAATATGTTTAAGAGAATGATTTCCTTAAAGAATGAAATATATACTTAATTTCGATTTAAGTATATTGAATATTTTCCAAGTGTTGAAAATAAATAGATTTGTGAAATACTTATTATTAAATAAGTACGGAAATGGTTTCCAATAAGAAATGAACGTTTTGAGAATTATCTTTTTAAGATAAATTGAAAGTGAATATTTGAAAACGATTTGAAAATCGTATGTTCATAGATATTTTTGGAAATGTAAATTCAATATGGAATTTATAAACGAAATTGGGAAATGGGTTTAAAAATAAATATCGATTTATTTTTAAAGTATGAAAATTATATATATATATATATATATATATCTTGTAAAGATATTTTTGGGAAATAAATAATTTGGAAAATTATTTGGAATCTGGTGATGTTGTGCATATCCATTGATAGTTCAATAACCGACTATCAATATTTACCTTTAAATAGGTATTTGTTGTGATTGCTTGAATTTGAATGCCACACTTATTTTTTTTTAAAATAAGCGCTCACTATTCGGGTTAACCGGGAAAGGACCTTGGGGTCGTATAACCCATTCCGAATATGTGATACGTCGTTATGAATTGCATTTGAAGACCGGTGTTGAAGACCGGATATTTTCGAAAATGAAAGTGTTTGTTGTCGATTGTCTCTGCACTGGCTGATCCCCAGTATAGAGATCTCCATATGTGATGGGAAATCCGGACGTGATTAGAGATTATCCGGATTGCAAGGACTTCTTTGTAAGTGCCTTCGGCTCTGTTCGATCCCAGAACAGACTTGTATGGATAGTATGCCTGACATTACAAATTGAGATATAAAGCTGATTTCTTTCAAATATATTTCTGTTGGTGGCGGAGAATTTATTCTCTTAGCTTAACACCCTTCTCTGAGACGTACGAGCTCAGAGGTTATATAGTTGAAGGTTATTAGCAATATATTCCCAATTTGGTAACGTGACATGCTGAGTGTTGCTGTGAAATGATCATTGTTTGATCATTTGTGATAGGATCATTTGTTTGATCGTTTATCTTTGCGATCATTTTTATGATCATTTGTTGACCCAAAGCACAGCTTTTGTATAAAGCGTGGCTTTGTGGACGAGACTTCGTCGAGCCTCACACCCCGGAATGGTCAAAACAGGAAAGATGCAGAAAGGTTATGAGGGGTAGCTCCCTTTAGGGTATGTGCATTTCCTTCTGGAAAAGGGAGGTATCATGGTATGGAGCCCAGATGCTTACTCATGTTGAAACACTTATTATTATGGTGTGATGTTGATTACGAGCGCTCGGTTAAAGGTCCTAAAGGACCGGGGGATGGCATACTCGTGTCAGTTGTTACCTAGTTTGAAAGGTAACCCGGCCTTGTGTTGGCAGAGATCCGGTTAGGTTCTCGGGGACGTTCTTCCAGAGGCGTTCTCATGTGGCAATGAGAAGTTCCTTGGCCTGACCATTTGTTGGAAATTCAAAAAAACAATACGATCCTTGTACGGTTTTAGTTGTAGAACCTGCCATCTAATATGGTAGCTATAGTAGGCATAATATAATGGTACCTATGCTGACTACGATTTATATTCTACTTTCGAAATGTTTTCTACACTATGCACTAGTAATAATATCAAATGTTTCTTTTAATGCGTATCAAGCATCTTTGACTAACATAAGAAGAAATCTCCTCCAAGTCTGCGTTTGCATTGTGTGTGTGGTGGGAGGTCTTATGGTAGTCTCATTTTTAAAAGCATTTCGAATTGAATTTAAAAATATTCCTCTATTTTGATTTTAAAGAAAATAAACTATTTTGAGTTCTCACACCAGTCACATGACTGACTCGAAGTTTATTGTTTTCCTTCCTAAACTTTGGGTGCCCACCAATTTCCACACGGGCAGTCAAGAGTTAGGTTTATCAGGATATTCTGGAATTCAGGAGTTGCTAGATGGCATGGCGTATTACTAGTATATAGTATTTCTTTTCCGCTGTTTGTTGTTGTAAACTCTGATAATGAAATGTAATGTAATGTGATGAAATGTAATAACTGATATAGTTCTTTGTTTAAAGATTATTCATTTATTTATTATATGTTGTTCCGCTGCGAATTGTGAGATTCTGATATTCTTCTGTTATTTCTTTCTGTTCTATTTTCTATCTTCTTATCTCTTCTTCTACCTCTTCTTTCTTAAACCCTCATGGTTCGGTTTTTTCGATATCCGACTGATCGGCATTCGATACAGTGGACGTATTGATGTTGATATTCGAGAGTCGAAGAATCGGGTCCTGACAGATAGCTAATCTAATTCTTCAAAGATTTTCTTCTGGATTGTTTACTGTTTTCTTCTTTAAGAATTGAGCAACAGATTTGTTATTTGTTTCTATTACAAACTATCTATGTAGAAGATAAATTCGTAAACTTTTGATTGCTAATTTAATATCTAGTAATTCTTTATCATAGGTAGCAAATTTAATCTGGGGTTTGCTAAATTTTCCAGAGGAATGTGCTATAATTTCCTTTTGTTTAGCAATTAGTACCCCTGCCCAAAAATTTTCAGAAGCTTCAGTTTGCAGCGTAAGTGATTCTTCATCTGAAGGAAAATAGAGGATCTTTTGATCCTTTATTAGGTCTTTAATTTTTGTATTTCTTCTTCTTCTTGCTTTTGTAAGGTAATAGGAATTTTATCTGTGTTTCATCTTCTTGGTTGTTCTCCATTATGCTGTTTATATTTTGCGTGTTCATTTGTGAGCTTTTTTTGTAAATTTTGGGTCTTATCTGATAAATTAGGAATAAATTTTTTGCTATAGTTTAATAATCCTAAAAAACTATAGAGTTCTATTAATGTTTTAAATGTATTGGGAAAATCTTTAATTTTAGTATAAATGTGTTGTTGTAATTCTTTGTCGATTTTTAATTCTTTTTCCAAGAAAATCTATTTCTTCTTTAAATAATTTAATTTTTTAGGACTTAGAATAACACCATTTTGAAGTAATATTTGTACTACTGCTAGAAGATGTTGTTTATGCTTTTTCGCAGAAATAAAGCTAACAAGGATGCCGTCTATATATATTGACAATTACAAAAAGTAAATGTCCGAACATAGAATTCATCCATTTTTGAAATACTTGTGGTACGTTTTTTAATCCAAAAGGCATGACTAACCATCCAAAATGTCCTTGTAGGCAACTAAAGGCAGTTAATTATATGGACTATTTATCAGCAAGTTTTAATTGCCAAAATCTTAATTTTGCATCAAATTTACTATAATTTTTTGCTCTTTGGATTTATTTTGTTATATGCTCAGCAGAAGGAATAAAATATCCATCAAATTTTGTATAGCTATTAAGTTTTCTATAATTTATTACCATTCTTGCTCTTTTTTTTTTTTTTAATTTCAAAATGATTTCTCACTAAGAAAGCTGGGGATGAGTGGGTATTGAAACTTTTTTGTATTAATTTTAAATTTAATAGGTCTTTTACTTGTTTTGCAAATTCTTCTTTGTCAGTTGGCAATACCATGATACTGTTAACTCAGACTTTCGCATCTTTATATTTTCCACTAATTCAACTTTACAATAACTTGGTGCTTTATCAAACCATTTTAATGGATTCTCTGAATAAAGGGGTTCTAACGTATTATGTATTAATATTTCAAATTCGTTTGTAGTTGGTATATTGTATGTACAAATTTTTGGTTGTATTATTTTTGGTGTTCTTACATTTTCAATTAATGTAACATGTTTTTCACCACGCTGTGCTGCTGGAGTATAATGTGGTGCAATTGTAGTGGGTAACGTTACTCGAGGCACAACAACGCCATCTAATTCAAAATAATATTTGTTGAATAGAGAGAGATGTCATAGATTGTCCATTCCAAAGATGCAATTACTATCAAATTCTTTTGGTAGTAATCCAAAGTCAAAGTTGTATGTTTTATTATTTCCATGTATATCAGGTATTTGTACCTGTATGTTCTTTTTGCTTTATGAGTAACAGGGACTTGTCTTCCCATAAAGTCATTTATCATTCCTTGTTTGTCTAAGGGCACCCAGAGTTGTTGGGGAATAAATATTTCTTGTAGTAAACTGGCTTCTGCACCAGAGTCCAGTAACGCATGCACCGTGAACTTTTGATATTCAAGGATGCATATTGTTATTGGAAGATATATATGTAACTGTTCCTTTCTTTTAAGATCTATGGATCTAATCATGATGTTTTATATTTTCTGTAGGAACCTTTATAACTATTCGGTTTGATTCCTGTTTTTTTCGTTTTTCAAGTATTCTCATTGTACTTTCCTCTACTGGATTTTCTTATTTAAAGCTCATACGATGACTGATACTTTTTAATATATCAGGAGTTAATTCAACTTCAGACATTTTATTGTATGATTGAGTTCTTTTTAATGTGTTGGGTGAATTTGTGTTTTCTTCATTATTTTTGATTATGGTGGAAATGGTATTTCCTGCTGCTATAAAATATTCTGTAGGTAATTGTATTCTCGGTTTAAGTCATTTTTAAAAAAACTTAAATTTCATTATCGAATTTTAAATGTCTTATGTCAATCAATGTAGGTTGGATTGTTTTTCCTAGCTCGATTGCGAATAGTTTAACAAATTGTTTGGGTATAATTGATTTGAATGTAGCAGTATCATTTAAAGCCATACAATGTTCACATCGTATGCCAAGAACTTTAGATCCTGATAGAAATTCTATATTTTATAGATTTACTGATAATGTACAAGCCTTTTCTATATTTTGATCATCATGACTTATACAAAAATCGGGATGTATATTTACTCCAAATAATCTACTTACTAAATTTGACTTAGCCTCTCCAATAATACTATTTAAAGGATTATTATAATTCTATCATCCATACAGACTATCTATTGGAGTATCAATCCCGGATCTAAATAACCCTATTACTTTTAGTTGTATTAGACTTATATGAAGGTATTTCATTTTTAGATATTTGGCTTTTAGTTTTTCTATTTTATTTTTATTTAAAAGGCTTATAGAAGTAAAATCTTCCTCTCCTTTTAACTCTACATTTCCTTGCATACGCTCAAATATATATATGTATGTTGATTTAAAAATCTAGATTTAAAAGTTAAAGGGTTGTAAATATCCTTTCTGTCTGAGTAAGGGATTGCCTCTTTTAATTTTTCTAAATCTTTGTCAGTGGCCTCAAATTGTTCTCATGTGCTATCTTGTATTTGAGGGTTAGATGTTTCTTCAAATGTAAAAGTGTTCATATATATCTTATATTCATGATATGATTCTGACTCTTTATTTCTTGATAATCGAGATGTAGAACCACTTGACGAGGTAAACGTATCATGATCATATATTTCTTCTTTTATAATTGGAAGATCTTCATATTTATGTAAACTAAAGTAATCCTATTGGGTCTCCATGTGCTATAATATAATCTTTATCTTCCATACTAGTACTTTTAAATAGTATAGAAGCATTGTTTTTAGAAAGGGGTTCAATTAATCCATGAGTTATAAAAATATTTTGTTTAGTATGTTTAGGTATATTATAAATTTTCCCATAATATCCGAGTTGGATTTTTATTAGTAGATCTAAGAATACTTTGGTTGTGAAATATATTCTTAAGCTAGAGCATTTTGCTGCATATAATGTATAACCTGGAGAATTTATTTTTTTCCTTTTTGGGGAGTATAACATATATAGTCAACGGAATAATTTTTATTTGATTATGTGTCTGATTGATTGTAATCATGTTTATTTAAAATTATCAAAAGAATCATTAATTTCATATTCATTTTCAGTAATGTCTGAATAAACTGATTCAATTTCATATACAGACGAATTAGCATCACTAGATATATCTTCTATAGTGCCAACATGAATACCGTATTCTTCGATATTTGATATCACAATATTTTGTATATTTGTAGGACATTCATTAGCATAATTTCCTTCTTTACTACATTTAAAACATTTGCAGCCTTTACGAAAAATTTTCTTTTTTTATAAACTTTTTCTTAAAAAACTTGTTTTCTTTTCTAAATTTTTTCTTATATTCTGGTTTCCATTTTTCCCTAGTGATTTGATATTTTGATTTTGTATTTCTTTTGAAATTTCTTGTCTTTTTTCGTTCGAATTCAGGTCAACATCCAAATTGTGCACTAATATCTTTAGTGTACTTTGTACAACAAGAAAATCCCAGTTTTGAGTTTCTAATTTTATTTTTCCTTTTTTTTTGTGCACTTGCTTCCTAACAAACCCTTTCCATGGTATCCATACATGCCTTTTTTTATAAATCCGTGTTATGATTTTCATCAGTATTGCTTTGTCTTAGAATGTTATATCTTTCTTGTATAATGTTATTCCATGGCTAAGGTATTTTTGTAAAAAAAACCCTTTTACCCCGAACCCTTTTTGGTCATTATTCTTTAAATGAAAAAGTAGGCCTCTGTATTTGGCAGCAAATTCTTCTAACATACATATATCACATAATTGAATTTTTAATAATTGTTTTTCATAATCAATATCTTCTAGGAAAGTTTCCCCTATGAAGTCTGCAGGTAGTAATTTTAGTAATTCTCCAAGAGCTTCTTATTTAGATTGAATATTCCTAATTCTTTGTAGTTGATTTGGAACTATCTTTTCAAGGTTTAGTAACCAAGCTAAAGCATCTCATGTCCAATAACTGGTAGCGTAACGTATGTATTCCATTACACTCATATTCGGAGGTAATAAATAAATTGTGTCGCTTATATGTTGAAGCCATGTTATATATATTTTCTTATTTTTCTATGTGGAAGTCTATCTATATTAAAAGTTAGGGTATATGCTGAAGAGGGTTGTTCATTATAAAAATCTTTTAACTGCTTTCTAGAAGAGTGAAACATGATCCAATCTGATCTAGTTACATGCATAAGCATTTCAGGGTAAGGATCAGTATGTGGACTATATATGTGTGTTCTTCCTATTCTTGGTCTACCATAATTATATCAGTGTTAAGATCATTCATAACAGAAGCATTATCTAGTGGAGGTAGCGGAGGTAAAATTAGAGAACCTCTACTAGATCCGGCTTCATTAGTGTTTATATTGTAAATAAGTTTATATGATATAACAGAATCATAACTAGATTCTGTGGAATTTTCAGATTCTTGTTCAAAATCATCAAATGAAGAATGTTCTTCAATTACTTATATTTCAAACAGTTTATCAATGTTGAATGTTCTTCATAATAAGAATAAAGTTATGTACTATCAATTTCTCTGCAAGTTCTTTTTCTTGAATAATAAGATATTTTTTGTAGTAAGTGGGATCAATATCTTCAACATTTATTTTGTTATTTTCTTTAGAAGTATATTTGACCATTCAAATATCGTTAAGCGATTGGATTGTCGGTGTATTTTGACAAAATCCTAAGGTTGCTGTTTGTTTTGGTATTTTATTACTTATATCTTCAACTTCTAATTTAATTTCTTGTAGTAGGTCAATAATAAAATTATGAATCCCATTTTATGGATTTTCGTGAGTGGGGATATGAACAACATGCTCATATTGTTCAGTATTTAGATCAAATTGACAGTTACGTGTGTCAAGAATAATAAGCTTATTATTTTCCATAAAAGAGGATCTTTTGAACATAATTCAATTATGAATTTTTACAAAACTTTTGCAATTAGATAAAAGTCTTAATTCGAATAACAAATCTTAATTCTCAAACCTATAGTTATTTTGACCCTATATTAAGTAGGTAGACATGATACCACTTGATGCTTTCCTAGCATACCTTGGTTTTATAGTAGGGTTAGGCCTTGAATTAATAGCCACAAGCCTATACAGTCGCTTCACTTAAGTAGAGCACAACAATGGTTCGTTTCCTACTCCAATGCGTAATAATCAATAACAATAGGTCATCGAATTGACTTAAAATTCGAACAAAGTTTTATCTGCCATAGAAGTTTTGCAAGCTCATAACGAATCATGCTCAAAAGAATAGCTTAAGTTTCATTTTTTTTTAAATTCAGATCTTTTACACTCTTTTTTTTTACTTCAGCAGAATATATATAAAACTATTCTACCTTTGCTAATCCATCTGTGTCGGAAGGTCTGAAAGCGATGGAAGGGTGGCTCCACTTTTCTTTTCAAAGCTTTTTCCTCTGTTCATCACTTGCGACAGCGCTTGATGCCTGCGACCCCTTTGAAAGCATTTTCAATGCCTTTGAACTATTTTGTTTGAGCTTTGTCGAAACCCATACTGGCTACTTCAACAGAACCTGGTATTTTATCAATCTTCTTTCATGCCTTTGCTCTTAAGTTGATTCTATGGTTAACAATTATCAACGTGGACAATTATAGTAACCTGTCCTTACAAATGCTAATATACACAAAGAAGAAATACAATGGAAAATAAACTAAGTCAGGTCATTGAGGCATCCAGCTTGTCCCCTGAAGCTCCAAAGCGTCCAAAGCTAACTCTAGAAAAATACTTGCATTTGACCTGTGTATTATTAGAAAATAACAGCCGAACCAGTCTGGTAAACCGGCATGAGAAATTTAGATGATAAAGATTGATATATTTATAAAAACCTTTCAAAAATAAAGTTATCTCATAGGACAATGCCATATAAAAACATGGATAGGTTTTTACATTGTGTAAACAAACCATTTCACATAGAAAATTCAGTATAATAATGTCTAAGGTTTAAAACAATTGTGTAGCATAGACGAAATGCTTGAATCTCACATTTAGCATATTTGGTATACAACCAAGTCTATAAGGCATGTATTGGAGAATTGATTCCACAAAATGACATGGCTACTAGGATACTTCTGCCATATTACACCTCTAGAAAAATGTATCAAGGGCATCACATGAACCCCTAACCTACACAGGACTGGCTTGCCCCTTCTTGGAGAGTACTAAATATGTCACCACCTTGATTGTCGCTAACAAACATAACGATCCCTAAGCATAAATAAATATATAAATATCAATTTAGATTGGGTGATGACCACACTCTATTGAGTACAACCTGCATAGCCTCGCTGCATATCCCCTATTCTAGTCATTCTCAGGTGTGAGGCTTAAGGTTACATTTTAACTTTTAATCCAACTTGGAATACTAACACTGCCTCCAAGCAATAATGCATATATGCATTCATCCATATAAGTTTTTCAAAATATGAATAAACCAAAGGCACTACTTCTACTGCATCCTAGGGATTAGTAGCAAGTATCCCTTGTACTTCAAAAAACTCCATCTTCGATTCCATCATCTTCAGGATGTCTTCAATTAGAAGATTTATGTCAGTTCGAAGTGGTTTTAGATAACTCATGTTTACCCGATCCAAGTCTCTCCATACCGACAATCGATAGTTTTTGGCTGACATAGTCCCAGTTCTTTCAAAAGTAAGCAGACGATATAAGATTCCCAATGCATCTCAAATATCACCCTTAACACGAGAGATGTTTTATCAAAATGAGTTCTCCCATGTGAATCTCAAACTTATGAAATCATGAAGCTTTCATATACATCCTAAGTCAAAATTGGTCAAGTTGTCAAAAGTGGACAAACCACTATTTGGGTGTAAGTACAGACTTGCATAGGTGTAACGACCCGTAAATTTTAATAAATTTTAAAGATTTTATTTAAATGTTTAATTGAATTTTGGTGAAATTTTAAATAATAAAATTTTGAAATAAAAATTTAACATTTGAAATGCGTCTAGTTAAACATAACAACTGGTAAATTTTCATCTGAAAATATGAAGTTTATTTTCAAGCGTAATTTTTTTTTTAATTTAATCATTTAAGAATTAATGAAAATAAAATGTTTTCTAAACCTAAATATTTTTATATAGAAAAATTGTAAATCATCTTGTGAGCAAGACATCATTTTTCGTTTTTTCAAATTCGGACTTCTTTAGCTCCGTCGATCTTATTTTTCTGCATTTTTGCTGCATTTTCCGCTAGTAGAAAATTCGAATTTTTATAATTCAATCGTACTGATATCCATATGGCGTTTTGATTGTTTCGTCGTGTTGATCTCCGCAGATATTCATTCGTGTATTTTGGTGTTCGGTATGCAGCGAAACCCATAAAACGGTAAACTATATCGGTGCGACTTTTTGGTTTTGTGACCTTTTGGATTATCCGTGTATTTAACTTTTCGACGTGTAACCTAACAACCACTGATATTTATTATTTTTAGAGAATCAATGCTTGAACTTTATTTTCACCAGTTCCAATATTGTGCCCGTTCATTTCCTTATTTTTTATTCCACTGGTTGTTATTTGGGTTAAGGCAATTCTTGAAAATTCTATATAAAAATAAATGTGTTTCAACCTTTCCTCTCCATTTTCGTTGCCTGTATAACCCATTGCAAACATTTCTCCCATTCCTCCTTCATTTGCTTTTAACCCCAGCCTCCACTCTTGTCCGCGTTCGAGCATTAAAGCCGCACCCGCCACCTCCTCCTTCTTCTCGCTCAGCCTACCTCCGCGTCGAACCCCTACCTCCGCCTCCCTCCCAAATCCTTGCCTTCGCCACCACATGCATTTCTTTCCTCGGAACACAGCCAACCCGAGAATCCAAGCCCCAGATTGCTCTGTCCCTTCTCTCATTTTTTTGTTCTTCTTCATATTTATTAAAAAAATGTGAACAACGTGCATCTCTCCCTCCTTTCCATGTCTCCATGAAGCACCTCGCCTCCCTTCTAGGATTTACCGAGCACCGGCCTTCGTTTCCGCCGCCCAGACCCGGGTGCTGACCACCGTGCTCCCCTCCACCGCCTCTACATCATCCAACTTTGCCTTTCACTCTCGACAGCGAACCCCACACGGCCTCAACATTCCATCGCGCGTCCCTCCTCCATCTCGGTGCGCTTTGCTCTGGCCATTGATGCTTTCCTTGGTAAGCTATATATATTATATAGAAAGTTATATACATATATCAGCTTGGTTCCCTTTGTTTTCTTCTTTGATAATAATTGTAAATAGATTTGTTATTTATATATGTGGGTTATATGAGTGCCTTGAACTGGATTTTTGTGTGTGTCTATATATATATATATATGTATATATATATGTATATATATATAGGTCTCGCATGTGACAAATGATGTGGTGCCTATTGTACTTTTAGTATCCTATTACGTATACTGTTAATAGGTATGTTGACAAGGATTCTCTCTAATCTAGTCTATTCCTAAGTGTAGACATAGGTGAATAAATAGATTTCGAAAACAAGTGTATATAATATATTGTGTCTATACTTTTATATTATTATTACTATTATTACCAAGTTTTTCGTTCTGTTTTGTAAAGCAAATAAAAAAACGTATACTGTTCAATGTATGGGTTGGTTGTGTATGCATTATTTATATATTATTACAGGATGTCCTCTTAACTTTGGCTACATAAGTTACGTCATTTTTGTTTTCTATGTTAGTTTTACAGAAGTTAATATATGTTTTATATTTATATATAGTTATAGTAAGTTACATATAATTTTGTTGATCATGTATATACGGGTTGTATTGTTTTCTACGATAAATATTTATTTAAAATTTGAACAGTTATTTACGTGTGTTTCCATTTCTATTATATATTTTAAATTTGCGAATACTAACTAAGCATTATAATATGTTTTAAATGTTGGAAAGAAAGTTATTATATGCAAAAGTTAAATGAGTTTATCGAGGCCTTATGTATATGTTTACAGTTTTGTCTATAGTATATGGGATTTTAAATGTGTATGTGTGTGTGTGTGTGTATTTGATGTACCAAACGTAATATATATTTCTTATGAAAGTACTGTTTTAGGGAGTTTGGTTCTATATATACTAGCTTACGTTGTTTTCTTTACATTATGTATTTCATTTGTTGTTTACAGTTATATGGTGAGTTGGTATACATTTTGATCTAAGAATTTGCATATGTTTTATTTTATTCTTTGTAAGTCTACCATGTATAGTTAGTGGTCTGCATTTCTATTTTATTTTTGATTTTATATATAAAATTGATTTCGAATATAGGTTGCTTTAAATATATTTTATTTATTGTACTTTAAATGGATATTTATTTTAACAAGTAATGTATATATTTTGGTTTACATCAAAATTGATTTGAATTCATTTCCATTGATTTCTTATCTATCAGCTTGTCCGTCGAATTCGTGCCAATCAAGTTTTGATTTGGTATTCGTGCTTGGATCTGTGACTCATCTCATTCTCGTTCATCTCTAGCCTCGAAAGGTGAGAAATCACTCACGATTAATGTTCTTTTATTTATTAAATTTGATTTCAATTGAAACGACAATTGAAATATGCGATTGTTAATTATTTACACTGTTATATATATGTTATTACCTGTATCAGTTCACCTGTGACATCTGACACCATTATCTGTTATTTATACAATGATAATCCAGTTTGGTTGATAGATGATCGATTGTTTAATATAGATATTTGAAGTTAAATTGTTAATGTAGTAAGTGATAAATAATTGAAATTGACATAGGATAGTTAGATTTGATATATGTTGAATTTGATTAGATGACATTTGCATAATATGACCCCTTTAAATGTTGAATTACTTGACATGTAGAAATATGGTTAATTACACCTTGAACCATTTAAATGTTTGTTGTTTAAATTGATATAGTATGAAATCGAATAATAAATGTCAAGTGTAGAACCACATGAAATAATAGTGTAATATTCTTTAATCTACATGAAATGATATTGTAGATTCTAGAAATAATTATATTAATTTGCACAAACAACAATGTAAACTAATACGATTATTTCGGGATTATTTGAATTAATTATTGGATTGTTATTGATGTTTTATATTGCTTGTTTATTTACCCAATTATCACACTGTAAGTTCGCTTTGTTATGTTTTGATTTGAATTGAAATGGAATCGGGTTGAAATGATAAATACCCAAATTAAACTTTGACCTAGGATAGAGAATAAAAAAACCCGATTAGTCAATAATTTGATTTAAAAATAAAATAAAGATTTTATTTGAATAAATGATAAGGTTTTGAAATGAAGTTGGAATTTGAATTTTTATGAAAGAAAAATGTTAATATTTAATAATCTGAAACAAAATATTTAACATAGTAGTTGATGAAAGAATGTTGTTATAAATTTAATTATTAAGTTTGAAATTATTTAATAATTAAGTTTCGAAGTTATTCAATTATAAAATAAGATCGAATTATTTAATAATTAAATAAAAATTGAATTCTTTAATAAGTGAAATTGAACTTCTTGAATAAGTGAAATTAAGATTCTTTATTAATTGAGTTTTGAAATTTGTAACTAAGTAAATAAATAAGTAAAATTGAATTTCTTTAACAAGAAATAAAATGTGATTTATTGAACTTAATACAAGACTTGAAATTTGAAGAATTTGATTTGACGATTTTAATTTAATTAAATTTGGAAGTTTGATATGATATAGGAAAACTTAAATTGATTTAATGAATTGAAAATTAAATAGAAATTGTTTTGAATGATAAATTAACTTAACGAATATTGAATGAAGTCGATTAATGAATTTAAATTGATTTGAATGTTAAATTAGATTAATTTAAAGGATTACAGAATGAAACTTATATACGAACTTGAATCAATATCTGAATTGTTTTAAATAAAAATTGAAATTGAATTATAAGATTTTGAAATAGTAATTTGAAAGTTTTGAAACGTAAATTATGGAAATTGATATAGAAAGACAAATGGAATGTTGGTTTGCAAATTCTAATTGAAATTGATTTGGTTTTGGAATATATTAAACGACCAATCGGTGTAATAATTACGAAAGTTATTAAAGAGACCAAAATCGGTTATAGACATACTCTCTGTCTAAACCGAAAACCAATTTAATAACAATACGCGGAGTGTGATCCAGAATGAAGTGGTTGGGATGACGTACGTGATGATTGAAGAAAGAGAACGATAATGGATAGCCTTGACACTTATGTCACATTGGAAATGACTAAAACAAGAGCCGTGTCGAGCCAAATGGGGTTAGCCATCTCGAGCAAACACACTTTTTCATAAACTACTCATTACTTGTTATTGATTGGTGTGCACCCTCGAAATTGGGAGTGTTGTTTCGCAGTGTTACGATCATTGCGGCGATGCGTTCTCACCCGTCCAGATCAGGCAAACGGTAGTTTCACTACCTTGGGTATTGCCTCATGTGCCTTGTCATACTTGTGTCCCTATATACGCGACCACTACGAATTTGTTTTGTGTTATACCTATTGAGTACTCCCAGATATCCCACTAGTTTACGGTGGAGTTTACAGTGCTGTATAGTCTATGACACTTATATAAAAATGTGTTAAGGGGATAATGGTAACGCCTTAACACTATTTTGATACTTTATATTACTAATAGGCATTATCTACTTGGCGTACATTACTACATAGTAGATAGTTTAACAGATCCTTAGAGAATGGTTATTCCAACGTCCTTTGAGTTACTTGTATTTCAGTTGTTATTTCACTTGAGTTGGATTTATTGAAATAAGAATGTTAATTTTGACTCGAGTGTTTGTGTTTTGCTTTATGCTCGGGTCAGACTAAGTGTACCAGTATTCGAAACTCACCTTTGGAGTTGGAGCTTCGCTTGGAGATCCGGCTATCTATCTAGCTTTCAGATATTCAGTTGATTCTAGAGATGTATTTTAATATTGTATTCGACTATTTGTGTTCGAGACTTCTGTTGTAACATATTTAACTTTGTTATATATATAGTAGCTTCATGACCTACTATCTTTTGTTTCTGCTGCATTTATTACTCTATATCAGTGATCTGTGTTATTTATTTACTGTGTATTTTCAGTTTTGCCAAATTTAAATTAAAAAATCGGTATTTTGAATTATTCAAATTCGACATGTGCGGATGCGAATAGTCCAAAATAGTGGGTCGTTACAGTTGGTATCAGAGCTTTGGTAGCTTTAGGCAAACCTTAGCATGTATGGTAAATGTATTTACAGAATCACTTTCATCCAATTTTGAACCACGTCCTTTTTGACACGATTCCTTTGAATTTTGGAACGTTCCCTCGGTTCCGAAATTCATTCTTGTCCCTCACTATTCGCATTTTTCTGAATTTCGAAGTATTCCATAACTCCACTTCGAATGATCTTTATAAGGAGGCGGCGATCTCGCCAATCCCAAATTGATTTGCAAAGGAGTGATACTTCTTTACAATAGGCATCAATTTACTGGAGATTTCTGTATCCTCGGTTTACAATGCTAGTTATCTCCTGCTATATCCCTTGAGATCTGATGTTGATTTACCTCAGAATTCTGCATCAATCTTATTCTTGAAGTCTCGGTTGACCCAGAAGGTTGCCTGTAAATTAAATAAGCTTATCCATCTCCCTATTCTTTTATTGAATCATCTTATCTTTTCTTTCGAACTTGTCTTCGAATCAGAATTATTTTTGAGTCCATCAAATTTGAATCTCTGTCCTTACTTTGAAAATCCATTCATGTATCGTCGAGCGAGGAAATGTACTTATAAGCTAATATTTAATATATATATATATATATATATATATATATATTGTGTCGTTTGAGTTGTTAATGTTGATTTTGGTTTCGATCGATTTGTCTGATCAACGCTATCGATAGGATTTCCAAAACACTTTAATAGAGCAAACTGACACAATATTATTTTCAAATGGATAAATTTAATAAAGTTTGTAGGATTATATTATAAATATAAGTATGAATTTTGTGTAACTAAACTGTTAATAAATTGATTGTTGAAATGATAATATTTGATTATCATTTATTGTTTTGTAAACAATTGACTATTGCAATATAAATAAATGAATTTATAAAACTTGGTTATAATTTGATTTGGAATTTAGAATTGAAAATTTAATTTCCGGTGACTTCAAACTTTGGTTTTAAATGTATATTATTTAAAGCATTTTCAAATAGAAACCATTTTCAAAGAATTTTAAATGTTTAAATCAGTGCTCTCTTATTTTGTTGCTGGAAAATAATTTCGGTGATGGCGGCCGCATCATTGGACATTCATTTTCAAGTTTCGAAGTGGAGAGACCATTCAGTGGCTTTGCTACTCTTTTGTTTGAAAAATGAATTTGATTTGAACTTCTTAAGAATGACTTGATTTATAATATATATTATATATAAGTATACGATTATTGATTTGATATATATATATATATATATGATATGTATATTTATTTATAAATTGGTTTGAAGTTAATCGGAAATTTATTTCTCAAATTTGTGTTAAAGGTGATTTCAATTTATAAAAAAAATTGAATAAATATTTATATTTGAATTAATTTAGTTGGGGAAAGTTTACTTGCATAATACCCGATTTCATTCTAATATAATTTACCTAAATTATTCAGAAGTTGAATAAGTAATTGGATAATATACAATAGGAAATAATTTTATAAATAAATTTGAGGGGTTATAATAAGTGTTATACACTTGACTTTTAAATATAAAATGTTAATAGAGATAAATAGAATAATTAGTTGAATGAATAGTAAATGAGACAAATAAAATAAAATTTTGTTTTGAAGAAATCTTTTAGTATCAAATATTAATAAATTGAAATTAAATCAACTTATTGAAATACCTTGAAATTTGAAATCAAATATTGAGTATTAATTAAGGTAAACTGAAATTTATATGGTTTGAATTAATTGTTTTACTCTGTTTTCAATCTATTTTCTTTCTGGTTGTTTATATTCTCCTACCTCCTTCCTTCCCGGGGAGGAAAAGTTTTGAGTAGGGGAGAGTGTAACGACTCGTAAATTTTAATAAATTTTAAAGATTTTATTTACATGTTTAATTGAATTTTGGTGAAATTTTAAATAATAAAATTTTGAAATAAAAATTTAACATTTGAAATGCGTCTAGTTAAACATAGCAACTGGTAAATTTTCATCCGAAAATATGAAGTTTATTTTCATGCTTAAATTTATTTCAATTTAATCAGTTAAGAATTAATGAAAATAAAATACTTTCGAAACCTAAATATTTTTATATAGAAAAATTGTAAATCATCTTCTGAGCAAGACGTCATTTTTCGTTTTTCCAAATTCGAACTTCTTTAGCTCTGTCGATCTTATTTTTCTACGTTTTTGCTGCATTTTCAACTAGTAGAAAATTCGAATTTTTATAATTCAATCTTACCACTGATATCCGTATACCATTTTGATTGTTTCATCGTGTTGATCTCGCAGTATATTCATTCGTATATTTTGGTGTCCGGTATGCAGCGAAACCCATAAACGGTAAACAGTATCGGTGCGACTTTTTGGTTTTGTGACCTTTTGGATTATCCGTGCATTTAACTTTTCGACGTGTAACCTAACAACCACTTATATTTATTATTTTTGGAGAATCGATGCTTGAACTTTATTTTCACTAGTTCCAATATTGTGCCCGTTCATTTCCTTATTTTGGTATTCCACTGGTTGTTATTTGGGTTTAGGCAATTCTTGAAAATTCTATATAAAAATAAATGTGTTTCAACCTTTCCTCTCCATTTTTGTTTCCTATATAACCCATTGCAAACATTTCGCCCATTCCTCCTTCATTTGCTTTTAACCCCAGCCTCCATTCTTGTTCGCGTTCGAGCATTAAAGCAGCACCCGCCAGCTCCTCCTTCTTCTCGCTCAGCCTACCTCCGCACCGAACTCCCCTACCTCCGCCTCCCTCCCGAAGCCCTGCCTTCGCCACCACGTGCATTCCTTTCCTCCGAACATAGCCAACCCAAGAATCCAAGCTCCAGATTGCTTTGTCCCTTCTCTCATTTTTTTTGTTCTTCTTCATATTTATAAAAAAATGTGAACAACGTGCATCTCTCCCTCCTTTCCATGTCTCCATGCAAGCACCTCGCCTCCCCTCTAGGATTTACCGAGCACCACCTTCGTTTCCGCCGCCCACACCCGGGTGCCGATCACCATGCTCCCCTCCACCACCTCTACATCATCCAACTTCGCCTTTCACTCTCGACAGCAAACCCCACACGGCCTCAACAATCTAGCGCACTTCCCTCCTTTATCTCGGCGCGCTTTACTCTATCCATTGATCCTTTCCTTGGTAAGCTATATATATTATATAGAAAGTTATATATATATATCATCTTGGTTCCTTTTGTTTTCTTCTCTGATAATAATTGTAAATAGATTTGTTGTTTATATATGTGGGTTATATGAGTGCCTTGAACTGGATTCTTATATATAGGTCTCGCATGTGACAAATGATGCGGTTCTTATTATACTTTTAGTATCCTATTACGTATACTGTTAATAGGTATGTTGATAAGGATTCTCTCTAATCTAGCCTATTCCTAAGTGTAGACATAGGTGAATAAATAGATTTCGAAAACAAGTGTATATAGTATACCGTGTCTATGCTTTTATATTATTATTACTATTATTACCAAGTTTTTCCTTTTGTTTTGTAAATAAAATAAAAAAAAAAGTATATTGTTCAATGTATGGGTTGGTTGCGTATGCATTATTTATATATTATTATAGGATGTCCTCTTAACTTTGGCTATGTAAGTTACGTCAGTTTTGTTTTCTATGTTAGTTTTACAAAAGTTAATATATATTTTATATTTATATATAGTTATAGTAAGTTATATATAATTTTGTTGTTCATGTATATACGGGTTGTATTGTTTTCTACGATAAATAATTATTTAAAATATAAACAGTTATTTACGTGTGTTTCCATTTCTATTATACATTTTTAATTTGCGAATACTATTTAAGCATTATAATATGTTTTAAATGTTCTAAAGAAAGTTATTATATGCAAAAGTTAAATGAGTTTATCGGGGCCATACATATATGTTTACAGTTTTGTCTATAGTATATGGGATTTTAAATGTATATATATATTTGATGTGCCGAATGTAATATATATTTGTAATGAAAATACTGTTCGGGGAGTTTGGTTCAATATATACGAGTTTACGTTGTCTTCTTTACATTATGTATTTCATTTGTTGTTTACTGTAATATGGTGAGTTGGTATACATTTTGATCTAAGAATTTGCATATGTTTTATTTTATTCTTTGTAAGTCTACCATGTATAGTTTGTGGTCTGCATTTCTATTTTATTTTTGATTTTATATATAAAATTGATTTCGAATATAGGAGGCTTTAAATATATTTTATTTATTGTACTTTAAATGGATATTGATTTTAACAAATAATGTATGTATTTTGGTTTGCACCAAAATTGATTTGAATTCTTTCCCATTGATTTCTTATCTATCAGCTTGTCTGTCGAATTCGTGCCAACCCAAATTGATTTGGAATTCATGCTTGGATCTATGACTCATCTCATTCTCGTTCATCTCTAGCCTCGAAAGGTGAGCAATCACTCACGATTAATGTTCTTTTATTCATTAAATTTGATTTCAATTGAAATGATAATTGAAATATGCGATTGTTAGTTATTTACACTATTATATATATGTTATTACATGTATCAGTTCGCCTATGACATCTGACACCATTATCTGTTATTTATACAATGATAATCCAGTTTGGTTGATAAATGATAGATTGTTTGATGTAAACATTTGACCTTAAATTATTAATGTAGTAAGTGATAAACAAGTGAAATTGACGTAGGATAGTTAGATTTGATAAATGTTGAATTTGATTAGATGACATTTGCATAATATGACCCCTTTAAATGTTGAATTACTTGACATGTAGAAATATGGTTAATTACACCTTGAACCATTTAAATATTTGTTGTTTAAATTGATATATTATGAAATCGAATAATAAATGTCAAGTGTAGAACCGCATGAATTAATAGTGTAATAATCTTTAATCTACATGAAATGATAGTGTAGATTCTAGAAATAATCATATAAATTTGCACAAACAACAATGTAATTAATATGATTATTTCAGAATTATTTAAATTAATTATTGGATTGTAATTGATGTTTGCTATTTCTTGTTTATTTACTTTGACACCATCCCAGTTATCACACTGCAAGTTCCCTTTGTTATGTTTCGATTTGAATTGAAATGGAATCGGTTTGAAATAATAAATACCCAAATTAAACTTTGACCTAGGATAGAGAATAAAAAAACCTGGTTGGTCAATAATTTGATTTAAAAATAAAATAAAGATTTTATTTGAATAAATGATAAGGTTTTGAAATGAAGTTGGAATTTGAATTTTTATGAATGGAAAATGTTTATATTTAATAATTTGAAACAAAATATTTAACATAGTAGTTGATGAAAGAATGTTGTTATAAATTTAATTATTAAGTTTGAAATTATTTAATAATTAAGTTTTGAAATTATTCAATAATTAAATAATATTGAATTATTTAATAATTAAATAAAAATTGAATTCTTTAATAAATGAAATTGAACTTCATGAATAAGTGAAATTAAGATTCTTTATTAATTGAGTTTTGAAATTTGTAACTAAGTAAGTAAATAAGTGAAATTGAATTTCTTTAACAAGAAATAAAATGTGATTTATTGAACTTAATATAAGACTTGAAATTTAAAGAATTTGATTTGACGATTTTAATTTAATTAAATTTGGAAGTTTGATATGATATAGGAAAACTTAAATTGATTTAGTGAATTGGAAATTAAACAGAAATTTTTTTGAATGATAAATTAGCTTAACGAATATTGAATGAAGTCATCAATGAATTTAAATTTATTTGAATGTTAAACTAGATTAATTTAAAGGATTACGGAATGAAACTTATATACGAACTTGAATCAATATCTGAATTGTTTTAAATAAAAATTGAAATTGAATTATAAGATTTTGAAATAGTAATTTGGAAGTTTTGAAACGTAAATTACGGAAATTGATATAGAAAGACAAATGGAATGTTGGTTAACAAATTCTAATTGAAATTGAAATTGAAATTGATTTGGTTTTGGATTATATTAAACGACCAATCGGTGTGATAATTATGAAAGTTATTAAAGAGATCGGAATCAGTTATAGACATACTCTCTGTCTAAACCGAAAACCACTTTAATAACTATACGTGGAGTGTGATCCAGAATGAAGTGGTTGGATTGATGTACGTGATGACTGAAGAAAGAGAACGATAATGGATAGCCTTGACACTTATGTCAAATTGGAAATGACTAAAACAAGAGCCGTGCCGAGCCAAATAGGGTTAGCCACCTCGAGCGAACACAGTTCTTCGTAAAGTACTCATTACTTGTTATTGTTTGGTGTGCACCCTCAAAATTAGGAGTGTTGTTTCGCGGTGTTGCGATCGTTGCGGCGATGCGTTCTCACCAGTCCGGATCAGGCAAACAGTAGTTTCACTACCTTGGTTATTGTCTCATGTGCCTTGTCATACTTGTATCCCTATATACGCGACCACTACGAATTTGTTTTGTGTTATACCTATGGAGTACTCCTTGATATTCCACTAGTTTACGGTGGAGTTTACAGTGCTGTATAATCTATGACACTTATATAAAATGTGTTAAAGGGAATAATGATAACGCTTTAACACTATTTTGATACTTTATATTACTGATAGGCATTATCTACTTAGCGTACATTACTACATAGTAGATACTTTAACGGATCCTTAGAGGATGGTTATTCCAACGTCCTTTGAGTTACTTGTATTTCAGTTATTATTTCACTTGTGTTGGATTTATTGATATAAGAATGTTAATCCTGACTCGAGTGTTTTGTGTTTTGCTTTACGCTCGGGTCAGACTAAGTGTACCCATATTCGAGACTTACCTTTGGATTTGGAGCTTCGCTTGGCGATCCAGCTATCTATCTAGCTTTCAGATATTCAGTTGATTCTAGAGATGTATTCTGATATTGTATTCGAGTATTTGTATTCGAGTATTTGTATTCGAGACTTCTATTGTAACATATTTAACTCTGTTATATCTATAGTAGCTTCATGAACTACTATCTTTTGTTTCCGCTGCAATTATTACTCTATGTTTGTGATCCGTGATTGTTTATTTACTGTATATGTTCAATTTTACTAAATTTAAATTAATAATTCGGTATTTTAAATTATTCAAGTTCGACATGTGCGGATGCGAATAGTCCAAAATAGCGGGTCATTAAAATAGGAAAACTCGAACATCTAATACTTACCTACCACAACGTTTTGATTTCAAACCATGCTATCCCTTGATTAGCAACAAAATCAAACTAGTTAGAAAATTATCCTCGCCTTGACATACATTTTTAATTCTCAAGATAGAGATTAGTTTCCATGCCTCGGAATTTGGTGTCAGGCATAAGATGAAGTACCATCCACATACTTAATTAATCATGACTTATTTATCAAAATTAACCCTTTGATACTTATCATGTTTTCGACATTTTGACTTCTTAACCCCTCATCCAAAATCGAAGCCAAGTAAGTCAAAGCATTGTATACTCTCAGTCTTGCTCTATTCAAATACATTAATTCTAGATCTCACAGACAAAGGAAAGTTTACTTGTCGGCTTTTAGTGCTAAATATAAGACAACTTACTTTCCATAAACGTGTCAACATTTTAGCACTACTTTATGATATTTCTTTGGTTACTTAATAACACTGACAAACAAGAGCCCTGTAGAAAACAAAGTCTTTATTTAAAATAAATATGAAAATCAACTCCGTAAACTTTTTTTCAGTCTTCGTTTTCAAAATGGTACTCTTCATTGGTTAGAAATGAAACCATTTAAGTTGGGGTATTTTTACCTCTCAGACCTTCACCCGACATTTACTTCTAGCTTTCAAAATGGAAATTAGTTTCCATACCTCGAAGGCTAGAAACTAAAATAGGACCTTAGGGTTCAAATATACTTATTAGTAAAACATTTTCAGAAATATCATATTTAAAACAAGGTTTTATTAAATAGGCAACATCTTTCCTTTATAACAGTAAATAACTTATAAATTGATGAATTCCAAACCACTTAATCATCCTCCCTTTACAAAGGTAAAAAACTCATAAGTCAATGAATTCCAAACCGCTAAAACATCTTCCCATTATACAAGTAAACGACTTGTTTAACAATAATTAAGTGTTATAAATTAACTTCCTTTCCAGTTTTCTAAAACCATTTACCAAGCGTTTCCTCGGGTTGGAGTTCATGCTAAGTTCGGGCTCGGCTCCTACCATTGCTGTTTATGTTGTTAGCTTCTTCGAAGAAGAAAGATCTTTGTCGCCTCCAAGATCCTCCAGACTGGGACTCACCCCTTGATTCAGTGTTGCGGTTGGATTCTTCAGCATCCCTTAAGCGTGACATGAGTCGGTTCACCAAGGCTTCTTGTTGGGATGTGAAGCGGTTAGTCACTTCAGCCACAACCGTGTCTAGATTTGCCCTAGTAATTGCTGCCGGCTATTCCGTGGTAGGGGCTATCGGATTTGCCTGATTTCCAATTTGTACTGCTGTTGGAACGGGACGATTCTCTTGATCTGTGATCACTGGATCTGGAACGCTGCTAGTTGCGATGTTCTTTCCTTTGCTAACATCTTTCTTCTGCCTGGGAGGCATGTCTTCCAAGCAATGGGCGATGCTGTCAGGAAGAATGTTAAGTGGGAGAAGCTGAAGCTTCTAGCTCGATTTCTCAGTGAAAGCACCAAAAATGTTTGCACAAAAAAGGGGCAAACACCTCCAAGTCATATGATTTAGTCGATTTTATGTTGTTCTTAGTGATTTGGATGATTTATGCAAATATGTAAAAAGCAAGGACTAAACTGTAAAAGACACGCAGATTTATAGTGGTTCGGCCAGAATGTGCCTATGTCCACTCCATATGTTATTCTCTTTCACTGTTCAGATTACAAGTACAAAGCTTTGATTACAAGTGTTTGAAAGTTATGTCCGTGCTTGAGCTCTCAAACTTGTCCCCTATTGTTGTACCCCTACTCCTCTATTTATAGAGTGAGGCTGGGGGTAGGGGTCTTGGATGTATATAGCTGCTAGTGAGCCTGGGCTGATGTAATCTAGCCCGACAATGTTGGTTCGGTAATGCCTTGGTCCGGTGATGGTTGGAGTAGCGTTTTGGTTCGGTAATGGTTGGAGTGGTTTTGGTTCGATAGTGGTTGGAGTGGTTTTGGTTCGGTAGTGGTGGTTCGGTAGTGGGAGTATGTGGTCTGGCCTGGTAGTGAGTGGTTCGGTATGTCCTTGGTTCGGTAGTGAGTGGTTCGGTAGTGGGAGTATGTGGTCTGGCCTGGTAGTGAGTGGTTCGGTATGTCCTTGGTTCGGTAGTGAGTGGTTCGGTAGTATTTACTTTGGTTCGAGTTGGTTCGGTCTTCCATGGTTGTGAATCTGGTTCGACAGTGGTAGGGATGCCGAATAAAACTTAGGTAACCCGGATGAAGCTGGTGCTTCTTGGGATCTCCTGGGTGATAGCACGCCCAACAAGGACTAAAATATCCTTATGAGAGTCAAATTGATATGAAATAACATGAGTACAATAACGTTAGAGATGTTTATGGGATTTCACATCTCCTATCTGGTGTATAACGTGCGTGCATAACTCAAGAGATGTTACGGGACATCCATCTCTTATGGATCCATCAAAATATTTATATGTGGTAAAATACGCTACATATAATGTTTAATCAGTAAAATAAATATTTTTCATAGCATTAAGGCTTCACATTAATCCCCCTTAATGCTTTTTAAGTATTGTCATACAGTTTGCATATAATGCCCCGTTAGAATGTTGGGGGACAGGGATACGCCGTGATATGACAACACTAAACAAAAATCATAGGAGCCTCGTATAGGGGAAAAAGTATGACAAGGCATATAAGGCAATGCCCAAGGTATGATACTACCAGTTTGGGTCGCAGGGCTGGTGGTAACACATCGTAGCCATGACCGCCCACTGCGTCTATCCATCCCATATCGAATCAAAGGAAACTATCCTACAATCAAGATGCACCAATCGAAACCATCAACAAGATTAATAATATGGACCAAGTCTCAGAAAATCGAAGAAAGGATGTCTGCTATGGGTAATTAGCCCACTTGGACTTGTCAAGCCGTCATGTTTTAGCCATTTCAAATTGGCGCAAGTGTCGGGGTCTATCCATCATCATTCTCTCTCTTCAAATCCAGCAAACGACGCCAAATCCAACCACTTCATTCTAGAATTTCCTCCGTGTACGTAATTATTAAAGTGGTTCCAATATTGACATAGAGTATGACAATAAGAGGCCCATGTCTCTTTATCAACCAAACGTCGTTTTACACACCGGTGGTACTTTTATATTTCGAAAATAGTTTGTACTTGATATCAAAATATCATATTCGCTTCAAAATCAAATTCATTTCGAAATCATCGTATTTACGCAAAATATTTTACTTCACTTCAAAATCATTCTCGCCTTAATATCGTGATCTCGGTTCCAATTCAAAATTGCTTCGAATTTCCTTATGGGTTATAATTTCAATTTAACCCAATTCGTATTTAAATCCATGATTTAAATATTAACATTCCAGCCTTTGACCAGTTTGAATTTTAGAAAATAGTTTGGAAATTTTTTTAAAATTGTTTAAGTAGTTAAAATAGTTTTATATAAAATGATATAAGCATTTAAAAATGTTTTATAAAATAAAATAGTTTGTAAATCAAACAATTTGAATATTTAAAAGCTAGTTTTAAATAGTTATTAAAATAATTTATTTGAAAATTGTTTCAAGGTCAAACTGATTCAATTTCAAATTTTCCAATTCAAACCACTTTCAATTTCCATTCAAATTTAACCGATTCAATTCTGATTTCAAGTTGAAATTTTACTTTGATTCCAATTTCAATTTTAATAAATTCGATTTCGATTTCCAACTAATTCAATTTTGCTTTCAATTCCAGTTGATTTCAATTTCAGTTCCAACTTGAATAAATTTCAATTCAATTCCCATTTTCAAACCATTTCAATCTATATCAAGTTCGAGTTCGATTTCGAGGTATCGATTTAAATCATTTAAACCAAACTTAACTTCGATGTTCAATTCAATGTTCAAATTCTTTAAAATGATTCAGTTTCGAACCAAATTTTGAAATATCGACTTAAATTACTTTCAATTAACAATATTCAAATTTCAAAAAAATGTCCGATCTTCCAAAATAAATCAATTTTCGAAATTCAAATCATATCTCAATTATAATTTCAAAATCTCAACTTCGATTATTTAAACTTTTCCTGTTACCAAATTTAAATTTGAATATTTCAAGCTCTAGTTCGAAAATAATTCGATCTCCATAAATTCGATCCTTTTGCTTTAAATCAAATCATTTGAATACTTTCGAATCAAAATTTTCAAAATCATTTAATTTAACCAATCTGGCGTCCGTATATAATTTTCTATCCTACGGCCAAGAGAATCAATTATTTGGATTTTAATTCAGGGATGGATATATACAATTTCAATCAAAAATAAATATATAGGTATATATTATTTCAACCTATTTTTTAATTTATTCGAAATAATTCAATTTACAGTTTATATACTGTAAATAATTTACAGGTATATAAAATAAATAAACTTCCAAATCATCCAAATATCAACCAATAACATTCATTTTCAATCAACATCCAAATTAGCCCATAATTCACAAAAATTACAAAGTTACCAATATCTGGTATTTAAGTGGCACTTAAATTCCAATTTCAAGTTTAACTATCAATTTTAATTTCTATAGTCAATTCATATGTCAATTTCATTTCCAACCAACAATCAATAAAATTTAATAACTTCGTGACGTCAATTTAACTAACATAAAAATTATATTAGTACGACGTGAGCATTATAAAACTCTTACCCTTTTACTTAAAACTGAAAATATTTCTAGCTTCAAATAAAATACCAATCGAATCCACCCCGAAGCCCTCGTCGATACTATTCCAACATCTCTCATTTCATTCAAATCAAACCCCGTATGGAAGAAATATGAAACAATTAATATAATGGTTTTAATTAATATTAATTTACAAACTAAATTAAGCTAATAAAATAAAATAAAAATATAAAAAACCCAATTTCTCTCCCTCTCTCAACCGCTATTGTCTCACACCCTCCAGATCACGATTCATCTTCTACTCTTCATTTTTGTTTTTGTTTTTTTGCTTGCCAATCGAAGTCAGCCTCTTCGACCGCCAAAATCCCCCTCGTGCACACACGTCATGCTCGCGAATCCATTGAACTGCCGGCTCAAACCCTTGCCGCAGTTGAAGTCGCACCGCTTCCTCTGGTTCGTCTCCAGGCCACAACCGTCGAACACCACTGTGAATCCTCCCATTCGCGATTTGTTGATTGATTTTCTCTTTTTTTTCTTATTCGATATTTGATCGGCTGATGATTTGAAACAAGAAGGGGTACGAGGGAACAAAAAGGTAGGCGTGGAGTACGAAATGTTGGAGGAGAAAGGAAATATATGTTATTATATTCAAAAATCTCCAGCTACTAAAACGCCTGAAATTCTCAAACTCCAAATAAAGTGTACCGCTTGACGTTCATAATGTTTGACCCTCATTCTGAACACAATGGAATTAGTTTCGAGGCCTAATTCGACAGTTTGTAGAAGATAGAATTTTAAAATAAATTATTTTAATTAAATTCCAAAATTAATTTCTACGTGTTTTAAGCTCGCACGGCCAAACAGCATGTCTGATTGCTACGAAACTTGAAACCCTATAATAATTCACTATTACGGATGCGAAGAATCTAGTTTCGTCAAAATCCGAGACAGCGGCCAAAATGGCTATTTATACTCGTTAATTATAATATAAAATTTTCAATTTCTAATTATTCAGTTTCAAATCCAATTTTAAATGTTAACAATCATCATTCATATTTGGGTTGAATTAAAATCAACTTTTCGACATCATTTTCATTCACATTAAATTCAGAATTCAATTATTGAAAATTTCAATATTAAATTTAAATAATTTAATTATACAATAAATTATAGTAATGATCATAAAATTTTAATTGAATTTTAATTATCAACAATTATTCTATTTTCATCTAAATAATTGAACATTTATGCAAGTCCAGCTATTGATTATAAACACATTCATTATCTAAAATTTCATTTCCATGGCTATTATTGTCAAAATTTATTAAATTTCATATTCAATAACTACACTAATAATTCATTAAATTTTTATTTCTTACCATTTGTTCAATATTATATCATATTTAATAATTTAAAACAGTTAAAATTTATGGGTCGTTACAATTGACCTCAACCGTAATACCGCGTAAAATGAACCTTAAATAAATGAAGTAAATTGGATTAAATATGATAAGCGTTGAATATGGAAATTTTATAAAAATTGGAATTTGACCACAAAAATTAATCCAAACTGCGTTCGTTGTGAAATTCTGATACGTTTTCTTACATAATATGCTGAAAATGGAACTTAAGCAAAGTAGTTATAAGCATTTGAAGTTTTCAGATTTAAACTAGTTTAGTTTGGATTCAAATTCAAATGAGAAATCAAATTTAGGCTTTAAAATTCAAAATTTATCTTGGGGGCTAAGTAAACGTTTAATTGACGTTTAACGTTTAAAAGTTAATTTGGGAATAAATAGTCGTGCAATGGAAGAAAATAAACCATCCCCCGACTGACCATTGCGATCAACCGATTGCACAGAAGCGATCAACTGCTCTGGAATGAACGTTGTCAATGGCGGTTAAAGTTTGATGCTATGTTATATTCAGTTGTACGCTCCAAATTTACCCGTTTTTTACCTACTTCCAACCTACGGTTCTGGTGGTTTCAACCTCTATAAATAGAAACCTATCCTCGTCAATTTCCTTCATAATTATTTTGGGGAATATTAAAAATTCTACCATTGTTATCGCTCTTTGATTAAATTTAGAAACTCCGTAGAGAATTCAGGTAAGAATTCAACTTATTTCTCATTTATTTATTCTTCCTCCAATCTATTCTTTTCCTACTCTTCTCCAATTATTATGAATCTACTGAATATAAATACCTCTTCCCTAGTTTGTGTGTATATATCAAAAGAAAGAGATTCTAGAAGAGATCAAAAGGACATAAATCCATTTAAGTTAAGGTAAAGCTAATTTGTGAGCGGAAATCTTAATATTTCTTTTCGGGAAATTGTTTGGTGTATTTCTTTTTGGATTTGAATATACCTTAGGGATTTTGGAATTCGAAAAAATGATAGATACAATCCCCCAAAATTCCTTTTTATTTCGATATGTCAATTTTATGTTGAGATTCTTAATTATTCACATTAATTTGATGGAATTTATTTCGTTTATGGAATTTTTGATAATTTCATAGTTTTTTCCACTTCTCCTTCTTCATTAGGACAAAATATGATCCTCTAATAAAATGAAGGTTTTAGAATATGAATTCTATTCGTAATTTACACCACTTGAGTTAAAGATTATATCGGGTTTAAATTGTAATTCTTATTTTTCATGATATGCCATTGAATTGATGTAATGAATTGATTTCTACTTATTTCGATGTTTATTATTGTAGTTTTGGTTTGAATATTTATTCCCCATTTTGGATGTTAGACTCCCAGGAAATCTTGGGAATTGAAAAAAAATGGCTTGTAATAATATTTGGTTAGGAAACTGACATTTAACGCTAGTTTAAGCATAAAATTCATGCGTTTAGAACTTATTAGGTGTGAATATTTAATTATATCAATTTGTGTAATTAACGATATTTATTGCGTATATAGTGTAGTTAACCAGGCACTTATTTATATTTACCTCTCCCATTAGGAAGGTAATTGATTGTGAAGCGAAAATTAGAGGAAACTCTTATTTAGCCTAATTATTATTTTAAGGCGTAATTAGGAAGATTCCTTATAAGGTCTTACTTATGAAACGATGAGATGAGAGTGTGTGTGTAGAGTAATTGATTTATGGCCAAGTCATAGGATGCAAGATAAATAGAGTTACATGATACAAGTTTGCCCCTCACTTTGAGGCAATCATCAATTGTGTACACTTTAATTGACATGAGATATCCTTATGATAAATATTTGTAATGATATGAGGTTGGTCCTAAATTTTGTAAGGGAAATCTTCCCAGCTAATCTGGATACCAGTTCCTATGAATAGTAGATTAATTTAAGACATCGGGCCATAAGACGTAGGGCCTGTTTCGGGGTCTTGAAGTATAAAGTAGTTGCACCCGCCTCTTTTCCTTGGACGAAGTATTAAATGGCTAAGAAGGCACGTTATGTGGTATCTCTACTGGGTCCGCTTCTAGAAATAGGTCTTAAATGATGAGGTCTGCTTTAACTAAGGTATTAATTGACCACGGTCTACATATTTTCCATATAGAAGTATTAAGTGGCCCAAGAGATTTCTATGATGTCGTCTATATAGTACCATTGAGGAGCACACATTGGATATTGGTACTAAATGATGGAGTCTGCCTTAATTAAGGTATTAGATAACCAGAGTATTCCTAAACAGGTATGAAACGATGAGGTCGGCCTTAATTAAGGTTTCAAATGACTAGAGTCTGCCTATTTTCCAATAAAAAGAATTATGTGGCTTGGGTACCATCCCTCGTATCATTAGCTATTTATAATGTATGATTGAGACATATGATTTTAGAAACCTTCTTTTGAAATGGAAGGTATTTGCGGTTGGACCCGCTTCCTTTCCTTATAAAGAAATATTAAAATATTTTAATGGTTATATGTTCGTCGGCGTATTCTTATTTTGAAATATACCACCTTAGTACTAGAAAGGTAAGACTAGAGGATTTTATTCACCAGACACTTGTTGTACTGACACTCTACTCATTACAACACAGGTTAAGGACGGAGTGATGACAGTGACGATGCTTAGAGATGGAGAAGCTTGGTTTGTGGCAGTATTTGTTATTATTACTTATGTTTATGCGTACCCATGTAATTTAAAAATTGTAACAGATATTATGTTACTGTTTTTATGGAATTTTGTGTTATGACTTTTTTATGACTTTGTAATAAATGGGTACACTTTGATATTATATTTTATTCCATCCGCTATGAGTTCTAAAAGTTTTGTTATAGCTCTACAATGTTATTTCTTTTTTCTACCAACCGCTTACCTTAGAATGGGTCTAAGTTTCAAGGGGCATTTTTCGGGTCGAAATTAAGATCTATTTCGGGGTGAGCTGTTACATTTTGTATCAATGCCTAGGTTAAAACTATATGTATGAGAGATGTATTTGTTATTTTGAAAAAGGTTTTTCAAAAAGAATTTTCAAAGAATTCTTACTATATATATCGTACACATACACACTCCCTCCTCTCTTCTTGAACATACGCACATACACTAAATAAACTTTTTCTTTCAGCATGTAAATACTATCTTAGGAAGTCCCTAAAGGTTTAACCTACAGATGGTTGACATGGCTGATAATCAACCTTCTTTCGAACAAACAAACCCTACCTGCAGAAGACTACCCATTCGTGGAATGCCCAAAGAGTTCAAATAATATCTTAGGAATGTCGAGCAGATTCCTATCCCTTAACCTACATCAGTAGCACCGAGTGCCCTACCTGCTGATGTAGCACCCTGTCCTATCGACAATCCTAAGTTGTATAAGGACTTTCTCAATATGGGAGGAAAGATGTGCTCTAGAAATGAAGGTATTCAAAAGCTTGGATTAGTTGCTACGTGAAGATATTTATAGAGCTTGGTTAGGATAATTTGCTAAGAAGAATAGCAGCTTGGCACCTCAGGGAAGAAGTCTTGAATTCGTGGAACCTTGTGGTTGATAAGCACCCGGGAAGATATTCACTTGGGATAAATTCAAGGACCGATTTGTGATGAGATTCATGTTTAGAGTAAAGGTTAGCTTGTAATTAGAAAAGTTCATCCCTCTTAGACAAAGAGATTCTACCCTTAATGAGTACATAGCTAAGTTTACTGAATTGGCTAAATTTGGGATGACCCTAATAGACTCGCCCATGAAAAAGGCAATGAAGTACTTGGAGGGGATAAATTCCCCGCTAAGAGAAATGTTGTTGACCCAAGTACCTATTGGGGACACGTATGAGATGTTGGTAGAAATGGCAATGCTGCATGTAACCAATGAGGAAGATAAGGAAATAAGGAAGGAGAAGTCTGCAATGACCCAAAAGGAAGGAGGGACCAAGAAATGGAACTTTTGGGCAAACAAGAAGTCAAAGGGGAAGTTTAAGAAGGATGTAAAGGTGTGTAAGATATGTTAAAGGAAGGGTTATGAAGCTAAAGATTGTAGAGTGAGTATGATAAAGGAAGACATTAAACGATGGTACTTTAACTACATAAGGAAGGTCATCACAAGAATCAATGTCCTAAGTTGGCTAAGAAAGAATCTAATAGACATACCTACACTATTGAAGCCGTCCCTATTGCTAGTAAACGACAATCAAGGAAAAGCAGCTCTAGGAGGTATAACACTTTTTTTGGGGTTACTATTCGTACCCTATTTAATTTGGGGGCATCACATTCCTTTATATCTAGGGATGTAGTAAATTCCTTAAACCTTCAAACCTGGTCAACAACCCAATAAAGATTTCCAATTCCATTGGTGATTCGACACATCTTTCTCTTATTTGTAAAGACCTAGTGTTAGATATATGAAGCTTTTATTTTGTATGTACTGCTTACATTCTAAATTTCAAGGGGTACGGGCTTATCTTTGGTATGAACTATTTGTCATATTATGGAGTCATTCTTGACTGTGATAAGAGGGTGGTACGATTAAAGAGTTTTGGAGGTCGTGATCCAAAAGTTCTTTGTATACCTAAAGCTTTAATTGAGTTAGGCCATTTATACTCAATAAATCTATCTGTCATTTGAGAGCCATCATCTGTACCCATAGTTTGTGAATTTCCTGATGTCTTCAAGGAGGTCTTAGGTCTTCCACACCATAGGGAGATTGAGTTCCGAATCGATTTGGAGAAGAATGAAAGACCCAGTGCTATGTCTTTAAGACATATGGCCCCTAAAGAAAGAAGGCAAATCGATAAGCTAATCTCAGATCTATTGAAGAAAGGATTCATCCATAGGAGTACTTCTATGTGGGGAGCTCCAGTTGTATTTTCTACTATGGCAGATGGTTCGTTGAGACTCTGCATCGACTATAGGGAGTGGAACAAGTTGATAAGAAAGAGTAGGTACCCTCTACCAAGAATAGATGACTTGCTCGACCGACTTGTAGGGACTAAAGTTTTTTCCCAATTAGACTTAGCAATGGATTTCCATCACTTGAGGGTTGTAGAGAAAAGAAAGCCAAAGAATGCATTCCATACTCCAAATGGGCCCTATGAGTGGGAAGTAATTCCATTTGTACTAATAAATGCTCCATCATACTTTGTGGATCTGTTGAGTAGAGTATTTAGAGAGAAACTTAATAAATTTATTGTGGTGTTTGTTGATGATATCTTGGTTTTCTCCAAATGAAAGAAGGAGACTGAGACCACCTTATGGAGGTATTGGAGACCTTGAGAAGAAACTGAGTCAAAGCCAAGTTTTTTAAACGCCACTTTTGAAAGAACGAAATTAAGTTCCTTGAGCATATTGTTTTGGAATAAGGATTGGCTATAGACCCTGCTAAATTGGAAGATGTCTAAGGATGGAAGACTCCTAATGATACATCAAAGGTTAGGAGCTTTTTAGAGTTGGGAGGCTACTATATGAAGTTCATCAAGAACTTTGCATGAATAACAACCCAATTGACTAAGAAGAATCTAGTTTTTGTTTGGAACGATAGATGCACCAAGGCATTTAAGAAGCTTAAGGATCATTGACTAGTGCAACGGTGCTCACTATTCCAGATGGAACCAAGCTGTTTACATTTTTCGCAGATACATGTGGCATAAGATTAGGGGTAGTTTTTATGTAAGAAGGGAAGGTAGTTGCCTATGCTAGTAGACCACTGAAGGACCAAGAGAAGAGGTATCATGTGCATGATTTTGAATTGGCAGCCATTTTTTTCCTTAAAGATGTGGAGGCATGATCTTTTATGGGAAAGGTTTGAGTTATTCAATGATCATAATCACTCAAATATCTTTATTTCCAAAAATATTTGAATCTTAGACAGCAGAGATGGATGGAGTACGTAGCATCCTTTGACTTTAGTATTCAATATACCCATGGAAAAAGGGAACGTAGTCGTCGATGCCCTTGGTCGGAGATACGCTACCCTAGGTGCTATATATGAATGGAGACAATTAGAGTTTCTCTCGGGTTTTAACCTCCAACCCTCAACAACCTCCAGTATGATATTCTATTGGTTATGAAGATTAGACCAGCCTTGATGGATGGTATAGGGCATGAGCAAGTGAAAGATGAGAAGTTAGTAGAGATTTTGGAAAAATTGAGAAAAGGAGAGCATTTTCCCCATGCTCGAAGGTACTCAGTTGAAGGGAGGGATGTTTGCAAAGAGATGGACATCTTTATGTCCCAATGATTGATGATTTGATGAGAGATGTGATTATGAAGTGTCACCACTCAAGGATGACCATTCATCCCGGAGGACATAAGATGTACAAGGACATGAAGAGAACTTTGGTTTGGAATGGAATAAAGAGAAGCATAGCTGAGTTTGTTGCTATGTGTATGACATGTCAGAAGATAAAAGCTAAGCAAGAGGAGTCTGGTTGATTATTATTACCTTTGGAATTCCAATTTGGGGAAGGGTTTCCTAAAAGTCAAAAAGGCAATGAGGGTATTTGGGTTGTTGTGAACATGCTCACTAAGAGAGATCATTTTGTTCCAACTAGGAGAAATAGGACAAGTTCCTCTCTTGCACAGATTTATATTAAGGAGGTAGCTCATCTACATGGAATTCCTTTAAGCATAGTTGGTGACAGGGACCCTTCGTTCACTAGAGAGTTTTGGAGGATCCTATAAATAGCTTTAGGAACTTCTTTGAACTTTAGCACAACATATCACCCATAAACTGACAGACAAACAAAGAGGGTGAATAGGATTTTGGAGGACTTTTTGAGAGCTTATTTCTAGGATATTGTTAAGAAGAAAACTTTTCAACCCCCCAAAGTACAGTCAAAAGTGCAGGTATGCCCTTCTAAACCTCCTTGGTTTAAGTAGAAAAAGCTAAGATCTTATTGCTGCCTTTGATTCAACTTTTAAATAAGTCTTTATTGTGTAAACACTTCCTTTTCCACCATTTCGACCAAGTCGAAACACTTGTATGTTTTTCTTTTAAAGTCTTTTGAACCAGTCTTGTTGGCTTATTAATCGATTCAAAATATTATACTGAAACAATGGTGGCAACCTATTGGTTGGCTCTAAAGTTGTCAAGTATAGATCAAATGATGGGTTTCGACTTCATCGAAATCTTGCCTCATAAATGGCTTCGGTTTAGACCTTTAATTCTAGGGATATTAGCTAAGTTTAAGGTTTCAACTTATTAAAAGTTGAGGTTTTGATGAGTAGTGGTTTGGAGCTAAGAATCTAATTGTGTTGGCAAAATGAGAGGTTTCAACTTACTCCGAAGGTATTCTTTTGATTAAGTTGACACAAGCAGAACACAATCGAATTCATTAAAAATCTCAAAACAGTTGCTTAATCAAAAGCATCAAAATCTCATCTTTATTAAATTAATGATATACAAACTGATTAACTTCCCCAATCTAATTTCCCAATTAGAGTTACATACTTACAAATTTAAGAAAGTAAAAGAAAAGAGTGAGTGAATTCGGATCCCCAAAGCCAGATCCCTAGGGATATGTGCAGTTTGGCACCTTTCGACTCAAGGCTTTACCTAGTCAAAAGGTGGCTTTATAGGCCTTTCATCACCTTTGATACTTGCCCATCCCTCTGCATTGCATTTGGACGGATTTGAATGCCTCTGTCTTCGTTGAAAGTGGTGGATGACCCTTTTCCCTTTGTGTTGCTAGTGGGAAGAAACATGAGCTTTCGACTATGTCATCGGGTACATTCTTGGGGTTTCGAAGGTATTTAAATACTGTGGGTTTCATTGTAGAAGGTAGCTTTCAAGACATGCTTGCGGCTAGATGTGGAACCTCTCTTAGTTGTGAAAGGTTTCGACCAGTTCGAAAGGCTTAGTTATGCATTCGAAGGGGTTGTTCCAACGAATTATTTTTCTGATAACTTGAATGAAGGTGAAAATTTGGTTTCGAAAGATTTTGTGTGCATACGTGAGGTTGTTACTAGCTACCCTCGAAAGATATTCCTAAACCCATTCGAAACACCTTCATGTATGCAAAAACATCTCTTTTGAAAGGAAGCAATTGAAGCGCAAAGGTGCTTTCGACCCTTTTAAAAGCTTGTAACACATTTGACCCTTGACTTTAGCATCCCTTCGGCTCATTCGAAAGGCCTTATTGATGCCATTATCTTTTGTTCTTCCTTCTCCTCTATTCGTCTTGGTTTCGACATGGTTGAATTGGTAATTAGTTGTAACATTTACTCCCCACCCCCTCCCCCCTCCCCCACGAAGGGATGTTCTTGACTTTCCAGGTCAACACTTTTGAAACCTATAACATTTTCCGCCTTTTCATATTCTTGCGCAAATCCTGGCTGTTCATTTAAATTTGATCATGCGGTTCCCCCCATGCTGAATTTTCTTATAAACCGCGTTCCTTTCTTCTTCTCTTTCATCTACCTGCAATTATACAAAATTTTGAACAAGAATCGAAGCTTTTAATTTCTTAAATAATTCCTATTTCCAACAAACAAAGACTCCAACCCAAAGTAAGTATTCGTTATTTTTGCTTTTCAGACTAACTTTCCACATTAAATTTCGATTCCAACATTTGCCCGATTTGAATTCGAAATACTATTCGAATCTCATAGAGATAATTTTAAGTTTTTCGTCCATGAAAATGTCCTTCGATTTTCTTATATGGCTTCTCCTATTTCATTTATTTCTTTAATTCATTCTTTCAATTAATCCGAAAAGTAATTTTTTAATTGTTAATATTATTATTTTTAAAACGTTCAAAAATAAATTTCAGGGAATTTATGATTATTGATTGTAAATACGCACATAATTAACTTAACTTTTTTTAAAGTTCCGAGTTAAAATTGAATTTGGTGAAGAAGGAGATTTTCAGTTAGCTCATAAAGAAGTTTTTGCAGTATGATTCGCATGAATCGTATTTTAGCGCTGCAATTTTACATTTCTATCCATTTGAAAGGATTTAAGGTGGCAACTTTTGTTTTCTTCTTCAACCTCTTTTGATGGGGTCGAAAGGTAGTCCAGCATCCCTCTTAATTGATCTTGTGGAAAGGTTGAGGTTATCAACATGAAGCGAACTTCTTTGAAAGCATAGTTGTACTTTAGTGTATTCTGATACCTTTCGAACAAGCTGCCTAATGTATCTTACTAAATAATTATCTAGTATATACTTTCTAAAGCATAATCTTTATTTTATAGGTTTTCGAAACCTTTACTACATGCTTATTCCCAATTTATTTTAAGGGATTTGTGGAGTTAGAAATTCATTATTTATTTTTTACTATAAATTGGGTTGAGAATAACATAATTTGTTTAAGTTGTAAATCAAATCAAACGTTTCAACTCAGTCAAAACATACTATATCGACTCAAATTTAGTTATTGATGTGCTTTCGAAACCATATAACCCTTTCGACTTTCTCAATACCTTTTGCTACTAATTGGGATTTGATCACCATTATATACCAATATGGTCGAAACATCCTAAGGCCTTTCCGTTTTTATTAATATAATTCAAACTTAAACCTTTCGACTCGACTGGCATATAGGGTTTCGACAACATCGATGTTCATCTTGTTAAACAAAATTTAGGGGATTTGGTAATGTCGAAAGGTCTATTTGTCTTATATGTTGAATGTTGTTAGTGTACGATTATATTTAAATTGGTTGTAAGAATTCTCCTACTCCTTGAAACAAATTTTTTTTATTGAGCTTTCGACATTGTTGAAATGTGTTTGTTGGAAAACTTCTTCCATCCTCCCTTTCAACTTTGTCGAAAGCTTAAAAAATTTATTTTTCTAAACTTACTCTAGCATTTTTTCAAGGATATGAAATTTCATATACTGGTTGATGTTCAAATTGTTGTAATAGCCCTTGAAAAAAAGTTGATTTCATTAACAAATCATAACTTTTAACCGAAATGATTTCACCTGACAGGATCATGGGCATGAAAAAGACTTCCTAAAAACCAAAAAAGACACAATGCCGGTGAAGGAATCTTCTCTTAAGAAGATTGAAGCCACTTCTAAGTATTCCTTGATATCTACTTAGGATGGGGTAGACGCAATTCTTAATGACTTCGGCATCATTAAGGTGAAAGTTATTGCCTTAAGTGATAGCGATACCATCTAATGCCCACCTGGAGGGTATTTTGCCAACATTGCTATCCACATTGGGCATGGTGGTTTCCCGCCTTTTTCGGACTTCTTGGCCAAGCTCCTGATCCACTTGGGCATTGCTCCCATTCAACTATCAGCAAACATGTATATCTATCTTCTATCTTTGGAATTCATGGCACTTGAGTCTGGAATTCCATTACTTAATGCTGAAGTTTTGAACTATCTTGTTCAATTAGTTAAGTTAAGAAACCTACATGATCACATCTTTAGAGCCAATCCCCCACGAAAAGCTAATATTCGGGGGGGGGGGGATTCAAAGATTGGGAAATGCAGTTCTTCTTCCCAAAATCAGTGGGGTTTTCTATTCCCCCCGTAAGTTAATCACAGTCTTTATTTTTCCCTTTAGTTACATTCCTTTGCTCATCTAGGCTTCCTTGCCAGGTGCTTCTGTTAAAGAGTTGAACGAAGAAGATAAGAAAACAATAAAGTAGCTGATTTCATATCAAGTGGGATTGGGAATAGATTCACTCTGCTGAATCTTTCAAATCTACAAAAGCATTCTCTCCTACTAGCAGTTCAGAGGGTACGTAGTCAACCTCCTTTAGTTCAACAAACATCTTGAAGCAAACACTTCCTTTCTTTCGGTGATCCGAAGAATTTTCCCCCAGTGTCGCCAATTTGTCCTGATCACTCTGGTAAGTTCAAACGTAATACTTGTAGTTTATTGTCGTGTTACCTTTTAAATCACTTTTCTGACTTGTAATTTTTTTAATTTTCAGCATCTGCTTCTCAGCTAAAACCAATTATAAGTGATCCAACTCTCCCCACTTCTACATCCCGTGTGGCATCTCTGTCTCAGGCTATTGCTAGTTCGAACATGGCTTTTAAATGAAAACTGGGTAAAGTGGCCATGACGGAACAATCCCCTAAGAAGGAAGATCGTTGAAGTTCCTGATTCTTCACCCAAAGGGGGAGCTATTGATATTGACAAATGTTTGGAATTTCCAACCGTCAAAGCTTCTCTTAATCAACCTAAGAAGACTCCCTCAAAAGTCGATCCCTTATCATTTATTGCCATTTCTAGCTCTCCTCGTGTGATTGAACAAATGCGAAAAGACTTGGGGACTTCCACCCTCTCTCAGGAGTAGCACTCTTCCTGATCTACATCACCTATGCCTCCGAGTGATTTCAAAAAAATGGTTCAGTCTATCCTATCTCCATCTTTTGCTTCTATTCACCCACCTTCATCTGTTTCTAACCTAATGGATCACTGTTGATCCCTGGTAGAACAGCAACTTCTGGTATGCTTCATATCACTTAACCTTATTTTTATTGTTTCTCTTTAAGTTTTTAACTTATGTTGTACTTTTTCTTATAGATTTCCAAGAGTTGGCACTCTCTGCAAGAAGGTGGATTAAGATCTTCCACAAGGACATTTAGGCTTCAAGAAGAAATTTCCAACTTAAACAGCCAAGTCTCTTCCCAGTCCGTGGGTAAAAACGAAGCTATGATGGAATTAGAGAGATTGAGAGCTTCTCTTGCTCAATAAGAGCCTGTTTTTTTTGAGGAGAGGAATGCACACCAACTACTTGCAGACAAAAAAAGCTTGAATGGTAGCACAACAATCAGCTCTCGTAAATAAGCTGAAGAAAAATAAAAACTCTCTAAAATTGGCTATCAATATTATTTTTGATGCATGGGTGTCTCAATTCCTTGATTCTTTGTTTGAGGGCATCATTGTTAATTCTTTTGAAGACACCATGACGCTTTCTTACGCCACAATATAGATAAAGGCCCAAACTTGAGATTTTCTTCACTTGACCCGGCTCTTTTCAAAAGATTTATGGACAACATTAAAAGAATGGAGTAGGGGGTTGAAGTTTCTGAAACAAAGGAGATCATTGCTTCTAAAATTTTGTCCTCTGAATTCCCTTCCTTTGAAGTAGACTCCGACTTTGAAGATGAAGGTGATAAAGATGAAGTCACCGAGGAAGAGGGCGGTAATGATGATGAATGTAACATGCTCTATCTGGGGGCCCAAAGCTAAGCACTACAGATGCTACAGTCATTCATAGTACTAACTTTTGGTGACTAAATATGGCTATGTTAATGGTATCTGTAATATCAGAAGCACTAGAATATGAAACAAACCACATATTTCTAAACAGAATTTTCCATTACATTTCAAAACAGGTGTTCTATATTCATATTACGTAATCCCAAACAATACCCAGGCAATGATGAAATAAACTTATTACAAAATAGACTAAGAGCGACATATAAAGATGCCCACTTGGATGATCAGAATCTTATAATCATAATTGACTTAATACATAGACAGCGGAAATAAACAACAAAATAAAAAATTGTAACTCCTAAATAGCCATTTGTTCGCCTCCTGCTCGCCTTCGGTAGTTTTAATTGTCATCCTACTAAAACCAGAAAGAACCTCAACCCCAGCCTCCTCAAATCAATTTATATCACCCGAGAGTTTAAGGGAAAACATAAACTTCGAGTCAGACTTCAAGCCCAGTGCGAATGAAACTATACATCTCGGTTATTAATGTTAAGTAAGACTACACCGCTTAGAGGAATGGGTTTCCCCTCACTAACATTCTTTTAAAACATATCTTTTGCAAACCTTTATCCTGCAGTCAAACCTGGTTAACACTGCAAAGCATTATTATGTAAACATACATATCAGGTAACAAATGGACTATCTGTTCGAAACTATAGTTCTGTTTGGCTTACTATTAACCTTTGGCTGACTCGCGCCTACCAAACAAAGTGACAAAATTTATCTAACATCTGTTCACTCACTTCTTCTGGATGGTCTGTCCGTAACTATATGTCAAATACTTCTCTTACGGGCGGTGTGTCCCTAACTTAACATCTCCCAAGGTCACCTGATCCTAATGGTTTTGCAGGCTCACCAGTAACCTATCTGTATACAAACATATACTTCCTTCTGTGTGTTATCATAATTTTTGTCTTACCTGTGACAAAGCCCTACACACTGGAATATTGGACTAAATTAGCTGGGGCCAATATCTAATGTATAAGGTGAAACCCTATACCAGTCCTAACTAGTAATCTAATATCTGCTTCACTTTACTTGGGGATAACATCCCTTAAATTTTCCTTGAAAAACTCTAACAAATTGATTTAGATATTTAAATCATACTTACAAAAGGAAAATACGTATTCCCTATGCTTTACTCAAAATCAGTTTGCCATGTTATATATATTTTACTCAACCCTTTGTTGATGAAAACATTTACCCATTTTGAACCATCAAACCTTGTCTTTGGAAAGCATTGGAAAATCCTTTCCTTCCTTGTCTCTGAAAGCTTCAAAATAATAGGCATCCATTTTCAAAACCTTCAAAACCTTGCCTTTCGAAAACATTGGAATAACCCTTCTTTTCTTTTCACCGAAAGGTTTGAAAACAAAGGAAAACCTTCCCTTTCGACCCCTTTGAAACCCTGGGGAAGCATCCCTTCAAAATCATTCATCAAAACTTTTTCAAAAGCATTAAAACACTAAACCTTTCGAAAGCCTTTAGGTTCAATTTTGGAATATGTGAAAGCTTTTCGAAACTATTCAAAGTTTACTTCCTCAAAACTTTTAAAAACCGTCCCGATCGAAACGTTTTGAATTATGCCTGCAAGTAGAGAAAAAGGAGAAGAAGCCCATTGAAGTCGAAAGGACTTCTTTCGAAACCATTAAAACTACCTCTTTTGAAACCATTTGGGTTATACTTCAATTGTAGAAATGGGTCTTTAAAACACTTAAGTCAAAACTTCTGTTTCGAAACCATTTCCTAAGTAAAGAAGTGATGGTGCCGAAACCATCTCTTCGAAAGCATTGGAGAAGTGGCTGGCTGGTTTTAAAAAAAAACTAAGTATACCTTCTTGAACCATTGATTTTGAAAGGTAAAAAGGCAGCAGCTAGGGGTTTTGGCTTAGTCGGAAGCAATCATTTAAAACTAAAGTGCAACCCATTCGAAACCATTTCTTTTAAATCCGTTGACCTAGTCGAAAGCTAACTGAGTCGAAAGCCATTTAGTTGAAAGCAAGTAGGCAAATTAATTTAAAAACAAAGTAACGCTAGGACCACTTCGGAACCTGTTTATTCGACCTCACACCTTTTGCCTTTTATCTAGTTTGCTACATACCATTTTTTTCGATACAAGGCGCATTGGTTTCAATGGAGTTAAGGGTGGAAGGACTTGGTCGAAAGCCAACCAAGGTGGAAGCAGGTGCTGAAAGCAATAAAACAGTTAAAAAGCTTGAAATAAACAGTTCCTTTCACCTAGCCTGCTTTATGTGTAAAATTTCGATTAGTTGCCTCTTTTCGTTACCACAAAAAAGTGCTGCTCATTTCAAAACCAATTCATTAATTTAAATCTTTTGCAAAACTCCTCTTCTCCTTAATTAAATACATAAAACATTTAAGTTCCATACCTTAAATAATTTTATATATCCATCAAAACAATTAAGAAAATTCTACAAAAATTCCACAAAATCCTTTTTACTATGTTTTCTAACATATATAAATTTCAGACCCAAATAATTATTTATTTTGTCGTATATTCTATAACCCAATAAATCACTTTTTTCACTAGAACATTAAATATAAAGTCCATCATAATTCATAAAATTATTAAAATTGAAACCTATATCTAAAATATCATTTTCGATCTACATTAAAATTTGCATGGAATTTGTATGTCATTTAATATGGTTTTCATGTTCGATATATCATAAAAACTAATATGAACATCATCAACAAGTATATATAATCTTCCAATCATCCAAAGCATGGCATTATCATGTAAAATCATTTCGGTTTACCCTTAAATCTGAAAACTATGTAATAAAATGTGATGTACTAATCATTCACTTGAGCTTTATGATTAAAGATACGAGATTTAATGTTGAACAAGTTGATTTTCTTCTTCATCTTGAAATCCTACCCTTTTCTTTTCTTGAGATTGAATATGGTGGCTAGCCTTAGAATACTTTTCCTTGAGAGAAATGAAACGAACCGTGTTTGATTTCCTAAGTTTTAGGGTATAAGTTCTACCATTTTACTATTTTGTCCTCCCTTATTTCCTAACACTTCTATTCATGTTATCTTGTTTAGATTTACATTTAACATAGCACAGCTGCCCTTGGTTAAACCAAATTTCAATCTATTAATCATCTTACATTATTTTATTTTATTTAGCTAATAATATATTCTAAATAATGTTACTAAAAATATGGAGTGTTACAATCTCCTCACCTTAAAGAATTTCGTCCTAGAAATTACGATAAGGAACACAACTGACAATCAAAGGTAAAATGTGCCATCAAAACAAATCAGGATAAGCATCTCTAATACTGATCTTAGTTTCCCAAATACAGTCTCTAGCATCATCATTCCACTGGACTTTTCTAATCTAACAGCCTTGTTCCTTAACTTCTTCACATCTCTCCTGACTATTTGGATAGGCTTCCTAATTATAGTCATATCTGGTTCCACGCTAAATCTTCTATCACATTTAATGCTATAGTAGTATCTGGACCCCTAACACATTTCCTCAGATGAGATATGTGCAAAACATCGTGGACTCTCGCCAAATTACTCGGTAACTCTACTCTACACGCGAGTTTTCCGATCCTCTCTAAAATAGGGAGTGGTCCTACAAACCATGGTGCTAACTTCCTTGTCTTTCTGAACCTGATAACACCTTTCATTGAAAATACTTTGACAAAAACATAACCTCCAGCACAGAATTATAAATCTTTTCTTCTTTTATCTACATTGATTTTCTACCTGGACAGAGCTTCCTTCATTCTTGTCCTTATTCACTCAATCTATTCTGCTGCCACTTTTACCAGATTAGGACCAATAACTAATCTATCTCCAGTCTCTAACAAACTTGCAGGTGATTTGCATGGTCTTTCATACGAAGCCTCAAACGGTGCCATTCCTACAATAGTCTGATAACTATTGTAATATGAAAGCTCGACTAGGTGTAGGTGGTCTTCCTATGATCCTCCTAATCTAGTGCACAAGCTCGTAATAAGTCCTTAAGATCTTGTTAACTCTTTCCGTCCGTCCATCAGTCTGTGGATGGTAAGCGGTACTCATCTTGAGCTTGGTTCCTAAGCCTTACTAAAGATTTTTCCAAAACCCACTAGTAAACAAAGAATCTCTATCAATAACAATACTATTAGGAATTCCATGCAGTCTAACCACATTCTTCATGAATAACCTAGCAAATACAAGTTCTGTTTGCTTAAAAAGAATGAAATAGGTGCTCTTGGTCAATCTGTCTATTATGACCAATATACTTTCATTCCCTCAATTAGATCTCAAAAATGAATCAATAAAATCCATAGAGATGGAATCCTACTTCCGTACTGGGAAGTCCAATGGCTGAAGTAACCCATTTGGCTTTTGATGTTCGGCTTTTACCTACTCACAGTTGAAACACCGTTTCACACATAAGCTAATATCTCTTTTCATGCCTTCCCAAAGGAAACTTCTCTTCTTATCTTGATACATCTTCGTTCCACTTGGATGGATAGTGAACTTTGAGCGATGGCATTCCTCCAAAATCTCTTTCCTTATGTCTTCAACATTTGGAACATATAATCTACCCTTCTTTCTCAACCATCCATTTTGGTCAAGATGGAAATCCTTTTAGTCATCGTTCTCTATTCTTTCCCTTAACTTTCTGATCCGTTCAGCCAAAAATGGATCCTCCCCCCGCTTAGAAGCTATCCTATCAATTATTAACGGATGAACTTCTAAACAAGACAACCTAGCAGACTCTCCGACAAAGTCATCTTTGGACCTCCACAGTATTATAAAAGCTGACAATGAATCCAAGTCTTTCCATTCTTCTATCATAGCTAACATTGCAGTATGATGCTTCTTACTAAGAGCATCTGCAACCTTCCTTTTCTGGGTATATGCTCTATTACAAAATCGTAAGCGGCTAGAAACTCCAACCATCTTTGCTGTCTCATGTTCAGCTCCTTCTAAGAGAAAAGTACTTCAATGACTTATGATCTGCATAAAGCTCAAACCTCTCTCCCAACAGGTAATGCCCCCACTCCTTTAATGCAAACATAACTACAGCTAACTCCAAGTCATGTGTTGGATACCTAACCTCATGCGGTCTAAGCCGTCTAGAAGAATAGGTAATCAGTTTACCCTTCTACATTAGTATAGCACCAAACCCACTACCTCACGCATTAGAATAAACAAATAAATCTTAGTTCCCCTTTTAGAATCACTAACACAGGTGCATGGGTCAACAAGTGCTTCAAGCTCTGAAACGCTTCCTCACACTTATCGACCCGTACAAACTTACATCCTTTCGTGTTAGCTTATTCATCAGTGGAGCAATCCGCGAGAAATCCTTTAAAAACCTTCGATAATATCCTGGCAATCCAAGGAAACTTCTTATCTCATTTACCATTTTTGGCCTCTTCCAATTATTAATAGCTTCGATCCTTTCTGGATCAAATGACAATCCTTTCTCTGAAACCACGTGACCAAGAAACTTCACTTCTCTCTTTCAAAAATGGCACTTTGAAAACTTTGCTTTCACCTAATTCTGCCTCGGCGTTACTAGCACAATTATGAGATAAATTTCATGCTCCTTCTCATCCTTAGATATATCTGAATATCATCTATAAAAACCAACATGATTTAATCCATATGCACCTGGAAAATTCAGCTCATCAAATCTACAAAGAATGTCGGTGCATTAATAAGTCTGAATGGCATAACTTACCATTTGCATGACCGATATCTTGTCCTGAATACTGTTAAAGGTATAATGTCTTCCGCTACTCTAAGATGATGAAATCCTATTGTTAAATCTAACTAGGAGAATATCTTAGCCCCACTCAACTAATCGAACAAATCGTCAATCCTTGATGGATATCGATTCTTTGCCGTTTTCTATTCAACTTACGGTAATCAATACATAGCCTTAACGATTCGCACAACTTCTTAGCAAATACGGCGGCTATTCGTCGAGGCGAACTACTTAGTCTAACGAAACTTTTTTCTTCCAAATCCACCAACTGAGCTTTCAACTCCCTCATCTCTACTGGTGGCATCTTACTTGGTGGCCTACTCACCGGTTCTGCACTAGGCACTACATCATTCCGAAACTCAATGGCTCTTTTCTACAGCAATCCAATTACAGGTTCAAACACATTCACGAATTCTCTAATTACGAAAACGCGATTCAACTCATCTTCTAATTCCATAACACCTAATAAGGCATTCACCTCACAACTGGGGTTTTCTACGGTATAAACTATTCGATCACTACGGTCCAGGTGTCTAAGGGATATTTTCCTATCTAAGTAAAATATCATAGCACCATATTACTTGATCAATCCATACCCGGTATAATTCTCAACCGAACAAAATCAAATACATGAAAACTGCAAACAAAGGTGTAACCTAGTAGGTCAAACTATAAATGGTCACACTTCATCCCAAATGTCACATACCCTCCTATCGGATTTGCAACTCTTAAGGAAGTAATTAAATATCTGGGTTCTAGGTTAAGTTTATCTACCAAACATCTAAATATAAAAAATGAGATGCACCAGTATCAAATAAAACACTAACAGGTGTATCATGGATCTGGAGCGTACCTCCTAACGCTACATTTCCCTTCTCTTGAGCTTTCGGCTTTGACATAGCAGGCTCCAATGCAAACACTTGACCTTTATCTCATTTTGTTGGCTCTTTGCACTGGTTCTTGTAGTGCCCAATTTGATCACTGTTAAAACATCTAATCCCTTTCTTCTCAGCGGCCTTCTTTCCTTTACCTGTCCGGCACTCATGGGAATAATGCCCTTTCTTATCACACTTACAGCAGACCACCTTAGACTTTCCTTTCTTTGCCGCACCTTATTATTGAGCATTCTTTTTATGGAAATACTTTCTCTTTTGGCCCTGTCCGACCTGGACATCTTTCTTCTTCTTCTCCTCCAAGCAAGCTAACATCTCCTCATGTCTTAATGCCATTTCCACTACCACATCACATGGATCTCTGTTGTGTGGTAAAGTAGCCCTAGCCAACTCCGGCTTTAAACCTCTAATAAAATTTTCATTTCTCTTCAACACTATGTTAATAATGGCATACCCATACTGGGCTAAATCTTCGAATCTACTAGCATATTCAAGAACTGACATTTTACCTTATTCTAGCTCAACAATCTTCCTGACCAAGACAGACTATGCCAATACTGACATGGACCTTTCTCGAAACCTCCTCCTGAACTCCACCCATGTCATAGTCTCTTCATCCACGCCAGCAGTTACAGTATTCCACCAAAACAAAGCAGCTCCTTGAAATTGACTTGAAGCAAATCTTCCTTTATGCTTGTCATTGAGCCCTAGGACAACAAAAATCTTCTCGCAATGTAGCATCCAGTTTTCTACTTCAATAGCTTCCTCCGTTCCGATAAACGGTTTTCCTCCAATCCTAGTATAGTCTCTGCTCAAGTTAGCATACTAATTGAGTGCTAGAGCTTCTTGAACTCCTCCTCCAATAGCATTACCTCCAACAACGCCAGATGTGATTCCAGCTTGCACATGTTTACGAAAAACCGATACAAGGCTCCCATGTCTACTTGGGGATCCCAACACCAACATTCTCAGCCTGAGCCTGACCTCTTTTAGCATTTGGTTGGGCATTTCCATTTGTGGTAGTGCTTTCTCCTCCAAGATTTACTCTGCCTCTTCTTCCGTCCATATTTATATTCAAGCCTCATGAGATACAAAAGAATAACCCAACAAAGATTGAAGTCTAGAGATAAAGTGTATACTTACATATAGCAAATAGAAGTACGTTACTATAGCGTTATCCCATACCCCAATCCTATCTCTAATTCCTAAGGATTGTGTTTTCAAAAATCATTTTTAGTCAAAGTATTTCATAAACCTATGCTCTAATACTAAGTTGTAAAATCCTCTATCTAGGGGTCCAAAGTTAAGCGATACAAATGCTGTAGTCATCTATAGTATTAACTTCTGACGACTAAATATGACTATGTTAATCGTATCTATAATATCAGAAGCACTTGAATATGAAACAAATCACAGATTTCGAAATAGAATTTTCCGTCACATTTCAAAACAAGAGTTCCATATTCAGACTATATAATCCCAAACGTTACCCAAGCAATGATAAAATATACTTATTACAAAATACGCCAATAGCGACATATGAAGATGCCCCCTTGGATGGTCAGAGTTATACAGTCATAATTGACTTAATACACAGTGGCGATAAACAATAAAATAAAGAACTGTAACTCGTAAATAACTATCCATTAGCCTCCTACTCACCTCCGGTAGCTTTATTCATCATCCTACTATAACCTAAAGTTACCTCAACCCTCAGCCTACTCAAATCAATTTAGAGCACACGAGAGTTTAAGGGTAAAACATAAACTTCGAGTCAGACATAAAGCATGGTGTGAATAATACAATACGTCCTAGTTATTATTGTTAATTGAGACCACGCCACTTAGCAGAACGGGTTTCCCCTCACTGACATTCTTTTAAATCATATCTTTTGTATACCTTTATCCTATAACCAAAGCTGGTTAAGACTGCAATGCATTATTATGTAAACATACATATCAGGTAACAAATAGACTATCTATCCGAATACTATATTTTTGTTTGGCTTACTATTAACCTTTGGATGACTCAGCAAACGAGACAAGTGACAAAATTTATCTGACATCTTTTAGATTCACCTCTTTTAGATGGTGGGATTTTAACTATATGTTAAATACTTCTCTTATAGACAATCTGTCCCTAACTTAACATCTCCGAGGGTCATCTGATCCTAATGGTTTTATGGGTTCACCTATAACCTATATGTATACAAATATATATTTCCTTCTGTTTGTAATCATAATTTTAGTCGTACCTGTTGTAAAGCCCTACACATTGGAATTTTAAACTAAATTAGCTAGGGCCAATAGCTAATGTATATGGCAGGACCTTGTACCAATCCCAACTGGTATTCTAATATTTGAGTCATTTTACTTAGGGATAACTTACCTTAAATTTTCCTTGAAAAACTCTTACAAATTGATTTAAATCTTCAAATCATACTTACATAAGGAAAATACATATTCTTTATGCTTTACCCAAAATCACTTTGTAATGTTATATAAATTTTACTCAACCCTTTGTCGATAAAAACATTTACCCCTTTCGAAACCATTAAACCTTATCTTCCGAAAACATTGGAAAATCCTTTCATTTCTTTTCTTCGAAAGCTTCAAAATAATAAACATCCCTCTTTAAAACCATCAAAACCTTGCCTTTTGAAAACATTGGAATAATCCTTCCTTTCTTTTCACCAAAAGCTTCGAAGACAAAGGAAAACCTTCCTTTTTGACCCCTTCGAAAGCTTGGGGAACAACCCCTTTAAAATCATTCATTAAAACTCTTTTGAAAGCATTAAACACTAAATCTTTCGAAATCCTTTGGGCTTAATTTTAAAATATGTGGAAACTTTTCGAAATTGTTCAAAGTATACTTCTTCGAATGCTTTAAAAACTGTCTCTGTTGAAAACTTTTGAATTACGCAATCAAGTAGAGCAAAATGATAAGAAGCCCATTGAAGTCGAAAGCACTTCTTTTGAAACCATTAAAACTATATCTTTTGAAAACATTTTGGTTATATTTTAATTGTAGAAAAAGGGTCTTTAAAAAAATTAAGTCGAAAGCTTCTTTTTCAAAACCATTTCCTAAGTACATAAGTGATGGTGTTGAAACCATCCCTCCAAAAGCATCGGAGAAGTGGCTGATTTTAAAAAAAAATAAGCATACCTTCCAAAACAATTGACTTTGAAAGGTAAAATGGCGGCAGCTAGGGTTTTTGGCTTAGTCAGAAGCAAACATTTAAAACTAAAGTGCAATCCATTCGAAACCATTTCTTTTAAATCCATTGACCTAGTCGAAAACTAACTGAGTCGAAAGCCATTTAGTCGAAAGTAAGAGGGCGCAATTTATTAGAAAATAAAGTGATGCTTCGACCACTTCGGAACCTATGGTTTCAACCTCATACCTTTTGCCTTCTATCCAATTCGCTACGTACCAATTTCTTGATACTAGGCGCATTGGTTTCGATGCAGTTGACGGCGGAGGGACTTGGTTCAAAGGCAACTATGGCGAAAGTAGGTGTCAAAAGCAATAAAATAGTGGAAAAGCCTGAATAAACAGTTCTTTTCACCTAACCCACTTTACGTGTAAAAATTTGATTGGTTGCCTCTTTTCTTTACCAATAATAAGTGCTGCAGATTTCAGAACCAATTAATTAATTTAAATCTTTTGCAAAACTCCCCTTCTTTGTAATTAAATATGTTAAACCTTTAAGTTCCATACATTAAATAATTTTATATGTTCATCAAAACACTTAGGAAAATTCTATAAAAATTCTAGAAAACCCTTTTCATTATGTTTTCTAACATATAAAAATTTCGAACCCAAATAATTATTTATTTTGTCATAAATAATCTATAACCCAATAAATTATTTTCTTCACTAGAAAATTAACATAAAATCCACCATAATTTAGAAAAATATGAAAATTGAAAGCCATCTCTAAAATATCATTTTCGATCTATATTGAAATTAGGAAGGCATTATAAATCATTTAATAGGGATTTCATAACAAACATATCATAAAAACTAATATGAACATGTATAAATCATCAACAAGTATATATAATCTTCCAATCAATCAAAACATGGCATTATCATTAAAATTATTTCGGTTTACCCTTAAATCTAAAAACTATGTAAGAAAATGGGATGTAGTAATCATTCACTTTATCTTTGTGATTAATGGTTTGAGATTTGATGTTGAACAAGTTGATTTATTTCTTCTTCTTGAAATCCTAGCTTTATCTTCACTTGAGATCGAAAATGGTGGCCAACCTTAGAATATTTTTGCTTGAGAAAAATAAAATGAACATGTGTTTGAATTCCTAAGGTTTTAAGGTATAAGTTCTACCATTTTCCTATTTCGCCCCCTCCCCAATTTCCAAACGCTTTTATTCATGTTATCTTGTTTTGATTTACATTTAACATGGCATGGCTACCCCTGGTTAAACAAAATCTCAATCTATTAATCATCTTAGATTATTTTATTTTATTTAGCTAATTAAATATTCTAAATAATGTTACTAAAAATATTACTTGTTACAATGATGATCATGATAATGATGATAATGTAGATGGAGGTCAAGATTTAGGTGGCAACAGTGGTGGTCACACTGATGCTTCCGAAATGATGATGATGACAACACCAGGGCTTCAGAAAAGGTCAATCTTGATCCATCTATTCGCGAAGCAAGCCCACATGAACCCCTTACACTTTCTAACCCTCAAGAGGAGCTTGCTAACATTAATGTGGAAGAACCAAGAGAGAAAAATAGGTCCCTCGAGCATCGGTTTCCATTTGTCAGATATGGGATTCTTTGTTTAAATGGCTTTCACTTCCGAGATAATAATAATTTAAATCCTTTATTTTAGATAAGGAGGAAACCTATTAACCCTTATAAAACCAAGCTTGAAAGAAAACAAGCAGAAATATATAACTTATATAGAAGTTAGATAAACAATTGAAAGGACACAATATTCTCTCCGACAATTATTATAGGCTTAATAGAAGTGCGACGGTGTTAGCGTCTTTCAAAAATCAAGAAGTTACCCCATGACTGAGGAGGGTGCGCCTTCGATAGGTAGTCTTTTGAAAGATAACCGGGAGTTGATTATGCTCTTTTGTATGATAATTGAAGAGAGGAACATCCCGGTAGACATTTTATATAAAGCCTATTGTAGACACCCAACTGTAGATTTTTCGAAATTACGTGATTTTAGTGGGGGCCTAGTTAGGTGTTCGCACAAGAGATATTTGGACAAATTTGGATCTGATCCATATCCCGGAGCATGTTGGAACTTACCATGAGTCAAATTGATTCCCTAAGAACTATCTCCTAAGAAACATAAATACGATAGGGACAAATTTATTTCAAAATTATTTACAAATCCAATTTTGTATGAATCAGATGAACATTCATAATTATATAAAAATATCAATTTATAAACTTTTGCTTTAGTTTTCTTTTACGCTTAGCTGTATTTTATTACATTATCAAAGAATGACCATTCCTCAGGAAACTTTGTCTCTAGAGATTATCTAAGCAAGTTTGTTAAACTTAGAAGAGATTATCTAGAAAAGGCATTAATTTTGAAATCTTCAAATTTAGCTTGATATTGCTTTCTTATATATTTGCAAAAACTTTACATGGAACATTCTCTTCTTCATTTTGATTTCCTTGATGAACAAAAAGAAAAGCTTCTTAAGGAAATCTGGACATAACATATCGTGTAAATATTTATTCATGATAGTCCTCCTACCAGGAAGTGGGACAATAGCGAATATCCTCCGGTTTTTACTCCGACTTATTGTTTCATTTGACTCAATAGCTATCCTTTCTGCTAATTCCTTGAGTAAAGTTAGAAATGCAGTATTCCAACTTTAAATATGAAACAAATGTCTAATTGTACATTTTCATTTCATTTTTACTTGAATTATAACCCTTTATTACAATAATAAAGAGATTGATTATTCTAGTCTTAACTTCATTTTCTTTTTTCTTTTTTTTGAAGTAGGAGTTATGTTATCTATAATGCCATTCTCGTAGGATTCTCCATCTTGTTTTATTAGCATCAAAGACCGGCTATTAGCAGACATTGAAAAGAGAAACTCGCTAATGATCCTTTATCTTCTCACTTACAGAACAATACCGAGCTCTTGAATGGTACAGAGGATATTTTCTTTAAAAGGAAATTATATAAAACCTCAGTGATTAGATTGCCAATCTTGAGGTGGATGTTACGAGTAAGAATTAAGCGATATCCATATTGAAGCACCAAACTAAGTCAAATCCTTCAATTGACATTGACCATAAGATGTCGAAACTTCTCTAATAAGTAAGTGATTTGGAATTAAAGTTGAAGGATAGTAATGTTATCCCACCTTTTGGTTAAGGCCGGGATATCAACAAATTGGCTGGAAAGGAAGGATATCGGGATTGGAGATCTATTGGAAACAAGGCTATAATCGATGTCGTCAAAATTTGGCCGAGCTCCAATCAAGACGGGATCAATTGGGGATGATGAACAAGGCTAGGAAAGGTTATGGTTCAAATTTCAGGTCAATCGGAGCTCGTATGCTCGAGATATGGATGGATCAATATTGGTGAGAAATGGTTCGCATCGATACCATCGTATCGATATGGTTCGAATCAATACTGTTCGTATCGATCAACATGGTTTACTTCGGATCGATGGATGTCGTTTGAATCGGTACAGTTCGTATCGATCTAGGAATGTCGGCAGATGAGTGCAAATGTGGATGGTACACCTGGCTTTGGATTGGTGGTAGTTCGTATCGATCGAGATGGAAATAGCTGCACACTTCAAATCGAAGGTTTCGTATCAATCGGGATGGATACGAAGGTAGAGTTCGTATCGGTCTTGTTTGTATCGATCCATAACAATGGCTTGGATCAATACGAACAACATGGATGCGAAGAGGGATTGATCGATGGATGCGAACAGAGGCACAGTTGATGGATATGAATAAGCCCACAAGCACTGGTAGAAGGATACGAAGAGCACAACATTCGATCGATATGAAGGGGACGTGTTTGAATGAATAAGCGGCCAACTCGACATCATAAGTGGATCTCCCCTGGGTTTTCCAGCCACGTCATCGATGCAATTGTGATAAATATGAAGGGATGGAGACAAATAGATGGAAACGAACGCTTCAGCCTTCACGAAAACAACAACTTCAATAAATCATAGCAGACAATCTACAACTCCAAACGCCACCACATTTTCACAGAAGCTTACATACAACCTGTAGAATGTTCATGCTCAATTTCGACTCGATTAGGCCACTTTCGAATCGATATGAATTGAACACGCCCGATCTCAAATCGTCCGGGATCGATCTGGTGGACCCACTTTCACAAGAGAAGAGGTGTTCCAGGTTTTTTGGCTGGTATTTTTGAATCTACACCTATAAATAGGAGTCCTATGGCAACTGCAAAGGTGATCATTTTCGACTCTAAATGCCGAAACTCTGTTATTTTGGTTTACTAATCAAAAAGGCTTGCAATTGTAATCTCAACAACACAAAAAGCAATAAAAAAGGATTGATTCAAAGTGGATGTAGGCCGGATAGCCAAACCACTATAAATCTCGTGTTCTTTCTTACTTTCTTCCATTTTAGTTTTGCCGTTTCTTCACTTTTACTCTCTACTTTATCTAGATCTAAGATCTATGTGTAAATATGGTGGACCTATGTGTAAACACTAATGCTTTCACGGCTATTGGGTGTTTGTGACCGATTTTGGTGTAAACATTTTGGTGTTTTCGCTGAGAAGGCTAGCATTCTGGGATTCTACGGCTTGGATCATGGATCTGAAGTCTTAAGTACTTAGATCTAGAAAGTAATGGTGAAGCAATCAGCAAAGAGACCAATAGAAGAAAGAAGCCAGCATGAAGGAAGTCAGGAGGCTTCCCCAGGAGTGAATCAAGCCTTAGTCTTCATCACATGAGACGAGATGGAGATGATGAAGGAAGTTATGAAGGAGGGAATGCTGAAAACACAAGAAGAGATAATGCAGAACCTATTCCAACAAGTTGGACAAACTAGAATGCAGAATCAAGGGAACATTACAGTAGGAAATGCTAGAGATAGAGGTTAGGAGCATGGAGCAATCACAACCCAGAATAGGGCGGGACCATCAAATGCAGCCCTAGAGCTAGGGGGCACTCCTCAGGAGCATGTTGATCCAATCTCAAGCAGGATACCAGGTGGAGCTATTCAATATGGCATTGATAGAGGAACAGATGCCCTTCTAGGAGAGCAGATTCCAGGATTCCCTCGCGTACTCGGGGTGTAGATCGGAGGCAATGGACAAGGACTACAGCTTGACGACGGTGACGGACTAGTGGAGATGTTCAGACTAGCCATGAGAAACGGACTAGTGAATAGAGATCTGGAAGATGTTAACAGGAGTCCCTTTGCCTCTACTATCAGGCAAGCCAAGAATCCACCAGAATTCAAGTTACCAACATTAAAGATGTACGACGGAAGGACAAATCCTATCGTTCATCTAACTTATATGCGGCCTATGGAAGTACTGGGGGCATCGGAGGAGGTCATGGCACGATGCTTCCCTTTGTATCTGACGGATATAGCGACGTTATGACTCAGGCAGCTGGAAAGTTGCTCTATAGGCACATGGATGGAGTTGATTGAAAGGTTTATGAGATAATTTTGGGTCCACATAGCCAGGCCTAAGAATGTGATGACTTTTACATCAATAAAACAATGGAAAGGAAAGTCATTTAGGGACTTCTTAACCAGATTCAATGCGGCGGTGGCTTCGGTGGATCGACTTGATCCATCGATCGTTTTGATGGCTGCGGTTTCGAGAATTATAAATAATTCAGATTTCAAGATATCATTGGAATGGGACCCACCGAGGGATCTCGAGGAGTTCTACCATGAAGTGGAGATATTTCTAAAGCAGGAACATGCGCAGGCCGAGAGAGAAGGGAGAGAGGCTGAAGCTTATGCAGTAAGGGGTGGAGGTCCACCTAGGGAGGACTGGTCAAAAATGATAAAGGAAAAAGGAAAATATATGACAACGGTAGCACTTCGAGAAGGCCACGGAGGGGTCAAAGTTTTCTTCTTATACTGATCTAACTGAAACTCTAGAAAAGATATATTTGGATGCTCGAGGGCCCCTCTAGTATCGAAAGCAGGCAAGAAGGGAACCTTTTGAATACGAGCGGGCATCGAGAAAGCATTGCATATTCCATGAATTGATTGAACACAACATGAATGACTGCATACATTTGAAGGATATCCTTGAGGAGCATATAAGGAATGGTCATCTGCAATAATATGTAAGGAATAAAGCTATGGCAGTGGAACAGGAGCGGCCACCACCCACCACGAACGAGGATGGCACTAGGTCTAGGAATCGCCGGCTCGTCATCAACTAAATAAATTTGTGGCATTAAATAAGTAACAGTGCTTGAAGTAGTACGACTAAGTTGCTTACACATGTATGGGATCGAGGATGGTCCCTAGGCATGCTCTGAGACGATGACAAACCATATTGCTAGAGTCTATGAAATCTTGTTTTCTTTCTATTTGACTATAAACTTTGGTTCTTTCTTTGGATTCATGGGCATTTTTTTAGTTTTCCCTATTTGTTTGGACTTTCAATTTGTTAACTGTATTCCGTAACAAGTGGATTTGGATTAATGTAGTAAATAATACAGGACTCGGGATTACAGTCCGATAGGAGAGATGGGCGATAATTGCAAATAACGAATCCCTTCGCCGAAGAGCGATGGAATGGACTAAAACAGAATATAAAAGTCCTTGGCCGGAGAGCCGAGGTCGGAAAATATAAAAGTCTTTGGCCGGAGAGCGAGTCCGCAGAATATAAAAGTCCTTGGTCGGAGGGCCAAGGCCGAAGAATATAAAAGTCCTTGACCGAAGAGCCAAGGCTGTAGAATATAAAAGTCCTTGGCCGGAGAGCCGATGCAGGAGAAAAGTCCTTGGCCGGAGAGCCGAGGCTGTAGAATATAAAAGTGCTTGGCTAGAGAGCCAAGGCCAGAGAATATAAAAAGTCCTTGGCCGGAGAGCCAGGGCCGGAGAACATAAAACCCCTCCATCAGAATGTCAGGGTCGGAATATGATAATGCGACCCAGAGAGGTCCTGGATTCGGATTTCGGCTTGGGGTAAATGGACCCGGTGAGGTCCTAGACTTGGAAAAGGCCCCGGAGTGGTCCCGAATATGGATATCAACTTGGGAATGTTATGGATTCTGATATCAGCTATGAACAGCTGAAGGTTTGGGTATGGACTTGGTGTGGTCCCGGAATTGGATATCAACCCGGAGAGGTCCTAGATTCGGTTATTGGATATGGATGGATTAGAAATCGGTTGTCGGATACAAATGGATATGAAACTGGCTAAGGATTTGGTTACTGAATTCAGAATTGGACATTGACTCGGAGCAATGGTGGATTTGGATCAGGATATGGTTGTGGCGCTCAGATAGGATGACTTGGTAATGGATTGGATTATGAATAGGATGGTATGGCTATGAATGGAATATGGACTTCGGATGATGGAATTAGAGCTTTTCAAAACACACCTTCTTACCACAAGGCATGTTTTTGGGGACAAATGTTATCCCACCTTTTGGTCAAGGCTGGGATATTAACAAATTGGCGGGAAAGGATGGATATCAGGATTGAAGATCGATTGAAAATAAGGCTATGATCGATGACGTCAAAAATTTGGTCGAGCTCCAATAAAGACGGGATCATTTGGGAATGATGAACAAGGCTAGGAAAGGCTACATTTCAAATTTCAGGTCAATCAAAGTTCGTATGCTCGAGATGTGGATGGATCAATATTGGTGAGAAATGGTTCCCATCAATACCTTCCTATCGATATGGTCCGGATTGATACTGTTCGTATCGATCAACATGGGTTACTTCGGATCGATGGATGTCATTATAAATGGTACAGTTCATATCGATCGAGGGGTGTCAACAGATAAGTGCGAATGTGGATGGCACACCTGGCTTTGGATGGTGGTAGTACGTATCGATTGGGATGGAAATAGCTGCACGCTTCGAATCGAAGATTTCGTATTGATCAGGATGGATATGAAGGTAGAGTTCATATCGATCTTATTCGTATCGATCCATAACAATGGCTTTGATCGATACGAACAAAATGGATATGAAGGGGGATTGATCGACGAATGCAAATAGAGGCATAATTGATGGATACGAATAAGCCCACAACACTGGTGGATGGATACGAAGAGCATAACGTTCGATCGATACGAAGGAGACATGTATGAACGAAAAAGCGGCTAATTCGACATCAAAAGTGGATCTCCCCTGGGTTTCCGAGCCACGTCATCGATGTAATTATGATGAATATGAAGGGATGGAGATAGATGGATGGATACGAACACTTCAGCCTTAACGAAAACTACAACTTGCATCGATTATAGCGGACAATCTACAAGTCCAAATGCCACCGCAATTTCATAGAAGCTTATGTACAACCTATAGAATGTTCATGTTCAATTTCGACTCGATTGTGCCACTTTCGAATCTATACGAATTGAACACGCATTGATCTCAAATCACCCTAGATCGATCTGGTGGGCCCTTTCATAAGAGAAGAGGTGTTTCTGGTTTTGAGGTGGATATTTTCGAATCTACGCCTATAAATAGGAGTCCTATGGCGACTGCAAAGGGGATCTTCTTCGACTCTGAATGCCAGAACTCTACTATTTTGGTTTAATAACCAAAAAGGCTTGTAATTGTAATCTCAACAACACAAAAAGAAATAAAAAGGATTGATTCAAAGTGGATGTAGGCCAATTGTCGAACCACTATAAATCTTGTGTTCTTCCTTACTTTTTCCATTTTATTTTTACCGTTTCTTCACTTTTACTCTCTACATTATCTAGATCTAATATTTGTATGTGAATATTGTGGATCTGTGTGTAAACACTGGTGCTTTCATGGCTATTGGGTGTTTGTGACCAATTTTGGCGCATACAGTCAAGCTCAGTGTGAATCGTTCAAATTCATTATGGGATGTAATATTTCAAATGTTGATTCACCAGCTTCCATTGTTCCATCTGTTGCAAAATTAAAAAGATTTACTTATCTTTCCATCTAAAAGTTCCCTACTATAACTAAACCTCCTCCTTGTTTAGATGAAAAAGAAGTAGGAGAATGGTTCAGGAAAGTCGAATTTGAGATAATGAAGTATTATGATGAACATCAAAACATGAGGTACTTGTAGCGCATGAGTATGCTACTAAGATTCAAAAACTTTGATACTAAGATTCAAAAACTTGAACGCGAGAAGTATCTTCTTCAGAAGCATATCTCGGATTTGGAATGGGAAAATAAAACTCCTAAAGGTGCAAACAAAGCTTTTAATTGTGCTTTAAAGACCAACATTGATTCTATTGACGATGAAGATAAGATGAGGAAAAAAGTGAAGAAACTTAAAGGAGTTCTTCGTACTGCAATTCACCACACTGTGGATCCTTTAATTGCGAGAATCTAAATATGGCTGTTCGAGATTCGTGAACAATTTTTTTTTGTAAAATGTATATATTCGTTCCGTATACTTGTAAATAATTTCATAAATTATGAAAAGTTTGTAAATATCAACTAGTCTGTAATCCTTTCTTGTAATGCTGTTTCTGTACCAGCTCTTTAATAACTTGTACCATAATTCCTATATTTGTTGGATCTTCCAATCCTTTTTGCTGATCTTCTTTCCCTAAAAAGTTCGAATTAAACAAAATCCCTTATCATTAACATGAAATCTATATAAAAGTTTATCCTCATTACTTGTAAAGTTTAATAGATAATTATGTTAACGTATGATAAAGAGTGAAAAGTAATTCTATAGTTGAATAATATTAAATGTTTGAAAACCATCTTTGGTAATGATGAGTGATAACCAAGAATCTTACTTCTACTAAATTAATAGAATACCAAACATCTAATCATAGAAATTTAGAAATTAATCTTTCGGAGATAGCTAATAGAATGTCAAGAATGATTTTGTAATAGAAGTCTAGTGACCCAGATTCGAGCATTAATAAGTGAAGTTCTGAAATCAACAGTAAGATACCCAGACCCCAGATTCTGGTTTTAGTAACTGATAATCAAGAATGATCTGTATAATAGAACTCTCAAATCCAGATTCGAGTATAAGTGGTGGGTTATTAGAAACCTAGAATAATTATCTCATAATAGAAATCTTAAGCCCAGATGATGGCATTAATAAGTGAAGATCAGTGATTAATAATAATCCTGAAACCCAGATTCGGATATGGTAAAGACCATCAATTATTGGCAAAGACCCAAAACTCAAATTCGGGTATTAATAAATGAAGTTTAGAAATTCTTCTTTGATGATTAGTTGGAGGTTGTAGATTCTTATTTAAGCCTTCTGTTATGTTCCGCTCTTTGGGCATTGTCTCTCTCGACATGTGTCAACCTTTTAGGCCTTATATTTAGTTGCTGTCTGATTTGCTGATTCTCGAGTTTGGACATCCTACTCCATCATTTGATATGTCCCTTCTCCAGCTTAGACGTCTTAGTCCATCATTTGATATGCCGCTTGTTGAACTTGGATGTCTTAGCTCATCATTTGATATGCCGCTTCTCGGGCGTGGATTCTTAGTCCATTGTTGTCTACTGCACTTGGTTAGCTTATCCATAAGCAGGACCCAAGGACTTACCTAACCTCTCTCTAAGAATCACATTGACCTGGTCATAGCATGGTGTGTCCAAGGGCTTGTCGATACTTTAACCTGGCCATAGTATGGCGTGGATAAAGGCTTACTCTAATCTCCCTCCAGGAGGCGCCTTGACCTGGCTATAGTGTGGCACGGCCAAGGGCTTGTTGATGCTTTAACCAAGTCATAGCATTGGCCGACAATGGGCTTGTCAATGCTTTATCCTGGCTATAGCATAGTGCGGATAAAGGCTTACTCTAACCTCCCTCCAAGAGGCGCTTTGACCTGGCCAACTCAGTGTGGACAAAGGCTTTGACTGTTTAACGTAAAGTCCAAGTGCAAGGAGTATTTCACTTCCAACCATGTAGATTTTCTTTAGTAAAGTAGTTTTTTATTGACTTCATCTACGATCTCTTTATAAACCCATTAATTTTTCCTTGTCTGAAAAAGTTGATTATCACTCCTTCGAGTGCTTGTCATTGGTTCGCCTCATGTCCATTCATCATGTGATAGGCAATATGATCCTCCCAGATTCCTTTCATATTAAGGTTTTTTCTTTTGTGATGGACAATAGTTAAGCTCTTCTTTAGTTAGCAGGTAAACATTCTCGATTATTGTTGTCAAATTGCATTCCTTTAGGAGTCTAGATTTTAAGCTTGTCTTTTGAGGATGGTTTCTAAATTTTTTATTACTTGGTTCCGCAGCTTCACCCTCAACGACCAACTTTCTTTTCAAAACCCTTTGAAGATCGTGCGTTGGAAATGTCCCACTTGTTGCTTAATGACATTTATGTACAAAGGCGTTGTAATTAACCATCATTCCTTCTTTAAAGATTGTGCCTTTGGTGTAGAATTGAATTGTTTTCCCTATTTGGTTGAACAAATTATCACTTGTATCCTTTGTTTTTCCTAAGGCAAAGATAGGTGTGGGACCAATGTGGAAAGGGTTTAAACTCAATTTTTCTGGGTCATACGATTCTACTTTTTTCTTCTTCATAATCCTTAGAGCATCCAGCTTAGCATTTTCTCTTCATGTAGTTTGGAATAATTAGTTACTCTTGGGAAGAATCTAATTATGTGTGATTCTGAGGATCCTTGTTTGGGCCTTTTGACATTGTCAAACATGATGACGGAAAATTCTAAAATAGTTAGGCTCGAAATAAAATTGGGTTAGAGGAAAGTGAAGTTGGAAGTTTAACAAGGTCGAAGGTTTAAGCTCTCCTTCTTGCGTTAAAATGTTAACAAAAAAAACTTGTCAACACCCCAAAGTAGATACAAAAGTGTGGGTATGACCTTCTAAACCTCTTTTGTTTAAGTAAAAAAAGCTAGGATCTTATTTCTTCCTTTGATTCACCTTTTGAATATGTCTTTGTTGTGTAAAAACTTCCTTGTCGACCCTTTCAAACCAATTGAAACACTTATATCCTTTTATTTTTAAGTCTTTCAAACCAGCCTTGTCGGTTTATTAATGTATTCGAAACATCCTTTTAATAGAATGGTGGTAACCTATTGGTTGGCTCTAAAGTTTTTTGGCATTGACTAAATGATTGGTTTGGAAGTCATTGAAAGCCTGCCTTTTCAATGGCTTTGATTTGGACTTTTAAGTCTACGGATATTGGCTTATTCATAGGTGCAGGTTGGCACAGAGCTTTCGACCTAGTCGAGAGGTGATTTTAAAGACCTTTTGTCACCTTTGATGCATATGCATCCCTCTGCATTGTATTTGGACATTGAATGCCTCTATCTTCGTTGAAAGAGATGGATGCACATTTTCCCATTGTGTTGCTTTGTTGTTGATAGTGGGAAGTAGAATGAGCTTTCAACTTTGTCAGCAAGTACATCCTTGGGGTTTTGAAGATATTGAAATACTCTGGGTTTTGACGCAGAAGGCAACTTTCAAAGACATGCTTATGGATAGATGCGGAACCCCTCTTAGTTGTGAAAAGTTTCGACTAGTTCGAAAGGCTTAGTTATCCTTTTGAAGGGGTTGCTCCAACAAAATATTTTTCTAAGTAACCTTAATGAAGGCGAATCCTTTCGTTTTGAAAGGTTTGGTGTGTATGTGTGTGGTTGTTACTAGCTGCCTTAAAAAGGTATTCCTCAACCCATTCGAAACACCTTTATGCATGCGAAAGCTCTCTTTCAAAAGGAAGCAATTAAAGCGCAAGGATGCTTTTGACCCTTTCGACCCTTTCGAAAGCTTGTAACACATCTGATCCTTGACTTTAGCTTCTCTTCGACTTCTTCGTAAGGCCTCATTGGTGTTGTTATCTCTTGTTCATCTTTCTCTTATATTCATCTTGGTTTCAACAAGGTTGGGATTTAGTGGTAATAGATTTTGAAGGACATTGGGAGCAGCATCTACCTTTGGTCGAGTTTGTATATAATAATAGCAATCAAGCGACGATTGGTATGACCCCTTTGGAAGCACTTTATAGGCGGCCATGTAAATTGCTTGTTGTTGGTGCAAACCACCAAAAAAGTATTACTTAGTCTGATTTGATCCATGATACCATGCAAAAATTAGAGTTGATCGGGCAGAGGATGAAGGTAGCATAAGACCGTCAAATATCTTATATGGATAAAAGAGTGAAAGAGCCAAAATTTGAGGTTAGAGATACGGTATATGTTTAAATCTCCGCTCATAGAAAAGTTGTTAGATTTGGTAAGTCTGGAAAATTGGTGCCTTGATTTGTTGGGCCTTTCAGAATTCAGGAAATAATAGGAAAATTAGCATACCATGTGAAGCTTGCTTACAAGTTGGAAGGTGTCCATAATTTTATTTCCATGTTTCTCACTTTAGGAAATGCCTTCATGACATCACTAATAGAATAGAGCCTTATCAGTTGGGGGATTTTGATATGGAGTCTGTAGTGCCTCGCCCCACCGCACGCATTGTGGATCATAGTACTAGTAGACACTACAAAAAATAATTAGGTTGGTTCGAGTACAATGGTGGGACATTCCGGCAGAAAGCACATGGGAGACTGAGGAGAAGATAAAGAGCACTCACCTAGAGCTTTTCATTCGTAATTTTGCTCTTTAAAATTAGGATTTGACTGCATCGTGGTTGCTATATTGGATGGTAGGATATGGTTGTTATACTTTCGCAATCATTTTACCCTCACGTAGAAATTTTTATGCATGTTTAGGATATTTTCACGCATAATTTCATGACATGGTCACGCACTCACGCTGGGATTGAGCTCAGTTTAGCATGTCTGCTATACATAATCACATTGCACTATTGGTTGAGTAGATGGTTGTGTAGAGTACTTAGTTGTATAACATGGATGTTATTGTGCGTTGCGCTATTCGCCCCTTGGAAGATTTCGGGACAAAATCATTTTTAAAGGGGGAGAATGCAACACCTCGTAAAATGAACCATAACAAATGAAGTAAATTGAATTAAATAAAATAAGGGTTGAATATGGAAATTTTTATATAAGTTTGAATTTGACCATGAAAGTTATTCCTTTGCGTTCTTGGCGAAATTCTAATCTGTTTCGATATAGAATATGTTAAAAATGGAGCTTAAAAAAGAAGTTATGAGAATTTGAAGTTTTCAGATTTAAATTAATTTGGTTTGAAATCAAATTCAACTGAGAAATCAAATTTAACGTTTAAATTTCAAAAATTAGCTTGGGGGCTAAGTAAACATTTGATTAACGATTGTTGAATATGCGCTTATATGATTTTTGTTTGATGATAATAAACATATATACATTCATTTAAATGTATTTGTTAATATACTACTTATTTTCACAGATTAAATAAATATTTGCCGAATAAAATAAATAACACGGAATTTGAATTCAAACGAAAATTTTATTCAACCAAATATTTATTACAATTTTGAATAGTACAATTTCAAGCTCTCACTATAACTATACAAATTCAATTTCAGTTATAATACATTTCTGATTACATCACAATTCATTTTTTACATATCATACCTCACTACATATCACTCACACTCGTATTGATCTTCAACTTCATCCTAGTTAGAATCCAGCATCTGAGCAATCTGCAAAAATATTAACTAACGCAGTAAAATTGAAAAAGAAATATTTTTGCAATATAAAATAAAATATAGATTTTGAAAATATTATTTGCCTCGGTTATTTGGGTTGTTCGTCATCATTTATATTTGAATTCATCACACACGAACAATGTGACATGCACAGTGTATCACTGTACATGCCACAAGGCCGTGCACACCGATATACACTTGATAATGCTACAGGGACAGGTGAGCACAAGGTCAAACCCAAATAAAAAGACAGGTTCAACTCAAATGCAATATAAATAAAATCACAACACGAACATAAGGTCAAATCCAAGCTATTAGCTGGATTCAACACAGGGCAGTTGTACAGGCTATGACTTCAAGCATGACTGGAGATGTACAAGTTCGTCACAGCCAATATCAAAGCACATGAAGTTCAAATGATCTGGCTTCACAATAAATAATAAGACATGAATAGATAAGAGACAAAGTGGATACGCAACATGAATGCAAATAGACATCAAACCAGACGCTCAGCCAACATACATGAAGATACACATAAATGTACTCAACACATGCAGGTGCAACAAGACTTCTAATGATACAAGAACAAAACCCGATCAATGAAACAGCAAGACCAAACAAACGTGTACACACAACAAACCATGAACAAAGGTGCACAAGATCAGGGTAATTCAACAAGCCGGTGAAAGGAATCCACCAGACCACACGTGAAAGCACTTGAACAACATTCAGTACACATGAAATATCAACTCAAACCAAAAATATCAAGTAATGTAGACAACGATTCAATGTAACCAAACATGCAACATTTCACACCAGAATCACTTCAAACAAAAAACAGTGCAACCATACTTCAAGACCACAATACCAAAGTGCATTCAATCAGACTTCAAAAGGAACCGTACAATGCAGCTACAACAGACATACAACAGAAAACATTCGAATACATCAACTAATGAACAAGTCAAGGAGCAGTTTCAAAGTGTAGTGGGAAATCGAAAAATATCAGTTGAAGCCATGGTTCAGTAGCAATTGAAAAATTGCCAGTAAGTCAATGATGAACCAATCGATCAAAATGACAGTGAAGCAGTTTGAATAAAGTTACAAAGAAATTCAATGAACAAGTCATAACCATAGAATCAGATGGCCAGAGTCGAACCACTTCACCAAAGTTCACAATAAATAGCATGGCAAAAGTCGAACAAGACCAATATTTATTACATCACAAAATCAAGTTTACAGTCGAAGACAACTGCAGCGCAAAGTCAAAACCGTGTGTTACTGAACGAAGTCGAGCATAAACAAAATCAACATCGCAAGCTGATCAAGTGTTCAAAACCGTGATAGACAAACCAAGTCAACACTGTTTTTTAATCAAATAAGTCAACAGAAAAAGGAATAGAGTCGAAGCCGTGGTCATCACGGAATTGAATCAAAACCGTGTCAACCAAGCAAGCATCAATTATTCGAATTTGATTGAGTCAATAAAATCATCAACATCAGAAATTAATCGAGTGGCCGAGGTGAATTATTGACAAATTCAAATGATTTTATACGAACGCAAAAATAGGAATTTGAATCCTATATAAACCCTAAGATCATCATCGGCATATTCATCGAGTTCAAGTAAGCATCAAACCAGCAAAGCAAAAGAAGAAAAGTACATACCGAAATCATAAACGAACTCGATCCAAATCGAAGAGCCGAGAGCTAATCATAGAAACTAGCTAATCAAAAGCGGTGACTTCAATTTGAAAGCCCTAATTTAAGAGCACGGGATCGAAAGGACGAAGCCCTAGTTAAGTTGCAAAGAGGAATGGCCACCATAAACGAATGAAGCAAACAAAAGGAGACGGGCCAATTAATAAAAAAAAAGGGGTCGGCCTTGTTAAACAATAAAAAGGGTTTTGTTTTTAAATTAGGGTTATTTTAATTTAAAATTGTTTTTAATTTGTATTTTCCTTTTTAAACCGTTTAATTTTCTAGTCGTGTGACTAGGGGACAAGCTACGTGGCGTAGCTTGAGAATTCGCAACTCAGTGGCTGAGTTGTGGCAGGGTTTTGAGCGTAGAGTTAGAATTAGTCGATAGCGGGTGTCGCGAGTTTACGTGTGTAAGCGAGGGACTATCTAATTTCTAGTAGAAACCTTGGGGGCATCACGTAGGCAGGGTTTTGCCGAAGCTGGATAAATTCTGTGTCGTTCTATTTCTGCATTTATTATTCTGCTATTATCTGTGCTGCTATCGTTCTGTGATCTGTGTAGAAATTATTTTATAAGCTTCCGCAATTAATTTTATAATTTATACTATCACCCTATTCACCCCCCCTCTAGGGTGAAATCGATCCTACAAGTGGTATCGGAGCTAGGAACAAAAGCCGTTTTTTTTAAAAAAATTGATTTTACAAAAACCAATTTTTATTTTAAAAAGTTAATTTTTAAAATGGCTTCTTTTAATACTGCTTTTGCTGAGGGTCAATCAATAATTAGAGCACCAATGTTCAGTGGTGAATATGCTTTTTGGAAAAATAGGATGAAAATTTTTCTGGAAACCATTGATGCTTGGGATATTGTTGAGACAGGTTATAGAACTCCAACTATAACTGTAGATAATCAGAAAATTAAAAAACCAAAGGAACAATGGACAGAGCTAGAGAATAAATTACAAAATATTAATGCTAAAGCTATGAATTCTATTATCTGTTCGTTGGATCAATTTGAATTTAATCGTGTCTCACATTGTCTAACTGCGTAGGAAATATGGCACACACTCGAAGTGACTCACAAAGGAACATCTCAAGTCAAAGAATCCCGCCTTGCTATGCTATGCAGCGAATATGAGAACTTTACAATGGCGAAGGAAGAAAATGTCAAAGAGATGTATGGACGGCTTTACAATATCGTATACAAATCAAAAGCTCTCAAAAAAACATACACCGAATTGGAAATAGTCCGGAAAATCCTCAGAGTCCTTCCACGAAGCTTTGAAGCAAAAGTAACTGCCATTCAAGAATCGAAAGATTTAAAACAACTCAAAGCTGAAGAACTCATCGGAAATCTCACCACATATGAGCTAGAGATAAAATTCAAAGAAGAGCGTGAAGGAGGAGATACTCGAAAGAAATTGATAGCTCTCAAAGGAACAACTAAAAGTGATGACGATGACGATGACGATGGTGCAGAAGAACTAGAGCTGTTAATAAGGAAATTCAAAAAATGGAATCAGAAACATGGAAATTCAGCTCTAAACCAAAAGTTAAAAAACAGAATAGCCAAAGTATTAGACCACACAGAAGAACAAAAGATTATTTGTTATAATTGCAACAATCCCGGTCATATCAAGCCCGATTGTCCCAAATTAAATTCAGCCATGGAAAGAAATAGAAAAAGAAAAGTTTTGCAGCCACTTGGGATGAAATAGACGAGGATGATCAAAGCACTGGCAGTGAAAGCGAAAAGGCAGAATTGTGTCTTCGAGGTGATACAACTGACAGTGATGATGACGAGCCAAGTGAGGTATCAAAACTTACCCATTCTGAGTTGCTTATTCATTTCCATGAAGTAAACGGCTGTTTTGAATGACTTAGGGAAAAAATCGCTAAACTTGAATCACAAAATGACTCTTTGATAGAATTAAATGAACAACTTGACCAATTAGTTAAAACCTATCAAAGTAGGATTCCTAAGTGTGATAAGTGTCCAACATTCGAGGAAGAAATTAAAAAATCAGAAATCAATATAAAATCACTTGAAAATGAAATTCTGATTTTAAAAGAGAATGAAAATACTAGAAGAGAGAATTCAATTAAAAAGTGCACACAATTGTTAAATGAAAATGAATCTCTCAAAACGCAAGTCCAACAATTGTCAACGACTTTAGATAAATTTTCAAAAAGTGAAAAATCGTTGAATATGCTATTAGAAAAGAAAACTGTTAATACGGTTAGAAAAGGACTTGGATATAATCAATCTAAAATTGTTGAAAACATGATTAATCAAGAAAATTCAATGTGCACAATTTGTAGAAAATATGGACACAATCACAATAATTGTTGGTATAGACCTAAACATGTGAAAACTATACCAATTTGGGTTCCAAAAGGCACAAATATAAAAACTCTCAAAGTTAAACAAATTTGGGTGCCGAAGGGAACAATTACAAATAGTTTTGGGTCTCCACAAAATTATTTTTCTAAATATTCTACCACTAACAACCATGGACCTATAAAAACAAATAGGTCACATAAATCCTTTTCCGTGCAGGTGTGGTGGCAGGCTAAGGAACAACAACAGTGTTCTCTGGATTTTGGTTGTTCCAGAAACACAACGGGCGACAAAGCAAAGTTCCTTAGCCTAGTAAAAAAATGACAGAATCACAACGGACAACGACGAAAAATATCGTAAAGGTAAATACAGGTAAAGGTATATTTATTTGAACGATATATTAAATGTGATAATCTGTACCATATTCTGAATTAAAATCGGCTAATAATGTGTTGATGAAAAGATGATGATTTTGACTTATTCAAAATTGTTGGCCAATTATATTCTTATGTCAAAAACACTATAAAATTCTTCAGATTCTTTGAATTACTTCATATATATCAGTTTGGATTAAAAATAGTGTTTTTTGTTGGATGATAATAAATTTGGTTATAATACGGCTAACTCTTTACTCAAGGTTTTTGATTATTTACACGGCTTCAATTCAAATTCAAAAGAATGTCATTTAAAATTGCTGTTAAAATTAAGTTTGAAATTGTTTGGTGCACACTTCATGGTTTGGTCAATCGAATTCAATTAATGATAATTTTGAGTGAAAGAGAAATTCAGATGCAGATTACAATGGTAATTTAGTTGATAGAAAAATTACTAGTGAAACGTGATTTTTGTTGAGACATTTAGTAACTACATCGTTTTTCAAAGAAAATATCTGCATATTTTTCATTTCAAATAATTTTCAAATAAGCAGAAAATTTTCTTATAAAACCCCCTCGAGAAAATCATTTTTTGACCATATTTTCATATCAGTCATTTTTGAAAAATTGATTTTATAATTATTTTTGAATTTGATTTTAAATGACTATTTTGACTAATCTGACTCCCTAATGATTATCGAAAAGAAAAATAGTGATTGAAAAAGTGATGAGTGTTGATATTTATTATATATTATGACTCGAGACGGTATAAGTAGTAAATTTCTTTGGAAATTTAAACAAGAGTTATAAAACTTTTTGTTGGTAAAAATTTCATGACCATCTCTGTCTCTATCATATTTCTAACGACCATCACTCATCAAAATTCTATATAGTTTGTCAATATGTGGAACTTTAAACAGGAATCGTTCGTTTTTCATTTTTACATTTTTTTTAAATAATAGAAAATTTTATATAGTAAAAAATAATAATAATAAATACCAAAGTATTCTCTCTCATTTAAAAGTCCTCACGGTTATGCATGGGTGAATCACTTGGAATTTGTTATGTTCTTCCATGCACATTTAAAAGTTCTCATGGTTATGCATGTATGGAACGCATATCAAAAGTTGACTTTTAAAATAAACAAGTTGATTCTAATCCCATTTAAAAGTCCTCACGGTTATGCGTGGTTAGAAGATACTTGAATTCATTTTTAAAATAAAATTGGAATACTACTAATCTCATTTAAAAGTCCTAACGGTTATGCATGGTTAGTAGGTATTCAAATTTCTGATATAAATATACCACAAATAGACACAAATGTATGGTTTTATATGATGACATCATTTCCATCATTCTAAAAGTGGAATATGCGTCTAACAAAATATTTATGATTTTTGTTTGATTTTTTATTGAAATTTAATATTGATATTCAATTGAGTTTTAATGTTGAATTGATATTGATCACTTTATCTCTATTTTCTCTAACACTATTATTCTTTTTCTGATAACAAAAAGGGGAGAGAAAAGTTAAGATTTTGTCAAATAAAATCAAGCGAAGGTCAAATAATTTTCCATTTGCATGTAGGCTCATTTGCATATTTTTATGCATATATGTAGGGGGAGCTTTGTGCAGAGAGGAAGCATTTAAATAGGGGAGCAATTAGGATATATCAATGATCAAATACATTTAACATATTCAAAATCTTAAATATATGTTTGTTATCATCAAAAGGGGAGATTGTTGAATATGCGCTTATATGATTTTTGTTTGATGATAATAAACATATATACATTCATTTAAATGTATTTGTTAATATACTATTTATTTTCACAGATTAAATAAATATTTGCTGAATAAAATAAATAACACGGAATTTGAATTCAAACGAAAATTTTATTCAGACAAATATTTATTACAATTTTGAATAGTACAATTTCAAGCTCTCACTATAACTATACAAATTCAATTTCATTTATAATACATTTCTGATTACATCAAAATTCATTTTTTACATGTCATTACCTCACTACATATCACTCACACTCGTATTGATCTTCAACTTCATCCCAGTTAGAATCCAGCATCTGAGCAATCTGCAAAAATATTCACTAACGCAGTAAAATTGAAAAAGAAATATTTTTGCAATATAAAATAAAATATAGATTTTGAAAATATTATTTGCCTCAGTTATTTGGGTTGTTCGTCATCATTTATATTTGCATTCATCACACACGAACAATGTGACATGCACAGTGTATCACTGTACATGCCACAAGGCTGTGCACACCGATATACACTTGATAATGCCACAGGGACAGGTGAGCACAAGGTCAAACCCAAATAAAAAGGCAGGTTCAACTCAAATGCAATATAAATAAAATCACAACACGAACACAAGGTCAAATCCAAGCTATTAGCTGGATTCAACACAGGGCAGTTGTACAGGCTACGACTTCAAGCATGACTGGAGATGTACAAGTACGTCACAGCCAATATCGTGGCACATGAAGTTCAAATGATCTGGCTTCACAATAAATAATAAGACATGAACAGATAAGAGACAAAGTGGATAAACAACATGAATGCAAATAGACATCAAACCAGACGCTCAGCCAACATACATGAAGATACACATAAATGTACTCAACACATGCAAGTGCAACAGGACTTCTAACGATACAAGAAAAAAACCCGATCAATGAAACAACAAGACCAAACAAATTGTACACACAACAAACCATGAACAAAGGTGCACAAGATCAGGGTAACTCAACAAGCTGGTGAAAGGAACCCACCAGACCACATGTGAAAGTACTTGAACAACATTCAGTACACATGAAATATCAACTCAAACCAAAAATATCAAGTAATGCAGACAACGATTCAATGTAACCAAACGTGCAACATTTCACACAAGAATCACTTCAAACAAAACAATAGTGCAACCATACTTCAAGACCACAATACCAAAGTGCATTCAATCAGACTTCAAAAGGAACCGTACAATGCAACTACACCAGACATACAACAGAAAACATTCGAATACATCAACTAATGAACAAGTCAAGGAGCAGTTTCAAAGTGTAGTGGGAAATCGAAAATTATCAGTTGAAGCCATGGTTCAGTAGAAATTCAAAAACTGCCAGTAAGTCAATGATGAACCAATCGATCAAAATGACAGTGAAGCAGTTTGAATAAAGTTACAAAGAAATTCAATGAACAAGTCATAACCAGAGAATCAGATGGCCAAAGTCGAACCACTTCACCAAAGTTCACAGTGAATAGCATGGCAAAAGTCGAACAAGACCAATATTTATTACATCACAAAATCAAGTTTACAGTCGAAGACAACTGCAGTGCAAAGTCAAAACCGTGTGTTACTGAACGAAGTCGAGCATAAACAAAATCAACATCGCAAGCTAATCAAGTGTTCAAAACCGTGATAGACAAACCAAGTCAACACTGTTTTTTAATCAAATAATTCAACAGAAAAAGGAACAGAGTCGAAGCCGTGGTCATCACGGAATTGAATCAAACCCGTATCAACCAAGTAAGCATCAATTATTCGAATTTGATTGAGTCAGTAAAATCATCAACATCAGAAATTAATCGAGTGGTCGAGGTGAATTATTGACAAATTCAGAATGATTTTATACGAATGCAAAAATAGGAATTCGAATCCTATATAAACCCTAAGATCATCATCGGCATATTCATCGAGTTCAAGTAAGCATCAAACCAGCAAAGCAAAAGAAGAAAAGTACATACCGAAATCATAGACGAACTCGATCCAAATTGAAGAGCCGAGAGCTAATCAGATAAACGAGCTAATCAGAGAAACGAGCTAATCAAAAGCGGTCACTTCAATTTGAAAGCCCTAATTTAAGAGCACGGGAGCGAAGGGACGAAGCCCTAGTTAAGTTTCTAAGAGGAACGGCCATAATAAACGAACGAAGCAAACAGAAGGAGACGGGCCAATTAATAAAAAAAAGGGGCCGTCCTTGTTAAACAATAAAAAAGGGTTTTGGTTTTAAATTAGGGTTATTTCAATTTAAAATTGTTTTTAATTTGTATTTTCCTTTTTAAACCATTTAATTTTCTTGTCGTGTGACTAGGGGACAAGCTACGTGGCATAGCTTGAGAATTCGCAACTTAGTGGCTGAGTTGTGGCAGTGTTTTGAGCATAGAGTTAGATTTAGTCGATAGCGGGTGCCGCGAGTTTACGTGTGTAAGCGAGGGACTATCTAATTTCTAGTAGAAACCTTGGGGGCAGCACGTAGGCAGGGTTTTGCCGAAGCTGGGTAAATTCTGTGTCGTTCTATTTCTGCATTTATTATTCTGCTATTATCTGTGCTGCTATTGTTCTGTGATTTGTGTTGAAATTATTTTATAAGCTTCCGCAATTAATTTTATAATTTATACTATCACCCTATTCACCCCCCCTCTAGGGTGAAATAGATCCTACAACGATTAACGTTGAAAATTTAATTAGAGAATAAAATAATAAGAAAACAAAAGAAAATAAAAGTTCGGGGCGGTCGACATATATTGGTCAACCTGTCGATTGTAGCGGTCGACTGGTCGCATGTAGGTTGTCGACCGCTTGGCAACGAATGTTGCCAGTGGCGGCTAGGGTTTGAAGCTATGTTATATTTAGTTGTACGCTCTAGATTTACCCATTTCTTATCTACTTCCATCCTACTGTTCTAGTGCGTTTCAACCCCTATAAGTAGAACCCTATCGTGTTCATATTTTATTCATATTATTTTGAGGAAAACGATAAAAATTTTCCATTACTATCTCTCTCTAATAAGATTCAGAATCTCCATAGAGAATTCAAATAAGAATTCAACTTATTTCTCATTTATTTCTCCTTCCTCCAATCTATTCTTATCCTATTATTCTCCAATTATTCTGAATCTGATGAATATTAACCTCTTCTATATTGTGTGTGTGTATTGAAAGAGATATCTTGGAAGAGATTAGAAGGCTACAAATCTACTTAAGTGAAGCTAAGGCTAATCTATGAGTGGGAACCTTAGTATTTCTTTTCAGCAATTGTTTCATTATTTATTTTTGGATTTGAATATGCTTCAGGGATTTTGGGATTTCAAAAATATGATAGATAAAATCCCTCAAAATTCCTTTTTATTTTGTTATGCCAATTCTACGTCGAGATCCTCAATTATTTACATTAATTTGATGGAATTTGTTTCATTTATGTAGTTTTTGATAATTTCATAGTCTTTTCCACGTCTCCTTCTTTGGTTTAAATTGTATCCTCCAATAAAATAAGGGATTTAGATTACAAATTGTATTCATAGTTTACATGACTTATTCTTGTTTATTTCTTTATAAAATATGAGTTGAATGGAATATGGAGTTTAGCTTGCAATTCATGTTGTTCAAGATATTCCATTGAATTGGTGTAATAAATTAAGTTTCTATCTTAATTACAAGTTTGTTATTGCAGTTTTGGTTGTGAATATTTATTCCTCATTTTGGATATTAGAATCCCTTGAAATCTTGGGAATTTGAAGAAAATGATTTGTAATAATATTTGGTTAGGGAATTGACATTTAACTCTAGTTTAGAACATAAAATCCATGTGTTTAAAGCTTATTAGGCGCGAATATTTACTTATATCTATTTGCATAATTAATGTAAATTTTTCCATATATGACATAGCTAAGTAGCCATTTATTTACATTTATTTCCCTATTAGGAAGGTAATTCATCGTGAGACGGAAATAAGCAAAAACTCTTATTTTTCCTAACTATTATTTTAAGGCATAATAGGAAAGATTCCTTATAAGGCCGTATTTATGAAACGATGAGATGACTATGTGTGTGTGTATGTCTATAGTAACTGATTTATGGCTAAGTCATAGCATTGCAAGGTCAATAGAGTTGCATGACAGAAGTCCGCCCTTCACTTCGAGGCTACAAGAGTTGTGTACACTTTAATTGATGTGAGATATCCTTATGATAAATGTTTGTAATGATGCATGGTTGGTCCCAAATTCTATAGGGGAAATCTTGGTTACCAGCTCCTATGAATAGCGAACAAATATGAGATGTCATTACAAGTATGGGTTATAAGACATAAAGCTTATTTTGAGGTCTACAGGTATTAAGTGGTTTGACCTGACTCTTTTCTCTAGATGAAGTGTCAAACGACCAAGGGGACACATTAGGTGGTTCCTCTCTAGGGGTCCGCTTTTCAAAATAGGTCTTAAATGATGGGTCTGTCATAATTAAGGTATTAAATGACCAGAGTCTACCTATTTTCCACATGAAAGTATTAAGTGGCCTAAGAGATTCCATATGATATCAGCTAGATAGCAGCAATGAGGAGCACGATTTGGAAATAGTTATTAAATGATGGGGTGTACCTTAAATAAGGTATTAAATGACCAGAATCTGCCTGATTTCTAACAAAAGGTGTTAAATGGATTAGGTACCGTCTCTCACATTATAAGCTATTTATGATGTATGATTGAGATGTGGGATTTTAGAAACCTGCTTCAGGAATGGAAGGTATTAAGTGGCTGGACCCACCTCATTTCCTCACATTAACAATAAAACTTGTTAAGATTCCCAAAGCTATGTGAAAGACAAATATGATTATTTAAAATAAGGCTATTGAAAAAAGTTGAATCCTTCGAAACCTTCCTTTCAACTAGGTTGACTTGGTCAAAATAGTTTTGGAAGGTAGCTTAGAAATGAAGATAAGGGAAGAAGCATCTTACTCAAAATGCCTCTTTCGAATGAGTTGAAAATAACTATTCATACTGAATATCCATCCCTTTCGATTATGTCGAAAGGTCAATTCTAACCCTTTCGACCATGTTGGAAAGTATGATCGGCCTATTAAAGTAACATAATTGCTTTCCACCTCATTAGTTTCGTTTCTTCTATGGAGGAACCCCTTCGAAAGGATTACTGGTGCATTCGATTATTGGTTCCTTTCGAACTCCTCCTCCTCATATGAAGGCTTGCCAATTACAAATAAGATTTCCTTCATTATATCCTTTTTGACCAGGTTGAAAAGGGTTATTTCGTTTCGAATTAGCTCTAATTTATATTTCCTCAAGCTTCATTCTGTATACTCAATATGAGATCGTCTTTGATATTTGTAAGTTCTATAAACTTGTCAGTGTTGAAACATCATCATCATCCTTATTGGTCATTATATGGTACTTGACATGATGATGATGTATTTGGCATGTATAGTTTCCAAGTTGATCCCATCGAATTGCATAAACAAAAAGAAGTTAAGAAAATAAGATAGTATCATGTCCAATTGATCATTAGTCAAGCTAATGATCATTATGATCTTCCTCATAATCGAAATCCTTAATGAAAAAGCGCATTTCTCCGTTTCCATTAATCCAAAATGAGTTACAAGTTTGAGAGTTTTTCCCCAAATTGGTTAAAGATTACAAAGAATTTGTTGTGGCAAAGAATTAGAAGTAAAAGAAACGAGCTTTACATTCTGAAATTCGGTCCCCAAAATCCGAATCCTTGGTCTTATTTATAGATGTAGGTCGGCCCACTTCCATACCAATGCTTTTGACCTACTTGAAAGGTCATTTTATCTTTCACACCATTCCTTTCGACATGGCCGAAAGGCCCTGCCTGCCTTCGATACAATCGAAAGGCTTCTCTTTCGAGTCCTCTAACTCATCCTTGTGCTTCTCTTCTTCTCATTCCAGACCTTTCGACCTTTTCAAAAGGGTAATTTGTCCACCTTTTGCCGTCGTCAAATTTTATGCGTTCTTTCTCTCTGCTTTTTCCTGAATTGCTTTCGACGTTGTCGAAAGGGCCACAAATGCGCTTTTCCCTTCATCTTTCTTTGCTAGGGCTTCGAAGATGATAAAGTATCAATAGTTTTGATGCGATAGGTAGGTTCTGAATGCATGCTTCATGGATTGATGCAGAACCTTCTCCGGATGTTATTGGCTTCGATTGGTTCAAAAGGCTGGGTTATGCTTTCGAAAGAGTTGTTTTGAGTAATTTAAATGAAGGCGGAACCTTTGATTTTGAAAGCTTTGGCGCGCACATAAAAGAATATTATTTATTGCCTTCGAAAGGGGTTCCAAGCTCGTCCTTGCTTTTTCTATGTACACGAGCCCATCCGTATCGAAAGGGTTGAATGTGGCGGAAGGGAAGCCCCGCTTTCTTTTTCATCTTTTTCGAAAACTTTCGCACTATTTATCTTTTGTGAGGGCGCCTGGTGCTTGCGACTTCTTCGAAAGCCTTCTTAATTCCTTCGAAACATTCTTTATAGGTCACTATCGAAATTCGTGCCTATAAATTCAACGGAGCCTGGCATTTCATTAGTCTACTTTCATACCTTTGCTCTTCAATGGATTTTATGGTTAACATTTTGCCCCTTTGTAACACCCCTAATTTTATTGATATTATCCAGGAGATTCATTTAGAACAAACTAAATAGAATAATGTAGGTAAGGAGATTGATGTTTATTGATAAATTAGGTGGCTATGCTTATTTAAAACCTAATGAACTCATATAAATAGTTAAGTAATTGAACATAAGGGCATTAGGGTAAATAGCCGGCCTTATTTCTCCCTCTTATACTATCTTTCTTAATCATACATGTTTATTTTACTTAAAACAAAATTTATAACCGTGAGAAGCAAGCAACGCCAGCCATTAGGAAGAAAAGAAGAGAAAATAACCATAAAGCATAGGGTTCAAGTTAGAAGGAACCAATCTCAATCAAACTTCAACTTCTTTATCCAATCTAACGTGAATAATAATTTCTTCATCTCTATTTTGATTTTATTATCATATGATTTTAAATTTAATCATAAATCTGTTTTATGATATGTGTGTGTGTGTGTGTGTGTGTTGATTGGTGATATGTTTGATTTATGGTTTATATAATTTAAACTAAAAGAAGATATGTATGGTTTTAGGGTAAAAACGAGACTTAATGATATTTAAATGCCATGGGAAACCTATAAGTTATAGAAAACATAATTTTGGAATGGGGTTTCAATTTTTAGTATTTTCGAAGTCGTGAGGAATTTATTATGGACTTTTAAAGGAAAATATGTTTATTTGGGTCTATAAATTTCTTTTGGAAAATATATTAAGAATTTGGCTCTGAAAGTATAATATGTAAGACGACATGATTAAAGTGAATTTCTGGAATTTTTTGGATTTTTACTAAGTGATTTAGTATGGAAAATAAATTATTTCGAAAGGAGGTCCTAAATGGTTTAATTATTTTTACAAGAGGAAGGGCTTATTTGTTAAAAGTTAACTTGATTTTAGATCTGAGATAATACAGAAAATATTTTCCAAATTATTTAAAAGTTTGTGAAAGCCAATCAAATGTTCACAAGGTGGCAAGTTTGTTACAAAAAGTCATTTATTTTTGCAAAATCAGCTTTTACCCAGAAAAGATGGTTCCAACTTCTTTGGAAAACCTTTCAACTTAGACCTCTTGACCAAGAACTTTCGACTGCATTCACCGACAAGTTTGAAAGCAATGCATAGATAGCATTCAGATGGTATGTAGTGAATCAAACCAACTCGAAAGGTATGGTGTCGAAGGATTGCGTTCGAAGGGTTGCTTTCAAAGGAGATGGCCCCATAGTTTACTTTGATTTAAAAAAGAAAAATCACTTGCCTTTTTTATATGGTTTCGTATGGTTATTTCAAAGTAGATTTTAAAAGAGCTGCCACCTTTATTTTGGTTCAAAACCTTCGAAGGGTTTGGAAGTAGGGGCTTTCTTCTTTGTCGAAAGGTTTAATGGTTTCTGTAAAACAAGATGCTCCCTAAACATTCTGAAGGGGTCGAAAGCCAAAGCTTTCGACGTTGTTGAAAGGTTTAATATTCTTCCCCAATGTTTTATAAAGAAGATAGTAGTTTTGAAAAGTTTCACCTATGACCCGAAGTAATATTTTTAAGTATAAACCCAATGTTTTCGAAAGGTTTACTTTCCAATGCTTTCGAAATGTTCACTTTTCAATGGTTTTGAAAGGTTCTACTCCTATATATTGTAATGCTTTGTCAAGATCGAAAGGTTTCGAAGGAAGTATTTAAAGTATTAAAAAGTGCTGAAGCCTATTGTTTTTAAATCAGATGATTAAACCTTTTGAAGAGGTTAAAAGTGTAACCTTTCAACATTGTCGAAAGATTTGAAAACCCACTCTAATTTTTTTTAAAGAAAAAATCGACAGCTTATATAAAGGAGTTTGTAATGGCTTTATGTATGAAATTTGAAGAAGTATCGCCTTGATAAAAATATAAGTTAAAGATGTTAACTATGTTTTATGAAATATATTTAAGGACCTTAAGCCCATAGAAGAGGTATAGTTAACATTGTTGTTTTGCTTCTTCAAATAGGAATATATTCACATGATAATCCATAACTGTATTTCGGAAAAGGGGGTGGAAAAAAACCAGCTAGGTTAACTCAATAGTGAATATATATTGCTTAAACTTCAGAATGAGTAGAATTGCATCCAAGGAGTCAGGGTGACCCAATAATATAAGATGCCAAAATTTGTAGTTATTTGAGTAAACCAAAAGGTTTATAGTAAACCTATGAAAACTATGATAAAATAGTTATTAGAGTAAACCAAAAGGTTTATAGTAAACCCACGAAAACTATGATAAAGCGGTTATTGGCGGAAACAAACAGGTTCATAGTTAATCCATGAAAACTATGTACTAAGGACGGTTGGAAGGGACTAAGTGGTTTGTAGTGAACCCATGAAAAATATATCTAGATTAAGAATTGACATCAGTCAATAGGTTCCTAGTAAACCCATGAAAACTAGGATAAGAAATTGGCTAATGGAAGTATCAGTAGATTCCTAGTCAACCCATGAAAGCGAGGATGCGAAGTGAGTTACTGGATATGTCCATAAGTTCCTAGTTAACCCATGAAAACTAGGTTAAGGTGATTAGTTATCGGAATGACTAACAGGTTCAGGCGGAACCATGAACTAATTAAAGTAACTAGCAGGAGACTATAGGTTCTTAGCGATCCTATGAAAAGTATGGAAAGGACAGGGTGTCATATTAGATGGGGTTGGGAAATCCTAATTGTTTTCAAATATGCATATCATTAAAATATTTTGAAAAATGTATGCTTTAACCATTATGGATGCATGAGCATAATATATGGATTTATAAAGGTTTTAGGATACTAGTGAGGGAAAAACTTGTTCTGCTATATCTAAAAGGATTGAGATGTTAGATTATTATTCATACGAAGCGTTATGTCTGACTCGAAGTGTTTGTTTTCCCCTTAAACTCTCCGGTGCGCAATTAATTTTGAGCAGTTTGAGAGTTAAGGTTCCGGGTTCTCTTCTTTGACGAATAAAACTTCCGGAGACGTGTATGAGGCAGATAGTTATTTAGAGTTTTATTTTTTTTCTGTCTATTTATTTGTAAAGGCGGATTTATTAGCCTTACTATATACTCTGATCAACCAAGAGGGCATCTTCATATGTCGCTCTTGGCGTAATTGCAATAATAATATTTTGCTGCACATGGTTAACGTATTTTGGGATTATGTAAGGAGCATGAAATGTTTTAATCTGAATGTGGAAATATGTTTTGAATTGTCAAGGTTTTTCCATATTTCTGTGCTCTGTGTATCAAAATATCTAGCACCATCGTATTTGGTCACCGAATTTTCAATAATTATGGATGAATGCAGCATCTGTAGCGTTAGTTTTAGGACTCCACGTAGGGGGATGTTACATGTTGGTATCAGAGCATAGGTTTATGAAACTTTAAAAGAAAAGTAAAATTACAAACTTTTTGAAACATAATCAAATGAATTTGAAAACACGATCGGAGTTTGGGTTAATGCTATAGTAATGTATTTGTATTTGATATATAGGTACATATCAAAGTGCGTATTCCCTCTCCCTCTTAGACCGTTCTTCTATATCCTACTAAGGCTCATATGCAGATGTACGCGAAAAAGGATATGAGGCAGGAAACGGAAGAGGAAATCTAGGTGGAGGAAGCACCACTGCTAATGGAAATGGTCGACCCAATATTTGGAGAAAACTAGGTCGATAGGCTAATGCTAATCAAAATGTTGAGACCAATGTAAGTGATGGAAATCCATCGTTAGATGTGGGGATTGTGTATTAGTTGTTGGCTAATCTTTTGCAAGGAGGATCTGCTGGTAATGTTGGAGGAGCTAATCTTGTAGTTCCATCCGGTTATAACTATGCCAAACTAAGCCGAGGCTACATTAGTCTTGGTGGAAATCCATTTGTCGGAACAAAAAATGCTGTTGATGTTGAGAATTGGCTGTTGAACTATGAAAGGATCTTTATAGATTTAGGATTAAATGATGGAAGCAAGAGAAGTCTAGCATCTAGGCAGTTGCAGAGGATAGCGCTTCATTGGTAGACGGCCGGTGTACCGGAGGAAGAGTTGACTTGGGCTGACTTCAGAGGGAGGTTTGAGCAGAGATTCTTGTCTAAAGTTGCCAAGTTGGCATTGATGAGGAAGTTCATGGATCTTGTCGATGGACATATGTCTGTGATCGAGTATGCTTCTAAGTTTGATGAGCTATCTCGATATGGTTATGCTTTGGTTGACATTGATGTCAAAAGGAATGAAAGCTTCATTAGAGGTTTAAGGACAGAGCTAGGCTGGATGGCTATGACTCATATTAGAGAACTTTATCACGTGAAGGTGGATATGACCATCCGCCATGAGGAAATGCTTGCTGTTTCAACTGGGGAGAATCCATTTAAGTTTTAGGGTTCTCATGGAAAGAAAAGAAAATTCTTCAAGAAAAAAGGAGTCCAGAAAGGGGATGCTGCCAAGAAGGCAAAGGCTGATTTAGTCTATTGTAAGTGTAATAATAAGGGCCATTATTCCCACGAGTGTAGAACTGGTAAAGGAGAGAAGCCAGCAAAGAAGAAGAATGTGAAATGATTCAACTGTGACCCAGTTAGGCATTATAAGAACTAGTGTCCAGAGCCGGTCAGAGCGGACAAAGGGTGTTGCTATTGGACCACCATCTACTTCTAAACGTACTACAGCAGAGAAAAGGAAAACTGTGATGGAAGGTATGCTTTTGATACAGAGTATACCAATTAGGGTACTTTTTGATACTGATGCATCACATTCATTTATATCACAATATTTGGTTGATAGGTTATCATAGAACCCACGTACCTTGTTGTTTCCTTAAGGGTTGCAAATCCAATAGGAGGGTATGCAACTCTTGGTATGAGGTGTGACTAGTTAGAACATGATTTGTTAGGTTATAAGTTTGCACGTAGGTTGTATTTTAGATTTTGTCGATTTCGGAATCATTTTGGATACGGATTAGTTAGGTAAGTTTGTGGCTAGGGTATTTTACCAGGATCGAGAAATATCATTGAGGCACCCAGATAGTCATAACCGAATCATTATCTCACTGGAGAATTCAAGTAAGAGTATTTGGGCTTTGTCGAATGCCATGGAGGTTCAAGAAGAGCTTAGTCAGGTTCATGTGGCTAGAGAGTTTGCAGATGTTTATGAGCTAGTCACCAGACTACCCATAAAGTGAGCTTTTGAGTTTCGAATAGACATTGTATTAGGATCTGAACCTGTTAGTTGACCACCTAGAAGAATGACATCGAAAAAGATGAAGGAATTGAAGGCACAACTAGTGGATCTTGAGCGAAGGAATTTTATTTTAACCAAGCATTTCACCTTGGGGAGCAGCCGCGGTGTTTGTAAAGAAACCAGATAGGTCGTTAAGGATATGCATCAACTATCGTAAGTTAAACGAGTGGACGATCAAGAGTAAGTATCCTTTGTTGAGAATCGATGACTTATTTGATCAGTTGAGTGGAGCTAGAGTGTTTTCCCAATTGGATTTGGCGACATGGTCCCAACAGTTGTGAGTGGCAGAGGATAGTATTGCTTTGACGGCATTTCGGACTAGGTATGGTTCGTATGAGTGGTTTGTGATTCCATTTGGATTGACAAATGTTCCTGCTTTCTTCGTTGATTTGATGAACTGATTTTTTCGAGAGCACCTAGATATGTTTGTGTTGGTATTTATAGATGACATTTTAGTGTACTCTAAAGATGAAAGGGAGCGTGAGATTCATCTTTGAGTGGTGTTGGAGATGCTGAGGCAGAATCAGCTATGGGCAAAGTTTTTCAAGTGCCATTTTTGGAAGAAAGGGGTTAAGTTTCTTGGTCATGTGGTTTTAGAGAAGGGATTGTCAGTCGATCTAGACAACATCGAAGGCGTAAACAAGTGGAAGAGACCGGAAACGGTGATGGAGATCAGAAGTTTTCTCAGACTTCCTGGCTATTACTGGAGATTCATCAAGTATTTCTCATGGGTTGCAGCGCCTTTGACTAATTTGATCGGGAAGGACGTGAAGTTTGTTTGGTCTGACAAATGTGAGGAAGAGTTCCTTAACTTAAAGCATTTGTTAACTAATGCACCAGTGTTAGTAGTTCCCAATGGTAACCAAGGGTTATTAGTTTACGCTGATGGATGTGGTACTGAATTGGAGCAGTATTGATGTAGAGGGCCAAAGTTATTGCTTATGCATCTAGGCAGCTTAAACCGCACGAAGATAGATATCTTACTAATGAATAAAAGCTATCTGCGATGATATTTGACTTTAAGACTTGGAGGCATTATCTTTTGGGAGAGAGATTTGAGTTGTATACCGATCATAAGTCATTAAATTATTTATTCTCTTAGAAGGAATTGAATATGAGGTAGAAGAGATGGCTAGATTTTTTGGCTGCTTATGATTTCGCTATAGAATGTACTCCTCGAAAATGAAATAAGATAAAGGATGCTCTTACTAGAAGACATCAGAATGTAGTGTTAGCGATGTTGGCAAAATGGAAGGATCTAGAAGCTTTAGCCATTGGTGGTGTGCAGTTAAGATCAACTTCTAGTTCTGGTGGAGGTATTGCCATGTTGTCTTATTTAGAAGTTCGAACAACGCTGATCGGGATGGTAGCTTTTAAGTAAAGAGAAGAACTAGTTTTAGCTTATAGAATTAGAAGGCTTGAGGTCAGATTAGAAATTGATGACCTGAAGATTTTAGTCTTGACCAAAGAGGACGTTGAGAAAGAAGGGACGGCTCCGCGTTCCAAATATAGAGAACTTAAGGAGGGAAGCTCTAGCGGAATGTCATCGATCGAAGTTTACAATTCATCCTGGAGGAAATAAGATGTATCAGGATATGAAAAGGATCTTTTATTGGGAAGGATAAAGAGGGATGTTGGCTAGTGGGTGAAGTAGTGTCTAAGCTGTCAATAAGTGAAGGCCGAGCATCAAAAGCCTAGTGAGTTACTTTAGCCTCTAGATATTCTATTTTGGGAATGGGATTTGATATCGATGGATTTCATAGATAGGTTACCAAAGTCAAGGAGAGAAAATGAAAGTATATTTGTTATTGTGGACAGACTGACCAAGAGTTTCCATTTCATTCCGGTAAAGTCAACCCTAACAGCACCTGTTTTGGCTATGTTGTTCATGAAGAACATAGTTAGACTTCATGAAATTCTTAGTAACATAGTCAGAGATAGAAATGCATTATTTACTAGCGAATTTTGGAAGAGTTTATAAAAGGTATAAGGTACCAAGCTCAAGATAAGTACATCATATCACCTACAGACGGATGGGCATACAAAGAGGGTCAACGAGATACTCGAGGATTTATTGAGAGCTTATGTGCTAGACTTTGGTGGATCTTGGGAAGATCACCTACATATTATTGAATTTTCCTATAATAATAATTATCAAATTAGTATATGAATGGCGCCTTTTGAAGCTTTATATGGAAGGCCATGCAAATCACCAGCATATTGGTTGGAGACAGGAGAAAGATTAGTCTTAGGTCTAGATTTGGTTAGAGTGGAGTCCAAAAAGATTGAGTTAACCTGAGGATGGATAAAGGAAGCTCAATCCAGGTAGAAGAATTACATATAAGAGGTGTAAAGACCTAGAGTTCTCAGTAGGAGACATAGTTTTCATTAAGGTATCATCGACGAAGGTTGTGGTACGATTTAGAAACTTGGGAAAGTTGGCCCCGAGGTATGTTGATCCATTTTAGATTATAGAAAGGATTGGACAGCTCGCATACAGAGTAGAGTTGCTGAGCAGTTTGGCAGGTGTCCATAATGTATTCCATGTGTCTCATCTATGCAAGTATGCCCACAACCCAGGGGCTATTATTCCTCAGATAGAGTTAGAGGATTTGGTAGTAGAGCCTGATTTGACTTTTGTTAGACATCTTATTCAGATTGTAGCGAGAGAAGAGAAGATATTAAGGACCTAGAAAGTCAAGTTGGTGAAAGTTCAGTGGAGTAACAACAAGATAGACTGTACTTGGGAAATAGAGCACAGGATTCGAGAGGCTTATCCTAGTCTGCTTTGATGGTATATCTATATTAGATTTATATAGATTGTTGCTTGTCAGGTAGGATAGTATGGTTGTTAGGAGATGTTATAGATGATTGTTATGATTGCTAGTTAGTCCTTACTGAATTCGAGGACGAAATTCTTTCAGGAGGGGAGCCTGTAACACCCCTAATTTTATTGACATTATTTAGGAGATTTAATTAGAATAAATTTAGCGAAATAATATAGATAAGGAGATTGAGGTTGATTAATAAACTAGGTGGCCGTGCTTATTTAAAATCAAATGAACTCATACAAATAGTTCAGTAATTGAACACAATGGCGTTAGGGTAAATAGCCACCCTTATTTCTCACCATTATACTATCTTTCTTAGTCCTACATGTTCATTTTACTTAAAACAAAATTTATAACCATAAGAAGCAAGCAAGGCGAGCCATTAGGAAGAAGAGAAGAGAATATCAACTTAAAGCTTAGAATTAAAGTTGGAAGGATTCGGTCTCAATCAAACTTCTATTTTCTTATCTAAATTAGATGAAAAATAATTTCTACATCTCTATTTTGATTTTATTATCATATGGTTTCGGATTTAAACATAACTCTATTTTATGATATATATTGATTGGTGATATATTTGATTTATGACTTATATGATTTAACAAGGTCGTCTAAAGGAGATATATACGATTTTAGAGTAAAACCAATACTTAATGATTTTAAATGCCATGGGAAAACTATATGTTATAAAAAAATAATTTTGGAATGGGGTTTCAATTTTTATAATTTTCCAAGCTTTGGAGAATTTATTATGACTTTTCAAAGGAAAATATGTTTATTTGTGTTTATAAATTTATTTTGGAAAATAAATTAAGAATTTGGGCCTGAAATTTTAAGATGTTAGACTCATGATTAAAATGAATTTCTGTAATTTTTGGGGATTTTTACTAAATGATTTAGTATGAAAAATAAACTGTTTCGAAAGGAGGTCCTAAATGATTTAATTATTTTTATAAGAGGAAGGGCTTATTTGTTAAAAATTAGGTTGGTTCTAGATCTGAGATAATGCAGCAAATATTATCCAAATTATTTAAAAGTTTGTGAAAGCCAATCAAATGTTTACAAGTAGGCAAGTTTATTACAAAAAGTTTACTTATTTTGGCAAAATCGGCTTTTATCCAAAAAAGATGGTTCCGCCTTCTTTTTGCAAACGTTTTGACTTAAACCTCTCGACCAAGACCTTTCGACATCATTAACCAACAAGGTTGAATGTAATGCACATGACATTATTCAGAATATGTAGTGAATTGGGCCAAGTCAAAAGGTATGGTGTCGAAGGATTACATTTGAAGGGTTGCTATTGAAGGTGTTGGTCCCTTAGCTTACTTTGATTTGAAAGAGAAAAATCACATTCTTGTTTTCTAAGGACCTTTTGACAAGGTTGAAAGGTTTAGTTTCAAAAGATTGTTTTAAAGACCTTTCGGCAATGTGGAAAGGTTTAATTACAAAAGGTTTTTTTATAAGACCTTTCATAAGGTCGAAAATTTTTGGTTTCGTATTGTTGTTACAAAGAGGATTTTGAAAAGAGCTGCCACCTTTATTTTGGTTCAAACCCTTTCGAAGGGGATGAAAGCAGGAGCTTTCGACTTTGTCGAAAGGTTTAATGGTTTCTGTAAAAAAACCTGCTTCCCAAACCATCCGAAGCGGTATTGTTTACAGTTTTCTTCTTAAGAATTGAGCAACATATTTGTTATCTGTTTCTATTGCAAACTGTCTATGCAGAAGATAAATTCGTAAACTTTTGATTGCTAATTTAACAGCTAGTAGCCCTTTGTCATAGGTAGCATATTTAATCTGGGGTTTGCTAAATTTTTAAGAGGAATATGCTACAACTTCCTTTTTTTTAGCAATTAATACTCCTGCCCAAAAACTGTCAAAAGCGTCGGTTTTTAGTTGTTAGCGCCAAAATTGGTCACTAACACCTGAATGTAAGTGAAAGCACCAATTAACAGTCACAGATCACAGATAAGATGTGTGTAGAGAGTAATAAAGTGAAGAACGGTATAAACTAAAATGAAAGCAGTACAGAACAACTGATTTTATAGTGGTTCCTCTAACTCCGGCCAATGTCCACTCCAGTAATTTCCTTTTTATTGATGTAAGAATCAGTTACAGTTACAAAGTGATAGACTAGCCTTAGCCTTAGAAAGTAGAAAGTCAGAGGGGAGGAGAGAAGATCCCCTTTCTGAACTCCCACATGCTTTCAAAAGCGTCGGTTTTTAGTTGTTAGCGCCAAAATTGGTCACTAACACCTGAATGTAAGTGAAAGCACCAGTTAACAGTCACAGATCACAGGTAAGGTGTGTGTAGAGAGTAATAAAGTGAAGAACGGTATAAACTAAAATGAAAGCAGTATAGAACAACATATTTTATAGTGGTTCGGCTAACTCCAGCCAATGTCCACTCCAGTAGTTTCCTTTTTATTGATGTAAGAATCAGTTACAGTTACAAAGTGATAGACTAGCCTTAGCCTTAGAAAGTAGAAAGTCAGAGGGGAGGAGAGAAGATCCCCTTTCTGAACTCCCACATGCTGTATTTATAGGCAAATCCAAGTAGTTGGGCTTCCTGAATAATCTTGGCCCATCAAGGCCATTGCCGAACCATATGCATCCTTCTCCCCCACCGAGCGGCATTTGCCAAACCACCTAAGTCGATCTGTATCCCATTAATGCCGAGCCACTTGATGCTGACCCACTCATGCCGAACGACAACCAAGGCCAATCCACAACGCCGAGCGTTGTCCAATACCGAGTGAGGTTCGATGCGGAGCGATGTTTAATACCGAGCGACCACGATGCCGATCGACCCTCGATGCCGAGCGATGTTTAATGCTGAACGACTTCCAATGCCGAGCGAGGTATAATGATGAGCGAGTTTCGATGCCGAATGATGTCTAATGTCGAGCGACCCACTATGCCGATCGACCCTCGATGCCGAGCAATGTTCAAGGCCGAACGACGTCCAACGCCGAGCGAGGTACAATGCCGAGCGAAGTTCAATGCCGAACGACATCCAATGCCGAGTGACTTCCAATGCCGAACGACATCCAATGCCGAGCGACTTCCAATGCCGAGCGAGGTACAATGCCGAGTGAGGTTCGATGCCGAACGACTTCCAATGCCTACCGAGGTGCAATGCCGTGCGAGGTTCGATGCCGACCGAGGTGCAACGCCGAGCGGGATCCAATGCCGAGCCGCAACCAAACGACCTTTCTGAATTTCCATACCTCGATCGGACATTGCCATGCCGAGCGTCTAAGCCACAAGTTCGAATTCCAAACACTTCGAACCACTTCATTCCGACTGAAGGACCTATCATCTATCCAAGTGAGCACCACCCATTTTAACCGAATCCATCATATTTCAGCCTCGATAATCGTGAATTTTTTTAGTTAAATCCTCCTGTCCGTGGCTTTGTCGAAAGGCAGGTTAACATTTCCCCCCCAAAACATGCCTTGCAATTGGAAGGTGTATTTTGAATAGCCTCAAATCCGATATCCGAAGTTCATATCCTGTTCGTAACCATATTATTAAGTCCATGACCTCTCTGGGTTTAACCTTGAATCCGTAGACCTCGCCGGGTCGCATTATCCTGTTCTAGCCTCGACTCTCCTGCCAAGGGCTTGTGTGTTCTCCGGCCTCGACTCTCTGGCTAAGGAATTTGATATTCACCAGACTCGGCACTCTGGCCATGGACTTTGATATTCACCGGCCTCGGCACTCCGGCCAAGGGCTTTGATATACACCGGACTCGGCACTTCGGCCAAGGGCTTTGATATACACCGGACTTGGCACTTCGGCCTAGGACTTCGGTATTCTCCGACCTCGGCACTCCGGCCAAGGACTTCGATATTCTCCGGCCTCGACACTCCGGCCAAGGACTTTGCTATTCTCCGGCCTCGGCACTCCGGCCAAGGACTTTTATATTCACCAGCCTCTGCACCCCGGCCAAGGACTTTTATATTCACCGGCCTCTGCACTCGGGCCAAGGACTTTTATATTCACCGGCCTTAGCACTCCGACCAAGGACTTTGATATTCACCGGCCTCGGCACTCCGGCCAAGGGCTTTGATCTTCACCTTCCTCGGCACTCCGACCAAGGACTTTGATCTTCACCGGCCTCGGCACTACGGACAAGGACTTTGATATTCACTGGCATTTGCACTCCAGCCAAGGACTTTGATATTCACCGGCCTCCGCACTCCAGCCAAGAACTTTGATATTCTGTCTGAGTCCATTCCATCGCTCTCCGACGAAGGGACTCATAACTTGCGATCACTGCCCCGTCTCTCCTGTCGAGACAGTAATCGCAAAACCTGAATTGTTTATTACATTGTTCCGAATCCAATCAGAAAACCAGAAATCCATATCAAAAATCAAACATCCAAACCAACATAGCAAACCAAAAAATCAACCAAACTGGGAGTCTAATCCAAACTCCAAAACCATACCAAAAAAAGTAAATGTCCTAAGTACCAAAGAGAAAACCAAAGTTTCCAGAAAACAGAAAGAAAATAGGAATTCATAGACTCGAGCAACACGATTTTCCGTCATCTCAAAGCATGCCTACGGACCATCGTCGATCTCATACGCTTGTAAGTGACTTAGCAGTATTCTTTAGGTACTGTTACTTATTCAGAACCATCAAACTGTTCAGTTTATAACAAGCCGGCGTTGACCAGGTCCAATGCCACCATCCATAGAAATAGGTGGTGGCCACTCCCGTTCCACTGCTACAGCTCGATTCCTTATGTATTACTGTAGATGGCCATTCCTTACATGCTCCTCGATGATATCCCTCAAATGCCTGCAGTCATTTGTGCTGTGTCCATCCAGCTCATGGAATAGGTAATGCTCTCCCGATGCCTGCCCGTATTAAAAAGGCTCTCTCCGTGCCTGCCGTCGATATTGGAGGCGCCCTAGAGTGTCTAAGTAAATCCTTTCTAGAGTCTTAGTTAAATCTGTGTAAGAAGAAAACTTTGACTCCCTTTGAGGTTTCTTCGAAATGCCACCGTTGCCATTTGTTTTCCTTTTCCCTTTATCATCTTTACTTGGATCTTCCCTGGGTGAACCTCCACCCCTCACTGCATAAGCTTTAGCCTCTCTCCTTACTCTCTCAGCCTGCGCATCCTCCTGTCTCAGGAACCTTTCCGCCTCATGGTAGAACTCCCCAAGATCCCTCGGTGGGTCCCTTTCCAATGATATCTTGAAACCCGAATTATCTGCGATTCCCTAGACTGCTGCCATCAAAACCATTGACAGATCGGGTCGATCCATTGAGGCTACCGCTGCGTTGGATCTGGTTAAGAAGACCTTGAGTGATTCTCCTTTCCATTGTTTCATAGATTTCAGAGTCATCACGTTCTTGGGTCTGACTATGTGTACCTGAAACTATCTCATAAACCTCTCGATCAGCTCCGTCCATGTGCTGATAGAACCACTCTCCAACTGCCTAAACCACATAGCTATGATATCCGACAAGAACAATGGGAAGCATCGAGCCATGACCTCATCCGATGCCCCAGTACCTCCCTATGCCTTATGTACCTTGTCTGGTGAGCGGTGGGATCCATTCTCCCATCATACATATCCAGCGTTGGTAGCTTAAATTCCGGTGGATTCCTAGCTTGCCTGATAGTAGGAGTAAAGGGACTCCTATTCACATCCTCCAAGTCTTTGTTTACCAATCCACCTCTCATAGCTCGTCTGATCATCTCTGCTAATTTGTCGATGTCCCCAAGCTGTAATCCTTGTTCGTTGCCTCCAGTCCGCCCCCCGAGTTCATAAGGGAATTCTGGCACATACTCCTCATCTCGTACTCCTACAGTCCTATTGGTGTCGGGCTGCACAGTGTCATCCGATATCCCTCCATGGATTGGTCCAGCATGTCCTGGTGGTATGCCCCCGAGTCTAGATCCATCCAAGTTGATAGCTGTTGGTTGATTGGGGGATACCCCCTGCTAAGCCATTCCCTCCGCTTGCTGGTTGAGCGATTCTGATCCAGCTCCACGGATCTGAGCTCCTGCGTTTCCTGCTTGTGCAAATTATCTAAGAAGAGCCTGCATCATCACCTCTTGGCTTCTCAACATTGCTTCCACCTTGTCTCTAGTGATGTAGATGGATGCTCGACCTGCTCCACCTCCAGAGGAAGCCTCTTGACTTCTGTCCCGATTGCTCCTTTCTGTCACGTGCTTCCTTGCTGATGGCCTAATCATGGTTTCCCAAAATCCAAGTTCCTAGCTTCAAAATTCCTCAGTGCTTGCCTTCTCAGCGAAAGCACCAAAATGTTAGCATCGAAATTGGTCACTAACACCCGAATGTAAGTGAAAGCACCAATCAACAGTCACAGATCACAGGTAAGATGTGTGTCGAGAGTAATAAAGTGAAAAACAGTCAAAACTAAAATGAAAGCAGTATAGAACAACAAATTTTATAATGGTTAAGCAAACTCCGCCCAACGTCCAATCCAGTAATTTCCTTTTTATTGATGTAAGAATCGGTTACAGTTACAAAGTGATAGACTAGCCTTAGCCGTAGAAAGTAGAAAGTCAGAGGGGAGGAGAGACCCCTTCTGAACTCTCACATGTTGTATTCATAGGCAAATCCAGGTAGTTGGGCTTCCTGAATAATCTTGGCTCATCAAGGCCATTGCCAAACCATGTACATCCTTCGTCCCCCGCCGAGCGGCATTTGCCAAGCCACCTAGGCCGAGCCGTATCCCATCAATGCCGAGCCACTTGATGCCGACCCACTCATGCCGAACGACAACCAAGGCCAAACCACAACGCTGAGCGATGTCCAATACCGAGCGAGGTTCGATGTCGAGCGATGTCTAATGCCGAGCGACCTATGTTGTCGATCGACCCTCGATACCGAGCGATGTTCAATGCCGAACGACGTCCAATGTCGAGCGAGGTACAATGCCGAACGAGGTTCGATGCCGAAAGATGTCTAATGCCGAGCGACCCACGATGCCGATCGACCCTCGATGCCGAGTGATGTTCTAGGCCGAACGATGTCCAATTCCGAGCGATGTGCAATGCCGAGCGTGGTTTGATGTCGAACGACATCCAACGCCGAGCGAGGTGCAATGCCGAGCGAGGTGTAATGTCGAACGACATCCAATACCGAGCGGCAATGCCGAGCCACAACTAAACGACCTTCCTGAATTTCCAGACCTCGACCGGACATTGCCATGCCGAACAACTGAGCCACAAGGTCGAATTCCAAACACTTCGAACCACTTCATTCCGACCGAATGACCTATCATATATCCAATTGAACAATATCCATTTGAACCGAATTCATCATATTTAAGCCTTGATAATCGTGAAGTTGGTTTAGCTAAATCTGCATGTCTGTGGCCTTGCCAAAAGGCAGGTTAACAGTAGTGTAAGTAATTCTTCAACTGAAGGAAAATAGAGCATCTGTTGATCCTTTATTAGGTCTTTAATTTTTTGTATTTCTTCTTCTTCTTGCCTTTTTAAGGTAATAGGAATTTTGTCTGTGTTCCATCTTCTTGGTTGTTCCCTATTATGCTATTTATATTTTTCTTGTTCATTTGTGAGCTTTTTTTGTAAATTTTGGGTTTTAGCTGATAAATTAGAAATAAATTTTCTACCGTAGTTTAATAATCCTAAGAAACTTTGGAGTTCTTTTAATGTTTTAAATGTACTGGGAAAATCTTTGATTTTAGTGTAAATGTGTTGTTGTAATTCTATTTGTCCATTTTTGCTTCTTTTTCCAAGAAATCTATTTCTTTTTTAAATAATTCAATTTTTTAGGACTTAGAATAGCACAGTTTTGAACTAATATTTGTACTACTGCTAGAAGATGTTGTTTATATTCTTCAACAGAATTAAAGAAAATAAGGATGTCTTCTATATAGACAATTGCAAAAGGTAAATGTCCGGACTAGAATTCATCCATTTTTGAAGTACTTGTGGTGCCTTTTTTAATCCAAAAGTAATAACTAACCATTAAAAATGTCCTTGTGGACAAATAAAGGCAGTTAATTCTATGGACTATTTATCAGCAAGTTTTAATTGCCAAAAATTCGATTTTGCTTTAAATTTACCATAATATTTTGCTCCATGGATTTGTTTGGTTAGATGTTCAGCAAAAGGAATAAAATATCCATCAAATTTTGCATAGCTATTAAGTTTTCTACAGTTTATTACCATTCTTGCTTTTCCACTTTTAATTTCAGCATGATTTCTCACTAAGAAAGGTAGGGATGAGTGAGTGCTGAAACTTTTTTGTATTAATTTTAAATTTAATAGTCTTTCATTTGTTTCGCAAATTCTTCTTTATTAATTGGCGATACCATGATACTGTTAATTCAGACTTTGGCATCTTTGTATTGTTCCATTAGTTCAATTTTACAATACCTTGGTGCTTTATCAGACCATTTTAATGGATTCTCTGAATAAAGGGGTTCTAACATATTATGTATTAATATTTCAAATTCATTTGTAGTTGGTATATTGTATGTACAAATTTTTGGCTGTAATATTTTTGGCATTCTTATATTTTCAATTAATGCAACGGGTTTTTCACCACGCTGTGCTGCTGGAGTATAATGTGGTGCAATTGTAGCGGGTAGCATTACTCGAGGCATAAGAACACTATCTAATTCAAAATAATATTTGTTGAATGGAAGGAGACGTCGTAGATTGTCCATTCCAAGGATGCAATCACTATCAAATTACTTTGGCAGTAATGCAATGTCAAAGTTGTATGTTTTATTATTTCCATGTATATCAGGTATTGTACTTGTAAGTTTTTTGCTTTATGAGTAACAGGGACTTGTCTTCCCATAAAGTCATTTAATATTCCTTTTTTGTCTAAGGGTACCCAGAGTTGCTGGGGAACTAATATTTTTTGTAGTAAACTGACTTCTGCACCAGAGTCCTATAATGCATGCACCGTGTATTCTTGATATTCAAGGATACATATCTTTATTGGAAGATATATATGTAACTGTGCCTTTCTTTTACGATCTATGGATCTAATCATGATGTTTTATATTTTCTGTAGGAACCTTTAAAACCATTCGGTTTGACACCTATTCTTTATGTTATTCAAGTATTCTCATTGTTCTTCCTTCTATTGGATTTTCTTGCTTAAAGCTCATACGATGACTGATACCTTTTAATATATCGGGACTTAATTCAACTTCAAACATTTTATTGTATGATTGAGTTCTTTTTAATGTGTTGGGTGAATTTGTATTTTCTTCACTATTTTTTATTATGGTGCAAATGGTATTTCCTAATGCTTTGAAACATTCTGTAGGTAATTGTATTCTCGGTTTAAGTGATTTAACAAAGACTTGAATTTCATTATCGAATTTTAAATGTCTTATGTCGATCAATCTTGGTTAAATTGTTTTTCCCAACCCGACTTCAAATAGTTTAACGAATTGTGTAATTGATTTGAATGTAGTAATATCATTTAAAGCCAAACAATGTTCCCATTGTATGCCAAGAACTTTAGATCCTGATAGAAGTTCTATATTTTGTAGATTCACTGATAATATACAAGCTTTTTCTATATTTTGATCATCAAGACTTATACAAAAATCGAGATGTATATTTACTCCAAATAATCTATTTGCCAAATTTGACTTAGCTCCTCCAATAATACTATTTAAAGGATTATTGATAATTCTTTCATCCATACAGACTATCTTTATTAGAGTATCAATTCCAGATCTAAATAATCCTGTTATTTTTCATTGTATTAGACCTATATGAAGGTATTTCATTTTTGGATATTTGGCTTTTAGTTTTTCTATTTTATTTTTATTCAAAAGGCTTGTAGAAGTAAAACTTCCTCTCTTTTAACTCTACATTTCCTTGCATACGCTCAAATACATATGTATGTTGATTTAAAAATTAAGATTGAAAAGTCAAAGGTTTATAAATATCCTTTCTGTCTAAGTGAGGGATTGCCTCTTATAATTTTTCTAAATCTTCGTCAGTAACCTCAAATTGCTCTATTGTGCTATCTTGTATTTGTGGGTTAGATGTTCTTCAGATATAAAAGTGTTTATATATATTATATATTCTTAATATGATTCTGACTCTTTATTTCTTGATGATAGGGATGTAGAACCACTTAATAGGGAAAACGTATCATGATCGTATGTTTCTTCTTTTATAATTGGAAGATCTTCATATTTATGTACAATAAGTAATCCTATTGGGTCTCCTTGCTCGATAATATAATCTTTATCTTCCATACTTGCATTTTTAAATTGTATAGAAGCGTTATTTTTTAGAAAGGGGTTCTATTAATCCATGAGTTATAAAAATATTTTCTTTAGTATGTTTAGGTATATTATAAATTTTCCCATAATATCCTAGTAGGATTTTCTTAGTAGATCTAAAAATACTTCGGTTGTGAAGTATCTTCTTAATCTAGATCATTTTGCTGCATATAATGTATAACCCAGAGAATTTTTTTCCCTTTTTAGGGAATATAGCATATATAGCTAATAGAATAATTTTTATTTGATTATGTGTTTGATTGATTGTAATCATGTTTATTTTAAAATTATCAAAAGAATCATTAATTCCATCTTTATTTTCAGTAGTATCAGAATAAAGTGATTCAATTTCATATACAGATGAATTAGCACCACTAGATATATCTTTTATAGTGCCAACATGAATACTGTATTCTTCGATATTTGATATAACAATATTTTGTATATTTGTAGGATATTCATTAGCATAATGTCCCTCTTTATTACATTTAAAACATTTGCAACCTTTATGGAAATTTTTCTTTTTAATAAACTTTTTTTTAGAAAACTTATTTTCTTTTCTAAAATTTTTCCTATATTCTGGTTTCCATTTTTTCATAGTGATTCGATATTTTGTTTTTGTTCTTCTTTTGAAATTTCTTGTCTCTTTTCTTTCGAATTCAGGTGAACATCCAAATTGTGCATTAATATCTTCATTGTACTTTGTACAACAAGAAAATCCTATTTTTGAGTTTCTAATTTTATTTTTCATTTGTTTGTGTGCACTTACTTACTCACAAACCCTTTTCATAGCATCCATACATGCCTTTTTTTATAAACCCGTGTTACGATTTTCATCGGTATTGCTTTGTCTTAGAATGTCATATCTTTCTTGTATAATGTTATTCCATGGGTAAGGTATTTTTGTAAAAAAGCCTTTTACCCAGAACACTTTTTGGTCACTATTATTTAAATGAAAAAGTAGGCCTATGTATTTGGCAGCAAATTCTTCTAACATACATATATCACATAATTGTATTTTAAATAATTGTATTTTAAATAATTGTATTTTATAATCAGTATCTTCTAGGAAAGTTTCTCTTATAAAGTCTACCAATAGTAATTTTAGTAATTCTCCAAGAGTTTCTTATTTAGATTGAATATTCCTAATTCTTTGTAATTGATTGGATTTATCCTTTCAAGGTTTAGTAATCAAGCTAAAGCATCTCCTATCCAATAACTGGCAGCGTAATGTATGTATTCCATTACACTCATATTCGGAGGTAATAAATAAATTGTTCCGCTTATATGCTGAAGCCATGGTACAATATATTTTCTTATTTTTCTATGTGGAAGTCTATCAATATTGAATGTTAGGGTATACGCTGAAGAGGGTTGTTCATTATAAAAATCTTTTAACTGCTTTCTTGAAGAATGAAACCTAGTCTAATTTGATCTAGTACCATGCCTAAGCATTTCAGGGTAAGGATCGGTTTGTGGGCTATTATATGTGTTTTCTTTCTATTCTTGATCTTCCATAATTATATCAGAGTTAAGATCGTTCATAATAGAAGCATTATTTGGTGGAGGAGGAGGAGGTAAAATTAGAGCATCTCTACTAGATCCATCTTCATTAATGCCTATATTATAAATAAGTTTATCTGATGTATCAAAATTATAACCAGATTCTAGGGAATTTTTAGATTCTTATTCAGAATCTTCAAATGAAGAATCTTCTTCATTTGCTTTATATTTTAGATAGTTTATCGTTGTTGACTATTCTTCATAATAAGAATAAAGTTCTGTACTATCAATTTCTCCTATAAGTTCTTTTTCTTCAAGAATAAGATAATTTTATAGTAAGTGGGCTCAATATCTTCAACATTTATTTTGTTATTTTATTCGGAAGTATATTTGACCATTCGAATGTTGTTAAGCGAATGGATTATTGGTGTATTTTGACCAAATCCTAAGGTTGTTGTTTGTTTTTGTAGTTTATTACTTATGACTTCTAACTTAATTTCTTGAAGTAGATCAATCATAAAATTATGAATCCTATTTTTTGGGTTATCATGAGTGGGGAAATGAACAACATGCTCATATTTTTCAGTATTTAGATCAAATTGACACTTATGTGTGTCTAGAATAACAAGCTTATTATTTTCCATAAAAGAGGGTCTTTTGAACATGATTCAATTACGAGTTTTTACAAAACTTTTCCTAAAAGATAAAATTCTTAATTCGAATAACAAATCTTGATTCAAAAACCTATAGCATTAGATTAGTTTTGACGCCAGATTTAGCGGCTAGACATGATACCCCTTAATGCTTTCCTCGCATACCGAGGTTTTATAGTAGGGTTAAGCCTTGAATTAACAACCACAAGCGTATACCGTCGCTTCACTTAAATAGAGCACATCAATGGTTCATTACCTATTCCAACACATAATAATCAATAACAGTGGGTCGTCGAATTAACTAACAATTCAAAAAAAGTTTTATCTACCACAGAAGTTTTGCAGTCTCATAATGCATCATGCTCAAAAGAATAGCTTAAGCTTTCATTCTGTTCTCCTTTTTTTTTACTTCACCAGAATGTATACAAAATGATCTAAATTAGAAAATGTAAAACAAGAATAACTTACCTAGACTTTGCCAGGCTCTAATACCAAATTGTAGAACCTAAAGTTGAATGCAGAAAACCAAAATATATAGCAACAGAGTCTACTTGTAGAAATAGAAATTTTATTGATATAATAGATAATATTACAAAGCTTTCTGATACAATATGAAGAGAGGAAAGGATACGAAGAAGATTTTTTCTGATGCCTTTCCTTTAGGGACGAGTCCTCCTTTTATAACCTCTTCATTCTTTATTCATTATTTTATAGCCATGATATCTGCCATGCCAACAATATAGGGGTAATATGTATCCTTATAGTTTGAGGGTGTGTCCATTATTTTAGTTCTGCATATAGAAAACTGGTAAGGCTAGGGGGTGAAGTGTTATCCTAGTGCAGAGGCTAGATTCTTTGGCCCTTTATTCTTATTAGTGGTCCACCATGCTTCTGGTTCAATTTTGAAGTTCTAGGTTAGCTAGAGATTCATCGTCGAAAGGGTCTGTCCCCATAATGTCTCTCATTATAGAGTCTTGTCTTAGCTTTTCTTTTTCTACTTTCCCTTTAAAGTATTCTTCTTGTACCATTGTGCCGACTGGGCCAATTTTGAGACTGCTTAAAAATCTTTGAACCTTCGTTATTCTGTTCTGTTAATGTTTCGAAAGCTTATAGGTAGTCTAATAGCAATTTTGTTTTGCCTTCAGTGTTAGAGTGTGATCTAACTTCACCTTTGTTAATGGCTTCAGTGAAGAATTCTTGAGTTGTTAATAGCTTTTCATTTTCTTTATTAAATTCCTTTTTGTTGAATATAACGAAATCATGTTGGGGATTTTCGGTTACTCCATGTAATTCCCATAATTGGATAGAGGGATAAAGACATATGTATTGTCTTTCTTCCCAAACGCTCGAAATTTTGAACATGAACATAGTTAAAAACCTGCTTGAATGTTCAGCAAGTTTTGCTGTACATATGTCTGGAATATAGCCTGAATATTCTTCAGGATGACTTGTGTTGACATAAATTTCATGCACTAAGCGCTTTTTTGATGTATTTTTGTATTTCAAAAAAACAAGATATTAGGCGTGGTCTTCTGTTGTTATTGAGTATCAACTCTTCATTTTCCAAGAGTTTTATTAATTCTGTGTCTTCTATTTTTTTGAAGAACAGAAGAAGATTACTTTCATCGATGAGATGTTGCTGATAGAGAGAACATTCTTGAACTGTCATTTCGGCCTCCATCTCTTTGGGTTTTGTATTATCTCATAAAGTCTAAGTAATTCTAGAAAGTATTGAATTCTTAGATTCACGAGATCAGATGTTTGCATTTGAGCCAATATTTTTTTCAAATGGCTATGTTCAGCTGAGTTGTCAGTGAACAGTTCTGCTTCTTTTAAATCTAGAGCTTCAGACCTAGATGTAAAAGAATGTTGTGATAATTTAGACACTATTTTCTATGTGTCTTGCAATTTTTTCTCTTTCCAGGATATTGTATGTTTTAATCTCAAATAAGTTTTTTCTAGTTGAGTTAACCAGAAATTTGCAGCTCTATGGTCTGCAAATTGGATGGCTTAAAGCATCCATTGAAATTGTCATATAAGGTAGGTTTTGATGCTTCCATTTCTAAGTTCTACCAATCTTTGACCATAGCCGAGATATCTTGCACTCTTGTGGGAGCAATTTCTTTTCCTTTGTTCATTGGAACAAAATTTTGAGTTGCATTGGAAGGTGTTTCCTTGCTTTAGTTTGTATGAATAGCTTTGGTCTGTTGGACCTTTACTTTGTTTACTACCGTGGGAGTATTGGTTTCTTCTAATCCTTGTGAGGATGAAGCTCTATGGAAGTTTATTTGGCTTTTTTGGATGATTTCACTTGATGGAAATATTCCTGTCTTTTCAGTGTTTCTAATAGTTCTTTGATTATTTTTATATCGTCTTCATCCATTTTTCATAACCTGGTATGAAGATCAGCAACGAAGTTAGTGTTGACATTGTAGTTTTAGATTTCTAAATACATAGCTAATCTAATTCTCCGAAGATTTATTTTTTGGGTTTTTTAGTTTCAAAAGGTTGTTTTAAAGACCTTTCGACAATGTGGAAAGGTCTAATTGCAAAAGGTTTTTTATAAGACCTTTCGACAAGGTCGAAAATTTTGGTTTCATATGGTTGTTTCAAAGAGGATTTTGAAAAGAGCTACCACCTTTATTTTGGTTCAAACCCTTTCGAAGGGGTTGAAAGAAGGAGCTTTCGACTTTGTCGGAAGGTTTAATGGTTTTTGTAAAACAAACCGCTTCCCAAACCATCCGAAAGGATCGAAAGCTAATGTTTTCGACATTGTCGAAAGGATTAATTATCTTCCCGATGTTTTATAAAGAAGAGAGTGGTTTTGAAAACTTTCTCCTATGACCTAAAGTAATATTTTTAAGTATAAACCTAATGTTTTCGAAAGGTTTACTATCCAATGTTTTCGAAAGGTTTACTTCCAATGCTTTCGAAAGGTTTACTTTTCAATGGTTTAAAAAATTTCTACTCTTATATAGTAATGTGTTGCCAAGGCAAAAGATTTCGAAGGAAGTGTTTAAAGTATTAAAAGAGTTGCAGCCTATTGTTTTTAAAGCATATGATTAAACCTTTCGAAGTGGTTGAAAGTGTAACCTTTCGACATTGTCGAAAGGTTTGAAAACCCATACTCTATTTTTTTCAAACTAAAAACCCACGACTTATATAAATGAGTTTGTAATGACTTTAAGTATGAAATTTTGAAGAATTATTGCCTTGATAAAAATATAAGTTAAAGGTGTTAACTTAACTATGTTTTATGAAATATATTTTAAGGACCTTATACCGGTAGAAGAGGTATAGTTAAAATTGTCGTTTTGCTTCTTCAAATAGGAATATATTCACGTGATAACACATAACTATATTTGGGAAAAGGGGTTGGAAAAAACGACTAGGTTAACTCAATAGTGAATATATATTGCTTAAACACCTGAATGAGTAGAATTGCATCCAAGGAGTCAACGTGACCCAATTATATAAGATGCCTAAACTTTGTAGTTATTGGAGTAAACCGAAAGGTTCATAGTAAACCCATGAAAACTATGGTAAAGTAGTTTTTGGAGTAAACCAAAAGGTTCATAGTAAACCCATGAAAACTATGATAAAGTAGTTATTGGAGGAAATTAACAGGTTCATAGTTAACCTATGAAAACTATGTATTAGGACAGCTGGCAGGAGCTAACTTCTTTATGGTGAACCCATGAAAACTATATATGGATTAAGATTTGATATCAGTCAACAGGCTCCTAGTAAACCCATGAAAACTATGATAAGAAAGTGGCTAATGAAGTATTAGTAGGTTCCTAGTCAACCCATGTAAACTAGGATGTGAAGTGAGTTACTGGATATGTCTGTAGGTTCCTAGTTAACCCATGAAAACCAGGATAAGGTGATTAGTTATCGGAATGACTAATAGGTTCAGGGGGGACTTATGAACTAATTAAAGTGACCGGTAGGGCCTATAGGTTTTTAGTGATCCTATGAAAACTATGGATAGGACAGGGTGTCATATTAGACGGGGGATGGGAAATCCTATATTTTTCAAGTATGCATATCATTAAAATATTTTGAAAATGTATGTTTTAACCATTGTGGATGCAGCAGCACAGTATATGGCTTTATATAGGTTTTAGGATACTAGTGAGGGGAAACTTGTTCTGCTAAGCAGCGTGGTCTCACTAGATATCTAAAAGGATTGAGATGTTAGACTATTATTCATACCAGGCTTTATGTCTGACTCGAAACTTTTGTTTCCGCTTAAAATCTCGGGTGCTCAAATAATTTTGAGTATTTGAGAGTTATTGGTCTTAGAATTCTCTTCTTTGATGAAAAGCTTTCGAAGGCATGCAGGAGACACATAGTTATTTAGAGTTTTCTTTTTCCTTTATGTATTTGTTTGTAAAGGCAGATTTATTAGTCTTGCTATATACTCTGATCAACCAAGAAGGCATCTTCATATGTCGCTCTTGGCGTAATTGTAATAATTATATTATATTGAATTTGGTTAACATATTTCGGGATTCTTTAAGGAACATGAAATGTTTTAATCTGAATGTGGAAATATGTTTTTGAATTGTCATGATTTTTCCATATTTCTGTGTTCTGTGTATCAATATATCTTGCACCGACGCATTTGATCGTTGAAGATTAATAATTATGGATGACTACAACATCCGTAGTCGTTATTTTTGGGCCTCCAAGGAGGGGGATGTTACACCTAATTGTATGAAAGAAGCTCTTGTTCTTCAGGACAAAAATTTCACAACTTCTTTGCTACTAATAATTTTGTCTTCTTACAAAATTCAAAGCAAGTGGCATTTTTCATTGCAAACTCGTTATCTTATAAATGTACTTTATGATAAGTCAACATAGCGGTGCTTCTAAATTTAAATGGTAAATTAATCATAATCCTGATTTAATAAAGGACACGAGGTCCGTAATTAATAGTTATTCATGCATATAATAATTGAAGTTTAATGTGATGACCCGGAATTTTTGGATGTTTGAAATCGAAATATTTAATTGATTTTAAATAGTTAAAAGTTAATTTTTAACTTGAATTTCAAATATCACAATTTACTGGATAATTTAATTTTGAATTAAACTATTGGAAATTGGGTAAAATATGAAATCTTAGATTTTTAGCTTGTTAAAAATAATTTGAAGGCTTATAAATTTATATTGATAATACTGAAGGTGATAGAACTTTTAAAATTGAATTAACAATGAATTGTTCAGTTTTAGAAATATATCGTCTAAACTGACGTTGAAAAATAGCCTTCCGAGGCACAGTCTCGGAATTTGACGAAACCAGTTCCATTGGATCCGTAATATTATATTATTATCGGATTTCAATTTTTGTAGCATTTTGGAGTTGTTGTGTGAGCGTACGATATATAAACACGCTGAAATTTATATCGAAAAGTTAATATAATAACTGGGTTCAAAAAGCAATCTTCTCGATACGATCGAATTAGGACTCGAAACATTTTCCATTATGTTCGGCATGTGGGTATAACATCATAAACGCCTGGCGGCATACCTCGATAGGGGTTTGGGATTTTATGTTGCCATATACGAGATATTTTTAATATTATAATATATATTCAAAGTCGAACGCCACTATCTCCTAGTCAGGCTATCTTCGTCTCGAAGACTCAACTCTTCAATTTTATAAAGCAAGGGCTTATCTTCTTTCAGATAACTGAAATAAAAAAATAATCAAATTCAGCCGAGCCCTTCGTTCAAATCGTTCGAAGCAATCTTGAAGAAAAAAAAATGGCTTCCTTATCTTCTTCAAAATCGAGATTTCTTTTCCACTCTCTTTAATTCGAATCTCTGTCGAATAAAAATGAATGAAGTCCTTCGTTTAAAAAAAGGGATGAAATCGAATTCGAAACGAAGAAAAATGGCAGAGCCGAAAGGGGAATTCGAATCGAAGCCAACCTTATCCTCACGACTTCGAGAAGAGAAAAGAAGAGAAATGGCGACTTTGTTCTCAAATCGATTCAAGGAGGGGAGACGAACGCGGCTGCATTCGATTTTTCAGAGGAAGGAGATGCGAGGCTATGCATTTTCAAAATTGGTGACCAAGGCGGGGAGAATGGCTGCGTTTGGGTTCATCGATACCGTAAGAAAGCTTCCGAATCAGGGGTCGTCGTGGGTTGGCGTACGACGATGGAGAGGCAGCGGTCACGAGGCAAGTCGATGTTGCATTCGATGATGTCGCGAAGGAAGGAAGGTCGGTTCGAGCTGTAAGGTATTTGCAACTTATTCTTTTCAATTTAAATTTGAGATAAAAACAAAAAGAAATATATATATATATATATATACAGGTTTCGGAAAAATAAATATATAGTTTAAAAAAAACAAAAAAAGGGTTTATAGTGGAGAAATTTCTACTGTTATTTTTATAGAAAAATTTCAGTAAGAAAGTCCCATTTTTATTTAAAGTTTAATAAGAAAAATATATAAAAATTTAAACATATATATATATAAAAATATACATACATATTTTCACAAGACTAGTTTATTTTAAATGATGAATTATGGTAATTAACTCATTTAACTACTTTACACATAAAAATATTTTTTTAAAAGAAATTAGCTGAAAATTTAAATTATTGGTTTAAACCCAAATCAGTAGTTAAATTAAATAAATAAATAGTGATTAATTGTTTGATTAATTCAAATGTTAATAAATCATATAAATTGTTTATTCAAGGTCAATAATCGAGAAACCAAGGCAATATTGAAGTGGATTGCAAAACTAAAGGCAAAGGTGAGTTAATCTCACTCATCTGGGTTTAATTTAAATTTAAATGGTTAAATTTAAATAATTGGTTGAATGATTAAATTTATTTGATGTGCTATATTATATATAGTCGTATATATAGTATATATTGGAGTGATTGGTTTCGAGCATCATATAGCGGATGAGACCCTATGCGCCGCATAATAGCGGATGATATTATATAAACCCATATACCACGATATTCCACCCGAAGTGGAATTGGTATTTTATTGTGCTAACATTTGTGGATGCAGGGAAACAGGTTGGAGGGATCCAACTGGATTCCTCAAATTATTTAGATTTGTTAAAATATTCTGTGATATAATTATTTGCTATCCTATGATGAATTATATTGATAATTGGAAATGTTGGATGCAATGGTTGCCTTAAAATATTTCGGTGATCTGAGTTATTAAAATCTATAGAAATGGGAATTCAAAAAAGAAAATAAAAGAGTGAATTTTGAGTAAAATAATCATATAAATTGGAATAAATTAAAAAATGAATTGGAAAAGAATAAAAAGTGATTTTTGAATTCTGATAAATAAAATTTCAAGTGCAGGAAATGAGATTTTTGAATAAATGGAAATAAGTGATTTTATTTTTAAAACTCTAGTGATATTCTTTCAAGAAATAAAGAATTTATTTTAAAATTCAAGGTTTGAATTTATTTGAAACGATAAAAAGAAATTTGGGAAATATGAAATTGGTATTTCCAGTTAAAATATTTTAAATCATAATGAAGAAATAAAATCCGAAGTAAATGGATTTTGGAATAAATGGAGTAAGTAAGGAAATTTATTTAAAAGTGAAGCAAATTGGAAATCAATTTCAGAATTGATTTAAGTGTGTAAAACCGGGATTTTTAAAAGAGAAGTGAGACTTGAAATTTATAAACTGGGTTTATAAAAGTGAAGTAATATATCAGTGGATATTTGGAAGAATAAATTCACAGTGGGAATTTATTAAAGGAGTGGGTAAATTTGTTTAAAAATAAATAGTGATTTATTTTTAAAAGATGTGGAAGGGAAGCGTATTTTCCTGAATAGCCAAATACGTTTCAAAACAAATTTTAAGTATAAGCAAAAATTTGTTTAAAAGTATGTTTAGGAAACTTATTATTTCTAAATGTTTAAATTTTAAAGTAAGTCATTTTCAAATTTATTATAGTAGTAATTATTTAAAGGTGGCTTGTTACTATGTTTCTAAAAGAGAAAAATTTAGTTTTATATTTTATGAAGTAGCTTTATTTTAAATATTCTTAAAGCACATATTTTTAATAAAGTATTGAAGTAGTTTTCAATTTAAACGTTTTAAAGTATATTTTGTAATAAGTGTTTTAAATTATTTGTACTTGGTGATTTCAGTGGAAGTAGAAAATATTTGGGGAATGTATTCCGTGAGAGGAAAATGGTTTGAAAACTATTTTCAAAAGGTTTGAAAAGTGGAAATATATCTTGTGAAGATATTTTGAGGTTAATAAATAATTTGGTGAAATTATTTATGTTGATGGTTGTTTGTGAATGTTAATCGATAGTTAAATCACCGACTATCAATATTAGCCAATGCGCTGATTGTTTCGAAGAGACCGGGATCGGCATTAATTTCTCGAAAACCACTTCGATCTGGTTTGTACGTTTTGTGAGAAAAACGAGTTTGGATTCGAAGATGGAGCAGTGAAGTGCAAGGGCTAGTCGCTACTAATCCTGAGGATGTTTCCAAAATGGATGTAGTAGGAGTAGTGCCTTCGGTTCTATTCGAACCCGGGACGGACTTGTGTGGATGAATGCTTTCGGAACATCGTCAGGTAGACGGTGGGCATTCTAAGTGAAACGTTCTAAAAAGGTAACGCTTAACCTCGAGCCTCATCAACCAGGAATGACTGAAAATCAGGGGTTATGCAGCAAGACTAAGTGGGTAGCACCCATTAGGGTGAGGTCATCTCAATCTAGATGTCCCTTTTATTCGGCTTAGTGGTGCGGTTGCTGATCCCAACCGTGGTGTGATCTTACTCTGGACTATCCAGTAAGGGGTAGTTCCGGTCTTGTGTTGTAGGGGATTGGTAGTAATCCTCGGTATGGTGATCTAGGCCATGTACTGTGACTGGTGGTACCCCTGTGCCTATTCATTAGTTGGAAATCCATTCTCCCTACGCGCCTGTACGGTTTTGATTGTGCCCAACTATTGCTGAAACGTGAGATGCAAGCATTTCAACTAGATTCTATTTTACTTTCTATAGACATTATTATAATATCAGAGAATTTTAATAAAAAGTGTTTTGGCTATCGTAAGGTAAAAACTCGACATGTTTATTTATGGCGTGGTCTTACGAGATGCTTTTGTTTTCAAAAGGATTTTGAAACTTTAATAATAAATTTGAGTGTGGTTTTCTCATGCTGGTATTCCAGACTGACTCGGGTGTTATTTAACTATAATGCTCGTGTCAGATCGAGTATTATAGAATATAGGAAAGGATGCTATGGAGCTCAGGAGATGAGCTGGATGGCGATACATACTTCTATAATTTATTATTATTCCGTTGTGTATTCAGTTTGAGGACAAGTTTATATGACTGCCCAGTTGCATGTTATTGATGTTGTCGAACTCTGATGATGTATCATGATAATGTATGTATAAAACAGATATAGTTTTCATTGTGTAAAGATCTGTTATTATCTATTATATTTTATTCTGCTGCGCTGGTAAGATTCTAATGTTGTTCCTATTTTCTTCTTCTACCTCTTCTTCTTTAACCCTCATGGTTCAGTTTTTCGGGCGTCGGAGAATCGGTTCGTGACATTGTGATATCAGAGCCAGGTTAAGCGAGAACCTTGGCATTGGTGGGATTATTCATTGAAAATATAGTCCGTGGTACTCTAGAATGAGTTTGAGCATATTAATAATATGAGTGCATATTTGTTAGTAAATATAAATTGTTTTAATATTGTGTTGACTTATTGGTTGAGTGGAATATGAATTCTGATCGGGTAAGTTGGCCGCTATTGGAGAAGAGTTTATAAACACCTGACACGATAAATTGACACAGTATTGTTTTAAAGGTGGGTGAATGAAATAATTTTACCCAAAAATATATTTTTCTATAAAAGAAATATTTCCTTAAATTGATATATAACTTGGATGTTTGGATGATAATATTTTAAACAAATAAGATTTTAAAAATTGGAATGACTTGGATAATCAAATGGAAATTTGTATGAGCACAAATTATACAAATGAATTATAGTTAAAATTTCATTTAAGTCAAAATTTGAAAATTAAAATCCCGGAGATTTTGGAAGTGTTTTTCGAAGTATTTTCAAGACAAATAATAACATTATTATTTTAGAAGTATTTCTGAAAGGAAATTGTTTCAAATAAATTTTGGGAAGGGATATAGCATTGAACTCACTTTAGTCGCTGGAAAATAACTTCGGTGATGACTGCAGCATCATCGATGTTCATTTTCGAGTTTCTAAGTGACGGGTTGCTGTCAAATTGATTTGTTCAGTAGAACTAGTTTGTTTTTGAAATTTCAAAGGAAATTTGTTGGGGATAAAACCAGGATTGGTTTTAAAATTTGCGAAGTGTGATTTTGAGATAATGGTGATTTCAAATGATTTGAACCAAAAGCCGGGTGTTTGAAATCCTGAATCCTTATTTGAATTAAAAATCCTGATGAGGTAAGTTATAAACTTGTAAAGTTTAGATGATTTTTAAATAAGGAAGGAAAATATGAGCTTTGAATGTTGGAATTAAAATTTAAAGTGAAAAGGTTAAATAAATTTAATTTAGAGAAATTAAATTGTGGAAAATTTAATAGATGATTGGAAGAAATAATTAGTAAATCTTGATTGTGATTAGAATGGGAAAATAAAAATTAAATTTAGATTGAGAAATAAAATTAATTAGAATTAAATTAACTTAAGCAAAGTTAATAATAATGAGTTGGGTTTGAAGTAAGTTGAAAGGAATTGAAATGAAATAAAGGTGAATTGTGTGGGATGATATTAAATGGAATTAAGTCCTTGCTTAATAAGATTTAAAGAGAATGGTATAATGCTAGATTTAACTGAAGTTAAGTAAATAAAATTCAATTGAAATAAATTCAGTTGAGTCATAGATAATATTGAATGGAATAAAATTCATACTTAAATAAATAAGCGTAAACTAAGTATGTATTGAATTGGGATAAATAAGCTTTGGAAGCTTATAAAAGAATTGAAAAGCATTGACATAAAAATATAATCCCTAGTTAAAAGTAAAGTGAAAATGTGATTGACTGTAAATAGATGGAGAAGTATAAATATTAATATGTGTGTAGCTTATAAAAAAAATTTGAACTCAGGAAAGTTAATGAAGTGATTTTTGTAATAAAATGAATATTGATTTAAAGGTTGAAAGTAAGCTAATTAGCTAAATAACTTATTTGATAGAGTACGTTAATAAAATTTAACTCAGTTAAATAAAATGGATTGTAAGTTAATAATGAAGTTTGGAAATAAACTCGAATTATAAATAGAATTCGACTTGGATTGATAATGAATTAAATAAGTGGAGATGTTGTAAAAATAAAATAGAATTGGTTTATAATAGAAATGATTTGAATTACAAATAAAATCCACGAGTATAAATGAGTTAAATATGTGCTTGGATATTATTTTTTATAAATTGAGAATGTGAAGTAAAATTAAAATTAAAATGGATGGGCTAACTAAATTAAATGGAATTTGATTTGATGAGAATCAAATTGAATGGAAGTGAACTTAAGTTTGAAGTTGAAATAATTTGAAGATAGTAAATTAACTTAAGTTTAAAGTTAATAGAAGTTTGGCTTCGAGTAAAGTGAAAGTCCATTAAATAAAAGTCTGGGTTAAATTAATTTGGGAAATGGTTATTAATTTATAAATATTGAATGTGCTAAGCTTAATAAAATGTCTTTGAATGAAACAATTGCGAAAATGGAATGAAATGCAGGTGCATAGCTTGTAAATAAGTTAATATGTGAAGAGACTTTAATAAAAATTGATTTTTGAATCAACTGAATTGAATTGAATTGGGTTCGTTTGGATTAAAGAGGAATGGAATATAAGCGATTGAATAATAAACCATTCTAACTAAATAAAAATTTGGTTGGAAGCTATTCGAATTAGTGTCGAAATCTTAAAAATGTTTATAAAAATTATTTAGTATGCATTGCTTATTCCATGTGTTAGCTATTGAAAATGAGTGAAGTGTAAATAAACTCCCTATATTTTATACTTACATATTTAAATTGAGTAAGTACAGGTACCGGGAAGCCGTTTGGCTGGATTTGGACGCGCTAATTGCTAAAATAATAAGCCGCTTGTTTAAAAATGCTAAATAAAGGTACGCCTATGCAATAAAAATAGGACATATGAACTGTATTTGTTTTTCGACCATGTGGGTCGACGTATATATATTTATATCTCTTGTCAAATTGCAAAAGCTCCTTCGTGCAAAGGAGACTTTTTCGAAAATTTTGGGAGTTAGAAATTTTATGAAATTTTTTGAAAAAAATTTGCATTAGCAACAAAACGATTTCGTATTGGAATTAAAATAAGGGATTTTGGAAATGAAAATTGAAACTAATTGTTTAGTTGGAACTAAAGGATCAGAAAGTGAATTTGGGATTTTTGATTTCAGTGGATAAATTGAAATTTGCTCGGCAAAGGTTTGTATTTAAATTTCTATATGAAATTTGATGATTTTCTAGTCTAGCCACTAGACTTTTGTTTTCTTTTGAAATTTAGGGGCCCATAGAGGCATTTTGTAGTTTACCGAGCTAGCCACGCAAAGGAGATGCTGGCGAAATTTTTCAGAAATTTAGGAAGTTATAAAAAATTTGAGAAAATTTTGATAATTCAAAATTTGGTTTTAAATTCAAATTTGAATTGTTAAGTAAATAATATTATTGGGACTTGTGGATAAGTTTGGAAAGCTAGAAAAAGGGTTAGTGTGTCTTTAACAAAAAAGATTGTTTTGAGAATTGTTTGGAATTGTTTGGTCTAGGGAAAAAAATGGGTATTGGACCATTCTTCTTAACTAGCAATTTCCAGGACGAAATTCTTTTAAAGGGGGAGGAATGCGATGACCCGGAATTTTTGGATGTTTGAAATCGAAATATTAAATTGATTTTAAATATTTAAAAGTTAATTTTTAACTTGAATTTCAAATATCACCATTTACTGGATAATTTAATTTTGAATTAAACTATTGGAAATTGGGTAAAATATGAAATCTGGGATTTTTAACTCGTTAAAAATAATTTGAAGGCTTATAAATTTATATTGATAAAACTGAAGGTGACAGAACTTTTAAAATTGAATTTAACAATGAATTGTTCAGTTTTAGAAATATATCATTTAAATTGACGTTTAAAAATAGCATTCTAAGGCGTAGTCTCGGAATTTGATGAAACCAGTTCCATTGGATCCGTAATATTATATTATTATCGGATTTCAATTTTCGTAGCATTTGGAGTTATTGTGTGAGCGTACGATATATAAACCCGCTGAAATTTATATCGAAAATTTAATATAATAACTGGGTTCAAAATGCAATCTTCTCCATACGATCGAATTAGGACTTCGAACATTTTCCATTGCGTTCGGAATGGGGGTATAACATTATAAACGCCTGGCGGCATACCTCGACAGGGGTTTGGGATTTTATGTTGCCATATACAAGATATTTTAAATATTATAATATATATTCAAAGTCAAACGTCATTCTCTCCTAGTCAGCCTATCTTCGTCTCGAAGACTCAACTCCTCAATTTTATAAAGCAAGGGCTTATCTTCTTTCAGATAACTGAAATAAATAAATAAAATTAGTCGAGCCTTTCGTTCAAATAGTTCGAAGCAATCTCGAAGATACAAAAATATGGCTTCCTTATCTTCTTCAAAATCGAGATTTCTTTTCCCCTCTCTTCAATTCGAATCTCTTTCGAATAAAATGGCCGAAGCCATTTGTTCAAAAAAGAGGGATGAAATCGAAATTCGAAACGTAGAAAAATGGCAGAGCCGAAAGGGGAATTCGAATCGAAGCCAACCTTATCCTCACAACTTCGAGAAGAGAAAAGAAGAGAGATGGCGACTTTGTTTTCAAATCGATTCAAGGAGGGGGAGATGAAGGCAACTGCGTTCGATTTATTAGAGGAAGGAGATGCGTGGCTGTGCATGTTCGAAATTGGTGACCAAGGCGGGGAGACTAGTTGCGTTTGGGTTCGTCGATATCGGGAGGAAGCTCGCGAATCAGGGGTCGTCATGGGTTGGCGTACGACGATGGAGAGGCAGCGGTCATGAGGCAAGTCGATGTTGCATTCGATGATGTCGTGAAGGAAGGAAGGTCTGTTCGAGCTGTAAGGTATCTACGACTTATTCTTTTCAATTTAAATTTGAGATAAAAACAGAAAGAAAAAATGTCTACATATATACAGGTTTGGGAAAAATAACTAGTTTAAAAAAAACAAAAAAAGGGTTTACAGTGGAGAAATTTCTACTGTTATTTTTATAGAAAAATTTCAGTAAGCAAGTCCCATTTTTATTTAAAGTTTAATAAGAAATATATATATATATATAAACATATCTATATAAAAATATACATACATATTTTCGCAAGACTAGTTTATTTTAAATGATGAATTATGGTAATTAACTTATTTAATTACTTTACTCACTAAAAATATTTTAGTAAAAGAAATTAGCTAAAAATCTAAATTATAAGTTTGAACCCAAATCAGTAGTTAAATTAAATAAATAAATAGTGATTAATTGTTTGATTAATTCAAATGTTAATAAATCATATAAATTGTTTATTCAAGGTTAATAATCGAGAAACCAAGCCAATATTGAAGTGGGTTGCAAAACTAAGGGCAAAGGTGAGTTAATCTCACTCATCTGGGTTTAATTTAAATTTAAATGGTTGAATTTAAATAATTGGTTGAATGATTGAATTGATTTGACGTGCTATATTATATATAGTTGTATATATAGTATATATTGGAGTGATTGATTTCCCGCATTATATAGCGGGTGAGACCCTATGCGCTGATGATATTATATAAACCCAATGACCGCGATATTCCACCTCGAAGTGGAATTGGTATTTTATTGTACTAATGTCTATGGATGCAGGGAAACTGGTTGGAGGGATCCAACTGGATTCCTTAAATTATTTAGATTTGTTAAAATATTCTGTGATATAATTATTTGCTATCCTATGATGAATTATATTGATAATTGGAAATGTTGGATACCACAGTTGACTTTAAATATTTCGGTGATCTGAGTTATTAAAATCTATAGAAATGGGAATTTAGAAAAGAAAATAAAAGAGTGAATTTTGAGTAAATAATCATAGAAATTGGAATAAATTAAAAAATGAATTGGGAAAGAATAAAAAGTGATTTTTGAATTCTGATAAATAAAATTTCAAGTGCGAGAAATGAGATTTTGAATAAGTGGAAGTAAGTGATTTTATTTTTAAAACTCAAGTGATATTCTTTCAAGAAATAAAGAATTTATTTTAAAATTCAAGGTTTGAATTTATTTGAAAGGATAAAAAGAAATTTAGGAAATATGAAATTGGTTTTTCCAGTTAAAAAGATTTTAAATCATAATGAAGAAATAAAATCTGAAGTTAATGGATTTTGAAATAAATAGAGTAAGTAAGGAAATTTATTTAAAAGTGAAGTAAATTGGAAATCAATTTGGGAATTGATTTAAGTGTGTAAAACCGAGATTTTTAAAAGGGAAGTGATACTTGAAATTTATAAACTGGGTTTATAAATGTGAAGTAATATATCAGTGGATATTTGGAAGAACAAATTCACGGTGGGAATTTATCAAAAGAATGGGTAAATTTGTTTAAAACTAAATAGTGATTTATTTTTAAAAGATGTGAAAGGGAAGCGTATTTCCCTGAATTGCCAAATACGTTTCAAAACAAATTTTAAGTATAAGCAAAAAGTTGTTTAAAAGTATGTTTAGAAAACTTATTATTTCTAAATGTTTAAATTTTAAGTAAGTCTTATTCAAATTTATTATAGTAGTAATTATTTAAAGGTGGCTTGGTACTATGTTTCTAAAAGAGAAAAATTTAGTTTTATATTTTTTAAAGTAGCTTTATTTTAAATATTCTTAAATCATATATTTTTAATAAAGTATTGAAGTAGTTTTCAATTTAAATGTTTTAAAGTGTATTTTATAATAAGTGTTTTAAATTATTTGTACTTGGTGATTTCAGTGGAAGTAGAAAATATTTGGGGAATATATTCCGTTAGAGGAAAATGGTTTGAAAACTGTTTTCAAAAGGTTTGAAAAGTGGAAATGTATCTTGTGAAGATATTTTAAGGTCAATAAATAATTTGGTGAAATTATTTATGTTGATATTTGTTTGTGAATGTTAATTGATAGTTAAATAACCGACTATCAATATTGGCCAATGCGCTGATCGCTTCGAAGAGACCGTGATCGGGATTAATTTCTCGAAAACCACTACAATCCAGTTTGCACGTTTTCGTGAGGAAGACGAGTTTGGATTCGAAGATGGAGCAGTGAGGTGCAAGGGCTAGTCGCTACTAATCCTGAGGATGATTCCAAAATGGATGTAGTAGGAGTAGTGCCTTCGGTTTCGTTCGAACCCGGGATGAACTTATATGGATGAATGCTTTCGAAACATCGTCAGGTGGACAGTGGGCATTCTAAGTGAAACGTTCTATAAAGGTAACGGTTAGCCTCAAGCCTCATCAACCGGGAATGACTAAAAATCAGGGGTTATGCAGCAAGGCTAAGCGGGTAGCACCCATTAGGGTGAGGTCATCCATGTCTAGATTCCCTTTTATTTGGCTTAGTGGTGCGGTTGCTGATCCCAACCATGGGGTGATCTTACTCGGGATTATCCAATAAGGGGTAGTTCCGGTCCTGTGTTGCAGGGGATTGGGAGTAATCCTCGGTACGGTGATCTAGGCCACGTACTGTGACAGGTGTTACCCCAGTGCCTAGTCATTAGTTGGAAATCCATTCTCCCTACGCGCCTGTAGGATTTTGATTGTGCCCAACTATTACTGAAACGTGAGATGCAAGCATTTCAGCTAGATTCTATTTTACTTTCTATAGACACTATAATAATATCAAGGAATTTTAATAAAAAGTGTTTTGGCTGTCGTAAGGTAAAAACCCGACATGTTTATTTATGGCGTGGTCTTACGTGATGCTTTTGTTTTCAAAAGGAATTTCAAACTTTAATAATCAATGTGAGTGTGGTTTTCTCACGCTGGTATTGCAGACTGACTCGGGTGTTACTAAACTATAATGCTCGGGTCAGACCGAGTATTATATAATACAGGAAAGGATGTTGTGGAGCTTAGGAGATGAGCTGGATGGCGATACGTACTTCTGTACATGATTATTATTCCGCTGTGTATTCAGTTTGAGGACAAGTTTATGACTGTCCAGTTGTATGTTATTGATGTTGTTGTACTCTGATGATGTATCCTGATGATACATGTATAAAAAAATATAGTTTTCTTTGTGTAAAGATCTATTATTATCTACTATATTTTATTCCGCTGCGTTGGTAAGATTCTGATGTTGTTCCCATTTTCTTCTTCTACCTCCTCTTCTTTAACCCTCATGGTTCGGTTTTTCAGGCGTCGGAGAATCCGGTCGTGACATTTAATAACTTCCTGTTGGAGATTGCAAATATATGGAAAAAGGAGGTCATAAGCTATTATATGGAAATAAGTCTTTATAACCAGTAAATATTAATATGTATTTAAAAACTCTTCTTTCAAATAAGAATAAATCCAGAGTCTGAATTCAGATGTTGGTGAATATCGTTTAGAAATAACTAATAATCCTTATTTGGGTATTAAGATGACCAGCTTGAAGTTTCCAATTGATGACTTAGATGTTTATTATAGTTTTAATACTTCTGCTTTAAAATCTAGATTCAAGAATTAACAGACATAATCCAAAACTTATGATAAAATAACCGAAATCCAGATTCAAGCATTGGAAAGTCATGAAGTCTAAACCCAGATTAGGGCATCGTCAAGTGATAGAAGTTAGTAGTAAGATGTTGAGAACCCACATTTGGGTTTTTAATAAGCGAGATTCAGAAATAGTCTTCTGAATAGAATTCTCAAACCCATATTTAAGTATTAATGGTGGATAATCAAAATTTTGTTAAAATCATCTTTATGGATAAAATCTCGAGCGTAGATTAGAGCATGTGTTGGATAATCAAAAATCCATAGTAATTATCTTCATAAGAGAAATCTCAAGCCATATTCGGGCATTAATATGTGAACTCGGATACCAGCCTTGAAACCCATATTTGGGTGTGAGAAAGACCATAAGTGATTAGTGAAGACCCGAAACCCATATTCGGGTATTAAAATACAAAGTCCAGAAGTGAGAGAACCGAGACCCAGATTTAGGTATTAATAAGCAGAGTTCTGTTTTACTCCTTAGATTTTGTCTTCTTCGACATGTGTAAACCCTTTTTGGCCTCATATATAGTTGTAGTTTAATTGGCTACTTCTCAAGCTTTGACAACTTATGTAACGACCCGGAATTTTGACAGCATATTTTAATGACAAGTTAATTTAATTTAAACTAAATATAAGCTTGTCAATGTTTAAATTGATAAGATCTTAATTATTTACTAGCATATATGTGTTTATAAAAGAAGTTTTGATTTGAAATTTTAAAATAGAACGTTTCAAACCCATTTAGAACAATACCTGTCTTATTCAATAAAGTCAAATCAAAGACATTATATTTTATTCCCTGATAATATGTATACGAATACAATGTTAGCTTTTAAAGTAATGGAGTTAAAAATAAACAAACGTATTAATATTAACATAAACATGGAAATCTAACATATAAGTTTTAAACAATATAATTGATTATAAATAATAAACATCCAAAACACGTATGAATCATAATTATAAACATAAGTATAAACCATAATTATAAAATATAAAATAATAATAAATATACGAATATAAGTTATAACTAGGACTATAAGTTACATATGAAATATTATGAATCAAATACCTGAAAATCTGAAGTACAAATAGAATAAAATTTATTTAGTCAAGATAATAACCTATAAAACTCATTTGTATAACATAAACCCTTTTAACCAAAGCCTTTTACATTGTTGAATGTCATAAGAACATGTTAAATGCTTAAGTAAAAGAAGATACTTGTAACATATTTCTGTATTAAACATGTTTGTGCTGTCATACAGTTTATAGGCATGAGAAAAACAAGTTTTCACTTCAAACATGATAAAAATAAAAAGCTGTGTCTTACAAAAACTTGCTAGCCGAAATAATAATAATATTTTGTACAACACAAAGTTAATAACATAAGTATCTATGTACTAATAGCAACTGTCAGTAACAATTAATTTCTTGCTATCATGATTAATAACATAAACATTTATTAGATATAAGCAAACAAGAAAACAAAGTTTGACTTCAATATCATAAAACAAAACCTGTGTCACAAAACATGCTTGGCCGAAAATAAAATGAATATCTTTGTACTGTACAAAGTAACCTTCAGTAAAAATTAATTTCTTGTTGTCATAATTAAAAGCATGAACATTAAATAGCCTAACTTCTTGCTTAACAAGTACATATAGCCGAAATCTCCTATATGAGTTCATACTGCAGTGAATTTTCTTAGCCAATAAAAAGAAAATGACAAATAAATACTAACTGTCCAGTTACAACCTGATTAGTAGCTTCTATATCAATCTACCTATGTATCATCAGTTTTTATACACAAACCTAAACTTAAAGAAAACCTGAGGAAAGCATTGTCTTGCTTTGCAACGTACATCAATTTAAAAATAGAGAAAAACAAGTAAAAAAAAAGAAAAAAAAGAAACAGAAGACAAGAAACAAAGAAGGGTTTCAGGAAAGTCTCATCTGCCTTTCTTCTTCAACATCACTTCTGTTCAAATTGATCTGTGAGTAAACAAACTAATTTCAACTTTAGCTTGTATATTTGCTTATTAATGATATGTGATGATATAGTTTAAACATACTGTTCTGTGTATGTTTGTTTGCACTGGAAGCTTACATGGTAGTTCTTGATCAGTATTTCAAGTTTTATACAAAGTAAAAACCAATAAATTTACAAAACTTATTCATATAACCATTTGAACTTGGTAGAGAGTTAATTCGAGCTTGTTTATATGAAACAAAAGCCTGCATACATGTTTAAAGTTTAAACAGTATGTTGTTAATACTGTATTTCAAACTACAGGTATACCCTCTGTTAAACCATAGGTGAGTAAACATACTTTCTTAAATTTTAAGCATGATAATTAGCTTCTGATATGTGTGATTGCTATATATATATTGAATATAGATGAACCTGTATTTATCTTATACAATGGAAGCTTCTGTGCCTGTTCTGTTTCTAGCTTCTAAACTTCAGAATAGAAGAAGTAAAAGATATTAATACTCTTCCATTTGAATTAATTTTAAACCTAAAAGATGTAAGTAATTTCAATTGTTTAACATAAAACAAAGTTTGAGAATATGGTTGAAGTATAACAGTAAGATGTAACACTGTTTCTTCAAATCTCAGGTAAAAGAGACCAAAGGCCAAATTTTGAATATTTGAATTTGTAAATTGAATAACATATTTAGAGTTCATATACATAAGTATGATTTTTAACATAAAAATCTTGATTTTTAGGCAAAGATCAAAGGTGCGGTTTTAAAATGAAACTAAGTGGGGTTTGTGTCAATTCTGGAAGTTTGAGTCAATTTTAACTTCTGTAAATTTACTGGAAGCAAGATTTTAAACCATATGATCCAAGAAAAATGTCAAAAAATTCTCAAATGTAGGGATTTTGGGATTGAATCAAGAGTAGGGTTTTAGTGTAAATGTTTTGTATGCTCTGTAAAAACTTGATTTCGGCATCATGAGTGAACCGAGTGGAACGCGAGTTTAAATGGAGTTAGGTAGGGGTGTGAGTGACGTTTTGGTGGAGGTCATCACCTCCGGTGATGGAGAATGGCCGCGCGAGGGGATTTACGGTGAGGCGTTCTTGGCTCGTGTTCAGGCAGCAAGTCATTTTCTGACCTAGAAATCTTTGAAGGGTTTTGGGTTTTGTTTTCGTATCTATGTTCCCTATGCAACTTGCCGGAGTGGTCGTGCATCGCCAGGACGTTGGCGAACCACCGTGCACGTGCACGGTGGCGTTGAAGTTGGGTTTTCTTGTCAGAGTATAGCTGTGTTCTTTCTTCGGGTTATGCTCGTACGATTATGGGCTTCCCTCCGAGTTCGTCTCGTTCGTGTGTGGTTAGTTTCGCTGAAGTTTGTTTTTTTTTACTTAAGTTTAAAACTGAACTACCTGTAGAAATGGATAAGAGAAGGGAGAAGAAGGAGTAACGGGAAGGTCTCGGTAATATGGGGGGTTACTCGAAGTAATACTCGAGTTTAAGAAAGGGGCGACTCGGGTTCTTTTTACAAATGCAGTTTTTCAATAGTGTATTAGTTAATTAAGCTGTTTCATAAATTTGAAATATTGAGAAGATTTTAGATTTATGACTTTATTTATTTCGTAACTAGTTTTTTTTTAAAAACACTTAATTATCTTTTAAATTAGGCAATTAGTCTAAGTTAAGTACAAGTAAATTAACATTTGAGATGCGTAGTTAAAATAAATTGATTTTTCAAGTTAAGGAATTTTTTTTTTAATACGTTAATTAAGATGAATAATTAATTTTGAAAGGTGACCGAGAGTAATTACTTTAAAATTTAATCAGAGATCGATAATTATGGAAAGGGGTAAATATGAAATTAATTAAACAAGTGACTTAATTATGAATTAATAGTTAATTAATTAAGAAACTTGATTAAGAACTAATTATTGATTAGTTAAGTGGTTAGCAGATAATAACTGAATAATTAAGTTTTATAATATTAATTAATGGTCAGGAAGCAGTTAAATAAGTAATAAAAGTTAAATCACTTGAGTAAGGAAGTAATTAATAGTGTGAAATAGAATGTGATTAGGATTTAATAGCTGATTAAGAAATCATTAAGACAATTTGAAATAAGTAACTGATTTATAATTAATGATTAATTAAATAGAGTTAAGTGGTTAATTCTTAGGTAATTATTATCTTCAAATAAGCTTAAAGGTGACTGCTTATGGACTGTTATGATTGAATATCTGATTGTAATATTTATGTGATGATATTAGTCTGTGATATGCTGTGTTATATCTGTGATGCTTGTATATGTTTTAACTGTGATAAATGCTATGTTAATTCAATTGTTGAATTGAAATTATTTAATACTGTTAAGTTAATTAGACAACTTGGCCCTTAAAATGGCGTTTGGATCCGATGAGACCGGGATCGTAAGAATCAATTTTGATTCTCCGAAAACCACATCGATCCAAATTAAACGATAGGTCGTAACTTATCAAATGGAGATCGAGATGGAGTTTCAGAATGCAAGGGTTATCGTCGTTGACTCTGAGGGTGATTCCAAAATGAGTGTGACGAGATAATGCCTTCGGTTTCGTTCGAACCCGGAACGAACTTGTATGGATTGAATGCTTTCAACACATCGTCAGGCGGACGATGAGCATTCTAAGATGTGTTCAATAAAGGTAATCGTAGCCTCAAGCCTCATCAACCGGGAATGGCTAAAACAGGGGAGATGCAGCAAGTTTAGGTGGGTCATGCCCAAGCAGGACAAGATATTTCCCCTGTCTAGATGTCCCTTTTTATATTTCGGCTTAGTGAGCGGTTACTAGCTACAACCGCGGGGTTTATCTTGTTCGGGACTGTTCAGTAAGGAATGGTTCCGGCCTTGTGTTGCAGGGGATGAAGGGAGTAATCCTCGGTACGGTGATCTAGGCCCCGTACTGTGACGGGCGGTACCCCAGTAGCCCTGCCATTGTTGGAAATCCATTTTCCCTACGAGACTCTACGGTTTTGATTTGTATTACCCACTTTTGTGGCTAGTAGCTGGAATTTAATGAATGTAACAATTTCGGCTATTTTCTATTTACTTGAAAACCCTAGACACTATTATAATATCACATGATTTCCTATGAAATGTTTTGGTTAGCGTAAGGTAAAAACTTACCCGTATTTATTTGTGGGGAGTCTTACGTGATACCTTTATTTTCAAATGTTTTTCAAGTTAAACAACTTTAACCCGTTTACTCATACCAGACCCATGTCTGACCCGGAGTTTATTTTTGTTTTCATAAACTCTCGGGTACCCAAATTTTTACGGGTAGCCAAGGGATTCAGGTTTAGTTTGACGAATTCTGGAGGAGCAATGGAGCAGGAGGCTTCAGCGTTGTAGATATATATATATATAGTCCCGCTGTGTTAGTATCTCTGAGTCATATTGTTTGAGTTGTATTAACTAGACGGGTGTTTATAACTGGCTATTATGTGATGTATGTATGATTGTCACATGTATTGATATTGTATAACTCTGATATATGTACAAACTATGTATTATTTAAGTGATATATTATATTTTGTTCCATTCCGCTGTGAGATTCTGATGTTGTTGTTCTTTCTTTCTCTATCTTTCTATTTTCTCATCCCTTTCTTTCTTAATGATGATACGTCTTTCTGGTAGTAGAAGGGCAGGTCGTCACAGTTGGTATCAGAGCATAGGTTGGTGATAACCTTGGCTCTGGTAGTAATTACTCATAAATAGAGTCAGTAGAACTCTAAAATGAGTTTGAGTGTATTAATAGATATGAGCGCGTATTTGTTAGTGAATATAAAATGGTGTTGGTTGATTTATTGAGTGGTATATAAACCTTCGTCGGCACAGCCTCGAAAACTGTATCGAAGGGGTTTCTAAACACTTAAATAGGGCGATTCAACACAATATTGTTTTTAAAAGTAGGGTAAATGAAATAATTTTACCCAAAATTATTTTAATATAAAAGATATATTTTTCTGAAATAACTATATATACTTGTTTGGTGTTAATAGTACAATCAATAAAAATTGAAATTTGAGTGGATGATAAACAAATAAAATTGTCTAAGTATGATCTCTAATTCAAAAGGAATATAACTAAAATTTGATTAAAATAGAATTGAAGTCCCGGAAATTTGAAAATGTTTAAATAAATTTAAACAAAGGATTTGGAAATTTAAAATCTTGAGAATGTTTAAAAAGTTTATCCAAAGATTTGAAGGGAATAATGGAATCTTGTTTTGGAAAATATTGGGGGTTATGATATTGTTTGTGGTTGTTAGGCATGCAAGTTATTTTAAAATTTTCAAAAGGAGAAAATTTGTTTTGGCGAAAATAAGTGTTTGAAAGTTGAAAATTTGAGTTGATATACCAAGTAGGTATGTGTAGTTATCATTTTAAATTGGTTTGGAAATGGAGACCGGGCAATTGAATTTTAAGAAAAATTCTATTCAGATAATGTGGAAGGTTTAAATGGATCAACTATTGAATTTATAAAGTAAAATTGATATTAATATGATGAAATTGGGAATTTTAATCCGGGAATTAAAATTTAATTTAAGTAAATGACAATAGGGAACATATTGGAGCTTAACCCGAGATAAAATTAAATGAAATTGAAGTTCAAAATGAACTTAATTGGATATAATATTTGAAGGTAAAATGATAATAAATTGTGAGGAGGAAATTTATACCTTAAGATGCTAAGTGTTATATTTATATAATCTGAAATTGTGGTTGTAAAATGAAATGACCCAAATGAGTGATATAAACTTTTAAGAAAACAAATAAGTTTGAGCTCATATATTGAGAAATAAATTTAAGAATTGGTAAGTAGCTAAATTTAACTGAAGATGAGTTAAAATAAAATTGAATTTAAATGAACTCAGTCGAGTTATAGATAAAATTTGAATGAAATAAAAAAATTCTTAAATAAATAAGTAAATGTAAAACCAAAGTAAGTAGTGAATTGGATTTAAATAGAAATGGTGTGAGTTGTAAACAAATCTAATTCAAGCATAAATTGAATGACTTTATTATAAATTCAATAATGAATTGTTAATGTAAATTAACAATTTAAGGATGGATAAAAGAATAAACTAATCAAATAGATTAGTAAATAGTTGGGATTTGATTAAAGGAAAATCAAATCAAAGATTTGAATGGGAATTGGTGGAATAGAATGAACTTAAGTTATTAAGTGAAACAGCTAATGACTTAAATAAATTGTGAGATGATTAATTTAAAATATGGATTGTCAAATTTAATAAAATGGTTTGGAATCAAACTTTTGAAATAAAAGAAAATGCAACAAAAGGATTGTGAATAAATTAATTGAGATGGACTCAAGTGTAAGTTGAGTTGAAATCAATTTAAAATTTGTTATAAAGCTTAAGTGATTATCTATTCACCATAATATTGTTGAATTGTATATGGAAATGGGTTGTTTGAAGTAAATGAGATTGAATAAAATTCTATGAATTATTGGAAGCAAAATAAGATGATTGTGAATGTGTGTTTGTTTTGCTTAAATGGATTACATAGATAAGTAAGTTGTAAATTCCTTTTAACTGAAAGGGAATGATTTGAGAATTGATTGAAATTAATTGTGATGAGAATTGAAACCCTTACATATGTGCTTATGGAAATATGTAATGCTAAACAAATAGGACTGTCAAAACTTTTCAAAGCTTGAAAACTATAAAAAAAAAAATTAGCAACAAAACAATTTCAAATTGAAAATTTAAAGTAAACAAATGAATGAAACTAATTTAATAATAATAAAAATAGGAATCAGTTATAAATGGAGATGATCAATAAAGGTTCAATATTCGGAGATTAAGAAAGTTGAATTCATATGGAATTGGTAATTCAGGTTTAAATAAGAAGATTAAGGCTTAAGTGACAGAATAATAATGCAAGGGTATATATATAATGCTTGTATTAAGCTTAATAAATGAATGGTGAAATTCTTAAGTAAAATTTGATATTGAGAAAATTATTCCAAGTGGATATGATCAAAATAATGTGAATAAAAAGAAATTTGATATAGTTGATAATCAATGGATATAATACGTAGGATGTACGTATATTATTTTGTTCACATAACAGTTTGATCCAGATTCGAGCACAGAATTTCGAGATAGTTATATCGATCCGAGTTAGGATTTTTCACTCGATTTTCGACGACGAACCATGGATTTGGATTTTGATTGATTCTGGGGAATTCTCTATCATAGTTGTGACTATGCAAGGAGAATGACAGACTCTAATCTAGAAACCAGTCCTGAGTCCGTACTAGGAAGTCGGGTGGACAATACTAGTTCGGAAATGAAATTGTGTGATCGAGCGATCGGATTTGATATTGCGTACGAATGGTGTATGTACATCGTACGGGCTTGATTGAATAGATATTGAAATTCTGTAAAAGAGTCAATTAAATTTGGAAAGAGTTAATACTGTAACTTTTAAAATTGAATTGCTAGAATGGATGTCTGGAATTTATTATATATTCCATATATCTCAGGAAATTTGTTCATGATTCATCACTGATTGTTAAAACGGTAATTCAGGAAATTTGAAGTTGAGTCGAATTGAATTGTGGTCAGGAATCCAGTTTGGATTATTGATCATCGAGAGATAAACTTTCGATAGTTTTAGGGAAACTTATCCGAACTTGTGTTCGGATAGCTAGTGTTATTTGTTAGAATAGACTGTTTATTTGTTGTTAATATATAAATGATATGTATGTTTGGATGATTAATATAAAAACTTTTGAATTAACTGTTGTTTAAATTTCGGGGACGAAATTCTTTTAAGGGGGGAGGAATGTAACGACCTGGAATTTTGACAGCATATTTTAATGACAAGTTAATTTAATTTAAATTAAATATAAGCTTGTCAATGTTTAAATTGATAAGATCTTAATTATTTACTAGCATATATGTGTTTATAAAAGAAGTTTTGATTTGAAATTTTAAAATAGAACGTTTCAAACCCATTTAGAACAAAACCTGTCTTATTCAATAAAATCAAATCAAAGACTCTATATTTTATTCCCTGATAATATGTATACGAATACAATGTTAGCTTTTAAAGTAATGGAGTTAAAAATAAACAAACGTATTAATATTAACATAAACATGGAAATCTAACATATAAGTTTTAAACAATATAATTGATTATAAATAATAAACATCCAAAACACGTATGAATCATAATTATAAACATAAGTATAAACCACAATTATAAAATATAAAATAACAATAAATATACGAATATAAGTTATAACTAGGACTATAAGTTACATATGAAATATTATGAATCAAATACCTGGAAATCTGAAGTACAAATAGAATAAAATTTATTTAGTCAAGATAATAACCTATAAAACTCATTTGTATAACATAAACCCTTTTAACCAAAGCCTTTTACATTGTTGAATGTCATAAGAACATGTTAAATGCTTAAGTAAAAGAAGATACTTGTAACATATTTCTGTATTAAACATGTTTGTGATGTCATACAGTTTATAGGCATGAGAAAAACAAGTTTTCACTTCAAACATGATAAAAATAAAAAGCTGTGTCTTACAAAAACTTGCTAGCCGAAATAATAATAATATTTTGTACAACACAAAGTTAATAACATAAGTATCTATGTACTAATAGCAACTGTCAGTAACAATTAATTTCTTGCTATCATGATTAATAACATAAACATTTATTAGATATAAGCAAACAAGAAAACAAAGTTTGACTTCAATATCATAAAACAAAACCTGTGTCAAAAAACATGCTTGGCCGAAAATAAAATGAATATCTTTGTACTGTACAAAGTAACCTTCAGTAAAAATTAATTTCTTGTTGTCATAATTAAAAGCATGAACATTAAATAGCCTAACTTCTTGCTTAACAAGTACATATAGCCGAAATCTCCTATATGAGTTCATACTGCAGTGAATTTTCTTAGCCAATAAAAAGAAAATGACAAATAAATACTAACTGTCCAGTTACAACCTGATTAGTAGCTTCTATATCAATCTACTTATGTATCATCAGTTTTTATACACAAACCTAAACTTAAAGAAAACCTGAGGAAAGCATTGTCTTGCTTTGCAATATACATCAATTTAAAAATAGAGAAAAACAAGTATAAAAAAAAAGAAAAAAGAAACAGAAGACAAGAAACGAAGAAGGGTTTCAGGAAAGTCTCATCTGCCTTTCTTCTTCAACATCACTTCTGTTCAAATTGATCTGTGAGTAAACAAACTAATTTCAACTTTAGCTTGTATATTTGCTTATTAATGATATGTGATGATATAGTTTAAACATACTGTTCTGTGTATGTTTGTTTGCACTGGAAGCTTACATGGTAGTTCTTGATCAGTATTTCAAGTTTTGTACAACGTAAAAACCAATAAATTTACAAAACATATTCATATAACCATTTGAACTTGGTAGAGAGTTAATTCGAGCTTGTTTATATGAAACAAAAGCCTGCATACATGTTTAAAGTTTAAACAGTATGTTGTTAATACTGTATTTCAAACTACAGGTATACCCTCTGTTAAACCATAGGTGAGTAAACATACTTTCTTAAATTTTAAGCATGATAATTAGCTTCTGATATGTGTGATTGCTATATATATATTGAATATAGATGAACCTGCATTTATCTTATACAATGGAAGCTTCTGTGCCTGTTCTGTTTCTAGCTTCTAAAACTTCAGAATAGAAGAAGTAAAAGATATTAATACTCTTCCATTTGAATTAATTTTAAACCTAAAAGATGTAAGTAATTTCAATTGTTTAACATAAAACAAAGTTTGAGAATATGGTTGAAGTATAACAGTAAGATGTAACACTGTTTCTTCAAATCTCAGGTAAAAGAGACCAAAGGCCAAATTTTGAATATTTGAATTTGTAAATTGAATAACATATTTAGAGTTCATATACATAAGTATGATTTTTAACATAAAAATCTTGATTTTTAGGCAAAGATCAAAGGTGCAGTTTTAAAATGAAACTAAGTGGGGTTTGTGTCAATTCTGGAAGTTTGAGTCAATTTTAACTTCTGTAAATTTACAGGAAGCAAGATTTTAAACCATATGATCCAAGAAAAATGTCAAAAAATTCTCGAATGTAGGGATTTTGGGATTGAATCAAGAGTAGGGTTTTAGTGTAAATGTTTTGTATGCTCTGTAAAAACTTGATTTCGGCATCATGAGTGAACCGAGTGGAACGCGAGTTTAAATGGAGTTAGGTAGGGGTGTGAGTGACGTTTTGGTGGAGGTTCATCACCTCCGGTGATGGAGAGTGGCCGCGCGAGGGGATTTACGGTGAGGCGTTCTTGGCTCGTGTTCAGGTAGCAAGTCATTTTCTGACCTAGAAATCTTCGAAGGGTTTTGGGTTTTGTTTTCGTATCTATGTTCCCTATGCAACTTGCCGGAGTGGTCGTGCATCGCCAGGACGTTGGCGAACCACCGTGCACGTGCACGGTGGCGTTGAAGTTGGGTTTGCGTGTCAGAGTATAGCTGTGTTCTTTCTTCGGGTTATGCTCATACGATTATGGGCTTCCCTCCGAGTTCGTCTCGTTCGTGTGTGGTTAGTTTCGCTGAAGTTTGTTTTTTTTTACTTAAGTTTAAAACTGAACTACCTGTAGAAATGGATAAGAGAAGGGAGAAGAAGGAGTAACGGGAAGGTCTCGGTAATATGGGGGGGTTACTCGAAGTAATACTCGAGTTTAAGAAAGGGGCGACTCGGGTTCTTTTTACAAATGCAGTTTTTCAATAGTGTATTAGTTAATTAAGCTGTTTCATAAATTTGAAATATTGAGAAGATTTTAGATTTATGACTTTATTTATTTCGTAACCAGGTTTTTTTTTAAAAACACTTAATTATCTTTTAAATTAGGCAATTAGTCTAAGTTAAGTACAAGTAAATTAACATTTGAGATGCGTAGTTGAAATAAATTGATTTTTCAAGTTAAGAAAAATTATTTTTCTTAATACGTTAATTAAGATGAATAATTAATTTTGAAAGGTGACCGAGAGTAATTACTTTAAAATTTAATCAGAGATCGATAATTATGGAAAGGGGTAAATATGAAATTAATTAAACAAGTGACTTAATTATGAATTAATAGTTAATTAATTAAGAAACTTGATTAAGAACTAATTATTGATTAATTAAGTGGTTAGCAGATAATAACTGAATAGTTAAGTTTTATAAATAAAATAAAGTTATTAATTAATGGTTAGGAAGCAGTTAAATAAGTAATAAAAGTTAAATCACTTGAGTAAGGAAGTAGTTAATAGTGTGAAATAGAATGTGATTAGGATTTAATAGCTGATTAAGAAATCATTAAGACAATTTGAAATAAGTAACTGATTTATAATTAATGATTAATTAAATAGAGTTAAGTGGTTAATTCTTAGGTAATTATTATCTTCAAATAAGCTTAAAGGTGACTGCTTATGGACTGTTATGATTGAATATCTGATTGTAATATTTATGTGATGATATTAGTCTGTGATATGCTGTGTTATATCTGTGATGCTTGTATATGTTTTAACTGTGATAAATGCTATGTTAATTCAATTGTTGAATTGAAATTATTTAATACTGTTAAGTTAATTAGACAACTTGGCCCTTAAAATAGCGTTTGGATCCGATGAGACCGGGATCGTAAGAATCAATTTTGATTCTCCGAAAACCACATCGATCCAAATTAAACGATAGGTCGTAACTTATCAAATGGAGATCGAGATGGAGTTTCAGAATGCAAGGGTTATCGTCGTTGACTCTGAGGGTGATTCCAAAATGAGTGTGACGAGATAATGCCTTCGGTTTCGTTCGAACCCGGAACGAACTTGTATGGATTGAATGCTTTCAACACATCGTCAGGCGGACGATGAGCATTCTAAGATGTGTTCAATAAAGGTAATCGTAGCCTCAAGCCTCATCAACCGAGAATGGCTAAAACAGGGGAGATGCAGCAGGGTTAGGTGGGTCATGCCCAAGCAGGACAAGATATTTCCCCTGTCTAGATGTCCCTTTTTATATTTCGGCTTAGTGGGCGGTTGCTAGCTACAACCGCGGGGTTTATCTTGTTCGGGACTGTTCAGTAAGGAATGGTTCCGGCCTTGTGTTGCAGGGGATGAAGGGAGTAATCCTCGGTACGGTGATCTAGGCCCCGTACTGTGACGGGCGGTACCCCAGTAGCCCTGCCATTGTTGGAAATCCATTTTTCCTACGAGACTCTACGGTTTTGATTTGTATTACCCACTTTTGTGGCTAGTAGCTGGAATTTAATGAATGTAACAATTTCGGCTATTTTCTATTTACTTGAAAACCCTAGACACTATTATAATATCAAATGATTTCCTATGAAATGTTTTGGTTAGCGTGAGGTAAAAACTTACCCGTATTTATTTGTGGGGAGTCTTACGTGATACCTTTATTTTCAAATGTTTTTCAAGTTAAACAACTTTAACCCGTTTACTCATACCAGACCCATGTCTGACCCGGAGTTTATTTTTGTTTTTCATAAACTCTCGGGTACCCAAATTTTTACGGGTAGCCAAGGGATTCAGGTTTAATTTGACGAATATTGGAGGAGCAATGGAGCAGGAGGCTTCAGCGTTGTAGATATATATATATATATATATATATATATATATATATATAGACCCGCTGTGTTAGTATCTCTGAGTCATATTGTTTGAGTTGTATTAACTAGACGGGTGTTTATAACTGTCTAGTACGTGATGTATGTATGATTGTCACATGTATTGATATTGTATAACTCTGATATATGTACAAACTATGTATTATTTAAGTGATATATTATATTTTGTTCCATTCCGCTGTGAGATTCTGATGTTGTTGTTCTTTCTTTCTCTATCTTTCTATTTTCTCATCCCTTTCTTTCTTAATGATGATACGTCTTTCTGGTAGTAGAAGGGCGGGTCGTCACAACTTAGTCCTTCATTTGATATGCCACTTCTAGGGCTTGGACATCTCAGTCTCTTTTGTAGATATGTCTCCTCTTAGGCTTGGATGTCATAGTCCATTGTTTGATGAGCCGCTTCTTGGACTTGGATATCCTAGTTCATTATTTGATGAGCCGCTTTTTGGGCTTGGACGTCTTAGTCCGTTATTGTACGGTGCTCTTGGTTAGTTCATTCTCAGAGGCTGGAACAAAGGACTTACCCGGTGATGTGCACGTAAATGTGCATATTTTTACCACCATATTTACTCTACTTAAATTAAATAAATGATCATATTGGGTATTTTAACTTGTTTTAACCAAAATCCATATTAATTCCAAATTGTCACATATCCATCTTCATATAGGGGCAAAACGGTCATTTGTGTGCATATATTTCTTTGAGAAAAATTAATTGCAAATTTATATATATTTGTGTAGGAATTTGATCTCTAATAGGAGTGGTTTTATGAAGACACATGCATGCAAAATAAATACAAAGGAACGGAGATGGAAATAATTCAAAGTGAAGAACATGGAGGACCGCACCTACCCACCTACCTTAATGTACAAATTAGAGGCTAATGCACATGCTTATAGAATTAATGGCTTCATGTACACTTAAATGGTGATTAGTTGAAGCTAATGATTACTTGGCCTCCACACTTTCTTAAGGGTATTTTGGGCATTCCCCAAAAATATGGATTAGGGTTTCATGCTTGTATAAATAACCCCTTATGCTTCATGTAATCTCCCACCTCTTACTTAGTCTCTCTTAGGCCTCCTTCTCTTTAGTTTAGTTTAGATCAAATAAAAGAAAGCTCTCTTTCTCTTTTCATGGATACTTAGCCATTTTTATTTTATGTAAATTTCTTTTTTTTTATGCAATGTTAATCAGTGTTTCCTTTTACTTACATGTTCATTTTCTTTCATGCTAGTAGTGTAGATTTACTTTTATGCAAGTAGAATAGTTTTCTTTTCATTTGCTTTCATTTTTCTTTCTTTTTATTTTCATGTTGCTAGCTACATTTGTTTATCAAACGACAAATATGAGAGGCTAAACCCCTTCAATTTAGGGGTAATGAAGCTCTCTAATTATGTAGCTTCAACTATTTATTAATTCATGCTCTCTTTTTGTGCTTAATGATGATGATGGAAATGGTTTACTAGTTGTTTTTGCTTTGAATTTTGATAGCCTATATTGTTGACACCAAATAGGCTATACTTAAACAATCACTAACACTAATTGCCACTTCATCAAAATATGATTATGGAAAAAGAAAGTGGTTTGAAATTAAAATTTGATGGTCTATATTTCTAATCCATAGTTAATAGGCCATACTTAAAATAGATTTCATTTTCATGTCATTGTCATCAAAGTTAGTAAGTGCTTTAAGGGGTGTATTATAGTTTGGTGGCTTCTGTTGGCTAATCAATAGCACAAATATGCCATACTTATGATAAACACATCAATTAAAGCACTAAGGACCATAAAAGAGAGATCATGATTTCATATGTGTCGAACTACATGATCTAGAGAGTGGATTTATTTCCTAAATTGTCACTTAACTCTTATATTTGCTTCTCTTTTCTTTTAGTTAGTTCTCTAATTCTCTAGCTTAACTTTCACTCGCCTTTGATTTAATTTGATTGAATAGAATTTTAAAATCATCAATACCCTACGGATCGACCTGTATTCGCCACGTGCTACATTCGTACACCGTGCGCTTGCGGTTATTTTTAAATTTAAATTCGTTCGACGGTTTTCTAAACCGATAGAATTTCGTCGACGAACACCCGGCCTCCATCTAGGAGGCGCCTTGACTTGGCCAGAGGCGCGGCTAAGGGCTTGTCGATGCTTTAACCTGGCCACAGCATGGCATGAACAAAGGCTTACATTCTTCCCTCAAGGAGGTGCCCTGCCCTGGTCATTGCGTAGCGTGGACAGGGACTTGTCAATGCTATAACCTGACCATAGCATGGCATGGATAAAGGCTTACACTCCTCCCTTCAAGCGGTGCCTTGATCTGACCATAGGCGTGGCCAAGGGCATGTCGATGCTTTAACCTAGCCATAGTGTGGTGCAAATAAAGGCTTACAGTCCTCCCTCCAAGAGGTGCTCTGCCCTGGCAAACTCGACGCGGACAGAGGCTTTGACCGTTAAAGGAGAGTCCAAATGAAAGGAGTGTTTCATTCCTAACCATGTAGATCTTTCCTAAAAAAGTAACTCTTTATTGACTTTATTCTTTCACCGTAGGAAAATATAGCTGCAAATATTCAACTTTCCATGTTCTTGGAACCATATTGTCATCTGGTCGACATAACTTGTAAGCTTCTGGAGGGATTACTTTGCAATTGATTAAGGGTCCTTCCCAATTTTGTCCTAGTGGTCCATCCATGGGATTTCTTGTTTTTTCCATTACTGTATGGAGCACTAGATCTCTCTCTTGAAATGATCGTGTTCTTACTTTTGAGTTGTAATACTTTGAACTACTTCTTCGATATTCCGTTGTTCTGATTGTTGCTTCTTCTCTCTACTCTTGTATTAAATCCTGTGATTCTCTTTTTAGTTCTTAGTTGAATCGAACACATATGTGATTCTTCAGTGTGAGAGTATTTCGATCTTATTGGGCAACATCACCTCACACCCAAATGTCGATGAATATGGAGTATGTCCCATTGCCATTTTAGTAGATGTTCGATAAGCCCATAACACAAGTGGCAGCTTTTCTACCCAGTTTCCTTTAGCTTTGTTCAGTCGCTTTTTCAAAATTATCTTTATAGTTTTATTTCCAGCCTCAACTGCCCAATTTTCTTTTGAATGCGCAACGGAGGAAAAGCCCTTAATGGTTCCATTCTTATGAAAACACCAAGAGAATTCTTCACTCGAATTGTGTTCGGTTGTCAGAAATAAACTTATGGGGAATTTTGAATCTGGTTATAATATTTTTGATAACAACTCTAAGTACTTTTCCAAACTTCAAACCATTTAGTGAAGTAATCTATGGCAATTACAGCATATTTTGCTCACCCTTTTGGCAATGGGCCGATTAAATTGATTCCCCATATGTCAAAAGGGCCATGGAATTGAAATTGGAGTTAACTGACTCGAGAGTAATTATGGATTTTTTGAGTACTTTTGGCAATTCTCGCATCCTCACATATTCAATGACATGGCATACCATACGGGGCTTGGTAAAAACCTTATCTCATTATCTTTTTTTGCCAATTTTGTCCCGATTGAATGGTCCCTGCAAAATCCTTCGTTTTCTTCTACTAACAATTTTGCCCCATCTTTCCAGCTCATGCATCTTAATTAAGGAAGTGCATATCCTTTCTTACGAAGGATCCCATCCACTATTGTGAAAGTTTTGGGATTGTCGCCTGATCTTTCTTGCCTCACTCTTGTCAGATGGTAGTATTCCTTTTGCATGATATTCCATGATGGGTGACATCCAAGCATCCAAGTGTTATCATACGGGTCATTTTCTTTTAATTGATCAACCCTCTTATTTGATATTTGTCTACCAACTTCTCTTCCCTCTTTCACTTGCAACATAGCTCGAGACCTTCTCAGAATTAGTAGTTCCTTTTCTTATTCGGATGTTCCCTCTTTAATACTTGGAGTTTTCTGATATCCTACTCGAATAATCTATGTTTCTGGCGCTCCCCTTGAGCTAGCTAATTTTGCTAATGAATCTGCTTATGAATTTTTCGCTCTTGGCACCTTATGTATGGAATAGTCTTCAAATAAAGCAAGTATTTTCAGTATTTTCTTTACATATAAAGATAGCTTGGAGTCCTTTGTCTGATATATTTGCTTCACTTGATTTACCATTAGTTGGGAGTCACTGAAGATCTGTATCCATGGGACTTTGAGCTCTAATGCCAAAGTTAACCCTGCCACCATTAACTCATATTCAGCCACATTTTTCGTTGTAGGGAATCCTAATTTCATGGCATAATATTAGCGGTGTTCTTCTGATGTTATTGTCACATACCATGCACCGACACCTTGTTCGTTTGACGCACCATCGACGAACAACTACCACATTGGCTTCTGATCCCTTTCCTTTCTAGTTGCTCTTCAATGAAGTTAGTGCATTCGTTAATGAAATCTTCTAAAGCATGCCCTTTGATTGTGGCTCGTGGCTGAAATTCTATATCATATTGGCTGAGCTCGATTCCTCATTTTACCAACCTTCTTGAAGTTACCAGCTTACTGAAAACTTGTTTAAGAGGAAAATTGATCAACATACTGATCAGACGTGCTTGAAAGTATGCATTGTGTTTTCATGCTGTGAGGATTAAGCAATAAGCTAGCTTTTCTATCACTAGATATCGAACTTCCACATCTTCCAATCATCTACTTACATAATGCATAGGAAGTAGAGCACCACTTCCTTCTCTAATCAATATTGAATAGACTGCATGCTCTGAAACTGCCATGTATAAGTATAAGATTTCTCCATTCTCGGGACTAGAAAGTATCGGTGGCTTTTCCAAATGGTGTTATAATTCATAAAAAGCTATCCTACAATCTCCCCGCATTCCAAATTTTTCTTTTTCTTGATTACATCAAAAAAGGGATATATTTATCAATCGCTTTGGAAATCAACCTGCTTAGAGCGGCTACCCTCCCATTCAAACTGATAACCTTTTTACTAGTTTTGGGTTCAGCCATGTCCTTAATAGCTTAAATTTGGTCAGGACTAGCTTCTATCCCTTAGGTACTCACAAGGAAACTAAAAGCATTCCCGAATGGACTCCGAAGGAGCATTTCTGCGGGTTCAATTTCATTTGATATTTCCATAGTATTCTGAAAATCTCTTTTAGATCCTCAAGATGATTCTCAGCCTCGCCAGACTTCGCTAACATGTCATCCACATAAACCTCCATATTTTGACCAATCCGCTCTTTAAACATTCTATTGACCAGCCTTTGACAAGTAGCCCCTTCATTCTTTATTCCAAAAGGCATTGCTTTGTAGCAGTAGATTCTCTATTCAGTTATAAAGCTAGTGTGTTCTTCGTTCGGCTTGAACATGGGTATTTGATTGTATCCTGAATATGCATCCATGAGAGAAAATAATTTGTGTCCACTAGTTGCATCAACTAATTGATTAATTCATGGTAGCAGGAAACAGTCTTTCGGACATGCTTTGTTCAAGTCTATATAATCAATGCAAGTCCTCCATTTCCCATTCGATTCCTTTACAAACACTAGATTAGCTAACCATTTCGAGCAGTATATTTCTCGAATAAACCCATTCTTAAGGAGTCTTTTTACTTCTTCTTTCAATGCATCAGATCGTACCCTATTTAACTATCTCTTTTTTTGTCTAATGAGGGTTGTTTTTGGATTGATGTTGAGCGCACGACACATGACTGACGGTTGATCCCCACCATGTCCCAATGAGAATAGGAAAATACGTCCTTATTAATCTTACAAAATTGGATTAGATCTTTCTTTAAGTTTCTATCCAAATATTTCCCAGCTTGACTACCTTGGTGGTGTCATCTAAATCTATGCATGCCTCCTCAAGGTCTTCTATGGGTTTTATTCTTTCTGTTTCTGCTTAGCAATCAAATTCAATGAGGAGTGGGCTTTCTGCAGTGGAATTGGCATCATCTCTCTTCCTTTTGCCTCTAAGAGGAATGTACCTTTCATATATGCGCTTGTTAGACTTATTAGATTTAATTTTTGCTTCAAATGGTGGATGCAAAAATCCATCATCCGAAGGCTGATAAATAGTGGAAGAATCAAAGTAAGAAGAATACCCTTTTATATTGATCAATTGTAGCGAAATACATTCTCGGAGTTGAATTGCTCTCCTCGGACTATACCTAGTCTCCCTTAGTCAAGAAGTTCAACATCAGGTACTTTGGTGGGACAAATACATCTATCTCATCAAGCGTAGTACTTCCAAGGAAAGCAATGTAATAAGATGGCTGGTTGATAATCAAAAAGAGAGTCTCGCAAAATCTGCAAAACGGTGGCCCCCCCATTTGCACCAGCAACTTCACTTATCCCACTGCATTTGACCCTTTTTTGTTGAATCCGAAAATTGGTTCCAGCTGGGCTCCAATCTTCAGGGATGTTCATTTATCAAAGGCATGCTTAAAGATAACATTGAATGCACTGGTTGTATCTATCAGAATTTTGGACAATTTGATTTGAGCCATGATCATCAAGGGATTGTTGTGCGGATAATGAACTCTCTTTTCCAACTCTTTAGGGGCAGTGACAAGATTTGGCATTGGAATATTGAATCGTTGACCTTCAATAGGGGAACTTCTTAGACAAAGAACACACGTTCTTTAGCTTCCTTGATATATCTATTTCATGCCCCCTTTATTGTTCCCTACTGGATGCTGCCCACCATAAATTACGTCGATCCTATTTAGCAACAGCCTTAAGCTTAGTGGGTCTTCGTCTTCTAGCATATTAACAGCATTGCTAGGGAGCTTTTCCAAACCATCCCATGTTCGTTGAACCTTTTGTTCATCCTGAATAAACTTTTAAATGACCCTCGCTAATCAATTTATGGATGATTTTGGCCAAAACTCTGCATTCGTTGGTCTTGTGACCATTTTCTTTGTGGCATGCACAGTAGCCTTCTCCTTTTTTTTGTTCTGGGTGGTTCTTAGCACTGAAAGAAGTTAGTTGACTCTTTCCTTCGCTATGGCATAGATGTAAGACAATGGCTTGTTCAAAGCGATTACATTAGCTATAGTTTCTTCCCATATCACTCTTTTATGCCCTCGATATAGACCAAATTTTCCTCCTTCCTTTCTGGGAACTGCTTTCCTTTTAGCGTAGTATAGCTCATCCATTCAAATGAACTTGTCAGCTTGAAAGTGGAAGTCTTGCAGATCTTTACACCCATTAACAAAAGGTTGTTTCCAGAACGGGGTGTTCTCTATTAAGCTAGAATGTACCGCAATGAGTTTATCACGGTCATTCATGTCCTTAGCTTTTAGCGTTTCAGCATTGAATCTTTTAAGATAATCTCCCAAAGTTTTCCCTTGCCTCTTTTTTACATTGGCCAGAACCGTGTAATAAATGGTTGGCTCTTTACATATGCAATACTGTGCGAAGAATTTATAGGAAAATTTATTTCTAAATAAATGCTCTTCTCTCAGTATTGTCTATACCATTTGGTCGCAACATCTTGAAGAGTCATAGGAAATAATCTGCATCTAACATCTCCTGATGCATTATATAAATCCATCTGGCTATCGAAAGCCATCAAATGGTCATTTGGATCTATGATTCCATGATACTTCATTATTAGAATCTTCACATTAGATGGGATGATTGTTGCTATAATCTCATTTGTAAAGTGGAGCACTCGCTCGTTATCGTTCATGTTTTCATCCATGGTCCTCTTCCCCTCTGCATTCATTGCATCTTTAATTGCTTTCTCCGCCACAGCCTTTAGGTAGGCTTCGACATCATGATAGTTTTTCTGGTTTGAATAGTATTCTTTTGACGTAGAGCTACAGATTGTTTAAGTAATTTATCGAGCACCCTTCCTTAATGATCAGCTTCAGTTTGGGGATGCTCCTTCTCCTTTGAAGATGTTAGAACAATATTTCTCTTGTTTTCGCTTGAATGATCCTTCAAGTTCCTTCTTAGTGAGGCCACCCCATCCCCATATGTTGGCCTTGCTGTTTTTGTGGACTTTTGAGGTAATTCCATTTTGAGAAGTTCCTGCATTTCCTATAGTTGCTGCTCTAAGTGCTTGATTTTGGTGGTGTTTTAATCCTGCTGAGTTGATGCTGAAAGTTGCCCTTGAATAACCCTATCCAAGTTGAAGGTTGGGGTTATGTTCTCTTTGAGGGTCGTAGTGTGGATGGGTTCCTCATCCGTTCTACTATGCCTCTTAGATTTCATTTTCCTATGTCGAGTTAAATGATCCATAATTAGTCTATAAGATAGTAACAAGGGCGGAGGTTTGAGCCTTCCTTTTAGCGCCAAAAATGTTAACAAGAAAACTAGTTAAAATCCCCAAAGCTATGTGAGACAAACATGGTTATTTAAAATAAGGCCATCGAAAAAGAATTCTTCCTTTGAAACCTTCCCTTCGACTACGTCGACTTGGTCGAAATAGTTTTGGAAGATAGCTTAGAAATGAAGGCAAGGGAAGAAGCATCTTACTCGAAACCCCTCTTTGAAATGAGTTGAAAACAGTTATTCGTACTGAATGTCCATCACTGTCGATTATGTCGAAAGGTCAATTTTAACCCTTTCGAGCATGTTAAAAAGTATGATCGACCTATTAAAGTCAAATAACTGCTTTCAACCTCAATGGCTTAGTTTCTCCTATGGAAGAACCCCTTTGAAAGGATTGCTGGTGTAGTTGAGTGTTGGTTCCTTTCGAATGAAGTCGTCCTCATATGATGGCTTTCTAATTACAACTTATAATTCCTTCGTGACATCCCTTTCGACCGTGTCAAAAGGGATTTTGCCCTTTCGAATTATATCTAATTTATAATTGCTCAAACTCCATTCAGTATACTCGATATGAGATCATCTTGAATATTTTTAAGTTCTATAAACTTGTTAGTGTCGAAGCATCATCATCATCCTTATTGGTCGTTATGTGGTACTTGACACGATGATGATGTGTTTCGCATGTATATTTTCCATGTTGATCCCATCGAATTGCATAGACAAAATGAAGTTCATAAAATAAGATAGTATCATGTGCAATTGATCATTAGTTAAGCTGATGATCTTTATGATCTTCCTCATAATCGAAATCCTTAATGAATCGGCACATTTCTCCATTTCCATTAATTTAAAATGAGGTACAAGTTTCAGAGATTTCCCTCAAATTTATTTAGGGTTACAAAGAATTTGTTATAGCAAAGATGTATAAGTAAAAGGAACGAGCTTTGGATTCCAAAATCTGGTCCCCAAAATCGGACCCCTTGGGCCTTATTTATAAATGCAAGTAGACCCCCTTCCCCATCAATGCTTTCGACCTAGTCGAATGATCCTTATATCTTCCACAACATTCCTTTCGATAGGGTCGAAAGGCCTCGCTTACCGTCAATACAATTGAAAGGCTTCTCTTTCGAGTTCTCTAACTCATCCCTGTGTTTCTCTTCTTCTCATTTTAGAACTTTCGACCTTATTGAAAGGGTCCTTTGTCCACCTTTCGCTATCGTTAACTTTTAAGCGTTCCTACTTTCCGTTTTCCCGAAATTGCTTTGAACGTCGCCAAAAGGGCCATAGATGCGCTTTTCTCCTCATGTTGCTTTTCTATGGCTTCGAAGATGTTGAAGTACCAATGGTTTCAATGCGGTAGCTAGGTTGCGAATGCATGCTTGTGGATTGATGCGGAACCTTCTGTGGATGTAATTGGCTTCGACCGGTTCGAAAAACTCAGTTATGCTTTCGAAAGGGTTATTTCGAGTAATTTGAATGAAGGTGAAACCTTTGGTTTCGAATGGTTTGGCATGCACTTGAAAGGTTATTATTTATTGCCTTCGAATGTGGTTCCTAGCCCGTCCTTGCTTTTTCTTTAGACATACACCCAGCTGTATCGAAAGGCTTGATGAGGCAGAAGGGAAGCCCTGCTTTCTTTTTCATCTTTTTTGAAAGCATTTGCACCGTTTATCTCTTGTGAGGGCGTCTGGTGCATGTGACTCCGTCGAAAGCCTTCTTAATGCCTTTGAAACATTCATTCGTGATCACCGTCGAAACTCGTGCCTGTAATTTCAATAGAGCTAGGCATTTCATTAATCTTCTTTCATAAATTTGCTCATAAGTGGATTTTATGGTTAACACCTTACAAAAAAGTATTAAATGATTTTAATGGCATTATGTTCGTAGACATATTCATATTTTGAAAAATATACTGCCTAAGTATTGAAAAGGTGTGACTCAAGGTTTTTATTCACCGAACACTTGTTGTTCTGACTCCCTCCTTATTACAAAGCAGGTTAAGGACGGAGTGATGGTGGTAACGATGCTTAGAGAGGAGAAGCTTGGCTTATGTTAGTATTTGTTATTATTGCTTATTTTTATGTATACCCACGTATTTAAACAATTGTTGTAACGGATATTATATTACGGTTTTTATGGAATTTTGTGTTATGATATTTTTATGGTTTTGAAATAAATGGGTACACTTAGCCATTATATTTTGTCCCATCCGTTGTGAGTTTTGAAAGTATAGTTATGGTTCTGCAAAGTTATTTAATTTTTTCTAGCAATAGCATATCTTAGAATGGATATTAGTTTCGATGGGTCTTTTCCAGGTCGAATTCAAGAATGTTTCGAGGTGGGCTATTACATCGACAACACACAAGGACCAAACTTTTGCTTAAAAAACTGCTCCAGAAGACCAAAGGGAGGTCATATAGGTTTCGCCTTAGCTAGGGAAGGCTCGACCATGATGAAAAAATGGGCTTTGGATTTTAGTTTGGCCAAAAAAACTACGTCGAAAAATGGCTTGGATAAAAATTGTATTTTGACGTGCTTAACCTCAAAACTAGAAAAAGTGATCAACATGAAAATTTTAGCTTATTTAATTATATTTTTGTTTTAAGAAATGAATCACTCAGTTTAGAGTAGTTCTTTGAAAGTTATGGTATAGAGAAGAAGGAATCATTTTCGAAGTTATAAATTTAGGGACAAAGAATAACTTGGTAAAAAAATTGGAAGTTGGCACCGTTGCTCTTGAAATTTGAAAAGGTGATCAGCATGAAGGCTCTTTCTTATTGAATACTCTTGGGTTTAAGAAAAATTTAATTGAATTTGGAGTGGTTTTGTGGAAGTTATGGCTTTGGGAAAAGGAGACATTTTCAGAGTTACAGAATTTACAGATAGAGAATGAGAAGGGTTTAAAAAGTAATTTTAGCATGGCTACTTTTAGAATTTGAAAAGGTGATAAACAAGAACTTATTGAAATACCTTAGGTTTCAACAAAATAATCACTGATATTTGAGATTTTTTTTAGAATTTATTGCTAAATGAATAGGAAGGAATAAATTAAATAAATTTGGATTAAGTGAGCAAATGAATTCAAGTGCAAGCACTTCTCTCTTTTATAAAATTTGCAAAGCGGAAATCACCCCTTTTCTAATTTACCATATTAACCCTAAATATAACACATACTAAATACTACATCCACGTGGCCTTGTGCACTTGCCATTAAATCATCTTTTCCTAATGCCTTTTTTGAGCTTTACGCCTAAAATAAGAAATAATTTCACTTCTTACTTTATCATCTTATTAATTACCCTTTTTAAACATTTTAATGACACTTACTTTTACTAATTCTCCTTTCATATATTTGACATGTTTATATATGTGTACATACTTGTGTACATGTGTGCAACAATGTTGCAACAACTTTCGTTCGATAAAACTCAAAATTCAAAGAACGATTTTCAATCAAATTTTCAATTTTTCATTGAACTGCTTATTTTTTGCAAACATACTTTCAAATTAAGTTTAATATCATTATTGATTAATTAAAAGAATGTTATTTGACCATTAATTAAATATATAAAATTTATCAAATATTCATAAATCAAAGAGACAAAATTCGGGATCGCTATAAGCTTGATGCTTTCAACTACTATAGTAATTTATTTTTGCAGCATTACCAGTGCGCGTATATTAAAGACTATGAGAACAAGCTATTATAACTGTAACGACCTGGAATTTCACTATTTTGATTTGCGAATATTTAATTAATTTTAAATAGTCAAATAATAGGTTTTATTATAAAACAAAACGTTTTAGATAATAATTAACAATGGTGGAATCATTTTCAAATTTTGTTTACAAAAATATTTAGTTCGATGAATGACAGAATGTGACCGAAAACGATTTTTCGAATTTTCAACGTTTCATCATACAAAAGTTGTTTGAAATATTATGAGTCTTGTTTATATTTGAAACAACATTTAAATAGTTAAGAATGTAAATTAGTTAGTATATATTGGAATATACATAGGAATATATACATAAGTATATACATGTATATAATAAAAGATGCCTTAAGAGACATGAGTTGACTCTTTGGCGATTAGAGTACAAACATGTTTAAACATGTTTTCTTTGACATGATGAGAGAGGGACATGGTGGAGGCTAAAATGGTATGTGTGGTGGAGTGTGTTGAGGTGGCAAAACAATGTGGAAAGTAGCAGTATAAGGGTAGTTTAGTAATTTACCTTTTCTATTGCTTACAAATAGCCCTCCACTTCTTTAGATTTTCCTCCCCTTCCTCCTATCATATTTTTCTCATCTCCGAACCAAATGGAGATTTTATTTTTTTAAACCTCGTAAAATTCTAGTGGTTAAAATTTTTATTTGTACGCTTCTTCAAATTTTGAGCTTAGTTATGTCCAAATCTCCCGTTCATCAAGTCCAAGAATACCTCTTCTTCTTTTGACAATATCTCCTTCAAAACAAATCCAAATTGAGTGATTTCTTTTGGAACGATAGAGCAAAAAAATTTCAACAACTTTTCTTTTGAGTACTTTTCCATGTTTTGAGAGTAACATGGCCAAAACTCAAAGAAAAAATGACTCCTTTTTGAGTTGATTTTATAATTTTCCAAGCTTTGCAAGTTCTAAAGTATTTCAAGTTTTCAAAAGAGTTTTGCAAAATTTTGGTGAGTAAAATTCTAAATTTTGGTGGAAAGATTCAACCTTTATTTTGTTTCCTATTTTTTTATAGAATATATTTTTTGGATGGTTGAATTATCATATGGTTTGATGTACATATGTTTCTAGTTTATAGTTTAGCGTAGATTTGTGAATCGAATGTTAAAGTGATGTTTTTAATTATAAAGTTATGATCTTTGTCTTATAACTAGAAGTGATATGGAAATTTGGCAAATGGAAAAGTTAATAAGCAAGGTTAGCACTTGAAAAGTATTTGTTTTCGACATAGCGCTCCTTTGAGTTTTTTAAATTAATTTACTTACTTTGTTTTAAATAAATAGTTTTCTAAATTTTTTGACGTTTTGTTTTGCTTACAAAACTTTATATTAAATTCATAAAGTAAGTTAAAAAGTAGCATTTTAAAAGACTATTTGAGATGTTAATCAAGTTTGGAAGTTACGGTATCCATAACAATAGCCGCTATGAATGAAGTTTTGATAAAAGTCCATTTTATTTGAAAATTCAGTTTTATACTTTGAAAATATTTTGGAAAGGTTTTGTAAACTTAATTAAAATGGTTTAGAAAGTTAATTAAGTTTTAATAATTAATTATTAATTAATTAGGCTTGGTAATTAATAATTAATTAAGTATTAAACAAGATTCATTAATTTTAATTAAATAAAATTAGTACCCGATAATTATCCTTTAAAATTAAGATTAATTTTTAATTAATTATAAGTTAAGTATATGATTTATTTTTAATTAATCAAAGATAAGATCAATTATTTATTTTTTAGTTAATCAAGTGTTTACTTATTTTTAATTATAAATTAATTAAGGTTTTAATTTAAATAATTATTTATTAAAGGTTTAATTTATTATTTAAGTTTTAATTAAAATATTATTTTACTAACTAATTAAGAATAATTAATAGTTAATTATTAATAAAGGTTTTTAATTGTTATTTAATAAATTAATGAAGGATTAATTAAGGGTTTAATTTGTAACAGCCCTCAAATCCGTACCCCTTAAGTCAACACTATTCTATCTAAATCAACTCAAGTTGTACAGAAATACGTACCATTTGGGTTAAAGAAGAAGAGGTAGAAGAAGAAAATAGAAAACAACAACAGAATCTAACCATCGCAGCGGAATAAAATATAATAGATAATGAATAATTTTACTCAAAAATCAAATATCTCTGTTTATATATTACATCATCAGAATACATCAATCATAGCTCAACGTCAATATCATACAATGGATACACAACAACTCAAGATACATGGCAACTCAAACACAGCGGAGTGTGTGTGTGTGTGTATATATGTAAACAAGTACGGAAATACGTATCGTCATCCTGCTCGTCGCCTGAGCTTCACAGCATCATATCCTGTGTCCTATAATACTCGGTCCGACCCGAGCATTACAGTTAAATAACACCCGAGTCAGTCTGGAACACCAGCGCGAGAAAATCACACCCAATTGATTATTAAAGTTTCAAAATGTAACGCCCAAAAAATTTTCGACTTTCGAAAATTCAACATCGACACTCACTTTATCGACTGCCGAGAAATCGAAGGCCGGAAACACGGAATGTTATGGGTTTAAGAAAGAAGAAATTAAGAAAAGAGAAGAGGATAATAGAGGGAAGAGAAAGCAGAAAATAGATCATTTTAAAATAGAAAGAAAAGAGAATAGAACGGAACAGAAAACAACATCAGAATCTCACAATTCGCAGCGGAACAACATACAAAAATAAATGAATAATCTTTAAATAAAGAACTATATCAGTTATTACATCTCATCATATTACATTACATCATATCATCAGAGTGTACAACAACAAACAGTGCAGCGGAAAAGAAATACTATATACTAGTAATACGCCATGCCATCCAGCTTGCCTCCAGCAACTCTAGAATATCCAGAATATCCTGATATACCTAACTCTTAACTGCCCGTGTGGAAATTGGTGGGCACCCAGAGTTTAGGAAGGAAAACAATAAACTCCAAGTCAGTCATGTGACTGGTGTGAGAACTCAAAACAGTTTATTTATCTTTAAAATCAAAATAGAGGAATATTTTTAAATTCAATTCGCAATGCTTTTAAAAATGGGACTACCATAAGGCCTCCCGCACACACACACATGCAAACGCAGAATCGGAGGAGATTTCTCCTTATGATAGTCAAAGATGCTTGATACGCATTTAAAAGAACATTTTATATTATTATTAGTGCATAGTGTAGAGAAAAATTCATTTCGAAAGTAGAATATAAATCTTAGCCAACATACGACCATTATCGTATGCCTACTATAGCTACCATCTAAACAGTGGTGACCACCATAAGTAAATGGCAGGTTCTACAACTAATACCGTACAAATTTCGTATTGGGAATTGGATTTCCAACGAATGATCAGGCCAAGGAACTTCCCATTGCCACATGAGAATGCCTCTGGATGGACATCCCCGAGAACCAAACCGGATCTCTACCAACACAAGGCCGGGTTACCCCTAACTGAGTAACAACTGACCGAATATGCCATCCCCCGGTCCTTTGGGACCTTTTCACCGAGCGCTCGTAATCAATTCACACAATCATAACAAAGTGTTTTCAACATGAGTAAGTATCAGGGCTCCATACCATGATACCACCCTTTTCCAGAAGGAAATGGACACATCCTAAAGGGCGCTACCCCTCATAACCTTGTTGCTTCTTTCCTGTTTTGACCATTCACGGGGTGTGAGGCTCGACGAAGTCACGTCCACAAAACATACTTTATACAAAAGCCATGCTTTGGGTCAACAAATGATCAACACAATGATCACAAGGATAGACGATCAAACAAATGATCCTATTACAAATAATCAACACAATGATCATTTACAGCATCACTCAGCATATCACATTACCAAATTGGGAATATATCGCTGATAACATTCAACTACATAACCTCTGAGCTCGTACGTCTCAGAGAAGGGTGTTAAGCTAAAAGAATAAATTCTCCGCCACCAACAGAAATATATTTGAAAGAAATCGGCTTTACATCTCAATTTGCAATGTCAGACATACAATCCATACAAGTCTGTTCCGGGCTCGAACAAAACCGAAGGCACTTCTTACGAAGCCCTTGCAATCCGGGTATTCACAATCCCGATCGAATTTCCCATCACTTAAGGAGATCTCTATACCAGGAGCTACCCAGTGCAGAAACAATCGATAGGTCATCCTATCGCTTTTGCAAATACTCGGTCTTCAACACCGATCTTCAATGCAATTCACAACGACGTATCACATATTCGGAATGGGTTATACGACCCCATGGTCCTTTCCCGGTTAACCCGAATAGTGAGCGCTTATTCAAAAACAAGTGTGGCATTCACATTCAAACAAATCACATCAAATACCCATTCAAAGGGAAATATTGATAGTCGGTTATTGAACTATCACTGGATATGCACACATCACCAGTTTCCAAATAATTTTCCAAATTATTTATTTTCCAAAATATCTTCACTAGATATATAATTTTCAACACTTCAAAAATAAATCAATATTTATTTTTAAACCAATTTCACTTTCTTTTATAAATTCCTTAGTGAATTTACATTTCACAATATCTATTGATATACGTTTTCAATTATCCATTTTCAATTTATCTTCAAAAAGATGAATTCTAAATATCACTTCATATTGGAAAACAATTCCATACTTATTTAATAAGTAATTCACAATTTTTATTTATTTTCAACACTTGGAAAATATTCAATATACTTAAATCGAAATTAAGTATATATTTCATTCTTTAAGGAAATCATTCTCTTAAACATATTTATTTGGGCTAAAACGAATGTTGCGTAAAACATCGTTACGACAACCCAAAATCACTAGTATAGGGATTCGAATTTAAAATAGATATATAAATCCCAATACTATTCAAAACATTTCCTTTCGGAAATCATTTACTATAACAACAGTGTTATAGTCCACCATTTCCTTTTATTTCTCGAAAACGTCTATTTCAACAATAAATGTTGAAATCCATGGTTTCGAATCTCAACACATTTTAAAACATCGTTAGATTGTTTTAATTCTATTTGAAATATCACATTCAAAACAATTTCTTTAACATGTTATTCACTATTCAAAAACGTGAATATACTTCATTAACAATTTCATCCTTTTATTCATTTTAATTTAAAGGATTATTCACTATTCAAAAATGTGAATATACTACGTTAATAAATTTCATTCTTTTATTCATTTTATTTCAAAGGATTATTCACAGTCAAAACGTGAATATAACTCCATTAATAGGTTACAACAATTTACTTATCAAAATAAGTCATTGCGAATTTATAAAACAACGTTTATAAATTCCATTTCTATTTATTTATAAAAAACTTCCTTTTTTTAAATTTCCGTCATTAACCTATTCCAGTTTATATTTCAATTATGAACAAAAAGTCCATATTATAAGTTAAATGCTTATAAAACGATTACTTTACAAAAATTGTTCCTTTGAACTTCATAATTATAAATCATATAACTTATAAGATTCAATTATTTATCCAAATATATTCTTTAATAATTTCACAAAATTTATAAATCTTACTATTTATAAATTTCACTTATAACTTCACCATTTATAATTCTATAAATTTCATTCATTTCTGAAATCCATTTTCACTTCATTCGAACACTTATAAAAACTCGTTTTATAATTTCAATATTTCAATTTATAAATATCCATTTATAAATCTCTTAATATAATTCAATTTATATTATTCTTTTAAAACGTCTTTAATCTCCTTTATAATTTCATCCTTTTGATTTATAAAATAATTAAATTTTATAAATCCTATATTTAAACTTTTATAATAAATTCAAAAATCCCGATTAAATCATTTTATAAAATCATTAGCATCATATTCTCAAAAATCAGTTTTTTAACTATGTTTCTTAAAAATTATAATTTTTATAACTTTAAAAATTATAACGTTTATTTATTTAAAATAGATCAATTCCAAAATTATTTTATAAAACGTATACTTTTCAAAAATCACTTTATAAATCATTTTAAAATTCCAAAATTTGGTCTAATGATGCTACACACCAAATAGTCAATCACGACAACAACGATATCATATATCGATATGATAATCCATCAAATATCAAAATATCTGAAATCAAATAAAAACTGTTGAGGAATCCAGTTGGATCCCTCTAACCTGTTTTCCTGCATCCAAAAACATTAGCACAATACCAATTTCGCTCCAGTACGAAATTATCGCGGTATATGTTTTTAATAAATATTACCCGCTTAATAACGGCGCAATAGGGTCTCATCCGCTAAAAAATACGGGAAATCAATCAACTGCAATATATACATATGCCAATATATATATATTGATATTATTTATAATACCAATTTCACTGTTTATGAAATATTCGCGGTATATGTTTTTAATAAATAACATCCGCTTACTAACGGCGTATAATGTCTATTTTAACAATCAATAGATAACAATCATCATTCAAACATGCATTCAAATATTTTAAATCTAACTATTTAAAATAAAATCGAAACCGATTCGATTGAGTGAGAAGTTCTCACCTTGATTTAAATTACGTTTTAGCGATTTATTTCGAATAAAATTAAACGCGCGTTTAATTTTACCCAAAATTCTCACTAACTCCAAACGACTCCAAACCAACTCCATCGCGTAGTGCTCATCCATACGATTCCAACGCAACTGAGTTTGCATTTTTTCGACCTCGTATGAAAAAGATATCAATTTTTGAAGTTTACACGAATTTAAATCAACTAATTACAACTTAAATTAAAAAATTTAAAACCATAACAGATCATAGCCGTAGGATCCTTCATCACGAGATCATGGCCGCACGTCTCTACATCCTTCTTCTTCGTTTGCATCTCCAGGCACTTGAAACAAAGGCCGCACCCAACCTTGATACTAGGGTTAAATTTTTCAACAAATACGTCAACATCCACCACGATCAAGAACCTCCACCACGTGCGCCACACTCCACTCTACCCACGGCCAGAGCAATGGTGAACTCGGCCCCCCCAAACTCCTCGTTTTGCGTGCGTGACCTGTAGAGAACGGCCCCCCATAGCTCCCCTACGATGCTCCAAACACGATCAAATCCGTATGGATTTCAAGATCTCATCGTGCTCTATAACTTTCGTGTTGAAAGTTTCTTCTAATTCTTCACGGATTGAAAGTAATTAAGGGATGAAAATAGAAAGATTCAGGCCTTAGAATTGTAACTGGCGGCTAGGGTTTCATGTTTTATTTATTTTTTTTATTTTTTTATTTTGTGAAGGGTGTGTATTTATAGAGAAACGATCGACACTATTCATCCGGAAATTCCGAACTCCGATTTACGCGCCGAAACTGACGTACCTAGGGTTTATCCCACGTTCCGGACACAATGGAACAGGTTTCGATAGCTAATTCGGACATCTGTGCGAGTTATGGCTGTAAACGCTCAATTTAAATTAAACCGATTTAAACGATTTTCTAGGCGTTTTAATTCGTACAGGACAAACGGTAAATCTAATTGACTTAAAATTTGAAACCTTACAATAATATCACATTACGGATCCGATGAAACAGGTTTCGTCGAAATCCGAGACTTTTTGAAAAATGGCTATTTTGACTCGCCAAATTTAAATTAAAAATAATTCGATGCGTTTCTAGCTGCCACGATCAAACGATAACTCCGATTGACACGAAAATTGAAATCCGGTAATAACTAACTATTACGGATCCAATGGAACTAGTTTTGTTCAATTCTGAGACTGTTCAAAAATTGGCTATTTTACAGTCGATAATTAAATATTAAAATATTCAATTTTCACAAATAAACTTTTAATTCGATTTTAAAAGTTCTAAAATATCATTCTAACTCTCATATGATAAAATAAAATTTTACAAATCATTTTCAATCATATTTAACCCAATTATAAATTATTTTCCATAATTTAACATATTAAATTATCGATTTAATTATCCAATTAAATCCAATAATTCAAATAAAAATTTATTCGACTTATAAATTCACTCATTAATATTTAAAATAAATTAAATATTCAAATTTTAATTAATAAAAATTCTGGGTCGTTACACAAAAATCCTTTGAAAACAAAAGCATCTCGTAAGACCATGCCACAAATAAACATGCCGGGTTTTTACCTTACGATAGCTAAAACAATTTTTATAGAAATCCTCATATATTATAATAGGGTCTATATACAAATACTTATAAAATAGCCGAAATTGTTACATTCATTAAATTCCAGCTACTAGCCACAGAGTGGGTAATACAAACAAAACTCGTACAAGGCTCGGAGGGAGAATGGATTTCCAACTAATGACTAGGCACTGGGGTACCACGTGTCGCAGTACGGTGCCTAGATCACCGTACCGAGGAGTATGCCCGCTCCCCTGCAACACAAGATCGGGACTACCCCTTACTGGATAATCCCGAGTGAAATCACCTCATGGTTGGGATCAGCAACCGCCCACTAAGCCGAAATAAAAAGGGACATCTAGACTGGAATGACCTCACCCTGCTTGGGTGCTACCCACCTAGACTTGCTGCATAAACCCTGATTTTCAGTCATTCCCATTTGATGAGTCTTGAAGCTAAGCGTTACCTTTTTAGAACATATCTCTTAGAATGCCCATCGTCCATCTGACGATGTTTCGCAAGCATTCATCCATACAAGTCCGTCCCGGGTTCGAACGGAACCGAAGGCACTACTCCTACTACATCCATTTTCGAAATATCCTCAGGATTAGTAGCGACTAGCCCTTGCACTTCACTGCTCCATCTTCGATTCCAAACTTGTTTTCTACGAAACGTGCAAACCGGGTCAAAGTGGTTTTCGAGAAATAAATCCCGGTCTCTTCGAAACGATCAGCGTATTTGTCCAATATTAATAGTCGGTGATTTAACAATCAATTAATATTCATAAAAAACCATCAACCAATAAATAATTTCCCAAATTATTTATTTATATCAAAATATCTTTACAAGATATATTTTCACTTTTCAAATTCCTTTGAAAACAATTTTCAAAACTATCTGCCTTTCTCGGAATAAATTACAAGTATTTCTATTTCCACTGGAACCACCAAGCACAAAACTATATTTTTTTAAATTAATTTAAAACACTTTACTTTTAAAAATATACTTTAAAACATTCAAGTTAAAATTACTTTAATATTTCGTTAATAATATATACTATAAGAATATTTGAAAATAAGGTTACTTAATAAAATATAAAACAAGGTTTCTACTTTTTAAAAATAAAATACTAAGTTACTTCTTAATAATTACTGCAGAAATAGAATAAAAGAAAATACTTACTTTAAACTTTAAATATTAGAAATAATAAATTTTACAAAACTTGCTTTCTTTAAAAACAACTTAAAAACATTTAATTTATATTTAAAAATTTACTTTTAAAAACATGTACTTGGCTATCCAGAGAATATTCCAACTTTAATCACTTAAATCAATTTCCCAAACTAATTTCCAATTTATTTTATTTGAAACAAATTCTTTTACTTATCAGTTCATTTCCAAATTCAGTAGTTATAAATTTTATTATTTTTATTTTTATTTTCCAATTTCTTCTTTACTCTTTCAATAATTCAAATCTTAAATTCTAAATAAATGTTTGTTCTTTTTTTTAATTAATAATACCGCATTCTAAAATTCATTAACTTCTGTTTATTCAAATTTTCCTTTCCATACTCAGGATTCATTAATTAGAATTTTAAAGTCACTTTATTTCTTTTCCAAGTCATTCTTAAATTTATTCTATAATTACCAAAATCAAATTTATATTTTTGGTAATTCATTATACCCAATTATATCAATCAAGCCATAGCATTCAATACTTCCACATAATTCATTATAGATTCAAATAATTAGAATAGAGAATATTAAATAATTTAAATAAAAGTTGAGGGGTCCAGTTGGATCCCTCCAACCTGTTTTCCCTGCATCCACAGATGTTAGCACAATATAAAATACCAATTCTAAAATATACCATGCTATAGCACATCAATTAATTCAAACACCCATCCAATTACTTAAATTTAATCATTTAAATTTAAATTTAAATTCAGCTGAGTGAGATTAACTCACCTTTAGCCTTAGGTTGCCATTCACCTCAAACTTGTATTGTTTTCCGCAATTTCTAACCTTGAATAAATATTATATGATTTATTAATATTTGAATTGTTCGAACAGTTAATTACTACTTACTTATTTAATTTAAACTAAATATGTATATGTATATCTGTTTTAGGTTTAGTTTTTGAAACTGCATGTATATTTATAAAATAACTTACATAGTTTTCATAAAAACTAATTTATATAAACTTTCCCATTTTTTCAAACTTCCTCCTTTTTTTCAATCTTTATCTATATATAAAAAATTTCTTTATATATGTTTAAACAAAAATGCTTACTGTAAATATATATAAATATATTTATTTATTTATTTTTACTTACTTTACAAATTTATATACATAAAAATCGAAAATGAATAGGTTGATATACTTGACCTAATCGAACAACCCAGTCAAGCCCTCGACCTGATCACATCGGCTTCTAAATCGCTTCGTCGTCCAACACTGCTTGCCTCATCGAACACAAGCCCTGCCGAGCCAACTAAGTCGCCAATAACGGCTCGGCCTTGTCGAGCCTGCTTCCTCCACGAGTCCATAGCCCAAGCCTCGATTTCGGTAAATCACGAGTGCCTGCCTCTGCTGAACACGTACGACCACCCACCGCTTGAACGTCACCACCACCAGAATTTCGAGCTATCGCGACTTAGTCGCTCGATCTGGGCATGGACGAGACTTTGATTCGAAGGATGATGTGGGGGCTGTTCGATTTGAGGAACGGTTAAAGGTTTCGATTCGTTCTTGATTTCACTGCCTCGGCTGAAAACAAAGAGGAAGGGGACGAGATGAATTTGTTTGAGGATCCATTTGAAAACGAAAAAGGAGCTCGGCCTTACAAATAGGAAAGGAGGCGTACTGAAGAAGGGATAGGGTAGCGTGATGTTATTAAAAAGGGGAACACGGAGATGATAGAAAATCAATGTGCTGTCTTGGCTTCTACAGTGCCTTTGAGATGAAAGAAAAACGACGATGTGTAATTATTTCAATCGGTTGTTCAATTAAAGTTTTATTTAGTTTCCACGCGTTTACTTATCGTGTGCGCACACAACAACTCCGATCGATACGAAATTTGAAATCCGATAATAATTCAATATTACGGACCAAATGGAACTGGCTTCGTTGAATTCCGAGACCGCGCCTTGGAAGGCTATTTTTAAATTCAATTTAAACGATGAAATTTCAAAACTGAATAAATCACTATTAAATTTAATTTTAAAACTTCTATTATCTTCAATATTATCAATATAAATTTTATAAGTCTTCTAATTATTTTTAATTGGTTTAAAATTCTAGATTCAAAATTTTCCCAACTTCAAATTATTTAATTCAATAATTAGATTATCAAATAAATTGTGATATTCGTAATTCAAGTTAAAATTTCTCTATTGAATACTTAAAATCAATTAAATATTCCAATTTTAATTGCTTGAAAATTCCGCGTCGTCACATTCCTCCCCCCTTAAAAGAATTTCGTCCCCAAAATTACTAGTTAGGAAGGATGGTCCAATACCTGTTACTATTTTTCCAAAACCAACAATTTAACATCCTACCAACTATCTTTTTAATAAAAGACACATTACCTTTCTTATTAACTTCTCAAACTCTCCCATGATTTGCAACAATCCTATTTGCCCAACCATTCAAGTTTTAATCATAAAACCAAATTTGATTTATCAAAATTTTCTCAAAATTTTTCTAACTCCCTAAATTCCTGAAATTTTTTGCCAGCGTCTCCTTTGCGCGGCTAGCTCGGGACAACTACAAAAGGCCTCTACGGGCTCCCAAATCCAAAAAGAAAACAAAAGGCCAAGTGGCTCAATCCAAAATCCCAATCAAATTTCACACCAAATTTAAATACATACCTTTTTGTCTAGCATTTCAAATTTATCTTTTGAAATCAAATCCAATTCTCCTTTCCCTTTATATTACCTGCATATCCTGCTTAACACCAATATCCAATCACAATATTCCCAAAAACATTTTATCAACTTCCTTACCCAATATCGATATCTCAAATATTAACTTAGATTATATTTGTACTATTCAATTTCCAAGTAAAAATTTACCATCCCTTATTTAAGTTTAGTATAAGCATTTATATGTTTCTTTATTTATTTTCACTTCACCATTCTAGTTTATATCTATTTCAATTTAAATAGATTCTTTTCTTTTCCATATGAATTCAGTTTATCTTTAACTATGAATATCTAAATTTTATTTTTCATTTATAACTAATTCATGTCATTATTTTAATTCGTTTCATTCACTAACTTATTTCAACTTCCAGTTTGAAACCATTTTGTCGTTAACAAAAGTTTACAAAATTTTCAAAAAATTTCTAACTCCCAAAATTTTTGAAAATTTTTGGCAGAGTCTCCTTTGTACGGAGGAGCTTTTGCAATTTGACAAGAGATATAAATATATATACATCGACCCACACGGTCGGAAAAATCAAAAACAGTTCATATTTCCTATTTTTATTGCGTAGGCGTACCTTATTTAGCATTTTTAAGCAAGTAGCTTATTTATTTAGTCGTTAGCGCAACCAAATCCAGCCACATGGCTTCCATGTACCTGTACTTACTCAATTTAAACATGTAAGTGCCAAATATATGAAGTTTAATAGCATATCACTTATTTACAAAAGTTAAAACATATGAATTCTAAAAGAAATTTACACCAAACATTTTTCCGTAAGCAATTTATATAGTTTCCATGCTAATTCAACTGTTTCAACTTATTCATATCCATTTTCATTCAATTTGAATGGTTTAAAACTCAATAGGTTACACTAATTTATTTTTAAGCAAACTAAGCTCATATTTAATTCAATAGCTCTCAAAATCAATTTATTTTACTTCTATCAACTCATAGAATTTTAATTACTTCCATTTACATCAAATGACAATTTATTCTATCCAGTTTGACGAGATCTATGTGAATAAACAAGTATTTATGTTTATAACCAATTTAAATGGATTTCAACTCAATTTATACTCAATTCTGTTCCGTTTTTTAAATTTATTCACAATCCATATATTCTCATTTTCATTGCATTTCATATTTGAATCCATTCACTTGCATTTCATTTTATTAACCAAACCAGTTCATTCAAAACCATTAACAAATTAGGTTCATCTTCATTACCAATTAAATTTCCTTTTATTTTAATTCATTCACGACCATTTATTTAGCACGACCCATTCCAAGCTTGCACATTACTAACCATTCCCGAATTAATTCAAACCAAGCTTTAATTTAATGGTCTTCCAATTTTACTCGTAGTCGAGTTTCTAATTACTCTCAACTTAAGTTAATTTACTCAATTTATTTCACTTCAAACTTAAGTTTACTTCCATTTGATTCTTATTTATTCCATCCATTAATTTATTTCAATATAATTAGTTTATCCACTCAATCTATTATGAATTTTCATTTCCTTAAATATTATTTACAACCCACCAAATTCTATTTCAATCCAAATTTATTTTTACTTGATTCAAATTCAATCCAATATCATTAAACTTAGTTTAAGTTGAATTCAATTCAGCTTTTCCATTTGTTTAGTTTTAAGTTAATTTACTTTAATTTATTCAAATCTTTTTTTCCTATACTTAAGCTCGCTTCATTTTACAAATAAATTTTCCTTTTTCAATTTAACTTAATTTCTATTTCAACCCAATCTCATTTCAAACTACAAATTTATTTGATTAGTTATTATACATTTTAACTTTTTAGATTCAGCTCATTTAATTATTTACAAGGTCATTTCCAATTTATTTCCACATATTTGGATTTTATTCGCAATACAAACCATTACTATTTTAAATCCAATTTCATATTGGATTCATTTAATTAATTGCAAGACCACTTTCAATTATATTTTCTTCACTAATAATTCAAGTCGAATTTGATTTATAACTTGAGTTTTATTTCAAACTTCAATATTAACTCACCAATTCATCTTTTATTTAGCTACATTAGGTTCTCATTATATGTTTATTTTGGGTTTTCTATCCCACTTTTCAAATCTAATAAGTCACAACTTATTGTTTTCACAATTCCATTTATCATAGGCTTGAATATATTCTTTCTTTATTTTTAACTCAAGCCTTATGCTTATTTATAACCCAAGCAATTTATTCCATGGATTTCAATTCCTTTACAAGTTATTCTAATTTATTTATTTTTCCATTCCAATTCTTATTCAACTTACCTCCACTTACCCAAATCAGAATCTAATTTTTTCAATAACTCAATTGAATTTGTATTCCAATTCAATTTTATTTTAACTCAGATTTATTTAACTCAATTCGACTTCAACTAAATTCGAATACAACTGGATATTATTTCCAGCCTATCCAATTAATTTCAATCCAGTTTAATTTTTATTTCCTCAATCCAAGTTAATTTCATTTTAACTTTTCACTTTAAATTTACATTCCATTATTCAAAGCTTAAATTTCTTCCTGATTTAAAAATCATCTCAATTTATAAGCTTACAACTATCTCATCAGGATTTTTAAACACCCGACTTTTTGTTTCCAAGCATTTTGAAATCTTCAACATCTCAAACCACATTTCTCAAAAGTCAAACAAATCCTGGTTTTATTCCAACAAATTTCCTTTGAAATTTTCAAAAACAACTAGCATTTCTGAACAAATTAAATTTTTTTGGCAGCAATCCATCACTTAGAAATTTGAAAATGAATACTGATGATGCGGCCGTCATCATTAGAATTATTTTCCAATAATCCAAGTGATTCCAATGCTATTTCTTTTCAAAATCCATTTAAAACAGATTTCCATTCAGAAATATCTCCAAACAATAATGCTATCATTTATCTTTAAAACACTTCGACAAACACTTCCAAAGTCTCCGGGATTTTAAATTTCCAAATCCTGCTTAAATAAGTTTTAACTATATTTCATTTGTACAGTTTATGCTTATACAAATTCTCATTTGATTACATTTCAATTTTATAATTTACATTTATAATTCATATTTATAAATTTCATTTTATAATGAATTTATTCTTAAATTTTAGTTATATTTCAATTTCTAACTAAATTTTCACTTAACAATGATAATACTTTAATATCATTATTTCTAACATCCAAGCAACCATATATTAGCTAAATAGTTTTCAAAAACTATTCTTTATATCAAAATATGTTTTTGGGTAAAATTATTTCATTTACACATATTTAAAACAATACCGTGTCGATTGCTCTATTCAAGTGTTTAGAAACCCCTTCGATACAGTTGTCGAGACTGTGCCGATGAAGGTTCATATGCCACTTAATAAATCAATCAACACAATATTAAACAATTTATATTCACTAACAAACATGCGCTCATATCTATTAATACACTCAAACTCATTTTAGAGTACTACGGACTGTATTTGAAATGAGTAGTTCCCACCAGAGCCAAGGTTATCACCAACCTATGCTCTGATACCAAGTGTAACAGCCCGCAAATCCGTACCCCTTGAGTCAATACTATTCTATCTAAATCAACTCAAGTTGTACAGAAATACGAACCATTTGGGTTAAAGAAGAAGAGGTAGAAGAAGAAAATAGAAAACAACAACAGAATCTAACCATCGCAGCGGAATAAAATATAATAGATAATGAATAATTTTACTCAGAAATCAAATATCTCCATTTATATATTACATCATCAGAATACATCAATCACCGCTCAACATCAATATCATACAATGGATACACAACAACTCAAGATACACAGCAACTCAAACAGCGGAATATATATATATATGTAAACAAGTACGGAAGTACGTATCGTCATCTTGCTCGTCTTCTGAGCTCCACAGCATCATACCCTGTATCCTATAATGCTCGGTCTGACCCGAGCATTACAGGTAAATAACACCCGAGTCAGTCTGGAATACTAGCGTGAGAAAATAACACCCAATTGATTATTAAAGTTTCAAAAATCCTTTGAAAACAAAAGCATCTCGTAAGACCACGCCACAAATAAACATGTCGGATTTTCACCTTAGGATAGCTAAAAGAATTTTTATAGAAATCCTCTGATATTATAATAGGGTCTATATACAAATACTTATAAAATAGCCGAAATTGTTACATTCATTAAATTCCAGCTACTAGCCATAGAGTGGGTAATACAAACAAAACTCGTATAAGGCTCGTAGGGAGAATGGATTTCCAACTAATGATTAGGCACTGGGGTACCACCTGTCACAATACGGGGCCTAGATCACCGTACCGAGGAGTACGCCCGCTCCCCTGCAACACAAGACCGGGACTACCCCTTACTGGATAATCCCGAGTGAGATCACCCCGCGATTGGGATCAACAACCGCCCACTAAGCCGAAATAAAAAGGGACATCTAGACTGGAATGACCTCACCCTGCTTGGGTGCTACCCACCTAGCCTTGCTGCATAACCCCTGATTTTCAGTCATTCCCATTTGATGAGGCTTGAGGCTAAGCGTTACCTTTTAGAACATATCTCTTAGAATGCCCATCGTCCACCTGATGATGTTTCGCAAGCATTCATCCATACAAGTCTGTCCCGGGTTCGAACGGAACTTTAGGCACTACTCCTACTACATCCATTTTGGAAATATCCTCAGGATTAGTAGCGACTAGCCCTTGCACTTAACTGCTCCATCTTCGATTCCAAACTTGTTTTCTACGAAATGTGCGAACCGGATCGAAGTGGTTTTCGAGAAATAAATCCCGATCTCGGTCTCTTCGAAACGATCAGCGTATTTGTCCAATATTGGTAGTCGGTGATTTAACTATCAATTAATATTCACAAACAACCATCAACCAATAAAAAAATTTCCAAATTATTTATTTATCTCAAAATATCTTTACAAGATATATTTTCACTTTTCAAATTCCTTTGAAAACAATTTTCAAAACTATCTGCCTTTCTCAGAATAAATTCCAAGTATTTTTATTTCCACTGGAATCGCCAAGCACAAAACTAGATTTTTTTAAAATTAATTTAAAACATTTTACTTTTAAAAATATACTTTAAAACATTCAAGTTAAAATTACTTTAATATTTTATTAATAATATGTGCTATAAGAATATTTGAAAATAAGGTTACTTAATAAAATATAAAACTAGGTTTCTACTTTTTAAAAACAAAATACTAAGTTACTTCTTAATAATTACTGCTGAAATAGAATAAAAGAAAATACTTACTTTAAACTTTAAATATTAGAAATAATAAATTTTACAAAACTTGCTTTCTTTAAAAACAACTTAAAAACATTTAATTTATATTTAAAAATTTACTTTTAAAAACATGTACTTGGCTATCCAGAGAATATTCCAACTTCAATCACTTAAATCAATTTTCCAAATTGATTTCCAATTTATTTTATTTGAAACAAATTCTTTTACTTATCAGTTCATTTCCAAATTCAGTAGTTACAGACTTTATTATTTTTATTTTCCAATTTCTTCTTTACTCTTTGAATAATTCAAATCTTAAATTCTAAATAAATGTTTGTTCTTTTTTTAATTTAATAATTCCGCATTTTAAAATTCATTAACTTTCTGTTTATTCAAATTATCCTTTCCATACTCAGGATTCACTAATTAGAATTTTAAAGTCACTTTATTTCTTTTCCAAGTCATTCTTAAATTTATTCTATAATTATCAAAATCAAATTTATATATTTGGTAATTCATTATACCCAATTATATCAACCAAGCCATAGCATTCAATACTTCCACATAATTCATTATAGAATTTCAAATAATCAAAACAGAGAATGTTAAATAATTTAAATAAAAGTTGAGGGGTCCAGTTGGATCCCTCCAACCTGTTTTCCCTGCACCCACAGATGTTAGCACAATATAAAATACCAATTCTAAAATATATCATACTACAGCACATCAATCAATTCAAACACCCATCCAATTACTTAAATTTAATCATTTAAATTTAAATTTAGGTGGGTGAGATTAACTCACCTTTGGCCTTAGATTGCCATTCACCTCAAACTTGTCTTGTTTTCCGCAATTTCTAACCTTGAATAAATATTATATGATTTATTAATATTTGAATTGTTCGAACAGTTAATTACTGCTTACTTATTTAATTTAAACTCAATATGTATATGTATATCTGTTTTAGGTTTAGTTTTTGAAACTGCATGTATATTTATAAAATAACTTACATAGTTTTCATAAAAACTAATTTATATAAACTTTCCCATTTTTTCAAACTTCCTCCTTTTTTTCAATCTTTATCTATATATAAAAATTTTCTGTATATATGTTTAAACAAAAATGCTTACTGTAAATATATATAAATATATTTATTTATTTATTTTTACTCACTGTACAAATTTATATACATAAAAATCGAAAATGAATAGGTTGATATACCTGACCTAATCGAACAACCCAGTCAAGCCCTCGACCTGATCACATCGGCTTCTAAATCGCTTCGTCGTCCAACGCTGCTTGCCTCATCGAACACAAGCCCTGTCGAGCCAACTAAGTCGCCGATAACTGCTCGGCCTTGTCGAGCCTGCTTCCTCCATGAGTCCATAACCCAAGCCTCGATTTCGGTAAATCACGAGCGCCAGCCTTTGCTGAACACGTACGACCACCCACCGTTTGAACGTCACCACCACCAGAATTTCGAGCTATCGCGACTTAGTCGCTCGATCTGGGCATGGACGAGACTTCGATTCGAACGATGATTTGGGGGCTGTTCGATTTGAGGAGCGGTTAAAGGTTTCGATTCGTTCTTGATTTCACTGCCTCGGCTGAAAAAAAAGAGGAAGGGGACGAGATGAATTTGTTTGAGGATCCATTTGAAAACGAAAAAAGAGCTCGGCCTTACAAATAGGAAAGGAGGCGTACTGAAGAAGGGATAGGGTAGCGTGATGTTATTAAAAAAGGGAACACGGAGACGATAGAAAATCGGCGTGCTGTCTTGGCTTCTACAGTGCCTTTGAGATGAAAGAAAAACGACGATGTGTAGTTATTTCAACCGGTTTTTCAATTAAAGTTTTATTTAGTTCTCCACGCGTTTACTTATCGTGTGCGCACACAACAACTCCTATCGATACGAAATTTGAAATCCGATAATAATTCAATATTACGGACCCAATGGAGCTGGCTTCGTCGAATTTCGAGACTGCGTCTCGGAAGGCTATTTTTAAATTCAATTTAAACGATGAAATCTCAAAACTGAATAAATCACTATTAAATTTAATTTTAAAACTTCTATTATCTTCAATATTATCAATATAAATTTTATAAGTCTTCTACTTATTTTTAATCGGTTTAAAATTCTAGATTCAAAAATTTTCCCAACTTCAAATTATTTAATTCAATAATTACATTATCAAATAAATTGTGATATTCGTAATTCAAGTTAAAATTGCTCTATTGAATACTTAAAATCAATTTAATATTCCGATTTTAATTGCTTGAAAATTCTGGGTCGTCACATAATTGATAAATAAATTACTTATTAAAGATTTAATTAGTTATTAATTTATAATTAAATTAAGTTCAATTAAATAAAGATTAATCATGATTTAATAAGAGTTTAATTTGTAATTAATCATTTTATGGAATTTTAAGTTTTTAATCCTTGTTTTTCAAGAATCAAATTGTTTTATATGTACTTCTTTTTTCAAAGATGGTTTTGAACATTAGGGATTCAAATGTGATATCATTGTATAGTCAAACAATTGTGAAAGAGTTATGTAAATGGTTTGGTTGTGTGGACGTGTGGACATGTGTTAGCAGAATAAATCCTCATTCTACTATAATGTAATTATTTATTGTACGGACGTGTGTTAGCAGAATAAATCCTCGTTCTGCTATAATGTAATTGTTTATTGTGTGGACATGTGTTGGTATAATAAATCCCTGTTCTACTATAAGTTGATTGTTTGGACATCTGGTTGCAGAATAAATCCCCATTCTGCTCTAATATATTTGTTGTTTTGTGTGGACATGTGTTTTAGTAGAATAAATTCATGTTCCTCTATAAACTGATTTTTTGGACATCCATTTAGTAGGACAAATCACCATCTTGATATTATGTTATGTGGACATATATATGTCGGTGTTTATATTGACATGTTATTCATGTTTAGGATATAAATTGAATTTACATACTTGTTGACCTATGTAAATAACTGTTAAGTGAATTGAAATTCGGCTTGAAATTGAAGGTAACTTAAGTTAGTACCATTGGGATTGCTAAGTCTCTTTTGAATTTATAAGTGGGTTTTTGAGTTAACTTAGGTTCTTTAACCAAATCGAGTTTTGAATTTTATAAATGATTTTCAAGTTATACTATTGTTTAATAAAGGTATTTATAAGTAGTAACTTCTTTATAAAATGATATTTTGCTAAATAAAAGGGTTTTTCTAAAATGTTTCACAAATGATGTTTTGTAAATGATATTTTATAAAAGAATTTGTTAAAGGAGTTATATTTTTAGAAGAGGTTTGAACTTTGAAAATAAGTAAGGTTTTGAAAGATTTTAGAAAAGAGGTTTATAAATGGTTCGTGACTAATAAAAGAGTATTTTTCTAAATTAAAATTGAGAATAAGAATATTTACAAATAAAATTGGAGATATTTATGAAATAAAGATATTTTGGAAAGAAATGGTTGATTTTTGTGGCATCATTCGAGGGGCAGAGATTGCCTATAGTTTACTATATTTTCTCTGAGATAGAGACGTAACCATTTTGTAAACTACGATCCATGGTTGATATTGAATGGTTCTTTCCATATATATTTAAAAAAAAATTCAAGTATTTTTGGAAGGAATGGTTTGTGAATATACTTATTTCGATAAGTATGTGAACGATTTGATAAGTATTCCGGAAAGTGATTATAATTAATGGGAACTTAATTAAATGAGGCTTAGTGGTTCCCATAGGAAATATGAGGCCTAAATATATAATCCTTCTTAATTTTTGTGGTAGGGAAGCAATTCCCTACTTAATGATGAAGGATTTTAATTTTGGAAATATATAGGAGAAACGCGGGAATTAAATAGTACAGTGACCATTAGTGGTGCTATATTGTACGTATAAAATCGTTTATTCTTCTAGGACAAATGATAAGGAGGGTCGTCCACTTTAATGGTTGAGGGGTGATCCCTGCTCTTATGTATTATTTCATTATTTCCTAAAGAACTGGTATTGAGCATTTCAGAAATAGATGATTGGTTTTTGGGGTGCCTGGTAAGTACGAAAGTGTACTTGTAAGGGATGACTCGTACCATAGTCACTCCAACAACCATATATGGTTCTATGAAGGAGTTTTGTGATATATTAAGATGTTGGAATCCATGTGCAATTCCAAAATCCGTAGGGGTATAATAATCCATGTGTGATTCTAAGATCTATTTGAGATATGATAATCCATATGTGATTCTAAGTCCCGGTGGGGTATTGGAATCCATGTGGGATTCCATGATCTATTTTGATGATCGTGCATGAGCTAGAATGCCTGACGTAGCCTCACCAGCAGTAACGACTAAAACCGAAGATATGAGGCATGACCAGTAGGGTTGGCAAACTCATAGGGTGCAGTCGGCTCCACCCAGACGTTATCCACAGTTGTTATTCATGAATGGGGAGATGCATTTGGTCTTAGTGAGACGAGCTATGTTTTTCATATGGTACATCACTAGGGATGTATGCTACTTTGGAAGGACATATCTGATCCTTGTGCAGGAGGACCATTTCTTAAAGCACCGAGAGCACCTCTGTGGAATCCTACACAATTAGCAATGCACTTTATCGGTTTCTGGTTATATACCTATTATTATTGATGTACACTCACGAGCATCATTGCTACTTGATTAAAATTTTATGATAATATCAATAGATTTTTTTATATAAATGTTCTGGTTATCGTAAGGTAAAAGCCTATCCGTGTTTCTGAGTGGCATGGTCTTACGATATACATTTGATTTTAAAAGGGTTTTAAAAGTAATAATTCGGTTGTATGAGTTTACTCACACTAGACCCATGTCTGGCCCAGAGTTTTATTTTCTTTCCCTAAAACTCTTAGGTGCTCCATTTTTTATGGGCATCCAAGTAGTTCAAGTTTTTTCCCCCGGATGCATCTTGAAGGAGCTTGGAGCAAGAGGCTTCATCGGTAGCTAGTTGTTATCTTGTTTCTATTGTATAATATGTATCTTGTATCAGTTTGATAGGGACAGACTGTTATAACTATCTAAGGGTAGAACTGTATTGGTATGACTCTGATGTATCATTGTTGAAATGACTTTGTGAAGTATTATGTTGATTAATATATGTTATTCTATTGTGTTGTGAGATTCTATGATTTTTTAGTTTCTTCTATCTCCTATCTTCTTCTTTCACCCCAAGTGATTAGGTTTTCCGACACATGAACACTCGGCACATAGTACAGTGGACGTATTAGTATTGATTTTCAAGGGTCGAAAGCCCTTACCGTTAAAATAATTGTCTTGGTTGATGAAAGTATTTAGGATTGTAAATGTAAAATACTATGTATCTTAAAGTAGCACTTTTTGTCGTCTTTTTGATATTATGTGTTACCATTCCATTGCGGGATTATGATGTTTGGTTCTATTCTCTTCTTTCTTGTGTCTTTTCTTTTTCCTTTTATTTTATCCTAATAATCCTTCTTTCCAACACTTGGTTTTTGGACACGTAAATACTATGGACGTATTAGTGTTGACATTTAGAGGTTGAAAATCAGGTCGTTACAATGATGCCTCGGCTCCAATGACCAAATTATCAGAGGGAATTTACCGTCCCATAGCTCAATCAAAGGACAATAAAGGAGAGAACACTCATATACATAACTTTGAGTCAACTCAGATATGTTTCAATTTCTGAATACAATTTTAATAATATGTATCACGTCTTAATGGGTAGTAATGTACACGAATACAATAATTGAGGAACTCACATATTAAGAACATATATGAATAAATGGTTCAGGGTACCGATGTCACATTAGGAACTGTAACATATACATATATGTTAAAATATGCAGTACGTTAATCACAAAGTATGCATCACTTTAAACCTTACAAACTATGTATAATCCAAAAACTATCCACTTCCAATGTCCGTATATTGACTCTTTTAGCAACCAATCATTAAACACATCCGCAACTACTATAGTCATTTCATTTCTATCATCCTTCTAAGTAAATCGATTAGTGCTACGGACCGCGATCTCCAGGAAAAGGTTGCTAAACTCAAACATAGGGGTACTCCATAATATACACTATATGTAGTAAATCCCCTACGGATTGCTTGACAAACATGACCGACTGATGTTCATAGACGGTTGTGCTGAAATCACATCACCTCAGCCTGACATAAGGCATTGTCATATACACAACAAACCTCGAGCCTTACTAGGAATCAAGGTATGAGTATAATAGTCTAATAATAATAACATCCATGTATAGTGCTGGGTATATACGCATGACGTATCAATCAAACAATTAGTCATCACTCACACCATAAAAAATTTCGTCCATAGTTTATTTTCACAAATCAGTGATGATAATAGTGTCACGGCTCTACTCATCGTGGCTCATAGCTATAACTCTAGTCATCTGGGATATCACAAATATATCTACATTGCATGAGTCGCTTTTTGTTGAATAAATTCAAATCATCATTTCAAATCATTCCTTTTACGAAGTTGACATTTTCTAGCTTAGCTTATGACAGCACAATATCATACTATCTTTTGTGACTCCCATTAGGATAGCACTTTGATAAATCTCCCTAGTGGATCCACCTACTATGTAGACTATCTTTCTTAGCAACTGATCGTAGTCATTTTTACCTATATACTTCTAAACAGGTGTGGTGGCCCCAACATGGCCACATTGTTTCCTTACCCATTTAACATCTAAAGATATGATAAATCTTATTGGTGCAATTGTCTACTTTATATATCAAGCTGGTGGCACTATTTCTCTTTGTTTGCACTAAGCCTTAAAAAATGTTAAATTGCTTCTTTTGTCCTAGCAACGGATAATTTCGACACTGGTATTGATACTAGCTATCTAGTGGTCAATACCTTGTACCATTCTCTTCAAATGTAAAACTTCAATTTTCAAAACATTCGGCTTCCCAAAACATCATTATTCCCCAAAATGATGTTAAATCCCAAATAAATGTCGTGTGTATTCATTTCAATTCATCATGTAATAGGATATTAAAAATTTCACTTCAAACAGGACAATTCACACATTCTAATTAACAAGAGTGATGGTATGAAAGAAGGAGTAAGGCCATTAATGAGGATCAGAAGACATTAGAGTGGTTTCTGTAAACATTAGATAAGGCTTTCAACAAGAAGATGGTAGCATCAGCAAAACCTTTCGAAGAGGCCAAAATGATGCTTCAGCAATACTTTAGATAAGCAAAGAGCTTTTGACAAGGTCGAAAGTTACCTATCGGAGGCAATAAGTAGCATACTTTATGCACATGCGCAAAACCATTCGAAAGGATTGGCTTCGTCTTCGTCTACATTCATCAGAAGAATGTTCGGTAAAATAACCCTTTCGGAAGCATAAGTTAGCCTTTTGAATTGGTTAGAACCACTCCAACCTATAAAGGAAAGATTATACATCCGGTAACACCAAAGGATGAGGTTCTGCACTTGAGAAGGAAGATACTTTCGAACATAAACTTATGCAGCAAATTTTTTATGATGTTTTGACCCATTCGAAACCCACAAAGCCCATATGTCGATAGGCTCGAAGGCCAACACCCATGCTAACTTGCATTGAGCATAAGCAGCTAATTGGAAAGTACATCTATATTCCTTTTGATAGATTCAAAAGTATCAAGCAATATACCTTTAGATGAAATCGAAAGCTATCAAGCAATAACTTTCAACGAGGTTAGAAGCAATCAAGTAATGTACCTTCCGACAGACTCGAAAGGAATAAAGCCAAAAAGAAGGAAGCCCGGTCTTCAGTGGTAGTGGAAGGGTGGCCATGAAATCCTTTCGACTAGGTCGAAAGCTATGATTCAAGCGATGAACACAATAGTAGGATAGCAGACCTTTCGACCGTGTCGAAAGTATTGGGTCGAAAGGTGACAACCTAAACCTATAAATGAGACCCTAGGGGTCTGGATTTGGGGATCTGATTTCTTTCACTTCTCACTTGTATTATCTAAAAGTTGGTAAACCTAATTCCTAAATAAAAGTGGGGATTTAGTCAATCTGTACATCTTTGGTTGTAATGCCCCACACTGACACCCACATTAAAAAGGAGAATTACTAGGCAATTATGTATGCTAATGCGGAGAATAAGGCTGTTTAGGAATGACCATCTATAATCTTATCTTAAACATCTACTCAATATGTGTATAAATGCTCTATGTTTTTTAATATCTCATGGATCGAAATATCCAATAAATACTTAATACAAAACTATAGGTGGCTAATGGATCTATCAGCACGAAATACGATAATAGAATGCAAATCACATCACAAAACAGTAGTCATCAATATATATATATACACAATACATATACACTGATACATCCCAGTATGAGACAAACTGACACATAAAAGTGGTATAGAGACCATACTGTATACATCTAATCAAATACATATCAGAGTCAAGCAGAAGGAGATATAAACTACACAATAGTGTTAGGCTGATATCTAAGCAGATGCATCAAAGCTAAGCCTCGTAATTGATAGCTAACCTGAAATAACTTGGTCTGACCCGAGTACAAAATATATGGGTCAGTCAAGCTAAAACAATCGGTTAATAAGGATAGACGATAATATGAAGCATAAGACACAAGGTGATAATTCTTCTCAAATGAGAAGAGGCAACAGAAAGAATATAACCCATGACATAAGTGAACTATTGTCACTTAAGTATACAAAGACCTCAAAAGAGGTAAACTCAACTATAACACTCAAATTATATAAACAATCGCCAATGATAATCCCCAAATAAAAACTCTTGACACTCAATAGAGTTTTATAATCCCAATAAAGAAATCACCATAAAACAACATATATATATAAGCCTTTCTCTAACTCAAGGCTATAAGTGAATTCAACATCTCAAAATTGGTGAAATCGAAATCAAAAACTCATAAAAATTCCCTGGGTTGACCAAATCCCATTTGCATTCTGAATCGATGCTGCACGTTCCATTCTCAGATGGCCGAAGCCTCTGACAAGGTCGCTAACACCTCACAAAGCAATTTTTCCTCATGACAAGGTCATTGACACCTCTAGAAGCCATTTTGTCAGCCCTAACAAGGTCGTTAACACTTCCCAAAGTAGTTCATCCTCATGAATAGGTCTCTAACACCTCTCGAAGCAGTTCTATTACATAAACATCGTGAATGTGTCATAAAATTACGAATAAGAAGCCAAAAAGTGTTAGCATGTGTCCCGTACCACACGTTCACATTTAGCAGTTTACTAGCCACAAGTCGATTCCACACTAGGAACGTCATGAAACTTATAAAATCACATCTTGCCTCCTCTCATTTGAGAGCGATAAAGAGACACCATACTTATCTCATCTCATCCACAAGTATTAAATGGCATCGTAACTTGCCTCATCTCATCAATAAGTGAAACATCGTGACGGTTCCTCATAAGCCATAAATCTCAAAGTAGAAATCCGAAACTATAAAACTCACCAAATATTGGCCTTCCCAGATAATTCCTAAATATATGAATTATAATCTCAAAAATCTGCCATAAATTAGCTAAATAACTCAGGAATCGATAACCTAGATAGTTTCGATCGTAGAAGTCCGAAATTAACCGAAATAATAAATGCACGTGTCCCATAGTACGTGTTTTACTAAATCATTTAATTCTCTTTCTCATACGTTTGAATAGTGCAAAAATGTGTGTTTTATATTTAAAATAGTTTACTAGAGAAAAAAAGCATTTAAAACTTTTTCCAAAAAGATTAATAAAACCAGTATTTGAAATTCTTTTATTATAGAAAATAAATAGATTTTACATTAGATAAATTATTTCAAAATAACATATATTAATAATTTGAAATGTCCATTTATTTCAAAAATCACTTCAAAATGGTTTTGTGAAATCCATGCTCGAAAACAATGAAAAACAAGAAAGATAACTTAAGACCGATAACTTGATTTCAGTACGAATCAATTGAAATTTAACCCAAAGTCAATTCAAATTCTATTTAAATTTGAATTTTAAATTCTTCAAATATAGCTAGCTTATTGATAGGCATCATAGCTCTCAAAACATCTTAAAAACAACATCAACATCAAATAATAATGAGGGCAAAAATAAGCTAATACAATTCTCAGGTCAATGATTCTTATTACTATCATTTTGTTCTCGGGATAGCAGTAGACAAACACAGATTTGACTAAGGTAACTCAAAATTCCAAAAAACTTAGAACATGAAACTTTTAGCACAAAGTCTAAGCTTTTTGAAATATATAAAATTATTAAATTTGGATAAGAAAATTGAAAGATATGGCCAAAACAAATTCCTTACCTGAAGTTCACCACAGTTGTCGTTTTTAGTTTCAGGATGGCGATACTAGAATGAACTTTCGACCATCTAAACGTCAAAATTTAACAAAACCTAAAACATGAAAGTTGTAGTAGATAATCTAAGATTTCAGGAACATCAAGAATCGTCAAATTCAGGCATCAAATGGAAAAGATATGTTCAAATTACCAACAACACTTAGCATAGAAAGTCGCAGTTTTACAGTCACAGGGCAGCGATTTTGAATTGGGTTTTTTGACCCTTTATGCTCAAAATTTTCGAAAGTTTTTAACATGAAAGCTATCAAACTCTTTTCATGCTTTCCAGAACTTTAATGAATATCAAATTCCGATTTAAAACGAAAGAGACATGCTCAATTTACTGATAGCATTTTCACAAATAAACATACAACAAACAAAATTGAGATTTCTTACCTTGAAATCTCAATCAAAACTAGAAAACATGAGTTTTAAACTCACCTTGAATTAGAGAAGATCAAACCTCAGATGTTTTCTAAAAGAAGCAAGTTTTGAGGAGAAGAAAGCTTCTAATAACCTGTAGACTTCCTTTTGATTTATCTTTTGATTTGATAAAAGTAGCATTTAAAATTGAAGAAAGATAGGAATTTGGTTCAGATTTGAAAAGAGGAGATAGTTCTTTTTCTTTCTGTTTGGTTTACTGTAAAATAAATTGTGTACATACAGTGGAAGAAAGAAGAAATCATCTCATTTGTTTATTATGGCTATGTTAAGAAATGGGCGTTGGACCCAAACAAAAGAAAATCAATAGCCTAAGTTAATCATTTCATCACTTAAACAAAATATATACATACGTTACTTAATAAAACAACATTTTCCACGAAGTTTTAACACAATAAATAATGTAAACATACCTACAAATTAAATAAATATTTGACACTTGATAAAAATATAATTTATGTTATAAAATATTTTTATTATTAAGAACTCTTATTCTTCATAAATAACCAATTTTACACAAATAAACACATAAAACCTTATTTTTAATTCCAAAAATTGAACAAAAATCATTTTCTTACTTAGAAAAATATTTCCAACCATATCCAAACTTTATTTATAGCCAAATCTCATTAACCAATTTCCATCTTTATACTTAATTAAACACCCTTTAAAAATCAAATACCTCATTTAAAAATTATTAAAACAAGTAATTGGCAATAATTTATAAAATTATTTCATTTTCTCTAAATAAAGATTATTTTCCATCATTATTAAACCAAATAAATAAGATAAAGTTTCAAACTTTATTTTTCTCATTTCATTTTTCAAAATTCATTGGTTTATTCCAAATAACAAATAAAATTTCTAATTTTATTTTAATTTACAATATTAAATTATAACTTCCGTTACATTTTAATATTAATACGTAATCTCCAAAAGCAAGGTTGTTATAGACTCCCCTTAACAAATTTGCAACCTTGCAATTTCTAGAGAAGTGTTTGTATTACACATAATTATTACATCAATCAAAGGAAGATAAACAAGCTCGAGTTTTAAAATTTCTCACCCTCAACACAAGATGAGAGAAAACTAAGATAAGATTGCTCGATTAATTCTATGATTTCCCAAGTGGAACTACTGGGATTTGCGGACCGTTGAATTTCTACGAGCAATAAATCCCTATTTCGAAGGCGTTTCGCCTTTGAAGCAAAACATGGATAGGATGTTACGTAATAGATAAATTGGGTGAGAGCCATTCCTAAGAAGCTTCAAAAATAGAGTCGGGATTTAGTCACAAGTTTATCTCGAACTCTAACTCACAAGATGATAATCGATACGACTTTCCATATAACACTACGAAGGGAATCATACCGATAATAGATCGAAAACTATTAGGAAAAGGAAACCCAATAAGTGGTAGGTGGTTTTCCTCCAATAACACCAGAGTCATACGATTTCATAATTGCAAGTTGTAAAATTATTGCACAAAGGCAAGATAAGACTTCAAGGAATAGATTTTTAAACTTTCTTTTGCTAATCAAATATTCTTAAAATTTTCCAACCTATTACCTTCAAGATTTAAAATTCTCGATTTTCAACACTTGAAAATTTCCAATGCTTCTTACTTAATTTTTTTTACTTTAACTTCATTACTCTTCATTGGAGTAAATAAATTTTAGGTTGTTTATTCTCTCATTCTTCCATAGGTATACTCTAGTTTACAACATATTATTTTTCAATTTATTTCTCAAATTTTCTAAGTGTTAGAAATTTTTGAAAACATCGATGGAGTCACCTTCGTATGAAGGGCCATATACAATATTACAAAAATGATTATATAATATACATTGACCATTAGGTCGAAAACACAATATATATCATCATTTAACACTTATAAAAATTAATCTGAAAACATACCTTCTTTTTAGCATTTCAAAGTGATTTTGCACAAACTTATATATAATCTTTTTGCACAAAATATATTCCAACTACCCTCTTTTCGCCTTTACTTAACTCAAATAGATGATATTGGTTCATGTTCACAAATAAGAAGTGCTACATTTAATTATTAAGGAAATAGAACAAATTCATTTCAGACCTGCTGTAAAGAAGACATGTTTTGACCTAGCAAACAACAAAATCTGAAAAACTTTATAAAATAAAAGTTGTTATACTCAGTCTAAGTTTTCAGCGATATGAAGATCATCAAAATCGGATTTCAGATTTGAAAGTTAAGTTAATTTTACCTTCAGCTTAATCTTAGAAAATTTGTAATAGGGCAGAACTGCCTATCCACTTACAAACCTATTTTAGACTCAGTAAATGCAAAATCTTTCGAAGTGGTAAAAAGAAACTTTATAGCTTACTGAAAACTCTTTAATTTTCAGAAAGATTGAATTCATTTGGAGTTATAAATCACAAGTTATCGCTGTTTTACTGCAGTACTTTGCCCAAAAAAATTCAGCTTTTTAAATCAATATATAATTTTGAAATTTACCCAAACCATTTTAAGCTCAAGCTACATTTTCAAAAAGAAAAATTGCTACATAATTTATGAAACAATTTTCTTCTTTTTTCCCATGAAAGCTAAAACATACAAAATTATGATCAACTTATGTAATCATCATAAAACATTTCATTAAGTGGAAATATTTTCATTAAAACAATTAACTTAAAAACTCATTTTGGAAAAGATATCTAAACTCTTTCATTATTAAGAGATGGTTATTGATTATCCACAAAAATTAATTCTTAGGAGATATATAGAGTATTAAAATTATTTTCACAATTTAAAATGATTATACACATAAATTGTTCATTTATCAAAAGAATCCAAATTCACATTTCCACTTGTCGCAAGAATTAAATTTACATCTAATTATCAACATAAAACTAATTAAAGTTGATAATTTGTTCAAACTTGTTTTCAAAATAATTTTGCAATTTCAAACCCACAAGTTTTAATAACATTTAGGTTTAAAACAAATACTAGCTCATAAATTTATGCAAAAAGTTCTAAAATAACACTTCGTTATTTTCTCTTAAGATAGAGTTTTATATCTATCTTCTACTATTACTCAAACAAATAAGTGACAAAGAAAATTTTACAGTCATCAGTAATAACGAGTACTAAACCATTCAATTAATATTTTACTTTTTCAATCCAAAGTATTCTTTTACTTTAAATACATCATTTTATTAATCAAAGCATCAAATAATATTTTCTTCTAATTAAGACATTCCCTTAATTAGAATTATTCACTTTACTTACCTAAATTACCATATTCAATTTCTCAAATTTCAAATAATATACGGGTATTGCCTCGCCATTAATGTATAGTGAATGACCCCATCGGTTGACTATAGAGTTGATCAAATGATCAAAACTGCCTCGCCACTCATCTAACACTCACTATGGTTTAATAGTTTCATTAAACATTTAAAATAAAAATAAAAATTAATACTCCACCATATTAATTATTTCCAAACTTTACTTATTAAAACTCAATTTATCGTGTCCGGCTATCTCATCCTAGCGTTTAGGAAATTCCTATCGATAACGTTGGCTAAACGCATCGACCAGAATACTTAAAGCACTAGACGGACAACCCAACACAAAAATTCATTTTCTCTAAAAAGAAATACCTCATATATACAACTCAAAATATAATTTTTTTCCAGAAAAAAAAAATCAAATTTCTCTTAGAAACAAAAATTCAATTATAACTTAGTCTCAAAATCAAAAACATAAGAAGATCTCATCGAGATATTTCTAGAAAAATCTATTCACAAGATTGATGGAATAGGCTGGAGTGTTCATTATTCCAAATGGTATAACTAACCACTCACAAGACTCATAACAAGCGCGAAATGCGGTAAGGGTAACGCTATTCTCCACGACTCGTAGCTCATGAAAAATCGATGTAGGGTCAAGCTAAGGAATGACCCTAGCACCACTCAAGAGATTAAAAGAAATCTATGAGATATAAAAGCAAGGGTTAAATATCTTCTCAATTGAGGAGCAGTAACATTGACAACAAATTATTACTTTGAGTGAAGTAATACCACAAAGTATATCAACAATTGAGTATCCAAAGAGGATAACTCAAAAAGACGTAAAATGGAAATGTCAAATAAATTCAATGAATCACCTCAATTTCTTAGTGGACATCCTCGTGGAAGGATGACCTAAAGGCTCAGAATAGGAAAATAGGTCAATACAATAATCGATTGCCCGATTGGGTATAATACCCGAATAGACTTACAGAAATCAACGGAGTCATAATGACTGAAATTCGTGATATATCATCAACATCCCCAGGCTCAAAAGTAAATACAAAGACTTTGAAATCATCGTTAACATTCTGATGAATAAGAAATAAAAAATCAGCCGAACTGGGATACTCAATATAGGATTATTCAAGTCATAGAATATGGCTTGATAATAGGCAAGCCACTTCATCTCAACACTCCAAACTCTAGATAGAAAATGGCATGCTAATTCGAACGAAAAGATAAGCTATAACTAATAATCTAAAATCCTCATACATCAAGCTTAATATTGCAGACCCACTCAATAGGATTCCCAATCCTCCTAAAAGAACAAGATAAGGACATCTGAAAGTATCAACAAACTCCTTCGATACGGATGAGTGTCAAGCATCTGTATTGAATAGGACTCGAATAAAACAATCACGATTAGGATTACTCTTAAGATAAAATGTCATTAATTTTATTTTCGGAATACAATGGAATAAAATATTCCTAAACATATCCTAAACTTCAATCTCAAAGGACACGATAAGCTAAAGGACACGATGATCAAGGGATTTGTAACATTTGTTTGGATATATCGTAATATATGCTTTTGTTCTGTGCTTATCCTATTTTTTTTTTGAATTCAGCTCTGATACCAAGCTATGATGCCCCACTCCAAGACCCATATTAACAAAGAGAATTACTGGGCAATTTGTTTGCTAGTGCGGAGAATAGGGCTGGTTAGGAGCGATCATCTGTAATCTATTTTTAAACATCTACTAAATATGTCGATAAATGCTTTACGTTTTTTTCTATATATCATGGATTGACATATCCAATAAATGCTTAATACAAAACTATAGGTGGCTAATGGATCTATTAGAATGAAATACAATAACAGAATGCATATCACATCATAGAACAGTAATTATATATATGTTTATGTATGTATGTATATATGTATGTATGTATGTGTGTATATATGTATATGTATGTATGTATATAAAACACATATACATTGGTACATCCCAGTATGATACAGACTGATACATAAAAATAGTACAGAGACTATACTATACACATCTAATCAAATACATATCAGAGTCAAGCGGAAGGAGACATAAACTACACAAAAGCGCTAGGCTGATCTCCAAGCAGATGCAGCAAAGCTACGTCTCGTAACTAATAGCTAACCTGAAATAATTCGGTCTGACCCGAGTGAAAATACATGGGTCAGTCTAGCCAAAATAATCGGTTAATGAGTATAGACGATAAAATAATGCATAAGATACAAGGTGATAATTCTTCTTGATTGAGAAGAGGCAACAGAAAAAATATAAACCATGACTTAAGTGAACTAATGTCACTTATGTATACAAAGACCTCAAAAGAGGTAAACTCAATAATAACACTCAAATAATATAAACAATCGCTGATGATAATCTCCAAATCAAAACTAATGAAACTCAATAGAGTGTTATAATCCCAATATCAAAATCACCATAAAACAATATATATATATATATATAAACCTTTCTCTCTAACTCAAGGCTATAAGTAAATTCATCATCTGAAAATTGGTGAAATCGAAAACAAAAACTCATAAAAATTCCCAGGATTGGCCAAATCCCATTTGCATGCGGTAGCGATGAAGCATGTCCCATTCTCAAATGGCCGAAGCCTCTGATAAGGTCGCTAACATCTCACAATGCAATTCGTCCTCATGACAAGGTCGCTGACACCTCTCCAAGCCATTTTGTCAGCCCTAACAAGGTCGCTAACACTCCCAAAGTAGTTCATCCTTATTTTTAGGTCTCTAACACCTCTCAAAGCAGTTCTGTTAGGTAAACATCGTCAATGTGTGACAAACTCAAAGACAGAAATTCGAAAAGTGTTAACTTGTGTCCCATACCACACGTTCGCACTTAGCGGTTTACTAGCCACTAGTCGTCGCCACACTAGGAACATCATGAAACTCAGAAAATCATACCTCGCCTCTTCTCATTGGCGAGTGATAAAGAGACACTATACTCGTCTCGTCTCATCGATAAGTATTAAATGGCATCGTAACTTGTCTCGTCTCATCGACAAGTGAAAACGTCGTGATGATTCCTCATAAGCCATAAATCTCAATGTAAAAACTCAAAACATAAAAATCACCTAATATTGGCCTTCGTAGATAATTCTTAAAGATAGAAATTATAATCTCAAAAACCCACCATAAATTGGTTAAATAACTGTAACGACCCGTAGATTTTAATAGTTTTAAATGGTTTTATTAAACGTAATTAATTGAAACTTTTGAGAAATTCTATATAATAATATTTTGAGATAAAAATTTAATATTTGGATTACGTCCAATTAAACATAGCAGATTTTAAATTTTCAATTTATTTTATCAAAGTTTATTCCATTGTGAAATTCTATTTAATTCAAGCTAGCTAATAAAGTGCTTTAATAAATATTACAGAATCAATTTCTTTAATAAATATTGTAGAATCAATGCAAAGATGTTATCAATTTCATTTTTATGGTGGTACGTTCCTTTACGCTTCCTACCGGTTAAAAATTAAATGATTTGCTTTGATGGGTCAGCTAAATCAAAGCAACGTGACCGTTGCTATTTATTTCTTTTATTAATTGCTACAATTATTTTCACCAAATCAAGGGTTGACCGTTACATGGCTTTCAAATTTTCGACTCTGCATTCAAAAAGAAATGTATAATATAATAAGTACTTCATATTTATTTTCAGTACGTTTCACAAAATTTTCTCTGTCCGTACTTTTCTATTAAATATATACTTGCAGCTGTTATCAATCCATCGTTTCAATTTATTATATGGTCCGTTACTCTGCCTTTTCAGATTTGAACGTGCAGCTGGTGGCATTAAAAGTTGCTTTAATTATCCACTGAATTATCGTGACCATCCCACTACTCTATATTTATTCCTGTACGTTTTATCTTCGCTTAAATTTCTCTGTCCATTCTTTTTTCCATTTTAATATCCTTGTCTTTCCATACTCACGTGCTTTCCAATCAAGCAATAAATTGTTTAAATGTCCACCCTATCAACTTAACCGTTTCACACCAGTATCTAATTCAAATCTATCATTATTCTACCGTTTCTTCTTTAATAAATTATATGTAATAGTATATCATAAATGGACAGCTCATTCTCCACCCATTCATTTATCCTATTCAATCAATAATGGAATATAAAGTTATATATTTGGTATACAATTCAAACAACCGTTACCATGCATACCTCCTAAATTCTAGCGATTGACCCTTCTATTTCCATGGTTCCAATTTTAGTTGCTGGATTACTCATTCCTACCGTTCAACTATATTAAATATTTATAACGTGTAGTCTCTGAGCCTATTTAGCTTCATTTTTTCTTCCTCTCTGTTGCTTCTTGGAAAAAAAAGAGATTTTTCCCATTACAATGCTAAAACACATATGATGGAAAAATGAAAAAGGACCAGTTCTCCTTCCTATAGCTTCGTCAAGCCTCTGCGACCACAGCCCGAACCACCTGTCAAGAGCCACAACCCACTCCATGCCTCCTCCCCTTGTCATCCATATTTTTATAAACGGTATGCGTATCATATCGCAATATATGTTTCGTTTTTAAATGTTTACATATAGCATGAATATGTACTAGTACTATATAGTCTATTTTGTTTAATGGATATGTTATACAAGCTGTATTTTCTTTTGTCTAACGGATTTCGAAACTTATAATAAATATTATTGCATTAGTTGTTGTTTTCAACTTCCTGCAACACTTTGTTTTTTTATTATAAATTTTAGCTTGCTGCAATTTTCTTTTCATCTATATTATTGTTTTCTATTATCTAATATATACATTTTATCTAGTTATATATATTATACTATAAGGTGTATATATATAAGTTTTTATAACCCTTTATAATATGTAGCTATGTATATAAGATTGGACCAGTTATATATGAAACCATTGGTTATAGCAATTAAAAATATGCAAAGGAATTTATGGTGATATTTACTTATGAATAGAACAAGATACGTACCACCATCTGTATCTTCGTCTCTCTCCCCATGTTTTTTATTATATATATATATATATATATATATATATATATATATATTCTTTCTTTCTTTTTTTCTCTTTTCACTCCTTTCATTTTATAGCTTTTAAATAAATTGACAAACGCTTTGGAAGTATTTAAACGCAGTACACGACAAATTTAATAAGCAGTGGTGTTTTACGTCATTTATAGCCAAAAAAAATTTTTTGATAAGTTCATACATTTCTAAACTGAAAATAATAAATATATGATGCGATGGAATTTGAATTTTCATACACCGTGCCTTGAGCTGATCTTAAATTTAAAAGAGGTATAACATATCAATCGCTTACAAATAAGACGAAGTTAACGTCCTAAATTAACTTTTAGCAAATTGAACGTTACGGTCGTTATTAAGAAACCAACATATTGTGTCATTTGATTATTTGGGTACTAATAATACGTTATTTTATTCATTCCATCAATTCATTTCACACCACGTTATTTTAAATAAATTGCTACTCTTCTACTGAAATTTATCCAAAAATTTAATAAAAATGATCCGACGGTGTATTAGCCTTCAGGACTAATCCCTGAATTCCAAACGTTGGATCCACTTTGCATTCTGTTTTTTTCCTTCTCTTTTTCCATAAAACATATATAAAGTATAAAGTTTATATTTGTTTTCTGATGTTAGTTGAAATGTAAATATTGATTTTTAAATAGTATATCTATATATATAAGCTACTTTTGTTGTTCGTATATAAATGGTATTGTATGTGCATTTTTATGAAATAGCGCCTAATGTATATTATTTTATAAAAGAATTCATTTGTTATGTCAACCAAATATATGTTACATTTGGTTTATATAAATATATTATAACTGATGTTGACTTCTTTCATTATACTCTTTCTTACAGCTAAAATATGTCAGTATTGTAACCTAGCACATGATTAATATTAGTCTGTTTATATAAGTATTTATTTCAAATTCCATATTGTATATATGCTTGATTCTAATTTATGTGTTTTAATATAAAAAACAATGATTTTGGAAAATATAAATACATATATATTTAATTTAATTTAATATGTGTTGAATTTAGAATATGACTTTATATATATAGTTATATATATATGAGTCCACTCATACCATTATCTTCGCCGATCCCGTTCTGACTTGTTCCATCAATTCTTGTTATCAGCTTTGATCGTTGAATTCGTGCCGATTTTGCTTTGCTTCGATTCATAATTCAAATTTCAGTGTCTGTAGCAGTATGCATATCCGTGTCATCTTCTGTATTCTCTAGGCTCGAGAGGTGAGTAATCACTCACGATTAACATATTTTTATTCATTAAATTTGATTTCAATTGAAACGACAACTGAAATATGGTGTTGTAGTTATTTAAATTTGTTATATATGTTATTATCTATAACTGTTCACCTGCGGGATATGACACCATATCCTGTTGTTTATATTATATTGTTATTGATGATATATGCCTGTAATTTTATTGTATTTTCTGTTATCACTATGCAAGTTCCCTGTAGTTTAGAAATCACTATGGGTTGAAATGATACATACCCGAACAGACTTTAGAATAGGAGAAAATCATTAAGGGTTGAAATGATAAACCCAAGCGATTTTAATTTAATTGAATTTGGGATTACAGGTTGAAATGATATCCACCCGTATATATTTAGTATACGGATTGAAATGATAAATATAGCACTTGACTATATGATAGGAAATGTATACAAACACCGTTGGTCCATATAAATATTTTGAGAATAATTTCTATAATTTTGGAAAGAAATATATGGTTTAATAAATTTGATTCTTAAGATATTATATAAATGAAAATTGTATATATATATTTAGTAGTAATATTTGATTTAAATTAGATTGATTTAATACATATAATATGGTTAAGTATTTATGTAAATCTATATTTCAAATAGATTCTCTTGTAATAAATTGAATAATTAAGAATGGGAGATAAATTTGGGTTTATAAAAATGGTATTTAAATAAGGATTTATTCAATTAAATCGATTTGAAATTTTTGAATGGGAAATTTAAAGGTTATGATTTTATAACTGGATTTTTGATTTAAGTGATTTAATGAATATTTCACGTTTAAATAAATTAAAGAAAATATTGAGTAAAATATAATTTAAGGTTACTTAAATGATATTGAATCTAATAAGGGAGTATTTCAAGACTAAATAATAATTAGGTTAAATCGAGATCTATATGAAACTGTTATATAGAACATTTAAATATTAAAGCCTTGAACTATATTGGAATTTAAATGGTTTATGTTGAGATTCGGATCTGTATTTGAAATCAACGTAGTTGAATTTGTTATTTAGCAACTAAATTGAATTGAAATGAAAATTTAGGTTGAACTAAATTTGAATTTATTATTTAGAAAACTAAATTGAACGAAAATTTAGATGAAACGTTGAATACTTAAAGTTTTGAAATATATGGAAATATAAATGGTTATTTGTGATTATAAATCCGAATTTGAGATCGATAAAATTTAAGTGGTTATTTTAGAAATTGAGTTGAATTTAAATTGATAAATTGAGATTGAATTTAGTTTGAATGGGAAGGTCGGGTTGATGTTGGAACGATTCGTTAAGTTGAGGAAATTGAAAATACTTTACTGTATAAATTATTTAATATATATAAATACTATTTTGGGAAATATAGAGATATTTGAAGTGAAAATGAGATTTGGTTTTGAAGTATAAATTAAGCTGAAATGACCACGGTGTTATAGTGTATGTTTCTACCTTGTAGAAAGTTCCATGGACCCTTAGAGGATGATTATCCCAAACATCCTTTAAGATTATTTGTATTTCAGTTGATATTTCACTTGAGTTGGATTTATTGATATAAGAATGTTAATCCTGACTCGAGTGTTTTGTGTTTTGCTTTACGCACGGATCAGACTGAGTGATACAGCATTTGAGACTCACCTTTGGAGTTCGAAGCTTCATTTGGAAATCCAACTATCGGTTCAGATTCTAGCCTTTCCAGTTGATTGGTTCAGAGAAGTCATCTGTTGCATTGGAGACTTCACTGCATTTGAACTATTCGGTTGTATTTTTCTAACTCTGATGTATATAGTAGCTCCAAGAATTACTATTCTTTATCTATTCCGCCTCATTATATTACTCTGTGATCTGTGATTGATTTATTTACTGTATATTTTAAGTTTTGCCAAATTTTAATTAACAATTCGGTATTTTGAATTATTCAAGTCGGATATGTATGGTTTTATTGTCGATTTGAATGGTCCAAAATAGCGGGTCGTTACAGTTGGTATCAGAGCTTTGGCTCTAGGCAAAACTTAGCATATATAGTAAATTTATTTACAGAATCACTTTCGCTCGAGTTGAATCTCTTCCTTTTGACTCGATTTCCTTTGAATTTTGGAGTGTCCCTCGGTTCCGAAATTCATTCTGTCTCTCCCTATTTATATTCGTTTGATTCTAGAGTATCCCATAACTCCACTGAATGATTTGTAAAGGGGGTGAAAACTACTTTTCAATTGGCATTGACTCACCGAAGATTTCTGTATCCTCTGTTTACAATGCTGCTATATCTTGTTATGCTGAATTCTATATCTCTGGCGATCGAATGTCGAATTGCCTCAGAATTCTACACCGATCTAATTTTGGAATCACGGTTGACCGGTAAAGGTCGCCCACGATTTATAGAAGTATATCCATCTTCTATTTTGTAATTTAATTATCTCATCTTCGATCGAGTCTATCTTCGAATCAGGATTCTATTGATTGGAGTTCCTCTAAATTAAATCTCTATCTTTGTTTTGAAATCCATTCTTGAATCATCCTTTGAAAATCGGGTTTTGTTTGTATTTTTGAAATTGTTTTATATATTGAAATTATTATTTTGATAACTATGATTTTATTCTATATATAAAAGTGAAAATGTTTTCGATAAGGATTATATACCAATATATAAAACAAATAAGAAATGTTATTCTATATAAAAGGGTTTTGAAAGGATTTGAAATTTTGAAAAAATATACGAAATTAATTTATATAAAAATGATTTATAACCGAAGTGTTAAATTTGAAATTCGAGAATTGAATTCCAGTGTTTTGAAATTGGTTTTAAGATTTTTGAAATTATATAATAATACGATTTGAAAGTATTTTCTAAATAAGAAGTGTTTCAAATGACTCAAACGAGTTCCAATGATTTCAATGAAATTTCAAGGAAGTTTTAAGAAAATAGAAGTCCAGAACTCACTTTGTCGCTGGAAAATAATTTCGGTGATGAGTGCATGCATCATCGACATTGATTTTCGAGTTTCAGAGTGGGGGAGAGGCCACTCTAGTAGCTTTGCTATGCGAGTGATATTGTGAAACAAATTTTGATTTCAAATTCCGAAGAATAATTCAATATTCGAAAGATATATGTATATATATTAAAAATGATTTAAAGGAAACCGGTATTCAGTCCTCGAGTTTCGGATTTGATTTGGTATAATCCTATCTATTTATTGTTGATTTTCAAGTCTTGAATTGGAAATTTAATTTCCCTAACTATTTTGAATGTTCGAACACTTCCAAATCGAGATTAAATTTTCAAAACTAAGAAATTTCGAAGAGTATAAAATGTTTGATAAAGAATATAAATTTAGTTTTGAAATTTTTTAAAAAAAATAGTCGAATAATGGTTTTCAGAAAGGTAAATTGGATATTTCACATAGAAATAGATAGTTTAAAAGTTAAAAAAAAGGATAATTATAAATTTGGAAACCATTTTGAGTATAATTGATTTTGGAAAAATATTTGGTTTTGAAATTAAATTGGAATTAAAAACCAGTACATATATGGTGATTTTGGAAATGAATTTGTTTGACTTGAATTATTTTAATTTGGAAAATGGGATAATATTCTAAACTTATTATTTTGGGAACTTTGAAATTTAGATATTTAATTTGGAAGAAAATTTGGTGAAATCATATATGATTTTGAAACCGAATTGATATTGAAATGATTTGAAATTTGAGAACCTTATATTATTAAGCACTTAATTTGGGAGTGGTCGAACTTATATAAAATGGATTGTATAAGTATGAAGTTGATTTGAAATCTATTGATTTGAAAGGTACTCAATTTGGAAAGAGATTTTATATAATTGAAGTCTATATAAGTATGATTTGATCTACTATTGATTTTGGAAAGTATTCGATTTGGGAAAAATGGAATCCTATATATATGGACTTTATATAAGTACGAAATTTGAAAGTGATTTGGAAAGGTACTATATGATATATATTTTCGAAGTAAAGATATGGAATGTGCCTCCTGCTTGATATCCGCTTTGTGGCCACATCGTGGATTCGTTCTATCGATATTATTCTCTCTGATTTTTGGTTTTCTGGATGTAATACTCGAGTGTTCCCACCGTGGCGTAACGCATGGTTTTTTTCTCTCGCGACTGCATAGCGCAATTGCCTGGCTGAGTCTGGCCTAGGGTTACGGATTGTTTCCTGGGGGATCCAGGCGTAACCATTGTGTATCCTGAAATCTGTGTAGGTCGCGAATAGTAGCGAAACTGCCTGGCTGAGACAGCCTAGGGGTACGGATTGTTTCCTGGGGGACCCAGGCGTAACCATTGTGTTTCCTTCACTCTACTAGTCATCATGGCGTAACTCGCAGGGCTGAGAAAGCTTACGGATACGGATTATTTCCTGGGGGATCCAGGCGTAACCATTGTGTATCTACGAACCATGGTCGGACAAAGGTTTTGGTTTGGTTGTTTTGTTTGGATTGTACTTTCAATATATGTTTTAAAGGTTTTTCAAGTATTTTCACTAGGTGTTGAAACAAGTCTACTAAGTACTTGAAGAATTCTAGCTTTGCGCCTAATCAACGCATGGCCAGAGTCTGCAAGAACGAGGACAAACTTGTTGAAACATCGAGTTATAAAAGTATTTTCGAAAGGAAAAATTATTTCGATATAATAGTATTTTATTATAAAAGTATTATTATAAAGGTATTTATTACAAAAGTATTTTTCCCAACAAAGAAATTTTGAATTAATATTTGAAATTTAAATTCTTATGGTTCTAGATCAATTATTTGTGCCCGATACTATTCCTTGCATCTACCTTATCTGCTCAGTTTAGTTATTCACCTTGATTCTGTTTTCCAAATCTACCTTCATTCCTTGTTGGATATATTCTTTAAAATATTGTTTAATTATATACTACATGGTTTAATAGAAATTTTAGTGTTATAAATATTTTAGAAGTTATTTATCTAAAATAAAACATATTTTCTATAAAAAATGATGACTTGTGATCTAATAATAATACTTGGAAGGTATCTTGAAACAAAATAAAAATTTATGAATTTTGGATTTAATATTTCAATAGCTTCTTTGTAATTATAAGTAATAATGTATATAATTGTTTTCAAAGGAGTTTGAAAAGCATTAAAGTATTAAAGAAAATTAAATTTCAAATGAAGTTATCAAATAAATATTTCAAATAAAATTTATATAGTTTTAAATTAATTGTTATCTTGTCTTTCAATCTATTTTATTTCTGGTTGTTGTATTTTCCTACCTCCTACCTTTTCGGGGACGAAAAGTTTTGAGTGGGGGAGAGTGTAACGACCCGTAGATTTTAATAGTTTTAAATGGTTTTATTTAACGTAGTTAATTGAAACTTTTGAGAAATTTTATATAATAATATTTTGAGATAAAAATTTAATATTTGGATTACGTCCAGTTAAACATAGCAGATTTTAAATTTTCAATTTATTTTATCAAAGTTTATTCCATTGTTAAATTCTATTTGATTCAAGCTAGCTAATAAATTGCTTTAATAAATATTGCAGAATCAATTTCTTTAATAAATATTGCAGAATCAATGCACAGATGTTATCAATTTCATTTTTATGGTGGTACGTTCCTTTACGTTTCCTACCGGTTAAAAATTAAATAATTTGCTTTGATGGGTCAGCTAAATCAAAGCAACTTGACCGTTGCTATTTATTTCTTTTATTAATTGCTATAATTATTTTCACCAAATCAAGGGTTGACCGTTACGCGGCTTTCAAATTTTGGACTCTGCATTCAAAAAGAAACATATAATATAATAAGTACTTCATATTTATTTTTAGTACGTTTCACAAAATTTTCTCTTTCTGTTCTTTTCTATTAAATATATACTTGCAGGTGTTATCAATCCATCATTTCAATTTATTATATGGTCCGTTACTCTGCCTTTTCAGATTTGAACGTGCAGCTGGTGGCATTAAAAGTTGCTTTAATTATCCACTGAATTATCGTGACCATCCCACTACTCTATATTTATTCCTGTAAGTTTTATCTTCGCTTAAATTTCTCTGTCCATTCCTTTTTCCATTTTAATATCCTTGCCTTTCCATACTCACGTGCTTTCCAATCAAGCAATAAATTGTTTAAATATCCACCCTATCAACTTGACCGTTGTTATTGCATCACACCAGTATCTAATTCAAATCTATCATTATTCTACCGTTTCTTCTTCAATAAATTATATGTAACAGTATATCATAAATAGACAGATCATTCTCCACCCATTCATTTCTCCTCTTTAATTAATAATGGAATATAAAGTTATATATTTGGCATATAATTCAAACAACCGTTACCATGCATACCTCCTAAATTCTAGCGATTGACCCCTCTATTTTCATGGTTCCAATTTTAGTTGCTGGATTACTCATTCCTAACGTTCAACTATATTAAATATTTATAACGTGTAGTCTCTGAGCCTACTTAGCTTCATTTTTTCTTCCTCTCTGTTGCTTCTTGGGAAAAAAATAGATTTTTCCCATTACAATGCTAAAACACATATGATGGAAAAATGAAAAAGGACCAGTTCTCCTTCCTACAGCTTCGTCAAGCCTCCGCCACCACAGCTCGAACCACTTGTCAAGAGCCACAACCCACTCCATGCCTCCTCCCCTCGTCATCCATATTTTTATAAACGGTATGCGTATCATATTGCAATATATGTTTCGTTTTAAATATTTACATATAGCATGAATATGTACTGGTACTATATATAGTCTATTTTGTTTAATGGATATGTTATACAAGCTGTGTTTTCTTTTGTCTAATGGATTTCGAAACTTATAATAAATATTATTGCATTAGTTGTTGTTTTCAACTTCCTGCAACACTTTGTTTTTTTATTATAAATTTTAGCTTGCTGCAATTCTCTTTTCATCTATATTATTGTATTCTATTATCTAATATATACATTTTATCTAGTTATATATATATTATACTATAAGGTGTATATATATAAGATTTCATAACCCTTTATAATTTGTAGCTATGTATATAAGATTGGACCTGTTATATATGAAAGCATTGGTTATAGCAATTAAAAATATGCAAAGGAATTTATGGTGATATATACTTATGAATAGAACAAGATACGTACCACCATCTGTATCTTCGTCTCTCTCCCCATGTTTTTTATTATTATACATACATATATATATATATATATATATATTCTTTCTTTCTTTTTTTCTCTTTTCACTCCTTTCATTTTATAGCTTTTAAATAAATTGACATACGCTTTGAAAGTATTTAAACGCAGTACACGACAAATTTAATAAGCAGTGGTGTTTTACGTCATTTATAACCAAAAAAAGATTTCGGATAAGTTCATACATTTCTAAACTGAAAATAATAAATATATGATGCGATGGAATTTGAATTTTCATACGCGGTGCCATGAGCTGATCTTAAATTTAAAAGAGTATAATATATCAATCGCTTACAAATAAGACGAAGTTAACGTCCTAAATTAACTTTTAGCAAATTGAACGTTACTGTCGTTATTAAGAAACCAACGTATTGTGTCATTTGATTATTTGGGTACTAATAATACGTTACTTTACTCATTCCGTCAATTCATTTCACACCACGTTATTTTAAATAAATTGCTACTCTTCTACTGAAATTTATCAAAAAATTTAACAAAAATGATCCGACGGTGTATTAGCCTTCAGGGCTAATCCCTGAATTCCAAAAGTTGGATCCACTTTGCGTTCTGTTTTTTTTTCTCTTTTTCCATAAAACATATATAAAGTATAAAGTTTATATTTGTTTTCTAATGTTAGTTGAAATGTAAATATTGATTTTTAAATAGTATATCTATATATAAGCTACTTTTGTTGTTCGTATATAAATGGTATTGTATGTGCATTTTTATGAAATAGCGCCCAATGTATATTATTTTATAAAAGAATTCATTTGTTATGTCAACGAAATATATGTTACTTTTGGTTTATATAAATATATTATAACTGATGTTGACTTCTTTCATTATACTCTTTCTTACAGCTAAAATATGTCAGTATTGTAACCTAGCACATGATTAATATTAGTCTGTTTATATACGTATTTATTTCAAATTCCATATTGTATATATGCTTGATTCTAATTTATGTTGTTTTAAATATAAAAAACAATGATTTTGGAAAATATAAATACATATATATTTAATTTAATTTAATATGTGTTGAATTTAGAATATGACTTTTATATATAGTTATATATAGTTATATATATATATATATGAGTCCACTCATACCATTATCTTCGCCGATCCCATTCTGACTTGTTCCATCAATTCTTGTTATCAGCTTTGATCGTTGAATTCGTGCCGATTTTTCTTTGCTTCGATTCATAATTCAAATTTCAGTGTCTGTAGCAGTATGCACTTCCGTGTCATCTTCTGTATTCCCTAGGCTCGAGAGGTGAGTAATAACTCACGATTAACATATTTTTATTCATTAAATTTGATTTCAATTGAAACGACAACTGAAATATGGTGTTGTAGTTATTTAAATTTGTTATATATGCTATTATCTGTAACTGTTCACCTGCGGGATATGACACCATATCCTGTTGTTTATATTATATTGTTATTGATGATATATGCCTGTAATTTTATTGTATTTTCTGTTGTCACTATGCAAGTTCCCTGTAGTTTAGAAATCACTATGAGTTGAAATGATACATACCCAAACAGACTTTAGAATAGGAGAAAATCATTTAAGGGTTGAAATGATAAACCCAAGCGATTTTAATTTAATTGAATTTGGGATTACAGGTTGAAATGATATCCACCCGTATATATTTAGTATACGGATTGAAATGATAAATATAGCACTTGACTATATGATAGGAAATATATACAGACACCGTTGGTCCATATAAATATTTTGAAAATAATTTCTATAATTTTGGAAAGAAATATATGGTTTAATAAATTTGATTCTTAAGATATTATATAAATGAAAATTGTATATATATATATATATATTTAGTAGTAATATTTGATTTAAATTAGATTGATTTAATACATATAATATGGTTAAGTATTTATGTAAATCTATATTTCAAATAGATTCACTTGTAATAAATTGAATAATTAAGAATGGAGATAAATTTGGGTTTATAAAAATGGTATTTAAATTAGGATTTATTTAATTAAATCGATTTGAAATTTTTGAATGGGAAATTTAAAGGTTATGATTTTATAACTGGATTTTTGATTTAAGTGATTTAATGAATATTTCACGTTTAAATAAATTAAAGAAAATATTGAGTAAAATGTAATTTAAGGTTACCTAAATGATATTAAATCTAATAAGGGAGTATTTCAAGACTAAATAATAATGAGGTTAAATCGAGATCTATATGAAACTGTTATATAGAACATTTAAATATTAAAGCCTTGAACTATATTGGAATTTAAATGGTATATTTTGAGATTCGAATCTGTATTTGAAATCAACGTAGTTGAATTTGTTATTTAGCAACTAAATTGAATTAAAATGAAAATTTAGGTTGAACTAAATTTGAATTTATTATTTAGAAAATTAAATTGAATGAAAATTTAGATGAAACGTTGAATACTTAAAGTTTTGAAATATATGGAAATATAAAGGGGTATTTGTGATTATAAATCCGAATTTGAGATCAACAAAATTTAAGTGGTTATTTTAGAAATTGAGTTGAATTTAAATTGATAAATTGAGATTGAATTTAATTTGAATGGGAAGGTCGGGTTGATGTTGGAACGATTCGTTAAGTTGAGGAAATTGAAAATACTTTACTGTATAAATTATTTAATATATATAAATACTATTTTGGGAAATATAGAGATATTTGAAGTGAAAATGAGATTTGGTTTTGAAGTATAAATAAAGCTGAAATGACCACGGTGTTATAGTGTATATTTCTACCTTGTAGAAAGTTCCATGGACCCTTAGAGGATGGTTATCCCAAACATCCTTTAAGATTATTTGTATTTCAGTTGATATTTCACTTGAGTTGGATTTATTGATATAAGAATGTTAATCCTAACTCGAGTGTTTTGTGTTTTGCTTTACGCTCGGGTCAGACTGAGTGATACAGCATTTGAGACTCATCTTTGGACTTCGGAGCTTCATTTGGAAATCCAACTATCGGTTCAGATTCCAGCCTTTCCAGTTGATTGGTTCAGAGAAGTCATCTTTTGCATTGGAGACTTCACTGCATTTGAACTATTCGGTTGTATTTTTCTAACTCTGATGTATATAGTAGCTTCATGAACTACTATTCTTTATCTATTCCGCTGCATTATATTACTCTGTGATCCGTGATTGATTTATTTACTGTATATTTTAAGTTTTGCCAAATTTTAATTAACAATTCGGTATTTTGAATTATTCAAGTCGGATATGTATGGTTTTATTGTCGATTTGAATGGTCCAAAATAGTGGGTCGTTACAATAACTCAGAAATCAATAACCCAGATAGTTTCGATTGTACAAGTCCGAAATTAACCGAAATAGTAAACACACATGTCTCATCCCACGTGTTTTACTAAACGTTTAGTTCTCTTTCTCATACGTTTAAATAGTGCAAAAGTGTATGTCTTATATTTAAATAGTTTACTAGAGAAAACAAGCTTTTAAAACTTTTCTCGAAAAGGTTAATAAAACCAATATTTGAAATTACTTTATTATAAGAAATAAATAGATCTTATATTAGAAAAATTATTTCAAAATACTATATAATAATAATTTGAATTGTCCATTTATTTCAAAAATCACTTCAAAATGGCTTAGTAAAATCCATGCTCAAAAATAATGAAAAACAAGAAAGATAATTCAAAACCGATAGCTTGAATTCAATACGAATAAATTCAAATTTAACTCAAAATCAATTTAAATTCTATTAAATTTGAGTTTCGAATTCTCCATATATAGCTAGCCTGTTGATAGGCATAATAGATCTCTAAACATCTCAAAAACAATATCAAAATCAAACAAGAATGAGAGCGAAATAAGCTAATACAACTCTCAGGTCAATGATTGTTATTGCTATCATTTTGCTCTCGAGACAGCAGCAAACAAACACAGTTTTAACTAATCTAACATCGAAATTTCAGAAAATTCAAAAGATGAAACTTTTAGCACAAAATCTAAACTTTCTGGAATAACTAAAATTATTATATTTGGATGAGAAATGTGAAATTTATGGCCAAAACAAACTCCAGATCCGAAGTTCACTACATCTGTCATTTTAGTTTCCAAATAGCGATACTAGAGTGAACTTTCAACCATATAAACTTCAAATTTTAACAAAACTCAAAACATAAAAGTTGTAATAGATAATCTAAGATTTCAGGAACATCAAGAATCGTCATATTCGGACATCAAATGGGAAAGATATGCTAAAATTACCAACAACACTTAGCATAGAAATTAGCAGTTTTACAATCACAGGGCAGCGATTTTTAATTTGGTTTTTCGACCCTTTATGCTCGAATGTTTTGAATTTATTTAACGTGAAAGTTATCACACTCTTTTCATGCTTTCTAGAACTTCAAAGAAAATTCCGATTTAAAATGAAAGAGATATGCTCAATTTACTGAGAGTATTTTCACAAATGAACATATAACAAACAAAATTAAGATTTCTTATCTTGAAATCTCAATCAAAACTAGAAAACGTGAGTTTTAAACTCACCTTGAAATAGAGATGATCAAACCACAGATTTTTTTGAAAGAAGGAAGTTTGAGGAGAAATCTTCCAATAACCTATAGACTTCCTTTTGATTTCTCTTTTGATTTGATAGAAATTGCAATTAAAATTGAAGAAAGATAGTAATTTGGTTTAGATTCGAAAAGAGGAGATAGTTCTTTTTCTTTCTGTTTGATTTAATGTAAAATGAATTGTGTACGTACAGTGGAAGAAAGCAGATAACATCTCATTTCTTTATTCAGGCTATGTTAAGAAATGGGCTTTGCACCCAAACAAAAGAAAATCAATAGCCTAAGTTAATTAATTAATCATTTTAAAAAAAAATACACATATGTTACTTTCATTTTCCACCAAGTTTTAACACAATAAATAATGTGAACATATCTACAAGTTAAATAAAATATTTTACGCTTAATAAAAAGATAATTTATGTTATAAAACATTTTTATTATTAAAAACTCTTATTTTTCATAAATAACCAATTTTACACAAATAAATACATAAAACCTTATTTTTAACTTCAAAAATTGGACAAAAATCATTTTCTTACTTAGAAAAATATTTCCAACCATATCCAAACTTTATATATAGCCGAAACACATTTTTAAACCAATTTCCACCTTTTTACTTAATTAAACACCCTTTAAAAATCAAATACTTCATTTAAAAATTATTAAAAAAGTAATTGGCAATAATTTATAAAATTATTTCATTTTCTTTAAATAAAGATAATTTTCCATTATTATTAACCGAAATAAATAAAATAAAATTCCAAACTTTATTTTTCTCATTTCATTTTTCAAAATTAATTTTTTTATTCCAAATAACAAATAAAATTTCTAATTTTATTTTAATTTACAATACTAAATTAAAGCTACCATTATAGTTTAATATTGACAGATAATCTCGAAAACTAGAGTTGTTACATTGGTTAAATAAAAAGAAATATTATAATAATTTTAATTTTGATTGTACAACCGCATTGGGATTCTATTTGCACATGATTATGAACATCTGAAGTCGACCTAGACGAAAGGTTCCCTTTTAGTTAAATAGAGGCGCCTAGTATTCATGCATTCTTTGAGTTTTAACTCGAAACTGCAAGATACTCGAAGCCCATCCTTTCGACCTTGTCGAAACCCACTCCATCTGTGACGCCCCACCTCTATACCCACACTAGCCAAGGACACTACGGGGTAATGCCGTCAACTAGCGCGGAGAATAAGGCTGTTGAGGAGCGACCATCCGTGTAATTGCTTTGTGCGAGCACCGATATGTCAGATAGTTTAAAATGCATTTCATTTCAAGAGGAAATCCGACATGCCGATACAAACTCAAAGCTATTTCACAGTGGCTATATATAATCTTCGGAAACAAATATAGAAATAAGCATAACACAAATCAGTCGCAGATATCCATATCACAAAGGCGGAAAAAGATATGAATATAACACATGAAAGTGTACATCAGAGTAGTGTCAAACAAGATCCACAATATCACAAAAGAATAGCTACAAGTGTTTCACAAAAGAATAAGTATACATCATAGAGTCTACATATCGAATGTATACAACAAAATAAACTACAATCTAAGTAGTTAGCCAAAAGTCAGAATAATAATCCAAGATGAGAAGTCAAGCAGAAGCACCTGTAACATCTCGGTCTGACTCGAGTATTATTTAATAAGAAAATAATAAACGGATCAGTCTTACTATAAATATCAGATAAAATGATATAGAATAAGAGATATGACGGAAATAAAGGTATGATAACCACAAGGCCATACTATAATAAGTATATAACAAAAATCAACCAAAGATTAGTCGATAACACAAGAATCTTCTCAAAGATAAAAAAGAATGTCATACTCTATATTTTTATTCACCAAACCATAAATATTGGCAAATATATCAATGCCAATTCACAAAATGTTGATGACACACAAATTCACCAATACACAAATATTGATAAAGCATATCAACGTAAATCACGAAATTGGTGGAACACAAATTCTAGAAATCATCATAAGAAATCCAGAAATCACAAAAAGGGGGAGGCTTATCACAAACGGAAGCATAAAAACTCCCTACGCGTGCATCACAAACGGAACCCTAATTCCATGGTTGCTAACCACCACAAATTGAGCCGAAGCTCCACAAATTGCCCGAAGACCATGGGTTGCTACCCCACCAATTTGAGTCGAAACTCCACAAAACGGGGTTTAGTCTCCCTCGCAGACAAAGAGACATCGCACATTGCTAGTCTAAATCACAAAAATGATCGTCATTGATCATCAAGAAGCGTCAAGTACACTAAGCTAGTAATATATGAGTTTAGCTTCATGTCCCATAACCACTACCATGGCAATTTTCAAGAGTCGAAGGCTGGTCATCGTTTTGAAATTTTTGTTGTTCGAAATTTGAATTATTTACACAAAAGTTGTTGTTAAAATATCCGTATGAATTTGGAGTGAACTCATATGGATTATATTGATTTTCACAGTTAAATTTAAGTGAGTAAGAAAAAGGAAACTCGGATATTTTCAAGATCCTTTTTTTTTGGTTTTTTTTTATAAAGAAAAATATTTACAAGTATAATTTATTTTTCAAAATAGAAAATCGATTTTTGTTTTGTTTTTTGATTTTCAAATTTTTTTTTAAGAAAAAGTTTTATATATTTTTTTTGGCTTTTGAAAAGATTTTATAAATTTTTTGTTTGGATTTTTGTTTTTCTAAATTTTTTTTTCGATTTTTGAAATTTCAAAGGAAAAGGATTTAAAAATTTCAATGGAAATGGAATATTTACAATTTTTTTAAGTTTTGGATTTTTTGAAAACTTTTTTTGTTTTTTTTAAAAAAAATATGCATGAACTAATGCAATTAAATGAATGCAAGGTTTTAATTACAAATGATTTATCCTAAGTTAACCCAAAATTGTATAATCACAAATTGTCTTAGATAAACAAGATAGTTCTCAGCCAGGTAACAGACAGGAGTTATCGGTGCACCACGAATCACCGTAGCAATGCAGCCGAAGGTTTAAGTACCTTCAGAGGAACAACCATTATAATATTTATGAATCACCGTAATGTTTATAAATGGTTATTACTCTGCCGTAGCCTAGACACCAAGAAATTAAATTGTTTAAAGAAGACAAATTGTCGATATACAATTAAGTGTTGTCGATGTCTAACCGTTTTTATTAATCAAAATTCTATGATGAAATGAAAAACAGAAATTAAACGTGTATTTACAATGCAACTACGAATGGATTTTTGTTTTTTTAATTTTTTTTTAAAATGTATATGCAAGCAAACAACAATGCAAGGCAAATAAAAACAATAGATATAACAAGCAAGTAGTTTTTTTTTTGGCAAGCAAGGCGAAGCAAGCTTCTCCTCCAATCTGCTTTGGCAATCTGAAAATAAAAACAAAAACTTGTATATATCTATACACAAGTGGTTGAACAAGTTTTTGTTGTTTTTTATGATGTATAAAGATGGAGATTAAGAACAAATCAAAGCGAAATAAAACAAAACAAATTCAAACTAGGTTTTTTTTGTTTTTTTTAAGGATAAAATAAACTAAATTAAAAGAAAACAAAACAAGTGAGGCAAAAAAAAGACAAATGAAAGGAAAACAAATGAAAACTAAAACAACTAAATCTATACACAAAAGAAAACACTGTTATCAAATGAACTAAAACTGAACAAAGGAAACACTCAACTTTAAAACCCGGCCCAATTAGAAACAACAGCCCAACTCCTTTTATTAAAAAAAATAAGATTCGAAACTGTAAATCCCCAATCCCCTTTTCACTTCTCTTCTATCGTCCTTTTTTTTTAAATGGTGAATTCCACACTTTCGAAATTTCTTTTAATTTCAAATTCGTATACGGCAAGCGACAACGTGATTTCAAAATCACCAATTCCAAAATAATTTGTTTGGGATGCTCGAAATTGGTTGTGGAGTAGTGGACGTAGTTGGAGGTGCTGTCGAATTGTGGTGATCAGAAGCTTGTTTCAACTTCGGGTTTGAGGGTGCAAGGTGTCGAAGTGGGCGAAATCTTGACTTCAGTGATTGTACGAGGTTGGTCGCAGTTGTTAATGGTTGAAGGCGAGGTATGTTGCTTGGCAAGTCATGGCCTGAGAAGTGAATGTTGCTATTTCCAGGCGAGGTTGAACTGTCGAATGGTGGAGTTTGGAGGAATTGAAATGGTGGCAGGGGGATGTGTTGACAGCAGTGGTGCTTTTGAAGGCTGATTGTTTGACAGTTTGATGAACTACAGGGTGGCAGTGGTTCAGTCAAGGCAGGGGAAATGATGGACATTACAAGAAGTAGGTTATCTGCTGTGGTTAATGAGGAAATTAAAAGTGATGGTGGTGGTAAGTGGTGAAGTTACTGGCGGGTTGGATGAAGCGTGGTGGTCGTCGAGGCGATTGGGTGTAGGCGTTGAAGTTGATGAAGCCGATGTTAGGAAGGGGGAAGGCAGTTAGGCTATAGAGCCGATGTTTGGTTGTAGTTGCGGTTAATGCATTGGAGAAATTCTGGTCAAAAACTTATTTGTGGTCAGGTCGATGAGAATGGCTGGGCAGTGACACTATATGGTCTGAGAGGTGGTGGTTGGCTATTTTTGTGACAGTGGGTGGAAGCAAGTCTGTTGTGAAAATTGTATTGCAGTGAGTGGTCAGTGAATGAGTGCACAGAGGAAGCAAGAATTGTATTGCTGCTGCGAGTGGTGAGTGACCGTCGTGGTCAGTGAGAAGTAAGTGAAACTGCTTGCTGTGATGTGAAGTAAGTTGCTGTTTGTTTTGATACTGGACTGTTATTTTTGATATTGAAGCAAGAATTGTAAGACGATATTGGAGTGTTTGTTTTGAGGAGCTATTTGTTAATGCAGTGAATTGAAGAGGAGAGGGTGGTAGAAGCACTGATGGTGATGAACTGTACTGGCACATTTTTGATGTTGTAGTCCGGTGTTGGTGGAGTGGTATGATGATATTGGTTATGTTGTAGTCCAGTGTTAGCGAGATGATGGCTGTGGTGGCAGATGTTTTGGTTATGCTGTTTGGATGTTAGTGGTCACATTAGCAAGAAGTGGAAATGTAAGAGGAGTTGGGAAAGGATGTAACTGCAGTGGTCGTGGTAGGGGGTTGCTGAAGTGTTCAGTTGAACTGTTGAACCAATGAAGAGGACTGACTTGCAAATGGCAACAGAAAAGCACTTGGAAAACCAAGTTGTAAATGTAATGTGAAAGTAATGTAAGTGAACAAGAATGCTAGTAGCAATGTTCTCTGTTGCAATTTTAATTACAAATGTAAACAGTAAGCAATAGGACCTTTTCTTTTTGTGAAAATGCAGAGAAATTTAAATGACAACAGTGATGGAAATGCACAAGAACAGCAAACAAAATGCAATGCAAAATGGATACAGAAATGCACAAGAAAATGAACAAGAAAGATGCAATGCAATTTTTTTTTTAATATGCAAATGCAATTCAAAAACTAAAACAAGCACATAACAAATTGGAAACAAAAATAAAACAACAAACACACAATATTTTTTTTTTTTGTTTTTTTTTTATAATGCAAACACACACAATAAAACTATTAATCCGAAGAATAGAAAATTAAAATCAAGACAAATCTCCGGCAATGACGCCAAAAACTTATTTGTCGACAGAAATTCTATCGGTTTAGTAAACCGTCGAACGAATTTAAATTAAAAATAACCGCAAGCGCACGGTGTATGAATGTAGCACGTGGCGAATACGGGTCGATCCACAGGGAATTGTTGATTTAAATTTCCTACTCAATCAAATTATACCAAAGTCGAGAGTGTGTTTAAGCTAGAAAATGAGAAAATGAACTAACTAACAAAAAGAAAAGAAATGCAAATATGAGAGTTAAATGACAATTTAGAGAATAAATCCACTCTCTAGATCATGTAGTTCAACACATGAAATCATGATCTCTCTTTTATGGTCATTAGTGTTTTAACTGATGTGTTTATTATAAGTATGGCATATTTGAGCTATTGATTAGCCAACATAAGTCATCAAACTATAACACACCCCTTAAAACACTTACTATCTTTCATGAAACTTGACAAAGAAAATGAAAATGAAATCTATTTTAAGTATGGCCTATTAACTATTGATTAGAAACATAGACCATCAAATTTTAATTTCAAATCACTTTCTTATGTCATAATCATATATTGATGAAGAGGTATTTGTGTTAGTGATTGTTTAAGCATAGCCTATTTGGTGTCAACAATATAGACTATCAAATTCAAAGCAAAAACAACAAATAAAACCACTTCTATCATCATCATTAAGCACAAAAAGAGAGCATGAATTAACAAAATGTTGAAGCTACATTAATTAGAGAGCTTCATTACCCCTAAATTGAAGGGGTTTAGCTTCTCATATTTGTCATTTTATTAACAAATGTAGCTCGCAACATAAGAGAAAAAGAAAAGGAAAAGAGAGCAAAGTGAAATGTAAAACTATTCTAATTGCATAAAGGAAAATCTACACTACTTGCATAAAAGGAAATGAACATGTAATTAAAAAGAAACAATAATAAACATTGCATAAAAAAAGAATTACATAAGAGAAGAAATGGCTAAGTAGCCATGGAAAGAAAGAGAGATATGATTTATTTTCTAAACTAAAACTAACTAACTAACTAAGAGGAAGATGGCTACATGAAACATAAGGGGTATTTATACAAGTTAGAAACCTCAATGCATATTTTTGGGGAGTACCCAAAATGCCCTTGGAGGAAGTGTGGTGGCCAAGTTATCATTAGCTTTAATAATCCCCCCCACTTAAATGTACATGAAGCTTTAAATGTCTTTTAGCATGTGCATTAGCCTTTAATTTGTACATTAGGTAGTGGGTAGGTGGGGTCTTCCATGTTCTTCACTTTGAATTATTTCCATCTTCATTGATTTGTATTCATTTTGTGCATGCATATTCCTTCATGAACCCACTTGTAATTGAGTGTAATTTCCTACAAAATAATATAAAATTTTCCAAGTAAATGTTCTCAAATTAATATACGCACAAAAATGACCATTTTGCCCCTAGATGATGATGAATATGTGACAATTTCAAATAATATGAATTTTTGGTTTAAACAAGTCAAAATACCCAATATGATCATTTATTTAATTTAAAAAGAATAAATATGGTGGTTAAAATATGCACATTTACATGCACATCAATCATCAAGAAGTGTCAATTACACTAAGCTAGTAAATATATGAGTTTAGCTTCATGTCCCATAACCACTAGCTTAACTTAAATATTTACGAACAAATTTTTGATCTCCACTAGAAAATTGTCACAAGAGATTCAATCAAACAAGTCTAAGAATTAACCGGCGAAGTAAACGCAAGCGTTTCATACCACTCGTTTTACTAAGTCGCTTAATTAGATTTCTCATACGAGTGAGGTAAAGGTTTGTATATACTAGTAGATTGGAAATCGGTTTGAGAAAACGAGCTTTATAATAAAATAGTGTTGAAATCATTTGAAGAAAGAGTTTTGATATTTACTACTAGTATAGAAAACCTTTATATTTTAAAGTGACAAATCATAGAAGTGATTGTAGAAACAATCAATCATAAAATTCACATTCGAAGACGTGAATAAAATCCAAAGAAACCGACAAAGAATCCATCGAAATAGAGATTCAAAAATCCCTAAAAAGGAGTCATCAAAGTCATAATAAATGATAACAACAAATAGGATAATCACAAATCGATTCAAATTGGAAATTCAATCCAAAAAGGCAAAGTTGGCTGAAATAGCAAATTCGGTTGACTAAATAGAGATTTTCAGTTGACTAAACAGAGATTTCAGTTGACTGAACAGAGATTTCCAGTTGACTGAATTCTGCCTGGAAACTTTCTGTTTCCAGGTTCAGTCGACTGAACAGAAAATTCAGTCGACTAAACCCTGCCTGGGAACTTTCTGTTTCCAGGTTCAGTCGACTGAACAAAGATTTTCAGTCGACTAAACCCTGCCTGGAAACTTTCGGATTCCAGATTCAGTCGACTAAATAGAGAATCAGTCGACTGAATCATGCCTGGGCTGTTTTTCAGCCTTATTCAAATGAAGAGCAAACTCTTTCAAAATGCAACCGGACGAACATTGGCTCTAAGGGTTTATGCCAATCGACAACCCGACCCTATATGCTCCTCGATGCATCACCAAAAGCATGATCAAACATCCATAAAAGGATTTTCACACAAATTGACTTAAAAACCCAAAAATTGAAATATTCACAAAACCAATCCAAATCAAGAGCAAATGCACATGAAGAAGTGTTAGGAATTCATACCCAACAACCAAAGATAATTATAGTCATAGATGTGAGATAAAAATCTCACCTTTGAACCCAAAACAAATGATTGAGAAGCTTGAAGACAAGGGAAGATCAACCACACTTCAATCTCAACACAAGAAGCTTGAATCTAAGCTTAAAAGAAGAACATTTCCAAAATTAGGTTTAGGAATTTCTAAAATTGATTAAGAGAATGAGTTGGAGAAGATGAAGAGAAGCTTACCAATGGGTTCTCTTGAATTTGGAGCTAGAAGTTGGATTTGCTAATAAAGACTAGGGTTTTGGAGTTTTAATTTCCCATCTCTCCGACCATTGATGCTTTAGAACTGAAAAGAGGAGGAAGTGAGAGTGAATGGAGAGGAGTGGTTCAGATTTGAGTATAAGTTAAACATAGGCTGAACCCAAACCCAAAGTGAAAATGATCGAATTTTTTGACTAGCTCCAAGCATATCAATGTTTATACTCAAAAAGGTAGCAAAGGACATTTTGAACTCAATGGGAGGGGTCTTGAGTCCCAATTCGACTGTTGGCGAAAAGTGACTTTTTGGACTAAAATCCGACGAATGATAAAATATTTAAATATAAAAATCGATAAATATGCGTGTTGTTACAGACTCCCCTCCTTAAAGAAATTGCGTCCACGCAATCATAAGGAATAAATGAACTAATAGTAACAACCATAGAAGCATATCAACACAAAAGAAGAAATTCGAAATAAGAAGTTCACCTTAAAGAGCACGAGAGAGTAAGTCCGGATGTGTTCGCTCGATGAATTCTCTAGATTCCTAAGAACAATCCTTAGGATTTGAGGACCATTGAACTTTAACAAGAGGAACGTTTTTATTTCGAAGTCGTTTGACCTCCGAAGCAATAATACGAACAGGATGTTGCTCATAAGTAAAATTCGGCGAAACTTCAATTTCTTCCACAACACCAGGCTCAAGAATAGAATCGGAATCTCGAAGACATTTCCGAAGTTGAGAAACGTGAAACACGTCATGGATAGCAGAAAAATGGGCCGGTAATAAGAGGCGATAAGCCGTGGAACCAATGCGTTCAGCGATGAGAAATGGACCAATGTAACGGGATGCTAATTTTCCCGATCGACTGAAACGCACAACACCATTCATAGGTGAAACCCGAATAAACACCAAATCTCCCATATAAAATTCTAATTTCCTTCTTCGATTATCGGCATAGGATTTATGTCTACTTTGGGCTTCTTTCATCCGAAGGCGAATAAGATCAATCTTTTCTGTGGAATCACGAATAAAATCTGGACCTAAAACCAGCTTCTCACCGTCCTCAAGCCAACAAGATGGAGATCGGCATGGCCTTCCATAGAGTTCCTCAAAAGGTGCCATACCAATACTAGATTGGAAGCTATTATTATAGGAAAATTCAACAAGTGAAATATGATCTTCCCAACTTCCACCGAAATCAAGCACACAAGCACGAAGAAGATCTTCAAGTGTTTGATTCACACGCTCAGTTTATCCATCGGACTGAGGGTGATAAGAGGTGCTAAAATTAAGCTTCGTTCCCAAAGCTTTTTGAAGACTCTTCCAAAATCCACTAGTAAACAGTGGATCACGATCGCTAACAATAGAAGTAGGAACTCCATGCAATTTAACAATTTCTTTGATAAAGAGTTTGGCCAAAAGAGGAACGGTTCGATTGGACCGAACGGGAATAAAATGGACGGATTTAGTAAGTCTATCAACAATCACCCATAAGCTATCATGACCCGAATGAGAACGGGGAAGGCCATCTATAAAATCCATGGAAATTTGGTCCCACTTCCAAATTGGAATTTCTAAAGGTTGCAATAACCCGTCGGGCCTTTGATGTTCGGCCTTAATGAGTTGGCAAGTCATGCAACGTTTAACGAAGTTAGGGATGTCAAGTTTCATTTCCTCCCAATAATAAAGTCGCTTCATATCCGCGTACATTTTGCTACTACCGGGATGAATGGTGAATTTAGAACGATGGGAATCTTCTAAAATATCTTTGCGAAGATCACTAATATTTGGCACGATAAGTCTACCAAATTTTCGAATGCCGCCACGAGAATCAATATCAAAGTCTTTCAAACCTTCAATATCAATTTTATCCTTAAAATTTTGGCCAAGAAGAGCCTAGTCGAGATCTAGCCTTTGAGCTTCAAGAATGCGGTCTAAAAGAGAAGGATGTGCCTCAAGGATACATAAAACAAGAGAAGGACATAAATCGGAAACACGATCTCGAATCTCACAAGTGGATAAAATCTCTAGATCATTCCAATCGGATATCATCGTGGAAACAATAGCTTGTTGCTTGCGACTAAGTGCATCGGCAACACGATTTCCCTTTCCGGGAGTATAAAGGATATCAAGATCATAAGGTGCAAGGAACTCGAGCCAACGTTGTTTACGCAAATTAAGTTCATTTTGAGTGAATAAATATTTCAAAGACTTATGATTGGTATAAAGAACAAATTTCTCTCCTAAAAGATAATGACGCAAAATCCGAAGAGCGAAAACAATAGCCGCGAGTTCTAAATCATGTGTGGCATATCTAGTCTCGGCCGGCTTCTATTGCCTAGAAGCATAAGCAATAACACGTTCTTTTTGCATAAGAATGGCACACAAACCAATGCGACTAGCATCGGTATAAACAATAAAAACTTGGTTTCCATCGGGAATTACAAGGATAGGAGCATCGGAAAGGAGTTCTTTTAATTTATGGAAAGAAGCTTCACATTTGTCTGACCAAATGTATTTAACGCCTTTCTTTGTTAAGCTAGTGAGAGGCACGGAAATTTTAGAAAAGTCTTTAATGAAACGACGGTAATTGCCCGCTAATCCCAGAAAGCTACGGATTTCCGTCACACTCTCCGGTCTCTTCCAATTTTGAATCGCTTCAATCTTTGAAGGATCCATTGATATTCTGGACTCGGAAATAATATGGCCTAGAAACTTCACATGAGATTGCCAAAAATGGCATTTAGAAAATTTTGCTTTTAATTGATTACTCCCAAGAGTTTCCAACACAATTCGAAGATGCTTTTCATGCTCCTCTTCGAGTATATCATCAATAAAGATGAGAACAAATCGATCGAGGAAGTCTTTAAAAACTTGATTCATTAAGTCAACGAAATAAGCCGGGGCATTAACCCAAATGGCATAACAAGCCATTCATAAGATCCATACCGAGTACGGAACGATGTCAAAGGAATGTTATCCTATGCAATACGAAGCTGATGAAAACCGGTAGCCAAGTCCAATTGTGAAAAGACTCTAGCACCACTAAGTTGGTCAAATAAATCATCAATCCGAGGTAAAGGATATTTATTCTTGATAGTAAGATCATTAAGTTTGCGATAGTCAACGCAAAGCCTAAGTGTACCATCGGATTTCTTCACAAAAATAGCTGAAGCTCCCCAAGGCGAGGAACTAGAGCGAATAAATTGCTTTGTCTCCAATTCGGATAATTGTTTACGCATCTCCTCATTTTCTTTATTGGACATACGATAAGGAGGACGAGTGATAGGTTGAGCTCCAGGAATAAGATTAATTCTGAACTCAATTGCTCGCTTAGGTGGTAATCCAAAACGGGGTCAAATATGTCGGAATATTCATGAACAACGTGAATAAGAGAAATAATATCTTCCTCATCATCATTATCGTCATCATGAGGATTTAAAGAGTATAAAGATGCAACCAAACTGGAATCCGAATCTTCAAGATTAATAGAAATCTGTTTAACAAATTGAGGATGTCGAAGATGAATAGTCCGCTCAGGACATAGGATTTGAGCTTCATAACGGTTAAGCCAATCCATACCCAAAATCATTCCGAAGCCTAAATAACGCATGACATGCAAATCGGCTAGGGAAGAAAAATCATATAAAATAATCTCGACATCTTTACACAATAAACTGAGTGTTGTGGATCCACCAACCGGATTCGCAATTCTCAAAGAAGTCATTAAACGCATAACATCCAAAGAAAAAGTATCAACAAGTTCTTTTAAAATCAAAGAATAGGATGCACCCGTATCAAAAAGAACACGAATAGGATGATCACGAAACACAATAATGCCATCAAGGATAGTATGAGGAATACCTAGACCACGAGATGTGTTGCCAGGGGCTTGAGCAACATTAAGCTTTCCCTCCTTCTTGTTTTGAAGTTTGGGGCATGAAGGTATAACATGACCGGAACTTTTGCAGTAGCGACAAGTGAGGGGCTTCGAACACTTATTTGAATAATGGTCCTTTGAACCATAATTATAGCATTCTCCACGACTAAAGGTAGGAGTCTTTGCTGCCGTAGATGCTTGCTTACCCTTTTTGTTGGGATGAGGGCCTTTGAATTTGTTAGGCCTTTTCTTGTTGTTGATGTTTGGTTTGGAAGCCACCACTTCAACATCACTTTCCCTATCAGCCTCTTCAAGACGAAGAGTGATATCAATGAGTTGGTCGAAAGGAACCTCTAATTTTAGAAGTAATGGCTTCTTGAGATTTTTGTTTAAGCCATAAACGAACCTCTGGTTCTTCTTCAATGGGGTGTTGATGTATTCAACCTCATATTTGGAAAGCGACTCGAAAGAGGAGACATAATCAGTCACGGAGGACTCACCTTGAACAAGGTCTATAAATCACCGAGCCAATGTCACTTTCTCTGCTTCTAGTACAAATTTCAACTCGAAGCGTTCCCGTAATTGCTCCCAGGTGAGATCCGCTTCATTAATCTCGGAAATAAGAAGTTCGTACCAGTCCAATGCTCTCTCTTGGAGCATACTGGAGGCCACCTGAACTCGGTGAAGATCAACAAGGTTCATGCGAGAGAAGATTCGATCGCATGTCCTTAACCAAGCCTGGACCTCGATAATAGTTTCAGAACCTTTGAATGGCTTCCCACCCAAATTAGTGTAGTCGTGCCACAGGCGTGCAAATCCAGATTTAGGGTGAGTAGGCTCTGGAGTAGGTCCGGCCGCTTAAGCATTCTTCACAAGATCAAGAAGTTGTTGGGCAGACATAAATACTCCATCCTGGGGAGTAGCACTAGATTGACCGACGCTGTGACGGCCTGGTCTAACCATTTCTCTTCTTTAAGAAAGAAAGAAAGAAGAGGAAAAAGGTTATTCACAAAATGAATATCAAACAATGATGATTGATAAAACAAGGAATCACAAAAGAAAATAGGACAGAACGGTACGAAGACACGAATTATATCCTAATGCACGACTCCTAAGATGGACTTAGGACGATGACCCTTGTTAAGTTATACTACATTGTTCCGAAGTTTCGCTCTGATACCAAGTTGTGACGCCCCACCTCTATACCCACGCTAACCAAGGACACTACGGGGTAATGCCGTCAACTAGCGCGGAGAATAAGGCTGTTGAGGAGCGACCGTCCGTGTAATTGCTTTGTGCGAGCACCGATATGTCAGATAGTTTAAAATGCATTTCATTTCAAGAGGAAATCCGACATGCCGATACAAACTCAAAGCTATTTCACAGTGGCTATATATAATCTTTGGAAACAAATATAGAAATAAGCATAACACAAATCAGTCGCAGATATCCATATCAAAAAGGCGGAAAAAGATATGAATATAACACATGAAAGTGTACATCAGAGTAGTGTCAAACAAGATCCACAATATCACAAAAGAATAGCTACAAGTGTTTCACAAAAGAATAAGTATACATCATAGAGTCTACATCTCGAATGTATACAACAAAATAAACTACAATCTAAGTAGTTAGCCAAAAGTTAGAATAAGAATCCAAGATGAGAAGTCAAGCAGAAGCACCTGTAACATCTCGGTCTGACCCGAGTATTATTTAATAAGAAAATAATAAACGGATCAGTCTTACTATAAATATCAGATAAAATGATATAGAATAAGAGATATGTGACGACCCAAACTCGATGTCCAATAAACGACATCAAATTCGCATCGCCGGAGCTTATAACAACAATTAGATGTATATAAAACAGCGGAACAGAATCAATATCATAAATAACATCACTGTTACAACATCAACATAATATCCATACTGCAACCGAGTACATAATACATACACTACAACTCCAAATACAACATCATGATAATACAACAGTGAACATATATCCAAAAGTTCTCAAATGAGAGATGATAACGAACTCCCAAAAGCTAACACCTGTAATCTCCAAAAGCTCCTAAGATAGCTCCAAGATAAGAGCTCCAAAATACTGCTACTCCCAAAATACAGAAACCTGCTACTAGGCTGCCCGTGTGGAAATAATGGGCACCCAGAGTTTAGGAAAGAAAACAATAAACTCCGGATCAGTCATGGGATTGGTATGAGTAAACAAGACAGTTGTATTTTAAATAAACAAGATTTATAAAAGAATTTTCGGAATGCTTTTAAAAATGGAACTACCATAAGACCTCCCGCCACACACACAATGCAAACGCAGAATTGGAGGAGATTTCTTCTTATGATAGTTAAATATGCTTGATACGAGAAAAGAATTCTTTGTTATTATTACTAGTGCATAGTGATAGTAAATCATTTCGAAAATAGAATATTAATCTTAGCCGACATAGGTACCATTATACTATGCCTACTATAGCTACCATATTAGATGGCAGGTTCTACAACTAAAACCGTACAGGGTTTCGTATTGGGAATTGGATTTCCAACAAATGGTCAGGCCAAGGAACTTCCCATTGCCACATGAGAACGCCTCTGGAAGGACGTCCCCGAGAACCAAACCGGATCTCTGCCAACACAAGGCCGGGTTACCCCTAACTGGGTAACTACTGACACGAGTATGCCATCTCCCGGTCGTAACCAACCTTTAACCGGGGCCCCAGCAACAAATCACAAAATCATATATATATATATCTGCGATATCCACATAAGTTAAGTATCTGGGCTCCATACCATGATACCACTTCTATCCAGAAGGAAATGTACATACCCTAAGGGGTGCTACCCCCAATAACCTTGCTGCATCTTTCCTGTTTTGACCATTTCGGGGTGTGAGGTCCGACGAAGTCACGTCCACAAAAACACACTTTATACAAAAGCCGTGCTTTGGGTCAACAAATGATCATAGAAATGATCACCAAGATAGACGATCAAATAAACGATCCTATCACAAAAATCAACACAATGATCATTTCAGCAACACTCAGCATGTCACATTACCAAATTGGGAATATATTGCTGATAACCTTCAACTATATAACCTCTGAGCTCGTACGTCTCAGAGAAGGGTGTTAAGCTAAAAAATAAATTCTCCGCCACCAACAGAAATATATTTGAAAGAAATCGGCTTTATATCTCAATTTGTAATGTCAGACAGACTATCCATACAAGTCTGTTCCGGGCTCGAACAGAACCGAAGGTACTTCCAAAGAAGTCCTTGCAAATCCGGATATCCACAATCCTGATCGGATTCCCCATCACATATGGAGAACTCTATACCGGAGCAACTCGGTGCAGAGTCAATCGACAGATCATCCTATCGCTCTCGCAAATACCCGGTCTTTAACACCGGTCTTCAAATGCCATCCATAACGACGAATCACATATTCGAAATGGGTTATATGACACACAGGTCCTTTCCCGGCTAATTCGAATAGTGAGTGTCAAATTTTAAAACATGTGGATGTCATTCACAAATATTCACAGGTTCGATGTGGGTTTCGGATAACCAACTGAAATCCGATACCCTGTCGCATCGAAGTTTAAATGCCGTTTTACGGACAACAGGGTTTTCACATCAACACGGAACAAATCATAATCACAGTGTAATAACATGGCAATTACATCATACAGAATTACAAACAGAACAGAGATATCAATGTAAGTTAACAACAATAGTTAATTACTTTCCAATGTGATTTAAATACATTTGCCACTGAATTAATTAAATTTAATGATAAGAATCTGGATAAATAAATTACATTTTGATTACTCAATTTATCGTTTCAAAATTTACAAATTCTTACTTACAAATTTATTTAAACACTTAGTTGTTTATAAATCAATTTAATTACAAGTTTGTAAATCATTCTTAAATTTCTTTTCAAAATCATTGATTTATGACAATTATTCACTTTAATTATCATTTTAAACTATAATTCAATTAGATCTCAATTGAATATATTAATTTATTATTAATTAATAAATTATTTTAATGTAACTATCAATTTTGAATCAATCAACTTCAATTATCAATTTAACGATTCTTAATTTACAACTTTAATTTTTGATTGCTTTTATTTATTTATTATTATAAATGATAAAGTAATTATAAATCATAAATTATTTAATCATTGTTTAATTTAACTTCACATTTCATTAACAATCATTATTTCATAAAGAATGCTTATAAAAATAGTTTAAACTTAAATTGTCTACAAATGTCATACTGGAATATGGTTCAGGTGATCAACCCGCGACTTCCCCCGAGTCACGCTCGAGTTAAAACACTTCCTGCTTCGAGTTTCTGCCCAATTCTACCCGTGTCAATAAAAAATTTCAAATTTTGTTTAAGTCAAAACTTTTACACGACTCAACGCTGAAACTCCCCCGAGTCTCCCTTCGGTTTCTCCCCAGTTTTCCTCGAGTCGTGCTTCGGGTACAACCCCTAAGAAAACCCAACCTGAAATGCTTCAGGCAATGACCTTTCTGATCATCAACTTGTGCACGTATACGTGCACAACCGGAATCGCCTCCTCTGGTCGAACTTCTGGTCGTCCACACGTCATCGACGACGTGCTCATGCCTCTCAAACACTCACAGGTTCGAACCCATCAAAAATTCAAAATCTTGTTCTCAAACCCAAAAGCCTGAACGAACCACCCCTGAACAATTTGCCTCGCCCCAACGCCTGACGCCGCCAGAAACCCAGCGACTCCGTCCACGGCTCGATAACACCCCTAGCTACCCTTCCTCGAATCATCGTGAAGCTCGGTCAACTCAAAAGGGCGAAATCCTCTTTTTCCTAAGCGCGTTCAAAACTGGAAGAAAAACCCTAACACGATCTCGTATTCCCAATTCATGCAATGGAAAAATAATTTTGTATTTTTCCCAACATTCTTGAGTATTACATTAGCTCCACGTGAAATCTCAACATTCAAAAGTCTTTTGATTTACAGGAATTGACTTAAAAGCAACATTTGCTAAAATACAAACTGCTCCTAAGATACCCAAGTAAAAATCATCATATTTAGTTTAAAAATCCCATTTTTGTATACTTACTCGAATTATACAATCAAATCAATGATTAATCACACTTGAATTTATCACTATTTTGATTTACTGTAAGGTTTGAGGTTGCACAGCCAAAAAGTTTCACTTCAAACTTAAAATAAAATTTTAAAACTGTGTTTTAAGTTTACACAACATATTTTGGTTTAAGATTTTTATTACCTAACAATGTTTCAATGTAAATGAATTTAATTCTTTGAATAATGATCAAGTGCTGTGATAGTTACAGAGAAATGAAATACAGAGCATACAAAATCCTCTCTATAAACTGAAGCATATATATTTCCAGTATAAAAAAAAAAAATTTAAACTGTTTGAATGGATTCAAGCTTTTAAAGATTATTTTACTCACTTGTTTGTTTTGAAACAGAAAGTACTATGGTTTCTTTACAACAGATTTGCAGATGTTTTACAGAGCATACAAAATCAGGTTTTCATTTTTTTTGTTTTCCTGAAACTAAAACAGAAAATGAATTTTGTAAAATCAACATGCACAATCTTACATTCATCATTCACTCAATGTTTTTGTGAGCAAACCAAGGACTAACTTCACTACAGGGTCCAAGCATACACAGCAACAAAGAAAAATTAAAAGAAACAGGGGTTTACTCACTTTGAAATATGAAACAGAAAGCACTTTGGTCTTTTGGAAGACTGCAGTTTAAATTTTTTTTTTTTTTTTTTCTGATTTCCTTTTTTTTTTCTTTCTTCCTTCAGCAACTAGTTTTGAACTTGTATATATATTTTTTTAGGTTTATTTTCTATCCTTTGTTAGGTTTTTTTTTTCTTTGAACAAATAGAACTGCGGTCATGTATATATGGAGGTGTGCAGGCTTTACTTGAGTGCTGTTGAGGCAAGACTCCTCTTTTTATTTTTTTATTTTATTCATTTTTTTTTTTGTACTTATGTATGGCTGAATATGAAAGCATTTAATGAAGCATTAAATGTTACATGCTTCCTATCCTTGCATGTTTACAGATCATGCTGGAAGTTAAAGCATTGCATGTAGGTATGTTGCTTTGTAGATGCTTGCATTTAATGTAAGCATGTTTTCAGATGCTTTTATACTGTGTACTTGTAGAATGTGCTGTTTGATTTATATAAATATTATTTTGTTTGAATATTTTACTCTCTTGCATCTTCTTTTATATGTACAGTTCGTATGTTTTTATATATTTTTTATAAGTGTTATCTTGTTTGATTTGTTTATATGTTTATATTACTTAAATGTTAGATTATTTGTTTATTTGTTTATCTGTTTAATTGTTTACTTGTTTAATTATTCATAGGTTTATTTGTTTATTTGTTTAATTGTTTACTTGTTAGATTATTTGTTTAATTGTTAGATTATTATGATGCGATTTAAATTTTAAAATTTTATCATAACTTACATTAACAATTTTTTTTTTATTTCTTTTAAAAGTTTTAACTAAAAATACTAAACTTTGTTCATATTTTATTCCTTTATAACTTTTCAATTTTTATTTCAAAAAGTTAAAATATATTACTAAATTTTAAATTCAAAATTTTCGGGATGTTACAATATCCCCTCCTTAAGAAAATTTTGTCCTCGAAATTGAAAGAGAGAGAAACTTAAACAATAATATACGAATTCAAAAACAAGGAAATGACTTACAGTTTTAAGTCGAGATGTCAATTCTGCATTTGGGATATGATTTCTTCATATTCTCTTCAGTCTCCCAAGTACAGTCCTTTGGATCGCCACTCCATTTAACTTTGACCAATTTCACAATTTTGTTCCTCAATCGCTTCTCATCACGATCAATAATTTTCATCGGTTCCCTTCTAACTGCCAAGTTGGGAGTGATTTCTAGATCCTGCTGAGCAGCTTCTTCAATAATATCATCTGGATCGTGCACATATTTCTGAAGGTTAGAAATATGGAACACATCATGTACTCCAGACAACCAGCTGGGTAACTGCACTCTATATGCTAGAGAACCAATCCTTTCCAGAATAGGAAAAGGACCAATATAACGCGGTGCCAACTTTCCAGTTTTCCCGAATCTCAACACACCCCGCATCGGAGATACTTTTAGAAATACAGAATCTCCAACTTGAAATTCCAAATTTCTCCTTCGACGGTCATAATAGCTCTTTTGACGGCTTTGGGCAGTTAATAACTTCTTTCGAATAAAATTTACCTTCTCAGTGGCTTCTTTTATCATATCCGGTCCAAGAACAAGTCTGTCACCTGTTTCGATCCAGCATGTAGGTGATCGACACGGACGACCATATAAAGCTTCGAAAGGAGCCATTTCTAAACTGGCCTGATAACTGTTATTATAAGAGAATTCAACCAGATGCAAATGGTCCTCCCAAGGACCACCAAAATCATGAACACAAGCACGCAGTAGGTCTTCTAAAATTCGGTTAACTCTCTCAGTCTGTCCATCAGATTGCGGATGATAAGCAGTACTGAAATTTAATTTCGTTCCCAATGCATCCTGAAATGCTTCCCAAAATCTACTAGTGAAGACCGGGTCACGATCACTCACTATACTACTGGGAATACCATGGAGGCGAACAATTTCCTTTATATAAATACCTGCCAAGCTTGCCGCAGTCCGAGTAGATTTAACTGGAATGAAATGAGCATTTTTGGTTAGGCGATCCACAATAACCCAAATTGCTTCATTGCCTTTCTTGGTTCGTGGCAATCCATCAATGAAATCCATTGATACCTGATCCCACTTCCATTTCGGTACTTCTAAAGGTTGAAGTAAACCGGCCATTTTCCTTTGGTCGCTCTTGATCTGCTGACAAGTAGCACAACGACTCACATAAATAGATATGTCTCTCTTCATCGTTTTCCACCAGAATGTTCTTTTAACATCTCGATACATTTTGTTGACTCCTGGATGAATGCTGAATTTTGACTTGTGGCATTCATCCAAAATTTCACGTTTCAGTTCAGGGAAATCTGGAACACAAATCCTGCCTTTTAATCTAATAACTCCACTATGATTTGTCTCAAAACTTGTATCTTCGCCTCGAAGAATTTTTCCATAAATACCCCGAAGGAATTTGTCTTCATGTTGCTTACTAGCGATTTTCTCAAGAAGAGTAGGAGTGATAACAAGATAAGCAAGAACAGCATAACTTCTGCTTAAAGCGTCTGCAACTACATTGGCCTTTCAGGGCGTATACAGAATATCTAAGTCATAAGATGCTAGAAATTCCAACCAACGTTGTTGTCGCAAATTCAAATCCTTCTGGGTGAAAAGATATTTCAAGTTCTTATGATCGGTGAATAATTCGAATTTTTCACCTAAAATAAAGAGAGTTTATTAAGTATATTTCTTTAGTTAATTTCGCAAATTATTAAGAAAGCTGAAAGATTCTTACCCAGGAGATAGTGTCGCCATATTTTCAAAGCGAAAACAACAGCCAAAAGTTCCAAATCGTGCGTTGGGTAGTTCTTCTCATGCGGACGTAATTGTCTACCTGCGTAGGCAACCACCTTTCCATTTTGCATCAATACTGCACCTACCCCTTCACCACATGCATCAGTATAGACAGATAAGCCTTGGTTCCCGTTAACAATAGTGAGAACAGGAGCAGTGGTCAATCTCTTTTTCAACTCTTGAAAAACTTCCTCACATCTTGAAGTCCAAATGAACTTTGCATTTTTCATTGTTAACTTAGTCAGCGGACTAGCTAACTTAGAAAAATCTTGAACGAATTTCCGGTAATAGCCTGCTAAACCCAAAAAGCTTCGAACTTCTCTTGGAGTAGTGGGTTGTTTCCAATCAAGAATAGCGGAAATTTTGCTAGGATCTACCGAAATTCCTTCTTCATTAACAATATGGCCAAGGAATTTGACTTCATTGACCCAGAAGTGGCATTTGGAAAATTTTGCATATAGAACATTTCTCCTTAAAATTTCTAAGACAATTCTAAGATGCTCGGTATGCTCTTCCTTAGTCTTTGAATAGATCAAAATATCATCAATGAATACGAGCACAAATTTATTCAAAACTTCCCGAAACACACGAGTCATGAGATCTACGAAGTATGCTGGAGCATTGGTTAGCCCGAAAGGCATAACCAACCATTCATAGAACATATTAGGACCTCTGAAAGCAGTCAGATGTACACAATCTTCGGCGATTCGTAATTGATGGAATCCCTGGGCTAGATCCATTTTTGAAAAGAAACGAGCGCCGTGCAACTGGTCAAATAAATCATCAATCCTGGGCAGTGGAAATTTATTCTTGAGAGTTTGTTTATTTAGATCGCGGTAATCTACACACAATCTCAAAGATCCGTCTGATTTGGCAACAAATACGACGGCTGAACCCCATTCAGAAACACTGGGTCGAATTAATCCTTTTGCTAGTAGCTCATTAGTTTGATGAACCAATTCAATCTTTTCCCTAGGTGCCATTCTGCGACTTGCATGAACAACAGGACGAGTATTAGGTACAAGATCAATTCGGAATTCTATTTCTCGATGAGGAGGTAAAGATTTCACTTCTTCAAATACGTCGGAAAAATCCCGAACAACAGGTATAGACTGTAAAGTGGGTTCAAGATTTCCCAAAGTATATATCAATCTGTCGCTCCTTGGACTTGGATTCTCACAAGAGATTTCAATAAAATTTCCAAGGCTTGTTTTGATTAAAACTGTCCGATTACTACACTCCAATCTAGCATCGTATCTCGTTAACCAGTTCATACCGAGTAAGATTTCAAATTCATCAAATTCGAGGACATAAAGGTTGATAGGAAATTTATAGCTAGCATATGAAATAGGAACTCTCTTACAATATGAACTAAGATTTGCGGGACCTCCAACCGGATTTTTCACGCAAATAAGATCGTCAGCAAATTTAGTTTCAAGTCCTAATTCATTTACGGTTTGTTGGGAGATAAAGCTATGTGAAGCTCCTGTATCAAATAAAACTCTAACAGTTCTATTATTAATAGTAAGGTTACCTTCCAAAACACTTTTCCCCTTGTCAGCTTTTGAAGATGAGGGGTCCTCCTTTATCGTGTAAACTTTCGCCACCTGCGCTGGCTTCATCACTGGGCAATCTTTAACTAAATGTCCCGGTTTATGACAATTGTAACATTCTCTAGCTGGTTTCTTCGGTTTTGGGCAGTCATTTGAATAGTGGCCTTTCTCTTTGCAGTTGTAACAAGTGACATTTTCTGCTGCTCTTCCTTGAGTGTTCCTCTTCTTCTCATTGCCTTGCCAAGGTTTCTTGCCTCCGAATTTTCGTTTTTTAAAATTCTGACTACCTGAATTACCTTTCTCCACAGTTGCTTCTTGTATATCAAGAGTAGCGTACCTGTAACCCATATCTACTAAATCTGAGAAAGATTCTTTAACATGACCTGTCATTCTTCCATGATATTTCTGGTTCATTCCCCGGATAAACCTTTCGTTTTTCTTCAGAGGTGTATTTAGCAATTCCGGGCCAAACCGAGATAGTTCACTGAATTTATTCAAGTATTCTTCAAACGACAAACTTCCTTGTTTCAAATCCAGAAATTCCTGATACATTCTAGAAACTCCCGCCGATGGCATGTAACGTTTCTCAAACACTTCTTTAAAACGATCCCAAGTAAATTCTTCCTCGGGTTCATCTACAATGATGGTTTCCCACCAAGCTGAAGCTTCTCCTTGGAGTTGCCAAGAAGCTATAAGTCTTTTCTGCTCATCCTGCAATTTTAGCCCTTTAAAAATCTTTTCACACGATCTTACCCAAGCTTGAGCGTCAATAATTGACTCTTTGCCAATAAATGGTTTGCCACCAAGCTTTTCAAACTTCTTATATAATTCAGCCAAGTCCGGCTGCTGCTGAATTTCTATTACTGCTTCTGCGGCTGCGGGAATTTGATTTGGTGCTGCAGCATTGCCTTGACCCCTAATTCTCCCTCTGCGTCCACTCATTTTCACTATCTGAGATTAGTAAGAAAATTGATTTAGATATGTAGACGAAATATCTTAAAGAATATCAGCAGTAAAATAGACTAAGAAATTTCAAAGTTTCAATTTTGATTATACTCATTCTAGGGTATACTTCACCCTATCTCTAATGAGCCATCTAATGTGTTATACTCCGTAGCTAAAGTTCTTACTCAACCAACAGCTCTGATACCAATTTGTGACGACCCAAACTCGATGTCCAATAAACGACATCAAATTCGCATCGCCGGAGCTTATAACAACAATTAGATGTATATAAAACAGCGGAACAGAATCAATATCATAAATAACATCACTGTTACAACATCAACATAATATCCATACTGCAACCGAGTACATAATACATACACTACAACTCCAAATACAACATCATGATAATACAACAGTGAACATATATCCAAAAGTTCTCAAATGAGAGATGATAACGAACTCCCAAAAGCTAACACCTGTAATCTCCAAAAGCTCCTAAGATAGCTCCAAGATAAGAGCTCCAAAATACTGCTACTCCCAAAATACAGAAACCTGCTACTAGGCTGCCCGTGTGGAAATAATGGGCACCCAGAGTTTAGGAAAGAAAACAATAAACTCCGGATCAGTCATGGGACTGGTATGAGTAAACAAGACAGTTGTATTTTAAATAAACAAGATTTATAAAAGAATTTTCGGAATGCTTTTAAAAATGGAACTACCATAAGACCTCCCGCCACACACACAATGCAAACGCAGAATTGGAGGAGATTTCTTCTTATGATAGTTAAATATGCTTGATACGAGAAAAGAATTCTTTGTTATTATTACTAGTGCATAGTGATAGTAAATCATTTCGAAAATAGAATATTAATCTTAGCCGACATAGGTACCATTATACTATGCCTACTATAGCTACCATATTAGATTGCAGGTTCTACAACTAAAACCGTACAGGGTTTCGTATTGGGAATTGGATTTCCAACAAATGGTCAGGCCAAGGAACTTCCCATTGCCACATGAGAACGCCTCTGGAAGGACGTCCCCGAGAACCAAACCGGATCTCTGCCAACACAAGGCCGGGTTACCCCTAACTGGGTAACTACTGACACGAGTATGCCATCTCCCGGTCGTAACCAACCTTTAACCGGGGCCCCAGCAACAAATCGCAAAATCATATATATATATCTGCGATATCCACATAAGTTAAGTATCTGGGCTCCATACCATGATACCACTTCTATCCAGAAGGAAATGTACATACCCTAAGGGGTGCTACCCCCAATAACCTTGCTGCATCTTTCCTGTTTTGACCATTTCGGGGTGTGAGGTCCGACGAAGTCACGTCCACAAAAACACACTTTATACAAAAGCCGTGCTTTGGGTCAACAAATTATCATAGAAATGATCACCAAGATAGACGATCAAATAAACGATCCTATCACAAAAATCAACACAATGATCATTTCAGCAACACTCAGCATGTCACATTACCAAATTGGGAATATATTGCTGATAACCTTCAACTATATAACCTCTGAGCTCGTACGTCTCAGAGAAGGGTGTTAAGCTAAAAGAATAAATTCTCCGCCACCAACAGAAATATATTTGAAAGAAATCGGCTTTATATCTCAATTTGTAATGTTAGACAGACTATCCATACAAGTCTGTTCCGGGCTCGAACAGAACCGAAGGTACTTCCAAAGAAGTCCTTGCAAATCCGGATATCCACAATCCTGATCGGATTCCCCATCACATATGGAGAACTCTATACCGGAGCAACTCGGTGCAGAGTCAATCGACAGATCATCCTATCGCTCTCGCAAATACCCGGTCTTTAACACCGGTCTTCAAATGCCATCCATAACGACGAATCACATATTCGAAATGGGTTATATGACACACAGGTCCTTTCCCGGCTAATTCGAATAGTGAGTGTCAAATTTTAAAACATGTGGATGTCATTCACAAATATTCACAGGTTCGATGTGGGTTTCGGATAACCAACTGAAATCCGATACCCTGTCGCATCGAAGTTTAAATGCCGTTTTACGGACAACAGGGTTTTCACATCAATACGGAACAAATCATAATCACAGTATAATAACATGGCAATTACATCATACAGAATTACAAACAGAACAGAGATATCAATGTAAGTTAACAACAATAGTTAATTACTTTCCAATGTGATTTAAATACATTTGCCACTGAATTAATTAAATTTAATGATAAGAATCTGGATAAATAAATTACATTTTGATTACTCAATTTATCGTTTCAAAATTTACAAATTCTTACTTACAAATTTATTTAAACACTTAGTTGTTTATAAATCAATTTAATTACAAGTTTGTAAATCATTCTTAAATTTCTTTTCAAAATCATTGATTTATGACAATTATTCACTTTAATTATCATTTTAAACTATAATTCAATTAGATCTCAATTGAATATATTAATTTATTATTAATTAATAAATTATTTTAATGTAACTATCAATTTTGAATCAATCAACTTCAATTATCAATTTAACGATTCTTAATTTACAACTTTAATTTTTGATTGCTTTTATTTATTTATTATTATAAATGATAAAGTAATTATAAATCATAAATTATTTAATCATTGTTTAATTTAACTTCACATTTCATTAACAATCATTATTTCATAAAGAATGCTTATAAAAATAGTTTAAACTTAAATTGTCTACAAATGTCATACAGGAATATGGTTCAGGTGATCAACCCGCGACTTCCCCCGAGTCACGCTCGAGTTAAAACACTTCCTGCTTCGAGTTTCTGCCCAATTCTACCCGTGTCAATAAAATTTTTCAAAATTTGTTTAAGTCAAAACTTTTACACGACTCAACGCTGAAACTCCCCCGAGTCTCCCTTCGGTTTCTCCCCAGTTTTCCTCGAGTCGTGCTTCGGGTACAACCCCCAAGAAAACCCAACCTGAAATGCTTCAGGCAATGACCTTTCTGATCATCAACTTGTGCACGTATACGTGCACAACCGGAATCGCCTCCTCTGGTCGAACTTCTGGTCGTCCACACGTCATCGACGACGTGCTCATGCCTCTCAAACACTCACAGGTTCGAACCCATCAAAAATTCAAAATCTCGTTCTCGAACCCAAAAGCCTGAACGAACCACCCCTGAACAATTTGCCTCGCCCCAACGCCTGACGCCGCCAGAAACCCAGCGACTCCGTCCATGGCTCGATAACACCCCTAGCTACCCTTCCTCAAATCATCGTGAAGCTCGGTCAACTCAAAAGGGCGAAATCCTCTTTTTCCTAAGCGCGTTCAAAACTGGAAGAAAAACCCTAACACGATCTCGTATTCCCAATTCATGCAATGGAAAAATAATTTTGTATTTTTCCCAACATTCTTGAGTATTACATTAGCTCCACGCGAAATCTCAACATTCAAAAGTCTTTTGATTTACAGGAATTGACTTAAAAGCAACATTTGCTAAAATACAAACTACTCCTAAGATACCCAAGTAAAAATCATCATATTTAGTTTAAAAATCCCATTTTTGTATACTTACTCGAATTATACAATCAAATCAATGATTAATCACACTTGAATTTATCACTATTTTGATTTACTGTAAGGTTTGAGGTTGCACAGCCAAAAAGTTTCACTTCAAACTTAAAATAAAATTTTAAAACTGTGTTTTAAGTTTACACAACATATTTTGGTTTAAGATTTTTATTACCTAACAATGTTTCAATGTAAATGAATCTAATTCTTTAAATAATGATCAAGTGCTGTGATAGTTACAAAGAAATGAAATACAGAGCATACAAAATCCTCTCTATAAACTGAAGCATATATATTTCTAGTATAAAAAAAAAAATTTAAACTGTTTGAATGGATTCAAGCTTTTAAAGATTATTTTACTCACTTGTTTGTTTTGAAACAGAAAGTACTATGGTTTCTTTACAACAGATTTGCAGATGTTTTACAGAGCATACAAAATCAGGTTTTCATTTTTTTTGTTTTCCTGAAACTAAAACAGAAAATGAATTTTGTAAAATCAACATGCACAATCTTATATTCATCATTCACTCAATGTTTTTGTGAGCAAACCAAGGACTAACTTCACTACAGGGTCCAAGCATACACAGCAACAAAGAAAAATTAAAAGAAACAGGGGTTTACTCACTTTGAAATATGAAACAGAAAGCACTTTGGTCTTTTGGAAGACTGCAGTTTAAATTTTTTTTTTTTTTTTTTCTGATTTCCTTTTTTTTTCTTTCTTCCTTCAGCAACTAGTTTTGAACTTGTATATATATTTTTTTAGGTTTATTTTCTATCCTTTGTTAGGTTTTTTTTTTCTTTGAACAAATAGAACTGCGGTCATGTATATATGGAGGTGTGCAGGCTTTACTTGAGTGCTGTTGAGGCAAGACTCCTCTTTTTATTTTTTTATTTTATTCATTTTTTTTTTTTTTTGTACTTATGTATGGCTGAATATGAAAGCATTTAATGAAGCATTAAATGTTACATGCTTCCTATCCTTGCATGTTTACAGATCATGCTGGAAGTTAAAGCATTGCATGTAGGTATGTTGCTTTGTAGATGCTTGCATTTAATGTAAGCATGTTTTCAGATGCTTTTATACTGTGTACTTGTAGAATGTGCTGTTTGATTTATATAAATATTATTTTGTTTGAATATTTTACTCTCTTGCATCTTCTTTTATATGTACAGTTCATATGTTTTTATATTTTTTTTTATAAGTGTTATCTTGTTTGATTTGTTTATATGTTTATATTACTTAAATGTTAGATTATTTGTTTATCTGTTTAATTGTTTACTTGTTTAATTATTCATAGGTTTATTTGTTTATTTGTTTAATTGTTTACTTGTTAGATTATTTGTTTAATTGTTAGATTATTATGATGCGATTTAAATTTTAAAATTTTATCATAACTTACATTAACAAATTTTTTTTTTATTTCTTTTAAAAGTTTTAACTAAAAATACTAAACTTTGTTCATATTTTATTCCTTTATAACTTTTCAATTTTTATTTCAAAAAGTTGAAATATATTACTAAATTTTAAATTCAAAATTTTCGGGATGTTACAAGATATGACGGAAATAAAGGTATGATAACCACAAGGCCATACTATAATAAGTATATAACAAAAATCAACCAAAGATTAGTCGATATCACAAGAATCTTCTCAAAGATAAAAAGAATGTCATACTCTATATTTTTATTCACCAAACCATAAATATTGGCAATTAAATCAATGCCAATTCACAAAATGTTGATGACACACAAATTCACCAATACACAAATATTGATAAAGCTTATCAATGTAAATCACGAAATTGGTGGAACACAAATTCTAGAAATCGTCACAAGAAATCCAAAAATCACAAAAAGGGGGGAGGCCTATCACAAACGGAAGCATAAAAACTCCCTACACGTGTATCACAAACGGAACGCTAATTCCATGGTTGCTAACCATCACAAATTGAGTCGAAGCTCCACAAACGACCCGAAGACCATGGGTTGCTACCCCACCAATTTGAGTCAAAACTCCACAAAACGGGGTTTAGTCTCCCTCGCAGACAAAGAGACATCACACGTTGCTAGTCTAAATCACAAAAATGATCGTCACTGATCATCAAGAAGTGTCAATTACACTAAGCTAGTAAATATATGAGTTTAGCTTCATGTCCCATAACCATTAGCTTAACTTAAATATTTACGAACAAATTGTTGATCTCCACTAGAAAATTGTCACAAGAGATTCAATCGAACAAGTCTAAGAATTAACCGGCGAAGTAAACGCAAGCGTTTCATACCACTCATTTTACTAAGTCGTTTAATTAGATTTCTCATACGAGTGAGGTAAAGGTTTGTATATACTAGTAGATTGGAAATCGGTTTGAGAAAACGAGCTTTGTAATAAAATAATGTTGAAATCATTCGAAGAAAGAGTTTTTATATTTACTACTAGTATAGAAAACCTTTATATTTTAAAGTGACAAATCATAGAAGTGATTGTAGAAACAATCAATCATAAAATTCACATTCGAAGACGTGAATAAAATCCAAAGAAACCGATAAAGAATCCATCGAAATAGATATTCAAAACTCCCTGAAAAGGAGTCATCAAAGTCATAATAAATGATAACAACAAATAGGATCATCACGAATCGATTCAAATTGGAAATTCAATCCAAAAAGGCAAAGTTGGCTGAAATAGCAAATTCAGTTGACTAAACAGAGATTTTCAGTTGACTAAACAGAGATTTCAGTTGACTGAACAAAGATTTTCAATTGACTGAATTCTGCCTGGAAACTTTCTGTTTCCAGGTTCAGTCGACTGAACAGAGAATTCAGTCGACTAAACCCTGCATGGGAACTTTCTGTTTCTAGGTTCAGTCGACTGAACAGAGATTTTCAGTCGACTAAACCCTGCCTGGAAACTTTCGGGTTACAGATTCAGTCGACTAAACAGAGAATTCAGTCGACTGAATCATGCCTGGGCTGTTTTTCAGCCTTATTCAAATGAAGAGCAAACTCTTCCAAAATGCAACCGGACGAACATTGGCTCTAAGAGTTTATGCCAATCGACAACCCGGCCCTATATGCTCCTCGATGCATCTCCAAAAGCATGATCAAACACCCATAAAAGGATTTTCACACAAATTGACTTAAAAACCCAAAAATTGAAATATTCTCAAAACCAATCCAAATCAAGAGCAAATGCGCATGAAGAAGTGTTAGGAATTCATACCCAACAACCAAAGATAATTGTAGTCATAGATGTGAGATAAAAATCTCACCTTTGAACCCAAAACAAAAGAATGAGAAGCTTGAAGACAAGGGAAGATCAACCACACTTCAATCTCAACACAAGAAGCTTGAATCTAAGCTTAAAAGAAGAACAATCCCAAAATTAGGTTTAGGAATTTCTGAAATTGATTAAGAGAATGAGTTGGAGAAGATGAAGAGAAGCTTACCAATGGGTTCTCTTGAATTTGGAGCTAGAAGTTGGATTTGCTAATGAAGACTAGGGTTTTGGAGTTTTAATTTCCTATCTCTCCCACCGTTGATGCTTTAGAACTGAAAAGAGGAGGAAGTGAGAGTGAATGGGGAGGAGTGGTTCAGATTTGAGTATAAGTTAAACATAGGCTGAACCCAAACCCAAACCCAAAATGAAAATGATCAAATTTTTTGACTAGCTCCAAACATATCAATGTTTATACTCAAAAAGGTTGCAAACGACATTTTGAACTCAATGGGAGGGGTCTCGAGTCCCAATTCGACTTTTTGCAAAAAGTGACTTTTTGGACTAAAATACGACGAATGATAAAATATTTAAATATAAAAATCGATAAATATGCGGGTTGTTACACCATCCATCTAGTTTTCTCAAAACCAATAAGGCCAAACCTATTCCCACCTTCGTTACTTCGAAAGGAGGTTCCAAAAATGTCATCAACTAAACTATTTGAAAGGAACTTATGAAAAGAAGCTATCCTTTCGACTGTGTCGAAAGGTATCAAAGAGGTGTGTTCAACTATCATTACCTACTTGAAGAGTGCAAATTACTTTCTCCTATTCGAAAGGTGGTTTTGAAGGAATCATTTAAACTTCATACTCCACTTTGAGGTGTCGACAAGTTTTCTTCTTAACATTTTTGATGCTAGATTGAGGACTCGAACCTCCACTCCCTAATCACTTTCATTATAAATTAAATGGATAGTGTTCTTCATTCAAAAAGAGAAAATGGTAAGAGAAAGGATTAATAATGACAATCCAAATGAAGAAGTTGCATCACAATCAACTTTGATAGATAACATAGTTTCAAACTTTAACTTTGAGGAAATGGAAATTAGGCAACCTTCAACTCTGATAAGATTGGTAAAGAATGAGATTAAAATTAGGAATCTACAATAACAAATGATAGCAATTTAAGAATTTCTTGAAGGGGATCCATCCTAAGAATCATTAAGGATTATGGAAGGAGAAGATGAAGTGCAATCTCCAAATGAGGTAAAGGTGAAGGGCTAAATAGAGGAAGTCAGTTTAAAAGGTCCCTCGAGCAATCAAGTAGTCCAAACCGGAATAACAGTAAAAGTTTCCACAAAAACGAAGCTGACCAACAAGACATCCAACACAAAATGAAAATGGATATGCTTAAGGAAAAAGGAATTCCTCGCCTAGAGAAATATGACTCCTTTTTCAGAAGAAATAATGGCAGTTAGTCTCTCTACTCACATCCAATTCCCCCGCTAAAATATGATGGGAATACTTGTCTAGATGATCGCCTTGTAGCTTTTGAAACTTGGATGAACTTATATAATACTTCTGGACAAATTCAATGCAAACTTTTCCCGGTTACTTTTCAAGAAGCAGCTATCAAATGGTACAAGAGTTACCCAGTGAAAATTATCCATTTTTTAAAATAATTTTCTTATGACTTCATGACACAATTTTATAAATTCAAGGACTTAACTATAGATTTTAGCTTGTTAGCTACTATCAAAAAAACCAGGAGAATTTCTTGGCGAATAATTGAACAGATTCGGTACAGAAGCATTAAAGGAAAAGAGTACAACCGATAAAGAAAAGCTTATGGTCGTTCGATCAGGTTTAATCGAACAAACCCCTTCCTTGAAGGACGTTTATATTAGTGGATGTAAAGGTCTACTACACTACTATTCCTAAGCCGAGATGTTCATTATAATGGAACAAATGCATAATTCCGTGAAGGAAATCTCGATAGAAACAAAAGGGAGGAAGGTCTGACTTCAACCACCCTCATAAAAAGTCTAGATTGAAGGAAAACAAAAAAGACAGGCATACAGCGGCATCTAAATACGGACCAATAGAATTAAACAAATCCCTTTCCTATATCTTTGCCATGACAAAAGGTGATGAGAATTTCTCAATTTCCTATAAGACAAGAACCCCAACTGAACCCAAAAAAGGAAGGAATTATTTTGCTTATCATAAAATGAATGGACATGATACCGACAATTGTAGTGTTTTGGAAAAAATAGTTCAAAACCTAATCAAGTCTGGACTTCTAAAAGAATTTGCTAAAAAGGATTAGAAGATTTTCTACCTCAAAGGAAGCAGCATAGTCACTTAAAATCTTGATAGAGAATCAATCTTACAACTTCATCGCCAGTCTCTGATCAGGCTATGAATCCTTGCAGCATCTGTCTATTATAAATTTTCTTTGCTTATAATTTCTTTAATTTGAATAGTAGTTTGAATTGGTCATATTTTAGTACAAAATTTGAGTGTTATTACAGGTAAAAACAAAACCAGTCTATGGCGTTCAACATACTCTCGACATACCACAAACTTGAAGCTGCTTAAGAAATACTACTCAAATTCTGTGAGCAAGACAACTCATCCCCGTCTCGAAGTATGAGTCAATGCGGTATGAAGAACTACTCCCATGAAACCCGGGATTGTAGTAAAGCTTCAACTACAGACTCAACAAGGGTAAATATCTAAAACTCACCCAAGAAAGGGGATTTTTAGAAAAAAACATCTCCTTATTCACGAAAGTCTGTTAGTCTATGTATCATGGAATTTCAAACTTATGAAAAAGACATCTTTTTCCTGAGCAAAACCTGAGGAAACATAACCACATATGTTATACACATTGATGAGGTTTTCAATTGCTTACTTGAAAGAATTTTTCCTAATATGTCTTCACGAAAGTTGATTTCAAAAATCAGAAAATATTTTCTCAAATTACCCTACAAGTAAAGGGTATTAAGTGTTTGTTTATTTTAAAGGAAAACTTGCAGAAATCTCTAGAGAATTTTATTTAGCATTAATAAATGCATATTAAGGACTTCCAACTAATCAATTCTAATATTTTGAAGTTTTCCAAAAAAAAAGAACATTGTCAAGGAGAAACCTATTTATACTTTTTTCAGTGGAAGTTTTGAAACTATCAAAGTTAGTTAACAAAAACTCAAATTAGAGAATCCTATTCTCGACTAAAAGACTATTGGTTCATGAATAATGACCTTTCAGTCCCCTATTTGAGATCTGTTTCTCTATTATGAGAATGATTTAAAAGAACTTACAAAGGGCAGAATTATGAAAAGGTTCTTTTATAACCAAATTATTTTTCAAAAATAATATAGCCCCTCAATATATTAGAAGGATTCATTTACAAGAGTTGTTTGATATTCATCATAAACATTTTAATTGGAAAAAAATGATTTTCATTTATAAAGTTTTAGACCGCGACCAATCCGTAGCACCTCCTAAAAGGAGGAGGGTGCTTCACCTACCATTTTAGCCTACAGCCAATTCGTTACACCTCCTAAAAGGAGGAGCGTTCTGCGCCCATCGAAAATCCTACAGCCAATTCGTAGCACCTCCTAAGATGGAGGAACAAAAGCCTACAGGCAATCCATAGCACCCCTAAGACGGAGGGACAAAAGCATATGGCTAATTATTTCCTAGAGAGAGGGTCAAAACCTCTAACATCTAGTTCACCTCTTAGAGGGAAGGTCAGGTCAAGCACACACCAAAAACCCCTAACGTCCAATTCACCTCTTAGGGGAATGGTCAAGTCAAATACCCATCATCAAACTTTTAGAAGGAGGTCAACCTAGCATACACTACATCCCTAGAATCAAGGTAAGCCCAGAAAAGGCACTAAATAGTGAAGAAGGACAAGTATGTCTATAACTCAAAACAAAAGTCAACACTCAAAAGAACAAAGGGTTAAAGAAAGAAATCTACCGACCGGTAAGACAAAGATGAAACCCAAGAGAAGGGTACAAACAAAGGCAAAAGGATAAAGATGTCCAATGCCATAATCGAAAACAGACATTGAATCCAAGATCATAATAAAAAAGAAAAAATATAAGACGAAAAATTTTAGTACATCCAAAACCTGAAGAATGACTCCCACATCAAGAAACCAAGAAACTTGCATTCAGGAAGAAGGCACAAGACAAGAAAATGGATAAAGAAATCTACAACATGATATCAAAATGAAAGACCTATACAAAAGCTAAGGAATGGAATAGATAACAAATTTTTGCTACAAGATAAAAACGACTTCAACTGAAGAATAGATTGAGTAAACCACACTTGAGTCCTTAGAAATAAGGTGAGCCTTTAGGATAGAAGAGTGTGTGTGTGTGTGTGTGTGTGTGTGTGTGTATTAATAAGTCATTTGGACTATTGCAGCCAAGAAATAATATGAAATTTTCACTATTGAACGATCGTCTAGCCAAACAGAGCTTGCATTGCTGAACGACCAGTCGGCTGAACAGAACTACCTATTGAACGGTTGAATAGCTACAAAGCTGAGCAACTGAATGGAACTATCTGCTGAATGGTTGGCTGGTCTTATGGAACTACTGCTAGGAATGACTGACTTGTAAGATGGAATTACTGTTCTGAATGATTGCATGCATAGCCTACTAAACTACACGGCTCCAATATAAAAATAATACTACTAACTTATAGGCATTTTAAGAATTACACATCTATTAATAGGATATTTGATAACGAGGGTCTTCGTCGCTATCCAAGGCATAAGTTTTAAATAAACTTTGGCATAGTATTCTATGAATAACTTCAAAATTAGGGCCAGATAGGCTGAGGGATCTTTTTTATGAACCAAGTAAATCTACTATTACTAGATGGTTCTCTAACTTTGTACTTGTACTGAATGAAATTTTGTATAATATATTCGTCAGATGGGATCCTGACAAGATTTCAGTTGAATTCTTGATTTTGTGAATTTTCAATTTCCTTGTTTCTTTTCATAAAGATTTCATATTGGGTTTTGTGAATTCTAAATTTTCTAATTGATTTTTATGATAATTTGTGGATTTTGTATTCTTGGTTTCCTTATTGAATTTTTGATGATCTCCTATTGGTTTCTAATTTTGTGAATTCTAGATTTTCTTATTGATTTTATGATGATTTATGGATTTCATATTTTTGATTTCCTTACTGAATTTCTAATGATCTCTAACCGAATTTCTAATTTCATGATGATTTGTGAACTTCATATTCTTCGATTCCTTATTGAATTTTCATGACGATTTCCTATCGAATTTCTGATTTCGTGAATTTCTAAGTTTCCTGGTAGAATTTTATGGTAGTTTGTGGATTTCATACTCCTGATTTTTTAGGAATTTTTGTAACGGTTTCATATTGAACTTCTGTCTTATTCCTTTATTGATTTTTTATGATTTATGAACTTTCTTTTTGAATTTTTAAATTTAAATTTTAAACATTATTTTCTCAATATCAAATGGACTACCATTAGAGGATGGGATAAAAAGGAAAAAGAACCTTCTGATCCTCACAGTATCAAACAACATCAGCACTAGACTATTTATTAACTTATCAATGAATAAATGAAAGTTTCTAACATAAAGTGCAGGGATGAAAATGAATTATAGTAAAATTGCAAGGTAAAACCACTTCAAGTAGGAAATTGTATCCAATGGTTGAAGAAAACATAACCTAGGAAAGGTAGGCCTGTAGAGTATGATAAAATTTCTTCAAAGGTTCATTTATTTAAGCCGATACCTGCTAACCAGGTGATATTATTCCACATCTCTCATATTAGTAACAAAAAGCGGCTTTGATCATGTATTATTCGGAATTCTTTACTCAAAAATATTATCAAATAATATCTTGAAGTTAGCTTCATAAGTGTAAAGTTATCCAATAAGGTCTCATAATAAGGTTATGATCCTGATAAATGAAATTATTTGTTTTGCAGGAAACCAAGAAAGAAACTATTTGGAATTTTGGCCCTAAAGAACAAAAGTTTTTTTCACACTAAAGGGTGCTAAATGTTATCCATAAAATACCCTCAAGGGTGAAAGTGCGAAAGAAGGATCAAGAGCATTGATGAGGATCAGAAGGCATTAGAGTGGTTTTAGTAAACAGTAGATAAGGCTTTATGTGACGACTCGGAATTTTTGGATGCTTGAAATTTGAATATTTAATTGATTTTAAATATTCAAAGGAGTAATTTTAACTTGAATTTCAAATATCACTATTTATTTAATAATTTAATTATTGAATTCAATTATTGGAAATCGGGTGAAATAGTGAATCTGGAGTTTTAAGCCAAATAAAAATAATTTAAAGGCTTGTAAAATTTATATTGATAATATTGAAGATAGTAAAGGTATTAAAATTGAATTTGGAAGCATTTTGTTAAGTTTTGGAATTATATCGTTTAAGTCGATATTTAAAAATAACCTTCCGAGGCACAGTCTCGGATTTCGACGAAACCAGTTCCATTGGATTCGTAATATTTTATTATTATGAGATTTCAAATTTCGTAGTGATCGGAGTTGTTGTGTGAGCGTACGATATATGAACGTGCTGAATTTGTATCGAAAATTTAATATAATAACTGAGTCCAAAAAGCTAGCTTCCCCATGTGATCGAATTAGGACTCGAAACCATTTCCATTGCATTCGTAATAGAAGTATAACATTATAGACTCCTAGCGGCATGACTCGATAGGAGCTCGAAATTTCAAGTTGCGAATTCGGAACGATTTCAAAAATCTAAATAAATATATATTCCTTGATTGACATATATACTCACATCAGCCTACAAAACATCATTTCGTTCCCTGAAAACACACAAGTCGACCTACTCCTCTGCTTAATCTCGTAATTTTTGTCTTCCATCAGAGGCTAAAATCTAATCAAAAGCCGCCTTCATTCTTCTTAAAATCATGCTACTTCCTTTCAATTCGTCAACTCAAAGATATGGCCGAAGCCCTTATTTTTCCTCTCTCGTCTTCTTTATTTCACCTCTTTTCAAATCAAAGTCATTCCTTCGTTTATAATGGCCGATCAAAACACCTTCTTTCTTCAATTTCAATTTGTTCGAGAAACCTAAAATCAAAATCGGTCGAACCCTTCCCACGTGAAACCGAATTAAGGAAAGGCGCGGTTTGGAGTCGCGCGTGCTCATGTTCGCGCTCGCGTAGGGGCACCGACCACGCGAGGTGGCGTCGTGGAGCGGCGGCGACGATTTATGGTGATAGCGACTCGAATCTTGAGGCCTGGACGCAAGTGCTTCGATGACATTGTGGTGGCGATCAACGGTTGGTTTGGGGCATGATCTTATGGAGTCGGAAGCTAGGGCATTCGCGATTTTTCCTTTGGGTTCATGTAGGCAGTAAGGTATAACCCTATTCTAGTTTAATTCTGTGTATATGTATATATTTATACAATAAAGAAAAGAGTTTACAGCGGTATAAAAATAATAATAATCTGTTAAGCAGTTCTTTTAAAAAAATGATGATGAAGCTAATCTTAAATTAATTTAAACATATGTAGATAAACAGTGAGGTGAAAAGAGAAAGTTATTTTTTTATTTATTTACAGTAAAAAAGAAAATTTATTATATATAGATAAAGATTGAACAAAAAATAGGAATTTTGAAAAAAAATGTGAAAGTTTATATAAATTAGTTTTTATGAAATCTATATAAGTTATTTTATAAATATACATGTGGTTTCAAAACTAAACCTAAAACAAATGTACATATACATATTTTAGTTTACTAAGTTATTATAAAATAATGGAGTAAGGGAATTGTTTGTTAAATAAGCTTGTTTAATTACTTTAGTTACTAAAAGATTTTCAAAAGGGAATTTAGTTTAAAATTTAATTACTTGTTTAAACTAAATCATTAATTAAATTAAATTTATTTAATTAGTAATAAATTGTTCGATTATTTCAAATATTAATAAAATCATAATATTTATACAAGGTCAAAAATTGAGAAGGAAGCAAGCTGAATTTGGGAATGGATGCTAATAAAATAAAAGGTGAGTTAATCTCACTTAACTGGTGATTTAAATTTAAATGGTTAAATTTAAATAATTGATTGATTGATTTGATTTCGTGTGTTATATTATATATAGTAGTATATAATATATCTTGGAATGTTTGACTTCCCGCATTATAATAGCAGATGAGACCCTATGCGCCGCATAATAGCGGATGATGTTATATTTAATCCCATATACTGCGATATTCCACCTCGAAGTGGAATTGGTATTTTATATTGTGCTAACGTCTGTGGATGCAGGGAAACAGGTTGGAGGGATCAAACTAGATTCCTCAACATATTTAAATTATTTAATATTCTCTGTTGTGATTATTTGATATCCTATGATAAATTATGTTGGAATATTGAATGCTATGGTTTGCTTGAATATATTTCGGCACGCTGAGTTATCAAAATATATAAATTGAATTTTTGGAAAGACAATAAAAGAGTGGAGTTTTAAGTGAAACAATTATAGCGAAATTGAATAAATTAAGAATGAATTGAAAAGGAATGCAAGTGTTATTAAAATACTAATAAATAATTTCGAGTATGAAAAAAAAAATTTGAATAAAGAGAAATTAATGAATTGTAAACTTAAGTGATATCATTTAAAGGAATAAAGAATTATTTTAAAATCTAAGATTTAAATTTATTTAAAAGGATAAAGAAGTAATTTAGGAAATCTAAAATTGGTATTTTCAGTTAAAAGTATTTTAAATCACAATTAAAGAATAAAATATGAAGTTAATGTACTTTGAAATAAATGGAGCAAATTGGAAATCAATTTGGGAATTGATTTAAGTATGTAAAACCGGGTTTTTTAAAGGAGAATGTGGCTATGAAATTTATAAACTGGGTTTATAAAAGCAAAGTAATATATCAGTAGATATTTGGAAGAATAAATTCACGATGGGAATTTATTAAAGGAATGGGAAGATTTGTTTAAAAATAAACAGTGATTTATTTTTAAAGGATGTGAAGAGAAGTATATTTCCCTGGATAGCCAAGTACATTTTCAAAGTAAATTTTTAAATATAAGATAAAAGGTTTAATTTGTTTTAAAAAGCATGTTTTAGAAAATTTATTATTTCTAAACGTTTAAATTCTTAAGTAAGTATTTTCAAATCTATTATCGTAGTAATTATTTAGAGGTGACTTAGTATTTTGTTTTAAAGGAGAAAATCTAGTTTTATATTCTATAAAGTAACCTAATTTTAAATTTTCTTAAAGTATATATATTTTTAATAAAGTGTTAAAATAGTTTTTCTAAATTTAAATGTTAAAACATATTTTACAATAAAGTGTTTTAAAATTATTTCAAAATCTAAAGTTTTGTGCTTGGTAATTTCAGTGGAAATAGAAAATATTTGGCAAATTTATTTTGTAAAAGAAAGATAGTTTGAAACTATTTTCAAAAGGGATTGAAAAGTGAAAATATATCTTGTGAAGATATTTCGAGGGTCAATAAATAATTTGGAGAAATTATTTATTGTTTGATGGTTGTTTGTGAATGTTAAATTGATAGCTAAATAACCGACTATCAATATTGGCCAATTCGCTGATCGTTTCGAAGAGATCGGGATCGGGATTTATTTCTCGAAAACCACTTCGATCTGGTTTGTACGTTTTCGTGAGGAAGACGAGTTTGGATTCGAAGGTGGAGCATTGAAGTGCAAGGGCTAGTCGCTACTAATCCTGAGGATGTTTCCAAAATGGATGTAGTAGGAGTAGTGCCTTCGGTTCCGTTCGAACCCGGGACGGACTTGTATGGATTGAATGTTTTCAGAACATTGTCAGGTGGACAATTAGCATTCTAAGGGAAACGATCTAAAAGGTAAAGCTTAGCCTCAAGCCTCATCAACCGAGAATGACTGAAAATTAGGGGTTATGCAGCAAGGCTAGGTGGTTAGCACCCACTTCAGGGTGAGGTCATCCCCGTCTAGATGTCCTTTTTATTTAGGCTTAGTGGTGTGGTTGCTGATCACAATCATGGGGTGATCTTACTCGGGATTATCCAGTAAGGGGTAGTCTCGGTCTTGTGTTGCAGGGGTCAAGAGTGATCCTCGGTACAGTGATCTAAGGCACGTACCGTGACAGGTGGTACCCTAGTGCCTAGTCATTAGTTGGAAATCCATCCTCCCTACGAGCCTTTTACGAGTTTTGTTTGTATTACCCACTCTGTGGCTAGTAGCTGGAATTTAATAATGTAACAATTTCGGCTATTTTAATAAGTATTTGTATATAGACCCTATTATAATATCAGAGGACTTAATAAAAAGTGATCTAGCTATCGTAAGGTAAAAACCCGACATGTTTATTTGTGGCGTGGTCTTACGAGATGCTTTTGTTTTCAAAGGGATTTTGAAACTTTAATAATCAAAGTTGGGTGTGATTACACACGCTGCTATTCCAGACTGACTCGGGTGTTATTTAACTGTAATGCTCGGGTCAGACCGAGTATTATAGAATACAGGATATGATGCTGTGGATCTCAGGAGACGAGCTGGTTGGCGATACGTACTTCCATATTTGATTATTATTCCGATGTGCATCCAGTTGTATGTTATTAATGTTGAACTCTGATGATGTACTCTAATGATGTATGTATAAAACAGATATAGTTTCTTTTGTGTAAAGATCTGTTATTATAGATTATATTTTATTCCGCTGCGTTGGTTAGATTCTGTTGTTGTTTTCTGTTTTCTCTTCTTCTACCTCTTCTTCATTAACCCTAATTGTTCGTATTTCTGTTCAACTTGAGTTGATTGATGTAGAATAGTGTCGACTCTAGGGGTATGGATTTGCGGGCTGTTACAGTTTGGTATCAGAGCTTAGGTTGGTGATAACCTTGGCTCTGGTGGGAATTACTCATAGAGTAGAGTCCGTAGTACTGTAGAATGAGTTTGAGTGTATTAATAGATATGAGCGTGTATTTGTTAGTGAATATAAAATTGTTTTTATATTGTGTTGATTTATCGGTTGAGTGTTTATGGATTGATATATGGGACGCCATGTTATCGACAGGGATTTCTAAACTCTTAAAAAATAAACCGACACAGTATTGTTTTAAATAGGGTAAATAAAATAATTTTACCCAAATTATTTTTGTATATAAAAGAAATGATTTTTTGTAAATTGTTGTAGTTATATATGGATGCTTGGTTGTAGAAAGTGATAATATTAAATTATTGTCATTGTATGAGAATTGAATAAGAAATTGAAGTTAATAACCAAAGATTAAGGAATAAATTAATAAATTAAAATGGGATATGTAAATGTCATTTATAATTGAATAGGGAATTGAAATCATAATTAAAAACTAAGAAATAAATTCATATACAAATGAAATTGGTAGATGTAAACTATAAATGTGAATTATAGTGTGATTAATAATTAAAATAAGATAAAATTCCAAAGTAATGTTTGAATATAAATTTAAAGGATTTGGAATTTGAAAATTTGAAAATTTAAATTCCTTTGAATTTGAAAATGATTCTCAAAAGTTAGGAAAAATAGTATATATTTGAGAAATATTTTGAATTGGATTTAAAATCTGGTGTGACTTGAAATCAAGAATATTTGAAATGTTTTAAAAAGATAAAAGCATTGAACTCTTTTCGGTCGCTGGAAAATAATTCCAATGATGATCGCGACATCATCGGTGTTCATTTTCGAGTTTCCAAGAGGGAGATTGCTACCTGGATGTTTTGGATTAATGTTTGTTTGCAAAATTGGGTTTGATTTTTGAAAATGAAAAGGAATAGTTTGATTTAGATATATATGCTTTCAAAATTGAATTGAATTAAAATTCAGTGAGTTATAGAGAATATTAAATAGAATTGAATTCTTATTCAAATGAAATTAAAAGAATGATAAGAAATTAGATTAATTGGAAACGAGTTAAATAAAAATTTCAACTGGAATAAATAAATTCCAACGACTTATAAAAGTTAGAGTCTATGAAAAGAATATAAGTGTGTCTTATAAAGATTGAAAAGTGAATATATTTGAGATACAATGAAATGAAGTATGGGAATATAAGTGTATGACTTATAAGAGAGAAAAAGAGAGAAATAAATGCCAAAATAGAATTGTTTGACATTTTGGTGGACACGATGAAAATCCAATCTTGAATTATAAAATAGAATTGAATTCAAATTAAGTAAAAAGGTGATTTTTAAAGATAACAAAAATCAAATATTGAATCAAAAATGAGAAATAAACTAAATTTGGGATAAATTAGCTAATGAAATATGGAAATAGAACTCGAAATTATTAACTTAGAATTGAATTGTGAATAGATAACAGAGTTTAGAAATGACGCTTGAGTTATAAATAGAAATTCAACATAGAATTGTAAGTGAATTAAATATGAATTGAAGTTGCATGGAATTGGATTAAAATAAAAACGATTTGAGATGAAAATAAATCCAATTCGAGTATGAGTAAATTAAAAATGAGAATGAACTTAAGTTATGAAATGGGAGTGACTTGAAGTAAATTAAGTTAAGTTTAAAGTTAATAGAAGCATGGGATGATGTCGAGTATAACAAAATGGCTTTGAACAAAACCAATGTGAAATGAGATGGAATGCAACTATATGGTTTGTAAATAAGTTAGATTGGATGGAGTTTATATACATTGAGTTGGAATCAGTTTAAATGATTATAAAGCTTCGTAATTATTTATTAACATTAATACTGTCGAATTGCATAAGAAAATGAGTCATTCGATGTAAACGAGATTAGATAAAATTCTATGAGTTATTAGAAGTGAAATAGGATGATTTTAAATTAATTGAAATGAATATGAGTTTGTTTTGCTTAAAATGAATTAAATATAAGCGTGTAAGTTGTAAATCACTTAAACTGAATGGAATGGTTTGAAAATTGGTTGTAAGCAATTGAAATAAGTATCGGAACCTTATATGTGCTTATGGAAATTATATAACATGCATTATATGTGAAATTTATGTGTTAGCTATTGAAGTAAGCGGAATGTTAATAAATTGCATATATTTAGTACTTATATTTTTGAATTGAATAAGTACAGGTATTTGAAGGCCGTTTGGCAGGATTTTGGTCACGCTAATTGCTAAATAATAAGTCGCTTGCTTAAAAATGCTTAATAAAGGTACGCCTACGCAATAAAAATAGGAAATATGAACTGTTTTTATTTTTCCGACCATGTGGGTCGATGTATATATATTTATATCTTTTGTCAAATTGCAAAAGCTCCTCCGTACAAAGAAGACTCTGCCAAAAAATTTTGGAGTTAGAAAAAATTTTGAAAATTTTTTGGAAATTTTTTTGTTAGCGATAAAACGAATTCAGATTTAAAATTGAAATAAATTTGGGAATGAAACTAATTTAAAATAATGATATGAATCGGTATAAATGGAAGATAAAATTCAATATTCAGAGCTGAAGATAAATTGAATTCATATGAAAATGGAAGAACCAATTTGAATAGAAGTAGATATAAACTAAAGTGGTGAAGTGAAAATAAATAAAGAAACATATAAAATGCTTATACTAAACTTAAGAAAGGAATGGTGAATTCTTGATTGCGAATTGATATTACAAATATATTCTAAGTTAATATTTGGATGAATAGATATTGACATTTGGTAAGGAAGTCAATAAAATGTTTTGAAAGTTGTGATTAGATATTAGTACTAAGTAGAATATGCAGGTATTATAAAGGGAAAGGAAATTTGGTTTTGATTTCAAAAAATAAATTTGAATTGCTCGACAAAAAGGTATGTGTTTAAATTTCTGTATGAAATTTGATTGGATATTTAATCTAGCCACTTGGCTTTTGTTTTCTTTTGAAATCTGGGGAACCCGTAGAGGCATTTTATAGTTGTACCGAGCTAGCCGCGCAAAGGAGACGCTGGCGAAATTTTTCGGAAATTTAGGGAGCTAGAAAATTTTTGTGAAATTTTGAAAATTTAAAAATTGGTTTTGGATTATAATTTGAATGGTTGAATAAGTAGAGATGTTTGGGAACCATGGAAAAGTTTGGGAAGTTAGTAAGAATGATAATGGGTCTTTTATAAAAAGATAGTTGGTAAGATGTTGAACTGTTTGGTTTTGGGGAAAAAGTAAATGGGTATTGGACCATTCTTCCTAACTAGTATTTTCGGGGACGAAATTCTTTTAAGGAGGGAGGAATGTGACGACCCGGAATTTTTGGATGTTTGAAATCGAAATATTAAATTGATTTTAAATATTCAAAGGAGTAATTTTAAATTGAATTTCAACTATCACTATTGATTTAATAATTTAATTATTGAATTCAATTATTGGAAATTGGGTGAAATAGTGAATATGGAGTTTTAAGCCGGATAAAAATAGTTTAAAGGCTTGTAAAATTTATATTGATAATACTGAAGATAGTAAAGGTACTAAAATTGAATTTGGAAGCGTTATGTTAAGTTTTGGAATTATATCGTTTAAGTCGATATTTAAAAATAACCTTCCGAGGCACAGTCTCGGATTTCGACGAAACATATTCCATTGGATCTGTAATACTTTATAATTTTCGTATTTCAAATTTCGTAGTGATCAGAGTTGTTGTGTGAACATACGATATATAAATGTGCTGAATTTGTATCGAAAATTTAATATAATAAATGAGTCCAAAAGGCAATCTTCTCCTTAAGATCGAATTAGGACTTGAAACTTTTTTATTGCGTTCGTAATAGAAGTATAACATTATAGAATCCTAGCGGCACGACTCGATAGGAGTTCGAGATTTCAAGTTGCGAATTCGGAACGATTTAAAATATATATATATATATATATATATATATATATATATATATATATATATATATATATATATATATATATTGACATATATACTCACATCAGCCTACAAAACATCATTTCGTTCCCTGAAAACACACAAGCCAACCTACTCCTCTGCTTAATCTCGTAATTTTTGTCTTCCATCAGAGGCTAAAATCTAATCGAAAGCCGCCTTCGTTCTTCTTAATATCGTGCTGCTTCCTTTCAATTCGTTAACTCAAAGATATGGCTGAAGCCCTCATTTTTCCTCTCTCGTCCTCTTTATTTCACCTCTTTTCAAATCGAAGTCATTCCTTCATTTACAATGGCCGATCAAAACACCTTCTTTCTTCAATTTCAATTCGGTCGAGAAACCTAAAATCAAAATCGGTCGAACCCTTCCCACGTGAAATCGAATTGAGGGAAGGCGCGGCTTGGAGTCGCGCGCGCTCATGTTCGCGCTCGCGTAGGGGCAGCGACCATGCGAGGTGGCGCCGTGGAGCGGCGGCGACGATTTGTGGTGATAGCGACATGAATCTTGAGGCCGGGATGCGAGTGCTTCGGTGACATTGTGGTGGCGATAGACGGTTGGTTTGGGGCATGATGTTATGGAGTCGGCGCTAGGGCATTCACGATTTTGGCTTTGGGTTCGTGTAGGCAGTAAGGTATAACCGTATTCTAGTTTAATTCTGTGTATATGTATATATTTATACAGTAAAGAAAAGAGTTTACAGCGGAATAAAAATAATAATAATCTGTTTAGCAGTTCTTTAAAAAAAATGATGATGAAGCTAATCTTAAATTTATTTAAACATATGTGGATAAACAGTGAGGTGAAAAGAGAAAGTTATTTTTTTATTTATTTACTGTAAAACAGAAAATTTATTATATAAAGATAAAGATCGAATAAAAAATAGGAATTTTGAAAAAGAAATGTGAAAGTTTATATAAATTAGTTTTCATGAAATCTATATAAGTTATTTTATAAATATACATGAGGTTTCAAAACTAAACCTAAAACAAATGTAGATATACGTATTTTAGTTTACTAAGTTATTATAAAATAATGGAGTCAGGGAATTAGTTTGTTAAATAAGCTTGTTTAATTACTTTAGTTACTAAAAGATTTTCAAAAGGGAAGTTAGTTTAAAATTTAATTACTTGTTTAAACTAAATCATTAGTTAAATTAAATTTATTTAATTAGTAATAAATTGTTCGACTATTTCAAATATTAATAAAATCATAATATTTATACAAGGTCAAAAATTGAGAAGGAAGCAAGCTGAATTTGGGAATGGATGCTAATAAAATAAAAGGTGAGTTAATCTCACCCATCTGGTGATTTAAATTTAAATGGTTAAATTCAAATAATTGATTGATTGATTTGATTTGGTGTGTTATATTATATATAGTAGTATATAATATATCTTGGAATGTTTGATTTCCCGCATTATATAGCGGATGAGGCCCTATGCGCCGCATAATTGCGGATGATATTATATTTAATCCATACCGCGATATTCCACCTTGAAGCGGAATTGGTATTTTATATTGTGCAAACGTCTGTGGATGCATGGAAACGGGTTGGAGGGATCTAACTGGATTCCTCAACATTATTTAAATTATTTCATATTCTCTGTTGTGATTATTTGATATCCTACGATGAATTATGTTGGAATATTGAATGTTATGGTTTGCTCGAATATATTTCGGTACACTAAGTTATCAAAACCTACAAATTGGATTTTTGGAAAGACAATAAAAGAGTGGAGTTTTAAGTAAAATAATTATAGCGAAATTGAATAAATTAAGAATGAATTGAAAAGGAATGGAAGTGATATTAAAATACTAATAAATAATTTCGGGTATGGAAAAAAAGATTTTGAATAAACAGAAATTAATGAATTGTAAACTTAAGTGATATCATTCAAAGGAATAAAGAATTATTTTAAAATTTAAGATTTAAATTTATTTAAAAGGATAAAGAATTAATTTGGGAAATCTAAAATTGGTATTTTCAGTTAAAAGTATTTTAAATCAAAATTAAGGAATAAAATATGAAGTTAATGTATTTTGAAATAAATGGAGTAAATTGGAAATCAATTTGGGAATTGATTTAAGTATGTAAAACAAGATTTTTTAAAGGTGAACGTGGCTATGAAATTTATAAACTGGGTTTATAAAAGCAAAGTAATATATCAGTGGATATTTGGAAGAATAAATTCACGATGGGTATTTATCAAAGGAATGGGAAGATTTGTTTAAAAATAAACAGTGATTTATTTTTAAAGGATGTGAAGAGAAGTATATTTCCCTGGATAGCCAAGTACATTTTCAAAGTAAATTATTAAATATAAGATAAAAGTTTTGATTTGTTTTAAAAAGCATGTTTTAGAAAATTTATTATTTCTAAATGTTTAAATTCTTAAGTAGGTATTTTTCAAATCTATTATCATAGTAATTATTTAAAGGTGACTTAGTATTTTGTTTTAAAAGAGAAAATCTAGTTTTATATTCTATAAAGTAACCTTATTTTTTAATATTCTTAAAGTATATATATTTTTAATAAAGTATTAAAATAGTTTTTCTAAATTTAAATGTTAAAGAATATTTTACAATAAAGTGTTCTAAAATTATTTTAAAATCTAACGTTTTGTGCTTGGTAATTTCAATGGAAATAGAAAATATTTGGGAAATTTATTTTTTAAAAGGAAGATAGTTTGAAACTGTTTTCAAAAGGGATTAAAAAGTGGAAATATATCTTGTGAAGATATTTTGAGGGTCAATAAATAATTTAGAGAAATTATTTATTGTTTGGTGGTGGTTTGTGAATGTTAAATTGATAGTTAAATAACCGACTATCAATATTGGCCAATGCGCTGATCGTTTCGAAGAGACCGGGATCAGGATTTATTTCTTGAAAACCACTTCGATCTGGTTTGTACGTTTTGTAAGGAAGACGAGTTTGGATTTGAAGGTGGAGCACTGAAGTGCAAGGGCTAGTCGCTACTAATCCTGAGGATGTTTCCAAAATGGATGTAGTTGGAGTAGTGCCTTCGGTTCCGTTCAAAACCGGGACGGACTTGTATGGATTGAATGTTTTCAGAACTTTGTCAGGTGGACGATGAGCATTCTAAGTGAAACGATCTATAAGGTAAAGCTTAACGTCAAGCCTCATCTACCGGGAATGACTAAAAATCAGGGGTTATGCAGCAAGGCTATGTGGGTAGCACCCACTTCAGGGTGAGGTCATCCCTGTCTAGATGTCCCTTTCATTTCGTCTTAGTGGCGCGGTTGCTGATCACAACCGCGGGGTGATCTTACTCGAGATTATCCAGTAAGGGGTAGTCCCGGTCTTGTGTTGCAGGAGGTCGGGAGTGATCCTCGGTACAGTGATCTAAGCCACGTACCGTGACAGTTGGTACCCCAGTGCCTAGTCATTAGTTGGAAATCCATCCTCCCTACGTGCCTTTTACGAGTTTTGTTTGTATTACCCACTCTGTGGCTAGTAGCTGGAATTTAATAATGTAACAATTTCGGCTATTTTAATAAGTGTTTGTATATAGACCCCATTATAATATCTGAGGATTTAATAAAAAGTGTTTTAGCTACCGTAAGTTAAAAACCGGACATGTTTATTTGTGGCATGGTCTTACGAGACGATTTTGTTTTCCAAGGGATTTTGAAACTTTAATAATAAAGTTGGGTGTGATTACTCACGTTGGTATTCCAGACTGACTCGGGTGTTATTTAACTGTAATGCACGGGTCAGACCAAGTATTATAGAATACAAGATATGATGCTGTGGAGCTCAGGAGACGAGCTGGTCGGCGGTACGTACTTCCATATTTGATTATTATTCCGCTGTGTATCCAGTTGTATGTTATTAATGTTGAACTCTGATGATGTACTCTGATGATGTATGTATAAAACAGATATAGTTTCTTTTGTGTAAAGATCTGTTATTCTATATTATATTTTATTCCGCTGCGTTGGTTAGATTCTGTTGTTGTTTTCTATTTTCTCTTCTTCTGCCTCTTCTTCTTTAACCCTGATGGTTCGTATTTCTGTTCAACTTGAGTTGATTGATGTAGAATAGCGTCGACTCGAGGGGTACGGATTTGCAGGCTGTTACACTTTAGATAAGAAGATAGTAGTATCGGTAAAACCTTTCGAAGAAGCCAAAAGGGTGCTTCAGCAATATTTTGGATAAGCAAAGAACTGTCGACAAGGTCGAAAGGTACCTACTGGAGGCAATAAGTAGCATACTTTCCATACATGCACCAAACTATTCAAAATTATTGGTTTCGTCTTCGTCTACATTCATCAAAAGAAAATTCGACAAAATAACCTTTTCGAAAGCATATGTTAGCCTTTCGAATTGGTTAGAATCATTCTAACCTATAAAGGAAAGATCATACATCTGATAACACCAAAGGACGAGGTTACGCACTAGCCAAGGAAGAAACTTTTGAACGGAAACTTCTGCAGCAAAGCTTTTAAAATGTTTTGACCCGTTCGAAACCCACAAAGCACATGTGTCGACAGCCTCGAAGGCTAACACCCATGTTATCTTGCATAGCACATAAGAAGTTAATTGGAAAGCACTTCTATACACCTTTCAATGGAGTCAAAAGTGATCAACCAATATACCTTTCAATGAAGTCGAAAGCTATCAAGCAATACCTTTCAATGGAGTCAGAAGTAATCAAGCAATGTATCTTCCGACATAGTCGAAATGAATATAGCCAAAAAGAAGGGAGCCCAGTCTTCAGTGGTAGTGAAGGTGGCCATATAATCCTTTTTACTAGGTCGAAAGCTATGATTCAAGGGATGCACACAAAAGTAGGATAGCATACCTTTTGACCGTGTCGAAAGCATTGGGTCGAAAGGTGATAACCCACACCTATAAATAAGAGCCCAGGGTTCTGGTTTTGGGGATCTGATTTCTTTTACTTCTCACTTGTATTATCTAAAAGTGGGGATTTTGTCAATCTGTACATCTTTGGTTCAATAAAAAGAAAGATTATAATAATTTCGATTACACAGCTGCATTGGGTTTCTATTTGCACCCGATTATGAACATCTGAAGTCGACCTGGCAGAAAGGTTCCTTTTCGATTAAATCGAATCCCCTAGTATTCACGTATCCTTTGAGTTTTAACTTGAAACTGTAAGATTATCGGAGCTCATCCTTTCGACCAAGTCGCAACCCACTCCATTTATTCAGTTTTCTCAAAATTGTTAAGTCCAATCTTATTCCCACCTTAGTCGCTTCAAAAGGGGGTTCCGATAGAGTCATCAACCAAATTATTCAAAAGGAACATTTGAAGAGAAGTTAACCTTTTAACTATGTCGAAAGGTATCAAAGAGGTGTGTTTGAGTATCATTACCTACTTGAAGAGTGCAAGCTACTTTCACATGTTCGAAAGGAGGTTTCGAAGGAATCACTTAAACTTCAAACTCCACTTTAAGGTTTCGATAAGTTTTCTTGTTAAAACACATAATATCATGGGTGAAGCACACATCCTAATCCTATAGTTATATTTCTAAACTCAAACAAGTATGTAAAATCACCTTAATTCCACAAGCATACATTTCATTCATTCAACGTACATTTTATTCATACCGTAATTAACAATTCACTATATGCTTACTATGATTCACATATTATTTAAAGTCAAGTGTTATTCTTTCTATTGAAATCTAATTAAGCAAGTTTTTAATCACTTATGAGTATGCTAGCATGGTATGGGTGAAATATCAACATTTATTCTCTTACATCAATCAATAAGTTTTCTATTCACCTGTCTTTAAACTTATATCTCATGTTTCGTAAAACATATATATACTACTTTCTCGAAATAGATATATATACACTATGTATTTCCTCTTTGAAATCATGCCGTTATCATTTTAAATTTAACCTAGTAGTATTAAATAACATTTGGTATTCAAATCAAAATCGTACAATTTCTTCAATATATTAAACGAATTCCAAATTCATTTATAAAAAAATTCCAATGTCATAATTAATTGTCCATTCATTGTTTAGGGTATAAATTCAACATAATTCTAAAATAAATTGATTTTATTTCATAAAATCTTTTCTAATTTTAGAATACACATAAAAAAATATTCATATCTTGGATTTATCATCAGTATTCATCATATAGGATTTTTTTTAGTTTAAACTTAATTTATTCTTATTATTTTATTTTTGAAAATAATTCAAATTCAAATCAATTATTTCCAAAATAGTTCAAAATCGTTTAAAAACCTTTATAGTAATAAAGTTCCATAAATCTCTTTTTCAAAGAATTTAAGTATAGAAACTTCCTTCTTTCTTTAAATACAAATAAATCAGATAAACTTGAAAAAAAAATCAATTTTTACATTTTTATAGTGTTCTTTCCTTTCTAAGATTATTTTTGAAAATCTATATAAGTTCAAAGTAATCAAATTTTGATTAGGAATGCACTGCTTTTATTCCTAGGATCAACACACTCCAAATTTCAAAAACAAGAAGCTTTAACCCTTGGAAATCCTTCAAAGACTTTAGATCTTGATTTCATAATGTTTTAAGATGTTTCCTAAGTGCAGTTAGAGCTTAAAATCATCACTATAGTTTAAAATAGGCAGAAGGATGCAAACATACACCGGTTGGTTGAAGTTATGGGCATTACTTCCAAGATTTCAACTGGACCCATCGACCGATGGTATTGATCTCTAAGTGGTAATGCCTAGAACATCACCCCTTGTGTTGTCGTTTTCAAGCTTTTGGTGGTCGATATCGAAGTGGCTTTACGGATGGTTTTCGCTAAGCTTCTACCATGTTTCTTACTCTATACTATCACAAAATATATCGAGGTTGTGGCATTCAAGCAATAAAGGAAAACAAGGAGAAGATGAAGTATTCAGACTATAAGAATTAAACTTATTAACAAAGTAATTATAATCGCCTATAAACTTTGTTTAATAAAGAACCTAGGCACTGATGGTGTAGATGCGAAAGAAGACGACTGTGTTGATGGTTTATTGCTTTTAAGAGGGCAAAGAGGAAAGAAATAGGGAGGGGATTATATAGGTTTGGGGAGGAAATTTAGGGTCTAAGGATTTATGAAAGTAACAATACAATAATTATAAAGGTAGGGATACAAAGTGTGGTCCAATGAAAACCTAGTTTCATATTTTAACGGATTCATAATCTTAAGCCTTTTATAACACAAACTGTTTCTAAATATCCACTTAAAATTTATCCAAGGTGTTTCATCCAAAGCTTATTTTACTCTTATATGGTTTCTCCTTTTTTTAAATAACATTTCCCAATTTCCACGATTCTCAAATAATCATTTTAGTTCAAAAAATAAATCAGAATTTCTCAAATGTTATTCGCTTTACTGAAATAAATTTCCAAATAAATTTTAGACTTTAAAATACAATTCAAATTTTCAAATTAGAATTTTAAATCATTATTCCTCAATAAAGCAAAAAAATTCATTTTTATTGAATTAAGTTTAACAAAATTCCTAAAACTATTTTTCAAATCCATTTATTAATTTTATTAACCAATTTTCCTCAAATTAATATAATTTTCCATAATCAAATTTAATTTTCTTAATCTAAAATCCATTTATTCATCCAAATTTTCCAATTAAAATCGTAAAATTACATTTTGTTGTAATTAGTCAAATATTAAGATGTTATAGGTTACTAACTAATACTATAATTAAAATGAAAAATGAGAGAGAAATTGACAATATGAAAATAGAAAGACACACAGTTTCGAGTGGTTCGACCTTGATTTCGAGTTTTTGTTACAATTGCTTATTTACAAGAGATAATAATAAGCGTAATAAATGTAAATTCAATCCTAGTACAAGTGCATTCAATTTTGCATTTATAGCAGATGAAATTTGGTTTCGACGTCTCTCATTGATATGTCAACCTTATATTCTCTCTAAGCCATTGATCATGGTGAATGGGTTCAGATGATGGCCAGTTGGAGATCCATACCAAAGCATATTATTATAAGATCGGGTGACATGTGACAAGGAGTTATTGAATAGTAATGCCATTATAAGTGGATAGTAAAGGATGCAAAGTGGCTACCGCACTGCATTGCTTTTTTCAGTGGAATAGTGTCATGTATGCCAATCTATTCAGTGAAACAAAGCAGAGTTTGTGCTTCTTTTTGTAGGTGAGGTCGGGTATATTTTGTAGAGGCTCACTAAGTCGGGATAATGAAAGGAGTATAGGGCATGCATCTCTTAGGGGTCTGGTCATAAAATGGAGTCTTCAACCAGAAGGGCATGGCTATTGAGTGGGTCGCTTGTTTGTTGGGAATAATGACTAGTCAGACAGCTAATTTGAAACTTTTTTAGTCAAAAGGGCAACATTTTCTTTGTTGTAGTTAACATCGGCATTTATGAAGGTAATGAGCCAGGCGTGATGAGGCTGCGGCCAAATGGGCGATATGCAAGCACTAGGAAACTAGCGAGCCGACCCTTTTATTACGTTATGTGAAAAATTAGCAACAATGCCTAAAATTTTAGTTTTAGAAAAGAAAGTTATGGTTGTCATTACTGTCTATATGCATTATTTTACACCTAATTTAATATTTCCTTTATTAAAATGAGTAAACATCCATACGTGCTTGTTTACTCATATAATTATATTCATTCATCAAATTTTGAACTCAAAATTTTAATCTCACTATAAAATGTTAATGGTAAAACAAAAATTAAATCGTGAATAGTGCGTTAAAAAAATATACCTAAGATATTCCCTACTTAAAGAGCCCTCATTTCTAATACCTATGCCACAATCATTCCTCCAATGATATAATTATAGTGACCTGCATTTTTTATCCTTGAAAGTTGGCACTACTACATTAATGGTATTCACGAGTCGAGCATCCAAGCGACGAAAAAGCGGATAATTAGAGGAAAAAGTAAGAAAGGACATAAAAGAATCTTACGTCGTGATGAGTAATACATAATACACAATAGATCTTTACAAAAGAAAAATATAATACACATACATCAATCAAAGTAAACTAATCTATAATCAGCTAGACAGTTATAATAACTTGTCCTTACTAATGCTGATAAATACATAAAGAAACACAGTGGAAAACAAAATTACGAAAATACGTCTTAGAGGCCTTCAAGTCATCTTCTGAAGCTCCAAAGCTCCAAAGCTAACTTTGGAAAAATACTCGGGTTTGACCCGAGTATTATAATAATATAACACCTGGATCAGTCTAGTAAACCACCATAAGAAACTTAAATCAAATGGGTTCCTATATCTTACAAAACCTTTCAAAAATAAAAGGTATCTAGTAAGACAACACCGCACATAAACATGGACGAGTTTTTACCGTACGATACCAAACTATTTTAGAGAAAATCTAAAATCCAGTGATATTATAATAATTTTAAGGTTTAAAAATAAATTATGAATACTACTGGAATGCTTGCATCCCATGATCAAGCATAGTTGGGCACAATTAAGTCGGTCTGCTTATTGGATGTGACACCCTATCCCGAGTCCCACACTAACGGGGAATATTACTAAGTAATGTGTCCACTATTGCAGAGAATAGGGCTGATTATAAATGACCATCCATGAATTTTACTTTAAGTGAGCATTGAGTCATTGATTAATATGCTATAGATTTCATGAATTAGGTGGAATCGACTTATACAATTGAGGCTTAAAACAGAACTATGAGGGCTATAAGAAAAATTCAAAACAACATATAATAATATACTGATCACAGAATATCAAATCAGTCATAGTGGAATATGATAGATTCAAGTCTAAGCTGACACATAATATGTACATGATGTAGACTACACATGTACAATGTGCCACATCTTAAAATATTAATATGGACACAAAAGGAGTGTAGCTTGACAGAAGATACAATATAACATCACATATATATACATATATGATAAAAGTAACTACAAGCTATCAAATAGAGCATCACTCTGAATCCTCAAGCTGAAGGACCTAAAACATCACGATCTGACCCGAGTATAATAAAAATAATAAATGGGTGAGTCTAGACTAAGATAAATGTGTTAACAAAATTGAATAATGGATAAAGTAATCTAGATCTCAATTATAAATATATATCGACAATATCAAACATACATCAATAACTTCAAATCACCAATACAAAAACTAATAATAGCTTCTTAGAAGCAAAACCCTTCGAAATAATTTGGTGATAATCCAACAACGTTAAATCTAGAATCTCACAAATAGAAATCCAGAAACCTCATAAATATGGAGGATACCAAACTCCAAGATTGGTGAAATAAATTCACCTTCATGCATGTAACTCCAAGATAGACGAAGAAGTCTATAAACATCGAGATAGGTACGAGAATTATAAGCCTCGAAATAAGTATAAAACTTATGAACTCCAAGATAGGTATAAAACCTAGAAATATCGAATAGGAACAAGTCCTATAAACATCAAGATAGGTACAAAAACCTATCAATATCAAATAGGAACAAGTCTTATAACATCAAAGGCAAGTCATAAACTCGTCGAAAAGTGTTGAATACTTATATATTGTAATCGAATAGAAAACAACCATGTGCCCCATACCACATGGGTTGGCCCCAATGTTTACTATACAATAGTAAACTCCACTCGTGTGTAAGAATAGTTTGGTCGAAAAAGTTCAGGAGTTAATCGTTAAAACAAACAAAAGTGTTCCTCTCAGCTAGTTTTATTTAAACACTATAATCAAATTCTCATTTGATCGATAATGTGCAATTTTATGAAAATATTTCTCTTTTTAAAACCACTTTTAAAATATTTTTTCACAATGAATATAAATAAATATATATATATATATATGCATATATATATATATATATTATATATTATATGTATAAGTAACCTTTTTAGGAAATCATTCCAAAACAATTCTAAACCATTGCGTATGAAAATAGATAATATATATTAATAAAATTCTTTGTAAATATATACACATATATTAGATTGGTACATAAATAGTCCTGTATAAAACGATTGGTTTTAGAAATCAATTATTTATAAATCCAGGTTCAAAGCGTGTAACAAAAGCGTGTAATTCTCCTAAGATCCATTGAACAGTCTCTATGGTATCTAAAATAATAACATCGAAATGAATTCAACAATCCATAAATCATAAATCCGAAAAATATCAATAAAATTGGCATGAAATGTAGTATTAAAATTTAGCAATCAATATCTAGAATTCAATAGTGAAAATGAGCGACAAATGGGTCAATCGAGGAAATATTAAAACTTTGCCTGAACACCAGGTTCAAGCTACAACCAGTGCACCTGTTTGACCAACCGGACCATTGGTTGGTTCGCCTAGCCCGATGTCCAAGCGACTTCGCAGACCTTACATCGATCTGTTTTCGATCATTCTTCTTGTGAAGCTTCTCTAATGATTTAAGGTATAGAATAGGCAGTCGTACGTGTATACAATATAATTAGTTGAATTTCATGATTTCACATGATGAGTTTCAGTAAATAGTAGACACAATGCAATTAGACAAGGAATCGATCAAAATTTTGAGATCATACATACTTTAAATTCAAGCACGATCATCTAACGGCAGCAACCATATATCTAAGGCTAGAATTAGTGAGATAAACTCAACTAAACAAACCTAGGATGGAAGGTTAGAGTTAGAATCTCCTATGCCTTTCTAATTCAATCTCAACCTTGGCTATGAGAAAAAACCGGATAGGAATTGATCGAAATCAGAAATCAAAGCTAAAATAATTAACAAAATTGATGTATAGATAGATTGAGGAGATTACCTTTTATCAAAACACACTAAAATAGGTTGAAAGCACCTTGATTTCACTCTTTAATTTGCAAATTTGGGGATATAGGGTTTTTGTACTTATGGAATTTTTGATTTATGGCTTTGAGATGAAAAAGAGGAGTGAGAAATGTTGTATGTATGTTATCCTCGTTTCTATCTCTTTGGTTTTGGGCTAAGAGGGTAAGGATGTAGATCCATAGCCAAGTGTTACTAATTTTCCTTTAAATTTTTTTTGCTAATTTGTCTTGTTTTATGTCAAGACTTTATAAACACTAATTTGATTCAAACAATGTTCTAAGTTAACCAACATTGATTTCTATGATTTTTCCAAAATGAGTAGCATCTTAAAATCTCAATGTTATTAATAATGAAATATTTTATCAAAATTAAATGCGGCTTTTAAAATAAAATAAAGCGCAATTCTCCATATTTTGATAAAGTGATCCATTAACCAAAAAATCATATCTCAAATAATGAAATTATTTCCATACAATTTATTTGCTCATTTTCCCCAAACTGTTCTTATATTATCAAATATAAGAATTAACTACAAAAAGGGATAATTTAAATAAATTCCCAATTTATTCTTATTCAAGGAGGTAAAACTCAAGTGTAATCAATAAGCGCATAGTGACAGGTAAAAGCATAGTATTCAATATCATGCTTTTACCTACCACTATGGGCTTATTGATTATACTTGAGTTTTACCTCCTAGTAAATGCACTAATCCATCTATTCAAGCAAGAATGTTTCTAAATCCATTATTTAATTTGAAAACACAATAGTTATAAATCCCCAGAATTCATTCAATTAATTAATCAAAATTAATTAAATCATGTTTTAAATTTAGATTCTAGGAAATCTCGACCAGGATTGTTAAATTGGAGAATGGATTCCATACAATGACAAAGTTACTGGATTACCACCTTCCATAATACATCACTAGATAAAATGTACTAAGGTCGAACCCATCAAACCCTACAATCAGGGTCGGCCTATCCCTTATTGGATAGTATCGAATATTTCATCATCCATGTTGCTTTACAACCTTTCCTCGTGAGCTCACCATGCACATACCAAATCCAAAAATATCAATCTAGAAGGGTTATGACAATACCGTAATGGGATTGACAAACATAGCCCTGAAGCATATCTCGTGTTTTAGTCATTCCCGATTATGAGGCTTGAGGCTACATTTTACCTTTTATATAGCAATCCTACTTCGAATGTTAACATTTTCCTCCAGGCAATAATGCAATGTCAACATTCGTTCATACAAATTGTTCAAGATATAAATGAACTAAAGGTACTACTTCTAGTACATCCTTTTTAAAATCGCTCTTAGGATTACTAGCAAGTTTCCCTTGCGCTTTAAAAGCTTGTCTTCATTCTATCATCTTCAAGATGTCTTCAATTCGAACTCTTGAGTTGGTTGGAAGTGGTTTTCGGATAACTCATACTTATTTAAGAAAGTTATAGTATATTCTCCAAGTATTTAAGAAAGATTCCTTATTCCAGAATCATATTAAATGGATCAAAAAATGTCATTCAAAATATTGTTTATTATAAATTCAAACCACTTGTCCTTCTATGTTAAATATGGAAGAATGCTTCCATACTGCCATAATTAAAAAGGGATATTTACTTAATTTCATAAACTCGATTTTCATAAGTGAACCAACTCAAATACATAAAATAAAACTTTATACACCGAACACAAATATTCGATTTCAAACTCAAACTATCCTCAGATAACAATGAAGTCACAAAGTTAGGATATTATTACATTCTACCTTGATCAACAACATTCTTACATTTTCAGATAGGTAGAAGTTACCCTACTTCGAAGTTTATTGTGAAGTATGTGGTGTTCCAAAAGTTCATATATTATTCTTTTAAAACCGAAGTTTTATAAACCAAAACTTCTTTTCCACTCTATTTTCAATTTCGAAACTATAACAAACCCTCCCCTCATAAATAATTCTCTTTATAAACCAATTTATTATTTTGAACAAATTTTGTAAACTATAATATTATCTAAAACACAATATTGAATTTGATAATTAAACCTGAACGCCATTATTAAATAAATAAATTAACTTAAAGCGTTACAAATAAAATGATTAATTAATATTAAACCTCATCATTAAATAATTAATTAACTTAAAATATCATTAACAAAATAATTAATTAACCTTTAATAATCATTATTAAGATAACTAATTAACTTTAAATATCGTTGATGAAATAAATAATTAATTTTAAATATCATTAATAAAATAACTAATCAACTTTAAATATCATAAATAAAATAACTTACTAAGTTTAAAATATTGTCATTCAAATAATGTTAACTTAACCATTCAAATATAGAAAACACTTTACTTTAAAATATTATAAAGTTAAAGTAAATTTTAATCCGTTTCTTTTCAAATTTGGAACTTAACGATCAAAATGGCATTTAAACAAACTATGACTTGCTTTAAGTTCAATATTCAAAGTCATGCCAATGATATTTACATAAGTAACATATATGTACATAAAATCCATAATTATCAATCAACAGATCACACATCACTTTATCCCAGTCACCGACATATAAATAATGTCCAAGTAATGAAAATAGCAGAAGGACGATTTATTCTGCTAAATAGATGTCTAATGAAATCTACTAAATTTAAATATAGCAGAACGGTGTTTTATTATGCTAACTGAATACCTGTGATAAAATATAAACGAACTACGTAATTAATTTCTACCACTGTTAAATTATCATCAAATTATACCTCACTAGAATTGTCAACCATTTTTATTAAACTGTTATACTCGTCGATACGAGTCAAGTGCAAGAAATTGCAGTTTAAACGGATCTAACATGAGTGCGTTATTGCTTTTAGTGTTAAACTATTTATTAAATAATTTTATTCAATAAATCACTACAACATGTATTCTTCACAGAGCCTAAAATCCATCCCAAACCCACTCACTTAACCTAAATCAAATATTCTTCCCAAATCTAACTGTTTTCTCCCATTACCTGTGCACGATCCTGAACGTGCACATTGATGGACGTTGCTTCCGACCTCCAATCATCAAGCCGAACCTATGCCCAAGCCACACTCTCAAGCTTGACTTGACTACCACCTCGCTTTCACCTCCAGTCACCTCAAACCCAAATTGACCCTTTATAAAAAGCGGATTGGTGCTCCAGGTTTCAAAAACTCCTGCTGCCTCGACTTGATCAACGCTAGACCTCGCAAAGACCACCATTCAAACCCCAACTCGATTGATGTGCACGTAAATGTGCATATATTTACATCTATATTTTATCTCCTTTTATTTAAATAAATATCATATTTGGGCATTTTAACATGTTAAAACCAAAATTCAATTATTTTCAAACCATCATATTTTCATCTTTATTCAGGAGCAAAATGGTCATTTTTGTGCATGTGTCAATTTAAGAATTTTTACTTGGACAATTTTTATGATTTTTATAGGATATTTTGATGCATATGGAAGTGTAATTCATGGTGATATATGCATGTACAAGGAAATACATAGAAATGAAGAGGAAATAATTCAAGTTCAAGATCATAGAGGACCTTACCCACTTACCTAAACGTACAATTAGCAGCTAATGGACAACTAAGTGGAGGTTTAAGCTTCATACACCTCAAACTTGCTTCATACCAACACTCCCCTCACTCAACTGCTTCTACATTGCCTGATAACTCCATCCTGTGCCTTGCTTCACTTCGCATACATCACTGTTGCATCACAAACTCCACAAACCTGTCGCATACATATCCTTCAATATCCTCCACATATAACTCACAAACCAAACAGCCTCTGTCACCACCTCTTTATCCATCCACCTCCATAAGTCACTGACATCAAGCAACTGCTGCTCTCCCTATCAAACAACAGACCATCCAATCACTGTCAAACAGCTGCAGCAACCCATACTTGCAGCCACCAATACAAGCAACAGCTTTGCCACAACAGTTACCACCCCCCTTCTATCTGCCTACTAACCACCATAGCAGTTACATCAATTCCAGCTTGCTTTTCCAACCACCCCTGTTCTGTTCCTTTCAACTGCCGGCAACTGTCAACTACAACATTCAAAACAGCCTACCACTTCACCAGTTCACCTTCCCCCTAATCATTACTGCCCCTTCATTTCAGACTACCACCAAACCAAACTTCACATCCCATATCACCAAAACTCCCTGTACCACAGTGCTCAAACATCACATTTCAACCTCTACACACACCATTCTGTGTGCCACTTGCTATTACAACTCAAAAACAAGTCTGCAAAACGTCGCGATTGACACATTAACACACTACTTTGAACAAACCTTCCACCACAACTTGCTACAACCTGACCACAACCTGTCTACCACAATGTGAACGCTTACTACCACAGTTCATCCCCCATACCACTTCCCTAACCACTGAACTACCATCAACTGCCCTTGCCATGCCATTTCATCCAACAGCCACCTCCAGAACATCCACACTTGCCACCATCGTCTCCTAACTTGGCACAAGCGAAAAAAAGCGCATATTCCATCACCTAAACGAATTTGAATCACCACGCAACTGCACACCTCTGTCCCATTCCACCATCAACTTCAAGCACCAAAAAAACTGCAGCAAAACTACCTTTCATCTCCACTGACAAACCGCGACCTTCTTTCAGCAACAGCGACATCGCTAACCTACCTGACCGCAACCATCCTACGGCGGCAAACGAATCCTCCGCAACCATCGAAATACCCAAAACAACCATGAATCGCCAATGATCCTCCTTTGATCCAATCACCGCCTCGACCCCTCGCTGAAACCAGCAGCTTACGCCACTTCAAAATTCCCCCTCGCTGAACCAAAGTCATCACAAGACATTGGATTGATTTTGAAACACTGGGATTTGTATTGAATTCGATTTATTTGTAATTTGAGCGACCGAATTTTTTGTTAAGAAAGAGATTGTGAATTTGGCTGTGGATTCGTGTGAAGTTCTCTTATAGTTTGTTTATTACGTTGATAATTGGGTTGGGGACGTAGTTAAGTTTTATATAAAAAAGGGGGTTTATTTTAGTCTTCTTTATCCAAAAACTGAATATGAAAAAAACGAAGGAATTTTTGTTATATTTTTAAATTTCTTGTCAAATTAAAAAAAAAATTAAGTTTGTTTTTGTTTTGTTTCGAGTTAATTTCTTCTTTGATATATTAAAAAAAACAGGTTGTTTTCATTTGTTTTGGCTAAGTTTCATTTTGTTTTTATTTCAAGTGTATATATCTTGTGTTTATTTTCAGGTTGTCAAAGCAAAAATTGCAAGAAAAAGAAGGATTTACTTGCTATAAAAAAATTGTCTGGCTTGCTTAAAAAAAATCGCTGCTTTTAAATAAATTGCTAATAATTCTACACGCTATGATATCGTGCTCTTTCCCCTTGTTTTTATTTGAATTGCAATATTGGTTGCTTGCATTTTCATTTATAAAATAAAATTCAAAATCCAAAAAAAAAACAAATATCATTTTAGGTGCATTGTAAATTCACGTTTAATTTTTATTTTGAATCCATCTCATCTTATTTTCTTTTCTAAGGGCAATACCACAATTCACATAAGGTGAGAGATTTCATCACTCATTTCTTAGCCCACAAACGCATTTTATCGTAGAATTTGGCTAATAATAAAGGCTAAACATTCGACTTAAGGGAGTCGCGAGCTCACCTAGGGCTTAATTGTATCTTCACAATTGTTTTCTTTGAACAATTTTATTTCTTGGTGTCTAGCCTACGGCAGAGTAATAAACAGTTATAAAAATTACGGTGATTTGTAAATATTATACTGATTGTTCCTCTGTAGGTACTTAAACATTCGGCCGCATTGCTAAGGTGATTCGTGGTGCACCGATAACCCTTATTCATTACCTGACTGAGAAATATTTTTGGTTATTTAGGACAAAGTGTGATCATACAATTTTGGGTTAGGAGCTACTAAGGACAGAAAATTGTAATTAAGTCCTTTGCATTCATTTAATTTTACAAGTTCATGCATTTAAAAAAAACAAAAAAAATCCGAAATCCAAAAAAAACTGTAAATTTTACGTAACTTAGTTTTCAATCCTAAAAATAAATAAATAAAATCCTTTTTCCTTTCCTTTAAAAATTTTCAATCAAAAATCCAATATATATATATATATATATATATAAATATAATCTTTTCAAAAACAAAAAAACTCAAAATTGAAAAAAAAAACATAAATCAAATTTCCATTTTCTAAAAAAATCCTTTTGGTAAATATTTGAAAGTTAGGAAATTCAAAAACAAAAAAATACAAAAACAAAAAAATATAAAAAAAATTGAAAAGCCAAAATCAAAACAAAAATCAAACTTCGCTTTTGAAAATAAATTTCACTTGGTAAATGGTTTTCTTCCTTGTAAAAAAAACAAAAAAAACAAAAAAAATGACAATTTTCACTTCATTTTCCAAATCTTCTTTCATTCTCTAAACTCGATTCTAACTTCTTTCTCTTCTCGACTTTCATTTGTGCATGAGTACTTGAACCGATGACGCATCAACAAATCGTTGGACTCACGACTCAACAACAAACGTTTAACTCTCACAAACGATCCTTCCGAAATGGCGAACGAGAACGCCCTCGAACTCTTGTGGAAAGAATCTTTTCCGATAGAGTTTCTATTCTATCTTGCATCACATTAACCGCCCCTACGAGTAACCAGTTTGAAATTCACTCGAACCATATTGCTACGCTTTCGAAATTTGGCAATTTCAAGCAGGATGACCCATACATTTTTTTGACAAATTGGAACAAGTTTGTGCAACCATTAAACTCCAACAACTTTCTGATGACGGATCAAATTTCGATTAATCTCATTTCCTCTTACAGATTGCGCTGAAAAATAGTTGTACAACTTACCATCGAACTCAATTAAAACTTGGGAAGAACTCCTAAAAGCTTTAATAAAAAGTTCTACTCCTTGGAAAAAAAGAGTACAATCCGAAATGAAATTGAAATTTTTCATCAATTCAAGGGAGAACTGTTTGGAAAATATTTTGAAAGATTCAAAGAGCTTTTAATAAAATGTTCACACCGTAACTTTGAAAAATGGAAGATTTGCCAAATCTTATACGATGGACTCGAAAACAGCTCACGAACCATGCTCGAATCAATGTGCCAAGGCAATTTTTTGCCCAACATCACGACGACGCTTGGCAAATTCTTGAAAACCTCGCTAAAAAGTCATCCCAGTGGGAATGTTCAAACGAAAAATCAATTTACTCACGATCGAATGCACACTCGATAGGATCCTCTTTCGCTTTAAAAGCTTAAATCGACGCAATGATTAAAAAATTAATAACGTTTTCTTATCGAATCAAATGAACCAAGCTTTCCAACTGATGTGTTATAAATGCAACGATCCTAATCATAAAGCCGATCAATGTCCCAATTCTGTCGAACAAATCAATGCTTTCAATAAAGCCAAAAATGACTCATTTTCTCCAACGTACAATCCTGGTTGGAGAAATCGTCCAAATTTTGCGTGGAACCAGAACAATCCTAACAAGAATACTATTCGTCCCAATTTTCAAGCATTCCTGAATAATGCTTCGAATCCTCCTTTTCAGCCCAATAATTTTCAACCAAACTTTGTGGGTCCGTCTCATAATCAACCGCAACAATCAAATTTTCAACCAAAATCTACTCATCCTCCCCAAAACGATAAACATTTAAGTTCACTTGAGAAAACTCTTGAAACGTTGGCTAAAGCAACCACTCAAAGTCTTCAATCAAATAGAAATTTGCAAAATCCATTGGCCTCATATGTGCGAAACACAAACCTACAAAACTTGAAATGCAAATGAGTCAATTAGCTACCTCTATAAGTGAACGCGAACGAGGAACATTTCGAAGCTAGCCCCTTCCAAATCCTAGAAATCAAAACGCAAATTCAAATCATGCCCATTCTTGATAATCAAGTCGTTAATCCAAATAATTTTCCAAAAACCTCTCTCGACACTTCTAAAGCAACGAACGAATCTGAACAGAACGTGGAGCCAAAACGTTGAATCGAATGCTAATCAAAATTTTCTTCTTCTACTCGAGTAGACCCGCCTATCGAGTATCGTGTTCCATTTTCACATCATCTTCGACTAAAGAAACACTTGGACCAAATGGAAAAGTTGTTGGAAAATTTTAAACAAGTCAAAGTTAATATTCCGCTTCTTGACATCATTCAGCAAGTCCCTACATACGCGAAATTTATTAAAGACTAGTGTGCCCAAAAGCAACACACTCAAGTACATAGAAAAGTCTTCTTAGCCGCCAGTTTGAGTAAAGTCTTGTCTCAATCCATGATCGTCAAATACAAAGATCCTGGCTGCCCTACAATTTTGTGTACAATTGGAGACAAGACGATTAACAAATGTCTGGTTAACTTAGGCGCGAGTGTGAACTTGATTCCATACTCTGTGTATGAACAATTAGGCTTAGGTGAGCTCAAATCCACAAAGTTACGCTTCAATTCGCCGATTATACAATTAAGAAGAACGTGGGAGAAATCGAGGACGTGCTCATCGAGTAGGGAAATTCATATTCCCCATTGATTTTATCGTTCCTGAAATACAACCCGTGACAAACCCTGCGAGTCAAATTCCATTGATTTTAGGCCGACCATTCTTAGCCACTTCAAATACCTTAATCAATTATCGTAACGGTTCGATGAAAATCTTTTTTGAAAATATGACTTTGGATCTTAATATTTTCAATCTTGGAAGACAATCAGACGAACATCGTGATAACACGTTGGAAGTTAGTGCCATCACGAAAACATTGAAAATGAAACACTTAATCTTAACAATGAATGTGAGGCCAAGTATGAAAAATTGTTTCATGAAATTCCCAACGAGATCTAATACACTCTTACTTTTGAATCGCTTTCAGTTGAGCCATATTCTCAACCCAATTCTTCGATCGAAAAGCTCTCAAAGTTGGACCTCAAACCACTTCCCGACCACCTTAAGTACGCATACTTAGGTGAAAACTAAACTTGTCCTATCATAATTTCTAACGATCTTTCTCTTGACCAAGAAACATTTCTTCTCTCTATTCTTTCGAAAAACAAGGAAGCGACTGGATGGTCGATCTCCGATATAAAGGGAACTAGTCCCGCACTTGTTTAACATCGCATCCATTTAATCGACGATGCCAAGCCTATTCGTGATGCACAATGTAGGCTTAATTCAAAAATGAAAGATGCGGTGCATGATGAAATTCTTAAACTTCTCGACAATGCAATCATTTACCCAATCTTTGACAGGTCATGGGTTAGCCCAATTCACTTTGTACCGAAAAAGTCTGGGCTGACCATTGTCAAAAATGATTCAAACGAACTTATTCCAACTCATACTAAAATGGGTTGGCGTGTTTGCATTGAAAATCGAAAACTAAGTGCCGCAACATGAAAAGATCACTTCCCTCTTCCTTTCATTGACCAAATGCTCGAACATTTGGCCGGCCATGAATTTTACTGCTTCCTTGATGGTTATTTCGGTTATAACCAAATTCCAATCGTTCCCAGCGATCAATAGAAAATGAATTTCACGTGTCCATTCGGTACCTTTGTTTATCGACATATGCCATTCGGACTTTGTAACGCTCCTGCGAATTTCCACCGATGCATGGTTGGCATTTTTTCCGACATGATTGAAAGCTTTCTAGAAGTTTTTATGGATGATTTCTCTAACTTTGGCGATTCATTTTCCCAATGTTTACATCATTTAAATCGATGTAAAAAAAACGTTTGACCTTGAATCGGGAAAAATGCCATTTTATGGTCAAATAAGGTATAGTCCTTGGACATATTATCTCAAATAAAGGCATTGAAGTAGATAAAGCGAAAATCGACGTAATTGAAAACCTACTCATTCCTAAGTCTGTTAAAGGCATTCGAACATTTCTAAGGCACGCTGGCTTTTACTGATGCTTTGTGAAAGACTTTAGCAAAATCGCTCATCCTTTGACGACTCTTTTTGGAAAAGACATTCCATTCGATTTCAACTCTAAGTGTCTCTCTTCTTTTGAACGTCTCAAAAACAAACTCATTTCTCCTCCAATCATTTGCACACCAAATTGAGATCTTCCTTTCGAAATAACGTGTGATGCTTCTAACATTGCAGTTGGTGCTGTCTTAGGACAACACACCAACAAAAGCCTTCATGTTATTTACTATGCGAGTATGACTTTGAACAACGCTCAACTCAACTACACAACAACCGAAAAAGAGCTTCTAGCTGTCGTTTTTGCGCTCGAAAAGTTTCGAACTTACTTGATAGGTTCGCACATAACTGTGTACACGGATCACTCTGCGCTTTGATATCTTTTTGCTAAAAAGAATGCTAAATCCCGATTGATTCGTTGGATCCTTTTTACTTCAAGAATTTGACCTTATAATCAAAGAAAAAAAAGGATCCAATAACGTCATAGTAGATCACTTGTCTCGTCATCCGAACACACCATCTTCTTTGCTAATCAATGAAAACTTACTCGATGAGCAACTTCTTTCAATCTCTATCAATCCATGGTACACTGATATAGTGAACTACTTAGTAACTAAAGAAACTCTCTCATTTTGGTCCCAACAAGACAAATACAAATTCATGTCCTAAGTGAAATATTTTTATTGGGATGATCCATACTTATTCAAATATTATCCCAATCAAATCATCCAAAATCGCATTCCGGATAATGAGATCATGAGTGTTCTTTCATTTTGCCACGGTCAAGCATACGACGGACATTTCGATCCTCGAAAAATGACGAAAAAATGCTTCGGTGTGGTTTCTATTGGCATTCTCTTTTCAAAGACTCGTTTGAATTCTGTAAAACTTGCGATCGATGTCAAATGCTTGGATGAATTTCTCGACGAAATACGATGCCTCTAGACCTCATTCTTACGATCGAATCTTTGATGTTAGGGGTATCGACTTTATGGGACCATTTCCCAATTCCTTTGGAAAATTTTATATCCTTCTTGCTGACGATTACGTCTCAAAATGGGTCGAAGCTGTTCCTTGCAAAACCAACGATCATTGAATTATTATGAAATTTATCAACGAAAACATCTTTTGGAGGTTCGGCATACCTGCATAATAATCAGCGACAACGGAACCCATTTTTGCAATCGTTCTTTCGAAAGTTTAATGAAAAAAATACTCGATAACCCATAAGTTATTCACTCTGTATCATCCTCAGAGTTGTGGCCAAGTTGAGGTATCAAATCGAAAAATAAAACAAATCTTGGAAAAAAAACTGTTAACAAAAATAGGAAAGATTGGTCTCAAAAATTGACCGATGCGCTTTGGGCTTACCATACTGCTTTTAAAACTAACATTGGGATGTCCCCATTCCGTTTAGTTTACGGTAAAGCTTGTCATTTACCTGTTGAAATCGAACACAAAGTGTTTGAGAAATAAAGAACTAAAACTTTGATCTTGAGACAGCTAAACAAAATCGTAAACTACAACTCAACAAACTAGAAGAACTTAGGAACGACGCGCAAAAAACGAGAAATTTACAAAGTAACAACAAAAGTTTTTCATGACAAGTCAATCCTAAGGAAGACGTTTTCGTCTAACTAGAAAATTATTTTATATGACTCAAGAATTCATTTATTCCATAGGAAACATAAATCAAGATGGATCAGACCATTAGTGATAAGAACTGTTTTTCCACATTGTAACGTAGAAATAGAAAATCCCAGGGATGGATCAATTTTCAAAGTCAACGGTCATCGTTCGAAACCTTTCGTGGAATTGCTAAGTAACCATGAGGAGGAGCTCATGATTCTTAATGAGCCAAGCTATGTCTACTAAGAAAGTTAACCCTCTTTCGTAAATATGTACATATTTTTCCCTATTACATTCATTATATCGTACATTGACTGTGGGGACACAGTCAAAACTAAGTATGGGGGAGTCTTATTTTCATTTTCATTTTCATTTTCATTTTTTTTAGTTCATGACATTTTTGAATTTTCATTTTCTTTTAACTACAGAAAAAATCTCAAAACCTATAAATCTCAAAAACATTTTCTTTTTAACATTATGATTTATTTTTGAAGAAATACTATAGGATGAGTATAAGTTTTGGTTAATAAATTGAAATTTTTGAAAATCTATTTGTCGTAATGGAAATTAAAATAAAGTTTGGTTACAAATAACAATGGTTTAACTAGTATATAAGAAGATTCATACATGTTAATTATGAAGTATGTTCTAATTGAAAATATTTGTTTAAAAAAGTGGTAAATTTAAAGTAAGGATATAATATTTTTATCTTCTAAGTTAAATGGCACTAAAATGATTTTGCAAAACTCTCTCTTTCTAAAAAAATAGAAAAAAAAACAAGGAAAATATATATAAGTAAAAAAAAACATTTTTATATTTGTGTGTATATGTATCTATATTTTTAACACTACAGTCGATAAGTGTTCACACTTGTGTATTCACTCGCCATGCTCTTTACACTTCTCACCTAAGCCCGAAAGGCAGTGCATGATCGGTATACCTAGCCCCAATTTATCCACGTCAGGTGTATGTAATAAAAATTCTCTATAACGCCTATAGTCGATAAGTGTTCACACTTGTGTATTCACTCGTCACGCTCTGTATTCCCCTCACATCGGTCCATAAGGTAGTGCATGGGTAATATATCTGCCCTCGGTTTACCTGAGTTAGGCATATGTAAAAATTGTTAATATCAATGAAATTTTCAAGTAAGAGAGAGCAAGCAATTGAAATCCAAGCATCATTTTAACTTTTTGATTTAACTTGTTATTGAAAAGAAATGAGAATACCACTTTGACAAACTTTGATAATCAACTAAGGATCTATTTCATAATTACATTCTGTTATCAACCGAAACACTAGCCAGACTATAGCCTATCTGTTATGACAACTTAATTTTTGTTTGAAATTTTGAAAAGTAAATGACTTAAAATTTTAAGATAATGACCAAGACTTATATTTAACTTATTTGTATCTATTTAGGTTTAAATCTTTCATTTGTAAATACTTTCAAAAAATTGCATTCATTCCATTGTAAATAAATCTTGCATTTGTAAATATTTTCATCCTGCATTAGAATTTTGCGGACAGTTTCCGCTGAAAACTCTCACGAGACAACACTCCTACTTAGGACACCCAGAGGTGTAACGGCTTGTTGCATATGCTCAATGCAATCGTGCTCCCTACAGAAACGGATTTATCTTAGTTTTCCTTTATTCGAGGATGAATAAAAAGATAAGTGTGGGGGTATTTGATGTGCACGTAAATGTGCATATATTTACATCCATATTTTATCTCCTTTTATTTAAATAAACATCATATTTGAGCATTTTAACATGTTAAAACCAAAATTCAATTATTTTCAAACCATCGTATTTTCATTTTCATTCAGAGGCAAAATGGTCATTTTTGTGCATGTGTCAATTAAAGAATTTTTACCTGGACAATTTTTATTATTTTTATAGGATATTTTGATGCATATGGAAGTGGGTTTCATGATGATATATGCATGCACAAGGAAATATAAAGGGAAAAAGAGGAAATAATTCAAGTTCAAGATCATGGAGGACCCTACCCACTTACTTAAATGCACAATTAGGAGCTAATGGACAACTAGGTTAGAGGTTAAAGCTTCATGCACATCAAATGATGGATTAACTAGTGGCTAAAGGTTACTTGGTGGCCACACTTCTTTAAGGGTATTTTGGAAAGCACCCTCAAAATGGAATTAGGGTTTTATGCATGTATAATATCCCTCTTATGTACATGAACATATCTTCTACTCTTTTACATTATTTAGGAAATTAAGAAAGCAAGTTGTAATGGCAATGTTTTATGAAATAAAAATGGTTTCCAAGCCTTTTTCTCCTCTCTTTTCTACATGCTTTTCTTTGTTTTCATGTTAATGTTTATTTCTATGCTCTCTTTCTTTTAATGTTCATAGCTTAAATTTACGTTCATGCAAGTAATGCAGCTTTAATTTTTATGCAAACAGTTAGTAGTTAATCACTTTTCTTCATTTTCTTAGTTTTCATTTCTTTGCTTTTTCATGTTGAAATTTACAAGTATTGATTTGATGACACAAATGAGTAGCTAAACCCCTTTAATTTAGGGGTGATGAAGCTCACCAATTTTATGTAATTTCAACATTTTTTATGATTTATGATCTCATTTAGCTTGTACTTCATTAGGGTGGATTTTGATGCAAGTTTATACAAGTGAGTTTGATAGCTTATGTTGCTTTTGCAAATGAGTTATTCTTATTCAACATAAACACAATTTGCATCATCATTTTTTAATCGGTTTTTGGTTTTGAAATGAAAGTAAAAATGAAATTTGATGATCTATATTAATAGTTGCAATAGTAGATAGATCATACTTAAAATAGCTTTTGTTTTGGCTTCATTTTCATGAGAATTATAAGTGGTATAATTGTTGTATTATAGTTTGATGGTTTGAGTTAAGTTAACTAATAACATAAACAAATCTTACTTATGATAAATGCAATGATTATTTCACATAATATCAAAGTTAGAGATCATAAATTATTTGTTTGTTGATTTACAAAAACATGAGAGTGGATTTGCCTCTAAATTGTTCTTTAGTCTAATAGTTTTTAAATCACGTTTCAATCCTAGCTTTAGCTTCTTTTTGTAGCTTATAATTTTCTCTCACTTTGGTTTAATTTGATTGAACTGGAAATTTTAAATCTTAAAAATTCTCTATGGATCGATCCGTACTCGCCACGTACTAAAATTGTATGTCGTGCGCTAGCGGTTAAAATTTAATGTGAAATTTCTCGACTATTTTCTAAACTGATATAAAACTAGTCATTGAACACCCATGATCCATCTGACACCCTTGCCCAGCAAATAGACCCCTCCGCCAATTACAAGCCCAAGATACATGCTTGAAAACAATGCCCCTGAAACTCTAATTGTAGCCCGACACGATAGCTTCAACCACCATCATCCATGAAACTACTTCTATCAACTTCACAATACCCAAGTTTGCCTCCAGCACCTTTGTTTCACCTCCTGACCACATCATCGGATTTCTCTAAACGACCATAAACTGATAATCTGACCACCATGATACCACCACATCCCTTAAAATCGTACGACTTATATCTAAAATCATGATTTCATGCTATGAACCTGGCTGTATAATCCATTCGACAAATCGAGCTTGTCGAAACATTGACATCACTCAACTCCTTACAGCAATCAACATACTTCAGCCACCGTACTCGAAGAAAATGACCACGACTATTTTTTTAAAAACTACACTAATACAAGTCGCTTTTCCATTGATTGCTTTGGTTAAATCTTGATGGTTAAAGACAAAATTATTTTTTAATGTAAGGGAAGAAGTAAATTTTCAAAAACTAAAGAGTATGAAGAAGTGAATTGCTTCTTGGATGCATCTCCACATATATATTTCCCTTTAGAGTAAGCCTATTTTTCATTTCAAAGCAAACATAAATAATAATAATATGATTTTTTAAACAACTATATAAACATGAGAATTACTTAAAAATCACAATTAAGCTACAATTAAATTTTCACAACATTTATTTCACAAAAATATTAAACAAAGAATAGAGACCTCACCTTCCACAATCCAAGCTTAACCTTTTGAAATCTTCTTGGGTGAAGTTTTGAGTTATAAGATATGATTTTCGAAATTTTTTAAAAAGAAGAGAATAGTAAAAGGATAATATCAAGAGGTATGAAGATGATGTGAAAAATGAAAATGAGAAGAGTGAATATATAAGGTAAAATATAAAAATAAATATAGAAGTGTCCAAGGACCAAAATGCCTCTAAATCACATTTTAACCCTTCCATCATTTCCTAAACCATCAAAGTGACAAGCATTAGGAAACATGTTGGATTTTAGTGAAATCCTTGTACCTTTGTTAATTCACACGCCTAAGGAATCTTTTCATTTCATATCCATCACTTCTTATTTAATTTTAAAATATATTTTTATATTTATAAATTCTTGTCCGTATTTTACTCATTCTTCGTATCAAAATAAAAACTTTATACACTTAAATGTTATTTAAGGTGTATGCAAGGGTAAACAACTTTCTATAACTTGTCATTAGATAAAAAGCTTAAAATTCGAAAAGCGTGTTTTGGTCACATTTTCAGTTTTTCGTCGAGCTTCCTATTTATGTAAACATAATTCAAGAATGAATTTTCCATCGTTTATTTATGAATTAGAATAGTGCTATGTAATTATTAAAACAACTAATTCGATATTTGAATAAACTAAATATTCATGAACTAAAGCGGTAAAATATGAAGGTGTGATCTACATGTACGTACTTATACTTCTTGGTTCTTACTTATACCAATTTTCTTTTTACCTCTGAGATCATTTTATAAACATTTCATAAAAACCTAACCTAAGTTTAACATGTATAAGACCCCACTACATCCTAATGATATATACCACTATTAGGTTCTAACCCATTTATTTTGAATTTATTTCCCTCAAGTAATCTCAAGATCCAAATACCCAGTTTTATTTCCAAACACTTTTTGAAATGATACTATATTTTTTAATCGTAGAAAATATATAGCTCGAGCAGCCCTAAAGAGATACTAAGGAATTGGGTACTACTAAATAGTGACATACATTCCTTTACCAAGAAGGGAATACTTAAGAGAAGTGCTTACCATTTGAACACATCTCTTTTCCATTTTTAGTTATTTTCAAGCCACTCGAACTAATTAACATAAAAATGCTTCTTCTATTTCAAAATTCACCTTTTGAAATAATATTGTATATATTTCCTAAGAAAGAGTTTGAACAAAATATCAATTTTCACCTTTCTTTGCGTTCGTTTAGATTTGAACTCATTCAATCGTACAATGATAAAGAGAATAAATTATAAGTTTACTACAACGTTCGCCTAAGCAAACATTTGATCATTTAGAAGATTATTCGGATTACCACAAAAATAATCGTGATGTTTCCCCGAACTATCTGAAGGATATTTATATTACTTAAAATCCTCCTTGAAATATACTCATAAATACTTTCAACCAATACTATTATTACTTTTTTCCAAAAGGCCATTTGAAATCCTTTTCAAAAGCAATAGAATTTAATTCTCAAAATTATCATTAATTTATAAATCACCCATTATAAACTAGACTTATGAGACCATCTTTATAAAAAAATTCTTTAATTGTAATAATTCTTTTAACTAAATAACTTGATAAACTTATATTATTAACGAATGCCCTACAGTGAACTTGTGAAACTGAATTCATATGGTGTTCGTATCTTATTGTTCCCATAATTACTATCTACCCAACCCATGCAGTGAAAAGGTAAATTTGCTCATAAACCGATCGAGAAAAATTCAAAAATCAATAAACAATAGTCAATGCTCATAAACTAGCCGAGCACAATTAGTCAACAATAACTTATGATAACTGAGTTTATCATATCTTAACACCCAAACACATCATAAATGATTATATCAATTTTAGAAAATTATTCTTTTATATATAATATACAAAATCTAGGTAAAATTATTTCACTTACCAAATTTCAAAATAGTACCTCATCGGTTTGCATTGTTCAAGAGTTTAGAAACCCCTATCGATATAGTTGTACCTTTTTTAATGACCAGAATCCATAACCACTCAACTGATAAACCAACACAATATAAAGCATTTTTATAGCATTAAGAAAATGCATTTGTGTGTATATATATATATATACACTCAAGCTCATTTTAGGGTATTACTAACCCTATCTCTAATGAATCTACCGGACCAAAACCTTGGTGCGTGCTCAACCTAACCTCCGACACCACATGTGACAACCCTCTTTTTTGACCCTCGAAAGTCGACACTAATACATCCACAGTATTCACGTGTTGAGCTTCCAAGTGCTAAAAAGATAGAGGGAAAAAGAAAGAAAGGACATAACGTAATCTTACATTGTGACGAGTAATATATAACACTCAACAGATCTTTGCAAAGGAAAAGTTTAGTATACATACATCAATCAAAGTAAACTATTTATAATAAACCTGGATAGTTGTAACAACATGTCCTCATAAATGCTGCTAAAAAAACAAAGAAACACGACAGAAAAAAAAAGACGACTTGGAGCCTCTAGCTCGCCTTTTGAATCTCCAAAGGTTCCAAAGCTAACTCTAAAAAAATATTCAGGTCAGACCGAGCATTATAAGAATATAACGTCCAGGTCATTCAGGTAAACCAGCATGACAAACTAAAATCAAAGGAGATGTTATATCTTACAAGACCTTTCAAAAATAAAAGATATCTTGTAAGACCATGTCGTACATAAACATGGGTGATTTTTTATAGTACGATAACGAAACCATTTTATAGAAAAGCTAGCGATATTATAACAATTTCTAGGTTTAAAATAAATTACAAATATAGATGGAATGTTTGCATCTCATGTTCCATCATAGTTGGGGACAACTAAGTCCGTATGACATTTGTTAGAGAATGGATTCCATACAATGAAAAGACTACTGGGTACCACCTACCATAGTACATCTCTAAATAAAATGTACCAAGGCCAAACCTATCGCCCTTGCGAATCAAGACTGGCCTACCCCTTAGCGGATAGTACCAAATATTTTATAGCCCTAGTTGCTTTGCAACCTTTCCTTGTGAGCTCACCATGCACATATCAAATCCACAAATATCAATTTAGAAGGTTGATGACAATATCCAAATGCATGCGACCCACATACTCCTGAAGCATATCCCATGTTTTATTTCATTCCCATTTGTGAGGCTTGAGGCTATGTTTTAACTTTGATACAACAATACCCCTTGGAATTCTAACACTTCCCTTTAGGCGACATGCAATGCCAGCATCCGCCCATACAAGTTGTTTAGTATATGAACCAAAATGAAAGCACTACTTCTACTACATCCTTTTTGGAATCACCCTCAAAATTAGTAGCAAGAAGCCCTTGTACTTCAAAAGCTCTATATTTAATTCCATTATCTTCAAAATGTCTTCAATTCGAACGCTAAGATAGTTCAAAGTAGTTTTTGGATAACTTTTACTTATCCGATCCTTGTCTCTTCGAACCTACTTTTTGATAGTCTTGGTAAACTCAACATCGATTCTTCTAGAAATATGTAGACATTACAAAAGAACGGATATCACCTCCTAACCATTTAAGCGGAAAAATTTCCTTATCATTTGTCTTAGAAGAACAAACGAGCTTATACATATAGTGTAGCATCACCGAGGATAACTATACATATAATTCTCATATTTCTTCTAGATATTCCAGAATAAAAAATTGGTCAAGATTTGAATGTCGATTATTAATCTGTCAAACAAACAAACAATTGAGTATAGATTTAATCATATATGCAATACACTAAGCCTCTTTTAATTAATCTACATTACATAAATCACTTAAATTATTTATAAAAAAACTCATATGCTTATCTCACTAGTATAAGTATATAATTAATCCCTTTTACTTTTTATACATGGAAGACCTTACCATATATTTATAAGATGGTATAAGTATATTCTCAAAGCATTCACGAAAGAGTCCTTATTTGAAAATAATATTAAATTGATCAAAATAATGTCATTGAAAACATTATTTACTATAAACTCAAACTCTTATCCTTCGGTGTTAAGTATGGACGAAGGCTTCCCCACAACCATTATTAAGAAAGAATATTTATTTATTCTGATAAACTTGATTTTCATAAGTGACCCAATGCATATACAAAAAATCATACTTTATACATCGAACATCAATCTTCGATTTCAAACTCAAACTATCCTGTAACGACTCGGAATTTCACTACTTTGATTTGAGAATATTTAATTAATTTTAATTATTCAAATAAATGGTTTTATAACAAAAATAAAACTCTTTTTAATAATATATAATAATGGTGAAATAGTTTATAAAATTTGTTTACAAAAATATATAGTTCGATGAAAAACGGAAAATGTGACCGGAAACTGTTTTTCGAGTTTTCGATGTTTCATCGTATGAAGTTATTTGTAATGTTATGCATACTTTTCTATATATATGCACACTATGTATATAATGTGGGATTAATAATATATATTAAGGTTAACAAACTTAATTAGGTTAAGACAATCATCGATGTGACACATTGACAACTAAAATATTAAAAGTCATGTCATTAGAGACATGAAATGACATAATGGCAACCTTGGGTACTCATATTTCATAAATGCATGTACTGTTAGGAGGAAATATAGATGCATACATGGACGAGGTGGCGTGTAATGAGAGGAAGGTAAAGTACAAGGGTGTTTTGGTAAACTCAGTTGTTTACATATTATAAAAACTATTTTTTCCAAATCCTTTTTTCGTTTTCTCTTTTTCATTTCCCAATTTCATAAGCTCTAAGGTAATTTTAGTGGCTTCTCTTACATGTTCTAAGCTATCAAAATCTTTCTTTTCCATTTAAAATCTTAGTAGAAACTTGTTACCCAAAATGATTTCGATCATAACTTCATACAAAAAACTCCAAAACCAGAAGTACAATTTTTGAAACCATGTATATTTCTAGTGGCTACAAGTTTGTAGTTTATCACTTTTTCTAATTTTGAGCTTAGATGCTCCAAGATTTCCTTTTTTGCAAGAGTGTTTTTGAACCTAGATTTTGATGTCCGAAAATGCCCCTCACTATTTTGGCCATAACTTCCTCAAAATTTGACTTTTATAAGTAATTATTTCTTTAAACGATAGAGGAAAGAATTATCTAAAACTGTTCTTTTGACTACTTCTCCCAAATCCAAAAGCAAAGGGTCCAAAAGTTGAGTGCAAAATGACCCATTTTCGAGAAGAATTTGTGGTTTTCCAAGCTTTTCGAATTTAAAAGTGTGTCAAGTTTTCAAAGGATCTTCGGTGAGTGAACTACAGATATTGGGAAAGCTTTTACTTTTGTGTTAGTTAATATATTGTGTGATGTGATGGTTAGTATTGGTTAATTTATCATGTGATGGTCATATGTGTGTGTGTGTGTGTGTGTAGACACACTTGTTGCTTGGATATGTAAGGACATTAGACTTGAATGTGAAGTCTAAATGGTTAAAGATCAGATCTTGCTTATATTTGTGGCATGACATTATCCTGGATGTTATGGTTCCGTATGGACATGGGTATGTGACGTATAAGCTAATAAGAAGTTGGTACCTTTGTAGGGTATTAGAGAATTGGAACCTTGTGTAAGAAAGTTATGGTTTGAATTTTAAAAAGTCAAATATTTGGTTAGATTTTAACCTTTTTTAGTTTAAATACTTATTTTTGTTTTTATAAAGTTAGTGAGCTTTAAGGTAAAGTTTTCAAAAGAAGGATAGAAACAATTTAAAGCTTATGGGTATCCATAGCGATAGTCGCTATGAATGCAGTTCGCTTAAAATTTCGATTTACGCAAAGTTTGTTTTTATACTTCAAATTATTTTGGAAATATTTTATAAATTAGTTAATTAAGTATTTAATAGTTAATTGTTAATTAGTTAGGTTTCAGTAGTCGATAATTAATTAAATGTTAGCAAGGGTTATTAACTTTAATTAAATAAAGATTAGTTCTTATATAACTATCTTTTAAAGTTAAGATTTATTTTCTTATTAATTAAGTTAATTAAGTATGGGTTAAGTAAATTATTTATATTTAATTTATCATTAATTAAATATAGGATTGATTATTAATCAAGTGTTTAATTACTTGTTTAAAATTTAATTTAATAAATTAATTATAAAAGGTTTAATTTATTATTTAAATTTAATTAAATAGTATTTAATTAGTTAATTATAACATTTAATTATTAATGAAATTTTATTTAATTATTTAATAATTAACAAAGAATTAATTTGGGTTTAATTAATAGTTGTTTAACTACTTAATTAAATTAAGTTAAGATTCAATTAAAATTAGTTATAATTTAATTAAGAATATAAATTTTAATTACTTATTTTTAAAAGGGTTTAAAAGTTTTAAATCCATTGGATTTCAAAAGTAAAATGGTTTGAAGGTACATCTTATTTAAAGATGGTTTTGAATACAAGTAATTCAAGTGTTGATTTAATCAATAAACCATATAAGTATGAATGAGTTATAATGTAGATTGTTGGGTTGTTGGTCATGTGTTAGTCAAATAAATCACCGTTCATCTATAAATTGGTTAAATTGTTTGGACATCTATTTTGCAGGCCAAATCACCATCCTACTATTTTGCTATTTGAACATGTATATGCTTGTTAGTTCATATTGATATGTTATTCCTTGACTTGGATATGAGTGTATTTACATGTATGTTGATCTATGTAACTAACTTTTAAGTGAATTGAAATGGAAATTGAATGGTAACTTAAAATAGCACTATTGGGATTGATAAGCCTCTTTTCTAATTATTAAATTATGTTTTTTAATTAGCTTTAATTCTTTAATCAATTTGGGTTTAAAGGTTATAAATGATTTTTAATTTTTATTATTATTTTATAATGTTATTTTTAAATATTATCTTGTTTTCAAAAAGGGGGTTTATTAAATAAATGGTTTTACCTAAAGTGATTTGCAAATGATATCTTGAAAATGATATTTTATAAAGGAGATTCTATAAAGGAATTACGAAGGAAGATTTTTAAATAGTTTTTAAAATAGAAAGAGATTTTATAAGTCATTTTATATATTTTAGAAAGATGTTTTAAATGAAGTTTAAAAATTTGTAAAGAGGTTTGATATGTGAAGTGAACTTATAAAAGTATTTTTACAAGGAATAAGTGAATAGGTTTTATAAAGTGAACGAGTTTTATACTAAGTGATGTTCTGAAAGGGAATGGTTTGGCCGTTTAACATGGAATGTGAGAAGAGAGAATTTTCCAAACGTTTTTGGTGAAGGTTAATATTGTTTTCCAAGTAAAAGGGATGTAAGGGATTTGGGAAAAGTGTTTTAGAAAAGATCCTTTAATAATTTTTATAAAGTGATTTTATTTATTAAAGATTAATTAATAAAGGCTTGGAGGATCCCATATGGAATTGACTCAATGTTACATTGTTTGTTTAGTTGATAGTTAAATAACCAATTATCAAATCTGGACCAAAATGTAACTTGGAAATATGTAGGAGAAACACGGAAATTATATGGTACAGTTACCGTCGGTGGTGCTATAATATACGTATAAATTCATCGTTCTTCTTAGATAAATGATTAGGAAATCTTTCCACAAATGGTTAAGAGGTTAACTACAGTCTTATCTTTTATCTTCTTATTTCCAAAAGAACCGGTGTTGAGTTTACCGAAAATGATCAAAAGTTGTTTTGAAAAGACCAAGATCAGATGTGTTATCCGAAAAGCACATTGATCCAACTCAAGCATTTCGAACTGAAGACATCTTGAAGAATATGGAATCGAAGATGGAGCATTGAAGTGCAAGGGCTACATGCAACTAATCCTGAAGGTGATTCCAAAATGGATGTAGTATAAGTAGTGCCTTTGATTTGTCCTTATCCTGGGCAACATGTATGGATGAATGCTAGCATTGCATTGATGCTTGGAGGACAGTGTTAGCATTCCAAGTGGGATTGCTATTCAAAAAGGTAAAACGTAGCCTCAAGCCTCATCAACAAGGAAATGACTAAAAAAGGGAATGCAGTAGGGCTAAGTGGGTGGCTCCCATTAAGGTATGCCATCATCTTTCCAGATTATCCTATTTTGACGGATTTGGTTGTGCATGAGAGATCTCGATTAAGGTTGGAAGACCGAGATGATGAATATTTAGTACTACTAGTCAAGTGGTAGGCAAGTTCTATGCGGTAGGGTACAAGATGTTCTTGTCAGACCCAGTGCATTGTTCTAGAGATTTACCCATCGGAGGTAGTTCCTTACCTGGTCATAATATTCTCCAGTAGTGCCTTTATGATTTTGATTGTAAAGCCTAGTATGCTGGAATTTAATTAATGTAACAATTTCGGCTAAGATTAATAAGTATTTGTACTTTGGACATTATTATAATATCACTAGATTATCTATAGAAGTGTTTTGGTTATCGTAAGGTTAAAAGCTCGTCTGTGTGTATGTGCGGCGTGATCTTATAAGATACCTTTGATTTTTAAAAGGTATTTAAATGTAACAATCAAGTTGTTTGAATTTACTCACACCAGACCCTTGTCTGACCTGGAGTTTTATTTTCTTTCCCTTAAACTCTTAGGTGCTCAAATTTTTATGAGTGGCCAAGTAGTTCGTGTTTTTCCATAGATTCATTTTGGAAGAGCTCAGAGTAGGAGGATTCATCGATAACTATTTATTATCTAGTTTTCGCTGTATACAATGTGCTCTATACCTGATGTATAAGGACAGGCTGTTATAACTGTCTTGGGTTAGAATTGTATTAGTGTAACTCTGAAGTATATTTTTTGAGATGACTTTGTAAAATATTATGTGATTAATATATTTTATTCCGTTATGCTGTGAGACTCTATGTTTGTTTTTAGTTTCTTCTATCTTCTATCTCGTTTCTTTCCCTAACAAACGGTCTTTCTGGTACTTAGTTGTTTGGCATGTGAATACCATGGATGTATTAGTGTCGACTTCTAGGGTTTGAAAAGGCGAATTGTTACAGTTGATATCGGAGTTGAAGGTTAAGCGAGAACCTTTGATTTGGTGGGGTTAACTCGTTAGAGATAAGGTTAGTAGTACCCAAGTATGAGTTTGGGTGTATATTATATGAGAGTGCATATTTGTTAATGATATAAAATGTTTTATATTGTGTTGTTGATCGATTGAGTGATATATGAATTCTGGTCGATGCATTTAGCCAACGCTACCGATAGGGATTCCTAAACACTTGGACCAGACCAACTGATATAGTATTGTTTTGAAATTTGGGTAAATGAAATAATTTTACCCAGGATATATTTTGTATATAAAGAATGATTTTCAAAAATAGTATAGTATTATTTTTGAGATGTTGTTGTTAAGAGATAATCATATTTTACTATTATCATATAAGTTTTGGTTAGTCATGTTCTTCCAGTTTGAGAATTGATTGTTGTGCAAATGTTTAGGTACTTTCCTTTGAATAAGATGTGTCTTTTTAATTAAAAAGAATTTAGGTTGAAAACTTGAGAACCTAAATCCCAATGCTTTGTAAAATTATTTTTCAATATTTTGAGAAATAATAATGGTATATGAAATCAATTTTGCTTAAAGTATGAAATTTTGAGAATGAAATTTAAGTAAGAAGTGTTTTCTTTTGATTAATTAGGAGGAATGAGTTGTGATTGTTTTGTGATGATCGTAATAATCTTCTAAGTGACAATCAAATGTTTTCCTAGTCGAAATTTGTCGTGCACTTAGTAAATAATTATCTTTATCATTTTGCAATCGAACGAATTCAACCTGAATGCATCCAAAGTAAGTTGGTAATGAGTGTTTTATTGGAAAAGGTAAAGTATTGTTTCAAAAATGGGATTTTGAAATAAAAGTAATTTTTTACGTTAACCGGTTTAGTGGCTCGAAAATAACTTAAAATTTAGGGAAGAGATGCGTTCAGATGGTTTACACTTCTCTTGAGTGTTACCCTCCTTGGTAAGGGAATGCCTTGGAATTACTCGGGCTATATTTATATATTTGTATAATTTAAAATGTAGAGTATCATTTTAAAAAGTTTTTGAAATAAAAGACAGGTATTTAGATCTTGAGATTTCTTAGGGAGATAAATTCAAAATGGAATAGTGGATCAAATAGAGGTATATGCTCCAGGCTATAATAGAGTACTATCCAAGTTGAAACTAAGAGTTGTTTATGAAATGTTTTGATAAATATTTTTGTGAAATAGAGTTGGTATTAGGTTGAACAAATATGGTAAGTGTGTAGGGTAGACGTAGATCAATTCTCCTTTTCATAGAGTTCTGATATAAGATTCGAGTATATGATTTTAAGATAACCATTCCGAATAAGGATTTATTACTCGATTTTGACGGTGATCATTTGATGAGGATATTTTTTTTGGGACCAAATTTTCTATCGTAGTTACAACTATGTAAGGAGAACTAAGGTTCCAAATCTAGGAGACTGGTCGGAGTTCGCATTAGAGAATAGGGTAAGCGATACTAGTTCGGAAGTGAAGTTACGTATTCAAGTTGTGATCGAGTTAGATTTTGCACGAGAATGATATATGTACATCATATGGAATGATGTAGACTGTTAAGTGTTTCTGAATAGGTTATGAGGTGTAATTTCAGGGATGAAATTTTTTAAAGGGGGAAGAATGTAACGACACGGAATTTCACAACTTTAATTTGCGAATATTTAATTAATTTTAAATATTCAAATATATGGTTTTATAATGAAAATAAAAATCTTTCTAATAATAAATAATAATGGTGAAATAGTACTTAAATATTTCTACAAAAATATATAGTTCGATGAAAAACAGAAAATATGTTTTCGACATTTCATCGTATAAAGTTGTTTCTAATGTTATGTACACTTTTTTATACACACACACATATACTAAGTATATAATGTTGGATTATGTGACGACCCGTCATTCTCTCCACAGAATGATGCATCATTAATAAGAAAGAAAAGGATAGAAAAGAGAAAGATAGAGAAGAAAGAAGAGAAAATAAATCAGAATCTCAACAGCAGAACGAATAAATTATATTAATAACATAAGTATTACATAGTATACAACATCAATTAGAGTTACACAGATAATACATCACATAGTAGACAGTTATAAACACCTGTCAAGTTATTACAACTTAATGCAATACAGAGATACCAATCACAGTGGAATACTACAAATATCTACAACGCTGAAGCCTCCTGCTCCATTGCTCCTCCACAATTCGTCAAAGCTAACCTGAATCCCTTGGCTATTCGTAAAAATTTGAGTGCCCAAGAGTTTAAGAAAAACATAAATGAATTCCGGGTCAGACATGGGTCTGGTGCGAGTAACAGGTTAAGGTTGCTTAACATTGAAAAACCTTTGAAAACAAAAGGTATCACGTAAGACTTCCCACACATAAACATGGAAAAGTTTTTACCGTACGCTAACCAAAACATTTGATAGGAAATCAAATGATATTATAATATGTCTAGGGTTTTCAAGTAAATACGAAATAGCTGAAATTGTTGCATGATTAAATTCCAGCTACTAGCCACAAAAGTGGATAATACAATCAAATCCGATGGCACTTATTGGATTTTGGATTCCATACAATGGCAGGGCTATTGGGGTACCGTCCATCACAATACAGGGCCTAGATCACCGTAACGAGAATTACTCCCAATCCCCATACAACACAAGGCTGGAACCATCCCTTACTGGATAGTCCCGAACAAGACAACCCTGCAGTTGGTGCACATTCCAACTGCCCACATAGCCGAATAAAAAGGGACCTCTAGACAGGGGAAAATCTCGTCCTACTTGGGCATGACCTACTTAGCATTGCTGCACCTTCCCTATTTTAGCCATTTCCGGTTGATGAGGCTTGAGGCCACGATTACCTTTAGACAACACATCTCTTAGAATGCTCATCGTCCACCTGACGATGTTCTGAAAGCATTCAATCCATACAAGTTCGTTCCAGGTTCGGATGAAACCGAATGCATTATCTCGTTATACTCATTCTGGAATCAACCTCAGAGTTAACGACAATAACCTTTGCGCCCTGAATCTTCATCTTGACTTGATATTCACGACCTATCGTTAATTTGGATCGATGTGGTTTCCGGATATCCAAATCTGGAAACCCGATCCCGTCTCAACGAAATCCAAAACGCCATCTTTTAGGTCCAAGTTGTTTTAAAATTAAAAAAAATTCAATTTCATTATCTATATATCTAGATAGATAATTCACATATCACAATAGAAAATCAACATTATCATCACAACAGATAATCCACATTATCGTATTAAACAGATAATCCACGTATCACAATAGATAATTAACATTATCATCACAAACAGATAATCCACCTTATCATCATACTTCAACCAAAGCATCCATATCACACAACATTATTTATCTCATATCCGAAATCACAAACCATTCAAGGTAATCAATATCATCCATTTATACATTAGCAAGGATCAATCGCCATCTATAATTAATTTAAAATGAATTAAATTAATTACTTCCATCTCTAATTAATTTAAAATGAATTAGATTAATTACTTCATCAATATAAATCTTGCTTACTTAACCATTAATTAATTACAGATCAATTAATTAATTATTCTCTAATTATCCACCTTAATTAATCACCCTTGATTAAATATCCTTTAATTACATTCAAGTAATTATCTTTTAATTAATTTTACAAATTAATTATCCTTAACCAAAACAGTAATTAACCTTTAATTACTTCATTAATTAATTAACCATAATTAATTACATTAATCTTTAATTAATTACATTAATTAATTACTCTTTAATCACTTATTATTGATTAATTAATCTTAATTAATCAATTCTTAATTACATCGTTAGTTATATTAATTAATGATTCTTAATTACATTTAATTAATTATCATATTTAAATTAATTACATTAAGAAATTAATCTTAATTAAACCATAATTATTAATCACTCTTGATTAATCATATTCAGTAATTAACTACCCTTAATTACTTCATTAAATAAATTAATTATTACTAATTAATTATCCTAATTAATCCCTTGATTAATTACATAAAGTAATTTAAACCAAATTACTTCCATTATCAAATCATCTTTAATTAATTACATCCAGTAATTACCATTACTAATTACTTCACTAATAATTACACTCCATTAATTGCATTAAGTAATTACACTTAACAAATCATCAAGTGATTATCCTAAATTAATTAAACTAAATTAATTAACTTAAACTAATCATATTAAACTCAATTAATTAAAAGTAATTAATTCCTTAATTACTTTCATTAAGTAATTATTCTTAAACATCAAATGATTATCATAAATTAATTAATCTGATTAATTATTAAAATTAATCACATTAATTAATTATTAAATAATCTTAAGTTAATGACATTCATTAACTATTAACAATTCTTTAGTTACTTTCTTAAGTAATTAAACTTACATTGATCATTATTAATTTCAAATTAATTAATCTTAATAATCCATTAATTAACCTCTAATTATTTAATTAATTAAGTGTTAACTATAACTTAACTAATTTTAAATTACTCCATTAATTAACTCTTAATCATTAATTAATATTCTAATTAATAATCCTTAATTATAAATTAATTATTCCTTAATTACTAAATCTTAAACCATAATTAATTAATCTTAAACCTTAATTAATTAATTTTAACCTTTAATTGCTTATTTAATTAATCCAAATCATTAATTAATTAAATAAACTAATTGTCCATTTTAATTAACTTAATAATTTAATGAATTACAATTCATTAAATCATCATTTATTTAAAGATAAAAACAATTTTCTTATTAATGATCAAATTATCATTAACAAAGCATTTAAAAAAAATTGCTTTCGAATTTCATTTTAAATTTAAGATTTAAAATGTATACAAATTAACGTTTAAAAAACAATTCAAAAACCTTTTTGTTTCACAAGTTAAATTAATATTTATCCTATAAAAGAAATTTAAAAGAGTTTAAACCAAAATTCATTTTAAATTCAAATCATTTTAAATACACTTTAAACATTTAAAGTTGTTTAAATCATTTTAAATTTTAAAAAAAACTTCCTTTAATTTCAAAACTGAGATTCAAACTAAATTTGGATTCAGAGAAAAACTTAGATTTGAACTCTACTTACATTTTAAAACTTCATTTTAAAAATTCAAACTACTTAACCATTTTAAAGTAGTTTAAAACAATTTAAATCTTTAAATTTTATTTTATTCTAAACTGAGATCCAAATTAAACTAGAATTAGATTTAAAACTTTGATTTAAACTTAGTTTAAACCTTTACTTTACAATTCAAATTTCCATTTTTAACTTCAAACCAAATACACTTTAAACACTTAAAAGTTGTTAAAACCATTTAAATTTCAAAAACTTAAATCATCTTAAAACTAAGATTCAAACTAACTTAAATCCAGATTTAAACTTATATTTAAACCTTGTTTTAAACTTTACTTTACATTTAAACTTCATTTTTTTTAAAATTTAAAATCAGAAAGGTTAGAAACCTGTAACCAAACATTTCCCAAGCCATCACCTAAGTGACTTCGAGTCCAAACCCACACTGCTTCGAGCAAAACACCCAACTACCTCGAGTAAAACTCGAGACTACCATTCTATCCAAACCAAACCATCACCAGAGTTCCACAGTGCACCGTGCACATGCACGGTGCCTTCGACCACCTCCGGTCGACACCACACCATCGAGCAAGACGACGATCATCTACAAACTCAATTCCGACCATCACATCGATGCTACAAACTCGAAATCAAATTCGAGTTTAAAAACCGAAACCTGGAAAAAGATACAGGAAAACATCACCTCATCTAGAAACGCCTCGCCTTTGCAACCTCGACCACCAGAAGGTCAGCAATTCTGGCCATGCATTCGCCAACTACCCTGCTATCATCTCCCATAATATTTTTGAAATCGATCAACTCCAAATGCCGTGGTGATCGATTTTACCTAGCCTAGTAAAAACTAGGTTACAAACAAGAATCCATCACTGCTGCCTCCACCATGATTTGATCAACCTCCTACCAATTTTCCTATCGTCTACGATTACGCCACTATCATCACTGAAGATCCTGACTTTTCCGATCATAGAGATCACCAGAAAATCCCAGTTTACCATTTCCAGTTCAAATAAGAACTGCCCATTCAAAACTTAACTAAACATTATGATTCTAGCCTTAAAATTCATGTTCTAGTTTAGGGATTTGTTTTATAACCCAGAATCCTGGAATTACTAAATTTGGAATTTGGTTTAGCTTAAGCATTTCTGTTGTTCATGATTCCCAGAGTCAATACAAACTTATTTCAACTTAAATAAATTTTAAACTCTACTTTATCAATAAACAAACAAATTTTGTTTAAATACCAAATCCTATCAGTGATTTGATCAATAGAAAATGAATTTTGAATTAGACTAGACCCTGGAACCTAAAGACAGAGACATCTCTGATAAAACAAACATGCACAAGCATCTATATGTCCATATACACACACACACACATAGAACAATGCATATATAACAAGCATACTTATTCCAGATTTTAATCAGGCAACCAAAATTCATATACTTAAATTTTAGAAAAATTGTTACTCACCTTTTAAACAGAAGACAGAGCACCATTGTTTGAAAATCTTTTGACAGAGAAACTTTAAAACTTTTGACTTGAATGCTTCTTTGTTTTAAACTTGAGTTGCTTGAAAGTTGCTTTGATTTATAAACTTGCATGCATACTTGATCTTGCTTTAATTTGAAAATGTAGGCTTCAGATTTAAAGATGAACTACAGGGTTTTGGAAAATGCTTGACAGGGAATTGATTTTGATATTCGAAATGAGGATTTGTTTACAGGTTGATGAAAAGCTTTGCAAACATGTTTTGAAAATGAACTACTGGTTTTAGAGGAAGTGATTGTAGATTTGCTTTAGAGATAATGAGTTTCAGTTGAGAAATTTTCTTAAGTATAGAAATGAAAATGAGAAAAGAAAAGGAAAGAAGGCAAGTACTTATATAAGCTGAAATGATTTAAAATAAAAAAAAAAGGAAAAAAAGTCAATTTGATGACACTTGTTATCTCCCTTATTTAACTTGTTAAAACATATTCTTAGATTGATTTACTAATTTACATTTGTAACTTTACATGCAAAATGAATTTATAAATGTGAATAAAGCTTTTATTAATTAATTTCCTAATAACTAAATACTTATTTAATTTATATAAATAAGAATCCTTTTTAAAGAAATAGAATAAAAAAACCTATATTTATACAAAATCATTTATGTCATACTTTTAAATCCAAAATCTATATTTAAAAGTATTATTATTATTGTTTGAAAATAACTCATTTATCAAATTAAAATAATTTATAAAAGAAATTATCTCTTTATTTAAATTTACTTATTTTGTCATGCTGTATTTAAGAAGAAATAAAACAAACTTTTGTTAATTAATTTAAATTTAAAGTTAAGCTAAAATCATTTTAAACAATTTACACAAATTTAAACACTTACCTTAACAATTTAAAACCATATAGTTATTTATTAAATAGCTTTGAAAAGCTAATATTAAATTTAGTCAAATTTCCAAATTACTAAAAATATTAGAATTAGAAAATTTTCTTTATATATTAAATTCCAAACCAAAGCTCTTCCATTTACAATATATACATATATATATGTACATATTGTAAATAGAAAATATTTTATTAGATTTTAAAAGATAAATTCACAAATTAATTTTTAATTAAAAGAAAATTATTAAATCACTTCAAATTTATTAACAAGATTATCAAATCAATTTAATTTTAATGCAAATTATTAAATTGATATTGCCCAAAATTCCGGGTCATCACATTCCTCCCCCTTAAAAGAATTTCGTCCCCGAAATATAAAAAAAAGCTAATTTAATAATGTCATTAAAGATTTAATTTTAAAACACAAGCATATATTATCAATCATATGCTAACAACCATAGCAACCAATTCACCTAATCAAACAAATCTAACTATGCAGAAAAAATTCTGGATAGAATTTCCTAGAGTTTCCCAGGTATAAATACCAGGATACCCGCTCTACAGAATCCAAACAATCTATACTACTAAGCAACAAAGCTCCTGCTCATCTAGATCTCCAAAACTAAACAGGATATCAGACTACACTCAAGTCTGACTCAACAACCAAATCCTCCTGCACTGCTAGTTCCACAACCAGAGATAGATCATACACGTAATCCCTCAGAGATACGTGAAACTTACTGAATCCCAGTTATCCAAAGTAGCAATTCAATCCAGAAAACCAAACACTTATCCTCACAGGAATCCAGAAAAGATCCAATATACCTTGGAGCTAGCTTCCTAGTCTTACCAAAACTTATAGCTCCTTTAACCGGAGAAAACTTATTCAAAATCAAATCTCCGACTTCGAAATCCAAATTCCTCCGTCTTTTATCCACAAAACTCTTCGGACGATCCAGGGCTGCCTACATCCTTCTCGACCAGCTCATCCTTTGTTGATCCTCTAGAAACAAACCAGACCAAAACAACTCAACAGAATGATCTCCTCAAGGTCAATCCAAAACCAAGAACACCAACCTCTACTCCACAAACAACAGAAGACTGAACTTACTTCTTCTTATTCGAAAAAGACAAACAGAAACTCCTTCAAACTGCTTCCGCCGTAAAACTCTGATCTGGAGTAGATGAAAATACTGATGATGAACACGAGCACAAACTGGACAACACATCCCAAAAATATGGTTCCACGGATCCCTAAAAGAAAACTCAAAAGTTCCACCAATACCCGAGCTGCTTCACCATACTCTATTTCTAGGAATCATCCTTGTACTAAGATGAATCACCAGCACCACTCTTGGAATCCTAGTCAATAAGAAAACTCAAACTCCAGATGCGAATGCAAACCTCTGACAACTTCCAATCCCTGGAGATGCCTCGATCCTAAGCAAAAGATAACCCAAGAGAAAACTCAACTATCGCAAGTCACTTTTGCGATCAACCTAGCCAAATTCCAAAGAAAACTGTTCTCTCTTTACCAATCAGAACAGCTTACGCTTATCTGGCCAATCCATCGAAGAAACATATCCACTCTGCTGCTTCTGAACTCCACCTCTAGAAAACTGCTAAGCCAGAAAATCTCCTTGCCGGCACACATAACACTTCGAGCTGCACTGCTGACCCATATGCTAAAGATTTCCTAATCCAAAGCTCTTCGAGAAACTCAGGCCTCAAACCAAACATAAACACCCTGTTGAACACACCCACCTCATCGAAGCAGATACACTTCTTGAACTTGCTCCAGAAGAAACATCTTCGGAGATATCCATAGTCACTACATCTCATTACGTATCTACTACTTACTGAGGTTGCTAAGATACCATCACTTACTTCTGCTCAACTGAAAGATCCAAACTGCACTTCATCCAGCTTCAAAGATAGACTTTAAACCTTAACAAGTTCACTTCATAGATCAATGAAATCCTTATACCATATCAAAGCACTCAAGATGGTATTAGGTCTACAGTCTCGACGGATACACTTCCAACCTCAAACATTCAAACTCCAACCTATGGTAGTCATCGTGTTACACACACCACTACCTCATTTATGTTTATATCTTATATTGGAAAACCCGAACATGTAACCTAACAAATACGTAGAAATAAATATACATATATCAAAATTACAAATACGCTCTCTCAAGAAAGAAGACACTCCAAAGCTTAGGTATTCACTCAACCTAGCGCTCTGATACCACATGTAACGACCCGCCATTCTCTCCAGAGAATGATGCATCATTAATAAGAAAGAAAGGGATAGAAAAGTGAAAGATAGAGAAGAAAGAAGAGAAAACACATCAGAATCTCAATAGAGGAACAAATAAATTATATTAATAACATAAGTATTACATAGCATACAACATCAATCAGAGTTACACAGATAATACATCACATACTAGACAGTTATAAACACCTGTCTAGTTATTACAACTTAATACAATACAGAGATACCAATCACGGTGGAATACTATAAATATCTACAACGCTGAAGCCTCCTGCTCCATTGCTCCTCCACAATTTGTCAAAGCTAACCTGAATCCCTTAGCCACTCGTAAAAATTTGAGTACCCAAGAGTTTAAGAAAAACAGAAATAAATTCCGTGTCAGACATGGGTCTGGTTTGAGTAACAGGTTAAGGTTGCTTAACATTGAAAAACCTTTGAAAACAAAAGGTATCACGTAAGACTTCCCACACATAAACATGGAAAAGTTTTTACCTTACGCTAACCAAAACATTTGATAGAAAATCCAGTGATATTATAATAAGTCTAGGGTTTTCAAGTAAATAAGAAATAACTGAAATTATTACATGATTAAATTCCAGCTATTAGCCACAAAAGTGGTTAATACAATCAAATTCGTGGCACTTATTGGATTTTGGATTCCATAAAATGGCAGGGCTACTGGGGTACCGCCCGTCACAGTACGGGGCCTAGATCACCGTACCGAGGGTTACTCCCAATCCCCTACAACACAAGGCTGGAACCATCCCTTACTGGATAGTCCCGAGCAAAACAACCCCGTAGTCGGTGCGCATTCCAACTGCCCACATAGCCGAATAAAAAGGGACCTCTAGATTGGGGAAAATCTCGTCGTACTTTGGCATGACCCACTTAACCTTGTTGCACCTCCCCTATTTTAGCCATTCCCGGTTGATGAGGCTTGAGGCTACGATTAACTTTAGAGAACACATCTCTTAGAATGCTCATCGTCCAACGAACGATGTTCTGAAAGCATTCAATCCATACAAGTTCATTCCGGGTTCGAACGAAACCGAAGGCATTATCTCGTTACACTTATTTTGGATTCACCATCAGAGTTAACGACAATAACCCTTGCACTCTGAATCTTCACCTTCACTTGAGATTCACAACCTATCATTAATTTGGATCGATGTGGTTTTTGGATATCCAAATTTGGAAACTAGATCCCGGTCTCATCGAAATCCAAAACGCCATCTTTTAGGTCCAAGTTGTTTTAAAATTAAAACAATTCAATTTCATTATCTATATATACACAGATAGATAATTCACATATTACAATAGAAATTCAACATTATCATCACAACAGATAATCCACATAATCATATTAAACAGATAATCCACATATCACAATAGATAACTAACATTATCATCACAAACAGATAATCCACCTTATCATCATACTTCAACCAAAGCATCCATATCACACAACATTATTTATCTCATATCTCAGATCACAAACCATTCAAGGTAATCAATATCATCCATTCATCATAAGCAAGGATTAATCACCATCTATAATTAATTTAAAACGAATTAAATTCATTACTTCCATCTTTAGTTAATTTAAAATGAATTAAATTAATTACTTCATCAATATAAATCTTGCTTACTTAACCACTAATTAATTACAAATCAATTAATTAATTATTCTTTAATTATCCACCTTAATTAATCACCCTTGATTAATTATCCTTTAATTACGTTTAAGTAATTATCTTTTAATTAATTTCACAAATTAATTATCCTTAACCAAAACAGTAATTAACCTATAGTTACGGTTTCTTGGAGATTTGTCCAGGCAACTTAGTACTCGGCCTCCCTATCGATCGGTCAAACTGGATGGTTCGGCATCACGTTACGGCCGACATCCAAGAAGCACTCGGCATCCAAGTTCGATCAGCATCAATGAACGTTCGGCATGACAAGGCCGTTCGGCATGAGCGCCTCATTGGGCATCAAGGAGCGTTCGGAATTGAGAAACATTCGGTATTGAATATCTTTCGGCCAAGGGATGTTTGGCATCCTTGAACACTCGGCCAACAGGTTACGTCCAGCTCCTGGAGCGTTCGGCATTCATACTCCACTCTGCATTCCTGGACTGCTCGACATTCCAGCCTCGTTCGGCCTGCACCCCTTACTCAACACCACATCCCGTCCAGCACATATCTCGTTTGGCCATCACCAACTGTTCGTCACCCAGAATCGTTCGGCGCCAATAAGTGTTCGGCATGAAGAGCGTCCGGCCTCATGTTGTTCGGCATAAGGATGGAGGTTCGGCACTTGGTTGTTCGGCATGTTTGGGTCAGTACACTGGTCTTATTCCTTTTGGACCAAGATATTCAAATACCAGGCCCACCAGGGAGTCCAACCCATTTTCGTCTATAAATAGAGGGGCAGGGGCGCAGTAAAGGGGGAGAATTTGAGAGAACATTGGGGAAATTCTGCCGCATTCAACCCTCATTCAAGACTTAAGCTTTTTATTCAGCAGTTGTATTCAAGTACTTAGAAACGGATTGTATCTGTAATCAAGTATCAAAGAAAGAAATAAAGATCAATTTCAAAGTGGACGCAGGCTACTATGTCGAACCACTATAAATTTGGTGTTCTTACTTTCTGCATTTAAATTTACATTCTCTTCTCTGTTTTAATTTGCTTTCTTCATTAATCTCTCTACACAATCTTTCTAAGGGTGTTATTGACCAATTTTGGTGCTAACATTTTGGTGCTTTCACTGAGAATTGAACTCAGGCTATTATGATTTACTTTGTAGCTACTGGATTGCATAAATCCCCCAAGAAGATCCATAATCATTCATAAGCCATATGTTGATTCTACTCAGAGTTACAACCAGCAACTCTACCATGTGGAGACCGCGAACTAAATCGGCCTCTCAAAATGCAGATGTCCACGAGACTGCTAGTGTGCAATAAGTTGGACCTAGCAACCAGCAAGCGATTCGAGGCGTGGGGCCCTCCAACCAAAACCAAGCGGAAGTCGTTTCCCGAGCAGAGTTCAATGACTTGATAAGAGAACTTATGGAAAGTAGAAAGCAGCTTGCTGAGCAAATGCAAGCCAACGCTGACCTCATGACTCAGCTTACTTAGCAGCAGCATCAGAATGCTGGAGGTAGCCCTGCCCATTACTCTGAAGATGATAGCTCGACTTCAGCTGACGAACCTCCTAGGCATAGACGCCATAAGGATGAAGGTGCACAAGCGGGTGCCATAGATCGATCGACTAGGGATCAAGCCCGCAAAGAGACTGGACGCCAGGCTCACCAAGATCCCAAAGAACCTAACCTCCCATCTTCCATACAAACCCCAAACTTGACAGCTATGGTCAGGCAGTTGATGAAAAAACCAAGGTTTGACTAATGAAGATTGGGGAGTGTCTAAGAGTCATACTCACTTCATGGATACCATTCTACAAGCTGAATATCCAAGAAAATTTAGCATGCCCACCATTCCAGCCTATGAGGGGAAGACTGACCCCAGGCAACATGTGATGAGTTGTGGATGGATGATGGATTCTGCAAGAGCTAATGATGCGACCAAGTGTAGGTGCTTCCCGACCACTTTGTCTGGAATTGCCACCATGTGATTTACTCGACTCCCACCTCGATCTATATCCAGTTTTGACGAATTAGCAACGAAATTCATAGAACAATTCAAGATACACACAACTCGTCCAAAGGACGTGATGTCCTTATCAAGCGTAATCCAAGCTCCGTAGGAGTCTTTAAAAGCATACTTGCAAAGATTTCATATTGTTGCTACCGAGGTGAGCAATCCTAACGGCTACGCAATTTTGATAGCGGTAATGCGTGGAGTGGATCCAGATTTTGAGTTTGGAGATTGGTTGGTGGGAAAGCCCCCAGCTACGTTGGAACATTTTTATTCGAAAGCTCATCAGTTCATAAGGAGGGACGAAGCTCGATGGACAAGGCGGGACAAGGCACCAGGGCCCGTTCAGGAGTCTGTGAAAAGTAATATCCCCGTGAAACAAACCGGCAATACTTTTGGAAAAACTCAAGTTAACATCCAGAACAAGTCTGGGCAGTCTAAAGGATCCGGAGGTGGAAATCCCGAAAAGAAAAAACAAACATGGAGATGGAAGTCAAGGATCCCGACCTACAATGAATACACCCCGTTGAACGCATCTCTTGAGAACATCTATTTATCTACTTGCAACACTTTCAATTATAGAAAAACACGCCTAAAGGAGTCGACGGAGGAACAGAAGCGGACCGAGAAGTATTGCCGCTTTCACGAGTCTTATGGGCACAACACAGAAGAGTGTAGACACTTCCATGACGCTATAGAAAAGCTGATTAGGCAGAAGAAGCTGCAGGAATTTGTCAAAGACCCACAGACGGAAGGCATGAAACATCGGACCCTGGCCGTGGACCGGCCCCACACCAACCAGAACAGCCTGCTCGAACTATGGGCAGATTGATTATTAATACGATTGTTGGCGGACCTCATCCAGCGGATAAGAATTGGTAGGAGATGGAGCGATATGCGAGCTCTTTAAGACATGCAGAGTATGAGCGCTGTTCGAATTTGGAGGATGGGACTCCGACAAAGCAACAGCGTACGATGAACGATGATATCGTATTCCAGAGTAGAGAGGCGGATAAGGTAGAGGCTCCTACTATCAACCCAATGGTCATATCTACGATAATCAATCCAGCGTTCGTGAAGAGAATTCTAATTGATTGCGAAAGTTCCGTTAACATCATCTTCAAGAAAGCATACGACCAAATGAGGCTGAAGACCAAGGATTTGAAACCATCTAAAGCCCGGATCCATGGCTTTAACGGCACAGCGACAGACGCAGTAGGATATGTGGAGTTGCCAGTTGAACTGGGGCAAGGCAAACGTAGGAGGGTCCGAATTCTACCGTTCATAGTGTTGGATGTAGACTCCCCATACAACATATTTCTAGGACGTCCAGTGCTGGCAGAATTTAGGGCAGCTTTGGCCCCATGGTGTTTAACGTTGAAATTTCCAACTGACAAAGGAGTAGGAGTAGTACACGGTGATTAGGCAACCGGTCGTGCATGCTACGTGGATGAGCTGAGAGAGGCTTAGCGTAGAGAGAAAGGAAAGGTTGCGGACCACTCCATCCATAGCCGAAATGCTGATGATTGACAAGTAGCGCCCGAGCCCTGGCTCGGGAAACATTCTCGGATCTATAGAGACATAAATCCTAGAGACGATGATGGGGAACCCAGGGAAACAAATGCAGCCCCGGTCGAACTAACCATTGACATCCCAGTTAGCCAGAGCGACCCATCACGAGTTCTTAAAATTGGGTCACAATTCGACCCTTTGGCCGCCGAGAGCCTTACTGATTTCCTTCGAGCGAATCTTGATGTTTTCGCCTGGACACATTCTGATATGTGTAGGATTTCTCCTGCGATTGCGAGTCATATGTTGAATATAGACCCAAAACATGTACCTGTGAAACAAAAAAGGAGAAGCATGGACCCGGAGAGGTCTGCGGCTCTCAAAGAGGAGGTGGACAAACTCAAAGCCAACGGATTTGTTCGCGACGCCCTCTACGCTGAATGGGTATCTATCCCGGTTCTAGTAAAGAAGGAAAATGGAAAATGGAGGACCTACGTTGATTATTCTGATTTAAACAAAGCACGCCTTAAGGATAGCTTCCCGTTGCCTAGGATTGACCAGCTGGTCGACTCAACTGCCGGACATGAGCTATTATCATTTATGGATGCGTACTCTGGATACAATCAAATCCCAATGCACCTCCCAGACCAAGAACACACCAGTTTCATCACGAACATGGAATTGTACTGCTATGTAGTAATGCCATTTGGATTGAAGAATGCAGGAGCGACTTATCAACGCCTGGTGAATCGCATGTTCAAAGATCAGATTGGTAAAATAATGAAAGTCTATATGGATGACATGCTCGTGAAGTCACGGCGGTCAAACAACCACATCCGAGACTTGGTGGAGATGTTTGACATACTCAGGCATTATGGAATGAAGATCAACCGGTTGAAGTGTTCGTTCGGCGTAGCGTCAGGAAAGTTTCTGGGATTCATTGTGAATACCCGGGGAATCGAGGCTAACCTAGAGAAGATTCAAGCTATCCGAGGTATACAAGTGCCCAAAACCATAAAACAGATACAAAGCTTGAATGGGAAGGTGGTCGCGCTGAGCCGATTCATATCCAGGGTCATAGACAAGTGTATTCCTTTCTTCGATGTCATAAAGAGAGGAAAGAGGAATTTCGAGTGGACATCTGACTATGAGGAAGCATTCCAAGCTCTTGTAAGGCACTTAGAAAGTCCGCCGATATTGTCGAAACCAATAGACCATGAAATGTTGTACGTATACTTGGCTGTATCCCAGCATGCTATCAGCACCACCCTGGTTCGCGAGGAAGACCGGGTCCAGAAGCCCGTTTACTATGTTAGTAAACGCTTGATGGGGTAGAAAGAAATTATCCGAAGATTGAAAAACTAGCCTATTGCATGGTGATTGCAACATGGAAGCTTCACCCGTATTTTCAGGCACACTCAATCAGTGTTTATACTGATCAGCCTTTGCAACAGATACTCCAACGACCGAAAACTTCCGAAAGGATGTTAAAATGGAATATTGAGTTAAATCAGTTCGACATCACCTACCTGCCGCGATGGGCCATACAAGGACAGGCACTAGCTGACTTCATTGTTGAATTCACTACGACAGACGAATCAAACGATCATAATGTCATACCTCCCGTTCGATGGAAGATGTACACCGATGGGGAATCTAACGACCGTTGTTCGGGGGTTGGCAAAGTTCTCGTAAATCCTGAAAAACGATCGGTCTGCTATGCTTTGAAGCTCGAATTCACAGCCACGAACAACGAAGCCGAATATGAAGCGCTGATCGCCGGCTTGAAACTTATCAAAGAACTGGGAGTAAAATCGGTTGAAATCTTCAACGACTCGCAACTGGTGGTGTACCAAGTGTGAGGTGACTACCAAGCAAGGGGCAAAGAATTACTCTATATTTGGTTCGAGTTCAGGAGCTGCTGGCGAATCTCGAGTACTACGATATTTTGCATGTCCCGCGTGAGCAAAACAGAGTAGCCGACTCGTTGGCAAAGTTCGCAAGCACAGACGACGCACAACAAATGGGATTATTTCCTGTTGAGACCCTCCATGCTCCGAGTATAGATAAGATGGAGATAGATTTCGTGTTGGGAACATAAATTGAGAAGGAATCATGGATGACCTCAATCAAGCAATACTTGCTATTCGAGATTTTGCCCAAAGAAAGGAGCGAAAGGCGACAAGTCCTTCGTAAGGCTTCTCGTTATGTAATACAGGACGAAATAAATTATCGAAGGAGATTCTCAACCCCGCTACTCCGGTGCATTGCCCATGGTGAGATAAAATGGTATTAAAGGAAGTCCATGAGGAAGAGTGCGGTGACCATACTGGGGGGCAAACATTGGCAAAAAAAATCCTCCGATATGGATACTATTGGCCAATCGTGAATCGGGACGCTGTAGACTACGTGAGAAGATGTGACAAATGCCAGATATATGCAAAAATTCTGAGAGCCCCGCTGACGGAACTCACACAAATGGTTCGTCCCTGGCCATTTGCAATGTGGGGGATTGACCTAATTGGTTCTTTACCCATAGCCAAAGGAGGCGCAAAATATGCAATAGTTGTGGTCGATTACTTCACCAAATGGGCAGAAGCAGAACCTATGGCCACTATCACCACTAAGAAAGTCATTAATTTCGTTGTACGAAATATCATATACCATTTTGGCCTTCCATGGACTATCATAACGGACAATGGAACTCAATTCGAAAGCAAGGAGTTCAAAGAATTTTGTCAGAAATATGGCATTGAGAAAAGGTTTGCAGCAGTTGCTCACCCAAAGGCGAATGGACAGGTAGAAGCCGTAAACAAAATAATCAAGTCCATATTGAAAATGAGTTTGGAAAAGGCTAGAGGCAAGTGGGTAGATGAACTCTCGACGGCGCTTTGGGCCTATAGAACTACCCACAAGACCGCGACTGGCCACACTCCATTCGCATTGGCATATGGCACGGAAGCTGTCATCCCCGTGGAACTTGAAGTCCCATCACATCGGATAACTTACCACGACCCCGCATCGAACCATGATCTCTTATTGGAATCATTGGACTTTATTGATGAGAAACGCGAAGAAGCTGATTTGAGAGCGGCTTCATACAGTCGCTGAACATTACAATGAAAAAGTCCAACCAAGAATTTTTAATGTGGGAGACCTCGTTTTGAAACGAGTTTTCCCGATCCTGTCTCATATGAATCCCGCATGGGAAGGTCCATATGTCATCGAACGGAAGATTAGAGAAGGAACTTTCAAGTTAGCGACTGTCGATGGTGCGACACTCCCCCGAGCATGGAACAGTTAGCACTTGCGGCATTATTATACTTAGTCTATTTCTTTCATGTATTAGTTGCACTTATTTCTAGTATGCTTTTATTTCTAGTTCTTGGCATGTAATAAGGCAATTTAGCTTGCTCTTATCAATAAAGGCTTGAAGCCATTTTTCCATGAATTACTAATGTCTCCACAAATGATGATCCCATGACGGGCAAATAAAATTATGTTATTCCGGCTAAAGTACGAATGCACGCAGATACTTAAAATCTCCAAGTCCTCGGAGCGCGTATTGGAGTACTCTAAGTCCCCATAGCATGGACTCGAGTATAAACGATAAAAAATCTCCAAGTCTCCGGAGTGCGGACTGGAGTACTATAAGTCCCCAGAGCGCGGACTCGAGTATAAACGATTTAAAATCTCCACGTCCCCGGAGTGCAGGCTGGAGTACTCTAAGTCCCCGGAGCACGGACTCGAGTATAAACGATTTAAAATCTCCAAGTCCCCAGAGTGCGGGCTAGAGTACTCTAAGTCCCCAGAGCGCGGACTCGAGTATAAACGACTTAAAATCTCCAAGTCCCCGAAGCGCGGACTCGAGTACTCTAAGTCCCCAGAGCGCGGACTCGAGTACAAACGATAAAAAATCTCCAAGTCCCCGGAGTGCGGACTGGAGTATTCAAAGTCCCCAGAGCGCGGACTCGAGTATATACGATAAAAAACCTCCAAGTCCCCAGAGTACGGGCTGGAGTACTCTAAGTCCCTGGAGCATGGACTCGAGTATAAATGACTCAAAATCTCCAAGTCCCCGGAGTATGGACTGGAGTACTCTAAGTCCCCGGAGCACGGACTCAAGTATAAACGACTTAAAACCTCCAAGTCCCCGAAGTGCGGACTGGAATACTTTAGGTCCACGGAGCGTGGACCCGAGTACAAATGATTTAAATGACTAGGTCTGCTGAAGATGGACTGGATGTAAATGACTTGAAGACATCAAGCCTTCAGCGTGCGTATTACAAAATATTCTAAGTACTTGGGGCGCGGAAGAAAAAACGGACAGTTCTCAAAGCATTTCCGAGCTATATGAAAATGAATCAAGAGGTCTATTATATTCACAACATCTTGGATTTGAATCACAATCACAAAGAAAATGGAATGACAAGAGCCATGGAAAGACAGAAAAACTAAGTTTTATTCATCAAAGATAAGTTTCCATTATAACACCTTTGAAGCTCGGAATCAAAAGTTTATTTACACAAACTAAGAAAACAAAAGTACTTGCATAATCAAAACTGACTCTCGTTGAACGAGAGTAATGATTACTTCTTATGCTTCTTCGCCTTTTTCACCTCCGTTGTCTTCTCAGAAGACACCTCTCCTCCGCGTTTACCCTTGGTACCCTTCTTTGATGGAGGAGTGACAGCCGAAGAAGTATGAGGGACATCTACAGGTTTAGACCTGCCAGGGAGAATGATCTTCAGCGGCTTATTCAACGGATCATCGGGGTCCACGGCTTGAGGTTCGACCTTAATCTTGGTCGTTTCTCTCTGCTCTTTCTCCAGCCGCTCCTTCATACTCAGCTCAGGCGCCTGTGATCTCTACTTCATAACTCCCCTCAATGGGAGAAGAAGTCTCAAATATGTCTTCATCTAGCGCTCCAATCGCCTGAGCATCTGGCCCGGGAGTTTCTCCTGCCTGACTAGCCTCACCTATCTTCTCCGATACCTCCTTGGTGACATCGCTTCTTGGAGTAGGCCCGGGATCAGAACGACCTACGCGAAAGCATGGAAAACAAGCATTAGAATACAATTGTCCCAGGATGTCAACATTTGGAATCTCAAAGTGAAGAGTTATCTACCAGCTTCCGGCAGGCTCTCAGCCGTCAAGGGGGTCTCACCCTCTGGAATGGGAGACAGAATATGGACACCAAGTCCAGGGTCCTACGGATTGTAACCAATATGCTGCTCGAATGGATTAAGTGTCGCCCGATCGGCCGATCATATAGGAGCATGAGCTGGAGGCGCGGCCCCGGATGGATCAGTAATAACTTCTTTCCTTTCTTTGAGGGGGAGCCTTTGCAATAGATAGCTTTGGCCATCGACAAGTCCGAAGGCTCATTTCCCTTGAGATATTCTTTTATCAATGCCCCCTTATCAATCTCTTCGATGTCGTGCTCGGCCTTCCTGATTTCTATCAAAGCCTCCCATGCCTCGGCTATAGATTCAAGATAGCCCTCGCCCAAAAAAATCAAGTCTCGATGCATGAGAATGCGGGCGTTGAACTCAGCAATTATCGGGTCAAACATGCTTTTGACCTCTTCCCTGCCCTCTTCTCTAACCGCCTCGAGACGCGAATTGATATCCACGGACGCTATCTTCTTGCCCTCTTCTCGGGCTTCACTCTTTATCACCTCAACCTAGGAAAGCTCGGTCTCAAGTTTTTCCTTTAAGAGTCGAGTAGTAACAATTTCTTCACAGTACCGTTGTGACTTTTCTTGAGTGGCCGTTTTCTCTTCCCTCTCCATGCGGAGCTGCTCCTCAAGTTCTTTGACACAGAGGCTGAGCGCGTCCCTCTCCTTCTGAACCGAGTCCATCTCTAGAGCCTAGGCCCCCCATCGTTGAACCGCCTCGTCAAGTTCTTTCTTATGAGTTGACTCCAGACGAGTAACGGCTTCAGCAGTGTCCTTAGCTCTCTGATGGTCGACCTCGAGCTCAGACTTGTAAGTGACCATTTCTTCATTCTAAGCTTTAATGATATCCCTGTCGTGGATAGACTTAAGCTTTAGGTGGTCGGTTTCATGTTGGCGCTCCATGGAAACTTCAGAAAGTTTTTCGGCTAGATGAACAAACGCGTCATGTTGAACATAGACGTCATTTGTACAAGCAAGGGCGCTCTGTTTGGCATGTCTGGGAATATGGTGAATCGCCGGGAGGAATTTCAGGCCATCGAGGCAGATTTTTGAAAATTTATCTTTAAGCTCGGCCAGCCTCTCCGATACTGTTGGGTTTGTTGCAGGAGCAGGGGGAGACGGCTTTGAAAGTTCGCCCCTCCTATAAGAATCTCGAGATTGTCGAGTGGAAGAGGAGTCGGAGTGTTGGTCCCACGGAGCATCAGGTTGCGACCTCTTATGGCCATGCTAGTCTTTACTTTGCTCTGCGTGAGAAGAGGTATCCTGGTGGTATTTTGGCTGATAATAAGTTTTTATCCGAGATGACGAGTCCCGGGAATGATAGTCCTTATCGTCGTCACCATCCCTATCTCGACGTCTCCCGGAACCCGAGTCCCGTCCAGAATGGTAAAGAACAGACGAGCCATGAAGTCGATCAAATCCATGTGAACGCCCCATACCACCTGTACAGAATCCAAATAACAGCGAATTAGCAAAGAGTAGTGTGATGACAAAAGTCTAAGCGAAAATTGAAGTGCAAGTGTCCGTGTGTGTCCTAGTGTTTCCCCCCAACAGACCAGTCGCTTTACTAATAGGAGTTTTCTCTCCCTGACTCTGGGTTGGAGCACCCACGCCATCTCTAATGGGCAAATGAAGTTTGAATGCCTCCGGATCGTCAAAATCATAATTGAGCAGATCATCCGGAATAGAGAGGTTCGATAAGCCCTTTAAAGAACTTTCTACGTGCTGCGAAGAAGCCTCTTTCTCCGTCGGGATAAGTGTAACTTTCGAAGTTCCGCCAACCTTCTCTTTTCTGATTTTGTACGTCAATCCCTTTTTCCTCTGTGAAGGAGAAGATGACGTTTCGATATCGTGCACTTCAACTATAGGATCTTGGGCTGGACCCAAATTCTCACCTTGTGCTTCTGGTGATTCATTCTCTTTGATTTCCCCCTCTTCCTGCACATCAAGGGTGTGACGTGCTGACAACTCAGTTAATTTTTTTCCCTTTGCCGGAGACCGGCCTGGGTACAGTAACACCTTTTGGAAGACTTACCCGGCGACCTTCTGCTAACAATCCGAACCTCGATAGTGACTCATTTGAGATAAGAGTTCGGATGTCTCGTTCTTCGGCGGGAAGAGCCCTAATAGCTTCAATGGCCTCAGAATACCCGCGGTCGTCGAGACGTGGAGTGATACCTGAGAAGATGAAATAAGAGTTAGAATAGGCATAGCTTCGGCCAAAATATGAGTATCGTTCCAAAAAAAAAGAATTTACTTCCTTCGACCCATTTCCTCGTGAAACGAAGGGGCAACGCACATAGAACCATTCCTGTTTGTAAAACTTGCTCCACGCCCCCGGTTAAATTTAGCATTTGTGATGAAGTTCGAGAAACACAAAGGAGGGGCTATCTCTCCGCTTCTTGATCATATAAATATATCTGATGTCGCCAGGAATGGGAGGCCTAGAGAAGACGGTCATGAAGAGTAGGTAAGTGCCATAGATGAAGGCATGACCGTTTGGGTGCAACTGCGACGGGGCGATGTCGGTGTATTGCAGCACATCCCGAAGAAACAAATTGAACGGTGGCACACTTCCAACCCAACACATGAATTTTTACATGCTGTATATCCGACTGGGGGCAAGTGTGGCCGATCGTGCCCCGATGGAACCAGCACGTCGTCAAAAGGTATTCCATGGATGGAGCATATTCGCCGGAGAGCAACTTCATTGATTTTTGAAGCCTGTGAATCGACAGGGTTGTCTAAGAAGATCGATGCCTCTAGGGCATCGGGGGCTAAGTTATGTGCAGGGGAGGTTGATGGATTTGAGACGTCTGCGACTTCCTGTCGAGAGGATGGCCCTGGTCTGTTAGAAATCGTGGCGGAGCTGGATTTTTTCGACATCTTTAATAAATAGTGAATTTGGCTAAGCACCTGTGTGAACTATATTTGAAAAATATTCGACGTTAGAATCAACAACACAAATATTCCCCCCAAGTGGTGTGTGAACTAGTGCGATCAATCGTATATAAGCATTGAAAAATTGAAAGTCATGGGATTAGTAATATAAAATTAAACTTCGAATCGTCGATTTCGAAGACCGTCGTCGCTGACCGTCTCCAAAAGCCTGCCTTATGGTGCTTACAATTCCGGATTCATAAAATATTGGAGGAAGTTATCCGGTTATGTCAATTTAAGTCCAGATTTATGTCTACCGAAACTAGGAAGTTTATAGTTCGGATCAATTCGATATGCTAATATGCTGGAGTCCTTGTCCTTGTTTTGTTATATGATTATGCACGGCAATTGATCGTTCGGCCTTGATATGGTTCGGCATCTATGTTTGGTCGGCCTTGGTATGGTTCGGCATCTATGTTTGGTCGGCCTTGGTATGGTTTGGCATCTATGTTTGTTCGTCCTTGATATGGTTCGACATTTATGTTTGTTCGGCCTAGCTGTCGTTCGGCCAAGCTACCGATCGGCCTGAAACTTGTTTGGCCAAACTCTCATTCGGCCTAACTATCGCTCGAACTAGTTAGCGCTCGGCAAAGTATCATTCGGCCAAGATTATGTTCAGCCGAAACAACACTCGGCATCCTGCCCAATTCACACTTCCTACCTAACCCACCATTCCACTGCTCAGCATGTGGCGAGCCATGCCGAACCAAAGCTACGCCGAGCCCCAATGCTCGGCACTCCGTCATCATTCGACAAGTCTTCCCAGAACATGTTGTCCGGCAATCTAACCATCTCCTACTCCTCCTCTATTCTTTTTCCCCAATCTCGTTTGGCACAAGGAAACCGTGCCGAACCACAATACATTTCTCCCTCGTACGCTCGTCTCTAGTCATTCCTCCTTTCCTCCTCATCATTTAACTCTAGAAACCCTTAGAATATCCTAATCAAGGCCCGACCCTATCCTATCGCTTGAGGACTCGGCCGTAAAAAAATCCTCTAGTTATGAAAAGGACTATGATGGAAGGATCGATACCTAATTAGTAGATCGAGCCTTGGAAAGGATTGTAAGGCCGTTAGAATCTGATAACAGGAGGGGTTCGCAAGTTCAAGATCGCAGAAGTAAAAGTAGAAAAAGGGGAAGAAGGAGGGGGCCAGGTTTTATAGGGGAGAAGAAGAGGTTGAAACGACGATAAACGGTAGAACCGGTCAAAGCCACATCGTTCGGCATCAGCTTGGTCGACATACGAGGGATGTTCGGCTTCGGTTATATCGTTCGGCCTCGGCTACACTGTTAGGCACACACCTCCACAACTGGTATTCACAATAGAGCAATCCCCAAGAGTAATGGGCCATGGTTCGAAGCGGAGCATGGGGGATACGTGATCTAAAGAGTACTACGTTCGGTCACGTAATACACTTTGGGGGGCAAGTGGATTTATCCAGGCAACTTATTACTCGGCCTCCCTATCGATCGGTCAAATTGGATCTTCCGGCATCACGTTACGGCCAGCATCCAAGAAGCACCGGCATCCAAGTTCGGTCAGCATCAATGAACGTACGGCATGACAAGGCCGTTCGGCACGAGCGCCTCGTTTAGCATCGAGGAGCGTTCGGCATCAAGAAGCATTCGGTATTAAATATTGGTTCGGCCAAGGGATGTTCGACATCTGTGAATGCTCGGTCAACAGGTTATGTCCGGCTCCTGGAGCGTTCGGCATTCATACTCCACTCAGCATTCCTAGACAGCTCAGCATTCCAGTCTCGTTCGGCCTACACCCCTCACTCAACACCACATCCCGTCCGGCACATATCTCGTTCGGCCATCACCTACTGTTCGTCATCCAGAATCGTTCGGCACTAATGGGTGTTCGCCATGAAGAGCGTTCGGCCTCATGTTGTTCGGCATAAGGATGGAGGTTCGGCACTTGGTTGTTTGGCATGTTTGGGTCGGCACACAGGGCTTATTCCATTTGGACCGAGATATTCAGATACCAGGCCCACCAGGTAGTCCAACCCATTTTCGTCTATAAATAGAGGGGCAGAGGCATAGTAAAGGGGGAGAATTTGAGAGAACACTGGGGAAACTCTGCTGCATTCAACCCTCATTCAAGACTTAAGCTTTTTATTCAGCAGTTGTATTCAAGTACTTAGAAACGGATTGTATCTGTAATCAAGTATCAAAGAAAGAAATAAAGATCAACATCAAAGTGGACGTAGGCTACTATGCCGAACAACTATAAATTTGGTGTTCTTACTTTCTGCATTTAAATTTACATTCTCTTCTCTGTTTTAATTTGCTTTCTTCATTAATCTCTCTACACAATCTTTCTAAGGGTGTTAGTGACCAATTTTGGTGCTAACAATTACTTCATTAATTAGTTAACCATAATTTATTACATTAATCCTTAATTAATTACATGAATTGATTACTCTTTAATCACTTATTATTGATTAATTAATCTTAATTAATCAATTCTTAATTACATCATTAATTATATTAATTAATGATCCTTAATTACATTTAATTAATTATATTATTTAAATAATTACATTAAGTAATTAATCTTAATTAAACCATAATTATTAATCACTCTTGATTAATCACATTCAGTAATTAACTACCCTTAATTACTTCATTAAATAAATTAGTTATTCCTAATTAATTATCCTAATTAATCCCTTGATTAATTACACACAAAGTAATTTAAACCAAATTACTTCCATTATTAAATCATCTTTAATTAATTACATCCAGTAATTACCATTACTAATTACTTCACTATGTAATTACACTCCATTAATTACATTAAGTAATTACACTTAACAAATCATCAAGTAATTGTCCTAAATTAATTAAATTAAATTAATTAACTTAAACTAACACATTAAACTCAATTAATTACAAAGTAATTAATTCCTTAATTAGTTTCATTAAGTAATTATTCTTAAAAATTTGCACAAATGATTATCATAAATTAATTAATCCAATTAATTATTAAAATTGATCACATTAATTAATTATTAAATAATCTTAAGTTAATGACCTTCATTAACTGTTAACAATTCTTTAATTACTTTTTAAGTAATTAAACCTACATTAACCATTATTAATTTCAAATTAATTAATCTTAATAATCCATTAATTAACCTTTAATTATTTAATTAATTAAGTGTTAACTATAAGTTAATTAATTTTTAATTACTTCATTAATTAATTCTTAATCATTAATTAATATTCTAATTAGTAATCTTTAATTACAAATTAATCATTCCTTGATTAATAAATCTTAAACCTTAATTAATTAATCTTAAACCTTAATTAATTAATTAATTTTAACCTTTAATTGCTTATTTATTAATCCAAATCATTAATTAATTAAATTAATTAATTATCCATTTAATTAAGTTAATAATTTAATGAATTACAATTCATTAGATCATCATTTATTTAAAGATAAATTTTTTTTTCTTATTAATGATCAAATTATCATTAGCAAAGCATTTAAAAACAATTTGCTTTCAAATTTCATTTTAAATTTAAGATTTAAAATGTATACAAATTAACTTTAACAAAGTTTAAACAACAATTCAAAACCCTTTTTATTTCATAAGTTAAATAAATATTTATCCTATAAAAGAAAGTTAAAAGAGTTTAAACCAAATTCCTTTTAAATTCAAATCATTTTAAATACACTTTAAACATTTAAAGTTGCTTAAATCTTTTAAATTTAAAAAAAACTTCCTTTAATTTCAAAACTGGGATTCAAACTAAATTTGGATTCAGATAAAAACTTAGATTTAAACTCTAGTTACATTTTAAAACTTCGTTTTAAAAATTCAAACTACTTAACCATTTTAAAGTAGTTTAAAACAATTTAAATCTTAAAACTTTATTTTATTCTAAACTGAGATTCAAACTAAACTAGAATCGGATTTAAAACTTTGATTTAAACTTAGTTTAAACCTTTACTTTACAATTCAAATTTCCATTTTTAAATTCCAAGCAAATACACTTTAAACACTTAAAAGTTGTTAAAACCATTTAAATTTCAAAAACTTAAATCATTTTAAAACTAAGATTCAAACTAACTTAAATTCAGATTTAAACTTATATTTAAACCTTGTTTTAAACTTTACTTTACATTAAAACTTCATTTTTTCTAAAATTTAAAATCAGAACAGGTTAGAAACCTGTAACCAAACATTTCCCAAGCCATCACCAAAATGATTTCGAGTCCAAACCCACACTGCTTCGAACAAAACACCCAACTACCTCGAGTAAAACTCGAGACTACCATTCTATCCAAACCAAACCTACACCAGAATTCCACAGCGCACCGTGCACAAGCACAGTGCCTCCGACCACCTTCGGTCGACACCACACCATCGAGCAAGACGACGACCATCTTCAAACTCAATTCCGAACATCACATCGATGCTACAAACTCGAAATCAAATTCGAGTTTAAAAACCCAAACCTGGAACAAGATATAGGAAAACACCACCTCGCCTGGAAACGCCTTGCCTTCGCAACGCCGTCCACTAGAAGGTCAGCAACTCCGGCCATGCATTCGCCAACTGCCCTACTATCATCTCCCAAAATCTTGTTGAACTCGATCAACTCCAAACGCCGTGGTGATCGATTTTACCTTGCCTAGTAAAAAATAGGGTTACAAACAAGAATCCATCACTGCTGCCTCCATCATCATTTGATCAACCTTTTACCGATTTTCCTATCATCTACGATCACTCCACTATCATCATTGAAGATCCTGACTTCTCCGATCATAGAGATCACCAGAAAATCCCAGTTTACCATTTCCAGTTCAAACAAGAACTGCCAATTCAAAACTTAACTAAACATTATGATTGTGGTCTTAAAATTCATGTTCTAGTTTAGGGATTTGGTTTATAACCCTGAATCCATGAATTACTAAATTTGAATTTTGTCTTAGCTTAAGCATTTCTGTTGTTCATGATTCCCAGAGTCAATACAAACTAATTTCAACTTAAATAAATTTTAAACTCTACTTTATCAATAAACAAACAAATTTTGTTTAAATGCCAAATCCTATCAGTGATTTGATTAATAGAAAATGAATTTTGAAATAGACTAGACCCTAGAAACTAAAGACAGAGAGATCTCTGATAAAACAAACAAGCACAAGCATCTATATGTCTATATATATATATATATATATATATATATATATATAACAGTACATATATAACAAGCATACTTATTCTAGATTTTAATCAGGCAACCAAAATTCATATATTTAAATTTTAGAAAAATTCTTACTCGCCTTTTAAATAGAAGACAGAGCACCATTGTTTGAAAAACTTTTGACAGAGAAACTTCAAAACTTTTGACTTGAATGCTTCTTTGTTTTAAACTTGAGTTGCTTGAATGTTGCTTTGATTTATAAACTTGCATGCATACTTGATCTTGCTTTAATTTGAAAATGTAGGCTTCAAATTTGAAGATGAACTACTAGGTTTTGGAAAATGCTTGACAGGGAATGGATTTTGATTTTTGAAATGAGGATTTGTTTACAAGTTGATGAAAAGCTTTGTAAACATGTTTTGAAAATGAACTACTGGTTTTAAAGGAAGTGATTGTAGATTTGTTTTAGAGATAATGAGTTTCAGCTGAGAAATTTTCTTAAGTGTAAAAATGAAAACGAGAAAAGAAAAAGAAAGAAGGAAAGTGCTTATATAAGCTGAAATAATTTAAAATAAAAATTAAAAATTAAAAAAAGGAAAAAAACTAAATTTGATGACACTTGTCATCTCCCTTATTTAACTTGTTAACACCTGTGCTTAGTTTGATTTACTAATTGTAACTTTACATGCAAAATGAATTTGTAAATGTGAATAAAGCTTTTATTAATTAATTTCCTAATAACTAAATACTTATTTAATTTACATAAATAAGAATCCTTTTTAAAGAAATAGAATAAAACAACCTATGTTTATACAAAATCATTTATGTCATACTTTTAAATCCAAAGCCTATATTTACATATATATATAACGTTATTATTATTGTTTGAAAATAACTCATTTATCAAATTAAAATAATTTATAAAAGAAATTATCAATTTATTTAAAATTACTTATTTTATCAACCTATATTTAAAAATAAATAAAACAAACTTTTTGGTAATTAATTTAAATTTAAACCTAAGCTAAAATCATTTTAAACAATTTAGACAAATTTAAACACTTACCTTAACAATTTAAAACCATATAGTTATTTATTAAATAGCTTTGAAAAGCTTATATTAAATTTAATCAGATTTCCAAATTACTAAAAATATTAGAATTAAAAATTTTGCTTTATTTATTAAATTCCAAATCAAAGCTCTTCCATTTACAATACACACACACACACACACAAACACACATATTATAAATAGAAAATATCATATTAGCTATTAAAAGATAAATTCACAAATTAATTATTAATTAAAAGAAAATTATTAAATCAATTCAAATTTATTAACAAGATTATCAAATCAATTTAATTTTAATGTAGATTATTAAATTGATATTGCCTAGAATTCCGGGTCATCACAGATTAATAATATATTAAGGTTAACAAACTTAATTAAGTTAAGATAATCATCGACGTGACATATTAGCAACTAAAATATCAAAAGTCATGTCATTAAAGACATGAAATGACATAATGACAACCTCAAGTACTCATATTCATAAATGCATGTAGTGTTAAGAGGACATACAGATCCATGCATGGGTGAGGTGGCGTGTAATGAGAGGAGGTAAAGTACAAGGGTATTTTGGTAATCTTGCTTGTTTACTTATTATAAAAACTATTTTTTCCAAATCCTTTTTCCATTTTCCCATTTTCTCCTTTTCATTTTCTAATAATATAAGCTCTAAGGTATTTTTCATGGCTTCTATGACATGTTCGGCGTTATAAAAATCTTTCTTTTCCATTCAAATCATATTAGAAACTTGTTTAAAACGCCACTTTTCAATTTCAAAATTTCTTCCATTTTACCTGAAATGGTTCCGGCCCTAACTTCTTATGAAAAACACCAAAACCATATTTTCATTTTTTCAAACCATGTATATTTTTAGTGGCTACAACTTTATGTTTTATCACTTTTTTAGATTTCGAGCTTAGATGCTCCAACGTTTCATTTTTTGCAAGAGTGTTTTTGAACCTAGATTTTGATGTTAGAAAATACCCCTCACTATTTTGGCCATAACTTCCACAAATTTAACTTTTATGAGTAATTATTGTTTTTAAATGATATAGAAATAATTATCCAAAACCTTCTTGGTGAACACTTTTTCAAAATTCGAGAGGAAAGGGTCCAAAAGTCGAGTGCCAAATGACCCATTTTCGAGAAGAATTTGTGGTTTTCCAAGCTTTCCAAATTTCAAAGTGTATAAAGTTTTCAAAGGATTTCCTATGAGTAAACTATGAATTTTTGGGAAAGTTATTACATTTATGTTAGTTGATATTTTGTGTGATGTGATGGTTAGTATTGTGTGAGGACCCGAAATTTTTAATCCCTTTAAATCGGAATATTTAATTGATTTTGAATATTCAATAGTATAATTTTAACTTGAATAACGAATATCACAATTTATTTGATAATTAAATTATTGAATTAAATAACTTGAATCTGAATAAAATGTTGAATCTGGAATTTTAAGCCGATTAAAAATAATTGGAAGGCTTATAAAATTTATATGGATGATAGTGAAGACAATAAAAGTGTTAAAATTGAATTTGGAAGTTGTTTGTTTAGTTTTGAAATTTAATCGTTTAAACTGAATTTGAAATAGCCTTCCGAGGCACAGTCTCGGAATTCGATGAAACCAGTTCCATTTGGTCCGTAATATTGAATTATTATCGGATTTCAAATTTCGTATTGATTGGAGTTAGTGTGTGAGTGTACGATTTGTAAACGCGTTGGAATCTATATTGAATTTAATATTTTAATTCGATTCAAAAGGGCATCTTCTCCAAACGATCGAATTAGCACTCGAACCTTTTCCATTGCGTTCGGAATAGGGTTATAACACTATAGACGCCTACCGGCACGCCTCAATAGGATGTCAAGTTTTTAAGTTACATTTATCGGACGTTTGGAATTTGAATTTAAATTAAATAAATATATATATATATATATATAACTATTCTCCCACAACCCAACATTCAGCCGCCTTTCCTTCAAATCACTGTCTTCCCTCGTACACACAACATTATCGTGTTCCTCCTTTCTTCTGTAAATTCATAGCCGAGCCTGTTAAAAACAATTGAATCCCCTCTTCCTTTTCCCATTCGAAACTAAAACCACGAATAATCCCAATTCCTCTCCCTCAGTAGAATCAAAATCAACTGCCTTCCTCAATGAAAATCGAACTATGGTCTCGCTCGAAATAATAAAATAAATCTCAGATCGAAGAAAGGAATCGCAGTTTTCCCCTTCTTTCTTTCTCCTCTATGTAACAACCCGCATATTTATCGATTATATATTTAAATATTTTATTTAAATATTTCACCGTTCGTCAGATTTTGGTCCGAAAACCTACTTTTTGCAAACAGTCGAATTGGGACTCGCACCCCCATTGAGTTCAAAATGCCATTTGCGACCTTTTTGAGTATAAGCTTCGATATGTTTGGAGAAAGTTGATTTTTGCTGCTTTTTCCCGCTTAGGGCTTTAGTTGGGCTGAGCCAATTAGCCACTTAACTCAGTTCCAACCCTCCCCTCTTCATTCACTTCTCTTCTATTTTCCTAATACTCAAGCTTTTATGTTAATGGAAGGTGGAAGGGGAAATTAAAACTCCATGCCCTAGCTTCCTTTGCAAATCCAAGTTCTTGCTCCAAACTCAAGAGAACCCATTGGTAAGCTTCTTCTTCTTCTTCTCCAACTCATTCTCTCTTTGATTTTACAAAATTCCTAAACCTAATTTGGGAAATAATTATCTTTTAAGCTTAGATTCAAGCTTGTTGAGTTGGAATTGAAGAGTGCTTGTTCTTGCCATTGCTTCATAGCTTCCTCTTCATTTGTTTGAGTTCAAAGGTGAGATTTTTATCTCACATCTATGACTATAATTATCTTTGGTTGTTAGGTTTGAATTCCTAACACTTCTTCATGAGAATTTGCTCTTGATTTGGATTGGTTTTGTGAATATTCCAATTTTTGGGTTTTTAAGTCAAATTTGTGTGAAAATCCTTTTATGGATGTTTGATCATGCTTTTAGTGATGCACCGAGGAGCATATAGGGCCGGGTTGCCGATTGGCATAAACCCCTAGAGCCAATGTTCGTCCGGTTGCATTTTGGAAGAATTTGCTCTCCATTTGAATAGGCTGAAAAACAGCCCAGGCATGATTCAGTCGACTGAAAACTCTGTTCAGTCGACTGAACCTGGAACCCGAAAGTTTCCAGGCATGATTCAGTCGACTGAAAACTCTGTTCAGTCGACTGAACCTGGAAACAGAAAGTTTCCAGAACCTAGAAAATTTCCAGGTACAGGGTCAGTCGACTGAAAACTCTGTTCAGTCGACTGAACCTGCTGTTTGAGTCCATTTTGCCTTTTTGGATTGAATTTCCAATTTAAATCGATTCGTGTTGTTTCCTATTTGTTGTTATCATCTATTATGACTTGATGACCTTTTCTTTGGGAATTTTAGATATATCCACTTTGATGGATTTGATATCGATTTCTTTGGATTTTATTCACGTTTTCGAATGTGAATTTTTATGATTGATTGTTTCTACAATCAATTCTATGATTTGTCACTTAAAAAATATAAAGGTTTCAATACTAGTAGTAAATATCAAAATCCTTTCAACAAAATGATTTCAACTCTATTTTTTCAATAACAAAGCTCGTTTTCTTAAACCGTTTTCCAATCTATTAGTATATACAAGCCTTTACCTCACTCGTATGAGAAATCTAATTAAACGACTTAGTAAAACAAGTGGTATGAAACGCTTACGTTTACTTCGTTGGTTAATTTTTGGACTTGTTCGATTGAACCACTTGTGACATTTTTCTAGTGGAGATTTATAGTTTGTTCGTAAATGTTTAAGTTAAGCAAGTGGTTATGGGACATGAAGCTAAACTTTTATATTTACTAGCTTGGTGTAATTGACACTTCTCGTTGATCATGACGATCATCTTTGTGGTTTAGACTAGCAATGTGCGATGTCTCTTTGTTTATGTGGAGGACTGTTCCTCATTTTATTGAGCTTCTTCTCATTTCTCACATGGGTCGTACCTTTTTAGGTGCGTCAATGTTTTATTTATGCATGGGGCGTATCTTTCTAGGTGCGTCGATGCTAGAGCATGGGGCATGTGACGCCCCACCTCTATACCCACGCTAGCCAAGAACACTACGGTGTAATGCTTTCGACTAGCACGGAGAATAAGGCTGTTGAGGAGCGACCATCCGTGTAATTTCTTTGCGCGAGCACCGATATGTCAGATAGTATAGCATGCATTTCATTTAAGGAGGAAATCCGACATACCGATGCAAACTCAAAGCTATCACGCGGTGGCTATATATAATCTTCGGAAATGAATATAGAAATAAGCATAACATAAATCAGTCACAGATAATTCATATCACAAAGGCGGAAATAGATATGAATATACCACACTAAAAAGTGTTTATCAGAGTAGTGGTCTAACAAGATCCACAATAACACAAAAGAATAGATCACAGAATCTCATATATATATATATATATACAATAACTGATGTCAGTTACAATACACGTGGTACAATACATATGATACAACAACAACTGTTGACTCTGGAAGTTACATATAAAGTACATTAACATATATAATATACATGAATACATATCTTCCAATACAATTACAGACTTCTATAAATGATGTCGACTACTCCAAAAGGTATGAAAGGACTTCATAGCTCTAGCAGCAACCTAAATCAAGATATCTACAACCTGTAAATGCTCGGTCTGACCCGAGTATTAAATTCAAAAGAAAATAATACCCGGGTCAGTCTAATTCAAACTCAGTTATTAGTGCATAGAGGCAGTAATAATCAAATAATAATTAGACGACAGTCACAGAAATAAATTTACCTATCCGATTCTTAAATAAGAAATCGGATAACAGTAAATATAACGCGAACTAATTCAAAACAATTGGAACATCAATTAAAAGGTCAACACGAGTAGGGCTGCAGTATACGCACGCGTATACTGCCTCGCCACTACAACATCTGGAATACGAAATAGATCCATAAATCAAAAGCAAAAGAGATAACACCAAAACCAATACCGTGTGGCTGCAGTTCACGCTTGCGTGCACTGCCGTGCCACTACAGTGATGATGTACCCATTGAATACCGTGTGGCTGCAGTTCACGCTTGTGTGCACTGCCTTGCCACTATAGTGGTGATGTACCCAATGAAAATTCACAAGCATCGCCGCGAATGTCATAAGGCCAAGTGTCGATTAAAATTGCAGAGACAAATGCGAAAGCGGTCAAAAAAAGATGACAACAAACTGCAGCCGAAAACCCAATTACAACAATCAAACGAATGCAGCAGGGGTACTGCACAGTGTAAATGGTGAGCAAACAAAATGCCACCAAGTGAATAAAACAACACTGCAACATTTAGGAAGTAGCAAATGTAGTAAACAAGTGATGCAGGCAACGAGTGCACCAGCAAAACAAGTTGAAACAAAGTGTATAGGAACAAGTCAAGGTGAACAATGGCAAATACTGCAATGAAGACTACTGCAAATTTCAGAAAACACCACTGAACCATCAAAGCACATGTGTGCAGGCCAGGTACACAGTAAAGAACAAGAATGTCACAAGTAACAATATGGTTCAATGTCACAAACATGAACAACCCATTATGGAAAATGAATGGAGCAATGAACAAGCCAACATCAGTGACACAGCCTCAACAAAAGAATGGCTTTGGATAACCATATATGAACATGAAGTAGTGACAATACATAAAGAGAATGCAAGGCAAACTGGCCAAAAGAATGACATGAACAGTGAACATCAAGTGATAACATGCACATGTATACAACATAAAGTATGAATGACTTGAATAATCATCATATAAAACTGCATGAACAAGAGTAGAAACGGCAGCAACTCGAAGCACTTATCAAATTGCCAATCCCAGTGTACATATGAAGACCAAAGTGCAATACTAGGTGAATGGATTCATATTTACACACGCATGTTAACATAACCAGGCAGCAGGTCAACTCAGGACATCAAAACAACCCAGTGGAGAAATCACATAAAAGTCGAACACATTATCAAGTCAGAGCCGAGTTTGACAGTGTCAAACATCGAATTGATAAGCTTATAACACGTACCACTTCAAGTTCAAAAGGGACATGATCAAGACGGTGGCCAAGGAAATCAAATAAGACTGAGAATATCTGCAGTGGTATAACTCAAGGGTTTACCAGAAGTCAAAATGTGAAGTCACGAAAGAAACCAAAGTCTCAGGTCAAAAACAGTCGACAAATCCAAGTTAAAACTCAGCAAGGTACAAGTCGAAGTCACTCGAAGTCAACCTCGTAGTGGCCACGAAGTTAATCCAACTCGATACACAAAAATTCATATGGCCGAAGTCATTAATGTATATGGAAGTGAAGTCGAGAGTCAACGTATCAAAGCCGTGAAATCATTGCCGTAGATATCAAATCACACAAATATACGAAATTGCCAAAACCAGAAATCATCTCCAACATCCATACGAAAATTGAAAACATCAACATCTCAACAAAACAGTGCCGAGAAAACCAAGTAGAAATAGATGTGAGTAAAACTCACACAAGTTCAAATCGAAATCACTAAAATTCGAAGCAATAATCAGCCAAGAATTCAAGCAACAAAACACACAAATAACTCGAGCCAAGAATTAGATGTGAGCAAACTCACCTTTGCCACAAACGGAAGCGAAGATGAACGAGCGCGAGGGCGAGCAGCCATTAATTGATGAAGCCCTAATTCTCGAATGAAGGAGAACGAATGAAGACGAGCCCCATCGAGCAGCCAGGACGAAGTTGAACTCGAACTGACGAAGCCGATCCTCCCGAATCCCTAATTGGTGATGACGATCGATGGAGCACGAAGCCGCCACCATTTTTGTTCTCTCGGTGGTTTTAGGTTTCGAACGAATAATAGAAAACGAGAAAGAGGGGATCGGGTTTAAGTCGAAGAAAAAGGAAAGGGTATTGGGTTTTTAAAATTTTCACGGCCCAAAAACAAATGAACCACTATTTAAAAATCAAAGCCCCTCAAACTTTATAACCATTTGTAATTTAAAATTTAAAAACTTCAATTTGAAAATTGACGAAAATATCGGGTTGTTACAGGGCATATCTTTCTAGGTGTGTCGATGTTCGACTGTACATGGGGTGTATCTTTTTAGGTGCATCGATGTTTATTTACTTCGTGGAGCAATCGACTCAATAAATCGGGACATGGGGCGTATCTTTCTAGGTGCGTCGATGTTCGTCTATGCATGGGGCATGTCTTTCTAGGTGCGTCGATGTTCGTCTATGCATGGGGCGTGTCTTTCTAGGTGCGTCGATGTTCGACTTAGCATGGGGTGTATCTTTCTAGGTGCATCGGTGTTAGACATTACATGGGGTGTATCTTTCTAGGTGCATCGATGTTTATTTATGCATGGGGTGTATCTTTCTAGGTGCATCGATGTTTATTTGTGCATGGGGCGTATCTTTCTAGGTGCGTCGATGCTAGAGCATGGGCGTATCTTTCTAGGTGCGTCGATGTTCGACTGTTCATGGGGCGTGTCTTTCTAGGTACGTCGATGTCCAGTTTGTGGGATTGGCCATCCTTTTTATTGTGATTTGGTTCATCAGATGTCCCGCTGTACGACGTCGTTGTTCCTTTTTATTGTGATTTCTAGATTTCGTGTGTTGATTTCTGGAATTTATGTTTCACTAACTTTTACGATGGGCATTGATATATATGCCATTTATTATGGCTTGGTGAATGAAATTAGGAGTATGACATTCCTTTTTATCTTGAGTAGATTATTGTGATATTGATTAATCTCTTATTGGTTTTTCAATTACTTATTTATCACAGCTTGGCATTGTGATTATTATATGTTTATGTCATATCTCTTATTATATATCACTTCATCCGATATTTATAGCTAGACTGATCCGTTTATTATTTTCTTCTTAAATAATACTCGGGTCAGACTGAGATTTTGCAGGTGCTTCCTCATGGATCCCTATCCGGAACCATCTTCTGACTTTTGGCTAACTACTCTAGTTTAGTAGTTTTTTGTTGTTGTATACATTTGAGATTCAGACTCTATGGTGTATACTTATTCTTTTGTCTAGCACTGGTATCTATTCCGTTGTATTATTGTGGATCTTTTTAGACCACTACTCTGATATACACTTTCATGTGTAATATTCATATCCATTTCCGCCTTTGTGATATGAATTATCTGTGACTGATTTATGTTATGTTTATTTCTATATTTGTTTCTGAAGACCTTTATAGCCACTGTGTAGTAGCTTTGAGTTTGTGTCGGTATGTCGGATTGAAAAGTTATATTTTTATCTGGCATATCGGTACTCGCACAAAGCAATTATACAGATGGTCGCTCCTCAACAGCCTTATTCCCCGTGCTAGTTGACAGCATTCACCGTAATGTTCTTGGCTAGCGTGGGTATAGAGGTGGGGCGTCACATCTGACTTCGAACCAATTGAATCGGAGTTCAATCACAAATCAATTCGAGTGCTAGGCAGCTGTAGCGCAGGCGAGAGAGAGTGAAGAGGTGAGGTTCGTTATCGTGGCTATCGGATGGTCGGCAGGTCGGCGTTGTTGGAGAAGTGATGGGTGGTCGCGACTCCACATGTGTGCAAGGTTTTCGTTCGATTTGGGGTTGGAGGGCTCGGCGAATCGTGTCAGGCACCGAGCTTGGCTGGCGTACACGGAAGAGGGCGTTTGGATCGCGATTCGGGGATGTGGGTTAGTCGAGTTGTTGGAGTTTGGATCTTCGATGGTTGAAGTTGCAGTTTTTGGATTCATTGATCTCGGCGAGTGTGCTTGGGAAGGCGACGTGCGTCAACGTCAAAGCTTTGCCAATTTCGATCTGGTCGCAAGGGGAGGGTTGCAGCCTCGAGTAGTGCAGTAGGTATTCATGCCTATTTTAATTTTAAATACATATATATCTTATAGAAAGAAATTTTTATGTAGACAGAAATATGTATATATATATATATTTAATCCATTATTTTGAGAATATAACAGACAAAGGTATATTGTAGGTAAGAGTTAGGCAGGTAGAAAACTTTAAAAAAAAATGGTAATATAAATTATCTTTTTAGTATATATTTATAATTCCAAAGATAAGATTTTGGGAAAATTTTATAGGGAATTCGTAAATTACAGTAAAGTAAATCTGAAAATTTTATTTACACTATACAATTTTAAAATGGATTTCAATTCGAACAAATTGGTAATAAATGATAATAGATTGTACGATATTTTCAAATATGTTAATAAACTGTAAATGTTTATTCAAGGGTTGAAATCTGAAAAGAAAACAAGCCGGATTGGAATGGGTGCATGCGTAGTCAAAGGTGAGTTAATCTCACTCGGTTAATTTAAATTTAAATTTAAATGATTAAATTTAAATAATTGTTTGAATGGTTGAAATTGATTGATTGATGTGCTATAGTATGATATATTCTGGAATTGGTATATTATGTTGTGCTAACATCTGTGAATGCAGGGAAAACAGGTTGGAGGGATCCAACTGGACCCCTCATTATTTATTTAAATTATTTAATACCCTCTATTGTGATTTATTTGATATTCTATGATGATCTTTATTGGAATATTGAATGCTATGGTTCGATTGAATATATTTGGCTATGATGAATTACCAAAAATATATAAATTGGATTTTTGCAAGATAATAAAAGAAGTGAAATTGTAAGTAGAATGATTATAGAAATTTGAATAAATTTTTAAATGAATTGGAAAGAAATAAAGTGACTTTAAAATTCTAATAAATAAATCTTGAGTATAGAATGGAAATTTGAATAAACAAAGAGTTAATGAATTTTAATCTTCAATGATATTAATTAAAAGAATAAAACATTTATTTAAAATTTAAGATTTAAATTATTAAAAGGAATAAAGAAGAAGTTGGGAAAAACTGAAATTCGTATATTTCACTTAAAAAGGTTTAAAAACAAACGGAAAATAATAACATTAATAATAAGTCATAATTAATGAATTTTAAAATGAATTAAGGAAGTAAAGAAATTTATTTCAATAAAATAAATTGGAAATCAATTTGGGAAAATTGATTTAAGTGATTGAAGTTGGAATTTTCTCTGGATAGCCAAGTACATGTTTTTAAAAAGTAAATTTTTAAATATAATTAAATGTTTTAAAAAATTTTTTAAGGAAAGTAAGTTTTGTAAAATTTATTATTTCTAATATTTAAAGTCTCAAGTAAGATTTTCTTTTAATCTATTTTAGTAGTAATTATTAAGAAGTAACTTAGTATTTTGTTTTTAAAAGAAGAAATCTTGTTTTATATTTACTAAGTAACTTTATTTTCAAATATTCATATAGTATGTATTTTTAACAAATTATTAAAATAGCTTTAATTTAAATGTTTTAAAATATATTTCAAAGTAAAGTGTTTTAAATTATTTTAAATTCTAGTTTTGTACTTGGTGATTTCAGTGGAGATAGAAAATATTTGGGAAAGTTTATTCTGAAAAAGGAAGATAACTTGGAAACTGCTTTCAAAGGGGTTTGGAAGGTGAAAAATATATCTTGCGAAGATATTTTGAGATAAATAAATATTTTGGAAAGTTATTTATTGTTTGATGGATGTTTGTGAATGTTAATTGATAGTTAAATAACCGACTATCAATATTGGCCAACTGCGTTGATCGTTTCGAAGAGACCGGGATCGAGATTTATTTCTCGAAAACCACTTCGATCCGGTTTGTACGTTTCGTGCGAAAAACGTGTTCGGAGTCGAAGATGGAGCAGTGAAGTGCAAGGGCTAGTCGCTACTAATCCTGAGGATATTTCCAAAATGGATGTAGTAGGAATAGTGCCTTCGGTTCCGTTCGAACCCGGGATGGACTTGTATGGATGAATGCTTGCGAAACATCGTCAGGTGGACGATGGGCATTCTAAGTGAAACGTTCTAAAGGTAATGCTAAGCCTCAAGCTTCATCAACCGGGAATGACTGAAAATCAGGGGATATGCAGCAAGGCTTCGTGGGTAGCACCCACTGGAGAGTAAGGTCATCCCTGTCTAGATGTCCTTTTTTATTTCGGTTTAGTGGTGCGGTTGCTGATCCCAACCGTGGGGTGATCTTATTCGGAACTGTCCAGTAAGGGATGGGTCCAGCCTTGTGTTGCAGGGGATGAAGGGAGTAGTCCTCGGTACTGTGATCTAGACCACGTACTGTGACAGGTGGTACCCCAGTGCCTAGTCATTGTTGGGAATCCATTCCCCCTATGAGCCTTTTACGAGTTTTGTTTGTATTACCCACTTCGGTGGCTAGTAGCTGGAATTTAATCATGTAACAATTTCGGCTATTTTATAAGTATTTGTAAATAGACACTATTATAATATCAGAGAACTTTAATAAAAAGTGTTTTAGCTATCGTAAGGTAAAAACCCGACATGTTTATTTGTGGCGTGGTCTTACGAGATGCTTTTGTTTCCAAAGGATTTTTGAAACTTTAATAATCAATTGGGTGTGATTTTCTCACGCTGGTATTCCAGACTGACTCGGGTGTTATTTAACTGTAATGCTCGGGTCAGACCGAGTATTATGGGATACAGGTGTTGATGCTGTGGAGCTCAGGAGACGAGCTAGGCGACGATGCGTATTCTCGTACTTGTTTATATATATATTCTGCTGTGTTGAGTAGCTGTGTACCCAGATGTATGTTTTTGATGTTGAGTTGTGATTGATGTACTCTGATGATGTATATATATATATGAAACAAATATATATTTGTTTTTGTGTAAAGACCATTATTTACCTATTATATTTTATTCCGCTGCGATGGTTAGATTCTGATGTTGTTTTAGTTTTCTCTTCTTCTACCTCTTCTTCTTTTACCAAAATGGTTCGTATTTCTGTGCAACTTGAGTTGATTTATGAAGAATAGTGTCGACTCATGGGGTACGGATTTGCGGGTCGTTACACTTGGTATCAGAGCTTAGGTTGGTGATAACCTTGGCTCTGGTGGGAAATTACACATTTAAATAGAGTCCGTAGTACTCTATAATGAGTATGAGCGTATAAATAAATATGAGCGCGTATTTATTAGTGGATATAAATTGTTTTAATATTGTGTTGATTGGTTTATTGAGTGACATATGAACCTTCGTCGGCACAGTCTGGACAACTGTATCGAAAGGGTTTCTAAACGCTTGAATAGAACAATCGACACGGTATTGTTTTAAATATGGGTAAATGAAATAATTTTACCCAAAAATATATTTTTGATATATAAAGAAAGTTTTTGGTAAACTATATAGCTATTATATGGTTGCTTGGATGTTAGAAATGATGATATTAAGGTATTATCATTGTTAAGTGAAAATTGAATTAGAAATTGTAAATATAATCAAAGATTGAGAAGATAAATCCAATTATGAAATTTATAAATATGAATTGTAAATGTGCATTATGAAATTAAAATATAACCGAATAAGAATTGGTATGAGCATAAGCTGTGCAAATGAATTTTAGTAAAGATTTATTCAAGCAGGATTGAAAAAATTTTAAAAAAAAAACCCCGAAGATTTTGGAAGTATTTTGAAGATAAATTGTAGCATTGTTGTTTTTGGGATATTTCTGAAAGAAAATTGATTTAAAGGGATTTTGAAGGTGATTTAGCATTGAAATCACTTGGATTATTGGAAAATAATCCTGATGATGACGGCCGCATCATCAGTATTCATTTTTGAATTTCTAAGTGAAGAAACGCTACCAAATTGATTTTGTTTAGAACAGCAAGTTGTTTTTGAAATTCCAAAGGAAATTTGTTGGGAATACAACCAGGGTTGGTTTAATTTTTGAGAAGTGTGATTTTGAAATGTTGGAAATTTCAAAATAATTTGAAATCAAAAGCTGGGTGTATAAAATTCTGATGAGATAAGTTGTAAACTTATAAATTGAGATGATTTTTAAATCAGAAGTGGAATATAAGCTTTGAAGGTTGGAATTTAAATTTAAAGAGATAAGTTGAAAGTGAAATTAACTTGGATTTGGAAATAAAAATTTGACTGGATTGAAATTAATTGAATAAGCTAAAATAATATCCAGTTGTATTCGAATTAAGTCGAAATCGAATTGAGTTAAATAAAACCGAGTTAAAGTAAAATTGAATTGGAACAAGAATTCGATTGAATAAATTGAATGAAATTAGATTCTTACCTGAATAAATGGAAAATAAGTTGGATAAGGATTGGGTTGAATAAATAAATCAGAATAACTTGTAAAGAAATTAAAAATCTATAGGAATAAAAATATGCTTGGGTTATAAATAAATAGAAGGCTTGAGTTAAAAAAATATATATAATAATAAAAGATGAATGTATTCAAGCCTATAATGGATGGAGTTGTGTAAATACTAAGTTGTGACTTGTTAAATTTGAAGGTGAGATAGAAAACCCAAAATAAATATTTTTGATGAATTGAAAAATAAATAAAAATCCAAACTTGAATTATAAAATAATGTGAACTAAGAAAATTAAATGAAGTGAAATTTGGAAATAAAATCGAGTATTGTGCTATAAAAGGAGAGAACTAATTTGTTAATAAATTAGTTAATAAAATTGAATTGTGAGTTTATGATGAGGTTTGAAAATAAAACTCAAGTTATAATTAACTTTGACTTACATTGTCGATGAAGAAAATATAATTAAAAGTGGCCTTGAAATTAATTAATTGATTTGTGAATGAAATTGCAATGTAAGTTAATAAAAGTGAATGGTAATTTGAAAATGAATAATGGATCCAGAATTTGAGTTATAGATTAAAATTTAACTTGGAGTGTTAACAAATTAAATATAATTGGGAATATATCGAATAAGAATGTGATTCGATTAAAATAGCAATGATTTGAATGTGCAAATAAAATCCATGAGTGAAGATAACTTGGAAATGGCCATGTAATAAATTGGATGAGTTGAATCTAGGAAGTTAAAGTGTATAATAACTAATTAAATAAATTTGTGGTTTGGAATGAGATTGGATTAAAATAAGAATCAAGTTAAATTGAAAAGAGAACTTTGTTTGCAAAATGAAAATGAGCTTAAGTGTAAAATTTGAATAAATTGAAGTAAATTGACTTAAGTTGAATAAATCGAAGAGAATTGAATTTAATTCAACTTAAACCAAGTTTAATGATATTGGATTAAATTTGAATCAAGTAAAAATAAATATGGGTTGAAATAAAACTTGGTGGGTGGTAATAATGTTTAAGAAAATGGAAAATTCGTAATGGATTGAGTGGATAAGTTAACTATACTGAATAAATGAATGGATGGGATAAATAAGAACCAAAGGAAGTTTGGTTTAAATAAGTTGAGAAATGGTTATTGAATGAAATAGCTTGGATTGTCTTCGAGCTAAATAAAATAGTTTGGAATAAACTAACATGGAATGAAATGTAAATAAATGGATTGTAAATGAACTCTAATGGAATGTGTCGAGCTAAATGAATGGATGTGAATGAATTAAAATAAAAAGGAAATTTAATTGGTAATGAAGATGGATCTAAGTTGTTAATAGTTTTGAATGAACTAGTTTGGTTAATAAAATTGAAATGCAATGAAACTGAGAATATATGGATTGTGGATAAATTTAAAAATGGAATAGAATTAAGCGTAGGTTGAGTTGGAGTCAATTTAATTTGATTATTAAACTCAAGTGCTTATTTATTCACATAAATCTCGTCAAATTGCAAAGAATAAATTGTCATTTGGTGTAAATAGAAGTAATTAAAAATTCTATGAGTTGATAGTAGTAAAATAAATTGATTTTGGAAGCAATTGAATTAAATATGAGTTCAGTTTGCTTAAGAATAAATTAAGTAAGTGATTGAGTTTTAAACCATTCAAATTGATAAGATTGTATATGAATGGATTGTAAACCCTTCAAATTTAATGAAAATGGTTTGTAAAATAATTGGAACAGATGAATTAGCATGGAAACTATATTAATTGCTTACGGAAAATGTTTGGTATGAGTTTCTTTTAGAATTCATATGTTTTAACTATTGTAAACAAGTGAAATGTAGTTAAATTTCATATATATGGTACTTACATGTTTAAATTGAGTAAGTACAGGTACCTGGAAGCAGTGTGGTTGGATTTGGTTGTGCTATTTGCTAAAAAATAATAAGCCGCTTGCTTAAAATGCTAAATAAGGTACGCCTACGCAATAAAAATAGGAAATATGAACTGTTTTTGGTTTTTCCGACCGTGTGGGTCGATGTATATATATTTATCTCTTTTGTCAAATTGCAAAAGCTCCTCCGTACAAAGGAGACTCTGCCAAAAAATTTTAGAAATTTTGGGAGTTAGAAAATTTTTGAAAATTTTTGGAAAATTTTGCTAACGACAAAACAATTTTAAACTGGAAATTGAAATAAGTTAGTAAATGAAACTAATTAAAATAATGACATGAATTAGTTATAAATGAAAAATAAAATTTAAAGTTTAGAGTTGGAGATAAATTGAACTCATATGGAAATGAAAGAATCAATTTGAATAGAAATGATATAAACTGAAGTGGTAAGGTGATAATGAATATAAAAAGCATATTAAATACTTATACCAAACTTAAGAAAGGAATAGTGAATTCTTAATTGGAAATTGGTAATATAAATATATTCCAAGTTAATATTTGGATGAATAGATATTGGCATTTTGTTAAAAAAAAATCGATAAGATGTTTTGGGATTTTGTGATTGGATATTAGTGCTAAGCAGGATATGCAGGTAGTATAAAAGGGAAAAGAAAATTGGATTTGATTTCAAGAGATAAATTTGAAATGCTCGACAAAAAGGTATGTATTTAAATTTGGTGTGAAATTTTGATTGGGATTTTGGATTGAGCCACTTGGCTTTTTGTTTTCTTTTTTGGATTTGGGAGGCCGTAGAGCCATTTTGTAGTTGTGCCGAGCTAGCCGCGCAAAAGAGACGCTGGCAAAAAATTTCGGAAATTTAGGGAGTTAGAAAAATTTTGAGAAATTTTGATAATTCAAATTTTGGTTTTAAATTGAAACTTGAATGGTTAAACTAATGGTATGGTTTGGAACTAGAGAAAGGTTTGGAAAGTTAATAAGTATGATAATGGATCTTATATAAAACGATAGCTGGTAAGATGTTGAACTGTTTGGTTTTGGGAAAAATAGTGAGGGGTATTGGATCATTTTTCCTAACTAGTAATTTCGGGGACGAAATTCTTTTAAGGTGGGAGGAATGTGACGACTCGAAATTTTTAAGCCCTTTAAATCGGAATATTTAATTGATTTTGAATATTCAATAGTATAATTTTAACTTGAATAACGAATATCACAATTTATTTGATAATTAAATTATTGAATTAAATAACTTGAATCTGAATAAAATGTTGAATCTGGAATTTTAAGTCGATTAAAAATAATTGGAAGGCTTATAAAATTTATATGGATGATAGTGAAGACAATAAAAGTGTTAAAATTGAATTTGGAAGTTGTTTGTTTAGTTTTGAAATTTAATCGTTTAAACTGAATTTAAAATAGCCTTCCGAGGCACAGTCTCGGAATTCGATGAAAATAGTTCCATTGGGTCCGTAATATTGAATTATTATCGGATTTCAAATTTCGTATTGATTGGAGTTAGTGTGTGAGTGTACGATTTGTAAACGTGTTGGAATCTATATTGAATTTAATATTTTAATTCGATTCAAAAGGGTATCTTCTCCAAACGATCGAATTAGCACTCGAACCTTTTCCATTGCGTTCGGAATAGGGTTATAACACTATAGACGCCTACCGGCACGCCTCAATAGGATGTCAAGTTTTTAAGTTACATTTATCGGACGTTTGGAATTTGAATTTAAATTAAATAAATATATATATAACTATTCTCCCACAACCCAACATTCAGCCGCCTTTCCTTCAAATCACTGTCTTCCCTCATACACACAACATTATCGTGTTCCTCCTTTCTTCTGTAAATTCATAGCCGAGCCTGTTAAAAACAATTGAATCCCCTCTTCCTTTTCCCATTCGAAACTAAAACCACGAATAATCCCAATTCCTCTCCCTCAGTAGAATCAAAATCAACTGCCTTCCTCAATGAAAATCGAACTATGGTCTCGCTCGAAATAATAAAATAAATATCAGATCGAAGAAAGGAATCGCAGTTTTCCCCTTCTTTCTTTCTCCTCTGACTTCGAACCAATTGAATCGGAGTTCAATCACAAATCAATTCGAGTGCTAGGCAGCTGTAGCGCAGGCGAGAGAGAGTGAAGAGGTGAGGTTCGTTATCGTGGCTATCGGATGGTCGGCAGGTCGGCGTTGTTGGAGAAGTGATGGGTGGTCGCGACTCCACATGTGTGCAAGGTTTTCGTTCGATTTGGGGTTGGAGGGCTCGGCGAATCGTGTCAGGCACCGAGCTTGGCTGGCGTACACGGAAGAGGGCGTTTGGATCGCGATTCGGGGATGTGGGTTAGTCGAGTTGTTGGAGTTTGGATCTTCAATGGTTGAAGTTGCAGTTTTTGGATTCGTTGATCTCGGCGAGTGTGCTTGGGAAGGCGACGTGCGTCAACGTCAAAGCTTTGCCAATTTCGATCTGGTCGCAAGGGGAGGGTTGCAGCCTCGAGTAGTGCAGTAGGTATTCATGCCTATTTTAATTTTAAATACATATATATCTTATAGAAAGAAATTTTTATGTAGACAGAAATATATATATATATATATATAAATTTAATCCATTATTTTGAGAATATAACAGACAAAGGTATATTGTAGGTAAGAGTTAGGCAGGTAGAAAACTTTAAAAAAAATGGTAATATAAATTATATTTTTAGTATATATTTATAATTCCAAAGATAAGATTTTGGGAAAATTTTATAGGGAATTCGTAAATTACAGTAAAGTAAATCTGAAAATTTTATTTACACTATACAATTTTAAAATGGATTTCAATTCGAACAAATTGGTAATAAATGATAATAGATTGTACGATATTTTCAAATATGTTAATAAACTGTAAATGTTTATTCAAGGGTTGAAATCTGAAAAGAAAACAAGCCGGATTGGAATGGGTGCATGCGTAGTCAAAGGTGAGTTAATCTCACTCAGTTAATTTAAATTTAAATTTAAATGATTAAATTTAAATAATTGTTTGAATGGTTGAAATTGATTGATTGATGTGCTATAGTATGATATATTCTGGAATTGGTATATTATGTTGTGCTAACATCTGTGAATGCAGGGAAAACAGGTTGGAGGGATCCAACTGGACCCATCAATATTTATTTAAATTATTTAATACCCTCTATTGTGACTGGGTGTTATTTAACTGTAATGCTCGGGTCAGACCGAGTATTATGGGATACAGGTGTTGATGCTATGGAGCTCAGGAGACGAGCTAGGCGACGATGCGTATTCTCGTACTTGTTTATATATATATTCTGCTGTGTTGAGTAGCTGTGTACCCAGATGTATGTTTTTGATGTTGAGTTGTGATTGATGTACTCTGATGATGTATATATATATATATATATGAAACAAATATATATTTGTTTTTGTGTAAAGACCATTGTTTACCTATTATATTTTATTCCGCTGCGATGGTTAGATTCTGATGTTGTTTTAGTTTTCTCTTCTTCTACCTCTTCTTCTTTTACCAAAATGGTTCGTATTTCTGTGCAACTTGAGTTGATTTATGAAGAATAGTGTCGACTCAAGGGGTACGGATTTGCGGGTCGTTACATATTGGTTAATATATCATGTGATGGTTACACACACGCACAATTGTTGCTTGGATATGTAAGGACATTAGACTTGAATATGAAGTCTAAATGGTTAAAGTTTAGATTTTGCTTATGTTTGTGGCATGACGTTATCCTGGATGTTATGGTTATGTATGGACTTGGGTACGTAATGTATAAGCTAAGAAGAAGTTGGTATCTTTATAAAGTATTGGAAAATTGGAACCTTGTGTAAGAAAGTTATGGTTTTAGTTTATAAAAATCGAATATTTGGTTAGATTTTAACCTTTTTTAGTTTAAATACTTATTTTTGTTTTTAGAAAGTTAGTGAGATTTAAGGTAAAGTTTTCAAAAGAAGGAAAGAAACAAATTAAAGCTTACGGGTATCCATAATGATAGTCGCTATGGATGCAGTTCGCTTAAAATTTCGATTTTTGCAAAGTTTGTTTTTATACTTCAAATTGTTTTGTGAATATTTTATAAACTAAATAATAATGTTTTTAAAAGTTAATTACGAATTTAATAACTAATTGTTAATTAATTAGATTTTAGTAGTTGATAATTAATTAAATGTTAATAAGGGTTATTAACTTTAATTAAATAAAGATTAGTTCTAAATTAATTATCTTTTAAAGTTCAGATTTATTTTAATTACTTACTAATTAAGTTAACTAATATGGGTTAAGTAAATTATTTATACTTAGTTTATTATTAATTAAATATAGGATTAATTATTAATCAAGGGTTTAATTATTTGATTAAAGATTTAAATTATAATAAATCATTTATAAAAATTGTTTAGATTTTATTAAATATTATTAATCAATTAATCAAGATTAATTAACATTTGATTACTAATGAAGATTTAATTAATTATTTAATAATTAATAAAGGATTAATTTGGGTTTAATTAATTGTAATTATTGTCTAACTATTTAACTAAATTAAGTTGCAAATCAATTAAAATTAGTTATGATTTAAATAAGGATTTAAATTTAAATTAATTCTTATTAAAAGGATTTAAAAGTTTTAAATCCTTTGGTCTTCAAAAGTAAAATGGTTCAAAGGTACTTCTTATTTAAAGATGGTTTTGAATACAAATAATTTCTGTGTTGATGCCATTAAGAAACCATATAAATGTGAACGAGTTATAATGTAGATTGTTGGATTGTTGGTCATGTGTTAGCAGAATAAATCATTGTTCTACTATAAATTATTTGAATTGTTTGTACATCTATTTAGCAGGACAAATCACCATCCTGCTATTATGTTATTTGAACATGTATATGCTTGTTAGTTCATATTGACATGTTATTCCTTGATTTGGATATGAGTGTATTTACATATATGTTGATCTATGTAAATAACTATTAAGTGAATTGAAATGGAAACTAAATGGTAACTTAAAGTAATACCATTGGGATTGCTAAGCCTCTTTTCGAATTACTAAAGTATGTTTTTGAATTAACCTTAATTTTTTAATCAATTTGGGTTTAAAGGTTATAAACGATTTTTGAATTTTATTATTACTTTGTAAAGTTATATTTAAATAATATCTTGCTTTTAGAAAGGGGTTTATTGAATAAAAGGTTTTACCTAAAGTAATTTACAAATGATATCTTGAAAATGATATTTTATAAACGAGATTCTATAAAGGAATTATGAAGGAAGATATTTCAACAGTTTTAAAAATAGAAAGAGATTTTATAAATCAATTTAGATATTTTTGAAAGACGTTTTAAATCAAGTTCAAAAATTTGTAAAGAGGTTTGAAATGTGAAGTGAACTTCTAAATGAATTTTTATAAGGAATAAGTGTATGGGTTTTCTAAAGTGAATGAGTTTTATAGCAAGTGATGTTTTGAAAGGGAATGGTTTGGACATTTAATATGGAATGTGAGAAGACAGAATTTTTCAAATGTTTTTGGTAAATGTTTATATTGTATTCCAAGTAAAAGGGATATAAGGGGTTTGGAAAAAGTGTTTTAGAAAAGTTCATTTGATAAAGTTTTATAAAGTGATTTTATTAATTGAAGATTAATTAATAAAGGCTTAGAGGATCCCATATGGAATTGAATCAATGTTTGATTGTTTGTTTATTTAATAGTTAAATTACCAGCTATCAAATCTGGATCAAAACTTAACTTTGAAAATATCTAGGAGAAACACAAAAATTATATGGTACAGTTACCGTTGGTGGTGCTATACTGTACGTATAAATTTGTTTCGTAATTATAGGATAAATGATAAGGAAATCCGTCCACTAAGGGTTAGGAGTGAACTCCGCTCTTATCTTTTGTCTGCCTATTTCCTAAAGAACTAGGATTGAGTTTACTAGAAATCTTCGAAAATTGTTTTGAAGAGAACGGGATCGGACCTGTTATCCAAAAACCACTCTGATCCAACTCAAGCGTTTCGAACCGAAGACATCTTGAGGCATATGGAATCGTAGATGGAACATTAAAATGCAAGGGCTGCTTGCTAGTAATCTTGAGAGTGATTCAAAAATGGATGTAGTAGAAGTAGTGCCTTCGGTTTGTCCTTATCCTAGACAACTTGTATGGACGAATGATAGTGTTTAATAATATTAATATAGTTTTAAAGTTAATTAATTATACTAAAAAGAATTTAAGGTTATTTAGGTATATTGGTATTGTTCTAATGTTAATTGTCTATAGTAATATGGATTTAAAGAATTATCAAAAAGTGATAAGGTTAATTAGTTAAGAATAATTATTGTTTGGAATTAATATTACGGACTATTAATAAGGTTTTAAAATAAATTATTATTATTTATGGAAATGGTAAATGTTAATTATTACTATTCTTAAACAATACTTTAAAGTTATTAATTATCATTATTTTGATGTTTTAAAATTTATAAACTTTAATGTTAATAATCATTATTAAATAAATGGTGTTTGAAGTAAAATATCTTAAATTATTTATAATTATTTCTGAGATCCCGGAAATATATTGAAAGACTTAGATTTTATAAAGGATTCATAAAATGGGTTTGCAGAATTAAGGAAAGGTTATTTGAAAAGTGAAGAGTTTATAAATGATTAGATATTTATAAAAGAATTTCAGAAAGAGGTTTATAGATTTATAAAAGAAGTTTATAAATAAGGTATGGATTCATAAAGGCTTTATAAGTGATTTTTGAATTATACAAAGAGCATATAAGTGATTGAATTTTTATAAAGGGGTTTTTCGAAGATTTATAAAATGGTTTATAGATGGTTTTGGAAAATTATGAGGGAGTTATAAATGATGTGAGAATCGACTAAAAAGAAAATCCTCCTCACTTTGGTGGATATACTTATAGCGTTGAGATAGGTATATGGATATTTTTTAAGTTTTGAAAATATAAGGATGGGCAGATATACCCCTATAAAGGTATTTAGTATAAGTAATTTACAGAAGTCCTTTTAAAATGGATGAAAGATTTGTTAAAAGAAGGTCGATGGTCGCTTACGTACTTAATCGATGTTGTTTCACCTATGGAATAAATCTTTGTCTAAATGTACGTTTAATTTTACAGTTAAATAACCGACAATCGACTCTTGCCAATATATGTAATCCTTCTTAATTTTGCGAGTATGGTAATATTCCCTATTTAACACCGAAGGATTTTAACTCTAGGAATATCTCAGGAAAACATGGGAATTATATGGTACAGTTACCATCGGCGGTGATATACTGTACGTATAAACTCGTTCCGTTCTTCTTGGACAAATTACAAGGAGACTTAAATGGCTAGGGGTGAGCCCCGCTTTCGTGTATTTCCTGATTATTTCCTAAAGAACCTGTATTGAGAATTCTGGAAATCGACGTTTTATTTTGTGAAACACTTAGGAAATAGAAGAGTGTACTCATAAGAGATGACTCGAACCCGTAACCACACTGAAAACCATATACGGTTCTATGGAGGAGATTCGTGATATATTGCAATGTTGGGATCCATGTGTGATTTTGAGACCCGTCAGGGTATGAGATTCCGGATGTGATTCCAAATCTTGTTAAGATGTGGGAACCTATATGCAGTTTCGAGACCCATTGGGGTATGGAATCCATGTGGTATCTATTTGGTGGCGGTGCATAAGTTGGAATGCCAGACATAGCCTCATCAGCGGGAATGAAAACCAGTTATAGGAGGCATGACCAGGAGGGTTGGCAAATCCATAGGGTGTAGTCGGCTCCTCCTAGATGTCACTTATAGTTGTTATGCATGCATGGGGAGATGCATTCGGCCATAGCGAAACCAACCATGTTTTTCCTAGGGTACATCACTAGGTATGTATGGTGCTTTGGAAAAATAGCTCTGATCCTTGTGCAGGAGGACCGTTCCTCGAAGTACTGAGGGCGCCTCCATGGAAATCCCGTACAATTAGTGGTGCCTTATCAATTTTCGATTATATACCTGGTATTGTTATGATGTACACTCACGAGCATCACAGCTACTTGATTATTATTATTTTCTCCTTTAGACATTATTGTAGTATCAATGGATTTTCTATATAAAATGTTTTGGTTATCGTAAGGTAGAAACCCGTTCTTGTTTATGTGTGGCGTGGTCTTACGAGATACTTTTGATTTCAATGGTTTACATAACTTTAAATATAGTTGGTTGTGTTTTCTCATGCTGGTTTTCTAGACTGGCTCGGATATTATTTTATTATATTGCTTGGATCAGACCAAGTATGCTTGGAGCTACAGAAGATGAGTTGGAGGCCAGAGACGTATTCACATAGATGGTTATTTTCTGCTATATTCATTATTTTGTCTACAGCAATTGTGAGGACATGTTGTTATAACTGTCCAGGTTGAAATAGGTTGTTATGCTCTGATTGATGTCTGTATATACATATATTACATTTTTGTTTTCTTGTAGAGATTTATGGTATATTATAGATTATTTGTTCCGCTATGAGATTCTATGTTGTCGGTTTTTTTCTTATCTTCTTCCTTCTTTCTTTTCCCTAACAATCGTGACTTCCCGCATTCAATTGCTTAGCATATGATACAATGGCTGTATCAATGTTGGTTTTCGAGGGTCGAAAATCCTATCCGTTACATTTGGTATAATAGCCTGAGTTGATTCCAAAATAAATGTTAGCATTCCAAGTGGGATTGCTATTCGAAAAGGTAAAATGTAGCCTGAAGCATCATCAATCGGGAAATGACTACAACAGGGCATGCAGCAGGGCTAAGTGGGTTGCTTCCACTAGGGTATGTCATCATCTTTCTAGATTACCTTACTTTGATGGATTTGGTTGTGCATGAGAGATCTCGATGAAGGTTGAGGACCGAGATGATGACATATTCGGTACTACTAGTTAAGTGTAGGCCGGTTCTGCGTGGTAGGGTACAAGATGTTCTTGTCAGACTAGATTCATTATTCTGGAGATGTACCCATCAGAGGTAGTCCCTTACCTGGTCATTGTATGGAATCTGTTCTCTAATACGTGCATTTACAGTTTTAACTGTGAAGCCTATTATAATGGAATTATTAATGTAACAATTTCGACTATGATTAATAAGCTTTTATACTTCAAACATTATTATAATATCACTAGATTTTCTATAAAAGTGTTTGGGCTATCGTATAGTAAAAAACCATTCGTGTTTATGTGCAGCGTGGTCTTATGAGATACCTTTGACTTTTAAAAGGTTTTGAAATGTAATAATCAAGTTGTTTGAGTTTATTCACACCAGGCCTATGTCTGACCCGGAGTTTTATTTTCTTTCCTTAATACTCTTGAATGCATAAATTTTTATGAGCAGCCAAGTATTTCAGGTTTTTGGACGGATGCATTTTGGGGGAGCTCGGAATAGGAGGCTTCATCGATAGCTAGTTATTATCTTGTTTTCTTTGTATACTATGTACTCTGTATCTGACGTATAAAGACATGCTATTATAACTATCATAGGTTAGAATTATACTAATGCAACTCTGATGTATTTTCTTTAGATGACTTTGTAAAATATTATGTGATTAATATATTTTATTCCGTGAGACTCTATGTTTTCTTTAGTTTCTTCTATCTTCTATCTCCTTTCTTTCTCCTAACGAATAGTCTTTCTGGCCTTAGTTATTCGACACGTGAATACCTAGATGTATTAGTGTCGACTTCTAGGGTTCGAAAAGGCGGTTCATTACAAATCCTTTAGATAACAATGAAGTCATTCAAGTTAGGATATTATTACATTCTACCTTGACTCAACGACATTCTAACCTTTCACGATAGATAGAAGTTTCACTATCTCGAAATTTAATTTTAAGTATATGATTTTCCAAAATCTCCTTATATTATCCACTCAACACCAAAGTTTTATATGCCAAAACTTCTTTTCCAATTTTCGAGATCTCATTCCAATTTATAAACTCTAACAAACCATCCAATCAAAAATAATTCTCTACAAAACAGTTTATTATTTTTATACACCTTTTATAAAAAATATTATTATTTAAAACACATTATTAAATTAACTTAAAACACTATAAATAAAATGATTAACTACTATTAAGCCACATCTTTAAATAATTAATTAACTTAAAATATCATTAACAAAATAATTAATTAACTTTAAATATCATTAATAAGATAACTAATTAACTTTAAACATCATTAAAAAATAACTAATTAACTTTAAATATCATTAATAACATTACTAATTAACTTTAAATCTCATTAATAAATAATTTGTAAACTTTAAAATATTATAATTCAAATAATATTAACTTAACTATTTAAATATAGAAAACACTTTACTTCGAAATATTATAAAGTTAAGTAAATTTACATCCATTCCTTTTCAAATTTGGATAAAGGCTTAGTGACTACAATGGAACTTAAACAAGCTACCACTTACATCAAATTTAATATTCCAAGTCATATCACTGATATTTACATAAGCAACATATATGTGAATAAAATTCATAATTATCAATCAACTTATAACACTCACTCTATTACAGTCGCCGACATATAAATAAATGTCCAAATAAATAAAATGGCAGAACGGGGATTTAATTTGCTTTATAGATGTCCAATGAAATCTACTAAATTCAAATATAGCAGGATGGTATTTTATTCAACAAACGGAATGTCAGTGATAAAATATAATTAATGAACTACGTAATTATTTTTTACCACTATTAAATTATCATCAAATTATACCTCATTAGTATTATCAACCATTTTTATTAAAGCGTTGTACTCGTGGATACAAATCCGGAACAAAAAACCTTAGGTTAAATGAATCTAAAATGAGTGAGTTGTAGCTTCTTGAAGTCAAACTATTAAGTTATTTTATTAAATAAATAAATACAACAAAGATCTTGACTAGACCCAAAACCTGGCCCAAACCCACCCACTTAACCTAAGTTAAAGATTCTTCCCAAACCAAGCCTTTCCCCCAAATCAAACAGCCTTCTTCCATTACCTGTGCACGATCGTGCACGTGGACGCCGATGCACGCTGCCGTCGACCTCCGATCATCAAACCAAAACTGTGCACAAACCCTACACTCTAGGTTTGAATTGACCACCACCTTTGCCTTTGCTTTCGGTCACCTCAAATCCAAATTGACCCATATATTAAAAATTGATTCACCTTCCAGGTTTCAAAAATGCCTATAGCGATGGACTCGATCAACCCTAGACCACGCCAACACCCCCAATTGAACCCCGACCCCATGCTCCACCTCCAGCCAACACCCTGGCCCACTCGATGGTCCCCTCTACCACCTATAACCCTAAAACACATGCATAAAAACACAAACCTCATATCCTAGCCTTAACTTGACAAGAAAACTCCGACTACTATTAACAATACAACCACTTCCATCGCCTTCACCATCACCCAAGCTTGCCTCCAACACCTTTATTTCACCTCCGGCTAATCAAGTTACTAGAATTCCCTAAGTGATCAAAATCCAATCATCTAATCACCACGATACGACCACACCCCTTAAAATCATACAACTTGCTTCAAAAATCATGATTTACAACTATGAACCTGACTGCATAACCATTCGACAAATCGAGCTCGTCGAAAAACTGACATAACTCGACTCCTTACTATAACCGATATAGTTCAATCACCATGCACAACAAAAATGATTATGACTATTTTTAATAAAATAAAACACTAAGACGGTCACTTTCTTGTTGATTGCCATGGCTAAATCTCAATGGTCAAAGCGAAAATGGTTTTTAAATGTGAGGGAAAAAGTAAATTTTCTAAAAACAGAGTGTATGAAAAGGAAGTGAATTGTTTTTGTGACGCATCTCTTTATATGTTTCCCTTTACAGTAATCCTATTAATTATTTCAAAGCAAATATAAATAAAAAATGTTTTTTGAAACAATTACTTAAACTGAGAATTATTTAAAAATCACAACCAAGGTACAATTAAATTTTCACGACATTTATTTCATTAAAATAGTAAACAAAGAATATAGAGCCCCCTTCCACAATGCAAGCTTGCGCTTTTAAAATCTCCTTGAGTGAAGTAGAAATTTTTGACTTAAAACATATGATTTTCCTAACTTTATAAAGAGTAGAGAAAAAGAAAAAGATCATATCGAGAGGTATGAAGATGAATTGAGAAAATAATGCGATGAGTGAATATATAAGGTCAAATATAAAAATAAAAGTTGAAGTGGCTAAGGATCAAAATTCTGCTAAATCGCATTTTCAACCTTCTATCATTCTCTAAACCATCAAAGTATCAAGAAAAACATGTTGGATTTTAGAGAAGTCGTTGTACTTTTGTTAAATAACACACTTAAGGAATCTTTTAATTTCAAATCCATCGTTTCTTTTTCAATTTTAAAATATATTTTTTATATTTATAAATTCTTATCCTTATTTTATTTATTCTTCATTTCAAAATAAAATGTTTAGACATTTAAATGTTGTTTAAGGTATATGCAAGGGTAAACAACTTTCTAAAAATTGTCATTGATAAAAAGCTGAAAATCCAAAAAGCATGATTTGGTCACATTTTTTAGTTTTTCATTGAACTTCCTATTTATGTAAAAAAAAAGTTTCAAAAATGAATTTTCCATCATTATTTATAGATTAAAAGGGAACTATTTAATTATTAAAACAATTAACTGAATATTTAAAATAAATTACATGTCCACAAATCAAAGCTATAAAATTCCGAACCGTTACAATAACCAACCTACAAGGAAATGCATAGGAGTTTCATAAATTTTTATGTGTTCTTTGTATGGAACATAAAATTTCATGTAAAAAACAAGTAGCTAACATAAAACTGTCTTTAGTAAAATAAATGCATTGTAGAAACAAACTCTATATAATATTAAAATAAATATACCAATAATAATTAATGTAATAAAATCATAACCCAAGTACCTTTCAAAAGTTGCCTAAAATAGTAATTCATAAAAAATGTGATAAAAACGCTTCGTTATCAAATAGAATGACTGGTTCATCATAGATTTCAAAATATTAGGGGTCTATCTATACAAAAGATGGAGTTTGCAAGCGGCCTTCATTATCCATAATAATCGCTGCAATGAAGAAAAAAAGTGTAATTTTCTTTTTGAATTTGTACTTAGATACAGCATATCACAAATCACTTATGTCAATAAATGTTCAAATCAAGCTATGCAAGTTTCGAACTTGTAACCTCTCGCACCAAAGTCGAAGCATCTAACCACTAGGACAATGGTGGTTGTCAAAATGTAAATATTTATCGATAGGAACTTTAAATACTAAAATTGTAACCTGAAAATAAAAATTGACTACCTATAATATATATATATATATATATATATTATGTATGTATGAATGTATGTGTATATGTATGTATGTATTATGAATGTGGTACATGCTATAACAAAAAAATTAAATCATAATATGTCATCAGCTTATATAACATTTTGTGTTTTGTTACATGTCTTCAACAAACATATAAATGGTGGTATTTAAAACATTTGGCCAAAGAACAACATAGGGGCTTTGCACAAAAGATTCCTATTTCAGATGTTATTGTAAGTAAAGCTAATATAGCAATGCGTATGTAAATTAGGTCTCTATTTTTTTTAAATCAAGAACCGCAAACTAGCTTGCGGTTTCCAAAAATTTTGAAAATTTCATAAGAAGTTTCAAAATTAGAAAGTGCAAACTAAATTGCATTTTTCTGACAGAAAGTGCAAATTAACTTGCTTTTTAAAACCTTCTAAAAATTTCAAAAATTTCGAGCATTTCAAAAAAATTCAAAATCAAAAAACGTAAACTAGCTTATGCATTCATCATAGTAAGCGCAAGTTAACTTGCGCTTTTCAAAATTTCGAAAATTTCGAAATTTCATAAATTTCAAAAAAATAATCAAAATCAGAAAAGTGCGGTTAACTTGCATTTTCTATCAAAAAAATACAAGACACCATGCATTTCTATTTAGGGAAATAATTTTAAAGGAAAAATTAAAGTAAATAATTGCTCACAAGGACACGCGCAAAAAACTTTTACCGTAAAGACAAAGCCCAAAGCCAGATACAAATTAAAACAAAACAAAGAATTCTGTTCGTCTCATCCTCCTCGTTTTCACTCAGAATTTGATGAACTTTCTTTAAAAACAAAATTAAATCAAGACAAATCGATTTCTTGTTCAATTGCTCAGAAGCAAAATCAATTTCTCTAATCTCCTCAAAACCAAAATCACTTTCCCTAAACCAAAATTACAATTTTCAATTTCTTTGAGTCTGTGTTTGATGTTGTGGTTGTGGTTGGTGTTTTACAGGAGGCGGTGAGGAGAAAATTTTGATTAGGTCGCGGTTTGGTCGAGGTTGAGGTCGTGAGTTTTTGGCGATGATTGTGTTGGTCGAGGAAGGTGGATTGGAGTCTGGCCGTGGCAGAAGAGTTGGGTTTTTGGGTAGTGAAGTCGGAGAAGCAATTTGTTGTATATGCAGAAAGGTGGAGCAACCTACTTGAAAAAAAATGATACATACTTACAGAAAACTGATACCTACTTAATACAAACTGATACCTAATTACTGCAACCTTGAAATCGTTACATATTTGACCGAAGATATTTCACTGCAGCTAATACACAACCTATTGTTACATTTCAACATAAGTTGTTTCAAAAATTACTTATTGTCTTTATTTGAAATAATATGATGATGATGATTTTGTTAATCCACATCCAGTTTAAAAGAAGCTATAAAATTGGTATGAGTAATTGGTATGAGATTTCTCTTTATTTTAAAAAAATTACTTATTACAGATAAAAAAGGTGAATATGACCTAACTTTTTAACATTTTATGTTTATTAGAGACAAAAAATATAAGAAATGCTCAAAGAAATATGAAAAAGCAATAACATAGCAGGCATGGAGGTGAAACTAGATGATATGCATCAAATAAAGTGTGCACAACAAGCAGAAGACACGTAAGTTTTTTTTGGTTAAAATGATATCTACTGACAACAAAATGAAGAATATAATTGAAACTACTAGTCATAATCAATTGAAAGTTGCTCATTATTCAAACTATCTGTGTTTTTGCATTATAACATTTCATACATAATTCTATACATCATTATATGCCTTTTATATTTAATTGAATTTGATTCATAACAAAATATTGAAAAATATTATCTCTCAGTTTCAAAAACAGTTAGTTCAGAAATAAACAGTTACTATAGAAAGAAAATTGGTACCTACATAAAAGAAACTGATACCTACAGAAACAAAACTGATACCTACATAAGAGAAACTGATACCTATAAAAACAAAACTGATACCTACATAAAAGAAATTGATTCCTACAGAAACAAAACTGACACCTACAAAAAAAAAGATAACTACATAATAAAAAATAAAACAAAATATTTAGCAAATATATCTTAAAGTAATAGCTACAAACGCAAAAATTCATACACAAGTCGACACTAAGTGTGCTAGTAAAATTGTTAAATATTTTAATTCAAACCATACTATATGCTTGTACCATTATCCCTGAAATTCAATGTTTTGTATTAATTGTAAACCTGATAATACAACTTATGCAAACTGATACTAACATTATATTCTGGTTTCGACAGACTTGACTATGGAATATTTGTAATTATATTCATCGTTTCACTGAACAAAAGCATAATACCAATAAAACTTTGAAAGAAGGAAATATTATCCACAAGAGCAAGGATTGTACATGTAATATTGACAAATGATGAACATTGCTGGAGTCTATCTAAATACATATCAAGCTTAGAAGAAGAAAGAAAAGGAAAGAACTGAATTCATATTGTGATGTTTCACAATTAAATTTGATACTTGTAAAGTAATATAATTCTGTTGAAATTTATGCTTGTGAAGTAATGATGTTCTGTTGCAATTTGATACTTATGAAGTAATGATGCTATGTTCTTAAAACAAAGCTGCTCTTACTTGTAAAAACAAACACCAGAACTGATAATGTAAAAACATTTAACTTGGTCTACCTGCGCCACATTATCACCACTGCCAAAAAAATATTAGTAAAAACATGTTCAGTTTAGAACATTAGTTTTTCCATTTCAGGAAACTGATACCTGAGGTATACAAAACTGATACCTAGTTATTGATAATCAAAAAATTGATACTAAGAAAAAATAAAAATGATACCAGAAAACTGATCTTAAGATATGATACTTTTCCACTCTATCACAAGCTACAACCCAATCAATGATACTTTTCCAATCATCGCAAGCTTATATCTCATTCTTCAAATCATACAAAGAGCAATCAATAGACAATCGAGTCCTAAAAGTGTTATTATTCAACAGAAACAGACAAAGATGACTGTTATCCCCACTGCCCAAAAAAATAAAAAATATACATTAGTAAAAGTATGTTCAATGTAGAACATTAATTATTCAATTTCACAAAACTAATACCTACCGTATACAAAACTGATACCTAGTTACTGATAACAAAAAAATGATAATAAGAAAAAATAAAAATGAAACCAAAAACTGAACCTAAAATATGATACTTTTCCACTCTATCACAACTTTATATACAACCCAAACAACTTTATATCAAAACTTTGATGAAAAACGAGATCACGATAGAAATATGAAAAGAAAGAGATCGACAAACACACATGAGAAAAATATGATAGATGAAGTATAATTTTCAGAAGAACGAAATTGAAATGACCGAACAAGGTTGATCGATATTTTGATTGCAAGAGTAATATTGGATTGCGACAAAAAGATTTGATAGATAGAAAGAAGAAGAAGAAGCGCGCGAAAGTGGTCTGGAAGGAAAATAGTGCGTGTGTCCTTATGAGAAAATAATTAGCGGGCTGTCCTACATCTAAAAAAAGCCCTAAAAATTGCCATTGAAGAAAATTCCCTGTTTCTATTTTTCAAACATATCGACCAAATTTACATATTCTTTTCTACTGGGAGTATTTTTATAACAACATCTAAATCGGGGACTTGTAGCTCTTTTCTTAGAATAAAATTTGGTAGAATACTAAAACCTAATAATTTCTTTCATTATATTAAAAGAAATGAAATCACATTTAAGCTTCGGTACCTTCTTCCGTGTAATTAATTAATGCATATCAAAAGTCAACGTAACGTGTACACTTTATACACTGTTTTGAATATTAGATTACTATTTTGTAGCAATTAAATTGCGCTCTTGCATTTGAAATAAACATTCAATCAAATTTATTAATAATATTAATTGAATCAAGCAGTTAAAAAAGTAAATGAAACAAAAATTTATATAACATATAAGAAGTGAACTGAATTTTGATATCAAAATTTGCAATTACTCTGTAATGGCTAAATGAGCATTAGACAACTGATATCAAAATGTCTAGCTGATCATTAAACACAATTTATTTCATTGAATCAAAATTCCTTCAAGAGCATTAAACACAATGTAAATATATACTATTCAACAAAATAAAAAAGTTTAAAGACATCGAGCAACGAATGAGTAATAAACATTGAATCCAAAAATCAAAATGAACATAAGAAAACTAAATAACGGGAGAACTAATGATTGAACGTTGGTGGTTTTATATGGTTATGTACTTCGATTTCAAAACAATGATATGAATAGAGGAGACATCATCAATTTTGGAATGGAGAGAAAGGCATAAAGATTTGTGATTTAGAGCAAGGGAAAAATAACCATAGGTGAAATTTACAAAAACAACTGCTCTAAACTTTAATTGGTGATCGTTGTTTATCCATTGTTATTTATGTATTAGTAATAATGAATTATTAGTTATAATTTACTAATTATAAATCATAAATTATTAATTATCAACCATTAATTATGATAAATAATAAATTTTAAATTATTAATCATTAGTTATACATTTACGAATTGTTAATAACAAATCATTATTTATAATAAATTAATTTATATTAACTATATATTATTATTTGTATATTAATATTATAATTATACATTATTAATATATAGATGATTTAGCTATAATGTATTGCTTATTAATAATTAATTATATTGAGATATTAATTATAAAAAACATATTCATATAAATGTTATTTATTAATTATTTATTAATAATTATTAATTATAATGATTACAAACTATTAATTATATGACATAACATTTATAAATTATAAATTATTAGTTATTAATTATAAATTATTAAATATTAATTATTAGTTATTGATAATATATTACTAATTATTAGTTATTACAATATTCAGAACAATAGTAAATACATCAAAAGGTTTAAAGTTAATTCTTGAACGTTTTCTCAAAGCGTGTTATATGATTATTTATAACCTCCGAGTAAAATAACTTCTTAAAAAGTTATTGTAAATTAATATTTACAAGGCTCATAAAAAAGTTGTAAAATACATTTTATCGACAACGTTTGTGTAATAAATGTTGCTAAAAGAGTTTTATTGCAATTCATATAAAATAATTGAAAAATACAATGTTTTTACAATGTTTGCATCATAAGCGTTGTCAAAGGGTTTTTGTATACTGTTTAGTAGATAAAACGTTGTGATACTGTCATTTTGTTGTAGTGCATATGCATCATATGGGTTTTCCCATGTTTGTTATTAGAGCTTGAGGTTTTGGAAATGACGTGACACAAATAATGGTTTGTACCTGACATTAAACTACATGAATAAAGAGAGAAAGGGAATGTTATGATGATGTCAATTTCATATTTTTTCTTAGTTTTGTAAGATGACGATTTTTTTGATTCCTCCCCAAAGAAAATAAGTTGTCTTAAAAAAAATATTTTTTCCATGAATTCCTCCTTAACAATACATCTAGTTTAAAGAAGAAGAAAATATGCTTTACTTCCATTATCAAACCACTTGTTTCTTTGACAATTCCCAAATTACAGAGGACTGGTGTAGTAAAAAAATGTAGATGATAAAAGAATTTAATGTATTTTATTTTATTAATATACTAATATTTACCCTTTCAAATGGTGAGCTACTGTTAGCAACATAATAAATTCCGACCTCAAAACCGATTATACCAACCGAAAGACCATCCCTACGTAACATAGAGAAATTACGCTCACAGTGAAATAGTGTTTTAAAATTTATTGAAAAAACATCATTCCAACATCAGCATTCATACACATTTTGACATTGCTGAATAGTAGTTCAATTAGAAACAAAAATACTAAATTAAAAAAAAAATTACAGTAGGTTTGACACAACATATTTTCTAATACATGTACCCTACTATTACTAGAGTAAATAAGTAAAATCTAAGAATTGTGTAGTATAAAATTGTATAGTAACAAAAAATATTTCGGATGAAAATTCACTAGTGATAACAACAATATTAAATGGTGCAAGACAATGAAATCAATAATCAAGACCATTAGAAGTATATTATTACTATTATAACATTGAACTAAAAGTTGCTATATATATATATATATATATATATATATATGCATGTGTGTTTGTGTATGTGTGTATATATTGATTTTATAAAGTTATAAACCACATTAATTATTTAATTGCATTTTTAGTCCTTTTCTTATCACCCATCAGATTAAATCATTAAAATTAATCATATTTGATTAAATCTACACATTTATGGTAAATTTAATGAAATATGAAATATCAATTATGATGGCTTTCATAAATAATAGTCTAATTTAAAAGTATTTGAATTTACTTTTTTGAAATTAAATTTCATTTTGATGATATATATTAAGGATTTTCAAAATAAAATTAAAGTGTTGCAATAGTAGCGCCTAAGATTGAGGTTCATTTTGTTTAATTTTAGCATAAATTAGTGCTAGAGATTTCTAGCTTTATGTAAATGAGTTTTAAGTCTTGTAGAGGGAAGATCATGAAGACAAAAAATGGTGTAGTTTTTTGTAAAATAGGTCATTGTGCATAATAATTTCTGATGTATGCTGGTTTATTATTGCATTTTTGAGTGTATATTAAGGGCTTGTTGGTATATAAATAAAATTATCCTTTTACAACATAGATACCTATAGCATTCCATATTTTGGAATATCATAATATGTGATTAAACTGATAATAAGATTCTTTTTAAAATAGTATTTAATGGAATTTAATTATAGGAATTACACAAGAAAATTTTAATTAATAAAAGATTAAATGTTCGCGCCAAGAGTAGTTGATCGTGCTAAGAGTAATTATACCTCTCATTATATGTGATTAAAATGATTATAATATTTTATTAAATTAGTGTTTAATGGAATCTAATCATAGGAATTACAAAAGAAAATCTTGCTTACTAAAATATTAATTAATCGAGCTAAGAGTAATTACTCTCATTAACTTTTGGCTATAAAAGAATCAAAAGAAATGAAGGGAATACAATAACAAGGGAAAGGAACTAATAAGAATACGCAAAGAATTAATAAGATTAAAAAAGGAATTAATATGATTCTAACCCAAGCACAAATTATTAACCCTTATGTCTGTAAAACTTATATATACTCTTTATTCGTTCGTTTTACCAAAACAAAATAGAAACACTGAAGGTGGGCTGCCATTACAAAGGAGGAGGAAAGAGAGGAAAAAAATCACAAATAACGCAAGCTATTATTTCTAAGAGAAAAAGGGATTTAGACAAGCTTCCGCTTTAGTAAGTAATACAAACTCTATTTTCTATTCAAATATGTTTAGGTTTGGAGTTAGTATAATTTCTCTTTTCGAAATAATGATAAACATGTTTTGATATGTTTGGAATGATTATGTGAAGTTCAAATAGCATGGTGAAAATTTGAGCCAATCACCTCCAAATGAGCTGAAATTTAGATATGATGTTTATAATATTAAATCAGAGGTGTGCTCTATATTTTTTTAAAAGCGTTGAATTTTGAATGTCGATTGTTGAATGATGAGTTCTGAATTTTCAAATTTCTATAGTTCGAATTTAAATGTTTGGACCTTCAAGATTTAATAGCTCTAAATTTAAAATACTGAAAGTTAATTATAAATTTTAAATTGATTATAGGTTTTAAATGTTAAACTGTTTAATCTATTTTAATTTTTATATGTTAGCAAGGCTACAAATAGAAGAGATAATTATTTAGCTTTCAAAACTACTAATAAGTAGAAATAAAATTTTAAGCACTTATTTTTGAATAAGTGGTTTAACAAATGTTTGAAAAAAAAAACAAGCAGCGTCAAAAGTTCCAACTACTATTTTAAAAGTTTCATTAAGAATTTCTTAATAAAAACAAATGTAAATCTTATAGAAAATAATAATAATAATAAGACAACCAACTGTTACATAATTTGTTTATTGTGCCTAGAAATTTGACTACAAAAAATTAATTGAAGACTAAGATAAAATAGAAAGTCGAATGCAATTTTTGTAAGAAAGAATAAGTCGTAGGAATAACAATGCTTTAAAATTGGGCAAGAATAATTCTCTTTTTATTATTGAACTATTTTGGAAAACATAACAACAAACTTATACTACATGCAAAGAAGCAAACGTGTCCTATGTTTATGCAACTGACTCTATAGGTTACGGCATCTCCAACACTATAGATAAGAAAAAAATCAAAAAGTAATCAAACCAAAAACATTATATCTTTGTTGTTCCAAAATAATGTATTGAAGGGCTATGATTAAAATTTGCGACAACACTAACCGAAAACATTATATCCGGATGAACGTGTGAAAGATACATCTACCATCCTATCAAGATTATGAAAAATCTCTTGTTAGCCTTTGTTGTTCCATCATTTTTTGAGAGTTTTTCACATGTGCTTATAGTGGTCGAATTTGTCTTGCAATTTCCCACGTTGAACTTATTAAATAAGACTAAGTTACATTTTTTCCGATATAGGAATGTTTCCTTTTTATGTTTGATGAACTTGAATGCTAAGAAAATAGTGGAGTAGTCCTAAATCTAACATATCAAATTCCATCATGTTTCTTTTAAATTCCTCAGCAAGAATTTTAGAGGATGAAGTGTATATTATATCACATACACCTACATAAATGTTGATGATATCATATACAAATGTCACTTTTGCATAAAATGTTGACTACTTTCAATTATCTGGTATCTGTCTATATGAAGATGTGTCTAGTCTGCTGCACCCATTTTTGAAGCTTGATTTAATCCATATAGTTCATTCTTGAGTTTGCACACTTTCTTCTCTTGATCTTCAACAATAAACCCTTGCAATTGTTCCATATATACATCCCCTTCCAGAAAATCATTCAGGAATGTAGATTTGACACCAAATTTAATTACAAACCATCTATTTTGGGCAACTATAGCAAAGTTAATTTGCATCATCTCGAATCTTGCAAATGGGTAGAAGTTATCAATAAAATCAATAACTTGTTTTTGCATATTATATTGTTCATTTGTAATACATCTTGTCGATTTGAGTTGTCATTGTCTTCATTATTTTGTTCACTTTGGGTACACCTTCTTGATGAGTTGTTGATGGTGAAAGTTATGGTGTTATTTGATTTAGCCTTGCTTCCGCATGCTCGATTGTATCCTTAATAAATGGAATATGCCGATTTTTTTCTACCTTCCAATTCCAGAAACTGTTTTCATGAAATATAACATCTTGATAAATAATGAGTTTCCTTATTTTTAGATTGTATAGTCGATATATTTTGGTTTCATTGTAGTACCCGACAAAATTACGTTTTCACTCTTTTTTATTAAGTTTGGAATAATCAATAGAGTAAACTAAAGAATAAGCAATGCTACCAAAAATCATTAAATGACTTACATTGGGCTTTCGGTTCACCGAGCTTCATAGGGAGCCATGTTTCAAACTACCTTGCTCAGGGATATGTAGAGAAAAACATGGATGTGGCTACCGCTTTAACCAAGAGTTCATTAGGCAATCTTTTCTCTTTTAGCATGCTACTTGCCATCTCAATTGTAGTTAAGTTCTTCATCTTGTCTACATCGTTCTGTTCTGGAGTTTTCTGCATCGTTGTGCTTTTGAATGCCATTTCTTTTTAAAAATTAATGAACTTAGCAGAAAAGAACTCTTCTCTTCTATCAGTACAAAGAAATTTTAAAACATGTTTGATTTACTGTTCAACTAAGTCTTTTAACTCCTTAAACTTATCAAAGGCTTCTGAATTTAAGCAAGGAAGTATACCATACTCACAAGAGTATAATCATAAATAAAGAGTAGAAAATATCTACTCTTATTCAAAGATACGGTCCTTATTGGTCCACATATATCAGCCTAAACAATTTCAAGATGCTTCTTCGCTTTATATGCTTTTCTGAATGGAAATCGTAAACGATGTTGTTTGTCGTACACACATCCTTCACTTATATGATCAAGATGAGAAATAGAAGGCAAAAGAAACACCATATACCTTTGATTCAGTAACTTTAACCCATTGAGATGTAGGTGACCATATCTTAAGTGACAAAGTATAGAGTCAGCTTTACCATTTACAGCCAATGCACAATCACTAAGAGAAGAAAGATCTGAGGAAACACTCTATTCTTAGCTATGGGAATATAAGCAAAGGGTTTACTTGATATTTTTTAATTTCACATTTTATTCTCAAACAACATCGAATATCCTCTATCAACTAATTGGCCAACACTTGGTAAGTTACTGCCTAGATTAGGAGAATAATATACGTCAACTAAATTATTTTCAATACTATATTTAAACCTTGCTCCAATAGCTCCCTTCCCTTTAATTTAAAGTTGCTTAGTATCGCCAAGATGGATCTTTGATTTTGCAGATCGTCTAGCTCTGAAAAACACTTTTATCCAATGCCATAAGTTACTATGCCCGCTATCGAAGAACCATACGTCATTGAATATTTTTTTTGGTTCAAGGTGTTGTGACAGAATTCTAACTAGAGACCACTCAAATAAAAACCCTAATGCACAATGGAAAAATGAGATCGTGGTAAGAAATGCAAAAACAACCAATCAGTAACTCAATTTAAATCTCAACCAATCCAAATCCAATTATAATCCCCAAGCAAGCAATATAGAATCAAAGCAATAACGAAAAATAAATCACACGCCGATTAATAGTGGTTCCACTAATGTCTTTTTATGAACATCTACTTTAAGAGAGTTTGTGAACATCGATGAGAAGAGTACAAGAGATTGATTACAATAATCAAAAATTCTGTTAGAATTGATATGTGGAGAAGAGAATTAAAGAAAATTAGGTTTTGATAAACCCTAATTAATGGAGCTAAAACCCTTGCAGTCGCTCTTTTGTTCCATCCAAATCTGGATCCAGAAAATAGCTTACATATGATGATAGAGAATCTAGTTAAGATTCCAGAATTGTCCCTTCGAATATCACAAATCTTCATATCAAGCGGGGGTCAAAAAACTGGCAGAAGTCGCCAAAGACATTTGTCACAATGCGACAAACGTATGTTTCCCTGAAGCCTCAGACGTTTGTCAAAAGTGACAGACGTCTGTCATAGGTCACTGGATAATCTGCTTTAGCCTCAGACATCTATAGAAAATGACAGACGTCTGTCCCAACTTTCGGGTTCCAAACCCTGAGGCGACAGATATCTGTCGCTTTCTCTCAGAGTTAATCCAACACCATCTCCACCTTCTTCGCCATATCTTTCTCCTTCGAGCTCTGATTTGCGAACCATTTTCTCCATCACCAAGCTACTTCATCCCCTTCGATTCTCTATATAGTGTCGCCAAAATTCAACGACGGACATGTAAGAAACAAGTAGCTATCTGCTTGTTCTCCTTTAGAAAGTTTGATGTTGGTTAAGCTTTGTTTGGAGAAATTATGAGATTGTCCATACTGTTTGCATGAGTAACATTGTTTTTCATAGTATCTTCTCTTTGGTCAACTCTACCACTAATTTGAAACCCCCAGCCACCTCTATCACGTCCTCTTGAATGACTAGATAACCACCTTGCCCTCTTCCTGCACATTTAGATTTGATTTCACTAGACTTTTGTTTAGAATGATCCACCCTCAATTGAAATGCACGTTACAAATTCTTACCTCCAGCCCTGTTCATTTTACCTTCATGAGCTAAAATAGAACCCATCAAATAATTCAAAGAATACATTTTCATATCTGTGGATTCTACGATAGCGATAACTACACGATCCCACTAAGTAGCAAGACTTCGTAAAATTTTCCCAACTTAGTTTTTATCAGTTTATTGTCACCATATGTTTTTATTTGATTGAATAAAATTTTTTATAGTAATATAATATTTCACACTGATTTATTACGTTTCATAAGGAGCATCTTTTAATCATGACGATGAGCCTAAAGTTTCATCATCATTACTTTGCTTATCTCCATGGAACTCCTCCAATAAAATTTCCCTTGCTTCATTGATTTGGTGGAACTTGCAATGCATAGAAAAATAGCCTCTGTTCCAACATGTTGTATAACTAGAAGGGCTTTTGCATCTTTCTTATGAAGCTCTCTTACCCCAGCTACTACGATAGTATCTCCATATTCAAATTCAACAAGTATTAGAAGATGAAGAAAGTCTTAAGATTGATCTTAATGCTGGAGAATTCATAGTTCTCTGCATTAAATATAAATATTACTAATATTTTTAAGAAAGAGTAAATCGGATGGAAAAACAAAGCTTTAAAACTGGGTGGAATAATGCTCTTTTTTTATTGAACTGCTTCATGACACATAAGTACAAACGTATATAACATGACAAGAACCAAACATGTCCTATGTTTATGCAACTAACACTATAAACAAGGACATATCTAGCATTATAAATGAGAAGAAAAAAATCAAAAAAAAAAGGCACTCCATGGAATTATTCAAACCATTTTTTACACCAAATCCAATCGTTTTGCTGTTCTTCTTTCTTTCTCACCTTTTGTCTTTAGCTTAACAATATTTTTTATTTTGTATGAGTGGATAATAGATTTAGATTTCTCTGAGTTGAATATTATAGCATACTATATTTTCCAAGTGGCAATGTTAGTGTATTTTTAAAGAAATGAAGAAGAAGAACAAGGAGATATGAACACAATGGTTATAATATTTTTTGTTAATAGCAAAATGTGGTTCAAGCAATCAAATTTGGACTAGCCTAGAGTGGTTACTACTTGACACAATGTATCACCTACTACTACTTAACACACAATACCACCTGCTATGTCAAGTAGGCAACCAAAGAGAAAATTTATTCTTCAAACAACTTAAATTTCAGTTCCTTCATTTCAAATTTTACTATGCATATGTAAATAGTTGCAGTTTTTTTCTGTTTTATTTTCTTTTTTAGTTATGCGATTGTTTTAGAACTTTATTGTTTATAAATACAAAATAAAAGACTAATAACAATTGAAGAATGATATGGTCACAAAATTGCTATGTATTCAAATGTATGCCCAGTCTATTTCTTGGTTGAATTTTATATGCCATTGCCTAATTTTTGTTACATTGCAAATTATACCTTCTATTACATTGATTATTAATCGGTCTTTTTAAATAAATAAAAAAGTTCATATTTTCTGTAATCTACACATGCATGTGAAAATTTGTTTCTATTCTGGTTTTTGGTTGTGTACTGCTCATTATCATATGTTGTTATTTGGTCATTTTCATTATAACTAGTAATATTTCTATATGGAAATAAAATCCTACATTATAAAACTGTTGTCCTTATTTCTCATTTAACTATAATGTAATGTCTATCACAGTAGAGATAGAATGCAAGCTTTGAAGTTATGCATATTTTTACTTAAACAAAGATTATGAAAATAGAATGTAAAAATTTCTGATACTTTTTATGGCATTCATAATTAGAATTTTTAACCTAAATTCTTATCCTTTTCATGTTGCTCAAGTTATTCTAGCTATTATGATTCATTCTACTTTTATTCATAGAAATTGGTAGTAAATTGTGGATTTCTAGTTAAAACAAATAATATGTTAACTATTTCCTTAAAACTGAATATTAATTGCATTTACATGCTCAAGTAGAGACACAATTTGTTGATATTCAAAAAATATTTCTGTTGGAGCAAAACCAAATCACCGCATAAATTTTATTGATTGTTACTATCAAAAAACATTAATCTATCTATATACAATATTAAAGGCTCGTATTGATCAAAATTATAATGAAAGAAAAATGGAAAGAATATTTCAGGGTTAGGGGGCAAAGGAGACAAACTCTACTTCAATTAATGCAATACTAATTATGCGTCACAAATTATTAGAACCTGACTTCTACTCTCACCTGACTTTCTTCCTCATATTATGGATGAACTCATTGTAAATAAGGCCTTCTAAATTGATAACTTTTCATGTTTATATTTTCTGTTTTCGTAAATTATGAATCAAACCCCAATACATCTTGTCGCCATCGAGCTCTGCCCTTGATGTTTACCCTTAAACAGCTTTTATAAGTTAAGTTATTTTAACAGTATTAAGGCATATTAAATATATACTAGACTGTATGTTTAACAGCCTTGTTTTCACATTTTCTATCTCATTTAATACACTATTAACATGAATTTTGGAAACCATGTAACTTAAAAAAATTATTTTCTTAACTGTCTTGATAATATTTAATAAGTATTTGTTTATTTGATAAACAATTTTATGGAAGTTATTACCCATAACTCTTGTAATTGAAGTTTTATCCTGAACTAGTGTTATGCACATGTTTTTCCTCATCTCTGGTGAACATAAGATATAGTGACATGGTTGATAAAATGCTTTAAATAATTTGATGAACTTCTGCAGCTAAAGTACGTTATATACAGAATTGAAGAGTGAACTTCTTTACTATTTTTTAATTAAGCCTGCTACAAAATGCCCAAAGGCGCATGACTCCAGTGATAAATGATAATATCAAAAACTAAGTTAATTAACCAAACACGTTTACCTTGTATAGGAGATAAATGTATACATCTTTGTTACAATTCATGCACCTGACTGTGTTCGACCATTGTTTTCACTTATTATTATGACCTATTTTAGGGAAAAGTTTTACTAGATAGGTTGCTGCACAAAATTAACATGTCTAATGAACCTTCATGTGAGTCCAGTAAACAAAGTTTTGAAGTGGATGATATTTTGAAGAAAAATGAAATAATGATGAACGATAATGAATTAGGAAACAAAAAGTGTGGGGCTAACAATATTGCAAATATAGATAAATCTACGAAGAACATAGAAATGGAAGGGAATGCTCAAAACATGGCACTTGCGGTAATCCAGAAGGATGAAAATATGAACACAGAAAGTATTCATAAAGAGCAATCCGATAATAGTGGAAGAAGAAGATCATCTAGGCATAGAAGTACTAAAAGTACAGTGGATGGAGAAGGTAATTTGTTTAAATATCTTTTTTCTTTTCTCTCTTAGACTAGAATATCTTTTATTCATCATAGTACATGTATCATGTTGATGATTTATTAGTGGGCAAAGAAAGCAACACACCGAAGAAACCTATGACGAGGCAAAGTGTGAGCGGGAGAAAAAGGAGGACAATAGATAGTAATACATTACTAAAGGGTAAGTAAAAGTAATTGTGTAGCTACTATCAATGTTTTAATATTCTAACAAACCTATATTTCCTATTGCAGTAGTTGAGCAAGGAAATAATGAACCTCCAGTTGCGGCTAAGACAAGATTGCGTCTCAGTCAGCCAGACGGTAAGGATTTTTTTTTTAATATGATTAGATATTGATTGGTTATGAATTTCTTTAGTTAACTATTTTTATATTAATGCATGATTAAGTATTAGATCTTCTTTTGACATCCATAAGTCAAACAAATTCTTAGTTTTTGCTTGCACTCTTGTGTACAAATTGCAGATGGTAAATCAAATGAAAACACGCCAGCGTTGGAAACAGAAACATCAGAATCTTTAAAATTTGTTTCAAATTCTGGTTGTACTACGACTCGGATTGAGAATGAGACGGGTAATGAAGAGGAAAACCAGGAAGATAGTTTTGTTCAGTTTGCATCCCAGAATGCTGATTCTAATGTAAATGCTGAAGGCCAAGCTATAAAATTATTAGGTTCTGCTCCAATAAAGTTACCATTTGAAAAGTCATCTCCTTTTTGGGAAAATATAGAATCATCGAAAATATTTTTGAACATGCCACAACAACCTCATTTCAATCCTTTAAAGAAATATGTTGAAAGTTGCCGCGAGGGAATGGCAATAGGGTTGATGGTCTCATTCTCGAATATTGTAAACAAATTATCAAAGTTTTGCTTAACTAACCCGGATGGAAGTATTGAGGAAATGGTTGATTCCCTTGTAGACTTGGAAATGCACGGTTTTAATTTATATAACTTGTCGATCATGTTAGAAAACCTTCGAAATTTGAAAGCAGACCATAAGCGTGTAATGGGTGAATTACACACAATGAATGATTTAAAGTCTGATATTCAAATCAAAGGAGGTTTACTCGATGAAGAGATTGAAGGAATACGCAAATCTATTAGAGAATTGGAGTTGAAAGAGAAATTGCTATGTGATGATAAGTCATCGATGCTTGAACAATCAGAAGGGTACGAGCATGAAATAAGTAGATTGCAGAATGGAAAAGAGGAAATTGAAAAGTCATTTCAAACAACCAAAAGGTATCTTGACCGCGTACAAGGAGGTGTGGAGTAGATGTTATCGGTCATTGGTTATCGTTCTCGTTTTTTCTCCATTACAACACTTGGCTATTGATACCTTGTAACTCTCTTTAATCCTGGTACTGTAATTTGTTTTGTTTGCTTCTAGATATTATAATATCTTATAATGGTTTTAATGTGTTCACTGTATTGGCTATTTTATAATTAAATAATTAATATGCTATGTAATTTTTTTGGTTTGGACTTGTGTAATGTTAATTTTCAATGCAATTGTCAAGATAAGATCTCCAATGCAGTTAAATTGTGAATTAAGCTGATGTATAAGATTTTTCTTGTTAAGATGGTGTAATAAGCAATAATGGTTTGTTCTGTCGATATTTATTCAGACTCTTACAGACATTTTGTTAGCATATAACTAGTAATTTCAAATATTCAATAGTCGAAGGTATTATAGTTTGAATATAGTGTTTGATATATATGCTATATACCATATGGTATTTGAATCTAAGCATAGTCATATTGCTTGGTTTCATTATTTGTTGTTGTCTATATGGAAATTTTGATCAATATTGACATTTTTTATGTGATAAATTTCTGCTATTAATCGTTATATGAGATCATTTAACTTAGAAATTGACTAGTGGGAACTCTATGCAGATGGATCGTATAGTTTATGTGGTAGTGTACTTTGGGATTCCTTAATTAGTAATATGATGTAAGCAAACATTTATGAATTGCAATTCTTTTTGCTTATTTTTTTGAATATCTATACTATTATATTATTACTGAGTTGCATTTCAAAGACAGAAGCCTCGTTAGTATTTTGTGAAATGAATTGTGGCACTTTTATAATTCTGCCTGTCCCGACCTTGTGTTTTCTGCTTCATTATCCTTTTGCACAAAGAAAAAAAAATTGCCTCTTCCATTCCTCCCTTTTTCATTAGCGGCCGATTTCATCATTCTCTGCTCTACCAAACTTCTCACGTGTACCGTCTCAGTCATATATTCCTTCACACATTCTATGCGTCTCGAGCTTTTCTTTATCCAACCCTAAATTCAATTACGTCTATTGAGTTAGGCAACTCTTCGAGCAGGGCAATTGGAGCTCCGCTACTCGTCAACAGTTGATTTCTAATGTAGGTCGTTCCTGATCATTTTTCCGCATCGTTCTTCGTGCCCTTCTCCTGATTAGCACATCAACGAGTCTGCGTGATCCACCGCTTCCGCCTAGCTGTTGGCAAAAAAACACAGATTCAAGTTACTGATTTAAGGTTTGATATTTTTCACATCCAGTTTGGTATGCCTTTTTTACTAGATTGATTTCTCAACTATCTGTTTCTTTTTAACTATCTATAGTTATTAATTAATCGGTTCTGAACTTGGATGTTAACCTTAAAATTTGCATCGTCTTGTGCATTTGGAAGGTTGATTGGATGATGTAGCTATGAATCAGGTTTTAAGAATCATATCAACTCCTTTTTCTCTGATTTTTTGTTCAACTTATAGATTAATTGGCTGATTAGTTCACGGGATGGATATTTTATTGCTTTAATTTTATGTCAAATTGGAATGATGATTACTAGTTTAGATCAGAAGTTTCCTACGTGCTTTATATTTTCATCGTTGGATTTAATTAACAGTAAAATCAAAGTTATGAAAACATAAATTTTTGAGTGTATATTTACATTTTTTTTGCCATACTGATAGTGTGAAACTCCCATATTTTACGTGTAATTTTCAAACATATAGGTATATATTATGCTTAATATATGCCACTAAAATAAGAAAAACTTTTAATATCTTGGTACTGGGAGTGTAGGATGGAAAGATCAAGACAAGGTATCACAGACTCTTTCTCCATATAAAATTGGGATATTTTTTATTTGCATATGCTTACTTATTCATGTAATGAGATATTTAGGAAGTAATTCAAATTCAATTGTTATCTAAGTTACTTGGCAATAAAGATGTTAATACTTATTGCTATGCTTTCAAATGTATGACAGATCAAGGCTTTGTGGAATCATTGCTTCTAGAATACATAAGGCCTCATCTTTGTTGTTGAAAGTAACGATAGAGATTGTGTTGCTGCTGCAAGGGATGAGCTCCTTAGGATGCTAAACGGGGAAAATTATTTCTTATTATACTTAAAGTAAACTAGAAAATGGTACATGTTTGTATGTTCACCAATTTCATTTCTTTCTTGAATGTTTTGGTTTTCGCTCAGGCTATTCTTCTGCTTCATGTGATTTTAATAGCAAGTTAATATGGTAGATTGTTGTTTTCATTCTCTGCTAATATGTTTAGATTTGCATCTTCTCACTGCAGTCATGTTGAAACCCTATGATCATTTATGCAGGCTATTTGTTATTTATCTGACTTCGTTGTTATCGTATTCATCTACCTTCTTTCAAATCATCATCATTCATTCTTTTAAACATTATTTTGATTATAATGTTGATTAGTTATCCATCTTCCTTCAAAATTAGTTTTCTATTTACCACTGTTTGTTAGAGCTATAGTTTTTTTTTTAAAATTTTGTCTAACTGTAGAATTGTTAATGTGATCATTCTTAAGGGTCATTATTTGATTTCATCAATCTATGGTATACAAGGTACGAACTTGATCTGCGGTTCATTCATTTGTATACTATTTGATGTATTTATTTGCATATTGTTTCTTGCTCATATTTTCACAAGACCCAAATCTGGTATTTTCGCGTAAGTGGAATGTAAGAGTTCAGCCTTTTTAAAAATGAATGAACAGAGAAATTTATACCGTGTTGCATAGAAATTTTGGTAGAAAGTAGAAATTTTATTTGGGTTTTTGTTCACGATATTGTTGTACTTTCTGTGGTTTTTACGCGAGTGAATACGATGATAGTTGTATGCGTATGCATTGTCCACTTGCCTTTTTAAACAAGGAATGAATTCATTATAGGCATTATCCATCTTCATTGTTTTCATTCTATGCCACTATGTTTACATTTGCATCTTCACGGACCTGTAGTTTGTTTTTTTTATCTAACTGTAGATTTTGTAATGTGATCATTCTCGAGCGACATATTTTCCTAAAAGCGATAATTCACCTAGTCAAGTATCCATTTATGTGAATTTTCTCCAATAAGTGAAAACAATCCTCTTATATGAGAGAAACTTTGTTCCTTCTATGATATATTGGAGTTCCTAGATGTTTGATCTTGAAAAAATTTATACTTTCGAAAACTATTTGTTGAAACATGGTACACAGAGCTGAAACAAACCATAGAGCTATTCAAATGCAATTATATTGCTTCATTCTTATGATAATAATACTGATATTTCAACATAGTTGTATAATGCTAGATAATAATATTTACTTCTATATTTGATGACTTTTACAGTGTTAAGTACCTTTAATTATACAATTCCTTTAGTAATAATGGTCATTTTTACCCAAGCTCTTAAATAATTCGGTTATATTTGAAATTATACAGTAATAACACTGGTATTTGACCTGAGATCACAAATAAAAAATTTACATCTGTGATTCATATAGATTTTAAATAATACTATAATAATAATGATCCTATGCTCATAGCTCATGGTACTGGATTTTATCATTTATGTAAACCATTGTGAAATTTTAATATGTGCCTATTTTGGTTAATAATACTCTTTTCCTTGATTTTATACATACATTTTGAATTTAGTCATCGTGTTTCCATTTTATTTTTAGGAAAGCATATTGCCGAATTTTGAAATTTTATGGACTAAATACGCATTGAAAAATATAAACAGCAGTCTTTTTATTGATACATGAATAACATAATAGTCGCATAATTTGGTTACTACTTTCCACTTCCAATACTCAGAATATCATGGAAGTCGCATATTTTGGACAACATCATGTTGCCAATTTTACTTTCATGTTCAAATATATCAATTTTTATAAAAAAGCCATTCACTCATCTCATTGGTGAAATGTTAAATAATGTGTTTATAGCAATAATTACGGTTATAGCGGTAGTAGCGTTAGTGATTATAGATGAACCTTTTTTGTTAATATATTATAACTATGTAAGGCATTAACTTATTGTTATTTTCATATATGTAGATATAAATTTGTTTATATTACATGAATTTGTATGTATGATGATCTTATTGTAAAAGAATTAAATGTTTATTTAATAAATTAAAACAAAAACTTGCACTTTTGGAAACATATTGAAAGAAAATTTTGTTATAAACTTTAAGAATCCAAATCGACCGAAGAAAATTAGTTTCTCCTATCATGTTCTATTTACCACTATGTGCATTAGCCAATTTATTTCACTTACCCGTTAAGATCATTGTGCACATTCATATGTTAGATGTCAGACTTAATTGTGATGTTTATTTAGTTTTATTTAAATTTAGGGTGTTGGAGCAAGCTATTTTTGAATCAATTGACTATTACGTATTTTACATCATTCTACATGTCGTTTAAATGTATTAAAACAATTAATGCACAACATTTATTTTTGAGCTGTGGGGACGAAATATGTGTAGTTTATGTCATAAATGATTGATTAACCGTTGGTTGATTATTGAAATTATAGCGGAGGTAGAAAGTCATGAATATATTATTCTCACATAAGGACCTTTATAGCAATTAATGTTGAATACATTCCTTTTGTAACCTTATCTTGCATTGTTTTACCTTATATGAAAAGAACAATGAATTTAATAGATTTCAAGCTTACATGTACGAGAAAATGAAGCTAGAAAAGCAACTTCTAAAACAAGAATGATGTTATTTCATTATAGCCCCTGTATGTCAATTAGATATTTATGCATTTCTTTTTATTATTCTCAGTTTCACTTTTCCATAGGTTTAAATTTTATTCCTTTGATGAAAATTTCATATAATTATTGCTTCTAATTTTATTAGTATTTTGATTATTAGCTAGCTTCTACCCTTTCAGATTATGGTTTTAACTTTGCTTATTTTAATTTTGTGAACCAACGGTAAATTTCACAAATAATCGTGGCTTATGAGTTCTTGGATCAAGTAAGTATTTTTCTTTTATCGTCTTTTCTTATTAGACCCATTGATCTTAGTTCAATTTCTTAGTCTCCTTATATTTAGGTGTTAAAGTATTCTTAATCGGTATAATATTATGGCTGTTTGGCATTATTTGTGCATTATTTTTATTCTTACAACGGAGGTCAACAGTTTTTGTTACTTCTCGAAGTCCTAATTTTTTTTTAAGTTCGCTTTAAATATTATTACTGTAGAAAATGGCTGAAAACATTTTGTCTTCCTGGATTAACATAATTTGCATTACCTAGCGATTATTAGTAATAATATTGGTCAACTTTCAATATATGAAATCCCTGAGAATGCGTAGAATAAATATTAGCTACATGACAACGTAAATTATGCTATGCATTCTTTGTATAGAATTTGTCTATTATATTTCTAATTATTTGGGATGGGACATACGTTTGGGGAACTTTTTTTATTAAATTTTTTAATATTGTAAGTGGATGTTAAACTTACCACTTCTATAGGTTTGAATAAACCAAACATATACATTGTTAGAATCATTATTTTCAAAAGTAGCTAAACTATTTTCTTAGAATAATATTTGATTTGATGTGCAGTTTTTATTACTGTTAAAAGAGTTATTCTTCCTATATATTTTCAAACTTTTGTTTTCTCTAAAGATAAATATGGGTATCGAAATCCGATATTCATGCTAACTATTACTTTTTTAATAATGTGTCCCAAATAAAGAATGTTTTGTAAGTTATTTTATCCTTAGTTACATCTGAAACGTCTTCAAACATATTTAACGCTTACTGTAATTAAACAATAGTGTGGAAGGGTGTTACATTTTAAATATGTTAAACATGATATAAGCTTTAAAATAAACTAGTAATTAAATATTTTACTATTTTTTCAATTTTCAGTATGCACTTTTTTGCCTTCCACTTCATTGATTGGGCTTTAAGATATTGTAGTTTGCTACTGAATTGAAGTTTGCAACCAAAAATATCATTCGGAAATAATTGACAGGTGGTGCTGAATGTAATACAATATTTATTGCACCAATCAAGTTTGAGTAAGCCTGCTTTCATTTGAAATGTTGAGCTGTTTATAGCTAGACATTATATTTTACTGTATTACTCCTATTAATGATTTTGATGTTCTTTTTTGTTTGGTTAATGCAAGGTTCTTACCGGAAATACCTTTTAACTTAGTAAATTAACTGTGACTCACTTGCAATCCTCTGCTTGACTAGATCAAATAACAGTTTTATTTGTGATTCCGAGTTTAGCTACATATAAAGTACGATACAACTATTTTTGTTGGATAACATACATGAGTGAGATGCATGAGTAGACGTGTTTTGACACGATTTCATATGGCTTTCGTTTGCCCTTTTTAAAGTTACAGGCCATATATCTTTTTTTACTAATATTAATGTTCTAATGTTCTAGGTTGACGACATTTTCTTTGAAGTTATTAGTTATATCTTTGATCAGATGCAAATTGCTTGATAATTTCCAACTTTCATCTTCAAACTTTGAATTGTACAATCTCACTCTCTAACAGTTGGTTTAGACTCATTTACAAACATGTAGCACCTTGAAGAGTATGTTTAAAAGAAGAGGAACTTCACAAAGATGTTGTTTACTTAATTTTAGGAGTAGGGATAGTTTGTGATTTTTATTTGGAAGTACTATAAAATTCAAACTTTATAGTTAATTGTCCTTGAAAGATAAATAAAGAATGTCGAGGTAAGGACCTAGATACGAGAAGGACATGGAATTAACAAGGTCTTGTCTGACATGTGATAGGAATTACGTCTCAGATCCTTGCTCGTCAAAATTACTATTTTTTGTAAGGTTTCTTATGGATGAATGAAAAAATGATATGTGAGCTTTAAAAGTTTTTGGATTAGATACGTCTAGTGTTATTCTACTTACATTTTATTGTATAAAATTATTTTAGAGTTCCAATCTTCCATGATCTCCATAAATTATAATTTAATAGTTTAGTCTAATTTTTTATATAGTTGAAATTATGGACAGTGATACTTAGCTACACTCTCTGTGTGTAGCACGGGTTCACACTATTTTATTCATATATGGTTAGGTACTTTAATGCATACAAAGCAAAGCAAATCATCACAAGACATTGTATGTTTACAACAACCAATAAGCCAACTACCAGTGATTCCTAAACTGCAAGAATTATAATACATAGCATTCCTATTAGTTTTTAAACCAAAATGGAATGTATGTTCAACATGAGTTTATCCTAAATTTAACCTATAATTTTAAAAAGACAAATAGTTTGATGGTGCTAACCCAAGCCAGATATTAAAGGTGAGCAATATTCGTTTTGAACCAAACTAAGAGTTCAAACAAGTTAATTTCGGTCATTCTATTTAATTTAAAAATTAAACCATTTTGAATTTGGTTTATAAAATATATTTTTTTGTTTTAAGTTTGACCGAATTAACAGAATGTTATATTATCCAAGCATAAAATATGCTTAGTAAAAAAAGAAAGTTAACTTACTAAAAATATGTCAACATTTTTATAAATGTAAAAAATAGTACACAAATTTTCTCTAAACATAATGTTATATTATCTTTTATGTAAATAAATTGATTAAATAATAAAATTTGTTAATCTCCTCTCCTTACCTTTTTAGTTTAGTTTAAATCGTTTATGACCGGACTAATCGAAATTAATCTAATTCGGCTTGGTACTGCTTTATTTTGTTCTAATTATGTTTGGTATTTTTTATCTCAAAACTAATTGAACCAACCGAGCACTCACCCCTACCTAACATACAGAAGTTATGCTAAAAAAGAAATAATGTTTGAAATTTTATTGACGCAAACATCATACCAACATTAGCATTCGTACACATGTTTTGCTATTATCCAATATTAATGTAAGTAAAGATATTCAATTAGAGAAATATTGTAGTAGATTTGATACCACGTATTTTCTAATACATATTCATTAGTATAAGATTATTAATATACATAAAATATAAGCACTATGTAATGATCGGCCTTTTTTGACCCTCAAAAGTCAACACTAATACATCCATGGAATTCACGTGCCAAACATCTAAGTGTCGGAAAGACAGATTGTTAGGGTGAAAGAAATAAAGGACAGAAATAATCTCACATCTTGACGAGTAATATATAATATACAATAGAAATTTACAAAAAGAAGACTTAATATATACATACATACATATATATATATATATATATATATATATATATATATATCTCAATCTAAATATATGAAACAAATCATCAGTCTGGACAGTAATAATAATCCGTCTTCACAAATGGTGTTAAATATAGCAAACAATGGAGTTGAAAGTAACACATACGTGAATACGTCTTGGGCCTCTAGCTCATCTCCGGAAGCTCCAAAGCATCCAAACTAGATCTGTAAAGCATTAATTATAGTAAATAACATTTGCATTGATCTGGCAAACCAACGTGAGAAAACACACCTCAATTGAATTTTAATGTTGTAAAGATCTTTTGGAAATAAAGGTATCTCGTAAGATCACGCCACATATAAACATATTATAGGTTTTTACCTTAAGGTAACCAAAACATTTCATAAGAAACCTTCCGATATTATAATAGTGTCCATGGTTTAAAATAAATATTGAATATAGCCGAAATTATTGCATTAATTAAATTTCCAACATAATAGGTATACAATCCAGTCCGAAGACTCATATTAGGAAATGGATCCCAGCTATGAAAGGGTAAGTGTCTGCCTACCGAGTGGATACACCCCTGAATAAAATGTATTGGAGGCTACAACATGTTGCACCTCTACTATTCAGGACCCACCCTACCTCTTACTGAATAGTGTCGATGTAACGACCCGAAATTTTCTAACCCGAAAATTCCTGATAGTTATGAAAAAGAAGAAAGAGATAGAAGAAGAAGAACAGAAACACCAACTTCTCACAATCGCAGGGGATAAAATATAATAATTATAGCTTACAAAAGAATTCTATACCTGTCGATTACATTTCAATAACATCAGAGTTTCACATATATTCAAATGCTGGCAATATACAATCAATTTATCACAGAATTACAATAATATCATTACAGCGGAAATATTCTAAGCGATATTGCCATCCTGCTCACCTCCTGAGCTCCAGAACGTACCTACCTGAAAATCTGTAATACTCGGTCCGACCCGAGCATTACACCAAAGTAACATCCGGGTCAGGCTGAAAACCAGCGTGAGTAAACCCAACTAACATGGAATACCAAAGCAAACAACTTATATAAACCCGGGGTAACTTATATCAATTTAACAAATTCGTAATTTACTATAGACAAACTTATCTCACACATCAATTTCTAGGTACCAAACCTAGAAAAATAATCCAATTTACTTAAGTCATTTCATTCCAGCCCTTTTGATTTCACAAATCAATTTACAAGGCCACACTTTGTTATAGACATAACTTATTTCAAAATAAGTATTCTATGAGCCAAAAATTTAGATTAAATAATTCGATTCATTTTAATCCATTCATTTCAACCTATCAATTTATAAGAAATTCGAAGTGGTGTCGGGTATCTTCCCGATACCCGATTTTGGCCTCCTCGAGTCTCATGTCATCCTAACCCAAGTTATCCAAATGAAATACGCAACATTTCATATCAGAGATATTAACTCATTCAAAGCAACCAATACCAATCTATCATTCATAAGCAAAGCTTAATCACAAACAAATCAACTCAGTTGATTCTAATTTATTTTCAATCCTCAATCGCTTAGATTCTTTTATTAATTAATTCCAAACAGTAAATTAAACAACTCTTCCATATCCATTCATCTTAATTTACAACCCTGGATTAATTATCTTCCAATTCCATTCAAGTAGTTCTCTGTAATTAATTTCACGATATTAACCTTTCTTACCAAATCAATGAGTAATCTTAAAAATTACCTCACCAATTAATTAACTATAATCAATTACACTAATTCTTAATTACTTATATTAATTAACTTCTCATAAGTCACTTATTATGAATTAATTAATCTCAATCAATCAAATCTTTAATTACTTCATTAATTATATAAATTACTGATTTCCAATTATATTTCAATTTATCTTAATCTAAATTAATTACATTAATTAAGATACCATATTAATCATACTTGATTTATTTTATTAATTTCATTAAGTAATTACTTATTAAACCATACAATGATTATTCTAAATCAATTTAACTTCATTAATTAACTTAAACCTTCATTAATTAATTTAAACCCTTAATTACTAAATTAATCAACCCAAATCATTTATTTACTGAATTAATTACTCATCCATTTTAATCACCCTTATATTTCTTTCAATAATCCATTTTATATTCCGATAACTCAGGGTACCGAAATATTCAAGCAAACCACATCATTCAGCATTCCAATTACCAAAAATATTCATCACAGAATATTAATCATTTCAGTATATATACTATATAGTACTATATAATATATCACACTAATCCAGTTCAACCATTCAACCAATCATTTAAATTTAAATTTAAATAAAAAAAAATCCAGAAGTGTGAGGTTTACTCACCTTTTGCTTTTATTTGCAATCCACCTCAAAATTGCCTTGGTTTCCTCGATTTTTGACCTAACTGCCGAACGTGAGATTCCAAAACCCAAATATCTGGACCATCCCTTCCAGGCTCCATCGCCATTTGCTATCGAATGCGATCCCTACAGTCAAACTTGTTGTCGCCGTGAACCACATAGCAATCACCTCCCCTCGCCTAAATCACGCGCATACTCCCCTGATATCGAGTCCCTCGCCTCGTTCCTTCTTCCAATTTCCTGAAATCGCAAGCACTTATCGCGAGCTATAGTTCGACACCCCATGTCGAACGACTCCACTCGACGCCGTACTCTTCGATTTAAACCACCATGGCAAAGCTCATCGAGATATTCGAATTTAGGCAGTGGTTTCGGGTTTCAAGGTGAGGTATTTGGGAAGAAGATAATTTTCGAAACCCTCTTTTTAAATAAACGGCTTTGGCCATGATTTGTTTCCGCTTTTTTTTTTCTTTTTTTCTTTTTTATGAGTTCGGCCTTATTGTGTTGAAGATTAGAGAGAGGCGGGGATAAATTAGAGGTAGGAGAAGCTTCCTGATTACGCTAGTTTTATAAATATCTCTGACATGTTGATTTTAAATTTTTATTATATTATAAGGCTTACGAATCGTCTCGTTAAGCATAATGCGAAATTCCGAAACCCGAAACAGACGTGTCGACGGGAGATCATAAGGTTTTACCCGCGTTCCGAACACAATGGAATGTGTTTCGGAGGCTAATTTAATCGTATGTGGAAGTTAGCTTATTAAATCAATCTAAAATATTAAATTATCGGTTTTAATTTTGATGCATTTCTCACCCGTACGAGCAAACGGTAAATCCAAACGCTACGAAATTTGAAATCCAATAATAACTAATTATTACGGATCCAATGGAACTGGTTTCGTCAAATTCCGAGATTGTGCCTCGGAAGGCTATTTTAAATTCCAATTTAAACGATATATTATTAAAATTAAACAAATTACCTTTAAATTGAATTTCAACACTTTCATTACCTTCAGTGCTATCAATATAAATTTTATAAGCCTTCAAATTATTTTAAACAGACTTAGAAATTCCAGATTCATCGTTTTACTCAATTTCAAATTATATGATTCAATATTTAAACTATATAATTCAATAATTTAATTATCAAGTAAATATTGATATTTCGAATTCAAGTTAAAATTAACTTTTAAATATTTTAAAATCAATTAACTATTCAAATTTAAATTGTTAGAAATTCCGGGTCATCACATTCCTCCCCCCTTAAAAGAATTTCGTCTTCGAAATTACTAGTCAGAAGAATGGACCATTACCCGTTTACCTTTTCCCAAAATTCACAATCAACGCCCTATCAACTGTCCTTTATTAAAGACCCACTAACACCTTAACCAACTTCCCAAAACCTTCTATAGTTTTCAAACAATACCTTTTTGTTCAATCATTCAAATTTCAATTTAAAATCAAATTTTGAATTCTCAAAAAAAATTCTCAAAATTTTTCTAACTCTCTAAATTTTCGAAATTTTTTGCCAGTGTCTCCTTTGCGCGGCTAGCTCGATACAACTACAAGAGGCCTCTACGGGCTCCCAAATTCCAAAAGAAAACAAAAGCCAAGTGGCTACATCAAAACCCAATCCAATTTCATCTAGAAATTTAAATTACATACCTTTATGTCGTGCAATACAAATTTATCTTTTGGAATCAAATCCAATTTCTTTTCCCCTTTATTACCTGCATATCTTGTTTAGCAACAATATCCAATCAAAACTTTTCAAATCAGTTTATACATTCTCTTATATAGGTTTCATACCTATTTCAAATTAGTCTTTCCCATTTTCATATGAATTCAATTCATCTTTAATTTGAGCATTGAATTTTAACTTTCATTTACAACTGATTCATAGTAGTTTCATCTACTAATTTATTTTAATTTCCAATTTGGAATTGTTTGTCGTTAACAAAATTTTCCCAAAAATTTCAAAAAATTTCTAACTTCCAAAATTTTTGAAATTTTTTGGCAGAGTCTGCTTTGTACGGAGGAGCTTTTGCAATTTGACAAGAGATATAAATATGTATACATCGACCCACACGGTCGGAAAAAGAAAAAACAGTTCATATTTCCTATTTTTATTGCGTATATTTAGCATTTTAAGCAAGCAGCTTAATTATTCTAGCAAATAGCGCAACCAAATCCAGCCAAACGGCCTTCAGGTACCTGTACTTACTCAATTTAAACATATAAGCACCACATATAGAAAATCTATTAACATTTCACTTACCTTTAATTGCTAAACACATGCATTTCATACACAACAAGCATCAAACGCTTCCCATAAGTGATTTATATAACTTTAAAGCTAGTTCGTTTGCTTCCAACTAATTCTTAAGCCATTTCATTTAAATTTCATTGATTTGCAACTCAATTTCTTACATCAATTGATTTTTAATCCAAACAAGCTCATATTCACTTCAATTAATTCTAAAACCAATTTATTTAATCTCTAACAACTCACAGAAATTTAATTACTTTTGTTTACACTAAACGACACTTATTGTTATGCAATTTTGACGTTATTCGCTTAATAAAGTATCTATTTTAGTTTATAACTACTTTAAATTAATTTCAACTCATTCTGAATTTAATTCCATTTCATTTTTAAATTATTAACCAACCATACATTGCATTTCATTTCATTGAGCTTGACAACATTCGATGTTTATATTAATGTCATTTTTTTTTCCAAATAAATCTAACGCGAACTTTTATTTAATAGTCTTTTATTCTAATAACCCAATTCCAATTAAAACTTGGATTTAGTTTTTATTCAGTCAGACTCCATCCATTTATTCCAACCGAATTAATTTTTTTTATTAATATGTTCTATCGAATAATTATTTAGCTAATTAGCTTATTTCCAATTTTTAAATCAATATTCGATTTTTATTTTAAAAACCACTTCATTAAATTTTCCCGAGTTCCAATTTTATTTTATAATTTCAGTTTGGGTTTCTCTTGATTTTCCAAATTTCCAACCTTTTATTTTATAATTTTAGAAAAACCTTTAAATTCAGATAATACAATTAAAATAGCTTTTTATAAAAATATATCTTATAATTCGATGTCTCAACCAGTCCATCCTTGTTCTCACAGAAATTCAGTCATATGTTGATCAAGCGTAGGACTGAAAATCTATAAGTACTAGGTAAACCCATTTTCAACACCCAGTGAAAATAATTGGAAAATAATTTTATTGGAAATCTAGAAAACAGTTTTTGAAAAAAGAGAAAATATCTTTAGTGAGGATGCTCTGGAAATCATCACCCCCATCCATGGTCACAGTTAACCCGATGGTTACGTTGCTGCCCCGACAAAATTCATAGATAACTGTAGGCCTCCGCGCCCCTCGATTACACCATGGAACCCACGACAGATCGTAGCTACAACTGGGGTTACGTGCCATCACAGCAAAAACCCATATAACTGTAGGCATCAGCGCCATCGAATATCACTGCCAAAAATGAAACTTCTCCACTCCACTTGACCATAGATCGCAGTCTACCGATGTTGCGTTGCATTCCCGGCAAAATCAAGTGTAGATTGTTGGCACTCATCCTCCACACGAATTTTGCTATGGTCCCCACAGTAGATCGCAGCGACATCGAGTTACACTGTCGTCACAACATAACCCAAATGCCTCTGTAGGCATCAGCGCCCTCGACTTTCGCTACCCAATAATCCTCAGGAACTAGTTTTGTCCGGACTCCTCACAGGATTAACTTTAGAACCCCCCCCCTTGGGGGTCAAGGCAGCACCACTCGGTGGTACTCCTGAGAAGTTCATTTCAAGGGAGCGCCTTTTTCCCCAGAGCCATCATCAAAACATTTTATACTATACACATATAGTATCTTCAAATCATACGCCTAGTATGATATCATACAAAGCTCCTTTACACAAAATCGATTATCCAAAATCAATAATTCTCAAATTAGGCTTTCCAAATTCCATTATTGATTTTACTCATAAATCAAAAGCCTTTCCAAATCCAAAGGTTCTCAAAACCTTTTCCAAAATTCTCATAAGATCCTTTATATATATAGATATATATATATATTTTTTAAACTTTGGATCATTTCCAACTTGTATAAAACCCTTTTATACTTCAAACATGTAACAACCCGCATATTTATCGATTGTATATTTAAATATTTTATTCAAATATTTCATCATTAGTCGGATTTTTGTCCGAGAAGCTACTTTTTGCAAACAGCCGAATTAGGACTCGAGACCACTTCCATTGAGTTCAAAATTCCATTTGCAACCTTTTTGAGTATAAACTTCGATATGTTTGGAGATAGTATAATTTTTCTACTTTTCACTTAGGGCTTTGGGTTTGGGTTGGGTACTGCCCAATGTTCTAACTTAATACCCCAAACTGAAACCCCCTCTTCATTTACTCCCTCTTCCTCTACTTTCAGTTCTAAAGAGATTAATGGTGGAAGAGAATGGGAAATAGAAATCCAAAACCCTAGTTTCCATTTGCAAATCAATTTCTAGCTCCAAACTCAAGAGAACCCATTGGTAAGCATCTTCTTCTTCTTCTTCAACTCATCCTCTCTTTGATTCATAAAATTCCTAAACCTAATTTAGAAAATGTTTCTCTTTTAAGCTTAGATTGAAGCTCCTTGAGTTGTTACTGAAGAGGAATTGATCTTAGCTTGTTTTTAAAGCTTCTCCTTCATTGATTTGGGTTCAAAGGTGAGATTTTTATCTCACATCTTAGTCTATATTTATCTTCGATTGTTAGGTATGAATTCCTAACACTTATTCATGTGCATTTGATTTTGATTTGGATTGCTCGTTGAGTGCTTTAAGAATTTTGGTCGATGCACTTGATCAACGTTATCGATAGGAATTCCCCAAACGCTTTCATGAGACAATCAAACACAGTAAAATTCACTTTAAACAAGTAAAATTTTCTAAAAAGATGATTACATGAGTTAATTGTAATTTGAAATTTTAGCTTTTCGGGAAAGAAGATTATTTAAAAGAACTCTTTTTTTCGATACTCTTATTCTTGTGATTCCTGAAGGGGAACCAAGACTTTGCTATTTGTACTGATACTAGTCGTATTGGTTTGGATGTCGTTCTCTTGCAAAAGAGAACGTGCTATCACTTGTGCTTCTAAATCATTATAGCTTATCAAGACTAGATATGCCACTTATGACCTAGTGCTCGCGGCTATTGTTTTTACTTTTAGAATTTGGCATCATCATTTTTGGGGGAGAAAACCGTTCTCCACTCTGATCATAAATTTATGAAATATTTATTTACCCCCAAGAAACTTAATTTGCGTCAACTCCATTGGCTCAAATTTCTTGTATCTTATGATCTTTTTACCAAGATCATCGGACGTTTCGATGCACTTTGTTTTGTTGAGCTTCGCCTCATTTCTTTTATGGACTAGCGTCCGATGTTCTTTTATGGTGTTCGGTTCATCGGATGTATTGTTATTAAACTACATCGATGTTCCGTCTTATCTGGATCAATGGATGTACCATTATTATACTACATCGTTGTTCCAGTTTATCGGTTCATTGGACGTACCGCTTTTGTACTACGTCGGTGTTCCAAAATTATTCGGGCTTTGGTTCATTGGGCGTACCGTTTTTGTACTATGCTGATGCCCCAAATTATTTGAGTTTCTAGTTTCTCGGGCGCACTGTTATTATACTACGTCGTTGCACCAGCTCAATTTTCTACTATTCTTGACGTTCTCCACGTCTTTTATCTACGGAAATGCCTTAGGGATTCCGGTTTTTATTCTTGAGCCCGGTGATATTGTGGAAATTGAAGTTTCACCAGATTTGATTTATGAGCAACATTCCATTCGCATCATTGCTTCGGAGGTTGAGCGCCTTCGGAATAAAGATGTTCTTCTTGTGAGAGTTCAATGGTTCTCAAATCCTAGGGATTGCTCTTGGAAATCCAGAGAATTCATCGAGCGATCCCGTTCGTGCTAACTCTTTCGTGCTCTTTATGGTGAACTTCTTATTTCAAGTTTTATTTTGTGTTGATATGCTTCTATGGTTGTTACTCTTTATTTTCTTCTTAAGTATTGCGAGGACGCAGTTTCTTTATGGAGGGGAGTCTGTAATAACCCGCATATTTATCGATTGTATATTTAAATATTTTATTTAAATATTTCATCGTTAGTCGGAATTTTGTCCGAGAAGCTACTTTTTTCAAACAGCCGAATTAGGACTCGAGACCACTTCCATTGAGTTCAAAATGCCGTTTGCAACCTTTTTGAGTATAAACTTCGATATGTTTGGAGATAGTAGAATTTTGCTACTTTTCACTTAGGGCTTTGGGTTTGGGTTGGGTTCTGCCCAATGTTCTAACTTAATACCCCAAACTGAAACCCCATCTTCATTTACTCCCTCTTCCTCTACTTTCAGTTCTAAAGAGATTAATGGTGGAAGAGAATGGGAAATAGAAATCCAAAACCCTAGTTTCCATTTGCAAATCAATTTCTAGCTCCAAACTCAAGAGAACCCATTGGTAAGCATCTTCTTCTTCTTCTCCAACTCATCCTCTCTTTGATTTCAGAAAATTTCTAAACCTAATTTAGGAAATGTTTCTCTTTTAAGCTTAGATTGAAGCTTCTTGAGTTGTTATTGAAGAGGAATTGATCTTAGCTTGTTTTTAAAGCTTCTCCTTCATTGATTTGGGTTCAAAGGTGAGATTTTTATCTCACATCTTAGTCTATATTTATCTTCGATTGTTAGGTATGAATTCCTAACACTTATTCATGTGAATTTGATTTTGATTTGGATTGCTTTTGTGAATATTTCAATTTTTGGTGTTTGTGGTTCAATTCTTTAAAAATCATAACTTTGATGTTTTGATCATGTTTTGGTGATGAACCAAAGAGCTTCTATGGCCGGGTAGTCGATCGGCGTAAACACTTAGTGCCATTGCTCGACGGTTTGCAAATTGAGGGAGTTTGCACCTCTTTTGAAATAGGGTAGGAAGTGCAAGTATACCGGTTCGGCAGACCGAGCTCAGGGTCCGGTCGACCGACCTGCTACCTAGGCACTTCATGCCTCTGTTTTGGAAGCGCTGGTTACAGGCTTCGGCCGACTGAGCCCATGGGCTGGTCGACCGACCTGGTGCCCAAGCACTTCCAACCTCTGGTTCGGTCAACCGACTCAGGGAGTCCGGTTGACCGACCTGCTCCTATCTGCCAACTATGCTTTTTTTGCCTAGTTGTTTGAATTTCCAACTTTAATCGATTCGTGTTCTTTCCTATTTGTTGTTATCATGTATTATGACCTTGATGACTCCTTTTTAGGGATTTTTGAATATCCATTTCGATGGATCCTTTGTCGATTTCTTTGGATTTTATTCACGTCTTCGTATGTGAATTTTTGTGATTGATTGTTTCTACAATCATGTTTGTGATTTGTCACTTTAAAAATATAAAGGTTTCTATACTAATAGTAAATATCAAAACTCTTTCTTCAAATGATTTTAACACTATTTTATTACAAAGCTCGTTTCTTAAGCCGTTTTCCAATCTATTAGTATATACAAACTTTTACCTCACTCGCATGAGAAATCTAATTAAACGGCTTAGTAAAACAAGTGGTATGGAACGCTTGCGTTTACTTCGCGGGTTAATTCTTGGACTTGTTCGATTGAATCTCTTGTGACAATTTTCTAGTGGAGATCTACAGTTTGTTTGTCAATATTTGAGTTAAGCAAGTGGTTATGGGACATGAAGCTAAACTTTTATATTTACTAACTTAGTGTAATTGACACTTCTTAATGATCAATGATGATCATTTTTGTGATTTAGACTAGTAATGTGCGATGTATCTTTGTCTACGAGGGAGACTAAACCCCGTTTTGTGGAGTTTCGACTCAAATTGGTGGGGTAGCAACCCATGGTCTTCGGGCCGTTTGTGGAGCTTCGTCTCAATTTGTGATGGTTAGCAACCATGGAATTAGCATTCCGTTTGTGATACACGTGTTGGTGAGCATTATGCTCCCGTTTGTGATAGGCCTTCCCCCCTTTTTGTGATTTCTGGATTTCTATTGATGATTTCTAGAATTTTTGCTTCACCAATTTTCGTGATTTTCATTGATAGGTTCTATCAATATTTGTGCATTGGTGAATTTGTGTGTCATTGACTTTTGTGATTGGCATTGATATAATTGTCAATATTTATGGTTTTTGTGAAGGAGATATAGAGTATGACATTCCTTTTTATCTTTGAGAAGATTTTTTGTGATATTGATTAATCTCTTGTTGATTTTTTCAATTACTTATTTATCACAGCTTGGCATTGTGATTATTATTACGTTTAGTCATATCTCTTATTCTATATCATTTCATCTGATATTTATAGCTAGACAGATCCGTTTATTATTTTCTTATTAAATAATACTCGGATCAGACTGAGATTTTACAGGTGCTTCTGCTTGACTCCTTATCGGACCATCATATGATCTTTTGGCTAACTACTTTAGTTTGGTAGTTTTTGTTGTATGCATTTGAGAAATAGACTCCTTGATGTATACATATTCTTTTGTCTAGCACTTGTATCTATTCTTTTGTGATATTGTGGATCTTGTTAGACCACTGCTCTGATACCAAGCTGTGACGCCACACCTCTATACCCACGCTAGCCAAGAACATTACGGTGCAATGCTGTCAACTAGCACGGAGAATAAGCCTGTTGAGGAGCGACCATCCGTGTAATTGCTTTGTGCGAGCACTGATATGTCAGATAGTATAACATGCATTATATTTCAAGAGGAAATCCGACATACCGATACAAACACAAAGCTACTACACAGTGGCTATAATAATCTTCGGAAACAAATATAGAAATAAGCATAACACAAATCAGTCACAGATAATTCATATCACAAAGGCGGAAATAGATATGAATATATATAACACATAAAAGTGTTCATCAGAGTAGTGGTCTAACAAGATCCACAATATCACAAAAGAATAGATACAAGTGCTAGACAAAATAATATGTATACATCAAGGAGTCTATTTCTCAAATGCATACAACAAAAACTACCAAACTAAAGTAGTTAGCCAAGAGATCATATGATGGTCCGATAAGGAGTCAAGCAGAAGCACCTGTAAAATCTCAGTCTGACCCGAGTATTATTTAATAAGAAAATAATAAACGGATCAGTTTAGCTATAAATATCAGATGAAATGATATAGAATAAGAGATATGACTAAACGTAATAATAATCACAATGCCAAGCTGTGATAAATAAGTAATTGAAAAAAATCAACAAGAGATTAATCAATATCACAAAAAATCTTCTCAAAGATAAAAAGGAATGTCATACTCTATATCTCCTTCACAAAAACCATAAATATTGACAATTATATCAATGCCAATCACAAAAGTCAATGACACACAAATTCACCAATGCACAAATATTGATAGAACCTATCAATGAAAATCATGAAAATTAGTGAAACACAAATTCTAGAAATCATCAATAGAAATCCATAAATCACAAAAAGGGGGGAAGGCCTATCACAAACGGGAGCATAAAGCTCACCAACACGTGTATCACAAACGGAATGCTAATTCCATGGTTGCTAACCATCACAAATTAATCCGAAGCTCCACAAACGACCCAAAGACCATGGGTTGCTACCCCACCAATTTGAGTCGAAACTCCACAAAACGGGGTTTAGTCTCCCTCAGACAAAGAGACATCGCACATTGCTAGTCTAAATCACAAAAATGATCATCATTGATCATTAAGAAGTGTCAATTACACTAAGTTAGTAAATATAAAAGTTTAGCTTCATGTCCCATAATCACTTGCTTAACTCAAATATTTACGAACAAACTGTAGATCTCCACTAGAAAATTGTCACAAGAAATTCAATCGAACAAGTCCAAGAATTAACCGGCGAAGTAAACGCAAGCGTTTCATACCACTTGTTTTACTAAGCCGTTTAATTAGATTTCTCATACGAGTGAGGTAAAGGTTTGTGTATACTAATAGATTGGAAAACGGTTTAAGAAACAAGCTTCGTAATAAAATAGTGTTAAAATCATTTGAAGAAAGAGTTTTGATATTTACTATTAGTATAGAAACCTTTATATTTTTAAAGTGACAAATCACAAACATGATTGTAGAAACAATCAATCACAAAAATTACATACGAAGACATGAATAAAATCCAAAGAAACCGATAAAGGATCCATCAAAATGGATATTCAAAAATCCCTAAAAAGGAGTCATCAAGGTCATAATACGTGATAATAACAAATAGGAAACAACACGAATCGATTAAAGTTGGAAATTCAAACAACTAGGCAAAAAAAGCATAGTTGGCATATAGGAGCAGGTCGGTCAACCGGACTCCCTGAGTCGGTTGACTGAACCAAAGGTTGGAAGTGCTTGGGCACCAGGTCGGTCGACCGGCCCAGGGGCTCCGTCGGCCGAAGCCTGTAACCAGCACTTCCAAAACAGAGGCAGGAAGTGCCTGGGTAGCAGGTCGGTCGACCGGACCTTGAGCTTGGTCGGCCGAACCTGTATACTTGCACTTCCTACCCTATTTCAAAAGATGTGCAAACTCCCTCAATTTGTAAACCGTCGAGCAACGACACTAAGGGTTTACGCCAATCGACTACCCGGCCATAGAAGCTCTTTGGTTCATCACCAAAAACATGATCAAAACATCAAAGTTATGATTTTTAAAGAATTGAACCCAAAACACCAAAAATTGGAATATTCACAAAAGCAATCCAAATCAAAATCAAATGCACATGAATAAGTGTTAGGAATTCATACCTAACAATCGAAGATAAATATAGACTAAGATGTGAGATAAAAATCTCACATTTGAACCCAAATCAATGAAGGAGAAGCTTTAAAAACAAGCTAAGATCAATTCCTCTTCAATAACAACTCAAGAAGCTTCAATCTAAGCTTAAAAGAGAAACATTTCCTAAATTAGGTTTAGGAATTTTCTGAAATCAAAGAGAGGATGAGTTGGAGAAGAAGAAGAAGATGCTTACCAATGGGTTCTCTTGAGTTTGGAGCTAGAAATTGATTTGCAAATGGAAACTAGGGTTTTGGATTTCTATTTCCCATTCTCTTCCACCATTAATCTCTTTAGAACTGAAAGTAGAGGAAGAGGGAGTAAATGAAGAGGGGATTTCAGTTTGGGGTATTAAGTTAGAACATTGGGCAGAACCCAACCCAAACCCAAAGCCCTAAGTGAAAAGTAGCAAAATTCTACTATCTCCAAACATATCGAAGTTTATACTCAAAAAGGTTGAAAATGGCATTTTGAACTCAATGGAAGTTGTCTCGAGTCCTAATTCGGCTGTTTGCAAAAAGTAGCTTCTCGGACAAAAATCCGACTAGCGATGAAATATTTAATTAAAATAGTTAAATATACAATCGATAAATATGTGGGTTGTTACACTAAAATAGAGTTTTTGAAAGGCTAGGGTTTTGGAAAACTTAGAAATCTGAGATAAGAATGGTGAAAGAAGGTAAAGTAGATGTTAAAAGGAGGAAAGTGGGTGGATAAAAGCAATAAAGTTACTCAGATTTATGATTCAGTCGACTGAGTCAGTGCTTCAGTCGACTGAAGCTAAAAATCGAAATTTTTCACTCTTCTGGTCCAGTCGGCTGAGGCACTGAGACAGTCGAATAGTCATGTTTTTTTTTAAAAATTACTTCTGTGTCAGTCGACTGGCCACCTGGTGCAATCGACTGACCAGGATGAATTTTTTAAAGGAAAATGCTAATGTATTTATATATGTAAACGTTGTAAGTTTATTATTGAATATTATAATTAGTTTACATATTGATGAATGAAACGGAAATAAATTATTTCAAGAACAAAACGTACATATTTCGTAGAATTATTTGGAAATAAAAAAAAAGATAGCCCTTTAGTTGCTTGCGATGATCATTCGATTCTTCATTGCGATCCCATGAATTCGGTGAGAATGATGGTCACGGTGGGGACGAAGTCGAAGGTCGTCTAATAGGCGAAACAGCATATTCGTCTATCGGATGTGAAGAGGCCCCACAAAACTTCATAGCAATATGCTCGATAATTCCTAATCATTGGAGTTAATCTTTTTTTCGTAGTACATTTCATGTTGAAGCATTAGTGATCCTTGTTAACAATGGTGCATATCATCTATTTTTTGCTTCATGTTTGAAGATATGTCAATCGTCTTCTTTCCTTTCTTTTTATCTGGAGTATATTCGGTATGATAAGTAGAAAACGGTGAAGTTTTATGAACTATAGTCTTTGGTGAATTATTTGAGGCAAGAATTTCGATAGAATCAGTGGATGAAGAGGTTGACATCTTGAAAAATAGTTTTTGAAAGGAAAAACGAATGAAAGCTGTGTTTGTATTTCAGTTTGATTATATGAAAAAAAAACAGAGTATGCATATCTATGTATAGCCAAAGTTTAGAGCAAAAGTAGGCAGAAATAAGTGGCTTGTATTGAATTTAGCCAAGTAATAGGGTAGTTCGTTGGTCTAAATGTTGTTTGTTTTATTTTATGTAATATAATGTTTATAAAAGAAGTAAAGCATGTTTATAAAGTTAAATGTACACATAATTTTTAGTATATATTGATGTCACCATATAATAAAGTCCCCATACTAAACTGTAACAGAAATAATCAATAGCTCAGGTGGTTAAGATACTTGGGCTATTCACAGTAGGTCATGGGTTCAAGTTTCAGCATGGTTAGAATTATGAAATTTTTTTAAAATTTATTTTTGAGTTTTTGGTCAAAATTTTTATATTTTTTTTATATATATTTAATTGACATTATAACGAGTTCACAACGTAATTTTATAATATTTTCTAACAATAGCTTAGTACAAATATCAGCTAATTGATTTTCTGATGGTACGTAGTCTAAATTTATCACTTCTTTTTCTATATTATTGCGTAAAAAATGATTAACTCCGAAATCTTTAAGTGTCTGCTGTATATAAGTTACTTGTGTGCAAGCTAGTGCCACAGAAATATATTCTGTTTCACAAGTTGATAGTGACACACAGTTTTGTTTCTTGCTAAACCATGATATTAAAGATTTACCAATAAAGTGACACGTACCGCTTGTACTTTTTTATCTGTTCGTGATCCTCCAAAATTAGCATCGTTGTAGGATACTTACTCGAGTGAGTACTCTTTCGGATAGAAAAGCCCGAAATTTGTAGTTTTGCTAAGATAGCATAGTATTCGTTTTACAACACGTAAATGTGATTCTTTTGGGTCAGCTTGAAATTGTGCACATAGACACACACTCATCATAATATCTGGTCTACTTGCTATTAGATAAAGTAGTGATCCTATCATACTACGATATACTCTTTGGTCAACACTTTTTCCATTTTTATCTTTATCAAGATGTGTTGTTGTGCTCATAGGTGTTGGTTTGGCAAAGTGTTTTCCATTCCAAAACGTTTGATAAGATTATTACAGTATTTTTCTTGATTAATAAATATTCCTTTTGAAACTTATTTTATTTGAAGCCATAGAAAATACGATAATTCTCCCATATGGGACATTGCAAATTATGTAGTCAATATTTCGAAAAATTCATTACATAATTTGTTATTAGTTGACCCAAATATAATGTCATCGACATATATTTGAAAAATCAACATATCTTTTTTATAATGTTTTATAAATAAAGTTTGACCTACTTTTCCTATTTCGAATCCTGAGTTAATTAGATAGCTTTTAAGGCGTTCATACCAAGCACGTGGTGCTTGTTTTAAACCATATAAAGTTTTCTTAAGTTTATAGGCATGATCTGGGTATTTTTCATGAATAAATAAAGAGGTTGTTCAACATAAACGTTTTCTTTAATATAGCCATTTAAAAATGCACTTTTAACATCCATTTGATGGAGTTTAAAGTTATTAAAACATACGTACGCTAAAAAGATTCGTATTGCTTCTAGTCTAGCGACTGGAGCAAACGTTTCTTCGTAGTCTATTCCTTCTTCCAGGTTATATCCTCGTGCTACTAGTCTCGCTTTGTTTCTAGTTATATTTCCTAATTCGTCTGCTTTATTTTTATAAAACCATTTAATTTCTATAACAGTCTGATCGGTCGGTCAGGGTACTAGTTTCCAAACTTCATTTCGTTCAAGCTGATTTTGTTCTTCTTGCATAGCAATAATCCAATTTTCATCCAATGATGCTTCCTTAGTATTTTTAGGTTCTATAATAGAGAGAAAAGCTACATTCCCCATTAAATTTAGTTGATTTCTAGTTCGAACATTTAAATTTATTTCTCCAATTATATTTTATGTAGGATGATTTCGTAAGACTCTTCAAGTAGATCCTATTGTATTAGTAGTATTTCTGCTTATTGAATTATTAACAATGTTTTCATCTTCTCTAGAATTATAAACGATATCATCGTCATCTCTTGAATTGCTTATTATTATATTCGTTTTATTATTATTAAGTAAATCATTGTCATTAATTATATTAGACATAAGTTTAGAGTTCTCATTAAAAGATACATGGAGTGACTCTTCGATAGCATTAGTTCGTTTATTAAAAATTTGATAAGCTTTGCTTCGATTCGAATGTCCAAGAAATATACCTTCGTCACATTTTGAATCAAATTTGCCAAGCTGATCTTTGGTATTTAATATAAAACATTTTAATCCAAGTATTTTAAAATAAGATATATTTGGTTTTCTACCGTTAAAAAGTTCTTAAGGAGTATTCTTGGTGAGAGGCCTAATAGAAACACAATTCAAAACATAACAGGAGGTTGCAATAGCTTCAGCCCAAAAATGTTTTGGTAACGTGCTTTCATTTAGTTAAGTTCTTGCACATTCTTGTAGAGTTCGATTCTTTCATTCCACAACTCTATTTTGTTGTGGAGTTCTAGAAAATGAAAGGTTATGAAATATTCCTTTCTTTTTACAACAATTATCAAACTGTATATTTTCAAATTCACCTCTGTGATCACTTCTAATATTTTTAATTCTAATACCTTTTAAATATTGAATTTGTTTAACAAAAGTTTTTAAATTTTCAAAGATATCACTTTTATTTTTCATAAAGATAGTCCATGTATATCTAGTTAATCATCAACTATTACGAATATGTATTTATTTTGATTTATAGATTGAATTTGGCTGGGTCCAAATAAATTCATATGAAGTAATTCAAGCGGTTGTAATGTCGAAATAACTTTCTTAGATTTAAACGAGGATTTAGTTAATTTACCTAATTGACATGAGTCACACATATTATCAACTTTAAAATTCATCTTTAATAATCCTTTTACAAGATTATTTTTAGAAATTTTATTTATATTTTTGAAATTGATATGATAGAATCATTTGTGCCTTACCCAAGGATCATTTTCTTTAGCTCTTAAACACATTTCTGAGTTATGCTTAACTTTCATACTCACAACGTAAATGTTTTTATCTCTATTTCCTTCGAAAATAAGATTTTGATTTTGATCAAGAATACTATATTTATTTTTAGAAAATTACATTTTAAAAGCTTTATCGCATAATTGACTTATGCTTAAAGATTATGTTTTAGGTTCTAACTAATAAGACGTTTGTGATAAGAGGTAAATTAGATGTACCGTTTGCTCACATCGCCTTTGCCGATGATATATCCCTTTGAATTGTCTCTAAAAGTGACAGAACCTCCATTTGAGTGTGTAATATTTATCAGCATATCTTTATCTCCTATCATGTGTTTTGAGCAACCACTGTCGAGTATCCATTTTCCTCTTTTTTGAGTGGGACCTATAAAAAATATGAGATAACATTGGTACCCACCTTTTAATAGGGTCCTAAGTGTTAGGTCTCAGGAAACCAAACCCAAGTGGGTTTAGTATCAATTTTAAAAATATAATTTTTATTATTATGAACATCTTCTATAATGAACAAATATACATTTTCCTTATTAACTTGTTATTAGTTTTAGGTACCCATGTATTTATAGTTTTAGAAACTAGTCTTTTTGAAGATGTGGGTACTTTATCATACTTAACTTTGTTCAAATTACTAGATTGTGAATTCTTGCTTTTCTTCTTATATCCTAAACCATTTTTATTATTAACATATTGTGAATTCTCAATAGATAAAATTTTTCTTTCTTTATTAAAATTTGAAACATTTGTAGTGATTCCTTCTAATTTGGTCTTTAGACTTGAATTTTCTAGTTCTGCCATTTTAATATTAGTTTTTTAAACATGATTTTCAGAAACAAGACCATCATTCTTTTCTTTTTGAGTTTCAATTTCTTGACTCAATAATATAAGTTGAGAATTAATATTTAAAAGAGATTCTTGAGTTTTCTCAAGTTCTTCTTCAAATATTTTCTTCTCGTCTTTAAGCAAATCTCTATCGATTCTGCCTTGTTCTGATTTTCTACAGCCTCTTTATATTTTCTTTTATGACTCTTTAAAGTACCTAATAATTTAGAATTTATTTCTATCATATCACCAAAAGTTAAATCACTAACCTCATTATCTTTTGCCATAAAGCATACGTTGGTTTGTTTGTTATCGCTATCGCTTTCAATTCCAGAAGAAGAGGAGGAATCTGAATCATCCCCCCTAAAAAGGTTTTCTTTTGAATTTGTCCTTCCTTTTATTTCGATATTCTTTCTTTTAATCTAGAAAGTCCTTCTGCATATGCCCCTTTTTGTGACAGTTAAAACACTACATAACTGATAAAGACGGTGGTTTATTGCTGTTTGAGCTTTTCTTACCATTATTTCTGTTTGCTTTTCTATATTTCAAGAATTTCTTGAAGTTTTTGGCAATAAAGCTAAGTCGTCTTTGTATGAATCTGATTCTTCTTGTTCTGCATGCAATTTTATATTCTTTTTATCTTGAGCTTGAACTCGTTTAGCCTGCAAATTCACTTCGTAAGACATTAGATTTCCTATTAACTCTTCCGGAGTTATTTTGGAAATATCATTCGCTTCTTCAATAGCGAGAACTTTTCTTTCCCATTCTTTCATTAAAGAGTTAAGGATTTTGGATACAATATCAAAGTCTGAATATTTTTCTCCTAGTCCTACTGATGAATGATAGATATCCTGAAATATTGAGTACATGTCAATTATAGATTCATTTTCTTTCATCTTAAAGTTTTGAAACTGGATTTTGAGCATGGATATTTCGCTTTGTTTGACCTTGTTGGTTTTTTCGTGTGTAATTTTAGTGTACGCCATATTTCATACGCAGTATTGCACATGCTAACATGGTCAAACTCATTTTTATCTAAGGCACAAAACAACATATTCATGGTTTTTGCATTACCTGTGGCATCTAGCTTCTGTGTACTTGACCAAGTAGAATATTCTTCAGTAGGAATAGTGTATTCTATTTGAGTTACATTCCATAAATCAAAATCACTTGCTAGCATATATATTCTCATTCATGTGGCCCAATAGTTATAATTCATGCCATTAAATAGTGCTGGACGTGTAGTGGATTGTCCTTCAATGAAGCTAGTGTTAATGCCAGTGCTAGTGCTAGTGCTAGTGTTAGTGTCCATATTATTAGACTATCAGATAACTGTATTACGATTATATGATGACCTTGCTTTGATACCAAATGAAAGTGTGCTATAGATCGTTTAAAATGGATATATGATAACACAGAGTATAGTGATGATAGCAATACAGGAAATAGTATGGAATATAAATGCAGTAAAGTAAACTGACACCAGAGATTTTTATACTGGTTCGGAGCACCGTCCTACGTCCAGTCCCAGACTCCTTCTGGAATTTCAATAAAACAACAACCCTCACTTAACCCGGGGGAACAGGTCTATACAACCCCTGAGCAGCCGAACAGGGACCTGAGTAGCAGAACAGAATTTCGCCTCAGCAGCCGAAGAGGACTTCACTCGCCTAAGTAGCAGAACAAGACTTCAACAAATGCAGAAAGTAGTTTTGACTTTTGTGTGTTCTGATAACACGGATTTGTCACTTATAGTACACCCTTTACATAATCTTCTCCTCAAGTATAAATATATATATATATATATATATATATATATATATATATATTTGAAGTATATAAAGAATAGAACTCAAGTATAAATATATATATATATATATATATATATATATATTTGAAGTATATAAAGAATAGAAATGTATAATATTGCTTTAATGCAGAATAATTGAAAGTATAATAGCAAATAGATTCTAGAGACTTAGATTAGAGAGATAAGAAAATTCAATTGTAATTCAGTAATTTGGAATCAAGTTTGAGTATGTATTTATAATGGTTAGAAAGCAACGACTGTTGGTGAACAGTTTCGACTGAAGTGTTGCGTCCAAATCTTTTCGTAGAGTTTCGTATCTCTTCAGAAAAAGTCGTGTGTTTTCAAAAAGTAGTTGTTGTAGAAATTCAGTCAACTGAGCTTCTAGGTCAGTCGACTGAATATTCAAAATAATTTCTGGATATATATCCGTATATTTGTGCAGCTATGCATATTGCATAAATTTTCCAGTGTCAGTCGACTGGACCTCTGGGTCAGTCGACTGGACCTCTGGATCAGTCGACTAACTGGGTGGAATCTGTGCAATATGCACAGTTTACATAGGTATAGAAATATATATAACTTTAATTACTTTTATAGTTTAATATATGCTTATATACGTATAAAATATTGGGAAATAGAATGATTAAAATATAAGCTAATGTATACGTAACCGAGGAGAGATTTTAACAACATTGACCTAAGACTCAAAAACAAAATAATGTAATTGATGCACCGGTTTTGAAGTCTCGTCTTCTTGTACTATATATATTCTTTTTGTCGTAGCATTCATCAAATCTATATGTCGTAGTGATGGCTTCGTGTCATGAATTAAAACCAAGTCTCAACAGTATTTATAGGTGGAGAATTGAGTGGCAAATGACCTTACTACCCTCTTCATATTTACATTTAAATATACCTTTTTTTATTTATGAAAGGAGAGATTTGATATGCATTAATGATGATGTTAAAGATAGGAATGATTACTTACTTTCCTTCCTTAAATTTTAAACTTAAAAGGAAGACTTTTCCCTTCGATTTGATTTGAATTAATGGTAATCATATGTGTCACTAATCCCTTTAGTTTGCTTCCTTTCATACTTTATTTTTCTTAAATTCTGTGTGTATAAGTCTCATCGTGCATAAGAGAAAAGAAGTGTGTGTAATGATGTCGTTTTCTTAGTTTATTTTTGCACTCTTTTTCCAAATCATGTATTAACATTATTTTTATCATTTTTATTTTACTAACTTATAAGAAGTGACATTTTGATTTTATAAGATGTAAATGAATGTGTTGTATAGTTTCTAAAGTGGTTCTATATAAGTTATAAAGTGCATATGATCATTCAACATTGCAAAAACTTATTTTGGTTGAAAACGGTGTTTTTATCGACAAATTTTACAGTCGAAATTTGATGTTTTTGTTAAGCTATATATTGAAGTAAACCAAACTTTAAAATGAACTTTTTACTTCTTTAATGTAATATCCGGAATTTTGGATAATATAAATTTAATAATCTGTGTTTAAATTTATATTGAATTGATAATTATTGTTGATAAATTTGATTTGATTTAATAATTTTCTTTATTTAAATATTTAATTTGTGAATTTATTTTTAATAAACTAATGAATCTATTCTCTATTTTATAATGTATATGTATTTATATATATTTTGAATAGATAAGCTGTTAAATTAGTATAGCAAAATTTTAATATTTTGAAATTAGGAATAGTGATTTATTTTTAATTTAAGCTTTTCAAAAATATTTAATAAAATACTAAATGATTTTTAAATATATAAGATAAATGTTTTATTGGTTTAGAATTCCTTTTAAATCAAGTTGTCTATTAAAATAAGTTATAAAATGTTGGTGTTTTTCTTTTTAAAATATTAATTTATAAAATGTGATTTGTAAATTTAATATGAAATTTAAAATACAATTTAAAATATGAAACATGTATTCAATAAGTTACAAACTCTTTTATAGATTTATTTTAATTATTTAAAAATATCCTTTTCAAATGAATTATTTGTATATTGTTTTATTTATTATAACACTTTACTTTATTTCTTTTAGAAATTATTTAAATACGTAACTATGTATAAGAACTAATTAACTAAGCTTAATATTTCATTAATTCTAATTATAAATACCAATTAATCTAAGATGACAAATGTAAGCATATTAAGGCATAATTAACATGTGCAAGTTTAAACACACAAAACATTTACAAGTATTAACACTTAAGAAAAGTGTCATGTTTCAATTTTTATATTTCTTTGATTTCTAAATTAAATCAAAATATTGCTATAAAACTTGCATCTTTCCATTTCTTTTCCTTTTCTTCATTTTCATCTAAAGATTCTCAGCTGAAAACTCTTCATAAAAAAAAACCTATAATCAAACTCCTCATTTTCAAATATACAAACCTGTAACATTTCCTGCATGCAACAATTTCAAGCAAGCATCTGTATTTGTTTTAAAATCTGGGAAAAAGACTGCATGCATTTCTTCAAACCTGGAAACATGCAAGTTTATAAATCAACAACATCCAACATTCAAGTTTAAAGCTTCCTGCAAGATAATGGCATTTAAAATCAAATTTTAAAAGCATTTTCAAACAAGTTTGCAAAAGAAGTTAAAATGGGGTTTTTCAAAAATCTGTGCTCTGTTCATCTTCTGCTTTCAGGTGAGTAACTCCAAATTTAAAAAAAAATTAAGTAGGAGTTGCATGCTAGTTTATCTGATAAAGTTTTAATTATGTATATGCCTTTGAAATTGTCTGTGCATATATGAATGTGATGTATGTTTGTTTACCTATGTTACTGTCTGCACAGTACAAGCTCAAATTGATCAAAATTTCTTTACTTTTGATCTGGTTATTGTTATGACCTAGTGATTGAATGAAATTTGATTATTACATGATAAAGTAAAACTTAAAAATTTATATAAGTTAAATAAAGGTTTGTATTGCCTGAAAAAAAAATATAGCAGAGTAGAAGTAGTATAAGTGAAGAATTCAAATGTTACGATTCAATGCTTCAGGGTTATAAATCAAATCACAATACAAAATTATGATTTTTAAAAGTAAGATTTAAATTTTTAATATCAAAACCAGAGAGCAGTTCCCTTTTCTCTGTATTTTACTTTTTGGGTTCTAACTGATGATCTAAGTGTTCGATTGGTTTGAAATTTCTCCTGGAGGTGGAGGAGTGATCAGGGTGAGGGGAAAATTATCAGACTATGATGAATGTCATTTTGGTGATGATGGTTGTGAATTAAAATTTAGAACCCTAGTTTCACTGTGGCTGGAAGAATTGTTTTTTTTCGGCAAGAATAGTTGATCGAGTTCAACTATTTCTTGGGCATTGGAAGATGGAGAGTTGTCGGAGACTTCGCCGGAGTTGTAGAGGCGATGGTGGCCGGAAGCGAGTGATCGTGGCGTTGGCAGGTTTGGATGAATACGGGGGTTCTGTTTGTTCCAGTGATGTTCCAGGTTTGGTTTGGCAAAGGGGATGTTGTCTCGAGATTTTCTCGAGTAGATTGGATTTTTGCTCAAAGTAGTTGATGTTTGGACTCGAAGCGATATTAGACATGGCTCGAGTATATAGTTTTGGTAACAGGTTGTTAAAAACAGAAACATGTACTGTTATTTTTAAATTTGTTTCGAAATGTAAACTAAAATTTAAACCTAAGAATTAAAAACTGAATTTAGATTTGAATTTAATCAATTTAAACCTTAGGTTTGAAATAATTTAAATTTTGAAAATTTTATTTGGTCTTAAGCAAAAGAAAAACCTATTTTCCAGGTTTATTGAAATTGAAGTAAAAGAAAATTACAAACAATATCTGAAATAAGTTTGAATCTAGAATTGAATTTGAATTCAATTAAGTTTTAAATTTTAGATCTTTGAATTAAATTTGAAATGCTTTTAAATTCAAGTTAGTTTTAGACAAAAACAGAAACTGTCTTTCTGTTTTAAAAATTTAAAAGTAAAATTTAAAAATTTGAAGGATGAAATTCAATTTGAAATTTTTTAAACCTGAAACTTAATTATGAATTCAATAATTTAAATCCTGGATTTTGAAACATTTTTGAATTCAAAATGTAAGATGTTAGACTAAACAGAAAACTGTTTTTCTGTTTTAATTTAAAAGTAAAATTTTAAAATGCAACTGATAATTTAAAACAAGTTTAAAATCTGGAAAATAGAAATATGGAATCCGAGTTTGAATTTAAATCTTGAATTTAAATTTAGATTTTAAACTTTTTAAAGTATAAAAGAACATTGATTTGAATTTAAAACTATAAGTTTTAAATTTATGAATTAAGGTTTAAAATAAGGTTAAATTCAGTTTAAACCTGGAATTTGATTTTTATGACAGTTTTTAAAATTTAAATAAGTTTTTAAAATTTAAATTTGTTTTAACCATTTTTAGAAAAGGTTAAATAACTTGAATTTAAAAATGAAGATGGAAGAATAAGTAATGTTTTAAATTTTTAAGATTTAATCTGAAATGAATATTTAAATTATGTTTCAATTTGAAATTTAAAATGAAATTTTAAAATTGAATATTGTTTGGAACAAATTGTAAAAAATACTTTATATAAGAAGAATGTTTCTTAATTTAGAACTTAAGGAATTGGTTTCATTTAAATTATTAAATTAATTTAAATGAAATATTAATTATTTAATTAATTAATAATGTGGATGATTAATTAAGTAATCAATAATTTTTAAGTTAATTAATTAGATTTAAGATTAATTAATTAAGGTTAATTAATCTAAATTTAAGGATGATTAATTAAATTTTAATTAATGATTAAGATTTATTAATAAAGTGATTAAGGATTAATTAAGATTGTAATTAACACTTAATTAATTAATAATTAGAGATTTATTAAATTGTAATTAAATATTAATTGATTGATAAGTAATAATGATTTAAATAAGTTAATTCTTAATTTGGTAATTAAGAAATGTTAATGAAGGTCATTAACTTGAGATTATTTAATAATTAATTAATGTGATTAATTTTGATAATTAATTAAATTAATTAATTAATAATAATCAATTGTTTATGTTTAATTACTTAATGAAAGTAGTTAATGAATTAATTACTTGGTGTAATTCATTTGATTAATGTGATTAGTTTAGATTAATTAAGTTAAATTAATTTAAACATTTGTGGATTGTTTGATAATTACTTTATGTAATTTATGGATTTGTAATTACTTAAGGAAGTAATTTATTACTGAATGTGACTAAGGATATTTATTATAGAAGTAATTTTGATTTAAATTACTTTGGAAATTAATCAAGTGAATAATGAAGAAAATTAATTAAGAGCAATTAATTCATGGGATGGATAATTAAAGTAGTTAATTACTGAATAGTTATTAATCATAGGTGATCAGTATATATGTTGTTTAAATTGAAGATTAATTACTTATGTAATTAATTTATATTTAGAGATTGATTAAATGTAGTTTGAAATCATTAATTAATTAATTAATGATGTAATTTGGAATTGATTAATTAAGGAATAATTAATAATGAATAAATGATTAACGTAATTAATTTTAGCTAATTAATTAATTAAGCAATTACAAGTTAATTATTTGCAAGGGGTTTAAGTAATTAACTTGTGTAATTAAAATTAAATGCTATTGACTTATTGTAATTAGAGGTATCTAATCAATAAGGATTAAGTGAAATGAATATTGAGATGATGATTTATAAATTGATTTGAAAACAATTGATGGTTAAGTTAAGTAGGATTTTTAATAATGAAGTAATTAATTTAATTCATTTTAATTTAATTAGAGATTAAATAATAAATTTAATTCATTTTAAATTAATTATAGAAGGTGTGATCATCAGATCATTGCTTATGTTTGATGATTGGTATTAATTGCCATGTATGGTTTGTAATCTCAGTTATGAGATGAGTAGTGTATGTGATATGGATGCATTGGTTGTTTTGGATGATAATATAAATTATCTGATTTTGATATGAATTATCTGTTGGTGAATGATAATGTTAATTATCCATTGTTATGGTAAATTATCTATCTATGTGTATTTACATAATGAATTATATTGTTTTAAACTCTAAAACAACTTGGCTTTAAAAGACACGCTTTGGATTTCGATGAGACCGGGATCGGGTTTCCATATTTGGATATCCGAAAACCACATCGATTCCAATTAAACGATAGGTCGTTAATCCAAGTGGAGCGAGTGAAGACTCGAGATGTAAGGGCTATACGTCAGTATATCTCTGTGGGTGATTCCGCAATGAGTTTGAAGGAATAGTACTTATAGATTCGAGATGGTGATTCAGAGTGCAAGGGTTATTGTCGTTAACTCTGAGGGTGATTTCAATATGAGTGTAACGAGATAATGCCTTCGGTTTCATTCGAACCCAGAACGAACTTGTATGGATTGAATGCTTTCAGAACATCGTCAGGTGGACGATGAGCATTCTAAGTGATATGTCATATAAAGGTAATCGTAGCCTCAAGCCTCATCAACCGGGAATGGCTAAAACAGGGGAGGTGCAGCAAAGCTTCGTGGGTAGCCCCCACTTGAGAGCAAGATTTATCCCTGTCTAGAGGTCCCTTTATTTTTCGGCTTAGTGGTGCGGTTGCTGATCACAACTGCGGGGCGGTCTTGTTTGGAACTGTTCGGTAAGGAATGGGTCCGACTTTGTGTTGCAGGGGATTGGGAGTAATCCTCGGTACGGTGATCTAGGCCACGTACTGTGACGGGCGGTACCCCAGTAGCCCAGCCATTGTATGGAATCCAAAATCCAATAAGTGCCAACGGTTTTGATTGTATTACCCACTTTTGTGGCTAGTAGCTGGAATTTAATGAATGTAACAATTTCGGCTATTTCTTATTTACTTGAAAACCCTGGACACTATTATAATATCATCGGATTTCCTATCAAATGTTTTGGTTAGCGTAAGGTAAAAACTTTTCCATGTTTATGTGTGGGAAGTCTTACGTGATACCTTTTCTTTTCAAAGGTTTTTCAAAGTTAAGTAACTTTAACCTGTTACTCACACCAGACCCATGTCTGACCCGGAGTTATTTCTGTTTTTCTTTAACTCTTGGGTACTTAAATTTTTACGAGTAGCCAAGGGAATTCAGATTAGGATTCAGGTTAGCTTTGACGAATCGTGGAGGTGCAAATGGAGCAGGAGGCTTCTGCGTATAGTTATATAGTTTTTCGCTGTGTTGGTATCTCTGAGTATTTTCTGTGTGTTTTGAGTTGTAATAACTAGACAGGTGTTTATAACTGTCTAGTATGTGTTGTATTGACTGTGTAACTCTGATATTTGTTGTATACTATGTAATAGTTATGATATTAATATAATTTATTCGTTCCGCTGTTGAGATTCTTGTGTTGTTTCTTCTTTCTCTTCTTTCTTTTCTCTTTTCTATTCCATTCTTTCTTCAGGATGATACGACTTTTTATGGGAAAAAAGTCGGGTCGTCTCAGCTGTTATTAGAGCATTAGGTTGAGTGAATACCTAGGCTCTGTAGTGGTGTCTATCTTAAGAGAGCGTATTTGTATTTTTAATATATATATATATATATATATATAAAATTGTTTCTACCTATTTGTTGGGTTACCTGTTCAGGTTTTCCAATATAAGTTATAAAGGTAGATGAGGTAGAAGTGTGTGTAACACGACTACCATTGGTTGGAGTCTGATGGATAAGGTTGGAAGTGTATTTGTCGAGACTGTAGACCTAATACCATCTCGAGTAAGTTTTGCTTGGTGTAAGAGCTTCATCGATCTCTGAAGGTAACCTGTAAAGGTTCGGAGTCATCTTTGAAGTGCCGAGTTGAGTTTGGATATGTCGGTAGGGCTGAAGCAAGTGAGTGAAGATATTTTGATATCTCATGAATTAGTAGCTGCATGATGAGATGCAGTGACTATGGATATTTCCGAAGATGTTTCTTTGGAACAAGAGTGAGAAGTGAGTCTGCTCGGTGATGTGACTGAGTTTAGCAGAGTGTTCTGAGTTGGTAAGGAATCTTCTAGCTGAGTAGTTTTTCTGAAGTAGAGTTCAGAAGCAGCATAGTGGATTCATTTCTCTGGTAAGTTGGCTAGGCCAGCATAAGTTGTTCTGATTAGTTGAGGGAAAGCAGTTTCTTGGGATATAGGCTGAGCTGATCGCAAAAGTGACTTGCGATAGTATGTTCTTTTGGATTGTTGGAGACTATGTGGATGTTTTTTGGAAGTCAGAAGTTTGTCTACATCTGGAGATTGAGTTTTCTTTCCAGGAATAGAACTGGTGATTCAGTTAGTAGATAGATGGTTCTTTGAGATAGAAGTTGGTGAAGCAGCTCAGGTTTCGGAGGAACATCTGAGTTTTCTTTATGGATATATGGAACCATATTTCTGTGCCGGGTTGTCTAGCCTGTGCTTGTGCTGTTTGTCAGCATTTTCTTCTGTTTCGGATCAGAGTTGTGCAGCGGAAGCAGTTTGGAGGTGTTTCTATTTTGTCTTTTCTGGATAAGAAGAGGTTTGTTCTATCTTCTGTTGTTGAGAAGCAGTGTTTGTGTTCTTGGTTTTTGAGTGATCTTGAGGAGATCACTGTATTGTTTGATCCAGTTTGTTTCTAGAAGCATCAGCAAGAGTAGAGCTGAACGGAATGGATGTTGGTAGCCCAAGATCGTCCGAAGAGTTTTTATGGATAAGAGGCAGAGAAATTTGGATTCTGAAGTCGGAGATTGGATAAGATTTTTTCTCTGATTCAAGGAGCTATAAGTTTGGGGAAGCTAGCTCCGAAGTGTTTTGGTTTCTTCTGTGTTTTGGGTAAGACCAGTGTTTAGTTTTCTAGAGTTGAATTGCCAGTTTGGATAACTGGGATTCAGAGTTTCACGTATCTCTGAGGGAGTATGTGTTTGATATTTCTGGTTTTAGAACCAGTAGTTTAGGTTGGTTTGTTTGTTGAGTCAGACTCGTCTGTAGTCTGATATTCTATATAGAATTGTTGTTAAGAGCTCTATAGTTTAATAGTATTGATTGATTGGATTCTATAGAGCGAGTATCCCGATATATATATATATATATATATATATATATATATATATATATATATATATATATACCGGGGAAACTCGTGAAAGTTTTATCCAAAATTATTTTGGATAATTAGATTTGTTCTGATTGTGTGAATTGGTTGCTTTAGTTGTCAGCATAAGATTAACATATGCTATATTTTAAAATAAAATCTGTAAAGAGATTATTAAATTACCTTTGTTTTAAATTTTGGGGACGAAATTCTTTTAAGGGGGAAGGATTGTAATATCCCGGCATTTTGGACAATATAAATTTAACAATCTGTGTTTAAATTTATAATGAATTGATAATTATTGTTAATAAATTTGATTTGATTTAATAATTTTCTTTATTTAAATATTTAATTTGTGAATTTATTTTTAATAAACTAATGAATCTATTCTCTATTTTATAATGTATATGTATTTATATATATTTTGAATAGATAAGCTGTTAAATTAGTATAGCATAATTTTAATATTTTGAAATTAGGAATTGTGATTTATTTTTAATTTAAGCTTTTCAAAAATATTTAATAAAATACTAAATGATTTTTAAATATATAAGATAAATGTTTTATTGGTTTAGAATTCATTTTAAATCAAGTTGTATATTAAAATAAGTTATAAAATGTTGGTGTTTTTCTTTTTAAAATATTAATTTATAAAATGTGATTTGTAAATTTAATATGAAATTTAAAATACAATTTAAAATACGAAACATGTATTCAATAAGTTACAAACTCTTTTGTAGATTTATTTTAATTATTTAAAAGTATCCTTTTCAAATGAATTATTTGTATATTGTTTTATTTATTATAACACTTTGCTTTATTTTTTTAGAAATTATTTAAATACATAACTATGTATAAGAACTAATTAATCAAGCTTAATATTTCATTAATTCTAATTATAAATACCAATTAATCTAAGATGACAAATGTAAGCATATTAAGGCATAATTAACATGTGTAAGTTTAAATACACAAAACATTTACAAGTGTTAACACTTAAGACAAGTGTCATGTTTCAATTTTTATTTTTCATTGATTTCTAAATTAAATCAAAATATTGTTATAAAACTTGCATCTTTCCATTTCTTTTCCTTTTCTTCATTTTCATCTAAAGATTCTCAGCTGAAAACTCTTCATAAAAAAAACTATAATCAAACTCCTCATTTTCAAATATACAAACCTGTAACATTTCCTACATGCAACAATTTCAAGCAAGCATCTGTATTTGTTTTAAAATCTGGGAAAAAGACTGCATGCATTTCTTCAAACCTGGAAACATGCAAGTTTATAAATCAACAGCATCCAACATTCAAGTTTAAAGCTTCCTGCAAGATAATGGCATTTTAAATCAAGTTTTAAAAGAATTTTCAAACAAGTTTGTAAAAGAAGTTAAAAAGGGGGTTTTTCAAAAATCCGTGCTTTGTACATCTTCTACTTTCAGGTGAGTAACTCCAAATTTAAAAAAAAATTAAGTAGGAGTTGCATGCTAGTTTATCTGATAAAGTTTTAATTATGTATATGCCTTTGAAATTGTATGTGCATATATGAATGTTATGTATGTTTGTTTACCTATGTTACTGTCTGCACAGTACAAGCTCAAATTGATCAAAATTTCTTTACTTTTGATCTGGTTGTTGTTTTGACCTAGTGATTGAATGAAATTTGATTATTACATGATAAAGTAAAACTTAAAAATTTATGTAAGTTAAATAAAGGTTTGTATTGCCTGAAGAAAAAAATATAGCAGAGTAGAAGTAGTATAAGTGAAGAATTCAAATGTTACGATTCAATGCTTCAGGATTATAAATCAAATCATAATACAAAATTATGATTTTTAAAAGTAAGATTTAAATTTTTAATATCAAAACCAGAGAGAAGTTCCCTTTTCTCTGTATTTTACTTTTTGGGTTCTAACTGATGATCTAAGTGTTCGATTGGTTTGAAATTTCTCCTTGAGGTGGGGGGAGTGATCAGGGATGAGGGGAAAATTATCAGATTATGATGAATGTCATTTTGGTGATGATGGTTGTGAATTAAAATTTAGAACCCTAGTTTCACTGTGGCTGGAAGAATTGTTTTTTTTTGGGCAAGAATAGTGGATCGAGTTCTACTATTTCTTGGGCATTGGAAGATGGAGAGTTGTCCGAGACTTCGCCGGAGTTGTAGAGGCGATGGTGGCCGGAAGCGAGTGATCGTGGCGTTGACAGGTTTGGATGAATACGGGGGTTCTGTTTGTTCCAGTGATGTTCCAGGTTTGGTTTGGCAGAGGGGATGTTGTCTCGAGATTTTCTCGAGTAGATTGGATTTTTTCTCAAAGTAGTTGATGTTTGGACTCGAAGCGATATTGGACATGGCTCGAGTATATAGTTTTGGTAACAGGTTATTAAAAACAGAAACATGTACCGTTATTTTTAAATTTTAAAGTAAGGTTTTGAAATGTAAACTAAAAGTTAAACCTAAGAATTAAAAACTGAATTTAAATTTGAATTCAATCAATTTAAACCTTAGGTTTGAAATAATTTAAATTTTGAAAATTTTAGTTGGTCTTAAGCAAAAGCAGAAACCTGTTTTCCAGGTTTATTGAAATTGAAGTAAAAGAAAATTGCAAACAATATCTGAAATAAGTTTGAATCTAGAATTGAATTTGAATTCAATTAAGTTTTAAATTTTAGATCTTTGAATTAAATTTGAAATGCTTTTAAATTCAAGTTGGTTTTAGACAAAAACAGAAACTGTCTTTCTGTTTTAAAAATTTAAAAGTAAAATTTAAAAATTAGAAGGATGAAATTCAATTTGAAATTTTTTAAACCTGAAACTTAATTATGAATTCAATAATTTAAATCCTGGATTTTGAAACATTTTTGAATTCAAAATGTAAGATGTTAGACTAAACAGAAAACTGTTTTTCTGTTTTAATTTAAAAGTAAAATTTTAAAATGCAACTGATAATTTAAAACAAGTTTAAAATCTGGAAAATAGAAATATGGAATCCGAGTTTGAATTTAAATCTGGAAATTAAATTTAGATTTTAAACTTTTTAAAGTATAAAAGAACATTGATTTGAATTTAAAACTATAAGTTTTAAATTTATGAATTAAGGTTTAAAATAAGGTTAAATCAGTTTAAACCTGGAATTTGATTTTTATGACAGTTTTTAAAATTTAAATAAGTTTTTAAAATTTAAATTTGTTTTAACCATTTTTAGAAAAGGTTAAATAACTTGAATTTAAAAATGAAGATGGAAGAATAAGTAATGTTTTAAACTTTTAAGATTTAATCTGAAATGAATATTTAAATTATGTTTCAGTTTGAAATTTAAAATGAAATTTTAAAATTGAATATTGTTTGGAACAAATTGTAAAAAATACTTTATATAAGAAGAATGTTTCTTAATTTAGAACTTAAGGAATTGGTTTCATTTAAATTATTAAATTAATTTAAATGGAATATTAATTATTTAATTAATTAATAATGTGGATGATTAATTAAGTAATCAATAATTTTTAAGTTAATTAATTAGATTTAAGATAAATTAATTAAGGTTAATTAATCTAAATTTAAGGATGATTAATTAAATTTTAATCAATGATTAAGATTTATTAATAAAGTGATTAAGGATTAATTAAGATTGTAATTAACACTTAATTAATTAATAATTAGAGATTTATTAAATTGTAATTAAATATTAATTGATTGATAAGTAATAATGATTTAAATAAGTTAATTCTTAATTTGGTAATTAAGAAATGTTAATGAAGGTCATTAACTTGAGATTATTTAATAATTAATTAATGTGATTAATTTTGATAATTAATTAAATTAATTAATTAATAATAATCAATTGTTTATGTTTAATTACTTAATGAAAGTAGTTAATGAATTAATTACTTGGTGTAATTCATTTGATTAATGTGATTAGTTTAGATTAATTAAGTTAAATTAATTTAAACATTTGTGGATTGTTTGATAATTACTTTATGTAATTTATGGATTTGTAATTACTTAAGGAAGTAATTTATTACTGAATGTGACTAAGGATATTTATTATAGAAGTAATTTTGATTTAAATTACTTTGGAAATTAATCAAGTGAATAATGAAGAAAATTAATTAAGAGCAATTAATTCATGGGATGGATAATTAAAGTAGTTAATTACTGAATGGTTATTAATCATAGGTGATCAGTATATATGTTGTTTAAATTGAAGATTAATTACTTATGTAATTAATTTATATTTAGAGATTGATTAAATGTAGTTAGAAATCATTAATTAATTAATTAATGATGTAATTTGGAATTGATTAATTAAGGAATAATTAATAATGAATAAATGATTAACGTAATTAATTTTAGCTAATTAATTAATTAAGCAATTACAAGTTAATTATTTGCAAGGGGTTTAAGTAATTAACTTGTGTAATTAAAATTAAATGCTATTGACTTATTGTAATTAGAGGTAGCTAATCAATAAGGATTAAGTGAAATGAATATTGAGATGATGATTTATAAATTGATTTGAAATCAATTGATGGTTAAGTTAAGCAGGATTTTTAATAATGAAGTAATTAATTTAATTCATTTTAAATTAATTAGAGATTAAATAATAAATTTAATTCATTTTAAATTAATTATAGAAGGTGTGATCATTAGATCATTGCTTATGTTTGATGATTGGTATTAATTGCCATGTATGGTTTGTAATCTCAGTTATGAGATGAGTAGTGTATGTAATATGGATGCATTGGTTGTTTTGGATGATAATATAAATTATCTGATTTTGATATGAATTATCTGTTGGTGAATGATAATGTTAATTATCCATTGTTATGGTAAATTATCTATCTGTGTGTATTTAGATAATGAATTATATTGTTTTAAACTCTAAAAAAACTTGGTCTTAAAAGACACGCTTTGGATTTCGATGAGACCGGGATCGGGTTACCATATTTGGATATCCGAAAACCACATCGATTCCAATTAAACGATAGGTCGTTAATCCAAGTGGAGCGAGTGAAGACTCGAGATGTAAGGGCTGTACGTCAGTATATCTCTATGGGTGATTCCGTAATGAGTTTGACGGAATAGTATTTATAGATTCGAGATGGTGATTCAGAGTGCAAGGGTTATTGTCGTTAACTCTGAGGGTGATTCCAATATGAGTGTAACGAGATAATGCCTTCGGTTTCGTTCGAACCCGGAACGAACTTGTATGGATTGAATGCTTTCAGAACATCGTCAGGTGGACGATGAGCATTCTAAGTGATATGTCCTATAAAGGTAATCGTAGCCTCAAGCCTCATCAACCGGGAATGGCTAAAACAGGGGAGGTGCAGCAAAGCTTCGTGGGTAGCCCCCACTTGAGAGTAAGATTTATCCCTGTCTAAAGGTCCCTTTATTTTTCGGCTTAGTGGTGCGGTTGCTGATCACAACTGCGGGGTGGTCTTGTTTGGAACTGTTCAGTAAGGAATGGGTCCGGCTTTGTGTTGCAGGTGATTGGGAGTAATCCTCGGTACGGTGATCTAGGCCACGTACTGTGACGGGCGGTACCCCAGTAGCCCAGCCATTGTATGGAATCCAAAATCCAATAAGTGCCAACGGTTTTGATTGTATTACCCACTTTTGTGGCTAGTAGCTGGAATTTAATGAATGTAACAATTTCGGCTATTTCTTATTTACTTGAAAACCCTAGACACTACTATAATATCATCGAATTTCCTATCAAATGTTTTGGTTAGCGTAAGGTAAAAACTTTTTCATGTTTATGTGTAGGAAGTCTTACGTGATACCTTTTCTTTTCAAAGGTTTTTCAATGTTAAGCAACTTTAACCTGTTACGCACACCAGACCCATGTCTGACCCAGAGTTATTTCTGTTTTTCTTTAACTCTTGGGTACTCAAATTTTTACGAGTAGCCAAGGGAATTTAGGTTAGGATTCAGGTTAGCTTTGACGAATCGTGGAGGAGCAAATGGAGCAGGAGGCTTCTGCGTATAGTTATATAGTTTTCCGCTGTGTTGGTATCTCTGAGTATCTTCTGTGTGTTTTGAGTTGTAATAACTAGACAGGTGTTTATAACTGTCTAGTATGTGTTGTATTGACTGTGTAACTCTGATATTTGTTGTATACTATGTAATACTTATGATATTAATATAATTTATTCGTTCCGCTGTTGAGACTCTTGTGTTGTTTCTTCTTTCTCTTCTTTCTTTTCTCTTTTCTATCCCTTTCTTTCTTCGGGATGATATGACTTTTTGTGGGAAAAAAGTCGGGTCGTCTCATTTAAATAAATTAAAACATGTCTCTTTATATTTTAAAATCATACTTAATTAATATCAAAATCTCTAATTTTATAGTATATGTAAAACCGACAAAATGCGACAAAATTTAGTTATTTTTGTAAAACGACTATTAATATACCTTTTTATTATCTTTATTAGATGTTTTTAAATAAGATTTATCTTTTTAAATAAATATTTAAATCCATTATTTAAGCCTTTATTTATTATCAACAAAATTTAATTTTTACTTATTTGTTCTAAAATCTAAATTTATACTTTTTTAATTATTAACTATAAGAATAGATAATTATTTATTATATATAACATATTCATTTAAGTTTTTAAATTCCTTTTAATTTTAAAATGGATGAAATCTCTCATTTCTGAAGTAGCGAAATTACGGGTCGTTACATTGTCCCCTACTTAAAAGGATTTCATCCTCGAAATGATATCAAAGATACAGAACTAAAAAGTCAACTATATATGTCAAAGGAAATACTACTACTAAATACTAATGATGAAATACAATCATCGATCCTAGTCCCAACCTGAGTGCGTACTACACACTTGAGGTAAATATAGTCATAAGTCAACTATCTACATCAGTCAACCAAAATATCATACTAAATCCCATATCTTAGCACGTACTACGTGCTTAAGATAATAGCAACTACTGTAATACAAACTCAAAATATCCTAAAATATCCTTAAGTGTGAAACACTACTCATCGAATGAACCCTTTGATGGTGCCTCCAGTCCATCTCTTTTAGTTCCATTACGTCCTCAACTGGCTCCGCGTCATCTATCATCTCTAGAGCTATGTCTCAACCTAGCGGCTGCCACTACTAGCCTCCCATAATCCATGGTTCATGCTCCTCGATCTCAATATCCTCCAAACCGAGATCCTCAGCTATCTCTGGAATGGGAGATCCTGTCTTCTTAATGGGCGTACCCATCTCCCAAATGATCTGCTCATCACTCTTCGAATCATCATCCTCATATAACCGTACATCGTGAATCCCCAAATCTTCCTTCTCCATTACCATAGGTTCCTCTATCAACGGCTTGATCTCCTCTGATACATCCATGGGCTCGTATGTAGGTTCTTCTTCCTTAGTCTCCTTGTCCAACATCCAATCATTTGCTTCATCGTCGGCCTCTACTCCTGCATCAATATCTACGCATACTGGCAATACATCCTCTTTATCTGAAATAACTATCAACTCCTCATCCTCTGAGACATCTATCGGATGGTCGAATGATCCTGGTACTCTCCCCGAGGCTACCTACTTGCATATCCTCCCCGTCACTCAAAATCGGTGTATCCAAAACTTCTAAGTCCTCATATTTAGACAAGGCTTCCATAAATCTTTGCCTAATTGCTAGTCATTCATCCTTGATTACTTTCTTCAATTTATAAAAGAACTTAAAATTAGTTATCCTTTCTTATCAAAGATCCTATCTCAACTTTACTTATTTCATCACATTTTATTAAATGCTTCTTACTAAGTTACTATCGTTTTTTTCATTCTTTTTTTAAATGGGATTAAATATTTTTAGCTTTTCTAATAAGTTGTAACAGAATTTGGTATTGTCAAAGCAGCAAAATGATAGTCTATATCCATTTATTCCCAAGATACATTCATACTAAATGGTTTCTACGGAGTACACTAAAAATGTTTTACGAAAGTCGTGCGGTTAAAATACTTAGATGGAATTTACTAATGCGTTCTTAACTAACTTATGCTTCCACTATCCCTTTTCCTTTTGCTGCAGTAGTAGGTTGACAAGTAAGGGTAGCAAAAGGCCTAAGCTATTCTGCCATCTTGAATATTGGACAGTCTCTAGCGGTATGTCCTATAATATGGCAGTAATAACAACTCTTTGGGACAGTTTTCTTAAAGGTCTTGATGTTTACTCACTCTTTTGTACGGTGACCTCTTTGTCTACATTTGAAACAATAAACTTTGTTCTTCTTATGCCTTTTCTTCTTGGTTGGTACTTCAGTAGATGGCTGTGCAATGGCATCTTTGAATTTTAAGTCATTGCTTATCATCTCCCTAAACAATCCATGGATGAAGCTTACCATGCTATGCTGGAGCTCACCACACTTGCTTAACCAATCCTTAACTTCCATAATCTTTTCCGATTCCAAAAACTTTCTTTGACTTAGGAACTCGAATTCCCAAGAAAGTGAAGCGAAGTTCAGTGCGTTTGTTCTTTCCTGAAAAGAATATTATTTTTCTACATATTATCATCAAATACCTTATTGTCAAATTGTGAAATTTAATTCACAAGTATTTGTTCTTAGTCCTTTTAAATTACCCATTTTATACTTATCAAATCATTTTTAGTTCTTAAGGGTAGTTGTCTAGGGTTATATGGTGAAAGTTCTAAATTCTAGTTCTCAAACAATTAATTCTATATGAAATATCTTATAGTCAAATTATGCAACTCTAATCACAAGATATTCATATTTTAGATTTACTAAGCAAAATTACAAACAATCCTTAATTTTTACCCAAAAATAATAATATCCCTCTTTGTATATTTGAAATATAAACCCAAGGTAAAATTATTTCATTTATTAATTTCTTAAAACAAAACCATTTTTATAAAATTAACAAATAAGCGCTCATATGTATATAATACTCTCATAACTCATTCTAGGGTGTTAATAACCCTATCTCTAATGAGTTACTTACCCTAGGTATTGCTAATCCTATATTTGATGGGACTTACCCCCATCAGACTTCGGTGATCGCTCAACCAAAAGCTCTGATACCAAATGTGATGACCCACAATTCTATACCCTTTGAGCCGACAAATAAAACACTCATGTCCAACCCAAATTGCGCGGAAGTATGGATGACCAATGGTAATAAAGAAAAATAGACAGAACAGAATCTCACACAAATGGAATAATATATAATATTGAACAAATATCTTTATAATGGAAAACTTTTTAAATGCAAATATCAGAGTCTAACCTAAATTCAGCTTGAACAGTTATAAACATCTGTCCTTACAATTTCTGCAGACATCAACTAAAACAAACTAAGTACAGCAGATAGAATATGTCCATATATAGATGAATATCCCCAGCTCTCCTCTGGAAACTCCTACCATCTTTGACCAAACCTGAAATTACTTGGATCTGACCCAAGTATTCAAAATACCCAGATCAGGCTAGATAAACCAGCGTGAGGAAAAATCAATAATAAATGACAGTGTTATATATCAGTCTTTGAATAAAATCATTTGAAAAGAAAGAGCATCTCATAAGACCACGCCCACACATAAACAAGGACTGGTTTTTACCTTATGATAACCAAAACACTTTTATATCAAATCCTTTGATACTATTTCTAGTGACATTCTTTGAAAATATTTGCAAATAAACTTAGTAATCTTATCCGAAATGGTTACCCATAAAGCATTTCGAGGCTATTCATTACGCTAATACAAACAAAACCACAGGTTCTTATTGGAGAATGGATTTCCATACAAATGACCAGGTGAAGGTTCAACCTTCCGAATGGCTACACCTCTAGATGGATGTCCCGAGGACCATCACAAAGGATCCTCTGCCAACACAAGACTGGCATACCTCTGTAACTAGATAGTACTGAATATATCATCCCCCGGTCGTTACCGAACTTTAAACCAGGCTTACGAGCATACAAACCACATTAATTTACATCCCGAACGTCATAGCGGGAAGAAATATATCTAGAAGGGGATGATCATACCCTACTTGGGAATGACCCACTTATCCTTACCGCATCTAATCCTATTTTGGTCATTTTTGGTTTGATGAGGCTTGAGGCAACAATTACCTTTTCATATAGCACATATCATATCTCTTGCCATTTTCATTAAATATTAATTGCCTTCCACAAAAATATAACCCTTGAGCTCGTACGTCCCAAGAAGGGCGTTAAGCTAAGAGAAGTTGTCGTCTCTGCCACCACTGATGTACGTTTGTAAAAACCAATGTATGTAATCTTTAGAAATGCAATGTTAGACAAATGTCCATATAAGTTGTCCAGTAACAGGACAAACTGAAGGCACTCTCCTACTACCACTAGTAGCGAGAAGACCTTGCAATCCGAAAAATCTACACAACGAGGAGATCACTGCTATATATAACTCGATAATGGGTGCGACCCCGAGCAAATCAACAGCAAGTCCTCACGCTATGAAGATCCATGATCTTCAATAATAATCATCTTCAACATGTCTTCACGTCTGAACGTATACATTGGTTCGAAGTGGTTTTCGGATGAGAATCACCCAAATCCGACCTCGGTTCATTCGAAATCCAATTATCGATAAAAAGTGAATATGGGTATACATGATTTATTAAGTCTCTTTTCACTTTAATTCTTTTCGGATGATTTTGACATCTCCCTCTTTTGATATAGAATAATTCTAATTAATTCATTCCTTTACTTTGGAAAATATCTCAAATTTTCCCCTTTAACTTCTCGATCCAAATTCCTTAACTTTTAGGGGGGTCAAAAATAATGTTATTTAAGACATCGTGTACGATAACCCAAAAATCAATCTTTGCAAAAAAAATTGAGTAAATAGGATCATAGAAATTATTCATTTTGGAGATTTTGATAATACCAATCTTCTTTTATTTTAGAAAACGAAACATGATATTTTTTTATTTAAGAGCATCCGGGCTTTCCTTTCGTTCAGTTCCACCCCTCGCCTAAGAAAAAAACATCGGTCAGGTTAGTTCAGAGAACTGGTTGCTCCATCCCTAACCTTAGTTAAACACCTTATTTTATTTTTCCAGATCTCACAAGCGGGACAAATGTACTTGTCGTTTTCGCATACCCAGTTATCGACTTTATTTTGAAGTTGATAATAAAGACTCCAAATTATCTTTCAAATGCTTAATTTTCCTTTTAAAATTATTCACAATTTATTCTAGGAAAAAATCATTACATTTAAACCCACATTCAAAAAGTTAGACAGTTCGCAGAATAAAAGTGCTGCGGAAAGTGCTATATAAGCTTGTTTGATTCAAACAACTTTTAAACATTAGATAATTCATAATTTCCAATCCAAATCTCTTTTAAACCATTTAAATAGATTTATCAAATTTATTTCATATTTTTCCAATATTAAAATCGTTCATTTAAACAGATTTCCTATTATGGTCACTTAACTTCACTAGCATGATTTTTCTAGAAAATTGATTTGGACTTAATTCAAAATCCACTCAACGAAACTTTGACTTTCTTTCTTCATTTATAAGATATGGATATATTAGTCTAGAATTTTCTTATCTCGAACAATTCCGAGCTATATTCCACTCTACACATTCATTTGAACTTTTTGTCGCGAAATCGCGAACTACCATCGCGCGACGCACCTAGTTTTAACTTATAAAATCATTACAAATCGTTTTAAATCGGTATTTTCACTTTTTAAGATATTCAAAAAATATTTTCACTATATTATAATATTATTATATTCCCATTATTTTAATATTAAATTTTAAATTCCAATTTCAATTCAATTTCAACTCTAACGTCAAATTAAACTCATTTAAAACTTGGATTTCATATCTAATTTCAATTTAAACTTCAATTCAACCTTAATCTCAACTTCAATTTTTCAAAATCTATTTTAATTTCACTATTCATCTCAATTTAATTTCAATTTAACTATCCTTTTCAAACCCGTTTCACTTCAAATTTCTAATTCTCTTTTATTTTTACTTTAATTTTAATTCTAATTGAAAAGAGACTTATTTTTCCAAAATATCTCATATCACTAAAATTTGATCTTTCTTAATAAAGGGATAAATCAAAACGAACATAACCAATGTCCATATTCATCGCTGACATAACATCCATTCAACCAATCACATAGCATATGATTTCAAATTCAACATTCACTATCAATACAATAACGGGATATATTATCACAATTCAATTATCTAACCAACTATCAAACATCCATATTAACAATCAATTTGGTATAAACATTCATATGTTATAAGGGTATTGATGTGTTTGTTTTAAATAACCAAAATATAATTTCAAAAGCGATGAGGATTTCTCACCTTCATATCCACTCCGTCAATCTTTTTGTTGGCTAACGTTCTTCTCTAACTAATGCACTTTTTCTGAACGTCTTAAATTCTCGCCTTTATTTATTTTCCTTTCGAACTGCTTTTGTTTTCCTTTCTCTTTTCATTTTCTTTTCTTTTTATTTCTTTTTTTATTTGGCCATGAGCTTTAGAGGGGAATAGGGTGTACGGCCTTGGGTATGTGGCTTTAGGCATGGGTATGGCTTATAGGTTTACGGGTAGGTTAGTGTAAAGGGGTGTATGGCTTGGGGAGGTGGAGTATGGGCTAGGGTATGTGGTGTGGCCGAGGGTAGGTGGGGCATGCGTGAGTTTGGGAAGGGTGCGTGGGTGGGTTGGATGCTTGGGTGGTGAGTGTGGGTTGTTGGAAGAAGGTAGAGGCTTGTAGGCTTGGTGTTCGTGATGTAAAGGTGTGGTGATGTTTGGTGATGGTGGTGGAAGGAAATGAAGAAGTGGAGAAGGAGTTTGGAAAATTTGTAGAATGGAAATGTAGTAAAAAATGAAAGGAGTTTGGAAATTTTGTAGAATGGAAATGTAGTAAAAAATGAAGGGAGTTTGGCTTGTATTTATGGGTGGAGAATTGAGTGGAAAATGATCTTACTACCCTCTTCATATTTACATTTAAATATATTTTTCTTTTATGCACGAAAGGAGAGATTTGATGTGCATTAATGGTGATGTTAAAAATAGGAATGATCAATTACATTTCCTTCCTTAAATTTTGAACTTAAAAAGAATACTTTTCCCTTTGATTTGATTTTCATTAATGGTAAGCATATGTGTCACTAATCCCTTTAGTTAGCTTTCTTTTCATACTTTATTTTGCTTAAATTCTATGTGTATAAGTCCCATCTTGCATAAGAGAAAAGAAGTGTGTGTAATTTCTTAGTTTTCTTTTTCACTCTTTTTTCAAATCATGTATTAACATTATTTTTATCATTTTTCTTTTATTAACTTATAAAAAGTGACATCTTGATTCTATAGGACGTAAATGAAAGTGTTGTATAGCTTTTAAAGTGGTATTATATAGCTTATAAATTGCATATGATCATTCAACGTTGCGACAACTTGTTTTGGTTGAAAATGGTGTTTTTGTCGACAAATTTTACAGTCAAAATTTGATGTTTTTGTTAAGCTATGTATTGAAGTAAAACAAAATTTAAAATAAACCTTATACTTCTTTAAATAAATTAAAACATATCTCTTTATATTTTAAAGTCATGCTTAATCAATATCAAAATATCTAATTTACAGTGTAAGTAGAACTGATAAAATGCGATAAATTTGGTTATTTTGTAAAACAATTATTAACATACTTTTAAATATATTAATATACTTTTATTATCTTTATTATGTGTTCTAAATAATATTATCTTTTTAAATAAATATCTAAGTCCATTTATTTAAGCCTTTATTTATTATTAATAAAACTTAATTTTTATTGATGTGTTCTAAAATCCAAATTTATACTTTTTTAATTATTAAATATAAGATTAGATAATTATTTATTATATATAACATATTCATTTAAGTTTTAAATTCCTTTTAATTCTAAAACAAACAAAATCTCTCATTTTTGTGTAGCGAAATTACGGGTCGTTACATATATTCCCCACCGGCATTGGCTGCATTGGTCTTTGCTCTAGTTTCGACCGAGCTACTCTTTTTCAGCTATCTACAAAAATGGTATTCATTATCCCTCTATCGAACCATCCTAGCCAACTAGAACTTAGATGTGGTTTGGCCAAGGTGGGTCGGCTAGCACGGTTTGGCATGTGTGGTTCGGCATATGAGTGGTTCGGTCGTAGTGAGTGGTTCGGCATAGAAGGAGGCTGGTGTATAAAGGAAGGAGGTTCGACACTTGGTTGCTTCAAGTTGCAGGCAAGTTTACTCCAAGCTCTTGATAGAACTGCTTCGAGTCATTCCCGAGAGTAGTGATCGACATTGGTCGGTCGGTAAATGCCGCTCAGTAAAGGTTGGAAGTCCATATATAGCTTGGTCAGGGGTGGAGTGGTTCGGCATAGGCCGTCGACACGGTAGTGTTGGTCGGTTATGATGAGGGATGTTGGCTTGGCTATGATCTTGATGGGCCCGGATTACTCAAGAAGCACAATTACCTGGATTTGCCTATAAATACAACATGAGGGGATTCAGAAAAAGGATCTTCTTTCTGCTCTCCTAAATTTTCTTCTTGAAGGCTAAGGCACTCAGCAACTGTTAAACTTTGGGTTGTACTTGTAATCGATTATTACAGCAATAAAAAGGAAATTTTTCGAGTGGACGTAGACCGGAGTTAGACGAACCACTATAAAATATGTTGTTCTTTACTGCTTTCATTTTAATTTTTACTTTTTTTCATATTTATACTCTCTACATACACTCTATCTATGAGCTATGACTGGTACTTGATGCTTTCATCTGGATTTGGGTGTTAGTGACCAATTTTGATGCTAACATTTTGGTGCTTTCACTGAGAAGGCTAACACTTGGGATTTTGGAGTTTGGATTGAAAAGCTTAGGAACTTGGATTTTAGAAAGCAATGGCTAGACCGCCAACAGGGAAGCAAGCAGCGGAAAGGAGCAATCAGGAAGGAAGTCAAGCGGCCTCTTCTGGAGCTGGAGAGGATCATGCATCCTCTACATAACTCGGGACGAGATGCAGGTTATGATGAATTCTATGCAGGAGCAGATGATGAAACAGCAAGAGGAGATGATGCAAGATCTTCTCAAGCAATTTGGAGAACCAGGAACTGCAGATGCTCAAGTTCTTGGAACTCAACCAGTAGGTGGATGGAGTGACTCAATAGTGGGCAGGTTCCATTCAAAAAACAGCTATCAATCTGGATGGACCTAGACTCAGGGGCATACCACCAGGTAATGCTGGACCAGTTCATGGAGGGATACCGAAAGACGCTGCATGGCCCGATGCTAATAGGAATACAGGAGTACGTGATGAGGAATATGTGCCAGGATTTCCTTGGGGACTCGGAGGGCAGTTTGGAAAACATGGATAGGAGGCAACTCTTAGTTGAAAACGCTAGATTAGCTGACATTATCGGGAGGACTATTCGCGAGGTCTGATAAATAGGGATTCAGAGGAAGTTAACAAAAGTCCGTTTACTCGGAACATCAGGACAGCTAAAAATCTGCCCGATTTCAAACTGCCCACTCTTGAAGATACAACTAGAAGACAGATCCCATTGACCACTTAATGAGGTACACTAGGCATATGGAAGTGCTGGGGGCAACAGAGGAGGTTATGGCCCGATGTTTCCCCTGTACTTGACTGATATAGCTGCTATGTGGTTCAAATAGCTGGAGGATGGATCCATTGGAACATGGACGAAACTGGTGGGCAAGTTCTTAAGTCAGTTTGGAGTTCGCATAAAAAGGCCAAAGAACGTGGCGACGCTAACGTCAGTTAGACATGGGGCGGATGAATCGCTCAGGACATTCTTAACTCGATTTAATGCAGCAGTTGCTTCGGTGGATCGGCCAGATTCATCAATGGTTCTGATGGCTCTGGTATCAGGAGTTAGAGATGATTTGAATTTCAAAGTATCATTGATACGGGACCCACCGTTGGATCTTGGGGAATTCTTTCATAAAGCTGAGAGATTTCTCCGACAAGAGGATGCATGTTCGAACATGAGGTCAAAGGAAGTAAACATACTTAAGGATGGAGGACTACCCGGCAAAAGCTCGGGTAAGGACAAGGATAAAGGAAAAAGGAAGCACTGGGGAGAACTAAAGTTCTCCACTTACACAGGATTGAACGCGACATTGGAACATATATTCCTGGACACTCAAGATCGCCTTCCATATCGAAGGTTGGCGAGGAGGGAGCCCTCGAAATGCAAAAGGGCGTCAGGAAGGCACTATCTTTTTCATGACCTGGACGGGCATGATACTAACAGCTGTCGGCATTTGAAGGACATAATCGAGGAGTATGTAAGGAATGGTTAGTTATTATAATATGTCGAAACTCGGAATGCAACGGTAGAACAGGAGCAGCCACCGTCTACCTTGAGCGATGAGGGCATGAGGCCCAGGAATGGTGGCTGGTTGGTCATCAACTAATCTTGATGGTTTGGAATAATTAACAAACTTCGGGCAAACAGCTAAATCACTTACTCATGTATGGGGTCGAAGATAACCCTCAGGCATGCTCTGAGATGATGGTTTACCGAGATGCCCCGGTTTATGAAATCTATTTTTTTCCTTCGACTTGGACATTTGCTTTTTATGGTCTAGCTTTGGAGTTTGGTTTGAACTTCCTATTTTGCTCGTTTTCTGGTTTGAATTCGAGTTTGGAATTTTGTTTTTGGTTTAGATTTTTGATATGGATTTCTGGTTTTCTGGTTAGATTTGGATTTTGGTTGGATTTTCCTTTGGATTTTGGCTGAAAGGTCACCGAGCATGGACTATGCTCGGTAAGGGTCCGGAGAGACTGGGATTCATCCCAGGACTTAGGCCCTATATAGTTTCCTATATAGGTCATTGAGTATGGAATATGCTTGGCAAGAGTCTGAAGTGACCAGGATTTGGCTTAGGACTTAAGCCACAACATTATTTGGCGTTCAAGGAACCTGAACCAGGATCATCGTGGAATTACTTAACATAGGTCATCAAGTGTGGATTGCGTTTGGCAAGAACCCGAAGAGGTTATAGATTTGGATATTGGCTATGAACAGCTAAGGATTTGGACATCGACCCGAAGAGGTCATGGACGTGGTTATTGGTTGTTGGATATGGATGGATTAGAACTCGGTTGTCGAGTTCAGATGGATATGGATTTGGCTAAGGATTTGGTTACTGGATTAGGAATTGGATATCAACTTAGAGTAGTTGTAGATGCGGATAAGGATACGGCGACAGCACTTAGAAAAAATGGGTTGGATTATGAATCGGAAAGTATGGATATGGATAACAAACGTACTTCGGATATCGTACTTGAGGCTATTCAAAACACACCTTCCAACAGCAAGGTATGTTTTGGGGGGGAAAATGTTAACCCACCTTTCGGTAAGGCAACGGATAGGCGGATTTAACTAAGTCGACTTCATGATTATCGAGGTTGGAATATGATGGATTCGGTTTAAAAGGATGGACTTCACTTGGTATTCGTTCGGTCGAGAAGTGTAGAAGTTACGCAGCTCGGTCTGGAAGTTGTGGGTCGTTCGGCATGGACGGCTCGGTCTGGAAGTTGTGGGTCGTTCGGCTTTGGTGGGATGGTTCGGCATTAGAGGTGGCTCGGTATGGTTTGGGTTGGCAAGGTGATATGGCTCGGCATCGTACCTTGCTTGGCATCGTACCACGCTCGGCATCGTACATCTCTCGGCATCGTACCTCGCTCGGCATCGTCGGCATCGTACCTTGCTCGGCATCGTACATCGCTCGGCATCGTACCTTGCTCGGCATCGTACATCTCTCGGCATCGTACCTCGCTCGGCGTCGTACATCGCTCAGAATCGTACCTAGGTTGGCATTGGACATCGCTCGGTATTGTGGTTCGATCAGGATGGGTCACTCGGTCTGGAAGGTATGCACCTGTGTGGTAGTGTGGCTCAGTCTAGGAAGATGTGGTTTGGCCAAGGTGGGTCGGCCAGGACGGTTCGGCATGTGTGGTTCGGCATATGGGTGGTTCTACCGTAGTGGGTGGTTCGGCATAGAAGGAGGTTGGTGTTTTAAGGTAGGAGGTTTGGCCTTGGTTGCTTCGAGATGTAGACAAGTTTACTCTGAGCCTTGGACAGAAATGCTTCGAGTCGGGCCGGGAGATGTGGATTGGCATTGGTGGGTTGGTAGATGCCGCTCGGTGAAGGTTGGAAGTGCATATGTGGCTCGGTCAGGGGTGGAGTGGTTCGGCATATGCCAGTCGGCAATTGTTAAAATTTGGATTGTAACTGTAATCGATTATTATAGCAATAAAAACGAAATTTTTGGAGTGGACGTCGCTGGAGTTAGTTGAAGCACTATAAAAGCAGTTGTTTTTTACTGCTTTCATTTTAATTTTCACTGTTCTTCATATGTATACTCTCTACATACACTCTATCTATGAGTTGTGAATGGTACTTGGTGCTTTCATCTGGATTTGGGTGTTAGTGACCAATTTTGGCGCTAACAATATATATAAATATACAAATACATGTATTTATATATGTGTGTGTGTGTATAATAGAAAATTCTAATATATTATCTTAATATGTTCCTAATTCCTATCCTAAAGGTATGTTTATCTCTGAACCAAATATAATAATCCACCTTTTCGACCCTTGGGTTCAATGCCCGAACTTATGTCAACACCTTAAGAATTTAAAAGGAAAAGTCATTGGGGTAAGACAAAATAAATAGATATAGTTCTAACTAATAACATCCATAGTCTCACAACGTAAGGTAACAAAATGTAATACACATTAATCATATTCACATCACCATAACATGTCTAAACGTCATATACAAATGTTTGTACAATACGAACCAACCCTTATCATGCACATAATCAGATCTAGGTCATTAAACTTATTTACATCACATATCATTCGTATAAGTAAATCTCTGCCCTTTATACCCTCTTGTCTCCAAATTTCATCAACATGGATATGTAAGTGAAGAGTAAAACTAGGAGTGGGTCTGACATTAGTCTGGTGAGTGAGCCATAATTTACATTACATATACTACAAAAATATTGATATAGCATGATATGAGTAAAACCCTCGTTCGCTTCATGTCCTGATGGTTATGTCATACTTAACTACTATATATATCTAGTCATATTGTACAACATCTATGTGGACTCACTTATCTAGACTCGCTTTGTATGCTATAGGGTCGCTTGTTATCTACCATCACATAAATCACATATAGGACTCACTGCCATAGACCTGCTTCATGCACTACAGGTTTTCTTGCTATCCTTGTATAAAAACTGGACTCGTGCTCTATACTTGCCTCTTGCACTATTGGGTCAAGTGTCATCCATCCTTCACACTGGTTCGCAAAATCCTATAGGGGAGTAGAGCAACACTTGGACTACCTAGTTGTGTCATAGGCTTGTATCCATATCCTGGGATACCTACTTCCGCCATAGGCTCATTTATGTGCACATCACCACCATATCAATATGTTTTCATATCACTAACAATACACGGATACATCATAAACAACAATCAATGAACTGAATTCGTAACATCATCACTTTCTTCGTTAATAGCTTCCAAACACATTCAAAAAACAATATGAGCAAGATTCGAATCGATAAGTATTAATATATACATATATACATGCCCATAGGTGTCTAGGTTCAACTTGACCCCAAAATAGGCCTCTATGGACCCGTTAGAGCAACCGATGGACCGATGTACGTGAAAAATGGGGATTTGTCAAATCGTGGATTTTGATTTTCCACTATGTCGTTTCACCTCCAATTACCTCCATTTTGGCTTCACTCTCCTAGGAACGTCCTTACCACATATCCATATGTTTTGAAGTCTGATTTTACAATTTCTTTCATCAATCTATTGTATATTTGTTATATTACCCCATTTGAATGAAAACCTAACTTCCATTTACTTTTTCTAGTAAATTCTCTTTCAAATCCCTGTTAAATCCAAAGCTAAATGCTTTTAATGTTTAATGCAGTAAGATAGCCTACATATAACATATAGAGGATCAAGATTGCAATATATGAAGAGTACGTAATGAATCACTTACCAAAATTGCTTCTTACACTCTAGATCTCCGACGTCTATCTTGCTACGCCTCTTAGCCTAGGAATTTCATTTCCAAATCATTTTATATACATATCCCTCTCCAATAGCTTCAAATAGCCCCTGATTTCTTGTAATTTCATTAATATTTGAGAAAGATATGGTTGTTTGATACTTTTTGTGTAAAGACGAAGAGAGGAAGAAGAAGATGAGTCACATGTATAGAAAAACAGAAAATAGTACGTGACTTTTATTTATATAGAAGGAGGGGAATAATAGTCACTTGAATTTTGAATTTTGGAAACTGGCACTGTTTCAACAATAACTTTATTATACGAATTCCAAACAAGGCAAACCAAAATATTACATGAATTAAAAAATAAGAAGGACACAGTCTGGGGTGTTTCGTTATTAAATTCAAAAATTGGAAAAACGACCATTTTGCCACTCCTTATTTTTAATTAATTTTACTAATATATTAAATTCATTTTTTTCACGTGGTTATATTATTATTATTTAATTATAATGATTACCGAATTTTAGTGGATTATGAAATAAAATTCTTTTTTGAAATAAATTTTCAATCTTATTTATTTTGAATATTTAACTTTTTAAAAATTGGTTTATCGCTTTTAACATATCATAAAATCATTTTTGGCCTTTTAAAAATAACCGAACTCAATTACAAATTCAAAATTCAATTTAATAGATTATTTTCATACTTTATCAAATATTCTACTATATATTTTCCAAATTATTTCCTTTTGACCACATTTTAATATTTCAAACCATTTTTAATTATTTAAATCTACATTTTAAAGTTCAATTTATTCCTTTTGAACTACAAGTTTTTACAATAACTATAGCCCCAAAACATAAGCAGAAAGATGATAATTTTTTTGCTTGGATATCAACCATCCAAGCCATATAACATAAATGGTGTAACCTTACCCAAAACATCATATCATTGACACCCGTCATCAAATCAATTCAATTAATCCACGAAACGTACATGTGTGATGTAACATTGCCCATTGTGTTGGGTCAATGACACCCATCAACAAACCAATTAAAATTACCATTTTATAGGGATAAAAAATGCAAAGCACTTTGAATACTACTCGGTTCCATCTCTGATCATCACCGTAATGACATAGAACAAAAATTTGAATTTCAATCATTTCAATTTCTATTGAGGAACCAATCACCGAGTTAGATCAAATAATACATCATTTGGATAACGGATCCAGTTGATTAAAATTCCAAAATCATTAGTCCCTCTTATCAGGACCAAATTTTCCTAGTCAAACTAAATTTTACATATTTCTTCAATCCTCCAATATTAGGTAAATACCATCTCAATCCAATCTCCATCATACAGGTTTTAATTTAAATATTTGTTGTTAAATTAACGTACCTTCTCTATGATGTTTCAACCAAAATAAAATATAACCTCCGATTAAAATTCCAAAAATCATTAGTCCCTCTTATCAGGACCAAATTTTCCTAGTCAAACTAAATTTTATATATTTCTTCAATCTTCCAATATTAGGTAAATACCATCTCAATCCAATCTCCATCATACAGGTTTTAATTTAAATATTTGTTGTTAAACTAATGTACCTTCTCTATGATGTTTTAAAATAGAGGAACCAATCACCGAGTTAGATCAAATAACACATAATTTGGTTAACGGATCCAGTTGATTAAAATTCCAAAATCATTAGTCCCTCTTATCAGGACCAAATTTTCCTAGTCAAACTAAATTTTATATATTTCTTCAATCTTCCAATATTAGGTAAATACCATCTCAATCCAATCTCCATCATACATATTTTAATTTAAATATTTGTTGTTAAACTAACGTGCCTTCTGTATGATGTTTCAACCAAAATAAAATATAACCTCTCCTTTTTAACTAACTCGAAAAACTTCTTGTCTAATTTCCAATTATCTTCTATAGATATATGGCTAAGTCGCACAATAACTACACAAATAAGTTTATTTACTTGAGGAGGGAGATTAGAGTCTTCAACCGAGGTATATGGAACTCCATCGTTAAAGAAATATATCAACTCGTCATCATGTGCTATCGGGATGATGATGTACTACAGAATCATGCTCAGTCCTTTACTCCTTATTTAAAGCATACCACTTTACCAGCTAATATTAGCAACTTATCCATTCTATTCCCAAATTCAACCCAAATTCAAAAAATCTAACTGCATAAAAGTAACCAAATTTTGGACCATATGAAATCCATTTCAAATTGTGGCATGACGTTATAAAATGACATAAGCACCATATGAGATTTAAAGCATAATTATCAACAATAAATGTTATAATTCCTAAAATAACAATAACAACTCACCTTCCTTCATGATCTTCTTCCTTTTATCTTGAGCAGACGATGGTACACTATCACTTGTGACCGTTTCTAATGCATAAGCTTTAACTATCAAATTCTCCCTTCGTTTACTTGGGCATTCCTTTTTTATATGTCCCATCTAGTTACAAATAAAACATTTAATCTACGTGAGGCCAAACCTAAAGTCCTTTGCTACATGCTCTTAATTTTCGCTTTAATTACATCTTCTCTTTTCTTGCTTTCAATTAACATCCTAGATTTTACATTTTCGTTGTTTTTGATTTAACTCTTCCAAGGTTGTTTATACTTCAGGTATCTCCCCATTAATTGAAATCAATAATACTGCCTCAACTAGTCCTTCAAATATAGCTCCATATGGTATCTAGTTCAATGAAAACTCCTTAAGTATTGAGTTTAATACTTTGAAAAACTTCATCACCTTTTTGCCCCAGGTGTTGACTAATTCTAACCTGAACCTTATTTACCCATTAAAATGGTTTACATACTCACCTACATTCATGTTACCCTACTTAAGGTAAATGAATTTCTCCAATAATATTCCTTTCTCCCCTTCGAAGAAAACATCATTTTAAATTTTCTCTTAAAAATCTACCCAAGAAATATTCTCCTTATCATTTTCAATTGTAACAACCTCCTACTGTATTAGCTGCTTTTGCCAGGTTGCCGGTTATCTTCTTATAACTTCATGCACCCTTAAAAACGGAACTAAGAATAAATGTTCACACTAGGAATATCCATAGCATCCACTATGGCGTCTTTTCCAGTTTCGGTTTCATCCCCACACCTAATAATTGTTTTCAGTTCCAATTCCAATCGAGGCACTCATTCTCAGCAATTTATAAATATGATTCATTAGTGACTCCCTAATAGATTGAAATCAACTAGAATAGTAAATAAGGTATACACTTATACCCAAATCATATATTATAACCGTATATGTTTACTTTTAAATAAATACAAATATGCTCTCTCCATTCGTTCTTGATCTTTAATTTAGGATGGTTTTGCTCTGATACCAGTGGTACAGCCCACGTTTTTTGACCCTAGGATTGATGCCTGATTGATGTAAATCTCAAAAAGTGAAAACAACATATCGTTAAGTTATGATAACAAGAAAAATAGAGTCTAAATATAAAATTTTTGAAATTGCAGTAGAAGGAAACAACATATATTAAAACACATCTTATATTCAACATAGATCTAATTAAAATGTTAGAGCTATACAAAAAATCAACATATAGAAATTAATTATCATAGGATACGGTTGTATTTTCTCAATACCTATAGTGCGAGACCTTCATCAGCATATCCTCCATGTCAATGGAATCCATCAACCTAGCGATATAGATAAAAAGGAAAATAGAAGTGGGGCAAACTATTCATATACACTATAAAAAGATTAATAAAACATCGTTAATATCTCCTAGCCTATATACAACTACCTTGACCTACCTATTTGCACTCGAGAAGTAATGTTGACATTTACCTAAGTTTAATACTTAAATAGGGTCATGCCACATCTCATTATACACTGTACGCAAACAAATACTCAAACAATAAGGTTCACTAAATAAAAAAATACCTAGGGAAAGAAAATTTCCCCATAATGACTAAAACATTACTATTAAAAGAATAATAATTCCCTAGAACAAATATTTCCTTTATTGCTATGAGAATACTAATGGAATAACCATTATCTCAGAATAAGTATTTCCTTTTCAAACTAAGAGAACATGTATTTCCCTAAGATAAATATTTCCCATATTGCAAGTTACTCGAAATAATTACCCAATAAATCAATAGCACATTGTACATGCTTAATGTCAATATTTGTTCATACAAATTCTATTGATACCCAATGCTGAAAAAAAGTCAAACATCAAGTTTCACAAACATCGAACTTATGTACGTTTGGTGACATGTATATATCTTACTACATCAAAGTCGTACCTTGTTTCCTCCTTCGAGCTAGTCCGAAGTATCACATGAATTCCTAATTCTGCAACGCCTCCTTTTCATACTAGCCTAGTCGACTAAAAGTAAAACATAGCCTTTTAATTCGACCACCACTCAACCAGTCGGTCTTGGGGTTGTCACTGGTTCATCGATCTGTTCATGTCTATTCTCATTCCAACATATTTTTGAGCATTTTTCTTTGTTATACTTCATTTTTTCTATTATGTACACAAATTCATCACTTAGTACTTCTTAAAATCGACATAGATTGGATTATCTTCAATTATTGTGGTATAATACTTACTATAAATAAAAATAAACTATTGTCATTGGGTCTAATTATCAATTGATAGATTTTAATTCCTTATTAGATCCTTAATAGCCACTACCTATACATTAACGCTCCAACTATATTATATAGGAATAGTAAAATTTCAACCACATAGATTTAAGGACCAAACCCTAGTCCATTGTTAGATTGCTGCATCATCAATCTTTAAAATTTTGCCTCCTATATGGTATGTACTTTTAGTACTCTATGCCTTTTGCATAATTTAATTGATTCGTTCGATTCTATCAAAATATTATGCTAGCCATTATGTTTGAAGATTAGAAAGGAAGAGGGAAATGGGAATAAAATGAAACGGTGGAATTTTCTGATAATGAGAATAGAAATAATGTACCATTCTATGTAGGCTTATAAATAGATAGAGGGAAGAGTGATGGTAAGACAAACTTTTAAATTTTAATTTTTGTGCTCACTAGTTGACACAAAACCACCTATAACTCTTTTATGCGGCCTCTAAACTATGTAGATGAATATATTGCAAGAATTAGAAAAACAAACCAGTCATAATGGCATGAGTCTCGACAACTAATACCAAAGTTGGAAAAAGTTCGTTGTGCCCTTCTAATATTTCAATTAATTAAATCATAATTTAAAATTTAGTGTTATTAATTATTAAAAATAACAAGTATTACATTCTCCATATGATGGATAATGATTACTCATGATCGTTGGGGTCATCAAGGGGTTACGTACTTGTGGTTGTGGAGACATTATAAAATAACATAATGCAATACTTCTATAGGTTATTATAACTAAGTCAAAATAGAAGATCTCATAATGATTGTAACGACCCAGAATTTTAGTCATTGGAGTTTGAAATATTTAATTATTTTAAATATTGAAAAAGTTGATTCTATAAGTTAAATAACAAGAATTTCAATATAGTGATTTACAAGATAATTAAATTGTTGAATTTAATAATTTGTAATTGTTTAAAATAATCAAATCTTGGATTTTAATTTGGATAAAATGATTTCAAAGCTTATTTAAATTTTGTTGGATAAGAGTGATAATAAGAGACTTTTAATTTAGATTTAAAAAGGATTAATTTGGTTTTTAATAATAATTCGTTTTAATTAACATATAAAATAGCCTTCCAGGGCACTGTCTTGGATTTTAACAAAACAAATTTCATCGGATCCGTAATAGTATATCATTGTATGATAACAAAATTCATAGCAATCAGATGTAACTTTGGACATACGAGATCAAAATGTGCAGAAACTAATTTAAAAAATTGATGATATAATCGGGGTTGAAAACCTATCTTCTGCATATGATCGAATTAAACCTCGAGACTAGTTCCATTCCATTCGTAATAGGGGCATAAGATATAGAATGCTTGGTGGCACATCTTGTTTGGAGTTTGAGATTTTTGAACGTTGAAAAGCTTGATATTTTAAATTTAAAATAATAAATAAGTACATATATATATATATTCCCATATTGGTCCCATACCCTACATGCAGACCATACCCCCACAAACTAAACGAGCCTTTTAAAAAAAATCAAATTTCTTAAATTCTTGGACAAGTTAAATAAATGGCATAGAAATGTTAAAAACTCAATTCTTTTATTTATTTTGTCTAAAACCTTCAATCTGTATGGGTATATGGGAATGCGTCCAGTAATGGAAGGAGGTCGACGGTGAGAAGTCTGCTCACCACGAACTAGGGTTAGTGATTGTAGAGTTTATATGCTTTGATTCTAGAATTAGAGTTCGGTTTTGGATTGAGTAGGTCGAGTAGCACCTGCGGCTTGAAATTAGCGAATCGTGGCTGGAAGATGGAGGACGTGACATTTTTTGGGGGCGTGGATAGGCTATCAGGTTGCGAGAGGGAGGAGTGGAGCGAATTCGAAGGCCTTGGGTCCAAAGCATGGAGATGTTAAAGACGAGAGCGTCGGTGAAGTCGAATCCTAGAATCGAGGCGTGTGGTGGAAGATATGGGGGTATATCCATGTTCATGTATGCACAGGCATGAAAGAAGATTTGGGGATGAAAGACGGTAGGGGCAAGATTGTAATTTTAATGAAGTTTGTAAGTTTTATTTATTTATTTATTTATTTAAAAATCAATAACTTAAAATTTTAATAACTCTCTCATATGAGGTCCAATGGAGGCATGGATTTTTGCAATGTGCTCTTAATAATGAAAGCTTCGTGATGGAACTTGTTAGGATGAATATAGAGACGATTGAAATTTGGGCTAAAATAGGACATCATTCGATTTTAATTCCAAACCAGAATGCCTCAACAACAACAAAAAATTTCGGTGAGCTTAATTTATCTTTTTGGTTGACTAGTATGGTAAATAGTTAATAAAAATTGTTGAATGGTTGTGTGGATGAATTGCAATATTTATTAGTTGGTTTGGATATATTCCCACCTTTCGAGCGGATGAGACCCTATTATGTTTCCATGTAAGAACATATGATCCTTTGTATTTGAATCTTGTCCCAAAGCAATTAATTTGTATGATACAATTATATAACTTTTGTGATGTAGGAGGATAGGTTGGAGCGATCCAACTAGATTCCTCTCCGATTTTGATTTTAGTTACATATATATATGTGCTAATATATATGAGCTATGATGCATGGAGATAAATTGGAGGGATCCAGTGGAATTCCTCGTTATTATTGAATTGTTTTCAATAATATTCCAGTCGTATGAATTATTAGACAATAGACCTGATTTTTGAAAATGTGGGCTATGATATTGTTCCACGTTTGAAAAAAAACTAAATCCCAGTGGTGGTAGAAAATTAATATCGATATTGGTTGAGTGTTTGGCAGCTATTGGCCTTAAATTAGTATTTTAAAAATATTGTAAATTACTATTTGAGTTGGAATTGCTTTTGAGACAGGAAATGATTTTTTAATCCGAAATTTGGTTTTAGAATTATGTTGTTTTAAAAGATTGTCTACTTATATAGATATATTATTTTAAGCTCAATTAATTATATTAATATCATTTTAAAGTATTTAATTATATTAATATTATTTTATACTTATCTAATTATATTGATATTATTTTAAAGTATTTAATTACATTAATGATATTTTTAAGTTATTTAATTATATCAATATTGTTTTAAAGTTATTTAATTATATTTGTTTATAGTTAATATTATTTTAAAGAATTTATCAAAATGTTATAAGTTTGGAAGGTTACTTTATTCAAAAATAACTATGGTTTGAAATTAATAGTAAGGATTATTAATAAGGTTTTGAAAATAATATAAAAATGGTAAAGATCAATTATTATTATTAATTTAACAATATTTATTAATTATTAATTTTAGGATGTTTTAAAGTTAATAATTTTCATTTATTTATATTGATTATTGTTAATAATTATTATTATATAATGGTGTTTCAAAGTAAAAGATTATTAATTATTTATAAATGTTTCTGAGATTCATAAATAGAGTTGAAAGACTTGGATTTTATAAAGGAGTTTATAAAATGGTATGAAGACTTAAGGGAAGATTTTTATAAATGGTTAGATATTTATAAATGAATTTTAGAGATAGGTTTATAGATTTATAAAAGGAGTTTTATAAATGGTTTTATGGAATTATACAGGGTTTGTAAATGATTTTCGAAATGTACAAAGAGTTTATAAGTGATTGAATTCTTATAAAGAGATTATAAATGGTTTTTTGGAGATTTATAAAATGGTTTATAAATGGTTTGGAGAATTGTAAGGAATTTACAAATGATTTAAGAATTGAATAAAAAGAGAATCTTTCTCAATTTTGTGGATATACTTAAATGGTTGAGATAAGTATATGGATATTTTCTAAGCATTGAAAATATAGAGATTTGAGGATATACCTTTGTAAAAGTATTTTTATACAAGTAATCAACAAAATGAATTTATATAAATGAAAGATTTATTAAAAGGAGGCTGGTGGTTGCTTATATGCTTAACCAATATTGTTTTCATCAATGGAATAAATCTTTGTTTAATTGTGTGTATGTTGATAGTTAAATAACCGGCTTCAAATCTTGGCCGAAATATGTAATCCTTCTTAATTTTGATGGTATGGAAATATTCCCTACTTAACACCGAAGGATATTAACTCGGTAAATGTCTACGAAAAACACAAAAATTGTATGGTACAGTTACCGTCGGTGGTGCTATACTATAGGTATAAACTCATTTCGTTCTTTTAGGAAAATGATAAAGAGATCCGCTCACTTAAACGTTAGGGGGTGATCCCCGCTCTTGTGTATTGTCGGATTATTTCCTAAAGAATCGATATTGAGCATTCGTGAAAATCGACGATTGGTTTTTGGAGTGCCACGAAAACGGAATAGTGTACTCGTAAGAGATGACTCACAAACCGTAACCACTTCGAAACCATATAGGGTTCTAAGAAGGAGTTTCTTGACATATATTGAAATGTTGGAATCCATGTGTCGTTCCGAGACCTATTAGGGAATGGAATCCAGTGGGATTCCGTAATCTATTTGGTGGCAGTGCATAAGCTGGAGCACTGGACGTTGCCTCATTAGTAGTAATGGCTAAACAAGAGATAAGAGGCATGGCCAGTAGGGTTGGCAAACCCATAGGATGCAGTCAGCTCCTCCTAGACATTACTTACAGTTATTATGCATGCTTCGGAAGGATATCATAGATACTTCTGTAGGAGGACCATTCTCGAAGTACTGAGAGCGCCTCCATGGAATCCTATACAATTAGCATATGAGCCATATCGGTTTTTGATTATATGCCTACTATTATTATGATGTACACTCATGAGCATAACAACTACTTTATTAAACCCTTGGACATTTTTATAATATCAATGGATTTTCTATAGAAAGGGTTTTGGTTATCGTAATGTAAAAATTTGTCCATGTTTATGTGCGTCATGGTCTTACAAGATATTTTGATTTTAAGATTTTTCTTATAACTTTAAAATCCAGTTGGGTGTGTTATTTCACGCTAGTTTTTCAGGTTGACTCTGGTGTTATTTTATTATAATGATCGGGTCAGACCGAGCAAGTTTACAGATTTCAGTTGGAAGCTTTGGTGCTTTAGGAGACGAGTAGGAGGCCTAGAGACGTATCCACGTAGATGGTTTTTTTCCTGCTGTATTCATTGTTGTATTTATCAGTAGTTGTATGGACAGGCTGTTATAACTGTTAAGCTGAATAGGTTAGTATACTATGATTGATGTTTGTACATGAATACATATCACAGTTTTTCTTTTGTGTAAAGATTTGTGGTATATTATAGGTTATTTGTTCCACTGTGAGATTCTGTATTGTTTAGTTTTCTTCTTATCTTCTTCCTTCTTTCTTCTTCTTTTTCCCTAACAATCGGGTTTTCAGACATTCGATTGCTCGACACGCAATATAGTGGACGTATTATGTCAATTTTTGAGGGGCGAAAATCCTGGCCGTTACATTTGGTATCAGAGCTGAAGGTTAAGCGAGAATCTTGACTTTGGTGGGGTACTCATTAGAATAAGGTTAGGAGCACCCTAGAGTTAGTTTGAGCAGTGTGTTTGTGTGTGTCTATATGAGTGCGTTCTTGTTAGTGATATAAAAACTTTTTATATTCTGTTGGTTGATTTGTTAATAGGCTTATGGATTTTGATCAATACTAGTAATTAACGTTATTGATAGGTGTCTCTAAACAATTGAATAGAGCAATTCGACATAGAATCGTTTTGTAACTATGTAAATGAAATAGTTTTACCTTTGTTATATTTTAATATAAAGGAATAATTTTTTAGAAAATTATTATGATATATATGGTGTGCTTGGTTGTTAGGAAATGACAATGTTATATTATTATCATTTTTTGTATGTTGTTTGTTGTTTGTTATTTGTGATCGGATAAAAGTGGATATTATGATATAAGCAAGATAAACAGTTAAAAATAATTTTACATAACCAAATGAAATTATATAGATATGATGCATAAATGTGATTTATAAATGGAAAGATAATGAAATTTCATAAGTACATTATAAATACGATTTGTAAATAAGAAAGGACTTAAAAGATGGGAACTTAGGAATTTAAATCCCGTTGTGTTTGGAAATGGTTTTTTAAAGTTTTGGGATATAATAATATTAATATTCAGAAAATATTTTAAATGGAAATTTTTGAAATGGAATTTAAAGGGAATAAAAGCATTGAACCCACTTTGGTCGCTGGAAATAATTTATGTGATGACTCAGCATCATCGACCTTTATTTTTGGGTTTCCAAAAGAGGAATTGCTACCATTGAAGATTTGTTATGGTAAAATAAGTTTTGATTTCAAAATTCAAAATTATGATTTGAATTACAAAGAAATTAATTATAATATTTCAAAATGATTTGAAACAAATAAGAACAGGGTGTTTAAACTTGAAAATTTTCATCTATGTATTTTAAGAAAATATAAGAAAATAAGATTGATAACATATAAATTTTGAGAATTCATAAGTTAAAAACAATATTTAAAGTATTGAATGTAAATATTAAGAAAAGTAAAATTGAGATTGAACCATGAATTAAATTTAACTTAAGATAAGTTAAACGAAATGAATTTTGAAAAGTAATGTGACCTAAGTTAGGTTGAGGAAATAATTTTTGAAAATGAAATTGATTAAAATTTGAAATGGATTAATGGAATGAACTAATTTAATGAATCAGTGAACTGAATATGATTTGGAATGTTGATTGATAAAATTGAATGTTGAAATTGTAAAATGAATTGAGCTAAATGAAATTGCATTTTGGTAGAAATAGATATGAACTTAAGTTGTGAAGTAGTAATAAACATGACAAGAGTTGAATGAAATGTTTATAAACTTAAGTAAAATTTTGTGAAATGATTCATAAATGAATGTAGTATAGAGTAAAACATTGTTAAACATAAATTTTTATGGAATGGTTCATAAGCAATATTAGTATTGGAAGAATATACTAAGTAATAAATGAACGTGAATAAAGCAATGTGAATAATTGAATGTAGATAAATTGAATGTGAATAGTTGAATATAAATAAAAGCGAATGAGATTGAAATGAATGTGAATAAAAGAATGGGATAGCTAAGAATCGAATTAAATAAATAAGTAAGTTATACTATATTATTTTATTTGCATAACGGTTTGATCTAGATTCGAGTACATAGTTTCGAGATGATTTACATCGATCCGAGTTGGAATTTTTCACTTGATTCTCGACTACAAACATTGAATATGGATCTTTGTATTGATTCTGGTATTCTCTATCATAGTATATGGCTATGCAAGGAGAATGAGGGTTTCCAATCAAGGAATCAGATCTAAGTCCACACTAAAGTGGTCGTGTGAACGATATTAGTTTGGAAGTGAAATTATGTGATCGAGCCGGCGAGCAGATTTGATATTGCATATGGATGGTATATATACATCGTATGGCTTTAGCAAGGCAAATTTTATGAACTATATGATTGGATATCATTGGTAAATAAGACGAAGGAAAAAGTAAGAGCTAGTTTGATCCTTTTAATTTCATAAATAAAATTTGGTTGCCCAACAAAAGGTACATGTTTATATTGTTGTTTTTAATTTGATGGTTTTATGATTGAGCTACTTGGCTTTTTTTTTCTTTTGCTGATTTGGGACCGTAGTGGCAATTAGTAGTTGTTTTGATCGAGCCGCGCAAAGAAGACGCTGCCAAAAAATTTCAAAAATTTAAGAGTTGAAATTTTTTAAAGAACATTTTGACAACTAAAATTAGTTTTTAAGTTATAACCTAAAATGATTGAATGGAATGATATTAGTTGGATAATATGAAGCAATTACTAAGTTTCAACGAGTTGATTTTTGGGAAAAGTTAAAGGCATAAAATAATTTGGCAAACTATTTCAACTAATTGGTTTTAAAAAGTAAAGGGTTTGGACAGTTATCTTAACTTGGCAATTTCAGGAATGAATTCTTTTTAAGGGGGGAAGGATGTAATGACCCAGAATTTTGGTCATTGAAATTTGGAATATTTAATCGATTTTAGAAATTGAAAAGGTTGCTTTTATAAGTTAAATAACTTGAATTTCAAATATAGCGATTTATTGGATAATTAAATTATTGAATTTAATGATTTATAATTGGTTAAAATAATTGAATCTTGGATTTTAATTTTGATAAAAATGATTTCAATGCTTATTTAAATTCTGTTGGATAAAAGTGGTAATAAGAAACTTTTAATTTAGATATAAAAGTGACTAATTTGGTTTTTAATAATAATTCATTTTAATTAACATATAAAAATAGCCTTTCGGGGCATTGTCTCAGATTTCAAAGAAACCAGTTTCATTGGATCCGGAATAGTATATTATTGTATGAGAAAGAAATTCATGACGATCGGACATATCGTTTGGAAGTACGAAATCGAGACGCGTAGAAAATAATTTCAAAATTTTATATAATAACTAGGGGTGAAAAGTTATCTTCTTCCTACGATCAAATTAAAACTTGAGACTAATTCCATTGCAATTGGAATAAGGGTATAACATATATAATACCTACCGGTTCATCTTGTTTTGAGTTCGAAATTTTCGAACATTGTAGAGCTTGATATTTAAATTTAAAATAATAAATAAATGTGTGTGTATTCCCATATCAGGCCCATACCCTACATGCAAACCACACCCCCACGTACTCAGCACCATACCTCGCATGACTAAGCCATCCCTAATCTCCTCTATAAGTTTCATTTCCAGTAAACATAAATGTGCCATTTTTTGAATAAATGGCATAGAAATGTTAAAAACTCAATTCTTTGAGTTAGTTTGTCTAAAACGTTCAATCTATATGGGTATGGGGGAATGCCATGGTAATGGAAGGAGGTCGACGGTTGGAAGTCATCTCACCATGAACTAGGGTTAGTGATCATAGAGATTATGCGTTTTGATTCTGGAATTGGAGTTCGGTTTTGGATTGAGTAGGTCGAGTAGCACCTACAGCTCGAAGTTAGCGAATCGCGGCTACCAGATAGAGGAAGCAACGTTCTTTTGGGGCATGGATGAGCTGCCAGATCGTGAGAGGAAGGAGGGGAGCGAGTTTGAAGCCGTTGGGTCTAGAGCATGAAGATGTTGAAGACGAGAACGTCGGTGAAGTCGAATTCTAGAATTAAGGCGTGTGGTGGGAGATGTAGTGCATGATGTATCCATTTTCATGCGTGCACAAGCAAGAAAAAAGATTAGGGAAGAAAGAGGGTAGGGGCAAGATTGTAATTTTAATAAAGTTTGTAATTGGTTTATTTATTTATTTAAAATTCGATAACTCAAAATTTTGATAACTCACTGATATGAGTTCCAATCGAGGCATGGATTTTTGCATTACGCTCATAATGACGAAAGCTTCGCGATGGAACTAGTTTGGCTAAATTTAGAGACCATTGAAATTGGGGCTAAAATCGAACGTCATTCGATTTTAGTTCCCAACCGGAATGCTTTGGCAACAACAGAAAATTTCAATAAGTTAAACTAACATTTTTGGTTTACTAGTATGATATATAGTTGATAAAAATTATTGAATGATTATTGGATGAATTATAATCTTCATTAGTTAGTTTGGATATAATCCCACCCTTGGAGCGGATGAGACCCTATTACGTTCCCATATAAGAGCGGATGACCCTTTGTTTACTGATTCTGCTTCAAAGTAGTAGATTTATATTATATAATTATATAACATTTGTGATGCGGGGGGACAGGTCATAGGGATCCAACATGTTTCCTCGCCACTTTTGATTTTAATTACGTATATATGTGCCAATATATATGAGCTGTGATGCGGTGGGACAGGTTGGAGGGATCTAACAGGATTGCTCGTTATTGTTGAAATGATTTCAATAATATTCCAGTCATATGAATTATTGGACAATAAACCTGGTTTTTAAAAATGTGGGTTATGATATTGTTATATGTTTGAAAAACAAATTAAAACCAAGTAGTGATAGAAAATCAATATCGATATTTTTGAGCATTTGGCAGCTATTGGCCTCATATTAGTGTTTTAAAATATTATAAATTATCATTTGAGTTGGAATTAGTTTTGAGACAGGAAATGATTTTTAAAACTGAAATTGGATTTTGGAATTATATTGTTTTAAAAGATTGTCAACTTATGTTAATATATTATTTAGAACTTAATTCATTATATTAATATTATTTTAAACTCATTAATTATATTAATGGTATTTCAAAGATTTTTAATTATATTAATATTATTTTTATTAATCATATTAATATTATTTTAAATTTATTTAATTATATTAGAAATTTTCTAAAATTATTTGTTTATAGTTAATATTGTTTAAAAGAATTTATCAAAATGTTATAATTTTGAAAGGTTAATAATTTCAAGAAAAATTTTGGTTTGAAGTTAATAGTAAGGATTATTAGTAAGGTTTTGAAAATAAATAAATTATTATTTATAAGAATGGTAAAGATTAATTATTATTGTTTATTTAAAGATATTTTGAAATTATTAATTATTAATTTTAAGATGTTTTAAAGTTAATAGTTTTCATTTAATTATAATGAATATTGTTAATAATTGGTATTATATAATGGTGTTTTGAAGTAAAAGATTTTTAATTATTTATAACCGTTTTTGAGATCCATGAATAGAGTTGAAAGACTTGGATTTTATAAAGGAGTTTATAAAATGGTTTGAAGACTTAAGGGAAGATTATTTACAAGATTGAAGAGTTTATAAATGGTTAGATATTTATAAAAGAATTTTAGAAAAGGGTTTATAGATTTATAAATGAAGTTCTATGAATGGTTTTATGAATTTATAAAGGGTTTATAAATGATTTTTGAAATATACAAAGAGTTTATAAGTGATTTAATTTTTATAAAGGGATTATAAATGGTTTTTCAGAGATTTATAATATAGTTTGTAAATGATTTGGAGAATTGTAAGGAATTTATAAATGATTTGAGAATCGAATAAAAAGAGAATCTTTCTCAATTTTGTGGATATACTTTAACCATTGAGGTAATTATATGGATAATTTCTAAGTATGGAAAATATAGGGATTTGCAGATATACCTTTGTAAAACTATTTTTATACACGTAATTTATAAAGTGATTTTAAATGAATGAAAGATTTATTGAAAGGAGGCTAGTGGATGCTTATGTGCTTAACCGATATTGTTTACACCTAAGGAATAAATCTTTGTTTGAATGTATGTAGGTTGATAGTTAAATAATCGACTATCAAATCTTGGCCTAAATATGTAACCCTTTGTAATTTTGGTGGTATGGAGATATTCCCTACTTAACAGCGAAGGATTTAACTCAGGAAATATCTAGGAGAAACACGAGAATTATATGATTCAGTTATTGTTAGTGGTACTATACTGTACGTATAAACTCGTTTCGTTCTTTTACGACAAATGATAAGGAGATCCATCCACTTAAATGGTTAGAGGGTGATTCCCACTCTTATGTATTGTCTGATTATTTCCTAAAGAACCGATATTGAGCATTTTGAAAAATCAATGATTGTTTTTTGATTAAGGTAAAATAATTGGGATGGTGACTTTTTTACGACTATAGTTTGGTATATGTTTGAACTATTTAAAGTGAGACACTACCCAATGGAGGACTCATCTCCTTCGTTATAGAAGGTCAGTATCACTGTAATTAATGTACAACTTAAAAGTCAAATTCTTTGGCCAAAAAAAAATGTTAATCAATAAATGCTATTAGATTACCAATGAATTTGAAAGTTATTTCCACAATTAAAAATGGAAACCAATAAAGTTTTTGATTATAGACCAAACACTAGATATATAAGTGATAAAGTGATGATGAAAAGAATACGTGTAACGACCCTGAATTTCGAATAATTTAAATTGAGAATATTTAATTAAATTTAAATATTTGAATGATGTTTGGATTGAATTTTCAATATAACTTTGAATATAACGATTTAAATTATAGAATTTAATCTATTGAAAATTGAATAAAAATTTGAATCTTCAATTTTAAGCTGATTTAAAATATTTCAAAGGCTTGTAAAATTCATATTGATAATATTGAAGATTTTAGAAGCTTCATAATTGAATTTGAAAGTGAATTGTTCAGTTTCGAAATTTAATCGTTCGAATCGATATTTAAAAATAGCCGTCCGAGGCACAGTCTCGGAATTCGACGAAACCAGTTCCATTGGGTCCGTAATATGGAATTATTCTCGGATTTCAAATTTCGTATTTTTTGGAGTTTATATGTGAGCACACGACACATAAACGCGTTGAAGATTTTAAAACGATTTAAATTTAAATTTAAATATAAACTTAGTCAAACAAATACACGTCTTCCCTAAACTCACGCCGAGCATCACGCAGGAAATCACGAAGTCGTGCAAACCATACTTCGTTCAATTTTAAATATCATCTCCTTCTCCCCTCAGTTCCAAAACAAAGAAGGAAAAAAAAAATGGCCGAAGCTTGGTACGTGAAATCGAAGCCGCTATCTCCTCCTCAGAAACTAACGACTCTCCCTCTCCTATTTCCTTTCTTTCCCCCCAAATCAACAGCCAAACCGATTCATAAAAAAAAAAAAAAGGGGGAATTGGCGCACGCGCGCGATAGGGGGAAGGCGTGGTCGCGCGTGGAGTGGGCGGCGGCGCGCGCGACAGTGATGAAGGCGTGTGGCTGTCGCGATTCAAGAAGGCGTGCGCGCGGCGGCGCGGCGGCGCGAGATGGAGCTAGGGTTTCACGAGATAGGAGTCGCGACTGGATGCAAGCAAAGCCTGTAGCGGCGACGACGCTCAAGCGCGCGCATGTGATGGTGGCGACGTTCAATCGCGGCGGCGACGGCAGTGAAGGCCGAAGAGGCACGGCAGTGGATTCGAGTGCGCGCGATTCGATGGCGACGGCTGCAGGCCGTGGTGAACTCGCGATCGAAATCTGGGTTGCTCGAATTAGCAGTGAGGTAATTTTAAAATCTTTGTTTTTCAATTTTTGATTTATATGCAGTATAAAAAAAATTAAAAATCAAATGAATTATTAAAGGAAAAGTAAATTTAACTAAGTCAGTGAGGATTACAAATTGATTTAAATTAACTTATTTAATTTTTAGTGGTTAAGAATAAATATGTTAAAGAGAATTTAGTTTTAAAATTAAAAGTACTAATTTAAGTTAAGAAATATCTATTTTAATTTAAAAAAAGAAGTAAGTAGGTATATTAACAGTAAAATATTTGCAGAAAAACAAATGTTACAATATGTATGTTGTTTTAAAATAAAAATCAAATAATACAAGTCATTTGTTTAAAATTTAAAAGCATTAGTTTGAAATTAAAATGTTTAGTTAAATAAATTTATTTAACAGAAATTTATAAAAGGATTAATTAGCTTGACAAAATTTATTTGTTTGTTTTAGTGACTAAAAGATATTTTATTTAAAGGAAAATTATTTAAATAAATAATTAGTTAACAGAAAATAATGAAAGTAGTTAAAGAAAAAAATGTTGGTGGTTAGTTATTTTATTTATCTGTTGAGTCAATTTAAATCATTAGTTAGAAATTAAATTTATTTATTTGAATTAAAAACATTGGTTAATTTGAATTATTTTTAAGTTACTAAACGATATCTGTTAAAAAAGGAATTTATAAAAGAAAATTTGTTTAAATTTAAGTTAAGAGGTTAAAAATAATTTTTTTTAAGGAAACTTAGTTTTAAATTGTAAATTTGTAGTTAAATAAAATTATTAAAGAAAATTTGTTAAGAATTCAAATTATTGATAAAAATGATTTATTTAAGGAAATTTAGCTCAATTGGAAATTTCTAGTTAAAATTATTTTAAAAGTAAAATAAACAGTTTAAATAAATTTATTTTTTTGATAAGTAAATTTAGTTGAAATTTAAATTTCATCAAATAAAAATGTTTAAGAATAATTTGTTTAAAATTTAAAAGGGAATTTGTTTGGAATGAGTGATTAAGCCCAAATTAAATTATAAACTAGTTAAATCAAATGAAAATTTATTATTCGATCTGTTCGAATATTAATAAATTGTGTAAATATTTATACAAGGTATAAATCAAGAAATCGAGTCAAGAAGGAAATGGATTGCTAATAAAAGCAAAGGTGAGAACTTCTCACTCAAAAGGAATTTTGTTGTTTATTTAAATTTTAAATAGTTAGATTTAAAATTGTTTGACTATGTTGATTGAATGATTGAATGATGATTGTTATATATATATATATATATATATATATATATATATATATATTGGATGTGAATAGACCCTATACGCCGTTAGTAAGCGGAGGTTATTTATTACACACATATACCGCGATATTCCACCTCGAAGTGGAATTGGTATTATATTATATATAGCAATATATATATATATTGGCATATGTATATATTGCAGTTGATTGATTTCCCGCATTTTCTTTTAGCGGATGAGACCCTATACGCCGTTAGTAAGCGGATATATATTTATAAAATCCCATGTACCGCGATATTCCGTCTTGAAACGGAATGGTATTGTGCTAATGTCTGTGGATGCAGGGAAACAGGTTGGAGGGATCCAACTGGATTCCTCACAAATATTTGTTTGATTTCATATATTGTGATATTTGATTGTTATCATGGATGATATATGATGTTTGAAAGGTTGTGATTGACTATTGATGTGTTGCATCATCGGATCCAAATTTGAAGTTTAAAAATAACGATTTTTGATTTCTAAAGTGATTCTTGGAAATATACGTTTATAAAATATTTTTGGAATTGATTCATCTTAAATAAATAAACGTTATAATTTTAATGTTATAAAAATTATGATTTTTGAGAAATACAGTTAAAAGTTGATTTTTGAAAATATGGGATTAGTGATATTATAAAATAGTTTGAACTGGGACTTCTGAATTTATTATAAGAAGTTTAGAAATAGGATTTATAAAATTTTTATTTTATAAATCAGAATGATGAAATTATAAAAGAGTTTAAAGATGTTTAAAATAATAATATAAATTGTTTTATATTAAAAGATTTATAAATTGATATTTATAAATTAAAAATATTGGAATTATAAAACGAGCTTTTATAAGTATTAGAAAGAATTGTGAATGAATTTCACTAATGAATGAAATTTATAGAATTATAACGGTGAAGTTATAAATAGAATTTTATAAATAAAAATTTATAAAGTTATTTAGGAAATAGATGTGGATAAATAAATGAATCTTAGAAGTTATAAGATTTATAGATTTGGGAAGTTTAAAGTACTGATTTTGTAAATAAATAAATTATAAGTATTTGGCTTATAATATGAATTTTTAGCATATCATTGTGATATGAATTGAGATAGGTTAATAAAGGAATTTATAAAAAGGAGTTGATATAAAATAAATAGAAATGGAATTTATAAATATTATTTTATAAATCCGCAACGACTTATTTTGATAAGGAATTGTTGTAATTTATTTATGGAATTATATTCATGTTTTAAACAGTGAATAATTCTTTAAAATAAAATGAATAGAAGTGATGAAATTTATTAACAAGTGTATTCACGTTTTTGAATAGTGAATATTTTGTTAAAGAAATTATTTTGGATGTGATGTTTGAAATAGAATTAAAACGATCTAAAGATGTTTTAAAATTACTGAGATTCGAAACCATAGATTTCAACATTTATTGTTGAAATAGATGCTTTCGAGAAATAAAAAGGAAATAATGGATTATAACACTGTTGTTATATTAAATGATTTCCGAAAGAAAATGTTTTGTATAGTATTGGGATTAATATATCTATTTTAATTTCGAATCCCTATACTAGTGATTTAGGGTTGTCGTAACGATGTTTTACGCAACATTCGTTTTGGCCCAAATAAATATGTTTAAGTGAATGACTTCCTTAAAGAATGAAATATATACTTAATTTCGATTAGGGTATATTAAATATTTTCTCAGTATAGAAAATAAAAAGATCTGTGAATTACTTATTTTTAATAAGTATAGAAATGCTTTTCCAATATTAAGTGAATATTTGGAATTTATCTTTTTGAAGATAAATTGAAAATGAATATTAAAAATTAAACGGAAATCGTATATTCATAAATATTTTGGGAATGTAAATTCCTTATGGAATTTATAAATGAAAAGGGGATTTGTTTGAAAATAAATATTGATTTATTTTTGAAGTATGGAAATTATGTTTATATCTTGTAAAGATATTTTTGGGAAATAAATAATTTGGAAAATTATTTGGAATCTGGTGATGTTGGCATATCTATTGATAGTTCAATGACCGACTATCAATATTTACCTTTAAATAGGTATTTGTTGTGAATTGTTTGAAATTGGATGCCACACTTATTTTTTTTTAAATAAGCGCTCACTATTCGGGTTAACCGGGAAAGGACCTTGGGGTCGTATAACCCATTCCGAATATGTGATACGTCGTTATGAATTGCATTCGAAGATCGGTGTTGAAGACCGGATATTTTCGAAAGCGAAAGGATTTCTTGTTGATTGTCTCTGCACTGGCTGATCCCTGGTATTGAGATCTCCATATGTGATGGGAAATCCGAACGTGATTAGAGATAATTCGGAATTGCAAGGACTTCTTTGTAAGTGCCTTCGGTTCTGTTCGAGCCCGGAACAGACTTGTATGGATTGTGTGTCTGACATTACAAGTTGAGATGTAAAGCCGATTTCTTTCAAATATATTTCTGTGGTGGCGGAGAATTTATTCTTTTAGCTTAACACCCTTCTCTGAGACGTACGAGCTCAGAGGTTATATAGTTGAAGTTATCAGCGATATATTCCCAATTTGGTAATGTGACATGCTGAGTGTTGCTGAAATGATCATTGTGTTGATTATTGTGATAGGATCGTTTATTTGATCGTCTATCTGGTGATCATTTCTATGATCATTTGTTGACCCAAAGCACGGCTTTTTGTATAAAGTGTGTTTTTGTGGACGTGACTTCGTCGAGCCTCACACCCCGGAATGGTCAAAACAGGAAAGAAGCAGCAAGGTTATGAGGGGTAGCTCCCTTTAGGGTATGTACATTTCCTTCTGGATAGAGGTTGTATCATGGTATGGAGCCCAGATATTTAACCTATGTGGTTACTGCGAATTTATTACTTTGTGGTTGTTGGTTTTCGGGATCCCGTGAGAAAGGTCGTTTACGATCGGGGAATGGCGTGCTCGTGTCAGTAGTTACCCAGTTAGGGGTAACCCGGCCTTGTGTTGGCAGAGTTCCGGTTTGGTTCTCGGGGATGTCTTTCCAGAGGCATTCTCATGTGGCAATGGGAAGTTCCTTGGCCTGACCATTTGTTGGAAATCCAATTCCCAATACGAAACTTGTACGGTATTAGTTGTAGAACCTGCCATTCACTTATGGTGGTCACCACTGTTTGGATGGTAGCTATAGTAGGCATACGATAATGGTCGTATGTTGGCTAAGATTTATATTCTACTTTCGAAATGAATTTTTCTCTACACTATGCACTAGTAATAATATCAAATGTTCTTTTAATGCGTATCAAGCATCTTTGGCTATCATAAGGAGAAATCTCCTCCGATTCTGCGTTTGCATGTGTGTGTGTGCGGGAGGCCTTATGGTAGTCTCATTTTTAAAAGCATTGCGAATTGAAATAAAAATATCTCTCTATTTTGATTTTTAAAGAAAAATAAACTGTTTTGAGTTCTCACACCAGTCACATGACTGACTTGGAGTTTATTGTTTTCCTTCCTAAACTCTGGGTGCCCACCAATTTTCCACACGGGCAGTTAAGAGTTAGGTTTATCAGGATATTCTGGACATTCTGGAATTGCTGGAGGCAAGCTGGATGGCATGGCGTATTACTAGTTATATAGTATTTCTTTTTCCGCTGCATTGTTTGTTGTTGTACACTCTGATTATGATACGATGTAAAGTATAAAATGTAATAACTGATATAGTTCTTTGTTTAAAGATTATTCATTTGTTATTATATGTTGTTCCGCTGCGAATTGTGAGATTCTGTTATTGTTCTGTTGTTTTCTGTTCCGTTCCATTTTCTATTCTCTTTTTCTTCTATTTAAAATTTTTTCTATTCTTTCTTCTCTCCATCTTCTACCTTCTTCTCTTCTTCTTCCTTTCTTTTTTTTCTTAAACCCATAACATTTCGGGTTTTCGGCCTTCGATTTCTCGGCAGTCGATAAAGTGAGTATCGATGTTGAATTTTCGAAAGTCGAAAATTTCCGTTTGTTACAATACGAGTGCAAACTATCATTACTTCTGACCTTATTTTAGATCGTAAATACTATTTCACCTAAATAATCTCTAAGCGATGAACTTGAACCTATATTAGGATTAAGCAAATTCTGTATAGGCTACAATACTTAAATTGGTCAAATATTTATTATAGATCGAATGCACACTTGAGAGTCAATACAACTACGTTGTTCATTATTTACGTGCTCAACCAAGGGTAAATATAATTTATAAATGTTATAAATTAATAATATACTAATACATATTTTGAATTATCGTGTATGGCTATTTTAGTTATTTATTTCAAGCATAATATCGGACCAAATGATATGTAGAAGTTACACGAAGGTTTAATCGATTTAAGAGCCAGAAATCAATTAAATGGTAATTCAAAAGTAGTAAATGGGGTATTTAACCTTACCTGGTCAACACCTAGTACTGGCTATAATTGGAATATTTTGAGGGCTTTACCAAGCTGCATGGCAAGACAATATGCTGGAGAGTAGAGTGCAAACCATCAACAATAAATAGGATATCATCCACCATGATTAATCAATAATTTTCTACTACTCAACTCCAAGCCCTATCATATATCCTATGTGATATCCCGGAATTTCGAGGAATTTAAAATGTGATAATCATCTTAATAAATTAATTAAAATGGATAAAATTTGTTATTTTCAAATATATATAACCAAAATAATCAATAACATGATGATTTCAAATATAGTTATAAATGGATTCTTAATAGAATAATTATCTGCAAATTTAATTCGTAATGCTTTATAAATAAATTTTTAAATGAAATAATTATTTTTAAATATAGTTGGTGTTGATTTATAAATGAATTCTAAAATAGAATTATTATTTTTGAGTTAATAAGTAGTTTATATATATATATATATATATAATTAAGATTAATTTTAAAAATAGATTTTATAAATAAAGTTATTATTTTCAAATTAAATTAGTGTTTGTTTAAAGTTAGTGTAAATTTGAATTGATGTTAAACTGGATTTCAAATTGAATTTGAATTTAGATTTAAATTTGAATTTAAATGAATATTAATCTTGAAAATATTTTGATTTAAAATAATATATGAATGAGTTTGGTTTAAAATAAGATTTATTTTCTAAAAAAAGGAAATTTATTAAGAAAGGGTTATAAAATTGTAAAATATGTACAAAAGGTTTATTTTAACATTTAAAATGGATTAAAAATATTTTATAAGATTTTATTTAAATTATAATTGGTTTATACTTTATTTTCTTTTAAAGAGTTTATTTTTATAAAATTTAGAAAGCATTTATTTATTTAGAAATATATTTATTAATTTAGAAAATTTATATAAAAGCTTTTATAATCTCTTAAAGATAAATAAAAATGAAATGTTACAAGTGTAGGTTAATAAAGCTTAAAAATACACATGTAAGTGAAGTAATTATAGGTTGTGACAAGTGTTAGTAATTGAAACAAGTGGCAAATTTATTTTTATTTTTCTTTAAATTCCAAACAAATCCTAAATCACATTATATAAACTCAACTCTTCTTTTTCTCATCTCTTTTTCTTATTTCATTTCTAATAAACTCAACCATGTTCAACTCTTCACAAACTTGAAAACTATTTTTCCAAACCAGAAATTCTTTTGCATTAAAACCTGAAACCAGATCAAAACTTGAAAACACCTCCTCAAACAAATTAGTAAATCACTCCCTCAAACCAAAATTTTATCATGTAAACTGCTACATCTTCAAAGATGTAATCTGGATTCAGTGCAAACTGTAGTTCATATACTTTTTCTCAAATCTACAGTCTTCTCAAACCAAAATAAATGCAAACCTGTAATCATCTTCTCAATAGAAATCAGGACTGCAACATTTTCAAACTTTGTAAACTGTTTTGTAAAACTGTTTGCAAAACTATTCAAGAATTTGTAATATTGTTTTATCCTCAAACAAACATTGTAAAACTTCCTTTTCAAATCTGTAAACAAGCCTTCAGTAAAGATTATGAAGCATGCAAGCTGTATTTCTCTTCAGAATAAGATATCCACCTCTGTGCAAATTTTTGAAAAAAATTCAAGAGCCTGAACCATTTCAAATCTGAATGCAACCTGAGAATTATTGTCAAGCAATCCTCTCAAGCCTGTAAACATTCATAATGCAAAGATTGGAGTATCAGATCTTACACTATCAGGGTGGTTTCAAGTGTTTGAATCATCACAGTTTTCAAAAGCTTTCCAGTTTTTCTTTAAAAGCTTCAGCAATTTAAAGCATTCAAGTCTCTGCTTTTAAAATCTGGTGAGTAAACATCAACTTAAAAATTTAAGTAAATCATAACCTGTTGCGTGTGAAAATTTCTGAGATTTATTCATGCATGCTTATAAATATTTAAGTGGTAGTTCTATATGAAATTTGAAGTATATGTTTTGATATAAATGTGCATGCCTGTAAATATTTGTTTCTTCCCTGTTTTGATACAGGTTTTAAAAGCTAGATCAAATTCCCATTCTTATTATCTGTTCATTGATAAACTTTGTATTTCAAATAAATTAGTTAAGTTTAAACTTAGTCTAAGATACAAAAATACGAACAAACATTTTAGGATAGGAAATTACTAGTATCTAGAAATAACAGTAGAAATTCTTGTTAACATGATAAATCAAATGTTAGAATTTGATAATCTAATTTCATAACTTGAATCGATTTTGAAAATGAAGATTTTTAAAATAAAAATCAAGTTCTTTAGAAGTAGAATGGATGAGCATTTCAGAGATGACTGGATTTGGGTTTTTGAGCAACTGCTGATGGCCTAAGGGTCTAGAGGGGTCGAGGCTTGGTCTGGTGGTGGAGGACTGTGCGGTGAGGCTGGGAAAAATAGTTGGACGCTGTAAAGTTCGTCGTGGCGGCAACGGTGAAGAAATTAAATTTGTAACCCTAAAATAGGTCGGACCTGGAAATTGATTCACTACTCTGCCTCCAAGCGATCGAGTGTCTTGGGAATTTGGGAAATGGTAGCGTAGATTGTTGACACGGCATGGTCAGAGTTTTAACAACTTCGATGGTCGGAGTCATGGATGCGAAAGGATTTCTTAGCAATGGTTTTCGTTGTTGTTCTTCCTCCTTGCTCGATTTTGTTTTGAGAATGTTGAACGTGTTTGGATGGTCGAGCGATGGTGCTGGGGTGATGGATGGAGTGTTGACGTCACCGAAGGTGGTCATCGGCGTCGGGGTTGACTGTGCAGGTGTACAGGGGGGTGTGTGACATCTGATGATTGGTGTTGGAGTTTACTCGAAGCATTGCTCGAGAGTTTGGGAAGAATACGCGAGAGTGAACTCGAGTAGATTTAGGTGTTATAAGACTACAGGTTTATAAACTTCAAAATTTTATTTTAAGTTTTAAAATAGGCAGAAGTGCTTTGACTCGGGGTTAGGCCGAGTGACCTACGGGTAAAACCCGAAGTAACTGATTAAAACAGTTTTCAGAATATTTTAAAATCAAATCTTTTTTAAATTAAAGTTAAATTTAGTTTTAACTTCTATATAAACTTATTTTATATATATTAAGTATTTCTTAAACAATAGGTTATGAAGTTTTTAAAGATGTTTAAATTAAATTTTGTTAAATAAAATTTTAAAGTCATTTTTAAACATTAGTTTAAAATGTAAGTTAAGATTTCTTAGAAAGGTAAGTTTTAAAATACAACTTGAATTAGTTTTTGAAACCTTTACTTGATAATGTTTTAAGTTTTTAGGAAGTTAAGCTTTGATAACTTTAAAATTATCAAGTGAATTATTATTTATTAATTGATGATGTAATTAAGTAAAGGTAAATTATAATGTTAAAATGTTTTTAAGCGCTAATGTTAATAGAGGTATTAATGATATAATGTCTTGTCTTAAGATGATTAAAGGTTTAATACCTTGAGATAAACTAAGTTAATCGTGGAAATTAAGTATAATTAATTAATTTTATTTATTTAATTATAAAGGATTAATTAAGTAATTAATCAAGAGTAATTAATTGGTTTAATTAATAAATAAATTAAGGGTTATTATTTAATTAATTAAAGGTTAATTAATTATAATTAAGAATTATTAATTAAAGATTGTTAATTAATTGAGTAATTAAATAATTAAGAATGAATTAATCAGGTTACTAAGGTTTGATAAATTTGTAATTAGAGAGTTGTTAATAAAGTAATTGGAGGTTACTTAATTAATATTTAAGATGTACTTAGTTTGTAATTAAGTTTTATTAATTAATGATTGGGTTTTATTAATTAACACTTAATGATGATTAATCGATAATTAAATATTAATTAATTGATTAATCAAAGTTGATTATTAATCAAAGTTGATTAAGGATTATTCAAAAGTAATTAAGAATTAATCAATATTAATTAAGGATTGGTAAATTAATAATTAAGGATTAATAAATTTGTAATTAAGTTTTGTTAATTTATAATTAAGTTTATTAATTAATAATTAAGAGATAATTAGTTAGTTGATGATTAATTAATTAATTAATTATAAGATTTATTATGGATTAATTAATTGTAATTGGGAGATGTTGATTAATAATTAAGTTTATTAATTAATAGTTAATGGTTAATTAATCGGTTAATTAAAGGATTAAATAATTGATTATAAAAGTAATTAAGGATTGATTACTTTGTTTAAAAGGAAATCAATTAATAATTAAGGTTTATTCATTGAGAATTAAAGGGTAATTAATCTGTGATTAAAGGTTAATTGATTAATTGATAAGGATAATCAAGAAGTGATTAATTAATTAAATGTTTGTAATTACTTAATGATTGTTTAAGCAGGATTAGGAGATTAATTCTAAAGTAATTAATTTAATTTAAGATGATTAAATTAATTATAACATGGATTAATAGTTCCTGTTTATGGATGATTGTTTGTGTAGCATATTTATATTGGATGATATCTGTTGGATGATATTTATTGGATGATATCTATTGGATGATATTTGATATATCAGTGATAAATGTGTGATATTTATCTATGTGAAATGCTGTGTGAATTCAATATATTGGATTAAATTGAAATGAATTGTTTTAAACTTTTAAAACAACTTGGACCTAAAAGATGGCGTTTTGGATTTCGATGAGACAGGGATCGGGTTTCCAGATTTGGATATCTGAAAACCACATCGATCCAAATTAAGCGATAGGTCGTGAATCTCAAGTGAAGATGAATATTCAGAGTGCAAGGGTTATCGTCGTTAACTCTGAGGGTGATTCCAAATTAAGTGTAACGAGATAATGCCTTCGGTTTCGTTCGAACCCGGAACGAACTTGTATGGATTGAATGCTTTCAGAACATCGTCAGGTGGACGATGAGCATTCTAAGATAGATGTGTTCTATAAAGGTAAGCGTAGCCTCAAGACTCATCAACCGGGAATGGCTAAAACAGGGGAGATGCAACAAGGTTAAGTGGGTCATGCCCAAGTAGGACAAGAGCTTCCCATGTCTAGATGTCCCTTTTTATTTCGGCTGTGTGGGCAGTTGGTCTGCAGCCAACTGTGGGGTTGTCTTGTTCGGAACTGTTCAGTAAGGAATGGTTCCAGCCTTGTGTTGTAGGGGAGCGGGATTACTCCTCAATACGGTGATCTAGGCCACGTACTGTGACGGGCGGTACCCCAGTAGCCCTGCCATTGTATGAAATCCAATCTCCAATAAGTGTCGTACGTTTTGATTGTGCCCAACTATGTTGGAATGTAAGATGTAAGCATTCCAGCTATTTCTGTATTTTACTTGAAAACCCTAGACACTATTATAATATCACTGGATTTCCTATTAAATGTTTTGGATAGCGTAAGGTAAAAACTTACCCGTATTTATGTGTGGGAAGTCTTACGTGATGCCTTTTATTTTCAAAGGTTTTCAAAAGTTAAGCAACTTTAAACCGTTTACTCACACCAGACCCATGTCTGACTCGGAGTTTATTTCTGTTTTTCTTAAACTCTCGAGTACTAAAATTTTTATGAGTAGCCAAGGGATTAGGTTTTGGCTTGACGAATATTGGAAAGCATGGAGCAGGGGTCCAGACGTAGCTATATCTATAATTCTGCTGTGCTGAGTTGTGTCGTAGTATTTATCTGTTGTATTTCAAATGTAATAGACAGAACCCTATAACTGTCTAATATGAAGGGTTGTTGTTGTATCTGTGTAACTCTAATGTAAATGACTATGTAATTTCTATTTGATATATTATATTTTGTTCCGTTCCGTTGTCAGATTCTGATATTGTTGAGTTTTTTTCTTCTTCTTTCTATTCTATTTCTACCTCTTCTTTCTTATTAATGATGCGTCTTTCTGTGGAATGAAGGGCGGGTCATTACATCCTCTGTGTTGGTGAATCCATCTATTCAAATTTTCAACTTGAAGAGAAGGTGTAAAGAATGTTTCTTAAAGAGGATATCCTAAACAAACAACGTATTGGCTCCCAACAAGATTAAATGATGAAATTTAATTAAATTAATTTAAAATCACATACATATATGATGGCTATATTATATCGTCATGTTTTTTTCATATATATTTGGCAATATTTATTTTAGTAAAAAAATAATCTACATACATGTTTTTATATAAATAATATTTCTCTAAATATTTTAAAAGCATATACATACTTATATACATGCACGCATGCACACACACACACACATCTATGTATTATATGTGTGTCTATTCATATATTGCAATGATCCACTTTTTTCAACAGTTTTAGTAGACAAACAACCAAACATGATCCACTCAAAATAAACCAAAAGGCAGATAGTTAGGGAAAAAGAAAGAAGGAAGAAAACAAGAAAAAAGCTAACTACACAGAGTCTCACAATGGAATAAATAATCTATAATATACAACAAATCTTTACACACAAGCAAAATATATATATATATATATATATGGTGGAAATTAGCCACAAGGTCCTCTTTAGCAAGTGCAATTAGTCTGGGACATACAACTGAAATGATTACTTTTAAGGACAAAATGAAAAATAATTATTTTCTAAGGCCTAAAAACCTATGAAATTATGTCCTTGAAAATAATTGGACTGCTAACTTTGTCCTTAAAAGTAATTATTCTACTGACTTTGGCCTTGAAATTAATTTTTGTGGATGTGTGTCCTAGAAACTAATTAGACTAGAAAGTTTGTCCTTCTAGTCAAATGCCCCATAATATATATGTGTGTGTGCGTGTGCGTACAAACATCAATCAGAGTATGCTAATCTATTTTAGCCCGGATAGTTATAACAACCTATCCACACAGTTGTTGATAAATACCACAATGAATGCAGCAGAAAAATAACCATATACATGAATACGTCTTTGGGCCTAAAGCTCATCCTTTGAACTCTAATGCACCCAAACTAAAATCTGTAATATGCTTGGTCTGACCAGAGCATTATAATAAATTAATACCTGTGTTAGTCTAGATAACCAGTGTGAGAAAACACACCCAATTAGAATTTTCAGTTACAAATAAAACCTTTGAAATCAAAAGTATATCATAAGACCACGCCGCATATAAATATGCATGGGTTTTTACCTTACAATAACCAAGTCATTTCGAAATTCTCTGATATTATAATAGTATCTATGATACAACTGTTAATCATAGCCGAAAATGTTTTATTGATTAAATTCTAGCATAATAGTTATAAAACTAAAACTGTAAAGGCGCATATTAGAAAATGGATTCCACACAATGACTGGGCTACTGGGGTACCACCCATCATGGTTCATCTCTAGATAAAATAACATCGAGGACCTAGCCAGGATCCCCTGCCAACACACAACCGACCTCCTATTTGACCGGTAGTACTTAATATGATCACCCCTCCATTACTAGGCCCCGAAGCATACAAATAAGAGTCAATATTCATGATCATACCCTACTTGGGAGTGACCCACTTAGCCCTGCTACATCTCCCATGTTTTAGTCATTCCTGCTTGATGAGACTTGAGGCTACGTTTTATCTTTATATAACTCTTCCTAGTTGGAATGTTAACACTGCCCTCTAGAAAACAATGCAATGTCAGCATTTATCCATACAAGTTCGTTCTAGGACTAAATTAAATGCTTGAGAGCTTTGTCTTCAATTCCATCATCTTTAAGATGTCTTCACTTTGAAACGCTTGAGTTGGATCGAAGTGGTTCTTGTATAACATATTAGATCCCGGTCTCTTCGAATCAACTTTCGATAATTTCTGGTAAACTCAACCACGGTTCTTTAGAAAATAAACAGTCAAAGATAAGAGCGGAGATCACCTCCTAATCGTTAGTGGAGGGATTTCCTTACTGTTTATCCTACGTGAACGAAATGAGATTCATACGCGCAGTACATCATCGTCGGAGATGACTATGCTATATAACTCACGTATTTCCCCTAGATATTTCCAACGTTACGTTTTAGGTCCAAATTTGATAGTCGGTTATTTAAGTATCAGTAAACACGCATTTAAATCAAGGATTTTATTCTATAGGGTAAAGCAACATTAGTTAAGCATATAAGTAACGAATGGCCTCTTTTAATTAATATTTTCATTAATAAAATAACTTTGTAATACTTGTATATAGATACCTTTACAAAGATATACAACTAGATCTCTGTATTTTCGAGACTTAGAAAAATATCTATATACTTATCTTAATGCTATAATTGTATTTACAAAACCGGAAGATTTCCTTTCTATACAATTCAAAAATCATTTATAACTCTTTGTAATTCCAAAAACCTATTTATAAAACTCTTCTTATAAATTTATAAACCATTTATAAAATTATTTTATAAAAATATAAAATCATTTGTAAAGCTCTCTTTATACATTACAAATAATTTTCCTTTAATTCTCCAAACAACTTATAAACTCCTTTTATAAAACCTAAGTCTGTTTACAAAAATCAATTTATATATCTCGAAAACATTTATAAATAAATAATAATCATTTACTTCAAATACTATTATACAATAACAATTAATAATTTTGAACATTATTACTAAATAATAATAATTAATCTTCACCATTTTATAGTAATGTAATTAATTTCCAAAACATTATTAGTAAATCATTGTTATTAATTTCAATCCATATTAATTATCTAAATAATTAACATTCTAATATTAAAATATTGATAAGTAATCTTAAAACATATTAATACAAATATATAACTTCTAAAACAATATTAAATATAAAAAAAATATTTTTTAAAACAATATTAAATATAAATAAATAGCCTTTAAAACAATATTTTAGATATAAATAAATAACTTTTTAACACATTGTTAAACAATAGTTGGACACTAAAATTATTTCTAAATAATTTAGAACGGACGGATTAAAGGGTTAGAGTAAACTGGATATTTAATTCATCTAAAAATATATATATTTCTGAAAACACAAATTCATATTTTAAATCCTTCTCCGTCTCAAACACCAATTCCAACCCAAAGAGCAAATTATAGTATTTAAATATACTAATTTAAGGCAAATAGCTACTAACGCTTAACCAATATTGATATTAATTTATTTCACTACAGGGCTTAAGTTCTTCTGAATATATAACAATATCAAACAATCAGGTTGATATTCATTGATTCATACAACAGGAATATTATTGAAAACAATTCAACCATGGCAAGGAATCCTATTGGATCCCTCCAATCTGCCCCCTTGCATCACAGCTTATATATACATCATATATATATATGTAATAAAAATCAACCGTGGTGAGGAATCCTGTTAGATTCCTTTAACCTATTCCATGCATCACAAACGGTATATAACTATATAATATGGGTCATCCGCTACTAGGCGGGTATAAACAAAGGTCATTCGCTTCAAGGACGGGAATAAAACGAAACCAACTGATAAAACGGTAAATCATCCAAATATTTATTTAACAATTTTTTTATCAACTATATAATATTACTGGCTAGACAAAAAGGTAGGTTTAACTCACCGAAATTTTTGTTGTCGCCGAAGCATTTTAGTTTGGAACTAAAATCAAACGATGTCCGATTTTAGCTTAAATTTCAACTGTCTCTAAGTTCGTCCAAACTAGTTTGATCGCGAAGCTTTTATTGTACGAGCGTAGCATAAAAATCCATGTCTCGATTAGACCTCGTATAAGAAAGCTATACAATTTTTAATTAAAGGATATTAAAATTTATATAAATTTTCCACTAATTATTAAATTAAAATATAATGACATTATATACCTTCTTCTTCCTTTTAATCTTCTTCCCGCTCTAACATGAGTTAACCCACACCATAGCCGAAATTTCCATTGCCTCTCCTAGCTCGTTCCTCCACGAAAACACCTCAAACAAACTCCGATGAAACCCTCTTCCTGATAGCATCCTTCCCAACCTGTCCAAATTCCGTTCGCACCCTTATCCTTTAGCACAAACTGAGCCTATTGTGCATGGACCCCACCTGATCGCAACCATCCACCAATAGCTGTTCTTTGCCGAAATTCGACCACCCCTGCTCCTTGGTAGCACGAACCCAATATACTATTCTATTTCAACAAACGAGGCATATATTTGGCAAAATCTGAACCCTAGTTTGCCAAGATCAAAACTCCTTACTGTCATATTACAAAATTTAACCATATACTTCAAAATCCATGTACAAGATAAATCTAGATATTTTTGAAAATTTTAAATTAAAAAGGAAAAGCTCCTTTCTTAGTTTTCAGACACTCTTATATAAAGAGAGAAGAGTACGGGTAGCCATACGTGAGGTATGGGCTGGAGTGTTTAGGTATGGTGCTAATTGACAAGGTATGAAAATGGGCTGCCCGTTACTTAACTCAAAAATATCTAGTTTTAAGCATCCTGAAATCTTGAACTCCGATCGAGGCATGCTCACTAGCGTTCTATATATAATACCCCTATTCCGAACATAATGGAGCTAGTTTCAAGACCCGATCCGATCATATGCAAAAGATATCTTTTCAAACCCAATTATATTATATTAATTTATATAATTAATTTCTAAGTGTTTCTAGCTTGCATGACCAAACGATAAATTCAATCGCCACGAAATTCATTAACATACAATAATACACTATTACGAATCCAATGGCACTGGTTTTGTCAAAACTTGAGATAGTGTTCCGGAAGGCTATTTTCACACATTAATTAAAACAAGTTATTTCCAACACTAGTTTAAATCATTTTTAAATTCTAAACTAAAAGTTTACTATTATCATTCTTATTTATACAAATCCAAATAAGATTTCGAAATCACTTTATTTCACATTTAAACTAAGATTTCAGTTATTTAAATAATCCCAATATTTTAATTCACTATTCCGATCAACAAAATTTACTATTCAAATAAATCCCTATATTTGAGATTTAAGATATTTAACTTATAGAAATAATGATTCAATATTTAAAACCATTTAAATATTTCAAAATCAATTGATTTTTGGGTTTTATGTGTGTATATGTATGTATGTATACATACATATACATATACATATATATATATATATATATATATATATATATATATCTGTGTGTGTATGTATGTATCCAAATTCATTTTTGATAGTGAAATAAAAAAAATAAGAGTCATATTTGTTTATTAATACACAAACACATGTATATAATACAAAATCCTATTTTATAAAATTTGAATTTTGTTTAGTAAAGGGTAAAGAATTGAAAATTTCTCTTACTATTTTCAAACCAAAAAAAATTAGTTACTATTTTAGTAAATATATGTACACATATAATTATATATACCCACAAAGATACTATAAAAAATTCTTTTTAGTTTACTATAAAGTAAAATATTATTTTTATTTTATTTACTAACTCAAATATTTTAAAATCAAATATATTTTGAATTATTCGACTTTAAATATTTGGGTCAATGTTAGTTAATAAAAAATTATTTGCTAATGGTAGCAACAACTTAAAAATTACTCTCAATAAGTCGAAATATTTAAATTTGTATATTAAAAGGAAATATTTGATTGTCAAAAATAAAAATGATATATACATATATGCATATTTATTTATTTAATAATTTTATTATAGTAAATAAAATTATTTTATAATTATATATGCGTGTGCGCATATTAAATTATGAGGAAAGTTCGATGGCACTCTTACTTTAGAGCTCCTCTTTAGAACTTCAACCACATCTTGAGCTGCATTATTGCAAATGATATAAGATTTGTAAATTATCTTCATCATATACTCAAGATCATCTTTAGAAATTTAAGTGCATCTTAATATAAGTTGCATAATATATTTAATGATTAAAGTAAATGTTTGAATGACAAATAATTGATTTATGATTTTAGCAACACTACAAATATCAAAATAGTTTTATATTTTATAAAGATAATCCCTCTATATATGGATTAAACATCTGCATAATTTGTAACATTTGGAATATTGTAGTTCAAGACATGATAAGGGTGCTCTAAAATAGAGGTGTCACTAGACCTACCTCTTACAGTCACACACACACACATATATATGTACACAAATATATTTATTATAAATACAAATGTTATTTATAAAATATTTTAATGGCTATATATAACATATTATATTATTTTCTTTATTTACTTGTAGGATAAGTTATATTAAATATCATGTGTGTGTGGGGGGGGGATCAAACTTTGACATCTTACTGACCATAGGATAAAGCGATTAATTTTCCCTATAAACCCATAGAATCAGTTTTATGTTTACATTATTTTGATGTTCATATTGGGAATATGAATATCATAATTTACTAAACTATAGTTTTAAAATAGATTAACAAATTAATTTTAAATTATATCGCTGATAAATTAATTTTAAGATAAACAATAGGTAAACATCTTTACCAAAATAAAGAAATTAAAATATTTCAAAACACCTTTATTAATTAAATACTATGTTTTACGTGGTATAAACAAAATATTATTTATAAAATGACAAAATAAAGATCTTGTGCAACCTAATAAAATGTAAAGAAATTGAAATTCATCGTCTCACCATATCCAACCATATCCAATAGATAGAACCTACACCAATGATTCTACTAGTAACAAATGGATCAATGTTCTTACTCATGCCCTATTTTTCTAATATTCATGGCATAGCCAACCAAAAGTATGAGAGCTAAGTAGTATAAGTGAAGCCTTTGCCGGTCATTTTGTTAACTTTATTGGTCTAAATTTTATATAACAAATAAGTATGGAGGAGCTGTAATATCTTAACGTTCCTTCTCTTAGTTCCTCCCAAATAAATGATCTTCTAAACTCTGTTTCTAACCTTGAGATTCAGTAGCGATCTTCTCTAAAAATAAGGAATGGTATGAGGTCCCGATGGATTCAAATCCAAGTTTTTCACGTTCTTTTGGCCGGTACTTTAAGCTGGTTTTATGAAAGCCACTCATAACTTCTTCGAAAATAAAACAATGTTCAAGATTATTAGAACCACGATCATCACTCTTTTCCTAACTATCCACACCACTTCTCTATCAATAACTTCATGTCTATAAGGTTTTGTAACACTTTATAGAAGTATATCTTAAAAATATTAACTAATAGGATGAATATAGCTCTCAATAGTCTAATCATGCACAATTAGGCGACTTTTTTTCATAGAAGAAGTATCCTTAGTGTTAACTCCGCCTCAGTTTTGACTCGGCGACTTGAAACGATGCCGACCTAAGGCTTAACAGGGGTGCCGACCTAAGGCCTAAGGGGGTATGCCGACCTAACACTTCAACAGGTATGCCGACCTAACACTTCAACAAGTATGCCGACCTAACACTTCAACAAGTATGCCGACCTAATACTTTAGAAAGGCTACCGACTCAACATAGATACCGACCTAACAGTCTAGGGAGATTGCCGACTTAACTGGTTGCCGACCTAACTGCCTTAACAGGAATGCCGACCTAAGGCCGAAAAGGGATACCGACTTAAGAGAGGTGCCGACCCAATGCTCTAACAAGTGTACCAACTTGAGACTTAAAGAACGCCGACCCAAGATAGCTACCAACCTAAGTCGCGGCCCACCTATGACCAATGTTAAGTCGGTCACGGCCTAAGCAAAGGAAGGTAAGTTCAATGCAGCTACTTGGCACAGTGGCCTCTTAACTCATACACGATCCAGGACTTACCAGTTGGACCGTGATTTGCGACTTACCAAGTTAACTCGTCCACGACCTAAAGCCATTGAATATAAGCCCGATGCCATATTACTGAGAAGAGGTGGTGTTGACTCGGAGGTGACCTAGGACTTGTACAAATGAACTCTTGTGAAGCCATGGAGGGGCCAGATGAATCGGCCACGACCTACCTTAGACCGGCCACAACTCACCTTAGACCGGTCACGACTTACGACCTAAGGGGGGGATTTCCCCTATAAATACCAACCTACCTCAAGCATGAAGGGGACTTTTGGCCGATCTCTTTAAACGCCGATACTCTGCTGAATTCTCAACTGACCCGACACTTCAAGTACGAAAAGCATCTCAACTAACTTCGAGAAGAAATCTAACGCAATCTACATGGATTTAAAGAATTCTTCCGCATCAAAGTTCTAGTTGTTTGTCTCATCGGAATTGTAATTGAAGATTGTTGTAAAGTTGTAATCGATTAAGTAATAAAGAGAATTAAAGTGGACGTAGGCTTACCCTAAGCTGAACCACTATAAAAACTGTTGTTTTTTCTGCTTTCTCTGTGATTTTTCTACTTTTTTTTAGTTCCCGTGTACACGGGTGGTGCTTTCACTCAACTTCAATCTACACCGGGGTGTTAGCGTCAGATTTTTACGTTAACATTTTTGGTGCTTTCATTGAGAGCCCAAACTCAGGAAACTTCCACTATTGCTCCACGAAGGATTGTTGAAAGGATTTCTTTTAAAACCAGAAGTTTATTGGAAATAATGGCTCCTGGGAGAAAACGAAGTTCTATAAGATCCGACAATATTCAAGAGAATACTGCTACCTCTCCTCCTTCAAGCCAAGCAGCTCCAACTGTTGGAGTTACACGAGCAGAATTGGACGCCGTAGTTTTGGGATTGAACCAGCAATTGAATGCTCAGAATGCGCAGTTGGAAGCCCAGAATGCCCTGATCTTGAGCAAGTTGAATGATCTACTAGGGGCAAATCATCAATTGGTTAATAATGATGGGAACCCTACTGCGGGCGTTCATGATGTTGAAGGGAACATTTCTCAAAGAGCCGCAGACCCTGTAGAAAGGACTCCTCTTCAAGCTGGAGGATCAGGGCCGCAGCCGACCCTCCGTGAACGATTGTCAAGGCAGAATTCAGAGAGAGTGGCTGATGTGTGCCCTCTAGAGCCTCTAAATGATGAAGAGTATTTTTCGGGTATGGTTCGTCAAATAATGAAAGAAAGTATGCGAAGAGATGAAGACAAGAAAGAGTGGGGTTTTGCTCCAAGCAAAACTCCATTTACTGAAAAGATCTTGAAGGCAGAGTTCCCAAGGAAATTCGTTCCCCCTACCATTCCGACTTACAAGGGGACGAGTGATCCTAACGAGTTTTTGTATAAGTATGATTGGCATATGACTGGTGCCAGGGCGTCTGATGAAATTAAATGTCGATACTTCCCGGTTTATCTAGAAGGGGTAGCTCTATTGTGGTTTACGAAGCTGCCGGTCAGATCCATCGATCAATTTTCCGATTTGACCAGAAAGTTCAAGGAGCAATTTCGATTGTATGCTTCTAAAGCAAAGGATATAATGTCGCTTGTTATCCCATTTTTTGGTCAAAACTGGAATATCAACAAATTGGCAAGGAATTATGGATATCAGGACGGAGATAAGGCTACAATGGATATCGTCAAAATTTCGTTGAACTTCGATCGGGACGAAATTGATTGGAAATGATGATAAGGACTATGAAAGGCTATGTTTCGAATTTCAGGTTAATCGGAGTTCGTATGAAGAAAATATGACGGATTCAAAGTAGGAATAGTACGTAGTTCGAACCCATCAGGTTCGAACCCATCAGGTTCGAACCCATCAGGTTCGAACCCAGGAGGTTCGCATCGATGACGCTTCGAATCGATGGGAACATGATGGATTCGAAGAAGGAGATGGAGTCGAAGTAGACATGGATTCGAAGAAGGAGATGGAGTCGAAGTAGACATGGATTCGAAGAAGGAGATGGAGTCGAAGTAGACATGGATTCGAAGAAGGAGATGGAGTCGAAGTAGACATGGATTCGAAGAAGGAGATGGATTCGAAGTGGACATGGATTCGAAGAAGGGGATGGATTCGAAGAGGACATGGATTCGAAGATGATGGATACGAAGCAAGGGACATGGATTCGAAGGACGAGGATTCGAAAGGGATGGATTCGAAGAGGATGGACTCGTAGGATATGGACTCGAAGGAGGCGGCTTCAGAAAGCATGGATTCGAACAGCATGGGTTCGAAGGGTATGGATTCGAAGGAGTCGGCCCTATGGATTCGAAGAGGATGGTTTCGAAGTAGATGGTTTCGAAGCATGGGTTCGAACCATTCAGGACGCACGGATTCTTGAACTTGGATCGATCATATCTTCCAAACCGTTGATCCAAATGCAATGAAATTTTTACAGGAGCTTACATACATGTTGAAGAATGTTCACACCAAATTTCAGCTCAATTGGATGGATTCTTGATCGATTCGAACGTCACTTCGAATCGATCCCAAACTGGGCACGGATTCCGAGAACACGGGCCTGTGGGCCCCCTCACGTGCCAAGCAGTCTCCCCAGGCTTTAGGCGGGATTTCGGCCTTCCACACCTATAAATAGAGCCCCTGGTCATTCAGAAAAGGGGTCGGAAAATTCGGAGGGAAAGGCAAGCCCAGACGCTGCTAAAATTATACCATAGCATCATTACTGCAATTTTCTTCAGATTTGGTCACTACAACTGTGGTAATCACTTGTAATCTTCAAGGATAATAAATAAAAAAAATTGGAGTGGACGTAGGCCGGAGATAGCCGAACCACTATAAAACTTGTGTCTCTGTTCTTTACTTTTGGATTGCTGTCTATTATTTGTTGAGATTTGTTGTTTGTGTTTGAATATCACTAATTTATATTCATACACTGGTGCTTTCACGGTATTGGGTGTTTGTGACCAATTTTGGCGCAAACATTTTGGTGCTTTCACTGAGAAGGCAACTAGCACCCGCTACATCGGATTTGAAGAGTTTGAGGAATTTGGATTTGGAAGACAATGACTAGGCAGAATAGCAGAAGGCTAAGGGCTGAGAGAAGCCAACAAGGAGGAAGTCAACAAGCATCCTCGGGAGGTGAGGAAGGACAGGCTTCGGTCTACATAACTCGGGATGAAATGGAAGCTATGGCCAATTCTTTGCAGGAGAGATTGTTGAAAAGTCAACAGGAAATGATGCAAACCTTCTTGGAACAAATGAGAGCTGCAGGGATGCAGAACTTAGGAACAGCTACAGCAACTGCGGATGTAGGACAAGGAGCTAGGGTTGTGGAACCCAATGAAGGACAGGATACGGAGCCAGAAGGCAATCAACAAGGGCTTGGGGGCAGGCCCACAGAATTCAATGCAGGAGAACCTTTGGGAGGAATTCAACAAGCTAGAGCTAACGTTGCTGCTAGTGAGCCACACGAGGAATATGTACCAGAGTTCCCTCGGGGGCATGGGGAGCAACCCCTACCAGACAATATAGGATTAGTAGAAATGATCAGGAAGACTGTGCGAGGTGGTTTGACAAACGGAGATTTGGAAGGAGTGAATAGAAGTCCATTCGCTCGGGAGATAAGGATGGCTCAGAATCCACCTAAGTTCAAGCTACCTAGCGTGGAGGTATATGATGGTAAGACGGATCCAACAGATCACTTAATGAGGTACACCAGACACATGGAGGTGCTGGGGGCATCAGAGGAAGTGATGGCCCGATGTTTCCCTTTGTATTTGAAGGACTTAGCTGCAATGTGGTTTAGGCAGCTGGAAGAAGGATCTATCAGGACTTGGAAGGAATTAGTGGAAAAGTTTCTGGGATAGTTTCGGGTTCACGTCAAGAGGCCGAAGAACGTGATGACTTTAACATCGGTGAAGCAAAGGATGGACGAATCGCTTAGAGCTTTTCTAACTCGATTCAGTGCGGCAGTCGCTTCGGTGGATCGGCCTGATCCATCAATGGTTTTAATGGCAGCAGTATCAGGAGTCAAGGAGAATTCGGATTTCAAGGTATCTCTGATACGAGATCCCCCGCAAAATCTCGACGAATTCTTTCATGAGGCAGAAAGGTTCCTTCGGCAAGAAGATGCAAGTACGGATTTAAAGTTGAAGAAGGCTAATGCAATCGAGGTTGGAGCGGTATCCAAAAATGGTTTGGATAAGGATAAAGGAAAAAGGAAGTTAGATGACGACTCTGGAAACGCTAGGAAGCGATGGAAGGATCCAAAGTTTTCCACATACACAGGATTGAACGAGACGCTGGAGCGGATATACCTGGAAACTCGGAATCGCCTTCCCTACCGAAGGCCGGCTAGGAGGGAACCAACAGAGCGGGAAAGGATATCAGGAAGGCACTGTCTCTTCCATGATCTGGATGGACACGATACCAACAGCTGCAGGCACCTAAAGGACATAATCGAGGAGCATGTAAGGAATGGACAGTTACAGCAATACGTTGGAACTCGGGATGCAACGGTGGAGCAGGAGCAACCACCGACCACTTCACGCCGTAATGATGGGAGGCCCAGGGATGATCGTCGATTGATCATCCATTGACCAGGATAATATGAAATAAGTAGCAAGCTACTAGCAAACGGTAAAGTCATTTACACATGTACGGGGACGGAGATAGCCCCTAGGCATGCTCTGAATGATGATAAACCGGGATGCTATGGTTTGTGAAATTTATTTCTTGCTTTTAGATTGGACATTGCTTTTCTTTTTTGGATTTGGTTTTGGAGCTTGGATTGAGCTCCTGGTTTTTCTTGCTTTTTTATTTGGATTTTCCTTTGGATGATTGTTTTTGGTTTTGGATGCTGGTTTGGATTTCTGGTTTGGATTTGAATTTTGGATTTGGATTTGGATTTTGGATTTGGATTTCGGATTTGAATTTCGGATTTGGACTTTGGAATAAATTTTGGTTGGACTTTTGTCTGGTTTTTGGTAAATGGTCGTCGGGTATGGATTATGCCTGGCAAAGGATGAGTCACTTTACCCAAACAAGGTAGATTGACTCATTCAGGTCGTCAAGTATGGACAATGCTTGGCAAGGGTCCAGAGTGACCAGGATTCGGCATAGGACTTAGGCCCTCTATTATCATTTATTATTTTCAGGTCGTCGAGTATGGACTATGCTCGGCAAGGGTCCGAAGAGATCAGGATTCGGCTTAGGACTTAAGCCATGGCATTTTACAGCGCCCAGGGACACTGGGCCAAGGTCGTCAAGTATGGGTTGCGCTTGGCAAGAACCCGGAGAGGTTAACTCAACGTCCAGGGACACTGGACCACGGTCGTCGGATGTGGATCACACTTGACAGGAACCCAGAGAGGTTATGGATTTGGATATCGACCCGGAGAGGTCCTGGCTCCGGTTATTGGCTATTGGATAAGGATGGATTGGAACTTGGTTGTCGAGTTCGAATGGATACGGAATTGGCTAAGGCTTTGGCTATTTGATATGGAGTTGGACATCGACTCGAAGCAGTCAAGGACGATATACTCTGGCAATATGGCTGTGGACTTCGGATATTGGATTCATAATTATTCAAAACACGCCTTGTTATCACAAGGCATGTTTTGGGGGGCAAAATGCTATCCCATTTTTTGGTCAAAACTGGAATATCAACAAATTGGCAAGGAATTATGGATATCAGGACTGGAGATAAGGCTACAATGGATATCGTCAAAATTTCGTTGAACTTCGATCGGGACGAAATTGATTGGAAATGATGATAAGGACTATGAAAGGCTATGTTTCGAATTTCAGGTTAATCGAAGTTCGTATGAAGAAAATATGACGGATTCAAAGTAGGAATAGTACGTAGTTCGAACCCATCAGGTTCGAACCCATCAGGTTCGAACCCATCAGGTTCGAACCCATCAGGTTCGAACCCAGGAGGTTCGCATCGATGACGCTTCGAATCGATGGGAACATGATGGATTCGAAGAAGGAGATGGAGTCGAAGTAGACATGGATTCGAAGAAGGAGATGGAGTCGAAGTATACATGGATTCGAAGAAGGAGATGGAGTCGAAGTAGACATGGATTCGAAGAAGGAGATGGAGTCGAAGTAGACATGGATTCGAAGAAGGAGATGGAGTCGAAGTAGACATGGATTCGAAGAAGGAGATGGATTCGAAGTGGACATGGATTCGAAGAAGGGGATGGATTCGAAGAGGACATGGATTCGAAGATGATGGATACGAAGCAAGGGACATGGATTCGAAGGACGAGGATTCGAAAGGGATGGATTCGAAGAGGATGGACTCGTAGGATATGGACTCGAAGGAGGCGGCTTCAGAAAGCATGGATTCGAACAGCATGGGTTCGAAGGGTATGGATTCGAAGGAGTCGGCCCTATGGATTCGAAGAGGATGGTTTCGAAGTAGATGGTTTCGAAGCATGGGTTCGAACCATTCAGGACGCACGGATTCTTGAATTGGATCGATCATATCTTCCAAACCGTTGATCCAAATGCAATGAAATTTTTACAGGAGCTTACATACATGTTGAAGAATGTTCACACCAAATTTCAGCTCAATTGGATGGATTCTTGATCGATTCGAACGTCACTTCGAATCGATCCCAAACTGGGCACGGATTCCGAGAACACGGGCCTGTGGGCCCCCTCACGTGCCAAGCAGTCTCCCCAGGTTTTAGGCGGGATTTCGGCCTTCCACACCTATAAATAGAGCCCATGGTCATTCAGAAAAGGGGTCGGAAAATTCGGAGAGGAAAGGCAAGCCCAGACGCTGCTAAAATTATACCATAGCATCATTACTGCAATTTTCTTCAGATTTGGTCACTACAACTGTGGTAATCACTTGTAATCTTCAAGGATAATCAATAAAAAAAATTGGAGTGGACGTAGGCCGGAGATAGCCGAAACACTATAAAACTTGTGTCTCTGTTCTTTACTTTTGGATTGCTGTCTATTATTTGTTGAGATTTGTTGTTTGTGTTTGAATATCACTAATTTATATTCATACACTGGTGCTTTCACGGTATTGGGTGTTTGTGACCAATTTTGGCGCAAACATCGCTATCAAGTCTAGAGCAAAATCCGGGAGAATCTATCAGGTCGTTTTTGAATCGCTTTAACATAGCATTGGCTGAGGTAGATAATGCTGAGCCACGCATGGTCCTGACATACTTGATGAGGGCGATTGACAAATCGAGCGAATTTGGAAAATGGTTGAAGATGAAAGAACCAAACACGCTCGACAAATTCTACAAGAAAGCGGATGAATTCATGCGCTTGGAGAGCCTCCAAACACCGGCTAAGGTGGTATCAGCGGAAGCCGGGAACAATGGTGCTGCTTCGAATAAGAAAGAACCTAACACTCAGAAAAAGGGAAATGATGGTGGGAAGAAACAGGGAGACGCTAAGAAGGGCCGTTCTTTCAATTTCACACCCTTGACCGATACCCCTGAAAACATCTTCTTTGCAACCAAAGATGATGTCAATTATCCTACACCACCTAAAATGAGAGTTGCGATTAAGATGGAAAAAAGTGGAAGGTTCTGTCGGTTCCACAACCAGCCCGGCCATGACACCAACGAATGCCGTCAGTTGAAAGAGGTGATTGAACAACTCTTGAAGGAAAACAAACTCCAGCAGTATGTGAAAAGGAACAGAAATGCCCCAGCTTCGTCAACTCAAGGACAACAACTTTCCGCTCACCGTCCTGCCTCAAGTGAGAAGGCCATGGAACATGAATCGGAAAGGCCTGTCATCAATATAATAACTGGAGGACCTCACCCAGCAGGTAAAAGATGGGGCGAGATGGAAAGGTATGCCCGGGCCTTGAGGCATGTACCAGCTGAAGAGAATGTTTTTGTTTTAGAGAATGATACGCCTTTAAAGCAACAAAAGACTTCCACAGATGATATTATGTTCAGTGCCAGGGATTCTTTGGGTATAGAAGCTCCGACCATAGATCCTTTGGTCATATCCGCTGGTATTGGGCCGGCAACTGTGAGAAGAGTTCTAGTTGATTGTGGAGCTTCATGTAACATCCTCTTCAAGAAGACCTTCGATCAAATGAAAATTCCAATGGCTGACGTTCAAGCTTCATCACTTAAGATTGCTGGGTTTGCTGGAGAACCCAAACAGCCGATTGGTACCATAGATTTGCTTGTAGAACTCGGAAAGGGACTAAGGAAGGTAGCTTGAAAGCAAACCTTTATAATCGTCGAAGAGTTCTCTACCTACAATGCCTTTTTAGGCCGACCAACTCTTGCTGCGTTTAAAGCTGTTCTTGCCCCATGGTGTCTGACTCTAAAATTCCCCACAGATAACGGAGTTGGTGTGATTAAGGGAGACCAAGATGCGGGGCGAGAATGTTACTTTGCAGAGTTGCGAGAATCAAGGAAAAGAGAAATGGGAAAAGGTGCGGCGGCTCCAATCCGCACCAAGGAACCAACCTTGTAGCAATTACAGGGTGGACCCTGCACTGGCGAATGTAGTGGCGCACGAAGAGAGATGGATCTAAGGAAAGCCAGTGCAGGGGAGAATAAGGTAGTACCGGTAGAGGTAACAGTGCCGGTGCCCGTTGACCCAAAGGACCCAAACAAAGTACTTAATGTGGGTTCGCAGCTCAACACAACAGTTCAGAATGTTCTGATTTCATTTTTGAAGGCTAATTTGGATGTATTCGCTTGGACTCACGCTGACATGTGCGGAATATCCCCAGAGATTGCAGTACATACTCTAAACATTGATCCAAAGTTTACACCTGTGAAACAGAAGAGAAGGACTCAGGGTCCTGAGAGAATGGCAGCGTTAAAAGAAGAAGTGGATTGGCTCATGGAGAACGGTTTCATCAGAGAATCTACTTATCCAAATTGGGTATCAAATCCAGTGCTGGTGAAAAAGGCTAATGGAAAGTGAAGAGTATGCATTGATTTTTCAGATCTGAACAAAGCCTGCCCCCAAAGACTGTTTCCCGCTGCCCAGGATCGATCAGTTGGTGGATGGGACGGCGGGACATGAATTGTTATCTTTTATGGATGCATAATCCGGATATAACCAGATTATGATGCATGAGCCAGATCAATAGGATACTAGTTTCATCACAGATGTTAGACTCTACTGCTACAAGGTAATGCCATTCGGACTCAAGAATGCAGGGGCAACTTACCATAGGCTTGTTAATGCCATGTTTAAACCACAGATTGGCAAGACAACGGAAGTTTATGTTGATGATATGCTAGTAAAGTCTAAGAAAGCAGTGGACCATATGGATCACCTGGCAGAAATGTTTGCAGTACTCCGCAAGTACAGAATGAAGCTTAATCCCCTGAAATGTTCATTTGGAGTGGAGTCCGGAAAGTTTTTGGGTTTCATTGTGAGCGCTAGGGGCATTGAAGCCAATCCAGCTCAGATCACCGCTTTGAGAGAAGTCAAGGCTCCTAGAACGAAGAAGGAATTGCAAAATCTCAATGGAAAGGTTGCTGCCTTGAGTCGGTTCATTTCCAAAGCTAACCGCTCTGAGAGAAGTCAAGGCTCCTAGAACGAAGAAGGAATTGCAAAGTCTCAATGGAAAGGTTGCTGCCTTGAGTCGGTTCATTTCCAAAGCTACTGACAAATGCATTCCATTCTTTGATGCTCTGAAGAAAGGAAGAAAAAACTTTGAGTGGACTCCTGATTGTCAGAAAGCATTGGATGAGTTGGTTCGTCATATGGAAGTGCCTCCGATACTTTCAAAGCCTGACAGTGGTGAAGATCTCTTCGTATATTTGGCAATTTCGTCTCATGCTCTCAGTGCAGTGTTGGTACGGGAAGACGCAAGGATTCAACACCCAGTCTATTATATCAGCAAAAGATTCACTGGGGCAGAGATGAACTATTCAAGATTAGAAAAGCTCGCCTATTGTTTGTTGATCGCATCAAGAAAATTGAGGCCGTATTTCCAAGCTCATCCCGTCAAAGTCCTCACTGATCAACCTCTATGTTAACCCCGTTAAGACAACGACTTAAGGCCTGGGACGATTTACGACATAAGGTACTTAACGGATCAAGAGAATTCTATGGCTTAGCAAACCTCACGACTTAAGATGCGTGATGATTTAACAAGATAAAGCATGAACGACTTATGACTTGAGGCCACCATGATCTAACAGTTTAAAGCACTCTGCGACTTAACAAGTTAAGGTTTACATGACTCAAGTTATGGGCGATCTATGACTTATGAATGGTACGACTTAATAGTTTAACGTGTTAAAGAAATGGCCGACTCAACGACTCAAGGGAGACAGCAACTCAATGGATCAAGGAGGGTACACGACTTAGGGTCTGGACGACCTAACGAGTTAAGGTCCAGACGACTTAAGAATTGAAACGGACCAAGAAGTCTACGACTTAAGGAAGTCTACGGCTTAAGAGATGGCACGACCCAAGAAGGAAATAAGTTAACGACCTAAAGCTATCTACGACTTACGACCTAGCTTATGTCGTAAACGACTTAGGCAAACAAAGAGCTGATACTCATTAAACATAGCCTCCTAACTCGTGAACGGGTTAAGACTTGTGTTGCTATCTGAAATAAACAAGCTTACCAGTTATGCCGTGACTCACGACTTAGCTTAAGTCGTCCATGACCTAGAGCCGCTAAGCTATAATCCACTGCCACAACACTTATGCCGCATCCTGTTAACTCGGTCACGACCTACGATCTATGATGTGTCGTACACGACTTAAGTAAATAAATGAAGCCACGTCCGGTTAAATCGTGCATGACTTAGGACTTGACATGGATTCAAGAAGATGGGCAAATTTCTACCAAGCTACAAGCTAGACTCAATAAGTCGGCCACGACCTACCTTAACTCGGTCACGAGTTACGACTTAAGGGTAAAATTTTCCTATAAATACCAACCTACCACAAGCATGAAAGGGACTTTTTTTTGGCCGATCTCTTGAAGCGCCAATACTCTGCTGAATTCTCGACTCACTCAACACTTCAAGTATGAAAGACATCTCAACTAACTTCGAGAGGAAATCTAACACAATCTACATGGATTTAAAGAATTCTTCTACATCAAAGTTCTAGTTGTTTGTCTCATCGGAATTGTAATTGAAGATTGTTGTAAAAGTTGTAATCAATTCAGCAATAAAGAGAGTTAAAGTGGACGGAGGCTTACCCTAAGCCGAACCACTATAAAAACTGTTGTTTTTTCTGCTTTTTCTGTCATTTCTCTACTTGTTTGTAGTTCCCGTGTACACGGGTGGTGCTTTCACTCAACTTCAATCTACACCGGGGTGTTAGCGTCAGATTTTCACATTAACATTTTTGGTGCTTTCACTGAGAAGCCAGCTCAGGAAACTTCCACCATTGCTCCACAAAGGATTGTTGAAAGGATTTCTTTCAAAACCAGAAGTTTATTGGAAATAATGGCTCGTCGGAGAAAACGAAGTTCTGTAAGATCCGACAATGTTCAAGAGAACACCGCTACCTCTCCTCCTTCAAGTCAAGCAGCTCCAACTGTTGGAGTTACACGAGCAGAATTGGACGCCGTAGTTTTGGGATTGAATCAGCAATTGAATGCTCAGAATGCGCAGTTGGAAGCCCAGAATGCCCAGAATGCCCTGATCTTGAGTAAGTTGAGTGATCTACTAGGGGCAAACCGTCAATCAGGAAATAATGATGGAAACCCTACTGTGGGAGTTCAGGATGTTGAAGGGAACATTTCTCAAAGAGCCACGGACCCTGTAGAAAGGACTCCTCTTCAAGCTAGGGGATCAGGGCCGCAGCCGACCCTCCGTGAACGATTGTCAAGGCAGAATTCAGAGAGAGTGGCTGATGTGTGCCCTCTAGAGCCTCTAAATGATGAAGAGTATTTTTCGTGTATGGTTCGTCAAATCATGAAAGAAAGTATGCGAAGAGATGAAGACGAGAAAGAGTGGGGATTTGCTCCGAGCAAAACTCCATTTACTGAAAAGATCTTGAAGGCAGAGTTCCCAAGGAAATTCGTTCCCCCTACTATTCCAGCTTACAAGGGGACGAGTGATCCAAACGAATTTCTGTATAAGTACGACTGGCATATGACTGGTGCCAGGGCGTCTGATGAAATTAAATGCCGATACTTTCCGGTTTATCTAGAAGGTGTAGCTCTATTGTGGTTTACAAAGCTGCCGGTCAGGTCCATCGATCAATTCTCCGATTTGACCAGGAAATTCAAGGAGCAATTTCGATTGTATGCTTCTAAAGCAAAGGATATAATGTCGCTATCAAGTCTAGAGCAAAATCCGGGAGAATCTATCAGGTCGTTTTTGAATCACTTTAACATAGCATTGGCTGAGGTAGATAATGCTGAGCCACGCATGGTCCTGACATACTTGATGAGGGCGATTGACAAATCGAGCGAATTTGAAAAATGGTTAAAAATGAAAGAACCAAACTCGCTCGACAAATTCTACAAGAAAGCAGATGAATTCATGCGCTTGGAGAGCCTCCAAACACCGGCTAAGGTAGTATCAGCGGAAGCCGGGAACAATGGCGCTGCTTCGAATAAGAAAGGACCTAACACTCAGAAAAGGGGAAATGATGGTGGAAAGAAACAGGGAGACGCTAAGAAAGGCCGTTCTTTCAATTTCACACCCTTGACTGATACCCCCGAAAACATCTTCTTTGCAACCAAAGATGATGTCAATTATCCGACACCACCTAAAATGAGAGTTGCGATTAAGATGGAAAAAAGTGGAAGGTTCTGTCGGTTCCACAACCAGCCTGGTCATGACACCAACGAATGCTGACAGTTGAAAGAGGTGATTGAACAACTCTTGAAGGAAAACAAACTCCAGCAGTATGTGAAAAGGAACAGAAATGCCCCAGCTTCGTCAACTCAAGGACAACAAGTTCCCGCTCACCGTCCTGCTTCAAGTGAGAATGTCGTGGAACATGAATCGGAAAGGCCTGTTATCAACATAATAACTGGAGGACCTCACCCAGCAGGCAAAAGCTGGGGCGAAATGGAAAGGTATGCCCGGGCCTTGAGGCATGTACCAGCTGAAGAGAATGTTTTTGTCTTAGAGAATGATGCGCCTTTAAAGCAACAAAAGACTTCCACAGATGATATCGTGTTCAGTGCCAGGGATTATTTGGGTATTGAGGCTTCGACCATAGATCCTTTGGTCATATCCGCTGGTATTGGGCCGGCAACTATGAGAAGAGTTCTAATTGATTGTGGAGCTTCATGCAACATCCTCTTCAAGACGACCTTCGATCAAATGAAAATTCCAATGGCTGACGTTCAAGCTTTGCCACTTAAGATTGCTGGGTTTGCTGGAGAACCCAAACAGCCGATTGGGACCATTGATTTGTTTGTAGAACTCGAAAAGGGGCTGAGGAAGGTAGCTCGAAAGCAAACCTTTATAATTGTTGAAGAATTCTCTGCCTACAATGCCTTTTTAGGCCGACCAACTTTTGCTGCGTTCAAAGCTGTTCTTGCCCCATGGTGTCTGACTCTAAAATTCCCCACAGATAATGGAGTTGGTGTGATTAAAGGAGACCAAGATGTGGGGCGAGAATGTTACTTTGCAGAGTTGCGAGAATCAAGGAAAAGAGAAATGGGAAAAGGTGCGGCGGCTCCAGTCCGCACCGAGGAACCAACCTTGTAGCAATTACAGGGTGGACCCTGCACTGCCGAATGTAGTGGCGCACGAAGAGAGATGGATCCAAGAAAAGCCAGTGCAGGGGAGAATAGGGTAGTACCGGTAGAGGTAACAGTGCCGGTGCCCGTTGACCCAAAAGACCCAAACAAAGTACTTAATGTGGGTTCGCAGCTCAACACAACAGTTCAGAATGTTCTGATTTCATTTTTGAAGGCTAATTTGGATGTATTCGCTTGGACTCATGCTGACATGTGCGGAATATCCCCAGAGATTGCAGTACATACTCTGAACATTGATCCAAAGTTTACACCTGTGAAACAGAATAGAAGGACTCAGGGTCCTAAAAGAACGGCAGCGTTAAAAGAAGAAGTGGATCGGCTCATGGAGAACGGGTTCATTAGAGAATCTACTTATCCAAATTGGGTCTCAAATCCAGTGCTGGTGAAAAAGGCTAATGGAAAGTGGAGAGTATGCATTGATTTTTCAGATCTGAACAAAGCCTGCCCCAAAGACTATTTCCCGCTGTCCAAGATCGATCAGTTGGTGGATGGGACGGCGGGACATGAATTGTTATCTTTTATGGATGCATACTCGGGATATAACCAGATTATGATGCATGAGCCAGATCAAGAGGATACTAGTTTCATCACAGATGTTGGACTCTACTGCTAGAAGGTCATGCCTTTCGGACTCAAGAATGCAGGGGAAACTTACCAGAGGCTTGTTAATGCCATGTTTAAACCACAGATTGGCAAGACAACGGAAGTTTATGTTGATGATATGCTAGTAAAGTCTAAGAAAGCAGTGGACCATATGGATCACCTGGCAGAGATGTTTGCAGTGCTCCGCAAGTACAGAATGAAGCTTAATCCCCTGAAATGTTCATTTGGAGTGGAGTCCGGAAAGTTTTTGGGTTTCATTGTGAGCGCTAGGGGCATTGAAGCCAATCCAGCTCAGATCACCGCTCTGAGAGAAGTCAAGGCTCCTAGAACGAAGAAGGAATTGCAAAGTCTCAATGGAAAGGTTGCTTCCTTGAGTCGGTTCATTTCCAAAGCTACTGACAAATGCATTCCATTCTTTGATGCTCTAGAGAAAGGAAGAAAAAACTTTGAATGTATCCCTGATTGTCAGAAAGCATTTGATGAGTTGGTTCGTCATATGGAAGTGCCTCCGATACTTTCAAAGCCTGACAGTGGTGAAGATCTCTTCGTATATTTGGCAATTTCGTCTCATGCTCTCAGTGTAGTGTTGGTACGGGAAGACACAAGGATCCAACGCCCAGTCTATTATATCAGCAAAAGATTCACTGGGGCAGAGATGAACTATTCAAGATTAGAAAAGCTCGCCTATTGTTTGTTGATCGCATCAAGAAAATTAAGGCCGTATTTCCAAGCTCATCCCATCAAAGTCCTCACTGATCAACCTCTAAAGCAAGTCCTATTCCGTCCTGAGACTTCGGGCCGTCTTTTGAAATGGAATATTGAACTCAGCCAATATGACATCACTTACCATCCCCGAAAAGCAATCAATGGACAAGCTTTGGCAGATTTCATCGCAGAATGTACGGATAAGGGTGATAGTGAGGAAGAAGTCATTAATAGCATCCCAATCCAATGGAAATTGTATGTCGATGGTGCAAGGAATGATTACTGTTCCGGAGCAGGGGTTGTCCTTGAAACCCCATAAGGGCGATCGCTATGTTATGCACTGAGACTAGAATTCCCCTCGACAAATAATGAAGCTGAATACAAAGCTCTCATCGTTGGTTTAAAGATCGCTAAAGAACTAAACATCAAGGCATTGTATATCTTCAGTGATTCTCAACTTGTTGTTTGTCAAGTCAAAAAGGAATTTCAAGCTAAAGGAGGGAATTTACCAGCCTATTTATCAAAAGCCTAGGAGCTCCTTCAAGATTTTGACCGTTATTCAATAAACCATGTCCCCCGAGAAGAAAATATGAAGGCGGATTCTCTCGCGAAGTATTCAAGTACTGGTGAAGCTCAACTATTGGGGCTAGTTCCCGTCGAAGTCTTGTCAGCTCCAAGCACAGATGAAATGGATGTTGATTGGATTATGAATGTATCCCAAGAGCAAGAATCATGGTTGACTTCGATACTTGAATATCTACTCAATGGTTCTCTGCCAGAAAATTCAAAAGAACGATAAAAGCTGATGAGGAAAGCCTCCAGATATATCGTTCAAGATGGTCGTTTGTACAGACGAGGATTTTCAATGCCATTACTTCGATGTGTGACAAAGGAAGAAGCTAAGACAATTCTAACTGAAGTACACGGAGGGGAATGTGGGGATCATACAGGTGGTCAAACTTTAGCAAAGAAAATCCTCCGTTATGGATACTTTTGGCCAGAAATTAATCAGGATGCTGCTGACTATTCCAGAAAGTGTGATAAATGCCAGAGATTCGCTAAAATTCCTAGAGCCTCCACTGAGCTAACACAAATGGTCAGTCCATGGCCGTTTTCCATCTGGGGAATAGATCTCATTGGGCCTTTGCCGACTGCCAAATCAGGGATTAAATATGCTATCGTTGCTGTTGATTATTTTACTAAATAGGCTGAGGCCGAACCATTGGCCACTATTACCTCTAAGAAAATGATAAGTTTTGTGACTAAAAATATCATTTGCAGGTATGGTGTGCCTCAGAAGATAATCACAGACAATGGTACTCAGTTTGAAAGTGAGGAGTTCCAAGATTTTTGCAAACGATTCAAGATTCGAAAAAGCTTCTCAGCAGTGGCTCATCCGCAGGCAAACGGGCAAGTGGAAGCAGTAAACAAAATCATCAAATCAACCATCAAAAAGCAGCTGGAAAAAGCAAAAAGTGGTTGGGTCGACAAGTTACCGCTTGCACTATGGGCATATAGGACCACTCACAAAACTGCGACTGGGCATACTCCATTTTCATTGGCATACGGATCAGAAGCAATGATTCCAATGGAAACTGAAGTCCCCTCACACAGAAGGATCCATTTTGATCAAAGTGAGAATGAAAAATTGCAACTGGAAGCACTTGACTTTCTCGATGAAAGAAGAGAAGAGGCAAGGCTTAGAATTGCAGCTCACCAGCAAAGAATAGCCAGGCACTTCAATTCCAAAGTTCGTCAACGTAGCTTTGAAGTTGGAGACTTAGTCCTGAAGAGAATTATGACAGCCATAGGTGTGTTTGGGCCAAACTGGGAAGGACCATATATTATTGGTGCAAAGCTTCTTGATGGCACATTCAAACTCACAACTGTCGAAGGAGAACCAATCCCAAGAGCTTGGAACAGCAATCATTTGCGTCCCTATTTTACTTGAAAACATTGCTGAAATGTTGTAAAAGAATTATGAATATATGATTCTTATATTGAAAGCAGTTGTAAAGCAAGTGAATAATGAAAAGCTATAAAGTGGATGTAGGCCCAACTTTTGGCCGAACCACTATAAATCTTGTGTTCTCTACTATTATAAACTGCTTTGTTTTATTTCGACATATAAAATATGTTAACTGTGTTACTAAAATGTCGATTTAATAATGCAGGCCATAAAGACAAAGCTTACCCATCGCAAGACTAAGCGATCTCCGACATAATTCAACAAGCAAACACTAAGCCATTCAAAATTTCCACACTCAAATCCTACAAAAGAAGTGCTTTGAACAAAAGTTAGCAATGTGGATGGAAGTGGACCATTTCTAACTAACTGCAAATGTTTGAACAAACAAACAACCAGTTAAATAGCATGTGTCTACCACCACCAACTCGCTTAACTATGAAGTATATTTCTTTGGATAAGGGAAATTATTGGAAACAAAAAAGTGATGACACTTGCACAAGACAACGGGGATCGCCAACATGAATGGATGGCAAAGAGACATGGGCGAGCAAGCATCAATCAGCAAAAGACCTCTTCGGAGGAACAAGCCCTCTTCGGAGGCACAACTCTTCGGAGGATAAAGACCTCGAGCGGGCCTAGCCAAAAAAAGAGAGATCTTTCTCGATACAAAGTTACGGAATGATCGGTCGATACACTCCCGTGAATCCGTCCAACCGAGAGAAAGAAACTCCAAACTTCCAGGCAAAAGCCCTACTCAGAGGCACACGTTTCACCAAGATTGAAATAAAACTTCCAGGTGTTGAAACGTGAAAAGCCCTCTTCAGAGGCCCATTTCACCACAGTTGAAATGCTAAAAGACCTCGAGCGGGCCAACCAGAAAAAGAGAGATCTTTCTCGATACAAAGTTGCGGAATGATCGGTCGATACACTCCCGTGAATCCGTCCAACCGAGAGAAAGAAACTCCAAACTTCCAGGCAGTAACCCTACTCAGAGGCACACATTTCACCATGATCGGTGATACACTCCTGTAAGACGAAATGTGAAAAGCCCTCTTCGGAGGCCCGCTTCCCAGCGAACAGGGAAAAATAAAAGCCTCTCCCAAGGGGCAGAAACAAAAAAGACCTCTTCCCAGAGGCACAACCAAACAAATAGACCTCTTCCCGGAGGCAGAAACAAAAAAGAACTCTTCCCAGAGGCAGAAATAAAAAGACCTCCTCCCAGAGGCACAATCGAACAGAAAGACCTCTTCGGAGGCACACGTTTCACCGAGATTGAAATAAAACTTCCAAGTGTTGAAACGTGGAAAGCCCTCCTCGGAGGCACAACTCTTCGGAGGCACACGTTTCATCGAGATTGAAATAAAACTTCCAAGTGTTGAAACGTGAAACAGCCCTCCTTAGAGGTACAACTTTCCAAAGAAGCATTTCATCAGAAATGCAAAGCAAAGATCAAAGCCCTCCACCGAGGCGCAATATAAAAAAAAGGAAGCCCTATTCAAAGGCACACTTTAGCTTTCAAAGGAAGATTTGTTCTTCTATTCTTGGAAATATTCTTCCTCAAAAAGAAGTTAAAGTGTCCTTCAGAGGCCCGCTTTACCACATAGAAGAATTCACTTGGTAAAAATGTGTGAAGACACAAAAGAAAAAGTGATATCTTCGAAGGATGAAGCGTAAAAAACTTATATGAAGGGAGCTGTACTCTATTTTTAACGAAATAATATTCCTCCAAGTATGGAATTGTTATTCTCCAGAAAATAAGAGTACAAGTCCCCTCAAAGTATAAAATATTGCAACGAGCTTATGGTATAGGGGCAACATGGTATAACTACATTGGCAAAATTACGCTCGAACAACATACCACAAGCTCACTGCAATATCATATAAAGAAACTTGTACAAAAAAAAAGTGAATAGTAAATGCATTCTCAAGTACAAACAGAAGTTTGTACAAACAAAAAGAATCATTTTATTCAACACTGTCAAAATTTTGTACAGGTACAGGTTTCAAAATTAAAAGAAAAAAAGAAAGGCGGAGGCCGGTACCTGCACAATCTCCGGCCAGTACATGTAAAAAGCAAAAAATAAAGATAAGTCAAAGCAGGACCCCTTATTTCTTCTTGCCACCACCCTTAGAGCCTTCACTTGACCTAATAGGCAGCTTTTCAGGACGGCTTGGGAGAGTCGGGGATGAAGGAGAAAGGGTTACTGCCGGATCAACTTTCGTTTCCTCTTCAGAAATAAGGATGCCTTTTCTTCTCTTCTTCGAAGTGGCACGCTTCTTCCTTCTCCTTGAAGAAGACTCACTTCCCGGAGTTACAAGAGCAGATAATTTTATGTTATCAGAAGTAGTTCGCTCCGGAGACTCATCGCCTTCTCCAAGCCCCTCTCCCCCATGTTCTTGGGAAGCAATAGGATCATCTAAGCCATGAAGAGCTTCTATTTGCTCCTCTTGCGACTCGGGTTGAGAGGCGGATGGAGGAGTGACCTGGAGAACCGAAGGAGGAATAATTGGAGGAGGAGAAGCTTGAACAATGCTCGGTGCTTTCTCTACAGAAGAAAAGAAGTTAAAGTCAGTAAAGAGAGGAGATAAAGGCTCATTGAGGTCCAGAAAATAGTCGAGAAGCTCATCGAACTCATAGGAAGCAAATGAGCAGTCTACTTGGGCAAGATTAACAGTAGAGTTACCTGGAGAAGTCGGCTTCCTGATATCAACCTCATAAGCTTGTGCTTCGGCACTCTCTTCACCTTCATCTCCACCCTGTATACTTGTGATCTCAGTTGTAACTTTGGCCAGGGATGGAGAATGAGAGCTGGAGCCAATAATGTCGATTTCGGCCGAAGGAGAAGGCTGGACTGGAATAGTTGAAGTAGTTTTTCCTAACTGTTCCCCTTCTGCCATTTCAGCTCTTAATTTTGCAAGTTGTTCCTTTCCTTTGGCAAGAGCAGCGCGAGCATCATCATCCAAGCAATGCTCCTCAAGAGCTGATTCGGCATAGCCAGCACCTTTACCGCCAAGCATGTCAAGTGCAGCCTCCCACACTTCAGCCAGTGTAACTTCATATTTGGGGCCTAGAAAGGCGAGACTACCATGCCCCAAGATGCTGTGCAGGTAAAAGTCAAACAGTGTCGAGCTGATGTTGGTCTTCGTTGCCTCATGAGATTCTTCAGCTGCAATTTTACCGGCAACGGCCTCATCGCGCTCTCTTTTAGTCTTGGAAAGTTGAAGCTTTAGCATTTAAATTTCCGCCTCCTGAGAGTTGACTTTCTCCTGTAACTCTGTAACCTCAGCACGATACCTTCCCGCTGTTTTCTGCTCAGCTTCAAGTTGTGCCTCGGCATGTCGCTGAGTTGCGTGAGCATCGCGAACTTGCTTCTGAAATACTTCTTCTTTTTGAGTATATATAGTAGAAGAAGTAGCAAGCTCTTGTTTAAGTTCCTCAACTTTCGCCTCAAGCTCTTCATTGTAAGTAGTGATGCTCCTCATTTCGGTATCGTGCTGCTCGAGAACTTTCTGCCATTCGGCCTTATCATTCTCCATAGTAAGCATGGCCTCTATATTCGCACGGTTGACGCTTTGAAGCTCGTCAACAAGCTTTTGCCAGTTCGACATCCTTTCAATATCAAGCCTGACGGCATCGAGATTTCGAAGCATGGCAGGCTTGTCGATAGGGATCAAGTCAAGATCGAACCGCACTCCCTTCAGGCACCAGTGCGGGAACCGGCTTTGCAGAGTAGCCGGGCCAGATCCAACTTGGAATTTAGGCCTGCTGATTATTGTTTGAATGTCTGTCTTCCCGAGAGCGGGAGAGCCAGAAGGAATGTCAAGTGAGACGGGGGCATTGACCTTTTCAGGACTTGTAGAAGTATGCTTCTCACCGTGTCGAGCACGCTTGCTTGGGTCCTCAACCATATGGCTTTTTCCCCGGTCATCATGGGATTTTCTCTTGTGGGAATCATCACCTTTATGGGAAGAATCATGGAGCTCCTCAATTTCTTTTCTCTCATAACGCTCTTCTTGAGCCCTTCTCTCCTGAGCCTTTCGACTGGCTCTCTCTTCATCGGTTTCTCTGTGAGCGGGAAGGTAGCGCCTATAATCATATTGACTACGCCTCCCGTAGCGCTGAAATTGGCTTAGGCTAAAGGAAACAATTCGGCAGTAAAAGATTGTCCAAGTGCTGAGTCGTCCACGACCTAAAGGATAAGTCGTCCACGACCTAAAGGATAAGTCGTCCACGACCTAAAGGTTAAGTCGCCCACGACTTAAAGATTTCCTGCAAGTTAAGTCGTTGGCTCCTTAAATCGTTGGTCCTATAAGTCGTAAAGCATGGTAAGGAGGAAGGGCTTCGGTTCAAAGAAATGGGAATTTCTCTAAGTCCTAGATCGGCCGTGACTCAAAGCTCATGCCGTATCTCGTTAAGTCGTGAAAGGTTATAAGTCGCCCAAAAATGCTGGGTCGTATCCAATTTAGTATCTCACTTCACCCAATCGACAAACCCCCCATCCAATTAGAAAGTCCTCATCCTCTTAACCCGTTAGCCCAATAACCTCTCAATCGACAACAACCCCAGTTCTGCCACACCACCGAATCGCCGCAAATCACGAGTCGTCTTAAGTCAAATCAAACAAACTTTGAGTTCTTCGACGACCAATGCAACAATACTCGCACGGTTAAAGAGGGGAATCAGAGACGGAAGACGGGGCTCAAAGATTGACAATGATGATCGACGATTGGAAAATGGGGAAAATTACTTACGTGATGTGAAGCTGGAGATGGTTGGAAGTAAATCAAGTCAGGATCGCCGTAGGAAGCTCGGAGAAATGCTGATGGCGAATACGACAGGAAGCTCGGAGAGATGCTAATGGCGGATACGACTTAGGAGATTGATAGTGAGCAGAAAGAAATAAGAGAAAAGACTCAAGTCTGTTATACACCAAGACAACGGAACTTGAAACGGCATAAGCGAGTTAAGGAAAGTCGAAGCACACGACCTACGACTTAAGCGTGTGCTTCGAGGGGCAAATGTTAACCCCGTTAAGACAACGACTTAAGGCCTGGGACGATTTACGACATAAGGTACTTAACGGATCAAGAGAATTCTATGGCTTAGCAAACCTCACGACTTAAGATGCGTGATGATTTAACAAGATAAAGCATGAACGACTTATGACTTGAGGCCACCATGATCTAACAGTTTAAAGCACTCTGCGACTTAACAAGTTAAGGTTTACATGACTCAAGTTATGGGCGATCTATGACTTATGAATGGTACGACTTAACAGTTTAACGTGTTAAAGAAATGGCCGACTCAACGACTCAAGGGAGACATCAACTCAATGGATCAAGGAGGGTACACGACTTAGGGTCTGGACGACCTAACGAGTTAAGGTCCAGACGACTTAAGAATTGAAACGGACCAAGAAGTCTACGACTTAAGGAAGTCTACGGCTTAAGAGATGGCACGACTCAAGAAGGAAATAAGTTAACGACCTAAAGCTGTCTATGACTTACGACCTAGCATGTGTCGTAAACGACTTAGGCAAACAAAGCGCTGATACTCATTAAACATAGCCTCCTAACTCGTGAATGGGTTAAGACTTGTGTTGCTATCTGAAATAAACAAGCTTACCAGTTAAGCTGTGACTCACGACTTAGCTTAAGTCGTCCATGACCTAAAACCGCTAAGCTATAATCCGCTGCCACAACACTTATGCCGCATCCTGTTAACTCGGTCACGACCTACGATCTATGATGAGTCGTACACGACTTAAGTAAACAAATGAAGCCGCGTCCGGTTAACTCGTGCATGACTTAGGACTTGACATGGATTCAAGCAGATGGGCAAATTTCTACCAAGCTACGAGCTAGACTCAATAAGTCGGCCACGACCTACCTTAACTCGGTCACGAGTTACGACTTAAGGGTAAAATTTTCTTATAAATACCAACCTACCACAAGCATGAAAGGTACTTTTTTTGGCCGATCTCTTGAAGCGCCAATACTCTGCTGAATTCTCGACTCACTCAACACTTCAAGTACGAAAGACATCTCAACTAACTTCGAGAGGAAATCTAACACAATCTACATGGATTTAAAGAATTCTTCTACATCAAAGTTCTAGTTGTTTGTCTCATCGGAATTGTAATTGAAGATTGTTGTAAAAGTTGTAATCAATTCAGCAATAAAGAGAGTTAAAGTGGACGTAGGCTTACCCTAAGCCGAACCACTATAAAAACTGTTGTTTTTTCTGCTTTTTCTGTGATTTCTCTACTTGTTTGTAGTTCCCGTGTACACGGGTGGTGCTTTCACTCAACTTCAATCTACACAGGGGTGTTAGCGTCAGATTTTCACGTTAACACTCTAAAGCAAGTCCTATTCCGTCCTGAGACTTCGGGCCGTCTTTTGAAATGGAATATTGAACTCAGCCAATATGACATCACTTACCATCCCTGAAAAGCAATCAATGGACAAGCTTTGGCAGATTTCATCGCAGAGTGTACGGATAAAGGTGATAGTGAGGAAGAAGTCACTGATAGCATTCCAATCCAATGGAAATTGTATGTCGATGGCGTGAGGAATGATTACTGTTCCGGAGCAGGGGTTGTCCTTGAAAGCCCAGAAGGGCGATCGCTATGTTATGCGTTGAGACTAGAATTCCCTTCGACAAACAATGAAGCTGAATATGAAGCTCTCATTGCTGGTTTAAGGATCGCTAAAGAACTAAACATCAAGGCATTACAGATCTTCAGTGATTCTCAACTTATTGTTTGCCAAGTCAGGAAGGAATTTCAAGCTAAATGAGGGAACCTACCCGCCTATTTATCAAAAGCCTGGGAGCTCCTTCAAGATTTTGACCGTTATTCAATAAACCATATACCCCGTGAAGAGAACATGAAGGCGGATTCTCTCGCAAAGTATTCAAGTACTGGTGAAGCTCAGCTATTGGGATTAGTTCCCGTCGAAGTCTTGTCATCTCCAAGCACAGATGAAATGGATGTTGATTGGATTATGAATGTATCCCAAGAACAAGAATCATGGATGACTCCGATACTTGAATATTTACTCAATGGTTCTTTGCCAGAAAGTTCAAAAGAACGACAGAAGCTGATGAGGAAAGCCTCCAGATATACAGTTCAAGATGGTCATTTGTACAGACGAGGATTTTCAATGCCATTACTCCGATGCGTGACAAAGGAAGAAGCTAAGACAATTCTGACTGAAGTACACGGAGGGGAATGCGGGGATCATACAGGTGGTCAAACTTTAGCAAAGAAAATCCTCCGTTATGGATACTTTTGGCCAGAAATTAATCAGGATGCTGCTGACTATTCCCGAAAGTGTGATAAATGCCAAAGATTCGCTAAAATTCATAGAGCACCTCCCACTGAGCTAACACAAATGGTCAGTCCATGGCTGTTTGCTATCTGTGGAATAGATCTCATTGGGCCTTTGCCGACTGCCAAATCGGGGGTTAAATATGCTATCGTTGTTGTTGATTACTTCACTAAATGGGCCGAAGCCGAACCATTGGCTACTATTACCTCTAAGAAAATGATAAGTTTTGTGACTAAAAATATCATTTGCAGGTATGGTGTGCCTCAGAAGATAATCATAGACAATGGTACTCAGTTCGAAAGTGAGGAATTTCAAGATTTCTGCAAATGATTCAAGATCTGAAAAAGCTTCTCAGCAATGGCTCATCCGCAGGCAAACTGGCAAGTGGAAGCAGTAAACAAAATCATCAAATCAACCATCAAAAAGCAGCTGCAAAAAGCAAAAGGTGGTTGGGTCGATAAGTTACCGCTTGCACTATGGGCATACAGGACCACTCACAAAACTGCGACTGGGCATACTCCATTTTCATTGGCATACGGATCAGAAGCGATGATTCCAGTGGAAACTGAAGTCCCCTCACACAGAAGGACCCATTTTGATCAAAATGAGAATGAAAAATTGCAATTGGAAGCACTTGACCTCCTCGATGAAAGAAGAGAAGAGGCAAGGCTTAGAATTGCAGCTCACCAGCAAAGAATAGCCAGGCACTTCAATTCCAAAGTTCGTCAGCGCAGCTTTGAAGTTGGGGACTTAGTCCTGAAGAGGATCATGACAGCCATAGGTGTGTTTGGACCAAACTGGGAAGGGCCATATGTTATTGGCGCAAAACTTCTTGATGGCACATTCAAACTCACAACTTTCGAAGGAGAACCAATCCTAAGAGCTTGGAACAGCAATCATTTGCGTCCCTATTTTACTTGAAAGCATTGCTGAAATGTTGTAAAAAGAATTACGAATATATGATTCTTGTATTGAAAGCAATTGTAAAGCAAGTGAATAATGAAAAGCTATAAAGTGGATGTAGGCCCAGCTTTTGGCCGAACCACTATAAATCTTGTGTTCTCTACTATTATAAACTGCTTTGTTTTATTTCGACATATAAAATACGTTAACTGTGTTACTAAAATGTCGATTTAATAATGCAGGCCACAAAGACAAAGCTTACCCATCGCAAGACCAAGCGATCTCCCACATCACTCAGCAAGCAAACACTAAGCCATTCAAAATTTCCATACTCAAATCCTACAAAAGAAGTGCTTCGAACAAAAGTTAGCAATGTGGATGGAAGTGGACCATTTCTAACTAACTGCAAATGTTTGAAAAAACAAACAACCAGTTAAATAGCCTGTGTCTACCACCACCAACTCGCTTAACTATGAAGTGTATTTCTTTGGATAAGAGAAATTATTGGCAACTAAAAAGTGATGACACTTGCAAAAGACAACGGGGATCGCCAACATGAATGGATGACAAAGAGACATGGGCGAGCAAGCATCAATCAGCAAAAGACCTCTTCGGAGGCACAAGCCCTCTTCAGAGGCACAACTCTTCGGAGGATAAAGACCTCGAGCGGGCCAAACCAGAAAAAGAGAGATCTTTCTCGATACAAAGTTGTGGAATGATCGGTCGATACACTCCCGTGAATCCGTCCAACCGAGAGAAAGAAACTCCAAACTTCCAGGCAAAAGCCCTACTCAGAGGCACACGTTTCACCGAGATTTAAATAAAACTTCCAGGTGTTGAAACGTGAAAAGCCTTCTTCGAAGGCCCATTTCACCACAATTGAAATGCTAAAAGACCTCGAGCGGGCCAAACCAGAAAAAGAGAGATCTTTCTCGATACAAAGTTGCGGAATGATCGGTCGATACACTCCCGTGAATCCGTCCAACCGAGAGAAAGAAACTCCAAACTTCCAGGCAGTAACCCTACTCAGAGGCACACATTTCACCATGATCGGTGATACACTCCTGTAAGACGAAATGTGAAAAGCCCTCTTCGGAGGCCCGCTTCCCAGCGAACTGGGAAAAAATAAAAGCCTCTTCCAAGAGGCAGAAACAAAAAGACCTCTTCCCAGAGGCACAACCAAACAAAAAGACCTCTTCCCAGAGGCAGAAACAAAAAGACCTCCTCCCAGAGACACAATCGAACAGAAAGACCTCTTCGGAGGCACACGTTTCACCGAGATTGAAATAAAACTTCCAGGTGTTGAAACGTGGAAAGCCCTCCTCGGAGGCACAACTCTTTCGAGGCACACGTTTCACCGAGATTGAAATAAAATTTCCAAGTGTTGAAACGTGAAAAAGCCCTCCTCAGAGGTACAACTTTTCGAAGAAGCATTTCGTCCGAAATGCAAAGCAAAGATCAAAGCCTTCCACCGAGGCGCAATATAAAAAAAAAAGGAAGCCCTCTTCAAAGGCACACTTTAGCTTTCAAAGGAAGATTTGTTCTTCTATTCTTGGAAATACTCTTCCTCAAAAAGAAGTTAAAGTGTCCTTCAGAGGCCCGCTTTACCACATAGAAGAATTCACTTGGTAAAATGTGTGTATGCAGAAAAGAAAAAGTGATATCTTCGAAGGATAAAGCGTAAAAAAAACTCATATGGAGGGAGCTGTACTCTATTTTTAACAAGATAATATTCCTTCAAGTATGGAATAATTATTCTCCAGAAAATAAGAGTACAAGTCCCATCAAAGTATAAAATATTGCAACGAGCTTATGGTATAGGGGCAACATGGTATAGCTACATACAACATGGTATAACTACATTGGTAAAATTACGCTCGAACAACATACCACAAGCTCACTGCAATATCATATAAAGAAACTTGTACAAAAAAGTGAATAGTAAATGCATTCTCAGATACAGACATAAGTTTGTACAAACAAAAAGAATCATTTTATTCAACACTGTCAAAATTTTGTACAGGTACAGGTTTCAAAATTAAAAGAAAAAAAGAAAAGCGGAGGCCGGTACCCGCACAATCTCCGGCCAGTACATGCAAAAAGCAAAAAGGAAAGATAAATCGAAGCAGGACCCCTTACTTCTTCTTGCCACCACCCTTAGAGCCTTCGCCTGACCTAATAGGCAGCTTTTCAGGACGGCTTGGGAGAGTCAGGGATGAAGGAGAAAGGGTTACTGCCGGATCAACTGTCGTTTCCTCTTCAGAAACAAGAATGCCTTTCCTTCTCTTCTTGGAAGTGGCATGCTTCCTCCTTCTCCTTGAAGAAGACTCACTTCCCGGAGTTACAAGAGCAGATAATTTTATGTTATCAGAAGTGGTTTGCTCTGGAGACTCATTGCCTTCTCCAAGCCCTTCTTCCCCGTGTTCTTGAGAAGCAATAGGATCATCTAAGCCATGAAGAGCTTCTATTTGCTCCTCTTGCGACCCGGGTTGAGAGGCGGACGGAGGAGTGACCTGGAGAACCGAAGGAGGAATGATTGGAGAAGGGGAAGCCTGAACGATGCTCGGTGCTTTCTCTATAGAAGAAAAGAAGTTAAAGTCAGTAAAGAGAGGAGATAAAGGCTCATTGAGGTTCAGAAAATAGTCGAGAAGCTCATCGAACTCATAAGAAGCAAATGAGCAGTCTACTTGGGCAAGATTAACAGTAGAGTTACCTAGAGAAGTCGGCTTCCTGATATCAACCTCATAAGCCTGTGCTTCGGCCTCTCTTCACCTTCATCTCCACCCTGTGTACTCGTAATCTCAGTTGTAACTTTGACCAGGGATGGAGAATGAGAACTGGAGCCAATAATGTCGATTTCGGCCGAAGGAGAAGGCTGGACTGGAATAGTTGAAGTGGTCTTTCCTAAACGTTCCCCTTCGGCCATCTCAGCTCTCAATTTTGCAAGTTGTTCTTTTCCCTTGGCGAGAGCGACGCGAGCATCATCATCTAAGTAATGCTCCTCAAGAGCTAATTCAGCATAGCCAGCACCTTTACCGCCAAGCATGTCAAGTGCGGCCTCCCACACTTCAGCTAGAGTAATTTCGTACTTGGGACCTAGGAAGGCGAGGCTACCGCGCCCCAAGACGCTATGCAGGTAGAAGTCAAACAGTGTCGAGCTGATGTTGGTCTTCGTTGCCTCATGATATTCTTCAGCTGCAATTTTACCGGCAACGGCCTCATCACGCTCTCTTTCAGTCTTGGAAAGTTGAAGCTTTAGCATTTGAATTTCCGCCTCCTAAGAGTTGACTTTCTCCCGTAACTCTGTAACCTCAGCTCGATACCTCTCCGCTATTTTCTGCTCAGCTTCAAGTTGTGCCTCGGCATGTCGCTGAGCGGCGTGAGCATCGGGAACTTGCTTTTGAAGTACTTCTTCTTTTTGAGTATATATGGTAGAAGAAGTAGCAAGCTCTTGTTTAAGTTCCTCAACTTTCGCTTCAAGCTCTTCATTGTAAGTAGTGATGCTCCTCATTTCGGTATCATGCTGCTCAAGAACCTTCTGCCATTCGGCCTTATCATTCTCCATAGTAAGCATGGCCTCTATATTCGCACGGTTGACCCTTTGAAGCTCGTCAACAAGCTTTTGCCAGTTCGACATCCTTTCAATATCAAGCCTGACGGCATCGAGATTTCGTAGCATGGCAGGCTTGTCAATAGGGACCAAGTCAAGATCGAACCGCACTCCCTTCAGGCACCAGTGCGGGAACCGGCTTTGCAGAGTAGCCGGGCCTGATCCAACTTGGAATTTAGGCCTGCTGATTATTGTCTGAATGTCTGTCTTCCCGAGAGCAGGGGAGCCAGAAGGAATGTCAAGTGAGACGGGGGAAGTGACCTTTTCAGGAGTTGTAGAAGCATGCTTTTCACCGTGCCGGGCACGCTTGCTTGGGTCCTCAACTATGTGGCTTTTTCCCCGATCATCATGCGACTTTCTCTTGTGAGAATCGTCACCTCTCTGGGAAGAATCGTGGCGCTCCTCCTTTTCTTTTCTCTCATAACGCTCTTCTTGAGCCCTCCTCTCCTGGGCCTTTCGGGCGGCTCTCTCTTCATCGGTTTCTCTGTGAACGGGAAGGTAGCGCCTATAATCATATTGGCAATGCCTCCCGTAGCGCTGGAAGTCGTCATAGTAAGAGCCGTTGCGTCCCATCGGAGAATCTGAAATAAAAAAGAGAGACAAGTTTTAAAAGTCTTCAAAGAAAAGAAGCATAACTTTAGAATCTTCAAAGTACAAAGAGTTAGGAGTATAAAAGTGCCGAAGGATTCTAAGTGTGTGTGATGTGCAAGCTACGCACATCAAACTACGAACCACTCTTCGATTGCGGAGTAGTTGTGGGGGTGATAGTTAACGTCAACTCTTGGGTCGACGGAGCTTGTTGCAAGGAAGAACTCGCTTCCACTACTGAAGAAGAAACCCTAGCAGTGACAGGATCGTCTTTAAAGATCTCCTGTGAGGTGGCAAAGAGGTCGCTCAACCCTCCCCGCTCTGCCTAATAGGGCTTGTTTTCCTGGCTTCTTCGCCAGACTTCTGTGAACGTTGGGGAGATCCCTGAGGCTCCTCTTCCTCAATAACTGGGGCAAGTGTGAGTTTGCCAGATGACCCCGCAACATCGACGGTAGTAGAACATTTCACTAAAGAAGCTTCGGAAGCGGGATCTTTTGGTACGGGTGCGTCAGAAGAAACCGGGGCATCTGACGCTCTAGCCAGGGAGTCTGGGATCTCATGAGGATGTGTAGAGAGAGAGATGTGTAAAAGCCCGTACTGATGCAAAAATTCATCCCTCAACAAAAACTTTGCACTTCTCTCTTCTGCGGCCACGGCACTCAGTCTTTCAAAAACTTGCTTATGGATTAGGTCTCTAGAAGGGAGAGGAAGTGCTGAAAAGAGCAAAGAATGAGATTAGCAATTGATAGTTCGGATCTCGAAAAAAGTTTGAAAATGGAGAAAATAGAAACATGTAATCTTACTTCCTACTCTCCAGATGGCATAAAACTCTGGGGGGCAGCGAGCAAAGAAAAATTGGTTCAAAAATCCGTGAACGCTTTCTGTAAGATCAAAAATAAGCTTGCGATTTCTAGCACTTCTCACGATAATGAGGGAAGGATGGTCTTTACTCTTTGCAAACGAGCATAAGTAGCGAATCTCTTCAAAACTCGGCAAGCGATCAAGAGTTCTCCTGAACAAAACACACAACCCCATCAAGATGGCATAGCCATTAGGATGAAGTTGAAATGGAGAGATTGTCAACCGAAGGAGAAGGGTTCGGAGGAAGTCGTTGAAAGGAGGAATCACCCCGCTTAAGCACATTTGACGATTGAATGCAACAAAACCATGAGGAGGACTGTCGGCAGTATCATTTGGTCCGGGCAGTAGAGCATCATTTTCAGCAAAGCCAAACTGAGTGCGTAGCTGAATAAACGCTTTCGGACTTAAGATAGTCGAAGTTCTCTCTGGAGGGTTCTCTATGGGAATAGCTATCGGAAAGGTCTCTTCAGCTTGAGCTACCTCTTCTTCTTCTTGGTGGGAAGTCATTCTACACAAACAACTGGATATTCAAACATGAAGGTGCACGTTTCCTAAAGTGTGTGGAGTGTTGTGTAAAATCAATCAAGCAGTAAGCAAATGTAACTGGAATAAAAACTAGCAAGTATTTGTCAGTTATAAAGTCCAGGGTTCATTGTTTTAATATGCAAGTGTAATGTTGATGCAAGCAAATCAGTTCAAGTTAGCGATGCTTTGCATTAATACTTCACTTTAGTTGATTGGTTCACAACATTTCATACAGTGTATTTAAGTTGATTACTTTATGTCGACTAATCTGTCATTTGATGTGGGCAGTCAATGGCAGTATATTCGCCTTGATTTTTGTGATTGTTGTTTTCAGCAGGTTGTTAGCCTATGAGACAATGTGGTCTGTGAAATAAAGCAACAAAATTAAAACGATCCAGAATTTAAGCAGTTCAGTACAATAGATCAAGTTAAGAATTTAAATTGGAACTATGCTTTTAAGTGAGAATTCGAGTTGGGCATCCAAGTGTTAACTCGGCTGCGACCTAAGGAATTTCTCACGAGTTAAGGTTAGGTTTCTGGTTCCTTAAAGCGGCAGTTCTTTAGGTCGTGAAGGATAGTAAGGAGGAAGGCTCTGGTTCAAAAAGTGGTGTGAAATTCTCCAAGGGTTAACTCGACCACGGTTTAAGGGATAACTCGGCCACGGTTTAAGGGATAACTCGGCCACGGTTTAAGTGTTAACTCGGCCACGGTTTAGGGGTTAACTCGGCCACGGTTCAAGGTTAAATCAGTAGAAGATTAGATCGGGAGATTTCCCCAAGGGTTAATTCGGCTACGATTTAAGGGTAAAGTCGGCCAAAGGTTAGGTCACCCAAAATTACTGGGTCGCGTCCAGGTCAGTATCTCATTCCCCTCAACCTGTTAACCCGCTAACCGCTCCATCCACAAAAAAACCCTCAATCCATTCACGCTGTCTCATTCATGATATCGGATCATCCACTAGGTCAGTTCAAAATCACCCAAATTCAATGCTTAGCCATCCTAACGCAAATCAAAATCAACTAGCCAGAAGCAGTACACTATCTCCCTCATCTCGTCGATCATTTAGAGCCAAAACCAAGCAAACTCGAGCTCACAAACTGCTGGCGCAATGAGGTTCGCAGTAAAGCAGCGCGCAAGAAGTGGGTTTGGTTTGAATAGAATTCGTGAATCGATAAGGGATCAAGAGAAGAACAGGTTTTACTTATGTGATGAACAACAAAGATTATCGGTGATTGTTTGGAATGGAATCGCCTTTTGGAGCTTGAGAAAGTCTTCAATGGCAGAAGCAAGAGAGTAAGTAATGAGAAGAAAGGAGAGAATATGCGACTTATAGTAGAGAGACCTGAAGCGGCGCGTGTGACCAAACTGTTAGGTCGTACACGACCTACCGACCTAAAGAGTGGACGAGTTAGAGGATATCGAAGCACACGACCTAACCAGTAGGCGTATACTTCGAGGGGCAATTGCTAACTCCACCTCAGTTTTGACTCAGCGACTTGAAACGATGCCGACCTAAGGCTTAACAGGGGTGCCGACCTAAGGCCTAAGGGGTATGCCGACCTAACACTTCAACAGGTATGCCGACCTAACACTTCAACAAGTATGCCGACCTAACACTTCAACAAGTATGGCGACCTAATACTTTAGAAAGGCTACCGACTCAACATAGATACTGACCTAACAGTCTAGGGAGATTGCCGACTTAACTGGTTGCCGACCTAACTGCCTTAACAGGAATGCCGACCTAAGGCCGAAAAGGGATACAGACTTAAGAGAGGTGCCGACCCAATGCTCTAACAAGTGTACCAACTTAAGACTTAAAGAACGCCGACCCAAGATAGCTACCAACCTAAGTCGCGGCCGACCTATGACCATTGTTAAGTCGGTCACGGCCTAAGAAAAGGAAGGTAAGTTCAATGCAGCTACTTGGCACAGTGGCCTCTTAACTCGTACACGATCCAGGACTTACCAGTTGGACCGTGACTTGCGACTTACCAAGTTAACTCGTCCACGACCTAAAGCCACTGAATATAAGCCCGATGCCATATTACTGAGAAGAGGTGGTGTTGACTCGGAGGCGACCTAGGACTTGTACAAATGAACTCTTGTGAAGCCATGGAGGGGCCAGATGAATTGGCCACGACCTACCTTAGACCGGCCACAACTCACCTTAGACCGGTCACGACTTACGACCTAAGGGGGGATTTCCCCTATAAATACCAACCTACCTCAAGCATGAAGGGGACTTTTGGCCGATCTCTTTAAACGCCGATACTCTGCTGAATTCTCAACTGACCCGACACTTCAAGTATGAAAGGCATCTCAACTAACTTCAAGAAGAAATCTAACGCAATCTACATGGATTTAAAGAATTATTCCGCATCAAAGTTCTAGTTGTTTGTCTCATCGGAATTGTAATTGAAGATTGTTGTAAAGTTGTAATCGATTCAGTAATAAAGAGAATTAAAGTGGACGTAGGCTTACCCTAAGCCGAACCACTATAAAAACTGTTGTTTTTTCTGCTTTCTCTGTGATTTCTCTACTTGTTTTTAGTTCCCGTGTACACGGGTGGTGCTTTCACTCAACTTCAATATACACCGGGGTGTTAGCGTCAGATTTTTACGTTAACACTTAGTAATGTGTTGCTAACTCAAGAGCTTTTGAAAGGATATGACATAGGTACCATCAACCTTAGATGCTACATCAACATTGACATTCTGAAAACTTTGGACTCTTATAACAAACCAACTTTATTAACCATAAGATTTAATGCTTGAATCAACATCCAAACCATGGCATATACAATACATTCAATTTCATATGAAATGAGTCTTTAGAATACGACAATATGAAATAAATATCTATTTCTAACTACAACTTTCTGAAACTCACAGCAGAAGGAACAGAACTGTAATATCAATAACATATTGATACAATAAGTCGCACTAATGTTACTTACATCATTGCATATATCCATACAATACAAATCACAAATAATAGCATACAGTGTGTGTGTATATAGGTTAAATGGTATGTTTACGGCATGCACTGCATAAACAATATGAGGTCTTTGTCACCATATCCTCCATGTTTCCCGTATCCGTTGACCTAAATAATGTAGATATATAGAGTAAAATTGGAGATGGTCATAGATAAGTTTGAGTGAGTGAAAGATGTCTAATCTATATAGAATATATAAATATCGATATAATATAATCAATGTCTAAAACGTATGTAAATATTCTCGTAGAATCATTCACATCTGTCTTCTGGATACATATATAACTATGCCCTAGACTCACCCTAAGTGTCATAGATCGTGTTATAGTCGGTTATCTATATTGGATTCATGTCTCAAACTCACTCTGCACGGTACAAGATCTGTTAACATCTGTTTATCTTAGACTCGCTTCATGGGCTATATGATTTACTCCACCTAGATCGACCTAATGCACTACAAAAACATAATTCCCTTTCTGCCATCTATAGTACATGATTACATATCATCGGGACATATCATATTTTAAATCATCGGACTTCAATGCCTATATTCTATATTCTCATCACCTCCTCATTATCACATGAAGTTTAAAATCTTAAAACACATCTAAAGAAGAAAAACAAATTTTGCTCGAAATAAACCAGTTATTCAATATGTAACTACATAATTTTCGTCTCTTGAGTGTCAACACTAATACATCTATGGTATTCGTGTGTCGAGCACCTAAGGACTGGAAAGGTAGAAATTTAAGGTAAAACAAAAAAGGAAAAGAACAAGAAAGGAAGAACACAACATTAGAATTTCACAACAAAATGGTAATATATAATATCAAAGGAACAGCATAAAAGATTACTCTAAATATAGAAATATCAGAGTTATTAAAATCAAAGTATCATCAGCCTACATAGTTATAACAACATGTCCTTATAATGTTGATATATACAATACACTAGTGGAGCGAAAATAAGAATTCTATGGATGGTAATCATCCGGATTTTCTCTATAACCACCCAAGTGTTTGTAGCTAAATCTGGAAGCATACGCAGGGTTGACCTGAGCATTATAAGAAAATAATGCCCAGATCAGTCTGATAAGACAGTGTGAGAAACTCAAGAAAAAGGAGTAATATATAGTAGCACCGTTTGAGACCATATGAATTGCCATATCAGTTTTTCCCACAAAAACCAACCATTAATTAAATTTAACATATAGAAGCATGATAGATAATGTCTGGAGTGTAGCACATAAATCATATCAAATAGTTATAGTGTGAACGCCATAGCAATAATAGGTATACAATCAATACCATTAAGGAGCGTTCTCGTAATGGATTTTCCATAAAGATCTCCTCGGATCAAGCCGAATCCAAACTCCAGCACAATGATCAGAGATATCCTTCTGAGTAATGTATTTCTCTAGGGAATGTACTATAAGAATACATAAATAGACCAGGTCCAAACACTTGTGGCTCTGAATGCATTGCTCCAATGTGTATGACCAAAAGTAATACTAGATAAAGTCACATACACTCTTGGGATTGTTAAAATGATACGTTCTCTTTGGCTATGCATCCTATCTCCATTTTTAGTCACTTTTGATATCGAGGCTATATTTGGCATCTCTCACTACAGTGTTCTCCATTCGAATAGAACAGTTTCCATATCTCGAACAGATCAGGAATCACTACATGGATTCAGGCATCTTGAAAAGATCTTGAATCTTCACATACAATCTCGCATAAGTCTTCCTTCGAGTTTTAACAATGTCCTCCCTCTTGGAATACTTCTTAGGATATATAGTACCACATGATTGCATCATTTAAAATGTTAACGCTAACCTCCCCCTTGGACCTAACCTTAGGATTGATAGTTTAACTCTATAACATTCAATTTCATAACTACTTCCAGAACATAGAACTCATACTAATTTTAAAGTAAAATGGAAAAGTACAAAAACAATTTTTAATTAAAATATCTTGGAAAATCCAAAAAGTCAAATTTAAAAATCATTTTTTGAAACAAAACCATTTCTAAATCAAAATGGTAATTAATAGTATTTAAAAATACTATAACGAGGCCAATAGCGACGTTATCACTTAAACAATGGTATTGCTACCTTTATTACTAAAAAGGTTCGACTTTTAACATATCTCAATGTCACATCAAATATTACCATACTACCAAATTTTAACATTCAGAAATTTTTATAATAGGTGTATAACTGAAATTAAACTCCACAATAGTGAGTCGGATTCCTATACAAAATTCCCTAAAATTCATTTTACGTCATTTCCTTTTCAAAGCGAAAAATCAACCAAACCAAATAATTAATCATTTAAGAATAAAACAATAATTTTTATCTACTATATATTATAAATTGTTCAATCAAAGGCGAGAAAACTCACCAAAATTCCAGTGTATGCTTAAACATTGAAGTTTGATGTAAATTCGAATGGCGTTCAACTTTAGCTAAAAATTCAACTGGCTGCAAACTCTACAAAATCAATTCTAGTGCATAGATAACGCACTTATGAGCGTAATACAAAAGACCATGCCATGACTGGATCTCGTATGGAGAGGTTATTCGACTTATAAAATTCCTACTTAATTAATTTTAAATTAAATACCATTAATCAGTTAGTTACCAAATTAAATCTTAAACCCATCTTCCCTTTCAAACATGCCATGTGACGCACCCGACACCTCATGCACTTTGCCATGCCTCCACACTGCCTCGGCCCACCAGAGCGCTTGAAACCATCATCGATGTTTATCTCATTGCATGTGCTCTCCAACCATGCCTCAAACACCACACTCGAACCACCCAAGGAAATTGTAACATGGGATTCTCGAAACTATGACTATGGCAATGTCACGTGTCACAAAGTCGAGTCGCACACCTCCATTTCATCACCCATTCCTTTGCCTTGCCACAAGAAACCCATAGAAATCAAAGGCATCGTCTATTTCTCCCTCTATCGAACAATAACCAAAACCCTACGGTCTTCTCTTGTCAATAATGACATACACTAGCCACAACCTCCAACACACACACCAACATGAAGCTTATCTTCGTACAAGTTCAACAATCAAATTTGGTGATTTTTAGTGGAGTATATATTTTGATTTTTATTTTTATAGGTGAGGATTTAATTTTGTTAGTTACAGGAGAAGGAAAGTGGATAAGAAGAAGGGAAAAAGAAGAGTAAACATAAGGATGTCAAAGTATGTGATGCTTTTTTTATTTTAGATTTTTCGACACTTTGCTACACAAAATTTCATTCACGTATGAATCGTAAATGATAAAACAAAAACAAGATCGCTTACAAAAATGCGGCGCGATCATAAAACAGCAATAATATACATTGGTTATCATATTCTGTAAAAAATTTGAAAAAACCATCGTTTGCTGAAAAATACAACAAATAATAATATAAATATTTTTAAAATCAAAAGTTATGGAAAATTCCTATAAATTAAAATAAAAATACATCATTAAAATTAATTTGTTTTATTAAATAATTATTTTCTTATTATTTATCGCATTCGAATCAAATTTGAATATTTAAATATATTAAATATTATCATTCGGAATAGTAAAAATTATAGATTGTTAAAAGTGATACATTGGGTATGAAGCTAGTTGGATGTTTGGAGAAGTGATATCAAAAGCATAATAATACCACTTAAGTCAGATTAAAATTTTGATGGAGGATATGTTAATTTCATAACGTTATGTTTTTTAATGTTCTGATATTCCTAGGTGAAAGAAGATATTACAGGTGATTCAAGTGGTTTTGTATGTTTGGGTAAGACACTGTCCACTTTGAGTTGCCATACCTTAGTAATCAAAAACATGAATCGAAGAAGGTATTACTAGAATGATTTGGTATTATGTATGTGCACCAATGGGTAGTGAGAGGGACTACATTTTATTTTAGGGCACATTTATGATAAATTTACCCATTGTTGTGCATTGTGGCATAATTTACTTGATTTGGTAGCATGGATTACAAAAGTTAAAGATGTGCACATATATTTGAAATCGATGTTTCAAAATGAGTCTATATTGCTAGAGGTGGATTAGACTGAGTTGGGATGGACAATTTGGTCGTGGGTATTTGAAAAGTGAAAAATAGATTCGATCTTTTCATTTTGACCGCTTTTGAAAAAAATTCCTATTTGCACGTTCGTTAGTATAGTTAATAATTATGTTTGAATATATGATTATTGTTTTTATTTAGGTTGCTTGGTTTAGTTAGATAATTTCCTTAGGTGATTGTTATTTGTGTTTGGGATTGTGTTAAAATCTTGTTGTTTTTGTATGCTTGAATTTTTATGATTTACTTTTGAATGTATTCGGCATATGTTATGTTGAAGTGATTATCTCTTGCATGCATATATAATTTATATATTCACCACAGGATGCTTGCATACATGCTTTATATCTCGTATCATCTCATTCATTTATGAGGGCCTGACTAATATATATATATATATATATATATATATATATATATATGTATATATATATATATATATATAATGTTAAATGTCATTTGATCATGAAGCTATGTTATAAGCTATATTCCATAAATAAAGAAGCATTACTGTAGATATTTTGATATCTTGATGAACACACGCTTACTGATGAATTTGATTACGAAATTATATACACTTCATGGATATTTTGTATGGTCGATTTCTTGTTATTTGTTTAACTGCATGAATTAAAACAGGTGCCAGATTTGGATATTAGGAATGTGTTAACGTAACATATAAAGCAATAAAGTGAGAAAGTACGCAAATTGCATTCTTTGTCCTTTGAGAATTTCGAGGAAAATTTATTTTAAAGGAGGGTAATGAAACACCCTGATATTTGTAATTATTAATAATTGTGAATTTTAAATGATGAATTAATTTAAATGTTGGGAGAGTAAAATGGCCATTTTTCCAAATTTTTGATATGATGATGGGACTCATGCCATTGGGACCGATCGTTTTTTCTGATTTAGATGATATATTCATATAGCTAGTAAGACCTTACAAAAGAGTTATGGATGGTTTTTTATCAAGCAAGTGAGAGCCAAAATTTGAATTTAGAAGTTTGGTTTACCATTACTCTTCCCTCATCCATCTATATTTAGACCAACCAAAAGAGTATGTTTTTTCATTTCTAATTTTCAAAAACTTCCACCACTTCATTCTCTTTCCATGACCTTCTTCCTCCATATTCTTCAAAATAAAATAACTTGCGTTATTCTTTATGGAATCGGACGGATCCAATGGCATTGCGGAACAAATGAAGAGTACACTGAGTACATATTTAATAGGAGACAAGTTTCAAAGGATTGGTGATGTAACAAACTGGGTAGTGGAAGATTTTAGATTTTGATTTTCAATTTGATTGAGTGAATCTTTTCTATTGCTATATAATACAATTGGATTTTAGTGGATTGTTAGAGGTTTGGTTAGAATCTAATAACGAACCAAAAGCGATTAATTGATATCTAACTATATGATTATTGTTTATTTTAACTTACAGTAAACACTATTTATCCAAAATTGAACATAACCTAAACTATATTGAATTTAACAAGTATAAAGTGACGAAATCGTGGAATTGATATAATGAAGTGTAAAATACACATAAATAAGATATAATAAAGTATAATCAAAATGTGTTTGTTACCCAGTTTTTGACCATGTAACGATAGGCTCGACATAGATACCGTGTTCGGCATAAGGCCTCGTTCAACACAGATGAGTCGCTCGACACGAGGCCTCGTCCGACACAGATGAGTCGCTCGGCACAAGGCCTTGCTCAGCACAGGTGTGTCACTCGGCACGAAGCCTCGCTCGGCACAGATGAGTCGCTTGGTACAAGACCTTGTTCGGCACAGATGAGTCACTCGGCATGAAGCCTCGGTCGGCATAAGGCCTCGTTCGACATCTCCCCTCGCTTGGCACAAGGCCTCGTTCGACATCTCGCCTCGTTCAGCACACCAAGCCTCGTTCGGCACAAACCTCATTCGGCATCTCCCTCGCTCGGCACAAGGCTTCATTTGGCATCTCCCCTCGTTCGGCACACCAATCCTCATTCGGCACAAGCCTCGTTCGGCCTACACTCTTCACTTGGCACAATGCCTCGTTCAGCATACGAGTGTCGTTTAGCACACATTCCTTGCTCGGCATACCAATGTCGTTCGACCTGGATATGCGGCTTGGCATACGAGTGCTGTTCGACATGGAAATCTCTATCGGCAATTGTCGTTCGGCATCCCTGGCTCGATGCATAGAAGATTCTTACCAGGGCTGAAATACCTTGTTCCTAGGCCCGTGTGGGAAGACCAACTCATCTTCATCTATAAATAGGAGGGCAGGGGCACAGTGAAAGGGACCTTTTCTCAAGAACACTGGGGAGACTCTACCGCTTTCAGGACTCATTCTTTTTAGTTAGTACTCGTATTCAAGTCGGTACTGTACAGATTGTATCTGTATTCAATCATTTGTGAAAGCAATAAAGATCAAAACTCAAAGTGGACGCAGGCAGTTATGCTAAACCACTACAAATTCGGTGTTCTTGTTTTTGTAGTTAATTTAGCATAGAGTCCTCTATTTTAATTTACTTTCTTCATTAATCTTTCTACATAATCTTTCTCAAGGGTGTTAGTGACCAATTTCGGTGCTAACATTTTGGTGCTTTCACTGAGAAAATCGAATTCTCAGGCCGCTAGGATCTGCTTTGTGGCTACTAGATTGAATAAATCCCCCGAAGGAAATCCAAGTCATTCATAGGACGTCCGTTAATTCTACTCAGATTTTCTGTCAATAACTCTACTATGGGAAGACAACGTACATATCAGCCTCTCATAACGTGGATGTCAACGAGACTGCTAGCATACAACAAATAGGACCTAGCAATCAGCAAGTTAATCTTGTCGTAGGGACTATCGGCACCCAAAGCCAGATGGAAGTTGTCACTAGGATGGAGTTCAATGAAATGATGAGAGAACTCATGGAAAGAAGGAGACAACTTAATGAACAGATTCAAGCTAACACCAACCTTGTGACTCAGCTTACTAAGCAACAGCATCAGAATGCTGGAGGTAGCCCTGTCCCTTATTCTTCATCTGATAGCTCGACTTCGTCCGATGAACCTCCCAAGCGTAGACGCCACAAAACTGAGACAACACAAGCATGTGCTGCTGATCAATCAACTAGAGATCACTTATGCCTTGGAAACCACACCCAAGCTGGAACGGGAAACTTAGGATCCGAAGCACGTATGGAGGCTGGACCGCCTACTCACCAAGGCCCTAATGAAGCTGATACCTAAGATACACGTTTGGCTGATGGCCAATAGAGGAGACATCAACACGAATGGTCTCGTAGAAAAAATTCCAACCTTCCATCTTCGATACAAACCCCGGACCTATCTGCTATGGTCAGACAGTTGATGAGAAAAAATCAAGGCTTGACCAGTGAAGATTGGGGGATATCCAGGAGTTATACTCCACTCACAGATACTATTCTACAGGCCGAGTACCCCAGGAAGTTTAGCATGCCAATTATCCCGGCCTACGAAGGAAAAATGATCCCAAATAGCATGTGATGAGATATGAATGGATGATGGATTCAGCTAGAGAAAATTATGCAATTAAGTGTAGATGCTTCCTAATTACTTTATCCGGAATTGCGACCATGTGTTTCGCTCGACTTCCACCGCAGTCTATATCTAGCTTTGACGAATTGGTGATAAAATTTGTAGAACAGTTTAGGATACATGCCACTCATCCCAAGGACGTGATGTCCTTATCTAGTGTAATCCAAGCTCCTGAGGAGTCATTAAAGTAGTACTTACAGAGATTTCCTGTTGCGGTTACTGAAGTTAGCAACCCTAATGACCATGCAATTTTGATGGATGTAATGCAAGGGGTGGATCCGGATTCAGAGTTTAGAGATTGGTTGGCAAGAAAATCTCCGACTACGCTAGAGCATTTTTACTCAAAGGCTCATCGGTTCATAAGAAGAGAGGAAGCCAGGTGGATAAGGCAAGATAAGGCACCAGAGCCTGTTCAAGAGATTGTGAAAAGCAATATCGCTGTAAAACAATCCGGTGATAATTCGAAAAGGTTCAAGTCAATGTCTAGAACAACCCCGGGCAATCTAAGGGGTCTGGAGGAGGAAATCCCGGAAAGAAAAGGGAAGCAGGAAAATGGAAGCCAAGGATTCCTACTTGCAACGAATATACTCCTCTGAATGCATCTCTGGAGAATATTTACCTGTCAACTTGTAATACTTTTACAGAAAGCCGCACCGAAAGGAGTCAACAGAGGAACAAAAGCGGACAGGGAAGTACTGTCGCTTTCATGAGACTTACGGACACAACACGAAAGAGTGTAGACACCTCCACGATGCCATAAAAAACTGATTAGAAAGAAAAAGTTGCAGGATTTTGTCAAAAACCCATAGGAAGGTAGGCAAGGAACATCAAACCTCGGACGCAGACCGGCTCCACGCCATCCAGAGGAACCTACCCGAACTATAGTTAGACTGGTCATAAACACTATAGTCGGTGGACCTCACCCTACAAAAAAGAACTGGTAGGAAATGGAGTGGTATGCTAACTCCATAAGGCATGCAGATTATGAGTGTTGTTCGAATGTGGAGGATGGAACGCCCGCTAAACAGCATCGCATGATAACGGACGATATAGTATTCAGGAGCCGAGATGCTGACCAGGTAGAGGCTCCTACCGGTGACTCGATGGTCATATCCACGACAATTGGGCCAGCATTTGTGGAATTTTGGTTGATTGTGAAAGTAATGTTAACATCATCTTTAATAAGGCATATGACCAAATGAAGATGGAGACGAAGGATTTAAAACCATCTAAAGCCCGTATCCATGGCTTTAATGATGTAGTGACCAATGCAGTGGGGTTTGTTGAATTGCCAGTTGAACTGGGACAAGGTGAACGTTGGAGGGTGTGAATCCTACCTTTTATACTTTTAGATGTTGATTCTCCATACAATGTGTTTCTGGGTCGACCGGCCCTGGCGAAGTTTAGGGCAGCTTTAGCCCCATGGTGTTTAACTTTGAAATTTCCCATAGACAAAGGAGTTGGTGTGGTGCATGGCGATCAGGTGATCGGTCGTGCATGTTATATGGTGAGCTGAGAGAGGCCTAGTAGAGAGAGAAAGTAAAAGTTGTGGATAGTTCCATCTACATCCGGAACACTGACAATTAACAAGTTGTTCCTGAGCTCTGGCTCGGGCAACATTCTCGGATCTATAGAGACATAGATCCGAGAGATGATGAGAAACCCAGTGAAGCGAAAGCAGCACCGGCTGAACCGACGATTGACATTCAAGTCAATCGAGATGACCCATCACGAGTACTTAGTATTGGATCACAACTCGACTCCCCGATGGCCGAGGATCTTACTGATTTCCTCCAAGCGAATCTGGATGTTTTCGCTTGGACATATTCTGATATGTGCGGGATTTCTCCTGCTATTACGGGTCGTATGTTGAACATAGACCAGAGGTACGTACCAGTAAAGCAGAAAAGGAGAGGCATGGACCCGGGAAGGTCCGCTACTCTCAGAGAGGAGGTGGACAAACTCAAAGCCAATGGGTTCGCCCGCGACACCTTCTACCATGAATGGGTGTCTGACCCTGTGCTAGTGAGGGAAGAAAATGGGAAATGGAGAACCTACTTAGATTACTCTGATCTGAACAAATCATGCCCCAAGGATAGTTTTCCTTTACCCAGGATTGACCGGCTGGTTGACTCAACAGCGGGACACGAGTTACTATCATTTATGGATGCGTACTCGGGATATAATCAAATCGCGATGCACATTCCAGACCAAGAACACACCAGTTTTGTAATAGATGTCGGGCCATATTGCTATGTAGTGATGCCTTTCGGATTAAAAAATGCAGGAGTGACTTATCAGTGTCTGGTGAATCAGATGTTTAAAGACCAAATAGGTAAAAAAATGGAAGCCTATGTGGATGACATGCTCGTGAAGTTACGGCAGTCAAATGACCACATTCGAGACTTAGTGGAGATGTTTGATATACTCAGATATTATGGAATCAAAATAAATCCTTTGAAGTGTTTCTTTGGCGTTGCGTCAGGGAAGTTTTTGGTTTCATTGTAATGCATGGTGAATTGAAGCTAACCCTAAAAAGATTCAAGCTATTCAGGACATACAAGTGCCCAAAACAATAAAGCAAGTACAAAGCTTGAATGGAAAAGTAGCCACGCTGAGTCGATTCATATCCAGAGCCACAGATAATTGTGTTCCCTTCTTTGATGTCATAAGGAAAGGAAAGGTGAATTTTGAATGGATGCCCGACTGTGAGGACGCATTCCGAGCTTTAATGAGACATTTGGAAAGTCCCCCGGTGCTGTCGAAGCCTATAGACCATGAAGTATTGTATGTGTACTTGGCTGTATCCCAGCATACTATCAGTACGGCTTTTGATCGCGAGGAGGACCGAGTTCAAAAGCCGGTTTACTATGCAAGTAAACGTTTAACGAGGGCAGAAAGAAATTATCCTAAGATCGAGAAACTGGCCTACTGGATTACATCACGCAAGCTTCATCCGTACTTTCAGGCACACTCGATCAATGTTTATACTGATCAACCCTTGCATCAGGTACTCCAACGGCTAGAAACTTCTGGACGGATGTTAAAATGGAATATCAAGTTAAGTCGGTTCGATATTACCTACCTGCCAAGAAGGGCCATACAAGGGAAAGCGCTAGCAGACTTCATCGTTGAATTCACCGTGTCAGACGAACCAAACAGCCATGATGTTATTCCCCCCATTCGATGGAAACTATACACCGATGAGGTATCTAACGACCGTTGCTCTAAGGCTGGTATAGTTCTTGTGACTCTCGAAAGCAGATCAATTTGTTACGCTTTGAAGCTTGATTTCCCAGTAACAAATAATGAAGCCGAGTATGAAGCATTGATTGCTGGCTTGAAACTTATCAGAGAACTGGGAGTAAAACCGATTGAAATCTTTTGTGACTCACAATTGGTGGTATACCAGGTGCGGGGGGACTATCAAGCGAAGGGACAGAGACTTTCCCCATACCTTGCACGAGTTCAAGAGCTGCAGGCAAATCTAGAATATTATGATATTTCGTATGTCCCGCATGAACAAAACAGAGAAGCTGATTCATTGGCAAAATTTGCAAGTACAAGCGATGCACAACAAATGCATGCTCCGAGTATAAACGTGATGGAGATAGATTTCGTGTTAGAAGCTGAAATCGAGAAGGAACCATGGACAACCCCATTTAAGCAATACTTGCTACATGGGGTCTTGCCCGAAAGAAAGAGCGAAAGACGACAAGTCATTCGTAAAGCTTCGTGATATATGATGCAGAATGGAATAATGTATCGAAGGGAATTATCGGCCCCTTACTCTGGTGCATTGCCTATAATGAAATAAAACGAGTCCTGAAGGTAGTCAATGAAGGAGAATGTGGTGACCATACTGGGGAGCAGACATTAGCAAAGAAAATCAACTGCTATGGACACTATTGGCCAACTGTAAACCGGGATGCTGCAAACTACATAAGGAGATGTGAAAAATGCCAAAAGCATGCAAAAATCCTGAGAGCACCGCCGACGGAACTCACACAAATGGTTAGTACATGGCCGTTTGCATTGTGGGGGATCGATATAATCGGTTCTTTACCCATATCCAAGGTGGTGCAAAATACGCAACAGTTGCGGTCGATTACTTCACCAAGTGGGTAGAAGTAGAGCCCTTAGCCATGATCACCACCAAAAAGGTCATTAATTTCATTGTACGAAACATTATATGCCATTTTGGCCTCCCACGGACTATCATTACAGACAATGGAACTCAATCCAAAAGTAGGGAGTTCAAAGTATTTTGTCAGAAATACGGCATTTAAAAAAGGTTTGCAGCAGTTGCTCATCCAAAAGCCAATGGACAGGTTGAAGCCGTGAACAATATAATCAAGTTCATATTGAAAAAGCGCTTGGAAAAGGCTAGAGGCAAGTGGGTGGATGAACTTCCAACAGCACTTTGGGCTTACAGAACCACCCACAAGTCCACGACTGGCCACACCCTATTCACACTGGCATATGGCATGGAGGCTGTTACACCTGTGGAACTTGAAGTTTCTTCACATCAAGTAACTCATTATGACCCTAAGACGAATCAGGATCTTTTACTGGAATCACTGGACTTTGTTGATGAAAAACGTGAAGAAGTTGATTTAAGGGCGACTGCATATATACATCGAGTTGCTCGATATTATAATGAAAAGGTTCGATCGAGTAATGCAGGCGATCTCATTTTGAAACGAGTTTCCCAGTCCCATCGCATATGAATCCCACATGGGAAGGTCCATATGTCATTAACGGAGGCTTGGAGAGGGAACTTTCAAGCTAGCGACCGTTGATGGCGTGACACTCCCCCAAGCATGGAATAGCGAGCATATGCGGCATTATTATACTTAGTATATTCCTTTTGTATCTTTGTTGCAATTATTTCTAGTATGTTTTTATTTCATTGATTCTTAGTTTTCGGTATGTAATAAGACAATTTAGTTTGTTTTCATTAATAAGGGCTTGAAGCCATCTTTTCCATGAATTATTGACCTTTCCGTGTATGATAATTCTACTGTAAAAATTAGAGTTACATTATTCTGTCTGACGTACGAACGCGCATGAACACTTAAAATCTCCAAGTCTTCGAAGTGCAGACTAGAGTACTCTAAGTCCCTAGAGTGTGGACTAGAGTCTAAATGAATTAAAATCTCCAAGCCCCCGGAGTGCGGACTGGAGTACTCTAAGTCCCCAGAGTGTGGACTAGAGTCTAAACGACTTAAAATCTTCAAGTCTTCGGAGTACTCTGAGTTCCCAGAGTGTGGACTTGAGTATAAATGACTTAAAATTTTCCAAGTCCCCGGAGTGTGGACTGGAGTACTCTAAGTCCCCAGAGTGCGGACTAGAGTATAAATGACTTAAAATCTACAAGTCCCCAAAGTGCGAACAGGGTACTTTGAGTCCCCAGAGTGTGGACTAGAGTCTAAACGACTTAAAATCTCCAAGTCCCCGGAGTGTGGACTGGAGTACTCTAAGTCCCCAGAGTGTAGACTAGAGTATAAACAACTTAAAATCTCCAAGTCCCAGGAGTGCGGACTAGAGTACTCTGGGACTAGAGTATAAACGGCTTAAAATCTCCAAGTCTCCGGAGCGCGGACTGGAGTACTCTAATCCCCAGAGTGCGAACTAGAGTCTAAATGATTTAAAATCTCCATGTCCTCGGAGCACGGACTGGAGTACTCTAAGTCCCCAGAGTGTGGACTAGAGTCTAAACGACTTAAAATCTCCAAGTCACCGAAGTACGGATTGGAGTACTCTGAGTCCCCAGACTAGAGTATAAATGATATATAATCTCCAAGTCCTCGAAGTGCGGACTGGAGTACTCTAACTCCCTAGAGTGCGGACTAGAGTATAAACGACTTAAAATCTCCAAGTCTCGGAGTGCGGACTGGAGTACTCTAAGCCCTAGAGCGTGGACTAGAGTATAAACAACTTAAAATCTCCAAGTCCATGAAGTGTGGACAGGAGTACTCTAAGTCTCCAGAGTGCAGACTAAGAATATTCTAAGTACCCAAAGCATGAAACAAAGGATTTACGATGCTTAAAAAAATTTCGAGTCACATGGAGGTGAACTAGAGTTCGGGTAACTCGCCAAATGTCAAGTTATAGTAACAAGTTAGACAATAAGCTGAACAATAAAAGTCGTTTGAAAGACAAAGAAACTAAATTTTATTTATCGATTCAAAATGAGGTTCCACAACAATCCCCCTCCAAAACTCGGAACCAGAAGTCTATTTACATTGACCATGAAATAAATAAAAATAATTACATAATCAAAGCTAACTCTCGTTGAACGAGAGTGACTGCAACATCTTTAGTTTCTTTGATTTCTTTTCCTCCCTCATTTTTTCATACGACTCCTCCCCTATGCATTTTCGCTTGGAGACTTCACTTGATGGGGAAGTAACATCCGAGGAAGGATGAGGAACTTCTAGTGGCCTGGACCCACCAGGGAGAATGACCTTCAAAGTCCTGTTCAACGGATCATCTAGATCCATAACTTGGGGATCAACTTTGATTTCAACTTTCTTTTTCTTCTCCTCTGCAAGTTGCCCCTACATGCTCATTTCTGAAGTGTGTCCAGAGGCGCCTGTAATCTCAATTTCGTAATTTTCTTCGACGGTTGATGAAGTTTCAGACTTGTCCTCGTCAAGTGCCTCGATCACTTGAGCATCAAGACCGGGAGTCTCTCCCGCTTGAATAGCCTCGCTCACCTTCTCCTTCTCCTCCTTGGCGTCATCGCTTCTTGGAGTTGGCTCAGGGCCAGAGTGGCCTACGCAAAATCACAAGAGATAAATGTTATATTACAATAACCTCTCATCGAAAACAACGGCTCTTTGAACGTTAAGAAGAAGAGTTATATATCAGTTTCTTTCTGACTCTCAACCGTCCGAGAAGTCTCACCCTCTGGAATGGGAGATAGAATATGAATGTCAAGGCCAGGGCCTTCCGGGTCATAACCAAGGTACTGCTCGAATGGGTCAAGTACTGGCTGACCAGCCGATTGAGTAGGGGAAGGAACTGGAGACTCGGCTCTAGACGGACCGGCAATGTCATTCTTTCCTTTTTACGAGGAGGAACCTTGATGTAGAGAGACTTCACTATAGACAAGTTTGAAGGCTCATTCTCCCTGAGAAATTCCTTTACTAAAGCCTCCTCATCAACCTCCTCATTGCCCGACTCAACCTTTCTGATCTTTATCAAAGTTTCCCATGCCTCCGCTAGAGATTCGAGGTAACCCTTGCCAAGAAAAGTTAAGTCCCGATGCATGAGGACACGGGCATTGTAAACGGGTCGAACAAGCACTTGATCTCCTCCCTGCCAGCCTCCGTAGCCGCCTTAACATGAGAATCGACTTTCGAGGATGTTGTTCTTTTTCCCTCCTCGTGGGCTTCATCCTTCAGTATCTCAACTTTAGAGAGTTCGTCATCGAGCTTTGTCTTCAGGAGTCGCGTAGCAACAATCTCATCGCAATATCATTGCGACTCTTCCTGGGCAGCAGTTTCCCTCTTTCTCTTTGAGGAGTAGCTCTTCCAACTCTTTGACTCGCTGGGCGAATGCATCCCTCTTCTTCTGAATGGAATCTTTCTCTAAAGCTAAGGCCCCACAGCGTTGAACCGCTTCGTTAATTTCTTTCTTATGTGTCGCCTCCAGACGATTAACGGCCTCTGCTATGTCTTTAGCATTTTTTGGGCAGCTTCAAGCTGAGACTTGCATGAAGATAGCTGTTCATCCTGAGCTTTAATGATGTCTTTGTTGTGAATAGCTTCGAGCTTCAGGCGATCGATTTCATGTTGGTGCTCAATGGAGTCTTCTGAGACTTTTTCAACTAAGTGGACAAACACGTCATGTTGAACATAAACGTTGTTGTTACAAGCAATGGCGCTTTGTTTGACGTGTCTCAGAATGTGATGAATCGTCGGGAGAAATTTCAAACCATCGAGCATGTTTTTAGGAATGTGGCCTTGAGCTCAGTAAGTCTTTCCGCTACCGAAGGAACATATGTAGGGGCAGGAGGATTTTGCCTAGAGACTACTGATGTTTTGTGGGGTTTCTGGGATTGCCTGGTACTAGATGAACCGGAATGTTGATCTCGGTGGGCCTCAGGCTGGGACCCCTCATGCACAGACTCCTCCTTGCCTTGCTCTGATTGATAAGGAGGATCACGAGAGTAGGAGGACTAGCTATATGTTTTTCTTTGATAAGATGATTCTCAAGGGCGGTAGTCTCGATCGCCCGTGTCATCTCTGTTCTGGCGTTTACTGGAGCCCGAATCCCGACCAGAACGATGAAAAATGGATGACTCGCGAAGATGGCCGAGCCCATGAGTACGCCCTATGTCACCTGCGTAGAAATTAAATGACGACAAGTTAGAAAAAAATAGAATGGTGGCTAAAATTTAAGTGCAAGGTGAAGTGCACATGTCCGTGTGTGTCCTAGTGTTTCCCCCCAACAGACCAGTTTCTTTATCTTTACTTATAGGAGTTTATTCTTCTTGGTTATGGGCTTGAGCGCCTGCATCGCTTCTTGCAGGCGAATGAAGCTTAAGCGCTTCCGGATCGTTGAAGCCATAGTTGAGCAAATCATCGGGGATAGTAAGGTCCGACAAGCCTTTCAAAGAACTCTCTAAGTGTTGAGGAGAAGGCTCTCTCTCCATCGGAGTGATTGTGGCATTAGAAGTTCCACCAGCCGTTTCTTCCTCAAATTGTAAGCCAATTTTTTCTTTTCCTTGGCAGGGGGAGGCATTACTTTGATATCGTGAACCTTAACTACTGGCACCCGATCGGGACTACGTTCTCACCAGTTGTGTTTGACACTTGAGCCTCTCTAATCTCTCCTTCCTCGGGCGTATCAGGGGCGTCGCGTGCTGAAGGCCCGGTTTGCCTTTTGCCTTTATCCAAGGTAGACCTGGTTATAGTGATGCCGTGAGGAAAACTTACTCACGACCTTCCGCCAGCAGCCCAAAATTCGAGAGCGATTGTTTGAAATGTCTCGGTCTCCCACGAGGACAGCTCGGATAGCTTCAACGGCCTTAGAATATCTGAAGCCTTCGAGATGTGGGCTAATACTTGTAAAAGTAGAGAAAGATTTTAGAAAGGATGCGTTTTCCGCTGAATACAAGTATTTATCCAGAAAAGAAACTTTCTCCCTTCTAATCATCTACTTGCAAAGCTAGGGGCATCACACGTTGCTTATACTGATAAAATTTGCTCCATGCTCCACTCAAGACTTGGCACTTATTATGTGGCTCAAGGAATATGAAAAATGGGCTGTCGGACTGCCTCTTGAAACGGTAAATATAACGGATGTCACCGGAAGTGAGGAGCCTAAGTAGAATGCTCATGAAAAGGATACACGTGTCGTATAAAAACGTGTGGCTATTGGGATTTAGCTGTGATGGAGCGATCTCTATATATTGCAGCACATCACGTAGGAAGGAGTTGAATGGTGGCACGCTACGAACCCATCACATGAACTTGTTGCAGGCCGTATATCCGGCTGGGGGCAAATGAGGACAATCTTGTCCCTATGGAACCAACATACCATCAAAAGGAATTCCGCGTATTGAGCATATGCGACGAAGGGTGCTTTCATTAATTCTTGAAGCTTGAGAATCGACTGGATTATCTAGGACGATCGCTGCGTCCAGGGCATCGGGAGCCAAGTCAGCAAATGCAACTATGGGACTCGGAATATCTTGTACAAAGTTAGTCGATGGATTTGAACTTCCAACTACTTCTTTATGAGGAGTTAGCTCGGGTCTATCTGAGACTATGGCAGAGCTGGATTTTCTAGGCATCTCTAATGAATGTTGGATCTAATGAAACACCTGTTTAAACTATACTTGAAAAACAATCTACATTAGACATAACAACAAAGATATTCCCCCGTGTGGTGTGTGAGCTAGTGCAATCGTTTGAGTATAAGTGCTAAAGAATTAAAATTCATAAAGTTGATAAGATAAAGTTAGGCTTTGGATTATCATCTTCGAAGACCGTCGTCGCTGACCGTCTCCGAGAGCTTGTCGTAAGATGGTTTCTATTTTGAACTCGGCATCGATAATGTATGTGGAAGGTTAATTTTTGTTTTAATCGAGTTAAACTGAGGATTATAGTTGTTGGGATGGAGAAATTATTCGTCCGGATTAGTTCGATATGCTTGATTTCTTAAGTCCATGTTTATTGTCATATGCTTAGGCATAGGAAGTAAGTCAAGTCAACATGCACTATGTTCGAGTTGGGGTGGTTCTGACTATTGTAGCCTACTACCAGACTTAATGCCGAGTGACACTACAGAGACTCGACTAAACAACCACCCAAATTCTCTCACACGCAAAGGCTCAATATCAAGCTGCATCGCTCGGCACACTGAACCCAGCTTTTACTTTTCTCCTACACTCCCTCTCCACCATTCGGCATGCGAAAGTCATGCCGAGCCGCAGTAAAGTTGAGCCACATCGCTGGGCACACTGAACCCAGCTCTTACTTTCCTCCTACACTTCCTCTCCACCGTTCGGCATGCTAAATTCAAGTCTAGCCGTGATCATGCCGAGCCGCATCGCTCGGCACACTAAACCCAGCTCTTACTTCCTTCCTACACTCCCTCTCCATCATTCGGCATGCAAAAGTCATTCCGAGCCACAGCTATACGTTCTCCTCCAACTCACTTCTTCGAGTAACCTAAACACCTCCCTAAATAACTAGTTGAACATCACCCCAACTTGCATGCCACACTCGACCAACACTCCCTAACCTCACCAATTCCTACTAGGCCAACCATACTTCATATTCCCTCGCTCGGCAACCCAACATGAACCTACTTCCTAAAAGCCTCTGACACCCTCTTTCTTCCTCTTCTCCGTCTAACCCTAAGGTATGTTTAAGTCTCAGACTCATCTTCCTCATCTAGACGACCTTGTAGTATGGAAAAAGTTACGAGTTTGGGCCTTGTGAAAAACCCATAATTAGGAGAATCATACAGGTAAAAATCGTACCTAAAGAAATGGCTTGAAGCTTAGGGAAATACTGGATTTTGAGTTGAAACTTGTTCAGGTTCATTATGGGAAAAGGACGAGAGGCAACATATTTGACTCGGGAATAAAAAGGGAGGTTGAGATGTTGGCAGGAGTTTGGAGGAAGACGAGTGCGAAATTTTTATCGAAGGGAAGTAAAAGGAAAAAGGGAAAAAAGGAGAAGTATTGGGTTATATAGGAAAGAGGGAAAGTGAAAAGACAGTGACCAGCAGAACCGATCAAGGCAACTCAGTGGTTCGGCATCCAAAGGTCGAATGGCTCATTGCTTATGTGTCAAAGAAAGGGCAGAAATCGAATATTGACTCAAAGTGTGACGTGTTGCCACACACGACACACTTTGGGGGGCAAATGTTACCCAGTTGGTTGACCATGTAACAAGAGGCTCGGAATAGATACCTCGTTCGGTATATGGCCTTTCTCAGCACATATGATTAGCTCGGCACAAGGCATTGTTCGGTAGAGATGAGTCGCTCGGCACAAGGCCTTGTTCGGCATCTCGCCTTGCTCGGCACAAGGACTCGTTCGACACAGATGAGTCGCTCGGCACAAGGCCTCGCTCGGCACAGACGTGTCACTTGACATGAAGCCTAGATCGATACAGATGAGTCGCTCGGCACGAGGCCTCGCTCGGCACAAATGAGTCGCTCGACACGAAGCCTCGGTCGGCATAAGGCCTCGTTTGGCATCTTCCCTCGCTTGGCACAAGGCCTCGTTTGGCATCTCACCTCGTTCGGCACACCAAGCCTCGTTCGGCACAAACCTCGTTCGGCATCTCCCTTCGCCTGGCATAAGGCCTCGTTCGACATCTCCCCTTGTTCGGCATACCAAGCCTCGTTCGACCTACACTCTTCGCTCGGCGTAATGCCTCGTTTGGCACACGAGTGTCGTTCGGCATACGAGTGTCGTTCGGCATGCATTACTCGCTCGGCATACAAATGTCGTTCGACCTGGATATATGGCTCGGCATACGAGTGCCATTTGGAACGAAAACCTCGCTCGGCAATTGCTGTTCGGCATCCCTGGCTCGGTGCGCAGAAGCTACTTGCCACGGGCCGAGATACCTTGTTCCTAGTCCCGAGAGGGAAATCCAAACCATCTTCATCTATAAATAGGAGGCAGGGGCACAGTGAAAGGGACTTTTTTCGAGAACATTGGGGAGACTCTGCCGCTTTCAAGACTCATTCTTTTCAGTTATACTTGTATTCAAGTCATTACTATATGGATTGTATCTGTATCCAATCATTTGTGAAAGCAATAAAGATCAAAACTCAAAGTGGACGTAGGCAGTTACGCTGAACCACTATAAATTCGGTGTTCTTGTTTTTGCAGTTAATTTAGCATACAGTCCTCTGTTTTAATTTACTTTCTTCATTAATCTCTCAACATAATCTTTCTCAAGGGTATTAGTGACCAATTTCGGTGCTAACAGTGTTGAATTGTGATCAATCGAAACCAAGAACGATGAAGAAAAGCACTCAGAAAAGTGTTAGAAGGGAAGAGACGCAACCTGACCGGTGAAGTTATGGTTACCTCTGCTCGGACCTTTCAACTGGTGGTTTTCTATCAATGGACCAATGGCTAAATTCCTAGGCCAGGTCGAACCTCATCTAACCGGGTTGGTATAAAAACAAGGCGTTGTAGAATCGGGACTTCACGTGATACTTCAAGCTACCTCAGAGAAGGCAAAGCCTTACGATTGTGACGCAGTGAAACGTATATACTTACTTGAATGAACGTTAGTCCTATATGTGTGAATTTGATGTCTAGTTATTTATCAATTTGGATATTATATAGAATTCATATGACTAATATTGAATGTTAGGCAAGTGTAATGTGCTGTTGATTTGTTAATTAATTGCCTATGGGGAACGTATTATGCAAGAAATAAATTCCTCGAAAACAGATATTCCTTTAGTATTTGAAAAGGAAATACTTATTCTAGGGAAACGACAATTCCCTTAGAATTAGCAAAGTGATTGAGGAAATATTTGTTCTGAGGAAATGGTTGTTCCCTCAATAATAACATTCTAGTTGTTTTTAGGAAATTGGTTTTCTTTTAGTGCTGTGAATTTGGTCAACTCTATTGATTGACTATATGTTTGTGTATAGTGTATGACGAGATATGTTATGACCTTAATAAAGTATTTGACCTTGGTATGGTGTCAATAATACATCTAAGATGCAAGTAGATAGGTTAAGGTGTTTTATATACGTCTGGAGATACTAACAATATATTTCAGTCTTTTTTTAGTATATATGAGACAGACCGGTTTCACTCTCTTAGACGTATATCTGACCCACTCCTATTTCGCTTCCTATATATTTCACTAGGTTAATAGATCACATAGATATGGAAGACATGGTGATTAAGATCTCGTATTGTAAATATTGTACAAACTGATATACGCATGAGTATATTTCTATGTGTTATGGACTAGTATTTATTGTATAGATCTAAAGTGTAGTTGGATTTATGTTGGATTTATGTTGAATTTAAGATATGTTTCAATATAAGTTGTTTCGTTCAACTATGAGTTCAGAAAGCTTATAGCTAGACTCTATTTTGTTTTCTTATTATTACAAATTAATAATATATCATTTTTGGTTTTTGAGATTTGAGTGTCGGTTCGAGCATTGAATCTGATGGTCAAAAAAGACGAGCAGTTACTAAGAGCGTCACATGCACCAGTCTCAATAGACTTATGATATCCTTTTCTCGATACATCTTGACTTGGAACATTTAAGTGGTTAGTTTTTTTCGTTCATATCTGTTCAATACCCATATTTACGAGCTCATTTGCAATTGCAACAATTAAAACATTGCTCTTAAGGATTTCTACAAACACACATATATAATTTTATTAGTTCATTGCTTATGACAAAAGATAACAAATTACATAATTGCCCCAAGGAACACCCTAAATTGCATAGTAACTTTCATATATATGTTCATCCATGTATAGAAGAACCCATTAGTTGGACATCTATGGAGGTTGCGATGAGAGGGTTGCATTGCAAAAGGATTGAATGTCATTTATGCTTAGTGGGGAACAACCAAACTTGTCACTAGCTAAAGCCATGCATTTCCAATCCCTGGTATAAATCCAAAGTAAGTCAAGGGGTTTCGAGAAGGCAGAAAGCATTGCGTGGATACTCTTAATTGTTCGGTATTATTAGTATAGATAAAGGAGCATAGGATGTTGAATTTAGAAGGAATGTAAATGACAATAAAATGGAAGAGCTTCTTGGTAGTGAGGATAGGTAAGGCTTTACAAATTATAAGTTTCCATTTGAAAAAAAATTCTTCCATAATGGGCTTGTGAAAGGTTCTGGTGACAATGTCAGTTTTGATTGATGAGACTGGTTGCTATTGAATTTTTTTCCATTGAGCTTATTGTATAAAATAGCTATAATTTACAACTCTTCTTTTGAATGGGAATTTTAATTTCAACTTGTTTGGCTATTATATTAACACCTCTAATATTCCATATAGCCATTTTATCTATTATATGTTTTGAAGGGACTAATGGCGTAGGTGGATTTTGCATGGTGAAAGAAGCACATACCATTAAGTATGTTGTGAAAAGAAGAGGAATAAATGAATAAGGGATTTTTTTTATTTTAAAATTTATAAAAAAATTATGGTTATGACACTAGCTCTTCTTTAACCTGTTTTAATCCCTTTATCTGATTTTGTCAACATTTACATGTTTTTCACATTTAAACAAAAGTGTAATGAAAGAGACCTCGGGTATTGGTACATTTATCTTCAAAATATAATTTCTTATTTCATTTATTCAAAGATATTAATTATTATCAACTAGTTAATTAAATTGGTTTGCTTATCCTAATTGCTATGTGTCAGAATATAAGTCAATGCTTTCCCTTTAAAAGCATTTATTTTCCAAAGTCATAAGAAATGGGAAAAGGTATCATATCAACCTATAGTGTACCACTATATTAACACCCAGTATATCACACTAGCATAAATAGCCAATCATAGCAAAAAATATTCCTATGCCAACATGTAACCTCCTCAATCATATCAAAGCAAAATTTACTTGAAGTAGAAGGAAGCATACTGGTAAAAATTCGAAGCATTTATCATCTCTTCTGGCTTCCATATACTCTCCTTAAGATCCGAGAATCATGGGCTCAAACACAAGTTTGAAAACATTGTTCCTACTTCTTGATCCAACACGCAATAATATGAATAGGCCCTCTAGGCAAAGATAACTGTTTTTCTATATCCACCCCTTCAAATTTTTCACAAGTGCAAAACATAGAACACATTATGTTCCTCAACCCTTCTTTTAGGAAAATTGATTTTATATGCAAGTTTCCCGATCCTTTCAATTATAGTAAAAGGCCCAACGAATATTGGTACAAAATTTCCCAAATTGCCCAATCCCACGACTCGCTACAAAGTTGATGTTTCCACAAACTCCATATCACCTACGAAAAAAATCTAAATCATTATGCCTTTTATCCTCGAACACTTTTATCGCTTTGAGATGCCTTAACCATTTTCTGTATCAACTCACTTTCTTTGAAGTCTCATGTTTCATGTCCATTTTGAATACTATCTTATCCACAGACTCCCACCAAAATGTGGTGTTTGTGAAAAAATTAGGCAAACACCTCCAAGAATATTTCAACAACTAAAACTAAATGAATTCTATAATCATGAGTTACATCTGAAATTATATTTTATTAATAGTGATTTCCAAATATACAAGATGAAGTAGACGATGTAGAAAAAATAAGCATGCATAAGATTTTTATAATTGTTTGCATGGAAGATGGGCAAACACCTCCTAACGATTTGTTGTAAGATGTGTATACTCGGTATACAATAGAATTATATAATGTACGGTTAGTTGTTGTTTAGAAGAACTTATAGTTACAAAGAAGTAAAAACGCGATAAATTAAAATACACAAGGACTTATAATGGTTCTTCTAAAACATGCCCATAACCACTGCTAATTTTCATTTCTTTCTTATAGATTAGTCATACAATGATTATGATGCAAAATACAATGACTTATACTGGAATATGGAGATCCTCTAGTTCTATTCCGCAATTCTTATTCAGTGGTAGTTAGTGTTCCCAAAGTAAGCTCCATTGCTACTGAAAACTTTGGTATTTATAGGATTGAAAGCATTGGGTGCTATTTATGAACACAGTAAGCATTTACATTTTTTATACTACATCGTCTCAAACAGTTCATAAAATTTCGGCCTAACTTTTCTTTTTTGTTTCCTACGTACATGCATTTGTGTACAATGCATGGAACAAAAGAGAAATGCTGCCGAATTTTTTTTTGAATTGTTTGAGACAAAGTAATATACGAAATGTAAATGCTTACTATGTTTGTAATATGAAGTAGGATATTTGACCATTGGAAAAAATATCTTTTTGTACAAAATTTTGTATCGATACATTAAAAAATAAAATGTGTCATATTTGAAAATATTTTTTAATTTGTGAAATAGTTCTTTAAATTCAAATATTATACGACCATGAAAATAATCTTTTTCGAATTTGTATTCTCGAAAATAAATATTAAATTTTGAACTTGTGACTCTTTTCTCAAATAGGAAAAATGATTGATTATTTTGTTGATCGGAGGAGATTGATGTACAAAAGAAAAGGACTGAAAGGCTCAATAAAAGAAGATTTTTATAATGGTATAAACGTTTTAGTTGAATTTGCTTTAAATAATAACGGAAACGATCCAGAAATTCATTATCCGTGTAGTAGGTGTAGACATTTGAAGTATTTGTTACCAGATATTGTGAAAGTTCGTTTGTGCCAAAACGGGTTCGTACCCGAGTATTATGTTTGGGATCAGTATGAAGAAGTTGTAGCAAATACGTTTGTAGAATCTGAAAGTGTCGTTAACGAAGTAGTTACGACGACCCATATAGAAAATATGGTCGAAGATGTAGCACGATCAATGCTTCCTATGGTTGAAGTTGACGACAATGATGGAAATATTGAAGCAAAAAAAGTTTATGATTTACTAGATGCTATTAAGAAACCTATTTAGGATGGTTGTAAAAGTGGCACTCAGCTGTCAGTAATCGCAGAATATATTGTGATAAAGTCAAAATACAACATCACTGAAGATGGGCTTACGGCTGTTGTACAAGCTGCAAAAAGACATATGCTGCCCGATAATCTAATGTGTGATAATCACTATGAAGTTTAAAAACTTATGTCGGCTTTTGGTTTACCTTATCAGAAAATAGATACATGCTTAAAAGGCTGCATATTGTTTTGGAAAGAAGACGCAAACCTTAGAAATTGTAAAATTTGTAATCAGGAGAGATACAAACCTAGAAAAAAAAGGGAAGGAAGTTCCATACAAGCGTATGCATTACTTACCCATCACTCCAAGGCTTCAAAGATTATATGCATCTTCTGTAACTACATCTAATATGAGATGGCATAGTGTGAGAACGAAGGAAGAGGGTACGTTGACACATTCGGCTGATGGAGAAGCATGGAAGCATTTCGATAAAATGTATCCAAATTTTGCAGCGGAGAGTCGATGTGTTAGATTAGGATTATGTACGGATGGTTTTTCACCATTTTCTCAATTTAGTTCTAAATATTCATCCTGGCCCATTATCGCCACACCGCATAATTTACCTCCATGGATGTGTATGAAAAAGTAATATATGTTTCTTACTGTTGTCGCTCCTGGCCCCGACGATCCGACGCAAGGAATCGATGTATATTTACAACCGTTGATTGAGGAGTTAAAAATACTGTGGAACGAAGGAGTAGAAACATACTATGTGTCCAAGAAGAAAAAATTTCGTATGTTTTCTTCTTTATTGTGGACTATAAGCGATTTTCCTGTCTATGCAATTATTTCAAGATGGAGTACTGCCGGTCGTCTAGCATGTCCATATTGCATGGATGAAACACGAGCGTTTTCATTACCTCATGGTAATAAAATTTTATGGTTTGACTGTCATCGATATTTTCTCCATGTAAATCATCCCTTTGGAGGAGACAAGAAAAACTTTTTAGCTAATAGAGTAGAAATCAGACAACCACCAACGATATGGTCAAGCGAAGGCATATATGGACTTGTTAGGGACTATCACAAGATATATGAAACTAGAGTGCAAACAGAAATTGAAGGCAAATCGATTGTTCATAACTGGTGCAAACAAACTAATTTTTTGGGAGTTGTCGTATTAGAAACATCTTCTGCTTTGTCATAATATAGACATGATGCATAATGAGAAAAATGTATTTGATGATGTTTTTAACACAATTTTGAATGTGAAAGGGAAGACGAAAGATGATTTGAAATCAAGACACGATATAGAAGAATTATGCAAACGTCCTGGACTTCATATGAAACCAAATGACAGTAAAAAAAACCCAAAGCACGTTACGAATTAGATAGTAATCAAGTTAACGTTGTGTTAAAATGGGTGGAAGGGTTAAGATTTCCTGATGGGATATCATCAAATCTTCGTAGATGTGCAGAAAAATTAATGAATAATACTGGTGTATTTCTTAAAGGTAGTGAGGACCAGAAAATCACATAAATGATTTTTATGGCATTCTAACACAAACTTTTGCAACTGACATGTTTCTCACAACCCGCGGAGGAGGTGTTTCTATTTAGATGCAATTGGTTTAGCAATGTTCCAGGTTCTGGAATTAATGTGTATAAGGATTATAATCTTATCGAAATAAAGCATACATCGCACTATCACAAGTACGATCCTTTTGTACTAGCCAAACAAGCATTGCAAGTGTACTACGCTTCTTATCCGTCTTCGAAAAGAGATAAAGCAGATCGGCCTGTAGTTTTTAAAACAAAGACCAGATTTACATTCGATAGGAAGAATATGCCAGACGAACAAGCTTATCAATCAAATGTTTTGGTAGAAGCGTTTGATAGTGCAGAGGAAAATATCGTAGAAAACGAGACCGAATATGAATCAAAAGACGATGATGATTGATGAAAATCCAAATCTGATTTTTTTACAGTTTATGTAACTATGTTGAATTCATGATGTATTATGAAATTGATGTAACTATGAAACCAAATCTGTACGTTTACCATTGTTTACATGTTTTATGTCATTTCCATTTATCATTTATTTAGCAATTATTATTAAAAATGCAATGTACTCTGCTTATCGTTGGAACATGAGACCCATTATGAATCAGGTATAACACACTTCCATTTCTTCCATTTCAGTCATTAATTTAGCAATTTATACCGTTGATGTATTCATTTACGTATGAAATATATTTCATTATCATGTTATTATTCTCTTTTGAAATGATGTGTATATATCACAAGTTTATCGTAATGTCATCTAGAGGGAGGAGCTCTTCCCGAACTTCAGGAGGCCATCGCAGTGGTCCATCACAAGCATCACAGCGTCCTGTCATGTCTTTAGTACCTAGAGCAAAGGGGTAAGAATTAAATTTAATTCAGCATCTTTTTTTTTGATATGTGTACGTACTTATCTGTATCATATTTAAAAATAGGGGATTCGGCCTACTTCCCTCGAAGGTTGTGTTAGATGTTTCTAAAGCTTCTTATCGGAGTAGGATGAGTGCTTGATGGCCGAAGTGGGATAACATCCCTCCCCACATAGTAGAGTGTATTTGGCAGGATGTCCAAGTAAGTATATTTTTCTGTTTTTCATTTTTAATTCATTTTTGTCATTTTTTTACTGTTTATCCTTTACAGTTTAATATTCTTTTTGCTTTTCATCGTGAAAAATAGGCTGAGATAGACATTCAGACAGACGATATGCAGTTGGCATGAGAATATTGGATGAAGAAGATGCGTAAAAACTACGGGGACTCGATATCCGAAATCAAGAAATCAGGTAGGAAACCACGCTGGATGGGGGGAGAGCGTATGGCAAGCATAATTGGGATACTGGGAAACTGACGCAGCGAAGGAAAGTATACTAATTTTTTTTAAATTATTTGACTGGTAGTAAATATCAAAAAATACACGATCGATAAATAATGTATCAACTTTTGAATATATAGGCAGAGTCGAAAAGAAACTCTGCAAATAGAAATAAAAATCTCATCACTAATCGCGGAGAGTCAACGTCATTTCAGCAGTATCGGCAGGAGTTGGTAAATTTACTGAATGCAAATTGTAAATAGTTTATGCTGCATAATTTTAATGTACAATAATTGTATGTAAAAATCAATTTCAGGAAGCTGAGGCACAAGGTATCATGGGCTATATAGACATGTTTACTCATACGCGTGCTGTCGAGCATGTAAACCTGGACGGGACAGTTTCGTATACATGGCACGACGATAAATCCGGCAAGAGCCATGTAAGCATATTTCATTTTATGAAATATTAGTAATTATTCTACTTTTTAAAATATAATGAAATAAGATATGATGATATTAATGTATTAATGCAGGAAAAGTTTATGGAGCAGCGTCAGAAATTTCTTACCGATACGGGTCGAGATCAGCTGACGACGGATGAGGAGGATGTTATTTTTGAATCAGTTATGGATCCATCGGAGCATGGCAGACGATACGGATTTGGCAATCAAGGGGTAAGTAAATAATATATTGGCAATCAAGGAGTAATTTCAAATTTATTGCTCTCATCCTTCCCTAAAGTTACTTTACTTATGCTAAAATAATCCAAAGTTAGAGTAATTCAAAATATAAATCAACAATCTTGTCACTATAGCTATTTGGTGTTACCACTATCTAAGATGTTATCAACATGCACATACACATACATGAACATCATAAACTAAATTAAATAACATTATCACAGTGCTAATCATTCACATACCTACACATACACTTACATAGATCACACAGCTAAATTAAATATTTATTACAGGCCAGCAGTCAGAGATGGTGTATGCAGACTAGGTCTAAGGTCGATCTAGCATAGGTCGAATATTTGCGGGTTAGAGTGGTGCAGCTGGAGGAGCAGAACCGTCGGCAGGCCATAGAGACTACACAGTTGCTAGACCAGCGTATCGCTGAGCACATGCAGCAGTATGGTGGCCGTTTCCCTTCCTCTGCTGGCTCAGGTTCTGGAGGAGATTGATTGATTGCTTTGGTTGGTAATTTTTTTTCTGTTTTGTACGATTTGGTAGATGGTAGATGTGATAACCCGGAATTTTAAAGCAAAATCAATTTAATAATCTAAAATAAAAATTAAATTGATTTAATAATATTTGTAATAAGATTTGAATTAATTTAATAATTCAATAAAATAAATAGCTAATAGATAGATTTTATCTTTTTAAATCTAATATTTGTTTTATATTTATAATATATATAGAATATTGTATATATTGTAAATAGGTATTGTTTTAAATGAATCATGTTTTCTATAAAATTTATATCTTTAGTAAAAATGGGAAATTATGATTTTATTTAAAAGTTAAACTTTTTTAAAGCTATTTAATAAATAAAATATGGTTTTAAATACCTAAGATAAATATTGAATGATTTTAAAAAAAAATGTTTAACTCAAGTTTAAAATTTAAATAAATAACAATGAGGTTATTTTGAGTTTCTTTTAAATATAATGTGATAAAACGAATAATTTATGAATAAAGAAATAATTTCTTTTAATAAGTTATTTATAGTTAATTAATGTTGTTACTTTTAAAATATAATAATACATTGTTTTAACAAATAAATTTTTAATAAAAATAATTGTTTTTAAAATTCAAATTGTGTAGTTATATTTGAATAAACTTGATTTCAAAATTTAATTTGAACTTGAATTCAAAGTTTTTATAATTTAAAGTATAGATGTTTTTAATTTGTTTTGATTCTGAATTATTTTTATAAGTTTTATAAATAAAATTGGATTTATTCATTTTATAATTTATCTACATGTAAATAAATACATATTAACTAATTAATTAAACAAAGCTTTCATTTATCTTATATTAACATCTAACTAAATACTAATTAACTTTTAATTATAAATACTAATTACTCGTATGGGACAAGTGTAAGAATATTAAGACACAATATAACACATGTTAGCAAATAAGCTAAGGAAATTGACAATTGTTAAAATTTGAGACAAGTGTCTTTTATTTTTCTTTCATTTTTATAAATCAAATTTCACCCTTATAAATACATGTGTTTCTTATCTTCTTCTTTTCTTTTCTATTTTTATTTTTTTTCAAAGGCAAGTATGAATCAATACTTCATAAAAACAAATCATCCCTAAACTAAAATTAATAATCACTTCTTCATCCCAAAAATCAGTAATTCCCTTAAAAATTACAATCTGAAATCATCTTCAAATGCCCAGTTCAAACATTAAAAGCCTGTAAGCAAATTCCTGTAATTCGGTAAAATTTGCAAATCAAACTCCTCTTTAAAACTATAGCCTTCCAATTCTTCAAAAAAAAAGGGGGCAAACCTGCATTTCTTAAAATCTAGAAATCCTGTAGTAGCTGCATGCAAAGCAAACCTGGGATCTAAACAAAACATTCCAGTTTCTAATCAAAGCAAGCAACTTCATTTTTCAAGTACAGTTTTTAATTCAAGCAAAAGGATTTCGGTTTTTAGAGATTCAAAGTTTTCTAAAGCTTTTCATCAACCTGTTTTACAAATCTGGAAAGCTCTGCCTTCATTTTAAATCTGGTGAGTAACTTCATAATTTAAAAGGTTTAAAGTATAACTATGTTGCATGTTTTATCACTGAAACAAATATGTTTGTGAATGCATTTATAAGTATATCTCTAATTATTTATATGGATGTATTGGTGTGTATAGTGATTTTCTGCTCTGTTCTTATATTGATTCCCAGACTCAAGATTTTATTTTTAATTTCTTACCACCTGATCTAGTGTTTGTTAGTACTTGATTTACAAACCAAGGATGTTTAAATTAGTATAGATTAAGGATTAAAAACTTAATATAGTTAAATTAAAATCTGGTATCTCTGTTAAACCAAGAAATTCAGAGAATGTTGAATAATATGAAAATTTCAAACTGCAAAATCTATGAATTCAGTATTATAAAGTGAATACATAATCCAAACCATGATTTATAACACTAAAATCCCAATTTTTAAATTAGGATTGAAGGTGCAATTCTGATTTGCACTATTTTTGGGTTTTTGGGAATTTCTGTTGATCTATGTGTTTGGAGGGGTCGGGGTCTTGGGTGTTGATAGAGGAGTGATCGGTGATGTGTGGAAAAATGGTGAGTGGTGTTGAACTTCGTCGAGGAGACTGTGGGAGCGATTCATCTCCTGTAACCCTAGTTTTAGCTGGGTAAATTGATTTGGTTGGCTCGACCTATAGAGGCGATCGAGTTCAACAAGAATTTGGGAAACGATGGCATGGTGGATGATGAGGCTGTGGACGGAGTTGCTGAGATACTGGTGATTAGAGGGCCGTGGATGAGCCGATGACAGGTTTAGAGATGGTGCGTTCGGTTGTTTCCAGGTTGGAGCTGAAACTTGAATTCGATTTTGGACTGCAGAAGAGTGGATTGATGGTTACGTTGGAACGAATAGTTGGACGTCGATGTGGGGAGGCCACCGGCGGTGGATGAAGTGGGTTGGAGGCACGATGCACGTGCACCATGCACTTTTGGATCCTCATGTTTTCTGGGTGGTAGTAGAGAAGGACTCGTGATTTTGGTGAGTTTGCTCGGAGTTTTTAGCATGATGACTCGAAGCAGAATTTGGGCAGGGTGGGTTTAGTATGGTAACAGGTTTAAAAAGAACCCGATACTCTGTTTATTTTTTTAAAATAAAATTTAAAACCTACATTTAAAGGAAAGTAAAGTTTTAAAATGAGATTTAAATCTAGTTTTAAATCTGAGTTAAGTTTAAATCTAAGTTTTAAAATAGATTCAAGTTGAATTTGAATCTAGTTTGGGAAATAATGAGTTTTAAAAATTCAAATTCGACTTAATATTATTAAGTCTTTAAGAAGTTAAAGTGTAATTAAAGAATTTGAATTTAAATGGTGATTTGAAATGTAGTAGAAGATTTAATCAAAGTTAAATCAGAATTTTAAATTTGAGTTTCAAATTTGATTTGAATCTTAAGTTTTGGAAATAAAGTAAAGTTTATGAATCTAAATATTGTAAACGAGTTTAAAAGTTAAAGTATACTTTAGTAATCTGAGAAAAGAAAGGAAATTAGTTTAAAATCTTTAAATTTCTTTTATAAGTATTCTTTAACATATGTTTTTTTCAAGTTTTATATTGGTTAAAGAAGATAATTTGGTTTCATTTTAAAGTTTGAACTTAAAATGAAAATTGAAATTGAAATTGAAATAAATATTTTCAAATGTATTTAAAATGATAATTTAACCATAAATAAGAAAAGGTTTATCTTAAAGTAAATTAAGAATTTAATGATTTGTAATTTCATTTAATTGTTAAGGTAACTAAATGAATAATTTAATTAATTAGTTAGTTAATGAAATGGATAATTAATTAAGGTAATTAAGGGTTTTAAATTATTAATTAAGGTTTAAGTTAATTAATAATTAACTTGAAATTTAAGAATTGTTAATTAAATAAATTAGATTTAATTAATGATTGGTAATTAATTAATCAAGTAATTATGAATTAATTAAGTTACATTTAACACTTAATTAACTAAATATTAAAGGTTAATTAATTGAATATTAAAGATTAATTAATTTGAAATTAATAATGATTAATGAAAGTTAATGATTAATAGTTAATGAAGGTCATTAACTAAGGATTATTTAACAATTAATTAATATGATTAATTCTTAATTAATTAGATTAATTAATTAATGATAATCATTTGTAAATTATTTTAAGTTCAGTTACTAAATGAAAGTAATTAAGAATTAATTACTTAATGTAATTAATGGAGTTTAATGTGATTGGTTTAAATTAATTAATTAAGTTTAATTAATTTTAAACTCTAGATTTGATAATAATTACTTAATGTAATTAATGAAGTAAAATTACTTAATGAAGTAATTAATGATAATTACTGGATGTAATTAATGGATATGATGGAATTGTAAATGTAATTTAGATTAAAATTATTTTGTATAATTAATCAAGAGATTAATTAAGAAATTAATTAAGGAGTAATTAATTTAATAAGTAACTAAGGGTAGTTAATTACAGATTGAGATTAATCAAAGGTGATTAATAATTATGAATTGAGTAAGATTAATTACTGAAAGTAATTAATTTAATTGAGTAATTAATTAAATATAATTAAGAGTCATTAATTAATATAATTAATGATGTAATTAAGATTGATTAATTAAGATTAATTAATTAATAATAAATGATTAAGTATAATTAATTAATTGTAATTAATTAAGGTTAAATGTAATTGAATTTAGTTAATTAATTTATGAAGTAATTAAAGGTTCATTACTGTATTTGGTTCAGAGTAATTAATTTTTTGAAATTAATTAAAGTATAATTAATCAGGATTGATTAATTAAGATGATAAATTAGAGGTTAATCAATTAATTAATTTGAAATTAATTAATGATGATGTAAGCAAGATTTATATTGTGTAAGTAATTAATTTAATTCATTTTAAAATAATTAGAGATGATATAATTAATTTAATTAATTTTAAATTAATTATAGATAGTATGATTATAGATCATTGCTTATGAATGGTTGTTATTGGTTGCTTTGAATGGTTTTGAATCTCAGCTATGAGATTAATAATGTTGAGTGATTGGATATATTGGTTGCATTGTGATGATGATATTGATTATCTGTGATTATGATAATGATAATTATCTGTTGTGAATCTTTGAATGATCTATCTATGTGTGTATAGATAATGTAATTGAATTGTTTTAAACTCTAAAACAAATTGGACCTAAAAGACACGCTTTGGATTTCGATGAGACCGGGATCGGGTTTCCATATTTGGATATCCGAAAACCACATCGATCCAAATTAACGATAGGTCGTAAATCTTATGTGAAGAGTGAAGACTCGAGGTGTAAGGGCTATACGTCAGTATAACTCTGTGGGTGATTCCGTGATGAGTTTGACAGAAATAGTACTTATAGGCTCGAGATGGAGATTCAGAGTGCAAGTTATCATCGTTAACTCTTAGGGTGATTCCAAAACGAGTGTAACGAGATAATGCCTTCGGATTTGTTCGAACCCGAAACGAACTTGTATGGATTGAATGCTTTCAGCACATCGTCAGGTGGACGATGAGCATTCTAAGAGATGTGTTCTCTAAAGGTAATCGTAGCCTCAAGCCTCATCAACCGAGAATGGCTAAAACAGGGGAGGTGCAGCAAGGCTTCGTGGGTAGCTCCCACTGGAGAGCAAGATTTTCCACCGTCTAGAAGTCCCTTTTAATTCGGCTTAGTGGGCAGTTGGAATTGCGCACCAACTGCGGGGTTGTCTTGTTCGGAACTGTTCAGTAAGGAATGGATCCGGCCTTGTGTTGCAGGGGAGCGAGCGTACTCCTCGGTACGTTGATCTAGGCCATGTACTGTGATGGGCGGTACTCCAGTAGCCCTGCCATTGTATGGAATCCAAAATCCAATAAGTGCCAACAGTTTTGATTGTATTACCCACTTTTGTGGCTAGTAGCTAGAATTTAATCATGTAACAATTTCGGCTATTTCATATTTACTTGAAAATCCTAGACACTATTATAATATCACTGGATTTCCTATCAAATGTTTTGGTTAGCGTAAGATAAAAACTTTTCCATGTTTATGTGTGGGAAGTCTTACGTGATACCTTTCTTTCAAAAGGGTTTTGAAAATTAAGCAACTTTAACCTGTTACTCACACCAGACCCATGTCTGACCCGGAGTTTATTTTTGTTTTTCATAAACTCTTGGGTACTCAAATTTTTACGAGTAGCCAAGGGAATCAGGTTGGCTTTGACGATTGTGGAGGAGCAATGGAGCGGGAGGCTTCTGCGTTAGATATATAGTATTCCGCTGTGTGTTCTGAGTTGTCTCTGTATTGTATTATGTTGTAAATACTAGACAGATGTTTATAACTGTCTTGAATGTGTTGTATTATCTGCGTACTCTGATAATGGTTGTATACTATGTAATATTTTATGTTATTAATATAATTTATTCATTCCGCTGTTTAGATTTTGATGTGTTGTTTCTTCTTCTTCTCTTTCTTTCTCTTTTCTATCCCTTTTCTTTCTTATTGGCGATGCGACTTCCTGGTGTTTTGGAAGTTGGGTTGTTAAAGTGGTATCAGAGCATTAGGTTGAGTGAATACCTAGGCTCTGTAGTGGTGTCTTTCTTGAGAGAGCGTATTTGTAATTTTATATATATATATATATATATATATATATATATATATATATATCTGTTGGGTTACCTGTTCAGGTTTTTCCAATATAGGTTATAAAGGTAGATAAGGTAGTAGTGTTTGTAACACAATTACTACCATTGATTGGAGTCTGATGTTTGAGGTTGGAAGTGTATCTATCGAGACTGTAGACCTAATACCGTCTCGAATAAGTTTTGTTGTGTTGAAGTATTTCATCGATCTCTGAAGGAAACCTGTTAAGGTTCGAAGACATCTTTGAAGTACAGAGTTGGTGAGTAGAGTTTGATCTGTTCGATTGGGTTAGAGCAAGTGATGGAATTTTGATACCTCAGGAAGTTGTAACTGTGTGATGAGATGCAGTGACAATGGATTGTTTCCAAAGATGTTTTCATTGGAACAAGTTTGGTAAGTGAGTCTGCTTAGATATTGTGGCTTGGTGTCAGCAGTGCAGCTGGAATGTTTTGTGAGCCGATAGGGATGTCTTAGCTGAGTAGTTTTTCTGGAGATGGAGTTCAGAAGGTGCTGAGTGAATCTGTTTCTTCAATGGATTGACTAGACCAGTGTAAGCTGTTCTATTGGGTAAAGAGAGGACAGTTTTCTTTGGAAATTTATCTGGGTTGATCGCAAAAGTGACTTGCGATTGTTTGAGTGTCCTCTTGGGTTATCAGAGATTTCCTGGAAGTCTTCTGGGAAGCCAGAGGTTTTTCTGCATTTGGAGTTTGAGTTTTCTTATCAACTAGGATTCCAGGAATGGAACCGGTGGTTCTGTTTAGTCGAAGGATGATTCCTAGAGATGGAGTTTGATGAAGCAACTCAGGTTTTGGGGAAATTTCTAAGTTTTCTTTTATGGATCTGTTGAACCATATTTCTGGGAAGTGATGTCCAGTTGGTGCTTGTGTTCTTCGTAAGTATTTTCTTATCTACTTCGGATCAGAGTTGTGCAGCGGAAGCAGTTTGGAAATGTTTCTGATTTTTCTTTTCCGGATCAGGAGAAGTTTGTTGTCTTCTGTTGTTTATGAAGTAGAATTGTGGTTTGGTTTTGGATTGATCTTGAGGTGATCATTGTGTTGGGTTGTTTTTGGTTCTGATTGTTTCTAGAGGAATCAGCAAAGGTTGAGCTGATCAGTTTGGATGTTGGCAGTCAGGATTGTCCGAAGACTTTTGTGGATAAGGGACGGAGAAATTTGGAATTCGGAATTATTGGACTTTTCTCTGATTCAGGAGCTATAAGTTTGGGTAAAACTGAAAAGCTAGCTCAGTGATGTTTGGATCTTTATCTGTGTTTTGGTTGGATCGGTATTTGGTTTTCAGAATTGAATTGTCAGTTTGGATAACTGGAATTCGATGGGTTTCACGTATCTCTGAGGGAGTACGTGTATGGTCTATCTCTGGTTTTAGAACCAGCAGTTATAGAGGTTGGTTGTTGAGTCAGACTCGTCTGTAGCCTGATATGCTGTCTAGTTCTGTAGATCTAGATGAATAGGAGCTCTGTAGCTTAGTAGAGTTGATTGTTTGGAATCTATAGAGCGAGTATCCCAATATTTATACCGGGGAAACTCGTGGAAGTTCTATTCAGAATTTTTCTGGATAATTGGATTCGTTTGATTGGGTGAATTGATTGCTATGGTTGTTAGCATATCATTGGTATATGCTTGTGTTTTAAAATTTAACCCTTTAAATAGATTATTAAATTACCTTTGTTTTAAATTTCGGGGACGAAATTCTTTTAAAGGAGGAGGAATGTGATGACCCGGAATTTTAAAGCAATATCAATTTAATAATCTGAAATAAAAATTAAATTGATTTGATAATATTTGTAATAAGATTTGAATTAATTTAATAATTCAATAAAATAAATAGTTAATTGATAGATTTTATCTTTTTAAATCTAATATTTGTTTTATATTTATAATATATATAGAATATTGTATATATTGTAAATAGGTATTGTTTTAAATGAATCATGTTTTCTATAAAATTTATATCTTTAGTAAAAATTGGAAATTATGATTTTATTTAAAAGTTAAACTTTTTTAAAGCTATTTAATAAATAAAATATGGTTTTAAATACCTAAGATAAATATTGAATGATTTAAAAAAATTGTTTAACTCAAGTTTAAAATTTAAATAAATAACAATGAGGTTATTTTGAGTTTCTTTTAAATATAATGTGATAAAATGAATAATTTATGAATAAAGAAATAATTTCTTTTAATAAGTTATTTATAGTTATTAAATGTTGTTACTTTTAAAATATAATAATACATTGTTTTAACAAATAAATTTTTAATAAAAATAATTGTTTTTAAAATTCAAATTGTGTAGTTATATTTGAATAAACTTGATTTCAAATTTTAATTTGAACTTGAATTCAAAGTGTTTATAATTTAAAGTATAGATGTTTTTAATTTGTTTTGATTCTGAATTATTTGTATAAGTTTTATAAATAAAATTGGATTTATTCATTTTATAATTTATCTACATGTAAATAAATACATATTAACTAATTAATTAAACAAAGCTTACATTTATCGTATATTAACATCTAACTAAATACTAATTAACTTTTAGTTATAAATACTAATTACTCGTAGGGGACAAGTGTAAGAATATTAAGACACAATATAACACATGTTAGCAAATAAGCTAAGGAAATTGACAAATGTTAAAATTTGAGACAAGTGTCTTTTATTTTTCTTTCATTTTTATAAATCAAATTTCACCCTTATAAATACATGTGTTTCTTATCTTCTTCTTTTATTTTCTATTTTTATTTTTTTTCAAAGGCAAGTATGAATCAATACTTCATAAAAACAAATCATCCCTAAACTAAAATTAATAATCACTTCTTCATGACAAAAATCAGTAATTCCCTTAAAAATTACAATCTGAAATCATCTTCAAATGCCCAGTTTAAACATGCAAAGCCTGTAAGCAAATTCCTGTAATTCAGTAAAATTTGCAAATCAAACTCCTCTTTAAAATTGTAGCCTTCCAATTCTTCAAAAAAAAAAGGGGGGCAAACCTGCATTTCTTAAAATCTGGAAATCCTGTAGTAGCTGCATGCAAAGCAAACCTGGGATCTAAACAAAACATTCCAGTTTCTAATCAAAGCAAGCAACTTCATTTTTCAAGTACAAGTTTTAATTCAAGCAAAAGGATTTCAGTTTTTTGAGATTCAAAGTTTTCTAAAGCTTTTCATCAGCCTGTTTTTCAAATCTGGAAAGCTCTGCCTTCATTTTAAATCTGGCGAGTAACTTCATAATTTAAAAGGTTTAACGTATAACTATGTTGCATGTTTTATCACTGAAACAAATATGTTTGTGAATGCATTTATAAGTATATCTCCGATTATTTATATGGATGTATAGGTGTGTATAGTGATTTTCTGCTCTGTTCTTATATTGATTCCCAGACTCAAGATTTTATTTTTAATTTCTTGCCACCTGATCTAGTGTTTGTTAGTACTTGATTTACAAACCAAGGATGTTTAAATTAGTATAGATTAAGGATTAAAAACTTAATTTAGCTAAATTAAAATCTGGTATCTCTGTTAAACCAAGAAATCCAAAGAATGTTGAATAATATGAAAATTTCAAACTGCAAAATCTATGAATTCAGTATTATAAAGTGAATACATAATCCAAACCATGATTTATAACACTAAAATCCCAATTTTTAAATTAGGATTGAAGGTGCAATTCTGATTTGCACTATTTTTGGGTTTTTGGGAATTTCTGTTTATTTATGTGTTTGGAGGGGTCGGGATCTTGGGTGTAACGACCCAGAAATTTTCATAATTAAAATTTGAATATTTAATTAATTTTAAATATTAATAAGTGAATTTATAAGTCGAATAAATTTTATTTCGAATAATTGGATTTAATTGAATAATTAAATCGATAATTTAATATGTTAAATTATGGAAATAATTGAAAATCGAGTTAAATATGATTGAAAATGATTTGTAAAATTTTATTTTATCATGTTGAAGTTAGAATGATATTTTAGAACTTTTAAAATCGAATTAAAAGTTAATTTGTGAAAATTGAATATTTTAATATTAAAATCGACTAGTGAAAATAGCCAATTTTCGAACAGTCTCAGAATTGGACGAAACTAGTTTCATTGGATCCGTAATAGTTAGTTATTATCGGATTTCAATTTTCGTGTCAATCGGAGTTATCGTTTGATCGTGGCAGCTCGAAACGCATCGAATTATTTTTAATATTAATTTGGCGAGTTAAAATAGCCATTTTTCAAAAAGTCTCGGATTTCGACGAAACCGGTTTCATCGGATCGGTAATGTGATATTATTGTAAGGTTTCAAAATTCGTGTCAATCGGATTTACCGTTTGTCCGGTACAAATTAAAACGCCTAGAAAATCGTTTAAATCGGTTTAATTTAAATTGAACGTTTATTGTCATAACTCGCACAGATGTCCGAATTAGCTTTCGAAACATGTTCCATTGTGTCCGGAACGCGGGGTAAACCCTAGAAACGCTGATTACGGCGCGTGAATCGGAGTTTGGAAAACCCGGATGAATAGTGTTCGAAATTTCCTATAAATAGACCATCTATTTCACAAATAAAAAAATAAATAAACTAAACCCTAAACGTTTGCAGCCGCCACCTCCCTGATGAATGGCCGAAAATCACCTACTTTCTCCCCTCAATCTCTCCCAATCCACTCAATGATTTCAAAAACTTCCAACATGAAAGATGTAGATCCAAGTGAGAGCTAAAGATCTATACGGTGATGATGGGGTATGGCGCGACGTAGAGGGAGCTAGGGGGTGCGTTCGTGGCAGTGTGTTCTCGGTTCGCGCGCGTGTAGGGGTGGCCGAGCTTCATGCTCTTTGGGCCGTGTGTGGCTCTTGCGAAGGGGGTCGAGATGGTGGTAGTTGATCGAGTTCAAGTTGCTTGTGGGTGGAGTATAATTTAACCCTAGTTTTGAACGTTGATGGGTTTGGTTCGGCTTGTAACCTGTAGAATGATACGCGTGTGGGGAAGATGGAAGGGTGCGGTGGTGATTGCATGGAAGCAAGATCCTATGGCCAGAATAGATTTAGGTTATAAAGTTGAAAATTTATTTTATTTAAAATTCGTGTAAAACCTTCTAAAAATCATAACTTTTTCATACGAGGTCAAAAACGCGCGAAACCAGTTGCGTTGGAATCGTATGGACGAGCACTACGCGAATTGGATTGGAGTCGTTTGGAGTTAGTGAAAATTTTGGGTAAAATTAAACGTCCGTTTAATTTTATTCGAAATAAATCGCTAAAACGAAATTGAAATCAAGGTGAGAACTTCTCACTCAATCGAATCAGTTTCGATTTTATTTTAAATAGTTAGATTTAAAATATTTGAATGCATGTTTGAATGATGATTGTTATCTATTGATTGTTAAAATAGACATTATGCGCCGTTAGTAAGCGGATGTTATTTATTAAAAACATATACCGCGAATATTTCATAGACAGTGAAATTGGTATTATATATAATAGCAATATATATATATTGGCATATGTATATATTGGAGTTATTGATTTCCCGCATTTGTATAGCGGATGAGACCCTATTGCTCCGTCTATTAAGCGGATAATATTTTAAATCCCATATACCGCGATAATTCCGTACTGGAGCGGAATTGGTATTGTGCTAATGTTTGTGGATGCAGGAAAACAGGTTGGAGGGATCCAACTGGATTCCTCAACAGTATTTATTTGAATTCAGATATTTTGATATTTGATGGATTATCATATCGATATATGATGTCGTTGTAGTCGTGATTGACTATTTAGTGTGTAGCATCATTGGACCAATTTTGGAATTTTTAAAATGATTTTTAAAGTGATTTTTGAAAATATATAATATTTTTGGAATTGATCCATTTTAAATAAATAAACGTTATAATTTTTAAAGTTATAAAAATTATGATTTTGAGAAATACGGTTAAAGATTGATTTTTGAGAAATATGGGTTAATGTTTTTATAAAATAATTAAATTGGATTTTTGAATTTATTATAAAAAGTTTAAAAATAGGATTATAAAATTTGATTATTTTATAAATCAAGAGAATGGTGAAATTATAAAGGAGATTATAGATGTTTTAAAATAATAGTATAAATTGATTTTATAAAGGATTTATAAATTGATATTTATAAATTAAAACATTTGAATTATAAAACGAGTTTTTATAAGTGTTTGAATGAAGTGGAAATGGATTGCATAAGTGAATGAAATTTATAAAATTATAAATGGTGAAGTTATAAATGAAATTTATAAATAGTAAGATTTATAAATTTTGTTAAGTTATTAAAGAATATATTTTTGATAAATAAATGAATCTTATAAGTTATAAGATTCATAATTATGAAGTTTAAAAGAACGATTTTGTAAAATAATCGTTTTATAAGCATTTAACTTATAATGTGAACTTTTGGTTTATAATTGAGTTATAAATCGAATAGGTTAATAAAGGAGATGTATAAAAAGGAAGTAGTTATAAAACAAATAGAAATGGAAATTATAAACGTTGTTTTATAAATTCGCAAACGACTTATTTTGATAAGTTAATTTTTATAACTTATTTATGAAGTTATATTCACATTTTTGACTGTGAATGATCCTTTGAAATAAAATGAATAGAAGTGATGAAATTTGTAACGTAGTATATTCACGTTTTTGAATAGTGAATAATATGTTAAAGAAAATGTTTAGGATGTGATATTTTGAATTGAATTAAAACGATCTAACGATGTTTTAAAAGGTGTTAAGATTTGAAACCATAGATTTCAACATTCATTGTTGAAATAGACGTTTTCGAGAAATAAAAGGAAATGGTGGACTATAGCACTATGTTATAGTAAATGATTTCCGAAAGGAAATGTTTTGTATAGTATTGGGATTTATATATCTATTTTAATTTCGAATCCCTATACTAGTGATTTTGGGTTGTCGTAACGATGTTTTACATAACATTCGTTTTGGCCCAAATAAATATGTTTAAGAGAATGATTTCCTTAAAGAATGAAATATATACTTAATCTCGATTGAAGTATATTGAATATTTTCCAAGTGTTGAAAATAAATAAAATTTGTGAATTACTTATGAATAAATAAGTATGGAAATGTTTATCCAATGTGAAATGAAACGTTTAGAGAATATATCTTTTTGAAGATAAATTGAAATGAATAATTGAAGTCGTATATTCATAGATATTGTGAAATATAAATTCACTATGGAATTTATAAAAGAAAGGGGAATTTGTTTAAAAATAAATATTGATTTATTTTTGAAGTGTGAAATTATATATCTTGTAAAGATATTTTTGGGAAACAAATAATTTGGAAAATTATTTGGAATCTGGTGATGTGTGCATATCCATTGATAGTTCAATAACCGACTATCAATATTTACCTTTGAAAGGTATTTGTTGTGATTTGCTTGGATTTGAATGCACACTTATTTTTAAATTATTGCGCTCGTTATTCGGATTACCCATTCCGAATAGTGATACAACGTAATGGATAGCATTTGAAGATCGAGGTTGAAGACCGGATATTTGTGAGAGCGATAGGATGACCTATCAATTGTCTCTGCACTGAGTTGCAACGGTATAGAGACTCCCTAAGTGATGGGAAATCCGATCAGGATTGTGGATATCCGGATTGCAAGGACTTCTTTGTAAGTGCCTTCGGTTCTGTTCGAGCCCGGAACAGACTTGTATGGATTGTATGTCTGACATTACAAATTGAGATATAAAGCAGATTTCTTTCAAATATATTTCTGTTGGTGGCGGAGAATTTATTCTCTTAGCTTAACACCCTTCTCTGAGACGTACGAGCTCAGAGGTTATGTAGTTGAAGGTTTTTAGCAATATATTCCCAATTTGGTAATGTGACATGCTGAGTGTTGCTGTGAAATGATCATTGTGTTGATTATTTGTGATAGGATCATTTGTTTGATCGTCTATCTTGGTGATCATTTCTATGATCATTTGTTGACCCAAAGCATGGCTTTTGTATAAAGTATGTTTTTGTGGGCGTGACTTCGTCGAGCCTCACACCTCGGGAATGGTCAAAACAGGAAAGATGCAGCAAGGTTATGAGGGGTAGCGCCCTTTAGGATATGTGCATTTCCTTCTGGAAAAGGGTGGTATCATGGTATGGAGCCCAGATACTTACTCATGTTGAAAACACTTTATGATTGTGTGAATTGATTGCGAGCGCTCGGTTAAAAGGTCCTAAAGGACCGGGGGATGGCATATTCGGTCAGTTGTTACTCGGTTAGGGGTAACCCGGCCTTGTGTTGGTAGAGATCCGGTTTGGTTCTCGGGGATGTCCATCCAGAGGCATTCTCATGTGGAAATGGGAAGTTCCTTGGCCTGATCATTCGTTGGAAATCCAAAGAAACAATACGATCTTGTACGGTATTAGTTGTAGAACCAATCATTCACTTATGGTGGCGCCCCACTGTTTGGATGGTAGCTATAGTAGGCATAGTTCGAAATGTCTATGTTGGCTAAGATTTATATCTTTATTTTCGAAATGAATTTTCTCTACACTATGCACTAGTAATAATATCAAATGTTCTTTTTAATGCGTATCATGCATCTTTGACTATCATAAGGAGAAATCTCCTCCGATTCTGCGTTTGCATTGTGTGTGTGTGCGGGAGGCCTTATGGTAGTCTCATTTTTAAAAGCATTGCGAATTGACTTTAAAAATATTCCTCTATTTTGATTTTAAAGATAAATAAACTGTTTTGAGTTCTCACACCAGTCACATGACTGACTCGGAGTTTATTGTTTTCCTTTCTAAACTCTGGGTGCCCACCAATTTCCACACGGGAAGTCAAGAGTTAAGGTTTATCAGGATATTCTGGAGTTGCTGGATGCAAGATGGATGGCATGGCGTATTACTAGTATATAGTATTTCGTTTTCCGCCGCACTATTTGATGTTGTCTGATGTTGTACACTCTGATGATGATATGATGTAATGAAATGTAATGTAATGTAATAACTGATATAGTTCTTTGCTTAAAGATTATTCATTTATTTATTATATGTTGTTCCGCTGCGATTGTGAGATTCTGATGTTGTTCTGTTGTTTTCTGTTCCGTTCTATTTTCTATTTTCTTTCCTCCCTATTTTCTATCTCCTTCTCTCCTCTTCTTTCTTTTCTTGTTTTTAAAACCCTAAGTGTTCGGTTTTCCGTCCTTCGATTGCTCGACAGTCGATAAAGTGAGTATCGATGTTGAATTTTCGAAAGACGAAGAATCGGGCCATTACATTGGGTGTCGATAGAGGAGTGATCGGTGATGTGTGGAAAAATGGTGAGTGGTGTTGAACTTTGTCGAGGAGGATGCGGGAGCGATTTATCTCCTGTAACCCTAGTTTTAGCTGGGTAAATTGATTTGGTTGGCTCGACCTATAGAGGCGATCGAGTTCAACAAGAATTTGGGAAACGATGGCATGGTGGATGATGAGGCTGTGGACGGAGTTGTTGAGATACTGGTGATCAGAGGGCCGTGGATGAGCCGATGAAAGGTTTAGAGATGGTGTGTTCGGTTGTTTCCAGGTTGGAGTTGAAACTTGAATTCGATTTTGGACTGTAGAAGAGTGGATTGATGGTTGCGTTGGAACGAATAGTTGGACGTCGATGTGGGGAGGCCACCGGCGGTGGATGAAGTGGGCCGGAGGCACGGTGCACGTGCACCATGCACTTTTGGATCCTCATGTTTTCTGGGTGGTAGTAGAGAAGGACTCGTGATTTTGGTGAGTTTGCTCGGAGTTTTTAGCATGATGACTCGAAGCAGAATTTGGGCAGGGTGGGTTTAGTATGGTAACAGGTTTAAACAGAAACCTGATACTCTGTTTATTTACTTTTTAAATAAAATTTAAAACCTGCATTTAAAGGAAAGTATAGTTTTAAAATGAGATTTAAATCTAGTTTTAAATCTGAGTTAAGTTTAAATTTAAGTTTTAAAATAGATTCAAGTTGAATTTGAATCTAGTTTGGGAAATAATGAGTTTTAAAAATTCAAATTCGACTTAATATTATTAAGTGTTTAAGAAGTTAAAGTGTAATTAAAGAATTTGAATTTAAATGGTGATTTGAAATGTAGTAGAAGATTTAATCAAAGTTAAATCAGAATTTTAAATTTGGGTTTCAAATTTGATTTGAATCTTAAGGTTTGGAAATAAAGTAAAGTTTATGAATCTAAATATTGTAAACAAGTTTAAAAGTTAAAGTATACTTTAGTAATCTGAGAAAAGAAAGGAAATTAGTTTAAAATCTTTAAATTTCTTTTATAAGTATTCTTTAACATATGTTTTTTTCAAGTTTTATATTGGTTGAAGAAGATAATTTGGTTTCATTTTAAAGTTTGAACTTAAAATGAAAATTGAAATTGAAATTAAAATAAATATTTTCAAATGTATTTAAAATGATAATTTAATCATAGATAAGAAAAGGTTTATCTTAAAGTAAATTAAGAATTTAATGATTTGTAATTTCATTTAATTATTAAGGTAAGTAAATGAATAATTTAATTAATTAATTAATTAATGAAATGGATAATTAATTAAGGTAATTAAGGGTTTTAAATTATTAATTAAGGTTTAAGTTAATTAATAATTAACTTGAAACTTAAGAATTGTTAATTAAATAAATTAGATTTAATTAATGATTTGTAATTAATTAATCAAGTAATTATGAATTAATTAAGTTACATTTAACACTTAATTAACTAAATATTAAAGGTTAATTAATTGAATATTAAAGATTAATTAATTTGAAATTAATAATGATTAATGAAAGTTAATGATTAATAGTTAATGAAGGTCATTAACTAAGGATTATTTAACAATTAATTAATATGATTAATTCTTAATTAATTAGATTAATTAGTTAATGATAATCATTTGTAAATTATTTTAAGTTCAATTACTAAATGAAAGTAATTAAGAATTAATTACTTAATGTAATTAATGGAGTTTAATGTGATTGGTTTAAATTAATTAATTAAGTTTAATTAATTTTAAACTCTAGATTTGATAATAATTACTTAATGTAATTAATGAAGTAAAATTACTTAATGAAGTAACTAATGATAATTACTGGATGTAATTAATGGATATGATGGAATTGTAAATGTAATTTAGATTAAAATTATTTTGTACAATTAATCAAGAGATTAATTAAGAAATTAATTAAGGAGTAATTAATTTAGTAAGTAATTAAGGGTAGTTAATTACAGATTGAGATTAATCAAAGGTGGTTAATAATTATGAATTAAGTAAGATTAATTACTGAAAATAATTAATTTAATTGAGTAATTAATTAAATATAATTAAGAGTCATTAATTAATATAATTAATGATGTAATTAAGATTGTTTAATTAAGATTAATTAATTAATAATAAATGATTAAGTATAATTAATTAATTGTAACTAATTAAGGTTAAATGTAATTAATTATAGTTGATTAATTTATGAAGTAATTAAAGGTTAATTACTATATTTGGTTCAGAGTAATTAATTTTGTGAAATAAATTAAAGTATAATTAATCAGGATTGATTAATTAAGATGATAAATTAGAGGTTAATCAATTAATTAATTTGAAATTAATTAATGATGATGTAAGCAAGATTTATATTGTGTAAGTAATTAATTTAATTCATTTTAAAATAATTAGAGACGATATAATTAATTTAATTAATTTTAAATTAATTATAGATAGTATGATTATAGATCATTGCTTATGAATGGTTGTTATTGGTTGCTTTGAATGGTTTTGAATCTCAGCTATGAGATTAATAATGTTGAGTGATTGGATACATTGGTTGCATTGTGATGATGATATTGATTATCTGTGATTGTGATAATGATAATTATCTGTTGTGAATCTTTGAATTATCTATCTGTGTGTGTATAGATAATGTAATCGAATTGTTTTAAACTCTAAAACAACTTGGACCTAAAAGACACGCTTTGGATTTCGATGAGACCGGGATCGGGTTTCCATATTTGGATATCCGAAAACCACATCGATCCAAATTAACGATAGGTCGTAAATCTTATGTGAAGAGTGAAGACTCGAGGTGTAAGGGCTATACGTTAGTATAACTCTGTGGGTGATTCCGTGATGAGTTTGACAGAAATAGTACTTATAGGCTCGAGATGGAGATTCAGAGTGCAAGGGTTATCGTCGTTAACTCTGAGGGTGATTCCAAAACGAGTATAACGAGATAATGCCTTCGGATTTGTTCGAACCCGGAACGAACTTGTATGGATTGAATGCTTTCAGCACATCGTCTGGTGGACGATGAGCATTCTAAGAGATGTGTTCTCTAAAGGTAATCGTAGCCTCAAGCCTCATCAACCGGGAATGGGTAAAACAGGGGAGGTGCAGCAAGGCTTCGTGGGTAGCTCCCACTGAAGAGCAAAATTTTCCCCCGTCTAGAAGTCCCTTTTAATTCGGCTTAGTGGGCAGTTGGAATTGCGCACCAACTGCGGGGTTGTCTTGTTCGGAACTGTTCAGTAAGGAATGGGTCCGGCCTTGTGTTGCAGGGGAGCGGGCGTACTCCTCGGTACGTTGATCTAGGCCACGTACTGTGACAGGCGGTACCCCAGTAGCCCCGCCATTGTATGGAATCCAAAATCCAATAAGTGCCAATGGTTTTGATTGTATTACCCACTTTTGTGGCTAGTAGCTAGAATTTAATCATGTAACAATTTCGGCTATTTCATATTTACTTGAAAACCCTAGACACTATTATAATATCACTGGATTTCCTATCAAATGTGTTTGTTAGCGTAAGGTAAAAACTTTTCCATGTTTATGTGTGGGAAGTCTTACGTGATACCTTTCTTTCAAAATGGTTTTGAAAATTAAGCAACTTTAACCTGTTACTCACACCAGACCCATGTCTGACCCGGAGTTTATTTTTGTTTTTCATAAACTCTTGGGTACTCAAATTTTTACGAGTAGCCAAGGGAATCAGGTTGGCTTTGACGATTGTGGAGGAGCAATGGAGCGGGAGGCTTCTGCGTTAGATATATAGTATTCCGCTCTGTGTTCTGAATTGTCTCTTTATTGTATTATGTTGTAAATACTAGACTGGTGTTTATAACTGTCTTGAATGTGTTGTATTATCTACGTACTCTGATAATGGTTGTATACTATGTAATATTTTATGTTATTAATATAATTTATTCGTTCTGCTGTTTAGATTCTGATGTGTTGTTTCTTCTTCTTCTCTTTCTTTCTCTTTTCTATCCCTTTTCTTTCTTATTAGCGATGCGACTTCCTGGTGTTTTGGAAGTTGTGTTGTTAAAGTAGAGGTACTTATTGATTTTGTGTACTATGTTATGATACACTTAAATTTATGTAGATGTTGGGGATGTTGTGGATGTACGTATTGATAGAACATTTGGTGTTGTGGATATTATTATGTATTGTACATTAGTTTGGGTGATGATTATGTGTACTGACTTAATTTTATGTATTAGTTTGGTTTTTGATATTTGGTTGGAATATTAATATTGGATTCTGTAGTATTGGTGGAATAGTGTTTGTATGGAAAATGTGGATGGAAGACTGTATTGCAGCAGAAATACAAAAAAAATTCAGCCGATTTCCGACGGCTTTCAGGTTTCAGATTTTCGACGGCTCCCAATGGCCTTCGACGGCTTTCGGGTCATTTTTTCAACGGATTCCGACAGCAGTCGGAATCCATTGGAATCCGTCGAAATCCATCGAAAGCCGTCGGAATTATGGACGGCGAGGTTCGTCGGAAGCCGTCGGAAACACTACTCCCTGACGCCTTAATTTCCGATAGTGATTTCCGACGGCTTCCGACGGCCGCCGACGGTTTTCTTCCGTCCGAAAATGGCTTTCCTCTTGTAGTGACCATGCTCAGTTCGATTATTTTTATATATGATCCAGAATTTCCAACATATACAGGAAAGTCTTTCCTTAATTATTCTCGGTTTGGTGGGAATTGATTGGTTTGGCGGTGGTTGGTTCGATATGTGGACCTAGTCACCTTCTTGGCTTTGTTCAGATTTCGCCCCCCTTGTTTTGGTAGTTTTCTAAGTACCAAACGAACATTCTTGCCCGGTATTTTTACTGCCGGACAAGAAACCTTGTTCGATTCTCCTAGAATGGAATAGGAATTTTTGTTTGGCAATATGACCATCATGTTGGAATTTCTATCCAGTAGTCTAACCACCGAACATAGGAGTATGGGGTGATTTTTCCTTGCTTTACCCTTCCTTTCTACTTGTATAACTTTGGTAGCTTCATTCTTTTTTGTTTAGGGAACTTGGACATAGTATGTCCCATAAGACATGCAATCCAACTACTTTTGTCCCAAGTTTGTATATTGTTTAACTATCGCACCTTAGGCAGCAAACGGCCATAACACTTTCCCCTCAAAAGTACACTTGTAGAATACAAAGTTTGCTTTGCTTGTCTTTCTTAATAAAGCTTGACACCATTCTCATAGTCTGCTCACTTTCCTTGGCCATCTCTTTGGCTCTAAGTCAAGTGGCTGTTCTATTACTCATCTGTCTGGTGGTCCCTACCAAACATAAAATTGCGTTCGACACATGTTTGTCCGGTACCGGATACTGCAACTCTGCAAGTCGCCTACATAAACTTCCAAAGCCCCAGTCGCTCACGCTTTACTTCGTTCTAGTGTTACTTCTTCATACTGTGTCTATTCGTCTCTTAACCCATCCAGCGACCCAGATTTGCTACCAATTTCGCCCAACTTTGATTTTCTACCAATCCCTCTATAATCTACTAAGGTATGAACCTTCTTTTGCTAATTTTATGTTTCACGCGTTAACTTCATTTATAATTTCCTTTACTTCCCACTTTTTATTATTCGATGGCACAAAGGTAGGGTTTTTTGCTACTATAAACAACTATGATTTGTTGAGTATTTTACTCTAGATTACCTCAACGTATGTTAAAGATATTTAATGTTTTTAGACGTTAGGCTCTATTCAGCTAGGGTTCTAGCTACCATACAAGGATGAATGAGGATGTGTAGGGCTATATTAGATCATACTAATCTTCTACTTACTGCTCTTGGTGTTGCTTGAAATTAATACGTAGTTTTGGTCTTATGCTGTGATGGGTTCGATTGTAAGGTTTAAGGCTTACAGCTACTGAACCAAACTGTTAAGTTGACATGTTTAATAGCTTAGTGTCCCTAATTGTGTATCTTGGTTCTAGCCGCTTGGGCCCTTAGGAGGTTGTTAACCTTTGGTTGATAGTTGTAATGATCGACCATAAAACTTGGAATGGTTTCCACTATCATGGGTTGTCATAATCTGGCCACCAAACAGAATACTAGAATTGTAGGATGGTCTCCTTTTTATCATAAGCTCGTATATTTTTTAACATTCTATTAATTGCATCGCTACACACAAACACATCTATATATTCAATGATATAATATGAGACATGCTTTTAGACATGCATGTCGGATCGTCGCCATGCTCATTTATCAAGTGGTGCAGGAGCTCATGCTCTTACATCTGCTCCTACTTTTCCTACGTCATTGGGGCCGGGGGTTAGTCTTCCTAGCTTAGCTCATTCTCTAGTTCATGGATATAGTCGTTCGCGGCTACTATCGGATCCTATCGAGTCATTAGCCCATAGATTATCCTCTAGCGGTTGGACGCTATAGCAGTTGCTTTCAGATAACTGAGGGAACATATGCTCCTATCAACCATTGATCAATGGGCTCATGCTGCCTTAGAGGGATTTATAACTTATTCTAGGTGTCACTGGATGGCAGGAGCCATGCCTCCCCTTCATTTAATGGATTACTAGATTTCTATAACAATCGTCCTACACCTCCAACATCCAATATACTTGTATAGTGCAATGTAATGATACCCAGGCTTTGAAGGACGATTGTCAAGGTTTAAAGTAAATAAAAAAATCATAGAGCCTGTTGTATCTCTTGCAGCTCATCGAATAAATTATAATAATCATCACATATATAATACGGATAAGACTGTAATAATTAAATAAACCATGGAATCAGATTGCACGGCTCATACAGTTATACAATACACAAATAGAGTTTGTACAACTGATAAATAAACTCAAATGATAAATTGTTTTTAATAAGGTAAACAAACATTGTATAGGCTCCAGAATATCGCATCGAGAAATAAGCAATAATCAACCCAAAATCATAAATATGAGAGTCGCTTCATGTTGGTCCATCTACACAACTTCATATATCGTCTACACCTGCTATTTAGCGTGCTTATGTAAGAGTGCCCTGGATAATAAGAAGCAAAACATAAAACCTCGAGTCAAACAATAGTATGGTGTGAGCGATAAATAATCTCAAAATACTACAAAAGCCAATATAGTATATGAGATATAGATATGAAGAATCATATATGTCTTGCCACTACATCCAAAGAGTTAGCACATATTAATATATGCTAATTTATCATTTACTATCATCATAAATATAATAACCCAAAATTTTATATTATAACTTATATAATGATAATAAATGATACTAAATAAATTTTGGAATTTAGTTGAAGGGTAATGTAGTAAATTTTGAAAAAGGTCAAAATGGTAATTATTACAAAAGGTTGAAATAGCTGACGAAATCACACTATCGCGTAGCTCTTATTTTTTTGGTCAAGATGGAATATTCACTTGTCCAAATCAAATGAATATGAATGACATATCGAAGTTTTATTTAAGTGGGTCAATTTTGGGGCTGAGTTGGGCCAAGCCCATAATTCGAATTCAAATCTAAGATAACGGTTTAGTTTTCCCTTCGACTTTTTCGTTTTCCAACACCTCATTTTTTAAATTTCACTGATTCCAGCTTCTTCCTCCTCCTTTCACCCAAATGCCAAATCATTAATTCTCAATGAAATTTGATGAGATAAAGTACAGTGAATATAAGTTCTCTATCGTATGGGATGAGAATCACAGTTTTCGAAGGATTTAAATTCTAGAAATTCACATCAGCGAGCAAATTTGGGTTCTTTTGAATGGACTTATGAATATGGCTTCTCCAGTCCTTATATAATACCATAATAATGTTATAGGATGTTCTAAGGCTATCCTAGGATTTAAATGATAGATTGAAATGGCCTAAACAATAATTATCAAATTATGAAATGAGAATACGTTCTTTGTTTACAAGATATTTACAAAAAAAAAATATAATTTGAACATCGGTTCAAATCATTTCCTTATAGAAACTGTAATTTGATGATATAGATAGGTTAGGACCCTATAAACATGATAGATAGTGTACATATATGTTGCAGGATGTAAATTCATGCTCGAACCAGTGTAAATCAAAACCCAATATTGCAATTCATATTTCCAACCCTTTCGAAAGGGTTGGTACGGCTAACTCCGCTCTTTTTTTATTTTGTTTTTTTAACTCTTTCGAAAGGTTGAAAGGAAGTCAAATATCCACTTTTAAATGGATCCTTTTGATGGGGTTGATGTTGTTGTTAAGAGATGGAATTCTTTGAAAGCAAAAGTATATTTCGACTTATTTTGTCACCTTTTGAAGAAGTCCTCTTGAAGGGTTCAATTTAATGACTACATAGTATATCTTTTCGAAAGCCCAATTCTCTTCAAAAGGATTCAGAACTCAATGCATAGAAAAGGTGGATTTGATTTTCTATAGAACTTCCGTTTAGATGAATAATGCCTAATTTTAGTTTATCTCGGAGGATACTTTAGATTAAGAATTAATTTCCCTCGTTCTAAATTGAACTAAAAATATACTTTTTGATATTGTCGGGACCCTTAACTAAACTTTCATCTTAGTCGAAACTTCACAGCTTAAATAACCATATTTGTTTGTATTATCCTAACTTATTGCTAATGCTTTTACGGTTATACTATATCCTTTCAAATTACTCGAAACTCACAATAGTTAATTAGAGTGTAAACCATCATCACTTCTCAATATAAACATTATCGAAACATCTTAAATTCCCTTTCGTTATTGCAACGTCTCTTTGTTTCAAATTCTTTTAATCTAATTGAAATATGATATTTCGACAAAGTATATACCCAAATTGGTACATGTAGATAGTCGCGCTTATTAATGATAAAAACCTTTTTTTTTAGGCTTTCGACATTGTTGAAGGGTGTGTTCAGGTGTCGGCACTCAATCTTTCCTTTCGACACTGTCAAAAGCTCAATGAATCTCATAATTTTCTTTAACTTCAATCCCCTTTCGAAGGCATGAAACCATACGTTATGGTATATATTTAAACCGTTGTAGTGGGCTTTCGACACCTTCGAAAGGTGTTTATCATGGAATGAATCATAATTTTAATAAAATTATTTCACCTGGCAGGATCATGGGTTTGAAAAGGACTTCTAAGAAACCTAAAAAATATGTAGCTTCTGAATTAGAGTCTTCTCTAAAGAAGATCAAAGCAATTTCGAGGCATTCTATTATAGCCACTCAAGACGAAGTTGACGCGATCCTTATCTACTTTGAAATTACAGGAGTTAAAGCTATTCCTCCTGGTGATAATGACACTATCCAGAGTCCTTCTGAAGGATATTTTGTTTACATTGCCATCCACATCTGGCACAGCTGTTTTACTCCATTCCCCAAAGTCATTATTTTTGAGTCTCCTTAGCATAGCTCCAATTAAAATTTCAACAAATTTATATACATATCCTGTCTCCTTAGAGCTCATGGCTTAGAGTCAGGCCTTCCTTTGCTAAGTGCTAAATTACTAAATTGTTTGGTGCATCTTCTGAAGCTCAGCAATCTAAATAGCCAGATTTTTAGGCCTAACCTCCACAAAAAGTTAATTTCAGAGGGGGTAAATTAGTTCAAGAATTAGGAGACGCAATTGTTTTATATCAAATGTTTCAAATATTAAAGAAGCATTCTCCTCTCCTTGTAAGTTGATCATTATCTTTATTTTCGTTGAATTATCTTCTTTATTGCTAAATTATATTTTCTTGTTAGGCCATGCTCCTAAAGATCTCGATGATGAAGGGAAGAGAATCGTGAAGTTGTTAACTGCTACTTCGATTAGCATTGGGAATAGGCTTACATTATTGATGCCAAGCAATCTACAAACACATGCCCTCATTCCAACAGGTCGGAGGGTTCTTGGACAACCCCTTCTTGTCCAACACACTAAGAGGAAGCACTTCCTACCCCTAGATGAGCCTAAAAAAATTCTCCTTTATCTCCAATTTATCCGGACCAACCTTTTAAGCCTAAATGTAGCAATTATAACTTACCGTCGTGTTACTCTTTAAATTGCTTTACTAACTTATGCTTTTTGGATTTTAGAAGTTTCTTTCTCTGCTAAATTAACCACAAATGAACCACTCCATCCAACGTCTAAATCTAGCGCTTCGGCTCTGACCCAGGCCATTGCTAGGTCAAGGATGATCGCTAAATGAAAATTGAGCGGAATGACTGCGGTAGGTCCTTTCAAGAAAATTAAATCTGTTGATGACCAATCTTCTCTTCCTCTTAAAGAGGGTGAGTCTATTGATATGGACAAAACTCTAGAGGGTCCTACTCTTGAGGCTTTTATTGACCAACCAAAAATAACTCTTTCAAAGGATGACCCCATGTCCCACATCATTGTGTCCGATTCTCCCAGCGTCATCGATTATACGCAAAAGGATATGAGCGCTTCAACTCCCTCTCAAGAGTTGAACCACTATAGACCCCCATCATCGATTTCTCTAAATGATTTTGAGTGATTATACAATCAATTATAAATTCTCCTTTATTTACCTTTATTCAACCTCCTTCCTCTATATCTGATCTAATAGTCATTGTCGATCCCTTATCGAACAACAACTTCTGGTATGTTCCATACTAATTGATTTTCATATCCCCATTTGAAATCCTAACTTATGTTTTACTTTTCAGATCTCCAAAAGTTTGTACTCCCTCCAGGAAAACACTTTAAAGTCTTCTACTGAGACATCTAAGCTTAAAGAAGAAGTCTCAACTTTAAATAACCTGATTACTTCTCTCTCTACTTCTAAAGATAACGCAGTGAGGGAACAAGAAAGGTTGAGCGCTTCCCTTGCTCAAGCAAAATCCACCATTCTCGAGGAGAGGAAGGAAACAAAATTTAACTGAAGAGATTTAGGTTTAAAAATGACTCTAAAAGAGTTGGAGGAAGAAAAGGCCTGAATGATTGCTAAATAATCTTCACTCAAAAGGAAATGCACTCTTTTCAATAAGAAGTTGGAGAAGAAAAAAAATTCTTTAACTATGGCCATCAAAACCATCTCCGATGCCCAACGAAAGGTGTCAAAAATTTTTAGCACTTCTCTTAATGACATCATCCTGAATCCTTGTGAGAATGCTCTCATGCTGGCTTATTCCGACAATATCGAGTAGTATCCAAACTTAAGCTTTCCCTCTCTCGATCCTATGCTAGTCAAATGATTCATGGAAAAAAATCAAAAAAAATGGAGCAATAGATCGAGGTTCCTGAGAGATAAGAAATTGACGTCACTAAACTCTTATCTTTCGAAGTCCCTTCTGTAGAAGGAGATTCTAACTTTGATTAGGAGGAAGATGATAAGGATGACGAAGCTATTGCAGAAGGTGGCAATGATGACGATAATGATGATGATAGCCCTGATGACGGTGATAGAGGTCAGGGTTCTGGTGGTAATTAAGGCACGCATGATGAGTCTCACAGAAGGGGTGACGACGATGCCTCCATGGCTGTAGATAAAGTCATCCCTGAGCCCAGCGCCCTTGGAATGGGTCAAACTGAACTTCCTGAACCTTCCGATCTCCATGGAAATGTTGTCGATATTGACTTTGGAGAGCAAAAGGGAGAAAAAGACCTTGCGAACTTCAATCCTTATTTCTTAGGTATGGAATTCTTTATCAGAATGGCTTTCACTTCCAAGATAACATTGGCTAACATCTTTCCATTTTAGATAAGGAAGAAATCCATTCATCTTTACAAAATAAAGCTTGAAAGAAAACAAATGGAATTAAATATCTTGTATATGGATTAGATAAACAATTAAAAGAATATTATGCACTCTCTGACAAGTATTATAAGCTTAATAAGCGTGCCGCAATGTTAGCATCTTTTAAAGACCGGGAAGCTATCCCCCGACTAAAAAGGTTGCGTCTTCGATATGACAAGCTCTTAGAAGAGAATAGAGAATTAATAACACTCTTTTAGATGTTAATTGAAGATAGGGATATCCTAGTAGACTTCCTATACAGAACTTATTGTAGACTCCCAACCATAGGTTTTTCATACTAGAGTGATTTTAGCAGGGGTCTACTTAGGCATTTACATAGGAGATACTTGGATGAATTTGAATCTGATTCTCATCTGGGGCTTGTTGGAACCTCCCATGAGTCAACTCAATTTCACATGAATTGCCTCCATGAAAACTTGAATATTATAGTGACAAATTCATTTTTGAATTATTCAAAAAGTCAATTTTGTATAAACCGCATGAAAATTTATGATTATGTAATTATATTAATCTGTAAAAATTTTGCATTGGTTTTTCTTTTATACATAGTCATATTTTATTACATTATTTTCGAGTAAATGTTTATCAAGCAATCTTATTAATATAGATTATTTAGGCAAATATGTCAAATTAAGAAGAGATTACTTAGAAAAGGCCTCGCTCTTGAAATCCACAAAATTGGCTAGATATTGCTTTCTTAGTGAAATTTTTATAGTTTTGACTTAATTATTGTATTTGATTCTATGTATTTCGAATCTATCACTCCTTTCTGTTACTTCTATTCTCCTATCTCGTTCCCTTTCGGGGCGAAAAGTTTTGAGCGGAGGAGAGTGTAACGATCCAGAAATTTTAGCGATTTTTATAACATAATTAACTAAATTTTTCATGAAAAAAACAATAAAATTTTGCAATGAAAATTTGATATTTAAGATGCGTCTATTTAAACATAGCAAGTGTCGAATTTTCATTAAAAAATATGAAAGTTGGTTCTGTTGTGTAATTTTCAATTTCAATTTAATATCAGTAAATTAGATGTAAATAAAATATTGTTCACATTAGAATATTTTTATATAATAAAAATGAAAAATATTTTTTGAGTAAGACGTCATATTTTGCTTCGTCAAATTTGGACTACTCTAACTCTGTTTATCTTATTTTCGACGTTTTAACAACAGTTTTGGCAGCAAATATCGACTTTTAATAGGATGATCGATCGTTGATATCTATGAACCATTATGTTCGTCTCGTCGTGCTGATCTCCGCAATATATTCATCTTTGCATTTTGGCATCCGGTACACGGCGAAATATGTGAAACGGATAGTCGTATCGGTACTTATTTTTAAGCATTATGGGGTTTCTTGTGTCCTTTCATTATCCATCGTGAAAATGGTCACTAGCTGGTTAATATTCCTAGAAATTAACTTGACTTTTGTCATTTCCAATCGTTGAAATATTTGCTGGTTTATTTCCATTGTTGGTTCCAATATATCTCTGGTTCATTGATTTTATACTTTCTCCTACTTTCATTCTTTTCGTTCTGTCCTACTCATGCCTCAGGAAAAAATTAAAATAATATACAAAGTCATATATTATTCGAAGCCTATTTTGCTCATCTTCGTACCCACTATCAAATCTCCTTCTCTTTTAATCTGTTCTCTGCTTTGAATATAAAATGAAATATATGTGTATACATATATAATGAAGTTGCATTAGAAAGACCTGCCATGCTCATTCCCTTATCTTACACAAACATACATGTTCCCATCCGCCTTCTGCTCCTTCAACCCGCCAGCGAACACCACTGCCGCAGTCACCATGCTTCACAACGTGTCTCTCTCTCTCTCTCTTTTTTACCTTGCTCGGCCTAACCAATACAAACAACCTTCCCTCGTCCATTTTCCATGTTTTCCCCACCACGCCACCCCATGTGTAATGACCCGAAATTTTCGATCCCGAAAATTCCAGATAGTTAGAGAAAAGAAGAAGAGATAGAAGAAGAACAGAAAAGAAACACACATACTCACATTCACAGCGGATAAAATATAATATCAATAATAATAGTTATACCAAAGAAAACCGTATCTATCAATTTACATCGATATATCAGAGTTACAACAATTTTATACACATTGGATAGATACAATTTAACATATCTCAGATATATACAATATCATAGTGGAAACTCTCCTTACGTCCCTGCCATCCAGCTCGTCTTCTGAGCTCCAGAACGTCCTTGCCTGAAAATCTGTAATACTCGGTCTGACTCAAGCATTACATTAAAGTAACACCCGGGTCAGGCTGGAAACCAGCGTGAGTAAACTAATCTATCAAGAAATACAACAAACAATAACTTTTTTTTTTAAAACCCGGGATAACTCGCAACAAATTTTACAAATTCACAGGTTTGGTATAGACAACACTTATTACACCCATCAATTTCTAAGTGTCATACTTATATTAATTGGTCCAGTTCACATAAGGCATTCCATTCCAGTCTATTTATTTCTCATACCTAATATGTACAAAATTATCAATAGATTACAAATCGAAGTGGTTTCGGGTATTTATTAATACCCGACTCCGGTCTCTTCGAATTCAATTTCCATCTAACCCCCACAATTCAACCTTTAATTCAAGATGTCACTTTTAATATAACAATTCATCAACGACGGATAACCACTCAATTACTATACAAGACAACATATCATATCACAAACATTTTATACCGGAAATATTAACCAATCATTCATAAGCAAGATTGATTAGTCACCCATTCCTAATTAAATCAAATTAATTTCCTTAATCACTTTTAAATCTTGCTTACTTAACAATAATTAATTACAAACCATTAATTAATTATTCCCTGTTTATCCTTTCTAATTACATTCAGTAATTAGCCTTTAATTAACTTACCACATTCATTAATCAATCTTGATTAATCACATTCAGCAATTAATTATTCTAAATTTCTTACATTAATTAATTAACCTCTTAATTAATTAACAAATCCTTTAATTAATTACTGAAAAATTTAACACTTAATTACTTTCTCTAAGTAATTATTCTCTGATTACTTTCCATCAAGTAATTACCCATTGATTAATTTCATCCTGTAATTATCCATTAATTACTTCACAAAGTAATTTTCACTTCATTTATTACATTTATTCATAATTAACTATTCGGATTAATTATCACTTACATTGATCAATTAATCACCTTCATTAATTAACTAACCTTTAATCCATTCCCTTAATTAATCAATCATTTAATTGATTACACTAAGTAATTAATCCTTAATTACTTTCATCAAGAAAATCCTTAAAATATTTTCATCCTGTAATTATCCTTTTGGTTAATTATCCTCAATTAATTAATCTTGATCATTAATTAATTTAACCTTTAATGGCTATATAATTAACCCATAACAGCAATTTATCCTTTAATTACTTTCATTAAGTAACTATATATATTTAAAGTAATTAAACTCTAATAAATAAATTAATTTATCCTTAATTATGAATTAATCAAATCTCTAATTAATTCATAATTAACTAAATAACCTTAAATTCATTAATTCATAAAATAAAATAAATTAGTTATTCTAAAAATTTCTTTATTAATTTAATTAGTTCTTAATCATCCAAGGATTTAATTAATCATAAGATAAACCATTTATCCTAATTTTTATCTTACTCGATTAAACCATTTAATTGGTTTAAAATAACTTAGGCATTTTAACTTAACAAATTTAAGTTAACGAATTATAAAGTATCCTTAAGCAATTATTTAATACATTTAAACTATAAAGGAATAAATTATAAGAGAGGGTTCAAAACTAGATTTAATTTTGAATAAAAATAAAATAAAAAAATAAAAAAACTTATTTATTTTTAAATCTAAAATTGAACAAAATTTACTTCGGGTCAAACCCGAATAATATTGATCCTTTACCTGAGACTTTTGCCTTCATACTATTTTCCTTCTTTCAATTAAAACTTGGATAAATTTAGACCGAACCCAGTACAACAAAACTTCACAATTTAACATGAAGCGATTCCGAGCGCCATCCCTATTTCTCGTGAACATCATCGTGCAAGGCACCATCCCACCCGAAGTTCCAACTCTTCTTCCCCGATGCCAAACATCCAACTGTCCACTGATACAAGCAACTCGTGTGCACGTGCACACTTCACCTGGCCAGTGACGAACCTTGCTTCAATCATCATCATCTCGACGACCTACCCTACAGCTGAACCAACCACCAAGGTCGACGAATCCTACGCAAATTCGAAAACGAATGGTTGGACATCATTTGACTCCAGAACTCATCGCCGAAACTCATCTTGCCTTACCATCTCCGACCATTGAGACCACTGACCTTTAGCCAAAATCTTCACCTGACTCCCATCTTCCTCTTCCACCACCTCCTATCCCACTCGACACTACCACGACGCCATGATCATCCAGTCAACAACCCAGACCCAGATTCAACCAAAAACCCTAAATCGACCCATTCCGGCCACCATGGCCATCAATAAGATCCATCTCTATTTTTTTAAAAGTTTCCTGCACCTATTCCTCATCCAAACTGAATCCCAACCCCTCTCTTACTACCAATCAACGGCAATCGGAAAATAAAACAATTCTGATCACCTCAAAATTTCTCACAAATTACTCATCTAAATATTTTGATTCAACCGCTAAAATTCATCAATTACAACTATGAATCTGGTAGTAATCTCAAAGTTCGAAATCTTAGATATTGATTTTCGACAAAAATCGATTCTTTACTGTAATTTCCCAAATTTGGATTAATTACTAAACATAAAGTTCTAAAACTATTTTTAAAAATAAATTTAGGTTGTTATATCCATTTTCTTTTTAATAATCAAGATTTAACAATGATCCTATAAAATGATATAGAATTTTGGAAGTGTAGACCTGAGACTGTGAAAGTTAACAGAGCAAATATTCATATATAAATATACAGTCACAGGCATATTTTCAGACAAATCAGAGATTATTCATATATTCACCTTTATATACTTATGAAAACCACAATACTACTATCATTCATCATATGAAATAAAGCTTCTCCACCATATAAATAGTTTTCTTTAAAGATTTGCTTACTCACCTTTTAGAAAGTTTGAACAGAGAGCCTGCATGCTTCAGAACAAAAACTTGAATTTTGATCCGCCTTATTTAGTTAAATTCCAGCCTGAACTTGGTTTGAATGATCTTAAAATTGATCAGTTACTTGTTTGCTCACCGATTTAAAAGCAGTGACAGGCTGAATTGAAAAACCGAAGGCTGTTTTGATTTTACTTTGCTTCTGATTTCCAATTTTGCAGTTGCTGGATTTTGAATCTTATCTCTATATGCTGAATTAAACCATGCATCTTCATGCTAGCTTGTTTCCTTTTCTTCTCTTTTTTTTTTAAAAAAAAAATTCTGCTCAGATTTTCTTTTATTTCAGGTTTCAATTTTAGTATCTTTGGCTTCCTTGTTTCTTTGAAAATGAGAAAGAGTAGAGATGTATGTACCTTATTCATATCTTATTTATCATTTATTTATATTTTTTTATTATAAAAAAAAGACACTTGTTAGTTTTAATCACTCTAGGTTTACAAATGTCACATATGTTGTTATTATTATACAAATGTCATAAACTTTATTTAAATATCCCAAATATTTATATCCATTTTCATATTAATTATTCTAGCTTTTCTATTTATATGATATGTTTATAAATATTCACTAACACATTTCCTCTTCACTTGTAATCATACCTTTAAAGAAAATTTTAAGATATTACTTTGAATTTCGAAACTGAGTTCTATTACAATCAACTTACATATACAGGAAATCAAATACATATTTTGTTTGTAAAGGATGAATTTTGCCAATTTAAATAATTATATATCCAGACATCTTAATTATCAAATTTGTTTGTTCAATCCCAATAAAATCAGTACTTTAATAGTTTAAAATCAGTTAATTATCAAATTATCAGCTGTTAAAAATCCGGGTTATCACATTCCTTCCCCCTTTAAATCTTTTCGTCCTCGAAAAGGAACGATGCCAGAATTTATTAAAATGCTGGTAATCAAATAAATTTTCTTTGATTATTTTTAAAACACCTTTAAAATCCATATATTATTACCAAAATAGTTTACTTTTTATAACTCGATGTTTCCATAAGTCCATCTTTGTTCTCATAGAAATACGGTCATACGTTGATCAGGCGTAGGACTGAAGTTCTATAAGTACTTAGCAGACCCATTTTCAACACCCAGTGAAAATATTTTAAAAATATTTTATTATAAATATAGAAAACAGTTTCTGAAAATAGAGGATATATCTTTGGTGAGAATGCTCTGGAAATCATCACCCCCATCCACGGTCACAGTTACATTCCAGGGTTACGTTGCCGTCGTAGCAAAAGTCCATGCAACTGCAGGCTCTCTGCGGCCTCTCGATTACGCCATGGAACCTACACAACAGATCACAGTTACATCCAGGGTTACGTTGCCATCGCAGCAAAAGTCCATGTAACTACAGGCTCTCAGCGGCACACACGACTTTCGCTATGGTATACTCTACTCAAAATCCCCAGGAACGAGTTTCGTCCGGACTCCTCACAGGATCAACTTTAGAACCCCCCCTTGGGGCTCAAGGCAGCACCACCCGGTGGTACCCCTGAGAAGTTCATTTCAAGGGAGCGCCTTTTTCCCCAGAGCCATCATCTAAACATTTTTATACTATACAAATATAGTATCTTCAATCATACACCTAGTACGATCTCATACAAAGCTCCTTTACACAAAATCGATTATTCCAAAATCGATAGTTCTCAAACTAGGCTTTCCAAATTCAATATTGATTTTACCCAAAAATCAAAAGCCTTTCCAAATCCATAGGTTCCCAAAACCCTTTTTTCCAAAATCCTCATATGATCCTTTACATACATACATACATACATACATACATACATACATACATATATATATATATATAATTTTTAAAACTTTGGATCATTTTCAAACTTGTATAAAACTCCTTTTATACTTCAAACACTTTCAAAAACCCTTTTCTTCTGGCAAAAGATTCAACAAGGGAAGTTTTATTTTATAAAACAAAGATATTTACTTTGTTTACTCACAATCAAATATTCAAATTTGATTACTCTTTACAAAACCACTTACCATAACACTTACTTCCATAAACAAAATTTCAACCATAGAAATATCCAATTTCCACTTTACTTCGTCATATATTTCACAAAATATATTTTTCATTTCAAAAACCATTTCACATTTCTTATCCACAAATTTCCAATATCAATTTTATTCAAATCCGTACGATGTACACATAACATCCGTACGCTATACCAATCAGATCGCTCACTCGATCACACAATTTCATTTCCGAACTAGTATTGTCCACCCGACTTCCTAGTGCGGACACAGATCTAGTTTCTTGATCAGGAACCGTCATTCTCCTTGCATAGTCATAACTATGATAGAGAATATCCAGAACCAATCAACAATCCATATCCAGGTTCGCCTTCAAAAATCGAGTGGAAAATTCCAACTCGGATCGATATAACTATCTCGAAATTCTGTGCTCGAATCTGGATCAAATCATTATGCGAATAGAATAACATACGTACACCCTATGTATTTATCTTTATTGGTTATTAGCCAAATCAATTCTATTTCTATTCACATTCACTTTGATTTTCATTCACTTACTCACAATTACTACAATCCATTTGGATTATCACCTCTATTCTTATCTCGATTGGGTATTTAACCAATAACAGTTTGAACTCCGACCAGTTTATTAAGAAAATAACTTGTAATTTTAAAAATAGATAAGTAGTTGGAAAATAATTACTAGTTTGTAAAATAGGTGTAAAATAGTTAGAAAATAGTTAAAATAATTATAGAAATTTTAGATAATTTCAAAATAATAGTAAGATAGTAATTTGTTTTGTAAAATAGTTGAAATATAGTAATTAGTTTATAAAATAGTTGAAAAATTGTTAAACACTTTCAAAAATAATTGTAAACAAATATAAGATAGTTTGGCTTTTAAAAGAAAAGTTGTATATATAATAAATAGCTTAGAAAATAGGTTTATATTAAAAAAAATTATATTAAAAATAGTCCAGAGTCAAAACTGTTCACTTCCCAATCTCCATTCTCATCAATTCAATTTAAATTCCTCTACCATTTAAATTGACCCAATTTCATTTTAAATAACTTGAATTTCCATTGGACTTGATTTATTCCCATTTCAAGTTGAATTAATTCTCAATTCCTTTTCAAATTTAAATCAAATTCCATTTGATTTTAAACATATTCAACTTTAATTACAATCCCAAGTTATTCCAATCACTTTGGACTAATATCCATTCAATTGAACCCACTTCAATTCCAATCCATTTCAACTCCAGTTTGAATTAATCCCATTTCAAATTCCATTTCCAAATCAAGTTGAATTATTCTTGATTTCCTTCCAAATTTAATTCAAATTCCATTTGAATTTAAAAATATTCGATTTTAATTACAATTCCAAATTATTCAAATAAATTTGGACTAATTTCAAATTGAACCCACCTCAAATTTCAAATTATTTCCAATTAATCCAATTCAAATTTTCCATTTGAATCTTATACTCATACATCCTCAATCACAATTTCAATTACTTCAAATCAAATTCAGTTTGAACTAATTTCAATTCAAATTTCATATATAAACCATCTCGAATTATATAAATTCGAGTTAAATTTACTAAGGTTGGTTTAACTCTTTAAACCAAGTTAACCTTTATTAAAAGCTTTTAAACAATTTAATTTCGAGTCAAATTCTCAAAATTCCATTTTAAATTATCCCTATAATGGATATATTACCACACTTCACTTCTCATTCATTCAAACAAATCCAATTCACAATTTAATGATTATTAATAATAATAGGATGATATCATCCAATTCATCTTAAAACATCCATTAATTTCCAATTTCCAGATCTCAAACCCATTTTGAGACCACACAAACTCCCAATTCAAATTAACCATTTAACTCCCCAAGTTAAACCCCAATTTCATCTTGAGATTTCCAAATCATGTTGATCATTCCAACTTATTTAACTTTTTCCCAAGTTAAACTCAATTCACTTGATCCAGTCAACCTTACCCAGTTTGAACTTCCTTTTCAAATTTTAAACTTCACATAAATAATCTTCCCACTTATTAAGTTCGAAAGCTCATCACCTTTGGGTATCACATCTTATTCCAAATTCAAAACTCAACGTTTAGATTTTATTTCAAACCACCTTTGATATTATATATATTCACATATAAACATATTAATTTCTTTTACATACTAAGTTTTTAAAAAATTTAAACCACCTTTGGTTTTAATTCAAAACAAATTTCTTTTTAATTTTCAAACAACTCTTGTTTGAAATAGGACCATTTCATTCAAATGCATTAAATAATATTATTTATTGTTTCTTTAAATTAATTATGTCATTAATTATTTCCAATTAATCACATTCGGTAATTAACTTATTTCTTAATTACCTTCATTAAGTAATTGTCCTTTAAATTACTTACCTCTAGTTACCTCATTAAGTAACTTCCTCTTAATTTATCATTTCCAATTATTATCCATTAATTAATCTCATTAAATAAAGTTTAATTAATTACATAAATTAACTGATTATCCTTATCCTGAACCCTTTCCTAAATTCAAGATTTAATTTCAGTTTGGTTGTATTTCTATTACTTTTTAATTTAACTTAATAATTTAACAACCAATTCATTTACTATTTGTTAGAAAGATATATTGCTTTATATATCAAAATATATTCTTATATAAAATCTTTTAAAATCTTTATATAAGAAAATAACAAGTACGCTCTCTCATATATATATATATATATATATATATATATATATATATATATATACACACTTAACTCATTCTAGGGTACCACTTACCCTAACCTTAATGAGTAATCCCACCAGAGCCAAGGTTCTCGCTTAACCTTCAGCTCTGATACCAAATGTAACAACCCGAAATTTTCAATCCCGAAAATTCCAGATAGTTAGAGAAAAGAAGAAGAGATAGAAGAAGAATAGAAAAGAAACACACATACTCACATTCGCAGCTGATAAAATATAATATCAATAATAATAGTTATACCAAAGAAAACCGTATCTATCAATTTACATCGATATAACAGAGTTACAACAATTTTATACACATTGGACAGATACAATTTAACATATCTAAGATATATACAATATCATAGTGGAAACTCTCCATATGTCCCTGTCATCCAGCTCGTCTTGTGAGCTCCAGAACGTCCTTGCTTGAAAATCTGTAATACTCGGTCTGACCCGAGCATTACATTAAAGTAACACCCGGGTCAGGCTGGAAACCAGCGTGAGTAAACTCATCTATCAAGAAATACACCAAACAATAACTTCTTTTTTTTAAAACCCGGGATAACTCGCAACAAATTTTACAAATTCACAGGTTTGGTATAGACAACACTTATTACACCCATCAATTTCTAAGTGTCGTACTTAGATTAATTGGTCCAGTTCACATAAGGCATTCCATTCCAGTCTATTTATTTCTCATACCAAATATGTACAAAATTATCAATAGATTACAAATCGAAGTGGTTTCGGGTATTTATTAATACCCGACTCCGGTCTCTTCGAATTCAATTTCCATCTAACCCCCACAATTCAACCTTTAATTCAAGATGTCACTTTTAATATAGCAATTCATCAACGACGTATAACCACTCAATTACTATACAAGACAACATATCATATCACAAACATTTTATACCGGAAATATTAACCAATCATTCATAAGCAAGACTGATTAGTCCCTATTCCTAGTTAAATCAAATTAATTTCCTTAATCACTTTTAAATTTTGCTTACTTAACAATAATTAATTACAAACCATTAATTAATTATTCCCTAATTATCCTTTCTAATTACATTCAGTAATTAGCCTTTAATTAACTTACCACATTCATTAATCAATCTTGATTAATCACATTCAGCAATTAATTATTCTAAATTTCTTACATTAATTAATTAACCTCTTAATTAATTAACAAATCCTTTAATTAATTACTGAAAAATTTAACACTTAATTACTTTCTCTAAGTAATTATTCTCTAATTACTTTCCATCAAGTAATTACCCATTGATTAATTTCATCCTGTAATTATCCATTAATTACTTCACAAAGTAATTTTCACTTCATTTATTACATTTATTCATAATTAACTATTCGGATTAATTATCACTTACATTGATTAATTAATCACCTTCATTAATTAACTAACCTTTAATCCATTCCCTGAATTAATCAATCATTTAATTGATTACACTAAGTAATTAATCCTTAATTGCTTTTATCAAGAAAATCCTTAAATTATTTTCATCCTGTAATTATCCTTTTGGTTAATTATCCTCAATTAATTAATCTTGATCATTAATTAATTTAACCTTTAATGGCTATATAATTAACCCATAACAGCAATTTATCCTTTAATTACTTTCATTAAGTAACTATATATATATATATATATATATTTAAAGTAATTAAACTCTAATAAATAAATTAATTTATCCTTAATTATGAATTAATCAAATCTCTAATTAATTCATAATTAACTAAATACCCTTAAATTCATTAATTCATAAAATAAAATAAATTAGTTATTCTAAAAATTTCTTTATTAATTTAATTAGTTCTAAATCATCCAAGGATTTAATTAATCATAAGATAAACCATTTATCCTAATTTTTATCTTACTCGATTAAACCATTTAATTGGTTTAAAATAACTTAGGCATTTTAACTTAACAAATTTAAGTTAACGAATTATAAAGTATCCTTAAGCAATTATTTAATACATTTATACTATAAAGGAATAAATTATAAGAGAGGGTTCAAAACTAGATTTAATTTTGAATAAAAAAAAACTTATTTATTTTTAAATCTAAGATTGAACAAAATTTACTTCGGGTCAAACCCGAATAATATTGAACCTTTACCTGAGACTTTTGCCTTCATACTATTTTCCTTCTTTCAATTAAAACTTGGATAAATTTAGACCGAACCCAATACAACAAAACTTAACAATTTAACATGAAGCGGTTCCGAGCTCCATCCCTATTTCTCGTGAACATCATCGTGCAAGGCACCATCCCGCCCGAAGTTCCAACTCTTCTTCCCCGATGCCAAACATCCAATTGTCCACTGATACAAGCAACTCGTGTGCACGTGCACACTTCACCTGGCCAGTGACGAACCTTGCTTCGCTCATCATCATCTCGACGACCTACCCTACAGCTGAACCAACCACCAAGGTCGACGAATCCTACGCAAATTCGAAAACGAATGGTTGGACATCATCTGACTCCAGAACTCATCGCCGAAACTCATCTTGCCTTACCATCTCCGACCATTGAGACCACTGACCTTTAGCCAAAATCTTCACCTGACTCCCATCTTCCTCTTCCACCACCTCCCATCCCACTTCACACTACCACGACGCCATGATCATCCAGTCAACAACCCAGACCCAGATTCAACCAAAAACCCTAAATCGACCCATTTCGGCCACCACGGCCATCAATAAGATCCATCTCTATTTTTTTTAAAGTTTCTTGCACCTATTCCTCCTCCAAACTGAATCGCAACCCCTCCCTTACTACCAATCAACGGCAATCGGAAAATAAAACAATTCCGATCACCTCAAAATTTCTCACAAATTACTCATCTAAATATTTTGATTCAACCGCTAAAATTCATCAATTACAACTATGAATCTGGTAGTAATCTCAAAATCGAAATCTTAGATATTGATTTTCGACAAAAATCGATTCTTTACTGTAATTTCCCAAATTTGGATTAATTACTAAACATAAAGTTCTGAAACTATTTTTAAAAATAAATTTATGTTGTTATATCCATTTTCTTTTTAATAATCAAGATTTAACAATGATCCTATAAAATGATATAGAATTTTGGAAGTGTAGACCTGAGACTGTGAAAGTTAACAGAGCAAATATTCATATATAAATATACAGTCACAGGCATATTTTCAGACAAATCAGAGATTATTCATATATTCACCTTTATATACTTATGAAAACCACAACACTACTATCATTCATCATATGAAATAAAGCTTCTCCACCATATAAATAGTTTTCTTTAAAGATTTGCTTACTCACCTTTTAGAAAGTTTGAACAGAGCCTGCATGCTTCAGAACAAAAACTTGAATTTTGATCCGCCTTATTTAGTTAAATTCTAGCCTGAACTTGGTTTGAATGATCTTAAAAATGATCAGTTACTTGTTTGCTCACCGATTTAAAAGCAGTGACAGGCTGAATTGAAAAACTGAAGGCTGTTTTGATTTTACTTTGCTTCTGATTTCCAGTTTTGCAGTTGCTGGATTTTGAATCTTATCTCTATATGCTGAATTAAACCATGCATCTTCATGCTAGCTTGTTCTTTTCTTCTCTTTTTTTTTAAAAAAAAAATTCTGCTCGGATTTTCTTTTATTTCAGGTTTCACTTTTAGTATCTTTGGCTTCCTTGTTTCTTTGAAAATGAGAAAGAGTAGAGATGTATGTACCTTATTCATATCTTATTTATCATTTATTTATATATTTTTATTATAAAAAAAAGACACTTGTTAGTTTTAATCACTCTAGGTTTACAAATATCACATATGTTGTTATTATTATACAAATGTCATAAACTTTATTTAAATATCCCAAATATTTATATCCATTTTCATATTAATTATTCTAGCTTTTCTATTAATATGATATGTTTATAAATATTCACTAACACATTTCCTCTTCACTTGTAATCATACCTTTAAAGAAAATTTTAAGATATTACTTTGAATTTCAAAACTGAGTTCTATTACAATCAACTTACATATACAGGAAATCAAATACATATTTTGTTTGTAAAGGATGAATTTTGCCAATTTAAATAATTATATATCCAGACATCTTAATTATCAAATTTGTTTGTTCAATCCCAATAAAATCAGTACTTTAATAGGTTAAAATCAGTTAATTATCAAATTATCAGCTGTTAAAAATCCAGGTTATCACACCATGGAACCCTTACAACACCATGCAATAGCTACACCCAATTTTCCCACGCCACCCTTGCTTCCGGTTCATCAGCCAACCATCGAAAGCCTCCTTCCCTGCTCTCACCTGACCCATCGTCTAACCCAGCACCCACCACAATGCCGCTAGCCTTCTCTCTGCCATCTTTTCCCCACGCGACAACCATCCAAACATGCACAGCTCGCTTTCTGACCCACACGCAGTAGCTTCTTTCTTTCTCATTTGCAACTACAGAACACACCAAATGCACACCACACCTAGCCTTCCTCTTCCTCGGACACCCCTGCTGACTTGTCCACCCTCCACCGTTCGTGTAACTAAGCCCGCCACCGTGATCGGCCGCTGCAAACCCACTCTACCCATCTAAACTTGCCCAAATACGGAGCTGCAGCCATCCTTTTTTTTCTCCGCACCCACTGCCACTTCATAGCCGAGTAGTAGCAGCAGCTCACCCCTTTTTTTCTTTATTTATGTATTGATTTTTAAAAATATAGATTTTAATATATAAGTTTAAAAAGAATGTTGATTTTAAATATTGATTTTAAAAATATAATATACAGATATTTCAACTTTACTAGACGTGTTCAAATTAAATATAGATTTTAAATAAGGCATTTCACTAGATGGACAAACTTTGCAGTCCAATTAATTTCTAAGACACACATACACAGAAATTAATTTCAATGTCAAAGTCAGCAGAATAATTACTTTCAATGACAAAATCAGCAGTTCAATTACTTTCAAGAGCATAATTTCGTAGGTTTTTAGGCCTTCGAAACTATTTATTTTTCATTTTGTCCTTAAAGGTAATTATTGCAGTTGTGTGTCTTAGAAACTAATTTCACTTGCTAAAGAGGCCCTTGTGGCTAATTTCCACTTTTAAATATATATATATATATATATATATATATATATATATATATATATATATATTTTAATATGTGAGTAAATTTTAGATTTTTAAAATTTAAATATTTTGTTTTCATCGAACTCGAGTCATATCACCCCGATTTGCTTTGGAATCTTCGTTTTGATAGTTAGCGCTTGTAGAAGCCCAAGATTCCAAATCGTAGCTTATTGTGTTGTCTATTTTCTCAAGCCTCGAAAGATGACGATCACTCATGATTAACAATCTTATATTTAGTAAATTTAATTCACATGAAATGACGATTGAAATATATTATTAAATTTGAATTTGTCAGTAACTAAATCATTAAATATGATATGATATTATTTGCATTTGTTCACCTATGATAATTGACATTATTGACACCAATAATCCGTTAGTACGTGTATATTATATTTAATTTGACAATTATGATCATATTTGTCATTCATATGCTATGTCATTTTATATTATTATTTTATTGTCCTCACTCTACAAGTTTCCTGATGATTAGGAATTCCCTATGGGTTGAAATGATACACACCCGAATGATTTTATAGATTAGGGAAAAATCATTATGGGCTAAAATGATAAACCCAAACGACCTTATTGGTTTTGAATTTTGGGATTGCGGTTTGAAATGATATATACCAGTAAATATTAAATTATTGCGGATTGAAATGATAAATATCTGTAACACTTGACCATAGGTTGGAAATTTAAATACGGACACCGCTGGTCTATTTTAAATGATTTTCAAAATTTTGATAAAAGGAAAATATATGTGTTTGGATTGTAAAATAAAATATGGAGATTTTATTTTAATATATGTGAACATCTGGAATTTAAAGTATACGTTGGAAATTTTAAAATTACAATTCAAGTTGTTGAATGTAAATTTAAGATTTTACTTACATTTTTATTATTTTTAAAAATAAATAAAATAAGATTTAAATAGATTCAATAATAAGGGTTAATTTAATTTAATAAAAATTTAATTTAGCTAATATATATAATATGTTTAAATATTTATCTAAAATTTATATTAATATTTTTAAATATATTTTGTAATGACTTTAATAAATAAAGGTTGGAAAGATAAATTAAAGTTGGCTGGAAATATATGGTAAATAATTGAATTTAAATAAAAATTGATTTAGAACTTATTAATTTTGAGATTTTGAAGATATGTTTTTATAACTTGATTTTGATTAAAGAGGACTAAATCAATATCTTTAAATTTAAATAAAATTTAGTTTGAATCTTTAATTTTGATTTAAATTTGTAATTTGAGATTTTGTTTAAATGTTTAACCAAAGGTGATTAAATAAATATTTCAAATTTAATAAAATTGAAATCGAATGTTTAATTTTGATTTAAATTTGTAATATAGGATTTTGTTTAAATGTTATTAAAATTGATTAAGTGAATATTTTCAAATTTAAATAAAATTAAAGTTGAATTTTTAAATAAAAATGAAATTTATCAAATTAAGTTGTTGTAAATTGTTTGAATATTTAAATGTTGAAACCTATTGAATTGGAAGTGGTTTATATTTGTAGTTCAAATCTGGATTTGAAATCGGTATAAATTAAAAATGATTCTAAAGAGAATTTGGATTGAACCTCTAACCTTTTTAATTGAAATTGTTGAAATGAAACTACTTTGAATTGAATTGTGGAACTAAATTTGATTTGAATTGATTTGTGAAAGTTGAAGAAACAATTCTAATTTGAAACTATCTTCGACATGAACTCTTTTAAATATATATACTATTTTACTATATAAACTATTTTAATCTATAACATGTTTTAATCTATAAACTATTTTATATATATACTATTTTAATCTAAAACCTATTTTTAAATATAAAGTATTTTTATTGTATAGCTATTCCAATATATAAACGACACTCAATATTGGAAGTGTTATGATTTTGAAAGTATTATGATTTCGGAAGTGAATATGATTTTTGAAGTGAATAATGGTTTCGAAAGTGATATGATTTTGAAATGAATATGATATTTTGATATGAAGTATGAACTGTTTGAAATGATAATGACCACGGTGTCAAACAAGCGTTTGGTAGTTAAAGAGACCGGGATCGGATATTGTCATACTCTCTGCCAATACCGAAAACCACTTTAACAACTGTGCACGTGGTGGAGAATCCAGAACGAAGTAGGATAGTTTGGCGAACGATTCTATATGAGGTATTAACGCAGCTTTGCCTCCTGCGAGTCAGCTTGATGTGGCTAAAACAGGAGCTATACTTGGGCCAAGTGAGGTCGCACCTCCGATCGAGCATGCTTCTTCGATGCCATTTTATTACTTTATGATTTGATTGGGTGCACCTTTGATTTTGGTAGTGTGTCTCGAGGTGGACGGTAGTAGCTGCTATGTGTTCCCACCAGCCTGGTTCTGCAAAACAGTAGAATCAAACTCTAGGCATTGCCTCGTGTGTATTGTCACATGCCTTATCACGCCCACTCCGAGTTTGGTTTGTACCGTACCTATGGTGTGCCCCCTGACAGCCCTTCAGACTATGGAGGAATTACGGTAGTGTGTAGGCTACGTGAATTAAAAATATGTGCTAAAGGGGATATGAATAACGCCTTAATGCTATTTTAATATTTTACAACAGGCATTATCTTTGTAGCGTATTGTACTATATATGTAGATAGTTTAATGGATCTTAAAGGATCGAAATCTCAAATATCCTTTAAGTTATTTGCATTTCACTTGAGTTGATTTACTTGCATAAAAATGTTAATCATAACTCGAGCGTTTTGTGTTTTGCTTTATGCTCGGTCAGACTGAGTGTCACAGCATTTGAGACTCACCATTGGAGCTTGGAGTTTTGCTTGGAGAACTATCTGTTATCTATTCAGCTTTCCAATTATTTCAGCTATTTCCAGTTATTTATGTTCAGACTTGTCAGTTGCATTTGTATTAGCGACTGCTATGTACTTTGTATTTCTGTTGTATTTGTTTCAGACCCTAATGTTTATATTGTAGCTTCATGAACTACTATTTATCTATTCCGCTGCTTATTGTTATATTACTTTGTGCCTGTGATTCTGTGATTGATTTATTTACTGTGTGCTAAATTTGACCAAATATAAATTAACAATCTGTTGTTTTGAGCAATTCAAGTCTGGCATTTGTGTATGACTGTCGATTTGAACAGTTCGAAATAGTCGGTCGTTACAAGATACGAACTAATCTTTAGAATGGACTGGATGACTTGGTATGAAGTAGTTTTAGATTATGATAGAAGAATTGTTCGTTTGAATAGTTGTGGGAAAAGTGATTTCATAGTTTTGTGCGACCCAAACGTTTCCACAATGAAATCTTATTTATATTTGTTAGAACTATCACATGATGAGATAGCATCTATTTTATTAGTTAAAGACTTTCCAGACGTATTCATTGAGGTTTCCAAACTTCCACCCTGTATAGAAATTGAATTTGGGGTTGACCTCGAGAAAGACGCAAGAGCGGTGGTGATGTCTTTGTGACATATGGCTACAAAGGAGAGGAGAGAATTAGATAAACAAGTAACATAGTTAGTGCAGGAAGGATTCATTAGGAGGTGATGTATTTCGTAATGGGGAGCATCTGCCGTTTTCGCTACTAAGGTAGACGGTTCCCTAAAGCTTTGCATTGATTATCGGAAATTGAATAAACCGGTGAAGAAAAGTATTATCCAGTGCCCCATATTGAAGACCTCTTCAACCAACTTTCCGGGGCAAGAGTTTTCTCGCAGCTTAACCTTGCTATAGGATTCCATTGGTTGAAAGTTGTGGAGGATAGCATTCCAAAGACCACTTTACATACTCTGAATGGACTATTAGAGTGGTTTATGACACATTTTGGGCTGATTTATGCCCCGTCTTATTTTGTTGATTTGATGAGTTAGGTCTTTTGGAAGCAGTTGAATAAATTTATGGTCGCGTTTGTTGATGAAATTTTAGAATTTGCAAGGGACGAGAAGGAGCAGGATTTGAATTTGAGAGAACTACTAGATGGACTACGGTGGAATCGGTTGAAGGCTAAACTTTCAAAATGTCATTTTTGGACAAGTATGGTTTGATATCTAGGATATGTTGTATCTGGGAATGAGTTGGCGGTCGACCCAGGAAAAGTGGTAGCTGTTAAAGATTGGAAGGTTCCGAAAAATGCTTTAATAGTATGTAATTCCTTGGGATTGGATGGTTACTATCGAAAGTTTACAAAGGATTTTGCAAAGATATATGCACCATTGACAAGGCTTACAAAAAAGAATCTGGTTTATGTTTGGAGTGCGGAGTGTAAAGAAGTATTTGTCAAGTTGAAAGAGATGATGATGAGCACACCAATTTTGGTTATCGCCGATGGTACCAAACCATTTACTGCCTACATTAATGCTTGCGGTACTGATTTTTGTGATGACTTGATGTAGGAAGGTAGGATTGTAGCATAAGTGAGTCGACAGTTGAATACACATAAGAAAAATTATCCTACACCTAATTTGGAATTAGCTACGATTGTATTTGCTTTAAAGTCATTGAGACACTATTTACTTGGAGAGAGAACTGTATACAGACCATAAGTCATTGATGTAATTATTTTTGCACGACTTAAACTTAAGACAACAGATGTGGATAGAATTCTTAGCATCTTATGATTTTGGTACTTCATAGGAAAAGGTAATGTTATTACAAATGCAATAAGTAGAAAGCATGCGATGTTAAGTGCTATGATGTTAGAAATGAAGCAGCTTGAGTATATTTCTGGATTTGATTTTCGACCACTGACGGATGTTACAGCCGAATTATCACACTATAACAAAATATCTCTTTTACAACAAACAATACATGTTGTAATAGGGATTTCGAAACAGGCCTATGCTCTATTATGTTGTAATAGACCCAAAAGATTTTACAATATTTTAAAACTGTTGTAAAAGCCCATTATAGTAAACAATTTTTTACAACTGTCCATAGCCGTTGCAATAGAATCTTTTGCACCTGCTTTTGCCCGTTGCTTTAGGATCTTTGCCAACCGGTTTCCCATTGCAATAGAACCTTTTACAATTATTATTTTTGTTCCTATAGGTTTTTTACAACTGTTTTGCCCCTTACAAAATTCCAAATGAGAAAAACTATATAAATACTACTACATTACATTCATAAATTTAAAATTAATTTGCTATTGAAACCAAATATTGCGCCAATATTTACTAAAGAAAAAAAAGATTCATATTTCTACACGCCAAAAAATTCATGTATTCTCGGTCTACATATACCTAGCAATACAATGAAAATATAATGAATATAGCATTCATCTAACTTTGCGTATGCCTTAACCCTTGAATTTTAACAGCTTGAACACCGGCATTAGCTCTTTCAATAACTACCTGTTCATACAAATCATGATCTGATAATGGTTTGGAATACACAAACAATGGGAAAATGCAGCGACAACACAAATATTAGAAATAAGTTTGAATACATTTCCTAAAATTGGCCTCCGTTGGCCCTTTTTCTTCGGCCTATCCTGTCGCATTTCCAACTTAGGCACTTCTACCCCCAATTCAAAAGTAAATGAACAAAATAATAGAAATAAGTTTGAATACACTTTCTAAAATTGACAATTACGGTTAAAAAGGAAAAAATAGAAATTTAGGCAACATGTTCAAGATAAAATTTATGGAAAAAGACAAAAGAAAAGACATTGTTGAGGTACATCTTTTATGTAGAGCTAAATCTCCCTCCAACAATGTACTAGTTGCAAACTGCAATGCCAGTATGTTAAACCATGTAGTAGCTCTGATTTATGTGCATGTACAGAAACCACTCCCGTTGCCTTTATAATTACAGTATATCCAAAAATCCTTTAATTTCAAAAATTATTAATACTGCTAAATTTTCCATATCCATGTTAGTTCCTTTTGAATTGTCGCTACCATTAATCATGATATTTCTATCTCTAATTTAGGACACTTATCTGCTATACTAAGCCCACACTAGTTACTCAATTACTCGGTGATACTAAGCACTGAGACTCAATGCTAGTGAGCACTGAGTTCACTCAGAACTCAGCCAAACTGAGCAATGGGTTGAACTCTATGCTCAGTAAAACTGAGCATTGGGTTGAACTCAATGCTCACAACACTTTTTGTTGAAGGAGCCGCACTTTTTTGTCCTATCAAACATTTGTGATAGATCTTTGAAAATGTGTATTCTATATGTATAAATCTATTGGTTATGAGTTATAGTGCAATCTCTTATAGATACATTTGACCTATTATTCATATCAGCCTACTTTAGTTAATAAATCAATATTATATATATATATATATATATATATATATATATATATATATATGCGTGCGTGTATATGTATGCATACTCTATCTAGTAGTGATTTGAGTTGCCAAAAAATATACAGACTAATTGGTTAAGTTGCATGATACCTTCCTTAATTGCCTTCACGGTCATTATATCTATAAATAGCACATTAACTTAAACGATTTAGTATATATAAATCAACACAAGAAATGAACTATTTGAACTAGGTTAACGGGTGTTAAGCAGCTGATCTAGCAGAAGAGTCTCGAATGTTACATCAAGATCAAAAGCACCCTGAATCATCAAGTGTAATGTGCATAAGCACTACGGCAAGAGGAAAAAGAATGAAGAGGAAAATTTTGCAAGACAAATAGATAAACAAATAAAATAGATCTATTCCGGTGGCTTTGTGAAAGCAGGAAAGAGTGATATATTGGCTACGAGGCCGATCATAAAAGTATATCTTTAAGAATGCCATTAATGCCAAGGAGTAGAAGAGTTTTCGCTCCTAATGGTGATCCACTTACACATGTTAAGAGAAGTCGTCTCAACCCCTACAAAGAATAAGCTTCAGTTGACACAGAAAAAAGGATGGCAAAAATATTGAAGATGCTAATAATTTCAAAATATACATACAATATATTAGATGAAGCAAGAGAAGTTTGTCCAGTATTATTGATGGAGATCAACTCAGTAGCTTGAGATATCAAGACATGATTACAAAGAGCATCTAATCTTTCGGAAGGTGAAGCTAATGACTTAGTGATTCGCGTTAAACAAACAGATGCATGATCAAGAACCTGAAATTCAATCATTTATAAAAGGTTAAACATATGACACCGAATTTTTTACTTTATGCACACATAACTAAGTAGATGAATTTACTTTCAAATCATGATAATTCAGGAGATTTGTCAGCAATGGAACTGCTTCTATCACATAATCAGCAGCATCCGATGAGAGTTTTTTTTACACATATTAGCAGCAGTAGATAAAACTACTCCCTAAAAACGGTTATTGAGCATAACATAAGTTCAATGTTAAAAAAAATTAATAAAAATATATTCAAATATCAAAAAAAATCGTCACCTGAATTCCTGTAGAGAAAAGGTCAAGATAGGATAATACTGCCATAAGTGCACCAGCTCGCAGGCAGGCAGTTGGATGCTCTTGATATATCTTCTTGAGTGCTTGTAGGGACTAATGACAGAGAAAAACAAATATAGTTAGTAATTGATTATCAAAGATGAGCTTTCCCATTTTAAATTAACACCAGTGACTTTTGCAGAAAAATAATATTCACTTAATGTTCAAGCTTCAAGGCTCTTTTCTTATTCTCCCCTCCAATGTATACAACATTCAACGGTTAATTCATGAAATTAGCAACTGGGCTAATAACATAAAAATTCAATTATTCTAGAAAGAGCTGAAGAAATAAGACATGCATCAAGATTATTTTTAGTCCATCCCATTGGCAACTAAAAGCAACATTGATGGCAAAACATCCAATCCCATTAGCCAGATCAATATGTCCAAAGAAAGGAAAAAAACATAATCACTTATTGTTCAAACAATATTTCTTATTGTCCTAGACATTCAACATATAATTTGTTAAATTAGCATCTGAGCACTTGGATTTAAAGGAATATATGGTTGATTTGCTAGAAAATAGAATATATGAAAACACACGCTGCTAGAATATATGGTCGGTCAAATTAATCTATGAATGAACAGATGCTCTTTATTTAGAAATTAACATCTGAAAAGGAAAACGAGATGATAATAGGATCGAACCTGTGAAAATCTAGATCTCGTAACCTTCCGCCGAAGAAGAGAAATTCACATTAATGAATTCTGAAACCACGAATTCACCAATTCTAACCATGAAAATTTAGATCTCGGGCTTGGATTCGGAGCTGAGGGGGATGAGGGTGGGGCCGAAGGAGGAGAGGGCGGAGACAGCTCGTAATAGAGGAAATTGTTTACGGGGATGGAGCTTGGATTTAGATTAGGTTTTGAAGATTTAGGATTTGGGAAAGCATGATATTTGATTTTCAGTAAACGTTTAATTTAGAGTGGAGAATACTTTCAAGGGAACGCGAAAATTTTCAGCGCTTTCAAAGTGGTGACAAGTTATTAATAAATTAGTTTTCACGAGTCATTTCTAAATGTCTAGGTACAATTATTAACCGTTAATTAATATATATATATATATATATATATATATATATATATATTAATGAATAATAATATAATAATAATTAATTATTATTTAATATTAATTATCAATGGTTATTTATTAATTATCAGTTATCTACTGAAAATGAATGTTTTCAAGAAAAAGTCTTAACCAAATAACGTAACGAAATGAAAATTAATTATTATTATTTAAAATTAATCATTACTACTTAATTATTAATTATTATGCATTACATCTTAATTATAATTGAATATTAATAATTGATAGTTAATTATTATGTATATATTACCAATTATAAATTATTAAATATTTAATAGGTATTTATTAAAAATCAAATATTTAATATTAATTGCTAAAAACTAATTACTATATATTCATTATTAATTATTAAGTATTAATAATTTATTCCTAATTATTTAATAGTAATTATTTAATATAATATTAATTATTAGTTATTTCACTACAACGAAATATCATTTTTACAATAAGCAATCCACATTGTAATAGGTGTTTAACAATGGGCCGCCAGAGTTATTTCATTATATTCTATTTTGAAAAACTTTGTATATTATTACGTACTAGTAACTTAAAAGTAAAATTTGGTATATTGGGATACTAATTAAATCCTCATACGATATCTAAAATAATCAAACCTGACGATGATCGGTTAAGAGTTGTTGAAAATTGGCAACTATTACAACTAGTAAACCAAAAATATTGTAATATGTATCTATTATAACTAGCAAAAAAGGTTATTAAAATTGGCATCTATAACAACGGGCAAAAGAAAATGGCTGTCATAGGTTCCATTACAATGGGCAAGTAGGGATGAAAATTGGTATTTATTACAACAGGAAAAAACATTTATTATAAGCATATATTACAATGGTCAAATGAAAAATGTTGCAGTCAGTATCTTTTACAATGTACAAAGAAAAGGAAATGTTGAAAAATGGCATCTATTACAACAGGCCAGACAAAATCGTTGTGATAGGTTTGTATTACGAGGGATATTTACAGACCATTGTAAAAGACCGTAAAAACGTTGTTGTAGTAAGGCATTTTGGTTGTAGTGTCAATAACCTTAGAGGTTAAACCTACGAGAGTGGATAGGATTGTTGTGAATCAAAGTAGAGACACGGAGTGGATTGAGATTATGGATCGGCTAGAGAAAGATGAGAAGTCGAGTCATTTGGAATGATATGCAAAAGATAGGAAAGGATACTTAAGGAGGGACAGAAGGTTGTACGTTCCAAATTTGAAGGAGCTAGTCGATGAGGCGTTAGAGGAGTTCCACCATTTCAAGACAACTTCCCATCCTAGTGGCGATAACATGTATAGTGATATGAAAAGAGTTTATTGTTGGCCAGAGGTAAAGAAAGGTACAGCGAGATATCTCACTTGTCATAGAGTTAAGGCAGAGCAAAGAAAACCGAGTGGATTGTTGATGCCCTTGGAAGATCCGTAGTGGAAATGGGAAAGCGTTTCGATGGAATTTATAAATGGGTTGCCAAGCAGTAGGAGAGGTAATGATAGTATTTGAGTAGTGGCGATCAATTGGCGAAGTGCAGACATTTCATTCCTATAAAGAGCACAAGGATGACAGGATCTTTAGCTACATTATATATTAAGAAAGTGTTGAGATTGCATGGTATACCTATGAATATTGTGAGTGATCGGGACCCACTCTTTATGAGTGTGTTCCGAAGGAGCTTACAGGATAGCTTGGGTACAGAATTGAGTTTGAGCACTGTTTATCATCCATAGATGGATGGACGGATGGAAAGGGTGAATGGGGTGTTAAAGGATTTGTTGAGGAAATGAATTCTAGATTTTGAAAGTACTTGGGAAGATCATTTACCATTAGTGGAATTCACATATGATAATAGTCATCAAGCTAGTATTAGGATGGTAATGTTCAAAGCATTGTACAATAAGCCATGCAAATTACCTTTATGTTGGTGGAAGTCGACAGGTAAGGCGATATTTAGACCATATATGATAAAGGATACATCAGAGAATGTAGAGTTGATAAGCAAAAGGATGAAAATAGCATAAGCAAAAGGATGAAAATGGCACATGATAGGCAAAAAATGAATGCTATTAAAAGGCAAACTAAGTTGGAATTCGAAGTTGGCGATCTTATGTTTGTAAAGTATCGCCTCTTAAGCATGTAATGGTGTTTGGAAGGTCAGGCAAGCTGGCACTAAGATTTGTTGGACCATTTAGGGTATTGGAATGTATTGGGGCATTAGCTTGTAGAATGAAGTTACCAGATAGAATGGTTGAAGTTCATAATGCATTCCATGGTCACACTTGCAAAAATGTATACATCACTCAACTATAGTGGTGAAGCCTAATCATTTGGAGGATGTGGAGTTAGAAGCTCAAGCGAGTTCATCTAAAGGACTTGCATGGGTAGTAGAGCATGGAATTCGAAGGCTGCGGAATAAAATACATCACAATCGTTCCAGTTTCATTCGGAGTTATTACATTACATGTCTCTAATTACATTACACATCTATAATAGTCCTATGTTCATCTGGGATTTACATCAATACCACTCAAATTTAGGGTTATATATCATATATCAAAATCACATCATATAATCATATATCAAAATTATCCTATGTTCATCCAGGATTTATTCGTTTTATTCTATTTATAAGGCATTCAAATCCTTTTGCAAAATCAAATTTGTGTTAAATTTTGATCTCTCCAGACCGTTTAAGTTTAATGTGCGATCTTTTCGGATCGTTAAATGTTTAGTTTAGGGGACGATCTCTTCGGATTATTTATTGTTTCAGTTTAAGGGGATGATTCCTTCAGATCATTTGCTTATTAAGTTAAGGGGGATTAAGTAAGCCTATCCGCTCACTCTCCGGCGAAGGAACTTACTTCTTGCACTCATGTCCTGTCTCTCTGGTGATTGAAAAAAATAAACATAGCTATATTTCAATATGAATATTCTTGATGAAATAAAACTATAATGTGGTAACTTTTATAACAAAAGTGATGCTTGGAAAATACAAAATTATCTAATATTATTTACAGTTGTCTTGGAATTATAGACGAAGCCGTAGTTTTGAGAAATAATTTTATTGTATGATTTTGAGTCATATGAAATTTGTTAATTATATCTCAAACAATAAAGGGCTATGCACCCATTTAGTGGGAATATCATAAGAGTTAATGAACTCTTCGGATTGTTATAATAAGATGTATGCAATCATAAATCTATAAATACCAAAATAGTTCCACATACTTCGTCATATTCACCGATGAGTTATCGTCGGCACGGACATGTATATTTGATACACATGTAGTATATCTATGGTAAACTTATAGAACATAGAAATGATTTGATTTGATTGAATAAGTGAGTATATTGGAAAATGTTTCAACCATACCTAAAATGAATAAAGATTCAATCTCAAAATTACTCCTCCATGTGATACATAATGACGCATCGATATGGACTAATCAAACGTTGTTGGACAGTATATGATTACTTATGAGTAAAGTTGAGTTAGTTTCTTTCTATAAGGTAATGTACTTAAGGATTGGACACAAGGTTAATACTGTTTTATCTGAATAACAGTTTACAAAATTTTATGAGATAAGGGTTTATAAGAAACTCCAACATATCCTAGACCAAGGAGTTTGCAGGTTGCACGAGTTGAAAGATTGCATGCAATAATTGTTCATGAGGGATCTTGTATGAAATCCCAAAAGGGATTTTGAAAAGACTGTCATTGGATGACATATTTATGTATTGAACATAATTTCTATAAACTAAAACCAAATTAATTTTATAAATAAGAAATTCATAAAATGTGTATGAATACCTATTCTATTGCACTATGAAACAATTGTTATTTCAAGATACCAACTTCATTGTGAATTAATTTTTTTGAGGAATTATTAGTAGTAAAATGGAATTGGATATGATCCATTAAGAGCTAATTATATGAGATGAAATGAAATTAAATAACCTAAATGGACACATAGCATTAGAATGTCTAATAAGTATTCTTGCACATCGAAGAGAAACTATGAGTTTCTTATTAATGTTGAAAATATATAATCTTGGGTTGTTTAATTAAACCAATGAGTGTGTTGACTCTATATGGAATGATGAGCAAATCTGAAAGAATTTCAAGTGCGCCATCAAAATATAGATTTTGTTGGTCGTAACTGAATGAATATGATCCATTGACCATGATTGTGTCTTTATGTGTAAGACTAATGCATCAGGAATTAAATGACCAATGTTGATATGAATAATATCGCACATTTCAATTATTGAAATTAGTGTAATAGTTTTGATATTCAACATGTTCAAGTCAATTCGAACTTACTCATTAAATTATCGCTTGATAAGTCCTAGTGTTTTACTACATATGTATTGAAATAGAAAATTCTAAATAATGATTTAGATTAAGCTGTTTACACATATTGACCAAAAATGTCTCACACTTAAGGGGAGCGATATTGAGTTTATGAGTCTTTAGATATGATCCAAGAAATGATACGAAAGTATTACTTTATAAGCATCAAGGTTGAATAAGTATTTTGATAGAAATCTCAAATAATTTGATTTTCAATCAAAGTGGAAAGGAAGTGTGTGTTCATAATAATGAACGTTAAAAGGTACATTGATATTTTTAAATTATAAAACAACACATTATTGATTTAGTAATGTAATTGTGTTAAAATCAACCTTAGTTTTTTTAGTACTCAACTTTTGATTTATAAATGATGCTTTTACAGATATAGATAATGTCCCAAAACGATATATAAAGACAATTTATAAATTGTTTTATATGGAACATATGAGATGTGTTCTTTATGCATTGGCAACAGAAATTATCATACGTGTTATGTTGTCTACGATATCGTGATTTTTTTTATGCATTTCATACATGGAGCAAATATCAAATCCAAATTGATATCACTGAATGGTTGTTTGAAGTGTTCTCATATATATATATATATATATATATATATATATATATGAAATAGTAGATAATTATTTACGGAAACAAAAACATCTTATGAAGGAGTGCTCGGACTCAAACTTCATAAGTGATATTGAGTATAATATGTCAATAATAAAGTCAAGTTAAGAATCTTTAAGTTGGAAAAGTTCCAAATGAATGACCAAGGCTGATTCAATGAAAAAGGCTAAGTACATTGCCTAGAATAGCACCGCAATAAAGATAATGTATATAAAAAAAACAAGGGCACAAATTTATAATTAAACTGGTTCCAAATGTTAGAGAATCTCATAACATTATTATATGATAACAATATCGCGATATGGTTCCTAATAGAATATAAAGCTCACCAGATGTCAAAAGACATACTTCGAATTGTTCCACGTGATAATGTAGTTTATCACCATCGAAGAGAGTTGATTGATGGAGTAGATAATTAAAACATAATAGCATACCCGTTCACAAAGGGACCGACCCAACTGGTTTTGAGAAATCGATTGGAGAAGCTGGAATAAGATTCCATAATTGACCCCAAGTGCAAATGGGAGATTGATAGAGTTTGCGGTATGCCCTAGGGGCAATTATGTAATTTGCTACATATATCTAACTCGTTGACCAATTTCGTTCACAATAAAGGTGTTTCTTTCTATTATATATTTATATAATGTGGTTGTATTAATTAGTTTAATTAAAGGTATATTTAATAGAAAATCCTTAAATGATATATTTTGTGATCGTAGTTACAAAATGTTGTAACCATGAGTAGCTTATCACAATAAAACAAATATACCATTTCAAATGTTCCTTGTCAACATGCATCAAGACTGGATATCCATGTATTTGTTGAGACTAGAGTATGTAACGCTCTCCAAATGTTGAGCAATGTATTACTCATGACTCCTGGGGGCACCTTGGGGTTACGTACTGATAGTTATTGGATAATTATGGAACAACTCACTCGATAGTTTTTTCTTGGTTAATATAACAAAGGTCAAACAGAAAATATAGATGTGACTGATTTACATATTTCTCTTGACTTGAGAATACTGTGGATCTTTAATACAATAGCTTCACTTTGATTATAGTCAAATCATAGCATTGCGTACCATCGAGTTACTATAGTTGGATCGAGTGAAATATTAAAAGTGAAGCACTATTCAATAAAGGATTCGTCTCCTCGGTTTAGTATCATGGTCAACTTAAGTAAACTCAAATTCAAAGTCTCTGGCTGGAGTATTTTGGTTAATAATAATTGTTATTTTTAAACTAAGGACTTTGTGTTTGGACTATCAAGTTGAATGTGGATGATATTGGAATTTTGATCATTACCAAATTTCATAAGTCCTAATGTGATATAGTTTTGATGAAGAGAATTGGTGCAAATAATTGTCACTATCAGGTGCCACTTATTATAAATAAATTTTTTTTACTGAAAAGACATATAAGCGATGGATTCAGCTAAATGTCATACCATCCGCTAGTGACGTGTGAACATTAATATTTGAATTGTTCAATATTAGTCGCTGACTGGATTCACATTTATGAGTCGCATAATAACATTTGTGATTTTTCCGAAAGCAACATACTTTAATTAGTTTGTAAAATGTTGCAAACTGATTAAATTAATTAATATTTATGAAATAGTAATTATTGTTAATTTATTTGATCTTTTGAACGTTATTGGTAGTTATTTTAATGCATATATAAAAATAAATTTGCATATATCAGTATGCAATATTGGTATAATTTTTGTAACGACCCAGGATTTTTAGTAATTAAAATTTGAATATTTAATTAATTTTAAATATTAATAAGTGAATTTTTAAGTCAAATAAATTTTTATTTGAATTATTGGATTTAATTGAATAATTAAATTGATAATTTAATATGTTAAATTATGGAAATAATTGAAAATTGAGTTAAATATGATTGAAAATGATTTGTAAAATTTTATTTTATCATGTTGAAGTTAGAAAGATATTTTAGAACTTTTAGAATCGAATTAAGAGTTAAATTGTGAAAATTGAATATTTTAATATTAAAATCGACTAGTGAAAATAGTCAATTTTTGAACAGTCTCAGAATTGAACGAAACCAGTTCCATTGGATCCGTAATAGTTAGTTATTACCGGATTTCAATTTTCGTGTCAATCGGAGCTATCGTTTGATCGTGGCAGCTCGAAACGCATCGAATTATTTTTAATTTTAATTTGGCGAGTTAAAATAGCCATTTTTCAAAAAGTCTCGGATTTCGACGAAACTAGTTTCATCGGATCCGTAATGTGATATTATTGTAAGGTTTCAAATTTCGTGTCAATTGGATTTACCGTTTGTCCGGTACAAATTAAAACGCCTAGAAATCGATTTAAATCGGTTTAATTTAAATTGAGCGTTTATAGCCATAACTCGCACAGATGTCCGAATTAGCTTTCGAAACCTGTTCCATTGTGTCCGGAACGCGGGATAAACCCTAGGAACGTCAGTTTCGGCGCGTAAATCGGAGTTCGGAATTTCCGGATGAATAGTGTTCGATTTTTTCTCTATAAATAGACCTAAATTTCTAAAAAAAAAAAAAAAAAAAAGAGGCAAAACCCTAGTTTCAACGTGTAGCCGCCACCCCCACTGTCAATGGCCAGAAACGTCCCTTTTTCTTTTCTCAATCTCTCTAAATCCATTCACAATCAAGCGAAGTGATCAACTACAAAGATGAAGAGCAAGGCGAGAGCTTTCGATCTATACGGTGATGATGGAGTTTGGAGCATCAAAGGAGGAGCAGGAGGGGGCCGTTCGTGGCCAGTTGCGCACGCAACACGAGGAGGAGGAGGGGGCCGAACTTCCAGTGGTGCATGGTGGAGGTAGCTCTTGCGAAGGGCGTTCGAATGGAAGTGGTTTGATGAAGTTTCGTCGAGAAATGAGGTTGCAAATCAAAACCCTAGTTCATGCTAATGGGTTTGTGATGTCGGCCTAATACCTGTACATTTGCGTGAGAAGGAAGATGGTGGGGGGGCCGTTGGATCTGTGATGGACGGTGGATGCAGGTTGTAGGTTATAAAATTATAAATTATGTTGTAAATTATAGTTAAAATCGTGTTTAAACTTCAAATAATCATAACTTTTTCATACGAGGTCGAAAACGCGCGAAACCAGTTGCGTTGCAATCATATGGACGAGCACTACGCGATGGAATTGGATTGGAGTCGTTTGGAGTTAGTGAGAATTTTGGGTAAAATTAAACGTCCGTTTAATTTTATTCGAAATAAATCGCTAAAACGGAATTTAAAACCAAGGTGAGAATTTCTCACTCAATCGAATCAGTTTCGATTTTATTTTAAATAGTTAGATTTAAATTATTTGAATGCATGCTTGAATGATGATTGTTATCTATTGATTTTTAAAATAGACATTATATGCCGTTAGTAAGCGGATGTTATTTATTAAAAACATATACCGCGAATATTTCATAAACAGTGAAATTGGTATTATATATAATAGCAATATATATATATATTGGCATATGTATATATTGGAGTTATTGATTTCCCGCATTTTTTGTTTAGCGGATGAGACCCTATTGCGCCGTCTATTAAGCGGATAATATTTTAAATCCCATATACCGCGATAATTTCGTACTGGAGCGAAATTGGTATTGTGCTAATGTTTGTGATGCAGGAAACAGGTTGGAGGGATCCCACTGGATTCCTCAACAGTTTTTATTTGATTTCAGATATTTTGATATTTGACGGATTATCATATCGATATATGAAATCGTTGTTGTCGTGATTGACTATTTGGTGTGTAGCATCACTAGACCAAATTTGGAACTTTAAAAATGATTTTTAAAGTGATTTTTGAAAATATACTGTATGTTTGGAAATTGATTCATTTTAAATAAATAAACGTTATAATTTTCAAAGTTATAAAAATTATGATTTTTGAGAAATATAGTAAAAAAAACTGATTTTTGAGAATATGATGCTATTGATTTTATAAAATAGTTTAATCGGGATTTTAGAATTTATTGTGAAAAGTTTAAATATAGGATTTATAAAATTTAATTATTTTATGAATCAAAATGGTGAAATAATAAAGGAGATTAAAGACGTTTTAAAGGAATAATATAAATTGAATTATATTTAGAGATTTATAAATGGATATTTATAAATTGAAATATTGAAATTATAAAACGAGTTTTTATAAGTGTTTGAATGAAGTGAAAATGAATTTCATAAATTGAATGAAATTTATAGAATTATAAACGGTGAAATTATAAATGGAATTTTATAAACAGTAGGTTTATAAAATTTATAAAGTCAGTAAAAGAATATATTTGGATGAATAATTGAATCTTATAAGTTATAAGATTTATAATTATGAAGTTCAAAGAAACGATTTTGTAAAATAATCGTTTTATAAGCATTTAACTTATAATATGAATCTTTGGTTTATAATTGAGTTATAAAATGAATAGGTTGATAAAGGAAATTATAAAAGGAAGTTGTTATAAATAAATAGAAATGGAATTTATAAACATTGTTTTATAAATTCGCAAATGACTTATTTTGATAAGAAAATTGTTATAACTTATTTATGGAGTTATATTCACATTTTTGACTGTGAATAGTCCTTTAAAATGAAATGAATAGAAAGGATGAAATTTGTTAACAAGTATATTCACGTTTTTGAATAGTGAATAATATGTTAAAGAAATTGTTTTGAATGTGATGTTTTAAATAGAATTAAAACGACCTTACGACGTTTTAAAATGTGTTGAGATTCGAAACCATAGATTTCAACATCTATTGTTGAAATAGACGTTTTCGAGAAATAAAAGGGAATGGTGGACTATAACACTGTTGTTATAGTAAATGATTTCCAAAAGGAAATGTTTTGTATAGTATTGGGATTTATATATCTATTTTAATTTCGAATCCCTATACTAGTGATTTGGGTTGTCGTAACGATGTTTTACGCAACATTCGTTTTGGCCCAAATAAATATGTTTAAGAGAATGATTTCCTTAAAGAATGAAATATATACTTAATTTCGATTGAAGTATATTGAATATTTTCTAAGTGTTGAAAATAAATAAAATTTGTGAATTACTTATGAATAAGTAAGTATGGAAATGTTTTCTAATATTTCATTGAATATTATGAGAATTTATTTTTTTGAAGATAAACTGAAAATTGAATAATTGAAATCATATATTCATGGATATTTTGAAATATAAATTCACTATGGAATTTATAAAAGAAAGTGGAATTGTTTAAAAATAAATATTGATTTATTTTTGAAGTGTGAAAACTATATATCTAGTAAAGATATCTTTGGGAATTAAATAATTTGAAAAATTATTTGGAATCTGGTGATGTTGTGCATATCCATTGATAGTTCAATAACCGACTATCAATATTTCCCTTTGAATGGGTATTTGATGTGATTTGTTTGAATGTGAATGCCATACTTATTTTTGAATAAGCGCTCACTATTCGGGTTAACCGGGAAAGGACCATGGGGTCGTATAACCCATTCCGAATATGTGATACGTCGTTATGAATTGCAATTGATGACCGGTGTTGAAGACCGAGTATTTGTGAAAGCGATAGGATGACCTATCGATTGTCTCTGCACTGGGTAGCTCCTGGTATAGAGATTTCCTAAGTGATGGGAAATTCGATCGGGATTGTGAATACCCGGATTGCAAGGGCTTCGTAAGAAGTGCCTTCGGTTTTGTTCGAGCCCGGAACAGACTTGTATGGATTGTATGTCTGACATTACAAGTTGAGATATAAAGCCGATTTCTTTCAAATATATTTCTGTTGGTGGCGGAGAATTTATTCTTTTAGCTTAACACCCTTCTCTGAGACGTACGAGCTCAGAGGTTATGTAGTTGAAGGTTATCAGCGATATATTCCCAATTTGGTAATGTGACATGCTGAGTGTGGCTGTAAATGATCATTGTGTTGATTATTTGTGATAGGATCGTTTATTTGATCGTCTATCTTTGTGATCATTTCTATGATCATTTGTTGACCCAAAGCATGGCTTTTGTATAAAGTATGTTTTTGTGGACGTGACTTCGTCGAGCCTCACACCCCGTGAATGGTCAAAACAGGAAAGAAGCAGCAAGGTTATGAGGGGTAGCGCCCTTTAAGATATGTGCATTTCCTTCTGGAAAAGGGTGGTGTCATGGTATGGAGCCCAAATACTTACTCATGTTGAAAACACTTTGTTATGATTGTGTGAATTGATTACGAGCGCTCGGTGAAAGGTCCCAAAGGACCGGGGAATGGCATATTCGGTCAGTTGTTACTCAGTTAGGGGTAACCCGGCCTTGTGTTGGTAGAGATCCGGTTTGGTTCTCGGGGATGTCCATCCAGAGGCATTCTCATGTGGCAATGGGAAGTTCCTTGGCCTGATCATTCGTTGGAAATCCAAAGAAACAATACGTGACTTGTACGGTTTTAGTTGTAGAACCTGCCATCTAATATGGTAGCTATTAGTAGGCATAATATAATGGTACCTATGCTGGCTAAGATTTATATTCTACTTTCGAAATGAATTTTTCCTACACTATGCACTAGTAATAATATCAAAATTGATTTGATTTTAATGCGTATCAAGCATCTTTGACTAACATAAGAAGAAATCTTCTCCAAGTCTGCGTTTGCATTGTGTGTGTGGCAGGAGGTCTTATGGTAGTCTCATTTTTAAAAGCATTGCGAATTGACTTTAAAAATATTCCTCTATTTTGATTTTAAAGATAAATAAACTGTTTTGAGTTCTCACACCAGTCACATGACTGACTTGGAGTTTATTGTTTTCCTTCCTAAACTCTGGGTGCCCACCAATTTTCACACGGGCAGTCAAGAGTTAGGTTTATCAGGATATTCTGGAGTTGCTGGAGGCAAGCTGATGGCATGGCGTATTATTAATATATAGTATTTCTTTTTCCGCTGCACTGTTTGTTGTTTGTTGTTGTACACTCTGATGTAATGATGATATGATGTAATGAAATGTAATGTATAAAATGTAATAACTGATATAGTTCTTTGTTTAAAGATTATTCATTTATTATTATATGTTGTTCCGCTGCGAATTGTGAGATTCTGATGTTGTTCGGTTGTTTTCTGTTCCGTTCTATTTTCTTTTCTTAAATTCTTTTTCTTAAACCCTCAGTGTTCGGTTTTCCGTCGTTCGATTACTCGGCAGTCGATAAAGTGAGTATCGATGTTGAATTTTCGGAAGACGAAGAATCGGGTCCTGACAATGTGGTATCAGAGCATATGGTTAAGCGACAACCATGGTTCTGTTGGGTATTACTCGTTAGAGATAGAGTCAGTAGTACTCTAGAATGAGTTTGAGTGTAATAATAGCTATGAGAGCGTATTTGTTAGTGAATATATAAAATTGTCTTATATTGTGATGATTGGTTTGTTGAGTGGCATATGAACCTTCGTCAGCGTGGTCTCGACAACTATGCCGAAGGGGTTTCTAAACACTTGAATAGAACAATTCGGCACAATATTGATTTTAAATTGGGTAAATGAAATAATTTTACCTTGATTATATTTTATATATAAAGGAATAATTTTTCAAAATTATTAAAGTGTATGTAAGTTGATTGTCTAGTTGTTTGAATAATCTAAATAAAAGAATAATTGTGTAAGCAAAAGAATGATAAGAATTGAATGATAATTAAAGTAATTTACAATTGTGAAATAAACTTATATATATGAGAAGTAAAACTATATGAATATATTTATGAATATGAGTTATAAATAAAAATGAATTAAAGTTAAATGGAATATAACTTAAGTGTTGTTGAATGAAATTGATATTAGTATCAAAGTAAATTAATAAAGTTAAGTGATAAATATAAACTTGAGTTATATAAATGAAATTCAACTTTAGAAATTGAATTGAATGAATGGATTGAATGTTAATCAATTGAATGTAAATTAAGTTGATATAAAATAATGAATATAAATGTTAATTCATTAAATTCTAATGTTAGTAGAAGTTGAATAATTGAATGAAAATCAATTAATTAAACCAATTGAAAGTGATGGTGTTAAACCAAATTAAATGAATATAAGTAAAGGAATTTGGTTGAAATAAATATACATTGATTGAAATATGATTGTTAGTTGATTGTATATAATTCATTAAGTGTTAATGAAATTGAAAGCTAAAGTAATTGAAATTCAATTGAAAGTAAATAAATTTGAATAGAATTGAATGTGAATTGGATTTAAATTAGTAAATGTTAACAAATTGAATTTGATTTGGAAGTGAACCAACTTGAATATGAATTAGTGAATATAAACTAATTGAAAATGAATATTAGTAAAAACATCCACTGTTAATGAATCAAATGTGATTAAATTGAAAACCAATTCATTAAATATTAATGAGAATATGAATGAATATATATTGGTTATGAATTTGTTGGATGATAATTAGTTGATGTTTGCATTTGTTGCTTTAGTTGCATTTGCTATGTTGACATATATAGTTATTATGTTGCTATATGTTGTATATTGATACTATTTTCTACATGCATGATTCTCATGTTGTTTGTTGAGTGATTAGTAGGTGCGGATCGCGTTTGCTTCGCATTTGGAGCTCGCTTTCGCGCTATATTAGCCGTATATGCTTGCTAATAAAATATAAGGTACATATCTCGGATTACATACCGTACTTTTACAAATTTTTCCCTTCGGGATGCCTCATTACTTGATGAGATGTATATTTGTGATATATATACTGTCATTTTTTTTTCGGATCGAGCCGCGCAAAGGAGACTATGGCGAATTTTTCCGAAAATTTAAGGCGTTAGAAAAAATTGGAGAATTTTGAAAACTTAGACTTTTATTTGGAATTGAAAGTTAAACAATAGTAGTTGTTTTTGAAAAGATAACTAAGTATGATTTGAAAACTTAGTAAAGATTGTAAGAAGTTTAAATTTGTTTTGCGAAAATTAATAGATTCTATAACTTTTCTTATTTGATAATTTCGAGGACGAAATTCTTTTAAGGGGGGAAGATTGTAACGACCCAGGATTTTTAGTAATTAAAATTTGAATATTTAATTAATTTTAAATATTAATAAGTGAATTTTTAAGTCAAATAAATTTTTATTTGAATTATTGGATTTAATTGAATAATTAAATCGATAATTTAATATGTTAAAGTATGGAAATAATTGAAAATTGAGTTAAATATGATTGAAAATGATTTGTAAAATTTTATTTTATCATGTTGAAGTTAGAAAGATATTTTAGAACTTTTAGAATCGAATTAAGAGTTAAATTGTGAAAATTGAATATTTTAATATTAAAATCGACTAGTGAAAATAGTCAATTTTTGAACAGTCTCAGAATTGAACGAAACTAGTTCCATTGGATCCGTAATAGTTAGTTATTACCGGATTTCAATTTTCGTGTCAATCGGAGCTATCGTTTGATCGTGGCAGCTCGAAACGCATCGAATTATTTTTAATTTTAATTTGGCGAGTTAAAATAGCCATTTTTCAAAAAGTCTCGGATTTCGACGAAACCAGTTTCATCGGATCTGTAATGTGATATTATTGTAAGGTTTCAAATTTCGTGTCAATTGGATTTACCGTTTGTCCGGTACAAATTAAAACGCCTAGAAATCGATTTAAATCGGTTTAATTTAAATTGAGCGTTTATAGCCATAACTCGCACAGATGTCCGAATTAGCTTTCGAAACCTGTTCCATTGTGTCCAGAATGCGGGATAAACCCTAGGAACGTCAGTTTCGGCGCGTAAATCGGAGTTCGGAATTTCCGGATGAATAGTGTTCGATTTTTTCTCTATAAATAGACCTAAATTTCTAAAAAAAAAAAAAAAAGAGGCAAAACCCTAGTTTCAACGTGTAGCCGCCACCCCCACTGTTAATGGCCAGAAACGTCCCTTTTTCTTTTCTCAATCTCTCTAAATCCATTCACAATCAAGCGAAGTGATCAACTACAAAGATGAAGAGCAAGGCGAGAGCTTTCGATCTATACGGTGATGATGGAGTTTGGAGCATCAGAGGAGGAGTAGGAGGGGGCCGTTCGTGGCCAGTTGCGCACGCAACACGAGGAGGAGGGGGCCGAACTTCCAGTGGTGCATGGTGGAGGTAGCTCTTGCGAAGGGCGTTCGAATGGAAGTGGTTTGATGAAGTTTCGTCGAGAAATGAGGTTGCAAATCAAAACCCTAGTTCATGCTAATGGGTTTGTGATGTCGGCCTAATACCTGTACATTTGCGTGAGAAGGAAGATGGTGGGGGGGCCGTTAGATCTGTGATGGACGGTGGATGCAGGTTGTAGGTTATAAAATTATAAATTATGTTGTAAATTATAGTTAAAATCGTGTTTAAACTTCAAATAATCATAACTTTTTCATACGAGGTCGAAAACGCGCGAAACCAGTTGCGTTGCAATCGTATGGACGAGCACTACGCGATGGAATTGGATTGGAGTCGTTTGGAGTTAGTAAGAATTTTGGGTAAAATTAAACGTCCGTTTAATTTTATTCGAAATAAATCGCTAAAACGGAATTTAAAACCAAGGTGAGAATTTCTCACTCAATCGAATCAGTTTCGATTTTATTTTAAATAGTTAGATTTAAATTATTTGAATGCATGTTTGAATGATGATTGTTATCTATTGATTTTTAAAATAGACATTATACGCCGTTAGTAAGCGGATGTTATTTATTAAAAACATATACCGCGAATATTTCATAAACAGTGAAATTGGTATTATATATAATAGCAATATATATATATATATATTGGCATATGTATATATTGGAGTTATTGATTTCCCGCATTTTTTGTTTAGCGGATTAGACCCTATTGCGCCGTCTATTAAGCGGATAATATTTTAAATCCCATATACCGCAATAATTTCGTACCGGAGCGAAATTGGTATTGTGCTAATGTTTGTGATGCAGGAAACAGGTTGGAGTGATCCAACTGGATTCCTCAACAGTTTTTATTTGATTTCAGATATTTTGATATTTGATGGATTATCATATCGATATATGATATCGTTGTTGTCGTGATTGACTATTTGGTGTGTAGCATCACTAGACCAAATTTGGAACTTTAAAAATGATTTTTAAAGTGATTTTTGAAAATATACTGTATGTTTGGAAATTGATTCATTTTAAATAAATAAACGTTATAATTTTTAAAGTTATAAAAATTATGATTTTGAGAAATATAGTAAAAAAAACTGATTTTTGAGAATATGATGCTATTGATTTTATAAAATAGTTTAATCGGGATTTTAGAATTTATTGTGAAAAGTTTAAATATAGGATTTATAAAATTTAATTATTTTATGAATCAAAATGGTGAAATAATAAAGGAGATTAAAGACGTTTTAAAGGAATAATATAAATTGAATTATATTTAGAGATTTATAAATGGATATTTATAAATTGAAATATTGAAATTATAAAACGAGTTTTTATAAGTGTTTGAATGAAGTGAAAATGAATTTCATAAATTGAATGAAATTTATAGAATTATAAACGGTGAAATTATAAATGGAATTTTATAAACAGTAGGTTTATAAAATTTATAAAGTCAGTAAAAGAATATATTTGGATGAATAATTGAATCTTATAAGTTATAAGATTTATAATTATGAAGTTCAAAGAAACGATTTTGTAAAATAATCGTTTTATAAGCATTTAACTTATAATATGAATCTTTGGTTTATAATTGAGTTATAAAGTGAATAGGTTGATAAAGGAAATTATAAAAGGAAGTTGTTATAAATAAATAGAAATGGAATTTATAAACATTGTTTTATAAATTCGCAAATGACTTATTTTGATAAGAAAATTGTTATAACTTATTTATGGAGTTATATTCACATTTTTGACTGTGAATAGTCCTTTAAAATGAAATGAATAGAAAGGATGAAATTTGTTAACAAGTATATTCACGTTTTTGAATAGTGAATAATATGTTAAAGAAATTATTTTGAATGTGATGTTTTAAATAGAATTAAAACGACCTTACGACGTTTTAAAATGTGTTGAGATTCGAAACCATAGATTTCAACATCTATTGTTGAAATAGACGTTTTCGAGAAATAAAAGGGAATGGTGGACTATAACACTGTTGTTATAGTAAATGATTTCCAAAAGGAAATGTTTTGTATAGTATTGGGATTTATATATCTATTTTAATTTCGAATCCCTATACTAGTGATTTGGGTTGTCGTAACGATGTTTTACGCAACATTCGTTTTGGCCCAAATAAATATGTTTAAGAGAATGATTTCCTTAAAGAATGAAATATATACTTAATTTCGATTGAAGTATATTGAATATTTTCTAAGTGTTGAAAATAAATAAAATTTGTGAATTACTTATGAATAAGTAAGTATGGAAATGTTTTCTAATATTTCATTGAATATTATGAGAATTTATTTTTTTGAAGATAAACTGAAAATTGAATAATTGAAATCATATATTCATGGATATTTTGAAATATAAATTCACTATGGAATTTATAAAAGAAAGTGGAATTGTTTAAAAATAAATATTGATTTATTTTTGAAGTGTGAAAACTATATATCTAGTAAAGATATCTTTGGGAATTAAATAATTTGAAAAATTATTTGGAATCTGGTGATGTTGTGCATATCCATTGATAGTTCAATAACCGACTATCAATATTTCCCTTTGAATGGGTATTTGATGTGATTTGTTTGAATGTGAATGCCATACTTATTTTTGAATAAGCGCTCACTATTCGGGTTAACCGGGAAAGGACCATGGGGTCGTATAACCCATTCCGAATATGTGATACGTCGTTATGAATTGCAATTGATGACCGGTGTTGAAGACCGAGTATTTGTGAAAGCGATAGGATGACCTATCGATTGTCTCTGCACTGGGTAGCTCCTGGTATAGAGATTTCCTAAGTGATGGGAAATTCGATCGGGATTGTGAATACCCGGATTGCAAGGGCTTCGTAAGAAGTGCCTTCGGTTTTGTTCGAGCCCGGAACAGACTTGTATGGATTGTATGTCTGACATTACAAGTTGAGATATAAAGCCGATTTCTTTCAAATATATTTCTGTTGGTGGCGGAGAATTTATTCTTTTAGCTTAACACCCTTCTCTGAGACGTACGAGCTCAGAGGTTATGTAGTTGAAGGTTATCAGCGATATATTCCCAATTTGGTAATGTGACATGCTGAGTGTGGCTGTAAATGATCATTGTGTTGATTATTTGTGATAGGATCGTTTATTTGATCGTCTATCTTTGTGATCATTTCTATGATCATTTGTTGACCCAAAGCATGGCTTTTGTATAAAGTATGTTTTTGTGGACGTGACTTCGTCGAGCCTCACACCCCGTGAATGGTCAAAACAGGAAAGAAGCAGCAAGGTTATGAGGGGTAGCGCCCTTTAGGATGTGTGCATTTCCTTCTGGAAAAGGGTGGTGTCATGGTATGGAGCCCAAATACTTACTCATGTTGAAAACACTTTGTTATGATTGTGTGAATTGATTACGAGCGCTCGGTGAAAGGTCCCAAAGGACCGGGGAATGGCATATTCGGTCAGTTGTTACTCAGTTAGGGGTAACCCGGCCTTGTGTTGGTAGAGATCCGGTTTGGTTCTCGGGGATGTCCATCCAGAGGCATTCTCATGTGGCAATGGGAAGTTCCTTGGCCTGATCATTCGTTGGAAATCCAAAGAAACAATACGTGACTTGTACGGTTTTAGTTGTAGAACCTGCCATCTAATATGGTAGCTATTAGTAGGCATAATATAATGGTACCTATGCTGGCTAAGATTTATATTCTACTTTCGAAATGAATTTTCCTACACTATGCACTAGTAATAATATCAAAATTGATTTGATTTTAATGCGTATCAAGCATCTTTGACTAACATAAGAAGAAATCTTCTCCAAGTCTGCGTTTGCATTGTGTGTGTGGCAGGAGGTCTTATGGTAGTCTCATTTTTAAAAGCATTGCGAATTGACTTTAAAAATATTCCTCTATTTTGATTTTAAAGATAAATAAACTGTTTTGAGTTCTCACACCAGTCACATGACTGACTTGGAGTTTATTGTTTTCCTTCCTAAACTCTGGGTGCCCACCAATTTTCACACGGGCAGTCAAGAGTTAGGTTTATCAGGATATTCTGGAGTTGCTGGAGGCAAGCTGATGGCATGGCGTATTATTAATATATAGTATTTCTTTTTCCGCTGCACTGTTTGTTGTTTGTTGTTGTACACTCTGATGTAATGATGATATGATGTAATGAAATGTAATGTATAAAATGTAATAACTGATATAGTTCTTTGTTTAAAGATTATTCATTTATTATTATATGTTGTTCCGCTGCGAATTGTGAGATTCTGATGTTGTTCGGTTGTTTTCTGTTCCGTTCTATTTTATTTTCTTAAATTCTTTTTCTTAAACCCTCAGTGTTCGGTTTTCCGTCGTTCGATTACTCGGCAGTCGATAAAGTGAGTATCGATGTTGAATTTTCGGAAGACGAAGAATCGGGTCCTGACAATTTTAAACATGTTTTACATAATAAAAAAATTACATAAATTTGTTTTCTTTTATTTGGAAAAGTTGCATATTTGTAATGTGCTTGGATCAGCCATATAATGGTAAGAGGGGGAAATCAATTAATGAGATTAATTGAAATTTAAAAAGAGAAAATAAAGGAGGAAGTTTTAATAGGACAATGGCAAAAGGCCTTTAATTCTATTTAAAACAAAACCTCCTTGTTTTTAAAACTACATAGAACAGAACATGAATTTTACTTCTTTTTTTCCTTTCTCTTCTTTATCACCGTTCATGATTGAAACTTCATCCAAAAGAAAAAAAACATCAAAACAAATTTAAATTAACATCAAAAAAATTAAAAAAATGTGGTTCATTCTACTCTTGCAAAGTGGGATGGTATTTTTTTAAAATTTGAGGAGACGCCACAAACTAAGGTGTGATTAAGATCAAGTTTTATTCGATCTAGAGGGTGGTCAATCAAATCTAGATATTCTTTTATCGTTCAAGATGTTTCTACATGTTCCATCCTAAGGTAATTATATGTGTGTATAATCCGGTATTTACATATCTTATAGTTTGATCTTATCTTCTTAATCTCTATCTTTATCCTATGTTCATACTTGTGAATTTGAATCTTGATTTGAATATCTCAATTCCCTTGCTTGAATCAATTGTTCTATCTTGTTCAAACATAGAATGTTTTCTTTTTTTCGCTGCTATTTTGTTATAAATTACAACTCGTTTTCTTCCTCATGTACGATTGTTTGATTAGTTAATTTAACCTAGATTTAGACCTTCTTAATTTTATTTTATGTACTTTATGTGATAGTTTACCATGTTTGTTTAATTTAGATCTAATTCTTCTTATCTCAAATCTATATATGCCTATATCGTTTAATTTTGTTGTTATATATATATATATAATTGAACTTTGTATTTTTATATTCTAATTAAGTTTTTCATATCGAATGGTTTATAATTAAATATTTAGACATGGGTATGTAATTAAAACTTGGTAATATTGTCATCAATCAATAAATTTTTAAACATCATGTTTCAAATCATTCTATAATAAACTCTTCTTTCGAAAAGAAAAAGGAAAATGTTAAATCAATGATATATTACATAATTTGCAACCCCATCTAATTAAAAATTAAATCTTTGCTTAAGAGGAAGGATTATTTTCACAAGAGTTTTAAACTTTTCATTAATTTTAATATTCTTTGATTTATCACTTGTAATTGAAATGAAATATATTTTATTTGAACCATTATGCTAAACATTAATTTTATATGTATAGTGTATATATATACACATATATTTATATGTTTGTATTTATATGTTAATAAATAAATAAAACCATTCATGATTAGGATGACAACGACATATATAGATGGGAAATGTGTCTGTTGTGGTATAAATTGCAGCGCTTCAGCAATGTTTACATTAGCTTTGTATACTTTTATAATATTGCAATTACATATACACATAGGCGCATGTGATGTGCTTATAATCATTTACAATTAATCAAATTAAATTGAACTAATGCTTTCCTAATAAAACATTAAATTTAAATGTTAACATGTTTATTTAACATATTATCAATCTAATCAGAGATAGAGAAATACGATGTTTCTCTCTCTCTAATTAATGTTGTTTACTTTCTTAATTAATTTCATAACTATTAGAGAAGGAAACTAAATGTTTCTCATATATTTTTTTGAATAAGTAACTACTACACACATGGGTGCATTTGATACTCTCGTTCGTATAAATTTATATAATATTCAAATCCTTTTGAAATTTATTTACCAGATCAAATAAAAATTTGATTTATTTAAAAGAAAATTTAGATAAGATCTAAATTCACTTAAACTTCATAGGCCCGTTAATGATCCAAAATGGTAAAATTTTTGAAACTTACACATTTCTTCCGCTATGGGCTGGCCCAGTTACAACAATAAATACCTCACCTCTTTCTCTCTTTCGCTCTTTACTAAAATTTTAAACTCTTCCACCATTATAACTTTTGGAGAGCTTTCCCTATTGACTATTGACTTCGACTATCGACTACAAACTTAAAACATCATTAGTGGGTGTTGTTTTCCTTTGATCCATTGCCTTTTTTACGTTTTTTCTTAAATAGGATTTTGCTTGCTCTTGAAAGATTTTTCGAGGCTTATTGTCGTTTTTTCATGTTATTTTTCAGCATTTGATTTCCTATTGCTTGTTAAAATAATTTGCATATTATGGTTTCACTGATAACCTTCTTAGATAAACTCCCACTTTATGCGGCGTCTAACGATATTGTTGTGCCATCGATGGTGGTCATCTAACATCGGGAACTGAAATGACCATACTAAGACTCGTTGTTGCCAATATAATGGAAATGCCCCCTTTGTGTTTTAAAATAGGAAGATTACATACCAACCTTGAATCCTTGGATAGGAGTAGGTGGTGGGTTGGTAGAGATGCATGCCACATGGCGTGTAGTAGACTAGGGCACGAGCGTGCCAGTTGAGAGACTGTGGTTGGCTCATGCTAGTGGCGGGGAATGTAACATCCCTTATCTAGAGGCCCAAAGTTAAGTGCTACAGATGCTACAGTCATCTATAGTATTAATTTCCAACGGCTAAATACAGCTATGTTGACGGTATCTATAACATCAGAGGTACTTGAATATGAAATAAATCACAAATTTCCAAAACAGAATTTCTCACTACATTTCAAAACACTTGTTCCATATTCATAATACATAATCCCAAAACGTTTTTCAAGCAATGATAAAATATACTTATTACAAAATACGCCAAGAGCGTCATATGAAGATACCCACTTAGATGATCAGAGTCATATAGTCATAATTGACTTAATACATACATAATGGAAATAAACATAGAACAATGGACTGCAACTCCTAAATAGCTATATGTTAGCCACTTGCTCGCCTCCGATAGCTTTATTCGTCATCCTACTAACCTGAAAGAACCTCGACCCTTAGCCTACTCAAATCAATTTTTGAGCACCCGAGAGTTTATGGGAAAACGTAAATTTCAAGTCAAACATGAAGTCTGGTGTGAATAATACTATACATCACGGTTATTAATGTTAAGTGAGACCATGCCGCTTAGCATAACGGGTTTTCCCTCACTAACATCCTTTTGAAACATATCTTTTGCAAACCTTTTTCCTGCAGCCAAAACTAGTTAAAATTATAAAGCATTATTATGTAAACATAAATATCCAATAACAAATGAGCTATCTGTCTGAACATTATAGTTTTGTTTGGCTTACTATGAACCTTTTGCTGACTTGAGCCTACCAGACAAAGTAACAAAATTTATCTAACATATGTTAAGCACACCTCTTCTTGGCGGTCTATACTTAACAATCTGTTAAATAGTTCCCTTCTGGACGGTTTGCCTATAACTTAACATCTCCAAAGGTCACCTAATCCTAATAGTTTGCGGGCTCACCAATATTCCATATGTATACAAACATATATTCCCTTCTGTGTGTGTAACCATAATTTTAGTCATACATGTGGCGAAGCCATATACACTGAAATTTTGGAATAAATTAGCTAGGGCAAATAGCTAATGTATAGGGCAAGACCATATACCAGTCCCATCTGGTATTCTAATAACCGAGTCAGTTTCATTTAGGGATACCTTCCCATAGTTTTCCTTAAAAACCTTTTCATTTGAAATTGATTTAAAACATTTTAAACCAAACTTAAACAAGGAAAACATTTATGCTCTATGCTTTAATTAAAATCACCTTGCCATGTTACACACACACACACTCTCTCTCTCTCTTTACTCAAGTCTTTATCGATGAAAACCTTTAAACATTTGAAAGTACCTCTTTCGATCTTATTGAAAGTACCCCTTCCAAATCCATTCATATAAACCTTTCAAAACCATAGGAAAAACCTTTCCTTTAAATCATTCAAAATCATCAATAAAACCTTTCCTTTAGACCTTTCGAAACCATTGGAGAACCTACCTTTCGAAAACTTCTTTAAAACCTTTCGAAGGTATTGAAACTTCAAACCCTTCGAAAGCATTTGGGATTCAAATCAACGCATGTGGAAAAACACCTTTCGAAACCATTTAAGTCAAAACCATTCCCTTTCGAAACCATTGGGTAATTCTTTTAAAGAAAATCACTAAGGGTCACAAACAATAGGATCGAAAGTTTACCCTTTCGAAAGCTATTACTAAGTTAGGAAGTGATGATGTCGAAACACCCCTTCGAAAGTATTGGAGAAGTGGATAATTTAAAAACAAAGAGTATCCTTCAAAACTATTGACTTCGAAAGGTAGGGAGGCGGAAGCCAGGGGTTTCTACCCCTTCGAAGCTTTACTTAAAACAAAAGAATGCAACTAAGTCAAAACCATTCCTTTGAAAATATTTGACCCAGTCTAAAGCAACTGAATTGAAACCTAACTCTTTCGAAAGCAAAACAGGCACTACTTTAGTTTTAAAACAAACATACTTTAACCCCTTTGAAACCTAAGGTTTCGACCAAATACCTTCTCATCTTTTCCAAAACACTACGTACCAAGTAGCTTGATATGATGCGCTTTGGTTGCGAAACCATTGGTGGCAAAAGGTCTGGGTCAGAACCCCCTATGCCGAAAGTGGCGGAACATGCTAAAAATCATGTTATTTTTATTTTGAACTTAAAAGAGAAAACTTTTCAGTTAACCTACCTTTATTTGTCAAATTTTTATTCGATTGATAAATACTTTTTAGAAAAGTGCTGCTAATAATTTCAGAAATAACAATCATTTTTATTTTTCAAAATGCCCCTTCTCCTTAATTAAATATTTAAAACATTTAAACCTTAAATAATTTTATATATTTATCAAAACACTTAGGAAAAATCTAAAAAAATCTTAGAAAATCTATTTTAATATGCTTTCTAACATATAAAAATTCCATAGCCAAATAATTATTTGTTTTGCTGTAAATAATTTATGACTCAATCAATCATTTTATTCACAAGAAAATTAATATAAAATCCACATTTGGTTATAAAACTATGAAAATTGAAACTCATCTCTAAAATAACATTCTTGGTCTATATCTAAAATCACAAGGGATTTGGATGTCATTAAATAGGGTTTTCACATCAAAACATATCATAAAAATCAATATGAACATGCATAAATCACCAACATGTATATATAAACATTTAATCATCCAAAACAAGGAATTATCATGCAAAATCATTTTGGGTTAACCTTAAAACCGAAAAGTATAAATTAAATGGGATGTCGTTATCATTCACCTTAGCTTAGTGATTAAAGATGTGAGATTTGATGTTGAACAAGTTGATTTACTTCTCCCTCTTGAGAAACTTAACTTTATCTTCTATTGAGATTGAAATGGTGATCGGCCTTAAGGTATTGTTGCTTAGAAAATAAAAAGAACATGTATTTGATTTCTTTAGGGTTTAGGGTATAAGTTCTATCCTTTTTCCTATTTTTCCCTTACTTATTTCCTAACACTTTTTTCATGTTATCTCCTTAGTTCATTATACATGTAGGCATGGCTACCCTTGGTTAAATCAAATCTCAATCTATTAATCATCTTATATTATTTTATTTTATTTAGCTAATTAAATATTATAAATAATGTTATTAAAAATGTGGGGTGTTACAATCTCCCCTCCTTAAAGGATTTCATCCTCTAAATTACGATAAGGAATACATAAAATAATCAAAGATAAAACATACAATGAGAAAAAATAAGGATAAGTGCCTCTAATCCTGCTCTTGGTCTCCCAAGTACAATATCTAGTATCATTACTCCATTGGACTTTTACTAGTCTGACTTTCTTGTTTCTCAATTTCTTCTCATCTCTCACGACTATCCGAATAGGCTTCCTCCATATAGTCATGTCTGGTTCCACTACTAAATCCTCTAACACGGTTGGTGCTTAGTAATGTCTGGATCCCTAACATATTTCCTCGGGTGAGATACTTGAAAACATTGTGGACTCCTACCAAATTACTCGGCAGTTCTATTCTATATGCGAGTTTCCCGATCCTTTCTAAAATATAAAATGGTTCAATGAACCTTGGTTCTAACTTCCCAGTCTTCCTAAACCTGATAACACCTTTCGTCGGCGATACTTTGATGAAAACACGATCTCCCACAGAGAACTCTAAATCTTTTCGTCTTTTATCTACATAGCTTTTCTGCTAGACTGAGCTTCCTTCATTCTCGCCCTTATCAGCTTAATCTTTCCTGTTGCTTCTTTTACCAAATCAAGACCAAGAATCAATCTATCCCCAGTCTCTAACCAACATGCAGAGGATTTGCATGGTTTTCCATATAAAGCCTCAAAGGGTGTCATTCTGATACTAATCTGATAACTATTGTTATACAAAAACTCGATAGATGTAGGTGGTCTTCTCATAAACCCCCAAAGTCAAATACATAAGCCATAATAAGTCCTCCAAGATCTTGTTAACCCTTTCTGTTTGCCCATTTGTTCGTGGATGGTAAGCGGTACTCATCTTGAGCTTGGTTCACAGAGCTTCCTATAGACTCTTCCAGAACTCACTAGTAAACAAAGAATCTCTATCACTAATAATACTACTAGGAATTCGGTGTAGTCTAACCACATTCTTCATAGATAACTTAGCCAATGTAGGTGCCGTCCTATTTGCCTTAACTAGAATGAAATGGTGCTCTTGGTTAATCTGTCTACTATAACCCATATACTTTCATTTCCTCTATTAGTCCTCGGCAATCCATCAACAACATTCATAGAGATGGAGTCCCACTTTCATACTGGAATGTCCAATAGCTGAAGTAACCCACTCGGCTTCTGATTTTCAGCTTTTACCTATTGACGGTTAAAACACTGTTTCACCCATAAACCAATATCCCTCTTCATATCTTTCCAGAAGAAACTTCCCTTCATGTCTTGATACGTCTTCATTCCTCCTGGATGAATAGTGAACTTTGAATGATAGCATTCTTCCAAGACTTCCTTCCTTACGTCTCACACATTAGAAACATATAATCTTCCTTTCTTTCTCAACCATCCGTTTTGTTCTAGACTGAAGTCCTTCAAATCATCGATCTCCGTTCCTTCCCTTAACTTTCTAATCCATTCAACCCAAACCGAATCCTCCTCTTGTTTAGAAGCTATCTTCTCAATCATTACTGATCAGATTTCTAAACAAGGCAACTAAGCAGACTCTCCACCAGACTCGGCTTTGGATCTCCATAGTATTCTACAAGCTGATAGTGATTCTAAGTCTTTCCATTCTGCTATCATGGCAACACTACATTCCGATGCTTTCTACTAAGAAAATCTGCAACCTTATTTCCTTTTCCGAGCATGTATTCTATTCCAAAATCATAGGCGGCTAGAAACTCTAACCATCTTTGTTGCCTCATGTTCAGATCCTTTTGAGAGAACAAGTACTTCAATGACTTATGATCTGTATAATGCTCAGACCTCTCTCCCAAAAGGTAATGCCTCCACACCTTCAATGCATATATAACTACAGCTAACTCTAAGTCATGTGTTGGATACCTAACCTTATGCGGTCTAAGCTGTCTAGAAGCGTAGGCAATTACTTTACCCCTCTGCATTAGTATGGCTCCCAACCCAGTACCACACGCAGTATAAACAACTAAATCTTGATTCCCCTCCAGAACCACCAACATAGGTGCATGGGTCAACAAGTGCTTCAGGTTATGAAATGCTTCCTCGTACTTATCGGTCCATACAAACTTTACATCATTTCGTGTTATCTTAGTCATCGCAATCCATGAGAAATCCTTTATAAACCTCCGATAATATCTCGCTAATCCAAAGAAATTTCTTACCTTAATTACTATTTCTAGCCTTTTACAATTATTAACAGCTTCGACCTTTTCTGGATCAACTGACAATCCTTGCTCCGAAACCACGTGACCAAGAAACTTCACTTCTATCCTCCACAAATGGCTTTTTGAAAATTTTGCTTTTAGCTGATGTTGCCTTAGGGTTCCAAGCACAATTATGAGATGAACTTCATGCTCCATCTCATCCTTAGAGTATATCAGAATATCAACTATAAAAACCCAAACGAATCTATCCAAGTGCTCTCGGAAAATTCGGTTCGTCGAATCTACAAAGAATGTCGTGCATTAGTGAGTCTGAATTGCATAACTAACCATTCGTAGACCCATATCTTGTCCTAAATGCCGTTAAAGGTATACTGTCTTCTGCCACTCTGAGCTAATGAAATCTCATCGCCAAATCTATCTGAGAGAATATCTTAGCTCCATTAAACTGGTCGAATAAATCATCAATCCTAGGAAATGGATATTGGTTGTTTATCGTTTTCTCATTCAACTTATGATAATCGATACATAACCTTAATGATCCGTCTGGCTTCTTAGCAAATACAGCGGCTCCGTCCAAGATAAACTACTTGATCTAATAAAACTATTGCCTTCCAAGTCTACTAACTGAGATTTCAACTCTTTCATCTCCGTAGGTGTCATCCTGCTTTGCAGCCTACTCACCGGTTCTGCATCTGACACTAAATCAATCCGAAACTCAATGGCTCATTTCGAAGGCAATCCAACTATAGATTCAAACACATTCACGAATTCTCTAATTATGAAAACGAGATTCGATTCATCTTCTAACTTCGTAACACACAAAAAAGAATTCACCTCACAACTAAGGTTTTTTACGGTATAAACTATCCTATCATTACAATCCGGGTTTCTAAGTGATATTTTCCTATCTAGGAAAAATATCCTAGCATCATAATTACTTAGCCAATCCATCCTCAATATAACTCTGAACCCAAAAAAAATCAAATACATGCAAACTGCAAACAAAGGTGTAACCCAACAAGTCAAATTCGAAGTGGTCACACTTCATCCCAAGCGTCGCATACCCTCCGATTGAATTTGCAACTCTTATGGAAGTAATTAAATATATGGATTCTAGGTTAAGTATATCTACCAAACATCAAGATATAAAAGAATAAGATGCACCAGTATCAAATAAAATGCTAACTGATGTATCATGGATCCGTACCTCCTAACACAACCTTTCCTTTCTCCTGTGCTGTCTGCTTTGACGTAGCAGGCTCCAATGCAAACATCTGGCCTTTGTCCCTTTTTGCTTGCTCTTTGCATTGGTTCTTGTAGTTCCCATTTGATCGCATTTAAAACATCTAATCCCTTTCTTCTCAGCAGCCTTCTTTCCTTTGCCTGTCCGGCACTCATGAGCATAATGGCCTTTCTTATCACACTTATAGCAGACCACCTGAGACTTTCCTTTCTTTGTCGCACCTCCTTTTCAAGCATTCTTTTTATGTAAAAACTTTCTCTTTGGCCCTGTCAGACCAAGACCTCCTCCTTCTTCTTCTTCTCTAAACAAGCTAACATCTCCTCATGTCTCAATGCCATTACCACCAGCACATCATATGGATCTCTGAAATGCGGTAAAGTAGCCCAAGCCAACTCCAGCTTCAGACCTCTAATAAACTTTTAATTTCTTTTTAACACCATGTCAATAGTGGCATACCCATACTGGGCTAACTCTTCGAATCTACTAGCATATTCCAGAACTGACATTTCTCCTTGTTCTAGCTCAGCAAACTTCCTGACCAAGGCAGACTGCGCCATTACTGACATAAACCTTTCATGAAACCTTCTCCTGAACTTCGTCCACGTCATTGTCTCTTCATCCACACCAGAAGTTAAAGTATTCCACCAAAACAAATTAGCTCCTTGAAGCCGTCTTGAAGCTAGTCTCCTTTTCTGCTTGTCACTGAGTCCTAGGTTGGAAAAAATTCTCTCGTAATGCAGCAGTCAGCTTTCTACTTTGATAGCATCCTCCATTCCGATAAACAGTTTCCCTCCAAGCCTAGTATAGTCTCTGCTCAAGTTAGCGTACTGATTGACCACCGAAGCTTCCTGAACTCCTCCTCCAGCAGCATTACCTTCAACAACTCCAGCTGTGATTCCAGCTTGCATCATGTTTATGAAAAATTGATACATGGCTCCCATGTCTACTTGGGGAACCCCAGCACACACATTCTCATCCTGAGCCTGACCTCTTCTAGCATTTGGTTGGGCATTACCATATGTAATGGTGTTGTCTCTCCAAGATTGACTCTACCTCTTCTTCCGTCCATATCTGCATTCAAGCCTCGTGAGATACAGAAGAATAGCTTAACAAAGATAGGAGTCTAGAGATAAAATGTATATTTATATATATAGCAAATACAAGTACGTTACTATAGCGTTATCCCATGCCCAAATCCTAGCTTTTCATAAGGATTAGTTTTCAAAAATCATTTTTTAGTTAAATTTTTTTGTAAACCTATGCTCTGATACCAAGTTGTAACATCTCCTACCTAGAGACCTAAAGCTAATCGTTATAGATGCTGCAGTCATTTATAGTGTTAACATCTAGTTACTAAATACGGCTATGTTAATGGTATCTATAATATTAGAAGCACTTGAATATAAAACAAAGATTTCCAAAACAGAATTTTACATTCCGTTTAAAAACACTTGTTCCATATTCGTAATACATAATCCCAAAACATTTCCCAGGCGATGATAAAATATACTTATTACAAGATATGTCAAGAGCGACATATGAAGATGCCCCCTTGGATGTTCAAAGTCACAAAATCATAATTGACTTAATACATACACAATAGAAATAAACATAAAACAAAGGATTGCAACTCCTAAATAGCTATCTGTTAGCCTCCTGCTCGCCTTCAGTGGCTTTATTCGTAATCCTACTAAAACCTGAAAGAACCTCAATCCTTAGCCTACTCAAATCAGCATCCGAGAGTTTAAGGGGAAAATATAAACTTCGAGTCAGACACAAAGCCTGGTATGGATAATACTATACATCTCGGTTATTAATGTTAAGTGAGACTATATAGCTTAGCGGAATGGGTTTCCCCACACTAAATCCTTTTAAAACATATCTTTTGCAAACCTTTTCCTACAACCAAAGCAGGTCAAAACTGTAAAGCATTATTATGTAAACCTACATATCAGGTAACAAACGAACTATCTGTCAGAACATTATAGTTTTGTTTGGCTTAACACTAATGTAACGACCCACAATTTTGGACCATTCAAATGGACAATAAAACCAAACATGTCGAGCTTGAATAATTCAAAACAGTTGATTGTAATACAATTTAGAGCAAATAAAACCAATCACAGAATCACAAACACAGATAAATCAAAATAACTCACAGCGGAAATAAAATAACCATAATAGTTCATGAAGCTACTACAAACATAGTCTCATAATGAGTACAAAATACTGGAGTGTGGAAGTAAATACAGTAGAAATTCCAATAAAAATATCCACTAATACATAAGCTGAATAGAAATACAGAATAGAAATAGATGACAACTAGATAGATAGATAATCTCCAGCAAATCCTCTAGCTCCAGAAGATGAAATCCAAAGCTGATACTCAGGCTGACCCGAGCGTAAAGAAAAACACAAAACACGCGAGTCAAGACATACATACTTATACAATGTAAACCAACTCAAGTGAACTGTAATAGAAATGCACAAGTAACTTAAAGAATGCTTGGGACCGCCCATCCTTTAAGGATCCGTCAAACTATCTACTATGTAGTAATATACGCTATTATAATAATGTCTAAAGTAAAGTATAATATATATTAAAAATAGCATTAAGGCGTTACCCTTATCCCCCTTAACACATTTTATAGTGCCAATAATCTATACAGTATCACAGTCCCTCTTAATCGGGAAGCCACCAGAGGATACTCCATAGGTACGACACAAATCAACTCGTAGTAAAGTATGCTAGGGTAGGTGACATAACACAACTAGGCAATGCCAGGGTAGATATACCAATTACGCATCCGGACTAGTGGTAACGCATAGCGCAACTACCGCCCACCTCGAACCACACTCCAAAATCAAAGTTGCATACCATATCAATCACAAAGTAATATAATGGTATCGAGGAAGTGTGTCCGATCAGAGGAGCTACCTCATTAGCCCGAAATCGCTCCTTTTTTAGCTACCTTATGCCAACTCACGGGAGTCGAGTCCGCGTATATACCTCAATAGGACGTCGCCACTATCCTACTTCATTCTAGAATCTCCACCGCATACACAGTTGTTAAAGTGGTATTTGAAGTTGGCAGAGAGTATGACAATTTCCGATCCTGGTTCCTTTAAAAACCAAACGTTATTATAACCCATGGTTTACATTTCAAAATGAACATTTCCATTTCAAAAACCATTTAAACCAATGCTATTTCTCTTCCAAAATAATATTCATTTCAAAATTGGTAATATTTCCAAATCCATATGTATTAGTTATAACACTTTAAAAATATAATAGTTTAGAAATCATAACACTTTCAAACCATACACTTATTATAACACTTTTAAAAATGCAACAAGTTAGAAACCGTAACACTTTGAAAATGTTATTCCTATATATAGCATTTTGGAAAACATTACAATTTAGAAATAGTAGCATTTTCAATACACAACCTAAAGTAACATAGCATTTTTAAAACGTAACTAAAATAACATAGCATTTTGAAAATGCTACAAATACTAGTATAACATGTTTAAAACATACTATTTCAATTTTTTTTATCATAGTTTTATTTATACAAAACATATCTATTTCATAACTAAAATCTATTATTATTATTAGGTTAGAACTAAAATTCCGTATTAACTTAAATTTAAATTATTAAGTTATTTATCATAGATAAAATCTTTAATTTAGTTTTAAACCAAATATTTACTTATAAAATTTTAACTTAATAGAAAATCAATATATCATTATAATTAAAATCATTAAATCAAATTTTAGTTAAAATGTCATATATTTATAAGTTAAAAAATATTTAATAATTTTTAGAAAATAATTATTTTAAAATTAACCATGGGTCTGTATAATATTTTCTAACCTAGGTCAAGTGATACGGATATGTATCATTTCAACCCATAGTTTACAAAATTTTGGGTTCTATCATTTCAAACCCGCAATCCCAAGTCAAATAAAATAAAATCACTTGAGCCTATCACTTCAGCTCATAACGATTTTTCTCTATTCTAAAGTCCATTGGGTATGTATCATTTCAACCCATAGCGATTCTATACTAACAGGGAACTTGCAGTGTGGAAAGCAGGAAATAAAATAAAATTTATAACATAGCATGTCATATCAGGTGATGTAACAGGCATATAATCAGGTTATAACATCACATAATGTCATGTAATAAACATATATGAACTTAGATCATCATAGCATATCAACTACTACACATTCACAAGTCATTGTTTCACAATTATATAAGTACGAATGTCGAGAGTGATAACTCGCCTTCTAAAGCTAGAGATGACAATTCGAGACACACAACCCAACTCGAAAAACCACGACAAAGCATGAACTAGATTTGAGTGGATGAAGAGTTAAGATTCAAATCTCGTAAACAAACAAATACGACATATATAAGCAACTATTTATACATAAAGAATAAAATAATTACAAAGCAAATAGACAAGCCTCAACATAAATAGGCTCGGCTACATAGGAATAGGCTTGGCCACTTGTGTTTTGGGCTCGATCACATCACTTTGTGCTCGACAATCATCAAACAAAGCTTGGCCATGGTCATAAATATACACGGCTATGGGTAGATGAATGAGTGGCAAAGAATAGCAAAGTAAAAGGCACTAGGAAAACAAAGAGGCAAGGCAAACATGAATAGTCATGTGCACTAAGGTTCAGCCCTATAACTAGCATGGCTCGGCCTAGGTTCATGGTGATGCTTTGGGCTTGGATCAGGTCAAGGCACCTGAAGTGACATGACTATGGAGTGTTCACGGCAAGGCCAGTCAAGTGGTGGAGAAATTAGTGGTGGCCGAGGCAAGCAAAGAGGAAAGGGATGATGTGGTGGGTTCGGCTAGGGTTTCTACAAGCTTTGGTGATGGAGTTTGGATCTATGGAAGTCACAGCCTGGGTAGTGGAGATGAGGTGATGGAGATGGCCGGTCATAGGTGGTGATATGGTGGAGTGATGGTCGGCAAAAGGAGCTTGGCCGAACTAGCTTGGAAACAAAAGAGAAAGGAAAAGAAAAAGAGAAGGAGAAGGAGAAGGAAAAACTTACTGTAAAAATTTTCTTCAAGAAATGAAAATGAGAAAGAGAGATGGAGATGAGAAGTTTTGAACGACTAGCACAAATAGAAAGACGCTAATTCATTTTGAGAAGTCAAACAATTGTCCATTAGGAAATTCAAAGCCCAATAGCAAGGCCCACTTCAAAACAAGCTCAAAAACCAAATAAAAGTAAGCCCAAACAAAATAGAATATAAGCCCCACCTATGTATTCTACGGACTGCAAGCAGAAAAAAATAGAAAATAGAGAATAGAAAATAAACAATAAAATCCTGAAAATAATCGCGTGTAAAACGCTGAAATTTATCAGATTTAGAAAGTATGAAATAGAATATGACGAAATGAAAAGCAGAACGAATATCAGAATCAAATTCAGCTTTAAAGAAAAAGATTGGAAATTAAAATTCGAAATTAAAAATTTAAACTGAAAGTCAAAGTTTGACCAAATTTGACCAAAATATAAAATTTTCAGAAAATCATTATTTTATTTTATTTGTAAAAATAATTATGAAAAAAATCCAAAAATTCATTAGAAATTCCAAAATTCCAATTTTTAAATGATTAAAACCAAAGTTTCAAATAAATTGAATAAAAATATTTATTAAAATTATGGGTTATAACACTCTTCCCCACTCAAAACTTTTCTTCCTCGAAAAGGAAAGAGACACAAAACAATGAAAGGTAAGATAGAAAAGCAAATAGTAGCTAAAACAAAAAAAAACAGATTCGAAGCACGCATGCTCTCCTCCGTCTCCTAGGTACAATCCCGATCATCAGTACTCCACTACACATTGACCAGGTTGACAAATTTCCTTCTCAGCTGCTTCGTACCTCTATCGATAATACGAAGTGGCTTCCTCTCGACAGTGAGATTTGGCTCAATATCCAAACTCTCGAGAGCAGAAGGCTGGACAATCAAAGATGGATCATGCAGATATCGACGAAGATGCAAAACATGGAATAAATTATGCACTCCAGAAAACTTCTCAGGCAAATCCATACGATAAGCTAAAGAACCAATCCTTCTTGAGATACGGAAAGGACCAACAAACCTAGGAGCAAGCTTCCCTCTCCGACCAAACCGAATCACATTCCTTAAGGGAGAGACCTTAAGGAAAACCTAACTACCAACAAAAAACTCCAAACTCCTCCTACGCCGATCAGCATACTTCTTCTGCCTATCCTGAGCACTCCTCAACTTCCTTTTAATCTCCTCAACCTTCCCAAAAGCCTCCAAAATCATATCAGGACCAAGAACCAAACGATTACCGGATTCAATCAAGCAAGATGGAAATCTGGAAGGTCGTCCATAAAGAGCAGCAAATGGAGACATTGCAATACTAGCCTTAATTCAAAGACAAAATGAGATAGATAAAAGATTAAGATAAGATAAAATAGAAGAGTAAAATATACCTAATAACTGTTGTTAAAGGTGAATTCAACATGATGGAGATGATCTTCCCAAGGTCCTTCATAATCAAGAACATAAGTACGAAGAAGATCCTCAAGAATCTAATTCACTCTTTCCGTTTTACCATCGGTTTGCGGATGGTAAGAAGTGCTCAGATTCAAATGAGTACCCAAAGATTCCTGAAAAGCTCTCCAAAACTGACTGATAAAGATAGAATCTCTATCACAAACAATAATGATAGAAACTACATAGAGACGAACAATCTCCCTCATATAGATTTCCAACAAACTAGAAGCAGAACGGGTAGACTTGAATGGAATGAAATGAGCCAACTAGGTCAATCTATCCATAATAACCCAAATGCTCTCATTACCCCTCCTAGTCCTCGGTAATCCATTGATAAAATCCATAGAAACCTGCTTCCATTTCCAATTGAGAACCTCAAGGGGCTGCAATAAACTGGGGGTCTTCTGAAGATCGGCCTTGACTTGTTGACAAGTCACACGCCTACTAACAAAGATAGAGATATCTCGCCTCACACCTCTCCACCAATAAAGCTTCTTCAAATCCTGATACATCTTCGTCACACCAGGATGAATAAAAAGTCTGGATCGATGATTTTCCCGAAGTAACTCTTGCCTCAATCCATCAAGATTTGGGACACAAATCCGATTATTAATCCTTAAAACCCCTCTATCATCGATATGAGCTCCACTACCATCCGGACTACTACCACCAACCATATTACGAACACTCTCCTTTATAAGTCTAAGCATTTCATCCTCATCCTGCTTAGTAATGATATACTCTAAAAGAGGAGAAGAAGAAACAACAAGCTGACACAACATAGCCTTCTTCCGACTCAAATCATCGGCCACAACATTAGCTTTCCCAAGGGTATAGCTAATGGCGAGATCATAAGAAGCAAGGAACTCAAGCCACCTAACCTGACGCTGATTCAGATCCTTCTGGGAGAAGATATACCTCAAAGACTGAAGATCAGTAAAGAGCCCAAACTTAGCACCCAAAAGATGATGCCTCCAAAGCTTCAAAGCAAAAACCACAGCAAGAAATTCCAAATCATGAGCTGCATAATTGGCTTCGTGGGTCTTCAACTGGCGATTGGCATAAGCAATGACCTTCCCATCCTGCATCAGGATAGCTCCCAAACCCTCACGACTAGCATCAATGTATACCGTTAATCCGTCATTTCCATTTGGAATGGTAGGCACTTGTGCGGAAGTAAGCTTACGCTTCAACTCATTGAATGCAGCTTCACACTTATCATTTCATACAAACTTAGCATTCTTACGAGTCAAAGCGGTGAGAGGTGCAGCAATCCGAGCAAAAATCTTAATGAATCTCCGATAATAACCGACAAGGCCTAGAAAGCTACGAATATCAGATGGAGTCCTAGGAGTTTCCCAATCCTGTAATAGAATAGGGAGAAATAAGGACTACAGAAAAAAATAGAATGATCAAATTACAGATAGAGAAGAAAGACTTACATTAATCGTAACGATCTTGACTGGATCAATAAAAACTCCATTACTAGAAACAATATGCCCGAGAAATCGGACTTCATCCTTCTAGAAATGGCATTTTGAGAATTTAGCCTTTAACTGATGATTTCTAAGAGTCTCCTAAACAAATTTCAAATGCGAGTCATGCTCATCCCTTGACTTGAAGAAGACAAGGATATCATCAACAAAGACTAGAACAAACTTGTTAAGCACATCACGTAAAACACGATTCATTAAATCTACAAAGAAAGCTAGGATGTTAATCAAAGCCAAAAGGCATAACTAACCATTCATAGAAACCATTCTCAGTACGAAAAGCATCTTGGGAATACTTTCCTCAGCAACTCTGAGCTGGTGAAAACCTATGGCAAGATCAAGCTGAGAGAAAACATTGGCTCCATGGATCCGATCAAACATATCATTGATGCGAAGCATATGATATCTGTTTTTCATAGTGAGCTTGTTCAGCTCCCTATAATCAACACACATCCTCAAAGAAGCTTCGGACTTAGTGATGAAAACCACTGCTGCTCCCCATTCGGAATGGCTAGGTCTGATCAGACCCTTGGAGAACAAGTCCTTAATTTACTTCCCTAACTCAACCTTCTCATGGGGTGCCATTCTTCTAAGAGGAAGAACTATATGTCGAGCTCTAGGAATAAGATCAATGCGGAAGTCGATTTTCCTCTTAAGAGGTAAAGAAATGACTTTACCAAATACATCAGAATAGAGTTTGACCACAAGAGTCGAATGAATATCACTAAGAGAAGAATCAAGAGAATAAATAAAACTGCCAGCAAAATCCTGAGATAAGCGGCACTGAATCACCAAAGAATTACCAAAATCATCAACAAGAGAAATAGTCCGAGTTTTACAAGAGATAACGGCTTCATGCCTCTTCAGCCAATCACCCCCAAGCAATAGATCAAAAGCATCGAAACCCAGAACATAGAAATCACCATTGAAACGGTGATCAAAATAGAGGAGTTTCACTCGATTACATATCCTACTAAGGTTAGCGGGACGACCAATAGGATTTTTAACACATAAAGGTTCAGAAGCAAACTTGGGAGAGAGAAGATGCTCAAACTTATCACAAAGTTCCACAGAAATAAAACTATGGGAAGCTCCAGTACCAAATAGCAAACAGGAAAATTAAACAGAGAAAGAGTGCCCTGAAGAGTACCTTGGGTATTGGTAGGAGCAGAAGTAGGTGGAGGTGGAGCAGGTGAGGAAGCAGAGGTAACAACAAAGATACCAGAAGGCTTGCCCTTCTACTGAGTGGGACAATTATTCTTGAAATGGCCAGGTTGCAGACAAATATGGCAGAGATCACGCCTAGTCAACTGAGCTAGAGGAACAGCAACACCAACTGAAGTAAGGCAACTATTAGCATAGTGTCCCTTCTGATCACACTTGAAGCAAGTGATGGAAGATAGGTCGACAGGCTGCCTCTGAGAAGAAGAAGATTCCAAACCTGGAGTCTTGTTCCAATTCTTTTTCTGCTGATGAAAATTAGGCTTTCTCTTCTTAGGGTTACCAGAGAAAGGTTGAGATGAAGTGGCACGAGCAACTAAAGGATCCTTAGAAGTAGGATTCTCATATCTAATGGCTATATCCATCAAATTAGTGAAAGGGCTATGCACATAAGCGATGAGACGATCATAATACTCCAGACAAGCACCAGCTATGAACTTCTCATTCTTCTTGAGAGGAGTATCAATCAGATTAGGGCCAAACTTGGAAATCTCTTTTAACTTCCTCTTATACTCAGCAAATGACATATCACCCTGCTTAAGATCCATGAATTCCTGATAAAGATGAGACTTCCCTGCCTCGGGCATCCACTTTACCACAAATGCTTCCCTAAAGCACGATAACGAAACTTAAGAAAGATTTCAAAAGAGAAAATTGAACCAAATTCAAAACTAAGACAAAATGATACCTAAACTGCTCCCAAGAAATGTCAGCCTCAATAGTGTGAACTGTAACAGACTCCCACCAATCCAAGGCTGCTTCCTTCAAATGCCAAGCTGCCAACTGACGCTTCTGAATATCAATGATCTCAAGATCGAAGAAGATCCTCTCCAATCCCTTCAACCACTGATGAGCCTCGATAATGCTCCCTGATCCAGTAAACTTGGTACCTCCAATCTTAGTGTATTCCTTACGGAGAGTAGTGAATCTAATGGGTGCAAAAGGCTCAGGAACCGGGGCAACACCATGACCCCTACCTCTGGCATTCCTACGAATCATCCTGAAAAATCAAGATTGAATTTTAGGACAAAGGTAATAGAGAACCAATTAAGATAAGATCAGATCAGATTCATCATATTGAATATCCTAAACAAAGAAATTACTAACAAGGTTGATAAGAAAGGGAAGAAGTTAAGAAAAATTGATTTCAAAACAAGAAAAGTTTATGTCAAAATAATCTTTTAAATCCTTTTAAAAATCATTTGAAAATCATTTATACTTTAAAATACGTTCTCTCACAAAGAAATGATTCTAAAATTGATTTCACTCATTCTAAGGTATTTCTACTCTATCTCTAATGAGTTTTTGCTCCGTAGGCTAAGGTTTGCCTAAAACCAAAGCTCTGATACCAAATGTAACGACCTGCTATTTTGGACCATTCAAATTGAAAATAAAACCACATATGTCAGACTTGAATAATTCAAAATAGTAGATTGTAATATAGTTTGGAGCAAATAAAACCAATCACAAGTACAGATAAATCAGAATAACTCGCAGCGAAAATAAAATAGTCACAGTAGTTCACGAAGCTACTACAAATATAATCTCAAAACAAGTACCAAATACCAGAGTCTGAAAGTAAATACTGTAGAAATCCCAATACATATAACCACTAATAAATACTGAATAGAAATAAATGACAACCAGATAGATAGATAATCTCCAGCAAATCCTCTAGCTCCAGAAGATGAAATCCCAAGCTGATACTCAGGCTGACCTGAGCGTAAAGCAAAACACAAAACACTCCAGTCAGGGCATACATACTTATACAATGTAAACCAATTCAAATGAACTGTAACAGAAATGCACAAGTAACTTAAAGGATGCTTGGGACCGTCCATCCTTTAAGGATCCATTAAACTATCTACTATGTAGTAATATACGCTATTATAATAATGTCTAAAGTAAAGTATAATATATATTAAAAATAGCATTAATGCGTTACCCATATCCCCCTTAACACATTTTATAGTCCCATAGTCTATACAATATCATAGTCCCTCCTGATCGGGAAGCCACCAGAGGATACTCCATTGGTACGACATAAATCAAACTCGTAGTAAAACACGCTAGGGTAGGTGACATGGCACAACTAGGCAATGCCAGGGTAGATATACCAATTACGCATCCGGACTAGTGGTAATGCATAGCCGCAGTTACCACCCACCTCAAGCCATAATCTAAAACCAAAGGTGCCCACCATATCAATCACAAAGTAATAGAATGACATTGAAGAAGTGTGTCTGATCAGAGAAGCTACTTCATTGCCCCGGAATCACTCCTATTTTAGCCACCTTATGCCAACTCACGGGATTCAGGTCCACTTATATACCTTAATAGGACGTTGTTGAATATGCGATTATATGATTTTTTTGTTTGATGATAATAAACATATATATATTCGTGTAAATGTATTTGTTAATGTACTATTTTATTTTTCATAGACTAAATAAATATTTGCTGAATAAAAATAAATAAGACAGAATTTGAATTCAAAAAGAAATTTTATTCAAACAAATATTTATTACAATTTTTTAATAGTACAAAGTTCAAGCTCTCACTATATATATACAATTTCAATTACAGTACAACTTTGATTACATCATGATTCGCATTTACATTTGTCCTCACTACATATCGCTCATTCGCTCATAATTTATCTTCAACTTCATTCCATATTGAATCCAACATTTGAGCAATCTGCAAAAATAAATATTGACGCAGTAAAATTGAAATGGAAATATTTTTGCAGTATAAAATAAAATGTGAATTTTGAAAATAATATTTGCCTCAGTTATTTCGTTTGTTCGTCATCATTTAATTTTCAATTCATCATACACGAACAACTTATGACATACACAGTATATCACTGTATATGCCCCAAGGCCGTGCATACCGATATATACACTTGATAAATTTACAGGGATGGGTAAGCACAGGTCAAACCCAAATTATCAGATTCAACTCAAGTGCAATAAAATAATGTCACAATTTTCAGCACAAGGTCAAATCCGAGCTATAAGCTGGATTCAACACAGGTGCAAGTTCATGAAAATGGTCAAGACAATTAAAACAAGCCTCGACCAAAAATCCAAATGTACAAGACCACATGATACTGCAAACTACAACAGAGGGACTAATATGCCAGAGAAAAGAAGTTCACATTTTAACATAGCATCAACAATGCAAATAAGTCACAAGGGTCAAGCTAATGAATGCAACTCGAGCTTCAGTCAGTACACACTCGAATACACATAGCAACAACTCAAGTCAGTGCACATCGACTGAAAGTAAATACACGTGAATGGTTAACAATGACAGCAGCTCATATACTTCAGAATTAAACATATGCACCAGCAAACTCAATACAACACAAAAGTTCTAAATTCAACATGAAACAAACACATTGCAACTGACTCGAAGTAGTGCTTAATACACATCATACATATGAATCAAGCTCATATATACTACAATAGTTTGAAAATGCAGCAAGTACTCAGGTCAACAGAGTGAATACAAATCATCTCATATAAAAAGCATATACTAGTTCGATATCATACATTCATGGACCATACTGCACAGTTCAAGACAAACCAGTACAGTTTGCATATTGAAACCAAGTGCATGAAGACTGAATCAAGATGCAGTCATACATATATGCAGCAGACTCGAGTGTACCAAGTGTACAAGTCCAGACTACAAAGACCAAGGCACAGTGCAGAAGCAAATGGCACCAAATCAAGTTAAACAAGTAACAAAGAACTAGACAAGCTATCATGAATGAACAAAAACAAAAATGAAACAAAGATATGCTACAAGATGATCAGCCACCAAAGTGCACGGCAACTACAAACTGCAGATACGAACCAATACAGTGAACTACCTAATGAACATGTATGGAGTGACGGTACAGAAAAATCATGCCAAAGTTTGGCATCAAATCAAAGCCGTAATTAACAAGTAAACAATTGCAGTTCAAATTAAAATAACCAGAAACAATATTTAGTGCAATGGTGATGGCCGAAGATGATACAGAGTCATGGAATCGCATATGCAAAATCAAATGACCGAAGTCAAATGCAAATCAAGCCGTGGTAGCCACGAAACCAAACAGTGCCGTGATAGCCAAGTAAACAAACCAAGTCAGAAATCAACACCGTGATAATCAAGCAACGAAAAGAACGAATTGAATAAGTCAGGTCAATCTCAAGCATCCAAACGAAATTGAATAACCGAAGCTAAAATGTTGAAAAAATCAAACGACCGCAAATAAAGGAGATCGAACTCCTATATAAACTAATTCATCATCGGCAACGAAAAAATCGAGTTCAAGCATACAACCAGAAAAGAAAAAGAGCAAAAATATTACATACCGAAGCCATCTCGAGCTCGATCAAAATTCGAAGCAGTCGAAGTAGTTAATAGAGACCATCGATTGACAGAAAAGAAATGTTGAACCATCAATCGATCATACAAAGTCAGCATCTTCGAATTTAAGATAACCCTAATTTAGAATGAAGGAACGAAGCCCTAATTTGCAAAGATGAGAACAAAGCCGCCATTATCATAAAGGAACGGGCCGATAAAAGATAAAGAGAAGGAATAATTATTGGGCCGGCCGTTGTATTAGTTTTTGGGGTTTTAAAATTATATTAGGCTCATAATTATTATTAGGGTTTAGTTTTTGTTTTTAAATTGTTTTTTAATTGTATTTTCTTTTTTAAACCGTTGTAATTTCTAGTCGTGTGACTAGGGGACAAACTACGTGGCGTAGTTTGAGAATTCGCAACTCAGTGGCTGAGTTGTGGCAGGGTTTTGAACGTAGAGTTAGGTTAGTCAGTAGCGGGTGTCTCGAGTTTACGTGTGTAAGCGTGTGACTAATTAATTTATAGTAGAAACCTTGGGGGCAGCACGTAGGTAAGGTTTTTCCGAATCTGGGTAAATTCTGTGTCGTTCTATTTCTGCATTTATTATTCTGCTATTATCTATGCTGCTATTATTCTATGATCCGTATTGAAATTATTTTATAAGCTTCCGCAATTAATTTTTATAATTAATAGCATCACCCTATTCACCCCCCTCTAGGGTGAAATCGATCCTACAAGTGGTATCAGAGCGAGGTTCAAAAGCCATTTTGTTTTAACAATTTGATTTTTCAAAAACCAATTTTTGTTTCAAAAAATTTGAATTTTTAAAATGGCTTCTTTCAATAATGCTTTTGCTGAGGGTCAGTCTATAGTTAGACCACCAATGTTCAATGGTGAATATGCTTACTGGAAAAATAGGATGGAAATTTTTCTGAAAAACCATTGACGCTTGGAATATTGTTGAGACAGTTTACAGAGCACCGACTATAACTATAGATAATCGGGAAATAGAGAAACCAAAGGATCAATGGACAGAACTAGAAGATAAATTACAAAATTCTAATGCTAAAGCTATGAATTCTATCATCTGTTCATTAGATCAATTTGAAATTAATCGTGTCTCACATCGTCTAACTGTGCAGGAAATATGGCACACAGTAGAAGTGACTCGCAAAGGAACATCTCAAGTCAAAGAATCTCGCCTTGCCGTGCTAAGCAGCGAATACGAGAACTTCACAATGGCGAAGGAAGAAAATGTCAAAGAGATGCATGGATAACTTTCCAACATCGTATACAAATCAAAAGCTCTCGGAAAATCATACACAGAGTTGGAGATAGTCCGAAAAATCCTCAGAGTCCTTCCACGAAGATTTGAAGCAAACGTGACTGCCATTCAAGAATCAAAAGACTTAAACAAATGAAAGTTGAAGAACTCATCGGAAATCTCACCACTTATGAGCTAGAAATGAAATTCAAGGAAGAGCGTGAAGGAGGAGATACTCGAAAGAAATCAATAGCTCTTAAAGGAACAACCAAGAGTGGTGATGATAACGATGATGGAGCAACAGAGCTGGCACTACTAATGAAGAAATTCAAAAGGTGGAATTACAAATACGGAAATCCAGCTCGAAATCAAAAAGTGAAAAGCGGAATAGCCAAAGCACTAGACTACTCAGAAGAACAGAAGATCATCTGTCATAAGTGCAACCAACCCGGACACATCAAGCCCAATTGTCCTCAAATTAAGCGATTTTAAAAAGAAATCAAGAAGAAGTTTTGCAGCCATGTGAAGTACAAGTGATGAAGATAATCAAAGTTCTAGCAGTGAGAGTGAGAAAGCAGATATGTGCCTTCATGGAAATATAACTGATAGCGACGATGACGAGCCAAGCGAGGTATCAAAACTCACTCACTCTGAATTACTTATTTATTTCCACGAAGTAAATGGCTGTTTTGAACGACTTGGGGAGAAATATGCTAAACTTGAATCAAAAGAAGAGACTTTAATAGAATTAAATGAACAACTTGACCAATTAGTTAAAAACTATCAAAGTAGGATCCCTAAGTGTGATAAGTATCCAACATTCGAAGAAGAAATTAAAAAATCAAAAATTAATATAAAATCACTTGAAAATGAAATTCTGATTTTAAAATAAAGTGAAAATACTAGGAGAGAGAATTATATTAAAAAGTGCATACAATTGTTAAAACGAAAATGAATCTCTCAAAACACAAGTCCAACAATTGTCAATGACTTTAGATGAATTTTCAAAAAGTGAAAAATCATTGAATATGCTATTAGAAAAGCAAACTGGTAATACGGTTAGACAAGAACTTGGACATAATCAATCCAACAATTTTGAAAGCAATATTAATCAAGTTAATTCTATGTGCACAATTTATAGAAAATATGGACACAATCACAATAATTGTTGGTGTAGACCCAAACATGTGAAAACTATACTGATTTGGGTTCCAAAAGGCGCAAATATAAAATCTCTCAAAGTTAAACAAATCTGGGTGCCGAAAGGAACATATATAAATAGTTTTGGATCTCCACAAAATTATTTTTCAAAATATTCTACCACTAACATTCATGGACCTATAAAAACAAATAGGTCACAAAAATATTTTTCCGTGTAGGTGTGGTGGCAGGCTAAGGAACAACAATAGTGCCACTTGGATTCTGGCTATTCCAAGGGCACACCAAGCGACAAAGCAAAGTTCCTTAGCCTAGTATAAAGGTGACATAATTATAATGGACAATAATGAAAAATATCGTAAAGGTAAAACAGGTAATGGTATATTTATTTAAACGATATATTAAATGTGATAATCTGCACCGTATTCTGAATTAAATTAGCCAATCATGAGATGATGAAATAATGATGATTTTTATTCTGACTAATTCAAAATTGTTGTCCAATTATATTCTTATGCCAAAAACACTATAAAAATCTCTAGTGCATTTGAATTACTTCATATATATTAGTTTGGATTAAAAATAGTGTTTTGTTGGATGATAATACATTTGGTTATAATATGGCTAACTCTATATTCACGGTTTTTGATTATTTACACGGTTTCAATTTAAATTCAAGAGAATGTCATTTAAAAAGCTGTTAAAATTGATTTTGAAATTTTTGGTGCACACTTCATGGTCGATCAAATTCAATTAGTGAATATTTGGAGTGAAAGAGAAATTCAGATGCAGATTACACTGGTAATCTAGTTGATAGAAAACTTACTAGTTGAACATGATTTTTGTAGAAACATTTAGTAACTGCATCATTTCTTTTAAGAAAATATCTACATATTTTTCATTTCAAATAATTTTCAAATAACAGAAATTTTTCTCAACCCCTTCGAGAAAATCATTTTTGACCATGTTTTTAGATCAGTCATTTTGAAAAATTGATTTCATAATTATTTTTGAATTTGATTTTAAATGATTACATTGACTAATCTGACTCCCTAATGATTATAGAAAAGATGAATAGTGATTGAAAAAGTGATGAGTGTTAATATTAATCATACATTACAACTAGAGACGGTATAATTAGTAAATTTCTTTAGAAATTTAAACAAGAGTTATAAAACTTTTTGTTGGTAAAAATTCCATGACCATCTCTATTCCATCATATTTCTAACGACCATCACTCATCAAAATTCTATATAGTTTATCGATATGTGGTACTTTAAACAGAAATCATTCGTTTTTAATTTTATATATCTTTTTAAAAAAATTAAAAAAAAATAAATAAATACCAAAGTATTCACTCTCATTTAAAAGTCCTCACGGTTATGCATGGGTGAATTACTTGGAATTTGTTATGTGCTTCCATGCTCATTTAAAAGCCCTCACGGTTATGTATGTATGGAACGCATATCAAAAATTGATTTTTAAAATAAACAAGTTGATTCTAATCCCATTTAAAAGTGCTCACGGTTATGCGTGGTAAGAAGATACTCGAATTCATATTTTTTTTAAAATAAAATTGGAATACTACTAATCTCATTTAAAAGTCCTAACGGTTATGCATGGTTAGTAGATATTCAAATTCCTGATATAAATATACCACAAATAGACACAACCGTATGGTTTTATATGATGACATCATTCACATCATTCTAAAAGTGGAATATGTGCTTAACAAAGTATTTATGATTTTTGTTTGATTTTTTATTGAAATTTAATATTTATATTCAATTGAGTTTTTTAATGTTGAATTAATATCGATCACTTTATCTCTATTTTCTCTAACACTATTACTCTTTTGCTGATAACGAAAGGGAGAGAGAAAAGTTAAGATTTTGTCGAATAAAATCAAGCAAAGGTCAAATATTTTCCATTTGCATCTAGGCTCATTTGCATATTTTTAATTGTATGCATATATGTAGGGGGAGTTTTGTGTAGAGAGGAAGCATTTAAATAGGGGAGCAATTAGAGTATATCAATGATCAAATACATTTAACAAATTCAAAATCTTAAATATATGTTTGTTATCATCAAAAGGGGGAAATTATTGAATATGCGATTATATGATTTTTTGTTTGATGATAATAAACATATATATATTCGTGTAAATGTATTTGTTAATGTACTATTTTATTTTCATAGACTAAATAAATACTTCCTAAATAAAAATAAATAACACAAAATTTGAATTCAAAAAGAAATTTTGTTCAAACAAATATTTATTACAATTTTTGAATAGTACAAAGTTCAAGCTCTCACTATATATATATATATTTATATATATATATTTATATATATATACACAATTTCAATTACAGCACAACTTTGATTACATCACGATTCACATTTACATTTGTCCTCACTACATATCGCTCGTTCACTCATAATTTATCTTCAACTTCATTCCAGATTGAATCCAGCATCTGAGCAATCTGAAAAAATAAATATTGACGCAATAAAATTGAAAAGAAAATATTTTTTGCAGTATAAAATAAAGGTGAATTTTGAAAATAATATTTGCCTCAGTTACTTGGGTTGTTCATCATCATTTAATTTTCAATTCATTATACACGAACAGCTTGTGACATACACAAGGTATCACTGTATATGCTCCAAGGCCGTGCACACCGATATATACACTTGATAAATTTACAGGGACAGGTAAGCATAGGTCAAACCCAAATTATCGGATTCAACTCAAGTGCAATAAAATAATGTCACAACTTTAATCACAAGGTCAAATCCGAGCTATAAGCTGGATTCAACACAGGTGCAAGTTCATGAAAATGATCAAGACAATTAAAACAAGCCTCGACCAAAAATCCAAATGTACAAGACCACATGATACTGCAAACTACAACAGAGGGACTAATATGCCAGAGAAAAGAAGTTCACATTTGAACATAGCATCAACAATGCAAATAAGTCACAAGGGTCAAGCTAATGAATGCAACTCGAGCTTCAGTCAGTACACACTCAAATACACATAGCAACAACTCAAGTCAGTGCACATCGACTGAAAGCAAACACACGTGAATGGTTAACAATAACAACAGCTCGTATACTTCAAAATGAACCATATGCACCAGCAAACTCAATACAACACAAAAGTTCTAAATTCAACATGAAACAAACACATTGCAACTGACTCGAAATAATGCTCAATGCACAGCATACATATGAATCAAGCTCATATATACTACAATAGTTTGAAAATGCAGCAAGTACTCAGGTCAACAGAGTGAATACAAATCATCTCACATAAAAAGCATATACCAGTTTGATATCATACATTCATAGACCAAACTACACAGTTCAAGAAAAACCAGTACAGTTTGCATATTGAAACCAAGTGCATGAAGACTGCATCAAGATGCAATCATACATATATGCAGCAGACTCGAGTGTACCAAGTGTACAAGTCCAGACTACAAAGACCAAGGCACAGTGCAGAAGAAAATGGCACCAAATCAAGTCAAACAAGTAACAAAGAACTGGACAAGCTATCATGAATGAACAAAAACAAAAATAAAACAGAGATATGCTACAGGATGATCAGCCACCAAAGTGCATGGCAACTACAAACTACAGATACGAACCAATACAGTGAACTACATAATGAACATGTATGGAGTGATGGTACAGATAATCATGCCAAAGTTTAGCATCAAATCAAAGCCGTAATTAACAAGTAAACAACTGCAGTTCAAATTAAAATAACCAGAAACAATATTCAGTGCAATGGTGATGGCCGAAGATGATACAGAGTCATGGAATCGCATATGCAAAATCAAATGACCGAAGTCAAATGCAAATCAAGCCGTGGTAGCCACGAAACCAAACAGTGCCATGATAGCCAAGTAAACAAACCAAGTCAGAAATCAACACCGTGATAATCAAGCAACGAAAAGAACGAATTGAATAAGTCAGGTCAATCTCAAGCATCCAAACGAAGTCGAATGGCCGAAGCTAAAATATTGAAAAAATCAGACGAACGCAAATAAAGGAGATCGAACTCCTATATAAACCAATTCATCATCGGCAACGAAAAAAATCGAGTTCAAGCATACAACCAGAAAAGAAAACAAGCAAAAATATTACATACCGAAGCCATCTCGAGCTCGATCAAAATTCGAAGCAGTAGAAGTAGTTAACAGATACCATCGATTGACAGAAAAGAAACGTTGAACCATCTATTCAATCGATCATACAAAGTCGGCATCTTCGAATTTAAGATAACCCTAATTTGGAACGAAGCCTTAATTTGCAAAGACGAGAACAAAGCCGCCATTATCATAAAGGAACGGGCCGATAAAAGATAAAGAGAAGGAATAATTATTGGGCCGGTCGTTGTATTAGTTTTTGGGGTTTTAAAATTATATTAGGCTCATAATTATTATTAAGGTTTAGTTTTTGTTTTTTAATTGTTTTTTAATTGTATTTTCTTTTTTAAACCGTTGTAATTTCTAGTCGTGTGACTAGGGGACAAACTACGTGGCGTAGTTTGAGAATTAGCAACTCAGTGGCTGAGTTGTGGCAGGGTTTTGAGCGTAGAGTTAGGTTAGTCAGTAGCGGGTGTCGCGAGTTTACGTGTGTAAGCGTGTGACTACTTAATTTATAGTAGAAACCTTGGGGGCAACACGTAGGTAGGGTTTTGCCGAAGCTGGGTAAATTCTGTGTCGTTCTATTTCTGCATTTATTATTCTGCTATTATCTGTGCTGCTATTATTCTGTGATCTGTGTTGAAATTATTTTATAAGCTTCCGTAATTAATTTTTATAATTAATAGCATCACCATATTCACCCCCCCCTCTATGGTGAAATCGATCCTACAGACGTCGCCACCATCCTACTTCATTCTAGAATCTCCATCGCGTACACGGTTGTTAAAGTGATTTTCGGAGTTGGCAGAGAGTATGACAACTTCCAATCCCAGTCTCTTTAACAACCAAACGTTATTATAAACCATGGTTTACATTTCAAAACAAACATTTCCATTTCAAAAATCATTTAAACCAAATTCTATTACTCTTCCAATATAATATCCATTTCAAAATTGGTAATATTTCCAAATCCATACGTATTAGTTATAGCACTTTAAAATGTAATAATTTAGAAATCATAACACTTTCAAACCATACAATCATTATAGCATATTTAAAAATGCAATAAGTTAGAAACTGTAATACTTTGAAAATGTTATTCCTATATAATAGCATTTTGGAAAACATTGCAATTTAGAAATGGTTGCATTTTCAATACATAATCTACAGTAACATAGCATTTTTAAAATGTAACTAAAATAACATAGCATTTTGAAAATGCTACAAATACTACTATAACATGTTTAAAACATACTGTTTCAATTTTTTTTATCATGGTTCTATTTATACAAAACATATCTATTTCATAACTAAAATCTATTATTATTATTAGGTTAGAATTAAAATTCCATATTAAATTAAATTTAAATTATTAAGTTATTTATCATAGATAAAATCTTTAATTTAGTTCTAAACGGAATATTTACTTATAAAATTTTAACTTAATAGAAAACCAATATATCATTATATTTAAATCATTAAATCAAATTTTAGTTAAAATTTCATATATTTATGAGTTAAAAAATACTTAATATTATTTAGAAAACTATTATTTTAAAATTAACCATGGGTCTGTATAATATTTTCTAACCTAGGTTAAGTGATACAGATATGTATCATTTCAATCCGTAGTTTATAAAATTCTGGGTTCTATCATTTCAAACCAGCAATCCCAAGTCAAATAAAATAAAGATCGCTTGAGCCTATCATTTCAGCTCATGACGATTTTGCCCTATTCTAAAGTCCATTCGGGTATGTATCATTTCTACCTATAGTGATTCTATACTAACAAGGAAATTGCAGTGTGAGAAGCAGAAAATAAAATAAACAGTATAACATAGCATATCATATCAAGTGATGTAACAGGCGTATAATCAGGTTGTAACATCATATAATGTCATGTAATAAGCATATATGAACTTAGATCATCATAGCATATCAACTACTGCACATTCACAAGTCATTGTTTCACAATTATATAAGTACGAATGTCGAGAGTGATAACTCACCTTCTAAAGCTAGAGATGATAATTCAAGACACACAACCCAACTCCGAAAAGCACGATAAAGCACGAACTAGATTTGAGTGGATGAAGAGACAAGATTCAAATCTTGTAAAAAAAACAAATACAACATATATAAGCAACTATTTATAAATAAAGAATAAAATAAATTACAAAGCAAACAGACAAGCCTCAACACAAATAGGCTCGGCCACATAGGGAATAGGCTCGGCCACTTGTGTTTTGGGCTCGGTCACACCACTTTATGCTTGACCATCATCAAACAAAGCTCGACCATGTTCACAAATATACACGGCTATGGGTAGACGAATGAGTGGCAAAGCATGGCAAAGCAAAAGGCACTAGGCAAACAAAGAGGCAAGGCAAACTTGAATAGTCATGTGCATTATGGTTCGGCCCTATGGCTAGCATGGCTCGGCCTGTGCTCATGGTGATGCTTTAGGCTTGGATCAAGTCAAGGCACCTGAAGTGGCACGATTATGGAGTGTTCACGGCAAGGCAAGTCAAGGTGGTGGAGGAATTAGTGGTGGCCGAGGCAAGCAAAGAGGAAGGGGATGATGTGGTGGGCTTGGCTTGGGTTTCTACAAGCTTTGGTGATGGAGTTTGAATCTTTGGAAGTCACGGCCTGGGTAGTGGAGAGGAGGTGATGGAGATGGCCAGTCATAGGTAGTGATATGGTGGAGTGATTGTCGGCAAAAGGAGCATGGCCGAACTAGCTTGGAAACAAAAGAGAAAGGAAAAGAACAGGAGAAGAAGAAGGAAAAACTTAATGTAAAAATTTTCTTCAGGAAATGAAAATGAGAAAGAGAGATAGAGATGAGAAGTTTTAAACGGCTAGCACAAATAGAAGGACATCAAGTCATTTTGAAAAGGCAAACAAGTGTCCATTGGGAAATTCAAAGCCGAATAGCAAAGCCCACTTTAAAATAAGATCAAAAACCAAATAAAAATCAAGCCAAACAAAATAGGAAATAGAGAATAGAAATTAACAATAAAATACAAGAAATAATCGCGTGCAAAACGTTGAAATTTATCAAATTTAGAGAGTATGAAATAGAATTTGACGAAACGAAAAGCAAAACGAGTATCAGAATCAAATTCAGCTTCAAAGAAAAAGATTGAAAATTAAAAATTCAAATTTTAAAATTTCAACTGAAAGTTAAAGTTTAACCAAAGTTGACCAAAATATAAAATTTTCAAAAAATCATTATTTTATTTTATTTGGAAAAATAATTATAAACAAAATCCAAAAATTCATTGGAAAATCCCAAATTTTCAATTTTTAAATGATTTAAAACAAAAGTTTCAAATAAACTGAATAAAAATATTTATTAAAATTATGGGTTGTTACACTATTAACCTTTGGCTGACTCAGGCCTACCAGACAAAGTAACAAACTTTATCTAACACCTATTGGACATGCCTCTTCTGGACGATCTGTCCTTAACCATTTGTTAAATACTTACCTTCTGGACGGTCTGTCCCTACTTAACATCTCCTAGGGTCACCTGATCTTAATGGTTTTGTGGGCTCACCGGTAATCCATCTATATACAAAATATGTTCCCTTCTATGTATGTAATCATAATTTTAGTCTTACCTATGACAAAGCCCTACACACTGTAATTTTGGACAAAAATAGCTGGGGCCAATAGCTAATGTATAGGGTGCGACCCTATACCAGTCCCAGTTGGTATCCTAATATCTGAATCATTTTTATTAAGGGATACCTTCTCATAGTTTCCTTGAAAACCTTTACATCTAAAATTGATTTAAAAACTTTTAAACCAAACTTAAATAAGGAAAACATTTATACTCTATGCTTCACTCAAAATCACTTGGCCATGTTATATATATACACATTTTGCTCAAATCTTTATCAATGAAAGCCTTTAAACATTTGAAAGTACCCCTTTCAAAACCATTCATATAAACCTTTCAAAACATTAGGAAAAGCCTTTCCTTTAAATCATTAAAATCATTGGAAAGCCTTTCTTTAGACTTTTCGAAACCATTAGGGAACCACCCCTTCGAAATCTTCTTCATAACCTTTCCAAGATATTAAAATTTCAAACCCTTTGAAAGCATTTGGGATTCAAATCAACGCAAGTGGAGAAACACCTTTCGAAGCCATTTAAGTCGAAACCATTCCCTTTTGAAACCATTGGATTATTCTTTTAAAGAAAATCACAAAGGGTCACAAACAACAAGTTCGAAAGCTTACCCTTTCAAAATCTATTACTAAGTTAGGAAGTGATGGTATCGAAACACCCCTTCCAAAAGTATTAGAGAAGTGACTAATTTAAAAATAGAGATTACCTTTCGAAATCATTGACTACAAAAGGTAGAGAGGCGGTAGCTAGTGGTTTCGACCCCTTCGAAATTTTTACTTAAAATAAAAGAATGCAACCAAGTCAAAACCATTGCTTTGAAAATATTTGACCCAGTCAAAAGCAACCGAGTTGAAACATAACTCTTTCGAAAGCAAAGCAGGCACTACCATAGTTTTAAAACAAACATACCCCAACCCCTTTGAAACCTAATGTTTCGACCAAGTACCCTCTCACCCTTATCCAAAACGCTATGTACCAAGTAGCTTGATACCATGCACTCTGGTTTCAAAACCATTGGTGGCGAAAGGTCTGGGTCGGACCCTCTATGCCGAAAGTGGCGGAACATGCTAAAATCATGTTATTTTTGTTTTTAACTTAAATGAGAAAAAATATTTAACTAACCTGCCTTTATTTGTCAAATTTTTATTGGATTACTAAATAATTTCAAAAAAGTGCTACCAATAATTTCAGAAATAACAATGACTTTTATTTTTCAAAATGCCCCTCCTTCTTGATTAAATATATAAAACATTTAAGTCTCATACCTTAAATAATTTTATATATTTATCACAACATATAGGAAAAATCCTCAAAAATCTATTTTAATATGTTTTCTAAAATATAAAAATTTCGGACCTAAATAATTATTTGTTTTGCCATAAATAATTTATAATTCAATAAATCATTTTCTTCACAAGAAAATTAATATAAAATCCATATTCAATTAGAAAATTACAAAAATTGAAACCCATCTCTGAAATAACATTTTTGGTCTATATCTAAAATCGCAAGGCATTTGGATGTCATTAAATAGGGTTTTCACATCAAAATATATCATAAAAATCAATATGAACATGCGTAAATCACCACCAAGTATATTAAAACATTTAATCATCCAAAACATGGCATTATCATGCAAAATCAATCCGTTTTAAAATTAAAACCGAAAACTAAAGAAAAATGGGATGTAGTTATCATTCACCTTAGATTTGTGATTAAAGATGTGAGATTTGATGTTAAACAAGGTGATTTACTTCTTCTGCTTGAAAATCCTAGCTTTTATCTTCTCTTGAGATTGAAAATGGTGATCGAGCTTAAGGTATTTTTTCTTGAGAAAATAAAATAAACATGTGTTTGACTTCCTAAGGGTTTAGGGTATAAGTTCTATCATTTTTTCAATTGTGCCCTTTCTAATTTCCTAACACTTTTATTTATGTTATCTCCTTAGTTCATTATACATGTAGGCACGGCTGCCCTTGGTTAAATCAAATCTCAATCTATTAATCATCTTACATTATTTTATTTTATTTAGCTAATTAAATATGCTTAATAACGTTACTAAAAAATAGGGTGTTACAGGGAAGAAGCTTACACTTGAGCCTAATTAGTTTTTTTTACTAGGTAGGGATGGTTTAGTAATTTAGGCTGTTCACTATTGCTTGAAGGTAGCTAAGGCTTCTTCCATAAGAAGACAACAACCACCCCCTTAGGTGCTTCTAAGAACGGGGAGGACCGGGTTGATATCGCTCGTTCTTCGGCCGACTTCGATTGTGAGAACATCATTTCCCTCTTTCCTTTGATTGTCAATCAGGCCAACCAACCCCCAACAGGCTGCTTCTCTTATTCACTTACTTATATGAAGACCCAGGCAACATTTCCCCTCCACAATTACTTTGTTAGACTCCTGAACATGCATCACCTAGTGTGGGGGCAACTTACCCTAAATGGCAAAAAACTTCCAGTGGGGATCTTTACCGTTTGTTATGATTTGAATTTTCCAATCCCGACCCAGTTCTAACCAAGCTATTTGTCAAGCACTGTTGGCAATCCAAAATTGACCTAGGCACTATTATTGTCATTAGGTTATTGAGATACCCCTTTCTTTTGCCTTCCGGGAAAAGCATCGGCCTACTAGGATCAGTTGTTCTTTGTTCTGGCTATTGTCTATCCAACCCTCATAATACGAGCCTTTCACCGTGCTTGGTGTATTTCTTACTTATTTCATTTCCATTATAATTTTTCCAAAAAAATTTCACCTATTCTTCTTTCTTCTTCCACGTTGATCCCTTATCACCGAAGGCATAGGCACTCACTTTTATAAGGAAAACATCCACTAAATAAATGTGACCGACACGAAACTGGCGATAAATTTAATCGATAAGAAGTTATGTTAGGTCGAACAATCCGTCTTGAGTTAGGTCATAGAAGGCAATAGAGCTATGGTAAGAACCCAGGTCATGCGACCAGCTTAGCTATGGGGATCGTGATCAGGGAGCCATTGGTGATATTGCTGGTAGTGGATATTGAGTATGAGGACAAGGTAACTATACCGAACCCAGGACGAATAGAGGTGGGTGATATGGTGAGTGGTAAACTTACGACCCAACCCTTTTGGAGGATGTCACGGTTCCAAGCTGCAATCACTTATTGACTAGTCCTTCGGTTATTCTACCACACCAGAGATGCCCATGGTAGGGAGGATGGGTGAATGGGCATAGGAGCCGGATATCCCAACAAGTGCGGGCTCGTCCTCCAAGAACCCTCCGGCCCATGGGTCTCTGACCTAAGTTACCCACACCATGCCCTCGACACATAACACTCCAAAGGGATACAATCTAGCAGTAACAACATGGAGTCTTCCTACCACCTTTAGTTAGAAGGCAGTAGGGAGACTAACCTAAAAAGGTTATCTTAGCTTTGCATTTCTTTTCCTTTATTTTTAATTGAACTTCCTTGTTTGTGCTTTATAGCGGTCAACTTGAACTTAGCACCAACTATAGACCACCACTATAATGAGGAGTACATTGTCTTGGAGCACCACTTTGCAACATCGCGAGGGCATTAGCTCCCAATGGTAGCCACCGGACACTAGTGTCCAACAGCAGATGCTAATTAGTTCCTAATCACCTCAAGGAGGGGGACATATCTTTCCTCTACATGATCTGACACTACAACAGACTCTGGTGGAGGCGACCTGACATTGGGTCGAGGTGGAGAAGGAGAGAAGGCAGTTGAAGAGGGCCTACATTGTTGAGCCAAAGGGTTCTGAGAGTGGCTTAGTTAATATATTTTCTAAGGAAGTGTATGTTTTATGCCCATATTGGGGGACTCACAATACGAGGTTATGGGGTAAGCCACTTTGAAGATAGTTAAGGACGATAGGACCCACCTATAAATGCATTCAATTTTCAAGCTGGCTATGGAGGCCCTAACTAGTAAGCGCTAGCCTAGGTCAGGTTGGGAGACCCATTCCTTGTAGGTTGTGGTGGATGCCCAACTAATGGATGCCAATTTGGTAAGGATCCACATACTTAATAGTTTTTCTTTTCCACTCTCCTCTTTGATTTATTTACTCATAGGGTTAAAAGTGCAGGTGACACTATGAGCTCTTCACATTACATGGGCCTCTAGACATTGAGGAAGAAGGTACAGGATGAAATGGCCATAAGCCAATGAGAAGAAGGTTTGACAAGAGAGCTCAAGAGGTAGACTCCAATGGTTGAGAAGGAGGCCATGGAGTACAAGAGGTTGTAATGACCAGTATTTTTAACTATTTTAAATTATGAAAATTAATATGAGTACCGAAATGGTTAGAAATAAAAATTCAATGTTTATTTATGTAATTAATTTGATATGAACTTAGACAAAATTTTGAAATAAATAATTTTGAAGATTTAAGCAATAATAAATGTTGCAATGGAATTCTATGCAATTAATATGTTGTAATCAATAACTAGAATTGAATAATAATGTTGAAATACTGTGAAATGGAAATATTTGTTTTATTATTGGGATTTGTTTTAAAATGAATTTTAAATGTTAAATGACTTATATTTCAGTTATAGTGGTTTATTGGATAATTAAATTGTTTAAATCTAATACTAAAAAATTATTTGAATAATTGAATTCTGGATTAATATGATTGAAAATGATATCGGGAGTTGATATAAATTTTATTTAATTATTGAATGAATATTCTTAACATTTAGAGTTGGATTTAGAAGTGAATAATTAGAAATTAGAAATTTTACATTATTAATTAACAAGTAAAAATAGCCATTTCAAGGTAAGCAGGTCGCAGGTTCGATTCCCGTCTGCCCTACTCCCAATTCAAGGCGTGGAGGTGGGTCCCCGTCAATCCTAAAATATGGTTGGGAGCATCAAATCTCTGTGCTGGGATGGCTAACCTCCCTCCTGTCTGTGGTCGTACCAGGCAGGTTGGGGGCTCCTCCTATACCTTCGATATCAACAGGGTTCTGGGTTGAGTTTTTTTTTAAAATAGCCATTTTGGCAACTGTCTTGGATTTTGACGAAACTAGTTCAATTGAATTCGCAATAGTGTATTATTATCGAATTTCAAATTTCGTAGCGATTGGAGTTACCGTTCGGTTGTATGGAATAGAAATGCGTTGAATTTAATGTCGAAAGTTTAATATTTTAATTCGATTCGAAAAGCTTTCTTCTATATACGATCGAATTAGGCCACGGAACATATTCCATTGTGTTAGAAATAGGGGTAAAACATTATAAATGCCAAACGACACCCGTCATTTGGAGTTCGTCCAAAATTTCGCACGAACAGTCGATATAGTGTTAAAATAATATAGCCACACACACACACACACACACACACACACACACAGATATATATATATATATATATATATATATATATATATATACGCATATATCACTCAGAAAACCCTAGATAATACCCTAGCCGCCATTGTTATCTTTAATGGCCAAAATGCTCTTGTATTCCTCCTTTGACTTCTCCTTATGCATCAACAATTAGCGAAAATCACCAACTAGAAAGTCGTAGAGTTCGTGGAGTACTATAGATCCAATGGTGGATCTGAGTTATCATCGTCATTTGGAGGAGAATTTACGCTGCATGCAGCATGCATTCATGGAGGTGTTATGTCACATAAGGATGGCCGAGTTTGACAATACCCTGAGCATGGGTAAGTTCGTGATGAGGGTTCGAATGGTGGTGGCCGATCAACTCCTAGATGATCATGGTGATCGCGATAATTGGATGAACAGAGGCAACTTATGGGTTTCACATGCGTTTAACTGAGAACGAGGAAGATAGAAACAGTGGCCAAGATTTTCAGGTCTAAGGATGAACGGCCCTGATGAGATTTAAAATTAAAATATAAAAAGAAAGGAAATTTTATTTATATAAATTATATTCAATTCTTTAAAATGTTTATCTTTGTCATACGAGGTCAAAATTGGATGAAACAAGCGGCGTTGGAATCGTGTCGACGAAGGTTTTGGCATGGAATCGAAGTGGTATTTATTTGAAGCTGAAATATTTTCAGTTTCAAATAAAAGTTTAGTGTTCTATATGCTCACGAAGTACTAAAACAATTTTTGTGTAGTTAAAGTTATATTGTGAAGGGATTTAAATTTATTGACTGTTGTTTGGTAAATTTAGTTGACATTTAAATTGATATGAATCAACGTGATAAGAATTTGAATTGATAGTTCAAATTTGAAATGGAAATTAATTTATTAGTTAAATTCTCGATCGTTGATAACTAGTAAATTGATATGATATTTTGACTGATTTGGATGTTGATTGTGATGGATGCTATTGATTGATATTTTAGATGTTTATTTAGTCTGACATATCCTGTTATCATCCGGTATATTATTTATAGCATATACAACTGTAAACCGAATTATTTCTAATAAACTAAGAAATAGATTAAAATGATATATACCTATGACATTTATTTTGGATTGAAATGATATATACCCATCCCTGAATTTTAATTGAAATAACCGATTCACTTAGCTATAGGATAGGAAATTATATACGGACATACCAGATTGGTTAAATTAAATGATTTTAGAATTTTTGATTTGAAATTATTTAAAATGATTTTGATTTAAAGAAATAAAAATTAAATTTATGGAAATCGAATTAATTTTGAACACGAGCTCAAATGTGGAATTAAACTGTATTAAATGAATTTTGAAAAAAAAGAATTTGAGATTTTGAAGTTATAATTGAAATACGATTTGAGTTTTGGAAATTGATTTGTTTTAAAATAATTGGATTTAATTCGAACTTCGAAATATTGCTAAGTAAACATAATTTAAGACGATATTTCAAAAATTAAGCTTGGAATTGAATTATTTTGAGGATTTGAATCTTAAATTGAATATTAAAGTTAAATTTGATTTAAATGATTTAAATTGACTGTAAAATCGACACGAACTCATAAATTGAAATGGTTTAAAAATTGAATCTAAACAAATTCAAATTGGAATCGAAATTAAAATTAACTGAAATTGAAATCGGAATTGAAATATTGAAATCGAAATGGAAATTGATTTGAATTGAAATTCGAATCGAAATTAATTTGAATTGAAATGGGAATTGAATGGATTTAAATTAAAATGGGAACTGAAGTGATTTTAGTTAGAAATTTGGAATTGAATATGTTTGACTTTGAAATATTTTCAAATAAATTATTTTAATATAAAATTTTTAAAGTCGGTCTTCTTAAAATATTCAAATATTTTGATTTCCAAGCTATTTTATTTTATAAACCATTTTTAACACTTAAACTATTTTATATTAAAATATTTTAACTCTTTAAATTATTTTAAACTATTTTCTAAAAATTCAAACTGGCTAAGATTGGAATATTTATACTTAAATCATGAATTTAAATACGAATTGGGTTAAATTGAAGTTATAACCCTGAATGGGAATTCGAAGTAATTTTGAATTGGAACTGAAATCAGGATATTAAGGCAAAAATGGTTTTGAATTGATATAATATATTTTGAGTAAATATGATGATTTTGAAATGAATTTGATTTTGAAGCGAATATGATATTTTGATATCAAGTATGAAGTGTTTTCAAAATATAAAAGAACCATCGTTTGCTGGGTTTGAAGAAAGAGAACGATGATGGATAGACCCCGGCACTGGTGTCAATTTGAAATTACTAAAACAGGATAGCTTGACAGGGCCAAGTAGGCTAATTACTCCAAGCGGACACCATTCTTCGATTTTCTTGGACTTGGTGCATATTATTACTCTTGTTGTTGGTTTCGATTGGTGTGCCTTAATTTTCTTATCCATCGACGGTTTATTGGTGTTTTATATGCAAATTGTATGACATTGCTTAAAAACACGTTAATGGGGATTAATGTAAAGCCTTAACACTATTTTGATATTTATTTTACTGATTAGATATTATATATATAATGTATTCTACTACGTATATATATTTTGACGGATCCTTAAGAGATGGAAAATCCCGTAACATCTCTTGAGTTATTGCACGCACGTTATACACTGGATGGGAGATGTAAAACCCATAAACATATCTGTCGCCATGGCACTCATGTTATGTGCGATATCGATTTGACTCACATAAGAATATTTTAGTCCTGACTCGAGATTTTTGTCTTTTTATTACGCTTGGGTCAGCCTTGAGTTTTCAGCTTATTGAAGATTTATTATGGAGGATGAAGATGAAGATTTGGTATATTATTACTACTATTATTCATGCATCATGTTGTCTTCTGCATTACTTTATTTATCCCTGGTGTGTTTATATAACTCTAATGAATGTTTTAAAATTATAATCGAATTTATAATATAAACAGCTTCATGAACCTTTTATTTGATTATTATATTTTATCATTCCGCTACGAGATTATGTGTTTGTTTTCTTCTTCTTTCTTATTTTTCTTAATTAACCCCATTAATTATCTATATTCCAGATTGTTTAAGTTGGACATGCGTGGATTATTGTCAATTTAAACCTTTCAAAACGTGGGTTGTCACAGAGGAGGTCCTTGGAGGAGAAAGGTGCTCGACACATGGCTAAGATGGCTATGGACACTACTATTAGGGAGCGGGCTTAGGAGGTGAAGAAACTGGGGGAGGAGCTTGGGCAGATATGGGCAGACCAAGAGATGAGCCACAAGGAAGATGATGAGATGAAGGGGGTTTGTAGTAACACCTATAGTGCATAAGCCAGGTCGAGATTGTAAGGGAGAAGGATGCCTGAGAGATGTTATGGAATGATAGGCTGACCATGATACTGAAGCTGATTTTATTGCTAACTATCATCTCTCTTTTGCAGTTAGCTTCCTCATCCCAAAGCAATATGATGAGGTCTACTGCAAGCTGATGGTAGAAATGGTAGGGATTGGGAGTTCGCTCGACAATGTTACCTACCGAGCAAATTACCTCCTTGGCAAGCAAGCCAAGCGAGCCAACCATTGATGATCCCATGATGGTGGATAAGCAATCATTTTTTCATGACAACTGCCAAATCACCGGTCACCTCCTACCATTGAGCGGTGGAGTTATTGGACTTTCTGATTTATGCTACTGCATTGTTTAGGCATGCCCGCTATTGTAATGAAACTCCTTATTGAGTATTATGATCCCTTTCCTTTTCATAATGAAATCCTTCATTATAGATTTGTTTGTTTAATGAAACATTCTTTTTTTACCTCATACATTTCTTCTAGCACTATTCATGTGAATATACAAATACTTTTCCTTCATTCTTACTTTTTATCAGTTCTTAAGCCATGCAGTTTAGGCAGCCTAATGTTGTTAAGTAAATAGCAGACTTAGCTTTTTGTGCACAATATAATGGATAAGTAGACATAAGGAAAAAAGAGAGTACCTAAACCAGATAAACTTATCCTTCACTGAGGCATCCTGCCCATAGCATTACATTGAGGGCTAGAGTTGGCGACGGGGCATCCATAGGTGGTTGGCCAGTGCTTAAGTGGAGCTGCCTTTGTTGCATCTGCGGGTCGCTAAGGGGCCCGACTTTGTTTGATAACTGCTTTAGGTATTCCTGACTCAACTAGTGCTATGGATACAATGAAATGGGTGGTTGCACTATTGGTTTGCCTTACCTGTGGCACCAATGCCTTACCTAACTAGGAGGCGGGTCACATCACAGTACAATGACATGGGTGGTTGCACTATTGGTTTGTCGATGCCCCTGAAATGGAAGGGAGCATTAAGTGGCTTGTGCTCCTCATATAGTACCACTACGGATGCAGATTTGGGGTTACAACGTATGTAACCACGCCGACATAGCACTAGTGCCCCAACCTACTAAGGGGACCAGTCGCATCATAAGTAAATGAGTTGAGACAATAGCGTGGGTGGTCGTTCCATCCATACGTGGATGCCCCTAATATGGAAAGGAGCATTGAGTGGCTTGCATGCCCATATCGAGCAATAATACATATGCCAATTTTTAGGTTATAACATAGGTAACCATGCCACCATGGTACCAATATCACACAGGGATGGGAGGATGGGTCACGTCATAGGCAAACGAATCTGGACAATAGTGTGGTTGGTCATGCCATCGATTTGTTGATGCCACCGAATGAAAGGGAGCTTTGAGTGGCTCATGCATCCTCATGGAGAATTTTTAGGCGCTCCTTGGTTACAGAAGTGGGCCTCCTCGACCAATCCTCTTCGGGTATCTGTTGTTGTGACATTCCCTAATAAGGAAAAGAACATTAATTGGTTTGTTATGGCTAAGTATCCTTGTTGATACATGAATGAAGAATGTTTGGGTATTCTCTATTTACATTACATACTTTGAATATTCATACAAAAAAATTCCTTAAAACTACGGTAAAATCCTATAACCTTATAACCATGCCTTACATAATTTCACACAAAATATGCCTGAAGGAGCTCTGCATTCCAAGTGAAGGACACATGGGTGTCATAAGGGTATAAAAGGCAGTAGACGTCGGTTGATGAGTGCTGATTATATATAGGCCCTCCCATTTTGGTTCCAATACTCCTATAGTTGGATTATTATAGTTTTCAAAAACCTGACACAATACTATGTCTCTAACCATGAATTGGCGAAGCATCACCCTCTTATTGTAGTGCTTTACTATCTTTCCTGAGTACGCATGATATGGAATTCTGCCTCTACTCTTCTTTCTTATACTGTCGAGCCTAAGTTTGAGCAGTTCTTTATTTTTCTTAGCCATAAGTGAGGTCCCTTAAAGATGGAACGTCGACTTCAACTGGTAGCATAGCTTCATATCCTAAGCCAAAGAGAATGGGGAGTTCCCAATTAACGTGTAGTTGTTGATGCGATATGACCAAACATGAGTGCTAGATCTTCACCCCATTTTCCTTTGGCCCTAGTGAGGCGCTTCTTCAACATTGCCTTGATGGCCTTATTTATTACCTCAAACTACCCATTCTCTTGTGGGTGGACAACAGAGGAGAAGCATTTTTCTATTCCATTTAACTTATAGAATCCTTGGAACAGCCGGCTCTCAAACTGTGTGCTATTGGCTATTATGATTTTCTTAATGAGTTGAAGTAACAAACAATATTCTTAATCACAAAGTTTAGGATCTTAAGCATAATCACCATGGTGGGGACTCCACATGTTATCCAGCATCTTGACCAAGTAGGTATTTACTCGAATTTGAATGTCGAGATGAAGAGATAGCGATTCACGAACTTGAAAACATACTTGAAGGACCTTGATGTTCATATTGTTTGTCACATATTTCCTGCTAGATTTCTACATTTCTATAGGACTTTGGTTGATGTGCCACTTTGGTTGTAATTAATGGAGATTACGACATGATTGTATCCAGCATTTGGGTTTTGGGAGCTTTCTAGTTAAGTCAATACCCTAAGTGTCAAATGGCGAGGAGGACGTCATTAGAGTTAAGAGAATTAGAGAAGCTCTTGGGATCTTGGTGAAAAGTTAACATGGGTCACACTTCTTAACTTAGTTCATTACATCCTTGATCATAGTGAGTCAGTTATAGCCCTAGAGACAGCTTTCTTTGCTAGGATTTGCCCCTGACATGATGTCCGTAGAAGGTTTCATGCAGTTCTTCAATATATGGTCGACTTCCACGCTTGTCACACACCATTGAAGGGGAGTTGAGTACCACCGACGGTAAAGCTTACCGTTTATGATGGTATGATGAAGTGCTGGATATGAGATTTTTCGAGTCTTTTTTTTCAATGGGTAGTTCGCCGCTTGTGAGGTATGTTAGTAGCATGTTCATTCAGGAATTAGTCCGGGCTTCATTAATTTCAATGGAAATTGCCCTCGATTCAAAGCAGGGGCAGCCCGCACCTCCAATATGACCTAAATGATGCTTTCTTAAGGATCTTTTGCCACCCTGGCCAACTAGTTGGCCTTAGCATTCTTCCCATAGGGGATCTATTCTAATTTAAAGTATGTAATGGTGTTGATCAATCTCTTGGTTTCTGTAACATAAAGGGCCAATGTATTTCCCTTAACTTGGAATTGTTCTCTGATTTGGCTAACAACTAGTGAGGAGTCACTAAACACATGCAAAAATTTATATCCACGACTCTCTTGCCATTACGAGACCGACCAAGATAGTTTCATACTTGGCTCATTATTTGTAGCCTTGAAGTTTGGAAATACGATGAAGCGTAACACTTTCCCATCAAGCATAAAAAGGACCATGCTAACCCCTAATGCCTTTTTCATTAGATGCACCATCAACATAAAGCTGCTAAGTTGGTAGGTTATTTGACAACTCTTCATCGACGTTGTCCGAGCTTGAACATTCTGTTATGAAATTGGTGACAGCTTGGCCTTTGATTAAGGTGCGATGATGGAATGTGATGTGGTGTCCAAACTCTAAGGATTACTTTAATATGTGGCCAGCTATATCAGATCTCCTTAGGACCTGCTTCAATGGTTGGTTCATGAGAACTTTGATGGGGTATGCTTGGAAATATGATCGTAGACACCGACCCATCATCAGCAGTAAGTAGCCTAATTTTTTAAACTTGGTTTATCTTGTTTTCGAGTTCATCAATTCTTTATTTACATTGTAGATGAGATATTGAATCTTCTTCATCGCAAACAAAGGCAACACTGATTGCATCATCAGTTAAGTGCAAGTCCTCTCAGTCAATGGGCTCGGAAAGCATAAGTGGAGTGGCTAGATACCTTTTTATGTCTTCAAAGGCTTGGATGCACTCTTTATTCCATAAAAATGGCTTTCCCTTCTCGATAATGTCAAAAAAAGGGTGCGCAATGGTATGTGGATTCTGACATAAAGCAGCTAAGATGTGCGACTATCCCATTAAGACTCTACACTTGCTTGATTATTGAGGTATTTGAATATTTTGAATTTCCCAAACCTGGTCGAGATTGGCATTAATGCACTTGGCACTTAATACAAAACCAAGGAACTTTCTAAATCGAATAACGAATGAATATTTTTAGGGATTGAGCTTCATACTGTATATATGGAAAATACTACAAGGTTTGGCTAGGTTCTTTACATGCCCTCTAGCCTATTTAGATTTCACCAACCTTTCATCCACATAGACCTCCATCGAACAGTCAATTTGCTGGAAGAACATCCAATCGACAAGCTATCGATATATGGAAATTTGATTATGCCAAGAGTAGGCATCCAAGAATGTGAGTAGCTCATGTCCACTAGTCACGTCGACAAGCTGGTCGATGCAGGGCAGTGGGAAACTATCTTTATGGCAGGCCTTCTTATGATCTAATAACTAATATAGGTTCTCTAGGCCTCACTAGGCTTTCAAACAGACACTGGGTTGGCTACGTAGATCGCATATGTTGCTTCACAAATGAACCTATTTTCTAGTAGTTTCTCTACTTCTTCTTTAAGGGCCCTGGACCATTTAGGGTTAAGTGGCCATCTTTTTTGCCAAACCAGACGAGCTGTCAAGTCAATATTAAGGGTGCGACATATAGCAGAGGGATCTATGCTGGTCATGTCGGCATTCCCCCAAGCAAACACATCTTTCTTTCTTTTTATGAAACAAATTAGTGTATCACTTATTTTCCAAACTCAACTTTGTGCCTATTTGGATGACCATGTTGGAATCATCATTGTTAATTGACATTGCCTCAAGCGGGGTTGCCAACCCAACATCTGGATTTAAATATCCTATACGAGGGTTGAGAGGATCTTCTATCCTACACTCTCTTCTAGGTCACACTTGTACAAAATATATATCATGCACCAGATAACATCCTCAACCGGGACAAATGGAAGTGCGTGAATTCAAGGTCTATAACTGCCCCCCTTCTCTCACACATGAGTCCATCGACGCTTAAAAAGGTGTGGCGGTATCTTCTGCTCTCGCACACCATCGGGATGAGCTTGTTCAATCCATGTTGCAATAATTTTTTCTCTCTTGCTTGGATTGGCCAGAGAAAGACTACCTCTGTCAGTTGCATTGTCTTGACCCCTGACATAAATGGAAGCATTGTATGGCTTAGGTGTTCTCTTAGGGGCGGTGAACATTATGGATTCTTTTTCTTCAAGGCTTCGGGCGACCCCACTGATATAGTTAGGGTTATTCCCTAGGAGTAATTATGTAATTTGTACATATATCTAACTCGATAACCAATACTATTTGGAGAAAAAGGATTTTCTTTCTATCATATACTTGATATTACAGTGTTGTGTGGATTAATTTAATGCATATTTAATAGAAAACCAATAAATTGTATGTTTTGTGATAGTAGTTACAATTTGTTGTAACTGTGAGTATTTTATTGTAATGAAAATAAATATATCATTCTAAATATTCCTAGTCAAGATGTGTCGAGATTGGATATCGATACATCCATTGAGACTAGTGTACATAACGCTCTCTAAATGTTGGCTAGTGTATTACTCATAGCTGTTAGGGGCAATAAGGGGTTACGTACTGATAATTATTAGATAAATACGGAATACTCACTTAATAGTTCCTGTTAGTTAATATAAATAAGGTCAAACAAAAAATATCCATGTGACATAATTACATAGTTCTCTTGAATTGAAAATATTGTTGATCTTCAATATAGAAGCTCCACTTTGATTATAATTAAATCTTGGTATGAAGTCCATTAAACGACTATAGTTGGATTGAGTGGAAGCATTAGAAGTAAAACTGTAACATCAGAGAATTTTATCATTTTAATTTTGAATATTTAATTAATTTTAAATATTTAAACAATTGATGTTTAAAAATATAAACAATTTATGTTCAAATATACTGATTATTTAGATATTTTGGTTGTGAATTAAATTTTAGCTAAATAGACTTGATAGCCTTAGTTAACTCCTTTTAATTAATAAATAATAATGGTGAATTCATTTTGTAAATTTTTTTACAGTATAATATAGTTCAAATAAATAATAGGAAAATCAACTGTTAATAAAACGAATTGATTTTTAGTGATGTGTTTTTTAAATGAATCAATTGGATTTTACATAATTTCTAATTTAGAGAATATTTAAAATTTCGTTTAACGTATTTTACGATAAACGATGGTGTTTTTGAAATTTCATAGAATGAAATAATCTTTGTATTTTATTACTGGTTTGTGATCTTGTCGCATTTATTGCACAACCATATTTTATTTCTATCATTCACGGTTCGTACGCAAATGGAATATTATGTGGTAGAATACTGCGAATCCGTATTTTCAAAACATTTTTCAAGTCAAAGCAAATTAAAAAATTTCAATAAAATTAGTATTAATTTGAGATATTGCTTGAAAATCTTAGATTACTTGGGAATTTTGGTTAGAGTGTGTCAGAAGTAAAGTTCTGTTTATAAAAATCAAAATAAAATTCAGCACTTGGATGCCTTATTTTCCTCATTGCCTTTTCAATCTTCCCTCTTGCTTTTATTTTGGTTTCCTATAAACAAATACATGTCCTCCTCTTCACTGGTAAACTTCAAAAATCAAAATCACTAAGTCTAGTTCACTACAAATCGTAATGTTTGTCTGTTTATGTTTGTGTCACCGAGATCTTTCAATCCATGTCGATCTTGTAGCGTGCGGTCATGATTTGGGTTGTTCGATGTTTTGACAGTCAAATTAGGTTTTGGACCTTGAGTGTTTTAGGTGGAGTTAACTCAAATGGAGTTTGGATTCGGGATTGTCGAGGCGAGGGGCGGTTGTGGCTGAGGTGGGGCGGAGCTTGGTAGCATGTGGGCTGGTACGACCTAATGAGGTCACCACAAATTTATGCCCAGGTTGTGATTTCGTTCAATGGATTGGGCTCAAGATTTTGCGGTCAGGATGGTGGAGGTTTGAACTTGGAGTTTGCCGGTGAAGTCGGATCGGATTTTAGTGGTGTATGGTTGGAGATGGAGCGTGCATGTAAGAGGTAAGCACTATGTGCACGTTTGTCTCTAGCGGAAGTATTTTATAGTAGGAAAGAAGGTTTTAAAAAGGGGATTAAGATTAATTATTAAATTAATTAAGTTTAAGTTAATTTACTTGGACTAATTATTGTAAGTTTAGTAATTTACTCATATCTCACCCATACAAGACAGATTTAGAAGTGATCTGTTGCATTACGCTCGTAGGAACGTTAGTTACACGATGAAATTGGTTCGATTGAGTTTGGAGAAATTGAAATTTTGAGCTAAAATCAAATGTTTGATTTCAGATCAAATGGGATGTGAAAGCGTCACTTAGAATTTCGGTGAGTTTACTCACCTTTAAATAAACATTATAATATATGTGTTGCTATGGATTATTATTGATGCTTGAATAAAATTGATAGTTTTAACAAAGTATAAATTAGTGATAAAAGTATAGTGATTAAATTTGATTATGTTTAATGTAGTTAAATTAGTTATACTTCGTTTTGGATATCTATTTAGCAGAATAAAGCCCTGTTATTCTATAAATTTTGAATAGGTTATTTGGACATCTATCGAGCAGAATAAATAACCTCATTATGCTTGCAAAGTCAGAATATTATTTGTTTGTTTTGTTTGGATTTGAATTCCCGCTTAATAGTGGATGACATAAATAACCATTTTGTTGCAGGGGACAAAAAGAAGTCGGAGTGTTTTCGTAGCGAATAGGTCGCTACGAAACACTTCGACAATATTCACAAGGAACTTTTGTAGGGAGACCCAAATGATTTTCTCGCCATTATCAATTCACTGTTATATGCATTTTATTTGTATTCTTATGTCGCGTATATTGATGTTTGGTTGAAACATCTTCGATATGCTATTGAATCGTGTATGTGTTGTTATAGTGATTTTCACTATACCATCACTTATGAACTCTCTTTATACCCTTGCATGTTGAACTTGTGTATTTTCATTAAATAAATGTTTAGCCACATTTTTGCACTTTGAAAATTGTTTAAACTATATTTTCAAATATTTTGCGAATCTTGAAAATGAAGAATAAGTATTGATTAGAAATTTATAAAAGAAGTTGTAAATTTGATTTATTATCTTCTTAGATAATTTACGTTGTTTTAATGATTATAAATTTGATTTATTATCCATTGGGACAATTAATTTTTTTTAAACATATAAAGACTATAACTTAATTTATTGTCTTTTTAGATAATTAATGTGGTTTTGAAATTTATAAAAGAATTATATTAATTATCTTTCAATGGTTAACACTGTTTAAAAATAATAAAAGTATTTAAATTCATTTATTACTTTGCAGGATAATAAATTTTGTTTTAAAAGTTATAAATGATAGTTTATAAATGAGAAAATCTTTTAAAAAGGAATGTTTAAAAAAAGCTAAGTGTAAAATGGTTTTTGGGTCTAGAGTAAAGAGTGTTTTAATAACAATTAATTTTGGCCCCTTTTTTAATACATTTAGAAATATAATTTGCTCCCTTTGAGAAACTATTTTCCAAGAGTGTTTTTAAAGGATATTACAAACATTTGTGATATGAAAATCAAGCACAAGTAAGAATCAAATATTTTAGAAGCTTGATTCATTTATTGGTGATAAGTGTATGCGATCCGATCTCCATATACAATCATTCGTATAATTTCGATGGTTGATTTCTTAACTATCTATTTCGATATCATTCTTTGTGCTATGCCAAGCTAAGATGACTTGTCGCTCCTTTTGAGCATTAGCATCCAACACCATGGATAACTAAAACCAAAGAGTGAGTGGGAGCCAAGTCACCATAGTCGCACCTATTAGGATATATTCACATTTATCTAGAAGTGATGGTGGCATGCATGTATTGATGTGAGAATATCTGAATGCTCATGTAAGACGAGGTCTAGCTTGGACCTTCCCGATAGTGATGCATGTTTGGCGTAGGACCTCAAGTATATTTTATCTAAAGGTATACTTTCGGTATAGGAAATGCGCCTCCTAGCAATGTTGGATAAATTAATTCTCCTTGTTTCAATTCGAATCTTGGAATTAATCTTTCCTTCTTTTGAGTTTTGTCGATCGAAGACGATTTGCTGCTCATTTGAGCATTAATATTCTTTGTCGAAAATGACTAAAACCAAAGAGCGAGTGGAAGCCAAGCTATGTAGGCTTACTCTTATTATGGTATCTTCACATCTACTCTAAATTGGAACCGGTGGTACGCATTAAGAGATGTGAAATATTCAGATTCTCGGTAAGATTGGCGGGGTCCGGCTTGGACATGTCTAGGAGTCATCGTAGTTCTCATATATATTTCTAGAGGTATATTTAAATAAGGACGGTGCACCCTTATAGTCATTGTTGGAAAATTTTCCTTTCCTTATTTGATTCAAATCTTTGAATTGTTTTCTTAATTGCATCGAGGAGTATCTGAAGCTATTCTCGATGTTTAATTATTTGTGTCCATTCTTTAAGTTTGGATTTCAATCTTCTCTACGCTCATCCTTTCTTTTTTGGATTATGATTCTGATTTGTTTTCCATTTTTTATATACGGAAGTTGTTCTTTTGAGGTAAAAACTCGTTCCGCGTTTAGCAGCGTGGTCTTACAGAATTATTAAATATTCACCATATTACTTGAGTTTTCTCACGTTAATTTTCCAAACGGATCTACGTTTTATTTTATTAGAATACTCGGGTCAGACCGAATACTTTTCCAAGCAGTTGCTGGTTGGACGTGGAGCTCATGGAGTAAAGTTGGCTGTTCACCTGCCATAATATTTTTATTTTCCGTTGTATTATTATATGAACCAATTAGTAATTGGTAGGCCATAAACTTATATCTGTCCAGCTGATGAGTTTTGTTTTTAACTCTGATGTACTTTATATCTTGAATTTACAGATTATATTATTTTTATTATATTATATATATATGTTGTCGTATCCATTGTGAGATTATGTTTCCCCTATTTATTCTTTTATTTTTACCCCAACATCTGCCTTACCGGCAATTGGATGTTCAGCATTGGAATACCCTGGACGTATTTGGTGCCGACTTTCAATGGTCGAAAAGGGGGTTATTACAGAAACGCTATTCAAGGGAGGATTTGTCTCCTCCTCAATTGTATGAGGTTGGTATCTCGGTCAACCGAAGTCAACCTAAAGTCAAAGTTTTTGGCCAGGGTATTTTGGTTAACAATAACTGTTAATATTGAACCAAGAACTTTATGTTTGGACTTTAGAGTTAAATGTGAATGATATTGGAATTTTGACCATTAGCAAATTCCGCAAGTCAAAAGTGATATAGTTTCGACAAAGAGAATTGGTGTAAATATTAGTCACAACCGGGTAGTGCTTAATAAAGTAAAATTTAAGTTTACTAAAACCAAGTAAGCGATGAATTTGGCCAAAATGTCACACTGCCTTCTAAGCGACATGTTTACATTAATATTTGAATAGTTCAATATTAATCATTGACCAAATTTACACCTAAAGAGTAGTACAACCGAATTGTTGAATACTCATTGACTACCTAATTTAATTAGTTTATGACTATTATGAATCAATTAATATTATGAAATATTAATTAAAAAAATTTATGTTCATTAATGAAAAAATATTATTAAATGTATTTATAATATTTATAATATATATATTAATCAACATACGATATCAATACGCGTTTAAATTGGATTTAAATGCAAAAAAAATGATCGGACTTTAAATGGGTTTGAAGCCCATGTAGTGGGCTGGTTAATTCAACTATAATGGAGCATAGTTGGCGGCCATATGATGGTTAAAGGGGCTAGAGTTGGAAGGATAAGATGAGTGAAAGAGTAAGAGAGAAATATGGATCTTGATTCTGAATTCTCTATCTCTACCCGTTTTCTTTTATAAATTTTTATGTCTCCTATCCCTCTTTGATTTGGCGAAATTATTCATTCCTCCTCCATTTTCCAAGCATAAATCAAATAAAATGAAAAACCATTCGATAGCCAATGGTCTGTAATTCGGAAGATAGCACCTTCAAAATTGGAATTTGATTCAGGAGTTTGTTTCAAAGCTTCAAGGTTTGGTATCTTTGCATTAGCGAAAGATATTTATCTGATCTACGATTTATTTTAATTTAGATAACTCTACATCATACATTGGTTTATAAGTTAGGTGACGATTCTAGTTTATCGATATATCGTCACATTCAAGATGGTAATTTGTTTATATGCTTATATATACATATATATGTCATGATGCAAACGACTTTAGGAAAAAAAAAATTTATCTAAATGAATTTAATATACATTATTTGAATAACATAAACTTCACAAGCGAAACAATAAACTCTATATTATACATAATAAGTTTTAAAATTACATACAAACAGTTTTATACCTTATAACATTTTAATATATATATGTGCGTGTGTGTGTATTGATTAAATATTATTTAGATCAATCACTTAAATAATATTTTAATAAATAATTTTATCATATAAATATAATTCAAAATTTATAAAATTATTTTCCACCTATTAATCTCTGGACTTTAAAAAAATAATTTTTTTATATATTAATTAAATACTAATATAAATGTCAAAAGTTAATCTTTAACTTTAGGTCTATTTTTAAATTACAAAATATATTTTGAAATATTTAAGTTCTAAAATGTCATTTAGATTTTTTTATAAAATACTAAAACCATAATTATAATTTCCAAAAAAACGTTTACATACATAATATTATTATTTATTTCAAAATAAAAAATTTAAATTAAATTTAAAAACAAAATCTAGTTTTGCTGTGGGCATTATTAGGTAAGTGTACCTATATATTTTAATATATAAATATTATACATATATATATATTTCATTTATATATATTTTATATATGTGTGCATATATATATATATATATATATATATATATATATATATATTTATCATTAAACTATTTATAAGAATATTTATATATTTATATATTACACAAAAAAATTCTTTTTGGTTTTTACAACAAAACAAATAATTAAATTTTATATTATATTATATATATAAATATTTCATTTACATATTTTTTTATACATATACATACATATATATGTGTGTATTTATTAATTTTCTTATTATTAAATTGTTTGTAAGAATATATATATATATATATATATGGAACTTAATTTTGTTTTCAATTTTTATAACAAAATAAATAATTAAATTTTATAACATATTTTAGATATTTTTATGCATATCTACATATATGCACTAATATAAATATTTTAAATATTTTAAAAATACCATATATATATATATATATAATTATTTAAAATAAAGTATGAATATATATATGTGTGTGTGTTACATTTTATACACAAAAATTAAAGTACATAAACATACATTTGTATGGTATATTTATATAATAGATGATCCAACACGTGCATTGCGGTGTAATTTCCAACACTTACGCACGGGCATGTTAAACCTTGCACGAATTGCTATGTTAAGCATACACATATATATGTGTGTGTATATGATACACGTATATATATAATATAATATTAATTACATATATAAGATCATTTTATTAATTTAAATAAAATAAATAATTTATTATAAAGAAATTTAGAAATGTTCTTAAAAATCAGACTTCATAGGTTTATTAAAGATCCAAAATGACAAAAAATTAAAGTTCACTTATTACTTCAACTGCGGGCAAGCCCGGTTCCAAAACCCGGCATAAAAGGGAGCATTGAGAGGATCGCTCGTTCTCTCGGGCATGTCACTGCTAAGTGTTGCTAATTCCTATCACGGCATGAGTACTTCCTTTTTTGCTTGTTGCAGTGAAATTCTATAGCAATCTCTGGCGGCAAGCTGGTTGCTGCGGACGCATCTTGTTCCTCCCTTGGCTGGAAATTTCATCGTTAGTCGTTGGTAGGCCATGGTTGTATCCATGTCCGCCAAAGACAATCTACGTATTAAGATGTTATATGCAAATGGACAATATACCAAAACAAATTGTACCTAAATTTTGTCCACCATTGGTTCCTGGCCGAAAGTGACTATATGAGAGGTAATGCCAATGGATACTATGCCCACACATCCAAACTCGCAGATAGGAAGTGCACGAGGAGTGAGGTTGGAGATGAGAAGCTTCGTCTCATCAAAAACTTCTTTGAACATCACATTAATAAAGATGCCACCATCGATGAAGACCGGTGAACCTTAGTGTTTGCCACACTAATTCAGATGACCATAGGGTCATGAAAGGAAAACCAACTCCTCCCTTGTCTTCCGTAGTTAAAGCAACATTGGTTATGTCTTCTCTAACCTGGATGACCTTTTGAGCATGGAGATCTATTATATATTCTAGGTTGCCAGAGGTGAGCTTTCTGATAGCGAGCCTAAGCCCTTCGATTGCTCTTAGCAACATGCAAACCACCATAAATCTATAGAATCTCTTTGTCAACTATGGGCATGTTTTTTTCGTTTGTCCATTTAGGTGGGGCACATGGAGTTTAATATGTGTTGCACTTGTTTTACATACTAAACCAGTGCATCCTCGCTGATTAGCTACTCTATTTCATCCTTGAGATGCACACTCTTTAGTGGAGTGACCATTGAATTAGTTGAATTCATGGTACTTTGCATTATCCTTGGACTCCTCCCTCTACCGAGACAAGATGAAGCGGTCCATTGAAAGGACAAATGATCACATGTTGCAAGATATGTAGTTTTCATGTTATGGTTTAGAGTGCATATTTATTGTACTTGGGCTTGAAGCGCGGACCATCATCGGCATACTTTTGCTATTTTCCTACCAACCATTCTTTCGACAACTTTCTTCTAGCGGGCCAGATTTATTTCTCTGGTCGCTCCCTTCATCACTATTAGAGATGTTAGCATTTTCCACCCTCAATTTGTCGTTCTCCCTTTGAAGAAAGTTCAGCATGGACAAAGCAGGTTGCTTCTACAGTTCCTTCCACATCCAAGAACGGTACATCACCCCCGAACAAAAAGCAACTAGCAAGCTATTCTAGTCTACACTCCTTGCATGGGTTGATTCCTTGTTAAAGTGGTTAACATATGAACGGGACCTTGTCTTATGTTTCCTAGCTTGCTTGCCATCATGACTATAGTTTTTGATGTGAAGAAGCGAGCTTTAAAGTCGAAGCATAATTGGGCCCAAGAGTGGCTACTTCCGACTTGTAATGAAAGAACCAACGAGATGCTGGCCTAGTCAGGGTAAAGGGAAAAATAAGGCATTTTGCATGATAAGAAACCTGGTCGGTTCGGGTTACTAAGTTGAAGGCGGTGATGTGGATGGACGGATTAGCACACCCATTATATTTATCCATAAGAAGCAGAACATATCTCCAGTGTATGTAAGAGCTTGTAATTTCCTAGAAGAAGGGATTTCCGTACTCATCATCTAACAAATCCTCATCGCTTATGCCACTAGTTTGGATTATTAACAATTTCTGGTGTAGGGTGTCCATTTCTTCATTAAGGCTATGACGTTGGCCCTTTGCTGGGGAAGGGCTCCTCTTCCATTTATCTGGTGTAGGGGACGTATGATGACGATATCGCGAGGAGGAATAACAATGTATGGATGTGGTAAAAGATCTACTTTTGACAGCTAAAGGCGACCTAGGTGGGTAGGAGCGCCTCTCGTAGGACCTGGGTCGGTGCACCTCCCATGGGGGTAGGGAATGAAGTGATGGCTCTTTGGGTTCTGGATTTCTGCCTTGTCCAATGCCACTGAGACGTTCAAAGCATAGGTATGGGCCTCATCTGCTCATTGAAGGTGATGAAAGTAGGGATGGAAATGTGGCAGTTCTAGGGTCTAAACTTAGTTGATCCGCCCCTTTTTTGACCCATCAAGACCCACTCTATAGGGTTATCGAGGTCTGTGGACCCATGACCCGTTCTTAAGAGCTCCATGTGTAGGGTCGGGTCGGGTCTTGGCTGATCCAGACCAAACCAGCCCACACTACTAAGACCTCATAAAATCACTTTATTATTACAATAATGATTTGTTAATATTTTACATATAAGCGATTATAACACGGATATTCTAATGTTTCATTCAATAGGCTATATGATTCTTATAATATTAAGTTGCGTCATTAACAATTATATAATAGCGTGTTAATGATAAAATTCGCTAAAACTAAAAAATATGTACAAAGTGACATATCATAGGAATTTCCAAGAGTACCCCTTGGACTTGTGGTGAATTACGAATTCGTTTGAATTCAAATTCAATAAAATAGACAAAAATGCTTGAATTTTCCTCTTTATTCAAATATGAATTTGTTATAAGAGGTATAACAATAGGGGAGAAATTAAAGGCCCCTTTCCTTGAGGGAGTACATCTATATAGTGACTGGAAGGAGATTGACTTACTCAAGTTGGCGATATGGGACATTAGTGCCATGTAGCGTGTAGTGAAGTATGAAGGCTTTTGGAGCTTTGTGAAAGAAAATGCAACAATTCCTTTAGAATAAGCTTTTGTAAATGATCTCACTCCTCCTTACTTAGCATGATCTTCATCATCTTCCATCGTGGTCGTTGTGTGAAGTCAATGATCATGAAATATGGCTTCGATTGATAAATTTGGCATGTGGCCTTCTTACCATTTTGATAAAGTGCAATGTCGATGTTGGAAATGTGCAACGTAGATGTGGGAAAAGTTTAATCTTGTTGCACTACGGCTTCGATGGAGATAATCCTATTTGCTTTAGTGGTTTTTCACATGGATGTTGTACTACTTCAATGAATATGCTTTATCCAAGAAACTCAACATCGATTAATAATTTCGGCAACTGCTTCGATGACTCTAATGTTGTAGTACGCTTGGCTTGCTTACCGCCGCTAATAGTAGAACTTTAGTATCATCTTGGTTGTGATGATCTTTGAAGCTCAACATTGAAAAAAGGAATCATTGTTGCTAATGGAGAATGGTCATTATATAGATGTGGTATCAATGTCATCACTATCGATCCCAAATTGTATTACTCTATGAACGTCACTGACATTCATCGTCGATGTTGCGAGGGTAGATAGTGATAGAACTTGAAGCAATGTGTTGAAATTAATCCATTCTCATAAGGCTCGGTATCAATTCGGCTCGATATAACATTAATCAAGCACGACAAGGACATTATGTGGCATAGAAAAATGTCGACGTAGTTGATGATACACATGATCTTATTGATTTATCTGCATCTGGAGCTCCAAACCTCGACATGAACCCTTAGTATCGGCATTGATTCTTTGGCTCATATCCTTTAAATTTTATTGGGATGACATTTAGCCCACTCCCCCACCCAGTATAAGAGAAGCCTTTTACTCTTTAGGATAAAACCAAGAATTCATTTATACTCCATTTTGGTGAGATTTCCTCGCTAATCTTGTTTTCCTATAAAATAGAAAGTGACCGATATTTCTCATTTTTATTTATAAATGTGATTTCAATTTCAGGCAATCTCCTGATGGATTAGCTTAAGCTAATTAATTGGCATTTATTTCCTATATTATCTACATGAATTAAGATTGTAATTTGTCTATAGGGAAGAAAGCAATGAATGAAAATAAGTTTTCAAATGGAAGTCCTAAAGATTATCTAGTAATTTCAAAGGAGGGAGTATCAGAAAAAAAATTCGATAGTGAATAGAAGACCAGAAATCAATGTCTTGTGATAATAATAATTGAAAACTTGAAGTCCATATCTGGAAATAATAGAAGAAGACCAAAAACTCTTATTCAATAATAGCAATGGAAGTCCATAAATCCTTATCTAGAAACAATTATGATGGAAGATCAGAAATAATGAGAAGACTAGAAATCCTCATCTGGTAACAATAACATAGGTGTAGAAATCATCATCTAGAAAAAAAATAGAACTCCAGAAATCAAAATCTCGCAATAATAATACAATTCCACAAATCCTCATCCGGAAATAATAGAAGATCAGAAATCTCCATTTGGTAATTGTAACAGAAGATCAGAATCCTTATTTGGTAATAATAAGAGAAAACCAGAAATCTGTATCTGGTAATAATTAGAGAAGACTACAAATTAATATCTAGTAATAATAATAGAAGTCTAGAATTCATCATCTAGAAATAATAGAAGACCAAAAATCTTCATTTGGTAATTGTAAGAGAAGTTCAAAAATCATCATCTAAAAATAATATTAAAAGTTCAGAAATCGTCATCTAAAATAATAATAGAAGTTCTTTTGTTATGCGCCACCCTTTGGGCCTTGGATATCTGAATCCTTTGTTCTGTAAAGCCCTCCGAGCTTTGGATACCTGAATCCTCTGTTTTGTGCCACCCTTTGGGCTTTGAATGTCTGAATCTTTTGTTTTTCCCCACTCTACGGGCTTTGGATGTTGTTAATCCTTTATCGTGCCACTCTTTAGGCTTCGGATGTTGTTAATCTTTTTTATGTGCCATGCTACGGGAAATGGATGTTAATCATTTTTATGTGCTACATTCCGGGCAATGGATGTCTCAACCCTTTTTTTTGACCCTTTATCACCTTCTTAGGTGATGAATCAAGTCGTCCGGTGCACTTGGTTTGCTTTCGTCAAGCATGATAAAAGACTTACCCGACCTCCCTCTAGGAGGTGCTGCAAATAGGCCTTATGGGCTGGAGTGAAGGTTGGTTTGGTGCTTTGGCATAGCCATTGTTAGAGGGGATCAAGGGCTTGCTCCATCCTCCCACAAGGAGGTGCTTTAAACAGACCTTATAAGTAGGAATGAAAGCTGGTTTGTGCTCTGACCTGGCCGGTTAAGGCGATGACAAAGGTTTACACCATTCTTCCTCTAGGAGGTGCCTTAATATGGCCACGTAGGCACTATCAAGGACTTGCAAATGCTTTAGCCTGGCCATTTCTGACGGGGCTAAAGGCTTACCTGACCTCCCATTGGGAGGTGCTTTGAATACACATTTTGGTGCGATCAAAGGCATTCTCCCATCTTAGGTAGCTCCATTAAAGGAGAATCTTACTCCTAACCATATAGATATTCTTAAGAAATTCCTTTTATTTGTCCACTGTTTGGAAATATTGTCATAAATATCTAGCGCTTCTTTTTTGCTTATCACATTGCCTTCACATTGACATAGTTATGGATTCTCGATGAGATTATTCCAAACATGAATTTTGGGGTACCCAATTTCCTTCTACTAGTCTTTTCTGAATTCGTGGTTATTGTATCTTGATATCCTTTGTTAATATTCGAGCCCATATTTGATCATCTTATTTTTAGCTCACTGACTATATCCAGAGATTCCATTTTATCTCTTATCCCCTTTGATGGGGTTTATTCTCATCTTCATGGGAAATTCATCACGTAGTGGCTTGACATGTTTAAAGTATGAATAGTTGTTATCTCATCTAATTTGTTGCGCACTAAGAGTTTGGAAGTTCCCTTTTGTGTACATAACCTTTTAGTGAATCCATGCCTTTTGGGGGTAACTTTCTCTTTCATTGTAGTTTATGATCTTGTTGTAGTTGACACTTCTGTTCTTATAGGTAAAATCCTAGAATTATACCAGATACTCTGTATCGAAATTACGAGTGTTTTGGAATCCAGAATAAACTGTGACCAAGTCATAATCTGAGATATCTTTTATCAATTTGTATTATTGTTATTATTATTGGATGATCTATGTAGATCTAGCCTAGTCTTTGTAGTTTGAGAATTACAATATTCACTAGGCAATGGCAGTTCAATGCATGTAGCCATGGTTGTACCACCAAAGGAGCTGATGTGCGTAGACGGATGGCGTTGGACACGAACAAGGGACCTGTCTAAAAGTTGATTGGAAGGGGGAACTGGTTGACTGGTGAGGCATGCTTCATAGACAAGGTTGCCCGTGAATCGTCGTACCATTGGGATCTACGAAGGTGACGCATGCCCGATGCTCGCGACAGTCTCGAGCGGGATTTTCTTTTAGAGTGCCATGTTTGCTCAGGCTAGTTGGGCTATGCGGGCGAGCCATGTACTAAACGCTTTAGGTGCACAGGCGGGTCATTGCTATCTGAGTGGGGGCTGATCAATGTGTTGGATAATGGTGGGAGACGGGTCAAAGGACAGGCCATGTGCACCCTATTGTAGTCATGCGGGCTATTCAAAGGATGCGAGTCAGACCACTATGAACTTGCAAAAGACTCGAGTAATAGACACCCGCTCCAAGGTTTGTGTCCGCGTGTGGGGGCAGGCTTGTCAATCAAGCATTAGATCTCATGTTCAATGCTCTCACACATGTCATTGGATTATTGATGGAAGTGGTCTGTTTTCCCAAACGTTGCAAAGATAAAGCACTTTTCAACATGGTGATTTTATCAATGTATTGATCTAGACGGTTCAGATCGTTTCTTACACGGCAGATTTGATGGTTTAGATGGCCTCCTACTGCCTATAAATAACCCACATCTTCTTCTCTTTCTCTTCCACCATTAAACCGTTTAGAGAACTTTCCTTATTTACGATCAACCTCGACTCTCAACCGCAACCTTGAATCATCATCGATGAGTGCATTCTACCCATAGGAGTTTTCGAATTAATGAAGTTATTACCATAAGCATCAGATTTGACATTCTTGTCCTTATTAGTGTTTTCACTTGTAGACTTGTGAAGCCGACCTTCTCTTATGCTGCCTAGCTTGCTTACCATCAAGATTATGACTATGGTTTTTGATGCAAAGAAGTGAGCTTCGGAGTCGGAACATAATTGAGTCCAACAATGGATACTACCAAGTTGCAAATGAAAGAACCAGCGAGATGCCAGCCTACTCAGGATAGAGGGAAAAGGAAGACATTTTGCATGATTAGAAACCTGGCTGGTCTAGGTTACTGAGTTGAAGGTGGCGATGTGGTTGGACGGATCAGTACTCCCATCATATTTATCCACAAGAAGCAAAACGTATCTCCTGTGGAAGTGCTTGTAATTTCCTTGGAGAAGGGATTTCCGTTCTCATCATCTAACAAATCCTCATCACTTATGCCTTTAGTTTAGGGGGACGATTTCTTCTCGAAGACTAGTTTCCATGCGCCGCAAATGATGTTGGCCCTTGCTGGGGAAGGGATCCTCTTCCATGTATCAGTGTAGGGGACCTATGACGACGATATGGCGAGATGGAGTGACGATGCCTAGCTGGGGTTAGAGATTTGCTTTTGATAGCTGAAGGCGACCTAAGCGGTTAGGAGCGCTTCTTACAAGACCTGGGTCAGTGCACCTCCCATGTGGGTCGGATGTGGCTTGATCATTCTCTAGGTTGTGGATTTCTGCCTTGTCCAACGACATTGAGGCATTCAAAGCGTACGTCGCAGGCCCCATCTGCTCTCTGAAGGTGATGAAATAGAGATGGCGATGAAACGAGTCTAGGGTCTAAACCTGGTTGATCCGCCTTTATTTTAACCCATAAAGGCTCGCTCAATTGGGTCATCGAGACAGGTAGACTCATGAACTGTTCTTAAGAGCTCCAGATTTAGGGTCGGATCGAAGCTTGGCTGACCCGTCCCAACCCGATCCGCACTATTGAGATCTCATAAAATCGCTTTATTACGACAATGATGATTTGTTAATATTTAATGCATAAGCAACCATAACACAGATATTCTAACGTTCCATTCAATAAGTTATATGATTTTCATGATACTAAGTTGCATAACTAATAATATATAATAACGTATGCATGTTTTTCTTGAACCGTCATCATACACCTTATTTTTATTACCTTACTTATCATTGTAAACACATTAATATCTACATTTATTATATCACTTAGTGACAATCTCTCTTACAAATAAATTAAATAAATATATATACATTAATACATAATTTGAATTAATATATAAAGCCTCTTCGAGCCTTCGGGCGGGGCAGATCTACCTTGACACGTATGGGCTTCGGGTACAGGACGAAAGTCCAGATCCGCACCAGGTCTACGATGCGGGTCTGGGGGCAACGTTTTAAAAAACAAAGGACATGTCTGGGGAATTAAAAACCCGTCCCAAGCCGCCCCATTGCAATCCTTAGACGAAAAGCGACGATCTTTCGACCGAAAGGGAACGGTGATACACTACCGGTTCAATTTCTAGGAACTCGTGGACATCTTCTTGCTTGTAGGCAGCATGCATGTTCCTACGGTGAACTAAACCAACCCCTATGGGAGTTTCCAACACAACACTCTCATGAGCGTCACGCATTATGTTGTAGATATTGCGCATAGCGAGATGAATAGGCGTTCGATCAACCACTGAGGAGATGATCGATCTAAAGTTGTTTGAGTGTCCAGTCTAGACCAAAGGTCTTTGACATCACGAGTAAGTTGTCATATTCTAGTCAAGCCGTTGATCATCCTAAGCCACATGTCGTTGCATAGCCCAGGGGTAGAACAGGCTGCTTGCTTCAGTAGCTCATTAGTATCGCGATCATTAGAGTTATCAACTTCGTTTTCATTTGGATTTGACACGATCTGGATATGGAGAGAATTTGTAAAGAAGTAAAGTGAAGAAAAACTAAAAACTTTTCAGGGATAGCCCTCATTTTAGCATCAATATGTTGGTTAAAATATAGTTAGTCTCAGAATTAAGGTTAAGCGATAATATTAGCAAAGGTTACTAGGTAATATTTTTGATTTAAAATGTAAAATGAAGAGATAAAATGCGCATAAAGTAAATAGACAAGATTCAGAGTACATCGATCTAAGTTGATATACGTCCACTATGAGAAAATTTCTTATTATTTTGCTTTTGCACAATAACATAGATTACAAGAATAGTAACAAGAAAGTAAATTTTTGAGAGCTTGGGTTTTTCGATCATTGTAAGAGTGTATTTAATAGCCATTGAAATTGATGCTTGGATGGCTGAAATTGCATTATTAAGGCCTAAAAGTCGTTTCAGGCCATCTATAAGCATATTCGGTTGATGCACGTGCCAGCTATGACGTCGGATGGCCTGTTTGGACAAGATAATGACAGCTAGCGGGCCATATCGTGAGCATGTTTGGAGTAGGAGCAGGTGGCATGGGATCATATAGTGGTTGTTACAAAGGTGCTTTGATGACAGCAAAGGATAAATAGCGGTTACTTTCGTTAGATGAACAGTGTCGTATATACCAGTTTTTTAGAGCACAAGCGAATGCGAAGCTTCTCTAAGCGATGGCAGTTCGGTGCATGTAGCCATGGTTGTGCTACCAAAGGAGCTGGTGCGCATAGACGGACGGTGTAGAACACAAGCAAGGTACCAGTCCAACAGTTGATTGGATGGGCAGACTGGTCGATTGGTGAGGAGAGCTTCACGGGTTAGGTTTCCCATGTATCGTCGTACCGTTCGGACCTACGGGAGTAACACACATCTGAAGCTCGCGATGGCCTAAGGCGAAATTTTCTTCGAGAGTCCTATTTGCTCGGTCTAGTCGAGGTATGTGGGCAAACCATGTACCGAGCACTTTAGGTGCACGGGCAGATCATTGCTATCGAAGCAGGGCCTAATCAATGTGGTAGATAGATAATCGTGGTAGACGGGTCGAAGGACAGGCCATTGTGAGCCCTACCATAGTCATGCAGGCCATTCGAAGGATGCGGATCGGACTATTATGAACTTACGAGAGATTCGAGTAACAGACACCCCTCCCCTCCCCCTCCACGTCTATGCCCACGTGCGAGGGCAGACTTATCAATCAGGCATTAAATGTCATGTTCAAAGCTCTCACACGTGTCGTTGGACTATTGATGGAAACGGTCTGTTTTCCCAAGTACCACAAAGATAAAGTGCTTTTCGACGTGGTGATTTTACAAATGCATTGATTGTACCTAGACGGTTCAATCGGTTCAAATCGTTCCTTGCATGGCAGATCTGATGGTTCACATCACCTCCTACTGCCTATAAATATCCCACATTTTTTTTTCTTCTCTCCCCCACCATTGAAACGTTTAGAGAGCTTTCCTTGTTTGTATCAACTTCGACTCTCAACTACAACCTTAAATCATCATCAACGAGTGCCCTCTACCTATAGGACTTCTCGAATTAACAAAGTTATTACCATAAGCATCAGAATTGACATTCTTGTCCATATCAGTCATTCTCGTCCATGTCAGTCTGCATCTTCACTCGTAGATTTATCTTCCCGTTCATCCATCTTCCATTTTCACCTCCGGTCCAAATCACCAAACTTTTCAGGAAAATATAAAGCACGGTAACCAGATATATTGCATGCAAAACAGAAGGAACCGTTACAGTTTTTAGCAAAGTGGCTCGCCGTTACATGATCGAAACAATAGTCCTTGGATTTAATTTGTTCAATTTTCTTGTGAATAGGTACAGCTTCGGTTAGGTTGGAAAAAAAGCTCCTGTATCCATTTTCTAATGCATCAGCATTCGAGCTGAACCATGCAGCTGATTTGTCTCAGTCTGAGATTACTTCACCATTTGTAACATGTGTGCCAGCAGTTTATAGAGGTGGATTATCCTTTGAAAAATGGAACTTAGACATGAAATTTTCTACAACTGTCAAACAATATAACAAGTAGAAAAGGATTATCAGTGGGGTTAATGAAAACTCGGCTTAACTTTTAAAACTAATACCAAAATACATGATTAAACTATCAAATGTCACAAGTTGCAAACAGTAAAATAAGTTAAAATATGAAATAGGTAGCAGTATAAGCTACAAGCACCTAATTCATTTTTGAACTATACAGATAAAATTATAAGATTATAAAAGCTATACATGACGAAAAACTAATAAACATGTTATATATGAAGTGACCATTTGCAGCAGGACAACAGTGTACAATTTATGTACATTTTTGGCGAAGTGCAGTAATTTGGTTCACTGGCTCAAATAACTTGAATCCCCAAATGACTGAACTCTGTGATAAAACATAAGAAATATTAGTCATGCTTCAAGGAAAAAAAGAGGCAATCATCGGAAAAAAAAAATTAAAATGATTTTTATAAATTTAAAATTAGATCTTATTTGGTTTGCAGTTTTCAGTTTTGAATTTCCCTAACTAACCCAAAATTATTTGAATTGCTATTTGAAGAACAACCAATCTGAAAACTTATTTTGGTATATAAAATTGAAACGATTTTTTCTTCTTCTCTGCTAAAATTGTGACTTATACATTAGACATTATTAAGTACTTTTTTTTATCGCACCAAAGAAAAAACAAAAGATTATTTACATGAAAATAAATGAATTTAAGAAGTGAATGTTATTAATCAGTTCCATATTATGTTATCAAGCACATGCATATTGACTGAAGAAAACTGAAGACCAGAATAGACGTGTTCTACATACGAATCGGTGAATTGATGTGACATTGATTCATTAACCCAAACAAATTTCTTCAACCCCAAGTATCAATCTACATATAAATGCAGTAATTCATTAGAGATCATCATCTTCTCAGGTTCTAACTTTTTTTAAAAAAAAATCAAGTCTCCATTCAAATATACATATCAACCTCCTTTATTGCTCTCTAAAAGCATTAATAAAATTACTCATTTTCAAAGTAGATGTACACCATCACGTCGATGGTGGAACCGCTATATATCTGCATCGTATTAACTTTATGTTATTTCAATTTTGTCTATATTGACTGTGGATTGCTATACAAAAACTTCCGTCAAGGTTTAGAATAAATTTATATTATAGGATATTTTTCCTTTATTTCCTTTACAACTGGTATTAGTATTGTAAGTTCTGCTACTAAATAGTGTTTGATACTTGCATCCCTAGCCTATGAAAGTAGGTTTTGTAAAAGAAAAAAAAAATTAAGTGTTTGATAAAATACAAGTTCGAAGAATGAGAGCACATCGAAGGTTAATTCGGCTCCAGTAGTTTGCACCTCATGTTATGGGCATATGTGGGTCATCAAGTTTTCAACTGACGATTAAGTGGAATGGAAAAGTGATTTTAAGTGGTAATGGAAGATAAAAGCGGTGTCAAGAAGAAATCGAGTTCATCGTGTGGTGTTTGAAATTGATAGACCGATAACTTGCCTGCAGACATTCAACTACTGAATTGAAGAAGATGAAAGAATCAGCTTTTACTACTCTCCAACTTACTGTAAGATAAAATGTTATTCAAAAAATTAGTGATAAACTACCGCTACGGATATTTGAAGAAGTTGCAAGGTTTCTACAAGAAGTCTCTTACCAACTGTCTGATGTTGTTGAAAATCTTTTTTGTCTACAAAATGGAAAGAAAAAAAATCAACTACATCATACCTAAGTATGTTTGATGATTTGCTAAAGAACATAAAGTTTGTTGATTTGAAGGTTGATGAAGAGCAGAAAGTCATGATTCTACCGTGTTCGCTTCCAGAGCGATACATTGGCTTTGTCAACGGTCTCATTTATGGCATGGATACTCTAATATTGGATAATAGTCTACTCAATGAAGATTGGTGTGATCGGATGAAAATTTTGGGTGTCAGTGGCAGCGGTGGAGAAAGTGGAAGTCAAGGCGTGTTTGTTAAAAGAGACGAAAATGAGAAGAAATGAATTTTAAGGGGCATTCCAATTCTTGAAAACCTAGTTGACAGAGTAAGTCTAAAGCTAGGTAGTTAATATCGAATAACATCGTTGATATATCTCATGTCTCCTTAGTCGATATTTTTTTTCAAAATATCGCTTAAAATATCGTTACCGTTATATCACCTGCTATTTGTTGATGTATCGTGCTGATAACTGGCGTAGAATATTCGATATTCTATAAGTGGTAGAGAATATAACAAATATTTTCACATTCTTAATGTTTGTTTTTAGCATACAGTGAATGACAATATAGACCATAATACAATTTCCAATGCGCTAATTTTTTGGTTTTCACTATATTTTTTCAGTCTTCTTCATTAGTCTTTCAATTAAAAAAACTCTATTTATTGTATAATTTTGTGTTTTATTTGTGTGCACTTTACCACAAAGATTGTATAAGAGCTACTACTCTTTTTAGTTATTTTCTTTATTTATTATTTTTAATTGGTAAGTTAGTTTATGAAAATTTCTTTTCTTTTAGTTATTATCCAACACAAAGAATTAAAAGTTTAAGTGCACTAAAGTTATATATTTGTCATATTGATAAAGAACGGACCAAAAGTAGTAATTGGTATCAAATCAATATTACCTTAAGTGAAAAAGAAGAAACTCTAAATATAAAAAATATAAAAAATAGTCGAGGTGATCAGATGACTAAAGAAACAAAGAATATAGTATAAAACTAAGAAAATAATAAAGACAGACATTATACAAGTATAAAACTAAGAAAATAATAAAGACACACATTATACAAATTTCTCGGTTTTGTTCAGCTTATTTTAAGACTTGTTTTAATAGAATATCCAAGTAAATAGATTCCAATCTGTAAACTATATGCAACCAATCTTTAGTAGTAGTAAAATGGCAACATAGATCCAAATATCTAAAAATTTAACATTTTTATAATATTAATATAACATAGTACAATATCGTTTAAAACAAATTCTAGTCATGTTTGATAGTTTTCTGACATTATCTTATATTTTCACAATATTTTAAAATATATCATATCGGTACTTGATCGATACGTATCTACTATCGATATTAACTACTTAGGTCCAGAGATAGTAGGTGTCACTGTAAGAAACTAGGCCATTGTTAAACTCCTCAATCTCATGACTCAACGATTTAAGGAGATAAGCGACCGAAGGAATTAAAGTGTTAGCAAGCTAATGGGGACGAAGTTCTACAACGACCTAAAGTTACCACGACCTAGCGACCTAACTGCTTAAGCGACCTAGCGACCTAAAGGGGTAAGATAGAGTAAGGTCGCGTTCATGCTACCTCTTCATTAGGTCGTTCACGACCTAAGTCCACCGAGCCAACTTCTTATGCCGCTTCTCCCTAGGTCGCCACGACCTATCAACTTGTTCAAGTAACCAAGTGCAAGCTTGTTAGACCGTAACCCATGCTCCCTAGGACGCCCACGACCTACTAACCCGCTCAGAGAAGACCAAGTGCAACCAAGATGAGTCGTAGCTCGCAACCCTTAGGTCGCTCGCGACGTACGACCTACCCTTAGGTCGTTCGCGACCTACGACCTAGTCCAGAAATTCCCTATAAATAGTCCACCTATTCCAACTGAAGGGGGACCTTTTGGGGCTCATTTCTGAAACGTCTATACTCTGCTGATTTCTCGACTCATCCGACACTTCAAACATCAAAGATACCTCAGCGAACTTCAAGGAGAAATCTAACACATTCGACATGGATTCAAAGAGTTCTTCTACATCGGAGTTCTAGCTATTTGTCTCAGTAGTGTTGTAATCGAAGATTGTTGTAAAGTTGTAATCGATTCAGCAATAAAGAAGATTAAAGTGGACATAGGCTTAATTTGAAGCCGAACCACTATAAAACTGTTGTCTCTTTACTGTTTTTTCTGTAATTTCTGTTTGTTTCTAATTCCCGTATTGACGGGTGGTGCTTTCACTTTTTCTCTACTTACACCGGGGTGTTAGCGTTCAATTTTAGGGGCTGTTTGGATGGCAATAAATAAGTTGCTTTTTTGCTTATAGAATGCAAAAGTTAAAAAGTCAATATGGATAAACAAAATCTACCGACTTTTAAAAGTCACTTTTCAACTTATTGCAAAAGCAATTTTTTTTTGCTTTTCGACTTACATAAGTCGATTTTTTATATGAAAAAATACTAAAAAAATGTATTTTTAAACTTCAAATTTCCAAAATTTCAATTTTCAAATTTTCAAATTCAAATTTCAAATTTCAAAATTTTCACATTTCAAAATTTCAGATTTCAATTTCAAAAATTTAAAAGTTCCAAATTCCAAATTTCAAATCTCAAATTTCAAATCTCAAATTTCAAATTTCAAAATTCAAAATTCAAAATTTCAAAGTTAAATTTTCAAATTTCAAAATTTTACAAATTCAAAATTTCGAAATTGAAATTTCAAAAATTCAAATTTTCAAAATTCGAATTTCAAAATTTCAAAACATCAAATTTCAAAATTTTGAAATTTCAAAAATTTTAACTTTAAAAATTCAAATTCCAAATTTCAAATTTGAATTTTCAAACTAACACTTCCAATTTCAAATTTTCACAAATTCAAATTTTCAAATTTCAAAATTTTGATAATTTAAAATTTCAAAATTGAAATTTCATATCTCACAATTTCAAAATTCAAATTTTCAAAATATCAATTTTCAAAATATCAAATTTTCAAATTTCAAAATTTCGAATTGTAAAATTTCAATTTTCAATTTTTCGAATTTCGAACTTTAAAATTTGAAATTTCAAAACTTTGAACTCTAAAATATCGAACTTTTAAAATTTAAAATTTTCAAATTTTGAACTTTAATATTTCAAATTTTGAAATTTTCAAATTCGAAATATTACAATTTAAATTTTCAAAATTTCAAATTTGAATTTTGAACTTTTTTTCAATTTTGACTTATAAGTCAAAAGTTTCCAAATATGTTTTTTAACTTTCTAAAAGCAAAAGGACTTTTGAAATAAGCAAAAGTCTTTTTGCTTTTGTTTGCCAAACGGGCCCTTAGCGTTAACATTTTTTTGTGCTTTCACTGAGAACCCAACTCAGGCTACTTTCATCATTGCTTCGCAAAAGTTTGTTGAAAGAATCTCTCAAAACCAAAAGTCTATCAGAGATTATGGCTCCTGTAAGAAAGCGCAGATCTGTTAGATCCGGTGATGTTCATGAGAATACTGCCACTTCTCCTCCGTGAAGTCAAATAGCTCAAGTGTTGGAATTACACGAGCGGAGTTAGATGCTGCAGTTTCTGGACTATATCAGCAAATGGAAGCTCAAAACACTTTAATGTTGGAAAGGTTGAACGCTTTGCTCGGAGCTAACCATCAACTGGTGAATAATGAACAAAACTTTACCGATGATGTTCATAATGTTGAAGCAAGAAATATTCCTCAAAGGGCAGCTGACCCCGTTGAAGGGACACCTCCCAAGCTAGAGGATCAGGACCGCAGCCAACCCTCCGCGAACGCTTATCAAGACAAACTTTTGAGAAAATGGCTGATGTCTATCCCACAGAGTCTCTAAATGATGAGAAATACTTCTCTGGAATGGTTCGACAAATCATGAAAGAGAGCATGCAGATGGATGAAAATGAAAAAGAATGGGATTCGCTCCGAGCAAGACTCCGTTCACCGAGAGAATTCTGAAAGCGGAATTTCCAAGGAAGTTTGCTCCCCCCACCATTCCGGCTTATCAGGGGACAAGCGACCCTAATCAATTCTTGTAAAAGTATGACTAGCACATGACAGGTGCCAGGGCATCGGATGAGATCAAATGCCGGTAATTTTCGGTATACTTGGAAGGAGTGGCTCTACTTTGGTTTACAAAGCTACCAGTCCGATCTATAGACCAGTTCTCCGATTTAACTCGGAAGTTCAAGGAACAATTCAGAATGTATGCTTCAAAGGCGAAGAACATAATGTCACTGTCCACCCTAGAACAAAATCCCGGAGAATCTATTAGATCTTTCTTAAACCGCTTCAACATAGCTTTGGGTGAAGTGGATAATGCAGAGCCACGTATGATTTTGACATACTTGATGAGGGCAATCAACAAATCGAGTGAATTTGAAAAGTGGCTGAAGATGAAAGAACCGAATTCGCTTGAGAAATTCTATAAGAAAGCTGATGAATTCATGCGCTTGGAAAGCCTTCAAGCACCGGCCAAGGTGGTATCGACAGAGGTTGGGAATAATAATGTTGCTCCAAATAAGGAATCTGGTACTCAGAAAAGGGAAAACGATGGTGGGAAAAAGCAAGGAAATGCGAAGAAAAATCGTCCTTTTAACTTCACTCCTTTAACCGATACCCCAGAAAACATTTTCTTTGCAACCAAGAACACTGTCGAATACCCCACACCAGCTAAATTGAGACTTGGGAAAAATGCTGAGAAAAGTGAAAGATTCTGCCGATTCCACAATCAATCCGGCCATGATACCAATGAGTGCCGCCATTTGAAGAACTTGATTGAGGAGCTATTGAAAGAAAATAAACTTCAGCAATATGTGGAGAGGAACAGGAACGACCCAACTTCTTTAACTCAGGGGCAACAAGTCCCTGTCCATCAACCCAGCTCAAGTAAGAGGACGGCAACGCATGAATCGGAGAGGCCTGTTATTAATGTGATTACGGAAGATCCTCACCCAGCAGGCAGAAGCTGGGGTGAGATGGAAAGATATGCTCGTGCCTTGAAGTATGCACCAACAGAAGATAGTGTTTTTGTGTTGGAAGATGCTGCACCTTTGAAGCAGCAGAAAACTTTTAATGATGGTATTGTGTTCAGAGCCAGGGACTCTATGGGCGTTGAAGCTCCTACCATGGATCTCTTGGTCATCTCTGCAGGCATTGGGCCGGCTACTGTAAGGAGAGTTTGTTGATTGCGGCGCTTCTTGCAATATTCTCTTCAAAAAGACATTCGATCAAATGAAAATTCCGATGGCTGATGTTCAAGCTTCATCGCAAAAAATTGTTGGGTTTAATGGGGAACCCAAGCAGCCAATTGGAACTATCAACTTGTTCGTGGAGCTTGGAGAGGGGTAGAAAAAGGTGGTTCAAAAGCAGACTTTTGTAGTTGTTGATGAATTTTCTGCTTACAACGTCTTCCTAGGCCGACCAACTCTTACGGCATTTAAGGCAATTCTCGCCCCGTGGTGCCTTACTACGAAATTCCCCATGGATAATGGAGTTAGTGTTATTAAAGGGGATCAAAATGCTGAACGAGAATGTTATCTTATAGAGTTGCGTGAAGCAAGGAAGAGAGAGATGGAAAAAGATGCGACGGCCCCAGTCCGCATCAAAGAATCAACCATGTAGCAATTACAGGGTGGACCCTGCACTGGCGAGCATAGTGGTGCACGAAAAGAAATGGATCCCAGAAAAGCCAGTGCAGGGGAGAATAAAGTGGTGCAAGTGGAGGTAACGATGCCAGTACCTGTTGACCCGAAAGACCCTAACAAGGTGCTGAATGTGGGTTCGCAACTTAATGTGACGGTTCAGAATATTTTGATATCATTCTTGAATGCAAATCTGGATGTATTTGCTTGGACTCATGCTGATATGTGTGGAATATCCCCAGAAGTTGCAGTACATACTCTGAATATTGATTCGAAGTTTATACCTGTAAAGCAGAAAAAAAGAACTCACAGTCCTGAAAGGTCAGCAGCATTGAAGGAAGAGGTAGATCGGCTCATGGAGAATGGCTTCATCAGGGAGTCTACTTATCCGAATTGGGTTTCAAATCCAGTACTGGTTAAGAAAGCTAATGGAAAGTGGAGAGTATGCATAGACTTTTCAGATTTAAACAAAGTCTGCCCTAAAGACTGCTTCCCGTTACCCATGATAGATCAGTTGGTGGATGGAACAGCGGGGCATGAATTGTTATCTTTTATGGATGCTTAATCCGAATATAAACAGATCATGATGCATGAGCCAGATCAGAAGGACACGAGCTTCATCACTGATGTTGGTCTCTACTGCTATAGAGTCATGCCCTTCGGACTTAAAGAATACAGGGGCATCTTACCAAAGACTTGTTAATGCTATGTTCAAACCGCAGATTGGCAAGACTATGGAAGTTTATGTTGACGATATGCTGGTGAAATCAAAGAAGGCAATAGACCATATGGATCACTTGGCAAAAATGTTTGCAGTCCTCCGAAAGTACGGAATGAAGCTTAATCCTTTGAAATGTCCATTTGGGGTGGAGTCCGGAAAATTCTTGGGTTTCAATGTGAGTGCTAGGGCATTGAAGCTAATCCTGCTCAGATTGTTGCCTTAATAGAAGTCAAAGCTCCTAAAACGAAGAAGGAATTGCAAAGTCTCAATGAAAAAGTCGTTGCCTTGAGTCGGTTCATTTCCAAAGCCACTGATAAATGCATTCCGTTCTTTGATGCTCTGAAGAAAGGAAGGAAAAACTTTGACTGGACTCCTGAATGCCAGAAAGCTTTCGATGAGTTGATTCGTCATATGGAAACGCCTCCAATACTTTCTAAGCCCGACAATGGTGAAGATCTTTTCGTATATTTGGCAATCTCATCTCATGCTCTCAGTGCAGCGTTGGTACGGGAAGACGCAAAAATTCAACGCCCGGTTTATTATATCAGCAAAAGATTCACTGGAGCAGAGATGAATTATTCAAAGTTGGAAAAGCTCGCCTATTGTCTACTGACTGCGTCAAGAAAATTGAGGCCATATTTCCAAGCTCATCCTATCAAAGTCCTCACTGATCAACCTCTGAAGCAAGTCCTGTTTCGCACCGAGACTTCGGGTCATCTTCTGAAGTGGAATATTGAACTCAGCCAATACGACATCACTTATCATCCCCGGAGAGCAATCAATGGACAAGCTTTAGCAGATTTCATCGCAGAATGTACAGATAAGGATGATAGTAAGGAAGAGGTGACTGATAATACCCCAATTCGATGGAAATTATATGTTGATGGTGCAAGAAACGATTACTGTTCCGGAGCTAGGTTGTGCTTGAAACCCCTGAAGGGCGGTCATTATGCTATGCATTGAGATTAAAATTCTCTTCGACAAACAATGAAGCAGAATATGAAGCTCTTATTGCTGGCTTGAATATTGCTAAGGAACTGAACATCAGAGTATTACAAATTTTCAGTGATTCTCAGCTTATCGTATGCCAAGTCAGGAAAGAGTTTCAAGCTAAAGGAGGAAATTTGCCTACCTACTTGTCAAAGGCCTGAGAACTTCTTGATGATTTTGACCATTACACGATAAGTCATATACCCCGGGAAGAGAACATTAAGGCAGATTCTCTCGCGAAGTATTCCAGCACTGGTGAAGCTCAATTATTGGGATTAGTTCCTGTGGAAGTCTTGTCAGCTCCAAGCACTGATGAGATGGATATTGACTGGATTATGACTATATCTCAAGAGCAAGAATCGAGGATGACTCCGATAATGGAATATATTCTCAACGGTTATCTACCAGAAAATTCAAAAGAACGACAGAAGCTGCTAAGAAAAGCCTCTAGATATATAATTCAAGATGGCCGATTGTACAGACGGGAATTCTCAATGCCATTACTCCAATGTATGACCAAGGAAGAGGCTAAGACAATTCTAGCTGAAGTACACGGAGGAGAGTGGAAATCATTCAGGTGGTCAAACTCTAGCAAAGAAAATTCTCCGTTATTGGTATTTTTGGCCAGACATTAATCGTGATGCTGCTAGCTACGCCCGAAAATGTGACCGATGCCAGAGATTTGCAAAAATCCCAAGAGCACCTTCCACCGAGATAACACAGATGATCAGTCCATGGTCATTTGCTATTTGGGGAATTGATCTCATCGGGCCTTTGCCAACTGCCAAGTCCGGAATCAGATATGTCATTGTTGTTGTTGATTATTTTACTAAATGGGCTGAATCTGAACCATTAGCTACTATTACCTCTAAAAAGATGATAAACTTTGTGACTAAGAATATCATTTGCAGGCATGGTGTCTCAAAAGATAATCACAGACAATGTAACCCAATTCGAAAGTGAAGAGTTCCAAGATTTTTGCAAGCGATTCAAGATCCAAAAAAGCTTTTCAGCAGTGGAGCTCATCCGCAGGCAAACGGGCAAGTGAAAGCAGTAAACAAAATTATCAAATCAACCATCAAAAAAAGCTAGAAAAAGCAAAAGGTGGTTGGGTCGATAAGCTACCACTAGCACTATGGGCATACAGAACTACCTACAAAACAGCGACTGGGCACACTCCGTTCTCGTTAGCATATGGATCAGAAGCAATGATTCCGGTGAAAATAGAAGTCCCTTCACACAGTATAATTCATTTCAACCAAGCTGAAAATGAAGAGTTGCAACTGTAAACACTTGACTTCCTTGATGAAAAAAGGGAAGAGGCTCAACTCAAAGTTGCAGCTCATCAGCAAAGGATTGTCAGGCACTTCAATTCCAAAGTTCGCCAACGCAGCTTTGAGATTGGAGATTTAGTCTTAAAAAGGATCATGACAGCAACAGGAGTGTTTGCGTCAAATTGGGAAGGGCCGTATGTCATAGGCAAAAAACTTCTTGATGGCACCTTCAAACTGACAACTGTCGAAGGAGATCCAATTTCAAGAGCTTGGAACAGCAATCACTTACGTCCATATTTTACTTAAAAGCTTTGCTTAAATTTGTAAAATGATTATGGATGTATCATTCTTGCATTGTAAACCATTGTAAAAGCAGTATGAATGAATAATAAGAACTATAAAATGGATGTATGCCCAGTTCTTAGCCGAACCACTATAAATCTTGTGTTCTCTACTATTATAAAATGTCTGTTTTATTTCGATGTGTAAATACCTTAAATGTATTGCTAAAATGTCGATTTAATATTGCAGGCACTTAAAACAAAGTTTACCCATCACAAGGCCAAGCGATCAAGTCACTCAATAAACAAGCGCCAAGTCACAAAAATTCCAAATTCTAAATCCTATATAAAGGGTGCTTCATGCAAACAGTTGGTGATCCCGTTGGACTCGCTTAACAATGAAGTACACCTCTTTGGATAAAACAAACTACTTGCAAAAGAAAGGAATGTGTGCTTGAAAATGATAACAGGGAGTCGCTGATATGAGCAAATGGCGAAAAGACATGGACGAGCAGGCAGGAAACAGCCAAAGACCTCTTCGGAGGCTCAAGCCCTCTTCGGAGGCACAACTCTTCGGAGGATAAAGACCTCTAACGGGGCATGCCAGAAAAAGAAAGTTCTCTTTCTCAACCAAAAATGATTGATGGAATGACCGGAGGCACCTTCTCAAGTGGAAGGCACAGGGCCCTTGTTAACTAGTTGCGATCCTTTGTGCAAACAAACATCCAATTAAGTAACTTGCGTCCGCCCCGTGAATCCATCCAACCATGAGAAAGAAACTTTCAGGCAAAAGCCCTACTCGGAGGCACACATTTCACCGAAATTTGAAGTAAACACTTCACAAGAGTTGAAATGTGAAAAGCCCTCTTCGGAGGCCCATTTCACCAGAGTTGAAATACTAAAAGCCCTCTCCGGAGGCACACATTTCACCAAGATTTGAAGTAGTCACTTCACAAGAGTTGAAATGTAAAAAACCCTCTTCGGAGACCCATTTCACCAAAGTTGAAATGTTAAAAGCCCTCTTCGGAGACACACTTCACAATAGTTGGAATGTGGAAAGCCCTCTTCGGAGGCCCATTTCACCAGAGTTGAAATGTCAGAAACCCCCTTCGGAGGCCCACTACCCCGCATAAAAAGAAAGGGAAAAACCCTCTTTGGAGGCGTACTTCTACTTTCAAGAAAAGATCAATCTCTCCACAATGAGAATATTTTTCTCCAAAGATTGAAGTACCAAATCAAAGCCTTCTTTTGAAGCCCACTTCGCCGCACAAGAGAATTCACTACTTTTCTTTAAAAAAAAAGAGTGATCATCTCCAAAAGTTGAAGTGTAGAAATTTTTCCTAAAAAAACAAAGAAAGAGAAGACTTCTCCAATACAAGGCGCATTCAACTAAATCAGAGAAATATTCCCTTAAAATGAAAAAATTATTCTATAAAGTACGGATGCAAGCCTCCTTAAAATGGAAAAGTTGTTCTCCAAAGAAAGAGTACAAGTCTTCTCGTAATAGAAGAGTTGTTCTCTAAAATTTTGCCAATGTGAAAGAGATTGCAATAAACCGTGGTATGGGGGCAATATAATATAGTTGCATTCATAAAAGCAATGCTCAAGCAACATACCACAGGCTTACTACAACATCACACAAAAAAATAAAGAAACTTGTATGAAAAAGAAGAATAAACGCATTCTCAAATACAGACAAAAGTTTGTACAAGTAAAAGAATTATTTTATTCCATACTATGAAAATTTTATACATGTGCAGGTTTCAAAATAAAAGATGGCGGAGATCGGTACCCGCACAATCTCCAGTCAACACAAGCCTTTATATATACAAGCAGAAAGCAAAAAGCAAGACGAAAAACATAGGACCAAACCCATCACTTCTTCTTCCTGCCACCTTTGGAGCTCTCACTTGGTCGGATGATTAACTTTTTGGGTCGGCTTGTAAGAGTAGGGGAAGAAGGAGAAAGGGTGCAATTGGATCTTCTTCGGTTTTTTCTTCGCTAGCAGAAACTTCCCTCTTTTTCTTTGAGATTCCACGCTTCCCCTTCTTCCTTGAAGAAGACTCACTGCCCGGAGTGAAAAGTGCGACAACTTTATGTCATCAGAAATAGTTTGCTCCGGAGTTCTTTCGCCTTCTTCAGATTCCTTGGCCTTCTGTTCTTGTAAAGCGACCGGGTGATCCAAACCTTGAAGAGCTTCTATATGCTCCTCTTGTGACCCCGGTTGAGAAACGGAAGGAGAAGTAATCTGAAGAGGCGGAGAGGGAACAGCTGGAAGAGGGGAAGTCTGAACAATACTTGGCGCTTTCACTATAGGAGAAGAGAAGTTAAAATCAGTATCTCTCATAAAGAGAGGAGAAAGTGACGCGTCAAGATTTAAGTAATAATCAAAAAGTTCATCAAGCTCATGTGAAGTAAACAAGCAGTCCACTTGAGCAATATCAGCATTGAGGTTACCTGGAGAAGTAGGCTTTATTACGTCAACTTCAAAGTCTTGTGCTTTAGTGCTTTCTTGAGTCTTATCTCCAGTGCAAGCGGTTGCACTTTCAATGACAGCTTTAGCAGGAGGTGGAGAATGGAAACTGGAGCCAACAATATCCATGTCGGCCGAAACCGAAGGTTGAACTGGGTCGGTTGAGGTTGCATTCCCTAAATGTTCTCCTTCTGTCATTCCGGCTCTCTTTTTATCAAGTTGCTCCTTTCCCCTGGCAAGTGCAGCACGTGCATCGTCATCTGGATAGTGCGTCTCCAGATCTGCTTCAGCATATCCAGCGCCTCCAAGAATATCAAGTGCGGCTTCCCACACTTCGGCCAAAGTGATTTCGTACTTCGAACCCAAAAACGAAAGGCTACCGCGCCCCAAGACACAGTGTATATAAAACTCGAATGAAGTAGAGCTGATATTGGCTTTAGTTGCCTTGTGAGATTCTTCGGCTGCTGCTTTGCCGGCGATAGCTTCATCACGCTCTTTTTCAACTTTAGAAAGTCGAGCTTTTAACATTGCAATTTCCATGTCCTGGGAGCTGGGTTTTTCTCGCAACTGAGCAACGTCAGTTCGGTAGCTTTCTACAGCTCTCTGTTGTGCTTCAAATTTAGCTTCAGCGTCTCTTTGTCCGGCATGAGCATCTCTCACCTGTTTTTGAAGCACTTCTTCTCTTTGAGAATAGAAAGTGGAAGAAGTGGCAAGCTCTTCTTTAAGTTTGTCAACTTCCGTTTCAAGCTTCTCATTGTAAGCGGCGATGCTCTTCATTTCTGCATCATGCTGATCGAGAGTTTTCTGCCACTCGGATTTATCGTTTTCCATAGTCAGCATGGCTTCGAGATTTGCGCGGTTTACTCTTTGAAGCTCGCCAACAAGTTTTTGCCAACTAGACATTCTCTCGATATCGAGTTTGATGGCAATAAGATTTCGCAACATAACTTGCTTGTCGATGGGGACCAAATCAAGATCAAAACGCACTCCTTTTAAGCACCAATGCGGAAACCGGCTATGAAGAGTAGCCGACCCTGTCCAACTTGATACGAGGGCCTACTGATGATTGTTTGAATATCGGCTCTTTGAAGGGCAGGAGAGCTGGAAGGGATTTCCAAAGAGATGGGAGCAGCGGGCTTTTCAGAAATTTCAGATGTCGGCTTTTCGCCAAGTTTGGCCCGCTTACTCGGACCTTCAGCGACATGACTTTTCCCTTTGTCACCACGAGATTTTCGTTTGTGAAAATCATCCTCTCTCTGGGAAGAATCATGTCGTTCATCCCTTCTCCCGTAGCGTTCTTCATAAGCACGCCTCTCACGAGCTTTTCTTGCAGCTCTTTCTTCGTCGGTCTCCCAGAAGGCAGGAAGATACCTCTTGGGGTCATAGGAGCCGCGTCTTCCGTAGCGCTGGAAGTCATCGTAGTATGAGCCACTTCGCCTCATTGTAGAACCTGAAAGTGAAGAAGAGACAAAACTTAAGAATCTTTGAAGTAAGGAAGCAAAGTGCATATAAATGCCGAAAAATCCTAAGTGCGTGTAACGTGCAAACTACGCGCGTCAAACTACGAACCACTCCTCGGTTGGGGGGTGATGACGAATTTTACAGCAAGTGTCAACTCTTGGGCTGACGGAGTTTGTTGCAAGACAGATGTCGCTTCAACTACTGGAGAAATAACTTTAGTAGTAGTGGTATCGTCTTTTAAGAGCTCCTGTGAAGTAATCACCAAGTCGTTCAATCCCTCAAAAATGTCGTCACCATCGTGCCCAGCGGGACCCTTCCCCTCAGCTCCTTCATCAGCAGTCTTCCCGGATTGTTGAGGAGGTTCCTCTTCCTTAATGACCGGGGCAAGTGCAAATTTGCCGGATGACCCCGCAACGTCAACGGAAGCAGAACATTTCACCAATGAAGCTTCGGCAATAATCTCCTTCTGTGAATGTTCTTGGCAGAAACTGGGGCATCTGATGTCTCTACTGGAGAATCAGGGACTTCATGAGGCTGAGTAGAACGGGAAGAGTGCAGAAGTCCGAATTGGTGCAGAAACTTGTCTTTTAGCAAAAAATTAATACTTCTTTCCTCAACCGCCACGGCACTTAATCTTTCAAAAGTCGGCTTATGGCTTGAATCTTTAAAAGAAGGAGGAAGTGTTGTAAAGGTAAAGAATGAAGTTAGCACATGACAACTCGGATCTTCAAAAACTCATAAATGGAAAAAACGGAGATAAGCAATCTTACTTCCGACTCTCCAGATGGCGTAAAATCCTATAGGGCAACGAACGAAGAAGAATTGATTCAAGAACCCGTGGGCGCTTTCCGGAAGATCGCTGATCAGTCTACGGTTCCCGGCGCTTCTCACGAGTGTGATAGAGGGATGCTCTTTGATTTTTGCAAATGTGCACAAGAAGCAAATCTCCTCAAAGCTCGGAAGACGATCAAGTATCCTCCTGAATAGTACACACGGTCTCATCAAGATGGCGTAGCCATTGGTATGCAATTGGAAGGGAGAGATAGTTAATCGGAGGAGTTGTTGAAGAAAATCATTAAAAGGAGAAATAGCTCCACTCAAGCACATCTGGCGATTGACAGCGATGAAACCGAGAGGTGGCCTATCAGCAGTATCGTTTGGCCCAGGAAGTAAAGCATCTGCTTCAGCAATACCAAACTGAATGCGTAGTTGGTTGAACACCCGTTGATTCAGGGTAGTTGAAGTCCTTTCCGGGGATCATCCAGTGGATTGGCTATCGGGAAGGCCTCTCCAGCTTGCCCTACTACTTTTTTTTGTCGAGAAATCATTCTACACAAGGAACTGGATATTCAAATATGAAGGTGCACGTTTCCTAAATGTGTGAAGTGTTGTGCAAAACTAGTAAAACGACAAGCAAATATAACTGAAATTAAACTAATATGCATTTGTCAATTATAAAGTTTCAGGGCTTGTTGTTTTGGGTCCAAGTACAAGTGCAGTGTTGATGCATACAAATCAGCTTTAGTTGATTAGTTTTGCTTTGCTTCAATACTTTACTTGAATTTGGTGATTCATAGCATTTCATTCGTATAATTTTTTTAAGTTGATTATTCTTTATCGACTAATCTGTCATTCGATGTGGGCAATCAGTGGCAGTATATTCGCCCTAGTTTTTTGCAAATGTTGTATTTAACAGGTTATTAGCATTAAAGATAATATAATCTGTAAAGGAGTGCAACGAGTTCAAGCAGTTCATCTCGGCAGTTTAAGTTGAAGATTCAAGTTAAATGCTGTCAAATTTTTGCAAGTAATCAAACTCAAGCGACTTAGCATAGGTCGAAGTTCCATTAAGTCATTCTGTTCAAGTCAAAAAGTTCATTGTTCATGCTTCTACAAGTTAAAGTTAGGCTTCAGTCAAGGCAGTCCAAAATTGTCTAAGTATTAGCTCGTCCGCGACCTACAGGTTGTGTGACAAAGAGTTAGCTCGCCCAAACCTAGTGCGACCTAAAGCTAGATCGTTAAAGGCGTATCTCATCCGAAGCAACATGCCATACGTCATAAGTCGCAAAGTTCATAAGTCGATTAAGATAGGTCGGTCTGATTTCCTTAAGTCGCAAATACGTAAGTCGCTCGGTTTCTCTTAGGTCGCAAGGCACTTGGGTCGTTCAATTTATTAGGTCGTTCGATTTAATAGCTCGGCGGTATAACATTATCTTCCATTAACAAACTCTGAGACCTGTCATCCACTCAAGCGCTGCCATGCGTCCACCACCTCACATCACCAGAGATACGACATAACCTAAAATCCATTAGCCCGTTAATCATCTCCCTGTCTCCTCCGAACTCCCAAAACCTCCTCAAAAACCCATGATCGATTCCAAAAGCTTTTACACTCACCAAAATAACGCCATAAAAAACCCTAGGCCGATTTGTTCTTTTTGAAAGCAATCGCCAGCGATTTGACGATGATCAGAAGGCAAATCGGAACATAATCTTACAACATGGTGGCGAAAGTTGTATTGAAATGATTATGGAGGCATCGATGGTAAACGTGGCGAATAGATGATCGGAATTACCTAAGTTTGCTGTTGGAATCAACAATTGGGGATGAAAAGGAGGGGATTTCGCTTTAGCTTCAGAGCTCGAATGCAACAATGGTGGCCGGCAAGGTGATAAGTAATAAAGTGAGGGGGACAAAGCGACTTAACAGTTTATAAAGGAAACAGGAGAAGAAGACGAAGGGGCATGCGAGTTAGCAAATCTCCTAGGTCGCTCATGACCTAGCGGAATTAGGTCGAAGCACACGACCTACGACATAGGCGTGTACTTTGAGGAGCAAATGTTAAACTCCTCAATCTCATGACTCAACGACCTAAGGAGATAAGCGACCGAAGGAATTGAAATGTTAGCAAGCTAACGGGGACGAAGTTCTACAACGACCTAACGACCTGAAGTTACCACGACCTAGCGACCTAACTGCTTAAGCGACCTATCGACCTAACTGCTTAAGCGAGTTAGCGACCTAAAGAGGTAAGATAGAGAAAGGTTGCGTGCATGCTACCTCTTCATTAGTCGTTCACGACCTAAGTCCACCGAGCCAACTTCTTATGCCGCTTCTCCCTAGGTCGTCACGACCTACCAACTTGTTCAAGTAACCAAGTGCAAGCCTGTTAGACCGTAACCCATGCTCCCTAGGTCGCCCACGACCTACTAACCCGCTCAGAGAAGACCAAGTGCAACCAAGATGAGCCGTAGCTCGCATCCCTTAGGTCGCTCGTGACCTACGACCTACCCTTAGGTCGTTAGCGACCTACGACTTAGTCCAGAAATTCCCTATAAATATTCCACCTACTCCAACTGAAAGGGGACCTTTTGGGGCTCATTTCCAGAACGCCTATACTCTGCTGATTTCTCGACTCATCCGACACTTCAAACATCAAAGATACCTAAGCGAACTTCAAGGAGAAATCTAACACATTCGACATGGATTCAAAGAGTTCTTCTGCATCGGAGTTCTAGCTATTTGTCTCAGCAATGTTGTAATCGAAGATTGTTGTAATCGATTCAGCAATAAAGAAGATTAAAGTGGACGTAGTCTTAACTTGAAGCCGAACCACTATAAAACTGTTGTCTCTTTACTGTTTTTTCTGTAATTCCTGCTTGTTTCTAATTCCCGTATTGACGGATGATGCTTTCACTTTTTCTCTACTTACACCGGGGTGTTAGCGTTCAATTTTAGCTTTAACAGCCATTAAAAAAGATATTGTCCGGACTGGAAGAAAAAAGAAGTGGTTGGTTCTTCATCTGTTACTGTGGATAACGATAGTAGTGATGTTTTGACGGCGGTAGTATCATATGTTTCTAACCATTGAATTCTAGATTCTAAAGTGTTTTAATATGATATCTAATAAGAATTACTTCTATTTTTATGCCAACAATGAGGAAAGTGCAGTCCTTATGGACAATGATGCTACATGCAGGTCTTTGAGAATTGGTTCAGTACGGATTCTACCGTTTCAATGTATGATGGCATAATCCATACATTAACTAATGTTTGCTATGCTCCAGATCCTTGTAATTATGAAGGATATTATGGTCCAGAATTTGTATTTGCTCAAGAGTACCACTATTCTTGGAGAGTCATGTGTTGAAGTTGATAGTGTTGTATACTTGAATGCTAGCAGACATTGGCATTTGAGATTATGTCATACTTCATAAAAAAACTTGGAGTTACTTTGTAGGAGGATGATGATTAAAGGAGAAATCTTCAACAAGTTAGATTTCTATAAAGAGTAAACGGATCGAAGTATCATTTGGTGTATGGTAAGTACAGTTCTAGCACCCGACCATGTTCATTCCGATATTTAGGGACCAGTTTGTATAACCTCCATTAGGAAGCTCTATATTTTGCATCCTTCATTGATGGCTACTCGTGCAAGATTTGTGTATATGTAATGAAAGCCAAGTCAGAAGTGTTTGATAAACATAAAGTTCGGTTAGCAATTGTCAAAAGCCGAACTGAAAAGAATAAATATTCCGAAGTCCGATAATGGTGGTGAATACACCTAAAAATGTCCCTTGATTACTGCAAAGTGCAAACAATGTGGCATTATGAGATTTTACATCACATGTTGCCTATAATGGGGTTGCGAAAAGCACAAGGCTACTTGAAAAAGCCCGTTGCTTGAGATTGACTGCAGGTTTGTCTAACGGTTTTTTGACTTAAACTATATCAAAGGTTGCTCATATTATAAATCAGATTTCATGCTTAGCCATAAATGAAAATATTATAGAGAAAGTACGGAAAGGTAAACATGTATACTCACTTGAGTTATTTCTATATTCTTGGCTGTCATGTATATGTTCGTAACACAGGAAATGATAAGTTGGACCTAGAGCTTCCAAATGCATTTTGCTTGGTTGTTTGGACGATATTAAAGGGTAGTGTTTTGGAGCAAGCAATGTCTAAGCATTTTCAAGACTTATCTGACAGTTCAAGCTTACATGAAGAGAAGCCTATTGAAATGAAAATTGTTCCTACTTTTCAAATAAGGAGTAGGGTTATTACTATTGATGACAGGAGAATTCAATTGATGAGACATCACACGATATTCCACATGGTTCTTCCAATAGTGAGCGATGTCCGTGATACTAGAAAGGATTCAGTCAAGGTGGAGCTGATGATGCTTTAGGCAATGTTTGAGCCATTCAAACTGACAAACGCATTAGAAAGATATCAAAGAGATATGGAGAATGACACTAAGCAATCCCTAGCTTTGGTGATCACTTTAGACTTTGATGATGCTTTAAATTCAAGCGGTGGTTCAAAGTCGGTCTTTGCAGAATAACAAGACATGGGAATTAGTTTCATTGCCTTAGGAAACCAAGCCATATTAGTAGCAAAAGGGTTTTCGCCTCTGTTGTAAAATCCTTCTAGACCCTCACCTAGGCCCGTCTAGATGAGGCATGTTGTATTACATAGCATTTAAATAGCTATATAAGCACTTTTCATGAACTAGTCGAGGCTTGATATATCGTTTAAGCATTTACATATTAATTTCAAGAGGTTTTGCCTCGTTGTTTGCTCCAAGTCCATCCAAAGCCTTATATTTTCGTCTTGAATCAATTAATGTTAAAAAAAATATTAAAATTTCATCAACTATGTAAGTTTATAAAAAATGCCTGACTTCGATTTATCCCCACATAAACGATTAATCTCTAGTCCATGCATATCGCCTACTGTCTGTCTAGTGATTTTTACAATCTTGGTTTTCACAAAGAAATGGTAAGATGAGATATGTGCGCCTGTAGTCCGGCATACCTATCCATCATTGCTATTTACGACATGGAGTTGGAGCAACTTGATATGAAGATAGCTTTTCTGCATGGAAAATTGAAGGACCATTTATATGAAGCAACCGGATGGGTTTGCTGTAGATGGAAAGTCTGATTGGATTCGCAAATTGAAGAAGTCACTTTATGATCAGGCAATCTGTTGAGCAATGGTACAAGTAGTTTGATTCTTTTATGCTTAGTATTGACTTGATAGATTATATAAAAGATGCCTGTTTTTATTACAAGCTTTTGAAGAATGGAAATGGACATACTCACTTTTATATGTAGATAACATGCTTATTGCTTCTAACGATAGGAATGAAATCAACAAATAAAAGTTGTGTTTAAAAGCGAAATTTGAAATGAAAGCTCTTGGTGAAGCAAAGAAAATCTTAAGCATGGCGATTTGCAGGGTAGGAAAGTATGGAGTTCTATTGGCTCAAAAAGAATATATTGGTAAAGTGTTTGCTCGATTTAGCATGAAGAAGACAAAGGCCGTTAGTACACCAATTCATTGGCACATAAAACTTTCTAATAAAGCTATGATCTTTGATGAAGACAAGGCCTATGTGGAGGTCTATTATGTTGCTGCAGTTGAAAGATGTATATTACGGTTTGCACTAAGCATGATATTGCATATGTTGTTGGAGTGGTTAATCTCTCCATATCTAATCCTAGAAAATCTCATTGAGAAACTGTCAAAGTTATTTTAAGATATCTTAAAGAAACACTGGACTTTGGACTTGTTTTTTTTAATGCAAAAGAGTGCAATTTCGTTGGTCACTGTAATTCAGATTATGCTGAAGATACAGATCGAAGGAATCAACATCAGGACATGTAGTTACTTTTCCTGGTACTACCATTAGTTGGAGAGCAAGGTTGCAAAATGTAATTGCATTGTCTGCTACAGAAGCAAAGATGATATTTGTTATTGAGGCGGCTAAGGAGACACTATATTTAAAGCAATTATTGTGTGACTTGGGTGTCATTATGCATGATAATGTGATGGTGAATCGTAATAGCCATAGTGGAATTCACTTGGTCGAAAATTTGACTTTCAACTCGAGGATAAAGCATATAGAGACAAGAGAATCATTTCTTGTAGTTATGAATGAAGAAAAGTTGGTTGGTTTACAAAAAATTCACAAAAAAGACAGCAAACATATTTACTAAATTATTGTTTGTTGCTAAGTTCAAGCTTTGCTCGAACTTGTTCGCTTGTTGAGGTACTACATGCCACATGATGGCACAAAGGATGAGAGGGAGACCTGGTTGGATTTTGTAAGAGATGTAGTACCTCGGTATTGCGATGGATGCTTTCACCACTTCGTTGAAGACGATGGCTTTGTTCGAGCTAATTAACAAAGTGCAAAAGTAATGGCATCATCGAAGCTTATTGGGGAAGTATATATGCTCGTATCATCTTGAATTTGACAAATATTGAGTGAAGATGGAGTTTGGAGTAAACTTTATTTGGATATATATTTAAGTCAATGTGGAGCGTTGAAATTGTGACCCAAATATACATCAGAGAATATTAATTGCTTTTTCTAAAGTATTAAAGAAAAGACGATAAATTATTTATTTGGAAAGAAATGAATTTGAGAAGTGAAGGCAATTAATCACTTTTGTAATCAACTGATCAATAAAGACATGTTATAAAGCGCGTATGGAGGAGACTAAAGATTGGAATAGATACGTGTCTCTTATATGAATCGATAAATTGATGTAATATTGATTTATAAGCATAAATCATTATTCAATCCTAAGTACTGATCTCAATATAAATACAGTCATTCATTATAGATCCTTTATTCTCTCAAGTTCTAGTTCATCTTTATTCCTTTTTGATATTCACAGTGATACTTTATTCAAGTAGAGAACTCATGACGATGTCTAGGTGGTTCAAATCTATGATATCTAGAACCTCGGCTTATAGCATCATACTATTTGTCACTTGAACTAGTGGTCTTTAACGGTATTTATAAAATTTCCCTCCTTCAAAGTGGATTTACACTACCTCATCGATGATCGATGGTGAAACCATTATAAATATGTCGTATTTACTCTCTGATTGTTTCAATTTTTCATGTTTTGATGGTAGATTATTGAATTAAGTTTGATTGTTCGGCTTATTTGTTTTATCTCACATGCAGCGAATCTTACGTAAGTTTCTGCTAAGAGTTGGGATAGATTGATATTATACGCATTTTTCCTTAACATTATGCGCATTTTAAACTTGGACTATTTAGTTCAAACTATTGAATTCGAAGCTAAATCATCCATAACAAGAGAAATGTTCTTCTAAGTTTAAACTCCAATTCCACAAATCAAAGCATTGGGAAAAAAACAGTGTAAAAAAGAACACGTAGACGTACTTGGCTAAGAGATTATGTAATGCATTTAGCGCCAATACTGAGCCCATCGATGAATTGTCTCAACCATTTGAGGGAATAATGCACTAACACTATCATTAATGAGATCCTGGAAGAAATGGATGGAATCTTCGTCGTCCAAATCCAATCGAAATTTCTCTTGAAGCTGTAAATAAATTGATTAGTCAAAACAAGGCTACAATGATTTGACTTCTTGTTTTTTTTCCTCCCCTTCTTCTTCCTTTTTTTTTCGGATAAAGGTACCTTAAGAATGCCTTTTTCAGGGTCAGAAGCTATGTCAGGGATGTTCGAGCCCGCCATCAAAGAAAAGAGATTCAATATGAGGTTACTAGACTTTCGAAGGATGTTATATGCCTCACAACAATAGGACTTGAACCTTGTATAATATTGGCTGCATTGCAAGAAAAATTATGTCAAGATTTACCTATAAAAGTACACTTTGTGAATCTAGTTATGGTAATCATATGCATTTAAATCGTTACAGAAAATTGAAAGCTAACACTCATTAATGTAAGTTGTTTACAAACAACAGATAGCAACTTTTCTAGCATCACTGTGTCTATATAAAGAGCGGGATTACAACTGCTCTCGAATAAAGTTATATCTGACACCTAAATAAATTGTACAAACAGAATTGTGACAAATGAAAATGGAATTCACACAAATCAGAAGTTATATGCAAAAGATTTGCACAATAACTTGGATGAAGGTAACTTATTAACACCACCAAGAATATAATATTCCATCCTAAAAAAAAAGACACAAAGACACGCGCATACATATACATATAATACACACACACATAAAATATATGTCTGTGTGTGTGAGAGCATCTTGAGAGAGAAAAGTACCTCTCTGCTCCACCCATGGCCTCAACCATTTCCTTGCAAAGTTTCATGGGTGGTGGAAAGGGTTTTGGATCTCGACCTAGAATAAAGCCAAAATCAACATGAAAGAGGCGTCCATCGTCCCTTAACAAAAGATTGTCCAGATGCCTACAAGTCAAATTAAATCATATTTCAGTGATTAAGTAAATATATGCTTATTTTGGTTCATTACAATTTAATTGTGCCATTCAGGTTTGAGCACGAGGAGATATGAACCAGCAAGAAAATAGTTATTCATTAAGTGAACTTCATGTAAATTACTGAAGTCAATGAAGAAACGATTACCTGTCTCCTATCCCCAAAATGTATGTGATGACAGAGTAGCCTGCACAGCTTTTAATAAACGTTTCAAGACAGGTAGCTGTTATACCATACGGTCCATTTTCATCAGGGTGAAACTTCTGAAGATAGTTAATAATGCTGCGATGCTCAGAAAGAACCTGACAGCAACAAAGTAAATATATAAATGTGGCTTAAGGCACAGATTCAACTGAGTCAACCCAACAACAGAATATAAAACGTTTTGGTATTTACTTATTTGTTAAAGCAGAAAATTCTCTACGTTGTTACTAATGTTATGTTTGACCAGTCCTATGATAGTTGCAAATCACAATTATTTACACAAGTTTCCAACTATAATTATAGTATCGTACTGTAAATTTGCATACTCAAAGAGAATGTATTTTTATGTAGTCTATACAACTTATCACGAAACAGAAAAATAAAGAAAGAAGTTTAAAAATATGATCAGTAAAAGGAAAAGCCACTGCCCTTTTTCTTTGGTGTTTAGGTGTCCAAGATACATAGCAGTTGGAAGAGTGGTTCCCAGTTAAAAGTTTTGAACTATGAGACATAGTTAAATTTGAAATTTATTAAAATGAGAAAATTTTCACTATATGTATATATATGTATGTATGTATATATGTATGTATATATATATAGCAGCGCTCAACGGCGTATCTGTTTTGCAGCACCACTTGTGGGCCCTGATTTCCACCACACAATCCAATATGAAGGTGATGCCATATTATTAGCAATTCGGCAAGGCCTTGAATATTCTACAAACTCTACCACAACCAAAATTCTAAGTTCATTAAACTAGCATAATGCAAATATTCACTGATGCTTCGTAGTTATTGTTCACAGTTAAACAATTTATTATACGATAAAAGATCATTGAGAAATAAATCAGTCTGAGTGATGGTAGTAAACTTTTAATTGGAGTTGTAATATGAATAAGCACGCAGACGAAATATGAATTAATTGTAACCGAAAAGAAGTTGACCATCAATTGAGACCATTTTCATGCATGATACACAAAGTTAAAGTTAAAGTGGTCGGAGAAGTGAGTAACAATTCAGGGGTAAAGGAAGTATGGCAGATTAACTATGGCAGGTTTAACCGATGTAAAACTTGATCAACAACATCCATTACCAGGGAATTCACACTTCATTATCAAGATCAGTTCAAGAAAAAGATCTTGAACAACGATTTCCAACTTCAGCGTTTTTTGGGAAGCCAATCGTAGTAAAACTAAAATTCACACATTAGAAGGGGAGGGGAACCAAAGTCTGTGAGTAATATGAAGTTCCTTTATATACAAGCTGGACCCTTGGAAGTTGGAAGCCGTTAGCATTGAAAGAAAGATGTGATCCTATAAAAATTTCAGTTGATTGCTGCAGTAGCGTTTTTTTCTTGTTTTTGAGTTGTGCATCCAATGATATGTGCAAGTGTAACAATTTAGCACTACTTCAAACAGTTTTGAGAAATATAAGCAGAATGATGATATGCACAAAAATTGAGAGACTACCGCACATTACACATTTGTCTCCTTTTTCACCATAGCAGTACAGTTTCTCTAGTGTTTAATTAGTTGTGAGGAAAAATGTTTAGCAGGTGTAGGAATTGACTTAATAAAATTGAACATAATAAAAGTTATATCCTTCTCATGAAAGAGGACGGGGACAAGCAAGCAAAATTTAATTCAAAAAAATATTCGCATCTCAAAACTTAGAATTGTTTCTTTTTATTTTATTTTTTGCGCCTTTTAAGTACCTGTGCAAGGGAGCTGGATGGAATAAACTCCATCATTCCTTCGTCCCGTCCTGTAGCCAGCACCCTATAAGGAGTTAAATGCAAGTCTAAATTCTCTAATTTAAGCAAACGGTCCATAAGAGAAACCATCTGGATGACCTGCAAAAGGCAAAAATCAGATTACATACTAAATCCATGATTTCAGACAAGAAACAGGTAAAATGATAACGAAATATCATTCCAAGCACTCAAAATCAAATAAAAGTGAGCAAGATACAGAAAGAGTGTGTGTGTGCGCGCGCGCACGCACGCGTGTGACTGCAGTAAAATAACTGCTAACATTATCAGTGAAGTGCGCATCAGATAAATATAATGTGTAAATGCAAAATTGCTACTATGAGTATGGGCTACTGGTACCATGTTAATACATGTTCAATGAAACAAAGTCAAATGCATTTTCCTGTGACAAATATACTCTTTAATCTAGGAGTAGCGTGTGCTACACAAGAGCAATATAGTTTATTAGCTATAGTTAATCGACAGGTACCAGTTGATCTTGACGAAGGTCGTCTCCTTTTTTAAATATAACTTTACATGTTCCTCCAGTTGATGTTCGGAAAGCTAAACGTAATGGGCTCAGTGCGCTTTTGAAAATAGATGATTCTGATGGCACGATGCCAGTTATCAGTACATTAGGCGACAGAGGGGAACGGATAGGCTGAAAATAAAGCATAAACATATGAGAATCTTTAGCAATCAAAGAATGTTACACAGAATTTGCTGTCTACTTATTAAATACCTTATCAAAATAAGTAAGCTCGCTAAGAAGTCCAGAAAGAAGTTGCCTCAACTTTTCAATTTTCTTTTGTGTCCCACCACGCACATTTCTCACATCTCTCATAATAGAACACAGTTGAGCCATCAATTCTGTCTGACGAATTAAGCTATGCCATATCTTGAACCCATCTTCATCTCCATGTGCACCAACCGACAACTATTAAGTTAAAAAACTAATTCAGATTCGTGTCATGTTTGTTGCAATGGTTGAAAAGAAACATATACACAGAAAGAGCATCAGGAATGGTTTCCATGTCATGCTTGCTGCAACCAGGAAGCTTGGTCCCTTTCGATCCCCTCAATTGTACATCCATAAGACTATGTTAATACGTTATCCAATGACACGGTTTTGGTATTTCCAAACAGAGGTAATACAGTTTAGCATATAAAATGTGCTTAGCATACTGACTAGTGTATTACAAGAAGATAATAAACAATGATGATGATTTGATATTATGACCAAAGAAAGAAAAGAAAATATGACTATTACCAACCAATTACGTAAACAAACTAACTTTTGGAATAATAGAGATGGCTCGTTTAATATCCAGATTGCAAGTTTGCAGTTTTTAGAATGTAAAATTACATTTACATAATGGGCAGCAGACAAGAAAAGATATGATACAACCAATTTAAGATATATACACACACACACGCATGCATACATATATATATATATATATATATATATATATATATATATATGTATATTAAGCTAATGTTGGACTCTAGTACCTTTTTTATGCTAATCTCTAACATCTCATAAGTGGTATAGAAGCGTCTTGCAAATGCATGATCATGAAGATCATGAAGCTCAACTGCTACAAACCATCGAAGGAAGCTAGCCAGCTCAATGTTTGATAATGCTAGAATAATAAAATATCAGTAGAAAAGTCAATAGGTAGCGTAGCATTTGATAGAAAGCTGCTGAAATAATCAAAAACTATCTATGTAATGAAACGCTAAGCTAATATCCATCAAGCAGAGGGTTAAATCTTTGATAACAGTTGTAATACAGTCACCATACTTTGTTTGATGGCAAAGATCTCAACGTCTTTGGTAACAAATGAGAGCACAACTTCAAATACCATTCAGAATCCAGTCATGCTAAAATTCCAAATTCCAAAATGACAAGACGTTGCTACTTTTATTCTCCCTGTTCTTCCTATTTCTTTATGCTTAATTATATTGTCGATATATTTATATCCTTTTTTAATCTGTTCACCCTTAACGATTTTTTAACATTGGTGCATTCAGCATCTATCTATTTTACTCCCTATTTTCGCATTTAAAAAGTTCTAATTAAAAGAGCTATATGCAAAATTAAAATTTGATGATTTAATTTGATAACGTATTTTTCTAGAATACAGTATGCTCATGTGCATCGCACAAGTTTCAAGTACTTGCAAACTGGTAAACTAATAATTAAACATATCATGCTCACGTGCGATGCACATGTTTAAGTACTTGCAAACTAGTAAACTAATAACCATGACTAAGGTTATGGTGTCAAGTCTTCGACAATATTTTGATAAAAGGGCAAGATCAACTCTGTCCCCGTAAGATACCCCTATCAAAATAGATTGCTTACTATATCATTGTGTTTTGTAAGTGATTATTTTAATTAGCACAAAGAGGAACATATTAGACATGTCCTGCCAGACGTACGTATCATCATGAGTATTTGCCTAGCTGCTTGTCAGAAAAACAAATCATCGTATAATAAGCTTTACATATAAATGATAAATTTAGTCATAAAGGCCATCTTCCAAAAACATGGCTTATGCTAGTATACCACTACTATATCCATGCAAACAATAAATAGAACTTAAAAGGATAAATCTAACTTAAAGACATGAAGTGGTATAATCATAACAACTTAATCTAAAGGAATATCCTCACTTTATGGAGATTGATAACTTATAGGTGTCTATTAAATCATCAATTTCCAACAGGGAACAGTAAATAGAAGAAGAAGAAAGAACTTAATCCACAAAAGTATTATAAAATGAAATTATGATTCAATTGCAGAAAAGAAACATACAGCGCTGGACAAGGAAATGTGCTAATCGAGAGTTCTCAGATCTTTCAAACCGGAGAGCTTGTACTAGTGGAAGTAAATAACAAAGAAGCTCTTCATCATCAGCCCTCTCTAGAACACTCACAGCATATGCACGAACCTGTTGGAGCACATAGCAGAGAATAAGTTTTACAAAACTAACCTCAAACCCACACACACGCACACAAACAGACAAACAAGCACGTGTGTGTGTGGATATGGCAATCTAAGATTCAAAATTATATAATTCAAAATTATATAATTAAGAAAACGGTGATTATGGTACATGAAACAATCGACCATAATATTCTTAAACAATGCCTGAGTTAAATAATATTTGAATTTTTACCCTAGAAGCCAGCACATTAACTTAGGACACAGGACAAAATTCTTTGATACTGTAAGATTACAGAAGAAGAAGATAATTGAGGATAACTTTTTCATTGAGCACTCTAATACACTTGTAGGAATTTTTCATAAATGTACTCTTCGGAAAAATGATATACTTATATTGATTTCCTTACTGAAAGTAAACATTTTCAAAGAAACACTTGTGATTGAAACTGAATTTACTGGTGGACTCACTTCATCACTCTCAAAAGCAGGAGATAGAAGTTCTAATGCATCAGTCACATCAATTGTTTCCCACCTTCCCATTAACTCAATTGCTTGTTTTGCTTCCTGCAGCCATTAAACACGAATCAACAGGAGGAAAAGGCGAATACGTGAATGATTTCAAAAGTAAAGAATAAAGGTGATATTATTTTGCTCAAGTCCCCTTGTGTGTGTGTGGGGGGGGGGGGGGGGGGTGCTGGGGCTTGTAAGTTGAATTTCTGAACGAAAGTATAACTTCTAGAAGCGAAATTGAAATAATAGAGCTGAAGTGAGCTGGAGATTTTTATATGGTATTTAAGAATCACTTGAAATAGAATTTAAATCCACGAATTATTAAACATAAATGGAATTGGTAGTTTTATGTATATCTGGACAAAGAAGTGAATTTTATAGCTGATCTGCTTTGGTTCTAATTAACAACATGGCTACAATAAATTTCCTGCTTACTTTTATTCAGTTTTAAACAACCAGGACCAACATTTAATTACCATAACAATAATTGTTGAAAATTATGTTCTTGATAATATCTACATCAGATGTGGAAATTTGTTCTTGTTAATATCTACATCAGATGTGGAAATTACTCTACATAAAGAATAAACAGTTTGGAAACTACAGTTTCAATAACCAAAGTGAATTCAACAGAAAGGTAGACAACACAATAAACTAAAGGCCAATTCATGGCGTTTTATGAATGCATGATAAAGCTCTCATCTGTCTTGCACACACGGCGGCATGGTTATGAAAGAAAAACATGGGTATATCAAGAGACACATGAGGGAATCTTTGAAAATATCACATGTGATCAAGATAAACCTGAACATCGCTCCACTCAACGCACCGAAGAAATTTAGTGAGAGCTTTCTTCTCTGACATTAAAGAGAAACGAAACTTCCATAGCAATTGCCTGTCATCGCCACTTAATGTCCGTGTTGGAGGGTATTTGAGAATTCTCTGTATTGACCTGACAGACAAAAGAACTGTGTAACTTACAATTTTATTTAATGATAAAATTAAGCATCTGGAAACCCATTGTATCGAGATAAGCCATTACCAACCAGTTTTAGTACTGAAATAGCCAGTCATTGCAAGAACTTCATGACAGGACAATCTATGAATCGGTTATTTTCTAAATAAATAAGAAAGAAAGAAGAAGATTGTGGCTGGAAACAGAGCACAAAGCTATCAGATAAGTGCGGGTCGGGGAGGACTATTTTCGCAATTAGCTTTTTTTTCCCCTCTTGTTTTATAAATTATCTATGAGGCCACACACATGACTCAGATTTGCAATACATTGGTTCACAATGCCACAACAAGCCTACACCGAACTTATTTAATTTCAGAAAATTAAACGAAAGGGAATATTTAACCAATGCATCACACGCTTTATAATGCATCTATCCAGATATAATATATGCAACAAACTGAAGAAGAAAAAAACTCCTGGAGAATTTCTCAACTCACTAGATGTCCTAACAAGAGCTGCATTTACTGAATTGCAGTCTCCATGAACCATGCACACGGTTAGAGGATAGGGATTTGTTACCAAGAAAAAATTAATCTAAATATGATTTGAAACATCAGTATGCAAACGCCTGTGTGTTGGACCAAATTCCGTAATGAACAAGGAAAAAGGGGTTACCATTGACGCTATAGTATTAAATACGGGCAAAGTCGGATATGAACATCAAAATTTTGATACACTTGCTGAAATTTTGATGTTGGTTGTATCAGACTTTGTTGATATCCAAAACAGTGGTGTCATTGTAAATAGTAACCCTAAAACAACGATATTAGGTAAACTTCAGGCTTTACAGGTTAGACATAAATATATACATTTCATTGGACATATGAAGTCATTCTTTTTACTACAAAATCGGCTTGTTATAAATACAGCAGCAGCATGTATGATCATAACATACCTATAAATAAAGGAATAATACTTACTTTCTTTCGGTGTTGCTTGGTTTTAGGTCCTTATCAATTATACCCCGGGTCAAACTCCTAGCAAGTTTTAGTTGTTTATGCTCAGAGGGATTTTTTCTACCAACTTCAGGATCCCAAACAGTAACAAGTTCATTTGTTGATGCTACAGAAGCAGGGACCATAATAGTACCAGCATCCTGCATATCCAGCAAAAGTATCTAATTGACAAAAAATAACAAGATGACAACAAATGAACTAACATTCATGTTCAGCACAGAAGTTAGCTAATACAAAGCTAAACAGTTCTGGAACAAATTGAAGTGATCAATCACACACACACACACACACACCCCCCTCAAGAAATAGCACTCAGGTTTCTCTTCTGCGACGAATAAAAAGTTGAACGAAAAATGAAGAAAGAACGCAGTCTGCTAATACCTGAAAAACAACGGTATGTTCGAAACTACAGAAATCCACTATTAGACTGAGGTGGGAGCTTCCATTTATATTGTTTTCTTGTTCCTTGAGCTTCTCCAATGATTTGAATGCAAGCCTGTCAAGCCAATCGATATGCTGTATCTTCCCTCTTTCAAACTTATGAACAAGCCGATCAAGGCGTTCTATCTCACCTCGCTCATGTTTAGGGATCTGGTCAATTTTCCAAACATGAATACGTATATATTTTATATATGTACAACAAACCTATATAATTTGCATCTATCATTTGAAAACATACATGTCAAGTGAATGTATGGTAAAAGCAGAAATTAAGAAGGATTCTTTTTTTTTTTTGCATACCTTTCCTGGTGTAGTTGTGGGAATCCCTCCATCTGCTTCTTTTGCTGGCCAAAGTCGAAGTTTTTGTCTCCCAGTTTTAAGTTGTCTTTTCCTGTTGAACAGATTAATTGTTGCACCACCAACTAAACAATCATTGCTACCACATGAAACATCCCAAACCTAGAAGTAAAGTTGATTATGAATGCAAATATAGACAGGATGTGTTTGATTAAAAGAAATACGAAACCGCAAAAATGGACCCAACGGTAAGTCAACACAGTCTTAAGGATTACAACTACAAACTGTTTTGACTCAATAAACAGCGTTCTGAGTTAATGAAAAACAATAAGTATTCATTAGACATGTGTAAGATATTTTTCTACAATGAACTCTTGGATTTTACAATTTGAAAATATACACAGAATATTAGTTTCACCAATATTAAAGATACTGAGAACAACATGATACACACTACGCCGTCTTCTCCAAAAAAAACATGGAATTTTAATAATTTTTACAGTTTAGGACATGTTGAATGATCGTAATCCTACTTTGTTTATGAGTGTTAGATTCTCAAACAGTAAAATGTGTTGTGTAGCCAGTATATATGTATTGAGAGAATTCAACCTAAGCATACCTGAATTATTAATATATAACCTGTCAATAAAGGGAGCGATAAGTACACTCTTTTTTACTGCTCGGACTCCCCTTTCACAAATAATAGTACAAATCAACGGAGAGTGTGGTGCAGAGATATTGAAAGGATAGTGTATAATTCTTCACGAAGGCTTATATCAGAGAAAAAAATGGTGATTCACTGCTGTAATTCAATCATGACACCTGACATTTATGCCCTAATCAACATTCATATTGTTTAACGGCATGGTCATCATTCATAGTGTTCGGGGCTGCAGCTAATCACAGAATATCTTGGTTAATTAGTTTAAAATTTGTATGTAGCATGTGAAATGAATAACATCAATGTGGTTGTACTAAATTTACTACTATCAAAGCAAAACCGAGCAGATCTAACACAAACACCAAGTTAATTGCCATTATATATAACAAATCATAGTAAACTAACATCAAGAGAAATCCTGAGGACTTACAGTAATGGCAAGCTGTGCCTGAGAAGTTAAGTCGCTATATTTTGTACTTAGTGTCATGAGCTCTTCCCAACAATATGGAGGTCCAGAAGACTGCAACCTGAATATTGCATAACTAATCAGGTTGGAATTACAAGCATGAACATAGATAAAGAATCTTATACCATATCCTAAACAAATAAAATGAATGAACAACGCAACAACAAAAATAATCTAATTATGGTGTGAAGGATGTATTGTGAACCTTGTTCTTGTTGGCAATCCAAAAAGGGCACCATTAAGGTACAATGTACACTCAACAAATAGCTCCGCGGATTTATTACCATTCGTAGGTATTTCTGTAGAAGTCAAATAAACATAAAGTATGTTAAATGAATCATGTTAGCGGAAATAGCAAGAAGAGGATTTAGCATTTACAACTAAATTTTAACAGGTAACGAAATATTATATTAACTGATTCAAAGAAACATCTGAACTTTAAGGAGAGTATAAGCCTCCTTCAATCATAACAAAATTGTGATTTGTTTTCTAGAACTAACAAACTATTGGACGATGATATAATTGATTGGCTCATTTGATAATTGCAGAGGATCCAGCCATATTAGAAAATTACTGATTCAACGCTCAACTTACTCTTTCGAAGAACATCAATATAAGATGTCTGCAGCTAAATTGACCCTTTTAAAACGGAAAAAATGACATTACTGAAGGGGAAAAAACATTTAGCTATGTTATCTTTAACACATATTTAACACATGTTCTAAATTTGCAGTGTCATTCAAAAGTTTACTCCCACGGCCACATACCTAAACACAAAATAATGGCTCTGAGCTCCCTTTCACCAAAAGTTTATATTTGTATGAAGTAGGGTGTTTAGATAGACATGGTATTTTGTTAAATTATCTAATAGTTCACTCAACTAATTTGGCATAACTGGTAACTGGTCAATCAAGCTAGCATGTAATCTCATGAAATATGAGTTTGACATATTAGTTAGCATATAATACACACATTGGTGATCACCAATAACTATTTGCATTTCTTATTTCAAACAAATATAGTAATTTAATTGGCACAAAGACTGTTGATTTGCAAACTTTCAATTTGAAATATTGTACAATGCTAATTAGGGTTCACATGGAAAGAATCCAATATAAACTTCAGCCCATGGTGCAAAATTTCATAGAACGGTCATGTGGTGACTAACCTAATCATGATGATATTATATTTGAACATAGTTCAGTTAATATACATAGTTCAGTTTATAGTTTAAACTTTAAACTGATGCAGCAATTCATATTTACAACATAACTTTACTATATCCTGAAATTCAAAAACGTAAAAGTAAAACAAAATGACAGAAACAGCTTGGAAGATACTTTTTAGCATCAAAACAAACCAGATTTATGTGGCGACTGTGGGAGGGTGCCTTCCAGACGATCAATTTTGAAGGTAACGGGGAGGCTGATGTCGTATGAGAAGAAGAAACGAACTTCTCCGCCGCCGCCGTTGTTTGCCATCGAAATCAGGTATAGACTTTTCCAAAGAACATAAGAAATCGGAGCTGAATTAAACAGAAAGAGGAAGAACAGTAATTATGTCGGACGAGATTCCACGCTGGGCCAAATACAAAGCTGTGTTTTGTACCAAATTTTGCTTCCAAAATGAGTTAACGAAACGAAAAGGGCATTTGCGCAGTAACATGTATCAATAATTTATATTTATAGTCAATATTTGAAATGTACATTTCAAAATAAAATTGATTTATATTTAGTTAATTATTTAATTTTCACTAAATAACATGTATCAATAATTTATAAATATGAATAAATCAAATAACTAAATAAATTATAAAATTTAAAATTACTCGGGTTCAGTTCAAACAAACTTCATAATGTGAAGCATTTTAATATGATTGCAACATAAAAAACTATGTCTCAAATGAACCTCATTTGCACGAGTTATTGATTATAGAAAATTTAAATTATAACATTATTATTTAATTAAATATCTCAAGACACCGTTTTCCATCGTTTCTGTAACAAACCATTCATCCGTTGCCGCGTCGGACGCGTTGAGAACGAAAACGAGAATTTTTTTATTGGCGGACGGAACTGTACCTTAAATTACTAAGGCACTCTGAGGTCGTTTGGTAACGATTTATTTTGAAACTCCTTAAAAGAAGCTTTAAATAGTACTTATTACAACTAGAAGTGTTTGGATATGATTTAATTTCTATGTAGAAGTTGCATCATAAGTCATAAATCATAAGCAACAAATAGTTGCTTCTTCATTTTCTACTTATTAGCTGCTTTTGTAAGCTACTTATTAGATGTTTTCAAACACCAATATTAACATAAGTAACTTGTAAGTAGTTTTAACTACTTATAAGGAGTTGTCAAACAAGCTCTCAATCTATTAACACCCCGCAATTTTTGAAATCGCAATTTTTAAATTTCTTTTCCCACCCTATCTTATATTAATTTTACTCTATTACCTTCTTCATCATTCACTTCTTACTTCATATTTCTATAATTTCTACTCACATATATGTATTTAGGAATTTCATGCTTTGAATTGGGTGATGAATGTGTTGATAACAACCCCTCACAAGCACGCAAAACCTTTCGAAACCAAAGGTTTCGTCTTCATTTAAACTACTCAGAAAGGTGTCTTGATCAAAACAACAATTTCAAAGGCATAATCAAGCCTTTCGAACCAGTCGAAGCCTTTAACATCCGGGGAAGGTTCCACATCAATTCGTAAGCACGCATTCGGAAGCTACCTACCGCGTCGAAACCATCGACACTTCAACACTTTCGAAACCCTAGGGACCTACCTATCGACAGATTCGGAAGCTCATATCTCTACTTCTTGTGACAGCAAAGCAACACAAAGAAAAAAGACGCAACCAACCCTTTTGACGAAGACGAAGGCGTTCAAACCCATTCGAAAGCATTGCAGAGGGATGACCAAGCGTCAAAGAAGACAGAAGGTATAAAGCCACCTTTTGATCAGGTCGGAAGTACTGAGTCGAAAGGTGACAACCCTCATCTATAAATAAGACCCTAAGGGTCTGGTTTAAGGGATCGGTATTCATTCATTCTTTTCTTATACTTTCTTAAATTTGTAAACTTGTAAACATAATTTGAAAATCAAATGAGGGGAAATTAATAAGATTGTACATCACTAGTTCGATGAAGGCAAGATTTTGATATTGGAGATTATGCAATTGTTTTGTGAAATTATTTGACTCAAATGTGTTCTACTTGTATCAACCCAGTCGAAAGGATACCTTTCGAGAGAGTCGAATCCTCTCACTTCCCAATACACTTAAGTTCTTAGCTCCAAAACTATCCACCGAACACTCACTTTTTAAGAGTTGAAACCTTAACCAAAGCTTTTTTTCCTTAGATTCCAGGATTGAATCCAAGCCATTTAAAGAATAAGCTTTCGACGAAGTCGAAACCTACTCGATCATACCATATTCTTGTATTCCAAGTGTCAACCTTTAGTGTTTCGCAACTGTTTCGAAAGGAGGTATCGAAAAGATAACCAACAATTTCAACAAGCTTAAAGGACTTAAAAAAGGATATAAGTATTTCGACTGAGTTGAAAGGTTGGAAAAGGAAAAGTTTTCATAACATAGACTTGTTCAAAAGGTTAATCAAAGGAAGCAATAAGATCCAAACTTTCTCTACTTAGTCAAAAAAGGTTTATTTGGACATATCAGCACTTTCAACTCTACCTTAGGGTGTTAGCATGTTTTCTTGTTAACATTCTGGCATTAGAGTGAGGGCTTGAACCTCCGCTCTTGTTGAACATCCAACACCATTTTTCTCTAAACTAATTATATTCCAAGCTTACCCACTTTGGATTTTACTTCATGATGATTGGCAAAATCAGAAAATCTGAGCAGGTTCCTCGGAGCCACATTTGATTGGATTCTCCAATGAAACCATTAATGATAAAAATTTACAAGAAGAACAACCGTCAAGAATAGGGGCTTTAAGGATCATAAGGAAAAAGAAAGTTGAAGCCTATGATCCGGTTAAATAGAATTTAAACACTTTTCATATTGGTCTCACCCCTATCTTTGCCTTAGGAGAAAGGAGAAATGAAAGTGATAGTTGTTCAATCAAACGAGAAAAACAATTTAACACTATGCCAAAGGCACAATCTTTAAAGAAGGAATGATTGCTTTTTACAACGCCTTTGCACACAAATGGGGTCAAGCGACAAGTGGGACACTGCCTACAGTGGAACTCTAAAGATTTTTAAAATTAAAACTAGTTGCCAAGGGTGGAACTCCAGAGCCAGGTAATAAAAGTCTAAAAACCATCCTCGAGAAACAAACTTCAAGTTAAGACTACCAAAAGAATGCAACTTACCAACATATATAAAGAACGTCTACTTGTTAACCAAGGATGAACTCAATTATCGGTCATCCTAAAAGAAAAAGCCTAAATATGAAAGGAACTTGGAAGGATCCTATTGCCACTGCTATATGATGAATGAACATGAAACCATTTATTGCAGAGCACTTGAAGGAATGATAATCAACTTTTTCAGATAAGGAAAAATTAATGGGTTTGTAAAGAGAAGCCAACAAAGAACAACTTTGCTAAGAAAAATCTACATGGTTGGGAGTGAAATGATCCTTGCACTTGGACATTGCCTCAAACGGTCAAAGCCTTTGTCTACACCGAGTTGGACAGGGCAAAGCACCTCTTGGAGGGAGGAGTGTAAGCATTTATCTACGCCATGTTATGGCTGGGATAAAACATCGACATGCCCTTGGCCGCGCCACGCTATGGTCAGGTTATGGCGCCTCTTGGAGGGTAGTTAGAGTAAGCCTTTATCAGCGTCACGCTACGGCCAGGTTAAAGCATCGACAAGCCATTGGTCGCACCATGCTATGGTCAGGTTAAGGCTCCTCTTCGAGGGAGGTTAGAGTAATCCTTTATCCACGCCATGCTATGGCCAGGTTAAAACATCGAAAATCCATTGGCCACGCCACACTATAGCCAGGTCAAGGCACCTCTTAGAGGGTGGTTAAAGTAAGGCTTTATAAACGCCAACCATCGACAATCCTTGGCCATGCCATGCTATGGCTAGGTCAAGGCGCCTCCTAGAGGAATGTTAGAGTAAGCCTTTATATGCGTCACGCTATGGCTGGGTTAATGCATCGACAAGCCCTTGGCTGCACCACATTATGGGTAGGTCAAGGCGCTTTCTAGAGGGAGGTTGGGTAAGTCCTTGGGTCCTACTTAAAGATAAGCTAACTAAGCGTACCAGACAACAATGGACTAAGATATCTAAGCCTAAGAAGTGGCATATCAAACAATGGATAAGATGTCCAAGCCCAAAAAGCGGCATATCAAACAGCGGACTAAGACGTCTGAGGCCAAGAAGCAGCATATCAAACAATGGACTAAGATGTCCAAGCCCGAGAAGCGGCATACCAAACAACGAACTAAGACATCCGAGCCCAAGAAGCGACATATCAAATGATGGGATAAGATGTCCAAACTCAAGAAGCAGTTAATCAAATAGCAACTACAAACAAGGATTAAATGAGAATCTACAGCCTCCGACTAATCATCAAAGAAGAATTTCCAAACTTCACTTATTAATAGTTGAATCTGGTTTTGGATCATTCATTATTGACATTCGAGATTTCACTTATTAATACCCGAATTTGGGTTTTGGAACTATAACTATTAATTACGGAACTTCACTCATTAATGCCTGAATATGGGCCAAAGATCTCTATTAAGAAGATTATTATTATGGACTTCTGGTTATCATCCACAAATACTCGAATCTTGGTTTCAGATCTTCTAACTTTTAAATTTCATTCATTAATGCTCAAATCTGGATTGATGGACTTCCAATATATGATCGTTATTGATTTTTATTGGTTACCTCCAAAAATAGGATTTCTAAACATCTATAACTAAATCCTTAGTTGAATCGATAGTTTTCTACCATCGAACTTCTGATAATCTCGCAATATAATTGAAGATGAATTCTTGGTTATCTCTCGTCGTTACCAAGGATGGGTTTCAAGACATTTGATCATATTTAATTATGGGATTACTTCTTATACGTTAACATGATGATTTTGTTAATTTCTGCAAATGACATGAACAAACTTCTATATAGATTTCAAGCTAACGATAAGAAATATTGTTTACTTCATGCTTTTCAAGAAAAGAAGAACAGTAAAAGAATTGAAACATCCAAAAAAATAAAGAAATCATGGTATAAGCTACCAAAGAGATGATTCAAAAACAATATTACAAGAAGGGATTACAAACCGGGTAATATTTACAAAATTTTCATAATTTACGTAATTTATGAAATTATTCATCTGGTTCATACAAAATTGACTTTATAAATAATTTTGAAAACAAACTTATCCTTATAGTATTTGAGTTTATTAGGAGGTAGTTTTTTGGGGAATCGATCTGACTCGTGGTAAGTTCCAACATGCAGGTCAAATCCAAATTCGTCCAAGTATCTCTTGTGTAAACGCCTAAGTAGACCCCTACTAAAATCACCTAAGTATGAGAAATCTATAATTGGGTGTCTATAATAGGATTTGTATAGGAAGTCCACCAGAATATTTCTCTCCTTAATCAACATCCAAAAGAGTGTGATCAACTCCCGATTCTCTTTTAGAAGACCGTCATATCGAAGGCATGCCCTCCTCAGTCATAGGGCAACTTCTTGATGTTTGAAGGATGTTAACGCTACCGCACTTCTATTAAGTATAAGATACTTATCGGAGAGAATTATGTTCTTTCAACTGTTTATCTAACTCCCTATATAAACTATTTATTTCTGCTTGTTTTCCTTCAAGCTTGGTTTTATAGGGGTAGACAGGTTTCCTTATTATCTAAAATAAAAGATTTAAAATATTACTATTTTGGAAGTGAAAGCTATTTAAACAAAGAATCTCATACATGGGAGACGGGAATTGGCGCTTGAGAGACATGCTCTATAACATCCCATATTTTCATAATATTATTTAGGATATTTAATTGGTTAAATAAAATAAAATAATGCGAAGATTAATGGATTGAGATTTTTTTAGCTAAGGGTAGCCGTGCCATGATTAGTATGTTAACTAAAATGTAATAACCCTAGTTAAGTGTTAGAAAATGACAAGGGCAATACGGAAAATAGGTGGAGCTTATACCCTAAACCTTTAGAAAATAGAAACTCGTATTTATTTCATTCTACTCAAAATAAATCACTAAGGCCGACCACCATTTTCACTCTCAAAAAGAAAATTAATGCTAGGATTTAAGAGAAGGGAAACAATCAACTAAATCAAACTCAAATCTCATATTTATAGTCTCAAAGCTAAGGTGAATAATTACTACATCCTATATTCTTTTAGTTTTCGGTTTTAAGAGTAAGATCCAAAATGCTTTTGCAAATAATTGCCATGTTTTGAGGACTAAAAGTTATATGTATGTTGTTGGTGAATTATGCATGTTTATACTTATTTTAAGTGATATGTTTGATATGAAACCCCATTTGATGACATCCAAGTGTCTTGAAAATTTAAATATAGGTCAAAAACGATATTATAGAGATGATTTTTAATTTTCATAATTTTTCGAATTTAGGTGGATTTTATATTAATTTTCTAGTGAAAAAAATTGTTTATTGGGTTATAAATTATTTTACGAAAAAATAATTATTATTTGGAGTTGAACCTTTTATATGTTAGACAACATATTAAAATAGATTTTCTATGATTTTTCTAGATTTTTCCTAAGTGCTTTGATGAATATATAAAATTGTTTAAGGTATGGGACTTAAATGTTTTACATATTTAATTATGGAGAAAGGGTATTTTGTAAAATAAAATGATTATTAATTTTGAATATAGTAGCAGCATACTTCTAAAAAGAATTTGTTAACTAATGAGAATTTGACAAACAAATGCATGTTAGTTGAAAAGTTATCTTATTTAAGTTAAAAACAAATAAATCATACTTTTAGCATGTTTCAGCCTATTACAGTATTAGACCTTCCATCATGGACCTTCCGATAAGGTCGAAAGGTTCTAAGCTTTCGACAAGGTCAAACCAATGCATATGGTATCAAGCTACTTGGTACGTAATGAATTGGACAGAGTCGAAGGGTTCTTAGTCGAAAGGTTGATAGTTAAAGAGACTAGGGTATGTTTGTTTTATAAACCAAAAGCTTTCATCTGTTTTGCTTTCGAATTGGAGCTTTCGACTTGGTTGCCTTCAACCAGATCAAAATGTTTAAAAGAAAGGGTTTTAAACCTTTCGACATAGTCAAAGGCTACTGCTGCTACTTTGTTTTGAAACCTTCCGTCATAGTCGAAAGGTTACTGCTGCTACTTTGTTTTGAATCCTTCCGTCATAGTCGAAAGGTTGTTGCCGCTTTATATAAATGTTCTGTTTTGAAACTTCCAACAAAGTCGAATGGTTTACTTTGATTTATTTTGAAAGGTTTACTTGTTTTAAAAACTAACCACTTCTCCATGCTTTCGAAAGAAAGCTTTCGACTTAGGTGATTTACCCTTGTATTATAAATTGAACTATAGCCTAAAGTTTTTGAAGAGTTGTTTTAAAAGTTGCTTTAAAGCTTTAGAGCAGAGCTTTCGACTTAGCGAAGGGTTTCTTCTAATGAATTCTAAAGGTTTTAAAAGAAGGTTTTCCACCTATTTTAAATTGAACCCGGAGAAATTTTCGAAAGGTTGTGTTAAAGAAGAGTTAACGCTTTCGAAAGGATTTGTTTACTGAATGGTTTTAAAAGGGGTTGAAAGCAAAGCTTTCGAAGGGATCGAAAGGTATCTTCCGACTAGGTTGAAAAGTTTAGTTTCTAAATGATTTTGAAAGGTTATAAATGGAAGGATTTTCAAAGATTTTCTGAGATAATGTCTCAAGTTGTTTTAAAATAGGATGTAACAACCTTAGATTTTTGTATATTATTTAAATTGAACTTTCTGTTATTTTTAAATTATTTTAAATTAGTTTTATTTCAAACATTTCATCTTTAAATATAAATGATGATTATTAAGTGATTTATAGTTCAAACTAGTATAATTTGAATATTTTATTGAAAGGTGAATTTCTACTCAAACTGTTTAAACTTTGACATTTAAAACTAAAATTTAAATCATTTTAAATCTTCAATTTTATCTTTTATTATGAAAATAGATGAAATAACTTGAACACTGCTTTTTGTTTCGTTGAAAACGGAGTTAAACTGCAAAAGATATGTACATTTCAATTTTGAGTATAAATTGTTTATTTTGCAATTTTGTTATTTTAAATTGTATAAATTTTACTTTCTTTGTCATATTTTATTTTAATATGTTTTAATATGTTATATTATGTATATTTTGACTTTTAAATATTTTTAAAATGATAATATAATTTTTTCGAAATTTACTGTATTTATTTCCTATTTTAAAAGTTGTTTCTATTTTTCTGGTATTTTCTTCATCTAAACTATATTTAAATTTAAATTTATTTATTTATTTTTGTGAATTCATTTTATTTTGTGTTCTTATCTTTATTTATAAATATTTTTAAGTACATAAAAATTTTCCCAAGTTCATTGCACTTATTTTTCATATTTTCAAGACTAGTTGCAGATTTTGCTGTTTTATTTAATTAAACTATATATAATTAATAATTAATTAATTAATTTTTGTTTATTTACTAAATTTTCGTATTTTATTTAATTTTATATATATGTTTCAGTTATATAAAATTTAAAAAGAAAATAATGGAAATTTGAAGAGTTTGTGTCTCTTTAGTTGCTCAAGGCTCTTCGTTTTCCCGCCTCTTTGTTTTCCAACCTTTTCTAATTCAATTGATTGGCCGACTTCACTCTTTCCTCCAGCCAATTATTTTTCATTTCAATCCCGTATACAAAACTTTCTCAGCTCCAAAATAGCCGGCCTCCATTGATTGAGAAAATTTTTTGGTAAAAACTTCTTCTTTTCCTATGTTTTCCTTTGTTTTACTTGATTTGCACCTGCTATCTCCTCTTCTAGGCTCAGCTCCTCCTTCCTCCTCCACCTTGGCCACCTCCATCACTACCACACCTGACCAACACCTCCTCCATTCCAACCCCTAGCCACTGGCCGTGCCCCATGTTGAAATAGATCCACCAAAAACCTAAACAAACACCACCTAAATGTACATAACCAAGCACCATTCATGTCCACCACCTCCAAACCTCTTTGGCCACCCCTAGAACCACCACCACCAGCAACTACATGACCTTTGGCCACTTCTGCACCATCACTCTCTACTGTCCAGATCTGGAGTAAGTATAGCCGAGCCCAAGTGTGCCATAGGTCGAGCCAAATATGGACCAAAACCCTTGCTTTTGCCTTGTAGCATTAGATCTTGCTTCACAAACTTTTGCACCACTTCCTCTAGGTTAGGCCGACCCCTATAGGTCCACAACCAGACCTTAGAACATGCCATAGTCATGTACTTTCCAGCCATGGCTGAGCCTATGCAAGATGGAAGCAAGTGAAATTGGTTTGAAAATGTTTTGTGCATGTATTTGCAAGTTATTTATATTGTTGTGATTTGGTTATTAATGTATATTTGGTTTGGTTTGTTTCTTGTATTCAAGGAAGTTAACCTTGTCTCTCCCACACTTATATCATCATCATGGCTGAGAAAATGAACCCCCTTAGTCGAGCTTTGGAATGGTTGTAACAAGGTCAAGTTATCTTGTCTTTGTTACCTTTCAATTTCAATTTATTTCAATATTTTGGTTGAATATTCATAAGTCATATTGTCTTGTTTTGGGGTTGTTTACAAGATGATATCTCAGCTCTTTCTCTCCACTCAAAATCAATGGCCGTGCCTTCTGGATCCGTCATGTCATTCAAATTAATATCTCCAGCATAAAAATGTGAGTATTTCTCACCAGACATTATGTACTTATATAAGTAGTAAATTGACACCCTGCGAATCTGTAGAACTATATTAACATGTTATAACTGCTTATATTATTATCATATGATGTTCACACCTGTTAAACACCTGTTATATCATATGTTACTGTTATTTCATGCTATTCTGTATATTTTATCAGTTTATCACACTGCAAGTTCCCTGTAAATTAGAATCACTATGGGTTGAAATGATACATACCCGAACGGACTTTAGAATAGGGAAAAATCGTTATGGGCTGAAATAATAGGCTTGAACGGTTTTTATTTAATTTATTTTAACTTGGGATTGCGGGTTTGAAATGATAAAACCTAGATTTTCTTTGTAAATTACGGGTTGAAATGATATATTACCCGTATCACTTTACCTAGCGTAGAAAATTATATACAGGCCCGTAGTTAAAATATGTTTTTCTAAAAAAATTTAAAATAATTTAGAAATTTAATTATTATAATATTTGATTTGAAATTTAATAAAAATATAACTTTTGTAAAGTATTATTTATTTTCTGGAAATCTATAAGTTAAATAAATTATGGAAAAGTTAGAAAATATGAATGTAAGTTATTTTGGAAATTTTGATTTAATTTTTAATGGAATTTAAATTAACTTTGAAATTATGATAAATTTACGATAATTTGAATTTAAATGAATTCAAAGTGATTTTATATCATTTTAATGATTTTTGATAAAGTTGAATGTGAAATGAATGAATATTTAAGTTGAAATTTTGGAATATAACTAAATTGGAAATTTATGAAATTGACTTAAAAGTGAACTTTTAGTTAAGTAAATAAAAATAAAACTAAGTTATATTTGAGAATTTGAACTTGAGTGTTAAGTTGAAATTTAATGCAATGAATTTAAAATTGAACATTGCAATTAAATAAGTGAATTATTATTAAATCCTGATTTTTGAATGGAAATTTAACTTTATAAAATCATGAACTTGAGGAAAATTAAATGATGTTTATAAATGTGAAAATGTATGATTTTATGAGTTAAAAATGTTTTAAATAAAAAAAATATAATTGGTTGAGAAATTATATTAAATATTTGAAGTTAATTGACTGCATTTTGAAATGCTATTAATTACAATGTAAATGATATTACAGCGTTTGTAAATGCTGTAGTTGATGATAATGAACTAAAAAGCTAAATTGAATTAAAAGCTATCATAGCAATTTTTGTAGGTGCTATAATTTTTGAATTTAACTAAGTTTATTTGAAATTTAAATAAACCCTATTGCAACATTTTAAAATGTTGTCTTTTGTTAAATTGAACTGTTTTGAATGTATCTTTCCGTAGCGTTTTCTAAATGCCACGAAAATTGAATTTTCACTGTTTTGATAAACTTAAGTGAATAAATGAACTTTGAAAGTTGAAAATTTTGGAAATTCAATAATTTATTGAACATAATAACTTCATTCTAATGATTAAAAATGATTTTTTTTGAATATAAACTGTTTTGAAATGTGAATTGAAATGGTATTTTAAATTGAATAAAATGAATAATGATTTGAAATGAATGTGGTTTTGATATTTTGATATATTAAATGATTGAAATGTGGTTTGAAAAGATATGATATTTTGATATATTAAAATGATTTGAAAATGGAGTTTTGAAAGATATGACATTTTGATATTAAAATAATTTGAAAGGAAGTGCCGAAAGATAAGATATTTTGAACGAAGTTTTGAAAGGTTATGATATTTTGATATATTAAAATGATTTGAAAGGAAGTTTTGAAAGGATATGATAATTTAATATATTGAAATGGTTAGAAATGACTTGATATTTATTTTGATAAATATTTGAATCGAAAGATATGGTATGATGATATGTTGAAATGGTTTGGAAATAATTTAATCTTTATTTTGATAAAGATTTGGGTTGAAATGACATTTTATTTTTGAAGTATAAAATATTGTTTTAAAGTTATAACTACGGGTTATAATAACGATTGGTTGTTAAAGAGACCGGGATCGGATATTGTCTTGTAGCCGGCCAATACCGAAAACCACTTTAACAACTGTGTACGCGGTGGAGATTCCAGAATGAAGTAGGATGGTGGCGACGTTCTCGAGGTATATTTACGTAGACCCAACTCCCGTGAGTTGGCATAAATGACTAAAACAGGAGCTATACCGGGCTACACAAAGGGTCGCACCCTTTCATCGAGCATGCTCCATTGGAAACCATTCTATTACTTTTGCGATTTAATATGTGGCGCCACTTTGATTCGGGGGTATTGTTCGAGGTGGGCGGAAGCTGATGGCTTGCCGTCACCACCTGTCCGGGAATGCAAACGGTGTATCCACCCTGGCATTTCCTCGCGTGCCGTGTCATCTCCTTATAGCGAGCCCACTGCGATTTTGGTTTTAAAGATCCGACCGCGTTAAGGTTCACCATCCCCTTAACTCTATTTTCTATATGATTATACTTTAGTGATTAGACACTACTGTATATAGCGTATATTACTACATAGTAAATAGTTTAATGGAGGATGGGCTGTCCCAAGCATCTTCTAAGTTACTTGTACCTTTACTACAGTTCACTTGAGTTGGTTTACATTGTATAAGTATGTGTTTCCTGACTCGAGTGTTTGTATTTTTATTTACGCTCGGGTCAGCCTGAGTATTCACAAATTTGGATTTCCACTTTTTGGAGATTGGAATCGCTGGAGATTACCTACTTGTCAAGTTTCATCCTTTCAGTTCGGTTGTTCTATTCAGCTTGTACTTGGTTATCATATTTAAACTTCCGTTGTACTTTATTTCTTCTATTGTATCTTATGTAACTCTGATATATTTATATAGTAGCTTCATGAACTACTATCTCTTATACTTCCGCTGTATTATTATTACTCTGTGTCTGTGGTCTGTGATTTTTATTTACTGTATATTCTGAGATTTGCCAAATTTTTATTTACAACACGGTATTTTTAGCAATTCAATTCCGGCATGAGTGTCTACTTATACACTTATAATGGATGCGAATGGTTGAAAATACCTGGTTGTTACATAGGATGCCTAAGATTTTATTTGTTTTCGATAGGTTTGAAGTTCAATGGTTTTGAAAATCTTGAAGTTCAATGGTTTCAAAGGGATAAGTTTCAATGGTTTTAAAAGGTTTCGATTTCTAAAGTTTTTTAGGGTAATAAATGAATATGACCTAAGTTAGGGATACTGATGGAAATAGGTTAATCATGGGGCTAACATGATATAAATGGAATCATGGGGTTAACATGATGCAAATAGAATCATGGGGCTAACATGATACAAATAGATTCATAGGTCTAGCATGAGTTAAATGGCAAATTCAAATAGAACAATGGGGCCAACATGATATAAATAAACTCATAGTGAAAAACGAGACCATTAAGTTCATGGGGCAAACATGAAATAATTGGATTCATGGGGCTAGCATGAATCAAGTGGCAAAATGATCGGTTCATAGTCATTCTAGGAAAACAATGTGATGTGAGATGGATAGTCTACATTAACTTAAGCAAAATGAATGTGGAGTGGGTAGTCCCTCTTTGATATAATTAAACTCTAATTGGGGATGTGGAAATCCTAATTGTTTTCATGTATGCATATCACCGTAATGTTATATAAATACATATTTTAACCATTGTGGATGCAGCAGCACAGTATGTGGTTTTATGAAAAGTTATGCAAAAGATATGTTTTAAAAGGATGCTAGTGAGGGGATCCCCGTTCCGCTAAGCGACTTGGTCTCACTTAACGTGTTTAACTAGGATGCATAGTATTATACATACCAAGCTTTATGTCTGAATTGAAGTTTTTGTTTTCCCCTTAAACTCTCGGGTGCTCAAAATTAATTTGACTAGTCTGAGGGATTAAGGTGTTTTTCAGGTTTAGTAAGAAGACGAATGAGGTTATCGGTGGCATGCAGGAGCCAAATGGATAGCTATTTAGGATTTGAAGTTCTTGTTATGTTTTGATGTATTTCCGCTATGATTGTATTAGGTCTATTATGACCATATGATTCTGATCAACGAAGGAGGTATCTTCATATACCGCTCTTGGCGTAATTTGTAATAATTATATTTTATCTGTGCTGGGAATGATTTGGAATTACGTGTTGTGGATGTTTAACAATTGGCTTTGAAATGTAATGAAATAAAAATTTATTTTTGAAATCTATGTTTTGTTTCATATTCAAGAGCTTTTGATATTCTTGATACCATTAACAGCCTATTTTGTCGCCAGAAGCTAATACTATAGATGACTGCAGCATCTGTAGCGCTTAGTTTTGGGTCTCTAGATAGGGGGTGTTATAGCTTGGTATTAGAGCATGGTTTACGAAATACTTTAACTGAAAATGATTTTTGAAAACATAATCCCTAGAAATTAGAGTTAAGATCGGGGTATGGGATAACGTTATAGTAACGTACTTGTATTTGTTATATATATAAGTATACGCTATATCTCTAGACTCCTATCTTAGTTAAGCTATTCATCTGTATCATATGAGGTTTGAATACAGATATGGAAGGAAGAAGAGGCAGAGTTAACCTTGGAGGAGATAGCACCACCACTAATGGAACTTCCCGACCAAATGCTAGAAGAGGTTCTGGTCAGGCTCAAGCTGAAAATGTGGGTGCTGGGGTTCTTCAAGTGGATATGGGAGCCTTGTATCAATTTTTGGAAAACATTTTGCAAGCAGGAGCTGCTGGAAATATTTGTGGAGAAAATCCTATAGTTCCAGTTGGATATAACTATGCTAAGCTGAGTAGAGACTATATTAGCTTGGAAGGAAAGCCGTTTGCTGGAACGGAAGATGTTGTTGAAGTAGAGAATTGGCTGTTGAACTGTGAAAGGATTTTTACAGATCTAGGCTTGAATGATGGAGAGAATAGAAGGCTAGCCTCGAGACAGTTGCAAGGGTTAGCACTTCATTGGTGGAACAACATGACGGTCGGAGTACTAGAGGAAAAGTGGACTTGGGCTGACTTTAGGAGGAGGTTTGAGTAGAGTTTCTTGTCCAAGGTGGCCAAGTCGGCGTTAATGAGGAAGTTTATGGATCTTGACCAAGGATATATGTCCGTGGTCGAGTATGCTGCAAGGTTTAATGAGCTATCTTGATATGATTATGCTTTGGTTGACACAGATGTCAGAAGGAATGAGAGATTCATTAGAGGATTGAGGCCAGAGTTGGGCAGAATGACTATGGCCCATATCTGAGATCCTTTTAATGTGGTAGTGGAAATGGTCATCAACCATAAAGAAATGCTTGATGTTTCAGCTAGGGAGAAGCCTGTTGAATTCCATGGTCCTCAGGGGAAGAAGAGGAAGTTCTTCAAGAAGAAGGGCGCTCAGAGAGAAGGAGCAGCCAAGAAAGGAAAAGCGGATGTAGTTTGCTACAAGTGTGAGAAGAAGGGTCACTATACTAATGAGTGTCGTTCGGAAAATGGAAAATCAGTTGTAGGGAAGCAGAATGTGCGATGCTACAATTGCACTTAGATGGGGCATTACAAGGAGAAATGTCCTAAAGCCGCTAAGGCAGGAAAAGGAAAAGTCTTTGCTTTGGAACCATCATCCTTTAAAACAACTGCTGTTGAGAAAGGAAAATCGATGATGGAAGGTACGCTTTCGATCCACGGCATACCAATTAGTGTATTGTTTGATACCGGAGCATCTCATTCTTTTATTTCTTGATGTTTGATATATAAGCTTAACCTAAAACCCTTATACCTAGTTACTTCCTTCAGGGTTCAAATCCGATATGAGGGTACACAACACTTGGGATGAGGTGTGACCATTTAAAGTTTGATTTGCTAGGCCATACTTTTGAGTGTCGTTTGCATGTGTTTGACTTTGGGGGATTTGGGATTATCCTTGGGATGGATTGGTTAAGTAAATATGATGTTAAGATATTTTTCCATGATAGAAAAATATCACTTAGTCACCCGGACAGTAGTGATTGGATAGTTTATACCGTAGAGAACCGTAGTTGTGAAACGAATGTTTTACAGGGTATTATGGAGTTGGAGGATGAGTTGTATCGAGTCTTTGTAGTTGGAGAATTCGCAGATGTGTTTGAGCTGGCAATTGGGGTGCCACCGAAACGAGCCATTGAGTTTCAAATTGATTTAGTTTCTGGAGCAGAACCAGTGAGTAGATCGCTAAGTAGAATGAATCCTATCTAGATAAGAGAATTGAAGAAGCATTTAGTGGATTTGGATAACAAGAGTTTTTATCCGACCAAGTAGTTCGCCATGGGGAGCTGCCGTTGTATTTGCTAAGAAGCCAGACAGATCGTTGAGGCTATGTATCGATTATCATAAGTTGAATGAGAAGACGAAAAGAACCGATATCCATTGCCAAGAATTGACGATTTGTTTGATCGGTTAAGTGGAGCCAAGGTATTCTCTCGGCTGGATTTGGTGATAGGATTTCATGATCTTAGAGTGGTAGAGGATAACATTCCTTTGATGGCGGGATAAGGTATGGATCGTACAAATGGTTATGCCATTCAGACTGACTAATGCGCTATCACTCTTTGTGGATCTGATGAATAGGATTTTCCAAGAGCACTTGGATAGATTTGTGTTGGTCTTAATAGATGACATTTTTGTATACTCTAAGGATAAGAAGAAGCATGAAGTTCATCTTAGAGTTGAGCTCGAAACATCGAGGTAGCATCAGTTGAAGGCTAAGTTTTCAAAATGACATTTTTGAAGAAGGAAGTGAAGTTCCTTCATCATGTCATCTCAGAAAAAGGGTTGTCTGTAGGTCGAACTAAGATCAAGGCGGTGAATAATTGCAAGAGACCCAAGACGGTGACCGAGATTAAGAGCTTTCTTGGATTGGCTGGATATTATCAAGATATCAAGGATTTTTTGCGGATAGCTGCACCAATGACCAAGCTTATGCAAAAAGGTGTGAAGTTCGTATGGACTGATAAGTGTGAGGAAGCATTCCAGAGCTTGAAACACTTATTGAACATGCATCGGTGTTAGTTGTTCCGAAGGGGAATCAAGATTTGAATGTTTATATTGATGCATGTGGATATGGATTGAGAGCAGTGTCGATGCAAAGAGGTAAAGTGATTGCTTATGCTTCTAGGTAGCTCAGACCACATGAAGTTTGGTACCCAACATATGACTTTGAGTTAGCTGTTATTATATTTGCTTTGAAAGTTTGGAGGGCGCATTATCTTTTGGGAGAGCGATTTGAGCTATATACTGATCATAAGTCGTTGAAGTACTTGTTCTCTCAAATGGAGCCGAACATGAGACAATAGAGATGGATGAAGTTTATTACTGCTTATGATTTTGGAATTGAGTACACACCCAAAAAAGGAAATAAGGTGGCATATGCACTCAACCAAAAACATTAGAGTGCGGCATTGGCTATGATTACTTAGTGGAAAGATTTGGAAGCATTATCAGCTTGTAGCATGCAGTTTAGATCCAGGGAAGGTTCTAGTACCGGAAGCGCTGTATTGTCTTATTTCGAAGTTAGACAGGTAATGATTACGAAGATAGCTTCTAAGCAAGAGGAGGATCCAATTTCCGCTAAAAGGATCAAAAGATTGAGGGAAGGAACATAGAGAGATGACCTAATAATTTCAGTCTTGACCAAAATTGTAACGACCCGTAAAATTTTGATAATTTTTAATGGTTTTATTTAGCGTATTTAATTTGATTTTTGAGAAATTTTAAATAATAATATTTTGAAATAAAATTTTACATTTGGATTACGTATAGTTAAATGTGGAAAATGACAAATTTTCATCAAAAATTAAGAAAGTATATTTTAGGGTGTGATTCTGTTCAATTTAAGTCAGTAATAATTGATGTTCATAAAATAATTTATTTTGGGAAATTCAAGGCACAACTGTTTTATTTTCCATCGTTTCTTTTATTTATTTTCAAACGGTTTATTTTGCCTTTATAACGTGTCCTTCCATATTTATTCTTGCTGTCCAATCAAGCCATTAATTGCTTTGATTGTTTCTAAAATAGTGTGTAGCTGTTACTTTTTCTACCGTTAAAATTTCAATTCTTAATAATTTTTCCAATTCACAGATAGACTTCCACATTCCTAGCCATTAATAAACTTTGAAATCATCGTCCTTGCCTTTTGTTATTCCCCGTTTTATAATAATAATTGAAATTTATAGCCGTTTCAGTATATAACTTTTACACGTTTTATACTCATTTAATTTCAGCAGTCCGTTGCCTTTAATTTTTAAACTGTTCCATTTTCTTCCCAGGCAACAGCTCACATTCCATTTCGCTTATAAATCAGTTTCCACTTTTACTCACATGCTCACATTTTCTTCCATCTATCCGTTTAATAGTTATATATAAGTTATAATACGTTTCCCTGATTCATCTCCTTTCCTTTTTCATTGACATATTAATTCTGGGAAGTGATTAATTTGAAAACCCATCTTCCCCTCATTTCTTTAAACTTTCAGCTAAATTTTAGCTTGTGACCGTTGCTGTACATTTCATTAAAGAGGTACATTACCTTATTAACTCCGGAATTTAAGGGTGAAAATTTATTTTTCTAACCTTTCCTTTCCTACGCTTCCTGTTTCCACTTCTTTCATTATGTCCGTTCATTATATATATACACTACAGCTGGAAATGTATAAACTTATATACGTTTTGTATTTATTAAAAGTTTAAAGCTCACCTTAAATTGTGCAAAGTGTTTTTCCTCTGCCTTTATAACTTTGGGTTTATACCTACTATTGCTTCCTCTTCCTCCCTGAAGCCTATTTTCTTTCTTTCCCAAGTTGTTACAGCGCCTCTTCAAGGCCATAATAGCCGATACCCCTATCGCCATCACCCATCAGACACTCGTCACCACTAGCTTGCATACGTTCGCATATATTAGGTATAGTACTTCTGTCTGTTAGCATATATATATATATATATATATATGTATGTATGTATATATGTATATATATATCAGTGAATTTGTTACATGGGTTATATTATCTTGGGTTTCCCTGTTTCCAGTTTAATAATATATTATACAAATTTTGCAGCGTCTATTATATGGTTTTTATATATATATATGTCAAAGTTATTCTTTTATATATATAAATGTATTTGTGTATATATGTATATATGTTGTTATATTAGTTTATAAAATAAAATTTTCCTTTTTGGCTGCTGTATGTAAAGATGCTTTTTGTTCTAATTCGTTTAAGCTTAGTATTTTGGTTTTTTATATATATATATAAAATATTTTAAATGTGAATTTGATTTAAGTGAAGCTTTTCATATCATGTTATTAAATGAAATAATATAAGGTGATTTAAAAATATATATACTTTTTTTTTGTTTTTGAATCTTTTTGGGGTTTTGTTGGTTTTTTTTTTATATTACTCTTTCTTAATGCAATGTACTGGAAACAACAAAATAGGTGGGTGAGAAAAAGAATGAAAACCATATATATATATCTAAGCATTCAAGTTTATACATTTGGTTGGTAAGTATATGCTATTGATAACGGTTTTGAAAGTAAATTTTAAGCATGTCTAAGTGGTTTATATCGTAATGGTTATATTATTATTTAAATATAAGTATCACATGCACAGGTTTTAAGTGTATACAGTATATTTATAATATAAAGTTTATTAAGTTATAAAAGTTTATACAGTTTATATTTTATAAGATAAAGTTTAAAAGTTATATTCGCGGCAGTTGATATGTTGCAATGAACATACATTATATATAAGTTTTTATTGTAATAAGTATTATTTCAACATATATATTGCATATATGTTTGATTTTTTTTTAATTATATACGTGTTTGATTTAAAAACAATGATTTGAAATGTATGTATATTAAATTTAGAATATGTTTTATATATGTAAATAGTTATATATAATTATATATATAATTGTAAGTTCACTTATATCATTCATCTTCATCGATCTAGTTCTAGTTTAAATTCGATTTTTTTTCTCTTCCATTTATCAGCTTTGTTCGTCGTGCCTGTTTTCTTCATCGAATCGTGTCTATCTAGCGTTGCTTTGGAATTCGTAACTAAACTTCATTGTCTATTCTCTTTAGCCTCGAAAGGTGAGCAATCACTCACGATTAACGTTCTTATATTTATTAAATTTGATTTCAATTCAAACAACAATTGAAGTATGCTGCTGTAGTTATTTAAATTGTTATATTTATGCTATTATCTATAACTGTTCACTTGTGGGATATGACACCATATCCTATTGTTTATATTATACTGTTATTGATGATATATGCATGTTGTTATATTATTATCATATCTGTTATCACTCTGCAAGTGCCCTGTTAGTATAGTATTCACTATGGGTTGAAATGATACATATCCGAACAGACTTTAGGATAGGAGAAAAATCGTTAAGGGTTGAAATGATAAACCCAAGCTATTTTTATTTAATTGAATTTGGGATTACGGATTGAAATGATATTCACCCGTATATATTTAGTGGACGGATTGAAATGATAAATACCCGTAGCACTTGACCATATGATAGAAAATATATACAGACACCGTTGGTCCATATATAAATATTTTGAAATAATTTCTATGATTGTGGAAAGAAATATATGGTTTAATAAATACTGACTCTTAAGATGGAAATTTTATATATAGATATAGTAGTAATATTTGATTTAAATTAGAATTGATTTAATACATATAATATGGTTAAGTATTTATGTAAATCTATATTTCAAAAAGATTTTCTTATAATAAATTGAATAATTAAGATTGGGAGATAAATTTAGATTTATTAAAAATGGTATTTAAATAAGGATTTATTTAAATAAATCGATTTGAAATTATTAAATGGGAAATCTAAAGATATGATTTTTATAACTGGATTTTTGATTTAAGTGATTTAATGAATATCTCACGTTTAAATAAATTAAAATAAAATATTGAGTAAAATGTAATTTAAGATTACTTAATCAAATGAGGGACCATTTCAAGACTAAATAATAATGAGGTTAATCGAGATCTTTATGAAACTGTTAAATTTAACATTTAAATATTAAAGCTTTGAACTATATTGGAATTTAAATGGGTTATTTTGAGATTCAGATCTGTACTTGAAATCAATATAGTTGAATTGTTATTTAGAAACTAAATTGAATAAAAAATGAAAATTTAGGTTGAACTAAAATTTGAAATTATTATTTAGAAAACTAAATTGAATAAAATTTAGTTTGAAACGTTAAATACTTAAAGTTTGAAATATATTGAAATATAAAGGGGTATTTTGTGATTACAAATCCGAATTTTGAGGTCTATAAAATTGAAGTGGTTATTTAGGAATTGAGTTGAATTTTAAATTGATAAATTGAGATTTGACTAGATTTGAATTTTTGATTGGAGTAGATTTGAATCGTAACTGTGAAAGTGATCAAATTTGAAAACAAATATATTCGAAGTGAAATGATATTTTGTTTTTGAATAATAAATAAAATTGAGATGACCACGGTGACATAGTGTATATTTCTACCCTATAGATAGTTCTAGGGATCCTTAGAGGATGGTTATCCCAAACATCCTCTAAGTTAATTTTATTTCAGTTGATATTTCATTTGAGTTGGATTTATTGATATAAGAATGTTAATCCTGACTCGAGTGTTTTGTGTTTTGCTTTACGCTCGGGTCAGACTGAGTGATACAACATTGAGACTCACCTTTGGAGTTTGGAGCTTCGCTTGGAGATCCAACTATCGCTTAGCTTTCAGCACTTCTAGTTGATTCGTTAAGAGAAGTCATCTATTGCATTGGAGACTTCACTGTATCTAGGATATTCTGATGTATTTTATTTCTAACTTTGTTATATAGTAGCTTCATGAACTATTATTCATTTATTCCGCTGCGTATTATTGTACTACACTGTATCTATGATTCGTGATTGATTTATTTACTGTATATGTTTTTGCCCAATTTAAATTAACAATTCGGTATTTCAAATTATTCAAGTCGGACATGTATAGTATTATTGTCGATTTGAATGTCCAAAATAGCGGATCGTTACAAAAATGGGTGGTTGAGGAAGAGAGGAAGGCTGTGTGTTTCGAATATAGAAAACATAAGGAAGGAAGTTTTGGATGAGTGTCATCGTTCAAAGTTCACTATCCATCTAGAAGGAACAAGATGTATCAGGATGTGAAGAAAGTTTCTTCTAGGAAGGTATGAAACTTGATATTGGTTTGTGTGTTAAGTAGTGCTTGAATTTCCAATAGGAAAATTTTAAACACCAGAAACCAAGAGGATTACTTCAACCATTAGAAGTATTGTTGTGGAAATGAGATTCTACCTCTATGGATTTTATTGATGGGTTGCTAAGATCTAATAGAGGGAATTAAAGTATATGGGTCATAGTAGATATGCTGACTAAGAGTGCCCATTTCATTCCGATAAGGTCAACTAGGAGGACACCTAGTCTAGCGAAGTTGTTTATGAAGAATGTAGTTAGACTATATGGGATTCCTTGTAGTATTGTCAAATATAGAGATTCTTTGTTTATTAGCGAGTTCTGGAAGAGTCTACAGGAAGCTTTAGGAACCAAGCTCAACGTGAGTACCACTTACCATCCATAGATCGATGGGCAAACAGAAAGAGTTAACAAAATCTTGGAGGATTTGTTAAGAGCTTGTGTATTGATTTCGAGGGATTATGGAAGGACCATCTTCATCTAGTCGATTTCTCGTATAATAATAGTTATCAGACTAGTATTGGGATGGCACCATTTGAAGCTTTGTATGGAAGACCATGCAATCCTCCCATATGTTGGTTAAAGACCGGGGATAGAGTGATTCTTAGTCCAGATTTGGTGAAGTAAGCTGCGGAGAAGATTGAGTTAATCCGAACTAGAATGAAGGAAGCTCAATCTAGGTAGAAATGTTATGTTGATGGAAAAATGAAAGATTTGAATTTTCTACCGGAGACTATGAGTTTATTAAGGTTTCATCGATGAAAGGTGTGATTATATTTGGGAAATCAGGAAAGTTAGCATCTAGATTCATTGGTCTTTTTTGTATTGTAGAGAGGATCGGGAAACTCGCTTGTAGAGTAGAGTTACCGAGTAGTTTGGCTAGAGTCCATGATGTTTTCCATATTTCTCATCTTTAAATATCTGTTAAAGACCCTGGAGAGTAGTATAGCACCTACAGTTTTTGAAGATTTAGTAGTAGAACTGGTTTGACGATAGTTTGAAAGCCGATTCAGATTGTGGCTAGAGATGAGAAGAAGTTGAGAAATAAGATAGTCAAGTTAGTAAAGATACAGTGGAGTGGCAATGCTAGAGACTGTACTCGGAAAACAAAGAGCAGGATTAGGGATACTTATCCTGATTTGTTCGATGATATGTTTTACCTTTGATTGCTTTGTTGTGTCCTTATCGTAATTTCAAGGATGAAATTCATTAAGGTGGGGAGTATGTAGCATCCCACATTTTCATAACATTATTTAGAATATTTAATTGTTTAAATAAAATAAAATAATGTGGAGATCAATGGATTGAGATTTTTTTAGCTAAGGGTTAGCCGTGCCATGATTAGTATGTTAACTAAGTGAAATAACCTAAGTTATGGTGTTAGGAAATGACGAAGGCAATATGAGAAATAGGTGAAGCTTATACCCTAAACCCTTAGGAGATAGAAACTCACATTCATTTCATTTTACTCAAACTAAAAACACTAAGGTTGGCCACCATTTTCGCTCTCAAGAAGAAGATTAAAGCTAGAATTCAAGAGAAGGGAAACAATCAACTAAATCAACCTTAAATCTCACATCTATAATCTCAAAACTAAGGCGAATAATTACTACATCCCATAATTTTTTGATTTTCGGTTTTAAGACTAAGATCAGAAGTGTTTTTGCAAGTAATTACCATGTTTTGAGGATTAAATGTTATATGTATGTTGTTGGTGAATTATGCATGTTCATACTTGTTTTAAATGATATGTTTGATATGAAAACCCTATTTGATGACATCCAAATGCCTTGAAAATTTAAACATAAGTCGAAAATGATATTTTAAAGATGGGTTTCAATTTCCATAATTTGCCGAATTAAGTTGGATTTTATGTTAATTTTCTAGTGAAAAAAATTATTTATTGGGTTATAAATTATATTCGGCAAATATAATAATTATTTGGGGTTGAAGTTTTTATATGTTAGGCAACATATTAAAATAGATTTTCTGGGACTTTTCAGGTTTTTCCTAAGTGTATTGATGAACATATAAAATTACTCAAGGTATGTGACTTAAATGTTTTATATATTTAATTAAGGAGAATGCGCATTTTGTAAAATAAAAAGATTATTGATTTTGAAAATAGTGGCAGCACATTTCTCAAAAGAATTTGTTAACCAATGAAAATTTGACAAGCAAAGGTAGGTTAGTTGAAAAGTTATCCTATTTAAGTTAAAAACAAATAAATTGTATTTTTAGCATATTTTAGCCTATTACAGTAGTAAACATTCCGTTTCGGACCTTCCGACAAGGTCGAAAGGTTCTAAGATTTGGACAAGGTCAAACTAATGGATATGGTATCAACTACTTGGTACGTAAATGAATTGGACAGAGTCGAAGGGTTCTTGGTCGAAAGGTTGATGGCTAAAGAGGTTAGGGTACGTTTGTTTTATAAGCTAAAAGCTTTCACCTGCTTTGCTTTCGAATTAGAGCTTTCGACTTGGTTGCCTTCAACCAGGTCAAAATGTTTAAAAGAAAGGTTTTTAAACCTTTTGACATAGTCGAAAGGTTACTGCTGCTACTATGTTCTGAAACCTTCCGTCATAGTCGAAAGGTTATTGATGCTACTTTGTTTTAAAACCTTCCATCACAGTCGAAAGGTTGCTGTCGCTTTATATAAATATTTTGTTCTGAACCTTCTAACAAAGTCGAAGGGTTTACTTTGATTTATTTCGAAAGGTTTACTTGTTTTAAAAACTAGTCACTTCTCCATGCTTTCGAAAGCTAGCATTCGACTTAGGTGATTTGCCCTTGTTTTATAAATTGAACTATAACGCAAAGTTTCAAAGAGTTGTTTTAAAATATGCTTTAAAGCTTTCGAAGTAGAGCTTTTGACATAGCTGAAGGGTTTCTTCCAATGAAGTCGAAAGGTTCTAAAAGAAGGCTTTCCTCCTATTATAAATTGAACTCGGAGAAGTTTTTGAAAGGTTGTGTTAAAGAATAGTTAATGCTTTCAAAAGGATTTATTTGTTGAATAGTTTCAAAAGGGATTGAAAGCAAAGCTTTCGGAGGGGTTGAAAGGTTTAGGTCCTAAATGATTTCAAAAGGTTTTAAATGGAAGGATTTTCAAAGATTTTCTAAGGCAATGTCTCAAGTTGTTTTAAAATAGGATATCTAAGGTTTTATTGCTTTTGAAAGGTTTGAAGTTCAATGGGTTAGAAAGATTTGAACTTCAATGGTTTCGAAGGGTTGAGTTTTAATATTTTCGAAAGGTTTCGATTTCTGTGGGTTTTGAGGGTACCAATGGAAACAATAAATGAACATGACTTAAGTTAGGGATACTTATGGAAATTGGTTAATCATGGGGTAACATGATATAAATAGAATCATAGGGTTAACATGATATAAATAGAACCATGGGGCTAACATGATTCAAACAGATTCATGGGGATAACATGAGTCAAATGGAAAATTCAAATAGAATCATGAGGATAATATGATATAAATAAACCCATGGGGGCAACATGAGACCATTAAGTTCATGGAGTTCACATGAAATAATTAGATTCAAGAGGCTAGCATGAATCAAGTGGTAAAATGATGGGTTTGTAGTCATCCTTGGAAAACTATGTGATGTGAGATGGATAGTTTACATCAACTTAAGCAAAATGAATATGGAACAGGTAGTCCCTCTTTAATATAATTAAACTCTAATTGGGGATGGGAAATCCGAATTGTTTTCAAGTATGCATATCACCATAATGTTTTATAATTACATACTTTAACCATTGTGTATGCAGGAGCACGGTATATGGTTTTATGAAAAGTAATGCAAAAGATATATTTGAAAGGATGCTAGTGAGGGGAAACCCATTTCGCTAAGCGGCATGGTCTCACTTAACATGTTTAACCGGGTTGCATAGTGTTATTTATACAAGGCTTTATGTCTAACCCGAAGTTCATGTTTTTCCCTTAAACTCTCGGGTGATCAAAATTAATTTGAGTAGTCAAAGGGATTAAAGTCTTTTTCTGGTTTGGTAGGAAGACGAATAAGGCTACTAGTGACATGCAGGAGGTAAACAGATAGCTATTTAGGATTTGCAGTTCTTGTTATATTTTGGTTAATTTCTGCTGTGATTGTATTAGGCCTATTATGACCATATGAATCTGAACAACCAAGGGGGTATCTTCATATAACACTCTTGGCAAAATTTGTAATAATTTTATTTTATTTGTTCTTGGGAACGATTTGGGATTATGTGTTGTGAATGTGAAACAATTGGTTTTGAAATGTATTGAAGTAAAAATTTGTTTTTGAAATCTATGCTTTGTTTCATATTCAATTCTGATATTCTTGATACTATTAACATAGCCGTATTTAATCATCGGAAGTTAATACTATTGATGACTGCAGCATCTATAGCGCTTTTTAGGCCTCTAGATAGGGGATGTTACATGCTCTTTCTCTCTTGATTCTTCCACATTAATGTGAGCATGCTACTCTTAAGGGTTAGAAGGTGCAGGGGGTTCAAATGAGCTTGTTTCATAAAAAGATGGATCAGAATTGACCTTTTCAGAAGCCCTTGTGTTGCCCTCACCATCTTTTTCAGGAGCATCAGTGTGACCACCGCTGTCGCCACTTGAACCTTGACCTCCATTTACGTTGTCATCGTTATTGCCATCATTGCCATCTTATCATTATCATCTTCATCATTACCGCCCTTCCTCAGTAACTTCATCTTTGTCACCTTCATCTTCGGTGTGGGAGTCTATTTCGAAGGAAGGGACTTCGAAAGATAGAATTTTAGAGACATCGATCTCCTCTCTTACAGCGAATTCAGCCCCCTGCTCCATCTTTTTAATTTTGTCCATAACCATATTGACAAGAGTAGGGTCGAGTGAGAAAAATCTCAAGTCTGGGAATTTATCAACATTGTCAACATAAGTTAACATCAAAGCGTCTTCAAAAGAATTGACAATGATGTCCTGAAGAGAAGTATCAAGGAATCGAGACACCCGTTGCTTCGCATCAGAAATAACATTGATAGCCGACTTTTGATAGTCTTTGTCTCTCTTCGGCTTTTTCTCTAGAGAAAATTGTTTTGCTGTCATCCGAGCTTTCTTGTACTCGGATTCTTTAAGGGCCATTTTCAGGGCCAAATTTTCATTAGCAAGGAGTTAATGAGCTTTCCTCTCCTCAGAAATAACAGATTCCGAATGGGCAAAAGAAGCCCTCAATCGCTCTAATTTTATCGTAGCCTCATTTTTCTCCCTGGACACGGGGGAAACTTGACTATTTAAGTGTGAAATTTTTCCTCGAAGCTTAGATGATTCAGTGGAGAACTTTGATGCGTTTTCATGCAAGGAGAGCCAACTCGTGGAAATCTGAAAGGAAAAGTATAACATAAGTAAAAAACTTAAAGGGAAACAATATCAATAACATTAAGTGAAATGAAACGTACTAAGAGTTGTTCTTCTATAGGGGATCGGTAGTAACCCGTTGGATCAGAAACAGAGGAAGGCAGGTGAATAGAGGCAAAAGATGAAGAATTCAAGACAGATTGGACTATCATTTCAAAATCGCTTAAGGGAGTGGGAGATGATGGTCTTGAAGGATTTAGCTCTTGGGAAGGGGTTGAAGTTCCTAATTTTTTTTACATTTATTCAATCATACTAGGAGAGCTCGAGATGGGATCAACTTTCATGGGAGTCTTCTTAGGTTGATTGAGAGAAGCTTCGATAGTTGGACTCTTAAGAGTTTTGTCAATATCTACAAACTCCTCTTCTTCTCATCACAGAGAATTTCAGGAATTTAACAATAATAGCTTTCTTGGGGGATGGTTCTGCCATGACCACTCTTTCCAGTTTTCTTTTGGCGGCCATCTTTGACCTAGCAATGACCAAGGATAAAGATGGCGCACGAGAAGTAGAAGCAAGGAGAGCCAGATCACTTGTATGTTGTTCAACTCGAGGAGCAGCTACAGAAAATTCAAACAAATTATAAGTCAGTAAAGTAATTTGAGAAGTAATGCAACAACAAACTACAAGTACTACATTTAAGCCTACAAAAGTGATCGGAACAAATTGGTGAAATCGAGGAGAAGTTCTTCGGATCACCTAAAGAAAGGAAGAGCTTGCTTTGATGTATGTTGGAAGAGAGGAGGTTCGCCAAGTACCCTCTGACCAACTGCCAGGAGGGAATGCTTTTGTAAATTAAAGGGTTCGACAAAGTTAACCTGTTCCTAATCCTACTCAAAGCGGTGATCAACGACTTCACATTTCTCTTATCTTCTTCGTTCAGCTCTTTAACAGAAGCACCTAACAAAGAAGCATAGGTTAGCAAAGGAAAATAACTAAATGGAAAAATAAAGTCTAAGATCAACTTATGAGGAGAAGAGAAATCCCCACTACTGTTGGGAAAGAACTTAACAAAGGAGAACCGTGTTTCCCAATCCCTGAATTTGTTTACCCCCTCGGATATTAGCTTATTAGGGGAGTTGGCTCTAAAGATTTGGTTATTCAGTTTGCAAATCTTAACCAATCGGACAAGATAATTCAAGGCTTCATCATTAAGAGAAGGAATTCCAAACTTTAATGCCATGAACTCTCGGGATAGAAGATATGCATAAACATTTAGTGATAGGTGTATAGGAGCAATACCCAGATAGGTCCTTGAACAATACCCAGATAGGTCAGGAACCTAGATAAGAAATATGGGAAGGGTAGGAAGTCTCTATGCCAAATGTGGATTGCTATGTAGGAAAAGTACCTTTCAGGGGGGCTGTGAATGATGTCGTTATCATTAGGGGGAATAGCTTTCATTCCAGTTATGCCAAAGTCGTTGAGAATTGCTTCAAGTTATGGAAAAATTCCAAAACGTAAATTAATATATTCTCTTCAACAAATAAAAATTTCAAATTCAAAATAATAATTATTTTACTCGTAAATAATTTTTATAATCCAAATTAACCTTCTCTTCTTTAGATAATTATAACAAATCCACGAAAATTCTAAAAATTCCGAAAATTGAAACCCATGTCTAAAATAACTCTTTAGATCATCACAAAAATTCGCAAGGCTGACAGAGTCATTTAATAGGGTTTTCATCTTAAAACATATCATAAATCCTATACGAACGTACAAAAATCATCAACATGTATGAATAATCTTTTATCATTCAAAAACATGGCAACCATTTGCAAAATCATTCGGAATTAACCTTAAAACCGAGACCAAAAATATTTAGAGGTGTAAACGTTATTCACCTTGCTTAAATGATTATAGAGCTTGAGATTTGAATGAGGGTGATTTGAATTTGCTTTCCTTAAGCTTTTGTTTGCTCCTCTTCTTCCTTTATTAATAGCAGCCGGCCAAGCCTTTTAATTTTTGAAATGGGAAATGAACATGCGTTGCAAAACATGGCCTAAGGAAGATAATATAGGAAAGGCCTCTTTTCCATAATACCCCTCCTATAATTCATTTTAAACTCTTTATTTAATTTATTAGTAAAAAGGCACGGCTACCTTAATTAAATCAAATCTCAATCTTCAAATCGACACATTATTTTATTTAGTTTGTCTAACTAAATCTCCTAAATAATGTTATCAAAAATCTAGGGTGTTACATTTACTTAGAAATCTCGTCCCATGCATTCAGCACCGCTTTGGTTCGTGAAGAAGCAAAAATCCAGCGACTCGTGTATTGCATTAGCAAGTGGTTCACTGCAGTAGAGAAAAACTATCCGAAAACTAGAAAATCTAGCGTATTGCCTCTTGATCGCATTAAGGAAGTTACGGCCATACTTTTAGGCTCATCAAATTAAAGTGTTGACTGATCAGCCTTGAAGCAAGTGTTTTACTTACTGGAAACTTCCGGGCGACTACTCAATTGGGATATAGAGTTGAGTCAATCTGATATCACACATACCACCCAAGGAAAGCCATCAATTGGCAAGCATTGACCTACTTCATCGCCGAATTTACTATGGGATGACGAGGAAGAAGTTCAGTTAGAAGTAGACACGTAATGGAAGCTCTTCATCAATGGCGCATCTAGCAACCTCTGTTCTAGAGCAGGAGAAGTGCTTGAAACCCCCGAAGTGTGAGCCATTAGCTTTGCTTTACGTCTGGAATTCCCTGCTACAAATAACAAAGCGAAATACGAAGCACTGGTTGCTGGACTGAAAGTTGTGAAAGAACTTAAGATAAAATCTATTCATGTATACAGCGACTCCCAGCTTCGTTTATCAAGTAAAATGGGAGTACCAAGCAGGTGGGGAGAATCTTGCCTCGTACCTATCCAAAGTACGAAAACTAAGCGACATCTAACACTACGCTATAACTCACATTCCCTTAGAGCAAAACACCAAGGCAAACTATTTGGCTAAACGGAAAAGTTCCGGAGAAGCTATGTCATTGGGATTAGTTCCAGTTGAAACTCTAACCAACCCAAGCATAAAAGAAATGGACGTAGGCTGGATCCTCAAAATTACCATCGAACCAGATACGTCCATCACACCGATAAAGGAGTATTTACTTACAGGGACTCTTCCAACTGACTAGAACGAATGGAAAAAGCTTCTTTGAAAGGCACCGCGATTCATGATACAAGATGGAGTACTCTATCGAAGGGGATTCTCGACCCCCTTCCTAAGTTGCTTGTCCGATGACGAAGCTCAATGAATCCTAAAAGAAGTGCATGAAGGCGAGTGTGGAGACCACACTGGGGGGGCAAACCCTAGCTAAGAATGTCCTCCAATATGGATACTTCTGGCCGACAGTAAACCGCGATGCTGTAGATTGAACCACGAGATGCGTTCGCGGCCAAAAATTCAGCAAAATTAAAAGAACTCCTTCAAAAGAACTAATGCAGATGGTGAGCCCATGACCATTAGCAATATAAGGAATATAATTGATTCGCATCCTACCGATTAAAAAAGGAGGAGCTAAATATGCTACAGTTGTCATAGATTATTTCACAAAATGGGCCAAAGCGAAACCGCTGGCCACCATAACCACAAATAAAGTCGTTAACTTTGCTACTAAAAAATTATTTGTAAGTTTGGTATGCCACAGAACACTGACAATGGAACCCGATTCGAAAGTACCAAGTTCAAGGATTTCTGCAAATGCTTCCAAATTGAGAAAAGCTTATCCGTAGTAGCTCAGCCGTGATAAAATGGGAAAGTGGAAGCAATAAACAAATTCATCAAATCCTCCATCAAAAATCAAGTCACTAAAGCCAAGGGAAACTGGGTTGATGAACTTCCACTCAGACTATGGGCTTACCAAACCACCTGCAAAGCATCAACTGGTTATACTCCATTCGCCTTGGCATAGGCTCAGAAGCAACGATCCGAATTGAATTAGAATTTCCTCGCATCAAAGGAAAAAAAATTAATCAAAAGAAAAACGAGCAGCTGCTACTCGTGTCGCTAGATATGTCGATAAAAGAAAGGAAGAAGCCGAGTTGAGAACCGCCGCCCACCAGAAAAGGATCGCATGGTACTTCAACTCAAAAGTTCACAACCAAACCATCGAAATGGGTGACCTTGTGCTCAGGCAAGTCAACCCCATTTCTGAGGGCCTTCGAACTAAACTAGGAAGGACCGTACATCACCAATCATAAGCTATGAGGCAGAACTTATCGACGAAATTCAAATTCCTAGGGCCTGGAATAGTAAATCACTCCGCCGTTACTTCATTTGAAAACTGCTCTATGTACTCTCTATTTTTCAGCAAATAAGCCATCCAAGAATGCCGGGGGCATAGTAAATAGGCAAAAAATATAACTTGGTTTCTTTAATAAAATTTGATTTGCTTTTTTGAACCAACAAAACCGTGTTCATAATAAATACCCACCAGGCGACGGACATAAATCATCTCAATCCATTGGATCTGCGAAACCTGATCCTTGCATTCCAAAAATCGATGTTGCTCCGGCAATATCGGGAAGGCCCAAAACATATGCTCCTCACGTTGCATGAAGATTGGCAATGCCGAGGAGCACCAAAGCCGTGCATTTCATAAGCCGTGCCAAAAATTATGTTCATCTCGTTGCCTAGAGATATGCAATGCCGAGGAGCACCAGAAGCTACACATTCCATAAGCCGCACCAAAACTTACGCTCTTTGCATTGCTCGGAGATAAGCAACGCCGAGGAGCACCAAAAGTTGCGCATTCCATAAGCCATGCCAAAACTTACGCTTCTCACGTTGCCCGAAGATAGGCAACGCCAACAAGCACCAAATACCATGCATTCCATAAGCTGCGCCAAAATATACGCTCCTCGCATTGCCCGAGGATAGGCAATGCTGAGGAGCACCAAAAGACAGCATTTCATAAGTCGCGCCGAAGCATACAGTCCTCCTATTACCTGGAGATAGGCAATACCGAGAAGCACCAAAAGCCGCGCATTCCATAAGCCATGCCAAAACATACTCTCCTCGCATTATCCGAAGATAAGCTACGCCAAGAAGCATCAAAGCTGCGTATTTTGTAGGTCACGCATTAACTCTTAGAAAACTTAAGTTCCCTACTTTTCCCAAAGATAGGCAACACCGAGGAACATCGCTGAAAAATCACGCTTCTATAGGGTAAACTTTTACGTTGCCAAAAGATAGGCAATGCCGAGGAGCATCAGAACCGAATTGATGGGCCATATCGATTTCAAACACTATGCCTCTCATAACCAGCATGCCAACCACTTATATGATTTGGAATAATGGGTACAACTCCAACAAAATTGAAGTTCTATAAACCAACGGGAAAGTTTCAGATGACAACACTGAATGATTAAAACTGCCCTCGGTTAACCCATGCATCGTGCTCCTAAGAAACATGCATATATTGCATTACCCGAATATCACAAGAAATTTTTATTACATTCCAGAGTTGTAAAACTTCTAGAAAAAGGAAAATCAAACTGCGAATTAGCCAAATTTCGAGTTTAATATGGAAGTTGTATAACTATAAGTTACCGGTCATTTGAAGTAATAACCCTATGATCTAGGAGGCTTACATCGGTACTCAAATAAAGACAACTGAAAATAATAAGTTCACAAGTTCTGTTACTCCATATAGAAGATTATGGCTCCAAATAAAAAACCTTGGTGGAAATTACAAAATTAGATAAGTGTAAACGAAACAAGCATAAGTACACAGAGCACATAACAGACAAATAAGAGTAGAGTCAAAATATCAAAGTATTGCTTATAATTTTCTTTACACAAGGACAAAACATGGAGGCCTTACCCACACAACACCGGCCAATAAAAAGAAAAGACAAACTCCACGAAGAAAAATTAATTGCAGAATCTTCACTTATACAAAATGACTCGAAAAGAACAAAAATCAAATAAGTCTACACACAAGCTCCTCAATGCTTCCTTCCATCGCTCCCCTTTTCGCCCTTTGTTGGAAGCTTCTACTTCTTCTAAAGGGTGGTGCCACTATCAGTAATATCAAAAAACTCCTCAATAGAAATGTCCTCCTCTTCCTATGCAACTTTCTCAAAAGACTCTCCCTTTGCTTTGGTTTTCCGTCATTTGCAGGAGCTCTTCAAGGCTTTGATCTCTTTGACCTTTTCCTTCTTGATAGTGACAAGTTCGTGCCGAATCTTATAAGGCTACTCCGTCTGAACTTCCTGCTCCTTTATGTCTGCCACTATTACATCACCTTCCAAAGAAACAAAGAGGTCATCCAGGCCATGAAGCACGACTATCTTTTCGGACTCCAGCACCATTTGCAAGCCTGACACGGACATGGAAACATGAACAGAGACGACCATTGAGGCTGTAGAAAGAGCAGTGGGTCCAGGCACTAAGGAAGCAGGAACATCAACTAGAAAGTAGATGGACCTATAAGATCAAAAACGAATGCATTAAATTCTTTCTGCTCTTGTGGCGTATGTTGGAAGCTCCCAAACTAATAGGAAGCAATAATATTACCTGCATTGGAGGAATTGTCGAGAATGTCGACTTCATACTCACCACCTTCGCCATCTTTCTATAGCTCCACTACTTGAGGAAGTGTCTCAAGCTCTGAACTTGCTAGTAGGTCATGGTGTTGCACTGATGATTTGCCCGCGCTAGAAATAAAAGACTTGGTGAGCGCTTCGATGGCAGCTGTCAAGGCAGCATCGATGGCTTCTTTCTCTCTTTCAACTCGTAGAATTTCCCGACCCTCGAGAAAAGCTTTCTTTGATTCCTCGTTAAGGTAAGCGTCTTCCAATTCTCGCTCCATATACACGTCACTTCTATTAGCAAAATGGGACATGATCTCTTCCCAGACGAAAGCGTGGGTGCGCGGGAATTTCGAACCCAAGTAGCTAAGACTCCCCTGGTGCAAAAGGAGTTAACAAAGAAATTCAGGATGGTCGCGTCATATTTTTCCATCTTTCTTTCAAAAGTATTTTGAAGCTCCAAGTAATCCGTTCTAACAGTGACGTTCTCTACTTCAGCAGCTGACTTATTAGCGCTGAGCTATGCGACCTAAGCCTGTAACCTGGCAATTGGCTCAGCTTCGTGAGAAATAGTCTTGTAGTGCCACCGAACGATTTGGTTGTGATCAGCAATGGTTTTTCTTTGAGCTTCAATGGTCACATTGCAGGCAACCGCTTCTTCTTTTAATTTCGCTTCTTCGACATGAACCTTTTTTATCTCGTGTCTGTAGACGATCTCAATCCTAGTGTGCACCTCTTTCACTTCTTTTAGCAAAGTCGATGCTCCTCTCGCCCTCTTGTAGTGCCGCTGCTTTCTCCTCCTTCAGTGGTTTAGTCTTGGCATCACTATTTTCTAATGCCCTCTTAAAGTCATCCTTCTTTGACTTGGAAGATAAGATTTCTTAGTAGCTATTGTGATTCATGTCCACCAGCTGCTTACATAATTTTTCACACCCTTCAGCTTGGTCTAAATCATGCTGAATAGCCTGAAGGTGTGGCATGTACGAATCTTTGCGAACCAAATGCAAATCGCGGTCAAACTTAACTCCCTTTAAGAACCAACTAGGGAGCGCTACCTTAAGCTTAAAGAGCCAAAGGAAGAATGTAGGCAGGTCTTTGGTGAGGACGTGAAGCACTGGGAGCAATAATAATGAAAGATGGCGGGATGTAAGTTGAAGGTGGAGAAGAAGCAGAATTATCGAGGATTTCTTGGCCCATTGAGGAGCACATCAGAGCGGCTGTTGTTCGAAACATGAGAGTGGTGATCGAACGTTGATCTCTTCGATGGCTCCTCCCTCTCATCAAAAGATCTCTACTTCTCATACCCGCCTTTGTATGATTGGCTCCATTCTCTTTCTTCTTGGCGACAGGTCTCGACTTCTAAATCCTTTATTCTCCTGTAATCTTCCTCCTTCTCTGGAGATTGATGATGACTAGAAGAATGCCTAGACCAGTGCTGGGAGTCAGTGAATTTCTCAAAGTCATCATCGAGGCCTCTTCTCTCGTTATACCTGGCACAAAGCATAAAAATGGATTTTAGAAGCAGAAAATAGGCATGAAAAGAATGTAAGAAAGTGAGTGCAATCCTAATGAGATGTGTAGTCTGTTTCGGGGAAAGGCCTAAATCATCGTCATGGACCGGATCGAGCGGCCATCATGGGTAAAATCGGACTTACTTCGGGAACAGTACCGCTGACGGTAGCAACTCTTCAAATTTAAAATCTTCCCCCATAAGTGCATCAAATCGACGTAGATGTCATGCAAATCTCCGAACTCTCTAGACTCTACACCAACATCTTTACCCAAGGATACCTGACACTCTTTATTTTCTAGGGCATTACCTTTATCGTTCGCATCTGGAAGAGGAGAGCTTGAAAGGTCGGGACACATGCTTGGAGTCACATCGCATGATTCTGATTCCTTATCATTGGATTCTGCGTAGAAGTCGTCACTGGAAGTGGACTCATCGCCACTACTCTTGTGTTCCCCCTCCTATTTATCTAATCCCACCACGGCCTTGCCTTCCCTTTATTGGGACTCTTCCTCTTCCTCTTTCGGGATCAGAGGCATTCTAACCGAGCCGTCAACTCTAGTCATAGTCCATCTCTTCCTTTACGGGCCTCTTCGATTGCTTCTCCGAACACGCCCTCTCTCTCATGAGAAGCGCCTTCTTCTGAACTGCAAAAAGAATTAGATCGTATGTGAACCCAGGAACAAGCAGGGGAGGGGAGTTCAACTTGGACAGCGGATCTCCCTGGATGCAATAGTCCATATCGGAGCAAGTTCTCATCGGTTAGCAAGACTTTGATGGACCTTTCTTCAGCATTAATTTCCTTTAGGGTCCGAAAAACTTCATCAAGAAACACGTCCTTATTTGGCCTTGGGATAAATGCAAGAAGTATACAGATTGTTAGAAATTCCATAGCAATACATCAGAAGTTGATAAGTATGAAAGGGAACTTACTCCCCATCGTCCAAAGACGGTTAAAACCCTTGGGGCATCTAACGAAGAAATATTGCATCTTAAACTGGGATAAGTTTCTCCGTAGATGCAAAACCATTTTTCGGTTCCTTTGAGATTCAGTTACGATCAAGGACGGACATTCATCACTCCTTTTAAACTATAAAAAGTACTGCTACTCATTAAAGTTTGGATCGCGGTTTATAGTCTGCATGAAGAGAATGTGCAAGCAAGTTAAGATAACATAGCCATTGGGATGAATCTGTAATAGGGTAATGCCTAAGTTGGAAAGAGTCTCATGCAAAAATTAGTTAAAAGGAGGCACGACTCCATTCAGGCATAGGTAACGATGGCAAGCAGTATATCCTAGGGGAGGCATATGAGAAAACTCGTCTTTTTCCGATATACGTATGTCTTCTTCTGGTATACCATGCTGCTCGCAGATATTGTGTAGAACATTAGCAGAGACCATCGAAGAAGCTCTCTCTGGTGAGTTGAGTAGACCTGTAAAGTTGGGAGGCTTTGATCCACGACAGGCCCAACCGGGACCAAATGACCGTATTCTGCCTATGAAGCTGTAGGAGAAAGAGAAATGGATGTCGTTTCGGCTGCTGAAAGTGTCGGACTTCCTCCACTCGATTTATGCCGCAAAGATGGTACTTCATTCTAAAACAACGGAACTCTCGTTCAAAACGGTCAGATGGTTTTATTCTAATTTAATAATTCCCCCTTTGACACTTGAATTCCGAAGAGATATTGATTCGCACTCGCACAACATACTTCAAGTGTGTACCGGGGCAAGTGTAGCGTGCTGTCTATAGAGGGTGAGCTTGGTATTTGAAGCACTACATATGCTCTATCTCGTGTAGATAGTTCACTCGTAGTGGAAAAGGAAGAGAATTTCCTGCATCGTTCCCATTTGTTTTTATTTTCATGTACACTTACCTGTTATCCATCAATGATCAATAGCGGATCCACTGTCCCAAGCGACGCGGAAAACTCTTCTCACTACAGGGATACCAAACATGCAACAAGTAAGCAAGATAAGTCCAAATCCTCCAGAAGAATAAGGACCGATTAGTGATGTGTCATACAGTATCAGCTATGGAAATTGGCACAAATCAATTCTAGCCTAATGGATGAAGATAGCAAAACACATCAAGCATTAGGCCAAGGCCCGAATGTCGTTCAACGAGAAACTCAAGACTCAATTTACTATCTTCCTCCATTAGACTACAATCAGCTCAAACTTCTCACGATCAACGTCTCAAATACTAACTCGCCATTGAACCATCAAAAAATACTATGGTAGCAGACCTACCTTGGATTAAACTCTAAATACGAAATTGGCAGAAGGCTTAACTCAGTAACCCAAAGAGAAACTGGTGACAAGCTAAAGGATCAGGCTGACAACAATCTAATTATAGATCGAAGGCGTTTCAAGGAGCAAGCTAGCTAGGGTTACGGTAATATGATAATCACTATGAAGAATCATGGCAAGACGGGAATCATGGCTAAGCGAAAGGATCAAATCATTGGAAGCTCTAGGGCTTGGATCACATGGATGCTCAGGTCAAGTGAAGTGATTGAATTTGAATGGCTTGAATGGGTGAACAGCTTGGCTCGAGCAATATATATAGGCGGTAAAAAAACAAAGAAAAAATTCACTAAGTCATCGGGTGACCAGCAATACATCGTACATGGATCGCCAGCGACCCATAAGGTTGGAGGCAGATGTTTCTCAAACTCGTACTCTGATATCTACCCCATCATTTTGAATCATACCGGGAAGCTATAAGGAGAAATTTGATCCCTTATGATAAGCGGTAGCAGTCGAGACCAAAAAATGATATTAAAAGTGATAACTTCCAGAGCATGCCTTGTTTTCAACGAAGACGTACTCTTGGGGGTAAATGTTTTTTGGGTTTTTAATCCATTAGGATCCAATAGAAGCCAGAGTAGATTTACGACATCAGAATGGCTTAGAAGTTGACTAAGATGGAAAAGGAAATGGTTAAAGAAAACCAAGCCTTCTTACCAAAGCAACGACTGAGTTCGACCACTGCAAGAGTCTAGCGTCCGTTCAACCCAATCAGTAGTCAAAGCACAACCCTCTAGTAAATCGTCATCAAAACGGAGCAACGTGCAATAATACTACATGAACAACATCAATACAAAGTCACAAAAGGATTCCAAATTTGGAACGCCAAAAAAAATCGAAGTTCTTAGACCGCCAATGATCCATACTCTATGGATTGCCAGTGATCCATACAAACATAAAGATTCATTGAGAGAAATAGAGGCTAAGGAGCCCAGAAGACAGAAATGTGGAAAATACTAAGTGTATGGATCGCTAGCGACCCATATGAAGCCACGTTGCTTGCAACCTAGCATGATGAAGTGATGGAGAGAGAGTAGTTAAATCAATATAGCTCACGGGCAAGTCAACTCTATGGATCGCTAGCGAACCATAGACCATGGACCGCCAGTGGTCCATGTTTTTGGCTCGGGTAGTGAGCTAAACTTCCCTACGTTATTCTATGTCCATCCGTGATCAATTGGCGAAGTGTCCTGGCCCAGAAGCTCTCCGATCTCTATAAATACCATCCCACCTACAACATAAATAGGATCTGCACCGGACTGGTTGCTGAAGCTCTATTGGATACTTTCTTCCCTCTCTACATCCTTCATAACAATCTCCAAAGGAATTCACTATGGTTCTCCAGTGGATTCTAACTCTGGGGATTTAATCCAGCTAAGGATAATCAAAGGATTTGTAATCAAACACTGCTTGTAATGACAATCAGTCTATAATAAAACTATAAATTGGACGTAGACTTCATTAACAACTGAACCACTATAAAAATTTCCTATCTTCTTTCTTTTACCGCTCTTTTTCTATACTTATTATCTATGATATTGCTTTGCCAGAACAGGGATGGTGCTTTCAAACTCAAACCGGGGTGTTGATCCATTTTTTGGGTTAACAATTTCTTATGTTAATTAAATTGGAATCATGAAGTGATTTATTTTACCGAGTGTTGTTTGGTAATTTAACCGGCATTTAAATTGACCTACGAATTGAACTGTTAAGAATTTGTAATTGACGGCTAAAATTGAAATTGAACTGCCAATAAGACTTCCAATTTTGATAATTAGTAAATTATTGGGATATTTTGAATGAATGGATGTTGATTGTGATGGATGGTTGATGTATTGGATGATTTGGATGTTTATTTATTATATATATATGTATATGTATCCTATTGTCACCCTACATGTTGCTGACAGTATATAACTGTTATTTGAATTATTTTGAATAAACTAAGAAATAGGTTAAATTGATACGTAGCTATGACACTTTGTATTGGATTAAAATTGTATGTATCCATCCCTAAAATTAAATTGAAACAACTGATCACTTGACCATATGATAGAAAATTATATACGGACACAGATTGGTTGAAATTCTTCGTTTTGAAATTATTTAAATGATATCATTTTTAAAGAATAAAACAATTGAATTTATGAGAACTGAATTAACTTCGAATTCAAGTTTTGAAATGTTGAATTTGAAATTGTAAAAGAAATTGTCTAAAGAATTTATTTTGAAATTTGAAGTTATAATTGACATATGACTTAAATCATGGAAATTTAAATTATTTTAAAAGTTTGAACTTTTACTTGAACTTCAAATTTATTTATGTAAAAGTGATATAAATGGATATTTCAAATTTGGGCTCAAAATTGAATTATTTTAAAGATTTGATCCTTAAATTGAATATTGAAGCTTAAATTGATTTAAGTGATTTAAATCAGTAAATCAAAATTGGACTTGAAATTTATACAAATTTAAATGGTTTAAAAAAAGAATTGTATTGAAATTTAAACCATTGAATCGAAATTGAAGTTAAAATGAATTGTTTCGAAATTGAAGTTAATTCGAATTGAAATCGAAAGTGAAGTTGATTTGAATAAAAATCGAAATTGAGATGATTTGAATTGGAAGATTTGAAATTGAATTAGTTTTACTGAAATTTGGACGTAAGTCTTGTTTTATTGGTAATGGAAAGGAACAGTTTTAAATTTGAAACTATTTTCACTATAAACTATTTTACTATAAACTATTTTAAAGTTCACCTTTTCTAAAAATTTCAAATTATTTAAATTTTCAAAACATTTTAGTTTACAGCCCATTTTCAATACTCAAACTATTTTATATCAATTTTTTTTAATCTCCAAACTATTCAAGCTATTTAAACTATTTAACTATTTTAAATTTTCAAACTATTTTCGAAAATTGAAACAGTTCATATTGGGAACTGCTTAAATATTTTATTTAAATACGAATGTGGTTAAATTGAAGTTATAACCTAAGTCAAAATTTGAAATGATTTGAAATGAAATTTATTTCAAAGGAAATATATTGATTTTGAAGTGAAATTGATATCGTGGCGAATAAAATGAATCTGAAATGAAATTAATTTCGAAAGGAATATCATATTTTGATATCAAGTGTGAATCATTTCGAATTGTAAAAGAACAAACTGGTGTGTAAAATGATGTTTGGTTATTAAAGAGGCCGGGGTCGATTATTGGCATACTCTCTGTCAATGTAGGAACAACTTTAACAATCGTTTATGAGGAGCAGACTCCAGAACGAAGTGGTTGGATTTGGTGTACTTTGCTTATTTGAAGAAAGAAAATGATGATGGATATCCCTGACACTTGTTTCAATATGAACTGACTAAAATAGGACGTCTTGAACCAGGCCAAGTGGGCTAGCTACCCCAAAGGACACCCGCTCTTTAATTTTTCTTGTGGACCCGGTCCATAGTACTACCTTTGCTGTTGGTTTTGATTGGTGCACCTAGTTTGGGGTAACCTCCTTTTGACTCGACATGGGATGGGTGGACGCGGTGGGCGGTCATTATGGTGATGCGTTACCACCATCCTAGCGACTCGAACTGGTGCATACTATCTTGGGCATTGCCTCATGTGCCTTGTCATACTTTTATCCTTATACGGGACCACTATGAGTTTGGTTTAGTGTTGCTGTATCACGTCGCATCCTTATCCAACAACGTTCGATTGGTTGTGTTATATGCAAATCTTAAGGGAGATTAATGTAAAGCCTTAACGCTTGGAAAAATATTTCTATTATTTAATAGACATTACATATATAGCATATTTTACTATGTATAGATATTTTGACGGATCCTTATGTGATGGAAAATTCCATAATATCTCTTAAGTTATGGCATTTATGTTGTACACTGGAAGGAGATGTAAAACCCTATAAACATCTCTAATGCTATTACACTCTTATTATATTTGATATTGATTTAACTCATATGAGAATATTCTAGTTCTGACTCGAGCGTATGGTTTTACTTTATACTTGGTTCAACCTTGAGTTTCAATGCATTGAAAATTATTATTCTGGAGGATGGAGACAAAGATTGGTATATTATTATTACTAGTATAATTTCCCTGCATCATGTTGTTCTACTGCATTGTTTTATTTTCTCTCTATGTATGTATAACTCTGATTGATATTATTAAACAATAATCAAATGTGTAATGTAAACAGCTTCATGAACTGTTTATTTGATTATTATATTTTGTCATTCCAATGTGAGATTCTATGTTTGTTTTCTTATTTTCTTGTTTTTGTTATTTAACCCCATTGATAATCCGTGTTTCGGATTGTATTGATTTGACATGTGTGGTTATTGTTGACTTAAACCTTTCAAAATACAGGTTGTCACAACTTAACTTAATAAAAGTTGATATTATTAAATCTTTGGAGGATTTTGGTTTTAAAGATAATAATAAGTTGATTTATAAATTATTTTTAATAAATGAAAAGATATTTGAAAAGGAAAGTTTAAAGAAAAAGCTAAATGTTATGGGTTTTGGGTTTATAGTAAACAATGTTTTAATGGCATTTGTTTTTTACCCTTCTTTTTACTATACTTAGAAATATAATTAGCTCTTTAAAAAGAATATTTTTAAAAGTGAATTTTTACAAATATTTTGTATGTGAAAACCAAGTACAAGTTCAATTTTGAAAAATTTGATTCGATTGACTTTAATTAGTTAATGTCACTTTTACTTTATATTTCAAAACCAACATATATTTACACAATAATACAAAAAATAGAGTGAGATAACTCATTTAGATCCTATCCAAACACATTCTCAAGCACTACCAAACCTAAAACATTTCCTACCATCACACTGCAACCATCTTTCATCATTCTTCTTACTTAAAACATGCTTTTCCAAGGCGATTTTGCCTTTATTGATCATGGCCATCACTTGATGGGGGAGAATGACTTTAATTTTTTCAAAATAAACTAGGTGGAAGGTGTTCTAATATTATCCTAAGGCTTGTCAAAAAGTTTGATTCGATTTAGTGTTGATTTGCAAAATAATTCTTTAGAACATAAGAGAAGAAAAAGACATTAAAGAAGCTAGCTTTTAGTTTTGTATATTTGTGTTTATTTAACAAGGTATGCCCCTCCTTATATATATGCTAAAAATGGTGTTTCCTAAAGTTTTTCTCACCCACTCCCCGAACCATGCCATGGAAGCCTTGCCTATCACTTCTCCTTTACGTCACTTCACTTTTAACAAAATACTTAATGCCCTTAACATGTTAATATCTATTATCCATTAGAAACTTATAGAACATTCCATTGCATTATGAATCAAAGTGTGTTAATTAATTTCTAATGTGTTCATTTGATTATTAGACAAGTGCACAAGTGTTCGAACAACTTATACCGAATAAAAAGTTGTTTATCTATAAACCAATTTTTTGGTCACATTATCGATTTTTCTTCAAAGTATTTATTTTTGTAAACGTTTTTCAAAAACAAGTTTTCTGTCATTACTTATAATTTAAAAGGGGGTTTAGAAGGTTATTAAATCACTTTAATGACATTTAATCCAATGTTAAAATATTTGAATAATTCCGATGTTTAAATACGAAGTGTTTGAAATTCTGGGTCATTACAAAGTTCTACCGATTCAGATGAACACAAATTTGCTTCGAAAAATGGAAGGTAGCTAGGGATGCTACCTGATGAAGATTTTTTCTTTATTAATGTTGCGACTTTACAGGTACAAATGTTGTTAACGCATGAATATTAAGTTAGTTCATAACATCGAGATATATGAATGATAGCTACATGTAGATATAATTATAAATTTTGCCCTCTGCATGAAAGTTGTAAAGGTTATAAGTTGTTGTTGGCGTAAAGTTTAAGTTACTAAAAAGAGAGTTTCATTATTACATGTGATTGTCAATTAGTTATTTGTATGGAACAAAAGTTATTTTGTAAAAGAATAGAATGAAAAAGATGGAGGTGAGGATATTTTTGTTGATACAAAGTTATAAATTCTCTAATTTAATGCCAAAACACACCAACTAGTGTCTGGATATCAGAGATTGGGAGAGGGTTTGAATTCACATGAGTATTAATTAGGCTTTACACGGTCAATCTTCTATTTGAAACAATATTTTCAATAAAAAAATTCAAAATGTAGAGCAATCTATGCATTTGTTTTTTTACTAACTTTAATATAATCCTGTAGGTATGCTTAAGTTTATTTTATTTAGGACGTTAACCTTAATTCAGTATAAATAGGACTACCCAAACAAACCATCAGATGTTAGCCATGCCACTCAAATGTTTTACCTGAACGGTAACATTTCGTTCTTTGTAGATGCAAACATTAGATTTCCAGTGGTAACATTTTATGAATATTAATACCTAAAATAGTGTTTTCTTCCTTTCTAATATGTATGGAAATAGACTAACCTTTGCTATTCAATTCTATTTACCCTTTTTCTTCCAGTTTACGTAGATGGAAGCATTTGTTTAGATATCCTATAATATCAATGAAATCCTATTTATGATGTCATTGGTATATTGACTTCTATTCAGGTACATTCTCCTTTCTAGTAGTTGTTTAATGTCATGCAAAACTATTTAGTGGTGCAAATTGAGTATTAATAAGTAAAAATATTTGGATGTAGCTTGATTTCAAGTTAAAGTAATAAGTTAAACTATGTGAAATCTTGTGTTAAAAATTCAAATGAGTTACAAAGTGAAGTCAGTTGAATCTAGATTGAGAGATAAAAGACTCATGAGTCATCCGTTAGTAGTAGTTTTAATTCATATACTCTATATTGTATTATATATTTATATTTATTAGGATTCTCGCGAGCAGGAGTACAGTTGTGAGTAAAGGGGTGAGTGAATTCTAGCTGAAGCAAAATGGGAGATTCTTATCAGGTTAGAGATGAGTATGGAGGATGTGATAGAGTTTACACAGCTATATATACGACAGAGTGGTGAGGACAATAGTGGGCCATCACAAGATATATAATGTAATGATCTGCCTTCTCAACTCTCGAATGTTGACAATAATACATCCATGCAATTAATACACCGAGCACCTAGGTGCCGAAAAGATGAACTGTAAGGGTAAAATAAAAAGAAAAAGAAAAAGAAAAAAGAAATAGAACAAGAAAGAAGAGAACACAATATCATCATCTCAAATAAGAAACGATAATATCTCAAAAGCTCAATATCAAAAAGAAAACTTTTAAATAAATACGTTAATCAGAGCAAACTAACCTATCATCAGCTGGACAGTTATAACAACCTATCATCAGAAATGCTGATAGATACAATCAAATAATGCAGCAGAAATAAATTACAATAGGAAATCATTTCGCTCCTCTCCAAGAACTTCAATGAACCATAGCCAAATTTGGAAACATACTCGAGATGACCCGAGCATTAAGAAAATAACACCCGAATCAGTCTGGTAAACAAGCATGAGAAACTCAAATCATATAGATTTACTATATCTTAAAATCCTTTAAAATAAGGGTGTCTTCTAAGACTACGCCGCTAATAAGCACGAATGGGTCTTTCTCTTACGATAACCAAACCATTTCTATTATAAAATCCAATGATAATATAATAATGTCTAAGGCGTAAAATATAAGTAATCACATAGCTGTGATGCAAGTGAGTGTACATCACAACAATAATAGGTATACAATCACAACTGCTAAGGTGTGTTTGCTAATTGTGTAGGATTTCCATGTAGATCTTTTTAGGGAAGCCGAATCTGATCTACAGCACAACGATCAGAGATATCCTCCCGAAGCATCGTGCAACTCTAGTGAATGTGCTATTGGAAAACCTTAGCTAGTCTTTCTAATACTTGATGCATTGCTCCTGCATGCATATCCCAATAAGTATCTCTAGAAATGGAGTCGCACGCCCCCTATGGGTTTACCAACCCCACTGGCTCTATCTCCTATCTCTAGTTTTTGTCATCCCCAGTGATGAGGCTAGGTTCAGCATTTGTGCCCATGAGTCACTACTCGAACAGATCTTCCACATGAGCTCAAGCTCGAACAAATCACAGGACCACACATGGATTATCATATCTCAAACAAATCTCAAAAGGACACATGGATTCCACAATAGATCCTAAAATCACATTGGGATTCCCATACCTCAACAAGTCTCGGAATCACACATGGATTCTCACATTCTGAATAGACATGAACAACTACATGTGTTTGAGCATCTCAAGCACATCTCGAATCTCCACATAGAGTCCAGCATCAAGAAGCAACCACGAAGCCAATTACAAAGTCATCTTGCAAAGCATGGAACACGTATATGGTTCTGGTTTCAAGTCACTAATGTAAGTACACTTAGTACACAAGTGTAATAAAAAGCTAACTTATAACTATTAGAGTAAAGTAAACAAAAGTAAAGAAACAATCACACCAGAGTTTTTATGCTGGTTCGGACCTCCCGTCCAAGGTTAGTTCCAAAGCTTACCTTAAGTTCTAAACTAGTAAACAACCCTCACTTTGCTCGGAGGAATAGGCTTGATATAGAAAGTCTTTTCTTGAAAAGTATGTGTTTTTTATAACACTAATTTTGATTACATAGTACAAAACTTCCTATAATCTACTTTGAGTATTATGTGTATGTGAGGCTCTATTTTTAGGAAGAAATAAGAATGATGTATTGATTGCTTTTAGAGATCAAAGAATGCAAAGTCTAAGGAGAAAGAGATTTAGAAAATTCAAGTAATTTTGTTTCTCAAAAACATTACATAATTATAGGTGTTAGAGAGTTTTCTTGAGGAGTAACACCCTTTAATATGTCCTATTTCAGTCTAAGGGTTGTAATCTTTAAGGAAGAACAGATGTAGTGAAAAGATGTGGATGCAAACATTAGAATGAAGTAAGTGGCTATTCATAATTTTAGCCCATTACACAGTTTAGACATTAGGATAAAATTCAAACGTTAGTCTGGTTATATCTTTTTTTAACTAGTGAACTCAATCAGATGTCTGGGATAAAATTCAGACGCCTGTCTTTTTATAAATTTTTTAGCCAGAGAACTTTGTCAGACGTCCGACTTATTTTGATAGACGTCTGATGCCTCTGCACTTTTAAAACTAAATAGTGAAAATCTTGTAAAAATTTTGATGTGCAATTTTGTGTAAAAAACTACTAAAGGAGATTTTACAAATAATCTATCTATCACTATAACATACTATAATAGCATCTCTAATACCAATGATTCTTTTCTTCTACTATTCATCTTCAAGTCGTGTGATTGTGAATTCTCAAAGCATTTACCTACAAATAGATGGAATATAATTTATGTGTATGATTTTATAGTTGTTGTCATTGAAATAATAGAATAGAGGTTCTAACATTCTCCTCTTTTTGACGACGACAACTATACAATCACTTATCAAATAAGCATATAACTCCCCCTGAATGTGATAACTCTCCCTATATACATGCAATATGATATCTCTCTCCCTTTGGCATTATCCAAAAGAGATATATAAGTAACGAATTTGCAAGAAACATAAAGAACACAAGGTTGCACAAAGCCTCATACAAAAATTTATTCTCAAGAAGGCATACAGAGATACATAAGACATACACTATTACGAAAATAAAAGATAACTCACTAATAGTTGAAGTAACCTAAGAAATTAGATGAATCTTCATCATATTCACCGTATTGCCACCGAGACTGATAATAGTACTCCTCATCCTCTCGAATAGAGAGACCCTAAAATGATGTGTAATGACTATAATGCGGAGGGTTTTGTGGAGGCCATGATATATCTTCGCTTTCTTCAGTATCAACGTTTATTGGTGTCTTATCAGGACGAGATTGTGGTGCCGGTTCACTTAACGATCTTGCACCCGAAGAAGGTCCCGATTAAAAAAACCATGATGGTTATGGTGTCGGGGATGGAGAAGATGAAGGCGGCGAAGAGGAATGACCCCTTTCCTTTCTCATGACTTTCCTTAAAGTGGAAACGACATTTTCTAATGGTTTTTCTACTTTGGTCATTCTAGTAGAAAAAGACCGTTCTAACAGAGAGATCTTTTTATCAAATGTTTTTTAGTTCAAGGAGACGAGACATTGGTTTTGAAGGGCAATATCTCGATAGTTCTCCCCTTGCCTAACTGTAATTTTACCTTCTTGAATCTCTGAATCATAGTAATACTTTATAGGTTCGGAAGGTCCTTCGAGTGGGAAGGTCGAGTTGGAGTATGTTGTTGTTGTTGTGGCCATAGATACTGCGAGAAAGGTGCTATTGTTGGTAGATTTTCAAGAAGATGCATCAAAGATAGAAATCAAATTCCACCATCTTTCACTATAGTTTCTTCATATTGGGAAAGATATGAAGGGATGCTAAATGATCTTAGAATTCTCATGATATACGGAGCATAAACGATGCATCGACAATGAGGCATCCAGAAGCTTTTAATTTGCTTGAAAATGTATTATGCCCAGTTTATATCAATATGACTAAATATAGCATAAAAGCTTTATGACCATCTATGTATACTTGTTCATGACTTCCAAATCTAGGGATGACTGTTGATGAGCATACGATTAAGTAGTTGTGTTTTAGGACGAAAACTAGATGTTTTTAATTTTCGCATATCATCATCCTAAATAAGATGAGTAACTGCATCTTTTGGGGGCATATCTTGTATCGAGATCGTCTTGTAGTTGAATTCCCATGTAAGAACAATGAAGAATTTGGCAAAGCATTTAAATATTAAATTTTATTACGGTTCCATAAATACTTGCCCAAATCTAATTTTCATCATCCGAAGTGTTCCAAATGTTCAAGGAGGTTATACTGGTAAGAAAGAGGAACACCGCTAATTGATCTACTTTCCTAGCATTATCATCATAGTTGATCAAGTTGTAGATATTAGCATCTTTAGTAAAACCAATAGCATTATAACGAATAAAACGACGAATTAGATAAAATGGACCAAAATGCAGTGGCTTTTTCTCCAAATCCCGTAATTTTTGCTTTCCATGTTCTTTCTCAAAAATCCATTCTTTAATATGATGATCCGTGATGAATCCTTGAGTGGAAGGTTGAGTGCTTTGGCCTACAATAGTCTTCTTTCATTTAGCAACTGGAGTTTTTGCTTTTGGAGCCATTGATTGGAGAATTGGACAGAGGAAATTGATTAGGAGGTTTTGGTTTCTAGGGTTTTGAAAATGAGATACAGCGAAAAATTAGAGAGGGGAAAAAGATGCGTAACACCCAAGATTTTTGATCACATTATTTAGGAGATTCAGTTAGATAGACTAAATAAAATAATATGTGGGTAAGGAGATTGAGATTTGATTTAATTAAGGTAGTCGTGCCTTTTAACTAATAAATTAAAAGAAAGGTTTAAAATGAATTAGAGGAGGGGTATTATGGGAAAGAGGTCATTCCCATATTGTCTTCCTTAGGCCATGTATTTCAAAACACACGTTCATTATCATTTTCAAAAATTTAAAAGCTTGGCCGACCATCATTAACGAAGGATGAAGAAAAGGAAACAAAAGAGAAGCTTAAGGAAAGCAAATTCAAATCAAACCCATTCAAATCTCAAGCTTCTTAATCATTAAAGCAAAAGGTGAATAATGTTTACATCTCTAAATGATTTTTGTCGGTTTTAAGGTTAATTTTGAATGATTTAGCAAAGATTACCATATGTTAAAGATTATATGTACGTGTTGATGATTTATATATGTTCATATAGATTTTATGACATGTTTTGAGATAAAACCGTATTAAATGACATTTGTTAGGCTTGCGAATTTTTATAATGATCAAAAATGTTATATTGGAGATGGATTTCGACTTTTATAATTTTCTAAATTTTTGTGGAATTCTTATGAATTTTCTAAGGAAGAAAAGGTTAATTTGGATTATAAAATTATTTACGGGAAAAATAATTATAGTTTGGATTCGAAAATTATGTATGTTAAAGAGAACATATTATTCGATTTTCTAGAATTTTCTAGAATTTTTCAAGGTGTTTTAATTATTATATAAAATTATTTAAGGTACGAACTTAAATGTTTTATGTTATTATAAAGGAGAAAGTGGCTTTTTCAAAATTATTTAAATTTCCAAATAAGGAAAATCGACAACACTTTTGAATTTTAAATTCTTACAACCAACCAAATTTAGACAAACAAGGCAGGTGGGGTATCAGGAAACTGGTATGTAGTGGATTGGATGGAGTCGAAAGGTTTAGGGCGTAAGGTTATAACTTTCGAAAGAGATGAAGTTTTGTTTTGGTTTAAAGAAAATATGCCTGCAAACTTTCGACAAAGAGCTTTTGAATTGTCAAAAAGGTCTAAAAGAAAAATGTTTCGATAGATTTGCTTCTTGCTTTAAATGAAACTTTCCGACAAGATCAAAAGGTATAGCTTTCGACAAGACCGATAGCATTGTTGTCGCTTACTAACCTTCCGACACAGATGGAGTCAAAGGTTAAATTTTGTTTCCTAAAACTTGCCGCCTCTCTCCATTGATTTCGAAGGGTTGGTTCCAATACCAACACTTCATTGTTTTCGAATGGGTTCAAAAGATTTAATAAAGGTTTCGAAGCAGTTACTGTCGACTCCAATGTTTTTCTGATCCCTTTGCATAATCCAAATGTTTTAAGTCGAAACGTTTTAAAAGTTTCAAAGTAGCTAACTTTGATTAGTTTCAAAAGATTTTCTACCTATTTTAAAGAGTTACATTATTTTCGAAATGTTTATTATATTGGGGAGGTACCCCAGGATTTTGATGAAGTAGAAAGGTGAAACCTTTTGACTAGGTCGAAAAGAAACCTTTTGACCAAGTCGAAAGGTGGGACCTTATGACAAGGTCGAAAAGTATGGTTTTGCAATGTTTTCGAAAAGTTAAGGTTCTAAGGATTTAAAAGGCTTATGTCATATGTTTTAAATCTTGTGAAAGGAATGCTTTCAAAAGGTTTAGAAGAAGTTACCTTCAATGATTTTGAAAGATTTATTAAAGAATATAAAGGAGTTACCTTCAACTCTTTTGATGGGTTTTATGAATGTTTTGAGGGAGTTACCTTCTATGTTAACGAAAGGTTGTTTAAGGGTTTTAAATAAAGGTTTCAAACAAATGAACTAGGCATATAGCGTAAGTATTTTAAATTATAAAGGAATTAACATATTTTAAGGGATAACCAATCTTTATTGAACATCATCAACATTATTTTGAATATAGTATATACAAGATGGCAAAAATAGTTAGGGTAAAGCTAAAGATGTATTTTCCATGTATGTATATGATTTGATAGATTAAATTATTTTGAAAATGTTTCAAGCAAAATTTAAAGAGCAGTTAGCTCTGATATTGTAGAGCAGTTAGCTCAGATATTTTGAAGGGTAGTTAGCCTAAAAGAAAATTCGAGCAGTTAGCTCATTCTAAATTCAGACAGTCAGTCCATTTTAAGGGTGGTCAGCCTAGAGGGCAGTTAGTCCAAGACAGTTAATGTAGAAAGAGCAGTTAGTTCTGATATGAATAGGCAGTTCATTCATTAGCATAACAGACCTTGCTAAATTTTTAAGGACAAGTAGTCCACCCTTTTTTGCTGTTTTGGGCAGATATCCCATTATTTAGCCGAAAAGACATTGCTATAATTAATTTTAGGATAGATAGTTCAGAAAAGAGCAAATAGCTTAGAATTTAGAACAAATAGTTTACATTTTAGACAAATAGTCTCTTTCATTTCCTGTTTTAGCACAATGGATATTGTTATATTATTATTATGATCAGTTGATTAACCAGTTTGGTTGTAGGAAAGGATTTGCAAAATATATGTTTTGAAAAGAGATATTAGTGAAGGGAGACCCATTCCGCTAAGCGGCATTGTCTTACTATTTATCAGTAAACTGAGATGTAATAAATTATTCATGCCAGGCTTTAAGTCTGACTCGAATTTTTTGTTTCCCCTTAAACTCTCATGTGGTCAAAATTTGATTTGAGTAGGCTGAGGGTTTTGGTTTTTAGGTTTTAGCAGATTTTGGCGAATAAAGCATCTAAAGACGAGAAATTGGCCAATTGGTAGCTAATTTAGGAATTCTGTTTAAATTTGCTTCTACCGTGCAATAAGACAATTATGTATATATTTCTTTGATCATCTAAGGAGGCATCTTTATATGTTGCTCTTGGCATATTGTTGTAAATTATATTTGATCAATGCGTAGGATCACATTTGGGATTTTTGTAAATTGGATATGATTTATTTGAAATATAATCACTGAATTTTTTTTGGAAATATGTGATTTGTTCATATTCAAGTGCTTCTGATATTATGGATACCATTAACACTATCGTATTTTGTCGCCACAAGTTAATACTGTAGACGACTGCAGAATCCATAGCGCTTAGCTTTTGGCCTCTAAATACGGGATATTACAGCTTGGTATCAGATCATAGATTTATGAAAAATTTAACTAAAAATTAGTTTTGAAAACAAAAATTTGAGGAAATTGGAGTAAGATTTGAGGTTGGGTTAATGCTATAGTAACGTACTTGTATTTGTTATATATAAGTATGCACTTTATCTCCATTCATCTATCTTTGATTAGGTTATCTTTCTGTTTCTCATGAGGTTTGAATACAGATATGGATGGTAGAAGAAGCAAATTTAACCAAGGCGGGGGAAGCAATGAAAGGAACGCCGGACATAATGCAGGGAGAGGCCAATGTCAGATAGGGAATGCTGGTGCAGAAGTCCCACAGGTCGGAATAGAAGCCATGCATCAGTTTTTAGGAATATGATGCAGGTAGGAATTGCAACAGTAGTGGTAGGAGGAAATGCCATAGGAGCAGGGATTACAGAAGTTCTGGTAGTTAATCATTTCGCTAAGAGGAGAGTTGATTATGTGAAGCTAGGATGGAAACCATTTATGGAAATGGAGGATGCCATTGAGGTGGAGAATTGGTTGTTGCACTGTGAAAGGATTTTTGCAGATTTGCGGCTCAATGACGAGCGGAAAAGGAGGTTGGCATCCAGGAAGCTTCAGGGGACCGCATTATTTTGGTGGAACAACACAACAACAGTTAATGAGGAGACTGTAACCTGGGAGTATTTCAAGAGGAGATTTCGGGAGAGGTTTATGTCAGTAATGGAATAATCAGCTTTGATTAGGCAGTTTGCTGAGCTGGTGCAAAGAGAGATGCCTGTTACCGAGTATGCCAGGAAGTTCGAAGAGTTGTCCTGGTATGGGTATGCTTCGGTGGATACCGTGTTGAAACGGAATGAGAAGTTTATCAAAGGATTGAAGCTAGAATTGGCTAGTGCTACTTTGTCTTATCTTAGAGATCCTTCTGATATTGTTATAGAGATGGCTTTGAGGCAGCAAGAAGCCATTGATTCTCTGGATAAGAGTAAGGAAAAACTGGTCCTGGTTAGGCAGAGCCATAAAAAGAAGTTCTTTCCCAAGAAAGGTGCTTGGAAGGGTGGAGTAGCCAAGAAAGCGAAGTCTGAAGTTGTCTGCTATAAATGTGATAATAAAGGGCACTTTGCTAATGAGTGTTTCTCAGGAAAAGCAAAGGATGTGGCTAAGGGGAAGAATACCGGGTGTTTTTACTATGACCAGATAGGCTATTATAAGAAACAGTGCAAGGAACCCATTAGAGATGGTAAGGGCAAGGTGTATGCATTGGGGCCTATCGCTTCAAAGCTAATAGCCGAAGTGAAGGGAAAGTCAGTTCTTGGGGGAATGCTTCAGGTTCATGTATGTCTGTTAGTGTTTTATTTAATATTTGTGCATCGCATTCTTTTATATCAAGATTTTTGATAGACACGCTTAACTTTGAACCCACATATTTAGTTACATCCTTACGGGTCGCGAATCCAATAAGAAGGCATGCAACTTTGCGGTTGAGGTGTGACCAGTTTGAGTTTGACGTATTAGATCATATTTTTTAGTGCAGTTTACATGTGTTTGATTTTGTGGGTTTGGGATCATCCAAGGTATGGATTGGTTAAGTGAGTACGATGCTAAGATATTTTGCTAATGTAGGAAGATATCTCTTTATTACCTGGATTCTAGCGATCGGATTGCTTTCATTGTAGGAGGTTCTAGCGGTGCAGTGTTTGCCTTGTTGGGTGCATTGGATTCAGATGATGAGTTGATTCGAGTTTTCATGGTTAGAGAATTCGTAGATGTTTTTAATCCCATTATTGGATTGCCGTCGAAACGAGCTATTGATATTCAGATAGATTTGGTTCCGGGAGCAGAACTAGTGAGTAGACCGCCAACCAGGATGAGACATTCAGAGATGAGGCAGTCGAAGGTGCAGTTGGTGGACTTAGAGGGCAAGAGTTTGTTAGGCCGAGAAATTCGCCGTGGGGTGCAGCGGTAGTGTTTTCTAAGAAGCCGGAAGGATCATTAAGGCTCGTAAGTTGAATGAAAGGACGATGAAGAATCGATGTCTATTGCCCAGGATTGATGATTTCTTTAACCAGCTAAGTGGAGCAAAGGTATTTTCTCAGTTGGATTTGGCAATGGGTTTCCATCAGCTCAGAATAATAGAGGATAACATACCTTTTACAACGTTCAAGACTAGATATGGATTGTATAAATGGTTAGTTATGTCGTTCGAACCGACGAATGCTCCAGCTTTCATTATGGATTTGATGAACCAGATTTTTCGAGAGCACTTGGATAGGTTCATGCTGGTTTTCATAGATGATATCTTAATTTACTCCAAGGATGAAAATGAGCATGAAGTTCATCTTAGAGTAGTGCTTGAAACGCTGAGGCAGCGTCAACTGAAAGTGAAGTTTTGAAGTTTCACTTCTGGAAGAAGGAGGTAAAGTTTCTGGGTCATATCGTCTCAGAGGAAGGGATACCAATAGATCTGATTAAGATCAAGGCAGTGAATAGTTGGAAGAGACACGAGACAGTAACCGAGATTATGAGTTTTCATGGATTAACTGGTTATTATTGAAGATTCATTAAGGATTTCTCATGGATAGTAGCACTAATGACCAGGCCGACGAGGAAGGATGTGAATTTTGTGTGGACCGATAAGTGTGAGGAAGTATTCTAGAGTTCGAAACACTTATCGACCCATGCACCTGTATTGGTGGTTCCAGAGGGGAATCAAGACTTGGTAGTTTATACCGATGCATGTGGAACAGTATTAGGAGCAGTGCCGATGAAGAGAGGTAAAGTGATTACATATGCTTCTAGACAGCTTAGACCGCATGAGATTAGATATCCAACGCATGACTTAGAGTTGACTGCTGTGATTTTTGCTTTGAAGGTGTGGAGACATTACCTTTGAGAAAAGTTTGAGTTGTTTACAGATCACAAGTCACTGAAGTATTTGTTCTCTCAGAAGGAGCGGAACCTGAGAGAGTAGAGATGGTTAGAATTCAAAGCCGCTTATGATTTTAGGATTGAGTACACACCAGGGAAAGGCAACCGGGTTGCTGATGCACTTAACAAGAAACTTCAGAATGTAGTGTTGGCAAAGATGGCTGAGTGGAAAGATTAAAAAGCATTAGCAGCGGAGATCCGAGATAGGGTCTAGTGGTGATACAGTTGTATTGTCTTGTTTAGAAGTTTGACCAGTTTTGATTAAACAAATTGCTTCTAAGCAAAAAGAGGATCCAGTGCTAGCTGAATGGATCAGTAAGCTAAAGGAAGGAACCAAGAGCGATGACTTTAAAGATTTCAGCCCTGACCAAAATGGGTTGCTAAGAAAGAAAGGAAGATTATGTCATCCAAGTGTAGGAAAATATGAAAGGAAGTCTTAGATGAATGCCATCATTCGAAATTCACTGTACATCCTGGAGGTATCAAGACGTATCAGGACATAAAGAGGAGTTTCTTCTAGGAAGGGATGAATCGGGATATTGGTTTTTATGTAAGGCAGTGCTTGAATTTCCACCAAGCAAAGGCCAAACACCAAAAACCTAGTGGTTTGCTTCAGCCGTTTGATATTCATTGTAGAAGTGAGATTCTATTTCTATGGACTTCATAGATGGGTTGCCAGGGTTGAATGCAGGAAATGGACGTATATGGGTTATAGTGGAAAGATTGATTAAGAGTATCCATTTCATTCCAGTTAAGTCACGACACTTGTTTTAGCAAGGTTGTTCATGAAGCACATGGTTAGACTGCAAGGAATTCCTAGCATCATAGTTAGTGATAGATTTGTTCACTAGCGAGTTTTGGAAGAGTCTGCAGGAAATTTGGGAACCAAGCTTATGATGAGTATCACTTATATACGTAGATAGGTGGGCAAACGGAAAGAGTTAAAAAAATCTTAGAAGATCTGTTAAGAGCTTGTGTTCTGGACTTTGGGGGATCGTGGGAGGACTATCTGCATCTAGTCAAGTTTTCATATAACAATAGTTATCAGATGAGAATTGGGATGACACCATTTGATGCTTTGTATGGAAGGCCATGCAAATTTCCTATTTGTTGGTTGGAAACCGAGGAAAGGTCGATTCTTGGTCTAGATTTGGTTAGAGAAGCTGCAGAAAAGATTGAGGTCATTCGAGATAAGATGAAGGAAGCTCAGTCTAGGCAGAAAAGTTATGCAAATAAAAGACGAAAAGATTTAGAGCTCTCATTTGGGGACCAGTTTTTCGTCAAAGTATCACCGATGAAGAATGTGCTTAGATTTGGAAAGTCGAAGAAGTTAACTCCTAGGTTCATAGGACCTTTTCTTATTGATCTTGAGAGGATCGGGAAGATCGCGTGTAGACTTGAGTTACCAAGCATCTTGGCTGGTGTCCATGATGTTTTTCATATTTCTCATCTCAAAAAGTATGTTAGAGACTCGAAGACTGCTATTGCACCGATAGTGCTAGATGATTTAATGGTAGAACCAGACTTGGCCATAGTAAGAAAGCCAGTTTGCATTGTTGCGAGAGATGAGCAGAGGTTTTGAACCAAGATGGTCAGATTAGTCAAAGTCCAGTGGAGTGATGATGACGAGGACTGTACTTGGGAGGTTGAGAGTAGGATTAGAGATACTTATCCTGACTTGTTTTGATGCTATGTTTTACCTTCTTATTTGTTTTGAGCCTTATTATAATTTCGAGAACGAAATTATTTGAGGAGAGTCTGTAACATCTCCAATTTTTGATAACATTATTTAGGAGATTTAGTTAGATAAACTAAATAAAATAATGTGTTTATAAAGGGATTGAGATTTGATTTAATTAAGGTAGCCGTGCCTTTTAACTAATAAATTAAAAGAAAGGTTTAAAATGAATTAGAGGAGGGGTATTATGGGAAAAATGCCATTCATATATTGTCTTCCTTAGGCCGTGTATTTCAAAACACACGTTCATTCTCATTTTCAAAAATTTAAAAGCTTGGTCGGCCACCATTAACAAAGGAAGAAGAACAGGAAACAAAAAAGAAGCTTAAGGAAATCAAATTCATATCAAACTCATTCAAATCACAAGTTCCTAAGTCATTAAAGCAAAAGGCGAATAATGTTTACGTCTCTATATGATTTTGGTTTTGTTTTAAGGTTAATTCTGAATGATTTTGCAAAGATTTATCAAGTGTTTGAATGATAAAAAGATTATATATACATGTTGATGATTTATGTATGTTCATATGGATTTAATGACATGTTTTGAGATAAACCCTGTTAAATGACATCCGTTAGTTATTAATTTTTATGATGATCTAAAAAGTTATTTTAGAGATGGGTTTCGATTTTCGAAATTTTCTGAATTTTTGTTGAATTGTTATGAATTTTCTAAGGAAGAAAAGGTTAATTTGGATTATAAAATTATTTATGGGAAATTAATTATCATTTGGATTCGGAAATTATATATGTTGAAGAGAACATATTATTTGATTTTCTGGAATTTTTCCATGATTTTTCAAGGTGTTTTAATAGTTATATATAATTATTTAACATATGGGAATTAAATGTTTTATGTAATTATATAAGAGAAAAGAGCTTTTTCAAAATTATTTAAATTTCCAAATAAGGAAAGTCGCAGCACTGTTGAATATAAAATTCTAGCAACCAATCAAATTTAGACAAGGCAGGTGGGGTACAAAAGAACCATTTTAAAGTACAAATAAATAGTCTTTCTTCTATTTCAAACCTTTCGGCAGTGCTTCTGCCTTCATTCTAGGACTTTTACAAAGTCCAAAGGTATCAAACCTTTCGGCTAGGTCAAGTACCAATGCATAAGGTATCAAGCAACTGGCATGTAGTGGATTGGATGGAGTCAAAAGGTTTAGGGACGAAAGGTTATAGTGAAGTTTTGTTTGGTTTAAAGAAAATATGCTTGTTAACTTTCGACAAAGAGCTTTCGAAATTGTCAAAAAGGTTTAAAAGAAAAAAGTTTTGATTGGTTTGCTTTCTTGTTTTAAATGAAACTTTCCAATAAGGTCAAAAGATATAGCTTTCGACAAGGCCAAAAGCATTATTGCCGCTTCCTAACCTTTCGACACAGTGGGAGCTAAAGGTTAACTTTTGTTTCCTAGTACTTGCCACCTCTCTCCATTGATTTCAAAGGGTTGGTTCCAACACCAATGCTTCAATGGTTTCAAATGGTTTTGAAAGATTTAATAAAGGTTTTGAAGTAGTTTCTGTCGACTCCAATGTTTTTCTGATCACTTTGCATAATCCAAATGTTTTAAGTCGAAACTTTTTATTGGTTTCAATGTAGTTAATTTAAATTGGTTTCGAAAGGTTTTCCACCTGTTTTAAATCGAACCCAATGTATTCGAAAGGTATTGAGTTACATTGCTTTCGAAAGGTTTATTATATAAGGGAGGTACCTCGGGCTTTGGACGAAGTCGAAAAGTGAGACCTTTTGACTAAGTCGAAAAGAAACCTTCCGACAAGGTAGGAAGGTGGGACCTTCCAACAAGGTCGAAAGGTATGGTTTTGTAATGTTTTCGAAAGGTTAAGGTTTAAATGATTTAAAAGGCTTATGTCATATATTTTGAGCTTGTGTAAGGAAGGATTTCAAAAGATTTAGAAGAAGTTACTTTCAATGATTTCGAAAGGTTTATTAAAGGATATGAAGGAGTTACCTTTAATACTTTTGATGGGTTTTATGAATGGTTTTGAAGGAGTTACCTTCAATGTTTTTGAAAGGTTGTTTTAAGGGTTTTAAACAAAGGTTTTAAATGATAGAACTTGGCAGATAGCCTAAGTGTTTTAAGTTATGATGGACGTTAACTTATTTTAAAGGATAACCAATCCTTATTGAACATCATCAACATTATTTTAAGTAAACTATATATAACATGGCAAAAATAACTTAGAGTACAGATAAAGATGTATTTTCCTTGTATGCATATGATTTGATGGATTAAATAATTTTGAAAAGGTTCCAAGGAAAATTCAAAGAGCAGTTAGCTTTGATATTGTAGAGTAGTTAGCTCAGATATTTTGAAGGGTAGTTAACCCAAAAGAAAATTCAACCAGTAAGCTCATTTTAAATTCTGACATTCGGTCCATTTTAAGGGCAGTCAGCCTAGAGGACGATTAGTCCAGAAAGAGCACTCAGCTCTGATATGAACATAGTTCATTTATTAGCAAAACACACCTTGCTAAATTTTTAAAGACAGATAGCCCACCCTTTTTAACCGTTTTGGACAGATTGCCCATTATCTAGCCTAAAAGGTATTGCTACGATCAATTTTAGGATAAATAGTCTAGAAAAGAACATATAGCTTAGAATATAGAATAGATAGTTCAGATTTTAGACAGATAGTCTCTTTTATTCCGTTTTTAGCGTAATGGATATTGCTATATTATTATTATAATTAGTTGATTAACTAGTTTGGTTGCAGGAAAGGATTTACAAAATATATGTTTTGAAAAGAGATATTAGTGAGGGGAAACCCATTCCATTAAGCTGCTTGATCTCATTATTTATCAGTAAACTAAGATGTCACATAAATTATTCATACCAGGCTTCAAAGATGACTCGAAGTTTTTGTTTCCCCTTAAACTCTCGGCTACTCAAATTTGATTTGAGTAGGCTTAGGGTTTAGGTTTTAGCAGATTTTGGCGAATAAAGCATGGAAGACAAGAAGGTGGTTGACGGATATCTAATTTAAGAATTCTGTTTAAAATTGTTTCCACTGTGTATTAAGACAATTGTGTCTATATTGCTTTGAATATCCAAAAGGGCATCTTCGTATGTCGCTATTGATGTATTTTTGTAAATTATATTTGATCAATGCCTAGGATTACATTTTAACTTGGATATGATTTATTTGAAATATAATCACCAAAATTATTGTTTTTGGAAATCTGTGATTTTGTTCATATTCAAGTGCATCCGATATTATGGATACCATTAACACTGTCGTATTTCGTCACCAGAAGTTAATACTATGGATGACTGCATCATCCATAGCGATTAGCTTTTGGCCTCCAGATATGAAATGTTACAAGATGATATACAGTTTGGTGAAAAATTTATGGGCTCAGTCAATAGCAGACGTCTGGAATTGTAAGTCAGATGTCTAAACAGGGATAAATAGTAAAATAGAAGGGAAGAACAGACATCGGGCAGGATCTTCAGATTTCTATGTTTGGGGAATAATATTTCTAAAGGAAAATAGTAGAAGTCTGGATCTTTCTTCAGATGTCTATGCTGAAGTATTGAAATTTCCAGAAATATTGAATAGACATCTGAGTTCTTTTTCAAACATCTGAGCTGAAATGAATAATTTTTAGCGGCTGTAGACAGATGTCTGGTTCCTTGTTAAGATGTCTGAGCTAAAGCAAAAAAAATTTAGTGGCTGTGGATAGACATCTGCCTATATACTCTGATGTCTGGTCTTTAGTAATGTTCTTTTTCTCCTTATTTCTGTTATATGGAAACAAAATTTAAATATAATGAAAATTAAAAATGATTATTATGAATATACATTCTTATTTTGTATAATATTAAATGCCTATTCGAATGACTTCTTTAGTTGTCATCAGATGAGTTTTGAGAATGGTAGTTTTGTTTTTCCCACAAATTTGGCTCGATTTTAGTTTGCCCGGAAGATGGCTTATGAGGAGACCATTATAGGAGGATTGAAGTATGTTTGGTGTTCGATGTCCCTTTTACCCATAGGTTCCGTGGAGGTAATGTTGTGTGCTTTTGAAGGCGTTTAACATAATCGAGGAGATCATTGTTGTACGTAATCTTTTGTTGGTGAATGACCATATATCGTGAGAATACACATTTCAAGAAAATATAAATTGGATCGTTGATGACGTTGCTCATAATACATCTCACGTGGAAAGCCAATCATCTCTTGTTGATAATGATGTATATTATCAAAATTTTCTGAAAGAGATGAGGATTTCATATCAATGGAATATTTAGCTTTCTTTCCTTTTGGAGAAAAACTAGTATAGTATATTGGTGAAGCAATAATATTGAGTGATGGTGATGATGAGGAGTGATTTTCGTGGGACATACATAAGTGCTGCCGAATGATGGGGAGTTGTAGTCAATAGCAGAATAAGTGGAGTCATGATCAAAAGATATTGTTTTATATGTTTTTATAAATTTGATCTTTGTTTATTTATTTTTAAAGTTTGTATATGAGTTTAAATTTTTTTGATCACGTATATATACCGAGTTTATTATCTTAAGGTTATCGTTTTAAGGTTAATATTTCTTAGAAATTTTCAGCCAAGAAAAAGTGTAAGGTCAAGAAATAAAAAGAGATTATAACCGCACATAAAATAAAAGATATGTAAGGCCATAAATCAAGTAACACAATAGAACATTGGAAAGACATGCGACTTCCTCCTATGGATGCAGAGTTCGTGTGCCAACATCCCTAATTTTTTTTGTTCTATTAAATTTTTTGTTTAATTTTTTTTATACTACAATATTGAATTATAAATCATGTAACGGCATAATTCCTAGTTCATGCCTTAATAAAAGTTTGTTCGCTTAGTGGTTTTATAAAAATACCGACCATTTGATTTTCGATGTTAACAAATTCTTAAGTTATTATCTCTTTTTCAACATTGTCTTTTAAAAAAATGTCGATGAATATCTATATGTTTTGTCCGAATGATTATTTGATTTTTTAAATAAATTTATAGCACTCGTATTTCGGATTTTTTATTATTATTTTCCCATAGTCTTTAAGTGTTTGTTGCATATATATTACTTGAGTGTAAGCTAAGGCAGCACATTCGACTTCACATGTTAAAAGAGAAACACGGTTTTGTTTTTTACCAGACTATGGAACTAGTGATTGACTGATAAAGTTACAATGCCACTTGTACTTTTCCTACCTATTTTGCAGCCAGCAAAATCTGCATCACTATATGATACGAGTTCGAAGGAACTGCCTTTAGGATAGAAAAGACCATAGTCCTTAGTGATGGTTAATTAGCATAAAATATGTTTAACTACTCAATAGGTAAATCTTAGTTGTGCTTGAAATCTTGCATAAACACAAACTCATCATGATATCGGGTCTACTGGCCGTTAAGTATAATAGCGATCCTATTATACTTTGATATAATTTTTGATCAAAATCTTCTCCATCTTCGTCTTTACCTAAATGGCTACTGGTGCTCATAGGTGTTGTTTTACTAGATGTTTTTTCCATTCCAAAGCGTTTTAACAAATTGTGACAATATTTTTCTTGATTTATAAAAATATCATTTTCTAATTATTTAATCTGTAATCCTAATAAAAAATTTAATTCTCCCATATAAGGCATTTCAAATTCATTTGTCATGATACCCACAAAATCATTACTAAACTTTTCATTTGTTGATCCAAATATTATGTCGTCCACATATATTGGAACAACGAAAATATCATCATGGTCTTTTTTATAAACAAAGTTGTATCTATTTTTCCAATTTGAAATCCAAATGGTATTAAATGAGTTTTTAATTTATCATATCAAGCACGAGGTGCTTGTTTTAAGCCATATAAGGCTTTCTTTAGCTTATAGACATGTTTAGGAAAATTTTCATGTATAAACAACGGAGGCTTCTTATCATAGACCTTTTCTTTTATAAAACTGTTTAAAAAGGCACTTATTACGTTCATTTGAAAAAGTTTAAAGTTATGATGACATGCAAAAGTAAGTAACGTTTGAATGGCTTATAAGGCGTGCGACTGGAGCAAACATTTCTTCATAGTTAATGTCTTTCGCTTGATTATATCCTTACGCTACCAACGTAGGTTTGTTCCGAAGAATATTTCCATTTTCATCTATTTTATTCTTATAGACCCATATTGGGCCGATTACAGATTGTACTGTAGGTCTCGGTACAAGTTCCCATACTTATCTTCTTTCGAACTGATTTAAATATTCTTTTGAGCATCTGTCCAAGTGCTTATGTCTGTGTATGGTGCTTTATATTATTTTGAGTTGCTAACCAAATTTATAGACCATTGGCTTTCACAAAAATACACATTCATGTTGGCCGCTAAGCATAATTAGATCTAGCGAATAGTGGAGGACGTGTAGTGGATTGACCTTCTTGAAATGTACTTGCCATATTAAATATGTTTCAATTGCACGTTACCGTATTTTGAAATAACCATGTTCTAATATCAAATGAAAGTGGGTATGGATCATGTATTTATATCTTAATACACAAGTGTAATAAAAATCTAACTTATAACTACCAGAGTAAAGTAAATGAAAGTAAAGAGACAATCACATCGGAATTTTTATATTGGTTCGAACCTCCCGTCCTACATCTAGTTCCAAAGCTCCGCTTCGGTTTTCAACTAGTAAACAACTTTTGCTTTGCCTAGAGGAATAAGCTTGATATAAAAAGTTTTTTCTTGATAAGTATGTGTTCTTTGTAACACTGATTTTAATTGCACAGTACAAATCATCCTATAATCTACTTTGAGTAGTATGTGTATGTGAGGCTTTGTTTTTAAGAAGAAATAAGGATGATGTATTGATTGCTTTTAGAGACCAAAGTATGCAAAGTGTAAAAAGCAAGAGATTTAGAAAATTCAAGTGATTTTTTTTCTCAATTTTTTACATATTTATAGGTGTTATTCAGTTTTCTTGAGGAATAACATCCTTTAGTATGTTCTATTTTAGTCTAAGCGTTGTAATCTTTGAGGAAGAAGAGATGCAGTGAAAAGACGTGGATGAAACCATTAGAATGAAGTAAGTGGCTATTCATAGTTTTTGCCCGTTATCCAGTTTAGACGTTAGGATAAAATTCAGACACCAGTCTGGTTATATATTTTTTAACAAGTGAACTCAATCAGACGTCTGGGTTAAAATTCATACCTATGTCAATTTATAAAATTTTAACCAGAGAACTTAGTCAGTCGTCTGACTTATTTAGACAGACATCTGATGAATGTGCACTTCTAAAATTAAATAGTAAAAATCTTGTAAAATTTTGATGTGCAACTTTTTGTTAAAAATTACTAAAGGAGATTTTACAAACCATCTATCTATGACTATAACATACTATAATAGTTTCTCTAATACCACTGATTTCTTTTCTTCTGTTATTCATCTTCAAGTCGTGCTATTGTGAATTCTTGAAGCATTTACCTACAAATAGATGGAATAAATTATATGTGTACGATTGTATAGTTGTTGTCATCGAAATCACATAATAGAGGTTCTACCACAACAAGCACGATCAAGTCATATAAACGACTTCTAATCCTCCTTTAATTAGTCTTCATTTATTAATTAATAGCCTCCTTTATTTGTAAAGCTAATTTTTACTAAATAAGGTCATTTATAAATGAAACTCCATTTATTAGTTAAACTTCGTTATTTGATTAAAACATCACTATTCATATTCAACACAATTTAGCACTTGCCAAAAGTATTCATATATTTATCTCAACCATATAAGTATATTCAAAAATCAATTTCAAAGGACTTAAGAAAAATGTTACTCAAACACTATCACTATAAAATCAAAACCATTTGACTTATGATTATCTTTAAAACTCCATTTTAAAGACTTATTTATATACATAAGTATAATCAAAATAGGTTAAAGGCAAATGTGAACACATTGCCATAACAAACCCAAAACCATTTCATATTTGTTATCCTCTTTAACTCCCATTATTAAAGATATATAAGTATTTTCCCAAACTTATTTATAATATTTTAGCACTTGAAAATATTATCTAGGGGTTTAGAAATAAATATTACTAAGACATTGTTTACAACAAACCCTAAAACTGTTTACTATTCCGTTATCTTTAAAATTTCATTTTATTTATCCAATAACTTTTCGAAAGTATACTTAAATGAGTTAAAACTTATGTTGCATAAACATGGACGCTACCATCCCAAAATCACTTTTATACTTGCCATTCACTTTAAAATATCCATTTGAAAACTCTAAGTATGTCTCCATTTATTAAACAAGGTAATATACCCTTTTAATATTTTATAAAATAATCCATTATAACATAAGTGTTATAATCTTAAACTCCTTTTAAATTCATTTACAAATATCAAACTTCCATTTTCAAAACCTTTATATATATTAATATACCTTTAAAAAGATAGATATTTACATATACTAATTTATTTCTAAAACAAAAATATTTAATAAATTACTATAAACCATTTGTAAATGTATTATAATATAAAATCGTTTTATTTCTTTAATAGAATCTTTAATAATTTCTAAAACCATTTATTACTTAAAATACACTTTTAAAATACTTATACATGTTTAAAAACCATATATATATATATATATATCATAAAGCATACTTTTAAAATAATTATATATATTTTAAAACCATACATATATAATAAAAACATACCTTTAAAATACTTATAATATATTTTAAAACCTTTTAATTAAAATACCACTTAAAATCCTGCTTTAATAATTGAAAAACATATCTTTATAAATCCAAAATTGATTTTCAAAAATAAATTTAAACCTTATTATTCCGCAATAATAAGTATGCAAACTGTGCTTATTATAAATACAAATAAGCCCTAGGATATCTTCTATAATTAACTTCAAAATCGCTGATCATGGCTATTTCAAAGTGCAATCATCACGACTGTTTCACTTCAACCATTTACAATTTTCCATTCCTAATTTACCACAAATGTCCAAACCAATCCATTTAAGTCAAACACACCCAAATGTGTGTAGACCAACCTAATACACACACACACAAAAATATATTTCTATAATATATCACATTTTATCAAATTTAACATATGTCAAATATCAGGGATTTCAAACCACGTTTATAATGACTATATCGTTTCTAACATATATAATGCACTATCATTTTTCTCAAATCAATATCAAACATATAAACAAGTAATTTGGACCATAATATATGTTGTAGATGATCAGCAGAGATATTATACTCAATAATATCGTTCTCACTTGTTTTACAAAACAAGACGGTGTCCAAAGTAATAACTTGCATTGTTCATTATACAATTTATATTTTCAATACAACAACAATTACATATACTATAATATATAACTAACTAGTGACTAAAACTCACCCAAGCTCTAGTTAACACGTTTGCATTCCCGAAGAGTACAAAGTCAAAAGCCCTTTGATTTTGAATAAAATTTCAACGTGATCCAAACTCGACGAATCCAACTCCATTACATAGATAATCCAGATAAGAACATAATGACGACAATGGCGCCTTTATCGGACCTCGTACGAACAAGATATGATTTTTATAAGTTATCTGTTACTTTAAAAATCCACCTTTCGACTTAGTGGAAGCCATTCAAAGCAGAGAAAAAAAGAGAGTAAGAGAGGAGAATTCTAACTGGACCTTTCAAAGGAGTCGAAGGAATGCTATTATAAAGTCTGAAAGTTACAAAACCTATCGAAGTTGTCGAAAGGTCTCTACAACAAAGATACAGTGATTTCCTACCTTTCAAAGGAGAAGAAAGAGTCGAAAGCACACTTCTACCTTAAGTAACAACTTTCGACTAGATAAATCCATATGCATGAAGACCTTTTGAATGAGTCAAAAGTAGAACCTTTTAAAGACAATGAAGAATAGCTCTTTGCATATGCGCCAAACCTTTCGAAACCAAAGTTTTTGCCGTAATTTAATCTTCACAAAAGCAAGCATTGTCCTAAACATCCCCTTTGAAAGCTATAATAAGACTTTCGAATCGGTCGAAGCCAATATGATCCAGGAGAGTTCCACACCTAATAAAAATAAAAGCTCGGATATAACCAACATCATAGAAACAATTGAACAACGCCTATCCACAGAGTCAGAAGAAGTGACAAGGCAATATAAAGAAGAGAAGCGTATCCCTTCCTTTGACAAAGACAAAGCATACATGAGTTATTCGACAACCAACTTTTGGCTTAGTTGAAAGCTGGGTCAAAAGGGGCCGACCCGTATCTATAAATAAGACCCAAAGACTTAGGTTTAGCAGATCTGATTCTTCTGATTCAAAACTTATATCTTCTAAATCTTAAGTGTTGAAAACCCTAATTACTAAATTGATTTAGGGGATTTGGAGAAATAAACTCTCCTTTAGCTTGTTGAAGGGAAGTTTCAAATATTTCAAATTACTTACTCTCTTTCAGGATTTTGTCAGGTTTACTCTCATATTTCATGTGATGCCTACACCGAAATGTCCCTACCAACATAGTCGAAACCATGTAAGTCAAAGTAATCTTAGTTATATACTTCATACTGCCTTCTCCTGATTTTCTGCTTTCGACACAGTCGAGACCAAGCCTTTTTCCACCGAAACCTTTGATTAACACCAAATACCAAATGGTTTAGCTTTCGGCGAGGACGGAACCTTGCTCCTAGCTATTTCCACTGGAGATACCTGATCCAAACCAGAAGCATTTAAGCCTACTGCTTTCGACAAGGTCGAAACCTCAACCCCTGATTCTTGATTCAAGTTTTAACACTTAAGCAACCTTGCTTTAAATAAGGTCGAAACCTCTGTCTCCGATTCTTGAATAAAGTCCTAGCCATATAACAACTAAGGTTTCGGTAGGGTCAATACCAATTAAGGAAAATCTTATCTAAGGGATTTCAACCGATTCGAAAGGTGAGCTTTTGAAGGAAATACCAATCCATCTCAATAGAATCGACAGGTATTCAAAGGAAGAAGCTGTCACTTTCGGCTGAGTCGAAAGGTCAGTTTAAACGTTTTCATACATAATTAATCAACTCAAAAGGAAATTCAAGGGATATTGACTTTTCACTCTTCTTTTCACCTACTCAAAGAATAAACCTTATTCCACAACTTAACTGTAGGGTGTTGGCAAGATTTCTTATTAATATTTTGGCACAAGAAGGAGTGCCTAAACCTCTGACTTGGTTAAACACGCAACACTACTATTCTCTAACCTCACTTAACCCAATCTCAAGTTCATCTACTTTAGTTTAATCAAGGCTAGAAGAATCATGAGATCAAAATAAGGATCTTTTGAACCGCATTTGATAGGATTCTCCTTAATAATCGTTAAGGATTCCAATCAGAATGAAGAGAAAAGGCTCAGGTTAGAAGCTCTAAGAATTATAAAACAAAAAAAGCAGAGTTATATAATCCTAAGAATTGGAGCTCAAACCCCTTTCATGTTAGCCCCACCCTTATTTTTTCATTGGGAAAGAGAACAAATGGAAGTGACAATGTATTAAATCAGATGAGAAGAACCATCCAACTCTATTCCAAAGGCACAATCTTTTAGGAAGAAATAATGGCTGATTACAATGCCTTTGCACATAAGTGGCTACAATCTATTACAAGAAGAATTCTTCCGACTCAAGAACAACGAAGGGTGGCAGAAAGAAAAGCAATTGAAGAGCATGAAAACATAAGGCGAAGAAACGAAAGATCAAAGAGCCATCCTCAAGAATCAAGCTTCAAGTCTAGACTTCCAAAAGATTGCAACTTAACAACATCTATAGAGAATGTCTACTTGCTTACTAAGGATGAGCTTAACTATTGGCCATCATAGAAAAAGAAACCGAAACATGAGAGGAATTTAGGAGGATCCTACTATTACTACCACATGATGAATCGCCATGAAACCAATTATTGCAAAGCCCTGGAGGGGATGATTATAAATTCTTCCAACAAGGAAATATTCATGAGTTTGTAAATCTACATGGTTGGGAGTGAAATGCTCCTTATATTTAGATAGTACCTAAGATAGTAGTCTACCTAAAATGGTAGAAAAGCCTCTGTTTGCACCAAGTTTGCTAGGGTAGAGCACCTCTGGGAGGGAGAGCGGGTAAGCTTTTAGCCGCGCCATAAGATGACCAAGTTAAAGCACTGGACAAGCCTTTGGCCGCGCCTCTGGTCAGGTCAAGGCATGTCCTGGAGGGAGAATGGAGTAAGCCTTTATCCATGCCATAAGGTCGCCAGGGTAAAGCACCGAACAAACCCTTATCTGTGCCATGCTATGGACAAGGTAAGGCACCTCTTGGAGGGAGGACGAAGCAAGCCTTTATCCATGCCATAATATGGCTAGCGTAAAGCACCGAACAAGCCCCTGTCCCCGTTGCAAAAGGGCCTGGGCAGGGCGCCTTCTGGAGGGAGGTTAGGTAAGTCCTTGGTTCCAGCCTCTAAGACGAGCCGACCAAGAGCACCGAACAATAATGGACTAAGATGTCCAGGCCCAAAAAGAGGCCCATCAAACAATGGACTAAGATATCCAGGCCCAAGAAGACGCCCATCAAATAATGAATTAAGATGTCCAAGCCCAAGGGGAGGCTCATTCAGCAATGGACAAAGATTTCCAAGCCGGAGAAATGGTATATCCAATTATGGACTAAGATGTCCGTACTCAAGAGGAAACTATGCAAATTACTTCCTATAAGACCTAAAGGGTTCACACATCAAAGGAGAAGAACAGAGCACCACTTATAAATAACAAAATCCGGGTTTTAGGACTTTCATTTCTAAACATCATCTACTAATAGTCGAATCTAGGTTTCAGGTCCCTCATATCTGAATTTTGTAAATTAATACTCGAATTTGGGTTTTGGGATATACATTTAAGAACTTCATTTATTAATACCTAAAGCTAGGTTTTGGGTCTCTATTAATCATTAAAGCATCTTTATCATAACCGAATTTGGGTTGTGAGGCTACTACTATCGATGCCCTAATTTGGGTTTGAAATTTATATTATAAATCTCTGTAGTGGATTTCGATCATAAATTCGGGCTTGGAGATCGTTACTATATGTTTCCGCTAATGTCTGAATCTAGGCCATGGATTTTTGTGCTCTCAAATCTCATTAATACCCGAGAATGAGCCACCGGGTTTCTACTACAGATATTCAGAAAATGAATTAAAGATTTAGCTCTTTATTAAATATATTTTAAAGATTACATTCCAACACTTTTACCCCTGTTTGAGGGTGGGATTTCCAATCAACATGACTTGAACATTCCGGCCAAATGGTTGAAGTTAAATTCTTGATTATCTCTAACCACAGTTAAAGGTGGGATTTAGATGTTTAATATAAACTACTTTTCATACAATTAACAAGATGATTTGTTAATCTAAGCAAATGATATATATAGACTGGTGTGTCAATTTCAAGCTAACAATTAAAAATATTGTTTGCTTCATACTTTTCAAGGAAATCAACGTAGCAAAGTGAAATGAAAGATTCAGCAAATAAAGAAAGATTGAGAGAGCTATCAGAAAGCATTTCAGAAGTGACATTACAGAAAAGGATTACAAATCAAGTGATTATTAAAAAATATATATGATTTATGTAAGCCATGAAGTTATTTACAAAACTATGAAGCTATTCACATATATATAAAACAAGTTTATACGTTTCAAAGATGCAAATATATTATAAGTATTGAGCAGTTTTGTTAAGATTCTCAATGGCTGAAGGATCAATTATGTGATGAATTGCGGCACAGAGAACTTCGTTAAGTTTCTTTTCCTACTTCCTTATGCTATTCACATCGTTGATCGCGTCATTATTAGTCTACAGAGCATGGTTGAATGCTCTGTTTGCACCATTAAGGGTCTTGTTATTCCTTTCTAACTCTGCAACATGCTTCTAAAGGAAGTGATTATCGCATTCGAGCTTCTAAACCTTGGCAGCATACTCGTTGATACTCTGAGAATACTTCACTCTTTGGTTGCCATCAAAATACTTTAAATATTTCGAAATCAACTCCCCTGCACCAATTAGCCATAGCATTCTCATCCAAGCATGAGGGAGGGTTAATCATTGAAGGAAATTTTTTAGCAGTAAGAGAATTCGACCTCATGGGTCTGGAGATCAAGAGAGTAGCACAAGGAACCGGCAAATCAATACTTGAAATCTTGTCTCCCATAATAAATTCTGTTGATTCACACTAAGCTTGACTGTCCTTCAATTCCAATTCTAAATCACTGATCTATTGGATAAGCTCTGACATCTTATGATAAAAATAGATTGAAGGAATAAACATTACTTATTGCTTTAGTGACAAGATCATTTCATCTTTGCTTTTAATATCAGCCTCGAGATATGCGATTTGATCTTTCAGATTGCTAGCAATGGCTTTTTGAACAAAGTATATTTTATGCCACTTCAAGGCTTCCGTGTTGTCATCGAAGCGTTTCAGTAAAATGTCATCGTTAAGTTCACTCTTTCCGCTTGATTATAATAGTTTCTCTCTAAGAGTTGCGATGCGTGATGATAAATCATGGGGGAGAAAAACTGTAGATAATTATAGCTCCTATTGAAGCAAAAGGAAATAAAAAAAAAATTAAAATCAAGATGAAAAGTCCCTTTATTATTGTAATAACAGATAACACCTCAAACAATAACAAATTTGAAAGATACAATAAACTATTAGTTAACATCTAAAGTTGAGAAACTATTTTTCAAACTTATCAATAAGCTAGTGGAAAGGGCAACTGTTGAATCAAAAGGGATATTGACTCCTTCTGAAGTGATTACTGGTGGGCATTTGCTATAGTCCCTCTTCTCAGTTGGAGGGCTATCACGAACACAAATTAATTTTGTATGAAATGTTATGATCTCCTTAAAAAGTTTTTCCTTCTCATCACTGAGGAAGTCAAAGTGAGATGAGGATATTCTAAGTAGATTTTTTGTAAATCTCTAAGAAAACAATATCTTCCCAATTTTAAAGATTTTAAAATTGATGCTTTTTCAAGATAAAACCTTCTCAGTTTAACATATTGGCTTAAGTGGTCTCTAGAAACAAGTCGATCTAATAAACAGTTACTGTGTAATAATATAATAAAATGAAGCCAAACATAAAGAATGAAACTAAAACAGATATTTATAAATCAATACACTGTTACATATTTACAACTACTCATTTAGTTCATACAAAACAGACTTAGAAAACAACTCAGATACAAATTTGTTCTTATAATACTTATGCTTTTCAGGAAGGAGATCTTAGGGAAACGGTTTGACCCGTGGTAAGTTCCAACAAGCTCCAGGGTGCGGATTAGAACCGAATTCATTCAATTATCTCTTATGAAAATGTCTAAGGAGACCCCCAGTAAATTCGCCTAAGTATAAAAATTCAATAATTGAATGTCAAGAATAAGCCTTATATAAAAAGTTGATTAAAATATCCTGTGACGACCCGACTTCCTATCTCCAGAACGTTGCATCACCAACTAAGAAGGAAAGGGATAGAAGAAGAAAAGAAAGAGAAAGAAGAAACATAACAACATCAGATAACTCACAGCGGAACGAATGAAATATAATATATCACATAAAATTACACAGTATCATATTACATCGGAGTACACAACTTATACAACACATATTAGACAGTTATAAACATCTGTCTAACTATACAACTCAAGAAACAACAGATACAGATACCAAACAAACACAGCGGAACCATAATATATCTACACGTGAAAGCCTCCTACTCCATATCTCCTCCAGAGCGTCAAGCAAACCTGAATCACTTGACTACTCATACATAATATGAGTACCCAAGAGTTTAACAAAACAGAAAATAAACACTCAGGTCAGACAGGGGTCTGGTGTGAGTAAACGGTTTAAATTGCTTAACTTTAGAAAATCATTGAAAAGAAAGGTATCACGTAAGACTTCCCACACATAAACATAGAAAAGTTTTTACCTTACGCTAACCAAAACATTTGATAGGAAATCCAGTGATATTATAATAGTGTCTAGGGTTTTCAAGTAAATAGAAAATAGCCAAAATTGTTACATTCATTAAATTCCAGCTACTAGCCACAAAAGTGGGTAATACAAACAAAACCGTAGGGTCTTGTAGGAAGAATGAGTTTCCATCAATGGCAGGGCTACTGGGGTACCGCCCGTCACTGTACGTGGCCTAGATCAACGTACCGAGGAGCCACCCTAACTCCCTTACAATACAAGGCCGGAACCATCCCTTACTGGACAGTCCCGAACAAGACCACCCTATGTTGGCGCGACCAACCACACACTAAGCCGAAATAGAAAGGGACCTCTAGACAGGGGTAAATCGTCCTACTTGGGCATGACCCACTTAACCTTGCTGCACCTCCCCTGTTTTAGCCATTCCCGGTTGATGAGGCTTGAGGCTGCAATTATCTTTATAGAACACATATCTTAGAATGCTCATCGTCCACCTGACGATGTTCTGAAAGCATTCAATCCATTCAAGTTCGTTCCAGGTTCGAACGAAAGCGAAGGCACTATCTCGTTGCACTCATTTTTGAATCACCCTCATAGTCAACGACCATAGCCCTTGCATTCTAAATCACCCTCTCGAATCTATAAGTACTATCTTCGTCAAACTCATTACGGAATCACCCACAAGTTATACTGACGTATAGTTCTTACACCTCGAGTCTTCACTTGCTCCGCTTGGATTCACGACCTAACGTTTAATTGGAATCGATGTGGTTTTCTGATATCCAAATATGGAAACTCGATCTCGGCCTCACCGAAACCAAACGCCATTTTAATGTCCAAGTTGTTCTTAAGGGTTTAAACAATTGAAACTTATATACAAGATGATATAAACAGATAGATGAATCACATTATCCCGAAAGATAATTCATATCAAACATTCATCTCACCAAGCAGCATAACATATATCAGAGATTTCCAAATCATCCAGTATCAACCAATCACCCAATATCAATCATCCAATATAAACCAATCAATATCAATCAATCATCCATAACAGAATTGATTAACTCTTAATCAATTGGATTACTTAAATCCTTCTTCATTTATTTACCTCAAATAAATAAATTAATCATCTCTTAATGATCTTCTTAAATTAATCTCTCCGATTAATGATCTTTTAACTACATTGAGGTAATTAACCTTCGATTCCTTAATTAATTCCACAAATTAATTACTCTTAACCATATACAGTAATTAACCTTTAATTACTATCATTAATTACAATAATTAATGATCCTTCATTTACTTCCATTAATTAATCAATTATAATTAATTAAAAATTAATTACAATTAATTAATCACACTTAAGTTAATTACTTTTATTGATCAACCTTGATTAATATCATTTATTAACTAATGATCCTTATTAATTAATAATTTCTTTAATTAATTAATTAATTAATTAACTTGTATTAATCATCCCATAAACAGTAATTAACAATTTGTACCTACTTATCTTAATTAATTAACTTCTTAATTAATTACATTAACCTTTGACCGATTATTCTAATTAATCAATCTTTAATTACTTCATTAAGTAATTATTAATCAATCAAATTAATAAATAATCCTTAACTAATTACTTTATTAATTAATTACAATTTTAATTAACTACACTTAGCAATTAATCTTAAATTAATCTCATTCATTAATTAATCACATTAATTAATTAACTAAATTAATTAAGTAATTAACTCTTAATTACTTAACAAGTAATTATCTTCTAATCACTTTCATTAATAAATCTCAATTACTCCCTTAATTAATTACTTATCAAATAATTAATCCCATCATTAAATAATTCTTAACTCATTAATTAATTAATTAATTAATCCATAACTAATTAACTTCAAACAAATTATATTAATCAATACCTTAGATTAATAATATCAAGTGATTAACCACTAATCACTTCAACTAATTACTCCCATGAGTAATTTACACTAATTACTTCCATAAGTAATTATTCCTTAATTACATTCAATAATTAACCATTGATTACTTCATTAAGTAATCACACTTAATTAATCCATAATTAAGTGATTATTTAAAATTAAATAACAATTAACTAATTAATTAAAATTAATTAAATAATTAACTAACATCTTATATCTAAAATCCTTAATTAATTAAGAAAACATTAATCTTAATTAAACTTTACTTATTAACAAATCATATTTAATTAAGTATTCTTAAGTTAATTACAAAGGTAAATTAACCCTATTTATTTTCATAATTAATTTATTTGAATAAATCAAATTTTAATAACCTTAAAAACAAACTATTTTATTTGGTTTACAAAATTATATCATTTACCTTTATTTGAAAATAATGCATTTAGAAAAAAATTTCAAAATCTAAAACACATTAATTATCTAAGTTAAACTTATTCATTTTAAATAAAATTTGAAACTTAAGTTTTTAAACATTACTTTAAAATTAACTTTAAACTTTGATTTAATATTTAAATTCAAACATTACCCTTTTAAATTAACATTCGAAATTAAATGAAGTTAATTACTTCAAAAAGAAATCATTTAAAACAAATTTAAAACTTAAAATAAATTCAATTATTACTTTTTAAAGTTTGATTTACATTTTAATTCAAAACAACAAGTTTTAACTTGTTTTCTTTTATAAAACTCAAGCTTGGTTTCATTTATTCAAACTACGAATAAAATTTGCAATTTGCCTTCAATTTTTTTCAACAACAAGTTGAATTAGCACATAAATAATTATACAGTATTAACCCGAAGCCCACAATCTAAAAACACTCGAGAAAAACACGGCATCATCACGAGCCTGCACCGAAGACACCCCAAGCTACCCCGTACTTCGAGTCGATACGCGAGAATCACGAGAGTTGCTTCGAGTCTAACGTCTTCCCCAGCTCGAAAATTTCCAGTGCACACGCACACGCGCTTGCGCACGTGTCCCACTGTCGCCGGCCACCAGCGATCGTCGCCGATGATCCCTCGATCACACGCGAGCAACAATATGAACCCAGATCCATCAATACGTACGCAAATCAAAGTACGACCATTCATTTGAAAACTGCAGCAAACATTGAACCAAAACCCAACGCCGCCGACCAATCCCGATCGTCGATGAACTCGCCGTCACCCACAATAACTCGACATGATCTCCAGCTCAACACGCCACAATCGCGATAGCCTCCAGTCTTATATTCAAGTCACGAATTCCACTATAGTAAAGCCGAGCCAAAAACTAACTTAAACCCTATTTTGATCCAATACGAACAATTCATTCATTTGAAAATTTTCATAGCATTTTTCCCATAATCAACAACATAAAACAAGCTTCGATCAAGATTTCAAACTAAATTGTTGCGTGGATAATCGACAATTCACTAAAATCCCAGTTTCAAACAAAACCCAAATTTGCATAAATTACCAAACTAAAAATTATGAAATTCATGTTAAAATTCATCATTTCTAACATGTAATCCAACTATACAACCAAAAACAAGAATTACGAATACATATTTTAGACATGCATCAGTTACTTATGTAATATCTATTTTAAAACTTATTTGTAAACTTAAATTTACAGATACTATTTTTAAAATTACCAACAAACAATAGCAAACAAATTTTATTTAAACATCGAAATCAAATAATGATGTTAAGGGAAAGATTCGAATTAAATTGAATCATTCAAACTGTGAATACAGAACATATTTATACAGTCACTATTTAGCTTCTTTGTATTCAAATATGCAATCAACTTCACATCATATTTGTAACTAGACCACTGCAAAATTCATCACACATATGTAGTTTAAATATCAAGTTCAAATTTGTTTTTAAAAATGATGATTTACTCACCTTATTAATAATATGCAGAGCAGTTTTTAATTTTACTTTCAGGCCTTTGAACAAATAAATCTGAAAAAGATGCTTTGATGAAATTGAATCCATGCAAGCCTTCAATTTGGTGATCTAAATGTTGAAACAGATCTTCATTTAAATTGCAGGTTGAATTCCATTTTAATTTGCAGGTTGATTTGAAGTTGCAGGATTTGAAAATTGCAGATTCTACTTGATGTTGCAGATTGATTTTTGTTTTGCAGATTTCATTTTGCTATTGATTTCTAATTTCAGGTTTGGTTTTGGTTTTTGAATTCAATTTTCAGGTTTTTGAAGAGTAATTCTGGTTGCCATTAAATTGAGTTAAGAGATGAAGACAAGGAAAAAGTGTTTGTGAAAACTAAATTTCTTCTTAAAACATTTATTTTAAAAAAAATGAATATGTTGCCACATGTTGTTAAACTTACATTTGTCATCTTAATTGTTTAATTACTTTACAAGTGTTTATGAGATGTTAATATGGTTACACATGTTTATTATGTTTATTTTAAATTGAATTTTTATTTAATTTAAATGTAAATATAAACTTACATATTTATCCTCTTAATAAACATAATTTACATATGTATATAAATTTACTTTTAAAAGAAATTACTCTAAAACAAATTATAATACAAATAAATCTTATACATGTATTTTAAAAATCTAAAACATATACACACACAGTTTTATAACCATTTTTAATTTCAGCATTTTAAAAGAAAACAAAACAAAACTTGATTAAATCCTTTTTTTTAAACTATCATATTTAAAAATAAACAATTATCTTATAATTGAAAACAATTGAATTACATCTTAAATTAACTTTTAAAAAATAGTAATTTTTAAAACAAAGCTTTAATTACAATATTCATACATATATATATGAATTATCAAATAGATTATATTAAATTTCAAAACAATTCCAAATTATAACATATACATACATATATATTACAATTTGAAAATTTATCTTTATTTAAAACAAAAGATATTCTATTCATAATATATATCAAATATATATATTATAAATAGAATAAAATTTATTAGCTTTGAAATAAACAAATCTTATCAATTTTTTAAATTGTTAAATAGATATTGATCAAAACTACCAGAATAAATATTTATTAACCTTCAAAAGATTAAATTTACCAATTTAAATTCAAATTATAAAGAAAAAATTATCGATCCAATTTAATTATTATTACAGATTATTAAATCGATATTGCCTAAAATTCCGGGTTATTACAATCCTCCCCCCTTAAAAGAATTTCGTCCCCGAAATTTAAAAGCAAACGTAATTTAATAACCTAGCAAAGATATTAATTTCAAACAGCAAAGCATACCTATCAACCAGTTACTAATAACCATAGCAATCAATCAAACAAATCAACCTAACTAATTATCATGACACAAATCAGAATAAATCCCCTAACACTATCTCGAGTTTCCCAAGTATAAATCACTGGGAGACTCGCTCTACAGAATCTAAACTAACTACACCACAAAAATCCAGAGCTCCTCTCATCTCTAGATCAATCAATCTGAACAGAACATTAGACTATACTCAAGTCCAGCTCAACTTCCATATCCAACTGAACTACAGATTCGACAACCAACGATGAATCTTACACGTAATCCCTCAGAGATACGTGAAACACAATGAATCCCAGTTATCCAAACTGGCAATTCAATCTTATCCTATCAAAAACACAGATAAGAAATCTCAAATGCCTCCGAATTAGCCATCTAATCTTATCCAATTATTGCTCTCTTAACTAGAGAAATCTTAACAGTAATGAAGTCTCCAACTTCGAATTCCAAATTCCTTACCTCATATCTGTAGAACTCAATAGACAATCTCGGGCTGCCAAATCTTCTTCCTAATCAGCTCAACCTATGCTGATGCTTCCAGAAACAACTAGACCAAAGCAAACCAGTTTTCTGGATCCTATCCAACAGAAAAGAGTCTTCCAAGATCCGTCGAAATCCAGAACACAAGCTCTACTTCTCAAGCAATAACAAACTGAACTTGCTTCCTTCCTTGCACAGCTGCTACCTCGCTTCCGCTGCATAACTCTGATCCGAAGTAGATGAGAATACCGTTGATGAACACGAATACAAATTTATCCATTATATCCGGGAAACATTGTTCATCAAATCCATAAAATCTGAGTGATCCATCTGACTCGGACACACTACCTTATAATAGAAATCCAAACTCAAAAACAAGATCTGACCAATCCAATTTCCAAAAATTCCTGAGCTGCTACACCAAATCTTCTATTAAGCTAACTACCAAAATCGCTTCTAGAATCAAAACAATATGGAACTCAACTCCAGATGCAGACAAACTTCTGATTGCACCAGTAGCTCCTACTTCCATATGAGAACCCTCAGTCTCAAACAAAAGATCGCCCAAGATAAATTCCCAAACTAATCGCAAGTCACTTTTGCGATCCAACCTAGTTCGGATTCCAAAGAAACTATCCTCTCTTTACCAATAAGAACAGTTTAAGCTTTTCCAAACAAGGTTAACCCTTCAAGAAACATTCACCAACTGCCCGGACTGCTGATAAAAGAAACACCAAGATTCCTGAGCTATCGGAGAAACAACCACACTACTGCTGCTTCCAAACTCTACCTCGATGATACTGCGAAGCTAACAGACTTTCTCGACAGCACACCCAACACTTCGAGTTGCACTGCTACCCCAGCTAACCAAAGACTTCTAATCCAAAGGCTTCTCGAAAACCAAAACCATCAACAAACTAGACAACTGACCTCTGAGATGGCAGACAACCACTCAATAATTTCGGGCTCCAAACCAAGCATCAACATCTCGCTCTCCTTAACAAATGAGACCATGTTGAAGCGAAACAACTTATAGACCTTAGTCTCATATTCCAAAACAGACAACCTCTATGCTAAAGATCCTGACAACTTCTACTCAGACGAATCTTCCCCGCGACAGGTAAAAACTGCTCCTCAACTACTTCTAAACTGCTTCTTCAGAAAATATCTATGGATACTGCATCTTACCACGCAGTTATCAAGATATCATTACTCACTTCTGCACTTTCGACAGATCCAAACTTACACTTCAAAGATAAACTCTGAATCTTTAAAAAGATTTCCTTCGGATATCAGAGAAATCCTTACTCCAAGCTACAAATCTCACTCGAGACGGTATTAGGTCTACAGTCTCGACAAAAACTCCCAACCTCAAACACATGGACCTCTTTATCAGTGGTAGTCGTGTTACACACACATACCACTACTCCATTTACCTCTAAAACTTATGTTGGAAAATCCGAACAGATAACCCAACCGATCAGGTAGATATAGATATATATATATATATATATATATAGTTATATATAAAAATACAAGTACGCTCTCTCAAGAAAGACACCATTCCAGAGCCTAGGTATTCACTCAACCTAATGCTCTGATACCAGCTGTGACGACCTGACTTCCTATCTCCAGAACGTCGCATCGCCAATTAAGAAAGAAAGGGATAGAAGAAGAAAAGAAAGAAGAAACACAACAACATCAGATAACTCACAGCGGAACGAATGAAATATAATATATCACATGAAATATTACATAGTATCATATTACATCAGAGTAGACAACTTATACAACACATATTAGACAGTTATAAACATCTATCTGACTATACAACTCAAGAAACAATAGATACAGATACCAAACAAACACAATGGAACCATAATATATCTGCACATGGAAACCTCCTGCTCTATATCTCCTCCAGAGTTCGTCAAGAAAACATGAATCACTTGACTACTCATACATAATATGAGTACCCAAGAGTTTAATAAAATAGAAAATAAACACTCGGGTCAGACAGGGGTCTGGTGTGAGTAAACGGTTTAAATTGCTTAACTTTAGAAAAACCTTTAAAAAGAAAGGTATCACGTAAGACTTCCCACACATAAACATGGAAAAGTTTTTACCTTACGCTAACCAAAACATTTGATAGGAAATCCAGTGATATTATAATAGTGTCTAGGGTTTTCAAGTGAATAAGAAATAGCCGAAATTGTTACATTCATTAAATTCCAGCTACTAGCCACAAAAGTGGATAATACAAACAAAACCGTAGGGTCTCGTAGGAAGAATAGGTTTCCATCAATGGCAGGGCTACTGGGGTACCGCCCGTCACTGTACGTGGCCTAGATCAACGTACCGAGGAGCCACCCTAACTCCCTTACAATACAAGGCCGAAACCATCCCTTACGGGATAGTCCCGAACAAGACCACCCCGTGGTTGGCGCGACCAACCACACACTAAGATGAAATAGAAAGGGACCTCTAGACAGGGGTAAATCTCGTCCTACTTGGGCATGATCCACTTAACCTTGCTGCACCTCCCCTGTTTTAGCCATTCCCGGTTGATGAGGCTTGAGGCTGCGATTACTTTTATAGAACACATATCTTAGAATGCTCATCGTCCACCTGACGATGTTCTAAAAGCATTCAATCCATACAATTTCGTTTCGGGTTCGAACGAAACCGAAGGCACTATCTCGTTGCACTCATTTTGGAATCACCCTCAGAGTCAACGACCATAGCCCTTGCACTCTAAATCACCATCTCGAATCTATAAGTACTATCTCCGTCAAACTCATTACGGAATCACCACAGAGTTATACTGACATATAGTTCTTACACCTCGAGTCTTTACTTGCTCCACTTGGATTCACGACCTAACATTTAATTGGAATCGATGTGGTTTTCGGATATCCAAATATGGAAACCCGATCCCGGTCTCACCGAAACCAAACGCCATTTTAATGTCCAAGTTGTTCTTAAGGGTTTAAACAATTAAAACTTATATACAGGATGATATAAACAGATAGATGAATCACATTATCCCAAAAGATAATTCATATCAAACATTCATCTCACCAAGCAGCATAACATATATCAGAGATATCCAAATCATCCAGTATCAACCAATCACCCAATATCAATCATCCAATATAAACCAATCAATATCAATCAATTGGATTACTTAAATCCTTCTTCATTTATTTATCTCAAATAAATAAATTAATCATCTCTTAATGATCTTCTTAAATTAATCTCCCTGATTAATCATCTTTTGATTACATTCAGGTAATTAACCTTCGATTCCTTAATTAATTCCACAAATTAATTACTCTTAACCATATACAGTAATTAACATTTAATTACTATAATTAATTACAATAACTAATGATCCTTCATTTACTTCCATTAACTAAACAATTATAATTAATTAAAAATTAATTGCAATTAATTAATCACACTTAAATTAATTACTTTTATTGATCAACCTTGATTAATATCATTTATTAACTAATGATCCTTATTAATTAATAATTTATTTAATTAATTAAATAATTAACTTGTAATTAATCATCCCATAAACAGCAATTAACAATTTGTAATTACTTATCCTAATTAATTAACTTCTTAATTAATTACATTAACCTTTGACTAATTATTCTAATTAATCAATCTTTAATTACTTCATTAAGTAATTGTTAATCAATTAAATTAATAAATAATCTTTAACTAATTACTTTATTAATTAATTACAATTTTAATTAATTACACTTAGTAATTAATCTTAAATTAATCTCATTCATTAATTAATCACATTAATTAATTAACTAAATTAATTAAGTAACTAACTCTTAATTACTTAACAAGTAATTATCTTCTAATTACTTTCATTAATAAATCTTAATTACTCCCTTAATTAATTACTTATCAAATAATTAATCCGATCATTAAATAATTCTTAATTAATTAATTAACCCATAACTAATTAACTTTAAAACAATTATATTAATCAATACCTTAGATTAATAATATCAAGTGATTAACCATTAATCACTTCAACTAGTTACTCCCTTGAGTAATTTACACTAATTACTTCCATAAGTAATTATTCCTTACTTAATTACATTCAATAATTAACCATTGATTACTTCATTAAGTAACCACACTTAATTTATCCATAATTAAGTGATTATTTAAAATTAAATAACAATTAACTATTATTTAAAATTAAATAATAATTAACTATTATTTAAAATTAATTAAATAATTAATTAACATCTTATATCAAAAATCCTTCATTAATTAAGAAAACATTAATCTTAATTAAACTTTACTTATCAATAAATCATATTTAATTAAGTATTCTTAAGTTAATTATAAAGATAATAACCCTGTTTATTTTCATAATTAAATTATTTGAATAAATCAAATTTTAATAACCTTAAAAAAAACAATTTTATTTGGTTTACAAAATTATATCATTTGCCTTTATTTGAAAATAATGCATTTAGAAACAAATTTCAAAATCTAAAACACATAAATTATCTAAGTTAAACTTATTCATTTAAATAAAATTTGAAACTTAAGTTTTTACACATTACTTTAAAATTTACTTTAAACTTTGATTTAATATTTAAATTCAAACATTACCCTTTTAAATTAACATTCAAAATTAAATGAAGTTAATTACTTCAAAAAGAAATCATTTAAAACAAATTTAAAACTTAAAATAAATTCAATTATTACTTTTAAAGTTTGATTTATATTTTAATTCAAAACAACAAGTTTTAACTTGTTTTCCTTTATAAAACTCAAGCTAGGTTTCATTTATTCAAACTACAAATAAAATTTGCAACTTGTCTTCAATTTTTTTCAACAACAAGTTGAATTAGCACTTAATAATTATATAGTATTAACCCGAAGCCCACAATCTAAAAACACTCGAGCAAAACACGGCATCATCACGAGCCTGCACCGAAGACACCCCAAGCTACCCCTTACTTCGAGTCCATACGCGAGAATCACGAGAGTTGCTTCGAGTCTAACATCTTCCCTAGCTCGAAAATTTCCAGTGCACACGCACACGCGCTTGTGCATGTGTCCTATTGTCGTCGGCTACCAGCGGTCGTCGCGATCGTCGCCGATGATCTCTCGATCACACGCGAGCAACAATATGAACCCAGATCCATCAATACGTACGCGAATCAAAATATGACTATTCGTTTGAAAACTGCAGCAAACATCGAACCAAAACCCAACGCCGCCGACCAATCCCAATCGCCGATGAACTCGCCGTCACCCACAACAACTCGACATGATCTCCCGCTCAACATGCCACTATCGCGATCGCCTCCAGTCTTATATTCAAGTCGCGAATCCCACTACAGTAAAGCCGAGCCAAAAACTAACTTAAACCCTAGTTTGATCCAATACGAACAATTCACTCATTTGAAAATTTCATAGCAATTTTCCCATAATCAACAACACACAAACAAGATTCGTTCAAGATTTCAAATTAAATTATTGCGTGGATAATCGACAATTCACTAAAATCCCAATTTCAAACAAAACCCAAATTTTCGTAAATTACCAAACTAAAAATTATGAAATGCATGTTAAAATTCATCATTTCTAACATGTAATCCAACTATACAACCAAAAACAGAATTAAGAATATAAATTTTTGACATGCATCAGTTACTTACTGTAATATTTATTTTAAAAATTATTTGTAAACTTAAATTTACTGATACTATTTTTATAATTACCAACAAACAATAACAAACAACTTTTATTTAAACATCGAAATCAAATAATGATGTTAGGGGAAAGATTTGAATAAATTGAATCATTCAAACTGTGAATACAGAACATATTTATACAGTCACTATTTAGCTTCTTTGTATTCAAATATGCAATCAACTTCACATCATATTTGTAACTAGACCACTGCAAAATTCATCACACATATGTAGTTTAAATATCAAGTTCAAATCTTTTTTTAAAAAATGATGATTTACTCACCTTATTAATAATATACAGAGCAGTTTTTAATTTTACTTTCAGGCCTTTGAACAAATAAATCTGAAAAAGATGCTTTGATGAAATTGAATCCATGCAAGCCTTCAATTTGGTGATCTAAATGTTGAAACAGATCTTCATTTAAATTGCAGGTTGAATTCCATTTTAATTTGCAGGTTGATTTGAAGTTGCAGGATTTGAAAATTGCAGATTCTACTTGATGTTGCAGATTGATTTTTGTTTTGCAGATTTCATTTTGCTATTGATTTCTAATTTCAGGTTTGGTTTTGGTTTTTGAATTCAATTTTCAGGTTTTTGAAGAGTAATTCTGGTTGCCATTAAATTGAGTTAAGAGATGAAGACAAGGAAAAAGTGTTTGTGAAAACTAAATTTCTTCTTAAAACATTTATTTTTTTTAAAAATGAATATGTTGCCACATGTTGTTAAACTTACATTTGTCATCTTAATTGTTTAATTACTTTACAAGTGTTTATGAGATGTTAATATGGTTACACATGTTTATTATGTATTTTAAATTGAATTTTTATTTAATTTAATTGTAAATATAAACTTACATATTTAATCCTCTTAATAAATATAATTTACATATGTATATAAATATACTTTTAAAAGAAATTACTCTAAAACTAATTATAATACAAATAAATCTTATACATGTATTTTAAAAATCTAAAACATATATATACTTTTATAACCATTCTTAATTTCAGCATTTTGAAAGAAAACAAAACAAAACTTGATTAAATCCATTTTTCTTAAACTATCATATTTAAAAATAAACAATTATCTTATAATTGAAAACAATTGAATTACAGCTTAAATTAATTTTTGAAAAATAGTAATTTTTAAAACAAAGCTTTAATTACAATATTCATATATATATATATATATGAATTATCAAATAGATTATATTAAATTTCAAAACAATTCCAAATTATGACATATACATACATATATACTACAATTTGAAAATTTATCTTTATTTAAAACAAAAGATATTCTATTCACAATATATATATCAAATATATATATTGTAAATAGAATAAAATTTATTAGCTTTGAAATAAACAAATTTTATCAATTTTTTAAATTGTTAAAAAGATATTGATCAAAATTACCAGATTAAATATTTATTAATCTTTAAAAGATTAAATTTACCAATTTAAATTCAAATTATAAAGAAAAAATTATCAATCCAATTTAAGTATTATTACAGATTATTAAATCGATATTGCCTAAAATTCCGGGTCGTTACATGTCCATTCCTTCAACCAGCTTCCAAAATAGGGTGGTCAACTCCCGGTTCACTTTTAGGAGAGTGTCATAGCGAAGATGCGCTCTCTTTAGAGGAGGGGTAGTTTTTAGTGCTTAAAAAATGCCAGAACCGATGCACTTCTATCAAGTCTATGATATTTTTCTTAAGTATATTGTGCTCTTTTATTTTCATGTCTAGCTCCCTATATAACCTGTTTATTTCTTTCTTTTCTCTCTCAAGTTTGGTTTTATAGGGGAGGACATATTTCTTCGTTATCTAAAATAAATGACTTACACTGTTCTTATCTTTGAAGTGAAAGATATTTAAGCAGAGAATCCATACCTATGATATTGAGATAGAAGTCTAGGAAGCTTGCTTTTTCTTTTTAGCTCTTTAACCTTAACAGGAGCAGGCTCATATTCTTGAGGATCAGAAGGTCCAACAGATTTAAGCGGAACGTCTTCATGGGAAGATGTCTCTTTTTTAGAAGCACTAATATCATCATCGCCATCCTTGTCAAAGGTTTCGAACGACCCCTTCTATAACCACTTGGGCCTTGGCCGCCATAAAAATTGTCATTATCATTACCATTATTATCGTCGTCGTCATCACCCTTGCCATCGCCCTCTTCCTCGGCAACAACATCCCCGTCCCCTTCGTCCTCGAAGTCAGATTCAATTTCGAAAGAGGGGACGTCTAAAGAAAGAACTTTGGAGGCATCAATTTCCTCCTCTGTTGCGGCTTCAACCCCTGCTTCATTTGACCAATGTTGCCCGTTACTCTATCAACAAGGGCAGAGTCAAGTGAGGGGAAGCTTTGATCAGGGCACTTCTTTAAATTATTAGCATAGGCGAGCATCGGGACTTTTTCATAAGAATTCAGCATGATCTCTCCGAGAGTAGGATTAAGAAATTGAGATACTCGATGCTTGGCGTCAGAAATGCTATTGACAACAAGTTTCAATGAAGCTCTGCTTTTCTTTCACTTCTTCTTCGAAGAAGCATTCTTTGCTACTATGCGGCCTTCTCCTCGTCGGACTCTTTTAGGTTAGATCCAATGGAAAAGTTTTCATCCGCAAGGTGTTGACAAGCCCTTCTTTCTTCTAGGAGATCATATTCTGTCTGGGCAAAGGAAGCTTTTAATCATTCCAATTCATAGATCGCTTCATCTTTTGCTGCTGACAAGGGAGACATTTAGTTCTTAAGAGAAGAGATTTCCTCCTTAATCTTGGAGGATTCAATGGAAGATTCGAATGCATGCTCATGAAGAGTTAAATAACTCTTAGAAATTGAAAGAAGAAAGTGCAATGCACATTAGAGATTTAGAGAAACCTAGTAATGAATAAGTAAACTGAAGTAAAACTCACCAAAAATTGTTGCACTATCAAAGAGCAATAATGCTCTGCCAAATCAGAGACTGTGGAAGGCGGGTGAATGGAGCTGAAGGACTCCGAGCTTAGGATAGACCGGGCTATCTCTTCGAAATTGATAGAAGGAGAAGAAGATGTTGGCTTTGCAGGAGTGTGCTTTAGAATGGGGTGCATCTTTAAAGACAGCTGCATTTCTACGAGTGCAGTGGGAGAGTCAGAAACGGAAATGCAATAAAGAGGATTAATAGCAGTAGGTGTCTGATCTGTTTTTCTGTAGTAGCTTCTATAACTGGGCTCTCCGAAGCAACATCAAAAGATGAACGATCCTCCTCCTCTATCTCAATAATTTTGGCAGATTTCTGAGGAGGTTCCACTTCAGTCGGTAGAATAACTTCCTTTTTAATGCTTTCATAATTCTGGCAAGGGATTGAATGACAAACGATGCTCCAAAAGTTTTAGGAAGAGAAGCGACACCACCAGCCGACATCGTAACTTGAGAAGCAACTAAAAAGAATCCAAATAGATTATATGTTAGAGAAATAAATTGAAAAGGCAACACAAAAATTCATAACAAGTGCAGTGTTCATCATAGACCAGGGGGTTTAGCACAAGTGGGTGACATAGGAGAGAAAGTTGATGGGTCTCCTAGAGAGAGGAGAATTTTCCTTGGGAGGTGCATTGAACAAAAGGAGGATTGCCTATAATCCTTTGACTTGCCCGTAGGAGAGAGCTCTTTCGTAAATTTTAGAAGTTAATAGCGTCAATCTGCACTCAACTTGGCTTGAGGCCTCAATTAGAGTTTTGACTGTTCTCTTATCATCACATTAAGCTCATTTGCAGGGGCACCTGACAAAAGCAGAGATTAGGCAAGTGAAAACAATGAATGAAGGAAGATAACAAAATCTAGACTTACGAAGGGAAGCAAAAGTCCCGCTGATGTTTGGAAAGCATTTAACAGAGAAAAACTAGTTTTCCTACTCCCTAAACTTGTTAACCCTATCTGATATCAGCTTTTTCTGGGGATCGGCTCTGTATATCTAATTGTTGAGGTTTCTAAGCTTGACCAGTTGGATCAAGTAGTTCAACAGTTCAGTACCAAGGGAGGGAAGTCAAGATTCCAATGCCATCATTTCCAAAGGCAAGAGATAGGTGTAAACATTTAGCGTTAATTGGATTGGAGCAATCCCGAGATGAGAAAGGAACATGGATAAAAACTCTAGAAAGGCAAGGATCCTCCATGCCATATATGGATGGCAGCGTAGGCAAAGAACCCTTCTAGAGGGTTGTTGATAGTTTGTCTCCTTGGAAGGAATGGCTTCAATACCAATAATTCCAAAATCATTAAGGATAGTATCAACTTCGTCTTGAGTTGATATGAGTGAAGACTTGGAAGTAGCTCCAGCCTTCTTCGGAGAGCTCATGGTTCTGCTAGGTGAAAATGTTTCAGTTAATTTTTTTAGTTAATTATGAATTTAACATTCTTTCAGGGGTTGGTATAAAACATACTTAAGCATAAAACCAAACAGAGAACTTCAAATTCTTGGAAAATGTTTAAGTTAAAAGGTTAAAGTTGTTGAGCTTTCGACAGAGTGGAAAGGAAAAGGAGCATCAACATTTAGCAAATACCTTTTGATAGCGTCGAAATCATAAATAAGAGTATTTATGGAGCTTTCGATAGGGTGCAAGGGAAAGAAGGTTAACATTTAGCCATAACTTTTCAATTCTATCAAAAACATAAATATGAGAAATCACTTGGCTTCCGACAGAGTTGAAAGGAAAGATGAGAATATATAGTGACACATTTCTACAATGTCGAAAGCCTCACAGGAACCAAGTTGTTAAAATGAAAAACTTAGAGTTAACTTAGAAACTTGAACAAAAGTATACACTAAAAACATTTCGTAAACAAAATAACAAGACCCTTCGATACTATGGAAACCTTTGACTTAGATTTCATCAGAGAAATACGAATATCTTCGAAACCTTATGTACTTATTAAGTCGAAAGTTCTTGAGTTAAAACTCATATGCGCTTAGAACGTTTCGACAATGCTGGACAAAAATAACTTAGGCGGTTTCGACTCATTAGATACAAAAGGTGTCGAAAGGGTCAAAGGGGTATTATGGGCCCATGGGCATGCTATAGAAGAGGGATTGCAATTGGCACAAGAGATTTCGACTAAGTCGAAATGTTTTTCTATCGAAGGGTTGCTACACTCTACCAACTACATAGGCTTTCGATAAGGTTGATTAAATTCGCGCTACAACACCTTTCCACCCCATCGAAAGAGGCTAAGGATGTAAAATGAATATTATCGCCTCAATCTCTTTCGAAGGGGCAGAAAGGTCATTTTGTCGCCAATTTTTCATCTGCACACTTGAAAGTTCCATAAAAGAAAACAAATGCTTCTGTCTTCCTCAAACCCGATTGCAAATCCAGGTTTTTAAAATTTTGTAAAACAGATGAACCAAACCCGATAAGGAGATGGAATTCAACATCAACCACTTTCAAAATTATAAACGAGAATTTATATTCTCTCCAAAAATAGTAGAAATCCTAAAACATAGAAAATAAATTCAAACGAGGAATAAGTCCCATCAATTTATGGGATTGAATCAGAACAAATCTCTTGTATAAATCGAAATTTTAAAATCAAATTTAACACGGTTTTAAAAAAATCAAAATTAAAATAGTTTTTAAAATCAGAATTCAGATTGAAAGATCTTAAAGGAGGAAATTCACCAAAAAACATAAAAATAAAGATAAAGAGAGACTGTAAAATCAGAAATAATCTCAAACTTATGATTATATTTGGTATTAACTTTGATTTCTGGAAGCAAAGAGAAAGTTTAATAAATTTTAGGAATTCTTTTACTTTTACTTGAAATTTTGGTTTCTGGTAAACGAGGAAGGAATAAAAATGTACTTATAAGAAAAGTCTCCCAAGAGCTTGTAATTGTTAGATTAGATTTAAATAAGCAGCTCAGTTTCACATAGGAAGACCAAGAGGAGGGAAACTTTTAGGTTCCGATGTAGATGAGTTGGAAAGTCAAGAGTATCCCTTCATGGTAGGGTGAGGTTGAGGGAAATCTTACTTTAAAAATCCACCTTTTGACTTAGTCGAAGCCATTCAAAGAAGAAAACAAAAGAGTGAAAGAGAGGAGAATTGTAGTTGGACCTTTCGAAGGAGTCGAAGGGATGCTATCATCAAATTTTGAAAGTTAAGAAACCTTTCGAAGGTGTCGGAAGGTCTCTAAAATAAAGATCTAGTGACTTCATACCTTTTAAAGGAGATAAAGGAGTCAAAAGCACTCTTTTTCCTTCAGTGATACCTTTCGACTAGGTAAATCTGTATGCATGAAGCCCTTCCGAATGAGTTAAAATAGTACCTTTCGAAGACAATGAAGAACAGCTCTTTGCATACGCACCAAACATTTTGAAACTAAAGGTTTGCTTTCATTTAAACTTCGTGAAAGCAAGCATTGTCCTAAACATCCCCTTTGAAAGCTATAATAAGCCTTTCGAACCGGTCAAAGCAAGTATAATCCAGGAGGGTTCCGCACCTAATCAAAAATAAGAGCTTGAGCGTAACTAACATTATCAAAACAATTGAATAACGTCTACCAAAGGATTCGAAAGCACTTGCAAAAAATTATAAAGAAGAGAAGCACAACCTTTGCTTTTGACAAAGACAAAGCATACATAAGTTATTCGGCAGCTAGCTTTCGACTTAGTCGAAAGCATCGAGGTCGGAAGGGGCTGACTCGCATTTATGAATAAGACCCAAGGGGCCAGTTTTAGGGGATCTAAAACACCCTACACCCTTTAGTACACCAAAAAGGACACACTAAAAGGCGTGATGCATTGTAGGTATAACTAAAAGTAACAAAGACTAAGATCCACAAGACACAAATAGGTAAAAACAGTATAAACTAAATAAAACAAAGGCCTCAGAATTAATTCATAAATAAGACAATTGCTAAATAGAACATTCAAAGCCCATAGTATCTTTTGATTGTCTCAAAATCAAAGAATGTAATATCCCTCATAAATAAACCAGTGCAACAAGAATATTAGCTGAAAATAAAAGTACATTGAAGAAATCTCCTCTAAGAAGAACTCTAAGCTGCAACAATCTACTAGCTTCATTCCTTGATTGCCTAAGGGGAAAAGAGGGGAATAGAGGAATGGATCAGACAAAGAGTCTAGTGAATAATACTAATTACTAGAGTCCTTAAGCAAGGTAAAAGTAATAGACTCTACAATAGTTCTAATATAAATAAGGATAACAAAGGAAATGGCAAAGAGATGGACTGGAAATAAATACAATTAATAATTCTCAAGACATGTTAACTTTGATTGCTTGCACTTTTTCTAGATAGCTGTTCTTATTAGGCTGAATTCCTAATCCTGTAATTTAACGACCCTGACTTGACCTTCGAAAATCGGCACTTAATACATCACCCGTATTCGAATGCCGCAGATTTAAACGTCGAATCTGGTTCGCTGGAGTTTATAACACATTAAGTATAACAACACAATGGAAGAAAAAAATGAATGTATCATCGATACAACAATTGATATAATATTATGATACAATGAATACAACATAATCAGAGATACCAACAGCGGAAAGATACAACAACGGACAAGATAACTCCAACATATACTTCAAGAGAGAACGAGTCCATAAACTGCATCCCTAATCCAAAGCACCAAAACTCCAAATCGAAAGCTCGAACCACATCAAGTTGTTTTAAGCGCCAAAAAAATAAAAAGAAATTTGCAATGCTTTTTGAAAAATGAAACTGCCATAAGGCCTCCCGCTACACACACAATGCAAGCGCACATTTGGAGGAGATTTCTCCTTATGACAGTAAAAAATGCTTGATACGCGAAAGTCCTTTTTGATTAGTGCATAGTGCAGAAAACATTTCGAAAGTATAATATTAATCTTAGCCAGCATAGATATTTCGAACTATGCCTACTATAGCTACCATCTAAATAGTGGTGACCACCATAAGTAAATGGCAGGTTATACAACTAAAACCGTACAAGGCGCGTATTGGATGATTGGATTTCCAACAGTAGTCAGGCAAAGGAACTTCCTACACCGAATGGAATGCCTTTGGAAGGATGCCCCCGAGAACCTAACCGGATCTCTGCCAACACAAGGCCGGGTTACTTTCGTAACTTGGTAACAACTGACTCAAGCATGCATCCCCCGGGTGTTACCGACCTTTATCCAAGGTACCCGTACACCAATGACCACAAAGCAATAAGTTCGTAGGAACCACATAGGTTAAATATCTGGCTTCATACCATGATACCACCTTTTATCCAGAAGGAAATGGACATACCCTCAGGGGGGCGCTACCCCCAAATAACCTTGCTGCAACGATTCTTGTTTCGACCATTACCGGGTTTTGAGGCTCGATGAAGTCACGTCCACAAAGCTATGCTTTTCACAAAAGTCATGCTTCGATCAACATATGATCAGTAGCACTTTGTATGCCACATTACCAAATGGGGAATGTATTACTAGTAACCATTAACTACATAACCTTGGAGCTTGTACGTCTTAGAGAAGGGTGTTAAGCTAAGAGAATAAATTCTCCACCACCAAACAGAAATGTATTTGATAAAAGCCAGTTTTACATCTCAAAGTGTAATGTAAGACACACATCCATACAAGTCTGTTCCGGGTTCGAACAGAACTGACGGCACTTCAAAAGAATTCCTTGCAATCTGGGTATTCATAATCCCGATCGGACTCCCCATCACATATCGAGATCTCTATACCGGCGCGACTCAGTGTAGAGACATTCGACGGGTAATCCTTTCATTCTCAAAAATACCCGTTCTACACCGCTGGTCTTCAAATGCTATCCATTACGTCGTATCATTATTTAGATTGGGTTATATGACACAAGGTCCTCTCCCGGCTAAACCGAATAATGAGCGCAATATTTAAAAACATATGGATATTGGGATCTTAGTTAAGTCACAACTTAAAGCCCAAAAACCTTTCTTCAAATGGATTAAAAAAATTACCATTTTCAAATCTTTAAACAAAAAGATTCACTTCACAAAGTTCACCAATCTTTCACAAAGATTCATTCATAGCTTTTAAAACAATTTCCATTTCAAATCTTTTATACAAAAATACCTCTTTACAATCCTCTTCACTTTGGAAACAAAGTTCACTAATCTTTAATAAAGATTCATTCATATCTTTCAAAACAGTTTCCATTTTAATCTTTTAAAATAAAAGATTCACCCCTTTAAGATCCCTTTCAAATCCCATCAATCTTCAACAAAGATTCATTCATAGTTTTTCAAAACTATTTTCATTTTGACTCTAACCCTTTCAATAAAAACTGGAAATCATTTCATTATATGAAAGCAATAATCATTTGAAAACAAAGAGTTTTCATCTTGAAAAAATCCGATCAAATATGCACAAGTTATAGCCTTCAAGGTATAAACTTGGATTACATTTAAATCCCCAAAATAATACTTTTAAAATACTTTAAAAGTGGTTTTCAATTCATATATATAACTTGTGTAACCCTTTCAAAACATAATTTCCAAAGTAATTCCAAAGCTTAAGTAAGATATATTATATTCAAGCTAAATTTCAATTTCAAACTTCCTTTTAAAAGTTTACCACATTCAACCCAATTCCATTTCCAAAACCATTTGGATTTAAAATTCAATTTTTAAATAAAACAATACTTTAAATTCAAAACATCTATGACTTAACCGATTTCCTCGTGCAATCCATATTTGTTTGTGTATGGTGTAGTCCAGGGGTTTTACACAATAGTGCAGTATCATCAATCATCACAATCCATATATAGTAATATCTATAAGCGGTATAATCATATAACGCTTATGTTCATTCATAGATTCACAGATAAATAGTATAAATTCATCACAGATAAATAATTTACATTCATTACAGCTCAAATCAAAATAATTCCATCACAAAGCATCACACATCAAGGATATCAAATAATTCAAACACTCAATATAATCCCAAAACATCCATAAGTAAAATCAATTAAAATTAGATTTATTACTTATGAATAAACACTAGTCCTGGTTAATTAATATTAATCAATTACAAACCATTTTAATTAATTTTAATCATTTATTAATTAACTTTTAATAATAAATTAATTAACCTTTAATTATTAATTAGCAGTCTTAATAATAAATAAATTAACCTTTAACCATTAAATAATTAACCTTTAATTATTTAATTATCCTTAATTAATTACAGTAAGTGATTATCCCTAATCACAAATTAATTACGTTGAGTAATTATCCTTTATTCACTTGATTAATCAACTTTAATCATTAATTAATTACTTTTAATTAAGTAATTATTTTAAGTAATTAATTTCCTTTAATTAATTATCTTAATTAATTAATCAATTAATTATTATTTTGATTATCCGCCTTAATTAATTAAAGATAACCCTTTTTCTAAATTTATTACTCAATTACATCATTTAAATTAAATGCATGAAATCATTTTTATACCGAAATATTTATTAATTAAAGTTTATTATACTTACAAGGATCACTTCCTTAATTACATTATTTTGTTTTAGAAAACAAAATGGAGATTTAATAAGATAATTTACCTTATAACTATTTCAAAAACAAAAGAATTTAAATTCAAAATACAATAACATTAAGAATTAAATTCTTGAACTAAACAAATTTTTAAACATTTAAGTTTTATCACGTTAAAACTTTGGAAACTTATTTATTTCATTTAGCTTTGAAAAACTTTGTATAACATTTAGCTTTCAACCTGTATCTCCCGTTACTTTTAAAACAGGAATAAATTTACTTACAAAAGTTTTAAAAATCTACACATAATTTATTTTTAGCTTTTTAAAACCTTCTATGTTCAAAAACCCGAGCAAAAACCCAAATCCCCCGAGCAACAACCCAAATCCCTAAGCAACAACCCGAGCAAATCTATTTTTTCTTCTTTTGTTTTAAAACTTGTTATTTGTTAGCCACATGCGAATGGATCTGGTAGCAATCTTGAGCCAACTAACCAAAATCCCTTGCTACTTCATGAGTTATCTTCTTCTTCCCAAACAACATAATTATCCAGACATACAAGTGCACAGGTGCACGTGCACAGGTGCACGTGCACCGACGATCGACCTCCCTCCGACCAACTTCGCTACCACCAGCAAGTTATAATTGACCAACTCTACCCAATCGAGAAACTAGATCGACAATTCGATCAAGAAACCAAAATCGAGCTACTCGACTTCAATCTGGAAACACCACCCGATCAAAAATCTCCCTCACCCCAACGTCGCCGTCTTTGGCTAACTCGCCGTTCCACCCAGAACTTCGCCAGACAATCCTCTTCCAATTTCCACCATCGTAGTCTCTAGTTCACCCACTTCGGCGAATAGATTCGTAAAACCACATCGACCAAGTGTTACTTCTAAACCTTAAATCAACGCTGATCGATCACCACGGCGTATTTTAAAATCATTTATTATTTTTCCATGAATCCCCAGACCTCCATCTTCCTCTAGAAACAATCCTAAGATTTTACGATTACGCGATCATCTGAAATCAACGCATTTAACTTTTTTGTTTAACTTACGATATCTTAATTATTATAGGCTTAAAAATCATGAATTTATTTCCTAAATTCATGATTTTGTATTACAAATCTGTTCATGAAGTCAAAACATGAATTTGAAATCATTGATTTTTGACTTGATAAAATCATCCCTGTAATATATATTATTTTTGAAATATTTATTGAATGTTTTTACCTAAAATTATTTTTAGATTATCCATTACACTCTTATAATCACTTTCAATTAAGAGATCGCAGTCTAGTATGGATTCGTTTGGATGATACGAATTTTAAAGCAGGTTTTAAGAACCTGTCATATATAACTGAGATGCTATATATACATATACACAGACTTGCATATACTCATATAACTTTATATATATCACATGCAACACATTATCATTTATATAGACAAATTTCAAGTCATCACCACAAGCATACGAAATCAAGCAACGATATATAAGTATATTGAGGGTCAAAAGTTTTGCTCACCTTGATTTGGGAAGAACAGAGAACCTGGAATGTTTTCAAGTTTGAAAATCTAGAATTGATTGTTTATGAGTTGAAGTGAAGCTTTGATCTTTTCTTTGAAGATGAAACTTGCAGTTGCATTTGATCTTGAAACTGGAGTATTTGATGTTTAGTTCAAGTTTTACAGGTTGAAGATTTAAAATAGGTTGATAGCTTTCAGGTTTTGAAAAAAAAAACTGGAAATGATTCTGCTCTGCTTTGCTTTGATTTCAGGTTTGAATTTTTTTCTTTTTGATCTGATTTGAATCTAAATCTTGAACTGCATTTGAATCTGAAGCTTGATTTGTTTTCCAGGTTTTTTGATTTGAAAACTATTGCTTTGATTTGTTACTGTTTCAATTGCTTCAGTTTTAATCTTGAATCTATTTTATTTTGAAAGAGTTTGGACTGAAGCTTAATACTTGAGATGATCTGCTTTGCTTTTAGATTGTATGTTTTATTTTGTAGATTTAGTTTTGGGTTTTCCAGATTTCAACATTTGTTTTGAAGATGAAGAAGAATTGGAGAGGAGAATAAATAATATAGCTTGGTTTTACTCTTCAATATATTTTTATAAAATTTTAATTTAGATTGAGAAAAATTAACGCCACTTGTTAAATTAACTAACACATGTAAATCTGTGTAAACACTTCTCTTACTTTGTTAATTCATGTCCTCTTAATTTTACAAATGTCATTTGTTAAAATTTTATGTCTAAATCCCTCTTTTAAGTAATTTTATAAACTTTGTTTTAAACCCTTTTAGCTTTATATTTACAAAGCATTCCTTTTTATATTAACTTATGTTTTATATTTGTACATTTTCTATTGTTTATACAACTTTTAAATCCAATTTTTATTTATAAGATACTTATTCTTGAATTTCAAATCAAAAATTCTTCTTTTGGAAAACAAACACATTTTATTCATTTGTTCCTAGAAAATTCAAATTAATTCACCAATTAATTTATGATTAACCCTAAATTTTCAAATTAGTTCCCAATCAATCTCAAAATTTATATTAGTTACTAATTTTATTTTGGCCTAAAAACTGGGAATGTTACTGATCCCCCCGTAAGAAAATTTCGTCCTCGAAATTTGCTAGGAAGATGAAAAAGAATAGATGAAAGATAGAGAAATATCTTTTTAGATCAAAATGAAAATCGGTTCTGCATTTGGATTACCAAATCAGAATATCATCAATAATTATGAGAACGAACTCATTCACTACTTCACGAAATATTCGGTTCATCGGTCTACGAAATATACAGGGGCATTGGTTAGTCCGAAGGATAACTAACCATTCGTAGGATATATCTGGACCCAAAAAAACAGAAAATGGATACTCAATTCAGATTGGAATATCCCAAAGTATATGCTAGCTTGTCCCTCTTTGGTCTTGTATCCACACGAGAAATCATAACAAAAATTTCAAACTTTGGTTTTGACCGAAATCGTTTTATCGATGCAATTCAATTTAAATTCGTCTTTTGTTAACCAATTTATTTCAAATAAAATTTTAAATTCATTAGAGTTAAAAATGAACCGATGATTAGAAAATAGGAATTAGGAACTAGAACCTTTTCCACAGTGATTCGTAGGGCCATCACCACACCAAAACTTCTCCTTGTAGCCGCATGAAGCAATCAAAGAATTGAAACTGGATTAAAGGAGATTGAGAAGAGTTGTTTTCTTGTTGTTGCAGGGTATTAACCATTTGTAATGGTACTCCCCTGTCCCCTACCTCGTCCTCTTCTTGCACTCATACTCACCATCAGTGAATAGTAAGAGAATTTATAGAGGCATAGGGACGGATATCTTAGGGATACTCATTCTAGGGTATACTTCACCCTATCTCGAATGAGTTACCTAATGTGTTATACTCCTGAGCTAAAGTTCAACCTTTTTCTCTGATACCATTGTAACGACCCTGACTCGACCTTCGAAAATTGACACTGAATACATCACCCGTATTCGAATGCCGTAGATTCAAACGTCGAATCTGCTTCGCCAAAGCTTTTAAAACATAAGAATAACAACACAACAGAAGAAAAGAAATGAATATATCATTGACACAACAGTTGATACAATATTCTGATACAATGAATATCACATAATCAGAGATACCCAACAGCGGAAAGATACAACAACGGACAAGATAACTCCAACATATACTTCAAGAGTGATCGAATCCACAAACTTCATCCCAAATCCAAAGCTGCAAAACTCCAAATCGAAAGCTCGAATCACATCAAGTTTTTTTTAAGCAAGGTCAGACATAAATGCGATTGCCAAAGGAAAGATAGCACCAATATAGGCTCCAAAAGAATCCAAAGACTCCAAAGAATTCAAAACAGAAAGTTGAAGGCTATCGAATCTATATCTACTAGTTGACTATCTGAAACTCTAACTCTAGACTGCTCGTGTGGGAAGTCGTGGGCACCCAGAGTTTAGAAAGGAAACAATAAACTCCAGGTCAGTCATGGGAATGGTATGAGCAAACAAAAACAGTTTATCTTTAAAACGAAATAAAAAGAAATTCACAATGCTTTTTGGAAAATGAAACTGCCATAAGGCCTCCTGCCATACACACAATGCAAGCGCACAGTTGGAATAGATTTCTTCTTATGACAGTCAAAAATTCTTGATATGCGAATGTCCTTTTTGATATTATTATTAGTGCATAGTGCAGAAAACATATCGAAAGTTTAATATTAAACTTAGCCAGCATAGACATTTCGAACTATGCCTACTATAGCTACCATCTAAACAGTGGTGACCACCATAAGTAAATGGCAGGTTATAAAACTAAAACCGTACAAGGCGCGTATTGGATGATTGGATTTCCAACAATGGTCAGATAAAGGAACTTCCTACACCGAACGAAACGCCTCTGGAGGATGCCCCCGAGAACCTAACCGGATCTCTGCCAACACAAGGCCGGGTTACCTCTGCAACTAGGTAAATACTGACACGAGCATGCCATCCCCCGGTCGTTACCGACCTTTATCCGAGGTACCTCTACACCAACAACTACAAAGCAATAAGTTTGCAGCAACCACATAGGTTAAATATCTAGGATCCATACCATGATACCACCTTTTATCCAGAAGGAAATGGACATACCCTCAAGGGGTGCTACCCCTAAATAACCTTGCTGCAACAATTCATGTTTCGACCATTACCGGGTTGTGAGGCTTGACGAAGTCACGTCCACAAAGCTATGCTTTTCAGAAAAAGCCATGCTTCGATCAACACATGATCAACAACACTTCATATGCCACATTACCAAATTAGGAATGTATCGCTAGTAACCATCAACTACATAACCTCTGAGCTCGTACGTCTCAAAGAAGGGCGTTAAGCCAAGAGAATAAATTCTCCACCACCAAACATAAATGTATTTGATAGAAACCAGTTTTGCATCTCAAAGTGTAATGTCAGATACACATCCATACAAGTTTGTTCTAGGTTCGAACAGAACTGAAGGCACTTCAAAAGAAGCCCTTGCAATTAGGGTATTCACAATCACGACCGGACTCCCCATCACATATGGAGATCTATATACCAGCGTGACTCAGTGCAAAGACATTCGACGGGCAATCCTTTCGTTCTCGAAAATACCCGATCTTCACCATCGGTCTCATATTCTATCCATTACGTCGTATCATTATTCGGAATAGGTTCCATGACACAAGGTCCTCTCCGGCTAAACCGAATAATAAGCACAATATTTAAAAACATATGGATATTGGGATCTTAGTTAAGTCACAACTTAAAGTCCAAAAACCTTTCTTCAAATGGTTTAAACAAATTACCATTTTTAAATCTTTAAACAAAAAGATTCACTTCACAAAGTTCACCAATCTTTCACAAAGATTCATTCATAGCTTTCAAAATGATTTCCATTTCAAATGTTTTGTACAAAAGACACCTCTTTAAGATTCGCTTCACTTTGGAAACAAAGTTCACTAATCTTTAATAAAGATTCATTCATATCTTTCAAAACAATTTCCATTTTAATCTTTTAAAATAAAAGATTCACCCCTTTAAGATCCCTTTCAAAGCCCATCAATCTTTAACAAAGATTCATTCATAGTATTTGAAACTATTTCCATTTTGACTTGAAGTCCTTTCAATAAAAACTGGTAATCCTTTCATTATATGAAAGCAATAATCATTTGAAAACAAAAGGTTTCCATTTCGGAAAAATCTGATCAAATATGCACAAGTAATAGCCTTTAAGGTATAAACTTGGGTTACTTTTAAATCCCCAAAATAATACTTTTAAAATACTTTAAAAGTGGTTTATAATCCATATATATAACTTTTATAACACTTTCAAAACATAGTATCCAAAGTAATTCCAAATCTTAAATAAGATATATTATATTCAAGCTAAATTTTAATTTCAAACTTCCTTTTAAAAGCTTTCCACATTCAACCCAATTCCATTTCCAAAACCATTTGGATTCAAAATTCAATTTTTAAATAAAACAATATTTTGAATTCAAAACATCTGTGACTTAACCAATTTCCTCGTGCAATTCATATTTTTGTGTGTATGGTGTAGTCCAGGGGTTTTACACAATAGTGCAATATCATTAATCATCACAATCCAAACACAGTAGTATCGATAAGCGGTATAATCCTATAACGCTTATCTTCATTCATGGATTCACAGATATATAGTATAAATTCATCACAGATAAATAATTTACATTCATCACTGGTCAAATCAAAGTAATTCCATCACAAAGCATCACACTTCAGGGATATCAAACAACTCAAACATTCAACATAATCGCGAAACATCCATTCGTAGGATCAATTAATTTATCCGATCAATTAAAATCAAATTTAGTACTTATGAATAAACACTAATTCTGGTTAATTAATATTAATTAATTACAAACTGTTTTAATCAATTTTAATCATTTACTAATTAACTTCTAATAATTAATTAATTAACCTTAATTATTGATTAATCAATCGTAATAACTAAACAAATTAACCTTTAATCATTAAGTAATTAACCTTTAATTATATAATAATCCTTAGTTAATTACAATAAGTGATTATCCCTAATCACAAATTAATTACATTGAGTAATTATCCTTTTTCACTTGATTAATCAACTTTAATCATTAATTAATTACTTTTAGTTAAGTGATTATTTTTAAGTAATTAATTACCTTTAATTACTTACCTTAATTAATTAATCAATTATTTTTATTTTAATTACCCACCTTAATTAATTAAAGATTACACTTTTTCTAAATTTATTACTCATTTACATCATTTAAATTAAATGCTTGAAATCATTTTTATACCAAAATATTGATTAATTAAAGTTTATTATACTTACAAGGATCACTTCCTTAATTACATTATTTTGTTTTAGAAAACAAAATGGAGATTTAATAAGATAATTTAACTTGTAATTGTTTCAAAAACATAAGAATTTAATTCAAATTACATATAACTTTAAGAATTAAATTCTTGAACCAAACAAATTTTTAAACATTTAAGTTTTATCATGTTAAAACTTTGAAAACTTATTTATTTCATTTGGCTTTGAAAAACTTTGTATAACATTTAGCTTTCGACCTATATCTCTCGTTACTTTTAAAACAAGAATAGATTTACTTACAAAAGTTTTAAAAATGTAAACATAATTTATTTATAGCTTTTTAAAACCTGCTATGTTCAAACATCCCGAGCTAAATATTCAAAAACCCGAGCAAAAACCCAAATCCCCCAAGAAACAACCAGAGCAAATCTATTTTTTTTCTTCTTTTCTTTTAAAACTTGTTATCAATTAGTCACATGCGAATGGACCTTGTAGCAGTCTCGAGCCAACTAACCAAAATCTTGATCTACTCCCCGAGTTAACTTCTTCTTCCCAAACAAATAATCTAGACATACAAGTGCACAGGTGCATGTGCACCGACGATCGGCCTCCCTCCGACCAACTTCGCTACCACCAGCAAGTTATCATCGACCATCTCTACCTGATCGACCACCTAGATCGACAATCCGATCAAGAAACCAAACTTAATTAATAAGATGCGACCTAGCATATAAGACTAATGGAAAGAGAAACCAATTCATTAGCTCACGACACGAACCAAGTCTATGGGTCGCTAGACCATGGGTCACTAGCGACCCATGGTATTGGCTCAGATCGTCAGCTAGACCCCTTAGGTCGTTCCCTATGTACCTACGATCAGTTGATGAAGTGTCCTGGACCAGATGCTCTTCAATCCCTATGAATACTATCACACCTCCAACGGGATCTTTTTTGAACTAGTGGTTGAAGCTCTGTTTGAAACATTCTTCACTCTCTACATCCCTCACAACAATCTCTAAAAGAATTCACTATGATTCTCCAGTCGATTCCAACTCTGGGGATTCAATCAATCCAAGGATAATCAAAGCCTTGTAATCAAACAATACTTGTGACGCAGCGGATAAATCAAAATAAACTTCAATCAGTGAAAGTAGCAATCGGTGGATTGATGAATACCAAAATGCCCAAATTCGTTGATCCGAAGATACCGAATTCTAGCTATCTCTAACACGTTGATCGCGCACGATACCGTGAAAGAAGATCTTCAATTCTTCAAGCGTTGATCAAGCGCACTTGATTTCGCGAATCGGCTTCAACAATCGTTGATTCGAGCGCACTCGAATAACCGAAAGTGGAGATAGGAGATTACACTCAACTACCAATTTAAGATGATAGCACACAGCAATCAACAAGAAATTTTATTCCAAAAATCAACTTCTAAAAAATGTACAACTCACGCGTATTTATAGTGTGTCTCAACCTGAACCTTAAGTCGTTGCCGACTCATCACCCTACGACTCACGACTCAAGCATTCAGCGACTCACGACTCATATTACAACACAACATACCGACTCAATGAATCCACGACTCAACAGACTCACACCTCACGACTTAGGAGCATTACAACACATACATGCATCAGAACATAGTACACGACGTATGACTCAAGGCAATTACGACTTAAATGATACGACTTAATATTGCTACGACTTAAGACACACTGACCCTGGACGACTTACGACTTAAGATAGTCACGACTTAACCCTTCAGCACAAAGGCTTAACGACTCATCTCCAGGCGACTTAACTCCGAACGACTCTTCTCCAAGCGACTCATCCCTGAACGGCTCATCTCCAGGTGACTTAATTCCGTTCCTTCATTATGTCGTATAAACATAGGTCGTAGCTCGTTCCTGTTAGGTCGTAAACTTAATGCCACTTCCCTCTCTGGCTCCTCGTTAAGTCGTGAACGACTTAGGACTTCTTCGTAAGGTCGTGAACAACCTTTGTTAAATCGTGAGCGACTTATACTTCTCGAACGACTCAAAAACGTAGCCTTCTCCCAACGACTTAAAGTCACTTCATTAACTCGTGACTTGTTATCACATGATTCATTAAGTCGGAAATGACTTAATTCTACCCTCCTAAGTCGTGCGACTTAAATACTTGTCCTTATCTCGTATACGACTTATCCTTCTAGCCTGGGCTACATCATCCTCCCCTGGTTGAGAAAAATTTGCCCTCGAATTTGTAAATTCTTCTACATCAGATTGTCCATCTCCATAATACGGCACAAGATGCTTAACATTGAATACGTCAGAAGTGTATACATCCTCCGGCAGCTTCAACTTATAAGCATTCTCATTGATCCGTTTAACAACTTCTACAGGACCAATTTTTCTGGCTTTCAACTTGTTATAAGCGCCTACTGGAAAACGTTCCTTGGTTAACACAGCATACACCAAATCACCTTCGTTAAATTCTATATTTCGTCGCTTTAAATCTGCAGCTCGCTTATACTTCTCATTTGCTTTCGCCAATCGTTCCTGAACGATTTTATGACATTCAGTCAACTCATCAACAAAATCAGCAGCTCGTTTAACCGTCCCCTTTGGTTGTGGTACTACTGCCAAATCCAACGGTCCCCTGGGTACGTTTGAATATACAATCTGAAATGGACTGAATCCTGTGCTACGATTCACTGCATGATTATGTGCAAACTCTGCCTGGCATAACTTCATGTCCCAACTCTTCAGATTATCCTGCACAAGACATCGCAACAAATTCCCAATGATCTGTTAACAACTTCTGTCTGCCCATCAGTTTGCGGATGATAAGCACTACTAAATTTTAGCTTTGTTCCCACCATCTTCCACAAACTTAACCAAAAATGGCTTAAAAATCTGGTATCCCTGTCCGAAACAATAGACTCTGGCAACCCATGTAAACGATAGATTTCTTTAAAGAACAACTGAGCAACACGAACAGCATCCGCCGTCTTCTTACAAGCAATAAAATGTGCCATTTTCGAAAATCTATCCACCACAACAAATATAGAATCATTTCCCCTTTGAGTTCTCGGCAAACCCAGAATGAAATCCATGATGATATCAACCCATGGTTTAGTCGGTACAGGTAACGGCATATACAATCCTGCATTTGTCGCTGTTCCCTTCGAAACCTGACATATATGACATCTCTCCATAAACTTTTCAACCTCTTTCCTCATTGATGGCCAAAAATAAGATTGAGAAATTAACTGTAAAGTACGATCTCTACCCACATGGCCTTCTTCGTGCAATTCTTTGATAATCTTCATTCTCAAACTGCTCTCTGGAATACATAATCGATTTCCTTTAAACAAGAATCCATCAACCAACATAAATTCATCAGTATCTCCATCCTTAACTTTCTCAACAAACTTTGCAAAGTAAGGATCCTCCTCAAACAATTCTGGTAATAATTCAAACCCTGTCACCTCAACTTTCATTGTAGCCAACAAATGGTTCCTTCTACTCAAAGCATCAGCCGCACGATTCGTCACCCCAGATTTGTGCTTAACAACAAAGGTAAATTGCTGTAAATATGCAATCCACGATGCATGCCTTGTTGAAATCTTATCCTGCCCCTGTAAATGCTTCAACGCCTCATGATCAGTGTAAAGAGCAAACTCTTTCTGAAATAGATAATGCCTCCAATGTTTAACAGCTTGCACAACAGCATAAAACTCAACATCGTATGTACTATATCTCATCTTTTCCCCTGATAACTTCTCACTAAAATAAGCAACTGGCCTCCCACTCTGACTCAACACTTCTCCAATCCCAACCTTTGATGCATCAGTGTGTAGCTCAAACAACAACTGAAAATTTGGTAATACAAGAATTGGCGCTGTCGTCAAAAGTTCTTTGATTCGTTCGAAAGCAACCCCCGCTTCCTCCGACCAAGAAAACTGCTTCCCTTTCATACAATCAGTAACCGGTGCCATCACGCTACTGAAGTGAGGAATAAACCTTCGGTAGAATGATGCCAATCCATGAAAACTTCTAACTTCAGTGATAATTCTCGGCTGTGGCCAATTTCTAATAGCTTCAACTTTACTCTGGTCCACTTGGATTCCCCTCTCAGACACAACATATCCCAAGAATAAAACACTTCGAGTCATGAATACACATTTCTTCGTAGCTGCATAAAATTGTTCCTCACGAAGAATAATTAACACCTTTCTCAAATGCTCTACATGCTCCTCTGTGCTCGCACTATAAATCAGAATATCATCAAAGTAAACTACAACAAACTTCCCAATGTACGGTCTGAAAATTTGATTCATCACCCGCATGAATGTACTTGGTGCATTTGATAAACCAAATGGCATAACCAACCATTCATATAAACCTTCCCTTGTCTTGAATGCGGTCTTCCATTCGTCTCCCGGTCTAATTCGAATATGATGATAACCACTCTTCAAATCAATCTTCGAAAAGATCGTAGCCTCACTCAACTGATCTAGCAAGTCATCCAACCTTGGCATAGGAAATCTGTAGCGAACAGTAATATTGTTCAAAGCTCTACTATCGGTACACATTCTCCATGTTCCATCCTTCTTCGGCACCAACAAGGCTGGTACTGCACAAGAACTCAAGCTTTCCTGAACACGTCCCTGCTCTAACAACTCTTCCACTTGCCTTCGTAACTCTTCATGTTCCTTCGGACTCATTCGGTAATGTGGTCGATGCGGTAATACTGCTCCCGGAACAAGATCGATTTGATGTTGAATGTCTCTCAGTGGCGGCAACTCCTTAGGCAACTCCTCTAGAAATACGTCTTCAAATTCTTTCAAAACTGGCTTTGCTTCTTCTGGAATCTCAACCTTTTCATGACTCTCTCGTCCAATTAACAAATAGAGTTCAGGCTCCTCTTCAACTTCCTTAACAAACTCCTTCAAAGATAGCAAAGTTTTCAGCTCTTCAATCTCCTCCAACTTGCTTTCCTTCTGTTGTTGCTTCTTGGGAACTAAAGTGATTTTAGTACCTTCAAACATGAAACTATAGCTATTAGCACGACCATCATGTTGTACTACTCTATCAAACTGCCATGGTCTGCCCAACAACAGATGACACACATCCATGTCTACAACGTCACACCAAATTTCGTCTTTGTACTTCTTCCCAATAGAAAAATTAACACAAGCCCTTCGACACACCTTCACTTCACCACCCTTCCTTAACCATGCTAGCTTGTACGACTTAGGATGCTTCTCAGTTTTCAAGTTCAACTTCCTTACTGCTTCTGTAGAGATAATATTATCACAACTTCCAGCATCAATAACGAACTTGCAAACTTTCCCTAGAATAGTGCATGTCGACTGAAAAATATTGCTTCTCAACCAACTAGAATCTTCCTCTTGCTTTGGTGTAAGACAAGATCTCCTCATCATCAAATTACAACCTTCATCTCCAGACAATTCTTCTTCCTCCTCAACATAAGGTGCATTTGAACATTCTGCCTCCTCACCATCATCCTCAATTTCAGCAACCATTGCTCTCTTCTTCGGCTTCGGACATTCATTGCTTTTGTGACCCAACTCCTGACAATTATAACATTTGAAACCACTGCTAACCTTCGCCTTCTCAGCCTCCTTCACCACTGGTTTTGTAATAGGTTTAGGAACATTAGAACTTCCACTAACACCCTTCGCTTGATTATTGGAATTAGTAAACACACCACCTCCACGCCTTCCTTGCTTCTTCCAAGCCAATGCTTTCTGATGTGCCTCTGCAACTGATCTAGGATCAAACATATTAACCATATCCTGGATCTGCATTCTCAATCCCCCAATGAATCTAGCGGTTAGCTGTTCTTCCATTTCCATAATATCATTTCTGGCAATGAGTTGGTAAAATTCATCTGCATAATCATTAACTGACTTCGTCCCTTGCCTCAGATTCTGCAACCTCTGGTACATAAGTGATTGGTAGTTGTAAGGTAAGAAAGTAGCTCTCATCAACTTCTTCATCTTCTCCCATGATTCAATCTTTGACTTTCCCATTCTCTCCCTTGTAAGTTTAGTAGCAACCAACTTCACTCTTCTATGCTCAGGAACCTCCTTGAAATCAAAGATCTCTTCAACATTTGACAACCAATCTATGAATTCTTCAGCTACCATTCCTCCTTTAAACTCTGGAATTTCCATCTTCATACCCGATTCCCATCGACGATCATCCTCTACATCCCGATAAGAATTTCAAACTTGGTCTCGATCTCGATAATGAATACTAGCTCTATCACCCTCTTCATCAAAATCAAATGTACGCCTACACCGATCTCGACCATCAACATCCCTTCGTTCATGCATAATTCTTCGACTATGTCTCTCTTCATCTCTATACGCCTCGTTTTCAAACTCTCGTGGAGTTCTCCTCTCTTCATGTCCATAGTCATGATGATCTCTCTTTGATGAAATTGATGTTTCTCTTCGATATCTAAAAGAATGCGGTGATACCCTCCTCGCTTCCGTAACCGATGGCGAAACTCGGTTTCCTCCATGGTTCGAGTTTGGTGATCTCCTCCTTTGAGTTTGATTCAAATCATTCATCAACTTCTCTAACTTTCCAATGCCTTCATCAAATTTCTCATTAATACGTTGTTCCATAAGCTCGGCTTCTTCTCTTCGATACAAGGCTTCAACGTTTTGATGACGATTAGCTCTCCTTGGTGGCATGATTGGAAATTCTTCACAAACACTTCAAATTTCACAAGTTTCACAAATTTCAACTCACGGCTCAAACACTTGTCTCGGCTTGAACTCACGGCTTAACTCCTTAACTCGGCAACAAGTTGACTCGGCCTCCACCTTAACAAAATGTGATTCAACACAACTATGCTCGGCCTTCAAACGCTTCACGGCTTAACTTGGCTCGCACACTTCAAAAATTTGGCGTGCAAAGATCTCGCGACGAAACTCAAACACTCTTCCAAGTTTGATCCAAAATGAAATAGATCAAAATCTTCAACTCGTTGCAACTTCAAGATGAACACGATGAACAACAATTTCAAACTTCAACTTCAAAAATTGGCTCCAAGTCTCGGCTTAGCTATGATTGGCTAAGTCTAGCTCTGATACCAAAAACTGACGCAGCGGATAAATCAAAATAAACTTCAATCAGTGAAAGTAGCAATCGGTGGATTGATGAATACCAAAATGCCCAAATTCGTTGATCCGAAGATACCGAATTCTAGCTATCTCTAACACGTTGATCGCGCACGATACCGTGAAAGAAGATCTTCAATTCTTCAAGCGTTGATCAAGCGCACTTGATTCCGCGAATCGGCTTCAACAATCGTTGATTCGAGCGCACTCGAATAACCGAAAGTGGAGATAGGAGATTACACTCAACTACCAATTTAAGATGAAAGCACACAGCAATCAACAAGAAATTTTATTCCAAAAATCAACTTCTAAAAAATGTACAACTCACGCGTATTTATAGTGTGTCTCTACCTGAACCTTAAGTCGTTGCCGACTCATCACCCTACGACTCACGACTCAAGCATTCAGCGACTCACGACTCATATTACAACACAACATACTGACTCAACGAATCCACGACTCAACAGACTCACGCCTCACGACTTAGGAGCATTACAACACATACATGCATCAGAACATAGTACACGACATACGACTCAAGGCAATTACGACTTAAATGATACGACTTAATATTGCTACGACTTAAGACACACTGACCCTGGACGACTTACGACTTAAGATAGTCACGACTTAACCCTTCAGCACAAAGGCTTAACGACTCATCTCCAGGCGACTTAACTCCGAACGACTCTTCTCCAAGCGACTCATCCCTGAACGGCTCATCTCCAGGTGACTTAATTCCGTTCCTTCATTATGTCGTATAACCATAGGTCGTAGCTCATTCCTGTTAGGTCGTAAACTTAATGCCACTTCCCTCTCTGGCTCCTTGTTAAGTCGTGAACGACTTAGGACTTCTTCGTAAGGTCGTGAACAACCTTTGTTAAGTCGTGAGCGACTTATACTTCTCGAACGACTCAAAAACGTAGCCTTCTCCCAACGACTTAAAGTCACTTCATTAACTCGTGACTTGTTATCACATGATTCATTAAGTCGGAAATGACTTAATTCTACCCTCCTAAGTCATGCACGACTTAAATACTTGTCTTTATCTCGTATACGACTTATCCTTCTAGCCTGGGCTACATCAACTTGTAACAACAATCAGTCTATAATAAAACTATAAAGTGGACACATGCATCGTTAACTGCCGAACCACTATAAAATTCCTTGTCTTCTTTCTTTTATTGTCTTTTTTATACCTTTTATCTGCGATATTGCTCTGGTAGAACAGGGATGGGCTTTCAAACTCAAACCACGGTGTTGATCCATTTTTTGGGCTTGCATGATTATTTCTAAAACTCCATTTTAAAGACCTATGTACATACGTAAGTATAATCAAAATAGGTTAAGGTGAATGCTACAAACACATTACCACAACGAAACCAACACCATTTCATACTTATTATCCTACTTAAATTCCCATAATTAAAGATATAATTATTTTTCCAAACTTATTTATAATATTTTAACACTTAACATATTATCTAAGGGTTTAAATACTTGTGTTACTAAAACATTATTTACAACAAACCCCAAAACCATTTACTTTTCCATTTTCTTTAAAATTCCATTTTGAAAATCCAATTATTTTTCAAAAGCATAGGTAAATGGGTTAAAACAGATGTTGCATAAACATCAATACTACAAACCCAAAATTGATTTTTATACTTGCCATTTACTTTAAAATATCCATTTCAAAACTCTAAGTACACCTCTATTTATTAAACATGGTAATATACCCTTTCAATAATTTAAAAAACAACCCATTATCATATAATACTATAATCTTAAAACTCCTTCTAAATTCCTTTACAAATAACAAACTTCTCTTTTTAAAACCTCTATATATACTAAAATACCTATAAAAAGATGGGTATTTACATATACTAATTTATTTATAAAACAAAGAAATTTAATAAATTACTATAAAACATTTGCAAATGTATTATAATATAAAATCCTTTTATTTCCTTAATACAATCTTTAACTATTTCTAAAACCATTTGTTATTAAAAATACACTTTAAAAATATTTATACATATATTAAAACCATATATATAATAAATACATACTTTTAAAATACTTATACATATTTTAAGATAATATATATAATAAAATAATACTTTTAAAATACTTATTATATTTTTTTAAACACCAATTAAAAACCCGTTTTAATAATTTAAATCATATTTTTATAAATCCCTAATTGATTTAAAAAATTATATTCAAACCTTGTTATTCCTCAATAATAAGTACGCTAACGGTACTAATTATAAATACGAATAAGCCTTATGATGTCTTTTAAAGTTAACTTCAGAATCGAAAATAAAATGTTTCAAAGTGCATCTATCGCAACCGTTTCACCTCTATCACTTGTAATTTTCCATTTCTAATTTACGACAAATGTCTAAACCAATCCATTTATGTCAAACACACCCGAACGCATGTAGAACTACCCAATATGTGTGTGTGTGTAGACATATATATATTTCCAAAATATATCACATTTTATCCAATTTAACATATGTCAAATATCATGGATTTCAAAGCACATTTATAATGAATATATCGTTTCTAATATATGTTTATATATATATGATGCACCATCACTTTTTCAAAGTAATATCATACATGTAAACAAATAGTTAGAGCCATGTTAAATGTTATAGATGATTAACAAAGATATTATACTCAATAATATTGTTCTCACTTGATTTACAAAACAAGGTGGGGTCCAAAAGTAATAACTTTCATTGTTTGTTATACAATTAATATTTTCAATACAACAACAATTATTTATACAACAACATATAATAAACTGGCGAGTAAAACACACCCAAACTCTAGTTAATGCTTTCACGTTCCCATATAGTCCAAAATCGAAAGCCTTTGATTTTGAATAAAATTTCAACAAGCTCCAAACTCGATGAATCTAACTCCATTGCGTAGATAATCCATATACGAATGCAATGGCGAAACATCGCCTCGATCAGACTTCGTATAAACGAGATATGTTTTTCATAAGTTATCAGACTAAAAAACATAATTACTTAAACTAATCAGATTAACCTTCAAATTACCTTGTCTCCTTCCTTATACCTTTCTTCTTCGTTCATACCTTCGCAACCTGAGATGCACGAACATGTGCATCATTTTATTGCCATGGCAAATAACTTCATGGTACTGTGAACCGACTTCACCATCAAGTCCCTCTACACGAGCTCGACATGCTTGACACCTAAAACCTAGCACCATCGACTAGTTTAAGTTCCGATCAATTTCCCCCCCAATCGACACCCAGGTCGCACTTCATCTCGACCAGCCCGAGTGCCTCCACCTATGTCGATGATGAGTCATTTGACGGGGATATAGTTGAAAGGAAGCAACGTACGAAGCTCCAGGAATCACGACAGAAGAAAACATTAACGCTCTACCTACTGCAAAAGCACCAGCTGCAAATCCAAACTTAGGGGTGAAAACCTAAAAGAAGGATATAACGATAACTCTCTTTGGCTCTGAAGATGACAAACAATTTGAGGAATACAAATTGGATGAAAATGCCAACGTGAAAAACGCTAGAAGAAGCTCTAAAACCCATGCCGTAGCACATACTAAGCAATAGATGAGGAACTGCTATTCAGACAATACTCCTAGAGGTAGGAGAACCAAGATGATGTGATATAAACCAAGATCAATTACAATGCCATGCTCCGATGGTATATTATGGCCACTCCTGATTGACCAGCTTCCAATCCTATCATGGAGCTCCTATCGTCGAATCACGAATGGTCATCGTAAAAACTTGTCAAAATGGTCGTTGAAAAACTCAAATCAGTCTTGACTCGAAGTCGAACTCGGGTAATCACCCATTTGACTCGAAGTAAACAAAGGAAATTTTGGTCCGAAATCAAAATAGATTAAAACCAAAATTTTCCCCAAGAAAACATGCAAATGGCTCCAAGCAACGTTTGTCACCAACCCAGCACTTCAAAGTTTGTGACTCCTATCAAATGGAAAATTTTCTCGAGTTGGGCTCCTGGTAAAATACCACCGATGCATCAATGTCGATCCATCCTCCTTTGCCTATAACTCTAACATGCAAACTCCAAATACCTTGAAATTTGAATGCAACCTTATGGGGCCTTCTTTGTTATCCCCGACCGATCTCACCTAGTTTGAAATTGTTTGAGGATCTTCACTGATTCATGACCCCCATTATAAGTGATTCACCATTTGGTCAGCATTTCCAATCATTTAAGTGTGGATAATCATGCATCAATCATTCTCAAGTATTATAAACTTCTGTGACTTGAAAGTAGACTGGTCTAACAACGATTAGAGCATCTTATCCAATTGAAACTCATTCACTGAAGCCGTTCACATGTAAATATCCATAGAAGTTTACCATGCCAACTATACCTTTTGTAAGACTAATTCAAAATTTCTTTGTTACAGGTATGACTAGCAAATGGACGAAGCGAGGGCGACGGATGCAGTCTACTGCAAGATCGTCAGGAATCATTAAAGGATGAAACAACCTACTACCCTGGAAGAATTCTATGGGAATGAAAACCGGTTCTAAAGACTAGAAGTTATTCAATTAGAAAAAGGCAAACCCAGCAGTGTGCCAAAAAACATACCAAACAGTAAAGGAGCCACAGGACCTCAGGGACCTTCTGCCCAAGCACGACTACTAAGACCCAGTAGAAAAGTGCCCCAGCTAACTGATGAAATCAGACGAAAAGATGATTATCAAATAACACTCTAGCTAGCTAGCAACTAAAGAATGGAACAACAGCCTAAAGTGATGCCATCTCACTCATCCTTGTCTATGCTCCTTTTCCAAATGAGCCATACTGGGACACTAGGGACATTTCAGATAGCATGGAAAAAGAAATGCTTCTATGCCCTCGACAAGTCATGTCAATCCCCCTTCTGGGAACCGACGTTGTTGGTGGCGTCGAGAAGTCTTGTCCAAAGGATCATCGAACAAACATATCCAACATCTTAGCCTACATAAACCGATAAAACCGTGTTCCCTCGAGCTGAGTTCGAAAAATTCCTCTTAAAGTCAATGAATCAGTGCTTTAAGACCTTCGGGCCGTCGGACACACGACCCAAAACTCCTCTAATAATCAATAAATTATCATTCAAAGGCCATCTGGTCGTCGGACATCCGACCACAAAAACCCTTCACGAGCGTGAAGGTCTTTCACGAAAGAAAGCGTCGTGAAGGTGAACCAGTAGATCAACGATCATCTAATCCAAAAAACCCTTTGTGAACGTAAAGATCTTTCACAAAATAAAGCATCATGAAGGTTATCAGTATATCAACGGTCATCTGATCCAATAAACCTTTCGCAAATGCGAAGGTCTTTCACAAACCAAAGCTTCGTGAAGGTGAACCGGTGGATCAGCGGTCATTTGATCCAAAAAACCCTTCGTGAATGTGAAGGTCTTTAACAAACCAAAGCATCGTGAAGGCAAAATGGTAGATCATTGAAATTTATGTATGACTGATATCCACGTAGTTGAACTGGAAAATCAGCAGTCAGCGGTTCTAGAGCTCCCCGAAGTCAATGAAGTCACCCTCCATGACAACAAATCGATAATCATACTTGTCACTCCACAAAATTAATGGAATCACTTTTAACGACTAGTGACACAAACAGTGCTAATTCCAGAGCTTTAAAGTTTCTCAAAGAAACTAAGCCAAAAATGAACTAATCTTGTGACCATCAGAGGGCAACTCGAATCAAGCCAAGATTCGGCACTTGGGAAAATCGCACCCATTGGATCGGGGACAACCAAACGAGTTGTGGAGAGACCATGGATATAGTTCAAGCGCACCAATAGCATTGTGGCAAGAGGGGCATCGCACACACTTGATTTGCCATAAGAATGGTCGAGACTAATCATACCACAGTTGTAACGACCCATAAAATTTTAGCAATTTTTAATTGGTATTTAACGTATTGAACTGGATTTTGAGAAATTATTAATAATAAAATTTTGAAAGAAAAAGAAAATATGTTATGTATATTAATGATTTGTAGTGCGAGCTGTGTACATATATTTTAAAGTTTGGTTGTGGTTATACCTATAAGATCTAGTACAAAAACTTTATAAACTATTATTTATACTATAATATAAATAAGTTTGATGTAAATTGGATAACATAGTTCATTTCTGTTGGGTATAAATATCAATAGTGTGGTAATAAATTTACGGTCTCCTTTTTCTTTTCAGCAAGGTGTGTAAATTTTAAGTATATTGAGTACGTTCCATATATATTTATTTTGGAAAACCACTATATATGTATGATGGTCTATTTGAAGTGTATATATAGTAAAGCATATTTATATCGAGTTTTATTTTATTTACATGTGTTATAATAGCTATATATATAAATGTTAGTCTTGATACTAGTATATAGTTTTACTGAAGTTTGATTTCTAGTCATGTTAAATATATATATTTGATTTTGGGTTTTTGTGTCACCATTTCCAGTTTATTTTAGTGCATATTTAGTATATCTATACATATGTCGTCAGCTATAAATACGATAGTTAAGGGTTTCATATATCATATGAACCGAAGAAGAAGAGACGTATATACTATATTTAACTACATATATGAAGTATATGTTTTAAGGGTTGATTTAAGGTCTGCATTAAATTTGGTAGTCTGCATGTTTGTTATGTACAAAGATAAGCATATATGAATTCATTCATATGTAGCCTTTACATTTTGAAAGAATATACATAATATTAAATGAATATTGGTTTTTTTAATATTATATATAAGGTTACCTTCATCTTCATTTGTCTCATTTTCATTTATTCGTGTACGTTTTCGTTTTAATTATTGTACACATCATGGTTCCTTTTATAAATTCATCGCCCATAAATAGTTTATTTCTTTCCCCCTTCATCTTCATTTGTCTCATATTCATTTATTTATGTATTTTTTCATTTCAATTATTGTACACATCATGGTTCCTTTTATAAATCCATCGTTTCAATTTATTTTATGGTCTGTTACTCTGCCTTTTCAAATTTGAACGTGCAGCTGGTGGCATTAAAAATTTGCTTTAATTATCCACTGGATTATCGTGACCGTCCCACTACTCTATATTTATTCCTGTACGTTTTATCTTCGCTTAAATTTCTCTATCCATTCCTTTTTCCATTTTAATATCCTTGCCTTTCCATACTCACGTGCTTCCCAATCAAGCAATAAATTGTTTAAATATCCACCTTATCAACTTGACCGTTGTTATTGCATCACACCAGTATATAATTCAAATCTATCATTATTCTACCGTTTCTTCTTTAATAAATTATATGTAACAGTATATCATAAATGGACAGCTCATTCTCCACCCATTCATTTCTCCTATTCAATTAATATTGGAATATAAAGTTATATATTTGGTATACAATTTAAACAACCGTTACCATTCATACCTCCTAAATTCTAGCGATTGACCCCTCTATTTCCATGGTTCCAATTTTAGTTGCTGGATTACTCATTCCAACCATTCAACTATATTAAATATTTATAACGTGTAGTCTCTGAGCCTATTTAGCTTCATTTTTTTCTTCCTCTCTATTGCTTCTTGAAAAAAAAGAGATTTTTCCCATTACAATGCTAAAACACATATGATGGAAAAATGAAAAAGGACCAGTTCTCCTTCCTATAGCTTCGTCAAGCCTCCACCACCACAGCTCGAACAACCTGTCAAGAGCCACAACCCACTCCATGCCTCCTCGCCTCGTCATCCATATTTTTGTAAACGGTATGCGTATCATGTTGCAATATATGTTTCGTTTTTAAATGTTTACATATAGCATGAATATGTACTAGTACTATATATAGTCTATTTTGTTTAATGGATATGTTATACAAGCTGTATTTTCTTTTGTCTAATGGATTTCGTAACTTATAATAAATATTATTGCATTAGTTGTTGTTTTCAACTTCCTGCAACACTTATTTTTTATTATAAATTTTAGCTTGCTGCAATTCTCTTTTCATCTATATTATTGTATTCTATTATCTAATATATACATTTTATCTAGTTATATATATTATACTATAAGGTGTATATATATAAGTTTTCATAACCCTTTATAATATGTAGCTATGTATATAAGATTGGACCTGTTATATATGAAAGCATTGGTTATAGCAACTAAAAATATGCAAAGGAATTTATGGTGATATTTACTTATGAATAGAACAAGATACGTACCACCATCTGTATCTTCGTCTCTCTCCCCATGTTTTATTATTATTATATACATATATTCTTTCTTTCTTTTTTTCTCTTTTCACTCCTTTCATTTTATAGCTTTTAAATAAATTGACAAACGCTTTGGAAGTATTTAAACGCAGTACACGACAAATTTAATAAGCAGTGGTGTTTTACGTCATTTATAGCCAATTTTTTTTGATAAGTTCATACATTTCTAAACTGAAAATAATAAATATATGATGCGATGGAATTTGAATTTTCATACGCCGTGCCATGAGCTGATCTTAAATTTAAAAGAGGTATGATATATCAATCGCTTACAAATAAGACGAAGATAACGTCCTAATTAACTTTTAGCAAATTGAACGTTACTGTCGTTATTAAGAAACCAACGTATTGTGTCATTTGATTATTTGGGTACTAATAGTACGTTACTTTATTCATTCCATCAATTCATTTCACACCATGTTATTTTAAATAAATTGCTACTCTTCTACTGAAATTTATCCCAAAATTTAATAAAAATGATCCGACGGTGTATTAGCCATCAGGACTAATCCCTGAATTCCAAACGTTGGATCCACTTTGCGTTCTATTTTTTTCTTATCTTTTTCCATAAAACATATACAAAGTATATAGTTTATATTGTTTTCTGATGTTAGTTGAAATATAAATATTGATTTTTAAATAGTATATCTATATATATAAGATACTTTTGTTGTTCGTATATAAATGGTATTGTATGTGCATCTTTATGAAATAGCGCCCAATATACATTATTTTATAAAAGAATTTATTCGTTATGTCAACTAAATATATGTTACAATTGGTTTATATAAATATATTATAACTGATGTTGACTTCTTTCATTATACTCTTTCTTACAACTAAAATATGTCAGTATTGTAACCTAGCACATGATTTATATTAGTCTGTTTATATAAGTATTTATTTCAAATTTCATATTGTATATATGCTTGATTCTAATTTATGTGTTTTTTAAAAAAAACAATGATTTTGGAAAATATAAATACATATATATTTAATTTAATTTAATATGTGTTGAATTTAGAATATGACTTTATATATATAGTTATATATATGAGTCCACTCATACCATTATCTTCACTGATCCCATTCTGACTTGTTCCATCAATTCTTGTTATCAGCTTTGATCGTTGAATTCATGCCGATTTTGCTTTGCTTCGATTCATAATTCAAATTTCAGTGTCTGTAGCAGTATGCATATCCGTGTCATCTTCTGTATTATTTAGGATCGAGAGGTGAGCAATCACTCACGATTAACATTTTTTTATTCATTAAATTTGATTTCAATTGAAACACAATTGAAATATGCTGCTGTAGTTATTTAAATTTGTTATATATGCCATTATCTGTAACTGTTCACCTACGGGATATGACACCATATCCTGTTGTTTATATTATATTGTTATTGATGATATATGCCTGTTATTTTATTGTATTTTCTATTATCACTCTGCAAGTTCCCTGTAGTTTAGAAATCACTACGGTTGAAATGATACATACCCGAACAGACTTTAGAATAGGAGAAAATCGTTATGGGTTGAAATGATAAACCCAAGCGATTTTCATTTAATTGAATTTGGGATTACGGGTTGAAATGATATCCACCCGTATATATTTAGTATACGGATTGAAATGATAAATATCCATAGCACTTGACTATATGATAGGAATATATACAGACACCGTTGGTCCATATAAATATTTTGAAAATAATTTCTATAATTTTGGAAAGAAATATATGGTTTAATAAATTTGATTCTTAAGATATTATATAAATGAAAATTGTATATATAGATTTAGTAGTAATATTTGATTTAAATTAGATTGATTTACATATAATATGGTTAAGTATTTATGTAAATCTATATTTCAAATAGATTCTCTTGTCATAAATTGAATAATTAAGATTGGGAGATAAATTTGGGTTTATAAAAATGGTATTTAAATAAGGATTTATTTAATTAAATCGATTTGAAATTTTTGAATGGGAAATTTAATGGGTATGATTTTATAACTGGATTTTTGATTTAAGTGATTTAATGAATATTTCACGTTTAAATAAATTAAAGAAAATATTGAGTAAAATGTAATTTAAGGTTACTTAAATGATATTGAATCTAATAAGGGAGTATTTCAAGACTAAATAATAATGAGGTTAAAACGAGATCTATATGAAACTGTTATATAGAACATTTAAATATTAAAGCCTTGAACTATATTGGAATTTAAATGGTTTATGTTGAGATTCGGATCTGTATTTGAAGCCAACGTAGTTGAATTTGTTATTTAACAACTAAATTGAATTAAAATGAAAATTTAGGTTGAACTAAATTTGAATTTATTATTTAGAAAACTAAATTGAATGAAAATTTAGATGAAACGTTGAATACTTAAAGTTTTGAAATATATGAAAATATAAAGGGGTATTTGTGATTATAAATCCGAATTTGAGATCGATAAAATTTAAGTGGTTATTTTAGAAATTGAGTTGAATTTAAATTGATAAATTGAGATTGAATTTAATTTGAATGGGAAGGTCGAGTTGATTTTGGAACGATTTGTTAAGTTGAGGAAATTGAAAATACTTTACTGTATAAATTATTTAATATATATAAATACTATTTTGAGAAATATAGAGATATTTGAAGTGAAAGTGAGATTTGGTTTTGAAGTATAAATTAAGCTGAAATGACCACGGTGTTATAGTGTATTTCTACCTTGTAGAAAGTTCCATGGACCCTTAGAGGATGGTTATCCCAAACATCCTTTAAGTTATTTGTATTTCAGTTGATATTTCACTTGAGTTGGATTTATTGATATAAGAATGTTAATCCTGACTCGAGTGTTTTGTGTTTTGCTTTACGCTCGGGTCAGACTGAGTGATACAACATTTGAGACTCACCTTTGGAGTTCGGAGCTTCATTTGGAAATCCAACCATCGACTCAGATTCCAGCCTTTCCAGTTGATTGGTTCAGAGAAGCCATCTGTTGCATTGGAGACTTCACTGCATTTGAACTATTCGGTTGTATTTTTCTAACTCTGATGTATATAGTAGCTTCATGAACTACTATTTTTTATCTATTCCGCTGCATTATATTACTCTATGATATGTGATTGATTTATTTACTGTATATTTTAAGTATTGCCAAATTTTAATTAACAATTCGATATTTTGAATTATTCAAGTCGGATATGTATGGTTTTATTGTCGATTTGAATGGTCCAAAACAGCGGGTCATTACAGTTGGTATCAGAGCTTTGGCTCTAGGCAAAACTTGGCATATATGGTAAATTTATTTACAGAATCACTTTCGCTCGAGTTGAATCTCTTCCTTTTGACTCAATTTCCTTTGAATTTTGGAATGTCCCTCGGTTCCGAAATTCATTCTGTCTCTCCCTATTTATATTCGTTTGATTCCGGAGTATCCCATAACTCCACTGAATGGTTTGTAAAGGAGGTGAAAACTCCTTTTCAACTGGCATGGACTCATTGAAGATTTCTGTATCCTCGGTTTACGATGCTGCTATATCTTGTTATGTCGAATTCTATATCTCTGGCGATCTAATGTCGAATTGCCTCAGAATTCTACACCGATCTAATTTTGGAATCACGGTTGACCCGAAAAGGTCTCCCGCGATTTATTGAAGTATATCCATCTTCTATTTTGTAATTTAATTATCGCATCTTCAATCGAGTTTATCTTCGAATCAGAATTCTATTGATTTGAGTTCCTCTAATTCAAATCTCTATCTTTGTTTAAAATCCATTCTTAAAATTATCCTCTGAAAATCAGGCTTTGTTTGTATTTTTGAAATTGTTTATACCGAAATTTTATTTTGATAACTATGATTTTATTCTATATATAAAAGTGAAAATGTTATTCTATATAAAAAGGTTTTGAAAGGATTTGAAATTTTGAAAAATTAAAAGAAATTGATTTATATAAAAATGATTTGTAACTGTAGAGTTAAATTTGAAATTCGAGAATTGAATTTCGGTATTTTGAAATTGGTTTTAAGATTTTGGAAAATATATAAAAATAATACGATTTAAAAGTATTTTTCGAATAAGAAATGTTTCAAATGAGTTCAAAAGAATTCCAATAATTTTGAAGAAATTTTAAAGAAGTTTTAAAGAAAATAGAAGTCCAGAACTCACTTATGTCGCTGGAAAATAATTTCGGTGATGAGTGCACGCATGATCGACATTGATTTTCGAGTTTCAAAGTGGGGGAGAGGCCACTTTAATAGCTTCGCTATTCGAGTGATTTTGTAAAACAATTTTTGATTTCAAATTCCGAAGTATAATTTGATATTTTCGAAAGACATATGTATATAATTGAAACAATTTAAAATGAGACCGGTGTTCAGTCCTCGAGTTTCAGATTTAATAATTGATTTATTGTTGATTTTCAACTCTTGAATTGAAAATTTGATTTCCCTAACTGTTTTGAATGTTCGAACACTTCCAAATCGAGATAAATTTTCAAGGCTAAGAAATTTCGAAGAGTATAAAATGTTTGATAAAGAATATAAATTTAGTTTTGAAATGTTTTGAAAAAAAATAGTTTTGAATAATGGCTTTCAGAAAGGTAAATTGGATATTTCAAATAGAAATAGATAGTTTAAAAGTTTTAAAGGGATAATTATAAATTTGGAAACTATTTTGAGTATAATTGATTTTGAGAAAATATTTTGTTTTGAAACTAAATTGAAATTAAAAACCAGTACTTATATGGTGATTTTGGAAATGAATTTGTTTGACTTGAATTATTTTAATTTGGAAACTGGGATAATTTTCTAAACCTATTATTTTGGGAACTTTGAAATTTAGATATTTAATTTGGGGGAAAATTTGGTGAAATCATATATGATTTTGAAACCGAATTGATATTGAAATGATTTGAAATTTGAGAACCTTATATTATTAAGCACTTGATTTGGGAGTGGTCGAACTTATATAAAATGGATTGTATAAGTATGAAGTTGATTTGAAATCTATTGATTTGAAAGGTACTCAATTTGGAAAGAGATTTTATATAATCGAAGTCTATATAAGTATGATTTGATCTACTATTGATTTTGGAAATTATTCGATTTGGGAAAAATGGAATCCTATATATATGGACTTTATATAAGTACGATATTTGAAAGTGATTTGAAAAGGTACAATATGATATATATTTTCGAAGTAAAGATATGGAAAGTGCCTTCTGCTTGATATCCGCTTTGTGTCCACATCGTGGATTCATTCTATCGATATTATTCTCTCTGATTTTTGGTTTTTCGGATGTAATACTCGAGTGTTCCCACAGTGGCGTAACCCATGATTTTTTTCTCTCGCGACTGCATAGCGCAATTGCCTTGCTAAGTCTGGCCTAGGGGTACAGATTGTTTCCTGAAGGATCCAGGCGTAACCTTTGTGTATCCTGCAATCTGTGTAGGTCGCGAATAGTAGAGAAACTGCCTAGCTAAGACAACCTAGGGGTACGGATTGTTTCCTGGGGGATCCAGGCGTAACCATTGTGTATCCTGCACTCTACTAGTCATCATGGCGTAACTCGCAGGGCTGAGAAAGCTTACGGATACAGATTGTTTCCTAGGGGATCCAGGCGTAAGCATTGTGTATCTGCGAACCATGGTCGGACAAAGGTTTTGGTTTGGTTGTTTTGTTTGGATTGTACTTTTCATATCTATTTTAAAGGTTTTTCAAGTATTTTCACTAGGTGTTGAAACAAGTATACTAAGTACTTGAAGAATTCTAGCTTTGCGCCTGATCAACGCATGGCCAGAGTCTGCAAGAACGAGGATAAACTTGTTGAAACATCGAGTTATAAAAGTATTTTCGAAAGGAAAATTGGTTTCGATATAAAAGTATTTTATTATAAAGGTATTTCCTACAAATAAAATTCTTAATTTAATACCATTTCAACTAAATCCCAATTTATCTTCCTAACCTCAATGTATCCAAATTATTTGAAATATAAATTTTCTATTAATATTTGAAATTGAATTTTTTTTTTGGTTTGAAATTAACTATTCGAGCCCGATACTATTCTTTTGAATCTACCTTATCTGCCCTACTTTATTTATTCACCTATATTCACTTTTCCGAATCTATCTTCTTTCCTTCTTTCCTTATTTTGAATATATCCTTTAAAATATTGTTTATTTATATTCTATGTAACATCCCGGAAATTTGTGTGTTAAAATTTGTGATTTATTTGAACTTTTAAATTCAAATTGTGAAATTTCAAGACAAATTAAATATCATTAATATGAGATAAAGGAAAGATATATGGAATTAAATAAATAAACAATAATAATAATGATAAATAAATAAAAATATATATAATAAACAGGGAATTGTTTAAACAATAAAATATATGTGACAAATTAAAACTTATAGTTAAACTTCAAATAGAATTTTTTTTTCAAGAGTATGCTTATGATAAAAAAAAACTATATAGTTAAAATCTTATGATTTATAACATGACATATGTAAGATATAACTTGCATATAAATTGTAAACCAAGAAACAATAAAATGAAGAGAAGTATTTTTAAACAAAACAATTGTACATACAAAGCTTATGCAAGAAGATTTAACAAAGATAAATATCTCCAAGAACAAACAAAAATTGTACTTATAAAGGAAAAAAAATCAACAGCATATATATGTAAACTAAAATGAGAACAAAGGCATTAAATGCCATCTATTCAAACACAAATGAAAATCTTACTTAGCACAAACAAAATCATATCAGCCGAAAAAAAAATTTGATTTGTCAAAGCAAGAAAAAAAAATAAAAGAGAAATCTGAATCAAGGGAAGTAAGCTGTCCTAGAAGATACCTACCCTTGTACAGACTATCTACTTTATATATGCAGTGCAACTTAGTTCAACCTTTCATATAAACACATCCATACTACCTCCATTTCGTTCAAAACTTTTTACTGAAGAAAGGGAGAAAAACACAACAGGAAAGAAAGATTCAAACTGCAGTTTCCAAAACAAGTAAAAGCAACCTCTGTTTTAAATTTAAAGCAACTCTGTTCTTTCCTATCAGGTGAGTAAACTTATTTGTTTTTTTGAAATCTAAGTATTTAGCTCATAGATCATGTGTTTTTTAAGTTGTATATTGGAAAGGAAATTTTGTTATTGTTTTTGTATTACTGAAAATATTATACAGTTTATCTTAAAAAGAAAATTTGTTCAAAACAAAAGTAACTGGAAGAAAATTCAAATAAAACTCACACAATCTTTTCCTAGCTTATTTTTTTTTTAAAATAAGTTGTTGAAACTTGCATCAAATTTTAAAATTTTGTTTTGAGCTTGAAATGAAAACTTTGTTTCTGTAACCAAAGTTTTATAGTAAAAACAAGATTTTATTATTTATTCAAGTATTTCAAACCATTGATTTGATTATATAACTCAGATCTACATACAAAAATAGGATTTTTAAAACCAAGATGGTGATTTTTCATTAAGTTTTTGTTGAGATTTTTAAGATGATCAGAAAATCGAATTTTTGTAAAATTCCGGCAACCAAGACGATCGTAAGCCTCGTGATCGTCGTCGTAGCTAGGTGGAGGGCTTGGCATCACCAGAAAAATGCAAGTTGGATTTTTAAAAATCTAGATTTCGTATTCGAGAGTGATTTAGGGCTTAGGAACCCATTTGGGTTCACGTTCGAAATGGCGATGTCGCCCCGTCCACCGGTGACCGGACTTCGTGCCTCCGGTACCCATCGTTGCGTTACACGCTGAGGAAGCTTGGGTCAAGTTTTCGTGGTCTCTGATGACCAGAGGAGGTGGCGCGGGCTCGTTTCCTGGTGATGTGCTTTTGGATTTGTTTGGTCGAGATGTCTCGATTTTGCTTTTGAGTTTAATTCGAGACTTTGGGTGTTCGTACTGTTTTGGGAAGTGGAGAGCGACTCGTGGATGGCCGCAGCACCGTCCCACGTTGGTGAAGTTGGCCGTGCACGTGTACGTGCAGTGGTCGTGTGTCAGTGGTGAAATCTGGGAGAGGAGAACAGAGTGACTCGAAGTCACTCTCGGGGAAGTGGGGTAGAAACTCGAAGAAGGACTCGAGTTTGTCCAGGGTTGTAGCGTGGTTGATTTGGGAACTTAAGAAAATTTTTGTAAAAATTAGCACTCGGGTAAGTTTTAGCTAAAACCCGAAGCAGAGGCCCATTTCTCTCAGGGATGACTCGAAGAACCCCTCGGGTTGGACCTGAAGATAACAAATCCCAGTTTTGCAATATAGTTTTAAATGATTTTCTAATTTGTTCTTTATAAATGATGATAGTAGGTTAAGATAATGTAAAGTGTTTTTTTTACTTAACAAAATATTTAAGAAGTATATTCAAATTTGTTAACTTAAAACAAATATATTATGATGGTTAAATAATGATTAAATAATTAATGATTAAAATTACTTTGAAATTAAAGGTTGATTAATTTAAAGAATAATTAGCAAATAAAAGTAATTAAGATTTGGTTAATTAACCATTAAGAATTAATAAATTAATATAGTTAATTAAAGATTAAATGATTAATAAAGCCAGTTTAAAATTTAATAAATTTATAATTAAGTGAAATTTTAAACATTGATTTAAAATAATCAATAAAGATAATTATTTGGTTAATTTATTAAATTATATTCACTTTGATTTGGAAATAATTAACCATTGCTATGCACTATATTGATTTCTGTTGTGATTGTGATACTGTGTGATGCACTATGACTGTGATTTGCTCTGTATTGATGTGAAAACCCTTTTGCCGTAAACGGCATTTAAACTTCGATGCGGCAGGGAGTCGGATTTCAGTTTGTTATCCGAAACCCACATCGAACCCTGAATGTGAATCTTTGTGATTGATATATCCACGTGTTTTAAAAATTGAGCGCTCACTATCCGGTTTAGCCGGGAGAGGACCTTTGTGTCAGATAACCCATTCCGAATAGTGATACGTCGAAATGGATAGCATTGAAGACCGGTAGTGAAGACCGGGTGTCTTCGAAAACGATAGGATAACCTATCGATTGTCTCTGCACTGAGTTGCTCCGGTATAGAGATTTCCTAAGTGATGGGAAGTCCGATCGGGATTGTGGATACTCGGATTTGCAAGAGCTTCTTCCTTTATTGGACGAAGTGCCTTCGGTTCTGTTCGAACCCGGAACAGACTTGTATGGTCGTGTGTCTGACACTACACTTTGAGATATAATGCCGATTTCTTTCAAATACATATCTGTTGGTGGCGGAGAATTTATTCTCTTAGCTTAACACCCTTCTTTGAGACGTACGAGCTCAGAGGTTATGTAATTGAAGGTTATCAGCGATATATTCCCAAATTGGTAGTGTGGCATGCTAAGTGCTGCTGTGTGTTGATGATCATTAGTTGATCATTTGTGATCAAAGCAAAGCTTTCGTGTAAAGCATAGCTTTGTGGACGAGACCTCATCAGACCTCACAACCCGGAAATGGTCGAAACAGGAAAGTTGCGGCAAGGTTATGAGGGTCGCGCCCTTTAGGGTATATCATTTCCTTCTGGAAAAAGGTGATGTCATGGTATGGAGCCCAGATATTTACCTATGTGGTAGCTCCAATCTCATTTACTGTGTGGTTGTTGCTTTGTGACGGAGGGCCCTCGGATAAAGGTCCCAAAGGACCGGGGAGTGGCATACTCGAGTAGTAGTTACTTAGTTACAGAGGTAACCCGGCCTTGTGTTGGCAGAGAGCCGGGTAGGTTCTCGGGACGTCCCGCCAGAGGCGTACCCATGTGGCAGTAGGAATTTCCTTAACCTGACCATTTGTTGGAAAATCCAAAGAAACAATACGAACCCTTTACGATTGCAATTTGTATAACCTGCCACCTCAGGTGACAGCTATAGTAGGCATAATATAATGGTACCTATGCTGGCTAAGATTAATATTCTATTTTCGAAATGCTTTCTACACTATGCACTAATAATAATATCAAGAAAATTTCTCGTATTAAGCATATTTGACTACATTAAGAAGAAATCTCCTCCAAATGTGCGGTTGCATTGTGTGTGTGGCGGGAGGTCTTATGGTAGTTTCATTTTTTTTTTCAAAAGCATAACGAATTTTCTTTACACGTCTAGTTTATTTAAAAGCAACTATTTTTGTTTACTCATACCAGTCCCATGACTGACCCGGAGTTTATTGTTTCTTTTCTAAACTCTGGGTGTCCAAAATTTCTACACGGGCAGCCTAGTAGCAGGTTTCCATATTGTTGGAGTTAGCGATATTTTGGAGCTTTACTTTGGAGATATTCTAGAAGCTTTTTGGATCTCAGGTAGTTAGTGTTTCTTGGAAGGTTGTTATCATTTCATTCCTATGAAGACTTTTGGATATATGATCATCGATGTATTATTATGATGTTATTTGGAGTTACGGTGTATGTATTAAATACTCTGATGTATTGTTGGGTATTATGATATTGTACCTGTGATGTATGCATGATATTCATTTTTGTTCCGCTGTTTTATATTCATCTGATGTTGTTATAAGCTCCGGCGATACGAATTTGATGTCATTTATCGGATATCAAGCTCGGGTCGTCCCAAGTGGTATCAGAGCTGCAGGTTGAGTAAGAACTTTAGCTACGGAGTATAACACATCAGATGGCTCATTAGAGATGGGGTGAAGTATACCCTAGAATGAGTATAACCAAGACTGAAACTCTAAATTTATTAGTCTATTTCTTTTTACTGTTGATATTCCTTAAGATATTTCGTCCGTTTATCCAAATCAATTTTCTTACTAATTTCAGATAGTAAGAATGAGCGGGCGCAGAGGAAGAGTTAGGGGTTAAGGAAGTGCTACAGTACCTAATCAAGTTCCCCCAACAGCGGTAACAGCAGTACCTATCCAGCATCAGCCGGACTTGGCTGATTTATATAAGAAATTCGCAAAGCTTGGTGGTAAGCCGTTTACCGGCAAGGAGTCAATTATTGAGGCTCAAGCATGGATCAGATCATGTGAGTAAATCTTTAGAGGGCTGAAATTGCAAGATGATCAGAAGCGACTTATAGCTTCTTGGCAACTTCAGGATGAAGCCTCAGCTTGGTGGGAGACAATCACGATAGATAAGCCAGAAGATGAGTTTTCTTGGGAGAAATTCAAAGAAGTGTTTGAGAAGCGATATTTGCCATCAGCTGGAATTTCTCGGATGTACCAGGAATTTATGGACCTGAAGCAGGGAAATTTATCATTCGAGGAATATCTGAATAAATTTAATGAGTTATCTCGTTTTGGTCCCGAATTGGTGAATACGCCTTTAAAGAAGAATGAACGATTCATTCGCGGGATGAATAAGAAATTCCACGAAAGAATGACAGCCCACGTTAAGGAGTCTTTTTCAGATTTAGTTGATATGAGGTACCGATATGCCACACTTGATATGCAAGAAGCCCCGGCAGAAAAGGGAAATTCCGGCAATCCAAATTGGAAGAAATGGAAATTTGGAGGCAAGAAACCATGGCAAAGCAAGGAGAAAAAGAAGAGCATCCAGGGTAGTAAAGCTGAGAATGTTACTTGTTATAATTGCTGAGAAAAAGGCCATTACGCAAACAACTGCAAGAAGCCAAAGAGAGACCAATCTGCTCAAAAAAAGCCTAGGAAGTGCTATTACTGTCAGAAAGTGGGGCATGAAGTTAAGGACTGTCCAACCATGAAGCAAGCTCAAACTGCAAAAGTGTACGCAGTCAAAGATCAACCTGCATCTTCCAAGGCAGAAAAAAGAAAAGGAGTTCTCGAAGGTAATCTTACCATTTATGATAGCATTGTTAAAATTCTATTTGACACGGGTGCTACACATAGTTTTATCTCTCAGCAAGCCATTAATGAATTAAATCTTGAACCCGATTTTGTTGATGAGCCTATATGCGTAAAGAATCCAGTTGGAGGTCCCGCGAACCTTTGTCTTCGATGTAGAGATGTTCCTATCTCATACTCTTGTTATCAATTCCCTACTGGTCTCTTTGTTCTTGATTTTAACGAGTTTGAAGTCCTACTCGGGATGGATTTGCTAGCGAAATACGAAGCCAAATTAGATTGCAACAATCGATTGATTTCTATTAAAACCGAATTTGGAGATTTCATCGAAATTTCTTGTGAGGACCCTAGTCCGAAAAGAGAAGGGTTGATGTATAACTTGGGTTATCCCGAACCCAGCTTAGGGTCCATACCCATTGTTAGAGATTTTCCGGATGTGTCCGGAGAAGTGAAATCTCTACCTCCACATCGAGAAATAGAATTCAGAATCGACCTTGTACCTAATGCTCGTCCTGTAGTTCACGCAAGTCGCAGGATGGCGCCCAGGGAAAGGGTTGAATTAGTCGAGTAGACCAGGGATCTACAAGCAAAAGGATTGATTCGACCCAGTGTTTCTGAATGGGGTTCAGCCGTTGTGTTCATCGCTAAATTGGATGGATCTTTGAGGTTGCGTGTAGATTACCGCGATCTCAATAAGCAGACTCTCAAGAATAAATTTCCTCTATCTAGAATTGATGATCTATTTGATCAATTATGCGACGCTCGTTTCTTTTCGAAGATGGATCTAGCTCAAGGATTCCATCAACTACGAATCACCGAAGATTGTGTACATTTAACTGCTTTCAGGGGTCCCAATATGTTCTACGAATGGTTAGTCATGCCTTTTGGGCTAACCAATGCTCCAGCATACTTCGTAGACCTTATGACTCGGGTGTTTCGGGAAGTTTTGAATAAATTTGTGCTCGTATTTATTGATGATATCTTGATTTATTCTAAGACAGAAGAAGAACATGCCGAACACCTTAGAATTGTTTTGGAAATATTAAGGAGAAATATTCTATATGCAAAATTTTCCAAATGCCACTTCTGGGTCAGAGAAGTCAAATTTCTCGGCCATATTGTTAATGAAGAAGGGATTTCGGTTGATCCTAGCAAAATTTCTGCCATTCTTGATTGGCGAAAGCCCACTACACCAAAGGAAGTTCGAAGCTTTTTGGGTGTAGCAGGCTATTACCGGAAATTCGTTCAAGATTTTTCTAAGATAGCTAGTCCTTTGACGAAGCTAACAATGAAATATGTAAAATTCAATTGGAATCCGAAATGTGATGAAGCTTTTCAGGAGTTGAAAAAGAGATTGACTACTGCTCCTGTTCTCGCTATTATAAACGGGAATCAAGGCTTATCTATCTATACCGATGCTTGCGGTGATGGTTTGGGTGCAGTATTAATGCAGAATGGGAAGGTGATTGCCTACGCGAGTAGACAATTACGTCCTCATGAAAGAAATTACCCCACCCATGATTTGGAACTCTTAGCTGTTATCTTCGCTTTGAAGATATGGTGACATTCTTTTGGGTAAGAATCTTTTCAGCTTTGTTAACCGTTTATGAAATTAACTTAACTTAAACAATATACTTAATGAGCTCTCTTTCTCTAGGTGAAAAATTCGAATTATTCACCGACCATAATTCCTTGAAATATCTCTTTACCCAGAAGGATCTGAATCTGCGACAACAATGTTGGTTGGAATTTCTGGCATCTTATGACCTGGATATTCTGTATACGCCGGGAAAGGCCAATGTAGTTGCAGACGCTTTGAGTAGGAAGCACGCTATTCTTGCTCATCTGGTTATCACTCCTACTCTTCTTGAAAGGATTTCCAGCCAACAGAAAGAATATGAGTTTCCTCATCAAATTTATGAGAAAATGTGTCGTGGAGAAAATACTAGTTTTGAGATAGACAACAATAATGTTTTAAGATTGAAAGGAAGAATTTGTGTCCTTGACATTCTAGAGCTGAAACGTGAAGTTTTAGATGAATGCCTCAAGTCCAAACTTTGCATCCATCCAGGAGTCAATAAAATGTATCGAGATATCAAAAGAACTTTCTGGTGGAAGACGATGAAGAGAGATATCTCTATTTATGTGAGTCGCTGTGCTACTTGTCAGCAAATCAAAAGCGATCAAAAGAAAGTGGCTGGTTTACTTCAGCCTTTGGAAGTACCGAAATAGAAATGGGATCAGGTATCGATGGATTTCATCGACAGATTACCACGAACCAGGAGGGGAAATGAAGCAATTTGGGGTATAGTGGACCGTCTAACCAAAACTGCTCACTTTATTCCAATGAAATCCACTCGAACTGCAGCAAGCTTAGCAGGTATATATATAAAGGAAATTGTTCGTCTCCATGGTATTCCCAGCAGTATAGTGAGTGATCGTGATCCGATCTTCACTAGTAGATTTTGGGAGGCATTCCAAGTGACTTTGGGAACCAAATTGAATCTCAGCACTGCTTATCACCCACAATCTGATGGGCAGACTGAGAGAATTAACCGAATTTTAGAAGACCTATTGCGCGCTTGCATTCTTGACTTTGGTGGATCTTGGGAGGACTATTTGCATCTGGTCGAATTCTCCTATAACAACAGCTATCAGGCTAGTATCGAAATGGCTCCCTTCGAAGCTTTATATGGTCGTCCGTGTCGATCACCTGCATGTTGGATCGAATCAGGTGATAGACTCGTTCTTGGACCGGACATAATTAAAGAAGCCACGGAGAAGGTAGATTTTATACGGAAGAAGTTATTAACTGCTCAGAGCCGTCAGAAAAGCTATCATGACCGCCGAAGAAGAGATTTAGAATTTCAAGTTGGAGATTCTGTATTTCTGAAAGTGTCTCCGATGCGGGGTGTATTGAGATTCGGGAAAACTGGAAAGCTAACACCGCCTTATATTGGTCCTTTTCCTATTCTGGAAAGGATCGGTCCTCTAGCATATCGAGTACAGTTACCCAGCTGGTTGTCTGGTGTGCATGATGTGTTTCACATTTCTAATCTTCGAAAGTATGTGCACGATCCAGATGATATTATTGAAGAAGCTGCTCAGCAGGACCTTGAGATCACTCCCAACTTGGCTATAAGAAGGAAACCGATAAAAATTGTAGATCGTGATGAGAAGCGATTGCGAAACAAAGTTGTGAAATTGGTCAAAGTTCAGTGGAGTGGTGATCCAAAGGACTGTACTTGGGAAACTGAGGATAATATGAAGAAATCATATCCCAACTGCAGAATAGACATCTCGGCTTAAACTGTAAGTCATTTCTTTATTTTTCCGAATTTGTATATCCTTTGTTTCCTTTTCTCTCTCTTTCAATTTCGAGGACGAAATTTTCTTAAGGAGGGGATATTGTAACATCCCGGAAATTTGTGATTTATTTGAATTTTTAAATTCAAATTGTGAAATTTCAAGACAAATTAAATATCATTAATATGAGATAAAGGAAAGATATATGGAATTAAATAAATAAACAATAATAATAATGATAAATAAATAAAAATATATATAATAAACAGGGAATTGTTTAAACAATAAAATATATGTGACAAATTAAAACTTATAGTTAAACTTCAAATAGATTTTTTTTTCAAGAGTATGCTTATGATAAAAAAAAAACTATATAGTTAAAATCTTATGATTTATAACATGACATATGTAAGATATAACTTGCATATAAATTGGAAACAAAGAAACAATAAAATGAAGAGAAGTATTTTTAAACAAAACAATTGTACATACAAAGCTTATGCAAGAAGATTTAACAAAGATAAATATCTTCAAGAACAAACAAAAATTGTACTTATAAAGAAAAAAAAAATCAACAGCATATATATGTAAACTAAAATGAGAACAAAGGCATTAAATGCCATCTATTCAAACACAAATGAAAATCTTACTTAGCACAAACAAAATTATATCAGCCAAAAAAAAATTTGATTTGTCAAAGCAAGAAAACAAAATAAAAGAAAAATCTGAATCAAGGGAAGTAAGCTGTCTTAGAAGATACCTACCCTTATACAGACTATCTACTTTATATATGCAGTGCAACTTAGTTCAACCTTTCATATAAACACATCCATACTACATCCATTTCGTTCAAAACTTTTTACTGAAGAAAGGGAGAAAAACAAAACAGGAAAGAAAGATTCAAACTGTAGTTTCCAAAACAAGTAAAAGCAACCTCTGTTTTAAATTTAAAGCAAGTCTGTTCTTTCCTATCAGGTGAGTGAACTTATTTGTTTTTTTGAAATCTAAGTATTTAGTTCATAGATCATGTGTTTTTTTAGTTGTATATGGGAAAGGAAATGTTGTTGTATTGTTTCTGTATTACTGAAAATATTATACAGTTTATCTTAAAAAGAAAATTTGTTCAAAACAAAAGTAACTGGAAGAAAATTCAAATAAAACTCACATAATCTTTTCCTAGCTTATTTTTTTTTTAAAAAAATAAGTTGTTGAAACTTGCATCACAGTTTAAAATTTTGTTTTGAGCTTGAAATCAAAATTTTGTTTCTGTAACCAAAGTTTTACAGTAAAAACAAGATTTTATGATTTATTCAAGTATTTCAAACCATTGATTTGATTATATAACTCAGATTTACATACAAAAATAGGATTTTTAAATCCAAGATGGTGATTTTTCATTAATTTTTTGTTGAGATTTTTAAGATGATCAGAAAACCGAATTTTTGTAAAATTTCGGCAACCAAGACGATCGTAAGCCTCGTGATCGTCGTCGTAGCAAGGTGGAGGGCTTGGCATCACTAGAAAAATGCAAGTTGGATTTTTAAAAATCTATATTTCCTATTCGAGAGCGATTTAGGGCTTAGGAACCCATTTGGGTTCATGTTCGAAATGGCGATGCCGCGCCGTCCACAGGTGACCGGACTTCGTGCCTCCGGTACCCATCGTTGCGTTACACGCTGAGGAAGCTTGGGTCAAGTTTTCGTGGTCTCTGATGACCAAAGGAGGTGACGCGGGCTTGTTTCCTGGTGATGTGCTTTTGGGTTTGTTTGGTCGAGACGTCTCGATTTTGCTTTTGAGTTTATTCGAGACTTTGGGTGTTCGTACTGTTTTGGGAAGTGGAGAGCGACTCGTGGATGGCCGCAGCACCGTCCCACGTTGGTGAAGTTGGCTGTGCACATGTACGTGCAGTGGTCGTGTGTCAGTGGTGAAATTTGGGAGAGGAGAGCAGAGTGACTCGAAGTTATTCTCGGGGAAGTGGGGTAGAAACTCGAAGAAGGACTCGAGTTTGTCCAGGGTTGTAGCGTGGTTGATTTGGGAACTTAAGAAATTTTTTGTAAAAATTAGCACTCGGGTAAGTTTTAGCTAAAACCCGAAGCAGAGGCCCATTTCTCTCGGGGATGACTCGAAGAACCCCTCGGGTTGGACCTGAAGATAACAAATCCCAGTTTTGCAATATAGTTTTAAATGATTTTCTAATTTGTTCTTCATAAATGATGATAGTAGGTTAAGATAACGTAAAGTGTTTTTTTTTACTTAACAAAATATTTAAGAAGTATATTCAAATTTGTTAACTTAAAACAAATATATTATGATGGTTAAATAATGATTAAAATTACTTTGAAATTAAAGGTTGATTAATTTAAAGAATAATTAGCAAATAAAAGTAATTAAGATTTGGTTAATTAACCATTAAGAATTAATAAATTAAGATAGTTAATTAAAGATTAAATGATTAGTAAAGCCAGTTTAAAATTTAATAAATTTATAATTAAGTGAAATTTTAAACATTGATTAAAATAATCAATAAAGATAATTATTTGGTTAATTTATTAAATTATATTCACTTTGATTTGTAAATAATTAACCATTGCTATGCACTATATTGATTTCTGTTGTGATTGTGATACTGTGTGATGCACTATGACTGTGATTTGCTCTGTATTGATGTGAAAACCCTTTTGCCGTAAACGGCATTTAAACTTCGATGCGGCAGGGAGTCGGATTTCAGTTTTTTATCCGAAACCCACATCAAACCCTGAATGTGAATCTTTGTGATTGATATATCCACGTGTTTTAAAAATTGAGCGCTCATTATCCGGTTTAGCCGGGAGTGGACCTTTGTGTCATATAACCCATTTCGAATAGTGATACGTCGAAATGGACAGCATTTGAAGACCGGTGGTGAAGACCGGGTGTCTTCGAAAACGATAGGATAACCTATCGATTGTCTCTGCACTGAGTTGCTCCGGTATAGAGATTTTCTAAGTGATGGGAAGTCCGATCAGGATTGTGGATACCCGGATTTGCAAGAGCTTCTTCCTTTATTGGACGAAGTGCCTTCGGTTCTGTTCGAACCCGGAACAGACTTGTATGGTCGTGTGTCTAACACTACACTTTGAGATATAATGCCGATTTCTTTCAAATACATATCTGTTGGTGGCGGAGAATTTATTCTCTTAGCTTAACACCCTTCTTTGAGACGTACGAGCTCAGAGGTTATGTAATTGAAGGTTATCAGCGATATATTCCCAAATTGGTAGTGTGGCATGCTAAGTGCTGCTGTGTGTTGATGATCATTAGTTGATCATTTGTGATCAAAGCAAAGCTTTCGTGTAAAGCATAGCTTTGTGGACGAGACCTTATCGGACCTCACAACCCGGAAATGGTCGAAACAGGAAAGATGCGGCAATGTTATGAGGGTCGCGCCCTTTAGGGTATGTCATTCCCTTCTGGAAAAAGGTGATGTCATGGTATGGAGCCCAGATATTTACCTATGTGGTAGCTCCAATCTCATTTACTGTGTGGTTGTTGCTTTGTGACGGAGGGCCCTCGGATAAAGGTCCCAAAGGACCGGGGAGTGGCATACTCGAGTAGTAGTTACCTAGTTACAGAGGTAACCCGGCCTTGTGTTGGCAGAGAGCCGGGTAGGTTCTTGGGACGTCCCGCCAGAGGCGTACCCATGTGGCAGTAGGAATTTCCTTAGCCTGACCATTTCTTGGAAAATCCAAAGAAACAATACGAACCCTTTACGATGCAATTTGTATAACCTGCCACCTTAGGTGACAGCTATACTAGGCATAATATAATGGTACCTATGCTGGCTAAGATTAATATTCTATTTTCGAAATGCTTTCTACACTATGCACTAATAATAATATCAAGAAAATTTCTCGTATTAAGCATATTTGATTATCATAAGAAGAAATCTCCTCCAAGTGTGCGGTTGCATTGTGTGTGTGGCGGGAGGTCTTATGGTAGTTTCATTTTTTTTTCAAAAGCATAACGAATTTTCTTTACAAGTCTAGTTTATTTAAAAGCAACTATTTTTGTTTACTCATACCAGTCCCATGACTGACCCGGAGTTTATTGTTTCTTTTCTAAACTCTGGGTGTCCAAAATTTCTACACGGGCAGCCTAGTAGCAGGTTTCCATATTGTGGGAGTTAGCAGTATTTTGGAGCTTTACTTTGGAGATATTGTAGAAGCGTTTCGGATCTTAGGTAGTTAGTGTTTCTTGGAAGGTTGTTATCATTTCATTCCTATGAAGGCTTTTGGATATATGATCATCGATGTATTATTATGATGTTATTTGGAGTTGTGGTGTATGTATTAAATACTCTGATGTATTGTTGGATATTATGATATTGTACCTGTGATGTATGCATGATATTCATTTTTATTCCGCTGTTTTATATTCATCTGATGTTGTTATAAGCTCCGGCGATACGAATTTGATGTCGTTTATCGGATATCAAGCTCGGGTCGTCACATTCTACCTAGTTTAATAGTAATTTTTTTTTATGTTTCATAAATAATTGATCTCATAATTAATTGAATGGATTTAACAAAATGAGTAATCTATTAAATATTAATTAATTTAAATAATAAAAAAAAGTATACGGTTTTAAATAAATTGTTCAATTTGTTTTTCAAAGTCTAAAATTTTCATTTGGTTGTTTCTATTCTCCTACTTTATTCCTTTTCGGGGATGTAAAGTTTTGAGTGGGGGAGAGTGTAACGATCCATAAAATTTTAGCAATTTTTAATTGGTATTTAACGTATTGAATTGGATTTTGAGAAATTATTAATAATAAAATTTTGAAAAAAAAGAAAATATGTTATGTATATTAATGATTTGTAGTGCGAGCTGTGTACATATATTTTAAAGTTTGGTTGTGGTTATACCTATAAGATCTAGTACAAAAACTTTACAAACTATTATTTATACTATAATATAAGTTAAGTTTGATGTAAATTGGATAGCATAGTTCATTTCTGTTGGGTATAAATATCAATAGCGTGGGTAATAAATTTACGGTCTCCTTTTGCTTTTCAGCAAGGTGTGTAAATTTTAAGTATATTGAGTACGTTCCATATATATTTATTTTGGAAAACCACTGTATATGTATGATGGTCTATTTGAAGTGTATATATAGTAAAGCATATTTATACCGAGTTTTATTTTATTTATATGTGTTATAATAGCTATATATATAAATGTTAGTCTTGATACTAGTATATAGTTTTACTGAAGTTTGATTTCTAGTCATGTTAAATATATATATATATATATATATATATATATATATATATATATATATATATATATTGTGACGACCCGCCCTTCTACTACCAGAAAGACGTATCTTCATTAAGAAAGAAAGGGATAGAAAATAGAAAAGAAAGAGAAAGAAAGAACAGCAACATCAGAATCTCACAGCGGAATGGAACAAAATATAATATATAACATAAATATTACATAGTTTTACATATATCAGAGTTATACAATATCAATACACATGACAACCATACATACATCTATCACTATATACATCGGAGGTACAGTTCACAACAACTACAGACACAGCGGAACTAGATAGATATCTACATACGTCTGAAAACTCCTGCTCCAAGCTCCTCCAGAAATCAAGTCCGAGACCTATCACTTGGCTACTCATAAAAATTTGAGTACCCAAGAGTTTATGAAAAACAAAATATAAACTCCGGGCCAGACATGGGTCTGGTATGAGTAAACGGTTTAAGGTTGTTTAACTTTGAAAACATTTGAAAAGAAAGGTATCACGTAAGACTCCCCATAAATAAATACGGGTAAGTTTTTACCTTACGCTAACCAAAACATTTCAAAGGAAATCCAGTGATATTATAATAGTGTCTAGGGTTTTCAAGTAAATAGAAAATAGCCGAAATTATTACATGATTAAATTCCAGCTACTAGCCACCAAAGTGGGTAATACAAATCAAAACCGTAGGGTCTCGTAGGGAAAATGAATTTCCCACAATGACAGGGCTACTGGGGTACCATCCGTCACAGTACGGGGCCTAGATCACCGTACCGAGGATCACTCCCGACCCCCTGCTACACAAGGCCGGAACCATTCCTTACTGAACAGTCCCAAACAAGATAAACCCCGCAGTTGGCGCGACCAACCGCTCACTAAGCCGAAATATAAAAGGGACATCTAGACAGGGGAAATATCTTGTCCTGCTTGGGCATGACCCACCTAACCTTGCTGCATCTCCCCTATTTTAGCCATTCCTGGTTGCTGAGGCTTGAGGCTGCGATTACCTTTAAAGAACATATCACTTAGAATGCTCATCGTCCTCCTGGCGATGTGTTGAAAGCATTCAATCCATACAAGTTCGTTCCGGGTTCGAACGAAACCGAAGGCATTATCTCGTCACACTCATTTTGGAATCACCCTCAGAGTCAACGACGATAACCCTTGCATTCTGAATACACCATCCCGATCTTCTTTTCAGCATTCATGACCTAACCTTTAAATTGGATCGATGTGGTTTTCGGAGAATCAAATTTGATTCTTCCGATCCCGGTCTCATCGAATCCAACCGCCATTTTAAGGGCCAAGTTGTCTAACTAATTTAATAGTTAAGACAATTTAAATTCAACAATTGAATTAACATAACATTTATCACAGATAAAACATATACAAACATCATAGATATATCACGGCATATCAGAGAGCATCACAGAATATCATAAATTTAAACATCACAAACCAGGCATCCAGCATACACAACAATCCATAAGCAATCATTTAAATTCTCATTGAAATTAACTTGATTTAAAATCAATTACTTGAGAATTCATCGCTTGATCCTGTTTGCTTAATCGTTGATTAACAGTTAATTACTTATTTCCTTTCAAATTATTTACTTACAATTAATTACTTATTTCCTTTCAAATTGTCTTAATGATTTCTTAATCAACTATTAAATCCTAATTACATTTTATTTCACACCATTAATTTAGTTACTTCCCTACTCAAGTGATTTAACTTTAATTACATAATTAACTACTACCTGATCATTAATTAAAAACTTAACTATTTATTTATAAAACTTGATTACCCTTTTATTAACTGCTAATTACTTAATCAATCAACAATTAATTCTTAATCAAGCTACTTAATTAATTAACCATCGATTCATAATTAAATTACTTGATTAACCAACTATTTATTCATTTATTATTACTTAATTACTCAGTTAGTTAGTTGATTCCCAATTATTAATTATTAATTTCATATCACAAATTATTTAAACTAACCATCTATCATCAATTTTATTAACTATATAACTTCAATTAACCACTTAAATTAATTATTATTTATGAATTAACTTCTAAGTAATTAGCTAACATTCTTACGATTTAAATTCATTTAACATATGATTTTTTTTTATTTTTTTATTACACAATCAATTTAAAATTATCAATTTAAAATTTGAAGTAGAAATTACATTCCAATTACTTATTATTAGACTCCTATCTCTATAGACTTTTCTTAAGTAACTTTTAAATTTAAACTAACTAACTAACTATTGTTTAATTAACTTAGTTAAACATTTACACAAAAATTATTATACACAACCTATGGGAAAGCACTCGAGACCGCACCGCCTTTTACTCGATAAAACTCGAGTTTCCCTCGTGATTTCCCCGCATCCCATCTTTCCTATTTCCCCATCTTCTCCCTTTCCTGTTCTATTCTTCTCCTCACTTAAATTAATTTTTTTTATATGAAGAACGAACTGCTGTAGCCACGCACTCAAACGGCTCGAAGACAACCTCGACGCAACATTCAATTAACTCGAGTACGAGCACGCGCCTACTCACAGACCCATGAACACCACTACGCCACCGTGCACGTGCACGGTGGCTCACCTCGCCTCCGGCGCTTTACGCTACCACCAGCAAATTCAAAACGACTCAGCTACCAACATTCAAACACAAAACCCATCGAAGATTATCATATCAAAAAAATGACCTGATGCTCGAACCCAATGTTCGAACGTCATCGAGAAAATGGCCCACCTCTCCATCCATGACCACTAGAGGCGAAACCCCTCCGCCTACACCACGTCCAATCCCGGCCTAACCTTCCCTCTGACACACGTCGCACTCGATCCATCCTATGAGTCGCGAACGGAAAATTTACAGAGCCCAGTAAACTCATGCCCAAAACCCTACTTTAATCCCAATCTCATAAACTATGTATTCGAAAAATAATTTGACATTTTTCTTGTGTAAAAAGGGTTACAATCTTGCTTTCTATCAATTGACAACAATTAAGATTAACTCCATCATTCAAAATTGACGAAAATCCATTACAGCTCCTCTTTGAAATTGCTCTGAATATCATTGCTAAAAAAAATCAAAAGTTTTATGTTAAAAATCCCAATTATGTATATGAAATCAAATCATGTTATTAAATTTATAAACTTAAACATTCAAAGTTTTGTCTTTAATTTTCTGTTTTCCTGATACTTGCATAAACAGTATTGATAAATACTGTTAAACCTCAAAACGAAATTGTAGGCCTATGATTTGGATAACAACTTAAGTTTGCATCAATATCTAGGTTTTAAACCATCTACATGAAGAAGTATATGAAATTTCTTAGCTTCACTCCGTACAGTTATTCAAAGCTCCTGAAGTATAACTTCATATATTACAGAACAACAAGAAGTACTCAAGACAACTTAGTTAAAACAGACATCCAAGCACAAATATTTGTGAGTTAAATATAAAGTTTTAAATTGAAAATAATAAGTTTACTCACCTCCAATTCTTTTAAATAGAAGGCACACCCTGATATAATTGATTTCTTTCTTGAATCAGCAGTTGAACTGTCTTGAATTTATTTATGTTTGCAAGCAAAACAATGTTTCTCTCAGGTTTGCCTTTTAATTTAGTTCTTCAGTTTTTAAGCGAATTGGCATAGGATGATATATAAATAGAAATGACTTTGTGAAGGTTATAGCTGGACAACCTCTATGTTCGACCAGAAGAGAATTTGTATTAAATTTCCTACATCATGACATGATATTGCAAATTTCGGCTGTAGTACTTACTCAAACAAAATGTTGTGCCATTAATTACTTATGCTCTTAATTATGATAACAAGTATCAAATGTTTACTGATACTTACTTATATATTGTACAAAGATACTTAATTTATTTTGGTCAACATATTTTGTATAAGACACATATTTTCATTTACTGAAAACGGATTTGTAATATACTTTCATAGGCCAAAATAGTAGGCTGAGAAGATAGCAAATTAATGCTTTGCTTCATAATATGGTTACATAATTATTATTGTATTCCGGCTGTGTATAGTTGTATGAAGATATGTACTATCTTGCAGGTCAAAGTTTGGCTTGTTTATGAAGACATTCAAATTTAAATAGTTAACACCCTTATAATTGTGTTTGCTGTATAGATGTTTTGTATATAAACATGTTTGTTTTATTTTATTATATTTTTCCTCCTTTTTTTTCTCTTTTATTCTGCATTGAATAGCTTTTCATTTACTGTAACAAGATTTATAATGTATTTGCTTTGAACAAAGGAGTGGCTGAGATGGTAGCAAGTACATGTTTGCTTCTTAATAGGTCAACACACTATAATTATATTTACACCATCATCATTTTGAAGTTAACTTAAGGCCTATACATAACACTATATTTGTACATAAACATATATACTTGCAGGAAACTTGTTCTTAAAGGCTTGTAAGTGAAGATATGTTCATATTAGTTTACATATATTTAATGTTTTGCTGATTTTTTGTATTTTGAAACAAAGATATTTGTACATGAGTTTGAAGTGGATACCTGTTTTCTTGCATTGCACATGTTTACACAGCAACTAGTTACTATCTTTGTTAAAGATCAATATTGTGCAAGTGTATGTATATAGGTTATGAAAATAATTTATCTTCTTTCTAAGCTCACCTTATATGATTCATGTATGATTTTTATAGTTATAGTTTACATACTCCTTTAGTTTTATTTTCTATTTGTAGTTAAATTTCCGAACATCAATTTCTAACATTGTATTTGTAAATTTTATATTTCTATTTATATCTTATATTTATCATTATGTTTTATATTTATATTTTTATATTCATATCTAAATATTGATCGGATTTCTTATGTTAAACATTATTATTTAGATTACCCTTTTATAAATATTATATTAAATATTGATAATATACACTTTTGGTTTTATTGACCAATACATGATTTATTTTAGATTTTCAAATCAATTTTCCTTTACAGAGCATATATAACTGCTAAATATCAAAGATCTCTTCGGTTTATTAATTTGAAAAGCTTGTATTTAATTTAAATTAGATTAAATATTTATTAAAATAAACAGGCCAAAAATCAGGGTCGTTACATTCGTTCCCCCTTAAAAGAATTTCGTCCCCGAAATTTAAAACAAAGATAATTTAAAAAGCTGTTATACCAACCATAAATATCATTTACATATCAACAAACAACTAATTAAACAGTCTATCCTAACAACCAACACTAACTATCTGAACACGAATCCGGATAGTTTTCCTAAAATTATTGAGAGTTTGTTTCTTAATGATCAATGAACCAAACTGGATTCCTGACCACAGTTAAATTTGATTCAACTTCCAAATTCATGAATTATTAGTTTAACGACTAATGATGAATCTTGAACAAATTTCCTCTAATGGGATATATGGAATATATACAATAAATTCCAGACACCCATTCTAGCAATTCAATACTGAAATCTACAGTATCAATTCTTTCCAAATTTTATTGACTTCTTTACAGAATTTCAATATCTATTTTAATCAGGCCCGCACGATGTACATATACCATTCGTACGCAAATATCAAATTCGATCGCTTGCTCGATCACACAATTTCACTTCCGAACTAGTATCGTCCACCCGACTTCCTAGTATGGACACAGAACTGGTTTCTTGATTAGAACTGTCATTCTCCTTGCATAGCCTCAACTATGATAGAGAATTTCTCAGAATCAATCAAAATCCAAATCCATGGTTCGTCGTCAAAAATTGAGTGAAAAATCCTAATTTGGATCGATATACTATCTCGAAATTCTGTGCTCGAATCTGGATCAAATTGTCATGCGAATAAAATAATATACGTACACCCTACGTATTAATATCCATTGATTACAAACCATATCAATTTCTTTTATTCACATTATTTTGATTCTATCCACTTGGAATAATTTTTTTTCCAATATCAAATTTACTTAAGAATTTCACCATACATTTCTTAAGTTTAACATTATACATACTCTTATATTATTACTCTACCATTTTAGTCTTAATCTTCTTATTCTACTTATTTCCAATTTGAATTGCTAATTCCATGTGAATTCAAATTTATCTTTAACTCTGAATATTGAATTTTTATTGACTATCTTCCATTTAATACCGATTCCTATTATTATTTAAACTAGTTTCATCCACTAGTTTCATTCATTGGTTTATTTCAATTTGAAATTGTTTTGTTGCTAAATTTTTAAATTAAAGTTTTGGCAGAGTCTCCATTACATATTTTCATAAGCACATATGTAAGGTTTTCAATTCTCATCACAATTAATTCCAATCAATTCTCAAACCATTCCCTTTCAGTTAAAAGGAATTTACAACTTACTTGCTTATATAATCCATTTAAGGAAAACAAACTCATATTCAAAACCATCCTATTTTGCCTCCAATAATTCATAGAATTTTATCTAATTTTATTTACCTCAAAACAACTCATTTCTATATGCAGTTTGATCATATTATTGTGAATAAATAATTACTTAAGCTTCATAACAAATTTTAAATTGATTCCAACTCAATTTACACTTGATTCCATCCCAATTAAATTATTCACAATCCTTTCATTGCATTTTCTTTCATTACAAAAGTTTGATTTCCAAACCATTTTATTAAACTCGACAACCAGTGTTTTAAATAATCATTTCACAATTTACTTAAGTCATTTATTTTCTTCAAGCTGTTCCACCTAACAACTTAGATTTATTCTATTTCACCAATTTCCATTCAAATCTTTGATTTGATTTTCCTTTAATCAAATCCCAATTATTTACTGATTAGTTTATTCTTTTATCTACTCTTAAATTTACATGAACAATTTATTATTGAGTTTATAATAAAGTCATTTAATTGATGCTTGAATTAGATTTGTTTACAACTCACACCAATTCTATTCTAATTCAATTCAATACTTACTTTGGTTTACATTTACTTATTTACATAAGAATTTTATTTCATTCAATTTTATCTACATTCAAATTCAGTTTTATTCTAACCCAACTTCAGTTAAATTTATCTACTTACCATTCTTTTAATTTTATTTCTCACTATATGAGCTCAGAACCTATTTGTTTCCTTAAAAGTTTATATTGCTCATTTGAGTCATTTCATCTTATAATCACAATTTCAGATTATATATATAACCCTTAAAGTATAAATTTCATTCTGTCATTACAATTATCTTCCTTTCCAGTTTTTATATCCAATTAAGTTCATTTTGAACTTCAATTTAACTTATCTCAGGTTAACCTCCAATATGTTTCTTATCTTCATTTACTTAAGTTAAATTTTAATTCCAGGATTACAATTCCCGATTTCTTCTTATTAATATCAACTTTACTTTATAAATCCAATAGTTGATTTGTTCAAACCTTTCACATTATTAATTAGAATTCTTAGAATTCAAATGCCCGGCTTTCATTTCCAAAACCATTTTGAAATGATAACTACACATACCCAAGTGGTATATCAAATCAAATTTCCAAATTCCAAACACTTGTTTTCACCAAAACAAATTTTCTCTCTTTTGAAAATTTCTAAAACAACTTGTATACCTAACAAGCCCAAACAATATCCTGATAGCAATCCATCACTTTAGAAACTCAAAAATGAATACTAATGATGTGGCCATCATCATCAGGATTATTTTCCAGCGACTGAAGTGAGTTCAGTGCTTTCTTATTTCCACAAATTTTCCCAAAATAATTTCCATTCAACAATATTTTCCAAAACAATATTCCAAGAAAAACATTGCAAACATTCCCAAGATTTTAAATTCCCAAATTCCTTTGTTTAAATTCATTTAAACACCTTTCAAATTTCCGGGACTTAAATTCTAGTTTAATCAGGTTTTAATTATACTCCTCTTATTTAAACCATACTTAAACAATTTTATTTGGTTACAAACCACTCGAATTTTAATAATTTTTTTTATTTGGTTGAAGTATTAACTACCAAACATCCAAATATATGTATAATAATTTCAGAGAAATATTTCTTTTATATCAGAATATAACTTTGGGTAAAATTATTTCATTTACCCTATGTTAAAAACAATACCGTGTCGGTCTACCTTTTTTAAGAGTTTAGAAATCCCTATCGATGAAATGGCGTCCCGCACATCGACCAGAATTCATAAACACTCAACAGATAAGTCAACACAACATAAAAACAAAATCATATTCATTAACAAATACGCGCTCATATCTATTAATACACTTAAACTCATATTAGAGTTCTACTGACTCTATTCTATGAGTAATCACTACCAGAGCCAAGGTTATCACCAACCTATGCTCTGATACCAACTGTGACGACCCGCCTTCTACTACCAGAAAGACGTATCATCATTAAGAAAGAAAGGGATAGAAAATAGATGTGACGACCGCCCATGACTCCCGCACCAAATCAAGGAAATAATGCGCTAAAAGGTGTGCCAGGCAGCCATGGACGATAGTCAGGGTAAAACAAAACAGAAGAATCTCTATCGTACAACTCACAGCGCATGGATAAAATACAATAGAGAAATATAATATAGTGAAGCTCCATAGAACAGAACATCATCATATAAGCATCACAGTAGTTTTATACAATCATCTACTCAAATCCATACATGAAAGCCTCACTACAAATCACTCAACCAAATACAGCAGCGGATACCCAGTACATATAGTAAGAAAACTAATATGCAAAGCCTCCTGCTCGTCTTCGTCATCTTCAGCGTAGAACTCCTAGCACAGCACCTGTCACCTGCTACCTAGTCTGCCCATCCCAAACATGGATGAACAGCCCAAGGTAATAAGAGGAGACATAAAACCTTGAGTCAGACAAAGTCTTAGTGAGCAGTAAATTAACTATCCAACATACCAAAAGAGCATAAAGGATAAAAGGAATAGGAACCAAACCATCCCACTCCACCTCTTTCTACAGTGATAGCCCCAGACATACACTAAGGAGAAGCAAGCATAACAACATAGACAATTAAGGTAAAGCGAATACCACTCGAGTCAAGGACGATGTTTTCCAAATACAAACCCCCAAGGCCTAAACCAAGATCAGATAAGCACCCAGAAAACACCGCTCTTGAAGCCGAATGATAATACAACCAAACATCCATGACTCTGGCTATCACTGTCATCCTTGCCTCGATTTCACCGTTAGTTGAATGACCATCTGTCAAGGGCTAATGGTAACCCCGGTTCTAACCATAACTCCGCACACTGCCTTGTGCCTAGGACTTATCTACTTTGCCCAGAGTACTCAACTACCTACCTGTAGTCTTTTGGGTGTCCCGACTACCTACCTGTAGTCGTTATGGGCGCCCCATGTACTCTTGCTTTTGAGCATGCTAGAACCTTCAACAACGACGAGATCCAAGCCTCCTAGCCATCCTTCTTGACGACTATCCTCATACAAGCTCAAGCTACCTCTTGAACAATCCATTATCAACCAACTTGAACTACCCTTCAAGTTATCAACATGCTTGGAATGATCCCTGCTTGGATTAAGCCAAAACTCACATCATACTTCGCTTCATCGCATCAAAGCAAAGTCTCATCTCAACAACATGGTTTGCCTCATCAAATCATGGCAAAGTCCCATCTCAACATCATCCAATCTATACATATGAGCTTCAACATCCGCTACATATGCCTTAAGCAGCTTTCACCATTCAAGAGCCTTCTTCCATAGCTTTTGAATCCTCTTCCATCCTCTTGTTCCAAATCAACTACTAGCTAACTTGGAAACAATCAAATCAATCATACATTCAAATATCAATCATTCAAACAAGATCTAACAAGCAATATAAGCAATATCAACTTTAATGGCAATTTCGTGAATAAACGAGCAAAAGTCCAACATATGTGAAATCATGGTTTTTAGCATAGATCTATCAATTATAAAACATGGGTTTTGTCTCTAATGCTTATTAAATAAACTTGCATAAGTAAACATCTTCAAAAACCATGGATCTACACTTAGATCTAAGAAAAATGCATGAAATCTCTAACTTTAACACCCAAACATGCCACCAATCCAATATACTCCTTTGGATCCGCGTGAGAGATAACTACCACTCACCAAATCACCAAAACAACCTAAAATCAATCAACTTCAGATCTGGACAGCAAAGATCAAGGCTTGATCCGGCAATATCTCGCTCCAATCGATGAATTCTAGCTCGAACGGATGAAGATCTTCAACTTTGGCACTTGGATCTTCGATCTCGATCTTCGATCTTGGATGGATGTTAGAATTAGATTGGAATGGAGAAAAGAAGATGAAGAAATGTTGTAGTCGAGTCTTCAAAATGGCAGCACTTCGTCGCTTCAAAAACCGGTGCCAAAAAGTGAGCCAAACCCCTCTATTTATAGGCTGAACAACCCTTAGGTCGTCGCCCTTTAGGTCGTCCCCGACCTAACACTCCAACGACCTACGACCTAAAACCAGCCCGCCCTAGCGACCTACGGCTTATCCAAACACACAGGGTCTCACGACCTAAACCCCCTGCGACCTAACAAACAAGGCCGACTTAAGCCCAAGGCCGACCTAACGACTTATAACATTAACGACCTACGACACAACCCAGACATAACCTAAAACACAGGCCGCATATCCCAAGTCCTAAGTCGTATGACGACTTAACCACCATGCCGACTTACGACTTAATACCAGTGCCGACTCAAACCCCTGCCGACCTATGTCCCCAACGACCTAACAAACACACAATACAAAAGCCTCCGACCTAACTTAGGTCGTTGCCGACCTATCATGCTACGACCTAACAACATAGCCGACTCACGACTCAACCTATTTCCTTTAGGTCGCTCTCCACTAGGTCGGTCACTTTCTTAGGTCGTTCCTCTATCCTAGGTCGCTCAACCGACCTAACTCTCAACACATTAACATCCTAACCCGTTAGCTCCTTAGGTCGCTCACCCCTACCTACGACCTATCCTTCAAACGACCTAACTCCCAAGCCTTCCATCCTATGAGTCGTAACTTGTACACGACCTATCCTATGAGTCGGTCACGACTCAACCCTTAACTCGGCAATGCCTATGAGTCGGCCCTCTATGAGTCGGCCACGACTCATCACTTGACCCCTATTTCGCCTCTCTTCTTAAGTCGGCAACTACTATGCCGTTCTATCCCTTAACTCGGTCCATCCCCTTAAGTCGTCTACGACTTATCTATGAGTCGGTCACGACTCATCACTTGCACTCGGGTCAACTCCTAAACGACTCAAGCTAGAGGCCACACAAACAACACTATCGACCTGCAAATTCTACGTTTTATCGACACGTAAAATACGGGTCGTTACATTCTCTCCCCCTTAGGAATTTCGCCCCCGAAATTCCAAGCAAACAATCAGAAATCAAAGATATTCTGCATGCCTACCATCCAAAGCAATCAACAAACCATGCAACCAATTCTAGCCTAGGATGCAGAATTCTAAGACTCAGAACAAGCTACAAATTCATGAGATGTCACGACACTTTAGGGCGATACCTCGAAGAGTCCGGGATGAGCTGCCTTCATCCTCTCTTCCTCCTCCCATGTACAGTCGTTAACATCATCACTCCATTGTACCTTGAGCAACGTAATCGTCTTCCTCCTAAGCTGTTTCGTATCAGTTTCAACAATACGAAGCGGCTTACGAGGTCTTGTAACAACTGGATCAACCTCCAAATCTTCATAGCTATCAGCAGAAACCACTGTCTTTGGGTCGTGCACATACTTCCGTAGATAAGCTACATGAAAAACATTGTGCACACCCGCCATCTTTTCCGGTAACTCCAATCTATAAGCGAGCTTTCCAATACGCTCGATAATCGGGAATGGTCCAACAAATCTCGGAGTTAACTTTCCTTTCTTCCCGAATCTAATGACACTCTTCAGAGGAGAAATCTTCACAAAAACCATATCACCTACGTCGAATTCCAAATCCTTACGACGATTATCGGCATAACTTTTCTGACGATCTTGGGCTGCCTTCATTCGTTGCCGAATGATCTCTATACAATCTGAAGTCTGTCGAATCATCTCTGGCCCAAGTATCAGCTTTTCTCCAGTTTCCAACCAACATGTCGGAGAGTTACACGGTCTTCCATATAATGCCTCATATGGTGCCATACCAATACTCGACTGATAACTGTTATTATAAGCAAACTCCACCAAATGAAGGTGATCTTCCCATGATCCTCCGAAGTCCAAAACACATGCTCTAAGAAGATCTTCCAAAACTCGGTTGACTCTCTCAGTCTGACCATCTGTTTGAGGGTGATAAGCTGTACTCAAACACAACTCGGTTCCCAAAACTTCCTGGAAGCTCTTCCAAAATCCACTAGTGAACAACGGGTCTCGATCGCTCACTATACTCTTCGGAACACCATGGAAACGAACTATCCCCTTAACATACAGCTCAGCCAACTTCGATGCAGTCCTAGTCGACCGAACAGGAATGAATCTTGCACTCTTGGTCAAGCGATCTACAATGACCCAAATCCCTTCATTTCCCGCTCTTGTCCTAGGCAGACCATCGATAAAATCCATCGACACCTGCTCCCACTTCCATGTAGGAACCTCTAATGGCTGAAGCAATCCACTGGGCTTCTTCTGCTCAGCTTTCACCAACTGGCAGTTCATGCACCTGGAAATAAAATTTCCAACATCTTTCTTCATACTTTCCCAGTAGTAAGCTCTCTTCATATCCCGATACATCTTATTTCCACCTGGATGAATTGTCAACTTCGAGTGATGACTTTCCCTCAGAACTTCATCTCTCAATCCATCTATATCGGGAACAACCAATCGTCCTTGCTTTCGAAGCCAACCCTCTCGATCGACCTCGAATCCCTTATCCTTCTCCGGGTCCAATCCGGATTCCAAATCACAGATAATCTTAACAAGCTTATCGTCCCGCCTTTGGCTTTCACCAATTCTTTCCACAAGAGTAGGCCTTATCGATAAGTTTGCCAACATCTCAGGTTCCAATTCACATCTAGGCCTGAAGTCAAACTCAGCCAAATACTCAAGACTCTTCCATTCCGAAAACATGGCTCCTAATCCTGCATGTCTTCGACTTAACGCATCTGCCACTGCGTTACCTTTTCCTGGAGTATAGGCTATACCAAAATCATAAGATGCTAGGAACTCTAGCCACCTTTGCTGTCGAAGATTCAAATCCTTTTGGGAGAACAGATACTTTAACGACTTATGATCTGTAAACAACTCGAATCTAACTCCCAATAGGTAATGTCTCCATATCTTCAAAGCAAACACAATCGCCGCTAACTCCAAATCATGAGTCGGATAATTCCTTTCATGCGGCTTCAGTTGTCGACTAGCATATGCAACAACTTTATCCTTCTGCATTAGCACCGCTCCTAGTCCAGTGCCACATGCATCGGTGTAGACCACCATCTCATCATTCCCACTAGGAATAGTCAAAACAGGAGCACTTGTCAGTCGCTCTTTCAGGATCACGAAAGCTTGCTCACATTTATCATCCCATTTGAACACTTGGTTCTTCTTCGTCAATCCTGTCAACGGTGCAGCTATCTTGGAAAAGTCTTTGATAAACCGACGATAATATCCTGCTAATCCAAGAAAACTTCTCACATCAGATGCATTCTTAGGCCTAACCCAATCCTGGATCGCTGCCACCTTAGCGGGATCAACCGCTATTCCATTTCCAGAAATAACATGACCTAAGAACCTCACTTCATTCTTCCAGAAGTGACACTTCGAAAACTTAGCCTTCAGCTGATGTTTCCGTAAGATTCCTAAAACAATCCTCAAGTGCGTCTTGTGCTCTTCCTCAGTTCTGGAATAAACCAAAATATCATCCACGAACACAAGCACGAACTTATTCAACTGATCTCTGAACACTCTATTCATAAGATCCACAAAATATGCTGGCGCGTTAGTCAACCCAAACGGCATTACCAGCCACTCATAAAACCCGGATGGTGTCCTGAAAGCAGTCTTCGGCACACTATCCTTCGCCACTCTCAACTGGTGAAATCCCGTTGCCAAATCCATCTGAGAAAACACCTTAGCCTCGTGAAGCTGATCAAACAAGTCATCTATTCTCGGCAATGGATACTTGTTCTTCTTAGTCACCTTATTCAGCTCACGATAATCCACACACAACCTCAACGATCCATCCGCTTTGGTTGCGAACACAACTGGCGCACCCCATTCGGACACACTTCTCCGAATGAATCCTTTCTGCAAAAGGTCATCAACTTGCACCTTCAGCTCTTGCTGCTCCCTCGGTGCCATCCGCCTAAGAGGCATCACAACAGGTCTGGCTCCCTCAACTAGATCGATACGAAACTCGATCTCCCTATGCGGCGGTAACCCTTTGACTTCCTCAAAGACATCACCAAACTCATTCACAATAGGCACCGATGACAGTCCATCCCGTGGAACAACTAGCGAATACATGAAGCTCATGAAGACGCCTTCTTCATGCTTACATCGTATCACAACCTTTCGCCCTTCCACATTCCCGACTGTCACCTCAAGCCTCTCACAATCAATCCTAGCCGCATACTTCCTAAGCCAGTCCATGCCCAAAATAATTCCGAACCCCGCAAAGTTCAGAACAAAGCAATCACAAACAAACGAGCAATCATGACTCGACACAACTAGACCACGGCATATCATACACAAACATGACGAACCCCCCACTGGATTAGTCACAACCAATGGCCTATCAACAATATCCGGTTTCATACCTAACCGGCTTACCAAATCATCACAAACAAAAGAATGCGACGCTCCAGTATCAAACAACACTCTAACTGGAACACCACAAATAGAAAGAGTACCTTGAACAACCACACTCTTCCCCTTCTCTTCAGCAGTAGGAGCTTTCGAAGACGATGGAACAGCCCCCAAAGCATAGGCTTGCACAACCTGCCTATCTTTCCTCGGTTCTGGACAATCCTTCTTGATATGTCCCAGCTTATCACAGTTGTAACACTTTCCCGGCACTTTGGGATTCTTACAATCTTTGTAAAGATGGCCCTTCTGCTGGCAGTTATAGCAAGTCACTTCACTCTTCGGCTTCTTCTGGCCATCCCTACCCCTCTGTTGCTGTTGTTTCCTCTTCTTATTGCCACTCTGCTGTGGTTTAGATCCTTCCCTGGTTACAGAAACGACAGAACTTTCCCTAGGAAACAAACTCTCATGCCTAAGAGCTTTTTCCACAAGCTTCTCAAATGGATCGTCCAGATGATCCACTAACTGCCTCCCAAGATAAGCATCCAGACCAGTCACAAACTTCTCATTCTTCTGATAGGGAGAATCAATGTACGATCTGGCATACTTGGACAAAGCTTCAAACTCAGAAATATACTCAAGAACTGGTCTCCCACCTTGCTTGAGCTCTACAAACTTCTTAAACAAGACAGATTTCTGAGAAGTAGAGATGAACTTAGCTCCAAATCTAACTTGGAATTGCTCCCAAGTAATCTCTTCTTCTGGAGTATCGATGGTGATAGAATTCCACCAATCAGCAGCTCTTCCCTGAAGCTGTCTCGATGCAAGCTTTCTCTTAGTTGCATCCTCAATCCCTAAGTCACCAAAGATCCTTCGACATGCATCAATCCATCTCTGCACCTCAATAGTCGACTCCGTCCCCAAGAAAGCTTTTCCTCCAAGAGAAGTATAATCCTTGCAAAGCTTAGCAAAATCCACCGGTCTTGGAGCTTGGACTTGAACTCCCACATCCACAGATGATCCTGAAGCTGGTATTCTCCTCATGATTGAAGTCATCATGGCCTCAAACATAGGAGCATAATCAACAGCTTCCCTAGCATCACGGCTACCCCTCGCAGCTTGTCTCTCACTTCGACTCATCCTTAATATCTGTAAATAAGAATGATTAGAACACCTTAAGAAACAACTGCATAAGGAGTTCAAACCCTTCTAAACTACTATATTATATATAGTAATCATCCATCAAATTACAATTACGTCTCTCTTACGTAGTTACATCAGCGAGCGTTGGCTAAAATCGATTAACCAAAGCTTTGATACCAAATGTGACGACCGCCCATGACTCCCGCACCAAATCAAGGAAATAATGCGCTAAAAGGTGTGCCAGGCAGCCATGGACGATAGTCAGGGTAAAACAAAACAGAAGAATCTCTATCGTACAACTCACAGCGCATGGATAAAATACAATAGAGAAATATAATATAGTGAAGCTCCATAGAACAGAACATCATCATATAAGCATCACAGTAGTTTTATACAATCATCTACTCAAATCCATACATGAAAGCCTCACTACAAATCACTCAACCAAATACAGCAGCGGATACCCAGTACATATAGTAAGAAAACTAATATGCAAAGCCTCCTGCTCGTCTTCGTCATCTTCAGCGTAGAACTCCTAGCACAGCACCTGTCACCTGCTACCTAGTCTGCCCATCCCAAACATGGATGAACAGCCCAAGGTAATAAGAGGAGACATAAAACCTTGAGTCAGACAAAGTCTTAGTGAGCAGTAAATTAACTATCCAACATACCAAAAGAGCATAAAGGATAAAAGGAATAGGAACCAAACCATCCCACTCCACCTCTTTCTACAGTGATAGCCCCAGACATACACCAAGGAGAAGCAAGCATAACAACATAGACAATTAAGGTAAAGCGAATACCACTCGAGTCAAGGACGATGTTTTCCAAATACAAACCCCCAAGGCCTAAACCAAGATCAGATAAGCACCCAGAAAACACCGCTCTTGAAGCCGAATGATAATACAACCAAACATCCATGACTCTGGCTATCACTGTCATCCTTGCCTCGATTTCACCGTTAGTTGAATGACCATCTGTCAAGGGCTAATGGTAACCCCGGTTCTAACCATAACTCCGCACACTGCCTTGTGCCTAGGACTTATCTACTTTGCCCAGAGTACTCAACTACCTACCTGTAGTCTTTTGGGTGTCCCGACTACCTACCTGTAGTCGTTATGGGCGCCCCATGTACTCTTGCTTTTGAGCATGCTAGAACCTTCAACAACGACGAGATCCAAGCCTCCTAGCCATCCTTCTTGACGACTATCCTCATACAAGCTCAAGCTACCTCTTGAACAATCCATTATCAACCAACTTGAACTACCCTTCAAGTTATCAACATGCTTGGAATGATCCCTGCTTGGATTAAGCCAAAACTCACATCATACTTCGCTTCATCGCATCAAAGCAAAGTCTCATCTCAACAACATGGTTTGCCTCATCAAATCATGGCAAAGTCCCATCTCAACATCATCCAATCTATACATATGAGCTTCAACATCCGCTACATATGCCTTAAGCAGCTTTCACCATTCAAGAGCCTTCTTCCATAGCTTTTGAATCCTCTTCCATCCTCTTGTTCCAAATCAACTACTAGCTAACTTGGAAACAATCAAATCAATCATACATTCAAATATCAATCATTCAAACAAGATCTAACAAGCAATATAAGCAATATCAACTTTAATGGCAATTTCGTGAATAAACGAGCAAAAGTCCAACATATGTGAAATCATGGTTTTTAGCATAGATCTATCAATTATAAAACATGGGTTTTGTCTCTAATGCTTATTAAATAAACTTGCATAAGTAAACATCTTCAAAAACCATGGATCTACACTTAGATCTAAGAAAAATGCATGAAATCTCTAACTTTAACACCCAAACATGCCACCAATCCAATATACTCCTTTGGATCCGCGTGAGAGATAACTACCACTCACCAAATCACCAAAACAACCTAAAATCAATCAACTTCAGATCTGGACAGCAAAGATCAAGGCTTGATCCGGCAATATCTCGCTCCAATCGATGAATTCTAGCTCGAACGGATGAAGATCTTCAACTTTGGCACTTGGATCTTCGATCTCGATCTTCGATCTTGGATGGATGTTAGAATTAGATTGGAATGGAGAAAAGAAGATGAAGAAATGTTGTAGTCGAGTCTTCAAAATGGCAGCACTTCGTCGCTTCAAAAACCGGTGCCAAAAAGTGAGCCAAACCCCTCTATTTATAGGCTGAACAACCCTTAGGTCGTCGCCCTTTAGGTCGTCCCCGACCTAACACTCCAACGACCTACGACCTAAAACCAGCCCGCCCTAGCGACCTACGGCTTATCCAAACACACAGGGTCTCACGACCTAAACCCCCTGCGACCTAACAAACAAGGCCGACTTAAGCCCAAGGCCGACCTAACGACTTATAACATTAACGACCTACGACACAACCCAGACATAACCTAAAACACAGGCCGCATATCCCAAGTCCTAAGTCGTATGACGACTTAACCACCATGCCGACTTACGACTTAATACCAGTGCCGACTCAAACCCCTGCCGACCTATGTCCCCAACGACCTAACAAACACACAATACAAAAGCCTCCGACCTAACTTAGGTCGTTGCCGACCTATCATGCTACGACCTAACAACATAGCCGACTCACGACTCAACCTATTTCCTTTAGGTCGCTCTCCACTAGGTCGGTCACTTTCTTAGGTCGTTCCTCTATCCTAGGTCGCTCAACCGACCTAACTCTCAACACATTAACATCCTAACCCGTTAGCTCCTTAGGTCGCTCACCCCTACCTACGACCTATCCTTCAAACGACCTAACTCCCAAGCCTTCCATCCTATGAGTCGTAACTTGTACACGACCTATCCTATGAGTCGGTCACGACTCAACCCTTAACTCGGCAATGCCTATGAGTCGGCCCTCTATGAGTCGGCCACGACTCATCACTTGACCCCTATTTCGCCTCTCTTCTTAAGTCGGCAACTACTATGCCGTTCTATCCCTTAACTCGGTCCATCCCCTTAAGTCGTCTACGACTTATCTATGAGTCGGTCACGACTCATCACTTGCACTCGGGTCAACTCCTAAACGACTCAAGCTAGAGGCCACACAAACAACACTATCGACCTGCAAATTCTACGTTTTATCGACACGTAAAATACGGGTCGTTACAATAGAAAAGAAAGAGAAAGAAAGAACAGCAACATCAGAATCTCACAGCGGAATGGAACAAAATATAATATATAACATAAATATTACATAGTTTTACATATATCAGAGTTATACAATATCAATACACATGACAACCATACATACATCTATCACTATATACATCAGAGGTACAGTTCACAACAACTACAGACACAGCGGAACTAGATAGATATCTACATACGTCTGGAAACTCCTGCTCCAAGCTCCTCCAGAAATCAAGTCCGAGACCTATCACTTGGCTACTCATAAAAATTTGAGTACCCAAGAGTTTATGAAAAACAAAATATAAACTCCGGGTCAGACATGGGTCTGGTATGAGTAAACGGTTTAAGGTTGTTTAACTTTGAAAACATTTGAAAAGAAAGGTATCACGTAAGACTCCCCACAAATAAATACGGGTAAGTTTTTACCTTACGCTAACCAAAACATTTCATAGGAAATCCAGTGATATTATAATAGTGTCTAGGGTTTTCAAGTAAATAGAAAATAGCCGAAATTGTTACATGATTAAATTCCAACTACTAGCCAACAAAGTGGGTAATACAAATCAAAACCGTAGGGTCTCGTAGGGAAAATGAATTTCCAACAATGGCAGGGCTACTGGGGTACCGTCCGTCACAGTACGGGGCCTACATCACCGTACCGAGGATCACTTCCGACCCCCTGCTACACAAGGCCGGAACCATTCCTTACTGAACAGTCCCGAACAAGATAAACCCCGCAGTTGGCGCGACCAACCACTCACTAAGCCGAAATATAAAAGGGACATCTAGACAGGGGAAATATCTTGTCCTGCTTGGGCATGACCCACCTAACCTTGCTGCATCTCCCCTGTTTTAGCCATTCTCGGTTGCTGAGGCTTGAGGCTGCGATTACCTTTAAAGAACATATCACTTAGAATGCTCATCGTCCTCCTGACGATGTGTTGAAAGCATTCAATCCATACAAGTTCTTTCCGGGTTCGAACGAAACCGAAGGCATTATCTTGTCACACTCATTTTGGAATCACCCTCAGAGTCAACAACGATAACCCTTGCATTCTGAATACACCATCCCGATCTTCTTTTCAGAATTCACGACCTAACGTTTAAATTGGATCAATGTGGTTTTCGGAGAATCAAATTTGATTCTTCCGATCCCGGTCTCATCGAATCCAACCGCCATTTTAAGGGCCAAGTTGTCTAATTAACTTAATAGCTAAGACAATTTAAATTCAACAATTGAATTAACATAACATTTATCACAGATAAAACATATATAAACATCATAGATATATCACGGCATATCAGAGAGCATCACAGAATATCATAAATTTAAACATCACAAACCAGGCATCTTGCATACACAACAATCCATAAGCAATCATTTAAATTCTCATTGCAATTAACTTGATTTAAAATCAATTACTTGAGAATTCATCGCTTGATCCTGTTTGCTTAATCGTTGATTAACAGTTAATTACTTATTTCCTTTCAAATTATTTACTTACAATTAATTACTTATTTCCTTTCAAATTGTCTTAATGATTTCTTAATCAACTATTAAATCCTAATTACATTTTATTTCACACCATTAATTTAGTTACTTCCCTACTCAAGTGATTGAACTTTAATTACATAATTAACTACTACCTGATCATTAATTAAAAACTTAACTATTTATTTATAAAACTTAATTACCCTTTTATTAACTGCTAATTACTTAATCAATCAATAATTAATTCTTAATCAAGCTACTTAATTAATTAACTATCGATTCATAATTAAATTACTTGATTAACCAACTATTTATTCATTTATTATTACTTAATTACTCAGTTAGTTAGTTGATTCCCAATTATTAATTATTAATTTCATATCACAAATTATTTAAACTAACCATCTATCATCAATTTTATTAACTATATAATCTTCAATTAACCACTTAAATTAATTATTATTTATGAATTAACTTCTAAGTTATTAGCTAACATTCTTAAGATTTAAATTGATTTAACATATGATTTATTTATTTATTATTATTATTTTTGTATTACACAATCAATTTAAAATTATCAATTTAAAATTTGAAGTAGAAATTACATTCCAATTACTTATTATTAGACTCCTATCTCTATAGACTTTTCTTAAGTAACTTTTAAATTTAAACTAACTAACTAACTATTGTTTAATTAACTTAGTTAAACATTTACACAAAAATTATTATACACGTCCTATGGGAAAGCACTCGAGACCGCACCACCCTTTACTCGAGAAAGCTCGAGTTTCCCTCGTGATTTCCCCGCGTCCCATCTTTCCTATTTCCCCTTCTTCTCCCTTTCCTGTTCTATTCTTCTCCTCACTTAAATTAATTTTTTTATATATGAAGAACGAACTGCTATAGCCACGCACTCAAACGGCTCGAAGACAACCTCGACGCAACATTCAATTAACTCGAGTACGAGCACGCGCCTACTCACAGACCCACGAACACCACTACGCCACCGTGCACGTGCACGGTGGCTCACCTCGCCTCCGGCGCTTTACGCTACCACCAGCAAATTCCAAAACAACCCAGCTACCAACATTCAAACACAAAACCCATCGAAGATTATCAGATCAAAAAAATGACCTGATGCTCGAACCCAATGTTTGAACGTCATCGAGAAAATGGCCCACCTCTCCGTCCATGACCACCAGAGGCGAAAACCCTCCGCCTACACCACGTCCAATCCCGGCCTAACCTTCCCTCTGACACACGTCGCACTCGATCCATCCTATGAGTCACGAACGGAAAATTTACAGAGCCCAGTAAACTCATGCCCAAAACCCTACTTTAATCCCAATCTCATAAACTATGTATTTGAAAAATAATTTGACATTTTTCTTGTGTAAAAAGGGTTATAATCTTGCTTTCTATCAATTGACAACAATTAAGATTAACTCCATCATTCAAAATTGACGAAAATCCATTACAGCTCCTCTTTGAAATTGCTCTGAATATCATTGCTAAAAAAAATCAAAAGTTTTATGTTAAAAATCCCAATTATGTATATGAAATCAAATCATGTTATTAAATTTATAAATTTAAACATTCAAAGTTTTGTCTTTAATTGTCAGTTTTCCTGATACTTGCATAAACAGTATTGATAAATACTGTTAAACCTCAAAACAAAATTGTAGGCTTATGATTTGGATAACAACTTAATTTTGCATCAATATCTAGGTTTTAAACCATTTACATGAAGAAGTATATGAAATTTCTTAGCTTCACTCTGTACAGTTATTCAAAGCTCCTGAAGTATAACTTCATATATTATAGAACAACAAGAAGTACTCAAGACAACTTAGTTAAAACAGACATCCAAGCACAAATCTTTGTGAGTTAAATATAAAGTTTTAAATTGAAAATAATAAGTTTACTCACCTCCAATTCTTTTAAACAGAAGGCACACCTTGATATAATTGGTTTCTTTCTTGAATCAGCGGTTGAACTGTCTTGAATTTATTTATGTTTGCAAGCAAAACAATGTTTCTCTCAGGTTTGCCTTTGAATTTAGTTCTTCAGTTTTTAAGCGAATTGGCATAGGATGATATATAAATAGAAATGACTTTGTGAAGGTTATAGCTGGACAGTCTCTATGTTTGACCAGACAAGAATTTGTATTAAATTTCCTACACTATGACATGATATTGCAAATTTTGGCTGTAGTACTTACTCAAACAAAATGTTGTGCTATTAATTACTTATGCTCTTAATTATGATAACAAGTATTAAATGTTTACTGATACTTACTTATATATTGTACAAAGATACTTAATTTATTTTGATCAACATATTTTGTGTAAGACATATATTTTCATTTACTGAAAACAGATTTGTAATATACTTTCATTGGCCAAAATAGTAGGCTGAGAAGATGGCAAATTAATGCTTTGCTTCATAACATGGTTACATAATTATTATTGTATTCCGGCTGTGTATAGTTGTATGAAGATATGTACTATCTTGCAGGTCAAAGTTTGGCTTGTTTATGAAGACATTCAAATTTAAATAGTTAACACCCTTATAATTGTGTTTGCTGTATAGATGTTTTGTATATAAACATGTTTGTTTTATTTTATTATATTTTTCCTCCTTTTTTTTCTCTTTTATTCTGCATTGAACAGCTTTTCATTTACTGTAACTAGATTTATAATGTATTTGCTTTGAACAAAGGAGTGGCTGAGATGGTAGCAAGTACATGTTTGCTTCTTAATAGGTCTACACACTATAATTATATTTACACCATCATCATTTTGAAGTTAACTTAAGGCCTGTACATAACACTATATTGGTACATAAACATATATACTTGCAGGAAACTTGTTCTTAAAGGCTTGTAAGAGAAGATATGTTCATATTAGTTTACAAATATTTAATGTTTTGCTGATTTTTTGTATTTTGAAACAAAGATATTTGTACATGAGTTTGAAGTGGATACTTGTTTTCTTGCATTGCACATGTTTACACAGCAACTAGTTACTATCTTTGTTAAAGATCAATATTGTGCAAGTGTCTGTATATAGGTTATGAAAATAATTTATCTTCTTTCTAAGCTCACCTTATATGATTCATGTATGATTTTTATAGTTATAGTTTACATACTCCTTTAGTTTTATTTTCTATTTGTAGTTAAATTTCCAAACATCAATTTCTAACATTGTATTTGTAAATTTTATATTTCTATTTATATCTTATATCTATCATTATGTTTTATATTTATGTTTTTATATTCATATCTAAATATTGATAGGATTTCTTATGTTAAACATTATTATTTAGATTACCCTTTTATAAATATTATATTAAATATTGATAATATACACCTTTTGTTTTATTGACCAATACAGGATTTATTTTAGATTTTCAAATCAATTTTCCTTTACAGAGCATATATAACTGCTAAATATCAAAGATCTCTTCGGTTTATAAATTTGAAAAACTTGTATTAATTTAAATTAGATTAAATATTTATTAAAATAAACAAGCCAAAAATCAGGGTCGTTACATATTTTATTTTGGGTTTTTGTGTCACCATTTCCAGTTTATTTTAGTGCATATTTAGTATATCTATACATATGTCGTCAGCTATAAATACGATAGTTAAGGGTTTCATATATCATATGAACCGAAGAAGAAGAGAAGTATATACTATATTTAACTACATATATGAAGTATATGTTTTAAGGGTTGATTTAAGGTCTGCATTAAATTTGGTAGTCTGCATGTTTGTTATGTACAAAGATAAGCATATATGAATTCATTCATACGCAGCTTTTACATTTTGAAAGAATATACATAATATTAAATGAATATTGATTTTTTTAATATTATATATAAGGTTACCTTCGTCTTCATTTGTCTCATTTTCATTTATTTGTGTACGTTTTCGTTTTAATTATTGTACACATCATGGTTCCTTTTATAAATTCATCGCCCATAAATAGTTTATTTCTTCCCCCCTTCATCTTCATTTGTCTCATTCATTTATTTATGTATGTTTTCATTTCAATTATTATACACATCATGGTTCCTTTTATAAATCCATCGTTTCAATTTATTTTGTGGTCTGTTACTCTGCCTTTTCAAATTTGAACGTGCAGCTGGTGGCATTAAAAATTTGCTTTAATTATCCACTGGATTATCGTGACCATCCCACTACTCTATATTTATTCCTGTACGTTTTATCTTCGCTTAAATTTCTCTATCCATTCCTTTTTCCATTTTAATATCGTTGCCTTTCCATAATCACGTGCTTTCCAATCAAGCAATAAATTGTTTAAATATCCATCTTATCAACTTGACCGTTGTTATTGCATCACACCAGTATATAATTCAAATCTATCATTATTCTACCGTTTCTTCTTTAATAAATTATATGTAACAGTATATCATAAATGGACAGCTCATTCTCCACCCATTCATTTCTCCAATTCAATTAATAATGGAATATAAAGTTATATATTTGGTATACAATTTAAACAACCGTTACCATTCATACCTCCTAAATTCTAGCGATTGACCCCTCTATTTCTATGGTTCCAATTTTAGTTGCTAAATTACTCATTCCAACCATTCAACTATATTAAATATTTATAACGTGTAGTCTCTGAGCCTATTTAGCTTCATTGTTTTCTTCCTCTCTGTTGCTTCTTGAAAAAAAAGAGATTTTTCCCATTACAATGCTAAAACACATATGATGGAAAAATGAAGAAGGACCAGTTCTCCTTCCTATAGCTTCGTCAAGCCTCCGCCACCACAGCTCGAACAACCTGTCAAGAGCCACAACCCACTCCATGCCTCCTCGCCTCGTCATACATATTTTTGTAAACGGTATGCGTATCATATTGCAGTATATGTTACGTTTTTAATTGTCTACATATAGCATGAATATGTACTAGTACTATATATAGTCTGTTTTGTTTAATGGATATGTTATACAAGCTGTATTTCTTTTGTCTAATGGATTTCGAAACTTATAATAAATATTATTGCATTAGTTGTTGTTTTCAACTTCCTGCAACACTTTGTTTTTTTATTATAAATTTTAGCTTGCTGCAATTCTCTTTTCATCTATATTATTGTATTCTATTATCTAATATATACATTTTATCTAGTTATATATATTATACTATAAGGTGTATATATATAAGTTTTCATAACCCTTTATAATATGTAGCTATGTATATAAGATTGGACCTGTTATATATGAAAGCATTGGTTATAGCAACTAAAAATATGCAAAGGAATTTATGGTGATATTTACTTATGAATAGAACAAGATACGTACCACCATCTATATCTTCGTCTCTCTCCCCATGTTTTATTATATATATATATATATATTCTTTCTTCCTTTTTTTCTCTTTTCACTCCTTTCATTTTATAGCTTTTAAATAAATTGACAAACGTTTTGGAAGTATTTAAACTCAGTACACGACAAATTTAATAAGCAGTGGTGTTTTACGTCATTTATAGCCAATTTTTTTTATAAGTTCATACATTTCTAAACTGAAAATAATAAATATATGATGCGATGGAATTTGAATTTTCATACGCCATGCCATGAGCTGATCTTAAATTTAAAAGAGGTATGATATATCAATCGCTTACAAATAAGACGAAGATAACGTCCTAATTAACTTTTAGCAAATTGAACGTTACTGTCGTTATTAAGAAACCAACGTATTGTGTCATTTGATTATTTGGGTACTAATAATACGTTACTTTATTCATTCCATCAATTCATTTCACACCACGTTATTTTAAATAAATTGCTACTCTTCTACTGAAATTTATCCAAAAATTTAATAAAAACGATCCGACGGTGTATTAGCCATCAGGACTAATCCTTGAATTCCAAACGTTGGATCCACTTTGCGTTCTGTTTTTTTTTCTCTTTTTCCATAAAACATATATAAAGTATATAGTTTATATTGTTTTCTGATGTTAGTTGAAATATAAATATTGATTTTTAAATAGTATATATATATAAATAAGCTACTTTTGTTGTTTGTATATAAATGGTATTGTATGTGCATCTTTATGAAAAAGCGCCCAATATACATTGTTTTATAAAAGAATTTATTCGTTATGTCAACTAAATATATGTTACAATTGGTTTATATAAATATATTATAACTGATGTTGACTTCTTTCATTATACTCTTTCTTACAGCTAAAATATGTCAGTATTGTAACCTAGCACATGATTTATATTAGTCTGTTCATATAAGTATTTATTTCAAATTTCATATTGTATATATGCTTGATTCTAATTTATGTGTTTTAAAAAAAAATGATTTTGGAAAATATAAATACATATATATTTAATTTAATGTAATATGTGTTGAATTTAGAATATGACTTTATATATATAGTTATATATATATGAGTCCACTCATACCATTATCTTCGCCGATCCCGTTTTGACTTGTTCCATCAATTCTTGTTATCATCTTTGATCGTTGAATTCGTGCCGATTTTGCTTTGCTTCGATTCATAATTCAAATTTCAGTGTCTGTAGCAGTATGCATATCCGTCCCATCTTCTGTATTCTTTAGGATCGAGAGGTGAGCAATCACTCACGATTAACATTTTTTTATTCATTAAATTTGATTTCAATTGAAACGACAATTGAAATATGTTGCTGTAGTTATTTAAATTCGTTATATATGCCATTATCTGTAACTGTTCACCTGCGGGATATGACACCATATCCTGTTGTTTATATTATATTGTTATTGATGATATATGCCTGTTATTTTATTGTATTTTCTATTATCACTCTGCAAGTTCCCTGTAGTTTAGAAATCACTATGGGTTGAAATGATACATACCCGAACAGACTTTAGAATAGGAGAAAATCGTTATGGGTTGAAATGATAAACCCAAGCGATTTTCAATTAATTGAATTTGGGATTACGGGTTGAAATGATAAATATCCATAGCACTTGACTATATGATAGGAAATATATCCAGACACCGTTGGTCCATATAAATATTTTGAAAATAATTTCTACAATTTTGGAAAGAAATATATGGTTTAATAAATTTGATTCTTAAGATATTATATAAATGAAAATTGTATATATAGATTTAGTAGTAATATTTGATTTAAATTAGATTGACTTAATAAATATAATATGGGTAAGTATTTATGTAAATCTATATTTCAAATAGATTCTCTTGTCATAAATTGAATAATTAAGATTGGGAGATAAATTTGGGTTTATAAAAATGGTATTTAAATAAGGATTTATTTAATTAAATCGATTTGAAATTTTTGAATGGGAAATTTAAAGGGTATGATTTTATAACTGGATTTTTGATTTAAGTGATTTAATGAATATTTCACGTTTAAATAAATTAAAGAAAATATTGAGTAAAATATAATTTAAGGTTACTTAAATGATATTGAATCTAATAAGGGAGTATTTCAAGACTAAATAATAATGAGGTTAAATCGAGATCTATATGAAACTGTTATATAGAACATTTAAATATTAAAGCCTTGAACTATATTGGAATTTAAATGGTTTATGTTGAGATTCGGATCTGTATTTGAAATCAACGTAGTTGAATTTGTTATTTAGCAACTAAATTGAATTAAAATGAAAATTTAGGTTGAGCTAAATTTGAATTTATTATTTAGAAAACTAAATTGAATGAAAATTTAGATGAAACGTTGAATACTTAAAGTTTTGAAATATATGGAAATATAAAGGGGTATTTGTGATTATAAATCTGAATTTGAGATCGATAAAATTTTAGCGGTTATTTTAGAAATTGAGTTGAATTTAAATTTATAAATTGAGATTGAATTTAATTTGAATGGGAAGGTCGAGTTGATGTTGGAACGATTTATTAAGTTGAGGAAATTGAAAATACTTTACTGTATAAATTATTTGATATATATAAATAATATTTTGGGAAATATAGAGATATTTGAAGTGAAATTTGAAGTATAAATTAAGCTGAAATGACCACGGTGTTATAGTGTATATTTCTACCTTGTAGAAAGTTCCATGGACCCTTAGAGGATGGTTATTCCAAACATCCTTTAAGTTATTTGTATTTCAGTTGATATTTCACTTGAGTTGGATTTATTGATATAAGAATGTTAATCCTGACTCGAGTGTTTTGTGTTTTGCTTTACGCTCGGGTCAGACTGAGTGATACAACATTTGAGACTCACCTTTGGAGTTCGGAGCTTCATTTGGAAATCCAACTATTGATTTAGATTCCACCCTTTCCAGTTGATTGGTTCAGAGAAGCCATTTGTTGCATTGGAGACTTCACTGCATTTGAACTATTCGGTTGTATTTTTCTAACTCTGATGTATATAGAGCTTCATGAACTACTATTCTTTATCTATTCCGCTGCATTATATTACTCTGTGATCTGTGATTGATTTATTTACTGTATATTTAAAGTATTGCCAAATTTTAATTAACAATTCGATATTTTGAATTATTCAAGTCGAATATGTATGGTTTTATTGTCGATTTGAATGGTCCAAAATAGCGGGTCGTTACAACAGTTCTGTAATGCTTGATCAAAAATTCTGCCATTCTGACAACCGTGTACTTAATTACCTAGCTAGTGCAACAAACGAAATACTAGCATAATACTTGCCCACTTCTTTCCAACTACTATTTTACCGCACTTGTTGACCAATTTCTCTTCCTCTTAGACCATATGCCAATCAAAGACCCATTCTTTAAAGGCAGTTAGGACCAAGAGCTAAGAGTCATGGCCTGAACTCCCATAGGCCCTTACTTCCATCCATCTTCATTCGGTCAGCTATAGATCTCTCCACCATGGCAGCCTGATCTATTTGGACGTGTACAGCTTCTAGGTACACGGAAGGATCATCCAAGTCATGGTCAGCCAAACAAAAAAATGTTTAACTTCTTGAACCAATAAAACCGTGTTCTTGTAAACAACTTGCTGAGTCGAGAGGTCAAACTGACTCAAACCGTTGGATCGACAGAACACGATTCTTGCCTTCTAAAAATGATGTTGCTTCGACAATATCGAGAATGCCTAAAATTACGCTCCTCGTGTTGCCCGAAGATAGACAACATCGAGGAGTACCAAAAGCCACGCATTTCATAAGCCGCGTACTAAAATAATAACTCCTCACGTTGCCTGAAGATAAGAAACACCGAGAAAAAACAAAAGCCATGCATCTAATAAGCTTTGCACCAAAATAATAATTCCTTACGTTGCCCATAGATAGGAAACACTAAGGAAAAACAAAAGACGCACACCTCATAAGCCGCGCACTAAAATACTAACTCCTCACGTTACCCAAAGATTGGCAACGCCGAAGGGCACCAAAAATAGTGCATCTCATAACCAGCCAATCACTTCTATAATTGGGAAAATTGGGCATAAATAAAAAAAATTTGGAATGTTACAAACCAATAGAAAAGTTTCAACTATCGACACTTAATGGTTAAAATTGCCTTTAGTTAACCCATGCAACATGCTCCTCTAAAACATGCATATATTGCAAACTTACCAGAATATCACAAGAAACTTAGATTACATGCTAAATTTGCAAAACTTCTGAAAGAAGGAAAATCAAGCTGTGACTTAGCCAAATTCCAAGTCTAATATGAAAATTATCTAAACTATAAGTTACTGGTCATTTGAAGTAAAAAGCCCTGTGAGCTAGGGGCCATTCACCTGTACTTAAATAGAAAAAATTGAAAACAATAAGTTCACAAGTTCCGTTACTACAAACAAAAAATTGCTACTCCAAATAATTTTTTTGGCGGCAATCACAAAATTGGATAAGTGTAAACAAACAAGCACAAGTGCATAGAACACATATGAGCATGCATATAAGAATACAGTCAAAATATCATTGTATTACTTATAATTTTCTTTACACATGGTCAAAATATGGAGGCTGTACCCACACAACACTGGCAAGCAGAATGGAAATACAGACTCCATGACAAGAGCACTAAGGGCAGACTCTGCACTTGAACAAAATGACTCAAAAGGAACCAAAATCAGACTAGTCTCCCCAAAAGCTCATCAGCACTTCCTTCCACCACTCCCCTTTCCCCCATTTGTTTTTAGTTTTTGCCTCATCTCGGGAGTGGTGTCACTGCTCGTAATATCAACAAACTCCTCGGTGGCAACATCCTCCTCTTGCCTCACTGCCTTCCTAAAAGATTCTCCCTTTGCTTTGCACTTCCATGATTTGCGGGAGCTGTTCAAGGCTTTGATAGCTTTAACCTTCTCCTTCTTGATGGCGACCAATTCATGTTGAGTCTTATGAGGCTGCTTCATTTAAACTTCCCGCTCCTTAACTTCTACTGCTATTACATCACCCTCCAAAGACACAGAAGAGTCATCCAAGCCATATAGCGTGGCTATATTTTCGGACTCCGACCCCGGCTGCAAGACAGACATGGACATGGAAATAGGAACAAGAACAGAAACGAGCACGGAGGCCGTGGAAACAACAGCAAGTCCGGGCACTAAGGAATCTGGCACATCAACAAGAAATCTCGATCCCAACCTTCTGAGAACTGGTGTTACACCGGTAACATCGAGAATGCCCATACACTCGTGCATTACTTTTTGAGCCATAGAACCATGCTCTTGAAGCATGAACTCCTTACATTACCTAAAGATTGGCAATGTCAAGAAGGTCCAAACTATTTCAGATCAACAGGTTGTATCGATTCTATAAGCTACACATTTCGTGAGCCATGCACCTGCAAAAGCCGTGCATCCCACAAGTCACGCACTCTCATAAGCCATGCCACCCATAAGCCGGGCACTCTCATAAGCCACACACTCTGATAAAGCACGTGTCATATAAGCTACACGAACATTGCCCAATGTTGCTTTGGCATCATCATCGAACCGTCAAAATTCTCTCTGTATCGGTATTGCCTTGACAACACCGGGAAACTTGTTTATTTCAGGATTAACAGGAATCGATCCCTGCAACCTAAAAGGACCGACATTGCTCCGACAATACCATAAAGTCCCTAAACCAAGATTTCAATAAAGAATTCCAATCTTTGACCAAAATGTCTAATGTTAAGACATTCAAATAGCTCCCAAAGATTGGAGCTATGACAACTTTGACTGGGGGTATCCAGGGAGCCACCTAGAATATCAAGTCTCGCATCAAGTATTCAGAGTAATCAGCGCCGTGGATCGACGACACATAACACACTAACACTTGGTTGGGACCAAAAATCACTCCATGGTTCTATTATGCCGAACAGAGAATTTCGGCAATCGCAACAAAACCAAGCAGTATAATAGGCTAGATGAATGGGGAATTAGAAAGGAAACTGCTCCAACCTGCTAGACATCAATATTGCCTCAGTAACGTCGAGAGCTCTAGAACCGTCATATCAACAAGAAAATAGAACTCCTTAAAGTTAACCATCACTCGAAAATAATGATAAAAGGAGAAACTTACCAACGGCTGGATACAGATAATTATGGAAGACGTTTCAAGAATCAAGTAATCGACCCAGTGGCTTCCGAAGATAGAAGCAGGTGCTCAAATAAGGTCTCAAACCATAAATTGAAAAAAACCAGCTGTTATCCGAAGACAAACAATGGCAAAGAGAGAACGCTCAAAATCAAGCAGCTAAACCATTGATTCTCGAAGATTGGAACTAACGAATAAGGTTGATATCTGGAATAATGCTATTAGTCCAGCATAATGCATATAGCCAGAAATAAGCAAGGTTAGGTGTCAGGGATTCAAGACAAACACTACCAAACTCTACCAGTCCATAATCAATATAGGAATGAACGCGGTTGTACTGGGTGCAAGTGATGACTTGCCTCACAATTTCCAATTTTCTGTAAGAACATGGAGTTTGAGACACAGAAATGAAGGGTTCTGCTAATAGTCGTCAGATCATAATAAAAACTGGTTGGAGGAAGTTCGAGGTTTCATGAGTAAAAAAAATTATGGAATTGGTTTAGCAAAAGACTTGCATCTCCAAGGGTAGTACTTGACGGTTAAACAAAGCTAAGCAACGAAAACTCTTGGGACTCTCACCCTTCCAGAACATGGCATATCCTAGATTTAAGCAACATTGAGAAACAATCACATTGGGTTAAAGGAATCTACTCAACTCTATAGGATCAAATGAATGATTCAATCCTCACTAACATGACTTTAACACTGGCCGAAGATAGCAGCACTGGTAAAATACTTCTATAATCCAATCATCAAAGTGTTAGTTTCCGAAGACCGAAATTAGTACCCAACTGGACTAAAAGTACCACTGAATTGATGGGAAGAATCGTTATCAAACTCCTGAGTGTTAGTGTTGCCTCGCTAATGCCAAGGCCTTCTTTTATCTTTTAAGTACAGGTGTTGCCCTGGCAATGTCGGAAACTTCTCTATTTCCTAAGTACAGTGTTGCCACGACATTGCAGAAACTTTCTATTTCATAAGTACTGGTGTGGCCCCGGAAACTCCGGGAAACATTCTACTCACTAAGTACCGATATTTGCCCGTCAATGCCAGGAAAACTTTAATCTACAGAGTTAGTGAGAAACACTCACCATAGTGAGCCATCAATGCGCTAAGTTCTGTAGATAGAAGTTGGTTCTCGAATGAGTTCTACCCTTGTTTTCGAAAAACTACCATTTCCTAAAGATAGGCAACAACAAGAAAACATAACCTTTCATAGGTCAATCAGATGGTTCAACAGAACATCGCAGCAATCGGCCGTTGCATGAAAATAAAGCTGCATAGAAAAAAATCCCGAGATTGAATTGCCCGTATGCTATTTCTAAGGATGAATGCTAGTGGACAATCGAAATTCCAAAATTCAACTTAGAAAAAAATGTAGAAATAGCCAAAAGATAGGTAGCCTTGAGGAAATGTTTCTTGGCACCAAGCAGCTATATTATCAATTCACAAAGTTAGAAATTGGCATATGAACAGAACTTCCATGATGGTAGCAATCAAGCAAAGCATGCGCAACTAAGGACATGTAGGGACAATCAAGGAAGGTCGAACTAAAACCATCAGACTTCTACAATCCTAGAATGGGATTGAGAGCTAGACCAGCGGAAATCGAATAAGGTGTCTCAAACCCCTCCATCTCTAACAATCACCCAAATACAAGCATTCGAAATAGCTAGTCCTCCGAGTAGGGATTGATGCATAAATACTTGATTGAAAGAAATGTTGCAAAGTCTAAACACGAATAACCATGAGGATGGTTAGATAATGGTTCTTTAATGCAAATAGAGCATTTGGGCAATAAAATCGCCAATAAAGGAAATGAAGGATTTAACATTCGGAAACCAATCGACGCTCATAGTCTTATAGGATCGATTTCACTCTAGAGGAGGGGTGAATAGGGTGATACTAATAATAATAAAATTAATGTGGAAATAAATATATAATAATTATATAATAATTGCAGCACATATAATAGCAGAATAATAAAAGTAGAAAAAGAACAACATAGATTTACCAGCTTCGTTAAAACCCTACCTACGTATTGCACCCAAGGGTTCTACTAGAAAGTCGGACGCATACAAACATAAATTTGTGACACTCGATAATGACAAACCTAACTCTATGCTTAAAACTCTGCCACAACTTAGCCACGAAGTTGGGAATTCTTGAACTACACCACCGTAGTTCGTTCCGAGTCACACGGCTAGAAAGTTACATAATTTTAAAAGAAAATTACAAAATAAAAAAAAGTAAAATAAATAAAACCCTATTATTACTAGCTCTAAACCCAAAACAATAATCGAGCCGACCCTCTTATTTAATAAAATAGTCTCCACCTTTTTTATCCTTTTTCTCTGTGAAATGAGTTCAGCCTCCTTCTCTTCAAAGTTAGGGTTTCCCAAAAAAATGAAGCCGTTGATTCAAACTGTTTGGTTGAATGATGAACTTTCTTTAGTTTTCTTCAACTCATGGCTTTGATTTACATATGGTTGATTCAAATTATCGAGCACGAATGATAAAATGGTATGCGACTTTTCCTGTCGACTTTGATTCGAGTTCTGGATTTGTTTTTTGTAATTCGTTCAAGCTCTCGGATTTTGTCTTGAACTCGAATGCCCGAATTTTCCGATGATGATGTGGGAAATTTATTGGATTCAAACCCTTTAATTTTCGTTCATATAAATCTATTTGAACATGTGACGTTGTTAGGCTTGGCTATTGATTTTCGATTGGATGCTTATGATAATCTGACTTGTTCATCTCTGATAAATTTCAAATTTTCTTTGAATCGGTTCCTATGACTTCGGTTGTTTGAATATTTCGTATTTGTGATGCTTTCTCATCAATCTCTTTCCATTTTCAAATATTTTTTTATTTTTGTTGAATTTGTTCATCTCAGCCTTGACTTGGTTTTAAGCTGCTATGTTAGTATTGATATAATCCACGACTTTGTTACTTTAACTACAACTATATGATCTTCTGCACTTGAATTTGATTCTAGTCTAGTTGTCATGTTAGAACTGATTCATTCCTAAATGCTTGCATATTCTAGTGTGCATTGTGTAGTGCTTTGTTCTGGTCAGTTGAGGTTCCTGAGTTACTTCGAGTTGAACTTAAGTTTGCACTATTTTGGTTCCTGCTACTTTTAATTGTGTTGATAGTATCCATACATACGTACACACACACACACAAATATGTATATATATATATATATATGTGTGTGTGATTTCTTTGTTAGCTTTCTGATTCTCTGGCTTCATGATATGTTTGCATTTGAGACTTGGTTGTACATATTTGTACATTCCTTTCCACTTGAAAACTTTGTTAGTACATATTTGTTTGATTCTCTGGCATTGCGCTTTTCACTTGAGTTCAATATAACTTGAATTTTGTGAACAAAGTTATGCCACGCCTCTTGACCTTTGGTTTGGTCTGGTCTAGTTTAGCTGTATTATGTTCACCACTATCTGCACTTGTACATGTCCACACATGCATATGTATACCGTGCTAGAACTATGTTGTTGCTTCATGTACTAGTAATTTTTTTTGCCTACATGGTCAAGTACACAAGATCTTCTACTATGCTTTGTCCCTTCTAGTTTGAACCTTATTTTATGCTTGAAGTCTTGTTCTGCAGTTCTGATTTATTGTTGTTTATGTATGGTTGCATACATATTAGGTTGATTTATTCTCTTTCATGAGAATTTCCAGTTTTTCACATTGAAGTCTGAATGCATTGTATTTGTTTGGTTGGAGTCTGTAACTCGAAAATTGTGTTGTGTGACCATATCTATTTTGGTCTGGTTACTGTGTGGTCTTGTTACGTATGATCTCCATTGAAGTCTTTGTATTGCTTCATGTTTCTTTGCACTAATACTATTCCTTGCTTCATTTCTGAACTACTGGTCTGGTGAATGTTTCATATGTTTAATTTTGAAGTCATATTCATGTTGTATCTTATTGAGTTGGTTGTCCAGTGATTGTGGTCGAGTTGTATGTAGTGTACATTGTTTGCTTCGACTACTCTGGTTTAGTTTCTTATACCATCGATAGTGTTGATACATTTGAGTACATATCTTGTTGTACTGGTTCATGTTTGGGCTGTTTTTGTACATTAGAGTCTGGCTATTGTACCGAAATTTTCTTCATTTTGGCTGACCATTGACTCTCGTACTTGACCATTCTATGATGTTTTTGTGTTGCACCTGAGTTGAATCGACCATTTGGTTGCGTTTGACCTTGTGCTCACTTGTCCCTGCAATTTCATCAAGTGTATATCACTATGCACGGCCTTGTGGCATTTACAGTGGTACACTGTGCATGCCACAAGTTGTCCGAGTATGATGGATTCAAATGAAAATGATGACAAACAACCCAAATAGCTGCGACAAATAACATTTTCAAAACACACACTTTAATTTGCACTGCAAAATATTTCCTTTTTCCAATTTTACTATGTTAGTGTTTATTTTGTAGATAATTCAGATGCTGGATACAAACTCGAATAGAGTTGAAGATAAATACGAGCGTTTGAGTGATATGTAATGAGGTCAAAATTGTAAATTGAAATTTGTGATGTAATCAAAATTGTAATGTAATTGAAATTATGTAAGTGTAGTGAGAGTTGAAGTTTGTATTATTTAAATTTGTAATAAAATGTTTGTTTGAATAAAATATTTGTTTGAATATGAATTGTGTTATTTATTTTGTCATCAAATATTTATTCAATTATGTGAAAAATAAATAGTACAATAACAAATACATTTAAGTAAATATATATTTTTATTATCATCAAAAAAATATATCATATACTAGCATATTCAACAATCTCCCCCTTTTGATGATAACAAAAATATATTAAGATTTTGTATTTATTAAATGTATTTTTTCTTTGATGAAATCTATTTTCTCCCTTATTTGAATGCTCGTCCTAGAACCAAGCTTCCCCTTCACATATGCATGAAAATAAATAAAAATAGGCAAATGAACTTAGATGGGAATATGTAAATAAAAATAAGAAATTTGAACTTTATTTGCCATAATCTTAACTTTGCTCTCCCCCTTTTGTATCAGCAAACGAGTAATAGTGTTAGAAAAATAGAGATAAAGTGATAGACATTAATACAACATTAATACCCAATCGAGTATAAATATTCAATTTCAATAGAAATTCAAACAAAAATAAAAAATACTCTGTTAAGCGCATATTCACTTTAGTGTGATAGAGGTGATGTCGGCATCTAAAACCATATAGTTGTGTCTATTTGTGGTATATTTATATCAGGAATTTGAATACTTACTAACCATGCACAACTGTTAGGACATTTAAATGAGATTAGTAGTATTCCCGATTTTTATAAAAAACAAAAAATAAATTTCAAGTATCTTTTAAACAACGTAACCGTGATGACATTTAAAAGGGATTAGAATCAACTCGTCTATTTAATAATCAATTTTGATATGTGTTCCATATATGCATATGTATATCGTGCTAGAACTTTGTTGTTGCGTTGCTTCATGTACTGGTAATTTCTTTTGCCTGCATGGTCACGTATACAAGCTCTTCTACTATACTTTGTCCCCTCTGGTTTGAACATTTTTATGCTTGAAGTTTGGTTCTTACAGTTCTGATTTATTATTGTTTACATATGTCATAAGCATTTCTAGTTTGTCTCATTGAAGTCTGAATGCATTTGTATTTGCTTGGTTGGAGTCTGTAACTCGACAATTGTGTTGTGTTACCATATCTATGTTGGTTTGATTACTATGTGGTCTTGTTGCATATGATCTCCATTGAAGTCTTTGAACTGATTCATGTTTCTTTGCACCAGTGTTGTTCCGCTACTTCATTTCTGAACTCCTAGTCTGGTGAATGTTTCATTTGTTTCATTTTGAAGTCATGTTCATGTTGTAACTTATTGAGTTGGTTGTCCAGTGATTGTGGTTGAGTTGTGTCTGGTGTATATTTTTTGCTTCTACTTGTCTAGTTCAACTTCTTGTACCATTGATAGTCTTGATACATTTGAGTATATATCTTGTTGTATTGGTTCATGTTTGGGCTGTTTGTGTACATTTGAGCTCGGCCATTGTATTGAACTTTTCTTCATGTTGGCTAACTATTGACTCTCGTACTTGGCCATTCTATGATGTTTTGTATTGCACCTAAGTTGAATCCACCATTTGGTTGGGTTTGACCTTGTGCTTACCCATCCCTGCAATTTTGTCAAGTTTATGTCAATGTGCAAGGCCTTCTGGCATGTACAGTGGTACACTGTGCATAACACAAGTTGTTCGTATATGATGGATTCAAATGAAAATGATGATGAACAACCCAAATAACGGAGGAAAAATATCATTTTCAAAACACACACTTTAATTTGCACTGAAAAATATTTTCTTTCTCAATTTTATCACGTCAGTGTTTATTTTGCAGATAATTCAGAAGCTGGATACAAACTGGAATAGTTTAAGATAAATACGTATGTTCGAGTGATATGTAACGAGGTTAAAATCGTAAATTGAAATTTATGATGTAATTGAAATTGTAATGTAATTGAAATTGTGTAAATGTTGTGGGAGATGAAGTTTGTACTATTTAAATTTGTAATAAAATATTTGTTTGAATAAAATATTTATTTGAATATGAACTCTGTGTTATTTATTTTATTCATCAAATATTTATTCAATTATGTGAAAAATAAAATAGCATAATAAAAAATACATACATATATATATATATATATACTATCATCAAACAAAAATCATATACTAGCATATTCAACAAGTCTGGTAATGATGAGAAAGATCGATGACCTACTTAAGGTCTAACTAGATCATTCTATTCCAACTTGCAAGAATATGTCATTACCTGAAGTTTGGTGATGCTAAGAAAAAACTCCCAAAATGAAACTATCAATACATCGACTTTCAAAAACAGAAGAAAAAGCTAGATCGACTCTTTAATCCTAACTTCTAGAATCTTACGTTATCCGAAGGTCCACCACATCAAGGAAAAATCCACAGGATTGAGTCATCTATACATGAGTTTATGCAGATAGAAACCAACATATGATTAGGATCTCAAGCTGGAGTCAGAAGAGTTTACTATAGCAAAAGATACCAGAAACACTTCTTTCTAATACATAGTGACATCATTACAAAACTCAAATCTTGGGATCAAGCAACAAAGTCCCTATTCCCAAAGATAGAAGCTATCGCGTCAATCAAACCGAGGCAATCAAACTTGTTGTTTAGGAGACCTAGTCTCCCAAAACATGTTGGTTCAGTAGTCAAATTAATCAGCCCCATGGACTAAGGCATTTAAACTAATACTCGTTGAAATGAACTCAATTGAGCATAAGTAGGGATTAGCTACATAACTAGCTAGACCAAATTACTTCATAGTTCTAAACAAAGCTATGAAATAGAATATGCCAAAATGACCGCAGAAGCATTATTTTCATGTGTAGAATTAGAGTAAATGAATATGCTGCACATAAACACAAGAGGTGCAACAACGAGAACAAGCTATGCTCAGAATCGAGCAAATAAACCAACAGTCCACGGAGGCAGAGGCTGGTGTGCAGGTTGAATTCCAAAAAATGTAAAGGAAGGATAATCGCAATCGAACAACTCATGCGCTAGTTTTCAAAGATTGAAACCGTGCCTTGTAATTTGACTACAACCAATCATCCTAATATGATAGGAATAATAAGCGAAGCATAAGTCGCGAAGGACCCAGCTTCTGGAGGAGTGGAAGTTCCTCCGCCAGGCTAAAGATTGGATGACCAAAAAATCATTTTCAATAACAAAACTTGCCATTCAACCCCTCTAGGTACGTTCTACTTTAAATAATATCCTCGTGTTGTTAGTCTTTGAGAAGGATGGTTTTGACGACAACAACCTTACGACTTGTTATAAAATATAAATACTAACATTATAGTTTAGATATATATGTATATGCAGGATATAAACATGCAGGTACCAAGAATGAAGACGGTACAGTATAGAGATATAAGACTGATGAATTTAAAGATCGATGATATCAAGATCGAAGACTTATGAGTATAAGGATATCAAGAGTTCAAGATTTCAAAGTACAAGATAAATTGAGTCTAGAATTTTGTTAAAACTTCTTGAAAGCACTTACATCTTTATTAGAAATTTTTTCGTGAAATGAATCCACTTCAAACCTGTTAAAGGGTGGGATGGAACCCACGACAATATATGGTGGAACATATAGTGGTCCTATTTCGATGTCCACTAATTTTATGAAAAATGCTTTTCAAAAATATATCTCTTATTTTAAAATGTTTTCAAAATCTTCTTTTCAAAAAGACATCTCTCTTGTTTGAAATACTTTAGCCTCAAAATTATCTTTATCATTTTTAATATTTTGATTTCAAAACTGATTTTTAAAATATCTCTTGTTTTAAAATTTAGTTTTTAAATATTTATATGCTCAGATTTTAAATCACTTTATAGATTAATATTATATATACTAAAAATTACTTTCTTAACGCTTTTATATGTTTAAACTATATTCAAATATATTTACAAAATCTTAGAAATTGTTTTAACAAATTATAGAAACTAATTTTAATGAGAAAATCAAAATCATCATTTTTGCCTAGAGCATGTTGACATACTCCTACCCCCTATGTCGACATGGTGCCCGTTAATATTCAAAACTCAAATTTTCTAAAGAAGTGTCTATTCGTCGTATCCTTTCACGAGATCTTTTACAAATTCCAATAGTTCCAAACGAATTTTTAATCAGATTTCACTTATTTTCTCTCCTCTTCATCTTCCACATTTATTCTAAAGAATCCCAAAACTATACTCTACCGAAATACCAAGTGAATCAAACTTGAATATCTCTTGTTTAATTCTCTGCCACTCTCTCTATAAGATCTCAGAGCTTTTTAGAGTTATAGGATTATTTGTAAATCAAACTATTAAGTAAAAGGTTCGAGCCTTGAAATCAATTGGGTGTGATTGTTGCTCCAGAAATCGATTAGGTGGTCTTGTGGCCTGGTATATTTAGAGAGTTTGCCCAGGACTCGAATACAGAAGGGTGTACCTCGTGGCCTTCAAATCGAGGGTGTAGTCTGGAAGATTATTTTGAAATGAAATCCGTACAATTGTGTGGGATTGGATGTAGGGTAACTCTGAACCAGTATAAAATCCTGATGTGTTTTTTTCTTTACTACTTTTACTTATTATTTGCATCTGTGTCTATGTATTACATTTGTTGGTGATTAAATTACATAAGTTTCAAAAAGATTTATTAAATCCACAAAACACTGTTCACCCCCTCTAGTGTTATTCTAGCCTTAAGATCGTAATTCGCTTTCTAACACGTATAACCAAGGCTCGGAACCCGAGGGAAATCGACGTATGTTGACCAGTTGGGTTCAGAGCGATGACCGGGGCAGATACAGTGTCTTAACTACATGAGAAGAGTCCAGTATCCTGAATACTGCAAACAAACAATCTAGTGTAGATAGCTTGCTTACATTTGAAAAACAATCCATATCGTCCTTTGAAATTATCTGCTCCGCGCTTACCCGTTATCGATCAACGATCGAAAACGAAGCCGCCGTCCATAGCGACGCATGGAGCTTTTCTTTTCAGGATCACTAGAGTATAGAAATGGGAAGAGAGATACGATCGCATCATCCACTATATCCGATTTTGGAATAAATTATCGCATTGGAATTCAAAACATCGATGGGAACTTAACCAAGTTCTCGAAAATAAGTTAAGGACAAAGAGCAAGATTTCGCTCCAAGACAGTGTACAATCGTTCAGGACAAAATAAAGCTTCAACGTCGATCGAGTGAAAACAATGTAGGACGACTCCAAACCTATGTCATGCACCCACTTATCGACCTAAACCCTTGTGGAAACTACGTAGCAAAGATTGCATCATCAATATCAGGAATTGAAATTTAGATCGAAGTCAAAAAATGTATGGCTGTCAGAAGTAGGTCAATTGAGTAAAACAAAACCAGGCAGACTCTGACGATTCACATCAAAAATTCAACGGCAAAGCCAAATTTGCATGGTAACCTCGACATGATTGACTAGATTTCACAAAATGAAGACTCAAAAGAAGTTACTTCCAGAGCATACCTTGTTTTCAACGAAGTTGTACCTTAGGGGCAAATGTTATCCGGAATTTTAACCGATTAAGACCCAACAAAAAAGAGAAAATACTCTTGACATTAGAGTGGTTTAGAATTTATCCAAAAAGGCTAAGGCAAGGAGTTAACGAGAGGTAAACTATATTACTAAGGCAACAATTGGGATTGAATAAATAAAGAGACAAGCATTCTTTCAACCCAACCAGCAGTCGAATGCAAACAGCTAGTAAACTTCCATCAAAACGGAACAACATGAGACTGCGCGAACAACATCCAAGCAAGGTCTTAAAAGAATCCCATACTTGGAACTTCAGAAATAGCCAAGGTTCTTGGATCGTTAGCGACCCATATCTATGAATCGCTAGCGATCCCTGAAGAAATGATGGCTCACTAAGGGTAACAAAGAAAGGAAGCCTGGAAGATAGAAAGGAAAATACTAAGTGTATGGATCGCTAGTGACCGATACATGATGGATCGCTAACGATCCATATATGACTTTAATAAGATGCGACCTAGCATATGGGAGTAATGGAAAGAGAAACCAAGTCATTAGCTCACGATCCGAATCAAGTTTATGGGTCGCTAGCAACCTATAGATGAAGGGTCGCTAGTGACCCATGATATTGGCTCGGATCGCGAGCTAGAGCCCCTTAAGTCGTTACCTACCTACTTGCGAGTAGTTGATGAAGTGGCTTGGCCCAGAAACTATCCTGTAGGATTGATTTCACCCTAGAGGAGGGGGGATGAATAGGGTGATGGTATAAATTATAAAAATTAATTGCGGAAGCTTATAAAATAATTTCAACACAGATCACAGAATAATAGCAGCACAGAAAAATAGCAGAATAATAAAATGCAGAAATAGAAGGACACAGAATCTACCCAGCTTCGGCAAAACCCTGCCTACGTGCTGCCCCCAAGGTTTCTACTAGAAATTAGATAGTCAGACGCTTACACACGTAAACTCGCGACACCCGCTACCGACTAAACCTAATTCTACGCTCAAAACCCTGCCACAACTCAGCCACTGAGTTGCGAATTCTCAAACTACGCCACGTAGTTTGTCCCCTAGTCACACGACTAGAAATTACAACGGTTTAAAATTGAAATACAAATTTAAAAGCAATTTTAAAATAAATACAACCCTAATTTAAAATAAAAAGCCCTTATAATAATAAAAGTAAAGCTCTTAAAAGGCCGGCCCCTCTTATATTTTGACCCCATCCTCTTTGCTTCGCTCCTTTGTGAAAATGGCCGCCATTCCTCTTTTTACAGAAATTAGGGTTATTTGAAATTCGAAGCTTTCGACTGTAAATGCTCGATTGAATTATTGATTCGGCGTTCCTTTTATGTCAATCGATGGTTTCCCTTTTTTTTTGCTTCGACTGCTTCGAGTTTGATCGAATTCGAAAAGCTTCGGTATGTAATTTCTGCTCTTTTTGCTTTTCTTTTTTTATGCTTGAATTCGATGGATCTATGCCGATGATGATTATTGCAATTTATAGGAGTCGAACTCCTAAATTTTCGTTCGTCTGATTTTTTCAATTTTATGCTTTCGGCCGTTTGATCATTGCTTGGATGATTGAGATTTCACTGACTTATTCAAATGTGTATAAATTCGTGTTACTTGGTTGACACGGTTTTGAATTGATATCGTGGTCATCACGGTGTTGATTTTCTCTGACTTCGTCCATGTTTTGATTTCGTGTTTATTCTAGTTGACTTGTTCATTGACATGACTGTGATGATTTCACTGTGACTTCGGTTTTGCTTTGCATTGACCTTGGCCTTGATAAAATCAATTTGCTATTGCCTGTAAGAATTTGTTCGATATTGATATCTTTGACTTTGTTAATGGTTCATCTGTGCTCATCCCTAAACATTACTGTTTTGGTTTAAACTGTATATCATTATCATCAAACTTGCTATATTCTTAGTGGAATTTTGTTGCAGTGTTTGATGCTTGTCTGGTTAGTTCGTACTTTCACCTGTAGCAGCTTTGTGCATTTTGTTGCGGCCTGTACTTGTATAATGCTGTTATTGTTGTACTTATGTGCACTGTGCATATCACTGCCATGCGGTAGCTTGATTCATGTATACACAGTTGGTAGCTGGACTTGGTCTTGTTGCATTAAGTTTGATTTTTGCTGTGTATGACATGGTTGTCGTTTCTGTCCATTTGCCTCTGGTTTGAACCATTCTTTGATTCATTGTATATTGATTGTGTTGCCATATTTCTGGTGCATTCATTGTTTGCCATATTAGCTTCACTGCATCTTCATCTACCTGTTCATTTGAGTCTGGTTCACTGGTAGTCTTGCCTTGTACCACAGAAAACTGCATGTAACCTGAACTTGGTTTCAATTTTAGTTGCAGGCTTGTGGTCTTTGCTTGTTAAGGCTGCTGCTCTTATGCTCTAACCTGATGCGTATTGCACTGTGTCATTTGTTTCTATGACTTGAATGCGACTATTCACTGTATATACATGTGCCATTTCATTTTCTTCCCTGGTCTGTTGGCACTGTTGTATTATGATTTGTACATTGAGTTGAATCCAGCTTAAACGCTCGGGTTTGACCTTGTGCTCATGTCGAGATTTTATTTATATTGCACCTGAGTTGAACCCGTCCTTTTATTTTGGGTTTGACCTTGTGCTCACCTGTCCCTGTAACATTATCAAGTGTATATCGGTGTGCACGGCCTTGTGGCATGTACAGTGATACACTATGCATGTCACATTGTTCGTGCGTGATGAATTCAAATGTAAATGATGACGAACAACCCAAATAACCGAGGCAAATAATATTTTCAAAGTCCATATTTTATTTTATATTGCAAAAATATTTCTTTTTCAATTTCACTGCATTAGTGAATATTTTTGCAGATTGCTCAGATGCTGGATTCTAACTGGAATGAAGTTGAAGATAAACTACGAGTGTGAGTGATATGTAGTGAGGAATTTATGTAAATTGAATTGTGATGTAATTAGAATCAAAATTGTATAGTGAATAGCGAGAGCTTGAATTTGTACTATTAAAAAATTGTAATAAATATTGGTTTGAATAAAATTTCTATTTGAATTCAAATTCTGTGTTATTTATTTTTATTCAGCAAATATTTATTTAGTCTATGAAAAATAAAATAGTACATTAACAAATACATTTAAACGAATATATATATGTTTATTACCATCAAACAAAAATTATATAAGCGCATATTCAACAATCTCCCCTTTTTGATGATAACAAACATATATTTAAGATTTTGAATATGTTAAATGTATTTGATCATTGATATGCTCTAATTGCTACCCCTATTTAAATACTTCCTCTCTACACAAAGCTCCCCCTACATATATGCATACAAATAAAAATATGCAAACGAGCCTAGATGCAAATTGAAAATTATTTGACCTTTGCTTGATTTTATTTGACAAAATCTTAACTTTTCTCTCCCCCTTTTGTTATCAGCAAAAGAATAATAGTGTTAGAGAAAATAGAGATAAAGTGATCGATATTAATCCAACATTAAAACTCAATTGAATATAAATATTAAATTTAATAAAAAATCAAACAAAAATCATAAATATTTTGTTAGGCGCATATTCCACTTTTAGAATGATAGGAATTATGTCATCATATAAAACCATACAGTTGTGTCTATTTATGGTATATTTATATCAGGAATTTGAATATCTACTAACCATGCATAACCGTTAGGACTTTTAAATGAGATTAGTAGTATTCCAATTTTATTTAAAAAAATGAATTCAAGTATCTTCTAACCACACATAACCGCGAGGACTTTTAAATGGAATTAGAATCAACTTGTTTATTTTAAAAATCAACTTTTCATATGCGTTCCATACATGCATAACCGTGAGGACTTTTAAATAAGCATGGAAGCATATAACAAATTCCAAGTAATTTACCCATGCATAACCGTGAGGACTTTTAAATGAGAGTGAATACTTTGATATTTATTTATTTATTATTATATTTTTTTTACTATATAAATTTTTTCTATTATTTAAAAAAATGTAAAACGAAAAACGAATGATTCTTGTTTAAAGTACCGCATATCAATAAACTATATAGAATTTTGATGAGTGATGGTCGTTAGAAATATGATAGATATAGAGATGGTCATGGAATTTTTACCAACAAAAAGTTTTATAACTCTTGTTTAAATTTCTAAAGAAATTTACTAATTATACCGTCTCGGGTCATAATATATGATTAATATTATCACTCATCACTTTTTCAATCACTATTCATCTTTTCGATAATCATTAGGGAGTCAGATTAGTCAAAATAGTCATTTAAAATCAAATTCAAAAATAATTATAAAATCAATTTTCCAAAAATGACTAATATGAAAATATGGTCAAAAATGATTTTCTCGAAGGGGTTTTGTAAGAAAATTTTCTGCTATTTGAAAATTATTTGAAATGAAAAATATGCAGACATCTTTGAAAAACGATGCAGTTATTAAATGTCTCAACAAAAATCATGTTCCTCTAGTAATTTTTCTATCAACTAGATTACTAGTGTAATCTGCATCTGAATTTCTTTTTCACTCAAAACTATCATTAATTGAATTTGATAGACCATGAAGTGTGTAACAAAAATTTCAAACTCAATTTTAACAGCATTTTAAATGACATTCTTTTGAATTTGAATTGAAGCCTTGAAAATAATCAAAAACTGTGAATATAGAGTTAGCCGTTTTATACCCAAATGTATTATCCAACGAAACACTATTTTTAATCCAAACTGATATATACGAAGTAATTCAAAGAATCTAGAGATTTTTATTGTGTTTTTGGCATAAGAATATAATAGACCAACTATTTTGAATAAGTCAGAATCAAAATCATCATTTTTTCACCTTCTCATTATTGGTTGATTTAATTCAGAATATGGTGCAGATTATCACATTTAATATATCGTTCAAATAAATATAACATTACCTGTTTTACCTTTACGATAATTTTTCGTGGTTGTCCAATGTGATTCTGTCACCTTTGAACTAGGTTAAGGAACTTTGCTTTGTCGCCCGTTGTGTTTCTGGAACAGCCAAAAATCCAAAGAACACTGTTGTTGTTCCTTAGCCTACCACCACACCTACACGGGAAAAGATTTATGTGACCTATTTGTCTTTATAGGTCCATAGTTGTTAGTGGAATAAAATTTTGAAAAACAATTTTGTGGAGACCCAAAACTATTTATAATTGTTCCCTTTGCACCCAAATTTGTTTAGCTTTGAGAGATTTTATATTTGTGCCTTTTGGAACCCAAATCGGTATATTTTTCACATGTTTGGGTCTATACCAACAATTATTGTGATTGTGTCCATATTTTCTACAAATTGTGCACATAGAATTAACTTGATTAATATTGCATTTAACAATTTTCGATTTATTATATCCAAGTCCTGTTCTAACCGTATTAACAGCTTGCTTTCCTAATAGCATATTCAACGATTTTTCACTTTTTGAAAATTTATCTAAAGTCGTTGACAATTGTTGGACTTGTGTTTTGAGAGACTCATTTTCGTTTAACAATTGTGTGCACTTTTTAATAGAATTCTCTCTCATAGTATTTTCACTCTCTTTTAAAATCAGAATTTCATTTTCAAGTGATTTTATATTGATTTTTGTTTTTTTAATTTCATCTTCGAATGTTGGACACTTATCACACTTAGGGATCCTTCTTTGACAGTTTTCAACTAATTGGTCAAGTTGTTCATTTACTTCTATCAAATTGTCTTTTTGTGATTCAAGTTTGGCATATTTCTCCCTAAGTCGTTCAAAACAGCCATTCACTTCGTGGAAATAAATAAGTAATTCAGAGTGAGTAAGTTTTGATACCTCGCTTGGCTCGTCATCGTCGCTATCAGTTATATTTCCATGAAGGCACATATCTGATTTCTCACTCTCTCTGCTAGAACTTTGATTATCTTCATCACTTGTATTCCACGTGGCTGCAAAACTTTTCCTTTTTGATTTATTTTTAAAGTCGCGTTGATTTTGAGGACAATTGGGCTTGATGTGTCCGGGTTGGCTGCACTTGTGACAAATGATCTTCTGTTCTTCAGAGTAGTCTAGTGCTTTGGCTATTCTGCTTTTTGCTTTTTGAATTCGAGCTGAATTTCCATATTTGTAATTCCATCTTTTGAATTTCTTTATTAATAGCTCCAATTCTGCTGCTGCATCATCATCATCACCATCACTTTATGTTGTTCCTTTAAAAGCAATTGATTTCTTTCGAGTGTCACTTCCTTCATGCTCTTCCTTGAATTTCATTTCTAGCTCATAAGTGGTGAGATTTCCGATGAGTTCTTCAACTTTCATTTGTTTTAAATATTTTGATTCTTGAATGGCAGTCACTTTGGCTTCAAAACTTCATGGAAGGACTCTGAGGATTTTTCGGACTATCTTCAACTCTGTATATGATTTTCCAAGAGCTTTTGATTTGTATACGATATTGGAAAGTCGTCCATGCATCTCTTTGACATTTTCTTCCTTCGCCATTGTGAAGTTCTCGTATTCGCTGCTTAGCATGGCAAGGCGAGATTCTTTGACTTGAGATGTTCCTTCGTGAGTCACTTCTTGTGTGTGCCATATTTCCTGCGCAGTTAGACAATGTGAGACACGATTAAATTCAAATTGATCCAATGAACATATAATAGAATTCATAGCTTTAGCTTTAGTATTTTGTATTATTTTCTAGTTCTGTCCATTGTTCCTTTGGTTTATCTACTTCCTGATTATCTATAGTTATAGTCAGTGTTCTATAACCTGTCTCAACAATATTCCAAGCGTCAATGGTTTTCAGAAATATTTCCATCCTATTTTTCCAGTAAGCATATTCACCATTGAACATTGGTGGTCTAACTATAGACTGACCCTCAGCAAAAGCATTATTGAAAGAAGCCATTTTAAAAATTCAAATTTTTAAAACAAAAATTGATCTTTGAAACATGAATTTTTAAAACAAAATTGACTTCTATTCCTAGCTCCGATACCACTTGTAGGATCGATTTCACCCTAGAGGGGGTGAATAGGGTGATGGTATAAATTATAAAAATTAATTGCGGAAGCTTATAAAATAATTTCAACACAGATCACAGAATAATAGCAGCATAGAAAAATAGCAGAATAATGAAATGCAGAAATAGAACGACATAGAATCTACCCAGCTTCGGCAAAACCCTGCCTACGTGTTACCCTCAAGGTTTCTAATAGAAATTTGATAGTCAGACGCTTACACATGTAAACTCGCGACACCCGCTACCGATTAAACCTAATTCTACACTCAAAACCCTGCCACAACTCAGCCACTGAGTTGCGAATTCTCAAACTACGCCACGTATTTTGTCCCCTAGTCACACGACTAGAAATTACAACGGTTTAAAATCGAAATACAAATTTAAAAACAATTTTGAAATAAAGACAACCCTAATTTAAAATAAAAAGCCCTTTATAATAATAAACGTAAAGCTCTTAAAAGGCCGACCCCTTTTACATTTTGACCCCATCCTCTTTGCTTCGTTCCTTTGTGAAAATGGCCGTCGTTCCTCTTTTTACAGAAATTAGGGTTATTTGAAATTCGAAGCTTGCAACTGTAAATGCTCGATTGAATTATTGATTCGGTGCTCATTTTCTATCAATCAATGGTTTCCTTTTTTTGCTTCGACTGCTTCGAGATTGATCGAATTCGAAAAGCTTCGGTATGTAATTTCCGCTCTTTTTGCTTTTCTGTTTTTATGCTTGAATTCGATGGATCTATGCCGATGATGATTATTGCAATTTATAGGAGTCGAACTCCTAAATTTTCGTTTGTCTGATTTTTTAAATTTATGCTTTCGGTCGTTTGATCATTGCTTGGATGATTGAGATTTCACTGACTTATTCAAATGCGTATAAATTCGTGTTACTTGGTTGACATGGTTTTGGATTGATATCGTGGTCATCACGGTGTTGATTTTCTTTGACTTCAGCCATGTTTTGATTTCGTGTTTGTTCTGGTTGACTTGTTCATTGACATGACTGTGGTGATTTCACTGTGACTTCGGTTTTGCTTTGCATTGACCTTGGCCTTGATAAAATCGATTTGCTATTGCCTATAAGAATTTGTTCGATATTGATTTCTTTGACTTTGTTAATGGTTCATCTGTGTTCATCCCTGAACATTACTGTTTTGGTTTAACCTGTATATCATAATCTTCAAACCTTCTATATTCTTAGTGGAATTTTATCGCAGTGGTTGATGCTTGTCTGGTTAGTTCGTACTTTCACCTGTAGCAGCTTTGTGCATTTTGTTGCGGCCTGTACTTGTATACTGCTGTTATTGTTGTACTTATGTGCACTGTGCATATCACTGCCATGCGGTAGCTTGATTCATGTATACACAGTTGGTAGCTGGACTTGGTCTTGTTGCATTAAGTTTGATTTTTGCTGTGTATGACATGGTTGTCGTTTCTGTCCATTTGCCTCTGGTTTGAACCATGCTTTGATTCATTGTATATTGATTGTGTTGCCATATTTCTGGTGCATTCATTGTTTGCCATATTGGCTTCACTGCATCTTCATCTACCTGTTCATTTGAGTCTGGTTCACTCGTGGTCTTGCCTTGTATCACAACAAACTGCATGTAGCCTGAACTTGGTTTCAATTTTAGTTGCAGGCTTGTGGTCTTTGCTTGTTAAGGCTGCTGCTCGTATGCTCTAAACTGATGCATATTGCATTGTGTCATTTGTTTCTATGACTTGAATGCGACTATGCACTGTATATACATGTGCCATTTCATTTTCTTCTCTGGTCTATTGGCACTGTTGTATTATGATTTGTACATTGAGTTGAATCCAGCTTAAACGCTCGGGTTTGACCTTGTGCTCGTATTGAGATTTTATTTATATTGCACCTGAGTTGAATCCGTCCTTTTATTTTGGGTTTGACCTTGTGCTCACCTATCCCTATAACATTATCAAGTGTATATCGGTGTGCACGGCCTTGTGGCATGTACGGTGATACACTGTGCATGTCACATTGTTCGTGTGTGATGAATTCAAATGTAAATGACGACGAACAACCCAAATAACTGAGGCAAATAATATTTTCAAAGTCCATATTTTATAAATTTTTTTTTCAATTTCACTGCGTTAGTGAATATTTTTGCAGATTGCTCAGATGTTGGATTCTAACTGGAATGAAGTTGAAGATAAACTATGAGTGTGAGTGATATGTAGGGAGGAATTTATGTAAATTGAATTGTGATGTAATTAGAATCAAAATTGTATAGTGAATAGTGAGAGCTTGAATTTGTACTATTCAAAAATTGTAATAAATATTTGTTTGAATACAATTTCTGTTTGAATTCAAATTCTGTGTTATTTATTTTTATTCAGCAAATATTTATTTAGTCTATGAAAAATAAAATAGTACATTAACAAATACATTTAAACGAACATATATATGTTTATTATCATCAAACAAAAATCATATAAGCGCATATTCACATCTTCGGTCCCTATAAATATCATCATACCTGTAACATAAGCGGGATCTTCTTCGTACTGGTGGTTGAAGATCTGCTGGAAACATTCTTCACTCTCTACCTCCCCCACAACAATCTCCAAAGGAATTCATTGTGATTCTCCAGTGGATTCCCAAATTTGGGGATTCAATCTATCTAAGGATAATCAAAGCCTTGTAAACAAACAATACTTGTAACATCAATCGGTCTATAATAGACCTATAAAATGGACGTTGGCTTCGTTAACAACTAAACCACTAAAAAATTCTGTGTCTTATTTCTTTTATCATCTTTTTCTGTACCTATTATCTACGATATTACTCTATTAAAGCAAGGCTGGTTCTTTCAAACTTAAACTGGGGTGTTGATCCATTTTTTGGGTTAACATGATTATCTTTAAACTCCATTTCAAAGACCAATATACATACGTAAATATAATCAAAATATGTTAAAGGAGAATGTTACAAGCACATTGCCACAACGAACCAACACCATTTCATACTTGAAAATATTGTCTAAGGGTTTAAACTTTATGTTACTAAAACATTGTTTATGACAAGCCCCAAAACCATTTACTATTCCATTATCTTTAAAATTCCATTTTAAGGTTCCAATTACTTTTCAAAAGCATGGTTAAATGGGTTAAAACTGATGTTGCATAAACATCAATACTACAAACCCAAAATCACTTTTATACTTGCCATTTACTTTGAAATATCCATTTCAAAACTCTAAGTGTACCTCTATTTATTAAACAAGATAATATACCCTTTCAATTATTTTATAAAACAATGCATTATCATATAAGTACGATAATCTTAAAACTCCTTCTAAATTTCTTTATAAATAACAGACTTCCCTTTTTAAAACCTCTTTATTTTTTAAAATACCTGTAAAAAGATAGGTAGTTACATATACTAAATTATTTATAAAACAAAAATATTTATAAATTACTATAAAACATTTGTAAATGTGTTATAATATGAAATCCATTTATTTCTTTGCTACATTCTTTAACAATTTCTAAAACCATTTATTACTAAAAATACACTTTAAAAATACTTATACATATTTTAAAAACATATATATATATATATATATATATATAAAATTAAAACATACTTTTAAATACTCATACACATTTTAAAATCATATATATAATAAATACAAACTTTTAAAATACTTATAACATATTTTAAAACCTTTTTGTTTAAAACACCAATTAAAAAACCTGTTTTAATAATCTAAACTATATTTTTACAAATCCATGATTGATTTAAAAAAATATATTCAAATCTTATTATTCCCCGATAATAAGTACGCTAACAATACTTATTATAAATACTAATAAGCTCTATGATGTTTTCCAAAGTTAACTGCAAAATCGAAAATCAAATATTTCAAAGTGCATCCATCGCAACCGTTTCGCCTCTACCATTTATAATTTTCCATTCCTAATTTACCACGAATGTCCAAACCAATCCATTTATGTCAAACTCACCCGAACGTGTGTAGAACAACCCAATATATATAGGCACATTTATATTTCCAAAATATATCACATTTTATCCAGTTTAACATATGTCAAATATCGGTAATTTCAAAGCATGTTTATAATGACTAAATCGTTTCTAATATATATATACATATACATATATATACACACATATATATACATAACGCACTATCGCTTTTCTTAAAGCAATATCACACATGTAAACAAATAGTCTGGTCCACGATAAATGTTATAGATGATTAACAAAGATATTATACTCAATAATACTGCTCTCACTTTATTTACAAAACAAAACGGGGCCTAAAAGTAATAACTTTCATTGTTCGTTATACACTTAATACTTTCAATACAACAAAAATTATATATAAACATATAATTAACTGGTGAGTATAGCATACCCATGCTCTAGTCAATGCTTTCACGTCCCCTAATAGTCCAAAATCAAAAGCCGATGATTTTGACTAAAATTTCAACAATCTCCCAACTTGATGAATCTAACTCCATTGCGTAGATAATCCACATACGAATGCAATGGCGAAACATTGCATCGATCAGACCTCGTATAAACAAGAAATGATTTTTATAAGTTATCAATTAAAAACATAATTATTTAAACTAATCAAATTGACCTTCAAATTACCTTATCTCCTTCCTTATCCCTTTCTTCTTCATTCATACCCTCGCTACCTTATACGCACAAACATGTGCATCATTTTACTGCCATGGCAAAAAAACTCCATGGTTCCGTGAACCGACTTCACCATCAAGTCCCTCTACATGTGCTCGATGTGCTCGACACCTTAAACCTAGCATCATCGCCTAGTTCAAGTTCCAAACATTTTCCCCCAAATTGACACCCAGGTCGCACTTCACCTCGACCACCCCGAGTGCCTCCCACCTATGCCGATAAACTCCTATCGTCACCACGAACTCCTCCATAGTCTCGATTTCATCTCTGATTGTCCCTGGTGATTCACGATTTCCACCCCACAAAACGACAACTTATAAGTATCGTTGGCCGCCATAGTGCCGCACCTCCCTTAACCAATGTCAAACGCTCGCCTTTCCCCCACTATTAACTCCCCCTTAAATGACAATTGGCCTTTGACCTAATTCACTAACTAAGGTCGAACAAAACCAAACACAGTCGGCCCCATTTCAAAGCACACAATCGTATTGCCCTCTCTAATATGAAGCTAAAGGATCCACTCTTATTGAATTTTTTCGAGCAAGGCTTCGGATACAATCGATTGAAAATGGCAGCTAACTTATTCCCTTAGGAAAAATTTGAAAGAGGAAGGGAAAGTGGGAATGAAATTTTGGTTAAGTGTCTATGATTATTTATAGATAAATAACAATAATATTTTATTCTCTTTTATTTTTACATTGCGCTTTTCGAGCATGCACGACCATATAATATGTCCGATTCATCATGAAACTCGATGGCGTATAACAATTCATTATTCCCGATCCGATGGCACTAGTTTCGTCAAAATCCAAGGCAGTGCCCCTAAATGATATTTTCACACGTAATTAAAATGAATTGTTATTAAAATGATTTTAATCTTAAATTTTAAACTAAAATTTACAATAATCTTTTACAATCTAAACTTAATTTAAATAAGCTTTTGAAATCATTTTTATTCGAATTAAATCCAAGATTCAATTATTTGAATAATTCTAATATTTAATTTTAAACCATTCAAAAATCCAGGTCGTTAAATATAAGTTGCTTCACTTGGACATGATTTGTGTATTATATATGTGTTTATGTCATAAGGTGTTGTTCATACATATTGGGTTGGAATTGTAGTTGTCATGTGACTTCGTAATTTTGTTTTACAAATCATGATTAGTCGTGTATGTTTAGATTTATATTGTATTTTTTTATCGTAGTTTCCTGAGTAAGAAAATAAGCTTTGCATATATATATATATATATATATATATATGGACGTGTGTGTGCATGTATATATAATTGTCTGTGATGATATGGGATGATTTTGTTATATATTTGACACATCCGATAGGATTCATACAATTATTTTTTTAGTTTGCAGTTGTAGAAGTAAATGCAGAGAAATGCCATTGAATCTCGTAGAATTTAGGCAATACAAAAGCTTTGTAATGACATCGTTAAAGTTTAACGACGCCACTATACTGAATTTTTTATGTTAGAACATTAGCGTCGTAATGGTGTTACTAAAATCTAATGATACCATTGCTATGAATTTTCTACTATAGAACATAGGCATCATAATGGCATCACTAAAATTTAGAGACGCCATTTTTATGAAATGAACATGCATCGCAATAGCATAGCTAAATTTTAGCAATGTCATAGTGACGCCAATGTTGTGACTCCATAGTGAAGCCAAAAAATCTAGTGATGCTCAATTTTTCATCAATACTTCTGACAGTACTATGGCCATGCCGAAAAATTTAGCGATATTACAATAATGCCAAATGCACGTTAGAAAGCCATAAACCTTAGTAGTGAGTTATTAGGATGCTTTTCTGTAAAATTCTTTCAAAATAGCAAGCTCCTTCCTCATTAGCCATCTTCCAAATTGAGTATGTGGGTGAACTCCATTCATAAGTTCCTTCAATTCTATTTCCTCTTTGGGGTTACTCACTTTCGTTACAGCAACATTTAATCTCTTTAAAAAGCATTTTTTGCCCTCCTGGACCTCTGATGCACATTCGATAATTACATTTCATACTTTAGTTGAAGAGCATGTATGTAACAACCTAGAATTTCACCGCTTTTGTGTTTTTTATAATTAAAATAAAAATCTTTTGAAATAGTAAATAATGACGGTGAAATAGTTACCAAATGGGTTTACGGAAATAATTAGTTCGAAGAAAAATCGAAAATGTGACCGGAATTCGTTTTTCGAATTTTCGACTTTTCATGGGCTAAAAGATATAGGAAACGTTGTAAACACTTGCATATAGAAATAACACATTTGCAAATAAGTTAGTATTCACATTCATTTTCAAATAAGTAAAATCATATACATTTATGCATATAATAATATATTTAGTTGATTTAATATATATATATATATATATATATATATATATATATGTATATAAAGATACCTTAGAAAACATGTTTAGACATAAATACACACACATTAACTTCATGTTGGCTAAGCTAAGGGAAGGGGTGACAAGCTTGTAGGCTGAAGTACATGGGGGAGAGGAGCATGGTTAGCTGGCAAGAGGAGGTGGAGGGCAAAGGACCATGGGAGTTTAAGTAATTTAATTTGTTCCTTGCTTGTAAATACCCGTTTCATTTTTGCAATTTTTCCTTCTCTTACTTCTTCTATAGCTTTCTCATTTCTTTACCAAATGGAGGTTTTCATTTTTTCAAACCATGTAAAATTTTAGTAGCTACAACCTTTACTTGTATTACTTCTTCAAACTGTGAGCATAACTATGTCCAAATTTCATTTCTTTTAGACCTATTTTCAGACCCAGATTTCTAAGTCCAAAAATAGCCCTTTTTATTTTGACCACATCTCCCTCAAAAATAATTGAAATTGAATAATTATTATTTTTTAAATTGTAGAAAAGAAAATTTTCAATAACTTTCTCCTTGACAACTTTTTAAAGTTTCGTGATTAACTTTTCCAAAAATCGGTTGGAATATGTTTCATTTTTGGGTTGATTTGTGAGAGTTCGATGATAATCCAAAGTCCCTCCTTCACCATACTAAACACAAGGTTCACTTTCCTTTTCTTTCGAGGCTGAGCTACCTTGGTATTTAATGCCATAAAGTCTCCATCTTTTTGCTTGAGAATTGAAATGATAGGTCATACCTTAAGTTAGTAAGAGTTTGGAAGCTTTATGGTGTCCACCATTTTAACTTAAGTTACTAATTTCAAAATATGAAGTATATTTCTTGAAATATATAATGATTGAATGTTTAATGATAATTTGTTTTGGTGGTGCATATATATGCTTGGATATGTGATGATTTGGATGTGTATTAGTGTGACTATGTGATGTTAGTTAAAATTTGGAGAAGGGAAAGTTAGTTAATGAAATTAAAGTTAATATCTTGCTTTTGAGTATATATATGATGTGATGTTATGCTAAAATGCTAGGTATCGTATTTTATATATATAGTTCACAGTAATAAAGTTAGCGCTTACTAATTTTAATGACACAATATGAAAATTCTTTTTTAATAAAGGTTTGAAATTTGATTTTGAAATCAAAATATTTCAAGTTAAAAAACTTGGTTTTGGCTTCAAAAACATTCCTTTAAGTTTTCAAAGCGATAAGGTATAATTTTTTTTATGTTTTCAAAAGTTAGCAATGAAATTTAAGGTAACAAAATTATAGGTCCTTTAGCGATAGTCGCCATATGCGAAGTTCGAAAAAAGTAACTATTTTTCTAATCTAAACATGCTTTAACTTAAAATCGTTTAGAAATTGATTTCCAAATTTAATTAAGTAATTAGGAAGTAATTAATTAATTGATTAATGTTTTTTATTCAATTATTCAAGGTAATTAATACCTAATCATCATTTAATTAAGGTTGTTTACACATAAGTGTTACTCGGTTAAGTTAATCATGATTAGTTAGGTAATTTAAGCTAGTTATTATTCAATAAATAATATGGGATTAATAATTTATGTAACGATCTCGGATTTAGGCTATATTTTAAATTGATAATTATTTTAATTTTTGAATAAAAATTGTGTAATAATTAGTAATTTATACAAAATGTTAGTAAAATTTTAATAATCGAATATTTTAAAATTTATAAAACAGTAGAATAAAGTTTGTGTTGATGTTAAACAAATATTTCAAATAAATTTATAGTTATAAAAAAAAATATGAAACGAACATATAAAATTTCTAGAAATAAATATTAAGTTAAAATATACATCTTTAAGTTAGAAAAAATAAATATATATATAAGATAAATTATAAAATATAAAGCCAAACAACATATTAATAAACTATGTAAATTATTAAATGAATACATTCATAAGCATGAACACTTGAACAAAACAAAGGAAAAATGTGTTAAGTATAAAATGTAAACAAGAAGATAAAACAAGTAGAAAATCTACTTAGTCAACAAATACATAAGTAACACATTAGAAACAAATTCAAAATTTAAAAATAAAACAAAACAAGCTGCAGCCACCAACATGCAAAGCAAGCTAGGCAAATAAAATATAAAGTGTTAACAATACACATGTAAGCTAAGAAAAGAATGCAAGGAAACAAAATAAAGACCTGGAAGGAAAATCCAAAGCAAAGACAAAAGAAATTGTAAAAGTATATTCAAGTTTTAACAAATAACATTGGATAAGTATGTAGACAACAACAATTAATGATGATAAGTCTAAGCTTCCAATATCTTTGAAATTATACATTAGCTTATGATACAAGACAAAGTGAAAATAAAATAATATGTGCCTAAGGAAAAGAAAGTAACCAGGCAAGAACAAGTAAAAGAGAAAAAAAATAAGATAAGAATGAAGCTTGCAAAAGAAGGAACAAATAAGTATGTATTTTGTACAAGGCAATTAATGCAAGCATATAAAACAAGATTTGTAGTCACTATTTTTGTTCAGTAAGAAAGAAAAAAAAAACTTCAGTTTATAACTGAAGCAAGAAATCGGCAGGAAGATCAAAAGCAATTAATGCTTGTATCTTTAGCCACCATTTGAATATACAAATCCCTGTATTTGTACAAAGAAGTATATAAAATAAAAATATACCAACCTGTACACTTCTTTACTTCTATATCAAGCCTCTCTTCATTTCATTTCGTCCATCACAGCCGAGAACAATTTGAAGGAAACATCATCATTCAAACTAAAACAAAAATCTCAGCTTAAACAATAATACAATCAAAGAGGATTAAAGAGAAAGCTGGCAAATTTCAAAGCCTGTTCCAACATGTAGTGCTCTGTTTCATTTCTCTGGAAAATAAAATAAAGTTCCAGGAAATAAAAATCAAAGTTTAAAGAATAAAAAAAAAGGTACAGGCTCGAATTTCTTCTCTGTTCAACAATTCCAGGCTTGAGTTCTCACTTCCAAACCATTCAAGGTGAGGAAACATAATCTTTAAACAAGGTTTTAAGTTTATTTAAAACAGTTTAAAACTTCATTTATAACTGTTTTGTATATATTTCAGTTTACATTTGGTTGTGAGGTGCTCTGAGTTTCTCTGAATTTGTTTCAGATCACATATTTGGTTCATAAAACTTAATTATTCCTATTTAAATTATTGATAAGCTTTGATTTCCCAACAAACAAGTCGTTAAACTTAAAAAAATAAGATTCTCAAAGATTGATTTAAATCATGTTTGAAAGTCATCATTACTGTAATATTGTTTATAGGTTTTCAAGTAAAAAGAAAAAAAATTGATAAGAATAAAATGTCGTAAATATTAATTCAAGATTATAATCTGAATCTATATTTCAATCTATGATTTTTAAAACAAAATTGAAGATTTTTAATGGAGTGTTTCAAGAGTAGTTTGAAATATTGTTCAATGTGCATTTTTCTAAATCCCTGGTAATCGAATCCTTTATAAATTCTGAAATTTGTACTAAATCATCTTTGAACATCTAGAATGTTGGGAAAATTGTCGAATTAATTTTCAAACACCAGAATTGTTCGAACGAGTTGAAGTTAGGGTTTAACCCTGAGTTTTGAAATGGGTAGAACGCGGGATGATTTCATCATCTAGGAGCGATCGAGCTGCATATGCTCGTGGGTGATGATGGCTTGGGGTGTTGACATGCTATGGGCGAAGTTGCGAATTTTCTGGTGGGTTGTGCTAGGAGAACGAGGCGTTTGGGTTGAGCACGTTCGAGTTTACAGGTCGACGAGGTAGCGAAATTTTGATTTCGAATTTCTTTGGTCAAATTGAGGTTGGATGTCGCGTTGGCGTGGATTTTATGATTTGTCGATGATCGTGATGATCATCGAAGTGGCAGCGAACCACCGTGCACGTGCACGGTGGTGTTGGTGATGGTGCCTATAGTTTTGAATATCGGTTTCAAAAACTTAACTGAAAAAAAAAGAAGACGAGCAAACAGGATCGTGCTTGTGTATTGACTCGGGAAATTGATGGCTTTGCTCGAGTATGTGCTCGTGTGGGATAGCTTGGTGCAACAGTTTTAAATTTAACAAAGTTAGAAGAAAAAAAATAAAGGAAGAAGAAGAACACGAGTAGAAGAAAGAAGGAGCAAAGGAAAGACGCGAATTGGACTCGCGTAACTCGAGTATTTTACTCGGGGTTTTCCAGTGTTGGCTTGAAGCCAATATAGTATTGACTCGGGGATTAAAATTCAAGTTTTAAAGCAAAGTTTAAATTAAAGTTTCAAAACAAAGGTCTAAATATAAAATTCAAGTTAGTTTTGAAATTTAGTTTGGAAATAGGTTTTATAAAATTCAAATTGTTTTAATAAATGTAAAGGTTTAAGCAATTAAGTAGAAAAACAAAGTTTAAAATCAAAGTTTAATCAAAATTAAAAATGGATTCAAGTTTCTTTAAATTCAAATCTGTAATTTTAAATCATTTTAAAATCTGAATTGTTTTAAAACAAGTTGAAATTTAAAATAGCGTTTTAAAAAAGAAAAAGTAAGCTTGTTTTTTTTCCAAACAAACTTTTAAACTTGAATTTTGATAAAGTTCTTTTATAAAAGAATTGTGAACGAAAATAGATGTTTTGTTTTATCTTGAATTTGCAAGAAAAAGCGTAATGTATTTTAAAGCTTAAATTTTAAATAAAAAAATTTAAGTAGTTTAGCTAGAACTGTTCTTATATAGGTTTATAAGTGGATATTTAAATTTGATAGATGTTTAAATATATAATCAGTTTGAATCTAAATTTAAAGTGTAATGTTTAAAATACACATAAATGATAATGAAATCATGAATAAAGAAATTTATTATCTTATAGATAATTAAGAATAAATGATTTAATTAATAAGATAATTAAAGAATGATTTATTTAAATTATAAATAAATAATTAGATTTGTTTATAATTAGAAATGATAAATGATGATTTAATCTAAGGTAATTTCTTAATGAAAGTAATTAAAAGATTTTATTTCTTTAAAATAATTAATTAAGGGGTTAATTAATTTTATAATTGGTTTAAAGGTTAATTTAATAAATTTGTTAATTAAGAATAATTAATTAAAGTGTTTGATTAACTAATTATGTCAAATGAATTGTAATTAATTTATAAATAATCAGCCAGGATTAGTGTTATTCATAAGTAGTTAAATCTGATTTAAATTAATCAGATAATTAAATTAGTCTTACTTATGGATATTTGCATTCTATTGGATGATTGTATTGTTTGATACCCCTGATATGTGATGCTTTGTTTTGATTTGAGCTGTGTATCTGTGTCATATATATCGGTGATCTGTGAATAAAAGATAAGCGTTATGGTTTATATCACTTATCAACTGTATTTCTGTATTTTAATCTGTGATGATTGAATGATGTGACACTATTGTGTTAAACCCCTGGACCACACTTATACACACACAAATATGGATTTCACGAGGAAATCGATTAAGTCACAGATTTTTGAATAGTTTTAAATTTGAATATTTAAATTCAAATGATTTGGGAATGGATTGGGTTTAAAGTGAAAAGCTTTTGAAATGGAATTTCAAAAATGAAATTTATTTTGAATAACTTGATTGAGTTTTGAAATTTAAATATTTTGATTTAAAATTTTAATTCAATATTTGAAATTGAATTCTATGATCTGGAAACTAGGGACTAAAGATGTTATACCAGTGATACATGGGTTAAACTATTTTAAAGGTATTGATTTGGAAATTTGAGTTTGATTCAAAGTCTTTAACTCGGGTAAATAAAATTGGATCTTTCTGGAACGAAAACTAATTGTTTCCAAATGATGAAGGCTTTCACTTAAGTAATGAACGTCTAATTTGTGTTAAAAGGATTTCAAGTTAAAAATGAAAATGATTTTTCAAGTTATGGAAACGGTTTGAAAGCTATAAGTTAAATCTTTAATTTAAAGATTTAAACGAGTTAATCCAATTGAAATGGAAATTGATTTGAAATCCATAAATGGATCTTTGTGAAACTGGGTGAACTTTGTGAAATGAATCTTTTTGTGTAAAGATTTAAATGGTAATTTGTTTAAACCATTTGAAATAAAGGTTTTTTTGGGATAATAAGCTGTGACTTAATTGAAATCCCAATATCCATATGTTTTTAAATACTGCGCTCACTATTCGGTTTAGCCGGGAGAGGACCTTTGTGTCATATAGCCCATTCCGAATATGTGATACGTCGATATAGATAGCATTTGAAGACCGGTGGCGAAGACCGGATATTTTTGAAAACGAAAGGGTTTCTCGTCGAATGTCTTTGCATCGACTGGTCCCCGGTATAGAGACTCCATATGTGATGGGAAATCTGGACGTGATTAGGGATTATCCGGATTGCAAGGGCTTCTTCGGAAGTGCCTTCGGTTCTGTTCGAACCCGGAACAGACTTATATGGTTGTATGTCTGACACTACACTTTGAGATATAAAGCAGATTTCTTTCAAATACGTATCTGTGGTGGCGGAGAATTTATTCTCTTAGCTTAACACCTTCTCTGAGACGTACGAGCTCAGAGGTTATGTAGTTGAAGGTTATCAGCGATATACTCCCAATTTGGTAGTGTGGCATGCTGAGTGCTGCTGTGTGTTGATGATCATTTGTGATCAGAGCATGGCTTTTGTACAAAGCGTAGCTTTGTGGACGAGACTGCATGAGGACCTCACACCCCGGAAATGGTCAAAACAGGAAAGATGCGGCAAGGTTATGAGGGTCGCGCCCTTTAGGGTGTGTCATTCCCTTCTGGTAAAGGGTGGTATTAGGTATGGAGCCCTGATATTTAACCTATGCAGTAGCTCCAATCTCATTTACTGTGTGGTTGTTGCTTAGAGGCGCCTCGGATAAAGGTCCCAAAGGACCGGGGAGTGGCATGCTCGAGTAGTAGTTACCTAGTTACAGAGGTAATGTGGCCTTGTGTTGGCAGTGATCCGGATAGGTTCTCGGGACGTCCCGCCAAAGGCGATCCCATGTGGCAGTAGGAAGTTCCTTAGCCTGACCATTTGTTGGAAATCCAAATAAAAAAATACGAGCCTTGTACGGTTTTAGTTGTATTACCTGCCATGGAATGTGGTGGTAACCTAGCTATTGAACATGGTAGCTATAGTAGGCATAAGTGCGGAATGCCTATGCTGGCTAAGATTTATATTCTACTTTCGAAATGTTTTCTGCACTGTGCACTTATAATAATAATATCAAAGAAATTATCTGCGTATTAAGCATGTTTGACTATCATAAGAAGAAATCTCCTCCAATTCTGCGTTTGCATTGTGTGTGTGGCGGGAGGTCTTATGGTAGTTTCATTTTCTAAAGAGCACATCGGATTTTCTTTTATAAATCTTGTTTATTTTAAAAGATAAACTGTCTTTGTTACTCACACCGGTCCCATGACTGACCCGGAGTTTATTGTTCCTTTCCTAAACTCTGGGTGCTCACTATTTTCCACACGAGCAGTCTAGAGTTGGGTTTTTCAGATAGTTAGGTTTGGTAGATTATCTGAAGCTAGTTCAGTCTTTGGATGTGGACGAGACTTGCTTAGCTTAGTGCATCATTATTGGGAGTTCGAGCTATTTCTGGATTGGTTCTTGGAGATGGAGTTGCAGTTTTGGAGTTCTTCCATGAAGACTGACTTGAGTTATTTGTTCCGCTGCTGGTGTTATCTATTTTCTTTTCCACTGCTATTTTATTGTATCATATCTCTGATGTATATCGATATCTATTGTATCAGGATGTTGTATCAGATATTGTATATTGATATTCATTATTTCTTCCGCTGTGTTGTTTACTTAATGGTGTTATAAGCTCCGGCGAATCGGATTTGAACGGTCGAATCTGCGGCATTCGAGTACGATGTAAGTATGGATGTCGATTTTCGAACGGGAAAAATTCGTTTCCGTTACATGTGGTATCAGAGCTGAGGGTTAAACTTTAGCTCAGGTGTATAACACATTAAGTAACTCATTAGAGATAGGGTGAAGTATAACCTAGAATGAGTAATCCCTAGGATATCTGTTCGAATGCCTCAGTAAATTCTCTTACTATCCGCTGATAGTGAGTATGAGTGCAAGAAGAGAACGAGATAGGGGACAGGGGAATATGACTATAATTGGTCAATACCCTGCAACAGTGGGAACGATCTTTCTCTATCAATTTCCTTTGATTCGTCTTTTCAAATTCTTTCGATTGCTTCGTAACAGCTCAAGAAGAAGTTTCGGTGTGATGATGGCCCTCCGAATCGTTGTAGAAAATTCTTACTTCGCATCTTCATCGTTTTCTTATCAGTTTTTGATTTTAAACTTTGATGAATATGAATTTGAAATTTGGAATTGAAAATTTTAATTTGAGTTAAATTTATTAATAAAATAGGAAGCTGAATTTGAAATGTATCAATAAAACGATTTCGTTTAAAACCAAATTTGAAATTCTATTGTAATTTCTTGGGTAGATTGAAGTCCGAAGAGAGATAGGTTGGTATATATTTTGAGTATTCCGACTTGAATTTGGAATCCATACTGTGTGTTTGAGGAATTGTAGGAGATCGAATCTATCTATCTCTTCTCTAGAGTTCGATATATTCTACAAATGGTTAGTTATCCCTTTGGACTAATCAGTACCTTGCATATTTCGTAGATTTGATGACCCGTGTGTCCTGTGTAGTATTGTATGAGTTTGTTCTCATATTGTCGATGTTCTGATGTGGTAAGCCAAATGCAGAATAGATATCCAGATTGATTTGGAAAATTGTTTCTCTATCTTGGTGTATCTATCTTTGTTGTTTTCGTGCCTGCGAATTTCGAGGACGAAATTCTTTTTAAGGGGGGAAGTCTGTAACGATCTCGGATTTAGGCTATATTTTAAATTGATAATTATTTTAATTTTTGAATAAAAATTGTGTAATAATTAGTAATTTATACAAAATGTTAGTAAAATTTTAATAATCGAATATTTTAAAATTTATAAAATAGTAGAATAAAGTTTGTGTTGATGTTAAACAAATATTTCAAATAAATTTATAGTTATAAAAAAAATATGAAACAAACATATAAAATTTCTAGAAATAAATATTAAGTTAAAATATACATCTTTAAGTTAGAAAAAAATAAATATATATATAAGATAAATTATAAAATATAAAGCCAAACAACATATTAATAAACTATGTAAATTATTAAATGAATACATTCATAAGCATGAACACTTGAACAAAACAAAGGAAAAATGTGTTAAGTATAAAATGTAAACAAGAAGATAAAACAAGTAGAAAATCTACTTAGTCAACAAATACATAAGTAACTCATTAGAAACAAATTCAAAATTTAAAAATAAAAAAAAACAAGCTGTAGCCACCAACATGCAAAGCAAGCTAGGCAAATAAAATATAAAGTGTTAACAATACACATGTAAGCTAAGAAAAGAATGCAAGGAAACAAAATAAAGACCTGGAAGGAAAAAACAAAGCAAAGACAAAAGAAATGGTAAAAGTATATTCAAGTTTTAACAAATAACATTGGATAAGTATGTAGACAACAACAATTAATGATGATAAGTCTAAGCTTCCAATATCTTTGAAATTATACATTAGCTTATGATACAAGACAAAGTGAAAATAAAATAATATGTGCCTAAGGAAAAGAAAGTAACCAGGCAAGAACAAGTAAAAGAGAAAAAAAATAAGATAAGAATGAAGCTTGCAAAAGAAGGAACAAATAAGTATGTATTTTGTACAAGGCAATTAATGCAAGCATATAAAACAAGATTTGTAGTCACTATTTTTGTTCAGTAAGAAAGAAAAAAAAAACTTCAGTTTATAACTGAACCAAGAAATCGGGAGGAAGATCAAAAGCAATTAATGCTTGTATCTTTAGCCACCATTTGAATATACAAATCCCTGTATTTGTACAAAGAAGTATATAAAATAAAAATATACCAACCTGTACACTTCTTTACTTCTATATCAAGCCTCTCTTCATTTCATTTCGTCCATCACAGCCGAGAACAATTTGAAGGAAACATCATCATTCAAACTAAAACAAAAATCTCAGCTTAAACAATAATACAATCAAAGAGGATTAAAGAGAAAGTTGGTAAATTTCAAAGCCTTTTCCAACATGAAGTGCTCTGTTTCATTTCTCTGGAAAATAAAATAAAGTTGCAGGAAACAAAAATCAAAGTTTAAAGAATAAAAAAAAAGGTACATGCTCAAATTTCTTCTCTATTCAACAATTCCAGGCTTGAGTTCTCACTTCCAAACCATTGAAGGTGAGTAAACGTAATCTTTAAACAAGGTTTTAAGTTTATTTAAAACAGTTTAAAACTTCATTTATAACTGTTTTGTATATATTTCAGTTTACATTTGGTTGTGAGGTGCTCTAAATTTCTCTGAATTTGTTTCAGATCACATATTTGGTTCAAAAAACTTAAGTATTCCTATTTAAATTATTGATAAGCTTTGATTTCCCAACAAACAAGTCGTTAAACTTAAAAAAATAAGATCCTCAAAGATTGATTTAAATCATGTTTGAAAGTCATCATTACTGTAATATTGTTTACAGGTTTTCAAGTAAAAAAAAATTTGATAAGTATAAAATGTTGTAAATATTAATTCAAGATTATAATCTAAATCTATACTTCAATCTATGATTTTTAAAACAAAATTGAAGATTTTTAATGGAGTGTTTCAAGAGTAGTTTGAAATATTGTTCAATGTGCATTTTTCTAAATTCCTGGTAATCGAATCCTTTATAAATTCTGAAATTTGTACTAAAGCATCCTTAAACATCTAGAATGTTGAGAAAATTGTCGAATTAATTTCAAACACCAGAATTGTTCGAACGAGTTGAAGTTAGGGTTTAACCCTGAGTTTTGAAATGGGTAGAATGCGGGATGATTTCGTCATCTAGAAGCGATTGAGCTGCATATGCTCGTGGGTGATGATGGCCTGGGGTGTTGACGTGCTATGGACGAAGTTGCGAATTTTCTGGTGGGTTGTGCGAGGAGAACGAGGCGTTTGGGTTGGGCACGTTCGAGTTTACAGGTCGACGAGGTAGCGAAATTTTGATTTCGAATTTCTTTGGTCAAATTGAGGTTGGATGTCGCGTTGTCGTGGATTTTATGATTTGTCGATGATCGTGATGATCATCGGAGTAGCAGCGAACCACCGTGCACATGCACGGTGGTGTTGGTGATGGTGCCTACAGTTTTGAATATCGGTTTCAAAAACTTAACTGAAAAAAAAAGACGAGCAAACAGGATCGTGCTTGTGTATTGACTCGGGAAATTGATGGCTTTGCTCGAGTATGTGCTCGTGTGGGATAGCTTGGTGCAACCGTTTTAAATTTAACAAAGTTAAAAGAAAAAAAAATAAAGGAAGAAGAAGAACACGAGTGGAAGAAAGAAGGAGCAGGGGGAAGACGCGAATTGGACTCGCGTAACTCGAGTATTTTACTCGGGGGTTTCCAGTGTTGGCTTGAAGCCATTATAGTATTTACTCGGGAATTAAAATTCAAGTTTTAAAGCAAAGTTTAAATTAAAGTTTCAAAACAAAGGTCTAAATATAAAATTCAAGTTAGTTTTGAAATTTAGTTTGGAAATAGGTTTTATTAAATTCAAATTGTTTTAATAAATGTAAAGGTTTAAGCAATTAAGTTGAAAATCAAAATTTTAAAACAAAGTTTAAAATCAAAGTTTAATCAAAATTAAAAATGGATTCAAGTTTCTTTAAATTCAAATCTGTAATTTTAAATCATTTTAAAATCTGAATTGTTTTAAAACAAGTTGAAATTTAAAATAGCGTTTTAAAAAAGAAAAAGTAAACTTGTTTTTTTTTCCAAACAAACTTTTAAACTTGAATTTTCTTGTTTTTTTTTTCAAACAAACTTTTAAACTTGAATTTTGATAAAGTTCTTTTATAAAAGAATTGTGAACGAAAATAAATGTTTTGTTTTATCTTGAATTTGCAAGAAAAAGCGTAATGTATTTAGCTTAAATTTTAAATAAAAAAATTTAAGTAGTTTAGCTAGAACTGTTCTTAGATAGGTTTATAAGTGGATATTTAAATTTGATAGATGTTTAAATATATAATCATTTTGAATCTAAATTTAAAATGTAATGTTTAAAATACACATAAATGATAATGAAATCATGAATAAAGAAATTTATTATCTTATAGATAATTAAGAATAAATGATTTAATTAATAAGATAATTAAAGAATGATTTATTTAAATTATAAATAAATAATTAGATTTATTTATAATCAGAAATGATAAATGATGATTTAATCCAGGGTAATTTCTTAATGAAAGTAATTAAAAGATTTTATTTCTTTAAAATAATTAATTAAGGGGTTAATTAATTTTATAATTGGTTTAAAGGTTAATTTAATAAATTTGTTAATTAAGAATAATTAATTAAAGTGTTTGATTAACTAATTATGTCAAATGAATTGTAATTAATTTATAAATAATCAGCCAGGATTAGTGTTATTCATAAGTAGTTAAATCTGATTTAAATTAATCAGATAATTAAATTAATCTTACTTATGGATATTTGCATTCTATTGGATGATTGTATTGTTTGATACCCCTGATATGTGATGCTTTGTTTTGATTTGAGCTGTGTATCTGTGACATATATATCGGTGATCTGTGAATAAAAGATAAGCGTTATGGTTTATATCGCTTATCAACTGTATTTCTGTATTTTAATCTGTGATGATTGAATGATGTGGCACTATTGTGTTAAACCCCTGGACCACACTTATACACACACAAATATGGATTTCACGAGGAAATCGATTAAGTCACAAATTTTTGAATAGTTTTAAATTTGAATAGTTAAATTCAAATGTTTTGGGAATGGATTGGGTTTAAAGTGAAAAGCTTTTGAAATGGAATTTCAAAAATGAAATTTATTTTGAATAACTTGATTGAGTTTTGAAATTTAAATATTTTGATTTAAAATTTGAATTCAATATTTGAAATTGAATTCTATGATCTGGAAACTAGGGACTAAAGATGTTATACCAGTGATACATGGGTTAAACTATTTTAAAGGTATTGATTTGGAAATTTGAGTTTGATTCAAAGTCTTTAACTCGGGTAAATAAAATTGGATCTTTCTGGAACGAAAACTAATTGTTTCCAAATGATAAAGGCTTTCACTTAAGTAATGAACGTCTAATTTGTGTTAAAAGGATTTCAAGTTAAAAATGAAAATGATTTTTCAAGTTATGGAAACGGTTTGAAAGCTATAAGTTAAATCTTTAATTTAAAGATTTAAACGAGTTAATCCAATTGAAATGGAAATTGATTTGAAATCCATAAATGGATCTTTGTGAAACTGGGTGAACTTTGTGAAATGAATCTTTTTGTGTAAAGATTTAAATGGTAATTTGTTTAAACCATTTGAAATAAAGGTTTTTTTGGGATAATAAGTTGTGACTTAATTGAAATCCCAATATCCATATGTTTTTAAATACTGCGCTCACTATTCGGTTTAGCCGGGAGAGGACCTTTGTGTCATATAGCCCATTCCGAATATGTGATACGTCGATATAGATAGCATTTGAAGACCGGTGGCGAAGACCGGATATTTTTGAAAACGAAAGGGTTTCTCGTCGAATGTCTTTGCATCGACTGGTCCCCGGTATAGAGACTCCATATGTGATGGGAAATCTGGACGTGATTAGGGATTATCCGGATTGCAAGGGCTTCTTCGGAAGTGCCTTCGGTTCTGTTCGAACCCGGAACAGACTTATATGGTTGTATGTCTGACACTACACTTTGAGATATAAAGCAGATTTCTTTCAAATACGTATCTGTGGTGGCGGAGAATTTATTCTCTTAGCTTAACACCCTTCTCTGAGACGTACGAGCTCAGAGGTTATGTAGTTGAAGGTTATCAGCGATATACTCCCAATTTGGTAGTGTGGCATGCTGAGTGTTGCTGTGTGTTGATGATCATTTGTGATCAGAGCATGGCTTTTGTATAAAGCGTAGCTTTGTGGACGAGACTGCATCAAGACCTCACACCCCGGAAATGGTCAAAACAGGAAAGATGCGGCAAGGTTATGAGGGTCGCGCCCTTTAGGGTGTGTCATTCCCTTCTGGTAAAGGGTGGTATTAGGTATGGAGCCCTGATATTTAACCTATGTAGTAGCTCCAATCTCATTTACTGTGTGGTTGTTGCTTAGAGGCGCCTCGGATAAAGGTCCCAAAGGACCGGGGAGTGGCATGCTCGAGTAGTAGTTACCTAGTTACAGAGGTAACCCGGCCTTGTGTTGGCAGAGATCCGGATAGGTTCTCGGGACGTCCCGCCAGAGGCGATCCCATGTGGCAGTAGGAAGTTCCTTAGCCTGACCATTTGTTGGAAATCCAAATAAAACAATACGAGCCTTGTACGGTTTTAGTTGTATTACCTTCCATGGAATGTGGTGGTAACCTGCTATTGAACATGGTAGCTATAGTAGGCATAAGTGCGGAATGCCTATCCTGGCTAAGATTTATATTCTACTTTTGAAATGTTTTCTGCACTGTGCACTTATAATAATAATATCAAAGAAATTATCTGCGTATTAAGCATGTTTGACTATCATAAGAAGAAATCTCCTCCAATTCTGCTTTTGCATTGTGTGTGTGACGGGAGGTCTTATGGTAGTTTCATTTTCTAAAGAGCACATCGGATTTTCTTTTATAAATCTTGTTTATTTTAAAAGATAAACTGTCTTTGTTACTCACACCAGTCCCATGACTGACCCGGAGTTTATTGTTCCTTTCCTAAACTCTGGGTGCTCACTATTTTCCACACGAGCAGTCTAGAGTTGGGTTTTTCAGATAGTTAGGTTTGGTAGATTATCTGAAGCTAGTTCAGTCTTTGGATGTGGACGAGACTTGCTTAGCTTAGTGCATCATTATTGGGAGTTCGAGCTATTTCTGGATTGGTTCTTGGAGATGGAGTTGCAGTTATGGAGTTCTTCCATGAAGACTGACTTGAGTTATTTGTTCCGCTGCTGGTGTTATCTATTTTCTTTTCCACTGCTATTTTATTGTATCTTATCTCTGATGTATATCGATATCTATTGTATCAGGATGTTGTATCAGATGTTGTATATTGATATTCATTATTTCTTCCGCTGTGTTGTTTACTTAATGGTGTTATAAGCTCCGGCGAATCGGATTTGAACGGTCGAATCTGCGGCATTCGAGTACGATGTAAGTATGGATGTCGATTTTCGAACGGGAAAAATTCGTTTCCGTTACAATTTATTTAAGATTAATTATTAATTAGTAATTTATTTATAAAAGGGTTTAAGTATTTAATTAATAACTATTAATAAAGATTACTTAAGACTTGATTAAGATTAATTTAATTATTAAAGAAGGTTTAATTTATTATTTAGTAATTAACTAGGGATTTATTATGGGTGAATATTTATTTAAAGGTTAAATATTATTAAGTTATATATGTAAAAGATAATTATTATTTAATTATTAATTATAGGTTTAATTATTTTTAAATAAAAGGTTTAAATGTTATTTAATTATTAAATAATGTTTTAGAAGTTTAGAATACCTTATTTTTAAAGATTGGTTTTTGTTTTCATGAAGCAACTTTAATTTAAAGGAAGATTTGATCCAGGGGTTTCTTTGCCGACTATCCTTACGTAAACCCAATTGAATATGAAACTCAAGACATATGTTTAGCAGAATAAATTACCTTTCTGCTAATTAACTTGTATTTGACATCTGTTTGGTAGAATAAATCGCCGTTCTTTCATAGTTCACCAAGTAGATTATGTTGGCATCTATTAGGCAACATAAAAACCCATTTTGCCATTATATTGACTTAAATATGTGTTTAGCAGAACAAATCCTTGTCCATTATTTTGGTAACTTAGACATTTACTTATATGATTGATTGTTATTGGCTGATTCCATTATACATATCTGCTTGTTATGCAAATACCTATGTTATAACTTAAAAAGTAAACTTAGTTAAATGAGAACCATTATGGTCACTAAGCTGCTTTCTGATTATTAAGGTCGATCATACTTTTTATAATGCTTTCAAGTTAAGTAATGATTTTAGCAAAGGTGTTTTAAATAATCATTTTGTTTGTTAAAAGGACTTTATTAAATGAGTTTGTAAAGGAGTTTTGTTTTAAATAAGGAATATTTATAAGAAAGTTTTATAAATGATTTGGATATGTATAAAGGAAATTTTATAAATAATTTTGGAGATTTATAAGGAGATATATAGATGGTTTTTATATTTATAAAAAAGTTTTGTAAATTTAACTTGGTGATTTATAAAGAATTTTGTAAATGGGCTTGGAATTTAAGTAAAGAAGATTCACAAATAAATGACATTTTTAAGGTGATTTATAGAAGGAAATTAATAAATGAATTTGAGATTGTATTTCCTTTAACCGACCTTCTTAATTATGGTGGTATAGACATTCGTCCCATATTTAACAACGAAGGAATATTGTTTGAGGTTATCCTTATCTCAATTTTAAATAACATTTGCTTTGATCCTTTTATTATAATTTGAAATGAGAAATCTTTCACAATGTTTTGTGAATATACTTATGCTAGTAAGATAAGTATATGAATATATTAAATAAATATTTTGGAAAGAGATTTAAAAAAAAGAAAGATTTATTTTGAGGCTTAGTGGTTGCTATGGTTAACTAAATCACTGAATTGCTGGTTGTTTGTTTATTTGATAGTTAAATGACCAATTATCAAAGCTGAATCAAAATATAACTATGGAAATATCTAGCGAAACCACTGAGTTATATGGCATAATCATCTTCGGTGATGTTATACTATGCGTATAAATGTTGTTTTGTTCTAGGACAAATGATAAAGAGATCCATCCACTTAAATTGCTAGGTTGTGATCCTTGCTTCTATATATTGTCTGATTATTTCCAAAAGAATCGGGGTTTGGTTTATCGGATGTATCAAATGCTTTTTCGAAGATACCGAGATCAGATAAGTATAAATTATCGAAAAACTACTCTGATCCAACTCAAGCATTTCGAATTGAAGATATGTTAAAGATGCTAGAAGATTGGTCTTTTGAAGTGCAAGGTCTACTTACTACTGATCCCAAGGTTGATTCTTAAATGGATGTAGCAGAAGTAGTACCTTCGGTTTCGTTCAGACCTAGAGCGAACTTGCATGCATGAATGCTGACATTGCATTTCTACCCGGCAGGCAGTGTTAGCATTCCAAGATTGTCTTATAAGAGAAATGATAAAATGTTGACTCAAGCCTCACAACCCAGGAAATGGCTAAAACAGGGTAGAAGCAGCAGAGCATTGTTGGTCGCTCCTACTAGGGCATGTCATCACCTTTCTAGATTACCATATTATGGATTTGGCTCTACATAAGAGATCTGGATAAAGGTTTGGAACAACTGAGGTGATGACATATTCGACATTATCCAATTTCAGGAGTAAGCTGGTTCTATGTTGGCAGGGGTTGACTAAGTTCACGGTCTGACCCTAGGTACATTTTATCTAGAGATGCACTATACAGATGGTAGTGTCTTACCTTTCCATTGATGGAATCCATTCTCCAGTAAGTGCCATGCAGACTTGATTGTATACTTATTAAGTTGGAATTTAATAATGTAACAATTACAGCTATGATTAATATGTATTTGTATTCTAGACATTATCATAATATCACTAGATTTTCAATAGAAAATGTTTTATTTATCATAAGGTAAAAAACACGTCCGTGTTTATGCATAGCATGGCCTTAGGAGATTCCTATAGTTTTAAAGGGTTTTACAAATTAAATAGATAAAATTCCTCATGATTTGAGTTTCTCATGCTGGTTTTAACAGATTAACTCGAGTGTTGTTTTCCTATAATGCTTGGGTTAGCTCGAGCATATTTTCCAGATTTTGCTGGACACTTTGGGGCTTTGAAGAGACGAGCTGAATTTTCAAAGGTGTATTTACGTACCTTATATTCTTCCGTTGTTTTATTTTCTTGTCTATATTTATCATCATTTATAAGGATAGACTGTTATAGCTGTCCAGACTGATAATAGGATAGTGTATTCTATGTTTTGTATAAATAAAGATGATTTCTTTTTGTAAAGATTTTGTGTATATTATATATTTCTCTTCATGTTTTATGAGATCTGATTCTGTCCTTTCTTTCACCCCAAATGACCGATCTTTGTATGCTTAGATGATCACACATGACCACATAAGATATATTAAGTGTCATCTTTAGGTGTAAGAAAGGCATATCGTTACAACGTGGTACTACAACTTAGGTTAAGTGAACACCTAGGCTTTGGTGGGGTAAACTCATTTGAGATAAGGTAAGTGAGACATTAGGATGAGTTTGAATGTATATATTGAGTGCGTATTTAATAGTGCTATAAATTTTTTTATATTGTGTTGATCTATCAATTGAGTGATTTATGAATTCTGGTCGGAGTGTGGGCACCATGTTTTCTATAAGGATTTCTAAGCACTTAAATAAGGCAAATCAGCATAGAATTAGTTTTAAATTTGGCAAATGAAATAATTTTACCTAGGAATATATTTAATATATAGCGAAATAATTTTCAAAAATAGAATATAGTTATGTATGATGTGATTATTGTTAGGAGTTGATAATATTTAATTATTATCATACAGGATTTTATAATCACGCTCGCCCAATTTTGGCATTGACAATTAACTAATTTATTTATAGATTTCCTTTTTCCATCATAGGTTGGGTAGGCAGAATTTGTAAGAACATTGAAGTGAACACCATGTGAATTAAGTTTCATAATTTGACTATAATACATTCATTGCTAATGTTGGGTTAAAATTGGGTTTAATATAATAAGTTTATTAAAAAGAAACATTTTAGTTGATTTTATAATTTAGAATTATAAAAATATGTTTTGAAATAAGATGGATTTTCAAAGAATTTAAATCTCGGTGATTCAGATAAAGTTTTCAAATGATTTTTAGAAATATAGTAATAATTTTACTTAAAAATTACTTTGAGGTATAAATATTCTAAAAATAGGAATTTGAGAGTAAGATTTATCTTTAGACAGTTCGGGAAATGAGTTTCAACATGTTTTGTGATCTGAATAATCTTCTAAGTGACAATCGAATGTTTGATTAGGCAGATGTGATATCGCACTTAGTAAATTATTCGCTTTGTCATTGTATGATCGAAATGAGTTGGAATCCGAATGAATCTATAGAAAACGGATGATATATATTTTATTAAAATCTATTTAGTTGGAAATATATATAGTATTGTTCCAAAAACAAGAAATATTTTTATAACTAACTAGTTCGAGTGACTCAAAAGTGACAAAAAATGGAAAAGGGATATGTTCAGATGATAAACATTTCTCCTGAGTTTTACCCTTTTTTGTAAATGGGATTTATGGTACTATTCAGTAGTACCAAGTTCCCTAATATCATTTTGGAGTTACTTGGACTAATGTATATTTTCTAAGGGTTAGATATAAATTATCATTTCAAAAATATTATTGAAATAAAGCCTAGGTATTTAGCTCCTAAGTTTAAAAAATAATAAGCTATTTTGACTAAAGAGTGGATTGATAAATGAAGTTTTAAAACTGAATTAACTTAATAAGAAGGATTAACAAAATTTATTTTATTAATCTATGACTTTTGATTTTAACACCTAGGAGGTTAAAATTATTTTATGTTATTAGGTCAGCTAATAAACATTTTTACCTAAGAGTAGTCTAAGAAAAGTAGACTGTAGGACGGAGTTCGGATACGAGCGTCCTACTCTTCTAGCTACCTACCAGACCAAATGGGTAAAGATCTAATGTTGGTTGACTCAGTTTTAGGTTCCAAGTTATTTTGGGTCAACATCTGAATAGAATTATAAAAATCAGATTTTTTTTTATATTCTTAGGATGTGGGAGAGTATTATACAAGTTAATAAATTAAAATGATTTAATGAAAAGGTTTTATAAATAAGTTACGTCATTTTAAAATGTTGATCCTAAGTTGTAATTTCTATGAAATGTTCCATAAATCATTTTGGGAGGGAAAAAGTAATTGGGTATTAAGAACCTTTAAATGAGTATGTAAGTTGCACTTAGACCCTTCCTCTTTTTCACATAATTCTCAATCCAAGATTTGAGTACATGACTTTGAGGTGTTTAACACCCCTTCGGATAAGGATTTATCACTCGATTATTGATGGCGAACATTTGGTGAGGGTTCTTAATGGGGAACCAAAAGTTTTATATCAAAGTATACGGCTAGGTAAGGAGAACAAAGGATTCTATTTGAGAAACTAGATCGGAGTCCATGCTAGGGAATCAAGCGAGCAATACTAGTTTCGAAGAAAAACTGTATATTAGAGTAAGTGGTGGAATCAGATTTCATACACGGATGATCAATGTACATCATACCAACTGATGAGTAGTATTATTTGTTTCTGGGTTTAGGGCTGTTGTAAAATTTGGAGTCGAAATTCTTTTAAGGGGAGGAGAGTGTAATTACCTTGAATTTCACCGTTTTGATTTATGAATATTTATTAATTTTAAATATTCCAATAATGGTTTTTATAATTAATATAAAACTCTTTTAAAATATTAAATAATGATGGTGAAATAGTTTTGTAAACATGTTTACAAAAACATTTAGTTAGAAGAAAAATCGAAAATTTGACTGGAATTGGTTTTTCGACTTTTCGTGGGCTAAAAATTATAGGAAACGTTGTGAACACTTGTATATAGATATATACATTTGTAAATAAGATAGTGTCTACACTTATATGGAAATAAATAAAATCATATATGTATAGATATATGCATAATAATACATTTAGTTAAGTTAAAAAACAATATAAAGATGCTTTAGAAAACATGTTTAGGCATAAGTATACATATATTAACTTCATGTTGGCTGCAAAGGGAAATGGGACAAGCTTGTGGGCTGAAGTACATAAGGGAAGAGGAGCATGGTAAGGTGGCAAAAGGAGGTAGAGGGTAAAGGACCAAGAGTGTTTAGGTAATTTACTTTGTTCCTTGCTTATAAATACCCCTTTTATTTCTTTAATTTTGTGTTCTCTTCTTTCTACCATAACTTTCTCATTTCTTAACAAAATAGAGGTTTTCATTACTTCAAACAGTGTAAAATTTCAGTGGCTTCAATTTTTATTGGTATTACTTTCTCAAAATTAGAGCTTAGCTATGTCTAAATCTCATTTCTCTTAGAACCATTTTTGGACCTAGAGTTTCAAGTTCGAAAATATGCCTTCTTATATTGCCCATATCTCCCTTAAAACTAAACGAAAATTAAATAATTTTTTTTTTGAAATTGTAGAGAAGAGAATTTCTAGTAATTTTCTCTCACAACATTTAAAATTTTGTGAGTAACTTGTCTAAATATTAGTTGGAATATGTCTTATTTTTGGATTAATTTGTGAGAGTATGACGATAACCCATAGTCCCTCCACCTTACCAAAAACAAGTTCACTTCCTTTTTCTTTCAAGGCCAAGCTAACTTGGTCTTTAATTCCGTAAAGACTCCATTTTTTTGCTTAAGAATTGAAGTGATAGGTCATAGCTTTTGATAAGTTTAGAAGCTTTATAGTGAGAAAAGTTCTACCTTTTTAACTTAAGTCACTAACTTTAAAATATGAATTACATTGCTTGAAATAAATGATGTTTGGATGTATGATGATATTGTGATTTGGTGGTGCATGTATGTGCTTGGATATGTGATGATTTGGATGTGTATTAGTATTATTATGTGATGTTAGTTAACATTTCGAAAATGGAAAGTTAGCTAATGAAATTAAAGTAAGTTGCTTATGAGTATAAATATGATGTGATGTTGTGTTGAAATATTGGGTATGGTATTTGGTATATGTAGTTCACAAAAATAAAGTTATCGCTTATTAATTTTAGAAAGCGACATGAAATTTCTTTTTAGTAAAGGTTTAAAATTTGATTTTAAATTCAAAATATTTCAAGTTCAAAACATTGTTCTGGTTTCAAAAACTTTCATTTAAGTTTTCAAAGTGATAAGGTTTCAAAAAGTTTAAGTTTTAAAAAGTTAATAAAGAAATTTCAAGTTTTGAAATTATGGACCGTATAGCGATAGTCGCTATACACTCAGTTCGAAAAAACTAGCACTTTTCTAATCTAAACTTGTTTTAGCATAAAATCATTTTAGAAAATGATTTCTAACTTTAATTAAGTAATAAGGAAGTAATTATTTAATTAATTATTTATTTAACGATTTTTATTTAATTAATCAAGGTAACTAGTACTTAATCATCAGTTAATTAACGTTGTTTATATATAAGTATTAATCGATTAAGTCAATTATGATTAGTTAAGTAATTTAGGTTAATAATTACTCAATTAATAATCAAGGGTAATTAATATTTAATAATTTATTTGAGATCAATTATTAATTATTTATTTACTTATAAAAAAGGTTTAAATATTTAATTAATAACTATTAAAAAAGATTACTTAAGGCTTGATTAAGATTAATTTAATTATTAATGAAGGTTTGAATTATTATTTAATAATTAATTAAAGATTATTATCATTTAAATATTTATTTAAAGATTAAATATTACTTAATTATTCATGTAAAAGATAATTATTGTTTAATTATTATTTTTAATATTTAGTTATTACTTAATTATTAATTAAAGGTTTAATTACTTTTAAATAAAAAGTTTAAATGTTATTCAATTATTAAATAAAGTTTTAGAAGTTTAGACCACTTTATTTTTAAAGATCGTTTTTGTTTTCAAGAAGCAACTTTCATTCAAAGAAAATTTTAACCTATAGGGCATATTTGTCAGCTATCCTTAAGTAAACCAAATTGAATATGTCACTCAATGACATTCGCTTAACATAATTAATCATCTTTCTGCTAATTAACTTGTATTTTACAATAGTTTGGTAGAATAAATCATCGTTCTGTCATAGTTCACCAAGTAGATTATGCCGACATCTATTAGAAAAAATAAAAACCCATTCTGCCATTATATTAACTTAAACATGGATTTAGCAGAACAAATCCCTGTTTGCTATTCTGGTGACTTGGACATTTACTTATATGATTTATTATTATTAGCTGATTCACTAATACATATCTGCTTGTTATGTAAATACCCATGTTATAACTTGAAAAGTAAACTTAGTTAAATGAGAACCATTATGTTCACTAAGCTTCTTTCTGATTTTTAAGGTCAACCATACTTTTAATAATGATTTCAAGTTAAGTAATGATTTTAGTAAAGGTTTTTAATTGTTTTTTTTATCAAATGGACATTATTAAATGAGTTTATAAAAGGATTTTTGTTTTAAATAAGGAATATTTATAAGAAAGTTTTATAATGGATACTTATAAAGGAAGTTTTGTAAATAGTTTTAGAGATTTATAAAGAAATATATAAATGGTTTTGATATTAATAAAAAAAGTTTTGTAAATTTAAATTGGTGATTTATAAAGAGTTCTGTAAATAAGTTTGGAATTTAGGTAAAGGAGATTATAAACAAAAGACATTTATTAAGGTTCTTTATAGAAGGAAACTTATAAAAGAATTTAAGATTGATTTCCTTTAACCGACCTTCTTATTTTTGGTGGTATGGACATTCGTTCCACACTTAATACCGAAGGTATATTGTTTGAGGTTATCCCTATCTCTATTCTAAATAACATTGTTTTGATCCTTTTATTATGATTTTGAAATCAAAAATATTTCACAATGTTTTGTGAATAAACTTATGATAGTGAGATAATTATATGAATATATTAAATAAATATTTTGGAAAGAGACTTAAATATATAAGATTTATTTTGAGTCTTAGTGGTTGCTATGGTTAAATAAATCTCTAAATTGCTACTTGTTTGTTTATTTAATATTTTAATAACCAACTATCAATGCTGTACCAAAATAAAAATCCATAAATAACTTGGAGAAACACGTGAGATATATGGCACAATCATCTTCGATAATGCTATACTATGCGTATGAATGTCGTTTTGTTCTCCTTGGACAAATAATAGGGAGATTCGTCCACTTAAATGGTTAGGGGATGATCCCTGAATTTATGTATTGTTATAACATTTCAAAGAACCGGGGTTAAGTTTACTAGAAGTATCGAATGTTGTTTCGAAGAGACCGGGATCAGATAAGTATAAATTATCCGAAAACCACTTCGATCCAACTTAAGCATTTTGAACTGAAGACATCTTGAAGATGATTTAAGATAGAGATTTTGAAGATCAAGGACTACTTGCTACTAATCTCGAGGGTGATTCTAAAGTGGATGTAGTAGAGGTAGTTCCTTCGATTTTGTTTAGACCCAGAATGAACTTGTATGGATGAATGCTGACATTGCATTTCTACCCAGACGACAGTGTTAGCATTCCAAGATGGTCTGATGAGAGAAAAAGGTAAAAATGTTGCCTCAAGCCTCACAACCCAGGAAATGGCTAAAATAGGGTAGATACAGCATAGCTATATAGGTTGCCCTCATTAGGGTGTGTCAAAACATTTCTAGATTATCATATTATGAATTTGGTTATGCATGAGAGTTGTCGATAAAGCCAGGGAACAAACAGGGTGATGAAATATTTGGTGCTATCAAAGTTCAGGGTAGGCATGTTCTTTGTTGGCATGGGTGGATCAAGTTCACGGTCTGACCCCACGTATATTTTATCTGGAGTTGTACTATATGGAAGTTAGTCTCTTACCTTGCCATTGATGAAATCCATTTTTCCGTAAGTGCCATGCGGTATTGATTTTATACTTATTAAGCTAGAGTTTAATATTGTAACAATTTCGGCAATCTTTAATATGTATTTGTATTTTAGACATGATCATAATATCACTGGATTTTCCATGGAAAATGTTTTTGTTATCGTAAGGTACAAAAATGCGTCTGTGTTTATATGTGGCATGATCTTACGAGATTTCTTTGATTTTAAAGGGCTTTACAAGTTAAATGAATAAAATTCCTCATGATTTGAGTTTCTCATGCTGGTTTTACCAGACTAACCAGTTTTTTTTCCTATAATGCTCGGATCAGCCCAAGCATATTTTCCAAATTTTGCTGGACACTTTGGAGCATTCAGGAGATGAGCTGAATTTTCCAAGATGTATTTGCGTACTTTATTTTCTTTTGCTATTATGTTTTGTTTTGTTTTGTTCTTGTCTATATTTGTCAGTAATTGTAAGGACAGATTGTTATAACTATCCAGACTAATAATAGGACAATGTGCTCTGATGTTGTGTATAAATAAAGATGATTCTTTTTGTAAATATTTTGTGTATATTATATATTACTCGCCACATTTTGTGAGATTCTATTCTTGCTTTCACCCTAAATGACATATCTTTCAAACGCTTAAATGGTCGGCACATGAACACCGAGGATGTATTAAGTGTCATCTTTTGGTATAAGAAAAGCATATTGTTACAGTGTACCTCAGATTGTTTCATTAACCTTCTTTTGAGCTAATCATACAATGGTATTGATTTAGGAACGAGCCGATAAAACGACAACGTCGTCAATCCCTCGAGTAAGATGGGAAAATATCTGCATCTTACATCACCCTTTCCATCGGTACTATCTATATGTCATCCATTCTTTAGCAAATATTGTTTTGGATCAGCCATGCCATTGTAGCTTAGCATGGTTGGCATCATAATTTTTTTTAGATACCTTCCCTTAAGAATATATTCATTGAATGGGGTCCAAATCATTGATGAACCACATTTTTCATCCTAACATCGTTGATTCTGATTCATCAGCCTCTTTATCATGTCGGCACTGTACTTTTTACTATCTTAGACTACAGAACAGTGATCACCATTAGTGTCTTTGGGCATTAGTTTTGGCAAACTGTCTCGGTTAGCCTAATGATGTCACTATGGCATTGAAGAAACCATTCAATTAGGCCTATGTTAATGCCTCTTTTGACTTCATCCCCTCCTAGCGGAATCACCAGCATTAACTTCAACACCACCAGCTTGAGGACCAGTAGTTCACCCTTCTCCCACATCAAGTTATACCTCCTTTTCACTATCAAAGGGCCTCTCAACCGACCAATCGTTACTGATCGGTGCTGAATGGTTTTAAAGCTGGCTAATTGCCTCCATCTTTTGAAGTATATTACTACATTCCCTAGTTTATTTCTACATTTGTCTTTTGTCAGGTTTTACATTCATTTTGATGAAGAAGACCTTCCTTTACTGGAACAAGTGGATGATGAATCTCTCCTACTTTTCTTTCACCTGCGAGATTTACCATGGCACTATAGTTGAGTTAACACTGCTAGCTGCTCTTGTATTTTATTCTTTATATCCATTCGTACATGTTGCTGCCATAGCATCTTCAAGTTCGTGTACATTATCATTCGTTCCATCTTAGCCATTATCACACCAGCCTCTTATTGAGATGATGTCTCTGGCTGTGACAACCCACTATTATTAGAATCTAATATCAATTACAAATGACATCAAATATATTTACAACTAATTTCAGATATTAAAAGCAGTTGACTATAGGTAGACAAAAAGATTAAATTTTCCAAAATAATGGAATAAAGGGAATAATCTCACGGTGGAATTAAACACCAATATACATATTATTTCGTATCAATAATTAAAACATTACAAAATCTGGTGCATCAAGCATTATAATTTCAATACATCAATTATCGTTATTATACAATCATGGCATATAAGAATATACCAAATTAGTTGCCTCTATTATAGCCCAACAATCACCGTCTTTGTTCCATATTCTACTTTTATTTCCAACTTTAGATCTACATATATGTAGGATAAAAAGAATAAAAAATGGTTTTAACCATGTTTTGGACTGTGCCTAACTGTATATACTATGGTCATATGCTCAATAGCTATTGCATAGGAAAAGACTGCCTACGTACCCCTTTTAGGAGATCAAGCTCATGTAGATCTATTTTCTGCTCTTCTCCTATATCCAAATACTGTTAGTACATTTCAATCATATAACTATTGCAACCATCATAAATAATGCAACCAATACAATCAATGCGACCATTGCAAGCAGAAAAAGCAGAAAATAGTATTCCTACTCATCCATCTCAACAAATCATCATATGGGATAGTAATAATAATAATAGCACACAGCCTCGATCATCAACAACATTTAATGCTAATCTCAATCATCAAACAAGGGGATACTTATATGCATACTAATAATTCATTTGGCAATGCATCAACAATGTAAGTAAAAACCATTAAATGTGTGTTAATCTTCCCATAAATGTGACATAAATCAATCATCAAATGAGTACTAATACAATCAACATTAGTAACACAAAATTAATCATTAAGTAACTATAATTAATTACCCATCAACTAGTAGTAATAATGTTAAAATATCGTAAACTTGTCGAAATGTGATGCCGCTATCCAGCATCAAACATACATAATAATTACAATAACCAATCATACTGTTAGCAATCATCAAATGATATTTTTATCCATTATTCTCCTAAATATGAAATCATTTTATTATTTTTTATTATAAAATTATTGGTCACAAGCCAATAATATTTCTTCCAAAAATGATAACATACATCAAAATACTTTATTGTAAACTTGTTACTTCAAATCTCTCCAAACATTATATTAAACATAAAAAATAGTAATGTCCTCAAATTACCTTCTAAATCAATAGTGTTATTATTTTACGCAAAAGTAATAATATTCGTATATACTCCAAAATCGGTTCATTTCTATTTATTTCAAAACAACGTACGTAATTTCCACAAAAACTGTATTATTGTTATTTTTAAAATCTCACTCTGTTGAATAATATAACAAACATTTCCAATTAAGTTTAAAATATATACTTAGATATTATTTATGGATTTCCCCATAAATACAAAAATAACAACCTTATTAAATTTCTACAGTTAATTTTATTTTATTTTATTTTATTCAAACACTATTATCTACAAACATCATACTGAAAGTATAAATAGTACCATTAAACATTTATTTATCTTATTTATCCTTATTACACAATTCCACTTATATTATTTAATGAAATAACCGTCACATTTTAAATCCCTAATTAATTACGATTAAAATCCAATGATACAAAAATCAACAATCAACAATCAATTCAACGCTCAGCATATCCAAAATATCTAAAATATCCAAACAATTATCAATATACCTGAACATAGATCAATAATTATAATTTCTCATCAATAGATATCTATTTTATAATTTAAATTCAATTAACTAAATGAAGTAAGCCATACCAACAAGCTATTTTCGATAGTTTCCAAACTCTGCAAAACAGTACTATTACATCTGTAATTTCACCGTGAGTCCAATAGAAGAAACCACGAGTGAATCAGAGTTCATAGGCTAAAGATATTTAATTAGAATATTTAGAGTGTTAAGCATAATTGTTAAATATTTTTAGGACCAAAAGGTAAATTACCAATCTCCTTCACTACCCAAGCAGATACAATCCCATGAGCTATTATGGATTTTTACCAAGCATAATCACAGCCATAGGCTAAGTTGAAGCTGCTAACCACCCAAGCTAGACTCGGCTTCGAACACCCTACTCTTTAGCATCGGCCAAATGACCTTCATTACCGTTAATGTACATTGCCACCGCAACCTCTCGAAACCCTAAACCCCCAAATTGTGCTACCACAGGTCGAATTAGCCAACAATTTCACCAAAAATTAATTCCACACATCAATCTTTTCCATCCCATGCCTTCAATTATATGAATCGAAGCACAAATCAAGAAGCCCCAATTTGAACCCTAATCTCACATCTTTCAAATTTTGACCATTACTTTTGGTCGCCTTAGGCACTGCTTCAATAAACGAACACTACCAATTGACTATATTCGTCAGGAGCTTCACAAAGGTATATAATTTGATAGAGTTTGCAAAGTTTGATTTTTAATCACTCTTTTATTTAATTTTGGGATTATGGATGAAATAGATGACAGCTAGTGTTTCATAATCTCACTTATGTAAATATTAGGCTGGGTTAGGGGCTGCATATCCAATTCGACCCGAAACACCTACATACGTTGTTTAAGCATTATAACATCTCTATTTCACAAACCGTAACTCCAAATATATCAAAATTATATATCAAATCAATCATCTCAAGATGAACTTCACAAAGGTTGTAAATAAGATACCTAATTCAACGTTTTTTAAAAATTCACTTTTAATTAATTAAATATTTTTTTGGTGTTGAATTTACAGATTGTTACGTTCTTCTCTCCTTAAAACAATTACACCCTCGCAATTTCCCAAGTACATCCCTTAACAAAATTAATAAGTCATTATTATTGGCTTAATCATTAAATATGGGGAAATACATCAATCACAAGTTAACCACTTATAAGGTAACATATAATGACCATATAGATTACAACACAAAACAACATATTCACAACACTGAATTTAATTTTCCATATATACATACTATAATAGCACATGCACTTCCTCATCATTCAATCTAAACTACAGTGTGTAGAAATAAAACTCTATTAATGAAGGGCAAAACAATATCCATCATGTATTAATTCATACTATACACTGTAATAATTCAACCTTAATTAACAATAATTGAAGTTCACAACAAACAAAGGATGATCCAAACATGATTGTAAATAAATGTACACACATAAATGAATAATTAATATAGCTCAAAAAAATAAAAATAAAGCGCACACACATCAAAAATAGCAATCATGACATCAACATTTTGACAAATAACACGTGTGCAACAAGTGTCCGTGAACTCCTAGTGTCCAATACCTAAGGGTTCTTATCTAATACAATAGGTCGAGCTATAAATCAAACCTCAAACAAATGATCGGCCAAAATGGAAACTACTTTCCCATCATAACTATACGAATATTAAGTCTAGAGCGGGAGAACACCGAAAATGCAAATTCATAATGGACATCGTATCGACTCATGTCCATCTCTCGATCGTAATGGCAAAATGCCTCTTATTGTACTACACCGAGGTACACCGTATGTGAGCATCTGTTAGTACTAGGCCCTAATATGACATAACTATAGCCACTGATCATACTATACTGGGATACTTTAACGATCCTAACCCGACCTTCAAAAATCGATACCTAAATACATCACCCGTATTCGAATGCCATAGATTCAAACGTTGAGTCTGATTCGCCAGAGCTTATAACACATTAAGTACAACAACACAGTGGAAAAAGAAATGAATATCATTGATACAACAATGAATATAATATGATACAACAGATGCCCAACACTATCAGAGAAAAATAGAAATACAACATCGAAAAGAACAGAGCAACGGCAGCGGAAAGACAATGTCTTCAATGCCAAGCTCCAAACTGAAAACCAAAAGCTTGAACCGCCATCACAATGTATTAAGAAAGTCCGGATTGGACTGCGATTGCCAAACCAAAGATTTCTAAAAGCTACACCTATTATTTGATTATCTGAAAATCTGACTCTAAGCTGCCCGTGTGGAAAATTATGGGCATCCAAAGTTTAGAATGGGAACAATAAGCTTCAGATCAGTCATGGGACTGGTGTGAGCAAGAAAAAACAGTTTTATCTTGAACGAAAACAAAAGTAAATAAAAAGAAATCCGCAATGCTTTTTTGAAAATGAAACTACCATAAGGCCTCCCGACACACACACAATGCAAACACACTTAGGGGAGATTTCTCCTTATGATAGTCAAACATGCTTGATACGTAAAATCCTTTTTGATATTATTATTAGTGCATAGTGCATAAAACATTTGCAAGTATAATAATAAAAAACTTAGCCAGCATACGTACCATTATAATATGCCTACTATAGCTACCATGTTAAATGGCAGGTTCTACAACTAAAACCATACAAAGCGCGTATTGGGTGATTGGATTTCCAACAAATGGTCAGGCTAAGGAACTTCCTCACCATATGGGTACGCCTCTGGAGGGACGCCCCAAGAACCTAACTGACTCTCTGCAAACACAAGGCCAGTTTACCTCTATAACTAGATAACTACTGACACGAGTATGTCATCCCCCGATTGTTACCGACCTTTATCCGAGGACCTCAACACCAACAAAAATTTTCAACAACCACATAGGTTAAATATTTGGGCTCCATACCATGATACCACCATTTTCTAGAAGAAAATGGACAAACGCGAAAGGGCGCGACCCTCACAACCTTGCCGCATCATTCCCGTTTCGATTATTTCCGGGTTATGAGGTCCTGATGAGGTCTCGTCCACAAACCTACGCTTTTCACAAAAGCCATGCTTTGATCAACAAATGATCAACAACACTTCGTATGACACATTACCAAATTGGGAATGTATCACAAGTAACCGTCAACTACATAACCTCTGAGCTCGTATGTCTCAGAGAAGGTTGTTAAGCTAAGAGAATAAACTCTCTACCCCCAAACAGAAATGTATTTGATAGAAACCAACTTTACATCTCAAAGTGTAATGTCAGACATATGTCCATACAAGTCTGTTCCGGGTTCGAATAGAACCGAAGGCACTTCAAAAGAAGCCCTTGCAAATCCGGATAATCCCTAATCACGTTCGGACTCCCCATCACAAAGGGTGATCAAATCTCTATATCGGGGCCATTCGGTGCAGAGACATTCGACATGTAATCCTTTCGCTTTCGAAAATACCCGATCTTCACCACCGGTCTTCAAATGCTACCCATTTCATTATATCACTATTCGAAATGGGTTTTATGACATAAAGTCCTCTTTTGGCTAAACTGAATAACGAGTGCTTAATTTAAAAAGCATATGGGTATATTGGGATCTTAGTAAAGTCACAACCCTTAGCCTAAAACCTTTCTTATGAATGGTTTATACAAATTACCATTTTCAAATCTTTTTAAACAAAAGATTAACCCTTTAAAATCTACTTCAATTTGAAACCAAGGTTCACCAATCTTTCACAAAGATTAATTCACAGCTTTCCAAACTATTGCCATTTTAAATATTTTATACAAAAGTTACAACTTTAAGATCCTCCTAAATTTGAAAACAAGGTTCACCAATCTTTAACAAAGATTCATTTATAACTTTCAAAACAATTCCTGTAACAACCCGCATATTTATAGATTTTATATTTAAATATTTTATTTAAATATTTTATCGATACTTGGAATTTAGTTCGAAAAGCTACTTTTTGCAAACAGTCGAATTGGGACTCGAGACCCCTTCCATTGAGTTCAAAACGCCGTTTGCGATCTTTTTGAGTATAAACTTTGATATGTTTGGAGTTAGTGGAATTTTGCCACTTTTCACGTAGGGCTTTGGTTTGGGCTGAGCCCTATAACCCCACTTATTAACTCAGTCCAAACCTTCTCCTCTTCATTTACTTCCTTTCTATTATCCTAATACTCAAGCTTTTATAACAATGGAGAGTGGAATGGGAAATTGAAACTCAAGCCCTAGTTTTCTTTTGCAAATCAAACTCTAGTTCCAAACTAATAGAAGAAACTTTGTAAGCCTCCTCTTCATCTTCTCCAACTCTTTCTCCATTCAATTTCAGAAATTCCTAAACCTAACTTTAGGAAATGTTTCTCCTTTAAGCTTAGATTCAAGCTTGTTGGGTTGGAATTGAAGAATGATTGTTCTTTCCATTACTCTATAGCTTCTTCTTCTTTGTTTTTGTGAAAATGTGAGATTTTTATCTCACATCTAAGCCTATATTTATCTTCGATTGTTAGGTATGAATTCCTAACACTTATTCTTGTGCAATTGCTTTTGGTTTGGATTGATTCGGTGAATATTCCAATTTTTAGTGTTTTGGGTTCAATTCTTTAAGAATCATAGCTTTGATGTCGTGATCATGTTTTTGGTGATGAACCGAAGAGCTTCTATGGCCGGGTAGTCATGGCGTAAATCCTTAGTTCTTGCTCGACCGATTGCAATTCGAAAGGGATTGGCATTCATGGATAGACATGGGAGTGCTGGCAACAGGGTCCGGCCGACCGAGCTCTGTAGCCCGCGACCGTCCTGCTACCCAAGCACTTTCTGCCTCTGTTTTGGAAGTGCAGGTTACAGGCTCCGGCCGACCGAGCTCAGGGTCCGTTCGACCGACCTACTATCCGAACACTTCCACCTTTGGTTCAGTCAACCGACTCAGGGAGTCCGGTTGACCGACCTGCTCCTATTTTCCAATTTTGCCTATATCGTCTATTTTGTTGAATTTCCAACTTTAATCATTCGTGTTGTTTCCCTTTTGTTGTTATCATTTATTATCGACTTTGATGACATTTTCTTTGGGAATTTTCGAAATATCCATTTTGATGGATTTGATATCGATTTCTTTGGATTTTATTCACGTCTTCAAATGTGAATTTCAATGATTGATTGTTTTACAATCATTGTTGTGATTTGTCACTTTAAAATATAAAGGTTTCTATACTAGTAGTAAATATCAAAACTCTTTCATCAAAACGATTTCAACACTATTTCAATACAAAGCTCATTTATTAAAACCGTTTTCCAATCTATTAGTATATACAAACCTTTTCCTCACTCGTATGAGAAATCTAATTAAACGGCTTAGTAAAACGAGTGGTATGAAACGCTTGCGTTTACTTCGTTGGTTAATTCTTGGACTTGTTCGATTGAATCTCTTGTGACAATTTTCTAGTGGAGATCTACAATTTGTTCGTAAATATTTAAGTTAAGCTAGTGGTTATGGGACATGATGATAAGCTCATATATTTACCAGCTTAGTGTAATTGACACTTGTTGATGATCGATGATGATCATTTTTGTGATTATGACTAGTAATATGCTATGTTTTTTTGTCCACGTAGGAGACAGTACCTCGTTTATTGAGTTTTGTCTCATTTTTATTATAGGCTAACGACCTATTTATTTTGGAGTTTCGACTCAATTCTTGTGGGCTAGCGACCCATATTCTTTTATGGAGTTCGGTTCATTGGACTTACCGTTGTACTACATCGATGTTCCGATCTATTCGAGTTTCAGGTTCCTTGGGCGTACCGATATTGTACTACATCGTTGGACCGGCTCTATGGTTAGCGACCATGGTATAGCGTCCCGTTTGTGATACATGTGTTGGCGAGTTTTCATGCTCCCGTTCTATGATAGGCCTCCCCCTTTTTGTGATTTCTGGATTTCTATTGATGATTTCTAGAATTTGTGTTTCACCAATTTTATGATTGGCATTTATATGTTGTCAATACTCGTGGCTTGGTGAATGAAATAAGGAGTATGACATTCATTTTGATCTTTGAGAAGATTCTTGTGATATTGATTAATCTCTTGTTGATTTTCAATTACTTATTTATCACAGCTTGGCATTGTGATTATTATACGTTTAGTCATATCTCTTATTCTATATCATTTCATCTGATATTTATAGCTAGATTGATCCGTTTATTATTTTCTTATTAAATAATACTCGGGTCAGACCGAGATGTTACAGTTGCTTCTGCTTGGCTTCACTTCTAGGATTATCATCCAGACTTTTGGCTAACTACTTAGATTAGTAGTTTTTGGTTGTATACATTTGAGATATAGACTCATAGTTGTGTACTTATTCTTTTGTATAGCACATGTTGCTATTCTTTTGTGTCATTGTGGATCTTTTTGACCACTACTCTGATGAACACTTTTATGTGTTATATATATTCATGTCTATTTCCGCCTTTGTGATATGAATTATCTGTGACTGATTTGTGTTATGTTTATTTCTATATTTGTTTCCGAAGACATTATAGCCACTGTGTAGTAGTTTTGAGTTTGTGTCGGTATGTCAGATTTCCTATTGAAAAGAGTGCAAATTATATTTTATCTGGCATATCGGTACTCGCACAAGGCAATTGCACAGATGGTCGCTCCTCAACAGCCTTATTCTCCGTGCTAGTTGACGGTACACCGTAGTGTCCTTGGCTAGCGTGGGTATAGAGTTGGGGCGTCACAGCTTGGTATCAGAGCCAAACTTCAGAACAATGTAGAATAATTTAACAAGGATCATCGTCCTAAGTCCTTCTTAGGAGTCGTGCCTTAGGATTTAATTCGAGTCTTCGTACCGATTCATCCTATTTTCTTTATGATTCCTTGTTTTATCTATCAAGATTGCTTGATATTCATTTGGTGAATAACCTTTTTCTTCTTCTTTCTTTCTTTCTCAAGGAAGAGAAATGGTTAGACCTGGTCGTCCCAGCGCCGGTCGATCTAGTGCTACCCCTCAAGATGGAGTTTTTATGTCTGCCCAACAGCTTATTGATCTAGTAAAGAATGCTCAAGCAGTCGGTTCTAATCCGAAACCAACTCATCCTAAGTCTGGATTTGCACGCTTGTGCAACGATTATACCAACTTGGGTGGGAAACCATTCAAGGGTTCTAAAACTATTATTGAAGTCTAGGCTTGGCTGAGATCATGCGATCGAATCTTTTCTCGCATGAATCTTATTGATCTTCACCGTGTTCAGGTGGCCTCTAGTATGCTCCAAGAAAGGGCATTAGACTGGTACGAGCTTCTGATTTCTGAAATTATTGAAGCGGATCTTACTTGGTAGAAATTCCGAGAGCGCTTCGAGTTCAAATTCGTACCAGAAGCAGAGAAGGTGACATTGGCTCGCCACTTTATTGACCTTGTTCAAGGTGAATCTTCTGTGACAGACTATGTCCCATCTTTCGAATCTCTTTAAAAATACAGGGTTGAATACATTAACACCCCATTGAAGAAAAATCAGAGATTTGTTTATGGCTTGAACAAGAGTCTCAAGAAGCCATTACTTCTAAAATTAGAAGTTTCTTTTGATCAACTGATTGATATCGCTCTTCGTCTGGAAGAGGCGGATAAGGAAAGCGATGTTGAAATTGTGGGTGCCAAACCAAACTTCAACAACAACTAGCAAAGGCCTAACAAATTCAAAGGCCCTAATCCCAACAAGAAAGGAAAACAAGCAACTCTTGTAGCAAAGACTCCTACCCCTAGTAGTGGGCAGTGCTATAACTGTGGTTCTAAAGACCATTATGCCAATAGATGTCCGAAACCTCTCTTTTGTCGCTAATGCAAAAGTTCGGATCATCTTTTATCTTCATGCTCCAAACTTCAAGGCAAGAAGGAGGGAAAGCTTAATGTTGCTCAAGCCCTTGGCAACACATCTCGTGGTCAAGGTATTTCTCATTCTATCCTTGATGGCATTATTTTATTTCATAATCATCCTATTCGAGTTCTTTTTGATATGGGTGCGTCCCATTCTTTTATTTCAAAAGAACTTGTTGATACTCTTTCTTTGGATGTTTTGTGTTTAATGACTTCTTTGAGAATTGCGAATCCGGTTGTTGGATCCGCAACAATCAGTTTATTGTGTAAAGATGTCGAGATTATTTTGTGTGATCTTTCTTTCCATGCCGACTTGTATGTTATGCGCTACTTAGGCTTTGGAATGATTTTGGGAATGGATTGGCTTAACCGCTATAAAGCCCAAATCCTATGTCATGAGAGGACTATTTATCTTCGACATCCTCAATCTGTTAAGCAGATTTCTATTGATCTTAAAGATTCGGATTCCAGCTTGGTTGCATCTTTATATTCTTTAAATCCTCATGATGACGATAATGATGATGGGGAAGATATTATTTCTCTTATTCACGTTGTTCGTGAATTTTTCGACGTATTTGAGCCCGTTTTAGGATTACCACCTAAGCGAGCAATTGAGTTCAAAATTAATCTCATCCCTAGAGCTCAACCTATCACTCGTCCTCCTTATCGGTTGTCCAATAAAGAAAATGAGGAGATGCGCATGCAATTATCCGATTTGGAAACGAAGCAATTTATTCACTCTAGTTCCTCGCCTTGGGGAGCTTCGGCTATTTTTGTGAAGAAATCCGATGGCACACTTAGGCTTTGCGTTGACTACCGCAAGCTTTATGAACTTACTATCAAAAATAAATATCCTTTACCTCGGATTGATGACCTATTCGATCAACTTAGTGGTGCTAGAGTCTTTTCACAATTGGACTTGGCGACCGGTTTTCATCAACTTCGTATTGCAGAGGATAGCATTCCTTTGACATCGTTCCGTACTCGTTATGGATCTTATGAATGGATTGTTATGCCATTTGGCTTAACGAACGCTCCGGCTTATTTCGTTGACCTTATGAATCGAGTTTTCAAAGATTTTCTCGATCGATTTGTTCTCATCTTTATTGATGATATTCTTGTGTATTCAAAAACCGAGGAGGAGCATGAAAAACATCTTCGGATTGTGTTGGAAACTCTTAGGAGTAATCAATTAAAAGCAAAATTTTCAAAATGCCACTTTTGGCAATCTCGTGTGAAGTTTCTCGGTCATATTATTTCCGAATCAGGAATTTCTGTAGATCCTTCAAAGATTGAAGCGATTCAAGATTGGAAGAGACCGGAGAGTGTGACGGAAATCCATAGCTTCGTTGGATTGGCGGGTTACTACGGTCGTTTTATCAAGGACTTTTCAAAAATTGTCGTGCCTCTCACTAGCTTAACTAAGAAAGGTGTTAAATACATTTGGTCGGTCAAATGTGAAGCTTCTTTTCAGAAATTAAAAGAACTCCTTTCTGATGCTCCTATTCTTGTTATTCCTGAGGGGAATCAAGATTTTGTTGTTTATACCGATGCTAGTCGCGTTGGTTTGGGTGCCGTTCTTATGCAAAGAGAACGTGTTATTGCTTATGCTTCTAGGCAATTGAAGCCAGCCGAGACTAGATATTCCACTCATGATTTAGAGCTCGCGGCTATTGCTTTCTTCCTTCGTATTTGGCGTCATTATCTTTAGGGAGAAAAGTTTATTCTTTATACCGACCATAAATCTTTGAAATATCTATTTTCTCAAAAGGAATTAAATTTGCGTCAACAACGTTGGCTCGAATTCCTTGCATCTTATGATCTTGATATTCTTTATACTCCCGGAAAAGTAAATTGTGTTGCCGATGCACTTAGTCGTAAGCAACAAGCAGTTGTCTCTATGATGATATCCGAATGGAATGATCTCGGAATTTTATCCACTTGTGAGATTCGTGATCGTGTTTCCGATTTATGTTCATCTCTTGTTTTATGTAGCCTTGAGGCTCATCCTTCTCTTTTAGACCGTATTCTTGAAGCTCAAAAGCTAGATCCCGAATTGGCCCTTCTTTGCCAAAGATTAAGGGATAAAACTGATGTTGAAGGTTTGAAAGACTTTGATATCGATTCTCGTGGCGGCATTCGAAAATTTGGTAGACTTACCGTGCCAAATAATATTGATCTTCGTAAAGATATTTTAGAAGATTCACATCATTCCAAATTTACTATTCATCCCGGTAGTAGTAAAATGTACGCGGATATGAAGCAACTTTATTATTGGGAGGGAATGAAATCTGATATTGCTAACTTTGTTAAGTGTTGCATGACTTGCCAACTCATTAAGGCCGAACATCAAAGGCCCGGTGGGTTATTGCAACCTTTAGAAATTCCAATTTGGAAGTGGGATCAAATTTCCATGGATTTTATAGACGGCCTTTCCCGTTCTCGTTCGGGTCATGATAGCTTATGGGTGATAGTTGATAGACTCACTAAATCCGTCCATTTTATTCCCGTTCGGTCCGATCGAACCGTTCCTCTCATGGCCAAACTTTTTATCAAAGAAATTGTTAAATTGCATGGAGTTCCTACTTCTATTGTTAGTGATTGTGATCCATTGTTTACTAGTGGATTTTGGAAGAGTCTTCAAAAAGCTTTGGGAACGAAGCTTAATTTTAGCACCGCTTATCATCCTCAGTCCGATGGACAAACCGAGCGTGTGAATCAAACTCTTGAGGATCTTCTTCGTGCATGTGTTTTTGATTTTGGTGGAAGTTTGGAAGATCACATTTCTCTTGTTGAGTTTTCCTATAATAATAGCTTCCAATCTAGTATTGGTATGGGTCCTTTTGAGGCACTCTATGGAAGACCATGCCGATCTCTTTCTTGTTGGCTTGAGGCCGGTGAGAAGCTGGTTTTAGGTCCAGATTTTATTCATGATTCCACAGAAAAGATTGACCTTATTGGTCATAGGATGAAAGAAGCTCAAAGTAGGCAAAAATCCTATGCCGATAACCGAAGAAGGAGGTTAGAATTTTTGTGGGAGATCTTCTGTTTATCCGTGTTTCACCTATGAAGGGTGTTGTACGTTTCAGCCGATCGAGAAAGTTAGCACCTCGATATATTGGTCCATTTCCCATCACCGAACGTATTGGTTCCGTGGCTTATCGCCTTTTATTACCGGCTTAATTTTCTGCTATTCACGACGTGTTTCACGTTTCTCAATTACGGAAATGTCTTCGAGATTCCGATTCTATTCTTGAGCCTGATGTTGTGGAAGAAATTGAAGTTTCGCCTAATCTAACTCTTGAGCAACATCCTATTCGTATTATTGCTTCGGAAGTCAAACGACTTCGAAATAAAGATGTTCTGCTTGTTAAAGTTCAATGGTCCTCAAATCCTAAAGATTTCTCTTGGGAATCTAGAGAGTTCATCGAGCGAACACATCCAGACTTACTTTCCCGTGCTCTTTAAGGTGAACCTTTTATTTCAAATTTCTTTTTTGATGAATATGCTCTCATGGTTGTTACTATATATCTTCTTCTTAAATATTACGAGGACGCAATTTCTTTAAGGAGGGGATTCTGTAACAACCCGCATATTTATCGATTTTATATTTAAATATTTTATCGATACTCGGAAGTTAGTCTGAAAAGCTACTTTTTGAAAACAGTTGAATTGGGACTCGAGGCCCCTTCCATTGAGTTCAAAACGCCGTTTGCGATCTTTTTGAGTATAAACTTTGATATGTTTGGAGTTAGTGGAATTTTGCCACTTTTCACTTAGGGCTTTGGTTCGGGCTGAGCCCTATAACCCCACTTATTAGCTCAGTCCCAACCCTCTCCTCTTCATTTACTTCCTTTCTATTTTCCTAATACTCAAGCGTTTATACAATGGAGAGTGGAATGGGAAATTGAAACTCAAGCCTTAGTTTTCTTTTGCAAATCAAACTCTAGCTCCAAACTAATAGAAGAAACTTTGGTAAGCCTCCTCTTCATCTTCTCCAACTCTTTCTCCATTCAATTTCAGAAATTCCTAAACCTAACTTTAGTAAATGTTTCTCCTTTAAGCTTAGATTCAAGCTTGTTGGGTTGGAATTGAAGAATGATTGTTCTTGCCATTGCTCTATAGCTTCTTCTTCTTTGTTTTTGTGAAAATGTGAGATTTTTATCTCACATCTAAGCCTATATTTTTCTTCGATTGTTAGGTATGAATTCCTAACACTTATTCTTGAGCAATTGCTTTTGGTTTGGATTGATTTGGTGAATATTCCAATTTTTAGTGTTTTGGGTTCAATTCTTTAAGAATCATAGCTTTGATGTCTTGATCATGTTTTTGGTGATGAACCGAAGGGCTTCTATGGCCGGGTAGTCGATGGCGTAAATCCTTAGTGCCGTTGCTCGACCGATTGCAATTCGGAAGGGATTGGCATTCATTAGATAGGAATGGGAGTGCTGGCAACAGGGTCCAGCCGACCGAGCTCTGTAGCCGGCCGACCGTCCTGCTACCCGAGCACTTCCTGCCTCTGTTTTGGAAGTGCAGGTTACAGGCTCCGGCCGATCGAGCTCAGGGTCCGGTCGACCGACCTGCTACCCGAGCACTTCCACCTTTGGTTCAGTCAACCGACTCAGGCAGTCCGGTTGACCGACCTGCTCCTATTTGCCAACTTTGCCTATATTGTCTATTTTGTTGAATTTCCAACTTTAATCGATTCGTGTTGTTTCCCTTTTGTTGTTATCATTTATTATCGACTTTGATGACGTTTTCTTTGGGAATTTTCGAAATATCCATTTTGATGGATTTGATATCGATTTCTTTGGATTTTATTCACGTCTTCAAATGTGAATTTCGGTGATTGATTGTTTTACAATCATTGTTGTGATTTGTCACTTTAAAATATAAAGGTTTCTATAGTAGTAGTAAATATCAAAACTCTTTCATCAAAACGATTTCAACACTATTTCAATACAAAGCTCATTTATTAAAACCGTTTTCCAATCTATTAGTATATACAAACCTTTTCCTCACTCGTATGAGAAATCTAATTAAACGGCATAGTAAAACGAGTGGTATGAAACGCTTGCGTTTAATTCGTTGGTTAATTCTTGGACTTGTTCGATTGAATCTCTTGTGACAATTTTCTAGTGGAGAACTGCAATTTGTTCGTAAATATTTAAGTTAAGCTAGTGGTTATGGGACATGATGCTAAGCTCATATATTTACTAGCTTAGTGTAATTGACACTTCTTGATGATCGATGATGATCATTTTTGTGATTATGACTAGCAATATGCTATGTTTCTTTGTCCACGTAGGGGACAGTACCTCGTTTATTGAGTTTCGTCTCATTTTTATTATAGGCTAACGACCTATTTATTTTGGAGTTTCGACTCAATTCTCGTCGGCTAGCGACCCATATTCTTTTATGGAGTTCGGTTCATTGGGCGTACCATTGTACTACATCGATGTTCCGATCTATCGATTTTCAGGTTCCTCGGGCGTACCGATATTGTACTACGTCGTTGGACCAGCTCTATGGTTAGCGACCATGGGATAGCGTCCCGTTTGTGATACACGTGTTGGCGAGTTTTCATGCTCCCGTTCTATGATAGGCCTCCCCCTTTTTGTGATTTCTGGATTTCTATCGATGATTTCTAGAATTTGTGTTTCACCAATTTTATGATTGGCATTTATATGTTGTCAATACTCGTGGTTTGGTGAATGAAATAAGGAGTATGACATTCCTTTTGATCTTTGAGAAGATTCTTGTGATATTGATTAATCTCTTGTTGATTTTCAATTACTTATTTATCACAGCTTGGCATTGTGATTATTATACGTTTAGTCATATCTCTTATTCTATATCATTTCATCTGATATTTATAGCTAGACTGATCCGTTTATTATTTTCTTATTAAATAATACTCGGGTCAGATCAAGATGTTACAGGTGCTTCTGCTTGACTTCACTTCTACGATTATCATCCAGACTTTTGGCTAACTACTTAGATTAGTGGTTTTTGGTTGTATACATTTGAGATATAGACCCATAGTTGTATACTTATTCTTTTGTATAGCACATGTTGCTATTCTTTTGTGTCATTGTGGATCTTTTTGACCACTACTCTGATGAACACTTTTATGTGTTATATATATTCATGTCTATTTCCGCCTTTGTGATATGAATTATCTGTGACTGATTTGTGTTATGTTTATTTCTTTATTTGTTTCCGAAGACATTATAGCCACTGTGTAGTAGCTTTGAGTTTGTGTCGTTATGTCAGATTTCCTATTGAAAAGAGTGCAAATTATATTTTATCTGGCATATCGGTACTCGCACAAAGCAATTGCACAGATGGTCGCTCCTTAATAGCCTTATTCTCCGTGCTAGTTGACGGCGTTACACCGTAGTGTCCTTGGCTAGCGTGGGTATAGAGGTGGGGCGTCACAATTCCATTTCAAATTTGAAACCCTTTCAATAAAAACCGAAAATCCTTTCTTTATTTGAAAGTTGTTATCATTTGAAAACAAGTACTTTTCGTTTCGGAAAAATCTGATCAAATATACACAAGCTATAGCCTTTGAAATTAAACCAGAAAATCAACGAACTGCATATCATTGGCAAGTTCTAATTTGAATTAATTTCAAATCTCCAAAACAATTATTTTAAAATAGTTTTAAATTCATATATATATATATTATATAACTTATATAAGCCTTTCAAACCATAAGTTCCAAAATAATTTTCAAAACTTTAACAAGATATAATATATTCAAACTAAGTTTCAATTTCAAACTTCCTTTCTAAAAGCTTTCAAATTCAACTCAATTTCACTTCCAAACCATTTGGATTCAAAATTCAACGTTTAAACAAAATAATATTTGAATTCAAAATACCTATGACTTAACCAATTTCCTCATGAAATCCGTATTTGAGTATGTGGTGTATAGTCCAACGGTTTTACACACAACAATACAATATTATCAATCATCACAATCCAAACACAGTAATATCGATATGCGGTATAATCCTATAACGCTTATCTTCATTCACAGATTCACAAATAATATGTAAATTCAACACAGATAAATAATTTACACATAACTCAGATCATATCCCAGCACATAACACATCAGGAATTTCAAATAATTCAAAGCATTCAATACAATTCAAACATCCAGAAGTAAGGTCAATTAATCACCTGACTAATTAAAATCAGATTGATTACTTATGAATAAATTACTAATCATGGTTAATTAATTAATTATTTACAAACCATTTTAATTAATTATCCTTTAATCATTTATTAATTAGCCTTAATTAATAAATTAATCAATCTTTTAATTATTAATTAATCAACCTTAATTAATAAACCAATTAACCTTTAATCATTAAATAATTAACCTTTAATTATTTAATTATCCTTTGATTAATTATCCTTAATTACATTAATTAATTAATCCTTAATTAATTATCATTCCTTAATCACTTTCATTAATTAATTAACCTTTAATTAATTAATTACCCTTAAATTAATTGCCTTAATTAATTATTCACATAAATTAATTATCCTTTAATTAATTATTCTTGAATCACTTGATTAATCAATTTAATTAATTAGGTATCCTCAAATTAATTACAATAGGTGATTATCCTAATCACTTATATTAATAAATCACAAATTAATTACATTGAGTAATTATCTTTTAATCACTGATTAATTAACTTCAATCATTAATTAATTACTTTTAATCATTAATTAATTAACCCTTGATCATTAAATAATTAACTTTTAATTAATTACATTAGTTAACTAATTAATCACGTTAACAAATTAACCTTTAATCAATCACCTTAATTAACTAATCAGGTTAATTAGTTATCCTTTGAGTAATGAAGTAATCAATTCTTTAATTATTTTCATTTAAGAAATTATTCTTTAATTAATTATCCTTGATTACTTATCGATGATCCTTTAATTACTCAAAACTTTAATTATGTAAAGATAAATCCTTATCTTAATTACTTTACTTAGTTATCATTTAAACCTTGTTAATGACTTTTGGAAATAAATCATCATTAATACATTAATTAACTCAAGGCCTTTAAGTTAAAATAATAATTAGAAAACATTTCATCTCTTAATTATATCTTTAATTACATTATTACGTTTATTTAAAATAAACTTAAAATAAGGATATTTATATATATATATATATATATATATTAAACACTTTAAACTTAAAATAATTTGTTTTAAAATCTTAACTAATCCCAACTTAAATCAACATTTATTATTATTCAAAAGAAAATGGGTTAAGGAATTTTTTAAACTATTCCAAGTTTTAAAATTTATAATTTATTACTACCCAGAATTCCTAGACCCGAGTCAAACTAGCGAAATCCCCGGACCAACCACCAAAATCCTCGGGTCCATCCCCGAGTAAACTCCTGTTTCTTTATTTTAAATTTAAATTTCAAAAAACTATTAAAACATATTAGCCATTCGAACATCCCAGAACAAAACTTGAGCTACCACATCGATTACTCGAGAGTAAACCCGAGCCTCCCACCTTCTTCTTCAACCATTAGCAATCACCCAGGTTCACTGACATGTGCACGTGCATAGGTGATCGAATCACCTCTGACCAACGCCAAGGTCATCGACACAACGACGACAACCTCATCGATCATCTTCAGCACCTAGTATTGTTGAATTTGATTGGAGTCAAAATCGAGTTGCTCGACTCAACCTGCCACCCAACTTCGATTAACTAAAACCGCTCGCATCATCGATCTCGTCCACCAGAGTCTACGCCGTTCCACCCAAACATTCACCAAAGTCCTTTGCTTCGTTTCCCCTGGGTTCGATGAACCCCGATGCACCATCGTTAATGAAATCACCTTGAAAACTCACGTCAACCTATCTGCTTGTTAAACCCTACATCAATGTCGATGCGCAACCCCAATGATTTATAAATCCATCCATTAGTTTTCCTGAGATCGCCAGATGTCCTGTTGCCATCAATCAAGAGTGCGATACCCCACCACCACTTATCGCCGAGAAATTGACACAAATTCGATTTCCGTTCAACTTACGAATACTCAATATTGCCAAACCTAAAAATCTTGATATTTATGTCAAAATTCATCATCTTGCAATTCGAATCTGTTTATAAGATCAAAAAATAATTTCCAGATATTTAATTGTTTATTCATACCGAATTATTACTATAATTTCTTTATTTTGAAATAAATAATCCATATATTTATTTAAAACAATTTTTAAAAACAAATTAATCTTGGTACAATCATTTTTCATTAAGGGATCAAAGCCTGATATCGATTATATGAAGAACAGTTGAATTTTGTTTTAGTGGCTTTGAGCCTGTAGAACAACAGAGAACACAGACATGCATACATCAATTCACAGATATATGTATATTCATACAACATTTCTAAGTCATCATCATCATAGGCTTAAGAAATCAAGAGGATCTGGTTTTAAAAGTATGGTTTGCTCACCTGGAATTGAAAGCAAAGAACTAGGACTTTGGAATTTATTTGAACTTGAAACTTGTAATCTGATGTTGATCTGATTTCAGAAAGCTTCCAGTTTGAATTCTTTGCATTTATTTGAATTTTCTTTATGTTTAATTAAATCGAACTTGTTTGCTGTGACGACCCGGAATTTTCGAGCATTTGAAATCAGAATATCTAATGATTTTAAATATTCAATAGAGAAATTTTAACTTGAATTACAAATATCGCTATTTATTTGATAATAAAATAATAGAATTTAATAATTAGAAGTTGGGTAAATTGTTGAATCTAGAATTTTAAACCTGCTAAAAATAATTTGAAGGCTTGTAAAATTTATATTAATAGTATTGAGGATAATAGAAGTTGTAAAACTGAAATTAACAGTGGTTTGTTCAGTTTTGAAATTTTATCGTTTTAAATTGAATTTAACAATAGCCTTCCAAGGCACAGTCTCGGAATTCGACGAAACCAGTTCCATTGGATCCGTAATACTATATTATTGTCGGATTTCAATTTTCGCAAGGTTCGGAATTACCGTTTGATCGTACAACCCGTAAATGCATAAAGAAAGCTAATTAAATTAAATTTACTTAGTCAAATCTTTTTATAGAAGTCTCACCCCCTAGCTTCTAACGCAAGCTTCATTTTCACTTTAATAAATTTGGCCGAAGCCTTACCCTTCAGAATCGAAACCGAGATCTTCTACGAAAAAAAGAAAAATTAAAATGGCCGATGCTTCAGACCTTAAAAAAAACCTCTCGTTAACCCAACCTATGAATCCCCAAATTAAAATCGAACACGGAAAAAAAATGGGGGCTCACGAACGTGCGAAGGAGCTTGGGATCGATCCAACGCCACGGTGAGGCGTCGCAGTTGAAGTCGCGCATGAAGCCGGCTACAGAAGGGGATCCGCGAAGTTACCGCTTGTAATAGATAGAGGGAGTGAGTGGTTCAACGCCGATGGCCATGCACGCATAAGAAAGTAAGCGATGCCTGACCTGTACTCGCATGCAACGCAGTGGAGGGCGCGTGATTTCATGCATGTGGAAGGAGCTACAGCATCGAGCAAGGCATTGAGAGGGGCTTGGATGTTGGGCGCAGGATAGAGGAGCATCATTTGGAGTCATTGTTCACGTCGATGGCAACTAGGGTTCCAAGCAATAATTAATTGAGATCTTAAGTGCAAGCAGAAGCTAAATTTGGGAATTCAAACAAGCTAGTGAACGGTTAAGGTCAAAAATCGAGAAAGAAATGGGTTGCAAAACAGGAATCAAAGGTGAGTTAATCTCACTCAGTTAATTTAAATTTAAACTTAAATGATTAAATTTAAATAATTGTTTGAATGGTTGAATTGATTGATGTGTTATATAGTAGTATATACTACATCCTGGAATGATTGATTTCCCTCATTTTATAGTGAAGACATTTATGTTGTGCTAATGTCTGTGGATGCAGGGAAAACAGGTTGGAGGGATCCAACTGGATCCCTCAACATTTATTTAAATTATCTAATACCCTCTGTTGTAATTATTTAATATTCTATGATGAATTATATTAGAATATTGAATGCTATGGTTCGATTGGATTGGATATAATTGGGTATAATGAATTACAAAAAAAAAATATAAATTGGACTTTGGAAAGGAAATAAAGGAGTGAATTTGTAAGTAAAATAATTATAGAAAAGTTGAATAAATTTAAGAATGAATTGGAAAGGAAATAAAATGACTTTAAATTTCTAATAAATAAATCTTAAGTTTAGTAAGGAAAATTTGAATAATCAGAAGATTAATGAATTTTAAATTTCAGTGTTGTTATTTTAAAAGAATAAATCATTTATTTAAAATTTAAGATTCAGTTTATTGAAAAGAATAAAGAAGGAATTGGGAAGAAGCTGAAATTGGTATATTTCAGTTAAATGATATAAAATCAAACGGAAAATAATAATAAATATAAAGTCCATAATTAATGAATTTTGAGATAAACTGATAAGTAAAGAAACTTATGTCAAATGGAATAAATTGGGAATCAATTTGGAAAAATTGATTTAAGTGATTGAGATTGGAAATTCTCCCAGAATAACCAAGTACGTTTTCAAAGAAATTTTTAAATATAAGTCAAAAGTTTTAAAGTTGTTTTAAAAAGTAAGTTTTGGAAAAATTTATTATTTCTAATATTTAAATTCTAAAGTAAGTATTTTCTTTTAATCTATTATAACAGTAATTATTTAAGTAGTGACTTAGTATTTTGTTTTTAAAAGTGAAAATCTAGTTTTATATTTTATTAAGTAATCTTATTTTCAAATATTCATATAGTATGTATTTTTAATAAATTATTGAAGTATTTTAACTTGAATATTTTAAAGTATATTTCAAAGTAAAGTGTTTTAAATTATTTTAAAAAAACTAGTTTTGTGCTTGGTGATTTCAGTGGAGATAGAAAATATTTGGGAGGTTATTCTGAAAGGAAAGATGGTTTAAAACTGTTTTCAAAGGGGTTTGAAAGTGAAAATATATCTTGTAAAGATATTTTGAGATAAATAAATAATTTGGGAAATTATTTATTGGTTGATGGTTGTTTGTGAATATTAATTGATAGTTAAATCACCGACTATCAATATTGGACAAATACATTGATCGTTTCGAAGAGACCGGGATTGAGATTTATTTCTCAAAAACCACTTCGATCCGGTTTGTACGTTTCGTGGAAACGAGTTTGGATTAGAAGATGGAGCAGTGAAGTGCAAGGGCTAGTCGCTACTAATCCTTAGGATATTTCCAAAATGGATGTAGTAGGAATAGTGCCTTCGGTTCCGTTCGAACCAGGGACGGACTTGTATGGATGAATGCTTGCGAAACATCGTCAGGTGGACGATGGGCATTCTAAGGGATATGTTCTGAAAAGGTAACGGTTAGCCTCAAGCCTCATCAAATGGGAATGACTGAAAATCAGGGGTTATGCAGCAAGGCTAGGTGGGTAGCACCCAAGCAGGGTGAGGTCATCCCTGTCTAGACGTCCCTTTTTATTTCGGCTTAGTGGGCGGTTGTTGATCCCAACCGCGGGGTGATCTCACTCGGGATTATCCAGTAAGGGGTAGTCCCAGTCTTGTGTTGCAATGGAGCGGGCATACTCCTTGATACGGTGATCTAGGCCCCGTACTGTGACATATGGTACCCCAGTGCCTAGTCATTAGTTGGAAATCCATTCTCCCTACGAGCCTTGTACGAGTTTTGTTTGTATTACCCACTCTGTGGCTAGTAGCTGGAATTTAATAGATGTAACAATTTCGGCTATTTTATAAGTACTTGTATATAGAACCTATTATAATATCAGAGGATTTCTATAAAAATTGTTTTAGCTATCGTAAGGTAAAAACCCGACATGTTTATTTGTGGCGTGGTCTTACGAGATGCTTTTGTTTTCAAAAAGGATTTTCGAAACTTTAATAATCAATTGAGTGTAATTTTCTCATGTTGGTATTCCAGACTGACTCGGGTGTTATTTAACTGTAATGCTCGGGTCAGAACGAGTATTATAGGATATAGGTTTTGATGCTGTGGAGCCCAGGAGACGAGCAAGATGACGATACGTACTCCCGTACTTATTTATATATATATATTCCGCTGTGTTGAGTTGTTGTGTATCCATTGGTATGATACTGCTGTTGAGCTGTGATTGATGTACTCTGATGATGTAATATATAAACAGAGATATTTGATTTTGAGTAAAGATTATTTATTATCTATTATATTTTATTCCGCTGCGATGGTTAGATTCTGATGTTGTTTTCTATTTTCTTCTTCTATCTCTTCTTCTTTAACCCCAATGGTTCGTATTTCTGTGCAACTTGAGTTGATTGATGTAGAATAGTGTTGACTCAAGGGGTACGGATTTGCGGGCTGTTACATTTGCTTGATCAGGAAACTTGTTGAATTGGATTTGCTTTATGCTTTGTTTTTGGGCTTCTAGGTATAAGATGCTTTGATGTTGAATTTGTACTTCCATAGCTGCTTTGAATTTGAACTTGCTTGATCTTTGAATGTTGTTATTTGATCAGGTTTGAGTAGAATCATTTCTTTGATTTCCTTTCTGGTTTATATTTATTTTCTCAGGTTTGTTTTCTTTCATTATTTTTTAGTTGAAGAATGAGGAATTGAAAAAGTTTTGAGCTGAGAGAATAGGTAATCAGGTTTTCTCAAATTACTTTTCTATATATAATTTGATTTGAAAGAAAACATAACATGCCACTTGTTATTATATGTTACACTTGTTAATTTCAATTTACAATTATTTCACAAGTGTTATACATGTTTTTATATATGTACAAATGTCAAAACAATCACTTTTTTTTTAAATCTCTATTCATTATTTTCATATGTATGTTAATTTATGCATCATGTTGATATACATATGTTTTCATAAATCTATGTTTATGTTTATATATATATATATATATATATATATTCATACTTTTTCTTTGTGAAATATTCATGTAACTCTAAAGAAAATAATTTGAGACTAAATTATACATTAATAAATAATCACATTCTTATATATATATATATATTTAAATTTAGTTTCACATATGTATGTTTTTATATTTTTAAATGTTTATTTCATTTATATATATACAAACTATTTACTACAAATGTAAAGGAAAAGTGTTTTAAACCTTTTATTAATTTAAGCAAACTATACTTAGTTATGAATATATTTTCTTATTATTTATATTTTAATTACTACTTATATAACCTTAAGAAAAATGATTTTAAAACTAATTATACATTGATATATATATATATATATATATATATATATTATAAGTTCTTATAATATAGAATTTAACTTTCAAATAGCTTTTGAAAATTATCATACTAATTTCAAAATAAAAATTTTCAAACTTATACTCATATACAAAATTAGAAAAAAAATTCTATTAATTTAAAATATAGAGTTTTAAATCCAATTTATTTTTAAAATATTTATTTTTTGAATTTCAAATTCAAATTTTATTAACAACATATGTACTTATTTCCACATTTTCAAATTAATCCACAATTAGTCCAAAAAATTACATAAATTATCAAATTTAAATCTAGCTAAAATCGGGAATGTTACAGATTCCCCCTTAAGAAAATTTCATCCCCGAAATTTGCTAGACAGGGAGATAAAAGAAAAACAGATGAACACATAGAAGGATAGAGGAATGGTTCATCAGATCAATTCAGAATATCTATTCTACATTTTGGCTTGCCAAATCAGAATATCATCAATAAATATGAGAACGAACTCATACGAAACTTTTCAAAATACTTGGGTCACCATATCCACAAAATATGTAGGGGCACTGGTTAGTCTGAAGGGATAACTAACCGTTCATAGAACATATCGAGACCCCAAAGAATAGACAAAGGATACAATTTAATTTAGCTTTATATTTTATTAATTAATTTATTCCAAATAAAATTTCAAATTCATTAAAGTTTAAAAATGTAAAGTTGGTAAGGAACCGATGAAGAGAATATGAAATAAGAATTTCTACCATGATTCGCAAGGCCACCATTACACTGAAACTTCTTTCGGGACCTGCCAGTAAACCATCAAAGAATTGAGATTGGATGATGAACTAAATAGATTGATAGAGAAAGCTTTTTTCGTTGTTGATATAGGGTATCGAACATTTGTAGTGGTACTCGCCTGTCCCCTATCTCGTCCTCTTTTTGCACTCGTACTCACTATAAGTGAATGGTAAGAGAATTTGCTGAGGCGTACAGACAAATATCTTAGGGATATACTCATTCTAGGGAATTTTAATCCCTATCTCTATCGAGTCACCTAGTATGCTATACTCTTGAGCTAAAGTTCTTACTCAACCTTCATCTCTAGTACTAAATTTAATGATCCTGACTCGATCTTCGAAAATCGACACCTAAATACATCACCCGTATTCGAATGCCGTAGATTCAAACGTTGAGTTTGGTTCGTCGGAGCTCATATCACATTAAGTACAACAACACAGCAAAAAAAGAAATGAATATCATTGATACAACAATGAATAGAAAATCTGATGCAATATGATGATGCCCAACACTATCCGAGCAAAATAGAAATACAACAACGGAAAGAATAAAGCAACATCAGCGGAAAGACAATGTCTTCAATGCTAAGCTTCAAACTGCAAACCAGAAGCTCGAAACACCATCACGATGTATTAAGCAAGACCGGACCGAAACGCAATCGCCATACCAAAGATTTCCAAAAGCTACACCTATTATTTGATTATTTGAAAATCTGACCCTAGGATACCCATGTCGAAAATTGTGGGCACCCAGAGTTTAGAAAGGGAACAATAAACTCCAGGCTAGTTATGGGACTGGTATGAGCAAACATAAACAGGTTTATCTTGAACAAAAACAAAACAAAAAGAAATAAAAAGAAATCCGCAATGCTTTTTTGAAAATGAAACTACCGTAAGGCCTCCCGGCACACACACAATGCAATCGAACACTTGAGGGGAGATTTCTCCTTATGATAGTCAAACATGCTTGATACGTAAAATCCTTTTTGATATTATTATTAGTGCAGAAAAAATTTGCAAGTATAATATTAATCTTAGCCAGCATACGTATCATTATAGTATGCCTACTATAACTACCATGTTAAATGGCAAGTTCTACAACTAAAATCGTACAAGGCGCGTATTGGATGATTGGATTTCCAACAAATGGTCAGGCTAAGGAACTTCCTCACCACATGGGTACGCCTCTAGAGGACGCCCCGAGAACCTAACTGGCTCTCTTCCAATACAAAGCTGGGTTACCTCTGTAACTAGGTAACTACTGACACGAGTATGCCATCCCTCGGTCGTTACCGACCATTATCCGAGGATCCTCAATACCAACTAAAATTTCCAACAGCCACATAGGTTAAATATTTGTGCTCCATACCATGATACCACCTTTTTCCAAAAGGAAATGGACATACCCTGAAGGGCGCGACCCTTATAACCTTGCCGCACCATTACTATTTCGACCATTTTCGGGTGTGAGGTCCTGATGAGGTATTGTCCACAAAGCTATGCTTTTTACCAAAGCCATGCTTTGATCAACAGATAACCAGCATCACTTCGTATGCCACATTACCAAATTGGGAATGTATCACTAGTAACCATCAACTACATAACCTCTGAGCTCGTATGTCTCAGAGAAGGATGTTAAGCTAAGAGAATAAATTCTCCGCCACCAAACAGAAATTGTATTTGATAGAAACTAGCTTTACATCTTAAAGTGTAATGTTAGACATACGTCCATTCAAGTCTGTTTCAGGTTCGAACAGAACTGAAGGCACTTCAAAAGAAGCCCTTGCAAATCCAGATAATTCCTATCAAATCCAGACTCCCCATCACAATGGGTGATCAAACCTCTATACCGTGGCCGTTCGGTGTAGAGACATTCGACAGGTAATCCTTTCGCTTTCAAAAATACTCGTTCTTCACCACCGATCTTCAAATGCTATCCATTTCGTCTATCACTATTTGGAATGGGTTTTATGACATAAAGTCGTCTCCCGGCTAAACCTAATAATGAGCGCTTAATTTAAAAAGCATATGGACATATTGGGATCTTAGTTAAGTCACAGCCTTTAACCCAAAACCTTTCTTTTGAATTGTTCATAAAAATTACCATTTTCAAATCTTTTTAAACAAAAGATTCACCCTTTAAATCCACTTCAATTTGAAACCAAGGTTCACTAATCTTTCATAAAGATCAATTCATAACTTTCAAAACTAATTCCATTTCAAATATTTTATACAAAAGATAAACCTTTAAGATCCTCTTGAATTTGAAAACAAAGTTCACCAATCTTTAACAAAGATTCATTTATAGCTTTCAAAACAATTCCATTTCAAATTGGAAGGCCATTCAACGAAAACTGGAAATCAGTTCTTTATTTGAAGCTATCATCATTTGAAAATAAATACTTTTCGTTTTGGAAAAATCTGATCAAATATACACAAGTTATAGCCTTTAAAAGTAAACAAGAAAACTAACGAACTGCCGTATCATCAGTAAGTTCTAATTTGAATTAAATTCAAATCTCCAACAATTATTTTAAAATAGTTTTAAATCCATACATACATGTGTGTGTGTGTGTGTGTGTGTGTATATATATATAACTTATATAACCCTTTCAAACCATAATTTCCAAATAATTTTAAAACTTTAACAAGATATAATATATTAAAACTACGTTTGAATTTCAAACATTCTTTCCAAAAGCTTTTAAATTCAACTCAATTTCACTTCTAAACCATTTGGATTCAAATTCAACTTTTAAACAAAATAATATTTAAATTCTAAATATCTGTGACTTTAGCGATTTCCTCGTGAAATCCATATTTTTGTGTGTGTAATGTAGTCCAAAGGTTTTAAACACACCGATTCAAATTTGGAGATGAGTAGTGTTTTGGCAATTTTCTATATAAGGAACCATTATCTTCTATTTGCAAACACTATCTCCCTCTAACCCTAGCTGCCAGTTAAATTTTAATGTCCATAAACCTTCGATCTTCTTCCTCAATTTCTGGCCAATCCATTGATAATTAGACAAAACCCTCAATTACAAACTTGAAGAGAATCGTGAGTGCTACAAATCCATATGGATATGATTATCCAATTTGCAGCGAGGAGGGAGAAAAGAGGCCGTGAATGCCTCGTGTTCAAGCACAAAAATCTGAGCAAGTGGACGACCGAGCTCAATGATACTCAAGGCGGTGGAGGAGCAAGGTGAGGCGCATCGATCGACGCTCTCTGATCGTCGTCTCGATCGTCATTAGAGGTCGTGAAAATAAAGGATGGCGGCGGCATATGGGTTTAACATGCTCGCGTTTTTCATGATAAGGAGAAGAAGCAAGGAGGCACGACCCAGATTTTTTCCAGAAGCAACGAACAGTAGTGATTGAATCCAGGTTTAATTAGAGATAAAAATTGTAAATTTATATATGTATTAAATCGTTTAAACTTTAAAAAGCTATAACTTTTTCATACGAGGTCTGTTTCATATGAAACGAGTTGCTTCGGGTTCGTATTGACGAGCACTACACAATGGAGCTGGATTGGGATTTATTTGAGGTAATGGAATTTTGGGTAAAATTAAACGCGTGTTTAATTTTATTCGGAACGAAACACTGCAACTGTATTGGAAGCAAGGTGAGAACTTCTCACTCAATCGAATTTGTTTCGATTTAAAATTTTAAATAGTTAGATTTAAAATTGCTTGATTGTGTGATTGAATGATAAATTGCTAATTGTTGTATTGAAATAGACCTTATACACCGCATATTAAGCGGATGTTATTTATTAAACACATATACCGCGATATTCCACCTTGAAGTGGAATTGGTATTATATATGTACTTGGAGTTGATTTTCCCGCATTATATAGCGGATGAGACCCTATTGCGTCACATAATAGCGGATAATATTTTATATAAACCCATGTATTGTGATATCCCGTCTTGAAACGGGATTGGTATTGTGCTAACATCTGTGAATGCAGGGAAACAGGTTGGAGGGATCCAACTGGATTCCTCAAATAATTGAATTTGTTTCAATATTGTGTGTTGATTATTTATAATCTTTGCGTGATTATCTTTGTGATTGAAATCGTGGAAGGCTAAAATTTAGCCGAATGTAATTTTGGTATCGTTGGATATCGGAAATAAATAAAAATTTGATTTTTGAAAATTCAGGTTGAAAGTTTATATTAAAAATTATGATGTTTTGATAAATATAGTTGAAAGGTGATTTTTGGAAATATGAAGTTGATTATTTTATAAAATAAATTAAATGGTGATTTTTGAATTTATTATAAAAGCTTTATATATAAGAATTATAAAAATTGGATTTTTATAAATCAAAGTGATGGAATTATAAAAGACTTTTAAAGACTTTTAAAATGATGTTATAAGTTGATTTTATAAAAGAATAGAATCTACGATTTGTGAAGTTATAAAATGAATGAATTTGTAAATAGAGAATTATAAGTAATTTGCTTATAATTTGGATTTGGCGTGTAAATGGGATATGGATAGAATTTATTAATAAAGTGATTTTATAAGTTGAAGTTGTCATAAAATATAAATGGAATTTATAAACATTGTTTTATAAATCTGAAATCGAATTATTTTGACAAGTTAATTATTATAGCTTATTAAAAGAGATATATCCACGATTTTGGACAGTGGATAATCCTTTAAAATAAAATGTGTAGAAATGTTGAATTTGGTTAATGAAGTATATTCACGATTTTGGACAGTGAATTATATATTAAAGAAATGTTTTGGGGAAGTGATACTTTAAATAGAATTAAAATGATTTAAAGGTGTTTTAAAATGTATTAAGTATCGAAACCATAGATTTCAACATTCATTGGTGAAATAGACGTTTTTGAGAAATAAAGGGAATAGTGGACTATAACACTGTTGTTATAGTAAATGATTTTCGAAAGAAAATGTTTTATATAGTATTGAGATTTATATATCTATCTTAATTTCGAATCCCTATACTAGTGATTTTTGGTTTTCGAAAGAAAATGTTTTAAAGGTGTTTTATAAAGGCAACATTCGTTTTGACTCAAATGAATGTGTTTAAGAGAATGTTTTCCTTAAAGAATAAAATATATACTTAATTGTGATTTAAGTATATTGAATATTTCGCAAATGTTGAAAATAAATAGATTTGTGAATTACTTATTATTAAATAAGTATGGAAATGTTTTCCAATATGAAGTGAAATGTTTTGAGATCTATATCTTTTAAAGATAAATTGAAAGTGAATATTTGAAATCAATTTGAAAATCGTATATTAGTGGATATTTGGAAATTTAAATTCACCATTGAATTTATAAAGGAAAGGGAAATTTGTTTAAAAATAAACATTGATTTATTTTTAAAGTGTGGAAATAAATTTATGGATTTGGAACATAAATCAAAGTAATCGGTAAGGATTTATTTAATTGGTTTAAATGAACCATTTTTAAATGAAAGCGTATTCTCCCTGGAAAGCCGAATAAAATTTCTGAATAGCTTTGAAAAATATATACACATACACATACATATATATATAATTCTAGAATTGGTTTTGAAAAGGATACTTTGGAGAAATTAACTTCTTAAGTTATTTTAAATCCTTTAAGTAAAGATTTGTTAAGTTGATATAGAAATGATTTATTTCTAAGATTTAATCAATAATTGTTTTAGAAAATAGTTATTAAATAGTTACACTCTATCTACTAATTTTTATTTTGAAAATCAGTTTGGACTTAAGTTATATGTAATATTGGTATAATATTTTTATAACTAATATTTTAAGTAAAGTGTTTAAATAGAAATAGTTTTATTTCAAAGTGTTTTTCCCATTATATTTTGGATAAATGTTATAAATTATTTTAAAGTATTTGAAGTCGGCCGATTTCCAAGGAAAATGAATAAATATTTGGAAATGTTTCCGTGTAAGGAAAAATGATTTGAAATTTGTTTTCATAAGTTGTAAAGGTGAAAAGTGATTTGAAATTTGTTTTCAAGTGGTTGAAGTGTGGAAATTTTTTATCTTGTAAAGATATTTTTGGAAAATAAATAATTTGGGAAATTATTTGGAATCTGGTGATGTTGTGCATATCTATTGATAGTTAAATAACCGACTATCAATATTTAACTTTAAATGGGTATTTGTCGTGATTTGCTTGAATTTGAATGCGACACTTATTTTAAAAATAAGCGCTCGTTATTCGGTTTAGTCGGAAGAAGACCTTTGGGTCATGAATCCCATTCCGAATAGTGATACGTCGTAATGGATAGCATTTGAAGACCGGTGTTGAAGACCGGATATTTTTGGAAAACGGAAGAATTACCGTCGAATGTCTCTGCATCGGCTGATCTCTGATATAGAGATTTTATCACCCTTTTTGATGGGAATTCCGGACGTGATTAGTGAATATCCGGATTGCAAGGCTTCTTTGGAAGTGCCTTCGGTTCCGTTCGATCCCGGAACGGACTTGTATGGATGTGTGTCTGGCATTACAATTTGAGATGTAAAGCTGGTTTCTATCGAATACATTTCTGTTGGTGGCGGAGAATTTATTCTCTTAGCTTAATATCCTTCTCTGAGACGTACGAGCCCAGAGGTTATGTAGTTGATGGTTATTAAGGATACATTCCCAATTTGGTAATGTGGCATACGAAGTGCTGCTGATCATTTATTGATCAAAGCATAGATTTTGTGAAAAGCGTAGCTTTGTGGACGAGACTTCGTCGGACCTCACACCCCGGTAATGGTCAAAACAGGAAAGATGCAGCAAGGTTATAGGGAGTAGCGCCACTTAGGGTATGTGCATTTCCTTTTGGATAGAAGTGGTATCATGGTATGGAGCCCAGATATTTAACTTATGTGTATGTCGCAAATATATATGACTTTGTGATTGTTGTTGGTTGAGGATCCTTGAATAAAGGTTGTTTACAACCGGGGGATGACATACTCGTGTCAATAGTTACCAACTTTTGCAGAGGTAACCCGACCTTGTGTTGACAGAGATCAGATTAGGTTCTCGGGGCGTCTCTCCAGAGGCGTACCCATGTGGCAATGGGAAGTTCCTTGGCCTGACCATTTGTTGGAAATCCAAAGAAACAATACGACCCTTGTACGGTTTTAGTTGTATAACCTGCCATGGAATGTGGCGGTAACCTGCTATTGAACATGGTAGTTATAGTAGGCACAAGTGTGGAATGTCTATGTTGGCTAAGATTTATATCATACTTTCGAAATGTTTTCCTACGCTTTGCACTTATAGTAATAATATCAAAGAAATTTGCGTATCAAGCATGTTTGATTATCATAAGGAGAAATCTCCTCCGATTCTGCGTTTGCATTGTGTGTGTGCGGGAGGCCTTATGGTAGTTTCATTTTCTAAAAGCATTGCGGATCTATTTTAAAAATATTTCTTTGTTTTTTTAAGATAAACTGTTTTAAGTTCTCACACCAGTCCCATGACTGACCTGGAGTTTATTGTTCCGTTCCTAAACTCTAGGTGCCCACCAATTTCCACACGGGTAGTCTAGGTCATCAGGTCATTCTGGAATTCAGGAGGTGCTGTGGAGCTCAAGAGGCAAGCTGGATGGCGTGGCATATCAACTAGTATATAGTATTTCTTTTCCGCTGTTTGTTGTTGTAAACTCTGATAATGTAATGTAATATGATGTAATGTAATAACGGATGTAGTTCTTTGTTTTAAAGATATTCATTTATCTATTATATGTTGTTCCGCTACGATTGTAAGATTCTGATATTGTTCTGTTGCTTCTTCTTTCTTCTTCTACCTCTTCTTCTTTAACACTAACAATTTGGTTTTCTAGCCTTCGATTGCTCGACAGTTGATACAGTGGACCTATTAATGTCGATTTTCGAGCGTCGAAGAATCGTATCATTACAAATAAGCTAAAAACTGAAAATAAAGAAGAGAAATACATAAAAAAATCTCTGCCAAAGAAATCTCTAAGCGTATGCAATCTATCATCCTTGCTCTTACTAGCCTATGGGGGGAAAATGCGAAAAAGGAGGAGTGGGTCAGACTAAAAGTCTGGTAAACGATAGTAATTACTAGAACCTTCAAGCAAAGTAAAAGTAATAGACGTTACAACAGTTCTAGTATATAAAAGGAAAGAAAGGAAATAGAGAGAAGGAATAAGTTAGGAATAAATACGAATTGACTAAATTGATATAATTGATCAACTTTGATTGTTTGCACTTGTCTTTGATAACTGCTTTGATTAAGCTGAGTTCCTAATCCTATAATTAGGCTGAAATCCTAGTTCTACCCTTTGATCGACCTGCTACTCCATAGACCTACTATGGACTAGAAGCTATATATACTAAGATGGAAATGATGTCTATGAATGATATGCAAAATATCTACTATGGACTGAATGTTATATAGCTCAATACATAGAAGGCAATTGTGTCTACGAATGACACACACACTAAGTGCTTGGAACTCAGTAGCGACTTATCTCCCCTAATCCTTGCCGCACGTCCTATCACCGCTGGTTTGCACTATCTATTGCTTCCTCTTTTGACCTTTTACTTATTCTAGATGGTATAAGCGTGCCCTCGTCCCACTTCAAGCTATTATGTGACACCGCGTCTACAGAAAGTAGGGAATGTTTTTGGTACTTGTCCTTGTTAAATAAAATCTAATTGCGTCCCTTTTCCAAATCCCGATAATTTAGTCTTCTAATTATTGACCACTTATATACCCTAAACAGCATTATCGCGTCCTAAGGGAAATGCCGTGGGTACGGATCTTTTCTTTTAGCTATTTTCCACTTATCTACCCTAAACAGCATAAGGGAAATGCTGCACGCGAATCTTTCCTTTTAACTATTGAGCACTTATCAACCCTAACCAGCATAATGGAAATGTTGTCGTACAGATCCTACTTTCAACTTTGCTTATTAACTTAGATAAATTATTTTAAAAGAGCCTTTGTTATTATTCTTACAACCTATGCTTATTTATCCTAAGTCTTAAAATAAGCCTCATTCTATTTTGTTTTCTTATTATAACCTACGTTATAATCATGCTTATTACTTAACCCAAGGTCCAAGTGTGAAAATAAGCTTATCTTTTACACTTTTTAGTTATATTTCTAAGTTATAACTAGGCCAATCTCTTTAATTTAGTCAAATTCTAATATTTACATCATAATTTCAGTCAAATTCCATTTTTTACAGTCCTTACAATTTACATCTTATCTTCCGTTGTTTTGGTATTCTTATATTTTAATCTAAATTCGCGTTTAATCTATTCTAATCCATACGCGAAGAAGAAGGAGAAATAAAAAGAAAACTGAAAATAGGAGAAAATACAAAGCGTAGGAAAAAGATGTAAATAACGCATAAATAACAGTACATGAATTAAAATGTTGTAAATAAACTTTTAATAAATGTAAAATCTATAATTAACAGAAATTAATTAAAATTAATAAAAAGAATAGCTAAAAGAAATAGACTAGAAATAATTCTAAAAACTACAAATAAACTACTTAAAAGGGTTATTCCAAAAATCATAGTGAATCTACAACTACTGGAAACCCTATTATTTTAAATTACTTGAAGAAATCTAAAAATAATTACAATCACTCACCGGAGGCAAAAGCTAGAATCCCGTTTTCTTACAGCAACTAAAATTCTCTAGAAATCACCTCTAATTTGTACAATCTCCATCTTTTATATGAATGTATATATATAATATAATTTTATTTTGTAAACGAAGAATGTAGGTAAATGTTTAAGAGAGAGAAATGAAGGCTAGATTTTGATTTTAGAGTGAAAACCTAGGTTAGTTTAAGTCCTATTTATAGTGTTTTAAGTGAGCATTCAACCGTAATTAGAATCTCTAGAAACCCCTGCCGACTCATTGCTGTGTCAAATCTTACAATGCACCTTTTTTGCGCCTTATCTTATATTTAATTTAATTAATTACACCCTTAATAATATAAAAACAATAAGTAAAGTTTTCTTCTCCTCAATTAATTTTTAATTTATGACATTTTATTTCATATTAAATTTCCATGCGCCTCTATTTATTTGCATGTTTCATTTCAGTTTTCAACATCCAATTTAATTTACATGTTTACGTCTGAAATAAATAAATAAATAAACAACGTGTCAATATCTTACCACATTTACATCTGAAATAAATAAATTAACATATGAATTGTTATGTCTACATTTTTTTCAATATTCACATCTGTTGTAATAAGATAAATAACATATGTCCACAAATATGTATATATGTTGTGTAATTAGTAACCTAATTCTTTACCTTTAAATTGAGCAGTCAATTATATTAATTGATTAATATTAATATTTTTATGTTTAAAAATCAAACTGACCCTTATTCTTTATAACAAAGAAATAACATACCTTATATTTTTTGTAAGAAATGTAATCCTTCTATAATACACTCTTGCCTTTCTTTTCAAAATATAAGGTTTATTCTATTAAATTCCTTCATTTTATAAATATATGGTTACATTTTCTCTCATTTACAATAACCCATCTCATTTGAACATCATCATCTAACATTTATAAAAGTGATGCATACTTTTTAAATACACCGTTATACCTTTTTTTCCTCTTCTGTAACTAAACAAACTCCCTATTTATAAAATCATACATATATTCAAAATGAGAAGTTTTGTAACGACGTGATTTTTCGACATCCGAAAAACGACAATACGTCCACTGTATCAATTGCCGAACAATCGAACATCGGAAAATCGAACCATTAGGGTTAAAGAAGAAGGAGGTAGAAGAAGAAATAGAAAATATGGTCATAATCTCATAAACGCAGTGGAACAATATATAATAGATAAATGACTAATCTTCAAACAAAGAACAATATCAGTTTATACATTACATCATTAGAGTACAACACAATTTATAGCACACAACTAAATAGTTATCATTACCTATCCTCGCAACACTGACTACACAATTAATCATGCACAACGGAATATTTATCAAATACGAGTGATGCGTCTTGCCATCCAGCACGTCCCTTGAGCTCCATAGCAGCCCATCAAGAATCTGTACACTATAATACTCGGTCTGATCCGAGTATCATAATAAAATAATACCCGAGTCAGTCTGGAAAACTAGCGTGAGAAAGCACATTCAATTGGATTAAAGTTTCCAAAATCCTTTTTAAAATCAATGGTATCTCGTAAGACCACGTCACAAATAAACATGTCGGGTTTTTACCTTACGATAACCAAAACATTTTCGTATCAAATCCTCTGATGTTATAGTAGTGACTATATACAAATACTTATTCAAACAGCCGAAATTGATACCATTATTAAATTCCAGCAATACTAGGTTCTACAATCAAAATTGTAAAGACATGTAGGGAGAATGGATCCATCAATGGCAGGAATACTGCGGTACCGCCCATCACAGTACGTGTTCTAGATCACCGTACCAAGGATCCACCCTGATCCCGTGCAACACAAGACCAAAGCTACCCCTTACTGGATAGTTTGAACAAGATCACCCCGCGGTTGGGATCAACAATCGCCCATACAGCCAAAATAAAGGAACATCTAGACATGGATGACCTTACCCTAATTGGTTGCTAGCCACTTAGCCTTGCGTGCACCTCCTCTATTTTAGCCATTCCCAGTTGATGAGGCTCGAGGTTAAGCGTTACCTTTTTAGCACACATTCACTTAAAATGCTCACCGTCCTCCTGACGATGATCTGGTAGCATTCATCCATACAAGTACGTTTTGGGTCCGAACAGAACCAAAGGCACTACTCCTACTACATCCATTTTGGAATCACCTCCAGGATTAGTAGCAATTAGCCCTTGCACTTCACTGCTCCATCTTCGACTCTAAGCTCTTTCTTTCTCATGAAAACGTTCAAACCGGATCAAAGTGGTTTTGGGAAATTAATCTCGATCCTGGTCTCTTCGAAACAATCAGCGCATTGACCAATATTGATAGTCGGCTATTTAACTATCATATAAAATCCACAAACAACCATCAAGCCTTAATAATTTCCCAAATTAGTTATTTATTTTAAAATATCTTCGCAAGATATACTTCCACCCTTCAACCTTTGAAATTAGTTCAAATTCACTTTTCTTTCACGGAATAAATTTCCACCCAATTGTTTTATTTCCACTGAAAATCACTAAGCCTTAATATTTTATATTTTTAAATAATTTAAATCACTTTATGCAAAAATATATACTTAATATAAAACACTTTATTTAAAATACTGGTTATGAAATTTTTATAATAAATTTCTCATGTAAAAGATAAGCCAAAACAAATTTTAGAATAAAAGTTATTCTATAAGGTATAAATATTAAATAATTATCTTTAAAATCATAATACTATTCAAACCTTTCAAATAATTTACTTATATAATTAACTTAATAAATTTTTACTTTAAAAAAAAACATTAGATAATAATTTATTTCCAAAACATTCTTTTAAAACACTTTAAAACCTCTAGCTTACTCTTAAAAATCTTCTTTGAAAACATACCTGCTTTCCTGGAAAATACACCTTGCATTCCACACTTTTAAAAATAAAACCACTATTTATTTTTAAAACCAATTACCCATTCCTTTATAAATTTCCATCGTATATTATACTTTCAAATATCCACTGATATCTTATTTCACTTTATAAACCCAGTTTATAAATTCCATAGTCTCATCCTCCTTTTAATTCACAGTTTCAAACACTTAATAAATTCTCCAAATCGATTTCCAAAATTTACTCCATTTAAAAATAAATTTCTTGACTTACTCAATTTTCATTTCAAAAATCATTATTTCAGATTTACTTCTATATTATGATTTAAAAATCTTATTTTAAATTGAAATATCCACTTCATACCTCATTCAAAATTCTACCCTTTAATTTCTCCCCAAACATTTAAATCTTAAATTTTGAAAATGAAATCCTTTAATTTTTTAGCCAATATCACTTGAGTCTCCAAAACTCTTTTATTGTCATTTATTTAAAATCTCTATCTTTATTTCCACACTAGGCATTTATTTAATAAAATTTAAAAATCAAACTTTTTATATTCTTTTTCCAAATTCAATCTTTAATTTACCAAATTCACTATATTATTTTACTTAAAAATTTCCCTTTTTATTTCCTTTAAAAAATCCAAACTTATATATTTTTTCATTCGCTCAAATACCAATATATATTCAACCAAGCCATAGCATTCAATAATTTTAATTCCCAATATTATCAATATAATCTTTACAGTTTGTCACATAAATCACATTGCTGAATATAAAATAAATTCAACGTTTTGAGGAATTCAGTTAGATCCCTCCAACATGTTTCCCTGCATCCACAGGTGTTATCACAATATAAAATACCAATTCCACTTCGAGGTGGAATATCACGTTATATGTTTCATCCGCTATTATGCAGGGTGCATAGGGTCTCATCCGCTATATAATGCGGGAGATCAATCACTCTAATATATATATACTACTATATGTAATATCACATCAAGTCAATTCAATCAATCAACTACTAATTTAAAATTAACTATTTAAAGTAACCAGAAATCCAAGATGAGTGGGACTAACTCACCTTTGATTTTTGTTTTGCAATCCACACCAAACTGGCTTGTTTTTTTCACGTTTTCAGAACTTGTACAAACATTATGGGGTTTTATTAACATTTGAAATAATCAAATTATCAATTACCATTTAATAAAATTTGATTAACTAATTGATTTTATTTAAACAAATTTTCCAATAATAAATAATATTTCTTTTCTTTCGAAATCCATATAGTAAAAATAAAATCTATGTACATTTTAAATAATCTCTACAGATTCTAAAAGTCAGATTTATGTTTATATACTTTACAGCATTATAAAACTCCAAACCTTATTAAATAATTTTTGTTTTCACATATTTATATATACATGTGCTTATATATATCTTTATAAAAATTTGTTTTCTTTTCTGATTCCTATATTCATATACATCTTAATGATATTAAACATAATTGTTTTTCACCCTGTTGTAAATCAAAACCTTACCTATATATTTCCCTAAAAGTTTCTGTTTTAAGCTATATATATTTTTAAATCGGAATATATATATATACACACACACACACACACACACTAGTTAAGTTAAATCGAGAAAGACAAAATTCGAATTCCTCACAGTCGACCAAGTTCAGATTATGATCTAGAACCAGTATAGCCTCGATCCCTGCACCAAAGAACAACGTCGCGACCTCGAGATCGTGCGCCACCCCAATTCGCAAACTCCACATGCCGATCAAACAATTCCATCGCCAGAGACGAACTCACCCCCCATCAGCCCAGCACCAATCGAATTCGTCTCCATCCTCCCATGCTTGCGTCCCCAACCCTGAGTCGTCGCATCACCGAGGGTCGCACTGCAGTGCATAGCGGTGGTGGAGCTACCCTTCAAGCGACCAGATTGTTTCCTTCCTCCTTCGATCTTATACTCGGCACAAACGAAAAAAGATTTTACTAGGAAAAAAATATATGTGGAGAATGGCCATTTTCTAAACGATAAGAGGGGAACTTGGAATAAATAAGGGAGGTATCGAATTTGATTTTAGAAAAGAAGCATGGCCATTTCCTTTGACCTTATTATTTGAAGTGTCGGCCATTGTTTTCTTTTTCGAATGAAACTCTTCTTTTTTTTAGATTATAAAAGGAACAAGAAAGTGCACGCGTAAAAAGATGCAGGAGACATGTTGAAAAACATAATACGTGTCTTCAAAGGCCTGCCGCTGTATTAAATGCAATAATTATTTAAATTCAAATTCAAATTTAAATCATCTTGAAATCGTAGCTTATAATATTTACATCCTATCGACGCATTCCGCCAGGCGTTTATAATGTTATACCCCTATTTCGAACACAACGGAAAAGGTTTCGAGTCCTAATTTAATCGTATGGAGAAGATAGCTTTTTAGACCGAGTTATTATATTAAATTATCGATATAGATTGCAGCGCGTTTATATATCCTATGACCTTACAACAACTGCAAACACTAAAAAATTGAAATCCGATAATAATACACTATTATGGATCCAATGGAACTGGTTTCGTCAAATTCTAAGACTGTGCCTTGGAAGGCTATTTTTAAATATCGATTTAAACGATATATTCTCAAAACTGAACAAAACACTGTTAAATTAAATTCTTAAGGTTCTATTATCTTCAGTATTATTAATATAGATTTTACAAGCCATCAAACTATTTTTGACCGGCTTAAAACTCAAGATTTAATATTTTGCCCAAATTCCAATATTAAATAAAATAAATAAATTATCCAATAATTGGTTATATTTGAAATTCAAGTTAAAAATTAACTTTTTTAAATATTAAATATTAATTAAATATTCCAATTTCAAATGTCCAAAATTCCTGGTCGTCACATTCCTCCCTCCTTTCGTCCCTGAAATTACTGGTTAAGAAGAATAATACATAACTCGTTACTATTTTCTAATCCAAATAGTTTTTAACAACTTCCCAAAACCAAACAGTTTAACAACATCTAAAGCAATCTTTTTATTAAAGTCACATTTACTAACTTTCCCAAACTCAATCATAGATTCATATTATTAGCTCAGTCATTTCAAATTTTAGTTCAAAACAAATTTTAAATTTCCAAAATTTCTTAAAATTTTTCTAACTTCCAAAATTTTTGAAATTTTTTTGCCAGCATCTCCTTTGCGCGGCTAGCTCGGTACAACTACAAAATGCCTCTACGGGCCCCTAGATCTCAAAAGAAAACAAAAGGTCAAGTGGCTAGACCAGAAAACCATCAAATTTCATAAAGAAATTCAAATACATACCTTTTTGTCGAGAAGAATTTCGTTTATCTTCTGAAATCAAAAATTCTAATTTCCTTTTGCTTTTAAAACACATGCATACTACATAGAAATAATACCCAATCACAACATTCAAAATCATTTTACATATTTCTTTGCAAAAGTTTCAATATCTATTTCATTTAAACTCGTTGATATACACATGTCATCCATCAATATCAAATCTGGTCGCTTACTCGATCACATAATTACACCTTCGAACTAGTATCGTCCACCCAACTTCCTAGCACGGACTCAGATCTGGTTTCTTTGTCAGAAACTGTCATTCTCCTTGCATAGCCATAAACTATGATAGTGAATTTCTATAATCAATCAAAAATCCATATCCAGGGTTCACCGTCGAAAATCGAGTGAAAAATCCCAAATCGGATTGATATAACTATCTCGAAATACGGTGCTCGAATCTGGATCAAAATGTACATCCTACATATTTATCTCAATTAATTTAGCTATATCAATTCTCTTTTTATTCACACTTGATTTATATTCACTTAATCACCATTTCACAAATTTACTTAACCTTTATTCAGTATTAACTCAGAATATTTTCCCAATACCAAATTTTTCTTAAGAATTTCAACCATTCTTCTTAAATTCAATATAATTATTTTATACATTTCTTATATTTATTTTTGCTTCACTACTGAAATTTATATCCATTTCCACTCACTTTGCCTTTACAATTCCATTTGAATTCCATTTACCTTCCAATTTTAAATATTGATTCAATTCATCTCATCTCAAACCATATTTAATTAGTCGTTTCTTTAATTAGTTCCACTTACTAATTTATTTTAAATCTCAATGGATTTTATTTCCAAACTTTAATTATTTTTAGTCTACTTTGACTTAATCTTTCAACTTCACTTTACTTTTCACAATTTAAATTAAATATCATCCCCAAATTCAATTTCAGTTTATTGGCTTCCATTTAAATAAATTAGTTTACATACAAATTTTAATTTCAATACTTTGTTTTGTTTAGTCCAACGTGACTAATTTCCATTTTACTTTATTTAACACAATTCAAATTTAATTTCAATATTCAACTTTCATTTTACTTACTTAAAAATGTATATTCATTTATTCATTTACAAATCTATTCCAAACTAATAAATTTTATTTGAATAACCATTCTATTTAGTTTACTTAGAATTTCCCTCAAATTCACATTCATTTATCTAGATACAATTACATTCCAATTAAATTCAATTTTAAGCTTCTATAAGTTTCTCTCACTTATTTTCATTTCATTCTCTAATCCCTTTTTGATTTTCTTTTCTTAATTGATTTGCCTTTTGACTTATTCCATACATCCTACATTTATTCAATTCTACTTTACTTTAAATTTTTCTATTCCAACAAATTTCAATTTTAATAAGTTATCAAACTCATTTATAATTCCATAAACATTACCAATTTACTTTTAGAATTTTAAACAATTTCTCAACATTTCAAAATCACCTTTGAAATCAACTATATCCAAAATCCTTTGCATTTCTAAAATCAACCCAATTTTTGCAAACAATTCCAATTTTAAAACATTCAGGTAGCAATTCCTCTCTTGGAAACTAGAAAATGAACATCGATGATGTCCGTCATCACCGAAATTATTTTCCAGCGACCGAAGTGAGTTTAGTACTTTTATCTTTAAAATATTTTCAAATATTTTTAATTCCAAATCTCATCAGATTTCATATCCAATTCAAAAATATTTCCCAAATAATATCACCATTATTTCTCCAAAACCTTTGAAAATCATTTTCAAATCAAAGGATTTTAATTTCTAAAATTTTGAATTCCAGATCCTTTTAATCCTTATTCAAAAGTTACTCCAGCATCTTATTTCAATCCATAAATTGTATTTATAATTTGCATTTATGGATTCCATATGTATATGAATTTATTTCTTAGCTTTTAATTATGATTTCATTTCTTATTCAATTCCCATATGCAATGATAATAATTTTTATTATCACTTCCTAACAACCAAGCAACCATATATACATATATACACACACACATATATATATAATTTTTGAAAATTATTCCTTATATATATAATAATTTTTGAAAACTATTCCTTTTATATAAAAATAATTTTGGACAAAATTATTTCATTTACCCACTTTTAAAAAATATACTGCGGCGATTTGCCTAGTTAAGAGTTTAGAAATCCATATCGATACAGTTGGCCAGACTTCACGGGCCAGAATTTATAAATGCTCAACCGGATAAGTCGACACAATATAAAAACAATTTTTGTATTCACTAACAAATACGCGCTCATATCTATTAATACACTCAAGCTCATTCTAGCGCACTAAAGTCTTTAACTTAATGAGTAATTCCCACCAGAGCAAGGTTCTCGCTTAACCTTCAGCTCGGATACCAGAATGTAACGACATGATTTTTCGACGTCCGAAAATCGACATCAATACGTTCACTGTATCAAATGCCGAACAATCGAATGTCGGAAAACCAAACCATTAGGGTTAAAGAAGGAAGTAGAAGAAGAAATAGAAAATATCGTCAGAATCCCCACAAACGCAGCGGAACAATATATAATAAATAAATGACTAATCTTTAAACAAAGAACTATATATGTTTATACAATAAATCATCAGAGTACAAAAAAATTTATAGCACATAACTGGACAGTTATCATAACATGTCCTCACAAAATTGACTATACAGTTAATCATGCACAACGGAATTTTTGTCAAATACGTGTGATATCTCTCGCCATCCAGCTCATCTCTTGATCTCCATAGCAGTCCATCTAGAATCTACACACTATAATACTCGTCCAACCCTAGCATCATAATAAAATAATCCCCGAGTTAGTCTAGAAAACCAGCATGAGAAATCACACTCAAATTGGATTATTAAAGTTTCCAAAATCCTTTTGAAAATCAAAGGTATCTCGTAAGACCACGCCACAAATAAATATACCGGGTTTTTACCTTACGATAACCAAAACATTTTCATATCAAATCCTCTGATATTATAGTAGTGTCTATATACAAATACTTATTCAAATAGCCAAAATTGTTACCATTATTAAATTCTAGCAGTACTATATAATCAAAACCATAAAGGCACGTAGGGAGAATGGATTTTCATCAATGCTAGGGCTACTAAGGTACCGCCCGTCACAGTACGTGGTCAAGATCACCATACCAAGGATCCACCCTGATCCTCTGCAGCACAAGACCGGAGTACCCCTTACTGGATAGTTCGAATAAGATCACCCCGCGGTTGGGATCAACAATCGCCCACACAGCTGAAATAAAGGGACATCTAGACAGGGATGACCTTACCCTTATTGGTTTGCTAGCCACTTAGCCTTGCGTGCACCTCCCCTGTTTTATCCATTCCCGGTTGATGAGGCTCGAGGTTAAGCATTACCTTTTTAGCACACATTCACTTAGAATGCTCATCGTCCTCCTGACGATGTTCTGATAGCATTTATCCATATAAGTCCGTTTCGGGTCCGAATGGAACCAAAGGCACTACTCCTACAACATTCATTATGGAATTACCCTCGGGATTAGTAGCATTAGCCCTTGCAGTTCACTCCTCCATCTTCGACTCCAAGCTCTTATCTTTCTCACGAAAATGTTCAAACTAGATCAAAGTGGTTTTCGAGAAATTAATCCCGATCCCGGTCTCTTCGAAACGATTAACGCATTGGCCAATATTGATATTCGGTTATTTAACAATCACATAACATCCGCAAACAACCATCAGGCCTTAATAATTTCCCAAATTATTTAGTTATTTCAAAATATCTTCATAAGATATATTTCCACCCTTCAACCTTTGAAAATAGTTTCAAATCACTTTTCTCCCACGGAATAAATTTCCACCCAATTGTTTTATTTCCACTGAAAATCACCAAGCCTTAACACTTTATATTTTTAATTAGTTTAAATCATTTTATCCACAAATATATACTTAAAACACTTAAAATAAAAACTATATAAAACACTTTATTTAAAATACTAGTTATGAAATTTTTATAATAAATTTCTCATGTATAACTTAAGCCATACAAATTTTAAAACAAAAGTTATTCTATAAGGTATAAATATTAAAATTTATCTTTAAAATCATAATACTAGTCAAACCTTTCAAATAATTTACTTATATAACTAACTTAATAAATATTTACTTTTAAAAATAAAAAAAACTAAATAATAATTTCTTTCTAAAACATTCTTTTAAAACACTTAAAACCTTTACCTTATACTTAAAATTCTGCTTTGAAAACATACTTGCCTTTCTTGGAATATACACCTTCCATTCCACACTTTTAAAAATAAAACCACTATTTATTTTTAAAAACAATTACCCGTTCCTTTATAAATTCCCACCTTGAATTTATACTTTCAAATATCCATTGATATCTTATTTCACTTTATAAACCCAGTTTATAAATTCCATAGTGTCATCCTCCTTTTAATTCACAGTTTCAAAAACTTAATAAATTTTCCAAAATTTACTCCGTTTAAAATAAATTTCTTTACTTACTCAATTTTCATTTCAAAACTCATTAATTTCAGATTTACTTCTATATTATGATTCAAAAAAATCTTATTTTGAACTGAAATATCCACTTCATACCTCGTTCAAAATTCTACCCTTTAATTACTCCTCAAACATTTAAATCTTAAATTTTGAAAATGAAGTCCTTTCACTTAAATCTTCAAAACACTTTTACTTTCATTTACTTAAAATCTCTATCTTTATTTCCATACTTAGAATTTATTTAATAGAATTTAAAAAGCAACATTTTATATTTTTTTTCCAAATTCAGTCTTTAATTTACCCAAATTTACTATTTAAAAATTTCCCTTTTTATTGCCTTTATAAATCCAAAGTTATATATTTTTCATTCTCTCAAATACCAATATATATTCAACCAAGCCATAGCATTTAATAGTATCAATTCCCAATATAATCATCTAGATTATCATATATCACGTCGCTGAATATAAAATAAATTCAACATTTTGAGGAATCTAGTTGGATCCCTCCAACTTATTTTCCTGCATCCACCGATATTAGCACGATATAAAATACCAATTCCACTTCGAGGTGGAATATCATGGTATATGGGGTCATCCACTATTATGCGGGGTGCATAGGGTCTCATCCGCTATATAATGCAGGAGATGAATCACTTTAATATATATACTACTATATATAATATCACTTCTAGTCAATTCAATCAATCAACTACTAATTTAAATTAACCAGAAATCCAAGATGAGTGAGATCAACTCACCTTTGATTTTTTTTTTTCAATCCACACCAAGCCGGCTTGTATTCTTCACGTTTTCAAACCTTGTACAAACATTATGGGGTTTTACTAACATTTAAAATAATCAAATTATCAATTACCATTTAGTAAAATTTGATTAACTAATTGATTTTCTTTGAACCAATTTTCCAATAATAAATAATATTTCTTTTCCTTTGAAATCCATATACTAAAAATAAAATCTATGTACATTCTAAATAATCTATACAGATTTCAAAAATCAGATTTATGTTTATATACTTTAAGCATTATAAAACTCATAAACCTTATTAAATACATTTTGTATTCCCATATATATATACACACACATGTGCTTATATATATTTTTATAAAAATTTGTTTTCTTTTCTGATTCCTATATTCATATATATCTTAATGAAATTAAACAGAATTGCTTTTCACCTTGTTGTAAATTAAAACCCTACCTATATATTTCCCTAAAAGTTTCCATTTTAAGCTATATATATTTAAATCTGAATATATATATATATATATACACACTAGTTAAGTTAAAATGGAAAAAGACGAAATTTGAATACCTCATAGTTGACCAAGTTCAGACTATGACCTCGAACCAGTGTCACCTCGACCCCTTCACCCACGAACAACGTCGCGACCTCGAGCTCGCACGCTATCCTAATTCGCTAACTCCATATACCGATCTAACAATTCCATCGCCAGAGACGAATTCACCCCCATCAGCCCAGCACCAGTCGAATTCGCCTCCATTCTCCCATGCTTGCTTCCTCAATCCTGAGTCTTAGTATCACCGAGGGGCACGCTGCTGTGCGTAGAGGCGGTGGAGCTACCCTTCAGGCGACCTGATTTTTTCCTTCCTCCTTCGATCTAATACTCAGCACGAACGAAAATGATTCGACTGGGAAAAAACTATGCAATTCGATTATAAGAGATCGTCCATTTTTTTAAACGACAAGAGGGGAACTCGAAATAAATAAGGGAGGTATCGAATTTGATTTTAGAAAAGAAGCACGACCTTTTCCTTTTGCCCTTATTATTTGAAGTGTCGGCCATTGTTTTCTTTTTCGAACGAAACTTTTTTTAAAGTATAAAAGGAACAAGAAAGTGCACGTCTAAAAAGATGTAAGAGACGTGTAAAAAAAAAGAATACGTGTCTTCAAAGGCCTACCACAGTTCAAATGAAATAATATTATATATAAATTTAAATTCAAATTCAAATTCAAATCGTCTTGAAATCATAGCTTAAAATCTTTACATCCTATAGAGGTGTGCCGCCAGGAGTTTATAATGTTATACCCCTATTTTGAACATAACAGAAAAGGTTTCAAGTCCTAATTCGATCGTATGGAGAAGATAACTTTTTGGACTCAGTTATTATATTAAATTATCGATATAGATTGAAATTCGATCGTATGGAAAAGGTGTTTATACATTGTATGACCTCACAACAACTCCAAATACTTCGAAAATTGAAATCCGATAATAATACACTATTACGGATCCAATGGAACTAGTTTCGTCAAATTATGAGATTGTGCCCCGGAAGGCTATTTTTAAATATCGATTTAAACGATATATTCTCAAAACTGAACAAAACACTGTTAAATTAAATTTTGAAGGTACTATTATCTTTAGTTTTATCAATATAGGTTTTATAAGCCTTCAACTATTTTTAACCGGCTTAAAACTCAAGATTTAATATTTTGCCTAAATTCCAATTATTAAATCCAATAATTAAATTATCCAATAATTGGTTATATTTGAAATTCAAATTAAAAATTAACTTGTTTAAATATTTAAAATCAATTAAATATTCCAATTTCAATTGTCCGAAATTCGGATCGACATAAGTTTATTTTATTTATCTCAAAACATGCATTTACTTTTATTTCAAATGTTCATTTCATTTTGACACAAATGCAACTTCTTTTATTAAACTCAGTCATTACAATTTAATTCATTTTTCCTTTTTAATTAAAACATTTCAATAAATCTACCATCAATTAATTCCAATACTAATTTCAAACGGATTTAATTATAAACACTATTTCTTTTCAATTATAATTATTTATTAATTCCTCCTTAAATTTTGGGTTTTTACATTCTCCCATCCTTAAGGGATTTCGTCCCTGAAATCTCTAAGAACAGAAGAACAAAATAAAAGTTTTCATGCAAGTTCTACAACCAACAACTCAACCATCACCCATTACATCCACTGTCCTTAAGTTTTCTAATGCGATTTATCATACTTATGCAATTAGTGTAGTGTCAATATTCCTAACTAATGCAAAAGATTAGGCGGTCCACTAATCCAGTTGACCTTCTTTTATGCAATCATGTCCATGCCATGTATCCAAATGAATGCAAAAATTTCCTTATGAGAACTGGTAGTTCTATGTGCGTGCTACAATCATCATCCAAATGCAACGATCATATGGTAATATAGCAACCATGGAATAAAATAAAATGCAAATGTACACACATCCATATGCATATGCTCTTGTGTCCTAGTTAGGCCGATCCATAAAAGATAGCAGTGCCTAGTGTAAGTATGTGCGTCCATTAGCATCCACTAGCAAACATTTGCAACCACTAGCATCCATCATATATAACGTGTTCTAATAACATGTTTACATCAAATCCTATCATCCATAGGTTAAATCCTATGTTCTATCCTCCCAAGGAATGATAAAGCAAAAGATCCTATTCAAAACTAAAGATGAAAATAGGAAATTCGAAATTTACTATCAAAGAGAGATGTGGATAAGAAGTACGTAATTTCTCCTAATCAATTTAATCTTTTCGAAGTCTTTTAACCTCTTTAGACTCTATCCAATACGGAAGCAACTTGCGCGGTCTTTCATAAAGAGCTTCGGAATGTGTCATTCCAATGCTAGCTTGAGAATTACCATCTCATGCAAATTACACCAAATAAAGATGCTTTTCCCAAGTTCTTCCAAAATCAGGAATATCCATTCTCAACTATGCATGTCTTACAATTTTACTAACCCCAATTTACTTTTCTTCTTTAGTCTGCTCACAAGAATTAACATTCCTAGGTTCTCACTATGGTCATATACACTCTATGGAAACTCTATTATTACTTCCAAAAGTAATTACTACTATCTCCTTTGTAGCCTTACACCTTTTCGGTTACACTTAGGAAATGATTCCTATCTACTTCACATTTAGGAGTTTGGTTCGGCGTTTATAGTTTCATTTTAAAAATTAAGGTTTCTAAAATTTTAGAACATAAAATCCCAAAACCATTGTCTATAAAAGTGTTATGTTTAAGTTTCTATTAAATTCAAAAATACTTGGTTACTTAAAATCTTATCTTTCTAGACTTGCATCTTCACAGCGTTTTGAATTTACATTATTTCCCAAACCTAAAGGGAAAAACTTCTAAGTTCAAAACTTATTCTTCGTTTTCTTTTAAAGACCTTTTAGTTTTCTATAAAAATTTGAATTTTCAAATTTTATTTTTATCAAGTTTTCCAAACACTTATTTACTTTTTCACCAAATCATTATTTTTAGAATATATTTAAAATATCCTTATGTGTTTTCAAAACATCTTCTCATTATACCTAACAGTCCCATAACCTTTTTAAAAGAGGACTTCATGTTTAGGTGAAACTACAAGGAACTTATTTTATACTTTTCGAAATAGGCTATACAAAATATGTTATTTCTCATACCTTGTACACCTCTTTCATGTATTCCTTATAACTTGCATAAAACATTTTTACTGCTTTCATAGAAAATTATACCATTACTTTCGTTTTTCATTCCAATAGATTAAAGTATTTTTAATTTACATTCTCTTATGATAGACATCTTTTAATATCTAATTTACCTTTTTCTTTTCAAGAAAACTCACCGCCAAAACTGCTTTAATATATCTATAACCAAAAACATTCTTTATAATAAGTGTATTTTACATATCACTTTTATTTTTACTCTTAGAAGTTATCTTTTTAAAATTTATTTTTATTTAGATCTAAAACAGATGTTGCATAAAACATCGTACTACAACCCAAAAATTCTAACATATGAATTTAGTTAAAAATAAATACTAATAAACCTCATGTACTGTGTAAAACATTTCCTTTCAGAGTCACCTGCTATAACAATAGTGTTATAGCTCATGCTCCCTTTATTTTCCACGAAAGCATCTATTACAATAGTAAATATTGTAACCTATGCTTTCGATACTTAATACACTCTAGTCTTTTATATTTAAAATATTTGTTTACCTAAAAAGAAACCAGCGAGCTATATATGCTATATAACTCTTCAAAAAAATTCACTTTTAACAAAATTTACGTCATATATAAACCAATTTAAATTTCATACCACTTTTTTTTTCAAAAACCTAATATTTACTTATTAAAAAATAATGATTATTATATTTCTAAGTTTTTTCAATTCTAACTATTTCATTTCATTGGGCTAGGCATAAAGTGGATTGTCTTCTTACCACCTTAGGAGTACCCTTCCTAAATCTTGTAAATCTCAGTTCCTTATTAAAGTCTTTTACTCCTATTCCTTTTTTATGCTCATATTTATTCCAATGGACTACCATTAAATCCATTTATCTGAACAAAAATGTACAAAACCTTTCCTCAAACTATTTCCATGAGTTGACCTTCTCTATGCCCTAAAAAATACACTTCCTTACTCAAGTGACACTTGAAGAATTTTTCCTTCAATCGATGAATGCGAGGTGTACAAAGAACTTTCTCAAAATATCTGGGGAACCTTTAACGACTGGAATAGAATCTAGCTCTCATAGTGATGAATCTAGGGAATAAAGGAAGCTCAACATGATTGACCCCCATGGGTCGCAACAAACTTCGAGAGTCCGTCCGCTACATGTCCCTAATCTAATGACTCCCTTCTCGCTGTCTAATATCGCACCATTAGTGGATGATCAATACATCCCCAAAACCATCCCATACCCCGAAAATCCAGTACATAGGCGTCACAATCAAGCTCTACGCCTAGTATAAAAATTTTCAAACCCCTACAAGTCATTGACAAGTGTGCCGATCCTCCTATGGGGTTTGAAACAACAATGGGGTCTACTACTAAAAAGATGTCTAAGTGCAAACAACCTACCAAAGAACTAAAGATGGAAGAGTGTGATATTCCGGAATCGAAAGGAGTTTGAACTGGACTTTGAGGGGATTTGTATAAAAGCTCTTTTATATTTAAAAACAAATTCCAAGTGTTCTTTTCTGAACACTATTTTTAAAACAAATTATTATTATTTTTGAAAAATACTTTATTTAAAAATAAATTTTTAGAAATCTTGTCACCTTAGGCACTGATACCAAGTGCAACACCATACACCCCTTAGTATACCCAAAAAGATACACCAAAAGATGTTGTGCATTGTAGGTATAACTAAAACTAGCGGAGACTAAGATTCACAAGACAAAATAGATAAAAACAGCGGAAAAAATTAAAATAATAATTCGCTAAAAGTCAAACTTTATAATATAGAATTATAGAACCAAGTACATCATATGTCTCAAAATATCAATATATGTCTCATGAAATCAAAACTACAGTCTCAAATATAAGAGTACAAACTATCCCTCACAAAGTGCTAATACATGGAATAAGCTAAAAACTGAAAATAGAAAGGAGAAATACACAAGAAATCTCTCCTAAAGAAGTCTCCAAGTGTCTGCAATCTATCGTCCTTGCTCTTGCTAGCCTATGGAGGAAAAGGGGAAATTGGAGGAGTGGGGCAGACTAAAAGTCCGGTGAATGATAGTAATTACTAGAATGTTTAAGCAAAGTAAAAGTAATAGACTATACAACAATTCTACTATATAAAAGGAAAGAAAGAAAATAGAGAGAAGGAATAAGCTGGAAACAAATATGAATTAACTAAATTGACATAATTGATTAAATTTGATTGTTTGCACTTCTCTTTGATAGCTTCTTTGATCAAGCTGAATTCCTAATCCTATGATTAGGCTGAATCCTAATTCTACCATTCGATCGGCCTGCTACTCCATATACCTGTTGCGGATTAGATGCTATATAGTTCCCTACATAGAAAGAAATGGTGTCTACAAATGACATGCAAAGTATCTATTGTGGACTAGACGTTATATAGCTCTCTACATAGAAGGTAATGTGTTTATGAAAGACACACATACATTGCGCTTAGAACTCAATAGCGACTTATCTCCCCTAGATGTCGCATGCTCGGTCACCGCTGGTTCACATTATCTATTACTCTCCCTTTTGACCTTCTTTTTATCCCAGATAGCATAAGCATGCCCTTGTCTCACTTCAAGCAATTGTGAGACACCGTGTCCATAGAAAATAGGGAATGATGTTAGTACTGGTCTTTATTAAGAAAAATCTAGTTTCATCCCTTGTCCAAATCCCTATGATTTAATCTTTTACTTATTGACTTCTTATCTACCATATACAACATAAGCGTGCCCTAAGGGAAATACTACCGGAACAGATCTTTTCTTTTAACTATTGACCACTTGTCTACCCTAAACAGCATAAAGGAAATGCTGCTGATACGGATCGTTTCTATTAACTATTGGCCACTTATCTACCCTAAGCAGCATAAGGGAAATGCTGTCGGTACAGATCCTACTTTCATCTTTTCTTATTAACTTAGTTAATTATTTTAAATAATCCTTTGTTATTATTCTTACTATCCGTGCTTATTAATTTATCATAAATCTTAAAATAAGCCTCATTCTGTTCTGTTTTCTTATTATAACCTACGTTATAATCATGCTTATTACTTAACCCAAGGTCTAAGTGTGAAAATAAACCTTTTTCATCTTTTACTCTTTTTAGTTATAATTCTAAGTTATAACTAGGCCAGTCCATTTAATTTAGTCTAATTCTAATACATATTTCACAATTTCAGTCCAATTCCATTTTTATTATAGCCCTTACAATTTACATCTTATCTTCCGTTGTTTCAGTATTCTTATGTTTTAATCCAAATTCGCATTTAATGTGTTCTAAATCCATATGCAAAAAAGGAGAAATAAAACAAAACTGAAAATAGAAGAAAATCCAAAGCATAGGAAAAAAGATGTAAATAACAAATAAAAAATAGTAAATAAATTAAAATACTATAAATAAACTGTAAACAAATAGAAAAGCTATAGTTAACAGAAATTAGCTCAAATTAACTGAAAAGAATAGCTAAAAGAAATAAACTGAAAATAATTGTAAAAACTGTAAATAAACTACTTAAAAAGGTTATTCCAAAAATCATAGTGAATCTACAACTATTGGAAACCCTATTATTTTAAATTACTTAAAGAAATCTAAAATAATTACAATCGCTCACCTAAGACAAAAGCTAGAATCTCTTTTTTTTACAGTAACTAAAATTCTCTAGGAATCTCCTCTAATTTGTACAATCTCCATATATTATTTGAATATGTGTAATTTTATTTTATAAATGACGAATGTCGGTAAATATTTGAGAGAGAGAAATGGAGGCTAGGTTTTGATTTTAGAGTGAAAACGTAGGTTTGTTCAAGTCCTATTTATTGTGTTTTAGGTGTGCTTTCAACCGGAGATTAGAATCTCTAGAAACTTCTACCGACTCATTATTGTGTCAATCTTATAATGTACCTTGTCTGCGTCTTATCTTATATTTAATTTAATTAATTACACCCTCAATAATATAAAAACTATAAATAACGTTTTTTTCTCCTCAATTAATTTCTAATTTGTGATATTTTATGTTATATTAAATTCCCATGCGTCTCTCTTTATTTGCATGTTTCATTTCAGTTTTCAACATCCCATTTGATTTATATGTTTACGTCTGAAATAAATAAATAAACAGAAGATCAATATCTTTTCACATTTACATCTGAAATAAGTAAATTAACATGTCAATATTCAATATATTCAAATCTGAATTTATTAAATGACATGTGAATTGTCATGCCTACATTTTTATCCATATTCACGTCTGTTATAATTAGATAAATAACATATGTCCACAAACGTGTATATATGATTTGTATTAATTAGTTACCTAATTCATTGCCTTTAAATTGGGCAATCAATTATATTAATTGATTGGTATTAATATTTTAATATTTAAAAATCAAACTACCCTTATTATTTACTAACAAAGAAATAATATACCTTATATTTTCTGTAAGACATGTAATCCTTCCAAAATACACTCTTGCCTTTTCTTTTCAAAATATAACATTTATTTTATTAAATGCATTCTTTTTATAAATATGTGGTTACAATTTCTCCCATTTACAATAACCTATCTCATTTGAATATCGTCATCTAAATTTATAAAGGTGGATGCCTTTCTTAAAAACACTGTCATACCTTTTTATTTCTCTTTTATAACAAAATAAACTCCATGTTTATAAAATTATACATATATTCAAAAATGAGAAGTTTATTTTTTTATCTCAAAACATGCATTTATTTTTATTTAAAATGTTCTTTCCATTTTGACACAAATGTAAGTTCTTATATTAAACTCAATCATTACAATTTAATTCCTTTTTCCCTTTCTAATTGAAACATTTCAATAAGTCTACCATTAATTAATTTTAATATTAATTTCAAATGAATTCTAATTATAAACACTATTTCTTTTCATTTATAATTATTTATTAATTCCTCCTTAAATTTTAGGTTGTTACATAGTCAGAATTAACATGGGATTATGGAAGAAAACTGAAGAATAAAGATGATGTTTAGGGTTTCATAGTCTCACTTGTATAATTTTTATGTTGGGTTATGAGCTGCATATTCAGTTCGACACGAAACAACTATGTACGCTGCTTAAATACTATAACATCTCTGTTTAACAAACCATAACTCCAAATATATCAAACTTACATTGTAAATCGATCGTCTTTGGATGAACTTCGCAAAGGTTATAAATACAATACCAATTTCAATCTTTTATTAAAAACTCACTTTTAATTAATTTAATATTTTTCAGTGTTGAATTTATGGGTTCTTACACTGGCTGGACTGCTAGCTGAGTTATTTCTTCCTCACTAATCTAAGAACCTTCATTATCCCCTTCAACTCAAGGTCCTTATCGGGTAGTACAATCCTTCTTTGGAGCTGTTATCTTCTTATCTGACTTGTGGATTCTTTCGAATTCCAAAAAAAATCATATCTATGCCTAAGAAATTCATTCTCAGTAAAAGAACCAAAACACATTTGCTTACAAAATAGGCAAACACTCCTAGTTAAAATAAAAACAAGATTTTAGATAAAAAATTCAAATACAGAAAGATAACATGTGAGGTTTACAAAGTTATTCGATTTGAATCTTAAGCTACATCCACTATGAATTGTATTTTAGATTATTTTTGCTATTACAACTGATTTTCAATGATTTTTGATCTAGAATAAAGTTGATTTCAAAATTGAAAGCAATTTAGTGCAATGTATGAAAAGGGATCCAAAGGCCTCTTTTTAAGTGAAAGAGACGGCCTTTCATAAGTGAACCCCTCGAACATAGTCGAAAGAACGAGTTTGAATAGGTAATCATCTAGATTTAAGGTTTTAGCAATGAAGTCAAAGTAAACAACTTTAAATAGTCAAACCGTTCAGTACAGGTCGGTTGAGATCGGTGAGGAACTGTTTTACTTGCCTATTTCTCGATCTTTCTTCATATTTTCTTAAGTCTTCATGCTTTAGATTTTGTTAGAAAAATTGCCCATGAAGGACCATTCGGTACCGATCGATTTTTCTCATCCAAAACTTTTTCGTCTTCAAACTTGTATGTAGAACAATCCTTAGTTTAAAGTGGGTCCCTTTTAGCTTTGGACTGATTGGTACCGATCCCTTTGGATAGTCGGTTTTGATCATTTTTGATTTTTCAATACTTAGCCAAATTTCTTTAGTTCTCTTTATTCTTTATTCTTGACATCTCCAAGCTTGTTGATATATTTCTTCATCATTTCGAAGTCTAAATACATCGAGATCCGCTTGTTTAAATACTAGATAACAAGAAGCGTCTTATTTGATCATTGATTGGGCTTCATTTGATTTTTTCTTTGATTGTGTAGCAATTATTGTTCTTTTGTATCGTCCTTATTGGAGTAAAATTTTCTTTTTTCTTTTTATGAATAATGAGAATGATGTTGCAAGAGAAATGAATTTGTGCATAATTATTTCCGATATAGTAATGATTGTGTTAGGGTATTTACAGTATTTTATTTTTACAGTTTGAAATGAAATGGTTCTTATCGGATAGTAGAGAAGATGGCAAGTGGAAATTGGAAGTTATTTTGGGTACTTCAAACATTTAACCTATTTATCTACTGATATTCTATTTTTATAAATAATACATATTTTGATATAATCATTGTGGTTATTATTATTATTCATAAAGTTTATAACATTTATAAACTGTTTATTAAACTAGTTTTAAACAAACATTGAGAACTATAGTTATGAGGCATTAGGTGTGACACCTAGTCCTCGATAATTATTTAACAATTCAAACATTAAAGCTCATAGGAACTTTGTTGGTTCATTCTTGTAAATGCGAGTTCAGATCCTTAAATATCATCTAGGTGAAATTCTACTTCTTAGTCATATTTAAGATACACTCTTAAGTAACGATACGTTATGCATGTCTTGTTTCTTTTTCAACACTATGTCACTTGGACATCTAGAGTTCGACTAATGATCAATACTCTAACAACATCCATATTTAATTTCTAAATTTGACCATCGAAGTCACTTAGTCCATGTCGATAACATTTTTTAATTAACCTTACCACTCAAGCTAGAGATTTATGACTTGATGTTAAAATCCAATTTCAATGACACTATCCTTCTATCTCAAAGGAGATGAACTATTTATTTTATTGTTTCACTTTATGGTCCGACATATACCCAGCTATAGCCATATAATGGACAAATACCATTTGATTGGCCATACTAGAATTAGGGTCTCCACTCGTGAGATCCACATTACTCTCAAATCAAAAGACTACTTCACATCATCATATGAGGTCCTTATTTTATCATAGATACAATAAACTATAGAAGACTCTCACCAATCCATTCTATAATAGTTCATAATGACTACACGTATGTAATCTATTAATGCCTCCAAAAGTTATCATTAACTCATTATCTATCTTATCGAAAGTGGAATGTACACTAGAATTGACCCTTGTTGATATATCGACATCACACTCCCGACGTCTCAAATGACAACTTCACATATTAAGACCGACGAACAGTTGTAATAGATCAATTACAACTGGCATTGTCAGTTGCGAAATGAGTATTTTGTTATAGTAAGTATTTACAGATAAGTATTTATTTTTACGATCTAGTACTCATGCTTATGAAAGAGAGCTCTTTCATAACTACGGTTAACATAACTGCTTGTCCTACGAATTTCTACTTATATGCATAGCGTATTCTTAACATTACGCAAACATTCACATAAAATAAAACCAACCGCATACTTTTTTCTAACAAGATTTTTCATAAGAGTTATGTAATTAAATTACACAATATCCTCTAAGGAGATGACATTGGGTGGAGTTGTTGGTATTTCTTCTCTTTTTAGTGAAATTGATTGTTTCTACCATCTTGAAAGTGGATACTTTCAACTTTGTTGGAAGGTAAAGGCATTGCCCAAGCTATCATTAGGGAAACATCCTTGTTCTTGCTATCTTGGATGTGAATGATATTATTCTAGGTGGAATGGTTTTGTAGGCTTTGGTTGGGATATATTGTATCAAATTGGATATGTGAAACAATATATAGTTGACAAGAATTTCTGCATCTTCTTAACGACAAAACAACTTAGGGCATAATCAATAATGACTTTTTAAGTTCAAAAACTAGACACAGAATAACCAAGTGTGGTTTTTTACCTCTTCATGACTAGCTCAAACCAATTTGATGACTAGTTCACTGAACAGTGGCTAGTTTTTTAACGGCGAAGATTTCGCCGTTAAAGACTTGTAACGGCGAAGTTTTGACCGTGATAAACTTATAAGTTTTGACCGTGATAAACTTATAACGGCGAAAGTTTTGCTATTATAAGTTGTCGCAACATAAGTTTAGACATAAGTTTATAATGGCGAAGCTTTCGCCGTTATGAATATATAACGGCAAAGTGTTCACTGTTTTAAATTTGTAACGACGAAAGCTTCGTCGCTATAAATCCTACCAATTATTTAACTTCACCGGTCCATGGCTAGTTTCTTGCTTACCTGGAAGTACAGTCCGTTCGTTCAGTCGAAAAGCATGAAAGAGAGTGAAGTGAATAGATCAGATTGTTGGTAATGGTCTTATTATTTGAATTAACCAACTTGAAAAAAGTTGAACTGGAAGGAAAGAAAGTTTGGGACAAATATCATTTTGGCTTATTTTTGAGGCATCCAATCAATTGAGTAGCTGAAATCTCAGTAGACTGAATGATTAGTCGTTTCTACAAAATTTAAAGTTTCTGACAAAACCAAATGTTAACGTAGGGTAATAAAAGCATTTGCATTTGTTACAAATTGCTTTAAAACGTGAATATATCGTTTTCCTGTGCCTAAAACTAATGTAAACAGTGATGGATTTTCACCATAAGCAACATATGATTGAACGACTAGTCATTTCGAGTAGAATGCCACCTTGAACTCCTACCAAAGTAACTATTCCACGCTCTTTCAGCTATCCTATCCACCATGCAAGCCTCCAATTCATCTTCGAACTCCCCAAACCTGTCAATTTCCACCTTCACTTTCCCTGCAAAAGTAACATCTTCATCACTTTCATCTTCATATTTAACAACATAACAGCATGCATTCACACGATCCCTATACAAACTGCAGTTAACTTCATCATCGTAAACCTGAACCACTCCACGCACGCTTCTTTCCCCATGCACAAGTAGCACTTCCCTTGTCGCTCTCCTTTCTGAAGAAATAAACATGTAAAAAGAAGTGAAACATGCCAAGGTCGAGAGCATTAGTGGAGCCAGCCACATAACTAGTTTTGCAACGAGAGGATAAGACGTGAGAAGAAGAAGTATGCATGCAATGAATGTAGAACTGAAGAGAAATGGTTTTGAAGTTCTCATGGTGTGGTGTTGGTTGGATGATCATGAAGGTTATTGTTAGGGGTTTAAAAGGACGAGAATATATTCTTTGATGTTAATGGTGAGTCATTTGTTAACTGAATTTGGTTTATATTCTTGTGTAGTGGAGGCATAAAGCTTGTAACAAAAAATCGCTTTCCATGATAGAAACTTTGGTAGATATTATTACAGCAACATCTTTCATGTGGTGTTTCTAATATTCATAGAGGGGAATAGGATGCTTCACTAATCAATACATAGACTGTTTGTTTAGGATCTGATGCTGCTAGCTGTGACTTTATTTGATGCATATATAAAGTAATCAATTTGGATTGGGACAAATAATTGTTGCGAGGGTGATAATCCTTTTTTGTCCAAGGGCAAAAGTAAACAAGCTTATCTCCATATTCTCAAATAGGCAAGAAAGTTCAAGTACCTCTAACAGTTAATTTAAGTAGCTAGTCCAACTTAAGTAATGGGTGCTTTATGTGTGATGTGCTTGCCAGCTGCTTATAAAGATATAAAATTAGTTGTTAATAAATAGATAAGTCAAAAGCAAGTAATTCTTGCTTATTACTTATTTCATTATAGTTATGACAGAATTTTACTATAATTTCCGCTTATTCAAACACTTCTCCATGACCTCATTCACCAAAAATTATTTAAATGTTGTTACTTGTTAGACCACTGTTAGATCAAGACCAACTGATCGGTTGAGACTTTGTGCAAATTAGAATCATTAAAGGATTAATTTACGTTGTCAATAGGCCTTTGAGGTAGAATATGTGAAAGTCCATATGCTAATTTCTTGACTCATTGAAGTTGAGATTCTTTAAAGTCATTTGGGTTTAATATCCACGAGAGTCGATATTGACTTCCAAGAAGGGTGTTCCGAAAAGGATCCAAATCATATCATATGTTCATAAGTTGTAATTAATAGGAGAAACAAATTTGGGCAGTAATCTGAAAGTCCACATGCTAATTTCTTGACTCATTGTACTTGAGATTCTTTAAAGTCATTTGGGTTTAATATCCTGGAGAGTCGATATTGATTTCGAAGAAGGGTGTTCCGAAAAGGATCCAAATCATATCATATGTTCATAAGTTGTAATTAATATGAGAAACAAATTTGGACAATAATCCATTAAGCTCGTTAACGGGCTATACGATATGTTATTTAACTGCAAAAGAAATGGTTATTTTCCAATCCGGAATTCCCCACGCTGCATAGACGCAGTGTAAAAAAATCGTGAAAACGTGGAGAAGGCGTAGGAAAGACGTTGACAGTTCCCTACGCGTTCCCTACGGTTGGCTTGTTAAATCTAGACCTGAATCTTACTGTTTAATCTCGACACGTTTATCCCCAGTTAGTTTCAGCAAATAATAAAAAACCTAGTTCTCTCATCGCTCTCTCTTCACATCCGCCTCCGCACCGCCACTATCCGCCCCCAGGTCGCCACTACCCGCCTCCGTGCCGCCGCCGCCTGTCTCCTCGCTACCGCTTCCATGTCTTCGATCCGTGTCTTCGATCGAATGAGTTTCTATTAATTTTGGTGAACATGCGTTGATTTCTGATGTAAACACACAATATCATATATCATATGATTATTTTGTGTGATGCTTCTGAATTCCAATATGTTTTACATTCATTCGCTTGATTGTTTTCATGGCTTTTACCATTTTATACCAAGTACTTAACATATCTTAAACCTATTTTGTACAGCCATTTGGCTAGATTCCTGCTTTTCAGGTGAAAGCACAACACTCCTTGGTTGGTAAACTCTGACTTTGATCTTCATTTACTTTATTAATAATGTAGCAATACAGTTTTTAAGTACACATATCCCCGTAAAAACTTGCTTGGACCCTCAGCAATTGTTCCTTAAAGCTATGTAATTTTAAAGAGTTTGTAGCCAAATTTCAGAATTCAAAGTAGACTTTCGACGTTCTGAATAAATAGTTAATTGTTACTTCTACTAGAGATGTTTGTTCCAGTAAAAAAGTTGCCATATCAAGCAAATAAAAATATCCAATTTTATAAAAACTATGCAAGTTTGCAGACATAAATATGATCACCGAATCAAGCACAGATGCAGAAATAAAGTAAAAGCAGTAAAGGAAAGAACACACCGGATTTTATACTGGTTCAGAGTTACCCTACATCCAGTCTTCCATACAAGTATGGATTTCCTTTCAAAAGAAATTGTACAATCACACCCTCGATTTCAAGGCTACGAGGTACACTCTCCAGATTCACAATCCTCTGGATAGAGATACTTGATTTCAGGGGCAACAAGTTCACCCAATTGATTTCCTAGGCTACAATCACATCTTTTCTAACTTGATTGATTTCCAAGACCACAGTCACACTTTTTCTCGCTTGATTGAATATAAAGAAGTCTATAACTCTGAATAGCACTGAGGATCTTGTTGAGATAGTGATAGAGAATCAAACTAGAATTAATCTAGTTAGATTCATTGTTGATTTCGATTAAATAATTTATATGCAGATATACAAAGACAATACTGCTGGGTTTGGAGTTTCTCATGACAGAGAGAAAGTAGAAGAGCCAAGGAGTAAAAATCAAGAAATGAATGCCACGATTAACAAACTACAAGGGGATTTACGTTCCATGCAGAAGGAGATGAGTTCTGTGTAGGAGGTTATACGGGGGTTGAGGCGGAAGCAAAGACCAAAGATATGACCAACTTCGTGGGTTATTCCTATTTTGGTTGTGGGTTTGATGATTTATTTTTGTAACGTACATTGTGTGATATTTGAATTAGATGAAACAATTATATTGGAGTTGTTTAACAACTTTATTTTATTGTTTGTTTGACATGATGCATTTGAAATACATTTTGTAACAAGTTTATGCTAATTTGACCATGATATGCATTCTACATTAATATTTTTAATGAGATATATAGTTACGATTTTTGCATGTGGTTATATAATATATTTAATGTTTTCTGTTGTTGATGTTCGGTTTTATTAGATTTTATTGTGATAGGTGAGATAAATGAATGTGAATACAATAGGATTATATTGAATTTTGGTGTACAGTAGCGTAGGAAAGACGTATGTGAATACAATAGGATCATGTTGTTGTATGGAAGTAGGCTTGGGTAATGCGTATGGAATCTGGCGTAGGGAAATCGGCGTAGGTAATGCATAAGGAAGTCGGCGTAGGGAAGTCGTAGGGAATTTTTACGACACATTGTTTTTCAACTTGTTTTTCGGTGTAGGGGTTGCGTAGAGAAATTTGCTTTCGTATGCCTTCCCTACGCCAATTTGGCGTAGGAAACAAAATTCTTTTGTAGTATATTATTCAGAGTCTAATGCCAATATAGTTATGCATATGTGCTCGTCATAGTTCAAAGCTCCTCTAAATAATTTAGGTCCAGTTTCAATCTTGATGAGTTCAAATATATACAAGTCCAATTCAGTAATGTCTGAAAAGGCATAGTTAGAAACAATAAGCACGTCTGAGTCCTCATGTGTCTTGATTATGCATGAATACAGTCAAATATAGTTTGTCCCCAATTTAATTTAGGGTTTTCAAGAATTTGACTTCAAGAATGGAAAGAAGGAAAATGTTGCCCCCATTTTCGCACCTCTAGGTCTATAATTATAGAAGTGGTGCATCTCTATCGCACCTCGAATGTCTTCGATGAGCTCAACTTTGGCAGCATCAACGATGCCTCCCAGAATATTAGTCTCCATAGACCTTGTGAATATTGATAGCCTTCGGCGTCAACCATCTTATGTGTTGGGATACTGTTGATTGATAGTTAGCGGCATTAAGCTTTGATGGAGAGTGGCATCAACATAAGGTAGCGTAGTGAGGAAGTGACTCCATCTGTGTAATATTGGCATTGACGAATCTCAACGTTGATGAACGATGCTCTTCATCGATTAACAACAGTGTTGAATTGGAGTTGTATTGACAATCATCCCACCTCTGTGGACGTCTATGATGTTCATCAAAGATGTCACAGGATATATGGTTGAGGAACTCTAAAGCGATGTATTGATAACAGCGCAATGCAGTGAGATTCGGCATCATTAAAAAGACGGCAGAAACATGAAGTGGAACTAATAACATGCAGCGTTGTCTATCAACGATGAAAATTGATTGGTGACATTATCATAATTTGTTCTTTTGATGGAGGATTAAGTGCGACATTACTTGGAATTGACATCGATGAGATGCGACATCCATAAACCATTGACTTCAATGACGGTTGGCACGAGACTTATGCGGCTCTGATCAAACGTGATGTTCTCCTTTTTCCTTGCCGATGGAATGCGACGCTGATGAGTTATGATATGATGAACCGCGATGTGTGTGAAGGGTGATACGAAAGCGATACGGCATTGATTTTACACTTTATTGATCTCATGTGGAAGTTTTGATATTTTACGCCAAGCCTAATGACACCATTTCCTTTGCAATGTTATCACATATGACATTACTTCTGATATTGAAATTATGTGGTTAACATTTAGCCCCTCTTGTATAAAAGAAGCTTTTTACTCTTTAGAGTAAAACCAAGAACTCTTTTAAATTGTCCAATTTTTAGTGAGATTCTCTTGATGGCCTCATTTTCCCACAGAACATGAAGTGAATGGTATCTTTCATTAGCAGTTCCTCTTCTGGATTTGATTGAGTTATAAATAGGCATTTATTGTCGATATTATCTGTGTTACTTAAGATTATAATCTTATTATAAGAGATCGATAAATAACAACAAGTTTTCAAGCGGAAGCCAGGAAGATCATCTAGTAATGTTAATGGGAGAGCACCAGAAATTTTCTCTAGCAATAATAGGAAACCAAAAATCCATTTAACAATTATAGAAGATTGAAAATAATAGAAGGCCAGAAATCCATATCTGGTAATAACAATAGAGCATAAGAAATCCTTATCTAGGAATAATAATAGAAGACCAGAATCCAAATCTGGCAATGAAAATTGAAGACCAGAAATCCATATCCGGTAATCATAATAGAAGAATTGAAATCTAGATCTGGCAATAATAAGGAAAGACTAGAAATCATTATTTGGCAATAATAATAAAAGACAATCGTAATACCCCTAATTTTAAATAATATTATTCCTAATATTTAATTAGATAAATTAAATAGAATAATGTAAAGATTAGAGTGATAAGGGGATTAAGTTTTGGAAATTAAATAGAAGTTGTGCTTAACAAAATAAAAAACAAAAGAATGGGTTTATGGAAATGATTTTATCAATTAACTAATAAGAGAATAAGACAAAGGTATTATGGGAAATAGCCGTCCATCATAATCCCTTAACCCCTAAAGCCTTATCCCATTTTCATTCCATACGTTTATAATTCAAAAACATAAGCAAAGGGGAGCTCAAGCCATCCATAACCTAGGGGAATAGGATATTGAAATTTTACTAAAGCTTAGGAATCAAGCAAATGAGGATTAAACAAGATCAAATCATAAGTTCCTTATCATAATCATGATGAATAATAATCAAAACCATCTCATTTTCGTTTCTAAAGAGCATTTGATTTTGGGTTTCAAGTTTAAAATTTTATGATGATTTTAATGATGACATGCTTGGATTACATGATTGTTTGATTCAAATAATGTTATTTGAATTTTAGGCTAAAATCATATTTATTGGGTTTCGAATTTCATGAGGATTTAATATGTTTTGTAAAACATTATTTTGGATAAGGTTTATATTTTCACAGTTATCCAAGCTATGGATAATTTGTTTTGAATTTTTGAAGGAAGAAATATAATTGGGTTTAAAAATTTGTTTCGATAATTATATAAAGGATTTTGGTTATGTGTTTGATAACATAGAATTATGATGATTTTTAGGGATTTTTCCTAAGTGATTTACTATGGAAATTAAATTAATCAAGTTGGAGGACTTAAATGTATTAATTGTTGTATTAAATAGAAGCTTTGTTAATTATTTTTATCTAATTCAGGATGAATTTGGCAGTTTTTTAGAAAAGATTTTGGTAAAGTTCATGGCATTCAATTATAATTTTACAAATAGGCGAGTTAGCTAAGCATTTACTTAAAAGTGCAACAAAGCAGTTTTGCATAGATTTACTGCTTCGCCACTTGTGTTTGCTACTTTCAACCCCATAGCTCCACTCCCAATCAAGTCGAAACCAATACACATGGTATCAATGCTATGGAACATAGTGGATTGGAGAAAGGCAGAAGGTACAGAGTTGAAACCATGCTTTCGAAGGAGTCGAGGCCATTTTAAATAGCTTTCGAGGGACTTTGTTTTTCTTTTAAAAGAGATGTCGATTACCTTGCTTTTAATGGATGCTTTTAAAAGAGTTGAATTACTTTTATATTTCTTTCGAAAGTGTTGTTGCCTTTTGTTTAAAGGGTAGCTTTGCCACATATTATGTTTTATAATGGAGCTTTCGAAAGGGTAGTTTTGAACCCAGTCAAAACCTTGTTGCCGTCTTCATACCTTTCGAATAGGCTGAAGTTTTCAATGAGTTCGAAAGGCAAGCATTTTTTTAAATATAGCAAGCCGCTTCTCAATGCTTTTGGAAGGGCTCTAGTAGCCCTTTATATAAAAGGTTTCGAAGGCAATGGCTTTGGAAGGTGTTTCAAAGCCATCCTTCTAATTGTATTAGTTAAAAGATTAAAGCTTTCGAAAGGATGGTTTCGAAGCCGTCTATTTTCCCCAAACTCTTTTATTTGAAGGTTAATGGTTTCGAAAGGGTTACTTTCGCTTATATTTACTTTGACCTCAAAATTTATATTTAAGTTTAAATCAATGGTTTTGAAAGAGGTACTTTCAAATGGTTTCGAACCTATGCTTCTGTAAGTTGGAAAGTTATGCTTTAGTACTTTCGAAAGGAATATTTTGATGGTTTCAAAAGGAAAGCTTTAATATTTTCAAAAGAGATATTTTAAGGTGTTTCGAAAGGCATATGTTTAAGTGTGTTGAAAGAAGGTTTGAATGCATTCGAAATATATATTCTAATGGTTTTGAAAGTAAAGGTCTAAGTTTTCGAAAGCCTTAGTATCAAAAAAAAGAACTCAATCTCATTTTTGAAGGAAAACCCATGGCAATACAAAAGAGCTTTGAAATGATTTTCAATTTTGGAATTTTTAAAGAAGCACTTCTTGATAAAAATAATGGTTTAAAGGGATTAACCATATTTCATATGGAAATGATTTCAAGGATATTAAACCATAAATGTTGGTATTGTTGTGTTATTGTATTTGCTTCTTCTATAAACATACTCATTATATAATGGACCCATAAATGTATTTTAGGGAGAAAGAGCTGAATAACCAGCTAGGTTGACCCAGTAATGAATATAAATTGTGTTAACTCTTGTATAAGTAGACTGTATCCAGAAGGCCTGATAGACCAGAACATAGGATGATGAAAGAATGATTGAAGAAGTTGTCAGAGTAGATAAGTTCATAGTAAACCCATGAAAACTATGTTTGGAAAGAGTTATTGGGAACGACCAGTAGGTTCGTTGTGATCCCATGAAAATATATCTGGATAAAGTTATTGACACAGATTAGTAGGTTCATAGTCAAGCCATGAAAATTATGATAAGAAATAATTTATTGGAGATACCAAAAAGATCAGGGAGATCCCATGAAATAATTGGATGAAGTTATTGCGGAGTCAATTGGTTCTTAGTGATCCCATGAGAACTATAAAATCGGACATATAGTCCATACGAGTTTATAAATATTATTAATCAGCGTATGAAAACCAATAGGTTAAAGTGACCCTAGAAACTATAACCAAGACAGATAGTCAAATGAATGGGGATGAGAAAACCAAAACATTTTGCATGTTTAGTCACAAAATCTACTTGATGGTAGAAATATGAAAGAAAGTTAATAAAATTGAGGTTTCAATGAAGAGACAGGCCAGGTTATCATGAAGGACATAAAAAGGATGTTTCGAAGATGTTGAGCAGTTGTCGAAGGAGTTGAAGGCACCAATTGCTAATAGAGTGCAAAGGCTTTTGACCTATATGGAAAAAATAGGCCCATCTGCCACTACTAACATTTCGACACAAATGAGCATGCAATGTTTACTTTGGAACTCCTTTCAAAGATAATCGATAGCTCTCTCCCAACTACACGTTGAACCTTCCGAAATCAAAGGCTTCACCCTTATAGTAACCTTTTCGAAAGCATAGCAAGCCTTTTGAACCGGAAAAAGATCCATCCAAGACTCCTTTCGATAATGTCGAAAGATGCTAGGAAGAAAGCAATACTCAGAAGATAGTAAAGGCAAGGGATTGGTAAAGACCCTTTCGACAACTTCGAAGCATAGTTTTCTATCAGGTCAAAAATTAAGAGAGATGAAGAAGCTGCTAGAATATGATAAGAAGAACAAGGACACCTTTCGACAACGTCAAAATGAAGCGTAGCTTTCGACAATATTGGAATAAAACATGGTTTTTGACAACGTTGAAAGGAAGCATAGCCTTTGAAAACATTGAAGAGAAATATAGCTTTCGACTACATCGATGGGAAAAAAGCTTTCGACAACGTCGAAGGGAGGAACAACATTTGACCAGGACAAAAGACTAAAGGCAGCGTATAAGGTGAAGACCTTTCGAATGGTCGATAGTGAAGAAGCAGAAGGATAAACCAAGAATTACAAGTAAATTCCTTTTGATGATGTCGAAGGGTCCATGACCTTTCGATCAGGTCGAAAGGATTGAGGTGGCCTAAAAAAGGGAGTCCTTTCGACCCAGTTGAAAGCAAAGGTGTAGAAAGAGGCTGACCTGCATCTATAAATAAGACATAAGGTGTCCAATTTTGAGGGCCGAATTTTGGAAGATTGAATTCATTCTCTTTTCTATACTATCTTAGCAATAATTGTACCTAGAAGAAACCCTAAATTAAATTGGAGAGAAACCTCAATCTCTCGTAACCAATCTCGGATTGTAAATAAAAATGAAAATGGCATATTCACGATGGATACTAGCGATGAGGAAGATCATTGAGATCCTAAGCTAGTGATAATTGCACATGATTCTAACCTTCTCCCATAATCTCTTTTGGTCTATGCAATATGTAGGATCAACTCGGATATTTCCAATCACAACACGTCATCACCGAAACCAAAACTTTACATGAAAATTAGAAGTGATGATGATGTGTTGACCATGTTGAGTGCATGAGTTATGGGAATATTAAAATTGATCTTATATAAGGAAAATAGAATGGATTGAAGACTATTAAACTAAGACTGCTTCGAAAGGAGAAACTCATTTCGACCAATCAACAGGAGAAATTCCTTTCGACCTAGTCGAAGGGCATGCTTCCGAAAGGATCTTATTTTATAGATCTAGTTACCTTTCATGATGGAATTCCTTCAAGGGGAATTTATTCTTCTAAGTATCATGAATCCTTTCAAAGGGACTCCATGGAAGGAATATTGACCCTAAGGTGTTTAAAGCACTAATGGTATATAGATAAAGTAAGTGTTTCCTTTCAATAAGGTTGAAAGGTCTTGAATGTTACCTTTCGACGTGGTCGAAAGGGGGTGAAAGACATTGATGATTAATTGCCTTCAACTCCATGGGGAGATGGAACTCGATAAGGTGATAATTTTGAAGGCTATACACTATGACCAATTCCTATAGGAAACTAGGCCATTCCAACCTGATTGAAAAGTAGAAGTGGCATGATCATCCCTTTCGACAAGATCAAATGGCTTGGTGATTTACTATTATATAATCAAGATGAAAGCTTGAAGTGACCTCCTTATTCCTTTCGACAAGGTCGAAGGGCTTGGCACTTTGTTATGCCTTTTGACTCCCTTAACAATATGGTCATGTTTAAATAAAACTATATTATAAAAGGCATCAGGGATGTTGATAAGAAATATTATTAACAGCTTGTTTTCATATCATCATGATATTCTAAATTGCTATGTTTTTAGCCATTTTGGATGTAGGTGCACTGTATATGGTAATTATAAATTTTTGGATAAGATATTAGTGAGGGGAAAACTCGTTCCACTAAGCAGCATGGTCTCACTAGATATCCAAATGGTTCGAGATTGTAGGTTATTATATATTCATAACAGGCTTTTTGTCCGACTCTAAGTTTACATTTTCCCTTTAAACTCTCAGGTGCTCAATTGATTTCGAGTAGATTGAGATTTGAGGCTTTCAGGTTCTCCTTTAAATGAATAAGCTTTCAGATACGTGCGAGAGGCAAGCTAGCTAATAGGAACCCTTTTTTTTCATTCCACTGTGCTATGATGTAAAGGAAAAGTTGTTTGATTTCCGTTGCGTAGAATCCGATCATCCTATGGTGCATCTTCATATGTCGCCTTTGGTGTACTTTGTAATAATTATGTTGTCTTTGAATGTGGTTCTTGAATTTAGGATTATGCAATGAATTTGAAATATGATTGAAATGGAATGAGAAATTTGTTTAATGGTTTTAATTTTTTTTCATATCCATGTGTTTCTATTATATTAATGTATCTAACATTATCACATTTGCTCACGGATAATTAGTAACCATGGATGACTGCAGCATCCCCAGCCGTTAGTTTTGGGCCTTCAAGTGGGGAGGTTACAAGTAGGTATCAGAGCATTGTTTTATGAAAACTTAAAAGAAATTTCAAAGTTAAAAAGATTTTTCAAAACAGAAACTAATGAATCAAAATAAAATAAGATCAAGGTTTAGGTTAACGCTATAGTAACGTACTTGTGTATATATACAAGTACGTATTCCCCTCTCTCTTAGAGACCATTCTTCTGTATCTTACAAAGGCTCTTACGTAGGTTTAGTAGAAAGGAAGATATGGAGGCAGGAAATGAAAGAGGAAATCTTGGTGGAGGAAGCACGACAGCAAATGGAAATGCTCGACCCAACAAGAGAATCCAGGGTTGATAGGTAAATGCTAATCAAAATGCAAATGCCAACGTAGGTGCTAGAAGTTCGCCAGTAGATATGGAGATGATGTATCAATTCTTCATCATCCTGGCATAAGCAGGAGTTGTCGTAGGAGTAGTTGGGGTTCATGCTTGGAATATCGGAGGAGCTAATCCCATAGCACCAGTTGGCAACAAGTATGCTGAGATGAGCAGGGTTTATAGTAGTATTGGTGGGAAGCCTTTTTTGGGAATGGAAGATGATATAGAAGTTGAGAATTGGCTTATGCATTGTGAAAGGATCTTTGCTGACTTGGGATTAAATGTTGAGAAGAAAAGGAGGCTTGCTTCCAGATAGTTGCAAAAAGTAGTGCTTCATTCGTGGAATAGTGTTACTGTCAGAGTTCCCGAGGAAGAGTTGACTTGGGAAATTTTTTAAAGGAGATTCAATGAGAGCTTTGTATCAGAAATTGCCAATTCAGTATTGTTGAAAAAGTTCATGGACTTGGTGTAAGGTGAGATGTTGTTGATTGAGTATGCTATGAATTTTGATGAGCTCTCCAGATATGGGTATGCTACCATTGACACTGTAATCAAGAGGTATGAGAAGTTTATTCGAGGGCTAAGACCCGAGATTGTTAGGGCGACCCTACCAGATCTCCATGATCCTTGTACTGTTGTTGTTGAAATGGCAATCAAAATTGAGGAAATGTTTGCTACTTATGAGAAGGAAAAGTAGGTTGAAACCCAGTGTTCTCAGGATGGAGAGGATGTTCTTTAAGAAGAAAGGAGCCCAGAAGGGAGAAGCTGCCAAGAAGGAAAAGGCTATTCCGGTTTGCTTTAAGTGTGATAAGAAGGGTCATTATGCTCACGAAAGCTGAACTTGCAAGGGGAAGAAGGCCGTAGACAAGAAAGGTGTGAAGTGCTTTAATTACGACCACGTTGGGGATATAAGAATCAGTGTCCAGAACCAATCGGGGTGGACATGGGAAAATTCTTTGCCGCTGAACCATTTTCTGCTAGGCCAACTGCTACTGAGAAAGGAAAGACTGAGTTGGAAGGTAAGCTTTTGATACGAAGTGCACCAGTTAAGACACTATTGGATATCGGTGCATCGCATTCATTTTATCTCAGTGTTTGGTTGATATGTTATGTTTAGCACCTACATACCTTGTTACTTCCTTAAGGTTTGCGAATTTGGTAGGATGGTTTGCAACCTTGGGAATGAGATGTGACCAGTTAGAACTTTATTAGTTAGGCCGTAAGTTTGCATGTAGTTTGTATGTTTCGATTTCATAGACTAGAACAATTTTGGGTATGGATTTGTTGGGTAAATATGAGGCTAGAATATTTTTCCAAGATAGAAAAATATCACTGAGACACCCTGATAGTCATAATTGAATTATATTCTCAATGTAGGATTCTAACCGAAGTGCTTGTACTCTGTTGAGTGCTATGGAAGTAAAAGAAAAGTTAAGTCAGGTCTGGTTAGTAAAAGAATTTGCAGATGTTTTTAAGCCGGTTACAGGATTGCCACCAAAACAAGCCATTAAGTTTCGGATAGATCTTGAGCCAAGAGTAGAACATGTTAGTAGACCACCTAGTAGGAGGACAACGACCGAGACGAAGAAATTGAAGGTGCAGCTAGTGGATTTAGAAGGCAGAAATTTTATTACACTAAGCAGTTCGCCTTGTGATGCGACTACGATGTTCGTGAAGAAACCAGATGGGTCATTGAGGCTATGCATCGATTATCATAAGTTGAATAAGAAGACAATCAATAATAAGTATCCTTTGCTTTGAATTAATGATCAATTTGATCAGTTGTGTGGAGCCAGAATGTTTTTCCAATTGGATTTAGCGATGGGTTTCCATCAGTTAAGAGTGGCAGAGGACATTATTCCATTGACAGCATTTCGGGTTAGGTACAGTTCGTATGAGTAGTTAGTAATGTCATTCGAATGCACCAGCTTTCTTCATGGATTTGATCAACCGAGTTTTCCGAGAGTACTTGGATAAGTTTGTATTGGTATTTATAGAGAACATTTTAGTAAACCTAGAGTTGGAAGAGAGCTTGAGGATCATCTCAAATAGTGCTTGGGAGGCTGAGGCAGCATCAGCTGAAAGCGAAGTTTTCCAAGTCACATTTTTGGAAGAAAGATGTTAAGTTTCTTGGTCACATGCTTTCAAAGACGGTGACTGAGATTAGATGTTTTCTTGGAGTTACTGGCTATTAGTGGAGATTCATTAAGGATTTCTCGTGGATAGCAGCACCTTAGGCTAAGTTAACCAGAAAGGAAGTGAAATTTACTTGATCTGACAAATGCGAGGAAGCATTCCTCAAGTTAAAGCATTAGTTGAACGACGTGCCTATGTTAGGGGCTCCGGATGGAAACCAAGGGTTGGCGGTCTATACTGATGCATGTGGAACTGGATTAGGGGTCCTGTTGATGCAGAATGGTAAACTCATTGCCCACATTTCACGACAGCTTAGATCGCATGAAGTAAGATATCCTACTCATGATTTAGAGTTGGCTGTAGTGATCTTCACATTGAAGATATGGAGATATTATCTCTTAGGTAAGAGATTTGAGCTATACAAAAATCATAAGTCCTTGAGATATTTATTCTCCCAAAAGGAGTTGAATATGGGACAACAGAGGTGACTGGAGATTTTAGCAGCTTATGATTTTGGTATGGAGTGTACACCTGAAGAAGGAAATAAAGAATCAGATGCTCTTAGTAGAAAATATAAGAATGCAGTGTTAGCTATGTTGGTAGAGTGGAAAGATCTTGAAGCATCGACTACTTGTAGTGTGCGGTTAAGATCGACTACTGGTTCTAGTCAGAACACCGCCATATTTTCCTTTTTGGAAGTTCGACCCGTACTGATCGAAAGGATTGCTTCTAAGTAGAAAGAGGATCCATTATTTGTCGAGAAGATTAGAAGGCTTGAGGTTGGGTTAGAGATTGATGATCTATAGTATTTTAGTGCTGACTAGAGGGGATGGTTGAGAAAGAAGGAACATTTGTATGTCCCGAATGTTGAGGACTTAAGGAAAGAGGTTTTGAGAGAATGTCATTGATCTAAATTTAAGATCCATCATGGAGAAACCAAGATGTATCAAGATATGAAGAGGAGTTTCTACCGGGAAGTTATGAAGAAGGCTGTTGGCTTGTGGGGTAGGCAGTGTGCGAACTATCAATAAGTGAAGGCCGAAAATCAAAAGCCAAGTGGATTGTTTCAACCTTTAGTGATACCAGTTTGGAAATTGGGTTCGATATCCATGGATTTATAGATGAGTTGCTAAGGTCGAATAGTGGAAATAAAAGTATATGGGTCATTGTTAGCTCCTCTATTCCACGGCTCAGCGACCTAAGGAAATAAGCGACCTGAAAGAATTAAAGTATGAATGACCTAATGACCTAAAGACCCCCAACGACCTAGCGACCTAAAGATATCGCGACCTAGCGACCTAAGCTTGTCAACGGCCTAACGACCTAACCATCGACACAAGGCAACATCATATCACAACAAAGAGGCTTCGCGACTTAACGGGCTAAAAGTACAAGAGATCTGTGACCTAACGGTCTATGGACTAAAGCGACCTAGCGACCAAGTAGCTAAACGACCTAGCGGTCTAAAAGATCCAGCGACCTAGCGAGCTATCACAGAATGAAGCCGCTTGCTTATAGGCCGCTCCCAACCTTAGGTCGCCAACCATCCTCCTCTAGGTCGCTCACGACCTAAACAATACCGAAGTAACTTCTTATGCCGCTTCCTCCCTAGGTCGGTCATGACCTATGACTTGCTAGATTGTTCGAGGTGATCAAGTACACCCTAGTTAAGCCGTAAACCGCTCCCACTAGGTCGCTCACAACGTACGACCTATCCAAGGTCGCTCGCAATCTACAACCTAATTCAGAATTCTCCTATAAATATCCCACCTACTCCAACTGAGAAGGGATCTTTTTTGGCTCATTTCTAGAACGCCGGTACTCTGCTGAATTCTCGACTCATTCGACACTTCAAATACGAAAGACATCTCAGTGAACTTCAAGAAGAAATCTAACACATTCGACATGGATTCAAAGAGTTCTTCTACATCGAAGTTCTAGCTATTTTTCCTAGTAGTGTTGTAATTGAAGATTGTTGTAAAGTTGTAATTGATACAACAATAAAGAGGATTGAAGTGGACGTAGGATTAACTTGAAGCCGAACCACTATAAAACTGTTGTCTTTTACTGCTTTCTCTGTGACTTTTCTAATTACTTCTAATTCCCGTATTGACGGGTGGTGTTTTCACTTAATCTCTACTTGCATCGGGGTGTTAGCGTTCAATTTTAAGCGTTAACATTTTTGGTGCTTTCACTGATAACCCAACTCAGGCTACTTTCGTCATTGCTTCGCAAAAGTTTGTTGGAAGAACCTCTCTCAAAACCAGAAGTCTATCAGAGATAATGGCTCCTGGAAGAAAGCGCGGATCTACTAGACTCAGTGATGTACATGAAAATACTGCCACTTCTCCTCCGTCGAGTCAAGCAGCACCAAGTGCCGGAATTACACGAGCGGAGTTAGATGCTGCAGTAGGTTATACCAACAGATGGAAACCCAGAATGCATTAATGCTTGATAGGTTAAATGCATTGCTCGGAGCTAACCGTCAACCGGTGAATAATGGAGAAAACCTTGCTGACGATGCTCATAATCCTGAAGAAAGGAATATTCCTCAAAGAGCAGCTAGCCCCGCCAAAGAAACACCTCCCCAAGCTGGAGGATCGAGACCGCAGCCAACTCTCCGCGAACGTTTGTGTAGACAAACTTCCGAGAAAATGGATGAAGTCTGTCCTGCAGAGCCTTTAAATGATGAGGAGTACCTTTCGGGATGGTGCAACAAATCATGAAAGAAAGCATGCAGAGAGAAGAAGATGAGAAGGAATGGTGATTCGCTCCGAGCAAAACTCCGTTCACAGAAAGGATTCTAAAGGAGGAATTCCCAAGGAAGTTTGTTACTCCTACCATCCCGGCTTATAAGGGAACAAGCGACCCTAATCAATTCCTGTATAAGTATGATTGGCACATGACTGGTGCTAGAGCATCTGATGAGATCAAATGCCGGTACTATCCGGTATACTTGGAAGGAGAGGCTCTACTCTGGTTCACAAAGCTTCCGGTCCGATCCATAGACCAGTTCGCCGATTTGACTTGGAAGTTTAAAGAGCAATTCAGGTTGTATGCTTCAAAGGCAAAGGATATTATGTCACTGTCAAGCCTGGAACAGAATCCTGGGGAATCTATTAGATCTTTCTTGAACCGCTTCAACATAGCTTTGGCTGAAGTGGACAATGCAGGGCCACGGATTGTTTTGACATACTTGATGAGGGCAATCGACAAGTCAAGCGAATTTGGGAAGTGGCTGAAGATGAAAGAACCGAATTCGCTTGAGAAATTCTATAAGAAAGCTGATGAATTCATGCGCTTGGAAAGCCTTCAAGCACCGGTTAAAGTGACATTGACAGAGGTTACGGATAATACTGCTGCTCCTACCAAAAAGGAATCCGGAAGTCAGAAGAGGGAAAATAATGGTGGGAAGAAACAGAAGGATGTGAAGAAACCTCGCTTCCTAAAACCTTCAGATTTCACTTCTTTGACTTACACCCCGGAGAATATCTTTTTTGCTACTAAAGATGCGGTAGAATATCCTAAATCGCCTGAGATGAGAGTTGGGAAAAAAGCTGCTCAAAGTGGGAGATTTTGTCGGTTTCATATTCAACCCGGTCATGATACCAACGAATGTCGCCACCTGAAAAGTTTGATTGAAGAATTGCTGAGAGAGAACAAGTTGCAGCAATTTTTGAAGAGAAATAGGAATGACCCAACTTCATCTACTAAGGGCCAACAACTTCCCGCTCATCCATCTGGCTCGGGTGAGAGGAACACTATGCATGAATCAGAAAGGCCTATTATTAATGTGATTACATGAGGTCCTCACCCAGCAGGAAGAAGCTGGGGCGAGATGGAAAGATACGCCCGTGTCTTGAAATACGCACTAGCAGAAGAAAGTATTTTTGTGCTAGAAGATGCTGCACCTTTGAAGCAGTAGAAAAATTTTGATGATGATATTGTGTTCAGAGCCAGGGACTCTATGGGCATTGAAGCCCCAACCATGGATCCCTTAGTCATCTCTGCAGTCATTGGGCTGGATATTGTGAGAAGAGTACTTGTAGATTGCGGCGCTTCTTGCAACGTTCTCTTCAAAAAGACATTCGATCAAATGAAAATTCCAATGGCTGATGTTCAAGCTTCATCTCAGAAGATTGTTGGGTTTACTGGGGAACCGAAGTAGCCAATTGGGACTATTGACTTGTTCGTCGAGCTTGGAGAGGGGTAAAAAAAGGTGGTTCGAAAACAAACTTTTGTAATTGTTGATGAATCTTCTGCCTACAACGCCTTCCTAGGCTGACCAACTCTTGCAGCTTTTAAGGAAATTCTCGCCCCGTGGTGCCTCACTATGAAATTCCCCATGGATAATGGAGTTGGTGTTATTAAAGGGGATCAGAATGCTGGGCGAGAATGTTATCTTATAGAGTTGCGTGAAGCAAGGAAGAATGCTGGACCAACCTTGTAGCAATTACAGGGTGGACCCTGCATTGGCGATCATAACGGGGCACGAAGAGAAATGGATCCTAGAAAAGCCAGTGCAGGGGAGAATAAGGTGGTGCCGGTGGAAGTAACGGTACCAGTACCTGTTGACCCGAAAGATCCGAACAAAGTGGTGATTGTGGGTTCGCAACTTAGTGTGACGGTTCAAAATTCCTTGATATCATTCTTGAAAGCAAATCTGGACGTATTCGCTTGGACTCGTGCTGATATGTGTGGAATATCCCCAGAAATTGTAGTACATACTCTGAATATTGATCTGAAGTTTACACCGGTAAAGCAGAAAAGAAGAACCCAGGGTCCTGAAAGGTCAGCAGTGTTTAAAGAAGAGGTAGACCGGCTCATGGAGAATGGTTTCATTAGGGAGTCTACTTATCCGAATTGGGTTTCAAATCCAGTATTGGTTAAGAAAGCTAATGGGAAGTGGAGAGTATGCATCGACTTCTTAGATTTAAACAAAGCCTGCCCCAAAGACTGCTTCCCGTTACCCAGGATAGATCAGTTGGTGGATGGAATAGCGGGGCATGAATTGTTATCTTTTATGGATGCTTACTCCAGATAAAACCAGATTATGATGCATGAGCCGGATCAGGAGGACACCAGGTTCATCACCGACGTTGGTCTCTACTGCTATAGAGTCATGCCCTTCGGACTTAAGAATGCAGGGGCAACTTACCAAAGACTCGTCAATGCTATGTTCAAGCCACAGATTGGAAAAACTATGAAAGTTTATGTTGACGATATGCTGGTGAAATCAAAGAAGGCAGTAGACCATATGGATCACTTGGCAGAAATGTTTGCAGTCCTCCGAAAGTACGGAATGAAACTTAATCCTTTGAAATGTTCGTTTGGGGTGGAGTCCGGAAAGTTCTTGGGTTTCATTGTGAGTGCTAGGGACATTGAAGCTAATCCTGCTCAGATCGCTCCCTTAAAAGAAGTCAAAGCTCCTAGAACGAAGAAGGAATTGCAAAGTCTTAATGGAAAAGTCGCTGCCTTGAGTCGATTCATTTCCAAAGCTACTGATAAATGCATTCCATTCTTTGATGCTCTGAAGAAAGGAAGGAAATTTTTTGACTGGACTCCTAAATGCCAGAAAGCTTTCGATGAGTTGATTCATCATATGGAAACGCCTCCAATAGTTTCTAAGCCCGACAATGGTGAAGATCTTTTCGTATATTTGGCAATCTCATCTCATGCTCTCAGTGCAGCGTTGGTACGGGAAAATGCAAAAATTCAGCTCCCGGTCTATTATATCAGCAAAAGATTCACTGGGGCAGAGATGAATTATTCAAAATAGGAAAAGCTCGCCTATTTTCTACTAATTGCATCAAGAAAATTAAGGCCATATTTCCAAGCTCATCCTATCAAAGTCCTCACTGATCAACCTCTGAAGCAAGTCCTGTTTCGCCCTGAGACTTCGGGTCGTCTTTTGAAGTGGAATATTGAACTCAGCCAATACGACATCACTTATCATCCCCGGAGAGCAATCAATGGACAAGCTTTAGCAGATTTCATCGCAGAATGTATAGATAAAGGTTACAGTGAGGAAGAGGTGACTGATAATACCCCAATTCGATGGAAATTATATGTTGATGGTGCAAGAAACGATTACTGTTCCGGAGCTGGGGTTGTGCTTGAAACCCCTGAAGGGCGGTCATTATGTTATGCACTGAGATTGGAATTCCCTTCGACAAACAGTGAAGCAGAATATGAAGCTCTTTGCCGGCTTGAAGATTGCTAAAGAACTGAATGTCATAGTGTTGCAGATCTTCAGTGATTCATAGCTTATTGTATGCCAAGTCAAGAAAGAGTTTCAAACTAAAGGAGGAAATCTGCCTGCTTATTTGTCAAGAGCCTGGGAACTTCTCGATGATCTTAACCATTATATGATAAGTCATATACCCCGGGAAGAGAACATGAAGGCAGATTCTCTCGCAAAGTACGCAAGCACTGGTGAAGCTCAATTATCGGGATTAGTTCCTGTGGAAGTCCTGTCAGCTCCAAGCACCGATGAGATGGATATTGACATGATCATGACTATATCTCAAGAGCAAGAATCGTGGATGACTCCGATAATGGAATATCTGCTCAATGGTTCTCTACCAGAAAATTCAAAAGAACGACAGAAGCTGCTAAGAGAAGCCTCTAGATATATAATTCAAGATGGCCGATTGTACAGGCGAGGATTCTCAATGCCATTACTCCGATGTGTGACCAAGGAAGAGGCTAAGACAATTCTAGCTGAAGTACACGGAGGAGAATGTGGAGATCATTCAGGTGGTCAAACTCTAGCAAAGAAAATTCTCCGTTATGGGTATTTTTGGCCAGACATTAATCGTGATGCTGCAAGCTACGCCCGAAAATCTGACCGATGCCAGAGATTTGCAAAAATCCCAAGAGCACCGTCCACCGAGATAACACAGATGGTCAGTCCATGGCCATTTGCTATTTGGGGAATAGATCTCATCGGGCCTTTGCCAACCGCCAAGTCCGGAATCAGATATGCTATTGTTGCTGTTGATTATTTTACTAAATGGGCTGAATCTGAACCATTAGCTACTATTACCTCTAAAAAGATGATAAACTTTGTAACTAAGAATATCATTTGCAGGTATGGTGTGCCTCAAAAGATAATCGCAGACAATGGAACCCAATTCGAAAGTGAAGAGTTCCAAGCGATTCAAGATCCAAAAAAGCTTCCAACAGTGGCTCATCCGCAGGCAAACGGGCAAGGGAAGCAGTAAACAAAATTATCAAATCAACCATCAAAAAACAGCTAGAAAAAGAGAAAGGTGGTTGGGTCGATAAGCTACCACTAGCACTATAGGCATACAGAACTACCCATAAAACTGCGACTGGGCACACTCCATTTTCATTGGCATATGGATCAGAAGCAATGATTCCGATGGAGACAGAAGTCCCTTCACACCGAAGAAAAGAGAAAGGTGGTTGGGTCGATAAGCTACCACTAGCACTATAGGCATACAGAACTACCCATAAAACTGCGACTGGGCACAATCCATTTTCATTGGCATATGGATCAGAAGCAATGATTTCGATGGAGATAGAAGCCTTCACACCGAAGAATCCATTTCGATCAAGCTGAAAATGAAAAGCTACAACTTGAAGCATTAGACTTCCTTGATGAAAGAAGGGAAGAGGCTCAGCTCAGAATTGCAGCCCATCAGCAAAGAATTGCCAGGCACTTCAATTCCAAAGTTCGCCAACGCAACTTTGAGGTTGGAGATCTAGTCTTGAAAAGGATCACGACAGCAACAAGAGTATTTGCGCCAAACTGGGAAGGGCCGTGTGTCATAGGCAAAAAACTTCTTGATGGCACTTTCGAACTGACAACTGTCGAAGGAGATCCAATTCTAAGGGCTTGGAACAGCAATCACTTGCGCCCGTATTTTACTTAAAAGCTTTATTGAAATACTGTAAAAGAATTATGCATGTATGATTCTTGTATTGAAAGCCATTGTAAAGCCAGTGCAAGTGAATAATAAGAACTATAAAGTGAACGTAGGTCCAGTTCTCGGCCGAACCACTATAAATCTTGTGTTCTCTACTATTACAAAATGCCTGTTTTATTTCGATATATGTAAAGTACTTTAATTGTATTACTAAAATGTCGATTTAATATTGCAGGCCATTAAAACAAAGCTCACCCATTCAATACCAAGCGATCCTTAACATCACTCAACAAACAAATGTTAAGCCACAAAAATTCCAGATCAAATCCTATATAAGAAGTGCTTCAAGCAGACAGTTAGTAGTTCCGCCAGAGGTGGGCCCTTATTAATTAATTGTGATCGTTTGTGCAAACGAACATCCGATTAATTAGCCTATGTCCGCCCCTGCGAGCTTACTTAACAATGAAGTACACTCCTTTGGATAAAATAAACTACTTGCAAAAGAAAGGAATGTGTGCTTGAAGATGATAACAAGGAGTCGCTGATATGTGCAAATGGAAAAAAGACATGGGCGAGCAGGCAGGAAACAACCAAAGACCTCTTCAGAGGCACAACTCTTCGGAGGATAAAGACCTCTAGCGGGACTTGCTAGAAAAAGAAAGTTCTCTTTCTCAACAAAAAAAAGATTGGTGGAATGAACGGAGGCACCTTCCCAAGTGGAAGGCATGGCACTCGTTAACTAGCTGAGAACGTTTGCAAACGTCCAAGTAACTTGTGTCCGCCCCGTGAATCCATCCAACCATGAGAAAGAAACTTCCAGGCAAAAGCCCTACTTGGAGGTACACATTTCACCGTGATCTGAAATAAAACTTCACACGAGTCGAAATGTGAAAAGACCTCTTCGGAGGCACACATTCCACCGAGATCTGAAATAAAACTTCACAAGTGTTGGAATGTGAAAAGCCCTCTTCGGAGGCCCATTTCACCAGAGTTGAAATGCTAAAAGACCTCTTCGGAGGCACACATTTCACCGTGATCTAAAATAAAACTTCACACGAGTCGAAATGTGAAAAGCCCTCTTCGGAGGCCCTCTTTCCAGCAAACAGGGAAAAAACAAAAGCCTCTTCTCAGAGGCAGAAACAAAAAGCCCTCTTCGGAGGCCCGCTTCCCCGCGTACAGGAAAAAACAAAAGCCCTCTCCCCAGAGGCACACATAAAAAGCCCTCTTCCCAGAGGCACAATCAAACAAAAGCCCTCTTCGGAGGCACAAATAGGTCAAAGCCCTTTTTCGGAGGCCCACTTTACCGCGTAGGAAAATTCACTTGCCAAAAATAAAAGTGACTTTCTCCGAAAGTGAAATGTAAAATCTTCTTCAAAAAAAAGAAGAGAAGACTTCTCCAATACGAGGCACATTCTACTAAATCAGAAAAATATTTCCTTAAAATGGAAAAATTATTCTCTAAAGTACGGATGCAAACCTCCTTCAAATGGAAAAGTTGTTGTCTAAAGAAAGAGTACAAGTCTTCTCGAAACAGAAGAGTTGTTCTCCCAAATTTTGCCAATGTGAAAGAGATTGCAATAAACCATGGTATGGGGGCAATATAATATAGTTACAAAAATAAAAGCAATGTTCAAGCAACATACCATAGGTTTACTGCAACATCACATAGAGAAAATAAGAAACTTGTACGAAAAAGAAGAATAAACGCATTCACAAATACATACAGAAGTTTGTACAAGTAAAAGGATCATTTTATTCCATACTATGAAAATTTTATACATGTACAGGTTTTAAAATAAAAGAAGGCGGGGACCGGTACCCGCACAATCTCCGGTCAACAAAAGTCTTTATATGTTCAAGCAAAAAAGCGAGACGAAAAGCATAAGGGCCAACCTATCACTTCTTCTTCCTGCCACCTTTCGAGCCCTCGCCTGGCCGGATGATTAACTTTTTGGGTTAACTTGTGAGAGTAGGGGAAGAAAGAGGAAGGGGTGCAATTGGACTTTCTTCTGTTTTTTCTTCGCCGACAGAAGCTTCTCTCTTTTTCTTTGAGACTCCACGCTTCCCCTTCTTCCTTGAAGAAGACTCACTGCCCGGGGAGAAAAGTGCAGACAACTTTATGTCATCAGAAATAGTTTGCTCCGGGGTTCTTTTGCCTTCTTCAGGTTCTTCGGCCTTCTGTTCTTGAGAAGTGACCTGGTCATCCAAGCCTTGAAGAGCTTCTATCTGCTCCTCTTGTGACCCCGGTTGAGAAATGGAAGGAGGAGTAATCTGAAGAGGCGGAGAGGAAACAGCTGGAAGAGGGAAGGCTGAACAACACTTGGCGCTTTCACTACAGGAGAAGAGAAGTTAAAGTCAGTATCTCTCATAAAAAGAGGAGAAAGTGGTGCATCAAGATTTAAGTAATAATCAAAAAGTTCATCAAGCTCGTGTGAAGTAAACAAGCAGTCCACTTGAGTAAGATCAACATTAAGTTTACCTGGAGAAGTAGGCTTTACTATGTCAACTTCAAAGTCCTGCGCCTCAGTGCTTTCTTGAGTCACATCTCCAGTGCGGGAGGTTGCACTTTCAATAGCAGCTTTAGCAGGAGGTGGAGAATGGGAACTGGAGCCAACAATATCGATGTCTGCCGAAACCGAAGGTTGAACTGGGTTGGCTGAGGTTGCCTTCCCTAAATGTTCTCCTTCTGCCATTTTGGCTCTCTCTTTAGCAATTTGCTCCTTTCCCCGCAAGAGCAGCACATGCATCGTCATCTAAATAGTGCGCCATTAAATCTACTTCAGCATATCTAGCTCCTCCAAGTATATCAAGTGCGGCTTCCCACACTTTGACCAAAGTGATTTCGTACTTCGGCCCCAAAAATCTAAGGCTACCGCGCCCCATAATACTATGAATGTAAAACTCGAATAAAGTAGAGCTGACTTCGGCTTTAGTTGCCATATGAGATTCCTCGGCTGCTGCTTTGCCGGCAATAGCTTCATCACGCTCCTTTTCAGCTACAGAAAGTCGAGCTTTTAGCAGTTCAATTTCCAAATTCTGGGAGTTGGTTTTTTCTCGCAGCTGAGCAACGTCAGCTCGGTAGCTTTCCACAACTTGCTGTTGTGCTTCAAATTTAGCTTCAGCGTCTCTCTGTGCAGCGTGAGCATCTCTCACCTGTTTTTGAAGCACTTCTTCTCTTTGAGAATAGGAAGTGGAAGAAGTGGAAAGCTCTTCTTTAAGTTTTTCAACTTCCGCTTCAAGCTTCTCATTCTAAGCGGCAATACTCTTCATCTCCGCATCATGCTGATCGAGTGTTTTCTGCCCCTCGGATTTGTCATTTTCCATAGTCAGCATGGCATGGAGATTTGCGCGGTTTACTCTTTGAAGCTCATCAACAAGTTTCTGCCCACTAGACATTCTCTCGATATCGAGTCTGACGGCATCAAGTTTTCGCAACATGGCTTGCTTATCGATTGGGACCAAGTCAAGATCGAAACGCACTCCCTTCAAGCACCAATGCGGAAACCGACTTTGAAGAGTAACCGGACCCTGCCCAACTTGATACGGGGGCCTACTGATGATTGTTTGAATATCGGTTCTTTGAAGGGCAGGAGAGCTGGAAGGAATTTCCAAAGAGACGGGAGCACCGGGTTTTTCATAAATTTCAGATGACGGTTTCTCACCAAGTTTGGCCCGTTTTCTCGGATCTTCAACGACGTGACTTTTCCCTTTATCATCACGGGATTTTCGTTTGTGGGAATCATCCTCTCTCTGAGAAGAATCATGTCGTTCGTCTCTTCTCCCGTAGCGTTCTTCATAAGCACGCTTCTCACGAGCTTTCCTCGCAGCTCTTTCTTTGTCGGTTTCCCAGGAAGCAGGAAGATACCTCTTGGGGACATAGGAGTCGCGTTTCTCATAACGCTGGAAATCATCGTAGTAGGAGCCACTTCGTCCCATTGGAGAACCTTAAAAAAAAGAAGATAAATTCAGAAATCTTCAAAGCAAGGAAGTTGAATGCATATAAGTGCTGAAAAGTCCTAAGTGTGTGTAATGTGCAAACTACACGCGTCAAACTACGAACCACTCCTCGGTTGGGGGGTGATGATGGATTTTACAGCAAGTGTCGACTTTTGGGCTGACGGAGTTTGTTGCAAGACAGATGTCGCTTCAACTACTGGAGAAATAACTTTAGTAGCAGCGGTATCATCTTTAAAAAGCTCCTGTGAAGTGATCATCAAATCGCTCAACCCCTCAAAAATGTCGTCACCATTGTGCCCGGCGGGACCCTTGCCCTCAGCTCCTTCATCAACAGTCTTCCCGAATTGGTGAGGAGGTTCCTCTTCCTCAATGACCGGGGCAAGTGCATGTTTGCCGGACGACCCCGCAACGTCAATAGAAGTAGAGCACTTCACCAGTGAAGCCTCAACAGTATGTTCTTTCGGTGTAAGTTCTCTGACGGAAACTGGGGCATCCGATGTCTCTACTAGAGAATCAGGGACTTCATGAGACTGAGTAGAACGGGAAGGGTGAAGAAGTCCGAATTGGTGAAGAAATTCATCTTTCAACAAAAATTTAATACTTCTTTCCTCAATCGCCATGGCACTTAATCTTTCAAAAGTCGGTTTGTGGCTAGGATCTCTAGAGGGAGGAGGAAGTGCTGTAAAAGAAAAGAACGAAATTATCACCTAGCAACTCGGACTTTGAAAAGCTCAAATGGAAAAAGTGGGAGTGAGCAAACTTACTTCCTACTCTCCAGATGGCGTAAAATCCTGGAGGACGACGAACGAAGAAGAATTGATTTAAGAACCCGTGGGCACTTTCCGGAAGATCGACGATCAGTCTACGGTTTCTGGCGCTTCTCACGAGTGTGATAGAGGGATGATCTTTGTTCTTTGCGAATGTGCATAAGTAACAGATTTCTTCAAAGCTTGGAAGACGATCAAGTGTCCTCCTGAACAACACACAAAGTCCCATTAGGATGGCATGGCCATTGGGATGCAGTTGGAAAGGAGAGATAGTTAATCGGAGAAAGAGTCGTTGAAGAAAGTCATTAAACGGAGGAATGGCACCACATAGGAACATCTGACGGTTGATAGCGATAAAACCGAGAGGTGGCCTATCAGCAGTATCGTTTGGCCCAGGAAGCAAAGAGTCTGCTTCAGCAATACCAAACTGAATACGTAGTTGGTTGAACGCCCGCTGACTCAGAGTAGTTGGAGTCCTTTCTGGGGGATCATCCAGGGGAGTGGCTATCGGGAAGACATCTTTAGCTTGCTCTATTATTTCTTCTTGAGAAGACATTCTACACAAGGAACTGGGTATTCAAATATGAAGGTGCACGTTTCCTAAATGTGTGAAGTGTTGTGCAAAACTAACAAAATGACAAGCAAATATAGCTGAAATTAAACTAACAGGCATTTGTCAATTATAAAGTTTCGGGGTTTGTTGTTTTAAGTCCAAATACAAGTGCAGTGTTGATGCAAACAAATCAGTTTTAATTGATTAACATTGCTTTGCTTTAATACTTCACTTGAGTTTGTTGATTCATAGCATTTCATATAATTTCTTTAAGTTGATTATCTTTTATCGACTAATCTGTCATTCGATGTGGGCGATCAGTGGCAGTATATTCGTCCCATTTTTCTACAAATGTTGTATTTGACAGGTTATTAGTGTTAAAGTTAATGAAATCTGTAGAAGTACAACAAGTTCAAGCATGTTATCTCGACAGTTCAAGTTGGGGATTCAATTCAGCAATGTCATGTGCATTCAAGTTGAAAGGAGTTCAAGGCAATGCAAAATAGGCTAAGTCCTAGGTCGTTCAAATGCATAAGCGACCTACGACCTATGCCACAAGAAGTTAGGTCGCAAGTATGGTAGGTCAGTCACTCTGTTTAAAGTTTCATGTCATTCCAACAAGTTCAAGACATAGAGCTTCGGGAAAAGGCAGTGCAAATTTTGCTAAGTATTAGGTCGCTTGAGCACACACGCGACCTAGAGCTTAAGTCGCAGGAAGATAGGTCGCAAAGGGTGATGCCACAAGCAGTTAGGTCGCGAAGGTTAGCTTAGGTCGCAGGAAGATAGGTCGCAAAGGATGATGCCACGAGCAGTTAGGTCGTGAAGGTTTTTAGGTCGGTTAAAGTCACTAGGTCGCTTCTAAGGCGACTCGGCAATATCAAGCTACCTCCCATCAAAACTCTTATGTCCTTCTCTCCACTCATCAACTGCCATGTGTCCATCCCCTCCAATTCGCCAGGAATGTTACAAACCCTTTAACCCGAAACATCTTCGTCTCCTCCACACCTTAAAAAACCCACAATCAACTTCAAAAAATTCCCAGTTCACTCCGAAACTTCATAAAACCCTAAGACAATGCATTTTTCAAGAATAAAACACTTGCCAACAATCGGCAACGATCGAAAAGCAAAACAATGTGTAGTCCCCTAACACGGTAATAAGAATTGCAAGAAGTTGGTTATGGAGGAATGATAAACGCGGCGGCCGGACGATCAAGTTTACCTAAATTTGCTGGTGAAGATGATGACCGGAGGCGCAGGGGGAGGAGTTTCGCTTCAATTCTCAGGCTTGAATGCAACAGTGACGGCAAAGAAATAAGCAGTAAAGTGAGAAGGAGGAAACGAGTTAATGGATTATATAGGGGGAAAAGAGGAAGGTGAATGGACACGCGAGTTAGCTCATCTCCTAGGTCGCTCACGACCTAGCAAAATTAAGTCGAAGCACACGACCTATGGCATAGGCGTATACTTTGAGAGGCAAATGTTAACTCCTCTATTCCACGGTTCAGCGACCTAAGGAAATAAGCGACCTGAAAGAATTAAAGTATGAACGACCTAACGACCTAAAGACCCCTAACGACCTAGCGACCTAAAGATATCGCGACCTAGCGACCTAAGCTTATCAACAACCTAACGACCTAACCATCAACACAGGGCAACTGCATATCACAACAAAGAGGCTTCGCGACTTAATGGGCTAAAAGTACAAGAGATCTACGACCTAACAGCCTATGGACTAAAGCGACCTAGCGACCTAGTAGCTAAACGACGGTCTAAAAGATCCAGCGACCTAGCGAGTTATCACAGAATGAAGCCGCTTGCTTATAGGCCGCTCCCAACCTTAGGTCGCCAACCATCCTCCCATAGGTCGCTCATGACCTAAACAATGCGAAGTAACTTCTTATGCAGCTTCCTCCCTAGGTCGGTCACGACCTATGACTTGCTAGATTGTTCGAGGTGATCAAGTACACCCTAGTTAAGCCGTAAACCGCTCCCACTAGGTCGCTCACGACCTACGACCTATCCAAGGTCGCTCGCGATCTACGACCTAATTCAGATTTCTCCTATAAATATCCCACCTACTCCAACCGAGAAGGGATCTTTTTTGGCTCATTTCTATAACGCAGATACTCTGCTGAATTCTCGACTCACTCGACACTTCAAATACGAAAGACATCTCAGTGAACTTCAAGAAGAAATCTAACACATTCGACATGGATTCAAAGAGTTCTTCTACATCGGAGTTCTAGCTATTTGTCCTAGTAGTGTTGTAATCGAAGATTGTTGTAAAGTTGTAATTGATTCAGCAATAAAGAGGATTGAAGTGGACGTATGCTTAACTTGAAGTCGAACCACTATAAAACTGTTGTCTTTTACTGCTTTCTCTGTGACTTTTCTAATTACTTCTAATTCCCGTATTGACAGGTGGTGCTTTCACTTAATCTCTACTTGCATCGGGACGTTATCGTTCAATTTTAAGCGTTAACAGTCATAATGGACAGGTTGACTAAGAGTACCCATTTCATTCCAGTTAAGTCAACTAGGGCGGCTCCTATTTTAGCTAAGTTGTTCGTGAAGAACATAGTTACACTGCATGGAATTCCTATTAGTATAGTCAGTGATAGAGATGCTTTGTTTACGTGAATTCTAGAAGAGTCTATAGGATGTGTTAGGTACCAAGCTCAAGATCAGTACTACGTATCACCCTCAGACGGGTGGGCAGACAGAGAGAGTCATTAAGTACTCGAGTATTTGTTAAGAGCTTGTGTATTGGCCTTTGGTGGATCTTGAGAGGAATGACGCATTTTGAAGATTTGTATGGAAGGCTATGCAAATCATTAACATGTTGGTTGGAGACTAGAAATAGATTAATCTTGAATCCGAAACTGGTTAGAGAGGTTACAGAGAAGATTGAGTTGATCCAAGAAAGGATGAAAGAAGCTCGGTTTATTCAAATGGAGATAAGATGCGTAACAATCTAAAGTTCTTAGTTGGAGATAGAGTTTTCATTAAAGTATCCCCAAGGAAGGGTGTAGTACGATTCGGAAAGTCGGGGAAACTGATACCGAGATATGTTGGTCCATTTCTAGTTATAAAGAGGATCGAAAAGCTCGCATGTAGAGTAGAATAGCCGAACAGAATGGCAGATGTGCATAATTTTTTTTCATGTGTCTCATCTTTGTAAGTACGTACATGATCCACATACTATGATTTCTCTAACAGAATTGGAAGATTTGATAGAATCGAATTTGACTTTTTTCTGACAACCAGTTCGAGCTGTAGTGAGAGACGAGAAGAGGTTAAGAAACAAGACGGTCAAGTCGGTGAAAGTTCAGTGGAGGGACAATGGGAAGGACTATGTTTGGAAGACAGGATTAGAGATACTTATCCAGATCTGGTGTGAGGGTATAATCTATATTTGCTTTATATAGACTGTTGCTAGTCAGGTAGGATAGTATGGTACTTAGGAGATGTTACAAATGATTGCTACACTTAGTATTTAGTCCTTACTAAATTTCGAGGATGAAATTCTTTAAGGAGGGGAGCCTGTAACACCCCTTATTTTAATAAACACAATTCCTAACCTACTTAAATTTCAAATCATTTTCAATTTATCTTTCTAACCTTTATTTATTAAAAATTATTACCAAAACCTATTTTCAAAATATTAGCATAAATTCAAATAAATAATTTAAAAAATATTAATATAAATTCAAATAAATATTTTAAACAAAATATTAATATAAATTCAAACAATAGATTAAACATATTATATATTAGTCAAATTAAATCTTATTAAATTTTATTATATTAGGTTTTATTAAATTAAATATTATTATTAAATTTATTTTATATTAAATCTTATTTAATATATTTAAATATAATAAAATTGTAAGTAAAATCTTAAAATTTACATTTTTCAAAACTTAGCTTATAATTTAAAATTTCCGAACACATAATTTAAAATCTAAATTTTTATACATATTAAAACTAAAATAATATCTTTATATTATATTTTAAAACCAAAACACATATATTTTCTTTCTTCAAAATTTGGAAATCATTTAAAAATAAACAAACGGTGTCCATATATAATTTTCTATCCTATGGTCAAGTGTTACAGATATTTATCATTTTAATCCTTAATAATTTAATATTTATGGGTATATATCATTTCAACCCGCAATACAAAAGTTTCAAAATCAATAAAATCGCTTGGATTTTTCATTTCAACCCATAACAATTTTCCTAATCTATAAGGTCATTCGGGTATATATCATTTCAACCCATAGTGATTTCCTAACTAACATGGAACTTGCAGAGTGAGAACACTAAATAATTATATAAAATAACGTAGCATATCAGTGGCAAATATGATCATAATTAGAAATTTAAATATATATTCAACTGGTCATGGTGTCAAATGTCAATTAACATAGGTTAACAAGTTTAAATAATAACAGATCATACTTAACAATTTAATTACTAAACAATTCAAATTTAACAATATATTTCAATCGTCATTTCATATGAAATCAATTTACTAAACTTAATAATGTCAACCGTGAGTGATCGCTCACCTTTAGAGGTTGGAGAAAACAATGACAACGAAGAATGATGCAAACGAAAACGAACACACATATAGATAAGCGACAAAGCTAGAAATGCTGCTATAATTTCGGATAATGAGCATTCAAGGCAAAGCGAAGAAAATAAGTACATGAATTCGAAGAAAACAAATCAAAGCTAGCTGGAGATTGATGGAAACAATATATACATATATATGTAATACATATACCAAGATATATACATATATATGTAATATAGATATATACCTCTTTTTTTTCTTTCTCAAAGATGAAAAGAAACTGCTGCATGGCTGGAAACCACTTGGTTCAGGCGAAATGAAGGACGAGCAAGTCACAGGCTAATATACCGCCTAGTTTATTTTTTTATATAGTAAAGGAGGAGTGCAGCTTCTCTGTGAACGATGATGACACAATAGTGGCTGTGAAGTTGTCGGCCGCGTGGAGATGGGTGCTCGATGCCTGAGGTGGCTGCTCCTACGGGTGTGGAGAAGGCGGTCAGTGGAGGGTGCCAATGGGGAAGGCATGCACAAGCTGTTGTGAGGCTGGAGGAGGTTGTTCTCGGGAGTTGCGGGTGCCAGGTGGTTCAAGGGTTGGAGGGAAGGCGATGCTCAGATCTGGTCATTGGAAGGAAGCAGGGTTTTGTTGTGGTATAGGAAGGGTCGGGGTGGGGTTGCTCAGTGGTGAGAAAGCAGTGTTAAGGTCGAGTTGGTTGCAGTGTTCGACTAAGGGAGAGGGTTGTGGCGTTCGGGTATTTGGGTGCTGGTTGTTGCGTTTAGGGGTGGAAGGCAAGGGTGTTTGAGCTGTGGGAAGCAAGGTGGCTTACGGCCATGGGAGAGAGTGGGAAGGTAAGTGGCTTGAGGCTATGAAGCTGAATGTGAGGCCGTGAAGGTGAAGGGAGGAACGAGCGGGTTTGCTACTAGTAAGCGATCGGGTGGAGAGGTGCCAGGTTTGTTCGGGTGGCGGTAATAGGAAGGGTTTTTTCGATGGTTTAATGGACAAGCAGGTTGCAATAAAATGAGAGCAACTATTATATATACTATATTCTTCTTGAGTGAAAGAACAAAAATTTATATATTATCTATTGCAAATCAGAACAAAAGAAGAAGGAGGGGAGGGAGAACAAAAATAAAAAGACAGACCAACATTATAAATGGAATATAGGAAAGAGTGAAAGTCAAGCACGTAACTCTGGAACAATTAAAAGAAAATGGCAGTTTACTTTCAACCGGCAGATTTGAATGGCCACAGGGTAACCGAAAGTTCAAACGGGTACCTATGCGGCTAACCATTTCACAGATTCCGCGCGTATCGGATGCCGAAAGACACAAATAAATATACTATGGAGATCAATACGACGAGGACAACATAATGGTACACAGATATGAGTGATACGACCCACCTATCAAAACTCGATATTCGCTGCCAAAATGCTGCTAAAATGCCGAAAATAATATACACGGAGCTAGAGCAATCCAAATTTGTCTCGTTTAGAAAATGTTCAACATTTTTGTTATATAGAAATTTTCAGGTTTCAAAAATGTTTTATTTTCGTCGAATTTAACTGATTTAAATTTTAAATTGAAATTTCATAGCTAAACAAACTTACATATATTCCAACAAAAATTTGCCACTTGCTATGCTTCAACAGACGCATACCAAATATCAAATTTTTATTTCTAAAATTTTGTTATTTAATTTCATGAAAAATTTAGTTAATTATGTTATAAAAGTTGTTAAAATTTCTGGGCCATTACAGATGCTGCAATCATCCATAGTTATTAATCCTTGGTGACCAAATACGGTAATGTTAGATAAATGATATACCAGAAACACATAGATATGGAGAAAGTTTAAAATTTCAGAACAAATTTCACATTCCATGGCATTTAAACATCAATATCACACAGTTTTGATCTAAAACCATATGCACCATTATTTAAACAATCTTTTTTAATTTAAATAAACCATAACTTAAGCATATCATCATCAAACATAATAATACGAATTCAAACTTAAAATTTCCATCTCTATTTGTTAGATATGTGTTTCGGATTTAAGTTTAAATTTGTATCTATGATATGCTTGAGTTATGGTATATTTAAATTTAAACAAGATTGTTTAAATAATGGTTCATACTGTTTTAGATCAAAACGGTGTGATATTGATGTATAAATGCCATGTAATGTGAAAGTTGTTTTGAAATTTTAATTTTTTTCCATATCCATGCGTTTATGGTACATCAATTTATCTAACATTACCATATTTTGTTGCCGAGGATTAATAATTGTGGATGACCGCAGCATCCGTAGCTGTTAGTTTTGAGCCTCTAAGTAGAGGATGTTATAAGAATACTTCCCATACCACCATAATTATCATGATCATTTATAGAAATCAAATTTCCTATACTTGTCATCTCCTATATTTCAACTTACTTATCCCTTGCTAGATTCAAAGCCAGGTAAGTCAGAGCACTGGATGCATATCAAGCCTTTCCTTTGGCACTCTGAATATAGTTCTCACAGATAGAGGATTAATTTACACATCGGATATTAGTGCCAGATATTGGACTAATTAATTTCCATAAGCAACCAAATTCGAATATGAGAATAATACTTCATATACTTAGCATCAATCTTTAATTTCAAACTTAAACTATCCTTTGGTTAATAATAAAGAAGTTCCAATCGGGATACTACTACCTCTTGAACCTTGACTCGATAACATTCTTAACTTCCAGGATAGGTAGAAGTCAACCTACCATGAAGTTTAATATCGAGAATAAGATTTATAAATTTCACGTACTATTTATAACAAACATATTATTATAAAACATGACTTTCTTTCTTCCTTCCCAAAATCATTTACTATGACAAAAATAATATAGTCCGTAATCTCTTCCCTTTTCTCAAAATATTTATTAAAACAAGAGCGCTGCAATCCATGACTTATTCCTCTTTTAAAAACAATTTTTAAAAACTTCTTTAAATAAAGTTGAAAATCTACATATCAATCATAGTTGAAATTTTTGTTTAAACCATTTTTGATTTGGCAGCCAAGATCCCTTTTTATAGAAATATCATTTGTTAACTATATCAAATAATACCTTAAAATAAATTACATAAATTTCAAGTCCCCTTTGAAAACACTTTAAACAAAGTTTAAACTTCCAGTTGAAACATAACTTAAAAGCCGTCACTTTAAAAGAGAACTCAAGTTTGGAAAAAAATTGATTTCCTTTGCATAAACCCATTTTTTAGAAATCTCACATAAAATCCCTTTGAAATTTAAATCCTTTCTAAATGTTCTTCCTTATAATTTAAATTACTCAAATCATGATTCAGACTCTTATACAAAACATCACTTGAAAACCATTGTTAAACTAAATTTGATTTAGAAAGATAAGATTTCCCTTTATGCAAAAGTGAGCCTCTTACTTAAATACCTCAAATATAAATCCTTTAAAAAATAATTTGTATAAATTCCAAACCTCTTTTAAACTCTTTTAAACAAAGTACAAACCTTCACCAAATCATAATTAAAAACCATCACTTTCAATCTTACCTTGAAAAAAATAAAGGAATTTCTTTAAATATACCACTTGTTCAAAATTATTGTAAACCTTAAAATTCTTTTTAAAATACTTATATAACCTTTATAAACACATTTGAATTCGAAAATGTTAAAGTAGATATCCCATTTTACTATACTAAAATCTCGGATTTTCAAAGTGCATCCATAGTGACTATTGCTATATGGACCATAACTTTTCCAAACTTTGATTTTTATATCAAATAACTTTTAAACCACCTTTCTTTCTATATTTTGAACTATTATAAATATAGAGAACATTTCACTTTGAAATATTATAAAGTTGAAGTCAATTTAAAATCTATAACTTTTGAAATTCAGAAAGAGGCTTCACGATCGCTATGGTACTTAAACAAGCTACCATTTACTTTTAATCTCAAAAGAATTCAACATTACCAAGCCATAGCATATTATTGTTACATGCACATATATAAAAATGAAATGTAAAACAATGGGCAAGGAATCCTTTTGGATCCCTCTACACATTCTGCTCTACAAGACACTTCGACTTCCTTTTTTGTTTTTTCCCATTGCAACACAATGGTTATTTCATTACATCCTCCTTTGAACGGGAATCAATAATAATAACCAACAATATATGGAAATATATGACTCTGTAATCACTAAATTGTTACAACATTTATAACCAAACCAAAGTATGAAATCTCACATTCAAAGAAACCTAGACTATGAGAAAAGTCCACTACTCATTGCTACTACCTACCAACCTCTACTACTTGCAAAAACTAGCTAAAAGATCCTAGGATAATTTTACTTGGGCTCGGCCATGACGTAAAGGAGGGGCATTGGGTTTAAGTTTTTGGCTTAAAAAATAGAGCCACAAAAAAGGTTGTCTTCTCACTAGTTATTGACAAGATTCCTCTATGAATTTGGAAAGTGACCAATGTGAAAGTTCTTCCTTATTCTATTCTCTTTGGTTTAAAAAAATAATCACTCTATTTGGAGCTGCATTGTGGAAGTTATGGCTTGGGGAAGAGGAGGGTTTTTGTAAAAATTAGGACAAAAGTGATGTGAATAAAAATGAGATTTTGGCATGTTTACTATAAAAACTAGAAAAAATGACCAACATAAAAGTTCTTTCTTATTAAAGTATATTTTGATTAAAAAACGAATCACTCGATTTGCAGTAATTTTGTGGAAGTTATGGCTGAATGAAGAGGAAGAAGTAAGAAGACAGGAAAACTAGAGTAAAAATGGAAATTAAAGTGTGACGACCCGGAATTTTAAGCAATATTAATTTAATAATATTTGATAATAATTAAATTAATATGATCATTTTACGTTATAAATTGACAAGTTAAAATTATTTTAAAGGTTAATATTAATTTGATGATATCTATTAATATTTTTCTTAACAATATAAAATAGGCAAGTTAATTCTTTTGAAAACTAATAATATTTTAATTTGGGAATATTTATTTTAGCAATTTAAAATTTGGTAAGATATATTTTCAAAAGTTAATCAAAATATTTTCTATTTATAATATATATATTCATATATCTTGTAAATATGAAGTCTTTAAGTAATAAAAGCTAATACATTCAAATTGTAATATATATAATATATTATGGTTTGTATTTGTGTTTTAAAAATTTATTGTTTTGAATTTAATAAATGTTTCCAAACTTTATTATATATAATTTGTAGTTTGAAAATTTAATTTGTCTTAATACTTTTAAAATTGATATATGAGATTTAAATTTTTATAACAAGAATAATTTCTTATTTATGTATATATTTTAAGCTTTTGTTTTAAATGAGAATTAATTTGAAGTTCACATTCAATTGTTTTCAATATTCTTTCATTTTAATTTTAACATAAGATAAGTTGTTTTTAATTTTTTATATGAAGAGTTAAATTAAAATAGATATCTCAAGCATATAAACATTAAATTGAATCAAAAATATAAGTTATTTGAATTCACATGAATATTTATTAAAAGTTAAGTACACATTTTATAATCATATAAATATCACATAATTACATATACATAGTTTAAATAAATTATAAATAAGAAAATAACATTTGTAAATATTAATTAAACATTAAAACCAATTGTTAAACATTAATAAAACATTAAATAACATTTGTAAACAAATTGGTGTATATTAAAGACATTTGTAATTACTTGTGCATAGGTGTAAGATGAATGGAACATAGGGTAGACAAATGGCAATATTCTCTTAATAATTAAATTTAAAATGTAATTGTAAAATACAAAGAAGAGTTTTATTTTCAGCTAAGAATTCCTTTATTCTCTTCAACAAAAATGAATACAAAAAAATAAAAAAGGAAAGGCATTAAACTGTAGAAATCTGGAAAATAAGAAAAGAAGTAAATCTGAAAAATCTAAAACAAAGAAAATAAAAGATGATCTGGAAATGTAACGACCCAACTTCCAAACACCAGGAAGTCGTATCGCTAATAAGAAAGAAAGGGATAGAAAAGAGAAAGAAAGAGAAGAAGAAGAAACAACACATCAGAATCTAAACAGCGGAACGAATAAATTATATTAATAACATAAAATATTACATAGTTTACAATCACTATCAGAGTACACAGATAATACAATACATACTAGACAGTTATAACACCTGTCTAGTATTTACAACATAATACAACCTCAGAGAAAATCACAGAACACACAGCGGAATACTAATATCTAACGCAGAAGCCTCCTGCTCCATTGCTCCTCCAATATTCGTCAAAGCTAACCTGATTCCCTTGGCTACTCATAAAAATATGAGGACCCAAGAGTTTGTGAAAAACAAAAATAAACTCCGCGTCAGACATGGGTCTGTTGTGAGTAACAGGTTAAAGTTGCTTAACTTTCAAAAACCTTTTGAAAAGAAAGGTATCACGTAAGACTTCCCACACATAAACATGGAAAAGTTTTTACCTTACGCTAACCAAAACATTTGATAGGAAATCCAGTGATATTATAATAGGTCTAGGGTTTTCAAGTAAATATGAAGTAGCCGAAATTGTTACATCTATTAAATTCCAGCTACTAGCCACAAAAGAGGGTAATACAATCAAAACCGTTGGCACTTATTGGATTTTGGATTACATACAATGGCTGGGCTACTGGGGTACCGCCCGTCACAGTACGCGGCCTAGATCAACGTACCGAGGAGTACTCCCACTCCCCTGCAACACAAGGCCGGACCCATTCCTTACTGAACAGTTTCGAACAAGACAACCCCGCAGTTGGCGCGCGATTCCAACTGCCCACTAAGCCGAATAAAAAGGGACCTCTAGACAGGGATCAATCTTGCTCTCCAGTGGGTGCTACCAACGAAGCCTTGCTGCACCTCCCCTGTTTTAGCCATTCCCGGTTGATGAGGCTTGAGGCTACGATTACCTTTAGAGGACACTTTATCTTAGAATGCTCATCGTCCACGTGACGATGTTCTGAATGCATTCAATCCATACAAGTTCGTTCCGGGTTCGAACGAAACCGAAGGCATTATCTCGTTACACTCGTTTTGGAATCACCCTCAGAGTTAACGACGATAACCCTTGCACTTTGAATCTCCATCTCTAATCTATAAGTACTATTCCGTCAAACTCATTACGGAATCACCCACAGAGTTATACTGACGTATAGCCCTTACACCTCGAGTCTTCACTCTTCCCATAAGATTCACGACCTATCGTTAATTTGGATCGATGTGGTTTTCGGATATCCAAATATGGAAACCCGATCCCGGTCTCATCGAAATCCAAAGCGTGTCTTTTAGGTCCAAGTTGTTTTAGAGTTTAAAACAATTCAATAACATTATCTATATACACACAGATAGATAATTCAAAGATTCACAACAGATAATTATCATTATCATAACCACAGATAATCCACATTATCACTATTAAAGGATAATCCATATCAATATCACAATGCTACCAATGCATCCATATCAATCAACATTATTAATCTCATAGCTGAGATTCAAAACCATTCAAAGCAACCAATAACAACCATTCATAAGCAATGATCTATAATCATACTATCTATAATTAATTTAAAATGAATTAAATTAATTACATCATCTTTAATTAATTTAAAATGAATTAAATTAATTATTTATACAATATCAATCTTGCTTATATTATCATTAATTAATTACAAATTAATTAATTAACCTCTAATTTTATCATCTTAATTAATCAATCCTGATTAATTATACTTTAATTAATTTCACAAAATTAATTACTCTAAACCAATTACAGTAATTAACCTTTAATTACTTCATTAATTAATTAACTATAATCAATTACATTTAACCTTAATTAATTACAATTAATTAATTATCCTTAATTACTTATTATTGATTAATTAATATTAATTCATCAATCTTAATTACATCATTAATTATATTAATTAATGATTCTTAATTAAATTTAATTAGTTACTCCATTAAATTAATTAATTTCAGTAATTAATCTCACTTAATCCGTAATTATTAATCACCTTTGATAAATCTCAATCTGTAATTAACTACTTTAATTACTTCATTCAACTAATTAATCCTTAATTAATTTCTTTAACTAATTCCTTGATTAATTAATCCAATTATTTCACAATTTCATCATTATCCACTAATTACATCAAGTAATTTTCATTAATTACTTTACTGAGTAATTGTACTTCATTAATTACATTAAGTAATTATTTTACCAAATCATCAAGTGATTAAAATTAATTAAACTTAATTAATTAATTCAAACCAATCACATTTAACTCCATTAATTACATTAATTACTTCTATTAAGTAATTAACTTAAATAAACTTCACAATTGATTATCATTTAATTAATTAATCAAATTAATTATTTAAAATTAATCATATTAATTAATTGTTAAATAATCCTTAGTTAATGACCTTCATTAACTATTAGTCAAACTTTAATTACTTCTCTTAAGTAATTAACTTTCATTAATCATTATTAATTTATTTAAAATTAATCTTTAATACCCAATTAATTAATCTTTAATTATTAAGTTAATTAAGTGTTATCTGTAACTTAATTAGTCATAATTACTTGATTGATTAATTACTAACTATTAGTTAAATCACATTAATGATCCTTAATTATGGATTAATTACCCTTAATTAATTAATTAACTTAAACTTCAGATTAATAATTTAAAGCTCTTAATTATCTTAATTAAATAAACTACTCATTTAATTACCTTAATAGTTAAATGAAAACTTAAAATCATTAATTAATTCTAAATTTATTTTAATATAAAACCTTCCTTAGCAATAGTTAAATTATCATACTATTGCAAATATTCATTTCAAATACAATTTTATTTTTCATTTTAAGTTCAAGTTTAAAAATGAAATTAAATTATCTTTAACCAAATTAAAAACTTAGAATTCCATATGTTAAAGAATACTTATATAAAAGAAATTTAAAGATTTAAATTAAATTCCATTTAAATCTCTAATCATTTAAAATATACTTTAACTTTTAACTTATTTACAATATTTAAATTTATAAACTTTATTTCCAAAATTTAAGATTCAAATAAATTTTGAATTCAAATTTAAAATTCTGATTTAACTTAATTAAATCCTCTTTTACATCCAAACTCCATTTAAATTCAAATTCTTTAATTTCACTTCAGACTTCTTAAACACTTAATATTATTCAGTCAATTTGAATTTAAAAACTCATTTTTCCCAAGCTAGATTCAAATTTAACCTGAATCTATTTTTAAACTTAGATTTAAACTTAATTCAGATTGCAAACTAAATTTAAATCTCATTTAAAACTTTACTTCATTTAAATTCAGGTTTTTAAATCTTATTTTAAAAAATTAAACAGAGTTACAGGTTTCTGAATAAAAACCTGTAACAACTGCATTTACCCGAGCCAACTCGAATTCTACTTCGAGTCAACCAGCCCTCAACTTCGAGCAAACCTTCCACATGCATCGAGTCACACCCGAGGCCACAACTCCACAATTCCAACAATACATACTTCACCAGAAACGAAGTGCACCGTGCATATGCACGGTGACTTCGATCACCTCCGGCCATCTCTGGTGGTCGTCCCAAATCTGAAACCTTCTTCACATCCAAACAATATCATCAGATAATCACTTCAAACTCGAAATTGAATTCGAGTACTCAACTTCAAACCTGCAACAGCAAAAACAACCACCTCCCAAAACCTGTCAAACCCTTTCCCACAGTGCTCCGACCATCAGAGTCCTTCCACCTCCGGTCACGAGTTCATCTCTCAACCTACTATCATCCCCCAGAAACTCAATCGACTCGATCCTCCCAACAGGCCGTACTGACCCACACAAGATGCCTAGTTAAAACTAGGGCTACAGGAGATAATCCACCACCACCTCTTTCATAGTGATTCGCCTACACTTCCACCATTTTTTCCCTACTCACTGATCACCCTTCCATCTCCAAGCAGAAAGCCCGACCTCCAAAATCAACAGATCACCAGAAATCATGAATTTTCCCTATTCTGTTCATACAAGAACTTCACCTAAATCTTATTGCTAAAATTCTTGATTTTAGTATTAAAAATCTAGTTTTTAATTAGGTAATCATTTTGTAATCCTGAATCCATGATTTAAAAAGTTCGAATTTTGACTTGGATTAAATTTGCTCTGTTTTTCTTGATTTTCAAAGATAATACAAGTCATTATAACTTGAATAAATTTTTAAACCTTAATTCTTAATACAACAAACATAATTTGTTAGAATCTTAAATACTAACATTGATTACATCACGTGATAATGGGTTTTGAACAATTTCAAATCCTGAAACTAAGAACAGTAGTACAGAGACCACAGCATGCATACAAAATATATCTATTCATATATACATAGAAGATCTACTAAATAAAAAAATAAAAATAAAAACACATACTTAACAAAGAAATTAACATGCAACAGATTTAAATACTAATTTTTTTTAAAGTTACTCACCTGTTAAATAAAAGACAGAGCCTCCATCGTTTTGAAAACATCCTTCATTTGAAAAACTTTGACTTAGGAACTTGAATTGCTTTGATGAAGACTGAGTTGCTTATTTATTTTTAAACTGGAATGCTTGCTTCTTTAATTTAAAACTGTATGCAGACAGTTGCTTTGAATCCAAAATTGCAGGCTACAGATTTCTAATAAGGCGACAGGTTTGAAAATGCAGATTTTCAATTTGAAGATGTGCAGGTGGATTTTTGATTTGCATGCTACATATTTGGAAGGATTATAGGAATTTGATTTCATGAATTTGGTTTACAGGAGGGATTACTGATTTGGGATGAAGAAATGATTACAGATTTTAGTTTTTGAGATAATTTGTTTTAATTCTTCTTGGTTTTGAATAAGGGAATAGAAAAGAAATGGAGTTAAGGAAATGAAGGTTTTATATAAATGAACATGTGGTTTATTAAAATAAAGAAATTTAAGGGTTTTTAAAATGACACTTGTCATTAATTTTAACATTTGTCAAGTAAGTATGTTAGTTAATTAATACATGTTCTTTTAAATTTGAAAAATGCTTACACTTGTCATTAAATGTTAATTAGTTAAAATTATGTTAATTAGTTATTTAGTTAGATGTTAATCTAAGATAAATATAAATCCATGTTTAATTAATTAGTTAATATCTACTTATTTATATGTAGATAATATTAAAATGAATAAATTCAATTTTATTTATAAGACAAAGTTTATACAAATATTTCAAAATCAAAACAAATAATAAATATTTATACTTTAAATTTTAAAAACTTTGAATTCATGGTCAAATTGAATTTTTGAAATCCAGTTTATTTACAAATACGACTACAAATTTGAAATTTGAAAAACAATAATTCTTATTAAAAATTTATTTGTTGAAACAATGTATTATTATATTTTTAAAAATAACAATATTTAATAACCATAAATAACTTATAAAAGAAATTATTTCTTTATTAATAAATTATTTATTTTATCACATTATATTTAAAAGAAAATCAAAATAACCTTATTGCTATTTATTAAATTTTAAACTTGAGCTAAACATATTTTAAATCATTTCAATATTTTTCTTATGTATTTAAAACCATATTTATTTATGAAATAACCTTTTTAAAAGTTTAACCTTAAAATAAAATCATAATTTACAATTTTACTAAAGATACATATTTTATAGAAAACAGGATTTATTTATTTATCAGATTAAAACAAGATCTATATACAATATATATAATATTCTATATATATTATAAATAGAAAACAATTATTTAGTTTTAAAAAAAAGAAATCTATCAATTAACTATTTATTTTATTGAATTATTAAATTAATTCAAATCTTATTACAAAGATTATCAAATCAAATTAAATTTTATTTCAGATTATTAAATTGATATTGCTTTAAAATTCTGGGTCATCATAGGAAAATTCAATCAACATGCAAGATCTTCAAGTACAAACAAGCAATTCAGTGCAATAAGATTTTAATTCAACATGCAAGTGAAAATTTGAAAAAGCTAATGGAATTCATGAGCCTGCAAACAATTTCTGTCCTCTGCAATTTAAGGTGAGTAAATGAATTTTTTTTTAAAAACAGTTTAAACTTGGATTCAACTTGTTATAGTGATGATATCATGATGTTATCTGAAATTTTTGATTTAAATTTGATTCATGTTTGAATTTAGTATATTGAATGCCTGTATAGTTAAAAATGTTACTGTGTTTATAAACAGTTTCAAATTTTATAATAAATTCAATAACTTGGTTTTGAATTCGAATTGAACTTTGATTTGTAAATAGAAGTTGTTTGTAATCAAGTATTCTATCATCTAAAAATAGTTATAGGATTTTAAAATGAATGTTTAACTCATATTTTTCAAATTACAGTAAAAATGAAATTTGGGTCAAAATTCTTTTGATTTCAATTTTTAATTTTGATTTCATAATTGGATTGCAAATAGGAAATCATGATTTTTGAGGCTTGTGTCATGAATTTTAGATTAGCAATTGAAGAGAATTTTTGAATTGACTGTTTTGGGCATTTTGGCCGATTCACGGCAAACGACGGCGAACTATGCAACGCCGTTGAGCATGATGATCATAGGGAAGACAAGGACCATGGGAAAAATGCTTTGGGAATTTTTAGTGGATCGAGATGGCCGGAAATTTATGGATTAGGGTTTAGCACCGTGAGACAGTCGACGTTGTTTTTTGGGGTTTTGCGGCGTCATAACGCAACCGTGGTTGATCGCTTGTGTTTCCGTAGATTCTGGAAGTCACGACGTGGCTTCGGGGAGGAGGGCGTGGCGTCTTGTGGCAAGGATAGTCGGCGGCATTTGATTTTTCTGATGATGTGGTTCAGGAAGTTGGGTTGAAGGGTGAATTTTTGATGCTCGATCGAGTCGAGAATTCTGGGTCGCACGATTTGTTGTAGAGGTCGAGTGCAACTTAGTGGAGGCCGGAGTGGAGTTCGCCGTCGACCGGCGTGGTGGTGCACGTTGATGTGCACGGTTACATGCATTAGGAAATGGGTTTTGGGAGAAGAAAGTTCAGGCTCGAAGATTGTTTCGTGTGTTCTGATGTTTTTCTCGAAGCAGGGATAAGGTTGGGGTAACTCAGGGTTAACGCGAGGGATTGTAGTGGATGGATCGGGTTTTATGTTGTGCAGTTCTTGTTGTTCAGGGTTTTAGAATAAACAGTAATGTTTTTTTTTAAGATTTTGAAACAAAGAAAACTTGATTTTGTAAATGATTAAAGTTTTAAAAAAAGTTAAACAAGTTTATTTATAAAACTAAATTTGTTTTAAAGTTAGGTTTTAAACAAGTTCTTATATTTTGAAATATAAATGTTTTAAAAAAAATAAAATAAGTGAATTTTTGAATAAAGTTTGTATTAAATTTTATGTAATAACTTTGGAAAGTTTAAAATTTTTAAAAGTTTAATTTTGAATGTTTAAATTGTTAAGGTTAAAATTGATTTCTAAAATATTATATTTTTAAATAAAGATAGATGATAAAGATTTAGAGAACAATTATAATGAATATTTATCTTAAGAAATTAAGTATTTTGATTAATTGAAGATAAATGAATTTGTTTAAATAAATAAGATAATTCAATTTTTGTTAATAATCAAAGTGTTATTGGTTAACATTAATAACCTAACTAAGATAATGAATTTCTTAATTAAAAATCTTTTAATATAAGAAGTTAAAGAATCATTTAATTAATTAAAATGATTAAGTTAAATAATTAATTAAGTAATTAATTAGTATTTAATTAATACAATCACTTATGGATTAATCTAGTATAATTACTTAGTGAAGTAATTAAGTAATTAATTATTGGAAGTAATTACTTTATGAAAGTAATTAAGTGGAAGTGGTTAAGGGGTTAATCACTTGTGTTATTAATTAAAGAATTTAATTAATATAATTAATTAAAGGTTTAAATTTAGTCATTAATTGAAGACTAATTAATTAATGAAAGGATTAAGATTCATTAATTAAGTGATTAATTACTTGATAGAGTAACTAGTTAAAAGAAATTTAATTAATGAAGTAATCATTAATTAATGGAAATAAATAATAAATTGTTAATTAACAATTAAAAGTTAATTGATCTATAATTAAGTTTTAATTACTAAATGTAATTAAAAAGTAATTAATCAAATGTGATTAATTATAAGTAGTTAATCAAGAGTGTTTAATTAAAGAGGTAATTAATCAAATGTGATTAATTAAAAGTAATTAATCAGGTATGATTAATTTAAAAAGGTGATTAATTAGGTGTGATTAATTAAAGGATAATTAAGGAATAATTATCAGAATAATTAAAGAGTAATTAATCAAGTGTGATTAATTTAAAAGGGTAATTAAGAGATAATTACTCGGTATAATTAAGAAGTAATTAATCAAGATGATTAATTAAATTGTAATTAAGGAATAATTACTTAAAGTAATTAAGTAATAATTAATCAAGGATGATTAATTCAAAGTGGATAATTGAGTGATGTTTAGTTAATTAATTTGAAAATTAATTAATAAATATGTAAGCTGGATTGATGATAATCCAACTGATTAAGTAAGGATTAATTTAATTAAGGATCAATTAAATTAATTAAGTTTGGATCAAACTTGTTATGAATGATTAATGATTAAATGGTAAATATCATTGGATGAGTTGATGATATTGGATGATATTGAACGTCGTTGGTTGATATGTGATGATATGAATGTGATATATCTGAGATGTGATATATATGCTGCTTTGTGATATGTATGGATGAATGTGATAATAGTGAATTATCTATCTATGTGTTATGAATCATCCATTTATGTTAAGTGATATTCTGAATATCTACTGTTTAAACCCTTAAGTACAACTTGGACATTAAAATAGCGTTTGGATTCGGTGAGACCGGGATCGGTTTTCCATATTTGGATATCCGAAAACCCCATCGATCCAAATTAAACGTTAGGTCGTGAATCCAAGTGGAGTGCAAGTAAAGACTCGAGGTGTAAGAACTATTCGTTAGTATAACTCTGGGGGTGATTCCGTGATGAGTTTGACTGAAATAGTACTTACAGGTTCGAGATGGTGATTCAGAGTGCAAGGGCTATGGTCGTTGACTCTGAGGGTGATTCAAAAATGAGTGCAACGAGATAGTGCCTTCGATTCCGTCGAATCCGGAATGGACTTGTATGGATTGAATGCTTTCAGAACATCATCAGGTGACGATGAGGATTCTAAGATAAATGTGTCCTATTAAAGGTAATCGTAGCCTCAAGCCTCATCAACCGGGAATGGCTAAAACAAGGGAGGTGCAGCAAGGTTAAGTGGGTCATGCCCAAATAGGACGAGATTTACCCCTGTCTAGATGTCCCTTTTTATTTCGGCTTTGTGGGCGGTTGGATCTGCAGCCAACTGCGGGGTGGTCTTTTTCGGGACTGTTCAGCAAGGAATGGTCCCAGCCTTGTGTTGCAGTGGATCGGGAATTGTCCTCGGTACGGTGATCTAGGACACGTACTGTGACGGGCGGTACCCCAGTAGCCCTGCCATTGATGGAAACCCATTCTCCCTACGAGACCCTACGGTGTTGTTTGTATTACCCACTTTTGTGGCTAGTAGCTGGAATTTAATAGATGTAACAATTTCGGCTATTTCTTATTTACTTGAAAATCCTAGACACTATTATAATATCACTGGATTTCCTATCAAATTTTTTGGTTAGCGTAAGGTAAAAACTTTTCCATGTTTATGTGTAGGAAGTCTTACGTGATACCTTTCTTTTCAAAGGATTTTCTAAAGTTAAGCAATCCTAAACCATTTACTCACACCAGACCCCTGTTTGACCCGAATATTGATTTTCTGTTTTATTAAACTCTTGGGTACTCATATTATGTATGAGTAGTCAAGTGATTCAGGTTATCCTTGACAAATTCTGGAGGAGCTTTGGAGCAGGAGGCTTCAGCGTGTGTGTGTGTGTGTATATAAATAGAGTTTCCACTGTGTGTTATTCTATATTGATGTTCTTGTATTGTATATTAGACAGAAACGTTATAACTGTCTAAATTGAGATGTATAGTTGTGTACTCTGATGTATATAATACTATATATATGTTATATATTATATTTCATTCGTTCCGCTGTGAGATTCTGATGTGTTATTGTTCTTTCTCTCTTTCTTTTCTTCTTCTATCCCTTTTCTTTCTTAAATAGTGATGCGTCTTTCTGGTGTTAGAAAGTCGGGTCGCTATAGAAAGTGTAAAATAAAAGGGTGCTTTCTTCGTTTGGACTTAAGAATTTAAATCGAGGAGTTGAAGAAGAGAAGAGAAAATCGAAGTAAGGAAGAATACGAAAAGTGGAAATGAAGTGAAAGTGAAAAAGTGAAGAGTGTGGTATTTTATAACAATTAGAAAGTTGTAATTTACTAAACTAGCCTTCCTTAAAATAAGTTAATACCCCTCCTTAACTTTTTGATAACACTCAACCCTTCATCATGTTATTTACGTAAGCCATCACTTCTTCCTTTTCTAATATACTTAAGTACTTTACACTTAAAATAAGAAAGTTGTGTCTTTTCTTTTGCTAATCCTTGCTTAATTTAATTAGTAAATTGAATTTTCAAATGGTAGTTAGAGTTAATGAATCTCTTTATTAGCAAATAGGAAATGTTATCAAATGTGTACATATGCGTGCAACAATTTTGTGACAATTTTCGTCTGATAAAAAGTCGAAAATCCAAAAAATTATTTTCAGTCATTTTCAATTTTAACCGAACTATCTATTTTTGTAAACAAACTTTCAAAACAAGTTTACCATCATTATTTATTAATTAAAAGAGAGTTATTTGACCAATAAAAACTATTAATTGAAGAATTAAAATTAATTAAATTTTGATAAATCAAGCTACAAAATTCCGGGTCATAACAGTAAGACTAACCCTAAAATCAAATATATAGATAATTGATGATTCTTTTACCAATTCTTTTTATTAGTTGTATTGTAGTATTGTTTAATATGATTCACTCTAGTTGAAGTTAATTCACTTACAAACAGTATGGACATCCAAATCTTCAATCCATAATAATCTCTAAATATCTCCAAACTAAAAAAAAACAAAATAACTTAATTTCAAACCAACTTTGTGAATAGTCATTGATAATCAATTCAATACTCACTAAGATCCTTAAGAAATCAATGGTAACCTAAAAAATGCACGTCCTTTATAAATATTTCATGAGCAATTAGATAACAACATTCAAGAATGTATTAAAGTCCGGTTCAATAAAGATGGCTAATATAAGATTTTACAAATAAAATAATTTTTTATTGTGTAACAAAATATATAAAATTTAAACAAAAAAGGTTTAAAAGGACATATTTAAACGTCTAAAAAATTTCAAAGCTGTGTACTATAGCAAGATCAAAATTGCTACTTTTTTCTACTAAATACTATACAAAAATTTATTATTTTAATATTCTTTACATCAAATATAACATATTTTACCTAGGTTTTTCCTTATATAATTATATGGGTTTGAATCGGATAAGGAAGAACGCTACCTCTAATAGATCGTGTAAAATTGAAGCTAGTATCTATGTAGCAATAAATCAGATATTCCTTACATAATTAATGAATTAAACAAAATGCAAAATCATACCAATAAAAAAATAGAAATCAATTATTATACATAACCCAAGAATAAAATAAAGTTTTTAACTTTATCTACAATAGATTTTACTAATTAACAGAAGATTCGATGGTATCCACATATTTGGAAAATCAGTAACTTTATACAAGACACATTAGGAGAAATATATACATAATTCTACAACTTCAAATTCAACCGGTAATTAGAAATTAGAATAATAAAATAGAAATATACCAAAACAAAAAATTTAACATTAAATTAACTGAAAAGAGAAATAGCAAAGCCTAACCTTTAATCAAGCTCGATGTAATTGGTATTCTAAGTTTTTTAAAAAAATTTAAATTATTTTTCCATAGAAACAATAACACTGAAAGTAAGGGTTAGAAAAACAATCGTTGCATACTATAAATAAAATCATAAATAATTCAAGATGAATAAAAAGTGAAAAATTATTAATGAATTCAATCGAAATCAAGTTATATTGAAAAGGTTAAAGTGATTGATTAAATTTTTTTTGGAAAGAAGTTTTAGTTCATTTTAGATTAGGAATAATATTACTTTTGAATCACATCATATTTATGAAGCAGAAAAAAGGGATGGGGCAATATTATGAGAAAAATAAATGGAAGTGAAAGGATTAGAAGATAATAAATGTCTTTATCTTTGTAAATAAAGAAATAATGAATGCATGATTGTCTTACATAGAAATAAGAATACAAACAGTCCAATTTTTATATAATTACATTACATTATATATATATATATATGTGTGTGTGTGTGTGTGTGTGTTAATGATACCATCATGTATTCTATAGGCATTCATGGTATCATTAATATTTAGAATTATAAATAAGTTTAGGTGGTTTAATAAAATACAAAATGTAACGATAGGCCTTTTTCCTCAAAAGGCGACATTCACGCTATTCACGTGTCGAGCATTCGAGTACCGAAATGACAGATTGTTGGGGTGAAAGAAAAGAAAACACATAAGAGAATCTCACAATGTGACAAGTAATTATACAATGGATCTTTACAAAAGACAAGTTTTATGTACATACGACAATCAAAGTAACTAACCATCATTAGTCTAGAATATTATAGTTGTCTGTCCTCACAAATGCTGATACATACAAACCCATAAGTATAATGAAAATAAAGGAAAATACAGAAATATTTGTTGGAGGCATCCAGCTCGTCTCTTGAAGCTCCAAGGCATCCATCGCTAAATCTGGAAATATGCCAGGGCTCACCCGAGCATTATAAGAAAATTGCACCCGGATTAGTCTGATAAACCAGCGTGAGAAACTCAAATCAAATCATATAGATTTTTATATTTACAAACTCTTTAAAAATGAAGATATCTCGTAAGACCATGCCACACATAAACATGGATGGGTCTTTACCTTATGATAACCTAACTATTTATAGGAAATCTTATGATATTGCAATGATGTATAGAGTTCAAAATAAATATACAATATATATGTAATGATTACCTATAATTACATTCTATAGCACTAGGTTTTACAACTAAAACCATATGGAACAAATTGGAGTTCGGATTCCATATAATGACAAGGCACCAAGGTACCACCTACCATAATACATCTCGAGAAAATGTACCGAGGTTGCAAACCATGCTACTCCAGCAAACACAGAGCTGGCCGCCCCTTTAACATGGCATACCCGATTACATCATTGCTCGGGCACCGAGGCTACAAACATTGCACCCGGCTCCACCCAGTTCAAACGCATGCATACCAAAATCCATAAATATCGATCAAGATCTAAGGAAGACGCCTCTAATGGTAGCGAACCACTTAGCTCTACCGCATCCCTTGATTTTAGTCATTATCGGGTTATGAGGCTTTTGAGGCCACGATTACCTTTTCCTCTTTAGCAAATCCCACTTGGAATTCCAACATTTCCCTCTAGGCACCATGCAATTCCAGGATGCATCCATCAAGTTGTTCAGGATATGAATAAACTGAATGCACTACTTCTACTACATCCATTTTGGAACCACCCTCGGGATTAGTAGCTAGTAGCTCTTGCACGTCAAAGAAATCCATCTTCGATTATCTTCAAGAAGACTTCAATTCGAACTCTTATGCTAGTTTGATATAGTTTTCAAATAACTCATACTTCTCCGATCCCGGTCTCTCCGAACCAGCAATCGATATTTTTCAAAACTGATCAAGATTTGATAATTGGTTATTTAAAATTTAAGTAAAAACAATCTAATCAAGGATTTAATTCAATATAGAAATCAACCATGGTTAAGCACATAAGCAACTACTAAGCCTTTTTTAATAAATCCTTTCATTGACTAAAAGTACTTTGTAAATAATTACATAAAATACCTGTTATCCATAAAATATGCTCGAGAATATATGAAAGAAGAAGCAGAAGTGCATTAATAAAGATCAGAAATCATTAAGATGGTCAAGTTAAGCATAGTTTTTACAAGAGGGAGACAGCGCCAACAACACCTTTCAAGTAGGTCAGAAAAGACATCTTGATTGTGCCAACAGGGAGCTTTCGACAAAGTCGGAGGTTACCATTCAAAGGCGACAGCAAACATGTTAATAACATCCAAAGTGCTAAAAAAGACACCTCTCGAAAGCAATAAATAGCAGACACTTTACTTTTTGCACCAAACCATTTGAAAGTCATGGTTTCGCCTTCATCACATCTGCTAGAAAAGTCTTCAACCAATTCAACCTTTTTGAAAGCATATACAACCTTTCAAAATGGTTGGGGCTACTCTCACCTCAGAAAGAAGAGTCACACATCTACTACCATAAGGACAATAGGTTCTGAATTATTTAGAGCAGAGGCTATCGACAGAAGCCATTTACAACAAAGCCATCTTGGGTGCTTCGACTCATTCAAAGCCAAAAATGATACATGTTTTGACAACATCGAAGGGTAGCATCTGAGTTCGCTTGTGCGGCACAACAACCTTCAAGATAGGAGCCCATTAATAGCCCTTCCGATGAAGTCGAAAGACATCCTGCGGAGCCCTTCGACGAAGTCGAAGGGAACAGAGCAAGAAAGAGAAGCACAATCACTTCAGCAGCAACTAAAGGAAAGGCACAACCAAGCACCTTTTGGGAGAGCCAAATGGAATCAAACCCTACCTTTCAATGAAGCCAGATTTCGTAAAGCTATCAAGTAGCACCTATCGATGAAGTCGAAAGGAAACAAAGCAAGGGTGAAGCTCAGCTTCAAGCGGTGACAGGAGAATAACTGAAACCCTTTTGACCAAGTCGAAAGGTATGGCTCACGAGACATTCACGAAAGTAGAAAGACTGAACTTTCGATTGCCTCGAAAGCTTAGAGTCAGAAGGTCCCCAACATGCATCTATAAATATGACCCCAGGGGTCAGTGATAGGGGATCCAATTTATTGACTTCTCATTTGTATTTTTCTTAAACCAGTAAACCTTAGTTCTCAAATCAGATTGGGGATTTGGTCAATTTGTACAGTTGAGTTCAATAAAAGAAGATTATGATAATCGTGTTTACCGAGCAGCACAAATTTCATCATCTCTCATAGTGACGACCTATGGTGGATTTGATAGAAAGAAACCCTTTCGACTAAGTGGAAACCCAATGTTTTCTTAGTTCCTAGAAGCCTTAGCCAAAGTCTACTAGATCGCTAATGTTATCTCTTTCAACAGTGTCGAAACCTTCTTAACTCTACTATTTCCTAAATCCTTAGGATTATACTCAAACTCTCTCATCTGTGTCGAAAGTCTGTTTCGACAAAGTTCTCAATCAATCCATTCGAAGGGGTTTACCAAGATGGAAACTACACTTTGTAATGTGTCGAAAGAAGCCAAAGACAAGTTTTCGATCATTTTTGCCTACCTAAAAAGCTTTAGCAATCCCCACTCATTAGAAATGATGTTTCAAAAGCATTAACCATATTCGAACTTGATAATCGAGGTGTTGACACATTTTCTTGTCAACATTTTTGGCGCTAAAAGGAGGGCTTGAACCTCCGATCCATGAAAACTTTCATCTTAGGTTGATCGCATAAGGTCAGTCATATGAAAGAAGAAAAATGATAAGAGCAAGGAGTAATAATAGCAATCCAAACGAAGAGACTGCTTTACAATCAAGATTGAAAGATCACATGGTCCGTAACTCTAACTTAGGGAATACAAGAGTTGGACAACTCTCGACCTTAACAAAATTGGGAAGTAATGTGATCAAGGTCCAGAATCCACGACCATAAGTAGTAGCAATACAAGAATATCTTGAAAGAGCTCCATCCCGGGAGTCAATAAAAATGATGGAAATAGAAGAGGAAGTGTGACTTTCAAATGAGGTAGTAGATCAAGAGTTAACCGAGAAAGTCAAATAAAAGGGTCCCTCGTGTGATCAAATAGCCCAGTCCAAGGAAACAACATGAGTAGTCATAGAAATGAAACTGACCAAGAAATCGTCCAACACCAAATAATGATGAATACACTTAGAGAAAAGGAATTTTTCGATCCAAAAGAATATGTTATCCTGCAAATGGCTCCCTTTTTCGAAGAAATAATGGCGATAAATCTTCCCCCGCATATCCAAATTCCTTCAGTAAAGTATGATGGAACAAGTGATCTAGATGACCATCTTGTCTTCTTTGAAAAAATGAATAAACTTATGCAATGCTCCAAAGGCAATTTGTTGTAAACTTTTTCCATTAGGGAGAAGCCATCAAATGGTAAAGGAGTTACCGAATGGAAACCATCTATTCTTCGAAATAATTTACTTGGAACTTCATGGCCCAATTTTCTATATTCAAAGATACAACTATAGACTTTAGGCCTCTAGCCACCATAAGACAAATACCAGGAGAACTACTTGGCGAATATTTGAACAGTTTCAGCGCAGAAGCATTTAGGGAAGAAAGTACAACTGATAGAAAAAAACTTATGGCAATTCGATCAGGGCTATTGAACAAACTCCTTATTGAAAGTCCTTTATATCAATGGATGAAAAGATCTACAATATTTCTTTCTTCGAGCGAAGAAGCTTATTCAATTGGACGAGATGCACCATGCTAATAAAGAATCACAAAGAGAATCCAAGGAAGAAAAATCTGATTTTAGGCGTTTTGAAAAGAGACCAAGGGAAAGTGAAAACCCGAAGGGGAGTCGAAGAAAGAATTCCAAAACAAATTATTAAGCAAACCCCTCTCCTACATATTTGACAAGATGAAAGGAAATGAGAATTTTATTGCACCTTATAAAGTTCGGAGCTCCCTAGAGCCAAATAAAGAGGGAAGTTACTACAAGTACTATAAGCAAATGGACATGAAATCGATGAATGTCATGTCCTATCAGAGAACATTCAAGGCATGATCTGGGCAAGGTTCTTGCAAGAGTTCGTCAAAGAAACCCGAAGGACATCTTGATCGAGCTGAGATGAAGGTAGCTCAGCAAATTCTAAATGCAAATTCCTATCAAGTTATGAAGTCTCACAGCATTTGTTCAACTATGAACTATCTTTCTCACTTTTCTTATCCTTTTAACCCAATTTATATTTCCATTCGTACTTAACTTTGTGTTGTTCATTAACCATGTACTGATTAAAGTTCGAGCGCTATTACAGGAAAAATAAAATTCAGGCTAAGGCATTCAACATACTCTTTATGCACGACATGCTCTTGGTCTAATTGAAAAGGACAACTTAGATGCCTGAAATGGGATAATTGTCAATATTTCAGTCAACGCAATGTAAAGGCTACCCTCCAAGAAATAGAAGATTACCATCAAATCGAACATCAATTTAGGGGAATGTCCATATATATCTTTAGCAATTTATTTTAAAAGAAATTTCTCAAACATATCTTCTTAAGAAAACTATTTTCAGTGACCACATGCCTTGGGAGAAACCAAATACCTATTTTTCCTAAAAGCTAGTTTATGTGACCTGTTTGAGATATTATATAGCATTGTAAATGCATATCAAAGTCTTCAAACAGATCAATTTCAACATTCCAATGTTTTCTAAATATTATGGGCAGAAAATAGACTATTCATGCTTTTTCAATAAAGATTTAGAAATCATCAAAAGTTTATTGAAACTTAAATTAGAGAATCCTATTCTCAACTAAATGACTATTGGTTCATGAATCATGACCTTCTAGTCTCCTATTTGAGATCCATGTCTTTATTATGAGAAAAACAAGAAGGTTCTTGCAAAAGACCACATTGAGAAAGGGTTCATGAGTCTAGATTAGTTTTCAAAAGATAACCCCTCAATATACCAAAGGGTTTAATTATAAAATTCATTCTCTCAAAGGAGACTCCATTTTAATTGGCCAAAAATTATTTTTATATATAAATACTCAAGCATGTGATGCTATTCCGTAGCACTTCCTAGAGGGAGGGACATAAGCCCACAATGCTATTCTGTGGCACCTCTTAGAGGGAGGGACATAAGCCTACAACGTTATTTCGTAGCATCTCCTAGAGGGAGACATAGAACCCCTAATGTAAAAACCACCTCTTAGGGGATAGGTCAGGGTAGTACCCATCAACAACCTTCTGGGGGAAGGTCAGCTTAGCAAGCACAATATCCCTTTGAAACAAGGGAAGACCAGGAAGAGGCTCATCAAACAATAGACTAAGATGTCCAAACCAAGGAAGAGGCTCATCAAACAGCGGACTAAGATGTCCAAGCCCAAGAAAAGGCACTAAACGAAAGAGGAAAGATGAAGATGTCTATAACTCAAAACAGAAGTCAAAACCAAAAATAATAAAGGGTTAAAGAAAGAAATCTATCGGCCTAAAACAAAGATGAGACCTATGAGGGAGAAATGAACAAAGGAAAAAGGGATAAAGATATCCGTTGCTCGAAAATTTGGAACAGATAAATAGACCAATATCATATACAAAAGAAAAAATATATAATTTAGCAAATATTTGAGCAACTGATGCTTGGGAAATAATTTATACTTCAAAGGACTAAGAAACATGTATCCTAAATAAAGGAACATGAAATAAAATAATGGATAAACAAAATCCATAACTTGATACCAAAAGTAAGAATTTATACAAGAGTCAACGGAATAGAATATATAGCAAGTTCTTACACCAAAGATGAAAGTTATTCCATTCAAAGATACATTGAGTAAACCAATGCTTGGAAATAAGGTGACTTAAGATAAAAGATGTTGAATATGTGAGTATATGATTTTTGTTTGAAGATAATAAACATATATGTATATATTCATTTAAATGTATTTGTTAATGTACTATTTTATTTTTCGCATAAGTAATAAATATTTGTTGAATAAAATTAATAACACAGAATTTAAATTCAAACAGATATTTTATTCGAACAAATATTTTATTACAATTTTGAATAGTAAAAATTTGAGCCCTCACTATATATATACAAATTTCAATTATAATAAAAATTCGATTATGACACAATTTTCATTTACATTAGCACCTTACTACATATCATTCATTCACTCGTATTTATCTTTAACACCATTCCAGAGTGAATCCAGTATCTGAGTAATCTGCAAAATATACATTAACGCCGTAAAATTGAAAACAAAATATTGTGCAGTAAAAAATAAAATGTATATTTTGAAAATATTATTTGCCTCGGTTATTTGGTTTGTTCGTCATCATTTAGTTTTTGAATTCATCATACACGAACAGCTTGTGACATGCACTGTGTATCAATGTACATGCCACAAGGTCGTGCACGCCAAATGTACACTTGATAAAATTACAAGGACATGTGAGCACAAGGTCAAACCAAAATCAAAAGTTGGGTTCAACTCAAGTGATATAAATATTAAGTCAAGATATCACCACAAGGTAAAACCCGAGCTTTAAGCTGGATTCAATACAGGCGCAGTCCAAAATACAAATACAATAAAATGGTCAAAATAGCTAAGATGGAAACTGGCAACAATTTAATCAAGTACACAAATGAATGGAAACAACATCAAAATTTAGTGTGGACCAAGACTACATCAAGAATCAAATACCAGATTCAAGAATACCATTTAAACTTCAATCTGGTCGAAGTGATGCATCAATGAAATAGTGGATAGAGCTCGATGCAACTCATCACAAAATAAAATGGCCGAATTCAACTTGCAAATGAATACGATGAACTAGTTCAACTAAACCAACATATAAAGATATGTACTACAAATACCAAAAAAAAACAACTAGACTCAAGTACTACTAGAGTCCGTCATTGCAACCTGAACCAGATTACAAGAAAAATGAACATATTCAAGTGCACTGAAACCACATAGCACGTACAACCTAACTATATAATGAATAACACATCTCACAATGGACTGATACAAGTGACTCAATACCAGAGCATGCACAAGTTCATATGCATATCAAAGTGCAAACATGATGAAGCATACCAGGTCATAATAGGAACTCAATAATGACCAAACTTCTATGCATGCACACAACTTAGTTGTTCAATATCCAACCAAATCTAACTAAACAGTGAACCACAATATCACAATGAGACAGTAGTTAAGGACGAATTCTATCAGAAGCAAAACACAGCAGTGAAGCCCGAGGTGATCGATCAAGCAGGAATTTTCGAAAATGACCAAAATCAAATGTAATAGCAGATTTGAACAAAGGCAGAGGAAGCAGTTTCAAAATAAATAGTTCGAACAAATCCAATTCAAAGCCAAATGATAACATGAATGAACAAGTCAAGATAAATCAAGTCAAAAACAATATGAATACATATGCAGTTCAAAATCAAGTCAGAGCCGTGATGTAACAACCCGTGATTGCAATTACCAAATAATAAATTAAAATTGTGATTTTAATTTAATTGGAGCTATTAATGAATGTTTAATGTGGCTAATTTGTTCAAAATTTAGTTATTTTGAATAAATCAATGTTTTTGGGCTTAAGTGTAAAATGGAGCATTTTATGGAAATTAATTAGAGAAATTTGAAATTTATAAAATTGCAAAATTTTATATATGTAAAATAGTGCAATATTTGATTTGGGAATTTAATTTTCAATTTATTTGCAAAGTGGTGATTTTTGGATAATATTAACTATAAATGGTATTTTGGGGAAATTAGGGGTTAAAATTTAAAATATTGTTGATATAGGATTTTATGAAATGGTTAAAAATAATTGTTAATATCTTCTCATAATTTTTTATGTTTTGAATTGTATTTAGTAATTTGTATGTAGATTGTACTTAGAGAAAATTGCCTATCTATTAACACATGAATAATACTAAGTCCTAATGGGTATTAGACCCAATAATCCTAACCATTAGCCTATAAATTATCTTTTACTCTCCCATTTCCGCCAACACTTCATTTCATTACCACAAAACCCTAATTAGAAAGCTCCTAAACCTAGCCACGGCCTCCTAAGCAAAACTCCAATCTACACCAAATCAAAGAGGGTTAATCCAAACCATTAAAAGAGATAATATAAATCACAAAACCCACATCTCATTCATTCTTTGATTTCTGAAATAAATTAGTAATCATTTTTTTGTGCATTTTCATGGACTCAAGCTCATTGATCTTCATCTTCTTGCCTGGGGATTGCTAATCTTTGTGTTTGATCATTCTCTTGCTTGGTGAAAGGTAATAAATGCTAGCTAGAAACCCGTTTGATATTTGCTATGGTTGGAATGTTGGTTTGCAAGTTTCTGGAATTGTTTTGGAAAAAAAAGAAAAAAATAAGAAAAAAAACTGTTTTGACAAAACAGTGATTAATTTCAGTTCAGATGTCCAACTTCGCGACCTCGCTGCGAGCAGGTTCGATGTCGGATTTCATCAATTTCGGTCTCGTTGGAAAGATGAGGTCGAGATCTTCAACCTTGCAAAATTTGGTTAAGATCTAGGTGCGTTTGTTACTTCATTTTTGTTGCCGAAGTAGCACCCAGAAACTGTTTTGACAAAACTGTGATTGATTTCAGTTCAGATGTCCAACTTCACGACCTAACTGCGAGCAGGTCCGATGTTGGATTTCAACGATTTTGGTCTCATTGGAAAGATGAGGTCTAGATCTACAACCTTGCAAAATTTGGTTAAGATCAGGGTGTGTTTGACACTTCATTTTTATCGCCAAAGTAGCACCCAGAAACTGTTTGAATAAAAAACAATACAGTGATTAATTTTAGTTCAAACGTCCAACTTCGTGACCTCGCTGCAAGCAGATCCAATGTCAGATTTCATCGATTTTGGTGTTGTTGGAAAGATGAGGTTGAGATCCTCAACTTTGGAATGTTTGGTTTAGATTTGGATGCGTTTGTTACTTCATTATTGTTGCTGAAGTAGCACCCAGAAACTATTTTACAAAAGTGATCATTTTCAGTTATCGTCGGACCAACTTTGAGACTTTTCTATTTCTTCGTTTCAAGTCGGAACCGAATGATTCTTGTTGCATATCAAAGTAGGAATAATGTACATGCTCCTGCAAATTTTCATCAAGGTCTGGGTTCATATGACCCTTCGATCCTGTCGTCGAAATAGGACCTTTGCACCGTTTTAACACAGATGAGTTTTGTGATTTTTGTCTGACTTTGAGACGACGCTGTATCTTCATTCAAGTCGGAATTGCCCGATTCTTTATGCATATTGGAGAAGGGATGTTGTTCTACATGCCTAATAATTTTCATGCCATTTGGACTCGACTTGCAGGTTCAAATTTGTCATCGAACTAGTGCCTTCGACTTGTTTTCAGCGATTTTATACTTGGTATAATTTCGACTATTTTTCTGAGATTTTCCGATTTCTTTGAGTTTTGTCTCTAGATTTCATGCACGGATTTCATAAATCATTTTAGAGTGATTTTTCATGAAATTAGCTTTTGAAACTATTATTTAGTATTATTTTAGATATTAAATTAATTACTCCATAATAGGAGAATTTCGAAGGCTATTTCTAAAGAGGTCTTCAAACGATTAAAAATCCGCTTTCTCCAACTATTTTCTAAGTAAAATGCACACTCTTCCGCATTTCAAGCGAAGTGGAAAGGTGATTAAATGGTTAGGTAAAACACGGACCATGAATCCGCACGTTTATCTTTCCGATTAATCCCCGATCTATTCGATTGATCGTTTTGGCCTTTTGGCCTAGTTTACCAATGACATGAGGTGAACTTTTTACTGCTTTGAGCGTGGAAGCTTAGGATTGGTTAGTAAACCATTTAGTGCGAACGTTGGGGTATGGGACTCACGTTACTACTTTACGGGTTCCTTGCTAAGAGTTCGTGACACATTCCTACCGTTAGTGGTAAACGAGTACTGGGCCTACGAGCCTTTACCACTACGGCGTGTTTCCTGGATGATACCTTTGGGATAGTGTCTTCGGACTGTCTCCCATGGGTTTATTGCCTTTGGGATAGTGTCTTCGGACTGTCTCCTTCTGGCTCATCACCTTCTGGATTGTGTCTTCGTACTGTCTCCTTTAGGTGTTGCTCCTTAGCTAAAGTGATGGGTGTGTCACTGGGGTATATTTCCTATGTGATTGAGTACAGTACTAGCGCGCTAGTGTTTTCTTGTGTGATTTATATTCCCTCGTGTAGCGCCATTCAGTGATGGTTTTATGCAACCACATGATATAAGCGCGACTACCTTGTGGAACTTGTTTTATGCCTATACTGGCACTTGTGCTTATGTTATGCCGATGATATGAGGCTTGTTATACATCTCTACCTAGATGTTTGTTTCTTCTCTATGTGAGAGATTTTGGTCTTTATTACCATGATATATGTTTCTCTTTTGGAGATTATTATGTTATATGTTGCCTCATTATCTTATCATGATTATTGTTCAGTTTATGTAACTGATTTATTTAGCTAGCCTGACACGAGTATTTTATGCTCGGGTCAGACCGAGTTGTTTCAGGTTAGGTCGCTTTGGACTTAGCTTGCTTCGGTGCTTCCGCTTTGGATATATCCGCTATACTATAGATAGCTTTACTTGTTATTCATCCTTTATGATACTCTGATATTATGACTATCTTGTGTATATTGTTTTGACTCACGGATGTGTGAGTAGTGGCTTTGTACCCACTTTTATATTTGGATCTGTACTTGTTGTTGTATTGTGCTGAGACTGTTTGCTTATTATCTGATGCTGTCCTATGATGATGTTCATTTTTCTATTATTCTTTGTTCTGATAGATCTTTTGGCCATTGTAGTTTTGCTTTAAGTATTTATTGAATATGTCGAACCACATGAGATGAAAAAAATAGATTCCACTTTTCGACGTGTTCAGTAGATAGTTAAAGTAAGATTACACATGGTCGCTTCCATTATACTCTATTGTCCGCATTAGCAGACGGTATTATCCATATAATACTCTTTGTTAATGAGGCTCTCGGAGTGGGGCGTTACAGCTTGGTATCAGAGCGAGGTCAGAACTAAGTATAATAAATACAGAACAGTAACACTTAGTTCAATACATCCTAGTATGATTCAAATTTTACAAAGCCCTTTCCTCATGACATTGGATAGATAAGTTAGGAATATGTTTAGGAACACATTTATGTTCCTTAGTATTCCACTTCGTATTATCTATCTTTGAATCGTGCTTAACTCGTATCTTCTCTTAACTTTCAGTATGTCTGGAAGAGGTAGGACCCGTCGTTCTGCGGACGCTGGGCAATCTGGTGACCCACATCCGGGAGGCATTTTTATGACTACCGATCAGGTTATGGAGCTTGTTCGGAACTCTCAGCCTCCTACTCCAGTTTCTGATGCACCGCGCAAGTCTTCCTTTGCGCGCCTTTGTAATGATTTCTCACATCTCGGAGGCAATCCATTCAATGGCTCTAAGTCTGTTCTTGAGGTCCAGGAATGGACCCGCATATGCGAGCGCATCTTTTCTCGCATGACTCTTCCTGATCATGACAGAGTTCTTGTAGTTTCCAGTATGCTTCAGTACCACGCTTTGGATTGGTATGAGCTTCTCATTGCCGAGGTCGATGAGACCACTCTTACTTGGGCTCAATTCCGTGAGCGTTTTGACCTCAAATTTGTTTCGGAATCTGAGAAGATCTCTCTTGCTCGCCGCTTTATTGATCTTACGCAAGGAAAATCCACTATTTCAGATTATGTTTCTTCTTTTGAGGCCCTATCCAAGTACGGCCTCGATTTCATTAGCACACAACATAAGAAGAATCTCAAATTTGTTGGGGGTCTAAAGAAGTACCTCAAGAAGCAACTGATGCTTCAACTCAAGCTTTCATTCGAAGAGCTTGTAGATTCGGCGTTTCACCTTGAAGCAGTCGAGAGGGAGAAGGATAGTGATGATGATGTTGAGGTTCCCATGCACCCCAACAAGAAGAGGTTTTTCCACAAGACTAATTCTTCCTCTTCCCAGAAGAAGAAGAAGTTCATCAGTTCTGGTTCTGGTTCTCAGCCTCAGTCTCAGCCTAGTGGAACACCTTCCATTCGGAAGTGTTTCAACTGCGGATCTACCGACCATATGGTTAGAGAGTGTGCCAAACCTCTTATTTGCCGCTATTGTAAGAAGGAGGGTTATCTTATTTCCGCTTGTCCTACTGCACCTTCTAGATCTGGCAAGCTTAATGCTGCCAAGGCTCATGCATCTTCATCTCAGCCTCGAGGTACGCATCCTTCCGTTCTCGAAGGTTCTATTTTATTTCATGATCAGTCTATTAGAGTTCTCTTTGATACGGGTGCTTCTCACTCATTCATATCAAAGGAACTTGTTGATATTATGTTTTTGGATGTTTCTTGTTTGGTTTCGTCTCTAAGGATTGTGACCCATTGGCGGATCCACGACCCATAGCTTGCTTTATGAGAATGTCGATATTGATCTTTGTGGCTTTTCTTTTCGTGCGAATCTACACGTTATGGCACATTTGGGTTTTGACATGATATTGGGGATGGATTGGCTCATTCGATACGATGCCAAGATCATTTATTCTGAGCGGGTACTATTTCTTAGTCACCTGACTCTTCCGCTCAGTTAGCTCTTGTTCTTCGGGATGTAGATATCTCCGAAGCTTCTCTATGTGCTCTTGATTCACGAGATGATGACTGTGATATATCTCATATTCCCATTGTTTGGGATTACCCCAATATTTTTGAGCCAGTTTCAAGTTTACCACCTAAGCGGGCTATTGAGTTCCGTATTGATCTCATTCCTGGTTCTCATCCAGTTAGTCTTCCTCCCACAAGGACGTCTACAAAGGAGAATGAGGAACTCAAGAAGAAATTAATAGAACTCGAAGCAAAGCATTTTATTCAGTCCAGTTCTTCGCCGTGGGATGCCGCGGTGGTCTTCGTGAAAAAGTCTGATGGTTCTCTTAGGCTTTGCATTGATTACTGCAAGCTTAGTGAGGTGACCATCAAGAATCGTTATCCATTTACTTGGAATGACGATATGTTTGATCAGCTAAGTGGTGCGAAGGTCTTTTCTCGGCTTGACCTTGCCATAGGATTTCATCAACTTCGAGTTGCGGATGATAGTGTGCCACTTACAGCTTTCCGCACTCGATATGGTTCATTTGAGTGGTTAGTCATGCCGTTCGGTTTGACGAACGCTCCTGCATTCTTTGTCGATCTCATGAATCGAGTATTCTGGGAATATCTCGATAAGTTTGTTCTTGTATTTATTGACGACATTCTGATATATTCTAGATCCGAGACAGAGCATACCCATCATTTGAGGATTTTCTTGGATACACTTCGTCTTCATCATCTTAGAGCCAAATTCTCCAAATGCCACTTTTGGGAGAACAAGGTTAGGTTCTTGGGCCATGTTGTATCTTCTGAAGGTATATTTGTCGATCCCGCTAGGATCGAAGCCATTCAGAATTGGAAGCGACCCGAGAATGTGCATGAGATTCGTAGCTTCCTGGGACTGGCAAGTTATTACCGCCGTTCATAAAGGACTTTTCCCATGTTGTGCTTCCACTGAATATCCTTACTCGTCAGGGCGTCCTTTATATATGGTCAGACAAGTGTGAAGATTCTTTTCAGCGATTGAAAGAACTTCTTACTCATGCTCCTATTTTTGTGGTTCCCGAAGGAAACCATGATCTTGTTGTCTATACTGATGCATGCGGTAGCGGTCTCGGTGCCATTCTCTTGTATAAGGATTGGGTGGTTGCTTATTCTTCTAGGAAACTACATCCGAATGAGGTTCGCTATCCTACTCATGATCTTGAGTTAGCTGTCATTGTCTTTGCCTTGAAGATATGGCACCATTATTTATTGGGTGAACGTTTCCTTCTTTATACCGATCATAAGTCCTTGAAATATCTCTTCATTCAGAAGGATCTTAATATGAGGTAGCAGCGATGGCTTGAGTTCCTTGCCTTATATGAACTTGACATTTAGTATACCTCTGGCAAGGGTAATCATATAGCAGATGCGCTTAGTCGTAAGCATTCGGCTGTAGTTTCTATGATGATAGCCGAATGGGATATTCTTGAGACATTATCTATTTGTGATATTCGTGATCGAGCTCCACCTCCTGATTCTCCAATATTATTATTCGGTCTGGAAGCTCGACCTAGCTTATTGGATCGCATTGCCCATGCTCAGCGGCAAGATCCAGATTTATCGCCTTTCATTCATCTTGTTGAGACTGGATCCAGTGTTGAGACATCATTGGATTACAGTACTGATTCTCATCAGTGCCTTCGCAAGAAGAACCGTGTTATTGTGCCTTCTGATTCTACACTTAGGCGTGACATTCTTGACGATTGTCATCATACTAAGTATACCATTCATCCAGGTTCTAGCAAGATGTATGCGGACATGTCTCGCTTATATTATTAGGAAGGCCTGAAGCGTGATGTTGCAAGTTATGTGAGCAATTTCATGACTTGTCAACTTATCAAGGCCGAGCATCAGCGCCCTTTCGGTCTTCTTCAGCCATTAGAGATTTCATTATGGAAATGGGACCAGATTTCGATGGATTTTATTGACGGTCTACCTCGATCGAGGTCGGGCCATACTTTTGTTTGGGTCACCGTTGATCGATTGACCAAGTCTGCTCACTTTATTCCGATTAAGTCCACTCGGACTGCTCCTTTTTTGGCTAAGTTTTATGTGAAGGAAGTCGTTCGACTTCATGGTATCCGTAGTTCCATTGTTTGTGACCGTGACCCATTATTCACTAGTAACTTTTGGAAGTGTCTTCAATCAGCTTTGGGCACAAAGCTGAATTTTTCAACTTCTTATCATCCTAAGACTGATGGTCAGACTGAGAGAGTGAATCGTGTCTTGGAAGATCTCTTTCGCTGTTGTATCCTTGATTTTGGAGGTAGTTGGGAGGACCACTTGCCACTTGGAGTTCTCTTACAACAACAGTTTTTAGTCGAGCATTGGCATGGCTCCTTTCCAAGCCTTATACAGAAGGCCATGTCGTTCTCCATCTTGTTGGTTAGAATCTGGCGAGAAGCTTATTCTTGGTCCAGACTCAGTTCGGGAATCTTCTGAGAAGATTATTCTTATTCGTCAGAAAATGAAAGAGGCACAAAGCCGTCAGAAATCCTATGCGGACAATCGTAGGAAGCCTCTTGAATTCCCGATTAGGGATCATGTATTTATTCGGATATCTCCTATGAAGGGGGTTGTGCGTTTCAGCTCCACTGGGAAATTGGTTCCTGGCTATGTCGGACCATTTCCTATTACGAAACGCATTGGCCCCATAGCTTATCGTGTTGCTCTGCCTGCTCATTTTTTCGGAATGCATGACGTGTTCCATGTTTCTCAGCTTCGCAAGTGTGTTCGTGATCCTGATTCTGTCATTGATCCGCTTATTATACCAGATTTAGAGATTTCTCCTGATCTATCTATTGACCAATAACCTCTTCGTGTGCTTGATTCAGAGGTTAGATGCCATTGAAACAAAGAGGTCCCCCTTGTTAAAATTCAATGGTCGTCTAATCCTAAGGACTGCACTTGGGAGACCAAAGCATTTATCAAGCGTACTTATCTTGGTTTTCTATCTTCATCTGCTTCTGGCGAGTATCTTTACTTCACCTTTGTTTGATTTATTTTGAGGATTAGACGTTAACGATAAGTTCTATATTCAATTTTCTTAAGGGAGGGAGTCTGTAACAACCCGTGATTGCAATTACCAAATAATAAATTAAAATTGTGATTTAAATTTAATTGGAGCTATTAATGAATTTTTAATGTGGCTAGTTTGTTCAAAATTTAGTTATTTTGAATAAATCAATGTTTTTGGGCTTAAGTGTAAAATGGAGCATTTTATGGAAATTAATTAGGGAAATTTGAAATTTATAATATTGCAAAATTGTATATATGTAAAATAGTGCAATATTTGATTTGGGAATTTAATTTGCAATTTATTTGCAAAATGATGATTTTTGGCTAATATTAACTATAAACGGTATTTTGGGGAAATTAGGGGTTAAAATGTAAAATATTGTTGATATAGGATTTTATTAAATGGATAAAAATAATTGTTAATATCTTTTCATAATTTTCTATGGTTTGAAATATATTTAGTGATTTGTATGTAGATTGTACTTAGAGAAAATTGCCTATCTATATACACATGAATAATACTAAGTCCTAATGGGTATTAGACCCAATAACCCTAACCGTTAGTCTATAAATTATCTTTTACTCTCCCATTTCAGCCAACACTTCATTTCATTACCACAAAACCCTAATTAGAAAGCTCCTAAACCTAGCCATGGCCTTCTAAGAAAAACTCCAATCTACACCAAATCAAAGAGAGTTAATCCAAACCGTTAAAAGACGTAATAGCAATCACAAAACCCACATCAAATTCATTCTTTGATTTCTGAAATAAATTAGTAATCGTTTTTTTTGTGCATTTTCATGGACTCAAGCTCATTGATCTTCATCTTCTTGCTTGGGGATTGTTAATCTTTATGTTTGATCATTCTCTTGCTAGGTGAAAGGTAATAAATGCTAGCTAGAAACCCATTTGATATTCTATGGTTGGAATTTTGGTTTGCAAGTTTCTGAAATTGTTTTGAAAAAAAAAAAGAGAAAAAAACTGTTTTGACAAACAGTGATTAATTTCAGTTCAGATGTCCAACTTAGCGACCTCACTACGAGCAGGTCCGATGTCGGATTTCATCGATTTTGGTCTCATTGGAAAGATGAGTTCAGGATCTTCAACCCTGAAAAATTTGGTTAAGATGCGTTTGATACTTTGTTTTTATTGCCGAAGTAGCAGCCAGAGACTGTTTTGACAAAACAGTGATTAATTTCAGTTCAGATGTCCAAATTCGCGACCTCGCTGCGAGCAGGTCCGATGTCGGATTTCATCGATTTCGGTCTCGTTGGAAAGATGAGCTCGAGATCTTCAACCCTGAAAAATTTGGTTAAGATCTGTGTGCGTTTGATACTTCATTTTTATCGCAAAATTAGCACACAGAAACTGCTTTGAAAAAAACAACACAGTGATTAATTTTAGTTCAAATGTCCAACTTCGCGACCTCACTGCGAGCTGGTTCGATGTCGGATTTCATCTATTTTGGTCTCGTTTGAAAGATGAGGTCAAGATCTTCAACCTGGAAAGTTTGGTTTAGATCTAGGTGTGTTTGTTACTTCATTTTTATTGTCGAAGTAGCACCCAGAAACTGTTTTACAACAGCGATCATTTTCATTTATCGTTGGACCAACTTTGAGACGTTGCTATTTCTTCGTTTCAAGTCGAACTGGATGATTCTTGTTGCATATCAAAGTAGGAGTACTATACATGCCCTTGCAAATTTTCATCAAGATCTGGGTTCATTTGTCCCTTCGACCATGTCGTCAAAATTGGACCATTGCACTGTTTTGACACAGCAGAGTTTTGTGATTTTTGTCCGACTTTGAGACGACGTTGTTTCTTCGTTTCAAGTCGGAATTGCCTGATTCTTTATGAAGTTTGGAGCAGGGATGTTGTTCTACATTCTTGACAATTTCCATGCCATTTGGACTCGGCTTGCAGATTCAAATTTGCCGTCGAACTAATGACTTCGACTTGTTTTTAGCGATTTTATACTTTGCATAATTTCGACTATTTTTCTGAGATTTTTCGATTTCTTTGAGATTTGTTTTTAGATTTCGTGCATGGATTTCATAAATCATTTTAGAGTGATTTTCCATAAAATTAGCTTTTGAAACTATTTTAAATATTAAATTAATTACTCCATAATAGGAGAATTTCAAAGGCTATTTCTAAAGAGGTTTTCAAATGATTAAAAATCCGCTTTCTCCAACTATTTTTTAAGTAAAATATACACTCTTCTACACTTCGAGCGAAGTGAAAAGGTGATTAAATGGTTAGGTAAAATACGGACCATGAATCCACGCGTTTATCTTTTCGATTAATCCGCGACCTATTCGATTGATCATTTTGGCCTTTTGGCCTAGTTTACCGATGACATGAGGTGAACCTTTTACTGCTTTGAGTGTGGAAGCTTACGATTAGTTAGTAAACCGTTTAGTGAGAACGTTGGGGTATGGGACTCACGTTACCACTTTACGGGTTCCTTGCTAAGAGTTCGTGACACATTCCTACCGTTAGTGGTAAACGAGTACTGGGCCTACGAGCCTTTACCACTACGGCGTGTTTCCTGAGTGATACCTTTGGGATAGTGTCTTCGGACTATCTCCCTTGGGTTTATTGCCTTTGGGATACTATCTTCGGACTGTCCCCTTCTGGCTCATCACCTTCTGGATAGTATCTTCAGACTACTACCTTTAGGTGTTGCCCCTTAGCTAAAGTGATGGGTGTGTCACTGGGTTATATTTCCTGTGTGATTGAGTACAGTACTAGCGCGCTAATGTTTTCTTGTGTGATTTATATTCCCTCGTGTAGCGCCATTCGGCGGTGATTTTATGCAACCACACGATATAAGCGCGACTACCTTATGGAACTTGTTTTTTGCCTACACTGGCACTTGTGCTTATGTTATGTTGATGATATGAGGCTTGTTATACATCTCCACTTAGATGTTTGTTTCTTCTCTATGTGAGGGATTTTGGTCTTTATTATCATGATATATGTTTCTCTTTTGGAGATTATTATGTTATATGTTGCCTCATTATCTTATCATGATTATTGTTCAGTTTATCTAACTGATTTGTTTAGCAAGTCTGACCCGAGTATTTTATGCTCGGGTCAGACCGAGTTGTTTCAGGTTAGGTTGCTTTGGACTTAGCTTGCTTCGGTGCTTTCGCTTTGGATATATCCGCTATACTATAGATAGCTTTACATGTTATTCATCCTTCATGATACTCTGATATTATGACTATCTTGTGTATATACTTTTGACTCACGGATGTGTGAGTAGTGGCTTTGTACACACTTTTATATTTGGATATGTACTTGATGTTGTATTGTGTTGAGACTATTTGCTTATTATCTGATTCTTTTCTGTGATGATGTTCATTCTGATATTATGCTTTGTTCTGCTAGATGTTTTATCCATTGTAGTTTTGCTTTAAGTATTTATTGAATAGGTCCAACCACATGAGATGAAAAAAAACAGATTCCACTTTTCGACGTGTTCAGTAGATAGTTAAAGTAAGATTACACATGGTCGCTTCCATTATACTCTATTGTCCGCATTAGCAGACAGTATTATCCATATAATACTCTTTGTTAATAAGGCTCTCGGAGTGGGGTGTTACACGTGATGACCAAGGAAGTTGAAACCAAATCCCCGACAAGCAAGTAACAGAACATACGATTTTGAACAAGTCGGTAAAAATCAATAGCATTCAATCATAATCAAGTGGCCGAGATAAATCAAATGACAAATTCAAATGAAAAAAATTATACGATTTCGATCCTTATTTGAACCCAATCATCATCGGCCTTAAAATCATTCGAGTTCAACTGACAAAGAATAATCATTTAACTCGAATTAAGATCGAGTTCAAGCAAGCTAAGTAGAAAAGGCAAAGAGAATAAATCACATACAACTTAGTCGAACTCTATCAAAAATTAGGGGAGTCGTGTTCAAAGCGAAGAGATCATCGATCGACAAAGCAGGGGACACTGAATCATAATTCCATAGAGCAATTGAAATCGGCAACTTCAATTTTTCAAAAGCCCTAATTTTTGTTGAAGAGGAACAAAAGACCAAGAAGCTGACATTAGTTATACCGGCCGAATAATTGAATAGGAAAAGTTAGTTTATTTTGTAGGCCGGTTATTACAGAGTATTTTAGGCTTTTATTTTTAAAAAAATTAGGGGTTTGTTCTTTAGTTTGTTTTAAATTTGTATTTTCTCCTTTAAACTTTTGTAATTTCTAGTCGTGTGACTAGGGGACGAACTACGGGTGTAGTTTGAGAATTCGCAACTTAGCGGCTGATTGTGGCAGGGTTTTGAGCGTAGAGCTAGGTTAGTCGATAGCATGTGCCGCGAGTTCATGTGTGTAAGTGTCTGAATACTTAATTTCTAGTAGAAACTTTGGAGGTAGCACGTAGGCAGGGTGTTGCCGAAGCTGGGTAAATTTGTACGTTCTGTTTTCTGTTTTTTATATTCTGCTATTATCCGTGCTGCTATTATTCTGCTGTGATCTGTGTTGAATTATTTTATATAAACTTCTGCAATAATTTTTATAATTAATAGTATCACCCTATTCACCACCCCTCTAAGGTGAAATTGATTTTAAAGAATACTTTATATGTTATATAAACATCGACATGTTATTAGGACTATTACACTACTAAATGGACAAGCAGTAACACAGAACCACTATTCCAAGTAATTACATGGCTTTATGAAACTACTCGGCTCCAATATAACCATAATACTACTAACTTATAGGCACAATAGGAATCACATATTAACTAAATTTACTATTACTAGACATATTTCTGATTTGTGCATATATTGGATGAATTTGTAAATAGTTTATTCGTCAGATGAGATCCTGATAAGATTTTGGCTGAATTATTGATTCTACAAACATTCAGATTCCTTATCTCATTTCATGAAGATTTCATATTGAGTTTTGTGAAGCCAAAATTTCCACATTACCTTCGTCACTATTTACTAACTTCATATTCTTGATTTCCATGCTGGATTTTTTTGACGATTTCATATTTAATCTCTAATTTCGTAAATTGTGAAGTTTCTCATTGAATTTTTATGATGACTTATGGACTTCATATTTTAGATTTCGTTGTTGGATTTTTGATGATTCCATATTGAATTTCAGTTTTCGCGAGTTACGAATTCCTGCACTGATTTTTATGATGGCTTGTATCCTTGATTCCTATTGGGTTTTTTAACGAATTCATATTGAATTTCTATTTTACGAGTTTTGGGTTCCCTTATCGAACTTCTGATGATCTCTTACTGGTTTTCTAATTTTCTAAATTCTAAATTTCCTTATTGGTTTGGTGGTGATTTGTGAATTATGTATTGAGTTTTTATGATGATATCATACTAAACTTCTAATTTCATGAACTTCAAATTTCTTAATCGATTTGAACAATGATTTGTAAATTCTATATTCTTAATCTCCTTTTTGAGATTTCGTAATGATTTCTTATTGAATTGCTGATTTTGAGAATTTTATATTTTTATATTAATTTTCATAATGATTTGTGAATACTATTCACTTGGTTTTCCCATGGGAATTTCGTAATAATTTATTTAAGGTTTCTCGTTTTCATTTCGTGACTTCATTGTTGGATTTCCATGATAATCAAATTCTTTCATATTAAGTTTCTAATGTTGAAGAGAAAAGAGTTTTATGCAGATTCTTTAATAGACGTGGTCCTAATGGTTTTCTAATTACATTCCTGGATTCTTGGATTTTCGGATTCTTTTCATAGTGGTCAAATGTATTTATGAATCTTGGAGTTTTTCATTTATGTAGATTTCATACTTCTGATTTTCTTCTTGAAGTCTTGATGATCTCTAATCAGATTTTTGATTTTGTGAATTTTAAATTGAATGTTTCATGATGATTTATGACCTTTCTATTGAGTAGTCGAAGATGGATTTTATATAAGATTTTTTTAGTAGTACATGGACTCCCATCAAAGTGTAGGGATAGGAAATAAAGTCAAAGCAAAGGAACTAGATAAGACCGCCGAAAGCAAGAAATTAATCCTTGGTGGCCAAAGAAAATATAACTTGAGAATAGAGGGTTAAGTGTATGCGATGACCTTTTCGGGGAAAGCCTATTTACTTAAATTGACAACATCAGACCAGGTGATATCGTTAAATTGACAACAGCAGACCAGGCGATATCGTTTCATATATCTATAATGGTCATATAATTGCTTGAATGCTATACCTAATAAAATAACCAGATAGTGTCTGGAGTTATTCGGAGACTAATCATGGTTTTGCCTCAAGCTTAAGATGCATATAGAAGTCATTGTTTGTTTTGTAGGAAAAAAGGAGGAGATTCTTTGGAGTTTCTGTCCTAAAGGAAAAAAGCTTCTTTCATACTAGAGGGATAAATGTTATCCATAAAATATGCTAGAGAATAAAGTACAAAAGAAGGAATACGAGGGCATTGATAAAGATAAAAAAGAACCAAGATGGTCAAGTTAAGCATAGTTTCCAACATGAGGGAGACAACACCAACAGCACCTTTCAAGTAGGTTAGAAAGGACGCCTTGATTGTGCCAACAGGGAGCTATTGACAAAGCCAGAGGCTACCATTCAAAGGTGACAGCCAACATGTTAATAGCATCCAAAGTGCTCAAAAAGACACCTCTTGAAGGAAATGAATAGAAGATATTTTACTTTTTGCACCAAACCATTTGAAACGTCATGTTTTCGCCTTCATCACTTTTGCTAGAAAAGTATTCAACCAATTCAACCCTTTCAAAAGCATATACATCCTTTCGTAATGGTTAGGGCCACTCTCACCAAAGAAAGAAGAGTTACGCATCCGTTACCATAAAGGCATGAGGTTCCGAATCAGTTAGGGTAGAGGCTATAATTTACAACAATGCCATCTTGGGTGTTTTGACTCAATTGAATCCAAAAGGATACATGTTTCAACAACATCAAAGGTTAGCATCCGAGCATGCTTGTGTAGCACATCAACATTTGAGATAGAAGCACATCAACGGTCCGATGAAGTCAAAAGACATCTTGCCGCACCCTTCGACGAAGTCGAATGGAAATAGGGCAAGAGAGAGAAGCCCAATCTCTTTAGCAGCGACTGAAGGAAAGGCGTAACCAAGCACCTTTTGGTAGAGCTAAAAGGAATCGGACAATACATTTCGATGGAGGTAGATGTGTTAAAGCTATCAAGAAGCATCTATCGATGAATTCGAAAGGAAACAAAGCAAGAGTGAAGCCCAACTTTAAGCGGCGACATAAGAATAACTGAAATCCTTTCAACCAAGTCGAAAGGTATGGCTCAGGAGACATTCACGAAAGTAGAAAGACCGACCCTTCGATCGAGTCGAATTCTTGGGGTCGAAAGGTCCCCAACCTGCATCTATAAATATGACCCCAGGGGTCTGTGATAGGGGATCCAATTTCTTTACTTCTCACTTGTATTTTTCCGAAACTAGTGAACTCTAATTCTCAAATCAGATTAGGGATTTGGTCAATTTGTACAATTGAGTTCAATAAAAGAAGATTATGATAATCGTGTTTACTAAGTAGCACAAATTTCATCATCTCTCATAGATATGACGACCTACGGTGGAGTTGATAGAAAGAAACCCTTTCGACCAAGTCGAAACCCAATGTTTTCTTAGTTCCTAGAAGCCTTAGCCAGAGTCTAGATCTCTAATGTTATCCATTTCGATGGAGTCGAAACCTACTTAACTCTGTTGTTTCCAGAGATCCTTAGGATTCTACTCAAACTCTCTCATCTATGTCAACAGCCTATTTTGATAGAGTTTTCAATCAATCCATTCGAAGGTATTTTCCAAGATGTAAACTACCCTTCCTACTGTTTCCAAAGAAGCCCAAGACAAGTTTTTGATCACTTTTTCCTATTTGAAAATCTTTAACAATCCCCACCAATTAGAAAGGAAGTTTCTAAAGCATTACCCATATTCGAACTTGGTAATTGAGGTGCTGACAATTCTTGTCAACAATACCTTTTACAAAAGATATATTCCAAAGCCATCTTTACTCAATATTTTAAAATCTTGATATACTTATCTCAACTGTATAAGTATGCTCAAAAAGCATTTCACTTTTAATACTTAGAAAACTTCTCCAAAAACATATATCAACGGTATAAATATATTAATAAAACCCCACATTTTCAATCCTTAGAAATGTATCTATATGTTTATCCCAACGGTTTAAGTATATTAACCAATCTTAAGATAGATTTCCTCCTTTTCAAATTCATATTTAAATAGGCTTAAAACAAATGTCTTTTAAAAACATTATTTACTATAAACCTAAATCACTTTCTATTTGCAGCAAATAAATGGATCGTACTAAAATTTAACCAAATATACTTAACAACACTTTTCAATTTCTAATTTGTACTATCCCTCAATTTACAATGAAGTCAGACAAGTTAGAGAAGTATCCATGCTTCGACATCAATTCTTAACTCTCATGATAGGGACGGGTTACCACAACTCGGAATTTGGTGTTAAGTATGAAAAGAATAATTCTCATACAATCATAATTTATAAAGATTATTTGTGGAAATCAAATCTCTTTTCCTTTTATAAAATTATTTATACAAATCTCTTTTCTATTTATAAATTCCTTTTAGAAGTCTCCAAGTTTGTTTATAAACTACTTTGTAGTACATATCATAAACCTTTAGTTTCAAGATAGAATCAAATACTTTCCATAAAATGACCATTCCATGTATAACTGTAAATCCACAAATGTGATTTATTATATGAAATTATAAAAATGATATAATTTATATTTTTATAAAATACCTTTTATAAATATATTTTCCTATACAATATTTCATATTAAGCATTTTGCAGATATTTATTCCAAAACATTCCTTCTTTTTAAACAGAATCACGATATTACAGAGGATAAATTCCACTTTTTATTTATAATAAACATTACAATAATACTTCCCGTAATACTTTTAGACCATTTTCATATATGTTAGAAAAGACTAACAGAATGATTGAAGTAAAATAGAGAAGTACAAAAATCCATTTCTCAATAAAATGCCACAGAAAATTCCAAAAGTCACATTTAAAATTATTTTTTGAATCAAAACCATTTAAAATCAAAAACAACAAATAACAGTATTTTTAAAATATTATTGTGATAACCCGGATTTCTTGACATCTGTAATTGATAAGTAATTAAGTTAATTAATAGAAATACTGAATTATAGATTGAACAAATGAATCTGATCAAATAAATATTTATTCTTGTAATTGTGTTATATATATAAATATATAGATTTTAAATAGGATTATTATATACAAATTGAATTTGTGTTTGTTTAAATATATGTATATATCAAATTGATTTTCAAATTAAATTTGAAATTGAATTTGAATTTGGATGTGAAATTCAAAGGATAGATATATATACCTTAAATTATACTATGGTTTTAAAATGTATTTTATTTGATTTTGTTTAGAGCATAAATTGTTTTATATTATTTTCTTTTTAAGGGAATTTATTTATACATGTATTTATAAATTAGGAAATTTATTTTTAAGGCTTTATAAACATTTAAAACTTAATTTATGAATGTAAAGTTACATGTGTAATTAAGTTATAAACTTCTCTAATAACATGTGTTAGCAAACTATTTAAGGATTATGACAAGTGTTAATAAAATTGTAGAAGTGTCTTTTATATCTTTTTATTTTTTTCAAAATAATTAATAGGTAAGGAGATTAAGTTATATTAACATCTCCATATTCCTCTTTCATATTCTTTTACCAGTTGATTCTCTAAAACAAAACAAAGAGAAGAATGAAGCTAGAAAAAAAATCAAAACTGAGAAATCAAAACCTGGAAAAAAAGAGATCAAAGAAAATAAAAATAGTATCAAAGTACATTCAAAAAAATTTATTTTGCACAACTTGGTTCATGAGCAACTCAAAGATCAAGCAGAGATTTAATTCAGAATCAAATTACAATTTCAAGTCTCAGATTTTAGAATCAAGCAGCAGTTTTAGATTTTCTTACAGGCTTTCTCTATTCTTTCTACTTTCATTTGCACGTGAGTAAACTTATACTAAGAAAAATATAGTTTGAATCTGTTGCATGTGATAAATTTATATGGAAATGATGAAGTATGTATGCATGAATAATTCTTTTCTGAAAATATGATTGAATCTACCCTGTATATATATAAGGATGTATTTGACTGTGTTTATGTCTTGTCTCTATTATAATCAGAGCCTCAAAACTCCAAACAAAATTCCTTTCTTCCATTAGAAATCAATTTAGACATTGATTTTTGAGGAGTAAATGTTTTAAAATAAGGTAACATCGTTTATAAAATGATTTCAAATATAAATGATTGATCATTTATCTCTAAAACAAAGGTTACAGTGAAACTTTGAAATTTAGAGCAAAATCAAACATCTTGATTTCGTGTTTGGAATCCATAATCGGGTTTGTAGGTATAAATCATGAATTTTAATATAGATTTCATGATTTTTAGAATTGTAATTACCGGGAAATCCGAGATTGTTTGATTTTGGTAATTTTGACCATTACCATCGATCTGCGACGTGTTGAAGCGCGATGTTGTTGTCAGAGGGAGGGAAAGGGTTGACAAACCGGTAAAAAAATTGATCGATGATTTTATTAGCCACCATGGCGACGGCGAGGGGTAGAGTTAGGGTTTAGGATCCTGTTTTGGTTGGCTATGGGTTTGAGGTGGGTTTGATGTCGACAAAGCATCAGACTTCGTAAGGGTGGTTGGAGTGGAAGCCTTAGTCTATGGAAAAGATATGGTCAGGATGATGGGGTCTCTAGCGACTGATGTGGGAAGGCGAGGATGTTTTGGGCTACCAGTTTCGTTGCTGAGTCTTCGATCATGTTTGATTTTGATACAGTGGCATTTTCTTTGATCTGGGAAGCTTGGTGGATCAGGGAGATTAGTGGCGATGTGTAGAAGGTAGCAGTGGTGTTCGGAATGCCACCGATGAACTGTGCACGTGCACGCGAGAGTTCAGTGTCTCAGTTTGGTGGTGGAGCTTTCATGGGGTTGAAGCTCATGTAAAGGGTGGGGAATGCTGGGGTCTTGCTTCGTGTTGTTGCAAGGTAATTCACTTTAACAGTCTTAAGTTTAAAAGTATAAGATTAAAAGAAGAGGAGGAAGGATCTTGGAAATAGTTTGAAGGGTCTCGGGTATCTGTTCGAAGTAAACCAGGATTTCCTTGGGAAGATGTTTAATCCTCAAGTTTTTAAGTTGAACTAGTTAAGTTTAAATTTAATTATCTTTGAAACTATTTTACGGAATAATTGATTTGTTAATGTTTCATAATTAAAGTTGAGAAGATTATATTAAAGTTAATACTTATTTGTTTATAAACTTAATTAAGCGATGTGATTAAGGTTAACTAATTAAGATTAATTAACCGATATAATTAATTTAAGTTAGTTAATTAGATTAAATTGATCAATGTAATTAAGGTGAATTGACTGATCAAGTAAGATAATTAGTAAGTGTAATTAACTAAATATTAAGTAATTAAGGATTAGTTAAGAATTTATTTTAAGGATTAGGTGGTTAATTAAGAATGGTTAATTAATTTAATAACAAATGGTTTGTAATTAACCTAAGTTGAATAACTAATTCATAGTAAGTAATTAAGAAAGAATTACTCAGTGTAATTAATTAAATGATTCATTAAATTATGTAATTAAAGGATAGTTAATCCTGAATGTGATTAATTTTAAGAGTAACTCATGAATGGAATTAGAGGATCATTAGTCAATTGCTAAGAGTAATTAAAGTGAATGATTAAAGAATAATTAATTTATGTAATTAATTTAGGGCTAATTACTTAATGTAATTAGATAATGTTTAATCGAGGATGATAAATTGAGAAAAATAATTAAAAGATGTTTAATTGTTAGTTGTAATTAATTAATGTTAAGTAAGCAAGATTAAGGTAAATCCAAGTGATTAAAAAGCTAGTAATTAATTTAATTAGTGATTAATTAAATTAATTAGGAATTGCTAGACTTAAATATCTTGCTTATGGATATTGAATGATACTGGATTACTTGGGTTGTTGATATCTCTGATAGGCAATTTATATACGCTGTGATATAATAGGTTAAACAGTAATATTTTGAGTTATCTATCGATGATGAATTGTTATGTGGTATGATATCTTGAATATGAATTGTATTGTTCAAAACTTAACAACTTGGTTTAGAAATGATATTGAATTCAAAGAGATCGGGGTCGGTATCAGTAATACCCGAAACCACTTCGATTAGTAAGTTGAATTCTTTATAAATTGTATACGTGAAAGTAAACAGGCTGGAATGGAATAAATTGAGTAACATGGACATTTATCCTGAAAACTGTTGTGTGATAAATGATTGACTATAAGTATTCATAAAAGGTACGAGTTATCCAAGTAATTCACATAAGTTTTGGGCATTAAAGTTTCATGATATATGGGATTACTCACGCTGGTTTCCAACCTGACCCGGCTGTTACTTTGATGTAATATTCAAGTCAGACCAAGCATTATAGATTTTTCAGGTAAGGACATTCTGGAGCTCAAGAGGCGAGCTGGATGGCAGGAACGTATGGAGTGTATTCCATTGTGATACATTGTTGTTTATCTGCGACGAGTTTTTTTAACTATCCAGTGATTGTCAAATGTTGTAACTCTGATGTATTAATGTATAACCACTGATACAGTTTTTCTTTGTATAATTGTTATTTTATTTGGTATTATATTTTGATCCGCTGCGAATGTGAGATTCTGTGTTTCACTTCTGTTTCTTCTTCTATCTCTTTTCTTCTTTTCCTAACTATCTGGAATTTTCGGGATCGAAAATTCCGGGTCGTTACATTTGGTATCAGAGCTGAAGGTTACGTGAGAACCTTGGCTCTGTTGGGTTTACTCATTAAGGATAAGGTAAGTAGTACCCTAAAATGAGTTGAGTGTGTGTGTGTGTGTATACATGAGAGCATACCTGTTATTTTTATATAATGGTATTTTTATATAAGTTTATATATAAAGCAACGATTCTTCTAACCACTATATATTAAGGTAATTGGTTGTTGTATTATTTTAAATAAAATAATGAGAATTAAGTGGTAATAGCAATACAACCCCATTGAAAATAAATGAAGATAAGTTTGAATGGAACTAAGTCCTGAATTTGTAGAAATAGAAATAAAATAAAAATGAATTGGTATCCAGGTATGATAATCTTGGTTATTATCATAAATGGTTATTGTGTTTAATAATGTATATTTGTTAATGAGTAAGCAAATGAAGTAAACTTTTAGGATGAGTATAACTTATAAATTGAAGTGGGTTTTAAATTTAGAAGGTTTGAATCCTAAGTCTAGAAACATTTGAAATTGTTTTTAAAATGTTAAGAGGAATAATAAATAGTATTATTCAGAATCTTTTGAATGTGATCTTATTTTAAAATAAGAGTTGTTTGAAAGCTTCAAAGAAAACTGTTTTGAATTAAAACCAAAGGTGGTTTAAATTTTAAAATATGGCTTGGTGGGCCAAGAAGACAATATGTATATATATGTGGATATACATAATATCAAAGGTGATTTGGAATAAACTCTAAGGTGTTGAGTTTTTCCCTGAAGTGTGATATGAAAATTCAAAGTGATATAAGTCTTTGAACTTATAAGTAAGAAAGAATATCGATAGAAATTTGAAATTTGATTTGGGAAGATTATAAATGAGAAGTTAAAATTTGAAATCGAAGTTCAAATTGAATAATGTTGACTGGAGTAAATTGAATTTAACTTAGGGAAAGTTAAATAAGTTTAGGACAAGCAACCTGAATTGGAAATTTCAAGATGAAAGTGAGATTTAACCTGGAAAGTTAAATGGTTGATTTGAATTGAGAATTTGTGTTATCTCAAAATGGGTTTGAGATCTCGAAATTGAAAATGGTTGAATGTTTTAAAATAAATTGGATAATATCATCCTATTGTTATTAATAATCTTTAAACTGTGAATTTGATTTGTTTAAATGTCTGAAGAAATGGATTGTGGTAATATATCCATTATTGAGATAAAAAAGGAAATAAGGCTTTGATTTAAAATTAAGGGTATGAAATCACTTTGAATTTAAGATTTGAATGTTAAGAATTGAAATTATAAATTAGAATTGTTTAAGAATCGGTTTTAAAGTTGGAAGATAAAATTGGGTAATAAATTGAATTTTTTAAAGATAAAATTTGTTTTGAACTCTCATTTTAAACCTTGAAATAAGTTAAGTATAGATAATTTAAAATGGAATTTTGAAATTTTGACTCGGAATTAAATTGTTTAAAGACTTTAAATAAAGGTTAATTTGGTTTAAGAAGTTAAACCAACATTAGAAAATATAACTCGAATTTATATAGTTCGAGATGATTTAAAAAGTGGAGATTGGAATTGAGGATTAATTGAAACAGGAATTGAAATGATTGAAAATTGAAGTGGGTTCAATTTGAAATTAAGTCCAAATTGATTTGAATAATTTGGAATTGTGATTAAAGTTGAATAGGTTGGAAGAAATTGAAGCTAACTCAACTTGAATTGGGATTAATTCAATTTCAATGGAAAACTGAAGTTATTTAAATTGGAATTGAGTCAATTTAAATAGAAGTGGAAATTTAAATTGAATTGATGGGAATGGAGATTGGGATTGAACTGTTTGGCTCAGGACTATTATCAATATAAATTATTTTAATATAAACCTATTTTTTTCAAGTTATTTATATATACAACCTTTCTTTTTAAACCCCAAACTATTTTATATTTATTTTACAATCATTTTTGAGACTATTTAACTATTTTACACCTATTTTATAAACTAATTACTGTTTACAAATGTTTTATAACTAATTACTATTTATAACTATTTTATAACTATTTAACTACTTTATAACTATTTTATCATTACTTAACTATTTTACATCTATTTTACAATTAATAATTGTTTTTCGTCTACTTATCTATTTTAAACTTTTCAAATTATTTTCTAAATTTAAGCTGGTCAGAATGCGAACTGTTTATGATTAAATATCCATTTGAGATAAGAACTGAGGTAATAATCCAAATGGGATTGAAGCAATTGTTAGTAAGTGAATGAAAATTAAAGTGAATGTGAATAGAAAAGAGAATTGATTTGGTTAATAATCGATGAGGATAGATACGTAGGATGTATGTATGTTATTCTATTCGCACAGTAATTTGATCCAGATTCGAGTAAAGAATTTCGAGATGGTATATCGATCCAAGTTGGGATTTTTCAGTCGATTTTCGACGACGGACCTGGATATGGATTGTTGATTGGTTTTGGATATTCACTATCATGGTTATAGCTATGCAAGGAGAATAATGGTTTCTGATAAAGAAACCAGATCTCAGTCCGCACTAGGAAGTCGGGTGGCCGATACTAGTTCGAAAATGAAATTGTGTGATCGAATTAGCGATCAGATTGATATAGCTTACGGATGATATGTGTATATCATACGAGTTTGAATGAAATTGACATTGGAAATTTGTGGATAAGAACTATAAAATGGCTTTTGAAATGGAAAGTATATTTTGTGAAATATATGATGAAATAAAGTGGAAAATTTGGATATTTCTTTGGTAGAAATTTATTTTATGGAAGTAAGTAATATGGTAAGTGACCTTTTAGAGTAATCAAGCTTGAATATTGATTTGGCATAAATAAAGTTATATATAATTGATAAACTCCCCTTGTTGAATCTATAGCCAGAAGAAAAGGTTTTTGGAAGTATTTGAAGTATAAAAAATTAACTTATATAAGTATGAAGTGATCTAAAGATTTTTAAAATGTTATACATATATATGAAGGATCTTATGAGAAAGATTTTGAGGAAAGTTTTTTGGAACCTATGGATTTGGAAAGGCTTTTGATTTCTAGGTAAAATAAATGTTGGAATTTGGAAATCCTAGTTTGAGAATTATCGATTTTGGGATAATCGATTTTGAGAAAGGAGATTTATATAAGATTCATACTAAGTGTATGATTTGGAAGATACTATATGTGTATAGTATAAAATGTTTTAAAAATGGCTCTGGAGAAAAAAATGCTCCCTTGAAATGAACTTCTCAGGAGTACCATAGGTTGGTACTGCCTTGAGCACTGGGGGGGGGTTCTAAAGTGGATCCTATGAGGAAGTCCGAACAAATTGAAGCTCTTGAGGATTACTGGGTAGCGAAAGTTGAGGGCACTGTTGCCTACAGGGGCATTTGGGTTATGCTATGACGACCGTGTAACTTGATGTCGCTGCGATCTATTGTGGACCATAGCGGAAATCGTGCAGAGGTGAGTGTCAACGGTCTACACTTAATTTTGCTGGGGAGGCAACGTAACATCGGTAGACTGTGATCTATGGTCGAGTGGAGTGGAAAAGTTTCATTCATTTGGCAGCGAAATTCGAGGGCACTGATGCCTTCGGTTATATGGGTTTTTGTTGTGATAGCAATGTAACCTCGGTTGTAGCTGCAATCTGTAGTGGGTTCCATGGCGTAATCGAGGGGCACTGATGCCTATAGTTATTTATGGATTTTTTGGGTGGCAACGTAACCATCGGGTTAACTGCGACCATGGATGGGGGTGATGATTTCCAGAGCACTCCTACCAAAGATATTTCCTCTATTTTCAAAATTTTTTTTTCTATATTTTCAATAATATTATTTTCCAAGTATTTTCACTCGATGTTGAAAATGGGTTTACCAAGTGCTTATAGATTTTCAATCTTAGGCCTGATCAACGTATGACCGAATTTCTGTGAGAACAAGGATGAATTAGTTGAAACATCGAGTTATAAAAATTATTTTTATAAAAAACTATTTTATAATGTTATGTAGATTTTACAAAGTATTTTAAAATGATCAAAGAAAAAATTATCTGATTTTAAGTATTAAATAAATTCTGGCTTCGTTCCTTTTCGAGGACGAAAAGATTCATTAGGGGAAGGAATGTGATAACCTGGATTTTTGGACATCTGTAATAGATAAATAATTGGGTTAATTAATAGAAATACTAAATTATAGATTGAACAAATGAATCCGATCAAGTAAATATTTATACTTGTAATTGTGTGTTATATATATATATTAAGTAGAATTATTATGTATAAATTGAATTTGTGTTTGTTTAAATATATGTATATATCTAATTGATTTTCAAATTGGATTTGAAATTGAAATTGAATTTGGATGTTTAAATCTGAAATTCAAAAGATAGATATATACCTTAAATTATACTTTGGTTTTAAAATGTATTTTATTTGATTTTACTTGATTTTATTTAGAGCATAAATTGTTTTATATTATTTTCTTTTTAAAGGAATTTATTTATATATGTATTTATAAATTAGGAAATTTATTTTAAGGCTTTATAAACATTTAAACATTAATTTATGAATGTAAAGTTACATATGTTAAGTTATAAACTTCTCTAATAACATGCATTAGCAAATTATTTAAGGATTACGACAAGTGTTAATAAAATTGTAGAAGCATCTTATATATCCTTTTATTTTTTTTCAAAATAATTAGTAAGTGAGGAGATTAAGTTATATGAACATCTCCATATTCCTCTTTCATATTCTTTTATCGGTTGATTCTCTAAAACAAAACAAAGAGAAGAATGAAACCAGAACAAAATCAAAACCGAGAAATCAAAACCTAGAGAAAAAAAGATCAAAGAAAATCAAAAGAATATCAAAGTAAATTCAACAAATTTTAATTTGCTCAACCTGGTTCATGAGCAACTCAAAGATCAAGCAGAGATTTAATTCAGATTCAAACTACAATTTCAAGTCTCAACTTTAAGAATCAAGCAGCAGTTTCAGATTTTCTTACAGGCTTTCTCTATTCTTTCTACTTTCATTTGCAGGTGAGTAAACTTATACTAAAAAAATAGTTTGAATCTAGTGCATGTGATAAATTTATATGGATATGATGAAGTATGTATGCATGAATAATTCTTTTCTGAAAATATGATTGAATCTGCCCTGTATATATATAAGGATGTATATGACAATGTTTATATCTTGTCTCTGTTATAATCAAAGCATCAAAACTTTAAAAAAAATTCCTATCTTCCATTAGAAATTAATTTAGACTTTGATTTTTGAGGAGTAAATGTTTCAAAATAAGGTAACATCATTTATAAAATGATTTCGAATATAAATGATTGAGCATTTATCTCTAAAACAAAGGTTACAGTGAAACTTTGAAATTTAGAGCAAAATCAAACATATTGATTTCATGTTTGGAATCCATAATCAGATTTGTAGTTATAAATCATGAATTTTAATATAGATTTCATGATTTTTAGAATTGTAATTAACGGGAAATCTGGGATTGTTTATTTTAGGAATTTCGATGATTACCATCAATCTGCGACGTATTGAAGCTCGATCTTGTTGTCATAGGGAGGGAAAAGGTTGACGAACCGGGAAAAATTGATCGATGATTTTATCAGCCATCGAGGTGACGGCAAGGGTAGAGTTAGGGTTTAGGATCCTGTTTTTTTTACCCAAGGGTTTGAGGTGGCTTTGATGTTGACAAAGCATCGGACTTCATAAGGGCGGTTGGAGTGGAAGCCTTAGTCTATGGCAAAGATATGGTCAGGATGATTGGGTTTCTGGCGATTGGTGGTGGGAAGGCGAGGATGTTTTGGGCGACCAGTTTCATCGCTGAGTCGTCGATCATGTTCGATTTTGATACCGTGGCATTTTCTTTGATCTGGGTAGCTTGGAGGATCCGCGAGATCGGTGGCGATGTGCGGAAGGTAGCAGTGGTGGTCGGAATGACGCCGATGAACTGTGCACGTGCACGCGAGGGTTCAGTGTGTCAATTTGGTGGTGGAGTTTTCATCGGGTTGAAGCTCGTGTAAAGGATGGGGAATGCTGGGGTGTTGCTTCATGTTGTTGCGGGGTAATACATTTTAACAATTTTAAGTTTAAAAGTGTAAGATTTAAAGAAGAGGAGGAAGGATCTGGGGAATAGAAGGGTCTCGGGTATCTGTTCGAAGTAAACCAGGATTTCCTCGGGAAGATTTTTAATCCTCAAGTTTTTAAGTTGAACTAGTTAAGTTTAAGTTTAATTATCTTTGAAACTATTTTAAGGAATAACTAATTTATTAATGTTTGATAATTAAAGTTAAGAAGATTATATTAAAGTTAGTACTTATTTGTTTATAAACTTAATTAAGCGATGTGCTTAAGGTTAATTAATTAAGATTAATTAACCGATGCAATTAATTTAAGTTAGCTAATTAGGTTAAATTGATCAATGTAATTAGTAAGTGTAATTAACTAAATATTAAGTAATTAAGGATTAATTAAGAATTTATTTTAAGGATTGGTTGGTTAATTAAGAATGGTTAATTAATTTAATAAAAAATGGTTTGTAATTTACCTAAGTTGAATAACTAATTCATAGTAAGTAATTAAGAAAGGATTACTCAGTGTAATTTATTAAACGATTCATTAAAGTATGCAATTAAAGGATAGTTAATCCTGAATGTGATTAATTTTAAGAGTAATTCATGAAAGGAATTAGAGGATCATTAATTAATTGCTGAGAGTAATTAAAGTGAACGATTAAAGAATAATTAATTTATGTAATTAATTTAGGGCAAATTACTTAATGTAATTAGAGAATGTTTAATCAAGGATGATAGATTGAGGAAATAATTAAAAGATGTTTAATTATTAGTTGTAATTAATTAATGTTAAGTAAGCAAGATTAAGGTAAATCCAAGTGATTAAAAAGCTAGTAATTAATTTAACTGGTGATTAATTAAATTAATTAGGAATTTTTAGACTTAAATATCTTGCTAATGGATGATTGAATGATATTGGAATACTTGGGCTGTTGATGTCTCCGATAGGCAATTTATATATGCTGTGATATAATAGGTTAAACAACAATATTATGAGTTATCTATCGATGGTGAATTGTTATGTTGTATGATATCCTGAATATGAATTGTATTGTTTAAAACTAGACAACTTGGTTTAGAAATGATATTGAATTCGAAGAGACCAGGGTCGGGTATCAGTAATACCCTAAACCACTTCGATTAGTAAACTGAATTCTTTATAAATTGGATATGTGAAATTAGATAGGCTTTAATGGAATAAATTGAGTAACATGGACATTTAACCTGAAAATTGTTGTGTGATAAATGATTGACTATATGAACTCGTAAAAGGTATGAGTTATCTTGGTAATTCACATAAGTTTTGGGCATTAAAATTTCATGTTATATGGGATTACTCATGCTGGTTTCCAGCCTGACCCAGGTGTTACTTTGATGTAATGCTCGGGTCAGACTGAGTATTACAGATTTTCAGGTTAGGACGTTCTAGAGCTCAGGAGGCGAGCTGGATGACAGGAACGTATAGAGTGTATTCCGTTGTGGTACATTGTTGTTTATCTGGGACAAGTTATTTTAACTGTCTAGTTATTGTGAAATGTTGTAACTCTGATGTATTAATGTATATTAACTGATACAGTTTTCCTTTGTATAACTATTATTTTTATTTTGTATTATATTTTGATCCGCTGCGAATGTGAGATTCTGTGTTTCATTTCTATTTCTTCTTCTATCTCTTTTCTTCTTTTCCTATCTATCTGGAATTTTCGAGATCAAAAATTCTAGGTCGTTAAAATGATAATGAGACCTAGAGCTACCATAGCACTTAACCAGTGCTATCGTTGATCTACCTAACAATTTTAACTTTGTGACATATCAAAGTCGCATCCTATAAGGCCAAGTTCCCAAGCTTTAAGCATTCAATAATTCATACAACAAGCATATAAATGAAACTAAAATCAATAGTTGCGAGAAAACCTTTAGGGTCTCCCCACAAAATTCGCCTACAAATTATTTCATATGACATTTGATTTTAAAGTGGGAATTTAACCAAACCTAACAACCAAGCAACCAATAATAATTAACACATTATCATCAACAATTAACAATCAATATCTAACACATCATTTATCCCATATTAATCCACATATTAATTAACTTTGAAAATCATCTTTTTTACTTTATAAGCATAGAACGGGGATTTATTCTGCTCAATAGATGTCCAAAATAATCTATTCAATTTAAATACAACAGAACGGTGTTTTTTTCTGCCAAATAGATATCACAAATGAAGTACAATTAATTTAACCACGGTATTATTTTCACTATTATTTTATCAATATTTTACACTTTGTCAAAACTATCCACAAGTTATACTATCATTTTCTTAATGTCAATATGAATCTAATGCATAAGTCATGGATTAATCGGATTTAAACGAATAAAATATCTTTTTTTAAAATTCAACACATTTAGTTAATAATATTAAAGAACTAAAAAAATAATTCCTCACCCAGAAAAAAACAAGGTCTACACTGCTAGCATACCCAAACCCAAACCCAAACCCAAACCCGCTACTGACCTTTCCCTTTATCTTCCCTAAAATAAAATAAAAAAACGCCCAGGAAAAATTAAAATTTCCTCGATCAACTTGAGACCACCGTCACCACAACCGTCCTATGCCCAGGCCCCTGACAACATCAGAACCCTAACTCCAAACTTCACCTCCAAGCTCAGCCATATTGAACTCGACCCTCTACACCTCCATCATGAGCCAAAAAATTTAACTAAAAAATTAAACAGCTCGAAACACTAAATCAAGCTCAGTCCAGCTCCTTCCACTATCGTACCTCCTTGGACTACCCTTAATGCCTTTGCCTCGTCTCACACTTCCTCCCAGGACCCTCCATTGATTTCCTAGCCGCCTATATTACTGAAAAACTCCAAATGAACTAAAAACATCCATCAACCAACCATAACCAACTCCAGCCACTCCAGACCTTGCGAACACCACCAAAAATATCGTCTTGCCACTACGCATACAACCCAACTCTTTGATTTCCATTTTGTGTTCACTAAAAGAACCATCATCATTCAACAACCACTGTTATCAATCAACCATCACCGCACTAATCGATGGAAAGGTGAGAAACTATTTTTAGAAAATACTTGGGACTTAATTGTACAACGTTGACACGAAGTTTTGCCTAATTATTGGAGGCTTTGGAGATAGTGCCTTTTGAAGTAAAGAGTTGGAGTGGTTTAACATTTACAAGAAATGGAAAAAGAAGAAGAGAGGAAGGGAAGTGAAGTGAACAAGGGTGTGAGTTGAGTTGATATAATGGCAATACAAAGCTTACAAGCAAATCGGCCATCATTTCAAAAGAAATGACATGACTCCAAAAAATCAAACCATGATTTTTTTTCTCTGGTACCTCGCTACATAGTATCACATTCGAATATAGACTGCAAATGATAGAAATAAAAATACGATCGCGCACAATAATGCGATACGATCACAAAATAACATAAAAATATACAAGTTAACTTATTTTGTGTTGTTTCAAATATGCCAACATTTGCTGCCAAATGCATTAAACTATAATTAAAATACTTCTCAAACTAAATATTATGGATAATACCAACAAATTCATTTAAAAGAATCCATTACTAAAATCAATAGTTATACCAAATTTGAATATTTAAATAAATTAAATATCCCCATTCAAAACATTAAAAATTGCGGATCGTAACATTCTTCCCCTTAAAAGAATTTTATTCTTGAAATTTCATCACTATCAAACAAAGAAAGAAATAAGTCCACATAAATAATTAACAATTCTCATAAGCCCGTGCATGAATCATCCACATCCAATATCCGACCCAATTACTTGTTCGGATACATAAATCTCTCATCTAAACTAGTAAAGATCACTTAACCCCTTCATCATGGAACACTAATTCGGTTCCTTGATTTAATAGTTATGTTTTCCATACATAGTCCTAAACTATGATAGAAAACACTCACATCATCCTTAGAGTCCATCTCTAGTACTCGCCTTTGAGAAACTAAGTGAAAACACCCAGTTCAAACTGGTGTATATCACATAGAAATCCTATGCCCAAACTCTGGATCTGGATTGGTCATATGAATAAAATGATCCAAGTCCATCTTATTGTTTTATCCCTTTAGGATAACTTACTAATTATACTACTCCAATTCTTTTTATTTTAGAAAATTATTTAGGAAAACAATTCATAAATTATAACTCAAGTTTTAAGCTTGAATAATACCCTACTACATCATAAGAGTATATACAACTATCTAATTTAATATTTTATCCTTAATTCTAGATGCAGGCCCGAGATAAATCTAATCTTAAAACTAACGACTTCTTCATCCATCTGATCCGGTAAGTAGCTAAGAAGAGTATAATGCTGATATCCAAACTCTATCCTAGATTCAACTTTTCCTTAGACATCTTTAAGGTGTTTATTAGTCGACCCAATGCCTTCAAATAGTTTACACATCTTAGATGTTAAAAAAAAGACACAGCGTGATAGAACAAAACACATTAGGATGTACATATTAAATTTAACCTATTAAACTTGTTCTAAATTATATCAGCTCTATCCAAGAGTTATAAACTTATTTATAAAAAACTTTCAATTTCATATTATATATCCTTAAAGGAATTTAAGAACAAAATATCCGATTTTATTTAAAATTATTTTGAAATAATAATTCTTAAATCATTTTGTATATCAAATAACACTTTTAGGATTAAATCAAAATCTATTTACCAGAACAACTCGACAGCAAACTAGTATAGTATCATTCCCCTCTTGGAAAATAAAAAATGAGCAATGATGATGTCATAATCATCAATAGAATTATTTTCCAATGACAAAAGTGAGTTCAGTATTTTCTATCTCCTTTAAAATCCTACTAAAACATTTCTATTCATAAATTGTTTTAAATAATACTATTTCTATTTTCTCCGAGGCTTTGGAAAATAATTTTCAAAACACTAGGATTTAAGTCCTCAAATTCTGAACTTAAATCCTTTTTATTCATAAACCATACTTCAATAATTTCACTTTCTAATGTAAAATCATTTCACAAAGGTATTTCTTTGTTTAGATTATAATAAAAAAATTATTGAAATTAAATTTTAACCAAACATTATCATCGAACAGTTTATAGTCAAATCGTGAAACTGAATTCACATAATGTTTGCATTTAATTTTAATCAGGCCAATAAACCCACATAAACTATCTGAGCATAAATAATCAACCAACAAAAATTAGTCAATACTCCTAAACTAGACGGGTATGACTAATCTAGTAATAAATCATAATGATTGAATATTATCATTTCGTAACAAACAAACACATCATAATATCTATATCAATTTATGAAAAATAAGTCTTTTATATATAAAATATCATCATAGGTAAAATTATTTCATTTACCAATTTTAAAACAATACTATGTCAATTTACCTTTTTCAAGTATTTAGAAACCCCTACCGATAACGTTGATCAGGCTTATAGACCAAAATTCACAACTTCAACATACCAATCAATACAATGTACAATGTTTTTTTATAGAACTATAAAAATGTGCTCTCATATCTCTAATGCGTTTACCCCACTAAGGCATAGTTGTCCACTCAACCTAAGCTCTGATACCAGATGTAATGACTGGCCGATCCTCAAAAGCTGACATTAATATGTCTATAGTACTCGCATCACTAGTAAAAAAATAGGTCGTTTGCTTTGGTCATTTAACCCTATTTCTTCAATTCAACAACCAAAGCAAACGAAAACGATGCAAAAGAACAACGTCTGTTGTTTCGGTTGTTGAATCGAAGCAAATGACGTCTTTTGCTTTGGTCATTTCGTAACAACCGAAGTAAATGACACTCTTTTACTTCGGTCGTTACCAACTGACCGAAGCAAATGTTGGCTAAAGAAAATAAATGATACATTTTTGGTCTTAAAACCATAAATGGTATCAAATTGTATCTAATAACTAGAAAAATACCATGAAGGACAAAAATTCACAATATTTTAGCCTCAAGGACCCGCTTTCAAATATTTAGTCTAAAGAACAACCCTCACATCTTTTTTCTATGGCAAGACAAAAAAATTAACCACTTGGACAATAGAAAAAAAATTCATCGATAGGAAAGTAATCGTCGAAGAACTCATCATCTGAACTTGAAGCCATCGTTATTGATTTTGTTGTCATCGTCCGAATATGAAGATCTAAAGATTCGAGATGCCTTGCTGAATTTCTTGATGGTTGTGCTTCATCCTTTGTAGCTTGAATTAAAATTGATGCTTGGCTTTTGAGGTTTTCCTGAAGTGTTGTCTAGGTGAGTTATGTTGAATCTGTCATGACTTGCACATGAAAGGAGATGTAATGTTGATGATGAGCTAGTTAGTTGAAAGATTGCAGTAGGTGTGTTGTTTGATATCAATGGTGAAGATGGAAGAAGAAGAGAAAGCTAAGGAAGAAGAAGAGAAAGCCATGGAAGAATTAGGGGAGAAGAAGTGGTATCGACTGTTAGGTATCAGTTTTCCAGTTTGTAGGTATATTTTTGAAAAATTTGTTATTGTTGAGTTTGTGATTTCTGTTGTAAAACAAAATTATTATACTTTAATAAATTCACATTTGGAAGCAAACATTTTTTTATTATTGTTTTGGTTTTTGCATTAATATTGGTTTGATTGATAATGTAATGCTTTGTTGAGTTTAGTTAGGATTAGTTTTTGGGCATCATTTTTTGTTCCAAGTATCCCTTTTGTAATAATGCAGTGTGGATGTTTTTTTACTGTTTTGTTGGTTTGATTATATTAAAAATGAATTTGTTATCGAGCAAATATGATGAAACGTTGGGTTGAAATAGTGTTTCGTTAGCATTAAATTTTTAATGAATTTTCTTAGGCACCAGTTTTACTATTAATTTGAGAATCAGTATTTAGGTGTTAGTTTTAGTGACAGTAGGCATTATTTTTGTAAAAACTATGTATTTTTTACCTAGAGATGAACCTCTGTCATGCTCGCCATTGTGCACACTACCTTAATGGAATTCAATCCATGCTTATGCTGGAGTGGAGTCCCTCGATCTGGCTTGCATCAAAGAATGGATATTCTTGAGTCAAAGCGTCGTTATATGAGATAACGATGCAATTTCAATAGCATGATGGATGTTGATTACGGATGGTTTATTTGTGCTTTAAATATGACCGTAAACTAATTTTCTACAAGGATGATTGTTATGATTGAAATGCTTGTTTAAGAGTGAACTATAAACTTAGATAATGGCGATCGAATTTGATAAATACAAGAACCTAGGAGATTATAGGTGGTTTATTTGAGTATCATCTGTTAGGTATCAGTTTTAGTTGTTGGTCGCAGTTTTTAGATAATAGTTTTTATGTCATAGTTTTCAGATATCAGTTTTTAATTAGTGGTAGCAGTTTTAGGTATTAGTTTTTATGTTAAGAGTTATTGGTAGCATATGATGGAATCGGGAGTGCTGGGGGCGGCGGCGAGACTGGCGGTGCAGGTGATGGAGGTGGGTGGTGGTGCGACAAGTGGTAGTTGATAATTTTGACGGTTTGTCCTTATGACTAAGTATGGGAGAATGTTTGTCCTTATCATTAATTTTGGAAAAATGTTTGTCCTTATAGCTAAAAAAATTGAGGTTGTGTCCTTGAGGCAAAAAATATATACATTATGCCCTTTACACAAAAACCCCATTTAAGAAATTCGTAAATAAATATTACTAAAATTCTTGTTGGACAAATAGTATAATTATATTATTTATCAACATAGTTCTTGTTTACTATAGTTCTTTTAGAATACATTACACAACTAACAGCCCACTCTTTGAGAATACTAAACATTAAGAAAAATATTCTTGAGCACATAAACTCGTCATTAACTACAACACCATTTCCCCATCGATGGCGAACACCTGCAAATTTCTAATAGTTTTTTTAGAAAATATTTGATTTATTTTCAATTAACTTTTTATGTATAATTCACGCATTTCTACTTTTCATAAAACTAAATCAATGATATTGACAAAATTACATGTCCAGTAAAATAACTTGAAGCAAGCGAGAGAGCAAGCAACTCCACCAACCTAGCAACCTCTTCAGATTTTCCATACCTTCTTATGAATTGGGAAAACCGTTTAAGCATTCCAGTAACTTTATGTTCTTTTTAAAATATCATGACAATAGAATCAGAAATCAAATTAGCCTACTACCTAAATATTTAACATTTCCACTATATTCTACTTTGTAAGAATATAAGAGATGATATTCCATTAAATTAGCCTAGTAGCTAAATATCCAACGGTAACTAATACCTATTAAAACATGTGAATTTTTCTTCCATCCGCGGATTAAATAAAAATCCCATGTAATATTTTCTTTATGATAGTAGAGTGGGGGGAAATAGTGTATTAAACATAAAATTTTCAAGTATAATAAACATATTAAGAATCAAATGTGTGTAGAAAATGAAATTATGAAATACGATATTGTATTCACAATAATAGTTATGCATAATAAGCAAATTAGTATCTCAAATAGATGAGAGTTCCACATGTTTTTTTCCTTCATAAGGCATCAGTAGATACCATCCACAAATAATTAGAGAACCCATTCTAGTTGGATGAATTAATAGTAAGATAAGATAATTGATAAATACTTGCAAGAATTTGCAATAAAATTGTCTGAATTGACATAAAAAATGATTCTACATAAATAGAAGATATATGACATTTACAACCAAACGGTAAAGTAACACTAGTTATTAGTAACAAAAAAGATTAAATTTAGTCAAAAAGTGAGCAAGAATAATACAACATAAATTTTTTTAATAAGAAATCTTATCAACTCCCCAAAATGAGATTAGAGGAGTGAATAACCCCTTCAAAACCCCTTTCGAATTAGTTAAAGTAAACCCCTTTAGAATTAGGTGGAGTAAACTAAGGTCGTAACATAGTGGGAAAGAAAAGTATTAACCAAGTTGAAAAGTTTTATTCCTTCGAAAGGAATCCCCTTGAAAGTTATAGATAAGCGTATTCCATAGATGAAACCATACATAAGCAGGAGTCAGACTCCATGCATTCAAAAGTGCCATGTATTTACTTTACCGGTAATTTTTATGAATACAAGAGCTAAGGTATTAGTGAAATCCCTAATTTGATTTTGAAATTGGGGTTTACAAACTCAAGAAAATTGCAAGCATGGAAGCAATGAATTCGGGTCCCTAAAACAACACCTCTAGGGTCTTATTTATAGGTGTAGGTTTGACCCCGTTTCTCATCAGTCCTTTAGACTTAATCGAAAGGATGCTTTTAGGACTCTCCCCCGCTGTTGAATCTAGAGTGCTTATATAATGTTGCTTTTGAATAAGATTTGGATGCCTTTGACTCCATCGGAAGGTATAGGAGTAACCCTTATATTATTGCAGATGCATTGGATAAGCATGCAAGGATGTCCCAACATGTGCAGAAGGTACATATCCAATACTTGCAAAAGGCGATGATGCTTCTGAATGCTTTCATTCTGATAGTTGGGGCTGAAATCATTGAGGATGAATGGTAAATGATGAAGTGACCTACGTGGAAGGGATAAATGCTTCAAAAATATCTACTTTATTAGTTGCGAAAGGTAGCTTTTGAAGGCAATCCCCTTGATTAATGCGGATGTCCATCTTTTGATGCTTGCGGAAGCAACACTAACAAATGTGAAATCTCGTTAATACTTGTGGAAGGGTTCAACCGATTCAAAAGGCTAGTCTTTTCAAAACAATGTTTTCAAAGGGAAGTTTGGGTAGAATCATCTTCTATGGAAGGTAGACAGTAGTGAAACCAATCATTTTGAAAGTTTTGATATACGCGGAAGAGGAAATGTCAAAGGAAACCCTTACTTTCATCTCTTGTGGAAGATATCAACTGAAGCGGAAGGGTAGTCTTGACCACTTTTGACCCCTTTGAAAGCTCATAATTCATTTAATACTTGAAGAAGCATCCCTTCGACATATTCAAAATGCCTTGCTATCACTATTGTTTTTCATGAAGCTCTTCTTCATAATCTTTTGGGCTTCGACGAGGTTGAAGTGATTCTTGGTTGAAGTGATTCTTGGTGGTAACAAATTTGATTACAATTACTTATATGTTTGGGGATAGAATAATCATAGTCAAAGAGTAGCTAATGGGCACAAGCTAAAGTGCTTGTTTAAACTTAAGAAATCGTTGTTTGAGAAAGAAAAAGTCAATTGATAGGATGTAATAACTCGCATTTTCGATCCCCAAATGTCGACACTAATACATCTATGGTATTCATATGCTTGGCACCCAAGTGTCAGAAAAACAAATTGTTAGGATAAAATAAAAAGAAAAAGAATAAGGAAGGAGGAACACAATATCAGAATCTCACAATGGAACGATTATATATAATATCAAAAAACAGTATAACCTATTATCCTAAGATACAATAATTTTCAGAGTTACGGTATAGCCTGCATAGTTATAATAACCTATCCTCACAAATGCTGATGATGCATACAAAGCGATCAAGTGAAAATAAATATTACGAAAGGTAGAACTCAAACTCTTCTCTAGAATCTCAAAAGCATCCAATGTTAAATTTGGAAATAATGGATGCTAAATTTGGAAATATACACAAGGCTGTCTCGGGCATTATAAGAAAATAACATTTGAATCAGTCTGGTAAACCAGTTTGAGAAACACATATCAAATAGATTTTCAACGTTATAAAAACCTTTCAAAATAGAAGTAGCTCATAAGACCATGCCGCACAAAAACACATATATGTTTTAACCTTATGATAATCAAACCATTTACAGAGAATCCAGTGATATTATAATAATGTCTAAGGTTTAAAATAAATATTAATCATACCCAAATGGCCACATTGATTACATTCCAGCAAAATAGAGGTACAACCAAAATCATTAAGGAACATTTGCATAATGGATTTTCCATGGAGATCTCTTCGATGAAGCCGAATCCAAACTCCATTTTCAAGGATCAGAAACTATCTTCCGAGCGTCGTATATCTCTAGATAAACTATACCATAAGGTAAACACAAGAGTCCTAACATCCGAACATAAAATAAACAACGTGAACCAAATGCCATCAACTCCCAAAAACAAACAATCGATAAGTATCTCTACAGATGGAGTTGATAATATCCTGACATGGCTCGCTAAACCCCAGGTCGTGCATCCTGATCTTTCTTTAGTTATTTTCGATGTCGAGATTACATTCGACATCTTTCATAAAGTCTTCATCACTTCAATAGAACAAGAATCCTCAAATGGATTCCATCAACTCGAAAAGGTCATGAATTCCCAAATGAATTCCCTGATCTTGAACAGATAACGAATCACTACATGGTTTCGAGCATCTTAAACAGATCTCAAACCTCCATATATGTTTCCCTGCATAAGTCTTCTGATGCTATTCTCTCCCTTGAAATACTTCTTAAGATAGACAGTCTCACATGATGGCATCGTTCAAAATGTTAACCCTGATCTTTCCCTTGGACATAATCTTAAGATAGGCAGTTCAACTCTATAACATTCAACTTCACAGCCACTTCTAGAACATAGATTACCTACTAGTTTTGAAGTGGTATTTATTAAGTAGAAAATTTACCGATCCCAGTCTCTTCAAAACCAATTATAACAAGAAATTTTGTTAACACATCAAAGCACAACTTAATAATTGCCAACCACTTCGAATCCCCTCTTTCAAACGAGTCGATAGGGAGTGCATGCATTCCAAAGGTGTTTCATCTAAGTCCTTAATCGATGGCAAGAAATATTGTCAATGTTCGAAGCAAAGTTTAAGAAACAACTCATTCGAAACCAATTTTGGATTGGTTGAAAGAGTCATTACACCTTTAAAGAAGGATTCCTTTCGAAAGCATAGGTTCTATGGTCATGGCGAATACTCCTTCAAAAGTGGGTTATAACCTTTCGCATCCATCTTTTCGCCTTTGTCCTTCCATTTCCATTGCTTCAAAGGTGGATGTCTAGTCTCTTATTATGTTCGAATTAGTCCTTTCGCTCTCATCAAATTTACATTAACAATTGAAATTGTTCCAACGTTCCTTAATACCACTTTCATTTACTTTTGGAACCTTTCGACACTTTCGAAAGGTATTCCTCTTTTTATAGCAAAAGGGGCAATGTTCCCTATCGTGTTATTTGGATGCAAGCAGAAGCACTCCCAACTCCTTCTCCTTTGAAACCTCTTCTTGGTTTATTTGGCCTAATCTAATCATGATCAGTGATTACTTGAATGAGCGAGGAAGTGCTTTCGAATGGTTTTGAAAGGGCTAGTAGGATATAAGAGAATCATTGCGAAAGGTCACTTGGTATTATGTGAAGTTTTCTTTATGCTTGCAGAAGCGTCCAACCATTTCGAAAGGCTTATATTTGCTTTTGAAAGGTACAAAATTATAACTGTGTGGAAGATAAACAGTGGAGAAACTAGCCATTTCGAAGGGTTAGTTCTTATGCATGAGTCAGTTATTTGATAACTTCGAAATGTGCTTTGAACTCATATAAGACTCCTTCATGTATACGGAATCAACTTTATCGAAAGGATTAACTAAGGTGGAAGGATACCCTTGCCTCTCTTTCGACTCCTTCGAAAGCTCTTGTTTCACTCAATACTTGTCGATGCATCAGTGCTTTCGACTCCAATATAACTTCTTCAAAGCTTTTTTCAACAATTCTATGGGCCTTCTTTCATGCCTTTTTTTCTAAGTGAATTTTAAGGTTAACATTTTTCCCTCCATTGTATGAAAGAAACTTTTGTTCTTTAGGGCAAAAATATAATAACTTTCCTTTACCCTATTCCATCCGGAATGACCTTATTCCCCTGCAAAGTATGAAGTAGGTAACTTCCTTATTGTTAGCTCAATATCTATGTAAAAATATATTCTATGATTTTCTCATAATGTGATTGAAGACAATATTAGCATTTTAATAATAGAATTCCTGAATTCTAAATCTGGAAATAACGAAGATAAATATACCATCATCTGTAGATAATAAGTAATAAGGAATCCACAGTTGGGAATGATTGAAGATAAAAAAATTATTGCCTACCAAAAATAATAGAAGTCCCAACATCTAACTTTGGTAATAATAAGAAGTCTAGAAATTAGACCCTTGTTATACTAATAGAAGATTAGACATATGGTTTAGATATGGCATCAATAATTGAATTTTAGAAGCCTTTTGGTGATAACAATTGTTTTGTAATAAAAGTTTAGAAATTATCATCTAGAAATAAGTCATAGAAAACCAAGAATCCACACTTGAGGATGAATAATGGAAGTTTAAAAACCCTCTTCTGAAAATAATTGAGGGAAAACCAAGACTAACCGTATAATAATAAAAATCCTAGGATCATTATCTAGAAACAAGTTATAGAAGATTAAGAATCCTCCTTTAGGAAAGAATAACATGGGTACAGAAATCCTTTTTCGGAAATAATTAAAGATCCAAACCCAGATTTAGGTATTGGTAAGAAAGTCCCAAGAATTAATTGAAGATCAGAAATCCATAATAATGGTCTTAATAATAAAGTCCCTGAAACCTGGATTTAGGCATAAATGAATGAAGTCCAAAAATCCTCTTTTGGATATCAGTCGAAGGCTGTAGATTCTTATGTGAACCCTTTGTTTTGCACCACTCTTTGGGTTTGATTCTCTTTGAATATGTCATCTTTTAGGCTTCGTATGTTGTCATTGTTTGGTGTGCCACTTTTGAGGCTTGGACGTCTTAGTCCTTTGTTGTTTAGTGCACTTGGTTTGCTTAACCATAAGTAGGACCTAAGAACTTACCCAACCTCCCTCCAGTAGGCGCTCCAACTAGGCCTTATACTCTGGACTAAAGGCTTAATCGATGCCTTGACTAGGATATAGCATGGTGGGACCAAGGGCTTACCCTGTCCATGCTCTAGGAGGTGCTCCAGCTAGGCCATAGCATGGCAGGACTAAAGCCTTGTTCGGTGCCTTGGCCAGTCCATAGTGTGGCAGGACCAAGGGCTTACTCCGTCCACCCTCCAGAAGGCGCCTTGACCTGGCCATAGAGTGGGTGATCATGGGCTTGCAGATACTTTACCCTGGCTATAGCATGTCCCGGAAAAAGGATTAATCTGTTCTCCCTCTAGGAGGTGCTTTAACCTGCCCATCTCGGCACGGACAAAGGCTTTTAACCATTTAAGGTAGTTTCCTAATTAAGAATTTTTTTACTCCCAACCATGTAGACTTTTCTTTTAAGAAAGAAGTACTTTATTATTTCATTATGAGAAAATATGATCGCAAATGTTCCACATTCCACGTTCTAGGAACCATATTGCCATCTAGTCGACATAATTTGTAAGCTCCATGAGGAATTACTTTGCATACGATTAAGGAATCCTCCCAGTTTGGTCCTAGCGGTCGATCTACAAGATTTCTCGTCTTTTCCATCACCATTCTGAGTACTAAATCTCCCTCTTGATATGATCTTATCTTTAATTTTGAGTTGTTATATTTCTAAATTCCCCTCTAATATTCTATAGTCCGAATAGGTGCTTCATCTCTTAGCTCATGTATTAAATCCATTGATTCCTTCTTAAATTCTTGGTTTGGATAAAATGCATATACGATTCTTCGATGTGAGGGTATCTCTATTTCAACTCGCAACATTGCATCAAGTCCATATATTAGAGAGTAGAGGGAATGATCCATTGCAGTTCTAGTGGATGTACGATATGCCCATAGTACAATTGGAAATTCTTCCACCCAATTTCCTTTGGCTTTATTCAATCTTTTTTCCAAGATAGTCTTAATACACTTATTTTCTACCAAAATGGCTCCATTAGCCTTTTGATGTGTCATATAAGAAAAGCTTTTGATAATCCTGTTCTTATGGCAAAATTGGAAAAACTCTTCACTTTCAAATCGTGTTCCAATGTTAGATATATTCTTATGAGGGATCCCCGATCTAGTAATGAAGATTTTAATGATGAATCTAAGTACTTTCCCAGAAGTGATTTTGGGGAGTGGCTCTGCTTCAACCTGTTAGTAAAATAATCCATGGCTACTATAGTATATTCTGCTCCTCCTTTTAAATTGGAAAAGTCTAACTAAGTCGATTCCCTATACATCGAAGGGCCATGGACTAGAGATCAGAGTTAATTGGCTTGATAGTAAACGGAGAATCATCAAGTATTTCTGGCAACTTTCACATTTCTTTACATACTCCATAGCTTGACCTATCGTTTGAGGCCAATAAAACCTTGTCTCATGATTTTCATAGCTAACATTATACCATTGGAATTGTCTTTGCAAAATCCTTCATGTGCTTACATCAACAATTTCATCCCATCCTCCAAACTCATACATCTTAAAAAAGGAAGGACATGTCCTTTCTTATAAAGAGTTCCATCCATCATTGTATAAGTCGAACCCTATCGTTTGATTTTCCTAGCTTCCATCTTGTCAGATGTCATTAGTCAGATGCCATTTACCTGTTGAAATCGAACACAAAGCGTTGCAGGCAATAAAGAATTTAAACTTTGATCTTGAGAAAGCTGGCGAAAATCGAAAACTACAACTCAATGAATGAGAAGAACTTAGGAATGACGTGTATGAAAATGAGAAAATTTATAAAGAAAGAACATAAGTTTTTCATGACAAGTCAATCCTAAGGAAAACATTTTCACTTAACGAAAAAGTTCTTTTATATGACTCAGGACTTCAGTTATTCCCAAGGAAACTTAGATCGAGATGGACCCGACCATTTGTGGTATAAAATGTTTTTCCACATGATGCCGTAGAAATAGAAGACCTCAGGGATTGATCGATTTTCAAAGTCAACGGTCATCATTTGAATCCTTTCTAGGAATTTCCAAGTAACCAAGAGAAGGAGCTCTTGATCCTTCGTGAGCCAAGCTACGTCTAGTAAGAATGTTAACCCTCTTTTGTATATATGCACATTTTTTCCCCGTTACACTAATTATGTCATGCATTGACAGCAGGGACACAGTCAAAATTAAGTGTGGGGGGAGTCTCATTTTCATTTTTTTAATTCATGGCATTTTTGAATTTTCATTTTCTTTTTCTAAAAGAAAATAATATCAAAATTTCTAAATCTTAAAATATTTTTTTTTTAGCATTTTGATTTATTTTTTAAGAAACACTATGGGATAAGTATAATTTTGGTCAATAAATTGAAAGTTTTGAAAATTTATTAATCATAAAAAAATAAAAATGAAGTTTAATTACAAATAACAATGGTTTAGCTAGTATATAGGAAGGTTCATATGTGTTAATTATGAAGTACGTGCTAATTGAAAATCTTTGTTTAAAAAGGTGGTAAATTTAAAGCAAAGGATATAACATTTTTATCTTCTAAGTTAAATGGTGCTAAGATCATTTTGCAAAAATCTCTCTTTCTAAAAAAGAAAAAAAAACATTTGTATACATATACATACACACACACACACACACACACACACACACATATATATATATATATATATTAACACCTAGAGTCATGTGTCCACCCTCATATTTCACTCTCCATGCTCTGTACCATACTCATGTAAGCCCGAAAGGCAATGGACGATCTGTATATCTGACCATAGTTTATCTGAGTTAGGTGTATGTATATAAAAATTCTTTTTAATAATGCCTACAGTCAATAAATATTCACACTTGTGCGTTCACTCGCTACGCTCTGTATTCCCCTCACATCAGTCCACAAGTCAGTGCGTGGGTAATATATATGGCCTCAGATTACCTGAGTTAGGCATACGTAAATATTGTTAATATTAATAAAATTTTAAAATAAGAGAGAATAAGAAATTGAAACCCAAGCACCACTTTAACTTGTTTGATTTCACTAGTTATTGGAAAGAAATGAAAATACCACTTTGATAAACTTTGATAATCAACTAAGGATCTATTTCATAGTTACATTATATCATCGACCGAAACAACAAGTTAAAATGTAGCCCATTTTTTTCGATAACTTCGCTTTAATTTGAAATTTTGATGAGTAAATGACTTAAATTTTCAAGATAATAACCAAAACCTATATTCAACTTATTCGTGTTGTTTTGAAAGTGAATCCTTCATTAGTAAATATTTTTAAAAATTTGCATTCATCCATTGTAAATAAATATTGCACTTTGTAAATATTTTCACTTTGCATTTGGATTTTGTGGGTATTATCCGCTGAAAACCCTCATGAGACAACACTCGTCCTATTGGGGATACCCAGAGGTTTAACGACTTATTGCATACGCTCAATGCAATCGTGCTCCCTACGAAAATGGATTTATCTTAGTATTCCTTTATTCGAGGAATAATAGAAAGATAAGTGTGAGGCTATTTGATGTGCACTAAAATGTGCATTTATTTACATCCATATTTTATCTATTTTTATTTAAATAAATATCATATTTGGGCATTTTATGATGTTTAAAATCAAAATTCAATTATTTTCAAATCATCATATATTCATCTTCATTCAGAGGTAAAATGGTCATTTTTGTGCATATATCAATTTGAGAATTTTTACTTTGAAATTTTTATGATTTTTATAGGCAATTTTGATGCACATGGAAGAGGGCTTCATGAACATATGTGCATGCACAAGGGAATACAAAGGAATGAAGAGGAAATAATTCAAGCGCATGGTAATTGAGGACCCCACCAACTTACCTAAATATACAATTAGAAGCTAATGGACAACTAAGTGGAGACTAAAGCTTCATGCATATTTAATGATGAATTAATTAATGGCTAATGGTTACTTTGTGGCCACACTTCCTAAAGGGCATTTTGGAAATCATCCTTAAAATGGAATTAGGGTTTTATGCATGTATAAATAGCTCTCTTATGTACATGTAAATATCTTCTACTCTCTCATATATTTTCTTAGGAAATTAGCAAGTTGTAAACAAAATTCAAAGTGAAATAAAAATGGCTTCCAAGCCTCTTTCTCCTCTCTTTTCTACTTGCTTTTCTTTGTTTTATCGTTAATGTTTATTTCTATGCTTTCTTTCTATATATGTTCTTAGCTTTACATTCTTGCAATTAGTTTGACTTTATTTCATGCAAGTAGTTAATCTCATTTACTTTGTTTAATTTCTACTTCTTTTTTGCTTTCCAATGTTGAAACTTACATGTGTTGATTTGATAACACAAATGAGTAGCAAAACCGCTTCAATTTAGGGGTAACGAAGCACTCAAATATTATGTAATTTCAACATTTATTATGATTTATGATCTCTTTAGCTTATGCTTCATGAAAATGAATTTTGATGTAAGTTTATACAAGTGGGTTTGATAGCTTATATTGCTTATGCAAATGAGCTATTCTTGTTCGACATAAACAAAATTTACATCATCATTTGTTAATCCATTTTTTGATTTTGAAATGAAAGTAAAAATGAAATTTGATGATCTATGTTACCAGTTACAATAGTAAATAGATCATACATAAAATTGCTTTTGCTTTGGCTACATTTTCATGAGAATTGATAAGTGGTTTATTTGTTGTATTATAGTTTGATGGCTTAAGTTATGTTAATTAATAACATAAACAAACCATACTTATGACAAATACAACAATTATTTCACTTAATATCAAAGCTAGAGATCATAAATTTTGTGTTTGTTGATTTACAAAAATATGAGAGTGGATTTGCCTCTAAATTTTTCTCTAATCAAATATTTTTTAAATCACATTTCAATTCTTGCTTTAGCTTCTTTTTTGTAGTTAACAATTTCCTCTCACTTTGGTCTAATTTGATTGAATTGAAAATTTTAAAATCTTGAAATTCCCTACGGATCGACCCGTACTCGCCACGTACTAAAATTATACGTCGTGCGCTTGCGGTTATTTTATTTCAAAATTTATTGGCATTTTTCTAATCAATAGAAAATTTGCCTTTAGACAATGTGCCATGGAGGGAAATCTCTAAATAATCCCATTCTTATAAGAGATTCGGGAGAATTCTTCACTTTCAAACCGCATTCCATTATCTGAGATAACCTTATAAGGAATTGCTAATTTGATATAATGTTTTTAATGACAAATCTGAGCATTTTTCTAGAAGTGACCTTGAGGAGCAGTTCTGCTTCAACCCACTTAGTAAAGAAGTACATGGCGACTACAAAATATTTTTCTTCCCTTTTAGAATTGTGCAATAACTCGATTGAGTCAATTCCCCAAATGTCAAAGGGCCATGGACCTGAAATCGAGGTTAATTGACTTGGTGGTAACTGGGGAATCTTTGTGTATTTTCGATGTTTCTTGCATCTTCTTACATATCCAATGGCATGACTTTCCATACAAGGCCAATAAAAACCCTGTCTCGTTATCTTTTTGCTAACTTTGTCCCATTGGAATGGCCTTCACAGAATCCCTCATGCGCTTCTACTAACATCCCATCCTCTAAGCTTACTTATCTTAAGTAAGGTTGTGCATATCCTTTCTTGTAAAGGATTCAATCCCTTATAGTGAAAGTGGGAGCTTGTCGCTTGAATTTCCTAGCTATCCCCTTGCTAGATGGCAATATTTCATTTGAAAGATACTCGACAATAGGTGACATTAAAGTGTTATTATAATAGTCATCTGTTCTTGGCTAGTTGACTCTCTCATTCAGGATTTCCCTATTAATTTCCTTTTCTTTCCTTTCTCATGACATGGCTTGGGCTCTAGTTAAGACTAGCATTTTCTTTTCTTCTTCGGATGTCCCCTTTTCTATACTTGAATTTGCTTGATATCCCACTGGCAAAATCCGAATTTCTGGAGCCCTCCTTGAACTAGCTAATTTTGTTAATGAATCTGCTTGTGAGTTTTCTCCTCACGAAACTTGATGTATAGAAAAATCTTCAAATAAAGCTAGCCTCTTCATTATCTTCTTTACATATAGAGATAGCTTGGCGTCTTTAGTCTGATATACTTGCTTCACTTGATTCATTATTAATTGCGAACAACTAAAAGATTCGAATCCGTGGAATCTTGAGCTTAAATACCAAAGTCAACCCTGCCACCTTTGACTCATATTCGGTTACATTGTTTGTTACAGGAAATCCTAACTTCATGGCATACTGTAGACGGTGTCTGTCTGGTGTTATTATGACATATCCCACACGGCCCCTTGTCCATTTGATGCATTGTCGATAAATAACTACCATATAGATTTTTGATCCCTTTCCCTTCCTGATTGTTCCTTAATGAAGTTGGTACACTCATAAAATAATCCACCAATGGTTGTCCTTTGATAGCTGCTTATGTTTGAAACGCAATATCATATTGACTAAGCTCAGTTCCCTGTTTCACCAGCCCACCCAAAGTTTCTAGCTTAGTGAAAACTTTTTCGAGGGGAAAATTGGTCAATACCCTGATAGGAAGTGCATGAAATTATGCTCTAAGTTTTCACTCTATGAGTATCAACTAATAAGCTAATTTTTCTATTATGGGATAGTGAACCTTTGCATCCTTTAACCTCCTGCTTACGTAATAAATAATAAGTTGAGTCCCAGTACCTTCTTAGATCAATATCGAACTGACCGCATGTTCTGAGACTGCCATGTATAGGTTCAATATCTCACCATTCTTAAGATTAGATAATATTGGCGGTTTTTCCAAATGGTTTTTCAACTCTTGAAAAGCCTTCCTACAATCTCCTACCCATTCAAAAATTTTCTTTTTCTTGATTACTTCGAAAAAGGAGATACATTTATCAATCGCCTTGGAAATGAATCTACTTAGAGCGGCTATCCTTCCATTAAAACTCATTACCTCTTTGCTAGTTTTAGGCTCATCCATATCCTTGTTAGCTTGAATCTAGTCTGGGCTAGCTTCAATCCCTTGGGCACTTACAAGACAGACTAAAAACTTCCCTAAATGAACTCCAAAAGAGCATTTATGGGGATTTGGTTTCATCGGGTATTTCTGTAATATTTCAAACATTTATCCAAGATCTTCAACGTGACTTTTAGCCCCATAAGACATTGCTAGCATGTCATCAACATAATCTTCCATATTTCGACCATTATGTTCTTTAAACATCCTGTTGACTAACCTTTGATACGTAGCCCCTGCATTATTTAACCCAAAAGGCATAGCTTTGTAATAACAAATTCCCCAATCAGTAATAAAACTTGTATGTTCCTCATCTGGCTTGAACATGGGTATTTGATTGTACCCTAAGTATGCATCCATGAGAGATAACAATTTGTGCCCAATAATTACATTAACCAATTGATCAATCCATGGTAATGGGAAATAATCTTTCGGACAGGCCTCGTTCATGTCTGTATAGTCGATGAAAGTCCTCCACTTACCATTGACTACATTACTAGTATGTTCCATGTTGTGCTCTAATTTCTTTTTAGAGGTCCGTTTGATTAATGGCATGCTTAAAAATGACATTGACTACATTACTAGTATCTATAAGAATTTTGGATACTATAGCTATTCCAATCTGAAATGTGATCATTAGATGATCAATATGTGGGTGATGGACTCTCTTCTTCAGCCCTTGAGGGAAAATGATGAGATTTGGCAATGGGATGTTAAATCATGGATTTTTTAACAGGGGCTCTTCTTGGATGGAGAACACACCTTTTCTACATTATTATTCCGCTATTATCTGTGCTGCTACTATTACATCTATGTTGAAATTATTTTATATAGATTCATATTAAATTTTTATAATTGATATTATCACCCTATTCACCCCACCTCTACGGTGAAATCGAATCTACAAGTGGTATCAGTGCTAGGAACAAAAGTAATTTTGGTTTAAAAAAATTGATTTTTCAAAAACCGATTTTTATTTTAAATTAATTGGGATTTTTAGAATAGCTTCTTCTAATAATGCTTTTGTTGAGGGACAGTCCACAGTTAGACCACCAATGTTCAATGTGAATATGCTTACTGGAAAAATAGACTGAATTTTTTTTCTGAAAACCATTGATGCTTGGAATATAGTTGAGAGAGGATATATGACACCAACTATAGTAGTAAATAATCAGGAAATAAATAAACCGATGGATCAATGGACAGATCTTGAAAAATGTTAATGCTGAAGCTATGAATTCTATTATTTATTCATTGGATCAAATTATATTTAATCATGTCTCATATTGTCTAACTGCGCAGAAAATATGGTACACACTCGAAGTGACTCACGAAGGAACATCTCAAGTCAAAGAATCTCGCCTTGCCATGCTGAGTAACGAATACGAGAATTTCATAATGGCCAAGGAAGTAAATGCTAAAGAGATGTACGGATGACTTTCCAATATTGTATTCAAATCAAAAGCTCTTGGAAAATCATACACAGAGTTGGAAATAGTCCAAAAAATCCTTAGAGCCCTTCTGCGAAATTTTAAAGCCAAAGTCACTACCATTCAAGAATCAAAAGATTTGAAACAAATCAAAGTTGAAGAACTCATCAGAAATCTCAACACTTATGAGCTAGAAATGAAATTCAAGGAAGAGCTTGAAGGATGCGATACTCCAAAGAAATCAATAACTCTCAAAGGAACAACCAAAAGTGAAGATGATGAAGATGATGGTGCAGTAGAACTGGAACTGATAATAAAGAAATTCAAAAAATGGAATCACAGATATGGAAATCCAGTTCTAAATCAACAATTAAAAAGCTGAATAGTCAAAGTACTAGACAACCAAAAAGTGCGGGAGATCATCTATCACAAGTACAACAAACTTGGTGACATCAAGCCCAACTGTCCTCAAAATTGGCAAGGCCAAAAAAAGAAATCAAAAAGGCATATTTTTGCAGCCACGTGGAATAAAAGGGATGATGATTATAAAAGCACTAGCAGTGATAGTGAATAAGCAGATCTGTGCCTTCGAGGTGATATAACTGATAACAATGATGATGAGTCAAGCGAGGTACCAAAACTCACTCAGAATTGCTTATATATTTCCTCGAATTAAATGGTTTTTTTGAATGGCTTAGGGAGAAATACGCTAAATTGAATCACAAACAGATACTTTGACAGATTTAAATAAACAGCTTGATTAATTGGTTAAAAACTACCAAAGCAAGAGCTGTATGTCTGATAAGTGTCCATCACTCGAAGAAGAAATTAAAAAAATTAGAATTTAAATTAAATCACTTGAAAATGAAATTATGATTTTAAAAGAGAGTGAAAATACTAGAAGAGAAAATTGTATTAAAAGGTGTTAGTCCTTGAGATGATGGTTTTGATAACAACAACCTTAGGAATTGTTATAAAATATAAATACTAACATTAGTTTAGATATATAAGTATATGCAGGATTTAACCATGTAGGTACATAGAATAAAGACTGTACAACATAAAGATTCAAGAACTGATAAACTCAAGATCGAAGATATCAAGATTCAAGACTCATGAGTATCAAGATTATGAAGAGTTCAAGATTTCAATATAAGTAATTTAATTAGGAATTTTGTTAAAACTCCTAGAAAAGCACTGGCATCTTAAAATCCATTGTATTCGTGGAATGGAATCCTTCGAGCTCGTTAAAGAGATGGAACCCTAAGTAGGATGGAACCTAAGAAAAATCTAGTGGAACATTGTTTTGTATCCACTAACTTTTATTCAAATATTTTACAAAATTATATCTTGTTTTCAAAATGGTATCAAAATCTTCTTTTTAAAAGAACCAAAATCATCTATCCTGGTTTTAAAATACTTTTAGCCTCAAAATAATCTTTATCTTCAAAATTAATGTATCCTTGGTTTTAAACTATCTTTTAATTATAATATATTTAACTTTTAATTTTATACTTAGATTTAAATATAATGTAAAATTTTATATATACCAAAATATTATTCTCTATACTTATTTATGTATTTTAACTAATAAGTATATTTATAAAGTTTAAAATAGTTTTAATACAAGATAGAAGTTATTTTCAAAGAAAAACAAATTACCAAAAATGCTTAGGCCTGTCGACAACCCCAAGATACCCTTATCGACAAGGTGGCAGTTTATTTCAAAAATTTGAATTTCAAAGGAAGTGTTTATTCGTCATATCCTTTCATGAATGGACATGGCTGCTGTTCTACTATAAATAGGAGCTGTTTTAAATGAATTTGTGTTCATATTTTCTCTGATTTCACTCCTTTTCTTCTTCCATATTTCTTTATATATATTTTTACCATTACTCTGCCGAAATCACCATTTAATCTTACTAGATCATCTCTGGTTTGATTCTCTATCACTATCTCAACAAGATCCCAATGCTATTCAGAGTTATAGGCTTCTTTGTAATAAATTGAGTGAGAAAAGGTGTGATTGTAGCCCATGAAATCAATCAAGTGAGAAAAAGTGTGATTGTAGCCTGTGAAATCAATCAAGCGAGAAAAGGTGTGATTGTAGCTTGTGAAATCAATTAGGTGAACTTGTTGCCCGTAAAATCAAGTATCTCTACCCAGATGATTGTGAATCTGGAGTGGTGTACTTCGTGGCCTTGAAATCGAGGGTGTAATTGTAAAAACTAATTTAAAAGGAAATCCGTACTTGTGTTGCGGGAATGGATGTAGGGTAACTCCAAACCAGTATAAAATCCGGCGTGTTCTTTCCTCTATTACTTTTACTTTATATTTGCATCTATGTTTGATTCTGTGATCATATCTGTGTCTGAATATTGCATACATTTGTGTTCAAATTAATAGAAACTCAAAAAGAATTAGTAATTCCTTTAAACACTTTCATCCCCCTCTAGTGTTAATTCTAGCCTTAAGATCTGTAATCCGCATTTCTCACAAAAGGTACATCCAATTATTGAAAGGAAATGACTCACTCAAAACACAAGTCCAACAACTGTCAACGACTTTGGGAAAATTTTCCAAAGGATAAAAATCACTAATTATACTAGTAGGAAAATAAATAGTCAATATTGATAGATAAGGACTTAGGTATACTTACTCTGAACATGTTAGAAATGAAATTAATCAAGTCAATTCAAAGTGCATGATTTGTGGAAAAATTGGACACAATCACAATATTTGTTGGTATAGGCCCAAACATGTAAAAACCATTCCAATTTGTTTTCCAAAAGGTACGAATATAAAATCCCTTAAAGTCGAACAAATCTGGGTGCCAAAAGGAACAATTGTAAATAGTTTTGGGTTTACACAAACATATTTTTCAAAATCATTTTCCACTAAAAGCTATGGACCTATAAAACAAGTAGGTCACAAAAAGTCTTTTCTCGTGTAGGTATGGTGGCAGGTTAAGGAAAAATGATGGTGTTATCTGGATTCTGGCTGTTCTAGGTACACAATAGGCGATAAATTAAGTTTCTTAGCCTAGGAGAAAGGTGACAGAATCATAATGGGCAACAATGAAAAATTATCGTAAAGTAAAATATGCAAAGGCACATCTATCTTGAAAAATACATTAAATGTGATAATCTACACCACAATCCGAATTAAATCAGCCAATTATGAGATAAAGAAATAAATGTTGATTTTGATTCTGACTGTATTCAAAATTGTTGGCCGATTATATTTTTATGCCGAGAACACAATAAGTGCATTCGTAATCTCTGAACTACTTCATGTAGATTTATTTGAACTGATGATGGTGTTTTATTGATTGATGATTACTCATGATACACGTGGATATATTTGTTTCTAGATCTGACACTATGTTCACTATTTGTTTATTCGCATGGTTTCAATTCAAATTCAAAAGAAGTTCTTTAAAAGTGGTTAAAAATGATTTTAAGGAATTTGTTGCAACTTCACAGTCTGGTCTAAAACATCCAACTATTGATAATCTTGAGTCAAAAGAGAATTTTAGATGCAAACTACACAGGTAATCTAGTTGATAGAAAAATTACTAGTGGAACATGATTTATGTTGAGACATTAAGTAGCTGCATCATTTTTCAAAGAAAATATCTGAATATTTTTCACCTCAAATAATTTTCAATTAGCAGACATTTTTCTTTTTAAAACCCTTCTAGAAAATCGTTTTGTTGACCTTATTTCAGACTAGTCGTTATTACAAAATTTGACTATTATCTTTGAATTTGAGCTTAAATGATTACATTAACTAATCTGACTCCTTTTTGATTATGAAAAGATAAATAGTGATTAGAAAAACGATAAGTGTAGTACATTTCTTTAGAAATTTAAACAAGAGTTACAAACAAAATTGTTGGGTAAAAAATTCCTTGACCATCTCTATTTCTATCATATTTCTAACGACCATCACTCATCAAAACTCAATATAGCTTGCCAGTATTTGGTATTTTGAACGAGAAATCATTCTTTTTTAATTTTGTTATATTTTTAGCAAAAAAAGGTCAAAAGCATTCGATCTCATTTAAAAGTCCTCACGGTTATGCATGGGTGAATTACTTGGAATTTTTGATTATGTGCTTTCATATACATTTAAAAGTCCTCACGGTTATGCATGTATGGAACGCATATCAAAATTGATTAATTAAGTAAATAAGCTGATTCTAATCCCATTTGAAAGTCCTCACGGTTGTGCATGGTTAGAAGATACTTAAATTCATTTTTTCAATTTGGAATACTATTAATCTCATTTAAATGTCCTAATGGTTATGCATGGTTAGTAGATATTCAAATTCTTGATATAAATATACCATAAATAGACATAGCTATATGGTTTTGCATCATCGCTATCATTCTAAAGTGGAATATGCGCCTAACAGAATATTTATGATTTTTGTTTGAATTTTTATTGACATTTAATATTTATACCCGATTTAGTATTAATATTGTATTAATGTCTATCACTTTATCTCTATTTTTCTAACACTATTATTCTTTTCCTGATAACAAAAGGGGAAGAGAAAAGTTAAGATTTTGGCATATAAAGGTCAAATATTTTATTTCGTATTTTCTATTTTCATCTAGGTTCATTTGCATATTTTTATTTATTTTCATGCATATATGAAAGGGTATTTTGTGTAGAGAGGGAGCATTCAAATAGGGGGAGTAAATTGAATGATCAAATACATTTAACAAATTCAAAATCTTAAATATATGTTTTTTATCATCAAAAGGGGGAGATTTTTGAATATGCTAGTGTATGATTTGTGTTTGATGATAATAAACATATATGTATTCATTTAAATGTATTTGTTAATGTACTATTTTATTTTCACAGAATTAATAAATATTTGCTTAATAAAATAAGTAACATAGAATTTAAATTCAAACAGATACTTTATTCAAATAAATATTTATTATAATTTTGAATAATACAAATTTGAGCTCTCACTATATATACACAGTTTTAATTACAATACAAATTTGATTACCTCACAATTTTCAATTTACATTTGCACCTCATTACATATCACTCATTTGCTCGTATTTATCTTGAACTCTATTCCAGCTTGAATCCAGCATCTGAGTTTTCTGCAAAATACACAGTGACATAGTAAAATTGAAAAGGAAATATTTTTGCACCGTAAAATAAAATGTTTTTTGAAAATATTATTTGCCTCAATTATTTGGGTTGTTCGTCATCATTTAATTTTAAATTCATAAAACACGAACAACTTGTGACATGCACAGTGTATTACTGTACATGCCACAAATCCGTGCACACTGAATAATACAAATGCGAGGTTCAACTCAAGTGCATTACGAATAAAGTCACAACACGAGCAGAAGGTCAAACCCGAGCTATAATCTGGATTCAACACAGGTGCAATCAAAATGTACAAGTTCAACAAAATGATCAAGACAACTAAAACAACTCGACTAGTCTAAAATCAAAAATGAACAAGTACAAAAAATAGTGAACAATACAAAACCGAGGAGACTAGACAGTACACCAGACTCAAGTGAACCAGAGAAAAGCACAAAACCAAAATGTGCAACAACAAAATGCACATGTCAATAGTCTCAACAACATATGCACACACATGCATATGCATGTGTGCACATGGTGACATGAAAAGAAGACAACAATTATGAGCTGATCAGGTGCAACAAAGTTCAAAGCCAGTGAAACTATAACAAGACTCAACAGTAAATGATAACAGTAGTGATAACCAGTACAGTAGTTCGAATGTGCACGAGCACTTATGTACGTATGCAATAGCCGGAATACAACCAGAGAATCACCAGACATGTACGCCATGTAGTGAACAGAGCAAGAGCAAGGTACAAAACAACATACCAGTTAGACCATCATTAATGATCAAACAGAGATGTGTGCATACACATTGAAACGTAACATGAACCTATGCAACCTGAACCAAAGACTTACGAACACAATAAAGCAAATCAATATCCAATTAGACTACATGAAGCATACATGCCCAAGCTCAAAGATATAAATACAATATGATCTACCTTAAAGCAATAACAGGTACAACATGAACTCATGTGAAAGTGCTGACCAACCAAGTGAGAGAAAAACAGTGAAACAACACTGTATATATACATAAGTATATTTAACTACCAGACTCCAATAGCGTAATCAAACTCATTGAAACAAAGGAGTAACCAGATAGCAATGGAATCAGACCAAGCTAATGGACAAATAAAAAGATCTGACAATGAACTGCTCGAACGCACATACATATATGAACATACATGTTTGCAATGCACAGTTACCATCAGGGCAAGCTCGAATGAGCAAGTGCACTAGGGTAGTACACAAAAAGACAGCGCATGTTGAAGCATACAGCAGTCCAAATGTCGTAGGCATATGCAAACTCGATCAAAGCAACATGGAAAATGGATTGATAGAAGTGCAGTGAAATTCAACAAACACATACATATACATACACATACGTATATATGTACATATATGATTTTATAGATATCAAGTAAAACATCGGCTACCAGCAACAAATCAGTCAGCAAAGTCGCAAGAATTACCTCCAAATAACAAATTCAAATTGAACAAATCAAAGCATAAAGTCATAGTAGTAATCAATTCAAAGTAACCAAAGTAAACAAAGAATAGCACAGTGTAAAGTTCAAAATCAAGCAGCAGTTTTGAACCATGGACAGTTTCAAATCGAACAAGTATTTACGTGAGTCACGATACAACCGCAAATCAAGCCACAAGTTAATCAACGTAGAGTTCGATCAAGTTACAGTCAAAAATAGAAAATAATAAGAATAAAAACTTTTGGATTATCAGCAAAGTCAGAGCCGTGGTGGCCAAGAAAACGAACAAGTCAGAATACAACAAGCTGTGATAATCAAGCAAAAATAATATATGAATTGAACGAGTCAAGTTTAATCACCAACATTCAACTTAGATCGAACCGGCGAGGTCAAAAATTATGAGACAATTTTGAAAATTTATTCGAACGTAAATTTACTACCTATTTAATCCAATCATCATCGGCATTTCGTCGAGTTCAAGCAAGCTAAACAGTAAAGAAAAAGCATAAATTACATACCATTACAATTGAACTCGATCGAGAAGTAGCCGCAAGCAACAATCAGTGGAGGGATGAAACCGAAGAGTGTTTCATCACTACAATATTAAGCGGCGCCTCATTTTTAACGTGAAGAAAAGGTGGCCGAAGGAATAAAAGAAAAGAGGGATTTGTTAGTTAATTTGGTAGGCTACCGTGAATTCCTAATTGGGCTTTAATTTTAAAATTAGGGTTTTGATTTTTAAATTGTTTTTAAATTTGTTTTTTCTTTTAAACAGTTGTAAAGTCTAGTCGTGTGATTTGGGACGAACTACGGTGGTGTAGTTTGAGAAATTGCAACTCAGTGGCTGAGTTGTGGTAGGGTTTTGAGCGTAGAGTTTGGTTAGTTGATAGCGGGTGTCATGAGTTTACATGTGTAAGTGTATGACTACTTAATTTCTATTAAAAACTTAGGAGCAGCACGTAGGTAGGGTTTTATCGAAGCTGGGTAAATCTGCATTGTTCTATTTCTGCATTTATTATTCTTCTATTATCAGTGCTGCTACTGTTCTGGTATATCTGTGATGGGATTATTTTATATACTTCCGCATTAAATTTTTATAATTTATAGTATCACCCTATTCACCTTCCCTCTAGGGTGAAACTGATTCTACAAGGTCTTCCTTCATCATGCACATGTATCCTTTTAATGCCATCAAAAGTTTATCCTTTCGATCTTTCTCATCCATTCTTGAACTTCTTGTCTTCTTATTCTAAACCTTTCGACCCATTCGAAAGGATCTCCTTGTCTACCTTTCGCTCCAATCAAGGTCCAAGTGTTTCTTTCCACTATTTTCTTCCGGGCTACTTTCGACTTCATCGAAAGGGTGGTAGACGTGCATTTGCTTTTTATTGCCATATTGCTATGAGTGAGAAGCGAGTTGAGATTTTGCATTACTTTGAAAGGTATGGGAGTGGCATCTGAGTCGAAAGGACTTTCATCATGCCTTCATAAGACTCCAATCGTTTTGAAAGGATTACCAATCAATTCTACATGTAGTAGACTGACAATGATGAAACCTTCCATTTTGAAGGCATTGGTTCATTGCGCAAGCCTTTCGTTCAACATCTTCGAAAGGGGTTTCAAATCCATTCATGCTTCTCTTAAATATTTGAATTCATTGCATTGAAAGTTTATTCAATGAGGTGAAAGAGTAGCCTTGCCTTCTTTTTCTGTCTTCTTGAAATCTTTTGTACTCTTTATAATTGTGGCAAACCAGGTGCTTATGACTCCTTTGAATGCCATTTCAATGCCTTCAAAACATCCTTCCTTGAACTTTTACAAAACCCATATCCTTAATTTAAGTAGTGCCTAGCACCTTCACAAACTTTCTTTCATACCTTTGTCCTTCAGTGGATTTTATGGCTAATAGTTTTAACTAGATCCCATGCCATTTTAGAAATTTCAAATGGAGAGCCCATTTATCCACAAATAAATAACTGCTACAATAACACTTGTGTGACATCTATTGTAGAATATCTTACCAATGGGATATTACCATATGAAAAAATGGATAGGAGTATCAGACGTCAAGCTCCGATCTTCACTATGATGGATGGAAATTTTTATAATAAAGGATATGCTCTTCCTTACTTAAGATGTGTGAATTCTTACGATGGGTTGAAATTACTAAAGGAAGCGCATGCGGGGTTTTATGGAGACCATTCTAATGGGATAAAGTATGCTAAGAAAATAACGAAATAAGGTTTCTGTTGGCCTCAAATAACTAGTCAAGCTATAGAGCACGTGAAGAAATGCAAAGGGTGTGAAAAACACTCAAAAGTTCTGCATTTACCAGCAACCAATTAACCCCGATCTCCGGTCCATGACCCTTTGATGTATGGGGAATCGAGTTGATTGGACCATTGCTAATTTCTAAAGGAGGGGAAAAGTATGCCTTTGTTGCCATTGATTGCTTGACCAAATGGGTAGAAGCAGAACCGTTTTCTAAAATCACTTTTGGAAAGTACTTAGATTTGTTATTAAGAACATCATCACTAGATTTGGGATCCCTTATAACATCATATCAGATAATGGAACACAATTTGAAAGTGAAAAGTTTCATTGATTTTTCCATAAGAACGAGATCATTAAAAAAAATTCTTTCATAGCACATCCAAAGGCTAAATGAACCGTTCGAAGCAGCTAATAAGACTATTAAGACCATATTGAAAAAAACTGAATAAGGCGAAAGGAAATGGGGTGGAAGAATTACCACTCAAACTCTGGCCATATCGTACATCAAACAAAACTTCTGCAAGTCATACCCTTACACTCTAACATTTGTGTGCGAAGCGATGTTATCATTTAAATTAAAATACCTTCACATCTAAGAATTTCATATGCATTCAATCCAAACCAAATGTTCAAGAAAGTGTCATTGGATTTCATACATAAAGTAAGAGATGAAGCATTTATTCAAGCTGCCAAGTATCAAAAAAGAGTATCAATGTATACAGTTCGAAAGCAGTACAAGATCATTTCGAAAAGGTGATTTAGTGCTCTGAAGAGTGATGGCTAGCATTAAAATCCTACAGACAGACCACTAAGACCAATCTGAGAGGTTCCTTTAATTTTGCAAAGTAATTGCTCCAGGAGCTTACAAATTATGTTCGATCAGATGTAAATATGGTTCCTAGGACATGAAACGCAAAACATTTACGACCATATTTTCCAAGATTAGATGAATAAAGCACCACTTTTCAAAGAAAATCTACATGGTCAAGAGAAGGATTCTCTTTAAACTTGGAAATTACCTTAAACGGTCATAAGCCTTTATCCACACCAAGGCGGTTATGTCAAAGCGCCTCCTTTAGGGAGGTCAGAGTAAGCCTTTAGCCGCATCAGAAATTGCCTGGCTAAAGCATCTGCAAGCCCTTAACAGCGCCTACATGGCCATACCAAGGCACTTCCTAGAGGGAAGATGAAGTAATCCCTTGAAAGCACCATGCTACGGCCAAGGCAAGGCACCAATCAGCCTTCAGTCCCGCCTATAAGGCCTGGTTGGAACACCTCCTAAAGGGAGGACGATGTAAGCCCTTGATCCTGCCATGCCATGGCTTAGTTAAGGCACCAGACAGGCCTTCGGTCCTGCCAATAAGGCCTGGCCGGAGAACCTCCTCGAGGGAGCTCGAGTAAGTCCTTGGGTCCTCTTTGTGGATGAGCTAACCAAGCGCACCAAAAAACAATAGACTAAGACATCCAAGCCTAAGGAGTGGCACACAAAACATTAGCAATATACAAGCCTAAAGGATAGCACATATCGAAGGAATCAGGTACTTGGAACTGGAGAGGCAACACAAAGCAAACGATTCAAACAATCAAAGTCCAAAGAGTGGTGTAGAACAAAAGCCTCTGATGAGAATTTCTGAACTTCCATTATTTGAATAATGATTTCTAAACTTTCCTTCTTATTACCAGGCATAGATTTATAATCTTCTATTATTTCCAAACGATAATTCTCGAATTACATTCATTATTAGATAGAATTTATGGCCATCGGCTAATTTTCGGAGGATGACTTTGTGATTTCAATTATCAATACCTAAATCTGGGTTTCGTGCCTTTTATTATGAATTCATGTCTTTCATTATATCCAGAATATGATTTCTTGACTTCACTTATTAATACTCGAATTCGGTTCTGAGTCTTACACAATTAATTTCTACACTTCATCCACTAATGCCTGAATCTTGGTTTCGGATCATCTGTTATTATGGATCTCGGGTCTTCTACGAACTTCCAAATAATAATTTTTGAGTCTCTCTTGCCAATAAGCGAATTTGGGTCTTAGGTCCTCCATTGTTTATTTCTGGACTACACTTATCAGTACTCGAATCTGGGTTTCAGGTCTTCAATTATTTCCAAATAAGGGTTGTTAGAGTTCTATTATTTGTCCCGAAATGAGGGTTCCTAGTCTTTTATGACTTATTTCAAGTTGATAATTTCTAAACTTTTATTATTAAACGATTGTACTTGGTCTTTTATCAGCTATTTCGCAAAGAGGATTTCCAATCTTCTATTATTAATGCAAGATTCAGATTTCTAGCCCTCTATTGTTAATTCCGTACTCAGATTTCTTGTCTTCTATTAATATAACCAAAAAATATTTTCTGGACTTCTCTCATCATAACAAAAATTGGATCTCGGGACTTCTATTACTATCAGACAGGAATTACCGGTCTTTAATTATTCCCAACTATGGATTTCTCATCACTTATTATCTGTAGATGAGGTTCTATAAATTTTCCTTATTCCTATATCTAGATTTCTGGAATTCTATTATGAGAAGTTCTAATAATATCTCCAATTATGGGTAAACTTCTGAACATATTCTTATAGAAATTTCAAATTAATAATAAGAAATGTTTTCTACTTTATACTTTGCAGGAAAATAAGACTGATAAGGAAGACCATTGAGGATGAAATAATAACAAAACCTTCTTACATACTGGGGGGTGGGGGCAAATGTTAACCACAAAACCGACTCAAGAGTGAAGGCATGAAAGAAAGGGCTTCCAAAATCGTAAAAGGAAGCTTCCAACGGTATCAAGGGGAGGCATCCAAGGGCTTCAAAAAATGTTCTTCATAGGGGTTTTTGCAAGTGTTAAAAATGGGTGCCATGATGATTCAAAAAGGAGGGTTTCGAGGGCATTAAACATAGATTCCAATGGAATCAGATGGGTGCCGCAAGCATTGCGCACTTTCTCTGGAAATGAAAGCAAGGGCTTTCACTAACACTACCTCTTTTGCATAGGCGGAACATTTCGAAATGATTTGTTCCGCTACTAGAATAAAATTCAACTAGAACTGCCCTTCTGCAAGTATTAAAAGTTGGGCTTTCGTGGTAGTTAAAGAAATTACCTTCGAAAACAATCTTTTGCAACCATCTGTTGTCCACCAATGAACTCCATCCACATTAATAGTCTTTCCCCCACCATTAGAACTTTCCAAACCAATCCAAACACCCTTCCACACACCTCCAAGTAACCCTCCCTAACTTTGATTCTAGGTTTTAATGGTGACGAAGGGGTTAGAAATGCTTTCACTTTACTCAAACGACATGATTCATTTACCACCAAAAGAATTACACCTTTTAACGGTATCAAAAAGTTCCAGAAGTATTCAAAAGCATTATTGATGAATATCAGATCAATATCCACCAATAGCATGCTTTCGATGGAGACAAAAGGGCTAATTTAAGCATGCTATAAAACCTAAAAATCTACCTACAACTTCAAAAACATGAAAGTAGAAAGTCAAAGGTGAAGGATGGATGCGAAAGGTCGGTCAAGAGATCTTTCGATAGCTTTAGAGGGATGAACGAGGAAGGGTCCAACCCGCATCTATAAATATGGCCCTAGGGGTCCAAGTTCAAGGTCAATTTTTGGATTCTTATATTTCATTTCCAAATCAAGTTCTTATAACCCTACATCAGATTAGGGACAAATTCCTTTACTTGTAATCCATTTGTGAGAAATAAAAAGAGGGGATGCAATGGCATGATATGGATTTCAAACATGAGAATGGTCATCTCCACCACTAGCTTATCTAATGACTAATTGCACATGATACGCACTTATCTTCTTAACCCTTTATTAGCATATTCTATGCTATAAAACCTATTAGGATATCTTGACTTTAAAGCATATTATCATTACATCCAAACCCTTGCTGCATCAAAGTAATGCGACGATGACAATTTAATATTATTGAGTCCATTGGACTTATAACATTTATCCAAAACAGGCTCCAACTCTTTACTCAAATTTATATATATCGAATTTCGAAACCTTTCGATGGGTAATGGACCTTTGAATTGTTTCTCTTTGTAACCGATGAATCAGACCCTTTAGGGGGACTTTTTTGAAAGGCATTTGAATGCTTTCGAATATATCTTAGCATTCAAAGGAGATCATGTAACAACCCTAGTTTAGAGATTACCTGTCAATATTGGTAATTATAATTTAATATTGATAGGTAATTTCCAAACCAAGGTTGTTATAGATTGCCCCCATAGTAGTTGTATTAATACCTTTGAAGTGGTCCACTCGAATGGGTTCTCGACCTTATTTGGATGCCTTCGAAAGGGACGATAATTAGGACTGGAACATTGAATCTTAATTCTGGCAATACAAACCCTTTCAAAGCCATTTGAAAGGGATCTTCTTCTAATTCACTTTCAATCTAATGCACCTTTAGATATTGACGATTATATCGTTAACATTTTTGGCGTTGTTTATATGAAGCATCATCTATAGAATACGCAAATCTATACCTTGAAAGGGGTTCTTTTCGAAGGAATAGGATTCTTTTGACTTAGTTAATACCTTTTGTTACCACGAGGTTAGGCCTTAAATTACTTCAACTAACTTGAAAGGGGTTTCTAAGCATTCATTCATTCCTCTAACCTTACTTTGGGGCGTTGACAAGAAATCATGTTAACAAATACATAAATTTAAAGCCATATTTCAAAAGTTATTTAAAGTGCTACAAATAGTGCCGTGAATAGTGCTTTTAAGCTTATTTGATCAAAACAATTTTTCTATCATTTAGAAATCCATTTTTATAACTCAAATCTGTTTTAAAACTTTCACTTTTAAAGAATTAAAAATATCATTTTTAAAGAATTTAACCTTTGGTTTTCAAACTACCAAACCGCGACTAATTTGAAAACTTGTTTTTCTTATATTTCAAAATCTACTAAACAAAATCTCAGTCATTTTCTATTGTTTCAAAACTATGATTATAAGAGTTTGGAAATTTTTTATTACAAAGAACTCTGATTCTGAATCCAACGTATAAATGGATTTTAACTTTCTATGGCGTGAAATTATAAACTGTCGTAACGTGACACACCTATTTTTGATCCAATTTTGATAACTTATTAAGACTTCATCAAGTGGGATTTTAGTACTAATAAAATATTTATAAACCATTTTAATGAGGTTTAACAATCTCATATAAACCATTTCATTTATTAAAGGAAAGTGAATTTTTGTGATATTTGACGTGTATTAAAAGTGACTTAATTACACAATTAAAGCACTATATTAAAATGACCGAACTTGATAATCATATCATAATAAATATTCATGGAAAATATATCACATCATCATATATGTAAATATAGAGTTTCTCACGTTCATTGGTTTCTAACTTCTCGAAAATTTGTTATAGCTTCCCTACGACCGAATCAGAGCCTATGAAATCGAGCCTTGGACCTATGATTAAGCTCGACCTAGCTTGGAAGGAGATGGAGTGCTCAGCCTTGGTTGTAGGAGGTGGTGGCCATTAGGTTTAAGTGAAGAAAGGAGGCGATTTGCCTTGGTTTTGAAGTGAATTGCTTGTGTATATACACTAATATAAGTTTAATATCTTTTTGCAATATTTTTCTTCATATTTCCTTAGGGTAGGAAGCCATTGAAAAGCACTAGAATGAGGAAGAATATGAAGTAGAATAATGTGTAAATTTATAAAAGGAATGGTGGGCATTAATAGGGAAAATTTGGAAATATATTTCTAAATGCAAAAGGACTCTTTTGCCCCTTGCACATGCCCCCTCCATCCCCTCCAAACGCATGGCAAGGCCACTCCCTCATGCTTTCATGTATGTGATGATGACGGTGTGTAAGTGGTTGATGTTTGATATTTAAGGTAGAAAATACCTTAGATATTACTTTTTACTATATGTAAATTCTAATGTAAATGGTAAACATATTTGTATGTATATGTAACGGCCTGCAATATCAATTTTTTGATTTGCAAATATTTATAAATTTTGAATATTTTAATAATAGGTTTTATAGCTAAAATAAAACTCATTTAAATAATGATTAATGATGGTGGAATCATTTTCAAAATTAGTATACAAAAATATATAGTTCGATGGAAAAAAATGTGATTGGAATTCATTTTTTGGATTTTTGACTTTTCGTCTTCTAAAAGTTATCGGAAATATTATGAACTCTTTAATATATGTATATGCATTTTTAAATTTATTATTATATGTATGTATGTATGTACGTATGTATATATGGAGGTATTCATGAATGTATTAGCTAAAGTATATGTATATATACTTAAGAAAAAAGTATATGTCACCTCGTAGGTAGACATTGTTACAAATATGTACCATAACATTTTTGAAACATATTTTCTTTTCGAAATGAGGGTGGAGACAAGAAGGTGTCATTTGTTCATGAAAGGAAGGAATGCAACGTGAGGTGGCAAGGGGATAGTGGAGGGTATATGACAATGTTAGTTTGGTAATTTTTCTTATTCCATTTTATATAAAACAATTTTCATATTTTCCTTTCCATTCATTTTCATTCTTCCATATTTTTATAAACTTCTTCCCCTTTGCCAAACAAGTGTTTCATGGCCATTAATTTAAAATCCTAAGCTTTTAAAAATCAGATTCTTATTTTAAAACTTTCAAAAACTTAGTTTTAAATCACTTGTTTTTCATATCTAAGTTCTCCATTTTTACTCCTACTTCATTTGACCATAACTTCCTATATACTACTATAACATGATTTTCTTTTTTGCAAACCACATACAATTCCATTGGCTACAACTGCTATTTACACCACTTTTTCAAATTTCGAATACTTTAAGGTTCAAATTTCATTTCTTTCTGACTCATTTTTGGATCCATATTATCAGGGCCGAAATGACCGCTGCTTGTTTTGATTATATCTCCCCTAAAACAAATCAAAATTGAGTGATTTAGTTTTAAAACTGTAGAGAAAAGAACGTTCTAAAACTTTTTTACCACTTATCCAAATTCCACGAGTAAAATAGCCAAACATCGAGGGGAAGATGATCTTTTTTCGAATGTCTTTTGTGTGGTTTTCCTAGCTTTGCAAGTTCTAAAACATTTCAAGCTTTCAAAGATTTTTGGTGAGTAAACTTCAAATATTTAGAAAGTTGTTTCTTTTGCTTATATGGTGGTTTTTTTATATGATGTTAATGTTTGGATTATGATATGGTTTCGATGTATATGTATGTGATAGTTTGTATTTAAACATTAGACTTGAATCGATGGATCAAAGTTATGTGTTTGGTTTTAAAGTTGGGATCTAGTGCATCTGGTAGTTGTTAAAACAGTATGTGCTATGAACATATCTATATGGTGTATGCTAGATAGCATCTTGTTTGTAAATGCGTTATGAAATTTCTTATGGAAACTATAGTAAATAGTTTGAAATCAAAAGTCTATATTTTCATACTTTGTTTTTCTTATGTTTAGAAAAGAGAAAAAAAGGAAAACTATAAGACGAAGTTTCAAAAGGAAAGATTAAAACAAGTTGAGATCACGGGTATCCATAATGATAGTCCCTATGGATGTAGTTTTGCTTAAAAATCCGACTTTTGCAAAATTTTGTTTTATCAACTTAAAGTGTTTTGAAAGTGTTTTATAAACTTAATAATGATGTTTTATTAAGTTAATTAAGTTTTTAATGATTAAATTTTTATTAATTAATTTTTAATAATAAATGAAGATTAAATAAGTTTTATTAATTATAATTAAGTAAAGATTAGTTATTAATAAATTATCTTTTAAAGATAATATTAATTTTAACTAATTATTAATTAAGTCAGATTAATTTTTAATTAAATATAATTTAAGTATATGATTTATTTGTAATCAACTATTAATTGAGTATAAGGTTAATTATTTTTTAAAAATCAATTGTTTAATTATTTTTAATTATTAATTAATTAAGGCTTTAATTTAAAATAAATTATTTATTTAAGGTTTATTTTATTAGTTAAGTTTTAACTAAAGGTTATTTTATTAGTTAAATATGATTAATTAATATTTAATTTTCAGTGAAGGTTTCAATTATTATTTAATAATAAATAAATGATTAATTAGGGTTAAGTTATCAATATACAATTGATTGTTATTTAATTAGTTACTAAATGTTTATTTATTTTCTTAATTAATAATTAATTTAAGTTAAGATTTAATTAAGATTGACTATGATTTAAATAAGGGCTTGACTTATAATAATTAGTTTAAAATAGAGTTTTAAGTTTTAAATTCTTTGTTTTCCAAGAATCAAATTGTTTTAAAGGTACTTCTGGTTTAAATATGGTGTTGAACTCAAGGAATTCAAATGTTGGTACTATTTAGTACCAAATGACGGTGAATGAGGTAGTATGTGATTGTTTGTGTTTATGTGGACAACTATTAGCAGAATAAAAACCCCGTTCCGGCTATAAATTAATTGTTTGATTGTGTGGACATTTGATAGCAGAATAAATCCATATTTTACTATAATTGATTGTTTGATTTTTGGACCTGTGTTAAGCAGAACAAATTCCCGCTCTGCTATAAATTGATTGAATTGTTTGGATATCTATTTAACAGGACAAATCACCATCTTACTATTATGTTATTGGACATGTATATGCTAACTGAGTTGTATTGACATATTATTCCCTGATTGGGATATGAATTGCATGTACACATAAGTTGACTTACGGAAATAAATGGTCAAGTGACACGAAAGTGAAATAGATGTTAAATAATAACTTAAATTACCACCACTAGGATTGGTAAGCTCCTTTTGAATTTATAAAGTATGATTTTTTGAATTAACTTCAGTTCTCTAATCAATATGGGTTAAGATTTATAAATAATTTTTCAATGTATATTATTATTCATAAAGGTATTTATAAATATTACCTTATTTATATAAAAGGGTTTAACTAAGTAAAATGTTTTATTTAAAATGATTTGGATGGATGAGTTGCTGAATATATTTTGCAAAGTATTTTTAAAGAAGATTTATTAAAGGAGTTTTAAATGGGGAAATGTATTTTAAAAGATTTTAGAGGTTTGTAAAAAGGTTTTGTGAATTGACTTGTAGACCTATGAAAGTGTTTTATAAATTGATTTTGGAAATTTACAAAAATATATAAATGTGAAGTGAGCTTTTAAAGGAAACTTTTTATGAAGGATAAGTCGATTGGTTTACAGCAAGTAATGTTTTCAAAAAGAAATTTGAAAAGACGAAAACTTTTGTAAAGTTTGGTAAATATATTTATACCGTTGAGATAAGTGTATAAATGTTTGTCTAAGCATAAAAGGGATGTAAGGGGTTTGGGAATAGTGTATTGTAAAGATCTTTTGATCGAATGTTTATGGAGTGAATTTAATTAATTAAAAATTAATTAATTAAGGCTTAGTGGATTTCATATAGGATTAAATCCATGTTTGAATGTTTGTTTATTTGATAGTTAAATAACTGACCATCAAATCTGGAAAATATTATAACTTTGGAAATAACTAGGAGAAACAAGAGAATTATATACCGTTAAAGGTGCTATATTGTACGTATAAATTCATTTTGTTCTTCTAGGATAAATAGTAAGGAAATCTGTCCACTAGAGATTAGAAGATGATCTTCGCTCTTACCTTTGTTTGTTTTTTCCTATAGAACTGAGTATGAGTTTACCGAAAATTATCGAAATATTATTTCGAATAGATCGGGATCGGATATGTTATCCAAAAACCACTTCAATCCAACTCAAGCATTTCGAACTAAAGACATGTTGAAGAGTATGGAATCGAAGATGGAGTTATGTCGTGCAAGGGCTACTTGCTACTAATCCTAAAGGTAATTACAAAATGGATGTAGTAGAGGTAATGCCTTTAGTTTCGTTTAGACCTAGAATGAACTTGTATAGATGAATGCTAGCATTTCATTGTTTCTTGAAGAGAAGTGTTACCATTCCAAGTGGGAAGTACTAAATAATGATAAAATTAGACTCAAGTCTCATCAACTGGGACGTGACAAAAATCAAGCAAGCAATAGTGCTAGGCGTGTCGCTTCCGTCAGGGAATGGTCATCCTAAAATAAAGATCAATTACTATCTTCTCATGTATGCTTCAGGGAGCAATGTGGGGTGATCATATTCGGTACTACTAGTCAAGTGGTTGGCCAATCCTGTGCGGCAGAGGTACAAGATGTTCTTGTCAAACCCTGGTGCATTTTATCTATAGATGTACAATCGAAAGGTGGTTCCATACCTTGTCATAGTATGGAATCCAATCTCTAATATGTGCCTTTACAGTTTTGATTGTAGAACCTAGTATAATGGAATTTAATTAATGTAACAATTCTGGCTATGATGAATAAGTATTTGCACTCTAGACACTATAATGATATCAATCTATTTTCTATAGAAAATGTTTTGGTTATTATAAGGTAAAAACTTGTCTATGTTTATATGCGGCGTGGTCATACGAGATACCTATGATTTTAAAAGGGATTTAAACATAATAATTCGGTTATTCGAGTTTACTCACACCATACACATGTCTAACCTGGAGTTTTATTTTCTTTCCCTAAAATTCTTGGGTGCTCAAATTTTTATGGGCAACTAAGTAGTTTAGGTTTCCTATGGATGCATTTTGAAGGACCTTATAGTGAGAGGATTCATTGATGGGTAGTTATTTTCATGTTTTCCACAATATTATATGTATCCTATATTTGATGTGTAGGGACAGGCTGTTATAACTGCTCTAGGGTAGAATTTATATTAGTATGACTCTAATGTATCTCTTTGGAAATGACTTTGTAAAGAATTATGTCGATTAATATATGTTATTCCATTGCATCGTGAGATTCTATGATTGTTTAGTTCCATCTATCTTCTATTTTCTTTCTTTTCACCCCTAATGACCTATCTTTCAAACACTTAAATGATCAACACATAAATACGTGGACATATTAGTGTTGTCTTTAGGTGTAAGAAAGGCAGATCATTACAGTATATATATGTTCACGTATATGTTAGGGTATGTATGTGTATGTTATATATTTGTTCAAGTGATATAAACTAGGTCGCAACAAATTTGAACAACTTCGGTTCGTTAAACAGTTGAAAATTGGGAAGCCGATTGTCGGCCACATTTTCACTTATGTATTAATTTATATATGTAAATGTAAAAAAATTTGAAAACTAATTTTTTATCATTTTAAACTAATTAAATTGATCACATTTGAATTTTAAAGCATATAAATTAGTACTAAATAATTGTTTATAAAAAATGTTGTTTAAAGCGATACAAATCTTCTTATATTTTCAAATCAATTATAAATCTTTACAAAACCAATATAAATGATTTATTATAACTATATAACTAATTAAAATGAATTATTTTTATTTAAAAACAAATATTTTAATAATTTTAATAATTATTAAATCATTAAGCTCAATTTAAATTCATGAATCAATTATTAAATACGATGGCATCACTGATGATGTCATAAATACATTTTATTCCTAAAAGTAAAATAAATTATTTTATTTTATATTCTTGTTTAAATGAATAAATAAGTGTATGCATCCAGCTCCATACACGATTTTCGATAATTATAGAGTTGTTTAATGATAAAATGTTTTTGGTCATTTTATCGATATTTTTCTGAAGTATACATTTTTGTAATATCTATTCAAAATAAGATTACCCTCATTATTTATTATCTAAAACAACATAATCTATGTTAAAAAGCTTATATTTGAATATTTAAGAATAAATAACATTTAAAGTGATAAATTTGCGATTGTTGTAGGACCCTTCCTTATACTGGCTTAGGAATGTGACGGGAAAAGACCAAAAATCCTTCAAAACGCAAATAACATTAATTACACACACTGTGTCTACTTTATGTCAAAGTTGCTTAAGGGTTAAGGACTTTCCTTATTTGCACTTTCCTTTTTTGCTCATTGTTCATTCCACATCTAACTAGATAAGTTTAGGAAACTTCTTTAGGGTTTTGTGGAAAATATTTTTATTTCATTTTATTTATTTACTAAGAAAATAACTATATGTAAAACTATTTGAACAACTTCTGACGACTAAAAAGATGTTTATCGATAAAACGATTTTCTATCACACTATCAATATTTTTCCAAAAAATATGTTATTTGTACATATTTTTTCAAAATAAGTTTCTCATCATTACTTATGATTTAAAAGAGGGTTAAAAAGCTCATAAAATATTTTAATAACATTTAATCAAAGATTTAAATATTGAAATAATTCATATACTTAAATACAAAGTATTCGAAATTCTGGGTCGTTACAAAGGAATTATCCAAAATTGATAAAAAAAAGAAAGGAAGGTTGGACGACTACAAATTATAAATATAAATAAACCATGCAAAAAACCTCTGTATAATTATTTGGTATGAGAAGTAATGATAATTTAACAGTTAGTATAAAATCAACCAAAGAACATTTAATGGCAACACTCATTTCAAAGAACTGCGACGGAATTAAAACTGTTAACAGGATTTTTTATCTACACCCCAATGTAATTCCTAGAAGAATGGATGGATTTGTTCAAATCAAGGGCATGATACCCTCAAGAATTATCTTTAAATTTAACTTCACTTGTTGTTTACTCATGGGTCAGACATTTTGACATTGTCGAAAGGTTTAGTTCTTGAATTAGATAACCTTTCGTCTCAATTGATCTCATATAAGGTCCCTTGCATAGATTTTACCTTTTTGGTTAGGTTGAAATTCCATGAGTTTGTCCTTTCGAGGTTGATTTTAATCTTGTAGATGGGTTAGGGTGATTTCCCTCTCTGGGTTCAAGTAGGATAACAAATTCCTTGATGGGAATGTAGTAGCTTTCAACCTTGTCAAAAGATTTGATTACTTATATCAAACAGGTTTTAACCTTGTGGAAAGATAAAGGAATGACCTCCTTTGGATTGAAGCTTACTAATCTTGATTTTGACCTTCTCGAAAGCTATAAAACTTTCCCCTTTTGGCTTTCCCGTGTTAATCTGGGACGTTTATTTAAATCTGATCTAACGGTTGAAAATTTGGATGACTTTCTTGTATATGTACTTCTTCTCCTTCTTACTCTTTTACCTAAAATCAAAATTATTGCGTACAAGTAAAAGAATCCTCTAAAACTTCTAGAATTTTCTTTCATACAACATGATAATTTCTCAAATTTGACTCATAATTCTTAGATTATTCTCTGCTCTTATCAACTTTCAATCAATTTTTCAATTTTCAAACACCAAAACTAAAATTCAATTTTAGCTTGGTTTTCTAAAAAAATTCCTTCTAAATCAGTTTTAATGCTGACAAATTTCATACATGACTTTAGATTTTGAGGTTGGTGGTGATTGCTATTGAAAATCCCCTCATCGAGTTTAGTTTTTAACCCGCAATGTTCGATTTTTACTTTTCATTTTTACCCGGGATTTTGATTTGTTCAAAACCTTTATTCTTATTTTGAAATTATGTTGAATCGATTTCAATTTAGATCTGTTTTGTTAATTGGTTAGACTCACTCATGTACAAACTAACGATACAAAATGGCCTTTCTACCCTTTGAAAGTAATCGAGGTAGCAATAATGAATTCGCCCTCTTTATACCTTTTGATTGGGTCGAAAGGTATTATGAAGCCAACTTTACCATTGTCGCAGAAAGGTTAGATAATTAAATGGTGTAACCTTTCGTCAACGATCTCCCAATAAGGTTAAAGAATTTCAAACCTCTTGACTACTAGCTTTCGAAAAGGTTGAAATTCTTTGATTTTAGAGTTGTCTCTGCCCATCTTTGTCGAAATGTTTAAAGCACACATATGAGTTGAACCTGAAACCTTTCGACTTGGTTGGGTATGACATGTTTTGACAACTTTGACCACAACTTTTGACAACGTCAACAATGTTAATATTTTTAACTTAGGAATTTTATGTTTTGATTTTGACCATGTCGAAAGGTCTTGCCATTTAACTTCCTATTATACTTAAGATATATGTAGGCTTCCATAGAGCTTTCGACATTATCAGAACCTTTTATTGTAAACCTTTCAATACTATCGGAAGCTTTACTATAAACCTTTCGACTTTTTCGAAAGGTTTAATTATAAACCTTTAGACTTTGTCGAAAGCTTTTACTATAAACCTTTCAAGTTTGTCGAAAGCTTTTATTATAACCTTTTGACTTTGGCGAAAGCTTAAATTTTCAAGTTTTTGACTTAAAACTTTTCACACCATTCTTAAAACATGGTGTATGTTTTCAAATTTAAATTACCTAAGTAAACTTATTTTCTTTTGAATTCTTGATTACTTTCTAAACTCATAATTAGATAAGAAATTTAATTAAAATATTTTCACCTGGTAGAATCATGAGCCTCTATAGTTTGAAGCCATTGCTAAGTACTCCTTCATCGAACTTGGAGTGAAGTTAATGCTATTTTCAAAGACTTCGGCATTACTGGGATTGAAGCCATCCCTCCTAAACCAACTGATACCATTAACAATCCTCCAGAAGGGTTATTTTCCTACAGGGTGGATTCCTTCCATTCCCCGAGTTTCTACTTTCCTACTTATCTCATATTGGAGTTTCTCCAATACAACTATCTCCAAATGTTTACACCCATCTTTTGTCTCTCGAAATGCTGGCGTTCGAATTCGGATTTCCTTCACTTAATGTTACAGTCCTAAACTCCTTGACCAAGTTGGCTAGGTTAAGCAATATTAACAAGCAGATCTATAGAGTCAATGTATATAAAAAGCTTATATCAGATGGCATCAATAAGTTCAAGGACTGTGGAAATCAATTTTTCTTTGTCAAGTGCTTTATAGGTGTTCATGGTACTTTTTCCTCCACCCGTAAGTCTATTTGAATGTTGTTTTTGCTTTACTCTGCGTTTTTTACTTACTAACTCTGACTTTTACAGGTGAATCTTCCATGAAACTTAGCGATGCTGACAAGAAAATCATATGATTCTTTAACTGCTGCTTTAGAACAAATTGGGAGCAGGTAAACGCTCCTAACCTCTTCAAATTTATGGAAACATTCTCGGCTATTGCCTGACCAATGGATTCTTGGCATTCTGCCCACCATTACGCACACCTCTTGTGGCAAACTTTTCTTTTCCTTAGGCGATGTTGAGAGGTTTACTTCAATTTCCCCCATCTGTGCTGACACTTCAGATATATTATTAGCTTAGCATTTTCTTCTTTGTCTTTGGAAAATATTAAATTACTTTGACTGATTTTAGATCTGCTTAAATTTGTTTCTGCTTCTTCAAAAGCTATTGTATCTTTAACTGGTGCTGCTCCTCCTCCATCATCTTCTGATGTGACATTAGTTTTGGAGGCCTTTGCTAGATCTAAAAGATCTCTCAAAAGAAAAATTGATAGTGCCTCCTAAAGATGCTCCTCCAGCGAAAATGGAAAAAATTACTGATGTAGAGGAGGAAGGAAAATGCATATCTCCTGAGAAAGTTTCAAAGAGCCCCATTGTTAAAGTCTCAAAAGATACATTGGAGCAAACTCCACCTAATCCAACACCCTTTGCTCGTATTACTATTACTGACTCCCCAATTAAACTTTCACAAATGTATCTTGCTCTTCTAGTGGTCCCTTTTAAGAAGCAAATTCCGCCGAAGTCGTCATCTTCTGTTCCTTCATCGACCAATTTTGACGAAATTTTTAAGCTTATTCTTCATTCAGAATCTTTCACTTCTTCTTCTCTACCATCATTGAATTAAGACTTGGTAGAAAACCATTGCACTTTGATGGAGTAACGGCTTTTGGTAAGCTCTCACCTAACTAATTCTATTATCTTTGGATATTTTTAATTGCTAACTTGTGTTTCATTTCCACTTGTTGCAGATTTCAAGTAACCGGATTTCTTTAAATGAACATGTCTCCAGGCTCTATGTTGATCCTCTAAGTTACAGGAAGGAAAATACTGAACTAAGGAATCAACTATCCTCTTTGACTGCCGCTCAAAATGACACTTCCTTGAGTTGGAGCGAGTCAAGGCTTCCCTCACCAGGGCTGAAGTTGATCTAGAAGCAGAGAGGCAAGCTCATCAAATCTCTACTGTTGAAAAATTTGCAATGAAGCTAGCTATGAACGACTCAGAAGAAGTGAAATCTCGCTTGGTCGTTAAGAATAATACTTTATTGAAGGGAAAATTCTAGAGGACCAAAGCTTCACTCAAGCTAGCGGTTCAAACCCTCTCCGATGTCAAAAAGAAAGTCTCCGAGTTTGCTGAAGCAACCTTGTGTCCCATGATGCTGAAACATTATGAAGATGCCCTCATGCTTACTTATGTTGACAATCACGAAAAATATCTTGACTTTGGTTTTCCCTCTCTCGACCCAACATTAGACAAAAGAGTTATGGACAAAATCGACCAAATATGGTAGGGTTTTGGACCAAAAGGCGAGGAGGAGATAGTTAACCTTACGGAAGCTCTTTCTTTTGATATCCCGTCATTCGACATTGAATCTGATTCTAAAGAGGAGGATGATAAAGAAAATGGTCCCACGAAAAAAGGTGATGATGATGAAATTGTTTGGGACGGTGACTATGGTGATGACAACGATGATAACCCCTCTAGATGTCAAGGCCTTGATGGAGACAAAGAGGGGCCTTCCGTTGCTTCAGGGATGGATGGTGGTGATCAAACCGAAGCTCCAAAGATAGAACAACCCCCTCCAAAAGATATGCCTCCATCATCCCCTGGTCCATCTGTCCTTCTAGAGGTGGAAACTGCTCGCACCCATTCTGAGGATCTACAAGAGAAAGAACAGGCTCCCCAGGCTTCCATTCTAGTTTCACAGGTATGGGCTTCTCCATTTCAATGTCTTACACTTCAAAGATAACAATTAGTCGTAAATCATTTGTCTTAGATAAAGAAGAAGTCAAATTTTCTCTATAGAGCAAACTTAAGAGCAAGCAGGTGGAAATTAACAAGTTATATATGGAGTTAGATAAATTAATAAAGGAACACAATGCTCTACCTAAAAAATCATAGTCTGGATAGGAGTACCTCTGTTTTATCATCTTTTAAATACCAGAGGGCGACACCTTTACTAAAGAAAGTGCGTCTCTGGTATGACGCTCTCTTGAAGGAAAATAGAGAGTTAATAACTCTATTTTGGATGATCATGGAAGAAAGAGACATTTTATTTTTTGTATGAAGCATATTGTAGATACTCTATCATAGATTTCTCGTATTTAGGCGAATTCAGTGGGGGTCTACTTAGACGCTTTAATAAAAGATACTTAGATGAATTTGGATCTGACCTACAACTTGGAGCATGCTGGAATTTACCACTGGTCAGATCGATTCCTCAAGATCTTCCCCTTGACAAGCTTAAGTATTATAAGGAAAAATTTAATCCTAAGTCTTTGTCTAAGTCTATTTTATATAAACCAGATGAGTGAATGTAAATATGTAACAACTAATCGACTTATGAATACATGTTTTGGCCCTATTTTTATGCTCATTTTCTTTTACTGACTATTTCAGAATATCATTATTTAGGTCGGATTGTAAAAGAGATCACTTAAGTCAATATGTTAACTTGAGGAGGTTTCAGTCTAAAAATGCACCAACTTTAAAGATTTCGAAGTCAGCAAAATATTACTTTCTTTGGGATTTACAAAAATAATATTTAGAATACCCTCGTCTCCATTTTGACTCCTTTGCAAAGAGAAGGAAACTTTCCTAACAGAAATCTGGACTTTCCACTCAAAGTTATTTTGTGGCCGTGATAGCCCGCTAGTTAGGAAATGTGACTATAGTAAATGTCTGTCGGTTCTAACTCCTAAAAACCCAAATTGATGTTATCGATGATGGAAGCGGTATAAGAAGGAAAGAAAAGAAACTTATGGAAGTTCTCCGCGCAGCAATCGATCATGTCGTAAATCCTTCAGTGCAGAGACTCTTAATAAAGTAGCTTAAGATTTGTAATTCATTTATGTATTTGAGTCATGTAAATATATCTTGTACATAATTTTGTTATATGTAAATGACTTCATAACTTATGTAAATTATGGAAAAAAATTATATATCACAAGGTTTGTGATCCTTTTCTGTAGTGTTACTTTTAATATGCCTTCAAATTGCTCATTTAACGACTTTTGTGCTTGTTGAATCTTTTGTTACTCCTTGTCATTCTGATTTTCCTGAGAAACATGTAGTAAATAACATCTTTAATTGTTAGCTTGAAAGTGACATATTTGTCTACGTATATAATTTTCCTAAATTAGCAAGTTATCTTGCCAATTGTATGAAAAGTGATTTATTCGAATGTTAAGATCTTATCTTTATCCATAATGAGAAATGATTAAGGACTTAGCTCCTTCCACTTGTTTGGAATGCAAAAAACTTGAAGTTAGTAGATTCTACCTTATCATTAGGTCATGAATATTAGAGTATAACTGTTTTTCGATAAAAAATCTAATTCAAGAGTCTATGTCTGAAGTTTTGAAGCAGTAACTCTCTCACCCATTCCTTAACATCAATGGGATTTAAATGGTTAGAAGCCATAGTTCCCATTTGGAGGCTCTTAATAGCGATCTTTTTCAGAATATGTTTTGGCCTAGATTCGAGCATTTGAGATGAATAGATATTGGAGGATCTTGTATCCAGATAGGGTTTAAATAAACAGCAGTCTTGATACCCAGATTCAGGTATAATAAGTTAATGATTGATAGTGACTCGAAACCTAAATTTGGAGGTTCGACCCCTCCCTCTAGCGCCAGAAATGTTAACAAGATTTCTTATCAATACCCCAATGTAATTCCAAAAGGAATGGGTAGCCTTGTTTGAATAAAGGGCATGATACCCACAAGAATCGTCTTTAAATTTAAATTTACTTGTTGTTTACTCTTGGGTCAGACCGTTCGACGTTGTCGAAAGGTTTAGTCCTTAGATTAGATAACCTTTCGTCTCAGTTGATCTAGTATGAGGTCCCTTGCATAGGTTTTACCTTCTTGGTTAGGTTGAAATTCCCTGAGTTTTTCCTTTTAAGGTTGATTTTAATCTTGTAGAAAGGATAACATGATTTCCCTCTTTGGGTTCAAGAAGGGTAATAAATTCCTTGGGGGATATGTAGTAGCTTTCGACCTTGTCGAAAGGTTTGATCAATTATATCAAGTAGTTTTTAATCTTGTCGAAAGGTATGGGAATGACCTCCTTTGGATTGAATCTTACTAAACCTCCTTGCTGAAAGGTTAGATCACTTAGTACATAGCTTTAAAAGGTACATGTGTTGATTGAGTATAGAGAACACCAACCTTGTCGAAAGGTTTAGACCATATAGCCAATGATTTCGGAAGGTTTTAGTGAATATTGAACCAATTAAGTTGTCGACCTTGCCTAAGGGTACAGATTGTAGAGTTGTAGGCTTCGAAGGGTTGCAGTAGTTGTTTATGCAGGAGTGTTATCGACCTTGTCGATAAGAACCCTTCGTTGAGGTTGAACCTGAAAATAGGAGTTAAAGCAACAAAGATTTAAATAAATAGTAAAGTAACTAACAAAGCTTTGGATTTCCCACTTTTTCCAAGAAAAAGCTTTATTTTATTAAATTTCGCAAATCAACCACCAATTAGGGTTACAATGCTTTTGTTAAGAAGTTATAAGATTAGAATGAGAGAAACCGGATCCCGAAAACATGACCCTTTGGGTCTTATTTATAGATGGAGGCAGCCCCCTTCGACTCCATGCTCTCGATTGGGTCAGAAGGTCCCCCTTTTATATGCAGTTGTGAACCTTTCGACTTTGTCGAAGGTTTTCCCTTCGTAGGCTAGTGTGGATCTTTTGACATTGTCGGAAGGTTGCTTTTCATTATACCTTCATGAACCTTTCAACTTTTTTAAAGGGTTTACCTTCTGTATACTGTAGTGAACCTTTCGACTTTATCAGAAGGTCGTTCTTCACTTGGTTGTTGTAAACCCTTCGACCTTACCGGAAGGTTACTCTTTACTTGTTGTTGTCGAGGGTCATGCTTCCCTTTAATGTTGTCGAAAGGTTGTCTGTCATTCTTTGTTGGCCTGTGAGTGCTACTTTCTTCATAAACCTTTCAACATTGTCGAAAGGTATCCTGGATATGCTTTCAACTGTTTCGAAAGGCTCGCTGTGCTTTCGAAAAAGTCATTATGGAGTTGCTCACATTGCTTTGACTTCTTCATCCTCTTTGAAAGGTAAGAACTCTTTGAATACTAAGATATGGAACCTTTCGATTCCTTTGAAAGGTTTGGGATTGCTAAACTCTGATATTGCATCCGTTTGGCTCCTTCGAAAGGATTGGGCTATGTTTCTTTTTCTTCATCTTTTTCGAAAGACCTTTCATCTTAGTAGAAAGGTTGATTTTTGCTGTAACAACAACAATTTATAGAAAATAGCAAACCGAAAGAATATAACTATAATGACTCAAAATAAAAATCATTATAGAAAACAAAATATGATTACGTGAAATAGAAGAAAGGTTTTAATTGTTCAGATGTCTAAGCTAACTTTTCATATGTTCATTGTAATTACTTTTCAAATAAAATTTGAATATAGTTTAAATTATTTAGTATGGGAAATTTTTGAAATCCTTACTTTTTTCAAGCTTACCAAACATTTACACTATACTAAAACAGTAACCAGTCTTATTCTTCGTATTACTCGATAATGTTCCCTATAATATTTTGGGATAGTATGGGTATACAGGCTATCGATATGTTGAATTATATGGCTAAATTTTTGTAGCGACCCGTAAATTTCGATAAATTAAATTGGTTAATTTAATAAGATTTTTGTAATTAAATTTAGAAAGAAATAAATTTTTTATAATTTATAATGGTGTAAGTGTTAAAAACGAAATTAACAATGGTAATTAAAACTAATTATTGACGGTTGAAGTGAAATCCTAATAATGAAATAGTGTAAATTGTTACAACTTGAGTGGAATTCCAATTAGTTGAAATAAGGTAAATATATACTTGGTAATAAATTTAATACAAGAACGAGAACGTAAATATTGAATTAATTAATGAATTAATAACAATAAATAGTAATTGAATAAAATCAATGTTCTGTAAATAATTAGATATTGTTTGGAAATGATAAAAGTATGATTAAGAGTTAGCGGCAACAATTATTATAAGTTACCGATATTTTAATCCATTAAATTGGATTAGAATCAATTGCAATAAATCTAAATAAAATATTACGTTATTAAAAGTAATATTTGAAAATAATGTTAATATTATTCATAATAGGACAATTTGCTGAATTAAAAGAATGGAAATAAAGATTTATCAATTTATTGGGATTTGAACTATAATAATTGGATTAACTGCAATTAAATGAAATTAGATATCTAAATATTACGTTAATTGAAATTAAGATGGAATTTGAGAATATTAATGTGATAGATCATGAATCAAATGTTAATTTCATCCATTTGACAACATGAATTGAATAATAGAATGAAAAGTAAATTAAATGGAATTGTTGAAAATTAAATTTATAATTTTTGAATTTAATGAAATTGAGGTTAACACTGAAATTGATAAATTAATTGACTCTAAATTGACATCTAAATTTGTTTAAATTAGTATAAATGATTAAGAAATTTAAAAATGATAAAACTGTCAATTATAGAATTGAAATTGAAAATTTAATTTAATTAATTAATTATTAATTTAGTTAATTAATGCTCAGATTTCGACGAAACTAGTTTCATCGGATCTGTAACGGTGAATTGCAGTAGGATTTCAAGTTTCGCAGCGATCGGACTTGTCGTTTGATCGTATGGACTCGAAATGCCTAGAAATCAATTTAATTGAAATCAATTTGAAATAACTTGATTTTGGAATAACTTCTTCATACGATAGAATTTGGACTTGAAACCAATTCCATCGAGTTTAAAATGTTCGAAAACATCTATTTCGATATATGGTTTGACCCAGTCTTGTTACGAAGTCGAAACGGGCTTTTCGGGTCATATATCGTTCGAAACCCAAATTTAAGCGATCCTGTTGTTCCTATAGTCTACCTATACATATCCGGTTATAAACCCTATCATCCTTTCTATTTCTCATTTCTATACGTACAATTCCATTTATCCTTCTCATTTCAATGGCAGACAAAAACCTAAATTCCCAATTCAATTTCAAATCAAAATTCCACTTCAAAAATTCAAACTCCTCACATAACATCAAATTATATATCGATCTGGAGTTCTCGATGAGCACATCTCAGACCCATAATTTGTTTTCCAATTTGATTCATTGTTTGTTCAGAAATCGATGGTTTCTTCTCGGCCGTTCATCGCGCGATGGTCAATGTCGATGGATCGTCAAATTGATGATACCATCGTGAGGAGAGGGTCGTGCGCTGTCCATCGGCATGGCTCGTTCTTCATTTCAGCGGCTAGACCATCGGGTAAAATTCGATTAGGGTTGTGATATGGTGGCGACTGGGTGTTCTCGACCGATGATGGTTGATCGCCGGCGTAGTGGAGCATGAGGGAGGGACCGGTGTTCGGTGCGATGTCGTCTGGCGTGGACGTGGCCTCGATGTTCGACGATGGCCTATGACATGATAGCGGCTAGCGTGAGTATTGCTTGAATTGATTCAGTAACGATGTGGTAGTAGGGGTGACGTGGCGGCATCGTGTTAGGTGAGTCTCTTTTTATTTTATTTTATTTTTGATTTCAAACGATCTAACTCAAATAACTTTTGCATACGAGGTCAAAATTACGCATGGTTTTCTCCACTAGGATTGTATTGAAATTCCAGACATTTTGGTGCTTGTTTGGACCAATTCTGAGACTGTTCAAATTTTGAGTTTAAATTGGATTTAAATTCAGTTTAAATTCTAAGCTGAGTGTTTTAACCCACCCACAATTTCTAAAATTTCTTATGCTTGTTAAATTGATTTATGATGCGATTAGAAATTTATTTATGACTTTTTGGCATATTTTGAATCATCATCTCAGTTTATTTGAATTTATTTGGATAAAATAGTTATTTAATTTATTCTTGAATATAAACTGCCAGTAAATGCCTGTTATTTATTATCTGTTCTATATTGATGTTATTGATTGAACTGGATGATGATGGTGGTAAATGTCTGTTGATTGATATTGGATGAATGGATGTTGTACTTTATATCGTTATAAACTACAAGTTGTTATGGATTTTTATTTCATTCGGGATTGCAGTTTGAAATGATATATAACCGTATTTATATTTTAAATTACGGATTGAAATGATAAATATCCGTATCACTTGACCAAAGGATAGAAAATTATATACAAACACCGTGGTCCATATATAAAAATATTTTGAAATGATTTCTACGGTTTTGTAAAGAAATATATGGTTTATATAAATATTGATTTTAGATGTTATATAAATGTTATTTTATTCTTGATTTTTAGCTATGTATAAATTTGTTTTAAAATATAAAATAAGTTTAATAATAAAGTTTGATTTTTTAGATATAATATGGTTAAGTATTTATTTAAATTATATTGTATATAGATTTTATAATGACTTAAATAAAATTAAGGTTGGAAGATAAACATGAAATTGATTTGAATTAAATTATTTAATAATTATATGAGAATAAATTTGATTTGAAATTTTATAAAATTGAGATTTTAAGATTTTTATAACTTGATTTTTGGTTTAAAGTGATTTAAATGAATATCAAGTTGATTTAAATGAATATATCAAGTTAAATAAATTAAAAGAATATCCAGTTATTTGAAGTTTAAAAGTTTTACTTAAATGATATTGGATTTATTAAGTAAACATTTCAAATCTAAATAATAGTAATTGAATTTGATATATATGGAATTATCAAAAATTTACTTTTGAAATGGTGGAATATTTAAAGCTTTGAAATTTATGGAAATTGAAATGGTTTAATTTGGGGTTTCAAATCTGTATTTGGAATTGATTTATGAAATTGAAGAAGCTATTTTATTACATAAAGTATTTTCATATTTAAACCATTTAAGTGGGATAGTTATGCTTCAAAGTTATGATTGTCAAAGTATTATGATTTGAAAGTGTTATATTTCAAGTTTTTTATTTCGAAGTGTTATAACGTTGAAAATGCTATGATTTTTGGAAAGGATATATTTGAAATAAAAATGATATTATATTGATTTGGGAGTTAATAAAATGATATCATATTGGTTTGGTTTTTGAAATGGAAATGATATCGTATTTATATGGTTTTGAAATGGATATTATATTTTGGTTTTGAAGTATAAATTATTTTGAAATGACCATGGTGTTATAATAACGTTTGGTTGTTAAAGAGACCGGGATCGGAAGTTGTCATACTCTCTGCCAAATCCGAAAGCCAATTTAACAACCGTGTACGCGATGGAGATTCCAGAATGAAGTAGGATGGTGGTGACGTTCTATTGAGGTATGTACGTGGACCCAACTCCCGTGAGTCGGCATAAGGTGGCTAAAACAAGAGCAATTACGGGCCAGTGAGGTAGCTCCTCTTATCGGACACACTCCTTCGATACCATTGTATTACTTTATGATTGATTGAGGCCCTATGATTTTGGGGGTGTGGCTCAAGGTGGGCGGTAGCTGCGCGCTATGCGTCGCCACCAGCCCGGATACGTAATTGGTATATCTGCCCTGGCATTGCCTAGTTATGTTGTGTCACCTACCCTAGCGAGCTTTACTACGAGTTTGATTGTGTCGTACCTATGGAGTATCTTCTCGTAGTCTCCCGATCAAGAGTTATGCAGGTACTGTATAGACTACTGACACTATTACGTGTTAAGGGCTATATGGGTAACCCCTTAATGCTATTTTAAAATAAGTTTATTTTACTATTAGACATTATTATAATAGCGTATATTACTACATAGTAAATAGTTTAACGGATCCTTAGGAGATATGAATCTCGAGCATCTCTTAAGTTACTGCACTCACGTTAGACACTGGATAGGAGATGTCAAATCCCGTAAACATCTCTGACGCTGTTCCACTCATATTATTTACTGTTGATTTAACTTACATAAGATCTTTTAGTTTTGACCCGAGTGTTTCGTCATTTCAATCAGCTCGGGTCAGCCTGAGCCTTTCAGGGTTTGTAGACCTTACTTTTGGAGGACGACGATGAAGATTGTATTACTATTATTTACTATAGTATTACACTACATCGCATTGTTTTGCTGCATTGTTATTTATTATTCTTTGGTATGTGTAACTTTGATTCTGTATTGTATGAGTATAATTAATGTTTTGTAAAACAGCTTCATGAACTATTTATTTGATTACTATATTTTTCCGTTCCGCTGCAAGATTCTGTTTTGTTTTTTTTCTTTCTCTGTTTTTTCTTATTCACCCCAATAACAATCAGCCCTTCTGTATGGTTTGAAACGGACGTGTGTGGTTTATCGTCGATTTAAAGCGTACAAAAAGGAGGGATGTTACAATTTTTCTTTCTTATTATAAGTGGTAATTCGACATATCTGATGCAGGCACAAAACATTGATACAATGGCTTAATTTAATTCAAAACAATATAATAATATAACATAGAATAACAAGTCGCGATAGAAATTTAATACATCTAATTACTTCTCAAAAGTGCAAGTCTACAGAAGGAAAATCTAGATTTACATATACTACTATATACACATAATCTTTAACAGGTCTAAAAGAATATACACAACATCTCAAGTAAATGATATAATCAAGTATATACATAAGACCAACATCTAAAAAGAGAACTCTATCATAAATATAATACTTCATATGTCTACTCTAGCTAGTCCAAATCCAAAGCCACTGAGTACCAGTACCTGTCATGTCTCGATCTAACCAAAGTATTATAAAATAAATGGGTCAAACTATGTCTAAATATCCAAAAGGTGAGAACATATAATATTAATCATCCATAACTTCAAAGGCAGAGAACTCTAAATAGTGTATCACACAAAACATCGAAAAGTCTCACCATGAAATCATTCACTAATAAATCTGCATAAAATACAAGGCATAATAATATCTACCTAATATATGCCATATGCAATTAAAACATCACAATAACGAACCACCATGTCATTAAGTACTCTCATGCCCATCAACAGCACTCATCTTAATATGGCGATAAGGAAATCACTTCGAACTCAAGAATACAAAAGATTGATAAAGAAAATCGACTCCAGAAAATATTAGGCATCATAAGAGAGAGTCAAAACCTAAAATACATAGCATAAAGGCAAGTCACAAATCATAAATCATAAAGACAAGAACATCGCAAGTCCAACAAAATCAAGCACTTTGCAAGCAATAATAATAAACATGCACTTCACGTGCTAACACAGATTGACATGCACTTCACTGTCGAATTAGACAAGCACATTGCCAGTCAAATTAATAAGCTAGCAATATCGACAAGCACTTTGTAAGTTAACACAACGGACACACACATTTGTGCGCTAACCCAAAAGATGAGCACTTCGCAAGTCTTGTAAGCAAGTATCCAAAGATAGGCAGAAAACCCATATAATCCACATAAAGTGGTTCACCCAAGGATGAGTATGAAAACTCAAAAAAATAAGTGTAATATACTTCTGAATATTAATCATTCAAGTAACGACTGCATGTCCCATAACCACTTGGGTTTACTCAAATATTTACTATAATTTGGCAAACTCCACTTAATAAGTGCAATATACTTTCGCATAGTAAGTAAATGAGTTTCACCTAATGTCCCATAACTACTTTGCGAAACTTTAATATTTACTAAACATTTGTAAATCCTACTGGACTAAAATATTCTGTCAAACAAGTCCAATAATTAAATGATAAAGCAATACGATGTTCCATACCACTTGTATCTAAATGGTTTAATTAAAATTCCTCATTCAGATGAAGATAGAAATCATAAGAAAGCAATAAACACAAACGTCACATGAAAATGACCAAATGGCATAGAAATATCAAAAGGAAAAACACAACAAAATTCCATAAGAGTTTATGGTTTTAGGAAGCAAATAGTATAATGGACTATATAGAAAATGATTTCTAAAACACTTCGTTTATATATTTACATCAAAACTTCTCTTTACAAATCCATAACTCATTTGTTATTCTATGATATATATTTATTTTGCCACTTGATAATATATATATGCCATAATTCCAAATAAATACCAATATATATATATATGCGCCATAATTCTAAATATATATATTTGTTTTGAAATTCCATAAAAACCATATCATTCATTTAACTATATTTCAAAAGCCATATATAGATATACAGCTATTTTTTTAGAACAATATAAGTTCATATTTTGAATCCTACATTTAAATCCACAAAACCATTTTTATTGATTATATATGATCTATAACTACTTAATAAAGCCATTTGAAATGGAATCAAATTGATTTACAAAAAAATTTGAAACTAGTATGTTGTAATAAACTTTTGTATTTGTAAACTAATTGCATTCAAAAATTTTGAATATTATTTATAAATTCCAACTTTTTGAATCTAATTGTAGCACTAAATCAAGGAATCATACTTATCACAACAAGGTGGAAGTTTCAAAGCAACAAAGCATCAAAATGCGAACTAACAACACAAGGTAAAGGGGGGCAAAATAGGGTAGTGTACAACCTAATATATGTCAGCTTCGGGTTGTTACCGGTCGAGTGGTTAGTCTCGGGTGGTCGACCAGTAGGTCGTGAAACGGAGCTGCATACTTCAGGTTGCGGCCTCCCACTGACATCCAGAGCGACTACTTTGCATTCCAGCAATGTACAATTGCAATCTTGGTTTGGAAATAATCGTGCATTCAATAAATGACTTAGTATAGAAATCAAAATGTTCAAAAGAGTTAGAAAACAACTTTATTCTGACAGAAATCAACAAACTAATAGTAAACCCATTTATAGTAAATTACAAAAATCAATTCAATTCTCAACCATTCAAGATAGAATTACAACAGTATACCACAAGAAATTTCGAGATAGGTTGTGTGAGTAATTCGCTCACCTTTACTCTTCCTCCATTTAACAGCAATTAGAACAACAGTAGCTCCTAATTTCTCAAAATCACTAACCTTAAGAGAAACATAAACTCAAAGAAAACAAACAAAAAAGGTTATACAGTATAAAAACTGAAATCACTTGATATAAAAGATAAAATAGGGTTTCTAAATCATTACATTGATTATTAGATTCTAAAATGTTTTAATTTGCAACAAGGTTGAAGAGATTAGATTTTTGGGTTTAGGGAGAAACTTGATTTCTTACTCTCTAGTTAGTGTAAGTCGGAAAAATGAATGTACAGTATAACAAAAAGAGGATTTTTTTTCTCCTTAGCTAAATTAGCTTGGGTTTAGGAACGGACCTGGTATGAAAATAAAATCTAATTTATTTGAAAAGAACACTTCCTCTGTTTATTTATATAACAACTTCATTTTTATGTAATAAAATATTAAGTGTTTAAAGCACTATTTTAGCCCAATATAGAAAAACAACTTCTCAAAGGATTTATGTAACGACCCATAATTTTATTACTCTGAATAGAATATTTAATTTTAGATATTCAAATATAGGTATATTAAGCATAGATAATCGCGTTTTATGTGATCAACAATAATAGCGATCTTATTTCTAAAAAAATTTGTACAAAAATAAAGAATAAAAATATTTTTCCTTTTTTGGGAAATAAAAATAATTATGTTGTTATCGATGATGTCATTAATTTCAAAAAATGAGCATTTAAGGAAAGTTTTGGTATTTGGGTACTTAAATATTCAAATAGTTTTTTTAAATGACAAATAATTCATTCTAATTATTATATAATGAAAATAAGCGATTTATAATAGTTTTTTAAACATTTATACTAGTTTAATAAAATATAAAAAATCCACGCTCCGGTAGCTTGACGACAAGCACCTGTTAAAAGTGGTATATAATGGTTTAATAATTGTTTTAAAATGCCCTTTTAAATATTAAATTATAATATAAATATCATTTTTAAATTATATATATATATATATATTAACTAAGAAGTAAAAATGGTGACTGAAAATCAAAGTCTGAATTGGTAACGGTTTAATGAAGAGGAGTTATGCAATGTTGTAGACTATATGTGTCATACATGCACACATATACATATGTATACATCAATATACACATACACACATTAAAATTACCATTTACATTTCATATTTAATAATGGTAATTAAATAGAAATATTATGATATTTATTAACGTAAATCTGGATATTTCCTAAGCAATTCAACAAAACTCACCATCACTCATATAAGGACAAGCAAATGGGGTAGCACATGGGTGAGGTGATGTGTTTTGATGATGTTTATGATATTTTACGCATCTTTGCCTATAAATAGCAAGGCATACCTTCATAATTCATTCACTCGTTCACTCTTAATATTCCTAAGATTGTCTTCTTTTTCTACAACATAACAATGGCCTCCATCTCCTCTTAAAAATATTCCAAAATCGAGTCGAAATTATGCCGAAATAATCATAAGAGATGGAGAGATATACCACTTTACATTCAAGATCAAGTAAGTAATCACCTCTGCTTTCTCTTTGCTTGGCCGAGCTCATCATGAACCGCCGTCACCACCTCTCCACCCTCTAAAGTACAAGGCCGAGAACACTGAAGGCCCCAGGGAAGCAATCATAAGCTATGATATGAAAATAACAGAGCTATAGTCGATTTCTAGCATTAAAAGTTAGATCAGAAAAGCATATATGTGAGAATTACTTTGCTCGTTTATTTTATTAAACTAAATAATGATATGATATATTTTTCCATGCTTATTTCGTATTCTTTATCATCATGTTTTAGATGTTGATTATATGCTTGCTTGTTATGGAAATGATTCATGGAAAAATACACGTCGAATTTACACAGAGGAATCCCTTTATAAAAGTAATGGTACATATAACACTGTTAGCCTCTTTAAACATGGAAACAATGGTTTATAAATATTTTATAAATAATTAAAACTCATTTCGACAAAATTTGAAAAGGATTGGAAAATAGAGTCAAAATAAGCGCGTCGCATAACGATAGATCACAATTTCACATCATAAAATGTTAAATCCATTTGTATAATGGTGTTAACAAGAAAAATTGTCAACACACCAACGTTGAAAGGTTAGTCCTTCAGGTCTCATTTTATTTGTTGGAGAGAGCTAGGATGTGAATGCCTTCTTTAGATCACCTCTCGAATCAGCCTTTATTATGTAATTTCCTTTTTATTGAACTTTTGACTTGGTCGAAAGGCTTAAATTCTCCTCTTTTAGGTCTTTTGAGCGAAACAGGGTAGTTGGGTTATCCCCTCAAAACGTCCCTTTGAAGCGGCTGTGGAAGCCTAAAAGATGGCTCTAATATTCAAGGGTATGATTTATTCTGAATTGTTTCGACCTTGTTGAAAGCTGGAATATTAAGTGACTTGAGTTTGAACTTGGAATTAAAGATAAAACTGGCTTGAGTCAAGATTTCGATCCACTAGAAGGTAGGGATCCAATGAAAGGTGGCCTGAAGTAAATAGCTGAAATTACATGAAAATGCAGGGGTTTCAACCAAGTCGGAAGATGTCTTTCGATAGGGCCGATACTTGGAATACAGTATTAGAACTAATAAAAGCTTTCAAAACAATGAAATAATCAAGAATATTGAAGTCTTCCCTTTATTAACTCAACAAAGCCTTTATTGATCAATTTCCCCAATTCGACTTACAAATTAGGGTTTACAACTTTGTAGACTTAAGAGAATATAGACTGACTGAATTCGAATCCCCTAAACCAGACTCCTTAGGTCTTATTTATAGATGCGGGTTGGCACCTTTCATCCTAGTGCTTTCGACCTGGTCAAAACATGGCTTCAGATGCCTTCAGACTCCTTTGGAACTTGCGCTCGGCTCTACAATGCTTCCGAATGGGCTCGAATGCCTCCATCTTCATCGAAAGGGGTGGTTGTGCCTTCTCTTCTTCATGTTTCTTTGTAAAAGCTTTCCAGTTTGTCGATGGGTTATTTCCAGGGGCTTCGAAGATGTTGAAATAGTGATGGTTTCAATGTTGTTTGTTGCTTCCAAGCATATGCTTGCAACTTGATATAGAACCTTCCCTGGATATCAAAGAATTCGACCGGTTCAAAAGGCTTGAATTTTTTTTCGAAAGGGTTTTTTCAACCATGATGTGCTTCTGAGTGATTTGGGTGAAGGCGGAACCTTTGGACCCGAAAGTTTGGCATGCATACGAAGAGTTGTTATGTATTGTCTTCCAAATTTGTTTTTTTTAACTCATTCGAAAGGTATTCATGCAAGCGGAAGCACCTGCTTCAAAAGGTGTTCACTGAATCGGAAGCGTGCTTTTGACCCTTTTGACCTCTTTGTAAGATTTTGATACTTCTAGTCTTTGGTTGTTTCATCCCTTCGACTCCTTTGAAAGGTCTTGCTAGAGCTTCCTTCTTTTTTTCTTCTTTTCCGTATATTCATTTGGGTTTCGACACAATCGAAAGGATATTTGTAGTAACATTTGCCCGTCCCCTTAGCGAAAGGATGCATTTGACTTTCCATGTCAATCGTCTCGAAGGCTTGAATGTTTCCCGCCTTTTGGTGTTCTAGCATGAATCTGGGCCGCTTATTTAAATCTAATTGAATGGCTTACCGTCTTTGCTAACTTTTCTAATAAACCACATTCCCCTCTTCTTCTGTTTCGTTCATCTGCAAACGAAATAAACTTCGAACAAAATCAAAGTCCTTAACCTTTCAAATAAACTTTGTTGTCTACAATCAAAAATTCGAATCCAAGATAAATTTATGTTTTCTCATTTCTCGAATCTTTCCCTTGTTTATTTTACACCAAATCTAAATTTCACAAACTTTCACGGTTTCGATTTTTAATTGTTAGTTTTCTTTGCTGGAAAGCATCATTCAATTTAGTTTCATAGTTTGATTTGATTTACTTTTCTTACTTATTCTCGCTTTAATCCTACCTGCTTCGACTCTCATTGTTACTGTGTTTCTAGAGAATTAGAAATTTTATCTCAAAAATTTCTAAAATTTAAGTAGTTGATTCGCATTCGAACCCACTTGCTTAATATTTTTTTGAATTTCTAGGTTGAAATCAGATTTGGGGAAGAAGAAATTCTAGGTTTACTTCGCCTAGAAGTTTTGAGATGTACGAATCAAAAATTAGCGCTATAATTTTACCTTTCTACCCCTTCAAATAAGATTAAGATGGCATTTTTCTGTTTTGCTTTTTTTAGCCCTTTTTGATCGGGTCGAAAGGTAAACTAGCGCCATATTTAGTTGTTATCGAAAGGTTGCTTATTTCATACGAAGCTGGCCTTTTCGACAGAAATTTTGTGCTTTCGACCCTAATACCTTTCGAAGAGGATGGTTATTGCATCGTAACTCACATCTTCGAAAGCATAAATTTTTTTCATTGGTTTCACAACCTTTAGTATAAACTTACTTTCAATTTGTTTAGATTCGAGACAGATATATTTTATAATTGGATTGGAGAAAACATTCTTTTTATAAGTAGAAAATTAAGTAAACGTTTCGACTAAGTCGAAACCTATTGTTTGAGTTGAAATTCAGTTGTTGGTAAGCTTTTGAAACCCTGCATTCCTTTCAATTCCGTTGAAACCTTCTATAACTAAGGAGTCGAAACCTCCGATAATCATCTTCCTCCAATATTGTCGAAACGTTCCGAGTCATTTCATTATTTTATTTTTATTTTTATTTTTTTAACAATATGACTTCAACTTAAAACCTTTTGACCTAATTGGTATATAAGGTTTTGACAGCCGTCATGTTCCCTTGGTAAAACTAAAATTATAGGTTTCGACAGTGTCGAAGGGTCTTTTTTCTTGTTTATTGAATATTGGTAGTGTATACTTTGTTCCAATTTGTTGTGTAGGTTTAACTAGAAAACTTCTATTGAGCCTCTGGCATTGTTGAAGAGGGTTGGTTGGACATTCATTTCCTTCCTCCCTTTTGACCCTATGAAAGCTCGGTGAATGTTTATTTTTAGGGATTTTGACATTGTGAAGGGGGTTTATTAAGTGTTAACTTCTATTTCCCTTTCGACTCTGTCGAAAGCTCAGTAGATCTCATTTTAACTTTAATATTCTGTCCAGAATATGAAGTTTCATATCTTGTTTGATGTCTAAATTATTGTGATAGGTTTCTAGTAATCCTTAAAAGTGTTAATTTCATAACAAATTGTAATTTCCAACTGCAACGTTTTCACGTCGCAGAAACATGAGTTCCCTAATGAATGATGAAGCTACCTTCAAGCGTTCCTTGATATCCACTCAGGATGAAGTGGATGCAATCTTTGATGATTTTAGGATCACCGAGGTTGAAGTCATTCCACCTACTAAAAATAATACCATCAACTGCCTTCATGAAGGGTTCTTCGTCTACACTGCAATCCACAACTGGCATGGTGGATTTCATCCTTTTTTGGAATTCTTGTCTAAGTTCTTAGCTAATCTTGGAATTGCTCCGATTCAGCTGTCTCCCAATGTATACACTTATATCTTTTCTTTGGAGTTAATGGCACTGGAGTCCGGCATTCCCTCCTTAAATGCTGAAGCTATGAATCATCTTGTACGGATGGTTAAGATCAGCAACTTAAACAACCAAATCTTCTGGGAAAATTCTCCTAAGAAACAGATACCCGAAGGAGTGAACAAGTTCAGAGACTAGGAGAACCTGTTCTTTTTTGTTAAAAGCTTCCCCCACATTAACAGGACCTTCTCTACTCCATGTAAGCACAAATTTCGTTATTTTCTTTCCATGTGGTTACTTTTCTTTTCTGATCTATGCTATTTGCCAGGTGCTCATGCTAAAGGACAAAATGAGAAGGATAAGAGAATAGTGGAGTCCTTAATTGCAGCTTCAAGTAAAATTAGGAATAGATTAACGCTGCTGAATCCCACAAATTTGCAGAAGTACTCTCCCTTACTGATTGGTCAAAGGATTTTTGGCCAACCCTATTTGGTCCAACACATGTCCCAAAGCAAACTCTTCCTCTCTTTGGGATCCTACAAATTTCTCCCAAATGTCACCTATTTTCCCTGACCAATCCAGTAAGTTATAAACACTATAATTATTATCTATTGCCGTGTTGTTTTCAAATTATCCTGCTGACTTATAATTTATTTGAACTCTCTTCAGCTACTCCTCGGGTGGAAAAACTCAACAATGATCATGCTCCCCCTCTTTTACTTCTCATGCACCATCCTTTTCTCAGGCCCTCGCTAAGAAAAAGATGGCCATCAAGAGAAAAGCGGTTAAATCGCTTGTGCTGGAACCACCTCTAAAGATAGAAAAAATAGTGGAAGTTTCTAATTCTCCCACCACTAGACGAAGTGGAGTCCTTAAATATTAATAAAGTTTTGGAGAGCTCGACGGTTGTAGTTTCTCTCGATCAACCCAAAAAGACTCCCACGGCTGTTGATCCACTTTCTCACATCGTCTTCTTGAGCTCTCAAAGTGCGATTGATCAGATGCGAAAGGCTTTAGAGATTACGATCCCTTCTCAAAAGCTCACTCCTTCTAGGTCATCATCTCCTACATCCTTAAATAATTTTGAAAGGATAGTGCGGTCTATTCTGAGTTCTTCTTCTTTTTCCTTCACGCACCCACATTCCTCTATTCCTAACTTGGAGGGTCATTACCATTCTTTAATAGAACAACAACCTTGGTGAGTTTTTCTTCATTTGACGTTATTGTTACTGTTCTTCTTTAAATTTTTGACTTATGTCGTAATTCATCTTTCAAATTTCCAAGAGTTGGCTCTCCTTGCAGGAACATGCGTCCAAATCTTCTAAACTTCAGGAGAAGATTTCCGAGTTAAAGAATCAAGTCTTAACTTTATCCACAGAGAAGAATGATGCTATGGCTGAACTGAAGCTATTGGGAGCTTCTCTCGCCAAGTAGGAATCCATTATCTTAGAGGAAAGGAAAGCCCGCTAACTCTTCACCAATGAAACTTGGTAATGAAAATGACTTTAAAAGAATCCGAGGAGGAAAAGATCCAAACGGCGGCAAAACAAGCCTCTTTAAAGGAAAAGTCGGAAAAGAACAAAGCTTTTTTGAAATTGGTCGTTGCCACTGTCTCTGATGAAAAATGGAGAGTGCCACGATTTCTTGACACTTCTCTTAAAGATATTATAATTAATTCTTTTGTAGATGCTTTGATGCTTGCCTACATTAATAATGTCGACAAATGCCCTGTATTCCCTCACTTGATCCGCTCTTGTCGATAAGGTTATGGGAAAGATCAAACAGATGGAGCATGGAATTGGGTTACCGAAAGGGAAAATATTAGTGCCTCTAAAATTCTCTCTTTTTAAGTTCTTTTCTTTGAAGTCAAATCTGACTCCGAAGACAAAGGTAATAAAGATGAGGTCATTGAAGAAGAGGGTGACGATAATGACTATGATAATGACGATGATAAAGATGATGATGGGGATGATAACAACAACAGCAGACAAGGTTCAAGCGGCAATTGAGGTGGCCAAACTGAAGCTTCTAAAAAACGAAGATGATAATACGAAGTCCTTTGAAAAGGATATGTCTCCTCATGAAGCGATTTCACCTAAATCTCCTGCTCCTTCCGGCCCTCAAGAGGGCCCGCTTTTATTAATGTCGAAGTGCTAAAAGAAAAGGAGTAGGTTTCCAAAGCATCAGTTCCGATATCTCAGGTATGGGATTCTCTATTAAACATCTTTCGCTTTGAAAATAATAATAGTGTAAATCTTTTATTTGGATAAGGAAGAAATCTTTCCACCCCTATAAATCCAAGCTTGAAAGAAAAGTAGCAAAGATTATAGGGAGTTATAAAAACAATTGAAGGAGCACAACATTCTTTCTGATAAATATAATAGATTCAATAGAAGCACAGCAGTGTTAGCTTCCTTTAAGCATCATGAAGCTGCCCCACGGTTAAGGAGAGCGAGTCTTCAATATGACACTCTTTTGAAGGAAAACCAATTGATTACCCTCTTCTGGAATTTGATCGAGAAGAGAGACGTTTTAGTCTTTCTTATAAAAGCCCTATTGTAGACACCAAAACGTTAATTTATCATATTTATATAATTTTAGTGGAGGTTTACTTATGCGATTACACAAAAAATACTTACAAGAATTCGGATCTGATCGGCATCCCGAAGCATATTGGAACTTGCCTAGAGTCAGATCAATTCCCCAAGACTGTCCTCCTTGAAAACTCAAGTTTTATAAGGACAAATTTATTCTAGAATTCTATATAAAATCAATTTGTATGAACCAGATGATTAATTATTAATATGTAATACTAATGATTTATGAATGTTCGTTTTAAATTTCCCTTTATACTTAGCTGTATTTTATTGTTTTATCACAGAGTGAATGCCCCTTTGGCAACTTTGTTTCTAGAGGTTATCTAAGTAAATATGTTAGATTAAGAAGAGATTATACTGAAAATGCATCGATTTTGAAATCGTCAAATCTTGCCAGATATTGTTTTCATAGAGATTTACAAAAATTTTACATGGAACATCTCATCTCAGCTTTGATTTTCAGGGTGAGGAAAAGGAAAAGATACTTAAAGAGATTCGGACATACCACACCAAACTAATATAAGGATGTGATAGTCCTCCTGCTTGGGAATGGGACTACAGTCAATATCCGTCGATTATTAACGCATAAGAAGTTAATATTTCTTCTGACTCAAAAGTTATTCTTTCTGCTAATTTAGTGAATAAAGTTAGAGATGTTGTTTCTCATCGTTAGATATAAAAAAATGTCAATTGTATCTTTTAGTTTCATTGTTACGTGAATTGTAATCTTTTATTACAGTAATAAAGAGATTTCTCATTCTGGTTTTGACTTTATTATTTTTCCTTTTTTATTTAAATAGGAATTATAGTTATCTGTAGCACCGCACTCATTAAATTCAACATCTTGCTTTATCAATCTTAAGAATAAGATGTTAGCGGATCTTGAAAAGAGCAAACTTTTGAAGATACTTGCTCGTTTTCATGGCAATACCTAAGCGTTAAGATGGCATAGGAGATTCTTACTTCAGAAAACAATTTTTAGAAATCTCAAGGACCAAATTTCTAATTTAGAAGCAAATGTTAATAAAAAAATAAAGTAATTTCCATGCTGAAGCGTCAGGTTAATTCAAATCTTTCAACTGATTTCGATAACAAATTGTCAGAACTTTTCCAACAGATAAGCAATTTGCAGATGAAACTAAAGGATAGTCAAGATCAGTGCGAGTCATTTGAAATTATTATGGGGAATAATATCTCTGGTATTGATTTAACAGTTCCTCATGCTACTCGATCTGCTGATAAATATAACAACCTGAATTCCAATGGGTCCAGATTTTTCGCAAAAATGCTAAAACCCAAGCCCACTAAAGCATGAGTTGGGTATCTAGTATCCTGCAAATAGGAAAAGAAAAATATATCAGAGCTTAAGTAAATATCTCACAGTGGAACCGACTAAAATATAATAGCAAGTAAATGCTCACCAAGATAATGACACTTTCTAAACAAGTGTCTGAAAGCTAGAAAGTCTCTACCATCTACCTAACATGTGGGATGTATGAGGAGAGGGTAAGAACTAAAGTTCTGGTGAATGGACAAAATATACACTTCTAAGTTTACTTCTACATGTACCATTTTATTTCCATTTTCTATTATGTTAGGTTTATTGGATTTATAATACTCTCACCTCTGTTAGTGAATCGTGCCCATCTACTCCCCAGTAGATTAAAACCTAATAACAAATATTTATGTAGATACATGCACAACGACTGCATTGGACCTAGGTACTACCCATAGTACCTTCCGTATTCCCCATGAAAAGGACTCCATCGTCTTGCTCCGAGAGCATTCTATAACTACATCTATACAGGACTTCTTCGTGAGGTCTACAATAAGATGTTCGCCGTCCACAATGAAAACATAAAAATGCATCCGCAATGGCCTATAATAATGCTTGGACATCCACAATGTACCATCCAGTGCGTACCTTAAGGACTATACGTAACTGTTTTATCTACTCCCTGAATCCCCCCAACAAGGTCTACCTTGTATGGGACTCGGCTGAGGATTTTCTATATCTATATAGGATAGGTTCATTAGGCTTACAATATAGATATTCTATTTAGTCGGTTCTTTTCTCATCGTGACTATGGCCCCATGCAGCCACCCCTCAACTAATAGAAAGACCTCTAAAGAGCTAAGTGGTCATGCCCTACGGTAAGCAATCAAAACATCTTAGCCGCGCCCTTCATCCATTGCCTCGGTTGTGAAAGAATCATTAGCCTGTTGGTTAACCCTAGTCCTTCCCGAACTCGTTCTTGATTGATGATGGTTAGATCTCCACATGCGACTATTCTTTTAGGTCATTGTTAGGAACTGAGATGTTGGTTTTGATGACAACAACCTTTAACTTATCATATTATAAAATATATACTAACACTGTGGTCTAGATAGATATGCAGGATATATATATATATATATATATATATATATATATATATATATATATATGCAGGTGCAGATTTCTAAAGATGATCAGTATAAAGACTCAAGACTGATTCAAAATGGAGATATCAAGATTGAAGACTCTAGAGTATCAAGATCAAGATTTCAAGATACGTGTCTAGTTTTGGTTAAAACTTCATAATAGCACAGAAATCTTCATTCTGAGTTTCATTAGAGATGGAACCCATTTCAACCTTCTTAGTGGATTATAAACCCACGACAAATAGCTTACGAACCTACGGCAAGTGACTTATGAACCTACAAACATCTGGTTTTGTACAAGTTTTCGAGTCCTGATGTGATGAGATATTCTGTAGGAAGAAGCTTGCAAAACTACTTCAAAATAGGTTTTTCAAAATGATTTTCAAAACTGCTTTTTAAAATATTTTAGCCTTAAAATTATCCTTTCAAATGATTTTTCAAAAAGATATTCTTTCCCTAACATATATTCGATTTTTTTTAAAATAAACTCTTGTTTTAAACTTCATTTTCAAAACAAATTTTACTATTTTTTAACATAGGGATGTCGACATCATCGGATACCCTATGTCGACATGGTGGCCGTTGAGTTCAAAAGTTTCAATTTTCAAAAGAAGTGTTTATTCGTTTAAATCTCTTCACGAATGGTTATGACCGTTGGTGCTTTATAAATAGCCTTCACAAACGAATTTCTTAACTAATTAATTTCTTATTTTCTTCACTTCTTCTTCTCCACAAATCCATATTATATAATTTTCATATTTTTAAGGTCGTGTCGAAATTCTGCTGAATTCTTAAGTGAATCAAATTAGAATTTCATTATTGTTTGATTCTGTATCCTCTCTCGAAGATCAAAGTGCTATTCAGCGTTATAGGATCAACTTGTACTCAAAAGTTATCGAGTCTCTCTATAAGGTGTGCCTGGAAATCAACTGGGTGGTCTTGAGTCCCATAAATTAAGAGAGTTTGCCCCAGACTCGTGGGACAGGAGGGTGCCTTAAGGCCCTTAGAAATTGAGGATTGTAATCTCGACATTGGTATAATAAAAATCTGTATGAGGTGGTTTGCCTTGGTTTAGGACTAGATGTAGGGTATCTCTAAACCAGTATAAAATTCGGTGTGTTCTTTCCTTTTACTGCTTTTTATTTACTTACTGCATCTGTGTTTGATTTTGTGTTTGTTCTATGATTAAGTTCTGCATTTATTTGTGTCATAATTTTAAATTAGTCAATATAAGTCTTAGAAGCCATTAAACACTATTCATCCCTCTAGTGTTAAATTAGCCTTAAGATCCTTAACTCGCACTCACTTTCAATTGGTATCAGAGCATAGGTTCTTATAGTTTTTATAACCTGAAACTTGAAAATTATTTTAATGGCTACCAATACTGGTAATGTCAACTCTAGCACTAGTTCTGTTATCCAAAACACTAGTTCATTTGCAAAAGGTCAATCTACTATCAGACCACCATTTTTCAATGGAATTATGCATGTTTGGCTTGTAGAATGAAAATTTATTTACAATATGTAGGATTAGAAACTTGGAATATCACAGAAACTGAGTATGTTGAACCACTTACCAATTTTGCCCAGTGGACTGATGAGCAAAAGGGTGTTGCACAAAATAACTCAAAGGCCATGAATATATTATTTGTTCATTGGATAGGAATGAGTTTAATAGAGTGTTTATTTATAAGTCTGCATTTGAAATCTGAAAAAAAATTGCAAGTTACTCATGAAGGAACAAGCAAAGTTAAACAGATTAAAATTTCCATATTAACTAATCAGTTTCAATTGTTTAAAATGCATGCAAATGAGTCCATTTCCGACATGTATTGTCGATTTCAAGATATTGTTCATTCACTAATTGCATTGGGAAAAAGCTTTTCGGAGGAAGACCAAGTCAGAAAAATTCTAAATTCACTCACTCCAGAATGGGATCAAAGGACACTTGCAATAGAAGAAGAAAATGATATCAATCTAAAGAAAATAGAAGAATTAATTAGGAATCTAATGTCTTATGAAGTTCAACTGCAAGGAAGATGTAATGACCCGATTCTTCGATGCCCAAAAATTGACATCAATACATCCACTGTATTAAATGCCAAACAATCGAATGCCGAAAAACAGACCGCAAGGGAAAGAAGAAGGAGGTGGAAGAAGAAAATGGAAAACAACAACAGAATCTCACAATCGCAGCAGAACAATGTATAATAGATATCAACAGGCTTTATACAAAGAATCTGTATTTGTATTATATTACATCATCTGAGTACAGCATCAAAAAAAAACACAACATCGGACACTTGTCCACATATAAACTGATTTTGCAGCAAACTATACACAGCGGATAATATATTAAACATGTGCGATATGTCTAGTCATCCAGCTCGTCTCCTAAACTCCACAGCATCATATCATTTATTCTATAATACCGGTCTGACCCGAGCATTATAGTGAAACAACAATCAAGTTAATCTAGAAAAGAATCAATTGGATTATTTATGTTTCCAAAATCCTTTGACAACAAAGGTATCTCATAAGATCACGCCATAAATAAACATGTCGGGTTTTTGCCTTACGATAACCAAAACATTTTAATCAAATTCGTCTAATATTATAATAGTGTCTATAGAAAGTTAGTGTCCATAGAAAGTGAAACAGAATCTAGTTGAAATGCTTGCATCTCATGTTCCAGCAATAGTTGGACACAATCAAAACTGTACAGGCACTTATTGGAGATTGGATTCCACACAATATCAGGGCTACTGGGGTATCGCCCGTCATAGTACTTGGTCTAAATCAGCATACCGATGATCCACCCTGATCCCCTATAGCACAAGACCGGAGCTGCCCTTTACTGGATAGTCGGAATAAGATCACCCCGCGGTTGGGATCAGCAACCGCCCACACAGCCGAAATAAAGGGACATCTAGACTGGGGTGACCTTACCATAATTGGTTGCTAGGCACTTAGCCTTACTGCACCTCCCTTGTTTTAGCCATTCCCGGTTAATGAGGCTCGAGGCTATGCATTACCTTTTTAGCACACATTCACTTAGAAGGCCCATCGTCCTCCTGACAATGTTTTGATATCATTCATCCATACAAGTCCATTCTGGGTCCGAGCGGAACCGAAGGCACTACTACTACATCCATTTTGGAACCACCGTCAGGATTAGTAGCGATTAGCCCTTGCACTTCACCGCTCCATCTTCGACTCCAAGCTCTTGTCTTCCTCACGAAAGCGTTCAAACCAGATCGAAGTGGTTTTCGAAAAATTAATCCCGCTCTCTTCGAAATCATCAGCTCATTGGCCAATACTGATAGTCAGTTATTTAACTATCAAATCACACGATCATCCAATTTTTTTATTTTTACTGAAAAGCAACAAGTCCTAATAATTTAGATTTTAAATAATATTTAAACCACTTTATTCAAAGATATATATACTTTAAACAACTAAAATAAAAACTACTTAAAAGAATTTATTCAAAATAATAGTTATGAAATTCCATAATAATTTTCAAAAAACTTAGCTAAAACTGCTTTTAGAATAAAAGTTATTTATATAAAGTATAAATATTTAGTGACTATCTTTTAAACTATAATACTAGTTTAACCTTTAAAAAAATTACTACTATAACTAAATTAATAAATATTTACTTTAAAATCTGAAAAAAAATTAAATAATAAATTCCTCTAAAACATTCTTTTAAACAACTTTAAAACTTTTAAATTATACTTAAAAATCTGCTTTGAAACAAACTTGGCTTTTCATGAAATTTCACTTTCCATTCCAATATAACCGTTTAGTCATTTATAAATCCTTCTGATTTATCCCAATTTAATTTACGTCTCAAGCCGTAAATTTTTTTTCCCACACCTATTGAAATAAAACCACTATTTATTTTCAAAACAAATTACTCATTCCTTTATAAATTCCCATCGTGAATTTATACTTCCAAATATCCAATGATATCTTATTTCACTTTATAAACCCAGTTTATAAATTCCATGGACTCATTCTCCTTTTAAAACATAGTTTCAAATACTAAATCAATTTTTAAAATGATTTCTAAAATTTGCACCATTTTAAAAAAAAATCCTTTACTTACTCAATTTTATTTCAAAACCCAATAATTTCATATTTTACTTCTTTATTATGATTTAAAATCTTATTTAAATTGAAAATGTCATACTATATTTCAAAATTCTACTTTTATTTCTTCCCAAACCATTTAAATCCTGAATTTAAAAATAAATTCTCCAATTTTTAAACAATACCATCCAAATTCTTAAAATTCATTTATTTCCATTTATTCAAAAATCTCTTTTCTCATACTAGGAATTTATTTATTAAGTTAAAAATCAACATTTATTCCTTCCTAATTCATTCTTAAATTTGTTCAAATTAGCTGAATTATTTTACTTAAAAATTCTCTTTTTAATTCCTTCAAGAATCCATTCTTTATATTTTGATATCTTAATATCCCAAAATATGTTCAATCAAACCATATCATTCAATATTTTCAATTCCCAATATAATCCATCACAAATTATCAAATAAATCACATTACTGAATATAAAACAAATTCAACATTTCGAGGAATGCAGCTGGGTCCCTCCAACCTATTTCTCTGCATCCACGGATGTTAGCACAATATAAAATACCAATCCTATTTCGAAGGGGATATCACGGTATAAAGGATCATCCGCTATTATGCGGGGCGCATAGGGCCTCATCAGTTATATAATGCGAGAAATTAATCACTCCAATATATATATATATATATATATGTAATATCACATTCATACTGATAATAGATCATCAATCCAAGCAATCAATCCAATAATTTAAATTTAACTATTTAAATTTAAATGGTAGTCCAAATGAGTGAGATTAACTCACCTTTATTTTTGTTGCAACCCATTTCCATCTCGACTTGTTTTCTTCACGATTTTTAGACCTTGTAACAAACATTATAAGGTTTTATTAATATTTGAATTGATCGAACAAATTAATTACCATTTAATAGTTTTAATTTTAACTAATGACTTAATTTAAACAAAAAACTAAATTCTAAACTAATCTCCCTTTAAAGAACATTTAGTAACTAAAATAAATTAAATAAACAGTTAAATTAGTTAATCATCTTAATATTTATTTTTAAAATGAAACAGTAAGTGAATATATATATGTATGCGTATTTATTCTTTCTTTTTCTTTTGAAATGACATATATATACACTTATAAAATAACTTATATAGATTCAAAATCCAATTTTTAAATAAACTCTTCAACATTTTAAAATCCCCATATATTTTTCAAAATCTTATCTTTGAAACTATATATATATATATATATATATACTTATAAAAATAATTTATATTACCATTTAAGGTTTCTATTTTCCTAAATCTTATCTTCATATATTCTTTTCTGTTTACTGTTGTTATATCTACAAATCAGGACTTATATTAAACCCTACTCAAACTTATTGTAGGTTCAAGCATATATCACATATATTTTTTTCTAATCCATATTCTTTTTAAAATTAAATTAAAAACAAATAAAATAAACAGCTACCTCTCTACTCATCGAACACGACTCGACTGCCACAACTTGATTGAGCCACACCACCCTTTAATCGCCATCAAACGCAAAACCCTTGCCGACTGCTACATCTCACGCGAGCCCTAAGCCTCGTGCCTCCAGCTTCTATGCCTCACCTCACCAGAGATCGAATCCCCCATGGCACTACCCTCCACAGCACTTCGTTCCCCTGAGCATCTTGAACCCCATCACCAACGGCGCCGCATGCCTCGCGTATACGTCAATCAAATGCCGATACCTCGATCGAGTTCGATCTGCTTCAAATCCTGAATCGACTTAAACTTTCGATCTACCTAAGTGCCCACTGCTTGAATCAATTTCGAGAAATCGATTGAAGGAAAGAACAGGATATAAGGATTTATTCTTTTGTTATCGAAAGAATTTTCTTTTTTTTGTACTGAATTTGATTTCAATTTTGTTTTAAGCTGAAATGAAGAGGAGAGGATTTCAACTTCGGCCATAAATTCTTCGATCTGTTATACGTGTTGGGTTGCTTGTTTTTGAGGAGTTGCATGTTCTACCAAATGAATACGTGTTTTAAAATTTTCTTGCTTGAAAACATTAATATATTAAATACATATATATTATATTTTGAATTCAAATCGTCTCGATAACACAACTAAAAATCTTGACCTTCTATCGATGCGTGCTGCTAGGCGTTTATAATGTTATACCCCTATTCCGAAAGCAATGGAAAAGGTTTCGAGTCCTAATTCGGTCGTATGGAGAAGACAGCTTTTTGGACCCGGTTGTTATATTGAATCTTCGATATAGATTTCAACGCGTTTATATACCGTACGATCACACGATAACTCCAAACATTGCGAAATTTGAAATTCGATAATAATACACTAGTATGGATTCAATGGAACTCATTTTGTTGAATTCCGAGACTGTGCTTCGGAAGGCTATTTTTAAATATCAATTTAAAGATATAATTTTAAATCTAAACAAAACACTTTCAAACTCAAATTTAAAACTTCTATTATCGTTAGTATCATCAATATAACTTTTATAAGCCTTTAAAATATTTTTAACAAGCTTGAAACTCCAGATTCCCTATTTTACCCAATTTCCAATTATTAAATTCAATATTTAAATTATCCAATAATCAGTGATATTTGAAATTCAAAATACTAGAATTTAACTTTTAAATATTTAAAATCAATTAAATATTTCAATTTCAAATGTCCAAAATCCCGGATCATCACATTCCTCCCCCTTAAAAGAATTTCGTCCCCAAAATTACTTGTTAAGAAGAATGGTCCATAACCCCTTAACTATTTCCCAAAACCAAATAGTTTCAAACAATTTTCTTTATTAGAGGCACACCATTACTCTTACTCATTTTCCAAACTCATACATAACTTCCAAACAATATTATTTACTCAACAATTCAAACTATAACTTAAAGTCCAAATTTTAAATTTCAAAATTTCTCAAAAAATTTCTAACTTCCTAAATTTTCAGAAAATTTTGTCGGCTTTTCCTTTGCGCGGCTAGCTCGGTACGACTACAAAATGCCTCTACGGGCCCCTAAATTTCAAAAAAAAAAAAACAAAGCCAAGTGGCTAGATCAGAAAATCATCAAATTTCATATAACAAATTAAATACATACCTTTTTGTCGAGCAATTCAAATTATCTTCTGAATTCAAAACACCAATTTCCTTTCCTTTAAAACACCTGTATATCTTACTTAGCAATAATACCCGGTTACAGATTTCAAAATCATTTATTTCACTTCTTTCACGAAAAATATTTGTTGTACTTAAGTTGTACAATGTACACATATTATCCGTATGCAATACTAAATTCAATCGCTCATTCGATCACACAATTTCACTTCCGAACGAGTATCGTCCACCCGACTCTCTAGTGCGGACTCAGATCTGTTTTCTTGATTAGAAACCATCATTCTCCTTAGATAGCCATACACTACGATAGAGAATTTCCAGTATCAATCAAAAATCCATATCCAGGGTTCGCCGTCGAAAATTGAGTGAAAAATCCCAACTCGGATCGAAATGACTTTCTCGAAATTCTGTGCTCGAATCTGTATCAAATCATTATATGAATAAAATAATACATGTACACTCTACGTATTAGTTTCCAATTGATTATTATCTAATTCTATTCACTTATCCACACTTACCATTTTACCACTTTATTTTAAACCTTCATTCGCATAATAACAGTACGCCTTCCCAGTACCTAGTTTACTTAAAGAATTTCACCCTTTACTTTTCTTAAGTTTATTTTAAATATTTTACATAACTTCTTATATTTATTTCACTTCACCACTTAAGCTTTATGCCTATTTTATTTGACTCAAATTTTCAATTCCATTCTGAATTCATTTTACCTTTCATTTTTTTAAATATTGAATTCTATTCATTTTTATCTTAAACCTTATTCAATTAATCATTTCTTTAATTAGTTCCATTGCTAATTTATTTTAAATCTCAAACAATTTTTTTATTTCCAACTTTTATTATTTAGTTCACTTCGAACTAATTCTACCACTTCATTACTTAACCCATTCCAAATTGAGTTCAAATATTCAGCTTAAATTCCATTTACTTACAATTCAAATTAGTTTGTTTCATTCCCACATTAATTTCTAACTTAATGAATTTTATTTCAAGGATCAATTTACTTCATCTTCTTATATTTTTCTTTAAATTCACCTTTATTTTCCTTGATTCAGTTACACTTCAATTAATTCAAATTTTTAACTTCTATAAGTTTCCCAACTTATTTACTTTCCATTTGCTACTTCTTTTAATTTACTTCATTTAATTGGCTTACATTCTAAATTATTTCGTTTTCTTACTTACTTCAAATTTTTAACTTCCTTTAAGTTAAAATTTTCTATTCTAGAAAATTCAAATTTTACTAGTTATCAAATCCATTTATATTTCCATAAGCATTTTAATAAGATTCCAAAGTCTTTTAAACAATTACTCAACATTTCAAAATCATTTTTAAAATCAATTATATACATAATTCATTTGCAAATCAAATTATCCTTTGAATTTCAAAACCAAACCTAGATTTGCAAACAACTCCAATTTAAAACAATTTGGCAGCAATTCCTCTCTTGGAAACTCAAAAATGAACACCATTGATGTCACGATCATCATCGGAGTTATTTTACAGCGACCGAAATAAGTTCAGTACTTTTACTCTTCTAGAACATTTCAAATATTTTTAATTCCAAATCTTTCCAGATTTCATATCCAATTCAAAAATATTTTTGAAATAATATCACCATTATTCCTCCAAAACCCTTTGAAAATCATTTTCAAACTCAAAGAAATTTAATTTTCAAACTTCGTATTCCAAATCCTTTCAATCTATATTCAAATATTACTCTGAAATTTTATTTCATTTCCAATTATAAACCACATTTATAATTCACATTTACAAATTCCATTCTGTTTTATGAATTAATTCTTAACTTTGGTTATACCATTATTTTCTTATTTCAATTTCCGTACAACAATGATAATAATTTAATATTATCATTCTCTAACAACCAAGCAACCATATACACTTATAATAATTTACAGAAAATTATTTCTTTTATATACAAAAATGATTTGGGTAAAATTATTTCGTTCAACCTATTTAAAACAATATAGTGTCGAATTGTTCTGTACAAGTGTTTAGAGGTCCCTATCAATAACGTTAAGTACTCGTATTGACAAGAATCCATAAGCCACTCAACAAACCAATCAACTGATGTGCACATAAATATGCATATTTTAACCACCATATTTATTCTACTTAATTTAAATAAATGATCGTATTGGGTATTTTAACTTGTTTTAACCAAAATCCATATTAATTCCAAATTGTCATATATTCACTTCATCCAAGGGCAAAATAGTCATTTTTGTGCATAAATTAACTTGAGAAAATTTAATTAGAAAATTCCATACTATTTTGTAGGAATTTGATTTCAATTACAAGTTGTTTCATGAAAAAGATATGCATGCACAAAAAGAACATAAAGGAATGAATATCGAAATAATTCCAAGTGAAGCTCATGGAGGACCCCACCTGCCCACCATCTTAATGTACAAATTAGAGGCTAATGCACATGCTTATGAAATTAATGGATTCATGTACACTTAAATAATGATTAGTAGAAGGTAATGATTACTTGGCCTCCACACTTTCTCATGGGTATTTTGGGCATTTCTCAAATTATGGATTAGGTTTTATGCTTGTATAAATAACCCATTATGTTCATGTAACCTTCTCTTAGCTAGTCTCTCTTAGTTTAGTTTTAGGCTCAAAATAAAACCAAGTTCTCTTCTTTCTTTTCATTGCTACTTAGTCATTTCTCTTTATGTAATTTTTATGCAACTTCAATACATGTTCTTTTCCTTTTCATACTTATTTACTTTCATGTTGTAGTGTAAATTTATTTTTCATGCAAGTAGAATAGTTTTCCTTTATCTTGCTTTCCTTTTTCTTTTCTTTTTCTTTCATGTTGCAAGCTATATCTGTTGTTTTGATAACAAATATGAAAAGCCAATCCCTTCAATTTATTGGTAATGAATCATTTAATCATGTAGCTTCAACATTTTGATAATTATAGCTCTCCTATTGTGCTTAATGACAATGCTGGAAGTGGTTTAATTTGTTGTTTTTATTTTGAATTTGATAGCCTATATTGTTGACACCAAATAAATTATGCTTAAACAATCACAAACACAAATGCATATCCATCAAAATATGATTACGGCATAAGAAAGTGGTTTGAAATTCAAATTTGATGGTCTATATTTCTAATTAATAGTTAATAGGTCATATTTAAAATAGATTTCGTTTTCAACTTTGTTGTCATTTTCATGAGAGTTGGTAAATGGTTTAAAGGTTTTATTATAGTTTAATGGCACAAATGAGTCATACTTATGATAAACACATCATTTAAACTCACTTATGGCAAAAAAAAATTAATAATTTCATTAATTGTTGAATTATATGATCTAGAAAGTGGATTTATCTCTAAATTGTAATTTAACTATCATATTTTTATCTATTTTTCTTTTGCTAGTTTATGTTAGTTTCTTACTTTTTAGTTAACCACATTTTCAACTTTGGTTAATTTGATTGAATAGAATTTTAAAATCATCAATTCCCAGTGGATCGACCCGTATTCGCCATGTACTACAAGTGTACGCCATGCGCTTGCGGTAAATTTAATTTGTAATTTTTCGACGGTTTTCTAATCCAATAAAAAATTAGCCGATTAACAAGTTTTTGGCGCCATTGCCGAGAAATAGTTTTGATTTTGATTTTCTGTTCTTCGAATTATTTTTGTTTAGATTTTGTGTGTTCGCATTTTAAAAAAAAATTGTGCGCTTATTTGATTTTTGTTTGCATTTTGATCTAGTGTTTGTTGTTGTTCTATTTGCATTTGCACTTGCATTTCAATTCCCAAAAAAAAAAAATACAAAATTTCAAAACAAAACAAAAAAAATTTGTTTCCATTTCATTCATTTTACAATCTACATTGCAGTCACAATTTACAGTTTAAAAAGAAAAAAAAAAACTGTTACATTGACTGTTGCATTCCCCTCTGTGTTTTCTGTTTGCATTTAACTGCTCCCCACCACTACAAACTGTGCAGTGCCATCATCTCTTCAAACTGCTTTCAACCAGTCACCACCCACTGCCCCGGACTATTCCTCCTCCGTTGCACTGCAATTCCACTGGTCATTCACTTCTTCCCTTCGCAACCTCTACTTCTTCAACATACCTCACTCATTTACCACCATCCTTCCCTCATCCATCCATAATTGCTATTATGGCAACCATACAAGATTACCCAGTCACACAATTCATTTCTCACTGTTTCTACACTTCACATCACAACATAACAGTGTACTGCCTACCTTGCTTCCATCAAACTTGCCTTCATCCCTATTCTACCACCCTCCCGATCAAAACAGTTGACAACATCAACATCACAGCTGCGGGGTAGACACACGGCGTGGGGTTTACTTAAGTGAGTATCAATGAATACCATGATCTTAAGGTTCACCATGATATCAAAAAATAAAATAAAAAACATCAACATCACAGCTACACAAACTCATCACCACATTTAACATCCAACTTCCAAACAAACTGTCATCTCTTCTGGCTGCTTCGAGCAACTGCCACCATCCTCTACTCCAACATCCACAACTGCTTGAACCACCACACAACTGCTGTTACCATATATCTCAACCTTAAACACTGCAATGTATTGATCAACCTACAGATCAGCTTGCTTCTCCAGACTCTCCATCAACACAGCCCTCACCAATAAACATCCTCCTTCATACAACCTGTCACGAATCCACTTCCTCCAGACACATCCACTTGCGAACACAACCATCCCTCTGCTGCACCCATTCAAGCAACCGATACAACTGCAACTTCACCATATACCACTCCATCACTCATTCACACAACCATCTGCTCTTCCTTCATTCCACAGTGCACCCCATACCATTACCATCAGTGCACTGAACACTGTCATCCTTCACATCCTACAACACCCAAGCCAACCTTGCATATATACATTTCAAACATATTCCAAAGCTTCCACTCCTCGACATAGAACCATCCACGATATCATTCACTGCTGCAGCACAGTGCCACCACCCCATAGACACTGCCACTTCCCTTCACATCTGTAATTTCCTCCAAAGCCCACAATTTAGTGCATCACCATTCTTGCCTTTCATTTCCCATACATACACATACAACCACCAACTTCCAACACCTCCAATTCTGCTTCCTTATCCACCAATCACCAACCATCACTGTGCTGACCATATCACTTCTCTGATCATCACTCACTGGCCTCATAATTGCTCCTCCCAATCACTCTCCACAGTCATTCAAGACAATACCAAACTGCCATTAACATTGCATCAACATTTCTCATCCTCTCTTCCTAAATTTCTACTATTTCTGTAACCTCACCACTGTTCACTTGCCTTAATCAACCCTTCTCCCTACAACACTTTTACCATCCTCCATTGCAAACAAACCACACTGACCACCAAATTTACTTCATCTCCATCACATTCTACTGCTCAACTCAACTTCCTACAAAACAACACAACATATCCCATACCAAAACTGCAGACACTCCATAAAGCCACCTTCAACAATACGTCAAGCAACCACTGCATTCGCCACTGTCCCCACCTATCTCCCTCGAACATTATCACAAACAAATAATTCCAACCAAAAAGGAAAAAAAAAAAAAAAAAAAAAAACAATTGAACCATACCAAAAACATTATCGCATATCCTCCACGGTGACCCACTGCCATACTGCCAGAAAAACTACCGCAACTACCAAACAGTGACTGCAATTCAATCACTACCCAATTCAAGCATCGGCATCACCTGACCGAAAACAACATAACACAGCAACTCAACATCGCAACCTACCATCACTGATAAATTTTTGGTCGCGAGCACTGCCCTCCGTTAACTCGAAACCTCCAAGATCAAGTATTGCCAGAAAATCGCGTGAACCAAATAACCTCGATATCGAACCACCAAAATCCCCAAATCTACAGCTGCCTCTCTGAAATCTCTCGACCACTTCATTCGCCCCCACTCTTCGAACATCGAACCCCTTGAATTCCAAACAGCGATTTAGAGTTAATGAATTAAAACGAATTTGAATACGTCCGAAGTTTTTTTTTTCAAGAAGAAAAGCGAGTTTTAAGCCGTATATTTTTAAGGAAGTGTGATTTTTTTTTTCCCTTAGCGGGCTGGGCTTGAAGGCCGAGTATATTTTGTTTTAATTAGTTTAGTTTTGTGGCATTAGTTGTTTCAATTTGTTTTGTGGAATTAATTAGTTTCACGCATCTTTAAAAAAAATCACAAGCTTTAGAAAAAAAGGGGTTAAATTACTCGTTTCAGTTCGTTATTTTCATTTATTTTACACCCGTTGTTTTGTGTTGTTTTTGTTTTTCCTTTTATTTTTTATTTAAAAAAAAGATTGTATATATATCTTTGCTTTCATTTCAGGTTGCAGGAAATAAGAGGGAGAACTGTTTGCCAAAAAACTACTCTGGTTGCCTGCTTAAAAAACAATGCTGATTTAACCTCTATATATTGTGTTTTCATCTCTTGTTTTTCTTGCATTGTTGATTGATTGTATTTGCATTTGTATATAAAAAAATAAAAATAAAAAATTCATTCATAGTTGCATTGTTAATACACGTTTAGTTTCTGCTTTGCATTTCATTCTAGATTTTGATTAATAATAACGATTAGACATCGATAATGCTTACTTGTATATTGACAAATTGTATTCTTGGAACAAATTAATTTCTTGGTATCTAGACTACGGCAGAGTAATAACCATTTATAAATATTACGGTGATTCGTAAATATTATAGTGGTCTTTTACTGAATGTACTTAAACGTTCGGCTGCATTGCTATGGTGATTCGTGGTGCACCGATAAATCTTGTCCTTTACCTGGCTGAGAACTATCTTGTTGATTTAAGACAATTTGTAATTATACAATTTTGGGCTAACTTAGGATAAATCATTTGTAATTAACCCTTGCATTCATTTAGTTGCATTAGTTCATGCATATTTAAAAAAACAAAAAAACAAAAAATATACAAAAATCCAAAACTAAAAAAAATTGTAAATATTCCTTTTATTTTTCTTTGAAATTTTTAAATCCTTTGAAATTTCAAAAATCCAAAAAAATTTAGAAAAACGAAAATCCAAAAAATTATATAAAACCTATTTTTTTTAAAAAAAACAAAGAAAAAAATTGGAAAACCAAAAAACAAAACAAAAATCAATTTCCCTTCTGTAAAATAATTTTTATTTGTAAATATTTTTCCTTTACTAAAAAAGCCAAAAAAATTCTTGAAAATGTCCGAGTTTCCTTTTCCTTACTCACTTGAATATAGTTGTGAAAATCAATATATCCATATAATTTCATTCCAAATTCGTATGGATATTTTAACAACAATTATTGTTTGAATGATTAGAATTTTGAACCACAAAATTTTCAAAATAACGAACAACCCTCGAATCTCAAAAATAGCATTTCATCTCTACTTGAACTCTTTACACAACAAAATCAAATGATAAATGAGTTATGTAATTCATATTTGTGCGATAACTCGAATCAAAGTTTTCAAAATAATCAAAATTTGAATTCACTTTAAAATTCGTATGATTTCGAGTATAGCCCATGCAAATTCAATTTCGAGCTTCAAAATGAATTTCAAAATCAAGATGAAAATGTGAACCAATTTTCAAATAATTTTGGCAATGGGAATAGTTTTAATGACGATACGATTGAAAACTTTTGTTATCAACAAATTCAAAATGAAAATGTTCAAATTAATAATCATGAATTTGATTTTGTTGACCAAATGGAAAAAGATAACGGGGATTTATTACTTGAAAAATACAAAACTTTTCGTGAAAATCATAATCATATCTCAACTTGCGAAGAATCAAATAATAATCTACCGTTTATTGAAATTTACAATTCTTGTACTCAACAAGTCCGAATCGGAAAATTTCAAGTTAATAGTTACAAATTTGACTTTGTTGAGCAAATGAATGATATTTACGACGATCACACGAATTTGTTGATTAAAACATTGAAAAAAATTCGTGATAAACAAAATCAAATTTCAATGTGTGACGAGTCAAACGATAATCCATCTTTTACCCAAATCGATGATTTTCAAATAACAACTTTTGAATTTGATAATAACGATCTTAATCAAGTTGTTGAAAATACGGTAATTAAGTTGGATTTCAATTCTTTTTAGGGTGCGAAACTCGATTTCAACTTCAATCTTCCTCTCGATTTACGTGATGAAGTTGTTGATAATCCAACAAAGGAAGTCGAATTTAACGAACACGAGTTTTGTGGAATATTTGAAAACGAGTTGTTGAATTCTGAAGGGGAAAATTTCAATCACCATTTTGATTTTGAAATCGATAAGTTGGAACAAATTGAACTTGAATCAATTTTTCTATCTACTCCGAAAATCATCGAAAATTAAACAACTTGCACGATTTTCAATAAAACGACTTTCGTTTTTCCAAATCCACATTCAACTTCGAAATCTTTTACGATTTGGTTTTTCGTGCTTAAACTGTGTCTCACATATTTGACGAGACAAATGAATCGGTCTTTAAAAGACCGTTCCATTTACTTTTTGACTGTATACTTTCTCATCTCTTGTAAATAATAATCTTGCATGTAAATATAGGATTTTTATTTTATTTTTCTCCTTCCACTTGGGTTGAATGTGGGGAAACAGTCAAAATCAAGTGTGGGGGGAGACTCATCTTCTTTTTTATTTTATTTTTCATGGTTTATTTTTGCTTTTTCTTTTAAAATCTCAAAAAAAGTTAATTAAAAAAAAAGAAATCCCAAAAATAAATTTTCTTTTGATTTATTTTTAAAGAAACACTATAAGATAAATATATGGTTTTGGTTTATTGAATTGAAATTTTTGAAAATTCATTTGTCTTAAAAAAATAAAAATAAAGTTTGATTACAAATAACAATGGTTTAACTAGTATATAGGAAGATTCATACGTGTTAATTATAAAATACATTTAGTTCGAAATCTTTATTTTGAAAAGTGGTTGATTTAAAGTAAAGGATATAACATTTTTTTGTCTTCTAAGTTAAATGGTGCTAAGATGATTTTGCCAAACTCTCTCAACAACAAAAAACTTTTGTATATATGTAAATATTTTCTATTAACACCCACGGTCGACAGAGTACACACTTGTGTGTTCACTCGCCATGCTCTGTACCTTTCTCAGATAAGCCCGAATGGCAGTGCATGATCGGTATATCTGGCCTCAGTTTATCTGAGCTAGGTGTATATATAAAAAATTCTTTTTAATAACGCCTATAGTCAATAGGTGTTCACACTCGTGTGTTCACTCGCCATGCTCTGTATTTCCCTCACATATATCCACAAGGTAGTGCATGGGCAATATATCTGGCCTCAGTTTATTTGAGTTAGGCATATGTAAATATTGTTAATATAAATAAATTTATCAAAAGAAAAAATAGAGGGAGTAAGCAAATGAAATCCAAACACTATTTTAACTTATTTGATTTGACTTGTTATTGAAAAGAAATGAAAGTACCACTTTGATAAACTTTGAAATCAACTAAGGATCTATTTCATAGTTATACTGTGTTATCAACCGAAACAACAAGTTAAACTATAGTATATTTGTTATAATAACTTGATTTTTATTGGAAATTTTGACGAATAAATGACTAAATTTTTTCAAGATAATAACCAAAACCTATATTTAACTTATTCGTGTCAATTTAAAATTAAATCTTTCATTTGTAAATATTTTCAAAAACTCACATTCATCTCTTTGTAAATAAATCTTTCATTTTGTAAATATTTTTATCCTGCATTTGGATTTTGTGGGTAGCATCCGCTGAAAACCCTCACGAGACAACACTCGTCCTATATGGGACACCTAGAGGTTTAATGGCTTATTGCATACCGTAACGAACGCGATTTTTCGTCCACGAATGCCGACATTAATACATCCACTGTATCAACTGCCGAGCAATCGAAAGCCGAAAAACCGTACCGTTAGGGTTTAAGAAAAAGAAAAAGGTAGAAGAAGAGAGAAAAAGATATAACAGAATAGAAACAACAGAACAATATCAGAATCTCACAATTCGCAGCGGAACAACATATAATAGATAAATGAATAATCTTTAAACAAAGAACTATATCAGTCATTACATTACATCATATTACATTACATTACATCATCAGAGTGTACAACAACAAATAGCGGAAAAGAAATACAATATACTAGTAATACGCCATGCCATCCAGCTTGCCTCCAGCAATTCCTGAATTCCAGAATATCCTGATAAACCTTACTCTTGACTGCCCGTGTGGAAATTGGTGGGCACCCAGAGTTTAGGAAGGAAAACAATAAACTCCGAGTCAGTCATGTGACTGGTGTGAGAACTAAAACAGTTTATTTTTCTTTAAATCAAAATAGAGGAATATTTTTAAAGTCAATTCGCAATGCTTTTAAAAATGAGACTACCATAAGGCCTCCCGCACACACACACAATGCAAATGCAGAATCGGAGGAGATTTCTCCTTATGATATTCAAAGATGCTTGATACACATTAAAATGAAACATTTGATATTATTACTAGTGCATAGTGTAGGAAAAATTCATTTCGAAAGTAAAGATATAAATCTTAGCCAGCATAGGCATTCCGCACTTATGCCTACTATAGCTACCATTCAAACAGTGGGGCACCACCATAGTGAATGATAGGTTCTACAACTAAAACCGTACAAGATCGTATTGTTTCTTTGGATTTCCAACAAATGGTCAGGCCAAGGAACTTCCCATTGCCACATGGAAACGCCTCTGGAATGACGTTTCGAGAACCAAACCGGATATCTGCCAACACAAGGCCGGGTTACCCCTAACTGGGTAACTACTGACACGAATATGTCATCCCCCGATCGTAACTGATCTATCCGAGGATCCTCGATTTTCAACAACCACATAAGAATAATAATGCAGTAACCACATATGCTAAGTATCTGGGCTCCATTCCATGATACCACTTCTATCCAGAAGGAATGACATACACTAAAGGGGCGCTACCCCTAATAACCTTGCTGCATCCTTCCTGTTTTGACCATTTCTGGGGCGTGAGGTCCGACGAAGTCTCGTCCACAAAGCCACGCTTTATACAAAAGCCGTGCTTTAGGTCAACGAATGATCATAGAAATGATCACAAAGATAAATGATCAAATAAATGATCCTATCACAAATGATCAAACAATGATCATTTCACAGCAACACTCAGCATGCCACACTACCAAATCGGGAGTATATCACTAATAACCTTCAACTATATAACCTCTGAGCTCGTACGTCTCAGAGAAGGGTGTTAAGCTAAGAGAATAAATTCTCCACCACCAACAGAAATATATTTGAAAGAAATCAGTTTTATATCTCAACTTGTAATGTCAGACATACAATCCATACAATTCTGTTTCGGGCTCGAACAGAACCGAAGGCACTTACAAAGAAGTCTTTGCATTCCGGATAATTTCTAATCACGTCCGGACTTCCAGTCACTAAGGGTGATAAAACCTCTATATCGGAGATCAGCCGATGCAGAGTAAATCAACGGTAATCCTTCCATTTTCAAAAATATCCGGTCTTCAACACCGGTCATCAAATGCAATCCATAACGACGTATCACATACTCGGAATGGGTTATACGACCACAAGGTCCTTTCCCGGCAAACCCGAATAGTGAGCGCTTATTCAAAAATAAGTGTGGCATTCAAATTCAAGCAAATCACAACAAATACCTATTTAAAGGTAAATATTGATAGTCGGATATTTAACTATCAATAGGCGTGTTCGACATCGCTAAATCCAAATAATTTCACAAATTATTTACTTTCTAAAATATCTTTACTAGATATAAAATTTCCCACACTTCAAACGTTTGAAAAAAAGTTTCAAATCACTTTTCACCTTTACCACTTTTGAAAACAAATTTCAATCATTTTCCTTACTCGGAAATACCTTCTTTTCAAAATGGTTCATTTAAACCAATTAAATAAATCCTTACCGATTTACTTTATATTTACGTTCCAAAACTGTAAATTTATTCCCACACTTTAAAAATAAATCAACGTTTATTTTTAAACTAATTCCCCTTTCTTTTATAAATTCCATAGTGAATTTATAATCACAAAATATCTATGATGTACGATTTTCAATATTCACTTTCAATTTATCTTACAAGGATAAATTCTAAAACGTTCATTTCACATTGGAAAAATATTTCCATACTTATTTAATAATAAGCACATCACAGATCTATTTATTTTCAACATTTGAAAATATTCGATATACTTAAATCAAAATTAAGTATATATTTCATTCTTTTTAAGGAAACCATTCTCTTAACACGTTAAATTTGAGTCAAAACGAATGTTACGTAAAACATCGTTACGACGACCCAAAATCACTAGTATAGGGATTCAAGGTTTAAATAGATATATAAATCCCAATACTATATAAAACATTTCCTTTCGGAAATCATTTACTATAACAACGGTGTTATAGTCCACCATTTCCTTCTTTCTCGAAAACGTCTATTTCAACAATAATGTTGAAATCTATGGTTTCGATTCATAATACATTTTAAAACATCTTTAAAATAATTAACTTCATTTTTGTAATATTCATTTTGCCAAACATGACCATTTTATTCAAAAATGTATTCACTGTCCAAAATCGTGAATATATTTCCTTTAATAAACTTAAATATTCAATTTGTCAAATTAAATTGATTTCGAATTTATAAACAATGTTTATAAATTCCATTTCTATTTATAATCTTCGATTTATAAATCTCATTATTAACAAATTCCATTTATATCTCATTTAAATGCCAAAATCCGATTTATAAGATAATTACTTATAAATCTTCTATTTTATAAAATCTATTCATTTTATAACTTCACAATTTGTAAATCTATAAATTCCGTTCACTTATGAAATCCATTTTTATTTCATTTTTAACACTTATAAAAACTCGTTTTAATATTCCAATATTTTTAATTTATAAAATATCAATTTTATAAGTCTTTTATATACATCGTTTTTAATAATTCAAAAATCCCAATTTAAACCAATTTATTCTTTTAATAACTTAAAAATCGTTATTTAAAGCTCATATATTCCAAAACCATACTTAAGCATTATTTTCCAAAAATCATAACTTTTATGAAAATAAAATTTTAACGTTTATTTATTTTAACAATTCAAAATTTAATAAAACGTATACTTTTGAAAATCACTTTAAAATTCCTTTTAAAACCAAAAATCATTATTTTAAAACTTCAGAAATGGATCCGATGATGCAGCAGCACCAAATAGTCAATCACGACATCCCAATATCATATATCGATATGATAATCAACAAATATCAAATATCTGTAAATAAATCAGTACAGTTGAGGAATCCAGTTGGATCCCTCCAACCTGTTTCCCTGCATCCACAAACATTAGCACAATACCAATTCCGCTCCAGTATGGAATTATCGCGGTATATGGGATTTATAAAATATTTTCCGCTTAATAGACGGCGCAATAGGGTCTCATCCGCTATATAATGCGGGAAATCAATTCCAAGTACATATATAATACCAATTTCACTATACTGTGAAATATTCGCGGTATATGTTTTTAATAAATAACATCCGCTTACTAACGGTGCATAATATCTATTTTAACAATCAATAGATAACAATCATCATTCAACATACATTCAAGAATTTTAAAATCGAAACCGATTCGATTGAGTGAGAAGTTCTCACCTTGATTTCAATTACGTTTTAGCAATTTATTTCGAATAAAATTAAACGGACGTTTAATTTTACCCGAAATTCTCACTAACTCCAAATGACTCTAATCCAATTCCATAGTGTAGTGCTCGTCCATACGATTCCAACGCAACTGGTTTCACGCGTTTTCGACCTCGTATGAAAAAGATATGCATTTTCAAAGTTTCCCGAATTTATAACATATAAATTACAACATAAATTTATAATTTTCTAAACCTAATTGATTCTGGCCGTTGGATCTCCTGCACCTGCATCATGACCGCACGTCTCTTCTCCCATCTTCACGCGCGTTCCATTCTACAGAGACCACGAACCCATCAAGCTCCAATTAGGGTTTATTTTCGCAACCACTACGCTCGATTATACTTCGATCAGCCACTTCCATATCGAAGCTCGTGAAGAGAGCTACCTTCGGCTGCAAAGGCATGGAGCTCGGCATCCATATGACGTGGGAAAACGTGCCGAATACAAGCACGAACGCGGCCCACTTTTGGCCTCCACGATGCTTCGTTCGACCATTGAACTTAAGGATCTCATCATGCTCTACAATATTGCAGTTGGAAATTTCTCAAAACGATGCGTGTATTGGGAGTAATCGAAGGAAGAAATTTGAACATTTCTGGCCGTTCAGAACAACAGTGGCGGCCGGCCATTGAAATGGAACCCTTGGGTTTTATTTTTGTGAAAAAAATGAATATTGGGGGCTTTTATAGAAAATTCGTGCGACACTATTCATCCCGCAATTTCCGAACTCCAACCGAAGCGTGCCGGTTGGCGTTTTTAAAGTTTATCCTACGTTCCGAACATAATAGAACGTGTTTCGAGAGCTAATTCGGTCATCTGTGCGAGTTATGGCAATAAACGTTCAATTTAAAATTAAACCGATTAAACGATTTTCTAGACGTTTTAGCTTGCACCGGACAAACGATACATCCGATTGACACGAAATTTAAAACCATACAATAATATCACATTAGGGATCCGATGAAACTAGTTTCGTCGAAATCTGAGACTGTTTGAAAAATGGCTATATTAGCTCGCCAGATTAATATTAAAACAATTTCGATGCGTTTCGAGCTGCCACGATCAAACGATAACTCCGATTGCTATGAAAATTAAAATCCGATAATAACAAACTATTACGGATCCAATGGAACTAGTTTCGTCCAATTCTGAGACTGTTCGCAAATTGGCTAATTTCACTAGTCGATTAAATATTAAAATATTCAATTTTCACAAATTAACTTCTAATTCGATTTTAAAAGTTCTATAACATCATGATAACTTCCGTATGATATAATAAAATTTTAGAAATCAATTTTAATCATATTTAACCCAAATTTCAATTATTTCTGTATTTCCAACTATTAAATTATCGATTTAATTATTCAATTAAATCCAATTATTCGAACTAAAATTTATTTGACTTATAAATTTCACTTATTTATATTTAAAATTAATTAAATATTCAAATTTCAATTAATATAAATTCTGGGTCGTTACAGACTTCCCCCCTTAAAAGAATTTCGTCCTCGAAATTACCGAGTAAGAAAAATTACAGAATTTATTAACTTTCCCAAAATCATAGTTAAACTTCTTACAAAATCTTTACTAAGTTTTCAAATCATACTTAGTTATCTTTTCAAAACCAAACTATATCGTTTAACTTTCAATTCCAAAACCAAAACTATAGTTTTCACAAATTTCTCAAATTTTCTCAAAATTTTTCTAACGCCTTAAATTTTCGGAAAAATTCGCCAGAGTCTCCGTTGCGCGGCTCGATCCGAAAAAAAATGACAGTATATATATCACAAATATACATCTCATCAAGTGATGAGGCATCCCGCAGGGAAAAAAGTGTAAAAGTACGATATTTAATCCGAGATATGTACCTTATATTTTATTAGCAAGCATATACGGCTAATATAGCGCGAAAGCAAGCTCCAAATGCGAAGCAATGCGCAATCCGCACCTACTATACATTCAACAAACAACATGAGAACTTGCATATATGAAAATAATCTCAATATACATCATATAGCAACATAATAACTACATGTGCTAACATAGCAAATGCAACAAAAGTGGCAAATGCAACCCCCAACCAACTATCATCCATAACCAAATAAATATTCATTCATATTCTCATTAATATTCAATGAATTGGTTTTCCATTTAAATCACATTTGATTCATTTACATTGGATTTTATCAACATTCATTCATATCCAATTTCAATTAGTTTGCATTTACTAATTTTCATTCAAGTTGGTTCACTTCCAAATCAAATTCAATTCTATTCAAGTTCACATATTATCCATTTGAATTCAATTTTATTTACATTCAATTTATTAGTTCAAATCAATTGCTAATTCCTTTAACAATATAAAGTTGAATTTCATTCATATAACTCAAGTTCAAATTCTTAATGACTTCACTTTCATTAATTCACTTATTAATTTACTTCTATACCAAAATTAACTTTATTCAACATCACTTAAGTTATATTCCTTCATTTCCCATTCTATAAGTTATACAACTTATTTATTAACTTCCAAATCCATCAACTTATCCAAAGCTAAATTTATTATTCATATTATAAGTTCAAAACACATTTCACTTATATTTATCAATTACAACTTGGATTTTAATTGATTTACTTATACTTCCTTTAATTTAACTCCATTCTTTAAGTTAAACTTGTTCTATCAAAATTTAAATTGTATAAGTTATCAATTCATTTATCATCCCTATAAATATTTTTAAATAGGATTCCAGAGTCTTTTCAATCTTTCAAAACAATTTTTGAAATCAATTCAATTATCTTTTGATTTTCCAAAACCAAATCCAAATTTTCTAAACAACTTCATTTAAAATAATTTGGTAGCAATTCCTCTTTTGGAAACCCGAAAATGAATTCTAATGATGTGGCCATCATCATCAGGATTATTTTCCAGCGACCGAAAAGAGTTTAGAGCTTTCATCTCTTCAAAACAATTTTCCCAAAATATCAAATCTTTTCAAAACACTTCTCTGGAATTTTGTTTTCAGAATATAAGTCACATTTATAAGTCTTTTACTTATATAATTTCACTTCTTGTATATAAGATTATTTCACAATTGTAGATCATATTAATTATAGTTCCATACTTATAATTCATTTGCTTATAAATTATTCTTTAAAAATTGTTGTTTTTATTCAACAACCAAACAATCAACTCATATATACTTTAATAATTCTGAAAAATTATTCCTTTATATATAAAATATAATCAAGGTAAAATTATTTCATTTACCCAATTTAAATAATACTATGTCGACATGCCTCCTTTAAGTGTTTAGAAATCCCTATCGATAATATGGCGTCCCATCTACCGATCAGAATCCACAAACAGCTCAACGGATAAGCAAACACAATACAAAACAATTTATATTCACTAACAAATACGCACTCATATTTATTATTACACTCACACTCATTCTAGAGTACTACTGACTCTACCTCTAATGAGTTATACCCAACAGAGCCATGGTTGTCGCTTAACCATAAGCTCTGATACCAAATGTAACGAACGCGATTTTTCGTCCACGAATGCCGACATTAATACGTTCACTGTATCAACTGCCGAGCAATCGAAAGCCGAAAAACCGTACCGTTAGAGTTTAAGAAAAAGAAAAAGGTAGAAGAAGAGAGAAAAAGATAGAACAAAACAGAAATAACAGAACAATATCAGAATCTCAGAATTCGCAGCGGAACAACATATAATAGATAAATGAATAATCTTTAAACAAAGAACTATATCAGTCATTACATTACATCATATTACATTACATTAAATCATCAGAATGTACAACAACAAACAGCGGAAAAGAAAAACAATATACTAGTAATACGCCATGCCATCCAGCTTGCCTCCAGCAGTTCCTGAATTCCAGAATATTCTGATAAACCTTACTCTTGACTGTCCGTGTGGAAATTGGTGGGCACCCAGAGTTTAGGAAGGAAAACAATAAACTCCGAGTCAGTCATGTGACTGGTGTGAGAACTAAAATGGTTTATTTTTCTTTAAATCAAAATAGAGGAATATTTTTAAAGTCAATTCGCAATGCTTTTAAAAATGAGACTACCATAAGGCCTCCCGCACACACACACAATGCAAACACAGAATCAGAGGAGATTTCTCCTTATGATAGTCAAAGATGCTTGATACGTGTGACGCCCCACCTCTATACCCACGCTAGCCAAGAACACTACGGTGTAATGCTGTCGACTAGCACGGAGAATAAGGCTGTTGAGGAGCGACCATCTGTATAATTGCTTTGTGCGAGTACCGATATGCCGGATAAAAATATAAATTTTCATCTCAAGAGGAAATCCGACATACCGACACAAACTCAATGCTACTACACAGTGGCTATAAAGGTCTTCGAAAACAAATATAGAAATAAACATAACACAAATCAGTCACAGACAATTCATATTACAAAGGCGGAAATAGATATGAATATAACACTAACACATTGAAAGTGTATATCAGAGTAGTGGTCAAAAACATCCACGATAATACAAAAGAATAGCAACACGTGCTATAAAAAAGAGTAAATATACATCATAGGGTCTGTATCTCAAATGTATACAACAAAAACTACTAAACTAAAGTAGTTAACCAAAAGTTAGAGAAGCAAATCCCGGAAGGAAGTCAAGCGGAAGCACCTGTAACATCTCGGTCTGACCCGAGTATTATTTCATAAGAAAATAATAAACGGATCAATCTAGCTATAAATATCAGATGACATGATATAACATACAAGACATGGCATAAACATAATATCCATAATGGCATACTACTATAAGCATGTAAATGATAATCAACAAAAGATTAATCAATATCACAAGAATCTTCTCAAAGATCCAAAGAGGGCATCATACCCTAAACCTGTACTCATAACAAGTCAATGATATAAATTCCAGAAATCAACAAACGAAATCCAGAAATCATAAAAAGGTATGTGTGAGTGGAATCACACAAGTGGTGTCTAGGCTAACCGAAAAGGTATGTGTGAATGGAATCACACAAGTGGTGTTTAGCCTAACCAAAAAGCAAAAAGGTATGTGTGAACGGAATCACACAAATGGTGTCTAGGCTAACCGAAAAAGTATGTGTGAATGGAATCACACAAATGGTGTCTAGCCTAACCAAAAAGCAAAAAGGTATGTGTGAGCGGAATTACATAAATGGTGTCTAGGCTAACCGAAAAAGTATGTGTGAATGGAATCACACAAATGGTGTCTAGCCTAACCAAAAAGCAAAAAGGTATGTGTGAGCGGAATCACACAAATGGTGTCTAGGCTAACCGAAAAAGTATGTGTGAATGGAATCACACAAATGGTGTCTAGCCTAACCAAAAAGCAAAAAGGTATGTGTGAGCGGAATCACACAAATGGTGTCTAGGCTAACCGAAAAAGTATGTGTGAATGGAATCACACAAATGGTGTCTAGCCTATCCTCGCAAACAAAGAGACATCGCACATTGCTAGTCTAAACCATAAAGATGATCGTCATGATCAACGAGAAGTGTCAATTACAATAAGCTAGTAAATATATGAGCTTAGCTTCATGTCCCATAACCACTAGCTAAACTTAAATATTTACGAACAAATTGTAGATCTCAACTAGAAAATTGTCACAAGAGATTCAATCGAACAAGTCCAAGAATTAACCGACGAAGTAAACGCAAGCATTTCATACCACTCGTTTTACTAAGTCGTTTAATTAGATTTCTCACACGAGTGAGGTAAAGGTTTGTATATACTAAAAGATTGGAAATCGGTTTGAGAAAACGAGCTTTGTAATAAAATAGTGTTGAAATCATTTGAAGAAAGAGTTTTGATATTTACTACTAGTATAGAAAACCTTTATATTTTAAAGTGACAAATCATAGAAGTGATTGTAGAAACAATCGGCATAAAAATTCACATTCGAAGACGTGAATAAAATCCAAAGAAATCGATATAAAATCCATCAAAGTGGATATATCTAAAATTCCCAAAGAAAAGGTCATCAAAGTCGATAATAAATGACAACAACAAAAGGGAGACAACACGAATCGATTAAAGTTGGAAATTCAGACGAATTAGCGATATAGGCTAATCTGGCAAATAGTAGCAGGTCGGTCGACCGGACTCCTTGAGTCGGTCGACCGAACCAGAGGTTGGAAGTGCTCGGGGCACCTGGTCGGTCGACCGGCCTAGGGTGCTCGGTCGGTCGAAGCCTGCAACCAGCACTTCCAAACAGAGGTAGGAAGTGCCTGGACTACAGGTCGGTCGACCGGCCCAGGGGGCTCGGTCGGCCGAACCTGTATACTTGCACTTCCTACCCTATTTCTAAGGAGGTGCAAATCCCGACCAATTTGCAATCGCACGAGCAACGGCGCTAAGGGTTTATGCCAATCGACTACCCGGCCCTATAAGCTCCTCGATGCATCACCAAAAACATGTTCAAACATCAAAGTTAGGATTTTTAACGAATTGAACTCAAAACACTAAAAATTGGAATATTCACAAAAGCAATCCAAATCAAAATCAAATGCACATGAATAAGTGTTAGGAATTCATACCTAACAATAGAAGAGAATTATAAGCATAGATGTGAGATTAAAAATCTCACCTTTGAAGCCAAATCAATGAAGAAGATGCTATGAAGCAATGGCAAGAACAAGCACTCTTTAATTCCAACTCAACAAGCTTGAATCTAAGCTTTAAAAGAAGAACATTCCTAAAATTAGGTTTAGGAATTTCTGAAATCAAAGAGGGAATGATTTGGAGAAGAAGAAGAGAAGCTTACCAAGGGGTTCTTCTATTATTTTGGAGCAAGAGTTGATTTGCAAGAGAAAACTAGGGTTTTGGAGTTTTAATTTCCAATCTCTCCCACCATTAATGCTATAAAAACTGAAAAGAGAAAGAAGTGAGGGAGAATGGGGAGAAGGGGTTCAGTTTTTAAGTATAAGTTGGCTAATGGCTGAACCCAAACTCAAACCCAAAGTGAAAAGTAGAAAAAATCAACTTTCTCCAAACATATCGAAGCTTATACTCAAAAAGGTCGCAAACGGGATTTTAAACTCAATGGGAGTGGTCTCGAATCCTAATTCGACCGTATGCAAAAAGTAGCTTTTCGGACCAAAATCCGACGAACGATAAAATATTTAAATATAAAATCGATAAATATGCGGGTTGTTACAGACTCCCCTCGTTAAAGAAATTGCGTCCTCGCAATACTTAAGAAGAAAATAAGAAATAACAACCATAGAAGCATATTAACACAAAAGAAATTTGAAATAGGAAGTTCACCATAAAGAGCACGAAAGAGTAAGCCTGAATGGGATCGCTCGATGAATTCTCTGGATTCCCAAGAGCAATCCTTAGGATTTGGGAACCATTGAACTCTCACAAGAAGGACATCTTTATTCCGAAGGCGCTCAACCTCCTAAGTAATGATGCGAATGGAATGTTGCTCAAAAGTCAAATTTGGTGAAACTTCAATCCCCTCAATAACATCGGGCTCAAGAATAAAAACGGTTAACAAAAAAGCATTTCCGTAGGTAAAAGACGTGGAGAACGTCAAGAATAGTAGAAAATTGAGCCAGTGCAACGGCGTAGTACAGAAACGGTACGCCCGAGAAACTAGAAACTCGAATAATTTGAAACACCGACGTAGTACAAAAACGGTACGTCCAATGAACCGATAACCGGAACAATGATGTAGTATAATAATGGTACATCCATTGATCCAGATAAGATGGAACATCGATGTAGTATAATAACAATACATCCGATGAACCGAACACCATAAAAGAACATCGGACGCTAGTCCATAAAAGAAATGAGATAAAGCTCAATAAAACGAAGTATATCAAAACGTTCGATGAACTTAATAAAAAGATAATTCCATTCAGACATCATCAAAGAATCAACACTTGTTGCCTACGACAAAACGTATTGGCAACATGATTTCCCCTTCGGGAATAGAAAGAATATCAAGATCATAAGATGCCAGGAACTCGAGTCAACGAGGTTGACGCAGATTAAGTTCCTTATGAGAAATATGTAACATCCCGCCTTTCCACACACTTTAAACCGACACACGTGCCAATTCAAAGCATACGTAAGGGCGGATTGTTATGGGGTAAATAAGAAAATAGAGAAGAATTAAAACGAAAATAGAATCTCACAGCGGAAGGATAAAATATAATAACAAATATACAGTTCATAAACAGTTTACAAAAGCTCGATTCTTCTTTTACCATAAATATCAGAGTTACACATACCAATACAAGCAATGCAGCGGAATAGAAAGAGTGTGGTGTAAAACTATATATAAAATAATACTGATTCTTCGTCTTCGTCCTCCAAAGCTAAAATCTGCTATCCTGAAACGTTCAGACTGACCCGAGCGAATTTGAAAAGACAAAACACCCGAGTCAGACTAGAATATCTTATGTGAGTTAAATAAACAGAATATAAATATGAGTACAGTAACTCAAGAGATGTTCGGGATTTACATCTCCTAAGGATCCGTTAAACTATTTACTATGTAGTATATTGCGCTATTATAATAGTGTCTATTTATAAAATAAACTTACTTTTAAATAGCGTTAAGGAGTGACCCAATATTCCCCTTAACACAAATAATGCCAATAGTCTATACAGTACCGTAATACCTCCTGATCGGGAGGCTACCAGAGGATACTCCATAGGTACGACACAAATAGAAACTCGTAGTAAAGGCTCGATATGGTAGGTGACACGGCACAACTAGGCAATGCCAGGGTAGATATACCAATTGCTATCCAGGCTGGTGGAAACGCGTAGCCGCAGTTACCGCCCACCTCAGACTAACTCCCCAAAATCAAAATATAGAAGTGGCCACTGAATCAAATCCATGTCAAAGTATAATATCGAAGAGGAGCGTCCGATCAGAGGAATGACCTCATTGGCCTGAGAATCGCTCCTGTTTTAGCCACCTTATGCCAACTCACGGGAGTTGGGTCCACGTATTTACCTTACAGGAAACGTCGCCACCACCTACTTCATTCTGGAATCTCCACCGCGTACACGGTTAGTCAAAGTGGTTTTCGGTATCGACAGAGAGTATGTCCATATCCGATCCCGGTCTCTTTGCCAACCCATCGTTATTATAACACCGCGGTCATTTTAAAAATAGTTTGTACTTTAAAACCAGAATATAATCCATTTCAAAACCATAATATTACGATATCATTTCTTCTTTAAAACCCAAAAAGATTCATTTTGATATTATTTTTATAAAACCCAAATCAATGATATCATTTCCCAAATAAAATATTCCTTTTCAAAAATTATGTCACTTTTTATTATTTAATATCCCATGTAACCAATATTCTGTTTGTAACTTTCAACATAATTCTTCGAAAATCCATAGTATTTTAAAACCATTATTTTCAAAACTAAATGGTTTGGATATTCAACGGTATGCGAATTAAAAAGGTTTAACTTTACTGTTGCTTTATAAAGAAATAAATTACATGGCTTTCCAAATATTTCTTCTTTTAAAGTTAAACCAAAATCCAAAATATTACTTCAAGTCCCAAAACCATTTCAATTTTATATATATTTATATCCATTTTTGAGCATTAATATTTCAACTAAAGTTGGATTTTTATCCTTTCAAAATCAATATTCTATTAATTAATCTTGACCATTCACATAAAATCCATAATTAATAAGACTTCAATTTGTAGTAAAATATATATATATATATATATATATATATTTCCAAATTCAATTTTTACTAGAATATTCATTTCAAAATATTTTGGGAAAAATCCAATTATAAATATCATATCTTTAAAATTTCCAACTTAATATTTAAATATAGGATATAAATCATCAAACTCCATTTTCTTAATTTTCTTCCATTTTTAATAAAGAAATTTATTCACCTTTTAATTTCAAAATTTCAACTTCATATGCATATAAATATGGAAGAAAACATTTATTCAGTATAAAAATTTAAGATTTTTATAAACCGTATTCCATCCAAACCATAGAAATCACATTAAAAATAGTTATATATAGACCACGGTGCCTGTATATAGTTTTCTATCCTATGGTCAAGTGATACGGATATTTATCATTTCAATCCGCAATTTAAAAAAAATAAAACTGCGGTTGTATATCATTTCAAACCGCAATCCCGAATGAAATGTAAATGCATACTAACTTGCAGTTTAATGATATCCAAATAAAACATTCATTCAACAACACACCCATCATCCAATCACAACATCGACCAATATCAATCAATAACAATTATATATATGATCATATATAACAGGTGATAACTGGCAGTTTATTCAAATTAAATTTTATCAACTATTAATCTAACAATTTATATTCAGTGATAATTGACATAACTGTTAACTAGCAGTTCATATGCAAACAATAATTTCTAACAGCCAATTTACACGCAATAAATCAATTAAATTAACAGTTACATTCAAAAAAATGCAATTCAACAGATATGAATGAAATAACATGCCAAAAGCTCATAAATAAATTTCTATTCATTTCTAAAATTTATTTAACAAACATAAAAGCTTCTAGTAGTTGTGAGTGGGTTAAAACACTCACCTTTTGAATTTAAATCGAATTCAAACCCGATTTAAACCCAAAAATTCGCCCGTCTCAGAATTCGTCCAAACCAGCGTCATCGAGTCCGGAATTAAATTACGATCCTAACAAAAAAAAATTCGTGTGAATCCGACTTCGTATGAGAAAGTTATGGCGAAAAATGATGATTGAATTCAAATTGAAAATAAATAGAAAACGACACATATTCACCTTCAAGCCACGTCACCACCTCAACTCTCCTACGGTAACTCACGCACTACACGCAGCCGCACCATGTTTTGTAAACCCTAGCCAAAAATTCCCGACGATCCAACCGTTTAACTGCCAAACAAATTACATAGATGCGCTCCCCTCGGTTCCCTCTCCAAAACCCAGAAACAGAATCTCGATCCGATAAAGTTTTGCGCGATGATGATGAACGGTTTTGGGGCTGTTTGAATTTATTCTGGATGAACGACAGCTCCAATTGAAAAACGAATTTCACCAGTATTTTACGCGTATCGAATACTTCAACATATATTTTTTCTGGAATTTTCTGAAATTTTTGAGTTTTGACTTTTGATTTTGAACTGTGGATGGATCTGGAATTGGATCTGAGATGTATACATTTGGGGAAGAGAAAAGAGTGAAGAAATGAACTTACAGCAAATGAAAAAGAAAGGAGCTAGGGTTTATAGATGTATATTTATAGATAGGCTAGAGGTAGGGTAGCTAGACTAAATACGCGAACGTGCGTGACAAACCATGGTCCTAAAAGCCCGCTATGCCTCCGGAGCCAAATTTGTTAAAACTATATATCCAAATAGGTGTTTTAAAATATTCTGAACGCGATGGAAAAAGTTTCGCGACCAAATTCGATCGTATGAAGAAGTTATGCTAAAAAAACAAAAATTTCAAATTGATTTCAAAATGCGTAAATTTCAAGGCGTTTCGAGTCCGTACGATCAAACGACAAGTCCGATCGCTACGAAAATTGAAACATTATTATAATTCAACGTTACGGATCCGATGAAACTGGTTTCGTCGAAATCCGAGTCCGTGACAAAAATGGCTATTTTTAATATTTATTAAATAAATTAAATAAATCATAAAAACAAATTTTATTTTTCAACTTCTATTATTAGCCAAATTTCATTACTAAGATAATTCAATCAGTTCCAATTGATTTAACACGGTTGAATTTGAATTAAAATGTATAAGTATATTAATTTGCAGCGTTAATATCCGCACTTTCTTATTATTAGGAAATTTAAAATTTTATTCTAAAACCCAATTATTAAAACTTATACCCTTATACTCTCAACAAAATCTAACTAAATAAATAATTGGATTTCCATTTCAACTCATTATCTTGATTGCAATTAGCCTTTTTACCATAATTAAATTCCAAATTATTAATAACCCTTATTTTTCTTAACTATTTATTAATTCCAATCCAATTGAATTCAACACTATAAATTTGATTAATTTATTATATTCACTTCCTTTCTATTATTCAAAGTTATTGTTGTAAATACGACGAATACTAACATTAGTTTAAGATTTCACTCAATGTTTACAAATTCCATTTCCATTTAATAACGTAATATTTTACGTTCAATTCTATTTCATTTGTCGTAAATACCACTTGTTGAATTAAATACTCAAATCATAAATAAATCTTGCTTCTAAAGTTATACCAACAATGGTCCAGTTAAATTTGAATTAGCTTTACCTTTATTTTATGAAATTAACTATTGCAATAAATCCAAATTTATAAAGAAGGTTAGATTCATATACTACTTCTTTGGTCTCAATTAACCTTTTATGGCGAGTATGAATTTCCATGTATAATTGAAACTTTTATATCCCTTAAATTTTTTTTTTTTTACTATCATTCAATATCTACACATTCTAGCTAATTTCAACTAACATATAAATTAGCTATTCCAACTTCCATTAATTTCGATTATCATACTATAGAAATTAAATTCCCTTAACCACATAAATAAAAGTTGATCCCCATCTATTTACATTATATCACGTTTGCATAAATTTATTCAATGGTCACTTTTAATTAATAACTATCAAATTTCCAATCCAAATGTAAATCTTCCACCTTTGAATTCTTATATTAAGTGGAATTTAATATTTACTGATTCAACATTTATATGTTTCTAAAAATTAGCTCCAACCAAATGTGACAATTTACATTTCATTTCTATGCAATATATACTCATCTTATTCCATTTATTTGGTTACTGCATTGAAATCTATTTATTAACCAATACTAACGTTATTATCATAAAATAAATTGCTTCCCAATTTTATTCAATACTTAGAACAAAAATTTTCACATTAAATCAAATCCTTCTATTCAAACCAAGTATCATGCTATGATAATATTTTACGTTGGTTACACTGAAAAAATCAACTTTTTATCGTTATCAATTAACATATATTAATTGCACAAATTAAATGAATTAATTGCCATTTATCCAATTAAATTTCATACATCAATCTATTTCATCTAAATCCTTACCTATGAATATTGCAACCTTTAATTCCATTAAATACCAATTAACCCAAATTATTTCATTTATTCTAAGTCATATCACTAAAATAATTCATCATAATAAACTTAAAATCTATACGTTTATTGATTTATTTCTATTTGTCTTATGTTAAATTCTAAATTTAGTAAGACAACCTAAAGTACTCCATTCAATCGACAGTCCCTTTCAATTGTTAATACGTACTTAAATTTCTACAGTTGCCTTCCATCTTCACTTCCGTTACTATGATAAAAATTAGTAACGTTTATGTCATCAATCCATCATAATTACTTACCCTTAATTGAGTTTGATTTCCAAATAAATTTGCTGACCCTTAATTAGACAATTTATAAAAGTTTGTCATCATACCTATAGTTCTACGCTTATGCTATGTCTTAAATTTCAATAAATTTATAAATTTTGAGATGTTCATTAGGGTTTACAAATTTATTGACTTGCAATAACAGGGTTTCTTAATCTATTCAATTTATCGTTCACAATCTTTTATTGCATTAATTTGGTTTAATATTCCCATATTAAATTTTATGTCCAGGTAAGAATTTTTCTTTCTTTCTCTACTTAATTCATTTGAATTTTATTCAATGTCTTTAAATAGGTTTCTAAGTCACTCCTATATAATTTATTCTAGCCTTCATTTTAATATTTATCTACCACCTTTATTCTTTCAACTAAAATAAATTACAAAAATCCTATTAAACAAACAATTTTAAATGGTCGAACTTAACGGGTCGTTACACTCTCCCCCACTCAAAACTTTTCGTCCCCGAAAAGGAAAAGGAAGGGAGAAGGAAGAATAAAACAGTACATTTTATTTCAAATATTAATTTATAAACAGTATTTTACTGGATTAATTTCCTTTAATGAAATATACTTGTTTTATAATCATTCTATTCTTTAATACTTGAATTATTAAAGTTGGAAAAATATCTTTAACAAAATTCTAAGTCCAAAATTTACGAAATTTTTTGGCAGAGTCTCCTTTGTACGGAGGGACTCTGGAGAAAATATAATATCCAAATATACAAATATATTACACATATATCCAAAATAAAATATCCCAACTCGGGAAAATATATAAAATAGCGCTTTAAACGTAATCCGGAAACGTACCTAATTGTCGGGCAATACGCTTATATTTCTATGAAACCAAAGCAGTAGCAGTGGCTTCCATCACCTGTATTCACTTATATAATCTAAAAGTTAAATATCTATATTACAGTGAAATGTTTGGGTAGATTCAATCATTCATATCCAAATCAAATGCAACAACCATACATTTTAACAAACAGCACACACCACAAACAACAATCATTCAATCAACAACCATTAGTTGTTCGGGTTCAAATTCTGAAATTTTACGGAGTGAGAAATAACTATCAAGTGCATCCGTTACTCAACAGTCTTAGATGGAATAGAGATAGATTATTTGTTCATCCAACAACTCCACAATTCCTTACCCAACAAAGATACATCAACCAAACAATTCAAACCAACACCAAAATAGTTTATTTACATTTATTTCATAATTCAGTGGTTTGATTTTCTTTCCTTCATTTATGGAGGAATTTCTTTGTTTCTTACAAGTTTTATTTTCCAACTATCACAAAATTCATTATATTTGCATTTCCTTTTTATTACTTAAGTTTATAAAATAAATTCTCATTAATAACAACAAATATTTTGAATATCTTCATTTCCTTACTCTTCACTTGTAAGATTTCCCTTAAATTCTAAATCTGCTACCATTCATTCTTATAAGTGGAAGTTTTTATTTTCTCTTTAACTATGGATTGCAGACATTTCAATTTTTCCTACTTTCCATTATATTGGAATAGGGGAGATTAAAACGTACTTAAGGGAATAATCATATAATAATTTCTTATTTTGAATTTCATGTTATATACTCAGGTTCATATCATCTATTAATAATTCTTAACTTTATCTTCAATAAAATTTCAAATATAACCTAAGTTTATAGCATTTAATTCTTATTATAACAGTAGTTTATTGAATACTTCATTATTTCCAAAATTCTACTTGTATAATATCCTATTTAAAATTCTTATTTAACATTTCAACTTTTATATTTGGGTAAGTTATTTATGTTAAGGAAATTGCAATTAAACTTATACAAGTTTAATCTCCATTCTTTTAATTAAATTTAATGTTTATCCATATTACTCTTTGTCTCATATGTATGCAAATTCCTCTTTATAGCTTTGCAATTATTCTCTTATTTCAATTAGAGGTTTCAATTCATTCGTTCTTCAATAAATCTTTTCCATTATTTATCAGTTAAAAACTTTTACTTCCCTTATACCTAGCATTAACTTTCTTACTTAATATTTCACTAACAAATTTTAAACAATTAATTAACGGAAAAATTTAGAATTAAATACCGGGTCAAATTTTAATCTATTTCAAAATAATAGATAAATAAGTTCTTACAACTTTTATATCTCTAATTATATTTAGAACAATAAAAGAAAATTTTTAGAAAATTTCAAAATAAATCTGCAGTAGAATTTACTACAGTGGCCTTTCCCCTTCGAAACTCGAAAATGAAAGTCGATGATGCGGCCGTCATCACCGAATTTATTTTCCAGCGACAGAGAGGGAAGTACAGAATTTAATTCTTTTCCAAAATCTTCTTTAAAACAATTCTTCCAATTTATACGAAATATTTATATAAGAAAATACTTATAAACCGAACCATTATTTTCATAAATTCTTTGAAAACATGTTTGGAAAAATCCCGGACTTAAGTTCTAAAATCTCCAATTTGATTTATCATAATTTCAACTTAGCTTCAGTTATTATAGATATTTTTATTTTCTAACACCCAATCTATAGCAACCAAATATATATATATCTTTATAAAACTATTTTTATATATAGAAAATATAATAGGCAAAATTATTTCATTCACCTATATTAAAACGGATATTATGTCGGTCTGTCCTATTAAGTGTTTAGAAATCCCTATTGATGGCATAGCGTCCCATGCATCAACCAGAATTTATAAATACAAAGCGGAACAGATTAACACAATATAAAAATCTTTTCATTAATACTAACAAATACGCTCTCTCATATATATACACTCAGCGACTCCCATAGGATATTTCTACCCTATTAATAAAGAGTCAAACCCCACAAAGCCAAGGTTTATCGCTAAACCAAAGCTCTGATACCAACTGTAACATCCCGCCTTTCCACACACTTTAAACCGACACACGTGCCAATTCAAAGCATACGTAAGGGCGGATTGTTATGGGGTAAATAAGAAAATAGAGAAGAATTAAAACGAAAATAGAATCTCACAGCGGAAGGATAAAATATAATAACAAATATACAGTTCATAAACAGTTTACAAAAGCTCGATTCTTCTTTTACCATAAATATCAGAGTTACACATACCAATACAAGCAATGCAGCGGAATAGAAAGAGTGTGGTGTAAAACTATATATAAAATAATACTGATTCTTCGTCTTCGTCCTCCAAAGCTAAAATCTGCTATCCTGAAACGCTCAGACTGACCCGAGCGAATTTGAAAAGACAAAACACCCGAGTCAGACTAGAATATCTTATGTGTGTTAAATAAACAGAATATAAATATGAGTACAGTAACTCAAGAGATGTTCGGGATTTACATCTCCTAAGGATCCGTTAAACTATTTACTATGTAGTATATTGCGCTATTATAATAGTGTCTATTTATAAAATAAACTTACTTTTAAATAGCGTTAAGGAGTGACCCAATATTCCCCTTAACACAAATAATGCCAATAGTCTATACAGTACCGTAATACCTCCTGATCGGGAGGCTACCAGAGGATACTCCATAGGTACGACACAAATAGAAACTCGTAGTAAAGGCTCGATATGGTAGGTGACACGACACAACTAGGCAATGCCAGGGTAGATATACCAATTGCTATACAGGCTGGTGGAAACGCGTAGCCGCAGTTACCGCCCACCTCAGACTAACTCCCCAAAATCAAAATATAGAAGTGGCCACTGAATCAAATCCAAGTCAAAGTATAATATCGACGAGGAGCGTCCGATCAGAGGAATGACCTCATTGGCCTGAGAATCGCTCCTGTTTTAGCCACCTTATGCCAACTCACGGGAGTTGGGTCCACGTATTTACCTTACAGGAAACGTCGCCACCACCTACTTCATTCTGGAATCTCCACCGCGTACACGGTTAGTCAAAGTGGTTTTCGGTATCGACAGAGAGTATGTCCATATCCGATCCCGGTCTCTTTGCCAACCCATCGTTATTATAACACCGCGGTCATTTTAAAAATAGTTTGTACTTTAAAACCAGAATATAATCCATTTCAAAACCATAATATTACGATATCATTTCTTCTTTAAAACCCAAAAAGATTCATTTTGATATTATTTTTATAAAACCCAAATCAATGATATCATTTCCCAAATAAAATATTCCTTTTCAAAAATTATGTCACTTTTTATTATTTAATATCCCATGTAACCAATATTCTGTTTGTAACTTTCAACATAATTCTTCGAAAATCCATAGTATTTTAAAACCATTATTTTCAAAACTAAATGGTTTGGATATTCAACGGTATGCGAATTAAAAAGGTTTAACTTTACTGTTGCTTTATAAAGAAATAAATTACATGGCTTTCCAAATATTTCTTCTTTTAAAGTTAAACCAAAATCCAAAATATTACTTCAAGTCCCAAAACCATTTCAATTTTATATATATTTATATCCATTTTTGAGCATTAATATTTCAACTAAAGTTGGATTTTTATCCTTTCAAAATCAATATTCTATTAATTAATCTTGACCATTCACATAAAATCCATAATTAATAAGACTTCAATTTGTAGTAAAATATATATATATATATATATATATATTTCCAAATTCAATTTTTACTAGAATATTCATTTCAAAATATTTTGGGAAAAATCCAATTATAAATATCATATCTTTAAAATTTCCAACTTAATATTTAAATATAGGATATAAATCATCAAACTCCATTTTCTTAATTTTCTTCCATTTTTAATAAAGAAATTTATTCACCTTTTAATTTCAAAATTTCAACTTCATATGCATATAAATATGGAAGAAAACATTTATTCAGTATAAAAATTTAAGATTTTTATAAACCGTATTCCATCCAAACCATAGAAATCACATTAAAAATAGTTATATATAGACCACGGTGCCTGTATATAGTTTTCTATCCTATGGTCAAGTGATACGGATATTTATCATTTCAATCCGCAATTTAAAAAAAATAAAACTGCGGTTGTATATCATTTCAAACCGCAATCCCGAATGAAATGTAAATGCATACTAACTTGCAGTTTAATGATATCCAAATAAAACATTCATTCAACAACACACCCATCATCCAATCACAACATCGACCAATATCAATCAATAACAATTATATATATGATCATATATAACAGGTGATAACTGGCAGTTTATTCAAATTAAATTTTATCAACTATTAATCTAACAATTTATATTCAGTGATAATTGACATAACTGTTAACTAGCAGTTCATATGCAAACAATAATTTCTAACAGCCAATTTACACGCAATAAATCAATTAAATTAACAGTTACATTCAAAAAAATGCAATTCAACAGATATGAATGAAATAACATGCCAAAAGCTCATAAATAAATTTCTATTCATTTCTAAAATTTATTTAACAAACATAAAAGCTTCTAGTAGTTGTGAGTGGGTTAAAACACTCACCTTTTGAATTTAAATCGAATTCAAACCCGATTTAAACCCAAAAATTCGCCCGTCTCAGAATTCGTCCAAACCAGCGTCATCGAGTCCGGAATTAAATTACGATCCTAACAAAAAAAATTTCGTGTGAATCCGACTTCGTATGAGAAAGTTATGGCGAAAAATGATGATTGAATTCAAATTGAAAATAAATAGAAAACGACACATATTCACCTTCAAGCCACGTCACCACCTCAACTCTCCTACAGTAACTCACGCACTACACGCAGCCGCACCATGTTTTGTAAACCCTAGCCAAAAATTCCCGACGATCCAACCGTTTAACTGCCAAACAAATTACATAGATGCGCTCCCCTCGGTTCCCTCTCCAAAACCCAGAAACAGAATCTCGATCCGATAAAGTTTTGCGCGACGATGATGAACGGTTTTGGGGCTGTTTGAATTTATTCTGGATGAACGACAGCTCCAATTGAAAAACGAATTTCACCAGTATTTTACGCGTATCGAATACTTCAACATATATTTTTTCTGGAATTTTCTGAAATTTTTGAGTTTTGACTTTTGATTTTGAACTGTGGATGGATCTGGAATTGGATCTGAGATGTATACATTTGGGGAAGAGAAAAGAGTGAAGAAATGAACTTACAGCAAATGAAAAAGAAAGGAGCTAGGGTTTATAGATGTATATTTATAGATAGGCTAGAGGTAGGGTAGCTAGACTGGATACGCGAACGTGCGTGACAAACCATGGTTCTAAAAGCCCGCTATGCCTCCGGAGCCAAATTTGTTAAAACTATATATCCAAATAGGTGTTTTAAAATATTCTGAACGCGATGGAAAAAGTTTCGCGACCAAATTCGATCGTATGAAGAAGTTATGCTAAAAAAACAAAAATTTCAAATTGATTTCAAAATGCGTAAATTTCAAGGCGTTTCGAGTCCGTACGATCAAACGACAAGTCCGATCGCTACGAAAATTGAAACATTATTATAATTCAACGTTACGGATCCGATGAAACTGGTTTCGTCGAAATCCGAGTCCGTGACAAAAATGGCTATTTTTAATATTTATTAAATAAATTAAATAAATCATAAAAACAAATTTTATTTTTCAACTTCTATTATTAGCCAAATTTCATTACTAAGATAATTCAATCAGTTCCAATTGATTTAACACGCTTGAATTTGAATTAAAATGTATAAGTATATTAATTTGCAGTGTTAATATCCGCACTTTCTTATTATTAGGAAATTTAAAATTTTATTCTAAAACCCAATTATTAAAACTTATACCCTTATACTCTCAACAAAATCTAACTAAATAAATAATTGGATTTCCATTTCAACTCATTATCTTGATTGCAATTAGCCTTTTTACCATAATTAAATTCCAAATTATTAATAACCCTTATTTTTCTTAACTATTTATTAATTCCAATCCAATTGAATTCAACACTATAAATTTGATTAATTTATTATATTCACTTCCTTTCTATTATTCAAAGTTATTGTTGTAAATACGACGAATACTAACATTAGTTTAAGATTTCACTCAATGTTTACAAATTCCATTTCCATTTAATAACGTAATATTTTACGTTCAATTCTATTTCATTTGTCGTAAATACCACTTGTTGAATTAAATACTCAAATCATAAATAAATCTTGCTTCTAAAGTTATACCAACAATGGTCCAGTTAAATTTGAATTAGCTTTACCTTTATTTTATGAAATTAACTATTGCAATAAATCCAAATTTATAAAGAAGGTTAGATTCATATACTACTTCTTTGGTCTCAATTAACCTTTTATGGCGAGTATGAATTTCCATGTATAATTGAAACTTTTATATCCCTTAAATTTTTTTTTTACTATCATTCAATATCTACACATTCTAGCTAATTTCAACTAACATATAAATTAGCTATTCCAACTTCCATTAATTTCGATTATCATACTATAGAAATTAAATTCCCTTAACCACATAAATAAAAGTTGATCCCCATCTATTTACATTATATCACGTTTGCATAAATTTATTCAATGGCCACTTTTAATTAATAACTATCAAATTTCCAATCCAAATGTAAATCTTCCACCTTTGAATTCTTATATTAAATGGAATTTAATATTTACTGATTCAACATTTATATGTTTCTAAAAATTAGCTCCAACCAAATGTGACAATTTACATTTCATTTCTATGCAGTATATACTCATCTTATTCCATTTATTTGGTTACTGCATTGAAATCTATTTATTAACCAATACTAACGTTATTATCATAAAAAAAATTGCTTCCCAATTTTATTCAATACTTAGAACAAAAATTTTCACATTAAATCAAATCCTTCTATTCAAACCAAGTATCATGCTATGATAATATTTTACGTTGGTTACACTGAAAAAATCAACTTTTTATCGTTATCAATTAACATATATTAATTGCACAAATTAAAGGAATTAATTGCCATTTATCCAATTAAATTTCATACATCAATCTATTTCATCTAAATCCTTACCTATGAATATTGCAACCTTTAATTCCATTAAATACCAACTAACCCAAATTATTTCATTTATTCTAAGTCATATCACTAAAATAATTCATCATAATAAACTTAAAATCTATACGTTTATTGATTTATTTCTATTTGTCTTATGTTAAATTCTAAATTTAGTAAGACAACCTAAAGTACTCCATTCAATCGACAGTCCCTTTCAATTGTTAATACGTACTTAAATTTCTACAGTTGCCTTCCATCTTCACTTCCGTTACTATGATAAAAATTAGTAACGTTTATGCCATCAATCCATCATAATTACTTACCCTTAATTGAGTTTGATTTCCAAATAAATTTGCTGACCCTTAATTAGACAATTTATAAAAGTTTGTCATCATACCTATAGTTCTACGCTTATGCTATGTCTTAAATTTCAATAAATTTATAAATTTTGAGATGTTCATTAGGGTTTACAAATTTATTGACTTGCAATAACAGGGTTTCTTAATCTATTCAATTTATCGTTCACAATCTTTTATTGCATTAATTTGGTTTAATATTCCCATATTAAATTTTATGTCCAGGTAAGAATTTTTCTTTCTTTCTCTACTTAATTCATTTGAATTTTATTCAATGTCTTTAAATAGGTTTCTAAGTCACTCCTATATAATTTATTCTAGCCTTCATTTTAATATTTATCTACCACCTTTATTCTTTCAACTAAAATAAATTACAAAAATCCTATTAAACAAACAATTTTAAATGGTCGAACTTAACGGGTCGTTACAAAATAAATATTCCCAAGATTTATGATCGAGGTAGAGAACAAATTTCTCATCCAAATATGATGATGCCAAATTCCAAAAGTAAAACAATAGCCGCGAGCACTAGATCATGAGTGGCATATCTAGTCTCGATAAGCTATAATGATTTAGAAGCACAAGTGATAGCACGTTCTCCTTTGCAAGAGAACGATATCCAAACCAATATGACTAGTATCGGTACAAATAGCAAAGTCTTGGTTCCCCTTCAGGAATCACAAGAACAAGAGTATCGAAAAGAAAAAATTTCTTTTAAATAATTCTTCTTTCCAGAAAAGTTAAAACTTTCAAAATTCCATTTTTATTTTTATGTAATAATCTTTCTACGAAAATTTTACATTTTTACAAATCAATATATCGTGTCTGATTGTCTCATCAAAGCGTTTAGGACATTCCTATCGATAACTTTGATCAAGCGCATCGACCAAAATTCTTAAAACACTAAATGGGCAATACAATCACAAAATCGTATTCTATAGGATAAGTAAGTTTCTCAAAAACTTCTAAGAATATTCTTTGTTCGTTTTAAGAACAAAAATCCGGTTATACTTCTAAATAATTCTTATGAAAAAGATTTTGCAAAATTTTAAATTGCTATTTTCATCCAAAATCAATAAGTACAAGAATGGAGTCATCGAGATATTCATAGAATATTCGATCTATAAAATGGATGAAATAAGCTGGACAAACTGAATGACAAAATAATTCATTCATAGAATCATAACGAGTGCGGAGTGCGTAAGTGGAATGCTAACTCACGCGACTCGTAGCCAAATAAAATCGGTGGCAAGGTCGAACTAGAAAGACCTTATCACCACACAAAAGATTTCTTAGGTGATAATCCTAAGACAAACTCAAAAATACCGGAAAAGTTTCACAAATTATTTAGATAAGAGAAATAACACTTTTCTCATCTTGAGGGCTGAAAGAACGATGCCATCAAGTTGGAATCAAAATCATAAAGGAAAAATAGAAATCTGCTTAACAGATTGAAAATGTCAAAGTTGAATAGTCCACATGGAAAATAGGATATGAGCTTCACAACGATTAAGCCAATCCTTACAAAAAATCAACTCCGAAGCCTAAGTAAAAATATCGGCTCGGAAAGAAAAATCCCATAAAATAATTTCGACATCAATAAAGACAAATTGAGTGTTGCGGATCTACCATCCGGATTCGCAATCCTCAAAGAAGTCATCAAGCCCAAAACATTCAAAGAAAAAGAATCAACATGTTCTTTTGATATAAAATAATGAGATGAAACCCATATCAAAAAGAACACAAACAAGATAATCAAAAAGCAAATGTCATCAAGGATTGAATGAGAAATACCTTGACCAAAAGAAGTGTCACAAGGGGCTTGCACGACTTTCAACTTTCCCTCCCTCTTGCTAGGGAGTTTGGGACATGTAGATAAGTAATGACCCGAGCCTTTGCAATAGCGGCAATAGAGGGGTTTCAAGCACTTAATTACATAATGGTCCGTGGAACCACAATTGTAGCATCGTTTATGACTTGGGGTAGGAGTCTTAGCTACCGAAGTTTCTTGTTCCACCTTCTTCTTGCTTTGAAGTATGGGGCAGACAGAAATATGGTGAACTGTATTTTTGCAATAGCGACAAAAGAGTGGCTCCGGACACTCCTTTGCATAGTGGTCCTTAGAATTACAATTGTAGCATCCTCCACGATAAGGGATTGGAGTCCTTGCTACAAAAGTAGTTTGCTTCACTCTCTTATTGGGATTAAGGCTCTTGAACTTCATATGCCTCTTCTTGGAAGTCCCAATATCACAAACATTTCCTTTACCAACCTCTCCATAAAGAAGAGTAACATCCACAAGCTGATTGAAAGAAACTTCAAGTTTCAAAGGTAGAACCATTTCAGGGTTCTTACTCAAAGCATAGATAAACTCTCGATTCTTTACAAGATCCAAAAGTTGTTGAGCAGACATAAATACTCCATCCTGGGGAGTAGAACTAGATTGACCGGCGCTGGGACGGCCAGGTCTAACCATTTCTCTTCTTTAAGAAAGAAAGAAAGACGAGGAAAGAGTTATTCTCAAAATAAATTTCAATCAAACTTGATTGATAAAACAAGGAATCATAAAGAAAATAGGATGAATCGGTACGAAGACTCGAATTAAATCCTAAAGCACAACTCCTAAGAAAGACTTAGGACATGATCCTTGCTAAATTATTCTATATTGTTCCGAAGTTTGGCTCTGATACCAAGCTGTGACGCCCCACCTCTATACCCACGCTAGCCAAGAACACTACGGTGTAATGCTGTCGACTAGCACGGAGAATAAGGCTGTTGAGGAGCGACCATCTGTATAATTGCTTTGTGCGAGTACCGATATGCCGGATAAAAATATAAGTTTTCATCTCAAGAGGAAATCTGACATACCGACACAAACTCAAAGCTACTACACAGTGGCTATAAAGGTCTTCGGAAACAAATATAGAAATAAACATAACACAAATCAGTCATAGACAATTCATATCACAAAGGCGGAAATAGATATGAATATAACACTAACACATTGAAAGTGTATATCAGAGTAGTGGTCAAAAAGATCCACGATAATACAAAAGAATAGCAACACGTGCTATACAAAAGAGTAAATATACATCATAGGGTCTGTATCTCAAATGTATACAACAAAAACTACTAAACTAAAGTAGTTAACCAAAAGTCAGAGAAGCAAATCCCGGAAGGAAGTCAATCGGAAGCACCTGTAACATCTCGGTCTGACCCAAGTATTATTTCATAAGAAAATAATAAACGGATCAGTCTAGCTATAAATATCAGATGACATGATATAACATACAAGATATGGCATAAACATAATATCCATAATGGCATACTACTATAAGCATGTAAATGATAATCAACAAAAGATTAATCAATACCACAAGAATCTTCTCAAAGATCCAAAGAGGGCATCATACCCTAAACCTGTACTCATAACAAGTCAATGATATAAATTCCAGAAATCAACACACGAAATCCAGAAATCACAAAAAGGTATGTGTGAGTGGAATCACACAAGTGGTGTCTAGGCTAACCGAAAAGGTATGTGTGAATGGAATCGCACAAGTTGTGTCTAGCCTAACCAAAAAGCAAAAAGGTATGTGTGAACGGAATCACACAAATTGTGTCTAGGCTAACCGAAAAAGTATGTGTGAATGGAATCACACAAATGGTGTCTAGCCTAACCAAAAAGCAACAAGGTATGTGCGAGCGGAATCACACAAATGGTGTCTAGGCTAACCGAAAAAGTATGTGTGAATGGAATCACACAAATGGTGTCTAGCCTAACCAAAAAGCAAAAAGGGATGTGTGAGCGGAATCACACAAATGGTGTCTAGGATAACCGAAAAAGTATGTGTGAATGGAATCACACAAATGGTGTCTAGCCTAACCAAAAAGCAAAAAGGTATGTGTGAGCGGAATCACACAAATGGTGTCTAGGCTAACCGAAAAAGTATGTGTGAATGGAATCACACAAATGGTGTCTAGCCTAACCTCGCAAACAAAGAGACATCGCACATTGCTAGTCTAAACCATAAAGATTATCGTCATGATCAACGAGAAGTGTCAATTACAATAAGCTAGTAAATATATGAGCTTAGCTTCATGTCCCATAACCACTAGCTTAACTTAAATATTTACGAACAAATTGTAGATCTCCGCTAGAAAATTGTCACAAGAGATTCAATCGAACAAGTCCAAGAATTAACCGACGAAGTAAACGCAAGCGTTTCATACCACTCGTTTTACTAAGTCGTTTAATTAGATTTCTCATACGAGTGAGGTAAAGGTTTGTATATACTAATAGATTGGAAATCGGTTTGAGAAAACGAGCTCCATAATAAAATAGTGTTGAAATCATTTGAAGAAAGAGTTTTGATATTTACTACTAGTATAGAAAACCTTTATATTTTAAAGTGACAAATCATAGAAGTGATTGTAGAAATAATCGGGCATAAAAATTCACATTCGAAGACGTGAATAAAATCCAAAGAAATCGATATAAAATCCATCAAAGTGGATATATCTAAAATTCCCAAAGAAAAGGTCATCAAAGTCGATAATAAATGACAACAACAAAAGGGAGACAACACGAATCGATTAAAGTTGGAAATTCAGATGAATTAGCGATATAGGCTAATCTGGCAAATAGTAGCAGGTCGGTCGACCGGACTCCCTGAGTCGGTCGACCAAACCAGAGGTTGGAAGTGCTCGGGGCACCTGGTCGGTCGACCGGCCTAGGGTGCTCGGTCGGTCGAAGCCTGCAACCAGCACTTCCAAATAGAGGCAGGAAGTGCCTGGACTACAGGTCGGTCGACCGGCCCAGGGGGCTCGGTCGGCCGAACCTGTATACTTGCACTTCCTACCCTATTTCTAAGGAGGTGCAAATCCCGACCAATTTGCAATCGCACGAGCAACGGCGCTAAGGGTTTATGCCAATCGACTACCCGGCCCTATAAGCTCCTCGATGCATCACCAAAAACATGTTCAAACATCAAAGTTAGGATTTTTAACGAATTGAACTCAAAACACTAAAAATTGGAATATTCACAAAAGCAATCCAAATCAAAATCAAATGCACATGAATAAGTGTTAGGAATTCATACCTAACAATAGAAGAGAATTATAAGCATAGATGTGAGATTAAAAATCTCACCTTTGAACCCAAATCAATGAAGAAGATGCTATGAAGCAATGGCAAGAACAAGCACTCTTTAATTCCAACTCAACAAGCTTGAATCTAAGCTTTAAAAGAAGAACATTCCCAAAATTAGGTTTAGGAATTTCTGAAATCAAAGAGAGAATGAGTTGGAGAAGAAGAAGAGAAGCTTACCAATGGTTTCTTCTATTATTTTGGAGCAAGAGTTGATTTGCAAGAGAAAACTAGGGTTTTGGAGTTTTAATTTCCAATCTCTCCCACCATTAATGCTATAAAAACTGAAAAGAGAAAGAAGTGAGGGAGAATGGGGAGAAGGGGTTCAGTTTCTAAGTATAAGTTGGCTAATGGCTGAACCCAAACTCAAACCCAAAGTGAAAAGTAGCAAAAATCAACTTTCTCCAAACATATCGAAGCTTATACTCAAAAAGGTCGCAAACGGCATTTTAAACTCAATGGGAGTGGTCTCGAGTCCTAATTCGACCGTATGCAAAAAGTAGCTTTTCGGACCAAAATCCGACGAATGATAAAATATTTAAATAAAATATTTAAATATAAAATCGATAAATATGCGGGTTATTACAATACGCACTAAAAAGAAACATTTGATATTATTACTAGTGCATAGTGTAGGAAAAATTCATTTCGAAAGTAAAGATATAAATCTTAGCCAGCATAGGCATTCCGCACTTATGCCTACTATAGCTACCATTCAAACAGTGGGGCGCCACCATAAGTGAATGATAGGTTCTACAACTAAAACCGTACAAGATCGTATTGTTTCTTTGGATTTCCAATAAATGGTCAGGCCAAGGAACTTCCCATTGCCACATGGAAACGCCTCTGGAATGACGTCCCGAGAACCAAACCGGATCTCTGCCAACACAAGGCCGGGTTACCCCTAACTGGCTAACTACAGACACGAATATGTCATCCCCCGATCGTAACCGATCTATCCGAGGATCCTCGATTTCCAACAACCACATAAGAATAATAATGCAGTAACCACATAGGCTAAGTATCTGGGCTCCATTCCATGATACCACATCCATCCAGAAGGAATGACATACACTAAAGGGGCGCTACCCCCTAATAACCTTGCTGCATCCTTCCTGTTTTGAACATTTCCGGGGTGTGAGGTCCGACGAAGTCTCGTCCACAAAGCCACGCTTTATACAAAAGCCGTGCTTTAGGTCAACGAATGATCATAGAAATGATCACAAAGATAAATGATCAAATAAATGATCCTATCACAAATGATCAAACAATGATCATTTCACAGCAACACTCAGCATGCCACACTACCAAATTGGGAGTATATCACTAATAACCTTCAACTATATAACCTCTGAGCTCGTACGTCTCAGAGAAGGGTGTTAAGCTAAGAGAATAAATTCTCCGCCACCAACAGAAATATATTTGAAAGAAATCAGTTTTATATCTCAACTTGTAATGTCAGACATACAATCCATACAAGTCTGTTCCGGGCTCGAACAGAACCGAAGGCACTTACAAAGAAGTCCTTGCATTACGGATAATTTCTAATCACGTCCGGACTTCCCGTCACTAAGGGTGATAAAACCTCTATATCGGAGATCAGCCGATTCAGAGTAACTCAACGGTAATCCTTCCGTTTTCAAAAATATCCGGTCTTCAACACCGGTCATCAAATGCAATCCATAACGACGTATCACATACTCGGAATGGGTTATACGACCCCAAGGTCCTTTTCCGGCTAACCCGAATAGTGAGCGCTTATTCAAAAATAAGTGTGGCATTCAAATTCAAGCAAATCACAACAAATACCTATTTAAAGGTAAATATTGATAGTCGGATATTTAACTATCAATAGGCGTGTTCGACATCACCAAATCCAAATAATTTCACAAATTATTTACTTTCCAAAATATCTTTACTAGATATAAAATTTCCCACACTTCAAACATTTGAAAAAAAGTTTCAAATCACTTTTCACCTTTACCAATTTTGAAAACAAATTTCAATCATTTTCCTTACTCGGAAATACTTTCTTTTCAAAATGGTTGATTTACTTTATATTTACGTTCCAAAACTGTAAATTTATTCCCACACTTTAAAAATAAATCAACGTTTATTTTTAAACTAATTCCCCTTTCTTTCATAAATTCCATAGTGAATTTATAATCCCAAAATATCTATGATGTACGATTTTCAATCGATTTTCAATATTCACTTTCAATTTATCTTACAAGGATAAATTCTAAAATGTTCATTTCACATTGGAAAAATATTTCCATACTTATTTAATAATAAGTACATCACAAATCTATTTATTTTCAACATTTCAAAATATTCGATATACTTAAATCAAAATTAAGTATATATTTCATTCTTTTTAAGGAAACCATTCTCTTAACACGTTAAATTTGAGTCAAAACGAATGTTACGTAAAACATCGTTACGACGACCCAAAATCACTAGTATAGGGATTCAAGGTTTAAATAGATATATAAATCCCAATACTATATAAAACATTTTCTTTCGGAAATCATTTACTATAACAACAGTGTTATAGTCCACCATTTCCTTCTTTCTCGAAAACGTCTATTTCAACAATAATGTTGAAATCTATGGTTTCGATTCATAATACATTTTAAAACATCTTTAAAATAATTAACTTAATTTTTGTAATATTCATTTTGCCAAACATGACCATTTTATTCAAAAATGTATTCACTGTCCAAAATCGTGAATATATTTCCTTTAATAAACTTAAATATTCAATTTGTCAAATTAAATTGATTTCGAATTTATAAACAATGTTTATAAATTCCATTTCTATTTATAAGCTTCGATTTATAAATATCATTATTAACAAATTCTATTTATATCTCATTTAAATGCCAAAATCTGATTTATAAGATAATTACTTATAAATTTTCTATTTTACAAAATCTATTCATTTTATAACTTCACAATTTGTAAATCTATAAATTCCGTTCACTTATGAAATCCATTTTTATTTCATTTTAACACTTATAAAAACTCATTTTAATATTCCAATATTTTTAATTTATAAAATATCAATTTTATAAGTCTTTTATATACATCGTTTTTAATAATTCAAAAATCCCAATTTAAACCAATTTATTCTTTTAATAACTTAAAAATCGTTATTTAAAGCTTATATATTCCAAAATAATACTTAAGCATTATTTTTCAAAAATCATAACTTTTATGAAAATAAAATTTTAACGTTTATTTATTTTAACAATTCAAAATTTAATAAAACGTATACTTTTGAAAATCACTTTAAAATTCCTTTTAAAACCAAAAATCATTATTTTAAAACTTCATAAATGGATCCGATGATGCAGCAGCACCAAATAGTCAATCACGACATCCAAATATTATATATCGATATGATAATCAACAAATATCAAAATATCTGTAAATAAATCAATACAGTTGAGGAATCCAGTTGAATCCCTCCAACCTGTTTCCCTGCATCCACTAACATTAGCACAATACCAATTCCGCTCCAGTACGGAATTATCGCGGTATATGGGATTTATAAAATATTATCCGCTTAATAGACGGCGCAATAGGGTCTCATCCGCTATATAATGCGGGAAATCAATTCCAAGTACATATATAATATCAATTTCACTATACTGTGAAATATTCGCGGTATATGTTTTTAATAAATAACATCCGCTTACTAACGGCGCATAATGTCTATTTTAATAATCAATAGATAACAATCATCATTCAACATACATTCAAGAATTTTAAAATCGAAACCGATTCGATTGAGTGAGAAGTTCTCACCTTGATTTCAATTCCGTTTTAGCGATTTATTTCGAATAAAATTAAACGGACGTTTAATTTTACCCAAAATTCTCACTAACTCCAAATGACTCCAATCCAATTCCATAGTGTAGTGCTCGTCCATACGATTCCAACGCAACTGGTTTCGCGCGTTTTCGACCTCGTATGAAAAAGATATGCATTTTCAAAGTTTCCCGAATTTATAACATATAAATTACAACATAAATTTATAATTTTCTAAACCTAATTGATTCAAGCCGTTGGATCTCCTGCATCTGTATCATGACCGCACGTCTCTTCTCCCGTCTTCACGCGCGTTCCATTCTACAGAGACCACGAACCCATCAAGCTCCAATTAGGGTTATTTTCGCAACCACTACGCTCGATTATACTTCGATCAACCACTTCCATATCGAAGCTCGTGACGATAGCTACCTTCGGCTGCAAAGGCATGGAGCTCGGCCTCCATATGACGTGGGAGAACGTGTCGAATACAAGCATGAACGCGGCCCTCTTTTGGCCTCCACGATGCTTCGTTCGACCGTTGAACATAAGGATCTCATCATGCTCTACAATATTGTAGTTGGAAATTTCTCAGAACGATGCGTGGATTGGGAGTAATCGAAGGAAGAAATTTGAACATTTCTGGCCGTTCAGAACAATAGTGGCGGCCGGCCATTGAAATGGAACCCTAGGGTTTTATTTTTGTGAAAAAAAATGAATATTGGGGGCTTTTATAGAAAATTCGCGCGACACTATTCATCCCGGAATTTTCGAACTCCAAACGAAGCATGCCGGTTGGCGTTTCTAAGGTTTACCCTACGTTCCGAACACAATGGAACGTGTTTCGGGAGCTAATTCGGTCATCTGTGCGAGTTATGGCAATAAACGTTCAATTTAAAATTAAACCGATTAAACGATTTTCTAGGCGTTTTAGCTTGCACCGGACAAACGATACATCCGATTGATACGCAATTTGAAACCATACAATAATATCACATTAGGGATCCGACGAAACTAGTTTCGTCAAAATCCGAGACTGTTTGAAAAATGGCTATTTTAACTCGCTAGATTAATATTAAAACAATTTCGATGCGTTTCGAGCTGCCACGATCAAACGATAACTCCGATTGCTATGAAAATTAAAATCCGATAATAAAAAACTATTACGGATCCAGTGGAACTATTTTCGTCCAATTCTGAGACTGTTCGAAAATTGGCTAATTTCACTAGTCGATTAAATATTAAAATATTCAATTTTAACAAATTAACTTCTAATTCGATTTTAAAAGTTCTATAACATCATGATAACTTCCATATGATATAATAAAATTTTAGAAATAAATTTTAATCATATTTAACCCAAATTTCAATTATTTCTTTATTTCCAACTAATAAATTATCGATTTAATTATTCAATTAAATCCAATTATTCGAACTAAAATTTATTCGACTTATAAATTTCACTTATTTATATTTAAAATTAATTAAATATTCAAATTTCAATTAATATAAATTCTGGGTCGTTACAGACTTCCCCCCTTAAAAGAATTTCGTCCTCGAAATTACCGAGTAAGAAAAATTACAGAATTTATTAACTTTCCCAAAATCATAGTTAAACTTCTTACAAAATCTTTACTAAGTTTTCAAATCATACTTATTTACTAACCAAACTATATCGTTTAACTTTCAATTCCAAAACCAAAATTATAGTTTTCACAAATTTCCCAAATTTTCTCAAAATTTTTCTAATGCCTTAAATTTTCGGAAAAATTCGCCAGAGTCTCCTTTGCGCGGCTCGATCCGAAAAAAAATGACAGTATATATATCACAAACATACATCTCATCAAGTGATGAGGCATCCCGCAGGGAAAAAAGTGTAAAAGTACGATATTTAATCCGAGATATGTACCTTATATTTTATTAGCAAGCATATACGGCTAATATAGCGCAAAAGCGAGCTCCAAATGCGAAGCAATGCGCAATTCGCACCTACTATACACTCAACAAAAAACATGAGAACTTGCATATATGAAAATAATCTCAATATACATCATATAGCAACATAATAACTACATGTGCTAGCATAGCAAATGCAACAAAAGTAGCAATTGAACCCCCAACCAACTATCATCCATAACCAAATAAATATTCATTCATATTCTCATTAATATTCAATGAATTGATTTTCCATTTAAATCACATTTGATTCATTTACATTGGATTTTATAAACATTCATTCATATCCAATTTCAATTAGTTTGCATTTACTAATTTTCATTCAAGTTGGTTCACTTCCAAATCAAATTCAATTCTATTCAAGTCCACATATTATCCATTTGAATTCAATTTTATTTACATTCAATTTATTAGTTCAAATCAATTGCTAATTCCTTTAACAATATAAAGTTGAATTTCATTCATATAACTCAAGTTCAAATTCTTAATGACTTCACTTTCATTAATTCACTTATTAATTTACTTCTATACCAAAATCAACTTTATTCAACATCACTTAAGTTATATTCCTTCATTTCCCTTTCTATAAGTTATACAACTTATTTATTAACTTCCAAATCCATTAACTTATCCAAAGCTAAATTTATTATTCATATTATAAGTTCAAAACACATTTCACTTATATTTATCAATTACAACTTGGATTTTAATTGATTTACTTATACTTCCTTTAATTTAACTCCATTCTTTAAGTTAAACTTGTTCTATCAAAATTCAAATTGTATAAGTTATCAATTCATTTATCATCCCTGTAAATATTTTTAAATAGGATTCCAGAGTCTTTTCAATCTTTCAAAACCATTTTTGAAATAAATTCAATTATCTTTTGATTTTCCAAAACCAAATCCAAATTTTCTAAACAACTTCATTTAAAATAATTTGGCAGCAATTCCTCTTTTGGAAACCCGAAAATGAATTCTAATGATGTGGCCATCATCATCAGGATTATTTTCCAGCGACCGAAAAGAGTTTAGAGCTTTCATCTCTTCAAAACAATTTTCCCAAAATATCAAATCTTTTCAAAACACTTCTCTGGAATTTTGTTTTCAGAATATAAGTCACATTTATAAGTCTTTTACTTATATAATTTCACTTCTTGTATATAAGATTATTTCATAATTGTAAATCACATTAATTATAGTTCCATACTTATAATTCATTAGCTTATAAATTATTCTTTAAAAATTGTTGTTTTTATTCAACAACCAAACAATCAATTCATATATACTTTAATAATTCTGAAAAATTATTCCTTTATATATAAAATATAATCAAGGTAAAATTATTTCATTTACCCAATTTAAATAATACTATGTCGACATGCCTCGTTTAAGTGTTTAGAAATCCCTATCGATAATATGGCATCCCATCTACCGATCAGAATCCACAAACAGCTCAACGGATAAGCAAACACAATATAAAACAATTTATATTCACTAATAAATACGCACTCATATTTATTATTACACTCACACTCATTCTAGAGTACTACCGACTCTATCTCTAATGAGTTATACCCAACAGAGCCATGGTTGTCGCTTAACCATAAGCTCTGATACCAAATGTAACGAACGCGATTTTTCGTCCACGAATGCCGACATTAATACGTCTACTGTATCAACTGTCGAGCAATCGAAAGCCGAAAAACCGTACCGTTAGGGTTTAAGAAAAAGAAAAAGGTAGAAAAAGAGAGAAAAAGATAGAACAGAACAGAAACAACAGAACAATATCAGAATCTCAGAATTCGCAGCGGAACAACATATAATTGATAAATGAATAATCTTTAAACAAAGAACTATATCAGTCATTACATTACATCATATTACATTACATTACATCATCAGAGTGTACAACAACAAACAGCGGAAAAGAAATACAATATACTAGTAATACGCCATGCCATCCAGCTTGCCTCCAGCAATTCCTGAATTCCAGAATATCCTGATAAACCTTACTCTTGACTGCCCGTGTGGAAATTGGTGGGCACCCAGAGTTTAGGAAGGAAAACAATAAACTCCGAGTCAGTCATGTGACTAGTGTGAGAACTAAAACAGTTTATTTTTCTTTAAATCAAAATAGAGGAATATTTTTAAAGTCAATTCGCAATGCTTTTAAAAATGAGACTACCATAAGGCCTCCCGCACACACACACAATGCAAATGCAGAATCGGAGGAGATTTCTCCTTATGATAGTCAAAGATGCTTAATACGCATTAAAAAGAAACATTTGATATTATTACTAGTGTATAGTGTAGGAAAAATTCATTTCGAAAGTAAAGATATAAATCTTAGCCAGCATAGGCATTCCGCACTTATGCCTATTATAGCTACCATTCAAACAGTGGGGTGCCACCATAAGTGAATGATAGGTTCTACAACTAAAACCGTACAAGATCGTATTGTTTCTTTGGATTTCCAACAAATAGTCAGGCCAAGGAACTTCCCATTGCCACATGGAAACGCCTCTGGAATGACGTTTCGAGAACCAAACCGGATCTCTGCCAACACAAGGCCGGGTTACCCCTAACTGGGTAACTACTGACACGAATATGTCATCCCCCAATCGTAACCGATCTATCCGAGGATCCTCGATTTCCAACAACCACATAAGAATAATAATGCAGTAACCACATAGGCTAAGTATCTGGGCTCCATTCCATGATACCACCTCCATCCAGAAGGAATGACATACACTAAAGGGGCGCTACCCCCTAATAACCTTGCTGCATCCTTCCTGTTTTGACCATTTCCGGGGTGTGAGGTCCGAAGAAGTCTCGTCCACAAAGCCATGCTTTATACAAAAGCCGTGCTTTAGGTCAACGAATGATCATAGAAATGATCACAAAGATAAATGATCAAATAAATGATCCTATCACAAATGATCAAACAATGATCATTTCACAGCAACACTCAGCATGCCACACTACCAAATTGGGAGTATATCACTAATAACCTTCAACTATATAACCTCTGAGCTCGTACGTCTCAGAAAAGGGTGTTAAGCTAAGAGAATAAATTCTCCTCCACCAACAGAAATATATTTGAAAGAAATCAGTTTTATATCTCAACTTGTAATGTCAGACATACAATCCATACAAGTCTGTTCCGGGCTCGAACATAACCGAAGGCACTTACAAAGAAGTCCTTGCATTCCGGATAATTTCTAATCACGTACGGACTTCCCGTCACTAAGGGTGATAAAACCTCTATATCGGAGATCAGCCGATGCAGAGTAACTCAACGGTAATCCTTCTGTTTTCAAAAATATCCGGTCTTTAACACCGGTCATCAAATGCAATCCATAACGACGTATCACATACTCGGAATGGGTTATACGACCCCAAGGTCCTTTCCCGGCTAACCCGAATAGTGAGCGCTTATTCAAAAATAAGTGTGGCATTCAAATTCAAGCAAATCACAACAAATACCTATTTAAAGGTAAATATTGATAGTCGGATATTTAACTATCAATAGGCGTGTTCAACATCACCAAATCCAAATAATTTCACAAATTATTTACTTTCCAAAATATCTTTACTATATATAAAATTTCCCACACTTCAAACATTTGAAAAAAAGTTTCAAATCACTTTTCACCTTTACCACTTTTGAAAACAAATTTCAATCATTTTCCTTACTCGGAAATACTTTCTTTTCAAAATTGTTCATTTAAACCAATTAAATAAATCCTTACCGATTTACTTTATATTTACGTTCCAAAACTGTAAATTTATTCCCACACTTTAAAAATAAATCAACGTTTATTTTTAAACTAATTCCCCTTTCTTTCATAAATTCCATAGTGAATTTATAATCCCAAAATATCTATGATGTACGATTTTCAATCGATTTTCAATATTCACTTTCAATTTATCTTACAAGGATAAATTCTAAAACGTTCATTTCACATTGGAAAAATATTTCCATACTTATTTAATAATAAGTACATCACAGATCTATTTATTTTCAACATTTGAAAATATTCGATATACTTAAATCAAAATTAAGTATATATTTCATTCTTTTTAAGGAAACCATTCTCTTAACACGTTAAATTTGAGTCAAAACGAATGTTACGTAAAACATCGTTACGACGACCCAAAATCACTAGTATAGGGATTCAAAGTTTAAATAGATATATAAATCCCAATACTATATAAAACATTTCCTTTCGGAAATTATTTACTATAACAACAATGTTATAGTCCACCATTTCCTTCTTTCTCGAAAACGTCTATTTCAACAATAATGTTGAAATCTATGGTTTCGATTCATAATACATTTTAAAACATCTTTAAAATAATTAACTTCATTTTTGTAATATTCATTTTGCCAAACATGACCATTTTATTCAAAAATGTATTCACTGTCCAAAATCGTGAATATATTTCCTTTAATAAACTTAAATATTCAATTTGTCAAATTAAATTGATTTTGAATTTATAAACAATGTTTATAAATTCCATTTCTATTTATAAGCTTTGATTTATAAATCCCATTATTAACAAATTCCATTTATATCTCATTTAAATGCCAAAATCCGAAGATAATTACTTATAAATCTTCTATTTTACAAAATCTATTCATTTTGTAACTTCACAATTTGTAAATCTATAAATTCCGTTCACTTATGAAATCCATTTTTATTTCATTTTTAACACTTATAAAAACTCGTTTTAATATTCCAATATTTTTAATTTATAAAATATCAATTTTATAAGTCTTTTATATACATCGTTTTTAATAATTCAAAAATCCCAATTTAAACCAATTTATTCTTTTAATAACTTAAAAATCGTTATTTAAAGCTTATATATTCCAAAATCATACTTAAGCATTATTTTCCAAAAATCATAACTTTTATGAAAATAAAATTTTAACGTTTATTTATTTTAACAATTCAAAATTTAATAAAACGTATACTTTTGAAAATCACTTTAAAATTCCTTTTAAAACCAAAAATCATTATTTTAAAACTTCATAAATGGATCCGATGATGCAGCAGCACCAAATAGTCAATCACGACATCCAAATATCATATATCGATATGATAATCAACAAATATCAAAATATCTGTAAATAAATCAATACAGTTGAGGAATCCAGTTGGATCCCTCCAACCTGTTTCCCTACATCCACAAACATTAGCACAATACCAATTCCGCTCCAGTACGGAATTATCGCGGTATATGGGATTTATAAAATATTATCCACTTAATAGACAGCATAATAGGGTCTCATCCGCTATATAATGCGGGAAATCAATTCCAAGTGCATATATAATACCAATTTCACTATACTGTGAAATATTCGCGGTATATGTTTTTAATAAATAACATCCGCTTACTAACGGCGCATAATATCTATTTTAACAATCAATAGATAACAATCATCATTCAACATACATTCAAGAATTTTAAAATCGAAACCGATTCGATTGAGTGAGAAGTTCTCACCTTGATTTCAATTTCGTTTTAGCGATTTATTTCGAATAAAATTAAACGGACGTTTAATTTTACCTGAAATTCTCACTAACTCCAAACGACTCCAATCCAATTCCATAGCGTAGTGCTCGTCCATACGATTCCAAGCAACTCGTTTCGCGCGTTTTTGACCTCGTATGAAAAAGATATGCATTTTCAAAGTTTCCCGAATTTATAACATATAAATTACAACATAAATTTGTAATTTTCTAAACCTAATTGATTCTGGCCGTTGGATCTCCTGCACCTGCATCATGACCGCACGTCTCTTCTCCCATCTTCACGCGCGTTCCATTCTACAGAGACCACGAACCCATCAAGCTCCAATTAGGGTTTATTTTCGCAACCACTACGCTCGATTATACTTCGATCAGCCACTTCTATATCGAAGCTCGTGACGAGAGCTACCTTCGGCTGCAAAGGCATGGAGCTCGGCCTCCATATGATGTGGGAAAACGTGCCGAATACAAGCACGAACGCGGCCCTCTTTTGGCCTCCACGATGCTTCGTTTCCCATCTCGACCGTTGAACATAAGGATCTCATCATGCTCTACAATATTGTAGTTGGAAATTTCTCAAAACGATGCGTGGATTGGGAGTAATCGAAGGAAGAAATTTGAACATTTCTGGCCGTTCAGAACAATAGTGGCGGCCGGCCATTGAAATGGAACCCTAGGGTTTTATTTTTGTGAAAAAAATGAATATTGGGGGCTTTTGTAGAAAATTCGCGCGACACTATTCATCCCGAAATTCTCGAACTCCAAATGAAGCGTGCCGGTTGGCATTTCTAAGGTTTACCCTGCGTTCCGAACATAATGGAACGTATTTCGAGAGCTAATTCGGTCATCTGTGCGAGTTATGGCAATAAACGTTCAATTTAAAATTAAACCGATTAAACGATTTTCTAGGTGTTTTAGCTTGCACCGGACAAACGATACATCCGATTGACACGAAATTTGAAACCATACAATAATATCACATTATGGATCCGATGAAAATGGTTTCGTCGAAATCCGAGACTGTTTGAAAAATGGCTATTTTAACTCGCCACATTAATATTAAAACAATTTCGATGCGTTTCGAGCTGCCACGATCAAACGATAACTCCGATTGCTATGAAAATTGAAATCCGATAATAACAAACTATTATGGATCCAATGGAACTAGTTTTGTCCAATTCTGAGACTGTTCGAAAATTGGCTAATTTCACTAGTCGATTAAATATTAAAATATTCAATTTTCACAAATTAACTTCTAATTCGATTTTAAAAGTTCTATAACATCATGATAACTTCAATATGATATAATAAAAATTTAGAAATCAATTTTAATCATATTTAACCCAAATTTCAATTATTTCTGTATTTCCAACTATTAAATTATCGATTTAATTATTCAATTAAATCCAATTATTCGAACAAAAAATTTTCGACTTATAAATTTCACTTATTTATATTTAAAATTAATTAAATATTCAAATTTCAATTAATATAAACTCTGGGTCGTTACACATACGCTCAATATCGTACTCCCTACGAAAACAGATTTATCTTAGTTTTTCTTTATTCGAGGATGAATAAAAATATAAGTGTGAGGGTATTTGATATGCACATAAATATACATATTTTTACCATCATATTTATTCTAATTAGTTTAAATAAATGATCATATTGGGTATTTTAACTTGTTTTAACCAAAATCCATACTAATTCCAATTGTCACATATTCATCTTCAACCAAGGGCAATAATAGTCATTTTTGTGCATATATTAACTTGAGAAAATTTAGTTAGAAATTTCCATACTATTTTATAGGAATTTGATTTCAATTACAAGTTGTTTCATGAAGAAGATATGCATGCACAAAAGGAACATAAAGGAATGAAGATGGAAATAATTCCAAGTGAAGATCATGGAGGACCCTACCTACCCACCACCTTAATGTACAAATTAGAGGCTAATGCACATGCTTATGGAATTAATGGCTTCATGTACACTTAAATGATGATTAGTAGAAGTTAATGATTATTTGGCCTCCACACTTTCTCAATGGTATTTTGGGCATTCCCCAAATTATGTATTAGGGTTTCATGCTTGTATAAATAACCCATTATGTCTATGTAACCCTCTCTTAGTTAGTCTCTCTTAGTTTAGTTTTAGGCTTAAAATAAAACCAAGCTCTCTTCTTTATTTTCATGGCTATTTAGCAATTTCTCTTTATGTAATTTTTATGCAACTTCAATACATGTTCTTTTCCTTTTCATGCTTATTTACTTTCATGTTGTAATGTGAATTTATTTTTCATGGAAGTAGAATAGCTTTTCTTTATCTTGCTTTCTTTTTCCTTTTCTTTTTCTTTCATGTTGCAAGCTATATTTGTTGTTTTGATAACAAATATGAGAGGCTAATCCCTTCAATTTAGGTGTAATAAATCCTCTAATCATATAGTTTCAACATTTTGATAATTATAGCTCTCTTTTTGTGCTTAATGACAATGCTTGAAGTGGTTTAATTTGTTGTTTTTGTTTTGAATTTGATAGCCTATATTGTTGACACCATATACGCTATGCTTAAACAATTACGATCATAAATGCCTCTTCATCAAAATATGATTATGGCATAAGAAAGTGGTTTGAAATTCAAATTTTGATGGTCTATATTTCTAATTAATAGTTAATAGGCCATAATTAAAATAGATTTCATTTTCAACTTTGTTGTCATTTTCATGAGAGTTAGTAAGTGGTTTAAAGGTTGTGTTATAGTTTGATGACTTATGTTAAGCTAATTAATACCACAAATGAGCCATACTTATGATAAACACATCATTTAAACTCATTTATGACCAAAAAAGAGATCATAATTTCATTAATTGTTGAATTATATGATCTAGAAAGTGGATTTATCTCTAAATTGTCATTTAACTCTCATGGTTTTATATATTTTTCTTTTGCTAGTTTTTGTTAGTTTCTTACATTTTTAGTTAATCACACTTTCAACTTTGGTTAATTTGATTGAATATAATTTTAAAATCATCAATTCCCTACGGATCGACCCATATTCGCCACGCACTACAAGCGTACGTCGTGCGCTTGCGGTAGATTTAATTTGAAATTTTTCGATGGTTTTCTAACCCGATAGAAAATTAGTCGATTAACATCAACACGGTATAAAATAATTTTATATTCACTAAAAAATACGCGCTCATATCTATTAATACACTCAAACTCATTTTAATGTACTATGGACTCTATTTCTAATGAGTAATCCCCACCAGAGCCCAGGTTCTTGCTTAACCTTCAGCTCTGATACCAAATGTCACGACCCGATTTTTCGATTTTCGAAAATCTACATCAATACGTCCAATGTATTAAATGTCAAACAATAGAATGCCGTAAAAACAGACCGTAAGGGAAAGAAGAAGGAGGTAGAAGATGAAAATGGAAAACAACAATATAATCTCACAATCGCAGAGGAACAATGTATAATAGATATCAATAGGTTTTATACAAAGAAACTGTAATTGTATTATATATTACTTCATCAGAGTACAACATCAAACAAAAACACAACACTGAACACTTGTCCACATAGAAACTGTTTATGTAGCAAACCATACACGGTGGATAATATATCAAATACGTGTGATACGTCTCACCATCCAGCTCGTCACTCGAGCTCCACAGCATCATATCATGTATTCTATAATACTCGGTCTGACCCGAGCATTATAGTGAAATAACACCTGAGTCAGTATGGAAAAGCAGAGTGAGAAAACACACTCAATTGGATTATTAAAGTTTCTAAACTCCTTTGAAAACAAAGGTATCCCATAAAACCACGCCACAAATAAACATGTTGGGTTTTTACCTTACGATATCCAAAACATTTTTATCAAATTCATCTGATATTATAACAGTGTCTATAGAAAGTAAAATAGAATCTAGATGAAATGCTTGCATCTCACACTCCAGCAATAGTTGGACACAATCAAAACCATACAGGCGCTTATTGGAGATTGGATTCCATACAATGGCTGGGCTACTGGGGTACTGCCCGTCACAGTACCTGGTCTATATCAGCATACCAAGGATCCAACCTGATCCCCTACAACACAAGACCGGAGCTACCCCTTACTGGATAGTCAGAATAAGATCACCTCGTGGTTGGGATCAGCAACCGCCCACACAGTCGAAATAAAGGGACATCTAGACAGGGGTGACCTTACCCTAATTGGTTGCTAGCCGCTTAGCCTTGCTGCACCTCCCCTGTTTTAGCTATTCCCGGTTGATGAGGCTTGAGGCTATGCATTACCTTTTTAGCACACATTCACTTAGAATGCTTATCGTCCTCCTAACGATGTTATGATAGCATTCATCCATACAAGTCCGTTCCGGGTCTGAACAGAACCGAAGGCACTACTCCTACTACATCCATTTTGGAATCACCCTCAGGAATAGTAGCAATTAGCCCTTGCACTTCACCGCTTCATCTTCGACTCCAAGCTCTTGGCTTCCTTATGAAAACGTTCAAACTGGATCGAAGTTGTTTTCGGGAAATTAATCTCAATCTCGGTCTCTTCGAAACGATCAGCGCATTGGCAAGTATTGATATTCAGTTATTTAACTATCAAATCGCACAATCATCCAAACAATTGTTTTATTTTTACCGAAAAGCACCAAGTCCTAATAACTAAGATTTTAAACAACTTAAATCACTTTATCTAAAGATATATATACTTTAAACATTTAAAATAAAAACTACTTAAAAGACTTTATTCAAAATAATAGTTATGAAATTCCATAATAAGTTTCAAGTAAAACATAGCCAAAACTACCTTTAAAAGAAAAGTTATTTATATAAAGTATAAATATTTAGTAACTATCTTTTGAATCATAATACTAGTTTAACCTTTAAAATAATTACTACTATAACTAAATTATTAAATATTTACTTTAAAATATTAAAACAATTTAATAATAAATTTCTCTAAAATATTCTTTTAAACAACTTTAAAACTTAAAACTTATACTTAAAAATCTGCTTTGGAAAAAAAGTTGGCTTTTTAGGAAATTTCACTTTCCATTCCAATATAACCGTCTAATTATTTATAAATCCTTCTTATTATCCCAACTTAATTTACGTCTCAACCCGTAAATTTTCTTTCCATGCCTTTAAAAATCGAACGCTATTTATTTAAAAAACAAATTACCCATTACTTTATAAATTCCCACTGTGAATTTATACTTTCAAATATCCACTGATATCTTATTTCACTTTATTAACCCAGTTTATAAACTCCATGGACTCATTCTCCTTTTAAAACACAGTTTCAAACACTAAATCAATTTTCAATTCGATTCCAAAATTTACTCCATTTTAAAATAAATACCTTACTCAATTTTATTTCAAAACCCATTAATTTCAGATTTTACTTCTTTATTATGATTTAAAATCTGATTTAAACGAAAAATATCAATTTCATACTATATTTCAAAATTCTCCTTTTATTTCTTCCAAAACCATTTAAATCCTTAATTTAAAAATAAATTCTTTAATTTTTAAACAATACCACCTAAATTCTTAAAATTCATTTATTTCCATTTATTCAAAAATCTTTTTTCCATACTTGGAATTTGTTTATTAGAATTTAAAAATCACCTTTTATTCCTTCCCAATGCATTCCAAAATTTACTCCATTTATTCCAAAACCATTTTAAATAATTTAAATCACTTTATTCAAAGATATATATACTTTAAACAACTAAAATAAAAACTACTTAAAAGAATTTATTCAAAATAATAGTTGTGAAATTCCATAATAATTTTCAAAAACCTTAGCTAAAACTACCTTTAGAATAAAAGTTATTTATATAAAGTATAAATACTTAGTGGCTATCTTTTAAATTATAATACTAGTTTAACCTTTAAAATAATTACTACTATAACTAAATTAATAAATATTTACTTTAAAATCTGAAAAAAATTTAAATAATAAATTCCTCTAAAACATTCTTTTAAACAACTTTAAAACTTTTAACTTATAATTAAAAATCTGCTTTGAAAAACAAACTTGGCTTTTCATGAAATTTCACTTTCCATTCCAATATAACCGTTTAATCATTTATAAATCCTTCTGATTTATCCCAATTTAATTTACATCTCAAGCCGTAAATTTTCTTTCCCACACCTTTTGAAATAAAACCACTATTTATTTTTAAAACAAATTACCCATTCCTTTATAAATTCCGATCATGAATTTATACTTCCAAATATCCACTGATATCTTATTTCACTTTATAAACCCAGTTTATAAATTCCATAGACTCATTCTCCTTTTAAAACATAGTTTCAAATACTAAATCAATTTTTAAAATGATTTCTAAAATTTACACCGTTTTAAAATAAATTCCTTTACTTACTCAATTTTATTTCAAAACCCAATAATTTCATATTTTACTTCTTTATTATGATTTAAAATCTTATTTAAACAGAAAACATCAGTTCCATACTATATTTCAAAATTCTACTTTTATTTCTTCCCAAACCATTTAAATCTTGAATTTAAAAATAAATTCTCCAATTTTTAAACAATACCACCTAAATTCTTAAAATTCATTTATTTCCATTTATTCAAAAATCTCTTTTCTCATACTAGGAATTTATTTATTAAGTTAAAATTCAACTTTTATTCCTTTCCAATTCATTCTTAAATTTGTTCAAATTAGCTGAATTATTTTACTTAAAAATTCTCTTTTTAATTCCTTCAAGAATCCATTCTTTATATTTTGATATCTCAATATCCCAAAATATGTTCAGTCAAACCATAGCATTCAATATTTTTAATTTCCAATATAATCCATCCCAGATTATCACATAAATCACATTACTGAATATAAAATGAATTCAACATTTTGAGGAATCCAGTTGGATCCCTCCAACCTGTTTCTCTACATCCACAGATGGTAGCACAATATTATACCAATCCCACTTTGAGGGGGATATCGTGGTATAAAGGGTCATCGGCTATTATGCGGGGTGCATAGGGTCTCATCTGCTATATAATGCAAGAAATCAATCACTTCAATATATATATATATATACACATACATACATATATATATATATAATATCACATCCATGCTGATAATAGATCATCAATCCAAGAAATCAATCCAATAATTAAAATTTAACTAATTAAATTTATATGGTAGTCCAAATGAGTGAGATTAAATCATCTTTATTTTTGTTGCAACCCATTTCCATCTTGACTTGTTTTCTTCACGATTTTTAGACCTTATAATAAACATTATAAGGTTTTATTAATATTCTAATTGGTCGAACAAATTAATTACCGTTTAATAGTTTTAATTTTAACTAATGATTTAATTTAAACAGATAACTAAATTCTAAACTAATCTCCCTTTAAAGAACTTTTAGTAACTAAAATAAATTAAATAAGAAATTAAATAAGTTAACCATCTTAATATTTATTTTTAAAATGAAACAGTAAGTGAATATATATATATATTCTTTCATTTCTTTTGAAATCACACATATATACTTATAAAATAACTTATATAGATTCAAAATCCAATTTTTAAATAAACTCTTCAAAATTTTAAAATCCCCATATATTTTTCAAAATCTTATCTTTGAAACTATATATATATACACTTATAAAAATAATTTATATTCCCATTTAAAGTTTATATTTTCCTAATTCTTATCTTCGCATATTCTTTTCTATTTACCGTTATAATATCTGCGAATCATGATTTATATTAAACCCTATTCAAACTTAAAGTAGGTTCAAGCATATATCACATATATATTTTTGTAATCCATATTTTTTTAAATTAAATTAAAAAAATAAAATAAACAACTACCTCACTACTTATCGAACACGACTCGACTGCCACAACTCGAATGAGCCACACCACCCTTCAGTTGCCATCAAACGCGAAACCCTAGCCGACCACTACATCCCACGATAGCCTTAAGCCTCGCGCCTCTAGCTTCTACACCTTACCTCACCGGAGATCGAATCCTCTATGGCACTGCCCTCTGCAGCACTTAATTCTCTAAGCATCTCTAACCCCATCACCAACGGCGGTGCATGCCTCACATATACGTCAAACTGATGCTGATACCTCGATCGAGTTCGATCTGCTTCAAATCTTGAATCGACTTAAACTTCCAATCTACTCAAATGCCCACTGCTCAAATCGATTTTGAGAAATCGAATGAATGAAAGAACAGGATATGAGGATTTATCCTACTATTATCGAACAATTCTCTTTTCTCGTTACTGAATCTGATTTCGATTTTGTTTTCAGCTGAAATGAAGAGGAGAGGATTTCAACTTCGGCCATAAATTTTCTACGATCTGTTATACGTGTTGAATTGTTTATTTTTAAAGGGACGCATGCTCTACCAGGTGAACATGTGTTTTAAAATTTTCTTGCGTGAAAACATTATTATATTAAATACATAGAATTCAAATCGTCTCGATAACACAACTTAAAATCTTGACCTCCTATCGATGCGTGCTGCTAGGCGTTTATATTGTTATATCCCTATTCCGAACGCGATAGAAAAGATTTCGAGTCCTAATTCGATTGTATGAAGAAGATAGCTTTTTAGATCCAGTTGTTATATTGAATTGTTTAATATGGATTTCAATGCGTTTATGTATCGTACGATCACACGATAACTCCAAACATCAAGAAATTTGAAATTAGATAATAATACGCTATTATGGATCCAGTGGAACTAGTTTTGTTGAATTCCGAAACTATGCCTTGGAAGGCTATTTTTAAATATCAATTTAAATGATATAATTTTAAAACTGAACAGAACACTTTCAAACTCAAATTTAAAACTTCTATTATTGTCAGTATCATCAATATAACTTTTATAAGCCTTTAAAATATTTTTAACAAGCTTGAAACTCCAGATTCTATATTTTACCCAATTTCCAATTATTAAATTCAATGTTTAAATTATCCAATAACTAGTGATATTTGAAATTTAAAATATTAGAATTTAACTTTTAAATATTTTAAATCATTAAATATTCCAATTTCAAATATCCAAAATCTCGGGTCGTCCCAAAAGAAGTGAAAACAAGGCTACAGAAAAGAAGTCATTAGCATTCAATGCAACAACTGAAGATTTGGAACCAGACAGTGATGTGGGGATTACCTTCATGACAAGAAACTTTCGAAAATTCTTAAAATATAGAACAATGAATAATTACAAAATAAACGATCAAAGGAATTTCAAATATAATACGGAGAACGTCAACAATGATAGATGCTACAATTGCAATAAGGTCGGGCATCATAGGAAAGATTGTCAATGTCCAAATAAATAGTTATTCCCTCCAAACAATGACTCGTCAAGGAAAAGAAAGAAAGCATACAGGTCAACTCTTGATGACTCAGAATCATCATCTAGTGACGATGAAAAGAAGACGGATAATTCAAATCCGTGTTTCACTACTATTTATGAATCAGATGATGATGGGAGTATAGATCTAAAAATAGGTACGCATTTACATTATTTTTAGTTTTTTTTGTTTGAATGGATGCTTTTTTGTTTGCTTGATTCTCTTAAATTCCTTGAATTTTAAATTCAAAATTTCCCTTTGAAATTTCAATTTTAAATTCAAAAATAATATTATTTTAATAATATTTTGATTATTAAATTATTAGTATTTAAGTATTATTTCATTTAATGTTATTATAGGAATTATATAATTAGAATATAGGATATAATATATATATATATATATATATATATATATATATATATATATATATTAGAAATTCGGAATAGAAACTTGTTCTTTGATTCAATAGGCACATGTTGACATACCCAAAATACCCCATGTCGACATGCCCATTAGAATTTGAGTTCAAAATTTGAATTCAAACTTTTGAATTTCCCTCCACCTTTTCACCAACTTCAATACTTTGGAAAGATGTTTCTTGACCAGAGAATATGTCTATAGAATCTCTATTTGTCTCACTCTTTTTATCGTCACTTTTCACTTTTATTTCAAATTTCAAATTTATCTTCATTATCTTCTACTCCTCTCAAAATTTTTCAATAGCCTCTCCAAGCACTTCTAACACCATTAGGCTTCCAAAATATGTCAAAAACTTTCTTTTTAATGACCCGGAAGCTATCAAAGATTACACAAACTATGTAAACTTTGGTAAAATTCATACGGGAAAATTTGCTATTTTTGAAGATTTTCCTACTTAAGAAATTGAAAATCTTTTTCATCAATATTCTATTCTTAATTTAGTTGATAACAAACAACATGATTTTGTATGTTATCCAAATCTTATTAAGATGTTTTATGTGAATTTGAATTGTGGGTTTTATGATGGAGAAGAAGGACAAATCTAGAGTAGTGTTAAAGGAACACAAATTGTTTTGAATTGTAAAATTTTGGAAAATATTTTAGGACGCAAGTTTACCGGAATGAATCTCTTGTAATTTCAAATCAGTGAAAATGGTCGAGAAACATTTCATCACATCTTTGAAGGGGATGACAATTTTGAATTAAAAAATCGCTATTTTCGTCCAAAAGCAAGAATTGTTATTCTTCTTATCCAACACACTCTTATACCAAGATCGGGAAACTACAACAACCCGACTTTGAAAGTTTGCAAAGCTCTTTTTGCAATTTTTGAAAATTATGATATTAATTGGGCTCAAGTTATTTTGAATGAGCTAAGGCCCAAGAATTTTACTATGGGTGAAAACGTATTATATCATAGAATTTATCTCACTCGGATTATTAATTACTTTGGAGTTGATTTCAAAAGGGAAGAATTTATAACTAGAAAAGTGTTCAACGATGGAAACATTTGCCTTATGCAAATTCCATTAGTGTTTCAACCATATGAAACGCTTACTGAAAAGGAAGAAAGACTTGCTCATAAAGAGATGGAAGAAATGGAGGAAGAAGAAGAAGAAGAGGAAGAAAAAGGAATGGAAATTAAAGAGGAGGAAGAGGAAGATCAAGAAACTTACTTAGAGAGTATTGAATATCCTACTAATCCATCCAACAAGACCATTCTTAATAACCAAAGAATTATAATGGAAAATCAAAAGACACTTAAGAGATCAATGAGTAAGAAAATGGATAAGATTTCCACTAAAATCGACAAGTTCTTCCGAAAAATTAGTAGAAAGCCTGGATTATCATCTTCATAATCTTCTTTTAATTAGTTTTAGTTCATGTTATCTTATGTTCTATCTTTGTATTTTCTTTATTTTAGTTAATATTACATTATCTTATGTAATGTTGCAAGAATTATTCATGAAATCTTTCATTTCCTATTATTCAACTTCACTTGTTTCTGTAATTTCTTGTTTTTATATTATACAAATTTTAGTTTAATAGATTTGTTCATAATATTCAAAGCAGAGCAAAATGTCACTTTAGGCAAAGGCATGTCAACATAAACCATCCCCTTATCTAGACATACAATGGGCAGAAAATAGTTGCACTTTCAAATTTTAATTCCATGTAACTAACTTGTGTCTATTCATTTCAAACGACTTTCAACCCCTATTTATATCTGTTTCTTTTAGAATAAATTGTCAAACTTCGTCTCTAATCACTCTCTTTCATAGTTCTTCCTATTTCTTGAATTATGGCTCCTCCGATTAAGAATCTAAGTGATAATCTTGAAGAAACTCTCACTTCCTTTATGAATATTCTTACATTCATACTTCGTAATCAGCGTCACTTAGAATTGAGTCAAATACAGATGATCAAGGAGCAAGAGAGACATTTCGACACCCTTCGTTGGATGATCTCAGCCCTTAACAAAGACGATCTCGAAGGAAATCCACCAGTCACTCTCAACAAAGATAAATAAGAATAGGATGCCATCAAAGCAGACCCTATCTTTGGAGAAGATGGATGGGTGGAAGTACCAAGGAATGTCTAGTCATTCTATATGCTATTCATTTGATTTGATTGGTGTGTTTTAAACTAAATTGACTTAACTTATTTGGTATGGTTTGTATATATGTTTGGATTGCATAAATACTGTAAATATGATTGGTTGATGATTGATTTACTTTTTGAATTACACTTATGATCACGTTTCATACTTATGATCACACTTAGCACTTATTACACTTATATATGGATTACTCTATTTTATTATGGTTGATTATCTTATATCAAGTCTAGGGAATTCATTAGTTAGAAGTTTTTGTTGATGAAAAAGGGGGAGAAGTTATAAAATAGTAGTTGGCTTGGAGTAAGGGGAGTTACGGAGTAAGGGGGAGTTATGAGTATATTTTATAAATACAGGTTGTCATCATCAAAAAGGGGGAGATCGTTAGGAACTGAAATGTTAGTTTTGATGATAACAACCTGTTTAACTTATCTTATTATAAAATAATACTAACACTGTTGCCTAGATAGATATGTATATGCAGGATATATATGTATATATGTGTGTGTGTGTGTGTATGCAGGTACCGATTTCTGAAGACTGATTAGTAAAAAGACTCAAGACTCAAGATTCAGAATGGAGATATCAAGATTGAAGACTCTAGAGTATCAAGATCAAGATTTCAAGATATGTGTCTAGTTTTTGTTAAAAGTCCATGATAGCATAGAAATCTTCATTCCGAATTTCATTTGGGATGGAACCCATTTCTACCTTCTTATTGGCTTACAAACCCACGACAAGTAGCTTACAAACCTACGACAAGTGGCTTACAAACCCACGAACATCTAGTTTTGTACAAGTTCTTGAGTCTTGATGTGATGAGATAATCTGCAGGAAGAAGCTTACAAAACTACTTCAAAATTGTTTTTCAAAATGATTTTCAAAACTGCTTTTCAAAATATTTTAGCCTTAAAATTATCTTTCCAAATTATTTTATAAAAAGATGTTTTAGCCCTAAAATATTATTTGGTTTTGTTTTGAAATAAACTCTTTTTTTAAACTTCATTTTCAAAACAAATTTTACGTTGTTTTTTAACATAGGGATGTCAACATCATGGGATACCCCTTGTCGATATGGTGGTCGTTGAATTCAAAAGTTTCAATTTTCAAAAGAAGTGTCTATTCGTTTAAATCTCTTCACGAATGGTGATGACCGTTGGTTCTTTATAAATAGCATTCACAAACGATTTTTTTAACTAACTAATTTCTTATTTTCTTCACTTCTTCTTCTCCACAAATCCATATTCTATAATTTTCATATTTTTAAGATCATGCCGAATTTCTGCCGAATTCTTAAGTGAATTAAATTAGAATCTCATTCTCGTTTGATTCTGTGTCCTCTCTCAAAGATGAACGTGCTATACAAAGTTATAGGATCAATTGTAATCAAAAGTTTATCGAGTCTTTCTATAAGGTGTGGTTGCTCTTGGAAATCAATTGGGTGGTCTTAGTCCCGTATATCAAGAGAGTTTTCTTCGGACTCGTGAAACAAGAGGGTACCTCAAGGCCTTTAGAAATTGAGGATTGTAATCTCAACATTGGTATAATAAAAATCTATATGAGATGGTTTGCCTTGGTATAGGTCTGAAAGTAGGTAACTCCGAACCAGTATAAAATCCGGCTTGTTCTTTCCTTTTACTGCTTTTTATTTACTTACTGCATTTGTGTTTGATTCTGTGTTTGTTCTGTGATTAAATTCTACATTTGTTTGTATCATAATTTTAAATTTGTCCATATAAGTCTTAGAATCCATTAAACACTGTTCACCCCCTTCTAGTTTAAATTAGCCTTAAGATCCTTAATCCGCACTCACTTTCAGTCCTGCCCACTAAAACCTACTCGCAAGTCCGGGTACAGTGTCATACAAATATCCTACTCCATTCACCTTTTGACTGCCTACAAAGGTCTGCTTCGCTAAGCCTGCAATGCAAAAGCAGTCAAGGCATACTCTCTTGATATAACACCTACAAACCTGCCTCCGTGGGTGCAACTTCGTTAGCCTACCCCAAAGGGCATTCTAAAATACCCTCACGTCCTATTGAAGTCTTGTACTTCCTTCTAGCCCAAACTAACTAAGTTGGACTCCCTCTTTCTATACTAAAATCAACGATGAACTGCTTCATTAGGCTCTTCATCCTTTGAGTTACTCCTAATGCATCTTACCATTTATTAGACCCTATGTCCAATCTTTTATTATGCATTTAGTTTACTTTTCTTATTCTATTGGCTACTTATTTACTCTAATTAGCAAGCCTAACCCTACCTAACTATTGTGAGACCATAAGTTCCTAATTGGTAGGGAATGTTGTTGGTATGGGACACTTCTTTCATTTTGCTTATTAACTTAATCCAAGATCTAAATTGATAAAATAAGCCTCTTTTGTTTCTTTCTTTATGATTATAATTTATGTGTTACAATTATACTTGCAATTGTTGCTTTTATATTCTCTTCTTTCTTTTATAACATACAAGTTATAAGTGTAATTACAAGTGCCTCTCTTCTATTCTAGTCTGTCCTCTATTATTATGATACTATATTCTTTTTAATTCTCTTATAATATATGATATCTTAGCTTAGGACTACATCCAATTATCATAAATTACTTATCATAATAACTGCTTTACTTTTATTTTACTATCTGCGTAGTAATGTAGATCTAGGCACATTTCTGTTTATTATATCTAGTCTTGTCAAATAATTAACTTGATTTCTTTTTTAATTTCTTTAACTCCTCAATTTATTCTCTTTTATTATAGAAAGTAGTTCTATTCTATTTGGTTGGTTATAAAAACTGTGCTAAAAATCAATTTCCATATTTTAATACTAAATAATGCTGTAAACAATAACTCAAAATTGCAAGATATTTCTTTTATTGCCTCTTTAATTATTGGATAATGCAAAATATAAAATTGTCTCTATATTACACTAATTCTCTTTTTCTTTCTTTTATTCATGCAATTACGTTTATCGTTATTCTTACAATATTAAACTATGGAAATGTATCCCCTTTTCTAAACCAACCAACTAATCTATCACTAACTTCCAAATCAAGATATTAAGTATTCCTCTTTTTAATTTGTTTCCCCTATTTTAGCATAATTTAAAGTAAATTTCTTACTTTCAGGCTTATGCCTTTCTCTATAACTGTTAAGCCTAATATTATTCATATTTAATTGAATTCCTATCTTTCTTTTCCATATAAATAATAATTAAATATAAGCTCTCTTATAGAATTTACAGTTTCAGCATAACTAATTAGCAGAACTAATTACTGAATTAAATGCTAAATTGAAATATTTAATAGGAATCTAACGATAATATATCATAAACTTAAAAGATATATAATTTAAATCCACTCATATGTCATCCTTAGCTCTGCTTCATGGTCTTAGCTCTACTCCAAGGACTTCCTGTATCCCCTTCTAAGGTTTCTAATATTTTTATTAAGAAGATCTTCTTCCTAGAAATATTTTCTATTTAGTGTCCAGCCTCAGGCATTGAACCCAATTGGGAGGAAATATGATTGTGAGAAAATAGGTAGGCCTATGGTCCTATTTATAGTAGAGTTTGGGGATCTCAGACCACCGGATTTTTGGATTGAATCTGGCGTAACCATGTCATAGGATCGCTGTGAATCGTTGGATCTAGAAAACAACGTTCCAGATTGCGCAAAAATCAAAATTGAGGAGTTCCGCATGTACCTGGATGAATTGTCGTCCATGATATAACGTGGGCTGACCTACAGGTCGACCTATGTGCTTTGAAGGTTGACCCTGGGGTCGACCTATGTGCCTTGGAGTCAACCTATGAGTCGACTCATGCTATTTTTTTCTTTTTCCTGATTTTCGTTTCTCTCGTAACTTCTTCTTAATAACTCGGAGTTCGACAAGTTATATATGAAAATTGATCAGAAATTGCCACGAACACAATGGTATAAGTTTCAAGGCCATATTCTGACAATTCCAAACATGTTTATTTTCATTATTCATCGCTATTTGGTTATTTAATTGTCAAAAAATGCAAGGGGTTACACTAAATCTACAAGACTTACTTCCCTTGCTACTCAGAAATTTCCCACTATGACTAATCCTAACCCTATCTTAGACGAGAATGTAGTGTGCGAGTGATGCAGGAAAGTTAAATTTGAAATGATGAAATATTTTGATGAACAACAGAAAGTTAAATACCCACAGTGCATAAACAAATATGCTGCTAGAATTCAAAAAACTCAATTGCGATAAATATCTCCTTTTGAAGCGCATCACTGAATTGGAAAGGGAAAATAAGACCTTTAAAGGCTCAAATAGAGCTTTCAACCGTGCTTTGAAAACTAACATTGATGCGATTAATGACACGATAAGGAAGAAAGAGAATAAACTTAAAGAGGTTCTTTATATCGCTATCCATCACATCGTAGATCCTTTAATCGCTGAGAACCTGAACAAAGCTGCTCAAGATTAATGAAAAATTCATATTTATGAAATAGACATATTTGTTTTGTACACTTGTAAATAATTTCATAAGTTATGTAAATCGTGTAAATTTCGTAAATATCACTTTAGTTTGTGATCCTTTCCTGTAATGTTATCTCTAAAACATTTGTTTGTTTTCTTATAACACGATGTCTGCATTTGCTGGATCTTTCATTCTTATTTACTACTCTGACTTCCCTGAAAAGTATGAAGCATATAATATTTCCTATTGTTAGCTTGAAATTGATATAAAATTCTATCTATATCATTTGCGTAGATCAACAAATCATTATGTCAATCATATGGTAATAATTGAATAGTAATTATATTTGATTATATGGCTTGAAACCCATCTTTTACCGTGATGAGAAATAATTAAGCTTTTAACTTTAATCGTATTGTTGGAATATCTGAAGTCCGTTGATAGAAAATTTTATCCTCAGCCCGGGGTATAAATATATCTAGAAAATCATCCGCTTAAGCTTACCAATAGGGATTAGTAATGATTAATTAATAGAAGTCCATAAACCATTATCTAAAAATTCATAGTAGAAATCCAGTGACCCATATTCAGGCACTAATGAATGAACTCTGAAAGTTTGGAAGTGCAAAACACAGATCTGGGTATTAGTGGATGATGTTTAGAAGTTAAGAAACTTGAAATTCAGATTCAAGTATTTGTGGATGATGATCGAAAATTCATAATAACGATTTTCTTGATAGAAGCCTTTGATCCAGATTCAAGCATTAGTAGTGGATAATCAAGAATACGTAATAGAAAGCTCAAGCCTAGATCAGGGAATTAATAAATAAAATCAAGTAAGAGTCTCGAAACCTAGATTCGGGTATTAATAAATGGAGTTCAAAAGTGAGAGACCCGAGAACCAGATTCAGGTATTAATAAGTGAGGTTCTGTTCTACTTCATAGTTGCGATTTGATTTGCTGCTTCTCGAGCTAAAACGTATTAGTCCGTCATTTGATATCCCACTTCTTAGGCTTTGAAATCTTAGTCCATTGTAGATATGCCGCTTCATTGACTTGGACATCTTTGTCCTTTGTTTGATGAGCCACTTCTTGGGCTTGAACGTCTTAGTCCATCATTTGGTGAGCCACTTCTGGGCTTGGACGTCTTAGTCCACTGTTTGGTGCTCTTGGTTAGCTTATTCTTAAGGCTGGAACCAAGGACTTAGCCAGCGTCCCTCTAGGAGTCACCATGACCTGACCAGAGGCGTGGCCATGGGCTTGTCGATGCTTTAACTTGGCTATAGCATAGCACATATAAAGGCTTACACTCCTCCCTTCAGGAGGTGCCCTGCCCTGGCCATAGCATGGCGTGGATAGGGGCTTGTCGATGCTTTAACCTGGCTATAGTGTGGCGTGGGTAAAGACTTACATTCCTCCCTAGAAGGTGCCTTGACCTGACCAGAGGTGAGGTTAAGGGCTTGTCGATGCTTTAACTTGGCCATAGCATGGCGCGGTTAAAGGCTTACGCTCCTCCCTCAAGGAGGTTCTCTGCCCTCGCCAACTTGGTACAGATAGAGGCTTTGACCATTAAGATAATATCCAAATAAAAGGAGCATTTCACTCTTAGCCATATAGATTCTTTAGAAAAGTAGATCTTTATTGATATTTCTTTACAAACACATTGATCTTGCCTTGATGTAAAAAGTTGATTATCATTCCTACCAAGGCTCTGTAGTAGAAGTTTCATGACCATTCATCATATGGTAATGGCAGTAGAAACCTCCCAGATTCCTTTCATATTTTGGTTTCTTCTTCTGTGATGGCCATTAGTTGAGCTCATCGCTTGTCAAAAAGTAAACATTTTCTATGGATGTTGTTAGACTGCACTCTTTAGGAAGTCTTGACTTGAAACTTGCTTCTTAAAGATGGCTTCTAAATCTTTTATTATTTGGCTCTATAATTCCCCCTTTGATAACTGGTTTCCTCTTAAAATTCTTTGGGGTTCCAGTGTAGACATTGTCCCATTTGTGACTTGTCCCTATTTGTATGCAAAGGCACCATAATATGCCATTATTCCTTCTTTAAAGATTGTGCCTTTGGTATAGTGCAAAATTGTTTTTCTCATTTGGTCAAATGAATTGTCACTTCCCTTTTTCTTTTCCCCTAAGGCAAAGATTCGGGTGGGGCCAAAAGGGTTTAAACTCCATTTAAGTGGACGATAAGCTTCAACTTTCTTTTCCTTTATGATTCTTAAAGCCTTCATCCTTAACAGTTGTTCTTTCAAGGAGATTCTTATCAATAGCTGCCTCTATGGAGAATCCAATTAAGTGTGGTTCCAAGGATCCTTGCCAAGATTTTTTGATTCTGCTGGCCATTATGAAGTAAGATAAAAAGTGGATAAACTAGAAATAGAATTTGGTTAGAGATAAGTGGTGTTGGATTAACCACAAGGACGTAGGTTCGAGCCCTCCTTCTAGCGCCAAAATATTAACAAGAAAACTTGTCAACATCCCAAATTTGAAATATTAGTCCTATAGGTCTCTTTTGGTTTGTTAAAGAGAGCTAGAATGTGAATGCCGTCTTTAGATCAGCTTTTGAATTAGTCCTTCTTCTATGGTTTCCTTTTTATTGACCTTTCGACTTGGTCGAAAGGCTTAAATTCTCCTGTTTAAGGCCATTTGAGCTGAATATATTAGTTGGGTTATCCCTTCGTAACGACCCTTACGAAGCAGTTGTAGAAGCCTAACAGATAGCTCTAAGGTTCAAGGGTATGATTTGTTCTGAATGGTTTCAACTTTTTCAAAGGCTATAATCTTAAGTGACTTGAGTTTGAACTTGGAATTAAAGATAAAACTGGCTTGAGCCCAAGTTTTAATCCACTAGGAGGTAGGGGTCCAGTGAAAGTTTGCCTGGATTAAATAGCTAGAATTACTTGAAAATGCAGGGGTTTCGACTAGGTCGGAAGATGTTTTTCCATGATACCTGAAATATAGTGATGGAACTAATAAAAGCTTTCAAAACAAGGAAATAATTAAGAATATTGAAGTCTTCCCTTTATTAAATCAATGAAGCCTTTATTGATCAATTTTTCTAATTTGATTTACAAATTAAGGTTTACAACTTTGTAGAATTAAGAGAATACAAGTGTGGGTTGATTGAATTTGGATCCCTTGAACTAGGCCCCTTGCGTCTTATTTATAGTGCGTGTTGGCACCTTTCGACAAAGTGCTTTCGACCTGGTCGAAAGATGGCTTTAGATGCCTCCGTACTCCTTTCGCACTTGTGCTTCCCTCTGCAATGCTTTCAAATAGGCTCAAATGCCTCCATCTTTATCGAAATGGGCAACTGCGCCTTCTCTTCTTTATGTTGCTTTGTATGAGCTTTCGATTCTGTCGATTGGTTGTTTCCAGGAGCTTCGAAGGTGTTGAAATGGTGATGGTTTTGATTCTATTTGTAGCTTCCAAACATATGCTTGCGACTTGATACGAACCTTCCTTGGATATCAAAGGCTTCGACCGGTTCGAAAGGCTTGAATTTGCTTTTGAAAGGATTATTTCGACTAAGGTATGCTTTTGAATGGGCGGAACTTTTGGACTTGAAAGGTTTGGCGCGCATATGAAGGGTTGTTACACATTACTTCGAAAGCTGTTTCTTTAACTCATTCGAAAGGTCTTCATGTAAGCGGAAGCACCTACTTCAAAAGGTGTCCAATGAAACAGAAGCATGCTTTCGACCCTTTCGACCTCTTCGTAAGCTTTTGATACTTCTAGTCTTTGGCTATTGCATCCCTTCAACTTATTTAAAAGGTCTTACTAGAGCTTCCTTCTCTTTTCTTCTTTGCCTTCTATTCATTTGGGTTTCGACAAGGTCGAAAGGATATTTGGTAGTAACAATGGAATATGAGTTGGAATTATTTGGAATAAAAATTTTCCAGACTCATACAACCATAATTTACAACTAAAAAGGAAACATTTAATAAAGTTTGAGATATGTTCAAATCAAGTTTTCAAAATAGTCGCATTTTGGCAGTTCGAAACTATAGTTTTCAACCTTTTAAAAATTAGTATTTTTAAACCTTTAAAAATATGAAATAAATTCCATAAAGATATAAAAGCGTTTTAAAAAGGGATTTGAATTATAAAAATGGACATAAATATATAATGGAATATGTGTTTTTGATCTACAAAGCTTAAAAATCACTATTCACCATCCATTTAACAACTGAATTTGGCAATTTTTTAATAATAGATTTAAAATTGGATTTCTCTTCCAAATCTTTTTGAAATGTTTTACAAATACCTATACAAGTATTTTAAAGGTTTGGAGTCTATCAAATAACATGACCGCCTTATGGATGACATAGAGGTAGTCTCTAGGCTGAAGTTTGGGAAACCAGTTGCCTACTTCACCTAGGTATCAGAACTGGCTCAAAGGAAGGGATAGTAAATTTAATTTACTCGGATTGTGTTTTCTTAAGATAAAATAAAAGAGGCTTGGAACTATACACAAAGCTAAACATGATTTCAAATAAGATTTTGATGGTAAAGAAAACGTCTAAATTCCAAGGATGGAACCCATACTTTCCATGTGAATTGAAAAGGTGATTTCACCATTATTCGACGAATAGTATATGGAAATTATTATTGGGTTGGATTAATCTAAAATCTGTGAATCCTTTTTACACAGCACTGATTGATATGTGTATACAGCAAAATGATGTCTTAAATAACATTATTTTTTTAAGATATGTTTTGGTAATATGTAATCTCCATTAAGTTTGAAACTATAGAAGATGGAAATATTTTCCTAAGCAATTTAAAGGAAATAATTTGGTATTTACAAAGTTAAAAGGTGGTTTAATAAATTTGTATATACCAAGAAGAAATGGCTTAAAATATATCTCTAAAGATATTTTATTAAATATAAAGATATTAATTGATCAAATGATGATCACCAATCACCCACATACTTAACATCTTTTCTATGAATAATTGATTTGGAGAGACTGGATCAGATTTAGGTGATTCCTATGCAAAAATCACTTCGAACCAATTTACGCGTTCAAAAGTGAAAACATATTGAAGACAATGATTTTGAAATCTTTAGTACAATTACTGCTCGTTACTAAACTAAATGAGTGATTCCCAAATAGGATGTAGTAGGAGTACCTTCAATTTTTCCTATTCCTGGATGACTTGTATGGATGCATGTTTGACATTACATTTCTAAGCCCACGTACATTGGTTTTTTCAAATGTACATCTATTTGGTGGTATAGGAGGTAACCCCTCTTATACTTAACATCCTTCCCTAGCGCATATGATCCAGTGGGCTGTACTTTTGTGAAAACCAATAGTGTGTTGTCGGAAATGGAAATTTTGAATTCAAAGTGGAATTACAATGTAAAAGGTAAAATGTTACCTTAAGCCTCACACATCTGTAATGGAAAAAACAGGGTAGATGCTGCAGAGCTATGTGGGTCGCACCCATAGAATATGATCATCACTTTTCTAGATTTCTCATTATACCTTGGGTTTGTTGTATTTTTAAGGACACCACGAATAGGTCGGCAATGACCGAGGTGATGGGATATTCCATACTCTTTAGGGTAGAGGTAGGCCGGTTCTATGTTGGTAGAGGGTTGCATGGTTGTGCCTCGATACATTCCTCTAGATGTAATGTCAGATTGTAGTCCCTTACCTTTTCATGGTTGAAAATCCATTCTCCAGTATGTACCTTTACGCACTTGATTGTATACCTATTATGCTAGAGTTTAATCAATGTAACAATTTTGACTATGATTAATATGTATTTGTACCTTGGCGCTATTATAATATCTTTGATTTTATGTAGCAATTGTTTTGGTTATCATAAGGTAAAAATCCGTCCATGTTTATATGCGGCGTGGTCTTATGAAATACCTTTTTTTTCAAAAGTATCCGTTCTTTTGAGTTTTCTCACTCCAATCCCGCAACTGACACGAGGTTTATTTCTTTTCCTTTAAACTCTTAGATGCCTAATTTCTCCAGCAGCCAAGTAGTCAGATCTAGTTTGAAGCATTTTTGGGAGGAGCCTGGAGCTGAAGATTACTCTATTAATAGTTATCTATTTCTATTTCTACTGTATTTTGTATAAGTACATACCAGCACCTATGTACGGAAAAGTTGTTATAAGTATCCTTGGCTGGGTTAATACTTGCCATGAGTCTGATGTATCACTTTAGGAGTGATTGTATGTACTACCTTCATGTATAATTATAAGTTGTTCAATATGATGGAATCTATTATTTCTATCTTTTATCCTTATTTTCTTTTAACCTAGCTCATCCTCCTCTCCAGCACTTAAATTTGCGGCAAGTGAATACCGTGGATGTATTAGTGTCGATTTTCGAGGGTCGAAGAGATGAGCCGTCATACTTGATATCAGAGCTTAGGTTGAGGGAACACCTAAGACTTGATGGGGTCGAATCATTGGAGTTAAGGGTAGAAACGCCCTGAAATGAATTTAGCCAATAAGAGTGCACATTTGAAATTTTTATCCGAATAAATATATTAGAGTCATTTTATACATGTCCCCAAAGATAATCTTGTCTATGTATTCTAAACTAATACTTTACTATATTCTAGGAAATGGGTAACTGAAGAAGGCGTAGAGGAGAAATAATGGCACAACGACCACCAATTGTTGGACTCCAAATACTATAGCAGTTAAAGAAGTAGCAGTTCTTGTGCAACATTGGTGTAACGACTTGGAAATTTCGATCCCAAAACTTCCAGATAGTTAGAGAAAAGAAGAAAAGAGAAAGAAGAAGAAACAGAAAACATGTCACAGAAACCTCACATTCGCAGCGGATCAAATATAATATCACATAAAATAGCAGTTATACAAAGAAAACTAAATCGGATAATTTACACTTTAATATATATCAGGGTTACAACATATTTTCAAGCACAGGACAGATAAATCAATCTGTCTCAGATATGAAAATATCACTGCAGAAACTCTCCATAGGTTCCTGCTCTACAGCTCGCCTTCTGAACTCCAGAACGTCCTTACCTGAAAATCTGTAATACTCGGTCTGACCCGAGCATTACATCAAAGTAACACCCGGGTCAGGCTGGAGACCAGCGTGAGTAAACCCATCTAACATGAATGAAAAAAGCATACAACTTATATAAACCCAGGGTATTCGTATCAATTTACAAATTCACAATTTGTTATAAACATCACTGATATCACACATCAATATCTAAGTATCAGAACTTAGATTAACGGTCAAATTCATTTAATTCATTCCATACCAGACTGTTGATTTTACATATCAATTTATAAAGAATGGAAGTGGTTTCGGATATTTACTAATACCGACTCCAGTCTCTTCGAACTCAATACCATCTTATCTCAAATTATTCAAGTGAAACTCAATTCAAATTTTAAATATAGGGTGTCACCTATATGCATTAATTCATCATCAATGAATGACCACATTATCTCAATTTAAATCCAATCATATCACATCACATAGCATCACAAAAAAAACATACCCAAGATATCAATCAATCTAGGCATACAATATTATTCAATTATTCCTAATCAAGATAAATTAGTCTTACCATTTCTAATTAATTCAAACCAATTAAATTAATTATTTCAGTCTCCATTAATACTGTTTAACATTAATTAATTACACATAACTTAATTGATCATCCTTCAATTATCCATTTAAATTAATCATCCCTAATTAATTATTTTCAATTACATAATGAAATTATCCTTTATTTTATTTACACAAATTAATTATTCCCAATCATTTATGGCAATAAACCTTTAATTACTTTCATTAATTACATTAACCAATTAATGATCCTAAATTAATTACCTCCATTAATCAGCCTTAATCGATCATACATAGTAAATAACCATTCTGTAATTTCTTACCCTAATTAATTAACTTCTTAATAAATTACCTTGATCCTCTAATTAATTACGCCAGATAATTGATCCTTAATTACTTCTCCTAAGCAATTAACCTTTGATTACTTTCCATTAAGTAATTTTCCTTATTTTAATTACATTCAGAAATCTATCCATCAATTACTTCACCAAGTAATTACACTTATCAATCTCTTTAAGTAGTTATACTAAATCAATCATCAAGTGACTATTAACAACTTAATTAATCACATTCATTTCATTAATTACAATTGGTAATTTATCCCTTAATTACCTTATAAACCAATTAATTAATCTTAAATTATTAATTAATTAACCTTAATTATTAATTAATCTCTTTGAATACAAAGTAATCAATCCTTAAGTACTTTTTAAAATCAAAAAGTAAATCTTTAGTTATTGATTTATTGTCCAATAACTATTGATTAATAACCCTAATTATTAATCAATATCTCCCAAAACAAATTAATAAATCCATCAATTAATTAATCAATCTTTAATTATAGATTAATTATTCCTTATCTGTAAATTTATAAACCTTAAATTAGTAATTGATTAATCTCAATTAATTCTTATCTTAAGTGATCATTCTTTGACTTACTTCCGTCACCAATTATTATTTAATTACTTCATTAAGTAATTCAACCTTTCATTTAATTATTCTTCAAAACCCTTTTATCTCCTTTAATTACCACTTACATAACCATGGTTCCCTTGCCAAAAAAACCGGGTTCTGCTTATAACTTAATATCCTATACATGCCTATCTACTTACAATTTTGGGCATCAATACTTATCCGAGTTCATACAGCAAAATCCCGAGAAACTCTCGAGTTTCTTTCGTCCTTAATTTTCTTCGAGTCAAGGCATAAAAACACTCGAGTACTTCCCGAGGCAACGCCATCCTTCCCAACCCCAGTTCCTCGTGTCACCACCGTGCATGTGTATATGGCGTCCAACTACTCTGGTAGGCACTACGACCTCAGGCATGTCGGCGATGTTCCCACCGTCGCCCCCATCCACCCAGATGTAAGAAGCTACCTCAACACGAAATCGAGCAAGTCACCGCAGCTAAACCAAAACCAGATCATCAATCATCCCTCAATGAAAATGTCTCCGGTCGTCGGAGGTTACAATACTCCGAGCTAACCTACGTCAAAGGCTCATGCGCCCATCACACGCACACCGATCAACTCCGAAGAGCTACTGACGACATACGGTCACCAGAAAGTCCCACTACCAATTCCGGCCTCAAAGCCCTAATTTAACTTCACCAGAACACAACGATGATAAAAGAAACAAGACCATTTTTCTGATGATCCCCACCTCGCAAACCTCCTACAGCCCCGACCACGACACCAAACTCCCCCTTGATCACCGGCAAAAGCCAAAAACCCAATCTTCGGTCAACTAGTAAATTCCCAACACCCAAATTTCTAAAAATCATGAAATTCATTCCAAAAATCATGATCTTGATGCTCGAATTCAATTATGAATCCAAAATTTTGAATTTCAATATTTGATTTTTTTTCCAATTAAATTTAGCTCTTATCTCTTATTTTCCCATCTTCTACTTGATATTACCTCCTGAAATACTTTCTAAAAATAAAATTAGGTTGCCAAGATCAATTTCCTTTTTAAAATTATTGTTTATTTTGTCTGTATAAAGAGAACTTAAGTTTTACAAACTAAATTGTATACCTGTATCAAGGAACAAAGGCCAGAGATCAAATGTTCAGTCATACCAGATTAATGACTGCATATCTAACTATATACAGACAGATCTACAACATGCAACCAGGTTTCCACAGTTTATTTCAATGATAAATCACAAGCATCATTGTTATCAATTTTTAGCATTTAATACTAGTTGCAGTTTCACTCACAGTATTTGGGTTAAACAGAGTATATGTTTTTACTGTTTCTCTTCCCTTATGTTACACTGCTTCTAAATATTTTCCAGATCAATTTTTTTTATAAAGAGATATGCACATCATCAACCACATATGTACAAATAAATTTACACTGACAGACATGCAAACATTTTCCATACTTTATTCCAAATAATCACTGCATGCACAAGGTTCTAAACAGATTAGAAACTTAGTTTACTCACCATGTCAGTATGTTGAACAGAGGAGCAGACTTGGTTGTATTTCTGCAAAAAATCTGAAATTTTATTTGATCTTGAAGCTGCAAATCATGGATTTGAAACAGCAGTTTTGGAAAAACTTGTTGTTGAACTTCAATTGAATTGCAAAAGATTTGAAATTGCAGGATTTTATTTTTCTTTGCAGATTTTATTTCCTTTTTCAGATTTATCTTTCCTTTGGGTTTTTAATTTCAGATTTGAAAGTTGGTTCACTAATTTTCCATTAATTTGGAAAATGAAGAAAGGAAAAAGAATTTGAGAAGAAGAAGAATGTATGCTTTTATGAACTAAATTATGATAAATTAAAGAAAATAAAAATTTAGAGATGACACTTGTTATCTAGAAACTTACATTTGTCACTTATGTAACTTAATCTTCCTACATATGTTACTAAGATGTGTTAACATGTTTACACATGTTACTTAAGTATTTTTTTAATAAATTTTTATTTAATCTAAATGTTAATACAACTTACTTATTTAAATTCACTAAATCACTAAATGCTTACATATGTAAATACAAATTTAATCCCTTAAAGAAAATATTAGGAAACTAATTATAATACCAATATATTCTTATATATGTAATAAAAAAAATTCAAAACATTCCCTTAAAAGAATACCCTAAAAAAAATTCTTTCACACACTTACAAATGATTATAGTAGTTTGATATGTTATAAATTACACTTATAAAACTCTTTAAAGACAATGATATGAGACTAATCATATATGCATATTATTTTAAACTCAATTTATTTTTAAAATGTTTACTCTTGAAGTTTTCAAATTCAAATTATAAACTAAAATATATTTAAGATACACTTTCTTTAAATTTCAAATTTCAAATTTTAAATTCAACTCCAAATTCAATTTATAAATTTTAAGTAATTATATAAGCATCCATCAGATTTATTTGCTTATTTGATAAATCAATGTTTTTTTCGATCGCTAAATTTGAAAATTACCCAATTATCTGATGCTCAAGAATTCGGGTTATCACATTCCTCCCCCTTTGAATCTCTTCGTCCTCGAAAAGGAACGAAGCCAGAATTTATTAAAATAATTATTATTACAAATACTTTGAAACACTTTTAAAACACTTGAAACACTTTTAAAACACTTTTTTTAAAAATCTACATAATATTATAAAATGGTTTTATAAAAATACTTTTTATAACCCGATGTTTCAACCTGTCTATCCTCGTTCTCACAGAAATTCGGTCATACGTTGATCAGGCGTACGACTGAAAATCTATAAGTACTTAGCAGATCCGTTTTCAACACCTAGTGAAAATACTTGAGAAATAATTTTATTGAAAATATTGAAAACATTTTGAAATCGAGGAAATATCTTTGGTGAGAATGCTCTGGAAATCATCACCCCCATCCATGGTCGCAGTAACATTCTAGTGTTACGTTGCCATCACAGCAAAAGTCCATGTAACTGCAGACTCTCCGCGGCCTCTCGATTACACCATGGATCCCACAACAGATCGCACTTACATTCCAAGGTTACGTTGCCATCACAGCAAAAGCCATGTAACTGCAGGCTCTCCGCCGCCTCTGATTTTCGCTGCCAAAATGAAACTCCTCCACTCCTACATAGGTCGCAGTCTACCGATATAAAATCAAACGCAGACTGTTGGCTCTCAGCGGCACACACGACTTTCGCTATGGTATACTTTACTCATAATCCCCAGGAACTAGTTTTGTCCAGATTCCTCACAGGATCAACTTTAGAACCCTCCTTGGGGCTCAAGGCAGCACCACCCGGTGGTACTCCAGAGAAGTTCATTTCAAGGGAGCGCCTTTTTTTCCAGAGCCACCATTAAAACATTTTATACTATACACATATAGTGTCTTCAAATCATACACCTAGTATAATCTCATAGAAAGCTCCTTTACACCAAAATCGATTATTCTCAAACTATGCTTTCTAAATTTAAATATTGATTTTACACAAAAATCAGAAGCCTTTCCAAATCCAAAGGTTCCCAAAACCTCTTTCCAAAATCCTCATATGATCCTTTATATATATACATAATTTTTTTTAAACTTTGGATCATTTCAAACTTGTATAAAACTCCTTTTGTACTTCAAATATTTTCAAAAACCCTTTTCTTCTGGCAAAAAGATTCAACAAGGGGAGTTTCATTTTATAAAACAAAGATATTTAACTTTATTTACTCAAAATCAAATATTCAAATTTGATTACTCCTTTCAATATCATTTTCATTCAAATCCGTGCGATGTACATATATCATCCGTACGCTATATCAATCTGATCGATCACTCGATCACACGATTTCACTTCCGAACTAGTATCGTCCACCTGACTTCCTAGTGCGGACTCAGATCTGGTTTCTTGATCAAAAACCGTCATCCTCCTTGCATAGCCATAACTATGATAGAGAATATCCAGAACCAATCAACAATCCATATCCAGGTTTTCCGTCGAAAATCGAGTGAAAAATCCCAACTCGGATCGACATAATATCTCGAAATTCTGTGCTCGAATCTGGATCAAATTACTATGCGAATAGAATAACATACGTACATCCTACGTATTTATTTTTATTGGTTATTAGCCAAATCAATTCCACTTCTATTTACATTCACTTTGATTTTCATTCACTTGCTCACAATTACTTTAATCCATTTGGATTACCACCTCTATTCTTATCTCGATTGGGTATTTAACCAATAAAATTTGAACTCCGACCAGTTTATTTAGAAAATATCTTGAAAAATCTAAAAATAGATAAGTAGTTGGAAAATAATTACTAGTTTGTAAAATAGGTGTAAAATAGTTAGAAAATAGTTAAATAATTATAGAAATTTTAGATAATTGCACAATAATAGTAAGATAGTAATTAGTTTTGTAAAATAGATGGAATATAGTAATTAATTTATAAAACAGTTGGAAAATTGTTAAACAGTGTCAAAAATAATTATAAAACAAGTATAAGATAGTTTGGCTTTTAAAAGAATGGTTGTATATATAATGGATAACTTGGAAAAATAGGTTTATATTAAAACAATTTATATTAAAAATAGTCCAGAGTCAAAACTGCTCACTTCCCAATCTCCATTCTCATCAATTCAATTTAAATTTCCATTTCCATTTAAATTGACCCAATTCCAATTTTATATAACTTCAATTTCCACTGAAATTGATTCAACCCCAATTCAAGTTCAATTAACCTCAGTTTCTCTCCAAATTTAACTTTATTCAACCTTGATCTCAAATTCTACTAATTCAAATAAATTTCAATTGAACTAGTTCCAATTTCAATTCATTTCAACTCCAGTTTGAATTAATCCCAATTTCAAACTCCAATTCCAAATCAAGTTGAATTCTTCTTGATTTCCTTCCGAATTCAATTCAAATTCCATTTGAATTTAAAACTATTCAACTTTAATTACAAATCCAAATTATTCAAATCAATTCGGACTAATTTTCAAATTGAACCCACTAAAATTTCAAATCGTTTCAAATTAATCCAAATTTTCCATTTGAATTTTTAAACTTACGCACCTTCAATCACAATTTCAATTAATTCAAAAAAAATTCAATTTGTACTAATTTCAATTTAAATTCCAAATTTAAACCATCTCGAATTATATAAATTCGAGTTAATACTTCAAATGTTGATTTAATTCCTTTAAATCAATTTACCTTTAAAGTTTTAAAACAATTTAATTCACAGTTCAGACCTAACTTATTATACCACAAATCAAAATAATCTTTAAACAATTTAATTTTGAGTCAAATTCTCAAAATTCCATTTAAATTATCATTACTTAACTTTTTCCAAAGTTCAAATAAGAGTTCAAAATAATTTTACCCTTAAAATTAAATTTATTACTCAATTTTATCTTCCAGCTTAAAACCAGTTCTTAAACAATTTAATTTACAGATTCAATTGCTCAATTTTTTTTAGTTCAAGGTAATTCCATACCCTTAATTTCAAATCAAAGTTTAATTTCCCTTTTATCTCAACAGTGGATTACCATACTCCATCTCTTATTCATTTAACTTCCCAAGTTAAACTTAATTCACTTAATCCTGTCAACCTTACCCAATTTGAACTTCCATTTCAAATTTTGAGCTTTTCATAAATAATCTTCCCACTTATTAAGTTCAAAACTTATCACTTTGGGTATCATATCTCATTCCAGATTTAAAACTCAATATTTAGAGTTTATTTCAAACCATCTTGATATTATGTATATTCACACATATACATAATTACTTCTTGGCTCACCAAGCCAAAATTTATAATTTAAACCACCCTTGGTTTTAATTAAAACAGATTCTTTTAAAGTTTACAAACAATTTCTTATTCTAGAATAAGATTACACTCAAAATAGTTTGAATAATATTATTTCCTTTAAAATTTTAAAACCAATTCAAATGTTTAAATTTTAAATTCAGAACTTTAACAATTTGAAATCCACTTTAATTTACATCCTTTCAAATTTACAAGTTACTCTCTTTAAATGGTTACTTTCCTTAAAACATTTTATTGTTAATTGGAAAACAATCATCCCATTATTAAACACAATGACCATTCTATTTCTCTGGTTTGAAACCAATTCTAATTATCTTATTTTGAAATACTTCTCCAATTCAAGATTTCAATTTTAGTTTGAATCTATTTCAAACTTATCTTTATTTAATTCCAATTTGGTTGTATTTCTATTGCTTCTTAATTTAATTCAATAATTTAACAACCAATTCCCTTAATATTTATTAGAAAGAAATATTGCTTTATATATCAAAATATATTTTTATATAAAATCATTTAAAATCTTTATATAAGAAAATAACAAGTACGCACTCATATATATATATATATATATATATATATATATATATATATATATATGTATATATATATATATTCTCAACTCATCCTAGGGTACCACTTACCCTATCCTTAATGAGTAATCCCACCAGAGCCAAGGTTCACGCTTAACCTCGCTCTGATACCAAATGTAACGACCCGAAAATTTTGATCCCAAAACTTCCGGATAGTTAGAGAAAAGAAGAAAAGGGAAAGAAGAAGAAACAGAAAACAAGTCACAGAAACCTGACATTCGCAGCGGATCAAATATAATATCACATAAAATAGCAATTATACAAAGAAAACTAAATAATATAATTTACACTTTAATATATATCAGAGTTACAACATATTTTCAAGCACATGACAGATAAATCAATCTGTCTCAGAAACTAAAATATCACTGCAGAAACACTCCATACGTTCCTGCTCTACAGCTTGCCTTCTGAACTCCAGAACGTCCTTACCTGAAAATCTGTAATACTCGGTCTGACCAGAGCGTTACATCAAAGTAATACCCGGGTCAGGCTGGAAACCAGCGTGAGTAAACCCATCTAACATGAATGACAAAAGCATACAACTTATATAAACCCGGGGTACTCATATCAATTTACAAATTCATAATTTGTTATAAACATCACTGATATCACACATCAATATCTAAGTATCAGAACTTAGATTAACAGTCAAATTCATTTAATTCATTCCATACCAGACTGTTGATTTCACATATCAATTTATAAAGAATCGAAGTGGTTTCGGATATTTACTAATACCGACTCCGGTCTCTTCGAACTCAATACCATCTTATCTCAAATTATTCAAGTGAAACTCAATTCAAATTTTAAATACAGGGTGTCACCTATATGCATTAATTCATTATCAATGAATGAGCACATTATCTCAGTTTAAATCCAATCATATCACATCACATAGCATCTCCAAAAAAAACATACCCAAGATATCAATCAATCTAGGCATATAATATTATTCAATCATTCCTAATCAAGATAAATTAGTCATACCATTTCTAATTAATTCAAACCAATTAAATTAATTATTTCAGTCTCCATTAATACTGTTTAACATTAATTAATTACACACGACTTAATTGATCATCCTTCAATTATCCATTTAAATTAATCATCCTTGATTAATTATTTTCAATTACATAAAGAAATTATCCTTTATTTTATTTACACAAATTAATTATTCCCAATCATTTACGGTAATAAACCTTTAATTACTTTCATTAATTACATTAATCAATTAATGATCCTAAATTAATTACCTCCATTAATCAGCCTTAATCGATCATACATAGTAAATAACCATTCTGTAATTTCTTACCCTAATTAATTAACTTCTTAATCAACTACCTTGATCCTCTAATTAATTACGCCAGATAATTGATCCTTAATTCCTTCTCCTAAGTAATTAACCTTTAATTACTTTCCATTAAGTAACTTTCCTTATTTTAATTACATTCAGAAATTTATCCATCAATTACTTCACTAAGTAATTACACTTATCAATCTCTTTAAGTAGTTATACTAAATCAATCATCAAGTGACTATTAACAAATTAATTAATCACATTCATTTCATTAATTATAACTGGTAATTTATCCCTTAATTACCTTATAAACCAATTAATTGATCTTAAATTATTAATTAATTAACCTTAATTATTAATTAATCTCTTTGAATACAAAGTAATCAATCCTTAAGTACTTTTTAAAATCAAAAAGTAAATCTTTAGTTACTGATTTATTGTCCAATAACTATTGATTAATAGCCCTAATTATTAATCAATATCTCCCAAAACCAATTAATAAATCCATCAGTTAATTAATCAATCTTTAATTATAGATTAATTATTCCTTATCTGTAAATTTATAAACCTTAAATTAGTAATTGATTGATCTCAATTAATTCTTATCTTAAGTGATCATTCTTTGACTTACTTCCGTCAACAATTATTATTTAATCACTTCATTAAGTAATTCAACCTTTCATTTAATTATTCTTCAAAACCCTTTTACCTCCTTTAATTACCACTTACATAACCATGGTTCCCTTGCCCAAAAAAAACTGGGTTCTGCTTATAACTTAATATCCTATCATGCCTATCTACTTAGAATTTTGGGCATCAATACTTACCCGAGTTCATACAGCAAAATCCCGAGAAACTCTCGAGTTTCTTTTGCCCTTAATTTTATTCGAGTCAAGGCATAAAAACACTCAAGTACTTCCCAAGACAATGCCATCCTTCCCAAACCCAGTTCCTTGTGTCACCACCGTGCACGTGTACAAGGCGTCGCAGCTACTCCGGTAGGCACTACGACCTCAGGCATGTCGGTGATGTTCCCACCGTCGCCCCCATCCACCCAGATGTAAGAAGCTACCTCAAACACGAAATCGAGCAAGTCACCGCAGCTAAACCAAAACCAGATCATCAATCATCCCTCAATGGCAATGTTTCCGGTCGCCTGAGGTTACAATACTCTGAGCTAACCTACGTCAAAGGCTCACGCGCCCATCACACCCACACCGATCAACTCCGAAGAGCTACTGACGACATACGGTCACTAGAAAGTCCCACTACCAATTCTGGCCTCAAATCCCTAATTTACCTTCACGAGAACACAATGGTGATAAAAAAACAAGACCATTTTTTTGATGATCCCCACCTCGCAAACCTCCTCCAGCCCCGACCACGACACCAAACTCCCCCTTGATCACGGTCAAAAGCCAAAAACCAAATCTTCGGTCAACTAGTAAATTCCCAACACCTAAATTTCTAAAAATCATGAAATTCATTACAAAAATCATGATCTTAATGCTCGAATTCATTTATGAATCCAAAACTTTGAATTTCAATATTTGATTTTTTTTTTCCAATTAAATTTTTACCGTTATCTCTTATTTTCCCATCTTCTACTTGATATTACCTCCTGAAATACCTTTTAAAAATAAAATTAGGTTGCCAAGATCAATTTCCTTTTTAAAATTATTGTTTATTATTGTCTGTATAAAGAGAACTTAAGTTTTAAAAACTAAATTGTATACCTGTATCAAGGAACAGAGGCCAGAGATCAAATGTTCAGTCATACCAGATTAATGACTGCATACTAACTATATACAGACAGATCTACAACATGCAACCAGGTTTCCACAGTTTATTTCAATGATAAATCACAAGCATCATTGTTATCTATTTTTAGTATTTAATACTAGTTGCAGTTTCACTCACAGTATTTGGGTTAAACAGAGTATATGTTTTTACTGTTTCTCTTCCCTTATGTTACACTGCTTCTATATATTTTCTACATCAAATATTTTTTATAAACAGATATGCACATCATAAACCACATATGTACAAATAAATTTACACTGACCGACATGCAAACATTTTCCATACTTTATTCCAAATAATCACTGCATGCACAAGGTTCTAAACAGATTAGAAACTTAGTTTACTCACCATATCATTCTGTTGAACAGAGGAGCAGACTTGGCTGTATTTCTGCAAAAATCTGGAATTTTATTTGATCTTGAAGCTGCAAATCTTGGATTTGAAACAGCAGTTTTGGAAAAACTTGTTGTTGAACTTCAATTGAATTGCAAAAGATTTGAAATTGCAGGATTTTATTTTGCTTTGCAGATTTTATTTCCTTTTTCAGATTTATCTTGCCTTTGGGTTTTTAATTTCAGATTTGAAAGTAGGTACACTGATTTGCCATTAATTTGAAAAATGAAGAAAGGAAAAAGAATTCGAGAAGAAGAAGAATGTATGCTTTTACGAACTAAATTATGATAAATTAAAGAAAATAAAAATTTAGAGATGACACTTGTTATCTAGAAACTTACATTTGTCACTTATGTAACTTAATCTTCCTACATATGTTACTAAGATGTGTTAACATGTTTACACATGTTACTTAAGTATTTTTTTTATAAATTTTTATTTAATCTAAATGTTAATACAACTTACTTATTTAAATTCACTAAATCACTAAATGCTTACATATGTAAATACAAATTTAATCCCTTAAAGAAAATATTAGGAAACTAATTATAATACAAATATATTCATATATATGTAATAAAAAAAATTCAAAACATTCCCTTAAAAGAATACCCTAAAAAAATCATTTACACACTTAAAAATGATTATAGTAGTTTGATATGTTATAAATTACACTTATAAAACTCTTTAAAGACAATGATACGAGATCAATCATATATACATATTATTTTAAACTCAATTTATTTTTAAAATGTTTACTCTTGAAGTTTTCAAATTCAAATTTTAAACTAAAATATATTTAAGATACACTTTCTTTAAATTTCAAATTTAATAATTTAAATTCAACTCCAAATTCAATTTATAAATTTTAAGTAATTATATAAGCATCCATCAGATTTATTTGCTTATTTGATAAATCAATATTTTTTTCAATAGCTAAATTTAAAAATTACCCAATTATCTAATACTCAAAAATTCGGGTTATCACAATTGGGGTAACTTTACTGCACTATGCAAAGATTATACCAGCATAGGAGAAAAGCATTTTAAAGGCACAAAATCTATTATCGATGTTCAAGCTTGGCTCCAATCATTTAAGAAAATCTTTAAAGGATTAAACATTGATGATGATCGAAAAAGATTCTTAGCCTCCTGGCAATTGAAGGATTGGGCTCTGGCTTGGTGGGAGTCCATTACTCTTAATGAGTTGGAAGATAATTTCACTCGGGCTTGGTTTAAAGATGCTTTTGAAGAACAATAATTGCGCGCTGCTGGAAAATCCTGCCTCAATAGATGTTTTATGGATCTGAAGCAAGAAGAAATGTTTATGGAATAATATTTGAGCAAGTTTGACGAATTATTTCACTTTGGGCCTAGACTGGTTCATAATCCCTTGAAGAAAAATGAGATGTTTATTACCGGGATGAAGAAGCAGTATTAGGATAAGATAACCGCTCATATGAAAGGAATCTTTGTATATCTGTTGGATACGGGTTTTCGGTGTGAAGTTTAGGACAAATACAATTTGGTAGCTGTTCGAGGCAACAACAACAACAAGAGGAAGAAGCCCAAGGAAGGCAAGACCGATGGAGGATCTCAGAGGAACCGGTTTAAGAATATGGAGTGTTCTAACTATGGAAAGAAGGGCCATCTTTCAAGGTTCCATAGGTGTCCAAAAGTTCAAAAATAGCAAAACGGTCCCATCTCTCCTATATTTCTGAAAAGTCTCCCCAAAACTACCATCACACCAGATGCTAGAAAAATTCTTGCGTACTAATGATGAAAGGAAAGCAGGTAAAGTTTTATGCAATCAAGGACGAGCCTTCAACATTTAAAGATGTGAAGGGCAAGGGGGTTCTAGATGGTACATCTATATTGATAAAGATTTAGTTAAAGTATTATTTGATACCATGGCTTCCCATAGTTTTAGTGCTAAAGGATTGGTTGATAGATTAAAACTGATCAAAACAATAGTAGATACCCCTGTTTCTTTGTCTAATCCTATAGAAGATACAACTAATTTTTGTATGATTTGTGAAACGTCCGAGTTACCTATTTGTCCTATAATTCTTTATGCAACCTATTAATCCTTGACTTTGTTATATTCGAAATTTTACTCGGTATGGATTGGTTAATTGAGAATAAAGCTATTCTTTATTGTGTTAAGAGGAAAGTACTGGTGGAAACAAAGTTGGGGAAGATTATTGAAATATTATGTAAAGAACTTAGTCTGCTAAGGGATAGTTTCATGTATGCACCAAATTCATCCAAAAAAGGATTAGAGAAGATACTGATTGTTAAGGATTTTCAGGATGTTTTTGAAGAAGTGAAAAGTTTGTCTCTACATTAGGAAATTGAGTTCTGTATTGACTTGATTCCTAATGCAAGGCCTGTTACACACCCCATTTGAAGGATGGCTCCAAAAGAGAAGGATGAGTTAAGAAATAAGACCCATGAGTTGTTAATGAAAGGTTGATTAAACGTAGTCACCTAAGTTGGGGTGCAACATTAGTTTTCATTGCACACTCTAATAGATTCCTAAAATTTTGTGCAGATTACCAAGATAAATAAACAGCCGATTAAGAACAAGTATCATTTTCTTCATAAAGATGACTTGTTTGATCAACTCCATAGTGTTCAAATATTCTTGAAAATGGATTTAGTCGTAGGATCCACTCAACTAAGGATAGTAGAAGATTTCATTCCATTAACTACATTCACGTGTCCAAATTGTTTCTACCAGTGGTTGGTTATGCCGTTTGAGCTAACCAATGCACCTACTTACTTTGTGGATCTCATAAATAGAGTGTTTAGAGATGTGCTCATTAAATTTGACTTAGTTTTTATTGATGATATCCTTATCTATTCAAAGACCTAGGAGGAACATGAAAGGCGTCTTAGTATTGTATTGAGGATATTAAGGAGACAACTTCTTAAAGCCAAATTCTCAAAATGCCATTTTTGAGAGGAGGTAAGGCTCCTTGGACATATAGTATCTGGGATGGAATTTCGGTTGATATGGGAAATGTTATAGCTGTTCAAGACTGGAATCAACCACGAACTCCAACAGATGTCCGCAGCTTCTTAGGACTTGTGGGATATTAACAGAGGTTCATTTAGGACTTCTCCAAACGGTTAACCATAAGAGGAAGCATTTAATGAATTTAACCAAGAAGAATGTTAAATTATACTGGATACCGAAATGTGAGGAAGAATTTAATGAATTGAAAAAAAGGTTGGCCTGCACTTCAGTCCTAGCTATTGCTGATAGAAGCGGCGGTTTGGCTGTATATTCCGATGCTTATGGAGAAGGAGTTGGTGCAGTATTAATGCAACATGGAAAAGTTATCGCTTATGCAAATTGATAGCTGAACACACATAAGCAAAATTATACAACCCACAACTTCAAACTATTAATCATCGTGTTTGCATAAAACTATGAAGGCATTATATACTGGGTGAAAAGTTTGATCTCTTCATAGATCACCAATCTTTGAAGTATTTTTTCACACAGAAGGATCTAAACATGAGACAATAGTGTTGGTTAGAATTTCTTACGTCATATGATCTTGAAATTTTATATACACCCAGGAAAGCAAATGTAGTAGAGCATGCACTAAGCAAAAGGCATACCCTGATAGCTTATCTAGCAGTGACGCCGACTCTTTTAGAAAGAATTGCTCATAAGCAAAGAGAAGATCAATGTCTAATGAAGATTATTGAGGATATATGCAAAGGGTGGAATTCAAGCTTAGAAATAAATAATCATTTGATATTACGGTTAAATGGACAAATATGTATTCCAAATGTCGATGGGATTAGGCAAGAAGTTCTAGCAGAATGTCACAATTCTCGACTTATTGTACATCCAAGAATCACCAAAATGTATTGTGACATGAAGAAAACTTTTTGGTGGGAAAGTATGAACAGGGATATCTCCATTCACATTATCACATGTGCAAACAATTTGTAGATCAAAAGCGACTAACAAAAGATTGCAGGAATATTTCAACCTCTCGAGGTTCTAACTTGGAAATGGGATCATATATATATGGATTTCATTAATGCATACCTCAAAAAGGAGGAAAATGAAGGCGTTTGGGTTATCATAGATCAATTAATCAAAAATGAACACTATATTCTAGTAAAGCCGACAAGCGTTGCCTCAAACCTTGTAGATATATACATAAAGAAGATTATTTATTTGCATCAATTTCGAGTAGCATAGTAAGCGACCGAGATCCAATTTTTACAAGTTATTTCTAGGAATCATTACAGATAGCTTTGGGAATGAAGCTGAGTTTGAGCACCGCATAACATGCCCAGACTGATGGGAAAACAGAAAGAGTAAACCAAGTACTAGAATATCTTCTTAGAGCTTGCATCTTAGACTCTGAATTTTCATGGGAAAATCATCTTCATCTGGTGGAATCTCTTATAACAAAAATTACCAGGAAAGTATTGATATGGCACCTTATGAAGTATATATGGTCATCCATGTAGATCACCAGCACATTAGATCAAAATCAGAGATCGGTTAGTACTTGATCCTGATATAATTCGAGAAGCCTCAGAGAAAGTTGATATGATTAGGAAGAAGCTAAAGGAGTCTCCAAGTAGGCAAGAAAGTTATGCCACTTAGAGGCATAGAGAATTAGAATTATCGATTGAAGACTTTGTATTTTTGAAAATCTCTTTGATGAGGGGAGAAGTAAGATTTGGAAGGGCTAGAAAGTTAGCAGCTTGATATATTAGACCTTTTCCTATTCTTGAATGGATTGGCCCACTAGATTATCGAATGGAATTACCATAAATTTGGTTAGCTGTGCGCAAGTTTTCCATGTGTCCCATTTATGAAAATATATGCATGACATGTAACTAATTGAGAGACAACTGCCTAGGAAGATTTAGAAGTAGAGCCAAACATGGTAGTTATCCGACAACCAATTCGAATGATGGATCATGATGAGAAGAGATTAAGGAGAATGGTTGTGAGATTAGTTAAAGTTTAATGGAGTAGTGATGTTGAAGACTGCACCTAAGAAACTGAGAATAAAATGAGAATAACATATCCTGAGTTTAGGATGGATGGATAGTCTGCATGTATATTGGATCAGATGTAGTGTACTCACCACCTATGGTGTAGTCACTTATCATATCTTTATATATATATTTCATCATATCTAATATATTCCTTTTTGAGTTATCTTTTTCTTATCTTAAATTTCGAAGGTGAAATTTTTTCAGAGGGGAAGTCTGTAATGACCTATAATTTTATCACTTTGAATCAGAATACTTAATTAATTTTAGAAATTCAAATATAGGTTTATTAAACATAAATAATCATGTTTTATGTGATTAGTAATAATGGTGATCTTGTTTCTAAATTGTTTTTTCAAAAATAAGGAATAACTTTTTTCCATTTTTGAAATAAAAATAATCATGATGTCATCGATGATGTCATCATTTGAAAAAAAAGAGCATTTAAGTAAAGTTTTGGCATTTTGGGTATTTAAATATTCAAATAGTTATTTTAAATATCATTCATTTTAATTATAATATAAAGATAATAAGTGATTTACAATAGTTTTATAAAGATTTATACTTGTTTTATAAAATACAAAAAATTCATCGCGCTTTGGTAGCTCGACAACATAATTTTGCAGTATTTGTTAAAAGTGGTATATAATGATTCAATAATTGTTTTAAATTAAATGAGGCCCTTTAAATTTTTAGATAATAATATAAATATCATTTTCAAATGTGTATATATATCAACCAACAAGCAAAAATGTGATTGGAAATCAAAATCTGAATTCATAACATTTTAATGAAGAGGAGTTTTGCAACGTCGTAGACTATATATGTCATACGTGCACACACTTACATATATATACACATCATATACATATACATACACACTAAAATTACCATTTGCACCTTATATTTACTAATGGTAATTAAATAAAAATATTATTATATTCAATAACAAAAATCAAGATATTTCCTAAGAAAATCAAAACAAAACTCACCATCACTCATACAAAGACAAGTACATGGGGTAGCACATTAGAGAATGGGGGTGGTTGGATCGTGTGGAGGGATGTGTGGTGGCACATGGGTGAGGTGATGTGTTGTAATGATATTTGTGATTCTTGACACATCTTTGCCTATAAATAGCATGACACATCTTCATAATTCATTCACTCTCAAAATTCCTAAGCTCGACTTCTCCTTCTAAGGCACAACAATGGCCTCCATCTCCTCTTTAAAATAATCCAAAATTGAGTCGAAGTTCCTCCGAAATAATCATAAGATATAGAGAGATATACCACTTTAAATTAAAGATCAAGTTAATCACCTCTTCTTTCTCCTTGCTTGGCCGAGATCATCAAGAGCTACAACCACATCTCCACCCTCTCAAGTACAAGGCCGAGCATCCCAGGGGAGGATTCACAAGATTTGGTATGGAAATAGTGAAGCTATAGTTGATTTTGTAGCACTAGAAGTTAGATCGAAAAAGCATATATGTGAGAATTACTCTGCAAGTTTATATTGACAAACTATATAATTATATGATATTTTTTCAATGCTTGTTTCATAGGCTTGATTATCATGTTTTGGATGTTGGTAATATGCTTGCTTGATACGCAAATGATTCACGGCAGAATACACATCGAATTTACACAAAGGAATCAACTCCCTTTTTATACTATAATAGTATATATATAGCATTGCTAACCTCTTTAAAAATGGATAAAAATGTTTTAAAATTGTTTATAAATATTTTATAAATATTAAAAATCATTTCGACAAAATTTGAAAAAGATTGGAAAATGGAGTCAAAATAAGCATGCCGGGTAACAGTAGTTCGCAATTTCATGCCATAAGAAGTTAAACCCATTTGTAGAATGGAATATAAGTTAGAACTCATTGGAATAAGAATTTTCCAAACTCTTACAACCAAAGTTTACAAATAAAAAAGAAAAATTGATTTTTTATTTAGTAAAGAATGGGACATGTCCAAATCAAGTTTTCAAAATAGTCGCGTTTTGGCAATTCGTCAGCCAAAGTTATCAACCTTTAAAATTTTGAATTTTTGAATTGTTTAAAAATATGAAATAAATTACACAAATATGTTAAGACATAAATATATAATGGAATAAGTGTTTTGATCTATAAAGCTTTAAAATCACTATTCACCAATAATTTACCACCGAATTTGGCAATTTTTGAATAAAAGTTTTAAACTTCGATTTCCCTTCTCGAATCTTTTTTAAATGTTTTCAAAATAAACATACAAGTATTGTGGGTCGATCAAATAGTTTGATCGTCTTATAGGTTACAAAGAGGTAGTCTCTAGGCTAGAGTTTAGGAAACCAGTGATCTGCTCCCTCAAGCTATCCGGACAGTCCCAATGGAGGAGATAGTTAATTTGAATTACTCGGATCGTATTTTCTTAAGATAAAAAAGGGACTTGGAACATTTCACGATGTTAAACAAGATTTCAAATAAGATCTTGATGGTGAGGAGAACATTCTATTTAAACTCTATATTAAATTCTGAAGAAGGAACCTATACTATTCATGTGAATTTAAAAGGCGATTTCACAGTTATTCAATGAATAGTACAGGTTAAATACGAAAATTAGTATTGAGTATGATTAATCTAAAAACTATGAATCCTTTTTACTTGGTATTGATTGGTTTGGGTACATAGTAAACGATGTCTTAAATAACATTGTTTTCAAAAGATATGTTTTAGAAATAAGTAATCCCCATTAAGACTGAAATTATAGAAGATGAAAATATATTTCAAAGTACTTTAAAGGAAACGAGTTGGTATTTCCAAAGTTAATTAGACCTATACATACGAAGAATAAATGGTTTAAAATACATCTCTCAAGATATTTTATTAGATATAAAGATATTAAATGATTGATCGATGATCACCCATCAACTACATACATAACAACTTTTCTATCGAATTGATTCGAAGAGACACGGATCATATTTGGGTGATTCCTATCCGGAAACCACTTAACCACTTTACACCTTTGAAAGTGAAGATGTATTAAAGACAATGATTTTTGAAATCTTTAATGCAAGGACTACTCCCTATTGATCCCAAAGAGAATGTAATAGGAATACCTTCAGTTTGTCCTGTCGATGGACAACTTGTATGGACGAATGTCTAACATTGAATTTCTAAGACCATGTACATTAGTTTTTACAAATATATATCTATTTGGTGGTGTAGGAGTTAACCCATCTTATACTTAACGCCCTTCCCTAAGGCCTGTGAATTTGGGGGTTGCAGTTTTGTGGAAACAAGTTACCGTTCCATCGGTAACGGCGATGTGGCATTCAAAGTGGAATATGACATGTAAAAGGTAAAACATTGCCTCAAGCCTCACATATCGGCTACGGATACCCACCTCCTCGACCTTTAGAAATTGGCACTAATATATCCTCGGTATTTATGTGTCTTAAATCCAAATGTCAGAGAGGTAGGTTATCGTGGGGTACAAGAAAATAAAGGTAGAAGACAAACAAAATAGAATATCACATCATATTCAACATTTAATTATACATATGAGTAGCACATGTAATTACTCCAAACTGCTCCATCAGAGTTCTAGTAGGTACAAATCCAGTCAGGATAGTTATAACTGCCTATCCTCAATAGTGTTGGTAGATACATAATCCATAATACAGGGGAAATAAAAATGGATGACTATCGACATAGGACACTCCACGCTTCATGTTTCTCCAAAATCTCTCTATGCTTCTCCCAAAATCCTCCGTGCTACCTAGCTACTTGGTTGGCCGAAGATAGGGTAGTCAGAGTTTAAGGGAATAAGAAATAAACTTTGGGTCAGTCATGGGACTAGTATGGGAAACTCAAAATATAGGTAATTGAAAACAAATGGTATCTCATAGGATCACGCTGCATAGAAACACAGAACGGGTTTTTACCTTATGATAACGAAAATCTTTACTATGAAAAAACAGAGATGATAATTTTAATGACATTCCATTGAAAACACTTTTCAGGCAAACTTATCAATCTTAGCCGAAAATTTTACATTGATTAAATTCCAACATAATAGGTTCTAATATCAAGTCTGAAGGCATTTATTGGAGAAAGGATTTCCATACAATGGCAGATAAGTAACAAGCTTCAATATAGTACATCTTTTGAGGGATGTACCGAGGATCAACACCATTGAAACCTCTACACCTGGCAAGACCAGCCTACCCGCAGACCCATCTAGTGGCGAATGGAACTGAATATGACGTCACCTCAGTGATAAACGACCTATACAGGATTCCATAGCATACAAAATATACATGACATGCAAAGAGTAATCTACAAAGGTGATGATCATTCCCTAATAGTTGCAAACTACATAATCTTACTATATGCCATGTTTAAGCCATTTCCAAATGATGAGGCCTTAGGTAATGATTGCCTTTCACATAGCACATTCCACTTTGAATACTACATTTCCAATTCCACATCACACTATCGATTTCCAAAAATGTACAATCTTTGAGCTCGTACGTCTCAGAGAAGGTTATTATGTCTAGGAGAGTTACATCCTACACCAACAAACAGATGTGCGTTTGTAAAAATAAATTTACGTGTATGTTAGAAATGCAATGCAAAACATTTGTCCATAAAAATTATCTGTTGACAAACCGAAGGAACTCTTCTATTACATCCTGTTGAGAATCAACCATAGGATTAGTAGCGAGCATCCCTTGCATCGAAGGTCAAACGAAGATACTACTGCCACATATATATGATATGGGAAATTTCCCCGAAGGGTCAGTGAAAAGCGGCCCTTCGTTCCATTTATTATCATTCCATGCCTTCACCTTCGGATGCATAAATTGGTTCGAAGTGGTTTTCAGACAGGAATCATTCAAATTTGATCCCGGTTCCTTTGAACCAATCATATACAAAGAGGTTAAGTAAATAGGTGCTTATCATTTGATTAATTACTTTCTCTTAAAAAATATCTTCTAGAGATATATATCTTTTGAACATTTCTTTCCAGTATGTACTGAATCGTTAAATTTCTCTTTAACTTTAGAAATACCAAATCAAAATCATTTCCCATAAATCACATTGTAAAACCTTATTGAGTAAAAAAAGGTCGATAGAAATTATACTAATCCCACTCAATATCAATTTCCATATACAACCTTTACTGTCCATTGAATAATGGTGAAATCATGTTTAAAATTCATATGGATAGTACAGATTTCCTCCTTGGAATAATACAAAGTATAAGAAGATTATTTATATACAATCCAAGTTTCATTAAATTTGGAAAAAATAAATTATTTTATACTTGCCTCGATTCTAATATTTCGAACTTATCTATTCCCCACCGAGGAAAGTGGCCAGGTGAGCCAGGGCACTAGTTGCTCCTAAAGATCTCTTTAGTTTAAGCATCTCACATTCGGATCTCATAAATAGAAAAATCCAGTCTACTCATCGGCTTTTAGATCCAAGATTAAATCACTTAATTACAACAAATTTTCTTTCAATCATTTATTTAAACTCTTTAAAATAAAGTATAAAACCCCCATAATCTTTAAAATACTTAATTATTTATTTGAAAACATTTATAAGCGACTTGAGAAAGAATACTTAAGTTTAAGGTGATATTCAAAAGTTATTAAAAACCGCTGCAAAAAAATGCTGGGAATAGTGCCTTTAAGGCTTATTTGATCAAAATAACTTTTCGATCATTTAGAAATTCAATTTTATAACTCAAATCTCTTTTATAATATTTTAACATATTCATAGAACTTATTCCATATTTTTTGAAGAATCAAAAACATCAATTTTAAAGAATTTAACGCTTTGGTTTCTAAATTGCCAAACCATGATTGTTTTAAGCTCATATTTCAAGTTCTACTAAACGAAGTCTCAATCTTTTTATTTGGCTTGAAAACTATGATAACAAGAGTTCTAAGTCTTTCAATTCCAAAGAGTTTCGACTTCGATTCCATCATATAAATGGATATAAATTTTACGGCGTGAAATCGCGAACTACCATTATGCGACGCTCCTATTTTTGACACAACTTTCATAACTTGTCCAAACTTAATCAAATTTGGTTTTAGTGTTTATAAAACATATACAAACCATTTTAAACCATTTTAAAGAGGTTTAGCAATCTCATATACACCATTTCATTTATTAAATGAAAGTGATTTCCTTTGTGAAACTCGATGTGTATTAAACGTGAATTAAACAAACATATTATCATATCCAAACTTGGTTCACAATTATCACAACCAAACATATCGAAACATATATATCATCCAATATTTCATAATATAAGTAGAGTTTCTCGCCCGGGATTTAATCAAACTAACTATAAAATGTCTGTAGCTCTATGTTTGAATAATTTAGCTTGTTAAGCTTGCACTAAAGCTCCTTGATGGGCTTGGCCTTGGCCATTGGTGGCGGGGTGCTCACGGCTTTGCTTGTAAGAGGGGTAAGGCTTGGCCTTTGGTGGTAGGAGGTGATAGGCCGTGGGTTTCAAGGAAGGAAAGGAATGGATTTGCTTTGGTTTTGAAGTGTTTGTATAATATGTATACACTATATAATTTTAATTACTTTTTTCCATAAGTTTTTTGTGCCATTATTTTCTTTTGACAAGAGGCCATTAATGTGGAGTATAAAGAAGTGAAGAAGGCTTAATAATTTATGAGAATGAATTGAAGATGGATGGTGGTATTTATAAGCAAAAAAGCGAATATAAATATCTTGATTTTTGTTTGCCATTTCATCACCATTGCCTCACCACTCCCTCCTCTCACCTCATCATCCACGGCCAAACATCCCCCTTCACATTTGTAGCCATGTGCTCGTAATTTGGGTGTAAGTGGTTGACTTTGGGTTTAGTTAAGATGAAGTTTTAGGAAAATATTTAAGATATTTTGTAATATAATACACACATACATATAAATGTATAAGTATATTTGTAGGTATATATGTGTACATGTGACATATATGTGCATGCATATGTATACGCACATGTATGTGCGCATATGTATGTCACAATTATCCACAATGTTACACATCTTTCCTACGTTGAATTGTTACGTATTCCGATTTCGATTTTCGGTCATATTTTCACATCTTATTTAATATACATATTTATAACAAAGTTTGAAAATATTATTTCTATGATTATATAATAATTAAAAGGGCTTGTTTAATAATTTTAATAATTATTAAATCATTTAATTAAATTAAAAATCATTTATTTCAAAACAGTGATATAATTGATGATGTCATTAACGAATTTAAACTTCAAAAATTAAATAAATAATTTTATTACATATTACCACTCATACAGATAAATGAGTGTATGTATCCAGCTCCGTGCATGATGTCGAATTGACTAAGAGCTGTTTATTGATAAAACTCTTGTCGGTCATTTTATCGATATATCTTCCAATGCATATTTTTTTAAAATATTTATTAAAAATAAGATTACCAATATCATTTATTATTCAAAACAATATTGTTTATGTTAAAAAAAATCTTATATTTGAATATTTTAAACTTTTCCCAAAGTGATGAATTTGTTGGCCGTTGCATACTTCCCCCTTAAATGAATTTCATCCTTGAAATTTAAGGATAAAAAGAAAATAACTTGAAAAGGAATATATATATAAACACACACACACACACACATATTTGACAAGTGGAAATATATACAAGATATTATAAGTGGTCGCACCATTGGCGGTGAGTACCTTGTCTTGATACCTCATGCAAACTATACATTAATCCTAATCTCAAGATAAGCTTTCCGCATTCTACCTTCTGTTTCCCATGTGTATTCTTCGGCATCACCACTCTATTGAACTTTAACCAATCTTACCACCTTCCTTATCAATCGCTTCTCACCATGATCCATGATTCGAACTAGTCGTTTGATAATTGCTAAATATGGTTACACTTCTAAATCTTCCTAGGTGGCCGTTTCTATAATCGGTTCCAAATCATGCACATATTTCCATTGATGGGATATGTGAAGGACATTGTGCACACCAAACAACTTTTTGGGTAATTCCACATGATAATCTATGGGTCAATCCGCTCAGGAATGGAAAAAGTCAAATAAATCGAGGTGCTAATTTTCCTACTCTTCCAGATCTTAGTACTACTCTCATCGGAGAGACTTTCAAGAATATAAAATCTCCAACTGAGAATTTCAAATTCTTGCGCCTTTGATCAGCGTGACTCTTCAACTTGCTTTAGGCTTCTTTCATCTTCTTTTTGATCATGTTTACCTTTTCTAAAGCTTCTTGAATCATATCAGGACCGAGTACTAACCGATATCCGGTTCCTATCGAAAATGCTATGGATCTACATGGAAAACCATATAAAGTTTCATATGGTGCCATGCCAATACTTGCATGATAGATGTTATTATAAAAGAATTCCACTAGATGAAGATATTTTTCTCATGCACATCCAAAATTTAAGATAAAAGCTTTTAGAAGATCTTCCAACACTTGAATTACCTTTTCAGTTTGCCCATCGGTCAGGGGACAAAATGCGTTGTTTATACTCAACTTCATTCCCAAAGCTGTATGTAATGCCTCCAAGAACTTATTAGTGAAGATTGGGTCTCGATCACTAACTATTCTACTTAGGACACCGTGCAATCGAACAATTTCGCTCATGCATATCTCTGCAGGACATGTAGCTATTCTCGTTGGATTTACTAGGATACAGTGTGTGCTTTTGGTCAGGCGATCTACGATAACCCAAAAGCCTTCATTTTTCTTCCATGATTGAGGCAATCCGTCGATGAAATCCATCGATATTTGTTCCCATTTCCAAGTCAGAATTTCAAGAGGTTGAAGTAATCTGGTAGTTTTTTGACCGCTTTAAATTTGCTGGCGATTTGCACATCTGCTAACATGGATAGAGATGTCCATCTTCATCCTTTCCCAACAAAATGTTTTCTCACATCTCCATGCATTTTGGTAACTCCGGGGTGGATATTAAGCTTGGACTGATGGCACTCAGTCAACACTTATTGTCTTAAGTTGTCAATATTGGGAACACGAATTCTTTCATTTAACCGTAATATCCTATAGTTATCTACTTCAAAGCTTGAATTCTGCCCTCTACTTATATTCTTAATAGTCTTCCTTAAACGCTGATCTACTCTTTGTTTGCTAGAAATTCTCCTTCGAAGAGTCGGAGTCACAGATAAGCTATAACGACATGCTTTCTTTTTAATGTATATTCTACTAGGTTAGCTTTCCTGGTATAGAATATCTAGATCATATGATGCGTGAAATTCTGGTCAACGATGTTGTCCATATTTAAGTCGTTCTAAGTGAAAAGATACTTCAAAGATTTATGATCTATGAAGGGTTCAAATTTTCACCTATTAAAAAAGGAAGATTATTCACCAAGGTCAAACAAAGTTTATCAAAATAAACTATGATAAATTCTTACTCGGTAAATAATGTCTCTAAATCTTTAGTGCAAACACAATGGCTAATAGTTCTAAGTCGTGTGTTGCATAATTTCAGTCATGTGTCTTTAACTGCCTGCTAGCATATGCGACAACCTTCCCATGTTACATCAAAACCACACCCACTCCTTTCCCAAAAGCATCAATATAAACGGTTAAACCGTCGCTTTCATTAGTAATAGTCAGAACTGGAGCAGTAGTTAACCTTTTCTTAAGTTCCTGGAATGTGTCTTCACATTTCAGCATCCGTTCAAATTTAACATCTTTCATAGTCAACTTCTTTAAGTGATGGAAAATCTTGGAGAAATCCTAAATAAATATGTAGTAATATCTTGCCAACCCTAAGAAACTGTAAATGTTCTTCGAAGTATGTGGTTGCTTCCAACCTAGAATGGTTGTAATTTTTTTAGGATCAAACTTAGATCCTTCCTTTAACACAATGTGTCCAATGAACCTTTTTTCTTTCCAGAAGTGGCATTTTGAGAACTTAGCCTTAAGCACATTCCTTCTCGATATTTCTAGTACAATCTCTAAATGCCTTTCGTGTTCTACTTCGGTCTTTGAATATATATGAATATCATCAATAAAAACAAGCACAGATTTATTGAGCACATCTCTAAATACTATATTCAAAAGGTCCAAAAAATAAGCATGCCCGTTGGTTCTCCCAAAAGGCAAAACCAACCACTAGTACAAATCATTTGGTCCACTGAATGTAGTTAAAGGAATGCAATCTTCTGCTATCCTTAATCGATGGAATCCTGTGGATAGGTCCATTTTGGAAGATATTCGAGCACCATTAAGTCAATCAAATAAGTAATCATTACGGGGTAGTGGATACATTTTCTTAATCGTTTTCTTATTTAGGTCTCGATAGTCTACAAAGAGTTTTAGACAGCCATCTAACTTTGCAATAAAAACTACCGCTAAGCTTGGACATGGATGACTTAGTCTAATTAGTCATTTCTCTAACAATTCATGAGTTTCATTTCTTAATTCATTTACTTCTTTGGGCTTAATTTTTCGAGAAGACTGAAAAATAGACCTTGCACTGAAAATCAAGTTGGTTTGAAACTCAATTTCACTATGTGTAGGTAAACTTTTAACTTCCCTACAAAATTCAAAAATTCCTTAACAGTTGGTACTTCTTTTAGACATTTTTGAAATGAATTTAGGACGTTACAATCAAAAACCACCACGACTTGATAGAAGCCTTAAAGAATACAGAAGGACGATCTAAGAAGAAATATAGTAATAGCAAGGCATTTCAAAATAGTCAAAGGGATGCTTATGAAAGATTTGGATGAGCAATGCACTTTCAAAAAGGTCGAAGGGGGACCGGGACACCCTTTCACTTCAATCAATTACCTTTCGAAACGGCTGATTCAGCATGCATAGAGGTGTTTCGAATGTAATAAAGGCACCTTTCGATGGCAATAAATTGTAAGCTTCTGCTTGAGCACCAGACCTTTCAAAACAGCGGGTTTCACTATTATTTACCTTCCACAGAAAAACATTTGGACAAAGCTACCCTTCAAAAGCATAGGTTAGCCTTTCGAATCGGTTGGAATCATCCCCAATTATAAAGGAAAGCTTACATGAGTTTGATAACAAGGGTGGGGGTTCCACATCAATCGATAAGGATGCATTTGAAAGCCATCTTCAACAATAATGCATTTTAGCATGCTATAACTCATTCGAAGCCCAAAAGATATACCTTTCGACAGTATTGAAAGCACTCAAATTCCATCTAGAAGTGAAGTTAGAGGGGCGCCTTGAATTTAACAGCTATGAAAGCACATCATGACACCCTTTCCACTTAGTTGAAAAGACTGATTCGATAGGGTCCCACCCTCACCTATCAATAAGACCCTAGGGGTGTTGTTTTAGGGATCTGATTAGATTAACTCAGTACTTGTACTTTGTTAAATTTGTAAACCCTAATTCTAAAATCAAATTGGGGATTTTACTCCTTTGTAATACTCAGATTTCTGGAATTTCAAGAAAATTATTCTTAAAACAAGTATCCATCATTTCTGAATATATTGATTGATCTTTGTCTTCCCTATGTTTCTTGTTATTGGTTATTTGCATCAATGAATATCAAAATATTGCCTTTCGAAGGAGTAGAAACCGAGTGATTTAATTATAAACCTTAGATCATATAGGGCCCAACCTTAAGTTACTTCGAGCACTTCGAAAGGGGTTTTTCAAGGGATTCTAAATCATTGCAACTAACTCGAAAGGAGGTTTTGAAGGAGTTTTGATCATCCCAACCAATTTGAAAGATCCTTATGTAAGGGTTTTGGACAACTTTTACTAAATCAAAAGGAGCTTTTGTAGGGGCTAGTCTCACTTTTCTATTTTGGGGTGTTGACAAATTTTTTTGTAAACATTCTTGGCACTAGAAGAAGGGCCTGAACGTCCGTCCTTGTTGAACTCCCAACTTTATTTTCCTATAACCATATTCTATTCCAAGCTTACCTATTTTAGACTTTACACCACCATGCTAAGTAAATTTGGAAAATCCTTGCAAGGATCCTCAGAGGCACACTCAATTGGATTCTACCATGGAACTATTGAAGATTCAAAACTATATGAAGAGAAAATGTTGAGATTGGAAGCTTTAAGAATCATAAATAAAAAGAGAGCTAAATCTTATGAGCCAAACAAGTGGAGTTTAAACCCATTTCACATTGGCCCTACACCTATATTTTCCTTAGAGGGAACAAAATAAAGGACTAGTAACTTGTTTGATCAAACGAAGAAGGCAATTTAACTCTATACCAAACGCACTTTCTTTGAAGAGGGAATCATGGATGATTATTACACCTTCGTGCAAAAATGGCATCAAGCAACAAGTGGGACATTACCTACATGTGAGCTTCAAAAGCGTTTGAAAAGAAAATCGGTCGTCAAGGGTGAAGCTTCATAATCAAGCAATAAAATATATAGAAACCATCCCCAAAGGATAATTCTCAAGTCGAGATTCCCTAAAGAATGCTATCTGACAACATCAATTGAGAATGTCTATTTACTAACTAAGGAGGAACTCAATTATGGCCCAGAAGAAAGAGCCTGAATATGAAAGGAATCGGGGAGGATCCTACTGCCACTACGATACAATGAATGGGCATGAGAGAAATCAATGTAGAGCATTTGAAGCAATGGTGATCAACTTTTTTAGATAAGGAAAAATCAATGGGTTTGTAAAGTAATCTTAATCAAATTCAATAAAGCGCCACTTTTCCAAGAGAAACCACATGGTCGGGAGTAGAATTCTCCTTAAACTTGGAAATTACCTTAAACAGTGAAAGCTTTTGTCCGCGTTGAGTTGGCTAGGCCAAAGCACCTCCTGGAGAGAGGTTAGAGTAAGCCTTTATCCGCACCATGCTATGGCCGGGTTAAAGCATTAACAAGCCCTTGATCATGCCTCTCTATGACACGATCAAGGCGCCTCCTAGAGGGGGGACGGAGTAAGCCCTTGTTCCCGCCACGCTATAGCCTGGCCAAGGCACCAAACAAGCCTTCAGCGCCACCACGCTATGGCCTGGCTGGAGCACCTCCTGGAGCATGGACAGAGTAAGCCAATCGTCTCGCCATGATATGGCCTACCCAAGGCACCGAAAAAGCCTTCAGTCCTGCGTATAAGGCCTGGGTAGAGAACCTCCTAGAAGGAGGTTGGTTAAGGTCCTACTTGTGGATAAGCTAACCAAGCACACCAGACAACAACAAACTAAGATGTCCAAGCCCGAGAAGCGGCATACCAAACAATGACAACATATGGAGCCTAAAAGATGGCACATATCAAAGGAATCAAAACCTAAAGAATGGTGCAAAACAGAAAACTCAAATAAGATTCTACAATCTTTGACTAATTTCTAAGAGAGGATTTCTTGAATTCATTAATACTCAAATCTAAGTTTTGGGTCTCTTACCATTAACTTCTAGACTTCACTCATTAATGCCTGAATCTTGGCATTAAGACATCTGCTTTTAGTTCCTAGTCATTTATTAAATCTAGGATCTATCTAACTAATACTTGAATCTGAGTATCGAATCTGCTATTATTTCAGGATGAGGATTTCTAGACCTAAATTGTTTGTTCCCAAAAGAAAATTCCTAGTCTCCTATGACTTATTTCTAGATAACGATCTCTAGGATTTTATTATTAAATGATTGTTCTTCATATTCTATCAGTTATTTTCAAAAAAGGATTTCTGAACTTCCATTATCAGTGCTAGATTTGGATTTCTAGCCTTCCATTACTAAATTCCATAATTAGATTTCAAGTTTTCTATTAATATAACTAGAGTCAGATTTCCAGTCTTCTCTTATCATGATCAAAGATGGATCTCAAAACTCCTATTAATTCCTAGCCATGGATTTCTCTTCACCTTTTATTTTCACATAAATGATCTGTTATCTTCTATTGCTTAAACTTTTGGAATTGGAAGGATTCCTCATAGAATAAAGAACTAACAAATATATTCTTGCATAGATTTAAAATTAATGATAAGAAATCTTCTGGAAGACAAGATCAATAAAGAAGACTGAATGGGTCAACAAATGCAAAAGCCGTAGTCAGAGTTATCGGGAAGCAAATTCCAAAAAATTTGTAAGATCAAGCAAAGGCTACAAACCAGGTGATATTGACATAATTTACATAATTTATAAAATCATATATGAATATATAGTACAAGTGTAAGTTTTATAGATCTAGGATAGCTTATTTAGATTCTACAATTAAAAGTTAGACAATATAGTGAATCGCTATACAAAGAATTTCTTTAAGCTTCTTTTCCTTTTTCCTAATGTCATCAACATCATCAATGGGTTCGATATGAGCCTTTAAAGCACGGTTGAAAGCCTTATTGGCACCTTTAAGAGAATTTATTTTGCCATTCTAAATGGACAATGTGCTTTCCAAGAAGATATTTTTCATGCCCAAGCTTTTGAATTCTAACTGAATACTTTTTAGTGCACTATGAATATCTCACTTTCTACTAATTACCAAAATATTCAAATTTGACCTTCGTGCACCATTCACCCACAGCCTTTTCGTCTAAACCTGTGGGAGGGTTAGCCATAGTAAGAAAATTTTCAATAGCAAGAGATGAAGACCTTGTTGATTTCAAAATAGGCGATTGGAGAAGTTGGTAAACTAATATTTTGAATGTCACCCCCCATGATAAATTCTAGGGATTTTGCACTAGCATGACTATCTTTCAATTTGACCTCCAAATCGCTTATCTATCAAAGAAGCTTAGACATTTTTTAATCAAAGTCAATTGAAGGGTTTGATTTAATTTGATGTTTTAATTGAGAAATTGTGTCATCTTTAATCTTGATGTCCTCTCGAGTCTAGTGATCTGATCGTTAAGGCTCCTAATAATCGTCTTCTGGAGCAAAAATTTCCTCGGCCATTCCAATGCTTCAGTGTTGCCTTAAAGACGAGCGGATAGGGGATCTTTAAGGATGCTTCTCTTTTCAACATCCGCTGCTAACCTGTCTCTGATGTTGGCGAAACAAGATATGAATCTAATGAGAGAGTCATGGTGGATAGCTGTAAATCTTATTTAAACGAACCAAACAAAAAGTTAATACCCAAATTATTAATTCCTTTTTTTTTTACAGTAATTGAGGTTACAACTCAAGGAAAAGGTAAAACAAAATGTACAATCTCGTTAAATAACAAAATATTCGTTTTATTACACTTAAAGCTAGGAAACAGCATTTTTAGCTTTATTCAAAGAATTAGCCGAAAGTGTAATTATATAATCAAAAGGAGCATTAAACCCTTTTAGGCTAATAATTGGCAAATATTTGCTATAGTCCCATTCTCCAGCAGGAGGATTATCATGACCACATATTAACTTGGTATGACATATTCAGATTTCCTTAAGAAGCCTTTCCTTTTCTTCGACAAGAAAATCAAAATGAAGGCGGAGATGTTGCATATAAATCCTCTGTAGGTCTCTAAGAAAGCAACATCCAGCCTGTTTTGAGGATTTCATGTACGAGGCCTTTTCTAAATAATCTCTTTTTAATTTGACATATTTGCCTAAATAATCGGTAGAAATAAGGATGCTTGAGATAAATTTATTTTGTAATAACGTAATAACGTACGACTAAGTATAAAAGGAAACTAATACAGAAAAGTCACAAATCAATAGTATTACATAATTACAACTGTTAATGTGGTTCGTACAAAATTTATTTTTTGAATAACTCAGAAATGAATTTATCCTTATAATATTTGAATTTTTAGGAAGGCAATTTATGAGGGATTGATTTGACTTGCGATAAATTCCAACAAGCCCTCAGGTATGGATCAGATCCAAATTCATCTAAATATCTCCTATGTAGTCGTCTAAGTAGTCCACCATTTAAATCACCCTAAGTACGAAAAATCTACGATCGGGTGTCTGTAGTAAGCTTTGTATAAAAAGTCTGCTACGATATCCCTATCTTCAATCAACATCCAAAAGAGTGTTATTAATTCCTTATCCGTTTCCAAGAGCTTGTCATATCGAAGCCATACCCTTTTTAGTCGGGGGGCAGCTTCCTGATCTTTAAAGGACGCTAACACTGCGACACTCTTATAAAGCTTATAATACTTGTCAAAGAGTGTATTATCTTCTTTTAATTGTTTTTCTAACTCCCTATACAAGATGTTTATTTCCACTTCTTTTCTTTCAAGCTTTGTTTGATAAAGTTTAATGAATTTCTTTTTTATCTAAAATAAATGATATCTGCTACTGTTATCTTGGAAGTAAAATAAATTTAGACAAAGAGTTCCATATCCAAGAGAAATGAATCGAAGTTTGTGGGGTCTTCTTTTTTCCTCCTTTTTCTCTAACATCAATATTAACATCTTTTCTAAGAAGATCAGAAGGCTCAAGGAGTTCAATTTGACTTGCTTCATGGGCACTGGGTCAGGGATTATTTTATCTAAAGCCCTGGGGATATCATTGCCATCTCCTCTATGAGAACCATCATGATCACCTCCGCTGCTGCTAGAACCCTGACCTCTATCCTCATTGTAAGGGTTATCGCCGTCATTATCATCATTGTTACCACCTTCCTCAATGGGGATTTTGTTCTACTTATCATCTTCCTCGTCGTCAGAGTCAAAATCTCCTTCTATAGAAGCGACTTCGAATGATGAAAGTTTTGTAGTGTCAATTTCTTCTCTCTTGGGAACTTCAATCCCTTGCTCCAATTATTTGATTTTATCCATGAATCCTTTGACTAGAGCAGGATCGAGTAAGGGGAAGCTTAAGTCTAGACACTTTTTAATATTGTTGGAATTAGCAAGCATCAGAGCAAAGAATTCACGATGATGTCATTAAGAGAAGTATTCAAAAATTGCGACACCTTTTATTTGGCCTCAGAAATGGTTTGTGGGCCATAGTTAAAGAATTTTTCTTCTTCTCCAACTTCTTCTTGAAAAGAGTGCATTTCTTCTTAAGAGAAGGTTATTTAGCAACCATTCGGGCCTTCTCTTCCTCTAACTCTTTAGAGTCATTTTTAAAGCCAAACTATCATCAATTAAGAGTTGCCTTGCCTTCCTCTCCTCAATGATAGTAGTTTTCGCTTGAGTAAGGGAAACATTCAAACATTCTTGTTCCACTACTGCGCTATCTTTAGTAGTGGAAAGGGAAGCAAGCAGGTTATTCAGAGTTGAGACTTCTTCTTGAAGCTTACACGTCACAGCGAGAGACTTTGAAGCGCTTTCCTGAAAGAGTACTAGCTTTAAGAAACCTGAAAGTAAATGTACAAAATGAGTAAGAATTCAATAAGAAATAAGAAATAATAAGGTCAAGTAATATCAAAATGTGCCAGAAGTTGTTACTCAATTAGAGATCAACAATGTCCTATATAGTCAAGGACAGAGGAAGGTGGATGAATAAATGAGGGAAAATTAAAATTAACTGTATCTTCATCTCAAAATCATTTGGAGAAACCAATGATGGGGGTTTAAAGCGGTTCAACTCCTGAGACGAAGTTGAAACTCCCAAATCCTTTTGCATATGTTCGATGATGCTAGGAGAATCAGACACAATAACGCGGGACATGAGGTCGTCATTTGAAAGAGTCATTTTCGATTGGTCAATTGTAGCTTCATGAGTAGGACCCTCTAGAGTTTCGCCTACATCAACAGTTTCTCCATCTTTTGGAGCAGGAGAATATTGGATAACAATGGTTTTAGTTTTCTTTAAGGAAGTACATGCCATAGTCATTCATTTCAATTTCCTTTTAGCGATCATCCTTTACCTACCAATGGCTTGAGTCAGAGGGTGGGGCGCTAGATTTAGAAGTTGGAGGGAGTAGATCTTTTATGGTTAATTCAATATGGGAGCAACCGCTAGAATCCAAAAAAACAAAGGTTAGCAAATAAATTTATAGAATAACACGACGGTAAGTTACAAATGCTACATTCAAGCTTACATGTTGATCCGGACTAATTGGAGACATTGGAGAACTTTTTTTATGATCACCCAAGGAGAGAAAGCGCTTGCTCTTAAAAGTGTGTTGGATAAGAGGGGGTTGCCCTAGAACTCTCTGACCTGCTGGGAGGATGGATTATTTTTGAAGATTGCTTGGCATCATTAATGTAAGCCTATTCCCAATGCTACCTAATGCAGCAGTTAAAAACTTCATGATTCTCTTCCCCTCATCGTCGAGATCTTTAGGAGGGTGAAATAATTAGGAAACATAATTTAGCAAAAAAGATAAAAGAAGATAATCCAATGAAAATGATTATCGTCTTATGAAGAAAAGAGAAAACTCCACTGATATTGGAAAACATTTGATGTAGAAGAATTGTGTCTACCAATCTCTAAACTGGTTTACCCCCTTAGAAATTAACTTTTTGTACGAGTTAGCTCTGAAAATTTGGCTATTCAAGTTGCTGATCTTGACCAGACGTACCGAATAATTTAGAACTTCGGCACTTAATGATGGAAGGTTTGACTCTAAATCCATAAGCTTTAACGAGACTAGATATTTGTAGACATTTGGTGATAATTGAATCGAAGCTATGCCAAGGCGACTCAAGAATCTTGACATGAAATAAGGGAATGGAATGAAACCACGGTGCCAGATGTGGATGGAAGTGTAAGTAAAATAACCCTTAGGTGGACTCTGGATAATGTCATTTTCACCAAGAGGAATGGCTTCAAATCTTTTGATCCCAAAGTCGTTAAGGATCGCGTCAGTTTCAACTTTAGTACCTATAAGTGAACGCCTCAAAACTACTTCGGCCTTCTTTGGGGAAGACTATAATTCTGAAGCTACATCCATTTTAGGTTTCTTAGAAGTCTTTTCCAAACCCTTGATCCTGCCTGGAAAATTAATTTCATTAAATTTATGGTTTATTCCATTATTAACGCCTTGCGAAAGTATCAAAAGCCATCTACAATGGTTTAAATGTCCACCATAATATATGACTTCATGCCTTCGAAAGGAGATTGAAGTTAATAAAAATTATGAAATTCATTGAGCTTTCGACAGTGTCGAAAGAAAGGATGGAATCTAGGCCCTCGAGTCCACCCATCGACAATATCGAAAGCCTAGGAAAGAGTTTTTGTCATCAGTGAGTGCAACTATCTGCACGTACCAATTTAGGTGTATACATTATCGAAAAACCATATTTCAATTAAGTTGAAAGGATTTGAAGCAAAGGGACGTTGAAAATAATCAGAAAGTATCTAAGAAGTTTTAAAAACGTTTATATAGGGAAGTGATGATAATTACTCTCCAATTAACTACTGTGAGTTTCGAATAAGCTAAAAGAATATGGCAGAACTGTAAAAACGTTAACCTAAAGTTGGGATAATTGAAACAAATATGGTTATCTAAACTGTAAAGTTTCGACTAAGTTGAAAGGTTAGTTAAGGGTTTCCATAATAACAAAAAGTATATTTTTCAATTCAATTTAGGATGAGGTACATTAATTCTCACTGTAAAATATCCTCCGAGATAAAAACAAGGCACTATTCATCCTTTATATGCATTGAGTTCTAAACACTTTTGAAGAGAAATAGGCTTTAGAAGAGATACACTGTGCACAAGATGACTTCTTCAAAAGGTGTTAGAACACATCAAAACATAATATGGATTTCGAAGAATTCTATCTCATGACAACAGTGTCAACCCTTTTGAAAAGATCCATTTAGAGTTGGCACTTGACTTCCTTTTGACTCCTTTGAAAGGGGTTAGAAAATGAAGGGGAGTTAGTAGCATTAACCTCTTTTGAAAAGGTTGGAAAATTAAGTTATAATATTATTGATATATGCCAGTCAGCTTCTGTTCGAACTTACCAGGAGAGAATCCCCCTGATTCATTGTTAACCTAACATTTCTCTTGTGTTGGCAACAATATTGATTCGAGCTTGAATTTGCATCCAACAACAACAAAAACCGCAACTTAGAAAATTCAAGCTCGAACCATAATTGGCTCTAATGATTAATCATAATCGATGAAAAACGTAAACCTCTCGAACTAATTAGAATTGAGCGTAATAGGACATGAACCTGAAATCGCGTACAAACAATGGAAAATGACCAAAAATTTAACAAGTTCAAGTTCAAACCTAAAATTGATATCATAGACTAATCGAAATCAACATAAAAGTGAATTTAAAGCTCATTTATATGAATGATGAACTCAATTCAATCTTAAAAATTGGAAGAAAAAAACACAAATTCGAACCCTAAAAATTAATTGAATATGAACAATAGATGCAAACCTCAAATTTAAACTCGAGTCTACTGGAATTAGGAATATGATAAGAAATTGTGATTTTTGATTTTTTTTCTATGAGTTTCTTAATTGCAGGTAGATGAAAAAGAGGGAGAGAAGGAAGTTTGATTTGTACGAAAAGCGAACACAAAGAAAGCCAATTGATCAAATTCAAATGAATAGCCAAGATCTGTGCGAGTATATGAAAAGGCGTGAAATTTTATGATAAAAAGGTGTCGAAACAGTTGACTTGAAATTTCAAGAGCATCCCTTCGCTAAGTGGGCAAGTGTTACCATCAAAAACCATTCTGAATTGATCAAAGTTTTAAAGAATATAAAAGAAGGATCCAGAAAGAATTATAATAACAGCAAAACCTTCTGAAAGAGTAGAAGGGATGCTTCTACAAAAGTTGGATGAGAAATGCACTTTTGAAGAGGTCAAAGAGGGACTCGGATAACCTTTCGCTTCAATTAATTACCTTTTGAAATGGTTATTTCCGCATGCATGGTGGTGTTTCAAATGTATTAAAGGCATCTTCCGAAGGTAATAAACTTTAAGCTTTCGCTTTAGCGCCAGACCTTTCGAAACGGTAGTTTTCTCCACTCTTTACCTTCCATGGAAAAACATTTGGACAAAGCTATCCCTTCGAAAACATAGATTAGTCTATCAAATCGGTTGGAAGCATCCCCAATTATAAAGGAAAGCTTACATGAGTTCGATAATATGGATGTGGGTTTCGCATCAATCAAAAAGGATGCATTCAAAAGCCATCTTCCACATTAAAGCTTTCAACCATGCTCCAGCCCAAAAGATATACCTTTTGATAGTATTCAATCACTTATGTTCCATTAAGAAATGAAGTTAGAGGGGCATCCTGAATTTAACAGTATCGAAAGCACATCACGACACCCTCTTAACTAAGTCAAATGGACTGATTCGAAAGGGTCCAACATGCACATTTAAATAAGACCCTAGGGTGTTGTTTTGGGGATCTGAATTGATTGACCCAATACTCGTACTTTCTTAAATTTGTAAACACTAATTCGAAAATCAAGTTGGGTGTTTTACTCCTTTGTAATACTCAAGATTATAGAATTTCAAGAAAATTATTTTTTGAAGAAGTGTACAACATTTCTAAATATATTGATTGATCCGTACCTTCTATATGTTTCTTGTTATGGATTATTTGCATCAATGCCAATCAAAATGTTAACTTTCGAAGGAGTAGAAACCAAGTGATTCAATTGGAAACATTAGATCGGATAGGTCCCAACTTTAAGTCACTTCAACCACCTCAAAAAGGGGTTTCGAAGGGATTCTATATCATTGCAACTAACTCAAAAGGAGGTTTCGAAGGAATTCTAATCATCCCACCCACTTTGAAATATTCTTATGAAAGAGTTTTGGACTACTTTTATTGAATTGAAAGGAGCTTTCGTAGGGGCTAGTCTCGCTTTTCTATTTTGAGGTGTTGACAAGTTTCCTTTTTAACATAAGGCATCCATAAAACTATTCATTATTGGACTTGGTTCTTCACATGTTAGTTCAAAAGGTTCAATTCTTTTATTTTCCAAACGCACCATCCTTTAACACAATCAAGAAAAACCTTATATACAGACAACCAATACATACCGAGTATAATCTCAAATACAATAAAATTAAGGACGATTAGGTACATGAAAATTTTTGGGATACGTAGGCAACTTGTACTTCTTTACAAACTATATCTAGATTAGTTTTAGCACCTATAGGGTAAGAGACACATATAGGGGTATCTAATATTTTTATGGTATGTTTTAGTTTATCAACCAATTCTTTAGAAATAAAAATGTTGGAAGTCCTAGTACCAAATAATACTCCAACTAGATTTTCATTAATGAAGATATTACTTTCAAGAACTCACTTTCCCTTCGCATCAATTGAAGTTGACGGTTCATCTTTGATGGAAAAAATTCCGAGCTGTTCTCTATTCTTTACTGGCGGGCATTCCTTTTTTTGGTGCCTTGTTTTGTGACAATCATTACAACTCCTATCCTGAGCCATAGGATTCTTATAGGTGGCAAAAAAAAGAACCTTCCATTGGCAATTATAACAAGTAATATCCTTCAAATTGTTTTATTGCGGTCCTCCTTCAAGCTTGCCTTGCCATGGCTTCTTCCCAAAATGGTTGGACTTCTTGTTCTTTCAGTTATTGTTGCTGTTTTGAGTTGTAGATGTATTATTTTTGTCTAGAGTTTCATACCTGAAGCCTATGTCTACCAAATCTACGAAGGTTCCCTTTACTTGTCCGGTCATCTTGTCTTGATATTGCCTTTCATCTTAGTGATAAACATTAAATTTTTCTTTAAAGGATTGTCTATCGACCCTGGCCCAAAATGGGAAATTCATAAACACTTTGAAATATCCTTCTACGGACATATCTTCTTGCTTTAAATCCATAAAATTTTGATAAATGCAAGATTTTCCTACGACTAGCATATATTATTCTTTTATGACTTCCTTGAACCATTCAAATGAGAAATTTTCTTCTAAATAATTTACAGTTATGGACTCCCACCTTGCTAGAGCCCATTCTTGTATCTTCTATCTTTAATTCCCTTAAAAATTCTTTCACAATAGTAGATCCAAGCCCAAACTTCAATAATGGAATCCGTTCCTTTGAATGGTTTACCACCCAAATTGTGTAATTCTTGAATAGAGTAGCAAAATTAATTTGAGGTAACATAGGGATCACCACTTCCTCAATTACTATAGCATTTAATCGACCGTTGATGACTATAGTGTTGTTGCCTCCACTTCATCCTATTCTATTACACGTCTCCTATTATATGAATAAAGTAAGGAAACATCTTTAGAATTATTGGCGAAATTATCTTAAGGAATGCGTGTAAAACTCAAATATACTTATTCGGATAAAATTTCAAATATTCGCTCTCTCTGACTAAACTCATTCTAGGGCATTACTAACCCTATTTTTATTAGTTGACCCCATCAAGGCTTAATTATTTGCTCAACAGTAAGCTTTGATACCAACTATGATGACCCACCTCCTTGACTCTTAGAAATCGATACTAATACATCCACGATATTCAAATGCCATAAATCCAAGTGGTAGAGAGCCAGATTATCATAGGGTAAAAGAAAATAAAGATAGAAGACAAACAAAATAGAATCTCACATCATATTCAATATTTAATTATATATATGAGTAGTACATGCAATTGCTCCAAATTGCTCCATCAAAGTTTGTGACGACCTGTAAATCCATACCCTTTAAATCGACAATAAACCATACATGTCCGACCCAAAAACCACAGATTGATGGAAAGTCGTGTGAAAGAAGAGAGAGGGTGAGAAGAAAGAAAGAAGAGAGAAGAAGGGAAGAGAAGAAGAAGAGAGAAACCGAACCATAACAATATAGAATCTCACATCGCAGTGGAATAACATATAACATATATTACAATAAAAATCAACTTTCTGTCTAACACGAAGGGTCTCTCACAAAACTAAAGAAAAGGTGTTCAGTTCAAACCTTTCGAAAGAGTCGAAGGGATGTACTCAACATTGTATAACAGTCCTAGACCTTTCCAAGGAGTCAAAAGGTTTCATTACTCGGCATTCAAAGTGTTCTTACCTTTCGAAGAGGGCAAAGAATAAAAGCAAGTGCAAGCAACTCTATAATAGCCTATTTGAAAGCATATAAAGCCTCTCAAACCAGTTGGAACACATCCAAGATACCTTTCGACAACGTCGAGAGGATTATGAAGAAAAAAGCACTCACAAGTCAGTAAAAAAAGAAAGACAAACTTTCAACAACATTGAAGGAAAGCACAGCTCTCAAAAATAATCAAGAAAGAACAACCTTCCGACAAGGTCGAAGGGTTTACAATAACTAATGGAAAAGCAACCTTTCAATAAGGTCGAAGGGTTCACAGCAGCATAAAGAAGGCAAACCTTTCGACAAAGTCAAACGGTACGTGAAGGAGTGAAGAAAAGCAAACCTTTTGACAAAGTCGAAAGGTCCATGATAGCAGACGAAAGACAAACCACTCGACAAAATCGAAAGGTTCACAGCTGCATATAAAGTGGGAACCTTCCGACCCAGTCGAAAGCATGAAGTCGAAAGTTCAGCCACCTGCATCTATAAATAAGACTCAAGGGGTCCTGTTTAAGGGGGCGAATTCTCTCATTCTAGTCTTGTATTTTCTTAATCATATCACTGTAACCCTAAATCAGTGTCGATTCAGGGATTTAATAAAATAGAGTTTATCATGAATACGAAGGGAAGCCTTGTGTTCTATCAATTACTTCACTATTTTGCTTAAATTTTGTTGGATTAAATGTTAATTTCTAGTTCGATTCCATCAAAAGGTTCTTGGCGACAAGATCGACAACACTTCTGCCTCAATTAGTTACTTTAACCTTTCGAAACCTTCAACCATGCAATTTAAACCCTTCGATAATGTTGGTCATATAGGCTAAACAGTGTTGATAACCTTCCATAGTGATTGGTTTTGAAGCCCAAACCTTTCGATTAGACCAAGAACTATCCTTTAAGTATATATACACAAGTTTATAAGGCCGTAAGTAACGGTTCCATACCGTTCGACAGGAACCAAGACATAGTTTATAAATAATCTAACCTTTCGACAAGGTCGAAAGCCCCTTACATCTATAAAGGAGTTTGATATCCTGCTTAAACCCAATGAAGACAATCATCCTAACCTTTTGGCAGCATATAATGTTAGTCCGTGAGATGATGGTTTTGATGACAACAACCTTAGAATAGATTATAAAATATAAATACCAACACTATAATTTTAGATATATATATATATATGTATGTATATGCAAGATTTAACCATGTAGGTACCAAGAATGAAGACTGTACCGTATAGAGATTCAAGATATCAAGGTTGAAGACTCTTGAGTACCAAGATTATCAAGAGTTTAAGAATTCAAGTAATGTATTCTTTAACTAGAAATTTTGTTAAAACTCGTAGAAAAGCACTCGCATCTTAAAATCCAATTTATTCGTGGAATGGAATCCACTTCGAGCCTGTTAAAGGGATGGAACCCTAAGTATGATGGAACCTACGAAAAATCTAGTGGAACATTTTTTTTTGTATCCGCTAACTTTTTATTCAAAATGATTTTTCAAAATTATATCTTGTTTTCAAAATGATTTCAAAACCTTCCTTTTAAAAAAAAAATCAAAAACCTCTATCCTGATTTTAATAATTTTAGCTTCAAAATTATCTTTAATTTCAAAGTCAAATTACTCCTGATTTTAAACTATCTTTTAATATAATATATTTAACTTTTAAATATAAAATTACGGTTAAATTCTATATATATTATTCTCTATATTTACTTATGATTTTTAATTATAGGCAAGTATATTTATAAATTTTTAAAATAGTTCTTATAAGATAAAGGTTATTTTCAAAGAAAATCAAATTATCAAAAAAAGCTTTGGAATGTCGACATACTCATGGTGACCATGTCGACATGGTGTCAATTGAGTTTAAAATTTAAATTTCAAAAGAAGTGTCTATTCGTCATAATTCATCACGAATGGACTTGACTGTTGTTCTTCTATATATAGGGGTCAATTTCAGCGAATTTTATATCAGATTTTTTGGTTTTTCACTCCTCTTCTTCTTCCACTTTTCTTAATACATATTCTTACCATTACTCTTCTGAAATCAACATTGAATCAAACTCGATCATTCGTAGTTTGATTCTCTACCACTCTCTCAACAAGATCCTCAGTGCTATTCAGAGTTATAGGCTTTTTGTAATCAACTTAGCGAGAAAAGGTGTGATTGTAGCCTTGAAAATCAATCAAGCGAGATAAGTTGTGATTGTAGCCTTGGGAAATCAATTGGGTGAACTTGTTGCCCATAAAATCAAGCGGGTGAACTTGTGGCCCAGAAAATCAAGTATCTCTACCCAGAGGATTGTGATTCTGGAGGGTGTACCTCGTAGCCTTGAAATCGAGGGTGTAATTCTACAATTGCTTCTGAAAGGAAAATCGTACTTGTATACGGGACTGGATGTAGGGTAGCTCCGAACCAGTATAAAATCCAGTGTGTTCTTTCCTTTACTGCTTTTTATTTTTGCATCTATCTTTGTTTCTGTGATCATATCTATATCTGTATATTGCATACTTCTGTGTATAAACCAACATAAACTCGAAAAGATTTAGTAGCTCTTTATAAACACTATTCACCTCCTCACTAGTGTTAACTCTAGCCTTAAGATCCGTAATCCGCATTTTTCACAATTGGTATCAGAGCAAGGTTTTCAAAGTTTCATAATCTGATTTTTGAAAAGTTTTCAAAGTGGCTACCAACACTGGTACTGTTAGTGACACTAGTATTCCTGTCACTAGTTCATTTGTAGAAGGTCAGTCTACTGTCAGACCACCACTTTTTAATGGCGGTAACTATGCATATTAGGCATGTAGGATGAAAATATATCTACAATCTATAGGATTAGATACATGGAATATTACACAAACTGAATATTCTAAACCCACAACTGATTTTGCACAGTGGACTGCTGAGCAAAAGACTGCTGCACAAAATAATTCTAAGGCAATGAATATTTTTTTTTGTTCACTAGATAGAAATGAACTCAATAGAGTGTCAGTTTGTAAGTCCACATATGAAATATGAAAAACTTTGCAAGTTACTCACGAAGGAACAAGTAAAGTTAAACAGACCAAAATTTCCATGCCCACAAATCAGTTTCAATTATTTAAAATGAATCCTGATGAGTCTATTTCAGATATGTATAGTAGATTTCAGGATATTGTGCATTCTCTAATATCTTTGGGAAAGGAATTTTTTGAAGAAGATCAAGTCAGAAAGATTTTAAATTCTCTTACTCCAGAATGGGATCAAAAGACACTTGCTATCAAAGAGGCAAATGACATCAGTACTTTAAAGATAGAAGAAATAATTAGAAATCTAATGTCCTATGAAGTTCAAGTGATCGGGAGAAGAGAAAGAAAAACATCTGAAAAGAAATCAATGGCATTCAATGCATTGACTGATGGATCAGATTCAAACAGCGATAATGATGAAGAGATAGCCTTGATGACCAGAAATTTTAGAAAATTCCTGAAATACAAAAAGATGAATAATCTTAAGAGAAACAACTATAAGAACTCTGGAAATCAGAATATAGTGCCAAACAATGTCAAATGTTTCAACTATGATGAACCAGGCCATATCAAAAGAGACTGTCCATATCCAAATAGGCAAAATCCTCCTATGAACAATGATCCAGCAAAGAAATGGAAGCGTGCATTTACTGCTACTCTAGATGACTTAGGCTCATCCGCAAGTGATGATGATCAGAATACAGATAATTCAAATTTGTGTTTCACAGCAGTTCATGACTCCGACGAATTCAGAGAAACAGACTCAGAAGAAGGTACACGTTTACAATACAATTGGATGAAATTGCTTGCTTAGAATCAGATGCTTGATTGATTGATTTTGAATTGGTGTGTTATTTGAATTTTAAATTTTTTACTATTATTTCATTATTTTTATTATTATTTTTATTATTATTTTGATATATTATGGAATATACTATAATTCAATAAATTCCATATATATACACTAAAAATAATAGAGTATATATATATTTATTAGAGAACTTAGGAAAAATAATTCATGAAAATTCACTGGCACATGTCGACGTGGTCCCTACCATGATGTCGACATGGGTATCATAATTTGAATTTCAAAGTTTGAATTCAAATGTTTGAATTTCCCTCCAACTTTTCACTTCATTCAATTCTCTGAAAAGCTATCTTTTTACCAGAGAATATGTCCTTTGAGAATCTATGTATTCACTATCCTTTGTCATATCTTTTCACTTTCATTTTCAAATTCAAACTCTCTCTTCATAACTTCAAGCTCTCTACTCTCTGCTTTAATGGCTTCTTCAAGCAACAACTCCACCATGAGAATTTCCAGAAAAATAAAAGAGCAACTATTCAATTATCCGGAGGCAATAAAAGCATACATCAATTATGCTAATTATGCCAAAGTCCATCTCGGAAAGTTTGCTATTTTTCAAGATTTCTCTTCTTATGAACTTGATTCTCTTTTTGCAAACAATGGAGTTCTTAGTCTTATTGATGTTTCTCTAAATGATTTTGTTTTCTATCCAAATCTTGTCAAAATTTTCTATGCAAATTTAAATCGTGGATTTTATCATGGAAATGAGGATGAAATTTGGAGTTGTGTAAAGGCACTAGAATTGTTTTGAATTTTGATCTTTTGGGTACCATTCTCAATTGCAAGTGTACGGGAATGGATCTTTCTATTTTTAAAATCGATGAAAATGACCGTGAGACATTTCATCACATTTTCGAAGGGAAAGATAATTTTGAATTCAAGAATTGAAATTTTCGACCAAAGGCAAGAATTGTCAATCTTTTTTTGCAACATACTTTGACCCCAAGATCAGGGAATTTTAACAATCCTACTTCAAAAATTTGCAAAGCACTTTTTTCTATTTTTGGAAATTATGACAAAAATTGGGCACAAGTTATTTTGGATGAACCTCGTCCTAAAAATCTTGAAATAGGCGAGAATACTTTGTATTATGGAATTTATCTCACTCGGATTTTTAACTATTTTGGAGTGCATTTCAAAGGTGAAGAATTTGTTTCTAGAAAAGTTTTCAATCATTCCAACATTTCGCTTACGAAAATTCCATTTGTTTTTCAACCTTATGAGACCCTTGCCAAAAAGAAAGAGCTTTTGGCTCATGAGGAAATGGAAGAAGAGGAAGAGGAAGAAGAAGTAGTAGGGGATGAAATGGAAATTGAAGAAGAAGAAGGTAAAACCTCTTTGGAAAGCATCGACTATCCTCCTAATCCATCCACCAAAACACTTCTCAAAAACCAAAAGACAATTGTTGAGAATCAACGGATTCTTAAACGATCTGTTAGTAAGAAATTGGACAAAATTTCATCCAAGATGAACAGGTTCATTTCCAAAGTCAGCAAAAAACTTAGACTTTCTTCATCATCATCATCCTCTAACTAGTTTTATCTTTTCGTATCATGTTGTATGTGTTTTAGCTTGTTTTAATTCGAAAGTTCATGTAGTTTCATATGTTAAATCATTGTATCATCTTATTATGCAATGAAATGAAATTTCCTTTCTATTATCTAGTTTATCTTATCTCCAAAATAAATGTTAGTATATTATATAAATATATACACACACAAATATTCATAAAAACTAACTAGTCATATTTTTTCACTAACCCATGTCGACATACCCCCTATGACCATGTCGACATGTACTGGTGAGAAATGACAATTCATTTTGAATTTGAAATTTGAATAACAACCATATTTCTAGTCATTTCAAACGAATTTCTACACCTATATATACCTGTTTCTTCTAGAATTCTTCATTGAAAATTATTTCCTATCTTCTAATTCTTCATTTCTTTCACAAATTCAACTATGGCTAATCCAATTCACAATTTATCCGAAAATCTTGAATAAACTCTTAATTCTTCAAAAGTACTCTCTCGTTCATTCTTCGTAACCAGCGACACTTAGAATTGAGTCAAATGCAGATGATCAAGGAGCAAGAAAGGCATTTCGATGCAATACGATGGATGATTTCCTCCCTACACAAGGATGATAACGAAGCACTTCCTCTAGTCTCTTTCACCAATGACAATGAAAATTGGGATGCTATTAAGGCAGACCCAATCTTTGGAGAAGAAGGATGGGTGGAAGTTCCACATAACGTTTGATTTTATTTGTCTGCTTTGTTTGAATTGTTTGTTTGAATTAATTTGATTTGGTTTGACTAGGTGTGGATTGAGTGGTTTGATGTTTGCTACATAAAAAATGTATATATATACATTGAAATATATATAATCCTTGATTAATTATCATGTTCATAAGGATACTTAATTCTTAATCAATCTATTATATATATTCCATTGTACAGTTTGTTAATGCAGGTACTCTAGTCCAAGAATGAGGGGGAGTTTGTTTTTGTTGATGACAAAGGGGGAGAAGTATAAAATATGGTAGTTAGGCATAGATTAAGGGGGAGTTATTAGTTTTAAGGGGAGTTATTAAGATAGAAGTAATATTTTATAAACAAAGGTTGTCATCGCCAAAAAGGGAGAGATTGTTAGCCCGTGAGATGATGGTTTTGATGACAACAACCTTAGAATAGATTATAAAATATAAATACTAACATTATAAGTTTAGATATATATGTATATGTATATGCATGATTTAACCATGCATATACCAAGAATGAAGACTGTACAGTATAGAGATTCAAGATATCAAGATTGAAGACTCATGAGTATCAAGATTATCAAGAGTTCAAGAATTCAAGTAATTTATTCTTTAATTATAAATTTTGTTAAAACTCATAGAAAGCACTAGCATCTTAAAATACAATTTATTCGTGGAATGGAATCCACTTCGAGCCTGTTAAAGGGATGGAACCCTAAGTAGGATGGAACCTACGAAAAATCTAGTCGAACATTGTTTTGTATCCACTAACTTTTTATTCAATATGATTTTTCAAAATTATATCTTGTTTTCAAAATGATTTCAAAACCTTCCTTTTAAAAAAAGATCAAAAACCTCTATACTGATTTTAATAATTTTAGCTTCAAAATCATCTTTAATATCAAAGTCAAATTACTCCTGATCTTAAACTATCTTTTAATATAATATATTTAACTTTTAAATATTTATATTTAAATTTGAATATAAAATTATAGTTAAATTCTATATATATTATTCTCTATATTTACTTATTAATTTTAACTATAGGCAAGTATATTTATAAAGTTTTAAAATAGTTTTAATATAAGATAAATGTTATTTTCAAAGAAAATCAAATTATCAAAAAAAAATTTGGGATGTCGACATACTCATGGTGACCATGTCGACATGGTATCAGTTGAGTTTAAAATTTAAATTTCAAAAGAAGTGCCTATTCGTCATAACTCTTCATGAACGGACGTGACTGTTGTTCTTCTATAAATAGGGGTCAGTTTCAACGAATTTTATATCAGATTTTCTGGTTTTCACTCCTCTTCTTCTACTACTTTCTTAATTCATATTCTTAACATTACTCTGCCGAAATCAACATTGAATCGAACTCGATCATTCGTAGTTTGATTCTCTATCACTCTCTCAGCAAGATCCTCAGCGCTATTCAGAGTTATAGGCTTTTTGTAATCAACTTAGCAAGAAAAGGTGTGATTGTAGCCTTGAAAATCAATCAAGTGAGATAAGGTGTGATTGTAGTCTTGGTAAATCAATTGGGTGAACTTGTTGCCCGTAAAATCAAGTAGGTGAACTTGTGGCCCGGAAAATCAAGTATCTCTACCCAGAGGATTGTGATTCTGGAGGGTGTACCTCGTAGCCTTGAAATCGAGAGTGTAATTGTACAATTGCTTTTGAAAGGAAATCTGTACTTGTGTGCGGGACTGGATGTAGGATAACTCCGAACCAGTATAAAATCCGGTGTATTCTTTCCTTTATTAGTTTTTATTTTTGCATCTATGTTTGTTTCTGTGATCATATCTGTATTTGTATATTGCATACTTCTGTGTATAAATCAACATAAACTCAAAAAGATTTAGTAATTCTTTATAAACACTATTCACCCCCCTCTAGTGTTAACTCTATCCTTAAGATCCGTAATCCGTATTTTTCACTTATAATTCGACCTCCTAAGGAGAAATTCAGGGGAATTCAATTTTAATCAAGAAGGAGACTCTCGAAAAGAATCTCTCATTAATCCAATAAAGCCGGAAGGTTTCATAACCAAGCACTTAAACCATTCGACGGCGTCGAAAGGTCTGATTCGAAAGATATTTATAAGTGAAAATGTAAAGGCAATCTTTAAGGGTATCAAACCCTTTATTCAAATCAGTCTAACCACACTAGCCGAAATAACTTTGGGTGTTGACAAGAAATCTTCTTAACATTTTTGGCCCTAGAATGAGGGCCTGGACCTTCGACCTTACTGAATTCACCACCTACTCTTATACTTGGTTAAATCTCTTATGGCTTGTCAACTCCTCTTTTCAAACAAGAAAGGATCTATTTTGGATAAAAGTTCCATTATTCATCTAATTGCATTTAAAGGATAAGGGATGGATTCAATGTTCGAAACAAGACAAAGTTTTTGCAAGGAAAAGTCAGTTCAAGGGTCCATGGAACCTCTAAAAGTAAAGTCTAATTATTAAGTGGATTATAACCCACACTTACTTGAAGAGCAAGCCCTTCGGCGTCAAGCTTTACAGGCCTTTAAGAGGAAAAGACGAATTATAACCTATGACCCTTTAAAATGGAGTATTAACCCATTCAATTTGGATCAACCCCAATCTTTGCTCTCGAATAGGATAATTCGAAGAAAGAGAACCTATTCTTACAAATGAGAAGGACCATTCAGTCATATTCACATAGGAATATCTTTGAAAAGGAAATGATAAATATTATGATGGTTTTGCATATAAATGGAGTAAGATTATAAATGAGGCTCACCATTTAGGGGAAAACCATGAATGCATTGAAAAATCCACAACCATAGAACCACGGATAATAAAGGAATTACCAAGTGGAAGTCTAAAGATTACCAAGAAATTTCCAACCGAAACCCAAAGATTGAAATAAAGGCCTTTGAAAGAGGATCAATGGACTATGAAAAGGAAACCTACTCCTTGAGAAGTGGTACTTGACCAAGCTACAAAAGAATTAGACGGTAGTCAAAGACGATTCAGAATTCAAATTTCTTAAAGAATATAATCTTACTACCTCTATCGAAGACATCTATATCCGAACCAAAGAAGAACTGAATTATTGGACTTCCTAGAAAAGAAGCCAGGATTTAACGGAAACTTAAGGGATTATATTGCAACTTTCATCTAATAAATGGACACGATACAGGTTAATGTAAGGTACTTGAAAAGATGGTCCTACACTTTCAAAGACAAGGAAAACTTAAACTGTTTGTAAAGGATCGAATAAGTTATGGAATAAAAATTCTATTCTCAAAATAAGAAAAGTCTACAAGGTCGGGAGTAAAATTGCAACGACCTCGGTTTTAAGCCAAATTTAAAGGTAGTTAATATAAATTTTTAGATTAAATTGTGAACTAATTTGAATTTTTCCAAATTAAATAAGATATATGTTTTTTTATTTATAAATAGATGTAATTTGAAATTTGAATTTGAAATTTGATTTTGAAATTCAAAAATAAATATTTAAAAAAAGTGGATTTAAAAACTCTATATTTTAAAATTAATAAAATTTTCTATAATATATACATATGTATATATATGTTTGGAAGTTATATTTTGAATTTGACATAATAATTTTCAAAAATATTTAAGGGTTAAATTTTTTATTTTAAAAACTAATATATATATATATATGTTTATTTATTAATGATTAAGTTGAATTTTACAATAATTTTCTTTAAGGTCGTATAAATATTTATAAAAAGAAATATACATACACAAAACTAAATTGAGATTATATATACATAAAAACATTATTAATAAATTAACTAGTAAAGGGTTTAAACATAAATTTAATTGTTTTTAGCATGTGCAACAATTACAACATCAAATTTTACAAGTGTTTACAAAATTATGCCATGCATTATACATGTGTCATCTTTTAAATTTTCTTTTCATTTTTGAATTTAAGAAATAAAGGGAAAAATAAGCTATATATATCCATACTTCTTTCTCACCTTTCTTTCACATATTCAAAACATAAGAAGCTAAAACCTGGAAACAAAACTCAAAAGCAAACAAACCAGAAAATTAAACAACTTTCATATTTTATAAAAGAAGCAACCTCTTTCCAGTTTCAAAATTTAGCAAAACAAAGATCTGATCATCTCAGATCAAACAAGCAAGCTATAGATTAGAGCATTTCAAAACTGGATCCAAACAATTTCTAGAGCAGATCCCAGGTTTCTGATCAAAATCAAACAACTACAGTTCAATCCTGAAGCTATATTCAGTTTCAACATCAACAAGTTCAGATCATCATCAAGCAAGTAAATCAAAAATCTATTTCCAGTGTTCAAAACACATTCCAGGTTCTCTATTTCTTTTTAAAATAGGTAAGTACACTCTTGAATATATGTGTGTGTGTGTGTGTATATATATATTTTGGTTTTCCTGTGATGATGGATGTGAGTGATAACTTGAATGTTTTATTATAAATATAAATGCATGTATATTAATAAGAATGCTTGTGCATATCTATATAAACATATATATACTTCTCTGCTTATATTACCAGCTCCAATTTCACCTAATAAAATTCATATCTCCTTATCCAAATGAATTCAACAATGTAAATTCATTTTTAAAAAGTTTTTCAAGCAGAAATATTTAGAAAATATTTTGAAAATAGAAATTTACAGTGTAGATCTGATATAAGTCAAAAATTGATCATCTTAATTTCAAATTTTGAGTATTAAATTAGATTCGAATGGAAATTTTGGTGAATTCTGATAATAAAGTCATGATTTTTAAGTTTGCAAAATGGAGATGTCTCGAGTTGATCAGATTTTAGTCTTTCGTCAATTGCCGACGATCGGCGAAGAGAGGTGGGTCGCTATCATAACTGGAGGTAGCTGGAAGTCGGGGGAACTCAGGAAAAATCCTTGGAGATTTTTTAGATGATTGGAGTGGAGGCACGACGATGATTTAGGTTTTAAACCTAGTTTTTAATCGATGTTAGAAATTAGGTTACTACAGCATCTAGGATGCATCAAAATCGTTCGATGGTAGTGGGATCGAAGCTCGAGTCTGAGGCAAAGGTCTGGGTAGGCTAGCGTGGTTCCAGGTGGTTGGAGGCGATGGCGTGGGGAAGATTTTGTTGATCGGGTTTGGGCTTTAGTGTGGTCGAGAAGTTTGTTTTTGATTTCGAGATGAACTCGGGGTTCTGGGTGATCAAATCGTTAGGGAAGGTGTTCGGTGATGTGTCGATGTTTGCGGCGATGATCAGAGAACTATGCACGTGTATGTTCATCTGTGTATGTCAGTAGGTTCGGAAGAAGGAGAAGAAGGTGGGAACTCGAAGTGGATCTTGGGGGAAATGTGTTTTGGCTCGGGTTTGTTGTTGAGTCATTCGCGAGTATGTATAGAGTTTTCAAAAACTTAAATCAAAATAGAAAGAGAAAAAGGGGTTGCTTTAGGGTTTTACTCGGGGAAATTAGGAATCGACTCGGTTGGAACCCGAGGTTGTCTCGGGTCTAAGTTTTTAAGTGTGTAAATAATAAGTTTTGAAATTTAAAATAAAACAAGTTTTAAAAATTATATTCTTAAAACAATTTCTTTTATATAATAAAAGTTTATTTAATTTTCGGTTGATAAAAGTTGTATAGTTTATTTTAACTTAAAATTAATTAAGTTTTGTCTTCTTAAGTTTATTTTGAAATAAAATTTAATAGCTTAATTAAGTAGGCGATTAAAAATATGATTGGTTTATTTTAAAATAATGTTTTTGATTAGCAATTAAATTAAAGGTATTAAGTTAATTTATATATTGATGGTAATTTATTTTCAAGGTTTATTAAATAAAGATTTAAAAGATAATTAAAGGATAGTTAATTACTTAATGTCATTAAATTAAGGTGATTAATTAAGGGATAATCACTTAATGTAATTAAATTAAGGGACGGTTAACTAATGGGAGTAATTAAAGGATAATTACTCAATGAGGTTAATTAAAGGTTAATTAATTATTTAAGGTTAATTAATTTATGTAAGTAATTAAGGGATAATAATTACTTAAAGGTTAATTACTTAATGTAAGTAATTAAAAAATAATAATTAGTGGTTAAAGGTTAATTGTATGATAATTAAAGAGTAATTAATCAAGCGATTAAGGATAATTAATTAATATGATTATTAAAGATAATCACTTATTGTAATTGATTAAGAATAATCAAAGGTTAATTATTGATAATTACTTAAAGGCCAATGACTTAATATAAATTAATTAAGGATAATTAATTAATGATTTAAGGTTGTTTAATTTATGACTAAGGGTTAATTAATAAATAAAAAGGTTAATTAATGAATAATTAAGGGTTAATTAATTTGTGTGATTATAGGACAATTAATTACTTAAGGATGCTTAATTTGAATAATTAAGGTTGATTAATTAATTTCATTAATTTATGATTTGTAATTAATGAATATTAATTAAGCAGGATTGGGTAATTAATTCATAAGTAATTAATTTGATTGGTAATTAAATTGAATTAGTAAGGGATTCGACAATTAATTAATCTTGCTTATGGATGATCATTGTATTTAATGCTTGGATTGATTGATATCCCTGATATGTGATCTTCGGTGATATGATTGTTTTGAATTGAGCTGTGAACTGCGATTTATTTATCTGTGATGAATTTACTTATTTATCTGTGAATGAAAGATAAGCATCATAGGATTATACTGCTTATCGATATTGTTGTGATTGAATTGATGATGGTTGATACTTTATTTTTGCCTGTGAAAGCCCTGGACTACACAACATACACACAAATATGGATTTCACGGGAAGTTGGTCAAGTCTTGAGTAATTTGAACTTAATATTATTTAAAAAAATTGAATTTTGAATCCAAAATGGTTTGGAAGTGTTTTGGGTTAATCTTTTGAAAAGGGAATTTTGGAATTGTAATATTTTGAATATAATATGGGTTGTTAAAGCTTTGAAACTAAAGTAATTAAATTTGTATTTGAATTCAAGATTTTGAAGTTGAATTCTATATGTATATGTTTATAATTTGAGATTTTGGAAACTAGGATTTAAAAAAAGTTATACAATATATACATGGATCTGAAACCATTTTTGAAGCATTTTTAAAAGAATTATTTTGGGAATTCAAATTTAAACCCAAATAGAACTTGTCGAGAGTACGACAATCCGCTAATTTTTCGATTTATACTTTAAAAGGCTATAAGTTGAGCAAATTTAAATTGGATTTTGTTGAAAAGAAAGATCTTTGTCTTCAAATGATAACAGCTTTCATATAAAGAAAGAAATTCCAGTTTTTGTTGAAAGGATTTTGAGTTATGGGTAAATCTAATTTGAAATGGAAATGGTTTTGAAAGCTACGAATGAATCTTTGTTAAAGATTTGGTAAACCTCGATTTGAATTGAAGAGGATCTTAAAGGGCGGATCTTTTGTTTAAAAAAAAATTAGAAATGGAAATTTAAACCATTCAAAAGGAAAGGTTTTGGGAAATAAGTTATGACTTAACTAGGATCCCAATATATCCATGTTTTTAAAATTAGCGCTCATTATTCAGTTTAGCTGGGAGAGGACTTTATGTCATAAAACCCATCCCGAATAAATGATACGACGAATGGATAGCAATTGAAGACGGTGGTGAAGATCGGATATTTTCGAGAATGAAAGGATTACCTGTCGAATGTCTATGCACTGAGTTGCTCCGGTATAGAGATCCCCATATGTGATGGGGTGTCCGATCGAGATTGTGAATATTCCGGTTTTGCAAGGGCTTCATTCCTTAATTGGAGGAAGTTCCTTCGGTTCCATTCAGACCCAGGATGGACTTGTATGGATTTATGTCCGACGTTACAGTTTGAGATGTAAAGCTGGTTTCTATTAAATACATTTTTATTTGGTGGCAGAGAATTTATTCTCTTAGCTTAACACCCTTCTTTGAGACGTACGAGCTCATTGGTTATGTAGTTGATGGTCACTAGTGATATATTCCCAATTTGGTAATGTGGCATGCTAAGTGTTGATCATTTGTTGATCGAAGCATGGCTTTTGTGAAAAGTGTAGCTTTGTGGGAAGAGATTTCATCGTACCTCACACCTTGGAAATGGTCGAAACAGGAAGGATGCAGCAAGGTTACTGGGGTCGCGTCCCTTAGGTTATGTGCATTTCTTTCTGGATAAAAAATGTTTCCATGTTGGTGAATCACATGATAAAGGTCGGCGAAGACCGGGGGATAGCATACTCGTGACAGTTAGTACCTAGTTGCAAAGGTAACCCGGCCTTCTGTTGGCAGAGAGCCGGTTAGGTTCTCAGGGCATCCCTCCAGAGGCGTACCCATTTGGAAAGGAAGTTCCTTTCCGTTGACCATTTGTTGGAATCCAATCACCCAATACAAGCCCTGTACGGTTTTAGTTGTAGAACCTGCCATCTAACATTGTAGCTATAGTGGGCATACTATAATGGTACGTATGCTGGCTAAAATTAATATTATACTTTCGAAATGTTTTCCACACTATGCATTAATAATAATATCAAAAGGATTTTCACGTATCAAGCATGTTTGACTATCATAAGGAGAAATCTCCTCCAATTGTGCGATTGCATTGTGTGTATGGCGGAAGGCCTTTGTAGTTCCATTTTTCAAAAAGAATAGCGAATTTCTTTCTATTTCTTTTTGTTTGTTTTGTTCAAACAACTATTTTTGTTTGCTCACACCAGTCCCATGACTGACCTGGAGTTTATTGTTCTCTTTCTAAACTCTATGTGCCTATAATTTTCCACATGAGCAGCTTAGAGCCAGATTATCAGATAGTCGGCTAGTAAGTGTAGCTTTTGGCGACCTTCGAAGTCTTTGGATTTTGACGATCGCATTTGTTTCACTACAGCATAAGATTGTGCACAGAGTTTGCTATAAGTTCATTATGATCGGGGGTTCTCACTTCGGGTTTTGAGCTTGGGAGCTTTGGCATTGAAGATATTATCCTTCGGCTCTTGTATCTATCTCTGATTATGTTGATCACTTGTGTTAGATTGTTGTATAAATGGTTGTGTATCAATAAAATTATTCTTCTGTTTCTACTGTGTTGTTATCAACTAATGTTGTTATACGGCGAATCAGATTTCAACATTTGAATCTACGACATTCGAATACGGGTGATGTATGGATGTCGATTTTCGAGCGTTGGAATTCAGGTCATTACAATTTGGTATCAGAGCGAAAGGTTGAGTAAGAACTTTAGCTTTGGAGTATAACGCATTAGGTGACTCATTAGACATAGGGTTATAAATGCCCTAGAATGAGTATACCTAAGATAACTTGTCCGTATGCCTCAGAAAATTCTCTTACTATTCACTGGTAGTGAGAATGAGTGCAAGAAGAGGACGAGATAGGGGACAGGGGAGTACTACTACAATTGGCCGATACCCTGCAACGACAAGGAAACAATTTTTCCTATCAACCTCTTTCTTTCATCATCAAATTTAAATTCTTTGACGGTTTCCTAGCAGCAACAATTAGAAGCTTTAGAGTGGCGGTGGCCCTGCGAATCTTTATTTATGTTATAGAAAAAATTCCTATTTTGTATTCTCTTCTTCAGTTTTCTATCAGCTTTTTTCGTTCTTAACATTAATGAATTTGAAATTTTATTGGAATAAATTAACTAACAAAATATGAAGCTAAAATAGATTATATCACTAAGACGATTTCGGTTAAAACCAAACTTTGAAAATTTGTTGTAATTTCTTGTAAGGATCCAAGTCCGAAGAGGGATAAGCTAGTATATACTTTAGGGTATTCTGACCTTAGTTTGGAATCCATACCTAGAGTTTGGAAATTTCGATAAATTGTATCCGCTTGTCTATTCTTTGGGAGTCCAGATATATTCTACCACTAGTTAGTTATCCCTTCGGACTAACCAATGCCCTGCATATTCGTAGACCCGAGTATTTGTGAAAGTATTGAATAAATTTGTTCCCGTATTTATTGATGATATTCTGATTTTGTAAGCCAAATGTAGAATAGTTATTTCAGCTTGATCTAGTAAACCAATTCTCTATCGTTCTTTGTGTTCATCCGTTCTTTGTTTGTCTCCCTGTCTAGCAATTTTCGGGGAAGAAATTTTCTTAAGGGGGAATCTATAACGATCTCGTTTTTAAGCCAAATTTAAATTGTTAACTAATATAAATTTTTGGATTAAATTGCGAATTAATTTGAGTTTTTCCAGATTAAATAAGATATATGTTTGTTTATTTATAAATAGATGTAATTTGAAATATGAATTCGAAATTCAAAAATAAATATTTTAAAAATAAATTGGATTTAAAAACTTTATACTTTAAAATTAATAAAAATTTGTTAAAATATATATATTTGTGTGTATGTATATATATATATATATTTGGAAGTTATATTTTGAATTTGATATAATAATTTTCAAAAGCTATTTAAGGGTTAAAATTTTATTTTAAAAACTAATATATAAATATACATGTTTATTTATTAATGATTAATTAGAATTTTAAAATCATTTTCTTTAAGGTCATATAAATATTTATAAAAAGAAATATACATACATAAAACTAAATTGAGATTATATATATATAAACATTATACATAAATTTATGAAAAATTAAGTAATTAATAAATTAACAAGTAAATGGTTTAAACATAAATTTAATTGTTTTTAACAAACGTAACAATTACAACATGTAATTTTACAAGTTTTTTACAAAATTATGCCATGCATTATACAAGTGCCATCTTTTAAATTTTATTTTCATTGTTGAATTTAAGAAATAAAGGGTAAATAAGCCATATACATATATCTATACTTCTTTCTCATCTTTCTTTCACATATTCAAAACCTAAGAAACTAAAACCTGCAAACAAAACTCAAAAGCAAACAAACCAAAAAATTAAACAACTTTTAGATTTCATAAAGAAGCAACCTCTTTCTAGTTTCAAAATTTAGCAAAATAAAGATCTGATCATCTCAGATCAAAAAAGCAAGCTATAGATTAGAGCATTTCAAAACTGGATCAAAATAATTCCAGAGCAGATCCCAGGTTTCTGATCAAAATCAAACAACTACAATTCAAACCTAAAGCTAATGTTCAGTTTCAACATCAACAAGTTCAGATCATCATCAAGCAAGTAAATCAAAAATCTATTTCCAGTGTTCAGAACACATTCCAGGTTCTCTACTTCTTTTTAAAATAGGTGAGTAAACTCTTGAATCTATATATATATATCTCGGTTTGCCTGTGATGATGGATGTGAGTGATAAATTGAATGTTTTGTTATAAATATAAATGCATGTATATTAATAAAAATGCCAGTGCATGTCTGTATAAACATATATATACTTCTCTGTTTATATTACAGGCTCCAATTTCACCCAATAAAATCCATATCTCCTTATCCAAACGAATTTAGACTATGATTTCTACATGAAAATTGTTTATAACAATGTAAATTCATTTTTAAAAAGTGTTTCAAGTAGAAATATTCAGAAAATAATTTGAAAATAGTAATTTACAGTGTAGATCTGATATAAGTCGAAAATTGATCATCTTAATTTCAAATTTTGAGTATTGAATCAGATTCGAATGGAAATTTGGTGAATTTCAATAATAATTCATGAATTTTAGGTTTGTAAAAACGGAGATGCCTCGAGTTGATCAGATTTTAGTTTTCGTCGATTGCCGACGATCGATGAAGAGAGGTGGATCGCTATCATAGTTGGAGGTAGCTGGGAGTCGGGGGAACTCAAGAAAAGTGCTTTGAGATTTTTTAGATGATCGGAGTGGAGGCATGGCGATGATTTAGGTTTTAAACCAAGTTTTTAATCAGTGTTAAAAACAGGGTTGCTGTAGCATCCAAGGTGCATCGGAATCGCTTGGTGGTAGTAGGATCGAAGCTCGAGTCTAAGGCGAAGGTCTGGGTAGGCTGGCATGGTTCCAGGCGGTCGAAGGTGATGGCGTGGGGAAGATTTTGTTGATCGGGTTTAGGATTCAGTGTGGTCGAGAAGTTCGTTTTCGATTTCCAGATGAACTCGGGGTTTTGGGTGATCAGATTGTTAGGGGAGTTGTTCAGTGATGTGTCGATGCTCGCGGCGATAATCGGAGAAGCTCCGATCATCTGTGCATGTGTGTTTGCATCTATGTATGTCAGTAGGTTGGGAAGAAGGAGAAGAAGGTGGGAACTCGAAGTGGATCTCGAGGGAAATGTATTTTGGCTCGGGTTTGTTGCTGAGTCATTCGCGAGTATGTACAGAGTTTTCAAAAACTTAAATCAAAACAAAAGGGAAAAGATGGGTTGCTTCGGGGTTTTACCCGGGGAAATTGGGAATCGACTTGGGTTGGAACCCGAGGTTACCTCGGGTCTAAGTTTTTAAGTGTTTAAATAAATTGGTTTTGAAATTTAAAATAAAACAAGTTTTAAAAATTATATTCTTAAAAAAATTTCTTTTATATAATAAAGGTATATTTAATTTTTGGTTGATAAAAGTTGCACAGTTTATTTTAACTTAAAATTAACTAAGTTTTGTCTTCTTAAGTTTATTTTGAAATAAAATTTAATAGCTTAATTAAGAAGCTGATTAAAAAGATAAATGGTTTATTTCAAAATAATGTTTTTGATTAGCAATTAACTGAAAGGTATTAAGTTTATTTATATATTGATAATAATTTATTTTCAAGTTGTACTAAATAAAGATTTAAAAGATAATTAAAGGATAGTTAATTACTTAATGTCATTAAATTAAGGTGATTAATTAAGGGACAATCACTTAATGTAATTAAGTTAAAGGATAATTGATTAATTAGAGTAATTAAAAGATAATTACTCAATAAGGTTAATTAATTATTTAAGGTTAATTGATTCATGTAAGTAATTAAAGGATAATTAATTACTTAAAGATTAATTACTTAATGTAAGTAATTAAAAAAATAATTAGTGATTAAAGGTTAATTGATTGATAATTAAAGATTAATTAATCAAATGATTAAGGATGATTACTTAATATGATTAATTAAATATAATCATTTATTGTAATTGATTAAGAATAATCAAAGGTTAATTAATGATAATTACATACAGGCTAATGACTTAATATAAATTGATTAAGGATAATTAATTAATGTTTTAAGGTTACTTAATTTATGATAATGGGTTAATTAATAAGTAAAAAGGATAATCAACGAATAAGTAAGGGTTGATTAAGGGTTAATTAATTTGTGTGATTAAAGGACAATTAATTACTTAAGGATGATTAATTTGAATAATTAGGATTGATTAATTAATTTCATTAATATACGATTTGTAATTAATGAATGTTAATTAAGCACGATTGGGTAATTAATTCATAAGTAATTAATTTAATTGGTAATAAAATTGAATTAATAAGGGATTGGACAATTAATTAATCTTGCTTACGGATGATTATTCTATTGAATGCTTGGATTGATTGATATCCCTGAAATGTGATGTTATATGATATGACTGTTTTGAATTGAGCAGTGAACTGTGATTTATTTATCTGTGAATGAAAGATAAGCATTACAGGATTGTACCGCTTATCGATATTGTTGTGATTGAATTGATGATGGTTGATGTTTTATTGTTGCTTGTGAAAGGACTAGATTACACAACACACACACAAATATGTATTTCACGAGAAGTTGGTTAAGTCATGAGTAATTTGAACTTAATATTATTTAAAAAAAAAATTGAATCCAAAATGGTTTGGAAGTGTTTTGGGTGAAACTTTTGAAAAGGGAATTTTGGAATTAAAATTGTTTTGAATACAATATGGGTTGTTAAAGCTTTGAAATTAAAATAATTAAATTTGTATTTGAATTCAAGATTTTGAAGTTGAATTCTTTATGTATATGTTTATAATTTGAGATTTTGGAAATTAGGGTTTAAAAAAGGTATATATATATATATATATATATATATATATAGATTTGAAACCATTTTGAAGCATTTTTAAAAGTATTATTTTGGGAATTCAAATTTAAACCCAAATAGAACTTGTCGAGGGTACGACAGTCCGCTGATTTTCCGATTTATAGTTTAAAAGGCTATAACTTGAGCAAATTTAAATCGGATTTTGTTGAAATGAAAGTCCTTTGTCTTCAAATGATAACAACTTAAAGAATGAACTTCCAATTTTTGTTGAAAGGATTTCGAGTTATGGGTAAATTAAATTTGAAATTGAAATGGTTTTGAAAGCTATGGATGAATCATTGTTAAAGATCTGGTAAACCTTGATTTGAATTGAAGAGAGTCTTAAAGGGTGGATCTTTTCTTTAAAAAGATTAGAAATGGAAATTTGTTTAAACCATTCAAAAGGAAAGGTTTTGGGAAATAAGTTATGACTTAACTAAGATCCCATTATATCCATATGTGTTTAAAATTAGCGCTCATTATTCGGTTTTGCCAGGAGAGGATTTATGTTATAAAACTCATTCCGAATAAATGATACGATGAAATGGATAGCAATTGAAGACGTTTGTGAAGACCGGGTATTTTCGAGAACGATAGGATTACCTATTGAATGTCTCTGCACTGAGTTGCTCCGGTATAGAGATCTTCATAAGTGATGGGGTGTGACGCCCCACCTCTATACCCACGCTAGCCAAGGACACTACGGTGTAATGCCATCAACTAGCATGGAGAATAAGGCTGTTGAGGAGCGACCATCTGTATAATTGCTTTGTGCGAGTACCGATATGCCAGATAAGATGTAACTTTCATTTCTTTTCAAGAGGACATCCGACATCCCGACACAAACTCAAAGCTACTACACAGTGGCTATTATGTCTTCGGAAACAAATATAGAAATAAACATAACACAAATCAGTCACAGATAATTCATATCACAAAGGCGGAAATAGATATGAATATATATAACACATAAAAGTGTTCATCAGAGTAGTAGTCAAGCAGATCCACAATAATACAAAAGAATAGCAACACGTGCTATACAAAAGAATACATCTATGAGTCCATATCTCAAGTGTATACAACAAAATAAACTACTAATCTAAGTAGTTAGCCAAAAGTCGGAGAAATCAATCCTAAGTGAGAAGTCATGCTGAAGCACCAGTAACAGCTCGGTCTGACCTGAGTATTACTTAATGAGAAAATAATAAACGGATCAGTCTAGCTATAAATATCAGACGACATTATATAGAATAAGAGATATGGCATAAACATATGATAACCATACGGGCATACTACAATAAGTATGTAATTGAAAAATCAACAAGAGATTAATCAATATCACAAAAATCTTCACAAAGATTCAAAAAGAGTATCATACCCAGAACTTTTATTCACAACAAGTCAATGACACACGAATTCACCAATGCACAAAAATTGATAAATCATATCAATGAAAATCACTGAAATTGGTGAAGCATAAATTCCAGAATTCACCACATGAAATCCAGAAATCATAAAAAGGGGGGAGGCCTATCATACGAACGGGAGCATGAAAACTCACCTACATATGTATCACACGAACGAGACGCTATCTCATGGTAGCTAGCCATTAATTTTTGACACACGAATGGCCCGAAGACCATGGGGCGCTACCCCACATGTGTGAGTCGAAATCACACAGAAACGGGGTCTAGTCTAAATCGTAGACAAAGAGACATCACACAATTGCTAGTCTAAATCACAAAAATGATCGTCATGATCATCAAGAAGTGTCAATTACAGTAAGCTAGTAAATATATGAGCTTAGTTTCATGTCCCATAACCACTAGCTTAACTTAAATATTTACGAACAAATTGTAGATCTCCACTAGAAAATTGTCACAAGAGATTCAATCGAACAAGTCCAAGAATTAACCGACGAAGTAAACGCAAGCGTTTCATACCACTTGTTTTACTAAGTCGTTTAATTAGATTTCTCATACGAGTGAGGAAAAGGTTTGTATATACTAATAGATTGGAAAACGGTTTAAGAGAACGGGTTTTGTAATAAAATAGTGTCGAAATCATTTGATGAAAGAGTTTTGATATTTACTACTAGTATTGAAACCTTTATATTTTTAAAGTGACAAATCACAAAGAAGGTTGTAGGAACAATTAATCACTAAAATTCACATTCGTAGACGTGAATGAAAATCCAAAGGAATCGATACCAAATCCATCAAAATGGATATTCCAAAAATTCCCGAAGAAAAGAAGTCATCAAAGTTAATAACAAATGATAACAACAAATAGGGAAATAACATGAAACGATTAAATTTGGAAACCGCGCAAAATAGGCGAAATAGGCAAAACAGCAACAGGTCGGTCGGCCGGCTGCAGAGCTCGGTCGACCGGATCCTGTTCTAGAAAAATTCTCGGGAAGCAGGTCGGTCGACTGAGCTCTGTAGTTGGTCGACCGAACCTGAGACAGAGAAGTGCTATGCACTTTTAGTAGCAGGTCGGTCGACCGGCTACAGTGCTCGGTCGGCCGAACTGCAAATTTCTGCAGTTCCTGCCCTTTTTCAATGAAGTGCAAATTCCTCCAAAACACGACCGTTCGTGCAATGGACCTAAGGAGCCTTAGCCAATTGATACCCCAACTCCATTAGCTCTCCGATCCGCCACCAAAAACATGTTCAAACATCAAAGTTATGATTTTTAAAGAATTGAACCCAAAACACCAAAAATTAGAATATTCACCAAATCAATCCAAACCAAAGGCAATTGCACACGAATAAGTGTTAGGAATTCGTACCTAACAATCGAAGATAAATATAGGCTAGGATGTGAGATAAAAATCTCACCTTTGAACCCAAAACAAATGAAGATGAAGCTTGAAAGGGAAGGAGAATCAACCACTCTGCAAATCTAACTCAAGAAGCTTGATTCTAAGCTTAAAAGAAGAACATTCCCAAAATTAGGTTTAGGAATTTCTGAAATTGATTAAGAGAATGAGTTGGAGAAGATGAAGAGAAACTTACCAATGGGTTCTCTTGAATTTGGAGCTAGAAGTTGGATTTGCTAATAAAGACTAGGGTTTTGGAGTTTTAATTTCTCATCTCTCCCACCATTGATGCTTTAGAACTGAAAAGAGGAGGAAGTGAGAGTGAATGGGGAGGAGTGGTTCAGATTTGAATATAAGTTAAACATAGGGCTGAACCCAAACCCAAACCCAAAGTGAAAATGATCAAATTTTTGACTAGCTCCAAACATATCAATGTTTACACTCAAAAAGGTTGCAAACGACATTTTGAACTCAATGGGAGGGGTCTCGAATCCCAATTCGACTGTTTGCAAAAAGTGACTTTTTGGACTAAAATCCGACGAATGATAAAATATTTAAATAAAATATTTAAATATAAAAATCGATAAATATGCGGGTTGTTACATGGGGAGTCTGGTCGGGATTGTGAATATTCCAGATTTGCAAGGGCTTCTTTCCTTAATTGGAGGAAGTCTTCAGTTCCATTCAGACCCAGGATGGACTTGTATGGATGTATGTCTGACGTTACACGTTGGGATGTAAAGATGGTTTCTATCAAATACATTTCTGTTTGGTGGCGGAGAATTTATTCTCTTTGCTTAGCACCATTCTCTGAGACGTATGAGCTCAGAGGTTATGTAGTTGATGGTTACTACAGACATATTCCCAATTTGATAATGTGGCGTGCTAAGTGTTGATCATTTATAGATTGAAGCATAGCGAATTTCTTTCTATTTATTTTTTTGTTCAAACAACTGTTTTGTTTGCTCACCCCAGTCCCATGACTGACTTGGAGTTTATTATTCCCTTTCTAAACACTGGTTGCCCATAATTTTCCACATGGGCAGCCTAGAATCAAGTTATCAGATAGTCAGCTAGTCAGTGTAGCTTTTGGCAACCTTCGAAGTCTTTGGATTTTAGCGATCACATTTGTTTCACTACAACATAAGATTATGCACCGAGTTTGCTATAAGTTCATAATGATCGGGGGTTCTCTCTTTGGGTTTGGTGCTTTAGAGCTTTGGCATCGAAAGATATTATCTTTCCGCTGTTGTATCTGTCTCTGATTATGTTGATCACTTCATTTTGTATTAGATTGTCGTATCAATTGTTGTGTATCAATAAAATTATTCTTCTGTTTCCACTATGTTGTTATCACCTAATGTAGTTATAAGCTCCAGCGAATCAGATTTCGACGTTTGATTCTGCGGCATTCGAATACGGGTGATGTATGGATGTCGATATTTCAGCACTGGAATCTGGGACATTACAAAAATTCTCCTTGAACTTGGAATATAAAAAATGGTAGGTTACCAATAATGTTAGAAAGCCCTTGGTTGCGCCAAATTGACTAGGTCATGGCACCTATTAGAGGGAGGGCGTAAGGCTATAGCCGTGCCAAAATCGGAAATAGCCTGGTTAAAGCAACAAAAGCCTTATCCGCGTCACATTGTGGCCAGGATAAGGAGCCTACTGGAGGGAGGACGGGTAATCCCTTTGTCTCGCCACGCTATGGCCTTGCCAATGTGCCGAACAAGCCCTTAGCTATGTCATGCTATGGCCTGGTTAAGGCGCCTCCTAGTAGGAGGTCGGGTGAGTCCTCGGGCCCTGCTTGAGAATAAGCTAGCCGAGGGGGCCGGAAACCTAGACGAAATGTTCGACGGACTAAGAAAAGTCCCTGCTTGAAACAAGCAACTGCCAGAAATTAGCACCGCCTAAAATGGGAACTACTTAAATAAGCACAAGAATTAGACGAAAGAGTCCCTACCTGAAATAGGCCAAAACAAATGAACTCAGGGCAGAGGAAGAAAAATCATGCAAAATATCATCAAAGCCTGAGGATGGCGCACTCGACAAGAGAATCAGAAGGAATTCACCAACTTCTCCTCATGAACATTTGCCAGATTAGTTTTTTGGTCTTCTATTACTTATTACCGAAAATGGTATTCTAATCTTCTATTACTTATTGCCAGATTGGTTTTTGGTCTTCAATTACTCATTGCTAGATTGATTCTCTGGTCCTTTATTACTTATTGCAAGATTGGTTTTCTGGTCTTCTATTACTTGTTGCCAGATTGGTTCTCTAGTCCTCTGTTACTTATTTCCAGGTTGCTTTCTTGGTCTTTTGACACTTATGGCCAAAAACGGCCTTCTAGTCTACTATTATTAATACCAGATTAGCAGATATGGATTTCTAAACTCTTCTCATTCGTTACCAAAAAGGGTATTCCGGGCTTCAAGATTCTCACATATATGAATTTCAAAATCTAATACCCAAATTCGGGTTCCGTGATACTCATTTCAGAACTTCACTATTAAAGCTTGAATATGGTTTTCAGGTCTTCTAAGTAAAAATCTTGTTATATGAATACCCGAATTTGGGTTTTGAGTCATTACCAATCGCTAATATATTATACCTGAATTGGGATATCAAGACAGATGTTTAATTAAGCCCTTGTCTAGGGACAAGATTTTTGACTTCTATTCATCTCAAGTGCTTGAATCTGGGCTAAAGAATATTATCAAAAAAGAACACTATTAAGACTCTCCGAATGGGGAATTCGAGCTCTAATTATGTCAAAACAATAGGTGAGAAAGTTACTACATCAAAAATTAAGACATGAACCCCTAAATCATGAATCAGGTTCTTCGTTTAATAAAATTTATATTTTAACATTCATCACCATATGATAAGGCAGAATCTACTACCAACAAGTCTTGGACATTCCGAATAAGTGGAAGAGTTAAATCCATGATCATTTCTCATCATGGTTGAAGATGAGATCCTAATATTTTGAATAAATTACTTTTCATACAATTGGAAAGATGATTTGCTAATTTTGGAAAATGACATACATAGACTAATACATCAATTTCAGGCTAACAATTAAAATTTTTTTTTGCTACATGTTCCTTAGGGAGATAAGAGTGACAAGGGGTAACCAAAGATTCAGGAAGCACAAAAGTCACTTAAAGAGTAATTTAAAGGCGTATTAAAAATTGCAATAAAGAAAAGGACCACAAATCAGGTTATATTTACAAAATTTCCATAATTTACATAAGTAGTGAAGTCATTTACAGACAACAAAATTTTGTACAAGATAGATTGATATGGCTCAAATACATAAATAAATTACAAATCTTGAGCTACTTTATTGAGAGCTTCCTCTACTGAAAGATTTACTACATGATTAATTGCTGCGCAGAGGACTTCCTTCAGTTTGTTTCCTTCCTCCTAACTATATTCTCATCGTAGATAGAGTCAATGTTTGTTTTTAGGGCACAATTAAAGGCCCTATTTGCAGCTTTAAGGGTTTTATTTTCCCTTTCCACCTCAGCAAAACGCTTGTTGAGCAAATAATTACCATGCTCAAGCTTCTGACTCCTAGCAACATAATCATTAATAGTGTGGGAATGCTTGATTTTTTGCTGCTTATCAAAATACTTGGCAATTTCAAACTTCACCCTCCCGCACTAGTTTCCAACTACATTATCATCTAAACCCGGAGGAGGGTTTAGCTTGGTTGGAAATTTCTAAGCTGCGAGAAGTTTTGACCTAGTAGGCCTAAAAATTGAAGGGGTTGTTTGAGGGACCGAAAGTTTGACGTTTGGAATTTTTCCCCTATGACAGATTCTAAAGAGGAACATTGAGCTTGATTATCTCTCAATTTTAACTCTAAATCACTTATCCATTGAATGAGTTCAGACGTATTTTCATCAAAGTGGATTGTAGGATTCGATTTCACTTGTCGCTTAAGTAAAATAATCGCTTCATCTTTTGCATTAATCTCAGTCTCAAGATGGTCGATATAATCCTTATGATTGCTGGCTATGATCTTTTGGATGAGATATCTTTTATTCCACTTCACGGCTTCAGTACTACCACCAAAACGCTCAAGAATAGCTTCATCATGGGCCACAATATCACCACCTCTGCTTAATAATCTATCTCTGATAGCGTCAACGCGAGAAAGTAAATTTTGCGAACGACTGATCATAGCAGACCCTTGCTCCTATTTAAATCGAAATAAATGGAATGATATCAATACTAAGTTAAAATATATCTTTATTACTATAATCATGGATTACAACTCAAGTAGCCATAAATTTAAAAGTAACAACGAATGCATTCGTTACATCTAAAGTTGAGAGGCAACATTCCTAACTTTGCCCAGAGTATTAGAGGAAAGCATGACTGTTGAGACGAAATGTATAGTCACTCCTTCAGGAGTTATAACCGATGGCATTTACTATAATCCCATTCTCTGGCTGGTAGACTATCGCGACCACAAATTAATTTGGAATAGAATGTTCTAATTTCTTTTAAGAATAATTCCTTTTCTTCACCGAGGAAGTCGAAGTGGAGACGGGGGTATTCCAAGTACAATTTTTGCAAATCTCAAAGAAAATAATATCTTGCTAACTTTGAAGTCCTTAAACTTGATCCATTTTTCGAGCAAACTCTCCTCAGGTTAACGTACTAACTTAAGTGGTCTCTTGGGATGACCCGACCTAAAGGGTTGGTATTCTGAAATAGCACGGTAAAAATAAGCTAAGCATAGAAAGCATAACAAAAACATGTATTCATAATCATTCATCTGGTAAATACAAAATAGACTTAGAAAAGAGTTTAGAAACAAATTTATCCCTATTATACTTAAGCTTTTCAACGAAGAGATTTTGAGGAATCAATTTAACCCATAGTAAATTTCAGCAAGCTCCAAGATGCGGGTTAGAACCGAATTCATCTAAGTATCTTTTATGGAAACATCTAAGCAGACCCCCACTGAAATCACCTAAGTATGAAATATCTACGATGGAATGTCTACAATATACTTTATACAAAAAATTTATTAAAGCATCTCTCTTCCATCATCATCTAGAATAGAGTTGTTAACTCTCTATTTTCCTTTAAGAGGGCATCATATCGGATACACACTTTCTTTAGTAAAGGTGGTGCCCTCTTATATTTAAAAATGCTAAAGCCGAGTACTCCTGTCCAGGCTATGGTATTTCTGAGATAGAGCATTATCTTCTTTTATTAATTTGTCTAACTCTCCATATAACTTGTTAATCCCCGCCTGTTTTCTCTCAAATTTTGTATTACAAGGAAAGTTTGACTTCTTATTTATGTAAGACAGATAATTTATCACTAATTATTATCTTTGAAGTGTAATATATTTAAACAGGGAATTCCATACCGATGAAACTGAAATGGAAGCTTTCGAAGATTGTTCTTTTTTGAGCACCCATTGGATGAATGAGAGCGATTTCCTAATCTAGATTAGCAGTTGGTCTAGGGATGTTGGACGAAAATCATTGCGAGGGATGGCTCCTTTTCAAGGGATTTAGTTGGACCATCTCCGTCCTTTTCTTAGCACCAGAGGGACCCCCTTTATCTCCATCAGGGCCATGACCTCCAGAGGGGTTCTCATCATCATCATCATCGCTATCTCGATTAATCCCATTATAATCATCATCTTTTTACTTAGGATCCTCATCTTTTTGATCCTCCTCTTTAGAATCAGATTCAATTTCAAAGGAGGGGATGTCAAAAGAAAGAGCTTCTTTGAAATTAATCGTCCCCTCTTCACCTTCGGGCTCAGAACCTTGCCTGTCTCGCTTAATTTTGTCCATAAATCTTTTGGCTAGAATTGGGTTAAGTTAGGAGAAACCAAAGTCAGTACATTTGTCATGGTCGTTGGCATAGGTGAGTGTGATCACATCTTCATAATGACTCAACATCATAGGCCCTAAGATGGAGTCAGCGAACTCAAAAACATGCTTATGAAAGTTAGAGAGGGTTTGAACATCAAGCTTAAGTGAAGCTCTGGATCTCTCGAACTTATCTTTCAGTGGAGCATTCTTGGAAACCAAACAAGCTTTCTCGACTTCTAAGTCTTTTAGGGAAAGCTCCACTGCAAGTTTTCTATCAAAGGTAAGTTGATGGGCTCGCCTCTCTGCTTCAAGGTCGACTTCAACCTTGGTAAGTGAAGCCTTAACTCACTCCAACTCAGAGGAGGAATCATTTTGAGCAAAAGTCGGTAAAGATATCTGGTTTTTTAACTTAGTGTTTTCCTCCTGTAACCTAGAAGATCAAGAAAAGAGCCTTGAGACATAATGGTTTAAAGAAATCCAGTTCCTGGAAATCTACAACAAGAAAAGATCCAGTAACGATAGAATTAATTGGATAAGAGCTTTCCAAGAATTGTTGCTCCATGAGAGTACGGTGATTTTCTGCCAAGTCTGGGCTAAGTGACGGTAGAGAAGAAGAAGTGAAAGATACTGAATGAAGGATGAGCTCGACGAGTTCATCGAAATTAGTATGCGGGGGAATGGAAGATGACGACTCCATAAGGGCATGCGAATTAGGAGGAGTCTCAAGAAGTGCACATTGCATCTGTGCCAACGCAGTTGGAGAGTCCGAAATTGTAATTTTCGGAAAGGAAGCAGGCGAAGGTGGAGTTGGCTCCACTATGTCTTTTGGAGCCTTAACAGTTTTTCTCTTTAAAGATTTCCTAAGAGATATACGTTCTTCTTTTTCCTCCACATTAGTGATCTTTTCTACTTTAGCTAGAGGAGCATCCTCGGGAAGCACAATCGTTTTTCTTTTGAAGATCTTTTAGAAAAAGCAATAGCTTTCAAGGCTAATGTATCATCCGAAGATGATGACGGGGGAGTAGCATCACTTGAAAACATGAAAGCCTTGGAGGGAGCTAAAGCAAATTAAAATAGATATAAAATCAGTCAGAGAAATTCAGGAATTCTATAGACAAAAAGAGGTGAATACTAAGTTAACAATCTACCTGAAATATCAGAACGAATGGGAGACACTAATGTTAAATGTTTAGTATCACCTGAGGAAAAGAAATGTTTTCCTCGATAATTGTGCATAATAGTGGGTGGAGTTCCAAATATTCTTTAGCCAGTTGGTATCAAAGAATGTTTCCTTAGATTCGAAAGAGTCAGAGCGTTAACCTAATCCTATGTTGTTCTGGGGCTGTAGTTAAAGAATCGATGATTCTATGGTTTAAATCACTAAGTGTCTTAAGAGATTCAACTGAAAAAGATCAGAGATTAGTTAACAAAAAACAGAGTGAAAAAAAGATGACGTTGAAATAGACTTACGAGGGAAGGCAAAGGCCCTATGGACATCCGCAAAGCACTTGACAAAGAAGAATTGGTTCTCCCAATCATTGAACTTATTAATTCTGTCTAATATCAGCTTCTTATATACATTAACTATGAAGATTTGCTTGTTAAATTTGCTTAACCTTGCCAATTTGGTCGAGGAGGTTAAAACTTTAGGGTTGAGCAAAGGAAGTCCAGATTCCAGTGCTAACATCTCAAGGGACAAAAGATGGGAATATACATTTGGGGAAAGTTATACTGGAGTGATCCAATATGAGACATAAAGGAGGGAAAGAATTAAGGAAATCAAAGAAAGCCACCATGCCATATGTGGATGGCAGTGTACGAAAAATACCCTTTTGGAGGGTTGTCTATGGCGTCAGTGGATTTAGGAGGGATGGCTTCAATCCTAGTGATGCCAAAGTCCTTAGGTATGTCATCTACTTCACTCTGAGACTCAATGGAAGAGTTCTTAGTAGTGTCTTCAATCTTTGGAGAGCTCATGGTCCTACCAGGTGAAAACATTTTAATTAAAAAACATTGATTATAAGTTAAATACTAATAATAAATAAATAAATTTTGAAAGTAAATAAGTTTACATAGATAGCTTAAGGATAAAATAGGCACAAAGCTTTAAAAAATGATCCAACAGTTTCAAATAAAACCTTAACGGTTTAAGCTCTCGACAAAGTCAAAATGTTTATAGTTTAAGCTTTCAATGAAGTCGAAAGTTTATAATAAAAGCTTTCGATGATGTCGAAAGGTTAACAATGCAGGCTTTCCACAATGTCGGAAAGAATAATGACCTCAGCTTTAACTACTATACTCCAACAATATTTAAAAGTAAGAAAAAGTGTAACTTCCTCAAGCTATCGACAAAGCCGACCGAAGAGAAAAGGTGAAATATTAAACCATTCACCACCTTTAAACAATATCGAAAGCTCTATGTAAACCTCAACCTATTCCAAGGGTAACATAAAGTTAAGTGGCAAGACCTTTCGACATGATCAAAATTAAAAACCTAAAAATTCCTAAGTTAGAAAATATGAATATTATTGATGTTGTTGAAAGGACTAGTCAAAGTTATCAAAATATATCATATCCATTGAAGTCAAAAAGTTTCAAGTTTGACTTATGTTAGTTAAAACGTATTGAGAAAAATAGGCAGAAGCAACCTTAACATTGAAGGATTCCAACCATGACGAAAGTTAGCAATCGAAAAGTATGAAATCCTTTAGCCTTATCAAAATCTTATTGCTGGAAGTTTGCACCACTTGGTTATTTAACCTTTCGTTAATAATGGTAAGTTAAAATAACAACACCTTCCGACCCCGTCGAAATGTCCGAAGGGGGAAAAATCATAATTGCGGCCTCAGTCCCCTTCGAAGGGGTATAAAGATCACTTTGAGTTACAAAGTTGTACACTAGCGGGTTCTAGGTTATAATATGGGTTTAACCAAACCTAATATCGATAATAAATGCATTTTTTAAATTTTTCTTGAAAATCAAGTAAAACAAACCCATTACCAAAATTGATTTCCCCGAAATTAATCTAATTTGATTTCATATGGCAACAAAAAGTATCAACAAGTCGAAAACCCAGGATTAAAAACAAAAAAAAACAAAAAAAAAAAATAGAAATTAAGGACTTTAGATTAAATTTAAACCCGATTTGAGGATTTCATTTATCAAACAGCATCTGACTTTAAATCTAAAACCATAAATTGCGCGATAATTTTGATTTCAGGAAAAAAGGTAAAAAAAAGAAGAAGCGTATTATGTAAGAAAAATCGCCCAAATTCTCAACCATTGGATCAAAGTTAAGTGGATGTTCCAAATCAACATAGGAAGGCTAAGAGGCAAGAATTTTTTTAGCTTTCGACATAGATGACTTGGAAAGTCAAGGGCATCCCATCGAATTGGGGGGGGGGGGGGGAGGGGTGGGGCGGCAAATGTTACACTAAAAATCAACCTTCCATCTAAGATGAAAGGTCTCTCAACAAAGACTATAGAAAAGGAGTTCAATTCAAACCTTTCGAAAGAGTTGAAGGGATACAGTCAATAGTGTGTAATAGTCCTAGACCTTTCGAAGGAGTCAGAAGGTTTCATCTCTCAACATTTAAAGTGTTATTACCTTCCGAAGAGGGCGGAGAATTCAAAGCAAGTGCAAACAACTCTATAATAACCTTTTCGAAAGCATAGAAAGCCTTTCAAACCAGTTGGGACACATCCAAGATACCTTTCGACAATGTTGAGAGGTTTATGACAAAAATAGCACTCGCAAGTCAGTAAAGAAAGAAAGGAAACCTTTCGACAACATTGATGGAAACCATAGCTCTCGACAACAATCAAGAAAAGAGCAACCTTTCGATATGGTTGAAGGGTTTACAATAACCAAGGGAAAAGCAACCTTCTGACAAGGTCAAAGGGTTCACATCAGCATAAAGAAGGAAAACCTTTCGATGAATTCGAAAGGTGTTAACGCTTAAAATTGAACGCTAACACCCCGGTGTGTGAAGTGTGAATGTGAAAGCACCACCCGATGGTTCGGGAACGGAATATCAGCTAAAATAACAGAAAATACAGTAAGAGACAACGATTTTATAGTGGTTCGGCTTAAGGAGTAGCCTACGTCCACTTTAAGTATCTTTATTACTGATCTAGCTACAAAACGATACAATGCTCTTCAAGTACAAATCTCTTTAGTTACAAAACACTTTGAACAAGTAGCTTAAGCTTCGATGTAGATGAAAGTCTTCGAATTCATGTCGGACGTGTGAAAGTCTTTCAAAGTAGCTTGTAGTGTTCTTTGAGACTTCAAGTATAGAGTCGGTTTAAAAACTGGCAGAGTATCGGCGCTTGAAGAGATTGTCCCCAAAAGTCCTTTGAAAGTTGGAGATGGCAATGTATTTATAGAGAATTCTGGGCAGGAATTATTGCTAAGTCCTAAGTCGTGACCGACTTAGGATAAGTCGTGGCCGACCTATCGAGCCAAGTCCACGGTTTAGTAGAGGTAAGCTTGTCTACCTGAATTCATATCATAAGTCCTAAGTCGCGAATGAGTTAAAAAGATGCGGCATAAGTATCACGGCATTGGATTTTAACTCGGTAGCTTTAGGTCGTGGCCGACTCAAACTAAGTCGTGGGTCGTGGCCCAACTGGTAAGCTTGCTCATATATATCACAAGTCCTAAGTCGTAAACAAGTCAACCGGTCCTCTCGTAAGTGACGCGGCATTGAATCTTGACTCCGTAGTCTTAAGTCGTGAACGACCTAGCAAAGGTCGTAAGTCGGTTGTGACTTAAGTGTAGTTGTCTTAACCTTTTCGTGCCTTGAGTCGTTAAGTCATACCCTTTTTAGGTTGTTAGATCGTAACTTCTTAAGTCGTGAACTGCTTAGACCGTTTCAATTCTTAGGTCGTCTAGACTTTAACTCGTTAGGTCGTCCATACCTTAAGTCGTAAGTCGTGAAGTAATCTGAGTTGTTAGGTCGTCAATGCCTTAAGTCGTGTACTTCCTTAAGTCGTAGGCTTCCTTAAGTCGTGTACTTCCTTAAGTCGTGTACTTCCTTAAGTCGTGTACTTCCTTAAGTCGTTAGGTCGTAGCCTTCTTTAGGTCGTGACATTTCTTAAGTCGTTAGGTCGTAGAGAAAGCGGAGTTAACATTTTCCCCTCGAAGTACACGCCTAAGTCGTAGGTCGTGTGCTTCAACTTTCTTTAACTCGCGTGTGCCGATTCGGGTTCCACTGCCCTGAGGTATAAAAGACTTGAGTCGTTTCTCTTACTTCTTTCTTCTCATTACCTATCTCCTAAGTCGCATCTGCCATTAGCATTTCTCCGAGCTCCCTACGGTGATTCCTTCCTGATTCGTTTCCGATTCTCTCTAGCATCACACTGCGTAAGCGATCCTGCTTCTTTTTCAATCGTCGAACATCGTCAATCTACGAGCCCCGTTCTTCGTCTCCAATTCACCCCTTTAGCCGTGCGAGTATTGTTGCATTGGTCATCGATGGACTCAAAGCTGTTTGATTTGACTTAAGACGACTCATGATTTGTGGCGATTCAGCGGTGTGATAGAACTAGGGTTGTTGTTGATCGAGATGGGAAGGTAAGTTGACCAAATAGAGTGGGATATTGCCTCGTGTACAATCTAGCAATTTTATGCGGCCAAGTGATCTCTGTGATTTAACTATGAACCAACCTAGCAACCTTTACGACTTAAGCCCTGAGTCGTGGCCGAGTTAGGACTTGGAGAATTTCTCACTGCTTTGAACTGAAGCTTTTCTTCTGTTCCACGACTTACGACTCAAAGTACTGCCGACTTAAAACATCAACGACTCAAAATTGAAGCGACCTAACCTGACTCGCCTCATAATCCTTAGGTCGTGGACGAGTTAGCCAGAGAACCAACGACTTAACTTAACCCGTAGGAAAAATTCTTAACTCGTCGGCGAGTTAGCACTTAATATTTCTGGACTTTGGATTGCTTGAACCTTGAACTGTTTAGTCTTTAAACTGTTAAACTTTGTTGCATTCTTTCACAGATCACTTTTGACTTGCAAGCTAACAATCTGTTCAATACATCATTTACAGAAAATTGGGACGAATATATTGCCACTGACTGCCCACATCAAATGGTAGATTAGTTAACAACAGATAATCAAATTAAATAGATTGTGTGAACGAAGTGCTTTTAAATCATCAAATTCAAGTAAAGTATTAAAGCAACATTGAAATAGTCAACTGAAACTGCCCAGTTTGCACTAATACTATACCTGAACTTCAAATTAACAAGTCCTGAAATTTGGTAATCGATCAATTATCGACTAGTTTAATTCCAGTTATATTTACTTGTTATTTTTATTAGTTCTGCACAACACTTCACACTTTTAGGAAATGTGCACCTTCACATTTGAATATCCAGTTGCTTGTGTAGAATGACTTCTCAACAAGAAGAGATAATAGCCAAGACTGGAGAAGCCACTCTTATTCCGGCTCCCCTAGTTAATCCTCCAGAGAGAGCCTCTACCACTTTATCATACAAAGTTTTTCGTCAGTTATGCACTCAGTTTGGCATTGCTGAAGCAGATGCCATTCTTCATGAGAAAACTAACACTGCTGATGTGGCGCCTCCTGGCTTTGTAGCGGTCAACCGCCAAATGTGCTTGTGCGGTGCTATTCCTCCCTTCAATGACTTTCTTCAACAGTTTCTACTTCGATTGACCATCTCTCCGTTCCAACTGCACCCCAATGGTTACGCCATTCTGATGGGGTTGTGTGTTTTATTCATGAGAACTCTGGATCGACTGCCGAGTTTCGAGGAAATTTGTTATTTATGTTCTTTCACAAAGACTAAAGATCATCCCTCCATTGTTGTTATAAGAAGCGCTAGGAATCACAAACTCATCACTGATCTTTCCGAAAGCGTTCATGGCTTCTTAAATCAGTGTTTCTTTGTTCACTGCCCCCAGGGTTTTACGCCATCTGGAGAGTAGGAAGTAAGATTACCTACTTCTATTTTCCATTCCTGAGCTTTTCGAGATCTGAGTCGCTAATTGCTAATTTCACTCTTTTCCTTTTTCAGCACTTCCTCCCCCCTCTAGAGATCCAGGTCATAAGCAAGTTTTTGAAAGATTGAATGCTGTGACAACTGAAGAGAGAAGTATAAAGTTTTTGTTGAGGGACGAACTTTTGCATCAGTATGGACTTTTACACACTTCTCGCTCTACACACCCCCATGAAGTCCCAGACTCCCCAGCTAAAGCATTAGATGCCCCAGTTTCTACTGACGCACCCACACCAAAAGAACCTGCTTCTGAGGCTTCTCTAGTGAAGTGCTCTACTTCTATTGATGTTGCGGGGTTATCTGGTAAATTTGCACTTGCCCCGGTCATTGAAGAAGAAGAGCCTCAGGGATCTCCCCAATATTCAAAGAAGTCTAGTGATGAAGAAGCCGGGAAAACAAGCCCTGTCAAGCAGAGCGGGGACGACAATTTTGAAGGGTTGAGCGACCTATTTGTCACTTCACAGGAGCTCTTTAAAGACGAACCTATTACTACTATGGTTTCTTCTTCAATAGTTGAAGCGACTTCTACTTTGCAACAAGCTTCGTCGACTCAAGAGTTGACGGTAACTACTACCCCCACCATTCTTCCGCGATCGAAGAGTGGTTCGTAGTTTGACGCGGGTAGTTTGCACATCACACACACTTAGAACTTTTCAGCACTTTCATGCACTTAGATCTTTGTACTTTGAAGATTCTAAAGTTACGCTTCTTTTTCATTTTCAGGTTCTCCAATGAGGCGAAGTGGTTCATATTACGACGACTTCAAGCAATACGGAAAGCGTGGTCAGTATGACTATAGGCGCTATCTTCCCACTTATAGGGAAACTGATGAAGAGAGGGTTGCTCGAAAGGCTCAGGAGAGACGTTCTTATGAAGAACGCTGTGGAAGAGGGGATGAGCGGTACGATTCTTCCCATAGAGAGGGTGATTCCCATAAACGTAAATCTCATGATGACAGAGGGAAGAGCCACATGGTTGATGACCCAAGCAAACGGGCTAAAGTTAGTGAGTAATCAGTGCCTGCAATTTCTGAGAAGACCACTACTCCCATTCCTTCTCAATCCCCTGCCCCTTCCCGTACCGATATCCAGACAATCATCAACAGGCCTTCATATCAAGTTGGGCCAGGTCCAGCTACTCTCCAAAGCCGGTTTCCACAATGGTGCTTGAAGGGGGTTCGCTTTGATCTCGACTTAGTTCCAATTGACAAGCCTGCCATGTTGCAAAATCTTGATGCCGTCAGACTTGATATTGAGAGAATGTCGAGCTGGCAAAAACTTGTTGACGAACTCCAGAGAGTGAATAGTGCGAATCTTGAGGCTATGCTGACCATGGAGAACGATAAATCTGAATGGCAAAAAATTCTCAATGAACATGACGCAGAGATGAGGAGCATCACTGACTATAACGAAAAGCTTGAAGCGGAAGTTGGGAAACTTAAAGAGGAGCTTGCTACTTCTTCTACTTCCTACTCCTAGAGGGAGAAAGTGCTTCAGGAACAAGTGCGGGACGCTCATGCTGCTCAGAGGGATGCCGAAGATAGGCTCGAAGTGCAAAACAGAATTAACGAGGGCCATACTGCCGATATTGCCGAGCTTCGAAAGAAAACTAGCTCCCAGGAGATGGAGATCGAAATGTTAAAGCTTCAACTCTCCAAGATTGAAAGAGAGCGTGATGAGGCAGTGGCCGACAAAATTGCAGCTGAAGAAGCTAATCAAGCCGCTAAAGCCGATGTCAGTTCAACATTATTTGACTTCTATCTACACAGCGTCCTGGGGCGTGGTAGTCTCGCCTTTCTCGGCCCCAAATATGAAATTACTCTGGCTGAAGTGTGGGAGGCCGCACTTGACATGCTTGGTGCTAAAGGTGCTGGCTACGTCGAATCAGCTCTTGAGGAGCATTACTTGGATGACGAAGATCGCGCCGCTGTTGTCAGGGGAAAAGAACAACTTCCGAAATTAAGAGCCGAAATGGCAGAAGGGGAACATTTAGGAAAAACTACTTCAACTGATCCAGTTCAGCCTTCACCTTCGGCCGAAATTGAAATTGTCGGCTCCATTTCTCATTCTCCACCCCCTACCTAAGCTATTACAGAAGGTGCAACTGTCCATAACGGAGACGAAAGCCAAGAGAGCGGTGAAGCGCTGGGTTTTGAGATTGACGTAGCAAAGCCTACTTCGCCAGGTAATCCTAATGCTGATCTTGCTCAAATAGACTGCTCATTTGCTTCCTATGAGTTTGATGAGCTTCTTGACTACTTCCTGAATCTCAACGAGCCTTTATCTCCTCTCTTTACTGACTTTAACTTCTTTTCTTCTGTAGAGAAAGTGCCGAGCATCGTTCATACTCCCCCTCCTTCAGTTATTCCTCCCCCGCCTCTCCAGGTCACCCCTCCATCCGCCTCTCAACCCGGGTCGCAAGAGGAGCAAATAGAGGCTCTCTGAGACTTAGATGATCCTAATGCTTCAGAGGAACACGGGGGAGAAGGGCTTAGAGAAGGCAATGAGTCCCCGGAGCGAACCATTTCCGATGACATAAAATTGTCTGCTCTTTTTACCCTGGGAAGCGAGTCTTCTTCGAAGAGGAGGAGGAAGAGTACTACTCCTAAGAAGAAAAGGAAAGGCATTTCCGTTACTGAAAAGGAAGCGGAGGTTGATCCGGCAGTAGCCCTCTCTCCTTCTTCCCCAACTCTCCCAAAACGTCTTGAAAAACTACCTATTAGGTCAGGTGAAGGCTCCAAAGGTGGTGGTAAGAAGAAGAAGTGATGGGTCCTGCTTCCCCTTCCTTGTTTTTACTTTTTGCTTTTAGCTTTTTGTTTGTACTGACTGGACGTTGTGCGGGTACCGGCCCCCGCTTTTTTTTATTTTGAAACCTGCATATGAACATAATTTTCATAACGTTGAATAAATGATTCTCTTGCTTGTACAAACTTCTGTCTGTGTTTGAGAATGCATCTATTCTTTTTTTTTTTATATATATATGCAAGTTTCTTTATATAATATTACAGTGAGCTTGTGGTATGTTGTTCGGGCGTTACTTTTACCAATGCAGCCATACCGTATTGCCCCCATACCATAAGCTCATCGTAATATTTCCAATCTCGAGGGGACTTGTACTCCTATTTTTGGAGAATAATTATTCCATATTTGTGGAAATATCATTTCGCCCTAAACAGAGTACACCTCGTTTCATATAAGTTTTTACGCTTCAACCTTCGGAGATATCACTTTTTCTTTTGTGCATATATACATTTTTACAAAGCGAATTCTCCTATGTGGTAGAGCGGCCTCTGAAGGGCACTTTAGTCTTTTGAGGAAGGGCCTTCTCAAAATAGATGAACCAATCTTCCTTTGAGAGCTAAAGTGTACCTTTGAAGGGGACCCTTTTTTTTATATTGACAAAGTTTCGGAGAACAATTCTTCTATTTCAAGAAGACTTGTACTCTTCCTTTTAGAGAACAACTCATCCGTTTGAAAGAAGTTTGCATTTATACTTTATAGGATAATATTTCCGTTTCAAGAAAGTATTTTTCCAGCTTAGTAAAATGCACTTCATATTGGAGGAGTCTTCTCTTTCTTTCTTCTGCTTTTTTTTAATTGCAAAGTTCTTGCACTCCTCTTTTTCTTTTTTTGAAAAAAGTCACTTTTGCTTTGGCTAGTGAGTTTCACTTCATAGTGCAGTGGGCCTTTCGAAAAGAAAAAGGGGTTTCAACCTGCTTGAGCCTCTGATGAGAGTTTTTGATTGTGCCTTTGGGAAGAGGTCTTTTTGTTTGATTGTGCCTCTGGGAAGAGGTCTTTTTGTTTCTGCCTCTTGGGAGAGGCTTTTATCTTTTCCCTGTTCGCTGGGAAGCGGGCCTCCGAAGAGGGCTTTTCACATTTCGACTTGTTTGAAGTTTTATTTCAGATCACGGTGAAATGTGTGCCTCTGAGTAGCTTTTGCCTGGAAGTTTGGAGCTTCTTTCTCTTAGTTGGATGGATTCACGGGGGTGTACCACCGATCAGTCAGCAACTTTATGTCGAGAAATAACTCTCTTTTTCTAGCGAGGCCCGCTCGAGGTCTTTTAGCATCTCAACTATGGTGAAATGGGCCTCCAAAGAGGGCTTTTCACATTCCAGCACTTGTGAAGTTTTATTTCAGATATCGGTGGAATGCGTGCCTCTGAGTCTACCTGGAAGTTTCTTCCATATTGTTGGTTGGATTCACGGGGCGAGCGCAAGTTAGTTGGACGTTTGTTTACATAAATTGTTTCAATTAGTGAACGAGCGCCTTGCCTTCCACTTAGGAATGTGCCTCCGGTCGTCTCATGGACTCACGGGGCGGACGCAAGTTACTTGGACGCTTGTCTACGCAAACTGTCTCAACTAGTAAACAAGCGCTTTGCCTTCCTGTTGGGAAGGTGCTTCCGATCATTACATACCATGTTGAGAAAGTCTTTTGGCATGCCCCGTTTGAGGTCTTTATCCTTCGAAGAGTTGTGCCTCCGAAGAGGGCTTGTGCCTCCGAAGAGGTCTTTTTCTGTTTGATGCTTGCTCGCCCATGTCTCTTTGCCATCTATTCATGTCGGCGATCCCCGTTATCCTTTCCAAATATCATCCCTTTTTAGTTGCCAATAATTTTCCTTATCCAAAGAAATATACTTCATAGTTAAGCGAGTTGGTGGTGATAGACACAGGCTATTTAACTGGATGCTCGTTTGTATAAACATTCGCAGTTAGTTAGAAATGGTCCACTTCCAGCCACATCGCTAACTTTTGTTCGAGCACTTCTTTCGTAGGATTCGAGTATGGAAATTTTGAATGCTTTAGCGTTTGCTTGCTGGGTGATGTCGGAGATCGCTTGGTCTTGTGATGGGTGAGCTTTGTTTTTATGGTTTGCATTATTAAATCGACATTTTAGTAACACAATTAACGTATTTTATATGTCAAAATAGAACAAAGCAGTTTATAGTAGTAGAGAACACAAGATTTATAGTGGTTCGGCCAAAAGCTGGGCCTACATCCACTTTATAGCTTTTCATTATTCACTTGCTTTACAATTGCTTTCAATACAAGAATCATATATTCGTAATTCTTTTACAACATTTCAGCAAAGCTTTTAAGTGAAATATGGACGCAAATGATTACTGTTCCAAGCTCTTGGGATTGGTTCTCCTTCGAAAGTTGTGAGTTTGAATGTGCTATCAAGAAGTTTCGTGCCTATGACATATGGCTCCTCCCAGTTTGGTCCAAACACACCTGTGGCTGTCATAATTCTCTTCAAGACTAGGTCCCCAACTTCAAAGCTGCGCTGACGAACTTTGGAATTGAAATGCCTGGCTATCCTTTGCTGATGGGCTGCAATTCTAAGCTTAGCCTCTTCTCTTCTTTCATCAAGGAGGTCAAGCGCTTCCAATTGCAGTTTTTCATTCTCATCTTGATCAAAATGGATCCTTCTGTGTGAGGGAACTTCGTTTCCACTGGAATCATTGCTTCTGATCCGTATGCCAATGAAAATGGAGTATGCCCAGTCGCAGTTTTGTGGGTAGTTCTGTATGCCTATAGTGCAAGTGGTAACTTATCGACCCAACCACCTTTTGCTTTTTCTAGCTGCTTTTTGATGGTTGATTTGATGATTTTGTTTACTGCTTCCACTTGCCCATTTGCCTGCGGATGAGCCACTGCTGAGAAGCCTTTTCGGATCTTGAATCGTTTGCAGAAATCTTGGAATTCCTCACTTTCGAACTATGTACCATTGTCTGTGATTATCTTCTGAGGCACATCATACCTGCAAATGATATTTTTAGTCACAAAACTTATCATTTTCTTAGAGGTAACGGTAGCCAATGGTTCAGCTTCAGTCCATTTAGTGAAATAATCAACAGCAACGATAGCATATTCAATCCCCGATTTGGCAGTCGGCAAAGGCCCAATGAGATCTATTCCCCAGATGGAAAACGGCTATGGACTGACCATTCGTGTTAGCTCAGTGGAAGGTGCTCTAGAAATTTTGGAAAATCTCTGGCATTTATCACACTTTCGGGAATAGTCAGCAGCATCTCGATTAATCTCTGGCCAAAAATATCCATAACGGAGAATTTTCTTTGCTAAAGTTTGACCTCCTGTATGATCTCCACACTCCCCTCCGTGCACTTCAGTTAGAATTGTCTTGGCTTCTTCTTTAGTTACACAGCGGAGTAGTGGCATTGAAAATCCCCCTTTGTACAATCGGCCATCCTAGATCATATATCTAGAGGCTTTCCTTAACAGCTTCTGTCGTTCTTTTAAACTTTCTGGCAAAGATCCATTGAGTAAATATTCCAATATTGGAGTCATCCAAGATTCTTGCTCTTGAGATACACTCATAATCCAATCAACATCCATCTCATCTGTGCTCAGAGTTGACAAGACTTCCATGGGAACTAATCCCAATAGTTGAGCTTCGCCGGTACTTGAATACTTTGCAAGAGAATCCGCCTTCATGTTCTCTTCCCGGGGTATGTGACTTATTGAATAATGATCAAAATCATCAAGAAGTTCCCAGGCCTTTGACAAATAAGCGGGAAGATTTCCCCCTCTAGCTTGAAATTCCCTCTTGACTTGGCATACGATAAGTTGAGAATCGCTGAAGATTTGTAATGCTCTGATATTTAGTTCTTTAGCAATCCTCAAGCCAGCGATAAGAGCTTCATATTCTGCTTCATTATTTGTCGAAGTAAATTCTAATCTCAGTGCATAACACAGCGATCGCCCTTCTAGGGTTTCAAGGACAACCCCTGCTCCAGAACAGTAATCATTCGTTGCGCCATTGACATACAATTTCAATTGGATTGGGATGTTATCAGTGGCTTCTTCCTCACTATCACCTTTATCCATACATTCTGCGATGAAATCTGCTAAAGCTCGTCCATTGATTGCTTTCCGGGCATGATAAGTGATGTCATATTGGCTGAGTTCAATATTCCATTTCAAAAGACGGCCCGAAGTCTCAGGACGGAATAGGACTTGCTTTAGAGGTTGAACAGTGAGGACTTTGATAGGATGAGCTTGGAAATACGGCCTCAATTTTCTTGATGCGATCAACAAACAATAGGCGAGCTTTTCCAACCTTGAATAGTTCATCTCTGCCCCAGTGAATCTTTTGCTGATATAATAGACCGGGCATTGAATCCTTGCGTCTTCCCGTACCAACGCTGCACTGAGAGCATGAGATGAAATTGCCAAATATATGAAGAGATCTTCACCATTGTCAGGCTTTGAAAGTATCGGAGGCACTTCCATATGACGAACCAACTCATCAAATGCTTTCTGACATTCAGGAGTCCACTCAAAGTTTTTTCTTCCTTTCTTCAGAGCATCAAAGAATGGAATGCATTTGTCAGTAGCTTTTGAAATGAACCGACTCAAGGCAGCAACCTTTTCATTGAGACTTTGCAATTCCTTCTTCGTTCTAGGAGCTTTGACCTCTCTCAGGGCAGTGATCTGAGCAGGATTAGCTTCAATGCCCCTAGCGCTCACAATGAAACCCAAAAACTTTCCGGACTCCACTCCAAATGAACATTTCAAGGGATTAAGCTTCATTCTGTACTTTCGGAGTACTGCGAACATCTCTGCCAAGTGATCCATGTGGTCCACTGCTTTCTTAGACTTCACTAGCATATCATCAACATAAACTTCCATTGTCTTGCCAATCTGCGGTTTAAACATGGCATTAACAAGCCTTTGGTAAGTTTCCCCTGCATTCTTGAGTCCAAAAGGCATGACCTTGTAGCAGTAGAGTCCAACATCTGTGATGAAGCTTGTGTCCTCTTGATCTGGCTCATGCATCATAATCTGGTTATATCCGGAGTATGCATCCATAAAAGATAACAATTCATGCCCCGCTGTCCCATCCACCAATTGATCGATCCTGGGCAGCGGGAAGCAGTCTTTGGGGCAGGCTTTGTTGAAATCTGAAAAGTCAATGCATACTCTCCATTTTCCGTTAGCTTTTTTAACCAGCACTGGATTTGATACCTAATTTGGATAAGTAGATTCTCTGATGAAACCGTTCTCCATGAGCTGATCCACTTCTTCTTTCAATGCTGCTGACCTTTCTGGACCCTGAGTTCTTCTTTTCTGTTTCACGGGTGTAAACTTTGGATCAATGTTCAGAGTGTGTACTGCAATCTCTGGGGATATTCCACACATGTCAGCATGAGTCCAAGCGAATACATCCAAATTTGCCTTCAAAAATGAAATCAGAACATTCTGAACTGTTGTGTTGAGTTGTGAACCCACATTCAGCACTTTGTTTGGGTCCTCGATACCCAAAGAATCTCTGGCACTGAATACAATATCATCAGTGGAAGTCTTTTGTTGCTTTAAAGGTGCATCATTTTCTAATACAATAACATTCTCTTCAGCCGGTACATGCCTCAATGCCCGGGCATACATTTCCATCTCACCCCAGCTTTTGCCTGCTGGGTGAGGCCCTCCAGTTATTATATTTATGACAGGTCTTTCCGTCTCAAGTTCTACGGCCTTCTCACTTGAGCCAGGATGGTGAGCGGGAACTTGTTGTCCTTGAGTCGACGAGGGTGGGGCATTTCTATTCCTTTTCACATACTGTTGGAGCTTGTTCTCTTTCAAGAGTTGTTCAATTACCTCTTTCAAATGACGACATTCGTTGGTGTCATGGCCGGGTTGGTTGTGGAACCGACAGAACCTTCCACTTTTTTCCATCTTACTTCCAACTCTCAGTTTAGGTGGTGTCGAATAATTGACATCATCCTTGGTCGCAAAGAAGATGTTCTCAGGGGTATCAGTCAAGGGTGTGAAATTGAAAGGACGGCCTTTCTTAGCATCTCCCGGTTTCTTTCCACCATCATTTCCCCTTTTCTGAGTGTTAGGTTCTTTCTTGTTCGAAGCAGCACCATTGTTCCCGACTTCTGCTGATACCAAATTAGCCGGTGTTTGGAGGCTCTCCAAGCGCATGAATTCATCTGCTTTCTTGTAGAATTTGTCGAGCGAGTTTGGTTCTTTCATTTTCAACCATTTTCCAAATTCGCTTGATTTGTCAATCGCCCTCATCAAGTATGTTAGGACCATGCGTGGCTCAGCATTATCTACCTCAGCCAATGCTATGTTAAAACGATTCAAAAATGATCTAATGGATTCTCCCGGATTTTTCTCTAGACTTGATAGCGACATTATATCCCTTGCTTTTGAAACATACAATCGAAATTGCTCCTTGAATTTCCTGGTCAAATTGGAGAACTGATCGATGGACCTGACTGGCAGCTTTGTAAACCACAATAGAGCCACACCTTCCATATATACCGGGAAATATCGACATTTGATTTCATCAGAAGCTCTGGCACCCGTCATATGCCAATCGTACTTATACAGAAACTCATTAGGATCACTCGTCCCCTTGTAAGCCGGAATAGTAGGGTGAACGAATTTCCTTGGGAACTCTGCCTTCAAGTTCTTTTCAGTAAATGGAGTTATGCTTGGAGAAAAACCCCATTCTTTCTCATCTTCATCTCTTCGCATGCTTTCCTTCATAATCTGACGAACCATGCCTGAGAAATACTCTTCATCATTTAGAGGCTCTGGAGGGCAAACATCAGCCATTCTTTCTGAATCCTGTCTTGACAACCGTTCACGGAGGGTCGGCTGCGGTCCTGATCCTCCAGCCTGGAGAGGTGTCTTTTCCAAAGGGTCTACGGCTCTTTGAGAAATGTTCCCTCCTTCAACATCTTGAACTCCTGCAGTAGGGTTTCCATCATTATTAACCGGTTGACGGTTAGCCCCAAGTAGATCATTCAACTTACTTAAGATCAGGGCGTTCTGGGCATTCTGAGCCTCCAACTGTGCATTCTGGGCATTCAATTGTTGATTCAACCCCAAAACTACGGCGTCCAATTCTTCTCGCGTAACTCCAGCAGTTGGAGATGCTTGACTTGAAGGAGGAGAGGTAGCGGTATTCTCTTGAACATTATCGGATCTTACAGAACTTCGTTTTCTCCTAGGAGCCATTATTTCCAATAAACTTCTGGTTTTAAAAGAAATCCTTTCAACAACTTTTTGAGAAGCAATGGTGAGAACAACCTGAGTTCAATTTTCTCAGTGAAAGCACCAAAAATGTTAACGCTAACACCCCGGTGTGTGAAGTGTGAATGTGAAAGCACCACCCGATGGTTCGGGAACGGAATGTCAGCTAAAATAACAGAAAATACAGTAAGAGACAGCGATTTTATAGTGGTTCGGCTTAAGGAGTAGCCTAAGTCCACTTTAAGTATCTTCATTACTGATCTTGCTACAAAATGATACAATGCTCTTCAAGTACAAATCTCTTTAGTTACAAAACACTTTGAACAAGTAGCTTAAGCTTCGATGTAGATGAAAGTCTTCGAATTCATGTCGGACGTGTGAAAGTCTTTTAAAGTAGCTTGTAGTGTTCTTCGAGACTTCAAGTATAGAGTCGGTTTAAAAACTGGCAGAGTATCGGCGCTTGAAGAGATTGTCCCCAAAAGTCCTTTGAAAGTAGGAGGTGGCAATGTATTATAGAGAATTCTGGGCAGGAATTATTGCCAAGTCCTAAGTCGTGGCCGACCTATCGAGCCAAGTCCAAGGTTTAGTAGAGGTAAGCTTGTCTACCTGAATTCATGTCATAAGTCCTAAGTCGCGAATGAGTTAAAAAGATGCGGCATAAGTATCACGGCATTGGATTTTAACTCGATAGCTTTAGGTCGTGGCCGACTCAAACTAAGTCGTGGGTCGTGGCCCAACTGGTAAGCTTGCTCATATATATCACAAGTCCTAAGTCACAAACGAGTCAACCGGTCCTCTCGTATGTGATGCGGCTTGAATCTTGACTCCATAGTCTTAAGTCGTGAACGACCTAGCAAAGGTCGTAAGTCGGTTGCGACTTAAGTGTAGTTGTCTTAACCTTTTCGTGCCTTGAGTCATTAAGTCGTACCCTTTTTAGGTTGTTAGATCGTAACTTCTTAAGTCGTGAACTGCTTAGACCGTTTCAATTCTTAGGTCATCTAGACCTTAACTCGTTAGGTCGTCCATACCTTAAGTCGTAGGTCGTGAAGTACTCTGAGTTGTTAGGTCGTCAATGCCTTAAGTCATGTACTTTTTTAAGTCGTAGGCTTCCTTAAGTCGTGTACTTCCTTAAGTCGTTAGGTCGTAGCCTTCTTTAGGTCGTGACATTTCTTAAGTCGTTAGGTCGTAGAGAAAGCGGAGTTAACAAAAGGTTCATGAAGACGTGAAGGAAAGCAAACCTTTCGAAAAAGTCAAAAGGTGCATGATAGCATATGAAAGACAAACCATTCTACAAAGTCTAAAGGTTTGCAGCTGCATATAAAAGGGGAACCATCCAACCCTGTCGAAAGCATGAAGTTGAAAGGTCAGCCACCCACATTTATAAATAAGACTTAAGGGGTCCTATTTAGGGGGGAGAATTCTCTCATTCTGATATCTAATTTTCTTCATCAAATCATTGTAACCCTAATTGAGTGTCGATTTGGGGATTTAATGAAACAGATTTATCTAGAATATGAAGGGAAGTCCTGTGTTTTATCAATTACTTTGCTGTTTTGCTTAAACTTTGTTGGATTAAAGGTTAATTTCAAGTTCAATTCCACTGAAAGGTTCTTGCCGACAAGATCGAGAACACTTCTGGTTCAACTAGTTAGTATAAATTTTTGAAACCTTCAACTTATAGCTTAAACCCATCGATAATGTTGGTTATATAGGCTAAACAGTGTTGATAACCTTCCAGAGTGATTGGTTTTGAAGCCCAAACCATTCGATTAGACTAAGGAATATCCTTTAAGTATAAATACATAGGGTTACAAGGTTTATTACGTAAGTAACCATTCCATACCTTTCGACAGAGACCAAGACACGCCTTATAAATATTCTAACCTTTCGATAAGGTCGAAAGCCCCTATACATCTACAAAGGAGTTTGGTATCCTGCTTAAACCCAAAGAAGGCAATCATCCTAACCTTTCGATAGGATAGAATCCGACCTCCTAAGGACAAATTCAAGGGAATTCAGTTTAAATCAAAAAGGAGACTCTTAAAGAGAATCTCACACAAATTCAATAATGCTGGAAGGTTTCATAACCAAGGACCTAAACCCTTCGATGACGTCGAAAGGTCTGATTCGAAAGATATTTATAAGCGAAGATACAAAGACAATCTTTAAGGGTATCAAACACTTCATTCAAATCAGTCCAACCATATTGGCTGGAATAACTTTGGGGTGTTCGACCCAAAAAGCACAGAATGACGGAAAGTCATGAGAAAGAAGAGAGAGGATGAGAAGAAAGGAAGAAGAGAGTAGAAAGAAAGAAGAGAAAAGAAGAGAAGAGAAGAAGAAGAAGAGAGAACCCAAACCACAACAATACAGAATCTCATATCGAAGTGGAATAACATATAATATAGATGAATAACCTTTACAAAAGAGAAAATGTAATATAAATACATCAATCAGAGTACATAAATAAATAATTATCAGCTTGGACAGTTATAACAATATGTCCTCGCAAATGCTATTAATTTACATCAACAATGTAGCGGATATAAATAGATATGTGTATACGACATGAGTATCTCCAACTCATTTGCTAAAGCTCCAAAGCATGTAATCTACATGTATAAATATACTTGGTTTGACCCGGGCATTGAAAGGGAAGAACACACGGATCAATTTGGTAAATTAGCGTGAGAAAAACACATCTCAACTGAATTTTATAGTTTTAAGATTACCAAACTTTCTTTATCAAAACAAAGGGTATCTCGTAAGACCACGCCGACACATAAACACGGATGGGTTTTTCCCTGACGATAACCTAATCATTTCATATCAAGTTATGTTATATTATAATAGTGTCTATTACACGAATAATAATTAATCGTAGTTAATATTGTTACTTATTAAATTTCAGCATAATAGGTTTACAAAATAATGGTAGGTGCGTAGTGGATATTGGATTCCTTACAAATGACTAGGTAAGGGACTATCTTCCGTAAAGTACACCTCTAAGGGATGAACCTTGGGAGAAGATACTAGCTGCCTAAACCAGCATAAGATTGGCCTACCCCTTCTTGGATGGTAATGAATATGTCATCACCTCGGTCCTTACCGACCTTTAACGGGTACCCGGGTCATATATTCACCACATACCTAGACATATGTAGAGTAAATCAAGAAGGATGATGGCATCTCCTTACGGAAGCGACCCACTTAGCCTTGCTACTTCTATCGGTTTTAGTCATTTCCTGGGGTGTGAGGCCAAAAGAGGTATCGCGTACCTTTCACATATCATATTATCTTCATCTTTGAATGCCACATTGCCATTTCTGTGGACTATTAATTGCCTTCAACAAAAATAAACCCTTGAGCTTATGCGTCTCAAGGAGGGTGTTAAGTTAAGAGAAGTTGCCTTTCCACCACCACAAATGTATTTTTGTAAAAACCAATGTACGTAATCACAGAAAATGCACTATCAGACATCCATCCATACAAGTTGTCTAGGAACAGGACAAATGAAGGTACTTTCCTACCACATCCTATTGCGAAATCCCTAGAATTGTAGCGAATAATTCTTGCATTGGATATTTCATAATGAAGAGACTATTGCTACTATATGTATATTGTGATTTTAACCCAAAATGCTCAACAAGCAGTCCTTCAATATGAAAATCCTAAATATCAATATCATCAACAAATCTGCACAATCACCGCATAAACTGATCCTGTAGAATCGATTTCACCCTAAAGAGGGGTGAATATGGTGATACTATTAGTTATAAAAAAAATTATGCAGAAATTTATAAAATAATTGCAGCACTGATAATAGTAGAATAATAGTAGCACAGAAAAGAGCAGAATATTAAAAGCATAAATAGAACAACACAGATTTACCCAGCTTCGGCAAAACCTTGCCTACATGCTGCCACCAAGGTTTCTACTAGGAATTAAGTAGTTAGATGCTTACATACGTAAACTCATGACACCCTCTATCGGTTAACTAACTCTATGCTCAAAACCTTTCCATAACTCAGCCATCGAATTGCGAATTCTTGAACTACACTACCGTAGTTAGTAATCTAGTCACACGGTTAGAAAAAATAGTTTTAAAAGGTTTGAAAGTAAATTACGAGTAAAAATAACATAAAAACACAAAACCCTAGTTTAAAAATATAAGACCAAAAACAAATAATCTGGCCTAAAGTAAAAATAGTGATAAACAATATCCCTCTTTTCCTTTTATATTTTCGACCATATCCCTTTTGTGAAAATGGCTGCATCCTTGTTCCTCTTCGTGCAAAATTAGGGCTTCGTGATTTTATTTTAAGCCACCGCTTGGTCATTGATCGATCTTATTGTTGAACCTCAATTTGGTTTGATGCTTCTTCGATATTTGTTCTTTGCTTAACTTCGGCTGTTTCAAACTGTCAAGATTGAATGCATCGGTACGTGAATGCCTTTTATTGATTATTGGTTATTATTGACTTTGATTCGAGTTTGCTGATTTACTGCTCTTTGTTTTGCTTGAATTTGAATGAATTTTCATGCCGATGATGTTAATGGTTTAAATAGGGTTCGATCTCCTTAATTTACGTTTGTATATACTGTTTGAATTCTTCATGATAATTTTGTTCGGCCGTTCGCTTTTGATTGGATGCTAATGATTTCTTAGACTGGTTCAATTCGAATATTTTTTGATGTGTTTGCTTGATTACAACGCCTTTGATTCTGACTTATTTGATTCTACCTTGGTCACCATGGCTTTGACTTTAGTATTTAAAATTATGATGGTCTGGACTTGTTCGATTCTTGTTGTCACCTGACTTTTACTCTGACTTGTTCAAACTCGACCTTGGTCTATTATTCTGTAGTTTGACCATTTATTTGCTTTTGCCTCTGGTTTCACTGCATATATATATACATACATACATATATATATATACACACATACATACATACATATACATACATACATATATATATATATAGACATATGTTCGTGCATGTGTATATTCATGTTATATGTTGCAGACTTGAGTCTTGTGTACTGTCAGATTGCATATGTATATGTGTTTGCCTCTGCTTTCATGTGATGTCTCCATACATATATAATGTGTGTGATTATCCTTTGATATTGCAGTCTTGTTCATTACTGCATATATGTATACATATTGTTTACTGCTTCACTACATCCATATTGTCACTGCATATGTACTTGTAAATGTTGAGGCTTGAACTGTACTATGTCTTGGTTGAAGTGTTGCGTTCACCAATTTGTATGTTTAAGCATGTTGAACTGTTGTTGGGTCTGTGCTTGCTTCACTTCACTCTTCACTGGTTCCTGGTATGGTGCACTTGTGTCATCACTGTTCATCCATGCTTATACATGACCTTTTTATATTTGAGCATGTTGAACTTATGTTAAATTAGGACTTCCTATATACATCATTTTGAAACCTGGATGCTTTCTTGACCTTGCCTTTGTTAACCTTTCATGTGTGTTCATCTGAAAGTTTTATGGTTATTGATTTGAAAAACTGCCTTGTATTTGCATGCTTGAAGTCCTGATACATTTGAGTCTTCATGTATATTAACCATGTTACATGATTATTGTGCTGGTCACCTTCACTGGTGGTCTTGTATTCTCTGATCTGATACATTTTTGCATATGTTAAGCCTAGTTTTCCTTGTATCATAGTCTGATGAAATGTTAATCAACACTCCCATACTACTCAGTTTGCTATATGTGCTTGCGTACTTCATGGTTCACCAGAACTTTGCTTCACCTGAGTTTTCCTTAACTTGTTCCTTTTGGAGTCTTCACTTAGTTATTTATACCTGCACATGTATATATATAAAACTGTCTTGGTTCAGTTCATTCTAGTTTGAGGTTCACTTTGTGTTGAGTTGCCTTTTTAGATTTGAAGTGATTTGGTCTTGCATTTGTGTTCATCATGTTGTCTGCTAGGAGATTATTGACATATTTTATTGCTCTGACCAATTCATTGAAACTTGTACTTGTGAGTATTGGTTTCATGTGTAGTTTGTATATTTCTGGTTTCACTTGAATTTTCATATTTCTTTGACTCCATAGTTGAGTCTGTTCTCATGTGTGCACATTTTTGCACTTGTTAGCATGGTCTGGTTTTAGATTGTTGTTTCATGAGAACTTGTACTCGATATTTTTATGATGCTTTTGTATTGCACCTAAGTTGAATCCAGCTTTGGCTCTGGTATGACCTTGTGCCCATGTCATGACTTGATTTATATTGCACTTGAGTTGAACCTAGCTATTGGGTTTGACCTTTTGCTCACCTGACCCTAAAGTTTTATCAACTGTATATCGGTGTGCACAACCTTGTGGTTTGTACAGTGATACACTATGCATGTCACAAGTTGTTCATGTATGATGAATTCAAAATGAATATGATGACGAACAACCCAAATAACTAGGGCAAATAATATTTTCAAAAATTCATTTTATTTTACACTAAAAAATTATTTCTTTTCAATTTTGCTGTGTCGACATTTATTTTGTAGATAACTCAGATGCTGGATTCAATCTGGAATAGAGTTGAAGATAAATACGAGTGAATGAGTGATATGTGATGAGTTGAACAATGTAAAGTGAAATTTGAGATGTAATCGAAATTATATTGTAATTGAGAAATGTATATATATATATATATAGTGAGAGCTCAAATTTGTACTATTCAAAATTGTAATAAAATATTTTTTAAATAAAGTATCTGTTTGAGTTTAAATTTTGTGTCATTTATTTTATTTAGCAAACATTTATTTAATTATGTGCAAAATAAAAAAGTACAATAAAAAATACATTTAAAAGAATATATGTGTGTGTGTGTGTGTGTGTGTGTGTGTGTTGTTTATTATCTTCAAACAAAAATCGTATACTGGCAAATTCAACAATCTCCCCCTTTTCATGATAACAAACATTTATTTAAGATTTTGAATTTATTGAATCTATTTGATCATTCAATTTGCTCCCTCTATTTGAATGCTTCCTCTTTACACAAAGCTCCCCCTTCATATATGCATGAAAATAAATAAAATTATGTAAATGGACGTAGATGCAAATAGAATATACAAATAAAATATTTGACCTTTATTTGCCAAAATCTTAACCTTTCTCTTCTACTTTTGTTATCAGCGAAAGAGTAGTAGTGTTAGAAAAATAGAGATAAAGTGATAAACATTAATGTAATATTAATACCCAATCGAGTATAAATATTAAATTTCAATAAAAAATCAAACAAAAATCATAAATACTCTATTAAGCGCATACTCCACTTTAGAATGATAAGGATGATGTCGGCATATAATGCCACATAGTTATGTCTATTTGTAGTATATTTATGTCAGGAATTTGAATATCTACTAACCATGCATAATTGTTACGACTTTTAAATGAGATGAGTAGTATTCCAAAAAATTTAAAAAAATAAAAAATAAAAAGAATGAGTTCAAGCATCTTCTAACCATGCATCACCATGAGGACTTTTTATGGGATTAGAATCAACTTATCTATTTAATAATCAATTTTGATATGTGTTCCATACATGCATAACCATGAGGACTTTTAAATGAGCATGAAAGCACATATACAAATATTCCAAGTAATTCACCCATGCATAACCGTGAGAACTTTTAAATGAGAGTCAATACTTTGGATGTTTTTATTAAAAAAATTAAAATAAAATGAAAACAAGTAATTTCCCATTTAAAATACCACATATTGACATACTATATTGGATTTTGATGAGTGATGGTCGATAGAAATATGATAGAAATAGAGATGGTCATGGAATTTTCACCCATCAAAAGTTACTGCAAATCTTGTTTAAATTTTTAAAGAAATTTACTACATATACTGTCTCTAGTCATGATATATAATTAATATCAACACTCATCACCTTTTCAATCACTATTTATCTTTTCGATAATCAGTAGGGAGTTAGATTAGTTATTGAGTCATTTAAGATCAAATTCAAAAATAATTATAAATTAAATTTTATAAAATGATTCATCTGAAACAAGGTCAACAAAAATGATTTTCTGGAACGGTTTTATATGAAAAATGTCTGCTAATTGAGGATTAGTTGAAATGAAAAAAATATGCAGATATTTTCTCTGAAAATGTGATGCAACTTATGAATGTCTCAACATAAAACTCATTCGATTAATACTTTTTCTATCAACTAGGCTGCCAGTGTAACCTGCATCTGAATTCCCCTTTAACTCAAGGTTATCATTAGATAGATATTATTTATAAAATTAAAATAAGCGAAAATCAGTGACTTCAAGTTGAAAATCAATATAAATAATCAAATAATTGCAAACATGAGATGATATTAGATACCACTTGTATTTGAGATATTCATGGGGTTATATAGTGGTATATAAGAGAATGTGTACTCCTCAACACTTAAATTTTTCAGCATGTCCATTTATGTCAAGCACAAGTAAAGTAATCTAAATTGAGCAAAAACACACATTCAGAAAAATTCATCAAAGCAGTTTTTCTTGTTATTCCAAAGTGAATCACTAAAATACAGAACATTTGTAGCATTATCAGCTAGCTTTCTAGAACTTCAAGAATAAATTAAAGTTGAGATGTTCAAGATATGACAAAATTGCTTCAACAATGTCGATCAAAACATAATTAACAATATGTAAACAAAATTGAGTTGAGAGATCATATCTCACTTTCCTTTGATGTTGTGATATCCAAAATGCGATAATCTCCATTTAAACATTATAGGCTAAGGAACATTTAAATTTTAGTTATCAATCACTTAGAACAACTCAAAATCTATCTCCATCAAAGTTGTTCCTTAGCCTACTTATGTGTCTAAATTTTGGTGAAGGCAAGGGTCTAACTAAGGATGTAAGTCCACTATTATTATCTATTGAACTCTTTGGTACCCAAATTTGTCTATATAACAAATAGTTAGTATCTACAATTGTACCCTTGGGAATCCAAATATGTTTAAATTTCAAACCATTTATATTCATACTTTTTGAATCCATATTGGTTTAACGGTTTTTTATTTCTATATGTTTCGACAATTATTATTGCCATGTCTAATATTTTCACACTTTATGTATTTGGGTATCACACTTTTCCCCTTAACAGTGTTATTGGTGTTTGTTCATATTTTGACAATTTCGTAAATCCAAATCCATTCATTTTATCCTTGAAGAGTTGATTTTCTAAGAGTACATTAAATGATTTATCGCTAGTGAAAAATTTTCGAGTAACCAACTCAAGTTTATTAACATTGGGTTTTAAAAGTTTATTTTCATTTATTAGCTTCAAACAACAACTAATGGTACTATCTCTCTTTTCAAAACAATTCATTTTTAATCGCATATTTTCAGTTTGAAGCTCTCTAATTTTATTCTCAATTTCTAGCATCTCAGTTTCAAAAAGTTAGAGTTTTTTAAATTACATTTTTTCAAAATCCTTGATTTTTTTTCAATCTCCTTTTCAAACTTGTGATTTAATCGAATAATTCAATTTTTTCAAAAATCACGTTTTCTTCTTCAAGGGTTTTGAAATTTTCGTTGATCTTATTTAATTCTTTTCAAAAATCACACATTTAGAAATTTCTGACTTCTTAAAGCTATTCAACTCTTTTTGCAAAATGTTGTTTTTACAAATCAAATCAGATTTGTTTTTTTTATCCCATATTTTTTTTAACTTTTGAAAGTTTCTATGAAAACGGGCAAATTCTTTTTCATGGTCCAGACACCTTTTGCAGTTAGAACTTTTATTTTTCTTAATATTTTTAAGCTCATTTTCCAAATCATTATTTTTCTGATGAAGTTTAGCTTATTCCTTTTCCAACTTATTATTTTTCAACTCAAGAGCTTTATTATTTTCAATTAATTTTGGTACAAGAGAAATAAATCATTGAATGGAAAATCACTTATCTCACCGGCTATTGAATATTCATCACTGCGGCCTTTTGCCAATCCCGTTAAGCATGCTTCTCTAACTGAGTCGACTGTAAAGAATTTCTCATTGTTGTTGACTTTAGCACCATATATTACATCGAAAGTATACCAGATTTCTTGTGCACTTTCACAATGAGAGATAAAGTTAAAATTATCTTGATTAATATGAGAATATAGTATATGCATGGCAAGAGCATTAATCGAAGTATTTTTCTCATTTATTATATCACACCCATTTTCAATAATATCCCAACATTTAGAATTAACAGATTTTAAATAAAATTCCATTTTTAGTTTCCAATTTAAAAAATCTATTCCATCAAAAATAGGAGGAATAATACTGGACCGACCCTCATAAAAAGCATTATTAAAAGAAGCCATTTAAAAAATAAAATTTTAAAAGAGTAATTTGGTATTTGAAAAATCAAAATTTTAAAACAAAAATTGGCTTTTGTTCCTAGCTTTGATACCACTTGTAGGATCGATTTCACCCTAGAGGGGGTGAATAGGGTGATACTATTAATTTAAAAAATTTAATGTGGAAATTTATAAAATACTTGCAACACTGATAATAGCAGTATAGATAATAGTAGAATATTAAAAGCATAAATAGAACAACATAGATTTACCCAGCCTTAGCAAATCCTGCCAATGTGCTATCCTCAAGGTTTCTACTAGAAATTAAGTATTCAGAGGCTTGCATACGTAAACTCACGACATCCGCTATCGACTAACCTAACTCTATGCTCAAAACCCTGCCACAACTCAACCATTGAGTTGCGAATTCTCGAACTACACCACCATAGTCCGTAACCTAGTCAGATGACTAGAAAACCACAGTTTAAAAAGTTCGAAAGTAAATTACAAATAAAAATAACTACACATAACCCTAATTTAAAAATATAAGCCCAAAAAAAAATAATCTGGTCCAAAATGAAAATATTGATAAACAATATCCCTCTTTTCCTTTTATATTTTCGGCTGTATCCTCTTTACGAAAATGGTTACTTCCTTGTTCCTCTTCGTTCAAAATTAGGGCTTCATGATTTTCTTTAAAACCGTTGCTTGGTCATTGATCAATCCTACCGTCCAACCTCAATTCAGATTGATGCTTCTTCGATCTTTGTTCTTTGCTTAGATTCGGTTGCTTCATATTATCAAGATTGAATGATGCGTGAATTGGTACGTGAATGCCTTTTATTGATTATTGGTTATTCTCGACTTTGATTCGAGTTTGATGATTTATTACTCTCTGTTTTGCTTGGACTCGAATGAATTTTCGTGCCGATGCCATTAATATTTTAAATAGGGTTCGATCCCCTTAATTTGCGTTTGTATATACTATTTGAATTCTTCATGATAATTTTGTTCGGCCACTTGATTTTTATTAGATGCTGGTTATTTCTTTTGGACTAGTTCAGTTCGAATATTTTCTGATGTGGTTGCTTTATTAGAACGCCTTTGATTCTAACTTGTTCGACTACCTTGATCACCATGACTTGGACTTTGGTATTTAAAATTGTGATGGTCTGGACTTGTTCAATTCTTGTTATCTTTTACTCTGGCTTGTTCGAATTCCACCTTGATCTATTATTTTGTAGTTTGACCATTGATTTGTTGTTGCCCCGGGTTTCACTATATACACATACACATAAATATATGTCTGTTTGTGCATGTATATATTCATGTTATATGTTGCCGACTTGAGTCTTGTGTACTATCAAATTGCATATGTATATGTTTTTACCTCTGTTTTCATGTGATGTCTCCATAAATATATAATGTGTGTGATTATCCTTTGGTATTGCAGTCTTGTTCGTTACTGCATATATGTATACATATTTTTTACAGCTACGCTGCATCCATATTGTCACTACATATGTACTTGTAAATGTTGATGCTTGAACCGTACTATGTCTTGGTTGAAGTGTTGCATTCTCCACATTGTATATTTGAGCATGTTGAACCGTTGTTGGGTCTGTGCTTGTTTCACTTCACTGTTCACTAGTCCCTAGTATGATGCACTTACATTATTACTGTTCATCCATGCTTGTACCTGACCTTTTTATATTTGAGCATGTTGAATTATGTTAATTTGGGACTTCATATATACATCATTTTGAAACTTGGATGCTTTGTTGATCTTGTCTTCGTTAACCTTTCATGTGTGTTCATCTGAAAGTTTTGTGATTATTGATTTGAATACCTGCCTTGTATTTGCATGCGTAAAGTCTTCATACATTTGAGTCTTCATGTATATTGATCATGTTACATGATTGTTGCGCTGGTCTCTTTTACTGGTGGTCTTGTATTCTCTGATCTGATACATTTTTACATATGTTAGGCCTAGTGTTCCTTGTATCTTAGTCAGTTTGCTATATGTGCTTGCATACCTCATGGTTCACTTGAACTTTGTTTCACTTGAGTTTGTCTTCACTTGTTCCTCTTGGAGTCTTTACTTGGTTATTATACACCTGCACATGCATATATTTACTGACTGTCTTGGTTTAGTCCATCCGTGTTTGCGGTTCACTTTGTGTTGAGTTGCCTTTTTAGACTTGAAGTGATTTAGTCTTGCGTTTGTCTTCATCGTGTAGTCTGCTTGGAGCTTGTGGACAGATTTGGTAGCTCTGACCAGTTCATTGAAACTTGTACTTGTGCATGTGCAGTTTGTATATTTCAAGTTTCACTTGAATTTTCATATTTCTTTTACTCCACTGTCAAGTCTATTCTCAAGTGTACACATTTGTGCACTTGTTAGCATGGTCTGGTTTTAGATTCTTGTTGCATGAGAACTTGTACTCGACATTTTTATCATGCTTTCGTATTACACATGAGTTGAATCCAGCTTTGGCTCTGGTTTGACCTTGTGCCCATGTCGTGACTTTATTTATATTGCACTTGAGTTGAACGTAGCTGTTGGGTTTGACCTTATGCTCACCTGACCCTACAGTTTTATCAACTATATATCGGTGTGCACGTGGTTTGTACAGTGATACACTGTGCGTGTCACAAGTTGTTCATGTATGATGAATTCAAAACGAACATTATGACGAACAACCCAAATAATTGGGGCAAATAATATTTTCAAAAATACATTTTATTTTATACTACAAAATTATTTCTTTTCAATTTTACTGCGTCGGTGTTTATTTTGCAGATAACTCAAATGCTGGATTCGATCTAGAATAGAGTTGAAGGTAAATACGAGTGAGTGAGTGATATGCAGTGAGTTGAACAATGTAAAGTGAAATTTGATATGTAATCGAAATTATATTATAATTAAGAAATGTGTACATATATAGTGAGAGCTCAAATTTGTACTATTTAAAATTGTAATAAAATATCTGTTTGAATAAAATATCTGTTTGAGTTTAAATTCTGTGTCATTTATTTTATTCAGCAAATATTTATTTAATTATGTGAAAATAAAATAGTACAATAAAAAATATATTTAAATGAATACACACACACACATATGTTGTTTATTATCTTCAACCAAAAATCATATACTAGAATATTCAACAATCTCCCCCTTTTCATGATAACAAACATATATTTAAGATTTTGAATTTATTAAATCTATTTGGTCATTCAATTTGCTCCCTCTATTTGAATGCTTCCTCTCTACACAAAGCTCTCCCTTTATATATGCATGAAAATATATACAATTATGCAAATGGACCTAGATGCAAATAGAAAATACAAGATAAAATATTTGACCTTTGTTTGCCAAAATCTTAACTTTTCTCTCCCCCTTTTGTTATCAGCAAAAGTGTAGCGGTGTTAGAAAAATAGAGATAAAATGATAGACATTAATATAATATTAATACCCAATCGAGTTTAAATATTAAATTTCAATAAAAAATCAAACAAAAATCATAAATACTCTGTTAAGCGCATATTCCACTTTAGAATGATAGGGATGATGTAGGCATATAATACCATATAGTTGTGTCTATTTGTAGTATATTTATATCAGGAATTTGAATATCTACTAACCATGCATAACCATTAGGACTTTTAAATGAGGTTATTAGTATTCCAAAAAAATTTAAAAACAAAAAATAATAAATAAAAAGAATGAATTCAAGCATCTTCTAACCATGCATAACCGTGAGGACTTTTAGTGGGATTAGAATCAACTTGTCTATTTAATAATCAATTTTGAAATGTGTTCCATACATGCATAACCGTTGAGTTGCCTTTTTAGATTTGAAGTGATTTGGTCTTGCATTTGTGTTCATCGTGTAGTCTGCTTGTAGCTTGTGGACATATTTGATTATTCTGACCAGTTCATTGAAACTTGTACTTGCGCATGTGCAGTTTGTATATTTCTGGTTTCACTTGAATTTTCATATTTCTTTTACTCCTCTATCGAGTCTGTTCTCATGTGTACACATTTGTACACTTTTTAGCATGGTTTGGTTTTAGATTCTTGTTGCATGATATCTTGTACTCGACATTTTTGTGATGCTTTTGTATTGCACATGAGTTGAATCTAGTTTTGGCTTGGATTTGACGATGTGCCAATATCGTAACTTTATTTATATTGCACTTGAGTTGAACCAAGCTGTTGGGTTTGACCTTGTGCTCACTTGACCCTGCAGTTTTATCAAGTGAATATCGATGTGCACAGTTGTGGGGCATATACAGTGACACTGTGCATGTCACAAGTTGTTCATGTATAATGAATTCAAAATGAATGTGATAATGAACAACCCAAATAACCAAGGCAAACAATATTTTAAAAAATACATTTTATTTTACACTGGAAAATTATTTCTTTTTCAATTTTACTGTGTCAGTATTTGTTTTGCAGATAACTCAGATGTTGGATTCAATCTGGAATAGAGTTAAAGATAAATATGAGTGAATGAGTGATATGTAGTGAGGTGAACAATGTAAAGTGAAACTTGAGATGTAATCGAAATTGTATTGTAATTGAAAAATGTATATATATGTAGTGAGAGCTCAAATTTGTACCATTCAAAATTGTAATAAAATATTAGTTTGAATATAATATCGGTTTGAATTTAAATTCTATGTTATTTATTTTATTCAGCAAATATTTACTTAATTATGTAAAAAATAAAATTGTATAATAACAAATACATTTGAATGAATATATATTTATATGTTTACTATCATCAAACAAAAATCGTATACTAGAATATTCAAAAGATCCTGGTCTCTTTGCACCAGCAACGCAGAAGCGTTACTCAACCTCATACAGAAACCAAGTCTCGTAGACTTATTGCATTTCCCACTTTCAACTTTTATCCTTCGGCTAAGAAGGAAGCTCGGTAGATAGGAGTATATCACTCTACACTACTCGAATCAACATCCTTTACATCAAACGATAATCAAGCCTATACAGATGGCTATGTACTAAGTGTACGACTAAATAGATTCCACATCAAGTCGAGAAACTAAAATGGCCAAAAACATAATGTAGCACTTAAACAGTCACTAGGCCTCACTTATTGAATCATCTATAACTCAATTGACTTTCTAATTTATTTACTTCAAATTATCTTTAAAAGGTATATTTCCAAAACTATTTATTATTTCAATATTTGGAAAACATTCCATAAAATTATTTTAATAATAAATGAATTCACAACTTATTGTATTTTTAAACTATTTAAACTCCATTTTGAAATATCGCTTTCTGAAACATTCATTTTAAGGATTCTTGACTTTAAAAATGTGAATATGTTTCCTTTATAAACTTTCATATTTAACCTATCAAATTAAATTGATTTTGGATTTATAAAACAATGTTTATGAATCCTGTTTCTATTTTATAAATAATTCCATTTATAAAATTCCTTTATTAACCAATTTCCTATTTATCTTATTTATAAATCAAAATCCCATTATAAGCTTATTTACTTATAAATTTCTTTATTTACACATTCATTCTTTTGTAATCTCATTATTTATGAAGTCCGTTATAAATTCGTTTCTCAATTTCAACTGCAAATCCATATATAAATTTAATTATAAATCCATTTCAAATATTTATAAAACGACATTTATAAAATTTATATCATCAAATCTCCTTGTTAATAACATTCCTTTTATAACTTTCACTTTAACACTTATAAAAATCGTTTATAATTCCAATAATTTATTTTATAAAATATCAATTTTATAAATCTTATATATACAAACCATTTACAATAAGTTCAAAGTTCTCAGTTTACCTTATCTTACAAAATAGTTAACTCTATATTTCTAAAATCATATTTAAGTATATTTCACAAAACCATAATTTTTATAACATAAAAAATAAAACTTCCATTTATTTAAAATAAATTCATTTCTTCAATAATTCAAAAACTATTAAAACGTATATATTTTCAAAATCACTTTGAAATCCTTTTTTAAAGTCAAATATCATCATTTTAATATTTTAAAATTCCAATAATATGGCCCAATGCTATAGAAGTTCTAAATAATGGGATCACATCAATAATAGTAAACATGGCATCCATCACATCAAATATCACATGGTACAACATACATAACAATATGTGTAAATAAAAATCAACAATGGTGAGGAATCCAATTGAATCCCTTCAACCTGTAAGATGCAATAAATATACATATGAGAAAATATGTACAATGTCTGCTTCAAGGCAGAAGCGCGTACAAAGGGTCATCCGCTCATGCATGGGAACATATAGGGTCTCATCTGCTCCAATAGGCAGGAATATATCCAGCTACTAAAAATATAGCAAAACATCAAAACAATCATCGCATAGCATATAATAAATTTATCCCCACTTATACAAAAATATAAGCTGGCCAGAGAGAGTGAGTTTTACTCAATTTGATTGCAGTCGTCGCAATCGCATTATGGTTTGAATTAAAGCTAAAAGGGCATTTAATTTAACCAAAATTTCCATTTTCTCCAATCAGCACCAATCTAACTCTGTAGTGTAGCATTTTCCGATACGAATCCAACGCAATTCGTTTCGTTCGATTTGGACCTCATACGAACAAGTTATAGCATTATAAATTTTACATGAATTATAATATAATTTATTAAGAAAATTAATTTCCTTTATTAACCTAGAATAAATCCTGGCCATCCATTTCTGCTTCGTTGAATCTACGCCGGCTACACCCTCTTCTTCTACACGCGATTTCCCTTCTGTAACCCAACCCATCGTCACTCATCTTTGACCGTATGTCGTGCCACCACCTCTCGTCTGTAGCTCCATCGCCGACCACCAAATGAAATCCCATAGCCTACTTCATAACTGCCCCAAGCCTCGACATGCTCGGCCCCACCCACCAGCCATGCAACACCATGAAACGTGCAACAATCATGGCTAGATGCATGTCGATCCATCGCATGAAATCCCATCACCACCATGGGATTATATTACTCAATGAGGTCAACGATATTGTAGTTGAGAGTTTTGCTTGATTGCTTATAGATTGAGAGATAATTGAGGGGAAAGATTTGAGCTTCCTTGGCTGTTAAATTGGTGGCGGCTGCCCTAATTGATCTAGGGTTTTGAAAATTAAGGTCCTTATATAGACAACGTTTTAAAACACTATTCACGTGAAATATTTTCGAACTCCAAACGAAGCGTGCCGCCTAGCATTCATAATGTTTTACAACTATTCTAAACACTAAGGAATATACATCAGAGGCCCATTCCATCGTATACAGAAGATAGGTTTTCAAAGTTGAATTTTTTCAGTTAAGGTTCCTTCAATAAATTTCTATGCGTTTCAGCTACGCACAACCTCGAATGGCATCCGACCTCAAACAGTCATAATTCGCCTCGAACAGCACTCGACCTTGAATAGTCATAATTCGCCCCGAATGGCACCCAACCTCAAACGGTCACAATTCACCTCAAATGGCACCCGACCTCGAACGGTAACAATTCACCTCGAATAGCATCCTTCTTCGAACAGTCATGATTCGCCTCGAACAGAATTTGATCTTGAACGGTTACATATATCGCCCCGAACAACATAAGATCTTGAATGGTCACATATATTGCCTCGAACGGCATATGATCTCAAACAATCACTATTCCAATCAGGTAAGATTATCGATCTCTTTACAGGTCATCAGCAGGACATGAACATCAAGCTCATGGCACTACAAAACACGCCTTCCTATTGCATGACATGTTTTGTGGGGCAAACTGTTAACCCATCTTTTGGCAAGGCAATGCACAAGCGAATTTAACCCAATTGATTGGATAACAGTTAGAGGTGAATTACCACGGATAATAAACATGATTACGAAGCTAGAATATAACATAGTCGAACGATAAGCATCGTGAAATAGTATAAGATTTAATAGAAAAATGGTTGCTTAGAGTTTTCTTCGAGTTGTCTTCATGCTTACTTCTGGTCATCATGCACCATACTTCGAGTCGCTAAAGGATTTGCTTCAGGTCAAGGAGGCAGTTGCCTCGGGTCTGAGTAATGGATCGATTGATATCCACAAGGTCCACCTCAATTTCGTATCCATCTAGTTCATGTCCATATACTCCATATCCATCGAATGGTCCTCAATTGCATGCTTCGTATCGATCGTTGCCTTGATCGAAACGAAGAGGAAACAAGCGATCGATAAGAAGAGGAAGCCAGCGATTGATATAAAGGAAGATACTTTGGCATCGATACGAAACTACACATGGAACAGTGATACGAAAGCGATAAGAGGCATCAATATGAAGGAATGAGGTAAGGATCGATATGAAGAGCTTAGCAAACGATGGATACGTAGAACATAATCAAGCTAAAGGAAGTGGTCCACTAGTGTACAAAAAAAATCTCCACCTGAACAATCGCTCCGCATCATCGATACGCACTATTCGATACAAACGGTCCAGCCTACCTACAAATCAAAACTTGGATCGATCGTAACTCCAAATCTATAAGTCCAAATGACTTCAAATTTTCACTTTAGCTTAATACCATAAGAAGAACACTCATGATCGATCTCAGTCCAAATGGATACCATCTTGATCGATATAAAGGAGATGGGAATCGATCCCAATCGATCCCAAATGACCCCTGATTGATCACGTGGGCCCACCCATGTGTGAGAAGATGTATTCCGAGTTTACAGGTAGATATTTCGAACTTACACCTTAAAAAAGCACTTCAACGCCAACAAAAAAGTGACTTTTTGACTCTGTTATGCTGTTACTCTATCGGATCTTCGTTGTAACTTGAGTGTTGGAGTTATTTATTACTGTAATCAGTTAGAATCAGCAATAAACATCAAGTCATTCAACGTGGACGTAGGCTACAACGCCGAACCATAATAAGACCCTGTCTTTTTATTGCTTTCCTTTTAAATTTTGAGTGTTCTTCATATTTATATCCTCTACATTTTGTCTATCTATGATCCGAGATTGTGAATTAGTGATTTCATCTGCAATTGGATGTTTTGAATAATTTTGACGAAAATAATAGCCATGCAGCGGAAAATAAATAGTGTATATGACATATAGATCTCCAGCTCGTTCGCTGAAGCTCCAAACCATCCAAATCTACATATGTAAATATACTCGACCTGACCCGAGCATTGGATGAGAAGAATTGCCCGGATCAGTCTGGTAAACTAGCGTAAGAAAAACACATCTCAACTGAATTTTAGAGTTTAAAGATTACCAAACTTTCTTTATCAAAACAAAAGGTATGTCGTAAGACCACGTCGACACATAAATACAGACGGGTTTTTCCCTTACGATAACCAAAACATTTCATATCACATTTTGTTATATTATAATAGTGTCTATAATGAAAATAATAATTAATCATAGCACAAATTGTTACGTTATAAAATTCCAGCATAATAGGTTTACAAAACATGGCAGGCACGTAGTGGATATTGGATTCTATACAAATGACTAGGTAAGGGACTACCTTCTGTACATTACACCTCTATAGAAATGCACCTAAGGAGTAGATACTTCCCGCCTAAACCAATACAAGACTAGTCTACCCCTTCCTGGATAATACCTAATATGTTATCACCCCGGTCGTTACTGACCTTTAATGGTTACCCGGGTCATACATTCACCACATACTTAAACATGTATAGATTAAAACTAGAAGGATGATGAAATCTCCTAATGGGAGCGAACCACTTAGCCTTGCTGCTTCTACCCTGTTTTAGCCATTTCCTGGAGTGTGAGGCCAAAAGAGGTATCGTATACCTTTCACATATCACATCACCATCATTATCTTTGAATGCCACATTACCATTTTCGTTGGCTACTAATTTCCATCCACAAAAATACAACCCTTGAGCTCGTACGTCTCGAGGAGGGTGTTAAGCTATGAGAATTTGCCTTCTCCGCCACCAAAAAGTATCATTTTAAAAAAGATGTACCTAATCTCAGAAAATGCATTGTTAGACGTTCATCCATACAAGTTGTCCAGGAACATGACTAAAGGTATTTTCCTACCACATCCTATCGGGAAATCCGTAGGACCAGTAGCGAGTAGCCCATGAAAGTTTACGGGGTGGATCGTGTAGTGTATATGAAAATATATGTGACAAAATATATGATGCAGCTAAAATAATATTAATCTAAGTAAATACAGAATAAGCACACCAAAATTTTATACTAGTTCGGACCTCCCGTGCTATGACCAGTTCCAAAGCTTCCCTTGGAATTTGACTATCAAAAACCCTCGCTTTGCCCGAAGGAAAAGGCTTGATTACAATGAGTTGTACTTATCAAATGTGGGTTCTAATATAACACGGATGTTTGACTAATTAGTACAATTGCTTCCATCATATTTCTAAGGGATACTGTCTATGGAGAACCGAGTATATAGAAGAGTGAATACAAGTAAAGATTGTTAGAGTGCAGAGATCTAGAATACATAATAGAGTATAGAATTAGAAAGCGTAAGTAAGTGAAGTAAGTATATGTTCTCTTGATTCTTGATGCTGTATATAGTTATAGATAGGTATCTTGAGTAGTTACATCCATTAATGAATCCTTTAAGGTTGCTTCTGTTGATAGTGAAGAGTTATGGCGAAAAGAAGCGGAGATGTCCATTCTCATGTGGCAGTTGCAGTTTATTTCTGAAGTTCGAGTTTGAATTCATACGTCTGGTATTTGTTTCAGACATCTGATACTATATATTTTTTGAATATAGTAGAGGATCAGATGTCCGAATTCAATTACAGACGTCTGGCTTGTGCACCTAGACGTCTGATATGGTGTATGTCAGTTTTTTTTGCATCCTTTCTTTTACTTCCTTGTACCTATCGACTTGTACTCTCTTATAGTGTCCTTTGAGCCTCGTTCTTGTCTTTCCAGTGATGTTTTACTAGCAAGTACCTGTATATATATATATATATATATATATATATATATATATATATATATATATATATTCGATTTCTATTGTATAGTTGTTGCATCGAAGCCGTAGGTTGGATTTCCTAACATTCTCCCCCTTTTGATGATGACAACTATACAACGTACATAGATATAATTTTATAAATCTCCCTCTGAATATGTGCTTACCATTATTTCTCCCCCTTGGCATTATCAAAAAGCACTAATACAAGAATATGTATGATATAATCAATAATTATCCCCGTAGATAGTATGTACACATTAATAAAAGAAAAAATTATCCGACCGCCGTTTTATTGAAGTTAGCAATATGTCATGTGTAATTTTTATTTAGTCTTAATTTAGATAGCATGTACACACTATTAATTAGAAATATTTACCGATCGCCGAAAGGTTATAATATATCAATTTTGTAAATTATTATAAATAGACGAAAGGCAACTAACTATACATAAGTAACAAGCCAAAAAGCATTTTTATGACCATTAAACATAGTGGTTACATGCATAGATTTTTGATTCCATTACAATACAAAAGATGGAACCTATAAAATTGTGTAAAGATTTTTAGGGGAAGCTTTGGCTTGATCATCTCCTTCATCTTCATTCTTGGAAGAACTAACTTGTGTTCTAGGAGATTTTGGAGTATGTTCTAAAGGTTCTTTTTCCTCTTCATAAAGTTTAGAAATTTTTGAAGGAGGAGGAGAAGGCATTAGATTTGGCTAATCTTCCGAAGGTGGTGTAGGGTCACGGACTCGTTGGAAAACTTCTTTTAGAACAGAATGTTTTTGAAAGCGATGTTTCCACTGTGGCTAGGCAAGAAGAAAATGTTATTTCGAAGCTATCGATACGCTTAGCCAATAATATTTGATTTCTTGATAAGATAAGTTGATTTGGAGAGTTAAATATCGAATGCTTTCATTTGGATTAGTTTCAATGCGAGTCTCCAAAATGTCATCTTGGCCTGGATAGTCAAAAGGTGCAGGAGGAGGAGGAGCATGTTTGTGATGTTGTTCTTCTTCTTATGATGGTTTTGGCGGTTGTTGTTAGGGTTGAGGCCTAGCTTGTCCAACTTGTTGATGACATTGCGCCCATTCTTCAAACGAAATAAAATTCGAGGGATTTTTTGGTAAGTGCATAAGGGAGAAGAATTTTGTGGAGGCATACTTGGGGGAAATCTCCTCAAAATTCGATAAATATGATGGAATGTTATGGGCTTGCGTGAAGGGCATGATGTAGGTACGGTAAATGATTGATGAATGTGATCAAGTCCAATAATGTTTAAGCTCGTCAAATATGAATTTCGCCCAATTTACACTCGTACCACTAAAGATAGCATATAGAGCTTTGTGCTCCAATTCTGTTATTGGCTCGTGGCTACCAAGTCGAGGAATGATTGTGTTGATAATCATCCTAGTGAGTAGTCTTGCCTTAGGTTGTAAGTATTTTGAAGCAAATCATGGCATTTCATCTTCCCAAATTTGATGGGTAATATTATTTCTTGGTTTGAGGCGCACATCCGAAATGTCATACGAATCTTCTCCGGAATCGAAACAACCTAGAGTACGGCCTATTATTCCCGGAGTAAGTCGAATAGTGTTGCCGTAAACACTCGACCAAAGCCAATTATCATCATTATCGGTATTCCATATGGCAGTGCTATCTTGATTAGTGTAGAAAAGGAATATTGCAAGCTGGTCGATTTGGACATTATTCTAATTGAAGGAAACCAACTTTTATAACCCAGCATATTCACACATCTCGTCATACATAGGGAATTTAAACAAATTATAAAAGGGACCTGTGTGTAGCTTTTTCTTCTTAATATCTTCATATCTTTTGATAGAATGAGGTACTCGATTCATCCACTTCTCAATCTGATCATCAGAGCATACTTGTGGGTTAGAGGATGTAGCTTGTTCTTACTTTCTCTTAGAAACTCTAGGGTTTTTAGTTTTGGGTGCCATGAAATCGAGCAAAATTAAGGAGATAGTGATTTGGAGAATTAGGATTCGGGTTTGAAAGAGGAAACGAAATGAAATGTGAATTGGAAATTTGGGGAAAACAGTCGTTTTAAGGCCAGGAATAGGTGTCGATTGAATTTCACACGTCTGGGAAGTGAATCAGACGTCTGATTTAATCCAGTTTGAAGACAGTAAATATTGTCAGACGTCTGTGTATTATTGGCAGACATCTAGAAAAGGTAGAATTTTAAGGAAAATAGAGTTTTGTAATACGTCTGGATATAATGTTAGACTTATGAAAATGACCTGATTTTTATGTTAAGAAGGCAGAGACTTTGTTCAGACGTCTGGTCACAACTTCAGAAGTATGAAATTGATCGTTTTGTATTTTGTATGAGGCAGAGACAATTTTCAGACATCTGGTTGTTTATATCAGATGTCTGATATATAAACAGGATAAAAAAAGAGTGTGATACAACGGTGTTAGATGTCTGATGGCATTGATCGGACATCTGAAATCTCCAGTATGTCTAAAAATATTCTTATTTTGGAATTTTTTTGCTTGATTTTCGAGGGATCGATTTTATTGAAACTTAGTATTATTATTTTTGAAAACAAATACAAATATAATTAGATGAAAATACAATGAAAATAATTTTTTTATTTAGATGAAGATGGAGCATTGCGATCTTCAAATTCGCTATCCTTCCATGGCTTGAGTGGAGACCAAATATATCCACGTTAGTTGGTTTTTGGAGAACCAGAGAATTTCCTAGGTAGAGGATCCCAAGGTGCATGGTAAGAGGTAGAAGGATCCAGGGATTGCAAGGAATCTAAAATGGTTCATGTATACCCTTTTTTCGTGAATTGCAAAATTTGATCGCTACTTGCTCTAGAAAACTCAATCGTCTCGCAGCGACTTTCTGTTTGAAGTATAATTCTCGTTGTAAATTCATTTGTTGCTTTTGGTAATGATGTATAACATCAATTTTTTCCTTGGTGTTACGAGAGACAAACAGAGATCGTTTGGACCGTTTTTTGTTGGGAGTGATCCCATGTGGTAGGATGACCATTTATAGGTCGTCTCTTGACCTGGTGTAGGAGTAGGAAGTCGATGAGGGGTATTCGCTGAACCATCCAAGGTTGGTGTTGAAAAAGAGAGGTGAGAGTTGTCGGAAGACATGCTTTTGTTTTGCTTTTGTTTGTTTTAAAAGGAACCAATATAAAATCTGTATTTTATTTGTAAAAGGAGGAGCTATTTATTCATGTTTTAAAAGGTTATAAACAGTTATTTTCAGAAAAAAATATTCTAAAGAAATTTTTGGTCAGTATTAAAAGATATTATTTATGGATTAGAACTTTTTAACTAAAAAATAGAATGAATGAAATTTAGAATTAGACGATTAGATCATTAAGGGAACATATTCCTAAATCGCGTCGTAGTTTAACAAACGTTTGCTCATTTAGTGGTTTTGTGAAAATATCTACTATTTGATTCTCAGTATTTACGTATTCTAATGTAATAATTCCTTTTTCTACATTGCCACGTAAAAAGTGATGCCATATACCTATGTGTTTAGTATGTGAGTGATTTATAGGTTTTTTTGATAAATTTATTGCACTTTTATTATCGCAATATATTGGTGATTTATCGATTAATTTTTCGAAATCCTTAAGCGTTTGTTGCATGTATATCATTTGTGCACATGGTAAGGCCGTTGAAATATATTCGCTTCGCAAGTGGATAAAGAGACATAGTTTTTCTTTTTGCTAAACAATGAAACCAACGATTGTCCGATAAAATGACACGTTCCGCTAGTACTCGTACGATTTGTTTTACATCAACTGAAATTTGCATCGCTGTATGAAACAAGTTCAAACGATGATTCATTAGAGTAAAACAAACTGTAATCTCTCATACTAGATAAATATCGTAAGATACGTTTAATAGCTCTTTGCTAAGATTCTTTTGGTTTTTCTTGAAATCGGGCACAAAGACATGCGCTCATCATAGTGTCGGGTCGACTAGCCGTCAAATATAGTAAGGATCCATTCATACTACGATATAATTTTTCATCAAAATCTTTTCCATTATCACGCTTTTCTAAGTGAACGCTAGTACTCATTGGTGTTGGTTAGCTCGAAGTTTTATCCATTCCAAAATGATGTAATAAATCGTTACAATATTTTTCTTGATGAATAAAAATACCATTTTCAAGTTGTTTTATTTGTAAACCTATAAAGAAATTTAATTCACCCACGTGAGACATTTCAAATTCACTTTTCATAGTATTTGAAAATTGAGTACAAAGATTTTCGTTAGTTGAACCAAAAATAATATCTTCTACATAAATTTGTATAACTAAGATGTCATTATTTTCTCGTTGAATAAATAAAGCCATATCTATTTTGCCTATTTGAAAACTAGATGCAATTAAATGATTCTTAAGACGTTTGAACCTGGCATGGAGGCTTGCTTCGAACCGTATAGGGCTTTGTGCAGTTTAAAAACATGACCGGGATATTTTTCGTGAACAAATAATGGAGGTTGTTCAACATATACGTTTTCTTTAATAAAACCATTTAAAGAAGCACTTTTGACGTGCATTTGAAATAATTTAAAATTGCGATGGCTTGCAAAAGCAAGTAATGTACGTACCGCTTCGAATCTTGCCACTGGAGCAAAAGTTTTGTCATAGTCGATACCTTCTTCTTGGTTATAAACCTGAGCGACTAAACGTGCTTTATTCCTAACTATATTTCCGTTTTCATCTGCTTTGTTAAATACCCATTTTGTTCCAATAACTGATTGATTTTTTGATCTTGGTACTAATTCTCAAACATTATTACGTTCAAATTAATTTAATTCTTCTTGCATGGCTGTTATCCAAAAATCATCGTTTAAATCTTCTTTATAATTCTTTGGTTCAAAATTGACACAAATACAATATGACTTATTTGATTAAGTTGATTTCTAGTTACTCTGGAATTAAGATCCTCAATGATATTATCTTTTGGATGATCTTTTAGAATTCTAAGAGGTGACACTAAAGTATTATTTTGTGCATCTGTCTCATTATTAGATGAGTTTGTTGTATTTGTTATAGGAGTAGTTTATTCATCATCATTTGTATGACTGTTAAGGAAATTTTCATCAAATGAAACATGTAAACTTTCTTTAATTGTGTTAGTACATTTATTAAAAAATTTATATGCCGTGCTACAATTCGAATATCCAACAAAGTTTCCTTCATCGGCTTTCGGGTCGAATTTTCCTAAATTATCTTTTGTATTTAATATAAAACATTTTGATCCAAAATTTTTAAAGTATGATACTTTAGTTTTCTTCCAAAAAACATTTCGAAGCAAGTATATTTAGTCATAGGCCGTATGGTTACTCGATTCAAAACATAACAAACCGTAGCAATAGCTTCAGCCCAAAAATGTTTTGGTAAACCGCTACTATTTAATAGTGTTCTTGCACATTCTTGTAACATACGAATTTTTCTTTCTACTACACCATTTTCTTGTGGTGTGCGAGGAAAAGAGAAATTATGACTTATGCCCTTTTTATTACAAAAATTAGTGAAAACATCATTTTCGAATTTTCCGCCATGATCACCTCGAATATTCTTTATTTTCAAATCCATTTGAGTATTAATTTTTCAAGCAAAAATTTTAAACATAACAAAAGTGTCACTTTTATGTTTTAAAAATAAGGTCCATGTATATCTTGAAAAATCATCAACTATTACGAAAACATTTTTGTTTTGATTTATAGATCGTACTTGAGTTGGACCAAATAAATCTAATGAAAAAAATTCTAACTGTTGTTTTGTAGAGATATTATTTTTAGATTTAGAAGAGCTTTTCTTTACTTCACCGATTTGACAAGCATCACATAAATTTTCTACTTTATAATTTATTTTAGGTAAAACTCTAACTAGCTCATATTTTGCTAACTTATTTATATATTTAAAATTAATATGACAGAATCATTTATGCCACAACCATGAATCATCATGTTTATTAATATATTTAAAATTAATATGACAGAATCGTTTATGCCACAACCATGGATCGTCACGTTTGGCGGTTAAGCATAAGTTTGTATTTCGGTTTATATTTAAGACATAAATATTTTTGTTTCCAAAACCCTCAAAGATAAGTTGTTTTTTGTTGTTGAAAATATTACATCTATCTTTTTTGAAATTAATTTCAAAACCTTTATCGCATAATTGACTAATGCTAAGTAGGTTGGGTTTTAAATTTTCTACTAACAAAACATTTTTAATAATAGGAGAGTTAGAAACACCAGAGTTGATGACTTCTCCAATGCCAACGACATACCCTTTTGAGTTATCTTCAAAAGTTACCGTCCCACCATCGATAAATGTTATATTTGATAGCATTTTTGCATTTCTGGTCATATGTTTGGAGCATCCACTATCAAATATCGATTTCTCCTTATTTTTTATTTTGGGTACCTACAAGATAAAAAAGATTTAATTGGTACCAATATACTTCGTTAGGGTCCTAGATGTTAGAAGGAGCAGGCAGCCACACCCAAGAAGGTTTGGTACCTTTATGAATTTTTTTTTTATTATAGACTACATTATCAAATATTAATATGTTTTTGTCTAATCAAAATATTATTTGTCTTGGGAATCCAAATTTTTATGTTTTTGGTATTCATATTAGATTTAGGTGATCTTTTAGTCTTTTGATAAATAAAACTATACTTCTTAAATTATTCCCTTTTTGTTTAGGAATATTTTTGGACCCTATTCCATTTCTATTACCTGAAGGTTTTGAAGTTTCGATAAGATTTTCCAAATCTTGTTTTTCTTTATTAAATTTTGAAACCCTGTTTCTGGATATAACAAAAGTATAATGTATTCTTGAAGCTTAATTTAAAGGATTATAAACGTAATAAAGGTATTCTTTCTCATTCTCATTCTTGTTCGATTATTTGTAATTTTATCTAATTTTTCTTTTAATTCAAAATTTTCAATTTCAATGTTTCTATATTACTTTTCAAGTTGATATTTTCTTTTAACAAGTTATCCTTTTCTAGTTTATCTTTTCCAAAATCAATAGATATTATCTCATATTCAACTAAACTACTTCTTTTTTTCTTGAGATAATTCTAATTCCTCCTTTAAAATAATTTTTCCATCTTTTAACATTTCTATTTCAAGTTCTAGTCGATTTATTTTGGCTATATGTTCCTTATTCAATTTTTTAATTTGTCTAAATTTATCATCTAATTCCATGCTAAGCTCTAATAATTCACCATAACTAAGTTCAGGATATACCTCATTAGTTTGTGCCATAAAACGTACATTAGCTTGTTCTCCATCACTATTATTGTCACTATCTGATGATGATGAAGAATTGGAGTCATCCCATGTTGCTTTGAAAGCTTTCTTCTTTTTGAATTTTTCAAATTTGTTCTTCTTTTTGTCATTGTTAAGATTGGGACAATCTTTCGTCATATGTCCAAATTGATCACATTCATAGCATTTGATTGATGTTTGATTTGTTGAGATTGATTTTCCTCCTTTTTAAAATCTGGTCATTTTCCTAAACTTCTTGAATTTGTTGTAGATTTTGGAAATACAAACGATTTCTTCTTCGTCTAAGTCGAAGTCTTCATTTGTTGTTGGAAATGCTACGTTTTTCCTCTCTAAATTTTGTTCTTTTCTTGCCTGCAGATTAGCTTCATAGGACATTAAATTTCCTATCAATTCTTCAAACTAAGAGTGTTGAGAGAACATTAGCTTCTTCGGTAGCTAATACTTTTCTTTCGTACTCTGGAGTTAAAGAATTGAGTATTCTAGATACTAAATCAAAATTTGTGAATTTAACTCCTAGTGCCATTAAATCATGTTAAATAGTTTTGAATCTGTTCATTTTAAATGATGAAAACTGCAACAACAACAAAGTCATTTTTCCCAAACAAGTTGTGGTCGGCTAGAGATGGAACCTGAAACTAAGTGACAAAAGTAATTTAAAGGTTATAATAATAACAATATCAATAGCAATAATAAAATAAAGTCAAATAAGTAAATTAGTAATAATAGTGACTAAGTAAAAAATTGATCGAAGACAAAACGCTACGTCTTAGGCTCTTTTTTCCTTAATCCTATAATGTAGAACTTATAAAACTCATAGCTCTGGTTTTGGTACGCGGATCGCTAACTTTCACACGCTCCTATCCGTTACCAACTTTTTAGATATTTTCCAACCCTTCATGTCCCTTTTAACTATTTCCTCCTATATCAGCCTTAGTCGATCTCTACCTCTCTTTGAGCAAACGACGTGGCCTATAATTCCAACGCACACAGGTGCCTCAGGTGGTCTTCACTGGAGATGTCCAAACCATCTTAACCGATGTTGAATTAGCTTCTCCTCAATTGGTGCTACTCTAAGTTTTCCACGTGTATCGTCATTTCTAATTCGGTCTATTCTTGTATGACCATAACTTCATCGCAGCATACGCATCTCTGCTACGTTTATCTTCTGGACGTGTTAGTTTTTAGTAGGCCAACATTCTGCACCATACAACATCTCATGCCTAATTACGATTCTATAGAACTTCCCTTTAAGCTTCTGTGGGACTTTCTTGTCACAGAGAATGCCTGATGCCTATCGCCACTTCATCCATCCTGCTCGAATTCTAAAACTAACATCTTCATCAATCTCACCATTACACTGCAACATTGATCCCAAATATCAAAAGGATTCTTTCTTAGGGACTATTTGTCCGGCCAGAAGGACATCTCCATTCTCTGAACTGACACCGCTGAACTCGTACTTCATATACTCTGTTTTAGTTCTACTAAGCCTAAATCCCTTGGAGTCTAAAGTCAGTCTCCGTAGCTCAAGTTATCTATCAACCCCAATCTTACTATCATCAATTAGCACAACATCATCAGCAAATAGCATACACCAAGGAATCTCTCCTTGTATACCCTTCGTAACTTCATCCATCACTAGGGTAAAAATGTAGGGGTTTAAAGCCGACCCTTGATGTAATCCTATGTTAATGGAAAAGTCATTGGTTACACCATCGCATGCTCTGACACTAGTCACAACATCATCGTACATATCCTTGATAAGGGTAATGTACTTTGTTGGGACTCTCTTCTTTTCCAGAGCCCACCACATCACCTTTCGCGGTACTTTTTCATAAGCTTTCTCCAAATCGATAAAAACCATGTATAAATCCTTCTTTTGCTCCTTAAAACTCTCCATAAGTTGTCTTATCAAGAAAATAGCCTCTGTGGTCGACCACCCAGGCATGAAACCAAATTGGTTTTTTGAGATGCTTATCGTTCTTCTTAATCGATGTTCGATGACTCTCTCCTGGAGCTTCATCGTAAGACTCATAAGTTTAATTCCTCTATAGTTTGTGCAACTTTGGATACCTCCTTTATTCTTAAAAATTGGAACTAAAATGCTTCTCCTCCACTCATCTGGCATCTTTGATTTGGAAATCTTATTGAACAACTTAGTCAACCAGGTTGTTCCTGCATCCCTAAGGCATCTCCATACCTCAATGGGGATGCCATCAGGCCCCAATGCCTTACCTAATTTCATTTTAGCGCCTCATTTACCTCGGATTCTTGAATTCTACGAACAAAATGCCTACTGGTGTCATAAAAAGAGTTGTCTATCTCGATCGTAGTGCTATCATCTTCTTCATTAAATAGCTTGTTGAAGTAAACTCTCTATCTATTTTTATCTCATCGTCCTTAACCAAAAGTCTATTATTAGCATCTTTGATGCGTTTAAGTTGATTGAATTCTTGTCTTCCTTTAATGGAGCTTAGCTATCATATATACATCCTTTTCACCCTCCTTCGTACTTAGCTTATGATACAAGTCTTCAAACGCCCAACCTCTTGCTTCACTCACCGCTCTCTTTGCGTTCTTCTTTGCCACTTTCTACCTTTGCATGTTGTGCTTTATCCTATGATGATGCACGCACTTGTAGCATTCCGTCTTCCCTTTGACAGCCTTTTGTACATCACTGTTCCACCACCCTGAATCTTTAGGTTTGTGTTTACTTCTTTTCGTAACCCCAAACACCTCAGTAGCCACTTTTTGAATGCGCGTTACGATCTCATCCCACATATGATTTGCTTCTCCTTTCAAATTCCATGCCCCTTCTCCCATCACTTTATCCTTAAACACTCATGAAGTGTCTCCTTTGAGCTTCCACCATTTCGTCCAACTAATCTTGGCTCTATTATCCTGTCGAACACGTATCCGAAGACGAAATTCCGATGTAAAAAGCTAATGTTGTGAGACGATGCATTCTTCAGGTACGACTTTGCAATCTACACAAGCTTATTTGTCATCTCTTTCAATAAGGACAAAATCAATCTGGCTACAGCGTTGACCACTACTAAAAGTAACTAAGTGTGATTGTCCCTTTCTAAAGAAGGTATTAGCTATCATGAGGGCATAAGCAATAGTGAAACTCAGTGTTTCTTCTCCTTCTTGGTTCCTATCGCCATATCCAAAATCACCATGCACTCTCTCAAACCCAACACTAGCCGAACCAAAATGCCAGTTGAAATATCCTCCTATAAAAAGCTACTAGGCACATCTCTAACCATAATATCCAACTCTTCCCTGAAGTTCCTCTTGACGTCTTCACATAGACCTACTTGTGGGGCATAGGCACTAATGATGTTAAGAATCATATCGCACACTACCAACTTGACTAGGATGATCCTATCCCCTTGTCTCTTAACGTCGAAAACACCATTTTGAAGGTTCTTGTCAATTAAGATGCCTATCTCGTTCTTGTTACATTCTTTTCCCATGTACCATAACTTGAAGCCTGCATTCTCCACCTCCTTCGCTTTCTGCCACGTCCATTTGGTCTTCTGAATGCATAAGATATTTACACGTCTCTTAGTCATAGTATCAATTATCTCTCTTAGCTTTCCTGTTAAAGATCCTACATTCCAACTAACTAATCGAATCCTACTATCATCGACTAGATTCCTTGCCTCACACACCCATCGAGTAAAGTGGGAACACCCTTGCTCACTTATCACTACATCGGGGCATCGATGCAGCACATCACTAAGTGAGTGACAGCCCCGCCCTTGCATATTTGTCACCATACCCGAGCCTCGAAGTGGAGCTCCACTGAGGGAGTGAGGACCCTGCCCTTGCTCACTTTTCACCATACCCGAGCCTCGATATGTCGCGTCGCTAAGAGGGTTACACCCCAATGAAATATAATTAGGTTCCATTTCCATAAGAGAAGCTATAGTTTTTACGTTGGCTCGTCAAGCCTATCACAACCCTCATCCTTTATCCTAGCTTGGCACAGGTTGCATAGAAAACAACAGAGGCGGAGTTGAAATGATTAAAGTTGATTTTGTAAAATTGAAATTTTAGTGTGCTTAACTGTGTTCGTGCCTTCATGTGTAACTTGTAAGGTAGAAAAATATCATATGCAGTGTTACATATCATGACACGTGAAAATTATTCTTATCTAATGAACAAAATAAAATATTCATAGCTTTGGCATAATTAGACGTTGCAGTTTTTTGTGCATCATTCCATGTGTTCATAGTAGTGTCGAGTGTTTTGTATTTATTTTGAGTGGCTGACCAAATTTCTAATCCATTAGCTTCCATAAAAATTCTCATACGTGTTGATCAATATGCGTAACTAGAACCATAAAAAAGTGGAGGACGTGCTGTGGATTGGCCTTCTTGAAAAATACTTGCCATATTAAAGTGATTCAAATATCTGTTACTATACTTTGTGCAAACCTTGCTCTGATACCAATTGAATGTCTGTGGGGTGGATTTGTAGTGTATATGGAAGTATATGTGAAAAAATATATGATGTAGCTAAAATAATATCGATCTAAGTAAATATAGAATAAGTACACCAGAATTTTATACTGGTTCGGACCTCCCATCCTACGTCCAGTCCCGAAGCTCCCCTTCGGAATTCGACTATCAAAAACTCTCGCTTTGCCGGGAGGAATAGGCTTGGTGACAATGAGTTGTTCTTGTCAAATGTGTGCTCTAATATAACATGGATGTTTGACTAATTAGTGCAATTACTTTCAATATATTTCTAAGGAATATTGTCTATGAAGAGCTGAGTATATGGAAGAGTGAATACAAGTAAAGATTGCTAGAGTGTAGAGATCAAGAATATAGAATAGAGTATAGAATTAGAAAGCATAAGTAAGTGAAGTAAGTGTATTTTCTCTTGATTCTTGATGCTATATATAGTTGTAGATAGGTATCCTGAGTAGTTACGTCAATTAATGAATCCTCTAAGGTTGCTTCTGTTGATGGTGAAGAGTTGTGGCGAAGAGAAGCGGAGATGTCCGTTCATATGTGGCAGTTGCAGCTTATTTTTGAAGTTCGAGTTTGAATTCAGACGTCTGGTATTTGTTTCAAACATCTTATACTATATTTTTTTTGAATATAGTAGAGGATCAAACATTTGAGTGCTATTACCAAACGTCTGGCTTGTGCACCCAGACGTCTGATATGGCGCATGTCAGTTTTTATGCATCCTTTCTTTTACTACATTGTACCTATCGACTTGTAGTCTCTTTTAGTGCCCTTTGAGCCTCATTCTTGTCTCTCTAGTGATGTTTTTCTAGCAAGTGCATGTATATATATATATATATATATATATATATATATTCGATTTCCATTATATAGTGGTTGTCATCGAAACCATAGATTGGATTTCCTAACAGTCCTTGCATTAGATATTTCATAACGAAGAGACTACTGCTACTATATGTATATTGGGATTTTTACCACAAATGATCAACAAGCAATCCTTCACTATGAAAATCTTAAATATCAATATCATTAACAAATCTACACAATCGTCGCATAAAGGTTGGTCCATAGTGGTTTTCAGATAAACCAATCCCGGTCTCTTCACACCAACAATGCAAAAGCGTTACTCAACCTCATACAGAAACCAAGTCTCATAGATTTACCACGTTTTAAACTTTCAACTTTCTAACCTTCAACCAAAAAGGAAGCTCGATAAATTGGAGTAATCGCTTCGCACTACTTGAATCAACATTGTTTACATCAAAAAATAATCGAGCCTACACAAATGGCTACGTAATAATATATGACTAAATAGTTTCCACATCAATTCGAGAAACTAAAATGGCAAAAAATATAATTTAGCACTTAAACAGACACTAGGCCTGATTTATTAAATCATTTATCAATCAGTTCACTTTCCAATTTATTTACTTCAAATTATCTTTAAAAGATGTATTTCCAAAACTATTCAGTATTTTAGTATTTGGAAAACATTACATAAAATTGTTTTAATAATAAGTGAATTCACAACTTATTGCAATTTCAAACCATTTAAACTCCATTTTGAAATATCACTTTCCAAAACATTCATTTTAAGACTATTTTACTTTAAAACATGAATATATTTCCTTTATAAACTTTCATGTTTAACTTATCAAATCAATTTGATTTCGGATTTATAAAACAATGTTGATAAATCCCATTTCTATTTTATAAAAACTTCCATTTATAAAATTCCTTTATTAACCAGTTTCCCATTTATCTCATTTATATATCAAAATCCCATTATAAGCTTATTTACGTATAAATTTCTTTATTTACACATTCATTCCTTTGTAATCTCATTATTTATAAAGTCCACTATAAATTCATTTCTAAATTTCAATTGCAAAACCATTTACAAATTTAATTATAAATCCATTTCTAATATTTACAAAACATAGTTTTATGATTTATTTCATTAAATATCTTTATTACAACATTCCTTTTATAGCTTTCATTTTAACACTTATAAAACACGTTTATAGTTATATTACTTTTATTTATAAGATATCAATTTTATAAATCTTATATATAAACCATTTAAAATAAGTTCAAAATTCTCAATTTAACTTATCTTACAAAATAGTTAACTCCATATTTCAAAAATCATATTTAGGTATACTTCACAAAACCATAATTTTTATAACATAAAAATTAGATTTAAAATAAATTCATTTCTTTAACAATTCAAAAATTGTTAAAAAAATATATTTTTTCAAAATCACTTTGAAATCCATTTTAAAGTCAAAATCATCGTTTTAATATACTGAAACTCCAAAAATATGGCCCAATGCTGCAGAAGTACTAAATAAAGGGCTTCACATCAATAATAGCAAACATGGCATCTATCACAATAAACATCACATGGTACAACATATACAACAATATGTGTAAATAAAAATCAACAATGGTGAGGAATCCAGTTGGATCCCTCCAACCCGTAACCTGTAGCAAATATACGTATGAGAAAATACGTACAATGTCTGCTTCGTGGCAGACGTGCGTACAAAGAGTCATCCGCTCATACATAGGAACGTATAGGGTCTCATCTGCTCCAATAAGCAGGAATATATCCAACAACTAATATTATAGCACAACATCCAAACAATCATCACGAGCATAAAATAAATTTATTCCTACTTATATAAAAATATAAGAGGGGCCAAAGAGAGTAAATTTTGCTTACTTTGGTTGCAATCGTCACAATCGCATTTCGGTTTGAATTAAAACTAAGTAAGCATTTAATTTTAAGAAAAATTTCCATTAGATCCAATCTAACTCCATAGCGTAGCATTTTCCGATACGAACCCAATGTAATTCATTTCGTTCGATTTGGACCTTGTATGAATAAGTTATAGATTTATAAAGTTTCATAAATTATAATATAGTTTATTCACTAAATTAATTTCCTTTATTAACCTGGAATTGTTCTCGGCCGCCCATTTTTGCTTCATTGAATCTTCGCCACCCGCACCCTCTTCTCCTTCACTTGATTTCCCTCTACTAAATCCAATCCATCATCGTTCGTCTTTAACCGTATGCCACGCCACCACCTCTAGCCTGTAGCTCCATCATCGACGACCAAACGAAAGCCCATGGCCTACTTTATCACCGCCCCAAGCCTCGTCATGCTCGGCCCCACCCATCGGCCGCACAACCCTATGAAACGTGCAACATTCATGGCTAGATTAACGTCGATCAATCGCATTAAATACCATCACTGCCACTGGATTTATAGCACTCAATGAGCTCAACGATATTGTAGTTGAGAGTTATGCTTGATTGCTTATGGATTGAGAGAAATCAAGGGGTAAGATTTGAGCATTCTTGGCCGTTGACTTTAATGATGGCGATCAGCGCTAATTGATCTAGGGTTTCGGAAATTAAGGTCCTTATATAAACAACAATTTAAAACACTATTCACATGAAATATTTCCGAACTCCAAACGAAACGGGCTGCCTGGCGCTCATAATGTTTAACCTCTATTGGGAACAGTATGGAATATATATTGGAGGCCAATTCCATCGTATGTAGAAGATAGGTTTCTGAAATCAAGTTATTTCAATTAAAGTTCCTTTAATAAATTTCTATGCGTTTCAGCTATGCACGACCAAACCGCAAGTCCGATCACCAAGAAATTAGGAATTCTATAATAACATAACATTACGGCTAATGAAACTGGTTTCATCCAATTCCAAGACATTGTCCCAAATGGCTATTTTTATTCAATCAATTAAATTAATAAATTTCCAATTTCTATTCTATCAATTCTTTTAAAACCCTACTCCGGAGAGCAGAGCTAGGGGATACAGCTGTCTGCCACACTGACCCTCCTTTTTAGCCAGCCCAGCCAAGAGCATTAATCCTCTACCTTGTTTCGACTTTGTTGAGGATAGACCGCACAAGGCCTTAAGCGAAAAAAATCTCAGCTGCGGGACTCGAACCCACAACCTCCAAGAACTTTGTTTCATGGTTGCAAGGTAGTCCACAACCAACTGAGCTATGCTCGCGGACAATTCTATCGATTCTAATTCAACTTTAAAAGTTTATTATCTTCATTCAAATTCAAAATGAATTTAAATCAACATTAGAAACCATTTTTATTCACATACGATTGTATATTCAAATATTTAATCGATTTTATTTATAAAATCTTACTTTAAAATATTTAATCGATTAAATATTCTAAATCTGAATGACTGAAAAACTGGGTCGTTACAAAGTTCTAGTAAGTACTAATCCAGCCAGGATAGTTATAACTACCTATCCTCACAAGTACTGGTAGATACATAATTCATAACATAGTGGAAACAGAAATAGATGACTTTCTACATAGGACCCTCCATTCTTCATGTTTCTCCCAAAATTCTCGATGCTTCTCCTAAAATTCTACATGCTACCTAGCTACTTGGCTGGCTGAAAAATAGTGAATCCAGAGTTTAAGGGAATACGAAAATAAATTCCAAGTTAGACGTGGGAGTAGTATGAGAAATTAAAAATACAGATATTTAAAAACAAAGGATATGTCATAAGACTACGCCACACATAAACACAGAATGGGTTTTTACCTTATGATAACCAAAATCTTTACTTCCCAAAAATAGAGATACTATTGTTAATGACATTCTTTTGAAAACACTTTTAAAGTAAACTTATATAATCTTAGCTGAAATTGTTACATTGATTAAATTCCAGCATAATAGGTTCTACAATCAAGTCCAAAGGCATTTATTGGAGAATGGATTTCCATACAATGGCAGATATGGAACTACCTTCAATACAGTACATCTGTAGAGGGATGTACCGAGAATCAACACCTTTGAATCCTCTACACCTGGCAAGACCGACCTATCCGCAGATCCATCTGGTGGTGAATAGAACCAAATATAGCGTCACATCGATGTACATACATAACATACTTGACATATAAAGAGTAATCTAGGTATGTCCTGTTTAAGCATTTCCAAATGACGAGGCTTTAGGTAACGATTATCTTCCACATAGCTTATTCCACTTTGAATGCCACATTTCCAATTCCAATACACACTATTGATTTCCAAAAATGAACAACCTCTGAGCTCATACGTCTTAGAGAAGGGTGTTAATTGTAGGAGAGTTGCATTCTACAATAGCAAATAGATGTACGTTTGTAAAAATCAATATATGTGTATGTTAGAAATGTAATGTCAAACATTCATCCATACAAGTTGTCTATGAACCACACAAACTGAAGGAACTCTTCTACTACATCCCGTCAAGAATTACCCATAGGATTAGTAACGAGCATCCTCTAATCGAATGTTAAATGAAGATAATACCACCACATATATATGATATGGTAAATTTCCCATGAGGGTCGGTGATAAGTAGCCCTTCATTCCATTTATTATCATTCCATGCCTTCACCTTTGAATGCGTAAATTCATTCGAAGTGGTTTTCAGGTAGGAATCACTCAAATTTGATCTCGGTTCCTTCGAACCAATCAACGATAAAAAGAGGTAAAGTAAATAGGTGCTTATATTTTAATAAATTGCTTTCTCTTTAAAAAATATACCTTTTATATATATATATATATATATATATATATTAAACATTTTTTTATATATAGAATCATTAAATCTCTCTTTAACTTTAGAAATGCCAAATCAAAATTATATCACATAAATCACATTGTAAACCTTATTGAGTAAAAAGAGTCGATAGAAATTATTGTAATTCTACTCAATATCAGTTTCATATTCAACCTTCACTATTTATCAAATAAAGGTAAAATCGCCTTTAAATTCACACGGATAGTACAGATTCTCTCCTCGGAATGTGATACTAAGCATAAAAAGGTTATTTCTATATAGGCCGAGTTGTATTAAATTTGGAAAAAAATTAAATCCTTTATACGTGCCTTATTTCCGACATTTCGACTTTATCTATTTCTCCCCCAGGAAAGAGGCCAGGTAAGTCAGGGCAGTAGTTGCTCCTTAACATCTTCTTTTTCTAATAATCCCACATATGAATCCCACGAATATAAAAATCCAGCCTACTCATCGGCTTTTAGAGCCAAGATTAAATCACTTAATCCTAACAACTTTTCTGTAAATCATTTATTTAAACTCTTTAAAATAAATTATAAAACCTCCAAATTATCTTTAAAATAGTTAGTTATTTATTTGAAAATATTTATAAGAGAATTGGGAAACAATGCTTAATTTTAAAGCTATATTTCAAAAGTTATTAAAAACCGCTGCAAAAAGTGCTACAAATAGTCCTACAAATAGAGCTTTTAAGGCTTATTTGATCAAAACAACTTTTCGATCATTTAAAGATTTATTTTTATAATTCAAATCTCCTTTAAAATAATTTAACGTATTTATAGAATTTATTCCATACTATTTTATGAATAAAAATATAAAATTTAAAGGATTTATTGCTTTGTTTTCCGAACTACCAAACCATTATTATTTTGAAAACTTGATTTGCTCATATTTCTAAATCTACTAAATGAAATATTGATCTTTTTCTTTGGTTTGAAAACTATGATTATAAAACTCCAAAAAAACTCTTTTTTCAAAGAACTCTGACTCTGATTCCATCGTATGAATGGATTCAGCACGAAATTGCAAACTACCATTACGCGACACGTCTATTTTTTGCTCAACTTTCATAACTAGTCCAAACTTCATTAAAAAAATTTTAGTATTTATAAAACATTTATAAACCATTTTAAAGAGGTTTAACAATCTCATATACATCATTTCATTTATTAAGGGAATGTGATTTCCATTGTTATGTTCGACATGTATTAAACATGAATTTTTTTACAAATCCAAGCAAATATATTATCATATCCAAACTTGGCTCAAAATCATCACAAGCCAAACATATATATATATATGTATGTATATATATATATCATCGAATATAATATAAATAGAGTTTCTCACCTTAGATTTAATCGAACTAACATTAAAACGACTATAGCTCCGCTATTCGAAAAATTTAGCTTGCTAACCTTGCACTAAAGCTCCTTGATGGGCTCGACCTCAGCCTTTGGTGGTAGGGTCTTCATGGCATTGCTTGGAAGAAGGGAAAATCTCAACATTTGGTGGTAGGGGTGGTGGCCATGGGTTTCAAGGAGGGAAGTAGTGGATTTGCTTTGGTTTTGAAGTGTTTGTATAACACACACACACACACACACATATATATATAGTATAATTTTAATTACTTTTTTCCATAATATTTTTACCGTTATTTTTTCAAGCAATAGAACATTAAAATGGAGTATAAAGAAGTGAAAACGACTTAGGAATTTATGAGTAAATGAAGTGAATATGGATGGTGGCATTCATAGGCAAAAATGTGAATAAAAATATCATGATATTTATTTATCATTTCATCAACATTACCACACCGCCATTTCCTCTTCTCACTTCATTATCTATGGCGAAAAATCCCTTCCCACGTGTGTAGCTATGTGCTTGAACTTTGGTTGTAAGAGGTTGACTTTGGGTTTACTTAAGGATGAAGTTTTAGGAAAATATCCTAAATATTATATAATATATATAAGTATATCTGTATGTATATATGTGTTCATGTGACATGTATGTGCATGTGTGTGTATGCACATGTATATGTGGATATGTGTGTTAGAATTGTCATCAACGGTGCATAACTTTTCTACATTAGATCGTAACATATTCCCATTTTGATTTCGAGTCATATTTTCACTTCTTATTTAATATATATATATATATATATATATATATATGTATGTATGTATGTATGTATGTATGTATGTATATATATTTAAAAAAATGTTTGAAAATAATATTTCTATCACTATAAAGTTATAAAAAGGAGTAACTTAATGATTAAAATAATTATTTAATTATTTAAACTTAATTATAATTCAAAAATCATTTATTCCAAAACAGTAATATCGTTGATGATGTCATAAAGGAATCTAAACTTTAAAAATAAATAAATAATTTTATTACATATAACCTCTCATATAGATAAATGAGTGTATTTTATTCAGCTTTACGCATAATCTCGGATGGACTAAGAGTTGTTTATTAAAAAATGATTTTCGCCATTTTATCGATATATCTTCCAAAAGTATATACTTTTGTAAATATTTATTCAAAATAAGATTGCAAATATTATTTACTATTTAAAACATTATCATTTATGTTCCAAAATCTTATATTTTAATGTTATAATTTTTTTTGAAGCGACGAATTTGCGGGTCGTTACATCGGTGATGACAAAAATATGGAGATGCAACAGGGCTATATGTGTCACACCCATTAGGATATGGTCATTGCCTTTCCAGATTTCCCTCTATATTTTGTGTTTGTTATGTATGCATTGGAATCCTATGGATAGGTCGAGAATGACCGAGATGATCAGATTTTTTAGTACTATCTATGGTAGTAGTAGGCTAGTTTTTGTTGGTAGAGGGTAACAAGGATGTGTCTTGGTACATTCCTCTAGAGATATACCATCAAAAGGTAGTCCCTTACCTTGTCGTGGTTGGAAATCCATTCTCTAACAAGTAGCTTTATGGACTTGATTGTATATCTACTATGCTGGAATTCAATCAATGTAACAATTTCAGCTATGATTAGTATGTATTTGTACCCTATACAACTATAGTATCTCTGATTTTACGTAGCAAATGTATTAGTTATCATAAAGTAAAAACCCATCGATATTTATCTGTAGTGTGGTCTTATGAGATACCTTTTGTTTTCAAAAGTATCCATTTTTTTGTTTTCTTAGACTTGTCCATTGACTGATCTGGTGCTTATTTCTTTTTCCTTAAACTCTTCTTGAGTGCCATAATTTTCGGCCAGCCAAGTACTCGGATCTAGTTTGGAGCATTTTAGGAGGAGCCTGGAGCAGAAGATTCCTCTGTTGATAGTTGTCTATTTTTATATTTGCTATATTTTTTATAAGCATATATCAAGACCTATGTAGGGATAGGTTGCTATAAATATCCCTATTGGGTTAATACTTGTCATGACTCTGATGTGTCACTTTTTGGGTGATTGTATGTACTATCTTCTTGCATATTCATAAGTTGCTCAATGTGTTGGGAGACTTTATTGTTTCTATCTCCTATCATTATTTTCTTTTACCCCTGATCATCCGCCTCCCCAACACTTGAATTTGTGACACATGAATATCGTAGATGTATTATTGTTAATTTTCAAGGGTCGAAGAGACAGGTCGTCACAATTTAAATATATAAATAGTTTATTTTCTAAAAGAAGCCTAAAAATTTAAAATTATATTTTATTCAAAATAGAAGATTCAAATCAATAATTTATCTTCTCTTCAACTTAAATCCAAAATTCAACAATTTCAATGTTTCACAAATAATAATATTACTCCATCTCATAATTATTTAGAATTCAACATTTTAAAACAAATTATCTTTTATACAAAGAATACAAACACTGAACTAATGATCTAAATTCTCCAATTTAAATCATTATTTATTTTTATTTAATCAACCCAAAAATCCAGGTTGTTATAGAAACAATGAACAATATACTTGAACAATAATATAGTGAGTAAATGAAAACCCAATTATATTCTTAGTTTTTCAGTTCAAAATATAAGGAAATTGTATTTGGTACGTCTCTCTATATAATCATAGATTAACAAACAATTGGAAAATACATAAAACCAGAAAACATATTAATTTATATCTCATTCTGCCAAATTGTTAATGGACTTTGTTTTATAAACAAAAAAAAATATAAAAATTTGTTTAACCAAGAAAAAATAATATAATTGAGGAGTCTTCTCTTCTATAAATTCCTTAATATATGTTTCAATTGAGCTTGGTTGGCATGCATTATCATATTCCTAATAAGCTGAAACAATTAAAAGACTTTTAGGAAAACATGCAATGAAGAACATTAATATGTTGAAAGCACACAATCTCCGTCCTATAATTACTATGAATTGTCCTTGATTCCGTAATAGAAACACATCAATAGAACACTTAACAAAAGTGTGTATGTGGTGAATGCTAATATATATTGTTACAAGAATAACTATAAGATTTACATTGATTATTAATTCATCAAATAGCAATGAAAACAAAGGTAAATTAATTTTTCTTCTCAGCGAATGTTTGAAGAAAAGAAATCAATACATCAATAGTCTTTTTGAAGGATCACTATAAGTAGAACCAAAACGTTTGTCATGATTGTTTGCGCCAAAATTGGTCACAAACACCCAACTACCAATGAAAGCACCCGTTCACAATCACATATCACAGATAGCAAGTATGTAGAGAATATAAATATGAAGAACACTCAAAATTTAAAAGGAAAGTAGTAGAAACACAAGATTTATAGTGGTTCGGCGTTGTAGCCTACGTCCACTTTGAAGAGTTGCTCTTTTATTGATTATAACTCGTTGGTTACAAAGGTTTACAATGGCACAACAGAGTTACAACAATTACTTCGGTAGAATATCAGCATAGAAGAGAAAAAATGATCCTTTTCTGAAGCTCTAGGACTGCTATTTATAGGTGTAGGCTGCAAATTTCTTGCCCAGATCTCGTAAGACTCCTTCTCTTACATGGATAGCCCACATGATCGATCCCCTAACATTCCGACTCGATCCATAATCGATAGGTACCAAATTCATATCGATCCAAAATTGCTCTTTTTGGGGTTGGGATCTATCACTGATATTCTTGGGGTTGTACGCAAGCATCTGTGAAAATTTGGTGGCATTTGGACATGTAGATTTTGAGATATGACCGATGCAAGTTTTGATCTTCAATGTGTATCCAAGCCCATATTGTTATGTTCGTTTCGCTCTTGTTCATATCCATAGGATGCACGTGATTGCTAGATAACATGGTGCTATCTTTTTGGATCGATCCACCTTTCATGCCGAGTTGGCTACTTCCTCATTCGAACATGCATACTTCATATCGCTTCAGTGTAATCTCCTTTGTACCATAGATTTTTTTTATCAATCATGTGCATTGTCTTTTGTATCGATCACATATTCTTTTCGTATCGATGCTGGCATATAGCCCTTGTATCGATCATTTGAAGTTGGTTTCGTATTGTTAAAAAGTGATCAATACGAAGGGTATAACAATTTTGTATCGATGGCCTAGGTGATCAACATGAGGTCCATATTAAAATTAATCGATACAACACATGCATTGTGTAATAACCCGAATTTGGGAATATCTGTTAATTGATAATTAATTGGGTAAATTAATAGAAATACTGATTGTTAAAAATGAAACAAATAAAATTTGATGATTAATATTCATATGTGGGAAGATAATTATTTGATAATCTCCTAATATGATTATTTAAAAATGATAAAACTTATTATCTTCAACCCAAATTTAATTTGGGTTTGTTTAATATATTTATGAGCTGGTTTAAATTGAAATTGAATGGGTGATTTGTAAATCCAAAAGAATAAATAGATTTGTTTTTTTTAATGTATAATTAAAAATTTAAACAATCATTCACTTTTAAGGTTATATATGTATTAATACTAGGAAATGTATATATATAAATTGTAAAACATAGGCTGGTTAAAAAGGAGATGTATTTATCTAAAATAGGAAATATATAAGAAAGGTTTTAATACATTTTTTTTTAAAAAAAATTCATGAGATAAAATTTAATTTATATATATATATATATATATATATATATACACACACACAAAAAAAACATGATAAATAAAATTAATAAATACAAAATAGTCACATGAATTAGTAGGGAAACATTATTATACCTACAAGACAAACACATGTAAGCTTAAAAACACATTTAAATACATGTGTAAACAAATTATATAATAATAGTGACAAGTGTCTTTTTTTATAGAATAATTAAATATTGATACTATAGTATATTAACATCTTCATTTTTTTCCTTATTTTCTTTTCCTCTGATCTATTTTTATTTCAAAACAAAGAACAAGACTTGTAAAACATTTTTTTTCAAACCAAAAAACAAAGACTGAAATAATATTCCCAAACAAAAATAAAATTAATCCAACAATAATGTCTTCACAAATGCGATCTGGAGGAAGTTAAAACAAATTCAACCAGTTTCAGGTTAAGTTAAGAAGCCCAGTTTAAAAATCTGAATCAAGTGGCAAGATCAGAAGCATTCAATCCTTGATCGAGTATTTTCTAGATTATCAAGTTCAAGAGAAGCGTTTTCAAATTTCAAGCTTTAGGCTTCTCTGTTTTAAACAACAGGTGCGTAAAACATATCTGATTTATAAAGCTTCCTGTTGCATGCAGAAACTTAATTTTAAATGGACAAAAATGGTTTGCATGTAGTATTAAATGATTTATGTATATTTGTTGTGGTTATTCCTGTGTGCATTCAAGTATGATGCTCTATCCTTTAACTGATTGGATATAAATAGAGTTCAAAAATAAAATTAAGAGTTTTGTTTCAATTCAGTTTTTATGTTAAGTGTTTAAGCAAAACTTGTTTAAACCAATGAGAATTAAATGTTTTAATAAAAATTATATGGTAAGGATTGAAGGTTATGTCAACCTGGGAGCTTATTATTCAGTAAAAGATAAATATATAAAGCTTACAACAAACCAGTAAACAAGCTGAATCAAAGCAAGATCAAGGCAAATTTGTTTCGAGTAAAAGAGTATTCAAACTGGAATTTTAAAATAGGCAAAAACAAAAATAATAGTTCGGGAGAAAATAATGTTGTAAGGTTCAACAGGACTCCATTTTATAGCATTCTCTGCTTCAAAATTCTGTGAGTAAACCTTTTATTTAAAATAGTATATGGATCTAAGATGAAATCTGTTGCATGCAGTTATCTAATGTCTGCTTGAATTCGAATATAAATGTATGCATATGAGTATAATATTGCTTATTTGTTTCTGGATATTGTGTTTTTTTTTTGTGATCTGTTACTGATAAAAGACCCATCATCATCAAATACTTCCAACCTTCCCAAACAAATATAAATTAGAGTTTAAATTCTGAAAGGAAAATGTGAATATTAGTATGATCTCATTTTTAAAAATAATTTAAGGTAATTATATTTAGTAAATAGACTGTAAATTTTGGGATTTCAGTAAAAATCAAGTTTTTGTCAAAAGTCAATATCAATAACTTCATCTTTGAATTATATAATCTGATTCGTGCTAATGAATCATGATTTTTAAAATGAAATTGGTAATTTTTCGTTTGGAATTTGAGAAGATCTTTGATGGTGAGCAGTTTTGGGTATTTCGGCTACCCACGGTGAATGGTGTCGAATGGAGCATCGAGCTTTGGCTCGAAGGAGGATGGAGCATGGTAGAGTAATGGAAAAATATAGTTGTATTTTTCTAAGTGCTGTGGCAATCGATTTTGGTCAAGGTAGGGTTTAATGGAAGATTTTTGAAGGTCGGCTTTGTCGAGGTGGTGTGGCGACCGTGGCACATCGAGTCAGGCCGCATGGTGTGGGATTGATGCAGGTGGTTGTGGCGATGCTATGGTGATGTTGGTCGGGATAATCGATGATGGGATCATCGGCAATTTGAATTTCCGGTGATGGTTGAAATTTGAGGTTTCGACCTGACCATTCGATTTGAGATTGCTTGCGTGTTTCGATTTTCTGTGGTCGTTAACGAGATTAATCGTGGGTTGGTGCGAGACCCAGAGTTGATCAACGTTGACTTTTCCGATCGTGTATGTGCACAGGTGACTGCGTGTGCATATGGTTTGGTTTTGGAGAAGAAGGATGGTGGCTCGGAGTTTTCATGGATTCTTTGCGTGTTCAGCTCGAAGTTTGTAATGGGAGGAAGTTTGATTGGGGTGCATCGAGTTTACACGAGCACTGCCTCGAGTACGACCTGGGAGTTTTGATGAATTATCAGAAGCAATGTTGTTCCAAGGTTTTAACTTAACCAGATTTAATCTAAAGCGATTTTCAAAATAAGAAAAAAAGATAGAAGACAAACTTAATTTTTAGCAAAGTTTGACTGATTTTAAAAAGAAGTGTAAAATGTTTAATGTTAGAATTGATGTTTAAACTAATTTAGTTTTAAAGGAAATGGATAATTTTTTAAAAAAAGGGGTTGAATGTTGTTTCTTTTTTTAAAAAAATTGTTTTATCCAAATATTACCTTAAAGTAAATTTGTAGTTAGTTATGAAAGTTTTCAACTTAAATTATAATTGATGAAATATAATTATGATTTAAGCATAAAAATATTTAACTTGAATCAAGGATTAATTGATTAAGATATAATTAAGTAATAGGTAATTAAGAGGTTAATTACTTAATGATAAGAAGATTATTAAAGGTAATTACAGAATGGAATAATTAGAGTAATTAAATTCTCGGTGTAATTAATTAAGTTAATAAGGATAACTTTAATTAAGTTTAGTTTATTAAAGAGGATTACTTAATGATGGGATTATGTATGATTATTTAATGTGATAAATGAAGTGTAATTACTTAAGGGAGGTAATTAAGTAATAACTACTCAGTGTAATTAAAGGATTAATTAATCAAGGAGTTAGTTTAATCCATGGAATAATTAAGGAAAGTTAATTTATGATTTTGATTTATCTTGATTAATGAATGTAATGAAGTTAAAGGTTAATTATTAACTGAATTTAATAATAATTAACTAATGAAAGTAATTTGAGGATCATTAATTAATGTAATTAATGAAGTGATAAATCTTGCTTATTAATGATTGAATGATGTGGAGTGTTTTGGACTGGTTGATATCCCTGAAATGAATTGCTTTGTGATATGATATGTTGGATGGATGATTATAATGTGATTATCAATCAATTATGAATTGTTGTGTAAAAGTGTTATTCGACAATTTAAATTTAATTGTATTTAATTGGATAACTTGGGTTTAGATGACATTGGATTCGAAAAGACCAGAGTCGGGTATTAGTAAATACCCGAATCCCCTTCAATTCTTTATAATTTGATGTATGTGATCAATAAGATGAAATGGAATGATTTAAGTTTGGATACTTAGAAAATTGATGTGAGAAATAAGCGACGACTATGACAATTTGTGAAATCTTATATTGATGTAAGTTACCCGGGTGCATATAAGTTGTATACTTTCGTATTCCTTATTAGATGGGTTTTACTCACGTTGGTTTCCAGCCTGAACCGGGTGTTACTTTGATGTAATGCTCGGGTCAGACCGAGTATTACAGATTTTCAGCTAAGGACATTCTGGAGCTCAGGAAGGCGAGCTGGATGACTGGAATGTATGAAGCATACCCGCTGTGATATGTAGTTATATCTAGGACATGTTGTTTTATAACTGTCCTGTATTGTGTTGATGTTATAACTCTGATATATGGAAATGTAAATGCACTGATACTGTTCCTTTTTGTAAACTGTTATTATGTGATATTATATTTTGTCCGCTGCGAATGTGAGGTTTTTGTGTCTTGTTTCTGTTTCTTCTTCTTCGATCTCTTCTTCTTTTCTAACTATCTGGAATTTTCGGGATCGGAATTTCCGGTTCGTTACATTTGGTATCAGAGCTGAAGGTTAAGCAAGAACCTTGGCTCTGGTGGGATTACTCATTAAGCATAGGGTAAGTGGTACCCTAGAATGAGTTGAGTGTGTGTCTATATATATATATGTATGTATGTATATGTATATGTATATGTATATATATATATATATATATATATATGAGAGAGAGCGTACTTGTTATTTTCTTATATAAAGGTTTTTAAATGATTTCAAAAGTAAATGAATCTTATATAAGAAAAAGATTATCTATTATATTATGGAAATTGGTTGTAGTATTAAATAAAATAGAAGTAATAGTAAGAATTAAGTGGTAATACAATTACAACCAAATTGAAATTAAATTAAAGACAAGTTTGAAATGGATTCAAACTAAAATTGAAATTTTGAATTGGAGAAGTATTTCAGAATAAGATGAATTAGAATTGGTTTCAAACCAGAAAATAGAATAGATATTGTGTTTAATAATGGGATGATTGATTTTCAGTAAACAATAAAATGTTTTAAGGAAGTAACCATTTTAAAAAGAAAATAATTTGTAAATGTGAAAGGATATAAATAAAAGTGGGTTTCAAATTGTGAAGCCTTGAATTCTAGGTTTAAAAATTTGAATTGGTTTCAAAATGTTAAAGGAAATAATATTATTCAAACTACTTTGAATATGATCTTATTTTAAAAATAAGAAATGTTCGAAAATTTTAAAGAAAATTTGTTTGAATTGAAACCAAAGGTGGTTTAAATTTTTAAATTTGGCTTGGCAAGCCAAGAAGTAAATATGTACATGGGTATACATAATATCAAAGTTGGTTGAAATAAACTCTAAATGTTGAGTTTTGAATTTGTAATAAGATATGATACCTAAAATGATAAGTTTTTGAACTTATAAGTGGATAAGAATTTTCAAATTTGAAATGGAAGTTCAAATTGGGGAAGGTTGACTGGATTAAGTAAATTGAATTTAACTTGGAAAAAGTTAAATAAGTTGGAATGATTAACCTGATTTGGAAATTTGAAGATAAAATTAGAATTTAACTTGGAAAGTTAAATGGTTGATTGAAATTGAGAATTTGTGTGATCTCAAAATGGGTTTGAGATCTAGAAATTGAAAATGATGGATGTTTTAAAATAAATTAGACGATATCATCCTATTGTTGTTAAAAATCTTTAAGTTGTGAATTGGATTTGTTTTAATTGAATGAGAAATGAAGTGTGGCAATATATCCATTATTGGGATAAAAGGAAAATCACACTTTAATTTGAAATTAAGGATAGGGAATTACTTTGAATTGAAATTGAATCTGACTTGAATAAATTGGACTTGAGATTGAAGATGAATAAGTTTAAGAATTCAAATGGAAAATTTGAATTGGATTAATTTGAAACGATTTGAAATTGAAGTGGGTTCAATTTGAAATTAGTCCAAATTGATTTGAATAATTTGGAATTGTAATTAAAGTTGAATGGTATAAAATTCAAATGGAATTTGAATTGAATTTGGGAGGAAATCAAGAATAATTCAACTTGATGTGGAAATGGAGTTTGAAATTGAGATTAATTCAAACTAGAGTTGAAATGAATTGAAAACTGGAACTAGTTCAACTTAAATTTATTTGAATTAGTAGAATTTGAGATCAAGGTTGAATAAAGTTAAATTTGGAAAGAAACTGAGGTTAATTCAACTTGAATTAGGGTTGAATCAATTTCAATAGAAATTGAAGTTATTTAAATTGGAGTTAAGTCAATTTAAATAAAAGTGGAATTTAAATTGAATTGATGAGAATGGAGATTTGGAAGTGAACAGTTTTGACTCTGGACTATTTTTTTTAATATAAATTGTTTTAATATAAACCTATTTTTCCAAGTTATTCATTATATATACAACCTTTCTTTTAAAAGCCAAACTATCTTATACTTGTTTTACAATTATTTTTGAAACTGTTTAACAATTTTTTTTAACTATTCTATAAACTAATTACTATTTTCAACTACTAATTACTATTTTATAGCTATTTTGCAATTATTTAAAATTTCTATGACTATTTAACTATTTTCCAATTATTATACAATTACTGAACTATTTTACAGCTATTTTACAAACTAGTAATTATTTTTCAACTACTTATCTATTTCTTTAACTTTTCAAGCTATTTTCTAAATAAACTGGTCGGAATTCAAACTGTTCTTGGTTAAATACCCAATCGAGATAAGAGTAGAGGTGATAATTCAAATGGATTAAAGCAATTGTGAGTAAGTGAATGAAAATCAAAGTGAATGTGAATAGCAATGGAAATGATTTGGCTAATAGCCAATAAAGAAAAATACGTAGGGTGTACGTATGTTATTTTATTCGCATAGTGATTTGATCCAGATTCGAGCATAGCATTTCGAGATAGTTATATCGATCCGAGTTGGAATTTTCCACTCGATTTTTGAAGGCGAACCTGGATATGGATTGTTGATTGGTTCTGGATATTCTCTATCGTAGTTATGACTATGCAAGGAGAATGACGGTTTCTGATCAAGAAACCAGATCTGAGTCCGCACTAGGAAGACGGGTGGACGATACTAGTTCAGAAGTGAAATTGTGTGATTGAGTGAGCGATCAGATTTGTATGGCATATGAATGATATGTGTACATCGTATGGATTTGAATGAAATTGATATTGAAAAGAGTAATCAAATTTGAATATTTTATTTTGGGATAAATAAAGTATATATCTTGGCTATATAAGATAAAACTCTCCTTGATGAATCTATTGCCAAAAGGAAAGGATTTTGAAAGTGTTTGAAGTATAAAAGGATTTATACAAGTTTAAAATGATCCAAAGATTTTTATCAAGGATTTTATGTATATATCTCTATATATAAAGGATCATATGAGGATTTTGGAAAAAGGTTTTGGGAACCTTTGGATTTGGAAAGGCTTTTGATTTTTGGGTAAACCCAATATTGAATTTGGAAAGCCTAGCTTGGGAATTATCGATTTTGGGATAATCGATTTTGTGTAAAGGAGCTTTTTGATCATACTGGGTGTATGATTTAAAAATACCATATATGTATAGTATAAAATGTTTTGATGATGGCTCTGGGGAAAAAGGCGCTCCCTTGGAATGGACTTCTCAGGAGTACCACGGGGTGGTGCTGCCTTGAGCACCAGGGGGGTTCTAAAGTTGATCTTGTGAGGAGTCCGGACAAACTAGTTCCTCAGGATTATTGGGTAGCGAAAGTCGAGGGCGCTGATGCCTACAGGGGCATTTGGGTTACGCTGTGACGACAGTGTAACTCGATGTCACTACGATGTACTGTGGGGACCATAGCGAAAATCGTGTGGAGGATGAGTGTCAACGGTCTACACTTGATTTTGCCGGGAAGGCAACGCAACATCTGTAGACTGCGATCTATGGTCAAGTGGAGTGGAGAAGTTTCATTCTTTTGGCAGCGAAATTCGAGGGCGCTGATGCCTACAGTTATATGGGTTTTTGCTGTGATAGCTACATAACCCCAGTTGTAGCTGCGAACTGTAGCGAGTTCCATGGTGTAACCGAGGGGCGCGGAGGCCTACAGTTATCTATGGATTTTGTCGGGATGACAACGTAACCATCGGGTTAACTGCGACCATGGATGGGGGTGATGATTTCCAGAGCATTCTCACCAAAGATATATCCTCTATTTTCAAAAACGTTTTCTATATTTTTAGTAAAATCGTTTCCAAGTATTTTCACTGGATGTTGAAAACGGGTGTACTAAGTACTTGTAGATTTTCAGTCTTACGCCTGATCAACGTATGACCGAATTTCTATGAGAACGAGGATGGACTTATTGAAACATCGAATTACAAAATGATATTTTCTTTAAACACTATTTTGAAAATATTATATAGAAGTTAAAGTATTTTAAAATGATCAAAAGGTGATTTATCTGATTTTAAGTATTAAATAAGTTTTGGTTTCGTCCCTTTTCGAGGACGAAAAGTTTCTAAGGAGGGAGGAAAGTAATAACCCGAATTTTGGAATATTCATATATGGAAAGATAATTATTTGATAATCTCCTAATATGATTATTTAAAAATGGTAAAACTTCTTATCTTCAATCCAAATTTAATTTGGGTTTGTTTAATATATTTATGAGCTGGTTTAAATTGAAATTGAATCGGTGATTTGTAAATCCAAAAGAATAAATAGATTTGATTTTTTTTAGTGTATAATTAAAAAATTTAACAATCATTCACTTTTAAGGTTATGTATGTATTAATACTAGGAAATGTATAAATATAAATTGTAAAACATAGGCTGATTAAAAAGGAGATGTATTTATCTAAAATAGGAAATATATAAGAAAGGATTTAATACAATTTTTTTAAAAAAAAAAGTTCATGAGATAAAATTTAATTTGTATATATATACACACAAAAAAAACTTGATAAATAAAATTAATAAATACAAAATAGTCACATGAATTAGTAGGGAAACATTATTATACCTACAAGACAAACACATGTAAGCTTAAAAACACATTTAAATACATGTGTAAACAAATTATCTAATAATAGTGACAAGTGTCTTTTTTTTAGAATAATTAAATATTGATACTATAGTATATTAACATCTTCATATTTTTTCCTTATTTTATTTTCCTCTGATATAATTTTATTTCAAAACAAAGAACAAGACCTGTAAAACATTTTTTTTCAAACCAGAAAACAAAGACAGAAATAATATTCCCAAACAAAAATAAAATTAATCCAACAATAATGTCTTCACAAATGCGATCTGGAGGAAGTTAAAACAAATTCAACCAGTTTCAGGTTAAGTTAAGAAGCCCAGTTTAAAATTCTAAATCAAGTGGCAAGATCAGAAGCATTCAATCCTTGATCGAGTATTTTCCAGATTATCAAGTTCAAGAGAAGCGTTTTCAAATTTCAAGCTTTAGGCTTCTCTGTTTTAAACAACAGGTGAGTAAAACATATCTGATTTACAAAGCTTCCTGTTGCATGCAGAAACTTAATTTTAAATGGACAAAAATGGTTTGCATATAGTATTAAATGGTTTATGTATATTTGTTGTGGTTATTCCTGCATGCATTCAAGTATGATGCTCTATCCTTTAACTGATTGGATATAAATAACATTCAAAAATAAAATTAAGAATTTTGTTTCAATTCAGTTTTTATGTTAAGTGTTTAAACAAAACTTGTTTAAACCAATGAGAATAAAATGTTTTAAAAAAAAATTATATGGTAAGGATTGAAGGTTATGTCAACCTGGGAGCTTATTATTCAGTAAAAGATAAATATATAAAGCTTACAACAAACCAGTAAACAAGCTGAATCAAAGAAAGATCAAGGCAAATTTGTTTCGAGTAAAAGAGTATTCAAACTGGAATTTTAAAATAGGCAAAAACAAAAATAATAGTTTGGGAGAAAATAATGTTGTAAGGTTCAACAGGACTTCATTTTATAGCGTTCTCTGCTTCAAAATTCTATGAGTAAACCTTTTATTTAAAAATACTATATGGATCTAAGATGAAATCTGTTGCATGCAGTTATCTAATGTCTGCTTGAATTCGAATATAAATGTATGCATATGAGTATAATATTGCTTATTTGTTTCTGGATATTGTGTTTTTTTTTTGTGATCTGTTACTGATAGAAGACCCATCATCATCAAATACTTCCAACCTTCCCAAACAAATATAAATTAGAGTTTAAATTCTGAAAGGAAAATGTGAATATTAGTATGATCTCATTTTTAAAAATAATTTAAGGTAATTATATTTAGTAAATAGACTGTAAATTTTGGGATTTCAGTAAAAATCAAGTTTTTGTCAAAAGTCAATATCAATAACTTCATCTTTGAATTATATAATCTGATTCGTGCTAATGAATCATGATTTTTAAAATGAAATTGGTAATTTTTCGTTTGGAATTTGAGAAGATCTTTGATGGTGAGCAGTTTTGGGTAGTTCGGCTACCCACGGCGAATGGTGTCGAATGGAGCATCGAGCTTTGGCTCGAAGGAGGATGGAGCATGGTAGAGTAATGGAAAAATACAGTTGTATTTTTCTAAGTGCCGTGGCAATTGATTTTGGTCAGGGTAGGGTTCAATGGAAGATTTTTGAAGGTCGGCTGTGTCGAGGTGGTGTGGCGACCGTGGCACATCGAGTCTGGCCGCATGGTGTGGGATTAATGCAGGTGGTTGTAGCGATGCTATGGTGATGTTGGTCGGGATAATCGATGATGGGATCATCGGCAATTTGAATTTCCGGTGATGGTTGAAATTTGAGGTTTCGACCTGACCATTCGATTTGAGATTGCTTGTGTGTTTCGATTTTCTGCTTAGTCGTGGTGGTTAACGAGATTTTTCGTGGGTTGGTGCGAGACCCAGAGTTGATCAACGTTGACTTTTCCAATCGTGTATGTGCACAGGTGACTGCGTGTGCATATGGGTTGGGTTTGGAGAAGAAGGATGGTGGCCCGGAGTTTTCATGGATTCTTCGCGTGTTCAGCTCGAAGTTTGCAATGGGAGGAAGTTTGATTGGGGTGCATCGAGTTTACACGAGCACTGCCTCGAGTACGACCCGGGAGTTTTGATGAATTCTCAGAAGCAATGTTGTTCCAAGGTTTTAACTTAACCAGATTTAATCTAAAGCGATTTTCAAAATAAAAAAAAGAGATAGAAGACAAACTTAATTTTTAGCAAAGTTTGACTGATTTTAAAAAGAAGTGCAAAATGTTTAATGTTAGAATTGATGTTTAAACTAATTTAATTTTAAAGGAAAAGGATAATTTAAAAAAAAGGGTTGAATGTTGTTTTTTCTTAAAAAAAAATTGTTTTATCCAAATATTACCCTAGAGTAAATTTGTAGTTAGTTATGAAAGTTTTCAACTTAAATTATAATTGATGAAATATAATTATGATTTAAGCATAAAAATATTTAACATGAATCAAGGATTAATTGATTAAGATATAATTAAGTAATAGGTAATTAAGAGGTTAATTACTTGATGATAAGAAGATTATTAAAGGTAATTACTGAATGGAATAATTAGAGGAATTAAATTCTCAGTGTAATTAATAAAGTTAATAAGGATAACTTTAATTAAGTTTAATTTATTAAAGAGGATTACTTAATAATGGGATTATGTATGATTATTTAATGTGATAAATGAAGTGTAATTACTTAAGGGAGGTAATTAAGTAATAATTACTCAGTGTAATTAAAGGATTAATTAATCAAGGAGTTAGTTTAATCCTTGGAATAATTAAGGAAAGTTAATTTATGATTTTGATTAATCTTGATTAATGAATGTAATTAAGTTAAAGGTTAATTATTAAATGAATTTAATAATAATTAACTAATGAAAGTAATTTGAGGATCATTAATTAATGTAATTAATGAAGTGATAAATCTTGCTTATTAATGATTGAATGATGTGGAGTGTTTTGGACTGGTTGATATCCCTGAAATGAATTGCTTTGTGATATAATATGTTGGATGGATGATGATAATGTGATTATCAATCAATTATGAATTATTGTGTAAAAGTGTTATTCGACAATTTAAATTTAATTGTATTTAATTGGATAACTTGGGTTTAGATGACATTGGATTCGAAAAGACCAGAGTCGGGTATTAGTAAATACCCGAATCCCTTCAATTCTTTATAATTTGATGTATGTGATCAATAAGATGAAATGGAATGATTTAAGTTTGGATACTTAGAAAATTGACGTGGGAAATAAGCGACGACTATGACAATTTGTGAAATCTTACATTGATGCAAGTTACTCGGGTGCATATAAGTTGTATACTTTCGTATTCCTTATTAGATGGGTTTTACTCACGCTAGTTTCCAGCCTGACCCGGATGTTACTTTGATGTAATGCTCGGGTCAGACCGAGTATTACAGATTTTCAGGTAAGGACGTTCTGGAGCTCAGGAAGGCGAGCTGGATGGCTGGAACGTATGAAGCGTACCCGCTGTGATATGTAGTTATATCTAGGACATGTTGTTTTATAACTGTCCTTTGTTGTGTAGATGTTATAACTCTGATATATGGAAATGTAAATGTACCGATACCGTTCCTTTCTGTAAACTGTTATTATGTGATATTATATTTTCATCCACTGCGAATGTGAGGTTTTTGTGTCTTGTTTCTTTTCTTCTTCTTCTATCTCTTCTTCTTTTCTAACTATCTAGAATTTTCGGGATCGGAATTTCCGGGTCGTTACACATTGATACGAGTGAATAGTATCTGATGGATACAAAAGGGATCGAGTGCAATCTGATGGGTACGAATTGCATTAATATGAAACCATTTGGGTTTTTGGTTGTTCATCGGTTGTCGTGGTCACTTGGGTGCGAACTGGGTGGCTTAAGTGGATGGACACAAATGGTTGTTCGTGGGATGGATACGAATGACATGGGGATGGATATGAAGGTTGATATGCGGCTGTGACTTAAAGCAGTTGCCTCCTTGACCCGAAGTAAACCCTCCAGTAATTTGAAGCAAGTGATGTAGTGACTTGAAGCGACCTATAAGCATGCTACCCGATCAAGGACCCAAAGCAAGCTCTTCTATAACCCGAAGTAAACCATTTGTTAACCCAAAGTTAGCCTAGGGATGACTCGGAGCCAACTCCAAGCAACTTGAAATGACTCGATTTTGCTGAAACTATGTTTTAAACGTCTTATGTTGTTTGTTCATCGACTATGCTATATTTTGGCTTCATGATTATGTTTATTATCAATTTAAATCCAGATTTGATCACTATGCTGTCGATTGGGTTAAATCCGCATATATGCTGCCTTTCTAAAAGGCGGGTTAACACTTTGCCCCCCAAAACATGCCTTGCGGTGGGAACATCCGTAAGCTAGATGTTTGTGTCCCGTTGATGACCTGTAAAGAGATCGATGATCTCACCTAATAGTGAATGTCGATTGTTCGAGATCATATTCCCGTTCAAGGCGATATACGACTGTTCGTGGTCGGATGCCGTTCGAGGCGAATGGTAACCGTTCGAGGTCGGGTGCCGTTCGAGGCGAATGGTAACCGTTTGAGGTTGGGTGTCGTTCGAAGTGAATTGTGACCGTTCGATGTCGAGTGCCATTCATGGTGAATTATGTGTTCCCGGGTGGCTTAGTATTATTAATTTCAGATTTCATGCTCGAGTGAGTTTCTGAACCATTTTCTATGGCGATACATAGCTATATCAAATCATGCCTGAGGACCGTTCACATTCTCATGCGTGTGTAATTGGCTTGGCCGTTATGGAATTATAAATACCAGATTTACATTCAAATGAATATTATAACAAAAATGCCCAACCAAATCAAGTTTAGATACAAAAAATAGAAAAAAAACAGGAACGTCAAAGTGCAAACACATCCACTGCTGCAGTTTATAGTCGTCTTAGAGCATGTCTAAGGATCGTTCATGATCCCATACATGTGTAAGTGACTTAATCATTGTAAGTGAAGAATTTTCTACTTATTCGTCAGTATTCAAATCAATTGATGATAAGCTAACGATACCTAGATATGGATTCATCCTCATTTGTGCAGTTGGTTGTCGCTTCTGCTCCACTGTTGTTGCTCGCCTTTTCATGTACTACAACAACATGCCATTTCGAATGTGTCCTTCAATCTCGTCCTTTAAGTGCCCACAATCATTTGTACTATGGCCGCTTAGTTCATGGAAAAGGCAGTGCTTGTCTGACTTTCTCTCATTATCGGTTGGATCCCTTCCCATCCACCTTTGGTAGGGAACCTGCCCCTAGTATCTTGGTAGATCCGCTCTAATGTCTCACTCAGCTCGGAAGAAGAGGTGAATCTCTGCCCCTTTCGTGGCCTCTTTGGCTCATCACAACTACCTTCTGCTTTCCGTTTCCTTTTATCCTTCCCTGAATCTTTTTCGGGCGGATTTTCGTTTTTGACTACACAAACTTCAACTCCCTCTCCTTTCTCTCTTTCAGCATTTGCATCCTCTTGTCGTCGAAACCTTTTTGCCTCATGGTAAAACTCTCCTAGATCCCTGGTTGGATTCCTTGTCAATGAATTCTTAACTATGTTCCATCAGTTACGCCTGATACAACTTCCATCAAAACCATGGATGGATCTGGTCGATCCACCGATGTTGCCGCTGCATTTAATCGAGTTAAAAAACCTCCTCAAAAACTCCCTAGTTCTCTGCTTCGATGTTGTCAAACTCATCACATTTTAGGGCATCGAAATGTGAACTTTGAACTGCCTCATAAACTTCTTAATCAACTCGGTCCATGTTCCAATAGAGCCGCTCTCCATTTGCCTGAACCACGGTGTTGCTATGTCTGTCAAATACAATAGGAACACCATGCCATGACCTCCTCCAATGCCCCCAGTACCTCCATGTGCCTCATATATCTCCCTAGATGAACTGCAGGATCCGTCCTCCCATCATACGTCTCCTATGTTGGAAACTTGAATTCTGGTGGATTTCTCGCCTGCCAAATTGAGGGAGCGAAGGGGCTCCTGTTCACATCTTCTAGATCTCTATTCACTAATCCACCTCTCATGGCTCGTCTGACTATCTCCGCCAATCCGCCACTATCTCCAAGTTGTATCCCTTGTCCGTTGCCTCCGATCTGCCCCCCCTCGAGTTCACGAGGAAATCCCGAAATCTTCTTTCCTGGACGAGCATCCATTCCTTTATCAACATCATGCTACACATTTCCCACTGGTATCCTGCCTGAGATTGGATCGACATGCTCCTAGGGAGTGCCCTCTAGCTTAAGGGCTGCTCCTAGTGGTCCTGCTCTATTCGATTGCCTGTTGGGTCTTTCTGGTCTAGCTCTAGGGATCTGGAATCCAGCTACTCCTGTTGTTCCACCCTATCCAAACTGTTTGAGGATATTCTGCATCATCTCCTCCTGTCTTCTCAACAATTCTTCATGCATAGCCCCCATCATCATCTCCATCTCATCTCTAGTGATGAAGGCCGAAGTCTGATTAGCTTCTGAGGATGCTTCTTAGCTTCCTTCATGCTAACTTCTCTCCGCCCTTTGTCTCCTTGTTGATTGCTTCGTCATAGCCTTCCAGATCCAAGTATTTAAGCTTTCAGATCCAAAGTCAAAATTGTAAAATCCTTGAATGCTAGCTATCTTAGTGAAATCACCAAAATGTTTATGCCATAATTGTTCACAAACACCCACTTACCGATGAAAGCACCCGTTCACAATCATAGATCACAGATAGCAAATATGTAGAGAATATAAATGAAGAACACTCAAAATACAAAAGGAAAGAAATAGAAACACAAGATATATAGTGGGTTAGTGTTGTAGCATACGTCCACTTTGAAGAGTTGCTCTTTTTTTACTATTACTTGGTCATAGAGGTTTACAACAGAACAACCGAGTTGCAACAATGACTCTGGCTGAGTATCGGCGTAGAAGAGCCAAAAGGATCCCTTTTCTGAAGCTCCTGGACTACTATTTATATGTGTAGGCTGCAAATATCTCATCCAAATCTCGAAAGACTCCTTGTCTCACGTGGGTGGGCCCACCTGATCGATCCCCTAACATTCTGACTCTATCCATAATCGATACATACCAAATTCGTATCGATCCAAAATTGCCCTTTTTGGGTTGGGATCGATCATGGACATTCTTGAGGTTGTACGCAAACTCCTATGAAAGTTTGGTGGCATTTGGACTTGTAGATTGTGAGATTTGATCGATGCAAGTTTTAATCTTTAATGTGTAGCCGAGCTCATATCGATACGTTCGTATTGCTCTTGTTCGCATCCATAGGATGCACGTGATTACTAGGTGACACAGTGCTATCTTTTAGGATCGATCCACTTTTCATGCCGAGTTGGTTGCTTCTTCATTCGAACGTGCTTACTTCGTATCGCTTCAGTGTAACCTCCTTTGTACGATATATTCTGTATCCATCATGTGCATTGTCTTTTGTATCGATCACGTATTCTTTTCATATCGATGTTGGCATATAGCCTTCATATCGATCACTTGATTTTGGTTTCGTATTGGTAATAAGTAATCGAAATGAAGTGCATAACAATTTCGTATCGATGGCCTAGGTTATCGATACGAGGCACATGTTCAAATGGATCGATATGACACATACGTTGATACGAGTGAATAGTCTCTGATGGATACGAAAGGGATCGAGTGCAACATGATGGGTACAAATTGCATTGATATGAAACAGTAGGGTTTTTGTTTGTTAATCGGTTGCAGTGGTCACTTGGCTGCGAACTGGGTGGCTTAAGTGGATGAACATGAATGGATGTTCGTAGGATGGATATGATGACATGGGGATGGATATTAAGGTTGATACATGGCCATGACTTATAGCAGTTGCCTCCTTGACCTGAAGTAAACCCTCCATTGAATCGAAGCAAGTGATGTAGTGACTCGAAGCAACCCGTAACCACGCTACCCCATTAAAGACCCAAAGTAAACACTCTAGAAACCCAATCTAAGCCTATGGATGACTAATAGCCAACTTCGAGCAACTTGAAACGATTCCTTTTTTGTTGAAACTATGTTTTAAACGTCTTTTGTTGTTTATTCCTTGACTATGTTATATTTTATCTTCAAGATCATGTTTATTATCAGTGAAAATCTAGCTTTGATCATTGTGCTGTCGATTGGGCTAAATCCACCTGTATGATACCTTGCCAAAAGGCAGGTTAATAATAATGATCCAAAAATTCTTTCCATTCACCTTTGTTGCCTTTCAATATAAATTTCGGAATGGATTTCTCAACCTCAACAAGCACCTAACAATAATAAGTAACATGCTAATTATGACATAAATATGTACTGCGACATTCTAACAATAAGAAGAAGAAAAAACATAAAGCCATTTGAAGGAGACTTAACAAAAGAGGACTAGATTGGTAATGGAGGTCTAGTGAATTCTGGAAAGCTTATGAGAAATTATTTAACACTCATGAACAAGACTTCTGGTTTCATGTTATTGCACCAATGCATCATACATACTTATTAATACTAAATTATTCATATGAATTTGAAAAGCTGTTGAATCAGTTTATGTGTGTGCGAAAAAATGTGCATGGATGTGCGCCTATAGAAAAAACATGTTAAATTTAATGTAAAAGTAATTCAGTGATTTACAGCTCCTATGTTAGTGTAATATACAAATCAAGTCATTGCAACGTGAAAGTATAAATCAACTTGGATCCCCAAACGCTTATTATTGCTTCTAGCTTCAAACAACATCCATTCATTCTATCATTACAACCACTTAACCATCAACTCTAACAACTCCAAGTAAACCAAATGACAATCCAATCACTTCCAAACTATTACTTGCATTTCAATACCAACTATTCATATGTGATCACCGATTCATATATCAAATCTTTCAATTGAAATAAGAACCGATGTAGTGATTCATGAAGAGAAGCTTACATTTACAAGTATCATAATTATTCACCTTTTGGTACACAAATATCAAAGGAAGCATCTCTCTTAAGCGAAGTTGAATTGGTGCTCAGGTACTAGAGCATGGCACCATTGATCTTCCATCTTTAGAAAAAACTCATGCCTAAAGAACAACACTCAAACATCACCATCAGATCGGTGACTTGAACATCTCTAAGTCAACAACAAAATTCAAACGCATCAATTCTTATTCGTCATTTAGAAAAGTGGAGGCAGAATGTATCACAAAACCGAAAACCAAAGCCAACTGCAGGATATCGACCAGAAAATTCATAATCCACGTGACAATATCATATCAAAATCAAAGCATCTACTTCAAAATTTTCTAGCATGAGCATCAAAGTGCAATGACCTGACTCATGGCTACACTTTTCGTGACCTACGGCAACTTCAAATTTACCAGTTGAGGCGGTGATTTGTCTTGAAGCGGTATCATGGTTGGAATCAGTGTTATGCACAGACAATTGACAAGGGATCGAGGATGGAAAGAAAATAACCAAATTGAACCCTTCAATTCAAAATATTTTACTTTTTCTCGACAGTGAACTGGGATAATTTTTGGAGAAGGGTGGAAAAGTGAAGAACATTGCTTTTGATTTGAGCGTAAGAAATATTTGGGTTTTGAGATCTTGGGATGGTTGTAAAAATAAAGAATCCACCTAATGAAAATTAGAAGTAGGAAAAGTAATCTGATTTGAGTGGAAGCCCAAAAAAGGAAAATCAATTGCTTCGGTCCCCAAGAAAGAACCAAAGCAAATAATATGCATTTGCTTCGATTCTAAATGACAACCAAAGAATTGTATTTGTTTATTTTTTACATGTACCAATTGTTTCAGTTGTTAAGCTACGACCGAAGAAAGTGATACTATTTTCTTCCATTGCTAATACAACTGAAGTAAATGAGGTGAGGCAATAGGCATATTGTGCACTAGTGCGTGTCCACATCCAAGTGCTACAAAGACTGAATGTTGGGGCAAAAGAAAAGAAAAGATATAACGGAATCTCACAACGTGACAAGTAATATATAATATATAATAGATCTTTACGAATGAAAAGTTTTATATACATATAACAATCAGAGTCAACTAACAATCATCAACCTGGATATTCATAACAACCCATCCTCACAAATTTTGACAAAACTTGAAATATAAAAAAAATAAAAGAAAATGCGAAAATACATCTTCGAGGCGACCAACTCAACTCCGTAAGCACCAAAGCATACATCACTAAATCCGGAAATATGCTCAAGCTGACTCGAGCATCAAAAGAAAATAATGTCTAGATAAAACTGGTAAACTAGTGTGAGAAACTCAAATCAAATCATGTAGTTTTTTATATTTATAAACTCTTTAAAAATAAAGGCATCTCTTAAAACCACATCGCACATAAACATTGATGGGTTTTTACCAAACAAATGCCAGACCATTTTATAGGAAATTTGGTGTGTTATAATAATATCTAGGGTTCAAAATAAATATATAACATATCTACCCACAATTACAATCAACTGTACTAGACTCTACAACTAAAACCGTAAGGTGTGTATTGGATATTGGATTCCATACAACGACAAAGCATCAAGGTACCACCGACTGTCGTACATCTCTCAAAAATGTACCTATGTTGCAAACCTTGCAGCCTCCACAAACATACAGCCGACTGCCCCTTTAACATGGCATATCGGATTACGTCATCCCTCAAGCACCAAGGCGCTGACATTGCACCTGGCCCTACTTATTTCCATGTGCACGCATACCAAAATCCATAAATATCGATCTTGATCTAAGAATGATGATTCGAATGGTAGTGGACCACATTGCTCTGCTGTATTTCCCGATTATAGTCATTCTTGGATCGCGAAGCTTGTGAAGCCACAAGTACCATTTCCTCTTTAGCAAATCCCATTTGGAATGCAAACACTGCCCTTCAACGGCAGTGCAATGCCAGCATTCATCCATAAAAGTTGCTTAGGGTATGAACAAACCAAAGGAACTACTTCTTCTATATCCATTTTGGAATCACCATTAGGACTAGCAACAAGTTGCCCTTGCATTTCATGGAACGATTATGCTGGTTAGAAAGTGGTTTTTGGAAAATTCACACTTATCCAATCCCAGTCTTTCCAAACCAACAATTGGTAGTTTTCAAATCTGGCCATGATTTGGTAGTCTGTTATTTAACTATCAAATAAACAAACAACCTAATCAAGGACTCATTTCCATATGGAAATCAACCATGGTTAAGCACATAAGCAACCACAAAGCCTCTTTACTTAGTCTTTCATTAATTAAAACCACTTTGTAAATACTTATATAAAATAACTTTTATAAAAGATATATTCGTAAGCCCTCTCTTGTAATGACCCACCTTTTCGGATGGTTCAAATCGACAATAAACCACACATGTCAGAATCAAACCACTCAAAAGGAAGGATTGTTAATGGGTAAATAAGAAAAAAAGAAAAAGGAAAGAAAAAACAAAGTACAGAATCTCGCAGCGGAACGACAAAATATATTAATCAAATAAACAATTCATGAAGTTGTTTTACAAATAACATTTGATTACACTTTTACAAATTCAAATCAGAATTATACATATATCATAAATAAACAAATAATGCAGCGGAACATAGAATGTAGTGGAATAATAAATAGCAATAATATACCGAATCTTCATCTTCATCCACTAGAAAATAGTCTTTAATGCAGAAAAACTCAGATTGACCCAAGCGTAAAGGAAAGTAATACACTCGAGTCAGAACTAAAATTCTTAGACAAATTAAATCAAAAGTAGATGTAATAAGGAATGCAGATAACTACATTTTTGAAGGTTCAAATTTTTGGAAATGTTATTGTTTCCATATTCAAAATAAAATGAATTTTACAATAGATCCATTCTAGTAAGTTACAAATTTACAAAACAATTCCAACTAAATTTCATAGTTCAAGAGACTTGATTTATAAAAATGGTACAAATATTCAATTTTATGGAAACTTCCCAATGTTTCAAAATTTAATTTTGAAAACTTTCGAATAAGGTAACGACGCTTTACTTCTCAAAATCATTTTATGGTTCAAATAGTAAATCAAAACATACTATTTTTCCTCTGACATAAATACTTGAAATTCATGGGTTTTATATCTTTATTCAGTGCGCAAATAATCAATATGAAAATTTATACAATTACCTTAAAATATAGGGCGATAAGAAGGATATATCAAATAAATGAACAAATACACATTCAATCACAATAGCATCCCTTGCAACCTACAATTAACATTCAAATCAATCAATTTAACAAATCAACCAATTCAATAACATGTCACAGTAATTATTAGTCACCACATATTGGAATTTCGCTATTCAAATTAAATATCAATAAATTTTCAAGCCAACAATCAAAATTTTATCTTTATATAACCTGGTTTAACTTGCAATAAAATTTTAGTATTTCATGAGTGAGTTTAAACACACCTTTTGGATTTCCCTTTTCTAGTCAGATTTGGATCCACTACTACTTCCTCCTTTTGATTTGTTTCCTTCTATCTTAATATTCTTTTAGAATATTTTGGAAGAGATAGAGAAGTTGTTATATATCTGGATTCGAAGAAAAAGATTTGGAAAAAAGAAGAATGTTTGGAAAAGAAGAAGAAAATTTAAAGAAGACGAGGAATTGAAAAAGAAAAGGAAGCTTTTAAAAAGAAGAAGAAGAAGATTTGAAGAAGAAGAAACAAAAAAAATTAAAAATGAAGCAAAAAAAAGAGAAGAAGGGGATTTAAAGAAGGAAAAATGAAAAAGGAAGGAGGAAGGTGAAGAGAGAAAAATGAATGGAAGTTTTATTTGGAAGATGAAGCTACAGAAGATAAGATTAGAAAATAAATATGACTAAAGGAATGAAGATGGAAACAAATGAAAAGCTAATAAGGTGTATATAAACGAACTAGGAACTGAAATAAAGCAAAATATGAACAGCCCTAAAATGTAGTATTGAAAGATGTGAACTAAATGAATATGTGGTGTTAGGAGAATCAAAATGCAGAAGAATAAATAAAATATAGATTATTTAATAATAAGGAATAAAGGTGGAGGGACAAAATGCACGTTTAGTTTTAAATTCTTTAGGCATTGATAATGCATAAGGAAATGTATGTAGGAATGAGAAAATTCGCAAACCAAAGGAAAATAAAAAATTTTATAACCAAAAATGAGATGGAAAGAATTAAATATAGCCTAAAAGCTTAGGCTTAGGTACTAAACGAAAGGAGAAATGAACGGACCAAGTTTTAATAATGAGGTAACTATTTTAAAACGTACATGCAATAAAAAAAGAAATGAATGGACCACATACACATCTTGAAATTCAATTTTTTTTGAAACGTAACCAAATTAATTTCATTCACTCAGATAATACACAATTTGTGCACCTATAAATTTTTATCTACGCATAATTAATAAAATTATACTTACCTAGAAAATGAAAACGTTCAATTCTTTTATTTCCATTAAAGCACCATTTCTGTTTGACACAAAACATGCGTTTCTTTCATTAAATCAATTAATTGCAATCTACGTTATCTTTCCTTTTAATCGAAATATTTCCATTACATTAATTACAATCAATAACAAAGTTAAATTTCAAAATGGATAAACTGAAATGGATGAGAAATAGGACAATTGTTTCCTTAAGTCATTTAAACATGTTTATAAATTTGCTGTTTTACACCATAGTAATAAATAAAATACTTAAATTATATTCCTATTCTTGTAATCAGTCTGTATGCTAAAACAGCTTTCAAATGAATATATATTTCTTTTTTTAAACAAATCATTCTATCCTTTACTCTAATGAGATTAAATCTACATTCACAAATGAAACATTCATTTTATTTGATATAAACATTCTTCTTTTCATTAGATCAAACTTTTCTTATATTTTCACAGAACATAAGCTACGTTTAGTTACACTTACAAACTTACAATCTAATGTTCTCTCTCTTATTAATTGAAATTATTCAATTACATTAATTTCAATTGATTACAAAGGTGAATATCAAAATGGACTGAATAAATATGATGAGAAGTAGAAAAATTATTTCCTATCAAATAGTGATTTAAACATATTTATGCACTATTGGATACAAATAGGTATTATTCATTTTTTTACCAAATAATAGTTTATCTCTGAAATCAATCTTTTAGCTACCAAACATTTTAAATAAATAAACATATGATTCCTTTTTAATAAAGAAACATTTATTATTCCTTATTAACATTTTTTATTCTAATCAATTGGAATTTTACATTCAGACAATTGTTAATATCGTTCAAACCAATATTATTAAAATACACTAACATTTGTTATCATCCTTACTTTATTGCAAACATATGTCATTCATAGAACTTTTAATTAAGCTCATAATTTGTAATATAATCTAATTTGTATTAACAAAATCATAATTTTTTTATTCCTAACAATTTTATTTAAAAATCTTATTTAATTTAATACTCTTAAATGTTTAAAAATGTCGGTCATTACAATCTCCTCCACTCAAAACTTTTCACCCCAAAAAGAAACAAGAAGGAATCCAAAAAATGATATATTTTATTTAAGCCGTCAATTTATATACAATAAAACCTGCATATTTAAGTTTAATAAAAATAAAAAAAAACTCAAATTCTAAAAAAAATTCGAAGCCTTAATTTTTTGAAAATTTTCGGCAGATTCTCCTTTGTACAGAGAGGTCCGGAAAACAATAATACTAATAATTACAATATATGTATCATATTTCAAAAATAAAACATATACAAACAAACAATAAAGCCATTTATGCAACCAAAGAATCCATCATACATCCATAGTAACCAAAACCAATGGTTTGCTTAGTTCAAAAACCTTAAATCATGCAAGGTGATGAATAAACTGTCAAGTGTACCCTATGCTCAACAGCCTTAGATTATTACTTAATATATTCAAACAACCGTAACAACTAGAAGTATTCTTTCTCAAACTTACCATCAGCCAAACAACAAGAATTTTAAATTTATTTAAGTTTATTCGATTGGTTTTTTCATCATTTACCTTTCATTCATTTATTTATATAAAGATCAATCACTTACATAATTTGGTTTCCATTAAATATTTAAGTCATTAATAAATTATTTCAAAAAATATATTACTTAAGCTTCTACTGTCCTACTTATTTTTATAACTCCATTCGGTTATTGAATGAAAATTTAAGTTTTAGGTATTTTCCCTTGAAGAGAAAAGAAATATTTCAATATATTTAAAAATTCAGTTAAAACATTTAACCTCATTCACTTAGTAAAAATATAAGATATATTTAAAACATCCTCATAGCATTATGCAAAGATTTTCCAAAAGTCTAAAAAATGTTAGAAATTTATATTAAAACATTATAATAAACTTTAAAATAAAGTTCTTTAAATTCGATAATTTATTAGACTCATTGTTTTTAAAATAAGTATAAACTCAAGATTATTAAACTGAAACTAATAGAATACTCAAATCTTACATTAAATTTCTAGATCAAAGTTTAAAATTTCATATCTTCATAATTAATTTTACACACTTGTTTTACAATGAATATTCAAATCAAAGAAAAACATTTATTATGGTTTAATACAAAAATTCAAACACTAAATGAACCAATAAATTTACTATTAGTACTTCGAAATCAATTAAATATTCCAAACTATACTTGCAAAATAGAGATTCAAATATATTTGCCAAGTATATTACTATAAACAAACTTCGCAAATCAATTTTTTTCCATTTATATAATATCTTTAAATTCTACATTCAAAGAATCTTATATAAATTTTACTTGCAATATTCATTTAAAAGCTTCATTTGCAAATAAATCATCATTAATACTTTAATACTTTTCAAAAATTCATTTGTAAAATTTCTTGCTTCATCTTTAAATACCATTTAAATATTTTAAATAATATCTTTATAAATATATGTAAACTATTTGAAAATAATTATTTACATCATTACTTATATTTACAAAGAAGCTATTGAAACCTTTAAAACCATTACTTATAAATTTATTAGTTTTATCTCAAGATACTTTTCAAACATTATTAATAAATCAATAATCATTTACTTTAAATTTGTTTTATTGAATTAATAATTTCTCACAATATTTACAACACTAATAAACCATGCTGTACATAAATAGATAATATTTTAAACATTTTAAAGTATTTAGAAAAGAAAAAAATGAAAAAAAAAATATTGTATATAATATTTTAGCAAAATACTTTTATAACTCGATGTCTTAACAGGTTTATCCTCGTTCTTGCAGACTCTGGCCATGTGTTGAAAAGCCGCAAGGCTAGAATTCTCCCAGTACTTAGTAGACCTGTTTCAACACGCAGTGAAAATACTTGAAAAACCTTCAAAACCGATGTGGAAAGTACAATCCAAACAAATCACCTGGATCGCAGATAAACAATGGTTACGCCTGGATCCCCCAGGAAACATTCTTACCTTTAAGCAATCACTACCTTGCGAATTACGCCATGATAACCAAAACTATGGATCGCAGGATACATAACAATGGTTACGCCTGGATCCTCAAAGAAACATCCATACCCTTTAGCAATCTCTGCCTTGCAGATTACGCCACGACAACAAAACCGGTAGACCGTAGGATACATAACAATGGTTATGCCTGGATCCCGCAGGAAACATCCGTTCCCTTTAAGCAATCTCTGCCTTGAGGATTACACTACCCAGAAAAAATGACCATGGTTATGCCATGGTAGGACACTCGAGTATCACATCCGAAAAACCAAAATCAGAGAGAATAATATCAATAGAATGAATCCACAATGTGGCCACAAAGCGGATATCAAGCAGAAGGCATTTTCCATATCTTCACTTCGAAACTATGTATCATACAGTACCTTTTCAAATCAATTTCAAATGTCATACTTATGTAAAGTCCATTATATATAAGATTCCATTTTCAAATCGAATACTTTCCAAAATCAATAGTATCAAATCACACTTATATAGACTTTGATTATATAAGATTGCGCTTTCAAATTGAGTACCTTTTCGAATCAATAGTTTCCAAATCAACTTCATACTTAATATTTGTTTCATAGAATTTCTCCTTTTCATATAAACATTAATATATCCATTCTCATAATATTGCTCATATTTCTCTTTAATTTAAATTACGTTCATTTAACATGTAATATTTCTCATTTAGTAGTACATTTATTTGCAAATCATTTCATAAGGAATTTTATTACGTTTATAACCAATTTATTAAACTTAATTCCTTTTTATAAGACATTGTTCGAGTTTAATGTTATCACAACTTTATTTATAACCATTTATTACAACATCCATTTATTTCAGAACAATTTACAAGTCATGGCTTTATTTGAAATCATTTCACTTTTAATTCATATTTGCTTATTCCATTTAGTTTCACCTTTACCTTTCAATTTATTTATGACATGTTTCATAAATGTTAATTATGTTTATAAACATATTTTTCAAATTTAATCTCATTTACAACATTTCCTTAATCACAATTTCAATTTAAAGATCCCAAGGCTTAAAGTTTACACTTGTATATTATTACATTACATGCTAATAATGTATACCTCAATTCTAATCATTTACTCAACATAGATATAGAAAATTAAACCTTGTTTTACTTGCTTTAAAATTAAGGTTGTCAATTCAACTATATAATTCAACCCAATTATCAAGTTTCACTCATGTATTAATTCAAAAGGTTTCGATTATCCAAAATATATATTCCATTTTTTTCAACATTCGAAAGTACATGTCAACAAACAACAAAATTCAAAACAACATTTCAATTTCATAAACAAATATCCTAATTATTCATTTTATTCTCTTTAATACACCATTATTAAACTAGTGTTTGGTCCATTAATTCAATCAAAAATAATTAACCAATGTTTATAATTTGATCAAATATAACAAGTCAACAAAAATGATAATAATTAACTATTACAATTTCATAAATCAAACGCATTACAAATAACTATATTAGTCATAAAATATTATTCCTTTGTATATATCATATAATATTAGGAAAAGATAATTTCATTTCAAAATTTATACAAAACATTTTTATAACACTAACAAATACGCACTCTAGTATATACACTCAGACAACTCGTTCTATGGTATTACTACCCTATCCCTAATGAGTTAACCCCAACAGGCTAAGGAATGCCTAAACCAAAGCTCTGATACCAACTGTAATGACCCACCTTTTTGGATGGTTCAAATCGACAATAAATCACACATGTCAGAATCAAACCATTCAAAAGGAAGGATTGTTAATGGGGTAAATAAGAAAAAGGAAAGAAAAAACAAAATACAGAATCTCGCAGTGGAACGACAAAATATAATAATTAAATAAACAGTTCATGAAGTTGTTTTACAAATAGCATTTGATTACACCTTTACAAATTCAAATCAGAGTTATACATATATCATAAATAAACAAATAATGTAGCGGAACACAGAATATAGTGGAACGATAAATAGCAATAATATACTGAATCTTCGTCTTCGTCCACCAGAAAATAGTCTTCAATGCTGAAAAATTCAGGCTGACCCGAGCATAAAGAAAAATAATACAATCAAGTTGGAACTAAAATTCTGATGCAAATTAAATCAAAAGTAGATGTAATAAGGAATGCAGATAGCTACATTTTTGAAGGTTCAAATTTCTGTAAATGTTATTGTTTCCATATTCAAAATAAAATGGATTTCACTATAGATCCATTCTAGTAAGTTACAAATTTACAGAACAATTTTCAATTATATTTCATAGTTCAAGAGATTTGATTTATAAAAATGTTCCAAATATTCAATTTTATGGAAACTTTCCAATGTTTCAAAACTTAATTTTGAAAACTTTCAAATAAGGTAATGACGGTTTACTCCTCAAAATCATTTTAATGGTTCAAATATTAAATCTAAACATACTATTTTTCCTCTGATGTAAACACTTGAAATTCATGGGTTATATATCTTTATTGTAACGACCCGCCTTTTTGGACAGTTTAAACCGACGATCAAATACACATGCCGATTCTAAACTATTCAAAAAGGCAGATGGTTATTGGGGTAAATAAGAAAAGAAAAGAAAGAGAAATAAAGAAAATGAAACAACACAGAATCTCGCAGCGGAACGATAAAATATAATAGTCAAATAAACAGTTCATGAAGCTGTCTACTATACTTTGATAATTATTTATACAACATTTATCAGAGTTTATACATATACAATAAAACAATTAAATAATGCAGCAGATAACATGATGCACGGGTAATAATAGTAATAGTATACCGAATCTTCGTATTCATCCTCCAGAATAGATCTTCAAAATCTGAAAAACTCAGGACTGACCCGAGCGTAATGAAAAGACAAAACACTCGAGTCAGGACTAAAATATCCTTATGGAAGTCAAATCAATCGTAAATAAATATGAGTGTAACGGCATCAGAGATGTTTACGGGGTTTGACATCTCATATCCAGTGTCAACGTGCGTGCAATAACTTAAGAGATGTTACGGGATTTTCCATCTCTCAAGGATCCGTTAAACTATCTACTATGTAGTAATATCCGCTAAGTAGATAATGCCTATCAGTAATATAAAGTATCAAAATAGCGTTAAGGCGTTACCATAATCCCCCTTAACACATTTTATATTTCTAAAAGCATATACAAGACCATAGTTTCCCCAAAACCGGAAGTCACCAGAGGGCAATCCATATACTCAAGGTACAAATCAAAAACGTAGTGGTCGCGAATAGGATAATCAGTATGACAAGGTACATGAGGCGATACCAACTAGGATACTAGTAGTTGCGTGATGCGGACTGATGTTGGGCATAGCCAGCAGCTACCCCAACACCGCGAAACAACACTCCCAAATCAAGGGGTGCACCCAAATCGCACCACAAATGTAATAGATATGATATCGAAGAAGTGTGTCCGCTAGAGGTGGCGAACCTCAATGGCCCAGCGCGGCTCCTGTTTTAGTCATGTCATGGGTCATCCAATATCGTTCTCTTTCTTCAGTCCACGCGTTCACCAAACCATCCACTTCATTCTGGATCAACACTCCGCGTATAATAGTTATTAAAGTGGTGTTCGGTATCGACAGAGAGTATGTCCATATCCGATCCCGGTCTCTTTAATAACTACGTATTATTACACCGTTGGCTCTTTTACATTTCAAGTCGATTCATAATTGATATCAAAATATCATATTCGTTTAAAAAATCAAATCCATTTCAAATATCATCGTATCTATCAAAATGTCAGATTCCGTTTCAAAAATAAATTTTCGCATCAATATCTCATTTCGATTTCAAAATAATTTCGAATTTCAATTTAGGTTGCAACTTCATTTAATCCAATTCGTCTTTAAATTCAAGATTTAAATATAAACATTTCACCTTATTGACCAGCTTAGAATTTTAGAAAATAGTTTTAAGGAGTTTAAAAGTAGTTTTAAATAATTAAAATAGTTAAAATACTTAAAATATTAAAATGGATTTGAAATAGATAAATTAGTTTAAAATAATTTAAATTGGGTTAAGTAGATTTAAAATAGATTAAAATAGTTTAAGTATTAAAAAATGGTTTATATAGCATAGTAATTTGGAAAACAAAATAAAACAGCTTCAAAACCAATCCATTTCAATTTATAACTTCCCAATTTAAATCAAATTCAATTGCCATTCTACCGATTCAATTTCGATTTCAATTCAAATCAATGTCAATTTTGACTTCAATTTATTCAATTTTTATATTCACTTTCAATTAATTCAATTTCAATTTATATCGATTTAGAGCTTGGGTTTTCAAAATATCCATTTATAACACTTAACAAAACTATCCATCAATTTTCGAGTTTAAATCCAAATTTCAAATATGGTTCAATTCCAAGCTCGATTTCAAAATATCATTTTTATATCACTTTTACTTAGTAATATTCAAAGCTCGAATTAAGGTTAAATCTTAAACAAATCAATTTCGAAATTCAATCATATCCTGATTTTAAATTCCAAAGTTTCCACTTAATTCTTTTTTTTTAAATTTCTTTTAACCAAAATAAATTTCAACATTCCAAACCCAAATTTTCGATAAACTCGATTTTTATAAATTGATTTCTATTTATAACTTTTAAATCAAAACATTTAAACAAATTTCAAATCGACGATTTTTAAAATTATTAATTTAGCCAATTCGGTGTCCGTATATAATTTTCTATCCTATGGCCAAGTAATTATTTATTTCAATTAAATGTCAGGGATGAATATATATCACTTAAATTAAATCACAGTATCATATGTATGCATAACAGGTTATATATAAGCAAATAAACATCCAAACATTTAAACATCAACCAATAACGTCCATCAAAATACATCATCCAATAGACAATACAATACATGGCAATTTCATAGTTATCAATGTCAGGTAATTTAATCGCAATTCAATTTTGATTTCAATTTAACTGTCAATTTAATTTTTCAACGGTTAATTCAAATGACAAGCTATAAGACAATTAAATTTTTATCAAACAACGACAAATAAAATCATAACACTTCATAATATCAAATTTAACTAGCATAAAGATATTTAGTACGGTGTGAGCGTTATAAAACACTCACCTTGATTTTTCGATTTTAAATCAAACCGAACGACGTTTGATTTAACTCAAAATTTTCTCTAGCTCCAAATGATTCCAATCCAGTTGCATTGCGTAGTATTCGTCAATACGAACCCAACGCACTTCATCTCATCAGTTTTCGACCTCGTATGACAAAGATACGATATTTTAAAGTTTTCATGATTTATAATATAATTTTATTTACAATTTTTTTCTAACTTTAAACCCAACTAACCAGGGCCGCACCTTGCTTCCTCCTCTCTCCCGTTTTACGTTCGTCTCTAGAACCCATCACGCACGAAGAACCCATCTTCCAAAACCTAGGGCTTAAGGCCGCGCCTTCCACGTCGCACGAAACTCCATCACTCCAGCACCACACCGAAGACCATCACCAACTCCACCTTCGCCCAGATCCATGGCGCGCTCGGTCAACTCCACCACCCTAGAAATGCGTGCGAAACTCGGCCATTCAAACGAGGATTGCAGACGATCCGTGGCCCCGATTCAGATCATAGCCGTTTGATGCGGAGTACTCGATGTGCTCTACAACTTTCGTGTTGATAAGTTTTTGAATTAACGCATGGATTTGAAGAAAACGAGGGAGAAAGAAGGGTGTTTTCAGGCCTTAGAACTGTAGGAGACGGCGGCTGATGATAGATTAGGGTTCTGGACAAATGAAATGAATTAAGGGTCCTTTTATAGAAAACTGACGAACCCTATTCATTCCCAATTTTTCGAACTCCGATTTACGCGCGGTGACCGGCGTTTCTAGGGTTTACCCCGCGTTCCGGACACGATGGAATAGTTTTCGAAAGCTAACTCGATCATCTGTGCGAGTTACGGCAATAAACGATCAATTTAAAGTTAAATCGATTAAACCGATTTCTATGCGTTTTGGCTCGCCCCGGACAAACGGTAAATCCGTTTGACTTGAAATTTGAAACCTTACAATAATATCACATTACGGATCCGATGAAACTAATTTCGTCGAAATCCGAGACCATTTGAAAAATGACTATTTTAACTCGCCAAATTAATATTAAAACAATTTCAACGCGTTTCGAGCTGCCACGGTCAAACGACAACTCCGATTGCTACGAAAATTGAAATCCGATAATAACAAACTATTACGGATCCAATGGAACTAGGTTCGTCCAATTCTGAGACTGTTCGAAAATTGGCTATTTTTCAATCGCTAATTAAATATTAAAATATTCAATTTTCACAAATAAATTTTAAATTCAGTTTTAAAAGTTCTATAACATCACTGTAACTCTAATATGATAAAATAAAATTTTACAAATCATTTTTAATCATATTAAACCCGTTATTCAATTTATCCAATAAATTCCAATTTTAAAATCTTATTAACTCTATTAAAATCCAAATATAACTTACATTCACTTTGGAAACCAATTTGAATCATATTAAATCAAATTTAAATTATTCACTCTATTTTCATATATTAAATTTCAATATCATATTAATCATATCAACTTCGAAATTTAATTATTCAAACCTTTGTAATATTAAATTTAACAAATTTGATTATACTTAAATCACCATCCTTTGAAATATTCAAAACGAACTTAAAAATTTAACTTTTGAAACGAATTAGAATTATGGAACAACTATTTCCATTATACCGTTATTCAATTCCCGTTATTAAATTATTCAATAATTCCCAAGTATTTAATTTAACAATTTCGCTTATCCAATAATTCATTATCTTTTGAAATATTGAAATCGAACTTATAAGATCCAACCCTTAAAACCAATTCACAATTTAGAACACTAATTTCATTTTTCGGTTATTCAATTATTCAATAAGTTTTAAATATTTAATTTAAACAATTTACCCGTTCAATATTCAATATTTGATTTTAAATAGATTTTCTTATCAATCAATTACTCTATTATACCTAATGAATTCAACATTTATTATCCTATTCAACTATTGATTGCAAAGGCATTCAATAAATAGCTTTTATTTTTCATCACTTGGATAGTTATTTTTGCAATTCATTCCAGTTATTATTATTTCAAACGAATTACAAAAATTTTTCCAACACTAAATCACGAAATCTTATTAAATTAGCTATTTTAATTATCGAAAATTTACGGGTCGTTACACTCTCCCCCACTCAAAAATTTTCGTCCCCGAAAAGGAAAAAGAAGGGAAAAGGAACTAAGTATAGAATTCAACATTAGATGTATTTTATCCAAAGTTACCAACTTAAAATATAATAAAATTCCATTTATAAAGTCATAACTACGCTTCCACTAATTTACTCCGAACGGCTTTCTAACTTTAAAAGTTAGTTATCAAAACAAGTTATAAAAATTTTTAAAACTTGAAAATTTTTCTAACGCCCGGATTTTACGGAAAATTTCGGCAGAGTCTCTTTGCGCGGCTCGATCGGTACAACTACAAAACGCCCCTACGGGCCCCAAACCAACAAAAGAAAAATCCAAAAGCCAAGTGGCTCATCAAAAATCACCAAATCCAATGATAAAATAAACATGTACCTTATATTTTTATTAGCAAGCATATATGAATAATATAGCGCAAAAGCGAGCTCCAAATGCGAAGCAAGCGCAATCCGCACCTACTAAACACTCAACAAACTATGAGAAACATGCATAGATGAAAATAATATCAATATACATCATATAGCAACATATCAACTACATGTGCCAACATATCAAATGCAACAAAACAACAAATGCAACCATCAATCAACTATCATCCAACAAATCGATAACCAATCAATATAAATTCACTTCTCATTAATATTTATTGACTTGGTTTGCAATTTTAATAACAGTTGATTCATTAACGTTGGATTTTACTAACATTCATTCTCAATTCAATTAGTTAACATTCACTAATTTATATTTACATTAGTTCACTTCCAATTTGAATCAAATTAAATTCTATTTCAATTCATTTAACTTCCAATTTGATTTCAATGATTTATAGCTTCCAATTTCATTAACACTTAATGAATTATATACAATCAACTAACAATCATATAACAACAAAATCATACCCAACATAACCAAATTATTAATTTCACATTCAATTTGGTTTATCTCTTTTATATATATATCCTGTTATATAATTTTAAAAGAATCATTTTATATTTGGCATCTTAAATTTCCAATATTAACTTTAATTAAGTCCGTAAGCCGTACATATATCATCCGTAAGCAATATCAATCTAATCGCTTACTCGATCACACAATTTCACTTCCAACTAGTATTGTTCACACGACTCTCTAGTGCGGACTCAGATTTGGTTCATTGATTGGAAACTCTTACTCTCCTTGCATAGCCATATACTATGATAGAGAGTAAGAGTTTCCAGAATCAAATTGAAAATCCATATCTAGGGTTCGTCGTCGAAAATCGAGTGGAAAATCCTAACTTGGATCGATATAAATCATCTCGAAATTTTGTGCTCGAATTTGGATCAAATCGTTATGCGAATAAAATAATATACGTACAATCTCACGTATTACCTTCCAATAGATTTCTATACAATTTATCTATATTAAATTATTTTATTAACTTTCATTTTATTTACAATTAATTATTCACAATCCATTATTCAGTTAATATATCCATTTCTTTACATAGCATATTCTTCAACATATTTTTCCTTAAACATCATATCATAGAATTTGCTTACTCAAGTTCATTTTAAACTTCCTATATAATTTAATTAAGTTCAATTTTATTATGAAATTGAACTTAGCTATACCAAATTATTTTGTTTACATTTACTTCAATTTCATAATTTTAGTTAATAACGAATTCATTTGTGGATCATTTTATTAATCAACACTTTAGTTTATAGTCATTTCATAAAAGTCTAACTTCTCATATATGACTTCTCTTAGTTTACAGATATCTTAAAGGTTACAAATTCAATTATTTTACAATCCCTTTGCAACTTATATTTATTTTCTATAACCAATTTACAAAGATATAATACGATTCATTTCTTAAGTTCACTTACTTGTTCCATTTACCCATTCATCATTTCATGCTATATTTAAGCATATAACATTTTTTCACAACCAAAATTTTCTATTTATATACATTTTAATTCATTTTGAGTTTTCCTTACTTGTATACTTCAATTACTTTCAGGTTCTGTTTATTTGTACAACATACCATTACATATCCAAACATTATTTTAACTTTTTAATGTTTGGTAAGTCTTGTTATATGTTATCAGAATGCAAATTTGGTATTATACAAATTTATAGAACTTCATTTTACTTAATTAGAATGTTCACAAATTTAATTTGTTTAAATCCTCTTATTTTATAAATTTTGGTGATTCACATTTCATTCAAATACTTTGAAAATTTCTAATTAACATAACTTAGAATTTTAAATGCCCGGTTCTTTTCAAATCGTTTGAAATAAACATGTATACTTATATATATTTTTTTATATATATCAAATCATACTTTTGGAGTTTAAACCAAAACCCATTTACCCAAAATAATTTCGAACCAAAGCAAAGCTTCTTAGAAGCCTCCCCCACTTTGAGACTCGAAAATGAACGTCGATGATGCTGCGCAGTCATCACCGAAATTATTCTCCAGCGACATAAGAGAGGAGTACTATATTCATTCCTTCTTAAAAATCCTTTCAAAATATTTCCATAAACAATTTCCAACTAATATTACCATATATTTCTTCAAAACTTTGAGAACCATTTTCAAAATCTCCGGGCCTTAAATTCAATATATTCAAATTTAAATCTATTTTAATTCATAAGTCACCTTTATAAAATATTCTTATAGGATTTCTTTCGTAAAACATCCCACAAGTGTTTTATCATTGTTCATTTTGTAATTCACCTTATTTATTTAAATTACAATATCCGATTAATGTTAATAGCCAATATTTCATTTCCAACAACCAAATAAGCTAGATTGATCACAATAAATTTTGAAATGAATTCTTTATATGCAAAATATAATTAGCGCAAAATTATTTCATTTACCCAATTTCAAAACAATACTATGTAGAATTGTTCTGTTTAAGTGTTTAGAGATCCCTGTCAATGACGTTAATTACTCGTATTGACCAGAATCCATAAGCCACTCAACAAATCAACCGACACAATATAAAACATTTTATATCACTAACAAATACGCTCTCTCATATACACTCAACTCATTCATATAGTTTACCTCTATTTCAATGAGTTATTCCCCACTAGAGCCAAGGTTTATCGCTAAACCAAAGCTCTGATACCAACTGTAACGACCCGCCTTTTTGGACAGTTTAAACCGACGATCAAATACACATGCTGATTCTAAACTATTCAAAAGGGCAGATGGTTATTGGGGTAAATAAGAAAAGAAAGAGAAATAAAGAAAATGAAACAACACAGAATCTCGCAGCGGAACGATAAAATATAATAGTCAAATAAACAGTTCATGAAGCTGTCTACTATACTTTGACAATTATTTATACAACATTTATCAGAGTTTATACATATACAACAGAACAATTAAATAATGCAGCAGATAACATGATGCACGGGTAATAATAGTAATAGTATACCGAATCTTCGTCTTCATCCTCCAGAATAGATCTTCAAAATCTGAAAAACTCAGGACTGACCCGAGCGTAATGAAAAGACAAAACACTCGAGTCAGGACTAAAATATCCTCATGAAAGTCAAATCAATCATAAATAAATATGAGTGTAACGGCATCAGAGATGTTTACGGGGTTTGACATCTCATATCCAGTGTCAACGTGCGTGCAATAACTTAAGAGATGTTACGGGATTTTCCATCTCTCAAGGATCCGTTAAACTATCTACTATGTAGTAATATCCGCTAAGTAGATAATGCCTATCAGTAATATAAAGTATCAAAATAGCATTAAGGCGTTACCATAATCCCCCTTAACACATTTTATATTTCCAAAAGCATATACAAGACCGTAGTTTCCCCAAAACCGGAAGTCACCAGAGGGCAATCCATATACTCAAGGTACAAATCAAAAACGTAGTGGTCGTGAATAGGATAATCAGTATGACAAGGTACATGAGGCGATACCAACTAGGATACTAGTAGTTGCGTGATCCGGACTGATGTTGGGCATAGCCAGCAGCTACTCCAACACCGCGAAACAACACTCCCAAATCAAGGGGTGCACCCAAATCGCATCACAAATGTAATAGATATGGTATCGAAGAAGCGTGTCCGCTAGAGGTGGCGAACCTCAATGGCCCGGCGCGGCTCCTGTTTTAGTCATGTCAGGGGTCATCCAATATCGTTCTCTTTCTTCAGTCAACGCGTTCACCAAACTATCCACTTCATTCTGGATCAACACTCCGCGTATAATAGTTATTAAAGTGGTGTTCGGTATCGACAGAGAGTATGTCCATATCCAATCCCGGTCTCTTTAATAACTACGTATTATTACACCGTTGGCGCTTTTACATTTCAAGTCGATTCATAATTGATATTAAAATATCATATTCGTTTCAAAAATCAAATCCATTTCAAATATCACCGTATCTATCGAAATGTCAGATTCCGTTTCAAAAATAAATTTTCGCATCAATATCTCATTTTGATTTCAATATAATTTCGAATTTCAATTTAGGTTGCAACTTCATTTAATCCGATTCGTCTTTAAATTCAAGATTTAAATATAAACATTTCACCTTATTGACCAGCTTAGAATTTTAGAAAATAGTTTTAAGGAGTTTAAACGTAGTTTTAAATAATTAAAATAGTTAAAATACTTAAAATATTAAAATGGATTTGAAATAGATAAATTAGTTTAAAATAATTTAAATTGGGTTAAGTAGATTTAAAATAGATTAAAATAGTTTAAGTATTCAAAAATGGTTTATATAGCATAGTAATTTGGAAAACAAAATAAAACAGCTTCAAAACCAATCCATTTCAATTTATAACTTCCCAATTTAAATCAAATTCAATTTCCATTCTACCGATTCAATTTCGATTTCAATTCAAATCAATGTCAACTTTGACTTCAATTTATTCAATTTTTATATTCACTTTCAATTAATTCAATTTCAATTTATATCGATTTAGAGCTTGGGTTTTCAAAATATCCATTTATAACACTTAACAAAACTATCCATCAATTTTCGAGTTTAAATCCAAATTTCAAATATGGTTCAATTCCAAGCTCGATTTCAAAATATCATTTTTATATCACTTTTACTTAGTAATATTCAAAGCTCGAATTAAGGTTAAATCTTAAACAAATCAATTTCAAAATTCAATCATATCCTGATTTTAAATTCCAAAGTTTCCACTTAATTCTTTTTTTTTAAATTTCTTTTAACCAAAATAAATTTCAACATTCCAAACCCAAATTTTCGATAAACTCGATTTTTATAAATTGATTTCTATTTATAACTTTTAAATCAAAACATTTAAACAAATTTCAAATTGATGATTTTTAAAATTATTAATTTAGCCAATTCGGTGTCCGTATATAATTTTCTATCCTATGGCCAAGTAATTATTTATTTCAATTAAATGTCAGGGATGAATATATGTCACTTAAATTAAATCACAGTATCATATGTATGCATAACAGGTTATATATAAGCGAATAAACATCCAAACATTTAAACATCAACCAATAACATCCATCAAAATACATCATCCAATAGACAATACAATACATGGCAATTTCATAGTTATCAATGTCAGGTAATTTAATCGCAATTCAATTTTGATTTCAATTTAACTGTCAATTTAATTTTTCAACAGTTAATTCAAATGACAAGCTATAAGACAATTAAATTTTTATCAAACAACGACAAATAAAATCATAACACTTCATAATATCAAATTTAACTAGCATAAAGATATTTAGTACGGTGTGAGCGTTATAAAACACTCACCTTGATTTTTCGATTTTAAATCAAATCGAACGACGTTCGATTTAACTCAAAATTTTCCCTAGATCCAAATGATTCCAATCCAGTTGCATTGCGTAGTACTCGTCAATACGAACCCAACGCACTTCGTCTCATTCGTTTTCGACCTCGTATGACAAAGAAACGATATTTTAAAGTTTTCATGATTTATAATATAATTTTATTTACAATTTTTTTCTAACTTTAAACCCAAATAACCAGGGCCGCACCTTGCTTCCTCCTCTCTCCCATTTTACGTTCGTCTCCAGAACCCATCACGCATGAAGAACCCATCTTCCAAAACCTAGGGCTTAAGGCCGCGCCTTCCACGTCGCACGAAACTCCATCACTCCAGCACCACACCGAAGACCATCACCAACTCCACCTTCGCCCAGATCCATGACGAACTTGGTCAACTCCACCACCCTAGAAATGCATGCGAAACTCGGCCATTCAAACGAGGATTGCAGACGATCCATGGCCCCGATTCAGATCATAGCCGTTGGATGCGGAGTACTCGATGTGCTCTACAACTTTCGTGTTGATAAGTTTTTGAATTAATGCATGGATTTGAAGAAAACGAGGGAGAAAGAAGGGTGTTTTTAGGCCTTAGAACTGTAGGAGACGGCGACTGATGATAGATTAGGGTTCTGGACAAATGAAATGAATTAAGGGTCCTTTTATAGAAAACTGACGAACCCTATTCATTCCCAATTTTTCGAACTCCGATTTACGCGCGGTGACCGGCGTTTCTAGGGTTTACCCTGCGTTTCGGACACGATGGAATAGGTTTCGAAAGCTAACTCGATCATCTGTGCGAGTTACGGCAATAAACGATCAATTTAAAGTTAAATCGATTAAACCGATTTCTATGCGTTTTGGCTCGCCCCGGACAAACGGTAAATCCGTTTGACTTGAAATTTGAAACCTTACAAAAATATCACATTACGGATCCGATGAAACTGGTTTCGTCGAAATCCGAGACCGTTTGAAAAATGACTATTTTAACTCGCCAAATTAATATTAAAACAATTTCAACGCGTTTCGAGCTGCCACGGTCAAACGACAACTCTGATTGCTACGAAAATTGAAATCCGATAATAACAAACTATTACGGATCCATTGGAACTAGTTTCGTCCAATTTTGAGACTGTTCGAAAATTGGCTATTTTTCAGTCGCTAATTAAATATTGAAATATTCAATTTTCACAAATAAATTTTAAATTCAGTTTTAAAAGTTCTATAACATCACTATAACTCTAATATGATAAAATAAAATTTTACACATCATTTTTAATCATATTAAACCCGTTATTCAATTTATCCAATAAATTCCAATTTTAAAATCTTATTAACTCTATTAAAATCCAAATATAACTTACATTCACTTTGGAAACCAATTTGAATCATATTAAATCAAATTTAAATTATTCACTCTATTTTCATATATTAAATTTCAATATCATATTAATCATATCAACTTCAGAATTTAATTATTCAAACCTTTGTAATTATAAATTTAACAAATTTGATTATACTTAAATCACCATCCTTTGAAATATTCAAAACGAACTTAAAAATTTAACTTTTGAAACGAATTAGAATTATGGAACAACTATTTCCATTATACGGTTATTCAATTCCCGTTATTAAATTATTCAATAATTCCCAAGTATTTAATTTAACAATTTCGCTTATCCAATAATTCATTATCTTTTGAAATATTTAAATCGAACTTATAAGATCCAACCCTTAAAACCAATTCACAATTTAGAACACTAATTTCATTTTTCGGTTATTCAATTATTCAATAAGTTTTAAATATTTAATTTAAACAATTTACCTGTTCAATATTCAATATTTGATTTTAAATAGATTTTCTCATCAATCAATTACTCTATTATACCTAATGAATTCAACATTTATTATCCTATTCAACTATTGATTGCAAAGACATTCAATAAATAGCTTTTATTTTTCATCACTTGGATAGTTATTTTTGCAATTCATTCCAGTTATTATTATTTCAAACGAATTACGAAAAATTTTCTAACACTAAATCACGAAATCTTATTAAATTAGCTATTTTAATTATCGAAAATTTACAGGTCGTTACATTTTTTCAGTGTGCAAATAATCAATATGAAAATTTATGTAATTACAATAAACTATAGGGTGATAACAAGGATATATCAAATAAATGAACAAATGCACATTCAATCATAATAGCATCCATCACAACATACAATCAACATTCAAATCAATCAATTCAACAAATCAACCAATTTAATAGCATGTCACAGTAATTATTAGTCATCACATATTGGAATCTAGCTATTCAAATTAAATATTAATAAAAATTCCAAACCAACAATCAAAAATTTATCACTATATGACCTGGTTTAACTTGCAATAAAATTTTAGTATTTCGTGAATGAGTTTTAACACTCAACTTCTGGATATCCCTTTTCTAGTCGGACTTGGATCCGCTAATACTTCCTCCTTTTGATTTGTTTCCTTCTATCTTAATCTTTTTTTAGAATGTTTTGGAAGAGATAGAGAAGTTGTTATAGATCTGGATTTGAAGAAAAAATTTTGGATAAAAGAAGCATGTTCGGAAAAGAAGAAGAAAATTTAAAGAAGATGAAGAATAGAAAAAGAAAAAGGAAGCTTTCAAAAAGAAGAAGAAGAAGATTTGAAGAAGAAGAAACAAAAAAAATTAAAAATGAAGCAAAAAAAGAGAAGAAGGGGATTTAAAGAAGGAAAAAATGAAAAGGGAAGGAGGAAGGTGAAGAGAGAAAAAATGAATGGAAGTTTTATTTGGAAAATGAAGCTATAAAAGGTAAGATTAGAAAATGAAATATGACTAAAGGAATGAAGATGGAAACAAATAAAAAGCTAATAAGGTATATATAAACAAACTAGGAACTGAAATAAAGTAAAATATGAACAGCCCTAAAATGTAGTACTGAAAGATGTGAACTAAATGAATATGAGGTGTTAGGAGAATCAAAATGCAGAAGAAGAAATAAAATTATAGATTATTTAATAATAAGGAAATAAAGGTGGAGGTACAAAATGCACGTTTAGTTTTAAATTCTTTAGGCATTGATAATGCATAAGGAAATGTATGTAGGAATGAGAAAATTTGCAAATCAAAGGAAAATAAAAAAATTTATAATAAAAAATGAGATGGAAAGAATTAAATATAGCCTAAAAGCTTAGGCTTAGGTATTAAACGAAAGGAGAAATGAACGGACCAAGTTTTAGTAATGAGGTAACTATTTTAAAACGTACATGCAATAAAAAAGAAACGAAGGGACCACATACACATCTTGAAATTCAATTTTTTTCAAAACGTAACCAAATTAATTTCATTCACTCAAATAATACTCAATTTGTACACCTATAAATTTTTATCTACGCATAATTAATAAAATTATACTTACCTGTAAAATGAAAACGTTTAATTCTTTTATTTCCATTAAAGCACCATTTCTGTTTAACACAAAATGTGTGTTTCTTTTATTAAATCTAATAATTGCAATCAATATTTTCGTTCCTTTTAATCGAAATATTTCCATTACATTAACTGCAATAAATAACAAAGTTAAATTTCAAAATAGATAAACCAAAATGGATAAGAAATAAAAAAAATTGTTTCCTTAAGTCATTTAAACTTGTTTATAAATTTGTTGTTTTGCACCACAGTAATAAATAATTTACTTAAATTATATTCCTACTCTTATAATTAATCTGTATGCTAAAGTAGCGTTCAAATAAATATATATTTCTTTTTTTTAACAAATCATTCTATTCTTTACTCTAATGAAATTAAATCTACATTCACAAATGAAACATTCATTTTATTTGATATAAACTTTCTTCTTTTCATTAAATCAAACTTTTCTTATATTTTCACAAAACATAAACTACGTTTAGTTGCACTTATAAACTTACAATTTAATGTTCTTTGTCTTATTAATTGATATTATTCAATCACATTAATTTCAATTTATTACAAAGGTGAATATCCAAATGGACTAAATAAATGTAATGAGAAATAGAAAAATTATTTCCTATCAAACAGTGATTTAAACGTATTTATGCACTAATGGATACAAACAGGTATTACACATTTCTTACTAAATAATAATTTATTAACCCTGAAATCATTCTTTTCGCTACCAAACATTTTAAATAAATAAACAAATGATTCTTTTTTGATAAAGAAACATTTATTATTCCTTATTAACATTTATTATTCTAATCAATTGGATTTTACATTCAGACAATTGTTAATATCATTCAAACCAATATTATTAAAATACACACTAACATTCGTTATCATCCTTATATTATTGCAAACATATGTCATTAAGAGAAATTTTAATTAAGCTCATAATTTGTAATGTAATCTAATTTGTATCAATAAAATCTTAATTTTTTTTATTCCTAACAATTTTATTTAAAAATCTTATTTAATTTAATACTTTTAAATGTTTAAAAATGCCTGTCGTTGCATCTCTACTATTTTCAACTTGAAAATCTTGATATACTTATCTAAGCTGTATAAGTATATGCACACAACATTTCACTTTCAATGCTTAGTAAACTTTTCCATATAATTATATCAACGTTATAAGTATACTCACAGAACCTTCATTTTCAGTAATTAAAAAATGTATCCATATGCTTATCTCAATGGTATAAGTATATTAAACAATCTTAAGGCAGATTTCCTCTTTTTCGGATTCATATAAATGGGCCAAACAAATCGTCATTCAAAAACATTATTTACTATGAACCCAAAGCACATTCCTTTTGATGAATGTAAATGGGTTTTATGGAAATTAGACCAAATATACTTACTACCACGTTTTGAATTCAAATTTGTAATATCCTTCGATTACAGACAAGTTAGAGAACTATCTTGGCCTCGACATACATTCTTAGTTCTTGGGATGGGGAGGAGTTTTCATACCTCGGAATTTGGTGTTAAAAGAATATTCACCATTCCACCTTAAGTTATAAAGGTCATTTACGAAAATCAAATCTCTTTTCCTTTTATAAAATTCCTTTTTATAAATCTCCTTTCCATTAAAAAAATCATTTTATAAATTTCCAAATTTGTTTATAAACTCCTCTTGTAAATCTCATTTACTTATCACAAACCTTCAGTATCAAGATGGAACCAAATACTTTCCATAAAAAGATCATTCTTCACATTACTATAAATCCAAAAATGTGATTTATCATTTCAAATTTAAAAATGACACCATTACCCTTTTTATATAATATCTTATATAAATCTGTTCTTTTATTTATAATGTTCCATCTATAAATCTATTTTCCATAATATGCTTTATGTAAAGCATTTTGTAAATATTTATTCCAAAGTACTTCTTTCTTCTTTTAGAATAGAATCACATTATTATAAAAGATAAATTCCCCTTTTTCATTATAATAAACATTATAATAAATATTTCCTCCAATACTTTTAAAACATTTCCATATATGTTAGAAAAGACGAACAAAAAGGTTGAAGTAAAACAAAGTAGTCCAAAAACTGATTTCTCAATAAAATGCAACAGAAAATTCCAGAAGTCATATTTAAAATCATTCTCGAACAAAAAATATTTCAAATCAAAAACAACAAATAATAGTATTTTCGAAATACTATAATGAAGCCTAAACCTACCACAACCTTTAACTAGTACTATCACTGATCTATGCTGACAAGTTCAACTTTACAACAATTCACATCCAATAAGGCTAAGCTACAAAGCTTTAAGCATTCAACAATTTATACAGAAAGTATATAAGTGAAATTAAAATAAACACTTGCAAGAAACCCTTTAGGGACTCCCTACAAAATTCCCTTGCAAACCATTTCATATGGCATTCGCTTTCTAAATTGTGAATTTAACCAAACCGAACAACCAAACTATCACAACCCGCCCTTCTCGACCCTCGAAAATCGACACAAAATACACCACAGAATAATCTGTCGATTGTAACAACCCGCATATTTATCAGTTTTATATTTAAATATTTTATTTAAATATTTTATCGTTCATCGGATTTTGGCCCGAAAATGTACTTTTTGTAAATAGTCGAATTGGGACTCGAGACCACCCCCATTGAGTTCAAAATGACGTTTGCGACCTTTTTGAGTATAAACTTCGATATGTTTGGAGTAAGTTGAATTTTTCTACTTTTTCTTTAGGTCTTTGGGTTGGGTTTCAGCCCATTAACCCCACTTATACTCTAGTTCAGCCCTCTCCTCTCCATTCACTCATTCCCACTCCTTAAACTCAAGCTCCAACTGAAAATGGGGGAAAGGAAAGGGAATTAGAAACTCCAAGCCCTAGTTCCTCTTGCTAGCTCAAATTCTTGCTCCAAAATTAAAGAGAACCCATTGGTAAGCCTTCTCTTCTTCTTCTCCAACTCATTCTCTTATCAATTTCAGAAATTCCTAAACCTAACTTTGGGAATGTTCTTCTTTTAAAGCTTAGAATCAAGCTTCTTGAGTTGGATTTGAAGAGTGTTTGATCCTCCTTTGTTTTCAAGCTTCTTCTTCATTGATTTGGGTTCAAAGGTGATATTTTTATCTCACATCTTAGTCTATATTTATCTTCGATTGTTAGGTATGAATTCCTAACACTTATTCGTGTGCATTTGCTTTTGGTTTGGATTGCTTTTGTGAATATTCCAATTTTTGGTGTTTTGGGGTCAAATCTTTAAAAATCATAACTTTGATGTTTTGATCATGTTTTTGGTGATGAACCAAAGAGCTTATATGGCCGGGTAGTCGATTGGCATAAACCCTTAACGCCGTTGCTCGTGCGATTACAGTTTGGTCGAGATTTGCACCTCATTTGAAATAGGGTAGGAAGTGCAAGAATACATGATTCGGCCGACCGAGCCCCTGGGCCGGCCGACCGACCTATAGTCCGAGCACTTCCTGCCTCTGTTTAGGAAGTGCTGGTTACAGGCTTCAGCCGACCGAGCCCCTGGGCCGGTCGACCGACCTGGTGCCCGAGCACTTCCTACCTCTGGTTCGGTCAACCGCCTCAGGGAGTCCGGTTGACCGACCTGCTCCTATTTGCAAGTTTTGCCTATTTGCCTATTTGCTTGAGAATTCCAACTTCAATCGATTCGTGTTGATTCCCTTTTGTTATCATCACTTATTATCGACTTTGATGACATTTTCTTCGTGATTTATGGGAATATCCATTTTGATGGATTCGGTATCGATTTCTTGGATTTTATTCACTTCTTCGAATGTGAATCTTTATGAATTGATTGTTTCTACAATCACTTCTATGATTTGTCACTTAAAAATATAAAGGTTTTCTATACTAGTAGTAAATATCAAAACTCTTTCTTCAAATGATTTCAACACTATTTTATTACAAAGCTCGTTTTCTCAAACCGATTTCCAATCTATTAGTATATATAAACCTTTACCTCACTCGTATGAGAAATCTAATTAAACGGCTTAGTAAAACAAGTGGTATGAAACCCTTGCGTTTACTTCGTCGGTTAATTCTTGGACTTATTCGATTGAATCTCTTGTGACAATTTTCTAGTGGAGATCTACAGTTTGTTCGTAAATATTTAAGTTAAGCAAGTAATTATGGGACATTGAGCTAAACTCATATATTTACTAGCTTAGTGTAATTGACACTTCTCGATTGATCGATGACGATCATCTTTGTGGTTTAGACTAGCAATGTGCGATGTCTCTTTGTCTGTATGGAGGAATGTACCTCATTTTATTGAGCTTCGTCTCATTTATCGCATGGGTCGTATCTTTCTAGATACGTCGATGTTTATTTCACGCATGGGTCGTACCTTTCTAGGTACGTCGATGTTTATTATGCTTGGGGTGTACCTTTTTAGGTGCATCGATGTTTGTTTACTTCGTGGAGCAATCGGCTCAATAAGTTGGGACATGGGGCGTATCTTTCTAGTTGCGTCGATGTTCGTCTATGCATGGGGCGTATCTTTCTAGGTGCGTCAATGTTTATTTATGCATGGGGTGTATCTTTCTAGGTGCATCGATGTTAGACATTACATGGGGTGTATCTTTCTAGGTGCATCGATGTTTATTTACGCATGGGATGTATCTTTCTAGGTGCATCGATGTTTATTTGTGCATGGGGCGTATCTTTCTAGGTGCGTCGATGCTAGAGCATGGGGCGCATCTTTCTAGGTGCGTCGATGTTCGAATGTGGATGGGGCGTGTCTTTCTAGGTGCGTCGATGTCCAGTTTATGGGATTGGCCATCCTTTTATTGTGATTTATGGATTTCGTGTGTTGAATTCTGAAATTTATGTTTCACCAACTTTTACGATTGGCATTGATATATATGTCATTTATTGTGGCTTGGTGAATGAAATTAGGAGTATGACATTCCTTTTTATCTTTGAGAAGATCTTTGCGATATTGATTAAGCTCTTATTGATTTTTCAATTATTTATTTATCACAGCTTGGCATTGTGATTATTATACGTTTAGTCATATTTCTTATTCTATATCATTTCATCTGATATTTATAGCTAGACTGATCCGTTTATTATTTTCTTATTAAATAATACTCGGGTCAGACTGAGATGTTACAGGTGCTTCTGCTTGACTTCTCATCCAGGATCATTACTCTGACTTTTGGCTAACTACTTAGATTAGTAGTTTATTTTGTTGTATACACTTGAGATATAGACTCATAGTTGTATTCTTTTGTATGGCACGTGTTACTATTCTTTTGTATTATGGTGGATCTTTTTGACCACTACTCTGATATACACTTTCATGTGTTAGTTATATATTCATATCTTCTTCCGCCTTTGTGATATGAATTATCTGTGACTGATTTGTGTTATGTTTATTTCTATATTTGTTTCCGAAGATTATTATAGCCACTGTGTAGTAGCCTTGTGTTTGTATCGGTATGTCGGATTTCCTCTTGAAATAAAATGCATGTTATACTTTCTGACATATCGGTGCTCGCGCAAAGCAATTACACGGAGGGTCGCTCCTCAACAGCCTTATTCTCCGTGCTAGTTGACAGCATTACTCCGTAGTGTTCTTGGCTAGCGTGGGTATAGAGGTAGGGCGTCACAGCTTGGTATCAAAGCTAAGCTTCGGAACAATATGGAATATTATAATAAGGATCATCGTCCTAAGTCCATCTTAGGAGTCGTGCTTTAGGATTTAATTCGAGTCTTCGTACATTTTCATCCTATTTTCTTTATGATTCCTTGTTTTATCTATCAAGATTTCTTGATATTATTTTGAGAATAACTTTTTCCTCTTCTTTCTTTCTTTCTTAAATAAGAGAAATGGCTAGACCAGGCCGTCCCAGCGCTGGTCAATCTAGTGCTACTCCTCAGGATGGAGTATTCAAGTCTGCTCAGCAGCTTTTAGATCTCGTGAAAAATGCTCAAGCTGCAGGACCCAATCCGGAGGCTACTCATCCTAGATCCGGTTTCGCACGCTTGTGCAGAGACTATACTGATTTGGGTGGAAGGCCATTCATGGGATCCGAGAGTGTTATAGAAATTCAAGCTTGGCTCAAGTCATGCGATCGCATCTTTTTCCGCATGAACCTTATTGATCTACATCGAGTCCAAGTGGCTTCTAGCATGCTCCAAGAAAGAGCATTAGATTGGTATGAGCTTTTAATTTCTGAAATCATTGAGGCGGATCTCACTTGGGAGCAATTTCGAGATAGATTCGAATTGAAGTTCGTGCCGGAGGCTGAAAAAGTAACTTTAACACGTCGTTTTATTGACCTTGTTCAAGGTGAATCTTCTGTGACAGACTATGTCGCATCTTTCGAATCTCTGTCCAAATACGGGGTTGAATACATCAACACCCCATTGAAGAAAAATCAGAGATTTGTCTATGGCTTGAATAAGAATCTTAAGAAGCCATTACTTCTGAAACTTCAGGTTTCATTTGATCAGCTTATTGATATCGCTCTTCGTCTTGAAGAGGCCGATAATGAAGGTGATGTCGAAGTTGTGCGTGCCCAACAAAACTTCAACAACAACATGAAGAGGCCTATTAAATTCAAAGGCCCCATTCCCAACAAGAAAGGGAGGCAAGAAACCTCGGTAGCAAAAGCACTTACCTCTAGTCGTGGACAATGCTACAATTGTGGTTCCACGAACCACTATGCAAGGGAGTGTTCGAAACCCCTCTTTTGTCGCTATTGCAAAAATTCGGGTCACCATATTAGTGCATGTCCCGTACTTCAAAGTAAGAAGGAGGGAGAGCTCAATGCAGTGCAAGCCCCTAGTGGCACTTCTCGTGGTCAAGGTATTTCTCATTTAATCCTTGATTACATTTATTTTGTGATCATCTTATTTGAGCTCTTTTTGATATGGGTTTCATCTCACTATTTTATATCAAAAGAACTTGTGATTCTTTTTCTTTGAAAATATTTTGGGCTTGATGACTTCTTTGAGGATTGTGAATTCGGATGGTAGATCCGCAACACTCAATTTGTCTTTATTGATGTCGAAATTATTTTATGTGATTTTCTTTCCGAGCCAATTTTTACTTAAGCTTCGGAATTGATTTTTGTAAGGATTGGCTCAATCGTTGTGAAGCTCATATCCTATTTTCCGTGTGGACTATTCATCTTCGACATTTTCTATCTGTTAAGCAGATTTCTATTTTTTCTTGAGATTCCGATTTCAAATTTTTGAATGCAACATTTTATTCTTTAAGCCCTCAAGATGAGAATAGTGTTATTTCTCTTATCTAAATAATTTGTGAAACTTTTCCGGTATTTTTGAGCTCGTCTTAGGATTATCACCTAAGTAATCTTTTGTGTGGTGCTAAGGTCTTTTCAGTTTGACCCTACCACCGGTTTTCATTTGCTACGAGTTGCGGAAGTTAGCATTCCACTTACCGCATTCCGCACTCGTTATGATTCTTATGAATGACTCATTATGTCATTCGGTTTATCCAGCTTATTTCATCCAATTTATAAATCGAATACTCTATGAATATTTCGATGAGACCATTCTTGTATTTATTGATTTTGTATGAAAATAGTAATTTAAAATTTTGCAAATCTTTTCCACAAGATTTATTTATAGGTCAAATTGGATTTTGTTCTTGAAACGAACAAAGAATATTCTTAAAAGTTTTTAAGAAACATGTTTATTATCTAGAAGATGATTTTTTGATTTTATTGCCCGTTGAGTGCTTTAAGAATTTTGGTCGATGCGCTTGATCAACGTTATCGATAGGAATTTCCTAAACGCTTTGATGAGACAATCAAACACAGTAAAATTCACTTCAAATAAGTAGAATTTTCTAAAAAGATGATTACATAAGTTAATTGTTATTTTGAAAGTTTTAGTTTTTGGGAAAGAAGATTATTTGAAAGAATTCTTTTCTGATACTCTTATTCTTGTGTTTCCCGATGGGGACCAAGACTTTTTCTTTTGTACCAATGCTAATCGTATTGGTTTGGATGTCGTTCTCTTACAAGGGAGAACGTGCTATCACTTGTGCTTCTAAATCATTATAGCTTATCGAGAGTAGATATGCCACTCATGATCTAGTGCTCGCGGCTATTGTTTTCACTTTTAGAATTTGGCATCATCATATTTGGATGAGAAATTTGTTCTCCACCTCGATCATAAATCTTTGGAATATTTATTTTCTCATAAGGAACTTCATGTTGACTCGAGTTCCTAGCATCTTATGATCTGGATATTCTTTCTATTCCCAAAGGGGAAATCATGTTGCCAATACGTTTTGTCGTAGGCAACAAGTTGTTGATTCTTTGAGGTTGTCTGAATGGAATTATCTTTTTATCAAGTTCATCGGACGTTTTGATATACTTCGTTTTATTGAGCTTTATCTCATTTTTTTTACGGACTAGCGTCCGATGTTCTTTTATGGTGTTCGGTTCATCAGATGTACTGTTATTATACTACATCGATGTTCCGTCTTATCTGGATCAATGGATGTACCATTATTTTACTACATCGTTGTTTCGGTTTAACGGTTCATTGGACGTACCGTTTTTGTACTACGTCGGTGTTCCAAATTATTCGAGTTTCTAGTTTCTCGGGCGTACCGTTTCTGTACTACGCCGTTGCACTGGCTCAATTTTCTGTTATTCTTGACGTTTTCTACGTCTTTTAACTATGGAAATGTTTTTAGGTTTCCTATTTTATTCTTGAGCCCGGTGATATTGAGGAAATTGAAGTTTCACCAAATTTGACTTTTGAGCAACATTCTATTCGCATCATTGCTTCGGACGTTGAGCGCCTTCCATATAAAGATATTCTCTTTGGTAAAAGTTCAATGGTTCTCAAATCCTAAGGATTGCTCTAGAGAATTCATCAAGCGATCCCGTTCGTGCTAACTCTTTCGTGCTCTTTATGGTGAACTAATTATTTCAATTTTCCTTTGCCTTGATATGCTTTTATGGTTGATACTCTTTATTTTCTTCTTAAGTATCGCGAGGACGCAATTTCTTTAAGGGGGGAGTCTGTAACAACCCGCATATTTATCGATTTTATATTTAAATATTTTATTTAAATATTTTATCGTTCGTCGGATTTTGGCCCGAAAAGCTACTTTTTGCAAACCGTCGAATTGGGACTCGAGACCACCCCCATTGAGTTCAAAATGACATTTGCGACCTTTTTGAGTATAAACTTCGATATGTTTGGAGTATGTTGAATTTTGCTACTTTTTCTTTAGGGCTTTGGGTTGGGTTTCAGCCCATTAACCCCACTTATACTCTAGTTCAGCCCTCTCCTCTCCATTCACTCAGTCCCACTCCTTAAACTCAAGCTCCAACTGAAAATGGTGGAAAGGAAAGGGAATTAGAAACTCCAAGCCCTTGTTCCTCTTGCTAGCTCAAATTCTTGCTCCAAAATCAAAGAGAACCCATTGGTAAGCCTTCTCTTCTTCTTCTCCAACTCATTCTCTTATCAATTTTAGAAATTCATAAACCTAACTTTGGGAATGTTCTTCTTTTAAAGCTTAGAATCAAGCTTCTTGAGTTGGATTTGAAGAGTGGTTGATCCTCCTTTGTTTTCAAGCTTCTTCTTCATTGATTTGGGTTCAAAGGTGAGATTTTTATCTCACATCTTAGTCTATATTTATCTTCGATTGTTAGGTATGAATTCCTAACACTTATTCGTGTGCATTTTCTTTTGGTTTGGATTGCTTTTGTGAATATTCCAATTTTTGGTGTTTTGGGTTCAAATCTTTAAAAATCATAACTTTGATGTTTTGATCATGTTTTTGGTGATGAACCAAAGAGCTTATATGGCCGGGTAGTCGATTGGCATAAACCCTTAGCGCCGTTGCTCGTGCGATTACAGTTTGGTCGAGATTTGCTCCTCATTTGAAATAGGGTAGGAAGTGCAAGAATACAGGATTCGGCCGACCGAGCCCCTGGGCCGGCCGACCGACCTGTAGTCCGAGCACTTCCTACCTCTGTTTAGGAAGTGCTGGTTACAGGCTTCGGCCGACCGAACCCCTGGGCCGGTCGACCGACCTGGTGCCCGAGCACTTCCTGCCTCTGGTTCGGTCAACCGACTCAGGTAGTCCGGTTGACTGACGTGCTCCTATTTGCAAGTTTTGCCTATTTGCTTGAGAATTCCAACTTCAATCGATTCGTGTTGATTCCCTTTTGTTATCATCACTTATTATCGACTTTGATGACATTTTCTTCGTGATTTATGGGAATATCCATTTTGATGGATTCGGTATCGATTTATTGGATTTTATTCACTTCTTCGAATGTGAATCTTTATGAATTGATTATTTCTACAATCACTTCTATGATTTGTCACTTAAAAATATAAAGGTTTTCTATACTAGTAGTCAATATCAAAACTCTTTCGTCAAATGATTTCAACACTATTTTATTACAAAGCTCGTTTTCTCAAACCTATTTCCAATCGATTAGTATATATAAACCTTTACCCCACTCGCATGAGAAATCTAATTAAACGGCTTAGTAAAACAAGTGGTATGAAACGCTTGCGTTTAGTCGGTTAATTCTTGGACTTGTTCGATTGAATCTCTTGTGACAATTTTCTAGTGGAGATCTACAGTTTGTTCGTAAATATTTATGTTAAGCAAGTGGTTATGGGACACGAAGCTAAACTCATATATTTACTAGCTTAGTGTAATTGACACTTCTCGATTGACCGATGACGATCATCTTTGTGGTTTAGACTAGCAATGTGCGATGTCTCTTTGTCTGTATGGAGGATTGTACCTCATTTTATTGAGCTTCGTCTCATTTATCGCATGGGTCGTATCTTTCTAGATACGTCGATGTTTATTTCACGCATGGATCGTACCTTTCTAGGTACGTCGATGTTTATTATGCTTGGGGTGTACCTTTTTAGGTGCATCGATGTTTGTTTACTTCGTGGAGCAATCGGCTCAATAAGTTGGGACATGGGGCGTATCTTTCTAGTTGCGTCGATGTTCGTCTATGCATGGGGCGTATCTTTCTAGGTGCGTCGATGTTTATTTATGCATGGGGTATATCTTTCTAGGTGCATCGATGTTAGACATTACATGGGGTGTATCTTTCTAAGTGCATCGATGTTTATTTATGCATGGGATGTATTTTTCTAGGTTCATCGATGTTTATTTGTGCGTGGGGAGTATCTTTCTAGGTGCGTCGATGCTAGAGCATGGGGCGTATCTTTCTAGGTGCGTCGATGTTCGATTGTGCATGGGGCGTGTCTTTCTAGGTGCGTCGCTGTCCAGTTTATGGGATTGGCCATCCTTTTATTGTGATTTCTGGATTTCGTGTGTTGAATTCTGGAATTTATGTTTCACCAACTTTTACGATTGGCATTGATATATATGTCATTTATTGTGGCTTGGTGAATGAAATTAGGAGTATGACATTCCTTTTTATCTTTGAGAAGATCTTTGCGATATTGATTAATCTCTTATTGATTTTTCAATTGTTTATTTATCACAGCTTGGCATTGTGATTATTATACGTTTAGTCATATTTCTTATTCTATATCATTTCATCTGATATTTATAGCTAGACTGATCCGTTTATTATTTTCTTATTAAATAATACTCGGTTCAGACCGAGATGTTACAGGTGCTTCTGCTTGACTTCTCATCCAGGATCATTACTCTAACTTTTGGCTAACTACTTAGATTAGTAGTTTATTTTGTTGTATACACTTGAGATATAGACACATAGTTGTATTCTTTTGTATGGCACGTGTTGCTATTCTTTTTTATTATGGTGGATCTTTTTGACCACTACTCTGATATACACTTTCATGTGTTAGTTATATGTTCATATCTTCTTCCGCCTTTGTGATATGAATTATCTGTGACTGATTTGTGTTATGTTTATTTCTATATTTGTTTCCGAAGATTATTATAGCCACTGTGTAGTAGCTTTGTGTTTGTATCGGTATGTCGGATTTCCTCTTGAAATAAAATGCATGTTATAATTTCTGACATATCGGTGCTCGCGTAAAGCAATTACACGGAGGGTCGCTCCTCAACAGCCTTATTCTCCGTGCTAGTCGACGGCATTACTCCGTAGTGTTCTTGGCTAGCGTGGGTATAGAGGTGGGGCGTCACATCGATGCTCGTGTGCCGGAAAAGACATATTGTTGAAGGAAAAGAAAGAAGATAGAAGAAAGAATGAACTAACAGTAAAAAAACTGACAGTCGCAGCGGAACAAAATATAATAGTCAATAACAGGTCTTTACAAAAAATGAAAACTATATCTGTTTTATATATTACATCATCAGGGTATCACAAACAAACAACAATTACTAGACTGACAATTTCAAACAATCACAACAGCGGATATAAACTAACACGGTAATACGTCTCGGACTCCAGCTCCTCTCCTGAGCTCCACAGCATCCTTTTCTGCAATCTATAATACTTGGTCTGACCCGAGCATTATAATAAAATAACACCCGAGTCAGTCTGGAATACCAGCGTGAGAGAAATACACCTAAATTGATTATTAAAGTTTCAAAGTCCTTTGAAATCAAAAGCATCTCGTAAGACCACGCCACAAATAAACATGTCGGGTTTTTAACTTATGATAGCCAAAACACTTTTTATCAAAATCCTCTGATATAATAATATTGTCTATAGAAAGTAAAATAGAATCTAGCTGAAATGCTTGCATCTCATGTTTCAGCAATAGTTGGGCACAACCAAAACTGTACAGGCACGTAGGGAGAATGGATTTCCAACTAATGACTAGGCACTGGGGTACCACCTGTCACAATACCTGGTCTAGATCAGCGTACCGAGGATCCACCCTAAATCCCCTACAACACAAGACCGGGACTACCCCTTACTGGATAATCCCGAGTAAGATCACCCCACGGTTGGGATCAGCAACCGCACCACTAAGCCGAATAAAAAGGGACATCTAGACAAGGATGACCTCACCCTAATGAGTGCTACCCACTTAGCCTTGCTGCATATCCCCTAATTTTTAGTCATTCCTGGTTGATGAGGCTCGAGGCTAAGCGTTACGTTTTTATAACATATCACTTATAATGCTCATCGTCCGCCTGATGATGTTCTGAAAGCATTCATCCATACTAGTCCGTCCCAGGTTCGAACGGAACCAAAGCCACTACTCCTACTACATCCATTTTGGAATCACCTCAGGATTAGTAGCGACTAGCCCTTGCACTTCACTACTTCATCTTCGAATCCAAACTCTTGTTTTCCACACGAAAACGTACAAACCGGATCGAAGTGGTTTTCGAGAAATTAATCCCGATCCTCGTCTTTTCAAAACGATCAGCGCATTGGCCAATATTGATAGTTGGTTATGTAGTTATCAATTAAAATCCACAACATCCATCAGACAATAAATAATCACCCAAATTATTTATTAACCTCAAAAATATCTTCGCAAGATATATTTCTATTTTCAACCCTTTTTTTTTTAAATAGATTTTAAAACCGCGCTCTTCTCATGGAATAAATTCCCATCTATTTATTTCCACTGAAAACACCAAGTACAAATACCTTAGATTTCAAAGCGATTAAATCAGTTTATTCTAAAATATAACTTAAATATTTAAATTAGACTACTTAAACATTTATTCAAAAATATATTTTAAAAATATTTAAAGCATAACCATTTTATAAGACATAAACAAATTTTATAATAAATGTTAAGTTACATTAAATTTTAAAAGAGGAGTTACAAAATTCTATACTAGTTTCGAATAACTTTAACCAAACTATCTTTAAAATAAATCCATTTTATAAAATATAAATATTAAAAATATTTTTTTCAAAACATAATACTAATTAACCCTTTAAAATAATTACTACTATAACTAACTTGATAAATATTCACTTTTAAAATTTATTTTTACAACTTAAATAATAATTTCTTGAAACCATTCTTGTAAAACAACTTCAAAACGTCTAACTTTTACTCAAAAATTTGCTTTAAAAACGTACTTGGCTTTTCAGGAAAATACACTTCCATTTTTAAATAAATCAAAGAACTACTTTTATAAATCCTACTAGATTTATCTCAATTCAAATTTACGTTTAAATCCCGTAGATTTATCCCAACATTTTAAACATAAACCCTTTTTATTATTAACACATTTCCCATTTCTTGGAAATCACTTCCAAAATATACTTAGAATATGATTACTAAGTTCTTTATTCACATTGTACTTTTGAAAATCTATAAAAGTTTCTTAAGTAACTTAAATCAAAAATTTCCTTTTTATATGAGGTTATTGTATCAAATATTCATATTAAATTCCCTTTAGAAAACATAATACTAAATTACCTTTTTAAATAATTAAATACCATAATTACTTAAATAAACATTTACTTTCACTTAAAAATAATTAAAAAAAAAATTTCTGAAATATTCTAAAATCATCTTTCAAAACTTTCTAGTTTATACTTCGAAAACTTTTCTTTGAAACGTGCTTAGTTTCCAGGAAAAATACACTTTCCATCCTTTAAAAATAATCTCGCTATTATTTTTAAAACAATTGGCACTTCTTATAGAAATTCCCTCTGGAAAGCTGTATCTTTAATATTTATCCCCGATACATATTCAATTTCATTTATAAACCCAGTTTATAAATTTCTATTTCTCATTTCCTTTTAAATCCCTATCTCAAAAACACTTCCAATTTCCAAACTAATTCTTGAATTTAATTTCCTTAAATTCATTCCTTAAAAATTCCCTTTCATTTTAATTTAATCCCAATTTATTTTATTTATATTTTAAAATCCCGGATTTTGTTTCAATCATAACATAGCACAATCAAATTCCAAATTAATCTATCACAGTACGTAAATAAAATGCATCATCAATTATGAAAATAATTCCTCATTTTGAGGAATGTCGATGGATCCCTCCAACCTGTTCCCTGCATTTACAGATGTTAGCACGACAATAAATATCGATCAAATCTGATAATAGTTATCACATACAACAAATCAACCAATCAACCATTTAAATATTAGCTATTTAAAACTAGCTAGCATTCCAGATGTGAGTGAGATTAACTCACCTTGAATTCATCGAGCGTTCCAATTTTTTTTAAATTAAATCAAACAGCGTTCGATTTAATCTAAATTTTTATTTGCTCAAAACGATCCCATATCAGCTCCACAGCGGACTGCTCGTCGCTGCTATTCCGACACTTCTCATTTCGTTGGAATCTGATCATGGATGCACAAGTTATGGACTTATAAAGTTTGTATATAAATTTTTAAACAATTTTTTTTATAATTACCAAACAAAATTAGGTCGCACTTGGATTTGCAAATCTGATCATCCAAGCTTCCTTCTCTTCTTCACGAGAACACAGGCCAGTACAACCCATCACACGTGTGCGCTAGCTCATCACCGTGCCACCATCATCAGCATAGACATCGATCAGCTACCACCTTCAAACACGCAGCCCCATACTCCATCGTCGCCTAAAGCATCGCCGCACTCGGTGCTTCCAATTGCTCGAAATTTTAGCACGAACGGGATCCTTAACGGCCACGATTCTGGCCACCTTGTCGACCCATATACGATCTCGACCGTTGAATACGCAGAGGTCGATACACTATACAACTTCCTAGTTGAAGTTTCCTCACAAAAATCCAACGATTCAAAGAATAAAAGGGGGAATAAGGTGAAGTTCTGGCCATTGGAGCTTATGCTGGCGGCTGTGAAATATAGATCTAGGGTAAGGCCTGAAACGTGTTTATATATAAACGTTTTACTAATATTATATTAATATTATTTCCAATTTAACAAACTTTACAAGCAAACTCCAAACAACGCATGTCGCCTGGCATTTATAAGGTTTTACCTATGTTTCAAACTCAATGGAACGTGTTTCGGAGCCCAATTCAATCATATGTGGAAAATAGCTTTTGAATCGAGTTTAAATATTGAATTATCGATTTCAATTTCAATGCGTTTCTCACCCATACAAGCAAATGGTAAATCCAAATGCTATGAAATTTAAAATCCGATAATAACTATCTATTACGGATCCAATGGAACTGGTTTCATCGAATTCCGAGACTGTGCCTCGGAAGGTTATTTTAACTCGTCGATTAATTCAAGCGATTTTCGAAATCGTCGAAATCACTTAAAATTTCACTTTTAAAATTTTACTAACTTAATTATAAATCATAAATAATCTATAATCACATAATAAATCATTCTGATTCAATTTAAACAAAATCTGATTATTTACATTATTAAAATATTAAATTTCATCATTAAAATAATATAGAATTCCAAATTTTAAACTTATCGACTTTTGATTCAATCCAAAAGTCTAACATCTTTATTTAAATCCAAATAGACTTAAAATAAGTTTTAGAAACTACTTTTATATCTATTTACACCCAGATTCACCAATTATCCCGATTCCACATATTTAATTGTTGTTATCCAATTTCAATTGAATTGCCATATTTGAAATTTTAACTAATTTTATTAATTTAACCAAAATCTTTTTATTTCTAAATCAAATTATAATTCACATTCAACATTTAAAATGAATTAAATGTTCAAAATCTAACGACCAAAATTCCAGGTCGTTACACAAACAACCAATAATAATAGATTTTGATCAACAACTAAGAATTAATATCTAACACATTATTTATTCAATATTAAGTAATCCTTATATTAATTAACTTCAAAAGTAACCTTTTGAACTTTGCATGCACATAACAAGGATTTATTTTGCTCAATAGATGTCTAAAAGAATCTATTTAATTTAATAATAGTAGAATGGTATTTTATTCTGCCAAATAGATATACAAAAGCATAATTAATTTAGTTGTGTTATTGTTTAAATCAATGTGATTATAATCGTTCGCTACTGTTTTATAAATATTTTATACCTCGTCAAAGCTGTTTACAAGTTATACTGTTATTTTCTTAATGTCGATATGAATCTAAAGAAAAAATCCATTGGTAAATTGGATTGGTAATGAACAAAATATCCCACTTTAAAATTCAACATATTTTAGTTAACAATATTAAATAGCCAAATAATAACAATTTATCACCCACAATGAAAAAAGGTCTGGCTTGCTAGCACACCTAAACCCAAGCCCGCTACTGCATTTTCCCTTTGTCTTCTCAAATTAATAAAAAAATGCCTAGGCAAAATTAAAACCAACTCGATCAACTTACGACCGCCATCACCATAGCCATCCTTTGCCCAAGTCGCCCCCATCATCATAACCCCAACTCCACGCCTTACCTCCACGCCCAACCACGTCAAACTCGACCCTCTACGTCGCCGTCATGAACTCAAAAAACAAAATCAAAAACAAAATAAACCAAACCTTGAATCAAGGTTGACCGAAACTACAACGTTGCAGGTGACGTGGGTAATGCAATGTTGTAGGTTGATACTTCATGTCGGTATCGAGAAAATCTAACCATATGCTTATCTTAATAGTATGAGTATATTCACTAAACCTTGCGAAATATTTCATCTCTAAAACCATAGTTGTTTGGGTTAAAACCAATGTCGTTTAAAACATAGTTTACTATAAATCCAAACTCATTTTCTGGGGTAAGTAAAGAAGCAGTATGGATATTAAACCAAATGTACTTACAACACTTTCCAATTTCAAATTTGTAATGTGGTCAGACATGTTATCGCACTACCCTTGTGTAACATCACATCTCTATTCCCATACTATCAAAGAGTATTAGTAAGTAATACTATTAGATAATACCAAGAGTGAGGCTATGTGTGGTACATACGTGAATATTCCCTTGGCTAGCACCGGAATATTAAATCATCGAATAAATAACTCGCCTGTACATACATAGTATCATCACAAAGCAATAAAAACGTGTGTCTCTAAGATAGAACAATACATACTATACAATACATAAACAGAGAACACAAAGTCAAAATCACAGCAATGATATGTAATATATAATACATAAATATATATGGTATTATACAACTCTAGAATTTTCATAAACAAAATTATATAACACATGATTAATTTACAAAATATCACATCCTAGTTTCGCTATGCTCAATATAAAAGCCGGTCTCATTGTCCATATACATGAAATGTCTTGGACTACCATGATTATTATAAATAACAAATGGGTTATACTATGTCTATAATGATGGACGTCAAAAATAATATATGAAAGTAATATGACAATTATAATGACGATAGCATAACAATCTCAATACATCTCAAATGCCTATCCATCAAAAAGCCATACAGAATGTCATCACTCATATAAATCAAATCAGTAGAAATAAAAAATACAGAATAGATGGATGAATCATCCATATAAAAAACATCATCAAAGAATATGAAAATACCAAGTAAATCAAGTTAGCACACAGCAACACTCCTAAACAATTACCTTTGGTTAACACAAAGCAATGCTCTAAGGTGAATATATCGGGATAGCACACAGCGATGCACTCATATTATATAATGGACATTCCTAGCTGTTCTGTAATCAAAGTTATAAAATGAGTAATCACCAAACAGTATGAATATAATAGGGACTGGCAACAATTTTGACATATGGCCTCTAGGATTATCAAATCATTAAAGGATATATATATATATATATATATGTAAGATAATCTACCGTCACATGGATATACCAGAACCAAAAGGAAGACTAATAGCACACGGCATGCTTTAGGAACCTAGGGTTAACTAGCATACAGCAATGTAGCCGGATCCATTCCTACAGTCTTTTGTTACCTCAACGGACTTCATTTGACCCCATCCACCTATGACTCATCATCGTATACTCTTGGTCATGACCGTAAACTTTCCCCTATGGTAATATGCTATTGGCATCGGTGACACGGGGGCATTCGCACACAGCGATAGCACACAACTATAAAAGAAATAGGTGTCACTAATCTAGTGCACGACCCCACGATCAGGACGCCACGGTGGATACTGGCTAATTTGGATCATTCCCGAGCCATAAAGAGAGGTGGTCACAATGTGGATGACATACAGTAGTTATATCCTATATCCATACATTGCTCTAGACATAAGCTGACACATGGCTCCAAATAAGTTAACATATGACTATAATGTACTAGAAATCTAATCCCTTGCCGACACATGACTCTGACCATAAGCAGACACATGGCTATACTATGCACCTATCGCAATGGGTATCACAATATACACACGAGCATATCTCTATTTGAGTGTCATTTACTTACTATGAATAATCAAACAAATAACATAATGACATCTAATATCACCGCATGTTATTCAAAAAAAATTTCAATGCTCATGAACTACACTCCGTACTGGATATCTCTATGTGACAAGTCCCATAAATAACAAAAAAATTACCGAAAGACCCAAACCACATGGTATCACAAAACCGTTTATTTAATTCTAATTACACAAAAACAAAATCACTCAATCAATAGAAAGACATCATCACCGTATAATATCAAAATACTAATCAAATCAACCTCAACGATGTGTCATTCATATAATTCAAGTTAATGTATATAATAAATAAAATCAGAAAAGGAAGGAAAATAGATTAAGCAAATACATAAACAAAAAATCAGTACTCAATAAACTATCACAAGTTAAAATATTATGTAACAAAATAAGTAAGCGGAAAGGGATATTATTAATTATATACTCTGGAACTAAATAGAAAACTAACTAAACCCAAATATATAATAGTATACGATAAATAACAACTTCTCAATCTTTTATAAAATTAAATAATGTTATAGTATTCACAAATAGCATTAGAAAATCCATTTCTTTCATTTGATAACCTAAAATAGATTGTAAAATTAAATATCACATTTAAGAAAAATTCCATAATTTTCAGTATGTAGATTCTATTTATAAATAATTATCAATTGTCCAAATAAATTGATCAACATATTTGAAATTAATTAAATACATTATCAATAATTGAGTTATATATTAGAAATTCATAAATGATAACCATGAAATACAATACACTATTTCATACCTTTCTATTCAAATAATACAGTTAAAGTTACTTTATCAATTTACTAGAATACAACTTATAAATCCATTCAAATAATATACATGCATACATATACAATAGAGTTTAAAATATATTTTTCAAAACTTTAATATATTAGAAGTATGAAAATATACACTAAAAGTTGTTGAATATTAATTAGAATCCCTTTGATAGCTTTATAGAATTTTATAAGTATTAAATTAATCGTTGTAACTCAAAAATCTAAATACTACTTTAATAAATTAGTAACAAAAATTAAACAAGGTAATTTCTCTATATCAATTAGATAAAACTTTTTCTACAAAACATATTTATTCATAGCACACTTGTATATATATTATATAAGATAAGATATAAGTATATTATATAAATAATAATATACGTAAGTATAAACAAAAATTATAGGCAAAACACATAACATAAAATTCATAGCATAAGATAAAATAAAATTGCAGCAATGATAAAAAATATAATAAGCTAACAAGGATAAAACCAAATAAGTGCACCACAAAATAGAGCCAAATATTCAAAACATATCTAGCATCAAAATATTTAGCGAAAGAATATGCACACATGAATTTACACACACATATCTGCACACTCAGACACACTCGCGAACACCTCTCAAAAACACACTCTTGACCACACACACGACATAGAGAAATACACTCAAACACAAAGATATGCTAATATGCATAATAGCACATGCATGTACACTACATTTACACACACACCCCTAATCTACACAAACTAACACAATACACACGCACACACCCAAAAGAACACACACATGAAAAAGCAAGCAAAAGGAATGCCGACTGATCACCTCCACCGATCGACTGACCATGGCCGACCGGTGGACCAAATAAGCCAACTGGTTGGAGTGGTTTCAAGCGAGGTCGATCGCCTGCAATGAAAATCCATCAGCCTAATTCGATCGCTTTGATTCAATCCAAAAACTCAAACATATATTCACTTAATCTTTAAACCTAGCAATGTATATATCATGATATAGACTAACGTATAAATCCACGAGTGAGATACTTACTTGAATACACAGCATTCATCCCCTCCTTCCTTTATAAACATGTGCACATGCGTCAGCGAAACCCAAATCGCATATGAATGTAGGTATGCATCAGTGTCCAAAAGCTCACGCCCAATTTTGAGAATTTATGATAATTTTTCGTGAATTTAAATTGAATTATAGAAGATGTTGGGTTTAGGGGTTGTGATGGATTTTCTAAAGTCAAATAACGTAGTCGTTGATAGTGTATTTATAAACGAAGAAGAAGCATCCGGAGAAAGAGAACTCTAGGCATAGAAAGATTAGGATACACTAATTTGGGTTTGGGATTTGGGATAATAAGGCTTTAGGAATGACAATGAAAGGTGAACAAACAAATATGTATATGTACACACACATATGTATATATTATTATTTTCATAAACTAAATGCTATTTAATTTAAATAAATACAGATTACATTTCAAAATCACTACAATGCTGTATTTCAAATTTTAAACTAAATATCATTTTCATATTTTTAGCCTTTTTAAATTCAAATACACTATATTTTCACTTTTAAAAAAAAATTAAATAACTCCAAATCAATTTTTTAATTAAATACGCAAATTCAAATTTGATCAATCAAATTACTATAATTAACTTAAATTAATTATTACTTAAAAACATAGTTGTTACAAACTCCCCCTTAACTAAATTACATCCTCACAATTTCCTATACAGAAGAGTCTATAACAATACAATTATACCAATATAATTTTATTATATTAATTTTGTTTTCAATATCAAAACATTTATTCAAGGGAAAATAGCTCTATAAAATCTTAGAATCCCTCTAATTAGATTTCTTTTCGAATATCATATATATGCTATTGTATTCTTTCGAAATTCTATTTTATTGTAATTCAAACACAATTCAAATCAAATTATCCATCATTAAATCTTAGAATATTATAAAAAAAGATAAAATTACATCAAATTATTTCTACTAAAATCTCATTTATTCTTTACTAATAGTAAACTTTTCAAATTTATAATTACACACATATACGTTCATATCTGAAATCCCAAACTCTGTAACATTTACACATCATATTTACATGAGAACATTGCTAAATGCAAATTTACAAATATTGTTGTCCAAACTGTTTCCAAATTTCATGAATTTATTCAAACATTCAAACATTTACGGTTTTACAAAATCAGTTTGTTATAACTAGATCACTTTATTAATATTTACAAACTTATTTAGATCACATTCAATTATTTAATTTATTTTTCTAAAATTTCATACATTCCAAATAATAGTAAATTTTCAAATTATACAATTCTTACGTCTCAAAACACAAAACATCATAATTTTTTACACATTTCTAATTATAAAAAATATTCATCAAATTTACACACTTATATTCGTAATTTCTCAAATATCGTAAAATTATAATGACGTTGCCTCACCAAATAATATAGTGATTATTAGTATCAATTGGCTGCAATATTAACTAAATGATCAATATTACTTTGTAATGATCACAGTTATGCACTAATATCTAATGGCTGCAACTATCACCAAAAAGATATACTATGATATAGGATGTCCTTTACAGACCATTTACCAAAATAATTAAAATAAACTATGGTTTCCAAAACCTTTACAAATATATAAATCTCAATTATCACTTTACTAAAATAATTTACTTTGCTTAATTTTCCATTTAAAAAGTTCAACTCTATTCCAAAATACATTAATCTTCTTCAAATTATTTACTTCTTTCTAAATCATCATGTCCAAATGTCTAGTTTAAGCGTTTAGTAATTTCTATCGAATACATGTGCAACCGCATCAGCCAAAATCCTTAACATACTCAATGTACAAGTTAACATAGTCTTCATTTCTTAAATATCTATATGTATATTGCTCAACAAATCATATCAAAAAGCAAATAACAAACAAACATTACTTGTATTTATTTACAATAAGTATAAACTAAATAATTTATTTCATTTCATAGCTTTGATAATTATACACAAATTCCAAAAATCAAATTCAATGCCCGCAGCTTCAAATCATCAATAAACAATAAAGGACTAAATAAAGGTACTCGGAGGAAACTATAATTCCCATGCACACTCTAGTAAATACCGATCAAAATTCAACTGCAATATCTCAAACCACGTATTAAAATGAAATATCAAACCGTCCAAAACAATAAATGTAAATACAACTAGTTGGCCTACCTCCTTTCATCCTTACTACGCCGACCACTTTATTACAATCTCAAAGAAATAAGTGAAAATTAACTATACAATTTCAAAATATCAAATACGTCCCTTGATGATTATTCCCCAGTAATCGTCCTATATATATTTATATACTTCTATTGTCCTTATCATATGCTCACCACCTATCATGCCCAAAGGAACAGAGACCCTATGTCTTATCGAGGTCAATGACTCGTGTCTCATACATATTGAAGGTATTGTTTTGAATATGCTCTGATACAATTTTGTAATGGTGTCCTTCATGGGATGGGCTCTGCTATGGCCACCACTGGTACCTCAAACACTGGTTTTACAGTGAGCCTCTCACCTGACAGCACTCATTACACCAACCTATAAATAGGACATGTGGGGTTAAGAGTCAATGCTTCACTACTGATCAAAAGGCGAGATCCCTTCATCACATGCACACAGCAACTAACCCTGGTAGCATTTTATAACACACCAACTCTATGTGCATAATATCCAAGAGTGTTGCTAAGTAATACTATCAGATAACATGGAGAAAGAGGCTTTATAGTGTACACATATGAATATTCCCTTGGGTTAGCAGTGGAACATATTAAAGCATCAAAAAAATATCACATACATGTACACGGTATTGCACAAAGAAATAAACACGTGTGCCTTCGAGATAGAATAATACATAATATACAATAAATAAATAGAGAACACGGAGTCGGAGTCATAGAGATAATATATATAATACATAAATATATATGGTTTGTTGTAAGGACCCGATTCTTCGACTTTCGAAAATTCAACATCGATACTCACTTTATCGACTGCCGAGCAATCGAACGACGAAAAACCGAACACTTAGGGTTTTAAGAAAAAGAAAAGGACAGAAGAAGAGATAAGAAGATAGAAAATCGAGGGAAAAGAAAATAGAAAATAGAACGGAACAGGAAACAACAGAACAATAACAGAATCTCACAATTCGCAGCGGAACAACATATAATAATAAATGAATAATCTTGAAACGAAGAACTATATCAGTTATTACATTTTATACATTACATTTCATTACATCATATCATCAGAGTGTACAACAACAAACAACATCAAACAGTGCAGCGGAAAAAGAAATACTATATAAACTAGTAATACGCCATGCCATCCAGCTTGCCTCCAGCAACTCCTGAATATCCAGAATATCCTGATAAACCTAACTCTTGACTGCCCGTGTAGAAATTGGTGGGCACCCAGAGTTTAGGAAGGAAAACAATAAACTCCGAATCAGTCATGTGACTGGTGTGAGAACTCAAAACAGTTTATTTATCTTTAAAATCAAAATAGAGGAATATTTTTAAAGTCAATTCGCAATGCTTTTAAAAATGAGACTACCATAAGGCCTCCCGCACACACACACAATGCAAACGCAGAATCGGAGGAGATTTCTCCTTATGATAGTCAAAGATGCTTGATACGCATTTAAAAGAACATTTGATATTATTACTAGTGCATAGTGTAGAGAAAAATTCATTTCGAAAGTAGAATATAAATCTTAGCCAACATAGACATTTCGAACTATGCCTACTATAGCTACCATCCAAACAGTGGTGACCACCATAAGTGAATGGCAGGTTCTACAACTAATACCGTACAAAGTTTCGTATTGGGAATTGGATTTCCAACGAATGATCAGGCCAAGGAACTTCCCATTGCCACATGAGAATGCCTCTGGATGGACATCCCCAAGAACCAAACCGGATCTCTACCAACACAAGGCCGGGTTACCCCTAACTGAGTAACAACTGACCGAATATGCCATCCCCCGGTCCTTTGGGACCTTTCAACCGAGCGCTCGCAATCAATTCACACAATCATAAAGTGTTTTCAACATGAGCAAGTATCTGGGCTCCATACCATGATACCACCCTTTTCCAGAAGGAAATGCACATATCCTAAAGGGCGCTACCCCTCATAACCTTGCCGCATCTTTCCTGTTTTGACCATTCACGGGGTGTGAGGCTCGACGAAGTCACGTCCACAAAAACATACTTTATACAAAAGCCATGTTTTGGGTCAACAAATGATCATAGAAATGATCACCAAGATAGACGATCAAATAAATGATCCTATCATAAATAATCAACACAATGATCATTTAACAGCAACACTCAGCATGTCACATTACCAAATTGGGAATATATCGCTGATAAACTTCAACTACATAACCTCTGAGCTCGTACGTCTCAGAGAAGGGTGTTAAGCTAAAAGAATAAATTCTCCGCCACCAACAGAAATATATTTGAATGAAATCGGCTTTATATCTCAATTTGTAATGTCAGACATACAATCCATACAAGTCTGTTCCGGGCTCGAACAAAACCGAAGGCACTTACAAAGAAGTCCTTGCTATCCGGATAATCTCTAATCACATCCGGACTTCCCATCACATAGGGAGTCTCTATATCGTAGCTACTCGGTGCAAAGACAATCGACGAGTTGTCCTTTCGCTTTCAAAAAGATCCGGTCTTCAACACCGATCTTCAAATGCAATTCACAACGACGTATCACATATTCGGAATGGGTTATACGACCCCATGGTCCTTTCCCGGTTAACCCGAATAGTGAGCGCTTATTCAAAAATAAGTGTGGCATTCAAATTCAAGAAAATCACATCAATTACCCATTCAAAGGGAAATATTGATAGTCGGTTATTGAACTATCAATTGATATGCACACATCACCAGTTTCCAAATAATTTTCCAAATTATTTATTTTCCAAATTATCTTTACAAGATATATAATTTCACACTTCAAAAATAAATCAATATTTATTTTTAAACAAGTTCCCCTTTCTTTTATAAATCCCATAGTGAATTTATAATCCAAAATATCTATGAATATTCGATTTCAATTATTCATTTCAATTTATCTTCAAAAAGATAAATTCTCTAGTATTCACTTTATATTGAAAACATTTCCATACTTATTTATTCATAAGTAATTCACAAATTTTATTTATTTTCAACACTTGGAAAATATTCAATGTACTTAAATCGAGATTAAGTATATATTTCATTCTTTAAGGAAATCATTCTCTTAAACATATTTATTTGGGCCAAAACGAATGTTGCGTAAAACATCGTTACGACAACCCAAAATCACTAGTATAGGGATTCGAAATTAAAATAGATATATAAATCCCAATACTATGCAAAGCATTTCCTTTCGGAAATCATTTACTATAACAACAGTGTTATAGTCCACTATTTCCTTTTATTTCTCGAAAACGTCTATTTCAACAATAAATGTTGAAATCTATGGTTTCGAATCTCAACACATTTTACAACATCGTTAGATCGTTTTAATTCAATTTAGAACATCACATTCTAAACAATTTCTTTAACATATTATTCACTATTCAAAAACATGAATATACTACGTTAACAAATTTCATCATTTCTATACATTTCATTTTAAAGGATTTATTCACAGTCAAAAACGTGAATATAACTCCATTAATAGGTTTCAACAATTTACTTATCAAAATAAGTCGTTTACGAATTTATAAAACAACGTTTATAAATTCTATTTCTATTTGTTTTATAACTACTTCCTTTTTATACATCTCCTTTATTAACCTATTTGATTTATAACTCAATTATAAACCAAAAGTTCACATTATAAGTGAAATACTTATAATTTATTTGTTTGCAAAAATCGTTCCTTTGAACTTCATAATTATAAATCTTATAACTTATAAGATTCAATTATTTATCCAAACCTATTCTTTTAATAACTTTATAAAATTTATAAATCTTATTATTTATAAATTTCATTTATAACTTCACCATTTTAAATTTTATAAATTCCATTCACTTATGCAATCTATTTTCACTTCATTCAAACACTTATAAAAACTCGTTTTATAATGTCAATATTTCAATTTATAAATATCCATTTATAAATCTCTTAATATAAATCAAATTATATTATTCTTTAAAACGTCTTTAAACTCTTTTATAATTCCATCATTCTGATTGATAAAATAAATAAATTTCATAAATCCTATTTTTTAACTTTTCACAATAAATTCAAAAATCCCAATTTAACTATTTTATAAAATCATTAGCCTCATATTTTCAAAAATCAATCTTTTAACTATATTTCTCAAAAATCATAATTTTTATAACTTTAAAAATTATAACGTTTATTTATTTAAAATGGACCAATCCCAAAAATATTTTATAAACGTATACTTTCAAAAATTACTTTAAAAACATTTTAAAATTCCAAAACTTGGTCCAATGATGCTACATACCAAATAGCCAATCACGACAACAACGATATCATATATCGATATGATAATCCATCAAATAACAAAATATCTGAAATCAAATAAATACTGTTGAGGAATCCTGTTGGATCCCTCCAACCTGTTTTCCTGCATCCACAAACATTAGCACAATACCAATTCCGCTCCAGTACGGAATTATCGCGGTATATGGGATTTAATAATATTATCCGCTTAATAGACGGCGCAATAGGGTCTCATCCGCTAAACAAATGCGGGAAAACAATAACTCCAATATATACATATGCCAATATATATATTGCTATTATATATAATACCAATTTCACTGTTTATGAAATATTCGCGGTATATGTTTTTAATAAATAACATCCGCTTACTAACGGCGCATAATGTCTATTTTAACAATCAATAGATAACAATCATCATTCAAACATGCATTCAAATATTTTAAATCTAACTATTTAAAATAAAAATCGAAACTGATTCGATTGAGTGAGAAGTTCTCACATTGATTTCAATTTCGTTTTAGCGATTTATTTCGAATAAAATTAAACGCGCGTTTAATTTTACCCAAAATTCTCACTAACTCCAAGCGACTCCAATCCAACTCCATCGCGTAGTGCTCGTCCATACGATTCCAACGCAACTGGTTTCGCGCGTTTTCGACCTCGTATGAAAAAGTTATGAATTTTTGAAGTTTGTACACGATTTAAACTAAAATTTACAACATAAATTAACTAATTTTAAACCTATTCAATTTAGAGCCACTGGATCCTAGCCCCTTGCATCACGACCGTGCCTATCATCTTCCTCATCTCCACACTCGGCTACAGGCACAAGGCCGAACCCAACTCAACACCTAGGGTTTGATATTGCAACCAATTCGAGCGACATGAACTCGATCGAGATACTCCATCGCGTAGCCCCTAGCCTCCTCTACGTTCGGCCTCGACAAGAGCAAGCTCGGCCACTCCCTGACACGCGCGCACGCAAGTGAACGGCCCACGCACGCGACCACTTTCCCCCCTCCACGCGACGCCGAATTCGATCATAGCCGTATAGAATCGTAGAGCTCTCCTTCCTCTTCAATGTTGTAGTTAACAACTTTGGCTAAAACTTCACGGATTGGAAGTAATTGAGGAAAGAAAATCGAAAAATTCTGGCCATTGATTGTTATGAACGGCGGCTAGGGTTAGGGTTTAGAAATTTTTTTATTTTTTATTTTGTGAGGGTTATTGGTCTATTTATAGGAATTTGAACGAACACTATTCATCCAGAAATTCCAAACTCCAATTTACGCGCCAAAACTGACGTTCCTAGGGTTTATCCCGCGTTCCGGACACAATGGAACAGGTTTCGAAAGCTAATTCGGACATCTGTGCGAGATATGGCAACAAACGATCGATTTAAATTAAACCGATTTAAACGATTTTCTAGGCGTTTTAATTTGTACCGGACAAACGGTAAATCCAATCGACACGAAATTTGAAACCTTACAAAAATATCACATTACGGATCCGATGAAACTAGTTTCGTCGAAATCCGAGACTTTTTGAAAAATGACTATTTTAACTCGCCAAATTAAAATTAAAAACAATTCGATGCGTTTCGAGCTGCAACGATCAAACGATAATTCCGATTGACTCGAAAATTGAAATCCGGTAATAACTAACTATTACGGATCCAATGGAACTAGTTTCATTTAATTCTGAGACTGTTCAAAAATTGACTATTTTCACTAGTCGATTTAATATTAAAATATTCAATTTTCACAAATTAACTTTTAATTCGATTTTAAAAGTTCTAAAATATCATTCTAACTTCAATATGATAAAATAAAATGTTACAAATCATTTTCAATCATATTTAACTCAATTTTCAATTATTTCCATAATTTAACATATTAAATTATCGATTTAATTATTCAATTAAATCCAATAATTCAAATAAAAATTTATTTGACTTATAATTTCACTTATTAATATTTAAAATTAATTAAATATTCAAATTTTAATTACTAAAAATCCTGGGTCGTTACATTTGTCCAATATACAACTCCAAACTTTATAAATATGAAATTATACAACACATGACTAATATATAAAATATCACATCCTAGACTCTTCTATGCTCAATATAATTAAAGCCCATCTCATTATCCCTATACCTTAAATGTCTCGGACTAATCCAAGTATTATAAATAACAAATAGGTTAGACTATGTCTACAATGATGGATGTCAGAAATAGTATATAAAGTTAATATGAAATTATAATGATGATAGCATAACATTCTCAATACATCTCAAATCCCCATCCTTTATAAAATTATATAGAAAAGTGTCATCACCCATGTAAATTGAATCATTAGAAATAAAAAAAATACCATGACAGATGGATGAATTGTCTATACAACCGTATAAATGAGTAATCGTCAAATAGTATGGACATAACATGGACTGACTACACTTTAGACACACAGACTCTAGAATAGTCAACTCATTATAGGATAAAGACATGCGTTTGCCAATCCATATCACACAGATATACTAGAACCACAAGCGAGACTGATAGCGCATAGCATGCTCTAGGAACCTAGGGTCTATTAGCGCACATCAATATAGCCAGATCCATTCCTAAAGTCTTCGGTTGACTCAATGGAGATCATGGCCCCATCCACTAATGACTCGTCTATGCGTAGCCTTGATCATGACTATGCACTATCCCCTATGGTAACAAACTACTAGCCTAAGTGACATACGGGCATTCACACACAATGGTAGCACATAGCTATATAAGAAGTAGGTGTCACGATCTAAGGCACGACTCTACGATCAGGCCGCCAAGGTAAATACTAACCAATCCGGTTCTCTCCTGAACCAAAAAGGGAGTTGGTCACAATGTAGGCGACATCAAGCAATTATATCCTATATCTACACATCGCTCTAAACGCAAGCCGACACATGGCTCCAAATAAATCAACACATGACTATAATGTACTCGAACTCTAATCCCTTACCAACTCACGACTCTAACCATAAGCCAACACATAGCTATAATGTACTTCTAACGCAATGGGTATCACACTATATAAATGAGTGTATCCCCGTTTGATTGTCATTTACTTACAAGGAATATCAAACAAATAACATAACGGTGTCCCATACCACCACTTATTATTTAGATAATTTTCAATGCTAATAAACTATAATCGATCCACACAAGATATATCTATATCGTAAGTCCTATGAATAACTGAAAAAATGCTACTGAAAGTCCTATACCAGACGGTATCACTAAAACATTTATTCAAATATTTCATCACATAGAAATGAATTCACACAATTAATAGAAAGATGTCAGACTGTATTATATCAAAACAATGATCAAATCAATCTCAATGGTTAATCATTCATATAATTCAAAGTTGATATATATAGTAAATACAATCATAAAAGCATGATAACTAAATTAATAAAACATATAAACAAACAAATAACTATTCAATAAACTATCATAACTTAGAATCTTTTGTAACAAAATAAATAATTCGAAATGGTTATTAATAATTATATACTTTGGAACTAAATATATAATTAATTAAACCAAAATATACTGTACTATACTATACAATATATAATAAACTTCATAATCTTTTATATAATTGAGTAATCTTATAGTACTCACAAATAGCAATAGAAAATCCCTTTCTTTCATTTGATAACCTAAAATAGATTGTAAAACTAAATATCACATTTGAGAAATATCAAAATTCTATTTGTAAATAGTTATGAATCATCCAAGTAAATTTATATAAATATTTATAATTAATTGAATACATTTTCAAAACATGATTTATATATTAGAAATTTGTAAAATATACTTTGATAACTATGAAATAGAAGAGACTATTTCATACCTTTCTATTCAAATGATACGATTAAAATTACTTTATCAATTTACTAGAATATAACTTGCAAATCAATTTAAATAATATATATATATATATATATATGCATACATATACAATAGAGTTTAAAACATATTTTTCAAAACATTATATTACATTGAAATTACGAAAATATACTTTGAAAGTTGTTAAATATCAGTTAGAACCATTACATATCTTTCTAGAATTTTACAAATATTAAGTTAATCATTATAACTCAAGAATCTAAATATTTCTTTAATAAATTAGTAACTAAAATTAGATAAGAGAATTTTTAAATATCAATTAGATAAAACTTTTCTCTAATTAAAATATATTTATACATAAAATGCTTTTACATCAATTATATAAGATAAGATAAAAGTATATTATATAAATAATAATATATATAGATAAGTCTAAAATAAACACAAAGGTAAACACATCACAATATTGACAACACCGTACAAAATAATAGCAACAGTTTCCCATAAACAATATAATAAGCCAACAAGGTTAAAACCAAATAAATGTACCTGAAATAGAGCCAAATATTCAAAACATTCCCCAAATATCGAAATAGTTAGCAAAAGAATGTGCATACGTGAACTTATATACACACTTCTAAACACCTAGACACACTCATGAACATGCTATCAAATACACTCGTGACCACACGCAACACCATATGGAAATCATGCACACCATTGAGAAATACACTCACACAATAGGAAATGCTCATATGCCAAATAGCACACGCATGTACATAATCTTTACACACACGCTCCTATTCTACACACACACACTAATACAATATACATGCACAAAGTAAAAAGAATGCACACAAAAAACAGGCAAAACGAATGCCAACTGGTCGCCACCATTAGTCAATCGATCACGGTCGACCGGTCAACAGAATAGGTCGATTGGTTGGAGTTGTTTCATGTAACGACTCAGAATTTTGGTTACTTGAAATTAGAATATTTAAATTTATTAAAATATTGAAAAGTAATGTTGTAGATTAAATAACTTGAATTTCGAAAATAGTGAATTATGGGATAATTTAGTTGTTTAATTTAATAATTTGGAATCGTTTAAATAATAGAATCTTGAGTTTTAAGCCTAATAAAAATAATTTCAAAGGTAATTTAAATTCTATTTAATAAAATAAAGATAAGAAAACTTTTAAAATGGATTTAAAAGTGATCAAATTGATTTTAGGAATATCTTGTTTTAATTAACATATAAAAATAGCCTTTCGTTGCATAGTCTTGATTTCGATGAAACCAGTTTCATTGGGACCGTAATGTTGAATTATAATACGCCGTCAAATGTCATAACGATCATATGAATTGTTTGGTTGTGAGTGATCGAAACATGCTGAAATTAATATTGAAGAATTAATATTACAACTGGGTTCACAAAGCTATCTTCTGCATATAATAAAATTAGGTCGCGAAACTTGTTCCATCTCGTTCAAAATACGGGAATAACATTAAGAATGCCAGGCGACACGTTTGATTGGGATCCAAAATTATGGCTAGATATTTTGTATTTTTAAATAAAATATTTCTATTCGGATCTAACCACACAGCCATCGCTCCTTCACATCAGCCACCCCACAAGCCACCCTACCTAGCTATGGTCGTACTCCCTCACCTGTTTAAAAACGTGATCTCCATCCCTCTCTTCTTCCTTTTAAGTTGACAGTAAGTAGAAGAAAATAAGAAAGATAACATACTCCCTTCAATGTTCAAAAATCAAATCCTCTCAATCCGTTCGATATTAGCCAAAACTCTCAACTACAAAGTTGTTTGAAATCAAACCTAGTTTTTTTAAATTGATCGCATTAGATTTCATTTAGGATCGAACAAGACATCGTCGTTTTGTACTAAAGGGATAAATATGTTCATTAACTTCAAAAATTGAAATCTCTCGATCTGCTTCGAAAGGAAAGACGCCGTCAGCGTCGTTGAGTTTGTATCGATGAGTAGTATTTTTCATTTGAATTCGATGCAATTTGGTTTCGATGATTGACGATGGTGGGGAGCTAGGATTTGGAATTGCGGAGCGTACGGTCGATGAGGTGCAAACGAAGCTCAGATTTGTGATCATGGAGGAATTTAGCACTTAGAGGCGAATATTTGGGAGTTCGATTATAGTTTGGGTCGAGTGACTTATAGCTTGGACGAGGCTCTCAAGCAAGTCGGGATGGAGTAGGGTGGCTGTAGGGCATGGATTTTGATCTGGGAGAGTCGAGTTTACGGAGAGAAGGCCAACGGTGCGATCGATTTTGGAATTTGTCAAGAATTTTTCCATATTAGTGCCTTGCATGCACCCCTTGTTTGGGTTCACTGTGTCCCCTGTGCACTTTCTGGATTAGGGAAGTAGAAGGGTTATGGGTTATTGTGGTAATAAGTTATGGTAGTTGTTTATTAACTTTTTATTTAAAATATCGATAACTTATAAAATTGTTTACTCCTTCATACGAGGTCCGATTGGGACGAAATATTTTGCATTACGCTCGTGGTGACGAAAGATTTGCAATGGAACTAGTTTGGTTGGATTTGGAGATAGTTGAAATTTAGGCTAAAATTGAACATCGTCCGATTTTAGTTCCAAACCAAAATGCCTCGGCGACAACAGAAAATTTTAGTGAGTTAAACTCACATTTTTAGATAACTAATAGGACATATAGTTGATAAAAATTGTTGAATGATTGTTTGGATGAATTATTACTATATACATAGTTGGTTTGGATATATTATCGTCTATTGGAATGGATGAGGCCCTTTTACGTTTCCGCATAATAGCGGATGACCCTTCTTATTGTGATATCCCGCTTCGAAGCGGTGATTATATTTTTGTGGCTATATGTCATCTGTGGTTGCGGGAAACAGGTCAGAGGGATCCAACAGGATTCCTCAAAACTGCTAATTTTAATTACATATATATGTACTATTATATATGAGCTGTGTTACAGGGGGCGAGTTGGAGGGATCTAACGGGATTACTCGATATTATTGAATTGTTCCATAATGTTTTTGTTACATGAGATATTAAAAAATGAACCTTATTGTGGACATTGTGGTTATAGCATTGTTATATGTTGAAAATAAAATCCAGTAGTGATAGGAAATTAATATCAATATTAGTTAAGTCTTGGGCGGTTATTGGCCTCAAGTTAGCATTTTGGAAATACTATAAATTGCTGATTAAGTCGAAATTGGTTTTTGGGACAAAACAGGTTTTCAAATCCGAAATTGGATTTTGAAAATATTTTAAGGATTATCTAATTAAATATATTAATATGGTTTTAATTAATTAAGTATATAAATATTCTTTTTAAGTTAATTAATTATATTAATATTTTTTTAAGTAATATAATTATAATATAAATTTAAGATTGTTTAGTTATAATAATATTCTTTTAAAGTTATTTAATTATATTTAAATTTAAAACTATATAGTCATATTAATATTATTTTAAAAATTATTTAATTATTTTAGTCATTGGTTTTAGTTAATATCTTCTAAGAATTTTAAAAATGTTAATAAATTGAAAGATTACCATACAAGAATAATTATGGTTTAAATTAATAATAAGGATAATTAATGGAGTTTTAAAATAAATTATTATTATTTGTTAAAAATATTTTAGAATGTTTAATTATTATTTTAAGAAGATATTTAAAGTTAATGATTTCCATTAATTTATAGTGTTCATTGTTGACAATTATTATTGTATGATATTCTTTGAAGTAAATGATTTTAATTATTTATAAAGAAATTTATGAAAAAGATTGAAGACTTAAAGGAAGATTATTTGCAAAGAGAAAGAGTTTATAAATAGCTAGATATTTATAAACAAATTTTAGAAACAAATCTGTAGATTTATAAAGAAGTTTTGATAAATAGTTTAGGGATTCATAAAGGGCTTATAAGCGATTTTTGAAATGTATAAGATGCTTATAAGGGATTGAATTTTTATAAAGGAAGTATAAATGGTTTTTGGAAGATTTATAAAATGATTTATAGATGGTTTGGAGAATTGCAAGGAAATTTGAAAATCATGTGAGAGTTGAATGAAAAGAGGATCATTCTTAGTTTGTAAATATACTTATACAATTTAGATAAGTGTATAGATATTTCTAAGTATTGAAAATATAAAAATTAGCGGATATATCTTGTAAAAGTATTTCTGTACAAAAAATTTACAAATGAGTTTTTATTCATAAAAGTATTATGGTCATAAAATTAACTGACAGATGCATTTCTTCGCTCTCAAAAGCAGGAATTAGGAGTTCTAATGCATCAGTCACATCAATTGTTCTCACCTGCCCATTAACTTGATTGTTGGTTTTGCTTCCTCCCACCATTAAACGTGAATCAATAGGAGGAAAAGAAAAAACCATCTATGGTTTCAAAAGAAAAGAATAGAGGTGAGGTTATTTTATTCATTTCATGGGATTTAATAGTACCCTTATTAGGTATCCACTATAAATCTAACATTAGGGAGCATATTTGAGCTAAAGCAGTAAACAAGAAATGTAGATATTACCTTATTTTTGTCTTCATTAGTGGAGTCTTGTTAGTTGAATTTCTGAATGGAAATATGACTTCTAAAAGTGAGACTGAAATAATAGAGCTTAAGAACAACTGGAGGGTTTTATATGATATTGAAGAATCGCTAAATATGCTATTGAAATCCATAATAATTAAATAAAAATGGAATTGGTAGTTTATTTGTTACTAGGCAAGGATGTGAATTTTTTAGCTGATCAGCTTTAGTTCTAATTTACAACATAACTAACAATAAATTTCTATTAACTTTTTACTCAATTTTAAATGGCTAGTATGAACATTTAATCCCATAACAATAATTATTGAGAACCATGTCCTTGTTTATATCTATAGTCAGATGTGGAAATTTTCAAAATCAATTATTGCTCATCAAGAATAAATAATTCTGGAACTATTGTTTCGACAATCAATGTAAATTCAACAAAAAGATAATCGGTAGCCAATACAATAAACAAAGGCCAATTCATGGTGTTTTATGAATGAAGAATAAAGCTATCATCTATCTTACACACATAGTGGCATAATGACCTAGAATTTTATCACTTTGATTTGAGAATATTTAAATAATTTTAATTATTTAAATTAATGGTTTTAATAGTTAAAGACCCTTTTTTAATTTATAACTAATGAAAGAAAGTTTCTTTCTGAATTTTGTTTTAAACAAATAATTATTTAAAAGGAAATTAGAAAATATGACCGGAAAGCTTTTTCAAAAATCTTGATTTTTGATCATCTTAAAGTTGTTTTAAAAGTTGTAAAACACCTTAATATATTTAAGAACACTCTTATGTAAGCAATGATTTCTTAATTTAGTGTGTAGAAGTGTAAATATATGTTTACTTAAGTAAGGAAGCGATGTGACATTTAACTTTTAAATAAGAACTATAATAAGTATGAAATGTCACATTCCTCTTACATATAATTACACTTAAGGTCTTTACACAACGGATAAAAAAAGGGTGTGTGATGTTGTGGCAAATTTAGATGGAGGGTATTGTACATAAGGGCATTTTGGTAATTTTATAATGTCATTTTATACAAAACAAATTCTATATTTCTCTCTCATTTCTGCTTCATTTTCTTAACTTTTTCAAAACTGTACCTTCTTCCTTAGGCTTTTCAAATGATCTTTTAATGGCTTTCCTATTTTTAAATGTTTTAAAACTCCACTTTTTTCACTTTGAAAGCTCTTAAACTTCTTTAAAATGCTTCCTTTTCATTTCAAAGCGCCTCCACCTTCTTAAACAAAGCCATACACCCTCACACTACCTTAGGTCGAGCCTAAACTTACCTAGGCCAAGCCCATAGCACCAAGGTCAAGCCCATCAACCTCCATCTAGGCTAATGATCAAGTTTTTCTTAGGAAAATCAAGTTTTGTTTTGAAAAATCCAAGTTTTTGGATTTATTTAAAAGTTTTAAAAAGATTTATTTGCATTCATAATTTTGGTGAGTAGGAACTCACATCCTCAATTAAATCTTTAAGTTATGTTGGCATTAGTATGTAATGTTGCTCGGTTATTGGTTACTTACATGCTTGTATGTGATTTTATATGCTCTTGTGCCTGGAAATTGCCTTTGTCTTCATAAATATGTCTAAATGTGTTATGGATGTAATAATCTTTGGATTTTTAGGTTATTTTTAGTTATTATTGTATTGTATGCTCTATGGACAACTAGATATAATAGTATGCTAAGAAAAGTTAATACCTTTGTATAGTTTGGCGACTTGGAATCCTTTTGTAAATAATTTGGTTAGTCGTTTTCAAAAATCAAAAGTGTTTACAAGTTTTAAACTTTTTTTTGGTTTTACAACACTTTTACGTTATGTTTAAAAATGTTTGTTAGCTTTCAAGATTTAAGTATCAAAAATGAAAGCCAAAGACAAGTTTTTAAGTTATGGTCCGTATAGTGATAGTCGCTACGGATGCAGTTTCGCTAAAAGTCCACTATTTGCAAATTAAATTTTATACTTAAAACATTTTGAAAATGTTTTATAAAAATTAATTAATAATGATTAAGAATTTAATAAAGGATTTATTAATTGTTTATTAATTAATTATTAATTAATTATTAATTAATTATTAATTAGTTAATTATTATTAATTAAGTTTAGTAATTATAACTAAGTGGAGATAAATTAATTATAACTAAGTGGAGATAAATTACTAATTTATTATCTTTTAAAAGTGAGTTTAATTAATTTTGATTAAGTAAGATACATTTTAATTTATTATGAATTAATTATATGATTTATTTTTTATTTTTTATTAATTAAGAAGAGGGAAAATCATTAATTAAATATTAAACAGATGTTTAATTATTTTAATTATAATTTAATTAAGGGCTTAATTTATATATAAATTATTTATTATAGGTTAATCATTTCTTAATTAATAATTAAGTTAAGACTTAATTAACATTTAATTATGTTTTTAAAAAGGATTTAACTTGTAAATAATTATTTAGAAAGAGGTTTGAGTTCTTAATTACTTTGTTTTCCATAACTCAATTTGTTTAAAGGAAACTTTCTTTTACAAACAATAGTTTTGAACACAAAGGAATCTATTATCGATACCATTAACTACCCATATAAACATGAATAGGTTATACTAAAATTTGACATCTATTTAATAGAATAAATCTCCGTTCCGCTATAAATCAATTGTTCAATTATGTGGACATCTGTTAGCAGAGTAAATCTTCGTTCTTCTACATTAAACTTAATAGATTGCTTGGATATCTATTCAGCAACACAAATCACCATATTGCTATTATGTTGTTCAGATTTGTATCAGCCAGTTGGTTTTTATTGACATATTATTCCCTGATTTAGTTACAGATTTTATTTACATATATGTTGGCTTATGTAAATAACTTTTATATGACTTGGAAGTCAAATTTAATTAAAATGGTAACTTAATTTAGTACCACTATGGTCATTAAGACTCCTTTCAAATTTGTAAATTATGGTTTTTAAGTTGACTTTGATTCTATATCAGTATAAGGTTAAGCGTTTGTCAGTGATTTTGTAAGATGTCCAATTATTTTAATAAAGGAATTTAGAAATGATATTTTGTAAATATTATTTTATAAAGGAATTATTTGAAGGAGATTTACAAATGATATTTGTAAATGATATTTTCAAAAAGGAATTACAAATGAAGATTTATAAAAGAGTTTTATATATAAAAGAAATTTTATAAATGACTTGGATATTTATCAAAGAGTTTTATAAATAACTTTTGGATATTTATAAAAGACTTTTAGAATTTAAGTAAAAGGATCACAAATGGAAATGATTTATGAAAAGGATTTATCAAAGAAGTTTATAAAAAGAATTTGAGATTTGAATTTCCCTTAACCGACCTTCTTAATTATGGTGGTGTGCAACATTCGTTCCATGCTTAATACAGAAGAAATAGTGTTCAGGGTTATCCTTATCTTTAATTTAAATAACATTTATTTCGATTCATTTAGTATGATTTTCAAAAATGAAACCTTTCACAATGTTTTATGAATATATTTATGGCAATGAGATAGGTAAATGAATGTTTTGACCAACGTTTTGAAATGGGATTTATATAAATAAAAGACTTATTTTGAGGTTTAGTGTTTGCTATGGGCAAATTAAATCTCTGTATTATTGTTTGATTTTGTATTTGATAGTTAAATAATCAACTATCAAATCTTCACCTATTTTTAACTCAGAAAGTATATAGTGCATATTTGAGTTCCTCGGTGAGGATTCGATTACTTGATGCATACGTTCAAAGAACATGAATTGAGTTAGCCGTAAATTACCACTTAGTTAGGAGTCACCGGTTTCAGATAAGTATGATTTTTCCGAATGAATTCAAACTAATAATGTTCATGATGGATTTTTATGAAGTAGGATATGGAGCTATACTATCCTTATTACGGGTGATTCCATAATGAAGGATAGTAAATGTTGAATGTTCGTTCGATCGCGAAACAACTTGTATAAATGAATGCTAATATTGCATTTCTGCCTGGAGGGTAGTGTTAGCATTCCAAGATAGTTTTCTATGAGGAAAAGGTGATCATGGAATCTCAAAGCCATGCATCTCTATAATAGTTAAACTAGGGTAGATGCGGTAGGGCTATGTGGGTCACACCAATTTGGGTATGATCATCCCAAGAACTAGTGTCGATATATCTATGTATGCTTCAGGCCCCATTTTTGGTTGTTAATTATAGCCAAAGGGTAATCATATTTAGTACTATCTAGTAAGAAGTAGGCCGGTCTGTATTGGCAGTGGTCAAAAGGTTTTCGATATCACTTAGAGGTGTATAGATTTTCGAAAGGTAGTCGCTTACCTTGCCATTTGATGGAAATCCATTATCCAATAAGTGCCTTCATTTTTTGATTTTATATCTATTATTGCTATCATGTAAAAACATCTTAGCTACTTGATATGTTTACTTTCAACCCTTAAACATTATTAGAATATCACTGGATTTTTATATAAAAATGTTTTGGTTATCGTAAGATAAAAATCCATCAGTGTTTATGTCCCGCGTGGTGTTGCGAGATAACTTAGATTTAAAAGGATTTTGTAAATTATAATAAAATTCCTAGTGATTTGAGTTTCTTACGCTGGTTTTACCAGAGTGATCTAGATGTCACTTTCTATTATTCATAAAATCCTCTAAAGAGTAAAAGTATGAAAGAAGGAGCTATAGTATTTAAAGAGGGCCATAAAAGGCATTGGAGTAACCACTGAAAGAAACAAAATGGCTTATACAAGCATTGATGAGGTTTTAAAGGCATTAAAATGGCTTCTGCAAGCATTATGGTTTCGAAGGAATTAAAATGGCTTATGAATCGCTGGTACATCAGAGGCATCATAATGGCTTCTACAATCATTGATGAGGTTCGAAAGGCATTAAAATGGCTTCTACAAGCACTGATGAGGCATTAAAGGCATTAGAATGGCTTTCGCAAGCATTGATGAGATTCTGAAGGCATTAAAATGGCTTCTGTAAGCATGGATAGGGTTCTATATGTGTTAATATGGTCTCCATAAGCATTAAAAAAGCTACCGTATGACTTAAGGGAGCTTCTGAAAGTGTTGAAGTGGCGCTTTTGAAGACATCAAGAGGAAGTGAGGCTTCAATAGGGTTGAGATGGTTTTGTAAGCATTAGAGAAGATGCTATCGTCATGGTCAAAGGAGCCTCCGCAAACATCAATGAATACATCTTTTCATAGGTCAAATAGAATGCTTCCACATCAATTGAAAATTTCCGTAGACATCAAATGGTTTTACATATGTTAAGTAGAGCTTCCGCATGATTCAAGGGGTTTTGCATATGTAAATGTGGCTTCCGTAAGCATCACAAGGCAGGCTTTCGCAATAGTCAAAGCTCCATCCACATGAGACAACTACTTTAGCGAAAGCTACCTTTTGCAAGTATTGAAAGGGTCCAATGCTTCCGCGATGCCTTCCACAACCAACCAAGTAGGTGCTTCCAAAGCAGTTGACTCTTCCGCGGGGTTCACATCATCATTTACCATTCCATCCTCAATGAATGCTTCCACAACCTTCAGAATAAAAGCTTTCGAAAGCATCATCACCTTTCACCAGTATTGTTTATATACCTTCTGCACATATTGGGACTCCCTTTCGTGCATATCCAAGACATCGATGGCAACATAATTACTACTATTATACCTTCCAATAGAGTCGAAGGCTTCCAAATCGTATGCGAAAGAAACATTAGAGAAGCACTATGGAGTCAACAGTGGCGGAAGGTCATAAATGTTCCCTTTCGACTGAGTCAAAAGGATGGATGCAAAATGGTACAGCTTGCGCCTATAAATAAGAACCTAGGGGTGTTGTTTGGAGGATCTGATTCATTCTTTTTACTCTTATGCTATTTTGACTTGTAAAACTCTAATTTCTGAATCAAATTGGGTAATTTCACTTCATTGTAACACTTAAGTCTTTGCATTCATAAAGTTATTAATAAAGTGAATACTTAGCATCGATAGCAAGTTCTATCTCAATTAAGTGGCTTGTATTGTATTATTGAATAGATTTATTTAGTTACCCCTTTTGAAGAAGTATTTTTTAAGGCTATTGGTCACCTTTTGATACCATTGCAACTAACCTTAGTCCAACTAACTTCAACCATTTCAAAAGCCCTTTCGAAGGGGTCCTTATCAAGTCAATTTTTATTCTCAAACACATTTGGAGTGTTGACAAGTTTTCTTGTTAACATTTTTGGCGCAAGAAGGAGGGCTCGAACCTTCGATTCCCAATAACCTTCTCTATAGAATCCCAAACAAAGAATTTACATCATAAGCAAATTTTGAAGACGATATTGTCCCTAGCTTCAATCAAGAAAGCATGGAAGTCGTCTAATCTTCAACTTTAATAATACTTCCAAATGATGAGACCATGGTCAGGGATCTACTACCATCGGCAATATCCATACAAGAACGTCATGAGAATGCTTTCTCACAAAACTCTCCCAATGCAATAGGGATTAAGAAGAAAGAAATATTGAAACTCAAGACCATGTTAAAAATGCAATGTTAACAATCATAATCTAAAGAAATCAGTGAAGCAGAGGTAAGCAGACAAAATAAAAACCAAGAATGTAAAGCTACAAAGTTTAATGAGCAATCAAATAGTTCGATTATGGAAGACGATAAGGATCACTGTAAAAACAATCTCAACCAAATAAAAAATGATACAGTAAAGGATGCACCCTTGAGTTGAAGGAATATGTTGTCCTGCAAAGGTCATCTTTCTCCGAAGAGAGAATGAGGTTAAAATTCCCTCATATATCAAAATTCCTCCATTAAAGTATTATTGAACTACTAATCCAGATGATCAACTTGTAGCTTTTGGAAGATGGATGGATCTATATAATTCTCCTAGGCTAGTTCGTTGTAAGCTCTTTAGCATAACTTTCCAAGGAGCAGCTGTCAAATGGTATAGGCATTATCACACAAGAAGTATCCATTCCTGGGAACAATTCTTCTATAAATTTGTAGCATAATTTCACATATATAAAGACCCATTAATAGATTCTTACATGTTAGTTGACATCAACTAAAAGCTAGAGGAATTTCTTAGTGAATACATTTAAAGATTCAACATGGAAGCATTGAAGGTGGAAAACACGAACGATGAAGAAAACTGATGGCAATTCACTCGGGGCTAATCAAACAAACACCTTTATGGGAGGAACTCCATATTCGTTGGTGTATGGATCAATAGCATTTCTATCTCCAAGCTGAAAAGTTTATTTAGATGGATGAAATGCATCAAGCTATGAAGAAATGTCATCGAAAACAAATAGAAGGAAAGTACGACCTCAGACATCTCAATAAAAGACAGAGGAGAAATGAAAACTAAAAAGGGAGTTGGAAAGAGATTTCCAAATCCAATTGTGTGGTCCTAGACAAACCCCTCTTCCACATATTCGTCATGGTGAAGGACAATGAAAATTTTCCTATCCCTTATAGGATCTGGAACCTTCTTGAACAAAATGAACGAGGTAGTTATATCTACTACCATAAAATGAACGGAAAAGAAACCAAAAAATGTTTCATTTTAGCCGGAGCAATTCAAAGCATGATTAGATCAGAATTCCAAAAAATATTCATTAAGAAAGTTTAGAGGTTAGCTCGAGTATTCAAAGTCCAACTATTCCTACGAGAAGAAAGAAGCATGGCAACCTCAAGTTCGCACCCCTATTAAACCATGAAGTCTTGCAACATTAGTCCAACTGTGGATTTTCTTCTTTCACAACTTTATAAACTTGATATTTTATACTTTGATTTGTGATAATAATTGATCATGTATTAATAAAAAATTCAAGTGTCACCATGGTAAAAATAAAACCAATTCACTACATCTAAATGACTCGGACGAGTAACAATTTCTCAGCCAAAATATGATCCGAATATCAACAAAAAAACGGCTCACCTCATCTCAAAGCTCGAGTCAATGTGGTGTAAAGAACCACTCTGATGGATTTCTGAATTACCTTTAAGCATATGTCATAAACTCATTCCTAGTAAAACGTACATCCCAAACTATCCTAAGAGAGGGTATTCTTAGAAAAATTCATGCCCTTGTTCGTAATAGTCTATTAGTCCGTGAATCATAGCTTTTTAGGTTCACAAACAAAACATTTCTTTCTTCTAAGTAAATGAGGAGGCATTACCGCACATACTATATACACTAGTTATATTTTCAATTAATTATTTTATTATTTAAAGAAAATTTTCTTACATAGTTTTCAAGAAAATCACTTTCAAAAGTCAAAATGTATTATTTTTAATTACCCTATAAATAAGGGAAAATGAACACTATCTATTTCAAGAGTGAATTTCTACAGTCTTCATAGAATATTATTTGGCATTAGTAAATGCGCACCAATGATTTCTAATTAAGTATATTCCAATATTTGAAAGTTTTCTAAAAGTTCTTTTGACAAAAGCTCATATTATAAAATCCAATTCTCGACTAAAATATTATTGGTTCATGAATCATGACCTCCCAGCCTCTTATTTGAGATATGTGTCTCTACTATGAGAATGGTTAAAAAGCCCTTACGGAGGGCTCTAAGAAAAAATTCTCATGCATCTAAACAATTTTTAGAAACTAATCCCTCGATATATTAGAAGGGTTCATTCTCAAAAGTTCTTTTTCTTAAAAGGATATTTTATGATAAAAGCTGATATTCAAAGGTGATTATTCGCATACAATTTTGGCCAAAAGTTATTTTTGAAAACGATGACCAAAACGTAGGACGCTATTTTGTAGTACCACCTAGAGGGAAGGTCAAAAGCCTACGACACTATTCTGTAGCACCTCCGAGATGGAGGGACAAAAGCCTCCAACTCTATTCCATAGCACCGCCTAGAGGGAGGGACAAAAGCCTACAACGCTATTCCATAGCACCTCTTAGAGGAAGGGAAGAAACCTCTAACGTCTGATTCACCTCTTGGAGGGAGGGTCAGGTCTAGCACCTACTAGCAACCTTTTAAAGGAAGGTCAATCTAACATACACTAAACTTAGGGGAAGTCAAGAGGGGGAACTAAAAAGACGAAGGTGGAAAAAGATGTTCGCAACTCAAAACAAAGGACAAGACCCAGGGGAACAAAGGGTCAAAGGAATAAAGCTATCCACCATCTAAAACAGAGATGAAGCTCCAAAAAGGGCTACAAACAAAAGGAAAATGATGAAGATGTCCTACGCTATAAATAGGAATGGATAAGATATCCAAGACCATAATCAAAAAGGACAAAGTTTATGCTAGAAATCTTCAATATATCTGATTCCTGAAAATGGTTCCCACAGCAAAGAATTAAGAAATCTGGATCCTAAAAAGAAAACAGGAGACAAGTAAATGGATAAAGAGATCTGCAAATTGAAATGGTAAACAAAGATCTGTATAAAAACTAAAGGAATGGAACATATAACAAATTTTTACTACAAGGTTAAAAGTGACTTCATTCGAAGAATAGAATAAGTAAACCACTTCTAAATCCTTAGAAATAAGTTGACCCTTTTGGGATAAGAGGTCTATATATTATATACATTAATAAGTTATTTGGACCATTGCATTGCTGACGAAACTTCCACAGTTGAATGATCGACTAGTCAAACGGAGCTTGCACTGTTGAATGGCCAGCCAACTGAATGGAACTACCTATTGAACAGTTGAATGGCTGAAAAGCTGAACGGTAGAATGGAACTATCAAGTGAACGATAGACTGGTCTTATGGAAATAATACTTTGAACGGTTTACTGGTATTACAGAACTACTATTCCAAATGATTGCATGGATTTACGGAACTACTTGGCTCCAATAAAACAATAGTACTACTAACTTATATGCACTTGTAGAGTTGCTTATCTATTAATAGGATACTTTCCTTTGCATAACGGGAATCCCCATTGCTACCCAAAGCATGAGTTCTATATAAATCTCTGGTACAGCATTTTAGGTAGAACTTCAATCTTTTGCTTAAGTCTGCTCAGGTAACGATTACTAAACAATTTTTTGACTTTGTACTTATAATAAAATTTTGAAGTAATCTATTTATCAAATGAGATCCTGAAAATTTTTAAACTAAGTCTCTAACTTTGTGAATTTTCATTTTCCTTGTTTCTTTCCACAATGATTTCTAATTAAATTCTTAGTTTTATGATTTCTCAATTTCCCTATTGGATATTCGTGATAATTTCTTATTAAAATCTTGGTTTTATGAATTTTTAATTTCCATATTGGAATTTCATGATGATTTCTTACTAAATTCTTGGTTTTATGAATTCATAATTTCCCTATTATACTTTCTTTATGATTTCTTATTGAATTCTTAGTTTCATGGATTCACAATTTCCTTATTGGATTTTCGTGATGATTTCTTATTGAATTCTCGATTTCAACAATTCTCAGTTTCTTTTCATGATGATTTCTTATCGAATTTCTAGTTTTATGAATTCTTGATTTCTTGATTTTCCTATTGAATTTTCATGATGATTTGTGGACTTCATATTAAATTTTTGGATTTGTGAGCTTTCTGAATAAGTCTTGAGATTTTGTATTGAAATTGAAGTTTTTTTGAAAATTCAATGTTTCCACACTATTCGTAGAGAGGAATTTTGAACAAGAGTCTTTTGATACCAGATAGAGTTTTATTCTTTTTGTTAGAAGATGATGGTAAAAGGGAATAAGAGCCTCCCGATCTTCATATTATTGGATGACGTTCAAAATTAATACCAAATTATATACTAATTTGGTTAATGTATAAATGAAAATTACCAACATACAATGTAGGGTTGGAGATAAAACTATAGCAAAGAGACAAGGTAAAACCACTTAAAGGAAGAAATTAATTCCCAAAGGCCAAAGAAAACTTAAGGAAAAAGGCTTTGGGATGTGCGATAGCTTTCTTAAAAGGTCCTTTCACATAAACCAACATCTGCTAATCAGGTGATATAATTCCACATTTCTAACATCAATGCTAGAAAGTGTTTGATCATGCATTTCTCTAGGTGCTTTATCCAGTGATATTTTCATAAAATCTCTTAAATTTTAGTTTTAGAGTTACCCATTAAGGTCTTATAATAAGGTCATGATCCTAACATAAATTATTATCTATTTTGCAGGAAAATAAAGAAAGAAATTTTATTGAAGTTTAAGTAGTTTGAAAGGGATTCGTGCAATTTTATTCCAAAGAACAAAAGCTTCTTTTATACTAGGGGGTAAATGTTATCCATAAAATACTCTTAAGAAGAGTAAAAGTATGAAAGAACGATCTATAGTATTTAAATAGAGCCACCGAAGGAATTGGAGTAACCATTATAAGAATGAAAGTGGCTTCCGCAAGCATTGATGAGGTTTCAAAGGCGTTAAAATGGCTTTTGCAAGCATTGATGAGGTTTCAAAGGCATTAAAATGGCTTCTGCAAGCACTAATGTGGTACGAAAGTCATTAGAATGGCTTCTGCAAGCACTTATGAGATACTGAAGGCATTAAAATGGCTTCCGCAAGCATTGATGAGGTTCCGAAGGCAATAAAATGGCTTGTACAAGCACTGATGATGTATCAAAGGCAATAAATGGCTTCTACAAGCATTGATGAGGTTTCGAAGGCATAAGAATGGCTTTTTCAAGCATTGAAGGATTTCTGCATGTGCTAATATGGTTTTCATAAGCGTCAAAGAAGTTATCGTAAGAGTAAATGGTGCTTCCAAAAGTGCTGAAGTGGCACCTTTAAAGACAACAAGAAGAAGTGGGGCTTTCGACAGGGTGGAGAAGGCTTCCCAAGCATTAGAGAAGATGCTTTCGCCATGGTGGAAGAAGCCTCCGCAAACATCAAAGAAAACGTCTTTGCATAGGTCAAATAGAATTCTTCCACATCAATTGAACCCTTCCATAGGAATATCAAATGATTCATATAGATTAAGTAGAGCTTTCGCAAGAGTCAAGGGGTTTCGCATATGTAAATGTGGCTTCCGCAGGCACCACAAGGCAGGCTTCCCCAAATAGTCAAAGCTTGATACCTTCCATAAGAGACAACTACTTTAGAAAAATCTACCTTCCGCAAGTATTGAAAGAGTCAATGCTTCTGTTGGATCAATAAATTATCTTCTGCAACCAACCAAGTAGATGCTTCTGAAGTAGTTGACCCTTCTATGGAGGTCACGTCATCATTTACCATTCTATGCTCGATGAATGCTTCTACAGCCATCAGAATAAATGCTTTTGAAAGTATTATCACCTTTTACAAGTATTGTCTATATACTTTCTACACACATTAGGACACCCTTTCATTCTTATCCATGACATCTACAGCAACATAAATACTGCTTGTATACGTTCCAAAGTAGTCGAAAGCTTCCAGATCATATGCAAAAGCAACATTATAGAAGCACATTGGAGACAACAACAGTGGAAGGTCATAAAGGCATCCTTTCGACTAAGTCGAAAGGACGGATGCGAAAAGGTCCAACCTACTCCTATAAATAAGACTCTACGGGTCATATTTTGAGGGTCCAATTTCATTCTTTCCACTCCTATGCTATTTGTGACTTGTAAACCCTAATTTCTAAATCAAATTGGGGAATTTCACTTCATTATAACACTTAAGCCTATGTGTTCAAGATGTTTGTATCCAAACTCTAGAGAACAACCTGTCAACACAGTCGAAAGCTGTTACTCCTGCACACTTGCAACAATAAAGCAAACAATGGAAGAGACAAGTTTACCCCTTTCGACGAAGAACGGTGGCCTTCAAAACTATTCGAAAGCATTATAGAGGGATGCGTACATGTCAAAGGGGACGGAAGGTATACAAAGCCACCTTTCGACCAGGTCGAATGCTATAAGTCCAAAGGTGCCAACCCGCATCTATAAATAAGACCCTAGGGATCTGGTTTAAGGGATCCGAATTTCATTCACTCTATTCTAATTCTTTCTTACAATTGTAAACTTGTAATCATAATTTGGGAATAGAATTTGGAAAATTGATCATTGTGTACATCATTGATTAAAGAAAAGAGATTCTCATGTTTTTGGTTATGTTACTGTTTAGAAATTTCTACTAGAATTGATTATGTTATGCATGTGCCGACTTAGACGAAAGACCCCATCCAACTGAGCCGAAACCCCATACTTAGCCCAAAACACATAGGATCTTGCTCCAAACCACAAATCTCCAAAAGCTTATCTTCCAAGAGAGTCGAAACCATAAACTTGGCCAAAATCCCCAGGTTTAACAATCTAAGCCAAAGTTACCAAAGAAGTAAGCTCTCGACAAGGTTGAAACCAACCATTCAGCCCATATCACTAAATACTAGAACTAACCTTTAAGTTACTACAACCCATTCAAAAGTTAGACCAAAAGAAATAGAAATGTGCAAACTATTCTTATATAGTTGAAAGGTGGTTAAATTAGAAAATCAATATCAAAAATACTACTTCGGGGCGTTGACAAGTTTTCTTGTTAACATTTTGGTGCTAGAAGGAGGGCTCGAACCTCCGATCTTGTTAAACATCCAACACCAATTTCCTTTAACCTAGTTCTATTCCAATCTTACCCAGTTTTGATCTTACTTCATCATGATTGGTAAATTTAAAAAATCTGAGCAAGGTTCTTTGGAGCCACATCTAATTCGATTCTCCCATGAAACGATTAATGATAGGAATGTACAAGAAGAACAAGTGTTATGGATGAAGGTTTTAAGAATTACAAGAAAAAAGAAAGTTAAAGCCTATGATCCACTTAAATGGAGTTTAAATCCATTTCATATAGGCCCCACCCCAATCTTCGCCTTAGGAGAAAAGGAAAATGAGAGTGACAACTTGTTTGATCAAATGAGGAAAAGAACTCAACATTATACCAAAGGCATAATCTTTGAAGAAGGAATAATGTCTTGTGTGGAAAAGGCACGGATGGTAGCTAAACAATCCTTATTAAAGGAAAAGCTAAAAATAAACAAGGCCTCCCTTAAACTGGCTATCAGTACCATTTCCGATGCAAAGCGGCGAGTGTCACAATTTCTTTACTCTTCTCTTTAAGACAGTATTATGAACTCTTTCGAGTATGCTTTGATGCTCGCATATGTTGATAATGCCGAGAAAAGCCCAGATCTGAGCTTCCCCTCACTCGACCCTGCTCTCATCGATATGGTTATGGAAAAAACAAAAATGATAGAGTAGGGGACTGATGTTGCCGAGAGGGAGGAGGTTGACGCTTCTAAAATTCTTTCCTTTGAAGTACCTTCCTTCGAAGCCTAACTAACTCCGAAGATGAAGATGACAAAGATGAGGTCGTCGAAGAGGAGGAGGGTGACAATGATGATGATAATGACAACGATAACGATGATGACGGCGATGATAACATCAACGGAGGTCAAGGATCCAGCGGCAATGGTGGTGGCCAAGTTGAAGCTTCTGAAAAAGATGGAGATGATGATACAAAGACATTTGGAAAGGATTCGTCTCCTCACGAAGCGAATCCGCCTAAATTTTGTGCACCTTCTGGCCCTCAAGAGAAGCCTACTTCAATTAATGTGGAAGAGTTAAAAGGGAAAAAGCAGGTCTCTCATGCATGCACCAATTCCCATATCTCAAGTATGGGATTCTCCGTTTAAACATATTTCGCTTCCAAGATAATGATAGTTTAAATTACTTATATTAAGTAAAAAAGAAATCTGTTCACCCCTATGAAACCAGGCTTGAAAGAAAACAAGCAGTGATAAATAGTTTATATTGGGAGTTGGACAAAAAATTAAAGGAGCATAACTTCTCTCTGATAAATATCATAGACTAAAGAGAAGTGCGGTAGTGTTATCATCTTTCAAACATCAAGAAGCTTCCCAACACTTGAGGAGGGTGCGCCTTCGTTATGACAGTATTCCAAAAGAAAATCGAGATTGATTACGATCTTTTGGATGATGATCGAGGAATGAAATATCTTGGTGGATTTTCTGTATATAGCCCATTATAGACACTCGACCATAGATTTTTCAAATTTAGGCAACCATATTGAGGGTTTACTTAGGCATCTCATCAAAAGATACCTGGTCAAGTTTGTGTCCGATCTGCATCTTGGAGCATGCTAGAATCTACCTCGAGTCAAATCAATTCTTCAAGACTTGCCCTCTGATAAACTTAAATATTATAAGGACAAGTTTATTATGGAATTCTTTACAAAATCAATTTTTTATAAACCGGACGAATTTTTGTAATTATATGATGATATGATTTGTGGATGTTTGCTTTAAATTCATTCTATACTTAGTTTTATTTCACTACTTTATTACAAAGTGAATGTCCCTTTGGCAACTTTGTTTCTAGAGATTATCTAAGCCAGTATGTTAGATTAAGAGGAGATTATCTCGAAAAGGCATCGGTTATAAAATCTTCGAAACTTGCCAGATATTATTTTCATAGAGGCTTACAAATGTAGAACATCCTCGTCTCCGCTTCTATTTTGTTGGTGAGGAAAATGAAAAGATACTCAAAGAGATTCGGACATAACATACCAAATTAATATGTGGACGTGACAGTCCTCTTATCGGGGAATAGGACTATAGTATATATCCTCCAGTTATTACTCCAAAAGGAGTCAATATTCCTTTTGACTCGAAAGTTATCCTTTCTGCTAATTCATTACATAAAGTAAGAAATGCAGTTTTCCAACTTTAGATGTAAAGCAAATTTCCTATTGTTCTCTTTTAGTTCCAGTGTTATCTAAGTTGTAATTTTCTATTGATTAAATAAAGAAATGGCTTACTTTAGCCTTGACTTTATTTTCCTTTCATTTTTGTTGTAATAAGAGTTACGGTTACCCACAACACCTCTCTCGCTATATTCGGCATCTCGCTTTTTCAACACTAAAGACAAGTTATCAGTGGATCTTGAAACGAGAAAATTTCTTGATGATACTTTATCTGCGAGTTTTCAAGGTGACACAGAAGCATAAAAGTGGTATAGAAGAATTCTGCTTTAGAAAACAATTATCAAAGATCTTAACGATCAAATTTCCAATTTAGAAGCAGATATTTAGAGAAAAAGTGAAGCGTTTCTCTTGTTGAAGCATCAAGTCAAGTCAAATCCATCAATCGACTTTGATCATAAAATGTCGAAACTTCTCCAAAAAATAAATGACTTAGAAATGAAATTAACAGATAGTCAGGCTCAATGTGAATCATTAGAATTCATCATGGGGAACAACATCTCAAGCATGGAGTTACCAGTTTCTCAAGCTATCTCTTCCGTTACAAAATCTACAAGATCTACCTCCCTTGCTATCCAGAAATTTCCCACTACAACAAAGCCTCCTCCATATATAGGCGAAAAAATAGTGGGAGAGCGGTGCATGAAAGTTAAAATCGAGATGATGAAATACTTCGATGAACAGCAAAAAGAAAGATATTCGAATCGCATAAATGAATATGTACCTAGGATTCAAAAGCTAGAACATGGTAAGTATCTTCTCTTAAAGCGAATTGCTGATCTAGAAAGGGAAAATAAAACCCTTAAAGGTGCAAACAAAACTTTTAATCATGCCTTGAAAACCAATATCGAGATTATTGATGATGAAAACAAAATGAGGAAGAAAGAAAAGAAATTAAAAGAGGTCCTTCGCCTTACTATTCATCATATCGTGCACCCTTTAATTACTGAGGATTTAAACAAAGCCATCCAAGACTTACGAATGATAATATATATTTTTTCTGTACACTTAGAATAATGTCATAGATTATGTCAATTATGAAAATTTTGTAAATATCACCTGGTTTATGCACCTTTTGTATGAATATGCGCTTATATGTTTTTGTTTGATGATAATAAACATATATATTCATTTAAATGTATTTGGTAATGTACTATTTTGTTTTTCATAGATTAAATAAATATTTTTTGAATAAAATAAATTACACAGAATTTGAATTCAAACAGAACAAGTTACACAGAATTTGAATTCAAACAAAAATTTTATTCAAACAAATATTTATTACAATCTTGAATAGTACAATTTCAAGCTCTCACTATACATATACATTTTTGAATACATCACAATTCAATTTACATTATAACCTCACTACATATCACTCACACTCGTATTTTGTCTTCAACTTCATTCCAGTTTGAATCTAGCATCTGAGCAATCTGCAAAAATATTCACTAATGCAGTAAAATTGAAAAAGAAATATTTTTGCAATATAAAATAAAATATGATTTGCCTCAGTTATTTGGATTGTTCGTCATCATTCATATTTGAATTCATCACACACGAACAGTGTGACATGCACAGTGTTAACGCTTAAAATCGAACGCTAACACCCCGGTGTGTGAAGTGTGAATGTGGAAGCACCACCCGACGGTTCGGGAACAGAATATCAGCTAAAATAACAGAAAATACAGTAAGAGACAGCGATTTTATAGTGGTTCGGCTTAAGGAGTAGCCTACGTCCACTTTAAGTATCTTTATTACTGATCTTGTTACAAAACGATACAATGCTCTTCAAGTACAAATCTCTTTATTTACAAAACACTTTGAACAAGTAGCTTAAGCTTCGATGTAGATGAAAGTCTTCGAATCCATGTCGGATGTGTGAAAGTCTTTCAAAGTAGCTTGTAGTGTTCTTCGAAATTTCAAGTATAAAGTTGGTTTAGAAACTGGCAGAGTATCGGCGCTTGAAGAGATTGTCCAAAAGTCCCCTTCATGCTTGAGGTAGGTTGGTATTTATAGGGAAATTTCACCCTTGGGTCGTAAGTCATGATCGACTTATGGTAGGCCGTGGCTGACTTATCTGGCCAAGCCCATGGTCTCACAAAGGTTCACTCATCTATCAGAATTTATGTTACAAGTCCTAAGTCGCCCACGAGTCAACATCCTCTTGTATAAGTAATGCGGCATCGGACTTTTACTCAGTAGCTTTAGGTCGTGGACGACTCAAGCTAGGTCATGAGTCGTGGCTTAACTGGTAACCATGTTAAATAAGAAGCAGCGCTTCATTTGCTTAAGTCGCTCACGACACGTGCTAGGTCGTAAGTCGCGGACAACTTTAAGTCGTTAACTCATTTCCTTCTTAAGTCGTGCCATCTCTTGAATCGTTAAGTCATCCTGTCCTTGAGTCGTGGACTGTATACTTCCTTAAGTCGTAGAAACCTTAAGTCGTGGAGGCCTTAGGTCGTGAACCATCCCTTCTCTTTTAAACCTTTAAGTCGTAGACTTCTCTATGTCGTAAGTCGTCGAGTCTTTCAACTCGTTAAGTCGTTCAATCCTTAAGTTGTTAAGCCGTGGAGTACTTTGAGCTGTTAGATCGTGGTGACCTTAAGTCATAAGTCGTTCATGCCTTAACTTGTCAAGTCGTCACATACCTTAAGTCGTGAGTTTCCTAAGTCGTAGATCCCTCTTGAACCGTTAAGCACCTTAAGTCGTGGATCGTCCCAGGCCTTAACTCGTTGACTAAACGGGGTTAACATTTGCCCCTCGAAGTACATGCCTAAGTCGTAGGTCGTGTGCTTCGACTTCCCTTAACCTGCATTTGCTTAGATCGTTAAGTCGTGGACGACTCATGGAAGAGTTAAGTCGTTTGTGCCGATCCATGTTCCTTTCTCTCCCCTATATAAGCCATTAAGTCGTCTCTTCCTCCTTCACCCTATTGCATTCTGTCGCCGCTATTAACAATCTTTCAAGCCTCCAAGAGTGAATTCAATCAATTAGTTCGTCAATCCATCCTTATCATCAAATTTCGTAAGTAATCTTAGTCAAGACTCAATCACAACCATCTCGGAAACGCGTTTCTCCCTTTTTTCCAATCCTAATCCGATATAATGTGTTAAGCCTTACTGTGAATCACATCATAACCATTCTTTAGGAGTTATCAGATACGCTGGCATCCTAATTACGAGAACGCGGTGATGTGGTGGATCCATGATGGATCTGGGATAGTTTGAATCGACTTTTGGTGATTCAATGATATTGAAGGATGATGGGTGATTGGGTCACAGATCAACTGGTTGTCGAATTTGTGGGTGAAGCAGAGTTTTTCGGAAACTTGGAGGAGATGACGGAGTTTTTAGGTGTTTGGGGAAGACGGGCAGATACTAGGTTGATGGTGTTAACGGGTATCGGGTTGGATAGGAGTTAACTGGTTTTTTGAATCAACCGACTTAGGAGCCTTTGCAGAGTTATTTATGCACGACTTAATTTTTAGGCCATGCTAAATTCCTGACGACTTAGGACTTAGGACTTAGCAGGATTCTTATTACCTTGGTTAGAAACTTTGCGGCTTATCCTTTAGGTCGTGTAAACGACTTATCACTTAAGAAAATTTGGACTGCCTTAACCTCCTTGGTTCGAATAATGTAACCTTACCCTTGAGATCATGTGAACGACTTAACTAGATACGACATAAGCTTTGAGTCGCGGCCGAGCTAAGACTTAGAGAAATTCTCATCACTTTGAACCGAAGCATGTTCTCCTCAACACGCTTTGCGGCTTATAGGACCAACGATTTAAGGAGCCAACGACTTAACTTGCAGAACCAAAGACTTAACTTAACCTGTAGGAAAATTTTCTTAAGTGGTCGGCGAGTTAGCACTTAAGTCGTCGCCGAGTTAGCACTTGAGTCATCGGCGACTTAGCACTTGGTACTTTTAAACTTTGCTTGAACCTTGAGCTGTTGCACTTTGAACTGTTAAACTTTGTTGCATTCTTTCACAGATCACTTTTGACTTGCAAGCTAACAATCTGTTCAATACATCATTTACAGAAAATTGGGACGAATATACTGCCACTGACTGCCCACATCAAATGGCAGATTAGTTAACAACAGATAATTAACTTAAATAGATTGTGTGAACGAAGTGCTTTTAAATCATCAAATTCAAGTAAAGTATTAAAGCAACATTGAAATAGTCAACTGAAACTGCCCAGTTTGCACTAATACCATACCTGAACTTTAAATTAACAAGTCCTGAAATTTGGTAATCGATCAATTGTCGACTAGTTTAATTCCAGTTATATTTACTTGTTATTTTTATTAGTTCTGCACAACACTTCACACTTTTAGGAAACGTGCACCTTCACATTTGAATATCCAGTTGCTTGTGTAGAATGACTTCTCAACAAGAAGAGATAACAGTCCAGACTGGAGAAGCCACTCTTATTCCGACTCCCCTAGTTAATCCTCTAGAGAGAGCCTCTACCACTTTATCATACAAAGTTTTTCGTCAGTTATGCATCCAGTTTGGCATTGTTGAAGCAGATGCCATTCTTCCTGAGAAAACTAACACTGCTGATGTGGCGCCTCCTGGCTTTGTAGCGGTTAACCGGCAAATGTGCCTGAGCGGGGCCATTCCCCCTTTCAACAACTTTCTCCAGAATTTTCTTCGTCGACTAGCCATCTCCCCATTCCATCTACACCCTTCTATCACCGTCGTGATCGACTTCCAAGATTCGACGAGATTTGCTTCCTATGCTCCTTTACCAGGACTAAGGATCACCCTTCTATCACCGTCGTGAGGAGCGCCCGAAATCGCAAATTGATCGTTGGCCTTCCTAACACTGTTTATGGGTTCTTAACTCAGTTCTTCTTTGTCCGCTGCCCCCCGGGGTTTTATGCTGTGTGGAGGGAAGGAAGTAAGATCGTCTACCTTTACTTCTTCTATTCTCTGAGTTATGCGAAGTCCGAATTGCCAAGTGTTAACTTTTTTTTTATTTCAGCGCTCCCCCCTCCTTCTAGAGATCCCAGCCACAAGCCAACTCTGGCGAGGCTCGTGGCTGTGCCGTTTGAAGAGCGGGATATGAAATTTTTGTTGAACGACGGATTCCTTCACCAGTTCGGACTTCCTCACCCTTCTTGCTCCACTCAGCCTCATGAAGTCCCCGATTCTCCAGCGGAGGCACCAGATGTCTCAATCCCAGCTGAAAAGCTTATGCCGAAGGAGCCCTCTGCTGAAACCTCACTGGTGAAGTGCCCAACACTTACCGATGTTGCGGGTCCATCCAGCAAATCGACACTTGCCCCAGTTATTAAGGAGGAAGAAACTCTTCGTTGCTCTGAAGATGCGGCCGGTCTGGAAGCCGAAAAAGAAACTCCCGTCGAGCATGGCGGTGATGATACTTTTGAGGGGCTAAGCGACCAGATCATAACTTCACAGGAACTTTTTAAAGATGATATCCCTAAAGCTTCTTTTCCTATTGTCGAGGCGACATCCACTTTTCAGCAAATTTTGACGCCTGCCACTCAAGTCACCACCACCCCTTTGCCGAAGAGTGGTTTGTAGCCTGACGCGTGTAGTTTGCACACCACACACACATAGGAACACTTATTCGTACTTAACTTTTTTTCTCTGAAGACTTTTAAGAATTGTCTTTTTTTTAATTTCAGATTCTCCGATGGGACACAGCGACTCTTATTACGACGACTTTCAGCGCTACAGGAGGCGTAATCAATATGACTATAGGCGCTACCTTCCCGTTTACAGAGAAACTGACGAAGAGAGAGCCGCTCCAAAGGCTCAGGAGAGGAGGGCTCAAGAAGAGCATCATGAGAGGAGAGAAAGGGAGGAGCACCATGATACTTCCTAGAGAGGTGACGACTCTCACAAAAGAAAGTCGCATGACGACCGGGGAAAAAGTCATATAGTTGAGGACCCAAGCAAGCGTGCCAGGCACAGTGAAAAGCATGCATCTACAACTTCTGAAAAGGCCGCTGCCCCCGTCTCACTTGACATCCCTTTCGGCTCTCCTGCTCTCGGGAAGACAGACATTCAGACAATAGTCAACAGGCCTAAATTCCAAATTGGACCAGGCCCGGCAACTCTGCAAAGCCGGTTCCCGTGCTGGTGCCTAAAGGCAGTGCAGTTCGATCTTGACTTGGTCCCTATTGACAAACAAGCAATGCTGCAAAATCTTGATGGTGTTAGACTTGATATCGAGCGGATGTCAGGGTGGCAAAAGCTTGTTGATGAGCTTCAGAGGGTCAACCGCGTGAATTTAGAGGCCATGCTGACCATGGAAAATGATAAGGCCGAGTGGCAGAAAACTTTAAGATAGCATGATACTGAGATGAGGAACATCGCTGATTACAACGAGAAGCTTGAAGCAGAAGTTGAAAAACTTAAACAAGAGCTTGCTACTTCTTCTACCTCATGTACTCAAAAAGAAGAAGCACTTCAAAAGCAAGTTCGCGATGCTCACGCTGCTTAGCGACATGCCGAGGCACAACTTGAGGCTGAGCAGAAAACAATGGAAAGGTATCGTGCTGACGTTGCAGAGTTACGGGAGAAGGTCAATTCCCAGGATTTGGAGATTATGAAGCTAAAGGCCCAATTATTAAAGTCCGAGAAGGAACGTGATGAAGCTATTGCTGGAAGGCAGGCTGCCGAACAGTCGCATGAGGCAACTAAAGCCAATATCAACTCCACTTTATTTGACTTCTACGTGCATAGCGTTATGGGGGATGGGAGCCTTTCATTCTTAGGACCGAAGTATGAGATTACCCTGGCCGAGGTTTGGGAGTCAATTCTTGACATGCTCGGAGGTGCAGGCGCCGGCTATGCTGAAGCATCTCTTGTAGAACACTTTCTAGATGACGACTCCATAGCTGCTCTAGCCCGGGGAAAAGAGCAGCTTACCAAAGCACGAGCTAAGGCAGGGGAGCAGCACTTTGTGAAAGAAGCACCATTAACTGCCCCCGTCCCCCCTTCGGTTTCGGCCGATGTTGACATCACATGCTCCGGTTCTCATTCCCCGTCCCCAGTTAAAGTTATAACTGAGATCACAAGCACGCAGGGTGGAGATGAAGGTGAAGAGAGCACGGAAGCACGGGCTTATGAAGTTGACATTAGAAAGCCGACTTTTCCAGGTAACTCTACTGTTAATCTTGCCCAAGTGGACTGTTTGTTTGCTCCTCATGAGTTTGATGGACTTTTTGATTATTTCTTAAATCTCAATGAGCCGCTATCTCCTTTCTTCACGTGAGATACTTGTTAACGTAAAAATCAGACGCTAACACCCCGGTGTAGATTGAAGTTGAGTGAAAGCACCACCCGTGAACACGGGAACTAAAAAACAAGTAGAGAAATCACAGAGAAAGCAGAAAAAACAACAGTTTTTATAGTGGTTCGGCTTAGGGTAAGCCTACGTCCACTTTAATTCTCTTTATTACTGAATCGATTACAACTTTACAACAATCTTCAATCACAATTCTGATTAGACAAACAACTAGAACTTTGATGCAGAAGAATTCTTTAAATCCATATAGATTGCGTTAGATTTCCTCTCGAAGTTAGTTGAGATGCCTTTCGTACTTGAAGTGTCGAGTGAGTCGAGAATTCAACAGAGTATCGGCGCTTAAAGAGGTCGGCCAAAAGTCCCCTTCATGCTTGAGGTAGGTTGGTATTTATAGGGAAATCCCCCCTTTAGGTCGTATGTCGCGACCGGTCTAAAGTAAGTCGTGGCCGACTTATCTGGCCCAGCCTCATGGTCTCACAAAAGTTCATTTGTACAAGTCCTAAGTCGCCCACGAGTCAATCATCTAAGTCGCAAATGAGTCAACCGGTCCTCTTGATGTGGCGTTGAACCTTCACCCAGTAGCTTTAGGTCGTGGACGACTCAAGCTAGGTTGTGAGTCGTATACGAGTTAACTGATAAGCCTGTTCCCTTCAGATAATAACCAAAGTCCTGAATCGTGTACGAGTTAAGAGGTCACTGTGTTTTGTAAGGAGCAGCGCCTCATTTGCTTAAGTCGCTCATGACACATGCTAGGTCGTAAGTCGCAGATAGCTTTAGGTCGTTAACTCATTTCCTTCTTAAGTCGTGCCATCTCTTGAATCGTTAAGTCATCCTATCCTTGAGCCGTGGACTTCCTTAAGTCGTAGAAACCTTAAGTCGTGGATGCCTTAGGTCGTGAAGTACTCTGAGTCAGCAACTTCCTTAAGGTATTGAGTCGGTCTATTCTCTTAGGGCAGTTAAGTCGGCAAGCTGTAGGGTCGGCATCCTTTTAAGATTGTTGAGTCGGTAGGTTGTGCCACCAGCTAAGTCGCTAAGTTGTTATACTTTTTAGGTTGTTAAGCCCTTAAACCGTTAAGTCATTTGACTCCTTAAACTGTTAAGTCGTCAGTCCCTTAAGTCGTCCATCCTCTTGACTCGTTGAGTCGTGCATCTTTTAACTCGTTAGGTTGATAACTCACTGAGTCGTTTGTTCATTGAGTCGCCGCCCATCTTGAGTCGTTTTCTTATTGAGTCGTTGACCATAGGAGTTTACATTTGCCCCTCGAAGTACACGCCTAAGTCGTAGGTCATGTACTTCGATCTAATCCCTAAGTCGTGGACGACTCAAGGAGCTGGTTAACTCGTTTGACCATCCATCTTCTTCTCTGCCTCCTATATAAGCCGTTAAGTCGCTTCTCTATTTTTACTTCGTTGCTTGTCTTCTTTCCGCCATTGTTGCATCCGAGCTTCCAAAGGCGACTTCAATCCGATCAACCATCAATTTTCCTTAATATTACATCCTCGATCAACAGATTTAGGTAACTTCAGTCAGCTGTCCATCGCGTTTACCACCAACTCTTCGTAATCATTTAGATAAAGTTTTTGTTTCCATGCTGTGAGATTATGTTTCGATTCGTCTTATGACCATTGTCGATCACTGACAATTGCCCTAGAAGGTGAATCGGCTTAGGATCTTATGTAGTTGTTTGGCAAGTGTTTGGATTTTTTTTCGAGTTTTGCTTGAGAAGATGATGGATTTTGTTGCTAATGGAAGATAACGGGTTATTGGGTTGGAGAAGGATCAGTGGGTTGAGAAGAGATATCGTGAAGTTTTTCGCGACTTTGCCAATTTGCATAGTTTTCAAAGTGACTGACTTAAGATCCCCTATGACCTTAGTTGCACACGACTTAACCCTTTAGGTTGTGTTTGTTTCTGGACGACTTAAGACTTAGCTTCATTTGCACTTCATTTGCTCCGTCTTGATTTGAGACTTTATGACTTGGCCCCTAGGTCGTGAACGACTTAGCCCTAAGTCGCAGCCAAGCTAAGACTTTGAGAATTATCTTTTAAGTCATGGACGACTTAACTTTTAGGTCGTGGATGACTCATGACTTAGAGAACTTTTGGACTGCGACTCAATGATTTGAACAAAAATTGAAAACTTAGAGATGTTGACAGAACTTGATTGTATTTCCAATTTGAGTTGCCAGGATAAACTGCTTGAACTTTGAACTGTTACTTGAACTTTGAACTGTTAAACTTTGCTGCATTTTTCACAGATCACTTTTGACTTGCAAGCTAACAATCTGTTCAATACATCATTTACAGAAAATTGGGACGAATATACTGCCACTGACTGCCCACATCAAATGGCAGATTAGTTAACATAGAGTAATCAACTTAAACATACTGTATGAAATGCTGTGAACCAATCAACTAAAGTGAAATATTAATGCAAAGCATTGCTATCTTGAACTAATTTGTTTGCATCTACATTTCTCTTTCATATTTTAAAACAACGAACCCTGGACTTCATAACTGACAAATGCTTGCTAGTTTTCATTCCAGTTCTATTCGCTTATTGCTTTGTTGATTTTACACAACACTTCACACATTTTAGGAAACGTGCACCTTCATATTTGAATATCCAGTTGCTTGTGTAGAATGACTTCTCAGCAAGAAGATATAACAGCCCAGGCTGGAGAGGCCACTCTTATTCTAGCTCCATTTGTCAATCCTCCAGAAAGAGCCCCTACCACCTGATCGTACAAAGCTTTTCGTCAGTTGTGCGGTCAGTTTGGCATTGCTGAAGCAGATGCCATTCTTCTTGAGAAAAGTGACACTGCTGATGTGGCGCCCGCTGGCTTTGTAGCGGTTAACCGGCAGATGTGCCTAAGCGGGGCCATTCCCCCTTTCAACAACTTTCTCCAGAATCTTCTTCTTCGACTAGCTATCTCCCTATTCCAACTACACCCCAATGGCTATGCCATTCTGATAGGGTTGTGCGTGCTATTTAGAAGAACATTTGACCGGCTTCCAAGCTTCGACGAGATTTGCTTCCTATGTTCCTTTACTAGGACTAAGGATCATCCTTCTATCACCGTCGTGAGAAGCGCCCGAAATCATAAATTGATTGTTGGCCTCCCTGACACTGCCCATGGGTTCTTAACTCAATTCTTCTATGTCCGTTGCCCCTCGTGGTTTTATGCTGTGTGGAGTGAAGGAAGTAAGATCATCTACCTCTTCCTCTTCTATACTCTGAGTTTTGTGAAGTCCAAATTGCCAAGTTTTAACTTCATTTTTTCATTTCAGTGCTTCCCCCTCCTTCTAGAGATCCCAGCCACAAGCCAACTCTGGAGAGGCTTGTAGTTGTACCGGTTGAAGAGCGGGATATGAAATTTTTGTTGAACGATGAATTCCTTCACCAGTTCGGACTTCTTCACCCTTCTCGCTCCATACACCCCTATGAGGTTCCAGACTCCCCACCTAAAGCATTAGATGCCCCAGTCTCTTCTGACGCACCCATACCAAAGGAACCTGCCCCTGAGGCTTCTCTAGTGAAGTGTTCCACTACTGTCGATGTTGCGGGGTCGTCTGGCAAATCTGCACTTGCCCCGGTCATTGAAGAAGAAGAGCCTCAGGGATCTTCCCAACGTTCACAGAAGTCTGGCGAAGAAGCCGGGAAAACAAGCCCTGTCAGGCAGAGCGGGGATGACACTTTCGAAGAGTTGAGCGACCTCTATGCCACCTCACAAGAGATCTTTAAAAATGACCCTGTCACTACAAGGGTTTCTTCTTCAGTAGTGGAAGCGACTTCTTCTTTGCAACAAGCTCCGCCAACCCAAGAGTTGACATTAACTACTACCCCTACAACTACTCCGCAGTCGAAGAGTGGTTCGTAGTTTGATGCGCGTAGCTTGCACATCACACACACTTAGAATCTTTCGGCATTTTCATACACCTAATTCTTTGTACTCTGAAGATTTTTAAGACTTGTCTCTTTTTATTTCAGATTCTCCGATGGGACGCAGCGGCTCTTACTATGATGACTTTCAGCACTACGGGAGGCGTAGTCAATATGATTATAGGCGCTACCTTCCCGTCCACAGAGAAACCGATGAAGAGAGAGCCGCTCGAAAGGCTCAGGAGAGAAGGGCTCAAGAAGAGCGTTATGAGAGAAAAGAAAGGGAGGAGCACCATGATTCTTCCTAGAGAGGTGACGATTCTCACAAGAGAAAGTCGCATGATGATCGGGGAAAAAGCCATATAGTTGAGGACCCAAGCAAGCGTGCCCGGCACGGTGAAAAGCATGCTTCTACAACTCCTGAAAAGGTCACTTCCCCCGTCTCACTTGACATTCCTTCTGGCTCTCCTGCTCTCGGGAAGACAGCCATTCAGACAATAATCAACAGGCCTAAATTCCAAGTTGGATCAGGCCCGGCTACTCTGCAAAGCCGGTTCCCGCACTGGTGCCTAAAGGGAGTGCGGTTCGATCTTGACTTGGTCCCTATTGACAAGCCTGCCATGCTGCGAAATCTCGATGCCGTCAGGCTTGACATTGAAAGGATGTTGAACTGGTAAAAGCTTGTTGACGAGCTTCAAAGGGTAAACCGTGCGAATCTCGAGGCCATGCTTACTATGGAGAATGACAAAGCTGAATGGCAGAAGGTTCTTGAGCAGCATAATACCGAGATGAGGAGCATCACTACTTATAATGAAGAGCTTGAGGCGAAGGTCGAGAAACTTAAAGAAGAACTCGCCACTTCTTCTACTTCTTACACTCAAAAAGAAGAGGTGCTCCAGAAACAAGTGAGAGATGCTCATGCCGGCCAAAAAGACGCCGAAGACAGGCTCGAAGTACAAAAAAGAATCAATGAGGGCTATGTTGCTGATACTGCAGAGCTTCGGAAGAAAACCGACTCTTAAGAGGCAGAGATCGAAATGCTTAAGCTTCAACTCTCCAAAGCTGAAAGAGAGCGTGACGAGGCCGTTGCCGGTAGAATTGCAGCTGAAGATTCTCATGAGGCAACGAAGACCAGCATCAGCTCAACATTATTTGACTTCTACCTGCACAGCGTCTTGGGGCGTGGTAGTCTCGCCTTTCTAGGCTCCAAATATGCAGTTACACTGGTTGAAGTGTGGGAGGCTGCACTTGACATGCTTGGCGGTAAAGGTGCTGGCTATGCCGAATCTGCTCTTGAGGAGCATTACTTGGATGCCGATGCTCGCGCTGCTCTTACCAAGGGGAAAGAACAACTCGCAAAATTAAGAGCCGAAATAGCGGAAGGGAAACTTTTAGGAACAACTACTTCAACTGTTCCAGTTCAGCCTTCACCTTCGGCTGAAATCGACATTGTCGGCTCCAGTTCTCATTCTCCATTCCCTGCTAAAGTTACCACTGAGATCACAAGCACACAGGGTGGAGATGAAGGCAAAGAGAGTGCCGAAGCACAGGCTTATGAGGTTGATATCAGGAAGCCGACTTCTCCAGGTAACTCTACTTTTAATCTTGCCCAAGTAGACTGCTCATTTACTTCTTATGAGTTCGATGAGCTTCTTGACTATTTCCTGAACCTCAATGAACCTTTATCTCCTCTCTTTACTGACTTTAACTTCTTTTCTTCTGTAGAGAAAGTGTCGAGCATCGTTCAGACTCCTCCTCCTTCAATTATTCCTCCTCTGCCTCTCCAGGTCACTCCTCCATCCGCCTCTCAACCCGGGTCGCAAGAGGAGCAAATAGAGGCTCTTCATGGCTTAGATGATCCTATTTCTTCCCAACAACACGGGGGAGAAGGGCTTGGAGAAGGCGATGAGTCCCCGGAGCGAACCACTTCTGATAACATAAAATTATCTTCTCTTGTTACTCCGGGAAGTGAGTCTTTTTCAAGGAGAAGGAGGATGCGTGCCACTTCCAAGAAGAGAAGGAAAGACATTCTTGTTTCTAAAGAGGAAACGAAAGTTGATCCGGCAGTAACCCTCTCTCCTTCATCCCCGACTCTCCCAAGCCGTCCTGAAAAGCTGCCTATTAGGTCAGGTGAAGGCTCTAAGGGTGGTGGTAGAAAGAAGTAAGAGGTCCTGCTTCGATTTATTTTTACTTTTTGCTTTTTGCATGTACTGGCCGGAGATTGTGCGGATACCGGCCTCCGCTTTTCTTTTTCCTTTTATACCTTTACCTGTACAAAATTTTGACAGTATTAAATAAAATGATTCTTTTTGTTTGTACAAACTTCTGTCTGCATTTGAGAATGCATTTACTATCCATTTTTGTACAAGTTTCTTTATATGATATTGCAGTGAGCATGTGGTATGTTGTTCGAGCGTAATTTTACCAATGTAGTTATACCATGTTGTATGTAGCTATATCATGTTGCCCCTATACCATAAGCTCGTTGCAATATTTTATACTTTGAGGGGACTTGTACTCTTATTTTCTGGAGAATAATTATTCCATACTTGGAGGAATATTATCTTGTTAAAAATAGAGTACAGCTCCCTCCATATGAGTTTTTACGCTTTATCCTTCGAAGATATCACTTTTTCTTTTGTGCATACACACATTTTACCAAGTGAATTCTTCTATGTGGTAAAGCAAGCCTCTGAAGGGCACTTTAACTTCTTTTTGAGGAAGAGTATTTTCCAGAATAGGTGAATCGTTCTTCCTTTGAGAGTTAAAGTGTGCCTTTGAAGAGGGCTGTTTTTTATATATTGCGCCTCAGTGGAGGGCTTTCTGATCTTTGCTTTGCGTTTCTGATGAAGTGCTTCTTTGAAAAGTTGTACCTCTAAGGAGGGCTTTTTCACGTTTCAACACTTGGAAGTTTTATTTCAATCTCGATGAAACGTGTGCCTCCGAAGAGTTGTGCCTCCGAGGAGGGCTTTCCACGTTTCAACACTTGGAAGTTTTATTTCAATCTCGGTGAAACGTGTGCCTCCGAAGAGGTCTTTCTGTTCGATTGTGCCTCTGGGAAGAGGTCTTTTTGTTTCTGCCTCTGGGAAGAGGTCTTTTTGTTTGGTTGTGCCTCTGGGAAGAGGTCTTTTTGTTTCTGCCTCTTGGGAGAGGCTTTTATTTTTTCCCTGTTCGCTGGGAAGCGGGCCTCCGAGGAAGGCTTTTCACATTTCGTCTCACGGGAGTGTATCACCGATCACGGTGAAATGTGTGCCTCTGAGTAGGGTTTGTGCCTGGAAGTTGGAGTTTCTTTCTCTCAGTTGGACGTATTCACGGGAGTGTATCGACCGATCAGTCCGCAACTTTATGTTGAGAAAGACCTCTCTTTTTCTGGTTAGGCCCGCTCGAGGTCTTTTAGCATTTCAACTGTGGTGAAATGGGCCTCCGAAGAGGGCTTTTCACGTTTCAACACTTGGAAGTTTTATTTCAATCTCGGTGAAACGTGTGCCTCTGAGTAGGGCTTTTGCCTGGAAGTTGGGAGTTTCTTTCTCTCGGTTGGACGGATTCACGGGAGTGTATCAACCGATCAGTCCGCAACTTTGTATCGAGAAAGATCTCTCTTTTTCTAGCTAGGCCCGCTCGAGGTCTTTATCCTCCGAAGAGTTGTGCCTCTGAAGAGGGCTTGTGCCTCCGAAAAGGTCTTTTGCTGTTTGATGCTTGCTCGCCCATGTCTCTTTGCCATCTATTCATGTCGGCGATCCCCATTATCTTTTGCAAGTGTCATCCTTTTTTAGTTGCCAATAATTTTCCTTATCCAAAGAAATATACTTCATGGTTAAGCGAGTTGGTGGTGGACACAGGCTATTTAACTGGTTGTTTGTTTGTTCAAACATTTGCAGTTAGTTAGAAATGATCCACTTCCATCCACATCGCTAACTTTTGTTCGAAGCACTTCTTTTGTAGGATTTGAGTATGGAAATTTTGGATGGTTTAGCATTTGCTTGCTGGGTGATGTCGGAGATCGCTCGGTCTTGCGATGGGCAGGCTTTGTTTTTATGGCCTGCATTATTAAATCGACATTTTAGTAACACAATTAACGTATTTTATATGTCGAAATAAAATAAAGCAGTTTATAATAGTAGAGAACACAAGATTTATAGTGGTTCGGCCAAAAACTGGGCCTACATCCACTTTATAGCTTTTCATTATTCATTTGCTTTACAATTGCTTTCAATACAAGAATCATGTATTCATAATTCTTTTACAACATTTCAACAAAGCTTTCAAGTAAAATAGGGACGCAAATGATTGTTGTTCCAAGCTCTTGGGATTGGTTCTCCTTCGACAGTTGTGAGTTTGAATGTGCTGTCAAGAAGCTTCGTGCCTATAACATATGGCCCTTCCCAGTTTGGCCCAAACATACCTGTAGCTGTCATGATTCTCTTCAGGACTAGGTCCCCAACTTCAAAGCCGCGCTGACGAACTTTGGAATTGAAGTGCCTGGCTATTCTTTGTTGATGAGCTGCAATTCTAAGCCTAGCCTCTTCTCTTCTTTCGTCAAGGAGGTCAAGTGCTTCCAGTTGCAGTCTATCATTCTCATCTTGATCAAAATGGATACTTCTGTGTGAGGGGACTTCATTTTCCACTGGAATCATCGCTTCTGATCCATATGCCAATGAAAATGGAGTATGCCCAGTCGCAGTTTTATGGGTGGTTCTGTATGCCCATAGTGCAAGCGGTAACTTATCGACCCAACCACCTTTTGCTTTTTCCAGCTGCTTTTTGATGGTTGATTTGATGATTTTGTTTACTGCTTCCACTTGCCCGTTTGCCTGCGGATGAGCCACTGCTGAGAAGCTTTTTCGGATCTTGAATCGTTTGCAGAAATCTTGGAACTCCTCACTTTCAAACTGAGTACCATTGTCCGTGATTATCTTCTGAGGCACACCATACCTACAAATGATATTTTTAGTCACAAAGCTTATCATTTTCTTAGAGGTAATAGTAGCCAATGGTTCGGCTTCAGCCCATTTAGTGAAGTAATCAACAGCAACGATGACATATTTAATTCCCGATTTGGCAGTCGGCAAAGGCCCAATGAGATCTATTCCCCAGATGGCAAACGACCATGGACTGACCATTTGTGTTAGCTCAGTGGAAGGGGCTCTAGGGATTTTAGCAAATCTTTGGCATTTATCGTACTTTCGAGAATAGTCAGTAGCATTCTGATTAATTTCTGGCCAAAAGTATCCATAACGGAGGATTTTCTTTGCTAAAGTTTGACCACCTGTATGATCCCCACTTTCCCCTCCGTGTATTTCAGTTAGAATTGTCTTATCTTCTTCCTTTATCACACATCGGAGTAATGGCATTGAAAATCCTCGTCTGTACAAACGACCATCTTGAACTATATATCTGGAGGCTTTCCTCATCAGCTTCTGTCGTTCTTTTGAACTTTCTGGCAAAGAACCATTGAGTAGATATTCAAGTATCAGAGTCATCCATGATTCTTGTTCTTGGGATACATTCATAATCCAATCAACATCCATTTCATCTGTGCTTGGAGCTGACAAGACTTCGACGGGAATTAATCCCAACAGTTGAGCTTCACCAGTATTTGAATACTTTGCGAGAGAATCCGCCTTCATGTTCTCTTCACGGGGTATATGGTTTATTGAATAACGGTCAAAATCTTGAAGGAGCTCCCAGGCTTTTGATAAATAGATGGGTAGATTCCCTCCTTTAGGTTGAAATTCCTTCTTGACTTGGCAAACAATAAGTTGAGAATCACTGAAGATCTGCAATGCCTTGATGTTTAGTTCTTTAGAGATCCTTAAACCAGCGATGAGAGCTTCATATTCTGCTTCATTGTTTGTTGAAGGGAATTCTAGTCTCAGCGCATAACATAACGATCGCCCTTCTGGGGTTTCAAGGATAATCCCTGCTCCGGAACAGTAATCATTTCTTGCGCCATCAACATACAATTTCCATTGAATCGGGACGCTATCAGTGACTACTTCCTCACTATCACCCTTATCCATACATTATACGATGAAATCTGCCAAAGCTTGTCCATTGATTGCTTTTCGGGGATGGTAAGTGATGTCTATTGGCTGAGTTCAATATTCCATTTCAAAAGACGGCCCGAAGTCTCAGGACGGAATAGGACTTGCTTTAGAGGTTGATCAGTGAGGACTTTGATGGGATGAGCTTGGAAATACGGCCTCAATTTTCTTGATGCGATCAACAAACAATAGGCGAGCTTTTCCAATCTTGAATAGTTCATCTCTACCCCAGTGAATCTTTTGCTGATGTAATAGACTGGGCGTTGAATCCTTGCGTCTTCCCGTACCAACACTGCACTGAGAGCATGAGACGAAATTGCCAAATATATGAAGAGATCTTCACCACTGTCAGGCTTTGAAAGTATCGGAGGCACTTCCATATGACGAACAAACTCGTCAAATGCTTTTTGACATTCAGGAATCCACTCAAAGTTTTTTCTTCCTTTCTTCAGAGCATCAAAGAATGGAATGCATTTGTCAGTAGCTTTTGAAATGAACCGACTCAAAGCAGCAACCTTTCCATTGAGACTTTGCAATTCCTTCTTCGTTCTAGGAGCCTTGACTTCCCTCAGGGCAGTGATCTGAGCTGGATTGGCTTCAATGCCCCTAGCGCTCACAATGAAACCCAAAAACTTTCCGGACTCCACTCCAAATGAACATTTCAGGGGATTAAGCTTCATTCTGTATTTACGGAGTACTGCAAATATCTCCGCCAGGTGATCCATGTGGTCCACTGCTTTCTTAGACTTTACTAGCATATCATCAACATAAACTTCCATCGTCTTGCCAATCTGTGGTTTAAACATGGCATTAACAAGCCTTTGGTAAGTTGCCCCTGCATTCTTGAGTCCGAAAGGCATGACCTTGTAGCAGTAGAGTCCAACATCTGTGATGAAGCTCGTATCCTCTTGATCTGGCTCATGCATCATAATCTGGTTATATCCGGAGTATGCATCCATAAAAGATAACAATTCATGTCCTGTCGTCCCATCCACCAACTGATCGATCCTGGGCAGCGGGAAACAGTCTTTAGGGCAGGCTTTGTTCAGATCTGAAAAATCAATGCACACTCTCCACTTTCCGTTAGCCTTTTTAACCAGCACTGGATTTGATACCCAATTTGGATAAGTAGATTCTCTGATGAAACCGTTCTCCATGAGCCGATCCACTTCTTCTTTTAACGCGGCCGTTCTCTCAGGACCCTGGGTTCTTCTCTTCTGTTTTACAGGTGTAAACTTTGGATCAATGTTCAGAGTGTGTACTGCAATCTCTGGGGTTATTCCGCACATGTCAGCATGAGTCCAAGCGAATACATCCAAATTAGCCTTCAAAAATGAAATCAAAACATTCTGAACTGTTGTGTTAAGTTGTGAACCCACATTAAGCACTTTGTTTGGGTCCTTTGGGTCAACGGGCACCGGCATTGTTACCTCTACCGGTACTACCCTATTCTCCCCTGCACTGGCTTTCCTTGGATCCATCTCTCTTCGTGCGCCACTACATTCGCCAGTGCAGGGTCCACCCTGTAATTGCTACAAGGTTGGTTCCTTGGTGCGGACTGGAGCCGCCGCACCTTTTCCAATTTCTCTTTTCCTTGATTCATGCAACTCTGTAAGATAACATTCTTGCCCTGCATCTTGGTCTCCCATAATCACACCAACTCCGTTATCTGTGGGGAATTTTAGAGTCAGACACCATGGGCCAAGAACAGCTTTGAATGCAGCAAGAGTTGGTCGGCCTAAAAAGGCATTGTAGGCAGAGAATTCTTCAACAATTATAAAGGTTTGCTTTCGAGCCACCTTCCTCAGTCCCTTTCCAAGTTCTACAAACAAATCTTGGTCCCAATCGGCTGTTTGGGTTCTCCAGCAAACCCAGCAATCTTAAGTGATGAAGCTTGAACATCAGCCATTGGAATTTTCATTTGATCAAAGGTCTTCTTGAAGAGGATGTTGCATGAAGCTCCACAATCAACTAGAACTCTTCTCACAGTTGCCGGCCCAATACTAGCGGATACGACCAAAGGATCTATGGTCGGAGCCTCGATACCAAAAGAATCTATGGCACTAAATAAAATATCATCTGTGGAAGTCTTTTGTTGCTTTAAAGGCGCATCATTCTCTAAAACAAAAACATTCTCTTCAGCTAGTACATGCCTCAAGGCCCGGGCATACCTTTCCATCTCACCCCAGCTTTTGCCTGCTGGGTGAGGTCCTCCAGTTATTATATTGATGACAGGCCTTTCCGATTCATGTTCTACGGCCTTCTCACTTGAGGCAGGACGGTGAGTGGGAACTTGTTGTCCTTGAGTTGACGAAGCTGGGGCATTTCTGTTCCTTTTCACATACTGCTGGAGTTTGTTTTCCTTCAAGAGTTGTTCAATTACCTCTTTCAACTGACGGCATTCGTTGGTGTCATGGCCAGGCTGGTTGTGGAACCGACAGAACCTTCCACTTTTTTCCATCTTAATCGCAACGCTCATTTTAGGTGTCGTCGGATAATTGACATCATCTTTGGTCGCAAAGAAGATGTTATTTGGGGTATCGGTCAAGGGTGTGAAATTGAAAGAACGGCCTTTCTTAGCGTCTCCCTGTTTCTTTCCACCATCGTTTCCCCTTTTCTGAGTGTTAGGTTCTTTCTTGTTCGAAGCAGCACCATTGTTCCCGGCTTCCGCTGATACCACCTTAGCCGGTGTTTGGAGGCTCTCCAAGCGCATGAATTCATCCGCTTTCTTGTAGAATTTGTCGAGCGAGTTTGGTTCTTTCATTTTCAACCACTTTCCAAATTCGCTTGACTTGTCAATCGCCCTCATCAAGTATGTTAGGACCATGCGTGGCTCAGCATTATCTACCTCGGCCAATGCTATGTTAAAACGATTCAAAAATGACCTGATGGATTCTCCCGAATTTTGCTCTAGACTTGACAATGACATTATATCCTTTGCTTTAGAAGCATACAATCGAAATTGCTCCTTGAATTTCCTGGTCAAATCGGAGAATTGATCAATGGACCTGACTGGCAGCTTCGTAAACCACAATAAAGCCACACCTTCGAGATATACCGGGAAATATCGACATTTAATTTCATCTGACGCCCTGGCACCAGTCATATGCCAGTCATACTTATACAGTAACTCGTTAGGATCACTCGTCCCCTTGTAAGCCGGAATAGTAAGGGGAACGAATTTCCTTGGGAACTCTGCCTTCAAGATCCTTTCAGTAAATGGAGTTTTGCGTGGAGCAAAACCACACTCTTTCTCATCTTCATCTCTTCGCATATTTTCCTTCATGATTTGACGAACCATACCCGAAAAATACTCTTCATCATTTAGAGGCTCTGGAGGGCACACATCAGCCATTCTCTCTGAATTCTGTCTTGACAATCGTTCATGGAGGGTCGGCTGTGGCCCTGATCCTCCAGCTTGAGGAGGAGTCCTTTCTACAGGGTCTGCGGCTCTTTGAGAAACGTTCCCTTCAACATCCTGAACTCCCATAGTAGGGTTCCCATCATTATTAACCGGTTGACGGTTTGCCCCAAGTAGATCATTCAACTTACTTAAGATCAGGACGTTCTGGGCATTCTGAGCTTCCAACTGCGCATTCTGAGCATTCAATTGTTGATTCAACCCCAAAACTACGGCGTCCAATTCTGCTCGTGTAACTCCAACAGTTGGAGCTGCTTGACTTGAAGGAGGAGAGGTAGAAGTATTTTCTTGAACATTGTCGGATCTTACAGAACTTCGTTTTCTCGCAGGAGACATTATTTCCAATAAACTTCTAGTTTTAAAATAAATCCTTTCAACAATCCTTCGCGGAGCAATAGTGGAAGTTTCCTGAGTTCGGTTCTCAGTGAAAGCACCAAAAATGTTAACGTAAAAATTAGACGCTAACACCCCGGTGTAGATTGAAGTTGAGTGAAAGCACCACCCGTGAACACGGGAACTAAAAAACAAGTAGAGAAATCACAGAGAAAGCAGAAAAAACAAAGGTTTTTATAGTGGTTCGGCTTAGGGTAAGCCTACGTCCATTTTAATTCTCTTTATTACTGAATCGAGTACAACTTTACAACAATCTTCAATTACAATTCCGATAAGACAAACAACTAGAACTTTGATGCAGAAGAATTATATAAATCCATGTAGATTGCGTTAGATTTCCTCTCGAAGTTAGTTGAGATGCCTTTCGTACTTGAAGTGTCGAGTGAGTCGAGAATTCAGCAGAGTATCGGCGCTTAAAGAGGTCGGCCAAAAGTCCCCTTCATGCTTGAGGTAGGTTGGTATTTATAGGAAAATCCCCCCTTTATGTCGTAAGTCGCGACCGGTCTAAAGTAAGTCGTGGCCGACTTATCTGGCCCAGCCTCATGGTCTCACAAAAGTTCATTTGTACAAGTCCTAAGTCGCCCACGAGTCAATCATCTAAGTCGCAAATAGTCAACAAGCCTAAATTCCAAATTGGACCAGGCCTGGCTACTCTGCAAAGCCGGTTCCCGCGCTGGTGCCTAAAGGGAGTGCGGTTCGATCTTGACTTGGTCCCTATTGACAAACAAGCAATGCTGCAAAATCTTGATGTTGTTAGACTTGATATCGAGCGGATGTCAGGGTGGCAAAAGCTTGTTGATGAGCTTCAGAGGGTCAACCGCGTGAATTTAGAGGCCATGCTGACCATGGAAAATGATAAGGCCGAGTGGCAGAAAACTTTAAGCCAGCATGATACTGAGATGAGAAACATCGCTGATTACAACGAGAAGCTTGAAGCAGAAGTTGAAAAACTTAAACAAGAGCTTGCTACTTCTTCTACCTCATGTACTCAAAAAGAAGAAGTACTTCAAAAGCAAGTTCGCGATGCTCACGCTGCTTAGCGACATGCCGAGGCACAACTTGAGGCTGAGCAGAAAACAATGGAAAGGTATTGTGCTGACGTCGCAGAGTTACGGGAGAAGGTCAACTCCCAGGATTTGGAGATTATGAAGCTAAAGGCCCAATTATTAAAGACCGAGAAGGAACGTGATGGAGCTATTGCTGGAAGGCAGGCTGCCGAACAGTCGCATGAGGCAACTAAATCCAATATCAACTCCACTTTATTTGACTTCTACGTGCATAGCGTTATGGGGCGTGGGAGCCTTTCATTCTTAGGACCGAAGTATGCGATTACCCTGGCCGAGGTTTGGGAGTCAATTCTTGACATGCTCGGAGGTGCAGGCGCCGGCTATGCTGAAGCATCTCTTGTAGAACACTTTCTAGATGACGACTCCATAGCTGCTCTAGCCCGGGGAAAAGGGAAGCTTGCCAAAGCACGAGCTAAGGCAGGGGAGCAGCACTTTGTGAAAGAAGCACCATTAACTGCCCCCGTCCCCCTTTCGGTTTCGGCCGATGTTGACATCACAGGTTCCGGTTCTCATTCCCCGTCCCCAGTTAAAGTTATAACTGAGATCACAAGCACGCAGGGTGGAGATGAAGGCGAAGAGAGCACCGAAGCACGAGCTTATGAAGTTGACATTAGAAAGCCGACTTCTCCAGGTAACTCTACTGTTAATCTTGCCTAAGTGGACTGTTTGTTTGCTCCTCATGAGTTTGACGGACTTTTTGATTATTTCTTAAATCTCAATGAGCCGCTATCTCCTTTCTTCACGTGAGATACTTGTTAACGTAAAAATCAAACGCTAACACCCCGGTGTAGATTGAAGTTGAGTGAAAGCACCACCCGTGAACACGGGAACTAAAAAACAAGTAGAGAAATCACAGAGAAAGCAGAAAAAACAACAGTTTTTATAGTGGTTCGGCTTAGGGTAAGCCTACGTCCACTTTAATTCTCTTTATTACTGAATCGATTACAACTTTACAACAATCTTCAATCACAATTCCAATTAGACAAACAACTAGAACTTTGATGCAGAAGAATTCTTTAAATCCATATAGATTGCGTTAGATTTCCTCTCGAAGTTAGTTGAGATGCCTTTCGTACTTGAAGTGTCGAGTGAGTCGAGAATTTAGCAGAGTATCGGCGCTTAAAGAGGTCGGCCAAAAGTCCCCTTCATGCTTGAGGTAGGTTGGTATTTATAGGGAAATCCCCCCTTTAGGTCGTAAGTCGCGACCGGTCTAAAGTAAGTCGTGGCCGACTTATCTGGCCCAGCCTCATGGTCTCACAAAAGTTCATTTGTACAAGTCCTAAGTCGCCCACGAGTCAATCATCTAAGTCGCAAATGAGTCAACCGGTCCTCTTGATGTGGCGTTGAACCTTCACCCAGTAGCTTTAGGTCGTGGACGACTCAAGCTAGGTTGTGTGTCGTATACGAGTTAACTGATAAGCCTGTTCCCTTCAGATAATAACCAAAGTCCTGAATCGTGTACGAGTTAAGAGGTCACTGTGTTTAGTAAGGAGCAGCGCCTCATTTGCTTAAGTCGCTCATGACACATGCTAGGTCGTAATTCGCAGATAGCTTTAGGTCGTTAACTCATTTCCTTCTTAAGTCGTGCCATCTCTTGAATCGTTAAGTCATCCTGTCCTTGAGCCGTGGACTTCCTTAAGTCGTAGAAACCTTAAGTCGTGGATGCCTTAGGTCGTGAAGTACTCTGAGTCGGCAACTTCCTTAAGGTATTGAGTCGGTCTATTCTCTTAGGGCAGTTAAGTCGGCAAGCTGTTGGGTCGGCATCCTTTTAAGATTGTTGAGTCGGTAGGTTGTGCCACCAGCTAAGTCGCTAAGCCGTTATACTTTTTAGGTTGTTAAGCCCTTAAACCGTTAAGTCGTTTGACTCCTTAAACTGTTAAGTCGTCAGTCCCTTAAGTCGTCCATCCTCTTGACTCGTTGAGTCGTGCATCTTTTAACTCGTTAGGTTGATAACTCACTGAGTCATTTGTTCATTGAGTCGCCGCCCATCTTGAGTCGTTTTCTTATTGAGTCGTTGACCATAGGAGTTAACAATACTAATATTTTTGGCTTTTCTTCTTCTGTAGCAAAAACGCCAAGTGCCACACAGACTTCTCCTCCTCCAGCTGTCCCTCCTCCATTCCCTCAAATCACTCCTATTTCCCAGCCGGGATACCAGGAAGAATTAATAGGAGCCCTTCAAGGCTTTGATGATTCAATCGCTTCGCAGAAGCAGAAAGACGAAGGACTTGAAGCAGGCGACAAATCCCCGGAGCATACTATTTCTGATGACGTAAAACTGGCTGCTCTTATTACCCCGGGAAGTGAGTCTTCTTCAAGGAGGAGGAGGAAGCGTACCACTTCCAAGAAGAAAAGGAAAAGCATTCTTGTTTCTGAAGAGGAAGCGAAGGTTGATCCGGAAGTAACCCTCTCTCCTTCATCCCCAACTCTCCCAAGCCGTCCTGAAAAACTGCCTATTAGGTCCGGAGAAGGCTCTAAAGGTGGTGGCAAGAAGAAGTAACGGGCCCTGCTTCCCCTTATTTTTACGTTTTTCTTTTTGAATGTACTGGCCGGAGATTGTGCGGGTACCGGCCTCCGCTTCTCTTTTTATTTTGAAACCTGTACCCGTACAAAATTTTGACAATATTGAATAAAATGATTCTTTTTGTTTGTACAAACTTCTGTCTGTATTTGAGAATGCATTACCCTTCGTTTTTGTACAAGTTTCTTTATATGATATTGCAGTGAGCTTGTGGTATGCTGTTCGACCGTTATTTTTACTAATGTAGTTATACCATGTTGCCCCTATACCATAAGCTCGTTGCAATATTTTCAACTTTGAGGGGACTTGTACTCTTATTTTCTGGAGAATAATTATTCCATACTTGGAGGAATATTATTCTGCTCAAAATAGAGTACACCTCGTTTCATATGAGTTTTTATGCTTCAACCTTTGGAGATATCACTTTTTCTTTTGTGCATATATACATTTTTACAAAGTGAATTCTCCTATGTGGTAGAGCGGGCCTCCGAAGGGCACTTTAACTTTTTCGAGGAAGAGTATTTTCAAGAATAGATGAACCAATCTTCCTTTTTTTTTAGTGCAAAGTTTTTGCACTCCTCTTTTCTCTTTTTTTTTGAAAAAAGTCACTTTTGCTTTGGCTAGTGAGTTTCACTTCATAGCGCAGTGGGCCTTTCGAAAAGAAAAAGGGGGTTTCAATCTGCTTGAGCCTCTGATGAGAGTTTTTTATTGTGCCTCTGGGAAGAGGTCTTTTTGTTTGATTGTGCCTCTGGGAAGAGGTCTTTTTGTTTGATTGCGCCTCTGGGAAGAGGTCTTTTTGTTTCTGCCTCTTGGGAGAGGCTTTTATCTTTTCCCTGTTCGCTGGGAAGCGGGCCTCCGAAGAGGGCTTTTCACATTTTGACTCGTGTGAAGTTTTATTTCAGATCACGGTGAAATGTGTGCCTCTGAGTAGGGCTTTTGCCTTGAAGTTTGGAGCTTCTTTCTCTTAGTTGGATGGATTCACGGGAGTGTATCACCGATCAGTCCACAACTTTATGTCGAGAAAGAACTCTCTTTTTCTGGCGAGGCCCGCTCGAGGTCTTTTAGCATTTCAACTGTGGTGAAATGGGCCTCCGAAGAGGGCTTTTCACATTTCGACTCGTGTGAAGTTTTATTTCAGATCACGGTGAAATGTGTGCCTCTGAGTAGGGCTTTTGCCTGGAAGTTTGGAGCTTCTTTCTCTTAGTTGGATGGATTCACGGGAGTGTATCACCGATCAGTCCACAACTTTATGTCGAGAAAGAACTCTCTTTTTCTGGCGAGGCCCGCTCGAGGTCTTTTAGCATTTCAACTGTGGTGAAATGGGCCTCCGAAGAGGGCTTTTCACATTTCGACTCGTGTGAAGTTTTATTTCAGATCACGGTGAAATGTGTGCCTCTGAGTAGGGCTTTTGCCTGGAAGTTTGGAGCTTCTTTCTCTTAGTTGGATGGATTCACGGGAGTGTATCACCGATCAGTCCACAACTTTATGTCGAGAAAGAACTCTCTTTTTATGGCGAGGCCCTCTCGTGGTCTTTTAGCATTTTAACTGTGGTGAAATGGGCCTCCGAGTCTACCTGGAAGTTTCTTTCTCATGGTTGGCCGGATTCACGGGGCGAGCGCAAGTTACTTGGACGTTTGTTTACGTAGATTGTCTCAACTAGTGAACGAGCGCCTTGCCTTCCACTTGGGAAGGTGCCTCCGGTCGTCTCATGGACTCACGGGGCGGACGCAAGTTACTTGGACGCTTGACTACGCAAACTGTCTCAACTAGTAAGCAAGCGCTTTGCCTTCCTGTTGGGAAGGTGCTTCCGATCATTCCATACCATGTTGAGAAAGTCTTCTGGCATGCCCCGTTTAAGGTCTTTATCCTCCGAAGAGTTGTGCCTCTGAAGAGGGCTTGTGCCTCCGAAGAGGCCTTTTGCTCTTTGATGCTTGCTCGCCCATGTCTCTTTGCCATCTATTCATGTCGGCGATCCACGTTATCTTTTCCAAGTATCATCCCTTTTTAGTTGCCAATAATTTTCCTTATCCAAAGAAATATACTTCATAGTTAAGCGAGTTGGTGGTGGTAGACACAGACTATCTAACTGGACGCTCGTTTGTACAAACATTTGTAATTAGTTAGAAATGATCCACTTCCAGCCACATCACTAACTTTTGTTCGAAGCACTTCTTTCATAGGATTTGAGTATGGAAATTTTTAATGGTTTAGCGTTTGCTTGCTGGGTGATGTCGGAGATCGCTTGGTCTTGCGATGGGTAAGCTTTGTTTTTATGGCCTGCATTATTAAATTGACATTTTTAGTAACACAATTAACGTATTTTATATGTCGAAATAAAACAAAGCAGTTTATAGTAGTAGAGAACACAAGATTTATAGTGGTTCGGCCAAAAGTTGGGCCTACATCCACTTTATAGCTTTTCATTATTCACTTGCTTTACAATTGCTTTCAATACAAGAATCATATATTCGTAATTCTTTTACAACATTTCAGCAAAGCTTTTAAGTAAAATGTGGACGCAAATGATTGCTGTTCCAAGCTCTTGGAATTGGTTCTCCTTCGATAGTTGTGAGTTTGAATGTGCCATCAAGAAGTTTCGTGCCTATGACATATGGCCCCTCCCAGTTTGGCCCAAACACACTTGTGGCTGTCATAATTCTCTTCAAGACTAAGTCCCCAACTTCAAAACTGCGCTGACGAACTTTGGAATTGAAGTGCCTGGCTATCCTTTGCTGATGGGCTGCAATTCTAAGCTTAGCCTCTTCTCTTCTTTCATCAAGGAGGTCAAGCACTTCCAACTGCAGTTTTTCATTCTCATCTTGATCAAAATGGATCCTTCTGTATGAGGGAACTTCTGTTTCTACTGGAATCATTGCTTCTGATCTGTATGCCAATGAAAATGGAGTATGCCCAGTCGCAGTTTTGTGGGTAGTTCTGTATGCCCATAGTGCAAGTGGTAACTTATCGACCCAAACCCCTTTTGCTTTTTCTAGCTTCCTTTTAATGGTTGATTTGATGATCTTGTTTACTGCTTCCACTTGCCCGTTTGCTTGCGGATGAGCCACTGTTGAGAAGCTTTTTCGGATCTTGAATCGTTTGCAGAAGTCTTGGAATTCCTCACTTTCAAACTGCGTACCATTGTCTGTAATTATCTTCTGAGGCACACCATACCTGCAAATGATATTTTTAGTCACAAAACTTATCATTTTCTTAGAGGTAACGGTAGCCAATGGTTCAGCTTCAGCCCATTTAGTGAAATAATCAACAGCAACGATAGCATATTTAATCCCTGATTTGGCAGTCGGCAAAGGCCCAATGAGATCTATTCCCCAGATGGCAAATGACCATGGATTGACCATTTGTGTTAGCTCAGTGGAAGGTGCTCTAGGAATTTTGGCAAATCTCTGGCATTTATCGCACTTTCTGGAATAGTCAGCAGCATCTCGATTAATCTCTGGCCAAAAATATCCATAACGGAGAATTTTCTTTGCTAAAGTTTGACCTCCTGTATGATCTCCACACTCCCCTCCGTGTACTTCAGTTAGAATTGTCTTGGCTTCTTCTTTAGTTACACAACGGAGTAGTGGCATTGAAAATCTCCGTCTGTACAATTGGCCATCCTAGATCATATATCTAGAGGCTTTCCTTAACAGCTTCTGTCGTTCTTTTGAACTTTCTGGTAAAGAACCATTGAGCAAATATTCAAATATTGGAGTCATCCATGATTCTTGCTCTTGGGATACATCAATAATCCAATCAACATCCATTTCATCTGTGCTCAGAGCTGACAAGACTTCGACGGGAACTAATCCCAATAGTTGAGCTTCACCAGTACTTGAATACTTTGCAAGAGAATCCGCCTTCGTGTTCTCTTCTTGGGGTATATGGCTTATTGAATAACGGTCAAAATCTTGAAGAAGCTCCCAGGCTTTTGATAAACAGGTGGGTAGTTTCCCTCCTTTAGCTTGAAATTCCTTCTTGACTTGGCAGACAATAAGTTGAGAATCACTGAAGATCTGCAATGCCTTGATGTTTAGTTCTTTAGCGATCCTTAAACCAGCGATGAGAGCTTCATATTTTGCTTCATTATTTGTCGAAGGAAATTCTAGTCTCAGTGCATAACATAGCGATCGCCCTTCTGGGGTTTCAAGGACAACCCGTGCTCCAGAACAGCAATCATTCCTTGCGCCATCGACATACAGTTTCCATTGGATTGGGATGTTATTAGTGGCTTCTTCCTCACTATCACCTTTATCCGTACATTCTGCGATGAAATCTGCTAAAGCTTGTCCATTGGTTGCTTTCCGGGGATGATAAGTGATATCATATTGGCTGAGTTCAATATTCCATTTCAAAAGACGACCCGAAGTCTCAGGACGGAATAGGACTTGCTTTAGAGGTTGATCAGTGAGGACTTTGATGGGATGAGCTTGGAAATACGGCCTCAATTTTCTTGATGCGATCAACAAACAATAGGCGAGCTTTTCCAACCTTGAATAGTTCGTCTCTGCCCCAGTGAATCTTTTGCTGATATAATAGACTAGGCGTTGAATCCTTGCGTCTTCCCGTACCAATGCTGCACTGAGAGCATGAGATGAAATTGCCATATATATGAAGAGATCTTCACCGTTGTCAGGCTTTGAAAGTATTGGAGGCACTTCCATATGACGAACCAACTCATCAAATGCTTTCTGACATTCAGGAGTCCACTCAAAGTTTTTTCTTCCTTTTTTCAGAGCATCAAAGAATAGAATGCATTTGTCAGTAGCTTTTGAAATGAACCGACTCAAGGCAGCAACCTTTCCATTGAGACTTTGCAATTCCCTCTTCGTTCTAGGAGCTTTGACCTCTCTCAGGGCAGTGATCTGAGCAGGATTAGCTTCAATGCCCCTAGCGCTCACAATGAAACCCAAAAACTTTCCGGACTCCACTCCAAATGAACATTTCAAGGGATTAAGCTTCATTCTGTACTTTCGGAGTACTGCAAACATCTCTGCAAAGTGATCCATGTGGTCCACTGCTTTCTTAGATTTCACTAGCATATCATCAACATAAACTTCCATTGTCTTGCCAATCTACGGTTTAAACATGGCGTTAACAAGCCTTTGGTAAGTTGCCCCTGCATTCTTGAGTCCGAAAGGCATGACCTTGTAGCAGTAGAGTCCAACATCTGTGATGAAGCTTGTGTCCTATTGATCTGGCTCCTGCATCATAATCTGGTTATATCTGGAGTATGCATCCATAAAAGATAACAATTCATGCCCCGCCATCCCATCCACCAACTGATCAATCCTGGGCAGCGAGAAGAAGTCTTTGGGGCAGGCTTTGTTCAAATCTAAAAAGTCAATGCATACTCTCTATTTTCCGTTAGCTTTTTTAACCAGCACTGGATTTGATACCCAATTTGGATAAGTAGTTCTCTGATGAAACCGTTCTCCATGAGCCGATCACTTCTTCTTTCAATGCTGCTGACCTTTCTGGACCTTGAGTTCTTCTTTTCTGTTTCACGGGTGTAAACTTTGGATCAATGTTCAGAGTGTGTACTGCAATCTCTGGGGATATTCCACACATGTCAACATGAGTCCAAGCGAATACATCCAAATTTGCCTTCAAAAATGAAATCAGAACATTCTGAGCTGTTGTGTTGAGTTGTGAACCCACATTCAGCACTTTGTTTGGGTCCTTTGGGTCAACGGGTACCGGCACTATTACTTCTACCGGTACTACCCTATTCTCCCCTGCACCGGCTTTCCTTGTATCCATCTTTCTTCGTGCGCCACTATATTCACCAGTGCAGGGTCCACCCTGTAATTGCTACAAGGTTGGTTCTTTGATGCGGACTGGAGCCGCCGCACCTTTTCCCGTTTCTCTTTTCCTTGATTCACGCAACTTTGTAAGATAACATTCTTGCCCCGCATCTTGGTCTCCTTTAATCACACCAACTCCATTATCTGTGGGGAATTTTATAGTCAGACACCATGGGCCAAGAACAGCTTTGAATGCAGCAAGAGTTGGTCGGCCTAAAAAGGCATTGTAGGCAGAGAATTCTTCAACAATTATAAAGGTTTGCTTTCGAGCCACCTTCCTCAGCCCTTTTCCAAATTCTACAAACAAATCTATGGTCCCAATCGGCTGTTTGGGTTCTCCAGCAAACCCAGCAATCTTAAGTGATGAAGCTTGAACATCAGCCATTGGAATTTTCATCTGATCAAAGTCTTATTGAAGAGAATGTTGCATGAAGCTCCACAATCAACTAGAACTCTTCTCACAGTAGCCGACCCAATACCAGCGGATATGACCAAAGGATCTATGGTAGGAGCCTCAATACCCAAAGAATCTCTGGCACTGAATACAATATCATCAGTGGAAATCTTTTGTTGCTTCAAAGGTGCATCATTTTCTAATACAAAAACATTCTCTTCAGCCGGTACATGCCTCAAGGCCCGGGCATACCTTTCCATCTCGCCCCAACTTTTGCCTGCTGGGTGAGGCCCTCCAGTTATTATATTGATGACAGGTCTTTCTGACTCATGTTCTACGGCCTTCTCACTTGAGCCAGGACGGTGAGCGGGAACTTGTTGTCCTTGAGTCGACGAGGCTGGGGCATTTCTATTACTTTTCACATACTGTTGGAGCTTGTTTTCTTTCAAGAGTTGTTTAATTACCTCTTTCAAATGACGGCATTCGTTGGTGTCATGGCCGGGTTGGTTGTGGAACCGGCAGAACCTTCCACTTTTTTCCATCTTACTTCCCACTCTCATTTTAGGTGGTGTCGGATAATTGACATCATCCTTGGTTGCAAAGAAGATGTTCTCAGGGGTATCGGTCAAGGGCGTGAAGTTGAAAGGACGGCCTTTCTTAGCATCTCCTTGTTTCTTTCCACCATCATTTCTCCTTTTCTGAGTGTTAGGTTCTTTCTTGTTCTAAGCAGCAACATTGTTCCCGGCTTCTACTGATACCGCCTTAGCCATTGTTCGGAGGCTCTCTAAGCGCATGAATTCATCCGCTTTCTTGTAGAATTTTTCGAGCGAGTTTGGTTCTTTCATTTTCAACCATTTTCCAAATTCACTTGATTTGTCAATCGTCCTCATCAAGTATGTCAGGACCATGCGTGGCTCAGCATTATCTACCTCAGCTAATGCTATGTTAAAATGATTCAAGAATGATCTGATGGATTCTCCTGGATTTTGCCCTAGACTTGACAGCGACATTATATCCTTTGCTTTTGAAGCATACAATCGAAATTTCTCCTTGAATTTCCTGGTCAAATCGGAGAACTGATCAATGGACCTGACCGGCAGCTTTGTAAACCACAATAGAGCCACACCCTCCAGATATACCGGGAAATATAGACATTTGATTTCATCAGATGCTCTGGCACCCGTCATATGCCAATCGTACTTATACAGAAACTCATTAGGATCGCTTGTCCCTTTGTATGCCGGAATAGTAGGAGGAACGAATTTTCTTGGGAATTCTGCCTTCAAGATTTTCTCAATAAACGAAGTTTTGCTTGGAGCAAAACCCCATTCTTTCTCATCTTCATCCCTTCGCATACTTTCCTTCATGATCTGACGAACCATGCCAGAGAAATATTCTTCATCATTTAAAGGCTCCGGAGGGCAAACATCAGCCATTCTCTCTGAATTCTACCTTGACAACCGTTCACGGAGGGTCGGCTGCGGTCCTGATCCTCCAGCCTAGAGGGGTGTCTTTTCCACAGGGTCTGCGGCTCTTTGAGAAACGTTCCCTCCTACACCATCTTGAACTCCCGCAGTAGGGTTTCCATTATTATTAACCAGTTGACGGTTAGCCCCAAGTAGATCATTCAACTTACTTAAGATCAGGGCGTTCTGGGCATTTTGAGCCTCCAACTGTGCATTCTGGGCATTCAATTGTTGATTCAACCCCAAAACTACGGCATCCAATTCTTCTCGTGTAACTCCAACAGTTGGAGCTGCTTGACTTGAAGGAGGAGAGGTAGCGGTATTATCTTGAACATTGTCGGATCTTACAGAACTTCGTTTTCTCCCAGGAGCCATTATTTCCAATAAACTTCTGGTTTTAAAAGAATTCCTTTCAATAACTTTTTGAGAAGCAATGGTGAGACCAACCTGAGTTCAGTTCTCAGTGAAAGCACCAAAAATGTTAACGCTTAAAATCGAACGCTAACACCTCGGTGTGTGAAGTGTGAATGTGAAAGCACCACCCGACGGTTCGGGAACAGAATATCAGCTAAAATAACAGAAAATACAGTAAGAGACAGCGATTTTATAGTGGTTCGGCTTAAGGAGTAGCCTACGTCCACTTTAAGTATCTTTATTACTGATCTTTTTACAAAACGATAAAATGCTCTTCAAGTACAAATCTCTTTAGTTACAAAACACTTTGAGCAAGTAGCTTAAGCTTCGATGTAGATGAAAGTCTTCGAATCCACGTCGGATGTGTGAAAGTCTTTTAAAGTAGCTTGTAGTGTTCTTCGAAATTTCAAGTATAAAGTCGGTTTAGAAACTGGCAGAGTATCGGCGCTTAAAGAGATTGTCCAAAAGTCCCCTTCATGCTTGAGGTAGGTTGGTATTTATAGGGAAATTTCCCCCTTGGGTCGTAAGTCGTGATCGACTTATGGTAGGACGTGGCCGACTTATCTGGCCAAGCCCATGGTCTCACAAAGGTTCACTCATCTATCAGAATTTATGTTACAAGTCCTAAGTCGCCCACGAGTCAACATCCTCTTGTATAAGTAACGCGGCATCGGACTTTTACTCAGCAGCTTTAGGTCGTGGACGACTCAAGCTAGGTCGTGAGTCGTGGCTTAACTGGTAACCGTGTGAAATAAGAAGCAGCGCTTCATTTGCTTAAGTCGCTCACGACACGTGCTAGGTCGTAAGTCGCGGACAGCTTTAAGTCGTTAACTCATTTCCTTCTTAAGTCGTTCCATCTCTTGAATCGTTAAGTCATCCTGTCCTTGGGTCGTGGACTGTATACTTCCTTAAGTCGTAGAAACCTTAAGTCGTTGAGGCCTTAGGTCGTGAACCATCCCTTCTCTTTTAAACCGTTAAGTCGTAGACTTCTCTATGTCGTAAGTCGCCAGTCTTTCAACTCGTTAAGTCGTTCAATCCTTAAGTTGTTAAGCCGTGGAGTACTTTGAGCTGTTAGATCGTGGTGACCTTAAGTCGTAAGTCGTTCATGCCTTAACTTGTCAAGTCGTCACACACCTTAAGTCGTGAGGTTTCCTAAGTCGTAGATCCCTCTCGAACCGTTAAGCACCTTAAGTCGTGGATCGTCCCAGGCCTTAACTCGTTGACTAAACGGGGTTAACACACAGTGTATCACTGTACATGCCACAAGGCCGTGCACATCAGTATACACTTGATAATGCTACAGGGATAGGTGAGCACAGGTCAAACCCAAATGAAAAGCCAGGTTCAACTCATGTGCAATATATTCAAAATCATGACACGAGCACAAGGTCAAACCCGAGTTTTGAAACTGGGTTCAACACAAGGCAATATGAAGAATGCAAAGCTTTGACAAATCAAAACTGCATCAAAGCATCAAAATAATGTCGAAGTCATTCCAGCAAAATAACAGTACAAACAAGTGCACACTGGAAATACAAGCACATGCATATGAAACCAAACAGTCAAGTTCAAGACATATCAATGGAAATGAGACAGGAAGCAAGTCAGTGACATGCACAACAAAGGGTCAAGATTGCCACCAACAACAACATGAATACTGCGCCAACCAGAATGAAAACCAACAATTACACAATACCACAATATCAAATGCAAGTGACTCGAGCAAAATGCACAACAAGTCCAGCTACAACAAGACATGCAAAACCAAAGTGCAACATACTTCAATAATCAAGTTCAGGTCAGACCAATCACTGCATGAAGTGTATGCAAACAATCGAAGTCATGAAGCAATCAACATGAATATCACAAGTGTCATAGAAAAAATAAAGACTACAAGCTCAAGTAATAAAACATGTGTCCAGACAACAACACAAACGCATGAGCAATCTAGATGCACAAGAAAAAGACCCCAAATGTAACGACAGCAGCAAGTGATAAACCAGAATGCCATCATATGTACAAATACAAAAATGAACCAGAGGTTACAAGTCAACATGACCAGAAAGTAAATTAAGCAATATATATGCAACAGGGCCAGAGCAACTCAGTGAGTATATGCCGAAGTCAGAGACAAGTAGCAGTATGCAAAATGGAGTGTATGCAACATGATGAATCCGTGTTGAAGACACGATAGATACATGCAGCGAAATCGAGTAAAGATAGTAAAGACTCAAATGTACAGGCCAGTAAACAAAAAAAATGGCCAGAGTCGAAGCACAAAGAATAAAACAGGTCAAGTATGCTACAACATTAAATTTAATCAAAACCGAAGTTAAGATCATCGTCAAGTCAAATCAAACCGTGATGACCAAGGCAACAAGTTCGAACCAAAAATGCCAGCAAAAATCGAAGTTGAACAAATCAGAATTTAATACTGTGGTGGCCAAGCAAAGTCAGAAGTAATCAAATATACGAAGTGTCAAAATTGACAAAGTCAGAGAAATCACCAACGTCCAAGCATAATCAAGCGGCCAGAGAACTAAAAAAGTCAATTTCGTATCTTTGAAAAAGTCAAAACAAATTGCCGTATGAATCAAGTTTAAATCGAACGCTGCACAAACAAGGCCATGCGTATCAAGGTTAAGTTATATCAGGAAAGCCGTGCGCATCAAGCAATAGAAAAAATAGGAAAGTATCGAATTGATACGAACCAAAGTGTACTCGAATTCATATAAATTCTGAACCCAAGTCATCATTATCGGCATCGAGTAAAAGGCAAACAATCAAACCAACAAACAGAGAAATTACATACCAAATCAACAACGAACTCGATCATCAGAGAACGAGCGAGCCAAGCAACGAGAATCGATCAACAGAGGAGCAACGCAAACTAGAATCAATCATCAGAGAACGAGCGCAAGCAAGAGCATCACAAACCAGAACAAAGCCCCAAATTTCCACAGCAAAAAAGAACCGAAGCCCTAATTCGACAAAGAGGAACGGCTAAAAGAAGTGGATCGGGTTAAAAATAAAGAGGCCGACATTTTTCACAAGCAAAAGAAAAAGGAACGAGGAAATTCAATTGGGATGACATTATTATAATAAAAGGGCTTTTGCTTTTTAGGGTTTAATTTTTTAAAGGATTTTTTAAGTTTTATTTTGAGCAAAAATTAGGGATTCAAGTTTATATTTTAATTTTTTCTCCTGCTTGTATTTTTGAAGTTGTTTTTTCTTTTCGAGCCAAAGAATTTGTAAATCACCACCTAGGTTGTAGGTAGTGTCAGATTGTCTAGTTAGAATTAGTTCAGTGAGCAGGGTGTGCAAGTTTGCAAAACTCAATAGGCGGAGCAGAGTTTGCGAGTAAGCGAAACTCTATAGGCGGAGCAGGGTGTGCGAGTCTGTGAGAGTGTTTGTGAGCGGGAGCAAAAGGGTTTGCGAGTCTAGTAGAGTGTTTGTAAGCGGGATACTGTTTAATTCTAATATAAATCTGGGAATGCAGCAGTAGGCAGGGGTTGTCGAAGCTGGGTAAATTTTGTGTGTGATTTACGTTTCAGCATATTTATTTCTGCAGTTTGTTTCTGTGTTTAAATCGAGAAAATTTGCTATAACCCTATTCACCCCCCTCTGGGGTTAATCTAGATCACACCTTTCTTGTAATATTATTTCTGAAATATCTGTTTCACGGCTTGTACCATAATTTCTGCATTTATTGGGTCTCTCAATCTATTTATTATTCTACTTTACCTTAAAAGTACAAAATAAACAGTACTTTTTAATGTTAACTTGATGCCTGTATAGAAATTTATCCATATCATTTGCATATATTAATGGATCATTATGTCAACTTTGAAAATAAATGAAAGGTAATCGTTTGGATGAAATATTTTTAATCTAATCTTTGGTAATGATAAGAAATAACTAAGATGTTTGCTTTAAACATATCAATAGAATATCTGAAGTTTGATGGTAAACATTCATTGTTTCAATTAATGATATAGATGTTTCAGAAAATCATCCTCTATAGATTGCTAATAGAAAGTTATTGACCATGTAATAGAAGTTCAGAGACACTGCACGAACACTTGTGGCAGAAATACATTGGCCCAGATTCAGGCATCAACAAGTGGAATTCAAAAGTAGAAAGTTTAGAACCGACGTAGATGATATCAAGAAATTCATGATAATCTCTTTAATAGAAGTTTTGGGCCTAGATTCGGGAATTAATAAATGAAATTCAAATATGATCCTCAAAATAGAACTCTCGGACCCAGATTTAGGTGGTAGCGGTGGACAATTAAAAGTCCATAATGATTTTGTTCATAATCTCAAGCCCAGATTAGGGCATATGTTGGATAAATAGAAATCCATATTAAGTATCTTAATAATAGATGTCTCTTGCCCAGAATAGGGCACTAATAAATGAATTCCGGTAATAGTTCCAAAACCCATATTTGAGTATGATGAATTTAAAGATCCACAACAAGATTTGGGTATTAGTGAATAAATCCTCATATTTCAATAATAAATGATCTGAAATCCATATTCGGGCATTAATTGATGAAGTTTAGAAATAAGAATCCCTAAACCAATATTCGGGTATTAATAAGTGAAGTTCCTTTCTACTCCATTGATTTTGTCTTCTTTGACATGTGTAAACCCTTTATACTGTGCATGGAGTTGCGGTTTGATTGGCTGCACCTCGAGCTTGGATGTCTTAGTCCATCATTTGATAAGCCACTTCTTGATCTTGGAAATCTTAGTTTGATGTTTGATGTGTCGCTTCTCGGGCTTGGACATCTTAGTCCACTATTGGACGAGCCTCTTATTGGGCATAAACATCTTAGTCCATTGTTTGATGTGCCGCTTCTTAGGCTTGGACGTCTTAGTCCAATTTTGTCTGCTGCTCTTAGTTAGATTAATCTCAAGCTAGAACAAGGACTTACCCAACCTCCCTCTAGGAGGCGCCTTAACCTAATCAAAGGTGTGGTCAAGGGCTTTTTGTTGCTTTAACCTGGCCATAAGGTCGCATGGATAATGGCTTACACACATTCCTCCAAGAGGTGCCCTACTCTGGCCATAGTGTGGCATGCACAGGGGCTTGTCGATGCTTTATCCTAGCCATAGCATGGCATAGATAAAGTATTTCACTGCTCCGTCCGGGAGGTGCCCATGCCATAGCGTGGCAGAGATAAAGGTTTTTCGAGGCCTTATCCTAGCCATAGCGTCATGCGGATAAAGGCTTACACTCCTCCCTCTAGGAGGTGCTCTACCCTGGCCAACTCGACACGGATAAAGGCTTTAACCGTTTAAGGTCATGTCCAAATCAAAGAATTCACTCCCATCCATGTAGATTCTCTTTAGAAAAATAACTCTTTATCGACCACACTCAGTGTTTCTTTACAAAACTCATTAATTTTGCCTTGACGGAAAAAGTTGATTATCATTCCTTCCAAGGCTCTGCAATGGTTAGTTTCATGACCATTCATCATATGGTAATGGTAGTAGGATCCTACCAAATTCCTTTCGTTTTTTGATTTCTTCTTTTGTGATGGCCAATAGTTGAGCTTATCTTTTGTTAGCAAGTAGACATTCTCAATAGTTGTTGTTAAGCTGCATTCTTTTGGAAGTCTTGATTTGAAGTTTGTTTCTTGAGAATGGCTTCTAGATCTTTTATTACCGGGCTTCATGATTTCACTTTCATCGGTTATTTTCCTTTTTAACGCCTTTTGGAGTTTATGTGCTGGAAGTGTTCCTATTGTAGCTTGTTGCCATTTGTGAGCAAAGGCATTGTAATCTTCCATTATTCCTTTTTCAAAGATCGTGCCTTTTGAATAACGTTGAATCTTTTTCCTCATTTGGTCAAATAAGTTTTACTTTTATTTGTCTTTTCTCCGAAGGCAGAAATAGGGATGAGGCCAACATGGAAAGGATTTAAGCTCCATTTTTAGGATCATATGATTCCGCTCTTTTCTTCTTTATTATTCTTAGAGCTTTCAATCTTAGCATTTACTCTTCATATAATTTAGAATCTTGAGTTGTTCTTGGGGAGAATCCTATTAAGTGTGGTTTTGAGGATCCTTGCTCAGATCTTTTTATTCCACTAGTCATGATGAATTAAGGTCTTGAGTGTTTAAGCTTGAAATGGGATTGGGTTAGAGACATGTGGTGTTGGATGTTTAAAAGAGTCGGAGGTTCAGGCCTCCTTCTAGCGCAAAATTTTAACAATAAAACTTGTCAACGCCCTAAAGTTGATTTTAAGGAAAAGGTTAATCCTTTAAATCTCTCTTGATTTCATTGAAAAGAAGAAATAGTGTGGTATTCTCTTCAATACATCCTTTCGACTAGGTTTCTACTGCGAAAACCTTCCTTTCCGCGTTTCGACCCCATCGAAAACAATTGAATAACCTTCTTCATAGTCTTTCGAGCCAATTGAAGTGATTGGATTACCCTTTTGAAACCTTCATTTTGAAAAGGTTGTAGAAATAAAAAAGGATGGCTTTAAAGATACAAGAATGAAGTTGGCGTGGGTAGGTTTCGTCCTCATCGGAAGCTAAGTTAATTAGCAACTTAAGTTTGGTTCAAGAATCTAGGGTAGACCAGCTTGAATCAAGGTTTTGACTCTCTTATATGTAAGAGTTTAACGATTGGTAGTTTGTAGTTAAGGTTTTGGAATACTTAAAAAGACTGGGGTTTCGACTCATTCAGAATGAATTTCACAATGAAGTCGAGACCAGTAAAATGCAGCTAAAGCCAGTAAAAGAGCTTCAAACAATGGTATAATCAAGAATGTTGAAAAGTTCCCCTTTTATTAATCCAATAATGATTGTGTTGAATAATTATCCCTAATTTAATTTACAAATTAGGGTTTAAAACTTTGCAAACTTAAGAAAACACAAGTTTAGAATGAGCAAATTCGGATCCCTTAAAACAGACCCGTTGGGTCTTATTTATAGATGCGGCTTGGCACCTTTCGACCAAGTGTTTTGACTTGGTTGAGAAGTGGATTCAGATACCTTCCGACTCCTACGACACTTGCACACCCAACTGCAATGTTTTCAAATGGATTTGAATGCCTTCGTCTTCATCAAAGGAGTAGTTGTGTCGTTTCTTCTTTATGTTATTTTATTGTCATATGGAATGAAGGTAGGAGCTTTTGACTCTATTGATAGGCAGTTTCCTAGTGTTATGAAGGTGTTGAAATGCCAATGGTTTCGATGCTGTTAGTAGCTTCCGAACTTATGCTTGTGAACTGATGCGGAACCTTCCTTAGATGTTAATGGCTTCGACTTGTTCAGAAGGCTTGCTTTTGCTTTCGAATAGGTTGTTCCATCCATGGTGTATTTCTAAGTGGTTTAAGTAAAGGCGAAACCCTTAGTTTCGAAAGGTTTGGCATGCATAGCAAGGGTTGTCATTCCTTGTCTTCGAAAGGTGTTGCATTAACTCAATCGAAAGGTCTTCATGCATATGGAAGCACCTGCTTCAAAGAGAAATCCCTTGAAGTGGAAGGGTGCATTCGACCCTTTTGAAAGATTGCAATGCTTCTAGTCTTTGGCTGTGCATCCCATCAACTCCGTCGAAAGGTTACTAGAGTTTCTTTCTCTTGTTCTTCTTTTTCTTCAATTCAATAGGGTTTCGACAAGGTCGAAAGGATATTGGGTTGTAACAGCTCATAATTGTACCTGTTATTCCGTTCTTCTGGTTATAACCGAAACAAAATCTAATCAAAATATCAATTTAGGCTAAGATTTTGGATTTCCTATTTTAAATATTTAAAAAATAATATATATATATATATATATATATAATAATAAACATACAAAAAATTTTAAAAGAAAACTACTTCAGCAGGAAAATAAATAAATAAACAAATGGCAAGAAAAAAATGTTGTTATATTTTTGTCAATTTACAACAGAATCATAATAAAAAATTCAAAATTTTCGAAATTGATTCAAAATCTCAAATGAATAATACAGAATCTTAAAACATGATTTTTTATTTAAAGCATGTATTTCGTATATACTACAAAGAATCTATTATAAGTTGATGAAAGTATAAGATATTTATTTGCGTACTTAGCAATTTAGGTAAAAAAAATGTGCCGGAATTAGAAAACAGGAATTAAAGCGGAACTTTCGAAATGGAAACACAATTTTTTAAATTACCAATGACCATAATCAAAATATAAATCAGAATTTTGAGCCTTGCTACGGAGTTCAAAAATTGCTCAAGCTTTTTTCCAGCTTGTTGCATAAATTATATGGATAGATGCATTATAAAGTGTGTGATGCATAGGTAAAAAAAATTCCTTCCGTTTGATTTTCTCAAATTAGGCAAGTTGGGGGTAGGCTTGCTGTGGCATTGTTAACCAATGTATTGCGGATCATAATCATATGTATAGCCTCATAAATCATTTACAAAAAAAAGGAAAGAAAAGCTAGTTGATATCCTCCCCGACCCACACTTATCTGATACCCATGTGTTGTGATTCCAGTACTCACGATCTTTTTTCATTCTATCTTTCTTATTTATTTATAAAATAACTTATTTATATACTGTCTTGTTGTGAAGTTGTTGCAATGATTGGCTTTTTTAGTAATAAAACTAGTTTCTATTGGCTTATTGTAATGACCCTGAATCGATCTTCGCAAATCGGCACAGAATACATCACCCGTATTCGAATTCCGCAGATTCAAATGTCGAATCAGGTTCGCCGAAGCTTATAACACATTAAGTACAACAACATGGTGGAAGAAAAAGAATAACTAATCATTGATACACAATATTTGATACAACAACTGATACAATTTAATTGCATTATCAGAGATACAAGATAACTAAGGAAGAAATAAATCCAACATGATTTCCAAGAGAGAGTGAATCCACAAAACTGCATCCTAATCCAATGCTCCAAAGATCTCCAAGCTATAAGCTCGAACCATCATCAATGCTGAACTTAAGCAACTCCAATTCTAGAGAAACAAATGCGATTGCTAAACCCAAAAGCTGGATGCTATCGAATCTATGCCTACTATTTGATTATCTGAAAAACCCAGCTCTAGGCTGCCCGTGTGGAAAATTATGGGCACCCAAAGTTTAAAAAGGGAACAATAAATTCCATGTCAGTATGAGACTGGTGTGAGAAAACAAAACAGTTTATTTATTAAAAAACAAACAAACGAAATAAAAAGGAAATCTGCAATGCTTTTTTTGAAAACGAAACTACCATAAGGCCTCCCGCCACACACACAGTGCAAACGCACAATTGGAGGAGATTTCTACTAATGATAGTCAAACATGCTTGATACGAAAAATTCTTTTTGATATTATTATTGGTGCATAGTGTAGAAAACCTTTAAAAAGTATAATATTAATCTAAGCCAGCATACAACCGTTATTGTATGCCTACTATAGCTACCAATTAAACAGCGGGTCACCACCATAAGTAAAAGGCAGGTTGTACAACTAAATTTGTACAGGGCGCATATTATTTCTTTGGATTTTCAACAAATGGTCAGGCAAAGGAACTTCCTGGGCCCCATGGGTACGCCTATGGAGGGATGTCCCGAGAACTTAACCGGCTCTCTGCCAACATAAGGCCGGGTTGCCTCTGTAACTAGGTAACTACTACATGAATATGTCATTCCCAGGTCATTATCGACCTTTATCCGAGCGCTCAACACCACCAACCACAAAGTAATAAATTTAAAGCAACCACATAGGTTAAATATCTGGGATCCATACCATGATACCACCCTTTTCCAGAAGGAAATGGCATACCCTAAAGGGCACAACCCTCATAACCTTACTGCATTCTTCCTGTTTTGACCATTTCCGGGTTGTGAGGTCCAACGAGGTCACAACCACAAAGCTACGCTTTACACAAAAGCCATGCTTTGATCAACAAATGATCAGCAGCACTTCATATGCCACATTACCAAATTGGGAATGTATCACAAATAACCATCAGCTACATAACCTCTGAGCTCGAACGTCTCAGAGAAGGGTGTTAAGCTAAGAGGATAAATTCTCCACCACCAAACAGAAATGTATTTAATAGAAACAATCTTTACATCTCAAAGTGTAATGTCAGATACACATCCATACAAGTATGTTTCGAGTTCGAATAGAACTGAAGGCAATTCACAAAGAAGCCTTTGCAATTCAGGTATCAACAATCCCGATCGGACTCCCCATCACATATGGGGATCTCTAAACTGCACCTATTCGGTGCAGAGTCATTCGGCGGGTAATCCTTTCTTTCTCGAAAATACCCAATCTTCACCATCGATCTTCAAATGCTATCCATTTTGTCGTATCATCATTCGGAATGGGTTATATGACATAAAGTCCTCTCCCGGCTAAACCGAATAATGAGCGCAATATTTAAAAAATATGGATATTGGGATCTTAGTTAAGTCACAACTTAAAGCCCAAACTTTTCTTCAAGTGGTTTAAACAAATTACCACTTTCAAATCTTTAAACAAAAAGCTTCAATTCACAAAGTTCACCAATCTTTCTCAAAGATTCATTTATAGCTTTCAAAACTATTTACAATTCCAAATCTTTTATACAAAAGATACACCTTTAAGATCCTCTTCAATTTGGAAACAAAGTTCACAAATCTTTCACAAAGATTCAATTATAGCTTTCAAAACAATTCCCTTCAAATTTGAAATCCCTTTTTAACAAAATTGGAAATCCTTTCTTTATATGAAAGCCCTTATTATTTGAAAACAAATGCTTTTCGTTTCAGAAAAATCTGATCAAGTATACACAAGTTTTAGATTTAAAAGTATAAATCGAAGAATCAACGAACTGTCGTATTATTGGCAAGTTCTAATTTAAATTAAATTCAAATTTCCAAAACAATTTATTTATAATAGTTTTAAATTCACATATAGAAATTGTACAAACCTTTCAACTCATGATTTCCAAAATAATTTCGAATAATATTTAACAATAATATAGTATGTTTGAAACTAAATTTCAATTTCAAAACTTCCCATTCAAAGGTCTTTCATATTCAATTCCATTTCCAAAACCATTTGGATTCAAACTTCAACCTTTAAATAAAATATTATTTAAATTTAAAATATTTATGACTTAACTGATTTCCCATGAAATCCATAATTGTGTGTATATAGCATAGTCTAGGAGTTTTACACGATAGTGCAACATCATCAATCATTACAGATTCAAGCATAGCAATATCGATAAGCGGTATAATCCTATAACGCTAATCTTCATTCACAGGTTCACAAATAAATAATATAAATTCATCACAGATAAACAAATTACATTCATCACAGCCCAAATCAAAATAATTTATATCACCAAGCATCACATATCAAGGATATCACATCCAAATCATCCAATATCATTCATCATCCATAAGCAAGATATTTAAGTTTAACAATTCCTAATTAACGTAATTAATCACCAATTAAATTAACTAGCTTTTAATCACTTGGATTACCTTAATCCTGCTTACTTAACATTGATTAAATACAAACCAATTAATTAATCATCTATTAATTATCTACCATAATTAATTACCCTTGATTAATTATCCTTCAATTACATTAAGTAATTGTTCTTTAATTGTCCATTTATTTAATCATTCTTGATTAATTACTCTTTAATTACACTAAATAACTAACCTTTAATTAATTAAGTAAATTAATATTATTTAACCATTATCCTTAATTAACCTTAAATTAATCTTATTAATTAATTACATTAATTAATGCTTCTCTAATTACTTTCATTAATTAGTGCTTCTTCCAATTAATTACTTTTAGCAAATAATCTTTAATTAATCACATTAATTAACCCTAATTAATCTCATTCTGTAATTATCTATTACTTATATTAATTAATCCTTTAATTAATTAATTAATCCTCTAACTAATTACACTAAGTAATTGATCCCTAATTATTTCCATAAGTGACTATTCTCTAATTACTTCTATTAAGTAATTTCCCTTCTATTAATTACTTCCGGTAATTATCCTTCAATAATTTGCCCTAAGTAATTATAGTTTGTAAATTACATCAAGCGATTATACTTAATCAATTTCCTTTAGTGATTATTCCTAATTAACTAATTAATTATCTTAAATTAGTTACCTTAATTAATCATCATAATCACTGGTTAATGATCTTTAAATTAATTACATCATTAACTATCCACAATTACTTATACTAAGTAAATAATAATTAGTTAACCTTTATTAATTTCATTAAATGATTATTAATTAATTTCGTTAGTTGATTATCTTTAATTACTCACATCTTTAATTAATTAAAGATAACTTCCTTTATCTTAATATATAACTTAAGTTTATCATTAAACTTTATTAGGAAAGGAATATTTTGGAATCAATTATAATTGAAATATAGTTTACTTTTAAACAAAACAAATTAAAAAATTTAAATTATCAATTCTCATCTTTGATCTTATTTCAAACTTGATAAATAAATTTAAATAAATTCTTATTCTTTGAAAACTTAATTATCAACTTATCTATTGTGTTTTAATGTTTTAAATGTTTATTAATCTTTTATTTTAATTAAAGTATCTATTTTCTTTTATAACTATATATATATATATATAAGTTCTTATAATACAAAATTTAACTTTCAAATAACTTTTGAAAATTATCATATTAATTTAAAAATAAAATTTTCCAAACTTATACCCATATACAAAATTTGAAAACAAATTTTTGTTAACTTTTGTAATTATTTATATGACTTCTAAATCATTTTACATATACATTATAACAAATTTTAAAATATAATGTTTTCAAATCCAATACAATTAAATTTAAAATAAATATTTTTTCATTCATATACCATCTTTCTTTATTTATATATATTTATATTAATAAACAAACAAATATCGATTTAATTTGGAAAATACCAATTAGTTCATAATTTAATTTCAAAAATTAAATTAATTACCCATTTAAATTTGATTTAAAAACAGGGATGCAACAGATTCCCCCCTTAAGAAATTTCATCCTCGAAATTTGCTAGACAGGGAGACAAATAAAGAACAAATAAGAAATGTTTTACCAGATCAAACTGAATACCCATTCTGCATTTGGCTTACCAAATCAGAACATCAATAAATATGAGAACGAAATCAATCAATATCTCATGGAGTACTCGGGTCATCCGATCTATGAAATATGCAGGGGCATTAGTTAGTCCGAAGGGATAACTAACCATTCGTAGAGTATATCTGGACCCAACAGAACAAATAATGAATACTCAATCCAGATTGGAATATCTCAAAGTATACATCAACTTGTCCCTCTTCGAACTTTGATCCTCACAAGGAATTACAACAAAAATTTCAAATTATGGTTTTGACCGAAATTTTTGATTGGTACAATCCAATTTTTAGCTTCCTATTTGTTAATCAGTTTATTTCAATTAAAATTTCAAATTCGTTTAGAAGCGAAAAGCTGATAGAAACTGATGAAATAGGAACTTATCTACAACGATACGCAGGGCCATCATCACACCGAAACTCCTTCGTGTAGCTGTCGCGAAGCCATCTAAGAATTGGAAGTAATTGATGATTAAAGAGATTGATAGAGAAAGATTGTTTCTGTTGTTGTTTGCAGAGTATTGAACATTTGTAGCGGTATTGCCCGGTCCCCTATCTTGTCATCTTCTTGCACTCATACTCACTATTAGTGAATAGTAAGAGAATTTATTGAGGCATACAGTCGGATATCTTAGGGACATAATCATTCTAAGGTATTTGTAACCCTATCTTTAATGAGTTACATAATGTTTTATACTCCAGAGCTAAATTTAACCTTTAGCTCTGATACCACTGTAACAACCCTGACTCGACCTTCGAAAATCGGCACCGAATACATCACCCGTATTCGTATACTGCAGATTCGAATGTCGAATCTGGTTCTCCAGAGCTTATACACATTAAGTACAAAAACATAGCGGAAGAAAAAGAATAACTAATCATTGATACACAATATTTGATACAACAACTGATACAATTAAATAGCATTATCAGAGATACAAGACAACAACGGAAGAAATAACTCCACCATGATTTCCAAGAGAAAGTGAATCCACAAAACTACATCCCAATCCAACGCTCCAAAGATCTCCAAGCTATAAGATCGAAACATCATTAATGCTGAACTTAAGCAGCTCCAGTCCCAGAGAAACAAATGCGGTCGCCAAACCCAAAGGCTGGATGTTGTCAAATCTACACCTACTATTTGATTATCTGAAAAACCTAACTCTAGGCTGTCCATGTGGAAAATTGTGGGCACCCAAAGTTTAGAAAGGGGACAATAAACTCCAAGTCAGTCATGGGACTGGTCTGAGCAAACAAAACAGTTTATTTTGAACAAAAACAAACAAAATAAATAAAAAGGAAATCTACAATGCTTTTTTTGAAAATGAAACTACCATAAGGCGTCCCGCCAGATACACAATGCAAATGCACAATTGGAGGAGATTTAACCTTATGATAGTCAAACATGCTTGATATGCAAAATACTTTTTGATATTATTATTAGTGCATCGTGCAAAAAACCATTCGAAAGTATAATATTAATCTCAGCCAGCATGCAACTATTATTGTACGCCTACTACAGCTACCAATTAAATGGCAGGTCACCACCATAAGTAAAAGGCTGGTTATACAACTAAAAACATATATGGCACGTATTGTTTCTTTGGATTTCCAACAAATGGCTAGGCAAAGGAACTTCCTGCGCCACATGGGTACGCCTTTAGAGGGACGCCTCGAGAACTTAACCAGCTCTCTGCCAACACAAGACCGGGTTACCACTATAACTAGGTAACTACTACATGAATATGCCATTCCCCGGTCGTCAGTGACCTTTATCTGAGCGCTCAACACCAACAACCACAAAGTAATAAATTTGTAGCAACCATATAGGATAAATGTTTGGGCTCCATACCATGATACCACCCTTTTCCAGAAGGAAATGGACATACCCTAAAGGGCGCGACTCTCATAACCTTGCTGCATTCTTCCTGTTTCGACCATTTTCGGGTTGTGAGGTCCGACGAGGTCACGTCCACAAAGCTACGCTTTACACAAAAGCCATTCTTTGATCAACAAATGATCAGCAGCACTTCGTATGCCACATTACCAAATTGGGAATGTATCACTAGTAACCATCAAATACATAACCTCTGAGCTCGTACGTCTCAGAGAAGGGTGTTAAGCTAAGAGGATAAATTATCCGCCACCAAACAGAAATATATTAATCGATAGAAACCAGCTTTACATCTCAAAATGTAATTTCAGACACACAAGTCTATTCCGGGTTCGAACAGAATCGAAGGCACTTCACAAAGAAGCCCTTGCAATCCAGGTATTCACAATCCCGATCGGACTCCCCATCACATATGGAGATCTCTATTCCGTATCTACCAATGTAGAGTCATTCGATGGGCAATCCTTTCGTTCTCGAAAATACCCGGTCTTCACTACCGGTCTTGAAATGCTATCCATTTCGTCATATCATCATTTAGAATGGGTTATATAACATAAAGTCCTCTTCCGGCTAAATTGAATAATGAGGCAATATTTAAAAACATATGGATATTGGGACCTTAGTTATGTCACAACTTAAAGCCCAAAACTTTTCTTCAAATGGATTAAACAAATTACAATTTACAAATCTTTAAACAAAAAGATTCACTTCACAAAGTTCACCATCTCTAACAAAGATTCATTCATAGCTTTCAAAACTATTTACAATTCCAAATCTTCTATACAAAAGATACACCTTTAAGATCCTCTTCAATTTGGAAACAAAGTTCACAAATCTTTCACAATGATTCAATTATAGCTTTCAAAACAATTCCCCTTCAAATTTGGAATCCCTTTTTAACAAAACTGGAAATCCTTTCTTTATATGAAATCTCTTATTATTTGAAAACAAATGCTTTTCGTTTCGAAAAAATCTGATCAAATATACACAAGTTATAGCTTTTAAAAGTACAAATCAGAGAATCAACGAACTACCGTATTATTGGCAAGTTCTAATTTAAATTAAATTCAAAATTCCAAAACAATTTATTTAAAATATTTTTAAATTCATATATAGAAATTGTATAAACCTTTCAACTCATGATTTCCAAAATAATTTCAAATAATATTTAACAAGATATAGTATATTAAAAACTAAATTTCAATTTCAAAACTTCCCTTTCAAAGGTATTTCATATTCAACTCAATTCCATTTCCAAAACCATTTGGTTTCAAACTTCAACCTTTAAATAAGATATTATTTAAATTTAAAATATCTGTGACTTAACCGATTTCCCGTGAAATCCATAATTGCGTGTGTATGGTGTAGTCCACAGGTTTTACAAAATAGTGCAACATCATCAATCATTATAGATTCCAGCACAGCAATATGTAAGCGGTATAATCCTATAACGCTTATCTTTATTCACAGATAAATAATATAAATTCATCACAGTTAAACAAATTACATTCATCACAGCTCAAATCAAAATAGTTTATATCACCAAGCATCACACATCAAGGATATACATCCAAATCATCCAATTTCATTCATCATCCATAAGCAAGATATTTAAGTTTAACAATTCCTAATTAATTTAATTAATCACCAATTAAATTAATTACTAGCTTTTAATCACTTATATTACCTTAATCCTGCTTGCTTAACATTGATTAATTACTAACCAATTAATTAATCATATCTTAATTATCTACCTTAATTAATCATCCTTGATCAATTATCCCTCGATTACCTTAAGTAATTGTTTTTTGATTGTCCATTTTAATTAATCATTCTTGATTAATTACTCTTTAGTTACACTAAATAGTTAACCCTTAATTAATTAGGTAAATTAATATTCTTTAACCATTATCCTTAATTAACCTTAAATTAATCTCATTAATTAATTATATTAATTAATGATTCTCTAATTACTTTCATTAATTAGTTCTTCTTCAAATTAATTACTTTTAACAAGTATTCTTTAATTAATCACATTAATTAACCCTAATTAATCTCATTCAGTTATTATCTATTACTTATGTTAATTAATCCTTTAATTAATTATATTAATTAATTAATCCATTAATTACACTAATAATTAATCCCTAATTATTTCCATAAGTAATTATTCTCTAATTACTTCTATTAAGTAATTTCCTTTCTATTAATTATCCAGTAATTATCCTTCAATTACTTACCCTAAGTAATTATAGTTTGTAAATTACATCAAACAATTTTACTTAATCAAATTCCTTTAGTTATAATTCCTAATTAACTAATTAATTATCTTAAATTAATTACCTTAATTAATCATCATAATCACCAGTTAATGATCTTTAAATTAATTATAATCATAAACTATCCACTAATTACTTATACTAAATAATTAATAATTAGTTAACCCTTATTAATTTCATTAAATGATTAACTTTTAATTAATTTCACTAGTTAATTTTCTTCAATTACTCACTTCTTTAATTAATTAAAGATAAATTTCTTTATCTTAATATATAAATTAATTTCATCATTAAACTTTATTAAGAAAGGAATATTTAGGAAACAATTATAATTGAAATATAATTTACTTTTAAACAAAACAAATTAAAACATTTAAATTATCAATTCTCATATTTGAAGTTATTTCAAAGTTGATAATTAAATTTAAATAAATTCTTATTTTTTGAAAACTTAATTATCAACTCTTCTTTTTAAACTTATTTAATTTTTTTAAACATATTTAAACTTGGTTAAACATTCTTCTTTTTGGAAACAAATTATTTTAATAATTTTAAAATTTGTTTTAAAACACTTTGTTATGAAACTTTATATAAAATTTAATCTTGACAAAAACTTGTTTTATTTACTTGCCTTAGATTTTCTCTTCTTTTTTTAAGCTTGAAACTTGAATTCCTTAGAATTCTTGAAACGAGTTGCTTAACAAAAATAACCCTAGCAAAACTAATGAAACCCGAAGGTCTCAAACAAAAGAAACGAGTTTTTCCTCAATACCCAGCTACTTCGAGACATACAAGCCATCATTTCGTGTTCGACCCGAGCTTCCTTCTTCCTTCCTTGAAACTAAAACAAAACTGACACACACATGAACCTGTGCATGTGCACCTGCCATCCCAATCGCTCCGATCAACTACACTAGTCTTGACCCATCACCAATGATCCCCGCAAGCCTTTCGACCATCCAGATCCAAAAATAACATCGTAAACCAAAATCGAGCGCTATGATCATCACAGGAACCCAAAACCACTTCGAAAAAATTCATTCGCCACGACGATCTCGACGATCGAAACCTACGTCCCTCCGACCAGAGCATCTTCACCGATCTACACAACGATCCCCACACGCGCGATCATCTTCGATGATCCCACGACTACGCATGAACCTCAAATACCTCATCGTCCCAACAGATCTTCAAACCCTAAATCATCGACGTACGACCATCTCGTTCACCTATAAATCTTCGTTTCAATTTTCCCGTAACCATCTGGCTACACGCTACTTTCCGCTCTGTCCTCAACGACAACCACCCTACCGATCGTCGGAGTTCGACGAAATTCCCAAATCCGATTAACACCGAATATCTCAACAATTTCCCATCTAAAAATCATGAAATCCACATCATAATTCATTAATTAGCTCAACGTATAAGATAATATAATTAAAGATTTAAATTGGCTTGATCGATTTTTAACCCAGGTTTTAACTTCCACTGAAATTTATAAATTTTTGAGTTAAATATCCAACTAATATACTTGAAATTATTTTTATAAAAGATGTTTCCTTGATTCAAATGTTTGCTCTTCGAAATTCAAAGTCTAACATGATTCAATTGAAAGATGTGGAAAAAAAATTAGTTTGAGGCTGTGATCAAACAAGAACCAAGATATATATACATAGTCTAATTCTCATATAAACAGAGCATTACATAATAGATTCCACATAAAGAACAACCATGCAAACCAAACTACAACATTTTCCATACAAATTTATCGCATGCATTAATATAAACATATGTTAAAAACTGTTTTTAAAGAAGAGGTTTATTCACATTGTTTTGAAGAATAGAGGAGAATAATTCCTGGAAATTGATTATTTGAAAACTAAAAGCCTATTTGATTTGAAAACTAGAATTGTTAAATCTGCCTTCATGTTGATTTGCTTTGATTCAGATTGAAGAACTGATGTAGTTGAATTTGTGGAATAATTTGACTTTGGATTGCATTTCTCAAGTTTGAAGATGTTTGCTTTTGATTTTGTTTTTTCTCCAGGTTTGAAGCTGAAGCTTCTAATTTCAGTTTTGATTTTGTAATTTTGTTTTCAGGTTATCATTTATGGATTGTATTTTCTTTTTTGTTTCAGTTTAGAGAAGATGAGAAGTGGAAAATTTGAAAACTTTGAATTGAAATGAATAACTAAATTTTTTCTCTCTAATACATGTCATTTAAATTAAAAAGGAAATGTATATTTTCCGCTTGTATTTATTATGTTCTATAAATCTAACTCTTGTTAAATCTTAAGTTACATGTCTTACAAATGTTAAATGAAATTAATTTGTGTTTAAATCCTTGCTTGAAATAATTTTATAAATTTTTGCTTTAACCCTTATGTTAAAATATATTTTTCAAATGTCAAAATGTAAATAATTTGTGTTTTAAATCCTTAAGTTACATTTTCATTACTTAGTTAAATCTATGTAATATAGTTTCTTATTTTTAATATGTTTTTATTTAACTTATCTATTGTTTCTTAATGTTTTAAATGTTTATTAATCTCTTATTTTAATTAAAGTAATTATTTTCTTTCATAACTATATATATATATATATATATATATATATAAGTTCTTATAATATAAAATTTAACTTTCAAATAGCTTTTGAAAATTATCATATTAATTTTAAAATAAAATTTTCCAAACTTATACCCTTATAAAAAATTTGAAAACAAATTTTTATTAACTTTTGTAATTATGTTTATAACTTCTAAATCCTTTTACATATACATTATAACAAATTTTAAAATATAATGTTTTTAAATCCAATACAATTAAACTAAAATAAATATTTACTTATTTATATACATCTTTCCTTATTTATATATATTTATATTAATAAACAAAAAAATATCTATTTATTTTGCAAAATACCAAATTAATTCATAATTTAATTTCAAAAATTAAATTAATTACCAATTTAAATTTGATTTAAAAACAGAGATGTTACACTTATCTTGATAATGGGATTTAAGGTGCTTAATTTTATCAATAAATGAAATTGTAAATTACATAATTATTCATTTGTCTAGTAGGAAAACATAGAGAATTCGCTAATACCCTCCAATGTAGACATCATGTAGTGATGACAAGCAATAGGTATTTGGAAATTTCGGTTCTCTTTAATGTCAGAGAAGAAAGCTCTCACTAAATTTTTTACAAAGGAAGAACAACTTGTCAACATAGTCGAAAGCTTTTACTCCTACACACTTGCAACAACAAAGCAATATAAAGAAAGAGGCGCTTTCACACCTTTCGACAGAGAAATAATAATGTCTTCAAGAGAAGAGTCAAGAGATTGTGACATTCGCCGCTTTGCATCGAAAATGGTGTCGATAGCCAACTTTAGGGAGGTCTTTTTCTTTTTCAGCTTTTCCTTTAACGAGGATTGTTTTAGCTACCATTCGTGCATTTTCCTCTTTAAACTCTTTTAGAGTCATTGTCAATGCTAAGTTCTCGTCAACCGAAAGTTAGCGAGCTTTTCTCTTCTCCAAGATAATAGATTCTAAATGGGCGAGAGAAGCCCTAAATCATTCTAATTGAATATCGGCCTCGTTCTTCTCCGTAGATAAGCAAGAAACCTGATTGTTTAAGTCAGAAATCTCCTCTCGAAGCTTAGATGATTTAGTATAGCACTTTGATGAATTTTCACACAATAAAAACCAACTCTTGAAAATCTGAAAGAAAGAATATAACATAAGTCAAAGACTTAAGGAAAAACAAAAACAATAAAGTTAAGTAACGTAAAGCATACCAAGAGTAGTTGTTCAAGCAGAGAAGATAGTGACCCGCCAAATAAGAAACTGTAACAACCCGGAATTTTCAAACCCGAAAACTCCAGATAGTTATGAAAAAGAAGAAAGGGATAGAAGAAGAAGAAGAAAAACAACATCAGAATCTCACATCGCAGCGGAATAAAATATAATATATAGAATACAGTTTTAAATACAAGAAAACTGTGTTGTATACATATACATACCATCATCAGAATACATCAATCAATCATACAGAGACAACACTATAAGACCAAACACAGCGGAAATAATAGGCAAATACGTAGATACGCTCTGTCATCAGCTCGTCTCCTGAGCTCCAGTATAAAACTTGAATCCTGTTTAACTCGGTCTGACCCGAGCATCATATAAAACAACACCCGAGTCAGTCTGGAATACCAGCGTGAGAAAATCACACTCAATTGGATTATTAAAGTTTGAAAATCCTTTGAAAACAAAAGCATCTCGTAAGACCACGCCACAAATAAACATGTCGGGTTTTTACCTTACGATAGCTAAAACAATTTTTATAGAAATCCTCTGATATTATAATAGGGTCTATATACAAATACTTATAAAATAGCCGAAATTGTTACATCTATTAAATTCCAACTACTAGCCACAGAGTGGGTAATACAAACAAAACTCGTACAAGGCTCGTAGGGAGAATGGATTTCCATCAATGGCTGGGCTACTGGGGTACCGCCCGTCACAGTACCTGGCCTAGATCAGAGTACCGAGGATTACTCCCTTCATCCCCTGCAACACAAGGCCGGAACCATTCCTTACTGAACAGTCCCGAACAAGATAAACCCCGTCGTTGGCGCGACCAACCACCCACTAAGCCGAAATAAAAAGGGACATCTAGACAGGGGAAATATCTTGTCCTGCTTGGGCATGACCCACCTAACCTTGCTGCACCTCCCCTGTTTTAGCCATTCCCAGTTGATGAGGCTTGAGGTTAAACGTTACCTTTAAAGAATGCATCACTTAGAATGCTCATTGTCCACCTGATGATGTTCTGAAAGCATTCAATCCATATAGGTTGTCCTGGGTTTGGACAAACCGAATCACCGTCTTCAACTCTTCACGGTCTTCATTCGTAATCGTTCAAACCGGATAAAAGTGGTTTTCGGATAATTAAATCCGATCCCGGACTCTTCCAAACGATCAGTACATTGTCCAATATTGATAGTCGGTTATTTAGCTATCAATTAATCACACACAAGCAACCATCAAATAATTTCTACAAATTATTTACCCCAATTATCGTATATATAATATTCCCATTTAACCCTTTTGGAATAAATTTTCAAAGCTCTTTATTCCCATGAAATCACTTAGCTGATTTCTTATATCACTCACAATTGATTTATCCTTTGAAAAATATCTTTTATTTCTCATTCATTCTTCAAAAATCAATTTACACTTTCCTTATAATTTCTCAAACTCACTTTCTCCACTTAATAAAATTTCTCCTAAATCTTATCCCATTTAAATTAATTTGATTACCATCACAAGAGGATTTTAATTGGATTTTAAAAACATTTTGAAAACATATAGATTTATAAAATAAGAAGTAATATTAAATAACTGGTTTTAGATAACTTAGAGTTTCTAATAAATAATAGCTAAACCTTCAAATTAACTAATTTGAAAATATTTTACATTCAAATAATAGTTTATAAAAAGATTTATGTAGTATAGTAATTTAAAATATTCCTTTTAAAATAAATTATAATTTTAGGAAATCCAATATCCATTTATAAATGCCTCTTGTCCACATTCACCTTTTGGAAATATGCTGCTATTTCCATTCAACCAATTTCATATCTCATTTATAAATTCCATTCATGAATTTATAAAATCTCCTTGGATTTCATTTATTAAGATAGTTTGATTTAAAAATCTCATCTTTATAATTTATTTCTTCCTATAAAGTTCCATATTGTCCCATTTAATATATTCCATTCATTATTAAATAAAATTTCCTTTTGGCTCTTAATAGAATTTCTTACTCATAATTCTTAATAGCATCTTCTTTACTTCCTAATAAATTTCTTCTCTTTTCTTATTAATATTTCTTTTTATTTCCTTAATAGACCACCATTCCCTTTTCTTAATATAATTTCATTTTCTTTAATTCACTTATCGATTACAATATTCCTTCAAGTTTAATTTCATAATTTAAATTTTCCCAACTCAACTTTATCACATTAAAGTTTAATTTAAGTAGAAAATATACTTTTCTTTTCTTTTCTTCATTCTCACTCTAAGTAGATTCAAATTTCAAATAAATATTTTCTATTTGAGTTTTATTTAACTTCTTCAAATTAATTTATCAATGGTAATAGGAATTTCAAATTTTCAACTTCTCTGTGATTCAACAGTTGATAATTCAATCCTCTAGAAAACCACTCAAATCAATATATCATCCTGTCACAGAACATCATATATACAAAATAAAATAAATAGTTTTGAGGAATCCTGTTGGATCCCTCCAACCTGTTTCCCTGCATCCACAGATGTTAGCACAATAAAATAACAATTTCACTTCAATGTGAAATATTGCAGTATATGGTAGAAAGTTTATTTAATTATTCACTACGTCAATCATCATTCAAGCAATTCAACAATTAAATTTAAATTCAACCATTCAAATTTTAAACTTAACTGAGTGAGATTTAACTCACCTTTGATTTAATTGCTGCAATCCTTTCCAATCCAGACTCGTTTCCATACTCTTGACCTTGAATAACAATTTGATGATTTATTAATATTCAAACAATCACATGACAAATTTATCGGTGAATATTTTAATTGACTTACAATTTATTTAAGCTATTTATTCCTCAATTTTAAACCTTATATACACCATTATATGATTTTATAAATATTCAAAATAATCGATTGATAAATTTCATTTTATAAGTCAACGAACTGATACTTCAAAAATTGAATTTTTATAAATATTTGGAACAATTTAAACATTATTATCTGTTAAAAATTCCATTTACTAATTCCTTAGTTTTTAAACAGAAAACATTTTCTTCTAAAAATCTTTTTATTAGCTGAATTAATCAAAACAAATTAATTAAACAAATTTTTGTTTTTCACCAGACTATTATAAATAAATCTAGCAAAATTAAAATATGCAAATTTATTAAATTAAAAAGCAAATAAGTAAAAAAAAATACCTCACAGCAAAACCACCCCAAATCGAACCACCACGACCACCACTCGCGTGCGCGAGCACCACAGCATCCCCCAGGAACAACGCGGCCTCACTCGAACTGCCCTACAACGCGCGAGCCTCCTCCACCAATCGCGAACCCTAATTTCCTTTCGCGTGCATCCCCTTTCTGCCTGCAGCCCCCCTATCGACCGACCCACCATCAACGAATCGCCCCACTGCATACGTGCGACTCCACTGCGCGCGCAACCCCCACTCGCGATGTGCTCCAGATCGCGTCGCGCCCCTCTGTAAACGCGATTTTGATTTGCACTCGCGCGAATCGAACGCGAATAAACTTAGGTTTTTAATATATATTTTTTATAACTGTCGTGAATTCGGTCATGAAGAGAAAAGGGAAAGAATAGGGGTTTTGGGATTTATATTAAAGGAGGAAGGGTTACTGAGAAGAGGAAGGCACGCGATTACAAGGAGAAGGCGACCATGAATGTAAGATTTTTGTTTTCTGAACGAATGCTTTAGACAAGAAGCATCGTGAATTTAAAAGATAAGGAAGCGTCTTTGAGAAGCTGAAGGTAAGAATACGGCTACGATTTGATGTAAGATATTTTGAATTTTAAAACGATTAATTATTTCCAAAGCATTTTCCCCTCGTACGATCATACTATCACTCCAAAATTTATGAAATTTGAAATCTGGCAATAATTCAATATTACGGATCCAATGGAACTGGTTTCGTTGAATTCCGAGACTGTGCCTCGGAAGGTTATTTTTAATTGTCAATTTAAACGATGTAAATTTAAAATTGAACAAACGGCAGTTAAATTCAATTTTAACCCCTCTATTACTTCCAGTATTATCAATATAAATTTATAAGTCGTTAAAATATTTCCAATAAGCTTACAATTCCAAATTTAAATAATTTACCCAATTGTCAATCATTATTTAATTTATTCAATTAGTCGTTATATTTAAATTTTGAATCTCCTTTATTAAATATAACCAAACTTTTCATATTGAAAACAATTTATATTTCAAATTAATTATTTAAATTCATTTTAAATATCACAAATTAGCTGTTGAAAAACCGGGTTGTTACATTCCTCCCCCTTAAAAGAATTTCGTCCCTGAAATTACTAGTTAGGAAGAATGGTCCAATACCCGTTATTATTACTTTACAATCAACAATTCAACATCCTACCAACTACCCTTTTTAATAAAAGATGCATTACCCTTCTTAATAACTTTCTAAACCTTTTTTCCCTAGTTTTAAACTATACTATATGCTTAACTATTTAAGTTTCAATTTAAACTCCAATTTTGAGTTATCAAAATTTCCTCGAATTTTTTCTAACACCCTAAATTCCCGAAATTTTTTGTCAGCGTCTCCTTTGCGCGGCTAGCTCGGTACAACTACAAAATGGCTCTACGGCTTCCCAAATCTCAAAAGAAAACAAAATGCCAAGCGGCTCAATCAAAATCCCAATCAATTTCCATATAGAAATTCAAACACATACCTTTTTGTCGGGCATTTCAATTTTATCTTTTGAAACCAAACTCAATTCTCTTTACCTTCATATTACCTGCATAACCTTACACAGCAATATATCCAATTACAATATACAAAACATTTTATCGACATTCTTACAAATGTCCATATCTATTCATCAAATTCTCAAATTATATTCGAAATATCAATTCCCGGTAGAGAATGCATCATTCCATACTCAAGTTAGTGTAAGCATCTTATGTGTTTCTTATATTTACTTTCATCTTACCACTTTAGTTTGCATTCATCCTTATTCAATTTATTCTTTCATTCCCATATGAATTTAATTTATCTATAACTCTAAATATTCAAATTCTAATTTTCATTTATATCAAATTCATGTCTTAATTTTAAATTAGTTTCATTCTCTAATTTATTCATTTTCAATTTTGCAAACATTTGTCGTTAACAAATTTTCAAAAACTTTCAAAAAATTTCTAACTCCCAAAATTTCTGAAATTTTTTGGCAGAGTCTCCTTTGTACGGAGGAGCTTTTGCAATTTGACAATAGAGATAAATATATATACATCGACCCACACGGTCGGAAAAACAAAAACAGTTCATATTTCCTAGTTTGTATTGCGTAGGCGTACCTTATTTAGCATTTTAAGCAAGCGGCTTATTTAATTTTAGCATTTACGCACCCAAAATCCCACTATATAGTCTTCTGGTACCTGTACTTACTCGATTTATAAACATTAGTAACATATTTATGAAAATTTATAGCATTGCATTCATTTAAACAACTACAACACATCAAAAACATAAGCAATGCAATATAAATAACTTCATAACAAATTTATATATTTTCCAAACTAGTTCCATTTGTTTATAACTGACACAAACACCATTTGCATTCAACTTTAAGTGGGTTACAACACATTTACTTAACTCCAATTCATAATTATGTCCAAACAAACCTATTCTCCATTTAATTGATTTCCAGAAATCAATTCCTGCTTCTTATCAATTCAAAATCATATATAAGCAATTTTATTCCAAAATCAAATTTAATTACTTTTATCATTCCATAGAACTGCATTCAATCATGTTTACGCCAACAACAATTATTTCTATGCAAATTACAACAATATTCATACAAACAAACAGTTACTTTAATTTTATAACTGTTTTAAAAATTAATTCCAACTCTAGTTATATGAAATTTCATTCCATTTCTAATCAATTTTTTTTTAACTGCCGTGAATAGGTTTTTGAGGAGAAAAGGAAAGGATTGGGGTTTCGGGATTTATATTCAAGGAGGAAGGGTTACTGAGAAGAGGAAGGCACGCGATTACAAGGAGAAGGCGGCCATGAATGTAAGATTTTTGTTTTCTGAACGAATGCTTTAGACAAGAAGCATCGTTAATTTAAAAGATAAGGAAGCGTCTTTGAGAAGCTGAAGGTAAGAATACGGCTACGATTTGATGTAAGATATTTTGAATTTTAAAACGATTAATTATTTCCAAAGCGTTTTCCCCTCGTACGATCATACTATCACTCCAAAATTTATGAAATTTGAAATCCGGCAATAATTCAATATTACGGATCCAATGGAACTGGTTTCGTTGAATTCCGAGACTGTGTCTTGGAAGGTTATTTTTAATTGTCAATTTAAACGATGTAAATTTAAAATTGAACAAACGGCAGTTAAATTCAATTTTAACCCATCTATTACTTCCAGTATTATCAATATAAATTTATAAGCCGTTAAAATATTTCCAATAAGCTTACAATTCCAAATTTAAATAATTTACCCAATTGTCAATCATTATTCAATTTATTCAATTAGTCGTTATATTTAAATTTTGAATCTCCTTTATTAAATATAACCAAACTTTTCATATTGGAAACAATTTATATTTCAAATTATTTATTTAAATTCATTTTAAATATCACAAATTAGCTGTTGAAAAACTGGGTCGTTACAGAAACAGAAGAAGGCGGCTGAATTGAAGTGAATGACGAAGATTTTAAGATAGAACGGACCAGCTTTTCAAAATCACTCGAAGGTGTAGAAGGTGATGGTCCAGGAAGATTTAGTACTTGATTAGGGTCGAAGTCCTCAAGGCCTTTTGCATCTTCTTGATTACGCTCGGAGAGCTGGGGATGACGATACGAGAGAGTGGATCAAACTTAGTGGGAGCTTCCTTAGGTTAAAGAAACCTATCATAACCCATTTTCCCCATATTCATTAGAAATAATAATGTCTACGTACCTGAAATTTCATGTTTCTCTTGTTTGATGTACTAATTGTTGTGATAGGTTTTCAATATCCTTGAAAGAGTGTTTATTTCATAACATACTGTAATTTCTAAAGCTGTCATTGTTTTCTTTAACCTAAGGAAATTTCTACTAGAAATTTCTCTATCGGGTGATAATAAAGTCATTTGGAAATTTCTTTAAACCGAAAGCTCTAATTTCGGTTCATAACATAAAGTACTAATTTTATGTATGAGTTTTGACAGGTCGAATGCTCTAATTTCATAAGCTTCGGTCTTGCCACCTGAAATTTCAAGGATATTGAAAACCTATCATAACAATTAGTATATCAAACAAGCAAGACAAAGTAATTCCCTTTCTTCTCCTCTTTTACTTACCTGTCATTAGAAGAAATTTACAGCAAGCATCAAAGTTCCCAAATTCTCAAATATTTTCTATTTCCAAATACAGAAATTCAAATCCAAAGCATGTTTTTATTATATTGTTTAACTTTTTATATTAATCTTCTATTTTTACATTTTCTCAATTTGAATTTGAAATTCCACTTGAGCCTCATAGAAATAATTTTAAGTTTTCAGTTCATGAAAACATCCATTGATTTGTTCGTATGGCCTCACTTGTTTGATTTCTTACTTTAATTCATTTTTTAAATTCATCTAAAAAGTAAGTTTTCAATTCTCAATTTCATAATTATTCTATTTTCTAAAAAGAAAGCAAGGTTCAAAAATAACTTTTGAGGGTTTTGAAGATTATTGATTGTGAATTCGTGGCAAAATTAACTTAGCTATTGATTTTGAAATTTTTGGTTAAAACTGAATTTGGGGAAGAAGGAGATATCTAATTACTTCGTATAGAAGCTTTGAGCTGTACGAATTAAAATTTAGCGCTACAATTCTACCTTTCTACCCTTTCGAAAGGGATTAAGGAGGCAACTTCTATTTCGCTTTCTCAACCTCTTTCGGTAGAGTCGAAAGGTAGTTTAACTTCTCATTTAAATTACCTCGTTGAAATGTGTGTAGTCAATAGGAAGTGGACCTCTTCGAAAGCAGAATTGTACTTTAGCGTATTCTGATACCTTTTCGATGAAGTTGGCTAATGTGTCTTACTTAGTAATTATCTAATACACACTTTCGAAAGCATAGTCTTTTTTTTGTAGATTTCAAAACCTTTAGTACATACTTACTTTATATATTTTATAAATTGGATTGAAGAAAGCATACTTTGTATAAGTTTTAAATCAAATTAAACTGTTTGACTTAGTCAAAACCTACTGTATTGATTCGAAATTTATTGTTGGTATGCTTTCGAAACCATATACCCCATTTTGACTCTTTCGAAACCTTTTTTAATTAATTGAGATTCGATCATCATCTTTTACCAACATCATCGAAACATCCTAAGTCTTTTATTGTTATCAATATGATTCAAACTCAAAACCTTTTGACTTAATTGGCATATAAAAGGTTTCGACAGCATTCATATTCCCTTAGAAAAATTTAGTTCATGGGTTTCAACAGTGTCGAAAGGTTCTTTTGCCTTGTCTATTAAATGTTAGTAGTGTATATTTTATTAAAATTTGTTGTGTAGGTTTCAACTACTTCATTCAATAACAAAATTTCCTTGAGCTTTTGACGTTGTTGAAGGGAACTTATTGGAAGTCAAATTACATTCTTCCTTTTGAATCTTTCAAAAGCTCAATTAATTTCATTTTTCTAACTTTTACATTCTTCAAGAATATGTAATTTCATGTTTTTGCTTGATATTCTAATTGATGTAATAGGTTTCCAATACCTTTGAAAGATTGTTAATTTCATAACAAATTATAATTTCTAACTGAAATGATTTCACCTGGTAGAATCATGGGTTCACCCACGAAGATTGAAGCCACTTCTAAACATTCCTCAATATCCACCTAAGATGAGCTTGATGCGATTCTCATTAACTTTGGCGTTACAGGCGTGGAAGCCATTCTACCTACCGATAACGACACTATCCACAGCCAATCTGAAGGGTACTTTACCTACACAACAATCCATATTTGGCATGGAGGATTCCTTCCCTTCTCGAACTTCTTATCCATGTTCCTGACCTATCTGGGTGTTGCTCCTATAAAACTATCACCCAGTGTGTATACTTATCTTCTATCCCTGTAGCTCATTGCATTGGAGTTTGGCATTCTCTCTCTTAATGCCGACTGTAGAATTATCTTGTTTGATTGGTTAAGTTTAGTAACTTGAACAACCAAATCTTCAAAGCCAATCCCCCCAAAAAGCTAATATCCGAGGGGGTAAACAAATTCAAGAACTCAAAGACACGGTTCTTCTTTTTCAAGTATTTTCCCAACAGTCGTGGGGTTTTCTCTTCTCCCCATAAGTTGATCATAGACTTCATCTTTCTGTTTAGTTACTTTTCTTTACTAATATATGCTTGTTTGTCATGTGCTTCTGTTAAAGAGTTAAATGAAGAAAATAAGGAAACAGTGAAGTTACTGATCACCGCTTCAAGTAGGATTGGAAACAGACTAACTTTTTAAACCCTTATAATTCACAAAAGCATTCACTTCTACCAGCTGGTCAGAGGGTACTTGGCTAACCACCTCTCGTCCAACATACATCTTGGAGCAAGCGCTTTCTTTCTTTAGGACATCCAACGAACTTCTCTCTTTTGTCTCCAATTTGTCCCAATCACTCTAGTAAGCTTAAAGGTAGTACTTGTTGTTTATTGCCGCATTATTTCTTGAATTTCTTTTCTAGCTTATAATTTGTTTGGATTTTCTACAGCTGCTCCTTAGGCTAAACAACCTATGAGTGATCTAGCTCTCCCTACTACTACCTCTTGTGCGCCATCTTTGTCCTAGGCTATTGCTAGATCAAAACGGCTGCCAAAGCAAAACTGTAAAAAGTAGCCATGGTGGAACCACCACTAAGAAAGCTAAGATTGTAGAAGTTCCTAATTCTCCACCACTGGAAGAAGGAGAGTTCGTAGACATTGATAAATCCTTAGAGAGTCCAACTATCGAAGCCCCTCTTGATCCATCTAAAAAGATTGTCTCAAAAATTGATCCCCTCTCTTACATTGTTATCTCGAGCTCTCCTAATGTGATTGAGCAGATGCAGAAAGCTTTAGGGACTTCGACCTCGTCTCTAGAGCTGAATCCTTCTAGACTACCATCTCCCACACCCGCAAGTGATTTTGAAAAGATAGTCCAGTCTATCTTCAATTCTTCATCTTTTTCCTCTATTCACCCGACTTCCTCTCTTTCTAATCTGAAGGGTCACTACCGGTCCATTATAGAACAAAAACTCTTAGTAAGTTTCGCTTCATTTAACTTTATTGTTACTATTTTCCTTAAATTTTTTAACTTATGTCGTACTTTTTCTTTTAGATTTCCAAGAGTTGGCTCTCGTTGCATAAGAACGCGTCAATATTCTCCATTGAATCGACTAAGCTTCAAGGAGAAATTTCACACGTAAAGAGTGAAGTTTCCTCCATCTTTGTAGAGAAAAATGAGGCTATGATAGAGTTAGAGCGACCGAGGACTTCTCTGGCCCAATCAGAATCTATTATTTCTAAGGAGAGGAAAGCTCATCAACTCCTCGCTGACGAAAATTTAGGCTTGGAAATGGCCCTTAAAGAATCCGAAGACAAAAAAGCTCGGATGAACAGCAAAACAGTCGTCTCTAAAGAAAAGTTGAAGAAGAATAAAGATTCTCTAAAATTGGCTATCGACACTATTTCTGATGCGGAGCAGTGGGTGTCTCCATTCCTTGATACTTCTCTAGAAGACAATATTGTAAATTCTTTTGAAGACGTTAAAATGCTCACTTTTACCGACAGCGTCGAGAAATGCCCTGAATTGAGCTTTCCCTCACTCGACCCTGCTCTTGGTAATAGAAATTAAAAGGATGAAGCAGGAGATCGAAGTTTTTGAAAGAGAGGAAATCGATGCCTCAAAAATTCTCTCTTTCGAACTCCCATCCTTCAAAGTAGACTCTGACTCCGAAGATGAAGGTGACAAAGATGAAGTTGCCGACAAAGAGGGTAGCAACAACGATGATGATAATGATAATGATAATGATAATGATAATGATAATGATAATGATAATGATAATGACGATGACAATGAAGATGGGGTCAAGGTTCGATCGGCGACAGAGGTGGCAGCACTAATGCTTTTGTGAAAGATGGAGATGACAACACAAGGACTTCTGAAAAGGTCAATCCCTATCCATCTTCTCATAAAGCAAGCCCATCTGAACCCTCTGTGCCTTCTAGCACTTAAGAGGAGCCTGCTTACATTAATGTAGAAGAATCAAGAGAGAAAGAGTAGATTTCTCAAGCGTCAATTCCTATCTCTCAGGTATGGGATTCTTTGTTGAAGCAGCTTTCGCTTCCAAGATAGTAATATTTAAATCCTTTATTATAGATAAGGAGGAAACCTATTCACCCCTATATAACTAAGCTTGAAAGGAAACAAGAAAAAATAAATAGTTTAATAGGAAGTTAGATAAATAGTTGAAGGAACACAATATTCTTTTCGATGGATATCATAGGCTTAATAGAAGTGCGGCAGTGTTAGCATCCTTCAAACATCAAGCAGGTGCCCCATGACTGAGGATGGTGCGCCTTTGATATGATGTTATTTTGAAAGAGAATCAGGAGTTGATCATGCTATTTTGGATGATGATTGAGGAGAGAAACATTTTGGTAGACTTCCTATACAAACCTTATTGTAGACACCCAACCGTAGATTTCTCTTACTTAGGTGATTTTAGTGGGTATCTACTGAGTCATTTACACAAGAGATACTTGGATGAATTCGAATTTGACCCACATCTTGGAGCATGTTGGAACTTACAATGAGTCACATCGATTCCCTAATAATAACCTCCTGATAAACTCGAATATTATATGGATAAGATATTTAATAATTGTTTACAAAGTCAATTTTGTACGAACTTGATGAACAGTCATAATTATGTAATAATATTGATTTGCAAATTTTGGCTTTAATCTTCCTTTTATACAAAGCTGTATTTTACTATGTTATTATAGAACTAATGTCTCTCTGGCTTTGTTTTGGTATTTTCGATGAAGAAAAAGAAAAGCTACTTAGGGAAATCCAGGCATATCACACTAAGTTAATTTGTGGTCGCGATAGTCCTCTTGTCGGGGAATGGGACTATATCAAATATCCTCCAGTTATTACTTAGGAAGGACTTAATGTTCGTTTTGACTCAACGGTTATTCATTTTGCTAATTCATTGAATAAAGTCAAAAATGCAGTTTCCCAACTTTAGATGTAAAAAAATGTCTAATTTACTTTTTAGTTTAACTTTTACTAAATTGTAATCATCTATTGCTATAATAACGAGATGGATTACTCAAGTATTGACTTCATTTTCTTCTTGTTTGTTTTTTTAAATAAGAGTTATAACTATGTGCAACTCCACTCTCATTAGATTCAATATCATGCTTTATCAATATTAAAGATATGTTGTTAGCAGATCTTGAAAAGAGGAAACTCCTTGACGATTCTTTATCCACTTGTTTCTGGGACACACTGAAGCACTAAAATGGCATAGGAGGATTTTGTTCCAAAAAACAATTGCTAGAAATACTAATGATCAAATTGCCAATTTAGAGGCGGATGTTAAGAGCCAAAACGAAACAATTTTTCTCATTAAAGCGTCAAATTAAATCAAATCCTTCAATCAATTTTGACCATAAGATGTCTGAGCTCCTCAATCAAATCAGTGATTTGGAGATTAAGTTAAAGGATAGTCAAACTCAATGCGAATCATGAGAATTTATTATGGGGAATAATGTCTCAAACATTGACTTACTAGTTTCACCCGTTACATCATCTATCACAAAATTAACAAGGTCTACTTTCCTAGCCATCCAAAAGATCCCTACTATGACTAATCCTCCTCCTAGTTTAGACGAAAAATTAGTAGGGGAATGGTGTAGGAAAGTAAAATTTGAGATGATGAAGTAGTTTGATGAAAAATAAAAAGTGAGGTACTTGGAACACATAAATGAATATGCAGCTAGGATTCAAAAGCTTGAACGTGAAAAGTATCTCCTTCTGAAGTGCATCACTGGTTTGGAAATGGAGAATAAAACTCTTAAAGGCGCAAACAAAGCTTTTAATCGTGCTTTGAAAACCAACATCGAGACTATTGATGAAGAAGACAAGATAAAGAAGAAAGAGTAGAAACTTAAAGAGGTTCTTTCCATTGCTATTCATCATATCGTGGATCCTTTAATTGCTAAGAATCTAATAATACTTTTCAAGATTTATGAAAATTCATATTTGTGAAATGTATATATTTTTCTGTAACTTGTATATAATTTCATAAATTATGTAAGTTATGAATTTTTTTTAAGAATCACCTGGTTTGTGATCCTTTCTTGTAATGTTATTTTTGAATCATCTCTTTGATAACTTGTTCCATGACTTCTATATTTGTTAGACCATTCAATCATTTTTACCGTTCTTCTTTCCCTAAAAAGCACAAAATAAACAATATTTCTTATCATTAGCTTAAAATCTGTATAGTAGTCTATTCATGTCATTTGTAGTAATTAATAAAATTATCATATTATCATATGAAAAGTAATCCCATAATTGAATATGACTACATGCCTTGAATCCCATTCAACCAAAGATTTAATTATAGATGTTTAGAAATCCAATTTTTGGGGATAATCAATAGAAAGTCAATAATGGTTGTGTAATAGAAGTCCATCGACGCAGATTCGGGCATTAACAGACGAAATTTAAAAGTTAGATGATTTAACACCCAAATTCGGGTAATTGTGAATAATAACCAGAAGTTTATAATAATAATCTTCTCAATAGAGATCTTTAGCCCAGATTCAGGCATTAACGAGTGAAGTCTAGCTGTAGTTTCGAAACTAAGATTTAGGTATGATGAAGACCATGAATTGAATGACCCGAAACCCAGATTCGGGTATTAAAAAGTGAAGTCCCGAATCTCAATAATGAATGACTTGAAACCTAGATTTGGGTAAAATAGTGAAGTTTGGAAAAATTTATTTGATGATTAGTTAGAGGCTTCAAATTCTTATTTAAGCCTTGTTTGTAGTAGCTACTTGATCAGCTGCTTCTTGATCTTGGATGTCTTAGTCCATCATTTGACATGTCGCTTTTCGGGCTCGGACGTCTTAGCTTGTTGTCTAATACGCTGCTTCTCGGCTTGGACATCTTAGTCCATAGTTTGATATGCCGCTTCTTGGGCTTGGATGTCTTATTCCGTTGTTTGATATGTCGCTTTTTCGGCTTGGACGTCTTAGTCCATTGTTGTTTGGTGCGCTTGGTTAGCTTATTCTCAAGCTGCAACCAGGGACTTACCCAACCTCCCTCTAAGAGGCGCCTTGACCGGGCCATAGCGTGGAACGATCAAGGGCTTATTCGCTTGCCTTGGCCAGGCCATAGCGTGGGGGGACCAAGGGCTTACTTTATCCTCCCTCTAGGAGGCGTCTTGACCTTGCCATAGCATGGCACGGTCAAGGGCATGTTCAGTGCCTTGGTCAGGTCATGGCATGGCAGGACCGAAGGCTTATTCCATCCTCGCTCCAGAGCCGCCTTGACCTGGCCATAGTGTGGCGTGGTTAAGGGCTTGTTGATGCTTTATTCTGGCCACAGCGTGGTGTGGATAAAGACTTGCACTCCTCCCTTCAGAAGGTGCTTTGCCCTAGCTAAATCGATGCGGACAGAGGCTTTAATATTTTAAGGTAATTTCCAATTCAAAGGAGTATTTTTCTCCCAACCATGTAGATGCTCTTTAGTAAAGTAGTTCTTTATTGAATGCATTAAAAATCTATTTACAAACCCATTAATTTTTCTTTGTCAGAAAAAGTTAATTATCATTCCTTCTAGCGCTATGTAGTGATTTGTTTCATGTCCATTCATCATATGGTAATGGCAAATGGATCCTCCTAAGTTCCTTCCGTATTTAGGCTTTTTCTTTTGAGATGGAAAATAATTGAGCATATCCTTGGTTAACAAGTAGACATTCTCAGTACATATTGTTAAGTTACATTCTTTTGGAAGTCTTGACTTGAAGCTTGTTTCTTGAGGATGGTTTCTAGGTCTTTTATTACTTGGCTATACAGTTCCACCTTTGTCAACTGGTTTTCTCTTTAAAACTCTTTGTAGTTCTGGTGTAGGTAGTGTCCCACTTGTTACTTGATCCCATTTGTGTGCAAAAATGTTGTAATTAGCTATTATTCCTTCTTCAAAGATTATGCCTTTTGTATGATGTTGAATTGTTTTCCTCATTTGATCAAACAAGTTTTCACTCCCATTTTCCTTTTCTCCTAGGCAAAGATTGGGGTGGGACCAATATAAAATGGGTTTGAACTCAGTGGATCATAGGCTTCAACTTTCTTTTCCCTTATGATTCTCAAAGCTTCATCCTTAACAGTTGTTCTTCTTGTAGATTCCTATCATTAATCGTTTCATGAGAGAATCGAATTAGATATGGCCCCAAGGAATCTTGCTCGGATGTAACGACCCTGAAATTCAAACCCAGTTTAAAATTTTTAAAATTGTATATTAGTGTAGAAATTCAAATTTTCACAAACGAATTCCGTTGCTATTCAAACTTCACATTTGGAATGCGTCTAGATAGACATAGGCGTACGCCAAATTTCGTTGAAAAATAATGAAGTAAATTTCGTTCGTCGCATTTACATATTAGTTTAAATTTTATGTGTAAATTTCCTATCGTCCGAACTCAAATATTTTTCACAATGTTGCATAGGAAAAATATTCTGATCATGACAGCGCATTTCGTTTCGTCAAATTTCTCTTTTAATTGCTAGTTAAATTGTTCGCTCGAGCAAATGGTTCAATAAGATTAACCACATCACAAACAATGTCAAACCGTCAATATCTTCATACCATTGTGTCCGCCTCGTCGCGCTGATCAAAACGGTATAATTGGTTAACGGAGTACAAACTGGTCCGTTACGCAGCACAAACCGGTACCCAATTTTCCAACGCTCAGAATTCTAGGAGCCTTTGACTATTCAGCTGTCTCGTGAAGCCAATAGCCATCACGTTTACCCAGGGACATCATTTCTGTGACATTGGACTCTACACCTCTCTGTATATATCTGCTACCCTATGCCTTCATTAATTCCTCTGCCTTCATTTATTCCTCTGCATTAATTGACTTTACACTTCAAACTCAAACTATTGGTACATGCTTCTTCCTTCCTGCTCTCTGTCTTCCTCTTCATATTTTATTTTATAAACTTCAGTATGAAACTATCCAACACAAACTCCTCCATGCACTACCTCTCCGCGTCCACACCATTGCCAAGACCCACTACAGCGACCACTCATGAAACCTGCCACCACCTCCCCACTTCACCTGTCCCACTAACACAGCCCGCACCCACCCCATGGTCCCACGCAGACCGCGCTACGTCGCGCCTCACGCATTCTCGACCCCACTGCCTCCACCGCACCGCCAACGACCACCCAAAATCCACCAGCCTCAGCGTCACTCCGCCACGTCTCCCTGCTCCACTTGTCCCCACTTTCCCTGCACCACCCACTCAGCCCTGCCACGTCGCCGCCAGCCACCGCCGCATCGCCTGTTCATCCACTGCCGCACTGCACAACCCCTCCACGACCCTAGCCTATGCCACCTTAGCCTTAGAGCCAATTACCCCCCTTTTTTTCTATTCGTGTATATATATAGATAAATATATGTAGCATATTGGAAGTAAAAAAAGGGAAGAAGAAAGTTTCGTTTTATATACAATATACGTTAGTGTACAAGTTTCCTGTTCATAAGTTTATATATTTTCAGTATAAACTGTGGTTAGTTTCAGGGCACTTCTGTTTGCATATAGATATATATATATATATATATATATATATATATATGTATGTATGAAACTAGTATATGATATAGCAGTATATACTTTGAAATTTAGTCTGCTCGCCTACAGATTTCCACTGTGTTTTATTCCAGCTCCTGCTATTGATCCGGAAGCATAAGCTATTTCCATCCCGCTTGTCGAATCTATCTTGCTTCGTTGTTTTGGTATGGTTTATATATATATATATATATATATATATATATATATATATATATATATATATATCCAATCGATATATATGGCAATAAACAAATTATTGATTAATTATTTGTTTGATTGCAGTTGTGTTCATTTTGCGTCGTGCTTGTTAGGGTCTATCTTATCTATCCATCTTCGTCCTTCGCCGTCATCTTCTCTAACCACGCAAGGTGAATATTTCATTCACGACTCAATCTATTATGCTATGATAACCAAGTGATAAGTGTTGTAAAGATTAATTTGGATATTAAATTGTTGATTGTTAAAAATTGTTGAAATAAAACTATATATCGCTATGCAAGTTAAAATTGAATATTGATTCTAAATTGACACCTTGAATTGTTTAAAAAGATTTAACGTGATAAATTGTGATTTGATGTTGGTTTATGGTAAATAGTTGTGGCACTAAATTTGTTATGTGATGTTGAATTTGGTTGTTAATATAAGTGAAATTTAATATAAAATTGAATTTGATATAGGATAGTTAACAGTTTAAAATGGATTATATATGTTGAATTTGACCCCTTTAAACGTTAAATAAATCGACGTGTAGAAATAGGGTTAACTACACTTGGAACCATTGAATGTATGATTGATGTAGTAAATTGATAATAGACACCAAGTGAAACCGTAATGTAATAATCTTCGATCTGCATGAAATGATAGTGTGGATTCTAGAAATAATTATATTAATTTGAATACATAACAAATGTAAGTTAATACGATTATTTCGGGATTATTTAATAAATCGTTGAATTGTTATGTATGGTTGATATTGCTTGTTTATTTACTTTGACACCGTCCCAGATATCACGCTGCAAGTTCCCTTTGCTATGCTTTGTTTTATATTGAATGATATTGGGTTGAAATGATAAATACCCAATTAAAATAACTTGGCCTAGGATAGATAATTAAAAATAAGAACCCGATTGGTCAACAAAAAAAATCATTTTGAAATTGAAATATATTTTAAATTAAGGAATGAACTTAACAATTTGTTTGGAAATTAAGTAACGAACTTAATGGATTTAATTGAAATAAATTAATGGATTTAATTGAAATGGATTAATAAACCTATTTAATTGAACAAAATGAATTGGCGAATTTAATTAAAATGAGATTTAGAAACAGGTAAGTTCTAGAATTTAATAATTTAAAAATTTATTAGATTTGTTAGATTTAGATTTAAACTCGGTTTTAATTAAATAGAAGTGGAACTAGTTATAAATTTAATTTGAGATTAAGAAAATTTGACTTAAGTGGAATACAAAACTAACTAAAGTTTATGGATTGAACTTAGTGATAATTTAAATTTAAAATGATTTTAAATTGAATGAATTAATCAAATCAGGACATTGTGAAAGGAATATGGATTGAGTTTATTTGTAACTCGGAAATAACTTAGTAGATCAGTGAACCAAATAAATGGAAATGGATTCCTTTGAATAGAAATTTAATTGAATTGGTAAATAAATCAAATGAAGTATTTGATAAAAAAAGGAATTTAGTTAATGAAATTGATGTAATCGAATTTACGATAACAGTGGATGTAAACATGAAGTGAAATAAATAGTATTTGATTTAATGATTCAAACTAAATTTACCATTAAATTGAATTCGTTGATTACGAACTAAATTTAATAAGCGACATTCAGACCTTATTAAATTGAACTTGAATACTTAATTTTATTGTTAACTCAAATGTTTGAACTAAAGATTGCATTTGGAAATATGTTTAAATATCCGAAATAAATTGAATCGTGAAATGTCAATATTTGGAAGTCAAATTTGCACCTTGACTTTTGGACTTTGATTAGTTTAAACGTTAATTTAACCGACCATCGGGTAATAAATACGTAGTTATTAAAGAGACCGGGATTGGATATGGACATACTCTCTGTCGATACCGAAAACTACTTTAATAACTATTATACGCGGAGTGTTGATCCAGAATGAAGTGGATGTTTTGGTGAATGCGTTGACTGAAGAAAGAGAACGATATTGGATGACCCCTGACATGACTAAAACAGGAGCCGCGTCAGGCCATTGAGGTTCGCCACCTCTAGCGGACACGCTTCTTCGATACCATATCTATTACTTTTGTGATTCGATTTGGGTGCACCCCTTGATTTGGGTGTGTTGTTTCGCGGTGTTGAGGTAGCTGCTGGCTATGCTCAACATCAGTCCAGATCAGACAACTACTAGTATCCTAGTTGGTATCACCTCATGTACCTTGTCATACTAATTATCCTATTCGCGATCACTACGTTTTGTTTTGTGTTATACCTATGGGGTACCCTCTGATAACCACTAGTTTACGGTGGGGTTTACGATGCTGTATAGACTATGGCATTATAAAATGTGTTAAGGGGAATTATGGTAACGCCTTAACGCTATTTTAATATCGTACTTTACTAATTAGACATTATTTACATATCGTATTCTATTGTATATATAGATAGTTTATCGGATCCTTAGAGATGTTATTTTATTCATCTTTGAGTTATGGACTTTATTCCTTGCACTTGATTATCCTGTATAGGATTTTGAGTCCTGACTCGAGTATTTCTTTTGTATATGCTCAGGTCAGTCTGAAGCTATCCAGTTGCTGATCAAGGTTGGTTGAAGATGCTGAAGGGTTAGCATTTATCTTTATCAGTCTATTTCTATTTCTGTATTGATATCCTAGTCTGTTGGGCATTTATGTATTTCCTTTTAGTCACTTTATGTTAAGACATTGTTGTACTTCATGTAGTAGCTTCATGAATTGCTATTATGACGATGTATTTTCCGCTGCATTATTCTATGACTGTTCTGTGTCTATGTTGTTGTATTGATTCTCATTTGCATTTATGTATTTATAATCCCATAATGATTCGTGTTTTGTATTATTTAAGTTGACATGTGTGGATTATTATCAATTTAAATGGTCCAAATATACGGGTTGTTACAGTTGGTATCAGAGCTTTGGTTTCCCTTAAAAACCTTAGTTTGGGGTAATATAAACTCATTAGAGATATGGTATCAATACCCTAGAATGAGGAGAATCGATTTAATATCCAGATCCTTTTAATTCAAACTTCTTTCGACTCATTAATTAGATTTTTCTTAAAGCTTTATGATTCTTCTATCCTTGGTTCTAAATCTCTTTTGATATTTCAGGATGAGTACCGAAAGAAACAATAGGGGAGGAAGAGGCAACGGTCCTGCCCGGGCTGCACCTGCCGCCCCAGCTCCAGTCAAATTCACCACTCTTAATAAGGAGTATACACGGCTAGAGGGTATTAAGTTTTCCGGATCCGAGGGCATTATCGAAGCTCGGCAATGGCTCAAAGGCTTAGAGAAGATATTTTTTGGATTGGAAATCACTGATGCTCAGAAGCGTCAGCTTGCTGCTTGGCAACTTCATGATGCCGCACAAGATTGGTGGGAATCCGTTACTTCTCGTATCGAGGAGAATACCATCACTTGGGCCCAGTTTACATATAAATTTGTTTGGATTTCGTAGTCTAAATTCTTCTTTCAATCTTTGAAATGTTATTCATCTAGTCTACCTTTTGATTAGGGATACTTTCTCGGCACAATGGATGCCAGCTGCTGGGAAACCCAACTTTATAGAGCATTTATGGATCTTAAGCAAGGCAGTATGACTTTTTCTGAGTATGAGAGGAAATTCAACGAACTCTCAAAGTTCGGACCTGGCTTGATTGATACACCACTTCTGAAGAACGAGAAATTCATTTTGGGAGCTAGACCAGAGTATTATGACTTGCTTACTGGCCACACTCACTGCACCTTCACAGAGCTTGTTGATTATGCTCTTAGATATGAGGCAAAGCCAAGGGGACCCACTGCTAAGGCCCCTCCTACTCGGTCCTCTTCTAGCCAGCTCGGAAAGAGGAAGATGAGCTTTGATCAACAAAAGAAAGCTTGGTAAAAGACTACAGGATTGGGATATGTCCAGAAAACCCAATCGACCTTGCTAATATCACTTGCTTCAAATGCTATAGGAAAGGCCATTATGCTAATAGCTGTCCATCTACCGGAGCTGCTATTACGCCACCTTCTCAGATGAGGAGTGATTTATGCCATGCCTGGCTATAGCCTGGTCACTTCAAGAAAGATTGCCCAATGAGGAAGAGAGGCACACCATCTGGAGTATTTGCTATCACCACTCCTCCACCACCTGCTCGGGATGGCCAAGGTACCTTACGAAGTACTTTTTCATTACATGATTTACCTGTTAGGGTATTATTCGATACTGGTGCTTCTCATAGATTCATATCTATTGATCTTTGTAATAAGCTCAAATTAGAACCTACTCTTGCTACTACTTCTTTATGTGTCTCCAACCCTATTGGAGGACTTGCCAACCTCAGTAGAATTTGTAAAGAGGTTGTTCTTTTATATGGAAGATATCGATTAACTTGGGATTTTTATGTGCTTGGCTTCGTAGCATTTGACATTTTGTTGGGTGCTGATTGGCTAAGAAAATTCGAGGTTGTTATTTCTTGCAAAGCTCGTTATGTTTCTATAATCAATGACAAGGGCCTACCACTTATCATTGAATGCAAATCACCTCAGAAATATGCCGGAAGCTTCATATTCTCTCTCGATGCTCACCTGGATGATCTTAGTACCACTCCTATTATTCAGAAGTTTCCTGATGTATTTGGAGAGGTCAACTCTCTACCGCCTAAACGGGAGATCGATTTTCGCATTGACCTTATTCCCGGAGCTACTCCCGTAGTTCTCCCTCACAGAAGGATGGCTCCTAAAGAGAAAGATGAACTTAAAACTCAAATTGATGATCTATTTGCTAGGAGTTTGATCAGGAGAAGTTGTTTTGAATGGGGCGCCGCAGATGTATTTGTCCCCAAATCAGATGGATCTCTTCGCATGTGTGTTGATTACAGGGAATTAAACAAACGCACTCTCAAAAATCGCTATCCGATGCCTCGCATAAATGATTTATTCGATCAGCTCCATGGAGCTAAAGTCTTCTCACAACTTGATCTAGCTGCTGGGTTCCACCAACTCAGAGTAGCAGAAGATAGTATCCATAAGACAGCTTTCCGTACCAAGAGCGGATTCTATGAATGGTTGGTTATGCCGTTCGGGTTGACCAACGCCCCTTCTTATTTCGTCGACTTGATGAATCGAGTCTTCCGTGATGTCCTTAACAAGTTTGTTCTTGTCTTCATTGATGATATTCTCATCTTCTCCAAAGATGAGAAAGAGCATGAGACACATCTTGCTTATGTTCTGGAAACACTCCGAAATCATCAGCTTAAAGCCAAGTACTCGAAATGCCACTTCTGGCGAGACGAAGTACGATTCCTTGGCCATATTGTTTCTGAAAATGGGATTTCGGACGATCCAGCTAAGATCGCTGTAATCAATGTTAGTTCTATCCTATTTGTTATTTGTATTCGATCCATCTTATTCTTTTCTAATTTGAAAATTTATCTTTAGGATTGGGAGGCTCCGACAACTCCTACAGAGATTCGTAGCTTCTTGGGCTTGGCCGGTTATTATCGCAGATTTATTGAGCACTTTGCCCAGATTTCTGCCCCACTTACTGCTTTAACTTGAAAGGATGTCAAGTTTATGTGGAGTGAGAAGTGCGAATCAACTTTTAATGAGTTGAAGCGTAAGTTAACTTCAGCCCCAGTTCTTGCGGTAATTGACGGGAGTGAAGGATTAACTGTCTATACCGATGCTTGTCGAGAAGGATTAGGCGCTGTCTTGATGCAAAATGGTAAGGTTGTTGCTTATGTTGGTCGTCATTTGAAGACCCATGAAGTAAACTATGCAACTCATGATTTAGAGCTTTTTGCAGTTGTATTTGCTTTGAAACTATGGAGGCATCACCTTTTAGGAACAAAATTTTAATTATTCACAAATCATAATTCCTTGAGGTACATTTTTTCTCAGAAGGATTTGAACCAGAGACAAGTCTGATGGCTCGAATTCTTAGCTACATATGATCTCGACATCAATTATACTCCTGGAAAAGCAAATGTTGTAGCTGATGCTTTGAGCCGTAGCAAAGCATTGTCATGTTGTAATCTTGTAGAAGGCATGCTATTTTAGCTTGTTTTCTCCCCATCTCTTATGGATCGCATTAAAGCTAAGCAATATGAGGACACCTTGCTCTATCGCATGAAGGAGTTAGTTCTTGGTAGAGTTAGAAATGCTGACAGTAAAGTGGGAGCACAGATAGATAGTAATGGAATTCTGAGGATTGACAACCGTGTTTGTGTTCCTGATGTTGATGGATTGAGACAAGAAGTGCTTAGAGAGAACCATCAGTCATCACTTTCATTTCATCCTGGGGTCACCAAGATGTATCGAAATACGAAGCGTTTATACTGGTGGAGTGGGATGAAGAGAGATATCTATATATATGTCAGTAGATGCACCACTTGCCAGCAAGTCAAGGCCGATCACCGAAAGACGGCAGGATTACTTCAACCCCTAAAGATTCCGTGTTGGAAATGGGATCAGATTTCTATGGACTTCGTTGATGGATTACCGAGGACCAGAAAAGGTAACGAGAGTATATGGGTTATTGTTGATAGGTTGACCAAATCCGCTAACTTTATTCCTGTTAAGACCACTCGTACTGCTACGAGTTTGGCCGAGATTTATATGAGAGAGATTGTTAGACTTCATGGAGTTCCATCTAGTATTGTATGCGATAGAGATCCTTTATTCACTAGTAGATTCTGGAAGGCATTTCAGGACGTCTTGGGCACTGAACTGAACCTGAGCACAGCTTATCATCCTCAAACAGATGGCCAAACTGAGAGGGTAAATCAGATTTTGGAAGATCTGCTACGAGCTTACATCATTGATTTTGGTGGATCTTGGGAAGACCATCTCCATTTGGTTGAATTCACTTATAATAACAGTTATCAAGTAATCAAAAAAATTCAATTTGAATAAGTAAAATTGAATTGAAATTTAACTATCTTTATAATCAGGCAAGTATCGATATGGCACCGTTCGAAGCTTTATATGGACGGCCATGCAAATCGCCAGCTTGTTGGATTGAGCCTGGTGATCGATTAATTCTTGGCCCAGATATGATTATGGAAGCACCCGAGAAGGTTAATGAGATCAGAAGGAAGATGAAAACCGCACAGGATAGGCAGAAGAGCTATGCAGATAGGCGTATAAGAGATTTAAAATTCCAGGTTGGGGATGAGGTATTTCTTAAGGTATCACCTTTGAAGAATGTTATTCGATTTGGTCGTAGAGGAAAGCTCGCTCCTAGATTTGTTGGACCATTCTCTATCACTGAGAGGATTGGTACACTAGCCTACAGAGTTGCACTGCCAGAGAAATTTGAGGGCGTGCACAACGTATTCCATGTTTCACATCTTCGGAAGGTTGTACATGATCCATCCACGACCATTTCTATTGCTCAGTTAGATGAGGTTGATATTGAGCCGGATTTGACTATAGAGAGGAGACCACTTCATATTATTGATAGGGATACGAAGCTGCTTAGAAGGAAATCTATGAGCCTAGTCAAAGTCCAATGGAGTCCCGATGATCGTGATTGTACTTGGGAAACCGAGGAGAGTATCCGGGATTCTAATTCAGAATTGTTTGTTGAAGGTAAACTCCATTCTACATTCTATATTCTGTTCCATAATTTATTATATATCCATCACGTCTCTGCTATCTATTCTTCTACTCATTACAGCGTTCCTTTTCGAGGACGAAAAGTTTTGAGTGGGGGAGAATGTAACGACCCTGAAATTCAGACCTAGTTTAAAATTTTTAAAATCGTATATTAGTGCAGAAATTTGAATTTTCACAAACGAATTCCGTTGCTATTCAAACTTCACATTTGGAATGCGTCCAGATAGACATAGGCGTACGCCAAATTTCGTTGAAAAATATTGAAGTAAATTTCGTTCGTCGCATTTACATAGTAGTTTAAATTTTATGTGTAAATTTCCTATCGTCCGAACTCAAATATTTTTCACAATGTTGAATAGGAAAAATATTCTGATCATGACGGCGCATTTCGTTTCGTCAAATTTCGCTTTTAATTGCTAGTTAAATTGTTCGCTCGAGCAAATGGTTCAATAAGATTAACCACTTCGCAAACAATGTCAAACCATCAATATCTTCATACCGTTGTGTCCGCCTCGTCGCGCTGATCAAAACGGTATATTTATTTGTGTCAATCGAGGTTCGGCGTTGCAAATTATAATTGGTTAACGAAGTACAAACTGGTCCGTTATGCAGCACAAACCGGTACCCAACTTTCCAACGCTCAGAATTCTAGGAGCCTTTGACTATTCAGCGTCTTGGGAAGCCAATAGCCATCACGTTTACCCAAGGACATCATTTCTGTGACATTGGACTCTACACCTCTCTGTATATATCTGCTACCCTCTGCCTTCATTAATTCCTCTGCCTTCATTTATTCCCCTGCATTGATTGACTTTACACTTCACACTCAAACTATTGGTACATGCTTCTTCCTTCCTATTCTCTGTCTTCCTCTTCATATTTTATTTTATAAACTTCAGTATGAAACTCTCCAACACAAACTCCTCCATGCACTACCTCTACACGTCCACACCATTGCCGAGACCCACTACAGCGACCACTCACGAAACCCGCCACTACCTCCCCACTTCACCTGTCCCACTGACACAGCCCGCACCCAACCACGGTTCCACGCAGACCCCGCTCCGCCGTGCCTCACGCATTGTCGACCCCACTGCCTCCACCGCATCGCCAACGACCACCCAAAATCCACCAGCCTTCGCGTCCCTCCACCACGTCGCCCTGCTCCACTTGTCCCCACTTTCCCTGCGCTACCCACTCAGCCCTGCCACGTCGCCGCCAGCCACCACCGCATCGCCTGCTCACCCACCGTCGCACAACCCCTCCACGACCCTGGCCGTTGCCACCTTAGCCTCAGAGTCGATTACCCTCCCCCCTTTTTCTATTCGTGCATATATATAGAGATATATATAGCATATTGGAAAAAAAAGGGAAGAAGAAAGTTTCGTTTTATATACAATATACATTAGTTTACAAGTTTCCTGTTCATAAGTTTATATATTTTCAGTATAAACTGTTGTTAGTTTCACCGCACTTCCGGTTGCATATACATATACATGTACATATATATATATATGAAACAAGTATATGATATAGCAGTATATACTTTGAAATTTAGTCTGCTCACCTACAGTGTTCCACTGTGTTTTATTCCAACTCCTGCTATTGATCCGGAAGCATAAGCTATTTCCATCCCGCTTGTCAAATCGATCTTGCTTCATTGTTTTGGTATGGTTTATATATATATTCAATCGATATATATATGGCAATAAACAAATTATTGATTAATTATTTGTTTGATTGCAGTTGTGTTCGTTTTGCTCGTGCTTGTTAGGGTGTATCTTATCTATCCATTTTCGTGCTTCGCCGTCATCTTCTCTAACCATGCAAGGTGAATATTTCATTCACGACTCAAACTATTATGCTATGATAACCAAGTGATAAATGTTGTTAAGATTAATTTGTATATTAATTATTGATTGTTAAAAATTGTTGAAATAAAACTGTATATCGCTATGCAAGTTAAAATTGAATATTGATTCTAAATTGATGCCCTGAATTATTTAAAAAGATCTAAGGTGATAAATTATGATTTGATGTTGGTTTATGGTAAATAGTTGTGACACTAAATTTGTTATGTGATGTTGAATTTGGTTGTTAATATAAGTGAAATTTAATATAAAATTGAATTTGATATAGGATAGTTAACAATTTAAAATGGATTATATATGTTGAATTTGACCCCTTTAAATGTTAAATAAATCGACGCGTAGAAATAGGGTTAACTACACTTGGAACCATTGAATGTATGATTGATGTAGTAAATTGACAATAGACACCAAGTGAAACCGCAATGTAATAATCTTCAATCTGCATGAAATGATAGTGTGGATTCTACGAATAATTATATTAATTTGTATAAATAACAAATGTAAGTTAATACGATTATTTCGGGATTATTTAATAAATCGTTGAATTGTTATGTATGGTTGCTATTGCTTGTTTATTTACTTTGACACCATCCCAGTTATCACACTGCAAGTTCCCTTTGCTTTGTTTTATATTGAATGATATTGGGTTGAAATGATAAATACCAAATTAAAATAACTTGGCCTAGGATAGATAATTAAAAATAAGAACCCGATTGGTCAACAAAAAAAAATCATTTTGAAATTGAAATTTATTTTAAATTAAGGAATGAACTTAACAATTTGTTTGGAAATTAAGTAACGAACTTAATGGATTTAATTGAAATAAATTAATGGATTTAATTGAAACGGATTAATAAACCTATTTAATTGAAAAAATGAATTGGCGAATTTAATTAAAATGAGATTTAGAAATAGGTAAGTTCTAGAATTTAATAATTTAAAATTTTATTAGATTTGTTAGATTTAGATTTAAACTCGGTTTTAATTAAATAGAAGTGGAACTAGTTATAAATTTAATTTGAGATTAAGAAAATTTGACTTAAGTGGAATACAAAACTAACTAAAGTTTATGGATTGAACTTAGTGATAATTTAAATTTAAAATGATTTTAAATTGAATGAATTGATCAAATCAGGACATTGTGAAAGGAATATGGATTGAGTTTATTTGTAACTCGAAAATAACTTAGTAGATCAGTGAACCAAATAAATGGATATGGATTCCTTTAAATAGAAATTTAATTGGATTGGTAAATAAATCAAATGAAGTATTTGATAAAAAAAGGAATTTAGTTAATGAAATTGATGTAATCGAATTTATGATAACAGTGGATGTAAACATGAAGTGAAATGAATAGAATTTGATTTAATGATTCAAACTAAATTTACCATTAAATTGAATTCATTGATTATGAACTAAATTTAATAAGCGACTTTTAGACCTTATTAAATTGAACTTGAATACTTAATTTTATTGTTAACTCAAATGTTTGAACTAAAGATTGCATTTGGGAATATGTTTAAATATCCTAAATAAATTGAATTGTGAAATGTCAAATTTCGGAAGTCAAATTTGCCCTTGACTTGTGGACTTTGATTTGTTTAAACGTTAATTTAACCGACCATCGGGTAATAAATACGTAGTTATTAAAGAGATCGGGATTGGATATGGACATACTCTCTGTCGATACTGAAAACCTCTTTAATAACTATTATACGCGGAGTGTTGATCCAGAATGAAGTGGATGTTTGGTTGAACGCGTTGACTGAAGAAAGAGAACGATATTGGATGACCCCTGACATGACTAAAACAAGAGCCGCGCCGGGCCATTGAGGTTCGCCACCTCTAGCGGACACGCTTCTTCGATACCATATCTATTACTTTTGTGATTCGATTTGGGTGCACCCCTTGATTTGGGAGTATTGTTTCGCGGTGTTGAGGTAGCTGCTGGCTATGCTCAACATCGGTCCGGATCACGCAACTACTAGTATCCTAGTTGGTATCGCCTCATGTACCTTGTCACACTGATTATCCTATTCGCGACCACTACGTTTCGTTTTGTGTTATACCTATGGGGTACCCTCTGATAACCACTAGTTTACGGTGGGGTTTACGGTGATGTATAGACTATGGCATTATAAAATGTGTTAAGGGGAATTATGGTAACGCCTTAACGCTATTTTAATATCGTGCTTTACTGATTAGACATTATCTACATATCGTATTCTATTGTATATATAGATAGTTTATCGGATCCTTAGAGATGTTATTTTATTCATCTTTGAGTTATGGACTTTATTCCTTGCATTTGATTATCCTATATAAGATTTTGAGTCCTGACTCGAGTATTTCATTTGCATATGCTCAGGTCAGTCTGAAGCCATCCAGTTGCTGATCAAGATTGGTTGAAGATGCTGAAGGCTTAGCATTTATCTTTATCAGTCTATTTCTATTCCTGTATTGATGTCCTAGTCTGTTGGACATTTATGTATTTCCTTTGTCACTTTATGTTAAGACATTGTTGTACTTCATGTAGTAGCTTTATGAACTGCTATTATGACGATGTATTTTCCGTTGCATTATTCTGTGACTGTTCTGTGTCTGTGTTGTTGTTTTGATTCTCATTTACATTTATGTATTTATAATCCCATAATGATTCGTGTTTTGTATTATTTAAGTTGACAGGTGTGGATTATTATCAATTTAAATGGTCCAAATATACGGGTTGTTACATCGGATCTTTTAAATTTATCAATCATGATGAAGTAAGGTCCAAAGTGGGTAAGCTTGGAATAGAATTGGATTAAAGGAAGATGGTGTTGGATGTTTAACAAGATTGGAGTATGGAGATGAAACAAATATTCTTTCAATGGATCTTCTTTGAAGAACTCATGATTCTTCTCGGTGAAATCATTTCAATTAGAAATTATAGTACGTTATGAAACAAACATTCGTTTGAGGATATTGAAAACCTATCATAACAATTAGTATATCAAACAAGCGAAACATGAAATTTCATATTCTTGAAAAAATGTTAAGGTTGGAAAAATAAGATTCATTGAGCTTTTGAATGAGTCGAAAACGAAAATAGGAGTCAACACCCTTTAGCAATGTCAAAATCCTAATGATAAAATATGATGAGCATTCGACAGAGTTGAAAGGGAAGATGAAAGTACGCATCCAATAGACACACTTCAACAATGTCGAAAGTTCAATATAAGTTTTTTTACCAGAAGAAAGTAATTAAAACCAATACAACAAATTTTAATAAAATACATACTGTAAACATTCAATGAATAGCTTGAAAGAGTCTCTCGACAGTGCCGAAACCCATGGACCTAGTTTCTTCTAAGGCAATGAGAATGTTGACGAAACCTAATATGCTAACTAAGTCAAAAGGTGTCAAGTTTGAATCATGTTGACAAGAAAATAAAAGAACTTGGGACATTTCAACAATGTTGGAAAAAGGGAATGATTATATCCCAATCAGTTATAAAAGGTTTCAGAAGACACTAAAAATGGTATATGATTTCGAAGGCATAACAACAATAAAATTTAAATCAACATAGTAGGTTTCAACTAAGTTGAATATAGTAGGTTTCGACTAAGTCGAAACACTTGATTTGCAACTTATAAAAAGTAACTTTTCTTCAATCCCCTTTACAAAAAATATGTATTTTTAACTTAAACAAATTAAGAATAATTGTGTACCGAAGGTGTCGAAACCTATGAAACAAAGTTTATGCTTTTGAAAGAGTGAATTAAGTAATTATCTAGTAAAATATAATAGCCAATTTCTTTGAAAAGTGTCTAAATATGCTAAAGAACAAAATTGCTTTCGAAAAGGTTGACTGCGTGCTACTTTACTATATAACCTTTCGACGGGGTCAGTCATGTGAAGTGCTACGCTACCTTTCGACTCCATAATAAGAGGCTAAGAAAGCATGTAACAGTCCGCAAATCCGTACCCCTTGAGTTAACACTATTCTACAACAATCAACTCAAGTTGCACAGAAATACGAACCATTTGGGTTTAAGAAGAAGATGTAGAAGAGGAGAAAACAAAATCAACGTCAGAATCTAACCATCGCAGCGGAATAAAATATAATAGATAGTAAATAATCTTTTACTCAAAAATCAAATATCTCTGTTTACATATATTACATCATCAGATTACATCAGTCATAGCTCACATCAATAACATACAATGGGTAACAACAGCTCAACACAGTGGAAATATATATATATATATATATATATATATATATATATATACAAGTACGAGAATACGTATTGTCATCCAGCTCGTCTCCTGAGCTCCACAGCATCATATCCTGTATTCTATAATACTCAGTCTGACCTGAGCATTACAGTTAAATAATACCCGAGTCAGTCTGGATTACCAGCGTGAGAAAATCACACCCAATTTATTATTAAAGTTTCAAAAATCCTTTGAAAACAAAAGCATCTCATAAGACCACGCCACAAATAAACATGTCGGGTTTTTACCTTACGATAGCTAAAACAATTTTTATAGAAATCCTCTAATATTATAATAGGGTCTATATACAAATACATATAAAATAGCCGAAATTGTTACATGATTAAATTCCAGCTACTAGCCACAGAGTGGGTAATACAAAAAAAACTCGTACAAGGCTCGTAGGGAGAATGGATTTCCAACCAATGACTAGGCACTGGGATACCACCTGTCACAGTACGGGGCCTAGATCACCGTACCGAGGATTACTCCCTTCATCCCCTGCAACACAAGGCCGGAACCATTCCTTATTGAACAGTTCCGAACAAGATAAACCCCATGGTTGGCGCGACCAACCATCCACTAAGCCGAAATATATAAAAAGGGACATCTAGACAGGGGAAATATCTTGTCCTGCTTGGGCATGACCCACCTAACCTTGCTGCATATCCCCTGATTTTCAGTCATTCCCATTTGATGAGGCTTGAGGCTAAGCGTTACCTTTAGAACGTTTCACTTAGAATGCCCATCGTCCACCTGACGATGTTTCGCAAGCATTCGTCCATACAAGTCCGTCCCGGGTTCGAACGGAACCGAAGGCACTATTCCTACTACATCCATTTTGGAAATATCCTCAGGATTAGTAGCAACTAGCCCTTGCACTTCACTGCTCCATCTTCGAATCCAAAATCGTTTTTCACGAAACGTATAAACCGGATCGAAGTGGTTTTCGAGAAATAAATCTCGATCCCGGTCTCTTCGAAACGATCAACGCATTTGTCCAATATTGATAGTCGGTGATTTAACTATCAATTACATTCACAAAACAACCATCAACCAATAAATAATTTTCCAAATTATTTATTAATCTCAAAAATATCTTCACAAGATATATTTCTATTTTCAATCCTTTGAAAACAGTTTTCAAAACCATCTTTCTTCTAAATCAACTTTCCCAAATATTTCTATCTCTTCTGAAATCACCAAGCACAAAACTAGATTTAAAATAATCTAAAACACTTTACTTAGAAATATATACTTTTAAGAACATATAAATTAAAACTACTTTAATAATTTGTTAAAAATACATCTTATATGAATATTTGAAAATAAAGTTACTTAATAAAATATAAAACTAGATTTTCACTGTTGAAACAAAATGCTAAGTCACCCTTTAAATAATTTATACTATAATAGATTTGAGAAAATACTTACTTTAAAATTTAAATATTAGAAATAATAAATTTTCCAAAACATAACTTTAAAACTATTAACTTATATTTAAAATTTACTTTGAAAACGTACTTGGTTATCTAGGGAGAATTCCAACTTTAAATTACTTAAATCAATTTTCCAAATTGATTCCCAATTTATTCCATTTGAAATAAGTTTCTTACATTACTCAATTCATTCCAAATTTCATTAACTATGCACTTAATGATTATTGTTATTATTTTTCATTTTATTTTAAATCTTTTAACTGAAATATACAAATTTCAGGCTTTTCCCATTTTCTTCTTTGTTCCTTTGAAAATTTTAAAATCTTAAATTTTAAAATAAATGTTCTGTTCCTTTTAGATATTAGTATTGGAGTTTAAAATTCATTAACCTGCTATTAGTTCAAAAATCTTCTTTCTATATTCAAGATTTATTAATTAGAATTCTTATGTTACTTTATTTCATTTTTATGTCATTCTTAAATTTATTCACATTTCCAAAATTATTTTACTTACAAATTTCCTTCCTTTTATTTTCTATTCGAAATCCAATCTATAAAATCTTGGTAATTCATTCACCCAAATATCAAATCAACCATAACATTTAATATTCCAAATTAAATTATCATAGAATAACAATATGCACAGCAGAGAATATTAGATAATTTAAATAAATGTTGAGGGATCCAGTTGGATCCCTCCAACCTGTTTTCCCTGCATCCACAGATGTTAGCACAATAATATATCGATTCCAGAATATTCCATACCATATCCATCAATCAATTTCAACCATCCAAACAATTATTTAAATTTAATCATTTAAATTTAAATTTTAAACTGAGTGAGATTAACTCACCTTTAATTTTTGTTTGGCAGTCCAATTCCATTTCGACCATTATCTCCACATTTCGAACCTTGTATGAATATTTATACAATTTATTAATATTCAAACAATCGAATAATCAATTTCTTTTTAAATAAATTATATTAACTAGCGATTTACTAAACTTCAAACGATCGTTAACCTAACTTAGTTATATTTCTTTTTTGTCCAAATTTCAAACTCAATGACAGGGTATGCATATATGTCCTAATTCCTCAAATAAATATACCAATTTCTTAAAGGTTGACTGATCCCTATATAAAAATAAAAATTATTTTATACCTAGAAAAAATATAAAATTTCTGTTTTAAACATTTTATTTTATTATTATTATTATTATTTTACAATAAACACACACATATATATTCACCTCTACATATTTAAATTTCAACAGCAAGTCGATTAACATTCTCAAACCTATATACACATCTATATTGAATTCGAAACTAAGAAAATTAGGTTTTAACCTTACTGTAAATTTTGACAATAATAAATGTAGGTCGAAAGATTACCAGAGAAATCATCTCGGCCTTCACCGATGAAACTCAAGTTCGAAAACCCTCCTTCCTCTGCCATGGCCGCGACGTCGCTTTCCCAAACAATACCACCGAAGAACTCGCGACCACCAATATCCCATCTTCCTCGCCGCACTTACTCGAGCTCGCGCCACGAATCGAAAGATCACATCGATCTCGCGGCCACCCCAAAGCCACGTGCCTTAACCACTCTAGTTCGACGAGTCGGCCGATACGAACGCGATTTCCAACCGCGTGCCCAGATGCGATATCCAATCTCGACTTCGAATTTAAGCGCCGCCTCTCCTCCTCTTTTTTTTTTTATTAACGAGTTGAATTCGAATGAAGAGAAGAGGTAAAAGGGAATGGGGTTTCAAGATTTCTTCGGCTGTATGGTTTATATTGTTTTTCTTTTGGCTTCCAAGGCAAGGCTTGGCAAATAATATAAAAAAAAGCTTCTACTTTTATTTTATTATTACTTAAAACAAGACTTTGAACTGGTTGAACAATGGAAAGGAATATTACATGTCAGCTGAGACTCGTACAGTGATTCGAAATGAACTCCAAAAGTTCTAATGTGAGATGTATTTGACTAGTTGAAGAATTGTATTTAAATTCCGAATCGGCTATTATCAATTAAATTTCCAACGCGTTCATCTATTGAATGATCACACGACAACTTCAAACACTACCAAATTTAAAATCCGATAATAATACAATATTACGAACCCAATGGAACTGGTTTCGTCGAATTCCGAGACTGTGTCTCGAAAGACTATTTTGTTATTTTTTTAATTCAAATTTAAACGATATTAAATTTTAAAACTTAACAAACCATTCTTAAATTTAATTTCAACACTTCTATTCTCTTCAGTAATATCAAGATAAATTTTATATGCCTTCAAATTATTTTTAATAGGCTTAAAATTCCAGATTCAACATTTTATTCAAATTCAAGTTATTTAATTCAATAATTTAATTATCGAATAAATTGTGATATTCGTAATTCAAGTTAAAATTATTATATTGAATATTTAAAATCGATTTAATATTTCGATTGTAAATGCTTGAAAATTTCGGGTCGTCACATTCCTTCCCCCTTAAAAGAATTTCGTCCCCGAAATTACTAATTAGGAAGAATGGTCCAATACCCGTTTATTATTTCCCTAAACCAAACAGTTTCTAACAATTCAACATCGCACCAACTATCTTCTTATAAAAGACTCATTATTATTCTCATTAACTTTCCAAACCTTTTCCTAGTTTGCAAACAATCCTATTTGCCCAACCATTTAAATTTAAATTTTAAATCTAATTTAAATTTTCAAAAATTTCTCAAAAAATTTCTAACTCCTTAAATTTCCGAAAAATTTCGCCAGCGTTTCCTTTGCGCGGCTAGCTCGGTACTACTACAAAATGGCTCTACGGCCTCCCAAATCCAAAAAGAAAACAAAAAGCCAAGTGGCTCAATCCAAAATCCCAATCAAAATTTCATACCAAATTTAAATACATACCTTTTTGACGAGCATTTCAAATTTATCTACTTGAAATCAAAAACAAATTCTCTTTTCCCTTTTATAACACCTGCATAACCTGCTCAGCACTAATATCCAATCACAACATCCCAAAAACATTTTATCTATTTCCTTACCAAATGTCAATATTCGTCCAAATATCAACTTAGAATATATTTGCAATAGTCAATTTCCAATTAAGAATTCACTATTCCTTCCTTAAGTTTGGTATAAGTATTTAATATGCTTTTTATATTCATTATCACCTTACCACTTCAGTTTATATCATTTCTATTCGAATTAATTCTTTCATTTTCATATGAATTCAATTTATCTCTAACTTGAAACATTTGAATTTTATTTTTTCATTTATAACTAATTTAAGTCATTACTTTAATTAGTTTCATTTACTAACTTATTTTAGTTTCCAATTCTAAATAGTTTGGTCGTTAACAAATTTTCCAAAATTTTCAAAAATTTTCTAACTCCCAAAATTTCTGAAATTTTTTGGCAGAGTCCCCTTTGTATGGAGGAGCTTTTGCAATTTGACAAAAGAGATAAATATATATACATCGACCCACACGGTCGGAAAAACCAAAAACAGTTCATATTTCCTAATTTTATTGCGTAGGCGTACCTTATTTAGCATTTTAAGCAAGCAGCTTATTATTTTTAGCAAATAGCCCAACCCAAATCCAGCCATACGGCTTCCAGGTACCTGTACTTACTCAATTTAAACATGTAAGTGCCAAATATAAGCAGTTTAACTACATTTCACTTATTTGCAATAGTTAAAACATATGAATTCTCAAAGAAACTCTTACCAAACATTTTCCTGTAAGCAATTTATATAGTTTCCATGCTAATTCAACTGTTCCCATTTATTTATAACCATTTTCACTCAATTCGGATGGTTTTCGATTCATTCGTATACAACTCCATCAATTTGAATGATTTAGAACTCATTTGCTTACTTTTAATTTATTCTTAAGCAGATTGAACTCATATTTAATTCAATTGCTTTCAAAATCAATTTATTTTACTTTTATCGAACCATAGAATTTTAATTACTTCCATTTACATCCAACGATAATTTATTCTTTGCAATTTGATAAGATCTATGTGAATAAATAAGCATTCATGGTGTATAACCATTTTAAAGGATTTTAACTCAATTCTATTCTGTTTTTAAATTTATTCACGATCCGTATATTCTCATTTTCATTGCATTTCAGATTTGAATCCATTCACTTTACATTTCATTCAAGGTTAGTTTATTCCAAACTATTTTATTTAGCTCGAAGACAATCCAAGCTATTTCATTCAATAATCATTTCTTAACTTATTTAAACCACTTTTCATTTGATACTTATTTATTCCATCCATTTATTTATTCAATAAAATTAATTTATCCACATTCACTTAAACCATTCTAATAAACTTGAAACATTCTATTTTCCTTATTGTCTCAAGTTATCTCAATTCCTTAATAATTTTTAAATGGTTTACAATTATTTCTTCTGGAATTTCATTCCATTAATATTATTTATAACTCATCGAATTTTATTTCGATTAAAAAATTTATTTTCACTTGATTTAAAACCAATCCAATATTATTAAACTTCGTTTAAGTTGAATTAAATTCAACTGTCTTTGATTTATTCAGCTTAAGTCAATTTACCTCAATTTATTCAAATTTATACTTAAGCTCATTGTCATTTTACAAGTAAAATTTTTTTTCTTTTATTACTCAACTTAAATCGATTGATTAGAAGGCCATATCCAATTTATTTCCACACATTTGGATTTTATTCACAATACAAACCATTATTATTTTAATCCAATTTCCCTTTTTATTCGATACCTTTCCAATTATATTCAATTTGTTAACATTTCACATTAAATTTTAATTAATAACTCAAGTTTTGAATCCTCTATCCATTTTCAATTTACCACCCAATTTTATGAACTCCCAATTCAACTTCATTCTCAATTACTTCCACTTCATCAACAATTTGAATCAATTTTAATTTTATAACTTGAGCTTATTTCCAAACTTCATCATAAACTCACAATTCAATTTTATTTAACATTTCATTTACCAATTTATTAACAAATTAGTTCTCTCCTATTTATAGTTCAATACTTGATCTTTAACCTCAAACATCACTTTATTTAATTTTCTTGGTTCAATTTAGTTAATAATTCAAGTTTGGATTTTCGTTTCATTATCCGAAACATCAATGAATATTTATTTTGGATTTTTCTATTCGACTTTCAAAAATTTATAAGCCACAACTTATTATTTACACAATTCCATCCATTAATTCAATTGAATTCTTATTCCAATTCAATTTAAGTTTACTCCAATTTATTTAACTCAGTTCGATTTTAACTTACTTCGAATACAACTGGATATTAATTTCAGCCTATCCAATTAATTTCAATCCGGTTATATTTTTATTTCCAACTCCAAGTTAATTTCCATTTTCAAATTTTCTCTTTGAATTTTAAATTCCAACCTTCAAAGTTTATATTCCATTCCTGATTTAAAATCATCCTAACTTATAAACTTATAACCCATCTTATCAGGATTTTTTTTTTAAAATACCGACTTTTGGTTTCAAAACATTTTGAAATCTCCAACGTCGCAATCACACTTCTCAAAAATTAAACCAATCCTGGCTTTTATTTTCAACAAATTTCCTTTTGAAAATTTCAAAACAACCAGCTTTTCCTGAACAAAACAATTTGGCAGCAATCATCACTTCAAAATTCGAAAATGAATACTGATGATGCGGCCATCATCATCAGAATTATTTTCCAATAACCCAAGTGATTTCAATGCTATTTCACTTCCAAAATCCATTTTAAAACAATTTTCCTTTCGGAAGTATCTCCAAAACAATTGTGTTATTTATCATCTTCAAATACTTTGACAAACACTTCCAAATTCCTGTGATTTAAATTTCCAAATCCTGCTTTAAATCAATTTTACTATAATTTTATTTGCATAGCTTATGATCATACAAATTCTTATATGGTTATATTTTAATTTATAATGCACATTTACAATTCATATTTATAAATTTCATTTTATAATGGATTTATCTTCTCAATCTTTGATTATATTTACAATTTCTAGTTAAATTTTCCACTTAACAATGATAATACTTTAATATCATCATTTCTAACGTCTAAGCAACCATGTATTACCTAAATAGTTTTTTTTCAAAAACTTTTCTTTATATCAAAATATATATTGGGTAAACTTATTCTATTTACCCGCATTTAAAACAATACCGTGTCAATTGTTCTATTCAAGTGTTTAGAAACCCCTTCGATACAGTTGCGCAGACTGTGTCGACGAAGGTTCATATGCCACTCAATAAATCAATCAACACAATATTAAAACAATTTATATCCACTAACAAATACGCGCTCATATCTATTAATACGCTCAAACTCATTATAGAGTACTACGGACTCTAATTTAAATGAGTAATTCCCACCAGAGCCAAGGTTATCGCCAGCCTAAGCTCTGATACCAACTGTAACAGCCCGCAAATCCGTACCCCTTGAGTTAACACTATTCTACAACAATCAACTCAAGTTGCACAGAAATACGAACCATTTGGGTTTAAGAAGAAGAGGTAGAAGAGGAGAAAACAAAATCAACATCAGAATCTAACCATCGCAGCGGAATAAAATATAATAGATAGTAAATAATCTTTTACTCAAAAATCAAATATCTCTGTTTACATATATTACATCATCAGATTACATCAGTCACAGCTCACATCAATAACATACAATGGGTAACAACAGCTCGACACAGCGGAAATATATATATATATATATATATATATATATATATATACAAGTACGAGAATACGTATCGTCATCCAGCTCGTCTCCTGAGCTCCACAGCATCGTATCCTGTATTCTATAATACTCAGTCTGACCCGAGCATTACAGTTAAATAATACCCGAGTCAGTCTGGATTACCAGCGTGAGAAAATCACACCCAATTTATTATTAAAGTTTCAAAAATCCTTTGGAAACAAAAGCATCTCGTAAGACCACGCCACAAATAAACATGTCGGGTTTTTACCTTACGATAGCTAAAACAATTTTTATAGAAATCCTCTGATATTATAATAGGGTCTATATACAAATACATATAAAATAGCCGAAATTGTTACATGATTAAATTCCAGCTACTAGCCACAGAGTGGGTAATACAAACAAAACTCGTACAAGGCTCGTAGGGAGAATGGATTTCCAACCAATGACTAGGCACTGGGGTACCACCTGTCACAGTACGAGGCCTAGATCACCGTACCGAGGATTACTCCCTTCATCCCCTGCAACACAAGGTCAGGACCATTCCTTACTGAACAGTTCCAAACAAGATAAACCCCGTGGTTGGCGCGACCAACCACCCACTAAGCCGAAATATATAAAAAGGGACATCTAGACAGGGGAAATATCTTGTCCTGCTTGGGCATGACCCACCTAACCTTGCTGCTTATCCCCTGATTTTCAGTCATTCCCATTTGATGAGGCTTGAGGCTAAGCGTTACCTTTAGAACGTTTCACTTAGAATGCCCATCGTCCACCTGACGATGTTTCGCAAGCATTCGTCCATACAAGTCCGTCCCAGGTTCGAACGGAACCGAAGGCACTATTCCTACTACATCCATTTTGGAAATATCCTCAGGATTATTAGCGACTAGCCCTTGCACTTCACTGCTCCATCTTCGAATCCAAAATCGTTTTTCACAAAACGTACAAACCGGATCGAAGTGCTTTTCGAGAAATAAATCTCGATCCCGGTCTCTTCGAAACGATCAACGCATTTGTCCAATATTGATAGTTGGTGATTTAACTATCAATTATATTCACAAAACAACCATCAATCAATAAATAATTTTCCAAATTATTTATTAATCTCAAAAATATCTTCACAAGATATATTTCTATTTTCAATCCTTTGAAAACAGTTTTCAAAACCATCTTTCTTCTGAATCAACTTTCCCAAATATTTCTATCTCCTCTGAAATCACCAAGCACAAAACTAGATTTAAAATAATCTAAAACACTTTACTTAGAAATATATACTTTTAAGAACATATAAATTAAAACTACTTTAATAATTTGTTAAAAATACATCTTATATGAATATTTGAAAATAAAGTTACTTAATAAAATATAAAACTAGATTTTCACTGTTGAAACAAAATGCTAAGTCACCCTTTAAATAATTTCTACTATAATAGATTTGAGAAAATACTTGCTTTAAAATTTAAATATTAGAAATAATAAATTTTCCAAAACATAACTTTTAAAACTATTAACTTATATTTAAAATTTACTTTGAAAATGTACTTGGTTATCTAGGGAGAATTCCAACTTTAAATTACTTAAATCAATTTTCCAAATTGATTCCCAATTTATTCCATTTGAAATAAGTTTCTTACATTACTCAATTCATTCCAAATTTCATTAACTATGCACTTAATGATTATTGTTATTATTTTTCATTTTATTTTAAATCTTTTAACTGAAATATACAAATTTCAGGCTTTTCCCATTTTCTTCTTTGTTCCTTTCAAAATTTTAAAATCTTAAATTTTAAAATAAATGTTCTGTTCCTTTTAGATATTAGTATTGGAGTTTAAAATTCATTAACCTGCTATTAGTTCAAAAATCTTCTTTCTATATTCAAGATTTATTAATTAGAATTCTTATGTTACTTTATTTCATTTTTATGTCATTCTTAAATTTATTCACATTTCCAAAATTATTTTACTTACAAATTTCCTTCCTTTTATTTTCTATTCGAAATCGAATCTATAAAATCTTGGTAATTCATTCACCCAAATATCAAATCAACCATAACATTTAATATTCCAAAATAACTTATCATAGAATAACAATATGCACAGCAGAGAATATTAAATAATTTAAATAAATGTTTAGGGATCCAGTTGGATCCCTCCAACCTATTTTTCCTGCATCCACAGATGTTAGCACAATAATATATCGATTCCAGAATATTCCATACCATATCCATCAATCAATTTCAACCATCCAAACAATTATTTAAATTTAATCATTTAAATTTAAATTTTAAACTGAGTGAGATTAACTCACCTTTAATTTTTGTTTGGCAGTCCAATTCCATTTCGACCATTATCTCCACATTTCGAACCTTTTATGAATATTTATGCAATTTACTAATATTCGAACAATCGAATAATCAATTTCTTTTTAAATAAATTATATTAACTAGCGATTTACTAAACTTCAAACGATTGTTAACCTAACTTAGTTATATTTCTTTTCTGTCCAAATTTCAAACTCAATGACAGGGTATCTATATATGTCCTAATTCCTCAAATAAATATACCAATTTCTTAAAGGTTGACTGATCCCTATATAAAAATAAAAATTATTTTATACCTAGCAAAAATATAAAATTTCTGTTTTAAACATTTTATTTTATTATTATTATTATTTTACAATAAACACACACACATATATTCACCTCTACATATTTAAATTTCAACAGCAAGTCGATTAACATTCTCAAACCTATATACACATCTATATTGAATTCGAAACTAAGAAAATTAGGTTTTAACCTTACTGTAAATTTTGACAATAATAAATGTAGGTCGAAAGATTACCAGAGAAATCATCTCGGCCTTCACCGATGAAACTCGAGTTCGAAAACCCTCCTTCCTCTGCCATGGCCGCAACGTCGCTTTCCCAAACAATACCACCGAAGAACTCGCGACCACAAATATCCCATCTTCCTCATCGCACTTACTCGAGCTTGGGCCACGAATCGAAAGATCACATCGATCTCGCGGCCACCCCAAAGCCACGCGCCTTAACCACTCTAGTTTGACGAGTCGGCCGATACGAACGCGATTTCCAATCGCGTGCCCAGATGCAATATCCAATATCGACTTCGAATTTAAGCGCCGCCTCTCCTCCTCTTTTTTTTTTGTTTTTTTATTTATTAATGAGTTGAATTCGAATGAAGAGAAGAGGTAAAAGGGAATGGGGTTTCAAGATTTCTTCGGTTGTATGGTTTATATAGTTTTTCTTTTGGCTTCCAAGGCAAGGCTTGGCAAATAATATAAAAAAAAACTTCTACTTTTATTTTATTATTACTTAAAACAAGACTTTGAACTGGTTGAACAATGGAAAGGAATATTACATGTCAGCTGAGACTCGTACAGTGATTCGATATGAACTCCAAAAGTTCTAATGTGAGATGTATTTGACTAGTTGAAGAATTGTATTTAAATTCCGAATCGGCTATTATCAATTAAATTTCCAACGCGTTCATCTATTGAATGATCACACGACAACTCCAAACACTACCAAATTTAAAATCCGATAATAATACAATATTACGGACCCAATGGAACTGGTTTCGTCGGATTCCGAGACTGTGTCTCGAAACACTATTTTGTTATTTTTTTATTTTTTTAATTCAAATTTGAACGATATTAAATTTTAAAACTTAACAAACCATTCTTAAATTTAATTTCAACACTTCTATTCTCTTCAGTAATATCAAGATAAATTTTAAAAGCCTTCAAATTATTTTTAATAGGCTTAAAATTCCAGATTCAACATTTTATTCAAATTCAAGTTATTTAATTTAATAATTTAATTATCGAATAAATTGTGATATTCGTAATTCAAGTTAAAATTATTATATTGAATATCTAAAATCGATTTAATATTTCGATTGTAAATGCTTGAAAATTTCGGGTCGTCACAAAGCAAAACTGAAGTTGCCGCCTTAATCCCTTTCGAAGGGGTAGAAATGTAAATTTGTGGCGTCGGTTTTTTTATTCGTACAACACAAAGCTTCTTGGTGAAGTAAACAAAAATCTTCTTCTTCCCCGAACCCGATTTCAACAAAGAAATTTAAAAACTGGTAAGCAAATAGATTTAAACGTAAATCAACTATTTAAAGATCTTTAAGATGGAAATTCAAATACACTAAAAACATACAACAACAGTAAAATCTGAATAGGGAAAATTAAAATGAAAATTAACAAGAAATCAAATCAAATCATGGTAGGAAACAAATTACAAATTGTTTCAAAGCGAATAGAAACTTAAACAATATCCATTAAATCAAAAGCAATAATACAGATCTGAGCCAAAAATGTTTTAAGGATTGAAATCCACCATGAAATAAATGTTTTGGAAAGAAAAACCGAAATAAAAAGACTTACAATAAATTTGAAATCTTGTTGTAGATAAAGATTATTTAAGGATTTGAGAATTGTGATTTTTGCTTGAAGATGATTTTGATTGCAAGTAAATGATAAAGATGAAGAGGAAATCATGATTTATAAGAAAAGTCAGCAAAGAAAGCAGATCACCCAGTTAAATTTAAATGAACGGCCTAGATTCACACGGGAATACGAAAAGGCAAGAGACATTAAAGGTTTCGGATGATTGACTTGAAAAGCAAAGGCATTCCTTCGTAGAGAGGGGAGGGAAAATGTTATTACCAAACATCCTTCGACCTTGTCGAAACCCAAATGAATAGAAGACAAACAAGAACAAGAGAAAGAAGCTCCAGTAAGACCTTTCGGAGGAGTCGAAGGGATGCACAGCCAAAAGCTAGATGCATCAAAACCTTTCGAAAGGTTCAAAGGCGCGCTTCCACTTTAAGATATCTCCTTTCGAAGAAGGTGCTTCCGCATGCATGAAGACCTTTCGATTGTGTTAAAGAAACACCTTTCAAAGACAAGGAATGACAACCCTCGATGTGCATGCCAAACCTCTCGAAAACAAGGGTTTTGTCTTCACTCAAACCACTCAGAAATATACCTTGGATGGAAAAACACATTCTAAAGTAGAAGCAAGCCTTTTGAATCGATCGAAGCCCTTAACATCCAATGAAGGTTCTACATCAATTCACAAGCATAAGTTCGGAAGCTACTAACAACGTCAAAACCATCAGCATTTCAACACCTTCAGAACACCTGGAAACTACTTATCGATAGAGTCGAAATTTCCTACCTTCATTCCTTTTGACAACAAAGCAACATAAAGAAGAAAAGGCGCAACCACCCCTTTTGATGAAGATGGAGGCATTCGAACCTGTTCGAAAGCATTGCAGAGGGATGAGCAAGTGTCAAAGGAGTCAGAAGTATCTGAAGCCACTTCTCAACCAATTTGAAAGCACTAGGTCGAAAGGTGCCAATCTACATCTATAAATAAGACCAAAGGGGCCTGTTTTAGGGGATACGAATTTGCTCGTTCTAATCTTGTGTTTTTTTGAGTTTGCAAAGTTACAAACCCTAATCTGTAAATAAAACTGGGGATAATGGTTTAGCACAATCATTATTGCATTAATAAAAGGGAAGTTTTAAATGTTCTTGATTATATATTTGCTTGAAGGTCTTTTACGGGCTTTAACTACATTTTATAGGTCTCGAACTCATCGTAAGATTCCTTCCGAATGAGTCGAAACCTTAGTCTTTCTAAGTAATCCAAAACCTTAACTACAAACTACAATTCGTTAAACTCATATATTTAAGTAAATCAAAACCTTGATTCAAGTGGTCTACCCTAGATTCCTGAACTAAACCTAAGTTTCTAATTAGCCTAGCTTCCGACGAGGTCAAAACAAACTCGTACCAACTTCATTCTTGTATCTTTAAAGCCATCTTTTAGATTTCTGCAATTGTTTTGAAATGAAGGTTTTGAAAGTTAATCCAACGACTCCACTTGGCTCAAATGACTATAAAGAAGGGAATTCAATTGTTTTGAATAGGTTGAAAGGTCGGAAAAGGAAGGTTTTCGCAAAAGAAATGTAGTCGAAAGGGTGTATTGAAGGAAATACCACATCCTTTCTTCTTCTCAGTGAAACCAAGAGAGATCTAAAGGATTAACCTTTTCCTTAAAATCAACTTTGGTGTGTTGACAAGTTTTCTTGTTAACATGAACCATGCTTTGTAGACATCCACATTAGAGCTTCATTACTGAGGTGTAGTCTCCATAAACCATGTAGACATTTAGCTGATAGGGATTCATTACCAAGAAAAGTTAGTCTAAATTTGATTACAAACAAGAGTATTCAGACACTTGATTGTTGGACAAAATTTATAACGAATATGTGGGAAATGGGTTACCATTGATACTATAGTATTAAATATGGGCAGGGTCAGATGTAAACAACCAAATTTTGATATACTTACTGAAATTTTGATATTCATTGGATCTGACTTTATTGATATCCAAAATGGCAGTGTCATTGCGAACAGTAACCCTAAAAAACAATAATATTAGGTAATCCTCGGGTTTTATTCATTAGATATAAATACATAAATTTCACTGGATGTATAAATTTATTCCTTTTACTGCAAAATGGAATTAAAAGGAATATAGCAGCATCATGTATAATTATAACATAGCTATAAGCAATGAAGGAATAATGCACTTACTTTCTTTTGGTGTTGTTTAGTTTTAAGTCCATATCAATTATACCCTAGGTCAAACTCCTAGTAAGATATAGTTTGTTTATGCTTAGAGGGATTTTTTTCCTACCAACTTCAGGATCCTGAACAGGAATAAGTTCATTTGTCGATGCTACAGAAGATGTCAGCATAATAATGACAGCATACCGCATCTCCAGGAGAAGCATTAAATTGTCAAAAATAACAAAATGACAACAAATGGATCAAAGTTCAAGATCCAATTATACCATTTTCTTGTTCTTTGATCTTTACCAATGATTGGAATGCAAGTTTATCAACCCAATGGATATGTTGTATCTTCCCTACTTTAAACTTATGAACAAGCCTTTCAAGGCATTCTATCTCACCTTGCTCATATTTAGGGACTTGGTCAATTTTACAAGCATGGATACATTCACATATTTTATATATGTACAATAGATCTATACGTAATTTTCATTTATCATTTGAAAACATGCATGTCAAGTAAATGTATGGTAAAAGAAAAAATTACACAGGGTTTTTCTCACATACCTTTCGTGGCATAATTGAGGGAATCCCTCCATCTGCTTCTTTCCCTGCTAAAGTGGAAGCTTTTGTTTCCCAGTTTTAAGTTTTTTTCCTCACTAAATAATCATTGCTACCTTAGGAAAATGAAAGATTTGATGATTATATGAGTGTACAAGATGTTACACGTTGATTTTCAAAGAAGGAAAATATTTTGTATTACTGAAGAGTTGAATACACTAATTATTTTACATATTTCGGGATTTATAGTGTATAGATATTATATATATAGGCTGAGTTGAGCTCCATAGTCATGAGACTCTTGTACCCACTTTGCTTTGCTTTGTAATATGCCCATATTTGTATACTGCATTTCATTTTATCTTCATTTCTAACCCTTCCCCCCTTCAAATTGATATTAGGGGTACGGTTATGGCAATCCCAAAATTGGCAACCGCTTCATCCAAACTTCAAATCACTTTAAAATTGATGAAATTTATTATTTGAGAGCTTTAACAAATACGAACACTGGTTAGATCTGAGCGATTCTATTATAATTATCTACTGCTTTGTTAAAACTTCAAGTTACTTCAAAAAATGATGAAGTTTTTTATTTATGAGCTGTGGAAGTTCAAAAATTTGCTTGATGAATCTTGTTTGATTAGGTGTTATTTTTCTCTATATTTAAGTTTTTTCTGAATCTAATGAAGTTCTTCGCTGACAGTGATTTGATAAGAACATCAACGCGTTGGTAACTTGCAGGTATATGATTTATTAGCAATTTTAATTTGAGAACTAGCTCTCGAACAAAATAAAAGTTTATTTCAATATTTTGTCCTCTAATGAAGTATTGGACTTGTTGATAAGTACACTGCACTTTGATTACCATGCTATAATGTTGGTTTGATATATTTGTTAATTTTTAGTTCACTATTTAAAGACTATATTCACATGATCTCGATAGTAGCACTAGATACACTCCTGTATTCGATCTCAGTGCTGGATCTAGAGATTGTTGATTATTTCTTTGAACGTCATGATACTGAATTATTTCCAATATAAATGTAATAACATGTGGTAGATTTTCTATCATCACGATATGTTTCCCACTCTGCATTTGCATATATAGTTATTTTGAGATTTTTGCATCCTTTTAATGTTAGACCATAATCTATAGTCCCTTTTAGATATCTTAAGATTCTCTTTACAACTTTCTAGTGCTGATCCAATGGTTTTGGCATAAATTGTCACACCTTGTTAGCACTGAAGGAGATATGTGTTTTAGTTACAGTTTCATATTGTAAAGCTCAACAAAGCTTATATATTGTTAATCATTAAATATTGGGTCTCCCTATTTTTGAAGAAATGTGAAGCGACCCACGGTTTCGTACCCTTTGAGTTGATAATAATTCACACTGGTTCAACCCAAATTGCACAAAAGAGCGAATAAATAGGGTAAAAAAGAAGAAAGAGATAGAAGAAAATAAAACAACAAACACTGAATCTCACAAACGTAGAGGAACAAAATATAATATATAATAACAGAATTTTATACAAAAGAACCTGTAACTGTTTTATACTTACAATCATCAGAGTACTCCAAACAATACATAAATATGGACAGTTATAATAACTTGTCCTCATACAGCAGAAATATAAATCAAGTGCGGAAATATGTCTCTGTCATTCAACAAGTCTCCTGAGCTCCAAAGCATCCTATCTTGAATTTATAATACTCGGTCTGACCCAAGCATTGTAATAAAATAACACTTATGTCAATCTAGAAAACCAGCGTGAGAAAAACACACTCAATTTGAATTATTACTATTTTCAAAATTCTTTAAAAAACAAAGATATCTCGTAAGACCACGTCACACATAAACACGATGGGTTTTTATCTTACGATAACCAAAACAATTTTTATCAAAATCATTTGATATTATAATAGTTCCTATAGAAAGTAAATAGAAAATGGCTGAAATGCTTACATCTCACGCTTTATCCTAGTTGGGCACAATCAAAGCCGTATGATGATTTTTGGAGAATGGATTCCATACAATAACTAGGCACCGAGGTACCACCTATCACGGTACACTTCTAGAAAAATGTACCGAGGACCTCACCGTGATCCCCTACAACACAAGACTGGCCTATCACTAACCTAGATAGAACCAAATATGTTATCACCCAGGGTGTTTGTGATGCCCCACCTCAATACCCACGCTAGCCAAGAACACTACGGAGTAATGCTGTCAACTAGCGCGGAGAATAAGGCTGTTGAGGAACGACCCTCCATGTAACTTCTTTGTGCGAGCACCGATATGTCAGATAGTATAGCATGCATTTCATTTAAGGAGGAAATCCGACATACCGATACAAACTCAAAGCTATCACATGGTGGCTATAAATAAATCTTCAGAAACAAATATATAAATAAACATAACACAATCTGTCACAGACATCCATATCACAAAGATGGAAAAAGATATGAATATATAACTAACACGTGAAAGTGTACATCAGAGTAGTGGTCATGAAAGAACCACATACACAAAAGAATAGCAACACGTGCTATACAAAAGAATACATCTATGAGTCTATATCTCAAGTGTAAACGACAAAAACTGCTAATCTAAATGGTCAGCCAAAAGACAGAGTAGTAAATCCATGGGGGAGAAGTCAAGCAGAAGCACCTGTAACATCTCGGTCTGACCCGAGTATTATTTATAGGAAAATAATAAACGGATCAGTCTAGCTATAAATATCAGATAACATGATATAAAACAATAGATATAGCTAGAACATATAGTAACCATAAAGACATATTATGATAAGCATGTAAATGAAGATCATCAAGAGATCAAACAATATCAAAAGAATCTTCTAAAAGATCTAAATTCACCTAAACATAAAAGCTGGAAAATCATAACAATGAAAGTCGTGAAAATAGGTGAAGCACAAATTCCAGAAGACTACTCAAGAAATCCAGAAATCACAATATAGGAGCATGAAAACTCATAAAATGGGAGCATGAAAACTCACCTACACGTGTAACACAAAGCGAGACGCTATCTCATGGTTGCAAGCCATTAATTTTGACACACAAATGGCCCGAAGACCGTGGGGCGCTACCCCACATATGTTATGGCGAAACATCACACAAATGCGATGGCGAAACATCACGAGAGCGGGGTCTAGTCTCCCTCGTAGACAAAGAGGCATCGCACGGTTGCTAGTCTAAAACACAAAAATGATCGTCATGATCATCATGTAGTGTCAATCTCACCAAGCCAGTAAATATATGAGTTTAGCTTCATGTCCCATAACCACTTGCTTAACTTAAATATTTACGAACAAACTGTAGATCTTCACTAGAAAATTGTCACAAAAGGTCCAATCGAACAAGTCCAAGAATTAAACGACGAAGCAAACGCAAGCATTTCATACCACTTATTTTACTAAGTCGTTTAATTAGATTTCTCATCCGAGTGAGGTAAAGGTTTGTATATACTAATAGATTGGAAAACAGTTTGGGAAAAGAGTTTGGATATTTACTACTAGTATTGAAACCTTCATATTTCTAAAGTTATTATCCCACCTTTTTAGGAAGGCCGTGATACCATAAAATCGACCGAGAAGCCCAAGATAGTTTGTCTCGAAGAATGGTCAACTCAGCATCTCAACAAAGCAAGTTCTGTTGAATGTTTTTCAGATAAGACCTCTACGGAGGGGGGGTTCAGGGTGGTGGCAACCCCCCAAGGTGGGGGTGTGGGGGTAACACCCCCGCTACGGGGTTCGACCTGCCCGGTCAGGTCGTGGGGGTCCAGGGGGCAGGGCCCCCGACGGGGCAGCGCCCCGTCCAAAACGATACGACCTAGTGAAGACCTAAAGTAGGATAGGGTCGAGCGACCTAATGGTTGCGACCCAGGGGTCTAAGGGGTCAAGCGGCCTAGTGGTTGCGACCTAGAGGTCTTCGCGAGTTAGCAGAAGCGAGCGACCTAACAGAGGCGAGCGACTTAAGGGACTCGCGACCTAACAAGGTAATAAGGTCGAGCGACCTACGACCTAACGAGGTAAAGGCCTAACGACCTAGTGAAACAAGCGACCTAAAATGTACGCGACCTAATCGGTCATACGACCTAAAGGAAAAAGGGTCCAACGACCTAAGGAAAATAAGGTCCAACGACCTTAAACGATGGGGGTCATGCGACCTAGAGGAGTATGCGACCTAAAGAGGTGCGCGAGCTAAATGAAGGCGGAACAACTCAGGGTCTAACAACCTAGGGGCCGACCTAAGGTCTAACGACCTAAGACCGAGGAGACGTTTCCAATAGAGGGAACAACTTAACGACCTAAGCCTAACGACCTACGACCCAGCGACCTTGCGACCTAACTCCGAGGCGACATTTCGTGGCCAAACGACCTACGACCTAGTGTCGAGCGACCTAAGGCTGTAGAACGATTTAAGGCCAGAAACGGGCTATTTAAAGGCCGAGACTTTTCCACGCAAACGACCTAGCATAGGCAGAACGACCTAAGTGCAGAATTTCACCAAAAACACTAAAAATTGGAGTTTTTCGCCAATCCAATCCAAACCAAATGCAAATGTACATGCTAAAGTGATAGGGAATCATTCCCAACAGTCCAATATAGTTATAGGCTAGAATTGTGAGATAAAAATCTCACCTCTTCACCAAATTATGAAGGTAAAGCTTGAAGGTGAATGGAGAAGCAACTACAAGATTGAATCCAATGCTTTTCCTTGAATTTGGAGTTGAATGATGGAGTTGGAGTTGTAACCTAGGCTTGGAGTTTCTAATTTCCCTTTCCACTCACCATTAATGTTAAAGTTTGTGTTTGGTAGGAATTTATGAAGAGTGAGGAGAAGGAGAGAAGTGGGTTTGAGTTATAATGGCTAATCTAACTCAAGTCCAAAGCAGGAAAAGTAAGTGAAATTCCACTAACTCCAAACCTATCGATGTTTATACTTAAAAAAGTTGTAAACGACGTTTCGAACTCAATGGAAGTGGTCTCGAGTCCTAATTTGACCGTTTGCAAAAAGTAGCTTTTCGGACCAATATCTGATTAACGACAAAATATTTAAATAAAATATTTAAATATAAAATTGATAAATATGCAGGTTGTTACAGTGTTCCCACCCCTAAAATCGAGCGCTCACTTTTCCATGCATAACCATATCCATAATTTTAATATATCCGAGCACATCTAGAAAGGTGATAAAATATCCTAATTGGGTGCGACCCATAGCCTTGCTGCACCTCCCTTGATTTTCAATCATTCCGGTTGATGGGGCTTGAGGCTACGATTAACTTTCAAGAACATTTTCACTTAGAATTCTCATCGTCCTCCAACGACGACGTTCTGATAGCATTCATCCATACAAGTTGTCCTAGGTCTCGACAAACCGAATCATCCTCTTCACTATCTTTATGATATCCATTCGTAACATTCAAACTGGATCGAAGTGGTTTTCGGATAATTAAATCTGATCCCGGTCTCTTCAAAATATTAACGAAATTGGCCAATATTTGATAATCGGTTATTTAACTATCAAATAACATCCATAAGCAGTCACTAGGCTATTATTTATAATTCTTTTAAAACATTCATTTCAAAATATCTTTACAAAGACATATACTCAAATCTCTTCCAAATTTATCAATATTTGAAACATTATGAATAATTGTTTCCATAACAGGATATCTCCACCCGTATCTCACTTCAAAACTTGGTGAAATATTTTCCAGCCTCGATTTATAATCCATTACTTAGAGAATATCTCGATATAAATCCTTCATCTCTAATATTTTCAAAAATCTTCCATTTCAACACGTAGGAAAATATTCTAAGTCCATTTCCTAAAATCATTGCTATTATCAATACTTAGGAGTTTTTCTTATCCTATCTCCTACATTTCCGGAATTTATATTAATTTCTTTCTACTTTTCCAAGGTTTATTATACTCACATATAATTTTGCCTATCCATTCACAACTAAAATCATATCCGTTTTCACATCTTGAGAGAGTTTGTAAATAAATAAATAATTTAAATCATACATGACTATATATATAATCAGTATTTTAAAGAATACTAATTTATTTTTGAAACATGTTCAAATAATTTTTTTCAAACATTAAAAACTTTTTAAATAAAACATTAATAACTCAATTTTAAATCAATATTTAATTAAAACTAATTGATTTACAAAACTTGTTATAAAAGTTAGAATTTATTTCAATAAGAACATATATTTGAACCATCCACTTTCTAAAATATCCCAATATTAACTAGTTTAAAATTTCATTGTTAAATAATTAGGATTCCACTACTAAAACAAACTTAATTTCTAAATAAATATATATATATGTATATGTGTGTGTATGTGTGCGTTAAAAAAATATTCTCAATAACCAGTTCCAGTCTATAAATCCCTCTCAATTCACAACACATCGATTTCTTTTCCAACTCCCTAGCCATTTCACTTTCCAAAAGTAGATTCTACTATTTTTCCCAAAACTATTTCCATATCTCGGCATACATTCGCACTAAGAGTTTTTATTCTAATTTATCAACAATTATCATTTCCCCTATTTATAAACATTATTTCTAAATTTATAACTCCTTTAAGTTTTTCTTGTTTATAAAACTAATTCCGCTTATAAAAACTCATTTTTATAAATCCATTTCTCAACAGATTCCATTTATTTCACAAATCCATTTAAAATCTACTTCAACTTTTTTTCCTATTTTCCAGAATATCGATTAAAAATCCATCATTTAAAATCCACTGGATTTGAAAAGATAAAAGGGGCACAAAATTTTCCTCTAACTTGAAGTCCGATTTCTTTATTTCCTCTCTGATTTGAGTCCAAATCGAATTGATAGAAGAAAGGAAGGGGACGCAATTTAAAAGTGGAGTAGGTGGCCCGATTTGATTTTGAACCGAGAGGAGAAAGACGTGATTTAAGGTTAAGGGAGGCGACATGTAGTAGAAGGCACGATCTTGTCTTTAACATATTATAATATTATCTAATTATAAATATCTCACTTAATGTAACTTAAAATTTCGATACCTTATCGAGGCATGCCGCTTGGCATTTATAATGTTATATCACTATTTTGAACCCAATGGAACAAGTTTCACGTCCCAATTCGATCGTTGGAAGAAGATAGCTTTTTGGACCCAATTATTATATAGAATTTTCGATATAAATTTCAATGCATTTATAATCCGTACGACCAAATGATAACACCAAACGCTACGAAAATTGAAATTCGATAATAATACACTATTACGGATCCAATGGAACTGGTTTCGTCAAATTCCGAGACTATTTCCTAGATCGCTATTTCAATACGTCGATTAAATCGACGGTTTCCAAAATTTACGAAATCACCTAAAATTTCGGTTTTAAAAACTTGCTAACTCAGTTATAATTCTAGTATAATTTATATCAACATTAGAAATCATTTTTGATTCATATTCTACTCCAATTCAATTATTCAAACGATTTCCAATTATTAATTCAATAATTAAATTTATCCCATAAATCGCTGTATTTGAAGCTTTAAGCTTTATTCCACTTTTGATTGTTAAATTCCATATTAAAATTCTATTCACATTTCAAAACTCAACACTTAAAATGAATTAAATTTTCAAATTAAACAACCAAAAATCCGGGTCGTTACATTCCACCCACCTTAAAAGAATTTCGTCATTGAAATTACAAAGGCAGGAAAATGTGCCAAACCCGTTAACTTAACAAAACCCATTACTTAAAACTCGATATTTCATTTTTCTAATCTTTTAATTCCATCCCAAAACAATTATTTCTTAATTCTAATTCCAAAACCCTTTATTCCAATTATAATTCGAAATCAAATTTGCATTAACAAAAAATTTCGAAATATTTTCAAAATTTTTCTAACACCCTAAAATTTTGAAATTTTTTAGGAGGGTCTCCCTTGTATGGAGAGCCTTTTACAATATGTCAAAAGAGATAAAAATATATACATCGACTCATATGGTCGGAAAACAAAATATATATCAATAATTATACTTTTGTGTATTTAATCCAAAAACGTACCTTTACGTTAGCGTCTTTAAGCAAGCGGCTTATTTTATATGCAGTTTATGCAACCAAAATCAAGAAAATAGCTCCATATACATGTACTTACTCGATTTAAACACGTCAATACCAAAAATATGAAATTTAATAACATGCCATTCATTTAAATGGTTAAAACACATAAGCTTCATAACCCAATCATGCTAAACATGTATTATAAGCAATGATAAGGTTTTGATACTAATATTATTGCTTTCAATCGTTTCATATTCAATTCGAATGATTTACAACCCACTTTAGTTGCATTCACTTCATAATTGCACACATTATAATTATATTCATTCAAAGCTGATTAAAAATCAATCTATTCACTTTCCATTTATTCACAGGAATTTTATTTACTTTGATTTACGTCAAACGATAATTTTTCTATGCAAATTCGGTGATGTTTATTTAATAGTATAATTATTTAAGCTTATAGCTATTTTAAATTGATTCCAAATCAATTTATATTCAATTTTATTCCATTTCAAACTCAATCCATTTATGTGCATCCCATTCTTATCCCAATAATATTTGATCTATTTTTTTAGCTTGGAATCATTCCATGCTACTTCATTAATAACCATTTCACAAATTTATTTGAACCAAGCTTTCATCAAACAGTATAAACTTGAGTTAATTCGTTTTATTCCCAATTAATTCCATCATATATTTAAGCTCGTTTCTATTTCAATCAAATTCCATTTCAATTTTAAATTGATTCTTCTTCAGTCAAATTATATTCCATTCACTAGTTAATTTGATTAGTTCATTCACTCAATCCACTTCAAATCTTAATTTCATACTCAAATTCATTTAATTAGTATCCCAAGTCATGTTCAATTTATTTACACTTATATTGACTTTATTTATAACTCAACTCGTTGCTATTTCAATCCAATTCTATTTTATTCGACAATACTTCAAATTATATTAAATTGGCTTACAATTTAGTCGAATTCTCATTTATAATTCAAGTTTCATTTCCAATACACACTTTTAATCCACAATCAAAACTATTCAACCTTGTTAAGTTCTTTTCTTATATTCAAAAATCACTCCATTTAATTTACATGAATTCAAATTTATTTATAATTCAAATTTGGATTTTATTTTTTTCATTTTAAAATATCATACCATTTATTTTGGGTTTTCTATTTCACTTTTCAATTTTATAGGTCACACAACTTATTATTCACATTTCCATCAATTCTATACTCGAATATATTCAAATTTTATTTTCAACTCGAGATTACACATTTATTTATAGGCTAAGTATATTTTTATTCCATTGATTTCAATTTTTATAAGCTATATAACTTATTCATTCACCATTCCATAACCTTTCCTTTAAAATTTATTCAATTCAAAAATTTATAGCTTATAGTTATCCCGTCACTTTATAGTTCAAACTCTACATTCAATTCGATAACATTTCTTATCCCATTTAAATTTTTATTTAACTTAACTTAAGCTAAATTCCAGTTCATACAATTTATTTTCCACATTTTCATAAATTCTTTCTTTGAGTTGATTCCATTTCCAATTTTATAACTTTTAGTTATATATCCATTTCACAACTCAAACTTTATATTTAATATCTTTCGTTGCATTCAATTCAATCTATTATTAATATTTGTTTCAATTCATATTACAAGTTTCCTTCATTCATTCACATCTATTTCTTTCCAATTCTATTCTTTTAATTAGTTCTCTTTACCAATTTTATTTCATTTGACTTTGCTTAAGTTAGCACACCATTTTATTAATTCCATTCAAACCATAATCAGTTAAATTCTTAAAATTTGATCCCTTCAACTTAAGTTAAATTCCTTTTTAACTTTCTCACTTTAAATTTTAATTTCAAAATTTAGTTTTTACACTTCTTTCCTTATTAATATCATCCTCCACTTACAAGTTCAACAACTTTTTTGTTTGATATTTCTAAAACATTCAGCAAGGAATTTCGAATTCAAATACCCGGTACTTATTTCAAATCACTTTGAAATCATGGATATATACATATATTCCTCTGCATACCAAATTCCAATTTTTCAAATTTACTCCAAACCTGGTTTTTATCCAAAAAAAATTCTTTTTGGATTTCCAAAACAATCTTATTTCAACACAAAAATTCTCATATTAAATTACTACGGTAGCAATCCGTCGCTTAGAAACTCGAAAATGAATACTGATGATGCTGCCGTCCTCACAAGAGTTATTTTCCATCGACCGAAGTGAGTTCAGTTCTTCATCACTTCCAAAATCCATTTTTAAATCCAATTTAAAGCATTTTCAAATCCAAAAATAATCTCACCATGATTTATTTCCAAATGCCTTGGAACGCCTTTCCAAAAATCTCTGGGATTTAATTTTCCAAATTTTGGTTTGAATCCATTTTTAGCTATTAACTCATTTCTATAATCATATTTATACAATTTCTATTTGGTTATGTAAACCATTTCAAATTTTATGATCTTGTTTTGATCATAACGTCCAAACACGTCAATTTATAATAAAATAATTTTAGAAAATTATTTCTTTTATATCAAAGTATAATTTAGGTAAAATTATTTCATTTACCCACTTCTAAAACAATATTATTGTGGTTTATCGCGTTCAAGTGTTTAGAAACTCCTATCGATTTAGTGGTGTCCCACTACTCAACCAGAATTTATATGCCACTCAATGGATAAATCAACACAATATAAACATTTCATATTCACTAACAATTATGCGCTCATATCTATTAATACACTCAAACTCATTGTAGGGTATTACTGACCCTATCCCTAATGAGTAATCTCCACCAAAGCCAAGGTTCTCGCTTAACCTTCAGCTTTGATACAATGTGTAGTAGCCCACAGTTCCATTCCCTTTGAGTTGATAATATTTCACTCTGGTTCAACCCAAGTTGTATGAAGAAGCGAATAAGTTGGGTAAAGAAGAAGAAAGAGATAGAAGAAAATAAAACAACGAAAAAAATCTCACAAACGCATTGGAACAAAATATAATATATAATAACAAAATTTTATACAAAAGAATCTACAATTTTTTATACTTACAATTATCAGAGTATAACGATCCATACATCAATCTAGACAGTTATTATAACTTGTCCTCATACAGCGGAAATATAAATCAAGTGCGGAAATACATCTCTATCATTCAGCAAGTCTTCTGAGCTCCAAAGCATCCTATCCTGAATCTATAGTACTCGGTCTGACCCGAACATCATAATAAAATAACACCTGAGTCAGTCTGGAAAACCAGCATGAGAAAAACACACTCAATTTGAATTATTACTATTTTCAAAATTCACTGAAAAACAAAGGTATCTCATAAGACCACGTCACATATAAACATGACGGATTTTTACCTTAAGATAACCAAAACATTTTTTATCAAAATCGTCTGATATTATAATAGTGTCTACAAAAAGTAAATAGAAAATTGCTGAAATGCTTGCATCTCAAGCTTCAACATAGTTGGGCACAATAAAAACCTTAAGGCTCTTATAGGAGAATGGATTCCATACAATGACTAGGAACTAGGGTACAACCTATCATTGTACACTTCTAGAAAAATGTATCGAGGACCTCACCAAGATCTCCTACAACACAAGATCGGCCCTAACCCTAACCAGGATAGAATCGAATATGTTATACCCCCGGGTGTTCCCACCCATAAAATCGAGCGCTCACTTTTTCATGCACAACTATATCCATAATATTAATATATCCGAGGGCATCTAGAATGGTGATAACATATCCTAATTGGATGCGTCCCACTTAGTCTTGTTGCATCTCGCTTGATTTTCAGTCATTCTTGTTGATGAGGCTTAAGGCTACAATTACCTTTCAAGAATATTTTCACTTAGAATGCTCATCGTCCTCCAATGACGATGTTTTGATAGCATTTGTCCATACAAGTTGTCCTAGGTCTGGACAAACTGAATCATTGTTTTCATTACCTTCACGATATCCATTTATGACATTCATACTGGATCGAAGTGGTTTTCGGATAATTAAATCTGATCCCGGTCTCTTCGAAACGATTAATGAAATTGGACAATATTTTATAGTTTGTTATTTAACTATCAAATAACATCCATAAGCAGCCACTAGGCCATTATTTATAATTCTTTTAAACGTTCATTTCAAAATATCTTTTAAATGATATGTACTCAAATCTCTTCCAAATTTATCGATATTTGAAACACTCCGAAAACTTGTTTTCATAACAGGACATCTCCACCCTACCTTACCTCAACACTTAGTGAAATATTTTCCAACTTCAATTTATAATCTATTACTTAGAGAATATCTTGATATAAATCCTTCGTCTCTAATATTTTCAAAAATCTTCCATTTCAACACATAAGAAAATATTCTAAGTCCATTTCTCGAGATCATTGCTATTACTAATACTTAGGAGCTTTTCTAATCCTGTCCCCTACATTTTTAGAATTTGTATTAATTACCTTTTACTTTTCCAAGGTCTATTATACTTACTTATAATTTCTCCTATCCATTCACAACTTCTGAAATCATATTCGCTTTCACATCTCGAGAGTGTTTGTAAATAAATAAATAATTCAAATCATTCAAGACTATATATATATATATATATATATATGTATGTATGTATGTATGTATGTATTTTAAAGAATAATAATTTATTTTTGAAACATGTTCAAATAATTTTTTCCAAACATCAAACACTTTTTAAATAAAACATTAATAACTCATTTTTCAATCCATCCTTAATCAAAACTAATTGATTTACAAAACTTGTTATAAAAGTTAGAATTTTTTTCAATAAGAACTTATATTTGAATAATCCACTTTCCAAAATATCCCAATATTAACTAGTTTAAAATTTCATAATTAAATAAATAAAATTCTCCTTTTAAAACAAACTTAATTTCTAAATATATATATGTATATAATTTTTAAAAAAATATGCTCAATAACCAGTTCCAATCTATAAATCCCTCTCGATTCACAACACATCGATTTCCTTTCCAACTCCCCAGCTATGTCACTTTCCAAATTTAGATTCTACTATTTTTTTCCCAAAACATTTTCCATATCTTGGTATAAATTCACACTATGAATTTTTATTCCAATTTATCAACAATTATTTTTTCCCCTATTTATAAACATCATTTATAAATTTTATAACTCCTATGGGTTTTTCTTGTTTATAAAACTAATTTCGTTTATAAAATCTCAATTTTATAAATCTGCTTCTCAATAGATTCCGTTTATTTCACAAATCCATTTAAAATATCGATTTCAACTTCTTTTCCGATTTTTCAGAATATCATTTAAAAATCCATCATTTAAAATCCACTATATAAATTATTTTAAAATCTTTATTACAAATATTTTTGTGAATAATTAAATACAACCCAAAAATCTAATTATTATTTTATCCACCTTCCAATATAAATATATATATATAATCCAAAATTCCTTTTTATTCCTTCAAATTCAAAAATAATATTTGTGGTATTTTAAAATTCCAAAATTCAGGCCAGTGCTACTATAACATCCGATTATTAAAATCACAACAATAATCTATAACATATTATTCTAACACATCATATATCATCATAAACGAAATTAAAATCAACATTTTTGAGGAATCCAGTTGGATCCCTTCAACCTGTTTTACTGCATCCACAGATGTTAATACAACATAAAAATACCAATCCCACTTCGATCGGGATATCGCGGTATATAGGGTCATCCGCTATTATGCAGGGCGCTCAGGGTCTCATCCGCTCCAATCAGCGGGAAATATATCCAACTATTAATATATACTACTAAAAGAAATAATATAACATCTAACAGATAATAATAATAATCAATTCATCCAATCAATAAATAATGATTTTTAACTATCTAAAATAACGCCAATAATCCAAAAGAGTAAGATTTACCCGCCTTGTTTTATTTGCAATCCGTTCCAATTTACTCTATTAATGGATCTCCCAATTTCGAACCAACCTGATTTGTTTCATGTTTGGACCTTGTATGCAAATAGTTATACATTTTATAAGATTTCAAATTCATCAAATAAATAAATTAAAATAAATTTTAACTTAACTTTTAAATTACTCTAAAACTCCTTCGCCAACTATCTATGCCTGAGCTTCATTCCCATGCATGTTTGTGCACTAACACACCAACATGTTCCACGATTGTCGATGCTTCCATCACCCAAACTCATCTCTTCGCTCCCACATGTCGATATGCACCATCATCGAACGACCGATGCCTTAAAACGAAACGCGACTTCGTTGCCTACTGCCTTCGACCCAGCGAGATCGCGACCCTTTATGTAGAGCCGCAACAACCCAAAAGACCGACGGTAGATCCTTCTAGCCTCAATGAAGACATTTCCACACTCCAATCCCTAGATCGACCCCCCTAATCGAATGAAAAACCGAACCCTAGCTTCGACAGATAATTACAACCCATCGCCTTACTTGTCGAGCCTAACCTGACATGAAAGACCCATCTTCTCACGCCTAGTTCACCTCGCCACCATCACCACCCATGCACGTTCACACAATCGCGCTTCAGGCTACCGCCCATCGTCGCCCTCTTTCTCGATCAAAAGCCACCCTTCGAGATGCCCACTACAAATCTTCGTGACTTCCCAGTGCGCGCTCGCGATTTTGTATACATTTTTTTTGTTCGATCGAATTTGGATTTGAAAAGAGAAAAGGGGTACGAAATTTTCCTCCAACCTGAACAGAGTTCGATTTCTTTTTTTCCGCTCTGATTTTAATTCAAATCGAACTGATAGGAGAAAGGAGGGCGATGCAATTTAAAATTGGAGTAGCCGGCTCGATTTGATTTTGAACTGAGAGGAGAAAGACGTGATTTAAGGTTAAGGGAGGCGGCTTGTAGTAGAAGGTATGGTCTTGTCTTTAATAGATTATAACATTATTTAATTATAAATATCTCGGTTATTGTAACTTAAAATTTCGATATCCTGTCAAGGCATGCCGCCTGGGTTTATAATGTTATATCGTTATTTCGAACGCAATGGAATAAGTCTCAAGTCTCAATTTGATCGTATGGAGAAGATAGCTTTTTGGACCCAGTTATCATATTGAATTTTCGATATTAATTTCAACGAGCTTATATTCCGTACGACCAAATGATAACTCCAAACGCTATGAAATTTGAAATGCACTATTACGGATCTAATGTAACTAGTTTCATTGAATTCTGAGATTGTGCCTCGGATCACTATTTCAATACGTCGATTAAATCGACGATTTCAAAATTTACGAAATCGCTTCAAATTTCAATTTTGAAAACTTACTAACTCAATTATAATTCTAATAGAATTTATATAAACATTAGAAATCATTTTCGATTTATATTCTACTCCAATTCAATTATTTAAACGATTTCCAATTATTAATTTAACAATTAAATTTATCCAATAAATCACTATATTTGAAACTTTAAACTTTATTCCTCTTATTTGATCGTTAAATTCCATATTAAAATTTATTCACATCTCAAAACTCAACATTAAAAATGAATTAAATGTTCAAAATAAACGACCAAAAATCCGGGTCGTTACAAAATGTTTGTTTCTTATCATAGGTGTAGGTTGGGAGTTTGCTCCTTCTATTTTTGATTTGATCAAGAGCTCTATGATGTATTTTCTCCGGCATAAGATAATCTTCGAATCATCATTTTCTCTTAACTTCTATTCCCTGGAAGTAATTTAAGTTCCTAAGATCCTTAATGAGAAATGTTTATCTAAATATTGAATGAGTTTGTTAATTTCTTCTTTATCATCACTTGTAACTATTAAATAAGAAATATATATTAGAATATAGATAGTTGGTACTTTGCTAATCTTAGTAAATAACGAGTTATTTGAATTAGTAGACTTAATACCCAAATTCACTAAAGTGGTTTTCAGTTTATCAAGCCAGACTCCTGGTGCTTTCTCTAGGCTATATATTGTCTTATTTAATTTGCATACATAATTCATGTCCTATTTATAGCCCCATGGTCGCTCCATGTCAACTTCTTTTTGTAGAACACCATTCAAAAAAGCATTATTGACATCTAATTGTCTAATGCTCTATTTTCTGTGTAATGTTATAGGAAGGATAATCCTTATCGTTGTTGGTTGGCCATTGGAGAAAATATTTCATTAAAGTCAAACCATGTCGCTATGTATCCTTTTTGTAACCAATCTTGTTTTATGTCTAGCAACTATCCTATTCGAATTCTTCTTTGATTTCTAGGTCTATCCACACCCAATTATGTCTTTCTTTTCTGGTGGATACACCAGATACCATGTCTTATTTCTTGTAAGTACATTGTATTCTTAATCTGTGGCTGGTGTTTAGTTTTTTCCTTTTGCAACTTGATGAAATGTTTCAAGTTCTTCTAGCATTGTAATTGCAATCTATATCTTTGGTTTGAAGATCCCACTCTTTGGTTTGAAGATCCCACTCTTTGTTCCTATGATTATGTGATGTCCAGTTCGGACATGTAGTTCATCATGTGATGGCTCTTCAATACTGATTTGATCAATGCTATTTCTTGTTTAACTTTGCTAAGTATTTGAATTTCCTTCACTGATATGTTGTGCTTAATTAGTTGAGCATGCAGGTGATTGGTTGAGATGATTAGGAAACTCTGTTGATTCATGACCCGGTCCATTGAACACTATTATTTCTGGATCAGAGTCTCCTATAGTCTTCTCAGCTTCTTCTTGATTCCATGTGGCTGAATACATAGTTATTACCAGAGTCGAGACTTTGATTTATAAATCTTTTGAGTTATCTTCATATCTGTACTACTAAAGGGAATTATATGCTCATTAAATACAACATATCTTCTTATAAAAAAATTCCATTATTGTCAAGCCATTTGCACCCTTTCTGATTTATTCCATGCCTTAGGAATATACATATTTTGATCTAAAATTCAGTTTATGAGTATTTTAAAGGTTTTAAATAAGGAAAACATAGGCATCCAAAAGTCTTTAAAATATGATGATAATCTAATTTGATACTAAATAGCTTTTCAATTGAACTTATTCCCTTTAGTATTCTTTTTGGCAATCTATTAATTAGATATAATGCAGTGCTAAAGCAACCATGCCAAAACTTGAAGGGTAAAGATCCCTAAGGAAGTAAAGTAAGACTCGCTTAACAATGTGCCTATGTTTTCATTAACTAAACCATTCTAATGTATAGAGGTATGTATTTTTATGAACTATTCCCTTTTTATGAAAGAATTTACTAAGTGTATTATACTCAGTGTTTCCATCAGTCTGAATAACTCTTACTTGATAATTAGTTTGCTTTTCAGCTTAAGTTATAAAATGCACCACTACATTATAATTTTTTTATTTTGATTTTAAAAAACAAATTAAGTATACCTTCAGTATGCATCAACAAATGATATATAGTATCAAAAGGCATAGTTAAAACTTATGGATGCTAGACCCTAGAGATCTTAGCAACGATTTTAAAGGTTTGGTTTATTCAGTTAGAGGATCAGTAAATGCTAACTTAGGAATTTTGCACATTTAATAGTATGTACAAACATATGGTAATGCAATATCTCTAAAAGAAATGTTACTTTTAGTGAGTACTTGTCTTACAACACTTGCATTTAGATGACCTAATTTATAATGCCATAAATTCAAAGTATTTATATTTGTTTACGTTTTAGCTATTTCAGAAAGACTACAACACCTTTGTCCTTTTACAGAGTTTCTATAGTGAACAGATTAAACTTGTATAATCTTTGATTGCACCACCCTGTAAAATAATTTCTCTCATCGGTATATCTCTAACCAAATAGTATTTACGATAAAATTCAAATTAAACATTATTATTATTTTCAAATTGTGATACGCTCTTAAGATTTTTCTTTATTTTAGGCATTCTTAACAAGTTATTTAGAAAAGGTTGCCTTTCACCTTTGATACAAAGCATTTCTAGTATGAGCATCTTGATAGACTCAACATTTCCTATGCATATTGACTGTTTACCTCTGTATTCCTTGTTGTCAAGATTCAACTTGTCAAGATTGCTTATGATGTGATTAGCTGTGTCAGGACCCGATTCTTCGACTCTCGAATATCGCTTCAATACGTCCACTGTATCGAATGTCGATCAGTCGGATGTCGGAAAAACCGAGCCATGAGTGTTTAAGAAAAAGAAAAAGACAGAAGAAGGTAGAAAAGATAGAAAATAGAGAAAGGAAAACAACAGAACAACATCAGAATCTCACAATTCGCAGCGGAACAACATATAATAGATAAATGAATATTCATAAATCAAAAGAACTGTATATTTTATACATTACATCACATTACATTCATTATCAAAGTGTACAACAACAAACAGTGGAAAAAAAGAAATACTATATACTAGTAATACGTCATGCCATCCAGCTTGCCTCCAGCAACTTCTGAATTCCAGAATATCCTGATAAACCTTAACTCCTGACTGCCCGTGTGGAAATTGGTGGGTACCCAGAGTTTAGGAAGGAAAACAATAAACTCCGAGTCAGTCATGTGACTGGTGTGAGAACTCAAAACAGTTTATTTTATCTTTAAAATCAACATAGAGGAATATTTTTAAAGTCAATTCGCAATGCTTTTAAAAATGAGACTACCATAAGGCCTCCCGCACACACACACAATGCAAATGCAGAATCGGAGGAGATTTCTCCTTATGATAGTAAAAGATGCTTGATACGCATTAAAAGAACATTTGATATTATTACTAGTGCATAGTGTAGGAAAAATTCATTTCGAAAATAAAGATATAAATCTTAGCTAGCATAGGCATTCCGCACTTATGCCTACTATAGCTACCATGTTCAATAGCAGGTTACCGCCACATTCCATGGCAGATTATACAACTAAAACCGTACAAGATCGTATTGTTTCTTTGGATTTCCAACAAATGGTCAGGCCAATGAACTTCCCATTGCCACATGAGAACACCTCTGGAAGGACGTCCCCGAGAACCTAACCAGATATCTGCCAACACAAGGCCGGGTTACCCCTAACTGGGTAACCACTGACACGAGTGTGCCATCCCCCGGTCCTTTGGGACCTTTAACCGAGCGCTCGTAATCAACATCACACCATAATAAATAAAGTGTTTCAACATGAGTAAGTATCTGGGCTCCATACCATGATACCACCCTTTTCCAGAAGGAAATGCACATACCCTAAAGGGAGCTACCCCTCATAGCCTTGCCGCGTCTTTCCTGTTTTGACCATTTCGGGGTGTGAGGCTGTAACATCCTGGAATTTTTGACAATATCAATTTAATAATCTGTTGTTAAAATTAAATTGATATTGATAATCTGATAATGATTTTTCAGATAAATGTAATAATCTTCTTCAATAATTATTTGAATTGGTTATTTTACCTTTTGAAATTTACAAAAGGATTTCTATTTGCAATATAAATATTGGTTTATATTTCGAATAGATTGATTTTAATTATTGAGTTTTAAAACTATTTCATAAATAAAAATATGATTCTAAAATTGATAGAAAAATATTAAATGTTTTAAAATAAATTGGTTTTGTTTTAAATTTAAAATAAATTTAACAAATTGATTTTATGGCTTGATAGAAATATAATTTCTTGTAAAATGTTTTTAATTTAATAATAAAAGAGTTATAAAAAACAATATTAATATTGTATTGACTTTATAAATAAATTTTGAATAAGATTTGTAATGTTTATTTCAAATTGAATTTATATGTATAACTTGATTTGAAAAATATTTGATTTTGAATTTAGTTTGAATTTAAATTCAAAAGTGTAAAATCTAAATTGTTTTAATCTTTAATATGTATAAGTTTCATTTATTAACATAGATTGTTTTTATTTTCATTTGTAAATTTATACACATGTTTAAATATAAATTAACAACTTAATTTAAGCTAAAATACATACATTAATTTGTAATTAGTATTAACTATCTTTAAAGAAAATACAAGAGTTAAATTTACAGTGTATTCTTTTGACAAGTGTTGTAAAGTTAGACAAGTGTAAGATTTAGTTTTTCTTTTTCTTTTCTTTTATTAAAATCTGAGAATACATTTACAATCTTTATTCATATTACATTTTCATATCCACAATCAAAATTCTGCATATAACAATCCACAAATTCATCAAGAACAAATCCGCACTCCTCAAATCAAGTGAAACCTGCATATTCTAATACAAAATCTGCATATACAATTCACCAAAATCTGTACATAAATCTGCATTTACAAATCCCAAATCTGCATTTCCTCTTCAAATCAAAGTGAAGCCTGTTCTTTTTTCTCTGCACTCTGGTTCAAACCTGGGTTGAAAGTGCATCTGCATGCATGTGTTTGGGGGTCTGCATTTACAGGTGAGTAACAATTTATTTAAAACTAAATTAAAATGATATAGTTACTTAAATTTGTTGCCTGATAAGTATGATGGATATGTCTGTGTTTGTGTATGAGATGGAATGCCTGCATTTTTGAGTTTTCTGCATATTCAACTGAGCTCTGCATTTTTCAAAAGTGAATAACATCACATTTATTTTTATTTTTTATTTTTTTACTTAAGTATGAATAATGGTTGCATGCTAATTTCTGAGTTAAATATTTTCTTAAGTACATTCCTATGTATGGTTGTGTATTTATATGGTTGTATCTCTGATTGTTTGGTATGCATGCTTATATTACCTAGGTCTTCTCTGTTTGTATTTCTCAGGTTCAAAGTTTGATTTAAAAATCAAAATCATTTAAATTAATCTCTGTTTAAACTTAAAATTTAAATCAAACCTGTTTGTTTAATCATAAAATTTAGTTTAGAAATTTAAGTTAAAAGAACTTGTATTTCCTCTGGGAACCCAATTTATTGATCAGGTTTAAAAATAATTGAGAATTCGAATATCAAAATTTATTGCTTCAGAATTAGGATCTGAATAACACTTTAAAACATGAATTTTTTTCAAACTAAAATCAAGATATTAAATTTAGGATGGGTGTCCAGTTATTGTCTAAACTAGAAATAGAATCAGGGGTTAGGACTGGGGCAGTGTGAGGAGTAGGATGGATCGAGTACCATGATATCTGGAAAATGGAAAGTTGGTGTGTAGATAGGTTCGAAGCCGGAGAGGGGGAAACTCAGGTGGTCGGAATGGCGAGAGGCTGCTGTTGACAGGTTTTAAGTTGGAACCTGTAATACTTTTCAGGTTTAGGAATGAGGGAGCTAAAATTTGAATTATTGATTATAGGTTCGATTTGATGGTTGCTGTAGGCATGTTTGTGTTTATGGAGGTCGCTGGATCATCACTGATGATCGCCAGAGGTGGTGCGACATGTTTCTGGTGATCTATTTTAGGTTCTGGATGTTGCAGGGATGACCTGTGGATGACTCGAGTAGATTGTAGAAAAACTCGAAGTAAGTTGTGATTAAACTCGAAGTAGGCAAACTTTTAACTCGAAGTAAATTTGGCGTTTTCTCGGGTTGAACCTGAGTATATCCAGGTTTCAGAAACCTGCTTATTATTATTATTATTATTTATAAAAATCTGGGTTTTGAAATTAAAAATCTGAAGTTGATGTTTAAAGAAAAGTTTAAGTTTAAAATCAAATTCAAGTTGTATTTTTGATTTGAATTCAAGTTTGTATTTTTGATTTGAATTCAAATTCCAGGTTTTGAAACCTGTTTTTCTGTTTTTTTAAAATCTGGATTTGAACTTTTTAAAATCGGTAGTTAGGATTAAATTAAGGTTTAGGTTAAAATTCAAATTCAGGTTTGAACTTTTGATTCAAATTCAAATTCCAGTTTTTAAATAGAAATTTAAGTTTAAAAATTCATCTTAAATAACTATATCATGTTGATAAAATAGTTTAAACTTTTTAGTAATGAGATTTTAAATATATGAATAGATTTAAGGTTAATTTAAATCTGGAAATTCAAAAGTTTAATTTGAATTTCAGGTTTAAATTTTAAAGAAGACTTAAAATTTGAAGTTTCAAATTAAAATGGAAATTTAAATTATTGAAAGTTTTGAAATGACTTTAACTTTAAAAATTTCCATACCATTTGTTTGATTTGCGATTTAAAAAGTTTTAAATCATTTAAAACTTTGATAAGTTTTAAACTTGAATTCAAATTGAAATTAAAAGGAAATTTCTATGTACTTTGTTTTGAATAATATTGTTTTAAACATAATTAAGTTATGTTTATTTGAAAGATTGATTAAGATTTATGTTTAGAATTAATTAATAAGGTAATTAAGATTAATTAATTAATTTAATTAATTAATTGAATTTGGAATTATAATTGATTAATGATTAATCAATTTTAAGTTAAGATCATTAATTAAGATATTAATTAATGATAAATGAATAATTAATTATGTAATTAAGTTTTTAATTAAGGTTAATTAATATAATTAATGAATGATTAAAGATAATTTAGTTTGTAATTAATTTAAGTTAATTACTCATAAATTAATTTAAGTTAATTACTCATAAAATAATTTGAGGATGGTTAATGAAGGACATTAACCATGATTATTTAACAATTAATTAATGTAGTTAATTTTATAATTAATTAGATTAATTAATTTAATAATAATCATTTATAAATGGTTAGAGAGTAATTACTTGATAAAGTAATTAAGGAAATTAATCTCATAGTGTAATTAATTTAGTTTAATATGATTGTTTAATTTAATTAATTAAGTTTAATTAATTTTAAACATTTGAGTTTTATAAATAATTACTTTATGTAATTAATAATTTGGAATTACTTAGTTAAGTAATTGTTTAATAATTACAGATCGTAATTAAGGAGATATTTGAGTATGCGATAATTTGGATTAATTATGTAGTAATTAATCAAGGGATTGATTATTAGATAAAATTAAGGATAATTAACTTGGTTTAATGTGGTAATTAAGTTAGTTAATTACTTAGAGTAATTAATTTAAGGAATAATTGAGGATCATTAATTATTTTAATTAATGATGTAAATAAAAATGTTTAATTATGATTAATTAATCGATAATAGGTAATTAATTAATGTAATTAATTAAGGATTAGGATAATTAATTATGATTAATTAATTAGTTGGGGTAATTAAAGGTTAATTACTATTTAATTGAGGATAATTAATTTGTGAAATTAACTAAGGATAATTACATGAATGTAATTAAGGATAATTAATCAAGAGTGATTGATTAAAGTAATTTATGATTGATTAATTGATTGAAATCAATTAAATGGTTAAGATAGCAAGATTTGTATTGATGAAGTAATTAATTTGATTTATTTTAAATTAATTAAAGATGAGTAATTAATTTAATTCATTTTAAATTAATTAGAGTTGAAGATAATTAATTCAATTCATTTTAAATTAATTATATGGTGATGAATAAATCAATGCTTATGGATGAATGGTTGAACTTGATTGACTTGGATGCTATGTGATCTCAGTAATGAGATAAATGATATTGTGTGATATAGATGTTTGATTGTATTGTGATGATAACATGGGTTATATATTGTGATTGTGATATATGGAATATCTATTAGATATTGATGTTGTGAATTACCTGTTATGAGATAATGTTGATTATCAGTTGTAATTTATGAGTTATCTATTCTGTGTGTATATAGATACTGTATTAAATTGTTTAAAACTTTAAAACAACTTGGACCTTAAAAGACACGCTTTGGTTCCGATGAGACCGGGATCGGGTTTCCATATTTGGATATCCGAAAACCACATCGATTCCAAATAACGTTAGGTCGTGAGTCAAGTGGAGCTTTGTGAAGACTCGAGGTGTAAGGGCTATACGTCAGTATAACTCTGTGGGTGATTCCGTAATGAGTTTGACGGAATTAGTTCTTATAGATTCGAGATGGTGAATCAGAGTGCAAGGGTTATTGTCGTTAACTCTGAGGGTGATTCCAAAATGAGTGTAACGAAATGATGCCTTCGGTTTCGTTCGAACCCGGAACGAACTTGTATGGATTGAATGCTTTCAGCACATCGTCAGGTGGACGATGAGCATTCTAAGTGATATGTCCTATAAAGATAATCGTAGCCTCAAGCCTCATCAACCGAAAATGGATAAAACAGGGGAGGTGCAGCAAAGCTTCGTGGGTCGCGCTCACTGGAGAGCAAGATTGATCCCTGTCTAGAAGTCCCTTTATATTCGGCTGTGTGGGTGGTTGCTAGCTACAACCACGGGGTTGTCTTGTTCGGAACTATTCAGTAAGGAATGGGTCCGGCTTTGTGTTGCAGGGGATGAAGGGAGTAATCCTCGGTACGGTGATCTAGGCCACGTACTGTGACAGGCGGTACCCCAGTAGCCCTGCCATTGTATGAAATCCAAAATCCAATAAGTGCCAACGGTTTTGATTGTATTACCCACTTTTGTGGCTAGTAGCTGGAATTTAATCATGTTACAATTTCGGCTATTTCTTATTTATTTGAAAACCCTAGACACTATTATAATATCATCGGACTTCCTATCAAATGTTTTGGTTAGCGTAAGATAAAAACTTTTCCATGTTTATGTGTGGGAAGTCTTACGTGATACCTTTCTTTTCAAAGGTTTTTAAAAGTTAAGCAACTTTAACCTGTTACTCACACCAGACCCATGTCTGACCCGGAGTTTATTTTTGTTTTTCATAAACCCTTGGGTACTCAAATTTTTATGAGTAGTCAAGGGTGATTCAGGTTAGGATTCAGGATTAGCTTTGACGAATATTGGAGGAGCAATGGAGCAGGAGGCTTCTGCGTTAGTTATATAGTATTCCGCTGTGTGTTCTGTGTTGTCTCTGGATTGTATTATGTTGTAAATACTAGACAGGTGTTTATAACTGTCTAGTATGTGTTGTATGTCTGTGTACTCTGATATTGGTTGTAAACTATGTAATATTTATGTTATTAATATAATTTATTCGTTCCGCTGTGTAAGATTCTGATGTTGTTTCTTTCTTCTCTTCTTTCTATTCTCTTTTCTATCCCTTTCTTTCTTAATTCATGACGCGATTATCCGGGAGTGGAAAGTCGGGTCGTGACAGCGGCTCGACGAAGTCTCGTCCATAAAGCCACGCTTTATACAAAAGCTGTGCTTTGGGTCAACAAATGATCATAGAAATGATCATAAAGATAAACGATCAAACAAATGATCATATAACAAATGATCAAACAATGATCATTTCACAGCAACACTCGGCATGTCACATTACCAAATTGGGAATATATCGCTGATAACCATCAACTACATAACCTCTGAGCTCGTACGTCTCAGAGAAGGGTGTTAGGCTAAGAGAATAAATTCTCCGCCACCAACAGAAAATATATTTAAAAGAAATCAGCTTTATATCTCAATTTGTAATGTCAGGCGTACTATCCATACAAGTCTGTTCCGGGATCGAACAGAACCGAAGGCACTTACAACGAAGTCCTTGCAATCCGGATAATCTCTAATCACGTCCGGATTTCCCATCACATATGGAGATCTCTATACCGGGGATCAGCCAGTGCAGAGACAATCAACAAGAAACCCTTTCGTTTTCGAAAATATCTGGTCTTCAACACCGGTCTTCAAATGCAATTCATAACGACATATCACATATTCGGAATGGGTTATACAACCCCAAGGTCCTTTACCGGTTAACCCGAATAGTGAGCGCTTATTTAAAAAAAATAAGTGGCATTCAATTTCAAGCAAATCACAACAAATAGCTATTTAAAGGTAAATATTGATAGTCGGTTATTGAACTATCAATGGATATGCACAACATCACCAGATTCCAAATTATTTTCCAAATTATTTTTATTTTCCAAAAATATCTTTACAAGATATATAATTTCAATACTTCAAAAAATAAATCAATATTTATTTTTAAACAATTTCCCGCTTTCATTTATAAATTCCATAGTGAATTTACATTCCAAAATATTTATGAATATACGATTTCCATTCGATTTTTAATATTCATTTTCAATTTATCTTCAAAAAGATAAATTCAAAATATTCACTTAATATTGGAAAACATTTCCATAGTTATTTATTTATAAGTAATTCACAAGTCTTTTTATTTTCTACACTTGGAAAATATTCAATATACTCTAATCGAAATTAAGTATATATTTCATTCTTTAAGGAAATCATTCTCTTAAACATATTTATTTGGGCCAAAATGAATGTTGCGTAAAACATCGTTACGACAACCCAAAATCACTAGTATAGGGATTCGAAATTAAAATAGATATATAAATCCCAATACTATACAAAACATTTCCTTTCGGAAATCATTTACTATAACAACAGTGTTATAGTCTACCATTTCCTTCTATTTCTCGAAAACGTCTATTTCAACAATGAATGTTGAAATCTATGGTTTCGAATCTTAATACATTTTAAAACATCTTTAGATCGTTTTAATTCTATTTAAAACATCACATCCAAAACATTTTCTTTAATATATTATTCACTATTAAAAAACGTGAATATACTTGTTAACAAATTTCATCATTTCTATTCCTTTTATTTTAAAGGATTATTCACTGTCTAAAACGTGAATATAACTCCATTAACAAGTTACAACAATTTACTTATCAAAATAAGTCGTTTTGCGGATTTATAAAACAATGTTTATAAATTCCATTTCTATCTATTTTATAACAACTTCCTTTTATAAATCTCCTTTATTAATCTATTCAATTTCATATCTCAATGATATACTAAAAGTTCATATTATAAGTTAAATACTTATAATTTATTTGTTTACAAAAACGTTCTTTTAAACTTCCCAATTTATAAATCTTATAACTTATAAGATTCATTTATTTATCCAAATCTATTCTTTAAATAACTTTATAAATTTTATAAACCTACTGCTTATAAAATTCCATTTATAACTTCACCGTTTATAATTCTATAAATTTCATTCACTTATGAAATTCATTCGCAATTCATTCCAACACTTATAAAAGCTCGTTTTACAATTCCAATATTTTTAATTTATAAATATCAATTTATAAATCTTTTATACGGATCAATTTATATTATTCTTTTAAAACGTCTTTAAACTCCTTTATAATTTCATCATTCTCTTAGATTTACAAAATAATCAAATTTCATAAATCTTATATTTAAACTTTTTATAATAAATTCAGAAATCCCAATTTTAACTATTTTATAAAATCATTGATCCCATATTTTCAAAAATCAACTTTTAACTGTATTTCTCAAAAATCATAATTTTTATACATTAAAATTTTAACGTTTATTTATTTAAGATGAATCAATTCCAAAAATATTTTATAAACGTATACTTTCAAAAAATCACTTTAGAAATCCTTTAAAAATCCTTTAAAAATCAAAATCGTTGTTTTTAAACTTCAAAAATGGATCCGATGATGCAACACATCAAATAGTCAATCACGACTTCCAAACATCATATATCGATATGATAATTAATCAAATATCACAATATCTGAATCAAATAAATATTTGTGAGGAATCTAGTTGGATCCCTCCAACCTGTTTCCCTGCATCCATAGACATTAGCACAATACCAATTCCGCTTCAAGACGGAATATCGCGGTATATGGGATTTATAAAATATTATCCGCTTAATAGGCGGCGCAATAGGGTCTCATCCGCTATACAATGCGGGAAATCAATCAACTGCAGTATATACATATGCCAATATACATATATATTGCTATATACTAATATAGTACCAATTCCACTTCAAGGTGGAATATCGCGGTATATGGGTTTAATAAATAACCTCCGCTTACTAACGGCGTATAGGGTCTATTCACATCCAATATATATATATATATATATATATATATATATATATATATATATATATAACAATCATCATTCAAGCATTCAATCAACACGGTCTAATCAATTTTAAATCTAACTATTTAAAATTTAAATAAACCCTTTAGAGTGAGAAGTTCTCACCTTTGATTTTACTAGCAATCCACTTCCGATTCAACATGTTTTCTTCACTATTTTTGAACCTTGTATAAATATTATACACATTCATTAATATTCGAATAGATCGAATAATAAATTTTCATTTGATAATTTTGATTTATTGGTGATTTCATTTTAATAGTTTTAATTAACCAACTTTCTTTTTAATAATTTTATTTAATTTCAATTTAAAATTTAAAACTAATTTTCCTTTATTAAATCATTTTTAATGACAATAATTAAAGGAACCGTTTATACAAATCAACTCTGCTAGTCAAAAATTTAATTTCTCATTTAATAGCAACTATTTAATTTAGAAATAAATTCCTATTTAGTTATCAACTTTAAACTAACAATTTGATTTATCAAATAATTTTCCCCTCTTTCTTTTTTTTATAACTTAAAACTTTTTAATATTTTTAAATTGCAACTATATATACTTATATATTTATTTTATTTTATTTTATTTTTTTTATAACTAAATTCATCACTGTACTGTGATATACATATATATAAATTTCAGTTTTAATTCGGAAAGCAAAACAGAATCAAATACCTTACTGCATATATATGTTCCTATTTTCTTTCTGTAAAATGTATATTTATTTTATTCTTTTCCTTAAAAAAAATCTATATGGACTCCATATCCAAACTTTATTTAATCTCAGAAATTTAAACTTATTTTTAAATTTAAATTGAATGAACAAATTACAAGTACCTTGCTGTAAATTTATGGACACAGACCTATATATATATATATATATATATATATATATATATATATATATATTAAACTTAATTTAAAAATCAAATTATTCAAATTGAGACAGCATATACCTTACTGGCCATCGTTGCCGACACGTGAACGCCCACGCGAACGCGACCTCGAACTCGCCTCTTCCTCCCCTGCTCGCGACCCTAACAACCATCCCCTTCGCAACCTCGCCTCGCGCCTGCGCATGCGCACCTCGCCGAAGTCGCCGTTGCCGCCTTGAGCCTCCACGACATCGCCTCCATTCGCACCCAACATCGCGACAGCCAAATCGCGTCGCCTTCTCCACGCGCGAGCACGCGCGCGTGCGCCATCCTCCTTCTAGCCTCGCGATTTTGATTTAGGGCTATGGCCATTTTTATTTGATTTGGGGATTTCGATTTTAAAGTGTAAGGGGGGGTACGCGGCCATGAATGTTGTTTTGAACGAGAGATTTCGTTTATGTTTTGAACTGATAAAGGAAGAAGGTATTTAAAATTGAATGAGCATGCTTTGCATGATTTCTTCAGTGATTTCTTGCGTGATACTAGGCTGGAACAAAGGGGCGTGTTCTAAGGAAGAACGCGCTGCGGTTTGACTAAATTTAAATTTAAATTTAAATTGAATTCGTTGAAAATTTCAACGCGTTTACTCACCGTGTGCTCACATATCAACTCCGAAAAATACGAAATTTGAAATCCGAGAATAATTCAATATTACGGACCCAATGGAACTAGTTTCGTCGAAATCCGAGACTGTGCCTCGGAAGGCTATTTTAAATGTCGTCTTAAACGATTTAATTTCAAAACTGAACAATTCACTCTCAAATCCAATTCTGAAGCTTCGATTATCTTCAGTATTATCAATATGAATTTTACAAGCCTTTCAAATATTTTTAATCAGCTTAAAATTGAAGATTCAAATTTTTATCCAATCTGTTCAATAGATTAAATTTTATAATTTAATCGCTAAATTCATTCTGATAATTTGAAATTCAAGTCAAACCATCATTCAAATATTTAAAATTAATTAAATATTTTCAAATAAAATTATTCAAAATTCTGGGTCGTTACAATCTTCCCCCCTTAAAAGAATTTCGTCCCGAAATTACAAGTTAAGAAGAATGGTCCTTATCACGTCTACTATTTCTCACAATCCAAATAGTTTTATCAACTTTCTAAAACAAATCTTTTTACTAGAGATTCATTATCATTTCAACTAGCTTTCCAACTTCAATTATAATTTTCAAACAATATTGTTTACTTCTCAACTCAAACTTAAATTTAAATTCAAATTTTTAAATTTTCAAAATTTTCTCAAAATTTCTCTAACACTTGAAATTTTCGAAAAATTTCGCCAGCGTCTCCTTTGCGCGGCTAGCTCGGTACGACTACAAAATGGCACCACGGCCCCTCGGAATCAAAAAGAAAAGAGAAATCCAAGTGGCTGGAGAAGAAAATCATCAAATCTCATACTGAAATTGAAATACGTACCTTTTTGTCGAGCAATTCAATTTTAATTTTGAAATCAAAATCTCAATTCCATTTCTTTTAATATACCTGTATATCCTGCTAGTCATAATATCTAATTCCAACATTCAAACCATTTTGCCAATTCCATTACAAAATTTCCAATATATGCTTCTTATACATTTTTACTTCACTATTGAAGTTACATATCCATTTTCATTCAATTTTACGTTTCAATTTCATTTGAATTCAATTCATAATTTAAATTCCATTCGAATTCAATTCTAAATTCTAAATATTGAATTCTAACGATTAACTTTCATTTGCTAATTCATATTACTACTTTAAATTAGTTTCATTCACTAATTCATTTCAATTAGTACATTCACTTATTCATTTTAAATTTCAATTTCCATATTCAATTCATCTCGAATTTACTTAATTACTAACAAAGGGAATTTCAATTTATTTCTTTTACTCACTTGAATTTATATACAAATTCAAATTTATCTTCAAATTTAGCTCATGACTAAACTTTAATTTAACCAATTCAAATTCCAATTCATTAGTCCATGAACTAATAATTTATCAAGTTAGTTTACTTGAATTCAATCCATTTTATTTCTTATTTAATTCCATATACTAATGATAATAATTTAATATTATCACTTCCTAACAATCATGCAACCATATACTATAATAATTCATAGAAAATCATTTCTTTTCTATACAAAAATAGTTTTGGGCAAAATTATCTTATTTACCCAATTCAAAAACAATTTTATATTCACTAACAAATACGCTCTCATAGCTATTATTACACTCAACTCATTCTAGAGTACTACTGACTCTATCTCTAATGAGTAACACCCAACAGAGCCATGGTTGTCGCTTAACCATATGCTCTGGTACCACATTGTCAGGACCCGATTCTTCGACTCCCGAATATCGCTTCAATACGTCCACTGTATCGAATGCCGATCAGTCGGATGTCGGAAAAACCTAACCATGAGGGTTTAAGAAAAAGAAAAAGACAGAAGAAGGTAGAAAAGATAGAAAATAGAGAAAGGAAAACATCAGAACAACATCAGAATCTCACAATTCGCAGCGGAACAACATATAATAGATAAATGAATATTCATAAATCAAAAGAACTGTATATTTTATACATTACATCACATTACATTCATTATCAGAGTGTACAACAACAAACAGTGGAAAAAAGAAATACTATATACTAGTAATACGCCATGCCATCCAGCTTGCCTCGAGCAACTTCTGAATTCCAGAATATCCTGATAAACCTTGACTCTTGACTGCCCGTGTGGAAATTGGTGGGCACCCAGAGTTTAGGAAGGAAAACAATAAACTCCAAGTCAGTCATGTGACTGGTGTGAGAACTCAAAATAGTTTATTTTATCTTTAAAATCAACATAGAGGAATATTTTTAAAGTCAATTCGCAATGCTTTTAAAAATGAGACTACCATAGGGCCTCCCGCACACACACACAATGCAAACGCAGAATCGAAGGAGATTTCTCCTTATGATAGTCAAAGATGCTTGATACGCATTAAAAGAACATTTGATATTATTACTAGTGCATAGTGTAGGAAAAATTCATTTCGAAAATAAAGATATAAATCTTAGCCAGCATAGGCATTCCGCACTTATGCCTACTATAGCTACCATGTTCAATAGCAGGTTACCGCCATATTCCATGACAGGTTATACAACTAAAACCGTACAAGATCGTATTGTTTCTTTGGATTTCCAACAAATGGTCAGGCCAAGGAACTTCCCATTGCCACATGAGAACGCCTCTGGAAGGACGTCCCCGAGAACCTAACCGGATCTCTGCCAATACAAGGCCGGGTTACCCCTAACTGGGTAACTACTGACACTAGTGTGCCATCCCCCGGTCCTTTGGGACCTTTAACCGAGCGCTCGTAATCAACATCACACCATAATAAATAAAGTGTTTCAACATGAGTAAGTATCTGGGCTCCATACCATGATACCACCCTTTTCCAGAAGGAAATGCACATACCCTAAAGGGAGCTACCCCTCATAACCTTGCCGCATCTTTCCTGTTTTGACCATTTTGGGGTGTGAGGCTCGACGAAGTCTCGTCCACAAAGCCACGCTTTATACAAAAGCTATGCTTTGGGTCAACAAATGATCATAGAAATGATCATAAAGATAAATGATCAAACAAATGATCATATAACAAATGATCAAACAATGATCATTTCACAGCAACACTCAGCATGTCACATTACCAAATTGGGAATATATCGCTAATAACCATCAACTACATAACCTCTGAGCTCGTACGTCTCAGAGAAGGGTGTTAAGCTAAGAGAATAAATTCTCCGCCACCAACAGAAAATATATTTAAAAGAAATCAGCTTTATATCTCAATTTGTAATGTCAGGCATACTATCCATACAAGTCTGTTCCGGGATCGAACAGAACCGAAGGCACTTACAACGAAGTCCTTGCAATCCGGATAATCTCTAATCACGTCCGGATTTCACATCACATATGGAGATCTCTATACCGGGGATCAGCCAGTGCAGAGACAATCAACAAGAAACCCTTTCGTTTTCGAAAATATCTAGTCTTCAACACCGGTCTTCAAATGCAATTCATAACGACGTATCACATATTCGGAATGGGTTATACGACCCCAAGGTCCTTTACCGGTTAACCCGAATAGTGAGCGCTTATTTAAAAAAAATAAGTGGCATTCAATTTCAAGCAAATCACAACAAATAGCTATTTAAAGGTAAATATTGATAGTCGGTTATTGAACTATCAATGGATATGCACAACATCACCAGATTCCAAATTATTTTCCAAATTATTTTTATTTTCCAAAAATATCTTTACAAGATATATAATTTCAATACTTCAAAAAAATAAATCAATATTTATTTTTAAATAATTTCCCGCTTTCATTTATAAATTCCATAGTGAATTTACATTCCAAAATATTTATGAATATACGATTTCCATTCGATTTTTAATATTCATTTTCAATTTATCTTCAAAAAGATAAATTCAAAATATTCACTTAATATTGGAAAACATTTCCATAGTTATTTATTTATAAGTAATTCACAAGTCTTTTTATTTTCTACACTTGGAAAATATTCAATATACTCTAATCGAAATTAAGTATATATTTCATTCTTTAAGGAAATCATTCTCTTAAACATATTTATTTGGGCCAAAATGAATGTTGCGTAAAACATCGTTACGACAACCCAAAATCACTAGTATAGGGATTCGAAATTAAAATAGATATATAAATCCCAATACTATACAAAACATTTCCTTTCGGAAATCATTTACTATAACAAACAGTGTTATAGTCTACCATTTCCTTCTATTTCTCGAAAACGTCTATTTCAACAATGAATGTTGAAATCTATGGTTTCGAATCTTAATACATTTTAAAACATCTTTAGATCGTTTTAATTCTATTTAAAACATCACATACAAAACATTTTCTTTAATATATTATTCACTATTAAAAAACGTGAATATACTTGTTAACTAATTTCATCATTTCTATTCCTATTATTTTAAAGGATTATTCACTGTCTAAAACGTGAATATAACTCCATTAACAAGTTACAACAATTTACTTATCAAAATAAGTCGTTTTGCGGATTTATAAAACAATGTTTATAAATTCCATTTCTATCTATTTTATAACAACTTCCTTTTATAAATCTCCTTTATTAATCTATTCAATTTCATATCTCAATGATATACTAAAAGTTCATATTATAAGTTAAATACTTATAATTTATTTGTTTACAAAAACGTTCTTTTAAACTTCCCAATTTATAAATCTTATAACTTATAAGATTCATTTATTTATCCAAATCTATTCTTTAAATAACTTTATAAATTTTATAAACCTACTGCTTATAAAATTCCATTTATAACTTCACCGTTTATAATTCTATAAATTTCATTCACTTATGAAATTCATTCGCAATTCATTCTAACACTTATAAAAGCTCGTTTTACAATTCCAATATTTCTAATTTGTAAATATCAATTTATAAATCTTTTATACGGATCAATTTATATTATTCTTTTAAAACGTCTTTAAACTCCTTTATAATTTCATCATTCTCTTAGATTTACAAAATAATCAAATTTCATAAATCTTATATTTAAACTTTTTATAATAAATTCAGAAATCCCAATTTTAACTATTTTATAAAATCATTGATCCCATATTTTCAAAAATCAACTTTTAACTGTATTTCTCAAAAATCATAATTTTTATACATTAAAATTTTAACGTTTATTTATTTAAGATGAATCAATTCCAAAAATATTTTATAAACGTATACTTTCAAAAAATCACTTTAGAAATCCTTTTAAAAATCAAAATCGTCGTTTTTAAACTTCAAAATTGGATCCGATGATGCAACACATCAAATAGTCAATCACGACTTCCAAACATCATATATCGATATGATAATTAATCAAATATCACAATATCTGAATCAAATAAATATTTGTGAGGAATCCAGTTGGATCCCTCCAACCTGTTTCCCTGCATCCACAGACATTAGCACAATACCAATTCCGCTTGAAGACGGAATATCGCGGTATATGGGATTTATAAAATATTATCCGCTTAATAGGCGGCGCAATAGGGTCTCATCCGCTATACAATGCGGGAAATCAATCAATTACAATATATACATATGCCAATATATATATTGCTATATACTAATATAGTACCAATTTCACTTCAAGGTGGAATATCGCGGTATATGGGTTTAATAAATAACCTCCGCTTACTAACGGCGTATAGGGTCTATTCACATACAATATATATATATATATATATATATAACATTCATCATTCAAGCATTCAATCAACACAGTCTAATCAATTTTAAATCTAACTATTTAAAATTTAAATAAACCCTTTAGAGTGAGAAGTTCTCACCTTTGATTTTATTAGCAATCCACTTCCAATTCAACTTGTTTTCTTCACTATTTTTGAACCTTGTATAAATATTATACACATTCATTAATATTCGAACAGATCGAATAATAAATTTTCATTTGATAATTTTGATTTATTGGTGATTTCATTTTAATAGTTTTAATTAACCAACTTTCTTTTTAATAATTTTATTTAACTTCAATTTAAAATTCAAAACTAAGTTTCCTTTATTAAATCATTTTTAATGACAATAATTAAAGGAACCGTTTATACAAATCAACTCTGCTAGTCAAAAAATTAATTTCTCATTTAATAGTAACTATTTAATTTAGAAATAAATTCCTGTTTAGTTATCAACTTTAAACTAACAATTTGATTTATCAAATAATTTTCCCCTCTTTCTTTTTTTTATAACTTAAAACTTTTTAATATTTTTAAATTGCAACTATATATTAATTTTCCCCTCTTTCTTTTTTCTATAACTTAAAACTTTTTAATATTTTTGAATTGCAACTATATATACTTATATATTTATTTATTTTTTTATTTTATTTTTTTATAACTAAATTCATCACTGTACTGTGATATACATATATATAAATTCCAGTTTTAATTCGAAAAGCAAAACAGAATCAAATACCTTACTGCATATATATGTTCCTATTTTCTTTCTGTAAAATGTATATTTATTTTATTCTTTTCCTTCAAAAAAAATCTATATAGATTTAAAACTCCATATTCAAACTATATTTAATCTCAGAAATTTAAACTTATTTTTAAATTTAAATTGAATGAACAAATTACAAATACCTTGCTGTAAATTTATGGACACAGACCTATATATATATATATATATATATATATATATATATATCAAACTTAATTTAAAAATCAAATTATCCAATTTAAACAACATATACCTTACTGGCCATCGTTGCCGACACGTGAACGCCCACGCGAACGCGACCTCGAACTCGCCTCTTCCTCCCCTGCTCGCGACCCTAGCAGCCATCCCCTTCGCAACCTCACCCCGCGCCTGCGCACGCGCGCCTCGCCGAAGTCGTCGTTGCCGCCTTGAGCCTCCACGACATCGCCTCCATTCGCACCCAACATCGCGACAGCCAAATCGCGTCGCCTTCTCCACGCGCGAGCACGCGCGCGTGCGCCATCCTCCTTCTAGCCTCGCGATTTTGATTTAGGGCTACGGCCATTTTTATTTGATTTGGGGATTTCGATTTGAAAGTGTAAGGGGGGGTACGCGGCCATGAATGTTGTTTTGAACGAGAGATTTCGTTTATGTTTTGAACTGATAAAGGAAGAAGGTATTTAAAATTGAATGAGCATGCTTTGCACGATTTCTTCAGTGATTTCTTGCGTGATACTAGGATGGAACAAAGGGACGTGTTCTAAGGAAGAACTTGCTGTTGTTTGACTAAATTTAAATTTAAATTTAAATTGAATTCGTTGAAAATTTCAACGCGTTTACTCACCGTGTGCTCACATATCAACTCCGAAAAATACGAAATTTGAAATCCGAGAATAATTCAATATTACGGACCCAATGGAACTAGTTTCGTCGAAATCCGAGACTGTGCCTCGGAAGGCTATTTTAAATATCGTCTTAAACGATTTAATTTCAAAACTGAACAATTCACTTTCAAATCCAATTCTGAAGCTTCGATTATCTTCAGTATTATCAATATGAATTTACAAGCCTTCGAAATATTTTGAATCAGCTTAAAATTGAAGATTCAAAATTTTATCCAATCTATTCAATAGATTAAATTTTATAATTTAATCGCTACTTTCATTCTGATAATTTGAAATTCAAGTCAAACCATCATTCAAATATTTAAAATTAATTAAATATTTTCAAATTAAATTGTTCAAAATTCTGGGTCGTTACAAGCTGCTCCTTAGTAAGGGTATCGACACTCATCTAGAATATGTTCAGGTCCAGCCACACCATTCTGATGATGATTTCTTGTATTATTTGACTAAATACTCTAGTCTTACCGCACTTGAGCCATTTTTGCACTAGGGTTACTATTTCTTTGGCTGGCGGTGTTCTGAGTTGGTACATAGTTTGCATTAAACCTGAAATAGCTTTTTAATGCAATGGATCCAACTTTCTCACATATTTGAAATTTAGGTCTAATATTGTTATTCCATCTTCCTTTGCCTCTTGCCCTACAGTTTGTCCATCTCTTTGGTATGACCGGTCAGTTTTATTGTAGCCCAAATATTTGTTCTTGTAACTGGCTGCATAATTGATTGATAAACCGGAATCAATTGGTTTCTTGTGATCAATTCTCCCTTCATTTGGAAGAAGGGTTGCATGAACATATTGATTTGATTTTAGAATTTCTTTAGATTATATAACTACTATTACCACCTCATAATTCTTCACTAAAGCCGTTGATGGAAGTAAATCACATGTTGTTCTAATCTTCGATAAGTACTCTATCATTGATTGATTCTCTTTTCTGATATTCTATAGTTGCCACTTGTAATGCATAACCTTTGACGCTGATTTAGAATTGAATACTTGCTCAATAATTATCCAAATTTCATTAGACTATTTGCACCCTATAACCTATGGTAACAAATTGGTTCTTATTGATGATAGTAACTATGACTTTATTAGCCTATCTTGTCTCTCATGCTTTGTATATTCATCATTACTTATCATCTTGTTTCCTTGATCAGTGATAAACTTTGGTGGAACTACAAAGGTGCCAAGAACAAAAGGCTTCTAGGCCATATCCTCATATGACAGTTTCAATCTGGAATTTCCATAAGAGATAGTTATCTTCATCAAAATGCACAATAATCAGTTGGCTTTGAGGACTGACCGCTGTATTGATCAAATTTTTGATTGCTTTTTCCATCTGTTGTTGAGAATTTGATTCCTCTGATGTTGTAGAACTATCATTACCTTTTCCTATGATGAAACAATGCTAAAATAATAGGTTTGAAGATTTAGAAATAGACTGATGCAAGAAATAATTGAATAAAGGAAGCCATGTATATTGAAGCCAAATTCAAATGATGATAGTGTTCCGACGAATTCTTGTCTTACGCTTATTTCCTTTCTATTTTGTGATGAGTTTCTTGCTTTCTGATTCAGTTTTCTGAGATCTTGTTTTGTCTTTGCTTATCTGAGAAAGACAATCTATTGCAGCTAAGAATTTGATAAAATTCCTTGGCAAGCACTGGTTTTTTTTATTGCTATTTAAGCAATCCTCCAAAACCCAAATGATGAAAATTTCTCTGACGATTTTATCTGATTATCAGATGATGATGCCACTCTCATAATAATCAGATTAATTTCCCTCAACCTTCTTGCTATGAAGTTTTGGATTATTCTATACACTTGAAAATTTGTTGTTAAGCTATGAAGATGGCTTTGATACCATGAAATATTTATTGATTATATAAGTGTACACGATGATACACGTTGATATTCAAAGCAGGCAAATATTTTTTATTGTCAATAAATTGAATACATTAATAGTTTTACATACTTCATGTTTTATAATGTACAAATATTATATATGTGCTGATTTGAGTCCAATACTCATGTGACTCTTGTACCTTCTTTGTTTTGCTTTGCTTTGTAATATGCGTATCTTTATGGGTAATTCATTTTATCTTCATTTCTAACTGAAAATCCTAGAAGTAAAGTTGCTTATAAATGCAAATATTGATAAAATGCGTTAGATTAAAAGAAATATGAAATCGCAGAAGGGGACCAAACCATAGAACCAAAGCAGCCATTAAGGATTAAGACTATATATCATTTAACTCCATAAACATTGTTCTAAGTTAAAGAAAAACAATAGGTATTCATAAGACACGTGTAAAATAATTTTCTACAATGAACTCTTGGATTTTGTAATTTAAAAATATACACAAAATATTAGTTCCACCAAAATTAAAGATACTAGGAACAACATGATAAACAATATGCCCCCTTTTAGAGTAATAATATTAGGAGATACCACATTGGGGTTAAGCTTGCATGGCATAACTCGAAAAAAGTCTTTCTGTAGTGCCTAATGCACATAAATTTCAGATTGAACTTATGATTCAAAACTTTGCAAACATTGTGCCAAATGTGTATGTTTGTATCGAGTTCAAACTCTAGTGAGTATGGGATTAAAATTATGATTGCACATCTATTGTGATCGTTGTGTCAAATATATAAATTATATATGAATACCTCCAATTAATATGTAATTCACGACATTTAACATTTGATACTATAATAATAGGACATATGGGTAAAATGTCGAGAGTTAAGTGTTAAAGAAATTAATGGGCATAGTTGGGAGAATCTAAGTGATGTAGATCGTAACCAAGAATGAAACTAGTTGAAAATTAAATAAGCATAGGTTTGAATCATGTTACGATATCCTAAACTGTTATTTTTATTTACCATAACTTAATCTTATGGTATGTTAATTATTCAGATATATACCACATCTATAATTTTGAATTAACATATGTTGATGGTTTATATCTTTTAATTACTACTACATATATTCACTTTAGTATTTTATCAATGTATTGTTATTCTCATATTGGTTATATATGAGGATCATTTTTAAATGAAAATTCATTTTTATGATTTCCTATTTTCTTTCTGTAGTTAGGTATTTACCGTAAGGACACATTCATCAACGAGGAATGAACATTGATATTGATTGTGCTTGGTATGATTAACAAGTAAGAAACCTTATTGTTAGCACCAATATGGAAGTATGCTTTGCTAGACTAACCTTCTTGACGTACGATTCCTTACATATTAGGCCCGGGTACCATGGTTTGTGATTTATATCATTAGGTGGTACTTTCTTTATTGTTAAATAATGGAAAAAGTGTTAGGATTACCTCATTTGCATGATCTCTGACCTATGCCACTAATTCTTCACCGCAATTACCTACTTGAGTGCCTCAATAGACAATTTAATTCTTTTATAGAAAGAGGCAGATATGATATTCTATTAGAAATATGATTCTGGTATATCTTTTATTTTGTCAATATATATATATATATATATATATATATATATATATATATATTGTATGTATATTAAATATGGATGTTTATAGAGCACGTATTATATAACTGGTAAAATCATAAGTTATAGTGATCTTTTTTTGAGTTAATTAAACACTATATTTCCTACACCAGTTATGAATTACTTTTTCATTTTCATTTATATTACATTAAACAATAAGTAATAGTCATTTTGATTCGAATTACTACATTGTATGCTATATTTAAGACATGACAAAATGTATTATCTTTCTATTAGCTGCACTTTATTTCAAGTGAGCATTTTTGCAAAAATTAGTTCCCTCAATCTATGAAGAAGATACGAGATCGCATAAGGGCTATAATTATATAATAATATTCATAATCTAGTAAATAAGAAGGAAATACTTTTTCATGCGGTTTGAAGTCAGTCTTCTTGAGATTTCCAAATTTTCTTGCTTCATAGTCCATACCAAATTATGATAAAATAATAGCATTTACAAAAATAGGATAATCAATAATTATTTTCCTAATGCAATTATGTTTTTGTTAGTGGATTTAGGTGCTCCTATTTAACCTGAATTGAAATTGTTTTTTAAAGTTTTGTTGGTAACAAATGCATTTTTACAGGGGTTTGATTGTTAGTTCTTAACTAAATTTTATTTTATACGGAACAGTTGTGCATCTTATGCTTTAGTTCAAATGATGTAGGCACTACCTATATGTAAAAGAGCACCATAATAAAAAAGGATAGTAGTTATATTAAACTTAAATCAAGTCCATTATTTCTTACCAATTTGTTTAAAGTTTCTCATGTTATTCGATTTACATTTAAGGCTTAATCACGTATGCATGCATTCGTCAAGTAACTGCCAAGAGAAATCCGTGTGCATATAACGGTTTCAACATAGTTTCTTTAAAGTGGAAAATAGGGATAACGGCAAATAAAATGAAATTTTTTGAAGCAAGGATACCACATCTCATTTTTGGTCCGAAGACGAAACTTCTTACTAATATGTATCGCCGCAACAGACTTATCTCGACCTAATTGAATGACAGAGGCTTGGCAGGCAAAGAGACAATGTATGAGGTTTCGGAAGCAATGATGTGGCAGGGGCTTGGGGTTGGTCATGATGATTAGGGTTCACTTTGTTAACGAAATGTTTTTGTGTCCAGGTGGCTTTTGAGGCGACAAAGGAGACGGGTGTCACGATTGCAACACGTTGCAAGGTAGAGTCATGTGTCGATGTTGGTGGCAGTGAAGACGGTGGTTGCTGCTGGCGGCCAATTTTCATTTAAACAATTAGCAGCCGAAAATACTAAATATAGTTAACATTATTTGTATGTGAAAATGAATATAGCATTATATATGTATGATGCTAATTTGATTTAGCATTTTTCTAAAAATATTTAAAATAAATAATGGTGTTATAGTATGATTTATCATTTTTTAAATTTCTAAAAATGAACAACTGTACTAGTTTGATTTAGCATTTTTGAACTATAAAAAATTAGTATCATTCTGTTGGTTTTATGTTAATTTAATTAGAATTTTTTGAACTACCGAAAATGATAACAGAATTATATAAGTGTATAATGCTAATTTATTTTTGTATTTTTAAATCATAGAAATGGACGATGGTGCTAGCTCGATTTAGCGTTTTTTGAACTAAAATGAATGATTTTTTTCCTTCTAATCGATGACAGTGCATCGAGTTCTTGTGATGCGGCATTTCATGGTGGTGCGGTGGTGCGTCGACGACATCTAGCAGCCTTTGTGATTTAGGATTTAAGGCTGGGCACCTCGACATGCTTAGGCGATAACGAGAAACGAGATCGATTGCGTTTTGAGGGACGACATGGATGAGATGAGGGTGGTGAGATGGTGCAGCCCTAAGATGGTGTAGTGGGGGAGGAGGCTGCCGTGATGAGGTAATGTAGTGAGGGGGAGGCTACGACCATGAGTCAGGAGGAAATTTGGATTTGAGGATGAAGTTTGTCCCTCTTTCCAAATGTTAAACTAGTGACCTAGATCTAAAAATATTTAGTTATGGTTGTCTTTTTCGCTAATTATTGCTTCTTTAAATTATGTAATTATTGCTAGAGGTTTTGGAAATGGGGAGACGTAAAGACTAATTTTGACCTAATATAGTTCATGGAGTTAGAGAAAGTGAAAATTATGAAAATGGTAATTTAGTGATTTTGCTTACTTTTATAAGTTGAGAATGTTATGTTTACTCCCTCAACAAAAATATATAATTTAAACAAGGTAAGTTTTATATGTATCCACAATTCAATCTTCTACTCCACCTATAAAAATAGCATCTTTGACCGTTTACATAATTTAAAAAATGATTAGTTTATTCACCATGTATACGTGTTTGTTCTCATCTTTTATAGTATACGTTACCCTATCTTTTCTACCGCAACAGTAAATAATTTGATTCTTTAGCCACTCCATTTAATCACATGAAATACTTTTGTGCCATCAAGTGTGGCTCCAATCTTTGATTTAATATAACAATCAACATTAGTAATAGACATAAAAAATATTGTCCAACTCATTATTCTTTTTATGTGTAAGGAAAAAAATATTTGAAAAGAAAAGTTCAAGTAATCTTGAAGGAATTATTAACTATAGTATGAGTCAAAATGAAGGATGTTTGAGATTTTATTCGAGAATGATGATGAAGACGATGAGTGGCCAATTAAAGCCTTAAAAGAAGAAGACAAAAACATCAAATGCGACTATAGGCAAAGTTTGAACAGTCCCGAAAGATCAAAATTTGTTATGGCAACCACAGTAATTTATACTTTTATTTTACTTATTTATTCAACTTTATCACTTCATTGCAATTTTAATTTACCATTCAAATTAGTGACATAGCATGTTTAGGAGATCAAACAGCTAGTAGAATGGGGTTGCAAATTGACATTTAGAAATAAGGTACAAGATTTTTTATTTTTTTATGTAAACGATAATGTTACATGTGAGATTGAAGAACACTCAGTTTTTCAGATATGATTTAGGTATTCTATTTGCGTGATGAAATTACATCATGGTGCAATAGGGAAGTCTTACGTGTTGTACTTTTGTTTTTGAATTTTTTTTTTCTAGTTGATGTGTGATTGCTGAAAAGTAAAATATAATACAGCTTAACTGTAGTTTGGACATTAAAATTTATATATTTTCCATCCAATGATTTGTAGCTATGTTTGTATACAACATGTAGGAGAACGAATAAAGTATATACAGCTCTGAAAATGATTCAAGCTTGTAAGGATATGTAGATGATCCTTCTAATTTTATTATAGTCGCCTTAGATAGAATATGAATTTGAGTTTTTATATGCACAATAAATATGTAATCTAATATACAGATTTGTATTCCACACGTACGATAATAGAATTATACACAATCAAGTAAAAGAGTAAATAAACGAATAAAAATCATAATAGCAAATTCTGTCAGTTGGTCCACATGCACTTCAATTTACAAATAATTTGTGGGTTAACTTAATGGAATTGCAACGTGGATAAATTTAAGGAAACCGTGGATGTGCATAAAAGTTACCTTTAAACAATTTTTTTACTTTTTTCTAGGATTCCATCCTTAATGGAATTATCCAGTTGAAAACAGAGGAAAAAAAAGTATCTTTTTCGCTGCCATTATCAAATGAGTTTTTCTAACAATTCCTAAATCATTGTGGACCAAGTTTAATGATAAAATTTTATATGAGGAAATAATTTAATGTATTTTATTAATGTACTCATAATATCCTTCCGAATACAGTGCCTTTAATTATTATATTTTCTGTCTTTCTCTCCATTTCTAGAATGTGAATTTAAGTTTGAAAAGACGTTAATCAGAATGAACAGTAATTAGAAAGTGCATGCATGGTGTTAGATTCGCTTAACCAGAATTATTATTTTTTATTTTCCTTCCTATATGATGGTCCTTCAATTTGATGTAATAGCGCCATCTAAATCCATTAAAACGCCAAACCTTCTACAAAGAAAAAAAAAAATTACTACAAAATTATGATTTAAAAGTCTTTCTTCGTCACTCATCAGCCTTACACCTTACCTTTGCTTTCTCATTCTCAGCAGCTGAAGCCTAAAGGTAAGTATACTTTAGTTAATATGTTGGTTTAAATAACAGTGATATCGACATTTATTTAGGATAACTGTTCTGCTCATATTTCTCTGGCCTAACTTTTAAAACAAAAACAGTTAAAACAAGAAGCATAGACAAGACTACGAAGAGTATGGAAAAAGAAGGAAATTCTCAAAAAGGGGCAGCTATGGTAATTGTGGAGGACAAATATGTGGAGATAGAAAGTCTTCATGAAGAGAAACCGGATAAGAGAGGAAGAAGAAGATCATCTAAAGGAGGAATACCTGAAAGTACAGTGGATGAAGAAGGTAATTTGTATGGGTCTCTATTATTCATCATAATATAAAGATAATGATATTTTAAATGCTTTGTACAAATAACTACATATATCATTTTGATGATTTATTAGCGGTCAAGGAAAGCAACATTATGAAGAAATGTACAAGGAGGCAAAGCTTAATTGAAAAAAGGAGGAGGACTATGGACAATACAACATTGCTAAAAGGTAATTAAAAGTAGTGATGTGGCTGCTATCGACATTTTGATATTCTAACATACCCACATTTCCCATTATTTTTGCTACAATTAATTGTATATTGGTTGGTTAGGAATTTCGTTAGTTTATTAATTTGAAATTAAAGTGTGATTAAATATTAAAGCTTCTTTTTGGATATCCATAAGTCAAACAAGTTCTTAGTTTTCATCTTGTATATAAACTGCAGATGCCAAATTAAATGAAAAGAAGTCAGCAGTAGAAACAGAAACATCAGAAGCATTAAAATTTGTTTCAAATTCTAGTTGTACAGCGACTGGGGTTGAGAATGAGACGCAACTCAACGAAGAGGAAAACCAGGAAGATATTTTTGTTCAATTTACATCTCAGAATGTTGACTCCAATGTAAATGTCCAAGGTCAAGCTGTAAAATTGTTAGGTTCTGCTCCGGTAAAGTTACCATTTGAAAAGTTGTCTTTTTTGTGGGAAGTCATAGAGACATCGGAAACATTTCTAAGTATGCCTCAACAACCTCACTTCATTCCTTTGAAACAGTACATTGAAAGCCACCGTGAAGGAATGGCAATTGGCTTAATGGTCACATTCTCAAATGTTGTAAGCAAAATTTTAAAGTTTTGCATTTCTGATCCTGCTGAAAGAATTGAGGAAACGATGGACACTCTTGTTGACATGGAAAGACACGGTTTTCATTTGTATAATTTGAGAAATATGTTAAAATGTCTTCGAAATTTAAAGGAAGAACATAAGCGAACAACAAGTGAATTACGTTCAATGAATGATTTAAAATCTGATATGCAAGAAAAACAAGGTTTATTGAATGAAAAGATCGAGAAGATCCGCGAATCTATGATGGATCTAGAGTTGAAAGAGAGATCGTTATGTGAAGATAAGTCATCGACCCTTGAGCAGCTAGAGGCATTTCAGTGTGAAATTAGTAGATTGCAAAATGACAAAGAAGCAATTGAAAAATCATTTGAGGCAGCCAAAAGGTCTCTTGATTGTGTTGGAGGAAGCATGAGGTAAAATTTCTTAGATACAACGATAACTTAGATTAATTGCAATGGTTATAAGGTGTTTGCAGTATTGTCTACTTTAAAACTAAATGATTAATGTGTTACGTGATGTTGTTTGGTTATGGTTTGTGGAATTTTAATATTTTCAATGAAATTATCACATTATGCAGTTCAGTGTAGTCTAACTGTTGATTAAATTGATGTATTTGATATTCTGATGGAGATGGTGTAATCAGTTTAATAATGTTTCCTTCTTCCAATATTGATTTATGTGGAAAATGTGGTTCTTTTGGTAAAGTAAAAGGAATTTCCACCATAGTCTTGTGGAAGGAAGTTGATTTCCTATATATCATGTTCTATCTCTGGAAATATAATAGAGGGACCATAAATTGAAGTTGGCGTTTATAAATTTTGTCTTTGAGTTTTAGCATGCAAGCCTGCCTTAGTATTTTTCATAAATTATTTGATATCAAAACATCAAGACGATACCTATGAACTCTATCATTAGAAATATATTTACTTTCTTCCATATGTCAAACTTATGCCATTATGAATTTCCTGTACAATGTAGGGATAGCATGAAGTATAATCTTGGTATTAGTGGGTAATGCTTAATTGAAGTATGATATAGGCGGTTTTAATGGGACTTAATTACCACTGTTTTCTAGCAGGTTTGAGTCTCCATAAAAGCCTTCCATGGTTGCTATCTATCAGTTTTGCATAACCTGACATTTTTGTAATCTACTTCTGCATCTCACAAACAAAAATATAATTTTAATACTTGAATAAGCTAGATATTGTGCACCAACTTTTAGTCATCATAATTTGCATGAGAAATCAATGCTAGGATTCTCTAGAGGTTGTTTTACCATGTTTTAGGACCAGAAAATACTCCTTTTCAAAAGTTCTCTCAAATCCGGAACTTTCCATTAATTGATTGCTGCAAGTGGTAGCAGTAGGCTATGTATTATACTGCATGCATGTTGCTGCCTTGTAGTACTAATAACTAGTAACTTTGTATTCTAGAAACTCTTTAGAACCCATAATGATGGAAATGTCGTCATAATAGAAGAAATCACACTCTTAGCTCTACCGTTTATATATCATATAGTTGTAGAATTTGTTTAGTTTTCGCAGAACTAACCAGGAGATATATAGAAGATGGAAGAAAGGGGAAGAGAGCATCTCCTCCAACTATTTAAGGAGAAACTAATTAGCTAAGCAGCCATTCATTGTTATTAGCATCCATACATTTGATCCTCTGTAATGATACAAGTAACCAAAAATAAATTTAAACTATTCGGTAAAGGCCAGAAGATCATTCAAAGACTGATCATCACATGAAAAATCAATTCTAAAACTTCTTACAGATCGTTCAGGACTTAAAAGTTAAAACATTCCTTTGTCAAATGTTGTCTCAAATCGTGAACTTTCCACCACTTCAGCAAGTGGAAGTAGTAGACTATGTATGGTTACACTGCATGTATGCTCACTTGTAGTAATAATTTCATACTGTGGAAATTCTTCAGTATTGATTTGTCAGATTTGTATTTTCCTTTTGCATTTATCGGAATTGCACCGACAGTAGCATTTACATTAGCACATTAATTAACTAGTTTTGTATACCCCAAAAGCTATAGCCTATCTTGCTAAAACATTCAGTGCCAAGTCTGATACATTGAAAATACATGAAAACTGTTCTTTAAAATACGTACGGAGATATAGTTTTTGATTTGCGTATATATCATCATTTTTTTAATAAATAAATTTATGTGATATGTTAGTTACAGAGATATAATTTTAATACTTGAATAAGTTAGGCATTGGGGAGCGTTAATCAGCTCCCATGCGAAAGTTGTAGGATCATCTCTGTATGCAATTCCAGTTATTGAGTTGACTCTTGTGAGTATGGCGTGAATGAACATAATTCTCTTGATCACTTTTGTATTTACTGAATGGCTATGGTGAAATTTGTATAACCTTAACTGCTTTTTACCACTATAACCTTCCCAATCAAACTGAGTATTAGATAAACCCCATGGTTTTTTGCCTCAGGAATCACAAAGTCTATACCCTGATCAGATTATAAAAGAAAAAAAAGAAGAAGTTAATGTGTTAGTTCTGCATGAATTTACATTTGAATCATGCACAAATGTTGGATATATACAGTAAACATCTCCTCCTTGTGTACATCATCAAACATGCGATGAACCGGTTTGTGTAGAATGGACGTCTGTTCGTTACAAAGTGGTTTCCCCTAGTGGTGGCGAAACTACCGTTGCTATTCAAAGAACTGGAAATGCCATTGAAGTAACGTAATACTGTGAAAACCAGAAGCATATACTTGCACATTGTGGTCAAATATTTATGCTTTTGTACGTAACGAGAATCTATTTGACGTCTCTCACACTTGCAAATAAAGGTTTGGGTACACGTTCACATCATTTTTAAAACAGACGGATTTTTTCTTTTGTTTTAACAGTAGTGTAGATGTATCAGTCAAGGTTTGAAATTCCGGTTTTTGGTTCCGTTCCGGTTAGTTAAAATTTTAAAATTTTCGATTCCGTTTCGGAAATTTCGGAAATTCCGTTATTTTTCCGGTTCTGCATTTTTTATCCATTTTTTCAAATAAAAACATCAATAGTTATTGCAAATTTGTATTTAAGACGAAAAATTCATCTTCTTGTCCTCAAATTATATTTTGTTTAACTTAGTTAAAGATTAGAGTAGGTATTTTGTTTAACTTAGTTAAAAAATAGTACAAATCTGACATAAAATGTAATTTCAGCCTAAATGAAATGCATACCGCAACTTCTTTTAAGAATAGCCCATAATAATAAAGCCCAATATCATTTCATGCCCGAAGCCCTAGAACTTCTTCATCAAACTGACGCAGCTCCTAGCATCTTCATCTTCAAACACACGCAGCTCCTATCGGCTCCAACACTAGGTCTAAAATCCTTCGATCTAATAAACGCGCAAGCCCTAAATTATCCAATTCAATATCACGCTCGATTGGAGATGCTCGAATTTAAGTTCCACGCTCATAAACAGGTTTTCTTTTTCTTCGTTTTTTGGATTTGATTCTCACAATTTCTGCTCTCGTCCTTCGATTATCATTGATTTGCAACAAATTCGAGTATTTCTTTGTGTTTGCACAACGAAAACGATTTTATTTTCATTTCTTTTTCAATCTCAACGGAACGAGTTTTTTAACCAATTCCGGTCCGGTGGACGTCGGAACCGGAACGGAGTGACCGAATTTTCGACGTGCCGGCCGGAATCTTGAACCATGGTATCAGTTACGTGAATAAACCAATAGACTTTCAAAATCCCAAACTTTGGTCATATATGTGAAAACTTGGCACCACGATGGGCCACTAGTGCATTATGCAGAAATTGTCAGTAGCGTACACAAGGGGGAAAAAAATCACCATAGTCAAATCTATAATCAAGCTCTTAAATAAAATTAAACAAAGGTTATGTATCCAGTGCATGTATAAACGAAAAGCATGATTTATGCATCATAAAAGTGGGATCTGCCACAAAAATCCCATGCATGTGCAGGAAAACATCAGCTTCCTACACTTGGCTAAACTTATGTTATCAAAACAACCTCTAAGTCATTGTCGCTTTTAAAGAAAGCAAAGAATGTGATGATGTAAATAGTTTTTTTTTCCCTCGGAACATCAACAACTAGCCGTATGGGTCAAATAATTATATGGTTAAAAAAAAAAAAAATCCCTTCGTTTTTTGCATGGGGAAAATGTATCCAATGACCTAACAAAAAGCATAAGGTAGCTTGTTAAAGTTTGAGAAAGTAAATAAAAAAATAATCAACTTTCAATAAAATAAAAGCAAGACTTAACATTTTTTTTCCCCTCAAGTTTCTCATTTGCTGGATCTCCAAATTTACTTTTTTTTATTGAAATAGACTTTTTTTTGTATATTTTACGAATTTTCAGTTTTTTTGAAAGACCAACCAGTATTTTTCGTGATTTTATAAGTTTCATAATTTTTATAATCACTTGATGAAAATTAAACTTCGATATGTTGTAGAAAAACTATTTGACCTTTCTACATCCAAAATGCCAAAATCAACACATTATAACTCATCTTTTAGTAGAGTAAACACACTTAAACACAACTACTAAAAGGGTAAACAGGTTGAATTATTTATTGCTAAATTAATAAGTATTAGTAATGATGATATGTTAGACTCACTTTCGGGTGGGATCCATACTCCAAATATGTTGAATCGTATGTCCATCTTGTAGCTCTTGATGGGACGAACAAAGTAGTACATTTATACGACCACATCCGATTACATATGAATGATGTATTCGAATCAAAAGTTTGAGATTAGTCCAACATCACCAAAAAGTATACAAATTATATATGTGATTAGCTAAATATATTATTGAAATGTACTACCACCGAGGCATCCAATTTCAAATAAATAGAGATCAAACTGTAGCTAATTCAATGTCCACAAAGCCAAATTTGATGAACTATTTGAATCCCCCTTTACTACGCTCGTCGAAGGAAATCATCATAGAACATATGATTATAATATCTTATATCCTTTGTAGAGTATTAACTGAAATAAGTTGTGAGTTTAACTATCTAAATGAGATGGTATTTTAGGTGAAAATAATGAAATCTCTACCCAGGCAGTATAATATAAATGGAAACAAAGTACTTGCCAAAACTATAAACGTCTTAGACATCCACTAGAATACTGCAGGTTTGAAAAAAAAAGGGCCACAAGGTCCATAAACAACGAGGAATCAAGTGTTGGAAAACAATAACAAGAAAACATTTTGTATTGTACACATCAAACACCACGGTCTAAATACTAAAAATCTAGTTCAACGACACAATTATACACATTAAACGGTCCAAAGTCCCTAAGAATTAATACAACTGAATAAATCGAACAGAATGATAAGTGAACACAAAGTAAATATCTTGAATGACATGACTACCGCACAACACCTCTGATACTCAACATAACTTACACTACGCTGATACCCGACCAATGTAGGACGATAGTCAGCGGTTATAAAGGTAAAATCATACAAAGAAAACTTATTGTATGTCCGACAACGTAACGAAAAAAAAGTTAACAAAAATATAAACATGCGAAACAATAATAACAAAAATAAACCACATAATTAGATTGCAACAGGTTCGTTATTGTTATACACACACACACACACAAATAACAAAGTTTACACATCAACTAATAAACCTAGACATAGCATCTTTAAATAAAGTAAAGCACCGATAAAGCTACACCGTGCTATGCGACGGAATATAACCAATAGCAAGGACAGATATAAGTAAGTGAAAGCGTAGCCTCCAATTAGTCCGTCTGCACAACTCCAATGTTATCCCATACCTGCTAAATAGTCTACTAATTTAAGGGAACCCTAGATAATAAGAAGCAACACATAAAAACATAAGTAAAACAATAGTTTGGTATAAGTGATCTACAATTTCAAAATACTATAAAAGTTGATAAAGTAAAATATAGGCTATAGGGTATGGAGATTCATACCTGACACGTCCGTATATCCAAATAGTTAGTACATAACAGTATATGCTAAAAGGTGATCATTATCTTATAGCTGTACTACAAGTCGAAGTATAATGTTGGGTGTCTAGGTATCTATTTCCATAATAACTACGTCATACGACATCTCTAGAGTGATAAAGCAAACACAACAAACATCACATCCATTAAACAATTCTCACATCACTCGAGTGCATCATATGTATGGTAGTTCTGATGACCCTATTATTGGCTAAAGATCGGTGAAAAGCTCGATTACTCGGTACTCGAATCCATGCCACTTCAAAGGCTAGGAACTAAACTTGCGTCCATAAAGTCCAAGGTAAGACAATATCTACAGTTACAAGATCCGATATATGGTCATAATCCAAGTGAGTGTCACAAATACCTTATTACAAGTACACTCGAAACCGCCAAGTATCAATGATCCCATTGCACGTATATCCATAGTCGAAGACATCATCGTTTCTTTTTATTCATATCTATAGTATAACACATTTTCGTCCCATCACATGTTCCCATCATTGAACATGTCCTAATGAATCACCATTATAACTCAGTCATCAAGTCGTCTAAGTCTTTAACATCTCTAGACACCTGTCATGAGTCGTGGAGTCATCAGCACCAAGTCTTGGAGCAACTAGCTGATTTTCTTACATCAATCCTAAAGTAGGACTAGATTTTTCGGATATAAAACTCCCTTCAATTTCCTCATTGTCATATCGATCATTATTGACCATACACATCGAAGTAGGCATCCAAAACATCACGTGATTGACCATGTAGAGCCCTTTAAAATTCATGCCAAAATACCATAATTCAGTAGTGGTCGATGCCAACCACTCAAGTGTTGTCATCACCGGCCACTTTGGCTAATTACTAAGCCAAAATTAACTAAGTATAAGGCCAATCCAAATACCGCTCGTGCTATGTGTTTGTTCAAAGTAACTCATGCATGAGCATTCCATTTCCAAAGCAAACATTTCTATGCCTCAAATCTCCAAGTCCAAGTCTTTAAAACACAACTCCCCAAAGCTCTCGGTGTCGACCCCTTTTCCTTCAACCATTTAACTAAATTTTTTATGTCCAAATCCTCTCGGTGGCCATCCATTGAGTATTTCCTGAAGTCCAACACCAAGTGCCATGAAGTCTCTACCTTAAAACCTCAAAGCTTCATCATCCATGAGCAATTCATACTCCAACACCGAGCACTCTTGCTTTTGGCCGAAACTTAACCATTTCGACTCCAATCCGTTTTCGTCCAAAAGTAGAACTTCCCTTTGATTTCTCTTTTTCTGGTTATTAGAATTACCAACATTTACTACCACATTACCGAAATTCTCACTAGTTTGCTTAATCCCATGTTACATTGAATCACCTCCTTTGACTATAGGGCTGGTTATTTTTCTGTTTTACCAATTTTCTAGCATTTTCCTTCTGAATATTTCCAAAATTTTCAATTTTCGTATTTTTCCATTAAAAATAATCGGATGGACTTCCTTCCGATGGCTGATGGAAATTCACATAAATTTTCACTTATTTCCAAGGATATCTCATTCCTTTCGAATGCGTTCTCAACATACTAGATTTGGGCTAGGCTAATACAAAATAAGACACTATTTTCCCTATAGGTGTCTCTTAAGAAAACATTTCATCAATAACGCTCCATAAATTCGCATAAAAATAACCTAACACTTCTTCCTCATTTCCTCTCATTCACGAATTCTTCTAAAAGCCCAAGTACTTACCTACATTGCTTTCATCTCTGATTAACAAATTCTCTCATATAGGTACTTAAAGCACTTAGATTTCAATTAATTTTTTTATCCTTCATGACTGTGAAACAAACGGTCTGAATTGATAAAGTTCTTTTGATAGTAATTTGGTATCATTTTATGTTGGGATTTTCAAATTAAGTCACTCGTTTTAGCTCTACTATAGTATGTTACAAAAGTCAAATGTTGGACATGGCTATTGTTTGTATATGACGAGGTCATTAAGATTTTCGCAGTTTAAAGCCTGATTAAGCCTTTTTATTCCATTTGTAGCACAGTTAGTTCTACATGATTTGACTCGATGGTAAGTCTTCCATATAGTAATTAGATTGATATTAGCTAATAATTTCATTACAGTGCATGAATGATCTTCGCGATTATGAAGTTCATCAAAATGTTTGTCCAACCTTGATTTTACGTATAGGGAAATCATTGATATTGGCTTAGAATTCTACTTGAATGGACTTCTTATTTTTAAGTTTAAATTTTGGATTTGAGCTTCCAAGTGATGGAAAAATATAGAAGATATTTAATCTTCCTTTTGTTTGGTCATAATAAGATAAAGCATACAATAACTTATGTTTAGTCAAGACATACACTCATTCAATGTGCCTTGTAATTATAGTTATGAAAGGTGCGCTATGGCGCACGCCATGGCACAAGGCATGATGCAACATGGCATTTGCGCCTTTCTTCTGTATGGTACAACGCACATGGAAAAACGCGAAGAATAGTGTAAATGACACTTATGGTGCAAATGGCGCACAGTGCGAATATGGCATGCCTTTTAATAATTTTATTGTTTTTTTACTTCTTTTTTACTTATTTTTTCATTTTTCATAATCCAAACTAATCTCCAACAATGGTTGAATGTATTATATATTTTTTATACAACGATACGATGACACTTCAAACTAATCTCCAACAAAATTTGAACTAATTATTTATAATATTATAGTTACCACACCAAACTACAATAGGAAATTTGAATCGAGATATGCAAATTCAAACCAGACAGATCTGACTTGAATCCAATAGGTCCTGGGTCGGGTTTTAGTTGATGAAAAATAACATGAAAACTTATCCGATTTGGAAGATTAGACATAAAGTGAGAAAATATATGCATTTTCTATGTTATTACCCAATTAGACTAGAACCAAGTCGAACATCGGGTCGGATCAAGCTTTTAAAATATACAAGTTAGACTTGATAAAACCCGACTCGACTAGAATTGTGCAACGACCCATATTTTTAGCTAATTTAAATTATTGAATTTGAGTGTAATCAATGAGTATAAATGGTTAAAAATAAAAATTTCATTATTTCAAATGTAAATTATTGGGTATGAACTTGAATAAATTTTGAAACAAACTGATTTAAGAGATTTAAGTAATAACGAGTAGAAAATAAATGTTGTGCATTAAATGAGTTTATGGTCAATAGTTGGATTAAATAATAAATTTTAATTTCATTAGATGTAAATAAAGCGATTGATTGATAACTAAAATTCATTTAAAACCTAGTATCGAAATTTGTTGAATATTGAACAATTAAATTGTTTAAATTTAATATTGAAAATTATTTGAATAATTGAATTCTGAATTTAGTATTCGAAAGTTAATTTAGTTTTAATTTAAATAACAATAAAGATCGTTAATATTTAAAATTAGATTTAAAAGTGAAGAATTATAAATTGGAATTTTCATATTATAATCGAGACGTTAAAATAGCGATACAGGGCACATTCTCGGATTTCGGTGAAAACAGTCTTATTGGATCCGTAAACCGTAATAGTGTATTATTATCAGATTTCAAATTTCATAGCATTTGGAGTTATCTTTTGGTTGTACGGGATAAAAACGCGTTGAAATTTATATTGAAAATTCAATATTTTAATTCGATCCAAAAGGCTATCTTCCACATACGATCGAATTAGGTCTTGAAACATGCTTCATGTGTTCGAAATGAGGTAAAACATTATAAACGCCTGGGGCACACTTGCATTTGGAGTTCGTCCGGAAAAGTGCGGGAATAATAAAAATAATAATAATTTATTTATGTACGTATATATATACGCATATTTCAAAAACCCTAGCTGTAACGACCTATGAATTTTTGACTTTTTAAATTGTTAAATTGATGAATTTTGGTAATATAATAGTGAAGAAATAAAAAATATGTAAATTAATAATGAAATGAATACTGAAATGAAGTAACAAATGATAATTAAAGCTAATAATCAATAATTTAAATGAAATTACAATTAATCAAAATAATGTAAATTGTTATACTTGGTTATAAATTTAATATAAGCAAACAAATATGAATATTTAATTAACTAATGAAATGACATAATTAATGGTAATTGAATGAATTCAATATTATGTAAGAAATTATAATAATTGGTTGAAAAATAAACCTAAGTGTAATAGATCATGAACTAATGTAAATTTCATCCATTTGATAATAATGGATTGAATAATAGGATGAAGTTCAATTAAATGGATTAATGAAAATAAATTGATTAACACAAATAAAGATGAAAATTTGGGTATATTAATGTAATGAAATGTAAAACAAATATTAACTATGTTATCATATTTAAAATTGGTTGAGTATGAAAGTTGAAATCAAATTAAAACGATTTACTGAAATTAAATTTTAAATAATTGGATTATATTGAAATTTAAGTAAAATACTGTCATTGGTAAGTTTATATACTTTAAATTGGAATTTAATTTTTTTAAATTATTTGTGAATGTTTAAGAAATCAAAAATGATAAAAAAAATTGTTAATTACGGAATTGAAATTGAAAATAGGATTTAATTAATATAACAATAATTTATTTATTTAACCGAAATATAGCCATTTTGGCCACTGACTCGGATTTCGACGAAACAGGTTTTATTAGATCCGTAAAGGCGAATTATTGTAGGATTTCAAGTTTCGTAGCGATCAGACTTCTCATTTGATCATACGGGATCCAAACGCCTAGAAATCAACTTAATTGAAATCAATTGGAATTAATTTGATCAGATTTTAACATAACTTCTTCATACGATGGAACTAGGACTTGAAACCTGTTCCATTGAATTTAAAATATTTGAAAACATCTATTTTGATATATGGATCGACCCATTTTCGTTTCGGATGCAGAACGGGATTTTCGTGTCGTTTATCGTTTTACCCAAATCAAATCCGATCCGTTATTTCTATTTTCTAACCTACCTATAAATATCTCATTATAAACCCTAGCCACTTCTCATATTCATTTGTCTGTATGAACATCTCCTTCTCAATTCCTCATTCCAATGGCAGACAAACAAATTCTCCATTTAATTTCAAATCAAAACCAAATCAAAACGATCAAACTCCTCAAAATATATCGAATTACATATCGATTTGAAGATCTCGATGAGCGTATCTCAGATCTGTACTTGTTTTCCAATTTGAAACACTTTCTATCTAGAAATTGAAGAACAAATTATGACCGTTCGTCGAGTCGCGATCAACTGCGATTGATCGGCGATTGGAGGATACAGTTTTGTGGAGAGGTCTGATGGGAGTGCATCAGCAGTATTCGTTTGGAATTTTAATGGTTTGATCGACGTGTATAACTCGACTAGGGTTCTCCCTAAGCGGCGGCTGTGCGATCTGACCTCGGTTAGGTCTTCGCGAGCGCGTGGCCAGGTGGAGATCGCTGGCGTGGTGATCGACGAGCTTCGTTGGCAGTGGCGAGGTTCTAGGTGGCACGTACGTGGGGATGAGGCGTGGCGACTGCGTTGGGTTCTTGCATCTTTGAACGATACCGTAAAGCTCTTGTTGCTTGCGTGAGATGATGGTGACGTGGCTATTGTGAGTGCTATTTTATTTTTTATTTTTTTGCTTTTTTATTATTTATATTTTGATTTCAAATCATTCTAACCTACATAACGTTTACGTACGAGGTTCAATTTAGCACAGTTTCTTACATTGGGATCGTATTGAAATTTCAGATATTTGGACGTTGGCTTGGACGAATTCTGAGACAATCCGAATTTTTGATTTAAATTGGATTTGAATTCAATTTAAATTCAAAGGTGGGTGTTTTAACCCACTAACAACTTCTAAAATTTCTTACGTTCATTAAGTATAATTTTTGATGCGAGTAGGAATTTATTTATGATTGTTTAGTAGATTTTTAATCATCATCTCAGTTATTTTGAATTTACTTGAATTAAATGGTTATTTAATTTATTACTGAATATAAATTGCCAGTTAAATACCTGTAATTGATTATCAATTCTATATTAACATTTATTGATTGATTAGGATGATGTATGTTGATTGTAGATATTGGATGAATGGATGTTGTATTCTATATCGTTATAAACTGCAAGTTCCCTATGGGTTGAAATGATACATACCCGAATGATCTATAGATCAAAGAAAAATCGTTATGGATTGAAATGATAGGCTCGAGCGATTTTATGGATATTATTTATTTCGGGATTGCGGTTTGAAATGATATACAACCGTAAAATGTTTAAATTGTGGATTAAAATGATAAATATCAGTATCACTTGACCCTAGGGTAGAAAATTATATACGGACACCGGATTGGTTAAATTAAATGATTTTAAAATCCTTAAATTTTTGAATTTAATGAATTGATGTTTTGAAATAAAATTAAATTTATATAAATTGAAATATTATAGAAAAATCAAGTTCTATGTTGAAATGCGAATTGGTTTAAAAAGGAATTTCTTTAAGAAATTAAATCGAAAGTTTAAAGTTAAACTTTTGTGTATAAATTTAATTCTATCAATATTGAGTTGTTGAATTTGTTTGAAAATAACTTTGAAGTATTTTGAAATTGGAGTAATCCATATTGATATTTTGAACATAGATTGAAACGACATGAAATTCGATAGTTTATTGAAGTTTGGTTTGCCGATTCGGAAATTTTAAATGCTCTAAATATGTTGAAATGAAATAAATATTTTAATTTGATATTAATTTCAAACTTATATTTTTAATATAAACTATTTTAAAATATATTATTTAAAAAAAATTCTAATTATTAAGATTTTCAAATTTATTAAACTATTTAACTAATATTAACTATATGAATTATTTTAATCAATTTTAAACAATTTTAATTTATTTTAAACTAATTAGACAATTTTAATTTTTTTAAATCAAATTAATCTATTTTAAAGCTATTTAATCTACTTTAATTATATTTAATCTATTTTAAATCTATATTAATTATTTATAACTATTTAAGCTTTTTACTTCCAAATTCCAAACCAAGTAAATGGATGGGTTTATATTCAAAATTCTTTATTTTTAAAGCAAATATGGTTAATGATGTCATAACCTGAGTTGGGATTTAAAAGTTATAACTAATTAAATATGATGATTTTCGAGTAAGGATTTTACGTATTTTGGAAGTATGATTTTTGAAAGAAATCATGATTTTGGAAACGATAATGATTTGAAAGTTATATAGTTTTGAGAATACGATATTTCGATATAAATTGTGAATTTGACTTTGAAAGAAAATATAATTATCAAACTATGATTTCAAAGGCGAATATGATTTCGAAAGTAAGTAATGGTTTCGAAAGTGATATGGTTTGAATTGAATATGATATTTTGATATCAGTTATGAAATGATTTTGAAAATGTAAAAGAACCATCTAGTGTGTAATAAGCGATTGGTTGTTAAAGAGACCAGGATCGGATGTTGTCATACTCTCTGCCAATATCGAAAACTATTTTGACAACTATGTACGCGGTGGAGATTCCAGAATGATGTAGGATGGTGGCGACGATCCTATATGAGTTATATATGTGGACCCGACTCCCATGAGTTGGCTTAAGTGGCTAAAATAGGAGCAATCAACGGGCCAAGTGAGGTCATTCCTCCGATCGAGCATACTCCATCGATACCATATTTTGACTTTTGATTTATTTGGTGGGCACCCTTAGATTTTTACTCAGGAGTGTGTTTCAAGGTGGGCAGTAGTAGCTGTTATGCGTTACCACCAGTCCAAAAGTGTAATTGGTATATCTACCCTGACATTGCCTAGTTGTGCCATGTCACTTACTTTAGGGTGCCTTCTACGAGTTTGTTTTCTACCATACCTATGGAGTGCCCTCTTACGGCATCCAGTACGGGCGGGATTACGGTACAGTATAGAGTATGGGAATATATAAAAATGTGTTAAGGGGGACATGGGTAACGCCTTAACGCTATTTTAATACCTTTACTTTACTATAGACATATTATAATAGCGTATTGTGCTACACAGTAGATAGTTTAACGGATCCTTAGGAAGTGTGAATCCCGAACACCTCTTAAGTTACCATACTCACATTATACACTGGATAGAAGATGTCAAACCCCATAAACATCTTTGATGCCATTCCACTCATATTTATTTACCGTTGATTTAACTTACATAAGATCTTTTAGTTCCGACTCGAGTGTTTTGTCTTTTCAATTCGCTCGGATTAGCTTGAGCATTTCAAGATTTGAAGACCTTATTTCTGAAGGACGAAGACGAAGATTGCATTATTGTTATTTACTATATTATTCCACTACATCACACTGTTCCGCTGCATTATTATTTATTTATCTATGATATATGTAACTCTGATTTTTTGTTATATAAGTATAATCAAATGTTTTTTAAACAGCTTCATGAACTGTTATTTGATTATTATATTTTGTCATTCCACTGCAAGGTTCTGTTTTGTTTTTTCTCTCTCTTCTTTTTCTTATTTACCCCATTAATAATCCGACCTTCTGTATGGTTTAAATTGGCACGTGTGTCTTCTTAAAGCGTCTAAAAAAGTGAGATGTTACAGTTGGTATCAAAGCTTTGGTTTAGTGAAAACCTTAGCTTTGTGGGGTCTTACTCATAAATAGGGTAGTAATACCCTAGAATGAGTCACTGAGTGTGTATATATATGAGAGAGCGTATTTATTAGTGTTATAAAAAGTCTTTATATTGTTGTTAATTTTTTTCGTTTTGTATTTATAAATTCTGGTTGGTGCATAGGACGCTATGACATCGATAGGGATTTCTAAACACTTAATAGGACAGACCGACATAATATTTGTTTTAAAACATAGATCAATGAAATAATTTTGCCTATTGTATATTTTTATATATAAAATATAAATTTTATAAATGGTATATTTGTTTGTAATATGTAAATTGTTAGGTAGTGAAATTTTTAAATAATTGTTGGGAACAAGATTTGGAAATAAAATAAATGAAAATCAAAAATTTAGAAATTAAGTTTGGGGGTTTTGAAAATTTCTTTCAAATGATTTTGAAATATACTAATAATATTATTTAGAATATTTTCTGTTATAAATATTTTAATATAATTTGAAGGAATTGTTTTAAAGAAATTTTGAAAAGAAATAAGTTCCGTACTCCCCTCTCCGTCGCTGGGAAATAATTTCGGTAATGAGTGCACGCATCATCGACATTCATTTTCGAGTTTCAAAGTGGAAAGGCCACTGTAGTAGTTGTACTGTAGATTTATTTTGATAAACAAATATAAATTTCAAATATCTTTAAATATAACCGGATATAAGTTAGGAGTATATACATCCATCCATTATTTTAATGATTTGGAGTGGAACTCGACATTTAGTTCTTAAATTTCTATGAACTAGAGATTTTCATGAATGAAATGGAACTTAACTAATTAATAGTTGGAACCTCTAAATGAAATAATAGATTAAATGCTAGGTTATAAATGAAATTACAAGAAAGTTGAAATTTATAACCTATAAAACAAAGGATCTGATTATTGAACATTAAATTAATTAAAAGAAATAAGATAAACTTGTGTAACTTTAAATTACATTCTTATAAACATATATTTATATATAACTTACTAAAATATTAAAAGTTGTAATGTTTAATAAGAAAATGTAATAGGATATTATGCAAGTAAAACTTAAAGTAATGAAAGTATTCAATGGGATTCTTTAATAAACAAGAATTTGATGTTATATAGCTATAAACTTTAGTTAAAATTGAAATACTACTATAATAAAATGTCATGGATAGTAAGTATTGTAAGTAAATGATTTGAAACTTAAGTTAATAAATTCATATGCTAAGTAATTGAATTGCATGCGAATGCTATAAATAAATGAATGTAAATAAATGAAGTAAGCACCAAATGAATGAATGTGAAATTATTTACAAAGAAGCTTATTTAGTACTCCAAGAATATGCTTACATATGATTAAAATAAATTGTATATGAATAACATATGTAAGAAATGTAAATAACATATGAAAATAAATGAATGTATATAGATGGAATTAAGTAATGAATGAATGGGAATCGAACTTTTGTAAGAAATAAATGTAAATTTAAAAAAAAAAGTCATTTTATAAATGATATGAAATGAAATATGTTAACATAAACCTAAATAATGGTAGAATATGTGTTTATTTTTGGTTTATGGATTGTTTAAGGAAATGATACTTCTAATTGTTTAGATGTATGAATAATCTATTGAGTTTTATCTAAGACTGTTGAGTAAATGATATGCTTAGTAGTTATTTGTCATTTTATGTAATTAAAAGTGTCTTAACCCGAACAAACTATTTGTTTGGTTGATAGGACGGATAATTGATTTGTATTGATTTAATATGATGATGGTATATTGGTTGCAAGTGATTGTTGTTCATGTTGATTTATTGGTTATAAATTGAAACAACTTAAAACCTTTCATTTTATATGATTGTTAAGCTCTTTGGATTATATAAGTGAAACACAGGTTATGGAAGCAATCGCTGCTGCTTTTGGTTTCATAATTTAAGCGTTGTTTGTCCGACAAATAGGTACGTTCTCGGATTATGGTTTATTAGCGGTATTATATATATTATCCCTTTGTTGAGATATATTATTTTGAGATATTGTGATATATATTATTATATTTGATATTATATTTTCCCCTGAGTCTCTTCGTACGAAGGAGACTTTGCCAAAATTTTCTGTAAATTTTGGACTTAGAAAATTTTATGAAATATTTTCAAAATTTTGTTGCTTGAATATAAAAGGATTTAATGATTAAAAAAAGGTATATTTTATTCGAATTATTTAATTTTGTAAATTTGTTTGTTTATACAATTAATATTTTTGAATATGATATATTGATTTCTTAATTCCTTCTTTGCCATCCTTTTTCCTTTTCGGGGACGAAAAGTTTTGAGTGGGGAAGAGTATAACGAGCCGTAAATTTTCGACTATTTAAATTATAAAATTAATGAGTTTTGGTAATTTAATAGTGAAGAAATAAAAAATCTGTAAATTAATAATGAAATGAATACTGAAATGATGTAACAAATGATAATTAAAGCTAATAATTAACAATTTAAATGAAATTACAATTAATCGAAATAATGTAAATTGTTATACTTGGTCATAAATGTAATATAAGTAAAAAAATGTGAATATTGAATTAACTAATGAAATGATATAATTAATGGTAATTGAATGAATTCAATATTATGTAAGAAATTATAATAATTGGTTGAAAAATAAACTTAAGTGCAATAGATCATAAGCCAATATAAATTTCATCCATTTGATAATAATGGATTGAATAATAAGATGGAAGTTCAATTAAATGGATTAATGGAAATAAATTGATTAACACAAACAAAGATGAAAATTTGGGTATACTGATGTAATGAAATGTAAAAAAAATGTTAACTATGTTATCAGATTTAAAATTGGTTGAGTATAAAGGTTGAAATCAAATGATAAAAATTTGTTAATAATGGAATTGAAATTGAAAATATGATTTAATTAATATAATATTGATTTATTTAATTAACTGAAATATAGCCATTTTGACTACTGACTTGGATTTCAACGAAACCTGTTTCATCGGATCCGTAATGGTAAATTATAGTAGGATTTCAAGTTTTATAGCGACCGAACTTGTCATTTGATCGCACGGGATCGAAACACATAGAAATCAACTTAATTGAAATCAATTGGAATCAATTTGGAATAAGCGGATTTTAACATAACTTCTTCATACGTTGGAATTAGGATTTGAAATCTATTCCATGAATTTAAAATATTTGAAAACATCTATTTTGATATATGGGTTGACCCATTTTTGTTCCGGGGGAAGAAGGGGCTTTTCGGGTCGTTTATCGTCCTAACCCAAATCAAATCCGATCCGTTATTTCTATTTTCTAACCTACCTATAAATATCTCGTTACAAACCCCAGCCACTCCTCATATTCATTGTATGTATGTACATCTCGTTCTCAATTCCTCATTCCAATAATAGACAAACAAATTCTTCATTCAATTTCAAATCAAAACCGAATCAAAAAAATCAAACTCCTCAAAATATATCGAATTAAATATCAAATTGAAGATCTCGACGAGCGCGTCTAAGATCTGTAGCTTGTTTTCCAATTTGAATCACTATGTGTCCAAAAATTGAAGAACAAATTATGACCGCTCATCGAGTCGCGATCAACTTCGATATATCGATGATTGGAGGATACATTTTTGTGGAGAGGTTTGAGGGGAGTGCATCTGCAATATTCGTTTGGAATTTCAATGGTTTGATCGAGTGTATAACTCGACTAGGGTTTACCCTAAGCGGCGGCGGCAGCTATGCGGTCTGTCCTCGGTCGGGTCACCATCAGCGTGTGGCAAGGTGGAGATCGCTGGCGTGGTGATCGGCGAGCTTCGGTGGTAGTGGCGAGGTTCTAAGTGGAGCGTACATGGGGATGAGGCGTGGTGATTAGGTCGGGTTCTTGCGTGTTTGAATGATACCGTGAAGCTCCTGTTGCTTGCGTGAGATGATGGTGATGTGGCTATTATGAGTGCTGTTTTATTTTTATTTTTATTTCATTATTATTTATATTTTGATTTCAAATTGTTCAAACCTACATAACGTTTACGTACGAGGTCTAATTAACGTGTGATTTCTTACATTTGGATTGTATTGAAATTCCATACATTTTGACGCTAGTTTGGACGAATTCTGAAACTGCTTGAATTTTTGGTCTTAATTCAATTTAAATTCAAATGTAAGTGTTTTAACCCACTCACAACTTCTAAAATTAATTATGTTCATTAAATTTAATTTATGATATGAGTAGAAATTTATTTATGACTGTTTAGTAAATTTTTAATCATCATCTCGGTTAATTTGAATTAAACCGTAATTTAATTTACTATTAAATATAAGTCGCCAGTTAAATACCTGTTATTGACTATCAGTTCTACATTGATATTTATTGATTGATTTGAATGATGGTTGTGATGGATGTTGATTGTTGATATTGGATGAATGGATGTTGTATTTTATATCGTTGAAAACTGCAGGTTCACTATGGGTTCAAATGATACATACCCGAATAATCTATAGATTAAGGAAAAATCGTTATGGCTTGAAATGATAGACTCAAGCTATTTTATGGATGTTATTTATTTGGGGATAGCGATTTGAAATGATATGCAACCATAAAATGTTTAAATTGCGAATTGAAATAATAAATATCTGTATCACTTTACCCTGGAGTAGAAAATTTTATACGGACACCGGATTGGTTAAATTAAATGATTTTAAAATCCTTAAATTTTTGAATTTAATCAATTGATGTTTTGAAATAAAATTTGATTTATATAAATTGAAGTATTATAGAAAAATCAAGTTTTGTGTTGAAATGCGAATTGGTTTAAAAAGGAATTTCTTTAAGAAATTAAATCGGAAGTTTAAAGTTAAACTCTTATGTATAAATGAAATTCTATCGAAATTGAGTTATTGAATTTGTTTGAAAATAACATTGAAATATTTTGAAATTGGAGTAATACGTATTGATATTTTGAACATGGATTGAGATGACAGGAAATTCAATAGTATATTGAAATTTGATTTGTCGATTTGGAAATTTGAAATGGTCCAAATATGTTGAAATGAAATGAATAGTTTAGTTTGATATTAATTTCAACTCATATTTTAATATAAAATATTTTAAAAATATAATATTTAAAAAAAATCTAATTATTAAGATTTTCAAAGTTATTAAACTATTTAACTAATATTAACTATATGAATTATTTTAATCTATTTTAAACCAATTTAATTTATTTTAAACTAATTAGACTATTTTAATTTATTTTAATACTAATTAATCTATTTCAAAGTTATTTAATCTATTAATTATATTTAATCTATTTTAAATATATATTGATTATTTATAACTATTTAAACTATTTTCCTCCAAATTCCAAACCAAGTAAATGGATGGGTTTATATTCAAAATTCCCGATTTTTAAAGTGAATATGCTTAATGATGTCATAACCTAAGTTGGGATTTAAAAGTTAAAACTAATTGAATATGATGACTTTGGAGCAAGAGTTTTACCTATTTTGGAAGTACGATTTTTGATAGAAATCATGTTTTTGGAAATGATAATGATTTGAAAGTGATATAGTTTTGAGAATACGATATTTTGATATAAATTATGAAGTTGACTTTGAAAGGAAATATAATTATCAAACTATGATTTCAAAGGCGAATATGATTTTGAAAGTAAGTAATGATTTCGAAAGTGATATGGTTTGAATTAATATGATATTTTGATATCAATTATGAAATGGTTTTGGAAATGTAAAAGAACCATCCGGTGTTTAATAAGCGATTGGTCGTCAAAGAGACCGGGAACGGATGTTGTCATACGCTCTGCCAATACCGAAAACCACTTTGACAACTGTGTACACGGTGGAGATTCCAAAATGAAGTATAATGGTGGCGACGACCCTATATGAGGTATATACGTGGACCCGACACCCATGAGTTGGTTTAGGGTGGCTAAAACAGAAGCAATTGACGGGCCAAGTGAGGTCATTCCTCCGATCGAGCACACTCCATCGACACTATATTCTGACTTTTGATTTATTTGGTGGCCACCCTTTGATTTTTACTCGAGAGTGTGTTTCGAGGTGGGTGGTAATAGCTTCTATGTGTTACCACTAGTCCGAAAGTGTAATTGGTATATCTACCCTAGCATTGCCTAGTTGTGCCATGTCACCTACCCTAGCGTGTCTTCTACGATTTTTTTTGTACCATACCCATGGAGTGCCCCCTGACGGCGTCCAGTACATGTGGGATTATGGTACTGTATACACTATGGGAATATATAAAAATGTGTTAAGGGGATATGGATAATGCCTTAATGCTATTTTAATACATTTACATTACTGTAGACATATTATAAGAGCGTATTGTACTACATAGTAGATAATTTAACGGATCCTTAGGAGGTGTCCCTAACACCTCTTAAGTTACTGCACTCACCTTAGACACTAGATAGGAGATGTCAAACCTGGTAAACATCTCCGACGCCGTTCACTTATATTTATTTACCGTTGATTTAACTTACATAAGATCCTTTTGTTCTGACTTGAGTGTTTTGTCTTTTCAATTCGCTCGGGTCAACTTGAGCATTTCAGGATTTGAAGACCTTATTTCTAGAGGATGAAGACGAGATTGTATTATTATTATTTACTATATTATTGCACTGCATCACACTGTTCTGCTGCATTGTTATTTACTTATCTTTTATATGTATAACTTTGATTTTGTGTTGTATAAGTATAATCAAATGTGTTGCGAACAACTTCATGAACTGTTATTTGATTATTATATTTTGTCATTCTACTGCAAGGTTCTGTTTTGTGTCTCTCTGCTTTTTCTTATTTACCCCAATAACAATCTGCCCTTCTGTATGGTTTGAGTTGGCACGTGTGTCTACTTAACACGTCCAAAAAGGCGAGACGTTATAGTTGGTATCAGAGCTTTGATTTAGCGAAAACCTTAGCTTTGTTGGTTCTGACTCATAAATAGGGTAGCAATATCCTAGAGTGAGTCATTAAATGTGTGTGTGTGTGTCTATATATATATATGAGAGATCGTATATGTTAGTGTTATAAAAAGTCTTTATATTGTGTTAATTTGTTCCGTTTTGTATTATGAATTCTGGTTGGTGCATAGGACGCTATGACATCGATAGGGATTTCTAAACACTTAATAGGACAGACCGACAAAATATTTGTTTTGAAATATAGGTAAATTAAATAATTTTCCTATTGTATATTTTTATATATAATAATAATAAATTTTATAAATGATATCTTTGATTCTAATATGTAAATTGTTAGGAGGTGAAATTTATAAATATTGGTTGGGAATAAGATTTGAAAATAAAATAAATGAAAATTGGAAATTTAGAAATTAAATTCCGAGGTTTTGAAAATTTCTTTCAAATGATTTAGGAATATGGTAATAATATTATTTACTATATTATTCCACTTCATCACACTGTTTCGCTGCATTGTTATTTATTTATCTCTGATATTGTAACTCTGATTTTGTGTTGTATAAGTATAATCAAATGTTTTGTAAACAGCTTCATGAACTGTTATTTGATTCTTATATTTTGTCATTCTGCTGCAAGATTTTGTTTTATTTTTCTTCTCTCCGCTTTTTCTTATTTACCCCAACAAAAGTCCACCCTTTTGTATGGTTTGAATTGCACGTATGTCTGCTTAAATCGTCCAAAAAGGCGGGATGTTACACTAGCTGTTTCATTTTCCCTAGCCTCCACTAGTTATTTCAATGGACGAAATCTTTCATGCTTTCTCCCTCCGATCTCTCCAACCATCGACAACTAGCCGAAGACTTCTACATGAAACTTGTAGAGCTCGGGGAGCTCTAAAATATCAACGATCGAGATCGAAAATGACGTGACGTGGTGGCAAGAAATTAGCGACGAAGGGATGCATTCATTAGAGTTGTGCAGGGAGGAGGGAGGAGGGAGGCACCGAGTTCGTCTAGGCTTCGGTCGTAGGGGGTGTCAAGGTAGAGGTGTGTAGTGGTAGTTCCTGATCGAGTTATCGGTGAGCCTAGTGGTCATGGTGATGGGATATTTAAAGGCGGCGATGGGTTTGAGTGCATGTAATTTTGTCTGGAATGTGATCTTGAAGAGAGGCAGAGACAACTGTGATTTGAAGATTTAGAGATGAACGGCTATGATTTATTAGGTTTTAAAAAAAAGAGAAATTTATTTATATAAATTATATCCAAATCTTATACAAAGTGTATCTTTGTCATACAAGGTCCGAATTGGATGAAACAAGAGGCGTTGGAATCGTGGCGATGAGCACTACATTCTGTAACAGATTTGGAGTCGTTTGGAGCTACTTAAAATTTTAGGTTAAATCGAACTTCGTTCGCTTTGATTTAAAATTGAAAACTCAAGGTGAGTATTTTATAACACCCACAAATACTAGAATATTTTTATGTTAGTTAAATTTGAAATTATGATGCTCTATAAATTTATTTATCGTTGTTTGATAAATTACCTTTGAATTAACTATGGAAAAAATGATTGACAGTTTAATCTAAAATTGGAATTTAATTGCCAGTACCCGATGGTAATAACTAAGAAATTATTGTGAATTATATTGACTATTTGGATGATTGATTGTGATGGATGCCATTGATTGACATTTTGGATGGTTTGGATGTTTATTTATTCTAATATATCCTATTATTGCCCTATATATTAATATAAACATTAAGTTGAATTATTTCGAATAAATTAGGAAAAGTTAGAAATGATATATACCTATAATACTGTGATTTGGATTGAAATGATATATATTCAACCCTGAAATTAAATTGAAATAACAGATCACTTGGCCATAGGATTGAAAATTAAATACGGACAACGGATTGGTTAAATAAAATGATTTTAAATTTTAGGTTGAAATTATTGAAATGATTTGGATTTAAAGAAATAAAATTGAGTTTATGGAAGTCGAATTCTTTTCGAACTTGAGCTTAAATTGTGCAATCAAGTTGTGGTAATTGAAATTGTTAAAATAATCGAAGATGAGATTATGAAGTTATAATCGAAATAATATTTAAAATTTGGAAATTGGATTGTTTTAAAAGATTGAATTTTTATGCGAACTTTGAATATTGCTAAGTAAAAGTGATATAAAACAATATTTCAAAATTGAGCTCAGAATTGAATTATATTTGAAAATTAGATTTTTCAATTGAATGTTGAAGGTAAATTCAAGTAAGTGTTTTAAATCGATATTTTGGAAATCAAACTTGGAACTGAAATCGAAATTGAATTATTGGAAACCGGAGTTCAAATTGTTTTGAATCAAAATTGAAATTGAATCGATTGAATGGATACGTGAATTGACTTAAATCGGGAAGTTGGAATTGAATCGGTTTGACTTTGAAACTATTTTCAAATAAATTACTTTGGTATAAATTGTTTAAAATCTATATTCTTTAAATATTTAAATTATTTTGGTTTTCCAAATTATTTTACTATATAAACCATTTTAATATTTAAACTAGTTTAACCATTTAAACTATTTATATTGTACTATTTTAACCATGTAAACTATTTTTAGCCATTTTAACTACTTAAACTATTTTTAACCATTTAAACTATTTTTAGCTATTTTAACCATTTGAACTATTTTTAACTACTTTAATTATTTAAACTATTTTAAAACTATTCAACCTATTTTTTAAAAATTTCAATCTGGTTGAGGCTGGAATGTTTATTTTCAAATCATCGATTTAAATACAAATTGGGTTGAATGAAGTTATACCCAAATTGGAATTCCAAACGAATTTGGAAGTGAAATCGAGATATTAAGGCGAAAATTATTTTGAGCTGAAATATTATATTTTGAGTATGATGATTTCAAATTGGATTTGATTTTAAAGAGAATATGATATTTTTATATCAAGTATGAACTTATTTTCGAAATGTAAAAGTATTAACCGGTGTGTAAAACGACATTTGGTTGTTAAAGGGACCAGAGCTAGATATGGGCATACTCTCATTCGATACTGGAACCACTTTAACAACTATGTACGTGGAGTGATGGTCCAGAACGAAGTGGTTGGAATTGGCATCTTTTAAAGGATTTGAAGAAAGAGAACAATGATGGATTAGCATGACGCTTGTGCCAATTTGAAACGACTAAAATAGGAGCCGTACAGGCCAAGTGGGTAAGCTTCCCCGAGCAGACAAACTTTTTTGCATTACCATCATTTACGTTATGATTGATTGGTGTGCACCCTCCAAATTATAGGAGTGTCGGACGTGGTGGGCGATCATGGCTATGATGCGTTACCACCAGCCAGGAAGGGTAAACTTGTTGTATCCTACTTTGGGCATTGCCTCACGTCCCTTGTCATACTTTTATCCCTAAACGAGACTCATACGATGTTGGTTTTATGTTGTCGTATCACGGCGCATACCTATCCACCGACTGTTTAACTAGTGTTTTATATGCAAACTGTACGACAATGCTTAAAAACGCGTTAACCACGTGGATCAATGTAAAGCCTTAATGCTAAGAAAAATATTTATTTTACTTACTAGACATTATATATATAGCGTATTATACTACATATAAATATTTTGATGAATCCTTAATAGATGAAAATTTTCGTAACGTCTCTTGAGCTATTGCACGCATGTTATAACTGGATAAGAGATGTGCAAACCCGTAAATATCTCTGACACCGTTACACTCATGTTTATGCGATATTGATTTGACTTACATAAGGATTTTTTAGTCATGGCTCGAATGTTTTGTCTTTTCATTATGCTCAGTTCAGCCATGAGTTTTTCAACTTATTAAAGATTCATTCTGGAGGATGAAGATGAAGAGTTGGTATATTATTACAATTAGTATGCATGCATCATGTTGTCTCTATATTATTTACCTATCTCTGATGTGTATATATACGAAACTCTAATGAATGTTGTATTGAATATAATCAAATGTATAACAGAAAAAAATTTATGAACTATTTATTTGATTATTGCATTTTATCGTTCCGCTGCAAGATTCTGTGTTTGTTTTCTTTTTCTTTCCCTATTTTTCTTGATTAACCCCAATGTTATCCATGTTCCGGATTGTTTGGATTGGATATGTGTGAATTATTATCAATTTAACCTTCCGAAATGTGGGTCGTCACAATTGGTATCAAAGCTTTGATTTAGCGATAACCTTAGCTTTGTAGGGTAACTCATTAGAGATAGGGTCGACAGCACCCTAAAATGAGTTTGAGTGTAGTAATAGATAAGAGCGCGTATTTGTTAGTGAATATGAAATGTTTTATATTGTGTTGGCTTATTGGTTGAGCGTTTATGAATTTTGATCGGTACTGGAAGTACAACCATATCGATAGCGGTTTCTAAACCCTTAAACAAGGTAAATCGACATGCTATTGTTTTGAAATTGGATAAATGAAATAATTTTATTTGATTATATTTTATATATAAAGAAATAATTTTTCAAAAATTATTAGGGTACATTAATAGTGTGAATTGGTTGTTAGAAATGATAATATTGATCATTCTCATTTATTGTTTGATTGGTCAATATTCCTAAACTATTAGCTATTATATCATTATAAGAAAGTGAAATTGTGTAAATGTGAATTGTAAATTATAATTTGCAAGTAAACTGATCATAAAATTGAGAATTTGAGAAATTTAAATTTCGGTGTTTTTGAAAATGATTTACAAAGTTTTGAAAAAATCTAGTCGATATTAGTCGAAAAATATTTATAAAGAATATTTTAAAAAGATTTTTAAAACAAATAAATTCAGCACTCCTTTCTTCTATCGTTGGAAAATAATTTCGGTGATGACTGCGCAGCATCATCGATGTTCATGTTCAAGTCTCAAAGTGGGGAAGATTTTTGAGAAGCTTGCTTTTCTTCGAAATTGTTTTTGATAATGGATTTTGGTTTAAACTCCAAAAGTATGATTTGATGTATAAAAGATATAAGTACATAAACATATTTCAAATGATTTGGAATGTTCCAGGTGTTTTTAATTTTTAGTTCTGTTAATTAAAAATCTTCAAATTAATTGAATGAAATGAAATATTTGAATAACTAGAACTTATAAAATAAGAGGAACAAGAATTCTAAATTAAATGTTTTAAGGAACTATAGATCTGATGTTTGCAACTCTTAAATTGAAAGTAAGTAAAATTTAAATCGGTTAAAAAAAGTGAACATACTAATTAAGTAAAAGTGAATCAGTTAATTTGTATAATACCAAATTACATTCTAATAACATATAATAGGACTTATAAAATGTTAAAGTTAAAATGGTGATTTGGATATATAATGGGATATTATACAAATAAACAAAAACCCAAAAATAATTAAATGTATATAAATGGAAATTTAGTTGTAATAATAAATGCTATGTGGTTAACTAGTATATTATGAAATGATTAATGATGTTGTGGAATAAGTAAGTGGAGCTTAAGAAAGTGGACAAATGAATTAAATATCTTTGTAAATTGGTTATAGGATTAAATATAAATTTAAATTGAATTTGTAACTTTTGGGATAGGGGCATTTGATCAAAAGGAAAAACTTAATAGTACAATTATTTTCTAGGACACACATTCAAAGAAATTACTTTCAAGGCCAAAGTCAGCAGAATAAATACTTTCAAGGACAAAGTCAGCAGTCCAATTACTTTCAAGGACATAATTTCATAAGTTTTAGGCCCTAGAAACTATTTTTTTTTTGTTTTGTCCTTGAAAGTAATTATTTCAATTGTGTGTCCAAGAAACTAATTCCACTTGCTAATGAGGCCCTTGTGGCTAGTTTCCACTTTGGGATAACTATTAACTTAGAAAAGTCATATATAAGAAGTTGGACTTTTATAGAATGATTGTAGACTAAAGTGGTGATTAATAAAATATTTCACAAATAATTTTGTTATTAAAGGAAATTATGAAAATGAATGTGAATGAAAAGGATTGGATGTAACTAAGAATCAATTGGAAAAATGAAGCTGAATTTAATTAAATTGTAGAGAATGTTTAAAATGGACCTAAGCAAGCAAATCCTATGGGATGATGTTTAAGAAATGGTAGTATTAAAGAATATGCTATGTAAAGAGATGTATACTAAGTAAATAAGGGATATGAGTAATGGATTGTGAATAATTGATTGGAAATGAAATGAAGGTAAGTAAAAAAAATTAATACAAATGAATTGGATAGAAATCTATTGAAAGGTAATATGTAAGTTTTACGTATATTATTTTATTCGCATAACGTTCTGATCCAAATTCGAGCATAGAATTTTGAGATAATTTATATCGACTTGATTTAGGATTTTTCACTCGATTCTCGATGGTGAAATCGGGATATGGATTTTCGATTTGATTCTAGAATTCTCTATCATAGTATATGGCTATGCAAGGTGAATAACAGTTTCTAATCAAGGAACCAAATCTGAGTCCGCACTAGTGAGTCGTGGGAACGATACTAGTTCGGTAGTGAAACTATGTGTGATCGAGTGAGTAATCAGATTTGATATTACGCACGGACGATATATTTACAACATACGGGCTTAAATAAAGTAAATATTGGAAATTGGAAAGGAAAATTATAAATTGATTTTAAAATATATGATTAGATATCATGGGCAAATGGGACACAGGTATTTGAAATCAAGAAAAAAAATTGATTGCCGACAAAAAGGTACGTATTTAGTTTGTTATTTGATTTAACAGTTTTATGATGGAGCCACTTGGCTTTTGTTTTCTTTCGTAGGATCGGGGCCGGTAGATGCATTTTGTAGTTGTTCCGGTCGAGCCGTAGAAAGGAGACCCTACCGCAAATCTGGATGTTAGATAATTTTTTGAAGTTTTAAAATTTTACAACTTATTTTTCTGACTAACATGTAAATTACGTAAGCCGAACGGAGTAGCAGAGTAAAAGCATAGTAATCATTTTATAAATGAAATTTTTATTGTTTTATAAGTTGATAATTTAGAATAAAATATATCAAATGTTAAATCTTTTACTTAACTTCTTTTTAAGGACGAAAAGTTTTGAGTGAGGAAGATTGTAACGATCTATATTTTTAGCTAATTTAAATTATTGAATTTGAGTAGAGAAATGGCTAAAAATGGTTAAAAATAAAATTTTCATGATTTTGAATGTAAGTTATTGGGGATGAACTTGAATAAAATTTTGAAATAAACTAATTTCGAGATTTAAGTAATAACCAATAGAAAATAAATGATCTATAGGTCAATAGTATGACTAAATAATAAATGTTAAATTCATTAGATGTAAATAAAGTAACTGATTGATAACTAAAATCAATTTAAAAACTAATAGTGAAATTTGTTGAAATTGAATAATTAATTTCTTAAATTTAATATTGGAAATTATATGAATAATTGAATGCTGAATTTAATATGATTAAGATTGATGTCCGAAGTTAATTTAATATTCACTTAAACAACAATGAAGATCGTTAATAAATAAAATTGGATTTAAAAGTGAATAATTATAAATTGGAATTTCTATATTATAATCGAGACGTTAAAATAGCAATTTGGGACACGATCTTGGATTTCGACGAAATCAGTTCTATTAGATCCGTAATAGTGTACTATTATCGTATTTCAAATTTCATAGCGTTTGGAGTTATCGTTTGGTCGTACGGGATAGAAATGCGTTGAAATTTATTTTGAAAATTCAACATTTTAATTCGCTCCCAAAAGCTATCTTCCACATACGTTTGTATTAGGCCCCGAAACACGTTCCATTATGTTCGGAATGAGGGTAGAACATTGTAAATGCTTGGCGGCATTCTACGCTTGGAGTTCGTCCGGAAAAGTGCGGGAATAGTAAAAATAATAATTTTATTTATGTATATATATATATATATATATATACGCGTATTTCAGAAGCCCTAGCTGTTTCTTTTGCCCTAGCCACCATGAGTTATTTTAATGCCCGAAATCGTTTCATACTTTTTCCTTCCGATCTCTCCAACAATCGATAAATAGCCGAAGACTTCTATATGAAACCTATAGAGCTCGGAGAGCTCTACAATATCAACGGCCGGGATCAAAAATGACATAACGTGGTGGCCAAAAATTAGCGACAAAGGGCTGCATTAGTCAGCGTTGTGTAGGAAGCAAAGAGGCACTAAGTTCGTCTGGGCTTCGGCCATAGGAGGAGTCAAGGTAGGTGAACGTAGTGGTAGTTCTTGATCGAGTTATCGTTGAGCCTAGTGGTCGCATAGATGGGATATCTAAAGGCGGCGATGAGTTTGAGTGCATGTGATTTTGTCTAGAACATGATCTAGAGGAAAGGCAGAGACGGCTGTGATTTGGAGATTCAGAGATGAACAGCTAAAATTTATTAGGTCATAAAAAAAAGAAATTTATTTATATAAATTATATCCAAATCTTAGACAAAGTGTATCTTTGTCATACGAGGTCGCAATTGGACGAAACAAGAGGCGTTGGAATCATGGCAACAAGCACAACGTTTTGGAAAAGATTTGGAGTCATTTGGAACTATTTAAAATTTTAGGTTAAATCGAACGTCGTTTGATTTGCTTTAAAATTGAAAATTAAGGTGAGTGTTTCATAACGCTTACAAGTACTATAATATTTTTATGCTAGTTAAACTTGAAATTAGAAGTAATATAAATTTTTTGATCATTTTTTTTGATAAATTGTTCATTGAATTAACCGTAGAAAAAAATTGATTGACATTTAAATCTTAAATCTGAAATTGGAATTTAGTTTCAAATAAAATACCCGATAATAGTAACTAAGAAATTTTTCTGAATTTTATTGACTGTTTGGATGGTTGATACGATGGATGCTATTGATCGATATTTCTGATGATGGATGTTTATTTATTCTGATATATCGTATTATTACCCTGTATATTATTTACAGTATATAAACAGTAAACTGAATTATTTCAAATAAATTAAGAAATATGTTGAAATGATATATACCTATGATACTGTGATTTGGATTGAAATGATATATAACCATCCCTAAAATTAAATTGAAATAACTGATCACTTGGCCGTAAGATAGAAAATTTAATATGAATACCGGATTAGTTAAATTAAATTATTTCAAATTTTTGATTGAAATTATTATAATGATTTAGATATAAAGATATAAAATCGAGTTTATGGAAATCGAATTCTTTTTGAACTTAAGCTCAAATTGTGGAATTAATTGTGGTAACCGAAATTGTTAAAATCATAGAAGTTAAGATTTTGAAGTTATAATAGAAATCAGATTTGAAATTTAGAAATTGGACTATTTTAAAAGATTGGCTTTTGTTCGAACTTTGAATATTTCTAAGTAAAAGTAATCGAAAACAATTTCGAAATTGAGCTCGGAATTGAATTATATTTGAAAATTGGATTTTTAAATTGAATATTGAAGGTAAATTCGAGTATTAAGTTGATGTTTTAGAAATCGAACTTAAAATTAAAATCGAAATTGATTTAATGGAAACCGAAGTTGAAATTGATTTGAATTTAAATCGGAATGGAATCGATTGAATGGAAATGTGACTTAAATTAGGAAGTTGGAATTAAATCGGTTTGAATTTGAAACTATTTTCAAGTAAATTGTTTTAGTATAAATTGTTTAAAATCTATATTCTTTAAATATTTAAATTATTTTGCTTTTCCAAATTATTTTACTATATAAACCATTTTAATATTTAAAATATTTTAACTATTTAATCTATTTTTAGCCATTTTAGCCATTTTAACTATTTTTAACCATTTAAACTATTTTTTTAACTATTTTAATCATTTAAATTATTTTAGCTATTTTAATTATTTAAAGTATTTTAAAACTATTCAAAATAATTTTCAAAAATTACAAACAGGTCAAGGGTGGAATATTTATTTTTAAATCATGGATTTAAATACGAATTAGGTAATGAAGTTATGCCCAAATTGGAATTCAAAACGATTTTGGCAGCGAAATCGAGATATTAAGGCGAAAATGATTTTGAACTAAAATATTATATTTTGAGCAAATATGACGATTTCAAAATGGATTTGATTTTAAAGCGAATATAATATTTTGATATCAAATATTTACTTTTTTCGAAATGTAAATTACTAACCAGTGTGTAAAACGACATTGAGTTGTTAAAGAGGTTGGAGCCGAATATGGGCATCATCTCTGTCAGTATTGGAAACACTCACAACTGTGTACATGGAGTGATGATCCAGAATGAATTGGTTGGATTTGGCGTCATTCGCTAGATTTGAAAAAAAGAACATATGACGGATTAGCCTGGCACTTATGCCAATTTGAAATGATTAAAACAGGAGCCGTTCACCGGCCAAGTGGGTTAGCTACCCCCGAGCAGATGCACTTCTTCGTATTGCCATCATTTACATTGTGATTGATTGGCGCGCACCCTCCGAGTTATGGGAGTGTTGAATGCGGTGGGGGATCATGGCTACGATGCGTTACCACCATTCGAAAAGGGTAAACTTGTAGTATCCTACTTTGGGCATTGCCTCACGTGCCTTGTCATACTTTTATCCCTAAACGAGGCACATACGATTTTGGTTTAGTTTTGTCGTATCACGACGCATCCCAATCTACCGACCGTTTAACTAGTGTTTTATATGTAAATTGTACGATAATGCTTAAAAATACGTTAAGGGGGATCAATGTAAAGCCTTAACGCTAAGAAAAATATTTAGTTTACCAACTAGACATTATATATATAGCGTATTCTACTACATATAAATATTTTTATGGATCCTTAAGAGATGGAAAATCCCTTAACATCTCTTGGGTTATTGAACGCACATTATACACTGGATAGGAGATGTGAAAACCCGTAAACATCTATGACGTCGTTACACTCATGTTTATACGATATCGATTTGACTTACATAAGGATATTTTAGTCCTGACTCGACTGTTTTGTCTTTTCATTATGCTTCGATCAGCCCTGAGTTTTTCAGATTATTGAAGATTAATTCTGAAGGATGAAGATGAAGATATGGTATATTATTACTATTGTATGCCTACATTATTGTAATGACCCTGACTCGACCTTCGAAAATCGACACCCAAATACATCACCCGTATTCGAATGTCGTAGATTCAAACGTTGAGTCTGGTTCGTCGGAGCTTATAACAACATTATGTCATAACAACACAGTGGAAACAGAAATGAAGTTTTATTAATAAAAAATGGGTGCAATATCTGATACAAATGAGATATCAATATTAGAGATACACAATAGCGGAAAGATAACACAGCAGAAAACACCAGCAACAGTAGTGGAAAGATAATGTCTTCAATGCCAAGCTCCAAACTCCAAACCAAAAGCTCGAACCACCATCAAGCCGAACTTGAAACGTAATGTGATCGCCAAACCAAAGACTCCAAGATTGCCAAAAGCTACACCTACTATTTGATTATCTGAAAACCTGATTCTAGGCTGCCCGTGTGGAAAATTGTGGGCACCAGAGTTTAGAAAGGGAACAATAAACTCCAGGCTAGTCATGGGACTGGTATGAGAAAACAAGCAGTTTATTTGAAAAAAAATAAACAAAAAGGAGTAAAAAGAAATTCGCTATGCTTTTTGAAAAATGAAACACCATAAGGGCTCCCAGCACACACACAATGCAATCGCATACTTGGGGGAGATTTCTCCTTATGATAGTCAAACATGCTTGATACGTGAAAATCCTTTTGATATTATTATTAGTGCATATTGTAGAAAACATTTCGAAAGTATAATATTAATCTTAGCCAGCATACGTACCATTATAGTATTCCTACTATAGCTACCGTGTTAAATGGCTGGTTCTACAACTAAAACCGTACAAGGCGAGTATTGGATGATTGGATTTCCAACAAATAGTCAGGCTAAGGAAGTTCCCCACCACATGGGTACGCCTCTAGAGGGCAGCCCCGAGAACCTAACCGACACTCGGCTAACGTAAGGCCGGATTACCTCTGTAACTAGGTAACTACTAACACGAGTGTGTCATTCCTCGGTCGTCACCGACCTTTATCCAAGGATCCTCGACACCAAAAAATTCCAACAACCACATAGGTTAAATATCTAGGCTCCATACCATGGTACCACCTTTTATCCAGAAGGAAATGCGCATACCTTAAAGGGTGCAACCCACATAACCTTGCCGCATTCTTCCTGTTTCGACCATTTTCGGGTTGTGAGGTTCGACGAAGTCTCATCCACGAAGCTACGCTTTTCACAAAAGCCATGCTTTGATCAATAGATGATCAACAACACTTAGCATGCCACATTACCAAATTGGGAATGTATCACCGGTAACCATCAACTACATAACATCTGAGCTCGTACGTCTCAGAGAAGGGTGTTAAGCTAAGAGAATAAATTCTTCACCACCAAACAGAAATATATTTGATAGAAACCAACTTTACATCTCAAAGTGCAACGTCAGACATACATCCATACAAGTTCGTTCCGGGTTTGAACGGAACCAAAGGCTCTTCAAAGAATCCCTTGCAAATCCGGGTATTCAAAATCCCGATCGGACTCCCCATCACATATGGAGATCTCTATACTGGCAGGACTCAGTGCAGAGACATTCGATAGGTAATCCTATCGTTCTCGAAAATAACCTGTCTTCACCGCCATCTTCAAAAGCTATCAATTTCGTCGTATCACTATTCGAAATGGGTTTTATGACATAAAGTCATCTCTTAGCTAAACCGAATAATAAGCGCTAATTTTAAAACCATATGGATATATTGGGATCTTAGTTAAGTCACAACTTATTAACCAAAACGTTTCTTTCAAATGGTTTAAACAAATTTCCACTTTAATCTTTTAAATAAAAGATTCACCCTTGAAGATCTTCTTTAATTTTAAAACAAGGTTTACCAATCTTTAACAAAGATTCATTCATAATTTTCAAAACAATTTTCAATTTAATTCAACCATAACTGAAATCCTTTCAACAAAAAACTAAAAATTCTTTTGTAATACGAAAACTGTTATTATTTGAAAACAAATTCTTTTCACTACGGAAAAATTCGATTGAATTTACTCAAGATATAGCCTTTTAAAAGTATAAAGCGAAAAATCAGCGAACTGCCGTGTTCTCGGTAAGTTCTATTTGAATTAAATTTAAATTTCTAAAATAGTTTATTCAATATACATCAAAATGGTTTAAAATCCATATATATATATATATATATATATATTGTATAACTTATATAAGCCTTTCAAACCATAATTTCCAAAATAATTTCAAAAGTTAAAACAGATATATTATATTCAAACTAAATTTCAATTTCAACTTCTTTTCCAAAAGCTTTTCATATTCAACTCAATTTCACTTTCAAACTAATTGGATTCAAAATTCAACAAAATAATATTTAAATTCAAAATATATGTGACTTAACCAATTCCTCGTGAAATCCATATTTGTGTGTGTGCGGTATAGTCCAGGGGTTTTACACACTATAATAGAATATCACAACCACAATCAATTTAAGCACAACAATATCGATAAGCGATATAGTCCTATAACACTTATCTTCATTCATAGATTCACAGATAAATATGTAAATTCATCGCAGATAAATAAGTCACAGTTCACAGCTCAATCATATCATAGAACATCACACATCAGAGATATCAAACAATTCAAATCATTCCATACATTCCAAACATCCATAAGTAAGATCAATTAATCACCTGATTAATTTAAACCAGATTAATAACTTATGAATAAATAACTATTCCTGGTTAATTTACATTAATTAATTACAAACCATTTTAATTAATTTTCCTTTAACCATTTATTAATTAACCTTTAATAATAGATTAATTAACCTTTAATTATTAATTAATCAACTTAAATTAATAAATCAATCAACCTTAACCCTTAATTATTTAATGAATTTTTTGTCTACTTATCATAAATAAATTAACCTGAAGTTAGTTACATAAATTAATTAATCCTTAATTTATTACATTAACAAATCATCCCCTAATTAATTAATTAATTAACCTTTATTTATTAAGTGATTAATTCTTAATTATCCTTTAATTAATTAACCTTTGATTTCAAATTATCTTTTAATTACTTACGTTAAGTAATTAACCTTTAATCACTTGATTAATCAACCTTTGATCATTAATTAATTATTCTTAATTAATTACAATAAGTGATTATCTTAATCACTTATATTAATAAATTACAAATTAATTTCATTAAGTAATTATCCTTTAATCCATTGATTAATTTTCCTTAATTATTAGTCAATTTTCTTAAGTAATTATCTTAAGTAATTAATTACCTTTTTTAATTACAAACCAATCTATCTTTAATCATTACTTAATTAATCTTTAATTAAGTAATTACTATTAAATTACAAATTAGTGATCCTTTAAAAACTTAAGATTGTCCATTTATCTTGATTAATTAACTAATACCATTTGAAAACAATTAGGGATCACATTGATTAATCACTTAATATATATATATATATAATTATTTTAAAACAAAAATAATTGATCTTTAAAAAAATTAATTTTAAACCTTTAATTTTTGAAATATATTTATTATTAATCTATAAATTAACTTAAATTTTTAAGTTAATTAACGACTACAAACATCTTTCTCTTTTTAATCCACTTCTTAATTAAGCTATTTAATTCCTCATTTAAAAATAAGCTTAAGAACTAATTAATGAAAGCATATACACACATACACACACATATTTAAAATATCTTAAACTTGATTAGTTAAAAATAATTTTAATTTAAAACCTTTAATAAACAATATTGTATAAAATAACTAGTTTAACAAAATTTGTTAAAACTTGATCTAACTTTTTCAAACTTGTTTAATTTTAAAAAATTTCTACTGTAACACCCTGAACCCGAGTCAAACCCGAATTAAACTCGAGCTCAACTTCAAGTTACCCACACTTTTCGTTTCCCCAAGCTACTTTGCGAAATTTTTCGAGTCAATCCCGAGACAATGCTTGTAACGACCCGGGATTTTGGACATCTCGAGTTGTGAATATTAATTTATAATATTCAATAATATTGTATTTTTATATACAATATTTCCATAAATTAATGGTTAATAATCTTATGTAATTTTCCAAATCAACATAATTTGAATTTTCAAGTCTATATTAAATTATAGATTGGTTTAAATAGAATTTCTTACATATATACATATTTTGTTTTGAATAAAAATATATGTGTAGATTGTTTGAAAACATATATGCATTTTGTTTAGAGATTAAATGTGTATATTTTATTCTATAAGATAAACTATATTAAAGGATTTAAACTTATTTAAATCAAACGGTCATATATATCAGAAACAATAAATTTACACATAATGATAATAGGAATTCATGACATTATGGTATCAGAGCCTAGGTTGAGTCAATACCTAGGTTCGAGCGAGTTTCTCCTTAAGGAATAGGGTCTGTAGCAGCTTGTTAAGTCTGAGTGTGTGTGTGTATGTATACACGAGAGCACGTACTTGTTAATAATATAAAAATGGTTTTATATTGTGTTAATTGATCGGTTAAGTGGCATATGGATTCTGGTCAATACGAGTAGCTAACGTTATTGATAGGAATCTCTAAACATTTGAACCAGGCCAACAGACACAATATTGTTTTAAAGGGGTAAATGAAATAATTTTACCCAAAATATATTTTCTATATAAAAGGATATGTTTTTCTAAATATGTATGGAATTTAAAAAGTTTGGTTGTGATGATAATAATTTATCATCTAGGATTTAGTGGTCTTAGTTGTCAACCTTGTGTATTTTTATTAGTTGCCCTTCTTGACTTGAATATACCCTTAGAAATAGGACTCTTTAGAATCTAAATCTTTGGAAAGAAGAATTTGCTGAGTTTATTTACTAAAGAAATTTGGAATTTTAAACTAGTAAATTTTGGGAAAATTTTCACACTTTACAGATAATTTTAGAACAATGCGTTTCTAAAAAAAGGATGTTGAAATTTAAAAACCCTATTACAATTTAATTGTTATATATATATATATATATATATGGATTTATGAATTGAAGAAATAAGTTGTTTATAAGACAAAATATATATAAGTGTATTTTCTCCATCCGATAATCACTTTTCAAATATGTATATTTAAATTATTTTGAAAGATGATTTTATAAAAATATAGGATAATAGGAATTTAAATGGTGAAATGAATTTTGAAATATAACCCTTGATGTATTCTTTAGTTTATAGTATTCTAAAACCATAGGATCTCATATTTGGGTTTTGATTTTGACTGTAGAGAACCCGTAGTATTAACCGAGGTGGAGAAATCTCAAAGGCCAGAAGGGATGGCAATTATGGTTTGGCTGGGAGGTCTCAGGAAGATCCGGGTGAACCGTCTATGTCCGAGGAAATGCCAATGGAGCCTATCGAACAACCACAACCTCGAGAAGAAGAGCCCAGGGAGGAGGCTGAGAAAGAACCTGAGGAAGTATTCGACGACGAAGAGGAATTTGAGGTCGAAGAGGAAGAGGAATTTGAGGTCGAGGAGGAAGAGGAAGAGTTCGATGACCAGGAAGAGTTCGAAGATGAGGAATTTGTCGAATCAGAAAATGAGGACGCGGTTATTTGGGATCTAGATAATGCTATTGAGCAGCCAGATGGTGTAGGTTTTATTCATGGGGAGCCTGATCCAGAGAATGCCTGGGTACCAGATAGTAATGCAGAGGTCAGGGAATTATCGGGAACGGAAAGAGAGGACTCTAATAGCGAGAGTCCATGGTTAATTGGGTTGTTTTCTCTTAGTAGAGTATGCTTTTTGTAGATGTTTTGACCCATGGACGTCATGGTTGTTTGATATTAGATGTTTGGTAGGGTAATATATATATATATATATATATATATATATATATATATATATATGGTTGAATGGATGATGGTAACAGCTGTAGGAATATTCTAGATGGTAATTAATGTAATGTAAGTTTTGATAAACAGTTTGAATCTATATATTTACTGGTTTGGCTTTCTATTGATCTGTTCTAATCTGTGTGGATAATTTTACTAAATTAATTATCGAATTTTGGGGACGAAATTCATTTAAGGGGAAGGAACGTAACGACCCAGGATTTTGGACGCCCCGAGTTGTGAATATTAATTTATAATATTCGATAATATTTTATTTTAATATACAATATTTCCACAAATTAATGGTTAATAATCTTATGCAATTTTCCAAATCAACATAATTTGAATTTTCAAGTCTATATTAAATTATAGATTGGTTTAAATAGAATTTCTTACTTATATACATATTTTGTTTTGAATAAAAATATATGTGTAGATTATTTGAAAACATATATGCATTTTGTTTAGAGATTAAATGTGTATATTTTATTCTATAAGATAAACTATATTAAAGGATTTAAACTTATTTAAATCAAATAGTCATATATATCAGAAACAATAAATTTACACATAATGAGAATAGGAATTCATGACATTGAATTAAATTGAGATATATATAAAATTTGGATAAAATTTATAATGAAGTAAAAGTAAAAAATTTGATTTCGGTGTGTGTGTGTGTGTATGTGTGTATAGACAATGTTGTCTATATTAACTAAATAGAAGTATTTCTAAAAAAATGATATTTGTTGAATTAGAAAAATGTAAATGTGTAATGATAAGTTGAAAAGAAAATTTAAAATATATAAATTGACGGAATGTTATAAATAAATAAATAGATGTGTATATGAATCAAATAAATAATTGGAAAGAAACTATATACACATTGAATAAGGAATTTTATAATACTTAAGTGATAAAACGTTATAAATAAATTTAAGTATATAACAAAGACTTAAGTATAATAAGAGGGGTTATATATGATTGGGAGAAACAATATACACATAGATAACAAATGATTTGAAATATTTGTAGATAATATATGTACATATTTCAAATGAAATTGTGCATATGGTTATACAAACAAGAAGGATTTAAAAATAATTTTATACCACAATGAAGTTTTATAACACATCGAGTATTTAATATTGAAAGTAGTTCTATTTTTAACATATATATATGGGGTATTTAACATAGAATGTTACGTTCTGTTTAAAAAACCTATGTATTTTTATAAAAAACAAATGAGACAAGAGGTTATTTTAATTTACTGAGTTTTCACCTTTATTTCATAGTATGAATGACAAATGCAAATTTCAATTAAGTCAAAAGCAAAGATAAAACATTAGCTATTTTGTAGTCTTTGATTAAATTAACACATATATATATATATATATATTTATAAGATAAATTAATTAAGAAATGTTATTTCAATATAGTTTCTCATTTTTATTTTTATTTTTAAACGTATAGAAATAATACAAATATTACTTTGTCTAACAATGTGAATTATGAGCTGTTTAAATCTTGAATATATTTGCAGACGCTTTTAATAGTGTATGATTTACATTATTTTAAATATATAATTAGAGAAAGGCTGTAAATTATTTACTGTAAGTAAGAAACCAGAAAACAATAACAAGTAGCAATTATATATCTTTTCAAAAGAAACCAGAAAGAAAATAATAATAATAATAAATAAATATTAATCTAATTCGAGTAAGCTGGAAAGAACCAAAATACAAATTCAATTACTTTTCAATTTTTCATTTCACCCTAAAAAGGCAAACATTTATTTCAACAATCAAGGGATTATTTTCATTCATATACTTAAAGATAATACATACATATATTTGTCTTTGTTCAAACCTAAACACAAAAATCTTTGTATATAAGAAGCTGCAACATAGATAGGAAGTAGCAAAACCCATTACCGTAAGTAAAAAAGTAAGGAAACTGGTTAGTGTAAGTATCCAGGAAACAAATACATACGACAGTAATTTTGTCTAACCAAAGGAGGAAGTATCTAACAAAATCCATATTCCTTTCACAATCTCTCCAACAAAAAGGAAAAACCAAATTTTCAGACCAACAAAATGGAAACTCCAGCAAACAAAATGTCTACTCTGTTCACTATTCTTGATTGTAGCTACATGTATATATTTGAACCATCTCAGGTTTGAGTAATGGGAGATTGTAAGCCTATGATTCAAGAAAAAAAAAATAGAGCTCTGTTAAATTTCTTAAGCAATTAAAGGACAAAGTTTTAAGGGTGAGAGGAAGAAAAAATAGTGTTCTGTTTATCAAGAAGAAACACTTTGATGTGTTTGCTGTTCAAATTCAAAACACAGGAATTTTAAAGAAGCTGTTCAAATTTCAGATTTCAACTTTTAGTCAAGATTTCAATTTCAAGTTTTGAAACATCTGGAGTCAATGTGGAAGGTGAGAAACTAAGTTTTCAAAACCTGGAAATTTAAACTTACTCTATTACTGTAAATATAATGTTCATTTAGCCTTTAAAAATCTTAGTCTTTTCACCTGGTCTATATTTCATGTTGATGCAAACTAGGAGTTTGTTTACTTTCGAATATAGTTTGTGAAAAAAAAAATTGTGTAGAAATAGGTTGTGTAGCTCGATAAGGTACTATTTTATAGTGGAAACCCAATTTTGGTCGAAATTTAATGTTTTTATTTCTAGGATTTAAGTACGTAATCTCGATTCTTATAAGAAAATATGAATTTTAGTGGTCAAATTATAATTTTTAGTGATGATTATTTTGAGAAATGGAAAGATGATCGGTTTTCACTCAAAAATATTTTCTGACGATTTCGTCGAAGGGGGGTGATGTGGCCTGTTCTGATAGGAGTAGGCGATCATGGTGGAGGCATCTACCATGGCCGTTTGTTGATTTTGGGTTTGGTTCGGTTATTCGAATCAAATTTAGGGTTTAGTGAGGATTTGGGAAATGGTGGAAACGGTATTGATTTTGGAAGTGATGTGGTGACCGAGTTCTTTGATTTTGGGTAGGGAGTAGGAGTAATGGATGCGCTCTCGTTTGTGATAGGCGGCGTGCCAATTAGTGGCTGGTGGTTGGCGCGGTGGGTCAATGTGTGGGTGTATGTTGGATGTGCATGTTTCCTCGAAGTGGGCTGTTCATCAATTTTTTGATCAGAGGAATGAGGGACTTTGGTGAGAGTTCGAATGGAATCTGGAATTGTGATGTGATTAGGCTTGGACGTCGCTACTTCGTGATGGTCATTGACGAGGTTATGCACGTGCACGTACATCACCGTGCACAGGCGGTCCAGGTGAGGCGTTTCCGTGTTCGACGTCGCGTTCGATCGGTGATGGTGTCGAGCTATCTTCGGAGTATATGCTTGAATTTATCGAGCTTGAGTTGTTGGTTCGTGGTGGTCGTTTGGCCGTGTTAACAGTGTTGGAGTTATAATCAGGTGATGGGAAGAAGAGGGTTTAGGGAGGAGCAGTTTTTTTGGGCTACGGCTCGCTTGAGTGGAGTGTTATATGTTTCAGTTGTTTCTTTCTTAGTTAAGGTTTTGGGCTTGGGCCGATATGTTTAGGTTGATTTTTAAAGTTGGGTTTAAATATTATAAGGGTATGGATATAACGCAAGGAATTTGTAACAAAATTGTTCCAAAGCATGTAGCATGTAAGTGTTTAGGGTATATGCGTTGAATCAATCATCTGTATATATATATAAAAAAGGTTGCTTAAGTTTTACTATAGACAGAGAATTTATTTTAAAGGTAAATAATTCGTCTACTTTAAGTTTATTTATGATAGTTAAAAATAAATATTTTATTACAAACTAGTCAAGCCTTTAAAATAATAAATTATTTATTATATTTGAGTGTTGGATAAAGTGAAGTATAGATTGAAAATTATTAAGGGAAATAAATAAATGTTATACTTTTAATTAACAAAAAAAATTCTTGAGTGATCTTATAGTAATTATTTAATTTCCCATAAAATAAAGTGTTGTTAAGAAATTGTTCGTATCACTAGATTTTACGCCATTGTACGATCTATTGTGTAGATTAAATAATAAAATTTTATAAACCTTACAGGCAGAATTAAAATCCAACGTTGGAATATAAGTGTCATTGTGTAATTTTACACGGCTGATCTGTCAAGATGTTCCCAAATTGAATATATGTGTTAATAGTAGATTTTTCAAATTGTTTGACGTCCTGACGACGGAAACTGACACCATTCCGCTGAATAGTAAAAATTTAACTCTTGTGGATTGTATAAGCCATCTATCTGATACTATCTAATACTAGCATTGCTAAATTATGATCTGTTATTCATACATGTACCTGTATTTCCCTGTTAATTATATTTGGGAATAAAATATCGATCTATGGAAGCTAATTGATTGAACATTTGAAATTGTGAAATGTGAATGGTGAATTGATAAGTACCGTTGAGACTGATAAGCCTTATTCTGTTTTGATTGATTTTGAGCCTAGTTTTGATTTAAAAATAAATATTATTTAGAATGTATTAAAAGAATTAATAAATATTTTGAAATATCAAAAGTAGTTTATATATTATTGTGAAAATCGTTTTAAAAGGTATAATTTTTTATAAGTATGTATTATTTAAATTATATCAAGTAATAAACTGTTTTGTATTGGTTCCTTAAAGAATAATTTTTATTAAAATAATATTCAAGTATATTTTCTTCAATATACATCTATTTTATTTAAATGTTGTTTAGTTAAAATTTAAAATAACATTATAAAGAGTATTTTACTAAACTTGTAAATAATATTTGGAAACTTCATAAGTATGATTTGGAAAGAAATGGTTATATATATATATATATATATATATATATATATCGAATGGAATAAGCTTTCTTAGTAAATTTTAATTCGTTAGGATTCGAAATGTGAACAAGGCTTAATGGTTGCAATGGGAAATAACTTGGTCGTATTGGTTGGTTATTTGATAGTTAAATAACCGACTATCAATATTGGACAATACGCTGATCGTTTCGAAAAGACCGGGATCGAGATTAATTTCTCGAAAACCACTTCGATCCGGTTTATACGTTTTTGTGAGGAAGACGAGTTCGGAGTCGAAGATGGAGCAGTGAAGTGCAAGGGCTAGTCGCTACTAATCCTGAGGATGTTTCCAAAATGGATGTAGTAGGACTAGTGCCTTCGGTTCCGTTCGAACCTGGGACGGACTTGTATGGATGAATGCTTTCGGAACATTATCAGGTGGACGATGGTCATTCTAAGGGATATGTGCTAAAAAGGTAACGCTTAGCCTCAAGCCTCATCAACCGGGAATGACTGAAAATCAGGGGTTATGCAGCAAGGCTAGGTGGGTAGCACCCATTTCAGGGTGAGGTCATCCCTGTCTAGATGTCCCTTTTATTTCGGCTTAGTGGTGCGGTTGCTGATCCTAACCATGGGGTGATTTTACTCGGGATTATCCAGTAAGGGGTAGTCCTGGTCTTGTGTTGCAGGGGGTCGGGAGTGATCCTCGGTACAGTGATCTAGGCTACGTACTGTGACAGATGGTACCCCAGTGCCTAGTCATTAGTTGGAAATCCATTCTCCCTACGCGTCTTTTACGAGTTTTGTTTGTATTACCCACTCCGTGGCTAGTAGCTGGAATTTAATGATGCAACAATTTCGGCTATTTTAATAAGTATTTGAAAGTAGACCCTATTATAATATCAGAGAATTTTAATAAAAATGTTTTAGCGATCGTAAGGTAAAAACCCGACAAGTTTATTTGTGGCGTGGTCTTACGAGATGCTTTTGTTTCAAAGGATTTTCTAACTTTCATAATCAAGTTGAGTGTGTTTCTCATGCCGATTTATCAGACTGACCCGGGCTGGGTGTTTTTCCTATATTCTCGGGTCAGATCAAGCATATGTATTCCAGGTTTAACTGGAAGAGTGGAAGCTATTCAGGGAAGGAGCTGGATCAGTAACGTATTCTCGTAAATGATTATATTCAGTCTGTTTGGTCGTGTGGTTATGGTAGTAAGGACAGGGTTGATATAACTGTCCGAGTTGTATGGTTGTAACTCTGATGTAAAACATGTGTATGTTATATAAAGCAACAATTTTGGTTTCATGTAAAGATTTGATTATATTATAATTTAGTCGATCCGCTGTGAGATTCTGATTTGTTCTCTTTTCTTCTTTCTTCTTTCTATTTCTACCTTCTTTCTTTCTTTCTTTCATTATCCGTCTTTTCGAACGGTTCAGCTGACAAGAGTGGTTTAATGTCGATTTAAATCGGTACGGAAAAATGGGTCGAGACATTGCTTCTTCCCAAACTTACAACCATACCAGATTCAAATGTTCATGCGTGCACGTGCGCGAGGCGTCGGAGCCATGGCGATCGACGCTGCAACCTCCCTCATGTCATCGATGATCTACTCTGTAACCCACACTACACAGATCGACGAATCTGACATAAAATCAATTTTTAGCACCCTCACCTCCATCTGGAACACAACCCGTCACCTGAAATCACCTTGTCCCGCCGCTTCAAGCCACCAGGAACCTCGCAACTCCGACTAGAGATCCATCTATCATCCATGCACCTTTTCCCCTTGCTCCGGTCCACCCTGATGCACCGACGACGTTGAAATTTCCTCGACAACCTCCTCGACCCAACCAGTGCTTTGAACCCTAAATCAACAAACCCACGCAATGGCGATGATCTATAAGCTCATCCACCATTTTTCCTATAGTATCCATCCTACCAGCTATCACCACAAACAAACCCGATATCTAACTCATCGTTGATCACCAGTATTTTCCAAAAAAAGGAATCCCGTTCAACCCAAAATATCTTGACAATCCCATTCTTAAAAATCAAGATATTCGTACCAAAATTCATCATTTGCTGGCACGAATCCACTTATGAAATCAAATCAAGAGGTTATGATCATTGACTTCCCTAATTATAAAAGTTTTCACTGTAATTTATTTTTAAAAAGTATTTACTAAATGTTTTTATTTGTGATTATTTTTAAAAATGGCTTTACATTGTTATAAATAATTTCCTTTCAGAAATCATAACCTCAGTTGATTTAAACAAGAAGATATGAATTTTCTTCTCTGGTGTATTTTGGGTCTTTTGATACAACAGATATATATATATATACACACACACACACACACATACACACACACACACACACACAGAGGCATGCATACCTCAATCCACACATAAATACATATACATGTGTATATATTTACATTCATTCATCATTTTTCACAACAACCACTTCACAAAACATCAAGTATATCCCAGATTCAAATTTAAATAGGTCAGTTTTCTCACCTGGAATGTTGAGACAGAGAAGAATTTAAGCCTGGAATGATATTTGATTTTAAAACTTGAAAACTTAGCTGATCGGATCTTGATTATGTTGAGTTGCCTGAACTTGCATGCTTTAAATTTGAGATGCTCTGTTATGTAGCTTCAAGATTTTTGAGATGAAACTTGGAAAAACTGGAACTTGATTTAGCTTTAGGTTTGATTTGATTTTTATGGTTTGTGTTTTCTTGATTTTCTTTTTGTTTTAATTCTCAGGTTATTTTTGTTTTTAGAAACGAAGATGAAAGGAGATTGAAGCCAAGTTTTTTTTCTTAAGAATTATGTTTATATTTTCCAAAACCAATTTGCCACTTGTATTCGTTAGTTACACTTATAAATGCATGATAAAATTATTCTACACCTGTTAATTGCTTGTATAATCATTTTACAAATGTCTTAAATATCCATTTTTATGTTTAGACCCCTTTGTTAAACTTTTATTCATTTTAATTTTTTTACATATATTTATACTTTTATATATCTAAGAATTATGTTTCTTATAAATGTATATATATTTTCAATTTAGTTTTACATATATATATATTTAAATGTTTATCTCATATATATATATATATACACAAACTATTTATTAAAAATATAGAGGAAAAGTGTTTTAAACCTTTTATTAATTTAAGTTAATTATACTTAGTTATGTTTTATACATGCATATATTTTCTTATTATTTATACTTTTATAACTATTTATATAACCTTAAGAAAAGAATGATTTTAAAATTAATTATACATTAACAAATAAACACACACACACACACATATGTATGTGTGTGTATAAGTTTTAAAATATAGAATTTAATTTTAAACAACTTTTGAAAATTATTTATATCCAATTCAAAATATAACTTTCAAATCACAATGTGTGTGTGTGTATTATATATACAAAATTAGAAAAAAACTTTTATAAATTTAAAATAACACTTCCAAATATATATATATATATATATATATATATATATATATATATATTAGAAACAAATTTTTATTAAATATAAAATATATAGTTTTTAACTCCAATTCATTTTCCAAAATATTTATCTTTTGAATTTCAAATCAAAATTTCTATTCACAATCTATATATATATATATATATATATAATCAAGCACTTATCTGATTTGTTTTGGGAAAAATTAAATAAATTCACAATTTAATCCAAATTTATATTAATTACCAAATTAAATTTGATTCAAAACCAGGATCATTACAATCATGTTGTCTACTGCGTTATTTACTTATCTCTGATATATATATATATATTTGGAACTTTGATGGATGTTTTATTGAATATAATCAAATGCATAATAGAAACAACTTCACGAACTGTTTATTTGATTATTGTATTTTATCGTTCCACCGCTATATTCTCTGTTTGTTTTCTTCTTCTTTCCTTATTTTTCTTGATTAACCCCAATGATTATCCTTGTTCCGGATTGTTCGGATTGGACATTTATGGATTATCATCAATTTAAAACTTCAAAATGAGGGTCATCACAAATCGAGACCCATTGGATCGGTTCTTGACGACCCGATAGGTCTTATTATCACCCTTGCATCGAACAAATAATATCAAATGGTATATTATTTAAATTAATCTTGAACAAACATTGAACGGTCTATTCTAATTACTGTTCCACCAAAAAAAATCTCAAATGGATGAATTTTTCAAATTAATCTCCAACGATCTTCAAACTGTTTGTTCCTATTACTGTCGCATCGAATAAATTGTGAATTGATATAAGGCAAATAAGCAAGATGCTAAATGTAACAGCCCACAACTTTAGCGATTGAATATTTAAATGATTTATTTAAATATTTTATCGTTAATCGACGGAATGTCATTATACCCTATTTTTTAATGACAGAGGAACTGGGTCACGAAACACTCATAGTTGAAACAGCTTTTCCAACATGATAAAATAAGTATAAACTTGACTATGTCTGACGTCGGTGTATTTTTGGAGTGAATTGTGATTTTTTGAAAAAGAAATGGATTTGGGCTAAGGCCCACTAGCTTAACTATATGTAGCTAACCCCTTCATTATTTCATTACCACTTCTCCATTCACGTTCATTCTTCTTCCTCTTCTCCCAATTCTTCTCTAATTACCAATTAATCCACTTCTAATCCCCATGCCGTAAATCATTAAATGAAATTTCTAAAATCAAATAAAAATCACCATAAATCATCTCTTCCTATTCTTTAAAAAATCAACAATGGAAATAGCATGAAATGTAATTTGGAGCCTAATATCGAAATTAAAGAGAAGCATTGATTTGGTATTGTTGATTTGGGGCATGGTTTAGAGAAGAATGGTATAGTGGGATGATTTTTGTAAGCAACGACCTTTTCGACCCTCAAAGGTCGACAATAATACATCCATGGTATTCAAGTGCCTAGCATCCGAGTGGTAAAAAGAAAGATTGTTGGGGTGAAAGAAAAGAAAAGGCAGAACAGAATCTCACAACATGATGAGTAATATATAATATACACATAATTTTTACAAAGTAAAACTGTAATACACATACATCAATCAGAGTAAACTAATCTATCGTCAACCTGAACAGTTATAACAACCTATTCGTACAAATGTTGATAAATACAAAAAAATATATGCGAATACGTCTTGAAGGCATATGGCTCGTCTTCTTAAGCTCCAAAGCATTCATAACTAAACTGGAAATATGCTCGGGCTGGCCCAAGCATTATAGGAAAATAACGCCCAGATCAGTCTAGTAAACCAGAATCAAAAACACAAATCATATTGATTGTTATGCTTATAAAATCCCACCTGGAAAAATGATATCTTATAAGACCACGCCACACATAAAAACAGATGAGTTTTTGCCTTACATCTGCCAAACCAATTTTAGGAAATCTTACGATATTATAATAATGTCTAGGGTTTAAAATAAATAATGAATCATACCTGGAATTGTTACATTATTAATATGCAACAGTATACTTAGTATACAACTAAGTCCGTAAAGGCATGTATTGGAAAATGGATTTCATACATTGACACTGGGATACCGCCTACCACAGTACACCTCTAGAATAATATGTCGAGGGCTTCACATGGATCCGTATAAGTTATGACCATCCTACCCCTTCCTGGATAGTATCGAATATGTCATAACCTCAGTTTTCCTCGACTAACCATATCTGGGGCCACAAGCATACATAACCCATTAATAAATATCGACTTAGGTACAAGTAATGACCATACCCTAATGATAGAGAACTACATAGACCTGAAACATATCCTCTGTTTTAGTCATTACCGGATGTGAAGCTTGAGGCTACAATTTACTTTTTTAGAAAATCCCACTTGTAATGCTAATAGAGCCCTTTAAGAAACAATGTAATGTAGCATTAATCCATACAAGCTATTTAGGATACAAATAAATGAAAGTCTCTACTTCTACTACATCCAATTTGAAAAAACCCTCAGGATTAGTAGCAAGTAGCCCTTGCACTTCAAAGAACTTTGTCTTTGATCATCTTCAAGATGCATCCAATTCAAATTCTTACGATGGTTCGATGTAGTTTTCTGATAACTCATGGTTATCCGATCCTGGTCTCTCCAAACCAACAATCGATAGTTTTAAAACTAGACAAGATTTTATAGTCGGTTATTTAACCACCAAATAAAAAAACAGTCAAATCAGAGATTTAATTTCATAAGAAAACCAAGCATGGTTAAGAATATAAGCAACCACTAAGCTCTTTAATTAATCCTTTCATTAATTAAAATCACTTTATAAGCACTTGTATCAAAATACATTTATATATGTATGTATGTATGTATGTATGTATGTATGTATACCACACATTCACTATACATTAATACTCTTTCAGTACTTGGAAAATATATCCATAGAGTTATCTCAACAGTATAAGCATACTCACAAAACACCACACTTTCAATATTTAGAAAATGTAACGGTCTACTTGTCTTAACGGTATAAGTATATTCACAAAACTTAAGGAAGTTTTCACTTCCAAAACCATACTTATTTGGGTTAAAACAAATATCACTTAAAACACTGATAATAATAAACCCAAAAAAATTTCCTTTTTGATGTAAGTAAATGGATCGTATTGAAATTAAACCAAATATATTAACCCCCACTTTCTGATTTCAAACTCGTACTATCCATGATCAACAATGTATTCAGACAAGTTAGCGTACTATCCCTACCTCGACATACATTCTTAATTCTTAGGATAGAGAGAGTTTTCATACCTTGGAGTTTGGTGTTAATTATGAAAGGAATAATTTTCATACTACTATAATTTAAAATGACCATTTATAGGAATCAAACCCCATTTCCTTTTATAGAATTCCTTTTATAAATCTCTCTTATATTTACAAAACTCCTTTATAAATCTCTATTCTATTTATAAAACTTCTTTTATATATGTCTTTTATAAACCTCTTTTCTATTTATAAAACTTCTTTTATAACTCTTCTATACTTATTACAAAGCTTCGGTTTTAAGATATGACTAAATACTTTTCATAAAACAATCACTCCATATATCACTATAAATTTACAACTATAATTTAATTTCCAATTTATCAAAACGATATAATTCCCTTTTTTAAATACCATTTATAAATATGTTCTTCTATTTATAGAATATTATTTATAAGTTTATCTTTCTATACAACATTTTATATTAAGCGTTTCACAAATATTTATTTCAAAATATTTCTACCTTCTATAAAATAGAATCATTTTGTATAAAAGATAAGTTCTCTTTCCTTTTTTTACAAAACGAACTTTTTTTTTATACTAACTTTCTATAAATTAAATACCTTCCAAAATACTTTCAAAACATTTCCAAAACGGTTGAAGTTCAAAAACCATTTCCTAATAAAATAACATAGAAAATTCCAAAAAATCTCATTTAAAATCATCCTCGGAATCAAACCATTTCCAAATCAAAAACAATAAACAATAGTGTTTGAAAATACTAAAATGTGGTACAGAGTTATCACATCATTTAACAAGTATTTTTAGTGATTTGCACTAAAAGAATTCAACTTTTGCGACATATCAAGGTCACATCAAATAAGGCCAAACTACCAAACTTTGACATTCAAAAATTTATATAATAAGTATATAACTTAAATGAAAATCAACAATGGTGAGGAATCTGGATTCTCCTACAAAATTACATGTATTTCATTTTAAATGCATATAGTTTTCAAAAGCTTTAGAATTCAACCAAACCAAACAAATAAATCATTCAAGCACAAAAACACTAATTTATCTCTACCATATATCATATAGTGTTCAATCAAATGTGAGTAAACCCACCAAAATTCCAAGTAAAGCTTACATGTTCTTTCTTTATCTGAAATTAAACGGAGTTCGATTTAGCTCAAATCCTACCAGATCCAAACTTGATAAAATCAAGTCCAGTGTGTAGGTAGCACTTACACGAGTGCAATGCAAGAGATTACGCCTCGATTGAACCTCCTACACAAAAGTTATTCAATTTATGAAATTTTAGACTAATATTTAAATTAAATTAACTAATTACTCCATTAATAATTACCCACCCCATAATCGTCTTCCCCATCCAAAAAAACGTGCATAGACATATGCACGCACAAAACCATCCATGGCCATGACTTTCTCCCCCTCAATCTCCCGCCATGCTTCATGAAATGATGCGCCATCTCCTCCATTCTCCTTCTCTTCCCGCAAGCACGAAAACCCACCCACATTATCAAGCTCGGCTCTCCAATCCCATTTGTGACCTAATGGTCATTTGTCCCCGTTGCAAATGTCGCACATCATCAGACAAGTTTGCACCACTTAAAAGTCTCACCACTGTGTCGTCCTGCCACCATGAAAACATTACCCCACTCCATTCCGTCTAATTCACCTTAAATCGATGAAAAAGTGGTACCTTAGTTTCACCACACAGCCACCCACCCAATCATCACCGCACTCGACTTCGAGCCCATGGATTCTAAGCTCTCACTCACACGAGTTAAATGGATCTCCAACGCCATAATTTATCTTTGACCGAAGCTCTTAATTTTGAATTTTGATTTTGGTGGCTAGGTTAAAGCATTTACGGGAGAGGGAAAAATGAAAAAGGAAAGATGAAAAAAGGGAAAAGCATAAGGTGGAGTTTTTCTTATTTTACAATTTCTGATACTTCACTACACGATATCCCATTTGCATACTAAAGCAAATGATAGAAATAAAAATATAATAATGCACAACAATCTAGCAAATGATAGAAATAAAAATACGATCATGCATAACAATCTGACATGATCACCAAACAATAATAAATTACACTTGTTATCTTATTCTATGAAATTTCAAAATACCAACATCTATCGGAAAATACGTCAAACGATAATTAAATATTTCATACAAATTAGAAATTATGGTAACGTCCTATAAATTCATTTAAAAATGCGTCATTGAAAATTCATTTCATTATTAACAATTTCTTTCCTAGTTTTTTACTAAATTAGGAATCAAATTTCAATATTTAAATAAATTAAATATTCTCATTTAAAACGTAAAAAATCGCCGATCCTTACAATTCTCTTTATAAATTTACATATTATACTTTATATATTTTTTTATTTGTGATTATGTAGTCATTTGGAATGATTTAGAGAATATTAGTAATGTAATTAGGCTGTTGTTTAGGCCTTAAACATGTTTAGATCATAGCATTCATTTGAATCCTTAAAGACCATGCTTTGACAAGATAGTAAGCCTTATACTTAATTTGGGTTTAATTGGATTAGTATTATGACACTATGGTTTGATTTGTGATTAATTTAGTTGTATAATGAAGTGCACCTCATTAGAATGTAGCAACAAAAACATTTGAATAATATTGGGAAAAGTTAGTATTCTAATTAAGTGAGTTATCAGCTCTACACTTATTATTAAAGCGATTAGAGGTCTTATGAAGTTTAATTAGAATTTGTAAATATTATTTACAAGAAGTAATCATTTTATAAAATAACGGAATATTTTATAAAATGAAGATAGTAAGCTAAGTAAACGAGCTATAAGCTCTACACTTATTATCAAAGTGATTAGAGGCTTAAAAAGCCTTAATTAGTACATATAATATTTCTTAAGTAAGAAAATAATTTTATAAGTGAAGGATACAAATTATAAAATATTATAAGATTTTATAAAATAAGAATTAACATGCATTTTATAATTTATGAGTATATAAAATAGTAATGAGGATATGTTTTATAAAATAGAAAGAGATTTTATAAAATAGTGATAATGATATATTTTAAATAGAATGAGATTTTATGAAATAGAATAAGATTTTATAAAATAGTATAAAAGCGATATTTATAAAACTATGAGATTTTATAAAATAATTGAAAGGAAGTATTTTATAAAATTGAGATTTTATAAAATAGTAAGAAGAAATTATTTTACAAAGTGGCTATTAGGATTTATAAATTAATTATAAGATGAATACTCAATTCTTGATGAAAGAATTTTGTAGTATAAATGATTAAAAATGATTTACAAGCTAGTATTGTTTTTTATAAAATAATAGGATAATTTTAAAAAATAGTACAAAAGAATACTTGACTTTTATAGAGGAGATTAGATAAATAAAGGTATGCATTGCTTATTAAATAATCAAATTCTTAGTTAAATATATATATGTATGTTTATGTATATAGATAGATAAGTATGCGTATATGTATATTTAAAGATATATAATAATCAATACGATTCAAGTATGTAGTTAGAATCGTTGGATGGTTTGGACTCTAGATAATTGTTGTTTAATTGTGTGATTGATTATATGTGTGTTGAAACATGCTACAAGCAATCTTGTGTAGCCATAGCGACTGCCAGTAGCGCTAAGTTGCGTAGGAGAGTACTAAATCGAGCAATTGCTCCGATGAAGCTTGAAATGTAATTTTTGAAGCTTTATGTAGTTGCATATACATCTGTGCATATGCGTGCATGAGTGGGTGTATAGACACACATGTGAGATCCACCAGAGGCGAGAAAGTTGGTTGAGTCCATCTTGGAGTGTTAGAGGAGAGTAGGTTGGAAAAACCGTCCCGTAGAACTCTATGCGTAAAAGAATGGTTTTCCGTATCGAAATCTGTTTTCAAATATTTAAGAGACCACTTCCAAAACATTAACTACCGAACTCCGAAAGAGGTCCGATGCGACGAAGGCAAGTTGGGAAAGGCTTGACACGACGAATGATTGGCCTGGAGGAAGAGATGATGGGGATACGACGCATGAATCGAGATGGAGCTTCAGAAATTTCGGGTCCTATGCCTAGATGCTAGTTCAGTTTACTAGATATCCCAACCAGTTGACTGAAGTCAGTTGAATAGCACAAAATTCAATTGACTCAATGATGCTTGTTTGGGATGTTTAGCCCAGGCTTCGGGCATTTTGCGTCGGACCGAACTCCTATTGCCCGAGCGGCATCAGTACATTTCGGGATGACATTGAGATGCCTTAGCATGACGTTGCAGTGACAGGATGATGAATTTGTATCGTGTTTGTTTTGGTATGTGGGTGCACTATGTGACTCTATATCACTTTGGTATTCTTTGTTTCTCTATTTATTATTGGATCCTAATAGATGCCTGGGTACATAAGTGTGCCGACTCTATCTGTTATTGGATCATGGTAAATGCCTAGGTATGTTAGTGTTATGACTCTACTTATTATAAGATCGAGCAGATATCTGGGTCTTTAGTGTGTTGACTCCATTTATTATACGATCGAGATAGATGTCTAGGTGTATTAGTACGATGATTACATTTATTTTTAAACCTAATAAATGCCTAGGTACGTTAGTGTGCTGAATCTATTTATTATTAGACTGTGGTATTTGTTAGAGTATGTTAGTGTGCTGACTCTACTTATTATAAGATCAAGATAGATGTTTGGTTACATTAGTGTACTGGCTCTGTTTATTGTTGGATCGCGACAAATTTTTGAGTACGTTATTGTATTAGTCTTATTTATCTTGAATCGCTGGATCGTGATAAGCATACGTAGTTGACTTCACCATCAGTAATGATGGGTATTGCTTTGAATTTCTTAGTTATGGTATGTGTTTCAAGTTGACTTTTGTTGTGATTCTTGCATTTAATGTCATTTTGTACTTCGTGATTGACTTATATTATGATTTTCCTACTTTTGGATGTTGGATTACTTATATCATAGCATGATCGTTGTGTTTCAGCTACATTGTATGGTTGTGCTGACTCATTGATTTTAGGAAAAAAGCAGGTTATAATATGATTTCCTATATCTTATGATGGGTTTACTTTATTGTGTATGGGCTATCTAGGTTACCCGTAAGCCACATATGTGGAGAAGGCCGGATATGTCTTAGCAGTTCTTGTTCTATTTTATATACAGTTTTTATATACAACCTTTTGATATAGTTGCCCTCACACCAGGTATTATGTATAACCCGCGTTTTGTCCCTCTATTAATACATGAAAACTCTCGGGTGCTCGATAAAGTAGTTGGAAATCGGATGCTTGTAGGGATAAGCTATCATAGTGGCGCAACTGAAGCTTTACAGGTGAAGACGATAGTTGTATGTTTATATACTTGATATTATTGTAGTACATGACATATGTCATTCATATAGGAGACTTATTGCATCGATGTTTTATTTCGACTCATATTTATCAGTTATTTCCACCAGTCTAGTCTCTTGTTGTTATTCATCCTATTCTGTTCATTTATATTTAGTATATTATATGTTATCATTTCGATGTGAGATTGCGAGGTTGTGCTTGGATATGGCGTTTCGATTTTCTTCTTCTCCTTTTCTTTTCTCAATAATCCGTCTTTTGTAAAATTCAAAAAAAAATCTTCTTATGGATTTTTCGGTTTTCATGAACGATGGGTTGTTACACCAATGCTTATGAATTTGATGATGCAAAAATTGATTTAGAAAATATGATTGTTTAATTAAATTCAAGTTTTTGTTTATTAATATTATGTACTATTACATTGAATTTTGACTTTTGAAGACTATAATGTTAGAAATTCTATGCTTGCAATACTATATTAGATGATATTTTCTACAAAATGTCTAAAAAATTGTTTTTACATATGTTTTAGTAAAAAATATAAATTATATTAAAAAATTGAATAAATTATTATAAATATTAAATTTATAAAAAATACTAAAAATGTGCATTAAATTAAAATGGCATGTGTCATTTGCCGCACCATGCACCTTGACTACAGGGAGGCTTTGCACCTTTTGCACTATGTGCCATTAATAATTATGCTTGCAATATAACATAATAAGCATGTTTCACAAACATATGTAATTCATTGATTTTCAATAATCATTGAGTCAATGTTAGCATATATTGGAGCTTAACTTTACTATTTACTTTTTCCTTATTTTTCCTTACTTGGCATTGTCCTTGGTGTTGGCTAATGCCTTTTATTTGATGGAGGCTTTCCACAATCATTAGTTTGCATAGTTATCAACCTTTCTTCTCCTGTTTCTTAGTGATTAAATTTTAATTTACTATGCATTATTAATTTTCAGATTCCTTACACATTTCATTGTATGGTGAATTTTTCACCTCAAAATAGCTAAATGGAAAAAGGGACAGAATGCTTGTATTTCTCTATAATAGGTCGAAATTTACGATATGTTCTTATGTGTAGTTGTAATAATGCAAAGAATCCATGATGCATGCGGTATAGATACAATCTTCATTTTAGTGATAATTTTTTTTGGAAATAATCATGTACTAGTAAACTAGCTATTAATATAGCTTGCTTTCTTCACACCTGTTTATCTCTACTTCGTGTATATAAAGTTATAGAAGAACTTTGATATAGGCATGCATTAAATTTTTGATATAGTCATGTATACATAATGTCATATGTGCTACATGACAAATTATGTATATACTTAATGAGCATCTATATTGTGGATATAATTTATGGTGTTCATCGAAATCAAAATTTGATACTATTAAGGAAGCATGATGTACCATTTTATTTAAACCGATGTCGAATTTTCCTTTTTTTCATACAAATAAGCTAAAAAAAACTATAATAGACCAAACATTCTTGCTGCTTAAATTTGAGCAATTTATAACTTTAAAAACACCAGTATGCACAATACGAAATCGAAAGAAGGAGATTATAAACCACATAAGACTAGAAGCACATTATTGAAAACTGTGGAAAAAGAAAATAAGACAAGTACCCACAAACGACATGCATTCATCTCTCCATTTCGATTGGGATTTGTAACAAGACATCAATATTTTTTTAGCAAAGCTAAGCCGGATTTATAGTGGGTCATGCCACTGTGAATATAATAAGTAACAGGTGTTCTGTACACGCACAGAATAAATAAATATGATTTTATAGTGATCAGACCATTCAGTACATAAACAGAAAAAAGAGCTAAACAAAGAGACTAGACTGCTTAGAAGGACGTAAGTCCCCCTTGTCATTACGGATATCAACACCAGTACCGGGTCCTATAACATGTTGAACAGTAGAAAAGTACATAGCCAAATATGGATCATAAGACCTTAAGAGAGTAGAGTAGAGATAAATCTGTCCCATGCTGGATCTAAGAATTGCCACCCATTGCTTGCACCCTCTATAACAGAGGTCGATAGAGAAAGTCCCTCACCCTCAACGTGATACACCGGCCTCCTATACTCATCTTGGCCACCTAAGAACATGTGATAACCATGCATCTGCGGGTCGTACCTCATTTCCATTTTCGCATGTACCTAAGAACTCTCTTCAGGTTCCCAGAAAATAACCTCATCGTCGCAGTCACTAACTGCTAGTGATTCTGACACTAACTCCAAAGTAGGAGATACAAAAATTGTAGGATCGGAGACAGGCAGTTATCTAATCTTGGGCACGCATTTCATTTCCTACCTAGGGAGGGGGATTTTGTCGGTAGAAGGTTCAGGACCATTCCTAGAACACTTCTCTATAGAATGTCCAAACGACCGACAGTTTATGCATATATCGGGCTTTTAGCTGTAATTAACCTTTATCTCCATGTCATGACATTCCATGATTCTTATCTTCAATATAGATGGTAGCAGATTCATTGGGGTTATTTCAATCAATGCCCTAACATATAATAAATTCTTGCGCTTAACAGTATTTGCAGCAATGAATTTGAAGTCCCCAATAAGGCTCGCAAGCCATTTCAGACCAATCAGAGGTTAAAGGACAGATGAAATATTGGAGAAAGAGGCACAAACCGGAATCGAGAGAAATTGTTCTCTAGCTCTGTCTATACCAAAACTCTATGGAGTCACAATAAATGGTTTCCCCTCAATAATGAGAGGGAAAGTATCAAGCGCTATAAGTCCATCATCCTTATTTCCAAATTTAAAAAACAAAAAGGAATTTAAAAGTTGGACATGAAGAGAACCTTTCAATTTCCACGCTAGCCCACATTGCTCACAAACAACTGAATATGAAGATGGAGCATCTAGAAAAAATCCAACCAGGTATTCAGACCAATGGCTCACAGCCTCCTGAAGCACTACAGGAGGAAGCGCATTCAAACCATCAACGACCTGAGTGATAGAGTTAGGGGTATGCCTTGGAGCTAATTTTGTAAGTTGTTACATATATCTAACTTGTTGACCAATCTTGTTCGAAATAAAAGGTATATTCTTCCTATTATATACTTGATATAATGTGATTATATTAATTAACTAACATAATTAAAAGTATATTTAATATAAAAATCAATAAATTGTATATTTTGTGATAGTAGTTACAAAGTGTTGTAACCGTGAGAAATTTATCACAACGAAACAAATATACCATTTTAAATATTTCTAGTCAAGATGCATCGAGACTAGATATCGATGTATCCGTTAAGACTGGAGTACGTATCTCTTTCAAATGTTGGACAGTGTATTACTCATGACTGCTGGGGGCACCTAAGGGTTACGTACTAATAGTTATTGGATAACTATGGAACGACTCACTCGATAGTTTTCTATTGATTAATATAGCTAAGGCCAAATAGAGAATAACGATGTGACTGTTTTACACAGGTCTCTCGACTTGAGAATACTGTGAATCTTCAATACGAAAGCTCTGCTTTGATTATAGCCAAATCATGGCATGGCGTCCATCGAGTGACTATAGTTGGATCGAGTGGAAGTATTGGAGGTGAAGCACTATTTAAAAGAGGATTCGTCTCCTCGGTTATATGCGGTTAGTATCAAAGTCAACTCAAGTCAACTCAAAGTCAAAGTCCTTAGCCAGAGCATTTCGGTTAATAATAATTGTTATTATTGAACCAAGGACTTTGTACTTGGATTATAAAGTTGAATGTGGATGAGGTTTGAATTTTCACCGTTACCAAATTCCATAAGTCCAAAGTAATATAGTTTTGACGAAGAGAATTGGTGTAAATAAATGTCACAAACGGATAACACTTAATAAACTAAAATTGGATTTTTACCGAAAATGATTAAGCAATAAATTTGGCCATAATTTCACACCACCTGCTAAGTGACGTATGAACATTACATTAGAATAGTTCAATGTTAATCGCTGACCAAATTTACACCCAAGAGTTACACGGCTGAAATGATGAATTCCCTTAAGACCGAACGATTTAATTAGTTTATAATCCTTATAAATTAATTACTATTTATGAAATATTAATGATAAAATTTGATTATGATTTGATAAATAAATAATGTTATATATATTTACAATAATTAAAGATATGTCGATCGATATACAATATTGACAAGCGGTTAAGTTAGATTTAATTGCATAGTATTTTGGCTTGGGCTTAGGTGGGTTTAAGGCCCATCATTAGGGCTGCAAAATTTCGGTTTTAAGATGGTCTAGGGGTGGATAAAACATACGAAATTGGCTTGGAGATAATAGATTGAGATCAAGTGAGAATGGGTAAAAAGGTTTTCCTTGTTTCTTTCCAATATAACCCAATATATATGTGTATGTATGTATCTCTAAAAATAATGATGAACTTTTTATTGCCGCCATTATCTTCTACATTACTGATTAAAACATAGCACTCAATCCACTTTAAAATTCTCAAATATATTTCAAACTAAAATAAAATTATTCGATAGTCAAAGGTCGGTGATTTCGGACTTGCAATTTGACGAATCAAGAACAACAAAAGGAAGGGAAGTCAATGCTTCAACGTGGATTCAAATGCATCATTACATAGATTTTAATTTATATTGCAATAATTAAATTATATTATATGATTCTATAACGAGCAATTTCATATCTATTAAAATATATTGTTATCATATGTTTAGTTAGGTGAGATTTTTGTAAGTAGATGTGGTTGTTACAGATCAGTTTGATTATGTGCATAATTTGTTTATTATACTATTTGATTATGTACAAGCAAATGTTTTCACTGTACAAAATCAATTTTCGTCATTAATAATTGTTCTATATATACATTTATTAATAAATTCATATATATACATATATATATATATTAGCGTATATTTCTCTCTCATAATAGCATATATGCATATATAAGATATATATATATATATATATGATTTAAAAAATTTAGTCCGTTTATTTTTATATAATATGAAATTAGAAATTCGAAAATTAATTCTAATACATATGTTCAAATTTTTAAATTAACATTTATTGAAATTTTGAATTATTTATTATATATAAAATAATTATTACATTAAAAATTCAATTTTATATTTGAAAAAATATTATATCATTTTAGAAACATATTGAAAAAATTTAGGAATTTTTAAATAGATTTTTATTATTTTCAATAATTAGTATTATTTTGGAAAAATGTTTATGGTTTATTAAAAATAATAATTTAATTGAAAAACTCTTCAAAATTTTTTGTAATATTTCATTCATGATTCTAGAATGCCTGAAATTTTAAAATTTGAATGTTTAATAATGTATTATTTATATTAAACGCTTATTGCCGAAATCAATGTATTTTTTTTAAAAAAAAATTCAACTTTGGAAAATCTCTCGATTTTTCCTAAGCTCTATCTTATGATCCTAAATTTTCAATAATTATAAAATTTTAATTTTCGTCAATGGATTATTTTAAGTTAGTTATTTATGGATGAAAATATTATTTTATTCATAATATATATACAAATTAAAATGCTAAAATTATTATGTTTGCAAAGCTAAATTAATTTTGAATTACAAACAATGTTTAGTAATTTTTCTCTCTCTTTCTATATATATATTTATCTATATATAAATGTTTTTATGTTCATATATTATATATAATATCTTTTGTGATGATACAAATTTTTCCCGCTCGAAAATCGACATCCATACTTTACATCGTACTCGAATGCCGTAGATTCGACCGTTCAAATCCGAGTCGCCGGAGCTTATAACACAATTAAGTAAACAACACAGCGGAATAAAAATTAATAATAGATTGATATACAACATTGATACAATATCTGATACAACAGATGATACAATAGACATCAATATACATCAGAGATGTGATACAATAGAATAGCAGCGGAAAAGAAAATAGATAACACCAGCATCTGAAAATCTCCATCTTCAAAACACCAATCCAGAAATGTCTCGAACTCCCAATGACGATGCACTAAGCTAAGCAAGTGCATTACATATCCAAAGACTGAACTAGCTCCGGATAATCTACTAAACCTGACTATTTGAAAACCCCAACTCTAGAATGCCCGTGTAGAAAGATTTTGAGCATCCAGAGTTTAGGAAAGAAACAATAAACTCTGGATCAGTCAGGGGACTGGTGTGAGCAACAAAAACAGTTTATCTTTAAAACAAACAACAAGAGTATTTTAAAGTCAATTCGCAATGCTTTTAGAAAATGAAACTACCATAAGGCCTCCCGCACACACACACAATGCTAACGCAGAATCGGAGGAGATTTCTCCTTGTGATAGTTTAACATGCTTGATACGTGAATTTTCTTTGATATTATTACTATAGGTGCAAAGTGTAGAAAACATTTCTTTCAAAAGGTTCAAACAAATTACCATTTTCAAATCTTTAAACAAAAGATTTATTTCATAAAGTTCACCTAGTTTCACAAAGATTCATTCCTGGATTTCAAAACAATTCCATTTCAATTGGATTTAATTCATTAAATCTTTAAATCAAGATTTAACTTATATCTTTCAAAGTCCGTTCCCAAATATTCTCTTTCAAAATTCGATTCCAGATATTCATCTATAACTTAGAAGACTATTTCAGTTTAAACTTGAAATCCCTTTAATACAATTTGAAATTTATTTCTCCTATGAAAGCTTTTTATCATTTAGAAACAACAATCTTATTTCGGAAAAACCCGATTTCATTTATACAAGTTACAATCTTTGGGTTAAATCAAATACCCAAAAGAACAATACTTAAAAAATGGTTTGACTTATATATAACTAGTATAATATCATTAATCCCTAGTTTCAAATCATAGAATTCAATTTTAAATATTGAATTCAAATTTAAATCAAAATATTTAAATTTCAAAACCCAATCAAGTTATTCAAAATAATTTCATCTTTGAAATTCCATTTCAATTGTTTTTCACTTTAAACCCAATCCATTTCCTAAACATTTGAATTCACGTTGTCTATTAAAAATCGTTTCAAAAAAAATCTATGACTAAATCAATTTCCTCGTGAAATCCATATTGGTGTGTGTATGGTGTGGTCCAGGGGTTTAACACAATAGTGCAACATCATTCAATCATTACAGTTCAAAACACAGAATATAGTTGATAAGCGATATAAGCTATAACGCTTATCGTCTATTCACAGATTTACAGATAATATGGAGATGTATCACAAATAAATGAATAAATCATACATAGCACAATCCATAGAATAAATATCACATATCAGATAGGACAATCCATTTAAGGCATTTCATACAATATAATCATTCATAAGTATGGTCAAGCATTTAATAATCGTTTATAAGCAGGATTTATTTAATTGTTAAGTCCTAATTTCCAATTAATTTAATTACTTATGAATGAATTATCCAATCTTGATTTATTAATTATAAATCATTTGATATACATTAATCTATCAAACACTTTAATCAATTATTCTCAATTAATCATATTAATTTAGTTAACCTTTAAACCAATTACATAATTAATTAACCACATTAATTAGTTGTTCTTTAGAGTAATTACCCTTTAATTACATTGATAAATTTTCCATTTCATTAATTAATTACAAATCAATTAATCCATTTTAATTATCTAAATAATTAAATGAATTACATATCATAAATTCAAACTTTCATTTAGATAAAACTTCTCTCATCTATACATTTGAAAACATTCATTTCAATTTTACCTAGTAAAACAACAATTGATTACAAAAGAAATCTTAAAGAGTTAAAAATCAATTTTCTCTTTAACTTAAACATTTTTAACTTATTGCCACACTTAAGTATAGAATTAAAATTAATTTCCAAAACCTTAAAATCTGATTCAAAATTAGTTCCGGGTTAAAAAAAAAATTACTTGTTTAAAGTTTCATTTACACATTACAGATTTATTTTATATTCAAATTTCTTCAATCATTTAGTTACTTTTAAGTTATTTAAACAATTTGAATTCTAAACTTCATCTATATTCAAACTAAATTTTAATTCAAACTTTGAATTATATTTATACTTTGATTTACCACTCAGTTTTAAAAAAACTTGATTTAAAAATTAATTTAGTTTTCAAATTTCCCAAAACAAGACAGTTCAGGTTTCAAAGCCTGGAACAAGACTTGACCCGAGACTCCTCTTCCTTGCTTCGAGTAAACTACTCAATTTACACGAGTATAACGCGTGAAAAACACTACTCCTTCCCAGGCAAACAAAACACCCAGGCAAACACTAAGGCTCGTGCATGTGTACAATGATGTCGGCCATCTTCCGGCATCGCCATGACGTCGAGTGAGTCGGTAATCAGCTCCTGAACATACGCCGACCACTCGCACTTCACCGCCGCTTCGAATTCGAATTCGAGGTGAAATTTTGAAACCTGGAAACGTTCGAACCCAACATTCCCCGAACCTGTCAACGCGACGTCCTCATCGCCTCGGCCACCGGCCAGCCTACAACTCCGGCTATCGCTTCATCAAACCCATAGCTACCATTTCCCAAACCTTCGAGCAACTCGATGCTCGAACGAAACCGTGGTGCAGAGTTTCTTCCCCGTTCAAAAAACTAGGTTTAAAAATTTCGATCCCTCGCCGCCGACGCCACCGTCGACATTACCACCTCCGACCATTTTTCCAAGCATCCCTGTAGGCTCCTCCACGCCCGCACAAATCCTTGAGCTCCACGAATCGATGGATCACTAGAATTTGATCAAAGTTCAAATTTCGAAGAAAAACAAACTACTCTTAAACCAATTGCTTAAAAATCATCAAACAAGATTTAAAAATCATGTCTTCCATTTGGGATTCAAATTATATACTTGAATCAATGATTCGTGCTACTCGAATTTTCTAGAAATTAAAGTTTTTACTATAAAAACTTGATTTTTCATCCTATATGCGTTTTTACTTCATGGGATTTTTTTTATTGTAGTTCATACTTAAACACCACTGTTTTGTTTTGAAACCAAAGTCTAATATGGATTATAAAACAAGAAACTGAATTTTTTTTTCTTTGTTGGGTTGTACTCTGTGAAATAAACAGAGAAGAACATGTACTGGCATATGTGTATACAATCAAAACAATGGCAATATATATTCAAATTTAAGCAACTACTGTCACTCACCTGTGTTTCCAGAAAATGAACATAGACTACTCTTTATTTGACATAGCTTTGAAAATGCAACTGGAACTTCACTTGATCTTTTGCTTGATAAATGATGTTTTAAATTGAATTTCTGTTTGAGTATGAAATGATATTACTTCATTCATTTTTTTTCTTTCTTTCAGTTATGATGGACGAAACTGATGAAATGAAGAAGTTGATGTATATAAAAGAAAAGTGTACAAATATAAAATATTGTTTTTTACAATAGGGTAACATAATATTTGTATTTTATAATATAAACCAGAGATTTTCTTTTTCAAATAGTGGCTGATAGGATTTTTGTTATGGTGGCTAAAGATATTGGCATTAAATGCCTTGGTACCCTATGTTTCATATGCTATGCTTGTTGACTTCGGCTGGTATGAAGTTGTGATGATAAATATGTTTGCATTTGTTAGCTTGGCTTGTTTATACTTAAATATATTTATTATCTTCTTTTTATACAACCTGGCTTTGTTTATTGGCTAGGCTGGTATTAGTTCCAGTTTGTAGCTTGCTTTCATTGTCCTTTTTAATTATTATTGGTATGTATTGTTTAGTATCTTCTTGTTTACCAAATTTTTTTCTACTTGCTTTGCACAGCAAACACACTTGTTATGTTTTTGTTTTTATTTGTATTTATACATAGGTATTTTATTTCTCATGAATTAAAAGCTTTCAAATAAATTCTATATTACATTTTTCTTATTATTATCGTATACATATTATTTATTTTTATACTTATGTTAATATAATAGTTTCTTATAATTATTTTTATTTGAAATTTAACTATCCGATCATGTAATTTACTTGTCTATTATTATTTATAAATTTCATAGTTTCTTTTATTTTATAAATTCAAAATTTTCACTTTAAATTCAAACCATTTACTAAAAATTTAAATTCAATTGATTTAACATATATTCTATTTGATTTGGAGAAACTCAGATCAATTTACCAGTTAATTTCACAATGTTTTATTCAAAAACTAAATAAATTATTAATTTAAATTAAATTAAAATCCGAGATCGTTACAGGCTTCCCCCCTTAAAAGGAATTTCGTCCTCGAAATTTGCCAGAGAGATAACGAAGATAGATGAAAGATAGAGAAATATCTTTTCAGATCAAACTGGATACCTATTCTACATTTGGCTCACCAAATTAGAATATAAACAATAGATACAAGAACGAACTCAATCAATTACGAAAAAATTGGGTTACCTGATCTACGAAGTATACAGAGGTATTGGTTAGTTCGAAGGGATAACTAACCGTTCGTAAATTATATTGAAACCCAATGAAATAGACAGAAATAGATTTGATTATGATTTCAGATTCAAGTTTTGATTCATTTACGATTTTCTGAGAAATAAAACTAAGGGTAGTTCTCATGCCGAACAAATTTCGAACAATTTTAATCATAAACGAGATAGTTACCTTATAAAATTTCATTTCCTTAATTAACTTTTGAGGTTAAAGAATCACCTTTGATTTCACAGGCCCTTGCTGCTTGAACTTTCTTCAGTGCTGAGCAATTCATAATCCTATGCCCCGGCTTGTGCCAGTGACAACATTTTCTACATTCCTGTTCTGGCTTCATAAATGGCTCTCTCAGTCCTTGTTTCCCAGGATTCTTACATTTGTTCAAGTAATGAACTTTCTCGAAGCAGTTGAAACAAGTAACATCTTTCACCTTTTTCTTTTGGATATCCTTTTTTCCTTTATCCTTTCTCGGTTTCTTTCCACCAAACTTATTTTTCCTCCAACTCAGACTAGTTGTACCTCTGTTCTCCTCCGGATCTTTTTGCTTTTCCAAAGTATCGTATCGATGGCCCATATCAATTAATTCAGAAAACGATTCCTTCACATGAATAGTCATCCTTTCCTGAAACTCCTGGTTCATTCCCCGAATAAACTTTTCATTCTTCTTCATTCGTGTATTCACCAATTCTGGACCAAATCGAGATAACTCATTAAATTTGTTTAAGTACTCTTCAAATGATAAACTTCCTTGCTTCAAATCCATAAAATATTGATACACTCTGGAGATACCAGCAGACGGCATATATCGCCGTTCGAATACTTCTTTGAAACGACTCCAAGTAAATTCATCCGCCAGCTCATCTACGGTAACTGTTTCCCACCAAGCTAAAGCCTCTTCCTGGAGTTGCCAAGAAGATATCAATCGCATCTGATCATCTTTTAACTTTAATCCCTTGAAAATCCTTTTGCATAATCGAATCCAGGCTTGTGCTTCGATAACAGTTTCCTTGCCAGTGAATGGCTTTCCACCAAGTCTAGAAAAACTTCGATATAAATCAGCCAAATTTGGTTGAGATTGAATGGGAATATCTGTCGTTGCAGGGCTTTGACCAGCTGAAGTGGTACTTTCCTATCTCCTATTTCGTCCTCTTCTTCCATTCATTCTTACTATCTGTAATAGTAAGAAATCCAATTAGGCATTCGGACTAAATATATTAGAGAATAATAATAGATAAAGAGAACAGATTGAGAAATTTGGGTTTTTGCTCCACTGGTTGTACTCATTCTAGGGTATATTTCACCCTATCTCTAATGAGCCATCTTAACGTGTTATACTCCTGAGCTAAAGTTTAACCTTAGCTCTGATACCAAATGTAACGAAAGGAATTTTGCCCGCTCGAAAATCGACATCCATACTTTACATCGTACTCGAATGCCGTAGATTCGACCGTTCAAATCCGAGTCACCGGAGCTTATACACAATTAAGTAAACAACACAGCGGAATAAAAATTAATAATTGATTGATATACGGCATTGATACAATATCTGATACAACAGATGATACAATAGATATCAATATACATCAGAGATGTGATACAATAGAATATCAGTGGAAAAGAAAATAGATAACACCAGCAGCGGATAATCTCCATCTTCAAAACACCAATCCAGAAATAGCTCGAACTCCCAATGATGATGCACTAAGCTAAGCAAGTGCAGTCCATATCTAAATACTGAACTAGCTCCAAATAATCTACTAAACCTGACTATCTGAAAATCCCAACTCTAGACTGCCCGTGTAGAAAATTTTTGAGCATCCAGAGTTTAGGAAAGAAACAATAAACTCCGGATCAATCAGGGGACTGGTGTGAGCAACAAAAACAGTTTATCTTTGAAACAAACAATAAGAGTATTTTAAAGTCAATTCGCAATGCTTTTAGAAAATAAAACTACCATAAGGCCTCCCGCACACACACAATGCTAACGCAGAATCGGAGGAGATTTCTCCTTATGATAGTTAAACATGCTTGATACACAAATTTTCTTTGATATTATTACTATATGTGCAAAGTGTAGAAAACATTACTTTCAAAAGGTTCAAACAAATTACCATTTTGAAAACTTTAAACAAAAGATTTATTTCATAAAGTTCACCTAGTTTCACAAAGATTCATTCCTGTATTTCAAAACAATTCCATTTCAATTGGATTTAATTCATTAAATCTTTAAATCAAGATTTAACTTATATCTTTCAAAGTCCGTTCCCAAATATTCTCTTTCAAAATTCGTTTCCAGATATTCATCTATAACCTGGAAGACCATTTCAGTTTAAACTTAAAATCCCTTTAATACAATTTGAAATTTATTTCTCCCATGAAAGCTTTTTATCATTTAGAAACAACAATCTTATTTCGGAAAAACCCGATTTCATTTATACAAGTTACAATCTTTGGGTTAAATCAAATTCCTAAAAGAACAATACTTAAAAAATGGTTTGACTTATATATAACTAGTATAATATCGTTAATCCCTAGTTTCAAATCATAGAATTCAATTTTAAATATTGAATTCAAATTTAAATCAAAATATTTAAATTTCAAAACCCAATCAAGTTATTCAAAATAATTTCATCTTTGAAATTCCATTTCAATTGCTTTTCACTTTAAACCCAATCCATTTCCGAAACATTTGAATTCAGGTTGTCTATTAAAAATCATTTCAAAAAAAATCTATGACTAATACGATTTCCTCGTGAAATCCATATTGGTGTGTGTATGGTGTGGTCTAGGGGTTTAACACAATAGTGCAACATCATTCAATCATTACATTTCAAAACACAGAATATAGTTGATAAGTGATATAAGCTATAACGCTTATCGTCTATTCACAGATTTACAGATAATATGGAGATGTATCACAAATAAATGAATAAATCATACATAGCACAATCCATAGAATAAATATCACATATCAGATAGGACAATCCATTTAAGGCATTTCATACAATATAATCATTCATAAGTATGGTCAAGCATTTAATAATCATTTATAAGCAGGATTTATTTAATTGTTAAGTCCTAATTTCCAATTAATTTAATTACTTATGAATGAATTATCCAATCTTGATTTATTAATTATAAATCATTTGATATACATTAATCTATCAAACACTTTAATCAATTATTCTCAATTAATCATATTAATTTATTTAACCTTTAAACTAATTACATAATTAATTAACCACATTAATTAGTTGTTCTTTAGAGTAATTACCCTTTAATTACTTTGATAAATTTTCCATTTCATTAATTAATTACAAATCAATTAATCCATTTTAATTATCTAAATAATTAAATGAATTACATATCATAAATTCAAACTTTCATTAAGATAAAACTTCTCTCATCTATACATTTGAAAACATTCATTTCAATTTTACCTAGTTAAACAACAATTGATTACAAAAGAAATTTTAAAGAGTTAAAAATCAATTTTCTCTTTAACTTAAACATTTTTAACTTATTGCCACACTTAAGTATAGAATTAAAATTAATTTCCAAAACCTTAAAATCTGATTCAAAATTAGTTCCAGGTTAAAAAAAATTACTTGTTTAAAGATTCATTTACACATTACAGATTTATTTTATATTCAAATTTCTTCAATCATTTACTTACTTTTAAGTTATTTAAACAATTTGAATTCTAAACTTCATCTATATTCAAAATAAATTTTATTTCAAACTTTGAATTATATTTATACTTTGATTTACCACTTAGTTTTAAAAAAAACTTGATTTAAAATTTAATTTAGTTTTCAAATTTCCCAAAACAAGACAGTTCAGGTTTCAAAGCTTGGAACAAGACTTGACCCGAGACTCCTCTTCCTTGCTTCGAGTAAACCACTCGATTTACTCGAGCATAACGCGTGAAAAACACTACTCCTTCCCAGGCAAACAAAACACCCAGGAATACACTAAGGCTCGTGCACGTGTACAACGACGCCGGCCATCTTCCGGCATCGCCATGACGTCGAGCACGTCGATAATCAGCTCCTGAACGTACGCCGACCACTCGCACTTCACCGCCGCTTCGAATTCAAATTCGAGGTGAAATTTTGAAACCTGGAAACATTTGAACCCAACATTCCCCGAACCTGTCAACACGACGTCCTCATCGCCTCGGCCACTGGCCAGCCTACAACTCCGGCCATCGCTTCATCAAACCCATAGCTACCATTTCCCAGACCCTCGAGCAACTCGATGCTCGAACGAAACCGTGGTGCACGAGTTTCTTCCCCGTTCAAAAACTAGGTTTAAAAATTTCGATCCCTCCCTACCGACGCCACCGTCGACATTACCACCTCCGACCATTTTTCCAAGCATCCCTGCAGGCTCCTCCACGCCCGCACAAATCCTCGAGCTCCACGAATCGATGGATCATCGGAATTTGACCAAAGTTCAAATTTCGAGAAAAAACAAACTGCTCTTAAACCAATTGCTTAAAAATCATCAAACAAGATTTAAAAATCATGTCTTCCATTTAGGATTCAAATTATATACTTGAAACAATGATTCGTGCTACTCGAATTTTCTAGAAATTAAAGTTTTTACTGTAAAAACTTGATTTTTCATCCTATATGCATTTTTACTTCATGAGATTTTTTTTATTGTAGTTCATACTTAAACACCATTGTTTTGTTTTGAAACCAAAGTCTAATATGGATTATAAAACAAGAAACTGAATTTTTTTTTCTTTGTTGGGTTGTACTCTGTAAAATAAACAGAGAAGAACATGTACTGGCATATGTGTATACAATCAAAACAATGGCAATATATATTTAAATTTAAGCAACTATTGTCACTCACCTGTGTTTCCAGAAAATGAACAGAGCCTACTCTTTATTTGACATAGCTTTGAAAATGCAACTGGAACTTCACTTGATCTTTTGCTTGATAAATGATGTTTTAAATTGAATTTTTGTTTGAGTATGAAATGAAATTACTTCATTCATTTTTTTTCTTTCTTTCAGTTATGATGGACAAAACTGATGAAATGAAGAAGTTGATGTATATAAAAGCGTGTACAAATATAAAATATTGTTTTGTACAATAGAGTAACATAATATTTGTATTGTGTAATATAAACCAGAGATTTTCTTTTTCAAATAGTGGTTGATAGGATTTTTGTTATGGTGGCTAAAGATATTAACATTAAATGCCTTGGTACCCTATGTTTCATATGCCAGGCTTGTTGACTTCGGCTGGTATGAAGTTGTGATGATAGATATGTTTGCATTTATTAGCTCGGCTTGTTTATACTTAAATATATTTATTATCTTCTTTTTATACAACCTGGCTTTGTTTATTGGCTAGGCTGGTATTAGTTCCAGTTTGTAGCTTGCTTTCATTGTCCTTTTTAATTATTATTGGTATGTATTGTTTAGTATCTTCTTGTTTACCAAATTTTTTTCTACTTGCTTTGCACAGCAAACACACTTGTTATGTTTTTGTTTTTATTTGTATTTATACATAGGTATTTTATTTCTCATGAATTAAAAGCTTTCAAATAAATTCTATATTACATTTTTCTTATTATTATCGTATACATATTATTTATTTTTATACTTATGTTAATATAATAGCTTCTTATATTTATTTTTATTTGAAGTTTAACTATCCAATCATTTAATTTACTTGTCTATTATTATTTATAAATTTCATAGTTTCTCTTATTTTATAAGTTCAAAATTTTCACTTTAAATTCAAACCATTTACTAAAAATTTAAATTCAATTGATTTAACATATATTTTATTTGATTTGGACAAACTCAGATCAATTTACCAGTTAATTTCTCAATGTTTTATTAAAAAACTAAATAAATTATCAATTTAAATTAAATTAAAATCCGAGATCGTTACATATTTATACATATATGTGTGTGTGTGTGTGTGTGTATATTGTTACATGTATACATGCACATATTTGGACCACATACATGACATATAAAATGAGTTAATATGTCTATTGTGATGTAAATCCCAACATCTATATATGGGCTTATCATACCTTTCACTGATTATTATGTTACATATCACTCACATATATGTATATGATACATTTATGTATAAGCTAAATCAAATAAAATTAATTTCATATCTTAATATATTTGAATAATATAAAATAAATGATTTTACTTAAATAAAATTTAGAAATTTTCTAATTCAGTTAGACTTTCTAGGCCCAATAAAACATCCAATAGGGTAAATTTTTGAAATTCACCCATAACTTCCGCTACGGGCTAATTCGGTTCTAACAATGGTATCAGATCCCAATAGCCTATGCGGCTTAAATTAGTTATATTAGGGCTAACAAATTAAGCTTGCCCACTTAGTGAGGTGTGTAGAAAGATAATGTCTAGGATTGGAATTGGTAATCAATTGCTATGTCCTACCTAGTTACCGGCCTAGCCCGAAAGGTGAAGTGAACTCAATTGTTGCTCCTAATAGAAAAGGCCTAACTTAATTTGGGCCTTGGGCCAATTTTCAAAATCATTTTGAAAACTAATGTTAAAGATTTTAAGTTTAATAGTTAAATTTAAAATAAAACATGCTTATTATAAAAATCATAATACTACATAAGTTTTCAAAATGTTTGAAAGGATAATGATATTTTCAAAATGTTTGAAAATATTTATATAATAATTTCAAATTTTAGATTTATTAATAAGATTAATAACATAAATAAATTAATGCATATATGGATGTATTATATATGTCGATATATGTTATGTTATTTTAAAATGTTTAAGGTAACATAAGTATACATATACGTATACAAGATAAATTTTGAAATTAATAAATTTTAATAAAAATTGTTTAATTGAATAAATTAACTAAAAGTTAATTAATTAAATAAAATACACATATATATGATATATGTGTGTTACACTATAAAGGTTATAGTATACACTATTAATGTTATAGTAGATATGTCCAATATAAAAGTTATATTAGAATACAAATTTAAAATTAATTAAAGGGTTAATTGATTAAAATTAATTAGATAAGATTTAATTCATGATATATTATATGTAAGTTTATCATATAAGTAATATGAAATATAAAAGTTATTGATGTGCACGTAAACGTACATATTTTTACCACCATATTTATTCTATTTAAATTAAATAAATGATCATATTGGGTATTTTAACTTGTTTTAACCAAAATTCATATTAATTCCAAATTTTCACATATTCAACTTCATATAAGGGCAAAATGGCCATTTGTGCCGTATATTAATTTGAAAGAATTTAATTGGAAATTTCTATAATATTTTGTAGGAATTTAGCTTCTCATATTAGTGGGTTCATGAAGAAACATGCATGCACAAAATGGATATAAAGGAATGAAGATGGAAATAATTCAAAGTGAAGATCATGGAGGACCCCACCTACCCACCTACCTTAATGTACAAATTAAAGGCTAGTGCACATGCTTTTGGACTTAATGGCTTCATGTACACTTAATGGGGGATTAAGACACGTTAATGATTACTTGGCCTCCACACTTCCTAAGGCGCATTTTGGGCATTCCCCAAAAAGTGAATTAGGGTTTTAAAACTTGTATAAATACCCCTTATGTTTCATGTAGCTATCTTCCTCTTACTTAGTTAGTTTTAGTTTAGAAAATAAATCAAATCTCTCTTTCTTTCCATGGCTACTTAGCCATTTCTTCTCTTATGTAATTCTTTTCTTTTATGCAATGTTAATTATTGTTTCTTTTTAATTACATGTTCATTTCCTTTTATGCAAGTAGTGTAGATTTTCCTTTATGCAATTAGAATAGTTTTCCATTTCACTTTGCTCTCTTTTCCTTTTCTTTTTCTCTCATGTTGCAAGCTACATTTGTTCATATGATAACAAATATGAGAGGCTAAGCCCCTTCAATTTAGGGGTAATGAAGCTCTCTAATCATGTAGCTTCAACTTAATTTGATATTTATGCTCTCTTTTTATGCTTAATAAGAATGAATGAAGTGGTTTAATGATGTTGTTTAGCTTTGAATTTGATAGTCTATGTTGTTTATAACAAATAGGCTATGCTTAAACGAACAAAACACAAATTGCCTCTTCATCTACATATGATTATGGCAAAGAAGTGATTGTTAAAATTGAAATTTGATGGCTTATATTTCTAATTAATGGTTAATAGGACATGCTTAAAATAAATTTTGCTTTCAACTTTGTTGTCATATTTTATGAGATTTAAAAGTGTATTAGTGGTTGTGTTATAGTTTGATGGTTTATATTGAGCTAATTAATAGCACAAATATACCATGCTTATGATAAGCACATCAACTAATTCACTAATGACAAGAAAAGAGAGATCATAACTTCATTTTGTTGATTTATATGATCTAGAGAGTGGAAATTGCCTCTAAATTGTCTTAACACTCTCATATTTTTATCTATTTTCTTTTGTCATTTTTTTTTAGTTAATCACTCTTCCAACTTTGGTTAATTTGATTGAGTAGAATTTTAAAATCATCAATTCCCTGCGGATCGACCCGTATTCGCCACGTGCTACATTCGTACACCGTGCGCTTGCGGTATAAATTTTATTTCAAAATTCGTTCGACGAAAATTCTATCGGTTTAGAAAACCATCGAACGAATTTTGAAATAAAATTTATACCGCAAGCGCACGGTGTACGAATGTAGCACGCGGCGAATACGGGTCGATCCGTAGGGAATTGATGATTTTAAAATTCTACTCAATCAAATTAACCAAAGTTGGAAGAGTGATTAACTAAAAAAATTGAAAAAAGAAAATAGATAAAAATATGAGAGTGTTAAGACAATTTAGAGGCAATTTCCACTCTCTAGATCATATAAATCAACAAAATGAAGTTATGATCTCTCTTTTCTTGTCATTAGTGAATTAGTTGATGTGCTTATCATAAGTATGGTATATTTGTGCTATTAATTAGCTCAATATAAACCATCAAACTATAACACAACCACTAATACACTTTTAAATCTCATAAAATATGACAACAAAGTTGAAAGCAAAATTTATTTTAAGCATGGCCTATTAACCATTATTTAGAAATATAAGCCATCAAATTTCAATTTCAACAATCACTTCTTTGCCATAATCATATGTAGATGAAGAGGCAATTTGTGTTTTGTTTGTTTAAGCATAGCCTATTTGTTATAAACAACATAGACTGTCAAATTCAAAGCTAAACAACATCATTAAACCACTTCATTCATTCTCATTAAGCATAAAAAGAGAGCATAAACATCAAATTAAGTTGAAGCTACATGATTAGAGAGCTTCATTACCCCTAAATTGAAGGGTTTTAGCCTCTCATATTTGTTATCATATGAACAAATGTAGCTTGCAACATGAGAGAAAAAGAAAAGGAAAAGAGAGCAAAGTGAAATGGAAAACTATTCTAATTGCATAAAGGAAAATCTACACTACTTGCATAAAAGGAAATGAACATGTAATTAAAAAGAAACAATAATTAACATTGCATAAAAGAAAAGAATTACATAAGAGAAGAAATGGCTAAGTAGCCATAGAAAGAAAGAGAGATTTGATTTATTTTCTAAACTAAAACTAACTAACTAAGAGGAAGATGGCTACATGAAACATAAGGGGTATTTATACAAGTTTTAAAACCCTAATTCACTTTTTGGGGAATGCCCAAAATGCCCCTTAGGAAGTGTGGAGGCCAAGTAATCATTAACGTGTCTTAATCCCCCATTAAGTGTACATGAAGCCATTAAGTCCAAAAGCATGTGCATTAGCCTTTAATTTGTACATTAAGGTAGGTGGGTAGGTGGGGTCCTCCATGATCTTCACTTTGAATTATTTCCATCTTCATTCCATTATATCCATTTTGTGCATGCATGTTTCTTCATGAACCCACTAATATGAGAAGCTAAATTCCTACAAAATATTATAGAAATTTCCAATTAAATTCTTTCAAATTAATATACGGCACAAATGGCCATTTTGCCCTTATATGAAGATGAATATGTGAAATTTTGGAATTAATATGAATTTTGGTTAAAACAAGTTAAAATATCCAATATGATCATTTATTTAATTTAAATAGAATAAATATGGTGGTAAAAATAGGTACATTTAACGTGCACATCAGTTATATAACTGTAAAAATCATATGATATATGTATAAATTAAATGTAGAACATTAAAGAAACCCAAATAGACATGAGAAATAAATACACGTGTAAATGTACATAAACCGTAGTTTCTGATGTATGTGACACTTCAATCACTGGGGTATTTCATGAGAAATATATATTATTCTATAAGTCAATATCATTCAATATATATATTGATAATTATGAATCTTCGATATAGTGTTGTACTCTACAATATATATATATATATATATATATATATATATATATATATTACTTACATACTCCTTAGTTGTTGAGCAAACTCAAGCTAGGGATGTTATGCGTAGTATTATTAATATATTAAACAGATAAGGTAAGGTAACTATATGTATTTATTGAGTAATCTCAAGATACATATACTATACTTAGGCCATCACGATATGGTATGTATGAGTGAATAATATCGTTCGATTTGTTTAGCATACTCAAGGTCGACATGAGATTAGAACAGGGAAAAATGGGTTAGGAGTTGTATGTGATACAACCGATAAGGAGTTATCCATCATTTGTAGGGCTATGATTTGTTGAGCAAACTTAAGGTTTCTATACTTACTAATAAAAATAAAATATGTACTTACTAATAGTTCTAATTGCATGTTATATAATGTTTCTATACCTATGCAAGTGTCTAACTTCAACTACTTAATACATTCGTAAGTTGGTCGATTATATGTTTATTTGGTTTAGACCATGTATTGCATTTCATGAGTTTTTGAACTCTAAATGCAATTTAAGGCTATAGATATTTGATCCATGTACTTTCACATAAAATATTATCTTGTAAACAATCATAGTTAATGGGGTATAGTATTTTGATGAGGTTAGTTCATTCGAAGTAAGCCAATAAATAGTATTTTAAGATCGTGTATTCAACTTGAACGATTTTAAAAGGATCATATTGTGTTAACGTAACACATGATCATAAACTACGAGATACATCTAAGAACTCGATCGTTGAAATGTCATCTTGATCAGTTTAAATAAGGTGCAACATAATTGATGTCTTAAATGTTAAGAATAATCGAATGTGCTTTTGTAAAAGGTTTGTTATGATATTATAGTAAAGTTTTCTTTTGAATAGTTTGACCATTTGAAATAAAAATAAATGTATATGAATAGATGTAATTTAAGGTAATGTTGGAATGAAGAGAATGAATAGTCACTTCTGCTTCATAGAGAAACATTGGAAACAAGAATTATAATACTAATTGAAACTTAATATTGGAATACGAAATATGATTTTTATTCCGAAATGTGTTTTCATATAAAAAAAATGTTTTCTATAACATTTATTCTTTTGAGTTCAAGATATTTGATCAAATAACTCTCCAATGTAAACTAGTTGCAGCATATGAAATAAGTAAACCATATTGTCACGACCCGATTTTTCGACGGTTGAAAATCAACATCAATACGTCCACTATATTAAATGCCAAACAATCGAATGCTAGAAAACTAGACCGTACCGCAAAGGAGGTAGAAGAAGAGAAAACAAAACAACATCAGAATCTCACAATCGCAGCGGAACAATATATAATAGTTAAATGACTGATCTTTATACGAAAGAACTATATCTGTTTCATACATTACATCAACAGAATACAACACAATCGATAGCAAATACAGGACAGTTATATTAACTTGTCCTCACAAAAGCTGACTACACAGCTTATACTGCATAGCGGAATATATATCAAGTATGTGTGATACGTCTTGCCATCCAGCTTGTCTCCTGAGCTCCACAACATCCTATCATGTATCCTATAATACTCGGTCTAACCCGTGCTTTATAGTGAAATAACACCCGATTCACTTTGAAAAACCAGAGTGAGAAAACACACTCAATTGGAATATTAAAGTTTTCAAATTCCTTTGAAATTAAAGATAATCTCATAAGACCACGCCACAAATAAACATGTAGGGTTTTTACCTCACGATTACCAAAATATTTTTTTATCAAATCCGTCTGATATTATAATAGTGTCTGTAGAAAGTAAAATAGAATCTAGCTGAAATGCTTGCATCTCACGTTTCAGCATAGTTGGGCACAATCAAAACCGTACAGCCATTTATTGGAGATTGGATCCCATACAATGGCAGGGCTACTGGGATACCACCCGTCATAGTACCTGGCCTAGATCAGCGTACCGAGGATCCCTTCCAATCCATTGTAATACAAGACCGGCGATATCTATTATTGGATAGTCTGAATAAGATCACCCCACGGTTGGGATCAGCAACTGCCCACATAGCCAAATAAAAAGGGATATCAAGACAGGGATGACCTTACCCTAATTGGTTGCTAGCTGCTTAGCCTTGTTGCACCTTCCATGTTTTAGCCATTCCCGGTTGATGAGCTTTGAGGCTATGCGTTACCTTTTTAGCACAAATTCACTTAGAATGCTCATCATCCTCATGACAATGTTCAGAAGCATTCGTCCATACAAGTTTCCCTAGGTCTGGACAAACCGAATCACCTTCTTCATCTTCTTCACGGTCTTTATTCGCAGATGTTCAAACTGGATCGAAGTGATTTTCGGATAATTAAATCTGATCTCGGTCTCTTCGAAACGATCAGCGCATTGGCCAATATTGATAGTCGGTTAATTAACTATCAAATAACACCCGCAAACAACCATTAGGCCTTAATAATTTTCCAAGTTATTTATTTCAAAATATCTTCACGGGATATTTTTCTACACTTCAACCCTTTGAGAAATAGTTTTCAAATAACTTTTTTGCTCGTGGAATAAATTTCCACTCAGTTGTTTTGTTTCTACTGAAAACGCCAAATATTATTGAATTAAGATTTAAAAAAAATTAAATTGCTTTACCCAAAAATATACACTTAAACGTTTGAAATAAAGTACTTAAATCACTTTATTCAAAATTATAGTCATAATATTTTATAATAATTTTTCTAGAAAAAACTATGGTCAAAAACTGTTTTGTTAATAAAACTGTTGTATAATGTAAAAATACTTATAATTATCCTTTAAATCATAATACTAATCTAACCTTTAAAAATAATTACTACCATAATTAATTTAATAGATATATTTACTTTAAAAATTTAAAACATCTTAAATAATAAATATTTCTCTAAAAACATTCTTCTTTTTAAACATCTTTTAAAACTTCTATTTTTATACCTAAAGAACTTCTTTTGAAAATATACATAGCTTTTCAGGAAAATAGACTTTCCATTCCAATACGACCGTCTAGTCATTTGTGAATCCTTCTCGATTTCTTCCTAGTTAAATTTACATCCCAATTCCTTAAATTTCCTTTCCACACTTTTAAAAATAATCCACTTCTTATTTTTAAAAAGCAAATCGTCCTTTTCTTTTAGTTTCCTACCATGAATTTATACTTCTAAATTATCCACTGAGAAATACTTTACTTTATTTATAAACCCCGTTTATAAATTCCAAAATCTCATTCTCTTTTAATCACAGTTCCAACACTTAGTCGGTTTCCAAACTGATTTCCAAATTCAAATCCATTTTAAAATAAGTTCTTTTACTTACCCAAGCTTATTCCAAAACCCATTAATTCCAGATCAACTTCTTATATATGATTTAAAATCTTGTTTTAAATTGAAATATCCATTTCATTCTTTATTCAAATTTCTCCCTTTTATATCTTCCCATTTATTTTAATTCTTAAAATTTAAAAATAAAATCCTTGAATTCTTAGGCAATATCACTTAAGTCTCCAAAACTCTTTTAGTTTCATTTATTGAAAATCACTATTTTTTTCCATACCCTAAATTTATTTAATAGAATTTGAAATCAAACTTTTGTTCTTTTCCAAATTCATTCTTTTAATTTATCTAAAATTATTTTACTTAAATTTCTCTCTTTATATCTCTTTTCAAAATCAAATCTTTTATATTTTTCATATCTTCAAATACCCAAAGTATGTTCAGCAAAATCCATAGCATTCAATTCTTCCAATTTCCAATAATATCTAACATAGCTAATCAATCAATCATATCACAGACTATGAAAACAAATTCAATCTTTTGAGGAATCCATTTGGATCCCTCCAACCTGTTTCCCTGCATTCACAGATGTTAGTCAATAAATAAAGTACCAAATCCTATTTCGAAGAGGACATCACGGTATAAAGGGTCATCCGCCATTATGCAGGGTGCATAGGGTCTCATCTGCTATATAATGTTGAAATATCAAGCACTCCAATATATATATACACTATACATAATATACCGTATCCAGACTGATAATAAATTATCAATTCAAACAATCAATCCAATAATTTAAATTTTAACTAGTTAAATTAATGGTAATCCAAATGAGTGAGATTAACTCACCTTTGATTATTGTTTGAAATCCACTCCCACCTAGCTATTTCCTTCAAGATTTTGGACCTTGCATAAAATTATAGGGTTTATTAACACTTGGAATAATCGGACAATTAATTTCCATTTAATTTAACTAATAAGTTCCTTTTTTTAAAAAAATTAGTAACTAAAATAATTAAATAAGTTAATTAATTAGGTTAATCATCGTAATACATAGTTATAATATAAATTAGTAAATTTAAAATGTTTATACATATATTTATTTTCTTTCAAATTTACACATATATGTATGTATGTACTTATAAAATGATCTATATAGTTAAATATATATATTTATATATACATATATATTTATGATTTTATATAACTCCTCAAATATTTAAAATTCTTATATTTTCTTTCCAAATTTAACATATACATATATATTTAAATTAAACAGAATTGTTTATATATCTTACTGTAATATATATATATATAAATGTGACGACCTAGATTTTTCCAACAATTTAAAATAGAATTGTTAATTGATTTTAAAATATTTAAAAGTCAATTTTAACTTGAATTTAAGATATCGATAATTACTTGATAATTAAACCATTGAATTATATAGTTTAAATATTGAATTTAATAATTTAAATTGGGTAAATTGTTGATTTTGAATTTCCAAGCTTGTTAAAAATAGTTTGAAGGCTTGTAAATTTATAGTGATGATATTGAAGATAATAGAATAGTTAAAATTTAATTTAAGGATGATTTGTTCAATTTTAAAAATATATCGTTTAAATTGAATTTGAAAATAGCCTTCCGAGGCACAGTCTCGGAATTTGACGAAACCAGTTCCATTGGATCCGTAATAGTTAGTTATTATTGGATTTCAATTTTCGTAACAATCGGAGTTGTCGTTTGACCCTGGCAGCTCGAAACGCTTACATTTATTTTAATCGATTTAATTTAATATCGATCATTTAATTCCATAACTCGCACATACGATAAAATTAGCTTCTGAAACACATTCCGTTGTGTTCGGGATAGGGGTAAAACCTTGTAAAAGTCAGTCGGCATATCTAATTCGAGGTTCGGGATTTCGCGTGATAAAACGCAAGATATTTTCAATATTTAATTATTAGCCAGGCGTGTAGAAGAAGCTTGTTGCGTACAAAAGCATTGCAACTACCTCCATATGAATAGACCTTCGGTTGCTTCTTTCTCCATTTTTTTTATTCGAACCCAAAATAATAAAAAATGAAAAATGAGAAATGAAATCGCAATCGAAGAAGGCCGAAGCGCGTTTGAATCGTGGCAACTTTTAGGAGCCATGAAATCGAGTTTGACTCGAGCATTGGATTTAGGGCTTGCGTATTTGGAAGTCGCGGCTTCGAGTTAGGTGATGCTCGTTCGAGGCCGTAGGCGGAATGGGGAGTCTCACCTTCGAGCGCGCGCATGGGAGTGAAAGAGGGACGCTGACATCGTCGTGGTCGGTTTGGGTTCACATCGCGGCGGCAGGAGATGGTGAGCGAACTAGGGTTTTAGAAATCAACGCCTTCTAAATAATCATCGCTGCATACTCGGCTATTCCATCAGCCATCATCGGCTCATCCTTGCCTCCTACGCGATATTTTGTACTACTGATTTGAAGTCCTGCTACAGTCTCTTTATACTGCCACTACTAATTAAGTCAAAATCTGGAATACAGGTGAGTGATCTTCATTCAACTATATTTTATTTGAATCAAATTCGAATTGGAAATCGAAATGATGTTGAAAATAAACATTTTGTATGTGTTTGTGAATGATTTGAAAATTCATTAAATGGTAAGGTAAATAAAAGGTTAAATAAACAAGTTGATTAATTAGTGTTATGGATAAATTAATTACATTATTAAGGGCTTTGATATTATGATTTAGATAAAGTTATCAATGCAGGGTTAAATTAAATAGTAACTAAGGATTGATAATTAAGTAAGATTGGATTGATAATCGGTGATTAGGAATTAGTAAAACGAGTAATAAGGGATAAATTTTAGTTATAATTTAGAAATAAATTATATAATTAGAAGTGGAATAATTTATGAATAATTTGTGATCGAAGTGATTAATTAACGTTAATTACTTAGAAAAGTAATTAAAGGATTGGTTGATGAATATAGCAAATGATGGATCATTGGTGGAGGGTTTTGAATGATTTATAAATGAGATTAATTTAAGGTAATTAATGTTACTAATTAATTAAGGATGATAAATTGTGGAATTTGGTGGATATAATAACCTAGCGTATTATAATGGTATACTTACTTGGTGAAGTAATTGGTGATAATTGTTGGTTGTAATTGTTAAATGGATGATTTGATTGAAATTACTTAATGGTATTAATAAAATATAATTACTCGGTGAAATTAATCAAGAGATTAATTTAGTTGGTTAATAAAGGAATAATTGATTTATTTAATGAAGTAAATAATAGAGTAGTTAATTATAGTTTGGAATTAATCGAATACGATTAATATTGTGGCTTAATTAAGGAACATAAATTTGATTTGATCTTTGGGTTTTATAATTAAAAGTATAATTAAGAAAATTACCTGATTGGAATTGGAAGGTAATTTATCCAGGATTGTTAAATAAGATGATTGGATATAGAGGAACCGATAAATTAATTGTTTTGGGGACTAATTAATAATCTAAGTGAATGTGGTTAGAAAATTCAATTAGAATCAATTAAATTAATTTGTATGTGATTAAGCATTGCTTATGGATGATTGACTGATAAGGGATACTTTGAATGAGTTGATATCTCTAATATGAAATGCTGTGAATTTTCATTTGTATAACTTGGGTTAAGATAATACGAGTCTCGAAGAGACTGGGGTCGGGTATTTGAGAAATACCCGAAACCATTTCGAATATTTATATATTGATTGGTGAAATCAACAGGCTGAAATGAAATGGTAAGTGAACTGGATTATTTTATCTAAGTTGGGTACGTAGAAATTTATAGGTGAAACAAGCATTTTCTCTAGCAAATTGTGATTGGTTAAATTGATATATGTTACCCCGGGTTTATATAAGTTGTTTGCTTTGGTATTCCATGTTAGTTGGGATTACTCACGCTGGTTTCCAGCCTGACCCGGGTGTTACTTTGGTGTAATGCTCGGGTCAGACCGAGTATTACTGATTTTCAGGTAGAAACGATCTAGAGCTCAGGAGGCGAGTTGGATGGCAGGATCGTTCAGAATATTTCCGCTGAATTTATATTATTTTTAATCCGAGACATGATAATTGTAATTATTCTGTCACTGAATATTATGTGAAACTCTGATGTATATAAATGTAATCGACAGTTATAATATTCTTTTGTAAACTGTTATTATTTATTATTATATTTTATCCGCTGCGAATGTGAGATGTTTGGTGTTTCTGTTCTTCTACTTCTATCTCTTTCTTCTTTTTCATAACTATCTGAAATTTTCGGGTATGAAAATTTCGGGTCGTTACATTTGGTATTAGAGCAGAAAGGTTAAGCGAGAACCTTGGCTCTGGTGGGGATTTCTCATTAACTAGAGTCCGTAGTACTCTAGAATGAGTTGAGTGTGTGTGTGTGTGTGTATATATATATATATATGAGCGCGTACTTGTTATTTTCTTATATAAATGTTTTAAATGATTTTATATAAAAGTATATTTTGATATATAAAAAAAATTCTCTTCTAATGAAATATTTAGGTGATTGGTTGTTAAATTTTTGGAATTAAGAATTAAATTAAATTAATTAAAAGTGAAACTCTAGAATTAGAACTTAGAAATTAGAATTGTTTGAAACTTTAAGTGAACAAAGTTAATTTGGTTTAAAGGGGTTAAACCAATCGTTGAGAATTTAGCTCGAAATATGTAATTCAAGATGGTTTAAATTTGAAGTTGGAATTGAATTCATTCAAATTGAATCTGATTTGAATTAATTGGATTTGGGATTGAAGATGTATAATTTCAAAAATTTAAATGGAAGATTTGAATTGGATTGAATTGAAATGATTGAAATTGAAGTGGGTTCAATTGAATGGATATTAGTCCAAAGTAATTAGAATAACTTTGGAATTGTAATTGAAGTGGAATTGGTTTAAAATCAAAAAGGGATTTGAAGTATAGAATGTAAATGTAATTTATTAATTGAACTACTTCATAAATAAATGAGATTAAATTTTAAAATAGAATTCTAAAGAATATTTGAAAATAAAGTAAGATGAAAATTCCAGAGTAATGTTTAAATATGAATTGGATGAATTGGGAATTTGGATTTTTGGGAAAAAATTAAAATTCCTTTGGGGTTGAAAGTGGTTTCCAAAGGTTTTGGAGAAATAATAGGATTATTTCAAAAATATTTTGGGTATTGAATTTGAAATCTGGGGAATTTTAAATTAAAAATATTTGGGAAATGTGTTTAAAGAGATAAAAGCATTGAACTCTTTCGGTCACTGGAAAATAACGTCGGTGATGACTGCAGCATTATCGATGTTCATTTTCGAGTTTTCTAGAAGAGAAATTGCTACCAAAATTGTTTTAAATTGAAATTGTTTGTGAACTGGGTTTGGTTTTGAAATTCAAAGGGATAATTGAATTTGCCACAGAATTGTGGATATAGGGGACGTGGTATTGAAATTTTGGAAAATTGTTTAAACTCTGGAATCTTGATTAAAATGTTTATATAGAATAATAAAAATATAATGGCTAAATAAAATGTATAATTCCGAGTTAAAAGAAAAATGTGAATATAATTGATTATAAATAGAATTGTAAAATCAAAATTTATAATTAAAGTTGTATAAAAAAAAATCATATGGAATTTGATTTAAATTTGGAAAGAACTGGAGAATTAATTCAACTTAAATTGGGGGTAAATCAAGTCCGATGGAGTTATTTAAATTGGAATGGGATCAATTTAAATGGAGGAGGAAATTTGAATGGCATTGTTGGGAAAGTGAACAGTTTTGACTCTAGACCATTTTCAATATGAATTGTTTAAATATAAATAGTTTTACATCTATTTTCTTATCTATTTACTATACAAATTTCTTTTAAAACTCAAACTATTTTATACTTGTTTTGTCACTACTTTGGAACTACTTAACTATTTTACAACTGTTTTATAAACTAATCACAAATCTTTAACTAAGGTACAAATTAATTACTAAATTACAACTATTTTGCAAGTATCTAGGATTTCTATAATTATGTAACTATTCTCTAACTATTTTACAATTAGTTAACTATTTTACAGCTATTTTTGCAAACTATAAATTATTTTTCAATTACTTGTCTATTTTAAAATCTTCAAGCTAGTTTCTAAAAATAAACTGGTCGGGGTTCAAACTGGTATTGATTCAAATACTCAACTGAGATAAGAATTGAAGTAATAATCCAAATGGGGATTAAGGAAATTGATATTGGAAAGAGTAATCAAATTTGAATATTTGATTTGAATAAACAAAGTTATATAGCTTTGTTATATAAGACAAATCTTCCCTTGTTGAATCTATGATTGGAAGAAAGAATTTTTGGTAAGTGTTTGAAGTATAAAAGGAATTTTATACAAGTTTGAAAAGATCCAAAGTTTTAAACATTTTTATATAAAGGATCTTATGAAGATTTTGGAAAAAAGTTTTGGGAACCTTTGGATTTGGAAAGGCTTATGATTTTTGGGTAAAATCAATATTGGAATTTGGAAAGCCTATTTTGAGAATTATAGATTTTGGGATAATAGATTTTTTGTAAAGGAGCTCTGATAAAATTCATACTAGGTGTATGATTTGAAAGATACTATATGTGCATAGTATAAAGTGTTTTGATGATGGCTCTGGGGAAAAAGGCGCTCCCTTGGAATGGACTTCTCAGGAGTGCCACCGGGTGGTGCTGCCTTGAGCCCCAAGGGGGGTTCTAAAGTTGATTTTGTGAGGAGTCCGGACAAAACTAGTTCCTGAGAATTATGAGTAGTGTACCATAGCGAAAGTCATGTGTGCCGCAGAGAGCCAACAGTCTGCGTTTGATTTTATATCGGTAGACTACGACACTATGGTATACCACATAGCGAAAGTCGTGTTTGCCGCTGAGAACCAACAGTTTGCGGTTGAGTTTATCTCGGTAGACTGCGACCTATGTAAGGGTGGAGAAGTTCATTTTGATAGCGAGATCAGAGTGCTGCGGAGAGCCTGCAGTTACATGGACTTTTGTTGTGACTGCAACGTAACCCTGGATGTAACTGTAATCTGTTGTGTGGGTTCCATGGCGTAATCGAGAGTGCCGTGGAGAGCCTGCAGTTACATGGACTTTTGTTGTGACTGCAACGTAACCCTGGTATGTAACTGTGACCATGGAATGGGGGTGATGATTTCCAGAGCATCCTCACTAAAAGAAAATTAAAAAAAAATCTTTCCTCTATTTTCAAAATTGTTTTCTATATTTCAATAAAATTATTTTCCAAGTATTTTCACAGGGTGTTGAAAACGGGTTTACCAAGTACTTATAGATTTTCAGTCCTACGCCTGATCAACGTATGACTGAATTTCTGTGAGAACAAGGATGGACTGGTTGAGACATCGAGTTATAAGAAATATTTTTATAAAAAGCTATTTTAATTGTATTGTATAAATTTGAAGGCATTCCTAAATTTTAAAGTAAAAAGGGGATTTCAAACTGGAATTATAAAATAAAATTGGACTCGGGAAATTTCAATGAAGCGATTCTTTGAAATAAAATCGCATATTGATTTGAAAGTTGGAAGTAAGATAATTAACAAAATAATTACTTGATGGAGTATGTTAATAAAATTTAACTTTGGTTAATAAATGAATTGTAAATTAATATTGGAGTTTGGAAATGAATTCAAATTGTAAATAGAACTCGACTTGGATTTAATAAATGAAATAAATTAGAAGAGATGTTGTAAAAATAAAATAGGGCTGGATTGAAAAAGAAATGTGATGGTTTGAATTATAAATAAAATTCAAGGGTGATTCGAATAATATTTAATGAGATTTGCAAGTGCATTGGATATAAGAGAAGTGATTATAATAGAAATAGTTTGAGTTGCAAAGCAAAATCCAAGTAAATAGAAATAAATTGAGATGGTCTTGTATTAATAAAATAAATTCGAAATAAACAAGTAAATTAAAAAATTTAATGGGATCACTGGAATTATATAAATACATGGATGAAGCCTGATGAAAAAAAAAATTGAATCAAACTTTAATTGGAATTGGATTATCAGACTAGACTTAAGTTCGGTGGCATATGTGCCTGGATATTGTTCTGATAAATTGAGAAGGTGGATTAAATTTACAATAAAGGAGATGGGCTAACTGAATTAAATGGAATTTGATTTAATGAGAATTAAATTTAATGGAAGTGAACTTAAGTTGATGTTGGAATAAATTAAAGTAATTAACTTAAGTTTAAAGTTTATGGAAACTTGGCTTCGAATAAGGATAAAAGCGTATTAAATTAAAGCTTGGATAAAATTAATTTGGAAATGGTTATAAATTTAGAAATATTGAATATGCTAAGCTTAATAAATAGTTTGAATTAAGTCAATAAGGTGATGAAATGAAATGGGTATGTATGGTTGGTGAATAAATTAAAATGGAATTGAATTAAATAAAACTGAGTTGGAATCAATTTTAATTGGTTATAAAACTTAAAACAATTAATTATTCACATGGATATTATCAAATTGCGTAGAAATGATTATCGTTTAACGTAAGCAAGATTTAATCAAATTAAATGCTATGAATTAGTGGAAGCGATATAATTGATTTTTGAATCAATTAAAGTGAATATGAGATTGTTTCGCTTAAAATGAGTTGAATGCAAGTAATTATGTGTAAACCATTAAAATTTAATGAAAAGGCATATAAATTTGGTTGGAAACAATCAGATGTGCGTTAAAACATATAAATTGCTTATTGGAAATGTTTGGTGCTTGTTATTTATGTAATGCATGTGTTTGGCTTTTGAAAGTAAGTGTTAGGTTAATAAAATTTCTATATATGGCACTTACATATTTAAATTGAGTAAGTACAGGTACAGGGAAGCCGTTTGGCTAGATTTGGGTATGCTAATTGCTAGAATTTATAAGCTGCTCGCTTAAATGCTAAATAAGGTACGCCTACGCAATAAAAATAGGAAATATGAACTGTTTTTGCTTTTTCCGACCGTGTGGGTCGATGTATGCATATTTATATATATTGTCAAATTGCAAAAGCTCCTCCGTACAAAGGAGACTCTGCCAAAATTTTCTGAAAATTTTGGGAGTTAGAAATTTTTTGGAAATTTTGGTTAACGACAATACAATTTTAAATTGGAAGTTAAAGTAAACTAGTAAATGAAACTAATATGAATCAGTTTAAAAGAAAGATATAACTCAATATTAGAAATCGAAAATAAATTGAATTCAAATGAAACGACGAAAACTAATTTGAATAAAAGTGGGTATGAAACTTATGTAAAGAGATGTATAAAATGATTTATAAGGTTACGATTGGATATTGTTGATAAGTGAGATATGAAGGTATTAAAGGTAAAAAGAAAGTTGGATTTGACTTCCAAAGATAAATGTGAATTGCCCGACAAAAAGGTATGTATTTAAAATTCTGTATGAAATTGGATTGGGTTTTTGATGTAGCCACTTGGCTTTTGTTTTCTTTTTGCTATTTGGGAGCCCGTAGAGGCCTTTTGTAGTAGTACCGAGCTAGCCACGCAAAGGAGACGCTGGCAAAAATTTTCGGGAATTTAGGAAGTTAGAAAAATTTTGAGATAATTTTGATAGTTCAAAAATTAGGTTTTAAATTGACATTTAAATGATCGAGAAAAGGGATATTGTTTGATATTGTGGAAGAGTTTGGGAGATAGTAAGAATAATAAAAGGGTTTTTTTTTATGAAAGATAATTGTTAAGTTGTAGAACTGTTTGGTTTTGGGAAAAAGTTGACCGGTATGGGACATTCTTCCTAACTAGTAATTTCGGGGACGAAATTCTTTTAAGGGGAGAGGAATGTGGCGACCCAGATTTTTCCACCAATTTAAAATAGAATTGTTAATTGATTTTAAAATATTTAAAAGTCAATTTTAACTTGAATTTAAGATATCGATAATTACTTGATAATTAAACCATTGAATTATATAGTTTAAATGTTGAATTTAATAATTGAAATTGGGTAAATTGTTGATTTTGAATTTCCAAGCTTGTTAAAAATAGTTTGACGGCTTATAAATTTATAGTGATGATATTGAAGATAATAGAATAGTTAAAATTTAATTTAAGGATGATTTGTTCAATTTTAAAAATATATCGTTTAAATTGAATTTGAAAATAGCCTTCCGAGGCACAGTCTCGGAATTTGACGAAACCAGTTCCATTGGATCCGTAATAGTTAGTTATTATCGGATTTCAATTTTCGTAACAATCGGAGTTGTCGTTTGACCCTGGCAGCTCGAAACGCTTACATTTATTTTAATCGATTTAATTTAATATCGATCATTTAATTCCATAACTCGCACATACGATAAAATTAGCTTCTGAAACACATTCCGTTGTGTTCGGGATAGGGGTAAAACCTTGTAAAAGTCAGTCGGCATATCTAATTCGGGGTTCGGGATTTCGCGTTATAAAACGCGAGATATTTTCAATATTTAATTATTAGCCAGGCGTGTAGAAGAAGCTTGTTGCGTACAAAAGCACTGCAACTACCTCCATATGAATAGACCTTCGGTTGCTTCTTTCTCCATTTTTTTATTCGAACCCAAAATAATAAAAAAATGAAAAATGAGAAATGAAATCGCAATCGAAGAAGGCCGAAGCGCGTTTGAATCGTGGCAACTTTTAGGAGCCATGAAATCGAGTTTGACTCGAGTGTTGGATTTAGGGCTTGCGTATTTGGAAGTCGCGGCTTCGAGTTAGGTGATGCTCGTTTGAGGCCGTAGGCGGAATGGGGAGTCTCACCTTCGAGCGCGCGCGTGGGAGTGAAAGAGGGACGCTGACATCGTCGTGGTCGGTTTGGGTTCACATCGCGGCGGCAGGAGATGGTGAGTGAACTAGGGTTTCAGAAATCAACGCCTTCTAAATAATCATCGCTGCATACTCGGCTATTCCATCAGCCATCATCGGCTCATCCTTGCCTCCTACGCGATATTTTCTACTGCTGATTTGAAGTCCTGCTACAGTCTCTTTATACTGCCACTACTAATTAAGTCAAAATCTGGAATACAGGTGAGTGATCTTCATTCGACTATATTTTATTTGAATCAAATTCGAATTGGAAATCGAAATGATGTTGAAAATAAACATTTTGTCTGTGTTTGTGAATGATTTGAAAATTCATTAAATGGTAAGGTAAATAAAAGGTTAAGTAAACAAGTTGATTAATTAGTGTTATGGATAAATTAATTACATTATTAAGGGCTTTGATATTATGATTTAGATTAAAGTTATCAATGCAGGGTTAAATTAAATAGTAACTAAGGATTGATAATTAAGTAAGATTGGATTGATAATCGGTGATTAGGAATTAGTAAAACGAGTAATAAGGGATAAATTTTAGTTATAATTTAGAAATAAATTATATAATTAGAAGTGGAATAATTTATGATTAATTTGTGATCGAAGTGATTAATTAACGTTAATTATTTAGAAAAGTAATTAAAGGATTGGTTGATGAATATAGCAAATGATGGATCATTGGTGGAGGGTTTTGAATGATTTATAAATGAGATTAATTTAAGGTAATTAATGTTACTAATTAATTAAGGATGATAAATTGTGGAATTTGGTGGATATAATAACCTAGCATATTATAATGGTATACATACTTGGTGAAGTAATTGGTGATAATTGTTGGTTGTAATTGTTAAATGGATGATTTGATTGAAATTACTTAATGGTATTAATAAAATATAATTACTCGGTGAAATTAATCAAGAGATTAATTTAGTTGGTTAATAAAGGAATAATTGATTTATTTAATCAAGTAAATAACAGAGTAGTTAATTATAGTTTGGAATTAATCGAATACGATTAATATTGTGGCTTAATTAGGGAACATAAGTTTGATTTGATCTTTGGGTTTTATAATTAAAAGTATAATTAAGAAAATTACCTGATTGGAATTTGAAGGTAATTTATCCAGGATTGTTAAATAAGATGAATGGATATAGAGGAATCGATAAATTAATTGTTTTGGGGACTAATTAATAATCTAAGTGAATGTGGTTAGAAAATTCAATTAGAATCAATTAAATTAATTTGTATGTGATTAAGCATTGCTTATGGATGATTGACTGATAAGGGATACTTTGAATGAGTTGATATCTCTAATATGAAATGCTGTGAATTTTCATTTGTATAACTTGGGTTAAGATAATACGAGTCTCGAAGAGACCGGGGTCGGGTATTTGAGAAATACCCGAAACCATTTTAAATATTTATATATTGATTGGTGAAATCAACAGGCTGAAATGAAATGGTAAGTGAACTGGATTACTTTATCTAAGTTGGGTACGTAGAAATTTATAGGTGAAACAAGCATTTTCTCTAGCAAATTGTGATTGGTTAAATTGATATATGTTACCCCGGGTTTATATAAGTTGTTTGCTTTGGTATTCCATGTTAGTTGGGATTACTCATGCTGGTTTCCAGCCTGACCCGGGTGTTACTTTGGTGTAATGCTCGGGTCAGACCGAGTATTACAGATTTTCAGGTAGAAACGATCTGGTGCTCAGGAGGCGAGTTAGATGGCAGGATCGTTCAGAATATTTCCGCTGAATTTATATTATTGTTAATTTGAGACATGATAATTGTAATTATTCTGTCACTGAATATTATGTGAAACTCTGATGTATATAAATGTAATCGACAGTTATAATATTCTTTTATATACTGTTATTATTTATTATTATATTTTATCCGTTGCGAATGTGAGATGTTTGGTGTTTCTGTTCTTCTTCTTCTATCTCTTTCTTCTTTTTCATAACTATCTGAAATTTTCGGGTGTGAAAATTTAGGGTCGTTACAATAAATTTCCTCTGGTTATATTTTAACCCTTAAATAGTAGGATAATGTATTGTATATATTTCTAGTAAACAACACAAATAGTAATTCACTTTACTATAAAATTCTCTACTAATTAGAACAATAATTCAATAAGTTATATTACCAGTTTTAACTTAAGTAACTTTTAAAATAAAATGATAAAAATCAAATTACCTACTCAAACACGAGAAATACATCATCGAGCAGCCTTCCTCTAGCCTTCATGCTCTGACCACCCAAAAACGCAACCGCAAGACTTGCATGCGCCTCATCAGAGCACCACTCCTCTCACATCGATAACCTTCACCGTTGATCGAATCCACATGGCCCTGTGCTCGCGAATTCCTCCTGGCCAAAACTGTAGTGACCCAGTTTCGACGCCATCCACTTCTCCAAAGCTCAATCGATCCCCCTTTCCTCCCACACGCACGCTTATGTACGCGCCATCATGAGACCCAACCTCTCGCCCGCGCTGACGAATGAAAACAAGTCATGCGTCAATTAAATCCCTACTTTCTTCGATCCTCACGAGAAGCCCGATATAGGATATCGAGATTCGATCTAGCCGGTATTCGAACGTTTAAAATTTGTTTCACCATGCCCTGTCTCTTCTTTTTTTATATGTAATTAGGAAGAGGGAAAAGGAAACTCACGGATTGACTTTTAGGAGGGGAAATCGATTTCATCTGGTTGTATTATTAAAGAGAAAGAGGGGAATGAAGCATGTGTGTGACAGATGGCGTGAACCAGAGAGACAAGTGGCTATGTATGAAAAGATAAATTTCTGATGTGATTTATTTTGACCATTCAAATTATACTTAAATTTTGAATTTAAATCGTCTCGAAAATGCAACTTAAAATTTCAAACTCCTATCGAGGCATGCCGCTAGGCGTTCATAATGTTATACCCCTGTTCCAAATGTAATGGAAAAGGTTTCGAGTCCTAACTCGGTGGTATGGAGAAGATAGCTTTTGGACCCAGTTATTATATTGAATTTTCGATATAAATTTCAGCGCGTTTACACCTTGTACGGCCACACGACCACTTCAAACACTACAAAAATTGAAATCCGATAATAATGCACTACTACGGAACCAATAGAACTGGTTTCGTCGAATTTCAAGACTCTGCTTCGGAAGGCTATTTTTAAATATCAATTTAAACGGTATATTTTCAAAACTAAATAAACCACTTTTAAATTTTACTTTAAAAGTTCTATTTCCTTCAGTATTATCAATATAAATTTTATAAGCCTTTAAATTATTTTTATCCAGCCCAAAATTCCTAATTCAGCAATTTACCCAATTTCCAATTATTAAATTCAATAATTAAATCACCCAGCACATACTTATATTTAAAATTCAAGTCAAAGATTAACTTTTAAATATTTAAAATCTATTAAATATTCTAATTTCAAATATTTAAAAATCCGAGTCGTCACACATATTAACAATATTAAGTGAATGGTGGACCTCTAAATTTAGTACCCTATTATACTAATAGCGAAAATAGTGGGAGCATGTCATATAGCATCTAATGATTGCATCAAATTACAAAAATTGTTTTCATAAAATGTACCGAACATTATTTTTGAAATAATGTTTATTTATGGTATTGATTGAAAACAGATATAAATATATTTCAATATGAGTATTATGAATATTCATTATGAAATAGAACTATATTATGGAATTTGTTTTCATAGTAAAAGTATTGCAACAAAAATATATATGTGTCTAATATTATTTATAGTTGTTTTGGAATTATAGACTAAGCCGTAGTTTTGAGAAATAATTTTACTATATGATTATGAGTCATATGATACATGTTAATTATATTTCAAACAATTAATAGCTATACACCCATTCAGTGGGAGCATCATAAGAGTTGATGAACTCTTTAAATTAATACATATTGACGTATGCAATCACAATTCTATTAATACCAAAAGGGTTCCACATACTTTGTTATATTCATCGATGATTTATTATCAACATGAACATGTGTATTAGATACACATGTAGTAAGCTTTTGATAAAATTATAGAATATAAAAGAAAAGTAAACAAAATAGCATGCAATAGAATAAAATGATTTGATTTGGTCGAATAAGTGAGTATATTGGAAAGAGTTCCAAATTTACCTAAAAATGAATAAAGATTCAATCTCATAAGTCACTCCTCCGTGTGATACATAATGATGCATCGATATGGAGTAATTAGACATTGTTGAATAATTTACGATTAATTCTGAGTGAAGTTGAGTTAGTTTTTTTCTATAATGTCATGTACTAAAGAGTAGTACACATGGTTGATACTATTTCATCTAAACAATAGTTTACAAAATCATACAAGATAAGGGTTAATAAGAAATCCCAACATTTCCTAGGCCAAGGAGTTGGCAGGTTGTGCAAGTCGAAAGATTACAGGTAATAATTGTTCATGAGGGATCTTGTATGAATCTTTAAAAAAAAATTGGAAGGGTCTATCATCAAATGACATATTTATGTTTTAACATTATTTTTGTAAAATAAAATCATTTTTATAAATAAAAAGGTTCATAAAGCGTTATGAATCTCTATTCTATTTGCACTAAGAAACAATTATTGTTTTAAGTTATATCAACTTCATTGTGAATGAATTTCTTTGAGAAATTTCTGGTAGTTAGATGGAATTGGATCCGATCCAAAGATAGAACTGATTATATGAGATGTAGTGAAATTAACTAATCTAAATGAACACATAGCATTAGAATGTCTAATAAGTATTCTCGTACATCGAAGAGAAACTATGAATTTCTTATTAATGTCGAAAATATACATTACCCTCAGTTGTTCAATTAAACTATTAAGATTGCTGACTCTATTTGGTATGTGTGCAAATCTGAAAGAATTCCAAATACGCCATTAAAATATGTTTTTTGTGGTCGAAACCAAATGAGATGTGATCCATCGGCCGAGATCGTGTCTTTATTGGAAAGACTAATGTGGTGAGCAATGTTGATAAGAATAATATCGCAAATTTCGATTGTTGAAAATATTCGGTATTCAACATGCTCAACTTAATTCAGATCTACTAACAAAATTATCGCTTGATGAGACTTAGTGTTTGCTACTTATGTATTGAAACAGAAAATTATAAATAATGATTTAGATTAAACAGTTTACACATATTAACCAAAAATGTCTCGAAGTTAGTGGAAGCGATATTGGATTTATGAGTCTATAGATATAATCCAAGAAATGATACGAATGTATCATTTTATAAGCATCAAGATTGAATAAGTATTTCGATAGAAATATCAAATAGTTTGATTTTCAATAAAAGTGTAGAGGAAGTGTGTGTTCATAAGAAAGAATGTTAAAGGGTAAATTGATATTTCTAAACTATAAGTAAACAACAGGCTGTTGATTTTAAAAACATGCTTATAATAAATTCAAGGTTAGTTGTTTTAATACTCAATTTTGGATTGTAAATGATGCCTTTTATAGTGAGTATAAAATATATAGGGATTGTTCCAAAACGATATTCAAGAGCACCCTATTAAAATGATAACATATAAGTTGGATTCCTTATGCATTAGCAATAGGAATTATCATACAAATAATGTTGTGTGTGAAATTTTGTTTTGTTTATGTATTTGATACATGGATCAAATTTAAAATCCAAATTGATATCGCTAAATGGTTGTTTGAGGTGTTCTCGCGTGTTTATGAAATACTAAAGAATTTTTTATAGAAACAATGAACCCGTTATGATGGAAAGTTTGGGCACAAAATTTTATAAGTCATATTGAGTATAACATGTCAATGATAAAATTCAAGTTAGAATCTTTAATTTAAAAATGTTTGAAAATAAAAGTGATTGTGGTCGATTCAACAAAATGTTGAGAACATTAAGTTGAATAGCGCTATAATAACCAATGTATATGGATATAAATGCACAAATTTATAATTAAGCCAAAGGTGATTCCAAATGTTGAGAATCCCATAATATTTTTATAAGATAACAATGTCATGAAATTGGTCATGATAGAACTTAAAGCTCACTAGAAGTTGAAATACATACTCCGGATCATTCTACATGATAAATGCAGTTTATCAGTGTTAGAGAGAGTTAATCGACAAAGTAGATAATTAAAGCATAATAGCATACCCATTCACTAAGGGACTGACCTAGTTGGTTTTAAGAAAACTGATTGGAGAAGTTGGAATTAGATTCCATAATTGACTCAAAGTGCAAGTGGGATATTGATAGAGTTAGAGGTATGCCCTAGGGGCAATTATGCAATTTGTTACATATATCTAACTTGTTGACCAATCTTGTTCGAAATAAAATGTATTTTCTTCCTATTATACACTTGATATAATGTGAATATATTAATTAATTAACTTAATTAAAAATATATTTAATAGAAAAATCCATATATTGTATATTTTATGATAGTAGTTACAAAGTGTTGTAACCATGAGTAATTTATCACAACGAAACAAATATATCATTTTAAATGCTCCTAGCCAAGATGCATTGAGACTGGAAATTAATGTATCCGTTGAGACTGGAGTATGTAACTCCCTCCAAATATTGGGCAGTGTATTACTCATCACTGCTGAGGGTACCTAAGGGTTACATACTAATAGTTATTGGATAACTATGGAATGACTCGTGCGATAGTTTTCTGTTGATTAATATAATTAAGGTCAAATAGAAAATGTCGATGTGACTGATTTACACAGTTCTCTCGACTTGAGAGTACTATGGATCTTTAATATGAAAGCTCTACTTTGATTATAGCCAAAGCATGGCATGGCGCCCATCGAGTGACTATAGCTAGGTCAAGTGGAAGTATTTGAAGTGAAGCATATTCAAGAGAGGATTCATCCCCTCAGTTTTATGCGGTTATTATCACAATCAACTCAAGTCAACTCAGAGTCAAAGTTTTTGGCTAGAGCATTTCGATTAATAATAATTATTATTGAACTAAGGATTGTATTTGGACTATAAAGTTGAATGTGGGTGAGGTTGGAATATTGACCATTAGAAAATTCCATAAGTCCAAAATGATATAGTTTTGACGAAGAGAATTGGTGTAAACAAATGTCCCAACCGAGTAACGCTTATTAAACTAAAATTGGATCCTTACCGAAAACGAGTAAGCGATAAATTTGGCCATAATGTCAAACCACATGCTAAGTGTCATGTGAACGTTAACATTAGAATAGTTTGATGTTAATTGCTGACCAAATTTACACCCATGAGTTACATAGCCGAAATGATGGATTTTCTTAAGACCAAACGATTTAATTAGTTTATAATTGTTATAAATTAATTAATATTTATGAAATATTAATTATAAAATTTGAATATGCTTTAAGAAATAAATAATGTTATATATATTTATAACAGTTATAAATACATCGATCAACATACAATATCAACAAGTGATGAAATTAGATTTAATTGCATAATATTTTGGCTTGAGCTTAGATGGTTTAAGGCCCATCATTAGGGCTCTAAAATTTCAGTTTTGGGAAGGTCTGGGGGTGGTTAAAACATAGGAAATTGGCTTGAAGATAATGGATTGAGATGAAGTGAGAATGTGTAAAAAGGATTTCCTCGTTTCTCTCTAATAGAACCCTATATATATGTGTATGTATGTATGTATGTATGTATGTATGTATGTATGTATGTATGTATGTATGTATGTATGTATGTATGTATATGTGGGTTGAGATCAAGTGAGAATGTGTAAAAAGGATTTCCTCGTTTCTCTCTAATAGAACCGTATATATATATATGTATGTATGTATGTATGTATGTATTTATTTATATGTGTGTGTGTGTGTATGTATGTATGTGTGTGTGTGTACGTATGTGTGTGTATGTATCTCTAAAAATAATAATGAACTTTTCTTAGCCGCCATTACCTTCTATATTGCTGATTAAAATGTAGCTCCCAATCCACTTTAAAATTCTCAAATATATTTCGAATTAAAATAATACTATTCGATAGTTAGAGGTCAGTGATTCTGGGCTTACAATCTGACGAATCAAGAATAGTGAAAGGAAGGAAAGTCATTTCTATGATCCTATAATGAGCAATTTCATATCTGTTTAGATATATTATTACTATAAGTTTAGTTAGGTGAGATTTTTGTATGTAGATATGGTTATCACGGATCAGTTTGGTTATGTGCGTAATTTGTTTATTATACGATTTGATTTACATATAGACAAATGTTTTTCATTGTACAACATTAATTTTTGTCATTAATAATTGTTTTATATATTTATTAATATATATTGGTGTATATTTCTCTCTTATAATAGCATATATGCATATATAAGATACAAATTATCATACATATATTCATATTTCTAAATTAACATTTATTGAATTTTTGAATTGTTTACTATATATAAAATAATTGTTACATCAAAAATTCAATTTTATATTTTTATAAAATATTATATCATTTAAGAAACATATATTAGGAATTTTTAATAAAGTATATTATTTGTAATAATTAATATTATTTCGGAAAAACTATTCATGATTTACTAAAAATAATAGTTTAACTGAAAAGTTCTTTAAAATTTTTCATAACCTTTCATTCATGATCCTAAATTTTTGAAATTTTAAAATTTGAATTTTTAGTAATATATTATTTTATATTAAATAATTATTGTCGAAATCAATGTATTTGTTTTTAAAATAATATTTCAACTTTGAAAAGACTTCAAATTTTTTCTAAGCTCTATTTTATGATCTTAGATTCTCGAAAATTGGAAATTTTGAATTTTCATTAATAAATTATTTTATGTTAGTTATTTATGGATGAAAACGTTATTTTATTCATAATATTTATACAAATTAAAATACTAAAATTATTATGTTTGCAAACCTAAGTTAATTTTGAATTATAAATAATTTTTAATAATTGTTCTCTCTCTTTCTATATATATTTATCTGTATAAATGCTTTATGTTCATATATTATATATAATATATTTATACATACACATATGTGTGTGTGTGTATTTTGTAACTCATATAAATGCACATATTTGGACAACATACATGACATACAAAATGAGCTAATATGTCTGTTGCGATATAAATCCCAATATCTACATACGGGCAAATTATACCTTTCACGGATTATTATATTACATATGCACTCATACATATATGTATATGATACATTTATGTATAAACAAAATTAAAAATGTAACGACCCGTATTTTTTGTTATTTTAAATTATTTAAATTGAATGTAATTATTAGACAAAAATGCTTAAATAATAAAAATTGAACAATTTTGAATGTAAGTTATTGGACATGAACTTGAATAAAATTTTGAGATAAACAAATTTCGAAGATTTAAGCAATAAAAAGAGTCAAAAGGCAATGATATGTATTGAATGTGTTTTACAATGAATAATTGGATGAAATAATAAATGTTGAATTCATTAGATGTAAATAAAGCAATTGATTGATAATTAAAATTTATTTAAAATCTAATATTATAATTTGTTGAATATTGAACAATTAAATTATTTAAATGGAATATTGGAATTATTTGAATAATTAAATTATGATTTAATATGATTGAAAATGATGTCGAAAGTTGATGTGAATTTTACTTAAACAACAATGATGGTTGTTAACATTTAAAATTGATTTTAAAAGTGAATAATTAGAAATTGAAAATTTCATATTATAACCGAGACATTAAAAATAGCAATCCGGGGCACAGTCTCGGAATTGGACGAAACCAATTCCATTAGATCCATAATAGTGTGTTATTATTGGATTTCAAATTTCATAACGTTTAAAGTTATCGTTTGGTCGTACGGGTTAGAAACGCGTTGTACTAAATATAGAAAATTTAATTTTTTTTAGTTGGGTTCAAAAAGCTATTTTCCACATACAATCGAATTAGGCCCCGAAACATGTTCCATCGTGTTCGAAATATGGGTAAAACATTTTAAACACCTGGCGGCACACTTTGTTTGAAGTTCATCTGGAAAATATGTGTATAGGGTTTTAGGATGTTGCCATAAATAGAGGGCCATACCATTAGCGACAGTCCTAGGGTTTCCTACAGCAGCCACTACCATTAACGTACGGCCAAAAAACCTCACTTCTTTCTTCCCTTTTATCTCCTAATCCATGCGCTATTTCCAGAAACTCTAAACTGCAAAAATGTACAGCTCCTCAAGCTCTTCAATCTCAATGGCTACGATCGAGAACGGAGTTATGGATTGGCGACAATCTTCGCCCAAAGCAGTGCATTTAATTGCATTTTCCTAAGAAGATGTAGAGCCGAGCTTGGCCAGGTCGTGGCTATGGGTGGAGGTGAGAGTGGCGCACGCAGGGGGCTATAATCGATCAACCTCCGGTGATTGATGGCGTGGCGTGGCGATCAAAGTTTCGAACGTGTGATGTGTTGATATCGCGACCATGCCTGGGAGTGACACATAATTGGAAGAGAAGGCATCTCGTGTGGCCTAAATCTGATCTTGGGTTGAAAGGCCAGATTCTGTTGGTATAATAATAAAAAAATACTTTGTATAATTGTATTTAAATTTTAAAAATGTGTATCTCTCTCATATGTTATCAGAATTGGATGAAACAAGCGGCCATGCGATCGTGGCAACAACCACTTCGCTCTGGAACAGATTTGGAATTGTTTGAAGCTAGTTAAAATTTTAGGTTAACTCAAACATCTTTCGATTTGATTTAAAATTGAAAACTCAAAGTGAGTGTATTATAACGTTCACAATGTACTAGAATATTCTCATGCAAGTTAAATTTGATATTATGAAGTGATATGATTTTTATTGGTCATTGTTTGATAAATTTAATTGTCATCCGGATTGTCATTGAATTTACTGTTAAAAATTAAAATTCATAATCAAATTGAAATTGGAATTTGATTGCAATTAAATTACCTAACATTGATAACTATGAAATTATCGTGAATTATATTGTCTATTTGTATGATTGATTGTGATGGGTGCAAATTGGTTGATATGTGGATGGTTTGATGTTATTTGTTTTATATATATAGTTTGTTGTCACCTTCTAATTTATGCACAATATATAGAACTACGAATTGAATCATCTGGAATAAATTAAGAAATAGGTTGAAACGATATGTACCTACGACATTGTGATTGGACTGAAATGATATATATCCATCCCTGAATTAAATTGAAATATCTGATCACTTGGCCATGGGATAGAAAATTATATACGGACATCGAATTGGCTAAATTAAATGATTTTAAAATCTTTGATTTGAAATTATTTAAATGGTTTTGATTTAAGAAATAAAATCAACTTATAGAAATCGAATTAATCATGAATTTGAGTTCGAAAGGTTGAAATAAATTTTTGGTTAAAAGAAATCGTTAAATAATTGAAGTTGAGATTTTGAAGTTAAAATGGAATATGATCGACTTTCATAAATTGATTTGTTTTTAAAAGATTGAACTTTTATTCGAAGTTTGAATATTACAAAGTAAAAGTGATAGAAAACGATATTTCAAAATTGAGCTCAAAATTTAATTATTTTTGAAAATTGGTTTTTAAATTTAATATTGAAGTTTAATTTAATATAATTGATTTAAATCGATATTTTGAAAATCGAACTCGAATCTATATAGATCAAAATGATTTAAAAATTTGAGAATTGAACTGAAATTAATTCAAATTGGAATTGAATTGAATTAATTAGAATTGTGGTCGGAATTGGAATTGAAGTTAATTCGAATTGAAACCGGAATTGAATCAATATATATCGAAATGGAAATTGGATTGACTTAAATTGAGAAGATTTGCAAATTAAATCAGTTTGACTTTGAAACTATTTTTCAAATAAACTATTTAGTATGAACTATTTAAAATCTATATTCTTTAGATATTCAAATTATTTTGGTTCTGAATTGTTTACTATATAAACCATTTTAATACTCAAACTATTTTATATTAAACTAATTTAACCATTTAAACTATTTTTAACTATTTTAACAATTTAAACTATTTTTAACTAGTTTAATTATTCAAATTATTTTAAACTATTGAAACTATTTTTCAAAAATTCAAACTGGAAAGGAGTGGAATATTTATTTTTATATCATGGATTAAATACAAATTGGGGTTATAACCCAAATCGGAATTCGAAACGATTTTGGAAGCAAAATGTGATATGAAGGCGAAAATGATTTTGAACAAGAATAGTATATTATAAGTAAATATGATGATTTCGAAAAAGATTTGATTTCAAAGCGAATATGATATTTTGATAACAAGTATGAACTATTTTCAAAATGTAAAAGTACCAGTCGGGGTGTAAAACGATGCTTAGTTGTCAAAGAGGCCGGGGCCGGATGTGGGCATACTCTCTGCTGATATCGGAACCACTTTAACAACTGTGCACGCAGAGAAGACTTTAGAATGAAGTGGTTGGATTTGGCATTGTTTTCTGGATTTGAAGAAAGAGAACGATGATGGACAGACCTTGGCACTTGTGCCAATTTGCAATGACTAAAACAGGACGGTTTGACAGGGCCAAGTGGGCTAATTACCCCGAGCGGACATCCGTTCTTCGATTTCCTTAGACTCGGTCCATATTATTACTCTTGTTGTTGGTTTCGATTGGTACACCTTGATTTGGGATAGTCTTCCTTTGAATCGATATGGGATGGATGGACGTGGTGGGAGGTCATGGCTATGATGCATTACCACCAGCCCTACAACTAGAACTTGTAATATCCTACCTTAGGTATTGCCTCACGTGCCTTGTCATACTTTTATCCCTAAACGAGACCCATATGATTTTGGTTTAGTATTGTCGTATCACGGCGCATCTGTGAGAAATGTGGATAACGGATCTTAAGGCTAGAATAACACAAGAGGGGAGGGGGTGAATAGTGTTTTGTGGATTTTCTAAATCTTTTTGAAACTTATGTAATTTAATCACCAACAAATGCAATACATAGAAACAGATGTAATCACAGAATCAGACACAGATGCAAATAATAAATAAAAGCAGTAAAGGAAAGAACAAACCAGGATTTTATACTGGTTTGGAGTTATCCTACATCCAGTCCCACACAATTGTACGGATTTCTTTTCAAAATAATCTCCCAAATTACACCCTCGATTTCAAGGCCACGAGGTACACCCTCATGTATTCGAGTCTGGGACGAACTCTCTTGATTTACCCGACCACAAGAACACCTAATCGATTTCCAGGGCAACAATCACACCCAATTGATTTCAAGGCTCAACCGCACCTTTTACCCAACAGTTTGATTGTGACGACCCGCCTCTCATTCCACAGAAATACGCATCATCAATAAGAAAAGAAATAGATAGGAATAGAAAAGATAGAAAGAAAGAACAACAACATCAGAATCTCACAGCGAAAACAAAACAAAATATAATATAACACATATCCATTACATAGTTTAACATATCAGAGTACATAAAATAATACGACTTCATTACATTAGACAGTTAAAAGGATCTGCCTAACCATTACATCCAAAATACAACTTCCAAAAAAGTCACAACACAACGGATATAGATAAATAGATACGTCTGGACTCCAGCTTCCAGCTTCCAGCTTCCAGCTTCCAAAATATTTGACAATCCTAACCTGATCAGTTGGTTATTCATAAAAATTTGTGTACCCAAGAGTTTAAGAAATACAAAATAAACTTCAGGTCAGACATGGGTCGGGTGTGAGTAACGGTTAAAGTTATTTAACTTTAAAAATCATTTGAAAACAAAAGGTATCACGTAAGACTCCCCACACATAAACATGGGTATGTTTTTAGCTTACGCTAACCAAATCATTTGATAGGAAATTGGTTATATTATAATAGGGTCTAGGATTTTCAATATAAAGTACAGAAATAGCTGGAATGCTCACATCTCACGTTCCAACATAGTTGGACAAAATCATAACCGTACAGGCACTTATTGGAGATTGGATTCCACACAATGGCAGGGTTACTGGGGTACCGTCCGTCAAAGCACGTGGCCTAGATCAACGTACCGATGTTCCCTCTCGATCCCCTGCAACACAAGGCCAGAACAATCCCTTAGTGGACTGTCACGAACAAGACAACCCCGCAGTTGTGGCCAACAACTGCCTACACTGCCAAAATAAAAGGGACTTCTAGATAGGGGTAAATCTTGTCCTACTTGGGTGCTACCCACTTAACCTTACTGCACCTTCCCTGTTTTAGCCATTCTCGGTTGATGAGGCTTGAGGCTACGATTATCTTTATAAGAACACATCTTGGAATGCTCATCGTCCGCCTGACGATGTTCTGAAAGCATTCAATCCATACAAGTTCGTTCCGGGTTAGAACGAAACCGAAGGCATTATCTCGTTACACTCATTTTGGAATCACCTTCAGAGTTAATGACAATAACCCTTGCACTCTGAAACTCCATCCCGATCTTCACTTTGAGATGCCACGACCTAACGTTTAACTTGGAACGATATGACTTTCGGATAATCAAACTTGATATCCGATCCCGGTCTTATCGAAATCCAAACGTATCTTAAAGGTCAAGTTGTTTAAAGATTTAAACAATTCAATTCAATTTAAAATATTGAATCCACACAGCATTATTCATAGATAATAACATACATCTATCACAGATATATTCAACATCTCATCACAGAATATCACAGATTATCATCCAATAGATATAAACCAAATCCAACATTCTACTCAAAACAATCATCCTTAAGCAAGCATCTTTAGTCCTTATTATAATTAATTAAATTAATTACTTAAGAATTAATCCATTAACCCTGCTTAACCAATCATTAATTAATTACAATCATTTAATTAATTAATCATTTCTTTTTGGCAAGGCCAGTCGGTTTTAAAGTGGACCGTCCACTTTTATTACGAACGTAATAAAAATTGAAGTACAAGAGCAAGGTAAAAGCACCTTAACTACTAAAAAAACAGAATCTACAGTACAGGTACGTGACAGCAATGTCACAGTAACTATAAATAGCACAAAAACTAGCACTCCTCCGGAGAGGAAGAATCGCCATCATCTCCAGACACCAGTGAATTAACCAATGGGACAGACCCACACAGACCAGCAAAAGGGCGGAAACGTAGAGCAAGACAAGGATCATAATCCATAGCATCGGACGAGTAGATAAACGAACGATCCCAGGATGAATCAGCAAGCATGACAGAATTCGAACTCACATCCAAACCGTCCAAATCAAGAACTAACGAATCACCAGATGGTTTGTAGCGAAGGTATCTAAGGTCCAGCTGATCATCGGAGACAAAACGGAAGAAGGATTCGTTAACCGGGTTAAATCTCATATCCGAAATGGGGTCAATCCAACAGCCCTCGGCCTCATCCCAAGCAACAGGAGGCGACTGCATGTCAGGGGCTGGAATAGATAAAGGAATGTCAGGAGCAACAATAGGATCCTCAGAAGCAGGAGATGAATTAGGCGTAGCTAATGGCAAAGGATGTAATCTCAGGTCTGGCAACGGAACTGCAGGAGCATGTGAGATAATAGTGGCAGGGGAAAAAACCTTGGGGACCTAAATCATGCATTGAGGGCAAGGCAAAGGGATCTTCGGAGCAGCTGTGGAGGCTTCAGTATGAAAGCAGGCGATAGTCTGATGGCCAAAAGAGTGACATGAGGTGCAAATATCCGGAACCCAACCATAGCGAACTCGGACCTCCACAACATGCCCAACAGCAAGCTGTACAGGAATAGAAGTAGGGAGAGGCTTACTGGGGGAAATCTCAATAAGAGCCTTAGCATACATCATCTTGTCGTGCGCAACAGTGTTAGAATCAAAACATTTCAATTTTCCAACATTACAGGCTAACCAATTCAAACCAATAAGAGGCTGAAGAGCAAAGGGAATTTGTGAAAAATAAACCCAAACAGGGATAGACAGTACATGTTCACGGGCACACGCCACAGCCGGAGACCGGGGGTAACAATAAAAGGCCTTCCATCAAAAAAGACGGATCAGCGTCCAGAACTAGTCGACGATCCTCAAAAGAGGAAAACTTTAGATAATACATTGAATCAAATAGCTTCACATGCAAATTACCACGTAGCTTCCAAGCCCTCCGAAGAACCGCGGTCACATTAATAAGACGGTGTTTTGGTTCCAGAAAGAATCCAACCAAATAGTCAGACCAAAATTTCACATCGGCTTGCAAAACACTAGGGGCAGGAATCATCACTCCATTTTCCTCAACCAAATCAAATTCAATCGGGATGTAGGCACCCGCATTACGGGGCAAGGACGAGAATAGGGAAGACCACGGTTTGGAGATAGGCTTCGGAGGAGCAGCGGCAATAGGGCACTCAACAACGCAGGGTTCCATAGGGGCAGATGGTATGGAAGCACCAGAGCAAGCAACACCGACAATAGGAGCAGAATCCATTGGGGCATTAACACAAACACCTGAAGTGCCCTGACCACAACTCGAAATTCCCACCGAAACACACCCTAGCATTTGTTCAGACACACCAACATCCCCACTAACTTCATACTCATCAATCAACATAGTCTTACCCACATCACTAATCACAGAGACAGGGATACTTACATTAAGCCCACAGGCAACAGGGAGGGGCCGAACATCCAGCAAAGGCACACCAGAAAATAGACCCAGATGATAGGGGCGATCGTTGTTAGCTTGCAGGGGAGGAAAATCAGATGGCGAATAAAGGAAAAGGGGACTCACGGTCGTTGACACTGACAGCATAGATTTGAAAACTCGAATTGACCTAGTCGAAGAGGGGGAGAGGGGGCCGAGAAGTAGCGGGCATAGGAAGCGAAGCGGGGGGGGCGGGGGAGGAGCGAGAAGCGATTCGGTTAAGAGAGGCGATGAGGTACGAGGAAGAAGAAACAGGGAGAATAGTTAGGTGCCATATCTTTTTTTTAAACAAATTAATTAATTAATTATCCTTCAACTATTAATCAATAACCTTAATTATTAATTAATAAACCTTGATTATAAATTAATCATTCCTTAATTATTAATTAATTAATCCTTAATTAATGTTTAATTAATAATTAATTAACAATTAAATAATTCTTAATTACTTAATTAATTGATTAATTCAAATTATAAATTAATTTATCTTAATTAATTATAATTAATAAACCCTAATTACTTGATTAATTAATTCTTAAATATTAATTAATAGTTCATTAATCACTTAATTAATTAATTCCTTATTACTGATTAATTAATCTTTAATCATTGATTAATTAATCTTTAATTATCTAATTAATTAACCTCTAATTATAAATTAATTAATCCTTAATTACTTAATTAATTCTTAATTAACAATTAATTAATCCATAATTAATTATTAAACCTTTATAATTAATTAATCCAAAATTATTAATTAATTTAGCTTTAATTACCTTATTAATTAAAGTAATCCTTAATTCATAAAAACTTAACTAACTTCCAAAATAAAACAATTTCATTAATTACTTAAAACTAATACATGTTTAAAACATTTCATCTTAATTTATACTTAATTACTTTAAAAATTCAGTTTTAAAAGAATACTTAAGTATTTCTAAAATTTTAGTAACAAAGTATAAAATTTCTTTAATCAAATAGTTTTAAACATTTATCATTTAGAAGTTTAAACCATTTTAAATTTAAATTTCAAAATTAGTTTTGAAACCTTTTTAAAACAGGCAATTCCGCTTCGGGTTCGACCAGCTTCTGACTCGAGTTTCCTTCTTCATTTCCCTTTTTCTTTTTTTTAGTTTAATTTTTAGACTTTAAACAAAACTGGAAAAGGTAAACTCATGAACTCGGGTTCCACCCCGAGAAAATCTTCTTCCTACTCGAACATCCCTTCGAGTTGCTCACAAACCCAACCTCCTGACATAAAACTGATGTCGTGCACGTGCACAAATCATCAACGACGCCGTTACCTCCGACGACACCATGCGCACGTCAACGATCGACCACACGTTCGAATCCAGCCCTCGATCAAACGTTGCGAAGCCAAAAGCAAAATCGAGACTTCCCGTCGAAACTGGAAACTCATGACCTAACCAGAAACTGCCTCGTCAAAGTAATCCCGACCTCCATAATCGCCGTGCCTTTGCCAACACCTACATCCACGTCTCAGGTACGTCCCCTCCAAGCTTGTCCTAGCTCGATTCCTCGATGAAACCACAGTGACCTATTCTTCAAAACCAGACAGAACTAGGGTTTTAAAAACTATTGGCCTATCGCCGACGCCACGGAAAACGAACACCATATCCACCATTTTTCCAAAACTTCAACGATCACTAAGCCATCTCCAACGAAAGCCCCGACCCCAAGAATCAACCCAGTCGCCTGATTTTGCTCAAAATCACTTCTTAGGTCAACCAAGAAATGCTTCACCTATCCCAAACCAAAACTCAGATTCTTGTTTTAAAAATTATATTTTTAAAGTGGATCCAGACTATATATATGAATTAGCAAATCGATGTACTTGATTTTTAACATAAACTAAAGTTCCTCTGTTCTTTTTATTTTTCCAGATATTATTTCTATTTATTAAACACGAATTTTTTTAAAATCTTAGTTTAATCTTAAACAAGCATATTTTGTTCAAATATTAAGTCTAACAAAGATTAGAATAAGAGGAATTGAAATTTTATTTAAATTTGTACTCTGTACTTCTAAACAGAGATGACATTGATATATCAACACATGCACCCAGATTTACATTCAAATATATTCAGTACAACATTATGCAAATAATTTTACATCAAGCTTCTAAATTCTATTCATGCATCCAGATATAAAATAAAACAAAGTTGAGTTTACTCACCAGATTAATGTGCAGAGACTGAAAATTTTGCAAACTGGAAAACTTTGAACTATAGATCCTTGAAACTAAAAATGGATTGCTGGAAAACTAAAATGCTATGCTGAGTTACTTTAAGCTTTGAATTTGATTTGCTTTGAATTTGAAGTATTCTTGTTGGCTGAGTTGATCTGAGGTTGCAGATTTCCAGATCTGAGATTAACTTGGCTAGAAGATTTGACTTTTGCTTTTTAACTTTGAATTTGCAAAGAAGATGGTTTGAGGTCTTGATTTAGTTTTACTGTTGTCTTACAGGTTATATCTTTCACTAAGTGTTTTGAAAGAAAAAAAAGTAAAGAAAATGAGAGAGGAGAGTGAAGAGGTTTTATATCTCTTAGTTATATTTTTATTTAATTTAAAAAATAAAAAAGAATAAAAAGACACTTGTATAATTTATTAACACTTGTCACTAAACTCACTTTATTTGTTAACACATGTTATAAAGAATGATTATAAGTTAACACATGTATCTTCATACATAATTAGATTTTTAACTATTTTATTAAAATTTTATAATTAATTTTCTAATTTAGAAATACATATCTAATTTATATAAATAAATTCTTAAAAAGAAAATAATATAAACAATTTATGTTCTTAATAAAATCAAATAAAATACATTTTAAAACCAAAATATGATTTAAGATATAAATAACTATCTTTTGAATTTCAATTTAAATACCCAAATTCAAATTAAATTTCAAATTCAATTTAAAAATCAATTTGATACATACATATGTTTAAACAAATACAATTTCAACTTATATGAAATAATTTCCATAAAAATCTATATATATATATATATATATATATAAACACAGCACAATTATTATTATTATTGTTTAACATAACAATTTTGTCAATTTTAATTAATTTAAATAGAGATTATCACATTTAAATTTGTTTGAAATTCCGGGATATCACATTCCTCCCCCCTTAAAAGAATTTTGTCTCCGAAATTTAAACAAAATATAATCCAAAATTTTCATTTTATTTCAACAATTCAAGCATACATATCATCCATACATTAGCAACCAACAAACAATTCATCCAAACAACAATACATTCATACCAACACCACTACCTATCCGGACAAAAATCCAGATAAGCCTTCCTAACACTATCTAGAGTCTCTCAGGTACAGTCTCTGGGATCCTCGCTCCACTGGACATTGACAAGCTTCACTATCTTGCTCCTGAGTTGCTCTCGTCTTGATCAACAATCTGAACAGGATATCCGACAACCGATAAGTCTGGCTCAATCTCTAAGTCTTCTTGCACAGTTGGCTCCACAATAAGAGATGGAATGTGCACGTATTTTCTTAGATGAGATATGTGAAAAACATTGTGAATTCTAGCCATCCGGACTGGCAATTCAATCCTGTAAGCTACTGCACCAATCCTCTCGAGTATTCGGAATGGATCAATATATCTTTGGGGGAGTTTTCTCGTCTTTCCAAATCTTATTGCTCCTTTTATTGGGGAAACCTTGACAAAGACTAAATATCCAATCTCAAATTCCAATTGTCTTCTTCTCTTATCTGCATATTTCTTTTGACGGTCCTGAGCAGCTCTCATCCTCTTCTTGATAAGCTCAACTTTCGTAGATGCTACACGGATCAGATCTGGTCCAAGCATAAGACGATCTCTCGACTCTATCCAACAGACTGGGGATCTACACAGTCTTCCATATAGAGCTTCAGAGGGAGCCATCTTAATACTTCCCTGGTAACTGTTATCATAAGAGAATTCCACTAGATGTAGATGGTCTTCCCATGATCCACCAAAATCCAATACACAAGCTCTCAACATGTCTTCTAGAAATCAATTAAGCTCCGTTTACCCATATGTCTAGGGATGATATGTTGTACTCAATCTCAAACTTGTACCCATAGATGATTGCAAAGCCTCCGAGAACTTGCTGGTAAAGATAGGATCACGATCACTTACTATGTCGACTGGAACACCATGCAATCTGACAATCTCTCTCAAGAAAATCTCTGTAGAGCTGTAGTACGGGTTTCCTTAACAGGAATAAAATGGGTACTTTTGGCTAAACGATCCACAATCACCCATATTCCTTATTTTCCCCTCTTGGTTCTTGGCAAATCATCGATGAAATCCATCGAATTCATTACCCACTTCCACATCGGGACTTCCAAAGGCTGCAACAATCCGGCTTTCTTTTTTTGATCTCATTTAACCTGCTGGCAGATAGCACAACTATTAACAAAGGCAGCTACATCCCTCTTCATGCTTGGCCACCAGAAGACCCTTCTCATATCCTTATACATCTTAGAGATTCCTGGGTGAATATTCAGTCTGGAGCGATGACACACTGATAAGACTTCTTGCCTCAATCCATCTATATCAGGCACACACAAACGAACGTTGATTCTCAAAGCTCCTTGATCGTCCACCTTGAAATCCGAATATCGACCATTCTTAGTTACAAGAATCAGTTCTTCAAAAGATCTATCCTCTATTTGCTTGCTTATGATTCTTTCCTGGAGAGACGAAACAACTTCCAAAAGAGACAGAACTGCATTCCTGCTAAGAGACTTTGCCACAACATTTGCCTTTCCTGGGGTATACAGGATATTCAAATCATACGATGCCAAAAACTTAACCCATCGTTGCTGCCACAAATTAAGATCCTTTTGAGAGAAAAGGTTCTTCAATGGTTTGTGATCCATGAATAGCTCGAACTTCTCTCCCAGAAGATAGTGCCTCCAGATCTTCAAAGAAAAAACAATGGCCAACAACTCTATATCGTGCATAGCGTAGTTCCTTTCATGTGGCTTCAAATGCCGACTCGCATACGCAATTGATCTACCATTTTGCATGAGAACTGTTCCTAGTCCAACTATACAGGCATTCTTATAAACCTCAAACTTGCTCTTTCCATCTGAAATAGCCAATATAGGAGCAGTTGTCAGCTTTGCCTTCATATTCCGTAAAGCTTCCTCACATTCGGGGGTCCACTTGAATTTAGATCCCATCCTTGTCAGCTTAGTTAGGTGAGAAGAGATCTTGGAATAATCCTTGATAAACTTTCTATAGTAGCTAGCCAATCCTAGAAAATTGCGAATTTCAATGGGTGTCTGCGGCTGCTTCCATTCCAGTATAGTTTCAACCTTAGCTGGATCTACAGAGATGCCTTCTCCAGAAACAATGTGCCCCAAAAATTTAACTTCCGATTCTCTCAAATGGTACTTAGAGAACTTCGCCTTCAGAACATGCCTTCTAAGAGTGTCTAACACTATTCCCAAATGCTGCTTGTGCTCCTCTTCAGACTTAAAGTAGACTAGAATATCGTCAATGAACACAACAATAAACTTATTCAACACATTTCTAAAAACTCGGTTCATCAGATCGACGAAGTAAGTAGGAGCATTGGTTAACCCAAAAGGCATAACCAACCACTCATAGAAACAATTGGGTCCCCTAAATGCAGTTAACGGGATACTGTCCTCAACTACCCTTAACTGATGGAAACCTGATGGTAATCCAGTTGTGAGAAGACATAAGCTCCATGCAGCTGGTTAAAAAGATCATCTATACGAGGAAGATGGCACTTATTTTGGATGGTCACTTTGTTTAACTCTCGATAATCAACACAGAACCTTAGAGACCCATCTGATTTGGTGACAAACGCCGCAGCAGAACCCCAATAAGAAAAACTGGACCTAATCAATCCCTTCTCCAAAAGATCCTTAGTTTGCTTCACTAGCTCCTCCCTCTCTCTAGGAGCCATTCTCCTACTTGGCTGAATCACTGGTATAGCTCCTAGAACCAAATCAATGCGAAACTCTATCTCTCGATGCGGAGGTAAACACTTGGCTTCCTCAAATACATCTGAGAAATCTTGGACCACATCGATATCTCCAACCTTCTCTTGAGAAGTCTCAACTCCATGTAAAAGACTACTCAAGTGAATTCCAGAATTATCACACATCACTTTTGCAATCCTACCCAGATCAATTTCCAATGAAATTGTTCTCTCTTCACAATTCAGGATAGTCTTATACTTATCAAGCCAATCCATCCCCAATATAGGGTCAAACCCCTTAAAATCCAATACATAAGGGTCACAAGAAAAACTATGGGACAGATAGGAAATTCTCAAATCCTTATAGATCATATCTAATTCGGTTACCCCTCCTATAGGATTAGATACAAAGATGGGACGATCTACAGTACTAGGGTAAGAAGGAACTTCTCTACTGATTCCAAAGAAATAAAACTCAAAGAGGCACCCAAATCAAACAAAACTTTAATATACTTGCCATCTAAAAGTAAGGTACCTTCCAATACTCCTTTTCCTTTAGAAGTGGTTGATGGTGCACCCTTCAAAGCAAACATCTTATTTTGCTGAGGTTTATGAAGGAGCAGACAATCCTTGATCATATGACCTGGTTGGTGGCAGTTGAAACATAGAGATTTCTAAACCAAGGCCGAACCTGGTCCACTTTGATGCGGCTGCTGCTATTGCTGAGATCCTTTCCTGGGACACCGATTAGCTAAGTGACCCTCTTGCTGACATATATAGCACTTGCGAGGTCCGTTGTTGCTCTCGGGTTTCTTCTTGTTCTACTTCTTCCAATTGGGATTGAACTTTCTATTATTTGGGTTGGAAGAATTCCCTCCAGATGCTGCTACTGGTGCCACTCGTCTCTTATTCATCAAATCCTCATACCTTAGAGCCATATCAATTAACTCAATAAGAGAACCCTTCAAATGCGCTGTCATTTTTTCATGAAAAACTGGCCATAAACCTTGTACAAACATTTCGTTCTTTTTGAGGGGAGTGTCTATGAGTCCTGGTCCATAGCAAGATAGTTCATTGAATTTGGTCTCATACTTAGCTATAGTCATGCTTCCCTGCTTCAAATTCAGAAAATCCCGGTACAGACGAGTTTTACCTGCTGTTGGCATGAATTTTTCCTCAAACAACACTTTAAATCTACCCCAAGAAATGTCATCCTCTGAGATGTTTGCTGTTACTGCGTCCCACCGGGCTGTAGCACCTTCTTGCAGTTGCCATGAAGCCATTGCCCTTTTCTGCTCATCCAACAAGTTCATACTCTTAAAGATACGCCCGCAAGAGCGTAGCCATGCTTGGACCTCAATCATAGCTCTGATCCTTTAAATGGTTTTCCTCCAAGGTTGGTGAAGTCTTTGCATAAAGCGGCAAAACTAACTTGAGGCGGTGCTGGATTAACAGCCTCGTTATCAGTCTCACCTCTTCTATCATTGGTCAATGTGCTTCCTACTACTCTGCCCCTTCTGCCTCTTGAACTCATTTTGGCTATCTGGACAGGTGACCCAACCAATTTAGATAAGGATATAGTTATATAAGAAAATTACACTAACGCACTCTCAAGATAGATACTACTCCAGAGCCTAGGTGCTTCTCAATCTATGCTCTGATACCAACTGTGACGACCCGCCTCTCATTCCGCAGAAAGACGCATCATCAATAAGAAAAGAAATAGATAGGAATAGAAAAGATAGAAAGAAAGAATAACAACATTAGAATCTCACAGCGGAAATGGAACAAAATATAATATTACACATATCCATTACATACTTTTACATATCAGAGTACACAAAATAATATGACTTCATTACATTAGATGGTTATAAGGGTCTGCCTAACCATTACATCCAAAATACAACTTCCAAAAAAGTCACAACACAACGGGTATAGATAGGTAGATACGTCTGGACTCCAGCTTCCAGCTTCTAAAATATTTGACAATCCTAACCTGATCACTTGGCTACTCATAAAAATTTGAGTACCCAAGAGTTTAAGAAATACAAAATAAACTCCGGGTCAGACATGGGTCTGGTGTGAGTAAACGATTAAAGTTGTTTAAGTTCGAAAATCATTTGAAAACAAAAGGTATCACGTAAGACTCCCCATACATAAACATGGGTAAGTTTTTACCTTACTCTAACCAAATCATTTGATAGGAAATCTGTTTATATTATAATAGGGTCTAGGATTTTCAATATAAAATACAGAAATAGCTGGAATGCTTACATCTCACGATCCAACATAGTTGGGCACAATCAAAACCATACAGGCACTTATTGGAGATTGGACTCCATACAATGGCAAGCTACTGGGGTACCGCCCGTCACAGTACGTGGCCTAGATCAACGTACCAAGGATCCCTTCCAATCCCCTGCAACACAAGGCCGGAGCCATTCCTTACTGGACAGTCCCAAACAAGACACCCCGCAGTTGTGGCCAACAACTGCCTACACAGCCGAAATAATAGGGACTTCTAGACAGTGGTAAATCTTGTCCTACTTGGGTGCCACCCACTTAACCATGTCGCACCTCCCCTGTTTTAGCCATTCCCGGTTGTTGAGGCTTGCGGCTATGATTACCTTTATAAGAACACATCTTGGAATGCTCATCATCCTCTGATGACGTTTTGAAAGCATTCAATCCATACAAGTTCGTTCTGGGTTCGAAAGAAACCGAAGGCATTATCTTCTTACACTTATTTTGGAATCACCCTCAGAGTTAACGACAATAACCCTTGCATTCTGAAACTCCATCTTGAACTTCACTTTTAAATGTCATGACATAGCGTTTAACTTGGATCGATGTGGTTTTCAGATAATCAAACTTGATACCCGATCTCGATCTCATCGAAATCCATACGTATCTTAAAAGTCAAGTTGTTTAAAGCTTTAAACAATTCAACTCAATTTAAAACATTGAATCCACACAGCATTATTCATAGATAATAACATACATCTATCACAGATATATTCAGCATCTCATCACAGAATATCACAGATTATCATCTAATAGATATCAACCAATTCCAACATTCTACTCAAAACAATCATCCATAAGCAAGCATCTTCAATCCTTATTATAATTAATTTAATTAATTCAAATTAAATTAATTGCTTAAGAATTAATCCCTTAACCTTTCTTAACCAATCATTAATTAATTACAATCATTTAATTAATTAATCACTTCTTAATTAACCTTAAAATCAGTTAATTAATCTTTAATTAATTAATTAAGTATCCTTTAACTATTAATTAATAACCTTAATTATTAATTAATAAAACTTGATTATAAATTAAACATTCCTTAATTATTAATTAATTAATCTCTAATTAACAATTAATTAATGATTAATTAACAATTCAATAATTATTAATTACTTAATTAATTAATTCAAAATATAAATTAATTTATCTTAATTGCTTAATTAATTACAATTCATTAACCCTAATTAATTGATTAATTAATTCTTAATTCTTAATTAATAATTCACTAATCGCTTAATTAATCAATTCCTAATTGCTGATTAATTAATCTTTAATCATTGATTAATTAATCTTTAGTTATCTAATTAATTAACCTCTAATTATGAATTAATTAATCCTTAATTACTTAATTAATTCTTAATTAACAATTAATTAATCCATAATTAATTATTAAACCTTTATAAATTAATTAATCCAAAATTATTAATTAATTTAGCTTTAGTTACCTTATTAATTAAAGTAATCTTTAATCATAAAAACTTAACTAGCTTCCAAAATAAAACAATTTCATTAATTACTTAAAATTAAAACATGTTTAAAACATTTCATCTTAATTTATACTTAATTACTTATAAAAATTAAGTTTTAAAAGAATACTTAAGTATTTCTCAAATTTTATTTAACAAAGTATAAAACTTCTTTAATCAAATAGTTTTAAACATTTATCATATAGAATTTTAAAACATCTTAAATTTAAATTTTAAAATTAGTTTTGAAAAACCTTTTTAAAACACTTAATTCCGCTTCGGGTTCGACCAGCTTCTAACTCGAGTACTGACTCGAGTTTCCTTCTTCATTTCCCCTTTCTTTTTTTTCAGTTTAAATTTTAAAATTTAAAGAAAACTGGAAAAGGTAAACTCACGAACTCGGGTTCCATCCTTAGAAAATCTTCTTCCCACTCGAATATCCCTTCGAGTTGCTCACGAACCCAACCTCCTGACACATAACTGATGTCGTGCACGTGCACAGATCATCAACAGCGTCGCTACCTCCGACGACACCACACGCACATCGACGATCGACCACGCGTTCGAATCTAGCCCTCAATCAAACGTCGTGAAGCCAAAAGCAAAATCGAGACTTCCGGTCGAAAGTGGAAACTCACAACCTCACTCGAAACCACCTCGTCAAAGCAATCCTGACCTCCAGAATCACCGTGCCTTCACCAACACCTTCATCGACGTCTCAAGTACATCCCTCCAAGCTTGGCCTAGCTAGATGCCTCGATGAAACCACATCGACCAATTCTTAAAAACCAAACAGACCTAGGGTTTTAAAACCTATTGGCCTATCGTCGACGCCACGGTGAACGAACACCACATCCACCATTTTTCCAAAACTTCGACGATCACTAAGCCATCTCCAGCCAAAGCCCCGACCCCCAAAATTAACCCAGTCGCCTGATTTGCTCAAAATCACTTCTCAGGTCAACCCAAAAACGCTTCACCAATCCCAAACTAAAACTCATGATTCTTGTTTCAAAAATCATGTTTTGTAAAGTGGATCCAGACTATGTATATGAATTAGCAAATCAATGTACTTGATTTTTAACATAAACTAATTCCTCTGTTCTTTTTATTTTTCCAGACATTATTTCTATTGATTAAACTTAAAAATATTTTTAAATCTTAGTTTAATCTTAAACAAACATATTTTTTTTAAATATCTAAGTCTAACAAAGATTAGAATAAGAGGAATTGAAATTTTATTTAAATTTGTACTCTGTACTTTTAAACAGAGATGAACATTGATATATCAACATATGCACCCAGATTTACATTCAAATACATTCAGTATAACATCATGCAAACAATTTTATATCAAGCTTCTAAATTCTATTCATGCATCCATATATAAAATAAAACAGAGTTTGTTTACTCACCATATTCATGTGTAGAGACTAAAAATTTTGCAAACTGGAAAATTTTGAAATGCAGATCCTTGAAACTAAAACTGGATTGCTGGAAAATTCAAATGCGATGCTGAGTTGCTTTAAGCTTTAAATTTGTTTTGCCTTAACTTTGAATTTGAAGTGTTCTTGTTAGCTGTGTTGATCTGAGGTTGCAGATTTCCAGATCTGAGATTAACTTGGCTAAAAGATTTGACTTTTGCTTTTAAACTTTGAATTTGCAAAGAAGATGGTTTGAGATCTTGATTTAATTTTACTGAATTTGTCTTACAGGTTATATCTTTCACTAAGTGTTCTGAAAAAAAAAGGTAAAGAAAATGAGAGAGGAGAGTGAAAAGGTTTTACATCTCTTAGTTATATTTTTATTTAATTAGAAAAAATAAAAAAGAACAAAAAGACACTTGTATAATTTATTAACACTTGTCACTAAACTCACTTTACTTGTTAACACATGTTATAAAAAATGATTATAAGTTAACACATGTATCTTCATGCATAATTAGATTTTTAACTATTTTATAAAACTTTTACAATTAATTTTCTAATTTATAAATACATATTTAATTTATATAAATAAATCTCTTAAAAAGAAAATAATATAAATAATTTATGTTCTTAATAAAATCAAATAAAATACATTTTAGAAGCAAATTATGATATAGGATATAAATAACTGTCTTTTGAATTTCAATTTAAAAACCAAAATTCAAATTAAATTTCAAATTCAATTTAAAAATAAATTTGATATTTACATATGTTTAAACAAATACAATTTCAACTTATACGAAATAATTTCCATAAAAATCTATATATATATATACATGTGTGTGTGTGTGTATGTATATGTAAGTATGTATTTATATTTATATATATATATGACACAATTATTATTATTGTTAAAAATAACAATTTTATCAATTTTAATTATTTAAATAGAGATTATCACATTTAAATTTGCTTGAAATTCGGAGATATCACATTGATTTATAAATAATCCTATAACTCTGAATAGCACTGAGATCTTATGGACAGAGTGGCAGAAAATCAAACAAGATATAATCAAGTTTGATTCACTTGATATTTCGCCAGAATATAATTTGGGATTATTTAGAATAAATATGGAAGATGAAGAGGAGAGAAAACAAGTGAAATCCGGTTAAAACTTCGTTTAGAACTACTAGTATTTATAGAAGATCAACGGCCATATCTATTCGTGAAAGGATACGACGAATGGACACTTCTTTTGAAAATTGAATTTTGAATTTTAACGGGCACCATGTCGACATGTAGGGTAGGAGTACGTCGACATACTCTAGGCAAAAATGGTGACTTTGATTTTCTTATTAAAATTTCTATAATTTTTCAAACAATTTCTAAACTTTTATAAATATATTTGAATATAGTTTAAACATATAAAAGATTTTTGAAATTAATTTTTAATATACAATCTTAATCTATAAAGTGATTTAAAATTCGAGTATAAATATTTTAAAGCTAAGTATTTAAAATAAGAGATAGTTTAAAATCAAGGATAATTTTGAAATCAAAATATTAAAAATGATAAAAATTGTTTTGAGGCTAAAATATTTAAACCAAGAGAGTTGTCTTTTTCAAAAGAAAGTTTTCAAAACATTTTACAAAAACAAGAGATACATTTTTGATAAACATTTTTATAAGATTAGTGGATATCAAAATAGGACCATTATATGTTCCACTAGATATTGTCTTGGGTTCCATCCCACTAGGGTTCTATCCCTTTAACAAGCTCGAAGTGGATTCCATTCCACGAATAAATTTCGATTAAAGATGTAAGTGCTTTCAAGAAGTTTTAACATAATTATAGACTCAATACTTATCTTGAACTATTGATATCTTGATACTCATGAGTGTTCAATCTTGATATCTTTAATCTTGAGTCTCTATATTGTATAGTCTTCATTCTTGGTACATGCATGGTTAAATTATTCATATACAATATATCTAAACTATAATGTTAGTATTTATATTTTATAATAAGTCCTAAGGTTGTTGTCATCAAAACCATCATCTCAAGGACTAACAATCTCCCCCTTTTTGATGATGTCAACCTATGTTTATAATATATACTTCACCATCACAATAACTCCCCCTAATACTAATAACTCCCCCTTAATCTAAGCCTAACAACTCTAGCTACTCTATTTTACATTTCTCCCCTTTGTCATCAACAAAAACTAATCCTATACTTACATATATAACTCCCCCTTAATCTAATACTCTCTAAACTAAATACTAATAAGAAAGTATAATAAGCAAAATAAAATTTTATTATATACAATGTGTTATATATATATGGATTATAGACACAAATATAGTTAAGTACATAAATTATAAAATTACACTTCTAATGAGATTTTTTGATAATCGGAGATTTATGAATTGAACATTTTGAATAATGAAAACAAAAGTTTCCACGTTGTTCAAACCAATTCCCATCTTTATCAAATCATATTTCGCCTACATAGACCACCTAACCATCTTCTTTCATAAGTGCTTCTTCCTCTTCTTCTTTCTCTTTTTCTTCTTCTTCGTTATGCTCTAAAGGGTTATGCACTTGAATGTTAGGACAATCTTCTTCAATCAGTATAGGATTTTCATGATTATTCATTAGGAATTTTTGCAAATTTCGAAGAATCTTGCCTTGCTTTTCTTGTTCTTTTGCCATTTTTATTTGCACAACTTGAAGTTCAGTCAATATTTGTATGGCATCCTTCAAAGATTCATCAATCTTTATCACACGTGCCAGTGTAGTGCGATGAAATGGACCAGAATGAGGAGAAGGAAAAGAAATTATGTCATTTTGGTTTGATTTAGTGGAGGAGGCCATCAGTTTTAATTTTCAAAAGTTTAATACAGAGAAAGAGAAGTGAGAAGACAGAAAAATTCGAAATACATAGGTTTATATAACTACCAAATTATTTTTATAGGGAAAATCAAAATTTCAAAATTTGCTGTTGTATGTCGACATGGGTGGTAGGGGTATGTTGACATACCTATGAAAAATTTGGTTTTCTTTTAAACCTTTGTTTAAATGTTAGTATATCTATATTTTATATCATAGTTATTAAACAAATGCCTAGTTCTCTTCCTAATTTAGTAAATATAGATTGATTTATGGTTTGGTTAAGATATCATCAATTTGATTCTCAGAATTGATAAATTCAAGAGAAATAATCTCTTTACTTATATTATCTGTAACGATCCCGTTTTTAAGCCAAATTTAACTTTGTAATTAATATAAATTTTAGAATTAATTTGTGAATTAATTTGAATTTTTCCAAAACAAATAAGATATGTGTCTGTTTATGTATATGTATAATAGATTGTAAATAGAATATTGATTTGAAATTTAAAAATAAATATCTTAAAAATAAATTGGATTTAAAAACTCTATATTTTAAAAACTTATATATATATATATATATATATGTATGTGTTATTTATTAAGGTATAATTAGTGTATATATATATATGGTTATTTATTAGTGTATAACTAATTATAAATCATTTTCTTTAAAGTTGTAAAATATAAATAAAGGAAATGTATTTAATAAAAAAATTGAAAATATAATATAAAAATAAGAAGAAATAAAAAGGCTTTAATATATATATATATATATATATATATATATATATATATATATATCTTTTGAAATTAATAAGATAAACATAAAACATATATATATATATAACTAAATAGTAAATATAATATAAAATTATATAAAAACATTTAATAGCACGCAAAATTAACAAGTGTAAGTATTTAACACGCATTAAACATTTGTAAGCTAAGTAACATGCTTAATTAAAAGTGCCATTAGTTTCTTTTCATTTTTTTAATAATAAATAAAATAAAACAAGATTTATATACACAAATCTCTACTCTTTCATTTCTTCTTCTATCTTCACCTTTTCAATTTTTTTTCAAAATATAAAACCTAAAATCTCAAGCAAAGATCAGATCAGATCATCTCAAACATCAAGCAAATCAGATCACAGTTAAGAGAGATTAAAAAAAACAAGTTCAAATCAAGAATCAATTCCAGGCTATGCTCTGTTCAACATTTTTAAACAGTGAGTAAACATCTTTTTAAAAGCTAATTTTGTTTGATATCTTGATGCATGTGATCATCCTTGAAATTATGATGTGAAGTATGTTTGCATGAATGTAAAATATGGCCTGCATGTATATATGTATGAAGATAATATGTGCGCATGTCTGTACATATGAATATATTACTCTGTTCTTACTTTACAGGTTTTAAAATTCAAGATCTAGTTCCCTAATCCTTTTTAGGCTTTGATGTTCCAACAAAAAGTGTTTAAATTAACAAGATCAAAGTTTTAAAAATATTTGCAAGTAAAATTAATTGAGTATTTTTTGGAAATTAGAAAAATACAGTAAAAACCCAAAGCATGTAAAAATTTCGAATGTCATAATTTCTGGTTTCAAATACATCATCAGATTCGATTTCAAAGAATATATGAATTTTAAAAACAAAATCAAGATTTTTATTTTAGTAAATCGTGAGAACTTGCGAGTTGAACAGGAAAGGATTTTTAAGCATTTTCTGGCGATCGGCGAAGAGATGGGTCTCGGGATACTGTTGGAGGAAGCTGAAAGGTCGACGATCTCGGGAAAAATGATCGGAGAACTCTTTGATCATCGTGGCAGCGGCACGGCTTCGATTTAGATTTTAAACCCAGGTTTTGGTCGACTGGATTTAAGTGGCGTTTGCGGCGTCGACGTCGCATCGAGTTCGTTCGGAGGTGGGGGAATTGGAGCATGGGTCTTTGGTGAAGCTTTGGTCGGAGTGGCGAGTGTTCTGGTGGTCATAAACGTTGGGTGGAGGTGGTTCTTGGACGATCGGTTTTGTTCCAATGGTTTGTGTATGCTCGATTTTGAGTTCGAGATTGATATGGGGTTCTGGGTGGTCGGAATTTTAGGCGCGATGATTGGCGACAAGTTGAAGGTGGTGGCGATGAAGGGAGCTGTGGCAATCATGCGTGCATGTGCACTTAGTGTCTTTAGCGTGTCAGTGTGTTGGGATTGGAGAAGAAGGGGGTGGGCTCGTACTTGTATTTGGGGAGATGAAGTTTTGGCTCGGGTTTGTGTTCGAGTCATTCATGAAGTAATTTAGCCAGGGATAACAGTTTTCAAATCAAAACAAAGTTCAAAAATAAAGAAAAAGAAAAGAGCATTCCTCGGGTTTGGACTCGGGTTGATATTGGGTTTGACTCAGGTTTATGTTGTTGCAGTTTTAAAGTTTAAATAAAATCGGTTTTTAAGTTAAAATAAATCAAGTTTCAACAATTTTTCTTAAATCAATTTCTTTAAAATAATAAATGTTTGTTTAAATATTTGGTTAGTTAAAAGTTGTGTAATTTATTTTAACTTATTAAGTTAATTCTTAAGTTTATTTAAAACAAAAATTCAAATGATGTAATTAAGTAGTGAATTAAGAAGATGAAAAGTTTTTAATTATAAATTAACTTAAAGGTCTTAAGTTAATTCATGTGTTAATGATAAATTAATTTCAAAGGTTATTTTCAAAACAGATTCAAAGATTAAATTTTAAATGTTGTTAAAGTTAATTGATTTGGATAAAATATATATTAAGTTAATAATAAATAAATTCATAAGTATTTTCAAATGGAATTCAATAATGATTGGATTAAGTAAATGATTAAGATAAGTGTACTAACTTAAATTAATTAAGGGTCTCAAGTAATTTTGTATGCTAATGATAAATAAATTTCAAGCATTTGATTTAAATAAGATTTCAATGGTAATTAAGTTATTAATTAAGATAAATTGTTTATCTTAGATTAATTAAGGACTTAAATAATTAAGGGTTAATTAACTAACTTAAGTAATTAAAGGATACTTACTTAAAGGATAATTCCTTAATGTAAGTAATTAAAGAATAATTAATTAATAATTAAAGGTTAATTAATTTAGGATTAAAGGATAATTAATTAATTAAAGGTTAATTTATTAATGTATGTAATTAAAGGATAATTACTTAATGAAATTTATTAAAGGATAATTAATTAATTAATTAATTAAAAGTTAATATTAATGTTAATTAATTAAAGGATAATTAATTAATTAATGTAATTAAAGGACATTTATTAATGTGATTAATTAAAGGATCATTAATTTATTAATTAAAGGATAATTAATAATAATTAAAGGTTAATTGATTATTAATTAAAGGTTAATTAATTAATAATTAAAGGTAAATTAATAAATGATTAAAGGATAACTAATTAATAATTAAAGAGTAATTAATCAGTAATTATAGGATAATTAATCAATGTAAGTAATTAAGAATGATTAATTAATTTCATTAATTAATTAAAATAATAAAAAATGATTTGTAATTAATTAATGATAATTAATCAGGGTTAGGTAATTAATTCATAAATAATTAATTTGTTTGGTTTAAATTAAATTAATTATAAATTATGTGATTAACTAATCTTGCTTATGGATGATCAATTGTATTGAATGCTTGGATTGATTAAATATCTCTAGTATGTTATATTCTGTGATATGAATTGCTTTGGTTTAAGCTGTGATAAATGTAAGTTATTTATCTGTGATGAATTGCTGTGTGAATCTGAACTTCTAAATTGAATTAAAATTGTTTACTTAAACAACTTGGCCTTTAAGATGGCATTTGAATTTCGATGAGACCGGGATCAGATTCCAAATGGTTATCCAAAAACCACATCGGATCTTAAAGGTGGATCTGTTATTTAAAAGATTAAAAATGGAAACTTGTATCCACATGTTTTAAATAAGCGCTCATTATTCGGAAAGGTCGGGTAAAGGCATTAAGTCGAAAACCTATTACGAATAATGATACAACGGAATGGAATTGCATTTGAAGATGGTGGTTGAAGACCGGGTATTTTTGAAAACGAAAAGACTGCCTATTGATTGTCTCTGCACCGAGTTGCTCCGGTATAGAGATTACCCTATGTGATTGCGAGTCCAGATGAGATTGGGGATAATGGATTTGCTACATTACATCATGATAGGGGTTCTCGCTTCGTGTTTGGTAGCGAGCAGGAGACTCTTACCCCTACATGTCCCAGGGTAGGTTGGTCGCGAGTCGAGAGGCTGGCCATAAAAGCAAATTCGAGTACCAATGTGTGCCACGGTGGAGAGTGGCCGCTATTGATGGTTGTAAAGCCTAGACCGTCACATCTAGTATCAGAGCTAAAGGTTGAGTAATAACTTTAGCTTTGGAGTATAACTTATTAGGTGACTCATTGGAGATAGGTTTAGAAATGCCCTAGAATGAGTATATTTGCTAAGATATCTTGTCCATATGCCTCGGTCAATTTTCTTAATATTTACTGATAGTGAGAATGAGTGCAAGAAGAGGACAAGGTAGGGGAAGGGGGAGTACCACTACGAATGGTCGAGACCCTACAACAACAGTAATGGAGGAAGCATCTTTTCCGACCCAACCCCAGCCGAATATGGCAGAGTTATATCAGAATTTCTCAAGACTTGTAGGTAAACCATTTAAAGGTACGGAGACTATTATAGAAGCGCAAGCTTAGATTCAATCTTGTGAGAGGATTTTTAAAGGATTGAAATTGGATGATGATCAAAAAAGGCTGATAGCTTCCTGGAAGCTCCAGGAAGAAGCTTTGGTATGGTGGGAGATCATTACTTTGGCCGAATCGGAGGATGAGTTTACATGGGATAGATTCGAGTAAGTATTTGAGCAGTGTTATATGCCTTACGCTGGTATTTCCAGGATGTATCAAGAGTTTATTGATTTAAGGCAAGGAAATCTAACTTTTGAAGAATACTTAAATAATTTTATTGAGTTATCCCGATTTGGCCCTGAATCGGTGAATGCCCCTCTTAAGAAGAATGAAAGATTTATTAAAGGGATGAACAAGAAGTTTCATGAAAGGATGACAGGCTACATGTGAAGGAGTCTTTCGCTAATTTGGTAGACATGGGATATAGATATGCCACCTTAGATAAACAAGAAATTCTAGAAGAGAAAGGAAGTGGAAGTAATCCAAATTGGAAGAAGAGAAAGTTTGGAGGAAAGAAGCCTTGGTAAGGTAAAGGAAAGAAGGATGCTCAGGAGAACAAGGTGAAGAATGTTACCTGTTTCAACTATTTGGAGAAAGGTCATTACTCAAATAGTTGCAAGAAGCCCAAGAAACAAGGGAAGAAGGATCAACCTAAGAAGTCTGGGCAAGAAGCCAGGGAATGCTACTATTGCCATAAGGCAGGACATATGGTTAAAAAAATGCTCGATTATGAAGCAGGCCCAAGTAGCAAAGGTATATGCAATCAAGGATGAACCTTCAACCTCAGGAGCCGATGAAGGGAAAGAAGATTTGGAAGGTAATCTTCTTATCTATGATAAAATTGTTGGAATTCTATTCGACACAGGAGCCACACATGTTTTTTTCCCAGCAAACCATAGAAGAGTTAAATCTTGAACCCGAATTCGTAGACGAACCTATTTGTGTGAAAAACCCGGTAGGAGGCCCTACGAATCTTTGTTTACGTTGTAGAAAGGTTCCTATTTCGTATTCTCATCATTAGTTTCCTATCAGCATTTTCGTTCTTGACTTTAATGAATTAGAAATTTTACTTGGAATGAATTGGTTAACAAAATATGAAGCTAAATTAGATTGTATCAATAGAACGATTTCGGTCAAAACCAAACTTGGGAATTTTGTTGTGATTTCTTGTGAGGATCCAAGTTCGAAGAGGGACAAGCTAATGTATACTTTATGGTATTCCGACCCGAGTTTGAAATCCCTATCTATTGTTCGAGAATTTCCTGACGTATTTGAAGAAGTTAAGTCTTTACCTCCGCATAGGAAAATCGAATTTAGAATCGACTTGGTTCCCAATGCCCGTCCAGTTGTGCATGCAAGTCATAGGATGGCACTAAGGGAAAGGATAGAGCTAGTTAAGCAAACCCAAGATTTACTGGAGAAAGGATTTATACGACCTAGTCGTTCCAATTGGGGTTCAGCTTTAGTATTTGTAGCCAAGTCCGATGCATCTTTGAGATTGTGTGTAGATTATCGTGATCTTAATAAGTTAACCCTTAAGAATAAATTCCTTTGCCCCGAATTAACAAACTATTCGATCAATTGCATGGTGCTCGATTCTTTTCTAGGATTGACCTAGCCCAAGGATTCCATCAGCTAAGAATCGCGGAAGATTGTAGCCATTTGACTACTTTTATGGGTCCTGATACATTCTACGAATGGTTAGTTATGCCCTTCGGACTAACCAATGCCTCTGCATATTTCGTAGAACTAATGACCCGAGTATTTCGTGAAGTATTGAATAAGTTCGTTGTCGTATTTATTGATGATATTCTGATTTATTCCAAGAATGAAAAAAAGCATGCAGAAGTCCTATCCCAAGTGTAGAATAGATATTTCGGCTTGATGTGGAAAGCCATTTCTTTGTCTTTTTATGTGCTCACATGTTCTTTGTTTGTCTCCCTATCTATCAATTTCGAGGACGAAATTTTCTTAAGGGGGGAATTTGTAACGATCCCGTTTTAAGCCAAATTTAATTCAGTTATTAATATAAATTTTAGAATTAATTTGCGAATTAATTTGAATTTTTCCAAAACAAATAAGATAAGTATTTTTTATGTATATATAAATAGTTTTGAAATTCAAAAATAAATATTTTAAAAATAAATTTGATTTAAAAGCTCTATATTTTAAAAACTATATATATATATATATATGTTATTTATTAAGGTATAATTAGTGTGTGTGTGTATATATGATTATTTATTAGTGTATTAGTGTATAACTAATTTTAAATCATTTTCTTTAAAGTTATAAAACATAAATAAAGAAAATGTATTTAATAAAAAAAATTGAAAATGTAATATAAAAACAAGAATAAATAAAAAAGCTTTAATATATATATATATATATCGTTTGAAATTAATAAGATAAACATAAAACATATATATATATATATATATATATATATATATAACTAAATAGTAAATATAATATAAAATTATATAAAAACATTTAATAACATGCAAAATTAACAAGTGTAAGTATTTTTACATGCATTAAACATATGTAAACTAAGTAACATGCTTAATTACAAGTGTCATTAGTTTCTTTTCATTTTTTTAATAATAAATAAAATAAAACAAGATCTATGTATACACATCTCTACTCTTTCATTTCTTCTCCTATCTTCACTTTTTCAATTTTTTCTTCAAAATATAAAAGCTGAAAGCTCAAGCAAAGATCAGATCATCTCAAACATGAAGCAAATCAGATCAAAGTTAAGAGATAAAAAATCAAGTTCAAATCAAGAACCAATTCCAAGCCTTGCTCTGTTTAAATTTTTTAAACAGTGAGTAAACTCTTTTTAAAAGCTAACTTTGTTTGATATCTTGATGCATGTGATCATCCATGAAATTATGATGTGAAGTATGTTTCCATGAATGTAAAATATTGCTTTCATGTATATATGTATGAAGATTATATGTGTGCATGTCTGTACATATGAATATATTGCTTTGTTCTTACTTTACAGGTTTTGAAACTCATTCAAAATTCAAGATCTAATCCCCTAATCCTTTTTAGGCTTTGATGTTCAAACAAAAGGTGTTTGAATTAACAAGATCTAAGTTTTAAAAATATTTGTAAGTAAAATTAATTGAGTATTTTTTGGAAATTAGAAAAATACAGTAAAAACCCAAAGCATGTAAAAATTCGAATGTCATAATTTCTGGTTTCATACACATCATCAGATTCGATTTCAAAAACTATGAATTTTAAAAACAAAATCAAGATTTTTAGTTTAGTAAATCGTGAGAACTTGCGAGTTGAACGGGAAAGGAGTTTCTGGCATTTTCTGGCGATCGGCGTAAAGATGGGTCTCGGGATCACTGCTGGAGGAAGTTGGGAGGTCGATGATCTCAGGAAAAATGATCCAAGGATTCTCTTATCATCGTGGCGGCGGCATGGCTTTTATTTACAGTTTAAACCTAGGTTTTGGTTGACTGGGATTAAGTGACGTTTGCAGCGTTGACGTCGCATCGAGTTCATTCGAAGATGGGGGAATCAGAGCGTGGGTCTTTGGTGAAGCTTTGGTCGAAGTGGTGAGTGTTCTGGTTGTTGTAGGCGTCGAGTCGAGATGGTTCTAGGATGATCGGTTTGCTCCAGTGGATTTATGTGTGCTCGATTTCGAGTTCGAGATTGATACGGGGTTCTGGGTGGTCGGAATCTTAGGCGAGGTGATCGGCGACATGTTGGAGGTGGTGGCGATGAACGGGCTGCGACAATCATGCATGCATGTGCATGTGGTGTCTATAGTGTGTCGATGGGTTGGGATTGGAGAAGAAGAGGGTGGACTCGGGTTTGTATTCGGGGAGATGAAGTTTTGGCTCGGGTTTGTGTTCGAGTCGTTCGCGAAGTAATTTAGCCTGGGATAACAGTTTTCAAATCAAAATAAATTTTTAAAAAAAGAAAAGAAAAGAGGATTCCTCGGGTTTGGACTCCGGTTGATACTGGGTTTGACTCGGGTTTATTTTGTTGTTGTTTTAAATTTTAAATAAAACAAGTTTTTAAGTCAAAATAAATCAAGTTTTAACAATTTTTTTAAACCAATTTCTTTTAAATAATAAATGTCTATTTAAATATTTGGTTAGTTAAAATTTGTGTAATTTATTTTAACTTAAATTAATTAAGTTAATTCTTAAGATTATTTAGAACAAAAATTTAAATAATGTAATTAAATAGTGAATTAAGAAGATGAAAAGTTTTTAATTATAATTTACTTAAAGGTCTTAAGTTAATTCATGTGTTAATGATCAATTAATTTCAAAGGTTATTTTCATACAAGTTTCAAAGATCAAATTTTTAAATGTTGTTAAAGTTAATTGATTTGGTTTGGAATAAATATATATTAAGTTAATAATAAATAAATTCATAAGTATTTTCAAATGGGATTTAGTAATGATTGGATTAAGTAGATGATTAAGATAAGTGTATTAACTTAACTTAATTAAGGGTCTCAAGTAATTTTGTATGTTAAGAATAAATAAATTTCAAACATTTGATTTAAATGGTGAAATTAAGGTAAATGGTTTATCTTAGATTAATTAAGGACTTAAGTAATAAAGGGTTAATTAATTAACTTAAGTAATTAAGGATAATTACTTGAAGGATAATTACTTAATGTAAGTAATTAAAGAATAATTAATTAATTACAACTAAAGGTTAATTAATTTAGGATTAAATGATGATTAATTAATTAAAAGTTAATTTATTAATGTGTGTAATTAAAGGATAATTACTTAATAAAATTTATTAAAGGATAATTAATTAATTAAAATTTAATATTAATGTAAATTAATTAAAGGATAATTAATTAATTAAAGTAATTAAAGGACATTAATTAATGTGATTAATTAAAGGATCATTAATTTATTAATTCAAGGATAATTAATTAATAACTAAAGGTTAATTGATTATTAATTAATGGTTAATTAATTAATAATCAAATGTTAATTAATAAATGATTAAAGGACAATTGACTAATAATTAAAGAGTAATTAATCAGTAATTATAGGATAATTAATCGATGTAAGTAATTAAGGATGATTAATTAATTTCATTAATTAATTAAAATAATAAAAAATGGTTTGTAATTAATTAATGATAATTAAGCAGGGTTAGGTAATTAATTCATAAATAATTAATTTGTTTGGTTTAAAATAATTAATTATAAATTATGTGATTAATTAATCTTGCTTATGGATCATCGATTATATTGAATGCTTGGATTGATCAAATATCTCTAGTATGTTAATATTCTGTGATATGAATTGCTTCGGTTTGAGCTGTGATAAATGTAAGTTATTTATCTGTGATGAATTGCTATGTGAATCTGAACTTTTGAATTGAATTAAAATTGTTTACTTAAACAACTTGGCCTTTAAGATGGCATATGAATTTCGATGAGACCGAGATCGGATTCCAAATGGTTATCCGAAAACCACATCGGATCTTAAAGGTGGATCTTTTGTTTAAAAGATTAAAAATGGAAACTTGTATCCACATGTTTTAGATAAGCGCCCATTATTCAAAAAGGCCGGGGAAAGGCATTAAGTCGAAAACTCATTCCGTATAATGATACGATGGAATGGAATTGTATTTGAAGACTGTGGTTGAAGGCCGGGTATTTTCGAAAACGAAAGGACTACCTGTTTATTATCTCTACACCGAGTTTCTCCGGTATAGAGATTTCCCTATCTGTTGGGAGTCCGGACGAGATTGGGGATATCTGGATTTGCAAGGACTTCTTTCCTTAATTGGACGAAGTGCCTTCAGTTCCATTTAGACCCGGGATGGACTTGTATGGATGTGTGTCTGACATTACACTTTGAGATATAAAGTTGTTTTTTATCAAATACATTTCTTTTTAGTGGCGGAGAATTTATTCTCTTAGCTTAACACCCTTCTCTAAGACGTACGAGCTCAGAGGTTATGTAGTTGATAGTTATTAGTGATATACTCTCAATTTGGTAATGTGGCATGCTAAGAGTTGGGCATTGGTTGACCAAAGCATGGCTTTTGTGTAAAGCATAGCTTTGTGGGACGAGACTTCATCGAACCTCACACTCCGAGAAATGGTCGAAACATGAAGGACGCAACAAGGTTATGGGGTTCGCGACCCTAAGGGTATGTACATTTCCTTCTAGATAAAAAGTAGTATTATGGTATGGAACCCAGATATTTTACATATGCAGTTGTTGGAATTTGTGTGGAGCCTCGACAAAGGTCGGTTACTATAGGGAGATGGCATACTCGTGACAGTTAGTTACCTCGTTACAGAGGTAACCCAGCCTTGTGTTGGCAGAGATCTGGTTAGGTTCTCGGGATGTCCTTCCAGAGGCGTACCCATTTGGATAAAGGAAGTTCCTTAGCCTTGACTATTTGTTGGATATCCAAACAAAACAATGCGAGCCCTTTATGATTTTAATTGTAGAACCTGTCATATAACATGGTAGCTATAGTAGGCATACTATAATGGTACATATGCTGGCTAGATTAATATTATATTTGCAAAATGTTTTCCACACTATGCACTAATAATAATATCAAAGGATTTTCGTGTATAAGCATGTTTGACTACTATAAGGAGAAACCTCCCTCATGTGTGCGATTGCATTTGAGTGTGTGCCGGGAGACCTTATGATAGTTTCATTTTTCAAAAAGCATGAACAGATTCCTTTTTATACAAATAACTGTTTTTATGTTTCTCATACCCGTCCCATTACTTACTCGGAGTTTATTGTTCCCTTTACTAAACTCTGGGTGTCCCTAATTTTCCACACGGGCAGGCTAAAGTCAGGTTATTGGTAGGTTGTAGAGCTAAGATGTGGATTTGGAAGTCTTTGGAGCTTTTGGTTTTGAGCTTTTTTTTCTTTGAAGCTTTGGAAATGAAGATGCAGTATGTTGGACTCTCACTCTGAAGACCATGTTGATGTTGTATTTCTCCGCTGTTATATTTTCCGCTATTGTGTTGTATATATTGGCTCTGATGATGTTGAGCTCTTGTTGTAGAATGTTATAATCCATGTGGTGTTTGAATGAAAGTCATTTTGTTCTGCTGTGTTGTTTTCATCTAATGTGTTATAGCTCCAGCGAACCGGACTCCAACGTTTGAATATATGGCTTTTGAATACGGGTGATGTATTGAATGCCGATTTTCGAAGGTTGAAGTGCGCGTCGTCACATCATCTCTGATAAAATGATGTCTGATATTAATATATTTAGTCCTAGCATGATGTGTATGATTTTTAGATAAATTTATTGCATCTGTATTATCACAATAAATTGATGAGTTTGAAATTGTTAATCCAAAATCTTTTAATGTTTGTTGCATATAAATGACTTGAGAGCAAGCCAAAGCAGCAGAGATATATTCTGCTTCAGTTGTTGATAAAGAAACAGTATTTTGCTTTTTACTAAACCATGAAACTAAAGAATGCCCCCAAAAAGTGACACGTTCCACTTGTACTTTTTCAGTCATATTTGCAACCAGCATAGTCAGCATCACAATAAGAGATTAAATCTAATGAATCATTTTTAGGGTAAAATAAACCATAGTCAAAAGTATGCTTAACATATCTTATGATACGTTTCATATCTTTTAAGTGAGTCTCTTTTGGTTGAGATTGATATCTTGCATAGAGACAAACACTACTCATGATATCAGGTCTACTCGCAGTGATATAGAGTAGTGATTCAATCATTCCCCTATATAGTTTTTGATTTACATCTTTTGAATGATCTTCTTTATTTAAATCTTCATTGGTTGCCATGCCAGTGGGTATTCCACTCGCAGTACTCATACCAAATTTACTAACTAGATCCCTAGCATATTTTTCTTGAATAATAAAAATACCGTTATCTAATTGTCTTATTTATAAACCTAAGAAGAAAGTAAGTTCACCCATATGACTCATCTTAAACTCTTTTATCATTATTTTAGAAAATTCTTTATTCATTTAATGATTACTTGATCCAAAAATAATATCATGTACATAAATTTGTACTAGTTGTATATCATTTTTATTTCTTTTAATGAAAAGAGTATTATCTACTTTACCAATTTCAAAATTTGGTTGTAATAACAAAGATCTTCGTTTGTCATACCATGCTCTAGGAGCTTGTTTTAGACCATATAGAGCTTCCTTAAGTTTGAAAACATGGTTTGGAAATTTTTCATCTTCAAAGAGTGGATGTTGTTCAACATAAACTTCCTCTTTAACAAATCCATTTAGAAAAGCACTTTTAAAATCCATTTGAAATTATTATAATTTTCAAAAGCAAGTAGAATTCTAATTTCTTCTAATCTTGCTACGGGTGCAAAGGTTTCATCAAAATCCATTCCTTCTTCTTGACAATAACCTTGTGCTACTAATCGAGCTTAATTTCTAACGACCTCACCTAGTTCATTCATTTTATTTTTATAAGCCCATTTAGTTCCTATTATAGCTTTATCCTCAGGTCTAGGAACAAGTTCCCAAACATCATTTCTGGTGAATTATTTAGTTCTTCTTGCATAGCCAGAATCTATGAATCATCAGACGATGCTTCCTTTGGAATCTTAGGTTCAATAGATGATATAAAAGCTACATACTCATTGTTATTTAGTTGGTTTCTAGTTCTAACAACACATTCAATATTTCCTAGTATATTTTCTTTAGGATGATCTTTTAAATGCTTAACCTTTTTATTTGAATGAGTGAGTTCATTATTTGTTTCAATTGATTCATTATTTAGGGTAGAAAAATATTCTTCTTCATTAACTTGTTCAACATCTTTGAAATTTTCGTCAAAGGAAACACGCATTGTTTCTCCAATGGTATTAGTTTTTAAATTCAAAACTCTGTATGCTTTTCTTCTATTAGAATATCTGATAAAGATTCCTTTGTCGGATTTAGGATCAAATTTATCTCATTTATCTTTTGTATTTAGAATAAAACATTTACTTCCAAAGATTCTAAAATAAGATACCTTTGGTTTCTTCATGTAAAGAAGTTCATAGGGTGTTTTATCAGTTGATGGTCTAATTAATATTCAATTCAAAATGTAGCAAGCTGTAGCGACTCCTTCAGCTCAAAAATGTTTTGGTAAATTATTATCTGAAAGCATTGCTCTAGCACATTCTTGAATCGTCCTATTTTTACGCTCCGTTTTGTTGTGGAGTTCTTGGAAAAGAGAAATTTTGAGTTATTCCCTTTTTATTGCACAATCTCTCAGAATTTTCATTTTCAAATTCCCCACCGTGATCACTACGAATAGTTATAATTTTTAAAGAAAGTTGATTTTGAAATCTTTTTGTAAAAAAATTTAAATGAATCAAAAGCATCACTTTTATGTTTCATAAAAATTGTCCATGTAAACCTAGAATAATCATCTACAATTACAAAGACATATTTAATGTGATTTATTGATTGAATTTGAGATGGACCAAATAAATATAGATGAAGTAACTCAAGAGGTTTTGAAGTTGAAATCTTATCTTTTAATTTGTAGCAACCCTTCCTAAGTTTTCCTAATTGACAAGTATCACATATACAATCTATTTTAAAATTCATTCTAGAGAAACCTCTTACTAGATCAAGTTTAGAAAGTCTAGATAAGAGTTTAAAATTCAAATTCCCAAATCTTTTATGTCAAATCCAAGGGTCCCTTGTATTACCCAAAAGACATAGATTATCATTTGAGATTTTCATGCTAAGAATATAAATATTTTTCTTCCTAATTCCTTCAAATATAATATTTGAATTATTATCTTAGATGTGACACTTATCTTTTTCAAAATTAATTTTGTATCCTTTATTGCAAAGTTGACTAATACTAAGTATATTGTGTTTCAATTTATTAACTAATAAAACATTAAAAATAGTAGTAGTTTTAGAGTTACCGACATTGCTGATGCCAATCACGTATCCTTTTGAGTTGTCTCCAAAATTAACCAGTCCTCCATCTTTGTAGATAATATCATTCAGAATATCCGGATTACCAGTCATGTGTCTTGAACATCCACTATCAAGTATCCATTTATTCTTCTTGATTTTTACAATTTGTCCATGAGAGTTGATTCTTCAAAGGCCATATAACATTTTTCTTCCTACGCGGAATACAAACTTGGTCGATAATTTGCTTTTCTATAATAACTATATGCAGACTTATGAGACAATGATGATTTGAACAGATTTAAACTAGTGTTAACAAAATCCCCAAAAACAGCCAATTTTTAAAAAAAAATTCAAAATTTAGGTTATGAAAACTTTGAAAACCTCGCTCCGATACCAAATGTGAGAAATGCGGATTATGGATCTTAAGGCTAGAATAACACTAGAGGAGGGTGAATAGTGTTTTGTGGATTTTCTAAATCTTTTTGAAACTTATGTAATTTAATTACCAACAAATACAATACACAAACACATATATAATCACAGAATCAGACACAAATGCAAATAATAAATAAAAGCAGTAAAGAAAGAACACACCAGGATTTTATATTGGTTCGGAGTTACCCTACATCTAGTCCCGCACAATTGTACGAATTTCTTTTCAACATAATCTCCCAAGTTACACCCTTAATTTCAAGGCCACAAGGTACACCCGCATGTATTCGAGTCTGGGGCAAACTCTCTTGATTTACCATGCCACAAGATCACCTAATCGATTTTTGGGGCAACAATCACACCCAAATGATTTCAAGGCTCAACCGCACATTTTACTCAACAGTTTGATTTACAAATAATCCTATAACTCTGAATAGCATTGAGATCTTACGAAGAGAGTGGCAGAGAATCAAACAAGATATAATCAAGTTTGATTCACTATGTATTTCGGCATAGTATAGTTTGGGATTCTTTAGAATAAATGTGGAAGATGAAGAGGAGACAAAACAAGTGAAATCTGGTTAAAAATTCATTTAGAGCTATTGGTATTTATAGAAGATCAATAGCCATATCTATTCGTCAAAAGATACAATGAATAGACACTTCTTTCGAAAATTTGAATTTTGAATTTTTACGGGCACCATGTCGACATGGGGGTAGGAGTATGTCGACATGCTCTAGGCAAAAATGGTGAATTTGATTTTCATGTTAAAATTGGTTTCTATAATTTTTCAAAAAAATTTCTAAACTTTTATAAATATATTTGAATATAGTTTAAACATATATTTTAAAAAGTAATTTTTAATATATAATCTTAATCCATAAAGTGATTTAAAATCTAAGTATAAATACTTTAAAGCTAAGTATTTAAAATAAGAGATAGTTTAAAATCAAGGACAATTTTGAAATCAAAATATTAAAAATGACAAAAATTGTTTTGAGGCTGAAATATTTAAAATCAAGAGAGATGTCTTTTTGAAAAGAATGTTTCGAAAACTTTTTAAAAAACACAAGAGATATATTTTTGAAATTTTTTTATAAGACTTGTGGATATCTAAATAAGACCACTATATGTTCCACTAGATGTTATCATGGGTTCCATCCCACTTGGGTTCCATCCCACTTGGGTTCCATCCCACTTGGATTTCATCCCTTTAACAAGCTCGAAGTGGATTCCATTCCATGAATAAATTTTGAATAAAGATGTAAGTGCTTTCAAGAAGTTTTAACATAATTCTAGACTCGATACTTATCTTGTACTCTTGAAATCTTTAACTCTTGATATCTTGATACTCATGAGTCTTCAATCTTGATATCATCAATCTTGAATCTCTATATTGTACAATCTTCATTCTTGTTACCTGCATGGTTAAATTTTGCATATACATATAAATCTAAACTATAATATTAGTATTTATATTTTATAACAAGTCCTATGGTTGTTGACATCAAAACCATCATCTTAATGACTAACAGCATCCCCATCCACCGATCGTTTAATGGTGTTCTATATGCAAACTGTATGACAATGCTTAAAAACGTGTTAAGATGGATTAATTAAAGCCTTAACGCCAAGAAAAATATTTATTTTATTGATTAGACATTATATAAGTAGTTAATTATACTATGTATAATTATTTTGATGGATCCTTAAAAGATGGAAAATCACGTAACATCTCTTGAGTTATTGCACGCACGTTATACACTGGGTAGGAGATGTGAAACCCATAAACATCTCTGGCGCCTTGACACTCATATTTTATGCGATATCAATTTGACTCACATAATAATATTTTAATCCTAACTCGAGTGTTTTGTCTTTCCATTACCTTTGGGCCAGCTTTGAGCTTTTTCAGCTTATTGAAGATTTATTCTAGAGGACGAAGACGAAGATTTGGTATATTACTACTATTATTATTCATGCGTCATGTTGTCTGCTGCATTATTCTATTGATTTCTGATGTATATATAACTTTGATATATGTTGTATAGATTATAACCAAATGTATAATAGAAACAGCTTCATGAACTGTTTATTTGATTATTATATTTTTTCGTTCCGCTGTGAGATTTTGTATTTTTTCTTCTTCTTTTCTCATATTTTTTTTATTAACCCCAATGATTATATATGTTCCAAATTGTTTAGATTGGACATGTGTGGATTATTGTCGATTTAAACTGTCCGAAAAGCTAGGTTGTTACACAATAAAATTAATTTCATATCTTAATATATTTGAGTTAAATAAAATAAATAATTTTATTTAAATGAAATTCAGAAATGATCTAATTCAGTTAGGCTTTTTAGGCGCAATAAAAGATCCAATAGGGTAATTTTTTTGAAATTCACCCATAACTTCCACTGTGGGCAAATCCAGTTCCAATACCAAGTGCTAAATTTATACGGGGAGTATGCACCAGCGTATCGTGGCAATGATTTAAACAATGAAGACCCAACCGGCTTATCAACTACAGGGTTGTTAATAGCCTCGGCACAACAACCACCAAAAATATCACTGGATTTAGCAACAACGGTTGAAGGAGTTATATCAATACTTGTTACTAGAAATGGAAAATTAGAGGCAGAAACTATACGCTGCTTGGAAGTTATATCACAGTCTTGAGCTTCGTTCGACCTACAATTCTCCACTATATTCTTATCACCAGAACTAGGGGGAACAGTATCACTCAAAACCTCCATTCATCACAACAGATTGAGAGACCCCATTTATAATATTGCTTTCAGCACAAACCGAATTGCCAATAGAATTGACCAAATTCAAAATCGATGTTGAAATGGTTACGATGGATATACCTGACAGGAGGACAACAGTTGGAGAAGAAGATACTAAATCAGCTGCGAGATTCGTTAGTGAGTTAAGCGAGCTTAAGACATCCATGACATCAGGCAATGGAGATGACCGGAGTATAGGCAACGCTGGATTAAAGGCATAGACAGGGATTGATGGAGTTTCTGATGGAGAAGGAAGCATCTTAGAAATGAAGAAACTGTGGCTAGATCTATTTTGCGATGAAGATTCAAAAGATGCGGCGAAGCGAGGCTTAAGCTTCCTGTTCTTGGCCATCAGATTAGAGACAAAGCGAACGACATATGACAGAAGCCGACTAGGTGAAAGGGGAAGGAATAGATGAAGGGGAATTAGCGGAGATCTGAGAAAAATCGCCGTTTGTATTTGAGAAAAATCACCGTTTCTCGATGAAAGCATGAAGACATCAATATTTTGTAAATGTATAGAGTATATAGGAGCAATAAAACATGAGAAGTTATCATTTAGAGGAAAGATTTGAGTTACGAAGATTGTGTTATATACTAGAAACTAGGATGAAGCCCGTGCTTTGCACACGGGCATTTGATGGATCGTGTTGTGAAAGGTTAATCATTGATAGCAATTTATGAGATCGGTTGATTGGTTTGAAGGTATTTGTGTAAACAAATTTGACGGTATTAGTTGGTATTCCTCGTTGAAAGTACAGGTGTTTGCCATGTTTTAGACGTTTGAAGTAACAACTTGGAATGGAATACAAAGTAGAACAGAACACATTAATTATATATTGATTGTGCACATAAATCTACCGTAGATTTGACAGTTATTTCCAATGCAACATTGGTTTGATATCAGATTCCAGCACGGTGTTTCTGTGGTTTAGGTCCAAATCAGTAGAATAAATTGCCTCGATTTACTAATTTGATTGAGAATTAATATCATAGTTTTGAGCCTCAAGATATATTCTCAATCTCAATATTGCCATTTTAGCCAAGTAGAAGGACGTATCTTTTATGTCTAACAAATTAAAACTACTATGGTGATAAGAAATTAATGGTCCATGTAAAGTTATTTTAAAAACTTGAAACTTGCAAAAGCTATTAAAAAAGTCGGTGGTTAAAGTCAGTTTATTGAATTAAAATGCTCTGACAATATGTAGCAGCTAATAATTTAAAACACAAACCAAAATCATTTGTTTTTACCTTATGTTTAATTTTCAAGTATGTGATGTTTAAAATTACAGTGAGTATCATAAGACGTCGGCTAAGAACTACAAAATAGAATCAAAATGCAAATCACAAAATATTGTATAATTGAGGAATTTTTTTTATTGTGTATACCATCATAACCATGCTTCATATGTATTAAATAATAAAGACTGAAGATTATTAGCAAAACTTAGGCCCTGTCTGTTTTCAATTTTAGTTTTTGGTTTTCAGATTTTAGAGTCCATTTTCAGTTTTTCATTTTGAGCGTTTTAATATTTCGAAAAATGTATTTGGTTCTACAGTTTTGAAAAATAGTTTTTAAATTAAAAATCAAAAATGCTATTCCAAAATAAAAATGCCAATTTTGAATTTGGTTAGAATTTAACCATTAAATATAGAAGCGAAATTAGATAATGAATGAGGCTAACAAAAAAAATTCATGAAATGGAAAATCATAAATTGACAAGGATAACAAAATAATAATGACTACTAGTAAGTGAACCATATCAAACTGAGACTAACTCATGTCATGCTACAAATTAATCATATCTCAACCAAAATCATTACAAAATGGATAAGATATATCAATTGTATCACTACAAAAGAAGGGGAAAAAGTTTTGATGTATCTTATGCAAGAAGTCTTTCCTTTGTTCAAGTGGCTCTTCTTCCTCATGCTAGGCCTTCTCTTTTCTTATAAATAGAAATATACAAGTATATTAATATATATCTTAGGAAGTGATAAACATTCGAACATGATAAAATATTCAATATTAACCCACAAGTTAATGATAAATTATACAACCATTACACAAATCTAACCAAATATCATTATTGGAATCAAGAATTATCTAAACGTACATAGAAGCAAGCAAGAGAAACATAACCAATTAAGAAAGAGTAAGTGGTTGTGCATCCTTATTCCCTCATAACCTGCATTGCTAAAATTATTATCATTAGCAAAGCAAGTTCCTATTAAGAAAAGATAAAGAAAGACAAATTTCATACTTAACTATTTAGGTTTACGGATGAGTTGCTATGTAATCATTCCATATTTGTATAGCAATTTGATCCCTGATATGTCCCATTTGAGTTCTTTGACTAACATCAAATTGTATGATTTCTTGATTTTGATTTTCCTCTAATGCGTGTTCAAATACCATATTATCGGATGAGTATTGTGTGAAAAGAGCATCCAAAGCATGTTCTTGTAGAATAAAGTTATGTAATGTGCAACAAGCAATAGGAATTTGTCTTTGCCTACGAAGTGGATAATTAGTCATTAGTTTTAGAATTGGAAATCTTGCTTTTAAAACACCAATACAACGCTCGATTATATTTCGACACGACGAGTGCTTATAATTGAACAAATCTTCCTTTCCACGTAGTCTTCCTCGTCCGTTATAATCACGTAAATGCTATCTACATCCTCGATAAGGAGCCAGAAATCCAGGCATGTTTGGGTATCCAGCATCAACAAGGTAATATTGATCTATAAAATAATGGTCTTGTATTATTATATAAATATTATAAAGGTAAGTATTATGTAACTATTTATAAAATAATGGTTGATAGTTAAATTTTATACAATAAAATATACCTCCTCTAGGCATTGGAAAATTGTTTCCGGTTCTTGTAACTACATCGATGAATACTCAAGAATCGTTAGCAGCGCCTTTCCATCAAGCGTATACAAACACGAATTTCATATCAAAATCACATGCCACCATGACATTTTGTGTTATATTGGTTTTCCTTCCACGAAAAGATGTTTGCCTCGATGCGGGCACCCAGGCAGCAACATGTGTTCCATCTATTGCGCCGATACAATCCTTCAATAAATAATACTACAATATTATTTATGTTTATTATTTGATAAATATGAAAGTTGTGCTAAAAATGACCTTAAAGTAGGGATACTTGTGTACAAGACGTTCATGTATGACATCTCGATTCGTTGGACGTATTATCTCCGTGCCCAGAAAACAAACAGCTCGTAAAACTCTTCTGAACCATTTTGAAATAGTATGGTGCAAATGTTGAAAACGATCGGCAATAATACTATATCTTGTTGTATGTCCTATTATCATTAAAAACATTGCCACACCCTCCTCCATGCTTACTTTTCTTCCATCAGTCAAAAGTCCTTTCCCTTTTAGAACATCACAAAAATTCAAGAATACATGCTTCTGCATTCGAAAAATTTGATGACATATAGAAGGATTTCCATTCAATACATCAAGTAAGAACATCCTTCCCGTAAGCATTGATGTTCTACAGGGTATTCTATTCATGATATTCCTCTGGTTAGCAACAAGATAATTAATCATTAGCATATAACCAAACTCTTCATCACAGTAGTTCGTAAATACAAGATTATCATCAGAACTAGAGCCATCATCGGATTCATAAGAAATCATATTAAATCCAATAGACATTACTCTGCATAAAATTGATATTAACCATTTATCGTTGGATATGAACTGAACTTTTACCAATGATCTAGTCAACATGAATTTTTCTATGGTTTAGTAGTATAATTCAGTATACTTGACTTGGTTATTAAGTGTTGACATTATAATTCATATGGTACAAAATTTAGACGCTGGCTCATTATTTGCCAATTTGGATTTGCACATGCATTAAGATAAACATAAAATCATGTTTAGATTACAATTCCATAATCATATAAACATACCTTCCAATGCAAGGACCGTGGCAAGCAGAGATAAGCTAAACTACATGCACTAAACTCTCATGATTGCAAGAGATGTACCTGCATAAGCATACAAACTAGTTACAAACTACATCAATAAACTAAGAATGTGGTCATCATATATCAAAACATACAAACTAGTTACTCCTAACAAGAAGAAATACAAAAACAATCATTCACAACAAGATAGAATATTTATAAACTATGTATTTTTGACAAATTTCCTAATTATAAGGCTATGGTCACTCTCATTCTTCCACTGATCACTGTTATTTGTTAATGGAACTAAACACGGGTGATAGTAAGAAAGAAAACATACCTTTTAAGTTTAATAATGCCTAGGTGGAGTTGATTGGCTACAAATAAGTAGTCCAGTCTTGCTTAACCATATCAACTTATGGAATCAAACCTATACAAAAGAGCACAAATTTCAAAAAATGAAACTCAAATGCACAAAACTTGGCAACCTAAAGTACAGTTCTGCAAACCAATTCTCAACTCAAACACACACTCAACTATAGCAAAAGATGTACAGACTCAAACTTCAACCCATAATGCAAATAAAGCCAAACCTATTGAACAACAGTGTCTGTGGAAGAAACTTTTGTTAAAATTGGTAAAGACAAGTACAAGGCAGAAATACACACAATAACAAGTAATAAGTTTGAGCTACTTAACTCAGTGGCAGTTGAAGAGGGAGATGGATCAAGCAACTCAACTAAAAAAGATATGGGCAAATACAAAATATGGAAGGGGTTCTCAAAAATCTATAACAATTAAGAAAGAGCTGGAAACTATTCAAACAAAAATGCTCATATCCCCTGATGACATGTCCCTATTTGACCTTAAACATATTCTACAGCATAACTTACTTAACACTCTTCGTAATGAGTTACATGTGATTAAGCAAAAGCTAAATTAGTAGAATCATGGCCTATTATCAATACCTCCTTTATTAAAGCCATCCATCACTGTTTCAATACCAACACACTACTTGGTGGCATAAATTCTACTAATTTAGCAATGATCCCCAAGATAGATAATCCTACTTCAATGCAACACTATACGCCCATTGCTTGCTCCATAGTTATGTACAAGTCATAACAAAAATAATAGCAAGCAGACAAAAACTATTCTTTCAAGAATCATATCCCCAAATCAGGTAGCCTATTTGCCAAAAAGAGATATACTTCATAATATATTGTTAACTCATTAGCATCTCAAAGGTTATAGCACCAATAATATATTTTCTAGACATGTGACGAAATTAGACATTCATCACACTTTTAGCTAGATATCTGTCATTGCTATGATGACCAAAATGCATTTTTCCAGAGCCTCTGTTTGCATGCACATTTCTTATATATCCACCGCGTATTTCTCCATAATCATTAATGGTATTCCTGAAGGATATTTCACTTCTTCCCATGGGACTAGGCAGCGAGATCCCATGTCTGCTTGCTTAATTATTATTTTCATGGAGCTTCTGTTAAATTTGCTGCAGAAAGAAATACAAATGAAACTATAAAACTACATCCCAAATGCAGAGATCCAGAAATTTGTTGTTTGATGTTTGTTGATGACCTATTCATTTTCTCCAAGCCTGATCATCAAACCATTCCACCCATAAAAAACTCTCTCTCTAATTTTCATCAACGTACTGGGCTTGCAATCAATTATTCAAATCAAACATTTCGTCTGTAGTGTTAAAAAGTACTCAAGCCAATGATTTGATTCTTTTCTCTGAACTTGCTGCAATTCTTCCTAACTCTATCTATCTAGGCATTCCCCTTACTTCATCACGAATCAGTACAAATCAATGTGTTTCCATGTTTAAAACTATCATTTCCAATCTTTCCTCATGGCCTTCTCACATTTTATCTCAAGCCAAAGGATTAACAATAATTTCCTCAATAGGCATTGCCATAATCTCTTAGTATTCCAGAACCTTCATTCTTCCCAAAAAAACCCTTGTCTAAGTGGAATAAAGGTTTCAACCATTTTTTTATGGCATGGTAACCGTTTCTTTAGAAAATCAATCCCAATTGCATTAAAAAAATTGCTACACAATCAGGCACTTGAACTTTATCAAAAAGAAAAAAAAGTGTTATTGCTTATAGCACATAAATCAGGCACTTGAATTTTCCGTGATTACTTCGGTTCACTTTTAGAATACAACTGGAATATTTCCTCTTGTACATATATATACATACAACTAAAAACAATTCAACATAGCTAGCACAACCTAATTTGTATCTGCAGATAACAAAAAATTGGATACAAACTCTTCATTTCACACAATCACAAAAATTAATATAATATTGTTGTGAAAGTGTGCCAGCATGTTGTCCTGATTGCACAAGAAACTTTATTGTATAATACCAGATACTATCAAACAACTCCTGAATATATATCGGTAAAAGAACTACAAGCTTATACAGGTAGTAACTGTGAACTACAATGAACGTCTATTTTCATATATCATTCTACCTAAAATGCCTAAGCCGAGCATGTTTAAACTGGGAAAGATTGCATGGACACAAAAATCTTATACAGATAACAGGTCCATTATCACAGAACAATTTAAAATGATTGTTGAAATATAGAATCAAACCAAGTAATATTGCATTATAGCATATAAGCATTTGAATATTTAGCACCACAGAATAAACGTACTACTATTAAACATACTACTACATTTCATGAATATCAACCACCATTTCTTAACAAAGAAAAATAACATTTCAAACATTAAAAACACAAAAAGTACCATAGAATAAGAACTACATATTCCAATGAACACAAAGTTTGACAAAACATAAAGCATATAAGCCTACAATAAAGATACCACAACACTCGAGCTAATAAAATTATTCTAGGAGTTCTAAAATTGGTAGTCTTCTACTTTTCGGCATCATAACAAATTGCATCCTGAAATCTGGATCTTTAAAAGCCTTCATTTCCTTCATGTAGATCTCATTAGGAACACCGCCAATGCCGTTTAATATATTCATACACGCCATATTGGAATATGGATCTGACACATCACTTTGACTGTCATTTGGATTGGACGACTTTCCTTCAACTTTTGCAATTTTTCCTTTTAAGTATCGCACTCTAAGTGCAGCTTCTTCATTGCGCATTTCGATTGAAGAAGACCACTTTTCCATACATGACTCAAGCTTTTCAACATTATTAGCTTTATGTTTTTTGTGTCGTCTTTCATTTGTTGACGTTTCATCGCTTGGACGATTACTCATTTGCTCATCATCATTTACCACATGAACATGCACACCTTTGTTTAGAAAATTCTCTTCTAATTGTCTTTCATCATCTGAATTGGGAGGAAGCTTAGTTGAAGCATTACTTAAACCTCCAGTAGCCGTAGCTCCACCAAAAATCTCTCCCAAAAGTTCATAATTCTTGCAGCCATCTTTCCTAAATATCTTAAACTTGGTCTTGTTGATCTATAATAATTTAATAAATATTAGTTCGACATGCACTTATATTCATAAATTGTATTTTCAAACGCATACCGTATAGAAGTGTTGCCAAACTTCTTCTGCGGCGTTAACCATGTCGGTATTTGGATCCCATGTATCGCCAGTATGTCCTAATAGTTGCGAAAACAAACGATGTAAAATACGCAAACGATTCCACTTTCCCTTCAATCTCTCCACTCCATAATCAGATTTTGTTGCTTCAATCATCTCTTGATTAATTTTCCCCATTGGTCTTTAGTGAAAGTGGAGCATTACAGTTTTCCCGCTTTTACGTATGCATAGAGTATTCCAATGAAAGCGCGTTCATTCTCGTACGACCATGGCATTGGTTCCTTTGCCTTACTATGGCCTCCCATATTCTATGTAAATATTCAAATAATGAGATATATATATATATATATATATATATGCATGTATGGTAAAGTCAATTCAGTAATTAACTCTCATTAAGTTTTGTAGCAATAATATGGTAAAGTCAATTTCATTAACTGAGTTGGGAAGTTTTCTTCATTAACTGAGATTATATACTTAAAACTGCATATGCGAGGTTCATATACCAGTACAGAAAACCGAAACAAAGAACATATGCATAAAAGAAAAAAAAGGTAAAACTATGAAGAACTCTAGACTAAAAATGAAGAGAAAGAGCGAACAAGCTGCATATTTATTCTTAAATTACTTAAATTATGCATACACTACATTGATTTGCACCACATCTGGTTGGAAACACATCCTGCATTTCACCAAGCTTCACCACTCCATTTCAAACATGCAATCTCCTCCACTTCACCATGCGTTTCAGCAGCTCATACATCCACTACAGAGCATATCAACTACTGCACAGTCACCATGCACTACCATTCATTCATATTTCTGCTGCATTTCAAACAAACTATCTCAAACACTTCTCATTGCCTTGTTCACATAAAAACCAAACATCATCCAACCATAACAACTGTCACACCACTTCCTCCATCGGATTATACATATACTGCCTCCATTAGGTTGAACAGACAACCACACTACATATACCGCCTCCATCGATTCACAACAACTCCACTGTCTTGACCATAATCCTACAGTGCCAAACATCTCACCAGTAGCCACTACTCCATCCATTTCCCACTGCCATATAATACTCCTCTGCCATATCCACCCCACAGTCAACTTCAACATTCGCGTTTAGCGTTTAACCCAATTAGACGGTTGTACAAATGGAGAATAATAAAGTCTAATTAGCGTTTAACCCAATTAAAATCAATATGCGATTACTACCAAAACCCTAATTAACAAAAACGAATCAAACGAATCATGAAAGCATTCGCGTTTAACTTATTAGTCTGAAGAACAAGATAACCAGAAAAGAAAACTGGAATTACCTGACTTTGATGATTTCGTGATAAAATTTGATGAAGATGACAAATTCCCTCACGCGATTATTTTTGGATAGCGCGGTCGTAGAAAATAATAGGGTTTCTGCGTGTGTTAGTTTTGCGTTTGGGTTTTCGTTTTGATTTTGGGCCGAAAACGAGAAAACGAAAAAAATAGTTTTCATTTTTATATGTTAAGCCCATTTTGAAAAATGCTTATTTTCAAACATGAAATTTACAAAATGACAAAGCAAACAAGTTTTCATCATTTTTTAAAATTGAAAACTAAAAATTATCTGAAAATGAGTAACCAAACGGACCCTAAGGCTTGGAAAAAATGAAAGAATTCGCCCCCTATTTTCCCGTGAACTCTTAATTGCTCAAGTATTTAACCGAGTGTTGGACTGGATCTCTACTCCGAGCGCTTGCAGATACAAAACTAAGAAATCGATGAGGATCGTAGTTAGTCGTGTGTAGAAGAAAGTGTTGTGGTGATTTTAGCATGTATTTTCTGTTCAGATGTTTGGAAACTGAGTGGTTGGGAAGTGAAATATTTTAGTCGTAGATGATAGTTGAGGACAGAACAATTGTTGGTAAACCAAATTTAGGAGTGGAAAGGAAAGGGGATCAGAGATAAAGTAAAATAAGTTGAAATAAAAGACGAACCGTGTGAAGCGAGAGAATGGTTTGAACTGAAAAGAGGAATTGAAGGGAGAAAGAAATAGCAGTGGAGAAGTGGGAGAGAGAAATAAACGGCTTGAGGGGAAAGTGGAAGATGTAATAACTGCAATAGAGTAGGAAAAAAAGAAGGATTAGCACTGGATGCTGAGAAACGCTAATTTCAAAATAGCGAATAGATGGAGTGCCACCTATGCAGACTTTAGATCCCACTTTAAGCTTTATGATGCAGTGTAGGATGATAGTTCGGTTGCCTTAAGTCGCCAGCGGCCTAACAAGATAGATGCTGCAGTGGAGGAGCGACCAAACGGGATATGCAAGATATGTCTTAAGTCGCCAGAGCGACCTATGATATGTCGTTTTCCTCGCGTGAGCGACCTAGCGACCTATGGTAAGTCGTTTGCCTCAAGTATGTTGATTTCTATAGGTCTCTCCCTTTAAGTCGCTGCTTACTCATGTCGCTAGGCCGCTGAATTCTTAAGCCGCTAAGTCGCTAGTTCTTGAAGCTGTGTTGTATCCTTGTGTCGCCGAAGCTTAGGTCGTTCCTAATGTTAAGTCGCTTGCTTTAAGACGCCCAAGCTGTTGTGTTTTATTTTTCTTATGCCGTTATGTTGTATGTAGTTGAGTCGCTTGTGATGTAATTTCCTTATGTCGTGAGTCGTTGTATATTGTTAAGTCGTGTGTTGATCTGGTAGTTCGCTTGTGTATTATAAGTCGTGAGGTGCTAAGTTGCGTACCTGTGCTGTAAAACTCCTATAAATATGGGTGTGTCGCCATTTGAAAGGTTGGTTGATTTTGAATAAACTTTTTGTGTGCTTTTACCACTTTGTTGAAGTTGAGTGTGATCTCCTTCTTCTTCCGTTTTCGGTTATTCGAGTGCACTCGAAATAACGAATTTGAAGCCGATTCACGGAATCTCGTGCACGAGATCAACGTTGAAGAATCGTAGATCTTCTAACGCGACATCGTGCGCGATCAACGTGTTGAAGATAGCTAGAATCTGGTATCTCGAGATCAACGGATTTGGGCATTTGGTATCATCAATTCATCTTGTATCATTGATTCATAATTCTACAATTCATCATTAGATCCTGGATAGATTTGACCGTCGGTTCAGATCTACTTCCGAGTCTGCGTCAATTTGGTATCAAAGCCAGAAACGAGCTTGTCCAAGTTTGTGCGAGATTTTTTCAAGGTGTGGGTAGGAGTTTGTACGTAGATTTTGCATCATTGAAAGTTGTGCTAGTTGAAATGTGTGTTTGGATTTGTTGAAGATTCAATAATGCCTCCAAGAAGAGTTAATCGTCATCAGAATGTTGCAGATGTGTATCGAAGAGAAGATGCTGAACAAATAGAGAAAAGATTTAGTGATAAATTCAATAAGAATTTTGATGAGGGAACTGGTAGATTGGAAAGGCTCGTGATGGATATAAATCAAACTCGACAAAGAGCATCGCCAGGTTCAAATCAAGGTGGTCATAGAATTTCGCCATCAAATTCCGAAAGGAGAAGAATGTCACCACTATCGGATCGGGGAAGAAGAGAACTATCAGTTTTGGGAGAAAGAGACGTGCGTGGTAGCAGAAATGTTGATGGTCAGAATCGACATCGACATACATCAGATTTGGAGAATCCAGTGATGGTGATAGTAGCTTTTGTCGAAACCATGGTCAAGGACGAAGTCGAAATAGAAATTTCGAAGATGATTGTCGATGGGAGTCGGGGATGAAAACAGAGATTCCAGAATTCAAAGGGGGAATGATAGCGGAAGAGTTTCTGGGTTGGTTATCAAATGTTGAAGAAATTTTTGACTTCAAGAAAGTACCCGAGCATCATAGAGTTAAGTTGGTTGCTACACGATTGAGGGGAAGAGTTATGGCATGGTGGCAACAAACTAAACTTACACGGGAAAGAATGGGAAAGTCGAAGATTGTTTCATGGGAAAAGATGAAGAAGTTGATGAAGGCTACTTTCTTACCTTATAATTATCAGTCTCTTATGTATCAGCGCTTACAGAATTTGAGACAAGGGACAAAGTCGGTAAATGATTATGCAGATGAGTTTTATCAACTGATTGCTAGAAACGATATCATGGAAACGGAGGAACAGTTGACATCTAGATTTGTTGGAGGATTGAGAATGCAAATTCAGGATATGGTAAATATGTTTGATCCAAGATCCGTTGCTGAAGCACACCAGAAGGCTCTAGCTTGGGAGAAGCAAGATAGAAGAGGTGGTGGTGCTCTTACAATTTCGATCAATCAAGTGAAAGGGGCTAGTAGCAATACTAATGTTTCCAAGGCTGTTAATAAACCGATTGTCAATGAAGTTGCTAAGATCAAGGTCAACAACAATTTCAAGTATTATAACTGTCAGGAGTTTGGTCATAAGAGCAATGAATTCCCAAGGCCTAAGAAGCGAGCGATGACTACTGAGGTTGAGGATGAGGATGTAGAAATAGAATGTTCCAATTCACCACAAGTTGAGGAGGAAGAATAATTATTGACGGGAGACGAGGGATATTCTTTAATGATGAGGAGATCTTGCTTGACGCCAAAGCAGGAAGAGGAGACTAGCTGGTTGAGGAGTAATATTTTTCAGTCGACGTGCACTATTTTGGGAAAGGTTCGTAAGTTTGTTATCGATGCAGGAAGTTATGATAACATCATCTCTACAGAAGCTGTAAAGAAGTTAGCGTTAAGGACAGAGAAGCATCCCAAACCCTACAAATTGGCTTGGCTGAGGAAAGGTGGGGAAGTGAAGGTTAGTCGAAGAGCTTGTGTAACTTTTTTCATCGGAAAGAAGTATAAGGATGAAATTTGGTGTGACGTGGTGGATATGGATGTATGTCATTTGTTGTTGGAAAGACCGTGGCAATTTGATAGAGCCGTGCAACACGATGGTAGGACTAACTGCTATGGTTTCATGTTCAATGGCACTAGAATCACTTTAGTTCCTAAAAAGCGACAACAAAGTGAAAGCAAGTTGGAGGAAATCGAGGAACTAAAGACTCTGTTATCTTTGAAGGAGTTTGTCAAAGAAGTAGAGGATGGGCCTGAACTATTTCTGTTGATTAGACGTGAAAGTAGTGAAACGGCTGAAATTCCTGAGGAAGTTAAGCCAGTGTTGAAGGAATTTGAAGATGTATTTCCTGAAGAATTACCAAAAGAGTTACCACCATTGAGAGACATACAACACCAGATTGATCTTGTTCCGGGAGCTGTGTTACCACATAGACCACATTATAGAATGAGTTCAAAGGAGCACGAAGAGTTGAGAAGGCAGGTGGAGCAGTTACTTGAGCAAGGTCACGTACAAGAAAGTTTAAGTCCTTGTGCAGTACCAGCCTTGTTAGTGCCAAAGAAGGATGGAACTTGGAGAATGTGTACAGATAGTCGAGCACTAAACAAGATTACAGTGAGGTACAGATTTTCGATGCCAAGGTTGGACGACTTGTTAGATCAGTTGAGTGGAGCTGCTATCTTTTCAAAGATTGATCTGAAGAGTGGGTATCATCAGATTCGAATTCGACCAGGGGATGAATGGAAGACAACCTTCTAATGTACCAAGAATTAGCCTTAAGTCACCAGCGACCTAACAAGATAGACGCTGCAGTGGAGAAGCGACTAAACGGGTTATGCAAGATATGTCTTAAGTCGCCAAAGCGACCTATGATAAGTCGTTTGCCTCGCGTGAGCGACCTAGCGACATATGATAAGTCGTTTGCCTCAAGTATGCTGATTTTTATAGGTCGCTCCCTTTAAGTCGTTGCTTACTCATGTCGCTAGGCCACTGAATTCTTAAGCTGCTAAGTCGCTTGTTCTTGAAGCTGTGTTGTATCCCTATGCCGCTGAAGCTTAGGTCGTTCCTGATGTTAAGTCGCTTGCTTTAAGACGCCCAAGCTGTTGTGTTGTATTTTTCTTATGTCGTTATGTTGTATGTAGTTGAGTCGCTTGTGATTTAATTTCCTTATGTCGTAGGTCGTGAGTCGTTGTATATTATTAAGTCGTGTGTTGATCTGGTAGTTCGCTTGTGTATGATAAGTCGTGAGCCGTGAGGTGCTAAGTTGCGTACCTGTGTTGTAAAACTCCTATAAATAGGGGTGTGTCGCCATTTGTAAGGTTGGTTGATTTTGAATAAACTTTTTGTGTGCTTTTTCCACTTTGTTGAAGTTGAGTGTGATCTCCTTCTTCTTCCATTTTTAGTTATTCGAGTGCGCTTGAATCAACGAATTTGAAGCCGATTCACGGAATCTCGTGCGCGAGATCAACGTTGAAGAATCATAGATCTTCTAACGCGGCATCGTGCGCGGTCAACGTGTTGAAGATAGCTAGAATCCGGTGTCTCGAGAGATCAACGGATTTGGGCATTTGGTATCATCAATTCATCTTGTATCATCGATTCATAATTCCGCAATTCATCATTAGATCCTGGATAGATTTGACCGCCGGTTCAAATCTACTTCCGAGTCTGCGTCACTTTACATAATAGATTGTAAAGTCATTTTTTTAATCTTGCAATGCTTTGAAAGTACTAGTTAATGGAATTTTAATTTTGTACTTCATAGAAGCATTGTTCATTATAACAATTTGATGCATTCCAAATTAAGTTTGTTTCTATTCAATATCAATTAAATATAATGCCTTTCATATATAATAGGTAACTGTCAGATAAAAAGTGTTGCCCGTTCAGGTTTTACTTGAAAAGACAATTTTAGGAAGTAGAAGATACTAAAATGCATTATGCTTTGATTGTACTTAGGAGCTTAAATTTTCTTTTATTGTAGTTGCTAAAATACACAGATATACTATGTTTTGTTATGATACAAATGCAATGTGCGACACCATATCATGCAAGTCATGGGTTAGTACTCCAAACTAGTTTAGCTACCTAGATGTTTGTAGTTCCCATATATCATATGGATGGAATTGCTTATCAATTTATTATAATTGAACATATACGATATTGGTTATGATTTGTAAATCATTTCCAATAATGTATATAGGGGCTTCTTCCATACCGTTTACAGCATCATCATCATAAAATATGGTAGAATAAATGCATGAAGGGCATGGACATATCCATTAACCGATATACTGCAACGATGATGGCTAGATCAATCATGGAGAGAGCTCAACAAGACGTGAAAGTCTTTAGGCAAGAATGTGCTGACAATGATCCTCGAGTTAGGTTGATTTTTGAATCAAAACAAAAACTTATTGAATAATCAAAAAAATGGAAAATTGTTCGCTTTCTTTTCGAGTATTCAAGTCTCATGCTAATGACTATAGGGTTCGATGTGATATTGATGAAAATTATCCTTGTATGGTTCATGCTCATCTTTCTACAAAGAAATCTCAAAACTGGTGGAAACTTGAAGCATATAAAGGTGACCATACTTGCCTAAATTTTACCATGATCAACTCAAGCCATCGCTAAGTAAAAACTAAATTTATTTGTAGCAAGATACTTCCACTGGTCAATTTAAAACAAATTCGATTACAAAAACAGTTCAAGAACGAGTGTCAAATATGTTTGGGTCCAAAGCGTTTCATTTACCATCAACTCAAAAACTTGTGGAAAATAAAACCCAAAAAATGTACCTTCGATATCTTCAATTATTTACAAGATGATTTTGTTGCTAATTTAGTCTAATATTTAAAGTTTTGAGATGAACGAAAATGTCTAATGTGTTCCTCTTTGCGCTAATTAAAATAATAACTTACAAAACACAATAATATAATAAGCAATAGTGTATTTTTCGGTGACAGAGTTGACTTGCTTTTTTATCACAATATCGTCCAAAGGCTTGACAACACAATGTATGTTATAGTAATTAGTTTACTAGTTTCCAAGTACTTAAACATGTGCGATGCACAAGAGCATACTATATTTAGTTATTAGCTTACTAGTTTGCAGGTACTTAGACATGTGCGATACACATGGGCATAATATACAACAACAACAACAAAGCCATTATTCTGAAACGAGTTAGGGTCAGCTAGAGATGGATCCCAAAACTAAATGAAAAAGCTAATTTAAAGGTTATAAAAATAACAATAGCAATATTAAAATAAAGTCAAATAATTAAATTAATAATAATAATAATAAATAAAGATAAAAATCCATATATATGTATAAAGAAATAAAAAAAACAAATAAATGATGATAATTGTATAAATAGTAATAATGGTGCTGATAATAATATTGATCAAAGACCAAATGCTATGGCTTAGGCTCCTTTTCCCTAGTCCTATAATCTAAAACTTATAAAACTCATAGTTCATGGTTCTGGTACATGAATCGCTAACTTCCACGCGCTTCTATCCGCTACCAGCTCTTCGGATATATTCCAATCATTCAAGTCTTTTTTTACTACTTCCTTCCACGTCAACCTCTACCTCTCTTTGAGCATACGATGCGGCCTTTAATTCCAACGCGCACAGGTGCTTTGGGAGGCCATCGTTGGAGATTCCAAACCATCTTAAGCGATGTTGAATTACCTTCCCCTCAATTGGTGCTACTCCAAGTTTTTCACGTATATCATCATTTCTAATTTGGTCTCTTCTTTTATGACCGCAACTCCATCGAAGCATAATCATCTCTGCTACGCTTATCTTCTGAACGTATTGGTTTTTAGTAGGCCAATACTCTACACCATACAACATCACAGGCCTGATTTCCATTCTGTAGAACTTTTTTTTAAGCTTCTATGGAACTTCCTTGTCACAGAGAATGCCAGATGCTTATCGTCATTTCACCCACCTCACTCGAATTCTAAAGCTAACATCTTCATCAATTTTACCATTACAGTGCAAGGTTGATCCTAAATATTGAAAGGATTCCTTCATAGGAACTATTTGTCCGGCCAGAGTGACATCTTCATCTTCTGACCTGACACCACTGAACTTGTATTTCATATACTCTGTTTTAGTTCTGCTAAGCCTAAATCTCTTCTATTCTAAAGTCTGTCTCCATGGCTCAAGTTGTCTATCAACCCCAATCATGCTTTCATCAATTAGCACAACATCATCAGCAAATAGCATGCACCAAGGAATCTCCTCTTGTATACCTTTCGTAACCTCATCAATCACTAGGGCAAAAATGTAGAGGCTCAAAGCTGACTCTTGATGTAATCCAATGTTAATGGAAAAGTCACTGGTTACACCATCGCATGCTCTGACACTAGTCACAACATCATCGTACATATCCTTGATAAGGGTAATATACTTTGTTGGGACTCTTTTTTATTCAAAGCCCACCACATCACCTTTCACGATACTTTATCATAAGCTATCCCCAAATCGATAAATAACATGAGTAGATCCTTCTTTTGCTCCTTAAATCTCTCCATAATTTGTCTTATCAAGAAAATCTCCTCTATGGTCGACCTCCCAAGCATGAAGCCAAATTGGTTTTTTGAAACGCTTGTTATTCTTCTTAATCGATGTTCAATGACTCTCTTCCAAAGCTTCATCGTATAACTCATAAGATTAATTCTACTGTAGTTTGTGGAACTTTGAATATCTCCTTTATTCTAAAAAATTGAAACTAATATGTTTCTCCTCCACTCAATTAGCATCTTGTTTGATTTGAAAATATTATTAAACAACTTATTTAGCCAGGCTATCCCTGCATCTCCAAGGCTCTCCATACCTCAATGGGGAGGCCATCAGGCTCCAACGCCTTACTTGCTTTCATCCATTTAGCGCTTCCTTTACCTTGGATTCTTGAATTATCCGAACAAAATGCATATTGGTGTCAGCAAAAGAGTCATCTATCTCGATCATAGTACTATCACTTTCTTCATTAAATAGTTTGTCGAAGTAATCTCTCCAACTATTTTTTATTTCACTGTCCTTCACCGAAAGTCTATTATTGTCATCTTTGACGCATTTAACTTGGTTGAAGTCTCTTGTCTTCCTCTCATGAAGCTTAGTTATCCTATGGACGTCTTTTTCACCCTCCTTCGTACCTAACTTATGATACAGATATTCATACGCCCGAACCCTTGCTTCACTCACCGCTCTACTTGCGTTGTTCTTTACCACTTTGTACCTTTGCATGTTGTCCTCGCTCATGTAATGATGCAAGCACTTATAGCATTCATTCTACTCTTTGATAGCATTTTGCACATCATTGTTACACCACCATGAATCCTTAGGTTCGCATTTATTTTCTTTTGATACCCCAAACACCTCAGTAGCCACTTACCGAATGCGTGTTGCCATCTCATACCACATGTGATTTGCTTCTCCTTCCAAATTCCATGCTCCTTCTCCCATCACCCTATCCTTAAACACCCATGAAGCATCTCCTTTGAGCTTTCACCATTTTGTCCGACTAATCTTGGCTCCTTTATCTTGTTGAACACGTATCCGAAGAAGAAACTCGGATATCAGAAGCTAATGTTGTGAGACGATGCATTCTCCAGGTACGACTTTGCAATCCACACAAGCTCGTTTGTCATCTCTTCTAGTAAGGACAAAGTCAATCTGGCTAAAGTGTTGACCACTACTAAAAGTAACTAAGTGTGACTGTCTCTTTCTGAAGAAGATATTAGCTATCACGAGGTCATAAACAATAACGAAATTCGGTATTTCTTCTCCTTCTAGGTTCATATCGTCATATCTAAAACCACCATACACTCTCTCAAACCACTACTAGCTCTTTTCAGAAATTCTTCTTGATGGGTTCACTTAGACCTACTTGTGGGGCATAGACATTAATGATGTTCAGAATCATACCGTTCACTACTAGCCTGACTAAGATGATCCCGTCCCTTGTCTCATAACGTCGACAACTCCTTTTCTAAGGTTCTTGTTAATTAAGATGTCTACCCCGTTCTTGTTACATTCTTTTCCCATGTATCATAACTTGAAGCTTGTGTTCTCTGCCTCCTTCACCTTCTGGTCCGTCCATTTGGTCTCCTAAACGCATAAGATATTTACACGTCTTCTAGTCATAGTATCAATTATCTCTCTTAGCTTTTCTGTTAACGATCTTACATTCCAATTATCTAACCGAATCCTATTATCATCGACTAGCTTCCTTACCCTTCGCACCCGCCGAGTAAAGTGCGAAGACCATTGCTTGTTTAGCACTACATCAGGGCGTCGATGCAGCGTGCCACTAAGGGAGCGACGATCCAGCCTTTGCATATTTATCACCATACCCGAGCCTCGATATGGCGCGCCACTAAGAGAGTTGCGACCTAGCCCTTGCTTACTTTTCACCATACCCGAGCCTCGATATGGCGCGTTGCTAAGAGGGTTATGGCTCACGAAATATAATTAAATTTCATTTCCATAAGAGAGGTTGTGGTTTGTACGTTGACTCGCTAAGCCTATCACAACACTCCTCCTTTATCCTATCTTGGGACATGCTGCATAGAAAATTACACAGGCGGAGTTGCACATGGGCATAATATATTGTTAAAAAATACACTACAAACTTAAACCATCAAATTTTAACTGTTCATGTATCTCTTTTAATTAGAACTCTTTAAACGTGAAAGAGGGAGTAAAATAACTACACACTGAATGCACCAACGAAAAAAAATAATCATTAAGATTGAATAATTAAAAAATTATTCAAAGATAATGATTATATAATAAGCACAAATAAATAGGAGAAATGGAAAAAATAAAAGTAGCAAAACCATGTCATTTTGGACGTTGGACTTTTGACTTATATCATAATTTTCCAACTAAAAATAAATGTTACTTTTTTTAGCATAACGATATGCTCTCATTTGGTACCAAAGACATTTTGGAAATTGTGTCATCAAATAAAGAGGGGTGACGGTTTTGCAACTATTATCAAAGATTCTACCCTCAACTTGACGGATATTAGCTTAGCACATATTTCATTGCATAGATTGATTTTGCAGAAATGTTGTAAATAGAATCGGTGTGAAAAGATATTTTTGTTGTAGCTATAGGTCCCACTCGAACATGAGTCTCAGCATATTAGCCTTACTAACATTTATTAAATTAGTAATAAATGAGTCGACCCGTTTGCCCTTTTAGTATACGTGTTTACGTGTGTTTACTCTAGTGAAACTTGAGTTATGAATGCTATGATTTTGGCAGTTTGGATTAAAAAAAAATCTAATAGTTTGTCTCCAACTTATTAGAAGTTTAATTTTCGACAAAAAATTTAAAAAATTGATAAAACTTGTAGAACTATGAAAAATATAAAGGTTAGATTTTCCAAAAGAAAAAAGTGAAAATTCGAAAAACACAGAAAAATAAAAGTTCATTTTAAAAGAAAATTGTGTATATTTGGAGATTCGACCAATGTGAAAACTAAAATTCTTACTCTTATTTTATTGAAAATTGATTATCTTTAAAAGCAAAAGTGGCTCTTAGAAGTTGTTTTGATAACATAAGTTTATGCAAGTGGGAAGCTGAGGTTTTCTTGCACACTCATGGGATTTATGGGGGCAAATCTCACTTTTATGATCCATATATCCAGCTTTTCGTTTATACATGCACTAGTTACATAACCTTCGTTTAATTTTATTTAAGAGTTTGATTATAGATTTGACCATGGTGATTATTTTTTTGTTTTTCTTTCTGTACGCTACTGACAATTTCTGCATGATACACTAATGAGCCATTATGGTGTCAAATTTTCACATATATGGCCAAAAGTTCGGGGTTAGTAGTCTATTAGTTTCTTCACGTAACTGAGACATGGCCACTACTATTCACAAAAGAAAAAAATCCAACTGTTTTAAAAATTATGTAAACGTATTTGCAAGTGTGAGACATCAAATAAATTCTCATTCCGTATATGAATAAGCTCACCCCAAGCAGCTATACATGAAGGGATAAAAAGAGTGAAGTTAGTTACGGTACAAGTTGGAAAAATTGCTGTACAACTTGTGAGGTTTAAAAGAACACGCAGGTGCAAATTTGCAATCCGAACTTAAATGTCTTTAATTTGTTTTTATACAAGCATTTGTTGATGCATGGGGTTATTGCTAAATAACGTATAGTGGTGCATGCATGCAACATGTAAAAAATGCAACGGATACTTATTTTAGCATGCGAAAACCCCGAAAAAGAAAAATTAAACCGTCATATTAGCTAATCATATGTGTATTTATATAACGCTCAATTAAGAAAATATAAAGGCAGAGACCAATTTTGTTCTTTTGCATGCATTCAAGCCCTATATAAACCTACCTGAACTTGACATATTTCAATTCATACAACCTCTAGTTCGCCAAAGCATAAATATTTAACCAAAATGTGCAAGTATATGCGCTGGTTTTCACAGAAGTGTATTACTGTTGAATATATTTTTTTGGTAGAAACTGAGTGACGATACAAGAAAGAGGAGTTTTTTGTTTTATTTTATTTTATTGCAGAAAACTTTTCTTCATTGATGATTTATTTTCACGTGATTGATACAAAATGAGGGGAGAGCTCCTCTATTTATATGACTCAATATAACATTTTAGATATAGAATACTTTAAAAACATGATTCATTTAACAGCTCTAGAAATGACTTTTAAGCAACTCTAGAAACATAGCTATTATTTAATTCTTATTTCTAACAGCTAATATAAAATTCTAGAGCTCTCACCAAATTCTATTAAATACAAGAAGACTCTAGAAACTTTAATAATAAGAAACTTTTAGAAATCAACAAATCAAGTTTAATATTTCAACACCCCATTTTAAACCTCCAAGCAGATTTCTCAACCGGACAAAATCTTCATGCTTGAGAGGCTTGGTGAAGATGTCAGCTACTTGACATGTGTCTTCACGTATTTTAGTTGCACATCCTTTTTGGAGACTCTATTGATAGCGTGTATCAATATGCTTGTTTCGATCATGGAAAACTGGATTCTTAGCCAAAGCAAATGCTGATTTGTTGTTCACGAAAATCTTGGTCAGCTTCTCTTGTGGCAGTTTCAACTCCTTTAGTAGATTTCGTAACCAAATTGCATGGCAAACACATGAAGTAGCAGCGATATACTCTGCTTCGCATGTGGAAAGAGTGATAATCGACTGTTTTTTTGACATCTATGTGAAGGCTGTATCTCCCATGTAGAAACACGAAGCCACTTATGCTTTTTCGGTCATCCATATCTCCAATCACTATCACTATATCCAACAAGCTCATAATTATCAGAAATAGAGTAGTACAATCCAAAGTTTGTTATGCCTTTAGCATAGCGAAAAATGCTCTTTGCTGCCTTCAAATGAGTTATTGTTGGGTTCTCAATGTATCGACTCACAACTCCTACCGCATATAGAATGTATGGTCTTTGTACACGTTAAATATTGCAAGCTTCCAACCAAGCTTTTGTAGAGTGTTGAGTTTGTTTTTTCTCCTTCCTCATGCCTTGACAATCTGGTTCCACAATCCATTGGTGTGCAAACTGGATTAGAGTCATCCATCTTGAATTTCCTCAATACTTCCTTGTCATAGCCTTTTTGAGTGATTAGAATGCCTTTATCTTCTTATTTTACATCACTGCCGCGGTAATAGACATGAGCTCAATATCAGTCATCTCAAATTCTTTCGTCATCTCTTTCTTATACTCTTGAAACATGCTTGGATTGCTACATGTGAAGATCAAGTCATCTACATACAAGCATATAATCAATGTATCACCATTATGGATTTTAATATAGAGTGCATGCTCATATGGACATTTGATGAAGTTTCTCTCTTGAAAGTACTTATCAATTCGAACATTCCAAGCTCTTGGAGCTTGTTTCAACCCGTAAAGTGTCTTCTTTAGCTTCAAAACCTTATCTTCTTCTCCTTTGACTTCATAGCCTTGTGATTGCTCGATATAAACTTCTTCTTCAAGAACTCCATTTAATAAGGCAGATTTCACATTCATTGGATGTATCTTCCAACTATTTTGAGCTACTAAAGAGATTATTAGTCTAACAGTTTCTAATCGAGCGATTGGAGCGAATACCTCATCATAGTCAATGCCGGCTCTTTGACTATAGCCTTTTGCCACCATCTCGCTTTGTATCTTTTAACTTCTCCTTTGGCATTTTTCTTTGTTTTGTATACCCACTTCACACCAATCGCCTTGTGTCCTTTTGGAAGTGAAGCTAACTCCCATGTATAATTCTTCATGATGGCCTTGATTTCTTCGTCCATAGCATTTTTTCAATTCTTCTTTTGCAAAGCTTCTTAGAAGTGCATAAGCTCACAATCCGCAAATAAACAAAAGAGAGTAAGATTGTCTTGATTTTCTGTTACCTCATAAACTTTTTGAAGGCTTTTAAAGCATGGAGCCCTTTCACTTGAGCTCTCATCTTCTTGACAACTTGTGGTAAGAGAAACTAGTGGGGAAGTATGCTCCTCCCTTAATTGCTCGATCCTTAGTTATGGTATTTCATCTTCTTCAAACTATGGAAAGAAGTTGTAATTTTCATTATGTGATCTCCAATCCCACTCTCCTTCTTCATCAAACACACTCGACTAATTATTATCTTCCTCGTATCAGGATTGCAAAGTTTATATCCTTTAGAGTTGGTGTCATAACCAATGAAAATATACTTCTCACTTTTGTCATTCAATTTGCTTCACTTCTCGTCTGGTGTATATATACATGAGCTATGCTTCCAAAAAATCTTAGATGAGAAATACCAGGCTTCCTTCCACTACATGCTTCTTGTGTTGTCTTTCCCCACACACTTCTTGTTGGAGATCGGTTTGATAGATAAACCGCACATGCCACAGCTTCCGTCCAAAATTCCTTTGGCAAGCTCTTACTTTTGAGCATGCTCCTTGTCATTTCAAGAATTGTTCTATTCTTCCTTTTTGCTACTCCATTTTGCTAGGGGAAACTAGGCACTGTCAGTTGTCATCTGATTCTATTATTTTCACAATACTTTTGGAATTCTTTTGATGTGAACTCTCCTTCTCATGTCTTTAATCATAAGACCACTTTCCTTCTCAACATGGGCCTTGAACTTCTTGAAGTTGTCAAAAACCACTTATTTCTCTTTGAAAAAATACACCCATGTTTTTTTTTGAAAAATCATCGATGAAAAGAAGAAAATAGTTACTCTTACCAAGTGAACTTGGCTTGATCAGACCACACACATCCGTATGTATGAGTTCCAATGGCTTTTTAGCACTTGAGTATGACTCCTTTGGAAAGCGCATTTCAAATTGCTTTCCAAGTAAACATCCTTCACACACTTGATTTGGATGGCTTATGCATGGTAATCCTCTTACAATTTTCTTTTTGGATAGCAACTCTATTCCTCCGAAGTTAAGATGTCTAAAACGAAGATGCCAAAGCCAAGCAGTATCTTTATAGCACACCTTAAGGCATTGTGGGACATCACTTTGAATGTTGAGCATAAACATTCTATTTCTTGACATTGGTACCTTTGCAATGAAGTTACTTGCACCGTCTCTTATAGAAAGATTATTATCTTTTGATCGAACATCATAACCTTTCTCTAGGAGTTGTCCTAAGCTCAAAATGTTGCTTTTCATATTTGGCACATAGTAAACATTGAAAATGAATTGGTTCCCTCCATTCTTCAATTGGATAAGAACCTTTTCTTTACCTTTCACTTCTATCTTTGATTCATCTCCAAATTCCATATTGTCCTTCACTGATTCATCAAGCTCCACAAACATATTTTTTCTTCCACATATATGGTTGCTTGCACCACTATCTAGGTACCATTGGATTTCCTCTCTTTTTTCATTTACATTGTAAGCAAGTAATAATATATCATCCTTTTTGCTTTTTTCTTCAACGTAATTGGTCTTCTCTTCAACTTTATTATGCTTTGAAACTCTACATTCAGAAGTATAATGTTCAAATTTCTCACAATTGTAGCATTTAACACGTGACTTGCCATACATTGAATTTCCTCTCCCACGACCTCTTTTTAAGCTTTCTCCTCTTTTATTGTTGCTGCTGCTGTTGTTTTCATATTTAGGCCTCCAACCTTATCCATGTCCATATGCACGACCTCTTCCTCTTTTTTGGCTACCACCCCATCTTTGTTGGCTTCGATTACTTTCTTCCTTTTTTGAATCAATCTGTGTCTTAAGGACTTGCTTCATAGCCTCTTCCTTCTTTTCTTTTCTTCATAAGCTTACAATGAGCCTAGAAGTTCTTCTATTGACATGGTCTCCAAGTTTTTTGTTTCTTCAATAATGACGATAATATGTTCGAACTTTGGATCTAATGATCTAAGAGTCTTCTCCATAATTCTTACATCATCTAAGTTCTCACCATTTCTTTTAAGATTATTACTAACCACTAGAACTCTTCGAAAGTAATCAGAAAAGAGTTCACCTTCTTTCATATGCAAAGTTTCAAAATCTCTTCTTAAAGTTTGAAGACATATTTTTTTTGACTTGATCAGCTCCCTTGTAAGACGTTTGAAGCTTCTTCCATGCTTCTTTGGCCGACTTTCATCCAGAATTTATTTTCAAATGTATCATCATCCAATGCTTGATAAATTAGACAAAGAGCCTTCTTGTCCCTTGTCCTTGATTTTCTCAAGCCATCTCTTTGAATTTGAGATAAACTATCTTCATTCTCATGTTCAGTATAGCCATTTTCAACTATCTTCCACACGTCATGTGCTCCAAGGAGAGTCGTCATCCTTAAACTCCAACTATCATTATTGTTCTTGGTGAGCGTTGGAACTTGTAGGGAACGACGTTATTCGCCATCCTTAAAACCTCGCTCTGATACCACTTTGTTGGATATATTTTAGAGAAAGAGGGAGAGAATATAAGAAAGAGGAGTTTTTTATTTTATTTTATTTTATTGTAGAAAACTTTTCTTTATTGATGATTTATTTCTTGCTTGATTGATACAAAATGAGGGAAGAGCTTCTCTATTTATATGACTCAATAGAACATTCTAGATGTAGAATACTCTAGAAACATGACTCATTTGACAACTCTACAAATGACTCTTTAGGCAACTCTAGAAACATAACTATTATATAATTATTATTTCTAGCAACTAATATAAATAGAGCTCTCACCAAATTCTATCAAATACAAGAAGACTCTAGAAACTTTAATAATAAGAAACTTATAGAAATTAACAAATCAAATTTAATATTTAAACAATTACTTTAAGGCATTTCCAGTGCTTAGAATAGCAGCAGTGGTTTCGCCACCACTAGTAGTATATTAATATTCATGATCAGTCTTTCAATGATCTTATGCTCTTATCGAACAGTTTATATTTATTTTTTGGTTAATTGTATCCTATAAGGGATCAAATGTATGGATGGTAATAACAATGAATGGTTTCTTAGCTAATTAGTTTATCCCCAAATAGTTGGAGGAAGAAGACATTCTTTTTCCCCATCTTTTATACCTTGGTTAGTTCTGCTAAATCTGAACAAATTCTACAACTATATGATATATAAACTATAAAGCTAAAATTGAGATTTCTTCCATTATGAAGGTATTTGCTTCATTATGGGTTTTAAAGAGTTTCTAGAGTATGAATTTATTAGTTGTTAGTGCTAAAAGGCAGCAACATGCACGCAGTATAAGACATTGTCTACTGCTTCCATTTGCAGCAATCAGTTGGTGGAAAGTTTAGGATTTGAGAGAACTTTTGAAAAGGAGTATTTTCTTGTCCTAAAACATGATAAAACGACCTCTATGAGTCCTAGCATTGATTTCTCATGCAACTTATGATCACTACAAGTTGGTGCACAATATCTAGCTTATTTAAGTATTAAAATTATATTTTTGTTTGTGGAGTGCAGAAGTAGATTTCAGAAATGTCATCTTATGCAAAATTGATAGTTTGATAGAAACCGTAGAAGACTTTTATGGAGAATCATTACCCACTAATAGCAACCATATGCTGGAAAACAGTTCAACTCAAGCTATGATGTCAGTTCATATTTCATAGCAAATAACCAGATTCCTGAAATCGATTTCTCTACCATTCACATTTTTCCCGACCAGTGGTAATTAAGTCCCACTAAAACCACATATATCAACTTCAAGTAAGCATTACCCACTAGTAGCAAGATTATACTTAACTATCTCTCCATTGCACAGGAAATTTATAATTGCATAAGTTTGACATATGGAAGAAAGTCACTATGTTTCTGATGACAGAGTTCATAGTTCGCCTTAAAGTTTGATATCAAGTAATTTATGAAAAATACTAAGGCAAGCATGCATGCTAAACTCGAAGCCAAAATTTATAAATGCCAACTTCAATTTGGGGTCCCTCTATTATATGTCCAGAGATAAAAAGTACATGGCACATTGGAAATCAACTTCCTACTATAATACTATGGTGGAAATTCCTTTTACTTTACCAATGAACCATATTTTGCACATAAATAAATTGGAAAGGTAACAATATATATTACATTTACTCTAAAATTGAAAGAATATGTTAAAAGACTTTACCATTCTAAAGTACGTTGTCTCTAAGAATAAGAATCAATATTGAAAGAAGGAAATATTATTAAACCGATTACACCATCTCAACCAGAAAATTGAATATATCAATTTAAGTAATAATTAGACTGCACTGAGCTGCAGAATGTGACAATTCATGAAAAGATTAATATCCAATAGACCATAACCAAACAACATCACATAACAAATTAATAATTTAGTTTTAAAGTAGACAATACTGTAAACACCTCACGGCCGTTGCAATTAATCGAAGTTATCATAACATCTAATAAATTTTACTCCATGCTTCTTCCTACACAATCAAGAGAACTTTTGGCTGCCTAAAATGATTTTTCAATTGCTTCTTTTTCATTTTGAAATCTATTAATTTCACACTCAAATGCCTCTAGCTGTTCAAGCATTGATGACTTATCTTCACATAAAGATTTCTCTTTCAACTCTAAATCCATCATAGATTCACGGATCTCCTCGAGCTTTTCATTCAATAGACCATCTTTTACTTGCATATCAGATTTTAAATCATTCATCGAATGTAATTCACTCATTATTCGCTTGTGGTCTTCCTTTAAACTTCGAAGACATTCTAACATATTTCTCAAATTATACAAATTAAAACCGTGCCTTTCCATGTTAACAAGAGTGTCCATCGTTTCCTCAATTGTTTCATCGAGGTCAGAAATGCGAAACTTTAAAATTTTGTTTACAACATTTGAGAATGTGATCATTAAGCCAATTGCCATTCATTCACGGTAGCTTTCAATGTACTGTTTTAAAGGAATGAAGTGAGGTTGTTGAGGTATAGTCAAAAATATTTCTAATGACTCTATGACTTTCCATTAAAAAGATGACTTTTCAAATGGTAACTTCACCGGAGCAGAACCTAACAATTTTGTAGCTTGACCTTCGACATTTACATTGGAGTCAACATTTTAAGATGCAAATTGAACAAAAATATCTTCCTGGTTTTCCTCTTGGTTAAGTTGCGTCTCATTCTCAACCCCATCGCAGTACAACTAGAATTTGAAACAAATTTTAATGCTTCTGATGTTTATGTTTCTACTACCGACTTCTTTTCATTTAATTTTCCATTTGCAGTTTATATACAGGATGAAAACTAAGAATTTGTTTGACTTAACGGATATCAAAAGAGGCTTTAATATTTAATCATACTTAACTTTCAAAATAATTAACTAACGAAATTTCTAACTTACCGATATACAATTAATCGTAGCAAAAATAATCCTTACCATCTGCCAGTCTGATACACAGTCTCATGTTAGTAGTTACGGAGGATTCATTATTTCCTTGCTCAACCCCTGGAATGGGAAATGTGGGTATGTTAAAATATCAAAATGTTGATGGTAGCCATATCATTACTTTTAAATACCTTTTAGCAATGTTGTATTGTCCATAGTCCTCCTTTTTTCAATTAAGCTTTGCGTCCTTGTACATTTCTTCATTATGTTTCTTTCCTTGACCGCTAATAAATCATCAAAATGAAATATGTAGTTATTTATACAAAGCATTTAAAATATCATTATCTTTATATTATGATGATAAAAGAGATCCATACAAATTACCTTATTCATCCACTATACTTTCAGGTATTCCACCTTTAGATGTTCTTCTTCTTCCTCCCTTATTCGGTTTCTCTTTATGAAGAATTTCTATCTCCACATATTAATTACCATAGCTACCCCTTTATGAGAATTTCCTTCCTTTTCCATACTCTTCATAGTTTTGTCGATGAACTGTAATGAAGATGTATACGTTACTTTCCTGAAGTAACTAATCTAATGAAACTTTGCACAAAAATATGTCATAATGGTAAAGTAAATAGATGGTTGTACATGGCTAGGTGGATTTTAATGAAGATGTGTATGCTACTTGTACCAAGTGAAAGATACGGTTTAGATAAGCACATGCTTGATTTGCAATAAACATAATAGTTTTATGTTCTCCCTTGGTTTTACATAGAATTATAGCAAACAAATCATCACTGGACATTAAAAGTTAGGCCACAGAAATATGAGCGGAACAATTAACCTTTATAAATTTATATATTACTGTTATTTAAACCAAAATATTAACTGAAGAATACTTACCCTTCGGCTTCAGCTGTTGAGAATGAGAAAGCAATGGTGAGGGGGAAGGCTTATGAGAGACAGAGAGAGACTTTTAGATCTTAATTTTCTTGTAATTTTTTTTCTTTGTACAAGGATTGGTGTTTTTATGGATTTGGATGAGGCTATTACATTAAATTGAAGGGCCATCGAATGGGAATGAAAATAAAAAAAAATCAATAAAATTAATTTAGGTTAAGAAGAATCCAACACCATGCATGCATTTCAAATTACCGTTCATTCTGATTAACGTCTTTTCAATTCTTAAATTCATGTTCTAGGTGTGAAGAGAAACACAAAAAATATAATACACAATGACACTGTATTTGGAAGGGTATATTCATACTTAGTAAAATACATTAGATTATTTCTTAATATAAATTTTTTGTCATTCAACTAGGTCCATAATGATTTGGGAATTGTTAGAAGAACTAATTTCGATAATGGCAGTGAAAAAGATACTCTCTCTTTTTTTCCCTGTTTTAAACTAGATAATTTTGTTAAGGAGGGACCATGAAAAAACTGTTCAAATTATATATTATTGTTTGAGGGAGTAATCCCAAAATTCTCAACTTATAAAAATAAGCAAAATCACTAGATTGCGCTTTTCATTATTTCAGCTCTATTATTTCATGTACTATATTAGGGCTAAAATTATTTGTTAGGTCTTCCCATCTCCTAAACCTCAAGCCCTAATTACATAATTTACTGAAGCAATAATTAGGGAAAAATGACAAGCATAACAATTTTTTTTAAATCTAGGTCACTAGTTTTAAAATTTAGAAAGAAGGACAAACTTCATTCCCAAATCCAAATTTCCTCCCAACTCATCTTCGCAGCCTCCTCCCCTTACTACACCACCTCATCGCGACAGCCTCCTCCCCTACTACACCATCTTAGGGCTGCACCACCTGGCCACCCTCTTCTCATCTGCCTCATCCCTTAAAACAAAATCAATCCCATTATTGCCTAAGCATGTCGAGATGCTAGCCTCAAACCCTAAATCACAAAGGCGGCTAGATGTCCCCACCACATCACATGACATGCCACATCACAAGAAATTGACGCATCATCGTCAATTAGAAAAAAATCAATTCATTTTAGTTCAAAAAAGGCTAAATCAAGCTAGCATCATCATACATTTTTACAATTTAAAGTTGACAAAAATAAATTAGCATTATACACTTATATAATGCTATGATCATTCTCGGTTGTTCAAAAAATGCTAATTAAACTAACATAAAACCAATAAAGTGATATTAATTTTTTTTATAGTTCAAAAATGCTAACTCAAACTAGCACAACTATTCATTTTTAAAATTTTAAATTTTTTTAAAATCAAATAGGTAGCATTATTCATGTTGAAAATTTTAAAAAATAATAATTAAATTAGCATCATACATATATAATGTTATATTCCTTTTACTTGCAAATAATGCCAGTAATATTTAGCATTTTCGAATACTAAATTTGTTTTTAAAAAATTGGCCCTCAGCAACAACCATTGTCTTCACTGCCACCAACATCGACGCCATGACTTTGCCACGTGTTAGGATATTTTCTAGGATTTCTGTACAACTAGATTTTATTTTTGGTAACTAGACGGTTTTATAGTTGACCGGCCACTTTTTATTACCAAGATAATAAAAAAACAGTTACAGTACAATAGTAAGATTAAAGGACCTTAACTACTATAAGAAAGAGAAAAATACAGCCAGGAGTTAGGCAAAAGTGCCTAATTTACTATAAATGACCTAAAAGTTATTCCTCCTTCGAAGAGGAGGAGCTACCACTGCCGACCGAAGACGCCAAACCACCAACCCTGGGATTGTCGCATATAGCATGAGCAAAGGGACAAAAATGAACCGCAAGAAGTGGGTCACAATCACTAAAGACCGAAGAGAAACTAAAAGAACTATTCTATGTGGCACCAGCTAATAAATCTTCATTCCTTTTCGCAAGTTTACCTTCAGTAATAGGAACCAACGAATCTCCAGAAATGCAATAAAACAAACATCTGAGGTCCAATTCATCATCCGACACAAATCGGAAGAAGTAATCCTCATTAGGTTTATATCTCATGTCGGTTATAACATGGATCTAAGTCTTTTACTACTCATCTCAATAAAAAGGCGTAGCAACTATAACAACAGAGGATGAGTCTAGGGGCACTAGTGGTGACACATCAGGAGCACCAACAGGCACCTCAATAGTAACATCGACTGACTGGGCAACAGTAGAAGAAATAGGCACAAGGGCGATAGGACCATCAAATATAGACGTGGCATGAGGAGGCGAATATGGAACAATGCCAACGGTTTTTTTTCTTCCAAGGACTTCTACACAATTAGATTTTAGAAGAGATAAAAATTAAGAAAAATAGTTTTTTCTTCTAAACAAAACCTTTATTAGTTCACCAAAAGATTACAATAAAAGACTAAAAATTGAAAATCAATCTCAATACCGAAAGACCCTTAGTAGAAATGACTCTCCCAGCATAATATTTATAACTTCTACCAACCAACAAAAATGTAAAGATATATTTATTAATATATCTCTCACAATCAGTCAAATAAATATATATTTTTAACCATATATTTATTTGTTTTTCATAAAAGTGAAGATATTTTAGACAAATATATGCATGAATATCTCTTACTTACTCAAATACTATACTTTCCATAATTAATTAGTCAACCAACCAATTAACTAATACGTGAGACAAATATTGTGCCACATATCTTCGACAGTCCACCTCGATATAATATTTTTTTGCATGCTCCACCTTCATTTGAAAACAAACTTAATCAACCTTCAAACCATCAAGTTATGCATGCTCACATTGAACATGTGTATCATTAATAAATCAAAATTGCTTGTAATACCACAAAGGTCTCCAAGTAGACTTTATGGTTTTTCATCGCATGCTCCACCTTGATTCAGATAAATTTATCTTTCCAACTCCAATTTAAGAACTAACTACATTCTCCACTGTTTTTCCATGCGATTTGTTCTCCATTTTGTGTGCAGAACCTCCATATTACCCTTCCAAACCCTTATGAATCCACCTCGCGTTAAAAAGTTACCATCTTTATATTCCAACTATCCTAGTGAAGCAAGATTCTTCTTACTTTCTGAGATTTCAACCTGACCGAACCTATACCTTTAACATGCAAATCTCCATCATCTACAGTTTCCACCTTATCACGTTGCCCCTTGTAGTCAATAAACGTTTCCTTCGATTACATATGTGAAAACAAGCACTTGAATTATGTATCCAATCTTTGTTTTTGCCTTTATCCACATAAGGACTTTGCTATCAAAATTTTAACCAAATTTTACTTCATCATCGCTACCGTCTTTAAGTTTGACTTTTCCTTGATCTAATACTTTCATTCTTTCTTTGTCCTTTTTAAGTTTATTGTAAAATCTTAGCTTGTGATCGGGTTTTTCATAGTAATAGCAGATGAAATCTTTCAATGTTCGATTTATTTGATTGTCTTTTAATATTTGGAGATTACCCTTCTTAATAAGATTGGCTTCTTCAAATGGATTTCTACTTTCTTTTTCTTCCTTATCCCTTTCTTCTATTAGGTTCATCCTTTGCACCTCCTCGCTAAGCAAGCTATTAACCACCGACCCCATTGAAGCAACCCCATCCAAATTTGAGTTGTCCAATGCAATCACAAGCGTTTTCCAACTCACCGGCAATGAACCCATCAACATCAAAGCTTGTGTCTCATCATCCACCTTGTAACTCATGGCAGCCAATTGGTTCATAATTGCCAGAGAATCATGAAGATGATCTTTAATTAATCCACCTTCCTTAAGCTTTAGATTCACCAATCTTCTCATAAGAAGTGCCTTATTTGTTGCAGAGTTATTTACAAAGATTCCCTCCTCTTTCTTTAAGATTTCATATGCAGATGTTTCATTAGCAAAAATATCACACAACGAATTCTCTAAAAAATAGTGAATAGCCGCAACAACTTTTCTGCCTAAAGTCTTATATTCTGTTTTAGATAAATTACTTTTTTTTCCTCTTTGTTTTTAATGCTTAGTAAAGATCATTGAGATACAAAAATCCTTCATCTTCCCCTTTCATAACTGCAATTTTATCCATTAAGTTTTTTCCGTACTTCTCTTCTTCAAAACAAAACTCTCTTCAAAAAAATTTATGTAGTAGGCTCTGATACCGACTGTTAGTATTTTTTCTAGACTCTCTACATAATTAGATTTTAGAAGATATAAATGTAAAAAAAATTGTATTTTTTCTTCCAAACGAAACTTTATTAATTCACTAAAAGGTTACAAGAAAAGCCTAAAAACTGAGAATCATTCTGAATACCAAAATCCAAGATAATAGTGTATGTTACTGATAAACTAGATGTCTGAATTTAATTAAGCAATCATATTTTCTAAATCAATATCTACATCATTAGATTCATAAGCATTAGTGTAACAACCCACCCTTCATTAAAACCGAAAAATCCACGAACTAATTTATTTCGAACTCCACAAAAGATGGGTTGTCGATAAATGAAAAAAAGAAGAAGAAGCAAATCGAAACACCATATCCAGGCACAATGTCGCAATCTCACGTTGGAATGATAACATACAATATATGGAATATGCATGAACAATATAGGATGAATAACATATAAAAGACTAAACTGATGGAAATAACTGATCAATAAATATAAATATAGAGTGTTATAACAAAAAAGTTGATATAATAAGTCTCATATATGAATGACATCTATCATGTACTACAATAATAATATCAAGTAAATAAATATTCGGTTATCGTTTTCGCCTCTCAATCTTTAGTTGCACTACTCTGATAGCGTATCCCTACATGCACCTGACTCATAACTACTCAGTCCAATACATAAGAGTTGTTATGCATATATAGAAAGATAAAACGTAGGTTAGACATAAAGCCCGCTGTGAGGCGAACTATCTCAAAACTATATATAAAATAGAATAAGAACTACTAAGGTATATACGTTCCTTTCCACAAACGTGTCTCAGGAGTAATCCACACAGCCCATACACAAGTAAAGTAAACCCATCACAAGAGATTGGAAATCATATCGTAACCTGCTCTTCTCCTAAAATCAACGAGTCAACATAACTGGTATAATGTGACTCAAACATAACGATCATAATATGATACAGGTACCTCAACATCCAAAAGTAAAGAAATCATAATATAACTCTACCACGAAGTACAAAATGATAGTAAATGCAGAAATCACCAAAAAAGTAAAATAATAACACATACTAAATAACAAATGAAAGATAAAAAAGAAAATTAAATCAATACCTATCATCACCAATCGGTTGAGTCGACTATGGATGCCTATCGTGATCCAACAATTTAAGATAACTAGGGCCAGTACCTTAACATACTCAGACATTTGTCATGATCCACTAATAAATAAAGTTAGTACACTAATGTACCCAAATGTTTATCTTGGTCTTAAAATAATACCATTCCTAGACAGTTATCACAATGTAATAATAAATATAGTCAGCACACTAACACACCCAGACATCTATCAGAATCCAATAATAAATAGTTTTGGTATACTAACGTATCCAAACATCTGTCTCGTTCTTATAATAAGTAGAGTCAGCATACTAACATACCCAGACATCTACCATGATCTAATATTAAAGTAAGTCGGCAGACTAAAGTACCCAGACATCTACAAGATATAATAATAAATAGAGCCATAAAGGAATACCGAAGTCATGTAGCATCATGTAGTGCTCGCGTACCATAACGAACACGATACCACATTGTCATCAGGTCACCAAAACGTCACAATAAGGCATCTTAATGTCATCTAGAAACATCATGAAGCCCTTCAAACAATAGGAGTTCGGTCAGGGGAAAATGCACTAGGATTGGACTAAGCAGTCCAAACAAGCAGGATTCAATCGACTGAATTCTATGCCATTGACTGGTTGGGATGTTCAGTCGATTGGACTAGCACTTAGACAGTGAACCTAGAATTTCTAAATCTCCATCTCGATTCACGATGTGTATTCCCATCATCACTTCCTCTAGGCCATTCATTTGTGTAACGCCCCGAAAATTTTCGACTTTCGAAAATTTGACATCGACACTCACTTTATCGACTGTCGAGAAATCGAAGGCCAAAAAACCGGAATGTTATGGGTTTTAAAAAGAAAAGAAAAGAAAGAAGAGAGAAAAAGAAGAAAGAAAAAGAAAAATAGAGGGAAAAGAAGATAGACAATTTTTAGAAAACAGAGAATTTTGAAAAATAGAAGATAGAAGAATTTTAAAAATAGAACAGAACGGGACAGAAGACACAAAAAGAACAGAAAGAACAACATCAGAATCTCACAATTCGCAGCGGAACAACATATAATAATAAATGAATAATCTTTAAACAAAGAACTATATCAGTTATTACATTACATCACATTTTATTACATCATATCATCACATCAGAGTGTACAACAACATACAACAACAAACAGTGCAGCGGAAAGGAAATACTATATAAACTAGTAATACGCCATGCCATCCAGCTTGCCTCCAGCAACTCCAGAATATCCAGAATATCCTGATAAACCTAACTCTTAACTGCCCGTGTGGAAATTGGTGGGCACCCAGAGTTTAGGAAGGAAAACAATAAACTCCAAGTCAGTCATGTGACTGGTGTGAGAACTCAAAACAGTTTATTTATCTTTAAAATCAAAATAGAGGAATATTTTTTAAATCAATTCGCAATGCTTTTAAAAATGAGACTACCATAAGGCCTCCCGCACACACACACATGCAAACGCAGAATCGGAGGAGATTTCTCCTTATGATAGTCAAAGATGCTTGATACGCATTTAAAATAACATTTGATATTATTACTAGTGCATAGTGTAGAGAAAATTTCATTTCGAAAGTAGAATATAAATCTTAGCCAACATAGACATTTCGAACTATGCCTACTATAGCTACCATCCAAACAGTGGTGACCACCATAAGTGAATAGCAGGTTCTACAACTAATACCGTACAAGTTTCGTATTGGGAATTGGATTTCCAACAAATGGTCAGGCCAAGGAACTTCCCATTGCCACTGAGAATGCCTCTGGATGGACATCCCCGAGAACCAAACCGGATCTCAACCAACACAAGGCCGGGTTACTCCTAACTGAGTAACAACTGACCGAATATGCCATCCCCCGGTCCTTTGGGACCTTTTTCCGAGAGCGCTCTCTAATCAATTCACACAATCATAACAAAGTGTTTTCAACATGAGTAAGTATCTGGGCTCCATACCATGATACCACCCTTTTCCAGAAGGAAATGGACACATCCTAAAGGGTGCTACCCCTCATAACCTTGCTGCTTCTTTCCCGTTTTGACCATTTCCGGGATGTGAGGCTCGACGAATTCACGTCCACAAAAACATACTTTATACAAAAGCCATGCTTTGGGTCAACAAATGATCAACACAATGATCACTAAGATAGACGATCAAATAAATGATCCTATCACAATAATCAACACAATGATCATTTCAGCATCACTCAGCATGTCACATTACCAAACTGGGAATATATCGCTGATAACTTCAACTATATAACCTTTGAGCTCGTACGTCTCAAAGAAGGGTGTTAAGCAAAGAATAAATTCTCCGCCACCAACAGAAATATATTTGAAAGAAATCGGCTTTATATCTCAACTTGTAATGTCAGGCATACAATCCATACAAGTCTGTTCCGGGATCGAACAGAACCGAAGGCACTTACAAAGAAGTCCTTGCAATCCGGATATTCACAATCCTGATCGGATTTCCCATCACTTAGGGAGTCTCTATACCGTTGCAACTCAGTGCAGAGACAATCGATAGGTCATCCTATCGCTTTCGCAAATACCGGGTCTTCAACACCGATCTTCAAATGCGATTCATAACGACGTATCACATATTCGGAATGGGTTATACGACCCCATGGTCCTTTCCCGGTTAACCCGAATAGTGAGCGCTTATTCAAAAATAAGTGTGCATTCAATTTCAATCAATTCACATCAAATACCCATTCAAAGGGAAATACTGATAGTCGGTTATTGAACTATCAATTGATATGCATACATCACCAGATTCCAAATAATTTTCCCAAATTATTTATTTTCCAAAATATCTTTACAAGATATATAATTTCAACACTTCAAAAATAAATCAATATTTATTTTCACACAAATTCCACTTTCACATATAAATTCCATAATGAATTTATATTTCAAAATATTCGTGCATATACGATTTCAACTATCCATTTCCAATTTATCTTCAAAAAGATAAATTCTAAATATTCACTTCATATTTGAAAACATTTCCATACTTATTATTCATAAGTAATTCACAAATCTTTTTATTTTCAACCTTGGAAAATATTCAATATACTTAAATCGAATTAAGTATATATTTCATTCTTTAAGAAAATCATTCTCTTAAACATATTTATTTGGGTCAAAACGAATGTTGCGTAAAACATCGTTACAACAACCCAAAATCACTAGTATAGGGATTTGAATTTTAAATAGATATATAAATCCCAATACTAAACCAAAACATTTCCATTCGGAAATCATTTACTATAACAACAATGTTATAGTCCACTATTTCCTTTTATTTCTCGAAACATCTATTTCAACAATAAATGTTGAAATCTATGGTTTCGAATCTCTATACCTTTAAGAACATCGTTGGATCGTTTTAATTCTATTTAAAACATTCACATTCTAAACAATTTCTTTAACGTGTTATTCACTATTCAAAAACGTGAATAAACTACGTTAACCAATTTCATTCTTTTATTCATTTTAATTCAAAGGATTATTCACTATTAAAAAATGTGAATATAACTCCATTTCTAAGTTATAACAATTAACTTGTCAAAATAAGTCCTTTGCGAATTTATAAAACAACGTTTATAAATTCCTTTTCTATTTATTTATAAAAACTTCTTTTTTTATAAATTCCTTATTTATTTACCTATTCAATTTGTAATTCAATTATAGACTAAAAGTTCATATTATAAGTTGACTACTTATAAAACGATTATTTTATAAAATCGTTCTTTAAACTTCATAATTATAAATCTTATAACTTATAAGATTCATTTATTTAACCTAATCTATTCTTCAATTAACTTCACAAATTTATAAATCTTACTATTTATAAATTTCATTTATAACTTCACAGTTTATAATTCTATAAATTTCATTCATTTATGAAATCCATTTTCACTGCATTCAAACACTTATAAAACTCGTTTTATAATGTCTATATTTCAATTTATAAATATCCATTTATAAATCTCTTAATATAAATCAGTTTATATTATTATTCTAAAACGTCTTTAATTTCCTTTATAATTTCATCATTCTCTTGATTTATAAAATAATCAAATTTTAAAAATCTTATATTTAAACTTTTATCATATACTCAAAAATCCAATCTAAATTATTTTATAAAATCATTAGTTCATATTTCTCAAAAATCAGCTTTTAACTATATTTCACAAAAACCATAATTTTTATAACAATAAAAATTATAATGTTTATTTATTTAAAATAGATCAATTCCGAAAATCTTATATATTTTCAAAAATCACTTTAAAATCATTTTAAAATCCCAAAATTTGGGTCCAATGATGCTACACATCAAATAGTCAATCACGACAACAACGATATCATATATCGATATGATAATCAATCAAATATCAAAATATCTGAAATAAAATAAATACTGTTGAGGAATCCAGTTGGATCCCTCCAACCTGTTTCCTGCATCCAAAAACATTAGCACAATACCAATTTCGCTCCAGTACGAAATTATCGCGGTATATGTTCTTAATAAATATTATCCGCTTAATAACGGCGTAATAGGGTCTCATCCGCTAAACAAAAAATGCGGGAAATCAACAACTGCAATATATACATATGCCAATATATATATATTGATATTATATATAATACCAATTTCACTGTTTATGAAATATTCGCGGTATATGTTTTTAATAAATAACATCCGCTTACTAACGGCGCATAATGTCTATTTTAACAATCAATAATTTACAGTCATCATTCAAACATGCATTCAAATATTTTAAATCTAACTATTTAAAATAAAATCGAAATCTATTCGATTGAGTGAGAAGTTCTCACCTTGGTTTTAATTTCCGTTTAAGCTTTTATTTCGAATAAAATTAAACGCGCGTTTAATTTTACCCGAAATTCTCACTAACTCCAAACGACTCCAAACCAACTCCATCGCATAGTGCTCGTCCATACGATTCCAACGCAACTGAGTTTGCATTTTTTCGACCTCGTATGAAAAAGTTATGAATTTTACAAGTTACACGAGTTTTAAATAACAAATTCCAACATTTATTAACAAATTCTTATACCAAACTAAATCTGGGCCGTTAGATTTGCTCCCCCCCTCATCAGGCCGTGCATTAGCTTCTCCCTCCCCCTCTCATGTTTCACGCACGCTACAGCTCAAGGGAAACACGCACAAACCCATATATCAAAAATTAGGTTTTAACTTCACCGTCTCCTCGCTCAACGAAATTCGATCACTCCAACGCCATGACGAAGCTCTCGAGACAAGCTAGGTTCGGCCCCAAGCATGGCAAGCTCGGCCTGCTGTAGAGCATGGGGATGCGTGCGTAACTTTCGTGCTTCCAGCTCGATTTGCCGCCAATCCGCTTCGAGTTAAACGATCATAACCGTTGGATTCCGAGATCTCAGAGTGCTCTACAATTTACTAGTTGAAGGTTTCGTGAATCGATGAATGGATTGAGAGATTTTGAGGGAGGAAGGAAATTGAATTCTGGCCATTGAAAAAGAATGTGGCGGCTGCAGTTATTGGATTAGGGTTTTGTAATATTTTTTTTTTTTATTTGTGTGTGGTGTATTTATAAGAAAAGCAAGCGTAAACACTATTCATCCCGGGAATTCCGAACTCCGATTTAGACGCCGTAACCAGCGTACCTAGGGTTTATCCCGCGTTCCGGACACAATGGAACAGGTTTCGGAAGCTAATTCGGAAGTATGTGCGAGTTATGGCTGAAAACGCTCAATTTGAATTAAACCGATTTAAGTCGATTTCTAGGCGTTTTAAATTGTACCGGACAAACCGTAAATCCAAACGACTTGAAATTTGAAACCTTACAATAATATCACATTACGGATCCGATGAAACTAGTTTCGTCGAATTCCGAGACTTTTTGAAAAATGGCTATTTTGACTCGCCAAATTTAAATTAAAAATAAATCGATGCGTTTCGAGCTGCCACGATCAAACGATAGCTCCGATTGACACGAAATTTGAAATCCGGTAATAACTAACTATTACGGATCCAATGAAACTGGTTTCGTTCAATTCTGAGACTGTCCAAAAATTGGCTATTTTACAGTCGATTATTAAATATTAAAATATTCAATTTTCACAGATTAACTTTTAATTCGATTTTAAAAGTTCTAAAATATTTCTATAACTTCCATATGATAAAATAAAATTTTCCAAATTATTTTCAATCATATTTAACTCTATTTTCAATTATTTCCATAATTTAACGTATTAAATTATTAATTTAATTATCCAATTAAATCCAATAAATCAAAATAAAATTTATTTGACTTATAAATTCATTTATAAATATTTAAAATTAATTAAATATTCAAATTTTAATTTATAAAAATTCTGGGTCGTTACAATCTTTCCCCCTTAAAAGAATTTCGTCCTCGAAATTACAAGTAAGAAAGGTTACAGAATCTATTAATTTTCCAAAATTCGTAATTAAACTTCTTACAAATCTTTACTAAGTTTTCAAAATCATACTTAGTTATCTTCTCAAAAACAACTACTATGTTTAACTTTCAATTCCAAAATCAAAGTTTAAAGTTTTCAAAAAAAAATTCCAATTTTCTCAAATTTTTTCTAACGCCTTAAATTTTCGGAAAAATTCGCCATAGTCTCCTTTGCGCGGCTCGATCCGAAAAAAAAAAAATGACAGTATATATATCACAAATATACATCTCATCAAGTAATGAGGCATCCCGAAGGGAAAAAAAGTGTAAAAGTGCGATATTTAATCCGAGATATGTACCTTATATTTTTATTAGCGAGCATATACAGCTAATATAGCGCTAAAGCGAACTCCAAATGCGAAGCAAACGCGATCCGCACCTACTAAACTCAACAAACAACATGAGAATCATGCATATATGAAAATAGTATCAATATACAACATATAGCAACATAATAACTATATAAGTCACATAGCAAATGCAACAATAGCAATATATATTCAACCAATTAACATTCATAATCAATAAATATTCATTTATATTCTCATTAATATTAATGAATTGGTTTTCAATTCAAATCACATTTGATTCATTTACATTGGATTTACTAACATTCATTCTCAATTCAATTAGTTTACATTTACTAATTAAATCTAATTCACATTCAATTCTATTCAAATTTATTTACTTCAAATTTGAATTCAATTTCATAGCTTTCAATTTCATTAACACTTAATGAACTTATATACAATCAATCAACATCCATATAACAACCAAAGTATATTGATTACAACCAAATTTCTTCGCTTCACTTACATTCATTTTGGTTTAACATCTTTACTTTCCAATTGGTTTTATTAAATTGACTTTCATTCACTCTTTCAACTTCCAATAACATTAGAATTTAATGAATTGACACTTATATTCATTTTTCCATATCAATTTAATTCACATTTAATCGATTAACATTCAATTCATCCATTCAATTACAAAAGTTGAATTTCTATTCACATAACTTAAGTTCATATCCATCACTTAACTTAATTAATTTAGTTTGATACCAATATCAACTTCATTTACATTACTTAAGTTATATTTCATTTAATCTTGAAATTCACCTTTATTTACAACTCATATTCATATAATTTTACTTCTTATATATGTAAGTTTATTTCACAATTGTAAATACTTTAATTATAACTCAATTCTTATAATTCTTTTGCTTATACAATTATTCTTTTATTTAGATTATTCAAACAACTTAACAATCAACTTATACATACTTTAATAATTCTGAAAAATTATTCCTTTACATATAAAAATATAATCAAGGCAAAATCATTCCATTTACCCAATTTAAAAACAATATCGTGTCGAATTGTTCTATTCAAGTGTTTAGAAACCCCTTTGGCTCAGTTTCGAGGCTGTGCTGACGAAGGTTCATATACCACTCAATAAACCAATCATCACAATATAAAACAATTTTATATTCACTAACAAATACGCTCTCATAGCTATTATTACACTCAAACTCATTCTAGAGTACTGCTGACTCTATCTCTAATGAATTATACCCTACAGAACCATGGTTGTCGCTTAACCATCAGAGCTCTGATACCAAATGTAACGCCCCGAAAATTTTCGACTTTCGAAAATTTGACATCGACACTCACTTTATCGACTGTCGAGAAATCGAAGGCCAAAAAACCGGAATGTTATGGGTTTTAAAAAGAAAAGAAAAGAAAGAAGAGAGAAAAAGAAGAAAGAAAAAGAAAAATAGAGGGAAAAGAAGATAGACAATTTTTAGAAAACAGAGAATTTTGAAAAATAGAAGATAGAAGAATTTTAAAAATAGAACAGAACGGGACAGAAGACACAAAAAGAACAGAAAGAACAACATCAGAATCTCACAATTCGCAGCGGAACAACATATAATAATAAATGAATAATCTTTAAACAAAGAACTATATCAGTTATTACATTACATCACATTTTATTACATCATATCATCACATCAGAGTGTACAACAACATACAACAACAAACAGTGCAGCGGAAAGGAAATACTATATAAACTAGTAATACGCCATGCCATCCAGCTTGCCTCCAGCAACTCCAGAATATCCAGAATATCCTGATAAACCTAACTCTTAACTGCCCGTGTGGAAATTGGTGGGCACCCAGAGTTTAGGAAGGAAAACTATAAACTCCAAGTCAGTCATGTGACTGGTGTGAGAACTCAAAACAGTTTATTTATCTTTAAAATCAAAATAGAGAAATATTTTTTAAATCAATTCGCAATGCTTTTAAAAATGAGACTACCATAAGGCCTCCCGCGCACACACACATGCAAACGCAGAATCGGAGGAGATTTCTCCTTATGATAGTCAAAGATGCTTGATACGCATTTAAAATAACATTTGATATTATTACTAGTGCATAGTGTAGAGAAAATTTCATTTCGAAAGTAGAATATAAATCTTAGCCAACATAGACATTTCGAACTATGCCTACTATAGCTACCATCCAAACAGTGGTGACCACCATAAGTGAATAGCAGGTTCTACAACTAATACCGTACAAGTTTCGTATTGGGAATTGGATTTCCAACAAATGGTCAGGCCAAGGAACTTCCCATTGCCACTGAGAATGCCTCTGGATGGACATCCCCGAGAACCAAACCGGATCTCAACCAACACAAGGCCGGGTTACTCCTAACTGAGTAACAACTGACCGAATATGCCATCCCCCGGTCCTTTGGGACCTTTTTCCGAGAGCGCTCTCTAATCAATTCACACAATCATAACAAAGTGTTTTCAACATGAGTAAGTATCTGGGCTCCATACCATGATACCACCCTTTTCCAGAAGGAAATGGACACATCCTAAAGGGTGCTACCCCTCATAACCTTGCTGCTTCTTTCCTGTTTTGACCATTTCCGGGATGTGAGGCTCGACGAATTCACGTCCACAAAAACATACTTTATACAAAAGCCATGCTTTGGGTCAACAAATGATCAACACAATGATCACTAAGATAGACGATCAAATAAATGATCCTATCACAATAATCAACACAATGATCATTTCAGCATCACTCAGCATGTCACATTACCAAACTGGGAATATATCGCTGATAACTTCAACTATATAACCTTTGAGCTCGTACGTCTCAAAGAAGGGTGTTAAGCAAAGAATAAATTCTCCGCCACCAACAGAAATATATTTGAAAGAAATCGGCTTTATATCTCAACTTGTAATGTCAGGCATACAATCCATACAAGTCTGTTCCGGGATCGAACAGAACCGAAGGCACTTACAAAGAAGTCCTTGCAATCCGGATATTCACAATCCTGATCGGATTTCCCATCACTTAGGGAGTCTCTATACCGTTTCAACTCAGTGCAGAGACAATCGATAGGTCATCCTATCGCTTTCGCAAATACCGGGTCTTCAACACCGATCTTCAAATGCGATTCATAACGACGTATCACATATTCGGAATGGGTTATACGACCCCATGGTCCTTTCCCGGTTAACCCGAATAGTGAGCGCTTATTCAAAAATAAGTGTGCATTCAATTTCAATCAATTCACATCAAATACCCATTCAAAGGGAAATACTGATAGTCGGTTATTGAACTATCAATTGATATGCATACATCACCAGATTCCAAATAATTTTCCCAAATTATTTATTTTCCAAAATATCTTTACAAGATATATAATTTCAACACTTCAAAAATAAATCAATATTTATTTTCACACAAATTCCACTTTCACATATAAATTCCATAATGAATTTATATTTCAAAATATTCGTGCATATACGATTTCAACTATCCATTTCCAATTTATCTTCAAAAAGATAAATTCTAAATATTCACTTCATATTTGAAAACATTTCCATACTTATTATTCATAAGTAATTCACAAATCTTTTTATTTTCAACCTTGGAAAATATTCAATATACTTAAATCGAATTAAGTATATATTTCATTCTTTAAGAAAATCATTCTCTTAAACATATTTATTTGGGTCAAAACGAATGTTGCGTAAAACATCGTTACAACAACCCAAAATCACTAGTATAGGGATTTGAATTTTAAATAGATATATAAATCCCAATACTAAACCAAAACATTTCCATTCGGAAATCATTTACTATAACAACAATGTTATAGTCCACTATTTCCTTTTATTTCTCGAAACATCTATTTCAACAATAAATGTTGAAATCTATGGTTTCGAATCTCTATACCTTTAAGAACATCGTTGGATCGTTTTAATTCTATTTAAAACATTCACATTCTAAACAATTTCTTTAACGTGTTATTCACTATTCAAAAACGTGAATAAACTACGTTAACCAATTTCATTCTTTTATTCATTTTAATTCAAAGGATTATTCACTATTAAAAAATGTGAATATAACTCCATTTCTAAGTTATAACAATTAACTTGTCAAAATAAGTCCTTTGCGAATTTATAAAACAACGTTTATAAATTCCTTTTCTATTTATTTATAAAAACTTCTTTTTTTATAAATTCCTTATTTATTTACCTATTCAATTTGTAATTCAATTATAGACTAAAAGTTCATATTATAAGTTGACTACTTATAAAACGATTATTTTATAAAATCGTTCTTTAAACTTCATAATTATAAATCTTATAACTTATAAGATTCATTTATTTAACCTAATCTATTCTTCAATTAATTTCACAAATTTATAAATCTTACTATTTATAAATTTCATTTATAACTTCACAGTTTATAATTCTATAAATTTCATTCATTTATGAAATCCATTTTCACTACATTCAAACACTTATAAAACTCGTTTTATAATGTCTATATTTCAATTTATAAATATCCATTTATAAATCTCTTAATATAAATCAGTTTATATTATTATTCTAAAACGTCTTTAATTTCCTTTATAATTTCATCATTCTCTTGATTTATAAAATAATCAAATTTTAAAAATCTTATATTTAAACTTTTATCATATACTCAAAAATCCAATCTAAATTATTTTATAAAATCATTAGTTCATATTTCTCAAAAATCAGCTTTTAACTATATTTCACAAAAACCATAATTTTTATAACAATAAAAATTATAACGTTTATTTATTTAAAATAGATCAATTCCGAAAATCTTATATATTTTCAAAAATCACTTTAAAATCATTTTAAAATCCCAAAATTTGGGTCCAATGATGCTACACATCAAATAGTCAATCACGACAACAACGATATCATATATCGATATGATAATCAATCAAATATCAAAATATCTGAAATAAAATAAATACTGTTGAGGAATCCAGTTGGATCCCTCCAACCTGTTTCCTGCATCCAAAAACATTAGCACAATACCAATTTCGCTCCAGTACGAAATTATCGCGGTATATGTTCTTAATAAATATTATCCGCTTAATAACGGCGTAATAGGGTCTCATCCGCTAAACAAAAAATGCGGGAAATCAACAACTGCAATATATACATATGCCAATATATATATATTGATATTATATATAATACCAATTTCACTGTTTATGAAATATTCGCGGTATATGTTTTTAATAAATAACATCCGCTTACTAACGGCGCATAATGTCTATTTTAACAATCAATAATTTACAGTCATCATTCAAACATGCATTCAAATATTTTAAATCTAACTATTTAAAATAAAATCGAAATCTATTCGATTGAGTGAGAAGTTCTCACCTTGGTTTTAATTTCCGTTTAAGCTTTTATTTCGAATAAAATTAAACGCGCGTTTAATTTTACCCGAAATTCTCACTAACTCCAAACGACTCCAAACCAACTCCATCGCGTAGTGCTCGTCCATACGATTCCAACGCAACTGAGTTTGCATTTTTTTGACCTCGTATGAAAAAGTTATGAATTTTACAAGTTACACGAGTTTTAAATAACAAATTCCAACATTTATTAACAAATTCTTATACCAAACTAAATCTGGGCCGTTAGATTTGCTCCCCCCCTCATCAGGCCGTGCATTAGCTTCTCCCTCCCCCTCTCATGTTTCACGCACGCTACAGCTCAAGGGAAACACGCACAAACCCATATATCAAAAATTAGGTTTTAACTTCACCGTCTCCTCGCTCAACGAAATTCGATCACTCCAACGCCATGACGAAGCTCTCGAGACAAGCTAGGTTCGGCCCCAAGCATGGCAAGCTCGGCCTGCTGTAGAGCATGGGGATGCGTGCGTAACTTTCGTGCTTCCAGCTCGATTTGCCGCCAATCCGCTTCGAGTTAAACGATCATAACCGTTGGATTCCGAGATCTCAGAGTGCTCTACAATTTACTAGTTGAAGGTTTCGTGAATCGATGAATGGATTGAGAGATTTTGAGGGAGGAAGGAAATTGAATTCTGGCCATTGAAAAAGAATGTGGCGGCTGCAGTTATTGGATTAGGGTTTTGTAATATTTTTTTTTTTATTTGTGTGTGGTGTATTTATAAGAAAAGCAAGCGTAAACACTATTCATCCCGGGAATTCCGAACTCCGATTTAGACGCCGTAACCAGCGTACCTAGGGTTTATCCCGTGTTCCGGACACAATGGAACAGGTTTCGGAAGCTAATTCGGAAGTATGTGCGAGTTATGGCTGAAAACGCTCAATTTGAATTAAACCGATTTAAGTCGATTTCTAGGCGTTTTAAATTGTACCGGACAAACCGTAAATCCAAACGACTTGAAATTTGAAACCTTACAATAATATCACATTACGGATCCGATGAAACTGGTTTCGTCGAATTCCGAGACTTTTTGAAAAATGGCTATTTTGACTCGCCAAATTTAAATTAAAAATAAATCGATGCGTTTCGAGCTGCCACGATCAAACGATAGCTCCGATTGACACGAAATTTGAAATCCGGTAATAACTAACTATTACGGATCCAATGAAACTGGTTTCGTTCAATTCTGAGACTGTCCAAAAATTGGCTATTTTACAGTCGATTATTAAATATTAAAATATTCAATTTTCACAGATTAACTTTTAATTCGATTTTAAAAGTTCTAAAATATTTCTATAACTTCCATATGATAAAATAAAATTTTCCAAATTATTTTCAATCATATTTAACTCTATTTTCAATTATTTCCATAATTTAACGTATTAAATTATTAATTTAATTATCCAATTAAATCCAATAAATCAAAATAAAATTTATTTGACTTATAAATTCATTTATAAATATTTAAAATTAATTAAATATTCAAATTTTAATTTATAAAAATTCTGGGTCGTTACAATTTGTCTTGTCAAGTCTCTCCTAGCATGCCTTAGTCACATTGCACCTCTTCCGAAGTTTACTAGTTGATGTTTTGGAAATGGTCTCCTGAATATTCAAAAACCGTTTTTGATAATGAAAACCACTCTTTTGTGTATAGGGTTCGGCAAGCCGATTCTTTCTACTTGATCTCCTCTACCATTCTAGGATGAACTCAACCAACTTTCTTGCCTCATATGATTCTCACACAATGATCTATACACCTCTCATGTGTGCATATGCACACACGTATACGCAAACACATAAAGCTTCAAAGATTATATTTCGAGCTTCGCCAGAGTACTCAATCCAGTACTCTCTCATGCAACTTAGTGCACCAAGTAGTCGCTATGGCTACACAAGATATCTCGTAGCATATTTATACACATATACAATGAATCATACAATTAAACAGTTATCATCCACAATCCAAGCCAGTAAACGAATCTAACTACAATACTTGAATCATATTGACTATTATGTAGCTTCGAATATACATATACGTATACTTATAGACACACACATACATATATTTAACTAACTATTCGACTATTTAATAATCAACGCTTACTTTTATCTATCAAGTCTCTACTATAAAAGTGATTTTTTAGCTACTATTTAATAAAATTATCCCATTATAAACTACAAAACTAGCTTATAAATCATTTTTAAGCATTTAATACTAAATTCTTTCATCAAGAATTAAGTATTCATCTTATAATTATTTTACAAAATCTTACAACCACTTAATAAAATAATTTCTTATTGCTATTTTAAAAAATCTCGCCTTTATTAAATACTTCCTTTCTATTATTTTTTAAAATCTCAAGTTTTATAAATATCGCTTTTATGCCATTTATAAAATCTCAGTCTATTTGATAAAACATATCCTCATTACAATTTTATAAAATCTCAAACTATTTTATAAAATACTTCTTCATTCTTATTTTATAAAATCTTATTTTATTTTATAAAATATATCTTTCACTTATAAAATTATTTTCTTACTCCAATAATTCTATAATACCTAATTAAGCTAGTTAAGCCTCTAATCACTTTAATAATAAGTATTGAGCTCATAACTCACTTTATTAGCTTACTATCTTCTATTATAAAATATTCCTTTGTTTTATAAATTAAGTACTTCTTGTAAATAATATCTACAAATGATAAATAAGCTTTATTAGGCCTCCACTCACTTTAGTAATAAGTGTGGAGCTCCTAACTCACTTAATTAGCTTACTAACTTTTCTATATATTATTCAAAAAATTTATTTGCTGCTTTCTAATGATATGCACTTCATTATACTACAAAATAAATAATAAATCAAACCATAACATCATAAATATTCATCCAGTTAAGCAAAAATCAATTCCAAGGCTTACTAACTTTTCAAAACATGGTCTTTAAGGATTCAAATAAACAATTTGATGATCTAAACATCTCTAAGGCCTAAACAAAAGCCTAGTTATATTACTAACATTCTCTAAATCATTCCATATCACTTTATATTCATAAATAAAAATATGCATGAAGTATAACATGTAAGTTTATATGGAGAATGATCCCATTCACATGTTCTTTTCCAAACCAAGCCCTAAATCAAAAAAACCCCTGATTCTCTTTGATTTCAAGATTAACCTCCAAACTCCAATCCGTGTTAATTTCTTTGCAGCTTTCATAGAAAATAGGAAGAGATGATTAATGGTGATTTTAATTTGATTTTAGAAAATTTATTTGAGGGTTTAGGGCATGGGGATTAGAAGTAGATCAAGGGGCAATTAGGGAGAGGTTAGGAGAAGAGGAAGAAAAATGAACATGAATGGAGAAGTGGAAATGAAATAATGAGAGGGTTATCTACATATAGTCAAGTTAATGGACTTTAGCCCAAATCTATTTCTTTCTCCAAAAATCAACATTAACTCCAAAAATCTATCGATACCAAACATAATCAAGTCTATAATTATTTTTATCACGTCAGAAAAGCGGTCTCAACTCTTGACGCCTCGGGATCCACTTACCCCTTTGAAAAATCAAATACAATGGGCGTTCCATCGATTAACGATAAAATATTTAAATAAATTATTTAAATATTTAGTTATTGAAATTACGATGTGTTACATTTAGCATCTTCCTCATTTTTCTCATATCAATTCACAATTTTTTCGATGCAACCGTAATAAGAGCAAATAGTTCAAAGTTCCTTGGTGATTAATTTAAAAAAAGTCATCCATTTGAAATTATTTGTTTGGTAGAACAATAATTAGAACAGATCGTTAGAAGATAGTTTGAGATTAATTTGGACAATACAACCATTCGAGATTATTTGTTCAATAAAGGATGGTAACTAAACCAATCGGTTTGGATATGGACTCAATCCACGGGTCTCAATTCTAGTCGAGTAGGGTTTTATCGAGTCTAACATGTATATTTTCAAACTTTGAACCAACCTGAAATTCAATTCTGTCCGGGCCAGATCATATAATAAAAATAAAATGCATATTTTACCTTACTTTTTGTCTAATTTTCCAGATCAAATTGGCTTTCATGTTATTTTCATCAACTAAACTTGACCCATGCCCATTGGATTAAAGTCAGATCAATTTTGTTTGAATTTGCAGATCTCGATTCAAGTTGACTATAGTAGTATGGTGCTGTGGTAATATTATATAAAAAATAGTTCAAATTTTATTGGAGATTAATTTGAAATATAATCGTACCATTGTATAAAAAAAATATAATTATTCAACCAATATTGGAGATTAGTTCTGATTCAAAAATAAGAAATAAATAAAAAAGATGTAAAAAACAATAAAACTACGAAAAGGCATGCCATATTTGTACTATGTGTTATTTTCGCAGTAAGCATCATTACGCCATTCGCCCTGACTTTCCATGTGTATCGCACCTTACAGAAAAAATGCATAATCGTCGTGCTATACCATGCCTTGTGCCATAGTGCACACTATAGCATGCCTTTCATAACTATGACTAAAAGGGACAATGAATGAGTGTACGTCTTAACCAAATATAATTTATTATATGCCTAAGCTTATTATAACCAAACAAAAGGAAGTTTAAATATCTGTTATAATTTTCCATCAATTGGAAGTTTAAATCTGGAACTTAGAGGAAAAAATAAAAATAAAATGTCCATTTAAGTAGAATTCTAAACACGTAACCCTGATAAGAAAATCATGGTTGGACAAATGTTTTGATGAACTTAATAATCCCAAAGATCATTCATGCACTATAATGAAATTATTAGCTAATATCGGTCTATTTACTATAAGGAAGAATCACCATCTTAATTGGTTAGATCATATAGACCTAAATATGCTACAAATGCATTAATAAAGCTTAATTAGGCTTCAAACTGAAAAAATATTAATGACCTAGACATATACAAACAATAGCCATGTCCAACATTTGACTCCGGTAACATACTATACAAAGAATCATTCAAAACTAAAACATATGACCTAATCTGACTGTCCCAACATAAAATGATACTGAATTACTAGCTAAAGAACTTCATCGATTCAGGCCTTTGTTTCACAATCATAAAGGATAAAAAACTAAAATAACTGAAAATTACGTAGTGTCTAAGAGAGAATTTGTTCATCAAAAATGAAAGTGACGTAGGTAATCACTTTGGCTTTTAGAAGAATTTGTGAATGAGTGAGAAAAGAGAAAATAGTGTTGGGTTATTTCATGCCAATTTATGGAGCGTTATTGATTAAATGATTTTTAAGGGACATGTATAGCGAGAATAGCGTCTTATTTTTTATTGGCCTAGCCCAATCAAGTATGTTGAAAAGTCATTTGGAAGGAATGAGACATCTATGTAAATAAGTGAAAATTTCTATGCATTTCCACCAGCCATCAAAAGGAATTCCTTTAAAATTATTTTTAATGAAAAAATACAGATATCGAAAATTGGAAATATTCGAAAGGAAAATGCTGGAAAATTGATAAAACATAAAAATAACTAGCTCTATAATCAAAGAAGATAATTTAATGCACATTGGCAATTAAGCAAACCAGTGAAAGCTCTGGAAATGTGGCAATAAATATTGGTAATTCTAATAATCAAAAAAATGAGAAATCAAAGGGAAATTCTACTTTTTTTCGAATAGGTACTGGAGTCGAAATGGTTGTGTTTTGGCTAAAAGCAAGAGTGTCCGGAGTTTGAGTTTTGAGTGCTCGAAGGTAATGAACCTTTGGGATCTTAAGGTGGAGACATCAAGGCACTTGTTGTTGGACTTCAAGAATTGCTCTAAGGATGACCACCGAGAGGTTTTGGACTTAGAAAACTTACCTAAGTGGTTGAAGGAAAAGGGGTCGGCACCGAGAGTTTTGTGGAGTTGTGTTTTGAAGACTTGTACTTGGAGATTGAAGGCATAAAAATGCGTCTTCGGGTTCGCAATGCTCACACATGAGTATGACTTTGAGAAAATACATACCTTGAGTGGCATTTGGATTAGCTTAGACCTAGCTAATTTGGCTTAGTAATTAGCTAGATTTTCCGTTGACAACCACTCTTGAGTGGTCGGCATCGACCACTACTGAAATGGGGGATATTTGCATGAATTTTAAGGGGTTTTGTTAGCGACTCGATTTTCCAACGCCCTACAATCGACATCAATACGTCCACTATATCAAATGCCGAACAATCGAATGTCGAAAAACCGAATCATAAGGGTTATAGAAGAAAGTGGTAGAAGAAGAAATAGGAAACAATATCAGAATCTCACAATCGCAGCAGAACAATATATAATAGATAAATGACTAATCTCTAAACAAAAGAATTATATCTGTTTATACATTAAATCATCAGAGTAGAATAATAATCAACAACACGATTTAGGACAGTTGTAATATTTTGTTCTTCCAAAGCTGAATATACAGCTTACACTGCACAGCGGAAATATAAATCTACGGAAATATGCATCGTCATCTAGCTCGTCACCTGAGCAGCACAGCAGTCCATCCCAAAATTTGAACTCCATAATACTTGGTTTAACCCGAGCATTATAGTTAAATAACACCTGAGTTAGTCTGGAAAACCAGCGTGAGAAAACACACTCAATTGGATTATTAAAATTTTCAAAGTTCTTTGAAATCAAAGGTATCTCGTAAGACCACGCCAAAAATAAACATGCCGGGTTTTTACCTTACGACAACCAAAACATTTCTTATAAAATCCTCTGATATTATAGTAGTGTCTATATACAAATACTTATTCAAATAGCCGAAATTGTTAAATTATTAAATTACAGCAATACTAGCCACAGAGTGGGTTCTACAAACAAAACCGTAAATGCACGTAGGGAGAATGGATTTCCATCAATGGCAGAGCTACTGGGGTACCTCCCGTCACAGTACGTGGTCTAGATCACCGTATCGAGGATCCATCCTGATCCCTGCATCACAAAACCAAAGCTGCCCCTTATTGGATAGTCCGAATAAGTTCACCCCGCGGTTAGGATCAGCAACCGTCCACAGAGCCGAATAAAAGGGACCTCTAGAAAGGGATGACCTTACCCTAATTGGTTGCTAGCCACTTAGCCTTATGTGCACCTCCCCTATTTTAGCCATTCCTGGTTGATGAGGCTCGAGGCTATGCGTTACCTTTTTAGCACACATTCACTTAGAATTCTCATCGTCCTCCTGATGATGTTCTGAAAGCATTCATCCATACAAGTCCGTTCCGGGTCCGAACGGAACCGAAGGCGCTACTCCTACTGCATCTATTTTGGAATCACCCTAAGGATTAGTAGCGATTAGCCCTTGCACTTCACATCTCCATCTTCAACTCCAAGCTCTTGTCTTCTTCACGAAAACGTTCAAACCGGATCGAAGTAGTTTTCGAAAAATTAATCCCGATCCCGGTCTCTTCGAAACGATCAACGCATTGGCTAATACTGATAGTCGGTTATTTAACTATCAAATAACATTCACCAACAGCCATAATTAAATAATTTCCAAATTATTTATTAATCTCAAAATATCTTCACAGGATATATTTCCACTCTTCAACCCGTTGAAAAAAATAGTTTTCAAATCCCTTTTCTCCCTCGGAAGAAAATTCCTACCCAGTTGTTTTATTTCTACTGAAAATCGCCAAGCCTTATATTTTTAAAATAATTTAAAACACTTTATCCAGAACTATATATACTTTAAAACATTTTAAAATAAAAACTATTTCAAACACTTAAAATAAAATCTATTTAAAACACTTATTTAAAAATATATATATTAAAACACTTGAAATAAAAATATTTAAAACACATTATTAAAAATATATACTTTTTCTTATTTAAAACTTAAGCCCAAAAAAATATAAAAATAAAAGTTATGAAATTTTATACCAAGTTTCAAATAGAACTTTTGCCATACTTCCTTTAAATAAAACTATTTTATGAAATATAAATATTTAATAATTATCTTTTAAATCATAATACTATTTAAACCTTTAAAATAATTTACTTATATAATTAACTTAATAAATATTTACTTTTAATAATTTTAAAACTATTAATTAATAATTTCTATAAAAAACATTCTTTTAAAGCCACATTAAAAACTCTAACTTATACTTTGAAAGCTTTCTTTGAAAATATACTTGGCTTTTCAGGGAAATACACTTCCCATTTAAACATAGCCATCAAATCATTTATAAATCCTTTACGATTTATTCCAATTTAATTTACGTCCGAATTCCGTAAATTTTCTTCCCACACTTTTAAAAAATAAAACCACTATTTAATTTCAAAGTCAAATTTCCTCATCCTTTATAAATTCCCACCGTGAATTTATACTTCCAATTATCGATTGATATCTTATTTTTCTTTATAAACCCAATTTCAAAATTCCATAGTCTCGTTCACTTTTAAAACACAGTTTCAAACACTAAATACATTTCCAAATCGATTTTCAAAATTCACTCTATTTAAAAATAGATTCCGTTACTTACTCAAATTTAGTTTAAATCCCATTAATTCAAGATTTAACTTCTTTATTATGATTTAAAATCTTATTTAACTGAAAATACTAATTTCATATTTATTTCAAAATTCTTCTTTTATTTCTTCCTAAACGATTTAAATTTTGAATTTGAAATAAATCTTTTATTCCTTTAATTAATATCACTTAATTTATTTTTTTAAAAATCATTTATTCTCGTTTATTCAAAAATCTCCTTTCCCATACTTGGAATTTATTCATTAGAATATAAAAATCAACTTTTATCCTTTTCCAATTCATTCTTTAATTTATCCAAATTCTTTATAATATTTACTTAAAAATTCTCTTTTTAATTTCTTCAAAAATCCCATTTTTATATTCTGATATCTCAATGTACCCAAATATATTCAATTAAACCATAGCATCCAATATTTTCAATTACCAATATAATCTATCACAGATTATCAAATAAATCATATCATAGAGTATTAAAACAATCTAAATATTTTGAGGAATCCAGTTGGATCCCTCCAACCTATTTTCCCTACATCCATATATGTTTAGCACGATAAATAAAATACCAATCCCTCTTCAAGGAGGGATATCGCGATATAAAGGGTCATCCGTTATTATTCATGGCACATAGGGTCTCATCCGCTATTTAATGCGGGAAATCAGTCACTCCAATATATACTACTATATAAAAATGCTATCACAACCAGACACATAACAATTATCAACGCAATCAAACAACCAATAATTTGAATTTAACTACTAAATTTAAAAGGTAATCCATATGAGTGAGATTAACTCACCTTTGATTTTTAACTTGCAATCCACTTCCAATCAGGCTTGTTTTTCGACTTTAGACCTTATATAAACGTTATATTGTTTATAAATATTTGAGATAATCAAAAAATTTATTACCATTTAACAATTTTAATTTACTAAAAATTTAATTTAATTGAAACTAAAAATTTCCCTTTTAAAAATCTTTCAGTAACTATAATAATCAAATAAGTTAATTTAACTAATTAATCACCAAATCCATTGTTTAAAATAAACTAGTAAATTAAAAATGTGTATTATTGTTTCCTTTATTATTTTCCCTGGAAACAAAATATACTAAAAATAACTATATGCATTTAAAAAATCAAACTTTTATATAAACTCTATAACAAATTTTTAAATTTCTATTTCTTTCAAACTTTTCAATATAAACTAATTTCTGTTTTCATACATGAATTAAAATAGGTATGTACACATATATTTGTAAAAAAAGGTTTAATTTAAATCTTACTGCAAAAACTTTTTTTTTCAACAATCTAATATGTAAATACATGCATGCTATTCAAACTAGAAACAAATGAAAAAACGAATACATGTGCTCTCAAATCGATCCCTAAATCGCGCTTCGCCGACCGCCTGACCCCACTTCCATCAGCGACCCTCCAAGCACCACCTCGATCGGCAAAATCACACCCGGCCCTATCTCACGCAACTAAGTCACGAATCCAGAACCACCCAAACCCTAGCTGTGCCTGCCACACTCATCGACTCGGTCCCTTGCGCATGCGTACGCAAACGCTCACCACCGCTTCGAACGCCAGCTCAGGTCCGGTCGACACTTCCATGAAGAGCATCATTCCTCCTTCCATCTTCGGTTGGAAACCTTCGAGTTCAATTTCTGTTTCAAATTGGATCGGAGAATTATCTGATGGTTTAGATTTGAAATTGAAAGAGAATTTAGGGATTGGGTTTAACAGTGTAAATGGAGAAATAAGGTAGACGAAATTTTAAGTTTGGCCATTGATTTCTCTTAAAGCTCTTTGCTTTTAATTTGAACGAAAATGGTTTCTTTTGTTTTTTTCTCTTTCTTTTTGAATGTGATATTCATCATTTTTTTAGAGGACGCGTGTTTGACCGGTGAACAAGTGTTGAGATTTCTTCTATGTGCTTGTGCTTGCAACAATGTTGCAAAGCATTTATGTTATATATATTTATATTGAATTTAAATTTAATTTAATTTGTCTGAAATTCGCAACTTAAATTCTCAACCTCCTATCGTGGCATTCCGCTAGGCGTTTATAATGTTATACGCCTATTTCTAATACAATGGAAAAGTTTCCGAGTCCTAATTCGATCGTATGGAGTAGATAGCTTTTTGGACCAGTTATTTATTAAATTTTCAACAAAGATATTAACGTGTTTATCTACCGTACGACCAAACGATCATTCCAAATACTACGAAAATTGAATCCGATAACAATACAATATTACGGATCCAATGGAACTGGTTTCATCGAAATCCGAGAATGTGCCTTGGGAGGATATTTTTAAGTATCAAATTTAAAAAGTATATTTTAAAACTGAACAAAACACCTTCAAATTCACTTCTAAAGCTTTCATTATCTTTATTACTAATAATGTAAATTTTATAAGCTATTGAAATGTTTTAAACAAGCCTTTAAATTTCAGATTTAATACTTTACCCAACTTTCAATAATTAAATTCAAAAATCTAATTGTCAAATAAATAGTGATATTTGAAATTCAAGTTAAGCTAACTTCCAAATATTTAAAATCAATTAAATATTTCAATTTCAAATATCCAAAAATTTTGGGTCGTCACATTCCTCCCTCCTTAAGAGAGTTTCATCCCCGAAATTACTAGTTAAGAAGAATGGGCAATACCCGTTCACTATCTTTCCAAAACCAAACAATTCTTAACAATTTTTCAAAACAATTTTTCATTTAAGACACATTATCACTCTACTAACTTTCCCATCTCATCCATAGGTTTCAAACAATATTATATACTTCACAATGCAAATTTAAATTTAAATCCAAATTTTAAATTATCCAATTTCTCAAAAAATTTCTAACACCCTAAATTTTCAAAAATTTTTGCCAGCGTCTCCTTTACGCGGCTTGCTCGGTGCAACTACAAAATGCGTCTATGGGCCCTCAGATTTCAAGAGAAAACAAAAGGCCAAGTGGCTGGACCAGAAAATCATCAAATTTCATACAAAAATTCAAATACCTTTTTTTGGACAATTCAAATCCATCTTTGAAAATCAAAACATCCATTTATCCTTTGCCTTTAGATACCTATATATCCTGCTTAGCAATAATATCCAATTACAGATTTCAAAATCATTTTATTCACTTTTTTTTATGAAATTTCAATATATGTTCTACTTAAGCCGTACGATGCACGCATATCATCCGTACGCAATATAAACTCTGATCGCTTACTCGACCATATAATTTCACTTCCAAACTAGTATCGTCCACCCAGCTCTCTAATGCGAACTCAGATCTGTTTTCTTGGTCAGAAACCATCATTCTCCTTGCATAGTCCTAAACTATAATAGAGAATTCTAGAATCCATCAAAAATCCATATCTAGAGTTCGCCATTGAAAATCGAGTGAAAAATCCCAACTCGGATCAATATCACTATCTCGAAATTATATGCTCGAATCTGGTAAATTCGTTATGCGAATGAAATAATATACGTACATCCTACGTATTTATTTCCAATTTATTATTAGCTATATCAATTCCTTTTTATTCACATTTATTTTGATTTCTATTTGCTTATCCACACTTATTCCATTTCACACTTTACTTATCCTTCATTCAACATTAACTTAGAATATTTTCCAGTACCTAATTTTATTTAAGAATTTACCATTTCTTCTTAAGTTCAATATAAATAATTCATTCACTTCTTATATTCATTTTTAATTCTCTACTGAAGTTATATTCGTTTCTATTCACCTTGCCTTTATAATTTCCATTTGAATTCAATTTACCTTTCAATTTTAAATATTGAATTCTATTCATCTTATCTCAACCCATTTTTATTTCCAACTTTTTTTAGTCTACTTCAAATTAATTCTATAACTTCACTTTGCTTTGCACAATTTAAATTAAATATCATCCCCATATTCAATTTCAATTTATTGGCTTACCATTTAAATAAATTAGTTTACTTACCAATTTTAATTTCAATACCTTGTTTTGTTTAATCCCACGTGACTAATTTTCCATTTTACACCATTCAAATTTAATTCCAATATTCAACTTCCATTTACTTACTTACAAATGTAAATTCCTTTGTTACTTTATACATTTGTTTATAATCTTAATAAACTTATTTTCAATAATCATTTTCCTCAAAGCTCACTTTTTCTAAACTATATTCACTTACATTCCGATTCAATTAAATTTAACTTCTATAAGTTTTTAAATTCCATTTTCTAACTTCTTCTAATTCACTTCAATTAGTTAGCTTACCTTCCAACCTTTTTGGGTTTCACACTTACTTTTATTTAACCCCTTTCAGGGTTGAATGTTATTCCAACAAATTTTTTTTTTATAAATTATCAAACTAATTTATATTCTGTAAACATTTTAAATAAGATTCCAGAGTCTTTTAATTACTCCACATTTCAAGATCACTTTTGAAATCAATTATACCAAACCAAAATTTTACTTTGCATCCCAAAATCAAACTCAATTTTTCAAAAAATACTAATTCAAAATATTCAGGCAGCAATTTCTCCCTTGGAAACTCGAAAATGAACATCGATGATGCTGCAGTCATCGCCAAAGTTATTTTCCAGCGATCGAAGTGAGTTCAGTGCTTTTATTCTTTCCAAAAACCCTTTCTAAATATTTTTAAATTCCAAATCTCACCAGATTTCAAATCCAATTCAAAAATGTTTCCGAAATAATACGACTATTATTTCTCTAAAACCTTTGAAAACCATTTTCAAACCCAAAGGAATTTAATCTTTTCCTAAAATTCCAAATTTCAAATTCTTTCAATTCATATTCAAACATTACTCTGGAATTTTATATTATTTTAGTTATAAATCACACTATAATTCACGTTTACAAATTTCATTTGTTAAATGAATTTATCTTCAAATCTTTAGTTATACCATTATTTTTTTATTACCATAACAACAATGATAATAATTTAATATTATTACTTCCTAATGACCAAGCAACTATATACTATAATAATTTACGGAAAATTATTTCTTTTATATACAAAAATAATTTAGGTAAAACTATTTCATTTACCCTATTTTTAAAAAATACCTTGTCGGTTTATCTTGTTTAAGAGTTTAGAAACCCCTATCGATGACATGGCGTCCCACATATCGACTAGAATCCATAAACACTCAACCGATAAGTCAACATAATATAAAAACAATTTCTTTATTCACTAACAAATACGCGCTCATATCTATTAATACATGCAAACTCATTCTTAGTGTACCGTCGACTCTATTTTATGAGTAGTCCCCACTAGAGCCGAGGTTCTCACTTAACCTTCAGCTCTGATAGCAATCTGTAACGATCCAATTTTTCGACGCCCGAAAATCGACATCAATACGTCCATTGTATCAAATGCCGAACAATCGAATGCCCAAAAACTGAATCATTAGGTTTATAGAAGAAAGAGGTAGAAGAAGAAATAGGAAACAATATCAGAATCTCACAATCGCAGCGGAACAATATATAATAGATAAATGACTGAACTTTAAACAAAAGAACTATATCTATCTATACATTACATCATCAGAGTAGAATACAAATCAACAATACAATTTAGGACAGTTATAATATCTTGTCCTTCTAAAGTTGAATATATAGCTTACATTGCATAGCAGAAATATAGATCTACGGAAATACGCCTCGTCATCCAGCTTGTCTCCTAAGCTCCACAACAATCCATCCCAAAATCTGTACTCTATAATACTCGGTCTGACCCGAGCATTATAGTTAAATAACACCCGAGTCAGTCTGGAAAAACAGCGTGAGAAAGCACACTCAATTGGAATATTGAAGTTTTCAAAATCCTTTGAAATCAAAGGTATCTCGTAAGATCATGCCACAAATAGACATTCCGGATTTTTACCTTACGATAACCAAAACATTTCTTGCAAAATCCTCTGATTTTATAGTAGTGTCTATATACAAATACTTATTCATATATCCAAAATTGTTGCATTATTAAATTCTAACAATACTAGCCACAAAGTGGGTTCTACAAACAAAACCGTAAAGGCACATAGGGAGAATGGATTTCCATCAATTGTAGGGTTACTGGGGTACTGCCCGTCATAGTACGTTGTCTAAATCACCGTACTAAGGATCCACCCAGATCCACAAGACCAGAGCTACCCCTTACTGGATAGTCCGAACAAGTTCACCCCGCAGTTGGGATCAGCAACCGCCCACACAGCTGAATAAAATGGACCTCTAGACAGAGATGACCTTACCCTAATTAGTTGCTAGCCACTTAGCCTTGTATGCACCTCCCCAGTTTTAGCCATTCCCGGTTGATGAGGCTCAAGGCTATGCATTACCATTTTAGCACACATTCACTTAGAATGCTCATCGTCCTCCTGACGATGTTCTAAAAGCGTTCATCCATACAAGTCCATTCCGGGTCTGAACGGAACCGAAGGCACTACTCCTACTACATCCATTTTGGAATCACCCTCAGGATTAGTAGCGATTTGCCCTTGCACTTCACTGGTCCATCTTGGACTCCAAGCTCTTGTCTTCTTCACGGAAACGTTCAAACGGGATCGAAGTGGTTTTCGAAAAATTAATCCTGATCCCGACCTCTTCGAAACGATCAGCGCATTGGCTAATACTGATAGTCGGTTATTTAACTATCAAATAACATTCACCAACGACCATAATTAAGTAATTTCCAAATTATTTATTAATCTCAAAATATCTTCACAGGATATATTTCCACTCTTCAACCCTTTGAAAAAAAATAGTTTTCAAATCCCTTTTCTCTCTTGGAAAAAAATTCCCACCCAATTGTTTTATTTCTATTGAAAATCGCCAAGCGTTAATATTTTTAAAATAATTTAAAACTCTTTGTCCAGAAATATATATACTTTAAAACATTTTAAAATAAAAACTATTTAAAACACTTAAAATAAAATCTATTTAAAACAATTACTTAAAAATACACACACACACACACACACACACACACACATATATATATTTTAAAACTCATGAAATAAAACTATTTAAAACACCTTATTAAAAGTATATACTTATTTCTCATGTATAACTTAAGCCCAAAACAAATTTAAAAATATAAGTTATGAAATTTTATACCAAGTTCCAAGTAAAAACTTTTGCCAACTTCCTTTAAATAAAACTATTTTATAAAATATAAATATTAAATAATTTTCTTTTAAATCATAATACTAGTTAAACCTTTCAAGTAATTTACTTATATAATTAACTTATTAAATATTTACTTTTAAAAATTTTAAAACTATTAATTAATAGTTTCTATTAAAAACATTCTTTTAAAGCCACTTTAAAATCTCTAACTTATACTTTGAAGACTTTCTTTGAAAATAAACTTGGCTTTTACAGAAAATACACTTCCCATTTAAACATAGCCATCAAATCATTTATAAATCCCTTACGATTTATTCTAGTTTAATTTATGTCACAATTCCGTAAATTTCCTACCCACACTTTTAAAATATAAAAACACTATTTATTTTTGAAAACAAATTTCCCCGTCGTTTATAAATTCCTATCGTGAATTTACACTTCCAAATATCTATTCATATTTTATTTTTCTTTGTAAACCTAGTTTATAAATTCCATAGTCTCGTTCTCTTTTAAAACATAGTTTTAAACACTAAAACAATTTCCAAATCGATTTTCAGATTTTACTCCATTTAAAAATAGATTCCTTTACTTATTCAATTTTAATTTAAAACACATTAATTTCATATTTAACTTCTTTATTATGATTTAAAATCTTATTTAACAAAAAATACCAATTTCATATTTATTTCAAAATTCTTCTTTTATTCTTCCTAAACCATTTAAATTCTCAATTTAAAATAAATCTTTTATTCCTTTAATTAATATCACTTAAGTTTTTTTGAAATAAATCATTTATTCCCATTTATTCGAAAATCTCCTTTTCCATACTTGAAATTAATTTATTATAATATAAAAATCAACTTTTATCCTTTTTCATTCATTCTTTAATTTATCCAAATTCTTTATAAATATTTTACTTAAAATTCTCTTTTTGATTTCCTCAAAAATCCCATTTTAATATTCTGATATCTCAATGTACCCAATTATATTTAATTAAACCATAGCATTCAATATTTTCAATTACCAATATAATCTATCACAGATTATCAAATAAATCATATCACAGAGTACTAAAATGATCTAAATATTTTGAGGAGTCCAGTTGGATCCCTCCAACCTATTTTCCTGCATCCACAGATGTTTAGCACAACAAATAAAATACCAATCCCGCTTCAAGGTGGGATATCACGGTATAACGGGTCATTCGCTATTATGCGGGGCGCATAAGGTCTCATCCGCTATATAATGCGGGAAATCAATCACTCCAATATATACTATATATACTACTATATATAAATACTATCACATCCAGACAGATAACAATTATCAATGCAATCAAACAACCAATAATTTAAATTGAACTATTAAATTTAAAGGTAATCCATATGAGTGAGATTAACTCACCTTTGATTTTTAACTCACATTCCACTTTCATTCCGGCTTGTTTCTCGACTTTAGACCTTGTATAAACATTATATTGTTTATAAATATTGAGATAATCAAACAATTTATTATCATTTAAAAAATTTAATATAATTAAAACTAAAAATTTCCCTTTTAAAAATCTTTTAGTAGCTGTAATAAATCAAATAAGTTAATTTAACTAATTAATCACCAAATCCATTGTTTAAAATAAACTATTAAATTAAAAATGTGTATAATTATTTCCTTTATTATTTTCCCTTGAAACTACATATACTAAAAATAGGTATTTACATATAAAAATTTAACTTTTATATAAACTCTATAATAAATTTTTACATTTTTGTTTCTTTCTAACTTTTCAATGTAAACTAATTTCTATTTTCATATATGAATTAAAATAAGTGTGTACACATATATTCGTAAAAAAAGCAGGGTTAATTTAAATCTTACTGTAAATACTTTTTTTCAACAATCTAATCTGTAAATACATGCATGTTATTCAAACTACAAATAAATAAATAAAAACGAATACCTCTGCTCTCGAATCGATCCCTAAATCGCGATTCATTTGCCTGACCCCACTTCCATCAGCGACCCTCCAAGTGCCACCTCAATCGGCAAAATCGCACGCGGCCCCATCTCACGTGACCAAGTCGCAAATCCAGAACCACCCAAACCCAAGCTATGCCTACCACACTTGTCAACTTGGCCCCTTGTGCGTGCGTACGCAAATGCTCACCACCGCTTCGAACGCCAGCGCACGTCCGGTCAACACTTCCATGAAGAGCATCATTCCTCCTTCCATCTTCGGTTGGGAACCTTCGAGTTCAATTTCCGTTTAAAATTAGATCGAGAAATTTTCTGATGGTTTAGATTTGAAATTGATAGAGAATTCAGGGATTGGGTTTTAACAGTGTAAATGGAGAAATAAGGTAGACGAAATTTTAAGTTCGGCCATTGATTTCTCTTTAAGCTCTATGTTTTTAATTTGAACGAAAATGGTTTCATTTTTTTTCCTCTTTCTTTTTGAACAGATATTCATCATTTTTTTAGAGGATGCATGTTTGACGTTGAACACGTGTTGAAATTTCTTCTACGTGTTTGTCTTGAAACAGTATTGCAAAGCAATTATGTTATATATATATATATATATATATATATATATATATATATATATATATTTTGAATTTAAATTCAAGTTTAATTCGTCTTGAATTCGCAATTAAAATCTCAACCTCCTATCAAGGCGTGCCGCTAGGCGTTTATAATGTTATATGCCTATTTTGAACAAAATGGAAAAGGTTTTGAGTCCTAATTTGATCATATGGAGAAGATAGCTTTTTGGACCAGTTATTTATTAAATTTTCGATATAGATTTTGACGCGTTTATCTATCGTACGACCAATCAATCACTTGTAACACTATGAAAACTGAAATCCGATAATAATACAATATTACGGATCCGATGGAACTAGTTTCATCGAAATCCTAGACTGCCTCGGAAGGCTATTTTAAATATCAAATTTAAACAGTATATTTTAAAACTGAACAAAACACTTCCACATTCAATTCTAAAGCTTTCATTATCTTCAGTACTAATAATATAAACTTTATAAGCTATTGAAATATTTTTAACAAGCTTTTAAATTCCAGATTTAATACTTTACCCAACTTTCAATAATTAAATTCAAAAATTTAATTGTCAAATAAATAGTGATATTTGAAATTCAAGTTAAACTAACTTCCAAATATTTAAAATCAATTAAATATTTCAATTTCAAATATCTAGAAATGTCGGTTCATCACATTTTGTTGGGTCGATCATGTGATGTTCTAGATGCCTACTTCGATGTGTATGGTCTAAACGATCGATTTGACAAAGAAGAAAATAAAGGACTTTTAAATCAGAAAACTCTAGTCCTACTTTAGGATTTATGCGAGAAAGTTAGGTGTTTTCTCTGATACTTAGTGATGATGGCTTACGACTCATGATGGGTATTTAGAGATATTAGCGACTTAGATGACTAGGTTATTGGAGTTGTAATGGCGATTAAGGAGGACATGTTCGATGATAGGAACATGTATGTGGGACGACGATGGGTTCTACTATGGAGATGAATGAAATGATGATGTGTTCGGCTATGGAGATGCACGCAATGGGATCATTAATAATTGGAGGTTTCGAGTATGCTTGTAAAATGGGGCTTGTGACGCTCACTTGGATTATGTTCTTATCTCGAATCTTATAACTGCAATATTATTTTACCATAGACATTATGGCTATAAGTCAAGTTTCTAGCCTTTGAAGTAGCATAGATTTAAGCACCGAGTAATGAAGATTTTCATTGGTCTCCAGCCAATGATGGGGCCATAAGAACTACCATACATATAACATCTTAGAATTTTACCGTTTTAATTTTAACTGTTTAATTAATTTTAAATATTTAATAATTGGTATTTAAATTTTAATAGCTGATATTCAAATATAGGAATTTAATTTAAACTATTTGATTTTCAAATTAATAATAACTAAATGTATTTAATAACATCATTTAATATCCTTTTGTAAATGAAAAATAATGAAAATTTATTTCTAATAAATGAATTGATTTTTAATAATGTATTTTTATTTTATTTAATCGATTTATTTTATCGATGAGTTGATAACTTCATTTTCGTAGGTGGAACTATAAGGACTCCAGATCATTTCCATTAGGTCCGGATGGTCCAAGCGAGCCAGAATGAGTATAAGCGTTGATATATTTCGTCTGTTTGATCAAGAGTTAGAAGGTCGAGTTTGGTTTGTAAAAATTTAGTGGCCTAAAAAGTTAACTTATGTATATGTTGGAATTATGTATCAAAAATTGTTTTATTGACTTCAAGTGTATTTTTCTAAGAACGTCGGTAAGCATGCCCCGATTTGATTTCGTAAAATTCCAGTGTGAATTGTGTAGGTTAGAATTTATATACAAGGGTCCTCTGCTCCTCTCGTTTCTCAACTTAAAAAGCTAACCCTAGAATTTACACTGGTCGCCATTATAACAATAGCTGCATCCAACGGCCCTCGATGATCGGAGCCAAATGGGGTTGTTCTAGTCGAAGCGGCCAATATGTAAAATATTCGAGACGATGAGACAAAGGGATTGGACGGTCGAATTTGGATCGAGATGTGGTGGCCTGGATCTCGATTTGAATGCGGTGGCTATTTGGGTTTAGCGGGTGGGAGTAGGCATTGATGTTTGTTGGCGTGGGTTAGCTCATGGTCGGGGCAACCTTTTGAGGTGGTGCAGCGCAATCTGAAGCCTATAGCGGTGGTGGTTTGAGGTTGAATGGAGGTCATGGATTTTGAATATTAACGGTCGAGATTAGAACGAGGGTGGATTAGTTTTATAATTAGGGTAATGTTAATTAATTTAGGAAGTGAATTTAATTATATTAATTAAATTCCAAAAATAAAAAAATTAATATCTTACTACAAGGTCCAAATCGAAAGTAATTAGTAGCGTTGCACTAGTAAGGATTTCATCTGTGTATTGTAATTGGATTGGTGTAGTTCGAAGCTTGTAGAATTTTATGCTAAAATCGAATGCCTGTTTGATTTTAGTACAAACTGAAATGCTATGGCAATAACTCGAATTTCACTGAGTTTACTCAGTTTTAAATTAGATATAAAATATCTATGATGCTATAAGTGTGTTATTGAATGCTTGGTTGATATTTTAGACGTTATTGTTGTTATTTGATTAATTGCTTGGTTTAAATCCCGTTTTGGAAAACTGACGACATATTAACTAAATTTTTGTAAACCCATATGTTTATATATATATATATATATATATATTATCCGTAACCGTTGTTTTGTAGAGAACATTTGTAGAGGGACCCTGAAGGGTTTCTTACCAATGATAATTATTTATTTCGTTATGTTGCTATGTTGATGTTTAATTAAATAAATCGGATATTCTATTTAAATTGCTTAATTGTCATTATAGCAATTTTCGCTATGCCGTCATTATCAAATATCACCTCGTAAACCCTTTATGTGTGTTAAACTTGAGCTTGTATTTTACCAAAATAGATGTTTAAAATTCATTAATCATTTTAGTAAATGACATTTAAATTAAATAATCATTTTAACAAAAGATGCTTAAAATTAACTAATTATTTTGATTAATGAGATTTCAATTTAATAAGTCATTTTAATGTATGATAATTGAATTTTAATTAATCAATTGATGATGTTTAAGGTTAATTAATTATTTAAATTAATATTATTTGAAATTATTTAATCAATTACAATTAAGGATATTGAATTTAATAAATTATTTCAATTAATGATACTTGATTAATCATTTTAATTAATGATATTTGAGTTTAGTTAATCATTTTAATTAATGACATCCGAGTTTAATTAATTATTTTAATTAATGACGTTTGAGTTTAATTAACCATTTTAATTAATAATATTTTAAATTTAGTTAATAATTTTAATTAATGATGTTTGAAACTAATTAACCATTTTAATTAATGATATTTGAATTTAGTTAATCATTTTAATTTATGATATTTGGATTTATTAATAATTTTAACTAATGGTGTTTTACAAGTTAATTAAATGATTTACTAAAAGTGTTTAAAAGTTATTAACTGATTTAGCGTTTCAGAGTTAATGAGCTAATTTGACAAAGTTGTTCTAAAACATAATTGATCAAATTATTAAAAGAGATTACAAATGTGATTAATTATCTTTCAGGATAATTAATATTGTTTTAAAATTTATAAATAGATTTTAGACTTATTTTCCTTTGGGAAACTTAATGTGGTTTTAAAATTATAAAAGAGCTGTACATAAATTATCCTTAGTAATAACAAATGTTGTTTTGAATTTATAGATGATAGTTTATAAACGAGAAAATCCTTTAACATGGACGGTTTAAAAGTGAAACTAAGTATAAATTGTTTCGGGTAGTTTTAATGACGTTTGTTTCTGACCCATATTTTAATGTAATTAGTATTATAATTTTTACCTTGAAAAGAATATTTCAAAGAGTATTTTAAAATATTTTACAATATTTGAAATGTGAAAATCAAGATCAAATGTGAATCTAATGTTTTAAAAGTTTGATTCATTTATTAGTGTTAAGTGTATGTGATATAATTCCTCGATAGAAATCACTTTGTTATACCCCAATAGTTGATTTATCAACTATCTGCTTTGATTTTGCCATCTTCTTTATATTTTCTCACTTTAAAGACGATGTGTTGCTCATTTGAGCTTTGTGATCCTTTGTTAGAAAGGACTAAACCTAAAGATCGAGTGAAAGCAAAGCTATGTAGGGTTACTCCCATTATGGTATTTTCAAATCCACCATAGATTGACTTTGGTTTTGCACATAAATATGTGAAATACTTAAATTCTCGGTAATAGTTGGTGGGTACAGCTTGAACGTGTTCGAAAGCCATTAGAGTTCTCAAGTATATTTCTAGAGGTATACTTTCGGTAAAGAGGGTGCAACCTCCTAGTCACTGTTGGTAAAACTTCTTTTTTCTCTATTGTTAATTAATTTCTTTAAATTGTTTCCTTAATTGAATCGAGAAGTGGTTTGTACTCTTCTTTAAGTTTATTTATTTATGTCCATTCTTCCAAATTTTGGGCTTTTACCTTGTTTGTTCATTCTTTCCAGTTTGGATTGTGTTCAGATTATTTCAGCTCTTTTAAGTCTGGATTTGGATATTATTTATGCCCATTCCTTAAGTATGGGATTTGTTCTTACTGGTATTCATTTATTTGGATTTTTTTCTTGTTGTTTATTTCCACTTTTTTCTCTATGGATGTTGTTCTTGTAAGATGAAAACTAATTCTGCGTTAAGCGGCGTGGTCTCACAATTTTTTTTATGTTCATCATATAACTTGATTTTCTTAAGGCTGGTTTTCTAAACTAATCCGGATGTTATTTTATTATAACTCCAATGTTAGAGCGAGTATTTTCCTAGGTTGGCTTTGGTGATATGGAGTTGTAGAGAAGAATTGCGAGGACCCGTTTCTTCGAATCTCGGCAATCGATGCTAATACATCCTTGGTATTCATGTGGCGTAAATCTAAGTGCAGGAGAAGCAGATTCTTAAGGGTAAGAAAAATAAAGGCAGAACAAAATCTTACATAGATCATTTCAACATAGATTTTACAGTAGAAATTTGAATACATTTATCAGAGTTTAAAAATAGACAGTTATAAATTCTTGTCCTTACAAATGCAAAGTACTATATTAAAAGAATGTGGTGGAAATAGATAAAAATCTTCAAAAAATAAATCCTTTAACTCCATGCTTCAAGCACCATCCAGATTTCCTCTAACTAAACCTGACTACTAGGCTACATGAGAAAATTAGGGCAACCCTATTTTAAGAAAAGGGAAAAATAAAGTTTGGGTCATTCATAGGACTCGTATGAGAACTCGAAATACACGTGAGGTATCTCATAAGACCACACCACACACAAACACGAAACAAGTTTTTACCTTATGACAACCAAATCAATATTATGTAAAAAAGGATATTATTTTTAATGACATTTCTTTGAAAACATTTTCATGTAAACTTATGAATCTTAGCCAAAATTGTTATATCGATTAAATTTCAGCATACTAGCCACAAACGTGGGTTTTAAAAACAAAATGGCATGCACTTACTAGAGAATGGATTTCCATATAAATGACTCGGTGAAGGGACTATCTTCCAGCAGTACATCCTTAGAAGAATGTACCAAGGCTATGGAACATCTGTCCTCTACCAACATAAGACCAACCTACCATTCTCACTAGATAGTACTGAATATGTCATCGCCGTGGTCGTTACTGACCTATCCAAGTGCTCGATTAACACACCACATTAATTTAAACCCGAATGTCATACTGGATAGAAATATATCTAGAAGGGGATGATCATATACTAATGGTTGCAAACCACATAGCCTTGCTGCATCTACCCTATTTTGGCCATTTTCTGGTGTGATGCTGGAGGTAACGATTACCTTTTACATAGCACATTATCTTTCTTTGAATGTCACACTGCCATTCCATGGTCACACAACTGATTTATAGAAACATATGATTCCTAAGCTCGTACGTCTTTGGAAAGGGTGTTAAGCTAACAGAAGTTTCTTTCTCCATCACCAAACAGAAGATACGTTCATAGAGATCATTTATGTAACAAGAAATGCAACATCAAACATTCGTCCATACAAGTTCGTTCTTGGATTGAACGAAGTCGAAGGCCCTCTCCTACCACTTTCTATCGAGAGTTACCCTTAAGATTAGTAGCAAGAAGTTCTTGCAACCCAAAGAGTTTCAAAAATGAAAGGACCACTGCTGCTTTAGTATTTGGGAGCTAACCAGAGTTATCAACAAGCAGTCCTTTTCCCCAAAAAATCTTCGATCTTCATCCTTTAATTTCTTTATCAGTATTCATTTTTCTAATGCATACATTAGTTCAAAATGATTTTCGAAAAGAAATTACCCAAATCAGACCCCAGTTCCTTTATTCTAATTATCGGTAAAAAGTGGTTCTATAAATAGGGAATCATTCTTTAATTGATTAAGTTCTTTTTATCAAAATCTCTTCTAGAGATATATATTTCCAAATCATTATTTTCGATATATACGGAATCATTAAACCTCTCTTATCAAAACCTTTGATTGATTAAAACCCTTTTTAAGCTTAGTATATTTCGAAATCATTTCATTTTTCACTTAGGAAAATATTTCCAAATCATTTCATTTAAATCTTAGCAAAGATTTCTTAATACAAAACTTAATATTTTGATTGAGTTACAATCATGTTATCAAGGATGTTAATCCAATATCAGTAAATATTAAGTAAGCAGAATCTGTAGAAATCATCTAATTCTACTCAATATCAATTTTCATATTCAATAAATACTATGGATGGAATAACGGTGAAATCACTTTTTAAATTCCACAAATAGTACGAGTTCCCTCTTTGGGTTTTAACACTAAGTATAGGAAGATTATCCCCATAAGATCCAAGTTTGTTTAAGTCTAGGAAATATTATTCTTTATTCTATGGAAGATTTTGATTCGAGTAAATAAAATTTATTATCGCCTCCATTGGACCAGTTCGGATTGCTAGGGAGAGCAGGAAACTGGTTTTTCAAATCAAAGCCTAGAAACTATCACTTTGATACCCAGAAGGTGGTCAAGTAACTTGATCTGCTCTAAATCATTTAACATTTAACCATTCCATAAATCCTTTAAAACAACTTCAAAATATTTTACTAATCATTTTAAAACATTTATAAAAGATTTGGAAAATAATGGGTTTGTCTAAAGTAATATTTCAAAAGTTATAAAAATGTGCTGCGGAAAAGTGTTGCAAAAAGTCCTTTTAAAGCTATATTGAGCAAAACAACTTTTCATCATTTTGAAATTCATTTTGATATATCAAGTCACTTTTAAAACATTTTAAATGAATTTTAGAATTTATTTCATATATTAAACATTTTTAAAATATAATTTTCAAATAAATCCATTTTTGGATTTCGAACTGCAAAACCATGATTTTTCAAAAGACTGGTTTTTCTCATATTTCAAAATCTACTAATTGATATCTCAATTTTCTTTCTTTTTTGAAAAATATGGATTTAATAGTTTGGGAAATTCTTATCTCAAAAAATTTCGAGCTAAATTCCATTCTATGCACTCGTTTGACTTTTATGGCGTGAAATCGCGAACTGTTACACAACGCACGTATTTTTGACTAAATTTCCAGTTATCTTTCAGACTTCACCAAAACACATTAATATGTTTATCAAACATTTCAAACCCATTTTTAAAACTTTTTAAAGAGGTTTAAAATTCCATGTACACCAATTCATTAATAAAGAAAAGTGATTTGCTTTCTGCTTATCTACGTGTGTTTCCATGACTTTAATATATATATATATGTATGTATGTATGTATGTATGTATGTATGTATGTATGTATGTATGTATGTATGTATGTATTCAACATTCATGTTAAACAGCCATCATCAACAATCATAATCAAACTTATATAACATCAAATAGCATATAATACTATAATTGAGGAGTTCTCGCTTTCATTTTCCCTTCAAGCTAATATAAAATTGGCTATAGCTCGGCTACAATGGCTTTAAACTCTACGAAACCAAATTATTTGACCTTGAATAGGCTTAAACAACCCTACTATGCAAGCGACCTTGATGAGAAGAGGGAGAAAGGCTCGACCATGGTGGTGATAGTAGATGGTCGTGATGGTAGATGGCTTTTAAGGGCATTACCAGCAATGCCATAAATGATAAAGTTAGGGGTATATCCCTAGGGGCAATTATGTAATTAATTACATATATCTAACTCATTGACCAATCTTATTTGAAATAAAAGATATTTTATTCCTATTATATACTTTATATAATATGATTATATTAATTAATTAACTTAATTAAAAGTATATTTAATAGAAAATTCCATAAATGGTATATTTTGTGATAGGAGTTACAAATGTTATAACCGTTAGTAATTTATCACAACAAAACAAATATACCATTTTAGATTTTCCTAGTCAAGATGCATCGAGACTGGATATCGATGTATCCGTTATGACCGGAGTACGTAACGCTCTCTGAATGTTGGGCAATGTATCACTCATAATTATAGGGGGCATCTAGAGGTTACGTACTAACAGTTATTGGATAACTATGGAACGACTCGCTCAATAGTTTTCTATTAGTTAACATAACTAAGATCAAACATAAAATATCGATGTAAGTGATTTACACAGTTCCCTTGACTTGAGAATAATGTGGATCTTCAATATGAATGCTCCGCTTTGATTATAGCCAAATCCTGGCATGGTGTGACGCCCCATCCCAAGACTAACATTGACAAAGAGTATTACTGGGTATTATTGTCTACTAATGCAGAGAATAGCGCTAGGTAGGAGTGACCATTTGTAACCATGTCTTAAATATATATTGCATATGTCGAAAATGCCATATTTTTTTTCAAGTGGATCGACATATCCAATAAATACTTAATACAAATCCATATGTGCCTATAGGATCTATCAGAACAAAATACAATAACTCGAATGGAAAACACATCAGGATAGTAGATCATCATCATATATATATATACACACACATATACGGATACATCACAGAGTATACAAAATGATACATGTCAAGTTGTATAGCAACCACAATACACAAGTGAGTCAAAAGAATATACATATCCGAGTAGCAACCAAAAAGGACTATACAAAAAGCTATAACAAAAAATGCTAGTAGAATTGTCCATGCGAAAGCAGAATAGGATAAGTTCAAATGTACCTAAAATGAAATACCTCGGTCTGACCCGAGTATAAAATACACGGTCAGTCTAGCTAAACAAATCAGTTTACAAGGATAAACGATAATACGAGCATAAGGATAATGTGATAATATTCCCAAATGGGAAGGAACAATTTAAAATGTATGATTACATCAAGTGATAATATGGTATCACTACACAAACATATAACCTCAAAAGAGACAAAATAACCCATAAAACGCTGCGATCCTCGTATCATCAACATTCATAAAACATCAAATATGGTTTAGGAAAAAAAAAACTAAACCACCCATCTTGACAAACCCAAAACATGCATAAAGAGATCTCATCTCAAACATGCCATAAGGAAAATATATTTCCAAAGAGGAGAATAAAATCTCAAGTAAATGTCAAAAGGAAAATCTCATATAACGCCTGTGCAGGCTACTCACATCTCCAAAATAGAACTCACAATGTAAAAATTCCCGAAAGGTAATTGCCACAAATATATATCAAATGGTTCAAAGGACCAAAAGAGCAGCTGTAACGACTCGGAATTTTGGATATTTGAAATTGAATATTTGATTGATTTTAAATATACAAGTGTTGATTTTTTTAACTTGGATTACAAATATGACTATTTATTGGGTAATTAAATTATTGAATTAAACAATTGGAAATTGAAAAAATATATTGAATTTTGGTTTTTAAGCTTGTTAAAAATAATTTGAAGTCTCATAAAATTTACATTGAGAATACTAAAGATAATAGAAGTTTTTAAATTGAATTTAAAAGTGTTTTGTTCATTTTTAAAAATATATCGTTTAAATTGACATTTAAAAATAGCGAGGTTAAGTTTTGGAATTTGACAAAACCAGTTCCATTAGGTCCGCAATAATGTTTTATTATTGGATTTCAAATTTTATAGCGTTTGGAGTTGTCGTATGATCATACGGTATATAAACGCACTGAAATCTATATCGAAATTCAGTATTATAACTGGGTCCAAAAAGCTATCTTCTCCATACGATTGAATTTGGACTCGAAACCTTTTCCTTTGCGTTCATAATGGGGTATAATATTATAAACATCTAGCGACATGCCTCGAAAGGAGGTCAAGATTTTGAGTTCCATTTATCGAGACTGTTCAAATTTAATTATATATATATATATATATATATATATATATATTCTGGTCAACCAGCTGAAAAACTTATCACATCAGAACCTTTTGATTTCAATTCAAATATCATTGTAGCATGTTGCTTGAAGCACGCAACTCGTCCCTCTCCTTTCTTTCAGTCAAAAGTCATGCAACCTCCCCTTTTAAAACAGCACGCAACAGATTTTCTTTTCAAAAAAAAATAATGGCCTAACAAAATCGCGACTATTTTTGCTCGCTTCCATCTATGTTCGAATCCGAGATTTCAAAAAAAAAAATCAAAAAAATGGCGGAAAAAAGAATTCAAAAATCGAACTCATATCGACTGTGCAAATTAATTCATCCACTTTCAAATCGAAGCAGTTGAAGGAGAACGGAGGCTCGACAATGGTGTCGATCAACTTGGGGGCATAGTGTGTTTCAAGCTAGGGCTTGAATGTCAATCGTGTGAAGGGGGGATTGGTTGGGAGAGCCAACGACGGCGATTATGACCTTGGGTTCGGCAATGGTTGGTGGCGCCGCACCTATGCGCACGTGGAAGGCCAGAAGGTGCTAGGGATGATGTTCGATCGTAGGAGAAGGTCACGACTTTGGGATTGATGTCTCTTAGAGACACGATTGTCTTCGGGGGTGGTTCTCGAGCAGGCAATGAGGTAGCTAATTTCCTTTTTAAATTTAATAAGGCATGCATAGTTGAAAGAAATTGAAATATATAAGATTTAAAAACAGAGAAAAAAAGTACAATATGGTAAAATGATTCTGTTTTGATTTAATAAATGCATATATATTTTAATTCACATACATATTTTAATTTAAAACAGCAAATATACGTATAATATGAGATTTTAGAAATGGAAATTTCATGTGTCGTAGAGTTTATATAGAAAATTAGTTTTTTAATTCTAATATATCTTTAGTAATGTAGTTTCAAATAAAATAAAATAAAATATATATATTTATACACATGTTAAATCTACTATTTAATTTTGGAGTAATGTATTATAGTGATTAACTTGATTTATTAACTTATTTAATTATTTTTAAAAAAAAATTATTTATCATATGAAGATTAGTTTAAAATTAAATTATTTGTTTAAATTAAAATAATAAAAGGTAATGGATTGTTCAATTATTTCAAATGTTGATCGGTGTCTCTAGATTCTTGTCAATACGAGTAATTAACATTATTAATAGGTATCTCTAAACACTTGTACAGAACAATTCGACACGATATTGTTTTAAATAGGATGAATGAAATAATTTTACCCAAATTACCTTTCTATACGAAAGAAATAATTTTTCATAAATTATTATAAGTATATATGGTTGTTTGGCTGTTAGGAAATGATAATATTAAATTATTATCTTTGCTGTATGGAAATTGAAATAAGGAAGTAATGTTATAACCAAAGTCAAGAAATTTACCCGTATGACAAAATGGAATTTGTAAATGTGAATTATAAATATGATTTATAATTGAAATAGAATGAAAATTCCATATTAATATTTGAATATAGATTGGAAGGATTTGAAATTCGAAAATTTCGAAAAATAATAATTTCCTTTGAGTTGAAAATGATTTTCAAAGACTCTGGAGGAATAGTAGTGATATTATTCGGGAATATTTTTGAATTGGATATGAAATCTGGTGAGATTTGGAATTAAAAATATTTGAAAACGTTTTTAAAAAGTAAAAGCACCAAACTTTCTTCGATCGCTGGAAAATAATTTCGGTGATGACTACAACATCATCGATATTTATTTTTGAATTTCTAAGAGAGGAATTGCTACCCAGGTATTTTGGATTGGAGTTTGTTAGCAATAATTAGGTTGATTTTGAAACGAAAAAAAGCATAGTTTGACTTTTGGTATATATGACTTCCAAAATGATTTTAGAAATACTTAAGAAATTGTTTAAACTCTGGAATCTTATTTAAATGTTTATTGAATATAAATGGGTTAGAAAACTTATAAAAAAATTGAAATTTGTTTAGAATAAAATTTAACTTAAGAAGAGTTAAATTAAAGTAAGTGCGAGAACGAAATAAGTTAAAAAGGTAAGCCAATTAAATGAAGTAAAATAAAGAGAGTAGCGAATGGAATGTAAATAAGTTGAAAACTTATACTAGTTAAAATTTTGAAATAAATTGAAATGCAACTGAATTAACTTAAAGAAAAGTGAATTTTGAGGGAATGAATCTAAGTAGGCTAAATGGAATAAGTTTTTGAAAATAAAATTTAATAGTTGGAAATAATTTATGAATAAATAAATATTTAGTATAACTAAATGGAAATTGGAACTAAACATTTGAATAATGTTTAAATTTGAAATAGTTTAAAATAAAATGAGTAAAATAAACCAATTAAGTGAAACAAAATTAGCAAGTAAACTAACCGATTTAAATAGGTAGGCAAATGAATTGAAACTGAATATTAGGATGATATTTTATTTAAATTGTGTAAATAAAGTGAAATCGAAAAATTAGTTTGAATGGGCTAAATAAAATGAAAGGTTTGGAAATAAAAATTGATTGAGATATAAATAAATGAGTCAATGGAACTAATTAAAGAAATGGTTAATTAAATAAGGTTTGGGATAAGATGCGTAGAATTCAATATTTGAAAATGAAAGGTTAATTGAATTCATATGGAATTGGAGATCCAATAATATAAACCAAAGTGGTGAAATGGAAATAAATATTTAAGTGTGTAAAATATTTATATTGAACTAAAGAAGAAATAGTAAATTTCTTAAGTAAAATTGGTATTGGGAACATATTCAAAGTTACTATTTAAATGAAGATTAAGTAAAGTGTGAAATGGCAAATTGTGAATAAGTGAATGGAAACCAAAATAAATGTGAGAAAAAAGAGAATTGATATAGCTAATAAATAAGTTGAAGTAAATACTTAGGATGTGCGTATATGATTTTATTTGTATAATGATTTGACTCAGATTCGAGCATAGAATTTCAAGATAGTTATATCCATCCGATTTGGGATATTTCACTCGATTTTCGACGGCGAACCCTGGATATGTATTTTTGATTGATCCAGAAATTCTCTATCATAGTACATGGCTATGTAAGAAGAATGATGGTTTGTGATCAAGGAACTAGATCTGAGCCCGCAGTAGGGAATCGGGTGAACGATATTAGGTCGGAAGTGAAATTGTGTGATTAAGTGAGCGATCTGATTTGATATTGCGTACGGATGATATGTGTGCATCGTATGGGCTTAAGTAAAGCAAATTTTGAAAAGGAAGTGAATAAAATGATTTTGGCTTCTGTGTTTGGATATTACTGCTAAGTAGGATATGTGGGTGTTTTAAAAGAAAAAGGAAATTATTGTTTTTGAATTCAAAAGATAAATTTGAATTGCCCGAAAAAAGGTATGTATTTAAATTGTCATATGAAATTTAATGGTTTTCTGATCTAGCCACTTGGATTTTGTTTTCTTTTGAAATTTGGGGCTGTTGAGGCAATTTTGTAATTGTTCCGATCTAGTCGTGCAAAGGAGACGCTGGTGAAATTTTTCGAAAATTTTGAGAGTTAGAAAATTTTTAAGAAATTTTGATAGTATAAAAAAATTGAACTATAAATTGAATTATCGAGGAGATAATATTATTTGGAACGTATGAATGAGTTTGGAAAATTGGTAAGGGTGTTAGTGTGTCTTTAATAAAAACATTGTTTTGGGGAGTTGTAAAAAACTGTTTTTTGGGAAAATAATAAGTGAGTATTGGGTCGTTCTTCTTACCTGGCAATTTCGAGGACGAAGTTCTTATAAGGGGGATGAATGTAACGACCCGGAAATTTGGATATTTGAAATTGGAATATTTAATTGATTTTAGATATTCAGGTATTGATTTTTTTAATTTGGATTTCGAATATAACTGTTTATTGGGTAATTAAACTATTGAATTAAACAATTGAAAATTGAAAAATATATTGAAACTTTGTTTTTAAGCTTAATAAAACTAATTTGAAGCCTCATAAAATTTATATTCAGAATACTGAAGATAATAGAAGTTTTAAAATTGAATTTAAAAGTGTTTTGTTCAGTTTTAAAAATATATCGTTTAAATTGACATTTAAAAATAGCCTTCGGAGGCATAGTCTCGGAATTTGACGAAACAAGTTCCAGTGATTTCGTAATAATGTTTTATTATCGGATTTCAAATTTCGTAGCATTTGGAGTTGTCATGTGATCATACGTATATAAAGCACTGAAATCTATATCGAAAATTCAATATTATAACTGGGTCCAAAAAGCTATCTTCTCCATATGATCGAATTAGACTCGAAACTTTTTCCTTTGCTTTTGGAATAGGGGTATAGCATTATAAACACCTAGCGGCACGTCTTGATAGGAGGTCAAGATATTGAGTTTGCATTTATCGAGACAGTTCAAATTTAATTAAAAATATATTATTATATTCTGGTCGACCAGCTGAAAAACTTATCACATCAAAACTTTTTGATTTCAATTCAAATATCACTATAGCATGTTGGTTGAAGCACGCAACCCGTCCCTCTCCTTTCTTTCAGTCAAAAGTCACACAACCTCCCCTTTTAAAACAGCACGCAACATATTTTCTTTTCAAAAAAGTTATAATGGCCCAACCAAATCGCGACTATTTCTGCTGGCTTCGTTCTATGTTCGAACCCGAGATTTCAATAAAAAAAGCATTTCAAAAAAAAAAATGGAAGAATCAAGAATTCAAAAATCAAACCTCATATCGGCCGTGCAAATTACTTCCTCCACTTTCAAATCAAAGCAGTCTAAGGAGAACGAGAGGCTCAACAATGGTGTCAATCGACTTGGGGGTCGTAGTGTGTTTCGAGCTAGGGCTTGGCTATCAATCGCGTGAAGGGGAGAATAGTTGGGAGAGCCAGCGCATTGTGACCTTGGATTTGGCAATGGCTGGTGGCGCCACAACTACGCGCATGTGGGAGGCCAGGCGGTGCTGGGGAGGAAGTTCAATTGAAGGAGGATCACGATTTAGGGATTGATGTCGCCCAGAGTCGCGATTGTCATCAGGGGTAGTTCTCGAGCAGGCAGTGAGGTAGCTAATTTCCTTTTTAAACTTAATAAGGCATATGTAGATGAAAGAAATTAAAATATATAATGTTTAAAAATAGAGAAAAAAAAAGTATAGTAAAGTAAAATGTTTCTGTTTTGATTTAATAAATATATATATTTTTAATTCACATACATATTTTAATTTAAAACAGTAAATATACGTATAATATGAGATTTTGGAAATGGAAATTCCAAATGTCATAGAGTTTATATAAAAAATTAGATTTTTAAATCTATTATAGATTATCTTTAGTATATGTAGTTTCAAATAAAATAAAATAAAATAAATATACTTATACACATATTAAATCAACTATTTAATTTTGGAACAATGTATTATAGTGATTAACTTGATTTATTAACTTATTTAATTATTCTTAGTTACTAAAAAAATTTATTTATCATAGGAAGATTAGTTTAACATTAAATTATTAGTTTAAATTAAAATAATAAAAGGTAATGGATTGTTCAATTATTTCAAATGTTGATAAACCATATAATGTTTATACAAGGTTTAAAATCATGGAGAGACAAATCAGTTTGGGTCGGATTGCAAAACAAAAATAAAAGTGAGTTAATCTCACTCAAATTGGATTACTAGCTAATTTAATCAGTTAAAATTAATTTATTGGTTGATTGCTCGAAATTGATAATTATTATCCGTTGGATGTGGTATATTATACATAGGAGTGTGTGTGTGTGTGTGTGTGTGTGTGTGTGTATTTGAGTGATTGATATTTCCGCATTATATAGCGGATGAGAGCCTAGGTGCCCCGCATAATAGCGTATGATCGTATATACCACGATATCCCACTCGAAGTGGGATCGGTATTTTTATATTGTGCTAACATATGTGGATGCAGGGAAATAGGTTGGTGGGATCCAACTAGATTCCTCAAAATTTTTGAATTTATTTTCATATTCAATTAAATGAAATGTTGAATATTTTGTGATATATTATGTAGGAAAATTAATTGATTTGATGTTAATATATTGCTGGATATATTGTGACATTTTAAAAATGTAAATATTGAATTTTCAAAAGGGGAATAAAAAGGGAAAATTTAAAGTAAGAAATTTATAGTAAAGATGGATAAATTTAAAAGGAAAGAATCGGGAGAGTTAAATAGATTTATTTTTAAATCCTATCTAATAAATTCTGGAATATGGAAAAGACCAAGGTCTTGAATAAATTGGGATTAAAGGATTTTAATAGTAAGGACTTGAGCAATATTGATTTTACGTACAAAGGGATTATTTTAAAATTTAAGTTTAAATGAGTTTGGAAAAATAAAAGGAGAATTTTGAGTAGGGTAAAAATTAATACTTCAGATTTAAATAAGATTTTAAATCATAATAAAGGAGTAAAACTGGAATTAATGTATTTTGGAATAAATTTGGATAAATCGAGAAATAAAATTTTAAAAGGGAATTTAATTCATAGAATCGATTTAAAATCGATTAAGTGTTTTGGAAACTGTGATTTAAAGGGAAGTGAGATTATGGAATTTATAAACAGGGTTTTTAAATAAAGTGAATAAATTTCAGTGGATATTTGAGATTTTAAATTCACGGTGGGAATTTACAAAGGAATGATTAAATCGTTTTAAAAATAAAAGAGTAGTTTTAATTTTAAAAGTATGGAAAAGAACATTTACCGAATTGAGACGTAAATTAAATTGGGATAAATCGAGAAGGATTTATAAATGATTACATGAGCTATAATGGAATGAAAATTGTATTTTCTTGAAAATCCAAGTATAATTTCAAAGGAGATCTTTAAGTATAAACTAGAAGTTTTAAAAATGGTTTTGAAAGAATGTTTTAGAAAAATTATTGTTTAGTTGTTTTAAAATTGTTAAAGTAAACTTTATTTAAGTTAATTATAGTAGCAACTATTTTTAAAGGTTAGATTAGTATTTTGATGTAAAGGATAACCATTAAATATTTATACCTTATATGACAGTTTTATTTTAAAAAAAGTAGTTTTTGGGTAAAGTTTTATTTGGGAAATTACTATAGAATTTCACAACTAAAATAGTAATTTAAGTAGTTTTATTTTAGATGTTTTAAGTGTATATTTTTGGATAAAGTGATTTAATTTATTTAAAATCTAAATTTAATAAGACTTGATGCTTTTCAGTGGAAATAAAATAATTGGTTGAATGATTGTTTAATTTGATTGTTAAATAACCGACTATCAATATTGGCCAATGCGCTGATCGTTTCAAAGAGACCGGGATCGGATTTAATTATCCAAAAACCACTTCGATCCGGTTTGAACGTTTGCGAATGAAGACCGTGAAGACGATGAAGACGGTGATTTTTTTTCTCCAGACCCAGGGCAACTTGTATGGATGAATGCTATCAGTCCATCGTCAGGAGGACGATGAGCATTCTAAGTGAATGTGTTCTAAAAAGATAACGTACAGCCTCAAGCCTCATCAACCGAGAATGGCTAAAACAGGGGAGGTGCAGCAAGGCTAAGTGAGTAGCATCCAATTAGGGTAAGATTTCCCATGTCTAGATATCCCTTTATTTTTCGGCTTAGTGGGCGGTTGCTGATCCCAACCGCGGGTTGTCTTATTCGGACTATCCAGTAAGGGGTAGCTCCGGCCTTATGTTGTAGGGGATCGGGAGTGGTCCTCGATACTTTGATCTAGACCTGGTACTGTGATGAGCAGTTGCCAATAGCCCTACCATTATATGGAATCCAATCTCCAATAAGTGCCCTCGGACTTGTTTGTATACCTATTATGCTGGAATTTAATGAATATAACAATTTCAGCTATTTTAATAAGTATTTGCACATAAACACTATTATAATATCAAAGGAGTTTGATATAAAATGTTTTGGTTATCGTAAGGCAAAAACCCGGCATGTTTATTTGTGGAGTGGTCTTATGAATAACTTTGTTTTCAAAGGATTTACAAAATATGAAGATCGAATTGAGTGTGTTTTCTCAAGCTGGTTTTCCAGACTGACTCGGGTGTTGTTTTATTATGATGCTCGGGTCAGATCGAGTATTACAGATATAGGATAGGATGCTGTGGAGTTCCGGAGACGAGCTGGATGGCGAGACGTATATCACATATCTGGTGTATATTCTGCTGTGCAGTGTAAGCTGTATAGTCAGTTTTGTGAGGACGAGTTATTATAACTGTCCAGCTTTGTGCTATTGTTTGATTGTGTACTCTGATGATTGTAAGTATTAAACAGTATAGATTCTTTTGTATATAAATCTGTGTTACATATTATATTTTGTTCCGCTGCGATTTTGAGATTCTGACGTTGTTTTTATTTCTTCTTCTACCTCTTTTTTCTTTAGCCCTAATGGTTAGTATTTCCGTCCTATTTGAGTTGAACTGATGGAGAATATTGTCGACTCAAATGAGTATGGATTTCGTAGGCTGTTACAGCAGTGCACTAGGGAAATCACAAATATCAATGAAATCAACCCAAATATATAAAACACGTGCTTTTGGCCGAAGCCTGCCAAGTACTGTTCTCACAAATATAGGACGCATGTCTCTTAGACATACGTTCTTCAGACAAATAAATATGTCCCTTAGACAAACATCGCGGATGACAACATTCTGAAGGACAACATCCCGAAGGACAACATCCCGAAGGACAAATAAGTCGCAATGACAAATGTCTCTTAGACAAACATCCCCAAGGACAAATGACCCAGTACAGATAAATACGTCTTTTATACAAATGTGTCAAAAACCCTCGGATAGGAACCCAAACTGTGTTAACCTGTGTCCTATACCACATATTCGCAATAAATTGTTTACCAATCGCTGGTAAATTTCACACTCAAAGTGGTAAAAGTTTACCTCATCTCATCGGTAAACTCGACCCGCAGGTCAAAACAATCAAACGGACTAGTCGGGAATTAACCGATAAGAAAAATACACATGTCCCATACCACATATTTTACCCGAACCGTTCCATTCTCCTTCTCGTTCACTCAAATAGTGAAAAAACTTGTATTTTATATATAAAATAATTTACTTGAGAAAACAGACTTTTAATACCAATTTTGAACGCCATATTTGAAAATTCCCTTATTATCGAGAATAAATAGATTCTATATTCGAAAATACTTTAAAATTATCTTATAATAATAAATTAAAATGCCCATTTATTTTAAAAATTATTTCAAAAGGGTTTGAAATAATCTGTGCTCGAAAACAAATAAAAACCCAAAAAATCACTCAAATCGATATTCGAATTAAATTTAAATTTAATCCAAAATTTGAATTTCAAAATCTAAAAAATTTGGCTAGTCCACCGATAGACATCGTGGCCTCAAAACATTTCATAAATATTCCAAAACATGAAGTAAAAGTCAAAAGTCGGATGGAAAATGAACATAAAAATGCATCGGCAATACAATAACCAGGTCTAAAATCTTCTCTGGGTTCAACTTTCGTACATAAAACAGGTGGCCAAATGAGCTTTGATTGAACTAAAAATTGGTATGCACATAGAAAAAAACTTCGGCTTTAAAAAAAAAGAATCGATGAATTCCAACTAGATATGAAAAAATTACGCTGTCTCAAACATGGACTCAGGCCATGTTTGCAACAGTTCAAAAATAGAAATATACCCAGGCCTAAAACCATCTTGGGTCCAACTTACAGGTCTAAAACAGAGGATAAAACAACCTCATATTAAATTGAAAATTGGTATGCACATAGTATGCAACTTCATCTTTCAGAAAAAAAGAACCAATGAATTCCAACTGGAAATGAAAAAGTTACACAGTATCAAAAATGAACTCCAGCCACGTTTGCAACAGTTCAAAAAATCGAAAAATGTACAGACCTAAAAACCATCTTGGGTTCAACTTTCAGGTATGAAATATAGGATAATATTACCTCAGATTGAGCTGAAAATTGGTGCGCATATAATAGAAAACTTTATCTTTTAAACAAAAAAAACGATGAATTTCGACCAGAAATAAAAAAGTTACACTGTCTTAAACATGGGCTCAGGCAATGTTTGCAATAGTTCAAAAAAACCAAATGTACAGGCCTGAAACCCATCTCGGGTTCAACTTTCAGGCATGAAGCAGAGGACCAAATTATTTCGGATTGAGGTGAAAATTGGTATGCATATAGTTGAAAACTTTATCTTTCAAAAAAAGGGATTTGATGAATTTCAGTAAGAAATGAATGAGTTATGCTATCTCAAACATGAACTCAGACCATGTTTGCAGCAATTAGAAAACAAAATTTCTACAGGCAAAAATCTGTGTTTGAGTTGATATCTACCACTGTTTTGAACCTCCAAATAACAATATTTTTCAACCAAAATTTGCAAGAATGAAGTTCAACATGCAAGCTACCAAATGCAAGAAATCCGGCAGCATTTCTTGGCGGAATCAAAAGATATAAGCATGCAAAGAAGCAACCCAAACCAGATTCGTAGAAAAGAAAACTATTAATAAAAAAAAGATTACAAAAGCTCAGATTTTGGTTTTTGAAGCTTTGCTTCAGCTAGAAATTATGAGTTTATCACTCACCTATGCGAAAATGAAGATCAAACTATGGAGAATTAAAGAAAATTGAAGGCTTTGCCTCTGATTATTGCCTCAGGAACCTAAAAATTAAGATAGAACAACATGCAATACAGAAACAGCAGGTTACAGACGATCAACTTTTGAAAATCTGGTTTTGATGAAATAGAAATGGTTTTCATAGTGATTACCTAAGAAAAATAGTTTCAGTTTGATTGAAAACAACAATAATTGGATTGATTTGGAGAATATTTTTGAGCTAGGGTTGAAAGAGGAATGCGTTTCTTAGTTTGTTTCTTCTGTTCTCTTTTACTGTAAGTGAAATTACAGTATAATAGAAACAGAGAAACTCTTCTCTCTACAGGCTAGGCTAAGAAATGGGCTTGGACCCAAAATAAAAGATTTTAAGTAGCCTTAGGAAAAATCAATTTATCACTTAAACACATAAATACACTTATGTAATTAATAAAACAACATTATACACAAAATTTCTACTCAATAAATTACATAAATATATTTTCATGTCTAATAAAACTTTTTGCAACTAATAAAAAGATAGTTTTGTTATGAAAATATATTTAATACCAAAAACTTTATTTTTAAATAAATATAAAATTTACACAAATATTTACATAAATTCTAGTTTTCACTCCAAAAATTATACAAAAATTATTTTCTTGCATAATTAAACGCAATAAACCATATTTCCATTATTTTTATATCCAAAACATATTTTTAAACAAAATTTCATCTTTTCATTTATAATATACAACCTTTAGAAATCGAATATTTCCTTTAAAAATTATTAAGAGTAGTAATTGGCAATAATTAATAAAATTATTGCATTCTCTCTAAATAAAACTTATTTTCTACTCATTATTAACCCGAATAGATAAAATGAAGTTTTTAAAATTTATTTCACATTTTATTTCCCAAAATTCATTGTTTATTCCAAATAAGCAATTTAAATTCTCCATTTTTATTTTAGTTCACAATATTAAATCATAACTACCATTATACTTTAATATCTATAGATAATCTCCAAAACCATGGTTGTTACAAAGTCCGCCCTTAACAAAATTGCGTCCACGCAATTTCTAAAGAAGATTTTTTATTCAACTTGTTAATTTCATCCATCAAAAAAGAATAAATAAGATTGACATAAAAAATTCTCACCATCGCTATGCGAAGAAAAAAAACTAGGGTAGGATCACTCGATAAACTCTTTAGTTTCCCATGTGCAGCCATTGGGACCAGCGGACCATTGAACTTCAACTAGCGGCACGTCCTTATTTCGAAGGCGTCTTACCTTCGAAGCAAGTACGCGAATAGGTTGCTGCACAATACATAAGTCTGGTGAGATCTCAAGCTCTTGCAAATCATGAGAATCTCGGTTATAGAATCGGACTCTCAAAGACACTTCCTAAGCTGTGAGATGTGAAACACTTCGTGAATGCTAAATATATGAGCTAGAAGTGAAACTCTATAAGCCACAGGGCTAATACGTTTAGTAAAAGGAAATGATCCTACAAAGCAAGGAGCCAATTTTTCAGTCATCCTAAAACGCGCAACCTCCATCAAAGGAGAAACACGAATAAAGACGAGATCATCAACAGAGAACTTAAGAGGCTTCCTATGGTTATCTGCGTAGGATTTCTGGTGGTTCTGTGCTCCTTTCATTCTCTGCCGAATAAGAATAATCTTCTCAGAAGAATCACGAACAGAATTGGGGCCTAGAATAAGCTTCTCCATGGATTCCAACCAACATGAAGGTGATCGACATAGCCTTTCGTATAAAGCTTCGAAAGGAGCCATACCGATACTGGACTGAAAACTATTGTTGTAGGAGAATTCCATAGGAGGTAGGTTATTCTCCCAACTACCACCAAAATCTAGAATGCAAGCATGGAGAAAATCCTCAAGAATATGATTTGCCTGCTCAGTTTGTCCATTAGATTGCGGATGATATGCTGTGTTGAAATTATGTTTTGTTTCCAAAGCTCGCTGAAGACTTTGCCAGAAATGAATCGTGAATAGCGGGTCAAAGTCACAAAATATCGAACTAGGAAAACCGTGAAGTCTCAAGATTTCCTTGAAATATAACTTGGCCAAATGAGAAGCACTCCTATTAGACTTAATAGGAATGAAATGAGCTGATTTGGTGAGGCGATCAACAATAATCCAAATGCTAGAATGGCCCGATCTCGAACAAGATAGGTCGTCAATGAAATACATTGAAATGTGATCCCATTTCTATAATGAAATATATAGAGGCTGAAGGAGACCAAAAATGTGTTGATGTTCGGCTTTGATGCATTGATAAGTCAAGCAATTACTCACATAACACGCCACATCGTGCTTCATGCCTTCTTAATAATAAAGACGATGCATATCGGCATACATCTTACTACTGCCACGATGAATGGTATACTTAGAACGATGACAGTCATTGAGAATGTCATGCCTAAGTGCAAAATCAGAAGGTACAATAAGACGGTTCTTCTTGTAAAGACAATTATGAGAATCAATACTGAAATCCTGTAACTCCACATCATGGGACTCAGACTTAGAAACCTGAATAAGGTGCACAAGATTGGGATCACACCATTGAATATCGGCAATACGATCCACTAAGCTAGGTCGAGCTTCCAAACTGAATAATAAAATAGGAGAATCTGAAGATGGATCTCGATCACGAATATCACAAAGGGATAAGGTCTCTAGAACATCCCACTCGGCTAGCATCGTAGAAACAACAGCCGAATGTTTGTGACTAAATGCATTAGAAATACGATTACCCTCACCAGGGGTATACTGAATATCGAACTCATAGGAGGCAAGGAACTCAAGCCAACGTCATTGCTTCATATTGAACTCCTTCTGAGTGAACAGATATTTTAAGGACTTGAGATTGGTGTATACACGAAGTGCTCGCTTAACAGATAATGGCGCCAAATCTTCAAGGCAAAGACGATGGCCGCTAACTCGAGGTCATGAGTGGCATAGCACACTTCATTCGGTCGTAGTTGCCTAGAAGCATAAGCAACTACCCGATCCTTCTACATAGGCATGGCACCGAGGCCACATCTAATAGCATCGGTGTAGACAATAGGATCTTAATTCCCTTTGGGAACCACTAGAGTAGGAGCAATAGTGAGAAGCTCCTTCAACTTCTGAAAAGAAGCTTCACACTTGTCGGACAAAATAAATCAAATACCTTTCCGAGTAAGGCTGGTGAGAGGAAGCATAATACGAGAGAAATCCTTAATGAAGCCGCCGCAGTAATAACCCACTAATCCAAGGAAGCCGCGAGTCTTATGACGTTCTCAGGCCTCTTCCAATTCTGGATGGCTTCGATCTTCGAAGGACTGAACGTAATGCCCTCGAAAGAAACAACATGGGCTAAGAACTTAACCTTGTTCTCCCAGAATGGCACTTGAAGAATTTGGCTTTAACCTGATGACAACGAAGAGTATTCAAGACAATTCTCAAGTGATTAGCATGCTCGGCTTTAGACTTCGAATAAACAAGAATGTTGTCGATGAACACAAGGACGAACATATCGAGATATTCCTGGAATACTCGATTCATAAGATCAACAAAGAAAGCAGGAGCGTTCATCCAACCAAACAGCATGACGAGCCACTCGTAAGCTCCATATCAAGTGCGGAAAGCTATAAAAGGAATGCTATCTTCCGCAACTCGGAGCTGATGAAAACCAGCGGCAAGGTCGAGCTGAGAGAAGACCTTAGCATCACTTAATTGATTAAACATATCGTCAATCCTAGGCAATGGATATCTATTCTTGAGGACAACTCGTTAAGCTTTCGATAGTCGATGCAAAGCCCTAAGAGTTCCATCCCGACTTCTTCACGAAGACGACCGCGGCACCCCACGAAGAAAAACTAGACTGAATCAACTTCTTGGACTCAAGCTCTAAAAGCTTCTTCTTGAGTTCCTCATTTTCTTTTGTAGACATCCTTGTGGGAGGACGACTAACTGGTTGTGCTCCTGGAATGAGATCAATGTGGAACTCAATTGCCCGCTTAGGTGGCAAAACCGAACTGGCTCAAATACGTTAGAGAAATCACAAACAATAGGAATACGAGACATATCATCATCATCATCATCTCGTGAGTCAAGAGAAATTAAAGATGCTTCAGAATTATCCACATTTCGAAGAACATGTGATAGCTAAGTAGACGAATATGGATGTCAAAGATATAAAATTCTCTTAGAACAAATAACCCTAGCATCGAATAACATTAGCCAGTCCATACCCATAATCATATCAAATCCCAAATAAGAAATAACGTGTAGATTCACCTGGAAAAAAAAGCTGCATAAAACAAACTCAACATCATCACAAAGCATGCTAAGGGTTGCGGATCCCCCGATAGGATTTGCAATCCTCAATGAAGTAACCATACAAGAAACATCCAAAGACAAATCATCGACGAGCTTCTTCAATAAAAATGAATGCGGAGCACCCTTATCGAAGATGACTCAAATAGAATGATCATGGAACACCAATGAACTTTCAAGAATAGAAGGAAAAGTACCCCTATGCTGAGAAGACCCTCTAGAAACATCCACTACATTCAGCTTGCTAGACTGGGTATTTGGAGCAATAAGACAGTGGAAATTCAATGACCCTCCTTGTAATAGTGGCAAATAATAGGCTTAAGGCAGTCGCAGATCATGTTAATCAATGGAAATTCTATGGAATTAGAAAACCGTCGACAAATTTCGAAATTAAAATAATTGCAAGCGCAGAGCGTACACTTGTAGTACGTGGCGAATACGGGTCTATCCGTAGGGAATTGATGATTTTATAAATTCTATTCAATCAAATTATACTAAAGTCGAGTGAAAGTTAAGCTAAAATATTAGAAAATTAGCTAACTAACTAAAAGAAAAGGAGTTGCAAATATAAGAGTTAAATGATAATTTAGAGAATAAATCCACTCTCTAGATCATGTATTTCAACAAATATGAAATCATGATCTCTCTTTTATGGTCATTAGTGCTTTAATTGATGTACTTATCACAAGTATGGCATATTTGTGCTATTAATTAGCCAACATAAGCCATCAAACTATAACACATCCCTTAAAGCACTTACTAACTTTCATGAAACTTGACAAAGAAAAAGAAAATGAAATCTATTTTAAATATGGCCTATTAACTATTGATTAAAAATATAGACCATCAATTTTAAATTTCAAATCACTTTCTTAGGCCATAATAATATTTTGATGAAGAGGCATTTGTGTTAGTGATTGTTTAAGCATGGAATATTTGGTGTTAGCAATATAGGCTATCAAATTCAAAGAAAGAAGAACAAATAAAACACTTCATCGATCATCATTAAGCATAAAAAGAGAGCACGAATTAACAGGTATTTGAAGCTACATAATTAGAGAGCTTCATTACCCCTAAATTGAAGGGGTTTAGCCTTCGTATTTGTCATTTGATTAACAAATGTAGCTAGCAACATGAAAGCAAAAAAGAAAAGAAAAGGAAGATGAAAGCTAACGGAAAAGAGAACTACTATTCTACTTGCATTAAATAAAAGAGAACTACACTACAACATGAAAGAAAATAAATGAGAAATTAAAAGGAAACATTAATTAACATTGCATAAAAAAGGAAAAAATACATGAAGTAAAAATTGCTATGTAGCCATGAAAAGAGAAAGAGAGCTTTCTTTTTTATTTTGAGCCTAAACTAAACTAAAGAGAGACTAAGGAAGAGAAGGATTACATGAAACATAAGGGGTATATATACATGTATTAAACCTAATTCATATTTTTGGGGAATGCCCAAAATACCCGTGAGAAAGTTTGGAGGCTATGTAATCATTAGCTTCTACTAATCATCATTTAAGTGTACATGAAGTCGTAAACTCCATAAGCATGTGCATTATCCTCTAATTGAAAATCAAGGTAAGTGGGTGGGGGTCCTCCATGTTCTTCACTTTGATTTATTTCCATCTTTATTCTTTTGTATCTTCTTTGTGCATGCATATTTCATCATAAAACCACTTGTAAAATTCACCAAATTTCCTACAAAATAACATAGAAAATTTATGTAAATTTTCACAATTTAATAAATGCACAAAAATGATCATTTTACCTATATATGAAGATGAATATGTGACAATTTGAAAATAATTTGAATTTTGGTTTACACAAGTTAAAATGCTTAATATGATCATTTATTCATTTTAAATAGATTAAATATGTTGGTAAAAATATGCACATTTACATGCACATCAAATACCCCCACACTTATCTTTTTATTCGTCCTCAAATAAAGGAAAAAAAACCAAGATAAATCCATTTTCGTAGGGAGCACAATTGCATTGAGCGTATGCAACAAGCGTTAAACCTCTGGGTCTCCGGTAGGACGAGTGTTGTCTCGTGAGGGTTTTCAGCGGATACTACCCATAAAATCCAAATGCAAAGTGAAAATATTTGCAAAATGCAAGATTATTTACAAAGAGATGAATGTGAGTTTCTGGAAATATTTACAAGTGAAAGATTTACTTTTAAGTTGACACGAACAAGTTAAATATAGGTTCTGGTTATTATCTTGAAAATTTATGTCATTTACTCGTCAAAATTTCCAACAAAAATCAAGTTATCATAACAAATAGACTATAATTTAACTCGTTGTTTTGGTTACTAACACGGTGTAACTATGAAATGGATCCTTAATTGATTATCAAAGTTTATCAAAGTGGTATTTTTATTTCTTTTCAATAAGAAATCAAATCAAATAAGTAAAAATAGTGCTAGGATTTCAATTGCTTGCTCTCTCTCATTATTTTCAAGAAAAATTACACACCTAACTCAGGTAAACTGAGGCCAGATATGTCACCCATGCACTGCCTTTCGGGCTTATGTGAGGGGAGTACAGAGCATGGCGAGTGCACACACTTTCGTGCATATACCTATCGACCGTATGTGGTTTTGATCAAGTTTGTTCTTTCTTTTCTTTTTTTACATGTGTTCCATACATGCATAACCGTGAGGACTTTCAAATGAGTATGAAAGCACATAATCAAAGATTCCAAGTAATTCACCCATGCATAACCGTGAGGACTTTTAAATGAGAGTGAATATTTTGGATGTTATTTTTTTTTTATTTTTTTTAAGAGAGAGAATTTCTCAAAATCATCTTAGCACCATTTAACTTAGAAGATACAAAAATGTTATATCCTTTACTTTAAATCAACCACTTTTTAAAACAAAGATTTTCAATTAGGATGTATTAATTAACACGTATGAATCTTCCTATATACTAGTTAAACCATTGTTATTTGTAATCAAACTTTATTTTTATTTTTGTTAAGACAAATAAACTTTCAAAATTTTCAATTTAATAAGCCAAAACCATATATTTATCCTATAGTATTTCCTTAAAAATAAATCAAAAATGCTTAAATAAAATTGTTTTTTTAAAGATTTTTTTTAAATTTTGGAAAGAAAATGTAAAAATAAATATGAAAAATTAAGAATGAAGATGAGATTCCTCCCACACTTGATTTTGACTGTGTCCCCATAGTCAACCCAAGTGAAAGGAAAGTTTATTATTACTTACATGAAAACGAATGGTATTAACATGAGATCAGAAAGTATATCGTCAAAAAATAAATGAAACGGTCTTTCAAAGACCAGTTCATTTATCTCATCAAGTATATGAGACATAACTTATGCTCGAAAAACCAAAACATAAAAAATTTCGAAGATGAATGTGGATTAGTAAAAACGAATATCGTTTCATTGAAAATCATATGAGTTCTTTTATTTTCGATAATTTTTGGGATAGATAGAAAAATTGGTTGAAATTCAAAATTATTTTTACCAAATTGAAAGTTAAGCTCATCATCAACAAATTTTTCAAAATTATTGATTTTAAAAATTGAAATGATGATTCAAATCTTCCCCTTCAGAATTTAACAACTCATTTTCGAAAAGTCCAAAGAATTTGTGTTCATTAAATTCGTCTTTCTTTATTGAATTATCAACAACTTCACTTCATGTGTCAAGTTCAAAATCCGCAGTTGTTGTGTTTAAATCTTCGCGATCGGAAAAAGGAAGATCGAGTTTTAAATCGAGTTTCACACTCTCAAAAGAGTTGAAATCCAACTCAATTATCATGTTTTCAACAACTTCATTAAGATTGTTATTTTCAATTTCAAAAGTTGTTATTTGAAAACCGCCGATTTTGGTAAAAGATGAATTATTGTTTGACTCGTCACACGTTGGGATTTGGTTTTGTTTTTCACATTGTTTCATATATATTTCAAACAACAAATTTGTGTGATCATCTTAAATTTCGTTCATTTGTTCAACAAAATCCAACTTATAATTATTGACTTGAGAATTTTCGATTCGGATTTGTTGAGAACAAAAATTTTCACTCGTATCGTAGTCGAGATTATTATCATTGCCAAAATTATTTGAAAAGTGGATCACATTTTCGTTTTGATTTTGAAATTCATTTTGTAGTTCAAAATTGAATTGGCATGGGTTATACTCGAATCGTTTGAATTTTGAACTGAATTCAAATTTTGAAATCCTTGAAAACTTTAACTAGAGTTATCGCTCAAATAAGAATTACACAAATCATTTATCTCTTGATTTTGTTGTGTAGAGAGTTCGAGTAAAGATAAAATCATTTCAATACTATTTTCGAGGGGTCGAAGGTTGGTCATCAATTTGAAAATTTTGTTGTTCGAAATTCAAATTTTTTAAGAATAGTTGTCGTTAAAATATCCATAAGAATTTGGAGTGAAATCATATGGATTATATTGATTTTCACAACTATTGTAAAATTCATGTGAGTGGGGAAACTTAGACATTTTCAAGAACGTTTTTGTTTTTTTAAAGGAAAAATATTTACAGACAGAATTTATTTTTCAAAATAGAAAATTGATTTATGTTTTGTTTTGATTTTCCAAAATTTTTTGTTTTTTTGAGAAGATTTTTTTTTGAATTTTGGTTTTATTTTATTTTTTTTAATTTTTGAAATTTCAAAGAAAAAGGATTTAAAAATTTCGAAGGAAAAGGAATATTTACAAATTCTTTTAGTTTTGGATTTTGAATTTTTTTAAATATGCACGAACTAATGCAACTAAATGAATGCAGGGGTTAATTACAAATGATTTATCCTAAGTTAACCCAAAATTGTATAATCACACTTTGACTTAAATCAACAAGATAGTTCTCAGCCAGGTAACAGGCAGGATTTATCGGTGCACCACGAATCACCGTAGCAGTGCAGCCGAAGGTTTAAGTACCTTCAGAGGAACAACCATTATAATATTTACGAATCACCGTAATATTTATAAATGGTTATTACTCTGTCGTAGCCTAGAAACCAAGAAAGTAAATTGTTCAAAGAAGACAATTTATCAATATACAATTAAGTGTTATCGATGTCTAACCGTTATTATTAATCAAAAATCTAGAATGAAATGCAAAGCAGAAATTAAACGTGTATTAACAATGCAATTACAATGAAATCTGTTTTTGATTTTTTTGGTTAAATGCGAGCAATCAACAATGCAAAGCAAATAAAAACAATAAATAGGGGTTAAAAGCTGCAATTTTTTATAAGCAATCAATTATTTTTTTGGCAAACTAAGCAAAGCAAGCAACTCTTCCAATCTGCTTTGGCAACCTGATATGAAACAAGATATATACAATTGTTTATATATATATATATATTGTTTGCACAAAAAAGGGCAAACACCTCCAAGTCGTATGATTTAGCCGATTTTAAGTTGTTCTTAGTGATTTGGATGATTTATGCAAATATGTAAAAAGCAGGGACTAAACTGTAAAAGACACACAGATTTATAGTGGTTCGGCCAGAAAGTGCCTACATCCACTTTATATGTTATTCTCCTTTTCTATTCAGATTACAAGTACAAAGCTTTGATTACAAGTAACTGAAAGTTGTTTGAAAGTTCTATCCGTGCCTGAGCTCTCAAACTTCTCTGCCATTATGGTACCCCTGCCCCTCTATTTATAGAGTGAGGCTGGGGGCAGTGGTCCTGGATGTATATAGCTGCTGGTGGGCCTGGGCTGATGCAATCTGGCCTAGTAGTGTCGGTCCGGTACGCCTTGGTTCGGTGGTAGGTGGTAGATGGTTTGGTTCGGCAGGAGGTTGGTTCGGTGGTGAGTGGACCGGCAGTGCATGGGGATGGAGTTGGACCGGTGGAGGTTGGTCCGGCCAAGGTGTGAGAAGTGTCTTGGTTCGGCAGGGAGTTGGTTCGGCAGGTAATGGAACAGGGTTTGGTTTGGACCGGCAGTGCTTGGGAGTGGAGGATGGATGGTTCGGCAGTGCTGCCTTTCATTTGGCTTGGTTATATCTCCTTCATACGAACTCCGATTAACATGAAATTTGAAACATAGCCTTTCCTAGTCCTTATAATCATTTTCAATCAATTTCGTCCCGATCGGAGCTCAACCAAATTTTGGCGATATCGATTGTAGCCTTGATTCCAACTGATCTCCATCATTCCTTGCAATTTGTTGAAATTCCAGTTTTGACCAAAAATGAGATAACACTTTGCCCCCTAAAACATGCCTTGTGATAAGAAGGCGTGTTTTGTAATGCCATGAGCTGGATGTTCATATCCTGTTGATGTCCTGCAAAGGAATTTACAGTTTTATGTGACCTCAAATGGCGACCGTTCGGGATCGAGATATTTGAGATGAAGTGCGACCGTTCATGGTCAAGCACCTAACTTCAAATGACGATCGTTCGGGATCGAGCCATTTGAGGTGAAGTGCGACCGTGCACAGTCAAGTGGCGGACCTCAAATGATGACCATTCGTGATCGAGCCATTTGAGGTAAGGTGAGTTGTGCCGTTCGGGGCGAGTTGTGATCGTTCGAGGTCGGGTGCCGTTCGAGGCGAGTTGTGATCGTTCGAGGTCGGGTGCCGTTCGAGGCGAGTTGTGACCGTTGGAGGTCGGGTGCCGTTCGAGGCGAGTTGTGACCGTTCGAGGTCGGGTGCCGTTCGAGGCGAGTGAGTGTGCCCGGGGGGGACTTAATATTATCAGTGCCGGAGTTATTGTTTGGGGGAGTTTTCGAATCAAAGACTTCGGCAGTTCACTGCCATGCAAGAGGTGCTCGTGGATCATTCGCGATCCAACGGGCATACAAGTAGATTTTTATTTTATAGGATTGTAAACATTAAAGCAATAATCATATGAACCTTACAGCAGAAATGTCCAAACAGGAAGAATTTAAATGTTCAAATCAAAATCAAAGCAAAAAGAAAAATGAAGATGTTAAAGCGTAAACTCTTACTATAACGCGGTTGGTAGTCATTCAGAGCATGCCTATGGATCATGCGCGATCGCTCACATGTGTAAATGATTTAACCGCGTTAGTGAGAGGTTTACAACTTGTTCATCGTTATTTTAATCAAGCAATCAATGGATAATCAAACGGTGCCCCGATCCAGGGTCACCTCTAGCCGATGTAGACGGTGGTCGCTCTGGCTCCACTGCTGGAGTTCGCCTCCTCACATACTGAAGGAGCATACCGTTCCTGATATGCCCTTCCACCTCGTCCTTTAAATGCCTACAATCATTAGTGTTATGGCCGTTCAATTCATGAAATACACAAAACTTGTCTGATTTTGTCAGAAGTCGGATCCCTTTGCATCGGTCTACGATACGAAACCTGCTCTTTAGTATCCTGATAAATTCGTTCCAGACTCTCATTCAGCTCAGAGTAAGTGGTGAATCGCGGCTCCCTCCGTTGCCGCTTTGACCTGTCCCCGTCATTCTCAGTCTTTCTTTTACCTCTACTAGTTTCCACGCCTTTCTCAGGGGGATTTCCTCCTTTGATCGCATAAATATCAATTCCTTCTCCTTCTTCTCTTTCGGCGTTCGCATCCTCCAATCGTAGAAACTTTTCCGCCTCATGATAGAATTCTCCTAGATCCACGGGTGGATCCTTAGTTAATGAATTTTTGAACTCTGTTCCGTTTCAGCTATCCCGGACACAGCCGCTATCATAACCATGGATGGATCTGGTCGATCCACCGAAGCTGCTGTCGCATTGAATCGCGTTAGGTAACTCCTCAAAGTCTCTCCGGTTTTCTGCTTTAAGGTTGCCAAAGTCATCACATTCTTGGGTCTTGTAATGTGAACCCTAAATTTCCTCATAAATCTCTCAGTTAAATCATTCCATGTTCCGATAGATTCACTCTCTAGTTGCCTGAACCATAACGCTGCAATATCCACCAAGTACAATGGAAAGCACCGGGCCATAACCTCCTCTGATGCCTCCAGCACCTCCATATGCCTCATATACTTTGTCAGATGAACCGTGGGGTCCGTTCTCCCGTTATACATGTCCAACGATGGTAACTTGAAATCGGTGGGTTCCTAGCTTGTCTGATTATCGTGCTAAAAGTACTTCTATTAATATCCTCTAAATCTTTGTTCACCAAACCGCCTCTCATAGCTTTTCTAACCATTTCCGCCAATCTTTCATTGTCTACAAGATGCAATCTTCGTTCGTCACCTTCAACCTGCCCCCCGAGTTCACGAGGGAATTCTAGGATCCGCCCCCTTGACTGAGCGCTCATTCCTCGACTACTCCCGGGTTGCGCAGATGCTCCTCTTTCTCTCTCCGAAATTGGATCAATGTTCTCCATGGGTGTGCCCCCTAATCCAGGTGCTATGCCGGATGGTCCTGCTACGTTCTGAACTTGTAATGACCCTAAACTAAAATAAAATGAAAGTTATATTTATTTCAAGAATTTCAGAAGTTATAAAAAAAATAAACAAACTTGTGTGTATGTATAAATTTTTTTTATAACATATATACATATATAAATATATAAAAGTTGCTGTTTTAAGGGGTGGAATAAAAGTAATATAGTATAAATAATTTTTATATCACATAATAGTATATGATGGTGTATATAATTTAATGGAAAAGGTGGCTAGGTAGAAAATGCAAACAGGTTACAGTTTTTTATAAAGATAGAGCAAAAAAAAATGTACAAGGTCACATGCATATGGCATGAATGGGATGAGATCATAGAAATAGCATGCTGAAATTAAAGTATTGGAAATCCCGAAATAACTACTAAAGGAAATCAAGTGGGGATAATTCCAATTGAGGACTATGCATCAGTGTAAACTGTGCATAAAAAAAAGGGGTATCAAAGGAATTACCCATTTCCTTAAACCCTAAAAACAGCTTTATAAAACCTGCACACCACAAGGATCATCATCATCCTCTCAGAAAAACATATACATATAAAACAAATAGAAGAAAAAATTGAGTATGCAGTCCTGAAGGCATATGCAGAGTAGAGGAGCAAGATAATACAGAAAAAAAAAATAGGTGAGCATTAATTCATTCTATGCAATGGCATTAAGTCCTCTGGTAGGCAGCCTAAAAGTATTAAAAGTAGTATTTAAATCTTTGAAATGGTTTGATATGGATGAAATGGATGTTGTTGTATATTTCTGTTTGGAGATTTGTATGATAGTTTTTCCAAGCTTATATGGTTTGAGCATTTTTAATTCTGTTTTCACTATTGTTAAGTATGGATCTAAATTATTTTGAACATAGGCAGCAAGATGAAGGTCTAGCTCATGTTTATATTCTAAATAATAAGATAGGAGGACTTTCTGGGTTTTGATGAATTTTTAACAAACACCTCTGTCCATACCCCTGCAATAGAATAATAACAGGATCATAATGCTTAAGTTAATATAGGAAAGATCATATACATGATGAAAAATCTCTGCAATAAGAAAAGACTGTACTAAAGAGTATTTATGATTTCTGAAAACATGAATGGGTTGAAGTTTTTATGAATAAGCTATAAGCAGGGGCTTAATAAGCTAACCATAAAAAAATTGGAGGGGGAGATTTCAATAAACTCTATGATTAAATAAAGAAAATTAATCAGGTCACTTGGAGTTAGTCAATGATCTGCTTTCTTCAGGTGGGGGAAAGTATATGCATGGTGCAAATGCACCCTGAGGCCTTTGTGTGATTGGAATAAGTAAGACTAACTGGGAGATTTCCTTCACAATGCATACTTGTGTTCATTTGACAGGGGGATTTAGACCTTAAATAAAATGGGGTATGAGATTTAAAATCTCTGGGTTATAATATCTGAACAAAGCTGTAAATTAAATAAGGTATAATGTGGTAACCTTAATGATCTGCTGGGGGGAAAATCTGGGAGAACATAACCTGAATTTATTTATGATGTTGTGAATAATGCATGGCTTGTTGCATGTATGTTGAATGTATGGTTGCATACTTGAGGTCACTTAGCTATTTTGCTGATGTGCCTAGTTTATAAACTGCTAGATTATGAAAGTGACAAAAGTTCATAAGATTTGTAAACTTGTAAAGAATTTATTATTGCTCATACCAGTGTAAACTGACCCTTTTGTTTGCCTTGCAAACATCTGGGTGTCTCATATAAATGGGGCAGCTCAATGATTTGCATGCAGGTAAGTAAAAAGTGACATGATGAATGAAGGAGGTATTAGCTGCTAGTATAAATAAGAGAAACAATGCTTGTATTTGCAGATTGCCTGTAGCGGAAGACCTGATTATTATTAGTAATTAAAAGTTAGATAGTGAAGATGTTTTTCTTTTTCCTGGGTGTTTGGATTATGACATGTATCTAACTAATATTGTGATGAGTGAAGTCTTATGGCAAGTAGCTAGATGATGCTCTTATAAAATGTTTAGTTATTTTTTTGAGGTCTGTGAAAATCTGATATATCATGGCTATATAATATATGTGCATATCAGTCCCTTGTTCTTTTGTTTGAAACTGATTGGTGTTATAATAATGACAAATAAGGATGGCAAGTGCCACAGATCTTGCATAAAAACAAAATAAGCTTGTGAAATTTGAACAAGATAAATTATGCTTGAACTGTAATGTACATTGGGTGGTGTATAATCCTTGAGAAAATGCATGACTTATGTTTATGCAGTTGATTTAAAAACAGAAAGAGTTTCAAAAGAAATAGATTTGGAAACATTTTGGTTTTGTGTCTGAAAACCTGGGAAAATAAAATCTTATAGAAACTTCTATAAGATAAAAGCAAAGTGGAGATAAGAAAGAATGTTTGTGGAAATGATTTATACAGAAATATGGTTATGAATATTGAAGGAATGGGATCATGACCAACTCAAATGGTTAAGTGTCAGATCCTTATAGTCTGGAATCACTTCTCTGCAATCCATGTGGTGCAAGTGTTTCCAACTCGAAGAAAGCAACTGAAAAACTCCAAGTTTTTGAAATATAAACTCGAAGCAAACCAGTATGTATTTTCAACCAACCTGAAAAATGTAGAGCAAATATAACTGTGTAACCTGAAATGAAAATTTGATAGTGAAAGCAGATTTGTAAGTTCATACTAACAATTATACTCCTTTCAGTTATATTTCTTAACACCTAAATATTGTATCATATATCCGTAGTTATATATATGCAGAATGAGTAGAAAAAAAAACAAAACAAAGGTGCACAGTGCCTGCACCATCATACTTATATGTATAGAAACTGATGTAAATATCATCTCATTCAAAAATAAAGAGAAGCAAACATATCATCAAATATGTAGAGCTATTATATGGTGAATTATGAACTGGTATAATTATATTGGTAACTTAGGATCTTGGGAAACAGATTAAATGAATTTCCTAAATAAAATAATTTTTGGGATAAAAATATATGGGGTCACCACAGTTGGTATCAGAGCTATGTTTTAAATAACATAGTAAACATTATAGTATGTATATGGATGATTGAATGCATTGATTGAATTCTTGAGGTTGGATGTTTTTGTATGACTGAAATGTATGCTTGAGATACGTGTATAGGGTACACCTAAATCAAATAAATGAACAAAGTAAAGATATTAAGAATATGGGGGTAAATAAACTAACTTAAAAATTATATCTATAGCATTATGGTAGGACCCAGACATCACGCAGGTGCAGGACCATCACGTGAGCCACCTGTGATAAGCATGGAAGATTTTATGAGGGCTTTGAGGGATGGAATGGCACCAAGGCAAGATAATCCTCATGAGGAGCTCTCCAAACTGCTCAAGACTTGTACCAATTTGGGAGGAAAGGATTTTGAAGGCACTGAAGGAGCTATGGGTGTTCAAATGTGGATAAGGACTATGGAGAGGGTCTTTACAGATATGCAAATCAATGACCAAAGGAAAAGACAAATAGCTTCAAGGAAATTGAAGGGGGTTGCACTGGACTGGTGGGAGGTTGGGATAGTAGGAAGGCCAGAAAATGATATCACTTGGAATGATTTCAAAGTCATGCTTGAGGCCAGATTTATCCCAGCATCTGCTAAAGCCACACTGCTTGAAGATTTTATTAGATTAAGGCAAGGAAGCATGAGTGTAAATGAGTATACTCAGAAGTTTGAAGCATTATCTAAATATGGAATGGTGTTGATAGGGAATGCAGAAGCAAAGAATGCAAGGTACATTCAAGGCTTGAACCCCAATCTATCCAGGGCAATGTTACCATATAAAGATAAAACTTTTGATCAAGTGATTGATCTAACACTCTCTTTTGAGCAACATGATACCACAAGAGAGAAATTCAGGAACATGAAGCTCAATAAGAAGAAGGGAGGCCAGAACAAAGTGCAACCTTATGACAAGAAAAATGCAAGTAAAGGATTTAAGAAAGGGGAAGGAGCAATAGCATCTGAAAGCAAGAAATTTACTCATTGTTTTAACTGTGGAAAAGCTGGACATTACAGTAACCAATGCCCTGACCCAAAAATACCAAAAGGAAGCTGCTATAACTGTGGAAAGATGGGACATTTAAAGAAGGACTGTCCAGAGACTCATAAGAAAACAGCAAGGGTAGGAGCTTTGGCAACCAACACCACTGAAAATGTTGGACAACTTGAAGGTATAATTCTAATCAATACCCAACCAATATCAGTAGTATATGACACTGGTGCCTCACATTCACTGATATCTTTGGAAATTGTAAATAAATTAGCACTTGCTTGTGTTTCTATTGAACAACCCTTAACTATACACAGTCCCATAGGGAGTCATTGTATGTTAAGAATGAAGTGTATGGGTCTGAAATTAATTATAGGAGGTTATGGTTTTGATTTAGATCTATATACTTTAAATTATCCGGGTATTGGGATTAAATTGGGGGTAGATTGGTTAATGAAAAATAAAGCAATTTTAAATTTAGAAAATCTTACTATTTCTTTGGAGACAAATGAAGGCAAAAGAATTACAGTTCTAAGTGAAATAGCAAAGAACACATGTTTTAATAAAATTTGGAGTATAAATGAAATTCAAAAGGAATTAAAAATAGAGGAAATTCCAGTAGTTAATGAATACACAGATGTGTTTGGAGAAGTGAGAGGAATTCCTCAGAATAGACCAGTTGAGTTCAAAATAAAATTAATGCCAGGAAAAAATCCAATCATTAAAAAGCCTTATAGGATGGGTCCAAAAGAACTGGTAGAATTAAAACATCAACTAGAAGAATTAGAAGAGAAAGGATTCATAAGATCAAGTAGTTCTAGTTGGGGTTCCCCAGTGCTCTTTGTCAAGAAACATGATGGAACAATGAGGTTGTGTGTAGACTATAGGGATTTAAACAAGGTAACTATTAAAAATAAGTACCCACTGCCTAGAATAGATGATCTATTTGATCAATTACATGGAGCTAGAATATTTTCAAGATTAGATTTAGCTTCTAGATTTCACCAAATGAAAGTTGCAGAGGAAAGCATTGAGTACACAGCCTTTAATACCAGATATGGCCTATATGAATTTTTAGTAATGCCATTTGGCTTGACCAATGCTCCTTCCTATTTTGTAGATTTAATGAATAGAATTTTCAGAGACTTTTTGGATAAATTTGTTCTAGTATTTATAGATGATATATTAATTTACTCCAAGACAGAAGATGATCATGCTATGCATTTACACTTAGTATTATCCAGACTTAGAGAACATGAACTAAAAGCCAAGTATTCAAAATGTACATTTTGGCAACATGAAGTAAAATTCTTAGGACACATAGTGTCACAGCAAGGGGTAAGTGTAGATCCAAGCAAAGTGATTGCAGTTCAATCATGGAGTAGACCCAGAACAGTGACTGAGGTGAGATCATTCTTGGGATTGGCAGGGTATTATAGAAGGTTTATCAAGGATTTTTCAAGAATAGCCGCACCAATGACTAAGTTGACAAAAAAGAACCAACCATATGTGTGGACTGAGCAGTGTGAACAAGCTTTTGAGAAATTGAAGCAAGCACTGGTAGAAGCTCCTGTTTTGCAAATCCCAGAAGAAAATGAAGGAATGGTTGTATATACTGATGCTAGTGGGTCTGGACTAGGTGCAGTGCTTATGCAACATGGCAAGGTAGTGGCATATGCATCAAGACAGCTTAAACCCAATGAAACCAAATATGCAACTCATGATTTAGAATTAGCTGCAATAGTGTTTGCATTAAAACTTTGGAGGCATTATTTGCTTGGAGCAAAATTTGAATTATTTACAGACCATCAAGCATTGAAATATTTATTTTCTCAAAAAGATTTGAATATGATACAAGCAAGGTGGACGGAATTTCTAGCTGCATATGATTTAGATATTTTGTACACCCCTAGAAAAGCCAATAGGGTGGCAGATGCCTTGAGTAGGCATCAAGTTAGGGTGGCAAGTCTAATGATTGATGAATTTAAAAACCTAACAATGCTTGGGGAGGCAGATATACATAGCAAGAATGAAAAGAATTTTGGTGAGCACAATGATATGGTAGAATATGGCACACTAGGGTTGATTACAGTAAAATCTAATCTAGTGGAGAAAATTGGTAGCATGCAAGACCAAGACAAGGATTTGAAGGAGAAGAAAGAAATGTTACATAGCAATATTGAGTTGGAAAATTTTAAAATAGATCACAAAGGATATTTGAGGAAGAATGAGAAGCTGTGTGTACCAGACATTGCAGAGTTGAAGGAAGAAATCATGAATGAGCATCACAAAACCAAGTACACCATACACCCTGGTGGTACTAAAATGTATCATGATTTAAAAAGAAGCTACTGGTGGCCAGGAATGAAACAAGCAGTGGCAAGATATGTGGCAAAGTGTTTCACTTGTCAACAAATTAAAGCAGACTACCAAAAGCCCTCTGGCATGCTGCAACCATTGGAGGTACCTCAGTGGAAATGGGAAAGTATTTCCATGGATTTTGTGGATGGTTTGCCTAGAACTAAGAGAGGCAATGATAGTATATGGGTAATTGTTGATAGGCTAACCAAATCAGCTCACTTTGTCCCTGTCAGGTCAGATAGAAATGCATCTAAACTTGCACAATTATTTATTAAGGAAGTGGTAAGGCTACATGGTATACCTAAGACCATTGTAAGTGATAGAGACACTTTGTTCACCTCAAGATTTTGGGAAAGCTTCCAAGAAGCAATGGGAACACAATTATGCTTAAGTACTGCCTACCATCCTCAAAGAGATGGGCAGACAGAAATAGTAAATAAAATATTGGAAGATCTATTAAGAGCATGTGTGCTTGACTTTGGGGGTAATTGGGAGGACCACATTCATTTGGCAGAGTTTACATATAACAATAGTTACCAGTCAACCATAGGAATGGCACCCTTTGAAGCCTTGTATGGGAGACCCTGCACATCCCCTTCCTGTTGGTTGGATATGGGAGAGGGTATACTAATAGGACCAGATCATGTTAAAGAAACTTCCAACATGATTGAGTTAATTAGACATAGAATGAAAACAGCACAGTCAAGACAGAAGTCTTATGCAGATAAAAGGAGAAAGCCAATGGAGTTTAAGGAAGGAGAGTATGTTTTTCTAAAAGTATCACCAATGAGAAAAGTGTTCAGGTTTGGGAAATCTGGTAAGTTATCACCAAGATTTGTGGGGCCATATGAAATTATGCAAAGAATTGGTGCTATGGCCTATAAACTTAAATTACCTGAGGAGTTAAGTGGTGTACATCCAGTGTTTTATGTTTCTCAATTGAGAAAATGGGTGCATGATGAAGGGGCAATTCTGGAGACACCTACTCAAATTCAAGTCCAAAAGAATTTGGTCTATGCAAATGAACCAGTGGGGATAGTTGCTCAGGAAGAGAAAAAGTTGAGGAACAAGGTGATCAAACTGGTAAAAATTCAATGGAGCTTGGACACCAATGATTGTACATGGGAGGTGGAGGACAAAATGAGGGCTAAATACCCCAACTTGTTTACTGATGGAAAGGTATGTTTAAGTAGTTTATAATAATTCTCTGAATATTCTTATGCATTGCTTGCTTTCATAAAATGTGAGTATGGGATTATGGAATTAAAACAGGCTATGAATTAATATTTTTAATTGGAGAAATTAGAAGAAATTATGGGGACATAATTCCTTTAAGGGGGAGGGTATGTAATGACCCTAAACTAAAATAAAATGAAAGTTATATTTATTTCAAGAATTTCAGAAGTTATAAAAAAAAAAAAAACTTGTGTGTATGTATAATTTTTTTTTATAACATATATATATATATAAATATATAAAAGTTGCTGTTTTAAGGGGTGGAATAAAAGTAATATAGTATAAATAATTTTTATATCACATAATAGTATATGATGGTGTATATAATTTAATGGAAAAGGTGGCTAGGTAGAAAATGCAAACAGGTTACAGTTTTTTATAAAGATAGAGCAAAAAAAAAAATGTACAAGGTCACATGCATATGGCATGAATGGGATGAGATCATAGAAATAGCATGCAAAAATTAAAGTATTGGAAATCCCGAAATAACTACTAAAGGAAATCAAGTGGGGATAATTCCAATTGAGGACTATGCATCAGTGTAAACTGTGCATAAAAAAAAAAGGGGTATCAAAGGAATTACCCATTTCCTTAAACCCTAAAAATAGCTTTATAAAACCTGCACACCACAAGGATCATCATCATCCTCTCAGAAAAACATATACATATAAAACAAATAGAAGAAAAAATTGAGTATGCAGTCCTGAAGGCATATGCAGAGTAGAGGAGCAAGATAATACAGAAAAAAAAAAAATAGGTGAGCATTAATTCATTCTATGCAATGGCATTAAGTCCTCTGGTAGGCAGCCTAAAAGTATTAAAAGTAGTATTTAAATCTTTGAAATGGTTTGATATGGATGAAATGGATGTTGTTGTATATTTCTGTTTGGAGTTTTGTATGATAGTTTTTCCAAGCTTATATGGTTTGAGCATTTTTAATTCTGTTTTCACTATTGTTAAGTATGGATCTAAATTATTTTGAACATAGGCAGCAAGATGAAGGTCTAGCTCATGTTTATATTCTAAATAATAAGATAGGAGGACTTTCTGGGTTTTGATGAATTTTTAACAAACACCTCTGTCCATACCCCTGCAATAGAATAATAACAGGATCATAATGCTTAAGTTAATATAGGAAAGATCATATACATGATGAAAAATCTCTGCAATAAGAAAAGACTGTACTAAAGAGTATTTATGATTTCTGAAAACATGAATGGGTTGAAGTTTTTATGAATAAGCTATAAGCAGGGGCTTAATAAGCTAACCATAAAAAATTGGAGGGGGAGATTTCAATAAAATCTATGATTAAATAAAGAAAATTAATCAGGTCACTTGGAGTTAGTCAATGATCTGCTTTCTTCAGGTGGGGGAAAGTATATGCATGGTGCAAATGCACCCTGAGGCCTTTGTGTGATTGGAATAAGTAAGACTAACTGGGAGATTTCCTTCACAATGCATACTTGTGTTCATTTGACAGGGGGATTTAGACCTTAAATAAAATGGGGTATGAGATTTAAAATCTCTGGGTTATAATATCTGAACAAAGCTGTAAATTAAATAAGGTATAATGTGGTAACCTTAATGATCTGCTGGGGGAAAAATCTGGGAGAACATAACCTGAATTTATTTATGATGTTGTGAATAATGCATGGCTTGTTGCATGTATGTTGAATGTATGGTTGCATACTTGAGGTCACTTAGCTATTTTGCTGATGTGCCTAGTTTATAAACTGCTAGATTATGAAAGTGACAAAAGTTCATAAGATTTGTAAACTTGTAAAGAATTTATTATTGCTCATACCAGTGTAAACTGACCCTTTTGTTTGCCTTGCAAACATCTGGGTGTCTCATATAAATGGGGCAGCTCAATGATTTGCATGCAGGTAAGTAAAAAGTGACATGATGAATGAAGGAGGTATTAGCTGCTAGTATAAATAAGAGAAACAATGCTTGTATTTGCAGATTGCCTGTAGTGGAAGACCTGATTATTATTAGTAATTAAAAGTTAGATAGTGAAGATGTTTTTCTTTTTCCTGGGTGTTTGGATTATGACATGTATCTAACTAATATTGTGATGAGTGAAGTCTTATGGCAAGTAGCTAGATGATGCTCTTATAAAATGTTTAGTTATTTTTTTGAGGTCTGTGAAAATCTGATATATCATGGCTATATAATATATGTGCATATCAGTCCCTTGTTCTTTTGTTTGAAACTGATTGGTGTTATAATAATGACAAATAAGGATGGCAAGTGCCACAGATCTTGCATAAAAACAAAATAAGCTTGTGAAATTTGAACAAGATAAATTATGCTTGAACTGTAATGTACATTGGGTGGTGTATAATCCTTGAGAAAATGCATGACTTATGTTTATGCAGTTGATTTAAAAACAGAAAGAGTTTCAAAAGAAATAGATTTGGAAACATTTTGGTTTTGTGTCTGAAAACCTGGGAAAATAAAATCTTATAGAAACTTCTATAAGATAAAAGCAAAGTGGAGATAAGAAAGAATGTTTGTGGAAATGATTTATACAGAAATATGGTTATGAATATTGAAGGAATGGGATCATGACCAACTCAAATGGTTAAGTGTCAGATCCTTATAGTCTGGAATCACTTCTCTGCAATCCATGTGGTGCAAGTGTTTCCAACTCGAAGAAAGCAACTGAAAAACTCCAAGTTTTTGAAATATAAACTCGAAGCAAACCAGTATGTATTTTCAACCAACCTGAAAAATGTAGAGCAAATATAACTGTGTAACCTGAAATGAAAATTTGATAGTGAAAGCAGATTTGTAAGTTCATACTAACAATTATACTCCTTTCAGTTATATTTCTTAACACCTAAATATTGTATCATATATCGGTAGTTATATATATGCAGAATGAGTAGAAAAAAAAAAACAAAACAAAGGTGCACAGTGCCTGCACCATCATACTTATATGTATAGAAACTGATGTAAATATCATCTCATTCAAAAATAAAGAGAAGCAAACATATCATCAAATATGTAGAGCTATTATATGGTGAATTATGAACTGGTATAATTATATTGGTAACTTAGGATCTTGGGAAACAGATTAAATGAATTTCCTAAATAAAATAATTTTTGGGATAAAAATATATGGGGTCACCACAGAACTCCATCCGCTTCCCTATTCTGTGCTCTAAGTTGCCCAATCTGCTGAAACAAATTCTGAATCAACTCCTTTTGTCTTTTCATCATTGTCTCCATCTCATCCCTGGTGAAGAAGACTGAAGTTTGGTTCTCTCCTGAGAAAGCCTCTTGACTCCCTTCGTGCTGACTTCTTTCTGGTCTCTGTCTTCTACTTGTTTTCCTTCCAAGAGCCATAATCTCGGATAAACTTCTGGTTCTTAAAGAGAGTCTCTCAACAAATCTTTGCGAGGCAATGATTAAAGCGCTCCTGAGTTCAATTTTCAGTGGAAGCACCAAAAATGTTTGCACAAAAAATGGGCAAACACCTCCAAGTCGTATGATTTAGCCGATTTTAAGTTGTTCTTAGTGATTGGATGATTTATGCAAATATGTAAAAAGCAGGGACTAAACTGTAAAAGACACACAGATACGTCCACTTTATATGTTATTCTCCTTTTCTATTCAGATCACAAGTACAAAGCTTTGATTACAAGTAACTGAAAGTTGTTTGAAAGTTCTATCCGTGCCTGAGCTCTCAAACTTCTCTGCCATTGTGGTACCCCTGCCCCTCTATTTATAGAGTGAGGCTGGGGGCAGGGGTCCTGGATGTATATAGCTGCTGGTGGGCCTGGGCTGATGCAATCTGGCCTAGTAGTGTCGGTCCGGTACGCCTTGGTTCGGTGGTAGGAGGTAGATGGTTTGGTTCGGCAGGAGGTTGGTTCGGTGGTGAGTGGACCGACAGTGCATGGGGATGGAGTTGGACCGGTGGAGGTTGGTCCGGCTAAGGTGTGGGAAGTGTGTTGGTTCGGCAGGGAGTTGGTTCGGCAGGTAATGGAACAGGGTTTGATTTGGACCGGCAGTGCTTGGGAGTAGAGGATGGATGGTTCGGCAGTGCTTCCATTCATTTGGCTTGGTTATATCTCCTTCATACGAACTCCGATTAATATGAAATTTGAAACATAGCCTTTCCTAGTCCTTATCATCATTTCCAATCAATTTCGTCCCGATCGGAGCTCAATCAAATTTTGGCGATATCGATCGTAGCCTTGATTCCAACTGATCTCCATCATTCCTTGCCAATTTGTTGATATTCCAGTTTTGACCAAAAATGGGATAACATATATATATATATATATATATATATATATATATATATATATATATATATATATATATAAACAAATTAACACAGACCAGAATAAAAAAAATTAAAACAAAACAAAACAAATATAAATATTTTTCTTTAGGATAAATCAAAGAAAAACTAAGAGAAAACAAATTGAACAAAACAAATTAAGCAACCCTTTTAATTTTTGGTTTTTTTTTTTTTTTTGAGAATGGACTTAAAACAATTTAAATCAAAATAAATTAAGCAACACAAAACAAATTCATAGAATTTATTTCAGGCAATTGATTTTTTTAAGACAAAAAAGAAAACTAAAACAGTGGAAAAAAAAAACAAAGTACAAAAAGAAATTTACACAAGCTTAAAACCCGGCCCATACAAGATTCTTTGACCTTCTCAAATTTTTACCCAAACCATCTGATACAATAACTCACAAGCTCTCTGATAATAAAAAAATTAATTCGATCTTCTCAAATTTTCGCAACCACAGTCGAATTCTCACACGCATTCGAATTCATTCAACTTTGTTCAATTCGCTAAATTTCCCACACACATCCAGAATTTCAAAATTTTCCCAAAATCAATCCAACATTCAAATAAAAAATCGAACTGCAGGATCGAGGTGATTTCGTGGTTTGCAAGTTCGTAGATATTTCCTGATTGGATCTAGATTCGGCGACCGGGTGAGGCGATGTTCAAAGGAGGTGGCCCGGTGATGGCGATAATTGTAGTTCAGAGGCGTTTCGTGTTCAGGTGAATTGTTCGGAATTTGGGTTTTTTTTTCTATGTTTGCTGATGAACCGTGGTTTGTCGATGATGATGCTTGTCGATGAACGATGGTGACAGGGGAAGGTAAGGGTTTAGAAATGAATGCACAGGTTGTAGCACTGTTAAGTTGCTGTACAAAGTAGATTGTGGGATTGTTGTGACTTGTTCAACAATAGGTGGTGGTCAGTGGATGTTTGCAATTGAACTGCATATGAAGCACTGTTCTGTGATGTTGCTGCAGCAGTAAATAGATGTGGGTGCGAGTGTTGGCGGAAATTGGGGTACGGTGATGTTTGAGGAGATGGTGGTTTCGTCAATGCTGCTGGTTACTGGTGGATTCAATGGAGATCAGTGGGTATGTGAAAGTGGGACGAGGAATGATATGGCTGTATGCTGTTTGCAAGGTGATGCTGGACTGCTGATTGTCGTATATATTCTGATAATGGTCTGCAGTGGCAAGTTGAATGGTTAGATGTTCTGGTGATGGTCTGCAGAGGCAAGGTGATGTTGGGGTTGATTATTGTTCGACTGGTATATGGAAGCTGCAATTGCAATGGTGGATGGAAGAAGTGTTGTTTGATAATATGATAGGTTTATGTGGTAGAGTAGATGTTTATTTCAGGGTGGTGATGGGTATGAGTGTATGGCAGTTTAGGGTGTGAAAGAAGTTTTTAGTGAATTCCTGGTTGATAGAAGTGGTAGAAGTGTGGGTATGAGGGATTGTAGCAGTATAAATGTTGATCAGCGGTTTGCTTGTGGAAACAGTGTGCAGTGGTGTTTGTTTGCAATTCGGTGGTGGTCAGAGATAGGTGGTAGGAAATTGTTGTTGGTGAATGAGCAAGGTGGATGAATGCAGATGTGGATGAGAGAGGACTGTTAGGCAATGGGTGGTGGTTTTGCTTAATGGCTGAAGTGTTGATGCAGCAGTAATGGCGGTGGTTGGTGATATATGAGTATGGAGATGAAGTATTGGCTTGGTATGATCAGTATTGGCATTGTATGACAGGGAGGATGATGTATATAGTGGCGGGGGAAGGGATGGTTTGGGAAGACAGTGGGGATATTGCAGTGTAACAGAAGGCAGAAGTAAAAAGTGACAATGGCAGAAGGGGTTTGAATGTTGTGAATTGAAGGTTGTGATAGTAGAAATATGACTGTTGATGGTTATGTATGTTGAGTAGTTTATGTGGTGAGGCAGAAGCAAGAGATGTGACAGAGCGGGTTAGTTATGAAGGGGAAGTTGAAAGTGAAGAATTTGTTGAGGAAGATGGTCAGGCAGATGGCATCAGTTTGTAGTGTTGTAGTGGTATTTGATGGCGGCACTGTGGTTTGGAAAGGCAGCAGTGAAGTGTTTTTGAAGATGAGTGATTGTGAAGAGAGGTTGTATGTTGTAGGAACAGTGTTGTTTGCAAGGTGGAAGTTAAAGACAGCAAGTGTGCTTTATGTGGGAGGATGTAACAGTGGAGGATGCATGTAGTCTTGAGAAGTGTGTACACTGGTGATGGTGAACAGGAAAAGGCAGTTTGATGGGGAATGGCAGAGGGAAGAGACAGGGGCTGTGTACTGGGTATGACACAGAGGTGGATGGTGGAAGTAGTTATAATGAAGGCAGCTTGCAATTGTTATCTGTGCAGATGAAGAATGAGGATGGTAGCAGTTTTGGTAGAGGGGTAGGACTGTAGTGGAGCAACAGAGAAGCAATTTGGCAGTGCACAGCAATGTTGTATTTGGCAAATGAAAATTGTATAACAAATGTAAAATCAAATTGAAATGCAAATGTAAAAATGATGTAAAGCAAATGCAGAGAATTAAAAAAAATTCAAATGAAATAGTGTATGTTTTTTTTAAAAGTATATACAACGGAAATGCAAAACAAATAGAAAACCACAATCACACAAACAAATGCAAGCTACAAATACACAACAAAATTCTTTTTTTTAATTAATTGCAAACACACAAAAAATAAAACACACAAAAATTCAAATGAAAATAATTCGAAGAATAAAAAAATAAAATCAAAACAAATTCCTTGGCAACGGCGCCAAAAACTTGTTAATCGACGGAAATTCTATGAAATTAGAAAACGGTCGAAAAATTTCAAAAATAAAATAACGGCAAACGCGCGGCGTACACTTGTAGTACGTGGCTAATACGGGTCGATCTACAGGAAATTGATGATTTTAAAAATTCTATTCAATCAAATCATACCAAAGTCGAGTGAAAGTTAAGGCAGAGAATTAGAAAATTAGCTAAGTATAAGAAAAGAGATGCAGATATAAGAGTTAAATGAAAATTTAGAGAATAAATCCACTTTTTAGATCATGTTGTTCAATATATATGAAATCATGATCTCTCTTTTATGGTCATTAGTGTTTTAATTGATGTGCTTATCATAAGTATGACATATTTGTGCTATTGATTAGCCAACACAAGCCATCAAACTATAATACATCTCTTAAAGCACTAACTAACTTTTATGAAACTTGACAAAGAAATGAAAATAAAATCTATTTTAAGTATGGCCTATTAACTATTGATTAGAAATATAGACCATCAAATTTGAATTTCAAATCACTTTTTTATGCCATAATCATATTTTGATGAAGAGACATTTGTATTAGTGATTATTGAAGCATAGCCTATTTGGTGTTAACAATATATGCTATCAAATTCAAAGCAAGAACAACAAATAAAACACTTCATTGATCATCATTAAGCATAAAAAGAGAGCATGAATTAACAAACAATTGAAGCTACATAATTAGGGAGCTTCATTACCCCTAAATTGAAGGGGTTTAGGCTCTCATATTGTCATTTGATTAATAAATGTTGCTAGCAATATGAAAGCAAAAAGAAAAGAAAAGGAAAATGAAAGCTAACAGAAAAGAGAACTACTATTCTACTTGCATAAAATAAAAAAGATCTACACTACAACATGTAAGGAAATAAATAAGAATTTAAAAGGAAACACTAATTAACATTGCATAAAAAAGAAAAAAAATACATGAAGTAAAAATGGCTAAGTAGGCATGAAAAGAGAAAGAGCTTTCTTTTTTATTTTGAGCCTAAACTAAACAAAACAGAGACTAAGGAAGAGAATGGTTACATGAAACATAAGGGGTATATATACATGTGTTAAACCCCGCTTATTCATATTTTTGGAGAATGCCCAAAATACTCTTGAGAAAGTGTGGATGCCAAGTAATCATTAGCTTCCACTAATCATCATTTAAATGTACATGAAGTCATAAAGTCCATAAGCATGTGCATTAGCCTCTAATTGAAAATCAAGGTAAGTGGGTGGGGTCCTCCATATTATTCACTTTGAATTGTTTCCATCTTCATTCTTTTGTATCTTCTTTGTGCATGCATATTTCATCCTAAAACCACTTGTAGAATTCATCAAATTTCCTACAAAACAACATAGAAAATTTCAAGTAATTTTTCACAATTTAATAAATGCACAAAATGACCATTTTATTGAATATGCGACTATATGATTTTTGTTTGATGATAATAAACATATATATATATATATATATATATATATATTCTTTTAAATGTATTTGTTAATATGTTATTTTATTTTTACGGACTAATAAATATTTGATGAATAAAATAAATAACACAGAATTTGAATTTAAACGAATATTTTATTCAAACAAATATTTACAATTTTTGAATAGTACAAATTTCAAGCTCCCGCTATATACATATACAATTTCAATTACAATACAAATTTGATTACATCACAACTCACATTTACATTTTCACCTCACTGCATATCACTCACACTCGTTTTTATCTTCAACTTCATTCCAATGTGAATCCAGCATCTGAGCAATCTGCAAAAATATACATTGACGAAGTAAAATTGGAAATAAAATATTTTTGCAGTATAAAATAAAATGCGGATTTTGAAAATAATATTTGACTTGATTATTTGGGTTGTTCGTCATCATTTAAATTAGAATTCATCATACACGAACAGCTTGTGACATGCACAGTGTATCACTGTACATGCCACAAGGCCGTGCATACCAATATATACACTTGATAAAATTACAGGGATATGTGAGCACAGGTCAAACCCAAAACGCCGGGTTCAACTCAAGTGCAATAAAAATAATGTCACAATACGAGCACAAGGTCAAACCCGAGCTACTAGCTGGATTCAACACAGGTGTAGTCCGAATATATAAGCTTAATAAAATAGTCAGGAGCAAGCCAGTCAAAGCGTACACATGAACCAAAATAGTTCGATTCAAGACAGTGAATCAAAATGTACAACTCTGACTAGTCCGAGAAACTACAGAGCAAAATGGTGAATGCAAATACATGTACACAAGGGTCTGCCAAATGGAGCAACACACAAGTGAGGTTACAAATCAGTAAACAACATGCACATGTAAAGATATCAACTACAACCAGAAACTAGAAGTGTATAAGTCCAACTAAAAAGGCCATACAGACTCTGCATCAAAATGAATAGTGAAGACATGAACAAGACTCGAACTCAAAACAGTGCACAGTGAATCAAGTCACGGTTCGAACCAGGAATGCAACACAGCTTCATATACGTGTAGTCAAGCTACATGAAGACTAACAGTAAGCAGTGCCAAAAGAACAACAACCTAAATGTACAAGTGAACAGAAGGTGGTACGATACCGAACCGGATGAATGGCAACACCAAGTGTACATGTACACAGTAAAACAACAATGAAACCAATATCGAACCAGTTCAAATGCCAAATTGAAGCCACCAAAATTTCAAATCAAGCAAGACGGTGGCTCAACATCAAAGACCACATTCAAAAACAACTCAAGCTCAGTACAAATTCAACAATATATGCATAAACAAATACAAATGTATGTATGCACATATATGCAGACTTGAATAAACAATTTACCAAAGAGCAATGCAATATGAATCAGACAAGACACAGGTGAAAAATGAATGCAACTGTGGTTCAACTGCAAGTCAAAAGTGTATATGCATATTAAAGTGCATCTGAAATCAGACTCGACTAATGCTACACAGACCAGACCAAAATGAATAGGAATTTGACTCAAGGAAATATACACTGAGGTGATTGTGCACCAATACTAAACAGAAGCATGGTAAAAACCAAACTGTAATAAACAAGTTTAATTCATGTAACTGCAACACAATGTCAAAATATATGACCAAAGATAGTAGGAGCTTTACAATTCAAGTCAAATGCCGAAGTCATGCAACAGCAGGTGCAAGTTAAATATGACACAACTAGTTCGAACATAGACAGAGGAAATTTCAAACTGCAGTTCAAAGTAATGCCGAAATCACCGTCGAAAACAAGTTCAAAAAATCATGGAACAGCAGTTTCAAATCAAGACAGTGCCAAACCCAAAATATTTTCATAAAATCAAGATAATCAATTCAAGTGACCGAAGTCAACAGAAATCGAAATCGTGGTGGTCACAAACGAAATCAAAATCGTCAAACCAGAATCAAAACCGTGATGACCAAGAAAAATGAACAGTTCAAAATCAACACCGTGTTATTCAAGTAATTGAAAAAGTCAGTAATCATCTCAAGCATCCAAACGAAGATCAGTGGTCAACGCAAATCAATTGATAAATTCAAACAAATATATACTAACGAGGAAATAGGGGTTCGAACCCTATATAAATAATAAACATCATCGGCTAATCGGAATTGGAGTTCAAGCATATCACAGATCACAACAGCAATTAGGAACTCGAATCAAGTCGAGTATAGTATAAATCAAAAAAAGGAATTTCACGTACCAATCTTTTAATTAAGTAAAGGCACTCGACAACTAGAAGTCACGAACGAATCAACTGAAGAAAGAAATCGAAGAATCAAATATCAATTTAACCAGCGACTTCTAATTTCCCACAAAGCCCTAATTTGGAACGACGAAGAATAAACACGAGGCCGCCATTGTTTTTGGAGCAAATCAGGCTGACATATTATAAAAGAAAAACAAAGAGGAATTCTTATTTAATTTTGGGCCGGCCATATTTCTTAGGGCCTGTGTAATTAAAAATTAGGGTTTTTTTTATTTAAATTGCTTTAAATTGTATTTTTCTTTTTAAAATTTGTAATAACTAGTCGTTTGACTAGGAGACAAACTACGTGGCGTATTTTGAGAATTCGCAACTCAGTGGCTAAGTTGTGGCAGGGTTTTGAGCGTAGAGTTAAGGCTAGTCGATAGCGGGTGTCGCGAGTTTACGTGTGTAAGCGTCTGACTGCTTAATTTCTAATAGAAACCTTGGCGGCAGCACGTAGGAAGGGTTTTGCCGAAGCTGGGTAAATTCTATGTCGTTCTATTTCTGCATTTATTATTCTGTTATTATCTATGCTGCTATTATTTTGATATATCTGTGTTGAAATAATTTTATAAGCTTCTGCAGTAATTTTATAATTAATAGCATCACCCTATTCACCCCCCTCTAGGATGAAATCGATCCTGCAAGTGGTATCAAAGCAAGGTACAAAAGCTATTTTTGTTTTAGAAAATTTGATTTTTTTTCCAAAACCAATTTTTTTTAAAAATTTTGAATTTTTAAAATGGCCTCTTTTAATACTACTTTTGCTAAGGGTCAATCCATAGTTAGACCATCAATGTTCAATGGTGAATATGCTTACTGGAAAAATAGGATGGAAATTTTTCTGAAAACCATTGAAGCTTGGGATATTGTTGAGACAGGATATATAGCACCAGCTATAATTGTAAATAATCAAGAAATAAATAAACCGAAGGATCAATGGACGGGTCTAGAAAATAAGTTACAGATTACTAATGCCAAAGCTATGAATTCAATTATTTGTTCATTAGATCAATTTGAATTTAATAGTGTCTCACATTGTCTAACTGCGCAGGAAATATGGCACATACTAGAAGTGACTCACGAAGGAACATCTTAAGTCAAGGAATCTCGACTTGCCATGCTGAGTAGCGAATACGAGAATTTTACAATGGCCAAGGAAGAAAATGTTAAAGAGATGTATGGACGGCTTTCCAACATCGTATACAAATCAAAAGCTCTCGGAAAATCTCCTCAGAGTCCTTCCATGAAGTTTTGAAGAAAAAGCGACTGCCATTCAAGTATCAAAAATTAAAACAAATCAAAATTGAAGAACTCATTGGAAATCTCACCACTTATGAACTAGAAATGAAATTCAAGGAGGAGCGTGAAGGAGGAGATACTCAAAAGAAATCAATAGCCCTCAAAGGAACAACTGAAAGTGATGATGATGACGATGATGATGGAGCAGCAGAATTGGAAATGGTAATAAAGAAATTAAAAAGGTGGAACCACAAATACGAAAATCCAGGTCTAAATCAAAATTTTGAAAGCAGAATAATCAAAGTTTTGGATAACACAGAATAGCGGAAAATCATCTATCATAAGTGCAACCAACCCAAACACATTAAGCCCAATTATCCTTAAAATCGATGTGACTTTGAAAAGAAATCAAAAAAGAGAAATTTTGCAGCCACGTGGAATACAAGTGATGAAGATAATCAACGTACTAGCAGTGAAAGTGAGAAAGCAGATATGTGCCTTCAAGGTAATATAACAGATAGCGACGACAACGAGCCAAGCGAGGTATCAAAATTCACTCATTCAGAATTAGTTATATATTTCCACGAAGTAAATGGCTATTTTGAAAGTTTTAGGGAGAAATATGCTAAAATTGAATCACAAAGAGATAGTTTAATATAAGTAAATGACCAGCTTGAATAATTAGTTAAAACCTATGAAAGTAGGATCCTTAAGTGTGATAAGTGTCCAACATTCGAAGAAGAAATTGAAAAATCAGAAATTAAAATCAAATCGCTTGAAAATGAAATTCTGATTTTAAAGGAAAGTGAAAATACTAGGAGAGAGAACTCTATTAAAAAGTGCACACAATTATTAAACAAAAATGAATCTCTCAAAACACAAGTTCAACAACTATAACAACTTTAGATAAATTTTCAAAAAGTGAAAAATCATTGAATATGCTATTAGGAAAACAAACTGTTAATACAGTTAGACAAGGACTTGGATACAATCAATCTGAAAATGTTAGTAATGAAATTAATCAAGTCAATTCAATGTGCACAATTTGTAGAAAATTTGGACACAATCAAAACAATTGTTGGTATAGACCGAAACACGTGAAAACTATACCACTTTGGGTTCCAAACGACACAAATATAAAATCTCTCAAAGTTAAACAAATCTGTGTGCCGAAAGGAACATATATAAATAGTTTTGGGTCTCCACCAAATCATTTTTCAGTGGTGGCAGGCTAAGGAACAACAATAGTGTTATCTGGGCTCTGGCTGTTCCAGAAATACAACGGGCAACAAAGCAAAGTTCCTTAGCCTAGTACAAAGGTGGTAGAATCACAATGGGCAATCACGAAAAATTATCTTAAAGGTAAAACAGGTAATGGTATATTTTATATTAAATGTGATAATCTGCACCGTAGTCTGAATTAAATCAGCCAATAATGTGATGACAAAATAAATAATGATGTTGATTCTGACTTATTCAAAATTATTGGCCAATTATATTCTTATGCCGAGAACACTATAAAAGTCTCTAGAATCTTTGAACTACATCATATATATTAGTTTGGATTAATAATAATGTTTTATTGGATGATAATACATTTGGTTAATTTACGGCTGACTTTACATTCACGGTTTTTGATTATTTACACGGCTTAAATTCAAATTCAAGAGAATGTCATTTAAAAAAGCTGTTAAAATTGATTTTAAGATATTTTGATGCACACTTCATGGCCTGGTCTATCAAATTCAATTTAACCAATGATAATTTCGAGTGAACGAAAAATTCAGATGCATATTACGCTGGTAATCTAGTTGATAGAAAAATTACTAGTGAAACTGATTTATGTTGAGACATTTAGTAACTGCATCATTTTTTAAAGAAAATATCTGCATATTTTTCATTTCAAATAATTTTCAAATAGCAGAAAATTTTCTCATAAAACACCTTCTATAAAATCATTTTTGACCTTGTTTTCAGATTGGTCATTTTTAGAAAATTTGATTTTATAATTATTTTTGAATTTGATTTTAGATAACTACATCGACTAATCTGACACCCTAATGATTATCAAAAGGATAAATAGTGATTGAAAAAGTGATGAGTGTTAATATTAATCATATATTATAACTTGAGACGGTATATTTAGTAAATTTCTATAGAAATTTGAACAAGAGTTATAAAAACATTCTGTTGCTAAAAATTCCATGACCATCCCATTTCTATCATATTTCTAACGACCATCACTCATCAAAATTCAATATAGTTTATCGTTATGTGGTACTTTAAACAGGAACCATTCGTTTTTCATTTTATATTTTTAATAAAAATAATAATAAAATAAAATTAAATCCAAAGTATTCACTCTCATTTAAAAGTCCTCATGGTTATGCATGAGTGAATTACTTGGAATCTATTATATGCTTCCATGCTCATTTAAAAGTCCTCACGGTTATGCATGTATGGAACGCATATCAAAATTGAACTTTTAATTAAACAAGTTGATTCTAATCCCATTTAAAAGTCCTCACGGATATGCGTGGTTAGGAGATACTTGAATTCATTTTTTCTAAAATAAAATTGGAATACTACTAATCTCATTTAAAAGTCCTAACGGTTATGCATGGTTGGTAGATATTCAGATTTCTGATATGAATATACCGCAAATAGACACAACTGTATGGTTTTATATGATGACATCATTCCCATCATTCTAAAAGTGGAATATGCGCCTAATGGAGTATTTATGATTTTTGTTTGACTTTTTATTGAAATTTAATATTTATATTCGATTGAGTTTTAATGTTGTATTAATATCTATCACTTTATCTCTATTTTTTCTAACACTATTACTTTTTTGCTGATAACAAAAGGGGGAGAGAAAAGTTAAGATTTTGACAAATAAAGGTCAAATATTTTCTATTTGCATCTAGGCTCATTTGCATAATTTTAATTGTATGCATATATGAAGGGGAGCTTTGTATAGAGAGGAAGCATACTAATAGGAGGAGCAAATTGAATGATCAAATACATTTAACAAATTCAAAATATTAAATATATGTATGTTATCATCAAAAGGGGGAGATTGTTCAATATGCGACTATATGATTTTTGTTTGATGATAATAAACACACACACACACACACACACACACACACACATATATATATATTCATTTAAATGTATTTGTTAATATGCTATTTTATTTTCATAGATTAATAAATATTTGATGAATAAAATAAATAACATAGAATTTGAATTCAAACGTATATTTTATTCAAACAAATATTTATTACAATTTTTGAATAGTACAAATTTCAAGCTCTCACTATATATATACAATTTCAATTACAATACTAATTTGATTACATGACAATTCACATTTACATTTGCACCTCACTACATATCACTCAAACTCGTATTTATCTTCAACTTCATTCCAATGTGAATCCAACATCTTAGTAATCTGCAAAAATATACATTGTCGCAATAAAATCGAAAATAAAATATTTTTGCAGTATAAAATAAAATGTGGACTTTGAAAATAATATTTACCTCAGTTATTTTGGTTGTTCGTCATCATTTAAATTTGAATTCATCATACACGAACATCTTGTGACATGCACAGTGCATCACTGTACATGCCACATGGCCATAGACACCGATATATACACTTGATAAAATTACAGGAACAGGTAAGCACAGGTCAAACCCAAAATGCCGGGTTCAACTCAAGTGCAATAAAAATAATGTCACAATACGAGCACAAGATCAAACCCGAGCTACTAGCTAGATTCAACACAGGGGTAGTTCAAATATACAAGCTTAATAAACTAGTCAGGAGCAAGCCAGTCAAAGCATACACATGAACCAAAATAGTTCGATTCAAGACAGCGAATCAAAATGTACAACTCTGACTAGTCGGAGAAACCACAAAGCGAAATGGTGAATGCAAATACACGTACACAAGGGTCTGCTAAATGGAGCAGTATGCAAGTGAGGTTACAAATCAGTAAACAACATGCACAGGTAAAGATATCAACTACAACCAGAAACCAGAAGTGTATAAGTCCAACTAAAAAGGCCATACAGACTCTGCATCAAAATGAACAGTGAAGACATGAATAAGACTCGAACTCAAAACGGTGCACAGTGAATCAAGTCACGGTTCGAACCAGGAATGCAATACTGCTTCATATACGTGTAGTCAAGCTACATGAAGATTAACAGTAAGCAGTGCAAAAAGAACAACAACCTAAATGTACAAGTGAACAGCAAGTGATACAATACCGAACCAAATGAATGGCAACACCAAGTGTACATGTACAGTAAAAGAACAATGAAATCAATATCGAACCAGTTCAAATGCCAAAGTGAAGCCACCAGAATTTCAAGTCAAACAAGACAGTGGCTCAACATCAAAGACCACATTCAAAAACAACTCAAGCTCAGTACAAATCCAACAATATATGCATACACACATACAAATCTATGTATGCACGTATATGCAGACTTGAATAAACAATTTACTAGAGAGAGCAATGCAATATGAATTACCAGATAGTACACAAGTGAAAAATGGATGCAACTGTAGTTCAACTGCAAGTCAAAAGTGTATATGCATATTAAAGTGCATCTGAAATCAGACTCGACTAATGCTACACAGACCAGACCCAAATGAACAGGAATCTGACTCAAGGAAATGTACAATGAGATGAAGAAATCAAGTACACCAATACTAAACAGAAGCATGGTAAAAAACAAACTGTAATAAACAAGTTTAATTCATGTAACTGCGACACAAGTCAAGATATATGACCAAAGATAGTAGGATTTTTACAATTCAAGTCAAATGCCGAAGTCATGCGAACAGTAGGTGCAAGTTAAATATGACACAACTAGTTCGAACATAGATAGAGGAAATTTCAAACTGCAGTTCAAAGTAATGCCGAAGTCACAGTCGAAAGTGAGTTTAAAAAATCAAGGAACAACAGTTTCAAATCAAGACAGTGCCAAACCCAAAATATTTTCATAAAACCAACATAATCAATTCAAGTGACTGAAGTCAACAGAAATCAAAATCATGGTGGTCACAAACGAAATTAACATCGTCAAATCAAAATCGAAACCGTGATGACCAAGAAAAATGAACAGTTCAAAATCAACACCGTGTCATTCAAGTAAATTGAAAAAAGCAGTAATCATCTCAAGCATCCAAACGAAGATCAATGGCCAACGCAAATCAATTGACAAATTCACAAAAAAAAATACGAACGAGAAAATAGGGTTTCAAACCCTATATAAATAATAAACATCATCGGCTAATCGGAATTGGATTCAAGCATATCACAGATCACAACAGCAATTAGGAACTCGAATCAAGTCGAGTATAGTATAAATCATAAAAGGAATTTCACATACCAATCTTTCATTTAAGTAAAAGCACTCGACAACTTGAAGCCGCGAACGAATCAACCGAAGAAAGCAATCGAAGAATCAGATATCAATTTAACCATGCGACTTCTAATTTCCCACAAAGCCCTAATTTGGAACGACGAAGAATAAAAACGAGGCCGCCATCATTTTTGGAGCAAATCATGCCGACATATTATTAAAGAAAAACAAAGAGGAATTCTTATTTATTTTGGGTTGGCCATATTTCTTAGGGCCTGTGTAATTTAAAATTAGGGTTTTGTTTTTATTTAAATTGCTTTAAATTGTATTTTTCTTTTAAACTTTGTAATTACTAGTCGTGTGACTAGGGGTCAAACTACGTGGCGTAGTTTGAGAATTCACAACTCAGTGGCTGAGTTGTGGCAGGGTTTTGAGCGTAGAGTTAAGGCTAGTCGATAGCGGGTGTCGCGAGTTTACGTGTGTAAGCGTCTGACTGCTTAATTTCTAGTAGAAACCTTAGTGGCATCACGTAGGCAGGGTTTTGCCGAAGCTGGGTAAATTCTATGTCGTTCTATTTCTGCAATTATTATTCTGCTATTATCTGTGCCGCTATTATTTTGATATATCTGTATTGAAATAATTTTACAAGCTTGTGCAATAATTTTATAATTAATAGCATCACCCTATTCACCCCCCTCTAGGGTGAAATCGATCCTACAAGTGGTATCAGAGCAAGGTACAAAAGCTATTTTTGTTTAAGAAAATTTGATTTTTTTCAAAAACCATTTTTTTAAAAAAAAATTTGATTTTTTAAAATGGCTTCTTTTAATACTGCTTTTGCTGAGGGTCAATCCATAGTTTGACCATAAATGTTCAATGGTGAATATGCTTACTGGAAAAATAGGATGGAAATTTTTCTGAAAACTATTGACGGTTGGGATATTGTTGAGACAGGGTGTAGAGCACCAACTATAATTGTAAATAATCAGGAAATAAATAAACTAAAGGATCAATGGACAGATCTAGAAAATAAGTTATAGATTTCCAATGCCAAAGCTATGAATTCAATTATTTGTTCATTAGATCAGTTTGAATTTAATCGTGTCTCACATTGTCTAACTTCGTAGGAATTATGGCACGCGCTAGAAGTGACTCACGAAGGAACATCTCAAGTCAAGGAATCATGCCTTGCCATGCTGAGTAGCGAATACGAGAATTTTACAATGGCCAAGGAAGGAAATGTTAAAGAGATGTATGGATGGCTTTCCAACATCGTATACAAATCAAAAGCTCTCGGAAAATCTCCTCAGAGTCCTTCCGCGAAGTTTTGAAGCAAAAGTGACTGCCATTCAAGAATCGAAAAATTTAAAACAAATCAAAGTTGAAGAACTCATCGAAAATCTCACCACTTATGAGCTAGAAATGAAATTCAAAGAAGAGCGTGAAGGAGGAGATACTCAAAAGAAATCAATAGCTCCCAAAATAACAACTGATAGTGATGATGATGATGGAGCAGCAGAGTTGGAAATGGTAATAAAGAAATTAAAAAGGTGGAACCACAAATACGGAAATCCAGCTCTAAATCAAAAATTAGAAAGCAGAATAATCAAAGTTTTAGATAACACGGAACTGCGAAAAATCAACTGTCATAAGTGCAACCAACTCGGACACATCAAGCCCAATTGTCCTCAAAATCGACGCAACTTTGAAAAGAAATCAAAAAGGAGAAATTTTGCAGCCACGTGGAATAAAAGTGATGAAGGTAATCAACGTACTAGCTGTGAGAGTGAAAAAGAAGATATGTGCCTTCAAGGTAATATAACAGATAACGGCATCGAGGAGCAAAGCGAGGTATCAAAACTCACTCACTCAGAATTACTTATATATTTCCACCAAGTAAATGGCTGTTTTGAAAGACTTAGGGAGAAATATGCTAAAATTGAATCACAAAGAGATAGTTTGATAGAAATAAATAATCAGCTTGAACAATTAGTTAAAACCTATCAAAGTAGGATCCCTAAGTGTGATAAGTGTCCAACATTCGAAGAAGAAATTAAAAAATCAGAAATTAAAATTAAATCGCTTCAAAATGAAATTTTGATTTTAAAGGAAAGTAAAAATACTAGGAGAGAGAACTCTATTAAAAAGTGCACACAATTATTAAACGGAAATGAATCCCCCAAAACACAAGTCCAACAACTGTGAACAAATTTAGATAAATTTTCAAAAAGTGAAAAATCGTTGAATATGCTATTAGGAAAACAAGCTGTTAATACAGTTAGACAATGACTTGGATATAATCAATCTGAAAATGTTAGAAATGAAATTAATCAAGTCAATTCAATGTGCACAATTTGTAGAAAATTTGGACACAATCAAAACAATTGTTGGTATAGACCTAAACATGTGAAAGCTATACCAATTTGGGTTCCAAAAGACACAAATATAAAATCTCTCAAAGTTAAACAAATCTGGGTGCCGAAAGGAACATATATAAATAGTTTTGGGTCTCCATAAAATTATTTTTTAAAATATTCTGCCACTAACAATCAAGACCTATAAAAACAAATAGGTCACAAAAATCTTTTATCGTGTAGGAGTGGTGGCAGGCTAAGGAACAACAACAGTGTTATCTGGACCCTGGCTGTTCCGGAAACACAACGGGCAACAAAGAAAAGTTCCTTAGCCTAGTACAAAGGTGACAGAATCACAATGGGCAACCACGAAAAATTATCGTAAAGGTAAAATAGGTAATGGTATATTTTATATTAAATGTGATAATCTGCACCGTAGTCTGAATTAAATCTGCCAATAATGTGATGACAAAATAAATAATGATGTTGATTCTGACTTATTCAAAATTATTGGCCAATTATATTATTATGCCAAGAACACTATAAAAATCTCTAGAATCTTTGAATACATCATATATATCAGTTTGGATTAATAATTGTGTTTTATTGGATGATAATACATTTGGTTATTTTACGGCTGACTCTATATTCACGGTTTTTGATTATTTACACAGCTTCAATTCAAATTCAAGAGAATGTCATTTAAAAAAGCTGTTAAAATTGATTTTAAGATATTTTGATGCACATTTCATGGTCTTTTCTATCAAATTCAATTTAACCAATGATAATTTCGAGTGAAAGAAAAATTCAGATGCAGATTACACTGGTAATCTAGTTGATACAAAAATTACTAGTGAAACGTGATTTTTGTTGAGACATTTAGTAACTAAAATCGTTTTTCAAAGAAAATATCTGCATATTTTTCATTTCAAATAATTTTCAAATAGCAGAAATTTTTCTCATAAAACCCCGTCTAGAAAATCATTTTTGACCTTGTTTTCAGATTGGTCATTTTTAGAAAAATTGATTTTATAATTATTTTATAATTTGATTTTAAATAACTAGATTGACTAATCTGACTCCCTAATGATTATCAAAACGATAAATAGTGATTAAAAAAGTGATGAGTGTTAATATTATTCATATATTATAACTTGAGACGGTATATTTAGTAAATTTCTTTAGAAATTTGAACAAGAGTTATAAAAACTTTTTGTTGGTAAAAATTCCATGACCATCTCTATTTCTATCATATTTCTAACAACCATCACTCATCAAAATTCAATATATTTGTCGATATGTGGTACTTTAAACAGGAATCATTCGTTTTTCATTTTATATTTTTAATAATAATAATAGTAATAATAATAATATAATAATAATAAAATCCAAAGTATTCACTCTCATTTAAAAGTCCTCATGGTTATGCATGGGTGAATTACTTGGAATTTGTTATGTGCTTCCATGCTCATTTAAAAGTCCTCATGGTTATGCATGTATAGAACGCATATCAAAATTGATTTTTTAAATAAACAAGTTGATTCTAATCCCATTTAAAAGTCCTCACAATTATGCGTGGTTAGGAGATACTTGAATTCATATTTTTAAAATAAAATTGGAATGCTACTAATCTCATTTAAAAGTCCTAACGGTTATGCATAGTTGATAGATATTCAAATTCCTGATATAAATATACCGTAAATAGACACAATTGTATGGTTTTACATGATGACATCATTCCCATCATTCTAAAAGTGGAATATGCGCCTAATAGAGTATTTATGATTTTTGTTTGACTTTTTATTGAAATTTAATATTTATATTCGATTGAGTTTTAATGTTGTATTTATATTCGTCGCTTTATCTCTATTTTTTCTAACACTATTACTTTTTTGCTGATAACAAAAAGGGGAGAGAAAAGTTAAGATTTTGACAAATAAAGGTCAAATATTTTCTATTTGCATCTAGGCTCATTTGCATAATTTTAATTGTACGCATATATGAAGGGGGAGCTTTGTGTAGAGAGGAAGCATTCAAATAAGGGGAGAAAATTGAATGATCAAATACATTTAACAAATTCAAAATCTTAAATATACGTTTGTTATCATTAAGAGGGGGAGATTGTTGAATATGCGACTATATGATTTTTTGTTTGATGATAATAAACATATATATATATATATATATTCATTTAAATGTATTTGTTAATATGCCATTTTATTTTCACAGATTAATAAATATTTGATGAATAAAATAAATAACACAGAATTTGAATTCAAACGGATATTTTATTCAAACAAATATTTATTACAATTTTTGAATAGTACAAATTTCAATCTCTCACTATATATATACAATTTCAATTACAATACTAATTTGATTACATGACAATTCACATTTACATTTGCACCTCACTACATATCACTCACACTCGTATTTATCTTCAACTTCATTCTAATGTGAATCCAGCATCTGAGTAATCTGCAAAAATATACATTGATGCAGTAAAATTGAAAATAAAATATTTTTGCAGTATAAAATAAAATGTGGATTTTGAAAATAATATTTTCCTCGGTTATTTTAGTTGTTCGTCATCATTTAAATTTGAATTCATCATGCACGAACAGCTTGTGACATGCACAGTGCATCACTGTACATGCCACAAGGCCGTGCACACCGATATATGCACTTGATAAAACTACAGGAACATGTGACCACAGGTCAACCCAAAACGCCGGATTCAACTCAAGTGCAATAAAAATAATGTTACAATATGAGCACAAGTTCAAACCTGAGCTACTAGCTGGATTCAACACAGGTGTAGTCCGAATATACAAGCTTAATAAAATAGTCAGGAGCAAGCCAGTCAAAGCGTACACATGAACCAAAATAGTTCGATCCAAGACAGCGAATCAAAATGTACAACTCTGACCAGTGGGAGAAACCACAAAGCAAAATGATGAATGCAAATACAGGTACAAAAGGGTCTGCCAAATGGAGCAGTGTGCAAGTGAGGTTACAAATCAGTAAACAATAGCACAGGTAAAGATATCAACTACAACCAGAAACCAGAAGTGTATAAGTCCAACTAAAAAGGCCATACAAACTCTGCATCAAAATGAACAGTGAAGACACGAACAAGACTCGAACTCAAAACAATGCACAGTGAATCAAGTCACGGTTCAAACAAGGAATGCAACACTGCTTCATATACGTGTAGTCAAGCTACAAGAAGACTAATAGTAAGCAGTGCTAAAAGAACAACAACCTAAATGTACAAGTGAACAGCAGGTGGTACAATACCGAACCAGATGAATGGAGACATCAAGTGTACATGTACACAGTAAAACAACAATGAAATCAATATCGAACCAGTTCAAGTGCAAAAGTGAAGCCACCAGAATTTTAAATCAAGCAAGACAGTGGCTCAACATAAAAGATCACATTCAAAAACAACTCAAGCTCAGTAAAAATCCAACAATATATGCATACGCACATACAAATGTATATATGCACATATATGCAGACTTGAATAAACAGTTTACCAGAGAGAGCAATGCAATATGAACCAGACAGTACACTATTGAAAGATGAATGCAACTGTAGTTCAACTGCAAGTCAAAAGTGTATATGTATATTAAAGTGCATCTTTAATCAGACTTGACTAATGCTACACAGACCAGACCCACATGAACAGGAATCTAACTCAAGGAAATGTACAATGAGGTGAAGAAATCAAGTGCACCAATACTAAACAAAAGCATGGTAAAAACCAACTGTAATAAACAAGTTTAATTCATGTAACTACAACACAATGTCAAGATATATGACCAAAGATAGTAGGAGTTTTACAATTCAAGTCAAATGCCGAAGTCATGCAACAGCAGGTACAAGTTAAATATGACACAACTAGTTCGAACAAAGACTGAGGAAATTTCAAACTGCAGTTCAAAGTAATGCCGAAGTCACAGTCAAAAACGAGTTTAAAAAATCGTGGAATAGTAGTTTCAAATCAAGACAGTGCCAAACCCAAAATATTTTCATAAAATCAACATAATCAATTCAAGTGACCAAAGTCAACAGAAATTGAAATCGTGGTGGTCACAAATGAAATCAACATCGTCAAACAAGAATTGAAACCGTGATGACTAAGAAAAATGAACAGTTCAAAATCAACACCGTGTTATTCAAGTAAATTGAAAAAGTCAGTTATCATCTCAAGCATCCAAACGAAGATCAATGGCCAAAGCAAATCAATTGACAAATTCAAACAAATATATACGAACAAGAAAATAGGGATTCGAACCCTATATAAATAATAAACATCATCGGCAAACCGGAATTGGAGTTCAAGCATATCACAGATCACAACAACAATTAGGAACTCGAATCAGGTCCAGTACAGTATAAATCGAAAAAGGAATTTCACGTACCAATCTTTCAATTAATTAAAGGCACTCGACAACTTGATGCCGCGAACGAATCAATCGAAGGAAGCAATCGAAGAATCAGATATCAATTTAATCGGCGACTTCTAATTTCCCACAAAGCCCTAATTTGGAACGACGAAGAATAAACACGAGGCCGCCATCGTTTTTGGAGCAAATCATGCCGACATATTATAAAAGAAAAACAAAGAGGAATTCTTATTTAATTTTGGGCCGGCCATATTTCTTAAGGCCTGTATAATTTAAAATTAGGGTTTTGTTTTTATTTAAATTGCTTTAAATTGTATTTTTCTTTTTAAACTTTGTAATTACTAGTCGTGTGACTAGCGGACAAACTACGTGGCGTAGTTTGAGAATTCGCAACTCAGTGGCTGAGTTGTGGCAGGGTTTTGAGCTTAGAGTTAAGGCTAGTCGGTAGCGGGTGTCGCGAGTTTACATGTGTAAGCGTCTGACTGCTTAATTTCTAGTAGAAACCTTAGGGGCAACACGTAGGCAGGGTTTTGCCGAAGCTGGGTAAATTTTATGTCATTCTATTTCTGCATTTATTATTCTGCTATTATCTGTGCTGCTATTATTTTGATATATCTGTGTTGAAATAATTTTATAAGCTTCCGCGATAATTTTATAATTAATAGCATCATCCTATTCACCCCCCTCTAGGGTGAAATCGATCCTACACATTTTACCCCTATATGAAGATGAATACGTTACAATTTGACAATAATTTTAATTTTAGTTTAAACAAGTTAAAATACCCATTATGATCATTTATTTAATTTAAATAGATTAAATATGGTGGTAAAGACATGCACATTTATGTGCACATCAGATCATATGGTTAGAAGAACCACAATTGAAATACCCCTTTCGAGTAGGAGTTTCTCCACTAGGCTCGGAACTAGGACTAGATCCAACGGGCTTCTTCTTCTTAGAAGGGAAAAACTTTGGCTTATGAAATAGGAACTTCTTCTTATTGGGGTTCTGCGAACCTTAAACTCATCACCGCCCTCGCACTCCTTCTTCATGACTTCGAGATGAAGCATCGAGTCAACCAACTCCTCAAAAGAAAGCATGAGCTGGAGAATCAAAGACTTCTTGAGATACTTCTTAAGACCATAGATAAACTTCAGATTCTTCTTATAAGAGGTGCTAATGTATTCAAGATCATACTTAGATAAGGCCTCGAATGATGAAACATACTCAAAGATGGAGGACGTTCCTTGCTCAACTCAAGGAAGCGACGGGCCAATAAAGCTTTCTCAGATTCAGGAACGTATTTGAGCTCGAACTGTTCTCAAAACTGAGTCCAAGAAAGAGTGGACTCATTGAGCTTGGCTATAAGAAGTTCGTACCAATCAAGGGCATGCTCTTGCAATAGGCTAGATGCTACAAGAACTCTGTCATGGTCGGAAAGATCCATGCATGAGAAGATGCGCTCGAACGTATGAATCCAAGCTTGGACCTCAAGAACAGACTCGGAGCCTTTGAATGGCTTTCCTCCAAGATGAGAGAAATCACTTCACAAGCGTGCAAATGTAGACTTGCGTGGAGGAGATTCTCGAGTAGGAGGTGGAGGCTAAATGCTCCTAAATAACTCCATAAAATGATCGGTAGACATATATACGGCGTCCGGATGTGAGCCGTTGGATTACCCAGCATCTGAGTGTCGTCCTCTACCTCTTCCAGCCATTATTCGAAAGTTAAGATAAGATAAAGAATATTCATAGTGTAGACATCATTAATTCAATTAGGGGAATACTACGTAATTAAAATGCATACATAAGCATATTCCCAAATTTTTATCTACCCCAAAGGACATGAAAAGTACAAGGCACAATGATTCAAGGATTCATAACACTTGTATTACTCTTACATGTACCATAATATGTGCTTCTGTTCTATGTTTATCATATTTTTTTTGAACCCAGCTCTGATACCAAGTTGTGACGCCCTACCCCGAGACCCACATTAAAAAGAGTATTACCGGGTAATACCGTCTGCTAATGCAGAGAATAGGGTTGGAGAGGAGCGACCATCTATAGTCTTGTCTTAAATATATATTGAGTACGTCGACAAATGCTATATATTTTTTCAAGTGGATCAACATATCCAATAAATACTTAATACAAAGCCATAGATGGCTATAGGATCTATCAGAACAAAATACAATAACTCACATGCAAAACATATCACAGAACAGTAGATCATCACATATATATAAATATACAAATACATCATAGAGTATACAAAATGACACATGTCGAGTGGTATAGCAATCACAATATACAAGCGAGTCAAAAGAATATACATATCAAAGTAGCAACCAAAAAGGACTAGACAAAAAGCTATAACAAAAAGAGCTAGCAGAATAGTTCATGCGGAAGCAGAACATGCTAAGTCCAAATGTACCTAACCTGAAACACCTCGGTCTGACCCGAGTATAAAATACACGGATCAGTCTAGCTAAATAAATCAATATACAAGGATAAGCGATAATATGAGCATAAGGATAATGTGATAATATTCCTGAATGGGAAGGAACAATCTAAGGTGTATGATTACATCAAGTGCTAATATGGTATCACTACACAAACATATAATCTCAAAAGAGACAAAATAACCCATAACATGCTAAAGGTAGCGACCCTCGTATTATCGACATTCATAAAATATCAAATATTGTTTAAAAGAAAACCTAAACCCGCAATCTTGGCAAACCCAAAACATGCATAAAAACAAATCATCTCAAACATGCCATAAGGAAAATATATCTCTAAAGAGGAGAATAAAATCTCAAATAAACGCTAAAAGAAAAATCTCATATAACGCTAGTGTAGGCTACTCACATCCAAAAAATAGAACTCATAAGAGTACAAATTCCAGAAAGGTAAAAGGACCAATTCCAAAATAGAGCGATACACTAGGGAATTTACAAACATCAATGAAATCATCCCAAATATATATAGCACGTGCTTATGGCCGAAGCCTGCAAAGTACTGCTCTCATAAATATAGGGCACCACGTTTGTTAGACAAACGTCCCAAAGGACAAATAAATACGTCTCTTAGAAAAAATCCCGAAGGACAACATCCCAAAAGACAAATTTGTAGCAATGACAAACTTCTCTTAGACAAACATCCTGAAGGAGAAATGATCCGAAGGTCCAGTACTGGCAAACACGTCACTTAAACAAATGTGTCACAAACTCTTAGATAGGAACCGGAACAGTGTTATTGTGTCTCATACCACACGTTTGCACCAAACAGTTTACTAACCGCTAGTAAATTTCACACTCAAATCAGTAAAAAGTTTACCTCATCTCATTGGTAAACTCAATCTGCATGTCAAAACAATCAAACAAACAAGTCGGGAGTTAACCGATAAGATAAAGACAAGTCGGGAGTTAACCGATAAGATAAACAAAAGTGTTGATACCATGTGTTTTATCAAACCGTTTAATTCTCCCTCTCATTCGCTCGAATAGTGCAAAAATGTGTACTTTATATATAAAATAATTTACTTGAGAAAAAAAGATTTTAATACCAATCTTGAAAGCCATATTTGAAAATTCCCTTATTATCGAGAATAAATAGATTCTTTATTTGAAAATACTTTAAAATATCATATAACAGTAATTTAAAATGCCCATTTGTTTAAAAAAATTATTTCAAAAAGGTTTGGAAAAATCTGTGCTGAAAAAAAATAAAAACCCAAAAACCACTCAAATTGATATTCGAATTCAATTCAAATTAAATTCAATTTTAATCCAAACTTTGAATTTCGAAATCTCCAAAATTTTGCTAGTCTACCGACAAATATCATGGCTTCAAAACATTTCATAAATATCACAAAAACATAAAGTAAAAGTCAAAAGTCGGACGGAAAAAGAACATAAAAATGCATTGGCAACACAATACACAGGTCTGAAATCTTCTTTGGGTTCAAATTTCGGAGATGAAATAGATGGCCAAATGACCTTTGGTTGAACTAAAATTATTGTGCACAAAGTAGAAAACTTCGGCTTTCTAACATAAAAAAGAATTGATGAATTCCGAATGGAAATGAAAAAGTCACGTTGTCTCAAACATGGACTCGGGTCGTGTTTGCAATAGTTCAAAAACAAAAATATACCCACGCCGAAAACCGTTTTGGTTCCAAATTACATGCCTAAAACAGAGGACCAAACAACCTCATATTGAGCTGAAAACTAGTATGCACATAGTAGAAAACTTCATCTTTCAAAAAAAAAAAAAAGAATCAACGAATTCTGACAGAAAATGAAAAAGTTACACGGTCTCAAACATGAACTCAGACCATTTTGCAACGGTTCAAAAAGCCAAAAAATGTACAGACCTGAAAACCATCTTGGGTTCAACTTTTAGGTATGAAACAGAGGACCAAATTACCTCAGATTGAGCTAAAAATTGTATGTATATAGTAGAAAATTTTATCTTTGAAAAAGATTCGATGAATTCCGACTGGAAATAAAAAGTTACACTATCTCAAACATGGACTTAGGCAATGTTTGCAACAGTTCAGAAAACCAAATGTACAGGCCTGATACCTATCTCGGCTTCAACTTTTAAGCATGAAGCAGAGGACTAAATAATCTCGGATTGAGCAGAAAATTGGTATGCATATAGTAGAAAATTTTATCTTTTTTTTAAAAAAGTAGATGAATTTTAGTAAGAAATGAAAGAGTAATGCTATCTAAAACATGAAATTAGGCCATGTTTGCAGCAAATCATAAAATAATTTCTACAGGCAAAATTTGTGTTTGAGTTGATATTCTACCATTGTTTTGAACCTCCAAATGACAATATTTTTCAACCAAAATTTGCATAAATGAAATTCAACATGTAAGCTACCAAATGCAAGAAATCCAACAGCATTTCATTGCCGGAATCAAAAGAAATACGCATGGATACAAGCAGCCCAAACTAGATTCACATAAAAGAAAACTGTTAACAAAAAAAGATTACAAAAGCTCAGTTTTTTATTTTTGAAGCTTTGCTTCAGATACAAATTGCACTCACCTATGCGAATATGAAGATCAAACTTTGGAGAATTGAAGAAAGTTGAAGGCTTTGCCTCTGATTATTGCCTCAGGAACCTGAAAATGATGATGGAACAACATGCAACAGAGAAGCAGCAGGTTACAGACAATCAACTTTTGAAAATCAGATTTTGATGAAATAGAAATGGTTTTCATAGTGATTACCTAAGAAAAATGGTTTCAATTTGATTGAAAACAACAATAATTGGATTAATTTAAGAATTTTTTTGAGCTGTGGTTGAAAGAGGAATGCGTTTCTTAGTTTCATTCTTCTGTTTTCTTTTACTGTAAGTGAACACACAATATAGTGAAAAGAAGAGAAACTCTTCTCTCTATAGACTAGGCCAAGAAATGGACTTGGACCCAAAATAAAAGATTTAGTTAGCCTTAGGAAAAATCAATTTATCACTTAAACACATAAATGCACTTATGTAATTAATAAAACAACATTATACATAAGATTTCTACTCGATAAATTACACAAACATATTTTCATGTTTAATAAAACATTTTGCATCTAATAAAAAGACTATTGAAAATATTTTTATTATCAAAAACTCTTATTTTTAAATAAACATAAAATTTACACAAATATTTACATAAAATGCTATTTTTAACTCTAAAAATTATACAAAACTAATTTTCTTGCATAATTCAATGCAATAAACCATATTTCCATCATTTTTATATTCAAAACATATTTTTAAACAAAATTTCATCTTTTCATTTATAATATAAAACCTTTAAAAATCGAATACTTCCTTTAAATATTATTAAAATAAGTAATTGGCAATAATTAATAAAATTATTGCTTTTTCTCTAAATAAAAATTATTTTCCACTGATTATTAGTCCAAACAGATAAAATAAAGATTTTAAACTTTATTTTCACATTTTATTTCCGAAAATTCATTTTTTATTCCAAATAAGCAATTGAAAATCTCCAATTTTATTTTAGTTCTCAATATTAAATCATAACTACCATTACAATTTAATATTTACAGGTAATCTCCAAATCAGGGTTGTTACACATGCCGTCCATCGAGTGACTATAGTTGGGTCAAGTGGAAGTATTGAAAGTACAACACTATTCAGAGAGGATTCGTCTCCTAGGTTATATGCGGTTAGTATCACAGTCAACCTAAGTCAATTCAAAGTCAAAGTCTTTGGCCAGAGCATTTTTGTTAGCAATAATTAGTTATTATTGAACCAAGGACTTTGTATCTGGACTATAAAATTTAATGTGGATGAGGTTAGAATTTTGAATTTTGACCGTTACCAAATTACATAAGTCCAAAGTGATATAGTTTTGACGAAGAAAATTGGTGTAAACAAATGTCACAACAGGGTAACGCTTATTAAACTAAAATTGGATTTTCACTGAAAATGAGTAAGTGATAAATTTGACCACAATGTCACACCACTGGCTAAGTGACGGTTAACGTTAACATAAGAATAGTTCGACGTTAATCGTTGACCAAATTTATACCCAAGAGTTGCACAGCCGAATTGATGAATTCTATTAAGACCGAACGATTTAATTAGATTATAGTTGTTATAAATAAATTAAATTAATATTTATGAAATATTAATTATAGAATTTGAATATGATTTGAGAAATAAATAATGTTATATATATTATAATAGTTATAAATATATTGATCGATATACAATATCGACAAGCGATTAAATTAGAATAAATTTCATAGTATTTGGCTTGGGCATAAATGGGTTTAAGGCCCATCATTAGGGCTGCAAAAGTTTAGCTTTCAAAAGGTCTAGGGGTGGCAAAAACATAGGGAATTGGCTTGGAGATAATGGGTTGAGATCAAATGAGAATAGGCAAAAAGGTTTTCTTAAATATGTATGCATGTATGTATGTATCTCTAAAAATAAAAATGAAAAAAACTTTTTGTGTGGCCGCCATTACCTTTTACACTGCTGATTAAAACATAGCTCTCAATCCACTTCAAAATTCTCAATTATATTTTAAATTAAAATAATACTATTCGATAGTTAGAGGTCGTTGATTTCGGACTTACAATCTGACGAATTAAGATCAGTAAAAGGAAGGGAAGCCATTTCTTCAACGTGGATTCAAAGGCATTATTAAAATAGTAATTTTAATTCATATTGCAGTAATTAAATTATATTCTATGATCCAATAACGAGCAACTTCATATCTGTTTAAATATATTGTTACTATATGTTTAGTAAGGTGGGATTTTATAAGTAGATGTGGTTGTCACAAATCAGTTTGGTTATGTGCAAAATTTGTTTATTATACTATTTGATTTATGTATAGACAAATGTTGTTTACTGTACAAAATCAAATTTTGTCATTAATAACTGTTTAATAAATTCATACACACACACACAGATATATATATATATATATATATATATATATTAGTGTTTATTTCTCTCTCATAATAACATATATGCATATAAAAGAATATATATGATTTAAAAAATTTAGTGCACTTATTTATAAACAATATGAATTTACAAATTTGATAATTAATTGTCATATATATATATATATCCATATTTTTAAATTAACATTTATTGAATATTTAAATTGTTTATTATATATAAAATAATTATTACATTAAAAATTCAATTTTATATTTAAGGATAATATTATGACATTTAAAAAACATATAGGAAAAATTTAGAAATTTTTAAATAAATTTTATTATTTCTAATAATTAATATTATTTTAGAAAAATTGTCTGTGATTTATTAAAAATAATAATTTAATTGAAAAATTCTTCACGAATTTTCGAAACCTTTCATTCATAGTCCTAGAATTTTTGAAAATTTAAAATTTGAATTTTTAATAACATACTATTTTATATTAAATAATTATTGCCGAAATCAGTGTATTTGTTTTTAAAAATAATATTTCAACTTTGAAAAATCTTCAGATTTTTCCTAAGCTCTATTTTTTATCCTAGATTTTTGAAAATTGTAAAAATTTAATTTTCGTCTACATATTATTTTATGTTAATTATTTATGGATGAAAACATTATCTTATTCATAATATATACAAATTAAAATGCTAAAATTATTATGTTTGCAAAACTAAGTTAATTTTGAATTATAAATAATTTTTATTAATTGTTCTCTCTCTCACTATATATATGTATGTATTTATCTATATATAAATGTTTTATGTTCATATATTATAAATAATATATTTATACACATATATGTGTGTTTATACACACACACACATTGTAACAACATGCACATATTTGGAAAACATACATGACATACAAACGAGCTAATATGTCTATTGCGATGTAAATCCCAACATCTACATATAGGCGTATTATTACTTTCACGGACTTTGTTATACATGCACTCATACATATATGTATATGATACATTTATGTATGAATTAAATCAAATAAAATTAATCTCATATCTTCATTTATTTGAATTTAAATAATATAAATAGTTTTCACTACAACAAAACAGTCTTTTTACAACGGGCAATGCCCGTTGTAATATTGTTTTCGCAACGGGCATGTAATAGACCTTGTTGTAATAGATCCACCACATTTTACAATGGGAAAATCACGTTGTAAATACCATTGTAGTATACCTTTTTACAACGGCCATAACCCGTTGCAATAGACTAACCATACTAATTGCATAGCCTATTTCACAACATGTATTGACCGTTGTAAAATACATATTTAACAACGTGTGTTGACCGTTGTAAAAATCTTATATAACAACGTGCAGTGACCATTGTAAGAAGCTCATATGACAATGCATATTTCCCATTGCAAAATAAATGCAAATTTTAAAAAAAAAATTACAGCAGCATCCATGTAATACATCCATACTAATACTAAATATTGTCGTAAAATAATTAAAATCACATACGAAAAGACTAAAAGCTAGAGTCATAGAATTCTAACACTCCAAAAAGTTAGATAAGTTTACATGCCAAATATATAAAGCATTAACACATAACAGTCCGCTACAAATATCATGTTCTAAGTGCAATCATACTATACCACAAAGATGAAGTCTTTATGCCCCGCGATGGTTGATCCAATGGCCTCTTTGATAGTCTGCATCTCTGGATTTGGCCTAAATAAAAAGGCTTTTAGTTCCACCGCTACACTAACCCATACTTTCCAAGCATTAACTCCAAGCTTTACAAAATATACTTCTAGACGAGCCTGCAAAGTGTTGATGGAATTTCGAAGAATAGAGGACATAGATTAACATAATTCAACTACATTACAATCAAGCTAAACAAAATAATTTCTACGAAACAAGTGAAGTTAATAGAGTTTGCCGTGAATAATTTCTGTATTAGCTCAAATGTTCATCATAATACATAATAATTTATATAAATTGAACATCACCTTGTAATCATCATGCTTCTCAAAGAACATTTTCCATAAGAAGGAGCGGAAAAGAGAGATCCCAGTTCCAGTTGCAAGCTGGTAATTATCATAAATTTCAAATGATTAAGGTTAGATAATTATCATAGAATAACAATGAAAATTGGTATAGACCAATCTATTAACACATAGGGATACCTACATAAAACATTACAGTGCTTCAATACTCAAGTAATGGGTCTTACTGCATATATTTTTCTTCATTGCGTCACCTTGTCATTCATTAGTTTTTGTTATTTTTAGTGAATGGTGAAACATCGCAAAGAAATATTTATCCACAATAAAAACATAACACAAAATAACTTTGAAATGCTAGAATGTAAATCAGAAGAAAGCTAGAAAATAGTGTCATCAATAAAGCTCACTATTTTGGAATCATCAAAATCTCCAAGAGCATTGCTTGCTATTGAATACAATCTTTAGTTTATGAGGCTTTCCATTCTTATCAACCCCATCAGTAATCACACCAATTGACTGACCTTCTTTTAAGGAATTTTCCTTGAGAATCAAGATCAAAATGTTAATTTAAATAATATACATACAAATCACATAAAACATGTTAAGAAAAGTCATTTTAGATAACACATAAACAATACAAAACATGTAAGCCATCATACTTTGAATTAAGTACCCTCAGTGCTGAAAACCATGTGATATGTTTCTCCAAGAGCTTCATCTTCAGTAATCTTAGTGTTAAGCAAGCATTTACTAATATTGTCTTTGTCGAAGTACTGGAATGCAGTAAAGAGATGCTCTTCTCTGTCCATTTTATTCAGGTGCATTGTTGCAGTGATGAATTCCTCGTAATCTATCATTCCATCTCCATCAGCATCAGCTTATGTCAGCAAAATTTTAAGTATTTTGAAAATGGTTTTATTTTATGTATATAATTAGGCAAATAAGCACAAAAGATGCTTAAATTTTGTTAATTGAACTTATCGCTTCCATTAGTTGTTTGACCTCATATTCGAATAATTTAGTACCTGCTCCGAAAGACCCTTTTTCAATTCTTCGAGGGTAATAGTGCCGTTGTTATCAGTGTCCATGCCTTTAAACATCTCTTTTAGACGTAACCTGAAACCAGTGTACTTAGGCTATAAATAGATGTGTAATCTCGAGTAAAAAAATAACGACGGTACTCGAATAAAGAAGTTTTGAAAATGTGGAAAATAAATTGTGTAACTTAATTAAAATAATATAAATGGCTTAAAGAATTTCATACCAGTTTATAACTATATATGTGATTCTTCACAAACTAAAGCATTAAAGGCAATATAGTAACTTAATCTACAAGGAAAATTAGCATATTGCAGTACTCATAGATTGGTACCCAAAGTACATTTTCTCCACATATGTGAATAACAGAAAAAGAAATCAGTATGATTGTGTTAATGGTTAACCATATCAATGAAATTGAGATTATACTGAGGCAAGCAAACTTGTAGGCTGAGATTAAACAAAATCTGACCTGTAACCAGCAGTAGATTGAGATTATGATAAATATGAATTAATAAAATCATAGCTACAAAATTTTCATACCTCGACCTCCCCAATAAGGCAGTCAATAAAGATACATCACCAGAAATTGCCACATCACATTCTCAATCGACCTCTGCATCTGATAGACCGCCATCTCTGCATTCTAACCTTTACAATAACAACCTCTTACCATTAAACCACTATCAATCATTTCACACTCCATAACCAAGTTACACTATCCATATACAACTAAACAATTCAGAAAATAACTTGTGCCTTCAAACAACACTTGCAGTATCACCTTCTACCACCTGAAGCAATCTCCCCATAACAATTATCCAACTGAACATCTACTTAACCCATTCATCCACCTGTTCCAACGTAGTGCACTGACACCTCATGCCATATTCCCCTCTGTCTACAAACACAACACACCCTTACTAGTCATTCCAGTCAACCAAGCCTAAACAATTGCCATTCTCTGTGTCACCTGCTGTTACAACTCAACCACAACTGCATACAACACTTCTTCATTCAAACAAAGTTCATCATCAAACTTGAATTACCAGCACTGCCTTCTCCACTGACCATCACAGTCAGTCACCAATCGCGCCTCAAACAAAAGCCACAAATAACTGACTCGCGAACAAATCCCTAATCGAAACTTGCGACCAACCCCAAGCGCCTGCAATCGCCTCACCACTCCTTAATCCCCATCCACCACTTGCGACTTCAATCTGCTAAAAATCATTTCTCGTATTGTGCATTACCTTCACACGTAGTCTGAAACCAACGTCATCGTGATCCAAAAAAAGTTTTGAAGAAAACGAGAAAAGGAGGAGAGAAAATATGATAATATGGGCACTTACTTAGAACTTGGAAAGCTGTTAAACCTTTCTGTGGATCTTTACAAAGCATCTTCTTGACGAGATCCTTTGCCCCATCTGAAATATTTGGCCATGTATCACTACTCAAATCAATTGGGCCTTCGAGTTTAGCTTGGAAAATTCCATTTTTGGTTTCTGGTGGGTGAACAAATTATGTTATCATCATGTTCCATTTTCGGATTCTGGTCGGTAAGCATTTACTGATATTGTCCACGATGCCATAGCCGCGTCTCTAATTTTTTTGACTCGTGAGAATTAGGATTTGGGATCCGGCTCTTTGCACTCGTGTGATTTGGGATTTAGGATTGGGAAAAAAAGAAATGGGAAATGGGACAAGATTAGACAGTAGGTGGAGAAAAAAAGAACGGGATGAAGAGGACAAAATTTCAAGGTTGGAGCCAAAATTAAAAGAATGGAGGCCAGATTTGAGAGATGGAGCCAGGATTTTTGCTAGTAAAAATAAAGAAAAAAATTATTTGTCAAAGAGTATATCATAAAAAAATTATCTAAATGCATAACTACAACATAATGTTTTTAATTTTCTAATTTTGAAATTATTTTAATTTTTTTGAATTTTTTGAAATTTGGACGTTTTATTAAATTTGAATTTTTACGTTTTGTTTTGTATTTTGTCAAAATTTCAAATTTCAAATATAACAAGTATTAGAATTGTTAAATACAAATAATAAATATGAATTCTTAATTATTAAAGATTACTTATTAATCATTAATTATTAAAAATAAATTATTAAATAGTAAATATTTATTATTACTTCTTAGGTATTTAATAGTAATTATTAATTTTTAATTATAAATAATAAATATTAATTATTAAATGATAATTATTAATTATTAACAGTATTTAATATTTATTATTAATTATTAATTATTTAATAGTAATTATTAATTATTAATTATAATTACAAAATATTAAATATTTGTTAAATATATTTATTAATTATAATTTGAAAATATAAAATACTAATGTTACTTCTTAATTATTGATATTTCTTATTAATTATGAATTATCGGATATTTATCTTAATTATTAATTTTTTAATAATCATTATTAATTAATAAATATTCAAAATTAACTATTAAATGCCAAATATCAATTTAAAATTATTAAATTTTATTATTAATATTAAATATCGCTCTTAATTATTATATAATTATTAATTATTTAATAGTAATTATTAATAAATAATGATTAAAATAGATTATTAAGCATTAAATATTGCTTCTTAATTATTTAATATTAGTTATTTGTTAATAATTATTAAGTATTAATCTTAAATGTTAATCTTAATTATTAACCTTAATTATTAATTATTAAACATTAGTCTTAATTATTAATTATAATTAATTACGAAAATTGATATCTATCAACAGTAGAAAATAGTTGTAATATGCATCTAATACCATGGGCAAATAGTTAATAATTAATATGTATATATTATTAATTTTTAATAGTAACTATTAATAATAAATTATTAATATTTATTATTAATTATAAATTATTATATATATTTTATATTAATTACTCGATATTACTTACTAATAATTGGAAAGTAAAATTAAGCCTATTGGAATATTGATTATGTATAACAGTTAGTAATTAGTAATTATTTAATAATAATCATTAATTATTATAAGTTATAAATGATTAGTATAATATTATTAATGATTAATTATTAAATATTAATAAATAATATAATATTATTAATGGTTAGTAATTAGTAATATAATATTATAATTAGTAATTAGTAACATATGGTTAATATAATATTATTAATCAATAATTATTAAATATTAATAAATAATAAATATTAATTTTAAGAAAGCATTGCAATTATTAATTATTGGTTGTCAAAATTTGGCGACTAACATTTATTACAATGGACATTTTATGACCGTTGTAAAACTGACACCTATTACAGCGGGCATTTTTAGCCCGCTGTAAAATTGGCACCTATTACAACATGCATTTTAGCCCATTGTAAAATTGACATCTATTTCAATGGGCATGAAAGGACCGTTGTAATAGCATTCTATTACAACGGGCAGTCATGCCCATTGTAAAAAGGCGTTGTATAGGGCATCTATTACAACGGCCTGAGTAGACTGTTGTAATAGCCTACTATTATAACGGGCAGCTAATGCCCGTTGTAAAAAGGGCGATGTAATAGAGTATTTTTGTTGTAGTGTTTATTTTAATGAAATTTAGAAATATTCTAATTTAGTTAGACTTCATAGGCCCAATAAAAAGATCCAACAAGGTAAATTTTTTGAAATTCACCCATAACTTCCGTTGAGGGCTAGTCCCATTTAATAATGATATCAGAGCACAATAACCTATGCGGTCTAATTTACTCATATTAGAGCTAACTAATTAATCTTTCCCACTTAGTACAGTGCTTGAAAAAGTAACATCTAGGATTGAAATTAGGTAATCAAGTACTATGTCCTACCTGGTTACCGGCCTAGCCCAAAGGGTGAAGGAGCCCAAAGGTTGCTCCTAACAGAAAAGGCCCAACTTAATTTGGGCATTAGGCTAATTTTCAAAATCACTTTGAAAATTAATATTAAAGATTTTAAACTTGATAGTTAAATTTAAAATAAACATTTTTATTATAAAAAGCTAAATAATACAACATAAATTTTCAAAATGTTTGAAAGGATAATGAAAGTTTCAAAATTTTGAAAATATTTATATAATAATTTCAAAATTTAAATTTACTAATAAGATTAATAAAATAAATTAGTTAAATATGTTAATTAATTAATGTATATATGCATGTATTATATATGTTGATATATGCTATGTTATTTTAAAATGTTTAAGATAATATTAGTATACATGTATGTATACAAGATAAATTTTGAAATTAATGAATTTTAGTAATTTTTTTAATTAAATAAATTAATTAAAGGTTAATTAATTAAATATAATGCGCGTAAATGTGATATATATATATGTGTTACACTATAAGGTTATAGTATATACTATAAATGTTATAGTAGATATGTCATATATAAAATTATATTGGAATATTAATTTAAAATCAATCAAAGAGTCAATTGATTAAAATTAATTAGATAAGATTTAATTAATGATATATTATACATAAGATTATCAAATAAGTAATATGAAATATAAAAGTTATATGATATGTGTATAAACTAAATGTGGAAGATTAAAGAAAACCAAATAGACTTGAGAAATTAATACATATGTAAATGTACATATACTATGATTTCTGATGTGTCTAACACTTGAATCGCTGTGGTATTTCATAAGATATATATCATTATATAAGTTGATATCACTTAATATATATATTAAAGGTTATAAATCTTCAATATAATGTTGTCCTCTACCATATATATTAATAAATTATTTCCATACTCCTATGTTTTTGAGCAAACTCAAGCTAGCGATGTTATGCATAGTATTATTAAGATATTGAACTTATGAGGTAAGATAACTATATGTATTCGTTGAGCAAACTCAAGGTACATATACTGTACTTAGGCTATCATGATATGGTAGTAAGAGCGAATAATCTCTTTCGATCTATTGAGCAAACTCAAGGTCGAAACGAGATTAGAACAAGGAAAAATAGGTTAGGATTTGTATGTGATACAACCGATAAGGAGTTATCCATCACTTATGGGGCTATGATTAGTTGAGCAAACTCAAGGTCAGAATACCAAAACAAAGGAGTCCTAACACCCACTAGTGAAGTTGCAAGACTTCTATGTTTCATCTTAGGGTTTGGGAAAACATAAAAGAATAGTGGGAGCCTTATTAGAAAACTGAAATGGTAACATTTAGCTTTTCTAATATTGTAAGAACATATGCTATATAATGTTATAATTATCTACAATTATAAATTTGTGCATTTAATATGATTGATAAAACGTTTATCAATTAACATATATAAACAATCTAAATTGAAAGTTGACAAATAGAAATATAATATACTCCTACAAATAATTCTAATTGCATGTTATATAATGTTTCTATACCATGCAATTGCCTAACTTCAACTACTTATAACATTCGTAAGTTGGTCACTTATATGTTTATTTGGTTTAGACCGTTTCTTGCATTTTATGGGTTTTTAGACTTTAAATACAATTCAAGACAATGGATATTTGATCCATGTACTTTCACATATAAATGTTATATGGTGAACAGTCGTAGTTTGTGTGGTACAATATTTCGATGAAGTTAGTTCATTTGAAGTAAGCCAATAAACAATATTTTAAGATCATGTATTCAACTTGAATGATTCAAAAGGATCATATTGTGTTAATGTAACACAAGACCATAAACTACAAGATACATCTAAGAACTCGATCGTTGAAATGCCATCTTGATCGGTTTACATAAAGTGCAACATATTTGATGTCTTAAATGTTAAGAATAATCGAATGTGCTTTTGTAAAAAGTTTGTTATGATATTGCAGTAAGGTTTTCTTTTGAATAGTTTGACCATTTGAAAGAAAAACGAATGTATAAGAATAAATGTAATTTAAGGTAAAGTTGGAATGAAGAGAATGAAGAGAATGAATAGCAACTTCTGCTTTAAAGAGAAACAATGGAAACTAGAATTATAATAATAATTGATACTTAATGTTGGAATACAAAATATTATTTTTATTTCGAAATGTATTTTCATATAGAAAATTGTTTTGTATAACACTTATTTCTTTGAGTTCAAGATATTTGATCAAAGAACTCTCCACTGTAAACTAGTTGCAGCAAACGAAATAAATAAACAATATTAACAATATTAAGTGAATGGTGACCTCTAAATTTAATATGCTATTATAGTAATGGTGGAAATAGTAGGAGCATGCCATATAGCACCTTGCATCAAATTATGAAAATTATTTTCGTAAAATGTACCGAACATTATTTTTAAAATAATGTTTATTTTTGGCATTGACTGAAAAATAGATGTAACTATATTTTCAATATGAGTATTATGAATATTCATTATGAAATAGAACTATATTATGGAATTGTTTTCATAGTAAAAGTGATGCAACAAAAATACATATGTGTCTAATATTATTTACAGTTGTTTTGGAATATACAGTAAGTCGTAGTTTTGAGAAATAATTTTACTATATGATTATGAATTATATGATACAGGTTAATTATATCTCAAAAAATTAATGATTATACACTCATTTAGTGGGAGCATCATAAGAGTTGATGAACTCTTTGAATTAATACATATTAATGTATGCAATCACAAGTCTATTAATACCAAATGGGTTCCACATACTTTGTTATATTCATCGATGATTTATGTGATGACCCAAAATTTTAGATATTTGAAAGTGGATATTTAATAGTTAGTTTCTAACTTGAATTTCATATGTCCTATTTATTGGATAATTTAAATATTAATTAATAACTGGAAATTTGGAAATTTTTTGAATCTGGAGTTTCAGACTTGATAAAAATAATTTGATGACCTAGAAAATTTGTAATAACAATACTAAAGATAGTAGAAGTTTTAAATCTGAATTTGAAAGTATTTTATTCAGTTTTAAAATTATATCGTTTAAATCGATATTTAAAATAGCCTTCCGAGGCACAGTCTTGGAATTCGACAAAACCAGTTCCATTGGATCCATAATATTGTATTATTATCGAATTTTAATTTTCGTGGTGTTTGGAGTGATCGTTTGGCCGTACGATAGATTAATGCGCCGAATTTATGTCGAAAATTTAATATAATAACTAGGTCCAAAAAGCTATCTTCTCCATACGATCGAGTTAGGACTCGAAACCTTTGCCGTTGTGTTTGGAATAGGGGTTTAACATTATAAACGCCTAGCGGCATGCCTCGATAGGAGATTGAGATTTTGAGTTGCATATTTTGTAACAATCTAAATTTAAATTTGAATTTAAAAATTGTAACGACCCAGAATTTTTATTAATTAAAATTTGAATATTTAATCAATTTTAAATATTAATAAGTGAATTTATAAGTCGAATAAATTTTATTTCGATTTATTAGATTTAATTGGATAATTAAATCGATAATTTAATATGTTAAAATTATGGAAATAATTGAAAATTGAGTTAAATATGATTGAAAATGATTTGTAAAATTTTATTTTATCATATTGAAGTTAGAACGATATTTTAGAACTTTTAAAATCGAATTAAAAGTTAATTTGTGAAATTTGAATATTTTAATATTTAAATCGACTAGTGAAAATAGTCAATTTTTGAACAGTCTCAGAATTGAACGAAACCAGTTCCATTGGATCCGTAATAGTTAGTTATTACTAGATTTCAAATTTCGTGTCAATCGGATTTACCGTTTGTCCGGTACGAATTAAAACGCCTAGAAATCGATTTAAATCGGTTTAATTTAAATTGAACGTTTGTAGCCATAACTCGCACAGATGTCCGAATTAGCTTCCGAAACCTGTTCCATTGTGTCCGGAACGCGGGGTAAACCGTAGAAACGCTGGTTACGACGCGTAAATCGGAGTTCGGAATTTCCGGAATGAATAGTGTTTCGTTCGTTTCCTATAAATAGACCCCTACCCTTCATAAATTAAAAATAATAATAATAAACTCTAAACCCTAACCCTAGCCGCCTCATATTCAACCTGTGGCCAGAAATCTCTAGTTTTCTTTCCTTAATCTCTTCCAATCCGTGAGTAATTAGGTGAAACTTTCAACTAGAAGATCGTAGAGCATATCAAGAGCTTTAGATCCGTACGGTTGAGATGTAGTTTGGTCGACTCGAGGCAGAGCAATGGAGCCGTGTTCATCCACGATTGCGCACGGAAATCAAGGTGGAAGGGGGGGCCGAGCTCTGTGCCTTTGAGGCCGAGTATGGAGTTGGTTGAGACCTTCGATTTGGCGCATCTTGATCGAGTTCAAGTCGCTTGTGGGTGGAGTATAATTAAACCCTAAATTGATGGTGATGGGTTTGTTTTACTGGGTGAGAACGTGAATGGGGAAGAAGATGGATGGGGGGGGGGGGGGGGAGTGCACGGGCCTGATGGGTTTGGGGTTTGATGGATGGTAGTGATTTGGTTTGGTTTACAAATTAGTTAATTATGTTGTAAATAGTTTATATAAATCGTGTACAAACTACAAAAATTCATAACCTTTTCATACGAGGTCGAAAACGCGCGAAACCAGTTGCGTTGGAATCGTATGGACGAGCACTACGCGATGGAATTGGATTGGAGTCGTTTGGAGTTAGTGAGAATTTTGGGTAAAATTAAACGTCCGTTTAATTTTATTCGAAATAAATCGCTAAAACGAAATTGAAATCAAGGTGAGAACTTCTCACTCAATCGAATCAGTTTCGATTTTATTTTAAATAGTTAGATTTAAAATATTTGAATGCATGTTTGAATGATGATTGTTATTTATTGATTGTTAAAATAGACATTATGCGCCGTTAGTAAGCGGATGTTATTTATTAAAAACATATACCGTGAATATTTCATAAACAGTGAAAATGGTATTATATATAATAGCAATATATATATATATATATTGGCATATGTATATATTGGAGTTATTGATTTTCCGCATTTGTTTAGCGGATGAGACCCTATTGCGCCGTCTATTAAGCAGATAATATTTTAAATCGCATATACCGCGATAATTCCGTACTGGAGCGGAATTGGTATTGTGCTAATGTTTTTTTGGATGCAGGAAAACAGGTTGGAGGGATCCAACTGGATTCCTCAACAGTATTTATTTGAATTCAGATATTTTGATATTTGATGGATTATCATATCGATATATGATATCGTTGTTGTCGTGATTGACTATTTGGTATGTAGCATCACTAGCCCAAGTTTTGGAACTTTAAAATGATTTTTAAAGTGATTTTTGAAAATATACTATATGTTTTGAATTGATCCATTTTAAATAAATAAACGATATAATTTTAATGTTATAAAAATTATGATTTTTGAGAAATATAGTTAAAGGTTGATTTTTGAAAATATGGGTTAATAACTTTATAAAAAGAGTTTAAATTGGGATTTATTGAATTTATTATAAAGAGTTGAAAATATAGGATCTATAAAATTTAATTATTTTATAAATCAAAATGATGAAATTATAAAGGAAATTAAAGATGTTTTAAAATAATAGTATAAATTGATTTTATATAAAAGATTTATAAATTGATATTTATAAATTAAAATGTTGGAATTATAAAACGAGTTTTTATAAGTGTTAGAATGAATTGTGAATGAATTTCATAAATGAATGAAATTCATAGAATTATAAACAGTGAAGTTATAAATGGAATTTTATAAGCAGTAGGTTTATAAAATTTGAAAAGTTAATTGAAGAATGGAATTTTATAAGCAGTAGGTTAAAATTGAAGAATGAATCTTTTAAGTTATAAGATTTATGAATTGGGATGTTTAAAAGAACGATTCTTGTAAACAAATAAATTATAAGTGTTTAACTTATAATGTGAACTTTTGTTTTATAATTGAGTTATAAATCGAATAGGTTAATAAAGGAATTTATAAAAGGAAGTTGTTATAAAATAAATAGAAATGGAATTTATAAACGTTGTTTTATAAATTCGCAAACGACTTATTTTGATAAGTTAATTTTTATAACTTATTAATGGAGTTATATTCACGTTTTTGACTGTGAATAATCCTTTGAAATAAAATGAATAAAAGGATGAAATTTGTTAACAAAGTATATTCACGTTTTTGAATAGTGAATAATATGTTAAAGAAAATGTTTAGGATGTGATATTTTAAACAGACTTAAAATGATCTAACGATGTTTTTAAATGTGTTGAGATTCGAAACCATAGATTTCAACATTTATTGTTGAAATAGACGTTTTCGAGAAATAAAAGGAAATAGTGGACTATAACACTGTTGTTATAGTAAATGATTTCCGAAAGGAAATGCTTTGTATAGTATTGGGATTTATATATATCTATTTTAATTCGAATCCCTATACTAGTGATTTTGGGTTGTCGTAACGATGTTTTACGCAACATTCGTTTTGGCCCAAATAAATATGTTTAAGAGAATGATTTCCTTAAAAGAATGAAATATATACTTAATCTCGATTTAAGTATATTGAATATTTTCCAAGTGTTGAAAATAAACGGATTTGTGAATTACTTATGAACAAATAAGTATGGAAATGTTTTTTCAATATAAAGTGAATATTAGAGAATTTATCTTTTTGAAGATAAATTGAAATGAATAATTGAAATCGAATATTCATAGATATTTTGGATTATAAATTCACTAAGGAATTTATAAAGGAAAGGGGAATTTGTCAAAAAAATAAATATTGATTTATTTTTGAAGTGTGAAAATTATATATCTTGTAAAGATATTTTTGGGAAGTAAATAATTTGAAAAATGGTGATGTGTGCATATCCATTGATAGTACAATAACCGACTATCAATACTTCCCTTTGAATGGGTAATTGATGTGATTTCTTTGAATTGGAATGCCACACTTATTTTTGAATAAGCGCTCACTATTCGGGTTAACCGGGAAAGGACCATGGGGTCGTATAACCCATTCCGAATATGTGATACGTCGTTATGAATTGCATTTGATGACCGGTGTTGAAGACCGGGTATTTGCGAAAGCGATAGGATGACCTATCGATTGTCTCTGCACTGGGTAGCTCCTGGTATAGAGATTTCCTAAGTGATGGGAAATTCGATCGGGATTGTGAATACCCGGATTGCAAGGGCTTCATGAGAAGTGCCTTCGGTTTTGTTCGAGCCCGGAACAGACTTGTATGGATTGTATGTCTGACATTACAAATTGAGGTATAAAGCAGATTTCTTTCAAATATATTTCTGTTGGTGGCGGAGAATTTATTCTTTTAGCTTAACACCCTTCTCTGAGACGTACGAGCTCAGAGGTTATGTAGTTGAATGTTATCAGCAATATATTCCCAATTTGGTAATGTGACATGCTGAGTGTTGCTGTAAATGATCATTGTGTTGATTATTTGTGATAGGATCGTTTATTAGATCGTCTATCTTGGTGATCATTTCTATGATCATTTGTTGACACAAAGCATGGCCTTTTTATAAAGTATGTTTTTGTGGACGTGACTTCGTCGAGCCTCACACCCCGTGAATGGTCAAAACAGGAAAGATGCGGCAAGGTTATGAGGGGTAGCGCCCTTTAGGATGTGTGCATTTCCTTCTGGAAAAGGGTGGTATCATGGTATGGAGCCCAGATACTTACTCATGTTGAAAACACTTTATGATTGTGTGAATTGATTACGAGCGCTCGGTTGAAAGGTCCCAAAGGACCGGGGGATGGCATATTCGGTCAGTTGTTACTCAGTTAGGGGTAACCCGGCCTTGTGTTGGTAGAGATCCGGTTTGGTTCTCGAGGATGTCCATCCAGAGGCATTCTCATGTGGCAATGGAAAGTTCCTTGGCCTGATCATTCGTTGGAAATCCAAAGAAACAATACGAGACTTGTACGGTTTTAGTTGTATAACCTGCTATGGAATGTGGCGGTAACCTGCTATTGAACATAGTTAGCTATAGTAGGCATAGTTCGAAATGTCTATGCTGGCTAAGATTTATATTCTACTTTCGAAATGAATTTTTCTCTACACTATGCACTAGTAATAATATCAAATGTTCTTTTAAATGCGTATCAAGCATCTTTGACTATCATAAGGAGAAATCTCCTCCGATTCTGCGTTTGCATTGTGTGTGTGTGCGGGAGGCCTTATGGTAGGCTCATTTTTAAAAGCATTGCGAATTGACTTTAAAAATATTCCTCTATTTTGATTTTAAAGATAAATAAACTGTTTTGAGTTCTCACACCAGTCACATGACTGACTCGGAGTTTATTGTTTTCCTTCCTAAACTCTGGGTGCCCACTAATTTCCACACAGGCAGTCAAGAGTTAGGTTTATCAGGATATTCTGGATATTCTGGAATTGCTGGAGGCAAGCTGGATGGCAGGGCGTATTACTAGTATATAGTATTCTTTTTCCGCTGCACTGTTTGTTGTTGTTGTTGTACACTCTGATGTAATGATGATATGATGTAATGTATAAAATGTAATAACTGATATAGTTCTTTATTTAAAGATTATTCATTTATTATTATATGTTGTTCCGCTGCGAATTGTGAGATTCTGATATTGTTGTTCTATTGTTTCCTTTCTGTCCCGTTCTATTTTCTGTTTTCTCTTTCCTCTCTATTTTCTATTCTTCTTATCTTCTCTTTCTATCTTTTTCTTTTCTTTTTAAAAACCCTAACTATTCAGTTTTTCGGCAACGAAAAATCGCGTACGTTACATTTGGTATCAGAGCATATGGTTAAGCGACAACCACGGTTCTGTTGGGTATTACTCATTAGAGATAGAGTCAGTAGTACTCTAGAATGAGTTTGAGTGTAATAATAGCTTTGAGAGCGTATTTGTTAGTGAATATAAAATTGTTTTATATTGTGATGATTGGTTTGTTGAGTGGTATATAGATTCTGGTTAATACGAGTAATTAACGTTGTTGATAGGGATCTCTAAACACTTGAATAGAACAATTCGACACAATATTGTTTTTAAAATTGGGTAAATGAAATAATTTTACTTGAGTATATTTTATATATAAAGAAATAATTTTTCAGAATTATTAAAGTATATATAAGTAGATTGTTTGGTTGTTGAATAAGATGTTTGAATAATCTAAATAAAGGAATAATTGTATAAGCAAATGAATTATAAGAATTGAATTATAATTAAAGTGATTTACAATTGTGAAATAAACTTATATATATAAGAAGTGAAACTATATGAATATATTTATGAATATGAGTTGCAAATAAAAAAAATGAATTTAAAGTTAAATGGAAATTTACTTTAGAATTTGGAAGCTGAATTGATTTATAAATATGAACTTGAGTTTTATAAATGAAATTCAACTTTTGTAATTGAATTGAATTAATGGATTGAATGTTAATCAATTGAATGTGAATTAAATTGATATGGAATAATGGATATAAGTGTTAATTCATCAAAATCTAATGTTATTGGAAGTTGAATAGTTGAATGAAAATCAATTTAATTTAAACCAATTGAAAGCAAAGGAATTTGGTTGTAATTAATATACATTGGTTGATATATGATTGTTAGTTGATTGTATATAATTCATTAAGTGTTAATGAAATTGGAAGCTAAAGTAATTGGAATCCAATTGGAAGTTAAATGAATCTTAAATAGAATTGAATTTGATTTGGAAGTGAACCAACTTGAATATGAATTAGTGAATACAAACTAATTGAAAATGAATGTTAGTAAACATCCACTGTTAATGAATCAAATGTGATTAAATTGAAAACCCAATTCATTGAATATTAATGAGAATATGAATGAATATTTATTGGTTATGGATGATAGTTGGTTGATGTTTGCATTTATTGCTCTTGTTTCAATTGCTATGTTGGCATATATAGTTATTATGTTGCTATATGTTGTATATCGATACTATTATCTATATGCATGATTCTCATGTTGTTTGTTGAGTGATTAGTAGGTGCGGATCGCGTTTGCTTCGCATTTGGAGCTCGCTTTCACGCTATATTAGCCGTATTTGCTCGCTAATAAAATATAAGGTACATATCTCGGATTACATACCGTACTTTTATACTTTTTCCCTGCGGGATGCCTCATTACTTGATGAGATGTATATTTGTGATATATATACTGTCATTTTTTTTCGGATCGAGCCGCGCAAAAGAGACTATGGCGAATTTTTCTGAAAATTTAAGGCGTTAGAAAAATTTGAAAAAAATGGGAAAATTTTGAAAACTTTAATTGATTTTGGAGTTGAAAGTTAAACAATACTAATTGTTTTTGAAAAGATAACAAAGTATGATTTGAAAACTTAGTAAAGTATTGTAAGAAGTTAACTATGAATTTGGGAAAATTAATAGATTCTGTAACTTTTCTTACTTGGTAATTTCGAGGACGAAATTCTTTAAAGGGGGGAAGATTGTAACGACCCACAATTTTTATTAATTAAAATTTGAATATTTAATCAATTTTAAATATTAATAAGTGAATTTATAAGTCGAATAAATTTTATTTCGATTTATTAGATTTAATTGGATAATTAAATCGATAATTTAATATGTTAAAATTATGGAAATAATTGAAAATTGAGTTAAATATGATTGAAAATGATTTGTAAAATTTTATTTTATCATATTGAAGTTAGAACGATATTTTAGAACTTTTAAAATCGAATTAAAAGTTAATTTGTGAAAATTGAATATTTTAATATTTAAATCGACTAGTGAAAATAGTCAATTTTTGAACAGTCTCAGAATTGAATGAAACTAGTTCCATTGGATCCGTAATAGTTAGTTATTACTGGATTTCAAATTTCGTGTCAATCGGATTTACCGTTTGTCCGGTACGAATTAAAACGCCTAGAAATCGATTTAAATCGGTTTAACTTAAATTGAACGTTTGTAGCCATAACTCGCACAGATGTCCGAATTAGCTTCCGAAACCTGTTCCATTGTGTCCGGAACGCGGGGTAAACCCTAGAAACGCTGGTTACGGCGCGTAAATCGGAGTTCGGAATTTCCGGAATGAATAGTGTTTCGTTCGTTTCCTATAAATAGACCCCTACCCTTCATAAATTAAAAAAAAAAATAAACTCTAAACCCTAACCCTAGCCGCCTCATATTCAACCTATGGCCAGAAATCTCTAGTTTTCTTTCCTTAATCTCTTCCAATCCGTGAGTAATTAGGTGAAACTTTCAACTAGAAGATCGTAGAGCGTATCAAGAGCTTTAGATCCGTACGGTTGAGATGTAGTTTGGTCGACTCGAGGCAGAGCAATGGAGCCGTGTTCATCCACGGTTGCACACGGAAATCAAGGTGGAAGTGGGGGCCGAGCTCTGTGCCTTTGAGGCCGAGTATGGAGTTGGTTGAGACCTTCGATTTGGCGCATCTTGATCGAGTTCAAGTCGCTTGTGGGTGGAGTATAATTAAACCCTAAATTGATGGTGATGGGTTTGTTTTACTGTGTGAGTACATGAATGGGGAAGAAGATGGATGGGGGAGGGGAGCGCACGGGCCTGATGGGTTTGGGGTTTGATGGACGGTAGTGATTTGGTTTGGTTTACAAATTAGTTAATTATGTTGTAAATAGTTTATATAAATCGTGTACAAACTTCAAAAATTCATAACCTTTTCATACGAGGTCGAAAACGCGCGAAACCAGTTGCGTTGGAATCGTATGGACGAGCACTACGCGATGGAATTGGATTGGAGTCGTTTGGAGTTAGTGAGAATTTTGGGTAAAATTAAACGTCCGTTTAATTTTATTCGAAATAAATCGCTAAAACGAAATTGAAATCAAGGTGAGAACTTCTCACTCAATCGAATCAGTTTCGATTTTATTTTAAATAGTTAGATTTAAAATATTTGAATGCATGTTTGAATGATGATTGTTATTTATTGATTGTTAAAATAGACATTATGCGCCGTTAGTAAGCGGATGTTATTTATTAAAAACATATACCGCGAATATTTCATAAACAGTGAAATTGGTATTATATATAATAGCAATATATATATATATTGGCATATGTATATATTGGAGTTATTGATTTCCCGCATTTGTTTAGCGGATGAGACCCTATTGCGCCGTCTATTAAGCGGATAATATTTTTAATCCCTTATACCGCGATAACTCCGTACTGGAGCGGAATTGGTATTGTGCTAATGTTTTTTGGATGCAGGAAAACAGGTTGGAGGGATCCAACTGGATTCCTCAACAGTATTTATTTGAATTCAGATATTTTGATATTTGATGGATTATCATATCGATATATGATATCGTTGTTGTCGTGATTGACTATTTGGTATGTAGCATCACTAGCCCAAGTTTTGGAACTTTAAAATGATTTTTAAAGTGATTTTTGAAAATATACTATATGTTTGGAATTGATCCATTTTAAATAAATAAACGATATAATTTTAATGTTATAAAAATTATGATTTTTGAGAAATATAGTTAAAGGTTGATTTTTGAAAATATGGGTTAATAACTTTATAAAAAGAGTTTAAATTGGGATTTATTGAATTTATTATAAAGAGTTGAAAATATAGGATCTATAAAATTTAATTATTTTATAAATCAAAATGATGAAATTATAAAGGAAATTAAAGATGTTTTAAAATAATAGTATAAATTGATTTTATATAAAAGATTTATAAATTGATATTTATAAATTAAAATGTTGGAATTATAAAACGAGTTTTTATAAGTGTTAGAATGAATTGTGAATGAATTTCATAAATGAATGAAATTCATAGAATTATAAACAGTGAAGTTATAAATGGAATTTTATAAGCAGTAGGTTTATAAAATTTGAAAAGTTAATTGAAGAATGGAATTTTATAAGCAGTAGGTTAAAATTGAAGAATGAATCTTTTAAGTTATAAGATTTATGAATTGGGATGTTTAAAAGAACGATTCTTGTAAACAAATAAATTATAAGTGTTTAACTTATAATGTGAACTTTTGTTTTGTAATTGAGTTATAAATCGAATAGGTTAATAAAGGAATTTATAAAAGGAAGTTGTTATAAAATAAATAGAAATGGAATTTATAAACGTTGTTTTATAAATTCGCAAACGACTTATTTTGATAAGTTAATTTTTATAACTTATTAATGGAGTTATATTCACGTTTTTGACTGTGAATAATCCTTTGAAATAAAATGAATAAAAGGATGAAATTTGTTAACAAAGTATATTCACGTTTTTGAATAGTGAATAATATGTTAAAGAAAATGTTTAGGATGTGATATTTTAAACAGACTTAAAACGATCTAACGATGTTTTTAAATGTGTTGAGATTCGAAACCATAGATTTCAACATTTACTGTTGAAATAGACGTTTTCGAGAAATAAAAGGAAATAGTGGACTATAACACTGTTGTTATAGTAAATGATTTTCGAAAGGAAATGCTTTGTATAGTATTGGGATTTATATATATCTATTTTAATTCGAATCCCTATACTAGTGATTTTGGGTTGTGGTAACGATGTTTTACGCAACATTCATTTTGGCCCAAATAAATATGTTTAAGAGAATGATTTCCTTAAAAGAATGAAATATATACTTAATCTCGATTTAAGTATATTGAATATTTTCCAAGTGTTGAAAATAAATGGATTTGTGAATTACTTATGAACAAATAAGTATGGAAATGTTTTTTCAATATAAAGTGAATATTAGAGAATTTATCTTTTTGAAGATAAATTGAAATGAATAATTGAAATCGAATATTCATAGATATTTTGGATTATAAATTCACTAAGGAATTTATAAGGGGAATTTGTCTAAAAAATAAATATTGATTTATTTTTGAAGTGTGAAAATTATATATCTTGTAAAGATATTTTTGGGACGTAAATAATTTGGAAAATTATTTGAAAACTGGTGATGTGTGCATATCCACTGATAGTACAATAACCGACTATCAATATTTCCCTTTGAATGGGTAATTGATGTGATTTGTTTGAATTGGAATGCCACACTTATTTTTGAATAAGCGCTCACTATTCGGGTTAACCGGGAAAGGACCATTGTAACGACCCAGGATTTTTAGTAATTAAAATTTGAATATTTAATTAATTTTAAATATTAATAAGTGAAATTTATAAGTCGAATAAATTTAATTTGAATTATTGGATTTAATTGGATTATTAAATCGATAATTTAATATGTTAAATTATGGAAATAATTGAAAATTTGAGTTAAATATGATTGAAAATGATTTGTAAAATTTTATTTTATCATATTGAAGTTAGAATGATATTTTAGAACTTTTAAAATCGAATTAAGAGTTAATTTGTGAAAATTGAATATTTTAATATTTAATCGACTAGTGAAAATTGCCAATTTTTGAACAGTCTCAGAATTGAACGAAACCAGTTCCATTGGATCCGTAATAGTTAGTTATTACCGGATTTCAATTTTCGTGTCAATCGAAGTTATCGTTTGATCGTGGCAGCTCGAAACGCATCGAATTGTTTTTAATATTAATTTGGCGAGTTAAAATAGCCATTTTTCAAAAAGTCTCGGATTTCGACGAAACCAGTTTCATCGGATCCGTAATGTGATATTATTGTATGGTTTCAAATTTCGTGCCAATTGGATTTACCGGTTCCGGTACAAATTAAAACGCCTAGAAATCGATTTAAATCGGTTTAAATTAAATTGAACGTTTGTAGCCATAACTCGCACAGATGATCGAATTAGCTTCCGAATCCTGTTCCATTATGTCCGGAATGCAGGATAAACCCTAGGAACGTCAGTTTCGGCGCGTAAATCGGAGTTTGGGATTTCCGGATGAATAGTGATTGAAAAATTTCCTATAAATACCCCCCTAAACTCACAAAAAAAATAAAAAAATAAAAACCTAAACCTAATTTCTAGCAGCCGCCGCCAGTTACAACCGAGGGCCGAGATTTTCGTTTTTTTTTCTTTATTTTTCTCCCAATCCACTCAACGATTCAACAAACACTCAACTAGAGAATCGAAGAGCACGAAGAGCTCTATAAGATCAACAGTCACGATCGAGATTGGAGCTGTATTTTGGGAGATAGGAGGCCGCGTTCTCCACCATTCACGCACGCAATTCAAGGCAACATAGGGGACCGAGCTTCATAAGGAAGAGGCCGAGCATAGAGGAGGTTAGGGGCTTTGATTTGGCGCATCCTGATCGTCGTAGAGTTCGTCGTTGATGGCTCGAATTCAAACACTAGTTCTATGTAGATGGGTTTGTTTGTGCGTGTTGTGTTTACTGGGGATGTCACGTTTGGGAGAGATGAAGGGGAACGGTCTTGATTAAGTTGCAGTGGATCCAACGGCCAAGGGCTTGTGTAGGTTTTAAAATTTATAAAAAGTTGTAAAATTATGAATATAAATACGTGTAACTTATAAAATTGATATCCTTTTCATACGAGGTCGAAAACGCGCGAAACTAGTTGCGTTGGAATCGTATGGACGAGCACTACGCGATGAAGTTGGATTGGAGTCGTTTGGAGTTAGTGAGAATTTTGGGTAAAATTAAACGTCCGTTTAATTTTATTCGAAATAAATCGCTAAAACGAAATTGAAATCAAGGTGAGAACTTCTCACTCAATCGAATCGGTTTAGATTTTATTTTAAATAGTTAGATTTAAAATATTTGAATGTATGTTTGAATGATGATTGTTATCTATTGATTGTTAAAATAGACATTATGCGCCATTAGTAAGCGGATGTTATTTAATAAAAACATATACCGCGAATATTTCATAAACAGTGAAATTGGTATTATATATAATATCAATATATATATATTGGCATATGTATATATTGCAGTTGTTGATTTCCCGCATTTTTTAGCGGATGAGACCCTATTGCGCCGTTATTAAGCGGATAATATTATTAAATCCCATATACCGCGATAATTTCGTACTGGAACGAAATTGGTATTGTGCTAATGTTTGTGGATGCAGGAAAATAGGTTGGAGGGATCCAACTGGATTCCTCAACAGTTTTTATTTGATTTCAGATATTTTGATATTTGATGGATTATCATATACGATATATGATATCGTTGTAGCCGTGATTGACTATTTGGTGTGTAGCATCATTGGACCAAATTTGGAATTTTAAAATGATTTTAAAAGTGATTTTTTTGAAAATATACTATATTTTTAGAATTGATCCATTTTAAATAATTAAACGCTACAATTTTTAAAGTTATAAAAATTATGATATTGAGAAATATAATTGAAAGCTGATTTTTGAGAAATATGGATTAATGATTTTATAACATAGTTTAAATCGGGATTTTTGATTATATTATAAAAGTTTAAATATAGGATTTATGAAGTTTGATTATTTTATAAGTCAAAAGGATGAAATTATAAAGGGATTTAAAGACGTTTTAAAAGAATAATATAAATTGATTTATATTAAGAGATTTATAAATGGATATTTATAAATAGTATGATTTATAGATTTTGTGAGGTTATTAAAGAATATACTTGGATAAATAAATGAATCTTATAAGTTAATCAGAGTTATAATTTGGGAAGTCTTTAAAAGAACGATTTTGTAAAATAATCGTTTTATAAGCATTTGACTTATAATATGAATTTTTAGTATATCATTGAGATATGAAATTGAATAGGTTAATAAATGGAATTTATAAACATTGTTTTATAAATTCGCAAACGACTTATTTTGATAAGTAAATTGTTATAACTTATTAATGGAGTTATATTCACGTTTTGACTGTGAATAATCCTTTGAAATAAAATGTATAAAAATGATGAAATTGGTTAACGTAGTATATTCACGTTTTTGAATAGTGAATAATATGTTAAAGAAAATGTTTAGATTTGATGGTTTAAAAAGAATTTAAAACGATCTAATGATGTTTTAAAATATGTTGAGATTCGAAACCATAGATTTCAACATTTATTGTTGAAATAGATGTTTTCGAGAAATAAAAGGAAACGGTGGACTATAACACTGTTGTTATAGTAAATGATTTCCGAAAGTAAATGTTTTGAATAGTATTGGGATTTATATATCTATTTTAATTTCGAATCCCTATACTAGTGATTTTGGGTTGTCGTAACGATGTTTTACGCAACATTCGTTTTGGCCCAAATAAATATGTTTAAGAGAATGATTTCCTTAAAGAATGAAATATATACTTAATCTCGATTTAAGTATATTGAATATTTTCCAAAGGTTGAAAATAAATAAAATTTGTGAATTACTTATTGAATAAGTATGGAAATGTTTTCCAATATGAAGTGAATATTGAGAATTTATCTTTTTGAAGATAAATTGAAATGAAAAATTGAAATCGTAATATGCATGGATATTTTGGAATATAAATTCACTAAGGAATTTATAAAAGAAAGTGGAATTGGTTTAAAAATAAATATTGATTTATTTTTGAAGTATTGAAAATTATATATCTTGTAAAGATATTTTGAAAAATAAATAATTTGGAAAATTATTTGGAATCTGGTGATGTGTGCATAACCATTGATAGTTCAATAACTGACTATCAATATTTCCCTTTGAATGGGTATTTGATGTGATTTTATTGAATTTGAATGCCACACTAATTTTTGAATAAGCGCTCACTATTCGGGTTAACCGGGAAAGGACCATGGGGTCGTATAACCCATTCCGAATATGTGATACTTCGTTGTGAATTGCATTTGAAGATCGGTGTTGAAGACCGGATATTTGCGAGAGCGATAGGATGACCTATCGATTGACTCTGCACCGAGTAGCTACGGTATAGAGTTCTCCACATGTGATGGGGAATCCGATCAGGATTGTGGATATCCGGATTGCAAGGACTTCTTTGTAAGTGCCTTCGGTTTTGTTCGATCTCGGAACAGATTTGTATGGATTGTATGCCTGACATTACAAGTATAGATATAAAGCCGATTTCTTTCAAATATATTTCTGTTGGTGGCGGAGAATTTATTCTTTTAGCTTAACACCCTTCTCTGAGACGTACGAGCTCAGAGGTTATGTAGTTGAAGGTTATCAGCGATATATTCCCAAATTGGTAATGTGACATGCTGAGTGTTGCTGTGAAATGATCATTGTGTTGATTATTTGTGATAGGATCATTTGTTTGATCGTCTATCTTGGTGATCATTTCTATGATCATTTGTTGACCCAAAGCATGGCTTTTGTATAAAGTATGTTTTTGTGGACGAGACTTCATCGAGCCTCACATCCCGGAAATGGTAAAAACAGGAAAGATGCGGCAAGGTTATGAGGGGTAGCGCCCTTTAGGGTATGTGCATTTCCTTCTGGAAAAGGGTGGTATCATGGTATGGAGCCCAGATACTTACTCATGTTGAAACACTTTATTTATGATTGTGTGAATTGATTACGAGATCTCGGTGAAAAGGTCCCAAAGGACCGGGGGATGGCATATTCGGTCAGTTGTTACTCAGTTAGGGGTAACCCGGCCTTGTGTTGGCAGAGATCCGGTTTGGTTCTCGGGGATGTCCATCCAGAGGCATTCTCATGTGGCAATGGGAAGTTCCTTGGCCTGACCATTTGTTGGAAATCCAAAGAAACAATACGATCTTGTACGGTTTTAGTTGTATAACCTGTCATGGAATGTGGCGGTAACCTGCTATTGAACATGGTAGCTATAGTAGGCATAAGTGCGGAATGTCTATGCTGGCTAAGATTTATATCTTTATTTTCGAAATGATTTGTTCTACACTATGCACTAGTAATAATATCAAATGTTCTTTTTAATGCGTATCAAGCATCTTTGACTATCATAAGGAGAAATCTCCTCCGATTCTGCGTTTGCATTGTGTGTGTGTGCGGGAGGCCTTATGGTAGTCTCATTTTTAAAAGCATTGCGAATTGACTTTAAAAATATTCCTCTATTTTGATTTTAAAGATAAATAAACTGTTTTGAGTTCTCACACCAGTCACATGACTGACTCGGAGTTCATTGTTTTCCTTCCTAAACTCTGGGTGCCCACCAATTTTCCACACGGGCAGTTAAGAGTTAGGTTTATCAGGATATTCTGGATATTATGGAGTTGCTGGAGGCAAGCTGGATGGCATGGCGTATTACTAGTATATAGTATTTCTTTTCCGCTGTTTGATGTTGTATGTTGTTGTACACTCTGATGATATGATGTAATGAAATGAAATGTAATGTAATAACTGATATAGTTCTTTGTTTAAAGATTATTCATTTATTATTATATGTTGTTCCGCTGCGAATTGTGAGATTTTGATATTGTTCTGTTGTTTTCTGTTCCGTTCTATTTTCTATTCTCTTTTCTCTCTATTTTTCTATCTTCTTATCTCTTCTTCTATCTCTTTCTTTTTCTTAAACCATAACATTTCGGGTTTCCGGCCTTCGATTTCTCGGCAGTCGATAAAGTGAGTATCGATGTTGAATTTTCGAAAGTCGAAAATTTTCGGGACGTTACATTTGGTATCAGAGCATATGGTTAAGCGACAACCATGGTTCTGTTGGGTATTACTCATTAGAGATAGAGCTAGTAGTACTCTAGAATGAGTTTGAGAGTAATAATAGCTATGAGAGCGTATTTGTTAGTGATATAAAATTGTTTTGTATTGTGTTGACTTATCGGTTGATTGTTTATGGATTCTGGTCGATGTAATCTTGCTAACTATCGTAGACAGGAGTTTCTAAACTCTTAAACAAGATAAACCGACATAATATTGTTTTAAATTGGGTAAATGAAATAATTTTACCTTGATTATATTTTATATATAAAGGAATAATTTTTCAGAATTATTAAAGTATTTATAAGTTGATTGTTTGGTTGTTGAATAAGTTGTTTGAATAATCTAAATAAAAAGAATTATAAGAATTGAATTATAATTAAAGTGATTTACAATTATGAAATAAACTTATATATATAAGAAGTGAAACTATATGAATATATTTATGAATATGAGTTGTAAATAAAAGTGAATTTAATGTTAAATGGAATATAACTTAAGTGTTATTGAATGGAATTGACTTTGGTATCAAAGTAAATATATAAAGTTAAATGAATATGAACTTGAGTTATATAAATGAAATTCAACTGTTGTAATTGAATTGAATGAATGGATTGAATGATAATCAATTGAATGTAATCAAGTTGGTAAGAAGTAATGAATGTAAGTGTTAATTCATTAAAATCTAATGTTATTGGAAGTTGAAAGATTGAATGAAAATCAATTTAATTAAACCAATTAAAAGCGATGGTGTTAAACCAAATTGAATGAATATAAGCAAAGGAATTTGGTTGTAATCAATATATATTGGTTGTTATTTGGTTGTTAGTAGATTGTATGTAATTCATTAAGTATTAATGAAATTGGAAGCTAAAGTAATTGAAATTCAATTGGAAGTTAGTGAATCTTAAATAAATTGAATTTGAATTGAAAGTGAACCAACTTGAATATGAATTAGTGAATATTAACTAATTGAGAATGAATGTTAGTAAGAACATCCACTGTAAATGAATCAAATATGATTTAAATTGAAAACCAATTCATTGAATATTAATAAGAATATGAATGAATATTTATTGGTTATGGATGTTAGTTGGTCGATGGTTGAATATATATTGCTATTGAATACATTTTCTATGTTAGCATATATAGTTATTATGTTGCTATATGTTGTATATCGATACTATTGTCTATATGCATGTTCTCATGTTGTTTGTTGATTGTTTAGTAGGTGCGGATCGCGTTTGCTTCGCATTTGGAGCTCGCTTTCGCGCTATATTAGCCGTATACGCTTGCTAATAAAATATAAGGTACATATCTCGGATTAAATATCGTACTTTTACACTTTTTCCTTGCGGGATGCCTCATTACTTGATGAGATGTAAATTTGTGATATATATACTGTCATTTTTTTTCGGATCGAGCCACGCAAAGGAGACTATGGCGAATTTTTCCAGAAATTTAAGGCGTCAGAAAAATTTGAGAAAATTTGGAAAATTTTGAAAACTTTAACTTTGATTTTTGAATTGAAAGTTAAACAATAGTAATTGTTTTTGAAAAGATAACTAAGTATGATTTGAAAACTTAGTAAGTTATTGTAAGAAGTTTAACTATGGATTTTGGGAAAGTTAATAGATTTTGTAACTTTTCTTACTTAATAATTTCGAGGACGAAATTCTTTTAAGGGGGGAAGATTGTAACGACCCAGGATTTTTAGTAATTAAAATTTGAATATTTAATTAATTTTAAATATTAATAAGTGAAATTTATAAGTCGAATAAATTTTAATTTGAATTATTGGATTTAATTGGATTATTAAATCGATAATTTAATATGTTAAATTATGGAAATAATTGAAAATTTGAGTTAAATATGATTGAAAATGATTTGTAAAATTTTATTTTATCATATTGAAGTTAGAATGATATTTTAGAACTTTTAAAATCGAATTAAGAGTTAATTTGTGAAAATTGAATATTTTAATATTTAATCGACTAGTGAAAATAGCCAATTTTTGAACAGTCTCAGAATTGAACGAAACCAGTTCCATTGGATCCGTAATAGTTAGTTATTACCGGATTTCAATTTTCGTGTCAATCGGAGTTATCGTCTGATCGTGGCAGCTCGAAACGCATCGAATTGTTTTTAATATTAATTTGGCGAGTTAAAATAGCCATTTTTCAAAAAGTCTCGGATTTCGACGAAACTAGTTTCATCGGATCCGTAATGTGATATTATTGTATGGTTTCAAATTTCGTGTCAATTGGATTTACCGTTTGTCCGGTACAAATTAAAACGCCTATAAATCGATTTAAATCGGTTTAAATTAAATTGAACGTTTGTAGCCATAACTCGCACAGATGATCGAATTAGCTTCCGAAACCTGTTCCATTGTGTCCGGAACGTGGGATAAACCCTAGGAACGTCAGTTTCGGCGCGTAAATCGGAGTTTGGGATTTCCGGATGAATAGTGATTGAAAAATTTCCTATAAATACCCCCCTAAACTCACAAAAAAAATAAAAAAATAAAAACCTAAACCTAATTTCTAGCAGCCGCCGCCAGTTACAACCGAGGGCCGAGATTTTCGTTTTTTCTTCTTTATTTTTCTCCCAATCCACTCAACGATTCAACAAACTCTTAACTAGAGAATCGAAGAGCACGAAGAGCTCTATAAGATCAACAGTCACGATCGAGATTGGAGCTGTATTTTGGGAGATAGGAGGCCGCGTTCTCCACCATTCACGCACGCAATTCAAGGCAACATAGGGGACCGAGCTTCATAAGGAAGAGGCCGAGCATAGAGGAGGTTAGGGGCTTTGATTTGGCGCATCCTGATCGTCGTAGAGTTCGTCGTTGATGGCTCGAATTCAAACCCTAGTTCTATGTAGATGGGTTTGTTTGTGCGTGTTGTGTTTACTGGGGATGTCACGTTTGGGAGAGATGAAGGGGAACGGTCTTGATTAAGTTGCAGTGGATCCAACGGCCAAGGGCTTGTGTAGGTTTTAAAATTTATAAAAAGTTGTAAAATTATGAACATAAATACGTGTAACTTATAAAATTGATATCCTTTTCATACGAGGTCGAAAACGCACAAAACCAGTTGCGTTGGAATCGTATGGACGAGCACTACGCGATGAAGTTGGATTGGAGTCGTTTGGAGTTAGTGAGAATTTTGGGTAAAATTAAACGTCCGTTTAATTTTATTCGAAATAAATCGCTAAAACGAAATTGAAATCAAGGTGAGAACTTCTCACTCAATCGAATCGGTTTCGATTTTATTTTAAATAGTTAGATTTAAAATATTTGAATGCATGTTTGAATGATGATTGTTATTTATTGATTGTTAAAATAGACATTATGCGCCATTAGTAAGCGGATGTTATTTAATAAAAACATATACCGCGAATATTTCATAAACAGTGAATTGGTATTATATATAATATCAATATATATATATTGGCATATGTATATATTGCAGTTGTTGATTTCCCGCATTTTTTAGCGGATGAGACCCTATTGCGCCGTTATTAAGCGGATAATATTATTAAATCCCATATACTGCGATAATTTCGTACTGGAACGAAATTGGTATTGTGCTAATGTTTGTGGATGCAGGAAAACAGGTTGGAGGGATCCAACTGGATTCCTCAACAGTTTTTATTTGATTTCAGATATTTTGATATTTGATGGATTATCATATACGATATATGATATCGTTGTAGTCGTGATTGACTATTTGGTTTGTAGCATCATTGGACCAAATTTGGAATTTTAAAATGATTTTAAAAGTGATTTTTTTGAAAATATACTATATTTTTAGAATTGATCCATTTTAAATAATTAAACGCTACAATTTTTAAAGTTATAAAAATTATGATTTTGAGAAATATAATTGAAAGCTGATTTTTGAGAAATATGGATTAATGATTTTATAACATAGTTTAAATCGGGATTTTTGAATATATTATAAAAGTTTAAATATAGGATTTATGAAGTTTGATTATTTTATAAGTCAAAAGGATGAAATTATAAAGGGATTTAAAGACGTTTTAAAAGAATAATATAAATTGATTTATATTAAGAGATTTATAAATGGATATTTATAAATAGTAAGATTTATAGATTTTGTGAAGTTATTAAAGAATATACTTGGATAAATAAATGAATCTTATAAGTTAATCAGAGTTATAATTTGGGAAGTCTTTAAAAGAATGATTTTGTAAAATAATCGTTTTATAAGCATTTGACTTATAATATGAATTTTTAGTATATCATAGAGATATGAAATTGAATAGGTTAATAAATGGAATTTATAAACATTGTTTTATAAATTCGCAAACGACTTATTTTGATAAGTAAATTGTTATAACTTATTAATGGAGTTATATTCACGTTTTGACTGTGAATAATCCTTTGGAATAAAATGTATAGAAATGATGAAATTGGTTAACGTAGTATATTCACGTTTTTGAATAGTGAATAATATGTTAAATAAAATGTTTAGATTTGATGGTTTAAAAAGAATTTAAAACGATCTAATGATGTTTTAAAATATGTTGAGATTCGAAACCATAGATTTCAACATTTATTGTTGAAATAGACGTTTTCGAGAAATAAAAGGAAATGGTGGACTATAACACTGTTGTTATAGTAAATGATTTCCGAAAGGAAATGTTTTGAATAGTATTGAGATTTATATATCTATTTTAATTTCGAATCCCTATACTAGTGATTTTGGGTTGTCGTAACGATGTTTTACGCAACATTCGTTTTGGCCCAAATAAATATGTTTAAGAGAATGATTTCCTTAAAGAATGAAATATATACTTAATCTCGATTTAAGTATATTGAATATTTTCCAAAGGTTGAAAATAAATAAAATTTGTGAATTACTTATTGAATAAGTATGGAAATGTTTTCCAATATGAAGTGAATATTGAGAATTTATCTTTTTGAAGATAAATTGAAATGAAAAATTGAAATCGTAATATGCATGGATATTTTGGAATATAAATTCACTAAGGAATTTATAAAAGAAAGTGGAATTGGTTTAAAAATAAATATTGATTTATTTTTGAAGTATTGAAAATTATATATCTTGTAAAGATATTTTGGAAAATAAATAATTTGGAAAATTATTTGGAATCTGGTGATGTGTGCATAACCATTGATAGTTCAATAATTGACTATCAATATTTCCCTTTGAATGGGTATTTGATGTGATTTGATTGAATTTGAATGCCACACTTATTTTTGAATAAGCGCTCACTATTCGGGTTAACCGGGAAAGGACCATGGGGTCGTATAACCCATTCCGAATATGTGATACGTCGTTGTGAATTGCATTTGAAGATCGGTGTTGAAGACCGGATATTTGCGAGAGCGATAGGATGACCTATCGATTGACTCTGCACCGAGTAGCTACGGTATAGAGTTCTCCATATGTGATGGGGAATCCGATCAGGATTGTGGATATCCGGATTGCAAGGACTACTTTGTAAGTGCCTTCGGTTTTGTTCGATCCCGGAACAGACTTGTATGGATTGTATGCCTGACATTACAAGTTGAGATATAAAGCCGATTTCTTTCAAATATATTTCTGTTGGTGGCGGAGAATTTATTCTTTTAGCTTAACACCCTTCTCTGAGACGTACGAGCTCAGAGGTTATGTAGTTGAAGGTTATCAGCGATATATTCCCAAATTGGTAATGTGACATGCTGAGTGTTGCTGTGAAATGATCATTGTGTTGATTATTTGTGATAGGATCATTTGTTTGATCGTCTATCTTGGTGATCATTTCTATGATCATTTGTTGACCCAAAGCATGGCTTTTGTATAAAGTATGTTTTTGTGGACGAGACTTCGTCCAGCCTCACATCCCGGAAATGGTAAAAACAGGAAAGATGCGGCAAGGTTATGAGGGGTAGCGCCCTTTAGTGTATGTGCATTTCCTTCTGGAAAAGGGTGGTACATGGTATGGAGCCCAGATACTTGCTCATGTTGAAACACTTTATTTATGATTGTGTGAATTGATTACGAGATCTCGGTGAAAAGGTCCCAAAGGACCGGGGGATGGCATATTCGGTCAGTTGTTACTCAGTTAGGGGTAACCCGGCCTTGTGTTGGCAGAGATCTGGTTTGGTTCTCGGGGATGTCCATCCAGAGGCATTCTCATGTGGCAATGGGAAGTTCCTTGGCCTGACCATTTGTTGGAAATCCAAAGAAACAATACGATCTTGTATGGTTTTAGTTGTATAACCTGCCATGGAATGTGGCGGTAACCTGCTATTGAACATGGTAGCTATAGTAGGCATAAGTGCGGAATGTCTATGCTGGCTAAGATTTATATCTTTATTTTCGAAATGATTTGTTCTACACTATGCACTAGTAATAATATCAAATGTTCTTTTTAATGCGTATCAAGCATCTTTGACTATCATAAGGAGAAATCTCCTCCGATTCTGCGTTTGCATTGTGTGTGTGTGCGGGAGGCCTTATGGTAGTCTCATTTTTAAAAGCATTGCGAATTGACTTTAAAAATATTCCTCTATTTTGATTTTAAAGATAAATAAACTGTTTTGAGTTCTCACACCAGTCACATGACTGACTCGGAGTTCATTGTTTTCCTTCCTAAACTCTGGGTGCCCACCAATTTTCCACACGGGCAGTTAAGAGTTAGGTTTATCAGGATATTCTGGATATTCTGGAGTTGCTGGAGGCAAGCTGGATGGCATGGCGTATTACTAGTATATAGTATTTCTTTTCCGCTGTTTGATGTTGTATGTTGTTGTACACTCTGATGATATGATGTAATGAAATGTAATGTAATGTAATAACTGATATAGTTCTTTGTTTAAAGATTATTCATTTATTATTATATGTTGTTCCGCTGCGAATTGTGAGATTCTGATATTGTTCTGTTGTTTTCTGTTCCGTTCTATTTTCTATTCTCTTTTCTCTCTATTTTTCTATCTTCTTATCTCTTCTTCTATCTCTTTCTTTTTCTTAAACCATAACATTTCGGGTTTCCGGCCTTCGATTTCTCGGCAGTCAATAAAGTGAGTATCGATGTTGAATTTTCGAAAGTCGAAAATTTTCGGGACGTTACAAGCATGGGGTCGTATAACCCATTCCGAATATGTGATACGTCGTTATGAATTACATTTGATGACCGGTGTTGAAGACCGGGTATTTGCGATAGCGATAGGATGACATATCGATTTTCTCTGCACTGGGTAGCTCCTGGTATAGAGATTTCCTAAGTGATGGGAAATTCGATCGGGATTGTGAATACCCGGATTGCAAGGGCTTCGTGAGAAGTGCCTTCGGTTTTGTTCGAGCCCGGAACAGACTTGTATGGATTGTATGTCTGACATTACAAATTGAGATATAAAGCAGATTTCTTTCAAATATGTTTCTGTTGGTGGCGGAGAATTTATTCTTTTAGCTTAACACCCTTCTCTGAGACGTACGAGCTCAGAGGTTATGTAGTTGAATGTTATCTGCGATATATTCCCAATTTGGTAATGTGATATGCCGAGTGTTGCTGTAAATGATCATTGTGTTGATTATTTGTGATAGGATCGTTTATTTGATCGTCTATCTTGGTGATCATTTCTATGATCATTTGTTGACCCAAAGCATGGCTTTTGTATAAAGTATGTTTTTGTGGACGTGACTTCGTCGAGCCTCACACCCCGTGAATGGTCAAAACAGGAAAGATGCGGCAAGGTTATGAGGGGTAGCGCCCTTTAGGATGTGTGCATTTCCTTCTGGAAAAGGGTGGTATCATGGTATGGAGCCCAGATACTTACTCATGTTGAAAACACTTTATGATTGTGTGAATTGATTACGAGCGCTCGGTTGAAAGGTCCCAAAGGACCGGGGGATGGCATATTCGGTCAGTTGTTACTCAGTTAGGGGTAACCCGGCCTTGTGTTGGTAGAGATTTGGTTTGGTTCTCGGGGATGTCCATCCAGAGGCATTCTCATGTGGCAATGGGAAGTTCCTTGGCCTGATCATTCGTTGGAAATCCAAAGAAACAATACGAGACTTGTACGGTTTTAGTTGTATAACCTGCTATGGAATGTGGCGGTAACCTGCTATTGAACATAGTTAGCTATAGTAGGCATAGTTCGAAATGTCTATGCTGGCTAAGATTTATATTCTACTTTCGAAATGAATTTTTCTCTACACTATGCACTACTAATAAAATCAAATGTTCTTTTAAATGCGTATCAAGCATCTTTGACTATTATAAGGAGAAATCTCCTCCGATTCTGCGTTTGCATTGTGTGTGTGTGCGGGAGGCCTTATGGTAGTCTCATTTTTAAAAGCATTGCGAATTGACTTTAAAAATATTCCTCTATTTTGATTTTAAAGATAAATAAACTATTTTGAGTTCTCACACCAGTCACATGACTGACTCGGAGTTTATTGTTTTCCTTCCTAAACTCTGGGTGCCCACTAATTTCCACACGGGCAGTCAAGAGTTAGGTTTATCGGGATATTCTGGATATTATGGAATTGCTGGAGGCAAGCTGGATGGCAGGGTGTATTACTAGTATATAGTATTCTTTTTCCGCTGCACTGTTTGTTGTTGTTGTACACTCTGATGTAATGATGATATGATGTAATGTATAAAATGTAATAACTGATATAGTTCTTTGTTTAAAGATTATTCATTTATTATTATATGTTGTTCCGCTGCGAATTGTGAGATTCTGATATTGTTGTTCTATTGTTTCCTTTCTGTCCCGTTCTATTTTCTGTTTTCTCTTTCCTCTCTATTTTCTATTCTTCTTATCTTCTCTTTCTATCTTTTTCTTTTCTTTTTAAAAACACTAACTATTCGGTTTTTCGGCAACGAAAAATCGCGTACGTTACAAAAATGATATATATATATATTTAATATAATAATGGTTTGCACAAGACAAGTTGTACACGTTGCTTCCGTTCAACACTTGGCATCTCTTTCTTGCCACGCATTTTCTCTGTTTTTCTTTTTTCCCTTTTTTTAGGCCGAGCATCTTAAAAGAAATCTTGTTCCCATTAGAAAACAATTCAAAATCCATAAATAAAAATGACCGACACTTCAAAATCCCATTCCGTCCCCTCATATTTAAAATCAAAATGAATCCTTGTATATTTCAAAAATTAGGACCTCGTGTGGAGTTTCGCAAGGGCTGGAGAGGACCGCGACATCGTAGGTTGAGATGCAGAGGGTGGCGGCGCATCCGGTTCGCCGCGCGCACGTGAGTTGGTTGAAGGCAACATCAGGAGAGGGTGGTTGGCTGGGCGATGCTTGATAGGGACACGATGGCTTCAAAGTTGAGTCGCGATTGGAGCCTGACGATCAATATCAGCTTGGAGGTTGGTGCGGAGGTCGATGCGACCTGATGCATGCGTGCTGTCGCGACTCTTTGAGGATAAATATGTGAGGTCATAGGGAAGTCGCGATGGACTTTGGTGGAAGGTCGGAGGCACTAGGGTTTGGGGGTGTTTTCTCAATTCGATTCGAGGAGATGAGTTGAGTTCGGCGGTGTTTTGCGAGAGCGAGATAGGGCTTGGGTGGTTCTGCATTTTGCGGTGAGGGATGGATCAGTAAGGTATAAGTGTATTTTGTTTAATTCAATAAATATATATGCAGTTTTTCAATTCATAATAATAATAATAATAGTAATAAACAAATTGTATAGTTTACAGCAAAGTATTTCCACTTTATTTTATTTAATTTTATATACTACAGACAGAAATATATATATATATATATATATATATATATATATATATATATATATATATATATATATTTCATAGTAAGAGATATAAAACAACTCTGTTCTATTTATACTCTAATTTATATGTGTACTAGTTTAGAAAGGAATTTTATTTTCATTAGAGTTTAATTAATATATATACATATATGTAGTTTCAAACAAAAATAAATATACATATTTTCACTTACTAGTTTAATTTTAAATAATATAGGTATTATGGGGATTTATCTATTCAATCAACTTATTAATTTATTTTAGTTACAAAATGGGTTCAAAATGAAATTATAAGTAAGATTAAATTATTAAGTTAAAAGCCAAACTTTTAGTTAAATTAAATTATTAGTTAACTAAGTGGTAATTAATTGTTTGATCAATTCAAATATTAATAAACTGTATAAATATTTATAAAATGTCTGAAATCATGGAAAATCAAGTCGGGTTGGATGAATGGCAAAACAAAAATCAAGGTGAGTTAATCTCAATCATCTGGTTTTATTTAAATTTAAATAGTTTGACTGAATGTGGTATATTATATATAGTAGTGTATATATATATATATATATATATATATATATATATTGGAGTGATTGATTTCCCGCATATATAGCGGATGAGACCCTATGCGTCGCATAATAGCGGATAAAATAAATATAATCCCATATACCGCGATATTCCACCTCGAAGTGGAATTGGTATTATTATATTGTGCTAACATCTGTGGATGTAGGGAAAAACAGGTTGGAGGGATCTAACTGGGTTCCTCAAAATGTTTGAATTTATTTTATATGTTCAGCGATTGATTATGTGATAATCTGTGATGAATTATATTGATCATATTGGATTTTGGAATTTATTGAGAACTTTGGCTTGGTTAAATATATATATTGGAATTTTGAGAATTGAAATATATATACGAAGTTTGGTTTTTTTTTGAAGTAAATAAAAAGGTAATTTCAAATAAAATAATTATAAGGAATTTTGGATAATTAAAATGATTTGGAAGAATAAAAGTTGATTTTTAAATTGTAATAATAAATCCAAAGTATGAGAAAAGGGATATTTTGAATAAATAAATTTAAGTGATAATATTTAAAAGGAGGAAAGAATTTGTTTTAACAATACAAGGTTTAAATTTATTAGAAAGGATAAAGAAGGAATTTGAGAAAAATAAATATGAAATTGGTACTTTCAGTTAAAAAGACTTTAAATCATAATTAAGAAGTAAAATCTGATATTAATTGGTTTTGAAATAAATTGAGAAGTAAATAAAATTTATTTCAAATGGAGTGAATTTGGGAATCAATTTGGGAATTGATTTCGTGTTTGAAACTGCGTTTTAAATGAAGGATTAGACTATGGAATTTATAAACTGGGCTTATAAAGTAAAATATTAGTGGATATTTGGAAGTATAAATTTCACGATGGAAATTTATAAAGGACTAGGAAATTTGTTTTAAAAATAAATAGTGGTTTATTTTTAAAAAGGTGTGGAAAAGAAGTGTATTTTCACTTGAAAGTCAAGTACGATTTCGAAGCAATTTTTTTTTTAAAAAGGTATAAGTTAAAAGTTTTAAAGTTGTTTTAAAGGAATATTATTTGAGAAATTATTATTTATGTAGTTTAGAATGTTAAAGATAAATATTTATTTAAATTAGTTATAGTAGTAATTATTTTAAAAGGGGTAATTGGTATTATGTTATAAAGGTAATTACATATATTTTATAAAATAGTTTTATTTTAAAGATAGTTTGGTTAAATTTTTATATAAAAACTTGTATAGAATTTCGTACCTCTTATTTTAAATTTAGTTTGGCTTAACTTTTATTTTAAAAATTAATTTTATATTTTTATAAAGTAATTTATTTTAAATATTTTTAAAGTATATATTTTTGAATATAGTGTTTAAGAAATTTCAATTTAAATGTTTTATAGTATGTTTAGAATAAAGTGATTTAAATTATTTTAAAAATCTTAAGTATTTTGGACTTGGTGGTTTCCAATGGAAATAAAATAATTGGGTGGAAATTTATTTCCACGAGAGAGAGCAAAGTGATTTGAAAACTATTTTCAAAAACTGAAATATAGGAAAATAACTTGTTAAGATATAAAAAATGAATAATTTGGGAGGAATTATTATGACTCGATGATTGTTTGTGAATGTTAATTGATAGTTAAATAACCGACTATCAATATTGGCACTTGCGCTGATTATTTCGAAGAGACCGGGATCGGGATTAATTTTCCAAAAAACATTTCGATCCGGTTTGAACATTTCGTGAAGAAGACAAGAGTTTGGAGTCGAAATGGAGCAGTGAAGTGCAAGGGCTAATCTCTACTAATCTTGAGGGTGATTCCAAAATGGATGTAGTAGGAGTAGTGCCTTCGGTTCCGTTCGAACGCGGAACGGACTTGCATGGATGAATGCTATCAGAACATCGTCAGGAGGACGGCGAGCATTCTAAGTGAATGTGTGCTTAAAAGGTAACGCACAGCCTCCAGCCTTATCAACCGGGAATGGCTAAAACAGGGAATGTGCAGCAAGGCTATGTGGCTAGCAACCAATTAGGGTTAGGTCATCCTTATCTAGATGTTCCTTTTTATTCGGCTTAGTGGATGGTTGCTGATCCCAACTGCGGGCTGATCTTATTCGGGCTATCCAATAAGGGGTAGTCCGGTCTTGTGTTGTAGGGGATTTACGATGGATCCTCGGTACGGTGATCTAAACCACGTACTATGACGAGTGGTACCCCAGTAGCCCTTCTATTGATGGAAATCCATTTTTCCTACGTGCCTCTATGGTTTTTTGTATACCTATTAGTTGGAATTTAATAAATGTAACAATTTCGGCTATTTGAACAAGTATTTGTGTATAGACACTATTATAATATCATAGGATCTTATAAGAAATGGTTTGGTTATCGTAAGGTAAAAACTCGGCATATTTATTTGTGGCGTGGTCTTACGAGATACCTTTGATTTCAAAGGATTTTGAAAACTTTAATAATCCAATTGAGTGTATTTACTCATGCTGGTTTTCCAGACTGACTCGGGTGTTATTTAACTATAATGCTTGGATCAGACCGAGTATTATAGAGTGCAGATTCTAGATAGACTGTTGTTGAGCTCAATAGACGAGCTGGATGATGAGGCGTATTTTCCGTAGATATATATTTCCGCTGTGTAGAGTAAGTTGTATATTCAGCTTTGGAAGGACGAGATATTATAACCGTCTTGAATTGTGTTGTTGTTTGTATTGTACTCTGATGATGTAATGTATAAAAAAATATAGTTTTCGTTTGTGTAAAGATCAGTTATTATCTATTATATTTTATTCCGCTGTGATGGTAAGATTCTGTTGTTATTTGTTTTCTCTTCTTCTATCTCCTTCTTCTTTAACCTAATGGTTCGGTTTTCCGACATTCAATTTCCGGGTGTTGAAAAATCGGGTCGTTACAATTTATTACCAACATGAACATGCGATACGCATGTAGTAAGTTTATGATAAAATCATAGAATATAAAAGAAAAGTAGACAAAATAAGATGCAATAGAATAAAATGATTTGATTTGGTCGAATAAGTAAGTATATTGGAAAGTGTTCCAAATGTACCTAAGAATGAATATAGATTCAATCTCATAAGCCTTTGATCCATGTGATACATAATGATGCATCAATAAGGAGTAATCAGACATTGTTATTTACGATTAATTGTAAGTGAAGTTGAGTTAGTTACTTTCTATAAGGTCATGTACTTAAGAGTAGTACACAAGATTGATATTATTTCATATAAACAACAGTCTACAAAATCATACAAGATAAGGGTATGTAAGAAATCCCTACGTATCATGGACCAAGGAGTTGGCAGACTGTGCGATTTGAAAGATTTACGTAATAATTGTTCATGAGGTGTTTTGTATGAATATCCAAAGTTTTTTGGAAAGGTCTGTCAGCAAATGACATATTTATGTTTTAAATAAAATTTTTGTAAACTAAAATCAATTTTATAAATAAAAAGGTTCATAAAGCGTTTATGAATCCCTATTCTATTTCATTAAGAAACAATTGTTTTTTCAAGATATATCAACTTCATAGTGAAGGAATTTCTTTGAGAAATATTTGGTTCTTAAATGGAGTTGGATCCAGTCCAATGATAGAACTGATTATATGAGATGAAGTGAAATTAACTAACCTAAATGAACACATAACATTAGAATATCTAATAATATTCTCGTACATCGAAGAGAAACTATGAGTTTCTTATTAATGTCAAAAATATACATTACCCTCGGTTGTTTAATTAAACTATTAAGATTGTTGACTCTATATGGTATGATGCAAAAATCTGAAAGAATTCCAAATATGCTATCAAAATATGATTTTGGTGGTCGTAACCAAAGAGATGTGGTCCATCGACCGAGATTGTGTCTTTATTGGATATACTAATGTGGTTGGAATTAAATGAGTAATGTTGATAAGAATAATATCGCAAATTTCAATTATTAAAATTAGCATAACAGATTCGGTATTCAACATGCTCAAGTTAATTCAGATTTGCTCACAAAATTATCGCTCTATAGGACATCGTGTTTGGTACTTATGTATTGAAACAGAAAATTCTAAATAATGTTTCAGAGTAAGCCATTTACACATATTAACCGAAAATGCTTCAATGTCAGTGGGAGCGATATTGGGTTTGTGAGTCTTTGGATATGATCCAAGAAATTATACGAATGTATCATTTTATAACCATCAAGATTGAAGAATTATTTTGATAGAAATATCAAATAGTTTGTTTTTCAATAATAGTGCAGAGGAAGCATGTATCCATAAGAAAGAACATTAGATGGTACATTGATATTCTAAACTATAAGTAAACAACACGTTGTTGATTTTAACGATATACTTGTATTAAAATCAACTTTAATTATATTAATACTCAATTTTGGATTGTAAATGATGTCTTTTATGGTGAGTATAAAAGATAAAGGGATCGTCCCAAAATGACATATAAGAGCACCCTATTAAAAAGAGAACATGTAAGTTGATTTCCTTATGCATTAGCAATAGGAATTATCATACAGATAATATTGTGTATGATATTATGTTTCGTTTATGTATTTGATACATGGAGCAAATATAAAATCCAAATTGATATCACAAAATGGTTGTTTGAGGTGTTCTTTCATATTTATGAAATATTATAGAATTGTTTATAGAAACAACGAACTCGTTATGATGGAATGTTTGGACATAAACTTATATAAGTGATATCGAGTATAACATGTCAATGATAAAATTCAAGTTAAAATCTTTAATTTGAAAATGTTTCAAAATAAAAATGATTGTGGTCGATTCAACGAAACGTTGAGAACATTAACTTGAATAGCGCTATAATAAACCAATGTATATAGATATAATGCACAAATTTATAATCGAGCCAAAGGTGATTCCAAATGTCGAGGATCCCATAATATTATTATAAGATAACAATGTCATGAAATTGGTCATAATTAACTTAAATCTCACTAGAAGTCGAATGACATACTTTGAATCGTTCCACATGATAAAGGCAGTTTATTAGTGTTAGAGAGAGTTAATCGACAAAGTAGATAATTAAAACATAATAGCAAACCCATCCACTAAAGGACCGACCTAATTGATTTTAACAAAACTGATTGGAGAAGTTAGAATTAGATTCCATAATTGACCCAAAGTTTAAGTGGGAGATTGATAGAGTTAGTGGTATGCCCTAGGGGCAATTATGTAATTTGTTACATATATCTAACTCGTTGACCAATCTTGTTCGAAATAAAAGGTATTTTCTTCCCATTATATACTTGATATAATGTGATTATATTAATCAATTAACTTAATCAAAAGTATATTTAATAGAAAAATCATAAATGGTATATTTTGTGATAGAAGTTACAAAGTGTTGTAACCGTAAGTAATTTATCACAACAAAATAAATATACCATTTTAAATGTTCCTAGTCAAGATGCATCGAGACTGCATATCAATGTATCCATAGAGACTAGAGTACATAACGCTCTCCAAGTGTTGGGCAGTGTATCACTAATGACTACTGGGGGCATGTAACGATCTTGGTTTTGAGTCAAATTTAATTTGATAATTAATTTAAAATTTTGGATTAAATTGTAAATTAATTTGAAATTTTCAAAAAAAATAAATAAGATATTTGTTTGTTTTTATATATAAATATATGATGGTAAATAGAATTTTAGATTTGAAATTCAAAAATAAATATCTTTATAAATAATTTGGATTTGAATTCTCTTTAATTTAATACTAATAAATTGTTTTTTATAATTATAATATACATATGAAATATATATATTTGGAAGTTATATTTTGAATAAATTTCAAAAGCTAATTAAGTTAAGTTCTACATTTTATAAGATATGATGTGTTCATTTATTGATGAATAATTAGTTTTAAAATCAATTTCTTAAGGTTATATAGATATTTATGAAAGTAAATGTATATAGATAAATATTTTTAATTAAAATAAGATTTAATAAAAAGTTATATAAGTATAAATATTAAGAAAATGTATGAATATAAATATAAAATATAAATTGATAAAAAAAGGAACATATTGTAAAATATAATGTAAAAACTATATAAATACAAACTAGATATAAAATAACCTAAGGGTCTAAAACATAACTTATAAATTATTTAAAATGAGCGCTTAAAATATAAGTGCTTAATAAAAAAAATTAAGGGACTTAAATATAAAATTGCTTGTATTTACAAGTGTAGGAAAATTAATATTATACATTCACAAGTGTAAGCATTTCAATAAAGAGATAAACTAGTGTAAATGAACCACCATGCAAATTTACAAATGGCATTTTTTTTATTTTTATTTTTAAGCAATAGATAAAATAGAAACAAGATTTTATATATATTTCTACCTCTCCTTCCTTTTCTGATTTCTTTGATATAATTCAAAACCCAAAACCAGTAAGATGAAATTCAAAAACATACTTAAGAAGTCAAAACCAGACAATAGAAAAGTCAAAACAATTTTCAAAAAAAAAAATTGAAAATCTAAAGCAATCAGGTATTGTTTCAACAAAGTAAAGATCATCTCAGATCAAAAGCAAAGCTAGTTGAGATCTAGATTCAACTCGGTAATTTAAAGATCAAGTTCAAAACAATCTTAAAGCCTGAGCAAATTCAAGTTGCAATTCAAAACAAATATCAGGTTCCAGAAAACAACAACTTGAACAAGCAAATCAGCATCAAGCTTTCAAGCTTTAGATTCAACTCAGTTTCAAACCAAAAACAAGCAGCAGATCAACTCATAATCATTAAAATGCAAGTTTAAAATAGTTTCCATGTTTTCAAAAAGGCTTCTCTGTTTTCAAGTTACAGGTGAGCAAACCACCTTTCAAAAGTTTGAATCTGTTTACATATTTGATGTTATGACGAATACTTCAAGTTTGTTGTGAAATATGTTTCGAACCATACTATTTTGTGTATGCATGTTTGTGTGTGTATATATATATATATGATGGTATGCATATATGTGTACAGATATTAACTCTATTATTTCAATAGAATTAAGAACAACATATTGAAAAAAATTCATATTTTTCTTTCCAAACAGAATTAAGCTTTGATTTCTGAAAAGAAATTGTTTGTAATATTATAATTTTATTTTTAAGAATAATTTCGAGTGGGAATGTTTAAGAAATATTTAGAAAGTTGGGTATTACAATGGTAATCTAATTCAAGTCAAAAATCAATGATTTAAATTTCGTGCTTTGACTTTACAAACAGATTCGTAATGCGAAATCCTGAATTTAGGTAATCATTTCATGATTTTTGGCTGATAATTATTGGGATATCTCGTGTTGAACGGAATTGGAATTTTGGTCAATTCTTGGTGATCGCGGAGGTCAAGGGCCTTGGGTTGTGGGCAGAGAAGGGTTGTAGGCTGGGGATTGGAGGAAAAATAGTGGGTGATTTTATAATGTGACGTGGTGGCAGATCGTCGATGATTTAGGGTTTAACGGCTTAGTTTGGTCGACGATGACTTTTGAGTTCGTACGACGTTGTGGGGCGACCGGAATCGATCGTGAGAAGATGTGTCGATGCGTTGCGATGTGGCGAAGCTTTGGTGTGGTTCGCATGGCCTCTAGCGATCTTGGTTGGAAGAGTGACGCGGTTCTTGGTGATCGAAAATTGTTATAGTTAGTGCTTGAATGCTCGATTTTGATTCTGGATGAATTCGTCAGAACTAGATGATCGGGTAAGTCGGGGAGGTGTTCAGTGATGCGTAGATGCTCGTGGCATTGATCGGAGAAGCTCCGATCATCCATGCACATGCACGTGCATTCTTGGGTCTGGGATAAAAAGAATAAGAAGAAAAAGGAGCGTGGCTCGAAGTTGAGCTCGGGAAAATGTGGAGATGGCTCAGGAGTATCCTCGGGTTGTTTGCATTGGTTTAACAAAGCATAACAGATAAATAAAATTTAACAGAACAAAATTTATGATGAAAATAAGAAAAAGACTCAGGTGGTTCTAGGATAAAATTTCATTTGGCTCGGGTGAAAACCCGAAGTCGTCTCGGGTTATGTAAAAAAAAACAGTTTTTGATTTCTTTTAAATTTAAACAAGGTTTTCAAATTTTACATGTAATCCAATTTTAAAAACATTTCCAATTAAAAATAAATGTTTTATTTTGGTTTTAAAATTGGTTAAAGGTTTAAGATAATTTATTTTAAATTTATTAAATATAAGGTTTTTTAATATATACCTAATATTTTAAATTATTTTCGAAAGTTTATTTAAATAAGTTTAAACAATGTAATGTAATAGTTTTAAGTAACTTAAAGGGGGTTAAATTGATTTGTATGTTAGGAAGATTTATTTCAAAGGTTTTTCAAATAAACTTAAATGAAATTAATTAATGAATAAAGATAATTAGTTTATCTTTTAAAATAATTAAGGCCTTGAGTAATTTCTTAATGAAATTTAAAAGATAATGATAATTACTCAATTGATAAACAGTTGATTAATTATGTAAATAATTTAAAGGACGATGATAATTATTTAATAAATTATTGATTTATTTATGTGATTAATTAAAGGTTAATAAATCAATTATTTATAGGTTAATTTCTTAATTAAAGGGTGACTAATTAATGATAAGTAATAAAAGGGCAGTAGCTTAATGGATATTAATTAAGTATAATTACTTAATGTAATTAATAAAATATTATTACTTAATTAAAGGGTAATTACTTTGTGTAATTATATTAAAAGATAACTGATTTATGTGATTAATTAATTAAGGTAATTAATTTGAGGATAATTAATTAATTTAAAGGTTAATTAATTAAAGAAAGTGATTAAGGGATGATTTATTAATTAAGGGTTAATTAATTAATATAATTAATTAAAGAATAATTAAATGATTAAAGGTTAATTATTTAATGATTAAATGTTGATTGATTTATTAACTAAGGTTGATTAATTAATAATTAAAGGTTAATTAACTTATTATTAAAGGTTAATTAATAAATGATTAAAGGATAATTAATCAAAACGGTTTGTAATTGATAAATGTTAATTAACAAGGACTAGTAATTTATTCATAAGTAATCAATCTAGTTTAAATTAATCAGGTGATTAATTGATCTTACTTATAGATGTTTGGATTATATTGAATGCTTTAAATTGTTTGATATCTCTGTTGTGTGATGTTCTATTGAGCTGTGATCTGTGATTTATTTATCTGGGGTGATATTACTTATTTATCTGTGAATGAAAGATAAGCTTTATAGGACAATACCGCTAATCGGTATTGTTGTGCTTGAACTGACGATGGTTACGATATTGTAGTATTGTGTGTAAAACCCCTAGACCACACCACATACACATAAATATGGATTTTACGAGGAATTGGTTAAGTCACAAATATTTTTCTAATGTTATTTTATTCAAATGGTGAAAAGTTAAAAGATGAATTTTTTATCCAAATGGTTTTGGAAATGGAATTGGGTTGAATATGGAAAGCTTTTGGAAGGAAAGTTTTGAAATTGAAATTTAGTTTGAATACACTATATCTTATTAATGTTTTGAAATTATTTTGGAACTTATGGTTTGAAAGGGTTATATAAGTTATATAATATACATATATGGATTCAAAACTAATTTTAAATAAATTGTTTTGGGAATTTGAGTTTGATTCAAATAGAACTTGCCGATGATACGGCAGTTCACTGATTTTCTGGTTTATACTTTTAAAAGGCTATAACTTGTGTATATTTGATCAGATTTTTCCAAAACATAAAGCATTTGTTTTCAAATGATAATGGATTTCATATAACGAAAGAATTTCCAGTTTTGTTGAAAGGATTTCAAGTTATTGGTGAATCAGATTGAAAATAGATTTGACAGCTATAAATGAATCTTTGTGAAAGATTGGTGAACCTTGTTTTCAAAGTGAAGAGGATCTTAATGGTATATATTTTGTATAAAAGATTTGAAAATGGAAATTGTCTAAATCATTCAAAAGGAAAGGTTTTGGGCTAAAGGTTGTGACTTAACTAAGATCATAATATATCAATATGGTTTTAAAATTAGCGCTCATTATTCGGTTTTGCCGGGAGAGGACTTTATGTCATAAAACCCATTCCGAATAATGATACGATGAAATGGATAGCATTTGAAGACAGTGGTGAAGACCAGGTATTTTCTATAGTGAAAGGATTACCTGCCGAATGTCTGTGCACCGAATGGCCCTGGTATAGAGATTTGATCACCCTATGTGATGGGGAGTCCGGAAGTGATTATGGATTATCCAGCTTTACAAGGACTTCTTTTAAAGTGCCTTCGGTTCCGTTCGAACCCGGAACGGACTTGTATGGACGTATGTATGACGTTACACTTTGAGATTATATGCTGCTTTCTATCAAATACATTTCTATTTGGTGGTGGAGAATTTATTCTCTTAGCTTAACACCCGTCTTTGACACTTACGAGCTCAGAGGTTATGTAGTTGACATTTACTAGTGCTACATTCCCAATTTGGTAATGTGGCATGCTAAGTGCTGTTGATCATTTGTTGATCAAAGCATGACTTTTGTGAAAAGCGTAGCTTTGTGGACGAGACCTCGTCGAACCTCACAACCCGAAAATGGTCAAAACAGGAAGAATGCAACAAGGTTATAAGTGTCGCGCCCTTTAAGATATGTCCATTTTCTTTTGGAAAATGGTGGTATTATGGTATGGAGCCCAGATATTTAACCTATGTGGTTATTGAAATTTGTTGGTGTTGATGATCATCGGATAAAGGTCGGTAACGACCGAGGGATGACATACTCGTGTCAACAGTTACCTTGTTAGAGAGGTAACCCAATCTTGTATTGGCAGAGAGCCACTTAGGTTCTCGGGGCGTCCCTCCAGAGGCGTACCCATGTGGTGGGGAAGTTCCTTTGCCTGACCATTTGTTGGAAATACAATCAAACAATACGAGCCCTTTACGATTGCAGTTGTATAACCTACCACCTCAGATGGTAGCTATAACATGCATAATATAATGGTACCTATGCTGGCTAAGATTTATATTATACTTTCGAAATTGTTTTCTGCACTATGCATTAATAATAATATCAAAAGGATTTTGCGTTCCAAGCGTGTTTGACTATCATAAGGAGAAATTTCTCCCTAAATGTGCGATTGCATTGTGTGTGTGTGCCGGGAGGCCTTATGGTAGTTTCATTTTTCGAAAAGCATAGGGAATTTCTTTTTATTTTGTTCAAAGAAAACTCTTTTCGTTTGCTGACACCAATCTCATAACTGACCTGGAGTTTATTGTTCCATTTCTAAACTCTGGTTGCCCATAAATTTCCACACGGACAACCTAGAGTCATATTTTCAGATAATTAGATAGTAGGTGTAGCTTTTGGCAATCGCATTGTGCACCGAGTTTGCTTAAGTTTAGCATGATAGGATTTTGAGCTTTGGAGATGGAATGCAATCTATGGAGCTGTTTTGGTAGTCCAAGCAAGTTGAAGTTATGTTTTCGCTGTTGTTCCGCTGTGGTATATGTATATTTGCTCTGATGTTGGATAAATTATTGTAGAGATGTTGTATTCATGGAGTTGTATCAATGATATATAATTTTTCTTCCGCTGTGTTGTTGGACTTAATGTGTTATAAGCTCTGGCGAACCAGACTCAACGTTCGAATATGCAGCATTCGAATACGGGTGATGTCTTTGGGTGTTGATTTTCGAAGGTTGAGTCCGGGTCGTCATAGGGAACCAAGTGGTTACATACTAATAGTTATTGGATAACAATGGAACGACTCACTCGATAGTTTTATGTTGGTTAATATAACTAAGTTCTAATAGAAATTATCGATATGATTGATTTACACTGTTCTCTCGACTTGAGAACACTATGGATCTTCAATATGGAAGCTCCTCTTTGATTATAGCCAAATCATGGCATGACGTCCATTGAATGACTACAGTTGGGTTGAGTGGAAGTATTGGAAGTGAAACACTATTCAAGAGAGGATTCATCTCCTCAGTTATATGCGATTAGTATCACAGTCAACTCAATTCAACTCAAAGTCAAAGAATCTGGCCAGGGCATTTCAATTAATAATAATTGTTATTATTGAACCAAGGACTTTGTATTTAGACTATGAAGTTGAATGTGGATGCGGTTGGAATTTTGACCATTACCAAATTCCATAAGTCGAAAGTGATTTAGTTTTGACGAAGAGAATTGGTGTAAACAAATGTCACAACCGGGTAATGCTTATTAAACTAAAATTGGATTTTTACCAAAAATGAATAAGCGATAAATTTGGCCATAGTGTCACACCACCTTCTAAGTGACGTGTGAATGGTAACATTAGAATAGTTCGATGTTAATCGCTGACCAAATTTGCATCCATGAGTTACACGGCCGAAATGAGGAATTCCCTTAAGACCAAATGATTAATTAGTTTGTAATTGTAGTAAATTATTTAATATTTATGAAACATTAATTATAAATTTTGAATATGATTGAGAAATAGATAATGTTTATATATTTATAACGGTTTTATCGATATACAATACCGACTAGTGATTAAATTAGATTTAGTTGCATAGTATTTTGACTTGGGAATAGATGAGTTTAAGGCCCATCATTATGGCTGTAAAATTTCGGTTTTTGAACGGTCTATGGGTGGTTTAGACATAGGTAATTGGCTTGGAGATAATGGATTGAGATCAAGTGAGAATGGTTAAAAAGGTTTTCCTTGTTTCTCTCTAATACAACCATATGTATGTATGTACGTATGTATGTATTCTAAAAACAAAATAAATAAAAAAGATTCGGCTACCTTTACCTTCTACATTGTCGGTTAAAACATAGCTTTCAATCCAGTTCAAAGTTCTTAAATATATTTCACATTAAAATAATACTATTCGATAGTTAGAGGTCGATGATTCCGGACTTACAATCTAACGAATCAAGAACAGTAAAAGGAAGGGAAGTCATTGCTTCAACTTGGATTCAAAGGCATCATTAGATTGGTAATTTTAATTCATATTACAATAATTAAATTATACTTTATGATCCTATAATGAGAAATTTCATATCTGTTTAAATATATTGCTACTATATGTTTAGTTAGGTGAGATTTTGTAAGTAGATGTGGTTGTCACAAATCAGTTTGGTTATGTGCATAATTTGTTTATTATACAATTTGATTTATATATAGATAAATTTTGTTTACTTTACAAAGTCAATTATTCTCATTAATAATTATATTATATATATTTACTAATAAATTCATATATATATATATATATATATTGGTGTATATTTCTTTCTCATATAGGATATATGCATATATAAGATATGCATATGATTTTAAAATTTTAGTACACTTATTTATATATAATATGAATTTAGAAATTCAAAAATTAATTATCATACATAAACTAACATTTTTAAATTAACATTTATTGAATTTTTGAATTTATTATTATATATAAAATAATTATTAAGCTAAAAATTCAATTATATTTTTTAAGAATATTATATCATTTTAGAAACATATAGGAAAAATTTAGGAATTTTTCAATAAAGTTTTAATAATTAATATTATATCGAAAAACTGTTAATGATTTATTAAAAATAATAATTTAATTGAAAAATTCTTCAAATTTTTATGTAACCTTCCATTCATGATCCTAGAATTTCTAAAATTTTAAATTTTCGATAATATATTATTTTATATTAAATAATTTTTTTTGAAATCAATGTATTTATTTTTAAAAATAATATTTAAACTTTGAAAAATCTTCATATTTTTCCTAAGCTCTATTTTCTGATCCTAAATTTTTGAAAATTGTAAATTCTGAATTTTCATCAATAGATTATTTATGTTAATTATTTATGAATGAAAACATTATTTTATTAATAATATGTACAAATTAAAATACTAAAATTATTATGTTTGCAAAACCAAGTTAATTTTGAATTATAAATAATTTTTAATAATTTTTCTCTCTCTTTCTTTATATATTTATCTATGTATAAATGTTTTATGTTCATATATTATATGTAATATATTTATACATACATACATATACATACATACATACATACATACATACATACGAGTACTTTGGCATGTGCGATGCACTTGCATAGAAGGAACTGGTGTTATAAAACAATGTTTGAAAGATTTTTTTAATCTTACAAAATGACTTGTTTTGTATGAAATGTTACATATTTTAAGTGCATACATGCACAAATAAACCATTTATCAAAACTAACCATTTATCAAAACATGAACGAGACAAAGTTATCTTATGAAATAATTAATTGCATAAAAGTGTAATCAACCATTACGTCAATATGCGGAGGAATATAATAGCATTAAAGTTAGCATTTTTAATAGTTTGGAACTTAAAAAACTTGTATCTTCTCTAATTTAAAACTAATAAATCAACCTGTTTAAGGAAATTTTCTTTTCAACTATGAAGACCGTAACTATGAAGACCGTACCTCCCATGGTACTCCCTTCATTGTGATAGCTCATTTCTTATTGACGTGACATGCATAAAGAAAAATAATAATAAACTACTTTTTTCTCTGAAAAGTACAAATACTAACATAGAGGAATTCATAACTTTTTTCTCCATCAATTTGGTTCAAATATAACTTCCATTAAACATTAACTGTGCATCTAAAAACAATAATTTAAAGAGTAAGGACATGTTATACTTATAAAATGTCTTATCACACATGTTATACTTAAAAAATTTATGCATATGTATAAAAAAAATTAAGTGTAACAATAATTTATGCTTCATCAAGTAATCTATATTACACATGTTATATTTAAAAAAGCTTCACATCTAATAATATAAATATGTCAGTATGGTTTATAAACAGATTCTTCAATAAATGACATCAAACTAAGTAAGCATAAGACCTTCAACCCAATAGATCAATGTGGTCATCATTCCAAACATGTTAATTTGAAGCCTAGCTATAGATGCTTTCTTGCTCCATGCATGGATTTGCAAGCCGATCTCATGAGACTCATCCCAAAAATAAATGAGCAAACAATAACAAATGGATTAAACTAGAGTTCTCTTCCCTCTAGCTCTAAAAATAGCAATGAGACAGTTCTGTTGCATAGTAAAACATCACAACATGAGATTATTAAAACCTGGATAATTAAAGAGATCTTGGTAAAAGACTGCTTCTGGTTCACTAAAAAAGGTAAAAATATTAATTTACTGGAAATATAAGCTACACCCTTTGAGTTTGCAAACACCTGCTAGCACAACAAGTCCACATTGAGATGGAATGCATGCAATGCTGAAACTGGTTTGGTTCACAAATGCCAGATCTAACAACTAGTAATATATACCCTTTTTTGTTTCAATATATTCCTTTGCATCATCTATTCCATCTAGCTTACAGCAGCTTTCTTGATTAAGTTAATTGATTACATCTATATACCTAACAATTTGGTGATAGAAAAAACTGGCAAGATTTATTTTCTTGCTTAAATACTATCATCAAATAACTCGAATATTAAAAAAAAATGGCCAATGAAGAGAATAATAATTCCATGTTATTGTGGCCATATGATTTTTATCCTCATGTTTACATGGGACCTGTAAATTATACTGTATGGCTTCTTATTTGAAGGGATAACTAACATTATTTATAGACTTCATTTACAGGAAAATCATTGTAAATCCTTGTTTACTTGTATAAATGGAAGTGATACCGAGGTGTATGACACTCAACGGAGGTAATGAAAATAGTCAAATCAATTTATTTTCATGAATATGAAGGACAATGCAAAAAAAGATTAAAAGACGGAATTCTCTGTTATGATGCAATTTATTTATTTCAGGTTTGTAGCAATATTTACAAAACATGCTCATACAAACCCATAAGCATTAACTGAAGATGAAATGAATGAGATGCTGTAGGCCAATAAGCAACCTAATGACAAATCTGGAGCGTGGGTTCTATTTGTTATTTTTTTATTTTTGCAACCACCAAAAAATTTACAATAATTAAATTTGTTAATTTAATAAGATTTTGGTAATTTAATATTGAAGGGAATAAAGATTAGTGAATTATTAATGGAAATAATAACTAGAATGAATTGCAACAGTGTAGATGTATGTTAATTGTTAATAACTTGAACGTAATTCCAATAAATGAAATAATGTAAATGTTATACTTGGTTATAAGATTTACTATACGAAACAAATGTCATTATTTTATTATTGTATGAAATAGAGAGTTAATAGTAATTAAATAAAATCAATATTATATAAGAATTGCAATGTTTGTTTGTGAATAACGAACTCATAAGTGTAATTAAAATCTATAGTAGTGATTGTTGTAAGTTACCTATTTATTTGGTCAATTTAATTAATATGGTAAATAAATTAAAAATAAATGTAATTTAATGTAATATTAATGAGAATTAATGCAATAACTGATAGTGTAAATGTAATAGAGTAAAAAAAATGTAAATTTATTCATAAGTTAATAATTGATGTAATAAAAAGAATGAAACAAGTTAAATAAATTAATTGAGATTTTTAATCATTATTAATGTATATATTTGACAAAAATACAATAAAATGAAATATGATAGTTAATACAAACTAAAGATGGAAATTGGAGTATATTAAGATAATGAATGGTAAAACAAAGGTTAACTAGGTTTACAGAGTAATAATGGACTTAATAAAAAGATTGAAATTAAATCAAATCAGTTTATTGGAATTAATTCTAATTAATTGCAATTCAATTAATAATAAATGGATTTATTGTAAGTAAATGAAATCAAAAACTACATTAATTGAAATTAGATGAAATTGAAAGTTATTAATACACTAAGATATAAATCATGATAATTATACCATAAAATGAAATGATTGAATAATAAATGGAAAGAAAATTTAGTTTAATTATTGGAAATTTAATTTATAATATATATATATATTGAAATTGAAATATAAAACTTTGAAATTGGTGAAATATGCAACATTAGATTTGTATGGAAATTTTTTATAAAGAGTTATAAACTACTAAGTAAGCCAAAATGATAGAAGTTGTAAATAATTAAAACCTGAATTTGAAAGTGATTTAATTAATTTACTTAATTATCTTGGAAAATAGCTATTTTGACATCTATCTCGGATTTTGACAAAACCAGTTTTATCGGATTGCTAATAGTGAATTATTGTAGGATTTCATGTTTCGTAGCAATAGGACGTGTTGTTTGATCATACGAGCTTGAAATGCCAAGAAATTAATTTAATTGAAATCAATTGAAACTAATTTAATTGAAATCAATTGAAATCAATTTGAAATAATCTGATTTTAACATAACTTCTCTATATGATGGAAATAGGAATTGAAACTGTTCCATTGAGCTTAAAATATTTGAAAACATCTATTTTGATATATGGGATTATCCATTTTCGTTCTAGAAGCAGAACAGGCTTTTCGGGCCGTTTATCGTTCATTCAAAATTAATCATGCCCATTCACCTCAAAATCTGACCTACTTATAAATCTTCTGTTATAAACCCTAGCTACTCCTTATTCTCATTTTTCTGTGTGTGCATTTCTTCTCAACTCCTTATTCCAATGGCAGACAAACAAATTCCAGTTCATTCTCAAATCAAATTCCAAATCAAAAATTCAAACTCCTCAATACATATCAAATTATATATCGATTTGAAACTCTTGACGAGCGCAAGTCAAATCTACCATCTGCTCCTCGATCTGGGTTTCTGTGTGGCTGGAATTGGCAATTTATTTTCTATCGTTCGTTCTTAGGGTTTAAATTCGACGGTGGATCTTCAACGGTTTGGTGATTAGTCGGTGCCGGAGTATAGAGAAGGTCGGAAGCATTCAATCTATGGGTTTCGTTGTTTCCAGAAGCTTTTGGATTGGTCGTTTTTGGCACATGAAGTGGGGCGTTCACCATGGCGGCACGACAAACTCGTCGTCCCAGAGATGGCTACGACACTACTGGATAGGTCAGATCTGGACGAACAACCCAATGATGCTCTCTGATCGTGATGAAGTCATCGGTGGCCATGGCGATTTCAACCTGAAGAGGTCGGCATCGAGCGCGTTTTCATGCTGAGGGAGAGAAGTGGTCCTTGCTGACGTGGCCGATTGTTTTAGGTTAATCTTATGTTTTATTTTATTTAAATTCCAATTTTGAATGTTCTAAATTCCATAACTTCTACGTACAAGGTCAGATTCACACGCGGTTTTCTCCATTGGGATTGTATCTAAATTCCGGATATTTTGATGCTGGTTTGGAAAAATTCTGAGACTGTTTGAATTTTGAGTTTAAATTGAATTTAAATTCAAACGTGAGTGTTTTAATCCACTCACAACTTCTAAAATTTCTTATGTTCGTTAAATTTATTTTATGATGTGATTAGGAATTTATTGTGTGTTTGGTATATTTTAAATCATCATCTCAGTTAATTTGAATTTACTTGAATTAAATCGTTATTTAATTTATTATTGAATATAAATCGACAGTTAAATACCTGTCATCGATTATCAGTTCTACATTGATATTTCTTGATTGATTTGGATGATGATTGTGATGGATGTTGATTGTTAACATTGGATAAATGGATGTTGTATTTTATATCATTATAAACCGCAAGTTCACTATGGGTTGAAATGATACATACCCGAGTGATATATAGATTAGGGAAAAATTGTTATAAGTTGAAATGATAGACTCGAGCGATTTTATGGATTTTATCTAATTCGAGATTGCGGTTTGAAATGATATATAGCCGTAAAATTTTAAATTGCGGATTGAAATGATAAATATCTGTATCACTTGATCCTAAGGTAAAAAAATTATATACGGACACCGGATTGGTTAAATTTAATGATTTTGAATTTCTTAATTTTTGAATTAATTAAATAATATCTTGAAATAAAATTTGACGTATATAAATGGAGGTATTATTGGAAATTCAAGTTTGGTATTGAAATGTGAATTGGTTTAAAAGGAATTGCTTTAAGAAATTAAATTGGAAGTTTAAAGTTAAACTTTTAAGTACAAATGAAATTCTATCGAAATAAGTTATTGAAGTTGTTTGAAAATAACAGTGAAATATTTTGAAATTGGAGTAATCCAAGTTGATATTTGAACATGTATTGAAACGATCTGAAATTCAATAGTTTATTGAAATGTTAAATCGAAAGGTTTGGAATTTGGTTTGTTGACTTGGAAATTGAAAATGGTCCAAATGTGTTGAAATGAAATGAATAGTTTAATTTGATATTAATTCCAAATTCATGTTTTAAAATAAACTATTTTAAAAAATATTATTTCAAAATTTCTAATTATTAAGATTTTCATAGTATTAAACTATTTTAACCTATATTAATTTTATTAAATCATTTTAACCTATTTTAAACCATTTAATTTACTTAAACTGATTAACTTGTTTTAACTTATTTTAAATCTAATCAATCTATTTTAAAGCTATTTAATCCATTTTAATTATATTTAGTCTATTTCAAATCTATATTAACTATTTATAATTATTTAAGACTATTTTCTTCTAAATTCCAAACTAAGTAAAATGGATGGATTATATTAAAAAAATTCGATTTTAAAGTGAATGTGGTTAATGAGGCTATAACCCAAATTGGGATTTAAATGTTAATTAATGGGATATGATGATTTTGCAGTAAGGATTGAATCTACTTTGGAAATATGATTATGGAAGAAATTTTGATTTTTGGAAACGATATGATGTTGAAGTGAATATGATTTGAAGTTTAATATAATTTCGGAAGTGACGGTTTTGAGAATATGGTATTTGATATAAATTGCGGATTGATTTGTGAAATATAAAAGAACCATCCGGTGTGTAATAAGCGATTGGTTGTTAAAGAGACTGGGATCGGATATTGTCATACTCTCTGCTAATGCCAAAAACCACTTTGACAACTGTGTACGCGGTGGAGATTCCAAAATAAAGTAGGATGGTGGCGACGATCCTATATGAGGTATATACATGGACCTGACTCCCATAAGTTGGCTTAAGGTAGCTAAAACAGGAGTAATCGATGGACCAAGTGAGGTCATTCCTTTGATTGGGCATACTCCATCGATACTATATTTTGACTTTTGATTTATTCGGTGGCCACCCGCGATTTTTCTCGGGAGTGTGTTCCGAGGTGGGTGGTAATAGCTGTTATGTATTACCACTAGTCTGGAAGTGTAATTGGTATATCTACCCCGACGTTGTCTAGTTGTGCCATGTCACCTACCCTAGCGTGCCATCTACGAGTTTATTTTGTACCATACCTATAGAGTGCCTTCTGACGTTGTCCAGTACAAGCGGGATTACAGTACTGTATAGACTATGGGAATATATAAAATGTATTAAGGATGAAAATGTAACGACTTAACGCTATTTTAATAGTTTACTTTACTTTAGACCCTATTATAATAGTGTATTGTACTACATAGTAGATAGTTTAATGGATCCTTAGGAGATGTGAATCCCGAACATCTCTTAAGTTACTGCACTCACGTTAGACACTGATAGGAGATGTTAAACTCCGTAAACATCTTTGACGCCGACACATTCATATTTATCGTTGATTTAACTTACATAAGATCTTTTAGTCTGATTCGAGTGTTTTATCTTTTCAATTTGCTCGGGTCAGCCTGAGCATTTCAGGGTTGAAGACCTTATTTCTGGAGGATGAAGATGAAGATTTTTACTACTATTTATTATATTCCACTACATCATGTTGTTCCGCTGCATTATTTATTTATTTACTCTTCTTGTCTGTAACTATGATTCTGTATTGTGTAAGTATAATCAAATCTATTTGTAAACAGCTTCATGAACGGTTATTTGATTATTGTATTTTGTTATTCCGCTGCGAGATTCTATAGTTTTTTTATTTCTTCATTTTTTATTATTTACCCCAACAACAATCTGCCATTTTGTGTGGTTTGAGTCGACATGTGTGTCTGCTTAAAATGTCCAAAAAGGCGTGATGTTACAATTTTAATATTTGAGGTTGCCGTTTGGAATATATTTAAACTGCAACCAGTATCTCATTTTATGCTATGTCTGTTAGCTAGCTGCTGCACATGTATTTCTAGATTCTAACACTATAGTAAATATGAGAAGGAAAATGATTGCATGTAAACTTCCAAACACTAAAGTTACTTTCACATAGGAGTTTACTCTTATTTTGGTTGAAGTTTCCAATCTAAAAATCAACTAAACTATTCCAAGTTGTTGAAAGATTGTGTACATGAAGTTGGTTCAAATTTGTAGTTGTCACAACTGTTGTCCTTACAACTAATCGTTACTTACTTACCATTTCAAATAATTTTGCATTACTACATTAATGGCATAGCGTTGAGCTATATGTAATACAGATTGTTATGTCCTTGACATATGTCACTCAGAATTTAAAGAGCATAATGAGTTCTTTGATAAACATCTAAATTTAGTTTAAATGGGACTAAAAAGGATTCAGTTTCAACTGAATGGAAGCTACTACACTCTCTTGCCAAAGACCAAAATGAAATGCTTTAAAAGGCAACTATAAAGTCTGTTTATGACAGGAGCTTGTTTTACAATTTGGCAAATGCACAGGCACAGAAAAAGGTTTCATGAGAGGCATATAATTCCAAGACATTTTATGTCCTTATCACTTGGAAAACTGAAAATGAAAAGGAAAAATGAAAGAATGACAGTAATTATTTTTACAAAATTAGTTCTGTGTACACTATGATTAAATTCTATTTACTCAAAATATTCACAGCTACTTCTTGCTATTTATCTTATTAAATATCAAACCCAATTTATATATGGGTTAAATTAATAATTTAAAATGTAAAGTCTTGAACATTGAGAGTTAAGAGTTATTTCTGTTTATAAAAGGTCGTTAATTGAACCATTATTTACGTTAAACAAAATTGTTATGTAAAGAGTTTTTATTTCAAAGAAAAGAAGTGTCTAAATTAGGGATACGGCTATTGGGAAAGGTTGGCTATAATATAATAAACATGTGTACCAACATTTAAACTGAAATACCTATAAAAGCCACAACCATTGCTAGAGCAACCCAAAATGTAGAATGCAAATGTACTAATAACTTCTCTTAGGAGTAGAAAATTGGCATACAACATTTGAAAGAAAAAAAGAGTTATAGTAAGAGGACATGACCACCTGAAATCGTCCACCCTGTACAACTGGATCTGAAATAACTTTCGAAAAAAACTAATAATATAGAAAATAAATTTTTGGGAATAGGAATGTTGTACAAATAAAATGGAAATTTTAAGAACACAAATGAGCAAAATAATAACAGTATTTGACATGTATCATTAAAATAATGGTAAATGACCTTACAAGGGATCACGACGAAGGTAGTATTGCATATCGGAAAGGATGACTTTCTTGGAAACTTACTTGGATATGAAAGAAGCAAAACAATGTCAAGAATTTCATATTAGATAGACTCATAAGTAGTGTACCAATATCGATAGAGAAAGACTTTCGCGATGAATATTGACAACAACCAAAATCAGAATTTTTTCCAAATCCTTAACGCAAATAATAAAATAATATCGAAATGGTAAACCTGAATTGCATGTCCAAATTATATTTTGGTATGTGAAACAATCCATATGGCCAAGTGAATGCAAAGTGAAAGCAGTTCTAAGTAGAAATATATTTACAAATGATCCTTGAAATATTTCTTTGGCTCTTCCACAATACCATGTGTGCATCGTAAATAAGCAAGCATATCATATTTGTTTTATCAATGCTTGCAATGAAACATCAATTTTGTTATATGAATAAATTATTACAAATAATATTTTAATTCATGATTAATTATAGTATCCATTACCAACTACTAAATATTGAAGCTTTCAAAATAGAACAAAAATGAGAAGTAGATCATTTTGTGTACACAAATCAAAATAAATAAATAAAACAGCTAACGACTCAAAAAATGCTCCTCATAAAACAATTAAGGTTTTATAGTGAAAAACTTAGTATTAAGTAACTAAAAGTGAGAACAAGAATTCATACAATTGATTAGAACATTAACACACCTCAAGGTGATAGTTTATGGAAGCATTATGTTACTATGTATTCCATTTACCGTGAAATTAAGTATGGTAATCAGTACTTATTACCAATACGAATAGTTTGTAGTAAATTCCATCATAAGAGTATCAACTGCAAAAAATAATAACCACCAAGGTTAAAATTTTACCATTAACTTGGTATAAACTACAGCCAATCGCTAAATCGAGCATAAAAATTAGTTTCTTCAGATTAAGCTATTACAAAGAACCAAATACCTGTGTTAGATCAAGTAATAAAAAATAGTTGTGATATCATAATCAAAATATTTAACTGCTCCTTTATAATAAATACCACATAGGAGCTCAAAAGTAGGTTTAACCATAAAACATAGATATAACAGCGAACCAAAATCGTACAATATTAAGCTCCTACATCTTAACAAACTCATAATTTTAATATTGAAATATAAACGAAATAGTGCATAAATTAACTGTTGGAATTCCTAATAGCAAAATGAATGAAAACACATAGTCCCACATCGCCAAAATTTCAAAGCTATTCTACTATATTAGTAGCTTTGCAATGAAGGGGTTGGGGCCTAGGAGCACCCAAATGTATTCTCCGTTGTGAGGAGGGAGATCATGCATCTCCACCACACATGCGTGCGCGCCGCCGCCACCGTCCATCCGACCGACTGAACCGAACCGGGCCGGCCCGGGCTCGGGTTTAGGTCTTATATGATCCTATTTTTACTACAAAACTGGACCGGGCTTTTTAATATTTGCAGGCTATACGAACAGATGCGACTGTTCAGAAGCTGACGCGGATTGACCGAGGAGGTGCGAATTCTGAAGCGGGTGTGAACCGTTAGACGCGAGCGGGTGCGACCTAACTGAATAAGCGTGGGAGATTGGAAGTGGGTGCGGCCCGACTGAAGAGGTGCGGCCGAACAGATGCGAGGAGCAGGCGGGTGTGACTCGTTAACGAACAACAGCGATTCAAAAGGCAACGGTTGCGACCCGTCAAGCGGACACGACTATTCGAAGGGATGCGGACGAAACTATAAATAGGAGAGAATCCTGATCACATTCTCATTCCATTCCAATTCAATTTCTTCTGCTTCTTCTTCTCTACCGCTCTAAATAATATGTCACAAAGTTGACATACTTATTACAATCTCGTGTAGATTACGGTTGTTGCATCTTGGGAGACTTTAAATAAAGTCTTAAGAAAATTGTTACGACAAGTCTCAGATGGAATTTCCTTCTTCAAACCAGTTAGGTTTATAAATTGATTTATATATATATATATTATCTTTACGTTGTGCTATTTCTTTAAATAGTATAACGTTTGATCTATCGCTATAGTTATTATTGCTATACTTGTTAGTTTGTTGTTATAATTTAATTACGACATACCTATTGCTTAATTTAGCACATACAAACTTCCAGAGTAGTGAAAATCTGATTGATAAACTTGTGAGACGAGTTTATAATTGATTATTCTCTGTTTTGGCATACTAGATGTATAACATCTTAAGACTTTCCTGTTTTTTGCTAAAACAGAGATGACAACAGTTTAATTATCAATAAAGGCTACTGCACACAACAGGTCTGATCCTTTTAAAGGAGATGGTGACGATTTTCTAACATGCCAGAATCATATGTTATTTTATCTCACCACACTCGGTCTGCAATGCTATCTCGAGGAGGAGGAACCGATTCCTGCACCAGGTAAGGAATCAGATGTTGATATGTGGAAGCATTTCGATTTTTTATGCAGAAACTATATTCTGAATTGTATGACAAGGTGCTATACAAAGTATATCAGCCTCTAAAGACAGAAAAAGCACTCTGGTATGCACTTTCCACAAAGTATAAGACGTAGAATATCAGTCTTAAGAAATTCATTGTAGACAAATTCATGGACTACAAGATGATTGACTCCAAACCGGTGACTGCTCAACTACATGAACTGCAAATCATCATTCATGAACTCGAAGCGGAAGGTCATAAGGTTGGAGAATCATTTTTTGTTGAAGCCATCATGGAAAAACAGCCATCATCATGAAGAGATTACCGCAATTATCTAAAGCATAAGAAGAAGGAAATCTTATTACAGGATCTCATAGTCCGACTGAAAATTGAGGCAGATGACCGTGAGTTACAAAACAAAGCGAGGAGGCATTTATGGTTGAAGGTTCAAAGACCAAAAACAAAAGGAAGAATTTCTAGAAGAAAAGGAAATCTCCATATAACAAACCAAAAGATAACAAACGAACCAAAAAGTTTAATGATGAGTGTTGGGTTTGTGAAAAGGTTGGACATGCCGCTAGAGATTGCAGACTCAAAAAGGACCGCAATAGAGAGGCAAATATAGTATACAACATGGAAGTAGACGAGTCCAACTTCTCGGCAGTTATATCTGAATGCAATATGGTTCAAAATCCTAACCAATGGTGGGTAGACACAGGCGCTACTCATCATGTCTGCTCTGACAAATCCACGTTTTCTACATACCAGAAATTCGATCACGAAGAAAAACTCTATATGGGTAATTCTGCAGTATCTATGATCGAAGGCAGTGGCACAGTAATCCTCAAGTTTACTTCTGAAAAAACTTTCAAGTTGAATGACGTGCTCCACGTGCTAGACATACGCAAGAATCCCATCTCTGGTGCAGTACTATCAAAGAAATGTTTCAAAATGGTGTTCAAGTTAGACAAGATGGTTCTGTCCAAAGCTGGAATGTATATCGGAAGGGGTTATTTATGTGATGGCCTTTTTAAGGCAAATGTAGCCGTTATTGGCAATAAAACTATGTATTTTGATTGTGCTATAAATAAAATTGAAGTTTCTTACTTGCTTGAGCATGAAATTTTACTATGACATGATAGATTGGGACACGTAAATTTTCGAAAAATGAAAATATTATCAAACTTGGGATTAATTCCAAAATTCCAAGTAGATAAGAACTACAAATGTGAGACATGTGTAGAAGCAAAAATGGTTAAAAAAAACCATTTCAATCTGTTGAAAGAAGCACCGAACCACTAGGTTTGGTTCATACAGATTTATGTGATTTTAAATCATTACCTACAAGAGGTGGGAAAAAGTAATTTATCACTTTTATTGATGACTATACATGATATTTCTATGTATATCTTTTAAATAGTAAGGATGAAGCAATTACATCGTTTATGAAGTACAAAGCTGAGGTAGAAAATCAGTTAAATAAAAAGATCAAGATATTGAGATCTGATCGATGAGGAGAATATGAATCACCATTTAAAAAGTTCTGAGCAGAAAATGGTATAATTCATCAAACAACAGCTCCATATTCACCACAACAAAATGGTATAGCCGAGAGGAAGTACAGAACGCTAAAAGACACGATTAATGTCATGCTTTTAACCTCTGGTCTACCGACGAACTTGTGGGGGGAAGCCTTAAATATGTCTAATCATATATTAAACAAAGTCCCTCACAATAAAACAGGAACAATTCCATATGAGTTATGGAAAGGACAAAAACCAAGTTTTAAATACCTCAAAGTGTGGGGGTGCTTGGCAAAAGTTTCAGTTCCGTCTCCCAAGAAAGTCAAACTTGGACCAAAAACGGTAGATTGTTACTACTTAGGGCCAGCCCAAATAGTAGTGCCTACAGATTTTTGGTATTCAAGTCTAATATAGCTGATATTCATGTAAATACGATTATGGAATCTAGAGATGCCTCATTTTTTGAAGACGTGTTTCTGCATAAAAGGAATGAAGGGAATAATGTCCCTAAAAGGACTAGAGAAGAATCAAGCAATTCACATGAAGATGAAACTCATCATGAGATTGAGGAAGTTGAACCAAGAAGAAGCGTAAGGGTTAGGACTTCCAAGACATTTGGTTCGGATTTTTTCACATATGTGTTAGAACACGAACCTCAAACGTACAAGGAAGCAATGTCATCTTTTGAGTCTTCATGTTGGAAAGAAGCAATCCAAAGTGAGATTGATTCAATTCTAAGTAATAAAATTTGAAAAATTGTTGATATTCCACCGGGAATAAAACCTATTGGCTGTAAATGGATTTTCAAGAAGAAAATGAAAGCAGATGGCTCTATCGACAAGTATAAAGCCAGATTAGTAGCCAAAGGATGTCGTCAAAAAGGAGGAGTAGACTTCTTTGATACATATTCGTCGGTAATACGAATAACCTCTATAAGAATGTTAATAGCAATTGCATCGATCTATAAGCTGGAAATTCATCAAATGGATGTAAAGACAGCATTCTTAAATGGAGATCTCGATGAAGAGGTCTACATGGAGCAACTTGAAGGTTTTGTTTCCAAAGGAAATGAAAACAAAGTCTGTAGATTAGTAAAATCATTAAAAGGATTAAAACAAGCTCCAAAACAATGACACGCAAAATTTGATAGTGTCATGATGAGAAATGGTTATCGTATAAATGAATGTGATAAGTGCGTTTATTATAAGCAAATTGGACAATCATATGTGATGATTTGTTTATATGTAGACGATATGTTAATATTTGGTCCAAATACTCAGGTAATAGAGATCACAAAGAAGATGTTAATTAGCAATTTCGATATGAAAGACTTAGGAGTTGTAGACGTTATTTTGGGAACCAAAATAATAAAAACACCTAATGGAATTGAATTATCTTAGTCATACTATGTAGACAAAGTGATTGAAAAATTTCAAAATTTTGGAATTAAAGGAGTAAGAACACCTTTTAATCCATCAAAAGTACTACATAAAAACACTAATGAGAGTGTAATGCATCTGGAATACTCTCGTGTAATAGGATATCTCATTTATCTTATGAATTGCACAAGACCAGATATAGCTTATGCAGTAAGTAGATGAGCAGGTATACTAGCAATCCAGGAAAGGAACACTGGAAAGCATTAATGAGAGTGCTTGGATATTTAAATAATATCACAAATTATTCCTTACATTATGGAAAATATCCTGCCGTCTTAGAAGGTTATAGTGATGCAAACTGGATTACTGATTCAGAGGAATCAAAATCAACAAGTGGTTATGTCTTTAACTTAGCAGAGGTAGCAGATGCATGGAAATCTACTAAACAAACATGCATAACTCGATCCACTATGGAACCTGAGTTCGTCGCTTTAGATAAAGCAGGCGAAGAAGCAGAATGGCTTCGTCACTTTTTAGAAGATATTTCGTTTTGACCTAAACCTGTACCGGCCATATGTATACACTGTGATAACCAAGCTGCGCTAAGTAGAGTGCACAACTTTGTGTATAATGGAAAGTCATGACATATTTGTCGACGCCATAACACAGTTAGTGTAACAGCCCCACTTCCTATGCCCAGGAAGTAGCATCGTTAATATGAAAGAAAGAGGTGAGAAAATAGAAAAGATAGAGAAGAAAGAACAACAACATCAGAATCTCACAGCGGAACGAATAAAATATATTAATCACATAAGTATTTACATAGTATATAACATCAATCAGAGTGATACATATAGTACATCACATACTAGATAGTTATAAACACTTGTCTAGTTAATACAACTTAATACACAATACATCACAGAGATACCACACAGCGGAACTATATATATATATATCTATAACGCTGAAGCCTCCTGCTTCATTGCTCCTCCAGAATTCGTCAAAGCTAAACCTGAATCCCTTGGCTACCCGTAAAAATTTGGGAACCCGAGAGTTTATGAAAAACAAAAATAAACTTCGGGTCAGACATGGGTCTGGTATGAGTAACAGGTTAAAGTTGCTTAACTTTGAAAATCTTTCGAAAACAAAAGGTATCACGTAAGACTTCTCACACATAAACATGGAAAAGTTTTTACCTTACGCTAACCAATTTTTTTTATAGGAAATCCAGTGATATTATAATAGTGTCTATGATTTTCAAGTAAAATACAGAAATAGCTGAAATGCTTACATCTCACATTTCAACATAGTTGGGCACAATCAAAATGTACGGCGCTTATTGGAAATTGGATCCCATACAATGGCAGGGCTACTGGGGTACCGCCCGTCACAGTACGTGGTCTAGATCATAGTACCGAGGAGCCACCCTAACTCCTCTGCAACACAAGGCCGGAACCATTCCTTACTGAACAGTCCCGAACAAGATAACCCCGCAGCTGGCTGCAGACCAACCTCCCACACAGCCGAATAAAGGGACATCTAGACAGGGGTATACCTCGTCCTGCCTGGGCATGACCCACCTAACCTTGCTGCACCTCCCCTGTTTTAGCCATTCCCGGTTGATGAGGCTTGAGGCTGCGATTACCTTTATAGAACATATCTCTTAGAATGCTCATCACCCGCCTGACGATGTGTTGAAAGCATTCAATCCATACAAGTTCGTTTCGGGTTCGAACGAAACCGAAGGCATTATCTCGTTACACTCATTTTGGAATCACCCTCAGAGTTAACGACGATAACCCTTGCATTCTGAGTCTTCATCTTCACTTCAGATTCACGACCTATCGTAAATTTGGAAACGATGTGGTTTTTGGATATTCCTAATGTGGAAAACCGATCCCGGTCTCATCGAAATCCAAAGCGTGTCTTTTAAGGCCAAGTTGTCTATTTAGTCTTAACAGTGAATTCAATATCATCAATATACACAGATAGATAATTCACATCTCATAATAGATAATCACATCATCATCATAAACAGATAATTAATATCATCATCCAAACAGATAATTAAACATTATCATACTTAAAACATACATCCATATCACATAGACATTATCCAACTCATTTCTGAGATCACAATCAAACAATGAAATATCAATATCATCCATCGGCAATGATTTATGAATCACTAGCTATGGTTAATTTAAAATGAATTAAATTAACTACTTCCATTTTAATTAATTTAAAATAAATTAAATTAATTACTCATTCCATAAATCCTGCTCTCACAATCACTAATTAAATTAATTAATCATTCTCTAATTACAAAAAAATAATTTAGTTTTAAATTAATTCTTAAATGAATTATCTTAAATCATTCATAATAGATTAACATTTAATTACCTCCTTAATTTATGATTCCTTAATTTACAATTCTTAATTACATCATTAATTATATTAATTAATGATCTTCAATTTATATATTAAATTAATCTTTACTTAAACACCATTATTAATCACCCCTTGATTAATAACAAACCAACAATTAACTACTCTTAATTACTTATTAACAAATTAATCATTCCATGATTAATTATTCCCATAAATTGATCCTTTAATTAATTACAAAAGAAATTACTCAAATTACCTCATTTACAAATCATCTTGTATAAATTTCATCAAGTAATTATCATCTAATTACTATTCTGAGTAATTATGCTCCATTAATTACACTAAGTAATTACACATATCAAATCATCAATTACTTATATATTCAAATTAATCATCTTTGATTTGAATATTCTTTACTGCATTCCAGAAATTTCCTTTAATTTATTTACAGAAATTAATCTTGAATAAATCCATTAATTACATTTATATCGATTTATTATCATTTACTTATCTTGTTGATTTATTATTCTCAAATAAATCATCAATCTCTCTAATTCCCATCATTAATTATATTAATGATTTCTAATTTACATTTTCATTTGTTAATTATATTAAGAATACACACCTTCAAATTACAAATATTAATCCTCTTGATTAATATATACAGTAATTAATCATCCTAAATTAATTACTTTTCAATAACAAGCTTAATTAATATCTTGATTAATTTTAAGTAATTATATTCTCAATTACTTCCATTAACAACATCATCCAGTTAATTACATCCCGTAATTATTCATCAATTACTTTTCTAAGTAATTTAATTCCAAAATATCAGTTAATTAAAATTAATTAACTCAAATCAAATCAATTTACTCAGTAAATAAGTAATTAATTTCTTAATTACTTTTTAAATAAATAATTTCATTTAAACTATTGAATTAATTAATCTAATTAATTTATTACAAAATCAATCATATTAATTAACTATAACATAATCTGGTTAATGAACTTCATTAATAATTATTTAATTATATCCTTCTAACATAATCAACTTATATTAATTATTAATTATAAGTTAGTTAACCATTATTAATTTAAAAAAAAATCCAATCTATAGTTCTAAATCACATATTAGTCAATTAATTTATCAATTAACTTTAATTACTACTTTTACACTATAATTACTAGTTTAATTAATTTCAAACATTGATTATTCTTACCTAATCAACTTAAGAGTTAATGCTTCTAAAACTTCATGAATTAAAGTAAATTGTTCTTATAATTGATTTAAATTCTTACTTCCAATATGTTTAAAACATTTATTTTAATTTACTCTCTAATTAAAATCCAATGTATCATTAATAAAATTCTATAACTAATTTATTTTAAAACCCCTTTGCAACACACATGTTTAATTACAATTAAAACTTATTTGAATAAATTAAAATTAGAAAAACTTCACTTTATTCCAAACCTGGAATTTCATGCCCAGGTCCTAATTTCTATTTTTATTTTTCTTTCCTAAACAGCTTTAAATTTTTGTTTGAACTTACTCTGGATGAAAATACTTCAATTATTAAACACTTTTAAGATATTAGAATAATTTGAATTTTGAAAGCTTACTATTTCCAACTATATTCAAAACTAACTTGAATCCATCATTTAAACTTTCTTTTAGCACTAGCTTTTAGTTTTGATTTTAAATTTTAAAACACAAGTTCAAAAACAGATGAAACTGTAAAAAAAAACAGTTTCAGATTTTCAAACCTGTACACTAAAATCCGAGCACGCCCCCTATTTCTTCGAGTAATACGCGAGTTTCCCCGAGTAAAAACTCAAGCTGCTTCGAGTTCTTCATGCGCGCAAAAATAACAGGAGGAAAAAAAACAAAACCTGAAAAACATCAACACCACACACCCCTCCATACCTGACAACGCCACGCACGCGGCGGTCCCACCACCGGAGGCCACCAAACTCCGGCTACTCCTTCGACCATCTCTCCCCTACCTCCCTGCAAAAACACGCGACACTCGGTCACCTATACTAGCCGCGGTGATCCCAAACTCCAAGTGCAGTGAAATTAGGTTTCAACACTTGAAACCCCCACCGACGCTTCCACCACCATTTGCGCCGCCATCCCCTATTTTTCCTAACACCACGGCACCGTCCTCTACCTCCAGACCGAAGCTCAACCTCCCATATCCACTTGATCGACCATGGCAAACCTAAATACCCAAAACATTAAAACACTAACTGCTCTCCTAAAACACCACTAAAAATTATGATTTATCCTTTAAAAATCATGTTATGGTTCACTGATTTACTTTGTATACCTGAATTTGTAAATTTAGCAATTCGAAATTTGACTAATTTGTAGCTTAGTTCAGTTTTTCTTAATTTCCAAAGATGTTGTTAAACTGTTTAGGCTTGAATAAATTTTTAAAACTTAATTTACCTAGTAACAGACAACTTTTGTTTTAATACTAAATTTAAATATCGAGTAAATCAATTGTAAATGATTCTTTAAATCAAAATCTATGTTTAAAACACAAAACAGAGAACATATGTGATTAACAGCCTGCATACAAATGCTAATCATTATTCACAGAACATCCATATGTATAAAGATACAAACATAAGCATTCATCTATATAAACAACAATCTTATACTTTAAATTTATTAAAAAGTTGTTGTTACTCACCTGAAATAGAAAAGAACAGAGCCTACAAATGTAAACAGATCCTTACACTTGAAACCTGAAACAACTGAATATCCTTTCTGTTTGATCCACTGTTTTGCTAAGTTGTTGTTTAAATTGAAGCTTTGTTTGTTTGAGTTTGAAATGAAGTTTACTTTTCTTTTCTTTTTTCAGTTCGAATCGAAGAAAGATGAAACTGATTTATAGAAAGAAAAGAGACAGGGAAAATATGTAGACATGCTTATTATTATGTTTCACATATCTGAGACAAATATTTGTACAATATAACACTAAAATCTTGTTTGTACAGATTTTAAAACAGGATATTTATTAATGGTGGCTGATATGTATACTTAGTGTACTAAAAGATTTTTACATTAATTAGTTTTTGTTTGTTAGCTTAAGATATTTAATACTATCTTTCTAAGCAAGCTTCATACACATATACAGTTGTGTATTTATTTTTGTTACTGTCATGAATTTCATTCAATTTGGCCTGCACGTATAATTGTTACTCAATACTTTAAATCAGTTTTCTTACTGTCATTTGCCTTCCAGTTATTATTCTTTTGTTCTTGATATTTTAAACATATACATATATTTATATACTGCAGTTTACTATTGTTCAGTAGCTTGCATATACTTTAGATTTTGTTACTGTCTTGCTTTCCAGATACACTCAACTGACATGAAGATAAGTTAATATACATACTTGCATCTACAGGTTATAGTATTATAATGTTTGTACAACAAAAACAAAGATATTTTATCTTAATGCTTTAAACATATACATATACTGCAGTACATTGATAATAGTTTACAAACTTAAAAACTTCTTTGTTTTCTAGTTTATTTGTTGTTGTCTTGTTTTTTGTAAATTTAAATGTATCTATACTTAGCTTTAATCTATGAGTGTATCCTATATGTTTACTTTTATTTAACTTATACAGTATGTCTTTATGTATATCCTGTTTTATGTCTATGTTTGAAAACTAATTTAACTTTATAGTTATTATGCTATTATGATTTAACTTATGTACTTACTTATATTTCCATATGCATATTTTAATTTTATTTATTTTATAACAACATATTTATCACTTTGGAATGATAGATAGAATAGATTATCTGTTTATTATAAACTACATATTTTATTATGTATGTTAATGTATTTATTGACAAAAATATATTTAAAACTCATATATATTTTAAATTCATATTTTAATCAGGCTTTACTAAAAAGAAAAGTAAACAATTCTTTTTGTTAATAAATTCTAAATTTAAACTTAAGTTAAAATGAGTTTTGAACTATTTAAACATTTACTTATATATTTAAAACTCTATATTTATTTATTTAGCCTTTGAAAAGTTTATATTAAATAAAACACAATTCCCAATTCACTAAAATATATATTAGTATTTAAAACATAATTTATTAGTTAAATTTTAAAACAAATCACCTTTATTTACAATGTATACAAATATATACATATATAAATAGAAAACAATTCAATTAATTTTAACAGATATCATTTACCCATTGAATATTTATTGAAAGAAAAGTATCAATTCAAATTTTATTATCAAATAAATTTAATATTTGATGCAGATTATTAAATTGATATTGCTAGAAAATTCCGGGTCGTCACATTCCTCCCCCCTTAAAAGAATTTCGTCCCCGAAATTTAAAAGCAAAGGTAATTTAATAATATATTTAAGATTTTAATTAATTTTAAACCATAAGCATATATCAATCACATGCTAACAATCATCACAACCAATTTACTCAATCAACAAAGCTAACTATCCAGATAAAATTCTGGACAGAGCTCCCTAGAGTTTCCCAGTATAATACCGGAATACTCGATCTATAGAATCTAAACAGTCTATACTACTAATCTATAGAACTCCTTCGAATCAGAGAAAATTCATACAAAATGAAATTTCCGACTCCCAAATCCAAATTCCTTCGTCTCTTATCTACCAAATACTTCTGAAATCTAGTCGATACCAAACTCAATTCCTCAAATGCTAAGACAAACCACCGACTTCTTCAAAGATATCCAGAAGAATTCCTTCCATCCCAGAGAACATTTAACTATCGCAAGTCTCTTTTGCGATCAACCCAGGCTAATATCCAAAGAAAACCGTTCTCTCCTTACCAATCTGAACAGCCTACACTTATTCATCCAATCCATTGAAGAAATGGATTCACAACTGCCTCTTAACTTCACCTCTAAATAACTGCTGACAGATGACCTCCTCGTGTGCCGGCAGAACAATCTGAGCTGCAACACTGCTGCTGATGCCCCAAAATTCCTTATCTCAGAAAACTCAGGACTCAAAGCCAAACACAACATTCAGCTGAACTCAAATCTAAAACTAATGCAGACACACTTCCTTATCCAAAGATCTTTGAGAACTTCTTCGGAAACAAACCATCGCTACTGCATCTCAACACACAACTATTTACTTCTTGAGTTACCAAGATTATATTCTAGTTTCTGCTCAACTCACACAATCCAAATTCTACTCATCCACTCTTATACAACCAAAAATGGACTCCAAATCTCAACAGTTTCCTCAAGAGATTAGGTGAAATCCTTACACCACAAATTTACTCGAGACGGTATTAGGTCTACAGTCTCGTCAAATATACTTCCAACCACAGGTAGTCGTGTTACACACACCACTACTTAATCTACCCTTATACTTATATTGGAAAACCCGAATAGGTAATCCAACAAATAGATAGAAAATAAATATATATATATATATAGATTAAAATTACAAATACGCTCTCTCAGGAAAGAAATCACTTAAGAGCCTAGGTATTCACTCAACCTAGCGCTCTGATACTACTGTAACAGCCCCACTTCCTATGCCCAGGAAGTAGCATCGTTAATAAGAAAGAAAGAGGTGAGAAAATAGAAAAGATAGAGAAGAAAGAACAACAACATCAGAATCTCACAGCGGAACGAATAAAATATATTAATCACATAAGTATTTACATAGTATATAACATCAATCAGAGTGATACATATAGTACATCACATACTAGACAGTTATAAACACTTGTCTAGTTAATACAACTCAATACACAATACATCACAGAGATACCACACAGCGGAACTATATATATATCTATAACGCTGAAGCCTCCTGCTCCATTGCTCCTCCAGAATTCGTCAAAGCTAAACCTGAATCCCTTGGCTACCCGTAAAAATTTGGGTACCCGAGAGTTTATGAAAAACAAAAATAAACTTGGGGTCAGACATGGGTCTGGTATTAGTAACAGGTTAAAGTTGCTTAACTTTGAAAATCTTTTGAAAACAAAAGGTATCACGTAAGACTTTCCACACATAAACATGGAAAAGTTTTTACCTTACGCTAACCAAAACATTTTATAGGAAATCCAGTGATATTATAACAGTGTCTAGGGTTTTCAAGTAAAATACAGAAATAGCTGAAATGCTTACATCTCACATTTCAACATAGTTGGGCACAATCAAAATGTACGGCGCTTATTGGAAATTGGATCCCATATAATGGCAGGGCTACTGGGGTACCGCCCGTCACAGTACGTGGTCTAGATCACAGTACCGAGGAGCCACCCTAACTCCCCTGCAACACAAGGCCGGAACCATTCCTTACTGAACAGTCGCGAACAAGATAACCCCGCAGTTGGCTGCAGACCAACCGCCCACACAGCTGAATAAAGGGACATCTAGACAGGGGTATACCTCGTCCTGCTTGGGCATGACCCACCTAACCTTGCCGCACCTCCCCTGTTTTAGCCATTACCGGTTGATGAGGCTTGAGGCTGCGATTACCTTTATAGAACATATCTCTTAGAATGCTCATCGCCCGCCTGACGATGTGTTGAAAGCATTCAATCCATACAAGTTCGTTCCGGGTTCGAACGAAACCGAAGGCATTATCTCGTTACACTCATTTTGGAATCACCCTCAGAGTTAACGACGATAACCCTTGCATTCTGAGTCTTCATCTTCACTTCAGATTCACGACCTATCGTAAATTTGGAAACGATGTGGTTTTCGGATATTCCTAATGTGGAAAACCGATCCCGGTCTCATCGAAATCCAAAGCGTGTCTTTTAAGGCCAAGTTGTCTATTTAGTCTTAACAGTGAATTCAATATCATCAATATACACAGATAGATAATTCACATCTCATAATAGATAATCACATCATCATCATAAACAGATAATTAATATCATCATCCAAACAGATAATTAAACATTATCATACTTAAAACATACATCCATATCACATTGACATTATTCAACTCATTTCTGAGATCACAATCAAACAATGAAATATCAATATCATCCATCGGCAATGATTTATGAATCACTAGCTATGGTTAATTTAAAATGAATTAAATTAACTACTTCCATTTTAATTAATTTAAAATAAATTAAATTAATTACTAATTCCATAAATCCTGCTCTCACAATCACTAATTAAATTAATTAATCATTCTCTAATTACAAAAAAATAATTTAGTTTTAAATTAATTCTTAAATGAATTATCTTAAATCATTCATAATAGATTAACATTTAATTACCTCCTTAATTTATGATTCCTTAATTTACAATTCTTAATTACATCATTAATTATATTAATTAATGATCTTCAATTTATATATTAAATTAATCTTTACTTAAACACCATTATTAATCACCCCTTGATTAATAACAAACCAACAATTAACTACTCTTAATTACTTATTAACAAATTAATCATTCCATGATTAATTATTCCCATAAATTGATCCTTTGATTAATTACAAAAGAAATTACTCAAATTACCTCATTTACAAATCATCTTGTATAAATTTCATCAAGTAATTATCATCTAATTACTATTCTGAGTAATTATGCTCCATTAATTACACTAAGTAATTACACATATCAAATCATCAATTACTTATATATTCAAATTAATCATCTTTGATTTGAATATTCTTTACTGCATTCCAGAAATTTCCTTTAATTTATTTACAGAAATTAATCTTGAATAAATCCATTAATTACATTTATATCGATTTATTATCATTTACTTATCTTGTTGATTTATTATTCTCAAATAAATCATCAATCTCTCTAATTCCCATCATTAATTATATTAATGATTTCTAATTTACATTTTCATTTATTAATTATATTAAGAATACACACCTTCAAATTACAAATATTAATCCTCTTGATTAATATATACAGTAATTAATCATCCTAAATTAATTACTTTTCAATAACAAGCTTAATTAATATCTTGATTAATTTTAAGTAATTATATTCTCAATTACTTCCATTAACAACATCATCCAGTTAATTACATCCCGTAATTATTCATCAATTACTTTTCTAAGTAATTTAATTCCAAAATATCAGTTAATTAAAATTAATTAACTCAAATCAAATCAATTTACTCAGTAAATAAGTAATTAATTTCTTAATTACTTTTTAAATAAATAATTTCATTTAAACTATTGAATTAATTAATCTAATTAATTTATTACAAAATCAATCATATTAATTAATTATAACATAATCTGGTTAATGAACTTCATTAATAATTATTTAATTATATCCTTCTAACATAATCAACTTATATTAATTATTAATTATAAGTTAGTTAACCATTATTAATTTAAAAAAATCCAATCTATAATTCTAAATCACATATTAGTCAGTTAATTTATCAATTAACTTTAATTACTACTTTTACACTATAATTACTAGTTTAATTAATTTCAAACATTGATTATTCTTACCTAATCAACTTAAGAGTTAATGCTTCTAAAACTTCATGAATTAAAGTAAATTGTTCTTATAATTGATTTAAATTCTTACTTCCAATATGTTTAAAACATTTATTTTAATTTACTCTCTAATTAAAATCCAATGTATCATTAATAAAATTCTATAACTAATTTATTTTAAAACCCCTTTGCAACACACATGTTTAATTACAATTAAAACTTATTTGAATAAATTAAAATTAGAAAAACTTCACTTTATTCCAAATCTGGAATTTCATGCCCAGGTCCTAATTTCTATTTTTTATTTTTCTTTCCTAAACAGCTTTAAATTTTTGTTTGAACTTACTCTAGTTGAAAATACTTCAATTATTAAACACTTTTAAGATATTAGAATAATTTGAATTTTGAAAGCTTACCGTTTCCAACTATATTCAAAACTAACTTGAATCCATCATTTAAACTTTCTTTTAGCACTAGCTTTTAGTTTTGATTTTAAATTTTAAAACACAAGTTCAAAAACAGATGAAACTGTAAAAAAAAACAGTTTCAGGTTTTCAAACCTGTACACTAACCTGTACACTAAAACCCGAGCACCCCCCCTATTTCTTCGAGTAATACGCGAGTTTCCCCGAGTAAAAACTCAAGCTGCTTCGAGTTCTTCATGCGCGCAAAAACAACAGGAGGAAAAAAACAAAACCTGAAAAACATCAACACCACACACCCCTCCATACCTGACAACGCCACGCACGCAGCGGTCCCACCACCGGAGGCCACCAAACTCCGGCTACTCCTTCGACCATCTCTCCCCTACCTCCCTGCAAAAACACGCGACACTCGGTCGCCTATACTAGCCGCGGTGATCCCAAACTCCAAGTGCAGTGAAATTAGGTTTCAACACTTGAAACCCCCACCGACGCTTCCACCACCATTTGCGCCACCATCCCCTATTTTTCCTAACACCACGGCACAGTCCCTACCTCCAGACCAAAGCTTAACCCCCCATATCCACTTGATCGACCATGGCAAACCTAAATACCCAAAACATTAAAACACTAACTGCTCTCCTAAAACACCACTAAAAATTATGATTTATCCTTTAAAAATCATGTTATGGTTCACTGATTTACTTTGTATACCTGAATTTGTAAATTTAGCAATTCGAAATTTGACTAATTTGTAGCTTAGTTCAGTTTTTCTTAATTTCCAGAGATGTTGTTAAACTGTTTAGGCTTGAATAAATTTTTAAAACTTAATTTACCTAGTAACAGACAACTTTTGTTTTAATACTAAATTTAAATATCGAGTAAATCAATTGTAAATGATTCTTTAAATCAAAATCTATGTTTAAAACACAAAACAGAGAACATATGTGATTAACAGCCTGCACACAAATGCTAATCATTATTCACAGAACATCCATATGTATAAAGATACAAACATAAGCATTCATCTATATAAACAACAATCTTATACTTTAAATTTATTAAAAAGTTGTTGTTACTCACCTGAAATAGAAAAGAACAGAGCCTACAAATGTAAACAGATCCTTACACTTGAAACCTGAAACAACTGAATATCCTTTCTGTTTGATCCACTGTTTTGCTAAGTTGTTGTTTAAATTGAAGCTTTGTTTGTTTGAGTTTGAAATGAAGTTTACTTTTCTTTTCTTTTTTCAGTTCGAATCGAAGAAAGATGAAACTGATTTATAGAAAGAAAAGAGACAGGGAAAATATGCAGACATGCTTATTATTATGTTTCACATATCTGAGACAAATATTTGTACAATATAACACTAAAATCTTGTTTGTACAGATTTTAAAACAGGATATTTATTAATGGTGGCTGATATGTATACTTAGTGTACTAAAAGATTTTTACATTAATTAGTTTTTGTTTGTCAGCTTAAGATATTTAATACTATCTTTCTAAGCAAGCTTCATACACATATACAGTTGTGTATTTATTTTTGTTACTGTCATGAATTTCATTCAATTTGGCCTGCACATATAATTGTTACTCAATACTTTAAATCAGTTTTCTTACTGTCATTTGCCTTCCAGTTATTATTCTTTTGTTCTTGATATTTTAAACATATACATATATTTATATACTGCAGTTTACTATTGTTCAGTAGCTTGCATATACTTTAGATTTTGTTACTGTCTTGCTTTCCAGATACACTCAACTGACATGAAGATAAGTTAATATACATACTTGCATCTACAGGTTATAGTATTATAATGTTTGTACAACAAAAACAAAGATATTTTATCTTAATGCTTTAAACATATACATATACTTCAGTACATTGATAATAGTTTACAAACTTAAAAACTTCTTTGTTTTCTAGTTTATTTGTTGTTGTCTTGTTTTTTGTAAATTTAAATGTATCTATACTTAGCTTTAATCTATGAGTGTATCCTATATGTTTACTTTTATTTAACTTATACAGTACGTCTTTATGTATATCCTGTTTTATGTCTATGTTTGAAAACTAATTTAACTTTATAGTTATTATGCTATTATGATTTAACTTATGTACTTACTTATATTTCTATATGCATATTTTAATTTTATTTATTTTATAATAACATATTTATCACTTTGGAATGATAGATAGAATAGATTATCTGTTTGTTATAAACTACATATTTTATTATGTATGTTAATGTATTTATTGACAAAAATATATTTAAAACTCATATATATTTTAAATTTATATTTTAATCAGGCTTTACTAAAAAGAAAAGTAAACAATTCTTTTTGTTAATAAATTCTAAATTTAAACTTAAGTTAAAATGAGTTTTGAACTATTTAAACATTTACTTATATATTTAAAACTCTATATTTATTTATTTAGCCTTTGAAAAGTTTATATTAAATAAAACACAATTCCCAATTCACTAAAATATATATTAGTATTTAAAACATAATTTATTAGTTAAATTTTAAAACAAATCACCTTTATTTACAATGTATACAAATATATACATATATAAATAGAAAACAATTCAATTAATTTTAACAGATATCATTTACCCATTGAATATTTATTGAAAGAAAAGTATCAATTCAAATTTTATTATCAAATCAATTTAATATTTGATGCAGATTATTAAATTGATATTGCTAGAAAATTCCGGGTCGTCACAGTTAGACAGTTACTCTCAAATGGAACTATTTCCATAGATTATATGAGAACAAATGATAACCTAGCGGATCCATTTACTAAAGGTTTATCAAGAGAGAAAATTGACTGCGCATCGAGGGGAACGGGTTTAAAAGCCTAAACCACCAAAAGTTATCTTATACGGAAACCTATCCTAGCAACTGGAGCTCCCATGGACTAGGATCAATAGGTAAACTAGTTCTGAGTAACTCAAGACGTAATGCATTTATGTGGACATTGTCCAACTCCATTCCTATAGTGCACAATATAAATGTATGCCTACAGAAGACTTTAAAGGTTAAAACTATGTTTCTTAATGATGACCATATCTTGAAAATAACAAGTGGGGTATATGTAGGATTAATGGTTGCGATCACCTATGTTAATGTGAGCTGGGTCGACTCTATGAGAATATTAAAGGCTTATATTTTCTATAAACACTCGTAGAACCAAAAATTGTTCAGGACCAAAATGAACACAACCAAGAGATTGGATAAGAAGGGAATCAATGCTTCGTAAAGCTTATTGTCTGGATATACAATAAAGACCGACGGTTCAACATGAAATAATTCACCGATTAGCCAAGTAGATTCAATAAGTTTTAACTAAGGAAAGTTCAATGTGAAATATCTGGTTATCCATGAAAAAGCATTATTCCATATGTACTCTGTGATATTTCACTTTATGTGGGGAAATGTATATTATCATTCATGTGGGGGATTGTTGGAATTCCTAATAGCAAAATGAATGAAAACACATAGTCCCACATCGCCAAAATAGCAAAGCTATTCTAGTATATTAATAGTTTTATAATGAAGGGTTTGGGGCCTAGGGGCACCCAAATGTATGTTTCGTTGTGAGGAGAGGATCATGCATCTCCACCACGCATGCGCCACCACCGCCGTCCGACCGACCAAACCGAACCGGGCTTTGGCTTTGGTTTGGGTCTAATATGATCCTATTTTTACTACAAAACTGGGCCGGGTGTTTAAACATTTTGCAAGCTATACGAACAGACACGACTGTCCAGAAGCGAACGCGGATTGACTAAGAAGGTGCGACTTTTGAAGCGGGTGCGAACCGTTAGACGCGAGTGGGTGCGACCTGACTGAATAAGCATGGGCGAATAGAAACGGGTGCCGCCCGACTGAAGAGGCGCGACTGAACAGATGTGAGGAGAAGGCGGGTTCGACCCATTAAGGAATAGCAGCGGTTCAGAAGACAACGGCTGCGACTCGTCAAGCAGACGCGACTGTTCGAAGGGATGCAGACGAAATTATAAATAGGAGAGAATCTTGATCACATTCTCATTCCATTCCAATTCAATTTCTTCTGCTTCTTCTTCTCTACCGCTCTAAACAATATATCACAGAGTTGACATACTCATTACAATCTCGTGCAAATTACGTTTGTTGTATCTTGGGAGTCTTTAAATAAAGTCTTAAGGAAATTATTACGACAAGTCTCAGACGGAATTTCCTTCTTCAAACCGGTTAGGTTTATAAATTGATTTATATATATATATATATTATCTTTATGTTGTGCTATTTTTTTAAATAGTATAACGTTTGATCTATCGCTATAGTTATTATTGCTATAGTTGTTAGTTTGTTGACGTAATTTAATTACGACATACCTATTGCTTAATTTAGCACATATAGACTTCCAAAGTAGTGGAAATCTGATTGATACACTTGTGAGACGAGTTTATAATTGATTATTCTCTGTTTTGGTATACTAGACGTATAACATTAACGACTAAAAGTCGGGTCTTTTAAATTAGCATGCCCAAGTGAGACATAAAATAAATAAGATAAAAATGGACAATACTTGCAATGAATCGGTTGAGAAATCTCAACAGTAATTGATTTGCTTTTACCTTCTATGAAATCGCAAGTATTTTATATTGTTGAAATTGCGAATTGATGTTGCTTTATTTTTTTAGCATACTGAGCGTAAATAGGAAAACGCATGAACCACACAATTTCAACAAATGAAAAATAAATGTACCTTAGATTTTGAGAAAATCAAAGTGAAATAAGTGATTCCTTTGTCTAAATAAGGGGACTGGTCGAAATAGGCGGAGCGAGGGCAGAGGAAAGGGTGAAGTTAGAAGATAAATAAAAAAGGCTGGAGAATGGAAACATCAAATGTTAGTTGAAGCGGCAGATTTTTACTGGTATAGAGAGGAGGAGGAGTAAATCGACGGAAGAATGGAGAAAATGAGAAACTTATCAGCGTACAGGGGAACGTCAGTAACTGTAATGTGGGAAGAATTACAAAATTGCCTCTATACCTATGCGTCTGTATCTAAATTTTTTATGCTTTGTAGTGGTGGGCTATTTTTTTTTGAACTGGTACTTTATATACAACAAATCAATGGGACAACATATCCCATGTCAAATAAACGTTCGAAAGAAAGTTTCGAACTTGTGACATCCTGCACCAAGCCAAATTAATTAACCACTTGGACAATGGTGCTTGTCAGTGGTGGGCTATTTCGGTAAACCACAAAAGAAAATAGTATTTCAACTGCTTCATAATGTAAACCTTGAACTAAAAAGTCCCATGTTCCTCTGTACCAAACCCCCCCGTTACTCTGTTCCCAACCAATCGGGAACAATAATTTTTATGCATTTTGCAATTAAACCCCCGACATCAGGAGAGAGAAATGAGATTTAATTGCAAAATGTCTGAAAATCAGTATCTTTAATTGGTTGGGGACAGAGGAACAGAGGGAGTTTGGTACAGGAAATTTGGTCTGAAAAAAAGGTAGTTCCATATACATCCATGACTAATCTATTTAAGAAACAAAGTTCCAAAATTTAGAGTCGTTTATTACTATTTATTTGTAGGCTTAATATGGGAAAATGCAAGAAAATATTGTATGCATATGAAGACTATACAGGTAGGTGCGACTTTTGAAGACTATACACTCATATCCAAGTGGATCTTTAATAAAACGTAGACTACCAACATCAGGTAGGTGAAAACTATAGTGCATATGGGATAAGGGTTTAGTTAGTTATAGGCGTGAATTCAACTTTAATTTTGATGCAAACCACAAATGTGATTTATACTTCTTTTTTATGTTTACATTCCTATTCTTTTAGCCTTTTAAGCATCAACCGGAGAATGATAACAACCAGTCATCTTCAATTAAAGATACAAAATATAGGAATATTGAACTGATTAAGCAGATTAAATTATTTCTGTTTAACTACGGCATTGTTGGATGACTTATGGTATAGATATTGAAATAGGATTTATGATTCCTAGCTATCTACTTTTAGCTAAAAAAAGTTGATATTGCTACATTTTTTAAATGATTAAATGGTTTAGTAACCATACTTGGATATATTCATTAGTTATCTTTTACCATTACTTTTTCTCCCGTGTAATATTCATTTGTTTACACAATAAGAACCGAACAGTTTGCCTTCTTTTTGAAACAATAATTAAGTCCTCATTAAGAAGGCTGCAACAATTTCATTAAGGTATATAATATGTCCCATTTTGTGTATTAATGTTGTGTTCATTTCGTAGTTTAATAATTGCCATTAATATTTTAATTTAGGCATAAGTTTATCTTAAGTTAGAACAATTAAGATACGCTTAAAGGAGGCAAATGAGGAATGCAGGCTTTTTTGTCACTAAATGTTAAAACATTATTCTATCTTTCTTACGGTTAGATGTTCCAAAGTTGAGAGAAGAATTTAATTTTACTCAGTTCGTATAGTTAGAGAATCCCCAAGCTTGATGAAACCCTTTAACCAGCATGTATTCTACCTACGACTCAAAGTGTTACCTTCTTCATTGCAAAAAGAAATACTGGATTTAGCATCAAACTGGCTTCTTTCCATAATCACTATAGATGATTTGATGTTCATTTTAAGATTCATGGTTCATGGTAAAGAAGCAAAGTCACCAATGAGCATGTTTTGATATTAACAGTATTCGATACTTTTGTTGCAGCATTTGGTATCTTAACAATCGAATATCTATAGCATAATTTAAATATGATTTTAGTTCAAGCCTTTCCCCTCTATTAATAGAGGTAGGAAGCCTAAAATATTAACGATGGTTGTAATAAAAATTGCATTAGGTATGTTACTACCATTATCTACCGTAGGAACTGGATTACAGCATCGATTTAATAACCGATTTCAAAATAAATTCTTTAATCAAATTTTAATAGATTTCAGAACCTAAAGTGAGCTCATGTAATACTTTATCTTTTACATGTATGATATTTAGGCTTTAACACCGGTATGAAATAACAGGCATGGTCACTAAAGTAAGAGGCAATGTGTGAAAATCAAAAACATGGATATGGATACTTATCCCTCGACAATTCTAAGGTGATAAGGAAAGCAGTCATGAAGCTATGCAGTGAAGTATAAAATATTTTATACTCGATGAAGTACAAAATAATAATGAATCGGTCCGTTTAATTATTTTATTCTCGGTGAAGTATTTTAATCAGCATGTACAGTCAGTAAAGTGATATTATGCATTTGGAATTTAATATGATAGAATCTTATAGCATAACATGTAAGTGGGAATAACTTATGTACCTGAATACATGTCCATAAATTGTTCTTCAGTTTACCATCAACTTTCTTCCAACGATTTATGTTTACAGGAATCATCTTCCTTGCTAAAGTGCCAAGGTAAGAAGACTGATGCTTTGAATTTTGGCTGATAGGCTTCCCAAGTTCTTTGAATTCAACCGTGACAAAAGAAAAAGGTCCATTTAAATACATATTTCTAAATTTCTGCATCAATGACTTGATGCACCTCTAAATTGCTTCAGTGATAATTTACAAATTATATATTAAACTAACATATTCAGGGAATGAAAAAAATTAAAAATTTGAAAGATCAATGTGAGTAATTAACCTGGGAATATAGCAAATATTCACAAAAGGAAGCATATACTGAATTTTGGTCTCTATTCAATACGAAAAACAACGGATGAATGATTTCTCATGAATAGCTAATATAAGCATTAGAAATAGATGTTTGATTACAAAGTTGGATGTTCAACAAAAATAAAAAGAATAAGCACGCCTTTATGAAGATGAAGAGAAGAAATAATTTTCCGAATCTGAATGCATCTTTGCCCCGATTTCCTCTAGTTTGGTATTTTACTTATATCCATTGAATATTTCTAATACAAGAGTTTTCAAATTCTACTACATGTGTAAATCAAATCAGCTCAAAAGGATAATTTTTTGGACAGTCTTTTATAAACAACTCGGTTTCCTATAATCAAATTTTTCTATGCAAAAAAAGAAGTACCCTTCCTGTAATCTTCACGTTCTTTAATTTCTTTTCCCAAATTCCTGATCCACATTTTTTCATCAGCATGTGTTTATATTTCAACCTCTAAATATATGCATTTGACGTAAACAAGGAGTTCAAATTAGGAATTTGAAACAGTAAAAAATCGACTATAAATCGTATGGTAGTGCTCACAATTTTTACTGTTATTTAGGCATAACTATGAAAACATAATTGACATTGAAGATAACTTAATCATCAAAGGAGCTAAACATTGGATAATTTTAATAATATTAATTATGTAAACAATATTGAATTAAAAGACAAGTCGATGCTAGGTCTTAAAATATTAAAATAAGCGTATGAAAATGAATTGTTCACCTTTGATAGCGCCACTCGTCCCAGAAGTCGCGACCTCACAAAAATGCATCAAATCGCCAAAGAAGATGTTGATTTTTGAAACCTCCACTCAAATAGATCGAAAAGGAGATGCAAGATGAAAAAGATTAGACATATTATAGGTCGGGTCCCTACATCATCAATTCAACCCAAATTTGTGAAGCGCCCATTTTTGGGTGGATTGGTGATGCGTACGTGAGGGGAAATTTGAGAAGGTGGAAGAAATAGATCTAGGGTGGAGGAAAGGGAATTGGATTTGTTTACAGATTGGATTTTTTCAATTATTTGACCACCGTTGTTGATTGAGGATGCAGTGTAAAGGAAAAGAAATTAGGGACAGTGACGTGAGGAGGAAGTGGATAAGTGTTGAAATGTAATGATATAGAATTTCAGTCATTTGAAATTCGGATATTTAATTGATTTTAACTATTCACAAGTAAAACTTATATGTTGAATAACTTATATTTCGAATATCTAGATTTAATTGGATAATTAAATCGTTAATTTGATATTTAAAATTGCTGAAATAATTGGAATTTGGATTTAATGTGAATAAAAATGATTTATAAAGTTGAATTTAATTCTATTTGAATTAGCATGATGTTAGAGAACTTTTAAAATCGAACTAAAAGTTAATTTGTAGAAATTTAATATTTAATATTTAATTAACGTGTAAAAATAGCCATTTTTGATACAGTCTTGGATTTTGACGAAACTAGTTTCATAGGATCCGTAATGTTATATTATTGTAGCATTTCAAATTCCATGTCAATCGGATTTATGGTTTGTCTGTACAAAGCTGAAACACGTAGAAATTTATTTATGTAAATTTGAATTTAATAAATCGATTCGAAAACCTATCTTTCATACATGATCGAACTGTATTCAATTGTGTTCGAAAATAGGGTAAAACATTATAAACGTCATACAGCACGCTTTGATTGGAGTTCGAAAATTTTTTAGTTGAATAGTGCGCGAGAAATTTTCTATGTAAGGCCACAACATTTCACACTTTTCAATAAAACCCTAGTTTTCTAACCCTAGCTGCTACCCCAATTTCCAAGGCCGTATTAATTCGAGGTCCTTTTTTTATAAAACAAGTTGCGTTGGGTTCGTATTGACGAGCATTACGTTTTAGATCTAGTTTGGAGTTGATTGGAGCTAGCATAAATTTCGGGTAAAATTAAACGCTTGTTTAATTTTATTCGGAATAAAACACTACAACTGCTATTGGAACCAACGTGAGTACAACTCACTCTTTTTGACTCACTAATATTTTGTATAAGTGGGAATAAATTTATATTATGATAATCGATGATTGTTTGGATGATATATGATATATTATCTATATATTGATTGGTATTTGGATAAATTCCTACCTATTGGAGCAAAAGAGACCCTATATATTTCCATGTATGAGCAGATGATCCTTTGTACACATATCTGCCTCGAAGCGGACATTGTATACATATTCTAATATGTATATTTGCTGCAGGTGATAGGTTGGTCGGATCCAACTGGATTCCTCAACAGCACCGGTTTTATTTACAGATATTGATATATATGCTGTTATCATATGATATATGAAGATTTGGATGATGTGATTGATGTATTTAGTGCTGTTGCAGCATTGGACCTATTTGTGGTAATATAAAAATGTTAAAATGATGATTTCAAATTAAAAAAGGATTTTCAAGTAATTTTAAAAGTAGATGTTTTATTAATTTTTGAATTGTTAAGGAATGAATTTATTTTAAATAAATAAATGCTATAATTTTTATGTTATAAAAATTATGATTTTTGTGAAATATTTCAAAATATGATTTTTTAAATATGGAGTTAACTATTTTATAGAATAAATTAAATTGAGATTTTTGAAATTATTATAAACGATTTATATATAGGATTTATAAAATTGAATTTTTATAAATCAAAATAAACCCAGAATTCGCTAGAATTATTCCTGTGAGCCCGCCTATGGTGAACAAAAAGATGAACCATACAGCAAATAACATACTGGAAATATAAAGGAGTTTTGTAAATGTCAAAATGAAATATAAATGAATCTTATTAGCAAATAAAAATTTTAAATTTGTGAATTGATGAAGTTATAAAAAGGAATGAATTTGTAATAAGAGATTTATAAGTGAATTACCCTATAATTGGATTTTGGCATATAAACGAGATAAATGAGTTTGGTTAATAAAGGGGTTTTATAAATGGAAGTCTTTACAAAATCATATGGAATTTATAAACATTATTTTATAAATTCGAATCAATTGAATTTGATAAGTTAGATATGAAAGCTTATTAAAGGGATATTGTCCACGATTTTGGATAGTGGATAATCCTTTGATAAATATGTAGAAGTAATGAATTTGTTAAAGGATATATATTTATGATTTTGGACAGTGAATTGTCCTTTAAATTAAATGTGCAATAGTAATGAATTTGGTAAGAGCATTGTATTCACGATTTTGGACAGTCAACAATATTTTAAATTTAAATGGATACTTTTAAAAAGTGATCTTTTAAATGGAGTAAAATAGTTTAAGATGTTTAAAATGTGTTAAGTATCGAATACATAAATTTCAACATTCATTGTATACGTTTTCTAGAAATAAGGAAACGATGGACTATAACACTGTTCTTATAGTAAATGATTTTTGAACGGAGATGTTTTGTATAATATATCGGATTTATATATCTATCGTATTCTCGAATCTCTATACTAATGATTTTGGGTTGCCATAACGATGTTTTACACAACGTTCATTTTGACCCAAATAAATATGTTTAAGAGAATGTTTTCCTTAAAGAATAAAATATATACTTGATTCTGGTTTAATATTTCTAAATCTTGAAAATAAAGAGATTTGTGAATTGCTTATTATTAAATTAGTATATGGAAATGTTTTCCAATATAGAAAGTTGAAATGGCTTAAGATTATATCTTTTTAAAGATAATTTGAAGTGAATATTCGGCAAGTGATTTAATTAATAAAAGATTAAATAAAAATACCTAGTGATTGCTTATGTTGCTAAATATTTGTTTGTTTTCTTTAATATTTAAATAACCGACTATCAAATTTGGCTATTTTAGTTCCTCGACTTGATGTGGAAACTATTTAGTTGTACACTTAGTACGTAGCCTTCTGTGTAGGATTGATTATCGTTTGTGTTGAGGATGTTGTTTCATGTAGTGCGGGTTATTACTCCAATCTATCGAGCTTCCTTCTTGGTCGAAGGATAGCAAGTTGAAAGTTGGAGACGTGATAAGTTTATGAGACTTAGTTTCTATGTGGGGTTAAGAAATGCTTTTGCAGTGTTGAAGCGAGGAGACAGGGATCAGTTCATATGAAAACCACTTCGGACCAACATTTATGCGACGATTGTATAGGTTAGTTTTGATGATATTGATATTTACGATTTTTATAGTGGAGGACTTCTTGTTGTTCATTTGGGATTAAAATCTCAATATACATCCAGTAGCAGTTGTCTCTTCGTTATGAACTATCAATGCAAGGCTGTCGCTACTAATCCTAGGGATTTACTGACAGGAAGTGGTAGGAAAGTACCTTCGGTTTGTCCTGCTACTGGACAACTTGTATGGATGTTTTTTTGACAATGCATTTCTAAAGATTACATACATTTGTTTTTACAAATGTACATTAATGGTGGCGGAGAAGGCAACTTCTCTTAGCTTAACACCCTCCTTGAGACGTACGAGCTTAAGGGTTGTATTTTGTGGAAGAAAATTAGTAGTCAATGGAAATTGCCGTATGCCATTCAGAGTGATGTGATATGTGATATGTGAAAGGTAATCGTTACCTCCCGCCTCATCAACCGGAAATGATTGAAACAGGGTTAGATGCGGCAAGGCTAAGTGGGTCGCTCCCAAGTAGGATATGATCATCCTCTTCTAGATATATCTTTACATGCTATGACATCGTGTATTTGATTATTGTGGTTTGTATGCTATGAGGGCCCTTGAGAAAGGTCGGTAATGATCGGAGGATGACATATTAGGTACCACCTAGTTATACAGGTAGGCCGGTCTTGCGTTGGTAGAGGAACATTGCCATGGTTTATCGGGACATCCATCTAGAGGTGTACCCATCGGAAGGTAGTCCTTAACCTAGTCATTTGTATGGAAATCCAAACTCCACTACGTACATGCGATTTTATCTTTAGAGCCTAGTATGCTGAAATTTAATAATGGTAACAATTTTGGTTATTTGAATATTATTTGTGCAATAGACATTATTATAAAATAAGAGGATTTGATAAGAAATGATTTAGTTATCGTAAGGTAAAAACATGTCCTTGTTTATGTGTGGACGTGTCTTACGAGATACATTTGTTTTGAAAGGGAAAGTTTGGTAATTTAATAAATTCTGTTGAGTGCGTTTCTCACGCTGGTTTACCAGACTGATCCGGACGTTCTTCCTTTCAATGCTTGGGTCATACCGAGTATATTTACAAGTTCAGATTGGTGCTTTTAGAGCTTCAGCAGGAGAGCTGGAGATCTTCATTTTCGTATACATGCATCAGTTTTGATTATCAGCTTTGTGCATTATGATTGTTGTTATATTATCAATAGTTGTGAAGACATGTTATTATAACTGTCTAGGCTGAAAACTATTGATTGATTGTTGTACTCTGATTGATGTATGTATATACAGTTTCTGTTTTGTAAAGATCATTGATATAATATTATATGTTTTTTGCTACGATGTGAGATTTTGTATTATTCTGTTTGGGTCTATCTTCTCACTTTCTTCTCTTCCTCTCTCTTCTTTTCTTTCTCTTGACTTTCCGTCAGTCTGTGCTTTTTGGGTCGGACAAGTGTGGTTTATTGTCAATTCTAAGGGTACGGATTTGCGGGTCGTCACATTTGGTATCAGAGCATAGATTTTGTATATTCCTAGGCTTTGATGTGTACTCAGTATAGATAGGGACAGTAGCACCGTAGATTGAGTTTGTGTGTATTATATATATGGGCGCATATTTGTTAGTGATTATAAAAAAATTATATTGTGTTTACTTATCCGTTGATCTATTTGTGAATTCTGGTCGGTATATGGGAAGCCTTGTTATCTATGGGGATTTCTAAACACTTAAACGAGGCAAGTCGACATAGTCTCATTTTTAAATTGGGTAAATGAAATAATTTTACCTAGATTATATTTTATATATTAAGGAAACCATTTATTAGAAATTATTATAGTGTATATAAATTGATTGTTTGGTTGTTTGAAAATTTAAATATATATAAGTTAATAAAAGCTGGTTGAATAATCTAAATAAAAACAACAATTGTAAAAGAATAAATTATATAAGCAAATGAATTATAAAGTATGGAATTATAGTTAATATAATTTACAATTGTGAAATAATCTTATGTATGAAAAATGAAACTAAATGAGTACATTTGTAAATATGAGTTGTAAATAAAAATAGATTCAAATGAGAAATTTGAGAATTTGAACCTGTTGATTTTGAAAGTTATTTCTCAAAAGTCAAAGAGATTATACTATTATAAATCTAAGTAAGATAAAAGAATTTGGAAGGAATCTTATATAAGTGAAGTAAAATAGTGAAATTATATAAGTAAAAGATTTATAAATATGATTAATAAATATAAAAAGTGATTTTCGAAAGAATATAAAGCACTGAATTCACTACTGTTGCTGGGAAATAGTAAGGGTGATCACTACAACATTATCAATATTATTTTCGAGTTTATGTGTGATGGATTTACTACCAATAGTAAATTAAAAATTTAAGTTTTTATGTGATAAATGAAAATTGAATTTAAAGTTCAAGTTGAAATTGATAAGTATAAGTGAAATGAGTTTTGGACTTATAATAGGAAATAATAATTTACTTTAGTAAAGTCGAAATAAAAAATTTAATTTAGTATAGTTAAATAAATTGAATAAATTTGAACTGGATTAGATAAGCTATTGAAATGGAAATTAAACTTTTAAGTGATTATATAATATGAATTTGGAAGTTTGAATAAATAAGTTGTATAACTTGCAAAGTGAGAAAAGTTAAGTAAAATTAATTGTTAAAATGGTTAAACAATTTTGTTCAGTAAAACGAAATTTGAATTTGAATAGTGATATGAAATTTGGCTTAAGTAAAAGTTAAGAAATAGAATTTGAATTAAATTAGAAGTGAACTTAAAGTGTATAGTGAAAGTAAATGCAATGAAACATAACTTAAGTAATGTTGAACGAAGTCAAATTTGATATCAAAATGAATTAATAAAGTGAATATGCAAAGTAAAGTTGAATAATAAAAAGTTAATCAAATGAAGTAATTAATGAATATGAATTTGAGTTATATAAGGAAATTCAACTTTATTTGTAAAATGAATTAGCAATTGGATTAATAAATGAATTGATATGGAATAGTGGATGTAGGTGTTAATTAATTAAAAGCTAATGAAATTGGAAAAGTGAATATTAAACTAATTGGAATTAAAAGTATTAAACCAAATTGAATGTACACGAAGTAAATATGAATGTTGAATGTAAATTAAATTAATTTGGTTATGTTGGTTATGCATTGGTTATTAGATGGATGTTAGTTGATTGAATAGAAATTCATTAAATATTAGTGAAATTGAATTAACGAAATTGAAAGAAAAAATAATTGAATCCAAATTGGTAGTGTGAATCTAAATAGAATTGAATTTGAATTAATTTGAAAGTGAACAAACTTGAATGTAAATTAGGGAATGTAAATTAATTGAATATGGATAAATGAATGTTAGTAAAATCCAATGTTAATGAATCAAATGTGATTTAAATTGAAAATCGATTCAACGAATATTAATAAGAAGTGAATGTATATTGATTTAGTTATGGATTGATTGGATAAAGATTGGTTTGTTGGATGTTAGTTGGATGATAATTATTTTATGGTTGGATTTGTTGCTTATTGATTGCATTTGCTGTGTTGGCATATATAGTTATTGTATTAGTATATGTTGTATATTGATATTACTTTATATATACATGTTTCTCATTTATTATTGAGTATTTAGTAGGTGCGGATGGCGTATGCTTCATATTTGAAGCTCGCTTTCGCGCTATATTAGTCATATATGCTCGCTAATAATATATAAGGTACATATCTTGGATTACATATCATACTTTTATTTTTTTCCCTACGGATGCCTCATCCTCAAAGATGAGATGTATATTTGTGATATATTAATGTTGTGTGATCCTACTATGATCGAACTGTTCAAAGGAGACGCTAGCGAATTTTTTTGAGAAATTTGGGAATTTTTTTTGATAACTAGTGTTTGTACCAAAATTGGGCACAACACTCTTCGGGAGCCTTTTGAAGAGATAATACATGAAGAATATGAATTGAAAATGAGGATTATCTAACAAAAGCTCAAAAAAACAGTAAAATAAAGACAAAGGCAAGCGATTTATATTGGTTCGGCACATTGCCTACGACCACTGTGAAGGTTTAGCAATTTTATTGATTCTCTTTCAACGTTTACAAGCGATTACAGCAAGCAACAGCAGGTTACAACTGAAAATTCGAAATCAACAGCTAGTATACGATGTAGGATGATAGAGATCTCAATCCGGCAGAGTCTGGGTGCTTGAGAGTTGAAAGATCCTTTTTCTGTTGGCTCTGGGGCTCTATTTATAGGCGTAGGTTGCTGATATTTCGCTGAAAACTCGAGAGACCACTTCCGGCACGTGAGGGGGCCCACACGTCCAGCCTCAGGAAATTTGGGCCCACTTCGGCATCGGTTCGAACTCCATTCGAACCGACCAAGAATTCATCCAATCGGGGTGAAATTTGGTGTGGACATTCTTCGACATGAATGCAAGCTTCTGTGAAAATTTCGTGGCATTTGGATCAGTGGATTGAGAGATATGATGGATTCGAGATGGGGTTCATTGTGTGGCTGTTTGGTTCGAAACCATCACACAATGAACCCCATCTCGAATCCATCATATCTCTCAATCCACTGATCCAAATGCCACGAAATTTTCACAGAAGCTTGCATTCATGTCGAAGAATGTCCACACCAAATTTCACCCCGATTGGATGAATTCTTGGTCGGTTCGAATGGAGTTCGAATCGATGCCGAAGTGGGCCCAAATTTCCTGAGGCTGGACGTGTGGGCCCCCTCACGTGCCGGAAGTGGTCTCCCGAGTTTTCAGCGAAATATCAGCAACCTACGCCTATAAATAGAGCCCCAGAGCCAACAGAAAAAGGATCTTTCAACTCTCAAGCACCCAGACTCTGCCAGATTGAGATCTCTATCATCCTACATCATATACTAGCTGTTGATTTCGAATTTTCAGTTCTAACCTGCTGTTGCTTGCTGTAATCGCTTGTAAACGTTGAAAGAGAATCAATAAAATTGCTAAAACTTCACAGTGGACGTAGGCAACGTGCCGAACCACTATAAATCGCTTGCCTTTGTCTTTATTTACTGTTATTTGGAGTTTTTGTTAGATAATCCTCATTTTCAATTCATATTCTTCATTTATTATCTCTTCAAAAGACTCCCGAAGAGTGTTGTGCCCAATTTTGGTACAAACAACTAAAAATTATGATTTCGAGTTATAAATTGAAATGATATTAGTTAGTTTTAAAAATATAACTATGAACGGATTTGAAAACTTAGAGAAGCTTTTATAAGAATTTTAAATAAATGATTTAGGAAAAGTTAAACATTTAAGTGATTTTGGTAAATCTAATTTGAACGATTTGTTTTTGAAAAGTTAATGGATTTTGTGACTTTTTCTTACTTGGTAATTTTAGGACGAAATTCTTTTAAGTAGGGGAGAATGTAACGATCCAGAATTTTAGTCATTTAAAATTCAAATATTTAATTGATATTAAACATTCACAAGTAAAATTAATAAGTTAAATAACCTATATTTCGAATATCTAGATTTAATTGGATAATTAAATCGTTAATTTAATATTTGAAATGGTTGAAATAATTGGAATTTGGATGTAATATGAATAAAAATGATTTATAAAGTCGAATTTAATTTGAATTAGATTGATGTTAGAGAACTTTTATAATCGAATTAAAAGTTAATTTGTAGAAATTGAATATTTTAATATTTAATTAACGTGTAAAATAGCCATTTTTGATACAATCTTGGATTTCGACGAAACTAGTTTCATTGGATCTGTAATGTAATATTATTGTAGGATTTCGAATTTCGTGTTAATCGGATTTATGGTTTGTCCGTACGAAGCTGAAATGCGTAGAAATTTGTTTAAGTAAATTTTAAACTTAAATAACTCGATTCGCAAACCTGTCTTTCAAATATGATCGAATTGGCTCCTGATATATATTCCATTGTGTTCAGAATAGGGGTAAAACATTATAAACGCTAGGCTGCATGCTTTGAATGGAATTCGGAATTTTTTGGATGAATAGTACGTGAGAAATTTTCTATATAAGGCCACAACATTTCACACTTTTCACTAAAGCCCTAATTTTCTTACCCTAGCCGCCGCCCCCATTTCCATGGCCAGAAATGTCTGATCTTCCTCCTCTTTTTCTTCCAACCTATGCATTATTTCGAGAAATCATCAACTACAAAACACAGAGGGCATCAGTATCTACCGATCTAACGATAATGATCATTTAAGGCGAAGCCAATCGATGGCAATTTCTATTCAAAGGCCATGCGTTTGGGCATGTTTTTCTAGGAGGAGGCACGACCAAGCTCGGCATGGTTTGAGGTGGAGGCGTGTCATGGCTAGGGCTTTCGAATGGAGGTGGTCGATTGTCATCTCGATCAAGGATGTGGCCACGGTAATTAGGGTTTATAGGCGGCCATGGGTTCGATTTTCACTGGGTTGCTCATGCATGGGAGAAGGATCAAGGCACGACCAGATTCGATTAAGCGAAAATCAATGGCTCTGATCTAAAGAAGGTTTAAAAATTTAAAAGAAAATTGTAAATTTACATATATATATATATATTAATTTGTATAAACTTTAAAATTGCATAACTTCTTTATACGAGTCCTTTTTTATGAAATATGTTGAGTTGAGTCCGTACTAATGACACTGCGTTCTAGATCTGGTTTGGAATTGGCTGGAGCTAGTGTAAATTTAGGGTAAAATTAAATGCTTGTTTAATTTTATTCGGAATAAAAAAACTGCAACTGCTATTGGAATCAAAGGAAGCACAACTCACTCTTTCTTACTCACTGATATTTTTATATAAGTGAGAATGAATTTATATTATGATGATTGATGATTGTTTGGATAATATATGATATATTATTTATATATTGATTGGTATTTGGATATATTCCTGCATATTGGAGCAGATGAGATCCTATACGTTCTCGTGTATGAGCGGGTGCCCCTTTATATGCGTGTCTGCCTCGAAGCAAACATTGTACACATATTCTAATATGTATATTTGTTGCAGGTGACAGGTTGGAGGGATCCAACTGGATTCCTCGCCACTATTGGTTTTATTTACAGATATTGATATATATATGTTGTTATTATGTGATATTTGATATCTAGATGCCGTGGTTGATTCATTTAGTGCTGTTGCAGCATTGGGCCTATTTGTGTTAATTTGAAAATGTTAAAGTGATGATTTCAAATTAAAAAGGATTTTCAAATGATTTTGAAAATAGATGTTTTATTAATTTTTGAATTGTTAAGGAATGAATTTATTTAGAATAAATAAATGTTAAATTTTTTATGTTATAAAGATTATGATTTTTATAAAATATATCAAAATATGATCTTGAAATATAGGGTTAACTATTTTATAGAATAAGTTAGATTGAGAGATGTCTGAAATTATTACAAATAGTTTATATATAGGATTTATAAAATTGAATTTTTATAAATCAAAGCACTGGAATTATAAAGGAATTTTGTAAATTTTAAAATGAAGTATAAATGAATCTTATAAGTAAATAAGATTTATAGATTTGTGAATTGATGAAGTTATAAAAAGAAATAAATTAGTAATAAGAGATTTATAAGTGAATTACCATATAATTGGATTTTGGCATATAAATGAAATAAATGAGTTTGGTTAATAAAAGGGTTTTATAAATGGAAGTTTTTATAAAATATATGTGGAATTTATAAACATTGTATTAATTAACACAAAATCAATTAAAATTGATAAGTTAGGTATGAAAGCTTATTAAAGGGATATCGTCCATAATTTTGGACAGTGGATAATTCTTTAATAAATATGTAGAAGTAATGAATTTAGTAAAGGAGATATATTCATGATTTTGGACAGTGAATAATATTTTAAATTTAAATTGATATTTTTGAAAAGTGATCTTTTAAATGAAGTAAAATTGTTTAAAGATGTTTTAAAGTGTGTTAAGTATCGAATACGTAAATTTCAACATTCATTGTTGAAATAGATGTTTTCGAGAAATAAGAAAACGATGGACTATAACATTGTTGTTATAATTAATGATTTTTGAAAGGAGATGTTTTGTATAATATATCGGGTTTATATATCTATCTTATTTTTGAATCTCTATACTAATGATTTTGGGTTGCCGTAACGATGTTTTACGCAACGTTCATTTTGGCCCAAATAAATATGTTTAAGGGAATGTTTTCCTTAAAGAATAAAATATTTACTTAATTCTGATTTAAGTGTTTCTAAATATTGAAAATAAAGAGATTTGTGAATTACTTATCATTAAACAGGAAATTTTCCTCAAGGACAATTTTTAGGGCTTTTTTTAGATTTAGGACAGCCCGCTAATTATTTTTTCACAAGGACACACGCACGTATTTTCCTTCCAGCCACTTTCATGCGCTTCTTCTTCTTCTTCTTCTTCTTCGTTTCGATCAAATTTTTCTGTCGGGATCCAATTTACTCTCGCAATCAAAATATCGATCAACCTTGTTTAGTCATTTCAATTTCATTCTTCTGAAAATTATAGTTCATCTATTGTATTTTTCTCATGTGCGTTTGTCGACCTCGTTCTTTTCATATTTCTACCATGATCTCGTTTTTTTTTCAAAGTTTTGATATAAAGTTGTTTGGGTGGTATATAAAGTTGTGATAGAGTTGAAAAGTATCATATTTTATGTTCAGTTTTTGGGTTTTATTTTTATTTTTTTCTTATTATCATTTTTTTATTATCGGTACTAGGTATCAGTTTTGTATATGGTAAGTATCAGTTTTGTAAAATCGAATAATTAATGTGGTTTGACTGAACTGTATGTAAAGGTTGTATATAAGCTTGTGATAGAGTGGAAAAGTATCATATCTTAGGATCAGTTTTCTGGTATCATTTTTATTTTTCTTATTATAATTTTTTTTTGATTATCAGTAACTAGGTATCAGTTTTCTGAAATGGAAAAACTAATGTTCTAAACTGAACATGTTTTTACTAATGTTTTTTTTGGCAGTGGTGATAATGTGGCGCAGGTAGACCATCAGCTAAGTCTAAATGAGGATTTTTATATTTTCAGAACAAGCATAACAGATGTGGCGAGTGCAAAGCAGTTTGGTCATAATAAATGGAATTATCAAGCTTCGAAGAGGATATGATTTGATTTTTTATTTTGAATTTGTTCAGATTAATAAGTGGATGTGTGACTTGTTTTGGTGGTTTATTGTAATTGAACCTTTTGTTATTACTTTGTATTCAGTATATCATGAAATTTGTTATAAATGGATTTTGTTATTAATTTGTGTTCATTTTATTGTAGTGGATGTATTCAGTTGCAGTATCAGTTAAATGTTTTTACAGTATTAGTTCTAGTGTGTGTTTTTACATGTAAGAGCAGCTTTGTTTTAAGAACATAACATCATTACTTCATAAGTATCAAATTGCAACAGAACATCATTACTTCACAAGTACAAATTTCAACAGAATTACATTACTTTACAACTCTCAAATTTAATTGTGAAACATCAAATTTAATGGTACAAGCATATAGTATGCTTTGAATTAAAATATTTAATATTTTTACTAGCACACTTAATATCGATTTGTGTATGAATTTTTGCGTTTGTAGCTATTACTTAAAGACATATTTGCTAAATATTTTGTTTTATTTTTTATTATGTAGTTATCTTTTTTGTTTTCGTAGGTGTTAGTTTTGTTTCTGTAGGTATCAGTTTCTTTTATGTAGGTATCGGTTTTGTTTTTGTAGGTATCAGTTTCTCTTATTTGGGTATCAGTTTTGTTTCTGCAGGTATCAGTTTCTTTTATGTAGGTATCAATTTTCTTCCTGTAGTAACTATTTATTTTTGAACTAATTGTTTTTGAATTTGGGAGGTAATATTTTTCAATATTTTGTTATGAATCTTTGTTTTCAAGTACGTTGCTCCACCTTTCTGCATATACAACAAATTGCTTCTCTGACTTCACTGCCCAAAAACCCAACTCATCTGCCATGGCCAGACTCCAATCCACCTTCCTCGACTAACACAATTATGGCCAATAACTCGCAACCTCAACCTCAACCAAACCACGTCCTAATCATAATTTTCTCCTCACCGCCTCCTGTAAAACACCAACCACAACCGCGACATCAAACACAGACTCAAAGATATTGGAAATTATAATTTTGGTTTTGTGAAATGATTTTGGTTTTGGGGAGACTGTCGAAATTGATTTTGCTTCTGAGCAATTGAACGAGAAATCGATTTGTTTTGATTTAATTTTATTTTTAAAAGAAAGTTCGTCGATTTCTAAGTGAAAGCGAGAAGGAGGAGACGAGCATAATTCTTTGCCTTTGTTTTAATTTGTATCTGGGCTTGGGCTTTGTCCTTATGGTAAAAGTTTTTTACGTGTGTCCTTCTGAGCAATTATTTACTTTAATTTGTCCTTTAAAATTATTTCCCCGTTATTAAATTAGTACATGGAAATGTTTTCCAATATAGAAAGTTGAAATGGTTTGAGATTATGTCTTTTTAAAGATAATTTGAAGTGAATATTTGGCAAGTGACTTAATTAATAAAAGATTAATTGAATGGGCCTAGTGATTGCTTATGGTGCTAAATATTTGTTAGTTTACTTTGATAATTAAATAATCGATTATCAAATTTGGCCATTTTGGTTCATCGACTTGATGTGGGAACTAATTAGTCGTTACACTTAACACAGAGCCTTCTATGTAGGCTTGATTATCGTTTGTGTTAAGGATGTTGATTCGTGTAGTGTGGAGTATTATACCAATCTATCGAGATTTCTTCTTGGTCGAAGGATAGCAAGTTAAAAGTTGGAGACATGATAAGTCTATGAGACTTAGTTTCTGTGTGATGTTCAGAAACATTTTTGCGTTGTTGGTGCGAAGAGACCGAGATTGGTTTATTAGAAAACCACTTCAGACCAAATTTTATGCGACGATCGTGTAGGTCGGTTTTGATGATATTTATATTCAGGATTTTCATAGTCGAGCACTGCTTGTTCATCGTTTGGAGTTAAAATCCCAATATACATCCAGTAGTTGTCTCTTCGTTATGAAATATCCAATGCAAGGGTTGTCACTACTAATCCTAGGGATTTCTTGATAGGATGTAGTAGGAAAGTACCTTCGGTTTGTCCTGTTCCTGGACAAATTATATGGATTTTTGTCTAAAATTGCATTCTAAAGATTACATACGTTGGTTTTTACAAAGTACATCAGTGGTGGGGGAGAAGACAACTTCTCTTAGCTTAATACCCTCCTTGAGACTTACGAGCTTGAGGGTTGTTTTTTTTGTGAAATGGCAATTAGTAGCTAACGAAAATGGCCGTATGGAATTCAAAGTGATGTGATATGTGATATGTGAAAGGTAATCATTACATCAGGCCTCATCAACGGAAAAGATCGAAACAGGGTTAGATGCGGTAAGGCTAAGTGGATCGCTCCGAAGTAGGATATGATCATCCTCTTCTAGATATATCTTTAGTTGCTATGACGTAGTCTATCTGATTATTGTCATTTTTATGTTATGAGGGCCCTCGAAAAAAGTCGGTAATGACCGAAGGATGACATATTTGGTACTACCTAGTTATAGAGGTATGCTGGTTTTGTGTTGGTAGAGGAACTTTATGATGGTTTCTTGGGATATCTATCTAGAGGTGTACCCATCGGAAGGTAGTCCCTTCACCTGATCATTTGTATGGAAATCCAAACTCCATTATGTACCTTCTATTTTATTTGTAGAGCAACTTTATGATGGTTTCTTGGGACATCTATCTAGAGGTGTACCCATCGGAAGGTAGTCCCTTCACCTGATCATTTGTATGGAAATCCAAACTCCATTGCGTACCTTCTATTTTATTTGTAGAGCCTAGTATGCTGGAATTTAATAATGGTAATAATTTCTACTATTTGAATATTATTTGTGCAATAGACACTATTATAATATAAGAGGATTTGATATGAAATGATTTAGTTATCCTAAGGTTAAAAACATGTTCATGTTTATGTGTGGGCGTGTCTTACAAGATACATTTGTTTTGAAAGGAAAAGTTTGGTAATTTAATAAATTCAGTTGAATGTGTTTCTCATGCTAGTTTACCAGACTGATCCGGGCGTTCTTCCCTTTCGATACTCGGGTTAGACCGAGCATATTTACAAGTTCAGATTGGTGCTTTTGGAGCTTCAACAGGAGAGCTAGAGATCTTCATTTTCTTATACATGCATTGGTTTTGATTATCCACTTTGCGCATTATGATTGTTGTTGTTATATTACCAGCAATTGTGAGGACAAGTTATAACTATCCAGGGCAATAACTATTGATTGATTGTTGTACTCTGATTGATGTGTGTATATACAGTTTCTGTTTTGTAAAGATCATTGATATGATATTATGTGTTTTTTACTGCAATGTGAGTTTCTATATTGTTCTGTTTGTTTCTATCTTCTCTTTCTTCTCTTCTCTTCTTCTCTCTTCTTTTGTTTCTCTTGACTTTCCGTCGGTCTGTGCTTTTTGGGTCGGATATGTGTAGTTTATTGTCGATTCAAAGGGTACGAATTTACGGGTCGTCATAAAATTAATTTCATATCTTAATATATTTTAATTTAAGTAAAATAAATGATTTTATTTAAATGAAATTTAGAAGTGTTCTAATTTAAGTAGGCTTCATATGCCCAATAAAAGATCTAATAGGGTAATTTTTTGAAATGCAACCATAACTTCCGCTGCGGGCTAGTCTAGTTCCAACATAAATACATTTAATTTTCAAAAATACAATAAATTATTTTACTTCACATTCTTATTCAATTGTAAAAATAAGTGTATGGATCTTGCTCTATATACACCGTTTGATGATTTTAGAGCCATTTACCGATAAAACGGTTTTCGGCCATTTTAACGATTTAGATTTTGAGGAAATATTTTGTAAATATCAATTCAAAATAAGATTACTATTACTTATTATTACACAAAAAATATTATTTGCATTACCAACCTTTTATTTGAATAAATTTAAAAATAAATATGATCTATCAGTGGGTCGTTACAGACTTCCCCTCTTAAAAGAATTTCGTCCATGAAATTATCCAAAAACCCAAAGGCTTGCCCAAAATATTTATATTCTTAAACGTACACCCGTATGATGTATATAGATCCTCCGTACACAATATATGATTCGATCTTCTATTCTAGTTCATAGCTTTATTTCCGTACTAGCATTGATCCCACGATCCTTTAGTGCGGACTCTGACCAAACTTTATGATCAGAACTTTAATTCTTCCTTGCATAGCTCTCAAATATAATAGAGAACTCAAGTATCCAACCACAAATCTACATTAATGATCGTCCTTAAGAATCGAGCGATAAATCCTTTTTCAGATAAGTGTCAAGCACGTCAAAGTTCTGCATTCGTATCTTAGATCAAATCGTGCGCAGAAATAATCCACATACTTCATATGAATTTAATCATATAAATTTTTCTTGAAAACTTTTCTTAAAACTTTCATTCTTTATTCAAACTTTTATAAAGATACTTCTTTATAGGTAACCATTTTACATCTTTTTCCAAATATTTCTATTTAAAAATATTTTTTTTTCAAAAGATAAATATCTTTTTATTATAACGCATTTTTAAACATATCTTAATGGTTTTTGAAAAACTCATTTTCAAATAATTCATTGCATTAATAAATCACCACAAACTTCCTTTAGCTAATATCAAATGTGAAAACATTCTTTATTTAGTTGAACTTTCTTTATTAGTTAACACTCCTTTATTAATTAAAACTTCCTTTACGTATATTTTCTCTTTATTTATACTAATTTTAATACTTAAAAAGCATTCATATACTTATTCAAATGTATTAAGTTTATTTAACAAGTTTTTAACTTACCTTTAAAATATAATCAAAGAGATTAAAACAATTACTACCAAAACATTATTATAATGAACCTCTTTTCATAAAAGACCCCAATACTTGTTATTATCTTTAAAATAATATACCTATAAGATTTCTTCCATAATTCCATTCAAGGGGTAAAAAACAAATGTTGCTAAAACATCGCTTACTACGAACCCAAAACCATTCATTAATAACTTTAAGTATTTATTTTAAAGAACAAAGCATACCATGCTTATCAATTAAGATAATATGCTGATAAAAATTGACAATCATTAATTGACTTATCAAATAATAATTCACATTATGTTTTCTAATTTTAGAAGATTATATTGATCGAGCAACTCAAAAATGATACCAAGGAAATGGGTACTACCAATAGTATCATATATTTCCTCAACAAGAAGGGTAATACTTAAGAGAAGCGTTTACCATCCGATCACATCTCGTACCCATTTTTAGTTACTTTCGAGCAACTAGGAACAATTAATTGTAAGATTGTTATTCGTTTTCAAAATCCCATTTTAGAAATAATGCCATTACTTTTCCTTTTCCAAAAATCATTAGTAATTGCTTTCAAAAATACAAGAACTTATATTCTCAAAGATTCCTTTATAAAGCAAGTTTTATAAATCAAATTCATAAAATCACTTATATAAAATAGATTTATAAAATTTATCTTTCTTAAAAAAATTACTTTAATCTTAAGCCCACATGATTATTTATTGAATACCCTATAGTCAAATTGTGAAAATAAATTCATGACGGGTTCGTACTTCAACTTTTAAATTAAACAACCAATCAACCAATGGTAATAACTGAGTATTATCATTTCCTCAACTTCATAAAATAATATTCTTTATATTCGAAATATAATCCTAGGCAAAACTATTTCGTTTACAAATTTTCAAAACCAAAATCATTTGTAAATGATATTAACAAATACGCGCTCATATATACTCAAACTCATTATAGGGTATTATTAACCTTATCTCTAACAAGTTACACATCCTAGGGCATTACTAACCATATCTCTGATGAGACTTTACTTATCCAAATCCAAGGTGTTCGCTCAACCTAAGCTTTGATACCACGTTATGAGGATCCGTTTTTTTGACTCTCGAAAATCGACATTATTACATCCTCGGTAATCGCGCCGTATATCCAAGTACTAGAGAAGTGTATTTTCAAGGGTAAGAAAAGTAAAGATAGAATAAAATCTTACATATATGATTTCAATATAAACTTTTTAGTGGAAATTTAAATACATTTATCATAGTTTAAAAATGGGCAGCTATAAATTCTTGTCCTTACAAATGCGGCATACTATTGTAGAAGAGTGTGGTGGAAATAGATAAAAATCTTCAAAAAAATCTTCTAACTCCAAGCATCGAGCTCCATTCAGATTTCTTTGAACTAAACCAGGCTGCAAGGCTGCCAGGGAAGGTTAAGGCGCCTAGAGTTTAAGGAAAGGAGAAAATAAACTCTGGGTCAATCATGAGACTGGTGTGAGAACTAAAAATACGCGTTTTAATCATAAAACCATGCCGCACATAAACACGAAATGAATTTTTACCTAGGTTAACTAAATCATTATTACGTAAAAATAAAGGATATTATTTTTAATGGCATTTCTTTGAACACATTTGCAAGTAAACTTATTAATTCAACCGAAATTGTTACATTGATTAAATTCCAGAACACTGGCCATAAACGTGGGTTCTACAAACAAAATGGTAGCCACTTGTTGGAGAATGGATTTTCATTAAAATCAGGCAATGGTAGCTTCTAACAGTACATCTCTAGAGGAATGTACCGAGGCTACAGAACATATGCCTTCTACCAGCACAAGACCGACCTACCATTCTCACTAAATAGTACTGAATATGCCATCATCTCGGTCGTTACCGACCTATCCTAGCGCTCGATTACCACACACCATATTAATTTAAACCCGAACATCATAGCAGGTAGAAATATATCTAGAAGGGTATGATCAAATCCTAATGGTTGCGAGCCACATAGCCTTGCCACATCTACCCTATTTTGGCCATTTCCGGGCGTGAGGCTTGAGGTAACTATTACTTTTCACATAGCGAATCATCTTTCTTTGAATGCCAAGCTGCCATGGTCACACAACCGATTTCTACAACCATATAACTCCCAAGCTTGTACGTTTTAGGAAAGGGTGTTAGCTAAGAGAAGTTGCATTCTCCACCACCAAACAGATGATACGTTTATAGAGATCACTTATGTAACTAGAAATGCAATGTCAGATATTCGTCCATACAGGTTTGTTCTGGGATTAAACGAAACTGAAGGCACTATCCTACTACATCCTTTCGCGAGCTACTCGTAGGATTAGTAGCGATAAGTCATTACAACCCGAAGAGTTTCAGAAATGAAGGGACCAATGCTACTTTAGTATTTGGGAGCTAACCAGAATTATCAACGAGCTATCCTTTTATCTCGAAAATCATCGGCCTTCTTCCTTTAATTTATTTATTAGGTTTTCATTTTTTGAATGCATACATTAGTTCGAAGTGGTTTTCGGATAGAAATTAACCAAAGCCGACATTGGTTCCTTCGTTTCAATCATTGATAAAAAGAGGTTTTATGAATAGGGAATCATTCATTAATTGATTATGTTCTTTTTATCAAAATCTTTTTCGGAGACATGTATTTCCAAACCATTCTTTCTAGTATATATGGAATCATTAAACCTCTCTAATCAAATCCTTTGATTGCTTAAAACTCTTTTTAAACTTGGAATAATTCGAAATCATTTCGTTTTTCATTTTGAAAAATATTTCCAAATCATTTCATTTAAATCTTAACAAATGTTTCTTAATTCAAAACACAAGATTTTGATTAAGTTACAACCATGTTATGTAGGATGTTAATCCAAAATCAATAAATATTAAATAAGCACAATCTATATTAATCATATAATTCTACTCCCTATCAATTCCCATATTCAATAAATACTATGTGTGGAATATGGGTGGAATCATCTTTTAAATTCCATGAATAGTACGAGTTCTCTCTTCGGGATTTAAACTAAATATAAAAAGATTATCCCCATAAAATAAAGGTTTTTTAAATCTGGAAAATGTTATTCTTTATTATATTGAAAATTTTGATCCGAAGTAAATCAAATTTACTATCCCCTCCATCAGGCCAGCTTGGATAGCCAGGAAGAGCAGGAAACTAGTTTTTTTAAACACAAGTCTAGACATTATCTCTCTAACGTCCATAATGCGGTTAAATAATTTGATCGACTCTAAATCATTTAACATTTAACCATTCCATAAATCATTTAAAACATCTCTAAAATACTTTATTAATCATTTGACAACATCTATAAAAAATTTGGAAAAGAATGGTCTCTTTTAACATTATATTTCAAAAGCTATAAAAAAGTGCAGCGGAAAAGTGCAGCAAAAAGTGCTTTTTAATCTATATTGATCAAAACGACTTCTCATCATTTGAAAATTCATTTTTATAACTCAAATAACTTTTAACATTTTTATAGACTTTTAGAACTTATTTCATAATTTATACATTTTTAAAATATTATTTCCAAAGAAATCCAGTTTTGGATTCCGAACTGTAAAACCGTGATTTTTTTCGAAAAATTGCGTTACTCATATTTCAAAACATACTTATTGAAATATCATTTTTCTTTCTTTGTTTGAAATCTATGGATATAGTAGTTCGTAAAATTCTTATCACGAAGAATTCCGAGATAAATTCCATTCTATGCACTCATTTGACTTTTGTAGCGCAAAATCGTGAGCTACCATTACGCGATGCGCCTATTTTTGACTAAATTTCCAATTATCATTCAAAATTTACCAAATATGTTTATAAAATATTTCAAACTCATCATTAAACCTTTTTAAAGAGGTTTAACATTTCACATACACCAAATCATTAAATAAAGGAAAGTGCTTTCCTATGTGCTTATCGACGTGTGTTTTCGTGACTTGCATATACATTTAGCATTCATATTAAAGAACCATCATCAAAAATCATAATCAAATATTTAAAACATCCAATAACATAATACTATAGTTTAGGAGTTCTCGCCTTTATTTTCCCTTCGACCTAACATTAAATTGGCTATAGCTCCACGACAATGGCTTTAAATTCTATTGAACCAAACTCTTTGACCTTGAATGGGCTTGACCCACCCTACAATGCTCACGGCCTTGATGAGAAGAGGGATAATGGCTCGGCCATGGTGGTGATGGTGGATGGCCATGAGTTAGAGGGGTGGAAAAGAGGTGTTATGACTTGTTTTCAAAGTGGATTGCCATTGCAAACTAGGGTGGAAAGGAGGTATTTTGACTTGTTTTCAAAGTGGATTGACATTGCAAACTAGTATATATTTTCCTCTATTATTTGAGACATTTTTCCATAATCTCCATATGGTAAGAAGCCATTAGAAAGAGCTTTAAAGGTGGAAAAGAATGAAGAAAAAGATAGAAAGGAAGTGTGAGGAATTGTGAGAAGTATGTGCATGTTTCTATAGGCTTGAAGTTGTAAAAAAATATATCTAAAACATCATCATTATCCATCACCATCACCATATGCGTCCACCTCCTTCTTTCCCACCATATTCTACACGTTGTCCCCTCCTCCATGTGCTTCTATCACTTCATTTACTTCTGTTCCATGTGTATGTCCTTAGTGTGTAAGATATTTGACTTTAGGAAGCATAAGGGTTAAGTTTTTATAAAATATATTAGTTTTTTGTTATATATGTTTACGTATATATTTGTATGTTTATATATGTCCATGTGTATGACAGGGTGTGTTTTTATGTGTTATATATGTGTACATGACATGTAAAAAAACATTGCATTGACTCCGAATAACTTTCGTTCGATAAACCGTTACCAATCGAAGAACCGATTCCCGGTCACATTTTCACATATACATTAACTACATACACGTGTAAACAATATTTAAAAATAAATTTATAATCATTTTTAATTAATTAAAATTATAAGACTATATAAATTAATATTAATAATTATTTACTAAAATTGTTATTATTTTGATAAAGCGATATAAATTTTTCCTTATATTTTCAAATCAAATATATATCTTTATAAAAATATTATAAATGATTTATTATCATTTAATAACAATTCAAAATGAATTATCATCAAATCAAAATAATTATTTCAATAATTAAAATAATTATTAAATCATTAAATCTCAATTTAAATAAATAAATCGACTATTATATTTATGGGCATTACCAACAATGTCATAGTTACATTTAATTTTCAAAAATACAATAAATTGTTTTATTTCACATTCTTGTTCAATTATAAAGATAATTGTATGGATCTAGCTCGGTATACGATGTTTAATAATTTTAGAGCTGTTTATCTATAAAACAGTTTTCGACCATTTTATCGGTTTAGATTTTGAGGAAGATATTTTTTAATATCTATTCAAAATAAGATTGCTATCACTTATTAATACTCAAAACAATATTATTTGCATTATTAACCTGTTATTTGAATAAATTTAAAAATAAATATGATTGATCAAAGTGATGAATCTGTGGACCATTACAATAATTAGATGTTTACCAATCGTAATATTTTAGTTTCCATTCTATCATATTGTATACCTATCAGAAATTATAAGGTCGGGATTTTATAACTGTCCAGCTGATGAGATTCTTTTTTAACTCCGACGTACCTTGTATTTTTTGGGTGGTAGTTTCTACCTTTGTTATATTATATATTATCGATTCCACTATGAGATTCTATTTCCCATGTTCTTTGTTCTTTTCTTTTTATTTCACCCTAACAATCTACCTTTTCGACGATGAGATGTTCGACATTTGAATACTGTAGGTGCATTTGGTGTCGACTTTCGATGATCGAAAAGTTGGATCGTTACAATACATATGATGCAATCGATTGATGTGAAGATTCTTTGATGGATGCGATGTTTATTATGCTTTCTTTTATCACTCTGGAGATGTCACATGACGTAGATATTATTGATTTAGATGCCTAGAGATCCAACACTATACTTTGACTTGTAGTACACCTATATGATAATGATAGCATATCAGCATATACCGTTATGTACTAACTATTTGGATGTATGAACCAGTCAGGTATGATTCTCCATATCCCATGACCTATATTTGACTTTATCAACTTTTATAGTATTTTGAAATTGGAGATCATTTATACCAGAATTTTGTTTTACTCGAGATTTTATGCATTGCTTCTTAATGTATAGGATTCCCATAAATTAGTATACCAGTTAGAAGGTATGAGATAGCATATTGAATTGTGCAGATGGACTGAATGGAGGTGCACTTTCACTTACTTATATCTGTCCTTACTATTGCTTATATCATGTTATGTAGCATTATGGAGCTTTATCCATGCTTTACTTTATTTAGAGACGGTACACTTGGGTTTATTAGTTGATGTTTAAACTTTGTGATCTATACATATATGGCTACAGTGTACCCATTGTAATCTGATTATGTTGTTCATTTTAGTTGATATTGTCTCGCATGTTTATATTTTTGTTGGCTATTATATTTTTTTCTTGCACAGTGACACGTATGAAAAGCTCGCTTTGGATGATTTTAATTTTACCAAACCTAATTATCATCCTACATTGCGATGGTACCGGGTACCATCGCAGTGTACTCTATAAGTTATATTCAGTACCGGAGTTGTTGTGTGGCTATCATGTCATTCAAATTATCATTCAAGATGTTTGCATTATCTTCACTTATCATTATGTTCAATACATCCTGTTGTATTGATTCGTAAGGACTTTGGGCTGTTTGATTTGTATAATTGTGTCGTTGAACTGGATTTGTAGTGTTTAGACCACGGTGTTTAATGTGTATAATCCAAAAATGTTTTCTTGTTGTTGTTTTCCTATACTTGGTTCCTCGTTGTTTATGGACTTTGGGACTTTTTTTTTCAAATATGCAGTATTCTAATGGATATCTAAGACATTTACAGTTTCGACGAGTACTTTGTTTCCATTTATATTCTACTACCAGAGTAGAGATTTATTTATTTTCACCTAAAATGCCACCTCATTTGGATAGTTAAACACACTGATTATTTCATTTAATACTCTGAAAAAAGATAATTTTATCGTATTTTCGGGTGTAATGACCCATTTTTATAGGACCGCCTAAAAGTAATGCAATCCTAGTGATTCCCTCCTAAGACCAATAATCTAGTTATAGCCTGGAAATACAACCCACACTAGAATGTTTTGTAAGATCTCCTTGTTTAGGTTGAGTCCAAGCATACGCCGATCGCCTTGAGCCAACTGGCTAGATCATTGATTGGTAGAACTGCAAAGGCAATGAGATGAAAATTAGGACTTCTGATTTCCTTCCACGAGTTACAGTTTGATCTTAATTTTTTTGAAATTAGATACTTAGATGGTAGTACATTTCAATAATATATGTAGCTAATCACATGCAAATGTATATACATATAAATTGTATATTTTTTTCCTGATGTGGGACTTATCTCAAACTTGCGATTCGAATACCTCATTTGTATGTAATCGGATGTGGTCGTATAAATATACCACTTTGTTCATCTTGTCGTGAGCTAAGATAGACATATGCTTCTATTTGGAGTATGGATCCCACTTGAAAGTGAGTCCTAACATACCCGCATTGCTAATAGTTATTAAATTAATAATAATGAATAATTCAACCCGTCTAACCTTTTAGGAGACGTGTTTAAGTGTGTTTAGTCTACTAAAAGTTGAGTTATAATGTGTTAATTTTGGCATTTCGGACGGAAAAAGGTCAAATAATTTTTCTACAATATATTGAAGTTTAATTTTCATCAAATGATTTAAAAAATTATAAAACTTATAGAATCAAGTAAAATATAGGTTGGTCTTTCAATTCTTTTTTTTATTTGGGTGAAATTGGAAGAAGAAAAAAAATCTATTTCAAGGAAAGAAGGAAAATTGGGAGATTCGACAAATGAGAAACTTTAGGGAGAAAAAAAATGAAATTCCAACTTTTATCTTATTGAAAGTTGATTATTTTTTTGCTTGCTTTTTGAAACTTCGACAACCAACCTTAACCTTTTTGCTAGGTTGAGGGAGGTAAATTTGCACACATGCAAAGAATGAGGGAAAAAAATTGCGGTTTTCTTGAAAATATAAGGCCCTGTTTGCTTTCATTTTTAGTTTTTGGTTTTCACTTTTTAGAGTCCATTTTCAGTTTTTCATTTTCAGCGTTTTAATATTTCGAAAAATGTATTTGGTTCTACAGTTTTGAAAAATAGTTTTTAAATTAAAAATAAAAAATGCTATTCCAAAATAAAAATGTCACTTTCAAATTTGGTTAGAATTTAACCATTAAATATAGAAGCGAAATTAGATAATGAATAGGGCTAACAAAAAAAAATCATGAAATGGAAAATCATAAATTGACAAGGATAACAAAATAATAATGACTACTAGTAAGTGAAGCATATCAAACTGAGACTAACTCATGTCATGCTACAAATTAATCATATCTCAACCAAAATCATTACAAAATAGATAAGGTATATCAATTGTATCACTACAAAAGAAGGGGAAAATTTTTTGATGTATCTTATGCAAGTAGTCTTTGCTTTGTTCAAGTGGCTCTTCTTCCTCATGCTAGGCCTTTTCTTTTCTGATAAATAGAAATATACAAGTATATCAATATATATCTTAGGAAGTGATAAACATTTGAACATGATAAAATATTCAACATTAACCCACAATTTAATGATAAATTATACAACCATTACACAAATCTAATCAAATATCATTATTGGAATCAAGAATTATCTGAGCGTACATAAAAGCAAGCAAGAGAAACTTAACCAATTAAGAAAGAGTAAGTGGTTGTGCAGCCTTATCACTCATAACCTGCATTGTTAAAATTATTATCATTAGCAAAGCAAGTTACTATTAAGAAAAGATAAAGAAAGACAAATTTCATACTTAAGTATTTAGATTTATGGATGAGTTGCTATGTAATCATTCCACATTTGTACAGCAATTTGATCCCTGATATGTCCCATTTGAGTTGTTTGACTAACATCAAATTGTATGATTTCTTGATTTTGATTTTCCTCTAATGCATGTTCAAATACCATATTCTCAGATGAGTATTGTGTGAAAAGAGCATCCAAAGCATGTTCTTGTAGAATAAAGTTATGTAATGTGCAACAAGCAATAGGAATTTGTCTTTGCCTACGAAGTGGATAGTTAGTCATTAGTTTTAGAATTGGAAATCTTGCTTTTAAAACACCAATACAACGCTCGATTATATTTCGACACGAGGAGTGCTTATAATTGAACAAATCTTCCTTTCCACGCAGTCTTCCTCGTCCGTTATAATCACGTAAATGATATCTACATCCTCGATAAGGAGCCAGAAATCCAGGCATGTTAGGGTATCCAGCATCAACAAGGTAATATTGATCTATAAAATAATGGTCATGTATTATATAAATATTATAAAGGTAAGTATTATGTAACTATTTATAAAATAATGGTTGATAGTTAAATTTTATACAATAAAAATATACCTCCTCTAGGCATTGGAAAATTGTTTCCGGTTCTTGTAACTGCATCGATGAATACTCGAGAATCGTTAGCAGCGCCTTCCCATCCAGCGTATACAAACACGAATTTCATATCAAAATCACATGCCACCATGACATTTTGTGTTATATTGGTTTTTCTTCCACGAAAAGATGTTTGCCTCGATGCGGGCACCCACGCAGCAACATGTGTTCCATCTATTGCGCCAATACAATCCTACAATAAATAATACTACAATATTATTTACGTTTATTATTTGATAAATATAAAAGTTGTGCTAAAAAATGACCTTAAAGTAGGGATACTTGTGTACAAGACGTTCATGTATGACATCTCGATTCATTGGACGTATTATCTCCGTGCCCAAAGAACAAACAGCTCGTAAAACTCTTCTGAACCATTTTGAAATAGTCTGGTGCGAATGCTGAAAACGATCGGCAATAATACTATATCTTGTTGTATGTCCTATTATCATTAGAAACATTGCCACACCCTCCTCCATGCTTACTTTTCTTCCATCAGTCAAAAGTCCTTTCCCTTTTAGAACATCAAAAAAATTCAAGAATACATGCTTCTGCATTCGAAAAATTTGATGACATATAGAAGGATTTCCATTCAACACATCAAGTAAGAACATCCTTCCCGTAAGAATTGATGTTCTACAGGGTATTCTATTCATGATACTCCTCTGGTTAGCAAGAAGATAATTAATCATTAGCATATCACCGAACTCTTCATCATAGTAGTCCGTAAATACAAGATTATCATCAGAACTAGAGCCATCATCGGATTCATAAGAAATGATATTAAATCCAATAGACATTACTCTACATAAATTGATATTAACTATTTATCGCTAGATATGAACTGAACTTTTACCAATGATCTAGTCAACATGAATTTTTCTATGGTTTAGCAGTATAATTCAGTATACTTGACTTGGTTATTAAGTGTTGACATTATAATTCATATGGTACAAAATTTAGACGCTAGCTCATTACTGGCCAATTTCTGTGCACATTAGAGTCAACATTTAGGTGAAAGTCAGCACAAAAAAGTCAGCACAAACATTCGTGAAAGTCAGCACAAAAATAATGTGAACTGTCATGCAAGTGAAGATATTTTATTAAATGGAGTCACATTACTTAATATTAATTAGGAAACCCAACATTTAGGTGTCTGAGAAAATAATGTAAAATACTCAATTTTATACATAAAGATAAAAGATAAGAAATAAGATTTTGGACTTACTGACTCATTTGTCATTGCAAACAACATACCTGGAGTATAAAGTATCAGTAGTCAATTATAGAGCCACATGAACAACAATTAGGCCACTAAATTTTGATTTAAATGACAGAAGCAAGCAAAGTTAGGAGACTGAAATCAGCTGCAGGGTACACAGTTGTTCGTGTTAGTAAAAATAAACAGACTGAACTGAGCAAAATATTTCAAACACAGAATGAAACTGCATTGAAAAGGAAGAACAACATTGCTAATTTGCACTTAAAATTTAGTTTTATCATGTTTAATAAATGAACAGTTGTGCCCTAACATTTACTTAATCAAATACGGAAATTTAGGCATGCCCAAACTTAAACAAACACTGCACATCAACTTCTGTGCACTGTCCACTACAACATCCCATATCTGAACTTACCATACCATCCCACAATATACGTACTCCACTGCCTTCTGCTTATCACAAACTTATGTCAGTTACCATTTCTTAACAAAGAAAAATATCATTTCAAACATTAAAAACACCACAGTAGCACCACCATTTCATTGCAACCCATGCCTGTCAAACTATTGCCACCGCTACTGCTACACTATGCACACACGCAAACACAACTGCAACTCCATCATATACAACCCCACTACACACAAACATCCACTTCATCTACCACTTCCATTCTTCCTCCCCATTACAAATGCAACCATCTGCCACCACCTTCACATCACCCTCCATAACCTCCATACTGCATTCATATCACTGCACCATCAATTTCTGCTATTACATATCACAAAACCATCAGTACTACCATAACGTAACTTCAAAACTGCCTGTCAAACATTCACCTTCCCGTGCACAGTGTTGCCACCACCATATTGCATCACAAAACATCAACTTGCTTCCACATATCACAACATTCCAACAACTCCACTGCCTTTACATTTACATCCATCACTTACACCATACTGCTTTGACCATCTCTGTCCGTCTTAACACCTCTCTATCATACTACTATATAAACAAACTACTACATAAACATACTACTATATTGTAGAATATTGGTCACCATTTCTTAACAAAGAAAAATAACATTTCAAACATTAAAAACACAAAAAGTACCATAGAATAAGAACTACATATTCCAATGAACACAAAGTTTGACAAAACATAAAGCATATAAACCTACAATAAAGATACCATAACACTCGAGCTAATAAAATTATTCTAGGAGTTCTAAAATTGGTAGTCTTCTACTTTCCGGCATCATAACAAATTGCATCCTGAAATCTGGATCTTTAAAAGCCTTCATTGCCTTCATGTAGATCTCATTAGGAACACCGTCAATACCATTTAATATATTCATACACGCCATATTGGAATATGGATCTAACATATCACTTTGACTATCGTTTGGATTGGGCGACATTCCTTCAACTTTTACAATTTTTCCTTTTAAATATCGCACTCTAAGTGCAGCTTCTTCATTGCACATTTCGATTGAAGAAGACCACTTTTCCATACATGACTCAAGCTTTTCAACATTATTAGCTTTATGTCTTTTGCGTCGTCTTTCATTTGTTGACGTTTCATCGCTTGGACGATTACTCATTTTCTCATCATCATTTACCACATCAACATGCACACCTTTGTAGAAAATTCTCTTCTAATTGTCTTTCATCATCTGAATTGGGAGAAAGCTTAGTTGAAGCATTACTTAAACCTCCAGTAGCCGTAGTTCCACCAAAAATCTCTCCCAAAAGTTCATAATTCTTACAGCCATCTTTTCTAAATATCTTAAACTCGGTCTTGTTGATCTATAATAATTTAACAAATATTAGTTCGACATGCACTTATATTCATAAATTATATTTTTAAACGCATACCGTATAGAAGTGTTGCCAAACTTCTTCTGCGGCGTTAACCTTGTTGGTATTTGGATCCCATGTAACGCCAGTATGTCCTAATAGTTGTGAAAACAAACGATGTATAATACGCAAACGATTCCACTTTCCCTTCAATCTCTCCACCGCATAATCAGATTTTGTTGCTTCAATCATCTCTTGATCAATTTTTCCCCATTTGTCTTTAGTGAAAGTGGAGCACTACAGTTTTCCTGCTTTTACGTATTCATAGAGTATTCCAACGAAAGTGCGTTCATTCTCGTACGACCATAACATTGGTTCCTTTGCCTTACTATGACCTCCCATATTCTATGTAAATATTCAAATAATGAGATATATATATGTATGCTAAAGTCAATTCAGTAATTAACTCTCATTAAGTTTTGTAGCAATAATATGGTAAAGTCAATTTCATTAACTGAGTTGTGAAGTTTTCTTTATTAACTGAGATTATATGCTTAAAACATATGCATGAAAGATCTACAACCATCCACAACCTACTGTGCCACTGCTGTGCATCTTAATTTAGTTATAAGTTTTGTAATCTCATTCAATTTAATCACATTTTCTTGCACGTGTAATCAAACAACACTCTTGCGCGTTCCATTTTCCCGCTGCCAACCAAAATATTCATCAGGAATTGCAAGTGCATCACATGGAGCAATTTCATTGAATAGACTTAGTAAAATTTTGGGAAAACAATATCAATCGTATGAAATACATGTCAGATAACCATTCCTTCATCAATTGGGATTACTGAAAACTTCTGTTGTATTAGAAAAAGTGATAAAGAAAAGTATAGAAGATAAACTGTAAAAGTTGATTATAACATGGGTGAAAACTGATAGATACAAACATTAAGAACCTTGGTATGGAACAATAGAAGGAATCAAAGTGATAAAAGAAAAGCATTAATGGGACATAATCCAGTGCAATATTACCAGTTTAGTCACATGATCTTTATATTTTAGTACTGTCATTGTCATATAAAAATTTAGTAGGTGATCTAACATGGCGACATGTAGAAGCTCTTATACGCCTTTCATGTTTAAAACTTATACCTCTGTCATATAGTTGATATAATTTTAGAAAATATATACATCAAGTAATGTACACGCAATTTTGTGTTGTTATATGCTAGTGGAGAGTATATTGTCACTTTAAGCATAAAGCTCAGTTGAAAAAGAATGCGATGAATATACTATAAGCTGTAACGAGATAATGTTGGAGATTGCTTAGGCTTAAAGTTCAAACATCTTCAAAAATAATAATAATAATAATAATAATAATAATAATAATAATAATAATAATAATAATAATAATAATAATAATCTACTCAAGAACAAGTACAGTTCCTCCTTGTAAAATCTTTCTTTAAAAATATAGTGTATGATTGCTTATGCTTAGGCTTAAAGTTTATGTACATTAAGTGTATGATTGCAAATTATTGCCTGTGTGTGAAGCATGCAGATCATGATCATTGTAATAATGGCTGACAAACTGTAGATCTTGCTATACCAAGCTTGACATTATAATCAGAAACTATACGCCAACTTAACCCGCAAATACCATCACTTGATCAATCACACTTCACCACGCAGGCAACCTTACCTTGCATCATTTAATACCAGCATACCATATTATTCCTCACCGAATCACCTCTAACAACTCCTCCATCAACCACCACCAGCTGCTCCTTCATCAACGTCTCCCGAAACACCACCTGCAACAATCCAAATCCACATCAATTAACCCCTACAACTACCCCTGTACAATCAGACTTCAGTTGCTAACACACATTGCATCCTCTGCCAAATCATCTTCCTACCAACCACCAAATCCACAAACAACACTGCCTTAAACCAACATACATCTCACTGCCTTCAACGTACAAACAACATCACCTGAAACAACTCACTCCCTGTTAACCTCTTCATCCACTGCAACCACCCAACTTATCATCATCATTGCGAGCTCGTCAGCAAAACAACAACCTCATCACTGCTCATAATCGTAACTACTCCTTCAAACTCATCCACAACAACCCGCACCTAATGTTCTTCCTACACAAACCATCTGCAACTTCACCAACACCGACTACGACTCCACACCTATCAATCTACTTCTCCAACCACCCTGCCTTAAATACGCTCTCACGTCAATCTCTAAACACCAGAACATGCAAAATCAGAGCATGATATACTCTGTCTCCTCAAATCAGCAAATACGCACGCAACTCGACTACCAAAATCTGAACCCAAAATCACTCAAACCCGAAATCCTAAATCGACAAAACTGACCTAGCCACCAATCACCCGATTAAAGCCTAACTAGCGTTTAACCCAATTAAAATCAACATGCGATTACAAATAAAACCCTAATTAACAAAAATAAATCAAACGAATCATGAAAGCATTCGCGTTTAACTTATTAGTTTGAAGACCAAGATAACCCAGAAAGAAAATTGGAAGTACCTGATTTTGATGATTTCGCGATAAAATCTGATGAAGATGACAAATTCGCTCACGCGGTTAATTCTGGATAGCGCGGCCGGAGAAAAAAAAAGGGTTTCGCGTGCGTTTGTTGTATGTTTGGGTTTTCCGTTTTCTGGGTTTAGATTTTGGGCCGAAAACGAGAAAACAAAAAAAAATAGTTTTCAGTTTTATGTGTTAAGCCTATTTTGAGAAATGCTTATTTTCAAAATTGAAATTTACAAAATGATAAAGCAAACAAGTTTTTATCATTTTTCAAAATTGAAAACTAAAAATTATATGAAAATGAGTAACCAAACGGACCCTAATTATTTGATCCATACGGCTAGTTGTTTGATGTTCCAAGGGAAAAAATTAACCATTTACATCACCACATTCTTTGCTTTCTTTGAAAGCAAAAGTGACTTAAAAGTTGTTTTGATGGCATAAGTTTGTCCAAGTGGGAAGCTGAGGTTTTCCCGCGCTTCACGGGGCTTTTGTGCTGATCTCACTTTTATGATCCGTGTATTGCTTTCGTTTAACCATGGTGATTATTTTTTTGGTTTTTCTTTCTGTACACTACAGACGATTTCTGCATGATACACCAATGAGCCATCATGGTGTCAAATTTTCGCACATATATGTGACCAAAAGTTTGGGGTTTGAAACTCTGTTTGTTTCTTCACGTAACTGAGTCATTGGCACTACTGTTCACAAAGGTGTAATCCGAACTTAAACTCAAATACAATCCCGTTTGCTGATGCATGAGGTTATTGCTAAATAATGTATAGTGGTGCATACATCATATAAAAAATGCAACAGATTCTTATTTCCGCAGGCCAAAAACCTGAAAAAGAAAAGTTAATAGCTAATCATATATGTGTATTTATATAACACTTGATTAAAAAAGTAGAAAGATGGAGAACATTTTTGTTTTGCATGCATTCAAGCTCTATATAAACCTACCTGAACTTGACATATTTCAATTCATGCAACCTCTAGTTCGCCAAAGCATAAATATTAAACAAAATGTGCAAACATATGCTTCTGGTTTTCACAGTATTATATTACTTCAATGGCATTTCCAGTGCTTTGAATAGAAACAGTAGTGTCGCCACCACTAGTGGAAACCACTTTGTAATAAACAGACATCCATTCTACACAAACGGGTTCATCGCATATTGGATGATGTACACTGCATCCGATCCCGTTAACTAGAAACCAAGTAACAACAGCGTTTCAGCAAGCATCCACTTATGGGTTGATCAATGTTGTTAGGAGTTGGGCTTTCAGTGATGGCAGTGAAAGGCCACTTTGGATATCTCCTGGTTCTTACAATGAAGAAATAATGGTCACGGTATATATCAAAAATTTGTGCATGATTCATATGTAACATGCAGAACTAACACACTTTTTTTTCTTCTCTCTTTTATAATCTGATCAGGCTATAGACTGTGATTTCTGAGGCAAAAAATCATGGGGTTTGTCTAATACTCAATTTGGTTAATAATTGGAATTTTATGGTGGTAAAAAGCAGTATGTTGAATGGGAAATTTAAAGATCGAGGGCAGGTGCTGAACAATGAGATGATTCAACACACGATCTGAAATTCTATAAAAATCATGTTAAGATAATATAAATTTCCCTATAGCCATTCAGTAAATTCAAATGTGATCTAGAGAATTTTGTTCATTCAGGCCATTCTGGCTATTCTCATGAGAGTCAATTCGATAACTGGAATTGCAAAGAGAGATGATCCTACAATCTTCGCTTGGGAGCTGATTAACCAGCCCCAAGGCCTAACTTATTCAAGTATTTAAATTATATCTCTGTAACTAATATATCCCATAAAGTTGTTTATTCAAAAAATATGAGGGTATAATGCAAATCAAACAGTATATCTCCGTAAGTATTTTAAATTACAGCTTTTCGGGTATACAAAATTAGTTAATTAATGTACTAATGTAGGTGCTGCTATCGGTGCAATTCTGATAAATGCAACCAGAAAATACAAGTCTGACAAATTAATACCGAAGAACGTCTACAGTATGAAGTTATTACAGTAAGTGAGTGTACATGCAGTGCAACTAGACATAGTCTATGCAACTAGACATAGTCTACTGGTTCCACGCGCTGAAGTGGTGAAAAATTCAGGATTAGACACAACTATATGGTGCATAGAACAACTATATGGTATATAAACTATAAAGCTGAGAGTGTGATTTCTTCCATTATGAAGGTATTTCCATCATTGTGGTTTCGAAAGAGTTTCTAGAATATGAAGTTATTAGTTATTAGTACTACAAGGCAGCAACATGCATGCAGTATAAGACATAAGTCTACTGATTTCACTTGCAGCAATCAATTGGTGGAAAGTTCAGGAGTTGAGAGAACTTTTGAAAAGGAGTATTTTTTTTAGTCCTAAAACATGATAAAACGACCTCTATGAGTCCTAGCATTGACTTCTCATGCAACTTATGATCACTAAAAGTTGGTGCACAATATCTTTAAGTATTGAAATTATATTTTTGTTTGTGGAGTGCAGAACTTGATTTCATAAATGTCAGCTTATGCAAAATCGATAGATAGCAACCATAGAAGGTTTTTATGGAGAATCATTACCCAGTAACATCAGTATAACTCCATAAAAACCACATACATCGACTTCAGTTAATCATTACCCACAAATAGCAAGATTATACTTCATGCTATTTCTCCATTCTACATGAAATTTATAGTCACATAAGTTCGACGTATGGAAGAAAGTAACTATATTTGTAATGATAGAGTCCATAGGCATCAATTTGGGGTCCCTTTATCATATTTCCAGAGATAAAACATCACATGTTGGGAAATCAACTTCCTATTATAGAACTACGGTAGAAATTCCTTTAACTTTACTAAATGAACCGTATTTTCTGCACAAATAAATTGGCAAAATAACAATATATGTGACAGTTGACTCTAAAATTGAAAGAATATGGTAAAGGCTTTTACCATTTTACAGGTATCACTAAGAATAAGAATCAATATTGACGAAAGGAAACATTATTATACCGATTACTCCATCTCAATCAGAAAATCAAATACATCAGTTTAACCAACAATTAGACTGCATTGAACTGCAGAAAGTGATAATTTCATTGAAAAGATTAAAATTCCACAAAGCATAACCAAACAACATCACATAACACATTAATTATTTAGTTTTAAAGTAGACAGTACTGCAAACACGTTACAACTATCGCAATTAATCTAAGTTATCATAATATCTAATAAATTTTACCCAATGCTTCCTCCTACACAATCAAGAGAACTTTTGGCTGCCTGAAATGATTCTTCAATTGCTTCTTTGTCATTTTGCAATCTGCTAATTTCACACTCAAATGCCTCTAGCTGTTCAAGCATTGATGACTTATCTTCACATAGTGACTTCTCTTTCAACTCTAAATCCATCATAGATTCGCGGATCTTCTCGAGCTTTTCATTCAATAAACCTTCTTTTAATTGCATATCAGATTTTAAATCATTCATTGAACGTAATTCACTCATTGTTCGTTTATGGTCTTTCTTTAAATTTCGAAGACACTCTAACATATTTCTCAAATTATACAAATTAAAACCGTGTCTTTCCATGTCAACAAGAGTGTCCATCGTTTCCTCAATTGTTTCATCGGGGTCAGAAATGCAAAATTTTAAAATTTTGCTTACAACATTTGAGAATGTGACCATTAAGCCAATAGCCATTCCTTCACGGTGACTTTCAATGTACTGTTTTAAAGGAACGAAGTGAGGTTGTTGAGGCATACTTAAAAATATATCCGACGACTCTATGACTTCCCACAAAAAAGACGACTTTTCAAATGGTAACTTTACCGGAGCAGGACCTAACAATTTTACAGCTTGACCTTCGACATTTACATTGGAGTCAACATTCTGAGATGCAAATTGAACAAAAATATCTTCCCGGTTTTCCTCTTCGTTAAGTTGCGTCTCATTCTCAACCCCAGTCGCAGTACTAGAATTTGAAACAAATTTTAATGCTTCTGATGTTTCTGTTTCTACTGCTGGCTTCTTTTCATTTAATTTGCCATCTGCAATTTATATACAAGATGAAAACTAAGAACTTGTTTGACTTATGGATTTCAAAAGAAGCTTTAATATTTAATCATACTTTACTTTCAAAATAATTAACTAACGAAATTCCTAACCAACCAATATACAATTAATCGTAGCAAAAATAATCCCTACCATTTGCCTGTCTGATACGCAGTCTTGTGTTAGCAGCTACAAAAGATTCGTTATTTCCTTGCTTAACACCTGGAATGGGAAATGTGGGTATGTTAGAATATCAAAATGTCGATAGTAGCCACATCATTACTTTTAATTACCTTTTAGCAATGTTGTATTGTCCATAGTCCTCCTCCTTTTTTCAATTAAGCTTTGCCTCCTTGTACGTTTCTTCACGATGTTGCTTTCCTTGACCGCTAATAAATCATCAAAATGATATATGTAGTTATTTATACAAAGCATTTAAAATATCATTATCTTTATATTATGATGAATAAAAGAGACCAATACAAATTACCTTCTTCATCCACTATCCTTTCAGGTATTCCTCCTTTAGATGATCTTCTTTTTCCTCTCTTATTCGGTTGCTCTTTATGAAGACTTTCTATCTCCGCATATTTGTCCTCCACAATTACCATTGCTGCCCCTTTATGAGGAATTCCATCCTTTTCCATACTCTTCATAGTTTTGCCTATGCTTCTTGTTTTAACCGTTCCACTGCTATATTTCATAGCTTCCACTGTTCTTTCTTCAGATGGTAGTCTCAGTTCATTATTGTTCGCTACCAAATCTGTTCTCTTTAAAATAACATCGATGTTTTCTTCTCTGCTTACATTCTCTATCAGCTCATAGGACTCGGTTCGGAGATTAAGTACACGTTCTTCAAAACTTGGTCTACTGGACTTACATGGATGTTCATGATCCATTTTACTTTTCTGCAGCAACTGATCTAATGAAACTTTGCCCAAAAATATGTCATAATAGTAAAGTAAATTGAAGGTTGAACACGGTCAGGTGGATTTTAATGAAGATGTATATGCTACTTTTTATCAAGTGAAAGATTGCAATAAACATAACAGTTTTATGTTCTCCCTTGGTTTTACATAGAATTATAGCAAACAAATCATCACTGGACATTAAAAGTTAGGACACAAAAATATGAGCAGAACAGTAAATGTCTATATTACTGTTATTTAAACCAAAATATTAACTGAAGTATACTTACCTTTAGGCTTCAGCTGCTGGGAATGAGAAAGCAAAGGTGAGGAGGAAGGCTGATGAGAGACAGAGAGAGAATTTTAGATCGTAATTTTCTTGTAACTTTTTTTTTCTTTGTACAAGGTTTGGTGTTTTAAGGGATTTGGATGGGCTGTTACATTAAATTGAACGGCCATCGAATGGGAAAGAAAATAAAAAAAAATCAATAAAATTAATTTTGGTTAAGAAGAATCCAACACCATGCATGCATTTCAAATTACTGTTCAGTTTCTTAAATTCACATGCTAGACGTGAAGAGAAACGCAAAAAATATAGCACGTAAAGACACTGTATTTGGAAGGGTATATTCGTACATTAGTAAAATACATTAAGTTATTTCCTCATATTAATTTTTCATCGTTCAGCTTGGTCCACAATGATTTGGGAATTGTTAGAAGGACTGATTTATGGCAGTGAAAAAATACTCTTTATCATTATTATTATTATTATCAGCGTAACGATACGCGTTTCGCACGTGCTTCGCGCGTGATAACGGCATGCGTTTTGCGCGTGAATTGTTTTTCTACAAATATTGTGTATTTTACAAATGCAAGAAAAAATGTTTTGCACAAATGTTGCTTGATTTATAAAACTATCACTTCAAAAAAAAGAAGTTGAAAGACTAAACCGTATAAGCAGATTCGAAAGTAGTGCTTATAAAATTTATTCAACTATTTTGTCTTTTAGTTGATATGAGTACATCTCTATAAACAATATTTTTAGTATAAGTTCTCGATTTTCCATGAACATTGTCATCTTTTTTCAAAACTTTCGTGTTACTCATTGAAACTCCTCTTGATAAAGCAACGTAAAGCTGACCATGACTGAACATGTGTTGAGGCAAGTAAATTTTTATATGTGGAATTATTTGTCCTTGTGCTTTGTTGATAGTGAGGGAAAACTCAATCTTATAGGAAATTGTTTTGTGCAATAATGTGAATGACAAACAGATATTTTCGGAAGGCTTCATAAGTATTCTTAGTAAGAAAACTCGATCTCTTGCAAATTGTCCAGTGGCAATTTTTGCATCTATAAGATTTCTGTAAAATTCATGACATAGTAATCTAGTACCATTGCATATTACATTCATTGGATCAAGATTCCGGGGTAGCATGATCTATGTTCGTACCTATAAGAGATATGCATAATACTCTCGGCATGTAACATGGGTACCATTTTCATTACGACTATTTTGGTCCCAACCATTATTTTCATAAGGTAGTAGAAGTGGATACTGTAAAGGATCATAACAACCATGCGTCTCCAGTACTCTCATAAGCTGTCCTAATACAGTTTGTGCAACAACATCCCTACCATTTATGATACTTTTCTCGTCAGCTACCACTATTCCTTCAACTTGTGAAGCTATAGGAAGTGCATATTGTCGTTGTAATGGTTGTTCCTTGATTATAAATCTATGGTCATGAATGTTAAGAAGCTGCGAAACTCGACGAAAATTTTGTGCAAAATTATTATTTTCATTTAATGTATGTTGTATCTTTTTTAGTATTCTTCTATCCAACTCTTCATTTTCCGCTATACGATTTTCAATTTCATGGTTAGTGTCATATATATAAAATTGCAAAAACGTTTGTCTCTATCCTTCTTTGGGTAGCAAGCCGCCAATATTGTGATATATACTTCCATGAGCACGAAAAGTGTAGATTCTAGCTTTTTCGTTTGCCAAATTTTCATCAATATGAACTCCTATTGAAGTGGAAAAAAATGCATGATTATATGACTGAATATTTCTTCTAAAGTGTACACCATCATTACTTATGTTAATGTAAAGGTTGAAGAGTTCAGTTGGTGATTGTAATATGGGTAGTATAGTTCATCCCTTCTAACAACATAGAAAATATGTTTCATGTTCAAATAATTTTGCTGAGCAATACGGACAAAATTTGGGTCGTTGTAATTAATGTCTTCAAAAGTCAATGTGGTCTTTGAATTTTTTTGCAACGTTATGAGTTCGTATATGTATGCGTACTCTTTGATGTCCTTGCATGTCATTATCATTTTCCATAATTTGTCGTCTTTGACGGTAAGAATTTCGACAGTGAGCTAGATAGTATTCTCTTTCTTCTGTAGACATAGTTTCTCTTTGTTCTTTTCGTCTTTGATGATTTCTTTCTTGGCGGTAATGATGATACTCTTCATTTATATGCTCATTTGTCGTGTTTGAGTTAATTGTCTCTATAACCATCATTTCAGTTTCTTCAGATTGATTTAAATTAGTTTGGTGGTTGTTTATTTGCGATACTGTAAATAATTCTTCATTTGGCTGATGCATGCCATCGAAATTTTCATTGGTTATCCCATCTAAATTTCTACCTAAAGACTTATTTTGAAGCCTTTCTCGGCGTAGTCTATAAGCCTGACGACATCGAGCAAAATATGCTTCTTTTTCCTCCGGAGTGATAGCTTGTCTTCGTTCTCTTGCTCTTACTCGGTTAATTTCTCTTTGATCATCGGTTGAAACATTTATTCTTCTATTTCACCTTCTTTGATTATTCATTTTTGGTACGCAACTGTATTAAAATTATAAATATTCATGTATGATTAATAAGGCTTTAAATCTGTTGATCATGCACAATAATTTCTATAGTATTAAAAAAAGGGCAAAACTATATAACTAACAAACATAAATGTTAAACAAAAATGTAACAATGAAGCATTTAATACGATAATACTAAACGATATACATTTGTCTTTATTAGCTATCATTAAAGACTTGACGATAAAAGATTTCATCATAGTTGTCTTCATTGTCACCATCCATTTTTCTCCAAATAATTTATCTTCAAAAATAAACGAAGTCAAATAAGATTAGATAATGAATACTTGTTATTATATATATGTATGTGTACGTATGTGTGTGCGTGTGTGTATACTTATATATATGCATACATATACACACACACACACATACATATATGTATATATACACGTAATATATTAGTATATAACTTACCAACTCAGAAGTAAAATTTGGGTCTCAGCCATAGTCGTCTATCAAGAGGGTGTGTTGGTCGTTTCGTGATTGTTCTTGCACTTCTTTTTTATTTTTCCATATTGTAGCTTTTGTAGGTGATGCCTTATCCTGTGCTGATTTTTGTTTATCGGATTGTTTGATGTCCATTGTTTGTTTTATGATTTTAACGCGCTAAAATGCAGGATTGTAAAGAGATGATAATTGTTTCATTCATGAGATATAAATGAATGAGCGCTAATTTTGAAATATTATGCATATCAAATTTAGGAGCAAAAAAAGAAGCCACATAATAACTTTTGGTTGTTTTATTCAGTGGTATCTCGCCTTAGAGAGCGTAATGACTGATTTTGTGCTCATCATATTTACTGATGTTTTGAAAGTAAGTGTGCTATTCGCATGCACAATGTAAAAATATATTCTAATTTTTAATCACTAAAGCTTGCCCACATATAGAATAACGTTCACCCATAAAGTGGTACCAACTTCATATTCGAATGGATACAACAGTTAGACAAAATCTTTAATAATAGCAGTTCTCTTCAGCAAAAGAATTAAACTAAAAAAAATTAGAATATAGAAGCACAGAGAAACCAATATTAGATGAGTATTGTTTGTTTTTAATAATATGCCGTGTCATTTGGAAAAACATGGCATATGTGTGTGGAGAACATTAGTTGCTGGGGTTTTATAGTCAACAAAATATTTAACGATGCTATAGTTTTTCTGTCAACAACGTGTATTATTATTATATGGTGATATCAAAGTATTGCCAAATATGTATTATTCAGGTGGGTGAGTGATTAAACGGTTATATGTTATAGATCAAAACTGAGAATTTTGGACTAAGATAAATAAGGGGACAAATTTCCCGAATATCTGCAACAGCCGTGAATCCTAAGTTGGACTAATAAATTACATTATATTAAATATTGCACGAAGCTACGTATGTCCATATGCTATTGTAATGAACAACCGAGAAAAGGTGTAACATATTTCTATTAGATCGTGCATATGCATCCTACAAGTACTCTAGTAATATTACAAAAAAGTAGCATTAGTACTAGCTTCATGAATAAGATATGCCATGTGAAGCATACTGTAAATAATGTAAAGATATATTGCTTAATTTCATGAATAAGATATATTGGTCATGTGAAGCAAACAATATTATCATTAATGGAAATTTCTGATTCTGAAATAAAATTAGTTTTCTATCGTTATTTCACTACCTTAATTAGATATAGTTAACAATATCATACTTAAATTATTTTTTTGGAGTATAGTTTGAAACCAATAAACATAACCAAAAGATTTTAAAGACAAATAGGACTGCACCATGTATGTTTGTTATCTTCTCGCATTTGGTCACATATAATCAAAGTTTGTTTTCTTTTCTTTTTTGCATGAAGACAAAGGCGGTAGAACTATTTTTCTACTCTGTTCACTTTGAAACCATAAATTTTGAGGCTGCAATGGTCGATTTCTTGTCTAATTTCAAACAAATTCATTTATATCTTTATATACACACATACAGCTTGAATTCTTAGTTCAAATACAATTTTTTATAATGATGTCATACTTGATTATAAATTTAGTGTCGGAAATTTATAAATATCTTTGAATGTATCCACACACTTTTAAATAATTTAGTACAAATTTATAATGATGATTTTAACATAATAGATTTAAAATTCTTGCGATTTTAAAAGTAGTTGTATTTCTATGATACTGTTAATGCTATGATACGGTAAGTACTTTCATGCAAAAATATTTAATAGATGCTTGCAATTTAGGTGTCTCTCTTAATTCTATAATACTGAGAGGTGAATCTCTTGGAGATGCTAACAAATCATAGTACTCGTTTACAACAATAATCACGTGTGAATCGACAAAGGAATCTATAGCTAGAAAAATGTATTCACGTTATTTATTGGTTTATTACCATAAAAGTGTATAGTATAGCCATAAATCATCTATACTATATTTTATACTTGCCATAAAACATCTATAGGTAAGAATCTGTAAGCAGAAAAATCGTGATATTAAGCCATATATGCATAGTAATAGGCTTGCACATTAAGCCATATATGCATAGTAATAGGCTTGCACATTCTTTGACATCCAGTGGCTATGCGTTAGTGGAAAAAATGCCTTCCTATAATTAATTAAAATTATTCACTAATAAAAAATGTATACAATCATAATAAACAGTCTGTGATATTGTGATAACATGTTGAAAACTTCCAATTTTAAAAATATTAGATAAGCAATACCATTCTGTAACTGAAAAGAACATGACGTATATGCTTAAAATTCAACCGTGGATAATTTTTTTACAACCAAGACTGCATGGGATGCTGCTAGAACTAAATACATACGTGAAGATTGAATAGATATTGTACATGATAGAGCTAATATGTTAAAGATGCCACTTACAACATATAAAGCAATATTCTGGCAGGCTCTCTATAGGACACCACTAAGTAAATAGGATTTGCGTGTTGTTTGAGTTATGGAGATGCAGTTGTTGTTTGTAGTTTGAGTTTGCAGATAAGAGCTAAGGAGAATGTATGACACCATATATACAGAGAGAGGAAAGTACAACTCCAACGTTATCTTAGCATGGAGATAGACATATGACTTGCTCTATTTATTGTAGGGGTGGGTGCGGGTCGGTTTGGTACGATTTGGAGTCCAAACCGCTTTCGCACCATATCAAACGGTTAATCAAAAATACAAATCATTATACCAATCCTTTAAACAGTTCGGTTTCGATCCGGTTAGAATGTAATACGGTTTGGTTTCGGTCCGGTCCGGTTTGAACCCATATTAACTATGAAATAAAAGAATTATTTCCATCAACAATCAAGGGCAACCATGTGAAACTTTTACATCTAAAGGTCAAAACACACAATGTTATACTGAAATGAAAGATTAGTTCTTAATTGTATGAATATTTCAATTTGACATTTACCTACAAGTGAGATTTTTTTTGTTAGATTAACCAAACATCAACATTAATCAATGCATAATCATTAAGGAATATGAATAGAAGAAAATTATAATTAGCATTAATTCACAAAAAAATGAGATGAAAATTATTATACCAAAACTATAACTTCTTCCCTTACGTCAGCGATTGTTATTAATATAACAACAACATACGCTAAAAATAGAATGTACATCGTTAGAATCTAAAATAAGATAGGAGTTGCTTATATTTTTATCATAAGATTACTAATATAAAGTTTCGGTTCGGTCCGGTTTAATATGGTTGGTTCAATCGTCCAAACCGCAACCGAACCATATCGATGCGGGTCGGTCCGGTTTGGGGTATCAGCTTTGGTTAGAAGATTCGGTGCGGGTTTCCATACCGCTTTTGCGGCCCGGTGTAGACGGTTTTCGTATAGCGGTGCGATTTATGCCCACCCCTAATTTATTGTATTCCTTTTTGTTTAAAGGGTATTCCCGGAAATTCACGTCTACACCAGATAAGTGTGACACTAAAACTATTACAACTATTATTAAAGGTTATTATTATTATTATTATTGGCTGTTTTAAACTAGATAATTCTGTTAAAGATGGAATCCTATGAAAAAAAGAAATTGTTTAAAGGTAACTTTTACTTACATAAATGGTTTCTTTAAGTTTATCCATATTATAATTACATTAAGCTAACCCACAAATTATTGGTAAGTTGATCCGCATGTGGACTAACTGGCAGAATTTGCTATTATGATTTATATTCATTTATTTACTCTTTCACTTTACGGTATATAATTCTATTTTCGTACGTATGGGATACAAAATCTGTACATTAGATTACGCATTTATTGTATATATAAAAACCCAAATTCATATTCTATCTGAGGTAACTATAATAAAATTATAAGATTTAGGACTATCCACGTATCCTTATAGGCTTGAATCATTGTCACAATTGTATATACTTTACTCATTTTCCTACAAATTGTATACAAACTTAGCTGTAAATCATCGGGTGGAAAAATATATAAATTTTAATGTCCAACTGCAGTTAAACTGTATTATATTCTACTTTTCAGCCATGAAACATCAATTAGAAAAAAAATTCAAAAAAAAGTAACAACAAGTAAGACTTCCATATAGTTTTGCACCATTCTCTAACTTCATCACACATATGGAATACCTAAATAATATATAAAAGACCGAGTGTCCTTCAATCTCACATGTAACATTATAGTTTACATGAAAATTTTAAAAAATTTGTACATTATTATTTCTAAATGCAAATGTGCAATCCCATTCTACTATTTGATCTCCTAAACATAGTATATTACTAATTTAAATGATAAACTAAATCACAACGAAGAGATAAAGTTGAATAAATAAGTAAAATAAATGTATAAATTACTACAATTACCGTATTAAATTTTGATCTTTTAGGATTATTCGAACTTTGCCTAAAATCACAGTTGATGTTTTTGTCTTCTTCTTTTAAGGCTTTAATCAGCCACTCATCGTCTTCAGCATTATTCTCAAATAAAATCCTAAACATCCTTCATTTTGACTCATAGTACAATTAATAATTCCCTCAAGATTACTTGAATTTTTCTTCTCAAATATTTTTCCTTACACATAAAAAGTATAGTGAGTTGCACAATATTTTTCATGTCTATTACTAATATTGATTATCAATTTAAATCAAAGATTATAGCCACCCTTGATGGTACAAAAATATTTCATGTTATTCAATGGAGTAGTTGAAGTATCAAATTATTTACCGTTGCAATAGAAAAGAAAGCGTAACGTATACTATAAAAGATGAGAAGAAAGAAGAATACACGGTGAATAAACTAATCATTTTTTTAAATTATGTAAATAGTCAAAGATGCTATTTTTGTGGATTGAGTAGGAGATGAAAATTGTGGATTCATATAAAACTTACCTTGTTTGAATTATATATTTTTGTTGGGGGAGTAAACATAACATTCTCAACTTATAAAAGTAAGCAAAATCACTTAATTACCATTTTCATGATTTTCACTTTGTCTAATTCCACGAACTGTATTAGGTCAAAAACTATTCTTTATGTCTCCCGATCTCTAAACCTCATGCGCTAATTACATAATTTAAAGAAGCGGGAATTAGAGAAAAAGACAAACATAACAATATTTTTTCTGGATCTAGGTCACTAGTTCTAAAATTTGGAAAGAATGACAAACTTTATTCTCAAATAAAAATTTCCTCCAACTTATGGTCGAAGCCTCACCCACACTACATCACCTCATCATGGCAGCCTTCTCCTCCACTACACCATCTTAGGACTGCATCACTTCACCACCTCATCTCATCCACCTCGTCCCTTAAAACACAATCGATCTCGTTATCGCCTAAGCATGTCGAGAGGCCCAGCCTTAAATCCTAAATCACAAAGGCTGTTAGATGTCGTTAATGCACCACCGCACCAATACACCATCATGAAATGCCACATCATAAGATCCGGACACATAATCGTCGATTAGAAGGAAAAAAATCATTCATTTTAGTTCAAACAACGCTAAATCAAACTAGCACCATTGTCCGTTTCTACAATTTAAAAATACAAAAATAAGTTAGCATTATACACTTATATAATGCCATCATCATTCTCAACAATTCAAAAAGTGCTAATTAAATTAACATAAAACCAACAGAGTGATACTAATTTTTTTATAGTTCAAAAATGCTAAATCAAACTAGCATAATTGTTCGTTTTTAGAATTTTAAAACATGGTAAATCAAGCTAGCACCATTATTCATTTTAAAGGTTTTTAAATCAAATTAGCATTGTACATATATAATTCTATATTCATTTTCACAAACAAATAATGTAAGTTATATTTAGTTTTTTCGGCTGCTAATTGTTTAAAAAAATTGGCCACCAGCAGCAACCACCGTCACTGCCACTAAACTCGATGCATGACTCTACCATGCATCATTGCTGCGATTGTGACACCCATCTTATTTGACTACTAAAAAGCCACTGCGACACAAAAACATTTGATTTAACAAAATGAACCCTAATCATCATGACCATATTAGGAATTTTTTGGGGTCACCACACAATTAAATTTAGAAGAGAAAGTAGTGAAGAAAGCAAACAAAAATGATTCCCTCAAAAAAAAAACTTTTATTGACTCAATCGAAAAATTACAAAAGAGACCTAAAATTGAGAAGAAATTTCAACCCTGAACACCCAATAAAATTCACTTTTCCTACACACATCTTATGAACCCTAGACATGTCTATTTAAAATAGACTTAATAAAATATCCTCTCTAAGAAGCTATTGATACTTTCATAAATCTTTCCCGTGTAGATAATTTGCTGCCTTCTATAATGCAATAAAAGAGGCAACTAATCACCCTACCAAATACGCAAAATCTCCAAAAGGTGCAATTAGTCACACTTCAAAATCTTTCAAATCTATCAAATAAGCAATGAATGTGAGTCATAATTCCACACAGACTCAGATATCTCCAAGATCAACTTAAATGTGGAATATATATCACCAAAATCTAACAATCTCCACCTTGACACAATATTCTATAAATGTCATCCAAGCTCCTCATAGAAACTCAAACTCTCAACAATATATATAAGAAAACAAATGTCTCCACCACAAGGCTAAAACTCCCTCCAAACTATGCATGCCCACCAATCGAACATGCACGTCATCAACAGATCAGAATTGCTTGTAATACCACAAAGACCTCCAAGTAGGCTTTGCAGTTTTCTGTTGTTAACTCCACCTTGATTCAGACAGACTTGTATCTCCAACTTCACCTGTATAAGATTTTTTAATTTTTAATGTTTTTCAAAGCAAGTAATAAATATTGTTGCTTTTCTTCTTCACTCGCACCATCTCTCTATTACCCTTCATAACCCTACTTATGCCACCTTGAGTCGAGAAGTTACAACCTTTCACTTCTAGTTGTCCAACAAAAATGAGATTCCTTTTAATTTCTGAGATATGCCTTACCTCTATAAGTGTCACTAACCTTCCAGTATCCATCTTCAACCTGACTGCACCTGTTCTTTGAACATGTAGATCTCCACCATTAGCCGACTCTACCTTGCACGCTTCCTCCTTATAATCCGTCAATGCTTCCCTTCGATTACATATGTGGAAACATGCATCAGAATATAACACCTAATCTCCTCCCCAACTCATATCAATACGAAAAACATCATTGCTAATGCCAAAAATTTTCTCCTCATACTTGTCTACCTCCAGTTTATTTTTGCTTCCTTTTTTAGTTTTCTATCTTCTCTTAATTTATTGCAAAATTTTAGCGGATGACCTGGTTTTTCGCAGTAATAGCAAATGATGTTTTGATCCGTATTTGGTTTGAAAGAGCGTCTTTCTCTCCTTGCAAGGTGGACCTTAGCCGATGGATTTGTAGATCCTTTTCTTTAATGGCATTTCGTTCCGATGAATTTATCCTCCGCATCTCCTGGCTAAGAAGGCTTCTAGGTACAGTCTCTATGGAAACAACACCATTAAAATTTGAATTATTCAACACGACTACAAGAGTTTTCCAACTTTTAGGCAACGAGCTCATTAATATTAGAGCTTTAGTTTTGTTATCAACTTTGAAGCTTACCACCTACAATTGGTTCACAATTGCTTGAAATTTGTTGAGATGTTCACCAATCGATTCGCCTTCCTTTAGTTTTAGATTGACCAACCTTCTCATCAGAAATGCCTTATTTGTCGTAGAATTTTTTGCATGAATCCTTTCCAGTTTCATCTATATTCCAAAAGCAGATATTTCACAAGCAACAATATGAAAAACAGAATTCTCTATAAAACACCAAATGGCCACTGCCACCTTTCCATCCAAAATTTCGCACTTTGCTACATTTATGTCATTTGGCCTTTCCTCTTTGTTTTCCAAGGGTTGGTGAAGATCATTAAGATATAGACAATCTTCCATCGTCTCCTTCCACAACCCCCAGTTCTATCCATTAAGCTTTTCAACACTTATCTTCTCCATAGTCAAAGACTCTTCCGCCAATTTATGTAGCTGACTCTAATACCAATTGTTAGGAATTTTTCAAGATCATTACAAAACTAAATTTAGAAAAAAAAAGTAGTGAAAAAAGAAAAAGATGATTCCCCAAAAAAATAAAAACTTTTATTGATTCAACCATGAAAATACAAAAGACCCCTAAAATTGAGAAGAAATCTCAACCTCGAACACCCAATAAAATTCACTTTTCCCATACACATCTTATGAACCATAGACATGCCGATTTATAATAGACATCATAAAATATTTCTTTAAGAAGCTATTTAATAGTTTCGTAAATATTTCCCATGTAGATAATTTATTGCCTTCTCTAATGCAATAAAAGAGTTAACTAATCACCCTACCAAATACACAAAATCTCTAAAAGATGCAATTAATCACACTCCAAAATCTATCAAATCTAAGAAAAGACAAAGAATTTGAGCCATAATTCCACCTAGACTCAAATATCCTCAAGATCAACTTAAATATGGAATATTGTATCACCAAACTTCACAGACCAATCCCTAAGCTCCTACCACATCATCGTTTCTTAAATGTCATACATTGTCTCTTCGCCAGCTAAGCCTTTGTTATTCAATCACGCCGAGATAAACCTGGTTTGCGATACATATTAGTAACAAGTTTGGTCTTCGAACCAAAAACAAAATGTGGTATCCTTGCTTTGAAAAATTTCATTTTTAAGCCATTATTCCTATTTTCCACTATAAACAAACTACATTGAAACCATTATATGCACACTGGTTTGTCTTAGTAGTTACTTGACGAATGCACACATGCATGATTAAGCCTTAAATGTAAATGGAATAACATGATAAGGTGTAAACAAATTAGTATGAAATAATGGACTTGATTTAAGTTCAATGCCACTATCCTTTTTTATTATAGTATTTCTTTAACATATAGACAGTGCCTACATCGCTTGGACTAAAGCATAAGATGCACAAATGTTCCATATAAAATAATATTTAGTTAAGAACAAACCATCAAATCCTTATAAAAAAAGGCATTTGTTACCAAAAAAAACATAAAGAAACAATTTCGATTCAGGTTAAACAGAAGCACACCCAAATCCACTAGCAAAAACATAATTACATTAGGAAAATAATTATTGATTATCCTATTTAAAAATGCTATTATTTTAGCATAATTTGGTATGGACTATGAAGGAAGGAAAATTGAAAATCTCAAGACGTCATAATTACTTTGGCCCTTCTACCTAAGACTGACTTTAAACTGCATAATAAAGTATTTCCTTCTTGTTTACTAGATTGTGCATATTATGATATAAATATAGGCTTTATGTGATCTCATATCTTCTTTATAGCTTGAGGGAATTAATTCTGCAAAAAAGCTGACTTGAAATAAAGTGCAGCTAACTGAAAGACAATATATTTTGTCATATCTTAAATATACATTACAATGTAGTAATTCGAATCAAAATGACTATTATTTATTGTTTAATGTGATATATATGAAAATGAAAATATTATTTGTAACTGGTGTAGAAAATATAACGTTTAGTTAACTCAAAAAAAGATCACTATAAATTATGATTTTACCAGTTGTATAGTACGTGCTCTATAAACATCCTTGTTTAATATATATATATATATATATGTATGTATATTATATGTATATATGTATATATATGTATATTATATGTATATATGTATATGTGTGTGTGTATATATATATTTATTTAATAAAATATATGTTAGAATCATCTTCCTAATAGAGTATCATATCTTCATCTTTCTATAAAAGAATTAAATCTTCTATTGAGGATCAAATTCAAGTAGGTGATTGCAGTGAAGAATTAGCCGCATAGGTTAGAGATGCTACAAATGAGGTCATGTTAACACACTTTCCATTATTGAACAATACGAAAAGTACCATCTAATGATACAAAAAACAAATCATGGTACGTAGGCCTAATATGTAAGGAATTATACACCAAGAAGATTAGTCTAAAAGCACACTTCCATATTAGTGCTAATAATAAGGTTTCCTGCTTGTTAATCATACCAAGCACAATCATTGTCAATGTACATTCCTCATTAATGAATGTGCCCCTCCAGTAAAGACTTAGCTGTAGAAAAAAAGGGGAAATCATAAAAATGAACTTTCATTTGAAAAAGATTCTCATTTATAACCAATATGAGAATAACAGTACGATGTTAAAGTACTATATTGAATATATATATATATATATGTAGTAGTAATTAAAAGATATAAACCATCAAACATAAGTCAATTCAAAATTATAGAAGTGTTATACATTGGAATAATTAACATACCATAAGATTAAGTTATGGTAAATAATAAATAACAGTTTAGGAAATCCCAACATGACTTCAAACCCGTGCCTGTTTCATTTTCAATTAGTCTCATTCTTATTCATGTTAAACATCATTCAGATTCTCCTAGCTCTGCCCATTAATTTCTTCAACACTTAACTCTCGACATTTTACCTATATGTCCTATTATTGTAGTATCAAAAGTTTAATGTTGTGAATTACAAATTAAGAGGTGGGATTAGTATATAATTTATATATTTGACACAATGATTACAATAAATATGCAATCATAATTACTGTCATATACTTACTATAGTTTGAAGTCGATACAAAACATACACATTTGATGCAATGTTTGCAAAAGTTTTGAATCATTAGCCTGATTTGAAATTTATATGTACTAGACACCGCATAAAGTTTGCTTTTGACTTATGCCATGAGGCTTAACCCCATTGTGGTATCTCTTAATATTATTACTCTAAAATGGGGCATAGTGTGTACCATGTTGTTCTCAATATCTTTAGTTTTGGTGAAACTGATATTCTATGTCTGTTTTCAAATTGTAAAAGCCAAGAATTCATTGTATAAAAGTAATTTACAAACTTCTAATTAATACCTATTGTTTTTCTTTCACTTAGAATATTGTTTATAGAGTCATATTACTTTGTTTTTATGGTTTGGTCACATTTTGCAGTTTTATATTTGTTTTAATCAAACGCACCCTATCCATATTTGCATTCATAATCAACTTTACTTCAAGGATTTTTCATCTGGTAGCAATTATTGTTTAACAAGAAAAGGCAACATAAAACTGGTAAACAAAAGCTTCGGCTTTGGCCAGTTAAATAAGCAGATAGATGGATTCCCACAACCTTGTTAGGAATGGTATGGACAAAAAGCCTATATAATTTCTTCTTTTACCATACATTCACAAAACACATATATTTTCAAATGATAGATGCAAATTATGTATAGGTGCATTTTACAGTGTGTGTGTATATATATATATATATATATATATATATATATATATATATATATATATATATATATATATATAATACGTGATGTATCCGTGTCTATAAAATTGACCAGGTCCCTAAACATAAGCAAGGTGAGAGAACGCCTTGAAAGGCTTTTTTATAAGTTTGAATTAGGGAAGATACAACATATACCGATTGGCTTGTCAGACTTGGATTCCAATCGTTGGAGAAGCTTAAAGTACAAGAAAACATTATAACTAGATCCTGAACTTTGTATATTTGCTAACATTTTGTTATTTTTGGACAACTTAATACTTTTTCTGGATATGTAGGATGTTGTCACTACTATGGTCATTGATTCTATAACACCAACAGAAGAACCTGTTGCTATTCGAGATTCTGAAATTGGTAGGAAAAAATCCCTCCAAGAAAAAACAACTAAATATTACAAGGAGTTTGACCTAGGGTATAATTTGTTGGAACCTAAAACCAAGCAACACCGAAAGAAACAATGTACATTATTCCTTTATTACCTATAGGTATGTTATAATTGTAACACCATATAATTTGTTGTTAGTTATTTAATTAGTTAGTTAATTAATTAGGCTCCAAAAAAGAAATTCGTGCAAACAATGAAATTAGACTAGAAAACTTACACCATTGCATAAGTGGCGAAGTTCTGAACAACTTTCATATTTAAAGTTTAGGATCGAAGACCAAATGAAGAAGTTATGGATGAAAAATGAATTCGGAATGGAAATAATTCTAATAAGAAAATTAACGTTTTATGTTAATTTACCCAGACAGGTCGACCTACTATTATAACCGACGGACCAGGGGCTATCAACTTCTAGGTAGGGGCAGTCGACCACTCCTTGTGTGGTCGCCAGGGTTAGCCTAGGCCCAACGGCCCTGATTTGATGTATTTTGATCTGACAACAGAGGTTAATTCTTATGCCTATAAATTCAAGACTAACCTTTCTCATATTATTCTGGAAGCAGTAGCGAAACTCTAGCATTTCTTCTTTACCACTTTCTTTCTAAACAATAAAAATAAGGTATTTATATCTATATTCATAAAAATTACAGAATAATAAAAATCTAATAAATAGAAAAAGAGAAGAGAATCAACTATATGCATATTTGAATTAATTTATGTATATTTATATATTTGTATCTATTTACTCTCCCATCTCAAATCTCTTCTTAGATCTATAATTCTAATACATGTATATACCATTTTATACATATTTCTTGGATTAAAAAGGATTTGGATCGCTTTTAAAAGGAGAAGTGGAAAATTTTACATTTTTTTATGATTTTAAATCTGTTCTGCTTTAGACATTTGATGTTTATGTCTAAATCAATTGTATTTGTGAATTATAGGCCTAAATTAGAGTAGATAACTATTGCCTGCATGTTCTTACTTGAGATCTAATTCGAAATATGTTATACTTAGATATAGAAATCAGTCCCAAAGATTTTAAAATTTGAATAATGTATATTTTTATTCTATATCTGTGCTGGAGTGTAAAATAGAATTTTTGGATTATTGCTTAGTTTGTGCTTGGTTGTAGATTTTTCATAATTTAATTTTTGGAAAGAACAACCATTTGATTTTTATTAATTTGTTTACTTTTTCCATTTTTCATTCAAAAGGCAGCGTTTTATTTAATAAGGATATCCAAAATATTCATTCCTTGTAATTTCAAAAGGAGTCAATCTTTCCTCTTTGTGTTAAACTAATTTATGGTAATAGTAGCAGAAAATCTTTCTAAGAAATCCAATTTCGAAAAATTAAATATGAAAAGCATACTCTAGTTAAATATTTAAGACTATGATATATTTGGATAAGAATAGATAGTTTCATCATGTAGTTTATATGTATTCATTGTGTTAATAAATAAGAACAACGTTTATTTCTGTGTTATTTATGGGTATTGTTCGTTATTATTATTATATTTAGGGAAGCGAATATGTAGAATTATGAAATGTAGCAATTCCTGTTAATGGGCAATAAATTAAGAATTTCCAATAATTAATAGGAAATAAAAGATTGTAACCCTAATTAGTGGGAAATTATTGGGAAATAATGATAGGATTAGATTAGGGGTTAAAATTGGTTAGTATGGGAATTAAATACTGTCACTCCAATTAATGGAAAATTAATGAAAGTGAATTTAAGAGTCACAATTAATAGGGACAAGTGGATTTATCGAACTGATACCAATGGAAAAGATATAAAAAGTTACTAATTTAAAATTAGTAATCATACATAAATGTCTTAGAAAACGTCTATTAGGATTTTATGGACAAACCAATATTTAAGAGCATTAAAAAAGGATTCATGGGTAGATAAGTATTTAAAGTAAATCTAGTTGCCTTAAATGGAAAGGGAATTGATAAGCTAAGTCCAATGCAAGCCAAAGATGGCATAAGTAAGGCATAGGATGGTTAATTGGATTTAGCAGTTTAGTGATGCGAGGTCAGTATGGTTGCTCGATGGAAGCTAGTCCTTCACTTTGAGACAACTAGTAGTCAAGTGCACGTACTGTGATGTGAGATATCGCTAATCCTAAGACCACGATGGCATGAGAGATTGGAACTACTTTATTAATTGGAAAGTACTAAACGATCTAAATTTGAAATTAGGAGTGGTCAGGGATATCTACATAGGGATTCGTTTATGGTTTGAGGTATTAAGAGGATGTAGAGTCCGCCTCTCTCCTAAAAGGACGTACTAAGTAACCTAGCTAGGTTCCAAATAAATAAGGATATCACAAAAAGGATTCGCTTCGGGTTTGAGGTATAAAGTAACTGATCTATGGTTCACGTCTCTCTTATAAAAGAAGTACTAAATAGCTTGTTAACAATAAAAAATTCACTTAAGAATGTAGGTATGAAAGAAGGCTTATTATTCCCAAATTTCTCGCTTATGAATTTCTCATCACTTATCATCTTTAGATGAGGATCTTTTAATTTCCATTATCCCCAGATTTAGATTTTAGGAATTATATTATTAGAAATTTTAATACTATCACAATAATATAAACAAATTATTGGACATATTCTTACATAAATTTCAAATTAATAATAAGAATGTAACGTCCCGCCTTTCCGCACGATTTAAATCGACGATAAACCACACAGGTCAGACTTAAACCATACAGAAGGGCGGATACTTATGGGGTAAAAAGAAGGAAGAAATAAAACAAAATAGAATCTTGTAGCAGAACGATAAAATATAATAATCAAATATACAGTTCATGAAACATTTTTACAAATATTCGATTTTACTTCTACAATACATATCAGAGTTACACATACCAGAGTATAATAATTAATGCAGCGGAAACAGTATGCATGTGAAATACTATAATAAATAATAATAATAATATAAATCTTCATCTTCGTCCTCCAGAGCTAAAGTCTTCGAATCCTGAAACGCTCAGGCCGACCCCAGCGAATTGAAAAGACAAACACTCGAGTCAGAACTAAAAGATCTTATGTACGTTAAATCAACAGTAAATAAATATGAGAGCAGTAACTTAAGAAATGCTTGAGATTCACATCTCCTAAGGATCCGTTAAACTATTTACTATGTAGTAATATTTCGCTATTATAATAATGTCTATTAATAAAATAAACTTACCTTTAAATAGCATTAAGGCTTTACATTTTCCACCTTAGCACGTAATAGTCCCAGTAGTCCATCCCATATCATGGTCCCTCCTGATCGGGAAGCCACCAAAGGATACCACACGGGCTACAGGAGAATACCAAACTCTTACAAGGTGCGATAGGGTAGGTGACACGACACAACTAGGCAATGCCAGGGTGGACATACCAATTACGCTTCCGGGTCGGTGGTAACGCGTAGCGCACAGCTACCACCCACCTCGAGCCACACTCCCAAATGTGAAAAATCAAAAGTGGCCACCGAATCAATCCAAAAGTCAAAGTATAATATCGAAGGGATGTATCCGGTCAAAGGTGCTACCTTATTAACCCGTCGATCGCTCCTGTTTTAGCCACCTTATGCCAACTCACGGGAGTTGGGTCCACGTATTTACTTCAAAGGAAACGCCGCCACCATCCTACTTCATTTTGGAATCTCCACCGCGTACACGGTTGTTAAAGTGGTTTTCGGAGTTGGCAGAGAGTATGAAAACTTCGGATCTCGGTCTCTTCAACAACCAAACGTTATTATAACACACGGTTATTTCATAATAATTTATACTACAAAACCAGAATATAATATTCGTTTAAAACTACATAAATACGATATCATTTCTGTTTTTAAAACCCAAATCAACATGATATCATTTTTATTTCGAAATATCTTTTTCCAAAATCATAGCACTTCCAAATCTATATACCTTGAAAACCCATAGCTTTGAAGCATAACTTCTAATACATAAGTGGTTTAAATATTAATTTTCTTTATGTAATAAATTAGCTTCTTAAATCCCACAAATCAATTCCAAATACAGATTTGAATACCAAACAACCATTTCAATTTCCATATATTTCAAAGCTTTAATTTTCAATATTTCAAACTAAATTTTATAATTCATAAATATATATATATACACACATACACACACCAAATTCTCTTCAATATTATTTATTTTTGAAATATTTCCTTAATAAATCCAATATTCTTTAAATAAAACTTCAAATTCAATAACTGAATATTCCTCAATTTATTTAGATTTCATACATTTCACTTAAATCACCTAAAACACGAATTAAGTTATAAAACCATATTCTTTAAAATCTCAATTTCAATAAGTTCTAAATGGATCCCTATTAAGTATAACTCTTAGTTAGATAAAACCTCAAATCAATTTCGACTATCTTCTCACCCTTGATTTATAAAAATCAATATAACTCTATATTAAAATATAATTTAAGGAAATACATATCTATATTAAATTTAAAAAAGATCAAACTTTATTATTATTCTTATTTTATACTTAAATTTTTTTCATTTATGGCTTAAACCAATAATTTAACTATATATAAAATAACATTTATAAAATATCCAAATCCATATCTCATAAAATCATATATTTCTTTACAAAACCATAGAAATTATTTCAAAATATTTTTATATATAGACCGCGGTGTCTGTATATAATTTTCTATCCTATGGTCAAGTGATACAGATATTTATCATTTCAATCCGTAATTTAAAATAAAAATTGCGGTTATATCATTTCAAACCGCAATGCCGAATGAAAAAAAAGCATAACAACTTGCAGATTATGATGATATAAACAAAACATCCATTCATCCATCATAAAATCATACATCCAGCACAATCATCATCCAAAACAGTCAATAAATATCAATATATAACTGATAATATATAATAGATAATTAACTAGCAGTTATATTCAATAATAAATTAAATAACGATTTAATTTAAATAAATGCAATTAACTGAGATGATGATTAAAAATATAAAAACAGTCATAAATAAATTCATAATCACAACATACATTAATTTAACAAACATAAGAAATTTTAGAAGTTATGAGTGGGTTAAAAACACTCACCGTTTTGAATTTAAATTGAATTTAAGTTCAATTTAAACCCAAAATTTGCACAGTCTCCAAATTCATCAAAACCAGCGCCAAAGTGTCCGGAATTCCAGTACGAGCCTAGCGGAGAAACCGCGTGTGAATTGGATCATGTATGTGAAAGTTATACGCGTTAGAGCAAGTTGAAATTTGAATAAACGATAAAATAAGCAACGAATTGGCTAAAGCCACGTCACCTTCTTCCCAAATCACGCAAACCCCAGAACCCATCAACGTGCTCGCCAACCTACAATCGCACGCAAGCAGAGGGGATCAGCTTTCGATCAAAACACCCCCACACGCACGCCACACTCCGACACGCCTCCGCTTGAAGCCACTTCTCTTCCGCCACCGTCGTTTGTCCCCCAAAACCCGAATTCTGGCGATCAGAAGCACGTTCAACCCGAAGTAGCCGTATGGATGTAAAGAGGACGGAGAGCTCTACGAATTCTTTATTGACGATGACGTGAAACATTGAATGGATCGATCGAAAAATAGGATGGAAGGTCGATAGCTCGCGGCCATTGAAAAGGGCGGCTGCAAATGCTTCTAGGGTTTTAGAGAATATTTTAATAATACAAATTTTTTTTGTTTAGCGTGTCTTATATAGTTAGGTCCATAAACAGACCGAACTCCAATTTAAGCGTGCCGACAGGTTATCCTAACGTATAAAGGCCTTCTGAACACAATAGAACTGATTTCGAGGCTCAATCCCATCATTTTCATATAGGTTACAGTTAAAGTCCAATTGGTTTGAAATGATAATAACGATCCGAAAAGCCCGCTCCATCTCCGTAATGAAAGTAGGTCATCCTATATATCAAAATAGATGTTTTTAAATATTTTAAACGCAATGGAAAACATTTCAAGTCCAAATTCCATCGTATGAAGAAGTTATGCTAAAATCAATATTTTCCAAATTGATTTCAATTGATTTTAATTTCATAGATTTCAAGGCGTTTCGCGCTCGTACGATCAAACAACAAGTCCGATCATTACGAAACTTAAAACCCTATAATAATTCACCGTTACGGATCCGATGAAACTGGTTTCGTCGAAATCCGAGTCAGTAGCCAAAATGGCTATTTTTACATTAATTAAATAAATTAATAATTAATTAATAAAATCCAATTATTTATTCCAATTCTAAAATTGAATAATTTTATCACTTTTATATTTCTCAATCATCTACAAAAATTTAAACAAATTTATATGTCAATTTAAAGTTGATTGATCTATCAATTGCAGTGTTAAATTTTCAATTCCATTATATTCAAAATTATAAATTAAATTTCCAATAATTCTATTTAGTTTACTTTTCATTCTTATTATTCAATTAATTATTATCCACTAGATGAAATTAACATTGGTACATTGTTTATTCCCTTTATTATTCTCAAATTCCATCTTCAATTCAATTAGCGTAATAAATTAAATTTCGCTTATAATAAATTCATTTACCAATTAATTAGGTAATTTATAATAATTGTTATATTATTAATGGAATTGACGTTAATTTCAAATATTATCTCAATTTGCATTAAGATACTTTAAATGAAATTTATTTCCCATTGCACTAATTAAGTCAATTACTACAATTGCTATCAAATTAAATCCTATGATCAAAACAAATAGGTAATTTACAACAATTATAACCATTAAACTTTAATTACCTTTAAGTTTATTTCCTTCAAACAAATATTCTAATTACTTCAAGAACATTGATTTTATTCAATGACCATTTATTATAATTTAAATTCATCAATCTAATTCAATGCTTACATTTTGTTTTCATATATTCAATTTTGTAGCTAAGTATACATCAACATTATTTCCCTTGATTTGAATTTCATTCAATTTGTTTATAGTCAACTTATATTAACATCACTACCTTTTATTTTAATTATCAATTCATTCATAAAATACTAACCATACCTTATTACCAAATATTACCTTAAATATACACAAATGAAATATTAAATTCCATTTATTGCAATAGGTTCCAATTAATAGTGATTGCGCTAAATTAGTTATTTATCAACTTGCATTAACATTATTACATTTATCCAACTCCTATTACAATTAATATTCCCAATAAATTTATTTAGCTTTCTATTACACCATTTACTATCTTATAAATAAATTTTTTGTTCCCTTTTGAATTTACACCCACACTTTCCGTTATTATATTAATTACCATTAAAGTACATTTAGCTAACTTTATTCTTCCCAACCAATTACCATCTATTATTATAACTTTACAATAATAAATTCATTAATTGACATTTCATTCAACCTATTAATTATTAACCTAAATTAGCACTGTTACGTTTTAATTTACTTATTAGCTTATAACAAATGCTACCATTAGTTTATACACTAATTCATTCCATTTCCCTTCATTATACATTATTTTATTAGTAAGTTAACATTTTAAATTATTAATTTTCCTTTTGTACCCCATTATAAATAAATGCACACATTAATTAAGATTTTAAATCAATTTAATCATTTCATCTTGGTAACATTTTTTCATTACAATAAGAATATAATTAACATGTACACTGTTTCACTTATTGGAATTACATACAAGTTATTAACAATTAACTTACATTTATACTGTTACATTCAAGTTATTAAAAGTTAACTTACCAATCTTATCCAAGTTATTATTTCCATTAATAATTCACTAAATTTTTATTTCCTTCAACGTTAGGTTACCAAAATCTTCTTAAATTAAGAAATTTAGTTACCGAATTTTACGGGTCATTACAAAGAATGTCTACTTGTACTTTGTAGAAAATAAGGAAAGCCATTGAGGATGAAACAATTCAAAAGAGAATTCTTGAATTTTCTTCCTAAAGAACAAAAACATCTTTCATATAAGGGGGACTAAATGTTGACCATATAGTTCACTCAAGAATGAAGGTATGAAAGAAGCTTCCGAAGGAATCAAAAGATAGGTTCTACAAGTGTAGAAGAAGGCCTGTGAAAGCATTATAGAGGCATCGCGTGAGTTGAGAAAAAACGAGTTCTGTAACGTACCGCCTTTTTGTACGCTTTAAATTGACGATAAACCACACACGTCAGACTTAAACCATACGAAAGGGCGGATTGTTATGGGGTAAATAAGAAAAAGTAGATAAATAAAAAAATAGAATCTTGCAGTAGGACGATAAAATATAATAATCAGATAAACAGTTTATGAAGCTGTTTTACAAAAATATTTGATTATACTTATACAATACATATCGGAGTTACACATACCAGAGAATAATCAATAACAATGCAGCGTAATAATGTGATGTAGTGGAATATTATAATAAATAATAGTGATATAATCTTCATTTTCGTCCTTCAGAAATAAAGTCTTCAAATCCTGGAATGCTCGGACTGACCCGAACGAATTGAAAAGAAAAAACACTCAAGTCAGAACTAATAGATCTTATGTAAGTTAAATCAACGGTAAAATATGAGTGGAACGGCGTTAGAGATGTTTACGGGATTTGACATCTCCTATTCAGTGTCTAACGTGAGTGCAGTAACTTAAGAGATGCTCGAGATTCACATCTCCTAAGGATCCGTTAAACTATTTACTATGTAGTAATATTTCGCTATCATAATAATGTCTATATTAAAATAAACTTACTTTTAAATAGCGTTAAGGAGTGACACAATATTCCCCTTAACATGTAATAGTCCCAGTAGTCCATCCAATATCATAGTCCCTCCTGATCGGGAAGCCAAAGGATACCACGCGGGCTATGGGAGAAAAACAAACTCGTACAAGGCTCACTAGGGTAGGTGACATGGCACAACTAGGCAATGCTAGAGTAGATATACCAATTACTATCCAGACTAGTGGTGACGCATAGGGCGCACTTCCGCCAACCTTGAGCCACACCCCAAATCAAAAATCAAAAGTGGCCACCAAATAAATCTTAAAGTCAGAATATAATATCGAAGGAGTGCGTCCAATAAGAGAGGCTACCTCACTGGCTCAGAATCGCTCCTGTTTTAGCCACCTTATGCCAACTCATGGGAGTCGGGTCCACGTATATACCTCAAAGGAACGCCGCCACCTACCTACTTCATTCTGGAATCTCCACCGCGTACACGGTTATTAAAGTGGTTTTCGGAGTTGGCAGAGATTATGACAACTTCTGATCCCGGTCTTTTTAACAACCGAATGTTATTATAACACCACGATCATTTCAAAAAAATTTATACTTCCAACCAGAATAAAATATCCATTTCAAAACCATATAAATACAATATCATTTCCATTTTAAAAGCCCAAATCAATATGATATCATTTTTATAAAAACCCAAATCAAAATAATATCATTTTTATTTCAAATATATCTTTTTTCCAAAGTCATAGCACTTCGAAGTTATAACATTTCGAAATCAAAACACTTAAAGTATAACACTTTCAAATCATAATGTTTTGAAACTCATAACTTTGAAACTTAACTACACCACTTAAATGGATTAAATATTTAATTACTTTATATGATAAAATAGCTTCTAAACCACAACTTCCAAAACTTAAACAGTATGGATATTCAAACAGTATATAAAATAAAGTAGTTTAAATTTAAATTTATTTTATAAAGTAAAATAATTTCCTTGACTTCACTATTTTATTCACTTTACATTAAATCTCAATTCATAACTTTCAACCCACTTTCAGTTCTCAATAAACCATTTCAATTTATATCATAATACTAGAAAGGCAATTTCCTCACGGTTATGAGCATGACTAAACTAATTTGTTGCGGTTATAACCATGAAAATAGGCACCATGGGCAAATTCAGTCACACTTTTTCTCACGGTTATAACCGTGATAAAAATAGTAATTTCTCACGCTTATAGCCGTTATTAATTTAGATATTATCACACTTATAACCGTGATAGAACAGTATTTACTCACGGTTATATCAATTTCAAATATAGATTCGAACCTACAAATAAACCATTCAATAGATTTTAAAGCTTTAAATTTTCAACATTTCAAAACTAAATTTGTTAACACTATATATACCAAATTCAGTTTACTATTATTTATTTTTGAAATATTTACTTAATAATCCCAATATCATTCAAATAAACTCCAATTTCAAATAACTGAATATTTCCCTCGCTTTATTCAAACTTGATATATTCATTTATATGACCTTAAACAAAAATCAAGTTAAAATCATATTCTTTAAACTCCCAAATTCAATGAGTACCAAATCGATTTTTTTATTAAATAAAATTCTCAATTAAATACAATTCCAGATCAATTTTTAATTTATCTTTCAACCTTAATTTATTGGAATCATTATAAATTCTATATTAAAATATAATTTAAATAAATATTTAACCATATTATATTTCAAATAGATACAAACTTTATTATTAACTTATTTATAACAATAAATTTATACATAGCTAAAAATCAATAATAAAATAACATTTATATAGTATCTAAATCAATATTGATATAAAACCATATATTTCTTTACAAAATCATAGAAATTATTTCAAAATATTTTTATATATAGACCATGGTGTCTGTATTAAATTTTCTATCGTATGGTCAAGTGATACAGATATTTATCATTTCAATCCATAATTAAAAATAAAACACGGTTATATATCATTTCAAACCACAATCTCGAATGAAATAAAAATCCATACAACTTGTAGTTTATAACAATATAACATACAACATCCATTCATCCAATATCAATCATCAAACATTTATCACAATCATCATCCAATTCAATCAATAACAACAATATAGAACAGAAAATAAGCAACAGGTATTCACTGGCAGTTTATATTCAAAAATAAATTAATTAACCATTTAACAAGCAGTTTATATGCAATAATAAATTAATTAACAATTTAATCCAATAAATCTAATTTAACTGAGATGATGATTAAAAATATGCCAAACAGTCATAAATAAATTTCTAATCACATCAAAAATTAATTTAACAAACATAAGAAATTTTAGAAGTTGTGAGCGGGTTAAAACACTCACCTTCCGAATTTCAATTGAATTTAAATCCAATTTAAACCCAAAATTTGGATTGTCTCAAAATTTGTCTAAACCTATGCCAAAATATCCGGAATTCCAATATGAATCTAGCGGAGAAAACTGCGTGTGAATTTGACCTCGTATGTAGAAGATATCGATATAAGAAGATTATACAATTTAAATTTAAAACAAATAAATAATAAAAGGAGTAAATAGCTGCACATGCATGCTACCACGTAAGCTCTCCCCTTCATGCAACTACTCACGCTCGGTCCAAATGAAACCCAACACGTCACCGCCTTTGACCGGCCACTACAAGCCGCTACAAGCCTTGGCACTACAGCCTACGAACTCACCTCCTCCCCCTCTACCTTCGGCCCGAGGTCACATGCCTCCGTTGCCCCCTAGATCGCCGCGACGCCACCGATATTATAGGTTTTAGAAACCCAAAACACAAATTCCGCTCGCCTCTCTCAACAATAGGTGATGCAACAACCACGAATCAACTCCAGACGCAATCCTCCACGAAACCCATATCTCGATTTTGCTGATTGAGGCCAAAATCGAAAACCCCCAAATCGACGTGTAGGGGGTTCGCGAATTTTGAGCTTTGACTGAGCTTTCAGGATGATTCAAGCATCATTTACGGAAACGAACACTTGATGTAGATTTGTATCGATGATATCTATATATATAATTTTTCTGAATTTTTTTGAGGAGTTTGAAATTTCAATTTGATTTTTGAATTGCAATTGGATTTGGAATTGTCTGCCACTGGAATGAGGAGAGACAGCTGATTATACATACAGAAATGAGGAATAAGAAATAGGCTATGGTTTATAACAGGGTATATATAGACAAGCTGAAATTAGAATGGACTGGATTGATTGGATATATGCGTTGAACGATAAAATGGCCCGAAAAGCCCGTTCTGACATCGGAGCGAATTGGGTCAACCTATATATCAAAATAGATGTTTTTAATATTTTAAACGCGACGGAATAGGTTTCAAGTCCAAATTCCATCGTATGAAGAAGTTATGCTAAAATCAAGTTATTTCAAAATGATTTCATTTGATTTCAATTAAATTGATTACAAGGCGTTTCGAGCCCGTATGGTCAAACGACAAGTCCGATCGCTACAAAACTTGAAATCCTACATCAATTCACCGTTATGGATTCGATGAAATCGTCGAAATCTGATTCAGTGACCAAAATGGTTATTTTTTGGTTAATTAACTAAATTAAAAATAAATTAATTATATCAAATTTTCCATTTCAATTCGATAATTGACAAATTTCATCGTTTTTTATTTCTCAATCATTTACAATGATTTAAACAAATTTAAATGTCAAATTAGAGTTGATTAACTTATCAATTTTAGTGTTAGCCTCAATTCATTAAATTCAGAAATTATAAATATAATTCCCAATAATCCAATTTAATTAAATAAATTAATGATTATTCCATTCATTATTGTCAAATATATGGATTTAACATTGGATTTACATTAACATTCTCACATTCCATCTTAATTTCAAATAACGTAATATTTAGATATTTTAATTTCATTTAATTGCAATTAATCCAATTATAGTTCAAATCCAATAAATTAATAAAACTTTATTTTCATTCCTTTTATTCAACCAATTGTCATATTATAAATAGAATTGACATTATTTCCAATTGTTTAATTAATTTATATTAACATAACTTTTAATTTAGATTTATTGCAATTGATTACCGGTTTTAATTTAATATACTAAATAAATGGTTAACTTATACTAATTGTTACCATTAACATTTAATTTAACTTATAAGCTATTATTAACAACAAATCTTGCAATTGATTTAGATCTAATTCAATAAATTAAATGAATGGGTAAACAATTAAAAATTATCACTACTGTCAAATTTACTCACATTCATACTTAGTTATCAACTAACAACTATTATAATTATTTATCTAGCATTGATTCTATCAAACTGCAATTTATTACGCATTATTTCATCAATTAATATAAATTTTGAATTTATTTCCCAATTCACTAGTTTCAATCAATTATAACCCTACAATTGTTTCAATTAATAGGTATTGCACTAAATTAGTTATTATTCAGCTTGCATAAACCTTATTATATAAATTTACATTCAGTTACTATTAATCAATATATTATTCCATCGGTTCATTCAATACTCTTACTCTTATTTACTTATTTTCTATTTTATGACCTAGTGCAACAATTTACACGATTTCATTACGAGGATTTCACTTCAATTGTCAATAAATAATTTTAATTGCCAATGCTACATTCATTTCTAACTTCCACTTCATTATAAATTATAAAGTTTTATTTCTTTCTAAATTTTATTACAAAAACCTAATTATTTGAACAAATTTAAATTGTCGAAATTACGGGTCATTACACTCTCTCCCACTTAAAAATTTTCGTCCCCGAAAAGGAAAAATAAGGGGAAAGAAGAATTAAGAAATCAATATATCTTAGTTAAAATATTAGATTTATAAACAAATAAATTTAAAAGATTAATTAATTTAGATAAAATATACCAATTCGTAACAATTAAATCTTTTTATACTCAAATTAATAAAGTTTGGAAAACATTTTCAAAATATTTTCTAAGTCCAAAATCTACAAAAATTTTGGCCAGAGTTTCCTTTGTGCGGAGCGGCTCGGGAGAAAATATAATATCAAATATAACAATATACAATATATATTTTCCATAATAATATATATCCCAACATGGGAAAACAATATAATAATGCTATAAACCGTAATCCGAAAACGTACCTATTTGTCGGGAAATTAACGCTTAATTATGAAACCGAAAGCAGTAGCAATTGCTTCCATAACCTGTATTTCACTTATATAATCCAAAAAGGTTAACACTTATATAAAATGAAATATTTAAAGTGGTTTCAACCATAAACAAACAAATCAATACAAACATCAATCACTTGTAACAAGGCATACAACCATCACATAGAATTTACCCAAATCAATCATTCATTCATATGAAACAAAACAAATAGTTATTCGGGTTCAAACTTTAAATTGCACAGAATGAAAAATAAACTACTTAGCGCACCATTTACTGAACAGTCTTAGATGAAACTAAATAGATTATTTATTCGTCCAAACAATTTTAGAGTATCCTTGTCCAAACAACCATAACTAAACAAACAACAATTTCAAACAACAGATTAAGTTTATCCTTATTTATTCCATTCACACATTTGTTGTTTGATTTCTCTTTTTCATTCATATAATGGTTTATCCTTTTATTTTACATTTACTTCTTGCAAATTTTCAATTTCCATTCTTTCATTTACTACTTAATTTCATTTACTACTAAATTCCACTTATTCATTTATTTATAATACTTACCTTTCAAATTATTTAATTAGTACCCTTTCCATTGTACTTGAGTTTATAACCACTATAACATCAAATTCTTATTTATTAAATAATTTCATTGGATACTTCCATTATTTAAAAATTTTACTTGTATAATATTCTATTACATTTTCTTATTAAACATTGTAACTTTTATTATTTGGTAAGTTATATATATATATATATATATATATATGCTTTTAAGTATGCAATTGAAAGTTACACAAGTTTATTTTATTTTATTTTTTTAATTAACTTAATGTTCAAAAATCATATCCTTTGCTTTTTATAGATCGCACATTTCAACTTTCTGGAAATTTCATTTAAAACCGAGCATTTAATTCTTTTATTTAATTAAAGGTTCCAATGATTAATTAGTCACAACCCATTTCAAAACAATAATTGATATTGTTGATTATCAGAAACCTAAGAACTAAATACCGTGTTAAATTTAAAATCATTTTAAAATAATAGATAGATATATATATACTTACAACTTATATCCAATTATATTTAAAACAATTTAAAATACTTACCTTTCAAAACAACAACTCAAACCATATCCTCCTCTTCTCAATCTCCCCCTCTCATACACAATCAGCCACAGCAAACTTCCCCGAAGGATAGACCACTTAGCAATGAAGTTACCCCACTTTCAGCAACTATTCAAAATTATATGTCATCGAAGCATGCTGTAACAAGGAAAATGAAGATAGAAATGCTTAATGCCCGTGTCCTATGATGATGTCCACTATTGGAGCATGGAATATTCATGGGGCCCACAACATGATCAAGCTTGATCAATGTAAGCAACTCATAGAATCAAACAATTTATCTCTTTTGGCAATTCTTGAATCTAAGCTGAATCTTCCTCTGACTCTTAAGGCTGCAGAATATATAAAAAAAGATTGGAAACTTATACATAATTTAAATGAAGCTCCTTATGGGAGAATAATGATCCTATATAATCCCCTCCACATCCTTCTTACCACTATCCTCTCCACAGACCAAATGATTCACTGTCATGCCCTGGGCACCAAAGATAAAACAACATATTATATTACCATTGTTTATGCATCTAACTCTACTGCTGCCAGAGGGTCCCTACATGCTGTCTTACCTTCTCTACGGCAGAATTCTCATCCATGGTTAATTTGTGGAGACTTTAACTGCTGTTTAAATCTCACTGATAGAGTTGGAGGGAATCCTCTGTCTCTCAACGAAATTCAACCTCTTAATGCTACTCTTATAGATGCTGATCTTATTCCTGTGAAAACAGTGGGGATGCAATATACTTGGAATAATAAAAGAAGAAATGGTATCATAACCTTTTCACGTATAGATCAAACCTTTTCCAACCAAAAAGCCCTTCTCAATTGGCCTCTCCTGTATACTTTCCTTCCCCCTCCTATCCTCTCTGACCACTCCCCGCAAATTATCCACCTTCGTGAAGTGGGCATGAGAGGGAAAACAAATTTTAAATTTTTTAACTCTTGGGTTCTTGAACCTGACTTTAAACTTACTATTTCTAAAGTTTGGAACAAGACAAAGAGAGGTAATCATTTATTTGTTTTGCAGGAAAAATTAAAAGAAATGAAGTCAGTGTTGAAGCAATGGGCATTTAAGAAGTATGGAAAAGGTGATGGTCTGAGTGCCTCTATTTTGTTGAAGCTAGTACGCAAAAGGCTATGATGAATGATGTTAATGATCCTCAATTATCGACTACTGAAGCTAACCTTTCCATGCAATACTATGAAGCATTAACTAAAGAAAGTGAGATGATAAGGCAGAAGTCTAGAATTAAATGGTGGGAAAAAGGTGATAGAAACAGTGCTTATTTTCATGCCAGTCTTAAAAGCAAGCAGTGTAAAGAAAACATAGTTACTATTATTGATGAACAAGGTATGCTTCATTCTACTGCTGAGGGAGTTCAACAAGCTTTTGAGCATTATTTCACTTCCATGCTTGGTAACTCTCATAACTTCATTCCTGATATTGATATTATACCATCTGACATTTTGCCAAAACTTAATCAAAATGACTATAATTATCTCTGTACTGAAGTTACCCATGATGAAATACAAGATGCTATGTTCTCTCTTAACAAAAACTCGTGTGGTGGTCCTGATGGTATGAATGCTTGTTTCTATACCACTTGTTGGTCCATTGTTTCTGTTGATGTTTGTAATGCCATAACCATGTTCTTCAAAAAGAGTAAACTCTATCGGTGCTTTAACTACACAAATATAACTTTAGTCCCCAAGACCAAGAATGCTCATGGAGTTAAAGACTTTCGTCCTACATCCTATTGTAACACAATTTATAAGTGCATTTCTAAGATTATCGCTACTAGATTAAAATTGGTGCTCCCCAATATTATATCGAACAATCAAGCAGCATTCCTCCCTGGAAGAAATATTCTAGATCATATTCTTCTAGCTCACAAACTATTGAAAGGATACAACAGTACAAATTCTGCCCCTAAAGCGATGATGAAACTTGACATCATGAAAGCCTTTGATATGTTGCAATGGGATAGCATAGTTCGCATAATGGGTTATATGAATTTTCCACCGCACTTTGTAGCATGGGTTTATGAATGTATGTCAACTCCTACTTATTCGATCAACATTAGTGGTGTGATGAAAGGATTTTTTGGAAGCAAACAAGGAATTAGGCAAGGGGATCCAATATCTGCATACATATTTATCTTGGTGATGGAGCTGCTAACTAGGATGATTAATGAAGCAATACAGCATGGAAAATTTAAGCTTCATCAAAAATGTAAAGATCCCCAAATATCAACCCTTATGTTTGCTGACGATCTTGTTTTGTTCTGTGCTCCAGATGTTCACACTGTTCAGAACATAATGAACATTCTCAAACAGTTTTATACTATGACAGGCCTTAAAGTTAACATCCAAAAATCTTCTATCTTTGTTGCTGGAGTTAATTTACAGCAGAAAACTCATATAGCAAATATCACTGGATTATCTCTTAACCTATCCAATGCCTCGTATCTAGGTCTGCCTCTAACATCTTCCAAAATAACAACTAATCAGTGTATACCTTTGTTTCAGAAAATTACTTCTAGAATGACAAATTGGACCACCAGGATGCTGAGTCAAGCTGGCAGACTAACTCTTATCAAGTCAATCATCTTTGCCATGCAAGTGTACTGGGCAAGAACCTTTGTTCTCCCCTTCAAATTAATTAAAATGATCAGAAGTGCCATTATGAGATTCTTTTGGACTGGCAGAACTATGGGAAGATACCTTGCTTCTATTAAATTCAGTTCTCTTGAGATACCTTTAAATAAGGGAGGGCTAGGTCTTTTTAATCTCAAGCAATGGAATAAAACTGCATTTGCAAAACATATTGATACTCTGTACAATAACCCTGATAGCTTATGGGCAAGGTGGTCTGAAATGAATGTGATTAAGGGTAAAAACTTATGGAATATGAATAAGCCTCAGAATTTAAGCTGGACTTGGCAATGCATATTCAAACTTAAGGACCATGTTCTCCCTCTTATTCAAATGAACACTGATCCTATATACAAAGTTAAATTCTGGGATGATCCTTGGCTTGATAAGGGTTATATTATTAGACGTAAACTTTCATACAATGAATTTATACAAACTGGTATTCATCTATCTACATATGTCTTGGATGTTCTTCACATTTTTCAGGGAGTTGGTAAAAATTCTTCTAACCAGAATATCTAGATTATTTGGGATAAGATAAGACATTTTACCCCTTTACAGTCTACTACTACTAGAATTATATGGGGAGAGAAGAATGCTGATTATAAAATTGGTAAAACCTATGAGTATATGCAAAGAAACAGTGACATTCCAGCTTGGTCTTGGTGGAAGAGTGTTTGGAATAATGACTGTAGTATGCGTGAAAATTTATTACTATGGAAGGTTCTGAAGCGTGCTATACTAACTAAAGCGAAATTAGCTGTTATGGGAATGAATATAGATGTGATATGCCCTTTCTGCAGTGAGAATGTTGAAACTGTTGAACACCTTTTCTTTGAGTGTGAATTAATTATGCAGATCTGGACCGATATCATGGTGAGCATTGAAGGCAGCAGTCCTTCTCTTGACAATTTTATTGAGTGGAATAGAATTCAATCTATGACAAGGGGTAAGCAAAAGAAAAATAGAATAAACACTGTGGTTCTGAAAAGTTTCATATATGCAGTTTGGAAAGAACGTAATACAAGAATTTTTGATGCAAATAATGGAAAGACTGATGCCACTTTTAAGCTTTGGATAAAGCATGAAGTTAAATGCTCCCTGGAAATGCTGTTTGTTCATGATCCTGGGATATCCATGTTACTGCATTTGTAATTTGGTCTTTGTTTTTTTCTGTGTCTTCCGCTGTGTGTGCTGCTCTTGTTCCTTTGTCTCTTTGTGTTTGTTCCTTTTTGTAAGCGATTTCTTCTATGTTTTAATAAATTGGTCGGGGACCAATTAACCCCGTCGGCCTTGCCAATTTTTTTTTTATATTTGGTTATCAAAATAAATCCGTAGTAAAACTACTACAGTGGCCTTCCAACTTAGAAACTCGAAAAAAAATGTCGATGATGCGTGCACTCATCACCGAAATCATTTTCCAATGACAGAAGGGGAGTACAGGACTTATTTCTTTCCAAAATTTCTTCAAAACAATTCTTTCAAATCATATTGAAATATTTATATCAGAAAATACTTCTAAATAATATTATTATGTTCCACAATCCTTTGAAAGAGATTTTCAAAAATCCTAGAACTTAGGTCCTAAATTCTGATTTCATTTTTTTCTCGAATCCTAGTTTACTAATATTTATAGAATACACTACCTAACAACCAATATAATACAACCAAATATAACCTTTATAAAAATTTTATTTTATATATAGAAAATATAATAGGCAAAATTATTTCATTCACCTATATTCAAAACAAATATTGTGTCGGTCTGTCCTATTAAGTGTTTAGAAATCCCTACTGATGTTATAGCGTCCCATGCATCAACCAGAATTTATAAATACAAAACGGAACAAATTAACAAAATATCAAAACCCTTTTATAACACTAACAAATACGCTCTCTCATATACATATACATACATACATAAATACATATATATATATATATATATACACACACACATACACGTACTCGGTGAATCATCATAGGGTATTACTACCCTATTAATAAAGAGTCAGACCCCACAAAGCTACGGTTTATCGCTAAACCAAAGCTCTGATACCAGATGTAACATCCCGCCTTTTTGTACGCACTAAATCGACGATAAACCACACATGTCAGACTTAAACCATACAGAAGGGCGGATTGTTATTGGGTAAATAATAAAAACCAGAGAAAGAAAAAACAAAATAGAATCTTGCAGCGGAATGGTAAAATATAATAATCAAATAAACAGTTCATGAAGCTGTTTTACAAAAACATTTGATTATACTTATACAATACATATCAGAGTTACACATACCAGAGAATAATCAATAACAATGCAGCGGAACAATGTGATGCAGTGGAATAATATAATAAATAATAGTAATACAGTCTTCGTCCTCCGGAAATAAAGTCTTCAAATCCTGAAATGCTCAGACTGACCCGAGCGAATTGAAAAGAAAAAACACTCGAGTCAGAACTAAAAGATCTTATGTAAGTTAAATCAACGGTAAAATATGAGTGGAACGGCGTCAGAGATGGTTACAGGATTTGACATCTCCTATTCAGTGTCTAACGTGAGTGCAGTAACTTAAAAGATGCTCGGGATTCACATCTCCTAAGGATCCGTTAAACTATTTACTATGTAGTAATATTTCGCTATTATAATAATGTTTACAGTAAAATAAAATTACTTTTAAATAGCGTTAAGGAGTGACCCAATATTCTCCTAAACACGTAATAGTCTCAGTAGTCTATCCAATATCATAGTCCCTCCTGTTCAGGAAGCCACCAGAGGATACCACACAGGCTACGAGAGAAAATCGAACTCGTACAAGGCTCGCTAGGGTAAGTGACACGACACAACTAGGCAATGCCAGGGTAGATATACCAACTACTATCCGGACTGGCGGTTACGCATAGTGCGTAACAACCGAACCACAACCCCAAATCAAAAATAAAAAGTGGCCGCCAAATAAATCTCAAAGTCAGAAAATAACATCGAAGGAGTGTCTCCGATAAGAGGGGCTACCTCATTGGCCCGGAATCGCTCCTGTTTTAGCCATCTTATGCCGACTCACGGGAGTCGAGTCCACGTATGTACCTCAAAGGAACGCCGCCACCAACCTACTTTATTCTGGAATCTCCGCCGCATACACCATGGTTAAAGTGGTTTCGAAGTTGGCAGAGAGTATGACAACTTCCAATTTCGGTCTCTTTAACAACCAAACGTTATTATAACATCGCGGTCATTTCAAAATAATTTAAACTTCCAACCAGAATAAAATATTCATTTCGAAACCATATAAATACGATATCATTTCCGTTTTAAAAGCCCAAATAAATATAATATCATTTTTATAAAAACCCAAATCAAAATAATATCTTTTTTATTTCAAATATATCTTTTTTCCAAATTCATAGCACTTCGAAGTTATAACATTTCGAAATTAAAACACATAAAGTATATCACTTTCAAATCATAATGTTTTGAAACTCATAACTTTGAAACATAACTACACCACTTAAATGGCTTAAATATTTAATTACTTTATATGATAAAATAGCTTCTAACCACAACTTCCAAAACTTAAGCAGTAGGATATTCAAACAGTATATAAAATAAAATAGTTTAAATTTAAATTACTTTATAAAGTAAAATAATTTCCTCGAATTCACTATTTTATTCACTTTATATTAAATCTCAACTCATAACTTTCAACCCACTTTCAGTTTTCAATAAACCATTTCAATTTATATCAAATTCAAATATAGATTCTAATCTACAAATAAACCATTCAATAGATTTTAAAGCTTTAAATTTACAACATTTCAAAACCAAATTTGTTAAATCTATATATATCAAATTAAGTTTACTATTATTTAGTTTTGAAATATTTACTTTATAGTCCCAATATCATTCAAATAAACTTCAATTTCAAATAACTGAATATTTCCCTCGCTTTATTCAAACTTGATATATTCATTTATATAACCTTAAACAAAAATTAAGTTAAAGTCATATTCTTCAAAATCTCAAATTCAATGAGTCCCAAATCGATTTTTTTATTAAATAAAATTCTTAATTAAATACAATTCCAGATCAATTTCCAATTATCTTTCAACCTTAATTTATTAGAATCGTTATAAATTCTACATTAAAATATAATTTAAATAAATACTTAACCATATTATATTTCAAATAGAAACAAACTTTATTATTAACTTATTTAAAAAAACAAATTTATACATAGCTAAAAATCAATAATAAAATAACATTTATATAGTATCTAAATCAATATTGATATAAAACCATATATTTCTTTATAAAACCAAAGAAATTATTTCAAAATATTTTTATATACAGACCACGATGTCTGTATAAAATTTTCTATCCTATGGTCAAGTGATATGGATATTTATCATTTCAATCCATAATTAAAATAAAATACGGTTACATATCATTTCAAGCCGCAATCTCGAATGAAATAAAAATCCATATAACTTACAGTTTATAACAATATAACATACAACATCCATTCATCCAATATCAATCATCAAATATTTATCACAATCATCATCCAATTCAATCAATAACAACAATATAGAACAGAAAATAAACAACAGGTATTCACTGGCAGTTTATATTCAAAATAAATTAATTAACCATTTAACAAGCATTTTATATGCAATAGTAAATTAATTAACAATTTAATCCAATAAATCTAATTTAATTGAGACGATGATTTAAAATATGCCAAACAATCATAAATAAATTTCTAATCACATCAACAATTAATTTAACAAACATAAGAAATTTTAGAAGTTGTGAGCGGGTTAAAACACTCACCTTTCGAATTTAAATTGAATTTAAACCCAAAATTTGGACAGTCTCAGAATCCTTCCAAACCAGTGCCAAAATATCTGGAATTCAAATGCAAACCTAGCAGAGAAAATCATGCATGAATTTGACCTCGTAAGCAAAAGATATCGATATATGAAGATTATACAATTTAAATTTAAAACAAATAAATAATAAAAAGAGTAAATAGATGTACATGCATGCTACCAAGTAAGCTCCCCCCTTCACGCAACTGCTTACGCTCGGTCCAAATGAAACCCAACACGTCACCGCCTTTGACCGACCACGCACGCCACTACACATCGCTACAGGCCTTGGCACCACCGCCTACGAACTCGCCTCCTCCACCTCTACCTTCGGCCTGAGGCCGCATGCCTCCGCTGTCCCCTAGATCGCCGCGCCACCATCGAAACTATAGGGTTTCAAAACCCTAAAACATGAATTCCGCTCGCCTCTCTCAACAATAGGTGATGCAACCACCACGAATCAACTCCAGATGCAATCCTCCACGAAAAACATATCTCGATTTTGCCGACTAAGGCCAAAATCCAAAACCCCCGAATCGACGTGTAGGGTTCGCGAATTTTGAGCTTTGACCGAGCATTCAGGTTGATTTGAGCATCATTTACAGAAATGAACACTTGACGTAGATTCATATCATTGAGATCTATGACATATAATTTTTCTGAATTTTTTTGAGGAGTTTGAAATTTCCATTTGATTTTTGAATTGCAATTGGATTTGGAATTGTCTGCCATTAGAATGAGGAGAGACAGCTGAATTATACGTGCAGAAATGAGGGATAAGAAATAGGCTAGGGTTTATAACAGGGTATATATAGACGAACTGAAATTAGAGTGGACCATATCGATTGGATATACGCGTTGAATGATAAAATGGCCCGAAAAGCCCGTTTTGACACCGGAGCGAAAGTGGGTCAACCCATATATCAAAATATATGTTTTTAAATATTTTAAACAAATGGAAAGGGTTTCAAGCCCAAATTCCATCGTATGAAGAAGTAATGCTAAAATCAAGCTATTTTAAATTGATTTCAATTAAATTGATTTCAAGGCGTTTCGAGCTCGTACGGTCAAACAACAAGTCCAATCGCTACGAAACTTGAAATCCTATAATAGTTCATCATTACGGATCCGATGAAACTGGTTTCGTTGAATCCGAGTAAGTGGCCAAAATGGCTATTTTTCGATTAATTAACTAAATTAAAAATAAATTATTTATATCAAATTTTCCATTTCAATTCGACAATTGACAAATTTCATCGTTTTTTATTTCTCAATCATTTACAATGATTTAAAAAATTTTAAATGTCAAATTAGAGTTGATTAACTTATCAATTTCAGTGTTTGCCTCAATTCATTATGTTAAGAAATTATAAATATAATTCCCAATAATCCCACTTAATTAAATAAATTAATGATTATTCCATTCATTATTGTCAAACAGATGGATTTAACATTGGATTCAAAACTATTACATTAATATTCTCATATTCCATCTTAATTTCAAATAACATATTATTTAGATATTTTAATTTCATTTAATTGCAATTAATCCAATTATTATCGTTCAAATCCAATAAATTAATAAAACTTTATTTCCATTCCTTTTATTCAACCAATTGTCATATTATAAATAGAATTGACATTATTTTCAATTATTTACTTAATTTATACTAACATAACTTTTAATTTAGATTTATTGCAATTGATTACCGGTTTTAATTTAATATACTAAATAAATGGTTAACTTATACTAATTGTTACCATTAACGTTTAATTTCATTTATAAGCTATTATTAACAACAAATATTGCAATTGATTTAGATCTAATTCAATAAATTAAATGAATGGGTAAACAATTAAAAATTATTGCTACTGCCAAATTTGCTCACATTCATACTTAATTGTCAACTAACAACTATTATAATTACTTATCTAGCATTGATTCTATCAAATTGCAATTTATTACGTATTATTTCATCAATTAATATAACTTTTGTATTTATTTCCCAATTCACTAATTTCAATCAATTATAACCCTACAATTGTTTCAATTAATAGGTATTGTACTAAATTAGTTATTATTCAACTTGCATAAACCTTATTACATAAATTTACATTCAGTCACTATTAATCAATATATTATTCCATCGATTGATTCAATACTCGTACCCATATTTAATTATTTTCTATTTTATGACCAAGCGCAATAATTTACACTATTTCATTATTGAGATTTCACTTCAATTGTCAATAATTAATTTTAATTAACAATGCTACATTCATTTCTAACTTCCGCTTCATTATAAATTATAAAGTTTTATTTCTTTCTAAATTTTATTACAAAAATATAATTATTTTAACAAATTTAAATTGTCAAAAATTACGGGTCGTTACAAGTTCTTCCGTGGTTTAAAAGGGGGTTTCGAAGGCATTGAAGTAGCTTTTGAAGATATTGGATTAGTGCTGTAAGTATTGGATGCTTCCATAGAAGATGAAAATAAGGAAACTTCCAACATTACCCATTTGATATAAATCAAGTCTCTAGAAATGATTGGTTCTGCCACTATCTAACTTCCTTAGAAGAAGGCTCTACCAACACTTCCTATTCGAAAGCATGACTTTGCAAAGGCCAGCCTTTCGAATCGGTTAAACCCTTCCTCCAAAATCAAAAAGGCTTCATATACGTAATTATGGCTACCGCAAGCTTCAGAAGATTAGCTTCCGCTTTAATCAAAGGGATTGACTTCAAAATCCACCTTCTGCAACCATCATCTATCCATCAAGAAGCTTCCTCCAATATATGTGACCTTTCGCCATAATCCTTATGCCACCATTAAATCCTTTCGAGCCGATCCAAATGCCCTTTCGCATCTATGCAAGTATCAAGCTACCATATTAGCACCATATCTTGACAATAATGAAGAGGCCTAGGAAGACTTCAACTATGTTACACCATTTCAAAACCAAGAAAATCCCCTTTTGATAGTGGCAAAAGCATCCAAAGATGCACATAGGCAGTATGGAAACTGATTTGATACCTAATAGTGGAAGGTAGATTCAAGTGTTACGAAATCTTGAACAAAGAAAGCAGAAGCACCTTGGTATCAATGATAGCAAAAGGACGATAAAAAGACCTTTCGATAGCTTTGGAATGATGGATGCGAAAGGGTCTAACTCACATCTATAAATATGAACCTAGGGATCCAAGTTACGGAACAACTTTTTCGTTCCTACATTTCTTTGTAAAATCGAATTCTTGTAACTCTAAATCAAATTTGTTACAGATTCTATTACTTGTAATCCATTTGTGAGAAATAAAAAGAGAGGATGCATGGACTTGATATTAATTTCGAACATTAGAACGATCATTTCAGCTATTAGCTAAAGACCAATTGCATATGATACACGCTTATCTTTTTAACCCTTTATTTGCATATGCTATGTCATATAACCTATTTGGATATTTTAATTTTAAAGCATATTATCATTATGTCCAAAGCCCTTGCGACATTAAAGTAACATGATGATGATAATTCAACATCATTAAGTCTATTGGTCTTATGATATTTATCCAAAATAAGGCTCTATGGCACATTGAATCCACTCTTTACTCAAATTTATATATGTCGAGTTTCAAATCCTTTCTAAGGGTACTGGACATTGAAGGGGTTCTCTTTGTAACCATTAGATCAAATCCTTTTGGAAGGCTTCTTAGAATGGCATTTGAATATTTTTGAATACGTCTTGGCTTTCGAAAGAGATCACTCCATAGCTGCTGTACCAATACCTTAGAAAAGGTCGATTCAAATGGGTTCTTGACTTCATTTTGTTCCTTTCGAAAGGGGCGGTATATATGATTGCAACATTAAATCTCGATTTTGATGATACAAGTCCTTCAAAAGGGATCTTCTTCTCATCCACTTTCAATCTAATGCACCTTTGGATGTTGACAATTATATCGTTAATATAGCATAACGAGATTTTCAAGCAATGTCAGCTAGATAATACAATAAGGAGTCCGTCTTGAGGTTAGGCATCAAATGGCAAAGGCCTACCGAAAAATAGGTGTTAAATGGTCAGAGTTCTGCCTAATCATTATTAATATGGTATTAAGTGGCTTGGATATAGTCACTCACAATGATAAGACTTTAATAACGATGGATGCACGAGTAGTATGTATATTATAAATTATATCACCATACATATTGGTCAAAGGCCTTTACAGCTTGGACTAATCGACCAATAATGACGATGCTAGATGTCTACCTTGGGAGTAGGTCTTAAATGATGGAGTCTATCTCGATTGAGGTCTTAAATGGCAGAGTCTGCCTATTTCTCTTTTAAAAGTATTATGTGATGATAGTAGAAGCCCGCTTCATATTTAGAAGTATTAAGTGGCAAATAGGTATGGAAGTATTGGGTGGTTGATAAGGCTTCGTTAGTATTTTGTACCTTGGTAACAGGTAGGTAAGGAATCGTGTGTGAAATGCAAGGTCAGATTAGAATTTCTAACCTTAATACAAATAATAGTTAAATGAAAACCAATCAGTATAAATGTAATGGACAGTTTATAGATTTTTCAATCGCGACACCTAGTTGGAATGTTTATGCTTATGTGATAGGGGTTTCTCACATTGTGAACGATGGCGAAGCTTTATCTCTTGCCCATACACGTCCTGACAATATAGGTTGGTTGATAGTCGAGAGGTTGGCCGTAAAACAAGAAAGTACGCGGTTACCATTTGTAGCCATGCCATTTATAAGGCGACCTTTGGTTGTTACATTTGATATCAAAGCTTAGCTTAGTATATTAGAGGAATTATGACAAATAAAGAGAACATATTTGTAATTTACTATCTAGTATTATAATATTTTTGCGTTAGATTATAAGAATTCCAACTATAGAAGTAGTTGTAATTCTACTCTAAAGGAATGGGCAGAGCAACTTTGGGATTGAAATATCTTATAGTTAAAGATTTTAACGCCAACTCTGAAGTACCGCATAGAGTGCAGGCAATGTGTAAGGCGCTGTTGATGAAGAGCATGAATATAACATAAGGTAGAATCCCAATCATTGGAGGTGTTCGACCTAATGGTTGAGATTTTAGCTACCTTATGATTTTGGATTTTGATGACGAGTTCCAGTTGAAGACGCATTTATTTCAGATGGATGGAAAATTAGAGTCTATATGTCACAACTGTCCATAGCGAGTTTTTGCTTGGATGCATTCATTGATCACCTGTTTGATGACAAACTAGATTTTTATTTAGATAATTAATGTCAACTTCTTAATGTAAAACATATGATAAAATTTTCATGAACTATTTTTGGAAATGCGTTATATTTTGGATAAAGGGCTTTGCAAAGGATTTCTTTTCCCAAGGATTTCTTTTGGAAATTTTTTTTGGAAAATTTTTGAAATTTTAATTTTCAACGAAACACGTATACCACTAATCGGTCATGTTAAGAAATATTTAGTTTATAAAAGATTGCTTTTGAAATCCTTAAATATTTATATGTATAAATTAGTAATGGCTTGATTTTTATTCTAGCAAGGAAATAGTTAACCAATTTGGGAAATTGGTGTTTTAAAAAGGTTTTTGGAAACCTTGAAATATATGAAAAATATTTATATATATAAGTTTTTCTTAAGTGATTTTTTGGTATGAAATAGTTTCTATTATTTAGAAACAAGTATAAAGGAGTATATATTTAGCTAAATGATTTTTCAGTTTATAGAATCGATGTTTTTAAAATCTTCTCTCTTTAATATACAAAAAAAATTGGAATAACATTTATATTTATTAAGGTACGTTGTTTGAAGTCTTGTTGTACCACTTGGAAGAAATATTTCCATGCAAAGTTGGTAGGAAATAACAACTGGAATATTTTCGGATTTTGGAATTATTATTGGACATGGCAGTTTTATTAGGACTATTGCGAATTGCTAGGGCATGATTCAGGACTTGACTATAGGCTTTGACACTATGGTGACTAGGACAGGAATTTTTTGGACAATGTCGAATCGAAGGAGACGACACGAAATCATTATTATTATTTAATTGGAACCTAATTGGGTCTAAGTTCAACTAATGCCCAAAGCCCATCTAGCGGTTAACTACCTAGCGTTAAACCCAGAATGGTCTACTACTTAACTAGTTTTGGCACAACTTGAACCTGGAATGGGACCGTATAAGGTGCGTCCTAATTCCCCTAGCTGCCTTCTTTTGTTCCTCCTTCTCCAATTAGCCAAACCCAATCTCCAACCTCCTCCTCCAAGAACCAGCCTCTCTCTTCCGTTCCTCACCTCGACGATGCAGTTTTTCACTTGGAGCAATTGATTCGCATCCCTCTTATGCTAGTTTTGCATGTTAGACCTTGCCCCATCACCACTCTAAATTTAAACCATGTTCCCTCTCTTAGACTACTTCTTAGCCCAAGAAACGTTTCTACAGTGCTAGTTTTTCCTCGCACCATTATGGTCTCAACCCTCAAGAGTGCACTTGGCTGGACCGGAATGAGCAGAAGGTTTCGCCTCTTTTGGATTGGAAGAGGTATTTATTATGATAGGATTCGCATCGATCCTCTATTTCAAGATCTTTGAGCTAGTATATTACCCGTGCTACATCTGCCTTTTATGTGTCCAATTATGTAGAATTTCGATGGAGGCAACGATTTGATTCGTTCGAAGATGAAGGGTGTCTTGATTGAGCCAATTAATGATAATCTTGCTAAGATTTTGAGGCCTCTACGAAGGACATGGACTTGAATAATTTTGAAGTGCCGGCTCAAAGATTTTACAATGGATCTTTTCCAAGGATGTCAGTGTTTAGAAGACGGATAATCTACGTCTGTCTGGCCATTAGGTTGTGCACATCATTAGCATAATGTCATCCCTAAGAAGTGAATTTATGACCGGATTTATCACATGGTGTGGAGGACCACCTACGTTTGTATTGACGGCATCATGTCAATTAGGCCCACACCCTTATGATGCAATTTGTTTAAGGATTAGCACTCCACAGGGTTACTTTTCATATTTTCACATATCCACTCTCATCTTTTTGTGATACAGGTGAACTTCTATTGAGAGGCAATTTAGTAGAGGATTCCTTTTGCCATCATTAGATCCTTCCTTAGGAAGATGGAAATTCAGAAGTTGCAAGTAATGTCGACGACATGAGAATGGGTGTATAGTCGCCATATTATGGCCACTCAAGGATCGCGGCAATGAATCGAGTTCCAGCCGCGGAACAAGACGTTTCATAGTCTGTAGGCATTGTTTTAGGGGTTATGCTTTCTTTGTCTTTTCACTTCCAACACTTTTTCTTTTCTTTTATTTTTTTAGGTTGTAACTGTTGGTTGTCTCTTGTAAATGGAATGCACGATATTATGAGTTTAAATTTATTTACTGTGTTATTGCTTCTAGACGTACAAACCGCTCTTAAATATGTGTAGTGAAGAAGCAGTATAAATATGGAAATATCATAAATGACACTTAACTAATAATAATTGAAATATAAGATTGGACGTTTAGAATAGTTGGAAAATTTTAGCGAATGATATGATAAAGTTGTTTTGGTATCATGGTCATTGCTCATGTTACATTAATGCTAGAATTTTGAATAACTGGGCATGATGACATTTTAATATTAAATGTCAAGTTTTCTGGGTTAAAGTTGTTGTAGAATTTTATAATTTGGTTTACGCGTTTAGTGCATAAGCGACTTCCGACTATGCTGAATTGTGGCTTGATTTGTCAAAAATTTTGAGAAGAAAAATATTTTGAAAGGTTCCTCCTTGATTTTAAAAGTTTCTCTTTAGAATTTTTTTTTGCGTCTTAGTTATTTTTGGAATTTAAAAGTATTTTTATAAATTTTGTCCAAAAATTTGATTTTAAGGGAAAATGTACATCTAAATGTTTTGAGATTTTATATTACAAATGGCGTACAAATTTGTAAAGCAAGAAAGATTTTTGTAAGATATTTGATTTTGCTGGCCACATGTTAACCGTAGGAATGGAAAATAGAGTTAGAATTTGCGGATTTAGCGGTGCATTAGGATCGATGATGTGATAAATGAAAGTTGTAACAAGGAAAAAACTATTTTAGCCTTGGAATTTCTATTTTCCTACCATGTCGACGATGCGCATGAATCTTTGTTTAGATTCAACTCCATTATAAAGCCTAAAAATATGTCTCCTTGTGTGTTTCATGCGTGGAAATTTTGAAGTAAATCCAAGACAGCGAGGAAATTTCCACTGTACTATGGGAATGGGATGATTATAAAGTGGTAAGAATGTCAAATTCTCTACCTAAATCCCTTTTTCCAACAATGAAGTAAAGTTTAGGAAGCGATGTTTCGATGCATTAGATTATTGGATGGTAGGAAGTGGATGAAAAAATTGGTTGCTTCATACTTTTGTTCATAGAAGTATGGGGGTTTGGATTGAAAATATTTTTCCAAAGATGCATACACAAAGAACTTCCAGTATACATATAGGTTGTTTGCATCATATTTCAAAAATGTTTTCAAATAAATGCATTCATATCGAAGGATTTGACTTAAGATTGTTCTGCATCCATATCTTCTATGTGGTCATATAGTAATACACTATGCATTTTTGCACGTTCGGTTGCAAAATTAGTTTTACACTCATTGGTGTGTAGTTTAGGAATTAGGTGCCAAAACCATGATGCAATCATTGGTAAATTTTAGAGACCAAATTCTATTTAAGAGGGAAAGAATGTAACACCCCGTATTTTGATGTTGGTTATTTAAATAGTTAATTAATTAATAAGGCTCCAAACTGAGTTTGTGGAAATGATGAAATTTGACCTCGAAACTTGCACCATCGCGTTCGTAGACAAATTCTGAGAAACCTCCATATTTGGAGTTTTGCAATCAGAGTCTAAACGAAGAAGTTACGAACGAAATACGAATTCGAAACGGAACTAGTCTGAATAGGAAAATAAACGTTTTATATTAATCTATCTGGGTCCATAGGTCAACTTGCCGCTATAAGCCTTTGACCAGGGGAAGTCGACCCCTATGTAAGAGGCGGTCGATCACTTCCTATGTGGCCTCTAGGGTTGTCCAAGGGCTAGAGGATCGGATTTAAAATATTTTGATCTATGGTTGAAGTTGATTCTTACGTCTATAAATTCAGGCATAACCCTCCTTTCCCTTCGCATATTGTTCTGGAAGCAGTAGCAAAGCTCTACCGTTTCTTCTTCTCCACTTTCTTTATAAATTATAAAAATAAAAAAATTATATCCATATTTATACGTTGGGGAAAAATAGAAATCTAATAAAAATAAGAGAAGAAAAGAATCAACTATACGTGTATTTTTGAGGTAATTTACATATATTTGTATATTTGTATATATTTTCTATCACAATCTAAAATCTATTCTCAGATCTGTAATTATAATGTATGTATATACCTTTTTGTAATATTTCTTAGATTAAAAAAAGAATTAGAGATGAATTTATGGTTCTCAGATCTAGATATTTGGATCGCTGTTAAAAGGTGAGTGGGAAATTTTATATATTATTTATGATTTTAAATCTATTCCACTAGCACACGTTTGGTTTTTATACCTAATTTTTTTTAAACTGTAAGCTCAAATTAGGGTAGAAAACTATTGCCTACATATTTTTTTTAGATCTAGTTTGAAATTGTTTACATCTAGATCTGGAAATCAGTCTTAAAGATTTTAAAATTTGAATGATTTATATTTTTATTCCAGTTCTGTATTTGGGTATCAAATAGGTTTTTGGATTATTGCACACTTTGCGCTAGATTGTAGATTTCCATAGTTTAATTTGTAAGAAAAACATCAATTCGACTTTTATTAATTAAATTTTCGTTCCACTTTTTATTCAATAGCCGATATTTGATTTTATAAGGAATATCCAAATTATTCATTTCTTGCAATTTCAAATGGAGTCAAACTTTTCTCATTGTGTTAAATTAATTTATGGAAATCGTAGTAGAAAATCTTTCTATGGAATCTCATTCTAGCAAATTAAATATGGAAAGCATATTACTAGAATATATTTGGATAAGAATAGATAGTTTTATTATGTAGTTCATATGTATTTATTGCATTAATAAATAAGAAGTTTGTTTATTGCGTTATTTATGCATAACGTTTGTTGGTTATTATTATATATAGTGGAGCGGAGAGCTAGAATTATGAAACGTAGTAATTCATATTAATGGGCAATAAATAAGGAATTGCCAATAATTAATAGAAAATGAAAGATTGTAACTCCAATTAATAGGCAACTATTGAGAAATAATGATAGGATTAGATTAAGTGTTACAATGGGTTAGTATGGGAATTGAAGATTGTAACTCCAATTAATGGACAATTAATTAAAATGAATTTGGGAGTATAATGACCCAGATTTTCCAACGATTAATTTTGAATATTTATATGGTTTTAAATATTGAATTTGGAATTGATAGTTTAGTTAATAAGATTTAAAGCTAGAAATTTAAGCAATTTCGCATATTTTTGAAAATCATCGATTTCGACGATTTAAAATTGCGATCTGAGGCAGAGTCTTGGAATTTGATGAAACTAGTTCCATTGGATCCATAATATTATTATCGGATTTAAAATTTCGTAGTGTTTGGGGTTTTCATTTGGTCATACGGTATATAAACGCGTTGAATTAATATCGAAAATTCAATTTAATAACTGGATCCAAAAAGCTATCTTCTCCATACGATCGAATTAGGACCCGAAACCTTTTCCATTGCGTTCGGAATAGGGGTGTAACATTATAAATGCCTAGCGGCACGCCTCCATAGGTTTTCAAAATTTCTTGATATGTACGTAAGATAACTGAATTACAAAATATAAAAGAAATATGGTCAAATCGATCACCATACATTCTCAGATACACAAACCATTTACCTTTAAATTAGTCTGTCTTTCATTTCTTCCTTCATTCAAAATCAATTAGAAATTCACGAATATGTTGTTTTTTTAAAAACATATATAGATTGAACGAAGATCATCTCGTATAAAAGGAATGGTGAAACGTGCGACCTCGCGATGGCGAACTCAGGCGCGATCGAAAGAGAAGACTTCGTCGCGATGAAATTCTGGTCGACGCGAGCAAGCACGAGTAGGATGGGGGGAAATTCACTAGTGGAATTTGGATGTGTGCGTTCCTTCATGTGAGATTTAGGGGGAGGCCTCATGATTGTTGCCAGTAGGGAAGCTAGGTTGATGTTGCTTGAGGATGGTGGAATTTTTCTCGTCATCGATGGTTTAAGGAATAAAGGGGCTCGAGTGGGTCGAGGAAGCATGCGAGTTGATGTAAACAGTGGCTCATGGGGTGGTTTTGATGGCCGTGATGTGATATGGCGGGAGGAAGAGGGATACAGTGACGGCAGGAGAGGAGTCCGATGTTGTGAAGTTCGGTCGCGGTCCTGGTGCTCACGTTCGATTAAGTCTTCGCACGCATGAGGAAGAAGGTGTTTGGAATGTAATTCCTTTATAATGTAATTGTATATTTAAATTTAATTAAGGGAATATTTATCGAATTCTTATAAAATACATCTCATTTGTACAAGGTTCGAAATGAACGAAAACTAGCTGTGTGGTGTTCATGGCCTCAGATTTACGCGAATAAAATTGGTTCGGAATTTATTGAAGATAGCTGGGATTCCAAATTAAATTGAACTTTGTTCAATTTGATTTAAATTTGAAATGGATTACAAAATTAAATATCAAGGTGAGAATTTCTCACTCATTAGGATTACCATATTTAAATGTTTAGAATTAAATTTTTGGATGCTTGATTGGATTGATAAAATTTATAATTTTCTGTTGGATGACTATATATGTATAGTTGTATATATTAGCATTAGAGTAATATTCCCACACATTATAGCATATGAGGCCCTATGCGCCTCGAAAAATAGAGGATGACTCTATATACTGCGATATCCCTCTCAAAGTGGGATTAGTATTTTTATTGTTGTCTGACATCTGTGGATGCAGAAAAAATAGGTTGGAGGGATCCAATTGGATTCCTCAAATATGTTATTATTTTTCATATAAAAATAAAATGCTGGATTATTACGTGCTGTAAATTTTCAAATGTTATAATGGCATATATGTTAATTTTTGTTATATTAAATACCATATATATTAATTTAAATTTTTAAGGACTTAAAAGAGATTTCTAAGTAAAAATATACATATCGAAATTTGGGTTATTTATAGGAGACTGATTTGAATAAGCGAAAATATATTTTTGATCATACAAAATAATACGAGAAAATATTATAAATAGAGAATATAAAATAAATTATATAAAGGAATTTGTAAAGATTGCATTTTTCAAAAAAAAATGGTAGTCGAAAAATATAGGAAGAAGTTGAAATCGATATTAAAAATAGATTGGCAAAAGTAAGTGAAATTTATAAGGAATTGAATTTATAAAAAAAATGGAATTTTAGAAATGAGGTTATTTTAGCACAAAGGAGTTATAATTTTTTTTTATAAACGATGTTTATAAATAAAGAAAATTTGATATCTGGTGATAAATTGGAAATATAAATTTAAAGGAAGAATTTGTATTGAATATGGAAATAGGGTGAGAGAAAAATAGTGGAAACTATTTTTGAAGTGAAAATGGTTTAGTAGATCGAGATGGAAGTGATGTGATGGAAATCGAGAGGAGTTTATAAAATTTAAAAATTGATTATTGGGATTTAAAATATATTTATTAATAAGTTAAGTTTGTTTAAAAAGGATAATTTTATTTATTAATCTATGTAATTTAAAGCCGGTTAATAATTAATTACTTCAATAGTTAATTTTTCAAATGCTTAATATTTATTTAATAAATCCAAAAATTTTAAAACCTGCTTTGAAAAGTGATGTATAAAGAGTATTTCATTATTTTAGATAATTATTTGAACATGCCTTAAAAATAGATTATTATTATTCTTTTAAATACTTATTATTATTATTATTATATATACACAGAGTTTTGACATGTTTTAAAATTATTTATAAATCTTCTCAAAAGGTTGTAAATGGGTTACTCAGTATATGGAATTATAAGGAAATCCTTAAAATGGAATTCGGAAGAACTGTAGGAAATTTCCGGAGTAGTTACATAAAAGTGAACTTCAAAAATGAAAATAGAATTCATAGAGAAGTACAAAGGGAAATTGAGTTTATAAGGAAGTATAATTTGTTTTGAAAATATTAAGGAAATTAACTAAGGAATCCCGAAATTTATACAATTATTATAAACTAGTCAAAGAATTTACAAATAAAATTGTAAAGGATTTCGAGAAAAAAAACAGGAAATAAAGGAATACTTTCTAAGTGTTGAACATAGAACGAATTGGATAGAATATTCTAAGTATTGGGAAGGATTGAAAATAGTCCGTTGAAATATAAGAATTTGAAAACTGTTTTCAAAATGTTAAAGTATGGAAAGTGATGCGGCGCAATCTACCAACTCAATGGATTGGAGTCGTTCAAGGACCTTAGGTCGCTCACGACTTAGTGAAGGTCGCTCGCGAGTTAACGAGTTAGGCATTAAGGCATTCAAGCAAACCAGTGCACATTCCTTAGGTCGCTCCGAACTAACGGGCCTAGCGAGCTAAGCAGTCTAGTGTGCATGTTCTTACGGCGCTCCGACCTAACCAGTTACGACCTAACGAGTTAGGTCGCTCAGATCTTAGGTCGCAAGGCTTTGAAGATATGTTACATGCTTAAGTGTTCCAGTTAAGTCGCTAATTCTTGAAGCTTCGGTCGCAAAGCCTTATATCGCTGATTCCTTAGCGCTTCCAGAAGGTCGCTGCTACCTTAGGTCGTGAAATGCTTATGTTGCTGTGTTGGATAGGTCGTAACTCGTGTTGTAAATATTGAGTCGAATGTATATATGTTGAGTCGTTGTGCTGTTAAGTCGCATGTACATAATAGGTCGTCGGTCGTAAGTTGTTGCTGTTACGTTTGTATGTTAGGTCGCTAGCAACCTGTGTTGGGTCGTTTTAGCTGTAAGTGTTGAGTTGTAAACCTATAAATAGGGATGTGGGTCATTTGTAATGGTTAGTTGATTTTGAATAAAACTTTTTGTTTGTGTGCTTTGTGCCACTTTGAAATTGGAAGTTGAGCGTTGTCTCCTTTCTCCATTTTCGGTCATTCGAGTGCGCTCGAATCAACGGATTTGAAGCCGATTCACGGAATCTCGTGCGCGAGATCAACATAGAAGAATCGTAGAACTTTTAACACGGTATCGTGCACGATCAACGTGTAGGAGATAGCTAGAATTCGGTATCTTTCGAGATCAACGAATTTGGGCATTTCGGTATCTTTAATTCACCATTATTCTTGTTTCATCGAATCGTCTTCGATTTGATTGACACGAAATCTTCATTTCATTGTCATTGTTTAATCCGCTGCGTCAGTTTGGTATCGAAGCTTGACTTAGCCAATCATATCTAAGCCGAGTCCTTGGAGCCGAGGAGAAGAGTTTGAAGAGTCAAGGCCGAGCTAAATCAAGCAAAGCCGAGCTAAGTGAAGTGTTGTCCAGTTTCAAACCGAGCCAGATCAGATCAGGGCCGAACTAGTTGAAGTTGAAGCCGAGAGTAGGTTCAGTGAAGGAGCCGAGTTGTGGAAGATTGTTTGATTCGACAATGCCGCCGAGAAGAGCTAACCGTCATTAGAATATTGAAGATTTGTATAGAAGACAAGAAGTTGAGGAAATGAGACAACGTATCAATGAAAAATTCGATGAAGGTATTGGGAAGTTAGAGAAATTGATGAATGACTTGAATCAATGTCAAAGGAGAAGGTCGCCAGTCTCGAACCATGAAGGAAACGGAGTTTCGCCATTGGTTAGGGAAGCGAGGAGGGTGTCGTCACAATCTTATAAAGAAAGAAGAGAATCATCAGTTTCATCAAGAAGAGATCACCATGACTATCGAAATGAAGAACGAAGAACTCAACGCGAGTTTGAGTATGAGCCATATCGTGAAGAGAAAGACATAGTAGAAGAGACAAGCGTGATCGTAGGGATGTTGATGGATGAGATCGATATCGAAGTACACGTGATTATGAAGAAGATAGTGACAGAGGTAGTATTAACTTTCGAGATCGAGACCAAGTACGACGTCAAAATCGGGATGTAGAAGATGATCGTCGATGGGAGTCGGGAATGAAAACTGAAATTCCAGAATTCAAGGGTAGTATGCAAGCTGAAGAATTCCTTGATTGGTTATCTAATGTTGAAGAGATTTTTGACTTCAAAGAAGTTCCCGAGCATCACAGAGTTAAGTTGGTTGCTACTCGGTTGAGAGGAAGAGCTATGACATGGTGGCAGCAAACCAAACTTACAATGGAAAGAATGGGCAAATCGAAGATTGTCTCATGGGAGAAGATGAAGAAGTTGATGAAAGCTACTTTCTTACCTTATAATTATCAGTCTCTTATGTATCAGCGTTTGCAGAATTTGAGACAGGGAACGAAGTCGGTGAATGATTATGCAGATAAATTTTATCAGTTGATTGCTAGAAACGACATCATGGAGACGGAAGAGCAATTGACACCTAGATTTGTTGGAGGATTGAGAATGCAGATTCAAGATATGGTGAATATGTTTGATCTGAGATCCGTGGCTGAAGCACACCAAAAGGCTCTAGCTTGGGAGAAGCAAGGCAGAAGAGGTGGTGGTGTGTTTACAAATTTCAACAATCAAGTGAAAGGGGCTAGTAGCAATGCGAATGTTTCGAAGGCTGTTAATAAACCGGGTGTTAATGAAGTTTCTAAGACCAAGGTCAACAACAATTTCAAGTGCTATAATTGTCAGGAGTTTGGTCACAAGAGCAATGAATGTCCGAAGCCTAAGAAACGAGTGATGGTTGCTGAGGTGGAGGATGAGGATGCTGAAGTAGAATGTTCCAATTCACCACAAGTTGAGGAGGAAGAAGAAGTGTCGGGAGATGAAGGATATTCTTTAATGATGAGAAGATCTTGTTTAACGCCAAAGCAAGAGGATGATTCTAGTTGGTTGGGGAGTAATATTTTCCAGTCAATGTACACTATCTTAGGAAGGGTTTGCAAGTTTGTCATCGCCGCGGGAAGCTGTGATAACATTATTTCTACAGAGGCCGTGAAGAAGTTGGCATTGAAAATAGAGAAGCATCCCAAGCATTACAAGTTAGCTTGGTTGAGGAAAGGTGGGGAAGTGAAGGTTAGTAGAAGAGCTTGCGTAAATTTTTCGATTGGGAAGAAATATAAAGATGAGATTTGGTGTGATGTTGTGGATATGGATGTGTGTCAACTGTTGCTGGGGAGACCGACGCAATATGATAGGGCTGTGCAACATGATGGTCGTACCAATAGCTACAGTTTCATGTTTGAGGGCACAAAAATCACTTTAGTTCCTAAAAAGCGACAAGAAGAAGAAAACAAGTTGGAGGAGATTAAGGAACTGAAGACTTTGCTATCTTTGAAGGAGTTTGTTAAAGAAGTAGAGGATGAACCTGAAGTATTTTTGTTGATCGGACGAGAAAGTAATGAAGTGGTTGAAATTCCTGAAGAAGTAAAGCCAGTGCTGGAAGAATTTGAAGGTGTATTTCCAGAAGAGTTGCCTAAGGAGTGACCACCATTGAGGGACATACAACACCAAATAGATCTTGTTCCAGGAGCTGTGTTACCACATAGACCACATTATAGGATGAGTACCAAAGGAACACGAGGAGTTGAGAAGACAGGTTGAGGAGTTGCTTGAACAAGGGCGTGTTCAGGAGAGTCTCAGTCCTTGTGCTGTACCGGCATTGTTAGTGCCGAAGAAGGATGGAACATGGAGGATGTGTACAGATAGCAGGGAACTTAACAAAATAACTATCATATACATGTTTCCGATGCCGAGGCTTGATGATCTGTTGGATCAAATCAGTGGAGCTGTTATCTTTTCGAAGATTGATCTTAAGAGTGGTTATCATCAGATCCGAATTAGACCAGGGGACGAGTGGAAGACATCATTGATGACACGGGAAGGATTATATGAATGGCTGGTTATGCCGTTTGGTCTGTCAAATGCACCAAGTACATTTATGAGGGTGATGAACCAAATTTTCAGACCGCACATTGGGAAGTTTGTTGTAGATTATTTTGATGATATATTGATCTATAGTGCGAGCACTGAAGAGCATGTTCAACACTTGCGGAAGATGTTAATTATTCTTCGTCAAGAACAATTTTATGCTACAACCAAGAAATGCATGTTTATGACGCATAGTGTTTTATTTCTGGGGTATGTTGTATTTGAAGAAGGAATTCAGGTGGACGAAAGTAAAGTAGAAGCAATCAGAAACTGGCCACAACCTAGATCGATAACAGAAGTTAGAAGTTTTCATGGTTTAGCATCATTCTATCAAAGGTTTATTCCATATTTCAGTAGTGTGATGGCGCCTGTTACTGATTGTATGAAGGGAAAGCAGTTTACATGGTCAGAGGAAGCAGATTTTTCTTTTGAGCGAATCAAGGAACTTTTGACGTCAGCACCAATTCTAGTTTTGCCGGATTTCCAGTTACTGTTTGAGTTACATACTGATGCATCTAAAGTTGGAATTGGAGGAGTGTTGAGTCAGAAGGATCAACCAATTTCTTATTTCAGTGAGAAACTTTCTGGAGCGAAGATGATATATAATACTTATGATGTAGAATTTTACGCTGTTGTGCAAGCTGTGAAACATTGGAGACACTATTTGTTCCATAAAGAATTTGTTTTATATACTGATCATGAAGCATTGAAGCATTTGCAAGGGCAGGACAAGATTGCAGCAAGGCATGCCTCGTGGATTGCATACTTACAATAGTTTACATTTGTTGTGAAACACAAATCAGGAGTTACAAACCGTGTGGAAGATGCATTGAGTAGAACGAATCATTTGTTGACTACAAGGAGGGTTGAAGTGACAGGGTTTGATGTATTACCAGAATTATTTGTTGATGATCCTTACTTTGCCAAGGTTATAGATAAAGTCGAGAAAGGAAAGACGAATGAGTTTGTGTTAGTGGGTGGTTTTCTTTTCAAAGGAAATCGATTATGCATTCCAGATTGTAGTCTGCGAATGAAGATTGTGAAGGAGTTACATGAAGAAGGTCATGCGGGTAGAGATCGTACATTGCAGCTGATTTCTCAATCTTATTTTTGGCCTTCCATGAGGAAAGAAGTTGAGAGATTTGTAAAGGGATGTCACATATGTCAAATTTCCAAAGGAACAGCTACGAATGCAGGATTGTATATGCCATTGCCTGTGCCTACTAAACCATGGGTTGATATTAGTATGGATTTTTTTTGGGTTTGCCAAGAACTCAGCGAGGAAATGATTCTATATATGTTGTGGTGGATAGATTTCCGAAGATGGCACATTTCATAGCTTGTAAAAAGACCGCTAATGCAGTCTGTGTTGCTCAATTATTCCTTAAAGAGGTTTATCGACTACATGGGCTACCTGAAACCATTGTTTCTGACCGGGATGCTCGTTTTCTAAGTTATTTTTGGTTGAGTCTGTGGAAGACGGTTGGGACAAAGCTGAATTTTAGTAGCGCCTATCATCCGCAAACAGATGGGCAAACAGAAGTGGTGAATAGATCATTGGGAAACTTGTTGAGATGTCATGTGAAAGATAATTTGAAGAGAGGGGACATGAAGTTATGCCAAGCGGAATTTGCACATAATCATGCAGTCAATCGAAGTACTGGATTCAGTCCATTTCAAGTTGTATATTTCGCAATTCCGAAGGGACCGTTGGATTTGACGGCGGTACCATATCAGAAGGGAGTTGTTAAACGAGCTGGTGATTTCGTGAATGAGTTGTAGGAGTGTCACAGAACTGTTCATGAACGATTTCTTGCATCAAATGAGAAGTGTAAACAACTGGCAGATAAGAAGCGAAGGGGTATAGAATTTAAAAAAGGTGATTTGGTTTACGCAGTGTTGACAAAAGATCGTTTTCGAGTGGGAACATACAACAAGTTGAAAGCTCGAAAAATTGGTCCAGTAGAAATCTTGAAGAAGATCAATGATAATGCATTTCAGTTGAGGTTGCCAGATCATATTCACACTACAGACGTTTTTAACGTCAATTACTTGATTCCATTTCATGGGAATAAGCCTGTCGAGGAAGAGGAAGGTGCAAATTCGAGGTCGAATTCTTGTCAACCGGGGGAGGATGGTGCAGCGCAATCTACCAACTCAATGGATTGGAGTCGTTCAAGGACCTTAGGTCGGTCGCGAGTTAACGAGTTAGGCATTAAGGCATTCAAGCAAACCAGTGCGCATTCCTTAGGTCGCTCCGACCTAACGGGCCTAGCGAGCTAAGCAGTCCAGTGTACATATTCTTAGGTCGCTCCCACCTAACCGGTTCCGACCTAACGAGTTAGGTCGCTCAGATCTTAGGTCGCAAGGCTTTGAAGATATGTTACATGCTTAAGTGTTCCAGTTAAGTCGCTAATTCTTGAAGCGTAGGTCGCAAAGCCGTATATCGCTGATTCCTAAGCGCTTCCAGAAGGTCGCTGCTACCTTAGGTCGTGAAGATGCTTATGTTGCTGTGTTGCTTAGGTCGTAACTCCTGTTGTAAATATTGAGTCGAATGTATATATGTTTAGTCATTGTGCTGTTAAGTTGCATGTACATAATAGGTCGTCGGTCGTAAGTTGTTGGCGTTATGTTTGTATGTTAGGTAGCTAGCGACCTGTGTTGGGTCGTTTTAGCTGTAAATGTTGAGTTGTAACCCTATAAATAGGGATGTGGGTCATTTGTAATAGTTAGTTGATTTTGAATAAAACGTTGTGTTTGTGTGCTTTGTGTCACTTTGAAATTGGAAGTTGAGCGTTGTCTCCTTTCTCCATTTTCAGTCATTCGAGTGCGCTCGAATCAACGGATTTGAAGCCGATTCATGGAATCTCGTGAGCGAGATCAATGTAGAAGAATCGAAGATCTTTTAACACGGGAGATAGCAAGAACTCGGTATCTTTCGAGATCAACGAATTTGGGCATTTCGGTATCTTTAATTCACCATTATTCTTGTTTCATCGAATCGTCTTCGATTTGATTGACACGAAATCTTCATTTCGTTGTCATTTTTTAATCCGCGGCGTCAGAAAGTAATGTCTTACAAAGGTATTTTGGTTTAAACTTTGGAAAAGTTGAAATAAGATCTGATGATTGCTTATGGATGTGTATTGATAGTTAATTTACCGATTATAAATTTTGGCCACTTTCATTCATCGTTTCGAAGAGACTGAGATCAAAATTAATTATCCAAAAACCACTTCGATCCGGTTTGAACGTTACGAATGAATACCTTGAAGATGATGAGGATGGTGATTTGGTTTGTCCAGACCCAGGACAACATACATGGACGAATGCTATCAGAACATCGTCAGGACGATGACATTCTAAGTAGAATTTTGTTCTTGAAAGGTAACTCTTAGCCTCGAGCCTCATCAACTAGGAATGACTAAAACACGGGAGATGTAGCAAGGTTAAATGGGTCGCACCCAAGTAAGGTATGTTATCACCTATATAGATGTCCTGGGAAACCTTTATATTATGGATATGGCTGTGCATGGAAGGAGCACTCGATGGTAAGGGTCGGAACACCTGGAGTGATAACGTATTCGGTCTGTTGAGGTTAAGGGTAGGCCAATCTTGTGTAGCAAGGGATCCCGGAGTGGTCCTCGGTACATTGTTCTAGAGCTGTACTGTGGTGGGTGGTACCCCAGTGGCCTAGTCATTCGATGGAATCCATTCTCTAATAAGCGCCATACGGTTTTGATTGTGCCCAACTATGCTGGAATGGGAGATGCAAGCATTTTAGCTATTTATATTTACTTTCTATAGACACTATTATAACATCAGATGATTTTGATAAAAAAATTGTTTTGGTTATCATAAGGTAAAACCCATCGTGTTTATTTTCGATGTAGTCTTACGAGATACCATTATTTTCAAAGGATTTTGAAAAGTTAATAATTCAAACTGAGTGTGTTTTCTCATGCTAGTTTTCCAGACGACTCGTGTGTTATTTTAATATAATGCTCGGGTTTGACCGAGCATTACAGATTCAGATTAAAATGCTTTTGGAGCTCAGTAGACGAGCTAGAGGAGTTCAGATGTATATTACGTACTTGGTTATTTCCGCTGTGTAGGTTATGTATATCAGGATAAGTTATTAAACTGTCCAGATTGATGTATTGATGGTTGCACTCTGATAATGTTATGTATATTAGCAGTACAGTTCTTGTATTTAAAATCTATTATTATATATTATATTTTGTTCCATTGCGATTTTGAGATTCTATATTGTTGTTTAGTTTCTTCTACCCTTTTTATTCTCTACCCCTAATGAACTGGTATTTCCGACACTCGACTACTCAGCATTCTTTACAGTGGATGTATTAATGTCGATCTTCCAAGGGTCGAAAAATCACCGTTAGTTACATTTGGTATCAGAGCTAAAGTTTAAGCAAGAACCTTGGCTATAGTGGGGATTATTCATTAGAAATTAAGTCAGTAGTACTCTAGAATGAGTTTACTCATTATAAATAGAGTCAGTATTACTCTAGAATGAGTTTGGGTGTATTGATAGATATGAGCACATATTTGTTAAAGCATACAAAATGTTTTATATTGTGTTGGTTGATTTATTCAGTGGCTTATGAACTCTGGTCGACACAGTCTGTATAACTATATCCATGGAGGTTTCCAAGCCTTTAATAGAGCAATTCAACATAGTATTGTTTTTAAATGGGGTAAATAAAATAATTTTTAGAAATTATCATATATATTTAGAGTATTTAGATGATAATATATAATCAAACAAGATTACAAAGTTGGAAATGGTTTATGTAACCAAATGAAAATTTCTATAAATTATACAACTGGATTATAATTAAAATTGGATTCAAACCCGAACCTGGAAATTTAAATCCCGGGAAGTTTAGAAAAATGTATTTTCAAGGTGGTGTGGAAAAATGATAAGAGTATTATTTTTAGGAATATTTTTGAAAGGAAATTGTTTCAAATGGATTTTGGAAAGATATAGCATTGAACTCACTATAGTCGTTGGAAAATAATTCCGAAGATGATCATGATTCGGTGTTTATTTTCATGTTTCTAAGTGATGAGTTACTACCGTAGTAAATTAATATAGGAAATTTTATTTTGGTGAAAAATTGTTGTTTTAGGAAATTCCAAAAAGGAATTGTTTTGGATAAATCTGATTGACCTTGAAAATTTCAAAGAAATGGTTTGTTAAACCCAAAAACTATATTGTGGTTTCAAAATGATTTGAAATAAGTACTGGGTGTTTGAACTCTGAAATTGCTAATTAAAATGAGAAATGAAATAAGAATAGGACAGGATTTGAAACAAAACTTGAAAAAAAAAAAGGGTGAACTTCAAGGTGAAGTAGAAATTTAACTTGTGTAAGTTAAATAAATCGAATTTGTAAAAGAAAATTTGGAGGAATTGGAATTTAACTAATGTAAAGGGTTAGGGAAAATAAATTAAATAATATGATTATAGTAAATTATAAATAAGAGGAAATGAATAGAACGAAATGAATTAACTAAGCATAAAGTGCATATAAACGTGCAAGTAAATGAAATAAATAAGTATAAGCGAGAGACTGTGGGAAAATTTTGAAATTTGAATTTAAATTCTTACTTGATCAAATAGAATGGAGTATAAACGAAATTTGTTTGGAATAAAATTGATTTAAGTATGAATAAATGCGAATATGGTTCGGAAATGTTGGTCAAATGAAAATTGAAATTAATTTGAATTGGATTGGATTTTGAACCATATTGAATGGAATATATAAAACTTGGGTTGTTAAGTGACTATATAATTATAAATTATAAAGGTTGGATTGAACTGGAATAATGATGAATTGAAGTAAATATAAATTTTGAGTCATGAAATATTATATAACATAATGTATAATTCTTGAATGAAATAAAATTTGAGAAATGGGATTGTGAATAAATAAATTTGAATAGCTCATAAAATATGAAATTTATGGAATAAGAATATATTTAAGCTGCTAAGTAATGTAAATCTTGAGTAAAAATAAATGTGAATATACTTAAGTATAAAATATAGTAGGATGTGAGAAAATAAGTTGTGTAACTTATAAAATTTGAAAAGTAAAATAGAAAACAAAGTAAAATAAAATGGAGTGATGTTCTAGAAAGGAAATAAAAATCCAAAACTGGATTATATAATAAATTTGAACCCAAGTAAATTAAGTGAAGTGATTTTTGAAATAAAAATCAGATATTGAATTGTAAAATGGAAGTGAAATGATTAGATAAATTAATTAGTTAAGTGAATATGGAATGTAATTTAACTCGATTGAAATAAAATGGACGGTGGGCAGAAACTGAAGTTGAATATAGAATTTAAGTAATAAATAAAATTTGACTTGTATATACGAGCTCATTAAATATATATTGAATGCGACCAAATGGAATTGGATTGAAATTGAAATGGTGGAGTTATAAATAAGTTCAATGTGAATATAAATAAATCAAAAGTAGCCCTGAATATTATTTTAAATGAAGCCGAGAATGAATTAAAGTATGAAATTAAATTTAAATTTAAATTTAAATTTGAAGGCAAGGAAAATAAAACTTAAGTTATGGAAATAGAGATAAATGAACCAACTTAAGCAAATTATTTTTTAATAAAGCTTGGCTTATAAAAAACCATAATGCATAAGAAAACAACATGGAATGATTCCGAGCGAATAAAATGAATTTGAAAATAATGTGGATATGAATGAAATGCAAATGAATGGATTGAATTTGAAATGGAATAGAACTGATTTGGAATCAATTCAAAATCGCTATAAGCTTTAATGGTAATTTTATTAAATGGATATCGCCGAATGTGCATAGAAATTGGCCGTTTTATGTAAATGGAGTAAATAAAATTATACAAATCAAATCGAAAGAGAATGAAATTGATTTTTAAATCAACTTGAAATGGATATGACTTGTTTGGTATAAAAATAAAGTGATGCAAGAAAATTGAGTTGTAAATCCTTTAGATTGAATGAAATGCTATATAAATCGATTGAAAATAAATAATCAAATGATGGAAGCCTTGTAATTGCTATAAAAACATGCTATAACATGTTATTTTATGAATCTATGTGTTTATCCGTTTAAATAAGGGAAACATTATTGAATTTGATGTTATTGGGACTTACATGTTTTAATTGAGTAAGTATAGGTACCTAGAAGCCATTTGGTCAGATTTTGATTGTGCTAATCTCATATAAAATAAGTCGCTTGCTTAAAAATGCTAAAATAAGGTATGTTTTCGGATTAAATACAACAAATATATAAATACAGATATATATTTTTGTTTTTCGACCGTGTGGGCCAATGTATATATATTTATCTCACTTGTCATATTGCAAAAGTCTCCCTGTACAAAGGAGACTTTGCCAAAAAAATTGAAAATTTGGGGTGATAGAAAAGTTTTGAAAATTCTTGCAAATTTTTATGTTAACGATAGTTCGTTTTCGAATTGTAATTGGAATAAAGGATTTTGGAAATAGAATTTGGAACTAAACGTTTAGGTGGAACTTAAAGATTAGAAAAGTGAATATCAAGTTTTAATTAATGAGGGTTTTGATAAGTTAGTAGGTTTGGAGCATTTTCCTACTTCAACAATTTCGGGGACGAAATTCTTTTAAGGGGGGAGGAATGTAACGACCCAGATTTTCCAATGATTAAATATTAATATTTAAATTGTTTTAAATATTTAATTTGAGATTTATAATTTAGTTAGTAAGATTTAAAACTGGAATTTTAAGCAATTTCGCAAATTTTTGAAAATCGTCGATCTAATCGATGATTTAAAATAGCAATTCGAGGTACGGTTTTAGAATTCGATGAAACCTATTCCATTGGATACATAATTGTGTACTATTATCGGATTTCAAATTTTTTAGTGTTTGGAGTTATCGTTTGGCCATATGGTATATGAACGCATTGAATTATATCCAAAATTCAATTCAATAACCGAGTCGAAAAAGCTATCATCTCTATATGATCGAATTAGGACTCGAAACCTTTTCCATTGCTTTTGGAATAGGGGTATAACATTATGAACATCTAGCGGCATGCCTACGTAGGGGTTTAAAATTTCATGATATGTAATGTAAGATAATTGAATTATAAAATATAAAAAACATATACGGTAAAATCGGTCACCTTACCTTCTGAGATACACTAACCGTTTACCTTTAAATCATGTCTTTATTTCATTTCTCCCTTCAATCCAAATCAATTTGAAATTCATAAATACGTCGTTTAATATATATATATATATATATATATATATATATCGAATGAATATAATCTTCTATAAAAGGAATGGTAAATCGCACGACCTAGCAATGGCGAACTCAGGCGCGATCGAAGATCCGACTTGGTCATGATAAAATTCCGATCGAAGAGAGCAAGCATGAGTGGGATTGGGGGAGATCGACTAGTGCTTTCGTTCACGTAAGATTTGGTAGGAGGCCCCACGATCGATTTAAGTAGGGAAGCTAGGTTGATGCGGCTTGAGGATGGTTGAATTTGTCTCGTCGTTGATGGTTTGAGGAATGAGGAGCTCGAGTGGGTCGAGGTAGCATGCAAGTTGATGTAAACAGTGGCTTGTAGAGGGGTTTTGATGGCCGCGCCATAGTATAGATGGAAGAGGGACACGGTGTTGGCAGGAGAGGAGTTTGATGTTGTTAAGTTCGATCGAGGTCCTGGTGCTCGTGTTCGATTGAGGTTTTTCCCGCATGAGGAAGGTGTCTGGATGGTAATTCCTGTATAATGTAATTAATATATTTAAATTTATTTGAGGGAAATTTATCGAGTGCTTATAAAATACATCTCATATGTAGGAGGTTCGAAATGAATGAAAACTAGCTGCGTGGTGCTTGTGGCCTCGGATATATGCAAATAAAATTGGTTCGAAATTTATTGAAGGTAACATATACGGTCTATAGGGTATGTCGGTCTTGTGTAGCAAGGGATCCCGGCATGGTCCTCGTTACATTGTTCTAGAGGTGTTCTGCGGTGTGCGGTACCCCAATTGTCTAGTCATTCGATGGACTCCAATAATCGCTGTGCGGTTTTGATTGTGCCCAACTATGTTAGAATGTGAGATGCAATCATTTCAGCTATTTTCTATTTACTTTTTACAGACACTATTATAATTTTAGATGATTTGGATAAAAAAATCATTCTAGTTGTCGTAAGGTAAAAAGCCTTCGTGTTTATTTGTGACGTGGTCCTACGAAATACATTTATTTTCAAAGGATTTTGAAAAGTCAATAATTCAAATTAAATGTGTTTTCTCACGCTGGTTTTCTAGACTGACTCAGATGTTACTTTATTATAATGCTCGGGTCAGTTCGAGTATTACTGATTTAGGTTAAAATGCTATGGAGCTCAGGAGACGAGCAAGAGGAATTTAGACGTATATCACATACTTGGTTATTTCCGATGTATGAGTTATGTATATCAGGATAAGTTATCAAATTGTGCATATTGATATATTGATTGTTTGCTAAGATAATATTATGTATATTAACAGTATAGTTCTTGTATTTAAAATCTATTATTATATATTATATTTTGTTCCGCTGCGATTGCGAGATTCTGTGTTTTTGTTTATTTTCTTCTACCCTTTTTATTCTCCACCCCTAATAAACTGGTATTTCTGGCACTCGACTACTTGGCATTCTACAAAGTGGATGTATTAATGTCGAATTTTCGAGGATCGAAAAAACCCCTTTGTTACAGGGAGTCACTACTAATAGGGACAAGTGGATTAATATGACTGATAAAAATAGAATAGATATAAAAATTTTATAAATTTGAAATTAGTAATCATGCATAAATGTTGTAGGGAATATCCGTTGGGATCTTATGGACAAACTGACATTTATGAGCATTAAAAAAAGAAGTTATGGGTAGATATGTATTTAAGGTATATCTAATCACCTTAAATAAAAAGGGAACTAATAACCTAAGTTCAATGACAACCCAAGGAGGTATAAATGAAGACATAGGATTGTTAATTGGACTTAGTAGATTACTGATACGAGGTAAGTAGGGTCACTCGATAGAAGACTGCCCTTCACTTTGAGACTACCAATAATCGGGTGCACTTATTACTAATGTGAGATATCACTAATCGTAAGACCCATGAAAGCGTGAGAAATTGGACCTACTTTTTTAGTGAAAAGTATTAAATGGTCTAAAATTGAAACTAGGAGTGGTCAGTGATATCTCCATAGGGGTTTGCTTATGGTTTAAGGTATAAAGCAGCGGTGGGGTTAGCCTCTCTTCTAAAAGGAAGTTTTAAGTGAGTGAAGTTTCAAATAAATAAGGATGTCTCCAAAAAGGTTCACTTCAATGTTGACGTATTAAATGGCCGTTGCAGGGCCTACCTCCCTACCGAAATAAGTAACCAAATAAGATTCCACATTTATAACTAAGAGTGATTATGGATATCTCGGAAAGAGTTCAATTTGAGTTTAAGGTACTAAGTGACTGATCTAGGGTTCGCCTCTCTCCTATAAAAGAAGTACTAAATAACCTAATGAGATTTCCAAGAAATGTCACCTAGATAGTACCAATGAGGAGTCTAACTTAAGGTTAACTATCAAATGGAAAATGCCTTCCTATAAATAGGTGTTAACTGGTCATACGCCTGCATAGTCCTGATTATTATGGTGTTAAGTGGCTTGGGTATAGTCTCTCACATTGCTAAGACTTTAATAACGACGGATGCGCAAGTAGTATGGCTATTACTAATTATAATGCCATAGATAATGGTCAAAGGTCTCTCTGTGGCTTAGACCACTCAACCAATAATGATGATGCTAGAAGTCAACCTTGGAAATAGGTCTTAAATGATGGAGTCTACCTTGATTAAGGTCTTAAATGGCAGTCTGCCTATTTCTCTTTTAAAAGCATTATGTTGTGATAGTAGAAGTCAGCTTCATATTTAACAGAATTAATTGGCAAATGGGTATGGTAGTATTGGATGGTTGATAAGGCTCCGTCGGTATTATGTATCTTTCAAATTGTTAGGTAAGTAATCGTGTCTGAAGCGCAAGGTTAGATTAGAATTGATAACCTTAATAGACATAACAATTAAATGGAAACCAATTAGTATAAATTTATGTTATGGATAGTTTATAGATTTTCTAGTCACCAGAACATTATTTTGACCCCCTCTTCCTTACACAACCTACATGATAGATTTAGAGGAACAAGGTACTGGAGTTAGAAGTGCTTAATTGTTGGAGAACTCTTCTTTTCTCTCATGCTCAATGCTGATGTGACAATCTACTATTCATGGAATACCATTAATTCCAAGGTAGTAGTCATAATCAGTATTGTTATCCTATTATTATTTCCACCGTGAGTTTAAATTTCTATCAATCCCTGATAATGCTTATACTTATTTGCGGGTAACAAATACAATGACCTGTGTTTTGATGGACTTCAGTTTTAATTTTTTATCAAAATTTAGACCCATTATAGTATGAATTGTTACATTACTTATACATCTACTGCTGTATTCATTTTAAGTCCATGTTGTAGTAAAAGGAATTACTTTATACATCCAATGAAATTTATATATTCATATCTAACCTGTAAAGCCTGAAGATTTCCTGATATTACTGTTTTTTAGGGTAATTGTTTACAATGACACTGCCATATTGGATATCAACAAAGTAATATACAATCAACATCAAAATTTCAATAAGCATAAATGTTCATATCTGACTTTGCCAATATTTGATATTATGTTATCAATGATAACCCCTTTTTCTCTTATTAATTAGAAATTTGGTCGAACAAAAGTGTTTGCTTACCCTTGTTTCAAATCATATTTAGACCAACTTTTTCTTGGTAACGAATTCCTATCAGCTAAGTGTCTGGTTCTTGGAGACTGCCACTCCGTAATGCAGCTCTTACGAGGTTATATATGGAGCAAAGTTCATAATTCTAGTGGAATTCTAGTTATTCGATAATCCGTTTCCATATTGATTTAACGGGAACAAAATCCGGCCAAACTTTCAGTTCTAGTTAAAATTTCGAATTTTCTCTTTTAAGTTTTGAGAAAAAATACAATAAACATATAAAAAATTAAACTGAAAACTATTTCAGCAAGAAAATAAGCAAATGGGAAGAAAATAATATTGTCACATTTTTGTTAATTTACAACACAATCATAATAAAAATTCATAATTTTCAAAATTGGTAGAAAATTTGAAAATCTTAAATGAACAAAACAAAAACATAAACCATGATTTTTTGTTCAAAACAAATATTTCGTATGTAAGGAAAAGAATCTATTATAAATTTATGATAGTATAGGATATTTATTAGCGTAATTAGCAATTTAAATGAAAAAATGTGTTGGAATTAGAACATAAGAACTAAAGTGGAACTTCCGAAATATCCGCAATGTAATCGAAAATTTTAAAAATTACTAATGACCATAACCGAAATGGAAAACGGAATTTTGAACCTTGCTATGAATTTGAAAAAAATTCTCTAAGAGTTTTTTAAGCTTGTTACATAAATTATGTCAGGATAGATGCATTATAAAGTGTGTGATGCATAGGTAAAACATTTCCTCCCATTTAATTTTATGAAATCAGATAATTTGGGGTTAGGCTTGTTGTGGCATTACGAACCAATGTATTGCAAATCATAGCCATGTGTGTGGCCACATCAATCATTTATAATACAAGGAATGAAAGGCTAATTGACAAAATAATCCTCCCCAACCCACACTTATCTGATAGCTATATGCTATGATTCCAGCACTCATAATCTTTTTGTTTCATTCTTTTTTATTTATTATAAAATAACTTATTTATAAACTCTTTTGTTATAAAGTTCTTGCAATGATTGGCTATTTTAGTACTAAAACAGGTTGCTATTGGCTTATCTCGATATAATGGGTTTTTAGATGCTTAATTTAATCAATAAATAAAATTGTAAATTACACAATTCTTCTTTTGTCTGTTAGATCAACATAGAGAATTCTCTAATACCCTACACAATGGACATTATGTGGCGACGACAGGCAATAGCTATTTGGAAATTTTGGTTCTCTTTAATATCATAGAAGAAAGCTCTCACTAAATTTCATTAGTGCGTTGAGTGGAGTAATATACAAGTTTACCTTGATCACATATGTCTCTTGATATACTCCAATTTTCATGTCATAACAAAGCCACTATGTGTGTAAGATAGATGAGTGCTTTATTATGCATTCATAAAACACCATGAATTGGCCTTTAGTTTATTTTATTGGCTACCGTCCATCTTTCTATTGAATTCACATTGATTGTTAAACTATAGTTCCAAAACTATTTATTCTTGGTAAGCAGTAATTGATTTTTAAAATTCCACAACTAGCTATAGACATAAACAATGACATATTTCTCAATAATTATAATTATGGTAATATAAATGTTGGTACTAGCAGTTTAAAAACGAGTAAATTGTAAACAGGAAATTTATTGTTAGTCATGTTGTTATTTAGAGATAAAGTTGGTCAGCTAAAAAATTCATTTCCTTGCCTAGTTACAAATAAAACTACCTGTTCCATATTTACTTAATGCTTTATGGATTTTAATTACATTTCTAGTGATTCTTCAATATCATATATATTAACCATAAAATTTCACTTAGAAAAAAGGTATAGAAGAAGGCATATAAAGGTTATAGTTTCTGCAAGAATTGAAGACATAGTGTTATCCCGCTTTTTGGCAAAGCCGTGATATCACAAGACTGGTCAAAAACAGAAGACAGTTCACCTCAGAAATCGGTCGTACTTCACTTTACTATGGATATCGATGAATTTTGTCCGAGTCCGAAACGGGCCACAATTGATAGGACACGACAAGAAAGATCATAGAAGTCTGCATTTCAAATTTCAAGTCAATCCGAGGTCGTATGCTCAAGTTATGATGGATTCGAGTTAAGAGGGATAGGCACTGCTCGGTTCGAACCCATCACCTTGTCTAAGATCGAACCCATCATTTTCGAACCCAACTAGTTCGAACCCATACAAAGAGGTGACGTTCGAATCCATCAGCCAACATCTTCCTTCGACTCCATCACCTTCGACTCCATCACCTTCGACTCCATCACCTTCGACTCCATCCAAATAGCCGTACTTCGAATCCATCAACCACGCGATAGTTCGAATCCATCGGCGACCTTTGGAGCGTTCCCACCTTCGAATCCATGCAGCGGAAGGAACTCCAACTCCATGCCATAGTTACCTTCGAACCCCCATGATAAAGCCAACTTCGAATCGATCTGGGGTGACGTGTTAAGATCGATTCGAACGAATGCCACTCCATCGATTCGAGGAAAGCCTTCGAATCCAACACACGAAGCCATCCAGTGAACACAGCGACAAACGCGGATCGATTCGAAGAATGCTGCCCACGTCACAGAAGGATCGATTCGACCCTATGGGTTCGAAGTGATCGATTCGAACGAACCCATAGGATCGATTCGAACCAGGCAACATACCTAAAAGTGCCATTTCGAATCTATGATAACTCCCAATCTACTGATCCAAATCCCATGAAATTTTTACAGAAGTTTGTCTACATGATAAAGAACGTCCACGCCAAGTTTCATCGCAATTGGACAATTTTTTGATCGATTCGAAGTTCACTTCGAATCGATCCCAAACTGGGCACGGACTCCGAGAACGCGGGCTTATGGGCCCCCCTCACGTGCCAGGCAACCTCCCTGAGCTTTAGGCAGGATTTTGGCCTTCCACACCTATAAATAGAGCCCCTGGTCATTCAGAAAAGGGGTCGGAGTATTTGGAGAAGAAGAATAAGCCTAAACGCTGCCAGAATCACTCCATACTATCTCCTTTGCTGTTAATTTTGAGTTTAAGTCCATTTCCTGCTGTAATTTGCTTAAAAAACACTTGTAATCTTCAAGTATTAAGAAATAAAGTGATAGAACTTCATAGTGGACGTAGGCGCATAGCCGAACCACTCTAAATCCTTGTCTTCTGTGCAATTTACTTTTCTGTGACTTGGAGTTTTTGTTAGATAGTCCCTATTTCCAATTCAAGTTCTTCATTTACTATCTCTTCAAAAACTTCCGAAGGGTGTTTGCCCAATTTTGGTGCAAACACATAGGTTTTGCCAAAATTTAAAGAAGAGCGTTCCGAAAGTATTGAAATGTCTTTGGAAGGAGTCACGAGCATTGGTGCCATTATAAATGACAAGTAGAACAAAAAAATTTCAAAAGGGTGTATAAGAAGGCCAGGTTACTCTTCCGCCTCGACCAGACCTTTTGACACAGACGGATTCACATATATATGAAAGGCTAGTATAGGTTCGAAGCACCTTTCGAAGGTGTTGAACAGTAGAGCCCCAACAAGAATCAATTCCTTCAAAATAGAAGGTTTCGTCGTCATTAATGTAATACTTGAAGAAATGATTCCAATCCGCACCTTTTGAAAGTAGGAACAAGCATTTTGAAATAGTTGAAACCCTTTTAAGGTGTTATGAAAGCCCTACATGAAGGCCCGGAGTCCTTTCGCTAAGGCCCAACTATCACCCATCATACCTTTCGACGAAGTCAAAAGCAGTCCAAAAAAAAGCAAAGTAAAAGAGGCATTTAAAATTTAATGGTAGATGAAGGTTATCAAGGCGATTCTTTCGACTGGTTCAAAAGGTCTGAAATTAAAAAGAGGAGGCTGAAGAATGGGTTAGAAAGGTCAAAAGGAAAGCATTTCGATCGCATTGAAAGAGGCATGCAAAAGAATGAAGGAAGGCCTTTCGACCATGTCAAAAGGATGCATCAGGAAAGTTAAAGGAAGGCCCTTTCCACTATGTCGAAAGGATGCACACGGAAGGTTGAATGAAGACCCTTTTGACCATGTCGAAAGGCTTCATATGGAAGGTTGAAGGAAAGCCTTTCGACCGAAACGACAGGATAGGCGTCAAAGAGGGCCAATCTACATCTATAAATACGAACCTAGGGGTCTGAGTTTGGGGATCGAATTTTGAGAATCCTAAATTCTGAGATCACCCCACTTTCTCACCACAGAAAATCGTATCATCTTGAAGAAAGAAAGGGACAGAAAAGAGAAAAGAAAGAAGAGAAAGAAGAAACAACACAGAATCTTAACAGTGGAATGAATAAATTATATTAATAACATAAATATTACATAGTTTACAATCATTATCAGAGTTACACATATTACACATCACATACTAGACTGTTATAAACACCTGTCTAGTTATACAACTCAATACAGTACAAGAGAACTACTCAGAGAAATCAACACAGCGGAACACTATATATCTACACGCAGAAGCCTCCTTCTCCATTCGCTCCTCCGTAATTTGTCAAAGCTAACCTGAATCCCTTGGCTACTCATAAAAATTTGAGTACTCAAGAGTTTAAGAAAACAAAAGATAAACTCCGGGTCAGACATGGGTCTGGTGTGAGTAACAAGTAAAGGTTGCTTAACTTTCAGAAACCTTTTGAAAAGAAAGGTATCACGTAAGACTTCCCACACATAAACATGGAAAAGTTTTTACCTTTACGCTAACCAAAACATTTGATAGGAAATCCAATGATATTATAATAGTGTCTAGGGTTTTCAAGTAAAATACAGAAATAGCTGGAATGCTTCATCTCACGTTCCAACATAGTTGGGCACAACTAATACGTATGGCACTTATTGGATTTTGGATTCCATATAATGACAGGGTTATCGGGGTACCGCCCGTCACAGTACGTGGCCTAGATCACCGTACCGAGGATTGCTCATAATCCCCTGCAACATAAGGTCGGATCCATTCCTTACTGAACAGTTTCGAACAAGACAACCCCGCGGTTGTAGCTAGCAACTGCCCACACAGCCGAATAAAAGGGACCTAGACAAGGATTAATCTCGTCCTACTTGGGCATGACCCACTTAACCTTGCTGCACCTCCCCTGTTGTAGCCATTCCCGGTTGATGTGGCTTGAGGCTATGATTAACTTTAGTGAACACATCACTTAGAATGCTCATCGTCCACTTGACGATGTTCTGAAAGCATTCAATCCATACAAGTTCGTTCTGGGTTCGAATGAAACCGAAGGCATTATCTTGTTACACTCATTTTGGAATCACCCTCAGAGTTAACGACAATAACCCTTGCACTTTGAATCTTCATCTTCACTTGAGATTCATGACCCATCGTTAGTTTGGATCGATGTGGTTTTCGAATATCCAAATATGGAAACCCGATCCCGGTCTCATCGAAATCCAAAATGCCATCTTTTAGGTCCAAGTTGTTTTAAAGTTTAAAACAATTCAATTATCTATATACACCCAGATAGATAACTCACAAATCACAATTGATAATCCACATTATCATAATAAACAGATGATCCATATCAAAATAGGTAATCCATATCATCACCACAATAGATAATCTATATTATCATCACAATGCAACCAAGCATTCATACCACACAACATTACTTATCTCATTTCTGAGATCACAACCATTTAAGGCAATCAATATCATCCATTCATACATAAGCAATGATTTACTTAATCAAAATATAATTAATTTAAAATGAATTAAATTAACTATCTCTATCTCTAATTAATTTAAAGCGAGTTAAGTTAATTACTTCATCTTTAATTAATTTAAAATAAATTAAATTAATTACTTCATCAGTATAAATCTTGCTTACTCAACCATTTAATTGATTAAAATCAATTAATTAATCATTCAAATTAATCACCTTAATTAATCACACTTGATTAATTATCCTTTAATTACATTCATGTAATTATCCTTAATTAATTTCACAAATTAATTATCCTTAACCAAAATAGTAATTAACCTTTAATTACTTCATTAATTAATTAACAATAATTAATTACATTAATCCTTAATTAATTACATTAATTAATAACCTTTAATCACTTATCATCGATTAATTAATCTTAATAAATCAACTTTAGTTACATCATTAATTGTATTACTTAACGATCCTTAATTATATTTAAAATTAATTACTTACTTAAATTAATTACATTAAGTAATTAATCTTAATTAAATCACAATTATTAATCACTCCTGATTAATCACAAACAGTAATTAACTAACCTTAATTACTTCAATAAAAAAATTAATTATTCCTTAATTAATTTTTTAATTAATCCCTTGATTAATTACAAAGTAATTATACTCCAAATTACTTTCCACTCTTAAAACATCTTCCATTAATTACATCCTGTAATTTCCAATTAATTACTTCAGTAAGTAATTCCAATCCATTAATTACATTAAGTAATACCATCAAAACATCAAGTGTTTTAAATTAATTAAACTTAATTAATTAATTCAAACTAATCCCAATAAACTCAATTAATTACATTAAGTAATTAATTCCTTAATTACTTTCATTTAGTAATCACACTTAAACCATTTACAATTGATTATCATTAAACTAACTAATCTAATTAATTATTAAAAATTAACCACATTAATTAATTATTAAATAATCCTAGTTAATGACCTTCATTAACCATTCTCTAGTTACTTTTATTAAGTAATTTACTTAGATTAACCATTGTTAATCACAAATTAAATTATCTTTAATTATCCATTAATTAATCGCACATTATATAATTAATTAATCGTTAACTGAAACTTAATTAATCCTTAATTATTTAATTAATTAACCTTGATTTTAACTTAATTGCTTAATTAATAATTCTTTAATCGTTAATTAATAATCTAATTAATGATCTTAATTACAAATTGATTAACCCTTAATTAATTAATTTATTTAATCCCTAATCAATTAATTAAATAAATTAACTAGTTATTCCTTAATTACCTCATTAATTAAATTAATTTCAAAACATTAACCTTAATTAATTTTAAGATAAAAACATTTCTTAATTATGACTAAAGTGCCATTAACGAAATATTTGAAATCAATTTTACTTTTGAACTTACTTTAAAATTTCATTTCAAATATAAGATTTAAAATGCATATAATTTAACTTAGCAAAGTTTAAACAATTTAAACCTTTTTAAATTATAAGGCAAGCAAGGTCTTGACCAATAAAGAAATTCTAAGAGTTTGAAACTAAATTCAATTCAAAATTCAACAAATTAAATTTCCACTTTACATACAAATTTGTTTAAATCTTTCAAATCTTAAAAACTTCTTTTAATTTCAAAAACTGAAATTTGTATTTAATCTTTGATTTTCAAATATAAATTTAATTTTAAATCTTGCTCATATGTTAAAAACTTCAGATTTAAAATTTGAAACTACTTACCATTATAAAACTACTTACCGTTATAAAGTAGATTAACAATTTCAAGTTCAAACTTTATTATTATTTTTATTTTATTATCTAAAACCGAGATTTAAAATTTAAACTTGGATTCTAAAATTTAAACTTTGAATTAAAACTAGGTTTAAAACCTTTCCTACATTTAAAAGCTTCAGGTTTTAAAAATTTTAAAACTGAAATTCAGGTTTCTGTAAAACCTGAAAATACTGAACAACCTGAGCCACCACAAATCTGCTTCGAGTTATGCCCTCTTTTGCTTCGGGTCAAGTACTCGAACAACTCGAGTCATTCCCGAGTTCAAAATTCTGCACACCACTAAAAGTTCATCTGAACTTCAACTGCACGGTGCACGTGCACCATGGCTCTGGCCGTCACCGGCCATCCACCAGCACTTCACCTCACCAGCGATCATCTCCATTCTCGATCACGATCACCAGAATCCACCGTTGTAGCACAAAGCACAAATCGAGCTTGCTACCCAAACCTGGAAAATAACAATCAGTTTCTCCCTCAAACCTGTCAACACCCAATCCTCGCCGCTCCGACCACTTGAAGATCAATTACTCCATCCTCGACTTCAACCACGCACCATCTACCACTCCCCAAAAGATCATATCACTCGATCAACCCTTCAAGCCGAAATGTTCGATCCTTCAAAACCCATTAAAACTAGGGTTTAAAATGAATTTTCAAAGCTGCACCTTCCACAATGATATCCATCACCATACATGATTTTTCCCAGTTTCCCTTAACCCTTCTCCATCACCCAGAAGAACCCCGAGACACCAGTGATCATAGGTTACCAGAAAATGCAGATAATCCCATTTCAGTTCAAAATCCAACTGCACCTTCAACTAATTCCTAAAAATCTTAATTCTTGATTTAAAAATCAAGCTTTAGTTAATGCTTTTGATTTATGAAACTGAATTACAAAATTACCATGTTTGGATTTTGGTTAAAATAACATGCACTGATGTTTTTCTATGTTCCAGAGACAACATCTTGTGTTTTAACTTACTTAAAATTTTAAATATTAACTTAAGAAAATCAAACAACTATGTTTTATAGATTTCATTCTATCAGAAAACTAACTAAAAGATAAGTGTATTGATAAAATTTTGGGCCTGGAAAATCAAAACAGAACAGGCAAATAAAAAAAACAACATGCACACAATTCATTTTCACATTAACATTTACCTATAACACAAGCAATACTATTCCATTTCAATATACTAGCATGCAACCTATTTTTAAACTTTAGATTCAAAAAGTTACTCACAGTTTTAAAAGGTAGCAGAGCCTTTGTTGATATGCTTTTTGAATTTGCAGATAACATCAAAGTTCCAGATTCAACTTGATTGAATTTAAAGCTTCTTTTAATTTTAATTTCGAAGAATGAATGCATATGCTTTTTGCTTGATTTAAAAACTACAATTGCTTTTTGTTTTCAGATTGCATGGAGAGCCCATTTTTTCTAGATTGCAGAAAAATATGATAATGCAGGTTTTTTTTAAAAATTGTTTGCAGGCCACAAAATTTGAAGGAGCTTGTAACAGATTTGGTTATGAAAATGGCAAATGCATGGTTTTCATTTTGAAGATGATTACTGGGAAGTGGTATAGATTATGCTCATATTTGTTTCGAAGAGGACTGACTTTCAGATTTAAGAAATAAACAAAATGAAGTTTCTTTGATTAGAAAAATGAGAAAAAAATAAGTAAGATTGAAAATGCATGTTTGTATAGATGTATTTTCAGATTTTATTAAATAAAAGAGAAACTGATTTTAAAAGAGGCCACTTGTACAATTTTTCAACATTTGTCAAGTGAAATGTTTTATCTTATAAAATTTGTTTAATGAGGCTTTAAGAATACAACACTTGTCCTTGTAAGGTAATTTGTATTTAAATTTAAATGTTAATATATGTATTAAGACTAATTAATTTATCCGTTAATATTAAATATGTATATAAATTTATAAAAGAAGTAAAAACAAGCTATACTTATAAATAAAGCTTATACATATAAAAATTAAAACAATTAAAAATATATACTTTGGATTTATATTCAAATTTTAAATCAAATTCAAAAATCTAATATTAAAAATCAAGTTATAAATACAAATTAAATTTTAAATAACAAATGCTATTTTTATCCAAAACCTTTAAACAATACACTATTAATATTGTTTTTATAAATAACTTATTATTAAACTTAAAATAATTATAAAAGAAATTATTTCTTTATTAATAAACTACCTATTTTATTAAGCTATAAAACTTTTTGTTAATTCATCTTAAATTTAAAACTCAAGGCAAAATTATTTTAAACATTTAAACATTTTTCTTAACAACTTAAAATTATATACTTATTTATTAAATAGCTTTGAAAACTTAATATTAATTTAAATCAAAATTTCCAAATTATTAATGTATATATTAGAATCTTAAATCATGATTCATTTATCAAGTTTGAACCTAGATTATTTATTTAATAACTTTGAAAAGCTTTATATTAAATAATTTTTTTTTCTCAAATTACTCAAAATATTTAGAATTAAAAAAATGCTTTATTTATTAAATTTAAAACAAAGCTAATCTATTTACAATATAAACTATATATTTATATTATAAATAGAAACCAATGTATTAGCTGGAAAAGATAAAATCTACCAATTTAATATTTATTAAAGAAGAATATTAAATCAATTTGAATTATTATTATTGAAAAAATTATCAATATCAGTTTAATTTTAATACAAATTATTAAATTGATATTGTCAAAAATTCCGGGATATTACAAATTCATTATCTAATTTCTTAATGAAATCAATTTTGGGAAAAGCTCTCTTACTTGTAACTCAATTGGAATTAATGCTAAGAGTGGAAGCGCATGGAGTGAATAAAGATTTTGATTATGAGAAGTACCATTTTGATCATTTGCTTGACTAATGATCAATTGCATGTGATGCTTGTTTATCTTCTTAATTCTAACTTGACTTATGCGATGTAATGAGATCAGCTTGTATAGTACATATACGAAGCATATTATCGTCGTGTTTAGTGATACCAAATATTAATCAAAGATGATGATAGTATTTCGTAATTAATAAGTTCGTGGAACTTATATTATCCGATATGTTATTCCATTGCATATAGACAATAGAGCTTATATATTGTACAGTGAATCCACTTCGAAAGAGCAAAGAACCTTTCGATATGATCGAAAGGGTTGTTTTGGAAAGGAATCTGATGTGTAAAGATAAAACTATGCTAGCTAAACGAATTCCTTCAAAAGATGTACAACATTAAAATACATACAACCTTTTCGAAGGAATTCTTTCCATAAAAGCATAAACAATGTTATTTAAAGTGAATACTCCTTATTAAGGGCAATATGGCCCTTTCGACACAGTTGAAAGGGGCAAATGTTTGATTAAATAACCTCTTTTGACTCGTTCAAAAAGTGGTTTCGAAGAGGGTGCTTTCTCCTTAACCAACATTTCAATAGGCTTGATTGGACCTATTAATTACTATAAACATTTCTACAAGACCACCCTTCACAAGTAATTCATCCAAAATCAACTGATTCGAAAGGGGTTTCAAAGAGAGTGGTCATTTCTAAAAGTCTTCTTATGAAGTGTATACAACATTTCACGTTAACCACTTATCTTTGGGGATGTTGAATAGTTTTCTCATTAACATTTTTGGAAATAGAAGGAGGGCTGGAAGTTCCGACCTTGTGGCTACTTTATAGACTAATTATTTATTATTTAACTTGATGTAGGACAATGAAATCCATAAGTCTTAGTCGAATGGAAAAAGAGGCCATACGTACCACAACTTTAGAAGAAAACATAACACCAACCTTCAACTTAAAGGGGTTGTGCAGGCGCATCCATCAACCCCAGCTCAACAAGATGGTAATGTAACTAAAATAAAACACTTGGAAAAAAAATTGATGGTGATGCACGAGCTTTTCAAAGTAGCACTGTCTCAAAAGTATTCCAAGACAACAGAACCAACGACTGGGGATGAGGTGATCTCTCCAAGAGGAAATTTAAGGCCCATACCAATGAAGACAAGAACAAAATAGACTTGACATCTTCAAGAGAAAAGAGCGTTGTCTGACTAAAGTCGATCATTAAGGAAGGGTTCTGGATAAATCACTCAAGCAATATGGAAACTCAACATCGAAAGAATACAACCCAGATCGAAAAAGCTATCACGACACTAAATCTTATCTGAAGGACGTAGCAGAAAAGGCAATTAAGGAGATGCTAAATGCTAAGGAGAAGATGACCTTGGATGAAAGAGTAAGTGATAATGAACGAGTGGCACCTTTCACAGATGAAACCATGTCAATGGTCATCCCATCCTATGTAAAGATTCCAACTCTAAAGTATCATGGTACTATAGACCCCGATAATCACTTGATGGCTTACGATAGCCAAATGGATCTATACAATGCTTTTAGAGCGGTTTGATGCAAACTATTTCCGGTAACGCTTCAAGAGGCCGCCCCTAAATGGTATCGAAAATATCATTAAAAGACGATCTACTCATGGTAGTAGTTTTCTTATGAGTTCTCTACTCAATTCTGTATACGCAAGGACCCAACAATCAATTACACTATTTTAGCCAACATTAAGCAGAGATAGCGAGATTTATTGGGAGATTACCTCAAAACGTTCAATAAAGAAGCAATAAAAGCTAAAAACATGATGACAGGGATAAGCTCATTGCAGTACACTCTGGGTTAATAGAGAATACACCATCCTGGAAGCAACACTTTATTCATAGGTGTAAGGATATGCAAGACTTCAACTTTCAAGCTGATAAATTCATTCGAATGGATGAATTATATCATGCAAAACAGAATGCTAATCCTAAATAGGAAGGTGGAAGTTTTGGTTTAGATCGAGGGAGGAGCCTAACACTAATTCAATCGCTTTAAACAAGTCATTGTCTTATATCTATACTATGAAAAAAGAGAAGATTAACTTCCCAACTTCATTTAAAACCAAAACTACCCTGAACAGAGGAAAGGAGATGATTATTGTGCTTATCACAATGCAAATGGCCACAAAACTGTTGAATGTAAGGTTTTGGCTGGAGTCATTTAGAAATTTATTCGTGAAGGGAATTTGAAGGAATTCATCCAACATAAATAAAAGGTACCATGGACTGGTGACAGTCCGTAGAAGTTTCCTGAAATGCTATCAACATCTTGGAGGAGGAAGATCCATTGAGCTTGGATCCATCTTTGAATAGGATTGATTTAGTCCATAGGGGACCACATCCAGCAGAAGCTAGCAAAGGGGATAGAAACAGATACATTAAAGAGGCTAAAGAAGGAGATTCTACATTCAGGAAGAACCCCCACAGAAAAATCCATGACTCAACATTTCGATGCCAAATCTAATTATTACTCCTTAGGAGCTAAAGAAAGGGATACATCACCTTCATAATGAATCCCTTATGATCGTGGCTCAAATTGGATGTCTATAGTGTCTAAGATTCTTGTAGACACTAATAGCATAGTCAATGTTATTTTCAAACATGCCTTTGATCAAATGGGTGTCCTGAAAGACAAGCTAGAACCCATCCTTGAACCAATTTTAGGATTCAACAGCAAGGCATCGACCCTAGTGGGACAAGTAAAGTTGCTATTGCATATGGGAGCAAGAACCCATCCTTAAACCAATTTTAGGATTCAACAGCAAGGCATCGACCCTAGTGGGACAAGTAAAGTTGCTATTGCATATGGGAATATCACCACGATGCCGAACCTTTGAAACTCTCTTCATAATGATCAACCAATCATCAATATACAATGCGTTCTTTGGCCGACATGCACTTGATGAGGTGGATGCTTTTTTTTCCAAAGTATTTGATGGTAAAATTCTTAACAAAGAGGGTTGGGCATTATCTGCAGAGAACAACTCAGTTCCCATGAAATGTATTTTGCAATGCTTGGTCCACGCAGGAGGTAGTATTCTGCTTTCTTTGATTCTTCTCCTGTTTTTCAGCCTTCGAATGATGGATTAAATAAAGGTAACAAATGTATGTATGAAAAGTACATTTCTCCTGGAAGCAAGAGAAAGAGGATCGATGCTAATTCCATGGAAGAAGGAAAAATCATCATAGAATTTGATTATCGTGGATAAGTGGATAAAATAAAATCTATTGAAGACCTTGAGGAGACATTGTAGACCCAAATGATTCAACCAAGGTGGTCAAAGTGAGAAAGGATTTGGAAAGTAATTTGAAGAAAGACTTGATTCGGCTTCTAAAATCCAATAAAGAGGTGTTAGCATGGTCTCTAACGGATGTGGTTGGGATTGATCCATTGGTTATGTGCCATGCACTAAATATCAATCCAAAAGCGACCCCATTATACAGAGAAGGAGACAATTGGACAAAGTATGGTCCGATGCCCTAAAAGAGGAAATCAAAAGGCTTCTTCAAAATTGATTCATTTTGGATATTTACTACTTGCAAACCAAGAATTTGTCAAGAAGTCGAACAGTAAGTGGTGGACTTACGTTCATTATACTGACTAAAACAAGGCCTATCCAAAAGATTGTTACCCATTGCCCAGGATAAATTAGTTGGTTGATGCAACTAGTGGATGTAGATTTTTATCACTCATGAATGCTTACTGAGGATATAATTAGATAACCATGTTCAAACTAGATGAACAACATATAAGTTTCATTACCGATTGAGGAATTTTCTGCTACAAAGCACTGCCTTTCAAATTAAAGAATGCAGGGGCTACCTATCAAAGATTAGTCAATGGAATGTTCAAAGAACCGATCGGTCGAAATTTGGAATTTTATGTTGATAACATGCTAGTGAAATCTTATGAGGCTGAGAGTCACTTGGAAGTCCAAAAAGAAATGTCAGATGAAACTAAATCAACAAAAATGCTCTTTCGCGGTTCATTCTGGGTAATCTTTAGGCTATACTGCTCAAAGGATCGAGGTTAGTCCAGAACAGATTAAAGCCATCGTGGATATGGCTGAACCCAAAACTAGCAAAGATGTAAAGACTTTGAACAGTATGCTAGTCACCCTAAGCAAGTTCATGTCTAAGGCGATTCATAAGTGCATTCACTTTTTCATTGTGATCAAGAAGAAGAAAACTATTAACAGGGAGAAGACTGTGGGAAAGCCTCTTAAGAGTTGAAAATCATTTGGAAAACCCTCCAATACTATCCAGTCCTGAGAATGGTGAAGTTTTGTACTTATCTTCATCAAATAGTGAGTAAATATCATTTTAAAAGCTGACTTTGTTTGATGTCTTGATGCATGCGATTATCCTTGAAATTATGATGTGAAATATGTTTATATGAATGAAAGTATGCTTGCATGTATATATGTATAAGGATATATATATATGTCTCTGTTTGTATTAACAGGCTAAATTTAGTTAAAATTCAATCTCTCTTCCTCTAATCTCTTTTAGCTAATGATGTTTAAACAATATCTTGTTTGAATTAACATGATCTAAGTTTTAAAAATATTTTTAATTATAATTGGTTAAAATATTTTTTGGAAAATTAGAATATGCAGTAAAATCCTAAGTATGTCAAAAATTCCAGTATCGCGGTTAGTTCAGTTCCATCAGAGAGGAAAGTGGGACTTAACTTCCTATTTATTATGTGAACAGGCGATTAAACAATGTAGAGGTTTGGTACCCGGTAATAGAAAAAATGGCTTACTACTTGATACTTACCGCAAGAAAACTTAGAGCATACTCTCAAGCACATCCAATTAGAGTATTGACTAAATTTCCACTCAAACAATTCTTCAGTAAACCTGAAACTTCAGGTAGGCTAGTAAAACGGGGAATTGAACTTAGCCAGTATGACATTGAATTTCAACCACATGCAACTATCAAAGGAGAAGCATCGATGGACTTAATTAATGAGCAGACAACTTCATTAAGGAACAACCGAAAAAGGAAAAGGATCAAAAACTCATGTGGCAGTTATTTGTCAATGGTGCATCGAGAGAGCAAGGAACTAAAGCGAGATATGTCATAAGAACGCCAGACGAGCACACCCTCTACTATGCAATGAAGTTAGGGTTTCCTACAACAAATAATGTAGCGAATATGAATCAATGATCGCAGGATTGACTCTGGATTTAGAGCTCAACTTCCCACGAATTCAAATCCTTCGTTATTCACAACTAAAGGTAAACTAGGTAAAGCAAGTATATCGGATTAAAGATGCCAAACTATCTCTCTTTATAGAGAAGATATTGAAGATGCTCGCTTATTTCTATACATCATGTTCCAAGAGGAGAAAATTCTCAAGCAGATTCATTAGCAAAGTTGGCTAGTTCAGGAGGAGCCCTAGAAACTCGAATCATTCCAGTAGGGTACTAAGCAAACTCAAGTATTGAAGAGGGAACGTCAGAACAAGGAAAGGAATTCTTAGTCCTAACTAGATCGGGTACGAAGCAAATTCAAGCATTGAAGAAGGAACGTCAGAACAAGGAAAGGAATTGTCAGTCTTAAATAGATACCAAGCCAACGCACAAGTAAGAGAAGAAATGGAAATTAATGAAGAAATCCCAAATGAGAGAATCAATCATCCAAGGACAAATGACTGTAATAGTAATACTTGGATGTCGCCTATTGTCAAATATCTTTCTAAAGGGATATGACGATCCAACAAAGGGGAAGCTAGGAAAATCAGGCGACATGCTCCGGCTTTCACAATAGTGACAAGAAAGAATATGAACTACCTTACTTAAAATGTTTGCATAGAAGATTGGATGAAATTGTTGGTAGAAGCGCATAAATTCTTTGGCAGAGATCACTCCAATAGGGTAAAGTTGGCAAATAAGATAATAAGACAAGGATTCTATTGGCCCAAAATGGCAAGTCAAGCTATTGAATATGTAAGGAGATGTGAAAGATGCCAGAAATATTCAAAGATACCTCGATTTCCAACAAGTCAACCAACTCCGATTTCATGTCTATGGTCCATTGATGTATGCTGAATCAATTTAATCGGGCCATTGCCAATCACCAAAGGAGGAGAAAAATATGATGTAGTCACTATAGACTATTTTACTAAGTGGGTAGAAGCAAAATCACTCCCCAAATTCACTTCGGGAAAAGTGCTTAGATTCATCATTAAAAACATTATTACCAGATTTAGGATCACCTATAAGATTATATCGAATAATGGAACATAGTTTGAAAGTGAGGAGTTTTCTCGGTTTTGCCATAACAATGAAACCATTAAAGGCTTTTCTTCCATGGCATATCTAAAGGCCAATGGGGCCCTTGAAGCTACAAATAAGATTATCTTGAAAAAGCGATTAAATAAAGAGCCCAAGGGAATTGGATAGAAGAATTACCACTTGTACTCTAGGCCTATCGAACATTCACTAGAACTACGATGGGACATATCCCATACTCTCTAACATATGGGTGTAAAGCAATGTTGCTAATTGAAATTGAGATACCCACACATCGAAGAATCACATATGCTTTTGATCAAGATAAGGAATTGAAGAAAGAATCGTTAGGTTTGATAAATGAATTAAGAGATGAAGCAGCTATCCGAACTGTAGAATATCAGTGAAGAACATTGAAATACTACAATTTGAAAATAGGATCAATTTAAAAGGAAGACTTGGTACTCCGAAGGGCATTGCCAAACATAAGAAATCCTCCGAATGGGCCGTTAGGGCCAAATTGGGAAAATTACCTAATTGTATGCAAAGTAATTACCCCTGACGCTTACAAGTTATGCCGACCAAATGACAATATGGTTCCTAGAACATGGAATGTGGAACACTTGCGATCATTTTTTTACAAAGAATGAATAAAGCACCTCTTCCTTAGAAAGAAAAATCTACATGGTTGGGAGTAAAATTCTCCTTGCACTTGGATATTATCTTAAACGGTCAAAGCCTTTGTTAGCGCCGAGTTGGCCATGTCAAAACGCCTCCTGGAGGAAGGTTAGAGTAAGCTTTTATCTGTGCCACGCTATGGCTAGGTTAAAGCATCAACAAGCCCTTGACTGTGCCATGCTATGGCCAGGTCAAGGCGCCTTTTAGAGGGAGGTTGGAGTTAGCCCTTGGTCCCCCACGCTATGGCCTGGCCAAGGCACCGAATAAGCCCTTGGTCGCACCATGTTATGACCAGGTCAAGACACCTTCTCGAGAGAGGACGGAGTAAGCCTTTGGTATCACCACGCTATTGCCTAGCCAAGGCACGGAACAAGTCCTTGATCGCATCATGCTATGGCCAGGTCAAGGCGCCTCTTGGAGGGAGGTTGGGTAAGTCCTTGGGTCCTGCTTGTGGCTAAGCTAACCAAGTGCACCAAACAATAATGGACTTAAGATTTCAAAGCCCGATAAGCGACATATTAAAAAGTGGACTAAGACGTCCAAGCCCGAGAAGCGATATATTAACAGTGGACTAAGACGTCCAAGCACGAGAAGCGACATATTAAACAGTGGACTAAGACGTCTGAGCCCGAGAAGTGGTGCATCAAACAATGAATTAAGACGTCCAAGAACGAGAAGTAGCAAATCAAACAGCAACAACAGACAAAGCCTAAGGGTAGCACGTGTCAAAAGGGTCAAAACCAAAGAAGTTGTATAGAATAGAAGTTTTAAATAAGAATCAATAATTTCCGACTAATTATCAAAGAAGGATTTCTGAACTTCACTTATTAATACCTGAATCTGGGTTTCGGGTCTTTCATTATTAAGTTTGGGTTTTCACTTTTTAATACCCGAATCTGGATCTTAAGACTATTACTATTGAACAGGACTTCAGTCATTAATGCCTAGATCTAGGCCTAAGATTTCTATTATGAGGATTATTACAATGGATTTTTGCTTATCATCTACTAATACCCGAATCTGGACTTAAGATTTCTATTATAAAGACTGTTTTTGGTTATCATCTACTAAAACCTGAATCTGGGTTATGGATCTCTTACTGTTGACTTTAGAACTTCACTTATTAATGCCAGAATCTTGGTTTTAGATTTCTGGACTTCCTAATACCTCAAATTGTGTTTAAGGTCTTTTAACATCAGTTTTTGGATTCCATTTGTTATTTCTCGATATTGGATCGAAAGGCAGTTGGTATTGAGATCTCAATGGACTTCTAATCTTTAATTAAAAATTTTGGGTTTGTCTTCTAATATTCGAACCGGAGTCATTAGTTTGCTACTACCAACTTTTGAATAACATTCATGGAGATTTGAATCTCGGTCATTGGATCATTATTCTATCCAATAGGAGTTTCTAAATACCTATTACTCATCCTCAAATATGGATTCATGATTTTCAATGACTTATTTCCAGATAATAGCTCATGGCCATTATTACCAAACATTTGTTATCATCGGTAGAAAATTCCTGGATTTCAATTGTTATATGTCTAGTTTTCTATTAATATCATGGGAGTCCAATTTATGAACTTCATTAGAAACTATAATAATTGGATGGTGGGACTCCCAATATTGCTAGATAAAATTTCTTGGTTCCCAATTCTTTACAACTGCAAATTTCTTATCTTTTAGTAACCATAGATGATGACCAACTAATTTTTATTACTTTCGAACTTAGGAATCAAAAGCACACTAAACTAATATCATTTTCAAATCACTAAACGTTTTTTTATACATGTCATAATCTATCGATAGAAAATGTTATTTACTTTGAATTTTGTAGGGAAATGAGATCACTAAAAACGAAGTCGTTGTTAAATTTTTAGCATAAAGAACAAAACTTCTTTCATACAAAGGGAGGGCAAAATGTTAACAAAAAATGTTCAGTTAAGAACAAAGGTGTGAAAGAAGGCATATAAAGATGATAATGTCTACAAGAATTCAAGACATTTGTTTTGCCAAAATTCAATGAAGTGCGTTTCAAAAGTATTGAAATGGCTTTTGAAGGATTCGCGAGCACTGGGTGCCATTACAAATGACAAGCAAAAAAAAGCTTTCGAAAGGATAGAGAAGAAGGCAAGGTTACTCTTCCACCTCGACCGGACCTTTCGACATAGATGGATTCACATATATAAGAAAGACTAGTATAGTTTCGAAGCACCTTTCGAAGATGTTGAACGATAGACTCCCACATAAAGAATCAATTACTTTAAAATAAAAGGTTTCGTGTCGTTTAATCTGCCACTTGAAGAAATGATTCCAATACACACCTTTCGAAAACAGGAATAAGGCTTTCGAAATAGTTGGAACCTTTCCAATGCATGATGAAAGCGCTTCATAAAGGCCCAAAGTCCTTTCGCTAAGACCCACTATCGCTCGTCAAACGTTTTGACGTAGTCAAAAGTAGTTTAATAAAAAGCAAAGTAAAAGAGGCATTTAAACTTTAACGGTAGCGAAATATTGTCAAGGTAACCCTTTCGATTTGGTTAAAAGGTCTGAATGAAAAAGAAGAGGCCTGAATGAATGAGAAACGTCAAAAGAAAAGCCTTTTGACGGCATTAAAAGGAGGTGCACACAAGAATGAAGGAAGGCCTTTCGACCATGTCGAAAGGATGCACACGGAAGGTTGAAGAAAAACCTTTTGACTGTAGCGAAAAAATGGATGTGCAAGGGGCCGACCTATATCTATAAATACAATGCTTGGGATCCGAATTCAGAAACCAAAATTTGAGACTCCTAAATTCATTCTCTAATTTCTTAACAAACCAAATCTTTGTAGCCATAAATCAATTTTGGGAAAAACTCACTTACTTGTAACTCAATTTGAATTCATGCTAAGAGTGGAAGCGCATGGATTCAATAAAGATTTTAATTATGAGAAAGATCATTTCAATCATTAGCTTGACTAATGATAATTGCACATGATGCTTACTTATCTTATTAATTCCAGTTTGACTTATGCGATGTAGTGGGATCGAATCAGATAGTATATATAGGAAGCACATTATCATCGTGTTTAGTGATACCAAATATTAAAACAAGATGATGACGGTATTTCGTTATTAATAAGTTCGTGGAACTTATATTATCCGAGATGTTATTCCATTGCACATAAACCATAGAGCTTATATACTGTGCATTGAATATACCTCGAAAAAGCAAATACCCATTCGACCTGATCGAAAGGGATGTTTAGAAAGGGATCTTATGTATAAATATAATACTATGCTGGCTGAACGAATTCCTTCGAAAGGTGTACTCATAGTAAAATACATATAACCCTTTCGAAGGAGTTTTTTCCAAAAGAGCAAAAACAATGTTATTGAAAACAAATACTCCTTCTTAAGGGCAAGATGTCTCTTTCGACGCAGTCGAAATGGGCAAATGTTTGATATAAATAATCTCTTTCGACTAATTCAAACTTTTTTTAGAAGGGGTGCTTTTTCCTTAACCTTCATTTTAACATGGCTGATTGGACCTATTAATTACCATCAACATTTTCACAAGACCAACCTTCACAACTAATTTATCTAAAATCAACTCATTCGAAAAGGGCTTCAAAAAGAGTCGTCACTTCTAAAAATCTTCGTATAAAGTGTAAACAACACTTCACTTCACGTTAACCACTTAGCTTTGAGGATGTTGACAAGTTTTCTTGTTAAAGATATAAAACCATCCAGATGCTCTTAAGCTCTATTATTTCGGTTTCACTTCTAGAAGTCATACTTCCATTCAGAAATTCTACCGACAAGCCTCCCCTAAGGGAGACAATAATAGGGTAATATCTATATTTCCATGTTTACTGCCGTAGTTCAAATGCTCCCTTAAGTTATATTTATATTAGATGCCTGGTATGGGTACAATTAAATCCCATAACTTTAACAAAATAATCTCACCTTTATTCTTTTCTTTTGAAACCATAGACATTCTCATCTTTTCCTCCTATTGATTCATGTTTTATGGCTGCAGTAAGCAAAACAAACAGTTGAATTAAAGAATAGGTGGGAAACCATTGACGTGGCTGATGAATTAGAACTTCTAACTCCTGCTTTTGAGATTGAAGCAGTGCGTTTTTTAGTTAATTCTGTTTTCAATTACAAGTATTTCTATGTAAATGTTTTTCTTTTGTAAAGGAAATCTATATAAGTATATCATTTTCCACAACAATACATTTATGAGAAATTCTTACAAGTGCATTAAAGTGCTCAATGAAAAAGTTAACTTCTATCATCCACTTCCTATGTAATCTTACAGTATCAAAGAATTTTTTTTCCTATGTCCCGAGTTAGTGTCCTGGCTTCTAGGGTAAAAAGTCAATTAAATAGACAACTACTTTAATAAGTATATAGCCGATTTCCACTTGATGATAAGGTATTTAATAAGTAAAAGCAAGTTTTGTGCAATATTGTGTGATTGCAAAGATTTCTCATTTTTTAGTGCTTTATTTTTCAACCTATCCATTATCTTCTATCACCTAATGTACTGATAAGTGGCATTGTGCCATCAGAATCATCTATTTTGAAAGTGCACTGACCCGCTACGTTTAGCTTTCCAAACATCAACTGGAGGAACATGTAAAGTTATAATAAAAAAGGAGACGACCTTTGTCCAGATCAATTGGCATCCCTTAAATACTATACCCGTATTGCTATTGTGATAGCGCACAATATTCCTGGATTAAAGAGTGTATTTATTAAACAAAATGCTTGTGATTTTGTTTCCTTGAACAATTTATTAGCATGGTACCAGTAGCCCATACCCATAGTACCAATTTACATTTACACATTATATTATCTGTTGCGCACTTCACTAGTAATGTTAGCAGCTATTTTACTATAGTTGTATAAATATTCTTCTTGTATCTTGCTCACCTTTTTTATTTAATTTCGTGTACTTGAAATGATATTTCATTCTCATTTTGCATGTTTCCTAGTTTGAAATCATGGATTTGGTATGTAATCTGCATTTTGCCTTTTGTAGGTCATCTAGATGGTTACTCTTACGTATCATTTTCTTAGTTGGAGAATTTAGACCTGCATTTAATGCCTGTTTAATCCATCCAGCGCCCTTTCATGCACAGGAGCTTGGAAGAAATAATATTTCTTGGTTATGCGATAGCAATTTTTTTTTATTTTAACTAATCTCTGTTTGCAAGCCCATGTCCTCTATTGTGAGAAGGGTGTAAATTTTGTTATATTTAATTTTGTTAGGCTCAAGTCCTATGTCTGCTAATTTTTTTCCACACAACTAATTTAAATACCGGAAAAACTATAGCGCTATGGTGAAAATGGAGACAAATGTGTAATGTGCGGTAGTCTTCCAATTTCCGTGCATGTCATCGTTCTAGACTATTTGAAGTAGTCATAAAGTATTATAATTAGACATATCATTGTATGCACAAGCTCAAAAACAAGAACCATGCGAAGAAATAATCTACATACAGCTTACATACTTATTTTCATTGGCTCTTACTTATACCATTTTTTTTTACTTGTGAAATTATTTAAACATTTCGTACAACTTACGTTTAAACTTATATAATACCCTACTATATCAAGAGACTTTATACAAGCATCTGATTTGATTCTTTCTCTCTTTTAAATTCAGATGTAGGCCCGAAATAAATTTGGGTCTTAAAATTGAGCCGACTTGTTCGACCATTTTGCTCCTTCATTCTAATAGGTAGCTAAGAAAAGTAGGATGTTGGTATCCAAATTCAGTCCTCGAGTCTACTTTTTCTTTGACATCTCAAAAAAGATATTTATCAGCTGGTCAAATAACATCAAATAGTTTTGCAACTCAGGTGTTAAAATAAGGGACATGGTTCTAATAAAACAAAGTTCGTTAAAACCTTCATATTAAGTTTGACCCATTAAAATTTGTGTTAAATTATTTCTACTATAACCAAGAGTGACAAGAGTGATATAAACTCATATTAAAAATTCCCTTTATTAACACACTCATTTGTTAAAATACCTTTTTATTTTAAATCCATTTTCCTTCGAGGAAACCTAAGAACTAAATACCCAATTTTTCTTTCAACACCTTTTTGAAATGATACCATATATTTTAATCCGTAAAAAATTATACATGTAGATCGAATAACACTAAAATGATATCAAGGAACTGGGTTTCACCAAATATGTCATATGTCCCCTTATTAAGAAGGGCAATACTTAAGAGAAGCACTTACCATCCAAACACATCTCCTGTCCATTTTTATTCATTTTCGAGTCACTCGAACTAGTTAAAATAAAATATTTCTTTTTTTTGAGTCACATTTTGAAACAATAATATATATATTTCTTATATATAAATAAAATAGCTTTAGTACTTTATTTACTAAAAGTTGCTTTCAATTTGTTTGAATTCGAATTCGTTTCGATTGTACAACGACAAATGAAATAATTTACTAAGTACACTTAATCGTTCGCCTAAGCAAACATCCGATCATCGCTTAGAAGATTATTTAGATCATCAAAAAAATCGAGACGTTTTCCCAGAATTATCCAAAGAAAATTTATCTTACTAAAAATTCTTTTTTAAAATACTCACACTTACAAATACAAAATGCCAAATTCGAAGGTAGGAAAACTCGTCCCTTTCCTGAGAACTAAGAATGTACGTTAAGGTAAGGATAGTATGCTAACTTGCCCGGCTTCATTCTTAATCGATGGATAACACAAGTTTGGAATAAGGAAGTGATGGTAAGTATACTTGGTCAATTTTCCTAGATTCATTTATTTACACCAAAAAGTGTTTTGGGTTTATTATTATCTAAGTTTTAAAAGACATTAGCTTTAACCCAAATAAGTATGATTTTGGAAGTGAAATTTTCCTTATGTTTTGCGAATATTTATACCATTGAAATTAATATATGGCTAAATTTTCTATGTATTGAAAGTGTACCGTTTTATGAATACACTTATACCATTAAGACATGAGTATGGACATTTTTTCCAAGCATTTAAAGAGTATGAATGAATAGTGAATAAGTGGTATGCATTTGTATATTCTTGTAAAAGTATTTTGAAATGAGTATTTACAAAGTGGTTTTAATTAATGAAATGATTAATTAAAGAGGCTTAATGGTTTCTTATGTGCTTAACCATGGTTAGTTTCTATATGGAAATAAATCCCGGATTAGATTATTTGTTTATTTGATGGTTAAATAACTGATAATCAAATTTGTATTAGTTTTGAAACCATCGATTATCGGTTCGGAGGGACCGGATTACATAAAGTGAGTTATTCAAAAACCACTTTGTACTAGCTTAAGTGTTTGAATCGGGACATCTTGAAGATGATCGAATCGAAGGCGGTGTTCATTGAAATGCAAAGGATGCTTGCTACTAATCCTAAGAGTGATTCGAAAATGGATGTAGTAGAAGTAGTGTCTTTTGTTTTTTCATATTCAAAACAACTTGTGTGGATGAATGATGGTATTCTAATATTTCCTAGAAGGCAGTGTTAGCATTCCAAGTGAGATTTGCTAAAAAAGTAAAACATAATCTCAAGCCTCAGACCTAGAAATAACTAAAATAGAGCATGACGCAAGGCTATGTGGCTAGCTATTATGAGGGTATGGTCATCACCCAATCTAGATCAATATTTATAGATTTATGTATAATAGTGACTCGGTACGATTATTAGCTGCAACAGGGATGATTGTAGTATTCGGTAATGGAGGATTATGCCGGTCTTGCCATGTAGGCTGTCCATGTGAGGCATTCGGTATATTTTTCTAGAGGTATACTATGATAGACAATAAACCAATTGCCTTGTCAATGATGGAATCTATTCTTTAACACGGGCCTTTATAGACTTAGTTGTAAACTAAACATGCTAGAATGTAACTAATGTAACCATTTCCGCTATATTAAATATTTATTTTGAAAACTAGACTTTATTATAATATCATTGGATTTTCATCTCTGATTATGTGCGCCGTGGACTTACGATATACCTTTATTTTCGAAAGTTTTTATACATTAAAAATCCATTTAATTTAGATTTCTCGCGTGGTTTACTAGACTGATCCGAGCTTATTTTCTTATAATGCTCGGATCAGCCCGAATATATTTAGGATTTAGTTATGGATACTTTGGAGCTTCGAGAGATTACTTGAATGCCTCAAAGACATATTCGTATATCTTTTATTTCCACTACATTATTACTTTGTATTTATTAACATTTATGAAGATAGATTGTTATGATTGTTCAAGCTGTTGATAGGTTAGTTTACTCTGATTGATATATGTATATTACAGTTTTCTTTTATAAAGATTTTTTTATATTATACATTAATCGTCACAATGTGAGATTTTTTTGTCTTTTCTTTCTTTCTCCCCAACAATCCATCTTTTCAACACTTGGATGCTCAACATATGAATACCGTAGTTGTATTAGTGTCGACTTTTGAGGATCAAAATGGCATATTGTTACAACGTTAACATCAATTGTGGTGAGTTAACTCACCTTTAGATGAATATGATATATAGTACATATAAATTATTGTTTGGGGATGTTGGCATGTTCATTGTTTGGTTGATGTTGCGACCTGGAATTTTTAAGCATTTAAAATTGGAATATTTAATTGATTTTTAATATTTAAAAGTTAATTTTTAACTTGAATTCAAATATCACTATTTATTTGATAATTAAATTATTGAATTAAATAATTTGAAGTTGGGTAAAATGTTGAATCTGGAGTTTTAAGCCTGTTAAAAATAATTTGAAGGCTTGTAAAATTTATATTGATAGTACCGAAGATAGTAGAAGTATTAAAATTGAATTTGGAAGTGCTTTGTTAAGTTTTGGAATTTTATCGTTTAAATTGAATTTAAAAATAGCCTTTGGAGGCATAGTCTCGGAATTCGACGAAACCAGTTCCATTGGATCCGTAATACTTTATTTTTTTCAAATTTCGAATTTCGTAGTGATTGGAGTTGTTGTGTGAGCGTACGATATATAAACGCGCTGAAATTTTATATCGAAAATTTAATATAATAACTGGGTCCAAAAGCTATCTTCTCCATACGATTGCATCAGCACTTGAAACCTTTTCCATTGCGTTCGGAACAGGGGTATAACATTATAAATGCCTGGCGGCATGCCACGATAGGAAGTCAAGTTTCGTGTTGCGTTTATCGAGACGATTTGAATTTAACTTAAATATATCTATTTTTTATACTCTGGTCACTATCAGCCATTTCTTTTCCCATCAGCTGTGATTCTGTCATTTCTCAAGCACTGTAGCAAGTATATTTCCACATGCAAACTTCCTTTCGAATATCACTTTTCCCCTTTCATTTCATTTCAAAGCCGACCTTTTCAAGATATCCGGGAAAAGAAATTTTACATATATGAATCGCGGTCTGCATTTTCTTCCCTATCCCTTTTCTTTTATGCTATTCGAATGGCAGAGCGGAAAGAGTTTCAAAACCAAATTGATCGGCATTATAAAAAATATATAATAATACGAAGGATGGTATAACAACCCGCACATTTATCGATTTTATATTTAAATATTTTGTCGTTAATCGGATATTGGTCCGAAAAGCTATTTTTTTGCAAACGGTCAAATTAGGACTCGAGACCACTTCCATTGAGTTCGAAATGCCGTCTACAATTTTTTTAAGTATAAACATTGATAGGTTTGGAGTTGGTGGAATTTCACTACCTTATTCACTTGAGACTTTGGTTTGGACTTTGCCTATTAAACCCAAGTTCCAAGCCCTTCTTCTCACTCTTCATAAATTTCCTAACAACCAAGCTTTAGCATTAATGGTGTGTGGAATGGGAAATTAAAATTCCAAGCCTAGGTTTCAACTTTAAATCCTTCATTCAATTCCAAATTCAAAGAGAAGATATTGGATTCAAGCTTCTTATATTGAGATTGAAGTGGATTGATTCTTGCTTTGCTTCAAAGCTTCATTTTCATTGATTTTTGGTGCAAAGGTGAGATTTTTATCTCACAATTCTAGCCTATAACTATATTGGACTGTTGGGAATGATTCCTTATCATTTTTGCATGCATAGTAGCATTTGGTTTGGATTGGATTGGCGAAAAACTCCAATTTTTAGCGTTTTGGTGAATTTTCTGCACTTAGGTCGTTCTGGCCATTTTTCTGTGTTCGAAGTTAGGTCGCTCGCGACCTAACCCTTAGGTCGCTCGCGTGTTATCACGCTAGGTCGCACTGCCTTGAATTTTCACTTCGGAGTTAGGTCGTAGGTCGTATGGACCTTAGGTCGTAGGTCGTTCTGGCCATTTCTAACGTCTTCGGAGTTAGGTCGTAACTCGTGGCTTTTAGGCCGTAACACGATGGATTTAGGTCGCATGTTTCACTAGGTCGTTAGGCCTTTACCTCGTTAGGTCGTAGGTCACTCGACCTCACTCACCTAGATAGACCGCTCCCTTTTAGGTCGCATGACCCTTATTCCTCTAGGTCGCTCCATTTAGGTCGCTTGGCTACTTATGTTAGGTCGTATGACCTCTAGGTCGCTCCAGTTAGGTCGCTTGGCTACTTATGTTAGGTCGCTCGTCCTAATGACCTGATAGGACGCACTCCCTTTTGACCTCTTGAGTCGCTCGGACTTGTCTTGTGTTAGGTCGTTAGACCTTAAAACCTTTAGGTCGCATGACCTTTACTCCCTTAGGTTGCTCAATCCTATTCTCCCTTAGGTCTTCAATAGGTCGTACCGTTTTGGACGGGACGCTGCCCCCTGGACCCCCGCGACCTGACCGGGCAGGTCGAACCCCGTAGTAGGGGCGTTGCCCCCGCACCCCTACCTTGGGAGGTTGCCACCCCCTGGACCCCTCCTCCATAGGGGATCTTATCTGAAAAACATTCAATAGAACTTGCTTGTCGAGATGCTGAGTTTCCATTCTTCGAGACAAACTATCTTGGGCTTCTCGGTCGATTTTATGGATTTTTGAATATCTATTTCGATGGATTCTTTATCGATTTCTTTGGATTTTATTCACGTCTTTGTATGTGAATTTTTATGATTGATTGTTTCTATAATCACTTCTATGATTTGTCACTTTAAAATGTGAAGGTTTCAATACTAGTAGTAAATATCAAAACTCTTTCAACAAAATGATTTCAACTCTATTTTCAATAACAAAGCTCTTTTCTTAAACCATTTTCCAATCTACTAGTATATACAAACCTTTACCTCACTCGTATGAGAAATTGAATTAAACGGCTTAGTAAAACAAGTGGTATGAAATGCTTGCGTTTGCTTCGTCGGTTAACTCCTGGACTTGTTCGATTGAACCTTTTTGTGACAATTTTCTAGTGAAGATCTACAGTTTGTTCGTAAATATTTGAGTTAAGCAAGTGGTTATGGGACATGAAGCTAAACTTTTACATTTACTAGCTTAGTTTAATTGACACTTCTCGTTGATCATGACGATCATTTTGTGATTTAGGCTAGCAATTGTGCGATGTCTCTTTGTTTTCTTCCTGGTTAGGCTAGACACCATTTGTGTGATTCCATTCACACATACCTTTTTGCTTTTTGGTTAGCCTAGACACCATTTGTGTGATTCCACTCACGCATACCTTTTTGTTGCGAGGTCAGGCTAGACACCATTTGTGTGATTCCATTCACACATACCTTTTTGCTTTTTGGTTAGCCTAGACCTTATCTGGGTGATTCCGACTCATCCATATGGGGTAGCTCCCCATGGTCTTCGGACCGTCATGTGATAGGCCTCTTTCCTTTTTGCTATGATTTCTGGATTTCTTGTGTTGATTCTAGAATTTATGTCATTGACTTGTTATGAGTACACGTTTAGGGTATGAAGCCCTCTTTAGATCTTTGAGAAGATTCTTGTGATATTGATTTATCTCTTATTGATTGATCTTCCGTTGATCATCATTTGCATACTTATAGTAGTATGTCAGTATGGATATTTTAGGTTTATGCCATATCTTTTATTTTATATCATGTCATCTGATATTTATAGTTAGACTGATCCGTTTATTATTTTCTTAAATAATACTCGGGTCAGACCGAGATGTTACATGTGCTTCTGCTTGACTTCTTCCCAGGATTTTCTACTCTGTCTTTTGGCTAACTATTTAGATTAGCAGTTTTTGTTGTATACACTTGAGATATAGACTCATAGTTGTATTCTTTTATATAGCACGTGTTGCTATTCTTTTGTATTATTGTGGATCTTTTTGACCACCACTCTGATGTACACTTTCATGTGTTAGTTATATATTCATATCTTCTTCCAATTTTGTGATATGGATGTCTGTGACTGATTTGTGTTATGCTTATTTCTATGTTTGTTTCCGAAGATTATTTATAGCCACCGTGTGATAACCAATCACATGGATGGTCGCTCCTCAACAGCCTTATTCTCCGTGCTAGTTGACAACACTACAATTTTTATTGTTCTTGGCTAGCGTGGGTATAGAGGTGGGGCTTCACAGATGGAATCAAATTAAAATCAAAATCGAGATGCATTTCTTCTTGAATCAAACTCATCGTGGTAGGGAATCGCACCGCATCCTTCCTTTCTCTGAAATCATTTCGACTCGCGATTCACGAATCTTCGATCTTAGATTAGATGGCACTCGCGAAGATATTTCAGTGGGTGGGCTCGTTCCTTTGACCTAGGGCTTCGGGATCGAGGATGAGGGAGGTTGAAGCTTGCAAGTCAAAGTCGACTGCTTGTGGAGTCGCACGCGGAGGCATGAAAAGGGGTGGGTTTTCGTGGTGCGATGAGCGACGTTTTGGGTAGCTCGCTTTCGATTTCGGCAGAAAGGAGCAGCAGTCAGGTGGGAAGGTCGAGCGACGTCCAAGCTGAGATGGTGGTGGAAGAGGCAGTGGCAGAAGAGAGTTCATCGTAGTTTGATCAACAGAGGTATTGATATGTTCTTTTAAAATTAAATTTATAACAGTTATACATATACACACGGAAAGATATAAAAAAATATAATAAAAATAAATATATAGAGATTTTGTTTTATACGTTGAAGAGTTTGTATCAAAATAAAATGTTTAGTCTATATAAATTGATTTTATAAGTGTGGTTTTCAAAGGAAATATGTATAAAGGTAAATTATCTATACACACACACACACACACACATATTTTCATGTACTAGTTAGTTTTAAAATAATGTATTATGAGGATTAATTTATTAAATAAACTTATTTAATTATTTTACCACCAAAATATTTTAGTAAAAGGAAATTAAGGTAAAATCAAACCATTAGTTTAAAAGAACATTTGTTGGTTTAAATTAAATGAATAAATAATAATAAATTGTTCGATCAATTCAAATGTTAATAAATCATAAAATTGTTTATTCAAGGTCAAACATTAGGAAAACCAAGGCAATATTGAAGTGGATTGCAAATAAAAAACAAAGGCGAGTTAATCTCACTCATCCGGTTTAATTTAAATTTAAATGGTTAAATTTTGAATAATTGGTTGAATGGTTGAATTGGTTTGATGTGCTATATTATAGTATATAATACCTCTTGGAATGATTGATTTCCCGCATTTATATAGCGGATGAGACCCTATGCGCCGCATAATAGCGGATGATATTATATTAATCCCATATACCGCGTTATTCCACCTTGAAGTGGAATTGGTATTGTGCTAACATCTGTGGATGTAGGGAAAACATGTTGGAGGGATCCAACTGGATTCGTCAACATTTATTTAGATTATTTAATATTCTCTATTATGATTATTTAGATATTCTGTGATGAATTATATCGAAATATTGAATGCTGTAGTTTGCTTGAATATTTTGGTACACTGAGTTATCTAAATATATAGAATTGGATTTCGAAAAGAAAATAAAAGAGTGAATTTGTAAGTAAAGTAATTATAGAGAATTTGAATAAATAGAAGGATAAATAGGAAAGAAATAAAAGTGATTTTAAAGAGTATGGAAATGGGATTTTGAATAAACAGAGAAATAATGAATTTTTAACCTTAAGTGACATTATTTAAAGGAATAAAGAATTATTTTAAAGTTTAAATTTTAAATTTATTTAAAAGGATAAAGAAGTAATTTGGAAAATCTAAAATTGGTATTTTTAGTTAAAAGCATTTTAAATCATAATTAAGGAATAAAATCTGAAGTTAATGGATTTTGGAATAAATGGAGTAAATTGGAAATCAATTTGGGAATTGATTTATGTGTGTAAAACCGGGATTTTCAAAGGAGAACGTGGCTATGAAATTTATAAACTGGATTTATAAAAGCAAAGCAACATATCAGTGGATATTTGGAAGAATAAATTCACGATGGGAGTTTATTAAAGGAATGGAAAATTTTGTTTAAAAATAAATAGTGATTTATTTTTAAAGAATGTGAAGAGAAGTATATTTCCCTGGATAGCCAAGTACGTTTTCAAAGTAAATTTTTAAATATCAGATAAAAGTTTTAATGTTGTTTAAAAAAGCATGTTTTAGGAAATTTATTATTTCTAAATTTTTAAATTCTAAAGTAAGTATTTTTCAAATCTATTATCGTAGTAATTATTTTAAGGTGACTTAGTATTTTGTTTCGAAGGAGAAAATCCAGTTTATATTTTATGAAATAACCTTAGCTTAAGTATTCCTAAAGTATTATCTTTAATGAAGTATTAAAGTAGTTTTTCTTAATTTAAATGTTAAAGCATATTTTACAATAAAGTGTTTTTAAATTATTTTAAAAATCTAAAGTTTTGTGCTTTTTGATTTCAGTGGAAATAGAAAATATTTGGGAAATTTATTCTATAAAAGGAAGGTAGTTTGAAACTATTTTCAAAGGGTTGAAAATAGGAATATACCTTGTGAAGATATTTTTGGGATAAATAAATAATTTGGTGAAATTATTTATATTGGATGGTTGTTTGTGAATGTTAATTGATAGTTAAATAACCGACTATCAACACTGGCCAATGCGCTGATCGTTTCGAAGAGACCGGCATCGGGATTAATTTATTGAAAACCACTTCGATCCGGTTTGTACATTTTCGTGAGGAAAACGAATTTGGATTCGAAGATGGAGCATTGAAGTGCAAGGGCTAGTCGCTACTAATCCGGAGGATATTTCCAAAATGGATGTAGTAGGAGTAATGCCTTCGGTTCCGTTCAAACCCGGGACGGACTTGTATGGATGAATACTTTCAGAACATCGTCAGGTGGACCATGAGCATTCTAAGTAAAACGTTCTAAAAGGTAACGCTTAGCCTCAAGCCTCATCAACCGGGAATAACTGAAAATCAAGGGTTATGCAGCAAGGCTAGGTGGGTAGCACCCACTTCAGGGTGAGGTCATCCCTGTCTAGATGTCCCTTTTTATTTCGGCTTAATGGTGCGGTTGCTGATCACAACTGTTGGGTGATCTTACTCGGGATTATCCAGTAAGGGGTGGTCCCGGTCTTGTATTGCAGGGAGTCGGGAGTGATTCTCAGTACCGTGATCTAGGCCACGTACTGTGACAGGTGGTACCCCAGTGCCTAGTCATTAGTTGGAAATCCATTCTCCCTACGCGCCTTTTACGAGTTTTGTTTGCATTACCCACTCTGTGGCTAGTAGCCGAAATTTAATAGATGTAACAATTTCAGCTATTTTAATAAGTATTTATAAATAGACCCTATTATAATATCAGAGAATTAAAAAAAAAGTGTTTTAGCTATCGTAAGGTAAAAACCCGACATGTTCATTTGTGCGTGGTCTTACGAGATTCTTTTGATTTCAAAGGATTTTTGAAACTTTAATAATCATTTTGAGTGTGATTTCTCACGCTGGTATTCCAGACTGACTCGGGTGTCATTTAACTATAATGATCGGGTCAGACCGAGTATTATAATACATGAAAGGATGTTGTGGAGCTTAGGAGACGAGTTGGATGGCGATACGTACTTCCGTATTTGATTATTATTCCGTTGTGTATCCAGTTGTATGTTATTGATGTGGAACTCTGATGATGTACTCTGATGGTGTATGTATAAAAAGATATAGTATTTGTTTTGGTGTAAAGATCTATGATTTTCTATTATATTTTATTCCGCTGCGATGGTAAGATTCTGTAGTTGTTTTCTATTTTCTTCTTCTACCTCTTCTTCTTTAACCCCAATGGTTCGTATTTCTGTTCAACTTGAGTTGATTGATGTAGAATAGTTGACTCAAGGGGTTCGGATTTGCGGGTCGTTACAGTTGGTATCAGAGTCAGGTTAAGCGAGAACCTTCGCTCTGGTTGGAATTACTCATAGAATTGGGTCCATAGTACTTTAGAATGAGCTTGAGTGTATTAATAGATATGAGTGTGTATTTGTTAGTGAATATAAAATTGTTTTATATTGTGTTGATTTTTCGGTTGAGTGTTTATGGATTCTGGTCGATGTGTGGGACGCCATGTCATCGATAGGAATTTCTAAACTGTTAAACAAGATAAACCGACACAGTATTGTTTTAAATAGGGTAAATGAAATAATTTTACCCAAAATTATTTTTATATATAAAAGAAATAATTTTCGTAAATTGTTATAGTTATATATGAATGCTTGGTTGCTAGAAAGTGATAATATTAATTATTATCATTGTATGAGAATTGAATAATAAATTGAAGATAATAACCAAAGATGAAGGAATAAATTAATAAATAAATGGGATTTGTAAATGTGCTTCATAATTGAATAAGATATTGAAATCATAACCAAAAGCTAAGAAAACAAATTCATATACAAATGAGGTTTGTAAATGTAAACTATAAATGTGAATTATAGTGTGGTTAATAATTAAAATAAGATAAAATTCCAAAGTAATGTTTGAATATAAATTTAAAGGATTTGGAATTTGAATCTGGAAATTTAATTTCCTTTGAATTTGAAAATGATTCTCAAAAGGTTAGGAAAATAATATATATTTGAGAAATATTTTTGAATCGGATTTGAAAACTAGAGAGATTTGGAATTTAAAAATATTTGAAGGGTTTTAAAAGAGATAAAAGCATTGAATTCTTTTCGGTCGTTGGAAAATAATTCCGATGATGATCGCGACATCATCGGTGTTCATTTTCGAGTTTCCATGAGGAGGATTGCTACCTGGATGTTTTGGATTAATGTTTGTTTGAGAAATTGAGTTTGATTTTAAAAGTGAAAGGGAATAGTTTGGTTTAGATATACGTGTTTTCAAAATTTAATTTTGGACATTTTAGTAATGGTTAAAAACTCTAGAGTTGGTTTGAAATGTTTTGGTATGTTTAAGCAAAAAAAAACTCTGGATTCTTATTAAAAATGTTCTAGAGTAATGAATGAGTTTGGAAACTTATAAAATTTGAAGATTTGTTTAGAGTAGAAAATTTTAACTTGGAAAAAAAATTTAAAAATTTTAAGTAAGAAAAAGAAAGTAAGTTAGAATGTAAGCCAATTAATTTAAGTGAATTAAAGGAAGTTAGCAACAGAAGGTATGTAAATTGGAGAAATTATAGAGACTTAAAATTTGGATTAAATTAGAATGTAACTAAACCAAATTAAATAAAAAGTGAATGCTGAGGAAATAAATCTAAGTAGGATGAATGAAATAAGTTAATGAAATAAATTTATTAGTTAGGGATGAATAAATGAGTTTAAACTTGTAAGCAAAAAAGGAATTGAAACTGAACGTTGAACTTAAGTTTGAATGAAAGAAATTAGTCAAGTTGGACTAAATAAAACAAAATTTTGAGATTGAAATTAGTAAATAACTGAGTGATTTATATGGTATGCCAATGAAATGAAATTGAATGTTAGATAATGTTTGATTTAAAATCGTGTAAACAAATCCAATTCAAGCATAAATTGAATGACCATATTACTAATGAATTCAATAATGAATTTTTAATATGAATTAAAATTAAAAAAAGGATAAATGAATGAACCAATCGAATAAATTAGTGAAATGGTTGGGATTTGATAAAAGGTAAATCAAATTAAAGATTTAAATGGAGGTTGGTGGAATAAAATAAATTTAAGTTATTGGGTGGAATAGTTTGAAGAAGATAAATAACTTAAGTAAATTATGAGATGGTTATTTAATATATTGGTTGTCGAGTTTAATAAAATGGTTTGGAATCAAACTTTTTGGAAATGAAAGTAATGCAATGAAAGATTGTGAATAAAATAAAATGGGATGGAATCAAGTGTAAATTGAGTTGGAATCAATTTAAAATGGTTATAAAGCTTAAGTAATTATTTATTCACATTAATATTGTCAAATTGCATAAGAAAATGGGTCGTTCAATGTAAACAAGGTTAGATAAAATTCTATGAATTATTAGAAGTGAAATAGGATGATTTTGAAATCAATTGGAATGAATATGAGTTTGTTTTGTTTAGAATGAATTAAATATAAGCGAGTAAGTTGTAAATCACTTAAACTGAATGCAATGGTTTGACGATTGGTTATAAGCAATTGTAATAAGTGTCGGAACCTTATATGTGCATATGGAAATTATATAACTTGCATTATATGTGAAATTTATGTGTTATCTATTGGAAGTAAGTGAAATGTTAATAAATTGCATATATTTAGTACTTATATGTTTGAATTGAGTAAGTACAATTGCCGGAAAGCTGTTTGGTTGGATTTGATCGCGCAAAATGATAAAATAATAAGCCGCTTGCTTAAAATGCTAAATAAAGGTAGGCCTACGCAATAAAAATAGGAAATATGAACTGTTTTTGTTTTTCCGACCGGGTGGGTCGATGTATATATATTTATATCTCTTGTCAAATTGCAAAAGCTCCTCCATACAAAGGAGACTCTGTCAAAAAATTTGGGAGTTAGTAAAAATTTTGAAAATTTTTGGGAAATTTTTTTAGTTAGCGACAAAATGATTTTAGATTGGAAATTGAAATAAATTAGCGGATGAAACTAATTTAAAATAACAATATGAATTAGTTATAAATGGAAGATAAAAATTCAATATTCAGAGTTGAAGATAAATTGAATTCATATGAAAATGAGAGAATCAATTTGAATAGAAATAGATATAAACTAAGTGGTGAAGTGAAAATAAATATAAGAAGCGTATAAAATACTTATATTAAACTTAATAAAAAATGGTGAAATTCTTAAGTAATATGGGTGTCAGGAAAATTTATTGAATAAGCATTTGAGTGAAGATTTAATAAACTTATATATACATCATACGGCTTGAATGAATAGGTATTGAAATTTTGTAAAGGAGTCAAATAAGTGATTTTGAATGTTGTGATTGGATATTATTGCTAAATAAGATATACAGGTAGCATGAAGGAAAAGAAAATTGGTTTTGATTTCAGAAGATAAATTTGAATTGCTCGACAAAAAGGTATGTATTTAAATTTCTGTACGAAATTTGATTGGGTTTTTGATTTAGCCACTTGGCTTTTGCTTTCTTTTGAAATTTGGGAGCCCGTAGAGGCATTTTGTAGTTGTACCGAGCTAGCTGCGCAAAGAAGACGCTGGCAAAAATTTTCAAAAATTTAGAGAGTTAGAAAATTTTTGAGAAAATTTTGATAATTAAAAATTTGGTTTTAAATTGAACTTGAATGATTGATAAAATAGTATTGTTTGCAAATTATAGGGGGAGTTGAGAAGTTAGTAAGAATGGTAGTGGGTCTTTTACAATAAGACAGTTGGTAGGACGTTGAATTGTTGGATTTGGGAAGGGTAAACGGGTATTGGATCATTCTTCCTAACTAGTAATTTCGGGGACGAAATTCTTTTAGGGGGGAGGAATGTGACGACCATGAATTTTTAAGCATTTGAAATTGGAATGTTTAATTGATTTTAAATATTTAAAAGTTAATTTTTAACTTGAATTCAAATGTCACTATTTATTTGATAATTAAATTATTGAATTAAATAATTTGAAGTTGGGTAAAATGTTGAATCAGGAGTTTTAAGCCTGTTAAAAATAATTTAAAGGCTTTTAAAATTTATATTGATAGTACTGAAGATAGTAGAAGTATTAAAATTGAAATTGGAAGTTCTTTGTTAAGTTTTGGAATTTTATCGTTTAAATTGAATTTAAAAATAGCCTTTCTAGGCACAGTCTCGGAATTCGACGAAACTAGTTCCATTGGATCCGTAATATTTTATTATTATCGGATTTCAAATTTCGTAGTGATTGAAGTTGTTGTGTGAGCGTACGATATATAAACGCGCTGAAATTTTATATCTAAAATTTAATATAACAACTGGGTCCAAAAGCTATCTTCTCCATATGATTGAATCAGCACTTGAAACCTTTTCCATTGCGTTCGGAATAGGGGTATAACATTATATATGCGTAGTGGCACACCTCGATTGGAAGTCCAGTTTCGTGTTGCATTTATCAAGACGATTTGAATTTAACTTAAATATATATATTTTTATACTCTGGTCGCTATCAACCGTTCCTTTTCCCATCAGCTGCGATTCTGTCATTTCTTAAGCACTGTAGCAAGTATATTTCAACACGCAAACTTCCTTTCGAATATCACTTTTCCCCTTTCATTTCATTTCAAAGCCGACCTTTTCAAGATATCAGGGAAAAGAAATTTTACATATATGATTCACGGTCTTCATTTTCTTCCTCATCCCTTTTCTTTTATGCTGTTCAAATGGCAGAGCAGAAAGAGTTTCAAAACCTAATTGATTGGCATTATCAAAAAATATAATAATAAGAAGGATGGAATCAAATTAAAATCAAAATCGAGATGCATTTCTTCTTGAATCAAACTCATCGTGATAGGGAATCGCACCGCATTTCTTCTTTTCCCTGTAATCATTTCAACTCGTGATTCATGAACATTCGATCTCAGACTAGATGGAACTCACGATGATTTTTCAGTGGGTGGGCTCGTTCCTTTGACCTAGGGCTTCGGGATCGAGGGTGAGGGCGGTTGAAGCTTGCAAGTCAAAGTCGACTGCTTGTGGAGTCGCACGCCCAGGAATGAAAAGGGGTCAGTTTTCATGGTGCGATGAGCGACGTTTTGGGTAGCTCGCTTTCGATTTTGGCAGAAAGGAGCAACAGTCAGGTGGGAAGGTCGAGCGATGCCCAAGCTAAGATGGTGGTGGAAAAGGCAGTGGCAGAAGAGAGTTCTTCGTAGTTCGATCAACAGAGGTATTGATTTGTTCTTTTAAAATTAAATTTATAATGGTTATATATATATATATATATATATATATATATATACAGAAAGATATAAAAAATATAATAAAAATAAATATATAGAGATTTTGTTTTATATGTTGAAGAGTTTGTATCAAAATAAAATGTTTAGTCTATATAAATTGATTTTATAAGTGTGGGTTTCAAAGGAAATATGTATAAAGGTAAATTATCTATATAAATATATATATATACATATACATATTTTCACATACTTGTTAGTTTTAAAATAATTTTTTATGAAGATTAATTTATTAAACAAACTTATTTAAATATTTTAGCCACCAAAATATTTTAGTAAAAGGAAATTAAGGTAAAATTGAACCATTAGTTTAAAAGAACATTTGTTGGTTTAAATTAAATGAATAAATAATAATAAACTGTTCGATCAATTCAAATGTTAATAAATCTTATAATTGTTTATTCAAGGCCAAACATCAAGAAAACCAAGGCAATATTGAAGTGGATTGCAAATAAAAAGCAAAGGTGAGTTAATCTCACTCATCTGGTTAAATTTAAATAATTGGTTGAATGGTTAAATTGATTTGATGTGCTATATTATAGTATATAATACCTCTTGGAATGATTGATTTCCCGCATTATATAGCGGATGAGACCCTATGCGCCGCATAATAGCGGATGATATTATATTAATTCCATATACCGCGATATTCCACCTTGAAGTGGAATTGGTATTGTGCTAACATCTGTAGATGCAGGGAAAACAGGTTGAAGGGATCCAACTAGATTCCTCAACATTTATTTAGATTATTTAATATTCTCTGTTATGATTATTTGGATAATCCGTGATGAATTATATTGGAATATTGAATGCTATAGTTTGCTTGAATATTTCGGTACAATGAGTTATCTAAATAAATAGAATTGGATTTTGAAAAGAAAACAAAAGAGTGAATTTGTAAGTAAAGTAATTATAGAGAATTTGAATAAATTGAAGGATAAATTGGAAAGAAATAAAAGTGATTTTAAATTTGGAGTATGGAAAGGGGATTTTGAATAAACAGAGAAATAATGAATTTTTAACGTTAAGTGGCATTATTTAAAGGAATGAAAATTTATTTTAAAATTTAAAGTTTAAATTTATTTAAAAGGATAAAGAAGTAATTTGGGAAATTTAAAATTGGTATTTTCAGTTAAAAGTATTTTAAATCATAATTAAGGAATAAATCTAAAGTTAATGGATTTTGGAATAAATGGAGTAAATTGGAAATCAATTTGGGAATTGATTTAAGTGTGTAAAACCGGGATTTTTAAAGGAGAATGTGGCTATGAAATTTATAATCTGGATTTATAAAAGCAAAGTAATATATCAGTGGATATTTGGAAGAATAAATTCAGGATGGGAGTTTATTAAAGGAATGGGAAAATTTGTTTAAAAATAAATAGTGATTTATTTTTAAAGAATGTGAAGGGAAGTATGTTTCCCTGGATAGCCAAGTACGTTTTCAAAGTAATTTTTTAAATATATGATAAAAGTTTTAATGTTGTTTAAAAAATCATGTTTTAGGAAATTTTTTATTTCTAATTGTTTAAATTCTGAAGTAAGTATTTTTCAAATCTATTATCGTAGTAATTATTTTAAGGTGACTTAGTATTTTGTTTCAAAGGCGAAAATCTAGTTTATATTTTATGAAATAACCTTATCTTAAATATCCCTAAAGTATTATCTTTAATTAAGTATTAAAGTATTTTTTCTTAATTTAAATGTTAAAGCATATTTTACAATACAGTGTTTTTAAGTTATTTTGAAAATCTAAAGTTTTGTGCTTGGTGATTTCAGTGGAAATAGTAAATATTTGGGAAATTTATTCTGTAAAAGGAAGGTAGTTTGAAACCATTTTCAAAGGGTTGAAAATAGGAATATATCTTGTGAAGATATTTTTGGGATAAATAAATAATTTGGTGAAATTATTTATATTGAATGGTTGTTTGTGAATGTTAATTGATAGTTAAATAACCGACTATCAATATTGGCCAATGCGCTGATCGTTTCGAAGAGACCAGGATCAGGATTAATTTTCTGAAAACCACTTCGATCCAGTTTGTATGTTTTCGTGAGGAAAACGAGTTTGGATTCGAAGATGGAACAGTGAAGTGTAAGGTCTAGTCGCTACTAATCCTGAGGATATTTCCAAAATGGATGTAGTAGGAGTAGTGCCTTCGGTTCCGTTCGAACCCGGGACGGACTTTTATGGATGAATTCTTTCAGAACATCGTCAGGTGGACAATGAGCATTCTAAGTGAAATGTTCTAAAAGGTAACTTTTAGCCTCAAGCCTCATCAACCGGGAATGAATGAAAATCAGGGGTTTTGCAGCAAGGCTAGGTGGGTAGCACCCACTTCAGGGTGAGGTCATCCCTATCTAGATGTCCCTTTTTATTTCGGCTCAGTGGTGCGGTTGCTGATCACAACCGTGGGGTGATCTTACTCGGGATTATCCAGTTAGGGGTGGTCCCGGTCTTCTATTGCAGGGAGTCGGGAGTGATCCTCGGTACTGTGATCTAGGCCACGTACTGTGACATGTGGTACCCGGTGCCTAGTTATTAGTTGGAAATCCATTCTCCCTACGCGCCTTTTACGGGTTTTGTTTGTATTACCCACTCTGTGGCTAGTAGCTGGAATTTAATAGATGTAACAATTTCGGCTATTTTAATAAGTATTTGTAAATAAACCCTTTTATAATATCAAAGAATTTTAATAAAAAGTGTTTTAGCTATCGTAAGGTCAAAACCCAACATGTTTATTTGTGGCGTGGTCTTACGAGATGCTTTTAATTTTAAAGGATTTTTGAAACTTTAATAATCAATTTGAGTGTGATTTCTCACGTTGGTTTTACAGACCGACTCGGGTGTTATTTAACTATGATGCTCTTGTTAGACCGAGTATTATAGAATACAGGAAAGGATGCTGTGGACTCAGGAGACGAGTTGGATGGCGATAAGTACTTCCGTATTTGATTATTATTCCGTTGTGTATCCAGTTGTATGTTATTGATGTGGAACTCTGATGATGTACTCTGATGATGTATGTATAAAAAGATATAGTATTTGTTTTGGCGTAAAGCTATGTGATTTTCCATTATATTTTATTCCGCTGCGATGGTAAGATTGTGTAGTTGTTTTCTATTTTCTTATTGTACCTCTTCTTCTTTAACCCTAATGGTTTGTATTTCTGTTCAACTTGAATTGATTGATGTAGAATAGTGTTGACTCAAGGTGTTCGGATTTGCGGGTCGTTACAGTTGAATTCCCGCTTGAGAAAAACTATTTGCATTCAAAATGAAATATTGGGCAATTTTGTAGAGGAATCTAGATTGCTCACCATTGTTGATTTTCATTTAAGCTATATATTTATTGCATAAATTATCGAATGTCAAAGTTTGGTAGTTTGATCATATTAGACTTGACATTGACATTGATATGTGTTAAAAGTTGAATATTTTATTGAAAAAAGTAGTAGTAGCATTGGATATGTATTATGGTAGCTATTTGTCGCATTAAAGTATTTTGGAAATACTATTATTTACCTTTTTGATATGAAAATGTTTTTGATTCGGATAATGATTTTTAAATCTAACCTTTGATTATCTTCGATATTTTAATTAGAAATGATTTTCAAACTTCTCTATTTTACTCCAACCTTTTTGTTACTCTCCTCGAATTTATATGGAAATCTTTTAAATATATTCCAGGGAGTATCTATTTTACAGAAAATTAAATATAATAATAGATGTTTGTTATAAAGAAAATAGTTTATCTGTTGTATAATAAAGTGATATTGTCTTTAAAATTGATAGAGATATTTTGGGATAAATATTTATGAATCGTTTTATACAAAATGTTGTATAGAAGATTAGATTTATAAGTGGTAATTTATAAATAAAAGAATAGAATTTTAAATGATATTTTATGAAAGAAAAATGATATTATTTTGATGAAATGAAAAAGTAAAACACAATTGTGAATTAATAGTGATATATAAATGATCATTTTATAAAAAATATTTAGTCCTATGTCGAAACGGAAGATTTGTGATAAGTATATGAGATTTAAAATTACGAGATTTTATAATGAAGTTTTATAAATAAAAATGAGATTTGTTATGGAAGTTTATAAATAAAAATGTGGTTTATAAATAGGACATTATAAAAGGACTGAGATTATATTTCTCTAAATGATCATTTTAAATCATGGTGGTATAGAAAATATTATTTCCATACTTAACACCAGATTTCGAGGTAGGGAAACTTGTCCTCGTCTTGAGAATTAAGAATGTATATCGAGGCAAGATGTAACAACTCGAATTTAAGTAATAATTAATTTAAGTTAATTATAGTAATTTTATTAATTATATTTGAATTTAGGGATTTATATAATAAATTGATTTGGGGATTATTAATCTTGGCTTAAAGTGAGAAAATAGTGTATTTGAATTTAAACATGCTAAAATTATGAAAATGGTATTTAGTATAAAATTTGAAGTAGAATATTGTAGTGATTTTGAAAAGTAATTTGCATTTATTTAAATTAAACTGTATTTAGTTATAAAAAATGAAAAAATATATTTGTTTGTTTACCTTTCATTTTCATTGCCCAAGCCAAACATCCCCATGCCTAAACCCAAATTAGTATATCCTGATGTTTCAAAGCCTAGAAGATTCTTTCTCTATACTCTTTATGTTTGTTTATAAGTACATTTTCAACGACTATGTTATCTGACTTTAGGAAATCCATCACACCCCCTAAACCCAACACCTTCTATAATTTAATTTCAGTTCAAGAAAAATAATCATAAATTCTCGAAATTAGGCATGATCTTTTGGACACTAATGCATACCAACGTTCATATGCTATTTGGATTTCATCAATGCCCCTATAGATATGGTGCATGTGTCCATAAAGGAAAGAAAAGATGAATGTTGCATGTTGATATGGGAATCTCGCTCATGAATCTATGCATTAATCATTTAAATCATGATATATATGTTGCTTAGTTTAAAGATTAAGTGAATATATGTCAGTATTTTTGAACTGAATAGAAGCAATCAAAGTAGAGTGGAGGATCACCATTACAGGCGATTGACCTCATCGGAAACCACTTCACCCGGTTGACCTATTTGGTTCACCAATCGATCGGGTGGAGGCGACCGGTCAGCATTTCTTCTACTTTCATTTGCGTGTGTGTTCTTTTTAGTATGTGTAACATGCCTAAAATTTTATAAATTTAAAACTAGTAATTTATTTGAATTTCTGAAATTGAATTTGAGTTAATTTGAATTAATTTTAAATTTTCAAAACATATGAATATTTCGTTTGTTTAATTATATATATATGTGTATATAGAATAGATTGAATTTCAAATTTGAATTTGAATTTTAATTTGAATTTGAATTTGAACTTGTATTTGAATGTAAATTTAAAAATAAATATCTTAAAATTTATTTGGATTTAAAATATTAACATATATGTATAATTTTATTAATGTATGAATTATTATTAAAAACATTTTCTTTTAAAAGGTTGTATAAACATAAAAGAGAATGTAATTATATAAATAATAAAAAATAATATAAAAATTTATTTAAAAATTTATGCATGTATTAATAAGTGTTAGAATCATAAATGAATGGATTTACAAGTGTTAATGGATCAAGACAAGTGTCATTTCTCTTTATCTAATTTTTAAAAATTTAATTAAAGTAAGAAAGCAAGCTTATAAAAAACACTTCATTTCCTCCTTTATATTTTCTTTCACCTCCATTTTTATTTACAAAGCCTGTACAACATTCTCAAACCAGAAAAGAAAAAAATCAAGCAACTTCAAAAATTTTAAAACCAGAGAATCATCAAAGAAAAACTTGGAAATTGAAACAACTTCTTCAATTCAAAAATTTAAGCCTAGGAATTCATTTTTATCCAGAAATCAAGGAAACAGTTTCAAACATTCAAACAAACAACATAGCAAAGCACTGTAATTCAACTTAGCAAACAAAGATTCCAAGATCAAGATCAGCAATTCAACAATCAAAGAAAAATCTTTTTCCCAGTCTTCAAAACTGTCAACACCGACATCCTCTCTGTTTTCAAAGTGAACAGGTGAGTAAACCATCTTGACCAGATTTTTAATCTTGATGAAATATTGAATATATGAAGTTAAGCTGTGATGAGATATGGCTGGAGTAAAATTATGTTGTATATATGCATAAATGGGAACATGCATGCTTGTGCATGTCTGTTACGGGGATGAATTCTCTGTTTCAAGTTTACAGGCATAAGCCTGATCAAAAAAATTGATTTCTTCTTCTTCGATCATCATTAAACCATAGGATCTAAACAAAATTTGTTTGTTTATGCATGATTCAAATTCTAAAAATAGTTTTAAGAAAATCAAATAGAAGGATTTTCTAAAAAATTGAAGTTACAGGCAAATCTAAAACCTGTTGGAAACTCAAATATCATAATACTTGATTTCAATTATATCGATTGAAACTCTTTAGAAAACAATGATTTTTGAAAGTAAAATCATAATTTTTAAAACCAGGCAAGGATGAACAAAATTGGGTCTTTTGGCCATTGCCAATCATCAATGCAACGGAAATGGTCGGGGTTGCTCTTGGAGGTGGTGGAAGACTCGAGGATTATCATAAAATTACCGAACGAATTTATAAATCATTGTGGTGGCCGAAAATCGTTAAATTAGGGTTTTAACCCACAATTTTGTCGAAGCAGAAAATAGGATCGCCGCGGTTTCGTTAGACTACCGGAGTTGATCGCTACGGTGGGGTTAGTGGCGTGAGATCGGAACGAAGCTTCAGTAGAATTTTCATAGCCTCTGGCGGCCAGAAGTGGAAGAACGAGGGGTTTTTGTGATGTTCGTTTTTTGATGCCAGTCTGGGTTAGCTAGCTCGATCGCGAGTTCGTTAATATCTTGGGTTTCTAAGTGCTCATGTGATCCATATGAACTATTGCCGAGGTGTGGCAGGTGGTGGCGTCGATCGAAGTTCGTCGGTGCCGCTGTGCATGTGCACGACACCAAGCTTTGTGTTAGTAGTTTGGAAGAAGGAAGAAGCAGTGGCGACTCGAAGCGATCTTCAGGAGTATCGTGTATTTGCTCGAAGTTGGGCTCGATTAGATTTTTAAATGTGCAGGGGTAAATGCTAAGAAAATTTTAAGTTCGAAAAAAAAGGCGCACGGGTTGTTTTTTGGTGGAACACGAAGCAAATAGGAAATTCTCTCGGGTATGACTCGAAGCGGGTCTCGAGCCTGTCGTGTCAAATAGTTTTACTTCAAAACAAATTCAAACTTTTAAACCTATTTTAAACCATGTTTTCAGAATGACGTTTTTGACTAAAGTTTGAATTATTTAAGGATACAATTAAAATATTTTCAAAGTAATTAAATTTTAATTTATTTAATTTTGATGCATTATTTTTTAAATTATTTACATTAAATAAATAATGTAATTAAAAAGGATAATTAAGATAAAATGTTATCTTAACCTTTTAAAGTAATTAATGTGATAAAGATAACTTATTAAACAAGGTTTAAAAGATAATCAAAGTAATTAATAAAGATAAAAAGATTTATTTTTAAATTTATTAAGTAATTAATGATTTGTTAATATAATTACTAAAAAAGCAATTACTTAATTAATTACTTAATATTAAAGATTATTTTATAGATAATTAAGGTTAATTAATTTGTAATTAATTATTAATTAATTAAGGAATAATTAATTAATAAAAGTAATTAAGATTTAAATTAATTAACAATTGAAGACTAATTAATTAAAATAATTAAATAAGGAATGATTAATTAATTAAGATTTAATTAATTTATAATTAAGGATAATTAATCATTGATTAAAGATAATTAATGAAAGTAATTATGTGGTTGATTAATTTAAGCCACATAATTTATCCATCTTAATTGAAGATGATTGATTATTATTGAATGTTGTGTATTGGATTGGTAGTTTTGATATGTGATGGTGATGCTATGTAATGTGAATTGTTTTGTGCTGAGCTGTGATATCTGTGATGAATATATTTCTGTGTGAATGTGAAAACCCATTGGCCCATAAAACGGCACTTGAATTTCGATGCGACAGGGAGTCGGATTCCAGTTGGTTATCCGAAACCCACATCGAACCTTGATAGTATATCTTTGTGATTGATATATCCATATGTTTTAAATTATGCTCTAACTATTAGGTTTAGCGGAGAGAGGACTTTATGTAATATAACCTATTTCGAATAGTGATACGACAAAATGAATAACATTTGAAGACGGTGGTGAAGACCAGGCGTCTTCGAGAATGATAGGATAACCTATCGAATGACTTTGCACTGAGTTGTTCCGGTATAGGGATCTCCATATGTGATGGAGAGTCCGATCGGGACTGTGGATGCCCAGATTGCAAGTGCTTCTTTAGAAGTGCCGTCGGTTCTGTTCGAACCCGGAATAGACTTGTATGGTTGTATGTCTGACATTACACTTTGAGATATAAAGAAGATTTCTTTCAAATACATTTCTGTTGGTGGCAGAAAATTTATTCTCTTAGCTTAACACCCTACTCTGAGACGTACGAGCTCAGAGGTTATGTAGTTGAAGGTTATCAGCGATATACTCCTATTTGGTAGTGTGGCATGCTGAGTGCTGCTGATTATTTGTTGATCGAAGCATGGCTTTTGTGAAAAGCGTAGCTTTGTGGACGAGACTTCGTCGAACTTACAACCCGGTTATGGTCGAAACAGGAATCATTGTAGCAAGATTATTTGAGGGTAGCGCCCCTTGAGGGTATGTCCATTTTCTTCTGGATTATAAGTGGTATCATGGTATGGAGCCCAGATACTTAACTATATGGTTGCTGCAAACTTATTGCTTTGTGGTTGTTGGTTGAGAAGCGCTTCGGATAAAGGTCGGCAACGACCGGGAGATGGCATACTCGTGTCAGTAGTTAACTATTTACAGAGGTAACCCAGCCTTGTGTTGACAGAGATCTGGTTAGGTTCTCGGGGACGTCCCTCTAGAGGCGTTCCATTTTGTGTAGGAAGTTCCTTTGCCTGACCATTTGTTGCAAATCCAATCATCTTATACGAGCCCTGTATGGTTTTAGTTGTAGAATCTGCCATTTAATATGGTAGCTACAGTAGGCATACTATAATGGTACGTATGCTGGCTAAGATTAATATTATACTTTTGAAATGTTTTCTACACTATGCACTAATAATAATATCAAAAGAGTTTTCTCGTATCAAGCATGTTTGACTATCATAAGAAGAAATCTCCTCCAAGTCTGCGATTGCACTGCGTGTGTGGCGGGAGGTCTTAAGGTAGTTTCAAATAACTGTTTTTTTACTTACACCAGTCCCATGACTGACCTGGAGTTTATTGTTCCCTTCCTAAACTCTTGATGCCCATAATTTTCCACACGGGCAACCTAGAAGCAGATTATCCGTGTTTTGGAGCTAGCTTGGATTTTGAAGTCCTTCGAAAGCTGTCAGATTTTGGAAAGCTTTTTGTCTTGGAAATCTTTTGAAGTGTTGGAGTTTTGAAGACCTTATCGAAGTGAAGTGTATTGGAAACTTGTTGAAGTTTCTGTGGCCGTTTTATTGTTGTATTATATATGTACCACTCTGATATTGGTGATCGATGTGTAATGGATATTTTATCAAGATGTATATGTGTTATGTTCAATGATATTCATTTTTCCATTATTTATTTTCATCCAATGCTGTTATAAGCTCCATCCGAACCGGAATTCAACGTTTGAATCTCCGGTGGACGAATACAAGTGAGGTATTTGATGTCGATTTTCAATCGCTGAATTTCGGGTGTGACAGTGTGCGTGTGTATTGTGTTTATGTGTGTAGAACAGGTGCATGTGTGTAAAGATGGATTACATGCATATGCTATTATGCACATGAGAATTTCCTAGTGTGTGTGCGTGTTATCCATGAAATGTTCTTAGGAATAAAAGTATGACAGAAGGAGCAAGAATATTGATGAAGATTAGGAGGAATTAGGATAGTTTATCTAAATGTTAGATAAAGCTTTCGACAAGGAGATAATAATGTCAACAACAACTTTTGAAGAGGTCAAAAGGTAGTTTCAATAGAATATTAGATAAGTAAAGAGCTTTCGACGAGTTCGAAAGCTACCTTCCGATGGAAATAAATAACTTACTTTCAGCATGTTTTGCCAAACCATTCGTAATGATTGGTTTTGTATTCATTTTCCTCCATCAGAAGATCATTCAGCAAAAGCAACCTATTCGATAGTATATGTTAGCCTTTTGAATTGGTTAAAGCCGCCCTCACCTATGGAGGAAATACTACACATCCACTACCACTAAAGCATAAGGTTCCACATTAGTCAAATATATCGCTTTTGAACGGTGTCACCTGCAGCTAATTCCTTAATGGTGTGTTGACTCATTCGAAACCTATAAAGCCCATGTTTCAATAGCTTCGAAGGCCAACACTCATGCTAGGTTAGATAGCGCATAAGCAGCTAAGCAGAAAGCACAACTAAATACCTTTCGATGAAATCGTAAGCTATCATGTAAAACCTTTCGACGATGTTAGGAGCAATGAAGTAAAGCATCTTCCAACGAAAGGACTAAAGAAAGAAAGAAGGAAGCCCAATCTTCGGTGGGAACATAAGGCTGGCCATATAACCCTTTCGACTAAGTCAAAAGCTAGGATTTAAGAGATGTATGTAAAAGCAAGAAAGTAGACCTTTCGACCATGTCAAAAGCATTGGGTCAAAAGGTGCCAACCCGCACCTATAAATAAGACTCTAGGGGCCTATTTTAAGGGAACCAATTTCTTTCACTTCTAACTTGTATTTTCTAAAAGCTTGTAAACCCTAATTCTCAAATCAAATTTGGAATTTTTTCAATTTGTACAACCGAGTTCAATAAAAGCGAGATTATGCTAATCCTGATTATGTAGTAATTCTGAGTTTCTCATTTTACACGGACATGTCAAACAACTATCAAACTAGTCGAAAGGATTCCTTTCGATTGGTTTGAAACTCGTAATTCACACATTTCCTAAGGATTTTAGCTTAAATCTGTAAGGTAACAAGTGCCTAACCCTTTCGATGATGTCAAAATCCTTCCTGCTCAACTATTTCTAGAAACTATTAAGTCTCCAACCTAGGCCACCTTGTCATTGTCGAAAGGAGACTCCGAAAAGGTCACAAACCAATCAATTTGAAAGGATTTACTAAAAAGGATATAAACCTTTCGACCGCATCGAAAGGTGCTATAGGATAAATTTCAACCTTCTTTCCCAACTTGAAGAGCGTCATCTTTCTACTTCTAATCGAAAGGAGGGTTTGAAGAAACAAATATTATTTCAAGCTTCATTTTAAGGTGTTGACAAGCTTACTTGTCAATATTTTTGCCGTTAGAAAGAGGTCTCAAACCTTCGATCCGCAATAAGTTTCATCACAAATTAATTGCATAAAGTTCCTTATTCAAGAGGAGAAAATGGTAAGAGCAAGGAATAATGACAATAATCCAAACGATGAAGCTGCTTACAATCAACTTCAAAAGATAACATAGTCCAAAACTTTAACTTAGAGAATTTAGAAATTGGGCAACCTTCAACCCTAATAAGATTGGAAAACAATGAGATCAAAGTCCAGAATCTACAATAACAAATGATAGCAATGAAGGAAAGAGATCCATCTCAAGAATCATTATGGATTATGGAAGGAGAAGATGAAGCACAATCTTCAAATGAGGTAAAAGTTGAAGAGTTAAACCAAGAAAGTCAAGCTAAAGGACCCTTGAGCAATCAAATAGTCCAATCCAAAGAAACAGTAAGGGTTGCCACTAAAACAAAGCTGAACAAGAAAACATCCTACACCTCATGATAATGGATATACTTAAGGAAAAAAGAATTCCCGGCCTAGAGAAATATGTTATCCTGCAAAAGACTCCTTTTTAAAAAGAAATAATGGCTGTCAGCATTCCTCCTCATATTCAAATTCCCCAACTAAAGTATGATGGAACCACTGACCTTGAGGATCACTTAGTAGCTTTTGGAATATGAACGGACCTCTATAATACTTCTGGAGAAATCCATTGCAAACTTTTCCTGGTAACTTTTCAAGGAGCAGCTATCAAATGGTACGACAATTACTAAGTAAAAACCATCCACTTTGGAACAATTTTCCTATGAATTCATAGCGCAATTTCACTTATACAAAGATCCAGTGATACATTCTTACATGTTAGCTAACATCGAACAAAGGTCTGAAGTATTTCTTGGTGAATACATTAAAAGATTTAATATGGAAGCGTTGAAGGCCAAAAACGCAAGCAATCAAGAAAAACTAATGGCAGGTTGTTCAGGGCTAATCAAGCAAACTCCATTTTGGACGGAGCTTCATATCCATGGGTGTAAAGATCTATGACACTTCTATTTCCAAGCTAAGTAGTTTGTCCAAATAGAGGAAATACTTCATGCTATGAAGGAATCTTAGCAAAAATAGAAGAAGGAAAGGTTTGGTTTTAACTATCCCAACAAAAAGTTTAAATGGGAGGAAAACAAAAAATATAGTCAAATGGTGACATCTAAATCCAGACCAATGGAGTTAAACAAACCCATCTCCTATATCTTTTCCATGATAAGGGATGATGAGAATTTCTCCATTTCTTATAAGACAAGAACTCCAGCTGAACCAAAAGAAGGAAGGAATTATTGTGCTTATCATGAAGTGAAAGGACCCGAAACTAACAAATGCAACATTTTGGCAAAGATAGTTCGAAAAATAATCAAATTTGGATTCTTGAAAGAATTTATCAAAAAGAATTAGAAGATTTTCTACTTCGAAAAGGGGGTAACTCAATCTAAAGTCCTAATAAGGAATCGATTTTACAACTTCATAATTAAACTTTGCTCAGGCTATAAGGCCATACAACATCAGTCTACTATTAAATTTCTTTACTTATAACTTATTTGATTTGAATTTTACTTTGAATTTATTAGATATTAATACAAAATTCGAGTGTCATTACACGTAAAAACAGAACTCCACAATATCCAACATGCTTTTAGAGCACAACAATTTTTATTACCCGATAAAGATAGCTCAAATGCCTAATACGAAAAAAACTATTAATGCTTCAATCAATGTAATACAAAGTTTTTCTCTTATAAAACCTCAGAGCTATTAACCCTTTACAAATTTTTAAAGAAAACTTGCAAATAGACTACTCCGTTATTAAGTAGCGCCTACCATAGTATGGTTATATATCTAAATGTATACCATATCTATATTTGGTAAATTATTTTGAATGAAATTTCCCTAACGTATTTTTACATAAAGACTATTCTCAATTACCCTGCAACCTAGGGAAGAAAAATGTCTATCTATTTTAAAAATTGGTTGGTACAATCTTCTAAAGATATTATATAGCATTAGTAAATGCACACAAAGAATTTCTAAATAAGCAATCTCAATATTTCAAAGTTATCTAAAAAAAAATATTAGCAAGGAGAAGCCTATTCATACTTTTTTAGGAAAAGTTTTAAAGTTATCAAAAGTTCATCAACAGAAACTCAAATTAGATAATTCTATTCTCTATCAAAACACTATTGGTTCACGAATCATGACCTCCTAGTCTCCTATTTGAGATCCATGTCTCTACGATAAGAATAATTTAAAGACCTTTGCAAATGACAGCATTACAAAAAGATTTTTTAATGACCAAATTCTTTCTTCGAAAAATAATCCTTTGATACACTAGAAGGAATCATTTATAAAAATTCTTTTATATTCAAAAGGAAATTTATAATCATTTTAATAGACCAAAAATGATTTAAAATAAGTTTTAGCCTACGGCCACTTTGTAGAACCTCCTAAAGGGGGGAGGGGGGTCATGTACCTAACATTTTAGCCTATGGCCAATCCATAGCACCTCTTAAGACAAAGGGACAAAAGCCTAAGGCCAATCTATAGCACCTCCTAAGACGAATGGACAAAAGCCTATGAACAATCTGTAGTACTTCCTAGAGGGAGGGTCAAAACCCCTAATGTCCAAATCACTTCTTAGTGAAGGGTCAAGTCAAGCACCCACCAAAAAACCCCTAACGTCCAATTCACCTTTTAAGGGAAGGGTCAAGTCAAACACCCACCAGCAATGTTTTAGAAGAAGGTCGACTTAATATACACCACATCCCTTAGGGCTAAGGGAAGCCCAAAAGGGGCATCAAATAGACGAAGAAAGACAAAGATTTCTTCAACTCAAGACAAAAGTCAAAACTAAAAAGAATAAAGCGTTAAAGAAAGTAATCCATCCACCATCTAAGACAAAGATGAAACCCAAGAGACAGATACAAATAAAGGTAAAAGGATGAAGATGTCCAATGCCATAATCTGAAACAGAGAAGAAGTCCAAAAACATAATTAAAAGAACAGAATATGAGTTAGCAAATTTTAGTTTGTCCAATCACTGAATGGTGGCAGCCACAATAAAGAGTTAGGAAACCTGCATCCTAAAAAAGAAGACATGAGAAAAGAAATTGTATAGAGAAATCCTTAACATAAAATGGAATGTAAAGATCTATACAAGAGCTAAGGAGATGGAATAGGTAATAAATTCGTAATATAAAGTTAAAAGTGACTTCATTTGAAGAATAGATTCAGTAAACCACTCCTGAATCCTAAGAAATAAGGTTACCACTTATGATAGAAGAGTCTATACATTATATATGTACATGTATGTAACAATAAGTTATTTGGGCCATTGCACTACTGAATGGGCAAGCAATAATATGGAATCACTATTCTGGATGATTGCATGGCTTTATAGAATGACTCGCCCAACATAACAAATATACTACTAACTTATGGGCCTAGGAAATTTTACTTAAACTTACTAAGTTTACCATTACTAGACAGATCTCTAATTGTGCTTATATTGAATTAATTTTTAAATAGTTTATTCATTAGATGGGATCCTAACAAGATTTTGGTTGAATTCTCGATTATGTGAATTTTCAGTTTCCTTATTTCGTTTGATGAGTATTCTATATTGGGTTTCGTGAATTCTAAATTTTCTCAGTGATTTTCATAATGGTTTATGGATTCATATTCCTGATCTTCTTATTAGATTTTTTGATGATCTCTTATTGGTCTCCTGATTTTGTGAATTCTATTTTCCTTAATGATTTTTACGATGATTTATGGATTTCATATTCCTTACTTCCTTATTGGATTTTTGATATTCTCTTATTAATCTCCTGATTTTGTGAATTCTAAATTTACTTATTGATTTCTGTGATGATTTATAGATTTTATATTCCTGATTTTATTATCGAGTTTTTCGTGATCTCTTATTAGTTTCCTGATTTATTGGATTATAAAGTTCCCTGTTAATTTTGATGGTGATTTATGAATTTCATATCTCTAATTTCTTCATTAGATTTGTGGTGATCCCTTAATTGAATTTTTGATTTTATGGATTCCAAGTTCCCTTATTGATTTTATGATGATTTGTGGGTTTTATATTCCAGATTACCTTATTAGATTTTTGATTGGATTTTTGATTTTGTGAGTTATAACTTCCTTTATTGGATTTTTATGGTGGTTTGCGATCTTTCTATTAAATTTTCAAATTAGAATTCTATACAAGATTTTCTCAATATCGGATGGGATTCCATCAAAGGTTAGGATAAAAAGAAAAGATAAATCCTTATTCATATTACAAAACAACATCAGAACAAAATAATCTCTTAACTTATGAAGTATATAAAAGAAAATTACTAATATATAATGCAGGAGTTGAAAGGAATTATCGTAATATCACAAGGAGAGGCCATCTCAGGCGAAAAACTCAAATGATTGAAGAAAAGATATGGAGCCTATGATAGATTTCTTTAAAGTTCCTTTATTTGAGTCGGTTCCTGCTGACCAGGTAATGTTGTTCCACATCTCTAATATTAGTAACAAATAGAGGTTTGATTGTGTGTTATTTGAAATGTTATATCCAAAGATATTACCAAATAACATCTTGAACATTGCCTTTATAAGTCTAAAATTACAACTAATGTCTCATAATAAGGTTATGACCCTAATAAAAATAATTAACTACTTTGGAGAAAATAAAGAAAGAAGTTCTTTGGATTTTTTATCCTAATGAACAAAATCCTCCTTCATACTAAAGGGGCTAAATGTTACCCATGAAATATTTTCATGAATGAAAGTATGAAAGAAGGCACAAGATTATTAACAAAGATCAGGAGGCATTAGGATGGTTTATCTAAATATTAGATAAAGCTTTGAACAAGGAAATAGTTGTGCCAGTAGCACCTTTTGAACAGGTTAAAAGGAAGTTTCAACAGAGTATTGGAGAAGTAAAGGGCTTTTAATGAGGTCAGAAGCTACCTTCCAAAGGCAATGAATAACTTACTTTCAGCATGTTTTGCCAAACCATTCATAACATTGGTTTTGTCTTCATTTCCCTCTGTTAGAAGAACATTCAGCAAAGGCGACACATTTGAGAGTATCTGATAGCCTTTCAAATTGGTTAAAGCCACCCTTACCTATGGAGGAAAGACTACATATCCACTACCATTGAAGCATATGGTTTCGCATCAGTCAGAGATCACTTTCAAATGGTGTCACCTATAATTAGATCCTTAATGGTATTTCACTCATTCAAAACCTACAAATCACATGTTTCGATGGCTTTGAAGGCCAACACTCATGCTATGTTACTGTTAACTCTTATTTCTGCCGCGACCTAAAACTCCACGACCTAAAACTCCGCGACCTATAACTCAGCAGCCCAACGACCTAAGAGCACTTGACGACCTAATAGTCTCAACGACCTAATGACATAATTATCTTAGCGACCTAACGACCTAAAGGTGGGACGACCTAACTACAGAAAGTTCAACACGACCTAAGGATATGTACCGATATAAAGTATGGAGCGACTTAAAAAGGATAACGACTTAACGACCTATAATAGGTCGCTTGCGACCTAAGTAGATGAAGTAAAATCCCTATGCCGCTTCACTTATACCATGATCTGCTAAGTCGACCACGACCTACTGCTTACTAGCTCGTTCCAGAGTTAAGTGCAATGCTATCCAACCATCTTCAGGAAAAAGCTTGCGACCTACGACCTATGATAGGTCGCTCGCGACCTATCACTACGAAGATAAATCTCAATACTGCTTCATTTATGCAGCCACTAGTTGGGTCGTTCATGACCTAGGACTTGCTTGCCAGTGTGTCCAAACGAACAAGCACACCCCTATTGAGTCGCAACCCATGTCTTGTAGGTCGGCCACGACTTGCGACCTATCTTAGGTCAGTCACGACCTACGACCCAGCATGGGAATTCACTATAAATACAGCGGCACCTCCAACATTCAAAGGACTTTTTTTTGGGGATCATTTTCTTCAAGGTATTGAGACTTCACTATCTTCAAAGCAATCTACACTCCATCGCTTCAAGCACACATAAGACGCTTAGATCAACTTCGCACAGGAATTTAACACATTCAATCATGGATTCGAAGAACTCTGTCACGACGAAGTTTTCCTTAGCTACTTGTTTTCTGAATTGAATTGGATTGTAATTGAAAGAGATTGTAATAAGCTGTAATCCGATCAGCAATAAAAAGGATTGAAGTGGACGTAGGCTTGATTATAAGCCAAACCACTATAAACTCTGTGCACATTTACTGCATTTTCTGTTACTTACTGTTATTTCTTGATTCCCGTATTACGGGTGGTGCTTTCACATCGTTTTTACACACACCGGGGTGTTAGCATCATATTTTCACGTTAACATTTTTGGTGCTTTCATTGAGAGTTGAACTCAGGTGAATTATCATCATTGCTCCATGAAAGTTTGTTGAAGTAATCTCCCTGAAGACTAGAAGTTTATCTGAAATCATGGCTCCAGGGAGAAGGAGTAGATCTGTTAGATCTGGAAATGTTCAAGAGGGAACCTCCGCTTCCCCAGTACCTAATCAAGCCACTCCACCTGTTGGGGTTACAAAAGCAGAGTTGGATGCTGTAATCTTAGGGCCGAACCAGCAGATAAATGCCCAAAGTGCACAATTGGAGGCTCAGAATACCCAAAATGCTCTAATTTTGAATAGGTTGAACAATTTGCTTGGGGCAAACTGTCAACCAACAAGTAATGAAAGGAACTTTGCTGGCAACGTTCATGATTCTGAAGAAAGGAACGTTCCTGAGAGGGCTGCCAGCCCCTTTGAGCAGACACTTCCTGAAGTTGGTGGATCTAAAGCTCGAAATGATGAGGGGTATCTTTTTGAAATGGTTCGACAAATCATGAAAGAGAGCATGCAAAGGGATGAAGACGAGAAAGAATGGGATTTCGCTCCAAGTAAATCCCCGTTTACTGAAAGGATCTTAAAGGCTGAGTTTCCGAGGAAGTTCGTCCCTCAAACTATTCCAGCTTACAAAGGGACAAGCGATCCGAACGAATTCTTGTATAAGTATGATTGGCACATGACAGGTGCCAGAGCTTCTGATGAAATAAAGTGCCGATATTTTCCTGTATATCTGGAAGGTGTAGCTCTGCTTTGGTTCACCAAGCTACCAATCCGGTCTATAGATCAGTTTTCTGACCTATCCCGGAAATTCAAGGAGCAGTTCAGACTGTATGCTTCAAAAGCCAAAGATATCATGTCGTTGTCAAGTTTAGAACAGAATCCAGGGGAAACTATCAGATCTTTCTTGAATCGCTTTAATATAGCGCTGGCCGAGGTAGACAAAGCAGAACCACGGATGATCTTGACTTATCTGATGAGGGCCATTGACAAGTCGAGCGAATTTGGAAAATGGCTGAACATGAAGGAACCGAATTCCCTTGGAAAATTCTTCAAGAAAGCAGATGAGTTCATACGCCTGGAAAGCCGTCCTGTACCGGTAAAGGCAGTATTGGAAAAAGCTGAAGATAACATTGCTGCTCCACGCAAGAATGAATCTGTAGGACAGAAAAGGGAAAACAACGATGGGAAGAAACAGAAAAGAAGAACCCAAGGTCCAGAAAGGTCAGCAGCATTAAAAGAAGAAGTTGATCGGCTCATGGAGAATAACTTTATCAAAGAATCTACCTATCCGAATTGGGTTTCAAATCCAGTGCTGGTTAAGAAAACCAATGGAAAATGGAGAGTGTTCATCGATTTTTCAGATCTAAACAAGGCCTGCCCCAAAGACCGCTTCCCATTACCCAGGATCGATCAACTGGTAGATGGAACAGCGGGATATGAATTGTTATCTTTTATGGATGCCTACTCCGGATATAACCAGATCATGATGCATGAGCCAGATCAGGAAGACACGAGCTTCATCACCGATGTTGGTCTTTACTGCTACAGAGTTATGCCCTTTGGGCTGAAGAATGCGGGGGCAACCTACCAAAGACTTGTTAATGCTATGTTCAAACCGCAATTGGGCAAGACTATGGAAGTTTACGTCGACGACATGTTAGTAAAGTCTTAGAAGGAAGTGGATCACATAGAACACTTAGCATTTTAACACTTAGCAGAAATGTTCGTAGTCCTCCGGAAATACGGAATGAAGCTTAACCCTTTAAAATGTTCGTTTGGGGTGGAGTCCGGAAAGTTCTTAGGTTTCATCGTGAGCGCTAGGGGCATTGAAGCTAGTCCAGCTCAAATTACCGCCTTAAAAGAAGTCAAAGCTCCTAGAACGAAGAAGGAATTGCATAGTCTCAATGGAAAAGTCGCCGCCTTGAGTCGGTTCATTTCCAAAGCTACTGATAAGTGCATCCCATTCTTTGACGCTCTCAAGAAAGGAAAGAAAAACTTTGATTGGACTCCCGAATGCCAAAAAGCCTTTGATGAATTGATTCGTCATATGGAAACGCCTCCAATACTTTCTAGGCCCGGCGATGGTGAGGATCTTCTTATATACTTGGCAGTATCATCTCATGCTCTAAGTGCAGCGCTGATACGAGAAGACAAGATGATTCAACATCCGGTTTACTATATCAGCAAAAGACTCACTGGGCAGAGATGAATTACTCCAAGTTGGAAAAACTCGCCTATTGTCTACTGATTGCATCAAGGAAGTTGAGGAAATATTTCCAAGCTCATCCTATCAGAGTCCTCACTGATCAACGAAGCAAGTCCTGTTTCGCCCTGAGACTTCGGGTCGTCTTCTAAAGTGGAACATTGAACTCAGTCAATATGACATCACTTATCACCCTCGAAAAGCAATCAACGGACAAGCTTTAGCGGATTTCATCACAGAATTCATAGATAAGGGTAACGGTGGGGAAGAAACGATCGATGATTCCCCAATCCAGTGGAAGTTGTATGTTGATGGCGCGAGAAATGACTACTGTTCTGGAGCCGAGGTTGTACTTGAAACCCCTGAAGGTCGGTCATTATGTTATGCGCTAAGATTGGAATTTCCTTCAACGAACAATGAAGCAGAATACGAAGCTCTTATCGCTGGCTTGAGAATTGCTAAAGAACTAAACATCCGAGCATTACAGATCTTCAGTGATTCTCAGCTTATTGTATGCCAAGTCAAGAAGGAATTTCAAGCGAAAGGGGGAAATCTGCCTGCCTACTTGTCAAAGGCCTAGGAACTTCTATGTGATTTCGGTCACTACACGATAAGCCATATCCCTCGAGAAGAAAACACGAAAGCAGATTCTCTCGCAAAGTACTCTAGCACAGGAGAAGCTCAATTTCTGGGGTTAACTCCAGTGGAAGTCCTGTCAGCTCCAAGCATTAACGAGATGGATATTGATTGGATCATGAGTGTGTCTCAAGAGCAAGAATCATGGATGACTCCAATAACAGAATATCTGCTCAATGGCTCTTTACCGGAAAATTCAAAAGAACGACAGAAGCTACTGAGGAAAGCCTCTCGCTATATAGTCCAGAATGGCCAATTATACAGACGGGGATTCTCAATGCCATTACTTTGATGTGTATCCAGGGAAGAGTCCAAAATAATCTTAGCTGAGGTACATGGAGGAGAATGTGGTGATCATTTAGGTGGTCAAACTTTAGCAAAGAAGGTTCTCCGATACGGATATTTTTGGCCAGAAATTAATCGAGATGCTGCAGACTATTCCCGAAAATGTGACAGATGCCAGAGATTTGCCAAAATTCCTAGAGCACCTTCTACTGAACTCACACAGATGGTCAGTCCATGGCCATTTGCAATCTGGGGGATAGACCTTATAGGACCTTTACCAACTGCCAAATCTGGAATAAAATATGCCATTATTGCTGGAGATTATTTTACTAAATGGGCTGAAGCTGAACCATTGGCTACTATCACCTCTAAAAAGATGATAAATTTTGTGACTAAAAGTATTATTTGCAGATATGGTGTGCCTCGAAAGATAATTACAGACAATGGTACTCAATTCGAAAGTGAAGAATTCCAAGATTTTCGTGAACGATTCAAAATCCGAAAAAGCTTCTCAGCAGTGGCACATCCGCAGGCAAACGGGCAGGTGGAAGCAGTAAACAAAATTATCAAGTCAACCATCAAGAAGCAACTCGAAAGAGCAAAAGGTGGTTGGGTCGATAAGCTACCACTAGCACTATGGGCATACAGAACTACCAACAAAACTGCGACTGGGCATACTCTGTTTTCATTGGCATACGGGTCAGAAGCAATGATTCCGGTAGAAGCAGAGGTCCCTTCACATAGAAGAATCCATTTCAATCAAGCGGAGAATGAAAAACTACAGCTTGAGGCACTAGATCTCCTTGATGAAAAAAGAGAAGAGGCTAAGCTCAGAATTGCGGCTCATCAGCAAAGGATAGCCAGACATTTCAATTCCAAAGTTCGCCAACGCAGCTTTGAGATTGGAGATCTAGTCCTGAAGAGAATTATGACGGCGACAGGTGTGTTTGGGCCAAATTGGGAAGGACCATATGTCATAGGTCAGAAGATTCTTGACGGCACATTCAAACTCACTACTGTCGAAGAAGATCAAATTCCAAGGGCTTGGAACAGCAATCACTTGCGTCCATACTTTACTTGAAAGCTTTGTTGAAATATTGTAAAAAGAATTATGAATGTATGATTCTTGTAATTGAAAGCAATTGTAAAGCCGATACAAGTGAATAATGAAAGACTATAAAGTGGATGTAGGCCCAAGTTTTTGGCCGAACCACTATAAATCTTTTGTTCCTTATTATTATTACATGTTTGCTTTATGTTCGATATGAAAAGTACATTAAATGTATTGCTGAAATGTCGATTTAAATTTTTGCAGACAATGAAAATAAAACTTGCACGTTACAAGACCAAGTGATTCTTGTTATCATTCAACAAACAAATTTCGAGTCACAAAAGCCCCGAATTCAAATCCTAGATAGGAAGTGCGTCAATTGAACGGCCAATGATTTCGCCGGAAACGGGCCCTTGCTAATAAATTGAGATCGTTTGAACAAACAAACATCCAATTAAGAAGCTTAAGCCCGTTCTCGCGAACTTGCCTAGCAATGAAGTACAATTCTTTGGATTAAACAAACTACTTGTAAGAGAAGGGAGTGTGAGCTTGAAAAGAAAAACAGAGGATCGCTGAAAAAGGCATAAGCAAGTGGCCAAGGAACAACTAAAGCCCACTTCAGAGGCACAAGCCCTCTTCGGAGGTACAACTCTTCGGAGGATAATGACCTCTAACGAGGCATATGCCGCAAAAAAGAAAGTTCTCTACTCAACAAAAAAGATTGGAGGAGTCATGACCCTCCAACCATGAGAGAGTAACTTCCAGGCAATCAAAGCCCTCTTTGGAGGCACATTTCACCAGGAGTTGAAGTGTAAGAGCCCCTCTTCGGAGGCCCACTTCACCAGAGTTGAAATGCCAAGCAAAATAAAGCCCTCTTCGGAGGCACATTTCACCAGGAGTTGAAGTGTAAGAGCCCCTCTTCGGAGGTCCACTTCACCAGAGTTGAAATGCAAAACAAAATAAAGCCCTCTTCGGAGGCACATTTCACCAGGAGTTGAAGTGTAAGAGCCCCTCTTCGGAGGTCCACTTCACCAGAGTTGAAATGCAAAACAAAATAAAGCCCTCTTCGGAGGCACATTTCACTAGGAGTTGAAGTGTAAGAGCCGCTCTTCGGAGGTCCACTTCACCAGAGTTGAAATGCAAAACAAAGTAAAGCCATCTTCGGAGGCACATTTCCCCAAGAGTTGAAGTGCAACAGCCGCTCTTCTGAGTTTCACTTCACCAAAGTTGAAATAAAAAAATATATATATATATATAAAAGACCTCTTCCCAGAGGCAGAAACGAAAAGACCTCCTCCCGGAGGCACAATCAAGCAAAAAGATCTCTTCGGAGGCACACGTTTTACCAAGATTGAAATAAAACTTCCAGGTGTTGAAACGTGAAAAAGCCTTCCTCAGAGATGCAACTTTTCAAAGAAACAAAAATCAAAAAGCCCTTTACTGTGGTATATATAAAAAAAATCCTCATCAAAGGCACACTTTAACTTTCAAAGGAAGAATGATTTACCTATTCTGGAAAATAATCTTCCTCAAAAAGAAGTTAAAATACCCTTCAGAGGCCCGCTTTACCACATAGAAGAATTCACTTGGTAAAATGGGTATATACACAAAAGAAAAAGTGATTTCTTCGAAGGATGAAGCGTAAAAACTTATATGGAGGGAGTTGTACTCTGTTTTTTAACGAGATAAAATTTCTCCAAATATGAAATAATTATTCTCCAGAAAATAAGAGTACAAGTCCCCTCGAAGTATAAAATATTGCAGCGAGCTTATGGTATGGGGGCAACATGGTATAGTTACATACAACATGGTATAGCTACATTGGTAAAATTACGCTCGAACAACATACCACAAGCTCACTGCAATATCATATAAATAAACTTGTACAAAAATGAATAATAAAGGCATTCTCAAATTCAAACAGGAGTTTGTACAAATAAAGGATCATTTTATTCAATTGTATTATAGATACAGGTTTCGAAATAAAGAAAGCGGGGGCCGGTACCCGCACAATCCTCGACCAGTACATGCAAAAAACAAAAAGCTATAAACTGGAATCTTCATTTCTTCTTGCCACCTTTGGACCCTTCACCCGGCCGGATGGTTAGCTTTTCGGGTCGATCTATAGGCATGAGGGAAGAAGGAGAGGGAGGTACAACTAGTTCAACTTCCGGCTCCTCTTCAGTAGCAATGATGCTCTTCCTCCTCCTCTTTGATATTCCGCGCTTCTTTTTCCTCTTTGAGGAAGATTCACTTCCTGGAGTAACAAGTTTAGACAAAGTTATGTCATCAAAAGGAGTCCGCTCCGGAGATATCTCACCCCCCTCAAGTCCTTCGTCCTTTTGCTCTTGCGAAACAGATGGGTCATCCAAGCCCCGAATGGCACCTATTATTTCTTCCTGTGATCCCGGATGAGGAGTAGGAGTGATTGGGGGAGGCAGAGGAACAGTAACTGGAGGTGAAGAAGTTTGAATAACGCTCGGCGTTTTCTCTTCAAAGGAAAAGTTAAAAGTGTCAGTAATTCCCGCGAAAAGAGGAGACAACGGCTCATCGAGATTTAAGAGATAATCAAGAAGCTCGTTAAATCCGTAAGAAACTGGCAAGTTGTCCCCATGAGCATTATTAGGGTTACCTGGAGAAGTTGGTGGTATCACATCAACTTCGTAGTCTGGAGCTTCAGCACTCTTTTATGGCTCATCTACGGCTTGTGTAATTATGGCTCCGGTATCAGCTTTAGTAGGAATAAGTGTGTGAGAGCTAGAACCAGCAATGTCAATATCAGCTGAAGTTGAAAGAGGGACAGGGGCAGTCAAAGTTGTTTCTTTTTCTAGATGCTCTTTCCCCATCATTTCAGCTCGCAATCTAGTAAGTTGCTCCTTCCCCCTAGCAAGGGCTGCGCGAGCTTCGATGTCTAAATAGTGTGCCTCTAGCTCCTCTTCCGCATACCCGGCGCCTTTAAGCATTTCAAGCGCGGCCTCCCATACTTCAGCCAGGGTAACCTCATATTTGGGACCCAGGAATGCAAGACTGCCACGCCCTAACACACTTTGCAAATAGAATTCAAATAATGTCGAGCCGATGTCAGCTTTGGTAGCTTCATGAGCTTCTTCAGCTGCAATTCTTCCAGCAACCGCTTCATCTCGCTCCCTTTCGACCTTAGATAGTTGAGCTTTCAATTTTTCAATTTCCGCAACCTGGAAACTAGTTTGCTCTTGCAACTGAGTAATGTCATTACGGCAGCCCGCTACAATTCTCTCCAGTCCATCAGCCTTGGCCTCGGCATCCCTTTGTGCAGCATGAGCATCCCGCACTTGTTGTTGAAGCACATTTTCTTTTTGAGAGTAGGAAGCGGAAGAAGTAACAAGTTCTTCTTTAAGCTTTTCCACTTCCGCTTCAAGTTTTTCGTTGTAGGCGGCAATGCTATTCATTTCCGCATCATGCTGCTCAAGGGTCTTTTGCCATTCGGTTTTGTCATTCTCCATGGTTAACATAGCTTCGAGGTTGGCCCGATTCACCCTTTGAAGCTCATCAACAAGTTTTTGCCAATTTGACATCCTCTCAATGTCAGTTTTAACGGCATCAAGGTTCCGTAACATGGCATTTTTGTCTATGGGAACCAGATCAAGGTCAAAGCGAACTCCTTTTAAGCACCAATTTGGAAATCGACTTTGGAGATTGGCTGGACCTGGTCCAACTTGGTAAGGAGGCCTGTTAATGATCGCCTGGATATCAGTACGGGAAGGGGCAGGAGACTGAGAAGAAGTAGGAGCAGTAATCTTTTCCGAAGTTGCAGGCATTGGTTCCTCACTGACTTTAGCCCGTTTACTCGGGTCATCAATTATGTGACTCTTCCCTCTATCATCGTGAGATTTGCGTTTGTGGGAGTCACCCTCTTTGTGGGAAGAATCATATCGATCATCTGGTCTTCCGTAGTGTTCTTCATAGGCACGTCTCTCCCGAGCCTTCCGAGCGGCCCTATCTTCATCAGTCTCTTTGTGAACAGGGAGATAGCGCTTATAGTCATACTGGCCGCGTCTCCCGTATCGCTGAAAGTCATCATAATACGAGCCGCCTCGCTTCATTGGAGAACCTGAAATTGGAAAAAGCACAACTTTAGAATTTGTTGGAAGTGTGAGAAGCTTAGTGTGTAAAATGTCAAAAAATCCAAGTCATGTGTGATGTGTAAGCTACACGCGCTGAACCACGAACCGCTCGTCAGTCGAGGGGTAGCAACAGGTTTTATAGCTAACGGCAATTCTCCAGATGAGGGGGTTTGTTTAAGGGCAGAAGTTGCTTCAACTGTCGGAGATATAACTTTGGTAACAACGGGGTCATCTTTGAAGAGCTCTTGAGAGGTGACCATTATGTCGCTCAAATCTTCGAAGATGTCATCACCGCCATGCTTAGCGGAGCTCCCTCCATCAACTCCTTTCTCAATGTTCTCCCCGGTTTGAAGAAGAGGTTCCTCTTCTTCAATGATTGGGGCCAGTGCAGGCTTATCGGAGGGCCCCGCAGCGTCTTTTGGAGTCGAACATTTCACTAGCGAGGCCTCAATGGTAGTTCCTCCCTGCACAGGCTCTTTAGCAGGAGATGAGGCATCCGGAGTTTTAGCTGGGGAATCTGGGATTTCATGAGGATGTGTAGAACGAGAAGTATGCAAAAGTCCATACCGATGCAAAAATTCGTCTTTCAACAGAAATTGAATGTCTCTCTCCTCAATTGGCACGGCCTTGAGCCTCTCGAAATTTACTCTATGACTAGAATCTCTAAAAGGAGGAGGAAGCGCTGAAAAGTAAAAGGCGAAGTTAACATTTGATAACTCAGGCTATGAAAAGCTCAGAGAAAAACATCAGGAACAAAGATAAATGCTCTTACTTCCTACTCTCCAGGTAGCATAGAATCTCGGAGGACAGAGAACGAAGAAAAATTGGCTTAGGAAACCGTGAGCGCTTTCGGAAAGGCCAATTATCAACTTACGATTCCTAGCACTTCTCACAACAATGATGGAAGGGTGATCTTTATTTTTGGCAAATGTGCACAAATAGCAAACTTCATCAAAACTCGAAAGGCGATCCAGCGTCCTTCCGAATAGCACACATAACCCCATCAGAATAGCATAGCCATTGGGGTGCAGCTGAAAGGGGGAGATAGTTAGTCGGAGAAGAAGCTGTTGAAGAAAGTCATTAAAAGGAGGGATAGCTCCACTCGTGCACATTTGACGATTAACCGCTACAAAACCAGAAAGTGGTATATCAGCAGTATTGCTTCTCTCAGGAAGAATGGCATCTGCTTCGGCAATGCCAAACAGAGCGCACAGTTGGCGGAAAACTTTGTATGTTAGTGTGGTTGAAACTCTCTCTGGAGGATTAACCAATGGAGTAGCAATTGGGAAAGTCTCTTCAGCCGGTTCTGTTTCTCCTTGTTGAGAAGTCATTCTATACAAGGAACTAGATATTCAAATAAGAAGGTGTACATTTCCTAAAAGTGTGAAGTGTTGTGCAGAACTAACAAAAACAGAAAGCAAACATAACTGAAATTAAACTAGTCGACAATTAGTTGACTATGTGGTTTCAGAGCTTGTTAATACAAAATTCAAGTGTAGTGTTAATGCAAACGAATTGGCTTTAACTGGATATTTTAGTTTTTCTTTAATACTTCACTTGAATTCTTTAGTTCGCAGCATTTCGTTCACACAGTTCATTTAAGTTGACTATTCCTTGTCGACTAATCTGTCATTTGATGTGGGCAGTCAATGGCAGTATATTCGTCCCATTTTTCTGCAAATATTGTGTTTAACAGGTAATTAGCGTTAGAGATAATCTGCAAAGAAATACAACAAAATTCAAGACCAAATAGTTTAAAGTTCAAACAGCTCAATCAAAGTTGTCTCAAGATTTCACAAGTCCTAGGTCGTCCAGCGACCTAGCATAGGTCGGAACCTTCTTAGGTCGCGCTGTGCAAAGTAAAGGATAAGGCATTTCAAACTCGTCCTGATGTTAACTCGACCGCGACCTAAAGCCTATGTCGCAGGAAAGATTAGGTCATGCAGTTCTTAGCTCGAGTAGTTCCTAGCTCATGCAAAGTCCTAAGACGCGCAAATATTAGGTCGTTCAGCGACCTAGTGTAAGTCGAAACTTTTCCTTAAGTCGCAAGGGTCCTTAGATCGCGAATTATCTTAAGTTGCTCAAATTCACCAGGTCTCTAACTTCCTCTCCACGCAATGCTTCACCACACCCGATAACCCGCTATCAACTACAAAGAAATCCATTATCCTATTCATGAAGTTTGTCATCTACTCATACCACCAAATAACTCGGAAACCAGTTCAACATATCTCCGATCTATCATAAATCTAACTCACTACTGTGCGTTCGTGAATCACAACAACAACAGTAACCAGAGACGATCAAAAATCGATCAGAACATGACTCAAATTGAAGCACGACGCACAAAATTGGTCTGGGCTTTGGAGGTTAGAGTTCATGGTTCGATGGTGATCATGGAATGGATAAAGATCGAAGATACTTACGTAATTTGATAGTAAGGACGAATCGCTGAATGATTAACTTGAATTCGTCTTTAAAATCGTAGAATTCTGTTAATGGCGGCGCAGGAAATTGAAGCAGGTGAGTAAGGAGGGAGTAGCGATCTAACAAATTTATATGGGGCTGAAAGAAGAAGACGAGTAGACGCGCGAGTTAGTATATGTTTTAGGTCGCTCATGACCTAGCAAAATTAGGTCGAAGCACACGACCTATGAAATAGGACTGTACTTCGTGGGGCAAATGTTAACTCCTATTTCTGCCGCGACCTAAAACTCCACGACCTAAAACTCCGCGACCTATAACTCAGCAGCCCAACGACCTAAGAGCACTTGACGACCTAATAGTCTCAACGACCTAATGACATAATTATCTTAGCGACCTAACGACCTAAAGGTGGGACGACCTAACTACAGAAAGTTCAACACGACCTAAGGATATGTACCGATCTAAAGTATGGAGCGACTTAAAAAGGATAACGACTTAACGACCTATAATAGGTCGCTTGCGACCTAAGCAGATGAAGTAAAATCCCTATGCCGCTTCACTTATACCATGATCTGCTAAGTCGACCACGACCTACTGCTTACTAGCTCGTTCCAGAGTTAAGTGCAATGCTATCCAACCATCTTCCGGAAAAAGCTTGCGACCTACGACCTATGATAGGTCGCTCGCGACCTATCACTACGAAGATAAATCTCAATACTGCTTCATTTATGCAGCCACCAGTTGGGTCGTTCATGACCTAGGACTTGCTTGCCAGTGTGTCCAAACGAACAAGCACACCCCTATTGAGTCGCAACCCATGTGTTGTAGGTCGGCCACGACTTGCGACCTATCTTAGGTCAGTCACGACCTATGACCCAGCATGGGAATTCACTATAAATACAGCGGCACCTCCAACATTCAAAGGACTTTTTTTGGGGATCATTTTCTTCAAGGTATTGAGACTTCACTATCTTCAAAGCAATCTACACTCCATCGCTTCAAGCACACGCAAGACGCTTAGATCAACTTCGCACAGGAATTTAACACATTCAATCATGGATTCGAAGAACTCTGTCACGACGAAGTTTTCCTTATCCACTTGTTTTCTGAATTGAATTGGATTGTAATTGAAAGAGATTGTAATAGTTGTAATCCGATCAGCAATAAAAAGGATTGAAGTGGACGTAGGCTTGATTATAAGCCGAACCACTACAAACTCTGTGCACATTTACTACATTTTCTGTTACTTACTGTTATTTCTTGATTCCCGTATTACGGGTGGTTCTTTCACATCGTTTTTACACACACTGGGGTGTTAGCGTCAGATTTTCACGTTAACAGTTACATAGCACATAAGCGGCTAAGTAGAAAGTGCATCTAAATACCATTTGATGAAATCAGAAGCTATCATGTAAAACCTTTCAACGAGGTTAGGAGCAATCAAACAAAGCATATTTTGATGAATTCGAAAGGAGTAAAGCATGAAAGAAAGAAGCCCAATCTTTAGTGACAATGAAAGGTAGGCTATATAACCCTTTTCACTTGGTCGAAAGCTAAGATTTTAGAGAAGCACGCGAAAGCCAAAAAGTGTACCTTTCGACCGTATTGAAAGTATTGGTTTGAAAGGTGCCAACCAGCACCTATAAATAAGACCCTAGGGGCCGGATTTAAGGGACCCGATTATTTCACTTCTAGCTTGTATTTTCTAAAAGCTTCTAAACCCTATTTCACAAATAAAATTAGGGATTTGTTCAATTTATACAACTGAGTTCAATAAAAGTGAGATCATGCTAATCTTGATTACATAATAATTTTGAATTTCTCATTTTACATAGATATGTCAATCAACTTTCAAACTAGTCGAAAGGATCCCCTTCGACTTGGTCGAAACTCCTAGTTCACACATTTCCTTAGGATTTTATCTCAAATCTGCAAGGTAACAAGTTCCTAACCCTTTCGATGAAGTCAAAACCCTTCCTGCTCAACTATTTCCAGAAAATAGCAAGTCCCCAACTTAAGCCATCTTTCAGTGTCGAAAGGTGATTTCGATAAGGTCACAAACTAATTAGTTCGAAAGGATCTAGTGAAAAGGAAATAAACCTTTCAACTGCATCGAAAGATACTAGAAGGAAATTTTCTACCTTCATTCCCACCTTAATAAGTATCAACTTTCTTCTTCTAATCGAAAGGAGGTTTCAAAGGAGTTAGTACTACTTTAAGCTTCAGTTTGAGGCGTTGACAAATTTTCTTGTCAACAGCGTGTATTTTTCTATGGTGTACATGTATTTCTCTGTGGTATACCTGTAGTGAAGAGTGTGTTTAAGAGCATGTTAATGAGTGTGTTTGGGTGTGTTGATATGTACGTGTAAATTCATATGTTTATTTCTTTTGCTAACTATTTTGATGTTGAGAAGGTTTTGAATATTTGGCTCTATTTTATGGTGCACTTATTTGGTTTTAACCTTGTCAGCTTTATATATTATTTATGCGGAAATGCTGGTATTGTACTTTATCTTATGTTGTGAATTTTGTAATGTGTGTTTTGCATATGTGTTTAATTTATACTTGTATATATATTATTATTATTTATATAGTATACTTTTATCTTATCTTATATAATTTATATAAAAGTGCGTTATGTATAAATATACTTTAATTAGAGAATTTTTTTATCCAATTGATATTTATAAATTCTCTTATTTAATTTTAGTTCCTATGTTATTAAAGAAATATTTGGATTTTTGAGTTACAATTATTAATTTAACACTTGTAAATTCTAGAAACATAAAATGGATTCTAATTGATATCTAACAACTTTCAAGGTATATTTCTGTAATTTTAGTAAATGCAAAGTTTTGAAAAAATATATTTTAAACTTTATTGTATATGTATGCATGTATATTATTTGAATTGATTTGTAAGTTATATTCTAGTAAATTTATAAAGTAACTTTAATTGTATTAGTTGAATAGAAAGGTATGAAATAGTCTCTTGTATTCATAGCTATCAAAGTACATTTTAAGAATTTCTAACATATAAACCATATTTTGAAAATGTATTTAATTCTATATATATATATATATGGATGATTCATAATAATTTATAAATATAATTTAGATATTGAAAGTTATGGAAATTTTCTTAAATGTGATAATTTAGTTATACAACATATTTTGCTTTCCAAATGAAATAAAGGGATTTTCTAATGCTATTTGTCAATCTATAACATAAATTAATTTTATAAAAGATTGAGAAGTTTATTATTTGTTGTATAGTATAGCATGTTTGAGTTTAGTTAATTATATATTTAGTTCCAAAGTATATAATTATTGATATCCATTTCTAATTATTTGTTTTGTTACATAAGATTATATGTTATGATAGTTTATTAAATCATAGATTTGTTTGTTTATATATTGGTTAATCTATTTATCTTACTTCTATGATTTATTTTTTATATACATTAATTTGGATTATATAAATGATTCACCATCGAGGTGGATTTGATTAGTGTTTTCATATGATATAGTGGTGGCATCTTTTTATTGATTGTGAGATTTCTCTTATGCAGGATGAGAAATTTTAAGTTTAGTGATACTGTCCAGTATAGAACTTTTGGTAACTCTTTTTGGTTATCCATACAACTTGTCATATATATATATCCAGTGTGGATCGACTGTAATTTATGAGCATTGAATAATTATCTAGATAACATGCAGTGATATAGGACGCCATTATGTTATTTATTTATTTTTTCCTTGTATGTAAATGACACTCAAACGGGGATACACTCATGTGTATATTGTGATACCCATTGCAATAGGAGTATAATATAGCCATGCGTTGGCTTATGGTCAGAGTCATGTGTCAGAAAGGGATTAGAGTTCGAGTACATCATAGTCGATTTAAGTCTAGAGAAATATGTAGATATAGGATATAAGTACTATATTTCATCCACATTATGACCAACTCCCTTTATGGTTCGGGGATGAACTAGATTGGCCAATATCCATCCTGATGCCCTGGTTGTGAGGTCGCGCCCTTGATCCATGACACCTATTTCTTATATAGTTGTGTGCTATCGCTGTGTGCGAATGCCTCTGTGTCATTTAGACGAGCGGTTTGTTGCCATAGGGGTAAGTATGGTGTCATGACCGAGACTACGCTCAGATGAGTCATAGGTGGATGGTGCCATGATTTCTGTCGAAGTGACTGTAGACTATAGAAATAGACCCGGCAACATTGTTGTGTGCTAGTGGTCTCTAGGTTCCTAGAGCATGCTATGTGCTATCAGTCTCTCTTATGGTTTCAGTATATTTATGTGATAGTGAATTGGCATACATATGTCTATATCCTATAGTGAATTAACTATTCTATAGACTGTGTGTCTAAATTGTATTCAGCCCCCATTATTTCCGTACTATGATTATTCGTTTAATTAATTTGATTATGGAAGATCCAGGAATATCCATTATATTATATCCATGCATTGTTGTGTGCTAACCCAATGTATTTACCTTAGGGCATTGCTGTGTGCTAGCTCAAGGTAATCATTAAGGGGTATTGCTCTATGCTAAACCAGTTTTCTTGATGTTTTCACACTCTTTGATGGAGTTTTATCATATGGACAATTCTTTCATCTATTATGGTATTTTTGATTTCTAAAGATCTGATTTATATTGGCGATGACACTTTTCTATATAGTTTTCTAATGGAAGGGTATTTGAGATGTATGGAGATTGTTATGCTATCATCATTATAATTGTTATATTATCTTCGTACATTATTTATAACATCCATTATTGTAGACATAGTCAGACATGTTTGTTTTTTAAAATACTCGGGTTAGTCTGAGACATTTCAGGCACAGGGATAGTGAGACCGGCTTTTATACTGGCATCAAAGAGACTAGGATGTGATATTTTTGTATATTAGTTGTGTGTTACATCATTTCATATATGTAAATTCTGGAGTTGTATATTGGACATACGATATATATTTATGTATATATATTATATATTATTGCTATGATTCTGACTCTAATTTCTTTGTTTATATATTGTTTATTATATATTATTCTATCCTGGAGGCAAACATGTTTATTGCTTTATGTCGATACTATGTACATATGGTTGAGTTATTTATTCTATGCTTAACACATACCAGTACTAGCCTAAATGAATATCCATATGTGTACCCCATATAGCCTCTTTCTCTATATTATATGATAGTATTACTTAGTAATACTCTTGGATAGTATGGGTATAAAGGTGGGGTGTTACAAAATGTTAACAGAGTTGGTTGCTGTGTGCATGTGATGACGAGTTCTTTCCTTATGATCGGTAGTGAAGCATTGACTCTTACCCCTACATGTCCCTTTTATAGGTAGATGTGCTGAGTTTTGTAATTCGAGAGGCTGACCGTAAAATCAGTGTCAGAGGTACCGGTGGTGGCCACAGCATAGCCTATACCTATAAAAGATACCCTTTCAAAATGGTATCAGAGTATGTTCAGAATAGTATATTGTATAGGTGTGAGACATGAGTCATTGACCTAAACAAGACTTAGGGTCCTTATTCCTTTAGGCGTGCTGGTTAGCTAGCATATGATAAGGATAATGAAGTATATAAATATAAATGTACATATGCACACACACACACACACACACACACATATATAAGATGATTAATAGAGGATAATCATCAAGGGATGTATTTGATTTTTGTAATTATAAAGTTCCTTTTCACTTATTTCTTTGAGATTGTAATGATGTGGTAGAGTAGTAAGGATGCAAGGAGTTAGTCCAACCAGTACCATTTGCAATTATAATTTTGGATGGTTTAATATTTCATTGTAATGTTTGGTATGAGATATTATAGTTGAGTTTTGATGAGTATTTATCAGAGTGTGCAATGTAATTATAGTTTCCGCTGGGTACTTTATTTAGTCCCTTATGTTTATTGATGTTTTGAAGCTGCGGGTATTGAATTTGATTTTGGGATCTGTGTATAATTAAATAAGCTACAAATAAATCAAATATTTAGTTTATACTTATTAAAATAAATACAAGTAATGTTAATTTGTTGTTTGCCTTTTGATATGGCTTGTTAAGTAATATACATATACATACATACATACATACATACATATATATATATATATATATATATATATATATATATTAGAAATGAAAATTGTGTTAATTTGTCCCTTGAGCATGTTAAGGATTTTGGTCAATGTAATGGCACACATATTCGATTAAAATTCTTTAAAGCCTAAATGAGAAATTTGGACATGATGATTTAGATAGAAATAAATAATGTAGAAGACTAAAGTACTTTGGAATAGAGTTGAACATTCTAAATGGGAAACTAAGGAAATTAAATTATTTTGGTAAAGCATAATAGAGATTTATATATTTATAAAGGTTTTGGAAATCAATTATTACTATTATTATTATTATGGTAAATGGTTTGTAAAGGAAATTTTATGTGATAGTATGTATTTTTGGTGTTAATTGCAACCGTTGAATATTAGTGCAAAACTATGATCACTAGCAAGGTAATATTAATTATACAAGCATTGTGGACAATTGATACTAGTAAACACTATACTAAATAGCAAGGCAACATCGTTATAATTTTATAGTGTTTGATAAATTACAAATATAAGTGTGGAAATTTGATGAATATATTTCTTAATTAGAAATGTGTAAAAAGTTATGATGTTTTGGGTTTTGAGATGTAAGGATGTGTATAACTTGAAAACTAATCATTTTTTGGAACGTATGGGATTTTGGAAAAATATTTTTTTTTTAAATAATTGAATGTGATTGAAATAAGTTTGTAAATATCATTAAAGCGATCTAGTTATAACAAACTGTTTTGTAATATCATAAATGTTTGAATTTTTGAATAAATTCAGAAAATTTTGAAATGATTTGGAAAATAGTATTAGTAAAATAGCATTTAGAAATGTTCTCATATATATGTGATGTGTAAATGTTATAGAAGGGATTTTAGATGTGAACGTATATGTGTGTATGTATAATTTGAAAAGTTTATTATTTGTAAAGGATAAAGGAGATTTTAGTAGAAATAATTTAATGAAATTTTCTCTTTTGTTACAATATTTTAAAGATTGATTGATGGAGAATTTGGTTTGAATTATGTTTGAGCTACAATAAAATATAACTTTGGAGGAATATATGTAGTATATATATGATATTTGAAACGAAATCTACTTAAAAGTGGGATTTTGAAATTTTATAAAGCAATTTTCCATTGATTAAATTTTTCGTTTTTTAAATGAAATTAAAATAATAAAATTAAGTTGGAATAATTGTTTTGTTATTGACACTTCCGTATAGGAAATTATGAGAACGTAATTTAGTTAAGGGGAGTCCATAACAACTCGATTTTTAAGTAATAATCAATTTAAGTTAATTATAGTAATTTGATTAATTAAATATGAATTTTAGGATTTAATTAATAAATTGATTTCGGGATTATTTAATATTGGCTCAAAGTGAGAAAATTATGTACTTCAATTTAAACAAGCTAAAAATGTGAAAATGATATTATGTATAAAATTTGAAGTATAACATTGTAGTGATTTTGAAATGTAATTTGTATTTATTTAAATGTTCATAAACAAAATAAAACATATTTATTTATTTGTTTACCTTTCATTTTCATGGACTAAGCCCAACTAGCCCTAAGCCCATACCCAAATTAGTGTATCCCAATCTTTCTAAGCCTAGAATTTTCTTTCTCCAAATGCTTCTTCTTCGTTTATAAATAAACTATAATGATAAGTTCTTCTGACTATTGAAAATCCATCGCAACCGCTAAACCTTATATCTTCTATCGATTAATGTAAATTAAAGAAGAATTATCATAAATTTTCAAAATCGACGTAAGCTTCTGGACACTAATGCACACCAATTTGGATTTCATCGATGCATGCATAGATTGGCCGTGTGCAATCATAAAGAAAGGAGAAGATGAATGTTGTGTATTGAGGTGAGTATCTCACTCATGAATCTATGAGCTAATCATTTAAATCATGGTATATACGTTACTTAGTTTTAAGATTAAGTGAATAAATGTATGTGTTCTTGAATTGAATTGAAGTGATCGAAGTAAGCTGATCGATCTCTATTGTAGGTGATCGACCTCGCATGAAACTACCCCAACTAGTGAACCTTTTAGGTGGAGGCGACCGGTCGTCATTCTTTTTACCTACTTTTGATTGTGTATTCTTTTTTATGTGTGAGAGTGCATTGTGTTAGTGTGTGTAGATCAGGTCTTTTTACCTACTTTTGATTGTGTGTTCTTTTTTGTGTGTGACAGTGTATTGTGTTAGTGTGTGTAGATCAGGTTTGTGTGTAAAGATGGTGTACATGCATATGTTATTATGTGTATGATCATCTCCTCGTTGTGAGTGTATTTATCTATGGTATGCATGTGGTCCGGAGAGCGTTTGAGAGGTGTTCATGAATGTGTTTGTTGTGTAGATATATGTGTGTGTAAATTCATACATGCACATTCTTATGCTAACTATTTTGATGCTAGTAATGTTTTAAATATTTGGCTCTATTTTGTGGTACATTTATTTGGTTTTAACCTTATTAGCATTTTATATTGTTTATGTGAAATTGCTACTATTTTAATTTATCTTCTGTTGTGAATTTTGTATTGTGTGTTTTATGTGTTTTGCCAATGATATAAGTTTATTAAGAGTTTTGTAAATGGATTTATTAAGATTTTTATGTAAAACGTTCTGGGCCTATACTTATACAATTGAGCTAAGTATATCAAGATTTTCAAGTATAGAAAAGAGTAGAGATAGCTTATGAGTATATCTTTTGTGAAAGGTATGTTTATACAACTATTTACAAAGTGGTTTTAATTAATGAAAGAGTTAATTAAAGAGGTTTAGTGGTTTCTTATTTACTTAATCATGGTTGGTTTCTATATTGAAATAAATCTTTGATTGGATTGTTGGTTTATTTGATAGTTAAATAACTGACTATCAAATCTTGGCCAGTTTTGAAAACCATCAACTGTTGGTTCATAGAGATCGGGATAGGATAAATATGAGTTATCTGAAAATGACATCGAACTAGCATAAGTGTTTGAATTGGAGACTTCTTGAAGATGATCAAAGAGTGATTTATAACAAACTGTATTTTGTCATTTGATTTTTAATATTCAATTTATTTTTAATATTGGAATAATAGGTTTTTAAGTTTATAACTTAAATTCAAATATAGGGATTATTTAATAATCTGAATCGAGAATTTTAAATTCTAATAGTGGTTTCAAATTCTGGATTTGAATCGGATATAAATTATATGTATTTAATGGCCTTATTTACATCCTTTTAAAAAAATAATAACAATGAATTCATTTTGTAAATTTATTTGTAATAATAAATAATGGGAAAATTTATTTTTATTTTTATGACTTGATTTCGATTGATTTATTTTAATTTTAATTTATTTGATTTTCAATAATTTTAATTTGGAAAATATTTAAATTTTCGTTTGTTTATTTTGATGCAAACGACGGTATTTTTGTGATTTTATAGAATTGGATAACCACCGTTTATTATTTTTGTTTTAGGATCACGTGGCTATTTTTCACGCGATAGTATTTTTGTTTATCATTCGCCCTTCATAGACGAACGAAAATCTATGCGATGTAATGTCAAAATTTTTAAAGTTAATATAACTCAATTCTTATCCCATCATATACCACTCTCTTTCTAGTATTTTGAAAGACTATTGATTGCTGTTTAACTTGAAATTGGTCTTTGATTCGAAAAATGATTTTAAATCTAACCTTGGGTTTTCTCGAATATTTTTAATTAAGAGGATTTTTGAACTTCTCTAGTTTGCACTAACCTTTCTATTTGTCTTTTCTTAACCATTTTAAATGTTCTAAATTTATTTAATTATAATTTAGTAGTGTTTAAAAAAATTATTATATTTAATTTTTTGAAATTATTTATCAATATTTTAATATTGTAAAATGTTATTTATTTAAATAATTAATATTATTTAAAGATAATTAATAATTTTTTATAATTAAAACTGTTTTAGAATTTATAATTATTTTTTTAATAATGTTTTGAAATTAATAATAATTATTTATTAATAATGTTTTGGAAGTTAATTATTATATATTACAGCAATATTTAAAGATTAATTATTTTTATTTTGTTAATAATATTTGAAATATTAACAATTTTATTTGTAATGTTTGAAAGTTAGTAATTATTATTTATTAGCAATGTTTACCTGTTAATAATTATTAGTATGTAATAATGTTTTGTAGTACATAATTATCTTTTATTTATAATGTTTTGAAGGTATTATTTATTATATTAATGTTTTGGAGATAATAAATTATTTTATTAAAGACGCTGGAAGGTTAGTTTATTATCTATTTAGGATGTTTAAAGTAAATTAATTTATTTGAATAATTATAAATAATAAATTGATTTATAAAATTGATTTATTAAATAGTTATAAATGAAAATTGGGTTTGGATTTATAATTTTTTTAAAAGGCTTTATAAAGGACACAAAGAAATTTTATAAAGGATTTCTGGATATTTGTAAAAGAAGTTTTATAAATAATTTTGGATATTTGTAAAAGTGTTTTATAAATGATTTTTGGATATTAATGAAAGATTTTCATAACTAAAAATTGTGATTTATTAAGAGTTTTATAAATGGATTTGGAATTTTAATAAAGGAGATGTTAATAAATAAAAGAGATTTATTTAATGTATTTGTTGAAGAAATTTATAAAACAAATTGGGATTGGTATTCCCTAAATTGATCTTCTTAATTTTGATGGTCTTGACATTCATTCATACTTAACACCAAAGGAATAGTGTTTGGGTTTGTCCTTGTCTTCGTATTTTTAAGACAATATTTGTTTTAATAATTTTGATATGATTTTGAAAATAAGAATTTTTTCATAATGTTTTATGAATATACTTATACCATTAAGATAAGTAAATGAATACATTTTCTAGGTACTGAATATACAGTGTTTTATTGGATATACTTATGCCGTTGAGATAAATATATGGATATTTTTCTAGATACTGAAAGGAGTAGTTAGGGTTTGTGAATGTACCTTTGTAAAAGTAATTTGACACAAGTATTTACAAAGTGATTTTAGTTAGTGAAAGGATTAATTAAAGATGTTGGTGGTAGCTTATGTGCTTAACCAATGTTGGTACCTCTATGTAAATAAATCCCTGATTTTATTATTGTTTTTATTTGCTAGTTAAATAATCGACTATCAAACTTGTCTAGTTTTAAACTATCATTATCGGTTCAGGGAGGCTTGGATCAGGTATGTTATTCAAATAACACTTTGAACCAGCATAAGCGATTGACTGGAAGACATCTTGATGATGGTTTCAAAGATGGAGTTCTTTGATGTACAAGGGCTACTTGCTATTAATCTTGAGGGTGATTCCATAAGGTATGTAGTAAACCTAGTGCGTTCGGCTTAATTAAGACCTAGAAAAAACTTATTTGGATGAATGTTGGCGTTGCATTCTTTCTTAGAGGGCATTGTTAGCATTCCAAGCAGGATTACTACATAAAAATCAAAACATATCCTTAAGCCCCTTCAATCCTAAATGACTAAAATCAAAGGAGATGCAATAGGGCTAAATCAGCCACACCCATTTTGTTATTGTTATTACCTTTCTAAATATATTCATTAATGGATTTTTTTTTGCAAGAGAGGTCCCAGAGAGGTTGAAAAAACAACCGAGGTGATGAAATATTTGGTACTACCCAATAAGTGGTAGACCAGTCCTGTATTGGCAAGGAGTCCATGTGTGGCTCTCTGTGTATTTTCTAGAGGTGCACTGTAGTAAGTGGGTGCCCGATGCCTTGTCATTGTATGGATCCATTCTCGAATATGTGCTATTTCGGATTTAGTTGTAGACCTTTAATTCTGAAATTTAATAAATGTAACAATTTTGGCCATTTCAATAATTATTTTAAACCATATACATTATTATAATATCAGTGGATTTCTTATGAAACGTTTTGGTTATCGTAAGGTAAAAACCATTTAATGTTTATGTCTGGCGTGATCTTATGAGGTACCATTATTTTAAAAGGTTTTTATAACATTAAAATTGAATTGAGGTATGTTTTCTCATGCTGGTTTACTAGACTAATCGAAACGTTATTTTTCTTGTAATGCTAGGGTCAGACCAAGCAAATTTTCAGATCTAGTTTTCCTATCTTGGAGCTTCAAGCGATTACTGGATGTCCAAGACGTATCTCTTGTATATTCTTTATTTTCATTGCATCTGTTGTTTTATTTGTCAACATTTGTAAGGATTGGTTGTTATAACTATCCAAGCTAATGAATATGTATTAAGTGTACTATGATTCTGATACATGTATGTTACATCTTTTATAAAGATCTGGTGTATATTATATATTACTCGGCATTATGTGAGATTTTGTTCTTTCATTTTTGCAATAATCTTCTTTTTGGCACTTTGATGCTCGACAAGCAAATACCTTGGGTGTATTAGTGTTGACTTTTGAGGATCGAAAAGGCAGATCCTTAAATGATTTCTTCCAAGTGCAAATTCTACTTGCTACTAATCCTTAGGCTGGTTTAAAAATGGATGTAGTAGAAGTAGTGCCTTCTATTTATTCATATCTAGAACAACTTATACTAATGAATGCTGGCATTGCATTGGGTTTGGAGGGTAATATTAGCATTCCAAGTAGGATTTATTAAAGAGGAAAAGGTAATTATGGCCTCACAGACCTCATAACCTGGTAAAGACTAAAATCAGGGGAAGAAGTAGGGCTAAATGGTTCGCTACCATTAGAAGCATCATTCCTTAGATCTAGATCAATATTTATGAATTTTGGTATGCATGCATTAGAAACAGGTGGGGTCGGGTGCAATGTTTTAAGGCTCGATGCCCAAGGGACAATGTAATCCGGTATGCCATGCTAAGGGACAACCGACACTTTGTTTGTTGGGGTCGCAAGGTTTGTAACCTCGGTGCATTTTTTAGAAATGTACTTAGGTAGGTGGTACCCGGTGCCTTGTCATTGCATGGAATCCAATCTCTAATACTTGCCTTATGGTTTTAGTCGTAGAACATACTGACTTTGAATGTAATCATGGGTAATTACTCAAGACATGTTATATGTGTATTTTAAACTCAATATATTACCATAATATCACAAGATTTCCTATAAAATGGTTAGGTTATTATAAGGTAAAGGCCTATCCATGTTTATGTGCAGCGTGGTCTTATGAGGTGCCTTTATTTTTGAAGAGTTTATAAATATAAAAATCTATATGATTTGATCTGAGTTTCTCATGCGGGTTTGCCAAACTGATCTAGGCATTATTTTCTTATAATGTTGGGGTTAGCCTGAGCATATTTCCAAAATTCAAAGATGGATGCTTCGGTGCTTTAGGAGACGAGCCGAATGCCTCCAAGACGTATTTCGTATTTCGTTTTATTTCTATTATACTTCTAGGTTTGCATGTATCAGTATTTGTGAGGATAGACTATTATAACGGTCAAGGCTAATGATGGTTTGTTGACTCTAATTATTATACGTAAATAAAACTTTTTTGTAAAGATTGTTATAATATATGTAAATATATAAGTGAATATGCTTTTGTATTTTTCTGTTAGTCCCGCATCTTGGGATATGTTCTATCTCATGCTCCAATGCCTATATATAAAGGAGACTGTGTAATGTAATTATATGAATCAGTCTGATATAATCTATTCTCAGAACGAATAAAATGTCTTCACTCTTTTCCTCTAATGGCTTCTGCTCTTATTTATTTATAACATATTCTTATTTGTTTATAACACGTTATCAGCACGATCTCTAAACACCAGGAAAATTTCAGATCTGATCAGAAATCTTCAAAACGGTAAGCTATCTTTCTGATTTAATTGGTCAAATCTTTCAGATCTCAATCTTATTTTTTTCTTTTAGATCTCATTCCACTGTTTGGTAAAAAAAAGGCTTTCATTTTGAATTTTTTTTGTTTGGATTTCGGTTTGAACGAGAACTGTAGAAATAATTTTGCCACATGATTTATATTTCCCGAAGAAATATTTCATTGTTTCTTAAAGAAACAAATATAAGGATAATATGTATCTAGAAGATCGTATTAAATCTATATGAAAGAATAAGAACCTGAAGTTCATACGTGCAAAGGTGAAACATTAATGTTTTCATAAGTTGAAATAAAGCCAAAAAATAATAAGCGAGCAATTCCAAAAGAAGATCTTCATATATCCAGAAGACATAACATAAAAATAATATGTTGAAATAACATTACAAATGTGGTAAATACAATTATTAAGAGTACTCTTGTTTCATTGTATTTATTTAATATTGGAGACCTGAAGTTCTCAAATAAAATTTATGCATATAAGTTTGCATTCCTAAAAAAAAGGGGATTATATATCTATTTTATTGAACTCTCTATAAGAGATGTTTATATATAATTATGATCATGTTTGCAATCAAACCTTAAGTTTGATAATGAAAATCAATTTGTACCGTTTAGGATCTAAAGTACTAAACAAGACTTTACTTTAAAGTAAAATTGGAACCTGAAGTTCTAAAAATATTTTCCAATAGTACTAACTATTAAACCAAATAAATGTATAGAAATTTGTTCAGTCCTGAAGTGGTGATAATAATTATAAAAAAAAAAATCTCGAGAAGAGATTTGTTGATATATTTGGTGCTTGTACTAAACCAAATAAATACATAGAAATATATCTACTCTCCTATTCTCTTTCTTTTTTAATAGAGAACAAGGTATTCTAATAGGAAGTTTATTTCCTAATTTTTTCCCCTTCTTCCATGCATCTAAATGTCTTTCAAAAGGTAAAATATAATAGATCAAGTTTCTTTCATTTGGCTCATCAAGTAAGTATTTTGAATTCTTCATAAAATGAATGTTAATATCTATACACACATCAATTATGTTATATTATATATAAAACTCAGGTATTCCAATGTTTACTATTTTATATGCTTAATCTTTTTACCTATTATTATCATGTCATAAGAATATACTTATTGATGTTATCAATAGCTGTAACTCATACAAATACTTTTTAGTTGCCAAGTCAAACTATTTTGTTTTTCATGATATTATTCATACATTATGTGCTGTACAAATTTCCTCTCTCTGTTTAGCTTACAATATGTAAATAACCGCATGTATTAATTCATATATTAATTAGTAGAAATTAATAAGTCAATAAATAAAATTTATTGATTAATGAGAATGGTCCAACAAAGATGCGTATGAATACTTCATACATTTATTCTTCTTTATATCTCTTATTGTTGACAAGGATCATAACGTATATACATGTTATATATTTATGATTCTCACTATTGCAGTTATTATGAATTAATAAATGGTATTTAATACTACATACTCATATTCTTAAATTTGCCTATATTATGAAATTAAATATAATAAAGTCAGCACATTCTTTGATTATAATTCATCCCTTCTCCACCAATCAATGCATATAAATGCCTTTCCATATTTTCAAGAGTAGTTTTACATTTTCAAGGAAACTAATGAATACAATTAATGAGATTGGATCTAGAGCTGTCAAAAGGATGTAAATAAGAAATTATAGTCGCTTTTATACATTATATTTGGTTGTCTTTTACTATTTTACGGTAAATTTTTTCTTTCACTGTAACTACTACCAGATATGGGTTTTTATTTTATGAAATGCATTGATTATACACCCATAAACAATATTTTAATGCTTATGCATTTTGTTTCCACGTATAGTTGGTAATATGATGAACATATCCAAGCTTGAATTTAATACTTTGGACTTATTAGGGGATAACTTTTTATCATGGATATTGGATGATGACATTCAATTACAATCTCAATGCTTAGAAAATGCCATTGAAATTGATAATAATATGTCCTAGTAGGATAAAATAAAGGCTCTTATATTTTTAAGGTGTCATATCCACGACAATCTTAAAATAAGACATTTAACTGAAAAAGATCATCTTTACTTATGAAACTCCCTGAAGGAGCGTTATGACCACCAAATTATGGTCACACTTCTAAAAACTAAACACGAGTGGTTGAACTTGAAGTTTCAAGTCTTTAAATCTATTAGGAAATACAATTCCTCTATATTTAGAATTACTTCTAAACTAAAATTATATGAAAGGATTGTCTAGTAATACTAACCTGAAGTTAGATCATTTCTTTGAAAAAGATGAAGGAAACTTCATTAATGATGAAATCTAAGTGCAATAATAAATGATATGGTCAAATTGATCAATAGTATCAGCCTAAAGTCTGCTATGTGGATTTTATTTTATTTCAGTTCAATAAATCAGTTGGAAGTTGATGCATGTATGTTTTTCCTTTCATAACTAATTGAAATAATGTACCGATAATGTTGGCTTTAATCAGTGGTCTATTTTAAATTTTTGTAAAGTACTAGCATTTATTTATGCTTACAAATTTTAATGGTTGACTAACTATATTACTTTTAATTCTTAAGATATGGACTATCAATATTTGAGTGATAATATATGCCTACTCGATAGTGCAACTACTCATATGATTTTGAAAAACCAGAAGTTTTTCTCTGAACTATCTGAAAATATTTTAGCTAAAAATTTCAACCATGGTAGATTTGCTATATAATTGAAGGGTATGGAAGAGCCCATATAGTATTACCAAATGGTACATATATCTTAATTCAGAATACATTATACTCAAGCAAATTTAAAGGAAATTTGTTGAGTTTTGAGGATATATAAATGAATAGCTACCATATTGGAACTATAATGAAAACGTCAAAGAATATCTTTGCGTTATTTCTAAAATTAAAAGCCAGAAGCTTATTTTAGAAAAATCTGTTACAATTCCAATTGGGTTATATTTCACGAAATTTGGCATAATTGAATCCCATATTTAAACATGAGCCAGAAGATCACAAATTTCACTTGAATGCATCTTATCAATTGATAAAAGAATTATCCTCCTATTATTATGTATGGTTTATTTGCTAGTAGCAATATGATAATGGATCAAAATAAGAATCCAAAGATGACTATTATTTATTGCGACAATGTTTGTCAACATTGAGGGGGAGGATAAAGGGATACAAGCTCATTTAGATCATCTGTGTTAAATATTTATTAAAATATTCAATGATGCAAAATATTATTAATATTATCCCTATTGGACTTTCTCCAATATAGATTTGAAACCCTGAAGGATCAAAATTTGTAAACCACATCTGAAATATGGTTCCAAAGTCAATTCAAAATATTTTTGGAGTAAGTAATAAAGATGCCAAATAAAGGAGGTGAGTGTTTGTGACGCCCCACCTCTATACCCACGCTAGTAAAGAGTATTAATAGATAATACCGTCTGCTAACACGGAGAATAAGGCTGTTTAGGAGCGACCATCTATAGCCTTGCTTTAATTATCTATTGAATACATCGACAGTTGCCTTACCATGCAGAACGATATATCCAATGAATACTTAAAACAAAACCATACGTGGCTAGAGGATCTATCAGAACAGAATATAACAACTCAAATGCAATAAACATCATAGAACAGTAAACCATCATATACACATATACTGATACATAGCAGAGTATACAAAATAATACATGTCAAGTGGTATAGCAAACCACAATATACAGACCAGTTCACAAGAATACATATCAGAGTTACAACAAAATAGGACTACACATAAAGTTATGGCAAAAAGAAGCTAGCGGAGTAGTCCATGCGGAAGCAAAATAGGCTAAGTCCAAAAGCACCTAACCTGAAACATCTCGGTCTGACCCGAGTAATTAATACACAGGTCAGTCTAGCTAAACAAATCAGTTAGATAAACTGAACAACAATAAACCTGCAAAGTTACAAAGTATAACAAATATCTCTAAAAGAGATAACACAATCATCTAACAAAAGATGAACATATCAAGACAAGCCTAATATCATTGGCAACGTAGATAAACAAAGGATACAAATATCCCAAAGAAAGCCAAAAAGACAGATAACAAATACCTATAAGGTATACAAGTTCCACAAGGTAATCGTTATACATCATGCGGCTCAAAAGACCAACACCGATAGGCGATACTAAGGGAATATAATATCAATGAAACATATGATTGCTCGAGCTCAGTACTGTATAAACAAGGATCCATGAGCCCGAAGACTCCAAACCCAATATCACCCATGCGGCTCATAACGGCCAACGTAGAAAGCGATATTATAGTGTGACAAACCCGAAGGCACAAACCCAATATCACCCATGCGCCTCATAAAGACCAACTTTGGAAGCGATACTATAGGGCGACAAGCCGTAGTGGTGAAGGTCGAAGACCCAGTACTAGACACCACTAACTGGAGGAATGTGTCATAACTCTCAAAAAGGAATCCGAAAAGTGTTAATGTATGTCCCATAACCACTCGTTCGCACTAAACGGTTTACTATCCGTTAGTTAATTTCACACTCAAAGCAGTACAAAATTCACCTCATATCATCGGTAAACCAAACCAAAAGGTCAAAATAATCAATCGAATAGGTCGGGGATTAATCAGAAGGATAAATGCACAGATTCATGGTCCGTGTTTTATCTAACCATTTAATCTCCTTTCCACTCCGCTCGAAGTGCGAAATTGTGTGTGCGTTTTAAATAGAATTTACGAATTGGAGAAGGAAGCTTTTAATACGATTTGAAGAAATCATTTATAAAAACCCGTGAATAAATTCAAAAAGGAATTATCAAGGTCAAATATGCATAAGCAACTAATTGGAATCAATATGCATAGATCAAATATGGAAAATTAAACGAACAAGGCAAATTGGCCAAAAACAGCATATTCAGACGTCTGAAAGAAGGGATTCAGACGTCTGAATCTGGAAATCAATTTGTTTCCCAAAACAGAATTCAGACGTCTGAATCCTAACATCCAGACGTCTGAAATGAGCAATATTTTGCCTATTTCCTTTCTGGTCGAAATTTAGCCAATTCAGACGTCTAGAATATAATTTTCAGACGTCTGAATCTGGGGATGAAAATGTTCCGCAGAACAATATTCAGACGTCTGAAATAAGGGTTTCATACGTCTGAAACTCAATGTTCAGGCATTTCCTGAACCTAGGCCAACTATGGCCAAACAAATCGAAAGCAATCAGATGCGTGTTGATTATGGGCTTACGTCAAAAGACTACCCAACCTTAACGACACACCCAAACACTCCGAACAACATAAACACCAAGCATATAAGGTTTTACATAGATTTGGCTTCAAAAATCATAATTTGGCAATTTCACCAAAACAATCCAAATCGAAAGCAAAAGCATATGAACAAGTGTTAGGAATCCATACCCAACATTAATGAAACCAAGAGAAGTAGATGTGAGTTCAAAACTCACCTTATATCACAAAACAAAGAAGAAGGATTTCAATTTGCAAGGAGAAGACCAACTAATCTCCACTTCTACTCTACTAGCTTCAATCTACGATCAAACAAGTATTTTTCCTAATTTTAGGTTTAGGAAATTTCTGAGATTGAAGAGAGAAAGAGATAGAGAAGATGAAGAAGAGGCTTACCAATAGCTTCTCTATGAACTTGGAGCAAGAATTTGGATTTGCAAGAGGAATTAGGGCTTGGAGTTTCTATTTCCCATTCTCTTCCTCCATATTCAGTTTTGCTTAAGCTTAAGAAATGAAAATGTGTGAATCGAAGGAGAGAAGGGCTGAGTTGGTTTATAGAATAGTTTGGGTGAAACCCAAACCCAAAAGCCCACTTAGCAAATTGCAAAATACGACTTACTCCAAACATATCAAAGATTATACTCAAAAAGATCGCAAACGCCATTTTGGAGTCAATGGAAATGGTTTCAAGTTCCAATTCGGCCGTTTGCAAAAAGTAACATTTCGGATCCAAAAATCCGACTAATGACGCTATATTCAAATCAAACATTTAAATATATAATCGTTAAATATGCGGGTTGTTACAGATCTCCCCTCCTAACAAAATTGCATCCCCGCAATTCCCAAAGACGATATTTGTAAAAACTACATACATATAACATTCAAAAGAAATGAAAATAAGATCGAGATGAAAAGATATACTCACCATTTCTAAGAAAAGATAGAAAACCCGGATAAGATCGCTCAATAAATTCCCTGGTTTCCCAGGTATAGTCATTGGGATTAGCGGACCATTGAACTTTAACGAGTGTCACGTCCTTGTTCCGAAGGTGTCGCACCTCCGTGTCAAGTACGCGAAAAGGTTGTTGTGCAATAGATAAGTCCGGTGAGATCTCAAGCTCTTGCAAATCAGGAGAAGTAATAACTGAATCTGACTCCCGAAGACAATTCCGAAGTTGCGAGATGTGGAACACGTCATGAATGCCAGATAAATGAGCAGGAAGTGAAACTCTATAAGCCACAGGGCCAATACGTTCAGTAATAGAAAATGGTACTATAAAGCGAGGAGCCAATTTCCTAGTCGTACTGAAACGCATAACCCCCTTTCAAAGGAGAAACACGAATAAAAACAAGATCGCCGATCGAGAACTCGAAAGGCTTCCTACGGTTGTCCGCATGGGATTTCTGGCGACTCTGTGCCTCTTTCATTCTTAATCGAATAAGATCAATCTTCTCGGAAGAATCACAAACAAAATCTGGACCAAGAATAAGCTTCTCTGCAGATTCTAACCAACATGAAGGTGATCGACATGGCCTTCCGTATAAAGCTTCGAAAGGAGCCATACCGATACTAGACTGAAAACTATTGTTGTAGGAGAACTCTACAAGAGGTAGGTGATCCTCCCAACAACCACCAAAATCAAAAATATAAATACGGAGAAGATCTTCCAAGATACGATTCACCCGTTCAGTCTGTCCGTCAGACTGCGGATGATAAGCTGAACAAAAATTAAGCGTTTCCAAAGCTTGCTGAAGACTCTGCCAAAAATGACTCGTGAATAAAGAATCACGGTCACTCACAATAGAACTAGGAACACCGTGAAGTCTCACGATTTCCTTGACATACAAATTAGCCAAATGCAAAGCAGACCTATTAGACTTAATAGGAATAAAATGAGCAGACTTAGTGAGGCGATCAACAATAACCCAATGCTAGAATGGCCTGATCTCGAATGAGGTAGGCCGTCAATGAAATCCATAGAAATCTGATCCCATTTCCACAATGGAATCTCTAGGGGCTGAAGAAGACCAGAAGGACGCTGTTGTTCGGCCTTAGAACGCTGACAAGTTATGCAATTATTCACATAACTCGCCACATCGCGTTTCATGTCTTCCCAATAATAAAGACGATGCATATCGGCATACATCTTACTACTACCAGGATGGTATACTTAGAGTGGTGACAATCATCAAGAATGTCATGCCTAAGCGCAAAATCAGAAGGCACAAAAAGACGGTTCTTCTTGCGAAGACACCCATGAGAATCAATGCTGAAATCCCGCAACGCCTCATCACAGGATCCAGACTCACAAAGCTGAATAAGATGCAACAAATCAGGAACACGCCGTTGGGCATCGGCAATACGATCCAATAAAATGAGTCAAGCTCCCAAACTAAATAATAGAATAGGAGAATCAGAAGATGAAGCTCGATCACGAATTTCACTAAAAGATAGAGTCTCAAGAATATCCCATTCGGCAAGACTCATAGAAACAACAGCCGAATGTTTGCGACTAAGCGCATAAGCAACACGATTACCCTCACTAGGGGTTCACTGGATATTAAAATCATAAGAGGAAAGAAACTTGAACCAACGTTGTTGACACAAATTAAGTTCCTTGTGAGAAAATAAATATTTTAAAAAATTTACGATCGAGGAGGAGAACAAATTTCTCCCCAACCCATGACGTCACACTAAAAGTGAAACCAATAGCCGCGAGCACTAGATCCTAAGTGGCATATCTAGTCTCGGTAGGCTTTAATGGTTTAGAAACATAAGTGATAGCACGTTCTCTTTTGCAAGGGAACGACATCCAAACCAATACGATTAGCTTTGGAACAAAAGATAAAGTCTTGGTTCCCTTCGGGAATCCCAAGAATAAGAATATCAGAAAAGAGTTCTTTTAAATAATATTCTTTTTCGAAAAGCTAAAACTTCCAAAATTACAATTATCTTTATGTAATCATTTTTCTAGAAAAATTTACCTTTTAAAAGTCAATTTATTGTGTCAAATTGTCTCATCAAAGCGTTTAGGAGATTCCTATCGATAACGTTGATCAAGCGCATCGACCGGAATTCTTAAAGCACTCAATAGGCAATACAATCACAAAACCATCTTCTATATGATAAACATGTTTCTAAAAACTTTTGAAAATTCTCTTTGTTCGTTTTAAAAAAAAACAAAAATCTCATTTATACTTATAAATAACTCTTATGAAAAAGATTTGTAAAAATTTTGGATTGCTAATTCCATCCAAAACCAACAAATACAAAAATGGAATCATCGAGATATTCGTAGAATACTCGATTCATAAAATGGATGAAATGAGCTGGACAAACTGAATGACACAACAAATCATTCATAAGAATTACAACGAGTGCGGAGAGCGGTAAGTGGAATGCTAACTTCCTCAACTCGTAGTCAAATGAAAACTGGTGATAAGGCCGAGCTAAAAACACCTTAACACTACAACAAAAGATTGCTTGGGTGATAATCCTAAGACAAGACCAGAAATACCAGAAAATTCTCAAACTACAAGAACGAGAGAAACAACACTTTCCTCATCATGGGGGCTTAAAGAATAAAATGATGAGATCAAATTGGAATCGAAATCAGTCCACTCGGGATATAGGATATGACTTTATAATAATTAAGTCAATCCTTTCAACAAATATCAATTCCGAAGCCTAAGTAACGCATAACATGCAAATTGGCTCGGAAAGAAAAATCACATAATGTAATCTCGACATTAATACAAGCAAATTGAGCGTTGCGGATCCACCAATTCGGATTCGCAATTCTCAAAGAAGTAACCATACAAGAAACATCCAAAGATAAATCATCGAAGAGCTTCTTCGATACGAAAAAAATGCGAAGCCCCCGTATCGAAGAGAACTCGAATACAATAGTCAAGAAATAAAATAGAACCTTCCTAAACAGATGGAGATATACCTTTTCTCCGAGAAGAACCTCTAGAAGCATCTGTTATCTTTAGCTTGCCAGATAGAGGATTATTCGGAACAATAGGACAAGTGAAAATACGATGGTCTTCCTTCTTGCAATAATGGCAGAAGAGAGGCATAGGGCAAGCTCGAATCATAAGATCAGGGGAACCATAATTGAAACACTTTCGAGTGGAAGGTGTTCCAGTAGACTGAGACTGAGAATTAGATTCAACGGGCATTTTCTTCTTGGAAGGGAAAAATTCCCGCTTATGCAATGGAAACTTCTTCTTATTGGGGTTCTTGCGAATCTCAACACCATCCCCACAATCACACTCCTTCTCGAAGGCTTCGAGTTGAAGTGCCGAATCAACCAACTCCTCAAAAGAAAGCTTAAGCTGGAGCATTAAAGACTTCTTAAGACATTTCTTAAGACCAGATACAAACTTCAGATTCTTCCTATACAAGGTGCTAATGAATTCAAGACCATACTTAGATAAGGCCTCGAATGATGCAACATACTCAAAAACGGAAGACTCCCCTTGCTTCAATTCAAGGAAGGGACGGATCAATAAAACTTTCTCAGATTCAGGAACGAACTTGAGTTCAAATCGTTCCCGAAACTGAGTCCAAGAAAGAGCTGACTCATCAAATTCAGCTAAAAGAAGCTCGTACCAGTCAAGGGCATGCTTTTGCAATAAGCTAGAAGTTACAAGAACCCTATCATGATTGGAAAGATCCATGCGAGAGAGAACATGCTCGTACATGCGAACCCAAGCTTGGACCTCAAGAACAATCTCGGAGCCTTTAAATGGCTTCCCTCCAAGATGAGAATAATCACTGCACAATCGTGCGAAGGTGGACTTGCATGGAGGAGATGTTTGAGTAGGAGCTGGAGGTTGTGTGCTCCTAAACCACACCAAAAACTGATCGGCAGACATATAAACGTCGTCCGGATGCGAGCTACTGGATTGCCCAGCATCCGAGCGTCGTCCTCCGTCTCTTCCAGCCATAAGCTGAAAGTTAAGATAAGGACAAGATTATTTACAAGGTAGATATCATTAATCCAAATGTGGGATACTACGAAATGTTAAATGCATTCCTAGACGTATTCCCAAAATTCTATCTACCTCCCAAAAGCATAGAAGGAATAGAGAGACACGATGATTTAAAGATTTATATCACTTATACACTTTGATGTATCGTAATATGTGCATCTATTATGTGTTTATCATATTTTGTTCTGAACCTCAGCTCTGTTACCACGCAGTGACGCCCCACCTCTATACCCACGCTAGCAAAGAGTATTAATTGATAATACCGTCTGTTAACACGGAGAATAAGGCTGTTTAGGAGCGACCATCTATAGCCTTGCTTTAATTATCTATTGAATACATCGACAGTTGCCTTACCATGCAGAACGATATATCCAATGAATACTTAAAACAAAACCATAGGTGGCTAAAGGATCTATCAGAACAGAATATAACAACTCAAATGCAATAAACATCACAGAACAGTAAACCATCATATACACATATACTGATACATATCACAGTATACAAAATAATACATGTCAAGTGGTATAGCAAACCACAATATACAGACCAGTTCACAAGAATACATACCAGAATTACAACAAAATAGGACTACACATAAAGCTATGACAAAAAGATGCTAGCGGAGTAGTCCACGCGGACAAGCCGTAGTGGTGAAGGTCGAAGACCCAGTACTGGACACCACTAACTGGAGGAATGTGTCATAACTCTCAAAAAGGAATCCGAAAAGTGTTAATGTATGTCCCATAACCACTCGTTCGCACTAAACGGTTTACTATCCGTTAGTTAATTTCACACTCAAAGCAGTACAAAGTTCACCTCATATCATCGGTAAACCAAACCAAAAGGTCAAAACAATCAATCGAATAGGTCGGGGATTAATCGGAAGGATAAACGCACATATTCATGGTCCTTGTTTTATGTAACCATTTAATCTCCTTTCCACTCCGCTCGAAGTGCGAAATTGTGTGTGCGTTTTAAATAGAATTTACGATTTGGAGAAGGAAGCTTTTAATAGGATTTGAAGAAATCATTTATAAAAACCCGTGAATGAATTCAAAAAGGAATTATCAAGGTCAAATATGCATAAGCAACTAATTGGAATCAATATGCATAGATCAAATTTGGAAAATTAAACGAACAAGGCAAATTGGCCAAAAACAGCATATTCAGACGTCTGAAAGAAGGGACTCAGACGTCTGAATCTGGAAATCAATTTGTTTCCCAAAACAGAATTCAGACGTCTGAATCCTAACATCCAGACTTCTGAAATTGGCAATATTTTGCCTATTTCCTTTCTGGTCGAAATTTAGCCAATTCAGTCGTCTGGAATATAATTTTCAGACGTCTGAATCTGGGGATGAAAATGTTCCCCAGAACAATATTCAGACGTCTGAAATAAGGGTTTCATACGTCTGAAACTCAATGTTCACGCATTTCTTGAACATAGGCCAACTATGGCCAAACAAATCGAAAGCAATCGGATGCGTGTTGATTATGGGCTTACGTCAAACGACTACCCAACCTTAACGACACACCCAAACACTCCGAACAACATAAACACCAAGCATATAAGGTTTTACATAGATTTGGCTTCAAAAATCATAATTTGGCAATTTCACCAAAACAATCCAAATTGAAAGCAAAGGCATATGAACAAGTGTTAGGAATCCATACCCAACATTAATGAAACTAAGAGAAGTAGATGTGAGTTCAAAACTCACCTTATATCACAAAACAAAGGAGAAGGATTTCAATTTGCAAGGAGAAGACCAACTAATCTCCACTTTTACTCTACTAGCTTCAATCTACGATCAAACAAGTATTTTTCCTAAGTTTAGGTTTAGGAAATTTCTGAGATTGAAGAGAGAAAGAGATAGAGAAGATGAAGAAGAGGCTTACCAATAGCTTCTCTATGAACTTGGAGCAAGAATTTGGATTTGCAAGAGGAATTAGGGCTTGGAGTTTCTATTTCCCATTCTCTTCCCCCATTTTCAGTTTTGCTTAAGCTTAAGAAATGAAAATGTGTGAATGGAAGGAGAGAAGGGCTGAGTTGGTTTATAGAATAGTTTGGGTGAAACCCAAACCCAAAAGCCCACTTAGCAAATAGCAAAATATGACTTACTCCAAACATATCAAAGATTATACTCAAAAAGATCGCAAACGCCATTTTGGAATCAATGGAAATGGTTTCGGGTTCCAATTCGGCCGTTTGCAAAAAGTAACATTTCGGATCCAAAAACCCGACTAACGACGCTATATTCAAATCAAACATTTAAATATATAATCGTTAAATATGCGGGTTGTTACAGTGTTCTTAAAGAAACACTTAAGGATGCTCTAAAAGAGATCCATGACATGATTCTCAAATAACCCTAGAAGTGGGTTAGGTACCTAAAACATAATTAAGAGATCTTAATAAATCTTGTCTAGAACTGACAAGAAATAATCATCGATGATAAATTTGCAAATAATAAAGCGCTTATATTTATAAATAGATTAAGAATCTTGAATTAGGGGAAAACATGACTGGCCATCATGAATCCTTTAATAGTAGAGAAATATGGACACGTAGTCCGCAAAGTACCGAAAGTACTTGAAATGCTTAATATACCCTGAAGGTATAAATGTGGTTTAAAATCATATTAAATAATGAAAGTATACAAATTCCTGAAGAATATAAATAACTTTCATTGTTATAAAGAATGCAAAAAACAAGGAGAGTAAATTTCAACCTACTTTTAAGTATTGTTGTAATGAAAATCTTGATATAATTCATGATGAGTAGATTACTTCCAATTTTTAAGTATCGTTGTAATGAAACTATTAATATCCATTGAAGTGATAGTTGCGATATGAAAATACTTATTAAAGTATACAATTTTCTGAAGAATATATATAATTTTGTAGTTATAAAGAATGAAAAAGACATGAAGTGTAGATTACAAATTTCTTCTAAGTATTGTTGTAATAAAAATCTTGATACATCAAGATGAGTAGATTACTTCCTGCTTTCTAGTAATGTTGTAATGAAATTTTTAACATTCATGAAAGATGTATAGTTGCAATGCGCAAAACTAATTTGAAGCACAAAAATGAAAGCACGTGAAGTGTTTTTCATAAAAGTAGCATACAAATGCATAAAATGCAAACCGTATTTGAAGAAACAATCTTAGAAAATTTGACTGTATCGAAGGAAAATATTAGTAAATTGTATTATTAACGAGATACATATTTATGGATCCAGAAGTATCTATAAACAATTTAAGTTATCGAAAGACGAATACGAATTCAAAGGAAACTTTAAATCAGGGGGAGCATCCATAAGTATTTTATAATGCACTCTTTTTCCTTAACTAAGACTTTTCCTACTGGGTTTTTATTAGTAAGGTTTTAATGAGGCGTTATCTTGATCCAGAAGTATCAACTCCCTAGTAACATTTGAAATAAGCCATAATGTACTCTTTTTCCTTATTTAAGATTTTTCGCACTGGGTTTTTCTTATTAAGGTTTTAATGAGGCATTATCTTGATTTAGAAGAATCAAAAGTCTTTTCAAGAAATAACATCTCAAATATGTTATTTAAGTTAAATTATATTTTTGTCCTTGACTAAGGTTTTTCCCATCGGGTTTTCCTTTGTAAGGTTTTTAATGAAGTATTGTATTGATCCAGAAGTATCAAACTTTATTTGATTCTATAAATTATTGAAATATGTAATAGTATTTTGTACTCTTTTTCCTTTACTAAGATTTTTCCCATTGGGTTTTTCTTAGTAAGGTTTTAATGAGGCATTAGTTTGATCCAGAAGTATCAAACTTCATTTGAAGAAATGAGAAAATAAGATATGTCATGTTATTTTTTTTTCCTCACTAAGATTTTTCCCATTGGATTTTTCTTAGTAAGGGTTTAATGAGACATTATATTGATCCCAAAGTATCAAACTCTTAGAAGGAATATCATTTTTAGTATGATATTTATGATTTCACAAGTTGCACTCTTTTCCTCTTTCAAGGTTTTTCCCATCGGGATTTCCTTATAGAGGTTTTTAATGAGGCAACATACAATATTTATAACGACTAAATGGATGTTTGAAAGCAAGATAATAATGATGGAGAGCAATTGTCATGAACGTTTTAAAATAAACAATTTCTAGCAACCATATGAGCATCCAAGATTTCGAAGACGCATATTCAAGGGGGAGTGTTATAATATATGTAAATATATAAGTGAATATGCTTTGTATTTTTCTATTAGTCCCACATCTTGGGATATGTTCCATCTCATGCTCCAATGCCTATATATAAAGGAGCCTGTGTAATGTAATTATACGGATCAGTCTGATATAATCTATTCTCAGAATGAATAAAATGTCTCCACTCTTTTCCTCTAATGACATCTGCTCTTATTTATTTATAACATATTCTTGTTTGTTTATAACAAAGATCCATTATTTATTATATATTACTCGTCATATTGTGAGATTCTATTATATGTTTTCTTTTATTTCACCCTATAGTTTGCCTTTTCTGCACTCAGATGCTCGACACGTAAATATCGTGGATGTATTAATGTTGGCTTTTGAGGGTCAAAAAGGTCGATTGTTACATTTGGTATTATGTTAAACCACCTATACTTATTTATGATTCAAAATGTTAGTGATACCATTAGTTCCTACAGAATACATAATGGTATCATTAATACATGAAATTATATATATGTGTGTGTTGTGTGTGTGTATGTATGTATGTATGTATATGTATATTATTTTATGTAATTATATAAAAATATGGACTTTTGTATTCTTATTTCCATGTACAATAATCATGCATTCGTTATTTCATTATTTACATATATCATGACATTTATAATATTCTAATCCTTTCACATCCATTTCATTTTCTCATAATATCATCCCTTCCCCTTTTATAGTTTCATATATATGGTATGATTCAAAAATAGTTTGATTCCCAATCTAAAAAAAAAACTTCTTTTCAAACAATTTTTGATCAATCACTTTAACCTTTTCAATATAACACTATTTTGATTGAATTCTTAAATAGTTTTCCATTTTGTATTCGTCTTGAATTATTTATGACTTTATATATATCATGCAATGATTGTTTTCCTACCCCTAACTTTCAATTTTATTGTTTTTATGGAAAAATAATTTGAAAACTTCCAAAAAGATTAGACTACTGGTTCAATCGAGCTAGATTAAAAGTTAGGCTTTTTTTAATTTCTCTTTTCAGTTAATTTGGCGTTAAATATGTTGTTCTTGTTATTTATAATTTCCAATTCTAATTTCGAATTACCAATTGAATTTGAAATTTATAGGATTATGTACATTGTTCTCTTAATTCGTCTTATGGAAAGTTACTGATTTACTAAATATGTGGATATCATCGAATTTTCTATTAATTAGTAAAATCTATTATAAATAAATTTAAAAAAAATATTTTATTCTTAGGTTTTGTATAATAACTAATTTCTATTTTTTTTGGTACGACTTTGCATTTTATTTAATTCATTGATTATGTAAGGAATGTTTGGTTTATAGTTGCATAGATAACAGCTTCGATTTTACATGATCTATTAGAAGTACCATTCTTCCTCTTCCAATTCAAACCCACGTAATTATATAAGAAATAATTTGGGTAACATATATTATATTTGAAGTAAACAATTTCAAAATACTAATTTTTGTACAATATTTAGAAGAAAAAGTAGCACTTTTAATCTAGCTACAGTACGCAATATTGAAATTTTGTTATGTGTTTTAATATAAGTCTTTTTAAACCTTTTTGTATTTTAATGTTTTATATTTTGTTACGTAATGAAAACTTATTTTTTTGTAAAATCATATATTAGCCATCTTTATCAAACCCAGACTTTAATACATTTTTGAACGTTGTTATGTAAATACTCATGAAATATTTATAAAGGACATGCACTTTTCAATTAAAATAGGGTTACCACTGATTTCTTATGGATTTTACCGAGTAGTGAATTAAGTATCAATAAATTTTTGCAAAGTTGTCTTGAAATTAAGTTATTGGATATATTTAGAGATAATTATTGATTGAAGATATGGATATCTGTAATGTTTATAAGTAAATTAACTTCAAATAGAGTGAATCAGACAAAACAATAATACAATATAACTAATAAAAAGAATCAATAAATTAATCACCAATTAACTATACATTTTTTTAATGTTAGTTTTTAACGACCGGAAATTTTATCACTTTTATTTATTAATATTTGATTAATTTTAAATACCTAATTAATTATTTTTATTAGTCAAATAATGCCCTTTTAAATACTAAATAATGATGGTAAACTTGTTTTGAATTTTTTTTATATAAATAGATTGTTCAATGAAAAATTGAAAATGTGACAGAAAATTGTTTTTTGGATTTTCCACTTTTATCGAACGAAAGTTGTCGCAACATTGTTGTACACATATTTACACATTTTATAACATTCCACATTTACTAACAAAGAGACTCGTTAACTCTATAACCATTTGAAAATTCAATGTACTAATTAAATAAGGTAAGGGTTAGTAACAAAAAAGGCAGCCCTTTCTTATTTTAAGTGTAAAGTACTTAAAGTATATTTGAAAAAGACTAAGTGATGGCTTAAGTAAATAACATGATGAATGGGTGTGTGTTATCAAAATGTTAAGAAGGGGTATTGACTAATTTTAGGGAAGGTTGGTTTAGTAATTTACCACTTTTTAATTTTTATAAAAGAACACACTCTTTACGTATTCACATTCATATCAATTTCATTTTTGGTACTCTTCCTTACTTCCATTTTCTCTTCTCTTCTTCATCTCCTCCATTTCAAAGTCGTTGGTCCAAACAAAGAAAGCACAAATTTACTTAACACTTTCATTTCCATTTTTGCTCTAGTTTTCCTATCTTCTTCCTTCTTCCTCTTCATTTAGCAATAACTTCCACCACATTACTCCAAACCGAGAGATACTTTAATTTAATCCAAATAGAATTCAATAGGAAAGAACTTTCATATTGATCACTTTTTCATATTTTTGGGCATACTTATCAAAATCTCATTTTATTAATGTTACTTTTGTCTTCTTCTTTACAAAATCTCCTTTCCCCAATGCCATAAATTCCACAAAATAACTACAAAAAGGGTGATTCTTTTTTCAAATCAAAGAGAATTGAATAAGGAAGAACTTTCGTATTGGTCACTTTTCAAATTCGTAGAAAAATCTTGTCAATTACTAAAGAGAAAACTACCCATTTCGTGGCCCTGTCTTTAAGGCAAAAACTTAAAACTAAAGCTCTTACTTTCCATCATGGTTGATCCCATCTACAATTATCCTAGAATTTTTAAGCTAGTGTTTGAAAGTAGTAGAGGTTGGTGGGTAGTAGTGGACTTTTCTCGAAGTCTAGGTTGCTTTGAATGTGAGATTTCTCACATTGGTTTGGTTATAAAATGTTGTATTAATTTAATGATTACAATGTTGTATATGTCTGTGTACTTTGGTTGGTATTACTGATTTCTGCTTGAAAATAGATGGCATAAATAACCATTGTGTTGTAGGGGACAAATTGAAAAAGGAAGTCAAAATGTCTTCACAGCGAATAGGTCGCTTCGGAAGCACTTCATAGAATAGAAATGTGTAGAGGGATCCAAAAGGATTCCTCACCCGTTGTTTTACAATTTATTTATATATGTGTATATGAAATGATAATATGCTATAGCTTGGTAATGTTGAATATAAGTAGAAAAGTTGAATTCTTTTGAGAATAAAAATAAACTGTACCTTGTTTAATTACCATAGCGGTTGCATAGCCTCTTTCTAAATTTGAAAATTTATGGATTTCATTGACTTTAACTTTATAATCTTTCAAAGTGAAATGTTTTTTATTTATAATGGTTAAAAATATAGAAAGAAATATTATAACGACACACTATTTTGGACCATTCAAATCGATAATAATCCACACATGTCAGACTTGAATAATTCAAAATAACATATTTTAATAAAATAGAATTTGTAAATGTGAATTATAAATATGATTTATAATTAAAATGGAACAAAATTCCAGAGTGATATTTGAATAAGGATTTTGAAGGATTTGGAATTCGAAATTTTGGAAACTAAATTCTTTTGAGTTTGGAAATGATTTTCAAAAGTTCTGGAGAAATAAAAGTGATATTATTCTAGAAATATTTTTGAAATGGATTTGAAATCTGGTGAGATTTGGAATTTAAAGATATTTGGGAAGGGTTTTTGGAAAGAATAAAAGCACCGAACTCTCTTCGGTCGCTTGAAAATAACTTTGGTGAAGACTGCAGCATCATCGATGTTCATTTTCGAGTTTCTAAGGAAGGAATTGCTGCTTGGAGATTTTAAATCGAAGTCGTTTTCAAAATTGGGCTTGGTTTTGAAATTCAAGGAAATAATTGATTTCAAAGGCGATTTTCAAATGTTGTAAAATTGATTAAAATTATGGAAGTAAATTGGAAATGTTAGGGAATTATAAATGGTTTTGATAACTTATTAAAATTGAATTTTGTTGGAATAAAAAATTTAAATTAAAGTAGAATTAAAAAAAAGTAGGAATGGATGAAACAAGTTAGAAAGGCAAACAAATTAAGAATAGAAAATCAAAGGAGATTAGTTAATGAAATGGAAATAAGCGAGGAAACTTATAGAAGTTTAAAATTGAATTGATTTGGAATATAAATTGAATTTAGTTAAATAAAAGTTTATTTTGAGGAAATAAATCTAAGTAAGCTAAATGGAATGGCCTTTTAAATAAAATCATTAATTTGGAAATAAATTTGTAAATGAACAAATTGATTTAGTTATAGCAAAATGGAATTGGAACTGAAAATGGAAGTTTAATTGGAATTGTGTGAAATGGGAATTAGTCAAATTGGACTAAATAAAACATAGGATTGAAAATAAAATTAGCAAGTAAACTAATTAAATTAAATGGCTAAGCAAATAAATTGAAAATGAATAGATGATATTTAATTGTGTAAAGTAAAGTAAAGTTGTAGAATTAATTCAAAGTGAACTAAAAGTAATTAAAGTTTGGAAATAAAATTCATTTAGATTTAAAATTAATTAGTGAGTGGAACTAATTGAAGAATGATAAATTAAATATGGTTTGAGATACGGTAAATAAAATTCAATATTTAATATGATTTGGGAATAAATTAAGAATTGCAGATAAATTGAATTCAGAATTTAATGGAAATTTAAGCTAAACAGATGTGAAAGTTTAAATGGTGGAATGAAAACAAATATAAGAAGTATATAAAATATTTATATTGAACTTAAGAATTGGATGGTGAAATTATTAATTGAATTTAAATGGGAAAATATATACTAAGTAAATATGTGGATGGGGATTGAATAAGGGAGTGTGAAATGAAAATTTAGAACAAGCGAATAGAAATCAAAATAAATATGAATAAAAAGAGAATTGATATAGTTAAGAATCAATTGAGATTAATACGTAGGATGTAAATATATTATTTCATTCACATAATGATTTGATCCAGATTCGAGCATAGAATTTCGAGATAGTTATATCATTCCAAGCTGGGATTTTTCATTCCATTTTCGACGACGAACAAACAATGTAACATAAGATGATTGGAAATTGTATTTGATTTTGAAACTGAGCTGTTGATTAGAATCTTGAATTGTTAAGTTGAATTTGAGTCATTGCATTGCTTTGCTCAGGTTTGAAGCTTTGAAAACTGATGTTGTTTGATTTTATTTTTCATCTCAGGTTTTAGTTTTGATTTCCAGTTTTTTTAGAAAGAAAGACCGTGCTTATACTTGATGCATGCGAAAAACCCGTACTGTTATGTTGTAAATGTGGTTTGCATAAATGAATGGATGTGATATCATGTATATATGTATGGAATGACTATGCATGTCTGTTTATGTGCATATATACATTACTCTATTGAATTACGAGTTTAAATCCCTTAAACAAGATTCAATATCTCTTTATACAATCATTATTAGGTTTTGATCTCTAAATGAAATATGATTGTAATAGTGTAACATCATTTTTAAAAATAATTTTGACAGTTTATATTAAGTAATTATTACAAAAATAGAAAATTACAGTAATAAACAAATATATGTCGAAAATCAATGTCCATAATTCCATGATTTGATTTCATAAGTAGATTCATATTGCAAAATAATGAATTTTGATATAAATATCATGTTTTTTAAGCCTGTAATTATCGAGAATTTCTACGTTGATCGATTTATGTATTATCATCGAATTCCGACAATCGGCGAGGTTATAGTCGTCGTGATCAAGGCTAGAGTTGGCTTGTGTGCCGATGGTCAAAGGAAAAATGGCTAGAGGATTTTTCGATGGTTGAAGCGCCTCGCCGGAGTCGATTTAGGGTTTTATGGTTGGTTTTGGTCGACGAGGTTGTCGAAGCTCGTACGACGTCGATGGTGCACTGGAAGTGATCGTAGGAGGGGGAACCTTTGCATGGTGACATGACGCAGCCTTGGGTTGGTCAGCGAGATCAACGGTGGTCGAATTCGATGGCAAGCGGAGGTTTTTTCGATGGGTTTGGGTTCCAGTATGCGATCGATCTGCTCGAATTTGATTTCTTGGCAAAATCGTCGAACTGGGTGGTTGTGGTAGTCGACGAGGTTGCAGGCAACTTGTTGATGGTCAGGGTGTTGGTCGAAGGAGTGTCAGATCGACGTGCACGTGCATGTGCACTTATGCGCTTTTATGTGTCTACGTTCTGTTGGGTTAGGGTAGAAGGGTTTTCTCGGGGTCAGGCTCGAAGTTTTTCATGATTGTCTCGAAGTAGGGTGAGTTTGCGAGTGTCTCGGGTTTGGGCTCAAGTAATTTTATTATTACTCTGGATGTTTTTATTGTTAGTTCCAGGTTTTAAAATGAAACAAGAAATCTAGTTTGAAAGCAAAGGTAAATTTTGTACGGGATCAAAATCGAAGAAAATCAAAGTCTAAAAAGTAAATGAAAATGCAAACAACGTTTCAAAGTAAATTTATTAAGCAAGTTTTCAAAAAGGAAAAATATTAACTAAAGTTTTAAAGTTATGTACATGTTTTTTCAAGTATTGTTAACCGAGTTTCCAAAATAAAATTATTAAACAAGATTACAAATAAGTTTTAAAGATTTAAATTTAAAATTAAATGTTTTAAAATTGTTTTGGTTTATGTAATTATATATTAGGATAATTTTGTAATTAAATTCCTAAATGTTTTTGAAATTAAATTTAATGATGAAATTAGAAGTGATTAAGGTAGGTGTGTTTAACTTTAATTAATCGAAGTCCTCAAATGGTTTTTTAATAAATTAATTGTTTTAAAGCATCTAATTTAATGATAATTAAGTGTTTAGTTAAGGTAAATGGTGTATCTTAATTAATTAAGGTCTTATTAATAAAAGTAATTAAAGTACTTAATTAATTAAAGATAATTAATTAATGTAATTAAATTAAGATAATTAATTGGATTAACTAATTAAGGATAACCACTTAATGAAATTGATTAAGTATAATTTCTTATGTAATTAATAAACTATAATTACTTATTGTAAGTAATTAGTGGATAAATACTTAATGTAATTAATTAAAGAATAGTTAATTGCGTAATATAATTAATTTAAGATTACTTAATGAAAGTAATTAAAGGATAATTACTTAATGGAAGTAATTAAAAGAATAATCACTAAATGTAATTAATTTAAGGCTAATTACTTAAATGTAATTAATAAAGGATTAATTAATTAAGGTAAGTAATTAATGGATAATTACTGAATGTAATTAATTAATTAAGGTAAGTAATTAGTGGATAATTACTAAATGTAATTAATTAAAGTTTAATTAATGTAATTAAATAAAGGTTAAGTCAATTAATGTAAATAATTATGGGTTAATGAAAGTAATTAAAGGATAGTTAATTACTTAATGTAATTAATTAAAAGGTAATTATTTAATGTGATTAGTTATCGTATAATTAATTAATATGAGTAATTAAAGATTAATTAATGTAAGGTTGATTAATTAGTTTCATTTATTAATTAAAGTAGTAATAATGATTTGTAATTATTTAATATGAAGTAAGCAAGATTTAAAAGTAATTAATTTAATTTTTTAGGAGATTAAGTTAAATTAAGTAGGAATTGTTCAACAAATTAATCTTGTTTATGGATGATTAAATTATACTAAATGCCTTGAATTGTTGGATATCTTTGATATGTGATGTTTTGTGATATGAAATGCTGTGGTTGAACTGTGAATATGTAAGTTATCTATCTGTGATGAATTTCTATGTGAATATGTTAATCTGAATATAAATTGAATTGTTTAAACTTAAAACGACTTGGAATTTAAGACGGCGTTTTGGATTTGGATGAGACCGAGTTCAGATTCCAAATTAAACGATAGATCGTGAAAATCAAGTGAAGATCAAGATGAAGATGCAGAATGAAAGGGCTATTTGTTGTTAACTCTGAGGGTGATTCCAAAATGAGTATAATGGAGATAGTTCCTTCGATAGAGATGAAGATTCAGAATGTAAGGGCTATTTGTCATTAACTCTGATGGTGTTCCAAAATGAGTGTAACGAAGATAGCGCCTTCGGTTTCATTCGAACCCAGAACGGACTTGTATGGATGAATGCTATCAGACCATCGTCATCGGAGGACGGTGAGCATTCCAAGATATATATTCTAGAAAGGTAATCCTAGCCTCAAGCCTCGTCAACCGAAAATGGCTAAAACAGGGGAGGTGAAGCAATGCTAAGTAGGTAGCACCCAAGTAGGATGAGATTTTCCCCTATCTAGAGGTCCCTTTTTCGGCTTAGTGGGCGGTTGGTCGTGCCAACTGTATGGTTGTCTTATTCGAGATTATCCAGTAAGAGGTAGTTCCAGTCTTATGTAGCAGAGGATCAAGTTGGATCCTCGGTACTCTGATCTAGACCAAGTATTGTGACGGGTGGTACCCTAGTAGCCCTACCATTATATGTTATCCAATCTCCAATAATTGCCGTACCTTTTGATTGTGCCCAACTATGTTGGAACGTGAGATGTAAGCATTCCTGCTATTTTCTATTTTACTTGAAAACCCTAGACACTATTATAATATCGCTTGATTTCTATCAAATGTTTTGGTTATCGTAAGGTAAAAAAACCTGACATGTTTTTTGTGGTTGGTCTTACGAGATGCCTTTGTTTCCAAATGATTTTCGAAGTTAAACAACTTTAACTCGTATACTCACACCAGACCCATGTCTGACCCAAAGTTTATTTTTCTGTTTTTCTTAAACTCTTGGATACTCAATTTTTTATGAGTAGCCAAAGGATTCAGGTTAGCTTTGATGAATTCTAGAGGAGACTTCGAGCAAGAGGCTTCAGCGTATCTATGTATCTGTGTTCCACTGTGTTGATGTCTTGTTTGGGCTTTTGAGATGTATGATAGACAGGTCTTCAGGACTGTCTAATGTGTTATGTATCAACTATATGACTCCGATAGATGATGTATAGTATGTAATAACTATGTGATGTAGTATATTTTATTCATTCCACTATGAGATTATGATATTGTTTAGTTCTTTCTTTCCTATGCATTCTCTTTTCTATCCCTTTCTTTCTCATTGATGATGTGTCTTTCTGTGGAATGAAAGGCGGGTCGTCACAGGTGGTATCAGAATCTCACAATCGCAGTGGAACAATATATAATAGATAAATGACTAATCTTTAAAACAAAAGAAATTATATCTGTTTATACATTACATCATCAGAGTACAACAAAATTCATAACACACAACTAGACAGTTATCATAACCTATCCTCACAAAATTGACTATGCGATTAATCAAACATAGCAGGATATTCATCAAATATGTGTGATGCGTATTGCCATCCAGCTCGTCTCCTTAGCTCCGCAACATCTTTTCCTGCATCTATAATACTCGGTCTGACCCGAGCACTATAGTTAAATAACACCTGTGTCAGTCTGGAAAACCAGAGGATGAAAACACACCCAATTGGATTATTAATGTTTCCAAAATCCTTTGAAATCAAAGGTATATCGTAAAACCAAGCCACAAATAAACATGCCGAGTTTTTACCTTACGATAACCAAAACATTTTTATCAAATCCTTCTGTTATTATAACAATGTCCATAAAAAGTAAAATAGAATCTAGCTGAAATGCTTGCATCTCACGTTTTTCAGCATAGTTGGGCACAATCAAAACCTTATAGGCGCTTATTGAAAATTGGATTCCATACAATGGCAAGGCTACTGGGGTACCTCCCATCGCAGTATGTGGTCAAGATCACGGTATTGAGGATCTACCCTGATCCCCTACATCACAAGACCGGAGCTACCCCTTGCTGGATAATCCGAATAAGATCTCCCTACGGTTGGAATCAGCAACCGCCCACACAGCCAAAATATAGGGACTTCTAGACAGGGATGACCTTACCCTAACTGGTTGCTAGCCACTTAGCCCTTTGTGCACCTCTCCTGTTTTAGTTATTCCCGGTTGATGAGGCTCGAGGCTATACGTTAACTTTTAAGCACATAATCATTTAGGATGCTCATCATCCTCCTAACGATGTTCTGATAGAATTCATCCACACAAGTCCGTTCCGGGTCCGAACGGAACCGAAGGCACTAATCATACTACATCCACTTTGGAATCATACTCAGGATTACTAGCGATTAGCCGTTGCACTTCACTGCTCCATATTCGACTCCAAGCTCTTGTCTTCCTCATGAAAACGTTCATACCGGATCGAAGTGGTTTTCGGGAAATTAATCCTGACCCCGGTCTCTTCGAAACGAACAGCGCATTGTCCACTATTGATAGTCGGTTATTTAACTTATCAAATAACACTCATAAAACAACCATTAGGCATTAATAATTTCCCAAATTATTTATTTATTTTAAAATATCTTCACAAGATATTTTCCTACACTTTCAACCCCTTTTGAAAATAGTTTCCAAATTCCTTTTTCTCTCGTGGAATAAATTCTACCCAGTTGTTTTATTTCCCTTGAAATCGCCAAGTCTTAATATATAGATTTAAAAATAATTTAAATTACTTTATAGAAAAGTATATACTTTAAAACATTTAGACTAAAACTATTTAAAACACTTTATTTAAAGTAATAATTCTAAAATTTAATAATAATTTTTCATGTAAAATTTAAGCCAAAACAAATTAAAAATTAAAATTTGTTCTATAAGTTATAAATACTAAATAATTATCTTTTAGATTATAAAACGAGTTAAACCTTTAAATAATTTAACTACTATAATTAATTTAAATAAATTTTTATTTTAAAATTCTAAACCATTTAAAATAATAAAATTACTCTAAACGTTCTTTTAAAACTACTTTAAAACCCCTAACTTGTACCTGGAAATTTTTCTTTCAAAATATACTCAGTTTTTCAAGGAAATATATTTTCCTTTCTATAACTTTAAAATAAACCACTATTTTTTTATAAGTATATAGTTTCAAAAGAAAAATAGATATATACCTTTTAAATCTACTGATTTATTTTCAAAATAATATAGCATGGAGATAACTTTATTTGATAAACTTTTTTAAAATTATTTTAGATACCAAAGGATTATAAAAGGGAATTAGTTTGAAACTAAATCATCATTTTTGAACTAAATCACTAGTTAACTTAATTATTAATTAAATTTATTAAATGGAAAATAATTGTTCGATTATTTCAAATATTAATAAACTTTATAAATGTTTATACAAGGTCAACATCTGAAAGAAAGCAAGCCAGATTGGAAAAGGGTTGCATGCAGAGTTAAAGGTGAGTTAATCTCACTCTTTCAAAATACTAATAGATTTAAATAGTTAAAATTTAAATTTTTGATTGTTTGCACGAATTGATAACTCGTTATTAGCCTGGATGTGATACGTTATATATAGTAGTATATATATTGGAGCGACTGATTTCCCCGTTTTATATAGCGGATGAGACCTTATGCGCCCCGCATAATAGCGGATGACCCTTCGTACCGCAATATCCTGCCTTGAAGCAGGATTGGAATTTTATATTATACTAACATCTGTGGATGCAAGAAAACAGGTTGGAGGGATCCAACTGGATTCCTCAAAATGCTGAATTCATTTTATTTTCAGTGATGTGTATTATGTGATAATCTGTGATGGATTTTATTGATTTCATTGGGAATTTAATTCATTGAATGTTATGGCTTGGATTGTATATATATTGATATTGAGAAAAATGATATATATATATATATATATAAAGATTGAATTTTTAAAGGAAAATAAAAGAGGGAATTTTAAGAAAAATATTTATAGAGAATTTGGACAAATTAAAGAATAAATTGGAAAGAAATAAAAGTTGATTTTAAATTCAAATAAATAATTCTGAGCATTGGAAAGGAGATTTTTGAACAAATAGGAATAAATGATTTTTTAAAAAAAAACTTAAGGGATATTATTTAAAGGAATAAAGAATTTATTTTTAAATTTCAAAGTTTAAAATTTGTTTGGAAAAGATAAGGAAGAAATTTGGAAAGAAGTACGAAATTGGTATTTTCAGTTTAAAATAAGATTTCAAAATCATAATAAAGAAGTTAAATCTGAAATTAACGATTTTTGAAATAAATTTGGATAAGTAAAGAAATTTATTTCAAAATTGATTAATTTTGAAAATCTATTTCGAAGTTGATTAAGTGTTTGAAACTGTCTTTTAAAAGGAAGATGAGACTATGGAATTTATAAACTGGGTTTATAAAATGAAACAAGATATCAGTGGATATTTGAAAGTATAAATTCATGGTGGGAATTTATAAAGAAATGGGTAATTGTTTTTAGAAAAATAATATAAATAGTGGTTTACTTTAAACTTGTAGAAAGGAAAGTTTATATCCCTGAAAAGCCGAAACTTGGGTAATGTATGTTACATTGTTTCAATCATCTTGGATAAAGTAATTTAAATTGTGCTAACGTATATGGATGCCTACAGAGACGTTTGGGTTATGTTGTGACGACAGTGTAACTCGATGTCATTACGATCTACTGCGGACCAAAGCGGAAGTCGTGTGGCAATGAGCGCCAATGGTCTACGTTTGATTTTGTTAGGAGGGTAAGGTAACATCGGTAGACTGTGATCTACGAAGACATAGTGAAAGTCGTGTGGCAGTGAGTGCCAACAGGATATATTAGGATATGACTGATGTAATCTGCGGTCTATGTAGGAGTGGAGAACTTTCATTTGGTAGTGAAATTCGAGGGCGCGGATGCCTACAGTAACATGGGTTTTTGCCATGATGACAATGCAACCCGGGTGTAATTGCGATCTATATCGATTCCATGGTGTAATCAAGGGGCGTGAAGGCCTACAGATTTCTATGGTTTTGCCGTGATGGCGACATAATCATCGGGTTAACTGCGACCATGGAGGAGGTGATGATTTCCAAAGCATTCTCACCAAAAAAAATTTATAATTAAAAATAATGTTTTCTATATTTTCACCAAAATATTTTCCAAGTATTTTCAGCAGGTATTGAAAACGGTTTTACCAAGTACTTATATATTTTTAGTCCTACGCCTGAACAACATATGACCGAATTTCTGTAAAAACAAGGATGGGCTTATTGAAACATCGAGTTATAAAAAGCATTTTTATTAAACTATTTTGATAATATTATGTTGATTTTTTAAAGTATTTTAAAAAATTCAAATAAAAAGAGTTTGTAGTTAAAAATGTTCATAGAGATATTTTACCGATAATAAGCATTTTAATTTTTTTTGGCTTTATTCCTTTTCGAGGACAAAAAGATTTAAAGGGGGATGAATGTGATAACTCGGATTTTTGGACATCTGTTAATTAGTAATTAAGTAATTTTAACTATTGGATACTAATTTTATTTGGTTAAACAAATACAATTCCGATAATTTAAAAATATCCGGATATATATAAATGGCTCGGAAACTATAATAAATGTTGTATTATAAATATCCGGTAATGATAAATCTTATAGTAAACTAATATATATGTAAGTAGATACATGTAAACTTTATAATGTTAAAAATTTCAACTATATACATACATGTATATTAGTATGTGTGTGTGTATATATTCCTTGAGAAGTAGAATAAATGAAAGTTTGTAAAAACGTGGATAAATATATATATTTTATGATTTGGAAGTTGTAATTTGAATATAATAGTGCTCAAAAGATATTTGAAGTTAAGATTCTCTATTTTAAAAAACATAAGAGATTATTAAAAATATATGTAAGTAAGTTTATATTGTTTTCTTTGAATTATATACTTAGAAATAAAAAGAAAGTGTAAAAAAAATAAAGATATATGATATAAACATAGATTAATAAAAAAATATTTATATAAAAACATATAAAAATACATAAGAAATATTAAATAAAAAGTTTAAAACATTTGTAAGCTTTGTAATACATGATATAAACATTTGTAGCTTGAGATAACAAGCATCATAACAAGTGGCATGGATTTTTTTAAATTGAATTATAAATGAATGTTAGTGAATAGGCTAGTGGATGTTGAAAACTTTTATTCTCAATTCTTCCATCCTCCTTCAAAACTAAAACTAGAAAAGAAGTAAAGAAATCAAAACTATTTCAAACTAAAGAAAAAACTTCTTTCAAGTCTAAAGCTTCAAATTAGCAAGATTTAGCCAATAATGTGATCAGATTTAATTCAAACTCTACAAAATCAAACAATTAATAGAGTAAATCAAGCCTGCTGTTTCAAATAAAGTTGCAGTCCCAAATTTGTTTTCTACTCAACTAATCTGCGAGTAAACTACACCTTTTAAAGTTAAATCTGATGCATGTGATGAAATCTTGTATTGATGTGTGAATAAATGTTTGCATGGATGAATTAATGTGATTAATGTATATAAATGTGAAATAATCTGTGCATATCTATTTGAATGTATATATGTCTCTGTTTATACACCAGATTCAAGAATATTCAAATAAAAATCAATTTCTCTTCTTATATTCAATTTTAGGTAATGATCTTTGAAGGGAAGATGATTGAAACAATGTAACATCATTGTTAAAAATAATTTCAAATGTTTATATTACGTAATTATTGAAAAAATAGAAAATAATAGTAAAATCTTTTCAAACTAGAAAAATCGATTTTCTAACTTTTATGTTTTGATCATAGGATTGGATTCGTAGTGTAAAATGGAGATTTTTGATTTATCATAACTTTTTAATTGTGTGGTCAAGGGGAATTTTCGCGATGAACGAAAAATGAAGTTTCGTAAATATCTAGCGATTGGAGGATCGGGGTGGTCGAAGTCGTTGCTGGTGGTAGCGTGGAGGTTGAGGCACTAGGGAAAAATACTTGGAGAATTTTCTGGTCATCATGGTGGTGGCATGACATCGTTCTAGGGTTAAATCGCTTGTTTTGGTCGCTGTCGAATCATAGGCTAATGCGTCGATAAGGATGCATCGGACTTGATCGGGGTGTAGGAAATCAATGCGTGGGTTGGAGGCGAAGGTTTGGGTAGACCGGTGTGGTTATAGGTGGTCGAGTTATCTTGGGAAATTTTGGTCTGGGCTCGGGTTCTTGTAAGCTAATAAGTTTCCAAAATAAAAGTTATAATCAAGTCTTAAAAGTAAAGCATATTTCTAAACAAGTTTCCAAAGTAGTTATTAAACAAGTTTTCAAAGCGAAGTGTGATCAAGATTTCAAAAAAAATATTTCATAGATGAATTATAAAGTCAAATTTCTTTGAATTAAATTTGTTTTGATTTAAATAAATTATACATTAAGTTAATTATTTAACTAAATCCCTAAGAGTATTTCTAAAATAAAAAGGAAGTTAGATAAGTGATTAAGAGTAATGTAATAAACTTTAACCAAAAGGTCTCAAGTGATTTTTAGATTAGTAATAAATAAATTTCAAACATTTCAAAGAGACTTAAATGATGTAATTAAGTAATTAATTAAGATAAATGATTTATCTTAAAATTAAGGATTAGGTAATTATGAGTTAATTAATTACTTTAAGTCATTATAGGATAATTAATTAATGTAATTGAAGGATAGTTACTTAATGAAATTAATTAAAGAATAAATAATTAATGTAACTAATTAAAGGTAAATTAATTAACTTAAGAAACTAAAGGGTAATTAATGTAAGTATAATTAATATAAGTAATTTAAGGATAATTAATTAATGTGAATAATTAAGAGATGATTAATTAATTTCATTAATTAATTAAAATAATAATACATGGTTTATAATTAATTAAGGTTAATTAAGCAGGATTTAAAAGTAATTAATTTAATTTGTTTGGTGATTAAATTAAATAATTAGAAATTGTATGATTATTAATCTTGCATATGAATTATAAACTATAATTGAATGCCTTGGATGGTTGATATCTCTGGTATGTGATTTGTGATGTTCTGTGATATGAAATGTTTTGGTTGTGTTAGCCCTCAATTTTCTACGACTTAAGAACTGTACGACTCAAGCAAGGTATGCGACTCAAGCAGAGTGCGCGACTTAACGGGTCAAGGAAACCTCACGACTTAAGGTGTGTGACGAATTAACAAGTTAAGACATGAACGACTTACGACTTAAGGTCACCACGATCTAGCAGCTCAAAGCACTCCACGACTTAATGAGTTAAGAACTACACGACTCAAGAATTATAATGGTCCAAACAGTCTACGACTTAAGACATTCTGCGACATAAGGAAGTCTACGACTTAAGGAAGTCTACGACTTAAAAGGTATGCGACTTAAAGATGTTACGACCTAACGACCTAAGGGAGTAACGACTCAAGGCACGAAAAGGTTAAGACAAATACACTTAAGTCGCAACCGACTTATGACTTCTACTAGGTCGTTTACGACCTAAGACTACAGAGGCAAGTTCAGTACCATGTCGTGATTCGATAACTCGTTGACGACTCAGGACTTGTGATACGACCAAGTGAACGAACTTACTCTAGTTAAGCCGCAAGCCAAGACTTAGGTTAGGACGGTCACGACCTACGACTTATGATGAGTCGTACACGACTTAAGCAGACAAATAAGAAGCCGCATCCGGATAACTCGTACATGACCTAGGACTTATGGCACGAATTCAGGAAGACAAGCTGATCTCTATTAAACTATGGACTTGGCTCGATAAGTCGGCCACGACTTATCATAAGTCGGCCACGACTTATCATAAGTCGGCCATGACTTATCTCTAATAATTTCTGCCCAGAATTCTCTATAAATACATGACCATCTCCAACTTTGAGGGGACTTTTGGGGGACAATCTCTTCAAGCACCGATACTCTGCCAGTTTCTAAACCAACTCTATATTTGAAGTTTCGAAGAACACTACAAGCTACTTTGAAAGACTTTCACACGTCCGACATGAATTCGAAGACTTTCATCTACATCGAAGCTTAAGCTACTTGTTCAAAGTGTTTTGTAACTAAAGAGATTTGTACTTGAAGATCATTGTATCGTTTTGTAACAAGATCAGTAATAAAGATACTTAAAGTGGACGTAGGCTACTCCTTATGCCGAACCACTATAAAATCGCTGTCTCTTACTGTATTTTCTGTTATTTTAGCTGATATTCTGTTCCCGAACCATCGGGTGGTGCTTTCACATTCACACTTCACACACCGGGGTGTTAGCGTTCAATTTTAAGCGTTAACATTTTTGGTGCTTTCACTGAGAATCGAACTCAGGTTGTTCTCACCATTGCTTCTCAAAAAGTTGTTGAAAGGATTTCTTTTAAAACCAGAAGTTTATTGGAAATAATGGCTCCGGGGAGAAAACGAAGTTCTGTAAGATCCGACAATGTTCAAGAGAATACCTGTACCTCTCCTCCTTCAAGTCAAGCAGCTCCAACTGTTATAGTTACGCGAGCAGAATTGGACGCCGTAGTTTTGGGGTTGAATCAACAATTGAATGCCCAGAATGCACAGCTGGAGGCTCAGAATGCCCAGAACGCCTTGATCTTAAGTAAGTTGAATGATCTACTTGGGGCTAACCGTCAACCGGTTAATAATGATGGAAACCCTACTGCGGGAGTTCAAGATGTTGAAGGAGGGAACATTTCTCAAAGAGCCGCAGACCCTGTGAAAAGACACCTTTCCAGGCTGGAGGATCAGGACCGCAGCCGACCCTTCGTGAATGGTTGTCAAGACAGAATTCAGAAAGAATGGATGATGTTTGCCCTCCAGAGCCTCTAAACGATGAAGAGTATTTCTCAGGCATGGTTCGTCAGATTATGAAGGAAAACATGCGAAGAGATGAAGATGAGAAAGAATGGGGTTTTGCTCCAAGCAAAACTCCATTTACTGAAAAGATCTTGAAGGCAGAGTTCCCAAGGAAATTCGTTCCGCCTACTATTCCGGCTTACAAGGGGACGAGTGATCCTAATGAGTTTCTGTATAAGTACGATTGGCATATGACGGGTGCCAGAGCGTCTGATGAAATCAAATATCGATATTTCTCGCTATATCTGGAAGGTGTGGCTCTATTGTGGTTTACAAAGCTTCCGGTCAGGTCCACTGATCAGTTCTCCGATTTGACCAGGAAATTCAAGGAGCAATTTCGATTGTATGCTTCAAAAGCAAAGGATATAATGTCGCTGTCAAGTCTAGAGCAAAATCCAGGAGAATCCATCAGATCATTTTTGAATCGTTTTAACGTAGCATTGGCTGAGGTAGATAATGCTGAGCCACGCATGGTCCTAACATACTTGATGAGGGCGATTCACAAATCAAGCGAATTTAGAAAATGGTTGAAAATGAAAGAAGCAAACTCGCTTGACAAATTCTACAAGAAAGCGGATGAATTCATGCGCTTGGAGAGCCTCCAAACACCGGCTAAGTTGGTATCAGCAGAAGCCGGGAACAATGGTGCTGCTTCGAACAAGAAAGAACCTAACACTCAGAAAAGGGGAAATGATAGCGGAAAGAAACAGGGAGATGCTAAGAAAGGCCGTTGTAACGACCCAGAATTTTATTTAATTAAAATTTGAATATTTAATTAATTTTAAATATTTATAAGTGAATTTATAAGTCAAATAAATTTTTATTTGAATTATTGGATTTAATTGGATAATTAAATCGATAATTTAATATGTGAAATTATGAAAATAATTGAAAATTGAGTTAAATATGATTGAAAATAATTTGGAAAATTTTATTTAATCATACTGGAGTTATAGAAATATTTTAGAACTTTTAAAATCGAATTAAAAGTTAATTTGTGAAAATTGAATATTTTAATATTTAATAATCGACTGTAAAATAGTCAATTTTTGAACAGTCTCAGAATTGAACGAAACCAGTTCCATTGGATCCGTAATAGTTAGTTATTACCGGATTTCAATTTTCGTGTCAATCGGAGTTATCATTTGATCGTGGCAGCTCGAAACGCATCGAATTATTTTTAATTTAAATTTGGCGAGTCAAAATAGCCATTTTTCAAAAAGTCTCGGAATTCGACGAAACCAGTTTCATCGGATCCGTAATGTGATATTATTGTAAGGTTTCAAATTTCAAGTCGTTTGGATTTACCGTTTGTCCGGTACAAATTAAAACGCCTAGAAATCGGTTTAATTTAAATTGAACGTTTTCAGCCATAACTCGCACATACTTCCGAATTAGCTTCCGAAACCTGTTCCATTGTGTCCGGAACGTGGGATAAACCCTAGGTACGCTGGTTACGGCGTCTAAATCGGAGTTCGGAAAATCCGGGATGAATAGTGTCGCTCGTTCCTTATAAATAGACCCCTTGCCTTCATAATTTGATAAAAAATTAAAACTAAACCCTAATTTTTGACCTAGCCGCCACCTCCTAGTTGAATGGCCAGAAATGCTCAACATTCTTTCCCTTTGATCTCTCAATCCATCAAGTTTTGGCTAAAACATTCAACTACAAAGATGAAGATCACAACGAGAGCTTCGATGTGAACGGTGGAGATCGCGAATGGCTTCACGAATCAACGGGAAATTGACCATGAAGTGGCCGAACCTGCAGATGTTTGCACGCATCTCGAGAGGTCTAGGGGGGCCGAACTTCCAGTGGTGGCAGGTGGAAGTAGCTTGCGTCGTGTGCTTCGCATTGGCGTTGGTGTGATCGGATTTCGTCGAGTATCGGGGGAGAAATGTTTAACCCTAGTTCAAGCTAAGTGGGTTTGTGTATGCGGCCTGGAAACGTGATGTTTGCGTGAGTTAGAGGTTGGGGAAGATGAACCTGGGGCCGTTGGATCTGGAGTGGATGGTGGATGATAGATGTAGGTTATAAATATTTAAGTTATGTTGTATTTAAGTTATAAAAATCGAGTACGATCTTTAAAAATGCATAACTTTTTCATACGAGGTCGAAAAAATGCAAACTCAGTTGCGTTGGAATCGTATGGACGAGCACTACGCGATGGAGTTGGTTTGGAGTCGTTTGGAGTTAGTGAGAATTTCGGGTAAAATTAAACGCGCGTTTAATTTTATTCGAAATAAAAGCTAAAACGGAAATTAAAACCAAGGTGAGAATTTCTCACTCAATCGAATAGATTTCGATTTTATTTTAAATAGTTAGATTTAAAATATTTGAATGCATGTTTGAATGATGACTGTATATATTGATTGTTAAAATAGACATTATGCGCCGTTAGTAAGCGGATGTTATTTAATATAAACATATACCGCGAATATTTCATAAACAGTGAAATTGGTATTATATATAATATCAATATATATATATTGGCATATGTATATATTGCAGTTGATTGATTTCCCGCATTTTTTGTTTAGCGGATGAGACCCTATTACGCCGTTAGTAAGCGGATAATATTTATTAAGAACATGTACCGCGATAATTTCGTACTGGAGCGAAATTGGTATTGTGCTAATGTTTTTGGATGCAGGAAAACAGGTTGGAGGGATCCAACTGGATTCCTCAACAGTTTTTATTTGATTTCAGATATTTTGATATTTGATGGATTATCATATACGATATATGATGTCGTTGTGGTCGTGATTGACTATTTGATGTGTAGCATCATTGGACCCAGATTTTGGGATTTTAAAATGGTTTTAAAGTGATTTTTTGAAAATATACTATATTTTTGGAATTGATCCATTATAAATAAATAAACGTTATAATTTTTAAAGTTATAAAATTATGGTTCTTGTGAAATATAGTTAAAAAGCTGATTTTTAGAAATACGATTAAAAGTCGATTTTTGAGAAATATGAACTAATGATTTTATAAAATAATTTAGATTGGATTTTTGAATATATGATAAAAGTTTAAATATAGGATTTATAAAATTTGATTATTTTATAAATCGAAATGATGAAATTATAAAGGAATTTAAAGACGTTTTAGAATAATAATATAAACTGATTTATATTTAGAGATTTATAAATGGATATTTATAAATTGAAATATAGACATTATAAAACGAGTTTTTATAAGTGTTTGAATGTAGTGAAAGTGAATTTCATAAATGAATGAAATTTATAGAATTATAAACTGTGAAGTTATAAATGAAATTTATAAATAGTAAGATTTATAAATTTGTGAAGTTATTTGAAGAATAGATTGATTAAATAAATAAATCTTATAAGTTATAAGGTTTATAAATTGGGAAGTCTTTAAAAGAACGATTTTGTAAAATAATCGTTTTATAAGTATTTAACTTATAATATAAACATTTAGTTTATAATTGAGTTATAAACTGAAATATGTTAATAAAGGAATTTATAAAAAAAGAAGTTTTTATAAATAAATAGAAATGGAATTTATAAACGTTGTTTTATAAATCCGCAAACGACTTATTTTGATAAGTTAATTGTTATAACTTATAAATGGAGTTATATTCACGTTTTAGACAGTGAATAATCCTTTAAGTTAAAGTGAATAGAAATAATGGAATTTGTGAACATAGTATATTCACGTTTTTGAATAGTGAATAACATGTTAAAGAAAATGTTTTAGAATGTGATATTTTAAACAGAATTAAAACGATCTAACGATGTTTTAAAGGTGTTGAGATTCGAAACCATAGATTTCAACATTTATTGTTGAAATAGACGTTTTCGAGAAATAAAAGGAAATAGTGGACTATAACACTGTTGTTATAGTAAATGATTTCCGAAAGGAAATGTTTTGTATAGTATTGGGATTTATATATCTATTTTAATTTCGAATCCCTATACTAGTGATTTTGGGTTGTCGTAACGATGTTTTACGTAACATTCGTTTTGACCCAAATAAATATGTTTAAGTGAATGATTTTCTTAAAGAATGAAATATATACTTAATTCGATTTAAGTATATTGAATATTTTCTAAGTGTTGAAAATAAAAGAGATTTGTGAATTACTTATGAATAAATAAGTATGGAAATGTTTTCCAATATGAAGTGAATATTTAGAATTTATCTTTTTGAAGATAAATTGAAATGAATAATTGAAATCGTATATGCATGAATATTTTGGAATATAAATTCACTAAGGAATTTATATGTGAAAGTGAAACTTGTTAAAAATAAATATTGATTTATTTTTGAAGTGTTGAAACTATATATCTAGTAAAGATATTTTGGAAAATAAATAATTTGGAAAATGAATAAATTCCTTAGTGAATTTATATTCCAAAATATTCATGCATATACGATTTCAATTATTCATTTCAATTTATCTTCAAAAAGATAAATTCTAAATATTCACTTCATATTGGAAAACATTTCCATACTTATTTATTCATAAGTAATTCACAAATCTCTTTTATTTTCAACACTTAGAAAATATTCAATATACTTAAATCGAATTAAGTATATATTTCATTCTTTAAGAAAATCATTCACTTAAACATATTTATTTGGGTCAAAACGAATGTTACGTAAAACATCGTTACGACAACCCAAAATCACTAGTATAGGGATTCGAAATTAAAATAGATATATAAATCCCAATACTATACAAAACATTTCCTTTCGGAAATCATTTACTATAACAACAGTGTTATAGTCCACTATTTCCTTTTATTTCTCGAAAACGTCTATTTCAACAATAAATGTTGAAATCTATGGTTTCGAATCTCAACACCTTTAAAACATCGTTAGATCGTTTTAATTCTGTTTAAAATATCACATTCTAAAACATTTTCTTTAACATGTTATTCACTATTCAAAAACGTGAATATACTATGTTCACAAATTCCATTATTTCTATTCACTTTAACTTAAAGGATTATTCACTGTCTAAAACGTGAATATAACTCCATTTATAAGTTATAACAATTAACTTATCAAAATAAGTCGTTTGCGGATTTATAAAACAACGTTTATAAATTCCATTTCTATTTATTTATAAAAACTTCTTTTTTTATAAATTCCTTTATTAACATATTTCAGTTTATAACTCAATTATAAACTAAATGTTTATATTATAAGTTAAATACTTATAAAACGATTATTTTACAAAATCGTTCTTTTAAAGACTTCCCAATTTATAAACCTTATAACTTATAAGATTTATTTATTTAATCAATCTATTCTTCAAATAACTTCACAAATTTATAAATCTTACTATTTATAAATTTCATTTATAACTTCACAGTTTATAATTCTATAAATTTCATTCATTTATGAAATTCACTTTCACTACATTCAAACACTTATAAAAACTCGTTTTATAATGTCTATATTTCAATTTATAAATATCCATTTATAAATCTCTAAATATAAATCAGTTTATATTATTATTCTAAAACGTCTTTAAATTCCTTTATAATTTCATCATTTCGATTTATAAAATAATCAAATTTTATAAATCCTATATTTAAACTTTTATCATATATTCAAAAATCCAATCTAAATTATTTTATAAAATCATTAGTTCATATTTCTCAAAAATCGACTTTTAATCGTATTTCTAAAAATCAGCTTTTTAACTATATTTCACAAGAACCATAATTTTATAACTTTAAAAATTATAACGTTTATTTATTTATAATGGATCAATTCCAAAAATATAGTATATTTTCAAAAAATCACTTTAAAACCATTTTAAAATCCCAAAATCTGGGTCCAATGATGCTACACATCAAATAGTCAATCACGACCACAACGACATCATATATCGTATATGATAATCCATCAAATATCAAAATATCTGAAATCAAATAAAAACTGTTGAGGAATCCAGTTGGATCCTTCCAACCTGTTTTCCTGCATCCAAAAACATTAGCACAATACCAATTTCGCTCCAGTACGAAATTATCGCGGTACATGTTCTTAATAAATATTATCCGCTTACTAACGGCGTAATAGGGTCTCATCCGCTAAACAAAAAATGCGGGAAATCAATCAACTGCAATATATACATATGCCAATATATATATATTGATATTATATATAATACCAATTTCACTGTTTATGAAATATTCGCGGTATATGTTTATATTAAATAACATCCGCTTACTAACGGCGCATAATGTCTATTTTAACAATCAATATATACAGTCATCATTCAAACAAGCATTCAAATATTTTAAATCTAACTATTTAAAATAAAATCGAAATCTATTCGATTGAGTGAGAAATTCTCACCTTGGTTTTAATTTCCGTTTTAGCTTTTATTTCGAATAAAATTAAACGCGCGTTTAATTTTACCCGAAATTCTCACTAACTCCAAACGACTCCAAACCAACTCCATCGCGTAGTGCTCGTCCATACGATTCCAACGCAACTGAGTTTGCATTTTTTCGACCTCGTATGAAAAAGTTATGCATTTTTAAAGATCGTACTCGATTTTTATAACTTAAATACAACATAACTTAAATATTTATAACCTACATCTATCATCCACCATCCACTCCAGATCCAACGGCCCCAGGTTCATCTTCCCCAACCTCTAACTCACGCAAACATCACGTTTCCAGGCCGCATACACAAACCCACTTAGCTTGAACTAGGGTTAAACATTTCTCCCCCGATACTCGACGAAATCCGATCACACCAACGCCAATGCGAAGCACACGACGCAAGCTACTTCCACCTGCCACCACTGGAAGTTCGGCCCCCCCTAGACCTCTCGAGATGCGTGCAAACATCTGCAGGTTCGGCCACTTCATGGTCAATTTCCCGTTGATTCGTGAAGCCATTCGCGATCTCCACCGTTCACATCGAAGCTCTCGTTGTGATCTTCATCTTTGTAGTTGAATGTTTTAGCCAAAACTTGATGGATTGAGAGATCAAAGGGAAAGAATGTTGAGCATTTCTGGCCATTCAACTAGGAGGTGGCGGCTAGGTCAAAAATTAGGGTTTAGTTTTAATTTTTTATCAAATTATGAAGGCAAGGGGTCTATTTATAAGGAACGAGCGACACTATTCATCCCGGATTTTCCGAACTCCGATTTAGACGCCGTAACCAGCGTACCTAGGGTTTATCCCACGTTCCGGACACAATGGAATAGGTTTCGGAAGCTAATTCGGAAGTATGTGCGAGTTATGGCTGAAAACGTTCAATTTAAATTAAACCGATTTAAATCGATTTCTAGGCGTTTTAATTTGTACCGGACAAACGGTAAATCCAAACGACTTGAAATTTGAAACCTTACAATAATATCACATTACGGATCCGATGAAACTGGTTTCGTCGAATTCCGAGACTTTTTGAAAAATGGCTATTTTGACTCGCCAAATTTAAATTAAAAATAATTCGATGCGTTTCGAGCTGCCACGATCAAATGATAACTCCGATTGACACGAAAATTGAAATCCGGTAATAACTAACTATTACGGATCCAATGGAACTGGTTTCGTTCAATTCTGAGACTGTTCAAAAATTGACTATTTTACAGTCGATTATTAAATATTAAAATATTCAATTTTCACAAATTAACTTTTAATTCGATTTTAAAAGTTCTAAAATATTTCTATAACTCCAGTATGATTAAATAAAATTTTCCAAATTATTTTCAATCATATTTAACTTAATTTTCAATTATTTTCATAATTTCACATATTAAATTATCGATTTAATTATCCAATTAAATCCAATAATTCAAATAAAAATTTATTTGACTTATAAATTCACTTATAAATATTTAAAATTAATTAAATATTCAAATTTTAATTAAATAAAATTCTGGGTCGTTACAGCCGTCCTTTCAAGTTCACACCCTTAACTGATACCCCTGAGAACATCTTCTTTGCGACCAAGGATGATGTCAATTATCCGACACCACCTAAACTGAGATTAGGAAGTAAGATGGAAAAAAGTAGAAGGTTCTACCAGTTCCACAACCAACCCGGCCATGACACCAACGAATGCCGTCATTTGAAAGAGGTAATGGAACAACTCTTGAAAGAGAAAAAGCTCCAACAGTATGTGAAAAGGAATAGAAATGCCCCAGCCTCGTCGACTCAAGGACAACAAGTTCCCTCTCACCGTCCTGGCTCAAGTGAGAAGGCCGTAGAACATTAGTCGGAAAGACCTGTCATCAATATAATAACTGGAGGGCCTCACCCAGCAGGCAAAAGCTGGGGCGAGATGGAAAGGTATGCCCGGGCCTTGAGGCATGTACCGGCCGAAGAGAATGTTTTTGTATTAGAAAATGATGCACCTTTAAAGCAACAAAAGACTTCCACTAATGATATCGTATTCAGTGCTAGAGATTCTTTGGGTATCGAGGCTCCTACCATAGATCATTTGATCATATCCGCTGGTATTGGGCCGGCTACTGTGAGAAGAGTTCTAGTTGATTGCGGAGCTTCATGCAACATTCTCTTCAAAAAGACTTTTGATCAGATGAAAATTCCAATGGCTGACGTTCAAGCTTCATCACTTAAGATTGCTGGGTTTGCTGGGGAACCCAAACAGCCGATTTGGACTATAGATTTGTTTGTAGAGCTTGGAAAAGGGCTGAGGAAGGTGGCTCGAAAGCAAACCTTTATAATTGTTGGAAGAATTCTCTGCCTACAATGCTTTTTAGGCCGACCAACTATTGCTGCATTCAAAGCTGTTCTTGCCCCATGGTGTCTGACTATAAAATTCCCCACAGATAATGAGTTGGTGTGATTAAAGGAGACCAAGATGCGGGGCGAGAATGTTGTCTTACAGAGTTGCGTGAATCAAGGAAAAGAGAAACGGGAAAAGGTGCGGCGGCTCCAGTCCGCATCAAAGAACCAACCTTGTAGCAATTACAGGGTGGACCCTGCACTGGTGAATATAGTGGTGCACGAAGAGAGATGGATCCAAGGAAGGCCAATGCAGGGGAGAATAGGGTAGTACCGGTAGAGGTAACAGTGCCAGTACCCGTTGACCCAAAGGAACCAAACAAAGTGCTGAATGTGGGTTCACAACTCAACACAACAGTTCAGAATGTTCTGATTTCATTTTTGAAGGCTAATTTGGATGTATTCGCTTGGACTCATGCTGACATGTGTGGAATATCCCCAGAGATTGCAGTACACACTCTGAACATTGATCCAAAGTTTACACCCATGAAACAGAAAAGAACAACTCAGGGTCCAGAAAAGTCGGCAGCATTGAAAGAAGAAGTGGATCGGCTCATGGAGAACGGTTTCATCAGAGAATCTACTTATCCAAATTGGGTATCAAATCCAGTGCTGGTTAAAAAAGCTAACGGAAAATGGAGAGTATGCATTGACTTTTCAGATTTGAACAAAGCCTGCCCCAAAGACTGCTTCCCGCTGCCCAGGATCGATCAGTTGGTGGATGGGACGGCGGGCATGAATTGTTATCTTTTATGGATGCATACTCCGGATATAACCAGATTATGATGCATGAACCAGATCAAGAGGACACAAGCTTCATCACAGATGTTGGACTCTACTGTTACAAGGTCATGCCTTTCGTACTCAAGAATGCAGGGGCAACTTACCAAAGGCTTGTTAATGCCATGTTTAAACCGTAGATTGGCAAGACAATGGAAGTTTATGTTGATGATATGCTAGTGAAGTCTAAGAAAGCAGTGGACCACATGGATCACTTGGCAGAGATGTTCGCAGTACTCCGAAAGTACAGAATGAAGCTTAATCCCTTGAAATATTCATTTGGAGTGGAGTCCGGAAAGTTTTTGGGTTTCATTGTGAGCGCTAGGGGCATTGAAGCTAATCCTGCTCAGATCACTGCCCTGAGAGAGGTCAAAGCTCCTAGAACGAAGAAGGAATTGCAAAGTCTCAATGGATAGGTTGCTGCCTTGAGTCGGTTCATTTCAAAAGCTACTGACAAATGCATTCCATTCTTTGATGCTCTGAAGAAAGGAAGAAAAAACTTTGAGTGGACTCCTGAATGTCAGAAAGCATTTGATGAGTTGGTTCGTCATATGGAAATGCCTCCGATACTTTCAAAGCCTGACAATGGTGAAGATCTCTTCATATATTTGGCAATTTCATCTCATGCTCTCAGTGCAGCGTTGGTACGGGAAGACGCAAGAATTCAACGCCCGGTCTATTATATCAGCAAAAGATTCACTGGGGCAGAGATGAACTATTCAAGGTTGGAAAAGCTCGCCTATTGTTTGTTGATCGCATCAAGAAAATTGAGGCCGTATTTCCAAGCGCATCCTATCAAAGTCCTCACTAATCAACCTCTAAAGCAAGTCCTATTCCGTCCTGAGACTTCGGGCCGTCTTTTGAAATGGAATATTGAACTCAGCCAATATGACATCACTTATCATCCCCGGAAAGCAATCAATGGACAAGCTTTAGCAGATTTCATCGCAGAATGTACGGATAAAGGTGATAGTGAGGAAGAAGCCACTGATAACATCCCAATCCAATGGAAATTGTATGTCGATGGCGCAAGGAACGATTACTGTTCTGGAGCAGGGGTTGTCCTTGAAACCCTAGAAGGGCGATCGCTATGTTATGCACTGAGACTAGAATTTCCTTCGACAAGTAATGAAGCAGAATATGAAGCTCTCATCGCTGGTTCAAGGATCGCTAAAGAACTAAACATCAAGGCATTACAGATCTTCAGTGATTCTCAGCTTATTGTCTGCCAAGTCAAGAAGGAATTTCAAGCTAAAGGAGAGAATCTACCCGCCTATTTATCAAAAGCCTGGGAGCTTCTTGAAGATTTTGACCGTTATTCAATAAGCCATATACCCCGAGAAGAGAACATGAAGGCGGATTCCCTCGCAAAGTATTCAAGTACTGACGAAGCTCAACTATTGGGATTAGTTCCCGTTGAAGTATTGTCAGCTCCGAGCACAGATGAAATGGATGTTGATTGGATTATGAATGTATCCCAAGAACAAGAATCATGGATGACTCTGATATTTGAATATTTGCTCAATGGTTCTTTGCCAGAAAGTTCAAAAGAACGACAAAAGCTGTTAAGGAAATCCTCTAGATATATGATCTAGGATGGCCGATTGTACAGACGGGGATTTTCAATGCCACTACTCCGTTGTGTAACTAAAGAAGAAGCCAAGACAATTCTAATTGAAGTACACGAAGGGGAGTGTGGAGATCATACAGGAGGTCAAACTTTAGCAACGAAAATTCTCCGTTATGGATATTTTTGGCCAGAGATTAATCGAGATGCTGCTGACTATTCCCGAAAGTGTGATAAATGCCAGAGATTTTCCAAAATTCCTAGCGCACCTTCCACTGAGCTAACACAAATGGTCAGTCCATGGCCATTTGACATCTGGGGAATAGATCTCATTGGGCCTTTGCCGACTGCCAAATCGGGGATTAAATATGCTATCGTTGCTGTTGATTATTTCACTAAATGGGCTGAAGCTGAACCATTGGCTACCGTTACCTCTAAGAAAATGATAAGTTTTGTGACTAAAAATATCATTTGCAGGGATGGTGTGCCTCATAAGATAATCACAGACAATGGTACGCAGTTCGAAAGTGAGGAATTCCAAGATTTCTGCAAACGATTCAAGATCCGAAAAAGCTTCTCAGCAGTGGCTCATCCGCAGGCAAACGGGCAAGTGGATGCAGTAAAAAAAATCATCAAATCAACCATCAAAAAGCAGCTAGAAAAAGAAAAAGGTGGTTGGCTCGATAAGTTACCACTTGCACTATGCGCATACAGAACTACCCACAAAACTGCGACTGGGCATACTCCATTTTCATTGGCATACGGATCAGAAGCAATGATTCCAGTGGAAACGGAAGTTCCCGCACACAGAAGGATCCATTTTGATCAAGATGAGAATGAAAAACTGCAATTGGAAGCACTTAACCTTCTTGATGAAAGAAGAGAAGAGGCTAAGCTTAGAATTGCAGCCCATCGGCAAAGGATAGCCAAGCACTTCAATTCCAAAGTTCGTCAGCACAGCTTTGAAGTTGGGGACCTAGTCCTGAAGAGAATTACGACAGCCACAGGTGTGGTTGGGCCAAACTGGGAGGGGCCATATGTCATAGGCACGAAACTTCTTGATGGCACATTCAAACTCACAACTATCGAAGGAGAACCAATCCCAAGAGCTTGGAACAGCAATTATTTGCGTCCATATTTTACTTAAAAGCTTTGCTGAAATGTTGTAAAAGAATTACGAATATACGATTCTTGTATTGAAAGAAATTGTAAAGCAAGTGAATAATGAAAAGCAATAAAGTGGATGTAGGCCCAGCTTTTGGCCGAACCACTATAAATCTTGTGTTCTCTACTACTGTAAACTGCTTTGTTTTATTTCGACATATAAAATACGTTAATTGTGTTACTAAAATGTCGATTTAATAATGCAGGCCATAAAAACAAAGCTTACCCATCGCAAGACCAAGCAATCTCCGACATCACCCAGCAAGCAAACGCTAAACCATTTAAAATTTCCATACTCAAATCCTACGAAAGAAGTGCTTCGAACAAAAGCTAGCGATGTGGCTGGAAGTGGACTATTTCTAACTAACTGCGAATGTTTGTACAAACGAGCATCCAGTTAAATAGCCTGTGTCTACCACTCGCTTAACTATGAAGTATATTTCTTTGGATAAGGAAAATTATTGGCAACTAAAAAGGGATGATATTTGGAAAAGATAACGGGGATCGCCGACATGAATAGATGGCAAAGAGACATGGGCGAGCAAGCATCAAACAGCAAAAGACCTCTTCGGAGGCACAAGCCCTCTTCAGAGGCACAACTCTTCGGAGGATAAAGACCTCAAATGGGGCATGCCAGAAGACTTTCTCAACATGGTATGAAATGATCGGAAGCACCTTCCCAACAGGAAGGCAAAGCGCTTGTTTACTAGTTGAGACAGTTTGCATAGACAAGCGTCCAAGTAACTTGCGTCCGCCCCGTGAGTCCATGAGACGACCGGAGGCACCTTCCCAAGTGGAAGGCAAGGCGCTCGTTCACTAGTTGAGACAATCTACATAAACAAACGTCCAAGTAACTTGCGCTCGCCCTGTGAATCCAACCAACAATGAGGAAGAAACTTCCAAGTAGACTCGGAGGCACGCATTCCACCGAGATCTGAAATAAAACTTCACAAGTGCTGGAATGTGAAAGCCCTCTTCGGAGGCCCATTTCACCATAGTTGAGATGCTAAAAGACCTCGAGCGGGCCTCGCCAGAAAAAGAGAGTTCTTTCTCGACATAAAATTGCGGACTGATCGGTGGTACACCCCCGTGAATCCATCCAACTAAGAGAAAGAAGCTCCAAAATTTCAGGCAAAAGCTACTCAGAGGCACACATTTCACCGTGATCTGAAATAAAACTTCACACGAGTCGAAATGTGAAAAGCCCTCTTCGGAGGCCCACTTCCCAGCAAACAGGGAAAAGATAAAAGCCTCTCCCAAGAGGCAGAAACAAAAAGACCTCTTCCCAGAGGCACAATCAAACAAAAAGACCTCTTCCCAGAGGCACAATCAAAAACTCTCATCAGAGGCTCAAGCAGGTTGAAACCCCTTTTTCTTTTCGAAAGGCCCACTGCAATATGAAGTGAAACTCACTAGCCAAAGCAAAAGTGACTTTTTTCAAAAAAAGAAAAAGAGGAGTGCAAAAACTTTGCAATAAAAAAAAGCAGAAGAAAGAAAGAGAAGACTCCTCCAATATGATGTGCATTTTACTAAGCTAGAAAAATACTTTCTTGAAACAGAAATATTATCCTATAAAGTATAAATGCAAACTTCTTTAAAACGGATGAGTTGTTCTCTAAAAGGAAGAGTACAAGTCTTCTTGAAATAAAAGAATTGTTCTCCGAAACTTTGTCAACATAAAAAAAAAGGGGTCCCCTTCAAAGGTAAACTTTAGCTCTCAAAGGAAGATTGGTTCATCTATTTTGAGAAGGCCCTTCCTCAAAAGACTAAAGTGCCCTTCAGAGGCCCGCTCTACCACATAGGAGAATTCGCTTTGTAAAAATGTATATATGCACAAAAGAAAAGGTGATATCTCCGAAGGTTGAAGCGTAAAAACTTATATCAAACGAGGTGTACTCTGTTTAGGGCGAAATGATATTTCCACAAATATGGAATAATTATTCTCCAAAAATAGGAGAACAAGTCCCCTCGAGATTGGAAATATTACGATGAGCTTATGGTATGGGGGTAATACGGTATGGCTGCATTGGTAAAAGCAACGCCCGAACAACATACCACAAGCTCACTGTAATATTATATAAAGAAACTTGCATATATAAAAAAAGAAAAAGAAAAAAATAGATGCATTCTCAAACACAGACATAAGTTTGTACAAGCAAGAGAATCATTTTATTCAATGTTATGAAAACTATGTACATTTATTCAACGTTATGAAAATTATGTACATATGCAGGTTTCAAAATAAAATAAAAGCGAGGGCCGGTACCCGCACAACGTCCAGTCAGTACAAACAAAAAGCAAAAACTAAAAACAAGGAAGGGGAAGCAGGGACCATCACTTCTTCTTCTTACCACCACCTTTGGAGCCTTCACCTGACCTAATAGGTAGTTTTTCAAGACGGCTTGGGAGAGTTGGGGAAGAAGGAGAGAGGGCTACTGCCGGATCAACCCCCGCTTCCTTTTCAGTAACGGAAATGCTTTTCCTTTTCTTCTTAGAATTAGTACTCTTCCTCCTCCTCTTCGAAGAAGACTCGCTTCCCGGAGTAAAAAGAGCAGACAATTTTATATCATCGGAAATGGTTCGCTCCGGGGACTCATTGCCTTCTCCAAGCCCTTCTCCCCCGTGTTCCTGTGAAGCATTAGGATCATCTAAGTCTCGGAGAGCCTCTATTTGCTCCTATTGCGACCCGGGTTGAGAGGCGGATGGAGGGGTGACCAGGAGAGGCGGGGGAGGAATAACTGAAGGAGGGGGAGTCTGAACAATGCTCGGCACTTTCTCTACAAAAGAAAAGAAGTTAAAGTCAGTAAAGAGAGGAGATAAAGGCTCGTTGAGATTCAGGAAGTAGTCAAGAAGCTCATCAAACTCATAGGAAGCAAATGAGCAGTCTATTTGAGAAAGATCAGCATTAGGATTACCTGGCGAAGTAGGCTTTGCTACGTCAATCTCAAAACCCAGCGCTTCACCGCTCTCTTGGCTTTCGTCTCCGTTATGGACAGTTGCACCTTCTATGATAGCTTTGGTAGGAGGTGGAGAATGAGAACTGGAGCCGACAATGTCGATTTCGGCCGAAGGTGAAGGCTGAACTGGATCAGTTGATGTAGTTTTTCCTAAATGTTCCCCTTCTGCCATTTCGGCTCTTAATTTCGCAAGTTGTTCTTTTCCCTTGACAAGAGCGGCGCGAGCTTTGTCATCCAAGTAATGCTCCTCAAGAGCTGATTCGACGTAGCCAACACCTTTAGCACCAAGCATATCAAGTGCGGCCTCCCACACTTCAGCCAGAGTAATTTCATATTTGGGGCCGAGAAAGGAGAGACTACCGCGCCCCAGGACGCTGTGCAGATAAAAGTCAAATAATGTTGAACTGACATCGTCTTTAGTGGCTTGATGAGCTTCTTCAGCCGCAATTTTTTCGGCCACTGCCTCATCACGCTCTGTTTCAATCTTGGAGAGTTGAAGCTTTAACATTTCGATCTCCATCTCCTGGGAGCTAGTTTTCTTTTGAAGCTCAGCAATATCGGCAGTATGACCCTCATTAATTCTGTTTTGCACCTCGAGCCTATCATCGGCATCCCTCTGAGCAGCATGAGCGTCCCGTACTTGTTCCTGAAGCACTTTCTCCCTCTGGGAGTAGGAAGTAGAAGAAGTAGCAGGCTCCTCTTTAAGTTTTCCAACTTCCGCTTCGAGCTTTCCGTTATAGTCTCTACATCATGTTCATTGAGAATTTTTTGCCATTCAGATCTATCATTCTCCATGGTCAACATAGCTTCAAGGTTCACACGGTTCACTCTCTGGAGTTCGTCAACAAGTTTTTGCCAGCTCGACATTCTCTCTACATCAAGTCTGACGACATCAAGATTTCGCAACATGGCAGGCTTGTCAATTGGAACTAAGTCGAGATCAAAGCAAACCCCTTCAAGCACCATTGTGGAAACCGACTTTGGAGAGTAGCTGGACCTGGCCCAACTTGATATGAAGGCTTGTTGATGATTGTCTGGATATCGGTACGGGAAGGGGCAGGAGATTGAGAAGGAATGGGAGCAGTGGTCTTCTCAGAAATTGCAGGCACTGATTGCTCACTAACTTTAGACCGTTTGCTTGGGTCATCAGCCATGTGGCTCTTCCCTCTGTCATCATGGGATTTACGTTTATGGGAATCACCCTCTCTATGGGAAGAATCGTACCGCTCATCCCCTCTTCCATAGCGTTCTTCATAAGAACGTCTCTCCTGAGCCTTTCGAGCAGCCCTCTCTTCATCAGTTTCCCTATAAGTGGGAAGATAGCGCCTATAGTCATACTGACCACGCTTTCCGTATTGCTTGAAGTCGTCGTAATATGAACCACTTCTCCTCATTGGAGAACCTGAAAATGAAAAAGAAGCGTAACTTTAGAATCTTCAAAGTACAAAGAGCTAAGTGCATGAAAGTGCCGAAAAGTTCTAAGTGTGTGTGATGTGCAAACTACGCGCGTCAAACTACGAACCACTCTTCGATCGTGGAAGAATGGTGGGGGTAATAGTTAACGTCAACTCTTGAGTCGACGGAGCTTGTTGCAAAGTAGAAGTCGCTTCAACTACTGAAGAAGAAACCATAGTAGTAATAGGGTCGTCTTTAAAGAGCTCCTGTGAAGTGACAAACAGGTCGCTAAACCCTTCAAAAGTGTCGTCCCCGCTCTGCTTGATAGGGCTTGTTTTCCCGGCTTCTTCATCACCAGACTTCTTTGAATATTGGGGAGATCCCTGAGGCTCTTCTTCTTCAATGACCGGGGCAAGTGCAAATTTGCCAGATAACCCCGCAACATCAATAGAAGTAGAGCACTTCACTAGAGAAGCCTCAGAAGCAGGTTCTTTTGGTGTGGGTGCGTAAGTAGAAACTGGGGCATCTAATGCTTTAGCTGGGGAGTCTGGGACCTCATGGGGGTGTGTAGAGCGAGAAGTGTATAAAAGTCCATACTGATGCAAAAGTTCGTCCCTCAACAAAAACTTTATACTTCTCTCTTCAACGGTCACAGCATTCAATCTTTCAAAAACTTGCTTATGACCTGGATCTCTAGAGAGGGGAGGAAGTGCTGAAAAAGGAAAAGAGTGAAATTAGCAATTAGCGACTCAGATCTCGAAAAGCTCAGGAATGGAAAATAGAAGCAGGTAATCTTACTTCCTACTCTCCAAATGGCGTAAAACCCTGGGGGCAGCGAACAAATAAAAACTGATTTAAGAAGCCATGAACGCTTTCGGAAAGATCAGTGATGAGTTTGCGATTCCTAGCGCTTCTTATAACAACAATGGAGGGATGATCTTTAGTCTTTATGAAAGAACATAAATAACAAATTTCCTCGAAACTCGGCAGTCGATCCAGAGTTCTCATGAATAAAACACACAACCCCATTCGAATGGCATAACCATTGAGGTGCAGTTGGAACGGAGAGATGGTCAATCGAAGTAGAAATTGTTGAAGAAAGTCATTGAAGGGAGGAATAGCACCGCACAAGCACATTTGGCGGTTGACCGCTACAAAGCCAGAAGGCGCCACATCATCAGTGTTAGTTTTCTCAGGAAGAATGGCATCTGCTTCAGCAATGCCAAACTGAGTGCACAACTGACGAAAAACTTTGTATGATAAAGTGGTAGAGGCTCTCTCTGGAGGATTAACTAAGGGAGATAGAGTAAGAGTGGCTTCTCCAGTCTGGGCTGTTATCTCTTCTTGTTGAGAAGTCATTCTACACAAGCAACTAGATATTCAAATGTGAAGGTGCACGTTTTCTAAAAGTGTGAAGTGTTGTGCAGAACTAATAAAAATAACAAGTAAATATAACTGGAATTAAACTAGTCGACAATTGATCGATTACCAAATTTCAGGACTTGTTAATTTAAAGTTCAGGTATAGTATTAGTGCAAACTGGGCAGTTTCAGTTGACTATTTCAATGTTGCTTTAATACTTTACTTGAATTTGATGATTTAAAAGCACTTCGTTCACACAATCTATTTAAGTTGATTATCTGTTGTTAACTAATCTGCCATTTGATGTGGGCAGTCAGTGGCAGTATATTCGTCCCAATTTTCTGTAAATGATGTATTGAACAGATTGTTAGCTTGCAAGTCAAAAGTGATCTGCGAAAGAATGCAGCAAAGTTTAGCAGTTCAAGGTTCAAGCAGCAGTTCAAGGTTCAAGCAGAGTTTAAAAGTGCAAGTGCTAAGTCGTAGACGACTCTAGTGCTAAGTCGTAGACGACTCAAGAGCTAAGTCGTAAACAACTCAAGTGCTAACTCGGTAACGACTTAGGTGCTAACTCGCCGACGACTTAAGAGATTTTTCCTACAGGTTATGTTAAGTCGTGGAAGATAGAAGAAACTCCAATTCAAAGCAATGGGAAAATCTCAAGTCCTAACTCGGCCACGACTCACGGCTTAAGTCGTAAAGATTGCTAAGTCGCACCCGGGGCAACATTCCACTCTATTTGGCCAACATACCATCTAACTTCTAACCCGTTAACCCAATAACCTCACAATCATCAACCTTAGTTCTATCACACCGCTAGATCGCCACAAATTACGAATCGTCGCGAGTCAGATGAAACCGCCTTAAGTCCATCGATGTCCAGTATAACAAAACTCACAGGGCTCAAGGGGGCGAATCGGAGACGAAAAACGGGGCGCATAAGTTGATGATAATCGACGATTGTAGGAGGAGCAAAGTCGCTTATGCAGTGTGATGCTAGAGATGATCGGAGATAAATCGAGTCGAAATCGCCTTTGAAAGCTTGGAGAAGCGTTAATGGCAGAAGTGGCTTAAGGATTAAGTAATGAGAAGAAGGAAGTAAGATGAATGACTTAAGCCTTTTATATCTTGGGGCAGTGGAACTTGAATCGGCGCACGAGTTAAGATAAGTCGAAGCACACGACCTATGACTTAGGCATGTACTTCGTGGGGCAAATGTTAGCCCTCAATTTTCTACGACTTAAGAACTGTACGACTCAAGCAAGGTATGCGATTCAAGCAGAGTGTGCGACTTAACGGGTCAAGGAAACCTCACGACTTAAGGTGTGTGACGACTTAACAAGTTAAGACATGAACGACTTATGACTTAAGGTCACCACGATCTAGCAGCTCAAAGCACTCCACGACTTAATGAGTTAAGAACTACACGACTCAAGAATTATAACGGTCCAAACAGTCTATGACTTAAGACATTCTGCGACTTAAGGAAGTCTACGACTTAAAAGGTATGCGACATAAAGATGTTACGACCTAACGACCTAAGGGAGTAACGACTCAAGGCACGAAAAGGTTAAGACAACTACACTTAAGTCGCAACCGACTTATGACTTCTGCTAGGTCGTTTACGACCTAAGACTACAGAGGCAAGTTCAGTACCATGCCGTGATTCGATAACTCGTTGACGACTCAGGACTTGTGATACGACCAAGTGAACGAACTTACTCCAGTTGAGCCGCAAGCCAAGACTTAGGTTAGGACGGTCACGACCTACGACTTATGATGAGTCGTACACGACTTAAGCAGACAAATAAGAAGTCGCATCCGGATAACTCGTACACGACCTAGGACTTATTGCATGAATTCAGGAAGACAAGCTGATCTCTATTAAACTATGGACTTGGCTTGATAAGTCGGCCACGACTTATCCTAAGTCGGCCATATCTTATCCTAAGTCGGCCATGACTTATCTCTAATAATTTCTTCCCAGAATTCTCTATAAATACATGACCATCTCCAACTTTGAGGGGACTTTTGGGGGACAATCTCTTCAAGCACCGATACTCTGCCAGTTTCTAAACCGACTCTATACTTGAAGTTTCGAAGAACACTACAAGCTACTTTGAAAGACTTTCACACGTCCGACATGAATTCGAAGACTTTCATCTACATCGAAGCTTAAGATACTTGTTCAAAGTGTTTTGTAACTAAAGAGATTTGTACTTGAAGAGCATTGTGTCGTTATGTAACAAGATCAGTAATAAAGATACTTAAAGTGGAAGTAGGCTACTCCTTAAGCCGAACCACTATAAAATCGCTGTCTCTTACTGTATTTTCTGTTATTTTAGCTGATATTCTGTTCCCGAACCATCGGGTGGTGCTTTCACATTCACACTTCACAAACCGGGGTGTTAGCGTTCAATTTTAAGCGTTAACAGGTTGAACTGAGATAATGTGGATATCTATCTGATGAATTACCATATGATATGATGTTTTGAATTTAATTAAATTGTTTGTATAAACAAATTGGCTTAATGGACGAATTTGGATTCGAAGAGACCGGGGTCGGGTATCAGCAAATACCCGAAACCACTTCGATTTGTAATCTACCATAATTCTTTATAGATTTGATTTTAGAATCAAATAGCCTGGAATGGAATAAAGTAAGTAATATGGCCATTTAAACTGAGTAACAGTTCTTAGATATTGTTTTGTAATAAGTGTTTGACCATAAAAAGTTAAGAACTCGTAGTGATGTACGAGTTACCTTGGTTTGCAAATATGTTTTATACTCGGTATTTTAAAATTATATGGGTTTACTCACGCTGGTTTCTAGCCTGACTCGGGTGTTACTTTATTGTAATCCTCGGGTCAGACAAAGTATTACAGATTTTAAGGTTAGGACATTCTACAGCTCAGGCGGCGAGCTGGATGGCAGAAATGTATGGAGTATATTCCGCTGTATATTGGAGTTGTTTTTTGGGACAAGTTAATTATAACTGTCCGGTTTATGTGTGTATGGTTGTACTCTGATGTATTGTATATAAATTGACAGATATAGTTTTCCTTGGTATAAATGTTATTATGTGATATTATATTTTGATCCGTTGCGAATGTGAGATTCTATGTTTTTTTGTTTCTTCTTCTACCTCTTTTCTTCTTTACCCTAATAATCTGAAATTTCCAGCATTCGATTGCTCGGTATTTCTACAGTGAACATATTAATGTCGAATTTTGGAGGTTGAAAATTTCGAGTTGCTACAATAACCTTCTATAATCACGGTAAAGTGAAGCAAAATTCACTTGAGGCCTGACGTGCACGACCTCCTCTAGAATACCCATGCTTGGTTCCCGGTTGGAGCTTTCCTCGATGCTCGATCTCCACCATTTGTGATGTTACTACCTCAACCACATCTACCTCCACCTCCTTGAGAATTCTCGACTCTAGTACTCAAGATTTGTACTACCTGAACATAGCATAATATAGTTAGGATGTGAAAGGCTAGATATTTTCAAAGAAAGAAATTATTCCTAAGGAAAGCAGAAAAAGGGGTATAGGTTTATAGTAAATAAAAATACACTCTCGTATATATAATACATTTGACTCACTCTTGGGTGTTGCTTGTATTGAGCCTTACCCAACCAAAGCTTAAGTGATCGCTCAACCTTGGCCTCAAATACCAAATATAATGACCTGACCTTTCAAGCCCGAATGTCAACACTAAATACATCCATAATATTCCTATGTCAAGCATCCAAGTGCCTAAAAGATGGAAAAAAGAATTGAACAAGAAAGTGAGAACACAATATCAGTATCTCACAACAGAAATATAATATATAATATCAAAAGGACAGCACAAAGGGTTATTCTGAATACAAAATTTTTAGAGTTACAAAACCTAAGTACTATCATGAGTATGGACAATTACAATTGCCTATCCTCACAATGCTAATATATACATTGCTAATATGGAACAATAGAAATAGAAATAGATGGATAATTGAAGCCTCCAGCTCATCTCCTGAACTCTGAAGCGTCCAATGTATAACCCGCCATGATCTGAATACTGAAAGAGTGTGCATGGATTTTAAGGAAGACAAATACCAAGCATCAAACATAAGTTGGGTATGAGAAAACCCGAGGACATGTAATATGTAATAATAACTATTGAGACCATACGGATTCCTGTAAAACTTTTACCCTTAAAAGAAACCAACCATCCATTAAGTTTAATATAATGATATAATAGATAATATATAGAGTGTAGAATATAAATCATATCTAATAGATGTGATGCTTACATTGGTCATACCATGACATATATAGGTTACATTCGAAACTACTAAGGTACATTAGCATAATGGATTTTTCAATGGAGGTCTATTTGGTCGATGCCGAATCTGATCGCTTGCATAAGGGTAAGAAAATAACTTCCAAGTGTTGATATCTCTGTAAATATACCATTAAGGTAAACACAAGAAGCCCATCTCCTAACATGAACATGAACAACATCAACCAATTATCACCAACTCCTGCCAGCCAATAATCGATAAGTATCTCCAGAATTAGAGTTGATAATATGTTGATAAGGGTCGGTAAACCCTAAGTTGTGCATCCTACTCTGTTTTCTATCATTTCCAATGTTGAGATTATGTTTGGTACCTTTCACACGAATCTTCATCACTTGAATAGAACATGAATCCCAAATGGATTCTATCATTTGTAATAGGTTATGAATTGCTACATGGATCCGAGCATCTTGAATAGATCTCGAATCTCTACGTAGATTCCCCTTTGCAATCGCTTCTAAAACATAAAACTCATATACTACTTTTGAAGTGGTATTTGATAAGTAAAACACTTATCGATCCTTGTCTATTCAAAACCAACTGATGAATTTTTGGTTAACACAATTTTAGATCTTTCAAAAGTAAGAAAAAGTTTAAGAGGTTTCGTACCAATACTCCTTCCCAGGGGTTCCTTTAGGTATGAAATTGTGAAGCCTTTTGATTACTTCTTAAATTAACATTCGATCAACTTCGATAGTCGACTAGTCAACTATCCAGTTAAAACGTTTGCTTATACAAATCTATGTTAGTATACATAACACGTTTTCGATATTTTAACTTAACTATTACTAGTGTAAAAATGAAGCCAGTTAAGTTAGAGCACCGGTTTCATATCAAAGCCTTGCCTATGCACTTCATTCTCGAATCTCACAAATAGACAAGTCTACATATCGGCTTTTAGTGTTAAATATAGGCTTTTAGTGTTAAATATAGTATTAATGATTTCCATAAAAAGGTAAGAAACCAACAAGATTAACACGTTTTCAAAATTCCAACTTAACTACTACTTAGTCAAGAGGGAAGTCGGTAGGTTAAAGCTCTATTATTTCATCCCTACTCAAATACCAATCTTAACTCTCAGAAATAGAGAAGTTTATCTCACTCGACTTTAGTGTTAAGTATAGTTGATTACTCTTTAATAAGTAATCGTATAATAAAACCATTTGGCCACTAAGAAACTCTTACCCCTTTTCGAAAACATTTATTTGTACTTATAATGTACTTAAAAATACTTATAATAGGTTTTAAAACATTTATCCAAAATATTGCTTCAAAATGACAAGTTTATGAAATCTTTAAAACTTGAAAAAACAATTTTTCTTTATAAAAACCACTACTTTACAAATTCACAAGTTATTCTTAAAAGTCCATAAGAACCTCTAACCACTTTTAAAATACTGTAATAATAGCTAGTAAACACTTTTAAAAAGAATGAAACGAAATACATAAATATAAATATCTTTTTAACGCTTTTAAAGTTCTAAATTTAAATCCAAACAAGGGAGTCCTGTACAAGTGAAGTTTTGGTCATTTTCAATATGTTACTTTAACTTTTTATGAAAATAAACATATATATTAAAAATTATCAACATGACAAGCAACCACTAAGGATCTCTCAATAAAGTTCCATAGAAATTGCCAAAATAAGGCGATTTTGAACGCCATCTATAGAGACTATCGCTATAAGTGCATAATCACATACTGGTCTGACCTAAACCAAAGTCCGTTTATAAACTAAGTGCCTTTTTCATAGACCTTGCTATTTTTTATACAATTCCATTAAGGTCCATTCAAGTTCATTAAAGTCCGCACATATGCCACTTGCTTTCAAAGCAAGATTCAAAACCACTGTTTTAACTTGTGCCCAAATCAAGTCAAACAACTTCAACAAGATAAGACGCCAATATATATGCATAATATTTTCAATCAAAATTGTGAGTTAGCTCATCTTTAACCTCAAAACAATAAAGATCCAAGCATCTACGTCCAACCTCAATCTAGTAACACCTTTCCTTCCTTCTCTTTCCTTACTTTTGCCTTCCCTTTTCCTCCAAACACCTTTAGAAGCTCACTGCTATTGCAAGTGGGGAGAGTTTGGCTTTGTTTCTTTAACTTCTAATAAGGTAGAATGTTTGGTAATGTGGTAATATGTCTTTAATCCAAATTTGAGTTTATTTGGTTAAGATTTACAATTGTTTTACTTTAAGAATTTATGAAAAAGAAGAAGACATGGATTTAGCTCACTTTTGCTTTATGAACTTGTGAATAATATACAATGATGTTCCTCTCCTTACATAGGCTCCATATAGTTTTGCCTAAGATTAGCTTCACCCCACGACCATGCCACGGAAGACTCACCTCCCATCACTTCTCATTTACATTTTTCTCCTTTATTCTAATTACACTTATATATTCTTAACATGATATTTCTCTTACCCTAATGGAATCTAGAATGTTCCATTCTTTATGAAGAGGTGTATCAATTGATTATTTGCTAATGTGTTCATTTGATCATTAGACAAGTGCATACGAGTTAAGACAACTTATGTCAATCGAAAAGCTGTGTATCGATAAACTGATTTCCAGTCACATTATCGATATTTCATTGACGAATATAATTTTGTAAACAATTTTCAAAAAAGTTTTTTATAATTATTCATTAATTAAATGATGTCTAATAAGGTTATAAAATTATATTTATAACACTTAATTATATTTCAAAATGTTTCGATATTCAAAGACAAATTGTTCGATTTTTCAGGTCGCTGCACTCTCCTACACTTGGAACATTTCATCCTCAAAATTCGAGAAAAAGATATCAAAGAATATATATATAATACTAATGAAATAGAATAAAAACTAAAATGCAATCAAAATAAATACTAAGTGACTCCACCTTAAGTGGTGACAACACTACAAAAGATACACGATATTAAGATATGAAATCTCTAGTCTAAGAACAAAACCTTATATGACTCTTTCAAACTATCCTCTATTTTTCATGTACATTTCTGAGGATACTCACGATGTTGTACCTTGACTAACTACACAATCTTTGTTCTCAATCGCTTCATATCTCTATGAGTAAAATAAATAAGGTATCTCAATACAGTCAAGTTTGGCTTAATCTATAATTTCTCCTACCGCGCTGCTTCCTTTATAATCGAAGAATCGTGCACAAACTTATTCAAATGCAACACATGAAATACATTGTGCACACCTGATAGCCCGATCGGTAACTCGACTCTATATGCAGGGTACCAATCCTCTCCAGAATCGGGAGTGGTCTTATATAATGAAAAGCTAACTTCCCAGCCTTCCCGAACCGGACTACAATTCTCATTGGAGAATCCTTTACAAACACAATGTCTCCAACTGAGAACTCCAATTCTCTACACCTCTAATCAGCATAGCTCTTATGTCAATTCTGTGCTTCCTTGATTCACTTTCGAATCCCTACCCAATACCATGGAGATTTGCAACAATGCCTCAAATGGTGCCATTTCAATACTAGCCTAATAACTGTTGTTGTATGAAAAACTCAACAAGTGATAAGTGTTCTTCCCACAAACCCCCAAAATCTAAAATGCATGCTCAGAGCAATTCTTCCAACACTCAATTTACCCTTTTTGTTTGCCCATCTATGCACCAATGGTAAGCGGTACTCAAACTAAGCTCGGTCCCTAATGATTCATGCAAGTCCTTCTAGAGCTAGCTTGTGGATATCAAATCTCTATCACTCACAATATCAAAAGGAATATCGTGCAATCAGATGATCTCCTTATCATATAATTTATATGCAATGACCCAGAATTTCATCCATTTGAAATTCATATATTTAATTGATTTTAAATATGCACAAGTTGATTTTATAAGCTAAATAAATAATATTTCGATTATCTAGGTTTAATTGGATAATTAAATTGTTAATTTAATATTTGAAATTGTGAAAATAATTGTAAATTATATTTAATATCAATAAAAATGATTTATAAAGTTGAATTAAATCATATTTGAATTAGAATGATGTTAGAGAACTTTTGAAATCGAACTAAAAGTTAATTTGCAAAAATCGAACATTTTGATATTTAATTGACGAGTAAAAATAACCATTTTTTAAATTGTCTCGGATTTTGACGAAACCAGTTTCATTGGATCCGTAATATTATATTATTGTAAGATTTCAAATTTAGTGTCAATCGGATTTACGATTTGTCCGGGGCAAGCTAAAACGCATAGAAATCGGTTTAATTGAATTTTAAATTTAAAATAGTCAATTCAGAAACCTATCTTCCAAATACAATCAAATTGGCTTCCGATATATATTCCATTGCATTCGGATTAGGGGTAAAACATTACAAATGCCAAGCGGCACGCTTCATTTGGAGTTCGGAAAAGTTTCGGGTGAATAGTGTTGCGAAATTTTCTATAAAAGGCCTCACTATTCTCTATTTTGTAAAACATTAGGGTTTTAAACCCTAGTCGCCGCTTCTATTTTAATGGATAGAAACGCATCCTCTTCCTGCTTGTTTTTCTTCAAATCCACACATTATTTTGAGAAATCTCCAACTACAAAGTTGAAGACGGCGACGAGATCTTCGTAACCAACGTTGGTGATCGAATTTGCTGTGACGTGGAGAGAGCTAGAGCCTCGTGTTGTGGCCGTGTTCATGGAGTTGGATCTCGTGCAGGGTGTGGCCGAGCTTCACTAGATGGTGGGTGAAGGTGGAGTCAAGTGCATGCTTTGAGACAATGGTGGTAGATCGATGTATAGATGAACGATGGAGGCTCGATAATTGATGGGAAGAGGCGGCTAATGGGTTTAGTTCGAACGTGCTAATCTGGAAAGAAGGAGAAGCAAAGGCAACGGCCTGATGTTGATGCAAGAAAATGAACGGCCTGGACTGGAACTAAGTTTTAAAAATAAAATAATTTGAGAATTTATTTATATTAAAATTCATATAAACTTTAAAACATCGTAGCTTCTTCATACGAAGTCCGTTTCGCACGAAACGAATTGCGTTGGGTTCGTATGGACGAACACTACGTGATGGAATTAGTTTGGAGTTGATTGGAGCTAGTGTGAATTTTGGGTAAAATTAAATGCACATTTAATTTTATTCGGAATAAAACACTACAACTGCTATTGGACGTAATGTGAGTACAACTTACTCTTTCTGACTCGCTGATATTTCTACATAAGTGAGAATAAACATTATTATATGATGATTGATGATTGTTTGTATGATATATGATATATGATATATTGATTGGTATTTGGATATATACCTGCCTAGTGGAGCAGATGACCCTATAAGTTCCTGTGTATGAGCGGATGACCCTCTGTACGCACGTCTGCCTCAAAGCGGACATTGTACACATAATCTAATATGTATATTTGCTGCAGGTGACAGGTTGGAGGGATCCAACTGGATTCCTCACCAGTATTGATTTATTTTCATATATTGTGATATATGTTGTCATCATATGATATATGATGTTTTGGATGCCATGATTATTGTATTTATTGCTGTTGCAGCATTGGGTCTATTTTTGGAATTTTAAAAATATTTAAGTGATGATCTCCAAATTTAAAAGGATTTTAAAGTGATTTTGGAAATATACGTTTTATTGAATTTTGAAGTTTTAAGTAAATAAATTTATTTTGAATAAATAAAAGTTATAATTTTTATGTTATAAAAATTATGATATTTGAGAAATATAATTGAAATGGGATTTTTAGAATGTGAAGTTAACTATTTTTTTAAATGGTTTATATAAGAGATTTATAAAATTGGTATTTTATAAATTAAAATACTGGAATTATAAAACGAATTTTATAAGTGTTAAAATGAAGTTATAAAAGGAGTTTATAAGTGAATAAGATTTATAATTGTGAAGTTATAAAATAAATGAATTTGTAGAATAAACGATTTATAAGTAACTAACTAATAAATTGGATTTGGCATTTAAAGGACATATAAATAGAAGTTGTTAATTAAGGTATTTTATAAGTTGAAGTTCTTATAAAATAATAAATGGAATTTGATTTTATAAATGGAATTTATAAACGTTGTTTTACAAATGTGAAATCAACTTATTTTGATAAGTTAAGTATTGATTTTTATTTAAAGTAATTTTATTCACAATTTTTGGCAGTTGATTATCAATTAAACTAAATGTTGAAATAATATTATATTTGGTAAACGATTTATATTCACGATTTTGGACAGCGAATAATATTTTTGAAATTAAATAAATATTTTGGGAAGTGGTGTTTAAATTGAATTAAAATGATTTAAAGTTGTTTTAAAATGTGTTAAGTATTGAAACCATAGATTTCAACATTCATTATTGAAATTGACGTTTTCGAGAAATAAGGAAATGATGGACTATAACACTGTTGTTATAGTAAATGATTTTCGAAAGGAAATGTTTTGTATAGTATTGGGATTTATATATCTATCTATTTTTTGAATCCCTAGACTAGTGATTTTGGGTTGTCGTAACGAGGTTTTACGCAACATTCGTTTTGACCCAAATAAATTTGTTTAAAGAGAATCTTTTTCTTAAAGAATAAAATATATACTTAATCGTGATTTAAGTATAAGTAATATTTTCTAAGTGTTGAAAATAAATTGATTTGTGAATTACTTATTAAATAAGTATTTGGAAATATTTTCCAATATAGAAGTTGAAATGGTTTTGAAGATATATATTGTTAAAGATAATTTGAAGTGGATTTTGGCAAGTGATTTAACTAATAAAAGATTAATTAAAAGGCCTAGTGATTGTTATGATGCTGAATATTTGTTTTTTTACTTTGATAATTAAATAACCGACTATCAAACTTTGCCAAATTTTAGTTCCTCGACTTGATGTGGGAACTATTTAGTCGTACCCTTTGTACGTGGTCTTCTGTGTAGGCTTGATATCGTTTGTGTTGAGGATGTTGATTTGTAAAGTGCGAAGTATTACTCCAATCTATTGAGCTTCCTTCTTGACCCCAAGGATAGCAAGTTGAAAGTTGGAGATGTGATAAGTCTATGAGGCTTAGTTGCTATTTGAGGTTGAGAAACGCTTTTGTGATGTTGGTGCGAAGAGACGGGATTAGATTTATCTAAATACCACTTCGGACCAACGTATATGCGACGATTGTGCATGTTGCTTAGGATGATATTGATAATCCGGAGTTTCATAGTGGGGGACTGCTTGTTGATCGTTTGGGGTTAAAATACCGATAGACATCCTGTAGCAGTGGTCTTTTCATTATGAAATATCCAATGTAAGGGTTATTCTCTACCAATCCTAGGGATTTCTCGACAGGATGTGGTAGGAAAGTACCTTCGGTTTGTCCTGTTTTTGGACAACTTGTATGGATTTTTGTCTGACATTGCATTTATATAGATTACATACATTGGATTTTACAAACGTACATCAGTGGTGGCGGAGAAGGCAACTTCTCTTAGCTTAACACCCTCCTTGAGACATACGAGCATAATGGTTGTACTTTTGTGGAAGGCAATTAGTAGTCAACGGAAATGGTCATGTAGCATTCAAAGTGATTGTGATTGTAAAAGGTAATCGTTACCTCGTCAGGCCTCATCAACCGGAAATGACCAAAACAGGGTTAGATGCAGCAGGGCTAAGTTGGTCATTCCCATTAGGATACGATCATCCTCTTCTAGATATATCTTTACACACTATGACGTCGTGTACCTGATTATTGTGGTTTGTATGCTACGAGGGCCCTTGATAAAGGTCGGTAATGACTGGAGGATGATATATTTGGTACCATCTAGTTATAGAGGTGGGCCGGTCTTGTGTTGGTAGAGGATCCTTTGTGATGGTCCTTGGTACATTTTTCTAGAGATGTACTGTCGGAAGGTAGTCGCTTTACCTGGTCATTTGTTTGGAAATCCAAACCCCACTACGAGCTATGATTTTGTTTGGAAAGGCGTGATGAATAGCCTCGAAATGCTATATGGGTAACCATTTCGACTATGATTAATATTATATGTATATACTAGACACTAGTATTATATAAAAGGATTTGATATGAAAGAAATGTTTTAGTTACCGTAAGGTAAAATCGTGTCCGTGTTTATGTGTGGGCGTGTCTTACGAGATACTTTTGTTTTGATAAAGGAAAAGTTTGGTAATTTAATAAATTCAGATGAGTGTGTTTCACATGCTGTTTTATCAGTCTGATCCGGGTGTTCTTCCCTTTCAATGCTCGGGTCAGACCGAGTATATTTACAGGTCTGGATTTGATGCCTTTGGAGCTTCAGCAAGAGAGCTGGAGATCTTCATTGCGTATATGTGTATTTGTTTTGATTATTGATTATCCGCCATGTTTAGTTTTTGTTTTAAATTAACGGCATTTGTAAGGACAGGTTATTATAATTGTTCGGGCTGATAACTGTTGATTGATTGTTGAATTCTGATTGATGTGTATATATATACAGTTTCTATTTTGTAAAGATCATTGATATGATATTATATATTTTCCGCTGCGATATGAGATTCTGTATTGTTCTTGTAACATTCCTGATTTTAAGGCCAAATTAATTTATTAATTAATTTGATCTTTGGAATTAAACTTTGAAATATTTTATAATTAATATAAAATTTTGAATTAAATTGTGAGATTAATTAGTAAAATTTATTTGAGTTTCTCCAAAAATAATTAAAATATTGGTTTTATAAATAAAATGTGAAAATAGAAATTAATAAAAGATTTAAAATTTATATATATGAATATAAATGAATTTTTAAATTTAATTTGGAATTTGAAATTCAAGAATGAATATTTTAAAAATTAATGGGATTTGAAGATACTATGTTTAAAATTAATAGAATTTGTTTTCTAATCATAATATGATGATTTTAAAATTTGTATTTTAAAATTAACATAATAATTTTCTAAAGGTTAAATTTGAAGATTTTCTTTAAAAAATATATTTTGTAAGTACATATTTTAAACTACGTAGAAAAGTACTACATAAACTTATGTAAAGTTATAAAATGAGATTGAAGTAAACAAGAACAAATAAGAGTTTTAAATATACATGTCTTTTGAAAATTTATAAGAAAACATATATGTGTGTGTGTGTGTGTGTGTGTGTGTGTGTGAAGAAATTGGGTTGTGAATTTATGAGATTTGATAAAAAATTTAATTGTGTTTCTTTATACTTGAAAATGAATATGTTAGTGCATATGGAATTAAATATAAAAAGCTTTGCTTTAGATATGTATATTTCTTTTGAAATAAAGAAGTTAAAGATAGTTTGTATACACATGTAAACATAAGAGAATGAGGGTTTAAAACTAAAATATTAACTGATTAAATCAAGGGGTTTAAACATAAATATACAAACATTTACAAGTGTAAACCTTTTAACACACATTTGAACAAGTGTAAGCCATGCACATAAGTAAATTTCCAAGTGTTGGCCAAATTTAACAAGTGGAAAAGATGATTTTCTTTTCAAAATTATTATGTAAATATCAAAAGAAGAAAACTGAGTTGTTCATTTATTCAGTTCAAGGAGAAACCATCCTCTCATTTTCTACAAATAAAAGAAAATTAAAATCCGAAATAAAACAAAGCCTTAAAACCCGAAAAATCATCTCAAAAGCAAATAAGTTCAGTTTTAATCAAACCAGGGAGAAATTCAAAATAACAAAGCATTTCAAAATCTATTTTAAACTTTTCCAATCCGGTAGCCAAGATTCAAAACATCTCCAACTCAATTCAAAGAAGTAGATCAGATTCAACTCTGAGTTCAAAAGCAACAGATGATTTTCTGGAATCAAATCTTAAAAGAAAAAAAAACCTAAAGCATGGAAAATCTAAACAAAAGCAAGTTCAAAGCATTTGAACATGAGATTTTCAAATTTGGAAGCTTTGAGACTGGAACAAAGCAATTCATGGATCTAAATTCAAGTCCATGTTCAACATGAAGCTTAGATCAAAATTCGAAAGCCTAAAGCAATTCAAAACAAAGTTAAAGCAGTGATTCAAATCCAACATCAAAGGATCTACTCTTTGTTCATCATCATAAACACTATGAGCAAACTCACTTATCTACCCTTGTGCCTTTGATATTCTGGTTTATACTTTAAGTATGATGGTTTAAATGTCCGCATGTTTGAATTTACTTATATCTGTGAGTGTGAATGTCTGGGTATATTCAAACACATATCTCTACTGAATGACAGTTCCTAAAATTCGTATACAAACTCAACTTTTTATTTATACAAATTCAAGACACGATTTCTAAAAGAAAAATGACTGAAACAATATAATATCATAGTTAAAATTTATTCCATGTGTTTATGTTATATATATATGTTTCAAAAATGAAGAAAAACAGTAGAAATCATATGTATGTTGAAAATCAGTGTTCGAGTTTTCAAATTTGGATTTCACAATATGATTTGTGATAGGAAAAATGATTTTTAATAATAAAATCAGGATTTTAAAGTTGTTATTCAAAGAAATCACAAGTTGAACAATTTTTTCATTTTTATAAAAATCTGGTGATCTCGACATGGAGTTAGTAGTCAAGATTAATGGTGAAATTGGCTTGTATGTGGTAGAATCGTGGAAAAATATTCGCAAATTTTATAATTTGCTGGGGTGAGAGATTGACGTGATTTTAGTGCTTTGTACCCAGATATTGTCCATGAGGTTTGGGGGAAAAAGTTATCATAAACGTGACATCGGAAGGTACCAGACCAGAGGGAAAAGGTGTATGGGGTCGTGACGAAGTTTTGGACGAGCCAGCGAGATCTTTGGCGATCGACTTGTTCGGAATGAGGTGATTCAGATGTTCGGTTTGGATTTCAGTTGGTTCAATAATACTCGAATTCGATCTCGATCTCGTTAATGATTCGAAAATCTATGCGTACGTAGCGAGATAAAATATGTTCGATGAATTGGTGGTGATCGGTGACTTATTGGTGATCGACGACTTGGTCGGAGGGGGCCAGCTTGATCATGCACATGCACAAATGACCTCGTGTATCTATTTCAGGTCGGTAGTTTGGGAAAGAAAACGAACAATCGGGTTCATGCTCGAGTTTGCTACCGGGGAAGTGAGGGTTTTGCTCGAGTGTGTTATTGCGTTGTTCGAGTGTTCAATTTTACAAAAGGAAGTTTTTTTTAAAATAAATAAAACAAAGTAAAATAAGAAGAAGAAGGGAAATTTGCTTAGGGTTTTAACCGGAAATGGTCTTGAGAGGAATGGCTATGAGCTTGGGGTTTGGTTCAACAAATTTCGAACAAATTTATTTAAACCAAATTTTGAAGTTTATTTGAACAAATAAGTTTTTAAAAGATTGAAAACAAGATTTTCCCAAAGTAAGATTAATTTATAATATTTTAAAACAAGTTTCAAAGTTTAAATGTTAAAGTAAATATTTGAAATTGTTTTGTTTTAAATAACCATATATTGGGAAATTGTTTAATTTAAAATCTTTAAGTGTCTTCAAATGTGATTTGATGAATGTGATTTAGAAAATAATTTATTAATGTTTTTAAGTTGATTAATCAAATAATTAAAGGTAAATTAATCTATGATTAAAAGATAATTATTTAAAGGTGATTAATCAAGGGTTAATTAATTATTGTGATTAATCAAGGAATAATTAATTTGAGTGAATTTATTAAGGATATGTAATTAATGAAGTTAATTAATGATAAATGATTAAAGGTAATTAATTACTTAAAAGATAATTAATTAATGAAAGTAATTAGTGATAATTAATTAAGGGTTGATTTATGTGATTAATTAAGGATAATTAATTATATGGTAATTAAGTAAGGGTTAATTTATTTATGTGATTAATTAATAGATAATTAAAATAATTAAAGGTTAATTATTTAATAATTAAAGGTAAATCGATCTATTAATTAAGGTTAGTTAATTAACAATTAAAGGTTAATTAATTTATTATTAAATGTTGATTAATAAATGATTAAAGAATAATTAACCAAATGTTTTGTAATTAATTAATGTTAATTAACTAGGATTAGTAATTGAATTCAAAAGTAGTTAATCTGATTTAAATAAATCAAATAATTAAGTTGATCTTACTTATGGATGTTTGGATTCTATTGAATGTTTGAATGGTTTGGTATCCCCTATATGTGATGCTTTGTGATACGAATTATTCTAATTCGTGCTGTAAACTATGATGTAATTTATTCATATGTGATGTAATTTATTCATCTGTAATGTAATTTATCCATTAGTGATGTAGCTTATTTATCTGTGAATCTGTGTATATAGATAAGCATTATTGGAATATACCCGTTATCGATATCGATACGATTGAATCTCTAATGATTGATGTTGTTGCACTATTGTGTGAAACCCCTGGACTACACCCTACACACACAAATATGGATTGCACAAGGAAATCAGTTAAGTCACAGATTTTTCAACAATTTTAAAGATTGAATTCTTGAATCCAAAATAGTTTTTGTAACATCCTAAAAATTTATTAATTAAAATTAATAATATATTTTAAACTCTTGGAATTTAATTTGAAATTAAATTGAAAAGTCTCAAACAATTAAAATAAGTGATAATCATATATGAATAAATTCTAATTTCTTTTGAGCTAATTTTTTTTAAACATAATGAATGTTTTAAAGAGTCATTTGAATTTAAAATTTTATACATATATATATATATATATGTATATTGCATATATGATTAGAATTGAATATATATTGAAATTGAATTTAAATTGTTCAAGATATGTGTGGATATATAAATGGACATAAATGGTTATATTTCATGTTTGAATTGAAATTTGAATTGAAATTTGAAATAAATGTTTTTAAAAATAAGTGGCATTTAAAATCATTAAGGAGTAATGTATATAATGTAAATATTGGTTAAAGCAATTCTTTTAACATTGTATATATATACAAATGAATCAAGGGTGTATTCATTTATAAAGTGAATATGATATAAAAATTTATTAAAAAAATTCTTTTGTCTTGTAAAATTACAAATACTAAACATACACAAAGGAGATGGAGTAAAGAAATTAACATGCATTGAGATCTCATGACTATTTTTTTATAAATGGCATTCAATATCATTGCTTGAATAAAATAATAAGAATTAAAGATTATAGAAAACTTTTTTGCTTCCATTTTCAAATTATTTAGTCACACCAAATCTCTTAAAGTACAGTAACAAAAGATTGAGCATTTCAAACTCCAACACTCGAGAAAAAAAATCAGAAAGAAAACTGCCAACTTTCTTTCAATTCAAAAGTTAAAATCTGAAGATCTTTCTAAACATCAAGCTGTAGATTTACACTCCATCTCTCAGGTAGATTTTTAAACTTTATAGTTTAATGAATTTATTATTTCAAAAATCAAGTTTTAACATAAACCAATTCAAAAACCGCAGGCTAGTTTAAAACAAGTGCTTCACTTTTTTAGGCTAAGGAAACAGTGCAAGATTTCTGAAATAAATTAAGGCAAGTGAATTTCTTTTAAAGATTTGAATTTGATGTTGTTAATTAGCAATAAAGTATGAATCTAAGAAATTGAATCAATCAGTTGCAGGGGAAAATCAAGTTCAAAGGCTAGATCTATTTCTGGACTTCAAGTAGCAGAAAAAAAAGAAGAAAAATTTTCTCTCTTGAATAAGGAATACAAACTGTAAGTAATTAAAGATTGTTTGTTATTGATGAAATAAACAAATGAATAGAACAGAAGTTAAGCAAAGTTTTGTATTAACGAACTTTGGAGATTTAACTTCAAGATTTAAAGAAGGAAAAAGAAACATAGGCTTCATCCTTACTTTTGAAAACTGTCAGGATCTTTCTGTCTTCAGGAAAAAGGTGAGTAAACCTTTGATCTTTTCAATCATTAGTTGTTGTATGAATGCCTGAATGATGTTAAAGACTTTTGTATGTGAACAAGTTTGTGTGCTTGTGTTTTCTTTTGCCTGGAATGTTAAGATCAGGATTTTCTTTCTTGTTCTTCTGTTCCTCTAACTCTCTGGTTTACAGAGTAAACATGGCAAATCAAAACCCATCTCTCTCTCATTTCCTGAAATTGAGTGGTAAAAAAATTAAAGTATTAACTTAATCATACATCATGCTGGAAATTAATCAAGGCAAAACAATATTGCTTTCTTTTTTTTCTTTGGAAAATGTGAAAACACAGTCACATTTAAGTCTCTGGTTTACAGAGAAAACCATGCAAAATTCAAGATCTCTCTCTCTCTCTCTATCCTTCTCTGAAATTAAAGTATAAACAAATTAAAGTGATGTTTGGACATGCATTATGTTTAGTAACTGACCAAAGCAAAGAAACATGTTTTATTCTTTCTGGAAAATGTAAACACAGTCACAATCCAAATAAGCAAGAAATTCGAACCTCACAGATTTTTATTTCAGTAATGTTATTCGAATCCCCTTTAAAAATAATGAATTAAGAACTTTTTCATTAAGTTTTCACTGAGATATTGGGGTTGATCATAAAGTTGAACTTTTGCCAAATTCTGATGATCCAAACGTTGGTGGGCCTCGAGTTCGTCATCAGAGCTAGATTGAATGTTCGAGATCACTAGAAAATACAAGTGGAATTTGCAAAACCTTAAAATTTTAATTCGAGATCAAATTAGGGTTTAATAACCCATTTCTGTTCACGTTTGAAATGATGGTGCTGCGCCATCATAGGGTGATCGGAATTCGTGCCTTCGACTCCAATCGCGGCATCGTACGTTGATGGAGCTTCGGTCGAATTTTGGTGACCGCTGACGGCCAAAGGAGGTGGGGCAAGAACAATTTCTGGTGATGGCTTTTTGATGGAGTACGGGTTGAGGTACTTGATTTCGATCTGGCAAATGTTAGTGTTATGGGGTGGCTCGATGGGTCGAGAACGTCGTTGTCGACCTGACGACGGTCGTATCTTTGGCCAGTGATGACCAAGACGGTGTGCAACTTGCACACGGCCTTGATTCTATCAGCAGTTTGTTTTTGGAGGTGACGATGTTTGACTCGAAGCACTACTCGGGGATTTGGGAAGAAGACTCGAAGTCAAGTTTGCGTCATTTTGGCGTTTCACCGGGTCGCTGTAAAAATTTAAACAAATTTTTGTGAAAATTTTTATACGGGTCATTTTAAGTAAAAACTCGAAGTAATGGGCATTTTTCTTAGGGACGACTCGGGATGGCCTCGGGTTGGCTATAAAACAGCAAAATCCAGTTTTAACAAAAAAATTAAAAACATAAGTTAAATAATTTTCTGAATACATTCTTTATTAAATAAAGGTAGTTGTTAATGGAGGATGAAGTAAATAATATTGAAATGTTTTTCTGAAATTAATGGAATTCAAAGATATTTCAAATTCATATTTTTAAATAAAAATTGTTTTACGTTTAACTTAATAAAAAATTGAGAAGTAAATCAAATGCTCAAGTGTTAATTTAAAAATCAAATTTATTTATATGATGAAATATGATTTAACAATTAATGATTTGTAATTACTTTATAATTAAAAGTCAATTAATTAAAAAATAGTTAATTAATAAAAGTATTTAAGATTTAATTAATTAACGATTAAGAATTAACAAATTAAGATAATCAATTAAAGAATAAATAATTAATAAAGCCAATTAAGATCTGATTAATTCATAGTTAAGTAAAATTAATCATTGATTTAAAATAATTAATAAAGATAATTATATAGTTAATTCACCTTAATCGAAGATGGTTGACTATCATCAAATATTCTGTAGTGGATTGATATTTTTGTTGTGATACTGTGATTTCTTTGTGCTGAACTGTGATTTGTGATTTGTTTCTATGTGTATATGAAAATCCCTTTTGACCGTAAAATGACATTTAAACTTCGATGCGACAAGGAGTCGGATTCTGTTAGTTATCCGAAACCCACATCGTACCCTGAATGTGAATCCTTGTAATTGATACACCCACGTGTTTTAAAATTAAGCGTTCACTATTCGGATTAGTCGGGAGAGGACCTTTGTGTCATATAACCCATTCTGAATAGTGATTCGACAGAATGAATAGCATTTGAAGACGGTGATGAAGACCATATGTCTTCGAAAACGATAGGATAACCTATCGATTGTCTCTGCACTGAGTTGCTTCGGTATAGTGATCTCTACCTGTGATGGAGAGTCCGATCGGAATTGTGGACACCCGAATTTGCAAGGGCTTCTTCCTTTATTGGACGAATTGCCTTCGGTTCTGTTCGAACCCAGAACAGACTTGTATGGTTGTGTCTGACACTACACTTTGAGATATAAAGCCGATTTCCTTCAAATACGTATCTGTTGGTGACGGAGAATTTATTCTCTTATCTTAACACCCTTCTTTGAGACGTACGAGCTCAGAGGTTATGTAGTTGAAGGTTATCAGCGATATACTCCCAGTTTAGTAGTGTGTCATGCTAAGTGCTGCTATGAGTTGGTGATCATTTATTGATCATTTATGATCAAAGCATGGCTTTTGTGTAAAGCGTAGCTTTGTGTACGAGACCTCATCGGACCTCTCACCCCGGAAATGGTCGAAACAGGAAAGATGCGACAAGGTTATGAGGGTCGCACCCTTTAGGGTATGTCATCTCCTTTTGGAAAAAGGTGGTATCATGATATGGATCCTAGATGCTTTACCTATGTGGTTGCTGCAATCTCATTTACTGTGTGGTTGTTGCTTTGTGGTAGAGGGCCCTGGGATAAAGGCCGCAAACGACCGGGGGGTGGCATACTTGAGTAGTAGTTACCTAGTTACAGGGGTAACCAGGCCTTGTGTTGGCAGAGAGCCGGGTAGGTTCTCGAGACGTCCCTCCAGAGGCATACCCACGTGGCAGTAGGAAGTTCCTTAGCCTAACCATTTGTTAGAAATCCAAAGAAACAATACTAGCCCTGTATGGTTTTAGTTGTATAACCTACCATGCAGCGTGGCGGTAACCTGCCACAAAACATGGTGGCTATAGTAGGCATCCAATAATAGTTGTATGCTGGCTAAGATTAATATTATACTTTCGAAATGGCTTTCTACACTATGCACTAGTAATAATACCAAAGAATCTTTCCCGTATTAAGCATATTTGACTATCATAAGAAGAAATCTCCTCCAATTCTGTGATTGAATTGTGTGTGTGGTGGGAGGTCTTATGGTAGTTTCATTTTCCAAAAGCATACTAGATTTTCTTTTATAAATCTTGTTTATCTAAAAGCAACTGTTTTTGTTTACTCATACTAGTCCCATGACTGGCTCGGAGTTTACCGTTTCCATTCTAAACTCTAGGTGCCCATCACTTCCACTTGGGTAGCCTAGTAGCAGGTTTCTGTGTTTTGGTGTTAGCTGTATTTGGAGTCTTTTGGTTCGAAGATTATCGGTTTTTGGAGGCTTTTACCTTGGAGATGTTTTGGAAGCTTTTGGATCTCAAGGTGCTTAATTTGGAAGTTCACTATCACTCTATTTCCTTGAAGACTTTTGGCATATGATCACTTGTTGTTCTATTATGATGTTCTAGTTGGAGTTGTGATATATGTATTATGATACTCTGATGTTGTAACGGATATTATGATGATGCTGTATTTGTGATGTAATGCATGATATTCATTTTGTTTCCGTTGTTTTATATTCATCTAATGTTGTTATAAGCTCCAACCGACTAGAGTTTGATGTTTGAATCTTTGGCAGTCGAATACAAGTGAGGTATTTGATTTTAATTTTCGAACATTAGATTTCGGGTCGTGACGGTGGTATCAGAGCTAAAGGTTGAGTAAGAACTTTAGTTACAGAGTATAACACATTAGACGACTCATTAGAGATAGGGTGAAGTATACCCTAGAATGAGTATAACCGAGACCGAAACCCTGAATTTTCTAAGTCTATTTCCTTTAACTATTGATATCCCTTAAGATATCTCGTCCGAATATCTAATCAATTTTCTTACTAATTACATATAGTAAGGATGAGCGGACGAAGAGGAAGAGCTGGGGGGCGAGGAAATGCCACAGCACCTAGCCAAGTTCCCCCAACAGCAGAAGCAGCTTTATCTACTCAGCATCAGCCGAATCTGGCTGATTTATACAAGAGTTTCTTAAGGCTTGGTGGTAGGCAGTTCACCGGCAAGGAGTCGATTGTTGAGGCCCAGGCTTGGATCAGATCATGTGAAAGAATCTTTATGGGCTTAAGCTGCAAGATTATCAGATGCGTCTCATAGCTTCTTGGTAACTTCAAGAAGAAGCCTTAGCATGGTGGGAGACAGTCACTGTTGACGAGCCAGAAGACGAGTTTACTTGGAAGAGATTCAAAGAAATATTTAAGAAGCGCTGCATGCCATCAGCTGGGATTTCACGAATGTATCAAGAATTCATAGACTTAAAGCAGGGGATTTTGTCATCGAGAAGTATCTAAACAAATTCAATGAATTGCCTCGTTTCGGTCCAAAATTGGTGAACACACCTTTAAAGAAGAATGAAAGGTTCATTCGTGGGATGAATAAAAAGTTTCACGAAAGGATGACTGGACACGTCAAAGAATCCTTTTTTAGGTTTGGTTGACATGGGGTACAGATGTGCTACACTTGAGATGCAAGAAGCCCCGGTGGAGAAAGGAAATTAGAGCAAACAAAGTTGGAAAAAGAGGAAATTTGGAGGCAAGAAACCATGGCACGGTAAGGAGAAAATGAAGAGCAATTAGGGAAGCATAGCAGATAATGTCACTTGCTATAATTGTCTAGAAAAAGGCCACTACTCAAACAGCTGCAAGAAGCCAAAGAGAAATCAATCGGTTCAAGCAAAGCCCAGAAAATGCTATTATTGTCAGAAATTGGGACATGAAGTTAGAGACTGCCCAGTCAAGAAGCAAGCTCAGACAGCAAAGGTGTACATAGTCAAAGAAAAACCTGCATCTTCCAAAGCAGAAAAAGGGAAAGGAGTTCTGGAAGGTAATCCCACTATTTATGATAGCATTGTTAGAGTTCTATTTGACACGGGTGCTACACATAGTTTTATCTTTCAACAAGCTATAAATGAATTGAATCTTGAACCCGTTTTTGTTGATGAGCCTATATGCATAAAGAATCCAGCTGGAGGTTCCGCAAACCTCTGTCTTCGATGTAGAGATGTTGCTGTCTCATATCCTTATTACCAATTCCCTATTGGTCTTTTTGTCCTTGATTTTAACGAGTTTGAAGTCTTACTCGGAATGGATTGGCTAGCAAAATATGAAGCCGGATTGGATTGCAATAATCGATTGATTTTAATCAAAACCGAATTTGGAGATTTCATCGAGATTTCTTGTGAGGACCCTAGTACTAAAAAAGAATGGTTGATGTATAATTTGGGTTATCCCGAACCCATTCTGGGGTCCATACCCATTGTTAGAGATTTTCCAGATGTGTTTGAAGAAGTGAAATCTCTACCTCCACACCAAGAAATAGAATTCAGAATCGACCTTGTAGCCAATGCTCGTCCTGTCGTTCACGCAAGTCATAGGATGGCACCAAGGGAAAGGGTTGAATTAGTCCAACAAACCAATGTTTTACTAGAAAAAGGCTTGATTCGGCCCAGTGTTTCTGATGGGGTTCAATCGTCGTGTTTGTTGCTAAATCGGACGGATCGTTGAGATTATGTGTGGATTACCGCGATCTCAATAAGCTGACGCTCAAGAATAAATTTCCTCCACCAAGAATTGATGATCTATTTGATCAATTTCACGGCGCTCATTTCTTTTCAAAGATGGATCTAGCCCAGGGGTTCCATCATCTACGAACTGCCGAAGATTGTGTTCATTTGACAGCTTTCAAGAGTCCCAATATGTTCTATGAATGGTTAGTCATGCCTTTCGGGCTAACTAATGCTCCAACATACTTCGTGGATCTTATGACTCGTGTGTTTCGGGAAGTATTGAATAAATTTGTGCTCGTATTTATTGATGATATTTTGGTCTATCCCAAGACCGAAGAGGAGCATGCCGAGCACCTTAGAATCATTTTGGAGATATTGAGGAGAAATATTTTATTCACTAAATTTTCCAAATGTCATTTCTGGGTCAAAGAAGTTAAATTTCTCGGCCATATTGTTAGTGAAGAAGGGATTTCTATTGATCCTAACAAAATTTCTGCTATTCTTGATTGGAGAAAACCTACTACACCAAAAGAAGTTCGAAGCTTTTTGGGTTTAGCGAGTTATTATCAGAAGTTTGTTCAGGACTTTCCGAAGATAGCTAGTCCATTGACTAAGCTAACAGTGAGGAATGAAAAATCCAATTGGACTCCAAAATGTGACGAAGCTTTTCAAGAATTGAAGATGAGATTAACCACCTCTCCTTTTCTCGCTATTACCAACGGGAACCAGGGTTTATCTATTTATACCGGTGCTTGTGGTGAAGGTTTGGGTGCGGTATTAATGAAGAATGGGAAGGTAATTGCCTACGCGAGTAGACAATTACGTCCTCATGAAAGAAATTATCCAACCCATGATTTGGAGCTTTTAGGTGTTATCTTCGCTTTGAAAATATGGCGACATTATCTTCCGGGTAAGAATCTTTTCATCTTTCTCAATAATTTATGAATTTAACTTAACTTAACAAATATACTTATCGAACTTTCTTCATTCTCGGTGAAAAATTCAAATTATTCACCAACCACAAATCTTTGGAATATCTCTTCTCCCAGAAAGATCTGAATTTGCAACAACAACGTTAGTTGGAATTTCTGGCATCTTATGACTAGATATCCAACATACGCCCGGAAAAGACAATGTAGTTGTCGACGCTTTAAGTAGGAGGCATGATGTTCTTGTATATCTTGTTGTTACTCCTACCCTCCTTGAAAAGATCGCCAGCAAGCAGACTGAAGACAAGTTTCTTTGGGAAATTCGTAGAAGAATATGTCGAGGTGAGGATTCCAGTTTTGGGATTGATGATAATGGAGTTATAAGGATGAAAGTTAGGATTTGTGTCCCAGGCATCCCTGATCTGAAACGAGAAGTGTTAGATGAATGTCACAAATCTAAATTTAGCATCCATCCAGGAGTTAACAAGATGTATAGAGATATCAAAAGAACTTTCTGGTAGAAGATGATGAAAAGGGACATATTTTTTATGTACGTCGCTGTGCTACTTGCCAACAAATCAAAAGCGATCAAAAGAAAATGACGGGTTTACTTCAGCCTTTAGAGGTGCCCAAGTGGAAATGGTACCAAGTATCGATGGATTTCATCGACGGTTTGCCTCGTGCTCGGAAAGGCAATGAAGCAATTTGGGTCATTGTGGACCGTTTGACTAAGACAGCCCACTTCTTGCCCGTGACGGCAGCAAGTTTAGAAGAGTTATATGTGAAAGAAATTTTCCGTCTCCATGGCATTTCTAGCAACACAGTGAGTGATCGTGATTCGATCTTCATTAGTAGATTTTGGGAAGCATTTCAAGAAGCATTGGGAAAAAAACTGAATTTCAGCACCGCTTATCACCCACAGTCTGATGGGCAGACTGAGTGGATTAACTGAATCTTAGAAGACCTATTGCGAGCTTGTATACTTGATTTTGTGGTTCTTGGGAGGACCATTTGCATCTGGTCGAGTTCTCTTATAACAATAGCTATCAGGCCAGTATAGAGATGGCTCCTTTTAAGGCTTTATATGGTCGCCCGTGTCGATCACCGGCATGCTGGATCGAGGCTGGTGATAGACTCGTTCTCGAAACGGATATGATTAAAGAAACCATAGAGAAAGTTGATTTTATTCGGAAGAAACTGAGAACTGCTCAGAGTCGTCAAAAGAGTTATTATGATCGCAGAAGAAGGGATTTGGAATTCCAGATTGGAGATTCTGTCTTTCTTAAAGTATCTCCTATGCGAGGTGTATTGAGGTTTGGGAAGATCGGTAAGCTGGCACCACGATATATTGGTCCTTTTCCTATTTTGGAGAGAATCGGTTCTTTAGCCTATCGAGTGCAGTTGCCTAGCTGGTTATCTGGCATGCATGATGTATTCCACATTTCTAACAATCGGAAGTATGTGCACGATCCGGAGAGTATTATTGAAGAAGCAGCTGAACAGGATCTCGAAATCACCCCTAATTTGACAGTTAAAAGAGAGTCGATAAAGATTGTGGATCGTGAAGAAAAGAAATTGAGGAACAAAGTTGTGAGGATAGTAAATGTACAGTGGAGTGGCGATCCAAGGGACTGCACTTGGGATACTAAAGATAATATGCAGAAATCATATCCCAATTGTGAGTGGATATCTCGGCTTAAGCTGGCAAGCCAATTTCCTTATTCTTTCTGAATTCGTATATTCTTTGTTTGTTTTTCTCTCTCTTTCAAATTTCAAGGACAAAATTTTCGTAAGGAGGGGATATCTGTAACATCCCAGAATTTATCAATTAAAATTAATAATATATTTTAAACTCTTAGAATTTAATTTGAAATTAAATTGAAAAGTCTCAAAGAAATAAAATAAGTGATAATCATATATGAATAAATTCTAATTTCTTTTGAGTTAATTTTTAAAAAAAATAATGAATTTTTTAAAGAGTCATTTGAATTAAAAATTTTATACATATATGTATATTGCATATATGAGTAGAATTGAATATATATTGAAATTGAATTTAAATTGTTCAAGATATGTGTGGATATATAAATGGACATAAATGGTTATATTTCAAGTTTGAATTGAAACTTGAATTTAAATTTAAAATAAATGTTTTTAAAAATAAGTGGCATTTAAAATCATTAAGGAGTAATGTATGTATATACAAATGTATATATATACAAATGAATAAGGGGTGTATTCATTTATAAAGTGAATATGATATAAAAAATTATTAAACAAATTCTTTTGTCTTGTAAAATTACAAATACTAAACATACACAAAGGAGATGGAGTAAAGAAATTAACATGCATTGAAATCTCATGATTATTTTTTTACAAATGGCATTCAATATCATTGCTTGAATAAAATAATAAGAATTAAAAATTTATAGAAAACTTTTCAGCTTCCATTTTCTAATTATTTAGTCTCACCAAATCTATGAAAGTACAGTAACAAAAGATTGAGCATTTCAAACTCTAACACTCAAGAAAAAAAAATCAAAAAGAAAACCGCCAACATTCTTTCAATTCAAAAGTTAAAATCTGAAGATCTTTTTAAACATCAAGCTGTAGATTTACACTCCATCTCTCAGGAAGATTTTTAAACTTTATAGTTTAATGAATTTATGATTTCGAAAATCAAGTTTTAACATAAGCCAATTCAAAAACTGCAGGTTAGTTTAAAACAAGTGCTTTAGTTTTTAGGCTAAGGAAACAGTGCAAGATTTTTGAAATAAATTAAGGCAAGTGAATTTCTTTTAAAGATTTGAATTTGATGTTGTTAATTAGTAATAAACTAAGAATCTAAGAAATTGAATCAATCAGTTGCAGGGGAAAATCAAGTTCAGAGGCTAGATCTATTTCTGGACTTCAAGTAGCAGAAAAAAATTCTCTGTTGAATAAGGAATTCAAACTGTAAGTAATTAAAGATTGTTTGTTATTGATGAAGTAAACAAATGAATACAACAAAAATTAAGCAAAGTTTTGTATTAACAAAGTTTGCAGATTTAACTTCAAGATTTAAAGAAGGAAAAAGAAATACAGGCTTCATCCTTACTTTCGAAAACCGTTAGGAACTTTCTGTCTTCAGGAAAAAGATGAGTAAACCTTTGATCTTTTCAATCATTAGTTGTTGTATGAAAGCCTGAATGATGTTAAAGACTGTTGTATGTGAACAAGTTTGTGTGCCTGTGTTTTCTTTTGCTTGGAATGTTAAGATCAGGATTTTCTTTCCTATTCTTCTGTTCCTCTAACTCTCTGGTTTAAGAGTAAACCATGGCAAACTGAAAACCCATCTCTCTCTTATTCTCCTGAAATTGGGTAGTAAACAAATTAAAGTATTGACTTAATCATACATCATGCTGGAAATTAATCAAGACAAAACAATATTGCTTTCTTTTTTTATTCTGGAAAAGGTGAAAACACAGTCAATTTAAGTCTTTGGTTTGCAGAGCAAACCATGCTAAATTCAAGATCTCTCTCTCTATCCTTCTCTGAAATTAAAGCATAAACAAACTAAAGTGATGTTTGGACATGCATTATGTTTAGTAACTGATCAAAGCAAAGCAACATGTTTAATTCTTTTTTGGAACATGTAAACACAGTCAAAATCCAAATAAGCAAGAAATTCGAACCTCACAGATTTTTATTTCAGTAATCTTATTCGAATCCCCTTTAAAAATAATGAATTAAGAAAACAAAATTCAAATTTTTCATTAAGTTTTCACTAAGATATTGGGGTTGATTAGAAAGTTGAACTTTTGCCAAATTCTGATGATCCAAATGTTGGTGGGCCTCGAGTTCGTCGCATAGCTAAATTGAATGTTCTAGATCGCTAGAAAAACACAAGTGGAGATTATAAAACCTTAAAATTTTAATTCAATGTCAAATTAGGGTTTAATAACCCATTTCTATTCACGTTTGAAATGATGGTGCTGCGCCATTATATGGTGACCGGACTTCATGCCTTCGGTGCCAATTGCGGCGTCGTACGTTGATAGAGCTTCGGTCGAATTTTGGTGACCGCTAACGGCCAGAGAATGTGGGGCAAGACCATTTTTTGGCGATGGGTTTTTGGTGGAGTACGAGTTGAGGAACTTGATTTCGATCGTGGCAAATGTTAGGGTTTTAGGGTGGCTCGACGGGTCGAGAACGTCGTCATCGACCTGACGACCGTCGTAACTTTGGCCAGTGATGACCGGGATGGCGTGCAACGTGCACACGACCTTGATTGTATCAGCAGTTTGTTTTTGGAGGTGACAACGTTTGACCCGAAGCACTACTCGTGGATTTGGGAAGAAGACTCGAAGTCAAGTTCGCATCGTTTCAGCGTTTCACCGGGTCGTTGTAAAAACTTAAACAAATTTTTGTGAAAATTTTTATATGGGTCATTTTGGGTTAAAACTCGAAGTAATGGGCATTTTTCTCGGGGACGACTCGAGACGGCCTCGGGTTGGCTATGAAACAGCAAAATCCAGTTTTAACAAAATTTTGAAAAACATAAGTTAAATAATTTTCTGAATACAGTCTTTATTTAATAAAGGTAGTAGTAAATGGAGGATGAAGTAAATGATATTGAAATGTTTTTCTGAAATTAATGGAATTCAAAGATATTTCAAATTCATATTTTTAAATATTTTTTTTTTTTCATTTAACTTAATAAAAAACTAAGAAGTAAATCAAATGCTCAAGTGTTATTTTAAAAACCAAATTTATTTGTATGAAGAAATAATGATTTTACAATTAATGATTTGTAATTACTTTAAAGTTAAAATTTAATTAATTAAAGAATAGTTAATTAATAAAAGTAATTAAGATTTAATTAATTAACGATTAAGAATTAATAAATTAAGATAATCAATTAAAGAATAAATAATTAATAAAGCCAATTAAGATCTGATTAATTCATAGTTAAGTAAAATTAATCATTGATTTAAAATAATAAATAAAGATAATTATATGGTTAATTCACTTTAATCGCATTCATCTTAATCGAAGATGATTGACTATCATCAAATATTCTGTACTGGATTGATATTTCTATTGTGATACTATGATTGCTTTGTGATGAACTGTGATATGTGATTTGTTTCTATGTGTATGTGAAACCCCTTTTGCCCGTAAAATGGTATTTAAACTTCGATGCGATAGGGAGTCGGATTCCAGTTAGTTATTCGAAACCCACATCGAACCCTGAATGTGAATCCTTGTAATTGATACACCCACGTATTTTAAAATTAAGCATTCACTATTCGGATTAGACGGGAGAGGACCTTTGTGTCATATAACCCATTCCGTATAGTGATTCGACGGAATGAATAGCATTTGAAGGCGAAGATGAAGACTGGGTGCCTTCGAAAATGATAGGATAACCTATCGATGGTCTCTGCACTGAGTTTCTCCGGTATAGAGATCTCCAGCTATGATGGGGAGTCCAATCTGAATTGTGGACACCCGATTTGCAAGGGCTTCTTCCTTTATTGGATGAAGTGCCTTCGGTTCTGTTCGAAACTGGAACAGACTTGTATGGTTGTGTGTCTGACATTACACTTTGAGACATAAAGCCGATTCCTTTAAAATACATATCTGTTGGTGGCGGAGAATTTATTCTCTTAGCTTAACACCCATCTCTGAGACGTACGAGCTCAGATGTTATGTAGTTGAAGGTTATCGGCGACATACTCCCAATTTGTTAGTGTGGCATGCTAAGTGATGTTGTGTGTTGATGATCGTTTGTTGATCATTTATGATCAAATCATGGCTTTCATGTAAAGCGTAGCTTTGTGGACGAGACCTCAACGGAGCTCACACCTCGGAAATGGTCGAAACAGGAAAGATGCGTCAAGGTTACGAGGGTCGCACCCTTTAGGGTATGTCACCTCCTTCTGGAAAAAGGTGGTATCATGCTATGTAACCCAGATGCTTTACCTATGTGGTTGCTGCAATCTCATTTACTGTGTGGTTGTTGCTTTGTGGTAGAGGGCCCTCGAATAAATGGTCGCAAACGGCCGGGGGGTGGCACACTCGAGTAGTAGTTACCTAGTTAAAGAGGTAACCCGGCCTTGTGTTGGTAGAGAGCCGGGTAGGTTCTCGAGAAGTCCCTCCAAAGTCGTACCCACGGGGCAGTAGAAAGTTTCTTAGCCTGACCATTTGTTGGAAATACAAATAAACGATACGAGCGCTGTATGATTTTAGTTGTATAACCTGCCATGCAGCGTGGCGGTAACCTGCCACAAAACATGATAGCTGTAGTAGGCATACAATAATGGTTGTATGTTGGCTAAGATTAATATTATACTTTCGAAATGGATTTCTACACTATGCACTAGTAATAACATCAAAGAATCTTTCCCATATTAAGCATATTTGACTATCATAAGAAGAAATCTCCTCCAATTCTGCGATTGCATTGTGTGTGTAGCGGGAGGTCTTATGGTAGTTTCATTTTCCAAAAGCATACCGGATTTTCTTTTATAAATCTTTTTTAGTTAAAAGCAACTATTTTTGTTTACTCATACCAGTCCCATGACTGACCTGAAGTTTAATGTTTCCTTTCTAAACTCTGGGTGCCCATCATTTCCATACAGGCAGCCTAGTAGCAGGTTTCCGTGTTTTGGTGTTAGCTGTATTTGGAGTCTTTTTGTTTGGAGATTATCGGATTTTGGAGGCTTTTACCTTGGAGGTATTTTGGAAGCTTTTGGATCTCAAGGTGCTTAGTTTGGAAGTTCACTATCACCCTATTTCCTTGAAGACTTTTGGCATATGATCACTTGTTGTTTTATTATGATGTTCTAGTTGGAGTTGTGATATATGTATTATGATACTCTGATGTTGTAACGGATATTATGATGATGTTGTATCTGTGATGTAATGCATGATATTCATTTTGTTTCCGCTGTTTTATATTCATCTAATGTTGTTATAAGCTCCATCCGACTAGAGTTTGATGTTTGAATCTTTGGCAGTCGAATACAAGTGAGGTATTTGATTTCAATTTTCGAACATTAGATTTCGGGTCGTGACGTTTGGTATCAGAGCTAAAGGTTGGGTAAGAACTTTAGCTACGGAGTATAACACATTAGATGGCTCATTAGAGATAGGGTGAAGTATACCCTAGAATGAGTATAACCGAGACCGAAACCCTGAATTTTCTTAGTCTATTTCCTTTAACTGCTGATATCCCTTAAGATATCTCGTCCGAATATCTAATCAATTTTCTTACTAATTACAGATAGTAAGGATGAGAGAACGAAGAGGAAGAGATGGGGGGCGAGGAAATGCCACAGCACCTAGCCAAGTTCCCCCAACAGCAGAAGCAGCTTTATCTACTCAGCATCAGCCGAATCTGGAAGATTTATACAAGAGTTTCTTAAGGCTTGGTGGTAGGCCGTTTTCCGGCAAGGAGTCGATTATTGAGGCCCAGGCTTGGATCGGATCATGTGAAAGAATCTTTAAGGGCTTAAGCTGCAAGATTATCAGATGCGTCTCATAGCTTCTTGGCAACTTCAAGAAGAAGCCTTAGCATGGTGGGAGACAGCCACAGTTGACGAGCCAGAAGACGAGTTTACTTGGGAGAGATTCAAAGAAATATTTAAGAAGTGCTACATGCCATCAGCTGGGATTTCTCGAATGTATAAGGAATTCATGGACTTAAAGCAGGGGATTTTGTCATCGAGATGTATCTAAACAAATTCAATGAATTGTCTCGTTTCGGTCCAGAATTGGTGAACACACCTTTAAAGAAGAATGAAAGGTTCATTCGTGGGATGAATAAGAAGTTTCACGAAAGGATGAATGGACACGTCAAAGAATCCTTTTTTAGGTTTGGTTGACATGGGGTACAGATGTGCTACACTTGAGATGCAAGAAGCCCCAGTGGAGAAAGGAAATTCGAGCAAACAAAATTGGAAGAAGTGGAAATTTGGAGGCAAGAAACCATGGCACGGTAAGGAGAAAAAGAATAACTTGATTGAGTTTTGAAATTTAAATAATTTGATTTAAATTTGAATTCAATATTTGAAATTGGATTCTATGATTTGGAAACTATGGTTTGAGAAGGTTATACAAGTTATAAAGGTGTTTATATGGATTTTAAACTATCTTGAAAAGTATTGTTTTGGGAATTTTAATTTAAACCCAAGTTTTATACTTGATTGGCTTTAACTTATGTAAATATAATCAGTTTTTCCCAAAACGAAAACTATTCGTTTCAAATAATAATAGCTTTCATAAAAAGAAAGGATTTCCAATTTGTTTCAAAAGATTTCAAGTTTGAAATGAAATTGTAAATAGTTTTGAAAAACTATGAATTAACCTTTGTGGAAGAATGGTAAACTTCGTGAAATAAATCTTTTAGTTTAAAAGATTCAAAATGGTAGTTTGTTAAACCATTTGAAAAGAAAGTTTTGGTTTTTAAGTTGTGACTTAAATGAAATCCTATATCCATATGTTTTTAAATATTGCGCTCATTATTCGACTTAGCTGGGAGAGGACCTTGTGTCATATAGCCCATTCCGAATAATGATACGATGTTATGGATAGCATTTGAAGGCCGGTGGTAAAGACCGGGTACTTTCAAGAACGAAAGGATAACCCGTCCATTGTCTCTGCACCGAGTCGCGCCGGTATAGAGATTCCCTAAGTGATGGGAAGTCCGATCGGGATTGTGAATACCCGGATTTGCAAGGGCTTCTTCGGAAGTGCCTTCGGTTCTGTTTGAACCCGGAACATACTTATATGGATGTGTGTCTGACATTTCACTTTGAGATGTAAAGCTGGTTTCTATCAAATACATTTCTGTTTGGTGGCGGAGATTTATTCTCTTAGCTTAACAACCTTCTCTGAGATGTACGAGTTCAGAGGTTATGTAGTTGATGGTTACCAGTGGTACATTTCCAAACTGGTAATGTGGCATACGAAGTGTGGCTAATCATTTTTTGATCAAAGCATGTATTGTGAAAAAGCGTAGCTTTGTGGAAGAGACTGCATCAGGACCTCACAAACCGAAAATGGTTGAAACAGGAAAGATGCGGCAAGGTTATGAGGGTCGCACTCTTTAGGGTATGTCATTACCTTCTGGAAAAAGGTGGTATCATGTATAGAGCCCAGATACTTAACCTATGTGGTAGCTGCAATCTTATTACTGTGTGGTTGCTGCTTTGTGTTTGAGGGCTCTCGGATAAAGGTCGCAAACGACCAGGGGATGGCATATTCGTATAGTATTTACCAAGTACAGAGGTAACCCGACCTTGTGTTGCCAGAGAACAGGTTAAGTTCTCGAGACGTCCCTCCAAAGGAGTACCCATGTAGCAATTGGAAGTTCCTTAGCCTGACCATTTGTTGGAAATCCAATCAGACAATACGAGCCCTTTACGATTGCAACTGTATAACCTGCCACCTCGGGTGATAGCTATAGCTGGCATAATATCATGGTACCTATGCTGGCTAAGATTAATATTATATTTTCCAAATGTCTTCACACTATGCGCTAGTAGTAATATCAAAGAGTTTTATCGTATTAAGCATACTTGACTATCATAAGGAGAAATCTCCCCTAAGTGTGCGATTGCATTGCGTGTGTGCCGGTAGGCCTTATAGTAGTTTCATTTTCCAAAAAGCATTGCGGTTTTCAATGTTTTAAATTCATTTGTTGTTTGTTTTAAAAAGACAAACTATTTGTTTTGTTTGCTCATACCAGTCCCATGACTGACCATGAGTTTATTGTTCCTTTCCTAAACTCTGGGTGCCCACAATTTTCCATACGGGCAGTCTAGAGTTTGGTTTTTTAGATAGTCGAATAGTAGGAATTGATTCTTTAGCCTCCGAAGCCCTTTGGATTTATGGATCGCATTTGCTACACTTCAGCATTCTGGACTGCACTTGCTTATCTTTGTGCAACGTGATCGGGGTTTCGAGCTAGCTTTGGATTGAAGATGGAGTTGCAGTTGCGCTATGGAGTTGGATTCCCTTAGAGATGTATTCTATTGAAGACATTATCTTTCCGCTGCTATTTCTTGTATCTCTGATAGTATTGATATTTATTGTATCATTCTATTGTATTTATTGTTGTATCAGATATTGTACATCAAATGTATCATTCATTTTCTTCCGCTATGTTGTTATACTTAATGCGTTATAAGCTCCGGCGAACCAGATTCAACATTTGGATCTACGGCATTTGAATACGAGTGTCGTATTCGGTGGCAATTTTCGAAGGTCAAGTCAGGGTCGTTACAGTGGTATCAGAGCTGAAGGTTAAAACTTTAGCTTAGGAGTATAACACATTAAATGACTCATTAGAGATAGGGTGAAGTATACCCTAGAATGAGTAATCCCTAAGATATCCGTTTGAATGCCTCAGTAAATTCTCTTACTATTCACTGATAGTGAGTATGAGTGCAAGAAGAGGACGAGATAGGGGACAGGGAAATACCAGTACAAATGGTCAATGCCCTGCAACAACGAAAATATCTTTCTCTATCAATCTCCTTTGATTCGATTCAAATTTCTTTGATGTCTTCGTGGCGGCTCGAGGAAGAAGCTTCGGTGTAATGGTGGCCCTACGAATCCTTATAGATAGTTTCCATTTCGTATTCTCTTCGTCAAATTTCTATCAGCTTTTCGTTTTTAACTTTAGCGAAATCGAAATTTGATTTGAAATAAATTGGTTGACTAAAATATCAAGTTATATAAATTCTATCGATTAAACGATTTTGATTATAACCAATTTTGAAATTCTATTATAATTTCTTGTGAGGATCAAAGTCCAAAGAGGGACAAGTTATATATAATTTGGGTGTTCCGACTTGAGTTTGGAATCCATTTATCTGTTCTTTTGGGTCCAGATATATACTACGAACGGTTAGTTATCCCTTTGAACTAACCAGTGCCCCTGCATATTTCGTAGATTTGGTGACCCGAGGATCTTGTATAGTATTGAATGAGTTTGTTCTCGTATCTATTGTTGATGTTCTGATTTGGTGAGCCAAATACAGAATAGATAATCAGCTTGATTTATGAGTCGATTCTTTATCTCTATATATCTATCCATTCTTTGCTGTCTCCCTGGCAATTTCGGGGATGAAATTTTCTTAAGGAGGGGAATCTGTAATATTCCTGATTTTAAGACCAAATTAATTTAATAATTAATTTGATCTTTGGAATTAAACATTGAAATATTTGATAAATAATATAAAATTTTGAATTAAATTGTGAGATTAATTGGTAAATTTATTTACAGTTCTCCAAAAACAATTAAAATGCTGGTTTTATAAATAAAATGTGAAAATAGGAATTAATAAAAGCTTTAAAATTTATATATATGAATATAAATGAATTTTTAAATTTAATTTGGAATTTGAAATTCAAGAATGAATATTTTAAAAATAAATGGGATTTGAAGATACTATGTTTAAAATTAATAGAATTTGTTTTCTAATCATAATATAATCATTTTAAAAAATTTATTTTGAAATTAATATAATAATTTTCTAAAGGTTAAATTTAAAGATTTTCTTTAAAAAAATTATAGTTTGTAAGTATATATTTTAAACTAAGTAGAAAATGTACTACATAAACTTATATAAAGTTATAAAATGAGATTTAAGTAAACAAGAACTAATAAGAGTTTTAAATATACATGTCTTTTGAAAATTTATAAGAAAACATATATATGTGTGTGTGTGTGTGTGTGTGTGTGTGTGTGTGTGTGTGTGTGAAGAAATTGGGTTGTGAATTTATGAGATTTGATAAAAATTTAAATTGCGTTTCTTTTATAATTGAAAATGAATATACTAGTGCATATGGAACTAAATATAAAAACTTCGATTTAGATATGTATATTTCTTTTGAAACAAAGAAGTTAAAGATAGTTTGTATACACATGTAAGCATAAGAGAATGAGGGTTTAAAAGTAAAATATTAACTAATTAAATCAAGGGGTTTAAACATAAATATACAAACATTTACAAGTGTAAACCTTTTAACACACATTTGAACAAGTGTAAGCCATGCACATAAGTAAATTTGCAAGTGTTGGCCTAATTTAACAAGTGGAAAAGATGATTTTCTTTTCAAAATTATCATGTAAATATCAAAAGAAGAAAACCGAGCTGTTCATTTATTCAGTTCAAGGAGAAACCATCCTCTCATTTTCTACAAATAAAAGAAAAATCAAAATCTGAAATAAAATATAAGTCTTAAAACCCGAAAAATCATCTCAAAAGAAAATAAGTTCAGTTTTAATCAAACCAGGGAGAAATTCAAAATAACAAAGCAGTACAAAATCTATTTTCAACTTTTCCGATCCGGTAGCCAAGATTCAAAACATCTCCAACTCGATTCAAAGAAGTAGATCAGATTCAACTCTGGGTTCAAAAGCAACAGATGATTTTCTGGAATCAAATCTTAAAAGAAAAAAACCTAAAGCCTGGAAAATCTAGAAAAAAGCAGGTTCAAAGGATATGAACATGAGATTTTCAAATCTGGAAGCTTTGAGACCGAAACATAGCAGTTCATGGATCTAAATTCAAGTCCATGTTCAACTTGAAGCTTAGATCAAAATTCAAAAGCCTAAAACAATTCAAAACAAAGTTTAAAGCAACAATTCAAATTCCAACATCAAAGGATCTACTCTTTGTTCATCATCATAAACACTGTGAGCAAACTCACTTATCTACCCTTGTGCCTTTGATATTCTGGTTTATACTTGAAGTATGATGGTTTAAATTCCTGCATGTTTGAATTTACTTATATCAGTGAGTGTGAATGTCTGGGTATGTTCAAACACATATCTCTGTTGAATGACAGGTCCTAAAATTCATATATAAACTCATATCTTTTTATTTATACAAATTCAAGCCACGATTTCAAAAGAAAAATGACTGAAACAATATAATATCATAGTTAAAATTTATTCCATGTTTTTATGTTATATATATGTTTCAAAAATGAAGAAAAACAGTAAAAATCATATGTAAGTTGAAAATCAATGTTCGAGTTTTCATAATATTATATGTGATAGGAAAAAATGATTTTTAATAATAAAATCAGGATTTTAAAGTTGTTATTCAAAGAGAAATTACAAGTTGAACAAATTTGTCATTGTTATAAAAATTTGGTGATCGACATGGATTTAGTAGTCAAGATTTATGGTGAATGTGGCTTGGATGTAGTAGAGTCGTGGAAAAATACTCGCTAATTTTATAATATGTTGGGGTGAGAGATTGACGTGATTTTAGGGTTTTGTACCCAGATATTGTCGATGAGGTTTTGGGGAAAATTTTGTCATCAACGTGACATCAGAAGGCACCAGACTAGGAGAAAAAGGTGTATGCGATCATGACGAAGTTTTGGACGAGCCAGCGAGATCTTTGGCGATCGACTTGGTCGGAACGAGGTGATTCAGATGTTCAGTTTAGGTTTCGGTTGGTTCAATAATAATCGATTTAGATCTCGAAGATGATTCGAAAATCTGTGCGTTCGTAGTGAGATAGAATGTGTTTGGGGACTTGGTGGTGATCGGCGACTTGGTCGGAGGGGGCTAGCTTGATCGTGCATGTGCACGAATGACCTCATGTATCTGTTTCAGGTTGGTAGCTTGAGGAAGAAAACGAACAATCGGGTTCGTGCTCGAGTTTGCCACCGGGGAAGTGAGGGTTTTGCGCGAGTGTGTTATTGCATTGTTCGAGTGTTCAATTTTACAACAGGAAGTTTTTTTTAAAAAAAACAAAGTAAAATAAGAGGAAGAAGGGAAATTTGCTTGGGCTTTTACTCGGAAATGATCTCGAGAGGAATGGCTATGAGCTTGGGGTTTGGTTCAACAAATTTCGAATAAATTTATCTAAACCAAGTTTTGAAGTTTATTTGAATAAATAAGTTTTCAAAAGATTGAAAACAAGATTTTCCCAAAGTAAGATTTATTTATAAGATTTTAAAACAAGTTTCAAAGTTTAAATGCTAAAGTAAATATTTTGAAATTGTTTTGTCTTAAATAATCATATATTGGGATAATTGTTTAATTTAAAATCTTTAAGTGTTTTCAAATGTGATTTGATGAATTTGATTTAGAAATTAATTGATTAATGTTTTTAAGTTGATTATTTAATCTATGATTAAAAGATAATTATTTAAAGGTGATTAATCAAGGATTAATTAATTATTGCGATTAATTAATGAATAATTATTTTGAGTGAATTTATTAAGGATAATTAATTAATGAAGTTAATTAATGTTAAGTAATTAAAGGTAATTAATTACTTAAAGATAATTACTTAATGAAAGTAATTAATGATAATTAATTAAAGGGCCGATTTATATGATTAGTTAAGGATAATTAATTAAATGGTATTAATTAAGGGTTAATTTTTTTATGTGATTAATTAATAGATAATTAAAATAATTAAAGGTTAATTATTTAATAATTAAAGGTAAATTGATCTATTAGTTAAGGTTAGTTAATTAATAATTATAGGTTAATTAATTTATTATTAAATGTTGATTAATAAATGATTAAAGAATAATTAACCAAATGTTTTGTAATTAATTAATGTTAATTAACCAGGATTAGTAATTGAATTCAAAAGTAGTTAATCTGATTTAAATAAATAGATAATTAAGTTGATCTTACTTATGGATGTTTGGATTCTATTGAATGTTTGAATGGTTTGGTATCCCCCATATGTGATGCTTTGTGATATGAATTATTCTGATTCGTGCTGTAAACTGTGATGTAATTTATTCATATGTGATGTAATTTATTCATCTGTAATGTAAATTATCCATTCGTGATGTAGCTTATTTATCTGTGAATCTGTGTATATAGATAAGCGTTATTGGAATATACCTCTTATCGATATCAATACGATTGAATCTGTGATGATTGATGTTGTTGCACTATTGTGTGAAACCCCTTGACTGCACCCGACACGAACAAATATGGATTGCACGAGGAAATCTATTAAGTCACAGATTTTTTAACAATTTTAAAGATTGAATTTTTGAATCCAAAATAGTTTTGGATTGGAATTGAAAGCTTTCAAAAATGAGTTTCAAAAATAAAAGTTATTTTGAATAAATTGATTGGGTTTTGAAATTTAAATAATTTGATTTACATTTGAATTCAATATTTGAAATTGGATTCTATGATTAAGAAACTATGGTTTAAAAAGGTTATACAAGTTATAAAGGTGCTTATATGGATTTTAAACTATCTTGAAAAGTATTGTTTTGGGAATTTAAATTTAAACCCAAGTTTTATACTTGAATGGCTTTAACTTATGTAAATATAATCAGTTTTTCCCAAAACGAAAACTATTCGTTTCAAATAATTATAGCTTTCATAAAAAGAAAGGATTTCCATTTTGTATCGAAAGATTTCAAGTTTTTGAAATGAAAATGTAAATAGTTTTGAAAAACTACGAATTAACCATTGTGGACGATTGGTAAACTTCGTGAAATAAATCTTTTCGTTTAAAAGATTTAAAATGGTAATTTGTTTAAACCATTTGAAAAGAAAGTTTTGGGTTTTAAGTTGTGACTTAACTGAAATCCTATATCCATATGTTTTTAAATATTGCGCTCAATATTTTGTTTAGATGGAGAGGACCATGTTTCATATAACCCATTTTGAATAATGATACAACATTATGGATAGCATTTGAAGACCGATGGTGAAGATCGGATATTTCCAAGAACGAAAGGATAACCCGCCGATTGTCTCTGCACTGAGTCGCGTTGGTATAGAGATTCCCTAAGTGAAGGAAAGTCCGATTGGGATTGTGTATACCCGGATTTGCAAGGGCTTCTTCGGAAGTGCCTTCGGTTTTGTTCGAACCCGAAAAAGACTTGTATGGATGTGTGTCTGACATTACACTTTGAGATGTAAAGCTGGTTTCTATCAAATATATTTCTGTTTGGTGGCGGAGATTTATTCTCTTAGCTTAACATCCTTCTCTGAGACGTACGAGCTCAGAGGTTATGTATTTATGGTTACTAGTGATACATTCCCAAATTGGTAATGTGGCATACGAAGTACTGCTAATCATTTGTTGATCAAAGCATTGCTTTGTGAAAAAGCGTAGCTTTGTGGACGAGACTGCATCAGGACCTCACAAATCGGAAATGGTCGAAATAGGAAAGATGCAGCAAGGTTATGAGGGCCGCACCCTTTAGTCTATGTCATTCCCTTCTGGAAAAAGGTGGTATCATGGTATGGATCCCCGATACTTAACCTATGTGGTAGCTGCAATCTTATTACTGGTGGATGTTGCTTTGTTATTGAGGGCCCTTGGATAAAGGTTGCAAATGATCGAGGGATGGCATATTCGTGTAGTAGTTACCTAGTTAAGAGGTAACCCGACCTTGTGTTGGCAGAGAACTGGTTAAGTTCTCGAGACGTCCCTCCAGAGGCATACCCATGTGGCAATAGGAAGTTCCTTAGCCTGACCATTTGTTCGAAATCCAATCAAACAATAAGAGCCCTTTACGATTGCAATTGTATAACCTTCCACCTCAGGTGGTAACTATAGCTGGCATAATATCATGGTATCTATGCTTGCTACGATTAATATTATATTTTCGAAATATCTTCACACTATGCACTAGTAATAATGTCAAAGAGTTTTATCTTATTAAGAATATTTGACTATCATAAGGAGAAATCTCCCCCAAGTGTGCGATTGCATTGTGTGTGCCGGGAGGCCTTATGGTAGTTTTATTTTCCAAAAAGCATTGCGATTTTCAATGTTTTAAATTCCTTTGTTGTTTTTTTTTAAAAGACAAACTGTTTGTTTTGTTTGCTCATACCAGTCCCATGACTGACTTGGAGTTTATTGTTCCTTTCCTAAACTTTGGGTGCCCACAATTTTCCACACGGGCAGTCTAGAGTTGGGTTTTTCAGATAGTTTAATAGTAGGAATTGATTCGTTAGCCTTCTGTAACGACCCAAAATTTTCGATCCCGAAAATTCCAGATAGTTATGAAAAAGAAGAAAGAGATAGAAGAAGAAGAAGAACAGAAACAACATCTCACATTCGCAGCGGATAAAATATAATAATAAATAATAACAGTTTACAAAAGAATATTATATCTTCGATTACATTTATTATACATCAGAGTTTCACATATATATGCAGTCACTAAAATATACATGTATCATGTCTCAGATTAACGAATATATAAATACAGCGGAAGTACTCTATACACTTCTGCCATCAAGCTCGCCTCCTGAGCTCCAGAACGTGACTACCTGAAAATCTGTAATACTCGGTCTGACCCGAGCATTACACCAAAGTAACACCCGGGTCAGGCTGGAAACCAGCGTGAGTAAACCCGACTAACATGGAATATCAAAGCAAACAACTTATATAATCCCGGGGTACTCATATCACTTTAACAAACTCGCAATTTGCTATAGACAACGCTTATTTCATATATAAATTTGTCTAATTTCCAATCTTAGATAAAATAATCCAATTCACTTAAATCCTTTCATTTCGAGCTATTGATTTCACAATTCAATTTATAAAAATTCGAAGTGGTTTCGGGTATTTACCAATACCGACTCCGGTCTCTTCGAACTTATGTTATCCTAACCCAAGTTATTCATATGAAATACACAACCTTTCATATCAGAGATATCAACTCATTTAAAACATCCAATATCATTCACTCATCCATAAGCAAAGCTTAATCACATGCAAATCAATTCAATTGATTCAAATTTGAATTCCAAACCCCAATCACTTACATTCTTTCATTTAACATTAATAAATCCCAAATCAATTAATCGGTCAACCCATCATTATTCATCTTAAATAATCACCCTGGATTAATTTATTTTTCCAGTTACATTCAAGTAATTATTTTTAATTGATTTAACAATATTAATTATTCTTAACCAAAACAAATAAGTAAATCTTAAATTATTGTATATAATTAACTATTTTAATTTCACTAATCATTAATTACTCATATTAGTTAACTTCCCATACGTCTCTTTATTATCGAATAATTTATCTTAATTAATCTATCTTTAATTACATCGTTAATTATATAAGTAATGATTTCCAATTATATTTTAATTTATTCTAATGCCAATTAATTACTTTAGTTCAACCACAATATTAATCATTTCGAATGATCTCAACCTGTAAGTAACTATCTCTTTATTTACTTCATTAATAAATTTATTACTCCTTAAATAATTATCTTAATTAATCTCTTGATTAATTTCATAGAGTAATTATATTTTATTAATTATATTAAGTAATTATTTATCACACCATCAAATGATTATTCTGAACTACTTACACTTAGTTAATTAATTTACAGCTTAATTTATTATTTATTCAACCCCTTTAATTACTAAGTTAAATAACCCAATCGTTAATTAATTGAATTAATTACTTATCCATTTAAATTACCTTACTAATTTAATATATCACAAGTCATTAAGCCTTTAGTATGTTTTAAGTTTAAACAACTTAAAATTCCCAATATTTCGAGTTAAACAACAATTAACTCGAGAACCATCCAAAACCAAAATCACCAGAACATCAATTCACAGTGCATAGCAAATCAATTCAATCATTCAACCCAATATTTAAATTTAACCTTTTAAATTTAAATAAAAATCCAACAGAGTGAGATTTACTCGCCTTTGATTCCTGTCTCGCAACCCACTTCATTCTCGATTTATTTCCACGATTTTCAGACCTTGTATAAACATTATGGGTCTTATCAAAACTGGAAATAATAATTAAATTATCAATTACCATTTAATAAAATTTGATTTACCATTTATTTTATCCAAACCAATTTTCCAATAATAAAAATTATTTCTTTCATTTTGAAACCCATATACTAGCAATCAATCTATAGTTTTCAAAATCTAATTTTATAAATATTCAACACTTTAAAAACTCACTGCTTCCAAATCAAAAGAATCGGTACTTACAATAATTGTTAATTTACTTTGCTGCCAAATTTATATCAACGACTCAAATTCATAAATTAATCACAAAATATCTTTACTGTAATTGTTTTCTGATATACAAATATGCATATTGAAAATAAATTATAATAAAGCAAAGCAAACTTACCTAACTGCTAAATCCAAAACCCATGATGCTCAACCCAGCAGTAGCTCCTCCCCTCGATTCACGCACGGCATACAAGGCCTCGTCCTAGCCTACGCACAGCGCGAGATTCCCCAGCCTCGATCGAATACGTTCGATCCCCTCCCTGCTTGAACATCGCCACCACCAGACTTGGGTCACCTCCCTGTCGCGAGCTCCACCGCAAGCCCTAATAATCTCGACCCGAAGCAAACGACCATCGCTCAACCCCGCGACCCTGAGCCTAGCATAGCGATGAAGTCGCTCCCCCTTCCTTCTTCTCTTGAATTGGCGTGCGGTGACAACGATCGACTAAATTAGGGTTTTTTTTAAGAAGGCTGCGGTCATTTTCAATTTTTTTTCTTTCTGATTGAAATCGAACGAGACGATTCCCTTTTTTTTTTTTATTATCTGCTTTGAAATAAAGGAAGAGACGGGAATAAGTTATCGATTTTGGGGAGGCTTTCAGCATACGCTTGATTTGTTAATATAAATATCTCTGACAAGTTGACTTTAAATATTATATTATAAAACTTCAAAACGACTCGTTGCGTAACGCGAAATCACGCACCCCAAATTAGACATGCCGACAGACGTTAAAAGGTTTTACCCGCATTCCGAACACGATGGAACGTGTTTCCGAGGCTGACTCGATCATATGCGCGAGTTACAGAATTAAACGATCGATGTTAAATTAAATCGATTAAAATATATCTAAGCGTTTCGAGCTGCCAGGGTCAAACGACAACTCTGATTGCTACGAAAATTGAAATCCGATAATAACTAACTATTACGGATCCAATGAAACTAATTTCGTTGAATACCGAGACTATGCCTCGGAAGGCTATTTTTAAATTCAATTTAAATGATATAATTTCAAAACTGAACAAATTACCTTTAAATTAAATTTCTACCATTCTATTATCTTCAGTAACACCATTATATATTTTACAAGCCTTCAAATTATTTTTTAACAGGCTTAAAATTGAAGAATTCAATAATTTACCCAATTCAGTTATTAAATCCATAATTTAATTATTAAGTAAACAATTATATTTGAAATTCAAGTTTAAAATTAACCTTTAAATGTTTTAGAACCAAATAATAATTCCAATTTAAATTGTTAGAAATTCCGGGTCGTCACACCTTCGGAGCCCTTTGTATTTGTGGATCGCATTTGCTACACTTTAGCATTCTGGACTGCACTTGCTTATCTTTGTGCAACGTGATTGGGGATTCGAGCTAGCTTTGGATTGAAGATGGAGTTGCACTTGCATTATGGAGTTGGATCCCCTTGGAGATGTATTCTATTGAAGACATTTTCTTTCCGCTGCTATTTCTTATATCTCTGATAGTATTGATATCTATTGTATCAAATTATTGTATCACATATTGTACATCAAATGTATCATTCATTTTCTTCTGCTGTGTTGTTATACTTAATGTGTTATATGCTCCGGCGAACCAGATTCGACTTTTGGATCTACGGCATTTGAATACGATTGTCGTATTCGGTGCTGATTTTCGAACGTCGAGTCAGGGTCGTTACAGTTCTGTTTGGTTCTATCTTCTCTCTTTCTTCTCTTCTCTTCTTCTCTCTTCTTTTCTTTCTCTTGACTTTCCGTCAGTTTGTGCTTTTTGGTTCGTACATGTGTGGATTATTGTCGATTCGAAGGATACGGATTTGCGGGTCGTCACAGTTGGTATGAGAGCTTAGATTTTGTACATTCCTAAGCTTTGATGTGTACTCGGTATAGATAGGGACAATAGCACCCTAGATTGAGTTTGAATGTATTATATATATGAGCGCGTATTTGTTAGTGAATATAAAATGTTTTATATTGTGTTTTCTTATCCATTGAGTTGTTTGTGAACTCTAGTCGGTATGTAGGACGCCATATTATCGACGGGGATTTCCAAACACTTAAACGAGGCAAGTCAACACAGTATTATTTTAAATTGGGTAAATGAAATAATTTTACCTCGATTATGTGACGACCCGAAATTTTCAAGAAATTAAAGTCAGAATATTTAATTGATTTTAAGTATTCGATAGAGCAATTTTAACTTGAATCACTAATATCACAATTTATTTGATGATTAATTATTAAATTAAATAATTTGAAGTTGAGTAAAATGTTGAATTTGGAGTTTTGAGCCTGTTGGAAATAAATGGAAGACTTATGAAACTTATATTGATAATACTGGAAATTGTAAGGGTGTTAAAATTTAATTTAACAGTGGTTTGTTTAGTTTTAAAATTTATATCGTTTAAATTGAACTTAAAATAGCCTTCCGAGGCACCGTTTCGGAATTCGACGAAAACAATTCCGTTGGATCCGTAATATTGTATTATTATCGGGTTTCAATTTTCGTAGTGTTTGGAGTTGTTGTGTAACCGTACGATATATAAACGCATTGGAGTTTGCATTGAATTCCGTAGCTAGCATCACGTATAGAAAAAAAGGGAGGAATTACAGTGGTTACGAATCATTTTAGTAAACTGAAGATCTGTGTAGGAAATTATATAAAGATTTAGTTTATATTCTCGGCGTATATGTATATGTTTATAGGAAGACTAGAATTTTTGGTATAGTGGGAATTTTAAAATAAGTTATCAGTAAATTAAATTGTTGGTTAATTAAATTTATTAAGTGGTAATTGATTAGTTCAAATATTAATAAATCGTATAAATGTTATACAAGGTCTGTAATTGTGGAGAGACAAGCCGGTTTGGATCGAATTCGCAAAACAAAAATCAAAGGTGAGTTAATCTCACTCAGTTAATTTAAATTTAAATTTAAACGATTAAATTTAAATAATTATTTGAATGGTTGGAATTGATGGATGTGCTATAGTATGTTATATTCTGGAATTGGCATATTATTGTGCTAACATCTTTGGATGTAGGGAAAACAGGTTGGAGGGATCCAAATGGACCCCTCGAAATTATTTAGATTGTTTAATTTTCTGTAGTCGGAATATTTGATATTCTGTGATGATTTTATGAATAATTGAAGTATTGAATGGTATGGTTGGATAGAATATCTCAGTAAAATAAATTACCAAATCTCTAGAATTTTTTGTTCAAAGAAATAAAAGAGTAAATCTTTTAAGTAAAATAATTCTAGTGAATTTGAATAAATTAAAAACGAATTGAAAATAAAATAAAATAAAAGAGATTGCAAAACTCTAACAAATTTGGAATAAGAGAAATTTGAATTATTAGGGGTAATAATAAATTGTAAAGCATAAGTGATATTATTGAATGAATAAAGAATTTAATTTAAATGAGATTTGGAATTTTTAAAATGGGATATCAAATCAAATAAAATACGGTGGATATTTTAAATATGAATTCAAAGTGGAAATTTATAAAGGAATGGAAATTCGTGTAAAAATATATAGTGATTCGTTTTAAAGATGTGAAAGAGAAAAGTGTTTCCCTGGATAGCCAAGTACGATTTTCAAGCAAATTTTGAAAGGTTTTAATGTTGTTTTAAAAAAGCATATCTTAGAAAATTTATTATTTTTAAATGTTAAAATTCTAAAGTAAATATTTTTCAAAACCTATTATCGTAGTAATTATTAAATGACTTGGTATTTGTTTTTAAGAAAAATCTAGTTTTATATTTTATAAAAGTAGCCTTATTTATTAAATATTCCTAAAGTACATATTTTAATTAAGTATTAAAGTAGTTTTAAATTTTTAAGGCTATGAAGTATATTTATAACTAAGTGCTCTTAAATCATTTTAAAGCTAAAAGTATTTTTACTTGGCGTTTGAGTGGGAATAAATATTGGGAAATTATTCCGGGAAAGGAATATGTTTGAAAACTGTTTTCAAAGGGGTTTGAAAGTGAAAATATATCTTGTGAAGATATTTTTAAGTTAATAAATAATTTGGGAAATTATTTATCGTGTGATGGATGTTATGAATATTAATTGATAGTTAAATCACCGACTATCAATATTGGACAAAAATGCGTTGATCGTTTCGAAGAGACCGGGATCGAGATTTATTTCTTGAAAACCACTTCGATCCGGTTTGTACGTTTCGTGGAAACGAGTTTGGATTCGAAGATGGAGCAGTGAAGTGCAAGGGCTAATCGCTACTAATCCTGAGGATATTTCCAAAATGGATGTAGTAGGAATAGTGCCTTCGGTTCCGTTCGAACCCGGGACGGACTTGTATGGATGAATGCTTGCGAAACATCGTCAGGTGGACGATGGGCATTCTAAGGGATATACTCTAAAAAGGTAATTCTTAGCCTCAAGCCTCATCAAATGGGAATGGCTGAAAATCAGGGGTTATGCAGCAAGGCTTCGTGGGTAGCCGCCACTGGAGGGTGAGGTCATCCCTGTCTAGATGTCCCTTTTATTTCGGCTTAGTGGGACGTTGCTGATCCCAACCGCGAGGTCATCTTGCTCGGGACTGTCCAGTAAGGGATGATTCCGGTCTTGTGTTGCATGGGAGTTAGGGTGGCACCTCGGTACGCAGATCTAGACCAGGTACTGTGACACGTGGTACCCCAGTGCCTAGCCATTAGTTGGAATCCATTTTCCCTACGCGCCCGTACGGTTTTGATTGTTGCCAACTATTGCTGAAACGTGAGATGCAAGCATTTCAGCTAGATTCTATTTTACTTTCTATAGACACTATTATAATATCAGAGGACTTTAATAAAAATGTTTTAGCTATCGTAAGGTAAAAACCCGACATGTTTATTTGTGGCGTGGTCTTATGAGATGCTTTTGTTTTCAAAGGATTTTTGAAACTTTAATAATCAATTGAGTGTGATTTTCTCACGCTGGTATTCCAGACTGACTCGGGTGTTATTTAATTGTAATGCTTGGGTCAGACCGAGTATTATAGGGTACATGATATGATGCTTTGGAGCTCAGGGGACGAGCTGGATGACGACACATACTCTCGTACTTGTTATATATATATATATATATTCCGCTGTGTTAAGTTGCTGTGTATCTATTTGTATAGTATTGATGTTGAGCGGTGATTGTTGTACTCTGATGATGTAATATATAAACAGAGACATTTGATGTTTGAGTAAAGATTATTTATTATCTATTATATTTTATTCCCCTGCGATGGTTAGATTCTGCTATTGTTTTCTATTTTCTCCTTCTACCTCTTCTTCTTTAACCCAAATGGTTCGTATTTCTGTACAACTTGAGTTGATAATTGTAGAATAGTGTTAACTCAAGGGGTACGGATTTGCGGGCTGTTACACTTGGTATCAGAGCCAGGTTGGTGATAACCTTGGCTCTGGTGGGAATTACTCATTTAAAGTAGAGTCTGTAGTACTCTATAAAGAGTTTGAGCATATTAATAAATATGAGCGCGTATTTGTTAGTGAATATAAATTGTTTTAATATCGCGTTGATTGATTTATTGAGTGGCATATGAACCTTCGTCGACACAGTCTGTGTAACGATTGCGATTTTTCGTTGCCGAAAAACCGAAATGTTATGGGTTTAAGAAAGAAAAAGAGGTAGAAGAAGAGAGAAGAGAGAAAAAAATAGAGAGGAAGAAATATAGAGGGAAAAGAAATAGAGGAAAGAACATGGAAAATAAAGAAAATGGAACATAGAACGGAACAGAGAACAACAGAACAATATCAGAATCTCACAATTCGTAGCGGAACAACATATAATAATAAATGAATAATCTTTAAACAAAGAACTATATCAGTTATTACATCACATTTCATTACATCATATCATCAGAGTGTACAACATCAAACAACAACAAACAGTGGAAAAGAAATACTATAGTAATTACGCTATGCCATCCAGCTTGCCTCCAGCAACTCCAGAATATCCATAATATCCTGATAAACCTAACTCTTGACTGCCCGTGTAGAAATTGGTGGGCACCCAGAGTTTAGGAAGGAAAACAATAAACTCCGAGTCAGTCATGTGACTGGTGTGAGAACTCAAAATAGTTTATTTATCTTTAAAATCAAAATAGAGGAATATTTTTAAAGTCAATTCGCAATGCTTTTAAAAATGAGACTACCATAAGGCCTCCCGCACACACACACAATGCAAACGCAGAATCGGAGGAGATTTCTCCTTATGATAGTCAAAGATGCTTGATACGCATTTAAAAAGAACATTTGATATTATTACTAGTGCATAGTGTAGGAAAAAAATTCATTTCGAAAGTAGAATATAAATCTTAGCCAACATACGACCATTATCGTATGCCTACTATAGCTACCATCCAAACAGTGGGGCGCCACCACAAGTGAATGATAGGTTCTACAACTAATACCGTACAAGATCGTATTGTTTCTTTGGATTTCCAACGAATGATCAGGCCAAGGAACTTCCCATTGCCACATGAGAATGCCTCTGGATGGACTTCCCCGAGAACCAAACCGGATCTCTACCAACACAAGGCCGGGTTACCCCTAACTGAGTAACAACTGACCGAATATGCCATCCCCCGGTCCTTTGGGACCTTTCACCGAGCGCTCGCAATCAATTCACACAATCATAAAGTGTTTTCAACATGAGTAAGTATCTGGGCTCCATACCATGATACCACCCTTTTCCAGAAGGAAATGCACACATCCTAAAGGGCGCTACCCCTCATAACCTTGCTGCATCTTTCCTGTTTTGACCATTCACGGGGTGTGAGGCTCGACGAAGTCACGTCCACAAAAACATACTTTATACTAAAGCCATGCTTTGGGTCAACAAATGATCATAGAAATGATCACCAAGATAGACGATCAAACAAATGATCCTATCACAAATAATCAACACAATGATCATTTCACAGCAACACTCAGCATGTCACATTACCAAATTGGGAATATATCGCTGATAACATTCAACTACATAACCTCTGAGCTCGTACGTCTCAGAGAAGGGTGTTAAGCTAAAAGAATAAATTCTCCACCACCAACAGAAATATATTTGAAAGAAATCTGCTTTATATCTCAATTTGTAACGTCAGACATACAATCCATACAAGTCTGTTCCGGGCTCGAACAAAACCGAAGGCACTTCTCACGAAGCCCTTGCAATCCGGGTATTCACAATCCCGATCGAATTTCCCATCACTTAGGAAATCTGTATACCAGGAGCTACCCAGTGCAGAGACAATCGATAGGTCATCCTATCGCTTTTGCAAATATCGGGTCTTCAACACCGATCTTCAATGCGATCCATTACGTCGTATCACTATTCGGAATGGGTAATCCGAATAACGAGAGCAATAATTTAAAAATAAGTGTGCATTCAAATTCAAGCAAATCACAATAAATACCCATTCAAAGATAAGTATTGATAGTCGGTTATTGAACTATCAATGGATATGCACACATCACCAGTTTCCAAATAATTTTCCAAATTATTTATTTTCCAAAATATCTTTACAAGATATATTATTTTCAATAGTTCAAAAATAAATCAATATTTATTTTTAAACAAATTCTCCTTTTCATTCATAAATTCCATAGTGAATTTTCATTCCAAAATATCCATGCATATACGATTTCAATTATTCATTTCAATTTTATCTTCAAAAGATAAATTCTCAAAATATTCACTTTATATTGGAAAACATTTCCATACTTATTTAATAAGTAATTCACAAATCTTTTATTTTCAACACTTGGAAAATATTCAATATACTTAAATCGAAATTAAGTATATATTTCATTCTTTAAGGAAATCATTCTCTTAAACATATTTATTTGGGCCAAAACGAATGTTGCGTAAAACATCGTTACGACAACCCAAAATCACTAGTATAGGGATTCGAAATTAGAATAGATATATAAATCCCAATACTATACAAAACATTTCCTTTCGGAAATCATTTACTATAACAACAGTGTTATAGTCCATTATTTCCTTCTATTTCTCGAAAACGTCTATTTCAACAATAAATGTTGAAATCTATGGTTTCGAATCTTAACACCTTTTGAAAACATCGTTAGATCGTTTTAATTCTATTTAAAACATCAAATCTAAACATTTTCTTTAACATATTATTCACTATTCAAAAACGTGAATATACTACGTTAACACATTTCATCCTTTTATTCATTTTATTTTAAAGGATTATTCACAGTCAAAAATGTGAATATAACTCCATAAATAAGTTATAGCAATTTTCTTATCAAAATAAGTCATTTGCGAATTTTTTAAAACAATGTTTATAAATTCCATTTCTATTTATTTTAGAACTCATTTTTATAAATCTCCTTTATTAATCTATTCAATTTATAACTCAATTATAAACCAAAAGTTCACATTATAAGTTAAATGCTTATAAAACGATTATTTTACAAAATCGTTCTTTTAAACTTCATAATTATAAATCTTATATGTTACAAGATTCAATTATTTATCCAAATATATTCTTTAATAACTTCACAAAATTTATAAATCTTACCATTTATAATTTTATAAATTCCATTCACTTATGCAATCCATTTTCACTTCATTCAAACCCTTATAAAAAAACTCGTTTTATAATTCAAATGTTTTAATTTATAAATATCAATTTATAAATCCTTTATAATATCAATTTATACTATTATTTTAAAACATCTTTAATCTCCTTTATAATTTCATCATTCTGATTTATAAAATAATTAAATTTTATAAATCCTATATTTAAACTTTTCACAGTAAATTCAGAAATCCCGTTTTAACTATTTTATAAAATCATTAATCCATATTTCTCAAAAAACAACTTTAACCGTATTTCTCAAAAATCATAATTTTTATAACATTAAAAATTATACGTTTATTTATTTAAAATGGATAAATTCCGAAAAATATTTTATAAACGTATACTTTCAAAAATCTCTTTAAAATCCATTTTAAAATTCCAAAGTTTGGTCCAATGATGCTACATACCAAATAGTCAATCACGACAACAACAATATCATATATCGATATGATAATCCATCAAATATCAAAATATCTGAAATCAAATAAATACTGTTGAGGAATCCAGTTGGATCCCTCCAACCTGTTTTCCTGCATCCACAAATATTAGCACAATACCAATTTGGCTCCAGTACGAAATTATCGCGGTATATGGGATTTAAAATATTATCCGCTTAATAACGGCGCAGTAGGGTCTCATCCGCTAAACAAATGCGGGAAATCAATAACTGCAATATATACATATGCCAATATATATATATTGCTATCATATATAATACCAATTTCACTGTTTATGAAATATTCGCGGTATATGTATTTAATAAATAACATCCGCTTACTAACGGCGCATAATGTCTATTTTAACAATCAATAGATAACAATCATCATTCAAACATGCATTCAAATATTTTAAATCTAACTATTTAAAATAAAATCGAAACTGATTCGATTGGGTGAGAGGTTCTCACCTTGATTTTAATTTCGTTTTAGCGATTTATTTCGAATAAAATTAAACGGACGTTTAATTTTACCCAAAATTCTCACTAACTCCAAACGACTCCAATCCAATTTCATCGCGTAGTGCTCGTCTATATGATTCCAACGCAACTGGTTTCGCGCGTTTTCGACCTCGTATGAAAAAGTTATGTATTTTTGAAGTTTGCACGAATTTTTATTTAATATAATTACAACATAACTTAATTTTTATAAACCTAGATTCACTCAGAGCCCTTGATTCCTGTTCCATGCAATCCTGGCCGTGCGTACCCCTCCCCCTTCTCCTTCTCAAACTCACGCACGCCTACAGGAAGGAATTCACGCACAAACCCATTAGCATGTAACTAGGGTTCCATATTTCCACCACCTCGAGCATCGAAACTTCATCAAACCACCTCCATATTGAAGCCCATTGCAAGAGCTACCTTCACCATCCCCAGCATGAAGCTCGGCCCCCCCCACAGCCTCAAAATGCATGCCGAACCTGTAGAGAACAAGGCCATCTTCCCCCCTCCACGCGACGCCAAACCCCATCATCACCGTATAGATTGAAAGCTCTCTTCGCGCTCTTCGACTTCCGTGTTGAACACTTTGGCTAATTATCGACGGATTGGAAGTAATTGAGGAGGAAAGGAGGATGATTTCTGGCCTTTGGTTTTGTATATGGCGGCTAGGGTTTACTAAAACGTAATATTTTTTTTTAATTTATGAAGGCTCATGGTCTATTTATAGAGAAAAACGAACACTATTCATTTCGATTTTCCAAACTCCGATTTACGCGCCAAAACTGACGTTCCTAGGGTTTATCCCGCATTCCGGACACAATGGAACAGGTTTCGGAAGCTAATTCAGACATCTGTGCGAGATATGGCAACAAACGTTCGATTTAAATTAAACCGATTTAAACGATTTTCTAGGCGTTTTAATTTGTACCGGACAAACGGTAAATCCGATTGACACGAAATTTGAAACCATATAATAATATCACATTACGGATGCGATGAAACTAGTTTCGTCGAAATCCGAGACTTTTTTGAAAAATGGTTATTTTAACTCGCCAAATTAAAATTAAAAATAATTCGATGCGTTTCGAGCTGCCACGATCAAATGATAACTCCGATTGCTACGAAAATTGAAATCCGGTAATAACTAACTATTACGGATCCAATGGAACTGGTGTCGTTCAATTCTGAGACTGTTCAAAAATTGACTATTTTCACTAGTCGATTTTAATATTAAAATATTCAATTTTCACAAATTAACTTTTAATTCGATTTTAAAAGTTCTAAAATATCGTTCTAACTTCAATATGATAAAATAAAATTTTACAAATCATTTACAATCATATTTAACTCAATTTTCAATTATTTCCATAATTTAACATATTAAATTATCGATTTAATTATCCAATTAAATCCAATTATTCGAAATAAAATTTATTCGACTTATAAATTCACTTATTAATATCTAAAATTAATTAAATATTCAAATTTTAATAAATTAAAATCCTGGGTCGTTACAATCTTCCCCCCTAAAAGAATTTCGTCCTCGAAATTAACAAGTAAGAAAAGTTACAGAATCTATTAATTTTCCAAAATCCATAGTTAAACTTCTTATGATACTTTACTAAGTTTTCCAATTCAAACTTAGTTACCTTTTCAAAAACAACTACTATTGTTTAACTTTCAATTCCAAATCAAAGTTTAAGTTTTCAAAAAATTTCCAATTTTCTCAAAAAATTTCTAACGCATTAAATTTCCAGAAAAATTCGCCATAGTCGCCTTTGCGCGGCTCGATCCGAAAAAAAAATGACAGTATATATATCACAAATATACATCTCATCAAGTAATGAGGCATCCCGCAGGGAAAAAGTGTAAAAGTACGGTATGTAATCCGAGATATGTACCTTATATTTTATTAGCAAGCATATACGGCTAATATAGCGCGAAAGCGAGCTCCAAATGCGAAGCAAACGCGATCCGCACCTACTAAACACTCAACAAACAACATGAGAATCATGCATATAGACAATAGTATCAATATACAACATATAGCAACATAATAACTATATATGCCAACATAGCAATTGAAACAAAAGCAATATATTCAACCATCAACCAACTACCATTCATAACCAATAATTATTCATTCATATTCTCATTAATATTTAATGAAATGGTTTTCAATTTAAATCACATTTGATTCATTAACAGTGGATGTTCTTACTAACATTCATTTTCAATTAGTTTATATTCACTAATTCATATTCAAGTTGGTTCACTTCCAAATCAAATCCAATTCTATTTAAGATTCACTTAACTTCCAATTGAATTCCAATTTCTTTAGCTTTCAATTTCATTAATACTTAATGAATTATATACAATCAACTAACAATCATATAACAACCAAGGTATATTAATTACAACCAAATTCTTTTGCTTATATTCATTCAATTTGGTTTAACACCATCACTTTCAATAACATTAGATTTTAGTGAATTAACATTTATATTCATTATTTCATATCAGCTATTCACATTCAATTGATTAATATTCAATCCATTCATTCAATTCAATTACAAAAGTTGAATTTCCTTTATATAACTTAAGTTCATATTTATCACTTAACTTTATTATTTTACTTTGATACTAAAATAAACTTCATTCAACATCTCTTAAGTTATACTTCCATTTCTAAAGTAAATTTCCATTTAACTTTAAATTCATCTTTATTTATCACTCATATTCATATACTTTCACTTCTTATATATATATATATATAAGTTTATTTCACAATTGTAAATCACTTTTATTATAATTCAATTCTTATAATTCATTTGCTTATACAATTACTCTTTAATTTAGATTATTCAAACAACTAAACAATTAACTTATATACACTAATAATTCTGAAAAATTATCCCTTTATATATAAAATATACTCAAGGTAAAATTATTTCATTTACCCAATTTAAAACAATACTGTATCGAATTGTTCTATACAAGTGTTTAGAGATCCCTATCAACAACGTTAATTACTCGTATTAACCAGAATCTATATACCACTCAACAAACCAATCAACACAATATAAAACAATTTTATATTCACTAACAAATACGCTCTCATAGCTATTATTACACTCAACTCATTCTAGAGTACTACTGACTCTATCTCTAATGAGTAATACCCAACAGAACCATGGTTGTCGCTTAACCATATGCTCCGATACCAAATGTAACGATTGCGATTTTTCGTTGCCGAAAAACTGAAATGTTATGGGTTTAAGAAAGAAAAAGAGGTAGAAGAAGAGAGAAGAGAGAAAAAATAGAGAGGAAGAAATATAGAGGGAAAAGAAATAGAGGAAAGAACATAGAAAATAAAGAAAATGGAACATAGAACGGAACAGAGAACAACAGAACAATATCAGAATCTCACAATTCGCAGCGGAACAACATATAATAATAAATGAATAATCTTTAAACAAAGAACTATATCAGTTATTACATCACATTTCATTACATCATATCATCAGAGTGTACAACATCAAACAACAACAAACAGTGGAAAAGAAATACTATATACTAGTAATTACGCCATGCCATCCAGCTTGCCTCCAGCAACTCCAGAATATCCATAATATCCTGATAAACCTAACTCTTGACTGCTCGTGTAGAAATTGGTGGGCACCCAGAGTTTAGGAAGGAAAACAATAAACTCCAAGTCAGTCATGTGACTGGTGTAAGAACTCAAAACAGTTTATTTATCTTTAAAATCAAAATAGAGGAATATTTTTAAAGTCAATTCGCAATGCTTTTAAAAATGAGACTACCATAAGGCCTCCCGCACACACACACAATGCAAACGCAGAATCGGAGGAGATTTCTCCTTATGATAGTCAAAGATGCTTGATACGCATTTAAAAAGAACATTTGATATTATTGCTAGTGCATAGTGTAGGAAAAAAATTCATTTCGAAAGTAGAATATAAATCTTAGCCAACATACGACCATTATCGTATGCCTACTATAGCTACCATCCAAACAGTGGGGCGCCACCATAAGTGAATGATAGGTTCTACAACTAATACCGTACAAGATCGTATTGTTTCTTTGGATTTCCAACGAATGATCAGGCCAAGGAACTTCCCATTGCCACATGAGAATGCCTCTGGATGGACATCCCCGAGAACCAAACCGGATCTCTACCAACACAAGGCCGGGTTACCCCTAACTGAGTAACAACTGACCGAATATGCCATCCCCCGGTCCTTTGGGACCTTTCACCGAGCGCTCGCAATCAATTCACACAATCATAAAATGTTTTCAACATGAGTAAGTATCTGGGCTCCATACCATGATACCACCCTTTTCCAGAAGAAAATGCACACATCCTAAAGGGCGCTACCCCTCATAACCTTGCTGCATCTTTCCTGTTTTGACCATTCACGGGGTGTGAGGCTCGACGAAGTCACGTCCATAAAAACATACTTTATACAAAAGCCATGCTTTGGGTCAACAAATGATCATAGAAACGATCACCAAGATAGACGATCAAACAAATGATCCTATCACAAATAATCAACACAATGATCATTTCACAGCAACACTCAGCATGTCACATTACCAAATTGGGAATACATCGCTGATAACATTCAACTACATAACCTCTGAGCTCGTACGTCTCAGAGAAGGGTGTTAAGCTAAAAGAATAATTTCTCCGCCACCAACAGAAATATATTTGAAAGAAATCTGCTTTATATCTCAATTTGTAACGTCAGACATACAATCCATACAAGTCTGTTCCGGGCTCGAACAAAACCGAAGGCACTTCTCATGAAGCCCTTGCAATCCGGGTATTCACAATCCCGATCGAATTTCCCATCACTTAGGAAATCTCTATACCAGGAGCTACCCAGTGCAGAGACAATCGATAGGTCATCCTATCGCTTTCGCAAATATCGGGTCTTCAACACCGATCTTCAATGCGATCCATTACGTCGTATCACTATTCGGAATGGGTAATCCGAATAACGAGCGCAATAATTTAAAAATAAGTGTGCATTTAAATTCAAGCAAATCACAATAAATAACCATTCAAAGGTAAATATTGATAGTCGGTTATTGAACTATCAATGGATATGCACACAACACAAGTTTCCAAATAATTTTCCAAATTATTTATTTTCCAAAATATCTTTACAAGATATATTATTTTCAATACTTCAAAAATAAATCAATATTTATTTTTAAACAAATTCTCCTTTTCATTCATAAATTCCATAGTGAATTTTCATTACAAAATATCCATGCATATACGATTTCAATTATTCATTTCAATTTTATCTTCAAAAAGATAAATTCTCAAAATATTCACTTTATATTGGAAAACATTTCCATACTTATTTAATAAGTAATTCACAAATCTTTTATTTTCAACACTTGGAAAATATTCAATATACATAAATCGAAATTAAGTATATATTTCATTCTTTAAGGAAATCATTCTCTTAAACATATTTATTTGGGCCAAAACGAATGTTGCGTAAAACATCGTTACGACAACCCAAAATCACTAGTATAGGGATTCGAAATTAGAATAGATATATAAATCCCAATACTATACAAAACATTTCCTTTCGGAAATCATTTACTATAACAACAGTGTTATAGTCCATTATTTCCTTCTATTTCTCGAAAACGTCTATTTCAACAATAAATGTTGAAATCTATGGTTTCGAATCTTAACACCTTTTGAAAACATCGTTAGATCGTTTTAATTCTATTTAAAACATCAAATCTAAACATTTTCTTTAACATATTATTCACTATTCAAAAACGTGAATCTACTACGTTAGCACATTCATCCTTTTATTCATTTTATTTTAAAGGATTATTCACAGTCAAAAATGTGAATATAACTCCATAAATAAGTTATAACAATTTTCTTATCAAAATAAGTCATTTGCGAATTTTTTAAAACAATGTTTATAAATTCCATTTCTATTTATTTTATAACTCCTTTTTATAAATCTCCTTTATTAATCTATTCAATTTATAACTCAATTATAAACCAAAAGTTCACATTATAAGTTAAATGCTTATAAAACGATTATTTGACAAAATCGTTCTTTTAAACTTCATAATTATAAATCTTATATCTTATAAGATTCAATTATTTATCCAAATATATTCTTTAATAACTTCACAAAATTTATAAATCTTACCATTTATAATTTTAGAAATTCCATTCACTTATGCAATCCATTTTCACTTCATTCAAACCCTTATAAAAAAACTCATTTTATAATTCAAATGTTTTAATTTATAAATATCAATTTATAAATCCTTTATAAAATCAATTTATACTATTATTTTAAAACATCTTTAATCTCCTTTATAATTTCATCATTCTGATTTATAAAATAATTAAATTTTATAAATCCTATATTTAAACTTTTCACAGTAAATTCAGAAATCCCGTTTTAACTATTTTATAAAATCATTAATCCATATTTCTCAAAAAACAACTTTAACCGTATTTCTCAAAAATCATAATTTTTATAACATTAAAAATTATACGTTTATTTATTTAAAATGGATAAATTCCGAAAAATATTTTATAAACGTATACTTTCAAAAATCTCTTTAAAATCCATTTTAAAATTCCAAAGTTTGGTCCAATGATGCTACATACCAAATAGTCAATCACGACAACAACGATATCATATATCGATATGATAATCCATCAAATATCAAAATATCTGAAATCAAATAAATACTGTTGAGGAATCCAGTTGGATCCCTCCAACCTGTTTTCCTACATCCACAAACATTAGCACAGTAGCAATTTGGCTCCAGTACGAAATTATCGCGGTATATGGGATTTAAAATATTATCCGCTTAATAACGGCGCAATAGGGTCTCATCCACTAAACAAATGCGGGAAATCAATAACTGCAATATATACATATGCCAATAGATATATATTGTTATCATATATAATACCAATTTCACTGTTTATGAAATATTCACGGTATATGTTTTTAATAAATAACATCCGCTTACTAACGGCGCATAATGTCTATTTTAACAATCAATAGATAACAATCATCATTCAAACATGCATTCAAATATTTTAAATCTAACTATTTAAAATAAAATCGAAACTGATTCGATTGAGTGAGAAGTTCTCACCTTGATTTTAATTTCGTTTTAGCGATTTATTTCGAATAAAATTAAACGGACGTTTAATTTTACCCAAAATTCTCACTAACTCCAAACGACTCCAATCCAATTTCATCGCGTAGTGCTCGTCCATACGATTCCAAAGCAACTGGCTTCGCGCGTTTTCGACCTCGTATGAAAAAGTTATGTATTTTTGAACTTTGCACGAATTTTTATTTAATATAATTACAACATAACTTAATTTTTATAAACCTAGATTCACTCAGAGCCCTTGATTCCTGTTCCATGCAATCCTGGCCGTGCATACCCCTCCCCCTTCTCCTTCTCAAACTCACGCACGCCTACAGGAAGGAATTCACGCACAAACCCATTAGCATGTAACTAGGGTTCCATATTTCCACCACCTCGAGCATCGAAACTTCATCAAACCACCTCCATATTGAAGCCCATTGCAAGAGCTACCTTCACCATCCCCAGCATGAAGCTCGGCCCCCCCCATAGCATCAAAATGCGTTCCGAACCTGTAGAGAATGCGGCCATCTTCACCCCTCCACGCGACGCCAAACCCCATCATCACCGTATAGATTGAAAGCTCTCTTCGCGCTCTTCGACTTCCGTGTTGAACACTTTGGCTAATTATCGACGGATTGGAAGTAATTGAGGAGGAAAGGAGGATGATTTCTGGCCTTTGGTTTTGTATATGGCGGCTAGGGTTTACTAAAACCTAATATATATATTTTTTTAATTTATGAAGGCTCATGGTCTATTTATAGAGAAAAACGAACACTATTCATTTCGATTTTCCAAACTCCGATTTACGCGCCGAAACTGACGTTCCTAGGGTTTATCCCGCGTTCCGGACACAATGGAACAGGTTTCGGAAGCTAATTCGGACATCTGTGCGAGATATGGCAACAAACGTTCGATTTAAATTAAACCGATTTAAACGATTTTCTAGGCGTTTTAATTTGTACCGGACAAACGGTAAATCCGATTGACACGAAATTTGAAACCATACAATAATATCACATTACGGATCCGATGAAACTGGTTTCGTTGAAATCCGAGACTTTTTGAAAAATGGTTATTTTAACTCGCTAAATTAAAATTAAAAATAATTCGATGCGTTTCGAGCTGCCACGATCAAATGATAACTCCGATTGCTACGAAAATTGAAATCCGGTAATAAATAACTATTATGGATCCAATGGAACTGGTCTCGTTCAATTCTGAGACTGTTCAAAAATTGACTATTTTCACTAGTCGATTTTAATATTAAAATATTCAATTTTCGCAAATTAACTTTTAATTCGATTTTAAAAGTTCTAAAATATCGTTCTAACTTCAATATGATAAAATAAAATTTTACAAATAATTTACAATCATATTTAACTCAATTTTCAATTATTTCCATAATTTAAGATATTAAATTATCGATTTAATTATCCAATTAAATCCAATTATTCGAAATAAAATTTATTCGACTTATAAATTCACTTATTAATATCTAAAAGTAATTAAATATTCAAATTTTAATAAATTAAAATCCTGGGTCGTTACAATCTTCCCCCCTTAAAAGAATTTCGTCCTCGAAATTAACAAGTAAGAAAAGTTACAGAATCTATTAATTTTTCAAAATCCATAGTTAAACTTCTTATGATACTTTACTAAGTTTTCCAAATCATACTTAGTTATCTTTTCAAAAACAACTACTATTGCTTAACTTTCAATTCCAAATCAAAGTCTAAGTTTTCAAAAAATTTCCAATTTTCTCAAAAAATTTCTAACGCCTTAAATTTCCGGAAAAATTCGTCATAGTCTCCTTTGCGCGGCTCGATCCGAAAAAATAAATGACAGTATATATATCACAAATATACATCTCATCAAGTAATGAGGCATCCCGCAGGGAAAAAGTGTAAAAGTACGGTATGTAATCCGAGATATGTACCTTATATTTTATTAGCAAGCATATACGGCTAATATAGCGCGAAAGCGAGCTCCAAATGCGAAGCAAACGCGATCCGCACCTACTAAACACTCAACAAACAACATGAGAATCATGCATATAGACAATAGTATCAATATACAACATATAGCAACATAATAACTAATATGCCAACATAGCAATTGAAACAAAAGCAATATATTCAACCATCAACCAACTACCATTCATAACCAATAATTATTCATTCATATTCTCATTAATATTTAATGAAATGGTTTTCAATTTAAATCACATTTGATTCATTAACAGTGGATGTTCTTACTAACATTCATTTTCAATTAGTTTATATTCACTAATTCATATTCAAGTTGGTTCACTACCAAATCAAATTCAATTCTATTTAAGATTCACTTAACTTCCAATTGAATTCCAATTTGTTTAGCTTTCAATTTCATTAATACTTAATGAATTATATACAATCAACTAACAATCATATAACAACCAATGTATATTAATTACAACCAAATTCTTTTGCTTATATTCATTCAATTTGGTTTAACACCATCACTTTCAATAACATTAGATTTTAGTGAATTAACATTTATATTCATTATTTCATATCAGCTATTCACATTCAATTGATTAATATTCAATCCATTCATTCAATTCAATTACAAAAGTTGAATTTCCTTTATATAACTTAAGTTCATATTTATCACTTAACTTTATTATTTTACTTTGATACTAAAATCAACTTCATTCAACATCTCTTAAGTTATACTTCCATTTCTAAAGTAAATTTCCATTTAACTTTAAATTCATCTTTATTTATCACTCATATTCATATAGTTTCACTTCTTATATATATATAAGTTTATTTCACAATTGTAAATCACTTTTATTATAATTCAATTCTTATAATTCATTTGCTTATACAATTACTCTTTAATTTAGATTATTCAAACAACTAAACAATTAACTTATATACACTAATAATTCTGAAAAATTATCCCTTTATATATAAAATATACTCAAGGTAAAATTATTTCATTTACCCAATTTAAAACAATACTGTATCGAATTGTTCTATACAAGTGTTTAGAGATCCCTATCAACAACGTTAATTACTCGTATTAACCAGAATCTATATACCACTCAACAAACCAATCATCACAATATAAAACAATTTTATATTCACTAACAAATACGCTCTCATAGCTATTATTACACTCAACTCATTCTAGAGTACTACTGACTCTATCTCTAATGAGTAATACCCAACAGAACCATGGTTGTCGCTTAACCATATGCTCCGATACCAAATGTAACGATTGCGATTTTTCGTTGCCGAAAAACCGAAATGTTATGGGTTTAAGAAAGAAAAAGAGGTAGAAGAAGAGAGAAGAGAGAAAAAATAGAGAGGAAGAAATATAGAGGGAAAAGAAATAGAGGAAAGAACATAGAAAATAAAGAAAATGGAACATAGAACGGAACAGAGAACAACAGAACAATATCAGAATCTCACAATTCACAGCGGAACAACATATAATAATAAATGAATAATCTTTAAACAAAGAACTATATCAGTTATTACATCACATTCCATTACATCATATCATCAGAGTGTACAACATCAAACAACAACAAACAGTGGAAAAGAAATACTATATACTAGTAATTACGCCATGCCATCCAGCTTGCCTCCAGCAACTCCAGAATATCCATAATATCCTGATAAACCTAACTGTTGACTGCCCGTGTAGAAATTGGTGGGCACCCAGAGTTTAGGAAGGAAAACAATAAACTCCGAATCAGTCATGTGACTGGTGTGAGAACTCAAAACAGTTTATTTATCTTTAAAATCAAAATAGAGGAATATTTTTAAAGTCAATTCGCAATGCTTTTAAAAATGAGACTACCATAAGGCCTCCCGCACACACACACAATGCAAACGCAGAATCGGAAGAGATTTCTCCTTATGATAGTCAAAGATGCTTGATACGCATTTAAAAAGAACATTTGATATTATTACTAGTGCATAGTGTAGGAAAAAAATTCATTTCTAAAGTAGAATATAAATCTTAGCCAACATACGACCATTATCGTATGCCTACTATAGCTACCATCCAAACAGTGGGGCGCCACCATAAGTGAATGATAGGTTCTACAACTAATACCGTACAAGATCGTATTGTTTCTTTGGATTTCCAACGAATGATCAGGCCAAGGAACTTCCCATTGCCACATGAGAATGCCTCTGGATGGACATCCCCGAGAACCAAACCGGATCTCTACCAACACAAGGCCGGGTTACCCCTAACTGAGTAACAACTGACCGAATATGCCATCCCCCGGTCCTTTGGGACCTTTCACCGAGCGCTCACAATCAATTCACAAAATCATAAAGTGTTTTCAACATGAGTAAGTATCTGGGCTCCATACCATGATACCACCCTTTTCCAGAAGGAAATGCACACATCCTAAAGGGCGCTACCCCTCATAACCTTGCTGCATCTTTCCTGTTTTGACCATTCACGGGGTGTGAGGCTCGACGAAGTCACGTCCACAAAAACATACTTTATACAAAAGCCATGCTTTGGGTCAACAAATGATCATAGAAATGATCACCAAGATAGACGATCAAACAAATGATCCTATCACAAATAATCAACACAATGATCATTTCACAGTAACACTCAGCATGTCACATTACCAAATTGGGAATATATCGCTGATAACATTCAACTACATAACCTCTGAGCTCGTACGTCTCAGAGAAGGGTGTTAAGCTAAAAGAATAAATTCTCCGCCACCAACAGAAATATATTTGAAAGAAATCTGCTTTATATCTCAATTTGTAACGTCAGACATACAATCCATACAAGTCTGTTCCGGGCTCGAACAAAACCGAAGGCACTTCTCACGAAGCCCTTGCAATCCGGGTATTCACAATCCCGATCGAATTTCCCATCACTTAGGAAATCTCTATACCAGGAGCTACCCAGTGCAGAGACAATCGATAGGTCATCCTATCGCTTTCGCAAATATCGGGTCTTCAACACCGATCTTCAATGCGATCCATTACGTCGTATCACTATTCGGAATGGGTAATGCGAATAACGAGCGCAATAATTTAAAAATAAGTGTGCATTCAAATTCAAGCAAATCACAATAAATACCCATTCAAAGGTAAATATTGATAGTCGGTTATTGAACTATCGATGGATATGCACACATCACCAGTTTCCAAATAATTTTCCAAATTATTTATTTTCCAAAATATCTTTACAAGATATATTATTTTCAATACCTCAAAAATAAATCAATATTTATTTTTAAACAAATTCTCCTTTTCATTCATAAATTCCATAGTGAATTTTCATTCCAAAATATCCATGCATATACGATTTCAATTATTCATTTCAATTTTATCTTCAAAAAGATAAATTCTTAAAATATTCACTTTATATTGGAAAACATTTCCATACTTATTTAATAAGTAATTCACAAATCTTTTATTTTCAACACTTGGAAAATGTTCAATATACTTAAATCGAAATTAAGTATATATTTCATTCTTTAAGGAAATCATTCTCTTAAACATATTTATTTGGGCCAAAACGAATGTTGCGTAAAACATCGTTACGACAACCCAAAATCACTAGTATAGGGATTCGAAATTTGAACAGATATATAAATCCCAATACTATACAAACATTTCCTTTCGGAAATCATTTACTATAACAACAGTGTTATAGTCCATTATTTCCTTCTATTTCTCGAAAACGTCTATTTCAACAATAAATGTTGAAATCTATGGTTTTGAATTTTAACACCTTTTGAAAACATCGTTAGATCGTTTTAATTCTATTTAAAACATCAAATCTAAACATTTTCTTTAACATATTATTCACTATTCAAAAACGTGAATATACTACGTTAACACATTTCATCCTTTTATTCATTTTATTTTAAAGGATTATTCACAGTCAAAAATGTGAATATAACTCCATAAATAAGTTATAACAATTTTCTTATCAAAATAAGTCATTTGCGAATTTTTTAAAACAATGTTTATAAATTCCATTTCTATTTATTTTATAACTCCTTTTTATAAATCTCCTTTATTAATCTATTCAATTTATAACTCAATTATAAACAAAAAGTTCACATTATAAGTTAAATGCTTATAAAACGATTATTTTACAAAATCGTTCTTTTAAACTTCATAATTATAAATCTTATATCTTATAAGATTCAATTATTTATCCAAATATATTCTTTAATAACTTCACAAAATTTATAAATCTTACCATTTATAATTTTATAAATTCCATTCACTTATGCAATCCATTTTCACTTCATTCAAACCCTTATAAAAAAACTCGTTTTATAATTCAAATGTTTTAATTTATAAATATCAATTTATAAATCCTTTATAAAATCAATTTATACTATTATTTTAAAACATCTTTAATCTCCTTTATAATTTCATCATTCTGATTTATAAAATAATTAAATTTTATAAATCCTATATTTAAACTTTTCACAGTAAATTCAGAAATCCCGTTTTAACTATTTTATAAAATCATTAATCCATATTTCTCAAAAAACAACTTTAACCGTATTTCTCAAAAATCATAATTTTTATAACATTAAAAATTATACGTTTATTTATTTAAAATGGATAAATTTCGAAAAATATTTTATAAACGTATACTTTCAAAAATCTCTTTAAAATCCATTTTAAAATTCCAAAGTTTGGTCCAATGATGCTACATACCAAATAGTCAATCACGACAACAACGATATCATATATCGATATGGTAATCCATCAAATATCAAAATATCTGAAATCAAATAAATACTGTTGAGGAATCCAGTTGGATCCCTCCAACCTGTTTTCTGCATCCACAAACATTAGCACAATACCAATTTGGCTCCAGTACGAAATTATCGCGGTATATGGGATTTAAAATATTATCCGCTTAATAACGGCGCAATAGGGTCTCATCCGCTAAACAAATGCGGGAAATCAATAACTGCAATATATACATATGCCAATATATATATACTGCTATCATATATAATACCAATTTCACTGTTTATGAAATATTCGCAGTATATGTTTTTAATAAATAACATCCGCTTACTAACGGCGCATAATGTCTATTTTAACAATCAATAGATAACAATCATCATTCAAACACGCATTCAAATATTTTAAATCTAACCATTTAAAATAAAATCGAAACTGATTCGATTGAGTGAGAAGTTCTCACCTTGATTTTAATTTCGTTTTAGCGATTTATTTCGAATAAAATTAAACGGACGTTTAATTTTACCAAAAATTCTCACTAACTCCAAACGACTCCAATCCAATTTCATCACGTAGTGCTCATCCATACGATTCCAACGCAACTGGTTTCGCGCGTTTTCGACCTCGTATGAAAAAGTTATGCATTTTTGAAGTTTGCACGAATTTTTATTTAATATAATTACAACATAACTTAATTTTTATAAACCTAGATTCACTCAGAGCCCTTGATTCCTGTTCCATGCAATCCTGGCCGTGCGTACCCCTCCCCCTTCTCCTTCTCAAACTCACGCACGCCTACAGGAAGGAATTCACGCACAAACCCGTTAGCATGTAACTAGGGTTCCATATTTCCACCACCTCGAGCATCGAAACTTCATCAAACCACCTCCATATTGAAGCCCATTGCAAGAGCTACCTTCACCATCCCCATCATGAAGCTCGCCCCCCCCCCCCCCCCCCCCACAGACTCGAAATGCATGCTGAACTTGTAGAGAACGCGGCCATCTTCCCCCCTCCACGCGACGCCAAACCCCATCATCACCGTATAGATTGAAAGCTCTCTTCGCGCTCTTCGACTTCCGTGTTGAACACTTTGGCTAATTATCGATGGATTGGAAGTAATTGAGGAGGAAAGGAGGATGATTTCTGGCCTTTGGTTTTGTATATGGCAGCTAGGGTTTACTAAAACCTAATATTTTTTTTTTTAATTTATGAAGGCTCATGGTCTATTTATAGAGAAAAACGAACACTATTCATTTCGATTTTCCAAACTCCGATTTACGCGCCGAAACAGACGTTCCTAGGGTTTATCCCGCGTTCCGGACACAATGGAACAGGTTTCGGAAGCTAATTCGGACATCTGTGCGAGATATGGCAACAAACGTTCGATTTAAATTAAACCGATTTAAACGATTTTCTAGGCGTTTTAATTTGTACCGGACAAACGGTAAATCCGATTGACACGAAATTTGAAACCATACAATAATATCACATTACGGATCCAATGAAATTGGTTTCGTCGAAATCCGATACTTTTTGAAAAATGGTTATTTTAACTCGCCAAATTAAAATTAAAAATAATTCGATGCGTTTCGAGCTGCCACGATCAAATGATAACTCCGATTGCTACGAAAATTGAAATCCGGTAATAACTAACTATTACGGATCCAATGGAACTGGTCTCGTTCAATTCTGAGACTGTTCAAAAATTGACTATTTTCACTTGTCGATTTTAATATTAAAATATTCAATTTTCACAAATTAACTTTTAATTCGATTTTAAAAGTTCTAAAATATCGTTCTAACTTCAATATGATAAAATAAAATTTTACAAATCATTTACAATCATATTTAACTCAATTTTCAATTATTTCCATAATTTAACATATTAAATTATCGATTTAATTATCCAATTAAATCCAATTATTCGAAATAATATTTATTCGACTTATAAATTCACTTATTAATATCTAAAATTAATTAAATATTCAAATTTTAATAAATTAAAATCCTGGGTCGTTACAGTCTGCGCAACTGTATTGAAGGGCTTTCTAAACACTTGAATAGAACAATCGATACAGTATTGTTTTAAATGTGGGTAAATGAAATAATTTTACCCAAAAACATATTTTGATATAAAGAATAGTTTTTGAAAACTATTTAGCTAATATATGGTTGCTTGGATGTTAGAAATGCTAATATTAAAGTATTATCATTGTTAAGTAAAAATTTAACTAGAAATTGAAATATAACTAAAGTTTAAGGGAATAAATTCAATTATGGAATGGAATATATAAATATGAATTATAAATGTAAATTATAAATTGAAATATAATCAAATGAAAATTTGTACGAGCATGTGCAAATGAATTATAGTTAAAAGTGATGTAAGCAGGATTTGGAAATTTAAAATCCTGGAAATTTGGAAGTGTTTTGAGGATAAAAGATAGCATTATTGTTTGGGGGTATTTATGAACGGAAAGTTGTTTTAAATGAATTTTGAAAGTGAAACACCATTGAAATCACTTGGATTATTGGAAAATAATTATAATGATGACGGCCGCATCATCAGTATTCATTTTCGAATTTCTGAGTAACAGATTGCTGCCAAAAATAAATTTGTTCAGAAAGCTAGTTGTTTTTGAAAATCTCAAAGGAAATTTGTTGGGAATAAAACCAGGATTGGTTTGGCTTTTGAGAAATGTGATTTGAGATGTTGGAGATTTCAAAATGATTTGAAACCAAAGCCGTGTATTTAAAAATCCTGATGAGGTGGTTGTAAGCTTATAAATTGAGATGATTTTATAAATCAGGAAAGGAATATAAGCTTTGAATGTTGAAATTTATATTTAAAGAAAAAAGTTAAAAATGAAATTAACTTGGATTGGGAAATAAATTTAACTGGATTGAAATCAATTAAATAGGTTGAAATTTTTTTATAATATCCAGTTGTTTTCGAATTAAGTTGAAATCGAATTGAGTTAAATAAATCTGAGTTAAAGTAAAATTGAATTAGGATGAGAATTCAATTGAATTAATAAATGGAATTAAATTCGTACCTGAACGAATGGGAAATAAATTGAATAAGGATTAGAATTGAAGTAAATAAATTAGAATAACTTATAAAAGAATCAGAATTAAATTGCATGGAATAAAAATATGCTTGGGAGATAAAGAAGCATAAAGCTTGAGTTAAAAATAAAAGAAGAATCTACTCAAGCCTATAGTGAATGGAATTGTGCAAATAATAAGTTGTGACTTATAAAATTTGAAAAAAAATGGGTTTGAAACCCAAAAAAAATATTTTTGATGAATTGAAAAATAAAATGAAGATCAAAACTTAAATTATAAAATAAATTTGAACTTAAGAAAATTTAAATGAAGAGATTTTGAGATTAAAATCAAGTTCTGGATTATAAGTTGGGAAAGACTATTTAGATGATAATTAGATAATGAAACATGTAATGAGAACCCAATGTTGTTTAGTAGAAGCTGAATTGTGAATTTATGATGAAGTTTGGAAATTAAAACTCAAGTTATAAATTGAATTCGAATCGAATTGTCAGTAAGGTAAATGTAACTGAATTATGAGTTTATGGAATTGGGTGGTAAATTGAAAATGACTAGTCAATTCAGAACTTGAGTTATTAATTAAAATTTGACATGAAATGTTAACAAATTAGATATAATTGAAACGTATTGAATAAAAATGGAAATGGATTAAAATAGTAATGGTTTGAATTGAAAATAAAATCCAGATATGTGGAAATAAATTGGATATGGCCTTGGGATCAATTGAGTTAAGTTGGGTATAAAGGAGAAAAAAAAATTCTTGTAAAATGAAAATGAGATTAAGTATAAAATTTGAATAAATTGGAGTAAATTGACTTAAGCTAAATAGATGGAAGAGAGTTGAATTTAATTCAACTTAAACTAAGTTTAATGATATTGGGTTGGATTTATATCAAAAAAAATATAAATAAAAAAATAAATTTGAATCGAAATGGAATTTGGTGGGTTATAAATAATATTTAAGGAAATGAAAATTCAAAATGGATTGAGTGGATGAACTAATTATATTGAATAGATAAATGGATGGGATAAATAAGAATCTAATGGAAGCAAACTTAAGTTTGGAGTGAAATAAATTGAGTAAATTAACTTAAGTTAAGAATAATAGAAGCTCGACTACGAGTAAAATTGGAAGACCATTAAATTAAAGCTTGGTTTAAATTAATTCGGGAATAGGTAGTAATATGCAAGTTTGGAATGGGTCGAGCTAAAAGAATGGTCGTGAATGAATTAAAATAAAAAGGGAATTTAATTGGCAATGGAGATGAACCTAAATTGTTAATGGTTTTAAATGAACTGGTTTGGTCAATAAAATGAGATGCAAAGTGAATGGTATTCAAATTTAAAATGCAACGAAAATGAGAATATATGGATTGTGAATAAATTTAAAAATGGAATAGAATTAAGTATAAATTGAGTTGAAATCAATTTATATCTGTTATAAACATAAATACTTATTTGTTCACATAAATCTCGTCGAATTGCATATAATAAATTGTCGTTGGATGTAAATGGAAGTAATTAAAGTTCTATGTGTTGATAAGGGTAAAATAAATTGATTCTGGAAGCAACTGAATTAAATATGAGTTCAGTTTGCTTAAGAATAAATTAAATGTAAGCGATTGAGTTTTAAACCATTCAAATTAAATGAAAATGGTTTATAAATTAATTGAAACAGTTGAATTAGTATGAAAGTTGTAAAAATTGCTTATGGAAAATGTTGGATGTGCATTTCTTTAGAATTCTTATGTTTTAACCATTGCAACTAAGTGAAATACAGTTAAACTGCATATATTTGGCACTTACATGTTTAAATTGAGTAAGTACGGGTACCTGGAAGCCGTGTGGATGGATTTGGTTGTGCTATTTGCTAAAAATAATAAGCTGTCTGCTTATAAATGCTAAATAAGGTACGCCTACGCAATAAAAATAGGAAATATGAACTGTTTTTGGTTTTTTCCGACCGTGTGGGTCAATGTATATATATTTATATCTTTTGTCAAATTGCAAAAGCTCCTCCGTGCAAAGGAGACTCTGCCAAAAATTTTCAGAAATTTTGGGAGTTAGAAATTTTTTTGAAAATTTTTGGAAAATTTTGTTAACGACAAAACGATTTCAAACTGGAAATTGAGATAAATTAGTAAAAGAAACCAATTTAAAGTAATGACATGAATTAGTTATAAATGAAAAATAAAATTTAAATATTCAGAGTTAAAGATAAATTGAATTCATATGGAAATGAAAGAATTAATTTGAATAGAAATAGATATAAACTGAAGTGGTAAGACGGAAATAAATAAAGAATCATATAAAATGCTTATACTAAACTTAAGAGAGAATGGTGAATTCTTAAATGAAAATTGATACTGCTAATATAATTTAAGTCAATATAGGAATGAACAGATATTGGCATTTGGTGAGAAAGTCGATAAAATGTTTTGGAATATTGTGAATGGATATTAGTGCTATGTAAGATATGCAGTTAATATAAAGTGAAAAGAGAATTGATTTTGATTTCAGAAGATAAATTTGAAATGCTCGACAAAAAGGTATGTGTTTAAATTTCTATGAAATTTGATTGGGAGTTTGGATTGAGCCACTTGGCCTTTTTGTTTTCCTTTTGGATTTGGGAGGCCATAGAGCCATTTTGTAGTAGTACCGAGCTAGCCACGCAAAGGAGATGTTGGCGAAATTTTTCGGGAATTTAGGGAGTTAGAAAATTTTTGAGAAAATTTTGATAATTCAAGATTTGGTTTTAAATTGAAACTTGAATGGTGAAACGAATAGTATAGTTTGAAACTATGGGAGAGTTGAGAAGTTAATAAGAATGATAACGGGTCTTTTACAAGAAGAACGTTAGTAAGATATTGATTTGTTTGGTTTTCGGAAATAAGTAAACGGGTATTAGACTATTATTCCAAATTAGTAATTTCGGGGACGAAATTCTTTTAAGGGGGGAGGAATGTGACGACCCGAAATTTTTAAGCAATTAAAGTCGGAATATTTAATTGATTTTAAGTATTCAATAGAGCAATTTTAACTTGAATTACGAATATCACAATTTATTTGATGATTAATTATTAAATTAAATAATTTGAAGTTGAGTAAAATGTTGAATTTGGAGTTTTGAGCCTGTTGGAAATAAATTGAAGACTTATGAAACTTATGTTGATAATACTGGAAATTATAAGGGTGTTAAAATTTAATTTAACAGTGATTTGTTTAGTTTTAAAACTTATATCGTTTAAATTGAATTTAAAATAGCCTTCCGAGGCACCGTCTTGGAATTCGATGAAAATAGCTCCGTTGGATCCGTAATATTGTATTATTATCGGGTTTCAATTTTCATAGTGTTTGGAGTTGTTATGTAACCGTACGATATATAAACGCATTGGAGTTTGCATTGAATTCCATAGCTAGCATCACATATAGAAAATAGGAAAAATAGAAAAGAAAATAAAAAAAAGGAAGGAATTACAGTGGTTATGAATCATTTTAGTAAACTGAAGATCTATATAGGAAATTATATAACGATTTGCTTTATATTCTCGGCATATATGTATATGTTTATAGGAAGACTAGAATTTTTGGTATAGTAGGAATTTTAAAATAAATTATCAGTAAATTAAATTATTGGTTAATTAAATTTATTAAGTGGTAATTGATTAGTTCAAATATTAATAAATCGAATAAATGTTATACAAGGTCTGTAATTGTGGAGAGACAAGCCGGTTTGGATCGTATTCGCAAAACGAAAATCGAAGGTGAGTTAATCTCACTCAGTTAATTTAAATTTAAATGATTAAATTTAAATAATTGTTTGAATGGTTGGAATTGATGGATGTGCTATAGTATGTTATATTCTGGAATTGGCATATTATTATGCTAACATCTTAGGATGCAGGGAAAACAGGTTGGAGGGATCCAACTGGACCCCTCGAAATTATTTAGATTGTTTAATATTCTATGGTCGGAATATTTGATATTCTGTGATGATTTTATGAATAATTGAATGGTATGGTTGGATTGAATATCTCAGTAAAATAAATTGCAAATCTTTAGAATTTTATGTTCAAAGAAATAAAAGAGTAAATTTTTAAGTAAAATAATTCTAGTGAATTTGAATAAATTAAAGACGAATTGAAAATAAAATAAAATAAAATAAAAGAGATTGCAAAACTCTAACAAATTTGGAATAAGAGAAATTTGAATTATTAGGGGTAATAATAAATTGTAAAGCTTAAGTGATATTATTGAATGAATAAAGAATTTAATTTAAATGAAATTTGGAATTTTTAAACTGGGATATCAAATCAAATAAAATAACGATATTTTAAATATGAATTCAAAGTGGAAATTTATAAAGGAATGGAAATTCGTTTAAAAATATATAGTGATTCGTTTTTAAAGATGTGAAAGAGAAGAGTGTGTCCCTGGATAGCCAAGTACGATTTTCAAGCAAATTTTGAATAAAAGTTAAAGGTTTTAATGTTGTTTTAAAAAAGCATATCTTAGAAAATTTATTATTTTTAAATGTCAAAATTCTAAAGTAAATATTTTTCAAAACCTATTATTGTAGTAATTATTAAATGACTTGGTATTTGTTTTTAAGAAAAATCTAGTTTTATATTTTATAAAAGTAGCCTTATTTATTAAATATTCCTAAAGTATATATTTTAATTAAGTATTAAAGTAGTTTTAAATTTTTAAGGCTATGAAGTATATTTATAACTAAGTGCTCTTAAATTATTTTAAAGCTAAAAATATTTTTACTTGGCGTTTCAGTGGGAATAAATATTGGGAAATTATTCCGGGAAAGGAATATGTTTGAAAACTGTTTTCAAAGGGGTTTGAAAGTGAAAATATATCTTGTGAAGATATTTTTAAGTTAATAAATAATTTGGGAAATTATTTATAGTGTGATGGATGTTATGAATATTAATTGATAGTTAAATCACCGACTATCAATATTGGACAAAAATGCGTTGATCGTTTCGAAGAGACCGGGATCGAGATTTATTTCTCGAAAACCACTTCGATCCGGTTTGTACGTTTCATGGAAACGAGTTTGGATTCGAAGATGGAGCAGTGAAGTGCAAGGGCTAATCGCTACTAATCCTGAGGATATTTCCAAAATGGATGTAGTAGGAATAGTGCCTTCGGTTCCGTTCGAACCCGGGACGGACTTGTATGGATGAATGCTTGCGAAACATCGTCAGGTGGACGATGTGCATTCTAAGGGATATATTCTAAAAAGGTAACGCTTAGCCTCAAGCCTCATCAAATTGGAATGGATGAAAATCAGGGGTTATGCAGCAAGGCTTCGTGGGTAGCCCCCACTGGAGGGTGAGGTCATCCCTGTCTAGATGTCCCTTTTATTTCGGCTTAGTGGGCGGTTGCTGATCCCAACAGCGGGGTGAACTTGCTCGGGACTGTCCAGTAATGGATGGTTCCGGTCTTGTGTTGCAGGGGAGTTAGGGTGGCTCCTCGGTACGCTGATCTAGACCAGGTACTGTGACAGGTGGTACCCCAGTGCCTAGCCATTAGTTGGAATCCATTTTCCCTACGCGCCCGTACGGTTTTGATTGTGCCTAACTAATGCTAAAACGTGAGATGCAAGCATTTCAGCTAGTTCTATTTTACTTTCTATAGACACTATTATAATATCAGAGGACTTTAATAAAAATGTTTTAGCAATCATAAGGTAAAAACCCGACATGTTTATTTGTGGCGTGGTCTTACGAGATGCTTTTTTTTTCAAAGGATTTTTGAAACTTTAACAATCAACTGAGTGTGATTTTCTCACGCTGGTATTCCAGACTGACTCGGGTGTTATTTAACTGTAATGCTCGGGTCAGACCGAGTATTATAGGGTACATGATATGATGCTTTGGAGCTCAGGGGACGAGCTGGATGACGACACGTACTCCCGTACTTGTTTATATATATATATATATTCCGTTGTGTTAAGTTGCTGTGTATCTATTTGTATGATATTGATGTTGAGCAGTGATTGTTGTACTCTGATGATGTAATATATAAACAGATACATTTGATGTTTGAGTAAAGATTATTTATTATCTATTATATTTTATTCCGCTGCGATGGTTAGATTCTGCTGTTGTTTTCTATTTTCTCCTTCTACCTCTTCTTCTTTAACCCAAATGGTTCGTATTTCTGTACAACTTGAGTTGATAATTGTAGAATAGTGTTAACTCAAGGGGTACGGATTTTTGGGCTGTGACAGATTATATTTTGTATATAAAGGAAACCATTTTTCAGGATTTATTAAAGTGTATATGGATTAATTGTCTGGTTGTTTGAAAATGAAATATATAAAAGTTAAATAAAAGCCGGTTTAATAATCCAAATAAAAACAACAATTGTAAAAGAATAAATATATAAGCAAATGAGTTATAAAAGATGGAATTATAATTAATATGATTGGCAATTATGAAATAATCATATATATAAGAAATGAAACAATATATGTTATAAATAAAAATGGATTTAAACTAAGAATTTGAAATTTTGAATCTCGTTTATTTTGAAAGTTGTTTTTCAAAGTTAAAGAGATTAGATTGTTATAAATTTAAGTAAGATAAATGAATTTGGAATGATCTTATATAAGTAAAGTGAAATAGCAAAATTATATAAGTAAAAAGATTTATAAATGTGATTTGTAAATACAAAAGAATATAAAGCACTGAATTCACTACTGTTGCTGGAAAATAATAAGGGTGATGACGGCAACATCATCAGTATCATTTTCAAGTTTTTGTGTGATGGAATTTCTACCAAAGTAAATTGAAGTTTTGTTGTGATAAGCAAATTTGAATTTAAAATCCAAGTTGTAATCGATAAATATAAGTGAAATGAGTTTTGGACTTATATTATATGAGATAATAAAATTTTAGCTTTGGTAAAGTTGAAATAAATGTGAGTTAGCATAATAATTATATGATTTGAAATTTAACTCAAGGAGAGTTAAATAAATAGAATTGAATCTTAATTGTATTAGGTAAGTGATTATAATATGAATTTGGAAATTTAAATAATCCTAAGTGTAAAGTGATTATATAGCCATGATTTGAAATTACAAAAATGTGAATGGAACTATACTTAGGTAAATATTTATGGAAGTTGAATAAATAAGTTAAATAACTTATAAAATGGAAAAGGAAAGTAAAACCAATAGTTAAAGTGGTTAGACAATTTTGTTAAGCAAACAAAATCTGATCTTTAATAGTGATATAAATTTGACTTAAGTGAAAGTTAAATAAGATAGAAGCTGAATTAAAATTAGTAGTGAAATTACATTGTGTAGTGAAAGCAAATGTAAATGAAGTTGATTTTGGTATCAAAGTAAATTAATAAAGTGAATTAAATGAATATAAATTTGGGTTATATTATGAAATTCAGCTTTAAGATGTAAAATGAATCAGCATTAGAGAATGTCGTTGTTAAGAATTGAATAAAACTTAAGTTAAGAAGTTGTGGATTGATAATGAACACTAGGAATGTTATATAAAAATGTGAATATTGAGAATACTAGAATTAAATATAAATTGAATAATTGAACGGAAGTCAATTAGATATTAAACCAAATTGAATGTAAGCGAATTAAGTAAATTTGGTGATGTTGGATATGCATTGGTTATTAGATGGATGTTAATTGATTGAATCAAATGGAATTGAATTAATGAAATTGAAAGTAAAATAATTGAATTCAAAATGAAAGTGAAGTAAGAATAAATAGAAATGAAATTGATTTGATTTGGAAGTAAACAAACTTGAATATAAATTAGTGAATGTAAACCAATTGAATATGAATGAATGAATGTTAGTAAAGTCCAATGTTAGTAAATCAATTCAATGAATATTAATGAAAAGTGAATGTATATTGATTTGGTTATGGATGTTTGTTGGATGATAGTTGGTTGATGGTTGGATTTGTTGTGTTGGTTGCATTTGCTATATTGACATATATAGTTGTTGGTATATGTTGTATATTGATATTACATTCATATATAGATATTTCTCGTTGCTTGTTGAGTGTTTAGTTGGTGCACATGGCGCTTGCTTCGTATTTGGAGCTCGCTTTCACGCTATATTTGTCGTATATGCTTGCTAATAATATATAAGGTACATATCTCGGATTACATATCATACTTTTACACTTTTTCCTTTCGGGATGCCTCATCCTCGATGATGAGATGTATATTTGTTATATATATATTGTTATTTTTTTCGGATTGAACCACGCAAAGGAGAAGCTGGCGATTTTTTTTGAAAATTTAAGGCGTTAGAAAATTTTGAGAAAATTTGGAAAAGTTTATGAAAACTAATTTTTGGTTTTTAAGTTAATAGTTAAATGATAGTAGTTGGTTTTGAAAAGATAACTATGAATGTATGTGAAAACTTAGAAAAGTTGTTATAAGAGTTTAGTTAATGGATTTTGCAACTTTTTCTTACTTGGCAATTTCGGGAAATAAATTCTTTTAAGTAGGGGAGAATGTAACGACCCAGAATTTAAGCCATTTGAAATTCATATATTTAATTGATTTTAAATATGCACAAGTTGGTTTTATAAGCTGAATAAATAATATTTCGAATATCTAGGTTTAATTGGATAATTAAATTGTTAATTTAATATTTGAAATTGTGAAAATAATTGTAAATTGGATTTAATATGAATAAAAATGATTTATAAAGTTAAATTACATATTTGAATTAGATTGATGTTAGAGAACTTTTAAAAACGAATTAAAATTTAATTTGCAGAAAATGAATATTTTAATATTTAATTGACGAGTAAAAATAACCATTTTTCAAATAGTCTTGGATTTCGATGAAACTAGTTTCATTGGATCCGTAATGTTATATTATTGTAAGATTTCAAATTTCATGTCAATCGAATTTAAGGTTTGTCCGAGGCAAGCTAAAACACGTAGAAATCTATTTGAGTGAATTTTAAATTTAAGATAGTCGATTCGAAAACCTATCTTCCAAATACGATCGAATTTTGCTTCCGATATATATTCCATTGCGTCAGAATAGGGGTAAAACATTATAAACGCCAGGTGGCACGCTTCGTTTGGAGTTTGGAAAAATTTCGGGTGAATAGTGTCGCGAAATTTTCTATAAAAGGCCTCATTATTTTCTATTTTGCAAAACATTAGGGTTTTAAACCCTAGCCGCCGCTTCTATTTTAATGGCCAAAAATTCATCCTCTTCCTGCTCATTTTACTTCAAATCCACACATTATTTTGAGAAATCTCCAACTACAAAGTTGAAGTGGGCGACGAGATCTTCGTAACCAACGGTGGTGATCGAATTTCGTGTGACGTAGAGAGAGCTAGAGCCTCGCATTGTGGTCGTGTTCATGGAGTTGGATCGTGTGTAAGGGTGGTCGAGCTTCACTAAATGGTGGGTGAAGGTGTAGTCAAGTGCGAGCTTCGAGATAATGGTGGTTGATCGACGTATAGATGAACGATGGAGGCTCCATAATTGTAGGAAGAGGTGGCTAATAGGTTTAGTTCGAACGTGCTAACCTGGGAATAAGGAGAAGCAAAGGCAATGGCCTGATGTTGATGCAAGAAACGAACAGCCTGGATTGGAACTAGGTTTTAAAAATAAAATAATTTGTGAGTTTATTTATATTAAAATTCGTATAAACTTTTAAACATCGTAACTTCTTCATACGAGGTCTGTTTCGCACGAAACGAATTGCGTTAGGTTTGTATGGACGAACACTACGTGATGGAGCTAGTTTGAAATTGATTGGAGATAGTGTGAATTTTGGGTAAAATTAAACACGCGTTTAATTTTATTCGGCATAAAACATTACAACTGCTATTGGACGCAATGTGAGTACAACGCACTCTATTTGACTCACTGATATTTTTATATAAGTGAGAATAAAAATTATTATATGATGATTGATGATTGCTTATATGATATATGATATATCGATTGGTATTTGGATATATACCTGCCTAGTGGAGCAGATGAACCTATACGTTTCCATGTATGAGCAGATGACCCTTTGTACGCGCGTCTGCCTCGAAGCGGACATTGTACACATATTCTAATATGTATATTTGTTGCAGGTGACGGGTTGGTGGGATCCAGCTGGATTCCTCACTAGTAAAGATTTATTTAAAGATATTGTGATATATGCTGTTATCATATGATATACGATGTTTTGGATGCGTGTTGTATTTAGGGCTGTAGCAGCATTGGGCCTATTTTTGGAATTTTAAAATATTTTAGTGATGATTTCCAAATTTAAAAGGATTTTAATGTGATTTTGGAAATATACGTTATATTGAATTTTGAAGTGTTAAGTAAATAAATTTATTTTGAATAAATAAAGGTTACAATTTTTATGTTATAAAAATTATGATATTTGAGAAATATAATTGAAATGGGATTTTTGGAATGTGAAGTTAACTATTTTGTAAAATGGTTTATATAAGAGATTTATAAAATTGGTATTTTATAAATTAAAATATTGGAATTATAAAACGAATTTTATAAGTGTTAAAATGAAGTTATAAATAGAGTTTATAAGTGAATAAGATTTATATTTGTGAAGCTATAAAATAAATTAATTTGTAAAATAAATGATTTATAAGTAACTAACTTATAAATTGGATATTGGCATTCAAAGGAGATATAAATAGAAGTTGTTTATTAAGGGATTTTATAAGTTGAAGTTCTTATAAAATAATAAATGTAATTTTATTTTATAAATGGAATTTATAAACATTGTTTTATAAATGTGAAATCAACTTATTTTGATAAGTTAAATATAGAAGTTTATTCAAAGGAATTTTATTCACGATTTTTGACAGTGAATTATCCTTTAAATTAAATGTTGAAATAATATTAAATTTGGTAATTGATTTATATTCATGATTTTGGACAGTGAATAATATTTAAAAATTAAATGTTTTAGGAAGTGGTATTTAAATTGAATTTAAATGATTTAAAGCTGTTTTAAAATGTATTAAGTATCGAAACCATAGATTTCGACATTCATTGTTGAAATAGACGTTTTCGTGAAATAAGGAAACGATGGACTATAACATTGTTGTTATAGTATTGGGATTTATATATCATTCTAATTTTCGAATCCCCGTACTAGTGATTTTGGATTATCGTAACGATGTTTTACGCAACATTTGTTTTGACCCAAATAAATGTGTTTAAAGAGAATCTTTTCCTTAAAGAACAAAATATATACTTAATCGTGATTTAAGTATATGTAATATTTTCTAAGCGTTAAAAATAAATTGATTTGTGAATTACTTATTGTTAAATAAGTATTTGGAAATGATTTCCAATATAGAAGTTGAAAAGGTTTTGAAGATATATCTTTTTAAAGATAATTTGAAGTGGATATTTGGCAAGTGATTTAATTAATAAAAAATTAATTAAAAGGCCTAGTGATTTTTATGATGCTGAATATTTGTTTGTTTGCTTTGATAGTTAAATAACCGACTATCAAACTTTGCCAAATTTTAGTTCCTCAACTTGATGTGGGAATTATTTAGTCGTACACTTAGTACGTTGCCTTCTGTGTAGGCTTGATTATCGTGTGTGTTGAGGATCTTGATTCGTATAGTGCGGAGTATTATTCTAATCTATCGAGCTTCCTTCTTGGCCCAAAGGATAGTAAGTTGAAAGTTAGAGATGTGATAAATCTATGAGGCTTAGTTGCTGTGTGAGGTTGAGAAACGCTTTTGCGTTGTTGGTGAGAAGAGACCAAGATCAGATTTATCTGAAAACCATTTCGGACCAACGTATATGCGACGATTGTACAGGTTGCTTGGGATGATATTGATATTCCGGAGTTCCATAGTGTGGGACTGCTTGTTAATCGTTCGGCGTTAAAATCCCAATATACATCAAGTAGCAGTGGTCTCTTCATTAGGAAATATCCAATGCAAGGACTATTCGCTACCAATCCTAGGGACTTTTCGACAGGATGTGGTAGGAAAGTACCTTCGGTTTGTCCTGTTTCTAGATAACTTGTACGGATGTTTATCTGACATTGCATTTCTATAGACTATGAAAATTTGTTTTTACAAATACACATCAGTGGTGGCGGAGAAGGAAACTTCTCTTAGCTTAACACTCTCCTTGATACATACAAGCTTAAGGGTTGTACTTTTGTGGAAGGAAACTAGTAGTCAATGGAAATGGCCGTATGGCATTCAAAGTGATTGTGATTGTAAAAGGTAATCGTTACCTCGTCAGGCCTCATCAACCGAAATGGCCAAAACATGGTTAGATGCAACAGGGCTAAGTGGGTCATTCCCATTAGGATATGATCATCCTCTTCTAGGTATATCTTTACATGCTTTGACATCTATATCTGATTATTGTGGTTTGTATGCTATGAGGGCCCTCGGTAAAGGTCGGTAACAACCAAAGGATGATATATTCGGTACCATCTAGTTTTAGAGGTGGGCCGGTCTTGTGTTGGTAGAGGATCCTTTGTGATGGTCCTCGGTACATTACTCTAAAGATGTACTGCCGGAAGGTAGTCCCTTCACCTGGTCATTTGTATGGAAATCCAAACCCCACTACGAGCTGCGATTTTGTTTGTAAAGGCGTAATGAATAGCCTCAAAATGCTATATGGGTAACCATTTCGACTATGATTAATATTATTTGTGTATACTAGACACTAGTATTATATAAGAGGATTTGATATGAAAGAAATGTTTTAGTTATCGTAAGGTAAAAACATGTCTGTGTTTATGTGTGGGCGTGTCTTACGAGATACTTTTGTATTGACAAAGGAAAAGTTTGGTAATTTAATAAATTCAGATGAGTGTGTTTCTCACGCTGGTTTACCATACTGATCCGGGCGTTCTTCCCTTTCAATGCTCGGGTCAGACCGAGTATATTTACAGGTCTAGATTTGATGCCTTTGGAGCTTCAGCAGGAGAGCTGGAGATCTTCATTTCGTATATGCGTATCTGTTTTTATTATTGATTATCCATTGTGTTAATTTTTTTTTAATTATCAGCATTTGTAAGGACAGGTTATTATAACTGTTCAGGCTGATAACTATTGATTGATTGTTGAACTCTGATTGATGTGTATATATACAGTTTCTGTTTTGTAAAGATCATTGATATGATATTACATATTTTCCCCTGCGATAAGAGATTCTGTATTGTTTTGTTTGGTACTTTCTTCTCCCTTTCTTCTCTTCTCTTCTTCTCTCTTCTTTTCTTTCTCTTGGCTTTCCATCAGTTTGTGCTTTTTGGGTCGTACATGTGTGAATTATTATCGATTCGAAGGGTGTGGATTTGCGGGTCGTCACATTATATAAACTAGAAGTTGTCTTTATAGTCTTAACAGGCAAGAAGTGCGTGCTCCTGGTAAATCAATCCATGGTAATCTACACACCCTCATTACCTCCTTTTGATCTATGCAATTCGTCGATGAAGTCCATGGAAATCTACTCCCACTTCCACTTAGGTATCTCAAGGAATTGAAGAAATCCAGCCATTTTTTGGTCACTACCATTCATTTGTTGGTAGTTAGCATACATGCTCACAAAGATAGTAGCATCGCTCTTTATCCTTTCCCATCGGGATGACATATTCATATCCTGATACATCTTAGTGACCTCAGGATGCATCGTCAATCTAGAAGGGTGACATTCTACCGGAATTCCTACCTAATCCCATCAAAATTTGGGACACATTACCATCCATTCATTCTCAAAATGCCATGGCTATCCCCTCTAAATCGTGGCCATCTCTCTATTGTCTTATCTTTCTTACATTCTTAGCTATAATAGAAAAATAAAGATCTCTAAGCAGATTCTCTTCGATATAAATAATTAGAGCTGGATGAACCTCAACATTTGCTAAACTGCATACCTCTAGTTGAGTGCATTAGCCACGACATTAGATTTTCCCAAAGTATATAATATGTCTAGATCATAGGCAACAAGAAACTACGATCACCTTTATTGCTCATATTTAGGTCTTTTGCGTAAAAAGATACTTCAAAGATTTATAGTCCATATATAACTCGAACCTTTCACCTAGCTGATGAACCCTCCACATCTTTATCTCAAATACCATACTAACAACTCTGAATCATAAGTTGTTTATCTGATTTATATGGTTTGAGCAGCTGACTCGCATAAGTTATAATCCTACTATGTTGCATCAACACATCACTTAGACCTGTTCAGTGTAAACAGTCAAACCCTCACTACTACAAAACAGGCCATTTGCATTGCCTCATTTGAATCGGTTGAAGTAAAAACTGATGCAAATAGAACTATTTGCATCAGTTCTGCCTTAATAACTGATGCAATTGGTACGTAGAAAACAATAAGTAATAAAAAATCAAATTTGCATCAATTGTCACGAACAATCGATGCGAATAAGTCGATGCAAATAGTTGTAGTTGCATCGGTTTTAAAGTCAACCGATGCAACTAAATTAATTTGCGTCCCTTTCGTTACGCACTTTTAATTCCCGCCGTCCCAATTTTTTGTGCCGCCTCTTATTTCGCATGCCACCAAAAAAAACCCTAAACCTTAATCAAATCCATGATTTAATCAACCGAATTCCTCTCCCATTTTCTCCTTCACCTTCTTCTCCTCTCTCTCATATCGATTATTACATTTCAATGAGAATTGTAAAAACACGGTAACTACCTTTTCTTTCAGTTTTTTTTTAAATCGAAATCAATGAAAATCAAGTGGCGAATTTGGGTCGTGTTCGATGCTCGCTTGTTGTGAGATTCGCGAGTTCAGGTGTTCGAGAGTAGTGTTTCTGGTTTTGTTCGTGATTATTAAACGGCGAAGGGGAGTAGGGATGGCCACGGCGATTTCAGAGGAGGATGGTGGGATGTAATGAGTTGATGGAGCTTTGGTCATGGAATTGCAGTGGCGATTAGTTCAGTTTATGCGTTTTAACAGCTAGTCAAAATCTGAATTTTAGCCAGCAAATCAAATTAAATCATTACATGTAGGTGAGTGGATATAGGAATATTAAATTAATAAAACTGCAAGTCTTTTCATATTTTGATCCGAGGTAAGTTACTATCGATTGTTGTCTTCTAATCAAGTTCCTTTATTATATGTTCAAATTATTTGTTTATAAATATTGTTGTTCATATCTAACGAAAAAGTACAATGAATTTTGGCTTGCATGTGAACTGTTTTTTATGTTCATGATAAGTAAGTGTTTGATATGGATTTTATGATTAACCATTCTTCAAGTAAAGCTTTGTTATAGCTAGTGAATTATCTCCATGATCTCTAACATGTGAGACAAAATGTATTGTTTCTGTAACTATTTAGTTCTGGATCATGTTTTTACATACTGTTCACCATGATATTTTGATTCATTAAGGTTTGGAATTACTTTTCAATTATATCATCATTTATCCAGTGCATCTGACTTTTGCATAAGCAGAGTGTATATAGTGTAATTCTAAGATAAGAGTATATATAGTGATTAAGTTAAAATATTATACACACATGTATATAGTCATTAAGATCAGACTGTATATAGTGTGTCTGATTCATTTCTTGGCATCTACAATCATGTAATTTGATAATTCTTTGAATGCGTGATCTATATATCATGATTTATACTGTGCACATTTGTTTGATCGATATGTTTGTGCACATTTAAGTTTCTAGGACAATCTTTATGTTGGTAAATGATGCTGTTTCTCATAAATTAAAATATGAAACACACTTTGGCGATTAGTTCAGTTTATGCTGATAAATGATGCTTATAAATTAACATTTTCAAACTTCATTATGGCAGAGAGTTCAAGATTCTAAACTTTTTGGAATTTAGCAGCAAGAGGAAGAGAATATCCGTAGTTGTTCGGGATGAATCTAGACAGTTCTTTCTTCTTTGCAAAGGTGCTGACGGGTATGGATTGTTTACTTTATGGATCTTATTGAGAAGCAAATCATACATTCAACTAAGGTAACCAGAGACATGTATTGTTTGTAAACTGTTAATTTCTGTCTATTTTATTTTATCCAATACTATACTAGATAAACTTTCAAAAAATGGAAAAATCTATGAAATGGATACAGCATGGCACCTAAATGAATACAAGGAAGCCGATCTGCGTTCATTAGCACTTGCATACAAAAAATTGAAAAATCTGAGTACTCAGCTTGGAATGTTGAGTTTTTAAAGGCAAAGACTACTATAAGACTCAATAGAGAGGCTAATATTGAATGTGTTGCTGATATGATGGAAAGTGATTTAATTCTTGTAGGTGCAACAGCTGTTGAAGACAAATACAAAAAGGATTGTGTCTGCCGTTTACACATTTTTTCCAGCCATTAGCAATTTTATTTTATTGAAAATCAAATATTATTATATGTAGGTGCCTCAATGCATAGATAAATTAGCTCAAGCTGGTCTTAAGATATGGGTTTTAACAGGCGACAAATTGGAAACTATGATCAATATTGGGTAAACTTATTTTGAATCCATATGCATGTGTATCATATTGCTATAGTTGTGGAACTTGTTTTACTAATACAAGTTTTTATAAAAGGTTTGCATGCAGCTTACTTAGACAAGGCATGAGGCAAATTTGTTTATCTGCAATGAATAATGACCCAACAGTAGAAGACATACAGAAGGTATAATATTAAATAAGCACTTCCAGCAAACAAGCATTTAATTTCCATTCCAAATGTTAAAAAAACTTAAGAAATTATATTCTTATATATTTGTATGCCCTTTATATAGCTCAGCTTGACCATAGTACATTTCACTTGTTAAACTTATGTGACGACCCGACTTTCCACTCCCGGAAAATCGCATCATCTTTATGAACGAAAGGGATAGAAAAGAGAATAGAAAGAAGAGAAGAAAGAAACAACATCAGAATCTAACAGCGGAACGAATAAATTATATTAATAACATAAATATTACATAGTTTACAACCATTATCAGAGTACACAGATATACAACACATACTAGACAGTTATAAACACCTGTCTAGTTATACAACTCAATACAACAACTCAGAGAACACACAGCGGAAAACTCTATAGCTATACGCAGAAGCCTCCTGCTCCATTGCTCCTTCAGAATTTGTCAAGCCAATCTAAAATCCTAACCTGAATCACCCTTTACTACTCATAAAAATTTGAGTACCCAAGAGTTTATGAAAAACAAAAATAAACTCCGGGTCAGACATGGGTCTGGTGTGAGTAACAGGTTAAAGTTGCTTAACTTTCAAAAACCTTTTGAAAAGAAAGGTATCACGTAAGACTTCTCACACATAAACATGGAAAAGTTTTTACCTTACGCTAACCAAAACAGTTGATAGGAAATCCGATGATATAATAATAGTGTCTTGGGTTTTCAAATAAATAAGAAATAGCCGAAATTGTTACATTATTAAATTCCAGCTACTAGCCACAAAAGTGGGTAATACAATCAAAACCATTGGCACTTATTGGATTTTGGATTCCATACAATGGCAGGGCTACTGGGGTACCGCCCGTCACAGTACGTGGCCTAGATCACCGTACCGAGGAGTACTCCCACTCCTCTGCAACACATGGCCGGACCCATTCCTTATTGAATAGTTCCGAACAAGATAACCCCGATGGTTGGAGCTCAAAACCGTCCACACAGCCGAAATATAAAGGGACCACTAGACATGGGTAAATCTCGCTCTCCAGTGGGTGCGACCCACGAAGCCTTGCTGCACCTCCCCTGTTTTAGCCATTCCCGGTTGATGAGGCTTGAGGCTACGATTACCTTTATAGGACATATCACTTAGAATGCTCATCGTCCGCCTGACGATGTTCTGAAAGCATTCAATCCATACAAGTTTGTTCCGGGTTCGAAGGAAACCGAAGGCATTATCTCGTTACACTCATATTAGAATCACCCTCAGAGTTAACGACAATAACCCTTGCACTCTGATTCACCATCTCGAATCTATAAGTACTATTCCGTCAAACTTATTACGGAATCACCCACAGAGTTATACTGACGTATAGCTCTTACACCTCGAGTCTTCACTCGCTCCACTTGGATTCACGACCTAACGTTATTTTGAATCGATGTGGTTTTCGGATATCCAAATATGGAAACCCGATCCCGGTCTCATCGAAATCCAAAGCGTGTCTTTTAGGTCCAAGTTGTTTTAAAGGTTTTAAAACAATTTAATACAGTATCTATATACACAAATAGATAATCACACATTCACAATTGATAATCAACATTATCACATAACAGGTAATCCACATTATCAATATCAAAATAGATAATCCATATACTATCATCACAATAGATAACCTATGTTATCATCACAATACAATCAAGCCATTCATACCACACAATATCATTTATCTCATTACTGAGATCAACAAGCATCCAAGACAATCAATGTCACTCATTCATACATAAGCAAAGATTTACTCATACCACAATATAATTAATTTAAAATGAATTAAATTAACTATTTCTATCTCTAATTAATTTAAAGTGAATTAAATTAGTTACTCCATTTTTAATTAATTTAAAATAAATTAAATTAATTACTTCACCAATATAAATCTTGCTTATCAATCATTTAATTGATTACAATCAGTTAATGATTCATTATTAATCACCTTAATTAATCACCTTTGATTAATTATTTCTTAATTACATTCATGTAATTATCCTCCATTAATTTCACAAATTAATTATTCTCAACCAAACAGTAATTAACCTTTAATTACTTTAATAAATTAATTAATCATAATTAATTACATTAATTAATTACCCTTAATCACTTCTTATTGATTAATTAATCTTAATTAATCAACTTTAATTACATCATCAATTATATTAATTAATGATCCTTAATTATATTTTAATTAATTAACTTCTTAAATTAATTATCTTAAGTAATTAACCTATAATTATAAATCCTTCTTGAATAACCATTTTTAGTAATTAATTAACTTAATTTCTTTATTAGAACAAATTAATTATTCCTTAATTGATTTCTTAATTAATCCCCTGATTAGTTACTAAGTAATTTAATCCAAATTACCTACACTTTAAACATCTTCCATAATTACAACCTGTAATTATCAATCAATGACTTTATTAAGTAATTTCCAATCCATAAATTTCATTAAGTAATTATCATTAAAACATCCAGTGTTTAAAATTAATTAAACTTAATGAATTAAATTAAACAATCACATTTAAAATAATTAATTACCTTAAGTAATTAATTTCTTAATTACTTCATTAAGTAATTACACTTAAACAATTTATAAATGATTATTATTAAATTAATTAATCTAATTAGTTATAAAAATTAACCACATTAATTAATTATTAAATAATCCTGGTTAATGACCTTCATTAACCATTCTCTAATTATTTTTATTAAGTACTTAACTTAGATTAATTACAAATTAAATTATCTTTAATTATCCATTAATTAAAGTCTAATTATTTATTTAATTAACCTTGATTAAAGCTTAATTACTTAATTAATAATTCTTTAATCATTAATTAAATAATCTAATTAATGATCTTAATTACAAATTGATTAACCCTTAATCAATATTTATTAATCCCAAATCAATCAATTAAATTAATTAATTAATTATTCCTTAATTATGTTTTAAAAACAAATTTATTTTAAACAAGGTATTTTTGAACTTGCTTCCAAATTTCATTTTAAATACAAGTTTTAAAATGAATAAATTTAAACTTAAATCAAAGTCTAAACAATTTTAAAACTTTTAAAACTTGCAAGACAAACAAGTGTTTGTCTTAGAAACTAATTTTAAAAAACCATTAAAATTTTAATAACTTCAATTTATATTTAGTTTAAATTTTCAAATTTAAATCTTCTTCTATTTTTTTAAAAAAAAAACTGAAATTCATTCTTTAATTTCCAGATTTAAACCTCATTTAAAACTTCCTCATATTTTAACAAAACTTTATTTTTAAAAGGTTCAAACTACTATTACCAAAATAAAGTAGCTAGTTAAGTTCAATTTTTAAAACTTCATTTTATTTAAAACTGGGATTTCAGATTTTAAACTTGGATTCAATTCAAACTTGAATTTTAAACTAGGTTTAAACTTTTCGTACATTTAAAAGCTTCAGGTTTTTAAAAAAAAATTAAAACTGAAATTCAGGTTTCTGTAAAACCTGGAAAAATACAGTAACAACTAAAGGACACTCAAACTTGCTTCGAGTTTCCTACCTAACTACTCTGAGTCATCATCCTACTTGCTTCGAGCAAACCCAAAGATCTCCCCTGCAACAACCAAAACCCCAAACATATCACCAGTAAACTCATCGTCGTGCATATGCACGGCGATTCTCACCTTCTCTGATCATCAGAGGTGATCAAACCTCAACCAGAAACACATCAATGCCCTGACATCATCACCAGATCGAACAATTAATCAAAGAATCAAAATTAAGTGAAATTCCTGAACCTGAAAACATGAATCGGGTTCTTGACCAAAATCTGTCAATGGCAAGCTTACACCGCTCCGACCACCTAACGTTCTGTCACTTCGGCCTCGCCTTCATCCACAACCCAACTCTCAATCCCCAAAACACCATAACGCTCGATCAACCCTTCATGCCATAATCATTGATTCTTTAAACCCATTAAAAACAAGGGTTTTTAAAAAGAAAATCGATACCGCAACTTTCTCACTGCATTCCATCACCACCTATGATTTTTCCTAGCCTCTCCTACCTTTCTTCCATCACCAGGAAGAACTCCAAGCTTCCACTATTCATAGATCACCCGCAAATCCAAATAAACCCATTTCCAGTAAAAAAAACAACTGCACCCTCATCCTAATTCTAAAAATATAAATTATTGATTTAAAAATCAAGCTTTAGTTGATGCTTTTGATTCATGATACTGAATTGTAAAATTAATATGTTTGGATTTTAGTTAAATATAAGATGCACTGATGTTTTTTTTTCTATGCTTCCAGAGACCACAACTTATATCTTAACTTGTTTAAAATTTTAGATATTAACTTAAGAAAATCAAACAACTTTCTTTTATGAATTTCATTTTATCAAAAACTTAATTAATGATAAGGATTAGGATCAAGGTTCTACTTGGAAAACAGAACAGAACAAAGTGATTTACAGCATGCACACACATATATTTCACATCAGACTTTATCAATGAACAATACTTATTTATATAAAAACATACTAGCATGCAACCTAATTAATAATTTAAGATTTTAAAGTTATTCACCTATTTAGGAGAAAGCAGAGCCTCATTTTATGAAAAGCTTTGAACTTGTGGAAGAAAACATTTGAAAAAGCTTTGACACTTTCAACTGAAATGCTCCAGATTTTTGAAAATAGCCCCTCTTTGATACTTTGAACCTCTTTAAAAACTGAATTGCTTCAATTATTTAAAACTGCATTGCATGCTTTCTGATTGCAGAAAAATGAATGATGCAGATGCTTTTTGAGGTGAATCTAAATGCTACAGATTTGAAATTTTGCAAGTTTTCATTTTAAAACTGTTTGCAGGCTACAGAAATTTGAAAATGCAGGGATTTGAATTTTTTAGAAAATGCAGGTTTGATCTTTGCTTTGAGAAAATGAATCTACAAGTTTATCTTTCTGAAAATGAATTAATTACAGGGATTGTTCTGGGAAATGAATTATAGAGGTTTGCTTTTTGATTTGAGAATTGAGGTACAGGTTTTGTTTTTGAGCTTGAAGAGTATTTACAGGGTTTTGATCTGAGCTTTGATTTATTTTAACGGATGGTTTCAGATTTTTGAACAGAGAAGTGAATGCATTGTTTGATTTTGGAAATTGTTTACTAGGAAATGGTTTTTTTCTTCTGGTTTGAGAACAGACCAAGTTTGAAGTTTTTGACAAGGAAATGAGAAAAAGTATAAGAATGAGAAATGTTTACTTATATAAGTAAATTTTCAGCTTTTATTAAATAAAAGAAAAAATTAAAACAAATTGACACTTGTATAGAATTCCAACATTTGTCAACTTAAATGCTTACTCTCTTAACATTTGTTTAATGAGGCTTTAAAAATACAACACTTGTCTTTGTAAGGTAATTTGTATTTAAATCTAAATGTTAATATATGTATTAGGCCTAATTGATTTGTTAATTGGTATTTATTTAATATGTATATAAATTTGTAAAAGAAATGAAAACAAATCATGTTTATAAAACTTACACAAATAAAATTTAAAACAATTTAAGGTTTATACTTTTAAATTTAAATTCAAACTAAATTCAAAAATCAATTTCAAATTAAGTTATAAATAAAAATTCAATTTGAAATAAAAATTACGAATCTTATTCAAAACTTATTTACGAAGTCAATATAATATTAATATTGCTTTTATAAATCTCTTTTTATTAAATAAATAAAAAAATCATTTTGTTGAATTTATTCTAAATTTAAAACTCAATCTAATTTAATTTTAAAACATTTAATAATTTTCTTATCAATTTTAAGATCATATATTTATTTATGAAATAGTTTTAAAACTCAATACTAATTTGTATTAAAATTTCCAAATTAAAATGTATATATTAGAATTTTAAAACATGATTCAATTGTTAAATTTAAACCAAAATCATTTATTTAACTTTGAAAAGCTTAAATATTAAATAAAACAAATTTTCCAAATTACTATAAATAATAAAACTTAGAAAATATGCTTTACTTTAAAATTAAAACAAATGCTAATTTATTTAAAATATAAACCATATATTTGTGTTGTAAATAGAAATCAATTTATATCATTTTAAAAGATAAAATAACCAATTTAGATATTTATTGAAGAAGATTATCAAATTTATTTGAATAATTATTAACAAATTATCAATATCAATTTAATATTAACTACAGATTATTAAATTGATATTGTTAAAAAATTCTGGTATATTACAATCCTTCCCCCTTAAAAGAATTTCGTCCTCGAAATTTAAAACAAAGGTAATTTAATAATCTTATTAAAATTTTAATTTAAACACAAGCACATATCAAACATATGCTAACAACCAAAAACAACCAATCAAACAAATCTAATTATCCAGACAAATTTTGGATAGAATTTTATCGAGTTTCCTCAGGTGTGTGTATATATACCGGGATACTCGCTCTAGAGAATCCAAACAAAAAATACTGTGAAGCTACAAAGCTCCTATACAACTACATCCATAACACTAGACAAGATATCAGACTAAAAACGAGTCTGACTCAACAACAAAAACTCCAGAACTGCTGGCTCCACAACCAGAGATAGATCATACACGTACTCCCTCAGAGATACGTGAAACTCATTGAATTCCAGTTATCCAAACTGGCAATTCAATCCTGCAGATTAATCACTTAATCTCTTAGATACAGAAAAAAATCCAAAACTCTTCAGAGCTAACTACTCAGACTTACTCAAACTAATAGCACCTTTTCGATCGGAGAAAATTTATCCAAAATTAAATCTCCGATTCTGGAATCCATATTCCTTCGTCTCAAATCCACAAAATCTCTTCAGACGATCCTGAGCTGTCTACAAACTTACTGATCAGCTCAACCTTCGCTGATGCTTCTAGAAACAAACTAGACCAATCAACACAACAAAATGATCTCCTCAAGATCAACCAAGGTCAAAATCTCAAACTCTACTCCCAAACATCAGAAGACAACAACTTCTTCTGTCTAGAAAAAGAAAAGCAAATACACTTCCCAAACCGCTTCCGCTGCTCAACTTTGATCCGAAGTAGAAGAGAATGCTGGAAGAAGAACACATGCACAACAGGACAACACACCCCAGAGATATGGTTCAGCAAATCCATAAGAATCATCAGAAGTTCCTCCAAAACTCCGAGCTGCTGCACCAACTCAATCTCCTTGAAACCATTCTACTATTAAGCTGAACCACTGGTACCACTCCTGGAATCCTAGACGATAGAAAGCTAAATCTCTAGATGCGGACAAAATTCTGACTTCTCTGAAGACATTCAGAAAAACTCAGATAACCCAAGAGAACTCTCAAACAATCGCAAGTCACTTTTGCGAACCACCCTAACCAAATCCAAGGAAAACTGTTCTTTCTTTACCAAACAGAACAGCTTACTCTTCACTAGCCAACCCTTCGAAGGAACGGGTCCACTTAGCTGCTTCTGAACTCCACTCCAGAAAACCGCTAAGCCTAAAGATCTCTTCCCAACACCGAGAACACTCCGAGCTACACTACTTCCACAGATGCCAAAGATTTTCAAATTCAAGCTCTACGAGAAACTCAGACTTCAAACCAAACAGAAACACCAGCTGAACACAGCCACAATACTGAACAGACTCACCTCCTTAACTTGTTCCAAAGAAAACATCTTTGGGAACATCCATAGTCACTGCATCTCATCACGCAGCTACTACTCCCTGATGTATCCAAAATACCATCACTTGCTTCTGCTCAATCAACAGATCCAAATTCTACTCATTCAACTACAAAGAATTCACTCGGAACCTTAACAGGTTTCCTTCAGAGATCAATGAAGTCCCTCATCACTACAAAACTCGCTCGAGACGGTATTAGGTCTATAGTCTCGACAGATACACTTCCAACCTCAAACATTCAAACTCCAACCAATGGTAGCCGTGTTACACACACTACTACCCCATCTACCTTATAACTTATATTGGAAAACCCGAACAGGTAACCCAATAGATAGGCAGAAATAAATATATGTATATATATAGTTATATACCAAAATTACAAATACGCTCTCTCAAGATAGACACCACTAAAGAGCCTAGGTATTCACTCAACCTAATGCTCTGATACCAAGTGTGACGACCCGACTTTCCACTCCCGGAAAATCGCATCATCTTTAAGAAAGAAAGGGATAGAAAAGAGAATAGAAAGAAGAGAAGAAAGAAACAACATCAGAATCTAACAGCGGAACGAATAAATTATATTAATAACATAAATATTACATAGTTTACAACCATTATCAGAGTACACAGATATACAACACATACTAGACAGTTATAAACACCTGTCTAGTTATACAACTCAATACAACAACTCAGAGAACACACAGCGGAAAACTCTATAGCTATACGCAGAAGCCTCCTGCTCCATTGCTCCTCCAGAATTTGTCAAGCCAATCTAAAATCCTAACCTGAATCACCCTTTACTACTCATAAAAATTTGAGTACCCAAGAGTTTATGAAAAACAAAAATAAACTCCGGGTCAGACATGGGTCTGGTGTGAGTAACAGGTTAAAGTTGCTTAACTTTCAAAAACCTTTTGAAAAGAAAGGTATCACGTAAGACTTCCCACACATAAACATGGAAAAGTTTTTACCTTACGCTAACCAAAACATTTGATAGGAAATCCGATGATATTATAATAGTGCCTAGGGTTTTCAAATAAATAAGAAATAGCCAAAATTGTTACATTATTAAATTCTAGCTACTAGCCACAAAAGTGGGTAATACAATCAAAACCGTTGGCACTTATTGGATTTTGGATTCCATACAATGGCAGGGCTACTGGGGTACCGCCCGTCATAGTACGTGGCCTAGATCACCGTACCGAGGAGTACTTCCACTCCCCTGCAACACAAGGCCGGACCCATTCCTTACTGAATAGTTCCGAATAAGATAACCCCGACGGTTGGAGCTCAAAACCGTCCACACAGCCGAAATATAAAGGGACCTCTAGACAGGGGTAAATCTCGCTCTCCAGTGGGTGCGACTCACGAAGCCTTACTGCACCTCCCCTGTTTTAGCCATTCCCGGTTGATGAGGCTTGAGTCTACGATTACCTTTATAGGACATATCACTTAGAATGCTCATCGTCCGCCTGACGATGTTCTGAAAGCATTCAATCCATACAAGTTCGTTCCGAGTTCGAACGAAACCGAAGGCATTATCCCGTTACACTCATATTGGAATCACCCTCAGAGTTAACAACAATAACCCTTGCTGATTCACCATCTCGAATCTATAAGTACTATTCCGTCAAACTCATTACAGAATCACCCACAGAGTTATACTGACGTATAGCTCTTACACCTCGAGTCTTCACTCGCTCCACTTGGATTCACGGCCTAACGTTATTTGGAATCGATGTGGTTTTCGGATATCCAAATATGAAAACCCGATCCCGTTCTCATCGAAATCCAAAGCGTGTCTTTTAGGTCCAAGTTGTTTTAAAGGTTTCAAAACAATTTAATACAGTATATATATACACAGATAGATAATGACACATTCACAATTGATAATCAACATTATCACATAACAGGTAATCCACATTATCAATATCAAAATAGATAATCCATATACTACCATCACAATTGATAACCTATGTTATCATCACAATACAATCAAGCCATTCATACCACACAATATCATTTATCTCATTACTGAGATCAACAAGCATCCAAGACAATCAATGTCACTCATTCATACATAAGCAAAGATTTACTCATACCACAATATAATTAATTTAAAATGAATTAAATTAACTATTTCTATCTCTAATTAATTTAAAGTGAATTAAATTAGTTACTCCATTTTTAATTAATTTAAAATAAATTAAATTAACTACTTCACCAATATAAATCTTGCTTATCAATCATTTAATTGATTACAATCAGTTAATGATTCATTATTAATTACCTTAATTAATCAACTTTGATTAATTATTTATTAATTACATTCATGTAATTATCCTCAATTAATTTCACAAATTAATTATTCTCAACCAAACAGTAATTAACCTTTAATTACTTCAATAAATTAATTAATCATAATTAATTACATTAATTAATTACCCTTAATCACTTCTCATTGATTAATTAATCAACTTTAATTACATCATTAATTATATTAATTAATGATCCTTAATTATATTTTAATTAATTATCTTCTTAAATTAATTATCTTAAATAATTAACCTATAATTATAAATCCTTCTTGAATAACCATTTTTAGTAATTAATTAACTTAATTTACTTATTAAAACAAATTAATTATTCCTTAATTGATTTCTTAATTAATCCCCTGATTAATTACTAAGTAATTAAATCCAAATTACCTATACTTTAAACATCTTCCATAAATTACAACCTGTAATTATCAATCAATGACTTTATTAAGTAATTTCCAATCCATAAATTTCATTAAGTAATTATCATTAAAACATCCAGTGTTTAAAATTAATTAAACTTAACTAATTAAATTAAACAATCACATTTAACACAATTAATTACCTTAAGTAATTAATTTCTTAATTACTTCATTAAGTAATTACACTTAAACAATTATTAAATGATTATTATTAAATTAATTAATCCAATTAATTATAAAAATTAATCACACTAATTAATTATTAAATAATCCTGGTTAATGACCTTCACTAACCATTCTCTAATTATTTTTATGAAGTAATTAACTTAGATTAATTACAAATTAAATAATCTTTAATTATCCATTAATTAAAGTCTAATTATTTATTTAATTAACCTTGATTATAGCTTAATTACTTAATTAATAATTCTTTAATCATTAATTAAATAATCTAATTAATGATCTTAATTACAAATTGATTAACCCTTAATCAATATTTATTAATGCCAAATCAATCAATTAATTAAATTAATTAATTATTCCTTAATTATGTTTTAAAAACAATTTTATTTTAAACAAGGTATTTTTGAACTTGCTTCCAAATTTCATTTTAAATACAAGTTTTAAAATGAATAAATTTAAACTTAAATCAAAGTCTAAACAATTTTAAAACTTTTAAAATTTGCAAGACAAACAAGTGTTTGTCTTAGAAATTAATTTTAAAAAACCACATTCATTTTAAAATTTTAATAACTTCAATTTATATTTAGTTTAAATTTTCAAATTTAAATCTTCTTCTATTTTTTTAAAAAAACTGAAATTCATTCTTTAATTTCCAGATTTAAACCTCATTTAAAACTTGCTCATATTTTAACAAAACTTTATTTTTAAAATGTTCAAACTACTATTACCAAAATAAAGTAGCTAGTTAAGTTCAATTTTAAAAACTTCATTTTATTTAAAACTGAGATTTTAGATTTTAAACTTGGATTCAATTCAAACTTGAATTTTAAACTAGGTTTAAACTTTTCTTACATTTAAAAGCATCAGGTTTTAAAAAAAAAATTAAAACTGAAATTCAGGTTTCTGTAAAACCTGGAAAAATACAGTAACAACCAAAGGACACTCGAACTTGCTTCGAGTTTCCTACCTAACTACTCCGAGTCATCATCCTAGTTGCTTCTAGCAAACCCAATGATCTCCCCTGCAATGACCAAAACCCCAAACATATCACCAGTAAACTCATCGCCGTGCATATGCACGACGATTCTCACCTTGTCTGATCATCAGAGATGATCAAACCTCAACCAGAAACTCATCAATGCCCTGACATCATCACCAGATCGAACAATTAATCAAAGAATCAAAATTAAGTGAAATTCCCGAACCTAAAAACATGAATCAGGTTCTTGACCAAAATCTGTCAATGGCAAGCTTACGCCGCTCCGACCACCTGATGTTCCGTCACTTCGGCCTCGCCTTCATCCACAACCCAACTCTCAATCCCCAAAACACCATAACGCTCGATCAATCCTTCAAGCCGTAATCATTGATTCTTCAAACCCATTAAAAACTAGGGTTTTTAAAAAGAAAATCGATACCGCAACTTTCTCACTGCATTCCATCATCACCTATGATTTTTCCTAGCCTCTCCTACCTTTCTTCCATCACCAGGAAGAACTCCAATCTTCCACTATTCATAGATCACCCGCAAATCCAAATAAACCCATTTCCAGTAAAAAAAACCCAACTGCACCCTCATCCTAATTCTAAAAATCTAAATTCTTGATTTAAAAATCAAGCTTTAGTTGATGCTTTTGATTCATGATACTAAATTGTAAAATAATATGTTTGGATTTTAGTTAAAATTAACATGCACTGATGTTTTTTTTTTCTATGCTTCCAGAGACCACAACTTATATCTTAACTTGTTTAAAATTTTAGATATTAACTTAAGAAAATCAAACAACTTTCTTTTATGAATTTCATTTTATCAAAAACTTAATTAATGATAAGGATTGGGATCAAGGTTCTACTTGGAAAACAGAACAGAACAAAGTGATTTACAGCACGCACACACATATATTCCACATCAGACTTTATCAATGAACAATACTTATTTATATAAAAACATACTAGCATGCAACTTAATTAATAATTTAAGATTTTAAAGTTACTCACCTATTTAGGAGAAAGCAGAGCCTCATTTTATGAAAAGCTTTGAACTTGTGGAAGAAAACATTTGAAAAAGCTTTGACACTTTCAACTGAAATGCTCCAGATTTTTGAAAACAGCCCCTCTTTGATACTTTGAACCGCTTTAAAAACTGAATTGCTTCAAATATTTAAAACTGCATTGCATGCTTTCTGATTGCAGAAAAATGAATGATGCATATGCTTTTTGAGGTGAATCTGAATGCTACAGATTTGAAATTTTGCAAGTTTCCATTTTAAAACTGTTTGCAGGCTACGGAAATTTGAAATCGCAGGGATTTGAATTTTTTTGAAAATGCAGGTTTGATCTTTGCTTTGAGAAAATGAATCTACAAGTTTATCTTTCTGAAAATGAATTAATTACAGGGATTGTGCTGGGAAATGAATTACAGAGGTTTGCTTTTTGATTTGAGAATTGAGGCACATGTTTTGTTTTTGAGCTTGAAGAGTATTTACAGGGTTTTGATCTGAGCTTTGATTTATTTTAAGGGATGGTTTTAGATTTTTGAACAGAGAAGTGAATGCATTGTTTGATTTTGGAAATTGTTTACTAGGAAGTGGTTTTTTTTTTTCTAGTTTGAGAACAGACCAAGTTTGAAGTTTTTGACAAGGAAATGAGAAAAAGTATAAGAATGAAAAATGTTTACTTATATAAGTAAATTTTCAGCTTTTATTAAATAAAAGAAAAAATTAAAACAAATTGACACTTGTATAGAATTCCAACATTTGTCAACTTAAATGCTTACTCTCTTAACATTTGTTTAATGAGGCTTTAAAAATACAACACTTGTCTTTGTAAGGTAATTTGTATTTAAATTTAAATGTTAATATATGTATTAGGCCTAATTGTTTTGTTAATGGTATTTAATATGTATATAAATTTGTAAAAGAAATAAAAACAAATCATGTTTATAAAACTTACATAAATAAAATTTAAAACAATTTAAGGTTTATACTTTTAAATTTAAATTCAAACAAAATTCAAAAATCAATTTCAAATTAAGTTATAAATAAAAATTCAATTTGAAATAAAAATTACAAATCGTATTCAAAACTTATTTACAAAGTCAATACTATATTAATATTGCTTTTATAAATCTCTTTTTATTAAATAAATAAAAAAATCATTTTGTTGAATTTATTCTAAATTTAAAACTCAATCTAATTTAATTTTAAAACATTTAATAATTTTCTTATCAATTTTAAAATCATATATTTATTTATGAAATAGTTTTAAAACTCAACACTAATTTGTATTAAAATTTCCAAATTAAAATTTATATATTAGAATTTTAAAACATGATTCAATTGTTAAATTTAAACCAAAATCATTTATTTAACTTTGAAAAGCTTAAATATTAAATAAAACAAAATTTCCAAATTACTATAAATAATAAAACTTAGAAAATATGCTTTACTTTAAAATTAAAACAAATGCTAATTTATTTAAAATATAAACCATATATTTGTGTTGTAAATAGAAATCAATTTATATCATTTTAAAAGATAAAATAACCAATTTAAATATTTATTGAAGAAGGTTATCAAATTTATTTGAATAATTATTAACAAATTATCAATATCAATTTAATTTTAACTACAGATTATTAAATTGATATTGTTAAAAATTTCGGGATATTACAACTTATCCCATTTTGAATTGAATTCTCCTTCTTGTACCGTATAGAAGAATGTTGACTAGTTTCTAGCACCCCAGGTCCCTAAAAACTCAGTCTCAGCCTGTGTGCTTAGTATACACAGAACTGTGACGCACTATTTAATTTTTGTTTTTGGTGATGAAAGATGGTCAGGGAATCAGAGAGGAGGTAGAGCAAGTAAGGAAGTAGTGGTGTTGGCAAGGGATGAATAGAATGAAGGGGAAGAGCAGCAGCAGTTGTGGTAGGTGGTAGCGGAGTTGATAGGGGCATAAAGAATGTATGTGGTGACTGGAGATGTGTTGCACTATCTGGTAGTGTAAAGGAAGGAGGTTGCATGTAATTGCTATTGATAAAAATATTTGCTTTTCACACACTTCTGCATAAATGTTGATTAGTTATCTACAATAAGGTAAGGCAAAAAATGTTTTTTTCTTAAGTAAATAATTTTAGATATTATTTTATATAAAACATTTGCACAAGAGACTGGACAATAATAAGAAATACGGCTTATCTTTCTTAGGTGTCAATGTAATGAAGTTGTGATTTAGTCCTTGAGCTATCTTCCTATTTTGAAAAGCAGCAACTACTACAGCATACAAGCAATCTTGCAACTCGTCCCGGTGTAGTTTGAAAGTTTTCAAAGAAAAACCATCCGGGCCTGGGATTTTGAAGTCTTCAGTAGAAAGGACAACATCTTTTAACTCGGGTATGGTCATAGTAGTAGATAAGTAACTTCTTCTTTCTACATTAATAATTTTTCTTAGTTGAACAGAAGCGAAAATCCTTCTTGTTGACCATTATACAAGTTAGAGTAGAAGTATATAGCTTGGGTAAAAATTTGTTAGTGATCTTATATGAAATTTCATTCTAAGTCCAGCAGTGTATGAATCTTGTTTTTATGCCTCCTCATTGCCATCTTAGCACAGAAAAATTTAAATTTGGAATCCCTACTTCGCAACCATGAAATTTTTCTTTGTTTCTTATTGAATTCATGCTGGATTTTAAGTTTTTCTTTGAGCTCTAGATGCAAATTTGGTATTTTATTATACCGATCTTCATCCTCTGGATTTGCATCAAGTTTAAGAAAAGCTGTATTGTATTTCTCCTCTAACTATGGTGAAGAATCAGTTTTTGCTCTTGTCTTATTCCATTGTTTGAAAATTTCCTTAATTGTTTCCAAAAATTGTATGAACTTGTGCATATCTATACCCCATGTAACTACTTTTATTTTGCTGCTACTCTCATTATTCTCAATTGGAATAAATTAATTCAAACCCAACTCGAGTTTAAACTCATTTAAAAAATTGCACTGTCTTGTGAAAAAGTGCATATATGATAGCTTATTGACTGGAATAGTAATGAAAAACACAGGTTATGAAATGAAGGAAAAATACCAATTTACAGCCTACATGTTTCCAATTTCTAATTTAACCAAATTTTACCACTTGGAGCGGGTTTCAAATTCTTTTTGTTGCACTATACCAGTAGATAGAACCCAGCCGTTAGCATGCTGATGGCAACTCCTCTATCAGATTGTAAACGTATCCACAAGGAGTTTCTGTAATACCAAAATACCAGGAACATATTCGATTGTTGTCATTTGTTGCAAACATATGATCTTTGTAGTACAGTCTCGTGAAAAAATTCATTTAAAACTAGTTTCCCTTTGTGACATGTAGCAGCAAGCATTAGATCCTACAACATAGGCTGAAATACGAATTTTGAATTCGTACAGTAAGTAGGCAGTGGTAATTACTTGAAGAAGTGTGAATATTGTAAAGAAGCGTGCAGTCTTGTACATAGAAGAAACACCCAGCAGTTTCAATAATTAATTTATCAAAACAAAAAGGACCTTAATTAGTATGCACAACTTTGTACACATGTTTAAAGTTTAGTTCTGAACAAGTGAAGCATGTTCATTATACCATGCATATTTATGATGATAATTATTGCAGTGAAAACCTTTTTGTTAATTGCAATAATTCATACAAATTTTTGAAAAGATGCGTTTCTTTCATCCACTTTCACCTCTATTTATTCATTTTGTCAATTTTTACTATACTCTATACTATACCTGTCGGTATGAAGTATCACAGCACATGGTTGCACAAATAATAAAAAACTGAAATATGTACCGTATATGTTTTCGAATTCTATGCCCAGTTTACTTCAAGTTGTCACCTTTTACAATAACAGCATTAGTGCTTTCTTTCTTCTTGACACATGATCAAAAATACAAAGTTTGAACTGTCATTTTGGTGGCACCACCTTCTTTTAATCATGTATTTTGCTATTTTTAATTTCTACAGAAATAACAAACTCTAAGCCTTAGATCATGATCCACCAACTGCTTTAGAGGTGAAATGTATAGGGTTATTACTCTAGAGTAACATTGGAACTTTGGCATGATTTGATTGAGATGGATGGATTAAATTGGTACGGTTTTCAAATATTTGTTTCCTCGCCAGCTTTTTTTTTTACTACCGTTTGGTTTTTGCATATTGCTACTTTTATTTGCTATCTGGCTTGACTGCATCATTGTGCAGGGCTCATGATTCAACGATAACCTTTCAATTTTGCACTCACCCATTTGATGAAATAGCAAACAGTATTGACCTTCAACTACAACATAGTGAAAGGTTAGCTGACTTATTAAAAAGGTAAACAATATTCTACAACTCAATACATATCCAAGTAAATGAGGTTATATGTAATGTATTCAATTAGTATTAATTCATGTTACAGTCAAGCAATTCTTTTATTCGTTCTACCTCGTTGCTTCTGTGCTGCGAATTATTATTGAGGTATTCATTAAATAAATTTCAAGATTTTATTGCTTTGGTCGTGTAATAACAACTTATAACTTACTGTTTTTGCTTTCGTCATATGAACTTGCTTTACAGCCAATGTAGTTTCCCTTTTCAATACTCCATTGATAGAGACAAGGTACAGCACCAAGCGGTTGCTAATTATAATTCTTATTTATATCATGGTTTCATGAGATTGACTTCACTTTTGTTCACTCAATGTATTATTGCAGTGTTCCATGGCTTACACATCGATGTTGTATTGTTGTTGCTGTCAGGTGGAAGAATGCAATAGGCACTGAAGGTGACAGTGTAGAAGAGGAGCAGGCAGTGGTTGTTTGGATGGAACTGCTCAACTTCAGGTAGCTCAAGTACAATATAGGATGAAGGTTTGTGCATCCGAAGACCATCTTCTGCTTAATTTATCCACTGTCAACGATACATTCTCTTCTCCGTATATATGTATTTTTGTGTGTCAACATATAACATGCTGCATTTATTTTTTACTACTGACTGTCTGATTATGTACTGTGGAATTTATTTATGCTTTTCATTCTTTTGTAGAATTATTTAACCTGATTATGTATTTGCCATCAAATTTAATTTTGAATGATTGTAATATTGCATGCAATAATTGTTTGTTAGAATCAATAATATATATAGTCTATTTGAGTACTGTAATAATGGTTTCTGAGAATGGCTTTTTTGCATCAGGTATAAATAGCTGATGCAATAGAGGGATTAGTTTGCATCGGTTGTTATAAAAAAATGATGCAATAGAGGGATTAGTTTGCATCGGTTGTTATAAAAAAATGATGCAACAGAGGGATTAGTTTGCATCGGTTTTCAACAACATCCTATGCAACAAGTTCCTTTGTTGCATCGGTTTTTATTACAACCGATGCAACATGGGGGCTGTGTCCAAGCAACCAAACATGATTTTTTGCATCAGTTGTTAGTAACAACCGCTGCAAAAAGGACCTTTTTACATCGGTTTCAGAACTGATGCAAAAGTGCTAAGCCTGTTGCATCGGTTGCATATGCATCGGTTGTTGAACTGATGCAAAAGGGGGGTAAACAACCGATGCAAATGGCCTGTTTTGTAGTAGTGCCTTTTATCCATCAGGCATGGTAAGAACATAAGCACTAGTCAACTTTTTAATTAAATATACGAACGCTAGCTCGCATTTATCAATCTGTACAAATTTGACATCTTTCTTTGTCTATTTCGTTAGGATGAGGCAATCTTCAAGAAATCCTGTATGAATCTCCTATAATAGCTTGCTAGACCTAGAACGCTCTAAATGTTAGTTACACTTTTCTTCCCCTTCCAGTTCTGAACGACCACAATCTCTTAAGGTTTCAAATACAATCCTTAAATGGCATGAATGGTCTCCTTGGTCTTGAAGTTGATAAAAATATCACTAATAAAAGCAAGAACAAACTTATTTGACATATCCTGGAAAACTCGATTCATTAAATCAATCAAATATGCTGGAACATTTTTAAGCCGAACGGCATAGCTAACAACTCATAAAATTGGTTGGACCCAAAAGCATTCAAGTGTACACTCTCCTTTACACCCTCAAATGATGGAACCCAGTAATAAGATGAAGTTAAAAAAATACTATAAAGCTGATCGAACAAGTCATCTATCCTAGGAAAAGGATACCGGTTCCTAACATTTCATTTGTTGAGCGCGATAACCTACACACAGCCTTAAGGAACCATACGTCTTCATAGCAAAGACGGTGGGTACTCCCCAACTCGAATGACTTTGTTGGATCAAGCCCTACAGAAACAAATCACTAACTTGATTTGTTAGCTTCAACTTCTCCTTTAGTGCAATTCTATAAAAAAGCAAAACTATAGGCTTTGCATGTTTCACTAAATCAATGCGAAATTCTATTTTCCGTGAAGTAGTAAACCTAACACCTCTTCAAAGACATACTCAAACTCCTGAACAACCCCGATCGAACCCAACTCCTCCTCCACCACACTTAGAGAACAAAGAAAACTACTTAAAAGAGAGATAAGTTTCTCATAAGATACTACCAGTTTCTTGCATCCTGCCTTCTTCAGTAATACAGTACTCTTAGCACAATCCTAGATAGCATTGTTCAGAGATAGCCAACCCATCCCAAGGAAATAAATCAAAACCCCAAAAACCCATAACATACATATTACAATGAAGGAGTTGGTTAAAGAAAGAAACTGGAACCCCTATACAGATTATACTATAATTGACTGAGTTGCCATAGGATTCGACTCAAACATAGAACCTAAAGTTATATCTAGACCAAGTTTTAGTCTATCAAGAAGAATACCATATATAAAACTAGGAAAAGCACCAGTATCAAATAAGACACGAACAGGAATGCCAAAAATATGTTACGTTCCCGAACCTACTACCCCTTTGCAGCAGAATAAATGGATGGTGCTGAAGATAGTGTAAAAATTCAAGGTTGTTCCCTTTTCTGGAGCATTGGATACCCCCTAACAAAATGGCCTGGCTGAAGGCAGTTGTAGCATCCCCTTGGTGCAAATTGTGCCTTGGCTATTTGTGGCTCTAACTTCAATACCTCAGCAATCGTTGCCTTACTTACGGCGCTTTTTCCACTTACCGTCCTTTAACCGAGGTACAGCTCATAGTGAAATGCCCCTTCTTTCCACACTTGTGACATGTTAAACCTGAAATATCATTCAACGGCTGAAACTTCCACTTGTCATCCATAGCTAGTGCAGAAATAGATGGCTTTGGTGCTAAACTGTCAAACCTCAAGCCCATGTTTACCAAATTCACTCAAGACCTTAAGATGTGATATTTCATATTACCCTTGAATTCTAGGCATATCCCTTGTTACTCTTTAATGATGTCTCTACTAAACCAGTCCCAAACCGAGATAAGGAAATGAATCGGTTATCATACTCTACAGCTCTTATGGTCCCCTACTTCAAGTAAAGGGCGCTCCTAAATAACAAAGTCTTCCTGGATTCTCGAACAAACTTCATTTCAAATCCGTCCTTAAATTAGGTGAAAGAGAAGTCATTCTCTTGGATATCAGTAGTGAAAGAACTCCATAAATCCATGGCTGGGTCCATCAGATGGCATGATGCCAACTGATGCTTCTTTGTGTCATCTAAATCCATGTCCCTAAATATTCGATCACATAATTCGATACAAGTCTAGAATTCTATGATCGTCTCCAAACCACCAACCCTCTTACCTCTAGCCCCTCATAATTATGGTAGAGCGAATCCAAATTCCCTAATGGTCTGACCTGCATGACTTCATCTACAATATCCTCCCTTGGTTCCCCGATTGAAGCAACATTCCTTGGTGCTCTATCTCCACCACAATGGTACCATCTCAACCTCCTTTACCTCTACCTCCTCGAGCACTGGCGACTCTAGTACTGATGATTTGTACTACCTAAACGTAACAGAATATATTTTGGATATGAAAGACTAGAGTTTTTTTAAGAATGAAATTATTCCTAATGAAAGCTGAAAAGGGGTTATAGTTTATAGAAAATACAAATACACTATCGTATATTTAATACAATCGATTCATTCTAGGGTATCCCTTACCTATCTCTAATGAGTCATTCCCAACTAATGCCAAGGTTTTCACCCAACCTTAGGCTCATATACCTAATGAAATGACCCAACTTTTTGACCCTCGAATATTGACACTAAATACATCCATGATATTCGTGTGCTGAATACACAAGTGCTGGAAAGATAGAAAGTCAAGGTAAGAAAAAGACTAGAATAAGAAACGGAGAACACAACATAAAAATCTCATAGGAAAATGATAATATATAATATAAACATGACAGTATGAAGGATTACTCCGATTACCAAAAAAATAGAGTTACAAACCTTAAGTACTATGATCAGTCTAGTTAGTTATAACTGCATGTCCTCATAGTGCTGATATGTACATGATAATATAGAACAACAGAAATAGAAGTAAATAGATAATGGAGACCTCCAGCTCGTTTCTTGAACTCTGAAGTGTCAAATATAGAACTTGCCATACTCAGTCTACTCGAAAGAGGGCATGAGGATTTTAGGGAAGACAAAAACTTAGCGTCAAATATAAGTCTAGTATGGGAAAACCCAAGGTACATGCAACATGTTAACCCTTAATTCTCTACGACCTAAGAAACGTACGACTCAAGGAGCTGATACGAGTTAAGACTTAACGAGTTAAGGATATGTACGACTTAAAGCCTCTACGACTCAAGAAGCCTACGACCTAAGATCTGCAACTGAAGGAATGTTACGAGTTAAGAAACCTAGCGGGTTAAGGCCTATATGACTGAAGAAAATGAACAGCCTACGACTTAAAGGTTGTGCGACTTTAAATATGATACGACCTAATTACAGCTACGGTTGAACGACCTAAAACTTTAGGGACAAGTTCAATACCATGCTGAAATGAGATAACTCGTTGACGAGTTACGACCAATGATGAGTCGTGTACGACTCATGCTAGCATCAAGAAAGTTGCGTTTGGATAACTCGTGAACGACTTATCACTTTGGACCAAGCCGTGAGCTAACCCAGTAGGTCGTCCACGTGTTAACATGAGACGACTCACCATGACTCGTCCACGACCTAAAGTTACTAAGTCGTAGCCCGCTATCATGACACTTATATCAAAGAGGAATAACTCGTATACGACTTAAGACTTGTTCCATATTCAGAGGATCGAAGGCGCTCTGGTACGAAGCTGGGGTTCAACCTGTTGAGTCGTCCACGACCCAACCTGACTCGGCTACGAGTTAACGATGAGTCGGGTATGACTCACGACTCAAGGCCGAAGACTCCTATAAATACATGACCACTTCCAACATTTTGGGGACTTTTGGCTCACTCTCTTCAAGCGCCGATACTCTGCTGCATTCCGAACCAATTTAACACTTGAAGCTCTCAAGACACTAAGAACGCTACAAACAACTTCAAGGAGAGATCACATACATCCAACATGGATTCAAAAACTCTCATCTTCATCGAAGTTTAGGCTACTTGTTCTAAGTCTCTTGTAATCCAAAGTGTATTGTACTTGGGAAGAATTGTATCAGCTTGTAACGAGATTATTAATAAAAGTACTTAAAGTGGACGTAGGCTATACCCTTAAGCCGAACCACTATAAAATTGTTGTTGTTTACCGCTTTTCTGCTATTATCTGCTTGTAATCCGTTCCCGAGTTATCGGGTGGTGCTTTCACAACTACAACTCATACACCGGGGTGTTAGCGTTCAAATTTTAGCGTTAACATTTTTGGTGCTTTCACTGAGAATTGAACTCAGGACCAATTATCATCATTGCTTCACAGAGATTTGTAGAGAGAATTTCCTTGAAAACCAGAAGTCTGACTGAGATTATGGCTCCTGGAAGGAAGAGTAGATCTGTTAGATCTGGGAACGTTCAAGAGGGAACATCCGCTTCCCCTGTACCTAATCAACCCACTACGTCTGCTGGGGTTACGAAAGCGGAGTTGGATGCTGTAATATTAGGGCTGAACCAGCAGATAAACGCCCAGAATGCACAATTAGAGGCTCAGAGTGCCCAAAATGCTCTAATTCTGAATAAGTTGAATGATTTGCTCGGGGCAAACAATCAACCGGCTGGTAATGGAAGGAATTATGCTGGCAACATTCATGATGCTAATGAAAGGAATGCCCCAGAAAGGGCTGCCAGTCCCTTTGAGCAAACGCTTCCTGAGGTTAGTGGATCTGCAACTCGACATGATGAGGAGTATCTTTCTGGAATGGTCCGGCAAATCATGAAAGAAAGTATGCAAAGGGTTGAAGATGAGAAAGAATGGGGTTTCGCCCCAAGTAAAACTCCATTTACTGAGAAAATCTTAAAGGCGGAATTTCCAAGGAAGTTTGTCCCTCCAACTATCCCAGCTTACAAAGGGACAAGTGATCCGAATGAATTCTTGTATAAATATGACTGGCACATGACAGGTGCCAGAGCTTCTGACGAGATAAAGTGCCGATATTTCCCCGTATACCTTGAAGGTGTGGCTCTACTGTGGTTCACCAAGTTGCCAGTCCGATCTATTGATCAGTTTTCAGACTTGACCCGAAAGTTCAAGGAACAGTTCAGACTATATGCTTCAAAGGCCAAGGACATCATGTCGTTGTCAAGTATAGAACAGAATCCTGGTGAATCTATCAGATCTTTCTTGAACCGCTTTAATATAGCGCTGGCAGAGGTGGACAATGCTGAACCGCGAATGATATTGACTTATCTGATGAGGGCTATTGATAAGTCGAGCGAATTTGGGAAATGGCTAAACATGAAGGAGCCAACCTCCCTCGAAAAGTTCTACAAAAAGGCAGATGAATTCATACGCCTGGAAAGCCGTCCTGTACCGGTAAAGGTAGTGTCGGACAAAGCTGAAGATAACACTGTTGCTCCACGCAAGAATGAATCTGTAGGGCAAAAAAGGGAAATAACAATGGGAAGAAACAGAGTAATCTGAAGAAGCCCCGATCCTTCAAGCCATCAGAGTATACTCCTTTATCAGATACGCCGGAGCATATCTACCTTGCCATTAAAGATTCTGTTGACCTCCCTAAACCTATCCCTTTGAGGACCGGGAAAAAGGCTATACAAAGTGGGAAGTTCTGCCGCTTCCATAATCAACCCGGTCATGAGACCGATGAATGCCGCCAGTTGAAAAATCTGATTGAAGAATTGCTAAGAGAAAACAAATTGCAGCAATTTGTGAAAAAGAATAGCAACAATCCTGCGTCGTCAAGTCAGGGGCAACAGGCTCCTGTTCATCAGCCTAGGATAGGTGAGAAAGCTACGGGGCATGAATCTGGAAGGCCCATTATTAATGTCATTACAGGAGGACCTCACCCAGCTGGCAAGAGCTGGGGTGAGATGGAGATATATACCAGGGCTTTGAAATATGTTCCAGCCGAAGAAGACGTCTTTGTTTTAGAAGACACTACGCCCCTGAAACAACAGAAAACTTTCAGTGATGATATTATTTTCAGAGCCAGAGATTCCACAGGTATCGAAGCTCCTACCCTAGATCCCTTGGTCATCTCAGCTGGTATCGGACCGGCCATTGTCAGAAGAGTTCTCATTGACTGCGGAGCATCATGTAATATCCTCTTCAAGAAGACATTCGACCAAATGAAAATCCCGATGGTCGATGTACAGCCTCATCGCAGAAGATCGCTGGCTTCACTGGGGAGCCAAAGCAACCAATAGGAACCATCGATCTGCTTGTAGAACTTGGGGAAGGAGAAAGGAAAGTAGTCCGCAAGCAAACATTTGTGATTGTCGATGAATTTTCTGCTTATAATGCTTTCCTTGGCCGTCCAACGCTCGCAGCGTTCAAAGCTATCCTAGCCCCGTGGTGCCTCACTATTAAATTCCCTACAGACAATGGAGTAGGAGTTATAAAAGGGGATCAAAATGCTGCGCGAGAGTGCTATTTGACAGAGTTGCGAGAGTCAAGAAAAAGGGAAATGGGAAAGGATGCGGCCGCCCCGGTCCGCATCAAAGAGCCAGCCTTGTAGCAATTACGGGGCGGACCCTGCATTGGTGAGCATAGCGGGGCACGGAAAGAGATGGATCCCAGAAAAGCCAGTGCAGGGGAGAATAGAGTAGTGCCGGTTGAAACGACAGTACCGGTACCTGTTGACCCGAAGGACCCGAATAAGGTGTTGAGTGTGGGTTCACAGCTTAATGTGTCAATTCAGAATATCTTGATATCTTTCCTGAAAGCAAATCAGGATGTCTTCGCTTGGACTCATGCTGATATGTGTGGAATATCTCCAGAAGTTGCAGTACACGCTCTGAATATTGACCCAAAGTTTACACCAGTAAAACAGAAAAGAAGAACCCAAGGTCCAGAAAGGTCAGCAGCATTAAAAGAGGAAATTGATCGACTCATGGAAAATTACTTCATCAAAGAATCTACATATCCGAATTGGGTTTCAAATCCTGTGCTGGTTAAGAAAGCTAATGGAAAATGGAGAGTGTGCATCGATTTTTCAGATCTGAACAAGGCCTGCCCCAAAGATTGCTTTCCTTTACCCAGGATCGATCAACTGGTAGATGGAACAGCGGGGCATGAATTGTTATCTTTCATGGATGCCTACTCCGGATATAACCAGATCATGATGCATGAACCGGATCAGGAGGACACGAGCTTTATCACCGATGTTGGTCTTTATTGCTACAGGGTTATGCCCTTCGGATTGAAGAATGCAGGGGCAACCTACCAAAGACTTGTTAATGCTATGTTCAAACCGCAATTGGGCAAAACTATGGAAGTCTACGTCGACGACATGTTAGTAAAGTCTAAGAAAGCAGCGGATCACATTGAACACTTGGCAGAAATGTTCGCAGTCCTTCGGAAATACAGAATGAAGCTTAACCCTCTGAAATGCACGTTTGGGGTCGAGTCCGGAAAGTTCTTAGGGTTTATCGTCAGCGCTAGGGGCATTGAGGCTAGTCCAGCTCAAATTACTGCCTTGAAAGAAGTCAAAGCTCCTAGAACAAAGAAGGAATTGCAAAGTCTCAATGGAAAAGTTGCCGCCTTGAGTCGGTTTATTTCCAAAGCCACAGATAAATGCATCCCATTCTTTGACGCCCTAAAGAAAGGAAAGAAAAACTTCGATTGGACTCCCGAATGCCAAAAAGCCTTTGATGAACTGATTCGCCATATGGAGACGCCTCCAATACTTTCTAGGCCTGGTGATGGCGAGGATCTTCTTATATACTTGGCAGTATCATCTCACGCTTTAAGTGCAGCGCTGATACGGGAAGACAAAAGGATTCAACATCCAGTTTACTATATCAGCAAAAGACTCACTGGGGCAGAGATGAATTACTCTAAGTTGGAAAAACTCGCCTATTGCTTACTAATTGCGTCTAGGAAATTGAGGCAATATTTTCAAGCTCATCCTATCAGAGTACTCACTGATCAACCTTTAAAGCAAGTCCTGTTTCGCCCTGAAACTTCGGGTCGTCTTCTAAAGTGGAATATTAAACTCAGTCAGTATGACATCACTTATCATCCCCGGAAAGCAATCAATGGACAAGCTTTAGCGGATTTCATTGCAGAATTTACAGATAAGGGTAACAGTGAGGAAGAAACGGTCGACAATTCCCCTATCCAGTGGAAGTTATATGTCGATGGTGCGAGAAACGACTACTGTTCTGGAGCCGGAGTTGTACTTGAGACTCCTGAAGGTCGATCATTATGCTATGCACTAAGATTGGAATTTCCTTCAACAAACAATGAAGCAGAATATGAAGCCCTTATCGCTGGCTTAAGGATTGCTAAAGAATTAAACATCCGAGCGCTACAGATATTCAGTGATTCTCAGCTTATTGTATGCCAAGTCAAAAAGGAATTCCAAGCAAAAAGGGGGAATCTGCCCGCCTACTTGTCAAAGGCTTGGGAACTCCTGGGTGATTTCGATCATTACATGATAAGCCACATTCCTCGAGAAGAAAACATGAAAGCAGATTCTCTCGCGAAGTATTCGAGCACAGGCGAAGCTCAATTTTTGGGGCTAACTCCAGTGGAGGTCCTGTCGACTCCTAGCATTGATGAGATGGACATTGATTGGATCATGAGCATGTCTCAAGAGCAAGAATCATGGATGACTCCGATAATAGAATATCTGCTCAATGGATCCTTACCAGGGAACTCAAAAGAACAACAAAAGCTACTGAGAAAAGCCTCTCGATACGTAATCCAGGATGGCCGGTTATACAGACGGGGATTTTCAATGCCATTACTTCGATGTGTATCCAGGGAAGAGTCTAAAGCAATCTTAGCAGAGGTACACGGAGGAGAATGTGGTGATCATTCAGGTGGCCAAACATTAGCAAAGAAAATTCTCCGGTACGGGTATTTTTGGCCAGAAATTAATCGAGATGCAGCGGAGTATTCCCAAAAATGTGACAGATGTCAAAGATTCGCCAAAATTCATAGAGCTCCTTCCACTGAACTCACACAGATGGTCAGTCCATGGCCGTTTGCGATATGGGGAATCGACCTTGTAGGACCGTTACCAACTACCAAATCTGGAATTAAATATGCCATTGTTGCTGTAGATTATTTTACTAAGTGGGCAGAAGCTGAACCACTGGCCACTATCACCTCAAAGAAGATGATAAGTTTTGTGACTAAAAACATCATTTGCAGATACGGTGTGCCTCAAAAAATAATTACAGACAATGGAACTCAGTTTGAAAGTGAAGAATTCCAAGATTTTTGCAAGCAATTTAAAATCCGGAAAAGCTTCTCAGCAGTAGCTCATCCGCAGGCAAACGGGCAGGTGGAAGCCGTGAACAAAATTATTAAGTCAACCATCAAGAAGCAACTTGAAAGGGCAAAAGGTGGTTGGGTCGATAAGCTACCACTGGCACTATGGGCATACAGAACCACTCACAAAACTGCGACTGGGCACACCCCGTTTTCATTGGCATACGGGTCAGAGGCAATGATTCCGGTAGAAATAGAAGTCCCTTCACACAGAAGAATCCATTTCAATCAAGCAGAAAACGAAAAGCTACAGCTTGAAGCGCTAGATCTCCTTGATGAAAAAAGAGATGAGGCTAATCTCAGAATTGCAGCTCATCAGCAAAGAATAGCCAGACATTTCAATTCCAAAGTCCGCCAACGCAGCTTTGAGATTGGAGACCTAGTCCTGAAAAGAATTATGACAGCGACAGGTGTGTTTGGGCCAAATTGGGAAGGACCATATGTAATAGGTCAGAAGCTTCTTGACGGCACATTCAAACTCACCACTGTTGAAGGAGATCAAATTCCAAGGGCATGGAACAGCAACCATTTGCGTCCATACTTTACTTGAAAATTTTGTTGAAATATTGTAAAAAGAATTATGAATGTATGATTCTTGTAATTGAAAGCAATTGTAAAACTGATGCAAGTAAATAATGAAAGAATGTAAAGTGGATGTAGGCCCAATTTCCTAGCCGAACCACTATAAATCTTGTGTTCCTTATTATTATTACATGTTTGCTTTATTTTCGATATAAAAAGTACATAGAATGTATTGCTGAAATGTCGATTTAAATTTTTGCAGACAGTGGAAGTGAAACTTGTACATAAAAAGACCGAGTGATTCTCGCCAAATTTCAAGTCGCAAAAGCCCTGAATTCAAATCCTAGATAGGAAGTACTTCAATTGAACGGCCTATGATTTCGACAGAAACGGGTCTTTGCTAATAAATTGAGATCGTTTGAACAAACAAACGTCCAATTAAGAAGCTAGTGCTCGTTCTCACGAAATTGCCTGACAATGAAGCGCACTTCCTTGGATTAAACAAGTTACTTGTAAAAAAAAAGGAGGGGGCAGAGGATCATTGAAAAGGCATAAGCAAGTGAACAGAGGAACAACCAAAGCCATCATCGGCAGCACAAGTCCTCTTCGGAGACACAACTCTTCGGAGGATAAAGACCTCTAATGGGTCATACGCCACAAAAAAGAAAGTTCTCTACTCAACAAAAAAAGATTGGAGGAGTCATGACCCTCCAACCATGAGAGAGTAACTTCCAGGCGATGAAAACCCTCTCTGAGGCACATTTCACCAGGAGTTGAAGTGTTATGACCGCTCTTCGGGATTTCACTTCACCAGAGTTGAAATGCAAACGAAATAAAAGCCCTCTTCGGAGGCCCATTTCACCAGGAGTTGAAGTGTTATGACCGCTCTTCGGGATTTCACTTCACCAGAGTTGAAATGTAAACAAAACAAAAGCCCTCTTCGGAGGCACATTTCGCCAAGAGTTGGAGTGTAACAACCGCTCTTCGGGATTTCACTTCACCAGAGTTGAAATGCAAACGAAATAAAAGCCCTCTTCGGAGGCCCATTTCACCAGGAGTTGAAGTGTTATGACCGCTCTTCGGGATTTCACTTCACCAGAGTTGAAATGTAAACAAAACAAAAGCCCTCTTCGGAGGCACATTTCGCCAGGAGTTGGAGTGTAACAACCGCTCTTCGGAATTTCACTTCACCAAAGTTGAAATGCAAAAACAAAATAAAGACCTTCCTGAAAGCCCACGTTTCACCGAGATTGAAATAAAACTTCCAAGTGTTGAAACGTGAAAAGGCTTTCTTCGAAGGCACAACTCTTTGGAGGTACACGTTTCACCAAGATTGAAATAAAACTTCCAAGTGTTGAAACGTGAAAAATCCCTCCTTAGAGGTACAACCCCCTCCCGGGGACACAATTCAAAGGAAAGACCTCTTCGAAGGCACAATCAAGAAGAAAGACCTCTTCGGAAGCCCACGTTTCACCAAGATTGAAATAAAACTTCCAAGTGTTGAAACGTGAAAAGGCTTTCTTCAAAGGCACAACTCTTTGGTGGTACACGTTTCGCCGAGATTGAAATAAAACTTCCAAGTGTTGAAACATGAAAAATCCCTCCTCAGAGGTACAACTTTGTACATAAAAAAAAAATCCTCATCAAAAGCGTGCTTTAACTTTCAAAGGAAGAGTAATTTACCTACTCTGGAAAATGATCTTAAAAAAAAAAAAAGATAAAAGAAGTTAAAGTACCCTTCAGAGGTCCGCTTTACCACATAGAAGAATTCACTTGGTAAAATATGCACATAAGCAAAAAAAAAAAAGAAGAAGAAAGTGATTTCTTCGAACGACAAAGCGTAGAAACTTATACGAAGGGAGTTGTACTCTACAAAAATTTTCTTTAAAGAATAAAATAATTATTCTTTAGCAAATAAGAGTGCAAGTCCCCTCGAAGTATAAAATATTGCAGCAAGCCTAAGGTATGGGGGCAACATGGTATAATAGTATAACTGCATCAGTAAAGTAATACTCAAACAACATACCATAAGCCCGCTGCAATATCATATAAATAAACTTGTGCAAAAATGAATAATAAATGCATTCTCAAATTCAAACAGAAGTATGTACAAACAAAGGATCATTTTATTCAATTGAAATGTAGGTACAGGTTTCAAAATAAAGAAAAGCGGGGGCCGGTACCCGCACAATTCTCGACCAGTACATGCAAAAGGCAAAAAGCTAAAATCTTCACTTCTTTTTACTACCTTTGGACCCTTTTCCCGGCCGAATGATTAGCTTTTCAGGTCGGTCAGTTGGCACAAGGGAAGAAGGAGGAGGGGTAGGCGCAGCTGGTCCAACTTCTGGCTCCACTTCAGTAACAGCGATTATCTTCCCCTTCCTCTTTGACGTTCCGTGCTTTTTCCTCCTCTTTGAGGAAGACTCACTTCCTGGAGTGACAAGTTTAGACAAAGTTATGTCATCGGAAGGAGTCCGCTCCGGAGATATCTCACCTCCCTCAAGTCCCTCGTCTCTATGCTCTTGCGAAGCGATGGGATCGTCTAAACCATGAAGGGCCTCTATTTGTTCCTCTTGCGACCCGGGCTGTGAAGCAGGAGGAGGAGCCACCTGGGGAGACGGAGGAGGGATAACCGGAGGAGGAGAAATCTGAGCGGTGCTTGATACTTTCTCTACAGAAGAAAAGAGGTTAAAGTCAGTAAAGAGAGGAGATGAAGGTTCATCAAGGTTGAGAAAATAGTCAAGGAGCTCATTAAACCCATGTGAAATAAATGAGCAATCCACTTGAGCGAAATTTACAGTGGAATTACCTGCAGAAGTTGTCTTTATTACGTCAATTTCATAGTCCGGAGCTTCAGCACTCTCTTGCGATTCATCTGTGGCTTGAGTAATTTTGGCCCCGGTATCAGTTTGAGCAGGGATCGGTACATAAGAGCTAGAGCCAATAATGCCCGCATCGGCCGAAGTTGAAGGAGGGACAGGAGCAGTCAAATTTGTTTCTTCTTCTTGATGCTCTTCCCCCACTATTTCAACTCGCGATCTGGCAAGTTGCTCCTTCCCTCTGGCAAGGGCTGCGCGAGCCTCAAAGTCTAAGTAGTGCACCTCCAACTCCTCTTCAGTGTATCCGGCCCCTTTAAACATATCTAGTGCGGCCTCCCACACTTCGGCCAGGGTAATCTCATACTTGGGGCCTAAGAATGCAAGACTGCCACGCTCTAATATACACTGCAAGTAGAAATCAAATAGTGTCGAGCCAATATCAGCTTTGGTAGCTTCATGGGCTTCTTCAGCTGCAATTCTACCCGCAACAGCCTCATCCCGCTCTCTCTCGACTTTGGATAACTGGGCTTTCAATTTTTCAATCTCTGCAGCCTGAAGGCCAATTTGTCCTCGTAACTGAGTAATATCAGTACGGTTGCCCTCTATAATCTGCTCCAACCCATCAGCCTTGGCCTCAGCATCCCTTTGCGCGGCATGAGCATCCCGCACCTGTTGAAGAAGCACACTCTCCCTTTGAGAATAAGAAGTGGAAGAAGTAGCAAGCTCCTCTTTAAGTTTCCCAACTTCTGCCTCAAGTTTCTCATTATAATCGGCAATACTCCTCATTTCTGCATCATGCTGCTTAAGGATCTTTTGCCATTCAGTTTTGTCGTTCTCCATGGTAAGCATAGCTTCGAGATTGGCCCTATTCACCCTTTGGAGCTCATCAACGAGTTTCTGCCAAGATGACATCCTCTCAATATCGGTTCTGACTGCATCAAGGTTCCGTAACATAGCACTTTTATCTATGGGAACCAGATCGAGGTCAAAGCGAACTCCTTTTAAACACCAATTAGGAAATCGGCGTTGAAGAGTGGCTGGACCTGGTCCAACTTGGTAAGATGGCCTATTGATGATTGCTTGGATGTCAGTAGGGGAAGGGGCAGGAGATTGAGAAGAAGTAGGAGCAGTAATCTTCTCTGAAGGCGCAGGCATTGGCTCCTCAATAACTTTGGCCCGTTTGCTCGAGTCATCAGTTGTGTGACTCTTCCCTCTATCATCATGAGATTTGCGTTTAAGGGAGTCACTCTCTCTATGGGAGGAATCATGTCGACTATCTAGTCTTCCAAAGCGTTCTTCATAATCACGTCTTTCCCGAGCCTTCCGGGCAGCCCTTTCTTCATCAGTCTCTCTATGAACAGGAGGATAGGATTGATAGCCATACTGGCTGCGTTTCCCATATCGCTGAAAGTCATCATAGTACGAGCTGCCTCGCCTCATTGGAAAACCTAAAATTAAAAAAAAGAAACAAAATTTGAGAATCATCCAAATGTTAAAAAAAAGGAGAGCATAAAAGTGCCAGGAATTCTAAGTGTGTGTGATGTGCAAACTACGCGCATCAATCTACGAACCACTCTTTAATTGAGGAGTAGTTGTGGGTGTAATAGTTAGCATCAACTCTTGAGTCGACGGCAACTGTTGCAAAGTAGAAGTAGCTTCAACTACTGAAGAAGAAATCCCGGCAGTGATAGGATCGTCTTTAAAGATCTCTTGTGAAGTAGCAAAGAGGTCGCTCAGTCCTTCGAAAGTATCGTCCCTGCTCTGCTTAACAGGACTGGATTTCTCAGCTTTTTCACCAGATTCTTGTGAATGATGGGAAGATCCCTGAGGCTCTTCTTCCTCGATAACCGGGGCAAGTTTGTCAGATGGCCCCGCAGCATCAACAGAAGTGGAACACTTCACTAGCGAAGCCTCAGGGGCAGGTCCTTTTGATATGGATGTGCTAGTAGAAACTGAGGCATCCAACGCTCTAGCTGGGGAGTCTGGAATTTCATGAGGACGCGTAGAACGAGAAGTATGCAAAAGTCCGTACTGATGTAAAAATTCATCTTTCAACAGAAATTGAATATCTCTCTCCTCAACCGGCACGGCCTTAAGCCTCTCAAAAGTCGACTTGTGACTGGGATTCCTAGAGGGAGGAGGCAGCGCTGAAAATAAAAAGAAGCAGAGTTAACACTTAGCAGGACAGTCTCACAAAGGCCAGATAACAAACGAAGTAAGGATGGATGATCTTACTTCCTTCCCTCCATACAGCATAAAACCCCGGGGGGCAACGAACGAAGAAGAACTGGGTTAGAAACCCATGAGCAGTGTCAGGAAGGCCAACAATTAATTTGCGGTTTCGGGCGCTTCTCACAACAGTAATAGAAGGATGATCTTTGGTCCGGGTAAAGGAGCATAAGTAACAAATTTCATCAAAGCTCGGAAGCCGATCAAGTGTTCTCCTAAATAGCACACACAACCCCATTAGAATGGCGTAGCCGTTGGGGTGTAACTGGGATGGAGCAATGGCCAATTGATGAAGAAGTTGTTGGAAAAAGTCATTGAAAGGAGGAACGCCCCCACTTAGGCACATTTTTCGGTTAACTGTCACAAAGCCAGAAGGTGCTATGTCAGCAGTGTTATTTCTCTCAGGAAGAATGGCATCTGATTCGGCAATGCCAAACTGAGTACACAACTGGCGAAAAACTTTGTATGATAGTGTGGTAGGGGCTCTTTCGGGAGGATTAACTAGTGGAGCCGGAAGAACAGTTGCCTCTCCAGTCTGAACTGTTGCATCTTCTTCCTGAGAAGTCATTCTACACAAGCAACTGGATATTCAAATATGAAGGTGCACGTTTCCTAAAAGTGTGAAGTGTCGTGCAAAACTGATAAAAATAACAAGTAAATATAACTGGAATTAAACTGGTCGACGATTGATCGACTACGGTAATTTCAGAACTTGTTAATTTAAAGTTCAAGCATAATATTAGTGCAGGCTGGTCAGTTTCAATTGACTATTTCAGTGTTGCTTTAATATTCTACTTGAAATCGATAGCACTTCGTTCACACAATTTATTCAAGTTAATTATCTGTTATTAACTAATCTGTCATTTGATGTGGGCGGTCGATGGCAGTATATTCGTCCCGATTTTCTGTAAATATCATATTAAACAGATTGTTAACCTACAAGTTAAAGGAATCTATAAAAGAACGCAGCAAAGTTCAACAGTTCAAAATCCATACAACAGTGCCAATTGCTAAGTCGTAGACGACTTAAGCACTAACTCGCCCACAACCTTGGAATTATGAGGCGAATAAAGTTAAGTCGTTTCAATGTTAAGTCGTCAATGCATTAGGTCGGCTATGCTCTAGGTCGTAAGTCAAGGAACAGAAGGAGGGCCGCGGTTCAAAAACAACAAGAAATCTTCTAAGTTCTAACTCGGTCACGACTCATGACTTAAGTCGCAAAACTTGCTAGGTCAGATTAAAGTTAATTGCAAAAGGCCACTGGGTCGCATGGAAGTTGCTAAGTCATACATGGGGCAATCTCCTACTCTATTCGGCCAACCCGCTTCGCCCTCTAACTCTTAACCCATTAATCCAATGGCCTCTCCAACAGCAACAACCTTAACCCTATCACACTACAGGATCGTCTCGAATGGTGAATCGCCATAAGTCAAATCAGACAAACCTAAGTTCATCAGCAATCAATCCAACGAAACTCATAGGGCTCGAAGGGGCGAACCAGAGGCGGAGAATTAAGCGCGTGAGGTGATAATGATCAACGATCGAAGAGAAAGAAGAAATCGCTTACGATTGTGTGTTGCTGAGAGGATTGGGTGTGAATTGGGTCGAGATCGTCTTTAAAGGTTTAGAGAATGTGGTAGAAATGGCTTAAGGATAAAGTGATGAGAAAGAGAAACGACTCAAGCATTTTATAGTTCGAGACAGCAGAACTTGAGTCGGTACGTACGAGTTAGGATGAGTCGAAGCACACGACCTATGACATAGGCATGTACTTCGAGGGGAAAATGTTAACCCTTAATTCTCTACGACCTAAGAAACGTACGACTCAAGGAGCTGATACGAGTTAAGACTTAACGAGTTAAGGATATGTACGACTTAAAGCCTCTACGACTCAAGAAGCCTATGACCTAAGATCTGCAACTGAAGGAATGTTACGAGTTAAGAAACCTAGCGGGTTAAGGCCTATATGACTTAAGAAAATGAACAGCCTACGACTTAAAGGTTGTGCGACTTTAAATATGATACGACCTAATTACAGCTACGGTTGAACGACCTAAAACTTCAGGGACAAGTTCAATACCATGCTGAAATGAGATAACTCATTGATGAGTTACGACCAATGATGAGTCGTGTACGACTCATGCTAGCATCAAGAAAGTTGCGTTTGGATAACTCGTGAACGACTTATCACTTTGGACCAAGCCGTGAGCTAACCCAGTAGGTCGTCCACGTGTTAACATGAGACGACTCACCATGACTCGTCCACGACCTAAAGTTACTAAGTCGTAGCCCGCTATCATGACACTTATATCAAAGAGGAATAACTCGTATATGACTTAAGACTTGTTCCATATTCAGAGGATCGAAGGCGCTCTGGTACGAAGCTGGGGTTCAACCTGTTGAGTCGTCCACGACCCAACCTGACTCGGCTACGAGTTAACGATGAGTCGGGTATGACTCACGACTCAAGGCCGAAGACTCCTATAAATACATGACCACTTCCAACATTTTGGGGACTTTTGGCTCACTCTCTTCAAGCGCCGATACTCTGCTGCATTCCGAACCAATTTAACACTTGAAGCTCTCAAGACACTAAGAACGCTACAAACAACTTCAAGGAGAGATCACATACATCCAACATGGATTCAAAAACTCTCATCTTCATCGAAGTTTAGGCTACTTGTTCTAAGTCTCTTGTAATCCAAAGTGTATTGTACTTAGGAAGAATTGTATCAGCTTGTAACGAGATTATTAATAAAAGTACTTAAAGTGGACGTAGGCTATACCCTTAAGCCGAACCACTATAAAATTGTTGTTGTTTACCGCTTTTCTGCTATTATTTGCTTGTAATCCGTTCCCGAGTTATCGGGTGGTGCTTTCACAACTACAACTCATACACCGGGGTGTTAGCGTTCAAATTTTAGCGTTAACACAACATATAACACTAACTATTGAGATCGTATAGATTTCCTTATCAGTTTTCCCCTTAAAAGAAACCAACCGATCATTAAGTTTAATACAGTGATATAATAGAAAATTCCTAGAGTGTAGAATATAAATGATATAAAATAGCTTCATTTTTTACATTGGTCATACCATAACATATTTAATTTCCATTCGAAACCGCTAAGGTACGCTCGCATAATGGATTTTTCCATGGAGATCTATTCGGTTGGTGCGGAGTCCAATCTCCTACATAAAGGTCAGAAAGTACCTTCCAAGTGTCATATATGTCTAAATAAAATATACTATTAAGATAAACATAAGAGGCTCATCGTCCGAGCATAAATACTAACAACGCCAGCACAATATCAACAACCCTTGTCGTCCAGCAATCAATAACTATCTTTAAAAATGGAGTTGACATTATCCTAACGAGGGTCGTTAAACCACCAAGTTATGCATCCTACTCTTTTTCTCACTTCTAATGTTGATTTTATGTTCAGGCTCTCTCATATGAGTCGTCATCGTTTAAACAGAACATGAATCCCTAAGTGGATTACATCACCTCGAATAGATCAAAAATCGCTACATAGATTCGAGCATCTTGAACAGGTACTGGATCTCTACATAGATTACACATTGCAACAACTTTCAAAACATAAAACTCTTATACTAGATTTGAAATAGTATTCAACAAATTAAGCACTTATCGATCCCGGTCTATTCAAAACCAATTGATGAATTTTCGAATAACTCAATTCTGGTTCTTTCAAAAGTATGCAAAATCTAGAGACCTGTCGTATCAGTACTCCTCCTTAGGGGTTCTCATTGATATGAAATCGCAAAGCCTTTAGTCATTTCTTAGGTTAACATTCGATCAATCTTGATAGTTGATCAATCGTCTATCCAGTTAAAACGTTTGCTTATAAAAATCATTGTTTATGTAACAACTCGAAATCTTAGTAGATTGATTTTGGAATATTTAAATTGATTTTTAATATTGAAAGGTTGAACTTATAAGTTAAATAATCTGGATTTCAAAAATAGCAATTAATTTGATAGTTAAAGTGTTGAATTAAAACTTGGAAATGTTTAAAATAATTGAATCTTGAATTTGAAATGAATGGAAATGATTTTGAAAGCTGATTTAAATTATAATTAGATAAGAATAAAGATAGTGAACTTTTAAATTTGAATTAAAAGTGAATAAATGTACGACCAAGAATTTGACCACTTTAAAATATACTATTTAAAGTGATTTTAAATATAAACTAAAAAAGTTATACGATTCAAACAAAGTTAGATAAGATTTCGAAAAAGAAGTATACACAAAAATAGTAACATTTTCCTATATCGACAAAAGTGATAAAATGCTGATTTCAGAAATGTAAGTTTCAATTGTTAAATAAGTATTATAGATCTTAATCACCTTATAAATTTCTTACTTATCTTTATGAAAGTGTTTAGACTAAAGATAAATTGGTGTCGCTAATTACTAAAATAAAGTCGAATTTCCGATGATTTTGGGCAGTCAAAAATTTCTGAATCATACCTAACTCAAAGCTAAGAAATTTAAGCAAACTTTTGGTAAAATATTGGAGAAAAAATCATAATAAAGAAAAATAATCTTTTTAGTGAAAAATGATTTCTTTAGAATATTTTCCTTTAATAAAAATATTTGGAAATAAATAATTAAAGGGATTATATAAAGAAGCACCTTTATAAAATGTTTAAACTTGAGATAAAAGTTTATGAATTTTTTTTTAAAAGTTAATATATACATATATTATAAGTAGATCATTTCATCGCATGAATTTTGATCTAAGATCTGAGTTCGAAACTTTGAGGTGTTTTACGCTGGTTCAAAAAAGGATCTATTACACGATTCTTGACAGCAAACATTGAGTAGGGTTTATGGTTAGGCACTTTAGTTTTCTATCATAGTTGAGAGCTATGCAAGGAAAGCAAAGGTTTCTGATCTAGAAGCCTGATACGAATACGCACTAGAGGATTGGGGCAAACATTGAGTAGGGTTTATGGTTAGGTACTTTAGTTCGAAAAATAAAGTTTTGTATTCGAATAAGATATTTCATACGGACTATTTGTGTATATTATATGGAATTAAGTTTAAAGATAAATGATTTAGGCAAACTTTTGTTTTGGGCAATTTCGAGGACGAAATTCTTTTAAGTATGGGAGAATGTGACGATCCAGAATTTAACCACTTTAAAATATGCTATTTAAAGTGATTTTGATTATAAAGTTAGTAAGGTTATATGATTCAAAAAAATAGATAGGATTTGGAAAAATAAGTATACACAAAAATAGTAATATTTGCTTATATCGACAAAACTGACAAAATGCTGATTTCAGAAAAGTAAGATTCAATGGTTAAATAAATTAATTTAATTTATTTATGAGTCTTTATATTTTAAATAAAATTATACAAACTTATTTTTAAATTTTTTTTTACATAAATAAATATTTTAACTAAAACGTCAAAATGTGACCGTAATTTTTTTTCGAAAATCAACATTTTGTCAATTAAAAGTTGTCACAACTTTTATTTTCTTATATAGGAACATATATTCAAATTGTATAAGTACTAATTAATTCAGTAATCAAGTTCACTTTTACTAAATAAGATTACGAAATTTTAGAATGTCATTAAGAAAAGTAAGCATGTTTAAGAAAAGTCAAAAGTAAACATCAAATCCAAATCACATCAAAATCCAACAAAATAATTACTTCTCTTTACTTAATATTTAAGTGACTAAGACATAAAGTAAGAAGTAAAAGGATGATGTTAAGTGTTGAAAAAGTTGATTTGTCTTTAGGTTGAAGTAAGTTTGGTTTGGTAATTTGGTAAGAGGTTATTTTGGTAAATTACGACTTCTTTCTTTTTCTATAAATATCCACCTCCTTCTTCAATTTATTCATATTTCTTCTTCTTCTTCTTTTCCCCAGCTTATTCACCTTCTTCCATACCTCTTAAATGGCTTCCGAGACATTGGAGAAAAATAAGAAAAAAATAATGTCAAAATATTTATAAATATTCAAAGAAATCAGTGTTCATTCTCTTCAAATCAAACTCATCTTTTCTTCATATTTTACCTCTTATTCTCTGGACCATTACTTCGTCAAATAGAACCAAAATACAAAATTCTTCTTTTCAAATTGTGTATTTTTTCAATGGCTATAACTTTTTTGTTGACCACTTCGTCTCTTTTTAAATTTAACTATATTAAAAATCCACTTCTTTACCCAGCATTCTCTCACGCAGTTTATAAGACAGTTGATCCAGATTAAGAAATACTTTTATTTAGATCTTACACAATTGCAGTGGTTACAAATTTTTATGTTGAGCTTTTTTTTTCAGTTTTGAGGTTTGCTATACCTGAAACTCGATTCTTTAAAGTGCATTTTGGGCTTCATTTTTGTGAATCCGATAATGCCTCTTTTTCGTTCTATCATATGTCCCCAAAAAAAAATAGGATTCAAATGATTTTTTTTCCAGATTCAATAGAAAAATAAATTTCAACAACTTTTTAGTTTACAACTTTCCTAAATTTTGAGATTTAGAGGGCCTAAAACCAGATACAAGATAACCTATTTTTCGGATCAAATCTTGAGAATTCAAATTCAAAGCTATACCACTTCTTCTCTATACTTTCGGCGAATTTCCATTTCAGGCCCTGGCCAAGCATTAGGAAGGAGGAATTAAGGTTTATTTTGATTTGGTTTTGAAGCATAGTAGAAAGTATGCGTTGGATCTTAAGGTTAAGTATTGTTTGAAAACCATTGGTGAATGCTTGTTTACTTTGTTCTCTAAAATAATGGTTTGATTTCCATGCTTGATATTATGTTTGGATGGTTAATTAAGTAATTTAAAATTTAGAAGTTAAATACTTAATGGGGTGTGCGGAAATGACCCGTACATGTATTTCGTCTATGAGATCCAAGGAGACTTGGGCGAGCGAAAGAACATGTCGAAGGGAAAGCTTGGATGCTCCAAAGTAACTATCAAACCATTTTAACCTAAGATAAAATAAAGTGTTATAAATATTTGATAGAATGAAGCATTGATTATCATTTATTGTCGTGTTTATTTCATTGATTGGTCTGAATTAGGCTCGGCCAGTTTATGAGCATTGATTATTATTTATTGCTTGTTGACTTTGCTGGACCAGTTTATGAGCAATTAATTATTCATATGCATAGGCTGGGTAGAAAATAATTGTAGGCTAACACGTTATGATTCATTTCACAATTTTGCTATAAGGTGTTTAGTGGTAGTATTTGGTTCACTTCAATTTATTAAATTATTTTGAAGATTGCTTTTAAAGTTGAAATGCTATGAAATGTTTTCCTTCAAAAGAGTAAAAAAAGATATATTTGAGAATAAATATTTTGTAGTGATTTATATAAAGAATGGTTTTATAAAAGTGTTTTATAAAACGAAAAGAATTTCGAGGACTAAATCCGATGATTTTAAGATGATTTTTGAAAGGGTTTAGAAACAAAAATTATTATTGATTTGAAGTATTTGAAATTATTAGTGTAAGTGATTTTGCCACTTCGGGATACAAAGTAATTTTTTATGTTACTGATGATTCGAGTAACCCATAACTAAATAGTGGGAATATGTTTTTGGTATAGTCCGCCTGGGAATAGAGAGAAGTACTCATTTGATTGTATGAAGGCTAAGACCCAGTTGCCTCGTTATTGGGAGAAACCTCCCGATCTGGTTGCATATGGTTTGATATGTTTTTATTACAGTATTTGAGATTTCCAAATAAATATTTCAAAAGTGATTTGATTTAAGATCCCTAAGTAAAGTATAATCTAAATATAAAAGATATATATATATATATATATTTCAAAACTTTTGAAATAAGAATTTGAAAATAAAGTCCAAAGAGAAAATTTCTATAAAGGTAATTAGATTTGAAAATCTAAAAATGAAGATTAATCCTAATGTGTAGTTTTAGGAATTGCATATTATTTGCTGCATCATAGGCTCCATGAGTCCTATTTGCGGTAGGAGAACTACGTTGGCTTGATCATGTATCTAATTAGGTAAGTAGGCAGTCATAAGTGGTAGTGATACAACCCCTAAAATAGTATAAACCTTTTGTGTTTATCGGTTATTGGTTGTTGTTTATCTTGTGTTATTGTATCTTTCTTGCTTGATATTTTATTCTGCATTTACATTGTTTATTGAGTTTGCAGTTAAGGATAGTGTTGTCTCTCTCATCAGAGTTGTGCCATGGTAGAATTATAGTCATTTTATTTAGTATGTATTAAAGCACACTTTATAGTATTGATAAATAATTAATTACTCTGATAAGTTATACAATTGAAATTGTATCCTATACTTTTAGTAATATTGAATATTTATCAAATATGGTGTATTATGTAGGTAATTTTCGTTAGTAGTTTTAAAACGAACGATTTTTTTGGCAATTTTAACTGGTCTGAAAATCCGGGTCGTCATAATATTCTTGTTTTTAAAATAACTCGTTTTAATTAACGTGTAAAAACAGCCTTCCAGGGCACTGTCTCGGATTTCGAAAATACCATTTTCATTTTACCCATAATAGGAAATTATTATATGATAGCGAATTTCTAGACGATCGGATGTGTCATTTGTTCATGCGAGTTCGAAACGCATATATATTAATTTAAAGAATTTACATAATATTTTTGGGCTTGAAAAGCAATCTTCTATATGTGATCATACTGGGTCTCGAGACTAGTTTCATTGTGTTTGAAATAAGGGAATTAGATATAGAATGCCAGACAACACGTCTTGATAGGAGTTCAAAATTTTTAGAAGTTTAAAACTTGATATTTTAAGTAAAATAATATATATTAAGGCTATACCCCACCCACACCCTCACTAATCACTCCATCGCCACACCGTACCCTTCCTCACGCCTTTCCTATTCATACCATACTCTTTCTCCTCTATTTACATGCGTCCAAAAATCAGGGATTACGTTGGTTATTTTCTTTTCAAATTCAAACACCTTATCCAACAATCCATATTGTTCAACGCCACTAAGAGCAATTTCAGGCCGAGGTTCCAACTATGAAGTTATAGAGGATGTCAAGTTGAGTATAGGGTACAATTGGATCTTGGAGGTTTGGACGTAGAAGAAGCGAAGTTAAGATTATTGGATTTTGGGTTTGAGCCGATTATGACATTTCGGTGGACCTAGGGGTGATGGCATGTGATGAAGAATGGTAAAGGGGAGTCATGGCTACCTAGGCATGGAGTCGCAATGGTCCTAGGTAGTCAAAAGCGCCTGGAATCGTGGAGCAACGGCGTTGTAGTTTTAGGGTTGGATCTTCGGTTATGGGTGACATTAGGTGCAGATTGTGGTGGTGTGGAGTAGCTTCAAGGCTGGGATTCCTTTGGGTGGCATGCGACAATCGCCGATGAAGCACGGCGGTAGTGGTGGACACGTAAAGGTGGACAGGCTATGTACATATGTGAGCGAAAGGAAAGTAGAAGTTTAGGGGGCAAAGAAAATAATGTAATTAGTGAATTTCAAATATTATTCAAATAACGAATCTTGTAAATTTAATATCTAATCCATATTAGGTCAGAAATGTAGGCAGTCAGTTGCGTGGGTTTGTATTGTCGAGCTTTGCATTATAGAATTGGATTGGTGATGATTAGAGCAAATGGGATATCATGTGTCGTTTGAATTCAGGCAGAACAAGTACGCCTCGTTGGCAATTGGAATAATTGTGAGTTAAACTTACCTTTTTGGTTAACTAGTAATGTTATATGGTCGATAAAAATTGTTGATTGAATGTTTGGATGATTTGCTATTTATCAGTTGGTTTAAATTCCGCCCATGGAGAGGATGAACTTCTATACATGCCTGCCTAGTAGCCGATGACCCATATTATATAATTATAAACTTTATGTGATGTAGGAAATCGATTGGACGGATCCAACCGGATTCCTCACTATTGTTGATTTTATTTACTTATATATGTGCTGATATATATATATATATATATATAAGCTGTGATGCAGAGGGACAGATTGAAGGGAACCAATAGAATTCCTCACCGTTGTTAATTTTAATTTCAATAATACGCCTATCAAATGAATAATTGGATATTAAACTTGGTTATTGGGTCTCTTGGTCAAGACATTGTTATATGTTTGAAACTCAAATTCTGTAGTGATAGAAGATCAATATCAATATTGGTTAGACGTTTGGTGGCTATTGGCCTCAAGTTGGTATTGTAAGAATACTAAAAATTGGCATTTGAGTTGAAGTTGATTTTGAGGTAGGAAATAATTTTGAACTTGAGTTTAGGTTTCAAAAATATTTTTTTTAAAAGGATTTAATTTCTATTTTATTCCCACTCTTTTATTTATTCTTTGCTAAGTTATTTATTCATGTTTAAATTGTTTTAAAATGTTATTTATTTTTAATGTTGTTTTAAAATGTTGTTTATTTAATAAATTTTTAATATTTTATTTATATTTAATATTGTTTAAAAAGGTTATTAATTTATATTTAATATTGTTTTAAAGTTATTTATTTAAATTTAATATTGCTTTAAGGTTATTTACCAATATTTTAAATACTTTGAAAGTTAATATTTGAAATTATTAACATGGTTTGAAATTAATAATAATGATTATTAATAATGTTTTGGAAATTAAATATTATTATTATTATTATTTACAATAATGGTAAAGATTGATTATTTTTTATTTATAATGTTTTGAATTATTAATTTTTTTAAATATGTTTCAAAGTTAATAATATTTATTTATTTATAATGTTTATTATTAATAATTACTATTATATAATAATGTTTTAAAGCAAATGATTATGACTTGTCTACAATGTTTTTGAGATTTATAAATAGTATCATAAACAAAATTTGTTTATAAGAGGAGAGTATAAAATGTTTTGGAGACGTAACGGTAAATTATTGTAATGTAGAAACAGAGCTTTCCAAATGATATTGGATATTTATAAAGGAAACTTATAAGTGGGTTTATAGAATTATAAGAAGTGCTTTATAAATAGTTGAATAGGTTTACAAAGGGTTTATAAAGGACTTGAGGAATAATTTAGAAATAATTATATATGGTTTAAAAGATTATAAATGGTTTGTGAGATTTATAAGGGATTTATAAATGATTTTGGTGACTTATAGCATTAAGATAAGTATATAGATATTTTTCTAAGTACTGAAAATATATGGATTGTGGGTATATCTTTGTAAAGGTATTTACATAAGAACTGAAAATATGGGGATTGTGGGTATATCTTTGTAAAGGTATTTATATACAAGTATTACAAAGTGATTATTAATTATTGAAAAGATCAAATAAGGAGGCTAGTGGTTGCTTTTGCACTTTACCAATGTTGGTTTTTCCCTACGGAAACAAATCCCTGATTTGGATGTGTGTTTGTTGATAGCTAAGTAATAGACTATCAAAATTTGAACCTAAAATGTAACTTTGGAAATATCTAGAAGAAACACATGAGTTATATGACATAATCATCTCCAATGATGTACTATGCGTATAAATATCGTTTCATTCTCATAAGACAAATGATAAGAAAATCCGTCTACAATGGTTAGGGGATGATCTCCGCTCTTGTCTTTGACTGTTTATTTCACAAAGAAGCAGGTTTTACCAGAAATTATCGAAAGTTCTTTCAAAGATACTGGGATCAAATATGTTATCCGAAAACCACTTCGATCCAACTCAAGCATTGCGAAGTGAAGATATCTTGAAGATGGAGCTCTCAAGCATTTTGTTCAATCCCAGAACGATCTTGTATGGATGAATGCTGGAACTGCATTGTTACTTGGAGGGTAGTAGCATTCCAAGTGTGAAGTGCTATATAAAAGGAAAAATGTAGTTTCAAGCCTCATTAACCTGAATGACTAAAACAGGGTAGATGAAGTAGGGCTAAGTGAGTCGCTCCCAAGTAGGGTATGATCGTCCCAATCTAGAGTCGATATTATCTCTCATTTGTATGCTTCATGGTCCAATAATGGATGGGCGATCATATTCGGTACTACCAGACAAGTGTAAGGTCGGTTCTGTGTTAGCAGGGATCCCAACGAGGTCCTCGGTGTTATTTTATCAACAGATGCACTATGACGGGCAGTACCCCAGTAGCCTAGTCATTATATGGAATCCATTGACCAATAAGCACCGTACGTCCTTAGTTGCGCCTAATTATGCTGAACGTGAGATGCAAGCATTTCATCTATATTCATATTTTCATTGACCCTTAGAAATTGTTATAATATCAATGGATTTTCTATAAAAAATATTTTTGGTTATCTTAAGGTGAAAACCTGTTCATGGTTATATGTTGCATGGTCTTCTAAAATACCTTTATTTTCAAAAGGTTTTGAGACGTTAAAATCAATTGAGATGTGTTTTCTCACGCTGGTTTTCCGGACTGACTCGGGTGTTACTTTATTATAATGCTTGGGTCCGACCGAGCATATAACAGATTGTTTTGGATTTATTGGAGCTCAGAAGACGAGCCGGAGGCCCAAAGACGTATTCACATAGATGGTTATTTTTCTACTGCATTTATTATTGCATTTATCAATAATTATTAAGACATGTTGTTATAACTGTCTAGGTTGAAATAGGTTAGTATACTCCTATAGATGTATGTATATTACATTTCTTCTTTGTATAAAAGATTTATTATTTATTATAGATTATTCGATCTACTGTGAGATTTTGTGTTGTTTGTTTTCTTTCTCTCATTTCCTTCTTCCTCCTTTCTTCTTTCTTTTCCCCTAACAATTGACTTTTTCAGCACTCGATTTCTTGGCACGCAATACAGTGGATATATTAGTGTTGATTTTTCGAGGATCGAAAATCCCGGCTGTTGAAGTTCATATACATAACACATTTCTGACACTTCAACTTAACTATTCCTCATCTAAGAATGAAGTCGGGTAAGTTAAAGCACTAATTGTCATATCAAAGCCTTGCCTAGGCATTTTGTTCTTGAATTTTACAAATTGATAAGTTTACTCATTGGCTTTTAATGTTATTATTAATAATTTTCATACATATGTAAGAAATCAACAAGATTGGCGCATTTTCGATATTCCAACATAACTATTCCTCAGTCAATAACAAAATTGGTAGGTTAAAGCTATTTTTCTTCGTCCCTACTCGAACATCAATCTTAACTCTTACAAATAGAGAAGTCTATCTTGCTCGGCTTTTAGTGTTAATCATAGTTTATTACTCTTCAATAAGTCATCATATAATTAAACTGTTTAGCCACTAAGCAATTCATACCCTTTTTGAAGAAAAAATCATACTTTTAAAATACTTAAAAATTCTTATAATCATTTATCCAATATATTACTTCAAAATGACAAGTTTATAAAATCATTAAAACTTGGAAAAACAAGTTTTCCTTATAAAAACCACTTCTTTAAAAATTCATATCTAACTCTTAAAATTTCATAAGAACCTCTATCAACTTTTAAAAATCTATAATAATAGTTAGTAAACACATAGAAAAAAAATGAAACAAAATACTTAAAGTTAAGTATCATTTCAATGCTTTTGAAGTTCAAAAATGAAGTCCAAACGAGGCAGTTTTACACAAGTGAAGTTCTGTTCGATTTCGAGATGTTCCTTAACTTTTTGCTTCCCAAACTCTTTATGGCAACAAACATAAATAAAAAACATTATACACATGGTGTGAAACTCATAAGGATCTCTCTATAAAGTCCTATAGAAATTGCCAAAACAATGCAATTCTAAACCGCATCTATAACGACTATCACTATAAGTGCAGTTTCAAATCTAATTTCGACCTAAACAAAAATCCATCTATAACCTATATGCTTTGTTCCAAGGATTTCTATATGTCATACAAATCTTTTCAAGTTTTTTCAGGTTCATTCAAGTCCATACATATGCCACTTGTTTTCAAAGAAAGAATCAAAACTATTGTTTCAACTTATGTCCAAATCATTTCAAACAACTTTAACAAAATCAAACGCCAATATATATGCATAATATGTTCAATCAAAGTGGTGAGTTTGCTCACATTCAATCTCACAAGTAACCATGATCCAAGCATCTAAGTTCATCTTCAACCTAACAACACCTTTCCTTCCTCCTCTTTCATTGCTTTTTCCTTGCCTTTGCCTTCAAAACCTTCAAAAACTCAAGGTTATTGCCAGTGGGGGGAGTTTGACTTTGTTTCTTCCATTTATAACTAGGTAGGATGTTTTGTAATGTGGTAGTAAGGCTTCACTCCAACTTTGCATTGGTTTGGATATGATTTGCAGTTGTTTTACTTTAGGAATTTACAAGAAGAAGAAGAAGACGACGTGGATTTAGCTCACATTTTCTTTGTGAACAATATACAAAGTTGTGCCTCTCCTTATATAGGGTCCATTTTTTTATTTCCTAAGCTTGCCTTCACCTTACCCCACCATGCCATGGAAGACTCACCTCCTATCGCTTCTCCTTTGCATCACTTCTCCTTTATGATAATTACACTTATACCCTTAATATGATATCTCTTATCCTAATGGAAGCTTCTAGAATGTTCCATGCGTTATGAAGAGCTGTTTTATTAATTAGTTGCTAATGTTTTCATTCAATCATTAAACAATTGCACAAGAGTTCAAACAACTTACATCAATTGAAAAATTATGTATCGATAAACAAATTTTGGGTCACATTATCAATATTTCATTAAAGAATATAAGTTTGTAACTAATTTTCACAAAAAAGTTTCTTATCATTATTTATTAATTAAATGGTGTCTAATAAGGCTAAAAAATCATATTTACAACACTTAATTATATCTAAAAAAGTTTCGATATTCGAAGATGAAGTGTTCGAATTTCTAGGTCGCTATAGAATAACGTATCATAAAATCATACAGAAGGATGTCATCATCATATGAATCACATGAATGGAGAATAATCAAACCAATATCTAATGGTGAATCATTTATAGCAACAAATCAATATGGTAGAAGAAACAAGAAATCGTACGAATGAAGTAAAATAATATTTTAACAAATGGGTCTAATAAATATCTTATACTCTTAATTATTGAAGAGTACCATAAATTCATTTATATAATTATAGACAGGATTTAAATACAAAAATTCATTTCCAAATATATATATATATATATCTAAACCTCCAAATCAATATATAAGTAACATATGATTATAGAAGTCATTTCCAAATTATTTATAATCAAATACTACTTTTAAAATAAATTAATTAACTTTTGGAGTAATCCCTTCACATTTCGATCCACTAGTATATAATTCAAATCTTTCTATATAGACACACACACAAACACATATTCAAAGATATTTTATTATCATATTAAAATCACTTAGTAACATTAAGGAGTCATTTAATAATCTTCAATAACTATAAACTATTCTGAAGTAAATTTATACTAAGCCAATGATTTTAGAAAGAAAGATATTCATATATATGTTAAATCATAATAACTTTTGTATATTTAAATTTAAATAAGTTACTAAACATCATAATTTCCAAGATCATATATTAACTTCAAATAAACTTATATTAAGAAAAAAAGATTACTAGAACGAAAATATATAAATTAAACATAAATAACATTTTAAATATATATAATAAGTTCTGAACTATTATAATATTCTTCAGAAAACTCATAATATAATAAAAATATATTAAATAACACATGTGATCATACTATTAAATCCAATGGAAATAAAAATTAATTTATAAGAAAAATAATGAAAAACACCTCGGCAAATTAAGAAAAAAATTAATGGTATAGTCGACTGAATTTAGACTCAGTGGACTGAAGTAGTCGACTGAGCAACTACTTAAGTCTTCTGATATTCGGTTTTTTCTCCTTACAATCTAAATAACAAAGGTTCATCTAATGAAATCTTTTCCATTTAACTGAATTTTTGGAAATTTGAAAAATGCCCATATGCAATCAGTTCAAAGTCTAATATACTACAATGTTGTCCAAAATCAATCAAAACAAACAAACATAAGGTCTATAAGTGGTGACCATACACAAAATCAACAACATCAGCATATATAAAATGAAATTCAAGTATATAAACATACTTGTGAGTGAAGAAACAATCACCATAGCCATAACTATTAAAATTTCCTTTCTACCCATTCATTGCCTCTTTCTTGGAAATCATCATACTCCAAAACATGGACAAAAAGCAAACTTATTCATAACATATGGTGTAGCATCGTGTTAAGTATGACATATTTGAATTTGGAACATTTTGGAAAAAGTATTTGTATTTATTTTGATTTTATATTGAAGATAACGGTTTATTTCCCTTTTTGCTTATTGAAATGAATGTATAAATGAAGATGGAGAAAGAAACATGAAATGCATTTGCCTAATGTGAAGAGAGTTCTAGATAAAGAATTGGCTGGATTTTTAGTTCATAAAACGGTATCAGCTTGGGCCTTACACGCAAGCCAGACCATTCCATTACTTTTCATTCCTTTTTATTTTAAAAATATTTTCTTTTCAACACAAAACATCATGAAACTTCAATTAAAAATCACATTAATATCACCAAAATTTTAAATCTTATAGAATTTGTATTCCATAAATTCCTTTATTCAAATTGATTATATTGGAAACTTCTATCTTAAGCCCATTTTATAAATATCTTTGTAGTGTCTAAAGTTAACCCACCACTTAGAAATTATTTCTTACTTAGATTCATATTATTCACCATTATACAATTCTTTACAAAATTTTACTTACGTATTTTAACTTACTCCACTATAACTTGTTCGATAATTATATTAAATTCCATTTGCTATATAAATTTCAAAATTACTTATAAAAATAAAATGTCCTTTTCCTAAAAAATACATTTATAATCCCAATTACTAATAATATTAGACTTATAAATTTATTCAACTACTTTTTATCATACTTAAAACAATTTTAAATCCAAAAGTCTTATCCTCTTCAATTAGAAAACCACATTTTACTAATGATTCAAAATATTTTACTATTTAACTTCTTAAAATACTTTACTATAAAATTTATTTAACACTTCTTTTCGAAATAATTTAGATTCTATAAAAATATTTTTATTATCTAAATTCCAATATTTACCAAATAGTTCTAAATGATTCTCATTTACTATTAGAAAACCAGTTTTAATTAAATAAATCACCATCATCATCATCATCATCATCATCATCATTATTATTATTTTATTCCCGCTTGACATCGGGTAGTTGCAGACTCCCCCCAAAAGAAAATTGCATCCTCGTAACTTTCTACAGTGAAAATCCAAAATGAGAAAAAAATAATTAGCTTTTCTACACCTACTTTTATAAAATCTTTACATATAATTATTACTATAATACAAAGCTTATTTAAAACAACATTAGTCATTATATTCCTCGGCGCCTCTTCAACAATCGGGGTGTTAAATTTATAATCAATAAATTTAACTTTGATTTTACCAAAAGACCTCTATAGATAATTCACAATACAATTTGAATATGATTCATCCATAAAATCAAACATACTACAACAAAAACACCTTTTTACAACTGCCAAAAATAGATGTAATAGGTCTATTACAACGGGCACTCATCGGTCGTTATATTTGGAGTTGTAACATGTCCATTTTTTGTACGATGGTTTTCAAAAGTAATAAAAAAATCTTCTACAACTGCTTTTGGAAGTTGTAAATTTTTTTTCCAACCGTGGTAGGCAGTTGTAAAAGATATTTTGGAACTGTAATTAGAAGTTGTGAAAGACTTCTTTACAACTGCAATTGGTAGTTATGGTAAAAGGAATGCAAAAAAAAAATTCCAAACATATCTTGCAACTATAGCAAGAAAACGATAAACAACATGAAAAAATTGATATAAATTCGAATGCATCACAATCCATTCATAAAGAAGACATCACAACTTTATATTCAAAATACAAATTTAAAGTCATACACCATCATAGTAATATATATCCATGATTTATTGTTAAATATGATTTCAATTTTGGTATTTGGATCATATTTATATAGAATACAATCTTATCACATCATGTTGTTCCTCTATTGCTTCAGCTATGTAACGATCCACCTTTTTAGATGGTTTAAATCAACGATAAACCACACATGTCAGACTCATATCGTTCAAAAGGGATGAATATTATAGGGTAAATAAGAAAAAGAAAAGAATGAAGTAAAACAAACACAAAATCTCATAGTGCACTAATAAAATATAATAATCAAATAACAATTTATGAAGCTATTTAAGAATACACTTGATTATTCTTTTACAGTACAGAATCAGAGTTACATATAACATGAATAACTAAATAAATGCAGCGGAACAACATGATGTAGTCGAATAAATATAATAAATAATAATAGTATACAAATCTCTGTCTTCGTCCAATAAAGGTAATCTTCGATGCACTGAAAAGCTTGGATTGACCCGAGCGAAGTGAAAAGACAAAACAGTCAAGTCAGAACTAAAAGATCTTATGTAAGTTAAATCAACAGTTAATAAATTTGAGTGTAATGGCATCTGATATATTTATGGGATTTGACATCTCTTATCCAGTGTTTAACATGACTGTGATAACTTTAGAGATGTTCGAGATTTCCTTCTCCTAAGGATCCGTTAAACTATCTACATACATAGTACAATATGCCATTATAATAGTGTCTATAGTAAAGTAAAGTATTAAATTAGTGTTAAGGTTTTACCCATATCCCCTTTGACACATTTTATATAATGACGTAGTTTATACAGTACCGTAAACATCACCGTAAACTGGTAGGCTATCAAGGAGCACTCCATAGGTACGACACTAACCAAACTCGTAGATGGTGCGATATGGCATGTGACAAGGCACGTGAGGCAATGCCCAGGGTAGGATACTACAGTTTGTGGATCCGGACTAGTGGTAATGCATAGCAGATACTACCGCCTACCTCAAAACACACTTCCATCGTTAAAATCGAGGGGTGGCGACCAAATCAATAACAAAGTCATAATATGGTATCGAAGAAATATGCCTGATAGGAGGAGCGACCTTGCTTGGCCCGGCATGACTCCTGTTTTAGTCACATCAAGCTGACTCACGAAATTCAGGGCTATGTAAGGACCTCATACAGAATCGCTCACCAAACCATGCTACTTCATTCTGGAATGTCCACCATGTGCATAGTTGTAAAAGTGGTTTTCGGTTGGCAAAGAGTTTGACAACATCCGATCCCATCCTCTTTAACAACCAAATGCTTATTTCACATCGGATGGTTCTTTTAAATTTCGAAAACTGTTTCATAATTGATACCGAATATCATATTCAATTCAAATATATCACTTTCGAAATCATATTCACTTTTGAAATCATATTTACTTTGAAATCATATTAAAATAAAGATTAAATCCTCATTTCAAAATCATCATATTTACTCAAATATGTTGCTCCACTAAAAAATATTTTTTCAAATCCCAACTTGGGTTATAACATCATTTATCAATATTCACTTTTAAATCAAGGATTTAAATATAAGCATTCGGAAAGTAGTTTAGATAGTTAAAATAGTTTAAATACATTAAAATAGTTTAATAGTTTAAAATAGTTTTAAAGAGACTAAAAAAGTTTAAAATATTTTAATATTGTTTAAAATACTTTAAATTAGTTTGAAATATTTTAATATAGTTTAAAATACTTAAAATAGTTTAAAATACTTAATATAGATCAAAATACTTTAAATTAGTTTACAATACTTTAATATAGTTTAAAATACTTTAAACTAGTTTAAAATACTTAATACAGATTAAATAGTTTTTAAATGATTTAAAATAGCTAAATAGGTTTAATATATTTTAATATAAAATGGTTTGAAAATCTAATAACAGTGAAATTAGAAAAATTCTAAACAGTTTATATTAAATTAATTAATTTGAAATTAATATCAAATTTAAACTATTTTTTCCATTTCAACAAATCTGGGCTAAATCCAGATTTCAACAAAACTAAATTTTCTGTTAATTCAAATTCCCAAAAAAATCATTTCAGTTCATTTTGGTTTCAAACTAAGTTTGACTACAATTTTAAAGCACTTCAATCTCATAGATTTCAAAGTTTTAATTTTCAAACATTCAAAATAACTAAATTTCGATAAATTTCATTTATATTTCTAACTTTAACTTTGAAATTTCCAATTTTATTTATTAAACAATTCATTAAACTAACTTCAATTTCAACATTTAAAACTTAGATTTTCGAAAATAATTCAGTTTATATAAATCAAATTTTATATCAAAATTTCGTTTAAATGAATTCAAATTTTTAGTATTTAAAATTATTTAATTTAACCAAACTGATATCCGTATATAATTTTTATCCTATGGTCAAGTGATACAGATATTTCTTATTTTAATCTGCACATATTTTTACATTTACGGGTATATATCATTTCAACTTGCAATTCTAAATTTAACTTCAAATCCATGAAATCGCTTGAGTCTATTATTTCAACCATAATGATTTCTTCCTAATCTATCAGATCGCTCGGGTACGTATCATTTCAGCCTATTGGGAACTTGTAGTGTTATAACAATATAAGAATATAACATCCAGTCATCCAATAACAATGACGCAGCGGATTAAAGCAATGACGACGAAATGAAGATTTCATGTCAAACTAATCGAAGAAACGATTAGATGAAACAAGATAAATCGATGGATTGAATAATACCCAAATGCCTAAATCCATTGATCTCAAGGGGTACCGGACTCTAGAAATCTTCGACACGTTGATTGCGCACGATACTGTGAGAGAAGATCTACAATTCTTCGAACGTTGATCAAGCGCACTTGATTCCGTGAATTGGCTTCAACAATCGTTGATTCGAGCGCACTCGAATGCCGAAAATGGAGATAGGAGATAACACTCAACTATCAATTTCAAGAGGCACAAAGCACTCAAACAAAGTTTTATTCAAAATTCAACCTCCTTTACAAATGAATCGACCCCCTATTTATAGGGTTACAACTCACACACATCCACACTTACATCAAAAAATTCACGACCAACCTAACATAGGTCACTAACGACCTAACAAACTTGCCGACCTACGACTCATACAACACACACGATCTACATACACGGCCGACCTAACCGGTATGACCTAAGACAACAACATCATGCGACTCAACAAATACAACATTACACCATAATGACATACAAATTAAGACACAGAGCGACTTAAAATACACGGCAGCAGCGACCGAAGTACAAGGCTTCATGGCAGCGACTTAGGCTTCGGCGACCTAAGGAATTAGCTTCTTGAATTCTTCATGCGACCCACCACTTGGGCGACATAAGGAACAATGCGGCATAATAACCTGCGACTTAAGGCATCTCAGCGACCTAAGGTCTCGCGACCTACTCTTGAGCGACCTAAAGAAAAGGTGGCTTCTTGCTAGGTCGTTGGCGACCTAAGGCATATGACTCGGCACAGCTTGCTACATCACTCTGTATCTTATTAGGTCGTAACCCACTAGTGAACGACCTAAGGTTTAGCTCGCTAACCTTGTTTTGTTGAACCATTAAGTTGTTGGGATTGTTGTCTTGGACCGTTATCTTGCTAGACCATAGTTCGCTAGGTCGATTGCACGTTTTAAACCCCAACTCATTAGGTTGCAGGTGCATTTCCTCATCCTTCTCATTAGGTCGTGAACGACCTAAGACCTTCGAGCGAGATTGCGCTGCATCATCCTCCCCCGGTTGACAGAAATTCGACCTCGAATTTGTACCTTCCTCTTCCTCGACAAGCATTCCCATGAAACAGAATCAAATGTTTAACGTTGAAAACATCAGCAGTATGGACATCATCTGGCAATCTCAACTGATATGCATTCTCATTGATCTTCTTCAATATTTCTATTGGGCCAATCTTTTGAGCTTTCAATTTATTGTAAGTTCCCACTGGAAAACGATCTTTCGTCAAAACGGCGTAAACTAAATCACCTTCTTTGAAGTTCACACTTCTTCGCTTTTTATCCGCCATTTGTTTATACTTCTCTTTAGATGCAAGAAATCATTCATGAACAGTTCCGTGACATTCCTGTAACTTATTTACGAAATCACAAGCCCGCTTAACAACTCCCTTCTAATGTGGCATTGTCGTCAAATCCAACGGTCCCTTCGGAATTACCGAATATACAACTTGGAATGGACTGAATCCAGTACTTTGATTGACAGCGTGATTATGTGCAAATTCCGCTTGACATAATTTTACATCCCAGCTTTTCAAATTGTCTTTCACAAGATATCTCAAGAAGTTTCCCAACGATATATTCACCACTTCCGTTTTCCCATCTGTTTACGGATGATAGGCGCTACTAAACTTCAGCTTCGTTCCAACCATCTTCCACAAACTCAACCAAAAATGACTTAAGAATCTAGTATCCCGACCAGACACAATAGATTCAAGTAGCCCATGTAATGGATATACCTATTTAAAGAATAATTGAGCAACTCGGACGACATCAGCTATTTTCTTACAGGCTATGAAATGTGCCATCTTCGAAAACCTATCCACCACAACAAATATAGAATCATTCCCCCTTTGAGTTCTAGAAAAACCCAAAACAAAATCCATGCTAATATCAACCCATGGTCTGGTAGGCATAGGTAATAGCGTATATAATCCCGCATTCGTAGCTGTTCCCTTCGAAACTTAACAGATATGGCATCTTTCCACAAATCTCTCAACTTCTTTCCTCATGGAAGGCCAAAAATAAGATTGAGAAATCAACTTCAATGTACGATCTCTACCCACGTGGCCTTCTTCATGCAATTATTTCACAATCTTCATCCGTAAACTGCAATCTGGCATACATAATTGATTTCCTTTGAAAAGAAAACCATTCACCAATACAAACTCATCCGTCTTTCCCTTCTTGACTTCATCTACAAACTTCGCAAAATAAGGATCTTCAACAAACAATTCTGGAAGTATGTCAAACCCCGTCACTTCAACTTTCATTGTAGTCAACAAATGATTCCTTCTACTTAATGCATCTGCCACACGGTTTGTAACTCCTGATTTGTGTTTCACAACAAATGTAAACTGTTGTAAGTATGCAATCCACGAAGCATGCCTAGCTGCAACCTTGTCCTGCCCTTGCAAATGCTTCAATGCTTCATGATCAATATATAAAACAAATTCTTTATGGAACAAATAGTGTCTCCAATGCTTCACAACTTGCACAACAGCGTAAAACTCCACGTCATAAGTGCTATATCTCAACTTGACTCCAGATAATTTCTCACTGAAATAAGCAACTGGTCTTCCATTCTGACTCAATACTCCACCAATCCCAACCTTCGAAGCATCAGCGTGTAACTCGAACAATATCTGAAAATCCGGCAGTAGTGGAATGGGTGTTGTCGTCAAAAGTGTCTTGATCTTCTCAAAAGCTAACTCTGCTTCCTCTGTCCACACAAACTTCTTTCCTTTCATGCAATCGGTTACAGGTGCCATCACACCGTTAAAATGTGGAATGAATCTTCGATAAAAAGATACCAACCCATGAAAGCTCCTCACTTCAGTAATTGTCTTGGGTTGTGGCAAACTCCTGACAGCTTCCACTTTGCTTTCATCCACTTGAATACCCTCCTTCGACAGAACATATCCTAGAAACAAAACACTATGCGTCATGAACACGCACTTCTTTGCTGGTGCATAGAATTGCTCCTGTCGTAGAATAAACAGCACTTCTCGCAAATGCTGGATATGATCTTCCATACTCCCACTATAGATCAAAATATCGTCAAAGTAAACTACTACGAACTTCCCAATAAATGGTCTGAAAATCTGGTTCATCACTCTCATAAAAGTACTAGGAGCATTTGACAAGCCAAACGGCATAACCAATCATTCGTATAGACCTTCCCTAGTTTTAAAAGCAGTCTTCCACTCATCACCCAGTCTAATACGAATCTGATGGTATCAACTCTTCAAGTCAATCTTTGAGAACACAACAGCTCCACTCAACTGATCAATCAAATCATCGAACCTCGGCATAGGAATCCTGTATCTCACAGTGATCTTGTTTAGAGCCTGACTGTCCGTACACATCCTCCAGGTCCCATCCTTCTTCGGTACCAATAAATCTGGCACTGCGCAAGGACTCAAGCTCTCTTGAACACACCCTTGTTCTAACAACTCCTCCACCTGCCTTCTCTATTCCTCATGTTCCTTAGGACTCATCTTGTAATGTGGCCTGTGAGGTAATGCAGCTCCTGGAGCAAGATCAATCTGATGTTGAATGTCCCTCAATGGTGGTAGCTCCTTTGGCAACTTTTTAGGAAACACATCTCTGAATTCTTCCAATACTGGCTTTACTCCCTCTGGAATTTCAACAGATTCAGTAGCTTCATGTCCAATCAACAGGAATTCAAACATAAAACTGTAGCTATTGGTTCGACCATCATGCTGCACTGCTCGGTCATACTGCCATGGTCTTCCCAAAAGCAAGTGACAAACATTCATCTCCACTACATCACACCAGATCTCGTCTTTATACTTCTTCCCAATAGAAAATGGAACATGAACTCGCCTGTCCACCTTCACCTCTCCTCCTTTCCTTAACCACGGTAACTTGTTAGGATTTGGATGCTTCTCCGTCTTCAACTTCAACTTTCTCACAGCTTTGATAGAAATGATATTGTCACAACTTCCCTCGTCAATCACAAATTTACAAACCTTTCCCAGTATAGTGCACGTCGACTGAAAGATATTACGCCTCAACCAAATGGCCTCCTCCTATTGCTTTGGTGTTAAACAAGATCTCCTCATCTTTAGATTACATCCTTCATCTCCTGATGCAGTATCCTGTTCATACCCCTCAACTGGACTAGAATAACCTTCACCAGCATCCTCACCTTCCACTTCAGCAATCATAGTTCGCTTCTTTGGCTTCGGACATTCATTGCTCTTGTGACCAAATTCCTGACAGTTATAGCACTTGATACCACTATTGACCTTGGTCTTAGCAACTTCAATAGCAACCGGTTTTGCAACAGCCTTGGGAACATTCGCAATGCTACTAGCCCCTTTCACTTGATTGTTGGAACTTGTAAACACACCACCACCTCTTCTGCCTTACTTCTCCCAAGCTAGAGCCTTTTGGTGTGCTTCCGCATAAGATCTCGAATCAAACATATTCACCATGTCTTGAATCTGCATTCTCAACCCTCCAACAAATCTAGCGGTCAGCTGTTCCTCTGTCTCCATGATGTCATTCCTGGCAATCATTTGGTAGAATTCATACGCATAATCATTCATAGACCTTGTTTCCCGTCTCAAGTTCTGAAATCGCTGATACATAAGGGATTGATAGTTATAAGGCAGGAAAGTAACCTTCATTAACTTATTCACCTTCTCCCATGATTCAATCTTTGACTTCCCCATTCTCTCCCGTGTAAGTTTTGTCTGCTGCCACCATGCCATAGCTCTCCCTCTTAATCTTGTAGCAACCAACTTCACTCTTCGATTCTCGGGAACTTCCTTGAAGTCAAAAATTTCCTCAACATTTGATAATCAATCCAAAAATTCTTCCGCGATCATTCCTCCCTTGAATTCCGGAATTTCTATCTTCATCCCCGACTCCCATCGACGATCATCTTCTACCTCTCGATATGAATTTCGACCAAGGTTACAACCGTTGACAATCCATGAATTATCGCCACCTCGAAGACTTTCACCAAGATCAACGCCCAACGCCATGACGCCCACGCACAGGTGCATGTGCCAACCCCCACAGTGGCGAATCCGGTAGCCCCTTCCGCCTACACCGCCGCCACACTTCCCAAGGCCACTGTGGTGAATTCTAACAACCTTGACATGTGCGAACACCACCCGAAGACCTGCTCTCTATCCTCTTCCCAATGTCGCTTTCCAATCGTCGAACGGATGAAGATCCACCATTGGATCATGAAATTCTACTTTCGATAATCAAGGTTCTTGGATGATTTCTGACCAAATAATGAACTAAACTGAAAAAACGAACCACTAGTTTGCTAGGGATTGGAGAGTTTGAATTTTTTGAAATTGGATTTAGGGCTTGTAATTGGAATTTGGTTTCTGCCATTGGAAGAAAAGAATTGGCAGATAGAATTATACATACAGAATAACTGAATGGCTGCTAGGGTTTGAGAAACAAAAAATCGATTAATATAGACAAGGCCTGATAAGAAAGAATGAACATATCGAATTGGTTCAAAGCGATAATAACGACTCAAAAAGCCCGTTTCACTTCCAAAAAGAAAATGGATTATCCCATATATTAAAATATATATATTCGATATTTCTAAACTCAACGGATTAGGTTTTAATTCCTAGTTCCATTGTATGAAGAAGTTAGCTTTTAAAATAAGCTTATTTTAATTAAATTCATTAAATCGATTTCTATGCGTTTTGAGCCTGCATGATCAAACGATAAGTCTGATCACTATAAAACTTGAAATCTTATAATAATTCACTGTTATGGATTTGATGAAACTAGTTTCATCGAAATCCGAGATGGGGGCCAAAATGACTATTTTCACATTAATTAAATAAATTATTAAATTAATTAATCACTTTTAAATTAAAATTCACAAGTTGGCCAATTTTTATCATTCTTGATCATATAGTAATTTATAATCCTTTAAAACAAATTTCCATATCCACTTCAATACTCAAAAATTGCACTAGTTTAGCATTCAATTTAATTTCAAATAAATTCTTTTATTTTTATTTATCTTATTATTCATTCAACTATAATATTACAGATATAATTAACATTAGTTTATGTTTTATTACATCAATAGTCTATATTTATCATCTTTTACCATATTAATTACAATATTTCAACTATACCAATTTTTTTTATCTGTTTCCAAATAAATTTCAACAAACTAAATAAATAGGTGATAAATAACAATTGTTAACTTTTACTTAATTTAATCACATTTATAAGTTTATTGTCTACAAACAAAAGTTGTAACTACTTACGCAACATTGATCATATTCAATTTCAATTAATTACATATTATCTCACCATTTAATATAACATTTAATCTATTTCCTTATTTACAGTTTCTAACCAATTTAACTTTGCAATTATTTCAATTACCTAAGGTTACATTTAAATAGTCATCGATTACATTAAATTAACATTGTTAATTTCATTCTAAATGTTTCCTTATTAACAAATCATAAATTTTTAGTTTCTTCCTATATTAAATATTGAAATCTTATTTATTCAATATTTTTAATTATCGAGAATTACAGGTCGTTACAAGCTAACAGGACATGTTAGCACATTCTCAAGAAATTCTATCCCTTGTCATCATTATGTATTCATAGCACTACGACGTAATGCTGCTCTAAACTAATCAACAAACCGATAATGCTCCTATCCAGACCCATCACAATCGTGCCTTATTCTTGTTTCCCTAAAACCATCCTCCACTGGTGTAACAACCCGCATATTTATCGATTTTATATTTAAATATTTAATTTAAATATAGCGTCGTTCGATGGATTTTAGTCCAAAAAGCTACTTTTTACAAACAGCCGAATTATGACTAGAGACCACTTCCATTGAGTTCAAAATGATGTTTGCGACCTTTTGGAGTATAAACTTCGATATGTTTGGAGATAGTAGAATTTTGCTACTTTTCACTTAGGGCTTTGGGTTGGGTTTCAACACATTAACCCCACTTATACTCTAGCTCAGTCCACCTCTCCTCTTTGCTTCATTCTTATTTTCCTAACACTCAAGCTTCATCAAAAATGGAGAGAGGAATGGGAAATTAAAACTCCAAGGCCTAGTTCAATTGGTAAATCCAAGCTCTAGCTCCAAATTCTAAGAGAAGCTAATGGTAAGCATCATCTTCTTCTTCTCCAACTCATTCTCCCTTTAATTTTCAGAAATTGCTAAACCTAACTTTGGGAATGTTCTTCTTTTGAGCTTAGGTTCAAGCTCATTTGGGTTGTGTTGAAGTGTGGTTGATTCTTCCTTTGCTATCAAGCTTCTCCTTCATTGATTTTGTGAAAAAGGTGAGATTTTTTATCTCACATCTTTGTCTATAACAATCTTTGATTGTTAGGTATGAATTCCTAACACTTATTCATGTGCACTTGCTTTTGGTTTGGATTGAATTGGTGAATATCCCAATTTTTAGTGTTTTGGGTTCATATCTTTAAAATCCTAACTTTGATGTTTGAACATGTTTTTGGTGATGCATCGAGGAGCCAATAGGACCGGATAGCCGATGGGCGTAATCCCCTAGCGTGCGTGCTCGACCGGTTGTGAATTGAGAGAGTTTGCACCTCAATTAAATAGGGTAGAAAATGCAGGATTTGGGGTTCGGCCAACCGAACTCTCTGAGTCGGTCGACCGAAGCTGTAGCCAAAACCTTTCTAGGCTATTTCGGTCGACCGACTCAGAGAGTTCAGTCGACCAACCTGCTCCTATTTCCCTCTTTTGCCTATTTATGTTCATTTTGCTTTGTATTTCCAATTGTTAATCGATTCTTCTTCTCCGATTATTTGTTATCACCTTTGTCGACTTTGATAACTTATATTTTTGGAATTTTTGGGTATTTCCACTTTGATGGATTCGGTATCGATTTCTTTGGATTTTCATTCACGTCTTCGAATGTGAATTTTAGTGATTGGTTGTTTCTACAATCATTTTTTGTGATTTGTCACTTCAAAATATAAAGGTTTTAAATACTAGTAGTAAATATAAAATTCTTTCATCAATACAATTTCAACACTATTTTATTACAAAGCTCGTTTCTTAAACCGTTTTCCAATCTATTAGTATCTACAAACCTTTACCTCACTCGTATGAGAAATCTAATTAAACGGCTTAGTAAAACAAGTGGTGTGAAATGCTTGCGTTTACTTCGTCGGTTAATTTTTGGACTTGTTCGATTGAATCTCTTGTGAAAATTTTCTAGTGAGGATCTACAATTTGTTCACAAATATTTAAGTTAAGCTAGTGGTTATGGGTCATGAAGCTAAACTCATATATTTACTAGCTTATTGTAATTGACACTTCTTGATGATCGGTGATGATCATTTTATGGTTTAGACTAGCAATGTGCGATGTCTCTTTGTCCACGTTGAGGACGATACTTCATTTTATGGAGCTTCGGCTCGTTTGGAGGAGCTTCGGCTCGTTCGTAGGAGCTTCGGCTCATTTGTGGAGCTTCGGCTCGTTTGGAGGAGCTTCGGCTCGTTTGTGGAGCTTCGGCTCGTTTGAAGGAGCTTCGGCTCGTTTGGAGGAGCTTCGGCTCGTTTGGAGGAGCTTCGGCCCATTTTGTGATACACATGTTGGGAGTTTTCATGCTCCCATCCTAGTGATAGGCCTCTTTCCCCTTTTTAAGATTTCTGGATTTCTATTGATTGATTTCTAGAATTTGTGTTTCACCAACTTTCGAGGTTAACATTGATAAGTTTTATAAATTTTTGTGCATTGGTGAATTTGTGTGTCATTAATTTGTGTGATTGGTATTTATATAATTGGCAATATTTATGGTTTGGTGAATAAAAAATAAAGAGTATGACATTCTTTTTGATCTTTGAGAAGATTCTTGTGATATTGATTAATCTCTAGTTGATTTTCAGTTGCATACTTATTTCAGTATGGCCTTATGGTTATCATACGTTTTGTCATATCTCTCATTCTATATCATTTCATCTGATATTTATAGATAGACTGATCCGTTTATTATTTTCTTATCAAATAATACTCAGGTCAGACCGAGATGTTACAGGTGCTTCTGATTGACTCCTCATCTGGGATTATTATTATCCTGACTTTTGGAAAACTACTTAGATTAGTAGTTTTTGGTTATATACATTTGAGATATAGACTCATTGATGTATACTTATACTTTATTGTAGCACTTGTATCTATTCTTTCGTGATATTGTGTATCTTGTTAGACCACTACTCTGATATACACTTTTATGTGTAATATTCTTATCTGTTTCCGCCTTTTTGATATGAACTTCTGTGACTGATTTGTGTTATGTTTATTTCTATATTTGTTTCCAAAGATATTATAGCCCCTTAGTAGTAGCCTTGAGTTTGTGTCGGCATGTCGGATTTCCTCTTGAAATGAAATGCATGTTATACTATCTGACATATCGACGCTCGCATAAAGCAATTACACGGATGGTCGTTCCTCAACAGCTTTATTCTTCGCGCTAGTTGACGGCATTACTCCGTAGTGTCCTTGGCTAGCGTGGGTATAGAGGTGGGGCGTCACAGCTTGGTATCAGAGCCAAACTTCAGAACAATGTAGAATAATTTAGCAAGGACCATCGTCCTAAGTCCATCTTAGCAGTCGTGCCTTAGGATTTAATTCATGTCTTCGTACCGATTCATCCTATTTTCTTTATGATTCCTTGTTTTATCAATCAAGATTGCTTGATATTTATTTTGAGAATAACTTTTCTTCTTCTTTCTTTCTTAAAGAAGAGAAATGGTTAGATCAAATCGTCCTAGTGCCGGACAATCTAGTGCTACTCCCCAGGATGGAGTATTTGTGTCTGCCCAGCAGCTTCTTGATCTAGTAAAGAACGCTCAAGCAGACGGACCCATTCCAGAGCCTACTCATCCTAGATCCGGTTTTGCACGCTTGTGTAGAGACCATACCGATTTGGGTGGAAGGCCATTCAAGGGATCCGAGAGTGTTATAGAAATTCAAGCTTTGCTCAAATCGTGCGATCGCATCTTTTCTCGCATGAACCTTATTGATTTACATCGAGTCCAAGTGGCTTCTAGCATGCTCCAAGAAAGAGCATTAGATTGGTATGAGCTCTTGACTTTGGAGATTATTGAAGCGGATCTTACTTGGGAGAAATTCCGGGAATGATTCGAATTGAAGTTTGTGCTGGAGGATGAAAAAGTAACTTTGGCCCGGCGTTTTATTGACCTTGTTCAAGGTGAATCTTCTGCGACGGATTACGTCGCATCTTTCGAATCTCTCTAAGTATGGGGTCGAGTATATTAATACCCCATTGAAGAAAAATCAGAGATTTGTCTATGGCTTGAATAAGAATCTTAAGAAGCCATTACTTCTGAAACTAGAAGTTTCTTTTGATCAGCTTATTGATATCGCTCTTCGTCTTGAAGAGGCCGATAAAGAGTGCGATGTTGAAGTTGTGGGTGCCAAACAAAACTTCAACATCAGCATGAAGAGGCCTGTTATGTTCAAAGGCCCTAATTCCAATAAGAAGGGGAAGCTGGAAGCTTCGGTAGCAAAGACTCGAATCCCTAATAGTGGAGAATGCTACAATTGTGGCTCTAAGGACCACTATATAAATAAGTGTCCTAGACCTATCTCTTGCCTCTATTGCAAAGGTGCGGACCATTATATGTCTTCGTGTCCCAAACTTCAAAGCGAGAGAGAGGGAGCTGAACGACTATTCTCTTGGTCAAGGTATTTTTCATTCAATCCTCGATGGCATTGTTTTATTTTGTGATATTCCTATTTGAGTACTTTTTGATATAGGATCATCTCATCATTTTATATTAACGGAACTTGTTGTTTCTTTTTCTTTAAACATTTTTGGTTTGGGAACTTTACTGAAATTTGTGAATCCGGTTGGTGGATCCACAACACTTAGTTTGTTTGCTTTGTTTTGATGTCGAGATTATTTTATTTCCAAGCCGATTTGCATGTTATGTGTTACTTAGGCTTCGGAATTAATTTCTGTGAAAGGATTGGCTTAATCATTATGAAGCCATATCTTATGTCCCATGTGGACTATTCTTCTTCGACATTTTCAATCTGTTAAGTAGATTTCTATTTTTCTTTGTGATTTCAGTTCCAATTTGGTGGCATCATTTTATTCTTTAAGCCCATATGTTGAGTAAAGTGTTATTTCTTTCATTTGGGTAGTTGTGAATTTTCCGGTATTTTTGAGCTTGTCTTAGGATTATCACATAATTAATCTTTTGTGTGGTGGTAAGGTCTTTTCAGTTCAACTTTACCACCACTTTTCATTTGCTACGAGTCGCGGAAGTTAGCATTCCACTTACCGCATTCCGCATTCATTATGATTCTTATGAATGACTTATTATGTCATTCAGTTTGTCCAGCTTATTTCATCCATTTTATAAATCGAGTATTCTACGAATATTTCGATGAGACCATTCTTGTATTTATTGATTTTGGATGAAAATAGGAATTTAAAATTTTTACAAATCTTTTCATAAGATTTATTTATAAGTATAGTAGGTTTTTTGTTCTTAAAACGAACAAAGAATATTTTTAAATTTTTTAAGAGATTTATTTATCATATAGAAGATGATTTGGTGATTGTATTGCCCATTGAGTGCTTTAAGAGTTCTGGTTGATGCGCTTGATCAACGTTATCGAAAGGAATTTCCTAAATGCTTTGATGAGACAATCAGACACGATATATTGACTTGTAAAATGTAAATTTTTCTAGAAAGATTTTTACATTGAGATAATTGTAATTTTGAAAGTTTTAGCTTTTTGGGAAAGGAGATTATTTAAAAGAACTCGTTTTCGATACTCTTATTCTTGTGATTCCCGAAGGGAACCAAGACTTTATCTTTTGTTTCGATGCTTATCGTATTGGTTGAGTGCCGTTCTCTTGCAAAAGAGAACGTGCTATCTTTTATGTTTCTAAATCATTAAAGCCTATCAAGACTAGATATGCCATTCATGATCTAGCGCTCGCGGCTATTGATTTCACTTTTAAAATTTGGCATCATCATTTTTAGGGAGAAATTTGTTCTCCACCTCGATCATGAGTTTTTGGAATATTTATTTCTCATAAGGAACTTAATTTGCATCAACCTCATTGGCTCAAGATTCCTTGTATCTTATGATTTTTTTACTAAGTTCGTCGGACGTTTACATGTACTTCGTTTTATTAAGCTTCGCCTCATTTCTTTTATGTACTAGCATCCGATGTTCTTTTATGGTGTTCGGTTCATCTGGCATACCATTATTGTACTACATCGTTGTTCAAATTATTCGAGTTTCTAGTTTCTCAGGCGTACCATTATTGTACTAAGCCGTTGCACTGGTTAAATCTTCTACTATTCATGACAATTTCCACGTCTTTTATATGCGGAAATGCCTTAGGGATTTCGATTTTATTCTTGAGCCTGGTGTTATCGAAGAAATTGAAGTTTCGCCTATTTGACTTTTGAGCAACATTTTATTCGCACCATTGCTTCGGAGGTTGAGCGCCTTCGAAATAAAGATGTTTTTCTTGTGAAATTTCAATGGTTCCCAAATCCCGAGGATTACTCTTGGAAAATCTAGAGAATTCATCGAGCGAACTCGTCCGGGTTTACTCTTTCGTGCTCTTTATGGTGAACTTCTTATTTCAAATTTTCTTTTGTGTTGATATGCTTTTATGGTTGTTACTATTTATTTTCTTCTTAATATTGCGAGGACGCAATTTCTTTAAGGAGGGGAGTCTGTAACAACCCGTATATTTATCGATTGTATATTTAAATATTTAATTTAAATATAGCATCGTTCGATGGATTTTAGTCCAAACAGCCGAATTATGACTAGAGACCACTTCCATTGAGTTCAAAATGACGTTTGTGACATTTTTGAGTATAAACTTCGATATGTTTGGAGATAGTAGAATTTTGCTACTTTTCACTTAGGGCTTTGGGTTGGGTTTCAACACATTAACCCCACTTATACTCTAGCTCAGTCCACCTCTCCTCTTCACTTCATTCTTATTTTCCTAACACTCAAGCTTCATCAAAAATGGAGAGAGGAATGGGAAATTAAAACTCCAAGGCCTAGTTCAATTGGAAAATCCAAGCTCTAGCTCCAAATTCTAAGAGAAGCTATTGGTAAGCATCATCTTCTTCTTCTCCAACTCATTCTCCCTATAATTTTCAGAAATTCCTAAACCTAACTTTGGGAATGTTCTTCTTTTGAGCTTAGGTTCAAACTCGTTTAGGTTGTGTTGAAGTGTGGTTGATTCTTCCTTTGCTTTCAAGCTTCTCCTTCATTGATTTTGTGAAAAGGTGAGATTTTTATCTCACATCTTTGTCTATAAATATCTTTGATTGTTTGGTATGAATTCCTAACACTTATTCATGTGCACTTGCTTTTGGTTTGGATTGAATTGGTGAATATCCCAATTTTTAGTGTTTTGGGTTCAAATCTTTAAAACCCTAACTTTGATGTTCGAACATGTTTTTGGTGATGCATCGAGGAGCCAATAGGACCAGATAGACGATGGGCGTAATCCCCTAGCGTGCGTGCTCGACTGGTTGTGAGTTGTGAGAGTTTGCACCTCAATTAAATAGGGTAGAAAATGCAGGATTTGGGGTTCGGCCAACCGAGCTCTCTGAGTCGGTCGACCGAAGCTGTAGCCAAAACCTTTCTGGGCTATTTCGGTCGACCGACTCAGAGAGTTCAGTCGACCAACCTGCTCCTAGTTCCCTGTTTTGCTTATTTATGTTCATTTTTCTTTGTATTTCCAATTGTTAATCGATTCTTCTTCTCCGATTAGTTGTTATCACCTTTGTCGACTTTGATAACTTCTATTTTTGGAATTTTTGGGTATTTCTACTTCGATGGATTTGGTATCGATTTCTTTGGATTTTCATTCACGTCTTCGAATGTGAATTTTAGCGATTGATTGTTCCTACAATCATTTTTTTTGATTTGTCACTTCAAAATATAAAGGTTTTAAATACTAGTAGTAAATATCAAAATTCTTTCATCAAAATGATTTAAACAGTATTTTATTACAAAGCTCGTTTCTTAAACCATTTTCCAATCTATTAGTATGCACAAACCTTTACCTCACTCGTATGAGAAATCTAATTAAACGGCTTAGTAAAACAATTGGTATGAAATGCTTGCGTTTACTTCGTCGGTTAATTTTTGGACTTGTTCGATTGAATCTCTTATGACAATTTTCTAGTGGAGATCTACAATTTGTTCGTAAATATTTAAGTTAAGCTAGTGGTTATGGGTCATGAAGCTAAACTCATATATTTACTAGCTTATTGTAATTGACACTTCTTGATAATCGGTGATGATCATTTTATGGTTTAGACTAGCAATGTGCGATGTCTCTTTGTCCACGTTGAGGACGATACTTCATTTTGTGGAGCTTCGGTCGTTTGGAGGAGCTTCGGCTCGTTTCGAGGAGCTTCGGCTCGTTTGAGGAGCTTCGGCTCTTTTGGAGGAGCTTCGGCTCTTTTGGAGGAGCTTCGGCTCATTTTGCTATACACATGTTGGGAGTTTTCATGCTCCCGTTCTAGTGATAGGCCTCTTTCCCCTTTTTGATATTTCTGGATTTCTATTGATCGATTTCTAGAATTTGTGTTTCACCAACTTTCGAGATTTACGTTGATAAGTTTTATCAATTTTGTGCGTTGGTGAATTTATGTGTCATTAATTTTTGTGATTGGTATTTATATAATTGGTAATATTTATTGTTTGGTGAATAATAAATAAAGAGTATGACATTCTTTTTGATCTTTGAGAAGATTCTTGTGATATTGATTAATCTCTAGTTGATTTTCAGTTGCATACTTATTTCAGTATGCACTTATGGTTATCATACGTTTTGTCATATCTCTCATTCTATATCATTTCATATGATATTTATAGCTAGACTGATCCGTTTATTATTTTCTTAATAAATAATACTCGGGTCAGACCGAGATGTTATAGGTGCTTCTGATTGAATCCTCATCTGGGATTATTATTATCCTGACTTTTGGCTAACTACTTAGATTAGTAGTTTTTGGTTGTATACATTTGAGATATAAACTCATTGATGTATACTTATACTTTTGTGTAGCACTTGTACCTATTCTTTTGTGATATTGTGTATCTTGTTAGACCACTACTCTGATATACATTTTTATGTGTAATATTCATATCTGTTTCCGCCTTTGTGATATGAACTTCTGTGACTGATTTGTGTTATGTTTATTTCTATATTTGTTTTCGAAGATATTATAGCCTCTGTGTAGTAGCTTTGAGTTTGTGTCGGTAGGTTGGATTTCCTCTTGAAATGAAATTCATGTTATACCATCTGACATATCAACGTTCGCATAAAGCAATTACACGGATGGTCGCTCCTCAACAGCCTTATTCTTCACGCCAGTTGACGGCATTACTCCGTAGTGTCCTTGGCTAGTGTGGGTATAGAGGTGGGGCGTTACAACTGGTCCTGATTCTGCGACAATATCCATACCCTGACAATTTTGATGCCGACGCTGAGCTAGTTTATGAAGTAAATAATTTAGTTAGAATGTCTTGCAAGTTACTAATAAAGCTCGTGGTATTCTTAGATCATTACAAGTACTTTTTCTAGAAGAAGTTCGCTAAACTTATTTTTGCTACAAAAAGTTTTACTAAAGTTACTTTAGCAACCAATTCTTGGAACTAAAAGTGAAGAAACAATGACTGATAAGCAACAAATTTACTAAAAGCTATTCAATGGCTTGGTTTGATATTAAATTCACTTTGTATTTTATCCATAAACAGCAAAAACTTCATGAAATAATAAGTCCACTTATATATGATACCAAATTTCAAGAATAAAATATAAACATGTTATTTAGCACATGCCAATATTGCTATATTGTACAAAGCACTAAGGAGAAGCATCACAATGCTTTAATATCAAATAGTAGCATTGTCTTCTATGTTGGCGATCCATAAAATAAATATTTGAAACACATATTAAAATATGAAACGTGCAGAAGGAATATAATTATCACTCATGGATCTAGTGTCCTTTTCTCAAATTTTCTCCACTGATCGAAATTTATACCGGCTGCCTATGCAAGTTATGAAAAAATATTTCATTGTGAGTATCAAAGCCTGTCTTTTAAATTATTACTGTAAAACTACATTAATGCAATGCTTATATTGATGTATATAGTTGCATATGCATAAATTTTACATGAATTATGAATATATCATCTCTTATTCTTCAATTATAATAACTAGATTTCACCTACCAATAGGAGTAAAGTTAATGTTTTCAAAGGAATTAAGTAAATCTAAGTTGGTTTTTCAGTATTGGAAGGAAGTTGCTAAGGTACATGTCAAAATTATGTTAATTTGTTCAAACTAATCTAAACTTTTTCCATGCTATGATATTTTAATTTTAGGTTTCAATTCATCTCCCACAAAACTACAACAATGAAAGATTAAACCTATCAAAAATAAGCTAGAAAAATGTACCAAAACAAATTAAAAAAAGGAATGGCATTTGCTTCATATCAATTTACCATATTATCAAAATTAATACAAACTATTGAAAAAACAAGGAACTACAATACCTTCTCGAGATCTCACCAACTACTCACAGCAGTAAGAAGCCATGGAGGTATGTGACAAGGGATTTAGATTGAAGCCGATGGGGGTCACATGTGATAGGAAGTGGAATCGAAAGGCAGGCAGATGCATATCAGATCATCGGCTCCACCGTCATAAGCATCATGAAAATCGGTGGATTCATATTTCGACACAAGGTGGCTCAAGTTTGTTGAGGCACAACTTTTTTTGAGGGGAGGAAGAATTTGGGATCGATTTTAATTTAGGGAAGAGTATGGAAGCATGCTTGCATAAGGGAGCAGAACTATAGGAATATAACTCGTGAATTACTTTGGAGCCAATTTTTCATTATTTCCGCCTATATTTTGTGCTTTTGCGCTGACATTTTATGGCTTACCATCAATTTTTCATAGGTCATAATCAAAAATTCGCTCAAATTTATAAAAGCAATTGTTATAAGTCAGAACTAATAAATGAAAATTTATAATAAATATGATATAAATTTCTTGAAAATTAATTTGTATTAAAATATTAAGTATTACTTCTTAATTATTTCTATTTATTACTTATTACTTCTTAGCTATAGTAGAATATTAATTATTAGACGTTAATTGTTATGTATATGTAACCAATTATTAATTATTTAATAATAATTATTAAAAACTAATTACTATTTATTAATTGTAAGTATTAACTATTTAATAGTAATTATTAATTATTACTTATTACTAATTTGCAAGGTTATTATTAAATATTAATTATTAACCACTCTTAAATATTAATATTATTAATAATTCATTGCTAAATATTATTTGTAACGATCCTGAATTTTGAACAATTTAAATGTTAAATATTCAATTTATTTTAAATATTTGAATGATGACTTTAAAAAAAAATTCCCAATATAACAATGTACTTGGCGATTAAATTTTAAAATTTAGTCTATAAAAAGTTGAATAAAAATTTAAATTTGACCTTGGAGTTGAAATTGAATATAGATTTTTGTATTTTAAATTCAAACTAATGACTTAGAAAAATGATTAGGATACAAGAATTATTATTTATAAAAATTTATAAATGGGTGGTTAGTTTTTAAACAACATTTTTCTTTTCTTTAAAAAACAAAGTAAATAAATTTTTTATCAAAAACAGATTGAATTTAAAATAAATAAAGAAATACACAGTTAAAAATTCAAACAACAAAATTTACAAAACCAATTGGAATTCAAAATAAAAATATAAAAGGAAAATTTGTTGATTGTTGTTTGGGATTTGAAAATTTTGGTTGGCCCACGTTTGATATTGGTGCCGTGATAGCTACCAAGGCAGACCCGATCCCTTTTCCTTCTTCATTTCGAAAACCATAAACTAAAAAATAATAATGGTGGCGGCCTGTTCCTCTCTTCCTTCGGTCTGAAAAATTAGGGCTTCAATAAAAATCCACTTGAATTTGAGGGCGATGCTTCAATCTCTTCGACCTTCACGACTTTGACTTCAAATCGTTAGATTCCTCTGATGTTGCTCGCGTGCTCCTCGGTTGTACGATTTCGAACATTGTTTGGCTGCATCGTCTTCTACCCCAACTAGCAATGGTGAGTTTTTTTTCTCACGATTAATTTTTATTCAAGATTTTAGATTTGTTTGAATTGGGTGCTTGGTTGCATGCTATGATTTGGGGTGTCATTTGTTATCATTTGCTCGGTTATTTGAATTTAAACTAATAAGAACAGATAAAACACTGCATGTATGTTTGTTGGGTGTTATTTGCTATCAATTGCTCTGTTAATTTGATTTAAACTGACAAGAACAGATAAGAACAGATAAGACACTGCATGTATGGTTGTTGGGTGTTGTTTGCTTCCATTTGCTCTGTAGATAAATTTAAACTGATAAGAACAGATGCTATCACTAGGCCATAAGAAAAAAAATGGTTGTTTGGTTAATAATCCCCATTGGTTGTTTCAGTGACATGATATTTCAGCTGCCTTGTTCTTCTCCTACTCACTTGTGTTGAGTTTACATATGTACAAACCCCTATTCGTTCATACCGCTATTCGCACATATATGTATGTGTTTGTTTGTTGTGTGTGTAGCATCCCTGCATACCTACGGGTGCATGTTCTTCGTTGTGCTTGCTTGTTGATATTGGTAAATGCTTGCATGTCTCAGTGATCTCTGACTGTATGTATATTAGTTTAAATATGGGTTAAAGTAAGTTGAATTTTAGGTTTTGAAATAATTTAAATCTTTGAAAATTTAACTTTGTTTTAACACCTTTAAGTATTTAAAGTGTATTTAGCTTGGAATTAAAACTGAAAGGTTTGAACTGTAAACTAAAGGTTTAAACAAGTTTAAATATAGGTTTTAAAAATTGCCACTGTTCTAATCACAAACTCAAGAAGTTAAGAAAAAATTTATGTGAATGATAAAATGTGTGAATGTTTGAACATTTGATTTAATTTACTTACTTGATCTTTTAATAAAATAAAATAAAAATCCCCTACCACTTAATTTAATTTGTGATAGAATCTGATTTTTTTAGGTTGTTTGCTTATCATAGATTGAGAATCAAAAAAATTTAATTACATTAAAACAGAGTCTGTTGGCCTCTGGGAATGTTGAAATATCAGTGCATGTTGATTTTAACCAAAATTCAAACTGTGTAAATTTGTAATTCAGTATTTTAAATCAAAGGCATTTACTAAAACATGATTTTGTTGATCTTTTGTGATGAATGTTTGATGGTGTGATGAAAATGTCTGAATGAATGCAAACTGGTGTGTATGCTTATAAATAAGCAACTGTGAAGTTGCATGTCTGTATTTATCAATATGCAGTCTCTGTTTTTGATTCAAACCATCTCCCAATTTTATCTTGGTTCTGATATCTAGGAAAGGAACTTGTTGTTTAACTCTAATATCCATTTAAAAGGAAAACCTTGTTAAGTTAAAAGAACTTACCATTGTTTTCTGGAAATAGAAAACACAGTGTAAACTTACATTTTGGGTTTAACTTATATAACTCAGGAAAAGAAGTCTGTGCTATGTTTATTTGAAAACTGTTATGAATTAAAACAGCAGTGCTTCATTTTCTTTTAGATAAATGACCCATAATATTAAAAAGCTTTAATCTATATGTTGCATGTGGATAAATGGAATAAGTGGGTTTGTATGACTTTGTTTTGATAGATATTCTTTGTACATTGATATACACACATAAATATATGTGTTTACAAGGATCTGGGTACCTGCCTCTGTTCTGAAAGCTCAGATTTTTAGTGGAAATTCAATTCCATTTAGTTAATATTAGTTAGAAATTAATGTGTAACCAAAGAATATTTGTTTAGTAAGTAATTTTGTTTTTAAATCAAAATTAAGTCATATTGAAAGGTCTGTTACCTCTGAAAAACAAATACAACAGTGAATATCTGCACTAAACAAGAATATCAAACTATTTCCAGACTCTGTCCTTCAAAACATAACTGTGAGCAAATTTTTTCCCTCTGTTTTGAAAGCCTGTGAGTAACATCACTCTTCCTAAATTTAAGTATGAATCTAGTTGCTGTTTTACTCTAGAAATAAAATGTTCGTATGCCTTTTTCAAACTTATTACTGGTGTATATATATGAATGTATGTTGTAATGCATGCTGCAGTGTGAATGTGTTTTCTGTTTTTTAAGTTCCAGGTTCTAGAATTTGCTTAAAATTTCATTTCATATGATTTAATATGTGTTAAGTTGATTTATGGTTGTTGCCTATAAAATCTTTGTGAAGATGATGACTGCATGTGTATAAATTAGTGAATATGATTTTTATTTAAGTGTGCATGCCTGGTATATCCATGTCACCCCTCTGTTTCATAGTTCAGAGTTAAAAAAAATTTGATCAAAATTCTGTTCCTTCATCCCTGGTCTCTGATAGGCCTTAGTTTTTAAAACAAAAAAATTTGGCTTGTTGAAGTATGAACTAGGAAAAAAAACATGTATATATATACATAGTAAATGGAAAGCAAGAGTGTATAGGCATTTACTAATTTTGTTTGATTTGTCTAGTACAATAAACAAAGTTTTGTTACTTCTTGCCTGCACATATTTCACCAAATAAGTGTATATATAAGTTTTGAAGGTTGCATGTTGACTGTGTACTTTTTTATAGCTAGTAATTAACTCTGTTCAGAATTTGGGATTTTGGAAGCATTTAATCATATAGTAGAATTCTGGAAACTAGAATTCTTCCTGGAGGTGTAAGTTTGACTGGGTTTGTCTCATTTACTTACTGCTATGACTCTGTAAACTAGATAATTACATGAAAATGTATTCACCCGAGTTGCTCCCTGTTTTTGTCTACAGTATTCATGTTGTTGTTCCCTGTTTTTGGCATGTGCATTGTTGTACTGTGTCTTCGAGCTGCCGTGTTGATCACTGATGCATGGTTTTCATTTTGCTTCACTTGTTGTACACTTGCACCTGCACTTGGTCATAATTGACTGTTGCACTTGTTGTTGCATTCCATTCTGTTGCATTTGATATATGTGTTGCTTTCCCTATGAGTTGGGCACACTTATCTTTTCCTATGAGTTGCTGCCCAGATTTGTACTTGCTGGGTTGATATATGTGTACTCCTGTACACTTCTTATGCTCATTTGTGGGCATTTACATTATTTACACTATTGTTGATCCAATTTGTTTTGTTATCTCTGCTGCCTGTACTGCACTATTAACCCTGTTTGGGCTGTTACCATTTTATTTCTATTCATTGCAAATTTAATCACTTGAATATAGATTAATCCTGACTCGAGTGTTTTTGTGTTTTGCATAAAACGCTCGGGTCAGACCGAGTATTTTTTTTCAGCTTGAAGATTTTCGGGCAGCGAAGTTAGAGAGAGGGGAATTACCGCATCGCTAAAGTTTTTCAAGAGATTTTTCTTATACTTTAAAAAGATATATGTTTGTTCCGCCGTATAAAAATGTAATTCATTGTATAACTCTGATATTTGTATATAAAAGAAAAGTTCTTTTTATGGGAAATATGATTATTATTCTGTGATTATGTAGCTGATTCTGTTTAAATGTTATAAACTAAATAGCAATCCGTCATTTTGAACGTTTCTAGTTGGTTTAATTACCGACTAGAGGCGGTCAGAGCGGCGGGTCGTTACAAAGTGGTATCAGAGCTTTGGTTTACACAAAGCTTAGTTTATGGCGTTTAATATAAATAGTTAATAGAATCACTTTAAAGAAAGTGTTTTCAAATCTAAAGAAGTTTAAAATTGTTTTCTTTAAAATAAAAAGTATTTTGAAAATTAGAATTATTTTTGAAAATTCCCCTCTCTAAATTTAGGTTTGCGATAGTTCTCTTCGGTGAGGTCTCCTTAGATTTGAGTCCCGATCATTCGAAAACCAATTATCGATTTGCTGAGATTTATGAAAGAATAAAATATGAGTTAAGTGAATTGATGAATTAGTTTAAACCAAATATTTTGAATATCTTCGAAATAATTGGGAAATGAAATGACATGTCAATTTGGTTATAATCAAGAGAATTGTTGAACTATAACTTGGAAATTTGATTCTGAATTGTTTTGAAAAATTGATTTCAAATGTTGTCAAGAACGGTTTAGTAAATAAATGGATTATAAGTATTTAACTTATAATATGGATTTTGGTATATAACTGAGTTATATAGATTGAATTAAATTAATGAAGGAGATTATAATCGAAGTTTTATAAATAGAAATGGAATTTGTAAAGATTGTTTATAAATTTGAAACCAATTGAATTTGATAAATGAAACATAAAAGTTGTTAAAGGAGATATATTCGTAATTTTGGACAGCGAATTATCCTTTAAGTTAAATATTGTGATAATAAAAGTTGGTTGGGTATTTTATTCACAATTTTGGACAGTGAATATATTATTAAATAAATCGGTTATGTCTTGGGAAAATGATTGAATGATCCGACCTTTGCTAATGAGGATTGCAAATTTTGATAGGAAATTTAATTGTCGACTTAACTGTATGAATAAAACAAGTTTTGATGTAAAGCTTATATTTCAAGTTTGGACTAATGTTTAAAATAGTTAATATGGAGATATGAATCTAATGGAACCAAGTCGATGAGTGGTTTACTAAAGAACTAGTTGACTAATTTGGAAATAGAAAGCGAATGAAAAAAATTCAAATGGGATTTAGATTTCAAATTTGATATTTGTTAATATGAAAATCCATAATAGATTTAATAGATTCAGTGATGAATTTGAATTTGAACGGGTATGGATTTAAGTTTAGTGGAAAACTTAATATTGGAAAGTTTGAAGATGTTTTAAAATGTATTAAGCATCGAATACATAGATTTCAACATTCGTTGTTGAAATAGACGTTTTCGAGTGAAATGAAAGGAAATGGTGGACTATAACATTGTAGTTATAGTAAATGGTTTCCAAAAGGAAATGTTTTTATATAGTATTGGGATTTATATATCTATCTTAAATTCGAATCCCTAAACTAGTGATTTTGGGTCATCGTAACGATGTTTTACGCAACATTCGTTTTGACTCAAGTTAATGTGTTTAAAGAATGATTTCCTTTAAAAATGAAATATATACTTGATTATGATTTAAGTATATTGAATGTTTTCCAAGTGTTGAAAATAAATGGATTTGTGAATTACTTATTATTAAATAAGTATGGAAATATTTTCCAATATGAAATGAGAGGTTTGAAATTTTATCTTTTAAAGATAAAGTGAAAAGTGAATGTTTTGAGATTTTATCTTTTAAAGATAAATTGAAAATGAATATGTGAAATCGATTTGAAAATCGTATATTCATAGATATTTTGGAAATGTAAATTCATTATGGAATTTATAAAAGAAAGGGAAATTTGTTAAAAATAAACATTGATTTATTTTTGAAATGTGAAAATAAATTTACGGATTTGGAACGTAAGTTTAAAATAAATCGGTAAGGATTTATTTGATTGATTTAAATGAACCATTTCAAGTTTAAAATGGATAAATATTTGGAAATGTTTCTGTTTAAGGAAATTGCTTTGAAATTTGTTTTCAAAGATTGAAAGGTGAAAAATGATTTGAAATTTGTTTTCAAATGGTTAAGTGTGGAAAATTATATATATCTTGTGTAGATATTTTTGGGAAATATGAACAACTAGTTCAACTTGGAAATTTCAAAGGATTGAATATTGAGTTAATTTGAGTTTAACTTTGACACCCAAAAACAATATAAGTTGAACTTTGAATTTTGAATGGTTGATTTGGATTGTATGTCTAACATTGTGAATTGACGACATAGCAGTTGATCTCTATTAAATATATATCTGTTGGTGGCGGAGAATTTATTCTCTTAGCTTAACACCCTTCTCTGAGACGTACGAGCTCAGAGGTTATATATCGATAGACATCAATTATGTGTTGAGAATTGATGATGTAACATGAAATCCAAATCGAGTGTGAAGTCGATAATAAATTGGATTATGAATGTGAATTAGGTTTGAGATAACCTTAAATTTCAAAATCGACTTAGAGGAAAATTTTAAATGGGTAATGAAATGGAAAATTTGTGAATCCTCTATTTGTTATGGGTATGAGATATTGAGGTTTTCAGAACGTATATATGAGAATACGATAAATTCGAAAACCATTAGTTTGGAAAGAAATTGTTGTGGAAAACTTATGTAAGTACATGAGTATGATATGTACGAATTGTGAAATGAAATATTATATATGTATGTATGATATTATGTTTTCCAAATTGAGGATATGGTAAAGTACCTTCCATTTAAAATTTGTGAAGGTTGTTGGAACTCGAGATGAGTGTCCATTTGAAGATTGTAGCTACGTAGAATTCCATTAGTTGGATTGACCATTTGATTTCCATTAGTTGGATTGACCATTTGTTTTCCATTAGTTGGATTGGCCATTTGTTTTCCATTAGTTGGATTGGCCATTTGTTTTTCATTAGTTGGAGTGACTAGCGTAATTTGAGGGGCGTGATGCCTACAGTTACAAGCGATTCCACTGGGATAGTGGCGCAACCGCCGAGTAAACTGCAATCTAGAATCCAAAGCGAAATTCGAGGGGCGAGATGCCTACGGTCACAAGCGATTCTACTGGGATAGTAGCGTAACCGCCGTGTGGACCGCGATCTATTGCAACAACCATGGCGAAATTAAAGAGATGAGAAATCTACAGTTACAAGCGATTCTACTGGGATAGTAGCGTAACCGCTGGGTAACTGTGATCCATGGGGGAATGTGCTTTCCATATCCATTTTTAAAAGAATTTTTAAGTATTTTCACTGGGAATTGAAGCAAGTATATTTAGTACTTGGAGATTTTTAGACTTGCGCCTGGCCAGTGTATGCCTAATGTCTTTAAGAACGACAATAGACTTGTTAAAATTTCGAGTTAGCAAGTATTTTCAAACTTTAAATAGAAAATCAATAATCTGAAATTAAAGTAACGTAAATTCCAACCTAATGAACTAAGGAAGAGGATTTTTGAAATGTTTTGAAAAGTCCATAGCTTTGGAAAAGATATAATATGCAAATCTTTAACATGAAGAATTTCAAGTTTAAATTTGAGTTTTTAAGTTGAAAACTTTAGTAAAAGACTTTTGCGTCTTGATTGTAGAAAATGATGAGTTAATTAACAAAGCTAATGAGACAAAACCAATAGAATGAATCCTATACTTATTTATTTATTTTTAATAAGTTTTGAGCTTGGTAAAAAAAATTGTGTAGGGTAAAACATCAGTGAAATTTTAACAATCATTTTTCCTTACTTGTAATTTCGGGACGAAATTCTTTTAAGGAGGGGAGATTGTAACGATCCTGAATTTTGAACAATTTAAATGTTAAATATTTAATTTATTTTAAATATTTGAATGATGACTTAAAAAAAATTCCCAATATAATAATGAATTTGGCGATTAAATTTTAAAATTTAGTCTATAAAAAGTTGAATAAAAATTTAAATTTGACCTTGGAGTTGAAATTGAATATAGATTTTTGTATTTTAAATTCAAACTAATGACTTAGAAAAATGATTTGGATACAAGAATTATTATTTATAAAAATTTATAAATGGGTGGTTAGTTTTTAAACAACATTTTTCTTTTCTTTAAAAAACAAAGTAAATAAAATTTTGATCAAAAACAAATTGAATTTAAAATAAATAAAGAAATACACAGTTAAAAATTCAAACAACAAAATTTACAAAACCAATTGGAATTCAAAATAAAAATTTAAAAGGAAAATTTGTTGATTGTTGTTTGGGCTTTGAAAATTTTGGTTGGCCCACGTTTGATATTGGTGCCGTGATAGCTACCAAGGCAGACCCGATCCCTTTTCCTTCTTCATTTCGAAAACCCTAAACTAAAAAAATATAATGGTGGCGGCCTGTTCCTCTCTTCCTTCGGTCTGAAAAATTAGGGCTTCAATAAAAATCCACTTGAATTTGAGGGCGATGCTTCAATCTCTTCGACCTTCACGGCTTTGACTTCAAATCGTTAGATTCCTCTGATGTTGCTCGCGTGCTCCTCGGTTGGACGAGTTCGAACATTGTTTGGCTGCATCGTCTTCTACCCCAGCTAGTAATGGCGAGTTTTTCTCACGATTAATTTTTATTCAAGATTTTAGATTTGTTTGAATTGGGTGCTTGGTTGCATGCTATGATTTGGGGTGTCATTTGTTATCATTTGCTCGGTTATTTGAATTTAAACTAATAAGAACAGATAAAACACTACATGTATGTTTGTTGGGTGTTATTTGCTATCAATTGCTCTGTTAATTTGATTTAAACTGATAAGAACAGATAAGAACAGATAAGACACTGCATGTATGGTTGTTGGGTGTTGTTTGCTTCCATTTGCTCTGTAGATAAATTTAAACTGATAAGAACAGATGCTATCACTAGGCCATAAGAAAAAAAATGGTTGTTTGGTTAATAATCCCCATTGGTTATTTTAGTGACATGATATTTCAGCTGCCTTGTTCTTCTCCTATTCACTTGTGTTGAGTTTACATATGTACAAACCCCTATTCGTTCATACCGCTATTCGCACATATATGTATGTGTTTGTTTGTTGTGTGTGCAGCATCCCTGCACACCTACTGGTGCATGTTCTTCGTTGTGCTTGCTTGTTGATATTGGTAAATGCTTGCATGTCTCAGTGATCTCTGACTGTATGTATATTAGTTTAAATCTGGGTTAAAGTAAGTTGAACTTTAGGTTTTGAAATAATTTAAATCTTTGAAAATTTAACTTTGTTTTAACACCTTTAAGTATTTAAAGTGTATTTAGCTTGGAATTAAAACTGAAAGGTTTGAACTGTAAACTAAAGGTTTAAACAAGTTTAAATATAGGTTTTAAAAATTGCCACTGTTCTAATCACAAACTCAAGAAGTTAAGAAAAAATTTATGTGAATGATAAAATGTGTGAATATTTGAACTTTTGATTTAATTTACTTACTTGATCTTTTAATAAAAAATAAAAATCCCCTACCACTTAATTTAATTTGTGATAGAATCTGATTTTTTTAGGTTGTTTTCTTATCATAGATTAAGAATTAAAAAAATATAATTACATTAAAACAGAGTCTGTTGGCCTCTGGGAATGTTGAAATATCAGTGCATGTTGATTTTAACCAAAATTCAAACTGTGTAAATTTGTAATTCAGTATTTTAAATCAAAAGCATTTACTAAAACATGATTTCGTTGATCTTTTGTGATGAATGTTTGATGGTGTGATGAAAATGTCTGAATGAATGCAAACTGGTGTGTATGCTTATAAATAAGCAACTGTGAAGTTGCATGTCTGTATTTATCAATATGCAGTCTCTGTTTTTGATTCAAACCCATCTCCCAATTTTATCTTGGTTCTGATATCTAGTGTTAACCCTAACTCGTTCACGAGTTAACAGGTCCACGAGTTAAGGCATGTACGACTCAAGGCATGTACGAGTTAAAGGATACATGAGTCAGTAACTTCCTACGACTTAAAGACCTCTACGAGTTGGCAAGCTTACGAGATAAGCGGCCTACGAGTTAAGGAGTACCCGAGTTAAGCTACTTGCGAGGTAAGCCTTTACGAGGTTAGCAGATCTGCAAATTAGCAAGTGTACGAGTTAAGATCCTCCACGAGTTAAACCTCTACGAGATAAACAGGAACCCGAGATAATAGGCTTACGAGATAAGCGGCTCACAACTTAACGAAATGGATGGCCTACGACTTAATGATAACTGCAGTTTGTACGACTTAAGACCCTTACGACTTAAAGAGGATACGACCTAAAGACACATCTCTTAACTCGTCTACGAGTTAAGACTTGCTTTAAACCAGTTGCAATTAGTTAAGTCGACTACGACTTACGGCATAGAAAGAGTCGTATACGACTAAAGAAAGGAAATTAGCAATTGCAGCCAGATAACTCATACACGACTTAGAACTTAGGGATGGGTTCAAAAAAGGCGAACTGCCATAGACTCAGCTCAGTGACTCGGGGACGACTTACCTTAAGTCGAACACGACTTATCTTAAGTCGGCCACGAGTTAGGACTTAGCACTTTTTTCGCCCAGAACTCTCTATAAATATGCAACCATCTCCAACATGCAAAGCACTTTTTTTGGCTCATTCTCTTCAAGCGCCATTACTCTGCCGAATTCCAGACTACTTCAAAGCTTTTTATATCCGACAAACTTCTAAAGGAACTCCATGAAGGAATCATCCACATTCGCCATGGATTTGAAGATGATTGTCAACATAAAAGCTTGAGCTACTTGTTTTACATATCCTATCACTTGAAGTGTGTTGTAATTGAAAGATCTTGTAAAGGATTGTAATCAAACTAGTGATAAAAAGATTAAAGTGGACGTAGGCTGGATTATAAGCCGAACCACTATAAATACTGTGTCTCTTACTGTTTTTCTGCATACTTTCTGCTTATTTCTGTTTCCCATACGAACGGGTGGTGCTTTCACAATCACATCTTATACACCAGGGTGTTAGCGTTTAAATTTGAGCGTTAACATTTTGGTGCTTTCACTGAGAATTGAACTCAGGACATCTATCATCATTGCTTCAGAAAGATTTGTAGAAAAAGTTTCTTTAAGAACCAGAAGTCTATCCGAAATCATGGCTCCTGGAAGGAAAAGTAAATCTGTGAGATCTGCAAACGTTCAAGAGGGAACCTCCGCTTCCCCAACACCAAATCAAGCCACTCCAACTCTTGGGGTTACGAAAGCAGAGTTGGATGCCGCAATTTTGGGGTTGAACAGACAGATACATGCTCAAAATGTGCAAATGGAAGCCCAGAATGCCCAAAACGCCTTAATCCTGAATAAGTTGAACGATTTGCTCGGGGCAAACCGTCAATCAACAGCTAATGAAAGGAATTTTGCTGGTAATATTCATGAAACTGAAGAAAGGAATGTTTCCGAAAGGGACACTAACCCCGCTGAGCAAATACTTCCTGAGGTAGGCGGATCTAGGGCTCGCAATGATGAAGAATATCTCTCTGGAATGGTTCGCCAAATTATGAAGGAGAGCATGCAAAGAGTCGAAGATGAGAAAGAATGGGGCTTTGCTCCAAGCAAGACTCCATTTACTGAAAAAATTCTAAAGGCTGAATTCCCGCGAAAATTTGCTCCTCCAACTATCCCAGCTTATAGGGGGACAAGTGATCCAAACGAATTTCTGTACAAATATGATTGGCATATGACGGGTGCCCGAGCCTCAGATGAAGTAAAATGCAGATATTTCCCCGTATATTTGGAAGGCGTAGCTCTGCTTTGGTTCACAAAACTACCTGTCCGGTCCATCGATCAATTTTCAGACCTAACCAGGAAATTTAAAGAGCAATTTAGGCTATATGCTTCAAAGGCAAAAGACATCATGTCGTTATCCGGTTTGGAACAGAACCCGGGGGAAACTATCAAGTCTTTTTTAAATCGCTTTAATATAGCGTTAGCTGAGGTGGATAATGCAGAACCCCGCATGGTCTTGACCTATTTGATGAGGGCCATAGATAAATCAAGTGAGTTTGGAAGATGGTTGAATATGAAGGAACCAAGCTCTCTCGAAAAGTTCTACAAGAAAGCAGACGAGTTCATGCGTCTGGAGAGCCGCCCTGTATCGACAAAAGCAGCGTTGGAAAAGGCTGAAGCTAACACCAATGCTCCACGCAAAAATGAGTCTGTGGGACAGAAGAGGGAGAACAACAATGGAAAACAACAGAATAATCAGAAGAAGCATAGATCCTTCAAGCCATCAGAATACACACCTTTGTCAGATACTCCAGAACGAATCTACCTGGCTACCAAAGATTCTGTGAATTATCCTAAACCCCCTGTCTTGAGAACCGGGAAAAAAGCTGTGCAAAGTGGGAGGTTCTGTCGCTTCCACAATCAGCCCGGTCATGATACTGATGACTGCCGCCAATTGAAGAATCTAATTGAAGAATTGTTAAGGGAGAATAAGCTACAGCAATTTGTGAAGAAGAATGATAATAATAATCCTGCTTCGTCGAATCAGGGGCAGCAAACTCCTGCACATCAATCCGGAACTAATGGCAAAGACGCAAGTTTTGAGTCTGGAAGGCCTGTTATCAATATCATCACAGGAGGACCTCACCCAGCGGGCAAAAGCTGGGGTGAGATGGAAAGGTATTCCCGGGCCCTGAAATATGCACCGGAGGAAGAAAATGTTTTTGTTCTAGAAGACACTACGCCTTTGAAGCAACGAAAGACATTCAATGATGACATTGTATTCAAAACCAGGGATTCCATCGGTATTGAAGCCCCAACCTTGGATCCTTTGGTCATCTCGGCTGGCATTGGGCCAGCCATCGTCAGAAGGATTCTTATCGACAGCGGCGCATCCTGTAATCTCTTCTTTAAGAAAACCTTCGACCAGATGAAGATTCCTATGGTTGAAGTGCAGGCATCATTGCAAAAAATTGCTGGCTTCGCCGGGGAGCCAAAGCAACCAGTAGGAACCATTGACTTGCTTGTGGAACTCGGAGAAGGAGAAAGAAAAGTAGTTCGCAAGCAGACTTTTATGATAATAGATGAATTTTCTGCTTATAATGCTTTCTTTGGTCGTCCTATTCTTGCTGCATTCAAAGCTGTCCTTGCCCCATGGTGTCTTACTATTAAATTCCCTACAGACAATGGGGTAGGAGTTATTAAAGGAGACCAGAACGCTGGACGAGAATGTTATATGACAGAGCTGCGAGAAACAAGGAAGAGAGAAATGGGAAAAGATGCGGCAACCCCAATCCGCATCAAAACACCAACCCTATAGCAACTACAGGGCGGACCCTGCACTGGCGAGCATAGCGGGGCACGAAAAGAGATGGATCCAAGAAAGGCCAGTGCGGGGGAGAGTAGGGTGGTACCAGCAGAAACAACGATACCGGTGCCCGTTGACCTGAAGGACCCAAACAAGGTGCTGAATGTGGGTTCACAACTCAATATGTCAGTTCAGAATGCCTTGATATCTTTTTTGAAAGCAAACCTGGATGTTTTCGCTTGGACCCATGCCGATATGTGCGGAATATCCCCAGAAGTTGCGGTGCATACTCTGAATATTGACCCAAAGTTCACGCCCGTAAAGCAGAAAAGAAGAATCCAAGGTCCAGAAAGGTCGACAGCATTGAAAGAGGAAGTTGATCGGCTCATGGAGAATAACTTCATCAGAGAATCTACCTATCCAAATTGGGTGTCAAATCCAGTGCTAGTTAAGAAAGCCAACGGTAAATGGAGAGTGTGCATCGATTTTTCAGATCTAAACAAGGCCTGTCCCAAAGACTGCTTCCCATTACCCAGGATCGATCAACTGGTAGATGGAACAGCGGGTCATGAATTGTTGTCTTTTATGGATGCCTACTCCGGATATAATCAGATCATGATGCATGAGCCAGATCAGGAGGATACAAGCTTTATCACCGATGTCGGTCTCTACTGTTACAGAGTTATGCCCTTTGGGTTGAAGAATGCGGGGGCAACATACCAAAGGCTGGTCAATGCTATGTTCAGACCGCAGTTGGGAAAGACTATGGAAGTTTACGTTGATGACATGCTAGTAAAATCTAAGAAAGCAGTGGATCACATCGAACACTTAGCAGAAATGTTCGCAATCCTCCGAAGATACGGAATGAAGCTTAACCCTTTAAAATGTTCATTCGGGGTAGAATCTGGGAAGTTTTTGGGTTTCATCGTGAGCGCTAGGGGCATTGAAGCTAGCCCAGCTCAAATCACTGCCTTAAAAGAAGTCAAAGCTCCTAAAACAAAGAGGGAATTGCAAAGTCTCAATGGAAAAGTTGCCGCCTTAAGTCGGTTCATATCCAAAGCTACTGATAAATGCATTCCATTCTTCGACGCTCTAAAGAAAGGAAAGAAAAACTTTGACTGGACTCCCGAATGCCAGAAAGCTTTTGAAGAATTGATTCAACATATGGAAACGCCTCCAATACTTTCTAGGCCCGGCGATGGCGAGGATCTTCTTATATACTTGGCAGTTTCATCTCATGCTTTAAGTGCAGCGCTGGTACGGGAAGACAAAAGGATTCAACATCCAGTTTACTATATCAGCAAAAGACTCACTGGGGCAGAAATGAATTACTCCAAGTTGGAAAAACTCGCCTATTGTCTATTGATTGCCTCAAGAAAGTTGAGGCAATATTTCCAGGCTCATCCTATCAAAGTCCTCACTGATCAACCTTTAAAGCAAGTTTTGTTTCGCCCCGAGACTTCGGGTCGCCTTCTAAAGTGGAATATTGAACTGAGCCAATATGACATCACTTATCATCCCAGAAAAGCGATCAACGGACAAGCTTTGGCAGATTTTATCGCAGAATTTACAGACAAGGGTAGCAGCAAGGAAGAAACAATCGAAAACTCCCCAATCCAATGGAAGTTATTTGTAGATGGCGCAAGAAATGATTACTGTTCAGGTGCTGGAATTGTTTTTGAAACTCCTGAAGGCCGGTCTTTATGCTATGCCCTAAGGTTAGAATTTCCTTCAACAAACAATGAAGCAGAATATGAAGCTCTGATTGCTGGTTTGAAGATTGCTAAAGAACTAAACATTCGAGCGTTACAGATCTTCAGTGATTCTCAACTTATAGTATGCCAAGTCAAGAAGGAGTTTCAGACGAAAGGAGGAAATCTGCCCGCTTATGTGTCAAAGGCTTGGGAACTTTTATGTGAATTCGACCATTACACGATAAGTCATATTCCTCGAGAAGAAAACATGAAAGCAGATTCTCTCGCAAAATACTCAAGTTCTGGCGAAGCCCAATCCTTAGGGTTAGTTCCAGTGGAAGTTTTGTCAAATCCAAGCATTGATGAAATGGATATCGATTGGGTTATGAGTATGTCACAAGAGCAAGAATCATGGATGACTCCAATAACAAAGTATCTACTCAATGGCTCTTTACCAGAAAACTCTAAAGAACGACAAAAGCTACTGAGAACAGCCTCCCGATATATAATCCAGGATGGTCAATTATACAGACGAGGATTCTCGATGCCACTACTTCGATGTGTATCCAAAGAAGAAGCCAAAATAATCCTATCAGAAGTACATGGAGGAGAATGTGGGGATCATTCAGGTGGTCAAACTTTAGCAAAGAAAATTCTCCGATATGGATATTTTTGGCCAAAAATTAATCGAGATGCTGCAGATTACTCTCGAAAATGTGACAGATGTCAAAGATTTGCCAAAATTCCCAGAGCACCTTCTACTGAACTCACACAAATGACCAGTCCGTGGCCGTTTGCGATTTGGGGAATAGATTTGATCGGACCCTTACCAACCGCCAAATCTGGAATCAAATATGCCATTGTTGCTGTAGATTATTTCACTAAATGGGCTGAAGCTGAACCATTGGCAACCATCACCTCCAAAAAGATGATAAATTTTGTGACTAAGAATATCATTTGCAGATACGGTGTGCCTCAAAAGATAATTACAGATAATGGTACTCAATTTGAAAGTGAAGAATTCCAAGATTTTTGCAAGCGATTCAAAATCCTGAAAAGCTTCTCAGCAGTAGCTCATCCGCAGGCAAACGGGCAAGTGGAAGCAGTAAATAAAATTATCAAGTCAACCATCAAAAAGCAACTTGAAAGAGCAAAGGGTGGTTGGGTCGATAAGCTACCACTAGCACTATGGGCATATAGAACTACCCACAAAACTGCAACTGGGCATACTCCGTTTTCATTAGCATACGGGTCGGAAGCAATGATTCCGGTAGAAACAGAGATCCCTTCACATAGAAGAATCCACTTCAATCAAATGGAAAATGAAAAATTGCAATCTGAAGCACTAGATCTTCTTGATGAGAAAAGAGAAGAAGCAGAACTCAGAGTTGCAGCTCATCAACAAAGAATAGCCAGACATTTCAATTCTAAAGTTCGCCAACGCAGCTTTGAAATCGGAGATCTAGTCCTGAAAAGAATTATGACCGCGACAGGTGTGTTTGGGCCCAATTGGGAAGGACCGTATGTGATAGGTCAGAAGCTTCTTGACGGCACATTCAAACTCACTACTGTTGAAGGAGATCAAATTCCAAGGGCATGGAACAGCAATCGTTTGCGTCCATATTTTACTTGAAATTCTTGTTGAAATATTGTAAAAAGAATTGTGAATGTATGATTCTTGTAATTGAAAGCAATTGTAAAACTGATGAAAGTGAATGATGAATGAATATAAAGTGGATGTAGGCCCAGATTTTTGGCCGAACCACTATAAATCTTGTGTTCCTTACTTTTATTACATGTTTGCTTTATTTTCGATATAAAAAGTACATAGAATGTATTGCTAAAATGTCGATTTAAATTTTTGCAGACAATGGAAGTAAAACTTGCACGTAATAAGACCGAGCAATTCACTCCATCATTCAACAAACAAATTTCAAGTCATAAAAAACCCGAATTCAAATCCTAGATAGGAAATATTTCAATTGAACGGCTAATGATTTCGTAAAAACGAGCCCTTGCTAATAAATTGAGATTGTTTGAACAAACAAACATCCAATTAGGAAGCTAGTGCCCGTTCTCACGAACTTGCCTGTCAATGAAGTATACTTCCTTGGATTAAACCAGCTACTTGCAAAAAAGGGGAAATGACGACTTGGAAAGGAAAAATAGAGGAATTGAAAGGCATAAGCAAGAAGACGAGGGAACAACCAAAATCCATCATCAGCAACACAAGTCCTCTTCAGAGGCACAACTCTTCGGAGGATAAAAGACCTCTAATGGGTCATATGCCACAAAAAAGAAAGTTCTCTACTCAACAAAAAAGATTGGAGGAGTCATGACCCTCCAACCATGAGAGAGCAACTTCCAGGCAATGAAAACCCTCTCTGAGGCACATTTCACCAGGAGTCGAAGTAGTTGCTCTTCAGAGTTTCACTTCACCAAAGTTGAAATGCAAACAAAATAAAGACCTCTTCGGGGGCACATTTCACCAGGAGTCGAAGTAGTTTCTCTTCAGAGTTTCACTTCACCAAAGTTGAAATGCAAACAAAATAAAGACCTCTTCGGGGGCACATTTCACCAAGAGTCGGGGTAGTTACTCTTCAGAGTTTCACTTCACCAAAGTTGAAATGCAAATAAAATAAAGACCTCTTCGGAGGCATATTTCACCAGGAGTTGAAGTGTAACAGCCGCTCTTCGGAATTTCACTTCACCGGAGTTGAAAAACAAGCAAAATAAGGACCTCTTCGGAGGCACAATCAAGAAGAAAGACCTCTTCGGAAGCCCACGTTTCGCCGAGATTGAAATAAAACTTCCAAGTGTTGAAACGTGGAAAAGCTTTCTAAGGCAAAACTCTTTGGAGGTACACGTTTCGCCGAGATTGAAATAAAACTTCCAAGTGTTGAAACGTGAAAAAATCCCTCCGTAGAGGTACAACTTTCCATATATAAAAAAGATAAATCCTCATCAGGGGCATGCTTTAACTCACAAAGGAAGAGTAATTTACCTATTCTGGAAAATGATCTTCTTTTAAAAAAAAAAAAAAAAAAAAGGAAGAAGAGAAGAGAAAAGGAGTTAAAGTACCCTTCAGAGGTCCGCTTTGCTACATAAAAGAAATCACTCGGTAAAAAAGAAAATGTACTTAAGCAAAAAAGAAAGAAGTGATTTCTTCAAAGGACAAAGCGCGTAGAAACTCATATGAAGGGGGTTGCACTCTACAAGAATTCTTTTTAAAATAAAAATAAAATAATTATTCTTTAAAGAGTGCAAGTCCCCTCGAGGTATAGAATATTGCAGCATACTTATGGAATGGGGGCAATATAGTATAATTACACACGATATGGTATAACTAAACCAGCAAAAGGTAACGCTCAAGTAACATACCATAAGCTCGCTGCAATATCAAATAAACTCATGCCAAAACGAATAACAAATGTATTCTTTAATTCAAACAAAAGTTTGTACAAACGAGGAATCATTTTATTCAATTACAATGCAGGTACAGGTTTCAAAATAAGGAAAAGCGGGGGCCGGTACCCGCACAATTCTCGGCCAGTGCATGCAAAACACAAAAAACTAGAAACTGAAGATCTTCACTTCTTTTTGCTGCCTTTAGACCCTTTACCCGGCCGAATGATCAGCTTATCAGGGCGGTCGGTGGGCATAAGGGAAGTGGGAGAGGAAGGCGCAACCGGTCCAGCTTTCAGCTCCTCTTCAGTGGTGGTGACTATCTTCCCCCTCCTCTTTGGTGTCCCACGCTTCTTTTTTCTTCTTTTTGAGGAAGACTCACTCCCGGGAGTAACAAGTTTAGATAGAACAATCTCGTCAGAGGGAGTTCGCTCTGAAGATGTGTCACCTCCCTCAGGCCTTTCATCTTTCTGCTCTTGTGAAGCAATGGGATCATCCAAGCCGTGAAGAGCCTCTATTTGTTCTTCTTGTGACCCAGGTTGCGAGGCAGAAGGAGGCGCCACTTGAAGAGATGGAGGAAGGATCACCGGGGGAGAAGAAGCTTGAGTTTGGCTCGGTGCTTTCTCTACAAAGGAGAAAAAACTTAAAATATCAGTATCTTTCGAAAAGAGAGGGGATGACGGCTCGTCAAAAGTCGGGAATTCATTGACATTTGAGGAATAATCAAAAGTCGGGAATTCATTGACATTTGAAAAATAATCAAGAAGATCGTCAAGTTCACAAGGAGCGAACGAGCAGTTCACTACTTGGGCTGGTCCGGTGTCAAGTTTACCTGGGGCAGTTGGATCTCTGAGGCTGATCTCATATCGCTGTGCTTCGTTGCTTTCACCACCTTCATCCCCGCCTTGTGCACTTGTAGTTTCAGTTACTGTCTTAGTTGCAGGCGGAGTATAGGAGCTAGAACCCGTGATGTCAACCACAGGAGAAACTGGAGGTTGGATAGAGGAAGTAAGCGTTAATTCCTTTCCAGAACGTTCCTCTTCCGCCATTCCAGTTCTCATCCTGGCAAGTTGTTCTCGCCCCTTCGCAAGAGCAGCGCGAGCTTCCTCATCCAGGTAACGCGCCTCAAAATCTCCATCGCCATACCCGGCGTCTTTAAACATGTTAAGAGCAGCTTCCCACACCTCGGCCAGGGTGATTTCATACTTAGGACCAAGAAAAGAGAGGCTGCCGCGTCCCAAGACACAGTGTAAATAAAAATCGAATAAAGTCGAATTGATATCGGTTTCCATGGTCTGAGCAGTTTCTTCGGCTGCAATTTTGCCAGCCATGGCCTCATCCCGATCTTTTTCGGTCTGAGCAAGTTGGGCTTTTAGCGCTTCAATCTCCATGTCCCGGGCGCTCAGTTTATTCTGCAACTGGGTGACATCAGTGCGGTGGTTCTCTACAGCTTGTTCTAACCTCTCAGCTTTAGCTTCAGCGTCCCTCTGGCTGGCGTGCGCATCTCGCACTTGTTTTTGCAATACCTCTTCTCTTTGGGTGTAAGTATTAGTAGAAGAGGCAAGATCATCTTTGAGCTGCTTTACTTCAGCTTCGAGTTTTTCATTGTATTCGGCTATCTCCTTCATCTCAGCGTTGTGTTGATCAAGAATCTTCTGCCATTCTGATTTGTCATTTTCCATGGTCAGCATTGCTTCGATGTTAGCCCGATTAACTCTTTGAAGTTCATCAACCAGCTTTTGCCATCCAGACATTCTATCGATATCAAGCTTGACAGCATCGAGATTTCTGTACATAGCTTCTTTGTCGATGGGGACCAAATCAAGGTCGAAGCGTACCCCCCTCAAACACCAGTTCGGGAATCGGCTCTGCAAAGTCGGGGGGCCCCTTTCAACATGGTATGAAGGCCTGTTGAGAAGTGTTTGGATGGCACTTCCTTCAAGAGCAGGAGATTTGGAAGGGATGTCAATAGAAACTGAGGCGCCAGGTCTCTCAGATGTCACGGGCACGTGCTCCTCGCCAAGTTTGGTCCGCTTTCTCGAATCCTCAACATGGCTCTTCCCCCTATCATCGTGCGTTTTACGTTTATGGGAATCATCATCCCTTGGGAAGGATTCATGTCGCGTGCCCGCTCCCTCATGACGTTCTTCATACCTTCTCCTCTCTTCAGCTTTTCGCGCAGCTCTCTGCTCATTGGTCTCTCTGGGATCGGTATAGTATTGCTTGTAATCATAGCTGCCACGCCCTCCATAGCGTCGAAAGTCTTTGTAATAAGAACCGCTGCCGCTGCGCCCCATAGAGGAATCTGAAAAGGCAAAAATAGCAAGTCTTAGAAACTTCCGGAGAAAAGAAGTTAAATGTGAACAAATGCCAAAAAATCCTAAGTGTTGTGTGATGTGCAAGCTACGCGCATTAAGCTACAAACCACTCATTGGTGTAGAGGTGGTGATAGCTTGGGTATGAGGAGTTGGTGTTTGTGTTGGTGTTAGTCGAAGAAGGGACGTCGCCTCAATTATAGGAGAGATAGTTTTAGACACGTCATCTCTAAAAAGCTCCTGTGAGGTCACTATTATGTCGCTCAACCCATCATAAACATCGTCACCATCATGCTCGGTGAGACTTGTTTTCTCAGTTCCTACATCAGCTAATCCCCCGAGAGGCTGTGAAGGTTCTTCTTCTTCCTCAATCGGGGCAAGTGCCGTCTTACTAGATGACCCCATAATGTCGGTAGGGGTGGAACATTTCACCAATGAAGCTTCGATGTTAGACTCTTTTGATGAGGGTTGTTCGATAGTAACGGGGGCATCCGATGCTTCAGTCGGGGAATCGGGAACTTCAGTCGGGGCTTCACGAGGCTGAGTATAGCGAGAAGAGTGAAGAAGCCCGTATTGATGTAAAAAGTCATCTCTCAGCAAAAACTTTATACTCCTCTCTTCTACTGGCACAGCATTCAATCTTTCAAAAATTTGCTTATAGCCTGGGTCTCTAGAAGGAGGTGGAAGCGCTGAAAAGTAAAAAGGGAAATTAACATCTAACTACTCAGGCTAAGAAAAGATTTTATAAGGAAAACATGTGTCAGGAATAAAGCTGAACGCCCTTACTTCCAACTCTCCACACACCATAAAACCCCGGAGGGCAACGAACATAGAAGAATTGGGTTAAAAACCCGTGAGCAGTATCAGGGAGGCCAACAATCAGTTTGCGGTTTCGGGCGCTCCTCACAACAGTAATGGAAGGATGATCCTTAGTCCGAGTAAAAGAGCATAGGTAACAAACTTCACCAAAGCTTGGAAGTCGATCAAGTGTTCTCCTAAAAAGCACACACAACCCCATTAGAATGGCATAGCCATTGGGGTGTAGCTGGGATGGAGCAATGGCCAGTTGACGGAGAAGTTGTTGGAAAAAGTCGTTGAAAGGAGGAATGCCTCCACTTAGGCACATTTGCCGGTTAATTGTCACAAAGCCAGAAGGAGCTATATCGGCAGTGTTATTTCTTTCGGGAAGAATGGCATCTGATTCAACGATACCAAACTGAGCACACAACTGGCGAAAAACTTTGTATGATAGTGAAGTAGGAGCTCTTTCGGGAGGATTAACCAGTGGAGCCGGAAGAACAGTTACCTCTCCAGTCCGAACTGTTGCATCACCTTCCTGAGAAGTCATTCTACACAAACAACTGGATATTCAAATATGAAGGTGCACGTTTCCTAAAAAAGTGTGAAGTGTTGTGCAAAAAACTAATAAAAAATAACAAGTAAATATAACTGAAATAAGACTAGTCGACGATTGATCGATTACAAAAATTTCAGAACTTGTTAGTCTTTAGTTCAAGTATAATATTAATGCGAGCTGGTCAATTTTAATTGACTGTTTCAGTATTGCTTTAGTATTTTACTTGAAGTTAATAAGTTGAGCACTTCATTCACACAATCTGTTTAAGTTTAATGACTGTTATTAGCTAATCTGTCATTCGAAGAGGGCGATCAATGGCAGTATATTCGCCCCGGTTTTTCTGTAAATGTTGTATTGGACAGGTTGTTAGCTTGCGAGTCAAAGTAATTTGTAAAAGAAGGCATCAAAGTTCAACAGTTCAACATCACTGCAACAATTCAAGGTTTAAGCAGATCCTAAAAAACACAAGTGCTAAGTCGTATCGGACTCAAGTACTAAGTCAAAACCGACTCAAGTACTAAGTCGTAACCGACTCAAGGGATGAGTCGTTCCTATCCTAAGTCGTCAACACATCAAGCTGGTAATCCCCTAAGTCCTAAGTCGTAACTCGAGGAACAAGAAAAAGGCTATGATGCAAATCAACTGGAAATCCTTTAAGTCTTATCTCGGCTACGATTCATGGAATTCGCTAGGTCGCATGGAGAATCTCTGGGTTGTATATGAGACAATTCTTCACTCTATTCAGTCAAATTTCTCAACCAACCTGCCTTCCTCTCCAATTCCCAACCCGAAAACCTAATAACCTCACAATAAACAACGACCTAAACCTATCACATTACAGGTCGCCTCAAATCACAAATCGCCATAAGTCAAGCCAAACAAGTTTGAATTCATCAGTGATCGATTTGGCAGAACTCGTAGGGTTTGAAGGGGCAGGCCAGAAACGAAGAACTGAATACATAAAGTAACAATGGTTAACGGTCGAATTTTGAAGCAAGATCGCTTACGATTGTTTGATGCTAGAAAGAATCGGAGATGAATCGGGTCGAAATCGCCTCGGAGAGCTTGAAGATGCGTTAATGGCAGAAAGCGGTTTAAAAGGTTAAGTGATGAGAAGAAGGACGACTCAGGCTTTTATATCTGGAAAGGTTGGGATTTGAAATGACATGACCGAGTTATGATAAGTCGAAGCACACGACTTACGATTTAAGCGTGTGCTTCGAGGGGCAAATGTTAACCCTAACTCGTTCACGAGTTAACAGGTCCACGAGTTAAGGCATGTACGACTCAAGGCATGTACGAGTTAAAGGATACATGAGTCAGTAACTTCCTACGACTTAAAGACCTCTACGAGTTGGCAAGCTTACGAGATAAGCGGCCTACGAGTTAAGGAGTACCCGAGTTAAGCTACTTGCGAGGTAAGCCTTTACGAGGTTAGCAGATCTGCAAATTAGCAAGTGTACGAGTTAAGATCCTCCACGAGTTAAACCTCTACGAGATAAACAGGAACCCGAGATAATAGGCTTACGAGATAAGCGGCTCACAACTTAACGAAATGGATGGCCTACGACTTAATGATAACTGCAGTTTGTACGACTTAAGACCCTTATGACTTAAAGAGGATACGACCTAAAGACACATCTCTTAACTCGTCTACGAGTTAAGACTTGCTTTAAACCAGTTGCAATTAGTTAAGTCGACTATGACTTACGGCATAGAAAGAGTCGTATACGACTAAAGAAAGGAAATTAGCAATTGCAGCCAGATAACTCATACACGACTTAGAACTTAGGGATGGGTTCAAAAAAGGCGAACTGCCATAGACTCAGCTCAGTGACTCGGGGACGACTTACCTTAAGTCGAACACGACTTATCTTAAGTCGGCCACGAGTTAGGACTTAGCACTTTTTTCGCCCAGAACTCTCTATAAATATGCAACCATCTCCAACATGCAAAGCACTTTTTTTGGCTCATTCTCTTCAAGCGCCATTACTCTGCCGAATTCCAGACTACTTCAAAGCTTTTTATATCCGACAAACTTCTAAAGGAACTCCATGAAGGAATCATCCACATTCGCCATGGATTTGAAGATGATTGTCAACATCAAAGCTTGAGCTACTTGTTTTACATATCCTATCACTTGAAGTGTGTTGTAATTGAAAGATCTTGTAAAGGATTGTAATCAAACTAGTGATAAAAAGATTAAAGTGGACGTAGGCTGGATTATAAGCCGAACCACTATAAATACTGTGTCTCTTACTGTTTTTCTGCATACTTTCTGCTTATTTCTGTTTCCCATACGAACGGGTGGTGCTTTCACAATCACATCTTATACACCAGGGTGTTAGCGTTTAAATTTGAGCGTTAACATCTAGGAAAGGAACTTGTTGTTTAACTCTAATATCCATTTAAAAGGAAAACCTTGTTAAGTTAAAAGAACTTACCATTGTTTTCTGGAAATAGAAAACACAGTGTAAACTTAAATTTTGGGTTTAACTTATATAACTCAGGAAAAGAAGTCTGTGTTATGTTTATTTGAAAACTGTTATGAATTAAAACAGCAGTGCTTCATTTTCTTTTAGATAAATGACCCATAATATTAAAAAGCTTTAATCTATATGTTGCATGTGGATAAATGGAATAAGTGGGTTTGTATGACTTTGTTTTCATAGATATTCTTTGTACATTGATATACACACATAAATATATGTGTTTACAAGGATCTGGGTACCTGCCTTTGTTCTGAAAGCTCAGATTTTTAGTGGAAATTCAATTCCATTTAGTTAATATTAGTTAGAAATTAATGTGTAACCAAAGAATATTTGTTTAGTAAGTAATTTTGTTTTTAAATCAAAATTAAGTCATATTGAAAGGTCTGTTACCTCTGAAAAACAAATACAACAGTAAATATCTGCACTAAACAAGAATATCAAACTATTTCCAGACTCTGTCCTTCAAAACATAACTGTGAGCAAAAAATTTCCCCCTATTTTGAAATGCCTGTGAGTAACATCACTCTTCCTAAATTTAAGTATGAATCTAGTTGCTGGTTTACTCTAGAAATAAAATGTTTGTATGCCTTTTTCAAGCTTATTACTGGTGTATATATATGAATGTATGTTGTAATGCATGCTGCAGTGTGAATGTGTTTTCTGTTCTTTAAGTTCCAGGTTCTAGAATTTTCTTAAATTTTCATTTCAGATGATTTAATATGTGTTAAGTTGATTTATGGTTGTTGCCTATAAAATCTTTGTGAAGATGATGACTACATGTGTATAAATTAGTGAATATGATTTTTATTTAAGTGTGCATGCCTGGTATATCCATGTCACCCCTCTGTTTCATAGTCAGAGATAAAAAAATTTTGATCAAAATTCTGTTCCTTCATCCCTGGTCTCTGATAGGCCTTAGTTTTTAAAACAAAAAAATTTGGCTTGTTCAAGTATGAACTAGGAAAAAAAACATGTATATATACATAGTAAATGGAAAGCAAGAGTATATAGGCATTTATTATTATTGTTTGATTTGTCTAGTACAATAAACAAAGTTTCGTTACTTCTTGCCTGCACATATTTCACCAAATAAGTGTATATATAAGTTTTGAAGGTTGCATGTTCACTGTGTACTTTTTTATAGCTAGTAATTAACTCTGTTCAGAATTTGGGATTTTGGAAGCATTTAATCATATAATAGAATTCTGGAAACTAGAATTCTTCCTGGAGGTGTAAGTTTGACTGGGTTTGTCTCATTTACTTACTGCTATGACTCTGTAAACTAGATAATTACATGAAAATGTATTCACTCGAGTTGCTCCCTGTTTTTGTCTACAGTATTCATGTTGTTGTTCCCTGTTTTTGGCATGTGCATTGTTGTACTGTGTCTTCGAGCTGCTGTGTTGATCACTGAAGCATGGTTTTCATTTTGCTTCACTTGTTGTACACTTGCACTTGCACTTGGTCATAATTGACTGTTGCACTTGTGGTTGCATTCCATTCTGTTGCATTTGATATATGTGTTGCTTTCCCTATGAGTTGGGCACACTTATCTTTTCCTATGAGTTGCTGCCCAGATTTGTACTTGCTGGGTTGATATATGTGTACTCCTGTACAATTCTTATGCTCATTTGTGGGCATTTACATTATTTACACTATTGTTGATCCAATTTGTTTTGTTATCTCTGCTGCCTGTACTGCACTATTAACCCTGTTTGGGCTGTTACCATTTTATTTCTGTTCATTGCAAATTTAATCACTTGAATAAAGATTAATCCTGACTCGAGTGTTTTTGTGTTTTGCATAAAACGCTCGGGTCAGACCGAGTATTTTTTTCAGCTTGAAGGTTTTCGGGCAGCAAAGTTAGAGAGAGGGGAATTACCGCATCGCTAAAGTTTTCAAGAGATTTTTCTTGTACTTTAAAAAGATATATGTTTGTTCCGCCGTATAAAAATGAAATACATTGTATAACTGTGATATTTGTATATAAAAGAAAAGTTCTTTTTATGGGAAATATGATTATTATTCTGTGATTCTGTAGCCGATTCTGTTTAAATGTTATAAACTAAATAACAATCCGTCATTTTGAACGTTTCTAGTTGGTTTAATTACCGACTAGAGGGGGTCAGAGCGGCGGGTCGTTACATTATTTATAAAATATTAGTTATTATTAATATTTAATAAACCTTTATTACAGTAGTAAGAAAAGTTATTGAAAATAAATTTGTATAACTTTCTGATAAAAACGAAATGCAGTTAATTATTAATTATTAGTTATCAAAAATTAATTACTAAATATTTAATATTAATTATTACTTCTTAATTATTAAATATTTTACATTAATTCTTATTTATTAATTATTGATTATTTAATGATAATTATTATTGAATACTTATTATGTTAATTATTAATTATACTTCTTAATTTTTAACAATTGATTTTAATTATTAATTATTAAAAATTAATTCTTATTCATCAATTATCAATTATTTAATTATTATTATTATTGTTATTATTTATGTATTAATTATTTTTTATTGAATAGTAATTATTAATATTAATTATTTCATATTTCAAATTAATTATTATAATTTAATAGTGATTATTATTTTCTATTAATTTTTATTAATTATTTAATTATTAATTAATTATTGGGTATTATTATTTAATTATAATTACCAATCAATTATTACGATGGGAAAACGAAAAAGGTTGTAATAGGCATCTATTACAAATGCCAAAATAAGAAGAGTTGTTAAAAATAGGCATTTATTACTATCGACAAAAAAGAAAAGTTGTAATAGGCATCTATTACAACTGATAAAAAAGAAGAGTTGCTAAAATTGGACATCTATTACAACAGAAAAAAGGAAAGGTTGTAGTAGGCATTTCTTACAACTGGCAAAACAAAAGAGTTGTTGAAATATGTTTATTACAACTTTTTGAAGAAGAAAAGGTTGTAAAAAAACCTTTATTACAACGGGCATTTTACGACAGTTGTAAAATTGCAGTTGTAATAGAGTGTTTTAGTTGTAGTGAATTAAATCCAATTAAAAACCAACAATACTACAAATACTTCTAAATTAACTATACATAATCATATTTCTTTATAACCTAAATGAGAAAAAAAATCTTCGCTACTATTTGAAAGCATTATAAAGAAAATATTCCTTAAGTACTTATCTAAACACTCAATTCTATTTTCATAAACATTTACTTCTTTGTTTACTATATAAGTACATTTTACTACATTCTTTCAAAATTAAGACTCTATTAAAAATATTTATGAAAAACTATTTATAATCTTAAAAATACCTTTTCTAATTCGCTAAAACTTCTTCAAAGTAAAGCATACTTTCTATTGATAACATTTTTTAGAATATTGGTTATTCACAAAATAAATTTCCTTAAATTTTTTACTCTTTCTATATGTTTTTGAAACTATATTAGATCAAATAAAACCATTTTAAATTAAGAATACAAATATTATGTATCAGAAAATATCATAACATAAACAATTCACATAATTCATCCAAATTACAAACAATTATTCACTGTAGAGAACGTAAAATCACAACATCACACATCAAATAATTTCAAATTCTAATATAAAAATATATGGATGATGCCTCGCTATGAGTTATTAGTGGCTCACTTCACTAATTGGCAACAACATTGACCATTTGATCCATATTGTCTCACTATCGACTTCAACTATCCACTAAGTCTTGATGGCTACAATCATCATGTGATATATATATATGACAATACATTTATTATGTACAAAGCAATTTATTTTATAAAATAATACTTCTACATATGCACCTCAAAATATTTGCTAAACATCTTTTCGAAAATAATACTTTATCACAATAATACAATCTTAAAATATAAATTTCAATTAAAGACCATTTCTAAAGCTTCAGAATTTTGCACATATTTCCATAACATAAGTTTTACTAAAATAATATTTCAAAGAAATATTTCTCTTGTCAAAATATTTTTTTTAAAATACTACTTATTCTAACCTGAAATTATTCACTATACTCAAAAAATAATTCTAAGTTTCTTATATTTTCTACTCACTTCAGAATATTATCCTTTAGAACTTTTCAGGACATCAAGCTTAACATCCTTTAAGATATTACTACAAAATATTAATTTAAATATATTCAAAATATTTTATTCTTGTTAAAATATTATTTTGTTCACAAAATTTAATTCCATTTTCTTCCTCCCAATTCCTAAATAATTATTAATTTAAAATTTAATTTTACCAAAGTAGTATTTATATTTTCCTTAATTTATTTACCTTAAAATATTCTTCACATCTTTAAAATCTTTATATTCAACTAACAAAGTAATACATGCTACTAAATATATTATATTAGAAAATACATAAATGTATATATATTTATATATGTATATATAAGAAATATAAACATTAATATTGAAAACCATAAGGATTTTATTAAGGAAGCGACAATATATAATTATAAATTGTTTTTTATATATGTTTTAACAATCTTAATAGTTCTCAAAAGAATATGTTACAGTAAAGAATAAATATCAATAATCATTTATTAAACATAAAAAAATGTAAAATATGAAAATAAATATTTAAGAAAAAACAAAAATGTACAGCTTTAGTCAATTGGAACATCATCTTAACTGATCCCAATCAACTAGAACCATAAAGGAGCCGACTGAAGTAGGATGATGCTCTCGGGTTTGGATTTTGATACTGGTTAAGTCGACCAAATGCCTATCTTAGTCATCAAATTATGATTTAATCGACTGAATTCCATACTTAGTCAACTGAATTACTATAAGTAAGAAATGACTTTGATGAATGCTTGAATTCAATTCTATTAGTCGTTTCTCCCATTGTTAATGTTTCTTTACTCCTGAAGACTCATACTCCAACTATGCAATGATCATATACAATCAATTCTATTTATGAAGCATAATTTGAAATTTATAACCTATAATTTCAAAACATTATTTTTCCAAAAGATCTTTTCAAATATATTTATAAAATATAAATTCTACTTTTCTAGAAACATTTACTTCCTTTCAAAATATTTCATCTCTTTTCGAAGCTTTGCAAAACATTCAATAACTTTAAAAGCTGCTCAAAACTTTTCAAAATGTTCAAAAATTTATGTGCATATGCCTCGTCAAAGTATTTAGGAATCCCTATCGATAACGTTAATTAGGAGCATTGAACAGAATTCTTAAAGCACTCAACAAACAAATTGAGACGAATTCAATTCCAAAAATCCTTCAATTATCTTATCTATATACATTTATATTAAACCGTACTTTGTATAATAATAATCATTAAAATGAAGCTTAAAAAGATACCAGTACTATAAATTTAGATTCTAGTAAAGGCTTTCTAATTAATACATATCTTACGTTCATAAAATATTTTTCTTATTCTTTACATACTTTCTTTCTTTTAAATATTTGAAAAAATTCTTGTTCAATAATAAATCATTTCCAACGATTCAAAGAATATCAAGCAAACATTAAATTTTAAAGCCACTTTACCAAATATTTTTTAATGATGTATACACACAAAAAACATGTTAGGAAAATAGAATATTCAAAATTCCTAGCGGTAGCTACACCACTTAAAGCACGGCAAGATCTTAATATTCAAAAACTACGAATTAGTATAAATAATCATCAATCAAAGAAATATAAAAATAAACGAACAACAACGTGCTTAACGAAAACTAGTCCATAAATTTTTATTATGCATTAAGAACACAATAATTTAAGCTAAGCCACCAGAGGTAACACCCTACTTCTATACTCATACTACCCAAGAGTATTATTTGGTAATACTGTCACATAATACGAAGAATAAGCAACATATGGTACATATGTGAGTATTCTCTTAGGATAACACTGGTATGTATTCTAACATCGAATCAATAACTCATCTATGCATACATTGTGTCAGTATAATGAAATAAATACTCCAGGATAGAACAATACACAATATATAACAAGTAACAGAGAAAACATAGGGTCATAAAAACGCAATGATAATATACAATCGGAAGCTATACATATACACATCAAATATACACTCCCGTTAAAAGATCCAGTACATAAATTTATATGGATCTCAACATTATACAATGATTATATATAGTGACATCCTATCCTCCTTCTATTCCCAATATCCAGAAAACTTTCATCCTATCCTTGAACTCGAAATTCTTCGATTGATCTGAGGGACTATATCTATAATGATACATGTCAAAATAGGAAAAAAAGGCAATATGAAAAATATAATAAGAATGGCATAGTAATCTCAAATATCTCAAAACTGTGTCCATAACAAACCCATACAGAAAAGCATCATCACCTATATACAGTGACACTAATCAATATATCTCAAAATAAATATCAATTTGGTGAATCATCTGTAACGTCCCGAAAATTTTCGACTTTCGAAAATTCAACATCGATACTCACTTTATCGACTGCCGAGAAATCGAAGGCCAAAAACCCGAAAAGTTATGGTTTAAGAAAAAGAATTTAAGAAAAGTGAAGAGAAAAAGATAGAAGATAGAGAGAAAAGAGAATAGAAAAAAATAGGAAAAAGAAAACAGAAAATAGGGAAGAGATAGAAAATAGAACAGAACAGAAAACAATAGAACAACATCAGAATCTCACAATTCGCAGCGGAACAACATATAATAAATAAATGAATAATCTTTAAACAAAGAACTATCTGTTATTACATTTAATACATTACATCACATCATCATCAGAGTGTACAACAACATACAACAACAAGCGGAAAAGAAATACCATATACTAGTAATATGCTATGCCATCCATCTTGCCTCCAGCAACTCCTGAATATCCAAAATATCCTGATAAACCTTAACTCTTGACTGCCCGTGTGGAAATTGGTGGGCACCCAGAGTTTAGGAAGGAAAACAATAAACTCCGAGTCAGTCATGTGACTGGTGTGAGAACTCAAAACAGTTTATTTATCTTTAAAATCAAAATAGAGGAATATTTTTAAAGTCAATTCGCAATGCTTTTAAAAATGAGACTACCATAAGGCCTCCCGCACACACACACATGCAAACGCAGTGTTAACCTTGCTGAAGCTTGGGCCGACTCATCAGACAAGGCAGTCAGCGACTCAGAAGGTTTACGACTCACCATGAGTCGTTAGCGGTTCAAGTGTGCAAGCCTACAGTTAACTTGCGTACGACTCAATGACCCGAGAAGGAACTGCACGACTTAAGGGACTCATCAAGGACCGACTCAACAAATCCCCGACTCAACTGTTATGCGACTCACGACTTAAGGAGCCTAATGAGTTAAAGCATTAACGACTCATTGAAAGGACGACTTAGGGAAAAGTATCGACTCAATTGGTAGCGACTCAACGCATTACCGACTCACCAAAGGAATTGCCTCAGCGACTCAACAGGTCCACGACTCATCATAAGAAACGACTCAAGATGATTGATGACCTAAGAAATGACTTGACGACTCATAACTCAGGATGACTCGTCCGCGACTTAAAACCACTGAGTCGTATCCTACAATGCATGTCCTAGTGAGAGTTGACTCGCCAACGACTCAGGACTTGGCATAGAATCCAGCGAGAGAACGAGCTAGGGAGAAGACCAAGTGCAGATGAGTCGGCCACGACTCAATTTGACTCGGCCACGACTCAACTTGAGTCGGTCGCGACTCAGGACTTGGGCGAAAAAACTTCTGTCCAGGCTTGCCTATAAATACATAGCCACCTCCATCTTTCAGGGGACTTTTTTGCTCATTCTCTTCAAGCGCCGATACTTTGCTGCATTCCAAACCAATTCAACACTTGAAGCTCTCGAGACACTAAGAACGCTACAAACAACTTCAAGAAGAGATCACGTACATCCAACATGGATTCGAAGACTCTCATCTCCATTGAAGTTTAGAATAATTGTTCTAAGTTTCTTGTAATTCAAAGTGAATTGTACTTGGGAAGAATTGTATCAACTTGTAACGAGATCATCAATAAAAGTACTTAAAGTGGACGTAGGCTATACCCTTAAGCCGAACCACTATAAAATTGTTGTTGTTTACTGCTTTTCCGCTATTACTTGCTTGTAATTCTTTCCCGATCTATCGGGTGGTGCTTTCACAACTACACTTCACACACCGGGGTGTTAGCGTTCACATTTTAGCGTTAACATTTTTGGTGCTTTCACTGAGAATTGAACTCAGGAAAACTGTCATCATTGCTTCACAGAGATTTGAAGAAAGAATTTCCTTAAAAACCAGAAGTCTATCTGAGATTATGGCTCCTGGAAGGAAAAGTAGATCTGTCAGATCTGGAAACATTCAAGAGGGAACCTCCGCTTCCCCTGTACCTAATCAACCCACTCCGTCTGTTGGAGTTACGAAAGCGGAGTTGGATGCTGTGATTCTAGGGCTAAACCAACAGATAAACGCCCAAAATGCACAATTAGAGGCTCAAAGTGCCCAGAATGCTCTGATTCTGAATAAGTTAAACGACTTACTTGGGGCAAACAATCAACCGGCTGGTAATGAAAGGAACTATGCTGGCAACGTTGATGATGTTAATGAAAGGAATGCTCCTGAAAGGGCTACTAGTCCCTTTGAGCAGGCAGTTCCTGAGACTGGTGGATCTAGAACTCGGCATGATGAGGAATATCTTTCTGGAATGGTCCGGCAGATCATGAAAGAAAGTATGCAAAGGGTTGAAGATGAGAAGGAATGGGGTTTCGCCCCAAGTAAAACTCCGTTTACTGAAAAAATCTTGAAGGTGGAATTTCCAAGGAAGTTTGTCCCTCCGACTATTCCATCTTACAAAGGGACAAGTGATCCGAATGAATTCTTGTATAAATATGATTGGCACATGATAGGTGCCAGAGCCTCTGACGAAATAAAGTGTCGATATTTCCCCGTATACCTGGAAGGTGTGGCTCTACTATGGTTCACGAAGTTGCCAGTCCGATCTATCGATCAGTTTTCAGACTTGACCAGAAAATTCAAGGAGCAGTTTAGACTATATGCTTCGAAGGCCAAGGACATTATGTCACTGTCGAGTTTAGAGCAGAATCCTGGTGAGTCTATCAGATCCTTCTTGAACCGCTTTAATATAGCGCTGGCTGAGGTGGACAATGCTGAACCACGAATGATATTGACTTATCTGATGAGGGCTATTGATAAGTCAAGCGAATTTGGGAAATGGTTAAATATGAAGGAGCCAACCTCTCTCAAAAAGTTCTACAAAAAAGAAGATGAATTCATTCGCTTGGAAAGCCGTCCTTTACCAGTAAAGACAGTGTTGGAGAAAGCAGAAGACAACACTGTCGCTCCACGCAAGAATGAATCGGTGGGGCAAAAAAGGGAGAATAATAATGGGAAGAAACAGGGTAATCTGAAGAAGCCCCGATCCTTCAAGCCATCAGAATATACTCCATTATCACATACGCCGGAGCACATCTACCTTGCCACTAAAGATTTCGTCGATTTCCCTAAACCTATCCCTTTGAGAACCGGGAAAAAAGCCATACAGAGTGGGAAATTCTGCCGCTTCCACAATCAACCCGGTCATGAGACTGATGAGTGCCGCCAGTTGAAAAATCTGATTGAAGAGTTGCTAAGAGAAAACAAACTGCAGCAATTTGTGAAGAAGAATAGCAACAATCCTGCATCGTCAAGTCAGGGGCAACAGGTTCCTGTTCATCAGCCTAGGACAGGTGAGAAAGCTACGGGACATGAATCTGGAAGGCCCGTTATCAATGTCATTACAGGAGGGCCTCACCCAGCTGGCAAGAGCTGGGGTGAGATGGAGAGATATTCCAGGGCTTTGAAATATGCTCCAGCCGAAGAAGACATCTTTGTTTTAGAAGACACTACGCCCCTGAAACAACAGAAAACTTTCAGCGATGATATTGTTTTCAGAGCCAGAGATTCCACAGGTACAGAAGCTCCTACCCTAGATACCTTGGTCATCTCGGCTGGTATTGGACCGGCCATTGTCAGAAGAGTCCTCATCGACTGCGGAGCATCATGTAATATCCTCTTCAAGAAGACATTTGACCAGATGAAAATCCCTATGATCGATGTACAAGCCTCATCACAGAAGATCGCTGGCTTCACTGGGGAGCCAAAGCAACCAATTGGGACCATCGATCTGCTTGTGGAACTTGGGGAAGCAGAAAGGAAAGTGGTCCGCAAGCAAACATTTGTGATTGTCGATGAGTTTTCTGCTTATAATGCTTTTCTTGGCCGTCCAACACTCGCAGCATTCAAAGCTATCCTAGCCCCGTGGTGCCTCACTATTAAATTCCCTACTGACAATGGAGTAGGAGTTATAAAAGGGGATCAAAATGCTGCGCGAGAGTGCTATTTGACAGAGCTGCGAGAGTCAAGAAAAAGAGAAATGGGAAAGGATGCGGCAACCCCAGTCCGCATCAAGGAACCAGCCTTGTAGCAATTACGGGGCGGACCCTGCACTGGAGAGCATAGCGGGGCACGGAAAGAAATGGATCCCAGAAAAGCCAGTGCAGGGGAGAATAGAGTGGTACCGGTGGAAACGACAGTTCCGGTACCTGTTGACCCGAAGGACCCAAATAAGGTGTTGAATGTGGGTTCACAGCTTAATGTGTCAATTCAGAATATCTTGATATCTTTCCTGAAAGCAAATCTGGATGTCTTTGCTTGGACTCATGCCGATATGTGTGGAATATCTCCAGAAGTTGCAGTACACGCTCTGAATATTGACCCAAAGTTTACGCCAGTTAAACAGAAAAGAAGAACCCAAGGTCCAGAAAGGTCAGCAGCATTAAAAGAAGAAGTTGATCGACTCATGGAAAATAACTTCATCAAAGAATCTACATATCCGAATTGGGTTTCAAATCCTGTGCTGGTCAAGAAAGCCAATGGAAAATGGAGAGTATGCATCGATTTTTCTGATCTAAACAAGGCTTGCCCCAAAGATTGCTTCCCATTACCCAGGATCGATCAACTGGTAGACGGAACTGCGGGACATGAATTGTTATCTTTCATGGATGCCTACTCCGGTTATAACCAAATCATGATGCACGAGCCGGATCAGGAGGATACAAGCTTTATCACAGATGTTGGACTATATTGCTACAAAGTTATGCCCTTCGGATTGAAAAATGCAGGGGCAACCTACCAAAGACTTGTTAATGCTATGTTCAAACCGCAATTGGGCAAAACTATGGAAGTCTACGTCGACGACATGTTAGTGAAGTCCAGGAAAGCAGCGGATCACATTGAACACTTAGCAGAAATGTTCGCAGTCCTCCGGAAATACAGAATGAAACTTAACCCTCTGAAATGTACATTTGGGGTCGAGTCCGGAAAGTTCTTAGGTTTCATCGTCAGTGCTAGGGGCATTGAGGCTAGTCCAGCTCAAATTACTGCCTTGAAAGAAGTTAAAGCTCCTAGAACAAAGAAGGAATTGCAGAGTCTCAACGGAAAGGTCGCCGCCCTGAGTCGGTTCATTTCCAAAGCCACTGATAAATGCATCCCATTCTTTGACGCCCTGAAGAAAGGAAAGAAGAATTTTGAATGGACTTCCGAATGCCAAAAAGCCTTCGATGAGTTGATCCGTCATATGGAAACGCCTCCAATACTTTCTAGGCCAGGCAATGGTGAGGATCTTCTTATATACTTGGCAGTATCATCTCATGCTCTAAGTGCAGCGCTGATTCGGGAAGACAAAAGGATTCAACATCCGGTTTACTATATCAGCAAAAGACTCACTGGGGCAGAGCTGAATTACTCCAAGTTGGAAAAACTCGCCTATTGCCTACTAGTTGCATCAAGGAAACTGAGGCAATATTTCCAAGCTCATCCTATCAAAGTACTCACTGATCAACCTCTAAAGCAAGTCCTATTTCGCCCTGAAACTTCGGGTCGCCTTCTAAAATGGAACATTGAACTCAGTCAATATGACATCACTTATCATCCCCGAAAAGCAATCAACGGAAAAGCTTTAGCTGATTTCATTGCAGAATTCACAGAGAAAGATAATGGTGAGGAAGAAGCAATCAATGATTCCCCAATCCAGTGGAAGATGTATGTTGATGGCGCAAAAAATGACTACTGTTCTGGAGCCGGAGTGGTACTTGAAACTCCTGAAGGTCGATCATTATGTTATGCACTAAGATTGGAATTTCCTTCAACAAACAATGAAGCAGAATATGAAGCTCTTATTGCAGGTCTGAAAATCGCTAAAGAGCTAAACATTCGAGCATTACAGATCTTCAGTGATTCTCAGCTTATTGTATGCCAAGTTAAGAAGGAATTTCAAACAAAAGGTGGAAACTTGCCTTCCTACTTGTCAAAGGCTTGGGAACTCCTATGTGAACTGGATCATTATTCAATAAGCCATATTCCCCGGGAAGAGAATACGAAGGCAGATTCCCTCGCAAAGTATTCAAGTTCTGGTGAAGCTCAACTATTGGGATTGGTTCCCGTAGAAGTCCTCTCAGCACCAAGTATAGACGAGATGGATACAGACTGGATTATGAATGTATCTCAAGAACAAGAGTCGTGGATGACTCCAATATTAAATTACCTACTCAACGGTTCTCTGCCAGAAAATTCAAGAGAGAGACAGAAGCTACTAAGGAAAGCCTCTCGCTATGTAATTCAGGATGGCCGATTGTACAGACGGGGATTCTTAATGCCTTTACTTCGATGTGTATCCAGGGAAGAATCCAAAACGATCCTAGCTGAGGTACATGGAGGCGAATGTGGTGATCATTCAGGTGGCCAAACATTAGCAAAGAAAATTCTCCGATACGGATATTTTTGGCCGGAAATTAATCGAGATGCTGCAGATTACTCCCGAAAATGTGACAGATGCCAAAGATTTGCCAAAATTCCTAGAGCACCTTCTACCGAACTCACACAGATGGTCAGTCCATGGCCGTTTGCGATTTGGGGAATGGATCTCATTGGGCCGCTACCAACTGCCAAATCAGGGATTAAATATGCTATTGTTGCAGTTGACTACTTTACTAAATGGGCTGAAGCTGAACCATTGGCTACTATCACCTCTAAGAAAATGATAAGTTTTGTGACAAAGAATATCATTTGCAGATACGGTGTGCCTCAGAAAATAATCACAGACAATGGTACTCAGTTTGAAAGCGAGGAATTCCAGGATTTTTGCAAACGATTCAAAATCCAGAAAAGCTTCTCGGCAGTAGCTCATCCGCAGGCAAACGGGCAAGTGGAAGCAGTGAATAAGATCATCAAATCAACCATCAAAAAGCAACTCGAAAGAGCAAAAGGTGGTTGGGTCGATAAACTACCACTTGCACTATGGGCATACAGAACTACTCACAAAACTGCGACTGGGCATACTCCTTTTTCGTTAGCATACGCATCGGAAGCAATGATCCCGGTTGAAACAGAGGTCCCTTCACACAGAAGAATCCATTTTAATCAAGCAGAAAATGAAAAGCTACAACTTGAAGCGCTAGATCTCCTTGATGAAAAAAGGGATGAGGCTAGTCTCAGAATTGCAGCTCATCAGCAAAGGATAGCCAGACATTTCAATTCCAAAGTTCGTCAACGAAGCTTTGAAATCGGAGATCTAGTCCTGAAAAGAATTATGACAGCGACAGGTGTGTTTGGGCCAAATTGGGAAGGACCATATGTCATAGGTCAGAAGCTTCTTGACGGCACATTCAAACTCACTACTGTTGAAGGAAATCAAATTCCAAGGGCATGGAACAGCAATCACTTGCGTCCATACTTTACTTGAAAATTTTGTTGAAATATTGTAAGAAGAATTGTGAATGTATGATTCTTGTAATTGAAAGCAATTGTAAAACTGATGCAAGTGATTAATGAAAGAATATAAAGTGGATGTAGGCCCAAATTCTTGGCCGAACCACTATAAATCTTGTGTTTCTTATTTTTATTACATGTTTGCTTTATTTTCGATATAAAAGTACATAAAATGTATTGCTGAAATGTCGATTTAAATTTTTGCAGACAATGGAAATAAAACTTGCGCATAATAAGACCGAGCGATTCTCACCATCATTCAACAAACAAATTTCAAGTCACAAAGACCCCGAATTCAAATCCTAGATAGGAAATACTTCAATTGAACGGCTAATGATTTCGATAGAAACGAGCCCTTGCTGATAAATTGAGATTGTTTGAACAAACAAACATCCAATTAGGAAGCTAGTGCTCGTTCTCACGAACTTGCCTGACAATGAAGTACACTTCCTTGGATTAAACAAGCTACTTGCAAGAAAAGGGGAATGAAAACTTGAAAAGAAAAAAAAAAAAAAGAGGATCGTTGAAAAGGCATAAGCAAGAAGACAAGGAAACAACCAAAATCCATCATAGGCAGCACAAGTCCTCTTCAGAGGCACAACTCTTCGGAGGATAAAAGACCTCTAATGGGTCATATGCCACAAAAAAGAAAGTTCTCTACTCAACAAAAAAGATTGGAGGAGTCATGACCCTCCAACCATGAGAGAGTAACTTCCAGGCGATGAAAACCTTTTTGAGGCACATTTCACCAGGAGTTGAAGTGAAATAGCCGCTCTTCGGAATTTCACTTCACCAGAGTTGAAATGCAAACAAAGAAAAAGACCTCTTCGGAGGCACATTTCGCCAGGAGTTGGAGTAGTTACTCTTCGGAGTTTCACTTCACCAAAGTTGAAATGCAAACAAAATAAAGACCTCTTCGGAGGCATATTTCACCAGGAGTTGAAGTGTAACAGCCGCTCTTCGGAATTTCACTTCACCAGAGTTGAAAGACGAACAAAATAAAGACCTCTTCGGAGGCACAATCAAGAAGAAAGACCTCTTCGGAAGCCCACGTTTCGCCGAGATTGAAATAAAACTTCCAAGTGTTGAAACGTGAAAAGGCTTTCTAAGGCAAAACTCTTTGGAGGTACACGTTTCACCGAGATTGAAATAAAACTTCCGAGTGTTGAAACGTAAAAAATCCCTCCTCAGAGGTACAACTTTCTATATAAAAAAAAAAAAATCCTCATCAGGGGCATACTTTAACTTCGGAAGAAAGAGTAATTTACCTATTCTGGGGAATAATCTTCCTCGGAAAAAAAAAGAAGAGAGAAAAAGAGAGAGAGGGAGTTAAAGTACCCTTCAGAGGTCCGCTTTACCGCATAAAAGAATTCACTTGGTAAAAAATGTACTTAAGCAAAAGAAAGAAGTGATTTCTTCAAAGGTCAAAGCGCAGAAACTTATACGAAGAGGGTTGTACTTTGCAAAAATTTTCTTTAAAGAATAAAATAATTATTCTTTAGCAAATATGAGTGCAAGTCCCCTCGAAGTATAGAATATTGCAGCAAACTTATGGAATGGGGGCAATATAGTATAATTACACACAATATGGTATAGCCAAACCAGCAAAAGGTAACGCTCAAGTAACATGCCATAAGCTCGCTGCAATATCGTGTAAATAAACTTGTGAAAAAAATAAATAGTAAATGCATTCTCAAATTCAAACAGAAGTTTGTACAAACAAAGAATCATTTTATTCAACTATAATGCAGATACAGGTTTCAAAATAAAGAAAAGCGGGGGCCGGTACCCGCACAACTCTCGGCCAGTTCATACAAAAGACAAAAAGCTAAAATCTTCACTTCTTTTTACTGCCTTTGGACCCTTTACCCGGCCGAATGATCAGCTTTTCAGGGCGGTCAGTGGGCATAAGGGAAGTAGGAGAGGTAGGCGCAACCGGTCCAACTTCCGGCTCCTCTTCAGTGGCGGTGATTATCTTCCCCCTCCTCTTTGATATCCCACGCTTCTTTTTCCTTTTTGAGGAAGACTCACTCCCTGGAGTGACAAGTTTAGATAGAGCAATGTCGTCAGAAGGAGTCCGCTCCGGAGATATGTCACCTCCCTCAAGTCTCTCATCTTTCTGCTCTTGCGAAGCGATGGGATCATCCAAGCCATGAAGAGCCTCTATTTGTTCCTCCTGTGATCCAGGTTGCGAGGCAGAAGGAGGCGCCACCTGAAGAGATGGAGGAAGGATAACCGGAGAAGTAGAAGTTTGGGCAGTGCTTGGTACTTTCTCTACATAAGAAAAGAGGTTAAAGTCAGTAAAGAGAGGCGATGAAGGCTCACCAATAAAGTTAGTGGAGAGAGGAGATGAAGGCTCATCAAGGTTGAGAAAATAGCCAAGGAGCTCATGAAACTCATGCGAAATAAATGAGTAGCCCGCTTGAGCAGAATTGACAGTAGCAAGATTAACAGTGAAGTTACCTGGAGAAGCTGGTTTCCTGATATCGACTTCATAAGCTTGCGCGTCAGCGCTCTCATCACCCTCGTCTCCACCCTGTACGCTTGTAATCCCAGTGGTAACTTTGGTAGGAGATGCAAAATGGGAACTGGAACCAACAATGTTGACTTCAGACGAAGAAGGTGGCTGGATTAGAGTAGTTGAAGTGGTTTTTTCCAGCTGGCCCCCTTCCATCACTTCAGTTCTTAATTTGGCAAGTTGTTCCTTTCCCTTGGCAAGGGCAGCGCGAACATCATCATCAAAATAATGCCTTTCCAGGGCTGATTCGTCATAACCAGCACCTTCAACACCAAGCATATCAAGGGCAGCCTCCCACACTTCAGCTAAAGTGATTTCATACTTGGGACCAAGAAAAGCGAGGCTTCCACGCCCCAAGACGCTATGCAAGTAGAAGTCGAATAATGTTGAGCTGAAGCTGTTTTTGGTCGCCTCATGAGATTCTTCAGCTGCGATTCTGCCGGCGACGGCCTCATCACGTTCCCTCTCAGTTTTGGAAAGCTGAAGCTTAAGCATTTGTATCTCTGCCTCTTGGGACTTGTTTTTATTTTGAAGCTCAGCAATATCAGAGACATAGCCTTCACTGATTCTTTTTTGTGCTTCGAGCCTGTCTTCGGCATCCCTTTGGCTAGCGTGAGCGTCTCTCACTTGTTTCAGGAGCACTTCTTCTTTTTGAGAATATGAAGTAGAGGAAGCAGCAAGCTCATGTTTCAAATTCTCAACCTTTGCTTCGAGCTCCTCATTGTAGGAAGCAATGCTCCTCATTTCGGTATCATGTTGCTCAAGGACCTTTTGCCATTCAGCCTTGTCATTTTCCATAGTGAGCATGGCCTCTATGTTGGCACGATTAACTCTCTGAAGCTCATCAACAAGCTTCTGCCAGTTTGACATCCTCTCGATATCAATTTTGACGGCGTCGAGATTTCGTAGCATGGCAGGCTTGTCAATAGGGACCAGGTCAAGGTCGAACCTCACACCCTTTAAGCACCACTGTGGAAAACGACTTTGTAAAGTGGCTGGGCCCGGTCCAACTTGAAATTTGGGCCTGCTTATTACTGTTTGGATGTCCGCCTTCCCGAGAGCAGGAGAATCGGAAGGAATGTCAAGAGGAGCAGGGGCAGTAGCCTTTTCGGGAGTAGTGGAAGCATGTCTCTCACCATATCGGGCTCGTTTGCCTGAATCTTCGGCTACATGACCTTTTCCTCGGTCATCGTGAGATTTCCTTTTGTGAGAATCCTCACTTCTCTGCAAAGAATCGTGGTGCTCATCCCTATCCCTTTTGTCATAACGCTCTTCTTCATCCCTCCTTTCACGAGCCTTTCGAGCAGCCCTCTCTTCGTCAGACTCTCTACAGGAGGTGAAGTAGCGCCCATAATTATATTGACCACGCCCCCCGTAGCATTGGAAATCCTGATAATATGATCCGCCGCGTGTCATTGAAGGATCTGAAATAAGAAAAGATAAGCTTTAGAAATCTTTAAAGTATAAGAAGATAAGTGCATAAATGTGCTGGAAAATCCTTAGTTGTGTGTGAAGTGCAAACTACTCGCGTTGGACTAACGAACCACTCCTCAGTTGGGGGGAAGTAATAGGTCCCACTATCGGTGACAATTCTTGGGATAAAGGAGTTGGAGTCTGTCGGAGGGCAGATGTCGCTTCAACCATCGGGGGTACAGTTTTACCACAGGCAGGGTCATCTTTAAGAGCTCTTGGGAAGTGACAATTATGTCACTTAAATCCCCAAAGACGTCATCACCATCATGCCCAACCTGATTCCCTCCATCAGCTCCTTTGTCGGCACTCTTCCTGGTTTGGGAAGGGGACTCCTCTTCTTCTTCAATTATGGGAGCAAGTGCGGGCTTTTCGGAGGGTCCCGCATCATCTCTTGGAGTAGAGCACTTTACTAGTAAGGTTTCTGCAGAAATTTCTCCTCGCATGTGCTCTTTAGTGGAGATCGGAAGATCAGGAGTTTTCACTGGAGAATCAGGAACCTCCGTTGGAGCTTCATGAGGCTGAGTAAAGCGAGAGGGATGGAGGAGTCCGTATTGATGTAAAAATTCATCGTTTAGCAGAAACTTTATGCTCCTCTCTTCTACCGGCACGGCATTTAATCTTTCAAAAATTTGCTTAAGGCTCGGGTCCCTAGCAGGGGGTGGAAGTGCTAAAACAGGAAAAGAATGAAATTAGCAACTGAGGGTTCAGATCTCGAGAAAGTTTCAAAACGGAAAAAGTAAAGACAGGAAATCATACTTCCCACTCTCCAGATGGCATAAAACCCTGGAGGGCAGCGAACAAAGAAAAACTGATTCAAAAATCCGTAAGCGCTTTCGGAGAGATCAGTAATAAGTTTGCGGTTTCAAGCGCTTCTTATAACCACGATGGAGGGATGGTCTTTAATTTTCGTAAATGAGCAAAAATAGCAGATCTCCCCGAAGCTTGGTAATCGATCCAAAACTCTCCTAAATAGAACACATAACCCCATCAGAATGGCGTAGCCATTGGGGTGTAATTGAAATGGAGAAATAGACAACCGAAGCAGGAACTGTTGAAGAAAGTCATTAAAAGGAGGAATGGTGCCGTTCAAGCACATTTGGCGATTAACAGCAACAAAGCCAAGAGGGGGCCTATCCGCGGTATCATTTGGCCCCGGAAGTAAGACGTCAGCGTCATCAATGCCAAACTGGACGCGCAGTTGGGTAAACACCCGCTGATTCAAAGTTGTGGATGCTCTCTCCGGAGGGTTATCTACAGGGATAGCTACTGGGAAGACATCTTTAGCCTGGCCCATCGGCTCTTCTTGATGAGAGGTCATTCTACACAAGCAACTGGATGTTCAAATACGAAGGTGCGCGTTTCCTAAAAAGTGTGAAGTGTTGTGCAAGACTAATAAAAAGTGACAAGTATATTTAACTGGAATTATACTGATCGATGCTTGATCGATTGTAAACATTTCAGAACTTGTTAATCTAAAGCTCAAGCATAATATTAGTGCAAACGGGTCGATTTCAATTGACTATTTCAGCATTGCTTTGGTATTTTGTTTGAAATTGATAAGTTAAGGGCACTTCATACACACAATTTATTCAAGTTAATCATCTATTGTTAACTAATCTGTCATTCGATGTGGGCATTCAATGACAAGTATATTCGTCCCAGTTTTCTGTGAATGTTGTATTGAACAGGTTATTAGCCTGCAAGTCAAAATAACCTGTGAATGAGTGCAATAAAATTCAACAGTTCGAAGTTAATGCAATGGTCCAATGTTCAAACAGAATTTACACAAGTCATAACCCATCAACGGTTCAAAAGTTCTGAGTCGGCAGTGCCCTAAGCCATGAGTCGTGGAGATAAGGAGATTATCTCCAAGTCTTATCTCGGCAACGACTCAAGGCTAAGTTTTATTTCGGCAACGACTCAAGGCTAAGTCTTATCTCGGCAACGACTCAGGGCTTAGGTCGTGGAGTATGTTAAAGGAGGAAATCTCTAAGTTTTATCTCGGCCGCGACTCAAAGGTTTTATCTCGGCCGCGATTCAAAGGTTTTATCTCGGCCACAATTCAAGGGTTCTGTCTCGGTCGCGACTCAAGGCTCAAGTCGAGGAGCATGATGAGTCATATCATGATTAAATCGTGAGGGTCACTGGGTCATACGAAAGGAGCCGAGTCAAACCTACAGCAGCATTCGAATCAACCATCTGACCCGTTAACCCAATAAACCCTCATTCTACAACCCTAGTCTTATCGCGTCAAGTAGATCGCCTCGAGTCGCAAATCATTGGATCAGACAATCCTCAATCCATCAATGATTAGGGCAACCTAACTCGCAAAGCTCAAGGGGATAGATTGAAGATAAGGACGGTGCGCACAGGGAAATGATGATCGACAATCAGAAAGGAGGCGAAATTGCTTACGTGGTGTGATGTCAGAGATGATCGGAGGAGATTCGAGTTGAAATTGCTTTTGGGAGCTTGAAGATGTGTTAATGGCGGAAAACGACTCACGAGATCGGTAAAAGAAGAAGAAGATAAAAGCGACAGTTCATACTTTTTATACCAGGATAGTAGGACATGAGTCGGCACATGCGAGTTAAGATAAGTCGAAGCACGCGACCTACGACTTAGGCGTGTGCTTCGAGTGGCAAATGTTAACCCTGCTGAAGCTTGGGCCGACTCATCCGACAAGGCAGTCAGCGACTCAGAAGGTTTACGACTCACCATGAGTCGTTAGCGGTTTAAGTGTGCAAGCCTACAGTTAACTCGCGTACGACTCAATGACCCGAGAAGGAACTGCACGACTTAAGGGACTCATCAAGGACCGACTCAACAAATCCCCGACTCAACTGTTATGCGACTCACGACTTAAGGATCCTAATGAGTTAAAGCATTAACGACTCATTGAAAGGACGACTTAGGGAAAAGTATCGACTCAATTGGTAGCGACTCAACGCATTACCGACTCACCAAAGGAATTGCCTCAGCGACTCAACAGGTCCACGACTCATCATAAGAAACGACTCAAGATGATTGATGACCTAAGAAATGACTTGACGACTCATAACTCAGGATGACTCGTCCGCGACTTAAAACCACTGAGTCGTATCCTACAATACATGTCCTAGTGAGAGTTGACTCGCCAACGACTCAGGACTTGGCATAGAATCCAGCGAGAGAACGAGCTAGGGAGAAGACCAAGTGCAGATGAGTCGGCCACGACTCAATTTGACTCGGCCACGACTCAACTTGAGTCGGTCGCGACTCAGGACTTGGGCGAAAAAACTTCTGTCCAGGCTTGCCTATAAATACATAGCCACCTCCAACTTTCAGGGGACATTTTTGCTCATTCTCTTCAAGCGCCGATACTTTGCTGCATTCCAAACCAATTCAACACTTTAAGCTCTCGAGACACTAAGAACGCTACAAACAACTTCAAGAAGAGATCACGTACATCCAACATGGATTCGAAGACTCTCATCTCCATTGAAGTTTAGAATAATTGTTTTAAGTTTCTTGTAATTCAAAGTGAATTGTACTTGGGAAGAATTGTATCAACTTGTAACGAGATCATCAATAAAAGTACTTAAAGTGGACGTAGGCTATACCCTTAAGCCGAACCACTATAAAATTGTTGTTGTTTACTACTTTTCCGCTATTACTTGCTTGTAATTCTTTCCCGATCTATCGGGTGGTGCTTTCACAACTACACTTCACACACCGGGGTGTTAGCGTTCACATTTTAGCGTTAACACGCAGAATCGGAGGAGATTTCTCCTTATGATAGTCAAAGATGCTTGATACGCATTTAAAAGAACATTTGATATTATTATTAGTGTATAGTGTAGAAAAAATTCATTTCGAAAGTAGAATATAAATCTTAGCCAACATACGACCATTATCGTATGCCTACTATAGCTAACTATGTTCAATAGCAGGTTACCGCCACATTCCATAGCAGGTTATACAACTAAAACCGTACAAGTTTCGTATTGTTTCTTTGGATTTCCAATGAATGATCAGGCCATGGAACTTCCCATTGCCACATGAGAATGCCTCTGGATGGACATCCCCGAGAACCAAACCGGATCTCTACCAACACAAGGCCGGGTTACCCCTAACTGAGTAACAACTGACCGAATATGCCATCCCCCGGTCCTTTGGGACCTTTTCACCGAGCGCTCGTAATCAATTCACACAATCATAACAAAGTGTTTTCAACATGAGTAAGTATCTGGGCTCCATACCATGATACCACCCTTTTCCAGAAGGAAATGCACACATCCTAAAGGGCGCTACCCCTCATAACCTTGCCGCATCTTTCCTGTTTTGACCATTCACGGGGTGTGAGGCTCGACGAAGTCACGTCCTCAAAAACATACTTTATACAAAAGCCATGCTTTGGGTCAACAAATGATCATAGAAATGATCACCAGGATAGACGATCAAATAAATGATCCTATCACAAATAATCAACACAATGATCACTTACAGCAACACTCAGCATGTCACATTACCAAATTGGGAATATATCGCTGATAACATTCAACTACATAACCTCTGAGCTCGTACGTCTCAGAGAAGGGTGTTAAGCTAAAAGAATAAATTCTCCGCCACCAACCACTACACCACAAAAGGCTTTTAACAGCGTTTGATAAACGCTGTAATATGATACAACAGCGTTATTAGAAACGCTGTATAACGACATGCTGTCGTATATACATAACTTACAACAGCGTTTCTATAAACGCTGTTGAAACATCTCTGTGACAACGTTTATTACGAGCTGTCAATAATATTTTTACAGCGTTTCAGACGTGCTGTATTATGTTTCAACAGCGTTTATAACTACACCAAAATAAACTTTTAACAGCGTTCTAAAAACGCTGTAATAGGATATAACAGCGTTGTTGATAACGCTGTATAACTCCCGTTCCACAGTTGTTGCTCCCCTTTTCACAGCATTTTTATTATGTTGTTGGAGCAATGTACATTATCTTTTCATAGAATTGACAGCACGGTTTAAACGCTGTTGTTTGTTTGTACTATTTTTACAGCGTTGCCCCATTGCAATATTTACACACAGGTATCATTAATCTAAATAGCATTTTATTATATTTCAACCGGATAATATACATAACATATACAAATCAAACTAAAAAATATCATATAAAAACATAACAATCAACTATTTCAATAAATTAAGTTGAATACAATATCCATAAACAAAGTTTACATAAATTCATAAACAACGATAATATTTATAAACTAATATCCTACGAAAATGGACAAAGGCACAATATCTGCACCGACAACCAAGGCAACAAATGCAACTGCAGATACTTTAGACAAATTAGAATCAGCATAGTTTAAAGGAACCTTATCTAATGCTTCCATTCTCCCTGCTCCTACATTTGGCTCTACATACACTTGGAACAGCAAGAAACTATCCGTCCCCAGAACATATTGCCACCTACTCCTTTTAAACTCAGGGTCATTCAGCAGGGGGAAAAAAAAGATAAAAACAAGTTTGATAAAAAAAAGAAGCAAGTTCAAACCTGCAAATCAAAACCAGGCCTCTGTCTTCAGCATGAAGGTGAGCAAACTCACTGGAATCTGCTTATATGCTTTGATATAATGGTTGATACTTGAAGTATGATCGTTTTAAAATACCTGCATGTTGGATATATACATATTTATGAGTGCGTATGTTTGAATATGTATATGTGATGTATGCATGCTTGTTTACAGGGACATCTCTCTGTTTTGAAAAAAAAAATTACAGGCTCAACTTTCAAATAAAAAAAAAAGATATTTTTATCTTTCCCTACAATCAGATTTGGGCTATAATATATAAATGAAAATTTGAAATCATAATGGGTTACGAATTTTAAGAATAATAACTTGTATTTATAATTAGCAACTAAAAAAAATGAAATGAAATGAACACTGTCAGTAACAAGCTTAAAATGCATCAGTAATCAATCAAGTAAATTTCAATTTCTGATTACATACTCTGAATAGTAGTATAAATTCACGATTTTAGGAATTGGAATGGTGATTTTTAGCGAAGTAAATTCTAAGGAAATCAGGGATGAAGAGTTTTAGGTTTTTGGGGTGTTGCCGTTGAACGGCGTCGATTGAAGCTTCGAGTTTTGGCACGAAGAAGGTTGGAGTAAGGTAGAGTGATGGAAAAATACTGTTGGATTTTTCTCTTGTCTGTGATGATTAGAAATTGGCATACTAGGGTTTAGGGTTTAGGGACTGTTTATCGGACATCGATTTCGGGTCGTGACACTTGCGATCAAAAGTTTTGGTGATCTCTTTTATCTCTCATATCTGCCTACACAAACAAACCCTACCTATGTTATATGATGGGTTTAAAAAACAATATTAATCTCAACATAGAATCTCCTTGATATTGATATTTCTAAATATAAAACCAGTTTTATACCACTCTGAAAGCATCGTATTGCTTCAGTAGTAAGATCTACAACAAAATTTGCATGCACAAATTAGCATGTATATATGATCAAACAGCAAGGGACAAAAGTATGACCCAAACACGGATATGAAAATTGAATTTTTATGATTAAATACCTCTACATACTGATGTTACTGATGTTCCAAAACGGACGGCTCATCTTTTCAGTTTCCATATCCAATCCTTATGTGCGTCAATTGGATTACGGCTTGATTCGTGATCCACAAAGACCTGCACAATAAATTTGATATAAGCATAAAAAATTTCAGTGATAATTTTGAATTTTTAGTATCAAGAAAATGACACACCGGTACACTTACCTCATTTGTTTGAAAATATGTTCCATTAAGTGGAAAGCGACTTCTTCTGTTAGCTGTTCTACATGAGATCTGGTCATAATTACATTATAATTAGTAATAAAATGTGCTTGTGATAGTCAAAATTTATAGTACAAAACTACGGACTTGTATGCATGCTCTGCTTTAAACCAAAACAGTGGTTCACTCAGGAATCTAATTGCCCAAAACAGTTACAGCATTGTAGCAAAATTAAATTTGTTAAATTCACCAAAATAACTATGTACTAATGTGAACGTTACTAAAATTGTCCCTCTTGCTGTTTGAGATTGTGCTTCTTTTATGCTACCACAACTGAAAAATGTGCTCAACTTACACGTTTCACCCGACTCTGGAGAATTACTGCAAGCTACTGGGGGCATCGATGGACTGAGCTGTCTCGCCTATCACGATACAATTGCATTTTCCATTTGACATGCGAGGAAATAATTTCATTCAAATCGTTAACTGATCACGTATTATAAAATGTTCCTGCCTGGGGTCCAAATTGACAGTAAATAATTACTGGGATCATAAGCCAAGCAAAAGTAAAGATTACCGACATCACTGATATGCAGGGAACACTCCATACTAAAGCCCCAAATATCAACAGAGCTTTTCTTGATTTCTTCCACCACTCTATGAATGATAACACTGACACCATTGACATCTCCTTAATTCCATCTCTCGGCCTTCCTAGAATAAGCAACACCGAAGCATGTAATATCATAACCTTTGTTACTGATGCAGAAATCAAAGAGGCGCTTTTTAGCCTAAATTCTACAAGCACTGGTGGTCCTGATGGATTCAACACGCTGTTCTATAAACATACATGGAAACACATAGCTCCTACATTTTGTAAAGCAATCCACCATTTTTTTCAAAACAAATAAACTTCTAAAAGGAGTAAACTCAACAAACCTTGCAATGATACCGAAAATCAGCAATCCAACTGTTGTTGATCAATTCCGATCGATAGCCTGTTGTTCTGTAATATACAAGGGCATCACGAAAATCATAGCATCTAGAATTAAGCCAACCCTATCGAGAATTATAGATCAAAATCAGACTGCTTTCTTATCATCAAGAAACATATCAGACAATATTTGAAGTTGAGGATTACAGCTGATGATTCAACTAGTTCCTTCAACTTTTTTCTTTTTAAAGTTATATTAATGTACTGATACGCACTTGCACAAGTTATGAAATTTTTAACAAGTAAACATGTAACTGAAGGAAGTAAACATGTAACTGAAGGAAGTAAACATGTAACTGAAGGAAGTAAACATGCAACTGAAGGAAGTAAACATGTAACAGCTTGAATAATTAAACTTACTATTGCATCCGTGGCTCCATAAACAGCCAGTGCACCACCTACACCGTATACTCCAAGTGCTGGTACTACAACCTGTTTTGTGAACTCAGCCCTACAAAGAAAAGATAATAATACAAAACATTAGAAAATGGGTAAACTCATTAGTGGTAGGTAATAGGTATACGAATAATTTACCATACAAAGGCATGTTGTAAGCCGTAATAAAGAAGAAGATCAATATTAGACTTACCTGAGGAATACGCTTTAATGGAAATAGGCTTTCAAAATCAATAGGACTGCTTGCATTCTTCTCATTCAAATGTACAATCTCCTTTCCATTTGATTGCTCATAATTAATAAGAGCATTATCCCATTTGCTAGTGTTCCCACTACACTGCTCTCTGTTGTTTATAACTTCATTCCATTTGCTAGCTGTTCCATTACACAGCTCTTTGTTGCTTATAGCATCATCCCACTTGCTAGTGTTTCCAGTACACTGCTCTGTATTGTTTATAACATCATTACACAAGCAGAATCTCCTAAGCTTGAAAAAACTAGTGCTTCTCAATCAAACTTGGCAAGTAAAAAAGGCAAATAAGCTATAATTACCTCTAGAATAGTGTCAGCACCAAATTCGTTCCTCCACCTGAGCATTTCGGCCCACATGATTATTGCTTTCTCAATATCAAATTTTCTTGCTTTCAAAAATCTGTATAAAATAAATAAAAGAATGAAGACATCAGAGAAAGTGCTTCTGATATTTAATTTCATAAAGCACTATTGTAATATATATTAACACAAAACTTTAAAAAAAACCTAGAAAATCTAATATTGTTGAAGCATGGATATTATTCATTATAAGCATAGAAAACTTTATCTGATGCACTACTTGTTACGTTAGACAATTTTTTCTGCCGACCTCTTAACTACTATGGATCTAAACCATATACCTCAATAAAAACATCAACCTCCCTAAAATCTTCAAAATTTTGAATCATAACCTCTTCAAAAACTACTACAAATACAAAATTGGATAGTGTATGTCAGAATAAGTAAGATGGAAGTTATTGCACAAGCTAACCAAATAAATAAATATGAATACTGATAAAATATTACCATTACATAGCATGGTTTATTCTCTGGCAGTGTGGCAGTGCACTGGGCTACAACAAGCTAAAAAGAATCCTTATCTTCATTACCCGTAAGTCCACCAATAGCATATCAGCCATTTTCATTAAAAAAAAGTAGGCTGACTTGTCTACTGACACAGCTCTTACGTTCTCCAGATCTTATTTCCCATTAGTATCTTTGTTGTAGTGGTATTAGAATGTGCTGCATAAAATTAAAAAACCATTTCAGACTATTGCAAGCACATCTTAGTCTATATACATGCAACATGCTTCATAGTCTAGGTAAGTTAAATACTAAGAAAATATTTTGTGGGTTTCAGATTTAGATGACGAGAAGGAGAGAAGAAAGGTTCACTTTGAAGCATGCACTTTTGGCTATGGAGAATAGAAATATTAGGATATGAGCTTGTGATTTAGTGTGAATTTGTGGTCGATCTATTAATTCAAGATTGTAGGAGTAAAACAAATGTAATTTAAAAAATAAAATGTGATGAAACCTATATGATATGTCGATTACATTATGGTAGACCAAACACAAATTATGCCATCTTCACTGCCTGTGATTAGAAATGAATCATCATGAGAAATTGAAATGTATTGAAGTGTTAGTAAAGAACATTTGTCATAACTCATTAAACACTAAATAACAGCAATAATGTTGTATCAATTGGTCAGTAGTTCAAACTACAAGATTAAAGATAATGAATTCGATCCTTGAAATCGATACTTGTTGCCAATAATGAACCATGTTCAAAAAAATAATGTTATAATGATTTAGAATGTCGCACTTTGTAAATTAATAAAGGAACAAACCCATCAATTACTGTCTGTGCACTTACAAAAATATGTGTAAAGCCTTCACACACTTCGACTTATCAATAAGGACATTTTATAGGGTGGCAAAGATCATGTCCCAACTTAGGAGTGAGATTGAAGCAAAAGAATACACTTACAAATACTTTTATTTTTATTATCAAAAGAATACACTTACACATACATACTTACATATAGAGTTAGAATTAGTTGCTTATAGTATAAAAAACACATCCATGAAGAATGTGCAGGCAGATAGAAAAAACCATAATGTGAATTTAAATACTTTGTATGACTACGTGTATGAGAAGTTAATGAAACTTTGTAATCAAAGGCTATAGTAAAATTTGTTTAGGCATGAATATAGTGCATATGTATACTCAAATAACTAAATGTCAAACAATACTCTTATATGTATATTTTTGTAATTTGCGAAAAACTTAGTTTCAATAAGTATTAATAAAATAGTAAAACTCAAAATATTTTTATGCCAAAAATACTTAATCTAATTCGATCACCAAATAAAACATAAACGGTATACATGTAACTAGATTTTACACTGAAGTTAAAAGTTACCTTCCCAAAAACAACAAAACTTTTGGTCAACTCGATCAAAATGCCTGAATCTTTTGAAGTCTGCTTGACTAGAAAAAAAAATGTGAAACCAATCTCTCCTTGCCTCTCCTTAGTGAATGAAGTTTTCCATCTTTGGTAGCAAAATTATTTAGTATAGAGGCAATAAAGTCGAACAGTTCCTATGTTATCAAATGAAGATAATATTTTAAAAAAATAATGAATGCATATTTTATATAATTGATTAGATAAAACATGGAGAAAAGATAGACAGCAACCTCTATAGTACCATAAATCAGTTCTTAATATATTGACGTTTGCACAAATTCAGTATCAATAACTCTAATTTCCCTCCCACTAATATGACCTTCAGTATTAGGAAGTTTGAGCCACCCAGATCTAATGCATAAAAAAAGGCCTTCTTATCCCTTGAGAGGAAAAAAAACTATGCCTCAAAAGGATATATTTATATTTACTCAATGAATTATCTTGTAACAAATTCTTTTCTGCTGCACATTGAGCAATATTAAACAGTTTTGTACTTTTCTAACTTGATGAAACAGATAATATTATTATGGCACAAGTAGTGTTTAGGAGCTGAGCATAGTCACATTTGCTGTAATGGTTCTAATTTGAAATGATATCAGACAACTGGACAACAGCTTTACTGAACTACTAGTACTGAGGATGAAAAGTCCTCAAAGGGCTAACAAGCTACCACTTACTAAAGATGTTAAAAAACTATGATATAGCTATGCTTATCAATGTTTTATTAGGTTATCGAAACACTGTTAGGTTTTGGTTCTTCAAGTCGATAAAGCTGGATTTATTACTATGTTCATATTATAATTCATCATATTCATATTATAATTCAAATTAGTTATTTGAGAAGTTTGTTCCAAAAAAGTTTTTGTGAAACAAATGTTCAATGAAATTATAACCAAAGATGCTTTTGTGGAAGACAACTTACCCACAAAAGGCTACTGAGTTGGAGAATCTGCTCTTGGCCAAGGATACTCGACAAGATTACCGGCGTAACGTGTTCTTCTATCACGTGAGCTTTGGGCCTCATTTCAGGATAAAATCAAACAAACTATGAAAAACATGAAATTGATTTGTAGTTTAGAAAAATTATACCTACTCATTGCCTGGTGTTTCTTAATATTGGTGTTGGTCAAATGAGCATCACCGGGAGAAGCGTAAGTGCATTTGGAAAAGTAGCATCGATGATTCATCGTCTCCTGATAGTTGACCGTCGCACCTAAGAATATTTGATAAAGATAGTGAATTAATAAAATCCTATAAGGAGAAAAGTGCGGCCGCATGAGCAAGACTTTTCGATTATATGTCCACTTATTGTTCAATGAGGTTGCAAACAATTTGGAAACAATAAGCTTGGACCATTGTTCTCTTTAAGTGAAAAATAAACGAACAACTTACCATGTTATCCACTTATATAGACACGAACTTTTACAAAAACTTGGCAATTATGATGTAACAATCGAAATACATTTTCAACCTTTTGCTATAACAGAAAGGACAACATTTTTCAACAAGTGCTTGAGCATAATAATATACATATGTTGATTACATCAAACACTCATTTTTGTGAAATTGAAATAACTCAGTTAAGTAATCTTAGTTTTTCAAAACCGAATAAAATCATTTTTGCAATATTAGGTATTCTCAATATTGAGGAAACTGAGTGAACCTCGGGTTTGCAAAACTGAGCAACACTCAGAATGCAAAACTGAGAAAAATCAGTTTTGAAAAAATAACAAAATCTCATTTTTTTTAAATCGGTGTTCGAGCATGTGTGTAATCAATGAATGACAAATGTTAAACATATTTAGCATGTATAAATCAAACGTTTGATTTGAGTCATAAGATCCAATTTCAAGGTTAAAGCTCTAGAAATTTCTGATGTAGTAGTTCCCCCACATATACATTCACATTCAAAGTAGATGTCCCTAAACAACTTCTATGTCATGTAAGTAGACTGAAATTTCTTATTATCTTATTATCCAGCTATACAGATAAGAAAATAAGAATGCTCTTAGCAATAGAAAAAGATCATACCAATGAAGCCATAGGCTGTGTTTGCCGAGGGAGTCTCCTACTCCAAGTGCATCCAAGGCTCTCCATGCATTTTTCCCACGTAGTTATCCACAGGATCCCAATTCACTTGATCATTCTAATACTATGTTCTTTATTCCCTTTCTGCAAAGAAAGTACTATTATCGATTTCAGTCTGCAATAATCATACATTTTACTTATTTATGATTTATACTGAAGGATACATCAACTTTGCAATGCTGGGCATTTTCAGTATTGAAAAAACAAGAAAAAACTGAGTAAAACCCAGTTTTTCAAAACCGAGTAAAACCCAGTTTTCCAAAACTGAAAAAATCGATTTTGAAAAAATGAGAAAATTCAATTTTGTTAACTCCGTATTCCAGCATGTGTATAATCAAAGAATGACAAATGTCAAACATATTTGGCTCTACAGCATCTATGTAATCTATGATAGAGTAATTATATTTCTCAATATTCAATTGCAACATTTTTATTCCTACCCCCAATATTTCTTTCTACATACAAAATTTTTAAAACCAAGTTTCCAAAGTGAACTTTTGAAGCATAACAGCAATAAATGTTTGATATTTAATATGGTTAACAACATTAGGTAGTAAGGATACATGTCAAATGAATACCAATGTATTACCTGTACATTGCAGTCGGATTCAAGCATGACGGTTGGAAGTGGTCTAGAACCAGCCGAAGTGTTCCTATTCAAATAGTCTGGGATTGCTCGGTGGCACCATTACCACCCTAAATTGCAGCTGAAGTGGTCTAGAATTTAGGGTTTTCATTTAAGGTTTCTTGCGGAGGGTGAAAGGATTTGTGATTTTGGATTAGGGCTTCTTGCGGAGGCTGAAAATGATTTAGAGTTTTCATGCGGATGATAAGATTGAGAGAATGGAAAGCTGAAAGCGAACGCTAATTGAGAAGTTTTCCATTATGGTCCTTGCTTTATTTTGGAGGGAAACAAAATGATAAATGGCGGCCATGAAAATAAATGTTGATTTATTCAGAGCGAAGATAGTAGACAGCGATTATGGAATTTTGTTAACATCTGAAATCGCAATTGACTGCGGGTATGGTTAAAACGCTGTTCTATTTTGCTGTCAAATGCAGTTTTTCTTGTAGTGAACAGAAATATATTTGAAAGCAATCGGCTTTATATCTCAACTTGTAATGTCAGGCATACTATCCATACAAGTCTGTTCCGGGCTCGAACAAAACCGAAGGCACTTACAAAGAAGTCCTTGCAATCCGGATATTCACAATCCTGATCGGATTTCCCATCATTTAGGGAGTTCTATACCGTTGCAACTCAGCGCAGAGACAATCGACAGGTCATCCTATCGCTTTCGCAAATACCGGGTCTTCAACACCGATCTTCAATGCAATTCATAACGACGTATCACATATTCGGAATGGGTTATACGACCCCATGGTCCTTTCCCGGTTAACCCGAATAGTGAGCGCTTATTCAAAAATAAGTGTGGCATTCACATTCAAACAAATCACATCAAATACCCATTCAAAGGGAAATATTGATAGTCGGTTATTGAACTATCAATGGATATGCACACATCACCAGATTCTAAATAATTTTCCAAATTATTTATTTCACAAAATATCTTTACAAGATATATTATTTTCAATACTTCAAAAAATAAATCAATATTTATTTTTAAACAAATTCTCCTTTTCATTCATAAATTCCATAGTGAATTTATATTTCAAAATATCCATGCATATACGATTTCAATTATTCATTTCAATTTATCTTCAAGAAGATAAATTCTCAAAATATTCACTTTATATTGGAAAACGTTTCCATACTTATTTATTCATAAGTAATTCACAAATTTTATTTATTTTCAACACTTAGAAAATATTCAATATACTTCAATCGAAATTAAGTATATATTTCATTCTTTAAGGAAATCATTCTCTTAAACATATTTATTTAGGCCAAAACGAATGTTACGTAAAACATCGTTACGACAACCCAAAATCACTAGTATAGGGATTCAAAATTAAAATAGATATATAAATCCCAATACTATACAAAACATTTCCTTTCGGAAATCATTTACTATAACAACAGTGTTATAGTCCACCATTTCCTTTTATTTCTCGAAAACGTCTATTTCAACAATAGATGTCGAAATCTATGGTTTCGAATCTCAACACAATTAAAACTTCGTTAGATCGTTTTAATTCTATTTCAAATATCACATTCAAAACAATTTCTTTAACATCTTATTCACTATTCAAAAACGTGAATATACTACGTTAACACATTTCATCATTTCCATTCATTTTATTTCAAAGGGTTATTCACTGTCAAAAACGTGAATATAACTTCATTTATAGGTTTCAACAATTTACTTGTCAAAATAAGTCATTTGCGAATTTATAAAACAACGTTTATAAATCCCATTTCTAATTATTTTATAACAACTTCCTTTTATAAATTTTCTTTATTAACCTATTCGATTTATAACACAATTATAAACTAAAGGTTCATATTATAAGTTAAATACTTATAATTTATTCGTTCACAAAAATCGTTCCTTTGAACTTCATAATTATAAATCTTATAACTTATAAGATTCAATTATTTATCCAAAACCATTCTTTTAATGACTTTATAAATTTTATAAACCTATTGTTTATAAAATTCCATTTATAATTTCACCGTTTATAATTCTATAAATTTCATTCAATTTATGAAATTCATTTTCACTTCATTCAAACACTTATAAAAACTCGTTTTATAATGTCAATATTTCAATTTATAAATATCCATTTATAAATCTCTTAATATAAGTCAATTTATATTATTCTTTAAAACATATTTAATCTCCTTTATAATTTCATCATTTTGATTTATAAAATAATTAAATTTTATAAGTCCTGTATTTAAACTTTTCACAATAAATTCTAAAATCCTGATTAAACTATTTTATAAAATCATTAGCATCATATTCTCAAAAATCAGTTTTTTTTAACTATATTTCTCAAAAATCATAATTTTTATAACTTTAAAAATTATAACGTTTATTTATTTAAAATAGATCAAATTCCAAACATATAGTATATTTTCAAAAAACCACTTTAAAAATCATTTTAAAGTTCCAAATTTGGTCTAGTGATGCCACACACCAAATAGTCAATCACGACAACAACTGTAACGACCCAGAATTTTTAGAAATTAAAATTTGAATATTTAATTAATTTTAAATATTTATAAGTGAATTGTTAAGTCAAATAAATTTTTATTTGAATTATTGAATTAATTGGATTATTAAATCGATAATTTAATATGTGAAATTATGGAAATAATTGAAAATTGAGTTAAATATGATTGAAAATGATTTGTAAAATTTTATTTTATCATATGGAAGTTAGAATGATATTTTAGAACTTTTAAAATCGAATTAAAAGTTAATTTGTGAAAATTGAATATTTTAATATTAAAATCGACTAGTAAAAATAGTCATTTTTGAACAGTCTCAGAATTGAACGAAACCAGTTCCATTGGATCCGTAATAGTTAGTTATTACCGGATTTCAATTTTCGTGTCAATCGGAGTTATCGTTTGATCGTGGCAGCTCGAAACGCATCGATTTATTTTTAATTTAAATTTGGCGAGTGAAAATAGCCATTTTTCAAAAAGTCTCGGATTTCGACGAAACCAGTTTCATCGGATCCGTAATGTGATATTATTGTAAGGTTTCAAATTTCAAGTCAATTGGATTTACCATTTGTCCGGTACGAATTAAAACGCCTAGAAATCGACTTAAATCGGTTTAATTCAAATTGAGCGTTTTTAGCCATAACTCGCACAGATGTCCGAATTAGCTTCCGAAACCTGTTCCATTGTGTCCGGAACGCGGGGTAAACCCAAGAAACGCTGGTTACGGTGCGTAAATCGGAGTTCGGAATTCCCGGGTGAATAGTGTCGATCGGTTCTCTATAAATAGCCCCCCACTAAATAAAAAAAAAAAAAAAAAACTAAACCCTATTTTCAACTGCAGCCGCCACTACCCAATGAACGGCCGAAAATCACTCCACTTCCACCTCGATTATCTCCTCATCCATCGACATTTATCACAATCTTTCAACTAGGGAAATGTAGATCGTCATGAGGGCTTCACATCCATACGGTTGTGATCATCATCGGTGCTTCGTAGTGGTCGGAATCGAGGCTCAAAGGCCGCGCGTTCATTCTCGATTCGCGCGCCAATGGGGGGGCCGAGCTTCAGCTCCTTCTGGCCGTGGGTAGTTGGTGTTGGAGGCGTTCGAATGAGAGTAGTTTGATGGGGTTTTGTCGAGTTTTGGGGTTGCAATGTTTAACCCTAAATGAACGTAATGGGTTCGGCTATGGGGGTGGGGGGTTTCACGCGTATGAAGAAGGAGATGGGGGAGAAGCAACACGCGGCCCAGATCGTTCTAGGAAAGGATGGACGGCAGATATTGACTTAGGTTATAAAATTATAATTGAAATGTTGTTATTAGTTATAAATAAATCGAGTAAACTTTAAATATTCATATCTTTTTCATACGAGGTCGAAAAAATGCAAACTCAGTTGCGTTGGAATCGTATGGACGAGCACTACGCGATGGAGTTGGTTTGGAGTCGTTTGGAGTTAGTGAGAATTTTGGGTAAAATTAAACGCGCGTTTAATTTTATTCGAAATAAATCGCTAAAACGGAAAATAAAATCAAGGTGAGAACTTCTCACTCAATCGAATCAATTTCGATTTTATTTTAAATAGTTAGATTTAAAATATTTGAATGCATGTTTGAATGTTGATTGATATCTATTGATTGTTAAAATAGACATTATACGCCGTTAGTAAGCGGATGTTATTTAATAAAAACATATACCGCGAATATTTCATAAACAGTGAAATTGGTATTATATATAATATCAATATATATATTGGCATATGTATATATTGGAGTTATTGATTTCTCGCATTTATTTGTTTAGCGGATGAGACCCTATTGCGCCGTCTATTAAGCGGATAATATTTAAATCCCATATACCGCGATAATTTCGTACTGGAGCGAAATTGGTATTGTGCTAATGTTTTTGGATGCAGGAAAACAGGTTGGAGGGATCCAACTGGATTCCTCAACAGTATTTATTTGATTTCAGATATTTTGATATTTGATGGACTATCATATCGATATATGATGTCGTTGTTGTCGTGATTGACTATTTGGTATGTAGCATCATTGGACCAAGTTTGGAACTTTAAAATGATTTTAAAGTGATTTTTGAAAATATACTGTAGGTTTGGAAATTGATTTATTTTAAATAAATAAACGTTATAATTTTTAAAGTTATAAAAATTATGATTTTTGAGAAAAATAGTTAAAAACTGATGTTTGAGAATATGATGCTAATGATTTTATAAAATAGTTAATCGGGACTTTTGAATTTATTATGAAAAGTTGAAATATAGGATTTATAAAATTTAATTATTTTATGAATCAAAATGGTGAAATTATAAAGGAAATTAAAGACGTTTTAAAATATTAATATAAATTGATTTATATTAAGAGATTTATAAATGGATATTTATAAATTGAAATATGGACATTATAAAACGAGTTTTTATAAGTGTTTGAATGAAGTGAAAATGAATTTCATAATTGAATGGAATTTATAGAATTTTATACGGTGAAGTTATAAATGGAATTTTATAAGCAGTAGGTTTATAAAATTTATTAAGTTATTAAAATAATGATTTTGGATAAATGAATGAATCTTATAAGTTATAAGATTTATAATTTGGGAAGTTAAAAAGAACGATTTTGTAAAATAATCGTTTTATAAACATTTGACTTATAATATGAACCTTTGTTTTATAATTGAGTTATAAAATCGAATAGGTTAATAAAGGAATTTATAAAAGGAAGTTGTTATAAATAAATAGAAATAGAATTTATAAACGTTGTTTTATAAATTCACAAACGACTTATTTTGATAAGTAAATTGTTATGATTTATTTATGGAGTTATATTCACATTTTTGAATAGTGAATAATCCTTTGAAATAAAATGAGTAAAAGGATGAAATCTGTTAACAAAGAATATTCACGTTTTTGAATAGTGAATAATATGTTAAAGAAAATGTTTGAATGTGATATTTGAAATAGAATTAAAACGACCTAACGATGTTTTAAAAAGGTGTTGAGATTCGAAACCATAGATTTCAACATTATTGTTGAAATAGACGTTTTCGAGAAATAGAAGGAGATGATGGACTAAAACACTGTTGTTATAGTAAATGATTTCCGAAAGGAAATGTTTTGTATAGTATTGGGATTTATATATCTATTTTAATTTCGAATCCCTATACTAGTGATTTTGGGTTGTCGTAACGATGTTTTACGTAACATTCGTTTTGGCCCAAATAAATATGTTTAAGAGAATGATTTCCTTAAAGAATGAAATATATACTTAATCTCGATTTAAGTATATTGAATATTTTCTAAGTGTTGAAAATAAATAAAATTTGTGAATTACTTATAAATAAGTAAGTATGGAAATGTTTTCCAACATAAAGTGAATATCTTAAGAATTTATCTTTTTGAAGATAAATTGAAATGAATGATTGAAATCGAATATTCATTGATATCTGGAATTATAAATTCACTATTGAATTTATAAATGAAATTGGAAAATGGGTTTAAAAATAAATATTGATTTATTTTTGAAGTGTGAAATAATATATCTTGTAAAGATATTTTGGAAAATAAATAATTTGGAAAATTATTTGGAAACTGGTGATGTGTGCATATCCAGTGATAGTTCAATAACCGACTATCAATATTTCCCTTTGAATGGGTAATTGATATGATTTGTTTGAATGTGAATGCTACACTTATTTTTGAATAAGCGCTCACTATTCGGGTTAACCGGGAAAGGACCATGGGGTCGTATAACCCATTCCGAATATGTGAGACGTCGTTATAATTGCATTAAAGATCGGTGTTGAAGACCCGGTATTTGCGAGAGCGATAGGATGACCTGTCGATTTACTCTGCACCGAGTAGCTACGGTATAGAGTTCTCCATATGTGATGGTGAATCCGACCAGGATTGTGAATATCCGGATTGCAAGGACTTCTTTGTAAGTGCCTTCGGTTTTGTTCGAGCCCAGAACAGACTTGTATGGATTGTATGTCTGACATTACAAGTTGAGATATAAAGCCGATTTCATTCAAATATATTTCTGTGGTGGCGGAGAATTTATTCTTTTAGCTTAACGCCCTTCTCTGAGACGTACGAGCTTAGAGGTTATATAGTTGAAGTTATCAGCGATATATTCCCAATTTGGTAATGTGACATACTGAGTGTTGCTGTAAATGATCATTGTGTTGATTATTGTGATAGGATCGTTTATTTGATCGTCTATCTTAGTGATCATTGTGTTGATCATTTGTTGACCCAAAGCATGGCTTTTGTATAAAGTATGTTTTTGTGGACGTGACTTCGTCGAACCTCACACCCCGGAAATGGTCAAAACAGGAAAGATGCGGCAAGGTTATGAGGGGTAGCACCCTTTAGGGTATGTACATTTCCTTCTGGATAGAGGTGGTATCATGGTATGGAGCCCAGATATTTAACCTATGTGGTTACTACGAATTTATTACTTTGTGGTTGTTGGTTTTCGGGATCCCGTGAGAAAGGTCGTTTACGATCGGGGAATGGCGTGCTCGTGTCAGTAGTTACCCAGTTAGGGGTAACCCGGCCTTGTGTTGGCAGAGTTCCGGTTTGGTTCTCGGGGATGTCTTTCCAGAGGCATTCTCATGTGGCAATGGGAAGTTCCTTGGCCTGACCATTTGTTGGAAATCCAAAGAAACAATACGAAACTTGTACGGTTTTAGTTGTATAACCTGCTATGGAATGTGGCGGTAACCTGCTATTGAACATAGTTAGCTATAGTAGGCATACGATAATGGTCGTATGTTGGCTAAGATTTATATTCTACTTTCGAAATGAATTTTCCCCTACACTATGCACTAGTAATAATATCAAATGTTATTTTAAATGCGTATCAAGTATCTTTGACTATCATAAGGAGAAATCTCCTCCGATTCTGCGTTTGCATTGTGTGTGTGTGCGGGAGGCCTTATGGTAGTCTCATTTTTAAAAAGCATTGCGAATTGAATTTAAAAATATTCCTCTATTTTGATTTCAAAGATAAATAAACTGTTTTGAGTTCTCACACCAGTCACATGACTGACTTGGAGTTTATTGTTTTCCTTCCTAAACTCTGGGTGCCCACCAATTTTCACACGGGCGGTCAAGAGTAAGGTTTATCAGGATATTCTGGATATTCTGGAATTGCTGGAGGCAAGCTGGATGGCATGACGTATTGCTACTATATAGTATTTCTTTTCCGCTGCACTATTTGTTGTTGTTGTACACTCTGATGATGATATGATGTAATGAAATGTGATGTAATGTAATAACTGATATAGTTCTTTGTTTAAAGATTATTCATTTATTATTATATGTTGTTCCGCTGCGAATTGTGAGATTCTGATGTGATTCTGTTGTGTTCTGTCCGTCCTATTTTCTTCTGTTTTTCTTTTTTCTCTTTTCCTCTTTTTCTTCTATTTTTAAAATTTCCTATCTTCTCTTCTCTCTATTTTAAAATTCTGTTCTATTCTCCTTATTTTCTATTCTCTCTAATTTCTATTTTCTTTTTCGTATCTAAATTTTCTATCTTTTTCCGTTTCCTTTTTCTTCTCTTTTCCTAAATTCTTCTTTTTAAAAACCCTCAGTGTTCGGTTTTCCGTCATTCGATTCCTCGGCAGTCGATAAAGTGAGTGTCGATGTCGAATTTTCGGAAGACGAAGAATCGTGTCCTGACAATGTGGTATCAGAGCTTATGGTTAAGCGACAACCATGGTTCTGTTGGGTATTACTCATTAGAGATAGAGTCAGTAGTGCTCTAGATTGAGTTTGAGTGTAATAATAGCTATGAGAGCGTATTGGTTAGTGAATATAAAATTGTTTTATATTGTGATGATTGGTTTGTTGAGTGGTATATAGATTCTGGTTAATACGAGTAATTAACGTTGTTGATAGGGATCTCTAAACACTTGAATAGAACAATTCGGCACAATATTGTTTTAAATTGGGTAAATGAAATAATTTTACCTTGATTATATATTTTGTATATGAAGAAATAATTTTTCAGAATTATTAAAGTATATATAAGTTGATTGTTTAGTTGTTTGAATAATCTAAATAAAGGAATTATAAGAATTAAATTATAATTAAATGTGATTTACAATTGTGAAATAAACTTATATATATAAGAAGTGAAACTATATGAATATATTTATGAATATGAGTTGAAAGTAAAAGTGAATTTAAAGTAAAATGAAATGTAACTTAAGTGATATGGAATGAAGTTGATATTAGTATCAAAGTAAATTAATAAAGTTAAGTGATAGATATGAACTTGAGTTATATAAATGAAATTCAACTTTTGTAATTGAATTGAATTAATGGATTGAATGTTAATCAATTGAATGTGAATAGTTGATATGAAATAATGAATATAAATGTTAATTCATTAAAATCTAATGTTATTAGAAAGTTGAATAATTGAATGAAAATCAATTAAATTAAACCAAATATAAGCAAAGGAATTTGGTTGTAATTAATATACGTTGATTGTTATATGATTGTTAGTTGATTGTATATAATTCATTAAGTATTAATGAAAGTAAATTAATGAAATTGGAAGCTATGTAATTGAATTCAAATTAGAAGTAAATAAATTTGAATAGAATTGAATTTAATTTGGAATTGAACCAACTTGAATATAAATTAGTGAATATAAACTAATTGAGAATGAATGTTAGTAAACCCAATGTTAATGAATCTAATGTGATTATGTTGAAAACCAATTCATTAAATATTAATGAGAATATGAATGAATATATTGGTTATGAATGCTAGTTGGTTGATGTTTGAATATGTTTCATTTGCTATGTGACATATATAGTTATTATGTTGCTATATGTTGTATATTGATACTATTATCTATATGCATGATTCTCATGTTGTTTGTTGAGTGATTAGTAGGTGCGGATCGCGTTTGCTTCGCATTTGGAGCTCGCTTTTACGCTATATTAGCCGTATATGCTTGCTAGTAAAATATAAGGTACATATCTCGGATTAAATATCGTACTTTTATACTTTTTTCCCTTCGGGATGCCTCATTACTTGATGAGATGTATATTTGTGAATATATACTGTCATTTTTTTTTCGGATCGAGCCGCGCAAAGGAGACTATGGCGAATTTTTCCGGAAATTTAAGGCGTTAGAAAAAATTTGAGAAAATTGGAAAATTTTTGAAAACTTTAACTTTTTTTAGAATTGAAAGTTAAACAATAGTAATTGTTTTTGAAAAGATAACTAAGTATGATTTGAAAACTTAGTAAAGATTTGTAAGAAGTTTAACTATGAATTTTGGGAAAATTAATAGAATTCTATAACTTTTCTTACTTGTTAATTTCGAGGACGAAATTCTTTTAAGTGGGGAAGATTGTAACGACCCAGAATTTTTAGAAATTAAAATTTGAATATTTAATTAATTTTAAATATTTATAAGTGAATTTTTAAGTCAAATAAATTTTTATTTGAATTATTGAATTTAATTGGATTATTAAATCGATAATTTAATATGTGAAATTATGGAAATAATTGAAAATTGAGTTAAATATGATTGAAAATGATTTGTAAAATTTTATTTTATCATATGGAAGTTAGAATGATATTTTAGAACTTTTAAAATCGAATTAAAAGTTAATTTGTGAAAATTGAATATTTTAATATTAAAATCGACTAGTAAAAATAGTCAATTTTTGAACAGTCTCAGAATTGAACGAAACCAGTTCCATTGGATCCGTAATAGTTAGTTATTACCGGATTTCAATTTTCGTGTCAATCGGAGTTATCGTTTGATCGTGGCAGCTCGAAACGCATCGATTTATTTTTAATTTAAATTTGGCGAGTGAAAATAGCCATTTTTCAAAAAGTCTCGGATTTCGACGAAACTAGTTTCATCGGATCCGTAATGTGATATTATTGTAAGGTTTCAAATTTCAAGTCAATTGGTTTTACCGTTTGTCCGGTACGAATTAAAACGCCTAGAAATCGACTTAAATCGGTTTAATTCAAATTGAGCGTTTTTAGCCATAACTCGCACAGATGTCCGAATTAGCTTCCGAAACCTGTTCCATTGTGTCCGGAACGCGGGGTAAACCCTAGAAATGCTGGTTACGGCGCGTAAATCGGAGTTCGGAATTCCCGGGTGAATAGTGTCGATCGGTTCTCTATAAATAGCCCCCCACTAAATAAAAAAAGAAAAGAAAGAAACTAAACCCTATTTTCAACTGCAGCCGCCACTACCCAATGAACGGCCGAAAATCACTCCACTTCCACCTCGATTATCTCCTCATCCATCGACATTTATCACAATCTTTCAACTAGGGAAATGTAGATCGTCATGAGGGCTTCACATCCATACGGTTGTGATCATCATCGGTGCTTCGTAGTGGTCGGAATCGAGGCTCAAAGGCCGTGCGTTCATTCTCGATTCGCACGCCAATGGGGGGGCCGAGCTTCAGCTCCTTCTGGCCGTGGGTAGTTGGTGTTGGAGGCGTTCGAATGAGAGTAGTTTGATGGGGTTTTGTCGAGTTTTGGGGTTGCAATGTTTAACCCTAAATGAACGTAATGGGTTCGGCTATGGGGGGGGTTTCACGCGTATGAAGAAGGAGATGGGGGAGAAGCAACACGCGGCCCAGATCGTTCTAGGAAAGGATGGACGGCAGATATTGATTTAGGTTATAAAATTATAATTGAAATGTTGTTATTAGTTATAAATAAATCGAGTAAACTTTAAATATTCATATCTTTTTCATACGAGGTCGAAAAAATGCAAACTCAGTTGCGTTGGAATCGTATGGACGAGCACTACGCGATGGAGTTGGTTAGGAGTTGTTTGGAGTTAGTGAGAATTTTGGGTAAAATTAAACGCGCGTTTAATTTTATTCGAAACAAATCGCTAAAACGGAAAATAAAATCAAAGTGAGAAGAACTTCTCACTCAATCGAATCAGTTTCGATTTTATTTTAAATAGTTAGATTTAAAATATTTGAATGCATGTTTGAATGTTGATTGATATCTATTGATTGTTAAAATAGACATTATACGCCGTTAGTAAGAGGATGTTATTTAATAAAAACATATACCGCGAATATTTCATAAACAGTGAAATTGGTATTATATATAATATCAATATATATATATTGGCATATGTATATATTGGAGTTATTGATTTTCCGCATTTATTTGTTTAGCGGATGAGACCCTATTGCGCCGTCTATTAAGCGGATAATATTTAAATCCCATATACCGCGATAATTTCGTACTGGAGCGAAATTGGTATTGTGCTAATGTTTTTGGATGCAGGAAAACAGGTTAGAGGGATCCAACTGGATTCCTCAACAGTATTTATTTGATTTCAGATATTTTGATATTTGATGGACTATCATATCGATATATGATGTCGTTGTTGTCGTGATTGACTATTTGGTATGTAGCATCATTGGACCAAGTTTGGAACTTTAAAATGATTTTAAAGTGATTTTTGAAAATATACTGTATGTTTGGAAATTGATTTATTTTAAATAAATAAACGTTATAATTTTTAAAGTTATAAAAATTATGATTTTTGAGAAAAATAGTTAAAAACTGATTTTTGAGAATATGATGCTAATGATTTTATAAAATAGTTAATCGGGACTTTTGAATTTATTATGAAAAGTTGAAATATAGGATTTATAAAATTTAATTATTTTATGAATCAAAATGGTGAAATTATAAAGGAAATTAAAGACGTTTTAAAATATTAATATAAATTGATTTATATTAAGAGATTTATAAACGGATATTTATAAATTGAAATATGGACATTATAAAACGAGTTTTTATAAGTGTTTGAATGAAGTGAAAATGAATTTCATAATTGAATGGAATTTATAGAATTTTATACGGTGAAGTTATAAATGGAATTTTATAAGCAGTAGGTTTATAAAATTTATTAAGTTATTAAAATAATGATTTTGGATAAATGAATGAATCTTATAAGTTATAAGATTTATAATTTGGGAAGTTAAAAAGAACGATTTTGTAAAATAATCGTTTTATAAACATTTGACTTATAATATGAACCTTTGTTTTATAATTGAGTTATAAAATCGAATAGGTTAATAAAGGAATTTATAAAAGGAAGTTGTTATAAATAAATAGAAATAGAATTTATAAACGTTGTTTTATAAATTCACAAACGACTTATTTTGATAAGTAAATTGTTATGATTTATTTATGGAGTTATATTCACATTTTTGAATAGTGAATAATCCTTTGAAATAAAATGAATAAAAGGATGAAATCTGTTAACAAAGAATATTCACGTTTTTGAATAGTGAATAATATGTTAAAGAAAATGTTTGAATGTGATATTTGAAATAGAATTAAAACGACCTAACGATGTTTTAAAAAGGTGTTGAGATTCGAAACCATAGATTTCAACATTATTGTTGAAATAGACGTTTTCGAGAAATAGAAGGAGATGATGGACTAAAACACTGTTGTTATAGTAAATGATTTCCGAAAGGAAATGTTTTGTATAGTATTGGGATTTATATATCTATTTTAATTTCGAATCCCTATACTAGTGATTTTGGGTTGTCGTAACGATGTTTTACGTAACATTCGTTTTGGCCCAAATAAATATGTTTAAGAGAATGATTTCCTTAAAGAATGAAATATATACTTAATCTCGATTTAAGTATATTGAATATTTTCTAAGTGTTGAAAATAAATAAAATTTGTGAATTACTCATAAATAAGTAAGTATGGAAATGTTTTCCAATATAAAGTGAATATCTTAAGAATTTATCTTTTTGAAGATAAATTGAAATGAATGATTGAAATCGAATATTCATTGATATCTTGGAATTATAAATTCACTATTGAATTTATAAATGAAATTGGAAAATGGGTTTAAAAATAAATATTGATTTATTTTTGAAGTGTGAAATAATATATCTTGTAAAGATATTTTGGAAAATAAATAATTTGGAAAATTATTTGGAAACTGGTGATGTGTGCATATCCAGTGATAGTTCAATAACCGACTATCAATATTTCCCTTTGAATGGGTAATTGATATGATTTGTTTGAATGTGAATGCTACACTTATTTTTGAATAAGCGCTCACTATTCGGGTTAACTGGGAAAGGACCATGGGGTCGTATAACCCATTCCGAATATGTGATACGTCGTTATAATTGCATTAAAGATCGGTGTTGAAGACCCGGTATTTGCGAGAGCGATAGGATGACCTGTCGATTTACTCTGCACCGAGTAGCTACGGTATAGAGTTCTCCATATGTGATGGTGAATCCGATCAGGATTGTGAATATCCGGATTGCAAGGACTTCTTTGTAAGTGCCTTCGGTTTTGTTCGAGCCCGGAACAGACTTGTATGGATTGTATGTCTGACATTACAAGTTGAGATATAAAGCCGATTTCATTCAAATATATTTCTGTGGTGGCGGAGAATTTATTCTTTTAGCTTAGCGCCCTTCTCTGAGACGTACGAGCTCAGAGGTTATATAGTTGAAGTTATCAGCGATATATTCCCAATTTGGTAATGTGGCATACTGAGTGTTGCTGTAAATGATCATTGTGTTGATTATTGTGATAGGATCGTTTATTTGATCGTCTATCTTAGTGATCATTGTGTTGATCATTTGTTGACCCAAAGCATGGCTTTTGTATAAAGTATGTTTTTATGGACGTGACTTCGTCGAACCTCACACCCCGGAAATGGTCAAAACAGGAAAAATGCGGCAAGGTTATGAGGGGTAGCACCCTTTAGGGTATGTACATTTCCTTCTGGATAGAGGTGGTATCATGGTATGGAGCCCAGATATTTAACCTATGTGGTTACTACGAATTTATTACTTTGTGGTTGTTGGTTTTCGGGATCCCGTGAGAAAGGTCGTTTACGATCGGGGAATGGCGTGCTCGTGTCAGTAGTTACCCAGTTAGGGGTAACCCGGCCTTGTGTTGGTAGAGTTCCGGTTTGGTTCTCGGGGATGTCTTTCCAGAGGCATTCTCATGTGGCAATGGGAAGTTCCTTGGCCTGACCATTTGTTGGAAATCCAAAGAAACAATACGAAACTTGTACGGTTTTAGTTGTATAACCTGCTATGGAATGTGGCGGTAACCTGCTATTGAACATAGTTAGCTATAGTAGGCATACGATAATGGTCGTATGTTGGCTAAGATTTATATTCTACTTTCGAAATGAATTTTTTCTACACTATACACTAATAATAATATCAAATGTTCTTTTAAATGCGTATCAAGCATCTTTGACTATCATAAGGAGAAATCTCCTCCGATTCTGCGTTTGCATTGTGTGTGTGTGCGGGAGGCCTTATGGTAGTCTCATTTTTAAAAAGCATTGCGAATTGAGTTTAAAAATATTCCTCTATTTTGATTTCAAAGATAAATAAATTGTTTTGAGTTCTCACACCCGCCACATGACTGACTTGGAGTTTATTGTTTTCCTTCCTAAACTCTGGGTGCCCACCAATTTTCACACGGGCAGTCAAGAGTAAGGTTTATCAGGATATTCTGGATATTCTGGAATTGCTGGAGGCAAGCTGGATGGCATGACGTATTACTACAATATAGTATTTCTTTTCCGCTGCACTATTTGTTGTTGTTGTACACTCTGATGATGATATGATGTAATGAAATGTGATGTAATGTAATAACTGATATAGTTCTTTGTTTAAAGATTATTCATTTATTATTATATGTTGTTCCGCTGCGAATTGTGAGATTCTGATGTGATTCTGTTGTGTTCTGTCCGTCCTATTTTCTTCTGTTTTTCTTTTTTCTCTTTTCCTCTTTTTCTTCTATTTTTAAAATTTCCTATCTTCTCTTCTCTCTATTTTAAAATTCTGTTCTATTCTCCTTATTTTCTATTCTCTCTAATTTCTATTTTCTTTTCCGTATCTAAATTTTCTATCTTTTTCCGTTTCCTTTTTCTTCTCTTTTCCTAAATTCTTCTTTTTAAAAACCCTCAGTGTTCGGTTTTCCGTCGTTCGATTCCTCGGCAGTCGATAAAGTGAGTGTCGATGTCGAATTTTCGGAAGACGAAGAATCGTGTCCTGACAACAACGATATCATATATCGATATGATAATCCATCAAATATCAAAATATTCTGAAATCAAATAAAAACTGTTGAGGAATCCAGTTGGATTCCTCCAACCTGTCTTCCTGCATCACAAACATTAGCACAATACCAATTTCGCTCCAGTACGAAATTATCGCGGTATATGTTTTTATTAAATATTATCCGCTTACTAACGGCGCAATAGGGTCTCATCCGCTAAACAAAAAATGCGGGAAATCAATAACTCCAATATATACATATGCCAATATATATATATATATTGCTATTATATATAATACCAATTTCACTGTTTATGAAATATTCGCGGTATATGTTTTTAATAAATAACATCCGCTTACTAACGGCGCATAATGTCTATTTTAACAATCAATAAATATTAATCATCATTCAAACATGCATTCAAATATTTTAAATCTAACTATTTAAAATAAAATCGAAACTGATTCGATTAAGTGAGAAGTTCTCACCTTGATTTATTTCGTTTTAGCGATTTATTTCGAATAAAATTAAACGGACGTTTAATTTCACCCAAAATTCTCACTAACTCCAAACGACTCCAATCCACTTCCATCGCGTAGTGCTCGTCCATACGATTCCAACGCAACTGGTTTCGCGCGTTTTCGACCTCGTATGAAAAAGTTATGATATTTACAAGTTTACACAAATAAATTCATATAATTTACAACATAACTTTTAACCTATGCTACATCAGCCATTGATTCCCTATCCCTTGCATCTGAACCGTCCCCCACCCTTCTTCCTCTTCACACACGCCTCCAGGAACTCACGTACGAAATCAAACCCATTAGCACGAACTAGGGTTTTGATTTGCAACCTCATTTCTCGACGAAACTTTTTCAAACCACCGCCATCTCGATGCCCTTCACCCCCTCTATACTCGGCCCCAACCTCATGAAACTCGGTTGTCCCTATAGCACGCAGTTCGAGGCCGAACTACAGGCCTTTGAGAGAGATTTGTCGCCAATCCGAAGCACTAGAAACGATCATGACCGTTGAATATGTAGTTCGCGACGTGCTCTACGAGTTTCTAGTTGAAAGATTCTTGAATCGTTGCACAGATTTGAAGATTTGGAGGGAGGAATGTGGGAGTTTTCTGGCCGTGCATGACAATGGAGGCGGCTAGGGTTTCAATTTTTATTTTTATTTTTATTTATGAAGGGGTGGTGCTATTTATAGGGAAACGATCGACACTATTCATCCGGAAATTCTGAACTCCGATTTACGCGCCGTAACCAGCGTTTCTAGGGTTTACCCCGCGTTCCGGACACAATGGAACAGGTTTCGAAAGCTAATTCGGACATCTGTGCGAGTTATGGCTATAAACGTTCAATTTGAATTAAACTGATTTAAATCGATTTCTAGGCGTTTTAATTTGTACCGGACAAACGGTAAATCCAATTGACACAAAATTTGAAACCTTACAATAATATCACATTACGGATCCGATGAAACTGGTTTCGTCGAAATCCGAGACTTTTTGAAAAATGGCTATTTTAACTCGCCAAATTAAAATTAAAAATAAATCGAAGCGTTTCGAGCTGCCACGATCAAACGGTAACTCCGATTGACACGAAAATTGAAATCCGGTAATAACTAACTATTACGGATCCAATGGAACTGGTTTCGTTCAATTCTGAGACTGTTCAAAAATTGACTATTTTCACTAGTCGATTTTAATATTAAAATATTCAATTTTCACAAATTAACTTTTAATTCGATTTTAAAAGTTCTAAAACATCGTTCTAACTCCAACATGATAAAATAAAATTTCCCAAATCATTTTCAATCATATTTAACTCAATTTTCAATTATTTCCATAATTTCACATATTAAATTATCGATTTAATTATTCAATTAAATCCAAAAATTCAAAATAAAATTTATTTGACTTATAAATTCACTTATTAAATATTTAAAATTAATTAAATATTCAAATTTTAATAAATTAAAATTCTGGGTCGTTACAATCTTCCCCCCTTAAAAGAATTTCGTCCTCGAAATTATTAAGTAAGAAAAGTTACAGAATTTATTAACTTTCCAAAATAAATTTAAACTTGTTATAATACTTTACTATGTTTTCAAATCATACTTAGTTATCTTTTCAAAAACAAGTACTATTGTTTAACTTCAATTCCAAAATCAAAGTTTATAGTTTTCAAAATTTTCCAACTTTCTCAAAAATTTTCTAACGCCTTAAATTTCCGGAAAAATTCGCCACAGTCTCCTTTGCGCGGCTCGATCCCAAAAAAATGACAGTATATATATCACAAATATACATCTCATCAAGTAATGAGGCATCCCGAAGGGAAAAAAGTATAAAAGTACGATATTTAATCCGAGATATGTACCTTATATTTTATTAGCAAGCATATACGGCTAATATAGCGCGAAAGCGAGCTCCAAATGCGAAGCAAACGCGATCCGCACCTACTAATCACTCAACAAACAACATGAGAATCATGCATATAGATAATAGTATCGATATACAACATATAGCAACATAATAACTATATATGCTAACATAGCAAATGAAATAAAACAACAAGTGCAAACATCAACCAACTATCATCCATAACCAAATCAATATTCATTTATATTCTCATTAATATTCAATGAATTGGTTTTCAATTTAAATCACATTGATTCATTAACAGTGGATGTTCTTACTAACATTCATTTTCAATTAGTTTATGTTCACTAATTCATATTCAAGTTGGTTCACTTCCAAATCAAATTCAATTTTATTTAAGATTCACTTAACTTCCAATTGGATTTTAATTACTTTAGCTTCCAATTTCCTTAATTCAATTTCATTAACACTTAATGAATTATATACAATCAATCAACTAACAACCATATAACAACCAATGTATATCAATTACAACCAAATTCCTTTGCTTTCAATTGGTTTAATTAAATTGATTTTTCATTCAATCTTTCAACTTTCCATAACATTAGATTTTAATGAATTAACAGTTACATTCATTATTTCATATCAACTTAATTTACATTTAATTGATTCATTTAATCCATTCATTCAATTCATTTACAACAGTTGAATTTCATTTATATAACTCAAGTTCATATTCATTTAACCTTAACATTATTAATTTACTTTGATACCGAAATCAAATTCATTCAACATTTCTTAAGTTATATTCCATTTTACAAACATCACTTGTTTTCACTTAACTTAAATTCCAACTTATAAATCAATTCAGATTCCAAATTCTAAAGTAAATTTCCATTTAACTTTAAATTCATTTTTTTATTACAACTCATATTCATAAATATATTCATATAGTTTCACTTCTCATATATATAAGTTTGTTTCACAATTGCAAATCACTTTAATTATAATTCCATTCTTATAATTCTTTTTACTTATACAATTCTTCTTTTATTTAGATTATTCAAACAACTAAACAATCCACTTATATACACTTTTAATAATTCTGAAAAATTATTTCTTTATATACAAAATATAATCAAGTAAAATTATTTCATTTACCCAATTTAAAACAATATTGTGCCGAATTGTTCTATTCAAGTGTTTAGAAACCCCTTCGGCATAGTCTTGCGGACCACGCTGACGAAAGTTCATATGCCACTCAATAAATCAATCATCACAATATAAACAATTTTTTATATTCACTAACAAATACGCTCTCATAGCTATTATTACACTCAAACTCATTCTAGAGTACTACTGACTCTATCTCTAATGAGTAATACCCAACAGAACCATGGTTGTCGCTTAACCATATGCTCTGATACCAAATGTAACGTCCCGAAAATTTTCGACTTTCGAAAATTCAACATCGATACTCACTTTATCGACTGCCGAGAAATTGAAGGCCAAAAACCCGAAAAGTTATGGTTTAAGAAAAAGAATTTAAGAAAAGAGAAGAGAAAAAGATAGAAGATAGAGAGAAAAGAGAATAGAAAAAAATAGGAAAAAGAAAACAGAAAATAGGGAAGAGATAGAAAATAGAACAGAACAGAAAACAATAGAACAACATCAGAATCTCACAATTCGCAGCGGAACAACATATAATAAATAAATGAATAATCTTTAAACAAAGAACTATCTGTTATTACATTTAATACATTACATCACATCATCATCAGAGTGTACAACAACATACAACAACAAGCGGAAAAGAAATACTATATACTAGTAATATGCCATGCCATCCATCTTGCCTCCAGCAACTCCTGAATATCCAGAATATCCTGATAAACCTTAACTCTTGACTGCCCGTGTGGAAATTGGTGGGCACCCAGAGTTTAGGAAGGAAAACAATAAACTCCGAGTCAGTCATGTGACTGGTGTGAGAACTCAAAACAGTTTATTTATCTTTAAAATCAAAATAGAGGAATATTTTTAAAGTCAATTCGCAATGCTTTTAAAAATGAGACTACCATAAGGCCTCCCGCACACACACACATGCAAACGCAGAATCGGAGGAGATTTCTCCTTATGATAGTCAAAGATGCTTGATACGCATTTAAAAGAACATTTGATATTATTATTAGTGTATAGTGTAGAAAAAATTCATTTCGAAAGTAGAATATAAATCTTAGCCAACATACGACCATTATCGTATGCCTACTATAGCTAACTATGTTCAATAGCAGGTTACCGCCACATTCCATAGCAGGTTATACAACTAAAACCGTACAAGTTTCGTATTGTTTCTTTGGATTTCCAACGAATGATCAGGCCAAGGAACTTCCCATTGCCACATGAGAATGCCTCTGGATGGACATCCCCGAGAACCAAACCGGATCTCTACCAACACAAGGCCGGGTTACCCCTAACTGAGTGACAACTGACCGAATATGCCATCCCCCGGTCCTTTGGGACCTTTTCACCGAGCGCTCGTAATCAATTCACACAATCATAACAAAGTGTTTTCAACATGAGTAAGTATCTGGGCTCCATACCATGATACCACCCTTTTCCAGAAGGAAATGCACACATCCTAAAGGGCGCTACCCCTCATAACCTTGCCGCATCTTTCCTGTTTTGACCATTCACGGGGTGTGAGGCTCGACGAAGTCACGTCCTCAAAAACATACTTTATACAAAAGCCATGCTTTGGGTCAACAAATGATCATAGAAATGATCACCAGGATAGACGATCAAATAAATGATCCTATCACAAATAATCAACACAATGATCATCTACAGCAACACTCAGCATGTCACATTACCAAATAGGGAATATATCGCTGATAACATTCAACTACATAACCTCTGAGCTCGTACGTCTCAGAGAAGGATGTTAGGCTAAAAGAATAAATTCTCCGCCACCAACAGAAATATATTTGAAAGCAATCGACTTTATATCTCAACTTGTAATGTCAGGCATACTATCCATACAAGTCTGTTCCGGGCTCGAACAAAACCGAAGGCACTTACAAAGAAGTCCTTGCAATCTGGATATTCACAATCCTGATCGGATTTCCCATCACTTAGGGAGTCTCTATACCGTTGCAACTCAGTGCAGAGACAATCGACAGGTCATCCTATCGCTTTCGCAAATACCGGGTCTTCAACACCGATCTTCAATGCAATTCATAACGACGTATCACATATTCGGAATGGGTTATACGACCCCATGGTCCTTTCCCGGTTAACCCGAATAGTGAGCGCTTATTCAAAAATAAGTGTGGCATTCACATTCAAACAAATCACATCAAATACCCATTCAAAGGGAAATATTGATAGTCGGTTATTGAACTATCAATGGATATGCACACATCACCAGATTCTAAATAATTTTCCAAATTATTTATTTCACAAAATATCTTTACAATATATCTTATTTTCAATACTTCAAAAAATAAATCAATATTTATTTTTAAACAAATTCTCCTTTTCATTCATAAATTCCATAGTGAATTTATATTTCAAAATATCCATGCATATACGATTTCAATTATTCATTTCAATTTATCTTCAAGAAGATAAATTCTCAAAATATTCACTTTATATTGGAAAACATTTCCATACTTATTTATTCATAAGTAATTCACAAATTTTATTTATTTTCAACACTTAGAAAATATTCAATATACTTCAATCGAAATTAAGTATATATTTCATTCTTTAAGGAAATCATTCTCTTAAACATATTTATTTGGGCCAAAACGAATGTTACGTAAAACATCGTTACGACAACCCAAAATCACTAGTATAGGGATTCGAAATTAAAATAGATATATAAATCCCAATACTATACAAAACATTTCCTTTCGGAAATCATTTACTATAACAACAGTGTTATAGTCCACCATTTCCTTTTATTTCTCGAAAACGTCTATTTCAACAATAAATGTCGAAATCTATGGTTTCGAATCTCAACACAATTAAAACTTCGTTAGATCGTTTTAATTCTATTTCAAATATCACATTCAAAACAATTTCTTTAACATCTTATTCACTATTCAAAAACGTGAATATACTACGTTAACACATTTCATCATTTCCATTCATTTTATTTCAAAGGGTTATTCACTGTCAAAAACGTGAATATAACTTCATTTATAGGTTTCAACAATTTACTTATCAAAATAAGTCATTTGCGAATTTATAAAACAACGTTTATAAATCCCATTTCTAATTATTTTATAACAACTTCCTTTTATAAATTTTGTTTATTAACCTATTCGATTTATAACACAATTATAAACTAAAGGTTCATATTATAAGTTAAATACTTATAATTTATTCGTTCACAAAAATCGTTCCTTTGAACTTCATAATTATAAATCTTATAACTTATAAGATTAAATTATTTATCCAAAACCATTCTTTTAATGACTTTATAAATTTTATAAACCTATTGTTTATAAAATTCCATTTATAATTTCACCGTTTATAATTCTATAAATTTCATTCAATTTATGAAATTCATTTTCACTTCATTCAAACACTTATAAAAACTCGTTTTATAATGTCAGTATTTCAATTTATAAATATCCATTTATAAATCTCTTAATATAAGTCAATTTATATTATTCTTTAAAACATATTTAATCTCCTTTATAATTTCATCATTTTTATTTATAAAATAATTAAATTTTATAAGTCCTATATTTAAACTTTCCACAATAAATTCTAAAATCCTGATTAAACTATTTTATAAAATCATTAGCATCATATTCTCAAAAATCAGTTTTTTTAACTATATTTCTCAAAAATCATAATTTTTATAACTTTAAAAATTATAACGTAATTCCAAACATATAGTATATTTTCAAAAAACCACTTTAAAAATCATTTTAAAGTTCCAAATTTGGTCTAGTGATGCCACACACCAAATAGTCAATCACGACAACAACGATATCATATATCGATATGATAATCCATCAAATATCAAAATATTCTGAAATCAAATAAAAACTGTTGAGGAATCTAGTTGGATCCCTCCAACCTGTCTTCCTGCATCACAAACATTAGCACAATACCAATTTCGCTCCAGTACGAAATTATCGCGGTATATGTTTTTATTAAATATTATCCGCTTACTAACGGCGCAATAGGGTCTCATCCGCTAAACAAAAAATGCGGGAAATCAATAACTCCAATATATACATATGCCAATATATATATATATTGCTATTATATATAATACCAATTTCACTGTTTATGAAATATTCGCGGTATATGTTTTTAATAAATAACATCCGCTTACTAACGGCGCATAATGTCTATTTTAACAATCAATAAATATTAATCATCATTCAAACATGCATTCAAATATTTTAAATCCAACTATTTAAAATAAAATCGAAACTGATTCGATTGAGTGAGAAGTTCTCACCTTGATTTATTTCGTTTTAGCGGTTTATTTCGAATAAAATTAAACGGACGTTTAATTTTACCGAAAATTCTCACTAACTCCAAACGAATCCAATCCACTTCCATCGCGTAGTGCTCGTCCATACGATTCCAACGCAATTGGTTTCGCGCGTTTTCGACCTCGTATGAAAAAGTTATGATATTTACAAGTTTACACAAATAAATTCATATAATTTACAACATAACTTTTAACCTATGCTACATCAGCCATTGATTCCCTATCCCTTGCATCTGAACCGTCCCCCACCCTTCTTCCTCTTCACGCACGCCTCCAGGAACTCACGTATGAAATCAAACCCATTAGCACGAACTAGGGTTTTGATTTGCAACCTCATTTCTCGACGAAACTTCATCAAACCACCGCCATCTCGAAGCCCTTCACCCCCTCCATACTCGGGCCCAACCTCATGAAACTCGGTTGTCCCTGTAGCACGCAGTTCGAGGCCGAACTACAGGCCTTTGAGCGAGATTTGTCGCCAATCCGAAGCACTAGAAACGATCATGACCGTTGAATATGTAGTTCGCGACGTGCTCTACGAGTTTCTAGTTGAAAGATTCTTGAATCGTTACACGGATTTGAAGATTTGGAGGGAGGAATTTGGGAGTTTTCTGGCCGTGCATGACAATGGAGGCGGCTAGGGTTTCAATTTTTATTTTTATTTTTATTTATGAAGTGGTGGTGCTATTTATAGAGAAACGATCGACACTATTCATCCGGAAATTCCGAACTCCGATTTACGTGCCTTAACCAGCGTTTCTAGGGTTTACCCCGCATTCCGGACACAATGGAACAGGTTTCGAAAGCTAATTCGGACATCTGTGCGAGTTATGGCAATAAACGTTCAATTTGAATTAAACCGATTTAAATTGATTTCTAGGCGTTTTAATTTGTACCGGACAAACGGTAAATCCAATTGACACGAAATTTGAAACCTTACAATAATATCACATTACGGATCCGATGAAACTAGTTTCGTCGAAATCTGAGACTTTTTGAAAAATGGCTATTTTAACTCGCCAAATTAAAATTAAAAATAAATCGATGCGTTTCGAGCCGCCACAATCAAACGGTAACTCCGATTGACACGAAAATTGAAATCCGATAATAACTAACTATTACGGATCTAATGGAACTGGTTTCGTTCAATTCTGAGACTGTTCAAAAATTGACTATTTTCACTAGTCGATTTTAATATTAAAATATTCAATTTTCACAAATTAACTTTTAATTCGATTTTAAAAGTTCTAAAACATCGTTCTAACTCCAACATGATAAAATAAAATTTCCCAAATCATTTTCAATCATATTTAAATCAATTTTCAATTATTTCCATAATTTCACATATTAAATTATCGATTTAATTATTCAATTAAATCCAAAAATTCAAAATAAAATTTATTTGACTTATAAATTCACTTATTAAATATTTAAAATTAATTAAATATTCAAATTTTAATAAATTAAAATTCTGGGTCGTTACATCATCCATATCCAATAATCATCATTAAAGTCCAAAAATCATCAATAATGAGATATCCTCAAGTAAAGTCTGGCTCGGACAATGTAATGCCAAAATAAATCTATCAATCTCACATTATAACATATCATCATTAAATCAGCAAATTCAATAAGAAAGATTTGAGCTAGCTCATAGCAATGCCTAAGTATAATCAATAAGATTGGATGAAAAGGATAATGGGTTGACCATACTTTGGACTTATCGTAGATGTAATCATATCTCATCGTAGTATATGCCTATTTACCCCCTACACACATAGGAACCAAATAGGAGGCTGCTAGCACGTCTAGTTGCTCCAGGAGCCATATTTGTGTCCATCTAACAGGACTCCTACAATCAACATTTAACATTACCACTTCTCCTTAGTATTGTGACAACGATCCACCAATGACTCGACTACACACAACATCTTGGATCAGACCTGACATGCACCCTTTTGGTAACTGGCTGCTAGCCTATGTGACATAGGGGTATACATTCCGTAGTTGCTCACAAATAAATAATACAAGGGTGTCATGGATCCGGGGCTCCACCACTACAATCAGGCCATCAGGGTAGATATTGGCAATTTGGTTTACTCTTGAAACAAAAACGGAGCCGGACATAAGGTAGACAGAAACATAACATATATAATTTATGGCTAGTAAGTAACCTACACACATTCTCACCACAGCGAATCATGTGCAACATAATCCCGTATGAGTGTCATCCAAGAGAAAATAATAACAAAATAAAAACATAATGGCTTCCCATACTGATGCAGCGCATAATGAGTTAAGTCGCCCAAATTCCTTAAATCGCTCGGATGATAGTGCGGTGGCTTTAGGTCGCTCGGGTTCCTTGAGTCGCGAACGACCTAGCGACTTACAACCTACCAAGATAAGTGATGCAGCGCTCAAGCTTAGGTCGCGAAGCAATGGAAGTCTTAGGTCTCTCTTTAGCGAGCTACGATCTAGCGAGCTATGAAGTGGAGGATGATGGAATGACCTAGTGAGTTAAGTCGCATGCATCTTATGTCGCTTATTCTTTAGGTCGTTCTAGTATGCCATGTTTGCCTTATGTCGCTGAAGCTTATGTCACTAAGTCATTTCTGGAGCCGAGCTACTTCTTAAGTCATCTGATGTTAGGTTGTTTGTACTAAGTCGTAGGTCGCATATATGCTGTGCATGTTGTTTCGTGTGTTGTAACTCGTGTTGTATTTTCTTTATCTTGTATTGTATTAGGTCGTATGTAATAGGTCGTAGGTCGCGTAATGATTGAGTCGCTGACTTGTAATATGTTAGGTCGTAATTCGTGGATGTTGAGTCGCCAGGTGTGTTGTAACTTCTATAAATAGGGTTGTTGGTCATTTGTAAAAGAAGGTTGATTTTGAATAAATTTTTGTGTGCTTTGTGCCACTTTTAAAATTGGAAGTTGAGTGTGAGCTCCTTTCTCCATCTTCGGTTATTCAAGTGCGCTCGAATCAACGAACTTGAAGCCGATTGGCGGATTCTCGTGCGCGAGATCAATGTCGAAGAATCGTAGATCTTCTAACATGGTATCGTGTGCGATCAACGTGTTAAAGATAGCTAGAATTCGGTATCTCGAGAGATCAACGGATTTGAGCATTTATCTTTTGGTATTATCAATTCATCAATTATCTTTGTATCTTTTCATCATTGCTTGCATTTGAAGTTAGCCGCTGCGTAAATTTGGTATCAGAGCTAGTAAAAGCTGAATCAAAGCTAGATCCGAAGTTAGATCTAATCCGAGCCTGTTTGGAGCTAAGTTTGATCAAGGCCGAGAGTCAGTTCAGTTGAAAGCGAAGTCAAAGCCGAGCCAAGCTAGTGCAGAATTCAGAGCCGAGTTAGAACTGAGATAAGATTGTATCACTTTGTATCAGTTAGGAGATTATTAGTTAATCATGTCGCCGAGATGTGCTAATCGTCATTAGAATGTTGCAGATGTGTATCGAAGACAAGAAGCTGAACAGCTGGAGTAGTGTATTAATAAGAAGTTCAATGAAGGTATTGAGAAGTTAGAGAAGTTAATGAAAGACATGAACCAAAGTCAAAGGAGAACTTCACCAGTTTCGAGCCATGGTGGAAACCGGGTTTCACCATCAGTTTCGGGAGAAAGAAGAATGTCACTACAATCTTATCGAGATAGGAGAGAATCATCAGTTTCAATGAGGCGAGAACACCATGAGTACATAAATGAAGAGAGAAGAACTCCACGTGAGTTTGGAGATGAGCCATATCGTGATACTGAAAGACATAGTAGAAGAGATATGCGTGATGGTAGAGATGTTGATGGTCGAGATCGATACTGAAGTACATTTGATTATGATGAAGATGGTGATAGAGGTAGTATTCATTATCGAGATCGAGACCAAGTACGAAGTCAATGTCGGGATGTAGAAGATGATCATCGATGGGAGTCAGGGATGAAAACAGAGATTCCAGAATTCAAAAGGGGAATGATAGCGGAAGAGTTTCTGGATTGGTTATCAAATGATGAAGAAATTTTTGACTTCAAAGAAGTACCCGAGCATCGTACAGTTAAGTTGGTTGCTACACGATTGAGGGGAAGAGCTATGGCCTGGTGGCAACGAACTAAACTTACACGGGAAAGAATGGGAAAGTCGAAGATTGTTTCATGGGAAAAGATGAAAAAGTTGATGAAGGCTACTTTCTTTCCTTATAATTATCAGTCTCTTATGTATCAGCGCTTACAGAATTTGAGACAAGCGACAAAGTCGATAAATGATTATGCAGATGAGTTTTATCTACTGATTGCTAGAAACGATATCTTGGAAACAGAGGAACAGTTGACATCTAGATTTGTTGGAAGATTTAGAATGCAAATTTAGGATATGGTAAATATGTTTGATCCAAGATCCGTTGCTGAAGCACACCAGAAGGCTCTAGCTTGGGAGAAGCAAGGTAGAAGAGGAGGTGGTGCACTTACAAGTTCGATCAATAAGATGAAAGGGGCTAGTAGCAATACTAATATTTCCAAGGCTGTTAATAAACCATTTGTCAATGAAGTTGCTAAGACCAAGGTCAACAACAATTTCAAGTGTTATAACTGTCAGTAGTTTGGTCATAAGAGCAATGAATGACCGAAGCCTAAGAAGTGAGTGATGGTTGCTGAGGTTGAGGATGAGGATGCAGAAATAGAATGTTCCAATTCACCACAAGTTGAGGAGGAAGAAGAATTATTGGCGGGAGACGAAGGATATTCTTTAATGATGAGGAGATCTTGCTTGACGCCAAAGCAGGAAGAAAAGACTAGCTGGTTGAGGAATAATATTTTTCAGTCGACATGCACTATTTTGGGAAGGGTTTGTAAGTTTGTTATTGATGCAGGAAGTTGTGATAACATCATCTCTACAGAAGTTGTAAAGAAGTTAGCGTTAAAGACAGAGAAGCATCCCAAACCCTACAAATTAGCTTGGTTGAGGAAAGGTGGGGAAGTGAAGATTAGTCGAAGAGCTAGTTTAACTTTTTCCATCGGAAAGAAGTGTAAGGATGAAATTCGGTGTGACGTCGTGGATATGGATGTATGTCATTTGTTGTTGGGGAGACCGTGGCAATTCGATAGAGCCGTGCAACACGATGGTAGAACTAACTGCTATAGTTTAATGTTCAATGGCACTAGAATCACTTTTGTTCCTAAACAGCGACAACAAAGTGAAAGCAATTTGGAGGAAATCGAGGAACTAAAGACTCTGTTATCTTTGAAGGAGTTTGTCAAAGAAATAGATGATGGGCTTGAAATATTTCTGTTGATTGGACGATTTGTTAGATCAGTTAAACGAAGCTACTATCTTTTCAAAGATTGATCTGAAGAGTGGGTATCATCAGATTCGTATAAGACCAGAGGACGAATGGAAGACCGCATTCAAGACACGGGAAAGATTTTATGAATGGCTGGTCATGCCATCTGGTCTTTCGAATGCACCAAGTACATTTATAAGAGTGATGAATCAGATCTTTCGACAGTTTATTGGAAAGTTCGTAGTGGCATACTTTGATGATATATTGATATACAGTGGAAGCACAGAAGAACATCTACAACACTTGCGAGAAGTGTTGATGATACTTCGTCAGGAGCAATTTTAGGCGGCAACAAAGAAGTAGAAGTGCATGTTCATGACACACAGTGTTTTGTTTTTGGGGAATGTGTTGTCCAAGGAAGGTATCCATGTGGATCAAGGTAAAGTTAAAGCAATCAAGGATTGGCCACAAACCAGGACTGTAACTGAAGTGAGAAGTTTCCATGGGTTAGCATCATTCTATCAAAGGTTTGTTCCACATTTCAGTAGCGTGATGGCACCACTGACAGATTGTATGAGAGGAAAGCAGTTTGTGTGGACTGAAGAGGCTAATTCTGCTTTCCAACAGATCAAGGCACTTTTGACTACAACATCGATTCTCAGATACCAGGATTTTTAGTTACTCTTTTAGCTCGATACTGATGCATCTAAAGTTGGGATTGGAGAAGTGTTAAGTCAAAGGGGTCGTCCAATTGCTTATTTTAGCGAGAAACTTTTGGGAGCCAAGACAAGATACAGTACCTATGACTTGGAGTTCTATGCTATTATCCAAGCCATAAACCATTGCAGACACTACTTGTTTTATAAAGAGTTTGTGTTGTATACGGACCATGAAGCATTGAAACATTTGCAGGGACAGGATAAGATTGCAGCCAGGCATGCGTCATGGATCACATACTTGCAACAGTTTACATTTGTTGTAAAGCATAAGTCGGGAGTTACAAATCGTGTGGCAGACGCATTGAGTAGAAGAAATCATTTGTTGACGACGATGAGAGTTTAAGTGACGGGGTTTGATGTATTTCTAGAATTGTTTGTTGAGGATCCTTACTTTGCTAAGATTGTAGATGAAGTCGAGAAAGGGAAGACGGATGAGTATGTGTTGGTAGATGGTTTTCTATTCAAAGGAAATCGGTTGTGTATACCAGAGTGTAGTTTGCGAATGAAGATTATGAAGGAATTGCATGAAGAAGGTCATGTGGGAAGAGATCTTACCTTGCTGTTGATTTCTCAATCATATTTTTGGCCTTGCATAAGGAAAGAAGTTGAAAGATTTGTGCAGAGATGTCACATATGTCAAGTTTCCAAAGAGACAGCTACGAATGCAGGATTGTATATGCCATTGCCCGTGCCTACTAGACCATGGGTTGATGTTAGCATGGATTTTGTTTTGGGTTTTCCAAGAACTCAATGAGGGAATGATTCTATATATGTTGTGGTGGATAGATTTTCGAAGGTGGCACATTTCATAGCTTGTAAAAAGACCGCCGATGCAGTCCGTGTTGCTCAATTGTTCTTTAAAGAGGTTTATCGACTACATGGGCTACCTGAGACCATTGTTTCTGACCGTGATACTCGATTTCTAATTCATTTTTGGTTGAGTCTATGGAAGATGGTTGAGACTTAGCTGAATTTTAGTAGCGCCTATCATCCACAAACGGATGGGAAAACGGAAGACAGATCTTTGGGAAACTTGTTGAGATGTCTTGTGAAGGATAATTTGAATAGCTGGGATGTGAAATTGTGTCAGGCAGAATTCGCACATTGTTAACCCTCTTCTTTCTACGACCCGACGACCTAAAGAAAGTAGCGACTCAACTAGCCAGCGACTTACAGAGCTCAGCAACCTTAAGAATTGAAAGGTCCAGCGACCTAAAGGAGTAGATGGTTCACTGACCTATGAGTCAATGAGTTAACGACTTATGTGAAGGCGCGACCTAACTACCTAAGGGAGTAAGCGACCTAACACATAAAGCGGCTCAGCAAGTTGAACGACCTAGTTGCTAAATGGACTGAGCGACCTAGCGCACCAACGACCTATGAACTGAGGTGACCTAGCAACTTAAAGGTATACGCGACCTAGCGAGTTAATAAGCGGAGCGACCTAACAGCGATAAAGTTCTGCAGCGAGCTAAGGCATTACGACCTAACGGACTAATGGACCAACAGCGGGTTAATGACCTAAAGTGTGAACGAGTTAACTTAGACGCGACCTAACAGGAATGGAGCTCTCTAACGACCTACGACCTATACCTAAGTCGTCCACAACCCAAACATACCAAAGGAGCTTCCTATGCCGCCTCCTACCTAGGTCGGCCACGACCTATGGCTTGCTAGTTTCTCCAGAACAATCAAGTGTACCACGTATAAGCCGTAAACGACTCCCACTAGGTCGCGAGCGACCTACGACCTATCTAAGGTCATTTGCGACCTACGACCTAAAGCCGAACTCTCCTAACAATACGGCGCTAGCTCCAACATTCAAGGGATCCTTTTTGGGCTCATTCCTCGAACGCCGATACTCTGCTGAATTCTTGACTCACTCGACACTTCAAACACGAAAGGCATCTCAACTAACTTCAAGAGGAAATCTAACACAATCAACGTTGGATTCAAAGAATTCTTCTACATCGGAGTTCTAGTTGTTTATCTCATCAGCATTGTAATTGGAGATTGTTGTAAAGTTTAATTGATTCAGTAATAAAGAGGATTAAAGTGGACATAGGCTTAACCTTAAGCCGAACCACTATAAAACTGTTGTCTTTTCCTGCTTTCTCTGTGACTTTTCTACTTGTTTTCAATTCCCGTGTTCACGGGTGGTACTTTCACTTAATCTCTACATACACCGGGGTGTTAGCATTCTCTTTTTAGCGTTAACATTTTTGGTACTTTCATTGAGAACCCAACTCAGGCTATCTTCGTCATTGCTTCACAAAAGTTTGTTGAAAGAGTCTCTCTCAAAACCAGAAGTCTATTAGAGATAATGGCTCCTGGAAGAAAGCGTGGATCAACAAGACTTAGTAATGTCCATGAAAATACTGCCACTTCTCCTTCGTCAAGTCAAGCGGCACCAAGTGCCAGAATTACACGAGCGGAGTTAGATGCTGCAGTGTCTGGATTATACTAGCAGATGGAAACTCAGAATGCTTTAGTGCTTGAGAGGATAAATGCATTGGTAGGAGCAAACCGTCAACCGGTGAATAACGAAGAAAACCTTGCAGATGATGTTCATAATCCTGAAGAGAGGAATATTCCTCAAAGACCAGTTAGCCCCACCAAAGAAACACCTCCTCAACCTGGAGGATCGAGACCACAGCCAACTCTCTGCGAACGTTTGTCCCGACAAACTTCCGAGAAAATGGCCGAAGTCTGTCCTGTAGATCCTTTAAATGATGAGGAATATCTTTCGGGCATGGTGCGACAAATCATGAAAGAAAGCATGCAGAGAGATGAAGATGAGAAGGATTGGGGATTCGCTCCGAGCAAAACTCCGTTCACTGAAAAGATTCTAAAGGCGGAATTCCCAAGGAAGTTTGTTCCTCCTACCATCCCGGCCTATAGGGGAACAAGCGACCCCAATCAATTCCTGTATAAGTACGATTGGCACATGACTGGTGCTAGAGCGTTTGATGAGATCAAATGCCGGTACTTTCCGGTATACTTGGAAGGAGTGGCTTTGCTCTGGTTCATAAAGCTTCCGGTCCGATCCATAGACCAGTTCGCCGATTTGACTCGGAAGTTTAAAGAGCAATTCAGGTTGTATGCTTCAAAGGAAAAGGAATTATGTCTCTGTCAAGCTTGGAACAGAATCCTGGGGAATCTATCAGGTCTTTCTTGAACCGCTTCAACATAGCTTTGGCTAAAGTGGACAATGCCGAACCACGGATGGTCTTGACATACTTGATGAGAGCAATCGACAAGTCAAGCGATTTGGGAAGTGGCTGAAGATGAAAGAACCGAATTCACTTGAGAAATTCTATAAGAAAGCTGATGAATTCATGCGCTTGGAAAGCCTTCGGGCACCAATCAAAGTGGCATTGACAGATATTAAGGATAATACCGATGCCCCTATCAAAAAGGAATCTGGAAGTCAAAAGAGGGAAAATAACGGCGGGAAGAAACAAAAAGATATGAAGAAACCTCGCTTCTTAAAATATTCAGATTTCACTCCTTTGACTGACACTCCGGAGAATATCTTCTTTGCCACCAAAGATGAAGTAGAATATCCTAAACCGCCCGAGATGAGAGTTAACAAAAAAGCTGCTCAAAGTGGGAGATTCTGTCGGTTTCATAATCAACCCGGTCATGATACCAACGAATGTCGCCATCTGAAAAATTTAATTGAGGAACTATTGAGAGAGAATAAGTTGCAGCAATATGTTAAGAGAAGTAGAAATGACCCAACTTTGTCTACTAAGGGTCAGCAACTTCCTGCTCATCCATCTGGCTCGGGTGAGAGGAATACTGTGCATGAACCAGAAAGGCCTGTTATTAATGTGATTGCAGGAGGTCCTCACCCAGCAGGAAGAAGCTGGAGCTAGATGGAAAGATATGCCCGTGCCTTGAAGTATGCACCAACAGAAGAGAGTGTTTTTGTGCTAGAAGACGCTGCACCTTTGAAGCAGCAGAAAACTTTTAACGATGATATTGTGCTCAGAGCCAGGAACTCTATGGGTATTGAAGCTCCAACCATGGATCCCTTGGTCATCTCTGCGGGTATTGGGCAGGCTATTGTGAGAAGAGTGCTTGTAGATTGCGGCTCTTCTTGCAATATTCTCTTGAAAAAAACGTTCGACAAAATGAAAATTCCAATGGCTGATGTTCAAGCCTCATCTCAGAAAAATGTTGGGTTCACTGGGGAACCGAAGAAGCCAATTGGAACTATTAACTTGTTCGTCGAGCTTGGAGAGGGGCAGAAAAAGGTGGTTCGAAAATAGACTTTTGTAATTGTTAATGAATTTTCTGCCTACTACGCCTTCCTGGCTGACCAACTCTTACGGCTTTTAAAGCAATTCTCGCCCCGTGGTGCCTCACTATGAAATTTCCTACGGATAATGGAGTTGGTGTTATTAAAGGAGATCAGATTGCTGGGCGAGAATGTTATCTAATAGAGTTGCGTGAAGCGAGGAAGAGAGAGATGGGAAAAGATGCGGCGGCCCTATTCCGCATCAAAGAACCAGCCTTGTAGCAATTACAGGGAGGACCCTGCACTGGCGAGCATAGCGGGACACGAAGAGAAATGGATCCCAGAAAAGCTAGTGTAGGGGAGAATAGAGTGGTGCCAGTTGAAGTAACGGTGCCGGTACCTTTTGACCCGAAAGATCCGAACAAAGTGGTGAATGTGGGTTCGCAGCTTAGTATGAGAGTTCAAAATTCCTTGGTAACATTCTTGAAAGCTAATATGGACGTATTCGCTTGGACTCATGTTGATATGCGTGGAATATCCCCAGAAATTGCAATACATACTCTGAACATTGATCCGAAGTTTACACCGGCAAAACAGAAAAGAAGAACCCAAGGTCCCGAAAGGTCGGCAGCTTTGAAAGAAGAGGTAGACCGGCTTATGGAGAATGGTTTCATCAGGGAGTCTGCCTATCCGAATTGGGTTTCAAATCCAGTACTGGTTAAGAAAGCTAATGGGAAATGGAGAGTTTGCATTGACTACTCAGATTTAAAGAAAGCCTGCCCCAAAGACTGCTTCCAATTACCCATAATAGATCAGTTGGTGGACGGAACAGCGGGGCACGAATTGTTATCTTTCATGGATGCTTACTCGGGATACAACCAGATTATGATGCATGAGCCGGATCAGGAGGATACAAGCTTCATCACCGATGTTGGTCTCTACTGCTATAGAGTCATGCCTTTCGGACTTAAGAATGCAGGGGCAACTTACCAAAGACTCGTCAATGCTATGTTCAAACCATAGATTGGCAAAACTATGGAAGTTTATGTTGACAATATGTTGGTGAAGTCAAAGAAAGCGGTAGACCATATGGACCACTTGGCGAAAATGTTTGCAATCCTCCGAAAGTATGGAATGAAACTTAATCCTTTTAAATGTTCGTTTGGGGTGGAGTCCGGAAAGTTTCTAGGTTTCATTGTGAGTGCTAGGGGCATTGAAGCTAATCCTACTCAGATTGCTGCCTCAAAAGGAGTAAAAGCTCCAAGAACGAAGAAGGAATTGCAGAGTCTTAATGGAAAAGTCGCTGCCTTGAGTCGATTCATTTCCAAAGCTACTGATAATGCATTCCATTCTTTGATGCACTGAAGAAAGGAAGGAATTTTTTTGAATGGACTCCTGAATGCCAGAAAGCTTTCGATGAGTTGATTCGTCATATGGAAACACCTTCAATACTTTCTAAGCCGGACATTGGTGAAGATCTTTTTGCATATTTAGCAATCTCATCTTATGCTCTCAGTGCAGCGTTGGTACTGGAAGACGCAAGAATTCAGCGCCCAATCTATTATAACAGCAAGAGATTCACCAGGGCAGAGATGAATTATTCAAAATTGGAAAAGCTCGCCAATTGTCTACTGATTGCATCATGAAAGTTGAGGCCGTATTTCGAAGCTCATCCTATCAAAGTCCTCACTGATCAACCTCTAAAGCAAGTCCTGTTTCGTCCTGAGACTTCGGGTCGTCTTCTGAAGTAGAATATTGAACTCAGCCAATACGACATCACTTATCATCCTCGGAGAGCAATCAATGGACAAGCTTTGGCAGATTTTATCGCAGAATGTACAGACAAAGGTGATAGTGAGGAAGAAGTGACTAATAATCCCCCAATTCAATGGAAATTATATGTTGATGGTGCAAGAAACGATTACTGTTCCGGAGCTGGGGTTGTGCTTAAAACCCCTGAAGGGCGGTCGTTATGTTATGCATTGAGATTGGAATTCCCTTCGACAAACAATGAAGCAGAATATGAAGCTCTTATTGCCGACTTGAGAATTGCTAAAGAGTTGAATGTCAAAGTGTTGCGGATCTTCAGTGATTCACAGCTTATTGTATGTCAAGTCAAGAAAGAGTTTCAGACTAAAGGAGGAAATCTGCCTGCTTATTTGTCAAGAGCTTGGGAACTCCTCGATGATCTTGACCATTATACAATAAAGAATATACCCCGGGAAGAGAACATGAAGGCAGATTCTCTCGCAAAGTACGCAAGCACTGGCGAAGCCCAATTATTGGGATTAGTTCCTGTGGAAGTCCTGTCATCTTCTAGCATTGATGAGATGGATATTGACTGGATCATGACTATGTCTCAAGAGCAAGAATCATGGATGACTCAGATAATGGAATATCTGCTCAACGGCTCTCAACCAGAAAGTTCAAAAGAATGACAGAAGTTGCTAAGAAAAGCCTCCAGATACATAATTCAAGATGGCCGATTGTACATGCGGGGATTCTCAATGCCATTACTCTGGCGTGTGACCAAGGAAGAAGCTAAGACAATTCTAGCTGAAGTACACGGAGGAGAGTGTGGAGACCATTCAGGTGGTCAAACTCTAGCAAAGAAAATTCTCCGTTATGGGTATTTTTAGCCAGATATTAATCGTGATGCTGCAAGCTACGCCCGAAAATGTGACTGATGCCAGAGATTTACAAAAAGCCCATGAGCACCTTCCACTGAGATAACACAAATGGTCAGCCCGTGGCCATTTGCTATTTGGGGAATAGATCTCATCGGGCCTTTGCCAACTGCCATGTCCGGAATCAGATACGCTATTGTTGCTGTTGATTATTTTACTAAATGGGCTGAATCTGAACCATTAGCCACTATTACCTCTAAAAAGATGATAAACTTTGTAACTAAGAATATCATTTGCAGGTATGGTGTGCCTCAAAAGATAATCACAGATAATGGAACCCAATTAAAAAGTGAAGAGTTTCAAGATTTTTGCAGGCGATTCAAGATCCAGAAAAGCTTCTCGGTAATGGCTCGTCCGCAGGCAAACGGGAAAGTGGAAGCAGTAAACAAAATTATCAAATCAACCATCAAAAAACAGCTGGAAAAAGCGAAAGGTGGTTGGGTCGATAAGCTTCCACTAGCACTATGGGCATAAAGAACTACCCACAAAACTGCAACCGGGCACACTCCATTTTCATTAGCATATGGATCAGAAGCAATGATTCCGGTGGAAATAGAAGTCCCTTTACATAGAAGAATTCATTTCAACCAAGCTGAAAACGAAGAGTTGCAACATGAAGCACTTGACTTCCTTGATGAAAAAAGGGAAGAGGCTCAGCTCAGAATTGCAGCCCATCAGCATAGAATTGCCATGCATTTCAATTCCAAAGTTCGCCAACGCGGCTTTAAGATTGGAGATCTAGTCTTGAAAAGGGTCATGTCAGCAACAGGAGCGTTTGCGCCAAACTGGGAAGGGCCATATGTCATAGGCCAAAAACTTCTTGATGGAACTTTCAAACTGACAACTGTCGAAGGAGATCCAATTCCAAGAGCTTGGAACAACAATCATTTGCGTCCATATTTTACTTAAAAGCTTTGTTTAAGTTTGTAAAAAGAATTATGAATGTATGATTCTTGTATTGAAAGCCATTGTAAAGCTAGTGCAAGTGAATAATAAGAACTATAAAGTGCATGTAGGCCCAGTTCTTGGCCAAACCACTATAAATCTTGTGTTATCTACTGCTTGTTTTATTTCGATATATAAAGTACTTCAATTGTATTGCTAAAATGTCGATTCAATATTACAGGCTATTAAAACAAAGCTTACCCGTCATAAGACCAAACGATCCCTGACATCACTCAACAAATGAATATCTAGCCACAAAAATTCCAGATTCAAATCCTATATAAGAAGTGCTTTAAGCAAACAGTTAGTGGTTCCGCCAGGAGTAGACCCTTCCAAACTAGTTGTGATTGTTTGTGCAAACAAATATTCGATTAATTAGCTTGTGCCTACCCCTGCGAACTCATTTAACAATGAAGTACACTTCTTTGGATAGAATAAGCTACTAGCAAAAGAAAGGAATGTGCGCTTGGAAATGATAACAGGGAACCGCTGTTATGAGCAAATAGCGAAAAGACATGGGCGAGCAGGCAGCAAATAGCAAAAGACCTCCTCGGAGGCACAAGCCCTCTTCGAAGGCACAACTCTTCAGAGGATAAAGACCTCTAATGGGACTTGCCAGAAAAAGAGAGTTCTCTTTCTCAATAGAAAGTTGTGGACTGACCGGTGACAAAGGACACTCGTTAACTAGCTGAGAACGTTTGTGCAAACAAACCATCCAAGTTACTTGTGTCCGCCCGTGAATCCATCCAACCGAGAGAAGGAAACTCTAAACTACCAGGTAAAGGCGCTACTCGGAGGCACGCATTCCATCGAGATTTGAAATAAAACTTCACAAGTGATGGAATGTGAAAAGCCCTCTTCGGAGGCCCATTTCACCATAGTTGAAATGCTAAAAGACCTTTAATGGGACTAGCCAGAAAAAGAGAGTTCTCTTTCTCGATAGAAAGTTGTGGACTGACCGGTGGCACAGGACACTCGTTAACTAGCTTAGAACGTTTGTGCAAACAAACATCCAAGTAACTTGTGTCCACCCCGTGAATCCATCCAACCGAGAGAAGGAAACTCCAAACTTCCAGGCAAAAGCCCTACTCAGAGGTACACATTTCACCGTGATCTGAAATAAAACTTCACACGAGTCGAAATGTGAAAAGCCATCTTCGGAGGGCCGCTTCCTAGCGGTCAGAGAAAAAATAAAAGCCTCTCCCCTGAGGCAGAAACAAAAAAAGCCCTCTCCCTAGAGGCACAAACAAAAATCCCTCTTCCCAGAGGCACAATTAAACAAAAAGCCCTCTTCCCAGAGGCACAACCAAACAAATGCCCTCTTCGGAGGCACAAGCAGGACAAATGTAACGTTCGTGATTTTTCGTTGCCGAAAAACCGAAAAGTTATGGTTAAAGAAGAAGAAAAAGATAGAAGAAGAGAGAAAAGGATAGAACAGAACAGAAAACAACAACAGAACAACATCAGAATCTCACAATTCGCAGCGGATCAACATATAATAATAAAGGAATAATCTTTAAACAAAGAACTATATCAGTTATTACATTACATCATTTTACATTACATCATCAGAGGGTACAAAAACAAACAACAACAAATAGCGGAAAAGAAATACTATATACTAGTAATAAGCCATGCCATCTAGCTTGCCTCCAGCAACTCCTGAATTCCAGAATATCCTGATAAACCTTAACTCTTGACTGCCCGTGTGGAAATTGGTGGGCACCTAGAGTTTAGGATGGAAAACAATAAACTCCGGGTCAGTCATGTGACTGGTGTGAGAACTCAAAACAGTTTATCTTTAAAACAAAATAGAGGAATATTTTTAAAGTCAATTCGCAATGTTTTTTTAAAAATGAGACTACCATAAGGCCTCCCGCACACACACACAATGCAAACGCAGAATCGGAGGAGATTTCTCCTTATGATAGTCAAAGATGCTTGATACGCATTAAAAAGAAACATTTGATATTATTACTAGTGCATAGTGTAGGAAAAATTCATTTCGAAAGTAAAGATATAAATCTTAGCCAACATAGACATTTCGCACTTATGCCTACTATAGCTACCATGTTCAATAGCAGGTTACCGCCACATTCCATGGCAGGTTCTACAACTAAAACCGTACAAGTCTCGTATTGTTTCTTTGGATTTCCAACAAATGGTCAGGCCAAGGAACTTCCCATTGCCAAATGGAAACGCCTCTGGAATGACGTCCCGAGAACTAAACCGGATCTCTGCCAACACAAGGCCGGGTTACCCCTAACTGGGTAACTACTGACACGAATATGTCATCCCCCGATCGTAACCGATCTATCCGAGGATCCTCGACTTCCAACAATCACATAAGAATAATAATGCAGTAACCACATAGGCTAAGTATCTGGGCTCCATTCCACGATACCACCTCTATCCAGAAGGAATGACATACACTAAAGGGGCGCTACCCCCTAATAACCTTGCCGCATCCTTTCTGTTTTGACCATTTCCGGGGTGTGAGGTCCGACGAAATCTCGTCCACAAAGCCACGCTTTATACAAAAGCTGTGCTTTGGGTCGACAAATGATCATAGAAATGATCACCAAGATAAATGATCAAACAAATGATCATATCACAAATGATAAAACAATGATCATTTCACAGCAATACTCAGCATGCCACGCTACCAAATTGGGAGTATATCACTAATAACCTTCAACTATATAACCTCTGAGCTCGTACGTATCAGAGAAGGGTGTTAAGCTAAGAGAATAAATTCTCCACCACCAACAGAAATATATTTGAAAGAAATCAGCTTTATGTCTCAATTTGTAATGTCAGACATACAATCCATACAAGTCTGTTCCGGGATCGAACAAAACTGAAGGCACTTACAAAGAAGTCCTTGCATTCCGGATAATTTCAATCACGTCCGGACTTCTCGTCACTAAGGGCGATAAAACCTCTATATCGGAGATCAGCCGATGCAGAGTAACTCAACGGTAATCCTTCCGTTTTCAAACATATCCGGTCTTCAACACCGGTCATCAAATGCAATCCATTACGACGTATCACATATTCAGAATGAGTTATACGACCCCAAGGTCCTTTCCCGGCTAACCGAATAGTGAGCGCTTATTCAAAAATAAGTGTAGCATTCAAATTCAAGCAATTCACAACAAATACCCATTTAATGGTAAATATTGATAGTCAGTTATTTAACTATCAATAAAGATGCGCAACATCACCAGATTCCATATAATTTTCCAAATTATTTATTTTCCAAAACATCTTTACAAGATATATATATAAATAATTCCCATACTTTAAAAATAAATCAATGTTTATTTTTAAACAAATTTCCTTTTCATTTATAAATTCCATAATGAATTTATAATTCCTAAATATCTATGAATATACGATTTCCCAAATCGATTTCTAATATTCATTTTCAATTTATCTTTAAAAGATAAAGTCTCAAAATATTCAGTTCATATTGGAAAACATTTCCATACTTATTTAATAATAAGTAATTTACAAATCCATTCATTTTCAACACTTGGAAAATATTCAATATACTTAATATCGAAATTAAGTATATATTTCATTCTTTAAGGAAAACATTCACTTAACACATTTATTTGGGTCAAAACGAATGTTGCGTAAAACATCGTTACGACGACCCAAAATCACTAGTATAGGGATTCAAAATTAAAATAGATATATAAATCCCAATACTATACAAATTATTTCCTTTCAGAAACCATTTACTATAACAACAGTGTTATAGTCTACCATTTCCTTATTCCTCGATAACGTCTATTTCAACAATGAATGTTGAAATCTATGTATTCGATTTATAATACATTTTAAAACACATCGTAAAACGATTAACTTCATTTTATAATATTCATTTTCCCAAGCATATCCATTTTATTTGATAATATATTCACTGCCCAAAATCGTGAATATACTTCCTTAACCAATTTCAACTTTCAATTTATCAAATTCTATTGATTTCGAATTTATAATCAATGTCTATAAATTCCATTTCTATTTATAAGCTTCGATTTATAAATCTCCTTTATTAATCCAATTTAATTTATATAACTCAATTATATGCCAAAAGGCCATATTATAAGTTAAATGCTTATAATCCATTTTATTTACAAAATCTTTCTTTTAAAACTTCACAAATTATAAATCTTAATTACTTATAAGATTTCCTTTATAACCCTATTTTCAACATTAATAGAACTCCTTTTAAAATTCTATTATTTCGATTTATAAAATATATATTTTATAAATCTCAACTATAAACCATTTTTGCTTCATCAAAGATTTTAATTTAAATGCAAAAATCCGATTTATAATTTAATTCCTTAATATCTTTTGTCTTACAACATCTACTCATTCTATAACTTCACAATTCATAAATCTATAAATTTTCATTCACTTATGAATCCATTTATACTTCATTTTAACACTTATAAAAACTCGTTTTATAATTCCAATATTTTTAATTTTAAAATATCAAATTTATACATCTTTCATATAACCCATTTTAAAACAATTCAAAAATCCCAATTTAACTATTTTATAAATTTATTAACTACTTATCTCAAAAATCACCTTTTGTTTATATTTTGAAAAAATCTTAATTTTTATAATATAAAAATTTATAATGTTTTAATTATTTAAAATGAGTCAATTAGAAAATTAAATAAAACGTATACTTTCAAAAAATTACTTTAAAGATTCTTTTAAAAACCCAAATCATTATTTTAAAACTTTAAAAATGGATCCGATGATGCAACACATCAAATAGTCAATCACGACTTTCAAACATCATATATCGATATGATAATCAATCAAATATCCAAATATGTATAAATAAATAAATATGGTTGAGGAATCCAGTTGGATCCCTCCAACCTATTTCCCTGCATCCACAGACATTAGCACAATACCAATTCCGCTTCGAGACGGAATATCACGGTATATGGGATTTATAAAAATATCATCCGTTTACTAACGGCGCAATAGGGTCGCATCCGCTATATAATGCGGGAAATCAATCAACTACAATATATGCATATGCCAATATATATATATATATATATATATATTTCTATATATAGATATATCCTACAATATCTAATATCACAATCAAGCAAACAATCAATAACTGCAATTCCAACTTTAAATTTTTTGAGTGAGAAGTTCTCACCTTTATTTCTGTTTGCAGTCCATTTCTATTACGACTTGATTTTTCTTCACAACTTCGACCTTGCATAAATATTATACAAATTAATTAATATTCGAACCAATCAATAACCAATTTTTGTTCTTGATTGTTTAATTAATCAATAGTTTTATTTAAACCAATTTCTTCTTAAATAAATTTATTTTAACTAATTTTCCTTTTAAAATAATTCTAACTAGAAATTTCCAATTGAACTAAATTTCCTTTTTATAAATTAAATCAACTAACAAATTTTGGTTTTAACTAACACCTTTTTAATTTTAAACAATTTTTTTTTAGACTGTAGGTATATTAAATAACCAGACTAAATGTTGCTCTACCGAAATTATCTTTCTTTATCTGCCTACTATTTATTTCCTAGGCTATGTAGATTAGAAATCTATTTTATACAAATTCTTTTTTCAGTTTACTAAAAACCCGTAAGTTTCCAAATATATACATGTACATTCCTCTCTGTGAAAATCAAATACAGGTTATATAAAATTTCAAGATTTAAAACTAAATATGATTGCCTTACCGAACAACCCCAAGCCGAGATGCCTCAAACACTCATCCCGACATCATCATCGCAACGTCGACAGCAGCTCCGATCACCGAGCAACTTTCCACCACCGCAACCCTCATCACAAAACCACAACCTGCGAACCCTATCTCGAAGTTCGAGTTCCCCCAAATCCACCCTCGCGTTCTCCCAAACCCCAGCGTCGCTGCCTTCGAATCTTCCTTTCGAAGCTTTCAAACTCAAGAGCACGAAGAACTCGCGCCCCCCCTCGAATCGAACGCGATTGCCGCACTCCAGAATCACGGCCCCAAGCCCTTCCAGATGCTCGCGATCGCCTTGAGGAATCTTGAATCGATCGCGCGCGTGCCCTCATTTTTCTTTGTGATTTCGAAAATTTGGCTTCGGCTGTTAATTTTATTTTATTTTTCTTTTGAAACGAGTTCGAATAGATTCGAACTGGGGAAGATGAAAGAGACAACTCGGCTCGGTTCCTTTATGATTTTGAACGAAGAGAAATTTCGTTCCATTAAATTTTTTCCTTCCATCGGCCATTATTAGATTCGAACGAAGATTTTTCCTTTTGAAATCAAAATGAACTGCTCGCGTGATAAAAGAAACAAAGGAGACAAGAGAACGTGATACATCAAGGAGAACGTGCTTGCCTCCGTGATCATCTACGTGATTTTAGGCATAATGCTAGGCATGATTTTAGGGATGAAAAGTAACTGATGTGACAAATTATAAAAATTCAAATTGAATTCAATTTAAATTTGCAACGCGTTTACTCAACGTACGCTCACATAACAACTCCGAAAAATACGAAATTCGAAACCTGGTAATAATTCAATATTACGGACCTAATGGAACTGGTTTCGTCGAATTCCGAGACTGTGCCTCGAAAGGCTATTTTTAAATACCGATTCAAACGATAAAATTTCAAAACTGAACAAAGAAGTTTCGAATTCAATTCTGAAGCTTCTATTGCCTTCAGTATTATCAATATAAATTTTGCAAGCCTTTGAAATATTTTAAATCGGCTTAAAATTGAAGATTCAAATTTTTATTTAACTTCAATAGATTAAATTTTATAATTTAATCGCCAAATTCATTCTGATAATTTGAAATTCATGTCAACCCATCATTCAAATATTTAAAATTAATTAAATATTTCCAAATTAAATTGTTAAAAATTCTGGGTCATTACGATCTTTCCCCCTTAAAAGAATTTCGTCCCGAAATTACAAGTTAGGAAGAATGGTCCTTAACTCGTCTACTATTTTTCACAATCCAATTGTTTTATCAACTTACTAACCTAAATCTTTTTATTAAAGATTCATTATCATTCCAATTTCAATTATAAGTTTCAAACAATATTGTTTCCTTAACAATTCAAATTTAAAGTTAAATTCAAATTTCAAACTTTCAAATTTTCTCAAAAATTTTCTGACACTCTAAATTTTCGAAAAATTTCGCCAGCATCTCCTTTGCGCGGCTCGATCGGTACGACTACAAAATAGCACCACGGCCCCTCAGATTCAAAAAGAAAAGAGAAAGCCAAGTGGATGGAGAAGAAAATCACCAAATTTCATACTGAAATTGAAATACGTACCTTTTTGTCGAGCAATTCAATTTTTATCTTTGAAATCAAAATCCCAATTCCATTTCTTTTAATACACATGTATATCCTGCTATCCATAATATCCAATCACAATATTCAAACCATTTTGCCAATTTCAGTACAAAATTTCGATATATGCTTCTTATATCATCTTTAGCGTACTATTGGAGTTATACATTCATTTCCATTCAATCTTGCGTTTTAATTTCATTTGAATTAAATTCACAATTTCAATTATATTTGAATTCCGTTTAACTTATATTCTGAATATTGAATTTTATCAATCATCTTTTATTCACAACTGCACTATTTTAAATTAGTTCCCATTACTAATTCATTACAAGTACTGATTCATTTAATCTTGCACAATTCAAATTGGTTGTCAATATTTAGTTTTCAGTTTCAGTTTATAACCTCGTATATTTAAACTGGATTTCAAATTCCATATGAATTCAATTTACTTCATTTACTTGCAATTGTAAATTCATTCATTCATTCTCAATTTATTTCCATAATTCAATACTCAATTCCAATTCATTTTGATTACTCCAAATTTATTTTCAACTTAATAATATTCCATAAATATTTTTATATAGCATTCCAGAGTCTTTTCAACCTTTCAAAACCATTATTGAAAACAATTCAAATTATCCTTTGAGTTTCAAAACCAAACCCCAAATTTTCCAAACAGCTTCCACTTAAAACAATTTGGCAGCAATTCTTCTCTTGGAAACTCGAAAATGAACACCGATGATGTTGCAATCATCATCGGAATTATTCTCCAGCGACCTGAAAAAGTTTAGAGCTTTCATTCCTTCAAAACATTTTTCCAAATCCTTTGAATTTCATTTTCAAAACAAAAAGGGATTTAAACTTTCCAAATCTCCAAATTTCAAATCATTTCAAACACTTCTCTGGAATTTTATTTTAGATTATAAATCACATTTACAAATCTTTTACTTATATATTTTCACTTCTCATATATATGATTATTTTACAATTGTAAATCATTCTAATTATAATTCCATATTTTATAATTCTTCGTTTATACAATTATTGTTTTACAATTGTTGTTTCAATTTAACTTATTCAAACAACTTTTATTAACTTGCATATATCGTACATTTCAACAATCAACAATCAATTCATATACACTTAATAATCCTGAAAAATTATTCCTTTATATATAAAATATAATCAAGGTAAAATTATTTCATTTACCCAATTCAAAATGATACTATGTCGGCTTGCCTCGTTTAAGTGTTTAGTAACCCCTATCGATTACGGTTGTACACCCCGCACCGACCAGAATTCATAAACAGCTCAACGGATAAGCAAACACAATATAAAACAATTTTATATTCACTAACAAATACGCGGTCATATCTATTATTACACTCACACTCATTCTAAAGTACTACTGACTCTATCTCTAATGAGTAACACCCAACAGAGCCATGGTTGTCGCTTAACCATATGCTTTGATACCAAATGTAACGATCGCGACTTTTCGTTGCCGAAAAACCGAAAAGTTATGGTTAAAGAAGAAGAAAAAGATAGAAGAAGAGAGAAAAGGATAGAACAGAACAGAAAACAACAACAGAACAACATCAGAATCTCACAATTCGCAGCGGATCAACATATAATAATAAATGAATAATCTTTAAACAAAGAACTATATCAGTTATTACATTACATCATTTTACATTACATCATCAGAGTGTACAACAACAAACAACAACAAATAGCGGAAAAGAAATACTATATACTAGTAATAAGCCATGCCATCCAGCTTGCCTCCAGCAACTCCTGAATTCCAGAATATCCTGATAAACCTTAACTCTTGACTGCCCGTGTGGAAATTGGTGGGCACCCAGAGTTTAGGAAGGAAAACAATAAACTCCGAGTCAGTCATGTGACTGGTGTGAGAACTCAAAACAGTTTATCTTTAAAACAAAATAGAGGAATATTTTTAAAGTCAATTCGCAATGTTTTTTTAAAAATGAGACTACCATAAGGCCTCCCGCACACACACACAATGCAAACGCAGAATCGGAGGAGATTTCTCCTTATGATAGTCAAAGATGCTTGATACGCATTAAAAAGAAACATTTGATATTATTACTAGTGCATGGTGTAGGAAAAATTCATTTTGAAAGTAAAGATATAAATCTTAGCCAGCATAGGCATTTCGCACTTATCCCTACTATAGCTACCATGTTCAATAACAGGTTACCGCCACATTCCATGGCAGGTTCTACAACTAAAACAGTACAAGTCTCGTATTGTTTCTTTGGATTTCCAACAAATGGTCAGGCCAAGGAACTTCCCATTGCCACATGGAAACGCCTCTGGAATGACGTCCCGAGAACCAAACCGGATCTCTGCCAACACAAGGCCGGGTTACCCCTAACTGGGTAACTACTGACACGAATATGTCATCCCCCGATCGTAACCGATCTATCCGAGGATCCTCGATTTCCAACAAACACATAAGAATAATAATGCAGTAACCACATAGGCTAAGTACCTGGGCTCCATTCCATGATACCACCTCTATCCAGAAGGAATGAAATACACTAAAGGGGCGCTACCCCCTAATAACCTTGCCGCATCCTTCCTGTTTTGACCATTTCCGGGGTGTGAGGTCCGACGAAGTCTCGTCCACAAAGCCACGCTTTATACAAAAGCTGTGCTTTGGGTCAACAAATGATCATAGAAATGATCACCAAGATAAATGATCAAACAAATGATCATATCACAAATGATCAAACAATGATCATTTCACAGCAACACTCAGCATGCCACACTACCAAATTGGGAGTATATCACTAATAACCTTCAACTATATAACCTCTGAGCTCGTACGTCTCAGAGAAGGGTGTTAAGCTAAGAGAATAAATTCTCCGCCAGCAACATAAATATATTTGAAAGAAATCAGCTTTATGTCTCAATTTGCGCCACCAACAGAAATATATTTGAAAGAAATCAGCTTTATGTCTCAATTTGTAACGTCAGACATGCAATCCATACAAGTCTGTTCCGGGATCGAACAGAACCGAAGGCACTTACAAAGAAGTCCTTGCATTCCGGATAATTTCTAATCACGTCCGGACTTCCCGTCACTAAGGGTGATAAAACCTCTATATCGGAGATCAGCTGTTGCAGAGTAACTCAACGGTAATCCTTCCATTTTCAAAAATATCCGGTCTTCAACACCGGTCATTAAATGCAATCCATTACGACGTATCACATATTCGGAATGGGTTATACGACCCTAAGGTCCTTTCCCGGCTGACTCGAATAGTGGCGCTTATTCCAAAATAAGTGTAGCATTCAAATTCAAGCAATTTACAACAAATGCCTATTTAAAGGTAAATATTGATAGTCGGTTATTTAACTATCAATAAAGATGCGCAACATCACCAGATTCCAAATAATTTTTCAAATTATTTACTTTCCAAAACATCTTTACAAGATATATATATATGTATAAATAATTCCCATACTTTAAAAAAATCAATGTTTATTTTTAAACAAATTTCCTTTTCTTTTATAAATTCCATAATGAATTTATAATTCCTAAATATCTATGAATATACGATTTCCCAAACCGATTTCTAATATTCATTTTCAATTTATCTTTAAAAGATAAAGTCTCAAAATATTCAGTTCATATTGGAAAACATTTCCATACTTATTTAATAATAAGTAATTTACAAATCCATTCATTTTAAACACTTGGAAAATATTCAATATACTTAATATCGAAATTAAGTATATATTTCATTCTTTAAGGAAAACATTCACTTAACACATTTATTTGGGTCAAAACGAATGTTGCGTAAAACATCGTTACGACGACCCAAAATCACTAGTATAGGGATTCAAAATTAAAATAGATATATAAATCCCAATACTATACAAATTATTTCCTTTCGGAAACCATTTACTATAACAACAGTGTTATAGTCTACCATTTCCTTATTCCTCGATAATGTCTATTTCAACAATGAATGTTGAAATCTATGTATTCGATTTATAATACATTTTAAAACACATCATTAAACGATTAACTTCATTTTATAATATTCATTTTCCCAAGCATATCCATTTTATTTGATAATATATTCACTGCCCAAAATCATGAATATACTTCCTTAACCAATTTCAACTTTCAATTTATCAAATTCTATTGATTTCGAATTTATAATCAATGTCTATAAATTCCATTTCTATTTATAAGCTTTGATTTATAAATCTCCTTTATTAATCCATTTTATTTACAAAATCTTTCTTTTAAAACTTCACAAATTATAAATCTTAATTACTTATAAGATTTCCTTTATAACCCTATTTTCAACATTAATAGAACTCCTTTTAAAATTCTATTATTTCGATTTATAAAATATATATTTTATAAATCTCAACTATAAACCATTTTTGCTTCATCAAAGATTTTAATTTAAATTCAAAAATGCGATTTATAATTTAATTCCTTGATATCTTTTGTCTTACAACATCTATTCATTCTATAACTTCACAATTCATAAATCTATAAATTTTCATTCACTTATGAATCCATTTATACTTCATTTTAACACTTATAAAAACTCGTTTTATAATTCCAATATTTTTAATTTTAAAATATCAAATTTATACATCTTTCATATAACCCATTTTAAAACAATTCAAAAATCCCAATTTAACTATTTTATAAATTTATAACTACTTATCTCAAAAATCACCTTTTGTTTATATTTTGAAAAAATCTTAATTTTTATAATATAAAAATTTATAATGTTTTAATTATTTAAAATGAATCAATTAGAAAATTAAATAAAATGTATACTTTCAAAAAATTACTTTAAAGATTCTTTTAAAAACCAAAATCATTATTTTAAAACTTTAAAAATGGATCCGATGATGCAACACATCAAATAGTCAATCACGACTTTCAAACATCATATATCGATATGATAATCAATCAAATATCAAAATATATATAAATAAATAAATACGGTTGAGGAATCCAATTGGATCCCTCCAACCTGTTTCCCTGCATCCACAGACATTAGCACAATACCAATTCCGCTTCGAGACGGAATATCACGGTATATGGGATTTATAAAAATATCATCCGTTTACTAACGGCGCAATAGGGTCTCATCCGCTATATAATGCGGGAAATCAATCAACTGCAATATATACATATGCCAATATATATATATATATATATATATATATATATATATATAGATATATCCTACAATATCTAATATCACAATCAAGCAAGCAATCAATAACTGCAATTCCAACTTTAAATTTTTTGAGTGAGAAGTTCTCACCTTTATTTCTGTTTGCAGTCCATTTCTATTACGACTTGATTTTTCTTCACAACTTCGACCTTGCATAAATATTATACAAATTAATTAATATTCGAACCAATCAATAACCAATTTTTGTTCTTGATTGTTTAATTAATCAATAGTTTTATTTAAACCAGTTTCTTCTTAAATAAATTTATTTTAACTAATTTTCCTTTTAAAATAATTCTAACTAGAAATTTCCAATTGAACTAAATTTCCTTTTTATAAATTAAATCAACCAACAAATTTTGGTTTTAACTAACACCTTTTTAATTTTAAACAATTTTTTTTAGACTGTAGGTATATTAAATAACCAGACTAAATGTTGCTCTACCGAAATTATCTTTCTTTATCTGCCTACTATTTATTTCCTAGCCTATGTAGATTAGAAATCTATTTTATACAAATTCTTTTTTCAGTTTACTAAAAACCCGTAAGTTTCCAAAAATATACATGTACATGCCTCACTGTGAAAATCAAATACAGGTTATATAAAATTTCAAGATTTAAAACTAAATATGATTGCCTTACCGAACAACCCCAAGCCGAGATGCCTCAAACACTCATCCCGACATCATCATCGCAACGTCGACTGCAGCTCCGATCACCGAGCAACTTTCCACCACCGCAACCCTCATCACAAAACCACAACCTGCGAACCCTATCTCGAAGTTCGAGTTCCCCAAAATCCACCCTCGCGTTCGCCCAAACCCCAGCGTCGCCGCCTTCGAATCTTCCTTTCGAAGCTTTCAATCTCGCGAGCACGAGAACTCGCGACCTCCCTCGAATCGAACGTGATTGCCGCACTCCAGAATCACGGCCCCAAGCCCTTCCAGATGCTCGCGATGGCCTTGAGGAATCGTGAATCGATCGCGCGCGTGCCCTCTTTTTTCTTTGTGATTTCGAAAATTTGGCTTCGGCTGTTAATTTTATTTTATTTTTCTTTTGAAACGAGTTCGAATAGATTCGAACTGGGGAAGATGGAAGAGACAACTCGGCTCAGTTCCTTTATGATTTTGAACGAAGAGAAATTTCGTTCCATTAAATTTTTTCCCCCCATCGACCATTATTAGATTCGAACGAAGATTTTTCCTTTTGAAATCAAAATGAACTGCTCGCGTGATAAAAGAAACAAAGGAGACAAGATAACGTGATACTTCAAGGAGAACGTGCTTGCCTCCGTGATCATCTACGTGATTTTAGGCATAATGCTAGGCATGATTTTAGGGATGAAAAGTAACTGATGTGACAAATTATAAAAATTCAAATTGAATTCAATTTAAATTTGCAACGCGTTTACTCAACGTACGCTCACATAACAACTCCGAAAAATACGAAATTCGAAACCTGGTAATAATTCAATATTACGACCTAATGGAACTGGTTTCGTCGAATTCCGAGACTGTGCCTCGAAAGGCTATTTTTAAATACCGATTCAAACGATAAAATTTCAAAACTGAACAAAGAAGTTTCGAATTCAATTCTGAAGCTTCTATTGCCTTCAGTATTACCAATATAAATTTTGCAAGCCTTTGAAATATTTTAAATCGGCTTAAAATTGAAGATTCAAATTTTTATTTAACTTCAATAGATTAAATTTTATAATTTAATCGCCAAATTCATTCTGATAATTTGAAATTCATGTCAACCCATCATTCAAATATTTAAAATTAATTAAATATTTCCAAATTAAAATGTTAAAAATTCTGGGTCGTTACAATCTTTCCCCCTTAAAAGAATTTCGTCCCGAAATTACAAGTTAGGAAGAATGGTCCTTAACTCGTCTACTATTTTTCACAATCCAATTGTTTTATCAACTTACTAACCTAAATCTTTTTATTAAAGATTCATTATCATTCCAATTTCAATTATAAGTTTCAAACAATATTGTTTCCTTAACAATTCAAATTTAAAGTTAAATTCAAATTTCAAACTTTCAAATTTTCTCAAAAATTTTCTGACACTCTAAATTTTCGAAAAATTTCGCCAGCATCTCCTTTGCGCGGCTCGATCGGTACGACTACAAAATGGCACAACGGCCCCTCAGATTCAAAAAGAAAAGAGAAAGCCAAGTGGCTGGAGAAGAAAATCACAAAATTTCATACTGAAATTGAAATACGTACCTTTTTGTCGAGCAATTCAATTTTTATCTTTGAAATCAAAATCCCAATTCCATTTCTTTTAATACACATGTACATCCTGCTATCCATAATATCCAATCACAATATTCAAACCATTTTGCCAATTTCATTACAAAACTTCGATATATGCTTCTTATATCATGTTTAGCTTACTATTGGAGTTATACATTCATTTCCATTCAATCTTGTGTTTTAATTTCATTTGAATTAAATTCACAATTTCAATTATATTTGAATTCCGTTTAACTTATATTCTGAATATTGAATTTTATCAATCATCTTTTATTCACAACTGCACTATTTTAAATTAGTTCCCATTACTAATTCATTACAAGTTCTAATTCATTTCATCTTGCACAATTCAAATTGGTTGTCAATATTCCGTTTTCAGTTTCAGTTTATAACCACGTATATTTAAACTGGATTTCAAATTCCATATGAATTCAATTTACTTCATTTACTTGCAATTGTAAATTCATTCATTCATTCTCAATTTATTTCCATAATTCAATACTCAATTCCAATTCATTTTGATTACTCCAAATTTATTTTCAACTTAATAATATTCCATAAATATTTTTATATAGCATTCCAGAGTCTTTTCAACCTTTCAAAACCATTATTGAAAACAATTCAAATTATCCTTTGAGTTTCAAAACCAAACCCCAAATTTTCCAAACAACTTCCATTTAAAACAATTTGGCAGTAATTCTTCTCTTGGAAACTCGAAAATGAACACCGATGATGTTGCAATCATCATCAGAATTATTCTCCAGCGACCTGAAAAAGTTTAGAGCTTTCATTCCTTCAAAACATTTTTCCAAATCCTTTGAATTTCATTTTCAAAACAAAAAGGGATTTAAACTTTCCAAATCTCCAAATTTCAAATCATTTCAAACACTTCTCTGGAATTTTATTTTAGATTATAAATCACATTTACAAATCTTTTACTTATATATTTTGACTTCTCATATATAAGATTATTTTACAATTTTAAATCATTCTAATTATAATTCCATACTTTATAATTCTTCGTTTACACAATTATTCTTTTACAATTGTTTTTTCAATTTAACTCATTCAAACAACTTTTATTAACTTGCATATATCGTACATTTCAACAATCAACAACCAATTCATATACACTTAATAATCCTGAAAAATTATTCCTTTATATATAAAATATAATCAAGGTAAAATTATTTCATTTACCCAATTCAAAATGATACTATGTCGGCTTGCCTCGTTTAAGTGTTTAGAAACCCCTATCGATTACGGTTGTACACCCCGCACCGACCAGAATTCATAAACAGCTCAACGGATAAGCAAACACAATATAAAACAATTTTATATTCACTAACAAATACGCGCTCATATCTATTATTACACTCACACTCATTCTAAAGTACTACTGACTCTATCTCTAATGACTAACACCCAACAGAGCCATGGTTGTCGCTTAACCATATGCTCTGATACCAAATGTAACGATCGCGATTTTTCGTTGCCGAAAAACCGAAAAGTTATGGTTAAAGAAGAAGAAAAAGATAGAAGAAGAGAGAAAAGGATAGAATAGAACAGAAAACAACAACAGAACAACATAAGAATCTCACAATTCGCAGCGGATCAACATATAATAATAAATGAATAATCTTTAAACAAAGAACTATATCAGTTATTACATTACATCATTTTACATTACATCATCAGAGTGTACAACAACAAACAACAACAAACAGCAGAAAAGAAATACTATATACTAGTAATAAGCCATGTCATCCAGCTTGCCTCCAGCAACTCCTGAATTCCTGAATATCCTGATAAACCTTAACTCTTGACTGCCCGTGTGGAAATTGGTGGGCACCCAGAGTTTAGGAAGGAAAACAATAAACTCCGATTCAGTCATGTGACTGGTGTGAGAACTCAAAACAGTTTATCTTTAAAACAAAATAGAGGAATATTTTTAAAGTCAATTCGCAATGTTTTTTTAAAAATGAGACTACCATAAGGCCTCCCGCACACACACACAATGCAAACGTAGAATCGGAGGAGATTTCTCCTTATGATAGTCAAAGATGCTTGATACGCATTAAAAAGAAACATTTGATATTATTACTAGTGCATAATGTAGGAAAAATTCATTTCGAAAGTAAAGATATAAATCTTAGCCAGTATAGACATTTCGCACTTATGCCTACTATAGCTACCATGTTCAATAGCAGGTTACCGCCACATTCCATGGCAGGTTCTACAACTAAAACCGTACAAGTTTCGTATTGTTTCCTTGGATTTCCAACAAATGGTCAGGCCAAGGAACTTCCCATTGCCACATGGAAACGCCTCTGGAATGACGTCCCGAGAACCAAACCGGACCTCTGCCAACACAAGGCCGGGATACCCCTAACTGGGTAACTACTGACACGAATATGTCATCCCCCGATCGTAACCGATCTATCCGAGGATCCTCGATTTCCAACAAACACATAAGAATAATAATGCAGTAACCACATAGGCTAAGTACCTGGGCTCCATTCCATGATACCACCTCTATCCAGAAGGAATGACATACACTAAAGGGGCACTACCCCCTAATAACCTTGCCGCATCCTTCCTGTTTTGACCATTTCCGGGGTGTGAGGTCCGACGAAGTCTCGTCCACAAAGCCACGCTTTATACAAAAGCTGTGCTTTGGGTCAACAAATGATCATAGAAATGATCACCAAGATAAATGATCAAACAAATGATCATATCACAAATGATCAAACAATGATCATTTCACAGCAACACTCAGCATGCCACACTACCAAATTGGGAGTATATCACTAATAACCTTCAACTATATAACCTCTGAGCTCGTACATCTCAGAGAAGGGTGTTAAGCTAAGAGAATAAATTCTCCGCCACCAACAGAAATATATTTGAAAGAAATCAGCTTTATGTCTCAATTTGCGCCACCAACAGAAATATATTTGAAAGAAATCAGCTTTATGTCTCAATTTGTAATGTCAGACATACAATCCAAACAAGTCTGTTCCAGGATCGAACAGAACCGAAGGCACTTACAAAGAAGTCCTTGCATTCCGGATAATTTCTAATCACGTCCGGACTTCCCGTCACTAAGGGAGATAAAACCTCTATATCGGAGATCAGCCGATGCAGAGTTACTCATCGGTAATCCTTCCGTTTTCAAAAATATCCGGTCTTCAACACCGGTCATTAAATGCAATCCATTACGACGTATCACATATTCGGAATGGATTATACGACCCTAAGGTCCTTTCCCGGCTAACTCGAATAGTGAGCGCTTATTCAAAAATAAGTGTAGCATTCATATTCAAGCAATTAACAACAAATGCCTATTTAAAGGTAAATATTGATAGTCGGTTATTTAACTATCAATAAAGATGCGCAACATCACCAGATTCCAAATAATTTTCCAAATTATTTATTTTCCAAAACATCTTTACAAGATATATATATATGTATAAATAATTCCTATACTTTAAAAAAAATCAATGTTTATTTTTAAACAAATTTCCTTTTCTTTTATAAATTCCATAATGAATTTATAATTCCTAAATATCTATGAATATACGATTTCCCAAACCGATTTCTAATATTCATTTTCAATTTATCTTTAAAAGATAAAGTCTCAAAATATTCAGTACATATTGGAAAACATTTCCATACTTATTTAATAATAAGTAATTTACAAATCCATTCATTTTAAATACTTGGAAAATATTCAATATACTTAATATCGAAATTAAGTATATATTTCATTCTTTAAGGAAAACATTCACTTAACACGTTTATTTGGGTCAAAACAAATGTTGCGTAAAATATCGTTACGACGACCCAAAATCACTAGTATAGGGATTCAAAATTAAAATTGATATATAAATCCCAATACTATACAAATTATTTCCTTTCGGAAACCATTTACTATAACAACAGTGTTATAGTCTACTATTTCCTTATTCCTCGATAATGTCTATTTCAACAATGAATGTTGAAATCTATGTATTAGATTTATAATACATTTTAAAACACATCATTAAACGATTAACTTCATTTTATAATATTCATTTTCCCAAGCATATCCATTTTATTTGATAATATATTCACTGCCCAAAATCATGAATATGCTTCCTTAACCAATTTCAACTTTCAATTTATCAAATTCTATTGATTTCGAATTTATAATCAATGTCTATAAATTCCATTTCTATTTATAAGCTTCGATTTATAAATCTCCTTTATTAATCCATTTAATTTATATAACTTAATTATATGCCAAAAGTCCATATTATAAGTTAAATGCTTATAATCCATTTTATTTACAAAATCGTTCTTTTAAAACTTCACAAATTATAAATCTTAATTACTTATAAGATTTCCTTTATAACCTTATTTTCAACACTAATAGAACTCCTTTTAAAATTCTATTATTTTGATTTATAAAATATATATTTTATAAATCTCAACTATAAACCATTTTTGCTTCATCAAAGATTTTAATTTAAATGCAAAAATCCGATTTATAATTTAATTCCTTAATATCTTTTGTCTTACAACATCTATTCATTCTATAACTTCACAATTCATAAATCTATAAATTTTCATTCACTTATGAATCCATTTATACTTCATTTTAACACTTATAAAAACTCGTTTTATAATTCCAATATTTTTAATTTTAAAATATCAAATTTATACATCTTTCATATAACCCATTTTAAAACAATTCAAAAATCCCAATTTAACTATTTTATAAATTTATTAACTACTTATCTCAAAAATCACCTTTTTTTTATATTTCGCAAAAATCTTAATTTTTATAACATAAAAATTTATAATGTTTTAATTATTTAAAATGAATCAATTCGAAAATTAAATAAAATGTATACTTTCAAAAAATTACTTTAAATATTCTTTTAAAAACCAAAATCATTATTTTAAAACTTTAAAAATGGATCCGATGATGCAACATATCAAATAGCCAATCACGACTTTCAGACATCATATATCGATATGATAATCAATCAAATATCATATAAATAAATAAATACGGTTGAGGAATCCAGTTGGATCCCTCCAACCTGTTTCCCTGCATCCACATACATTAGCACAATACCAATTCCGCTTCGAGACGGAATATCACGGTATATGGATTTATAAAAATATCATCCGCTTACTAACGGCGCAATAGGGTCTCATCCGCTATATAATGCGGGAAATAAATCAACTGTAATATATACATATGCCAATATATATATGTTGCTATATATAGATATATCCTACAATATCTAATATCACAATCAAGCAAACAGTCAATAACTGCAATTCCAACTTTAAATTTTTTAAGTGAGAAGTTCTCACCTTTATTTCCGTTTGCAGTCCATTTCTATTACAACTTGATTTTTCTTCACAACTTCGACCTTGTATAAATATTATACAAATTAATTAATATTCGAACCAATCAATAATCAATTTTTGTTCTTGATTGTTTAATTAATCAATAGTTTTATTTAAACCAATTTCTTCTTAAGTAAATTTATTTTAACTAATTTTCCTTTTAAAATAATTTTGACTAGAAATTTCCAATTGAACTAAATTTCCTTTTTATAAATTAAATCAACTAACAAATTTTGGTTTTAACTAACACCTTTTTAATTTTAAACAAATTTTTTTTTAGACTGTAGGTATATTAAATAACCAGACTAAATGTTGCTTTACCGAAATTATCTTTCTTTATCTGCCTACTATTTATTTCCTAGCCTATGTAGATTAGAAATCTATTTTATACAAATTCTATTTTCAGTTTACTAAAAACCTGTAAGTTTCCAAATATATACATGTACATGCCTCACTGTGAAAATCAAATACAGGTTATATAAAATTTCAAGATTTAAAACTAAATATGATTGCCTTACCAAACAACCCCAAGCCGAGATGCCTCAAACACTCATCCCGACATCATCATCGCAACGTCGACTGCAGCTCCGATCACCGAGCAACTTTCCACCACCACAACCCTCATCACAAAACCATAACATGCGAACCCTATCTCGAAGTTCGAGTTCCCCCAAATCCACCCTCGCGTTCGCCCAAACCCCAACGTCGCCGCCTTTGAATCTTCCTTTCGAAGCTTTCAAACTCGCGAGCACGAAGAACTCGCGGCCTCCCTCGAATCGAACGCGATTGCCGCACTCCAGAATCATAGCGCCAAGCCCTTCCAGATGCTCGCGATGGCCTTGAGGAATCGCAAATCGATCGCGCGCGTGCCCTCTTTTTTCTTTATGATTTCGAAAATTTGGCTTCGGCTGTTATTTTTTTTTTTTTTTGAAACGAGTTCGAATAGATTCGAACTGGGGAAGATGGAAGAGACAACTCGGCTCGGTTCCTTTATGATTTTGAATGAAGAGAAATTTCATTCCATTAAAAAAAATTTCCCCTATCGGCCATTATTAGATTCGAACGAAGATTTTTCCTTTTGAAATCAAACTGAACTGCTCGCGTGATAAAAGAAACAAAGGAGACAAGAGAACGTGATGCTTCAGGGAGAACGTGCTTGCCTCCATGATCATCTACGTGATTTTAGGCATAATGCTAGGCATTATTTTAGGGATGAAAAGTAACTGATGTGACAAATTATAAATTAAAATTCAAATTGAATTCAATTTAAATTTGCAACGCGTTTACTCAACGTACGCTCACATAACAACTCCGAAAAATATGAAATTAGAAACCTGGTAATAATTCAATATTACGGACCCAATGGAACTTGTTTCGTCGAATTCTGAGACTGTGCCTCGAAAGGCTATTTTCAAATACCGATTCAAACGATAAAATTTCAAAACTGAACAAAGCAGTTTCGAATTCAATTCTGAAGCTTCTATTACCTTCAGTGTTATCAATATAAATTTTACAAGCCTTTGAAATATTTTAAATCAGCTTAAAATTGAAGATTCAAATTTTTATTTAACTTTAATAGATTAAATTTTATAATTTAATCGCCAAATTCATTCTGATAATTTGAAATTCAAGTCAAACCATCATTCAAATATTTAAAATTAATTAAATATTTCCAAAATAAATTGTTAAAAATTCTGGGTCGTTACATCAAAGCCCTTTTTCGGAGGCCTACTGTACCACGAAGGAAAATTCACTTGCCAAAATAAAAGTGACTTTATCTAAAAGTGAAGTGCAAAAACTTCGCGACAAAAAAAAGAGAAAACTTCTCCAATACGAGGCGCATTCTACTAAATCAGAAAAATATTTCCTTAAAACGGAAATATTATCCTATAAAGTACAGATGCAAACCTCCTTCAAATGGAAAAGTTGTTCTCTAAAGAAAGAGCACAAGTCTTCTCGAAACAGAAGAGTTGTTCCCCAAAATTCTGCCAATGTGAAAGAGATTGCAATAAACCATGGTATGGGGGCAATATAATATAATCGTGAAAATAAAAACAATTTTCAAGCAACATACCATAGGTTTACTGCAACATCACATAGGGAAAATAAAGAAACTTGTATAAAAAAAAGAATAAGTGCATTCTCAAATACAGACAGAAGTTTGTACAAGTAAAAGAATCATTTTATTCCATACTATAAGAATTTTATACATGTGCAGGTTTCAAAACAAAAGAAGCGGGTCGGTACCTGCACAATCGCCGGTCAACATAAGTCTTTGTACATACAAGCAAAAAAAGCGAAAAAACAAGACAAGAAGCATAAGTCCCAAGCCCGTCATTTCTTCTTGCTGCCACCATTCGAGCCTACGCCTGGCCGGATGATCAATTTTTGGGGACGGCTTGTGAGAGTAGGGAAAGAAAGAGGAAGAAGTGCAATTGGGCGTTCTTCTGTTTTTTCCTCGCCAGCAGAAGCTTCTTTTTTTTTAGACTCCGCGTTTCACCCTCTTTTTAGGAGAAGATTCACTGCCCGGAGAGAAAAGTGTGGATAATGTTATGTCATCAGAAGCAGTCTGTTATGGAGTTCTCTCGCCTTCTTCAGGTTCTTCGACCTTCTGTTCTTGAGAAACGACCGGGTCATCCAAGCCTTGAAGGGCTTCTATCTGCTCCTCCTGCGACCCCGGTTGAGAAACGGAAGGGGGGGTAATCTGAAGAGGCGGAAAGGAAACAATTGGAAGAGGGGAAGGCTGAGCAATACTTGGTGCTTTTTCTATAGGAGAAGAAAAGTTAAAGTTAGTATTCCTCATAAAAAGAGGGGATAATGGCTCATCGACACTTAAGAAATAAGCAAGGAGCTCATCGAACTTGGTCGAAGCGAACAAGCAGTCCACTTGAGCGAGAACAACGTTGAGGTTACCTGGAGGAAGTAGACTTTACTATGTGAACTTCGAAGTCCTGCGCTTCAGCGCTTTCTTGAGTCTCATCTCCAGTGTGGGCGGTGACACTTTCAATAACGGCTTTAGCAGGAGGAGGAGAATGAGAACTGGAGCCGGTAATATCGATATCGGCCGAAACTAAAGGTAGAACTGGGTCGGTTGAGATTGTCTTTCCTAAATGTTCTCCTTCTGTCGTTTTCAGCTCTCTCTTTGGCAAGTTGCTCCTTTCCCCTGGCAAGAGCGGCACATGCATCATCATCTAGATAATGCGCCATTAAATCTACCTCGGCATATCCGGGTCCTCCAAACAGATCAAGTATGGCTTCCCACACTTTGGCCAAAGTGATTTCATATGCCGGCCCCAAAAAATTAAGGCTACCGCGCCCCATAACGCTATGGATGTAAAACTCGAATAGAGTGGAGCTGACTTCAGCTTTAATTGCCATATGAGATTCATCGGCTGCAGCTTTGCCGGCAATAGCTTTATCACGCTCCTTATCAACTTCAGAAAGTTGAGTTTTGAGCAGTTCAATCTCCAAGTTCTGGGCGTTGGTTTTCTCTCGAAGTTGAGCAACATTAGCCCGCTAGCTTTCTACAGCTTGCTGCTGCGCTTCAAATTTGGCTTCAACATCTATCTGCGCCGCATGAGCGTCTCTCACTTGTTTTTGAAGCACTTCCTCTCTTTGAGAGTAGGAAGTGGAAGAAGTGGCGAGCTCTTCCTTAAGTTTTTCAACTTCTGCTTCAAGTTTCTCATTATAGGTGGCTATGCTCCTCATTTCCGCATCATGCTGCTCAAGAGTTTTCTGCCATTCAGATTTGTCGTTTTCCATTATTAGCATGGCCTCAAGATTTGCATGGTTTACCCTTTAGAGCTCGTCGACAAGCTTTTGCCAACCCGACATTCTCTCAATATCGAGTTTGACGGCATCTAGATTGCGCAGCATGGCTTGCTTGTCAATCGGGACCAAATCAAGGTCAAAGCGCACTCCCTTCAAGCACCAATATGGAAACCGACTTTGAAGAGTGGCCGAGCCTTGTCCAACCTGATATGAGGGCCTGCCAATAATTGTTTGAATATCAGTACGAGTAAGGACAGGAGATTGAGAAGGTACGGGAGCAGCGAGCCTTTCAGGAAGTTCAGACGCCGGCTTTTCACCATGTTTGGCCCTTTTACTCGCATCTTCAGGGATGTGGCTTTTTCCTTTATCATCATGGGATTTCCGTTTATGAGAATCATCTTCCCTCTGGGAAGAGTCAGGTCGCTCATCTCGTCTTTCGTGGCGTTCTTCATAGGCGCGCCTTTCACGAGCCTTCCTCGCAGCTCTTTCTTCGTCAGTTTCCCAAGAGGCAGGAAGATACCTCCTAGGGTCATAAGCACCGCGCTTCCCATAACGCTGAAAATCGTCGTAGTAGGAGCCACTTCTTCCCATAGGATAATCTGAAAATGAAGAAAAGATAAACTCAGAAATCTTGAAAGCAAGAGAAGTTGAACGCATATAAGTGTTGAAAAGTCCTAAGTGTGTAACGTGCAAACTACGTGCATCGAATCACGAACCACTGCTGGGTTGGGAGGTGATGTTGGATTTAACAGCCAGTGTCAACTCTTGGGCTGAAGGAGTTTGTTGCAGAACGAATGTCGCTTAGACTGCTGGAGAAGTAACTTTAGCAGTGATAGGATCATCTTTAAAAAGCTCCTGTGAAGTAATCATCAGGTCGCTCAACCCCTCAAAAGTATCATCACCGCTGTGCCTAGCGGTACTTATTCTCTCAGCTCCTTCGTCACCAGATTTCCTGGATTGTTGAGGAGGCTCCTCTTCTTCAATGATCGGGGCAAGTGCTTTGCCAGATGACCCCGCAACATCAATTGAAGTAGAACACTTTACCAAGGAAGTCTCAACAGTATGTTCTTTCGGTGTAAGTTCTCCAATGGGAACTGGGGAATCCGATGTTTTTACTGGAGAGTCGAGGACTTCATGAGTTTGGGTAGAACGAGAAGGGTGCAAAAGCCCGTGTTGGTGCAGAAGTTCATCTTTCAGCAAAAACTTAATACTTCTTTCTTCAACCGGCACGACACTTAATCTATCAAAAGTCGCCTTGTGACTGGGATTTCTAGAGGGAGGAGGAAGTGCTGTAAAAGAAAAGAATGACGTTAGCGCTTAGCAATTCGGATCTTGAAAAGCTTAAACGTAAAGAATGGGGATGAGCAATCTTACTTCCTATTCTCCAGATGGCATAAAATCCTAGGGGGCAGCGAATGAAGAAGTATTGATTCAGAAAACTGTGAGCACTTTCGAAAAGATCAGCGATAAGTTTACGGTTTCTGGCACTTCTCACGAGTATAATGGAGGGGTGCTCTTTATTCTTTGCGAATGTGCATAAGTAGAAGATTTCTTCGATGCTCGGAAGACGGTTAAGTGTCCTCCTGAATAAAACACACAATCCCATTAGGATGGCGTAGCCATTAGGATGTAGTTAAAAGGAAGAGATGGTTAGCCGGAAAAGGAGTTGATGAAGAAATTCATTTAAAGGAGGAATGGCACCACAAAGGCACATCTGGCGGTTGACGGTGACAAAACCGAGAGGTGGCCTGTCAGCAGTATCATTTGGGTCAGGAAGTATAGCATCCGCTTCGGCAATCCCAAATTGAATACGTAATTGGTTGAATGCCCGCTGACTCAGGGTAGTTGGAGTTCTCTCCGGAGGATTATCCAATTGGTTGGCTATCGAGAAGACTCCTTCAGATTGCTCGATTATCTCTTCTTCAGAAGACATTCTACACAAGGAACTGGATATTCAAATATGAAGGTGCACGTTTCCTAAATGTGCGAAGTGTTGTGCAGAACTAATAAAATTACGAGAAAATATAACTAAAATTAAACTAGTTAATAGTTGTCAGTTAAAAAGCTTCAGGGCTTGTTGTTTTAAGTTCAAGTATAGTGTTGAAGCAAACAGATTAACTTTGGTTGATTAATTCAGCATTGCTTTAATACTTCACTTGAGTTTGTTGATTCACAGCATTTCATATAATTTCTTTAAGTTGATTATCTTTTATCGACTAATATGTCATTCGATGTGGGCTGTCAATGGCAGTATATTCGCCCTAGTTTTCTGCAAATGTTGTGTTCAGCAGGTTGTTAGCTTACAACTGAATATAATTTGTTAAGAAGTACAGCAAGGTCATGCAAGTTATCTTGGCAGTTCAGGCGAAGAATTCAAGTTAAAGTGATGTCAATCAAAGTTCAAACAGTTCAAAGTTCAAGCAGTTCATTCTAGCAGTTCAAGTTAGAAGTACAGTCAACTTCTATCAAAATTCTGAAGCTTTCAAGTTTTGTTCAAGTCCTTAAGTCACAATCCAAGTCAAAAAATCCTCTAAGTTCAAGGTCGCTCACGACCTAACAGATTGGATTGAGATTGGTCTAGGTCGCAAGAAGCAACTCAAAAATTGTTTAAGTCCTAAGTCATTCGCACGACCTACTCACTAAGTCGTTCACACGACCTACTCACTAAGTCGTTCAGCCCCTTTTTTAGGTCGTAAGGATCCTTAGGTCGCACCAATTCTTTAAACCGTTTGTCGAGTTAAGTCTCATGATTCATGTCTCAAACCATTAAAGCCCTAAGTCGTTCAAGGCTCCTAAGTCTAGCATGACCTAACTCCCCTCAACTCGCTAACTCTTCTTCTCTTAGCAAATCACCTAACCCGTTAACCCAATAACCTGTTAACCCCTCTACGATCAAATCCACCGTATCTCCACACCACCAAATCACCCAAAACCAACGCAAATCGCCTCTGATCCATCACAAACCCAATGCGCTGTTGTACTCTCGTGAATCACAGCGACAATGTGTCCAAAAACGATCAAAAGTTAACCGTGACATGATCCACGGCAAAATGCAGCATGCAAGGTCGGGATAGGGCCGAAAACTGGGGGATTCACAATTCAATGGTGGTCGTGGTTGAATAATGGCCGAATTCACTTACGTAGCGAGATTGAGGAGATGATGATCAAATCAGCAAGTAGATTTGCTTCAAAAATTCTCGACCTCAAAGATGGTAATGGCGGCAGCAGAATACAATAAGGTGAAGGAAGAAGAAAATGACCTAACGGCTTATATAAGGGAGAGAAAGGAACACGAATCGACACAAGCGACCTAACTCCTTCATAAGTCGCCCGCGACTTAACGACCTAAGCTAGCACGGGTTAAAAGGTATCGAAGCACACGACCTAACTCTTAGGCGTATACTTCGAGGGGCAAGTGTTAACCCTCTTCTTTCTACGACCCGACGACCTAAAGAAAGTAGCGACTCAACTAGCCAGCGACTTACAGAGCTCAGCAACCTAAAGAATTGAAAGGTCCAGCGACCTAAAGGAGTAGATGGTTCAGCGACCTATGAGTTAACGAGTTAACGACTTATGTGAAGGCACGACCTAACTACCTAAGGGAGTAAGCGACCTAACACATAAAGCGGCTCAGCAAGTTGAACGACCTAGTCGCTAAATGGACTGAGCGACCTAGCGCACCAACGACCTATGAACTGAGGTGACCTAGTGACTTAAATATATACGCGGCCTAGCGAGTTAATAAGGTGAGCGACCTAATAGTGATAAAGTTTTGCAACGAGCCAAGGAATTACGACCTAACGGACTAATGGACCAACAGCGGGTTAATGACCTAAAGTGTGAACGAGTTAACTTAGACGCGACCTAACAGGAATGGAGCTCTCTAACGACCTGTACCTAAGTCGTCCACAACCCAAACATACCAAAGGAGCTTCCTATGCCGCCTCCTACCTAGGTCAACCACGACCTACGACTTGCTAGTATCTCCATAACGATCAAGTGTACCACGTATAAGCCGTAAACGACTCCCACTAGGTCGCGAGCGACCTACGACCTATCCAAGGTCGTTTGCAACCTATGACCTAAAGCCGAACTCTCCTATAAATACGACGCTAGCTCCAACATTTAGGGGATCTTTTTGGGCTCATTCCTCGAACACCGATACTCTGCTGAATTCTCGAGTCACTCGACACTTCAAACACGAAAGGCATCTCAACTAACTTCAAGAGGAAATCTAACAAAATCAACATGGATTCAAAGAATTCTTCTACATCGGAGTTCTAGTTGTTTGTCTCATCAGTATTGTAATTGGAGATTATTGTAAAGTTGTAATTGGTTCAGTAATAAAGAGGATTAAAGTGGATGTAGGCTTAACCTTAAGCCGAACTACTATAAAACTGTTGTCTTTTCCTGCTTTCTCTGTGACTTTTCTACTTGTTTTCAATTCCCGTGTTCATGGGTGGTGCTTTCACTTAATATATACATACGCCGGGGTGTTAGCGTTCAATTTTTAGCATTAACACACATAATCATGCCGTTAATCGAAGTACTGGGTTCATTCCATTTCAAGTAGTATATTCAGCAATTCCGAAGGGACCGTTGGATTTGTCGACAGTTCCACGTCAGAAAGGGGTTGTTAAACGAGCTTGTGATTTCATGAATGAGTTGTAGGAGTGTCACAAGATTGTTCATGAACGATTTCTTAAGTCAAATGAGAAGTACAAGCAACTGGTAGATAAGGAGCGAAGGAGTATGGACTTCCAAGAGGGTGATTTTGTTTACGCAGTATTGACGAAAGATCATTTTCCAGTTGGAACTTACAACAAATTAAAAGCCTGAAAGATTGGTCCAATAGAGATCTTGAAGAAGAATAGTGAGAATGCGTATCAGTTGAGACTGCCGAATCATATCCACATTGCCGACGTTTTCAACGTCAAACACTTGATTCCATATCACGGGGATAAGTGTGTCGAAGAAGAGGAAAGTGTGAATTCAGGGTCGAATTCTTTTCAACCAGGGAAGGATGATGCAGCGCATAATGAGTTAAGTCGCCCCAATTCCTTAAGTCGCTCGGGTGATAGCGCGGTGGCTTAGGTCGCTCGGGTTCTTGAGTTGCAAACGACCTAGCGACTTACAACCTACCAAGATAAGTGATGCAGCGCTCAAGCTTAGGTCGCGAAGCAACGGAAGTCTTAGGTCGCTCTTTAGCGAGCTACAATCTAGCGAGTTATGAAGTGGAGGATGATGGAACGACCTAGTGAGTTAAGTCGCATGCATCTTATGTCGCTTATTCTTTAGGTTGTTCTAGTATGTCGTGTTTACCTTATGTCGCTGAAGCTTATGTCACTAAGTCATTTCTGGAGCCGAGCTACTTCTTAAGTCATCTGATGTTAGGTCGTTTGTACTAAGTCATAGGTCGCATATATGTTGTGTATGTTGTTTCGTGTGTTGTAACTCGTGTTGTATTTTCTTTATGTTGTATTGTATTAGGTCGTAGGTCGCGTAATGATTGAGTCACTGGCTTGTAATATGTTAGGTCATAACTCGTGGATGTTGAGTCGCCAGGTGTGTTGTAACTTCTATAAATAGGGGTGTTGGTCATTTGTAAAAGGAGGTTGATTTTGAATAAACTTTTGTGTGCTTTGTGCCACTTTTAAAATTGGAAGTTGAGTGTGAGCTCCTTTCTCCATCTTCGGTTATTCAAGTGCGCTCGAATCAACAAACTTGAAGCTGATTCATGGAATCTCGTACGCGAGATCAACGTTGAAGAATCGTAGATCTTCTAACACGGTATCGTGCGCGATCAACGTGTTAAAGATAGCTAGAATCCGGTATCTCGCAACGGATTTGGGTATTTATCTTTTGGTATTATCAATTCATCAATTATCTTTGTATCATTTCATCGTTGCTTGCATTTGAAGTTATCTGCTACGTCACATACCATCGCGTGCTGCTAATTCATTTATTCAGTGCTCGCAAGTCACATGACTCATTCAATACTCTATATAACGAGTCCAAAGAATAACCAAAAAAGTATTATTCAATGTCCCATCACAAACAGTATTGTTAATCAGTTTATTTAGATTTCCCATAATGTAGAACATAATATCAAAAAATTATATATAAGGATGCCATCACTGTATGAAATCACATCAAAGGAAAATAGTCAAATCAATATCGAACCATGAATCATTTATAATAACAAATCGATGTTGTAGAAGAAACAAGAAAACATAAGAATGAAGTAAAATAATACTTTAACAAATGAGTAAAATAAATATATTATATTCTTAATTATTGGGGAATATCATGAATTCATTTATACAATCATATATAGAATTTATATACAAAAATTCATTTCGAAAATATATATATATATATATATATATATAAGTATGTATGTATGTATGTATGTATGTATAATTAAACCATCAAATAACTTATAAGTTAAATATAATTATAAAAGTCATTTCCATATTATTTATAATCAAATGCTGCTTTTTAAAACAAATTAAATCAATTTTAAAGTAATCATTTTATTTTTCAATCCACTAATATATAATTCGAATCTTATATATATATATATATATATATATATATATTCACAGACATTATTTATTATATTAATATCACTTAGTAATTCATTTCATAATCTTCAATAATTTTGAACTATTCTTAAATAAATTTATATTAAACCAAATATATTGTAGAAAGTAAGATATATGTGTGTGTGTGTGTGTGTTGAATCATAATAACTTTTGTATATTTAAATTTAAATAAATTACTAAACTTCATAATTTCCATGAAATTCATATTAACAAGAACAGATTAGTAGAATGAATAAATATATAACTATAATAATATTGCATATGTAATAAGTTTCCAACTGCTATAATTATTATCCAGACAACTCTTAATACAATAATAAATAGCACATGTAATCATGCTTTTAAATCCAGTAGAAATAAAAAATAAAGTATAAGAAAAATTATAAAATCACCTCAGAAAAATAGAAAAATGGACAAGTTCAATCGATTGATTTCAGAATTAGTCGACTGAACTAGTCGACCGAGCAAGTACTTCGGTCTTCTGATTTTTAGGTTTTCTCCTTGGAAATATAATTAACAAAGGTTCAATTGACATAAATCTTCTCCCATTCGAGTGAATTTCCGAAAGTCTGTAAAATGCACATATGCAATCAACTCAAATTCCAATATACTTTAATGTTGTTTAAAATTAATCAAAGCAAATCACCGTAAGTTCTATGAGAGGTAAGCATACAAGAAATCCATACACATAAATATATATAAAATGACATTCAAGTATATAAACATAGTTGTAAGTGTAGAAACACTCACCTTGGCGATAACTAATATAGTTTTCCTTCTACCCATTCATTGTCTCTTTCTTGAAAATCATCATACTGCAAAGCTTAGAAAAATAAAAACTTCTTCATAGTATTTGGTGTAACATGTTGTTGAGTATGATATACTTGAAATTCAAAATTTTTGTGAATTTTTTTTGATTTTATAATGAAGATAAGGGTTTATTTCCATTTTTGCTTGTTGAAATGGAAGTAGAAATAAAAATTGAGAAAGAAATGTGAATTGCATTTGTGAAGTGTGGAAAGAGCTCCAAACAAAGAATTGTCAAGATTTTTAGTTCATGAAACAAATATGAGCTTAGGCTTTACAAATAAGCCAACCCATTCCGTTTCTTTTTATTTCATTTTCTTTTAAAACTATTTTTTTTCAACACAAAGCATTATAAAACTTCAATCAAAAATCACATGAATATCGTTAAAATTTTTGCTCGACATTGTAAAATCTTATAGAATTTATTTTCCTTAAATCCCTTTATTAAAATTAATTATATCAAAATCTTCTATCTTAAGCCCACTTAATAAATATCTTCTTACTAACTAAAATTAAATCACATTACTGCATTAAAATTTATTCTTACTCAGATTCATATTTTCACCTTTATACAATTGTTTATAAATTTTCTTACATATTCTAACTCATTATACTTAACATTATTCCATAGTTACATTTAAAATCCATTTTCTATAAATATTCTATAATTACTTATAAAACTAAAACAACCTTCCCTAAAAATACATTTATAGTCACAAGTACTAATAATATTAGACTTTATAAAATTATTCAATTACTTTTAGTCACATTTAAAACTATTTGAAATTAAAAACTGCTATCATCTTCAAATAAACATTTAAACTCCTCATTTTATTAGTAATTCAAAATATTTAAAATATTTTACTTTCCAAATTACTTCATCATAATAGTTATTTAACAATTCTTCCCAAAACAATTTAAATTCAATCAAAATGTTTTCTAATCCAAATTCCAATATTTACCAAATAATTCTAAGTTATTCTCATTTATTATTTGAAACCCCATTTAATTTAATCAGATCAACATTGTTATTATTATTAGTTAAGCACTGCTCAACATATGGCTGGACACTGTCAATTAACTCTCTTTGATGTTGATAAACTACCACTATCACGTTAAACTAGTCGAACTATCTTTGTCGAATTCTAGTGGGATCTTATCTTTACATTGTTATCATATATAATAATAGTGTAGTATTCTTAATATTTGGAATTGCCTATAGGCAGTTATAAATTTTTACATTTGTATTTACATATTTCTTTTATCATAGCTCTATTCAATGGGATGCACTTATCTGCTTTCGTTTAACAACCACGACCTTTTATATAGAACATTTCCAACATATATCTTCTTAGCTAAGGTTTGAACATGAATTTAATATTAACATATTATACTTGATATCACTCGTGAAGTTTCAAACCGATCACTCCTTCATAAGGAATTTGCTGTTTCAGTAAGCAATTCTCAAGTATTTCATAAACACTCGAGAATACTATAAACAACCATTTAGTGATATTAATTTGGATTTGACCTTCATGTATCAAATACATGAGAAAATTACGATGTTGCAGATAACACAACATGTATGATAATTCATATTACTAATGCATAAGTAATTCATCTTACATATTCCGTATTAACCATTTTAATAAGGTGCCTTTACATATCTCTGTGGTACATTCCTTATACCTTGTATACTTATTATGAAAGATACAATTTACAAATCAAATATCGAGTATTAAATAACCGAAGTATTACTGATTTTAACATAAGTACATAGTTAACAATCAATAATATGTTTTTTATTTATCGTTTAGAAATATTTATGTACCTTTTAATGGTTCTTTCTTATGGGCACAAGCTTCCTCTGCATTTTGACTTTAAATTAAACAGTTCGAAATTTTTATCAAAATACTTACGCAATTTTGATGCTTATAGGATGATACTTTCATATCATTTTTTTGAATCATATCATGACACTCATAAACTCAATACCACTCCCACTAACTTCAAGAAACTTTGGTTGCTATGTGTAAACAAGCAATTCTAATTCATCTTTTTGAATTTTTTGTTTCAATACATATGCACCAAAACATAAACTCATACCAAGTGATACTTTTATGAGTAAATGCGTATTAACTTGACCACGTTGAATGATGAATCTATTATGCTAATTTCAACAAACTGAAATTTATGATGTTATTCTTATCAACATTGCTCATTATATTCCAGTTGCATTATTCATGCTCTTGAAGATACTTTAGTAGTCAATGGTTCATATTCTTTTGAGTACATATATCAAAATCATATTTTGATAATGCAGTTGGAACCTTTTTTGGATTTTCTCGTCATACCGTATCATAGAGTCAATACACTTAATAGTTTAATTGACAACTAAGGATTATCTATTCTCTAAATCGATAAGGAACTCGTAGTTTCTCTTCAACATGAAAGAATGCTTTAGACATTCTAACTTGTTGTATTCATTTAGGTTCGGTTTACTTTCATTTCATCCCTCATAATCAGTTTACCCTCATGAAGTTGGTATTTCTTGAAGCTATTTTTCTTACCCAGTTGTATGGAACATGTATTCATAAATATTTTATGAATTGCCTTATGCTTAAAAAAGATTTTGTTTTAGTTTACAAAACTTATGTTCAAAACATAATTTAGTCATCCAATTACTATCGTTCCTAAATTATTTTTAGGCGATTCATACAAGATTCCTTATGTACAATTATTACATGCAGCCTTTCAACTTTCAAAACCGGCCAACTCCTTAGCCTAGGACATGTTGGAGTTGCTTATAAGCCCTTACCATGTATGATTTTGTAAACCATTCTTTAGAACAAACTAATTTTAACATTGTATACTAAGTACACGACCTTACGGAAAGAAGTTAGATTAACTTCACACATAATTATACTTCTTTAAACTAAGTTCAATTACTCCTTATAGATATATCATTATGTATAATAGGAAGGAGTGACTTTTAATTGAATCTTTATTCATTTTTAGATATGTCTGGGACACTTTCCAATATGCTCACTTATTCAATCAAATTGAAATTTTATTTTCTATCGCACGTTATTTTATATACTTCTGTTTTATATTCTATGAACTCATCGTTAAGATATCACTTGTATATCATATATGCATGTTCATGTTTGTGAAAATTCATCGATGTATACAATAAAGTGCATGGAATTGTCTGGAATTAATAGACTTTCGATTGCATACATCTGTATGTATAAATCCATCAAGTTCATTAACTCTTATGATGCTTTCATTGAATAGGTGCTTTGTCCTTAATTATCTGAGATTTAATCAAAAAGCATCATATGATTCATAATCATATAATAAAAAATTATTTCTCAAAACTTTGACATAGCCCGTAATTTTAAAATGATTACAAATAAATTCAAATGCTTTTATATTTTCCAAAGCATCATTAATATACGTACTATAGTTTTAGTCTATAATGAATATTCATAACATTCATATTGAAATAAAATAATGTCTATTTTTTTTCCAATACTGAAAAATAATTAGTATTTCATAAATAATGTTTGGTAAGTTTTACGAAAACAATTTTCATAATTTGATGAGAACAATAAGTGTTATTTGGCATGCCACCATTATTAATACCAATACTATAATAGCGTATAAAATAAAAAGCTCCATTTAACCATATAATATAAGCTATTTATTTCATTTACTACAACTTATTTATAATCGACAATTTCTAAAGCCAATATTTTAAATTCAAAGAAATAAATTTCTAGAAAACAATTTTCTGTGTGAAAATTCTTTTGGAATAAAAGTCAAGTTTCTCTGACACAACTGGTTTTGCACTTCAGGTCTAGCTACTTGTGATCAATAAAAGTGGGTGTACAGTATCAAGCTTATTTAAGTATTAAAATAAATAAAAGATGTTTTTTTCATGTACCGAAGAACAGAAGTGGATTTTGGAGATGTCAGCTTAGGTAAAATCGTTAGATAGCAACAATATGCTAAAGCTAGCTTCGAAGTCATTTATGGAGAATTAAAACCTCATAGAAAATAGTTCAACCTAGGCTATAAAGTTGGTCTAGATTTCATAGCAAATAATCGAATGCCTAAAATAGATTTCACTGCCATTCACATTTCCCCATCTCAGTGATAATTCCTTGAAGATCATATGCTTGGTTATTTCTAATATATTCAAATCTTACGTATCGTTATATGAAAATAAATAGGATAAACGGGATGATGATGAAGCACAAGCAACATTTATACATAATTGGATCACATCACATACTTAAGATGCAAGATTGGAAATAAGAAACCAACTTCTTATTACAGCGTTTAGAAGATCTTCTAGAAACTTCAGTTCTCCTTAAAGTGATGCATTCCTTTTGGTAGCATATAATATGATAGACGCAATTGCAAGAGTTGGCTGGCCTTGCACTGGTGGGCTTTTCTGGCAGTTGTTAGTAGAAGGAATAAATAGTTTCAGGGATTAATACGAGACAATCATCCAAGAATGTCCATCAGCGATGGCTTTATTCTAGGTGATACATCCAAATAAAGATTTGGAAAATGGTGGAGGGTGAAACAGCCGACTGCCATAGAGGATTTCCAATAAAAGGCCAGCGATTTCTTATGTTTGAAAAAGGTAGACCTAGCTATCAGATTAGCTGGTAGTGAATAGTCAAGAGAAGTTATTCAAAGTTGGCTATTAAATAGATCGATGTGGGTGCTAGTAATTTAGCTATAAATGATGGGAATTTTAAGAACTAGAAAAGAGGAATCATGACATTAGGGGAAAGTGAAATGATGCCAAAAAATGATCGAGGAATACGAGGCCAGGGGAAGACACTCCTTTAAATAATATCCTAGAAAATATCTACCTTGCCACGCAAGGGACAGAGAGATATAGAAAGCCACCTCCCTGGGAGGCGATGGATGCTAAAAGGCACTTAGGAAAGTATTATCACTTCCAAAAGACACATAATAACAATACAAATAAATGTTTCCATTTAAAGGATATAATTGAGGAGCTAATCCATAAGAAAATGCTACAGAAATATGTTAAAGATCCCTAGGATGGTAGATAGAATGTGATAACTCAAGGGTTGAATGCTCAAGGAAATCATCCTGGTGCAAGTGGAGGGGCCCATGAGACCCGATGGAAGGATCGTGAAAAATAAAATAACTAGAGGACCTTATCCAATTGAGAAAAGCTAGAATGAGATGGAGCAGTATGCAAATTCTTTAAAGAATGTACGGTAGGAAAGCTAAGCTATTTTTCCATTGAGGATGGAGTTCCGACTATACTACAAAGGTTGATGACTGATGACACAGTCTTTTATAATAGGGATTCTAACAGGATAGAAGGATCGACCTTTAGTCCCATGGTGATAATGGTCATTGTGGGCCCAACTGCTACGCAATGAGTCTTGGTGGATTGTGGATGCTCGGTAAATATTCTGTTAAAAAGGACTTTTGATCAGATGAAAATTAGTTTGAACGATATTAACTTTTAAAATGTTGGATTCAAAGGATTTACCAAATAGGTTAAGAACCCCATCGAGACTATGATTTGTTTATATAGCTAGGAGAAAAAAACCACAAGATCATCCGCATTCAGAAGCCTGTAATTGTTGATGAATTCTCAGCACATAACACCTTTCTACGTCAAGAACATAAACACATTGCAACTTATACCCAAGCCTAGGATTGGGAACCCTGGTAAGTTCTTTAAGCCTGTACATCCAAGGAAATTATTAGAGGAAGTCCAGGCAGCACCAGTTGAACTGAAAATCAATGTCTCAATCGATATGAATGATCCCACTTAGGTCCTTAAGATCGCGTATCGACTTTTGAGAAAGGGTTGGTTGGTTTTATCCAAGCATACCTAGATGTGTTTACTTGAATGCATTTGGATATGTGTAGGTTATCACCACAGATTGCATGCCATGCACTGAACGTGAATCTAAAATATCCTCATATACGATAGAAAATACACAGTCTGGGATCAAAGCGACTCATTGTGTCGAACAACGACTATTGGTAGAATCACAATCCTATAAGTTTAGAGTAGCAACCCGTCATGACGCAATTTCACGTAGATTTATTTACCTTCATTTTTTGAAAATAAGATACCCTTCGAACTAAGGGCAATTCAATATGGCAGGACTTGCCATTTCTTTCGGACATATACAAAGTTATCTACGAGAACCAATGAAACCGTATTCTTGTAAGCTAATTCTTATGCTATGTTATTAGCAAGACAATCGGGTACCAAGAAATTGTACCATAACTCTTTTGATCCATAGTCATGTTAATGGAGTATAATCACAAGGGTCAATTAAATAGTTCGCCTTTACTCCGTTTATCTTGACTAATGCCGAAAAATATGCGAAGTCAATGAGGGATGATAGAAGTCAGGTTACCAAAGCTCCAGTTTCTAGAGGAAGAAATAGGTAGGAAATTGAACTTTTAATGACTATGCTTGCAGCCTGACAGGACATGCTCGATGGAGAATAAGCGAGAATAGTAAAAGGGTATTGTCGGTCAGAGGATATTCTAAGTCAATTGTGACCACCCTGTATTTTGGACAATTGAAGTTTGAAAATTTAATATTTGAATGATGGTTCAACTTGAATTTTAAAATTAACCATGAATTTGGCAATTTAATTATTGAATTTAATTTATGGAAGTTGGATAAAATATTGAATTTTCTATTTTTAACTTGTTAAAAATAATTTGATGGCTTAGAAAATTTATATTAATAATACTGAGGTTAATGGAAGCTTCAGAATTTGATTTGGAAGTACTTTATTCAGTTTTGAAATTATATTGTTTAAATCGATATTTAAAAATAGCCTCCGAGGCATAGTCTCGGAATTCGACGAAACCAGTTCCATTGGATCCGTAAATATTATTATCGAATTTCAATTTTCGTAGCATTCGGAGTTGTTGTGTGGTCGTACGGTAAGCAAACGCGCTAAAATTTAAATCGAAAATTCAATATAATAATTAGGTCCAAAAAGCAAACTTCCACATATGACTGAATTAGGCTCAGAAACACGTTCCATTGTGTTAGGAATACGGGTAAAATGTTATAGATGCCTGGCGGCATACCTCGGTAGGGTTTGGGATTTTATGTTGCCATATAGGAGATAGTTTTAACATTATAATATATATTCAGAGTCAAATGTCATTATCTCCTAGTCAGCCTATCTTCCTCTCGAAGACTCAACTCTTCAATTGTATAAAGTAAGGGTTCCTTCTCTTCCAATTCACATCAAAACCGTGCCCTCTTCAATTTCAAAATTGAATCAAGAAAATTCACCTTTCCCTAGAAATTGATTCAAACTTCCTTTATTTGAATACTGAACCACCCTCCTTCAAAATCTCGAACGACAACAATAAAAAAATAGCAGAGTTTAAAATCGTTATTTTAGTTCAGGTATGGGCGCACATGCGAGTTATCATCTCGATCAAGCTCGAGTTCGAATTGCAGTATAGAGTCATGGCATTGTATTGTGATTGGCCGACTAGGGTTTCGTCGATAGCATGGTGGGGTTCGGCGTCTTCGTTGGGGTTCGTTCGCATGAAGGCTAGCAGAGGCGTGCGCGTGCGCTCGAGATGATGGCGCGAATCTAGGAAGCAATTTCGATTTGTAGCCGTGACAGTTTGTACATCTACAGGTTATCAAGTTGAGGGTATTTTCGAACCGGCGATGGTGGCTTTCGCGTGTGGTCGGAGTCGAGATCGAAGTCATTATGGCTTCGAGTAGTGTACATGTTGGATTGAAGGCAGTGAGGTATTCAATTTTATTTATATACTAATTATTTATTTCTCAGTTTAATTTAATTTATATATGTGTACAATATAGCATAAATTTATTTGCAGCAAGGTTTTAAAAGAGGTCTGGTTAAGAATTTAACAGTGCATTAAGTTTTGTTTTAAAATAATAATAATAATGATAATAATAATAATATGATTTGAAGAATATACAGGAATTTAAAAATGATTGAAGTGTTATTTAACATTTAAGTTTTTGAATTTGTATAAGTTATATATATATGTGGTTTCAAGAAAAAAATGTGTATATATATATATCCACTTACTATTTAATTTTAAATATAAGTATTTAGGAGGCTAACTTGTTTAATTAACATATTCGTTTATTTTCTCATTAGGCATAATTTATTTAAAGGAAAATTAGTTGACTAATATTCTTAGTTAATCAAATTATTAGTTAATTAAATTATAAAAATGGAAAATAAATTGTTTGATTAGTTCAAATATTAATAAACTGTAAATGTCCATTCAAGGTCTAAAACTGAGAAACAAGCCAAATTGGAAATGGATTGCGAACGAAGGCGCAAAGGTGAGATCTTCTCACTCAATCAATATTGTTCGAATTAAAATTTTCAATAGTTAGATTTAAAATTGATTGAATATGTGTGATTGATTTATAATAATTATTCACTGGATGATTTATATATATTGCAGTATATAGTATATATTGGGTGATTGATTTCCCGCATTATATAGTGGATGAGACCCTATGCGCCGCATAATAGCGAATGATATTTTATAAATCCCATATACCACGATATTCCACTTTGAAGTGGAATTGGTATTTAATTGTTGTGCTTACATCTGTGGATGCAGGGAAACAGGTTGGAGGGATCCAACTGGATTCCTCAAATAATTGAATTTATTTCAATATTGTATGTTGATCATTTATAATCTATGTGTGAGTATTTGTGATCGAAACTGTTGAAAGCTATAATTTAGAAAAATATATTTTTGGTGTCGTAGGATACCAGAACTAAATAAAATTTGATTTTTGAAATTTAGTAGAAAATTTATAGTAAATTGATTTTAGAAAATTGAATAAATTTATAGAAGGAATTTGTTTTAAAAGATAATAAATTTGGTGTTGAAATAAATTTAGAAATAAATTTTGGAAATTGATTTTTTGTGTTCGAAAATAAATTTGGAAATCAATTTAGAATTTAATCCGGTGCTGAAAATGAATATTTGGAAATTGATTTGAAAATCGCATATCAATGAATATTTAGAAGTTTAAATTCACGATGGGAATTTATAAAGGAAAGAGAATTTGGATTTAAAAATAAATGTTAGTTTATTTCTAAAGGTGTGAAAAGAAATTTACAGATTTGGAATGTAAATTAAAATAAATCGAGAAGATTTGTTAATTGATATAAATGGAAAGAGAATTCTTCCCTGGAAAGCCGAGTATATTTTTAAAGTAGCCTTTGTAGTATAAAATAAAAGTTCTAGAAATTGATTTTGGAAAAAAAGTTTATTGTTGAAGAAATTATTTTTAGGAATTATTTTAAATCTTTAAAGTAAAGATTTATTTAATTAATTATAGAAGGGACTGTTTTAAAAATTAAAATTGTTTTTTTATTTAGAAAATGAATGTTTAAGTAAGTTATATCTTATCTACTAATTTTATTTAAAAATTATTTTGGATTTGAAGTTCTATATGAGATATTGGTATAAAATTTTCATAGCTAATATTTAAGTGACTTTAAAATATTTGAAATCGGAAAACTTTTAGTGGAATCAAATAAATATTTGGAAATTTATTCCACATGAGGAAGGTGATTTGAAATTTATTTTCAAATTATTGGAATGTGGGAAAAAGTGATTTGAAATTTGTTTTCAAAATGGTTCAAGTGTGAAATATATCTTGCAAAAATATTTTGAAGATGAATAATTGGGAAAAATTATTTAAATCTTGGTGATTGTTGTGAATGTTGATTGATAGTTAAATAACCGACTATCAATATTGGCCTTTTAATGGCATTTGAATTATGATGCGACCTGAGGTCGGATTCCAAGTAGATATCTGAAAACCACATCGAACCTTTGCGATTGTGATGGATCTTTTATTTAAAAGATCAAAGTGAAAATTGTTGTGATTTGTTGAAATCTGAATATAACACTTATTTTTTATAAAATAAGCTCTCGTTTTTCGGATTTGCCGGGGGAGGACTTTGTGTCATATAACCCATTCCGAATAGTGATTCGACGAAATTAATAGCTGTAACAACCCTGGTTTTAACGATTACCTGAATTTATACTTAAATCCATGTTTTAAAACATCCATTCTTCATTTTATTTTGATTAATAGAGCATAGATTGGGAGAATGAGAAGGATGCCATTATTTTTGACCTTCAGAAGTTTTTAACTGAGAGGAGAGAAGTGAATGAACGTACAGACTTTTCTCCTCTTTCTCATTCTTTAGTAACATGTTAAGGTTTAATTGTACTAATGGACTTAAGCCCAACAAGTAATTCAACCACTTATTTCATGTTACAATGCATACTAATGATGAAATTTATACTATTTCAAGTTCCATTTCTTAAGAATTAAGAAATTCATTACTCGTGATAATAAAAATGTTTTACACCCGATTAAAATATTATTTACATAATTGGAACATATTTATTATCATATTTTCCTATTTAAAGAAAATAGAAAATTTACATTATTAATTACAAAATTCATTGTAATTAACACTATAAGTTACACAAAAATCACATTTTTATGTCATAAAATTCTATAACTCATTTCAAATATAATTTTATGCTCAACTTATATTTTTAAACTCAATTCCATCATTTTATTAAATATATCCCATTTTAAAATTAATTACTTCTTTTAAAAAAACTATATATATTAAAAGAAGTAAGAGCAATAATTAACAAAATTATTGCATAACTCTAAATAAAACACATTTTCCTCATTTATTTATTAAATCAAACCATCTTAATAAAGTCTTCAAAATTCTATTTTCTCATTTTATGCTCAAATATATTGTTTATTCCCAATAAACAATTAAAATTCCTCTTTAATTATTAATTTACACTATTAAATTATAACTATCGTTATAATTTAAGATTTTCAGGTAATCGTTAAAACCAGGGTTGTTACAGTTAATAATTAAAGAGGAATTTTAATTGTTTATTGGGAATAAACAATATATTTGAGCATAACATGAGAAAATAGAATTTTGAAGACTTTATTAAGATGGTTTGATTTAATAAATAAATGAGGAAAATGTGTTTTATTTAGAGTTATGCAATAATTTTGTTAATTATTGCTCTTACTTCTTTTAATATATATAGTTTTTTTAAAAGAAGTAATTAATTTTAAAATGGGATATATTTAATAAAATGATGGAATTGAGTTTAAAAATATAAGTTGAGCATAAAATTATATTTGAAATGAGTTATAGAATTTTATGACATAAAAATGTGATTTTTGTGTAACTTATAGTGTTAATTACAATGAATTTTGTAATTAATAATGTAAATTTTCTATTTTCTTTAAATAGGAAAATATGATAATAAATATGTTCCAATTATGTAAATAATATTTTAATCGGGTGTAAAACATTTTTATTATCACGAGTAATGAATTTCTTAATTCTTAAGAAATGGAACTTGAAATAGTATAAATTTCATCATTAGTATGCATTGTAACATGAAATAAGTGGTTGAATTACTTGTTGGGCTTAAGTCCATTAGTACAATTAAACCTTAACATGTTACTAAAGAATGAGAAAGAGGAGAAAAGTCTGTACGTTCATTCACTTCTCTCCTCTCAGTTAAAAACTTCTGAAGGTCAAAAATAATGGCATCCTTCTCATTCTCCCAATCTATGCTCTATTAATCAAAATAAAATGAAGAATGGATGTTTTAAAACATGGATTTAAGTATAAATTCAGGTAATCGTTAAAACCAGGGTTGTTACAATAGCATTCGAAGAAGTTGGTGAACACCGGGTGTCTTCGAAAACGATAGGATAACCTATCGAATGTCTCTGCACTGAGTTGCTCCGGTATAGAGATCTTCATATGTGATGGGGAGCCCGATCGGAGTTGTGGATACTCGGATTTGCAAGGGCTTCTTCCTTTATTGGACGAGGTGCATTCGGTTCTATTCGAACCCGCAAAAGACTTGTATGGTTGTATGTCTGACACTATACTTTGAGATATAAAGCAGATTTCTTTCAAATACATATCTGTTAGTGGCGGAGAATTTATTCTCTTAGCTTAACACCCTTCTATAAGACGTACGAGCTCAGAGGTTATGTAGTTGAAGGTTATCAGCGATATACTCCCAATTTGGTAATATGGCATGCTAAGTGCTGCTGTGTGTTGATGATCATTTGTTGATCATTTGTGATCAAAGCATGGCTTTCGTGTAAAGTGTATCTTTGTCGACGAGACCTCATCGGACCCCACACCAGGGAAATGGTCAAAACAGGAAAGATACGACAAGGTTATGAGGGTCGCACCCTTTAGGGTATGTCATTTCCTTCTGGAAAAAGGTGGTATCATGGTATGGAGCCCAGATAAATTACGTATGTGGTTGCTGCAACCTCATTTACTGTGTGGTTGTTGCTTTGTGGTTGAGGATCCCCGGATAAAGGTCGTAAACGACCGGGGGATGGCGTACTCGAGTAGTAGTTACCTAGTTACAAAGGCAACCCGACCTTGTGTTGGCAGAGATCCAGGAAGGATCTCGGGGCATCCATCCAGAGGCGTACCCATGTGGCAATAGTAAGTTCCTTAGCCTGATCATTTGTTGGAAATCCAAAGAAACAATACGCGTCCGGTACGATTTTAGTTGTATAACCTGCCATGGAATGTGGTAGTAACCTGCTATTGAACAAGGTAGCTATAATAGGCATACAATAGTGGTTGTATGCTGGCTAAGATTAATATTATACTTTCGAAATGTTTTCTGCACTATGGACAAATAATAATATTAAAAAGATTTTGCGTATTAAGCATATTTGACTATCATAAGAAGAAATCTCCTCCAATCCTGCGATTGCATTGTGTGTGTGGCGGAAGGTCTTATGGTAGTTTCATTTTCCAAAAGCATAGCGGATTTCTTTTCTTTTTCTTTGTGAAAATAACCGTTTTTAGGATCTCACCCAGTCCCATGACTGACCTGGAGTTTATTGTTCCCTTTCTAAACTCTGGGTGCCCACAATTTTCCACACGGGCAGCCTAGAGTCAGGTTATCATTATTCTGGAGCGAAGTCGAAAAAGAGATGCTGTGGAGATCAGGAGCAAGCTGGATGGCGAAGCGTATCACTAGCGTATGTTATATTCTTTTCAATTGTTTGTTGTTGTAACACTCTGATAATGCAATGTGATGTAATGTAATAACTTATATAGTTCTTTGTTTTAAAGATATTCATTTATCTATTATATGTTGTTCCGCTGCGAATTATGAAATTCTTTTTATTATTTTCTTTTCTTCTTCTTCTACCTCTTTCTTCTTTAAACCCGAAGACTCGTACGTTTTTTCCACTTTGGGCTGAATTGTTGTTGGATTTTGCCAACTCAAAAGGGGTATGGATTTGCGGGCCTTTACAAGTGGTATAAGAGCATTTGGTTCAGCGACAACCTTGGCTCTGTTGGGTGTTACTCATTAGAGATAGAGTCAGCAGTACTCTACAGTGAGTCCGAATGCAATAATATATATGAACGCGTATTTGTTAGTGAATATAAAATTGTTTTGTATTGTGTTGACTTATCGGTTGATTTTTATAGATTCTGGTCGGTGCAGTCTATCTAATTGTATCGATTGGGGTTTCTAAACTCTTAAACAAGATAAATTGACACGATATTGTTTTAAAATTGGGTAAATGAAATAATTTTGCCCAAAACTATTTTCGTGGATAAAGGAAATAATCTTAGTAAATTATTATAGTCTATGGTTGCTTGGTTGTTAGGAAGTGATAATATTAAACTATTATTATTGATTGTTGAATAAGAAATTGAAATCGTAACTCAAAAGCTAAGAAATAAAATCCATATACAAATGATATTTATAAATATAAATTGTGAAGGTGATTTATAATTTGAAATGAAATTCCAGAGAAATGTTTTGAACAAAAAAATAAAATAAAATTTAAAGGGTTTGAAAAGTTTTGGAGACTTGGAAAGTCTAAATCCCTTTTGATTTTGAAGATGATTTTCAAAGGTTTTGGAAAAGTGTTTTGAAGGGATGAAAGCTCTAAACTCTTTTCGATCGCTGGAAAATAACTTTGGCGATGACCGCAGCATCATCGATGTTCATTTTCGGGTTTCCAAGAGAGGAATTGTTACCGAATTATTTTAAATGGAAGTTGTTTATAAAACTGAGTTTGGGTTTTGGAAATTCAAAAGAAATTTTGAATTGGTTTCCAAAAAAAAAGATTTTTGCATGGTTGAAAAGTCTCTGGAATGTTATATAAAATATTTATGGAATATCATTAAGTTGATAATTTGTAAAGTTTGAAGTTGTTAAAATAAAAATCTAACTTAAAGAGAAGTTTGATAAAAGTAAATGTGGAAACAAAAAAAGTTGGAAGGAAAATTTAATTCAAGTGGAATTAGAAATGAAAATTGATTAAAAGAATTGAGATTGAAAATTTAAGTCAAAAAAAATGATGATATGGATTCAAAATGAAATTGAAATGCAAGAAAATGAAATTGAATGTTGAAATTCATTTCGAAATTGTAAGTAAATAGAACTGGAGTTGGAATTGAAATTGATTTGTGATAAACAAAGTGAAGTATTAAGCTGAATTTAGTAAGTGAAACTAATTGATGAATGAACAAGTGGATAAGGTTTAAAATGAATTGAATCTAATATTTATAGATGAATGTAAATTGAATTCATATAGAATTGGAAATCCAGTTTAATATAAGTTGTTACAAACCAAAATAGTAAATTGAAAATAATTTTTTGGGAATGAACAAAAGAATAAAAATGGAACTGAAACTGAATATTGAAAAACCGATTTGAATTGTGTGAAATAAAATGAAGTTGTAAAATTAGTTCGAAGTGAACTAAAGATAATAAAGGTGAAAAAGGGGTTGAGATAAAATGAATTGGAATTTGTAATGAATTAGTGAAACTAATTTAAAATAGTGCAGTTGTGAATGAAAGATAGTTGATAAAAATTTAATATTTAGAAGTTAAATTGAATACAAACAGAATTGAAAGTGTAAATCGAATTCAAATGAAATTGAAAATGTAAAGTTGAATGAAAATGAATATATAACTTCAATAATGAAGTAAGGATGGTATAAGAAGTAAGTATTCAAACTTTTGTAATGAAATATGCAAAATGATATATGAAATGTTGTAATTGAATATTATGGCTAGTAGAATATATAGGTATGTTACAGGAAAAAGGAAAATTGGAATTGGGAATTTGAAGATAAGATTGAACTGCTCGACAAAAAAGTATGTATTTAAATTTCTATATGAAATTTGGTGATTTTCTTGTCTAGCCACTTGGCTTTTTGTTTTCTTTTGAAATCTAGGGGCCTGTGGTGCCATTTTGTAGTCGTACCGAGCAAGCCGCGCAATGAAGACGCTGGCGATTTTTTTTTAAAATTTAGGGAATTAGAAAATTTTTGAGAAATTTTGAAAATTTAAAATTTGAATTTGAATTTAAATTTGAATTGGTTAAGTAAACAAGGTTGTTTGGAAACTTATTATTGAATTTGGAAAATTAGTTGAAATGATAATAGGGCTCTAATAAAAAGATTTGTTTTGGCAAGTTGATAAAAACTATTTGGGTTTGGGTAAATAGAAAATGGGTTAAGGATCATTCTTCCTCACTAGTAATTTCAGGACGAAATTCTTTTAAGGGGGAAGGATGTGACGACCCTGAATTTTGGACAATTGAAATTTGAAAATTTAACTGATTTTAGATATTTGAATGATGGTTCAACTTGAATTTCAAAATTAACCATGAATTTGGCAATTTAATTATTGAATTTAATTAATTGAAGTTAGATAAATATTGAATTTTCTATTTTTAGCTTGTAAAAAATAATTTGATGGCTTAGAAAATTTATATTGATAATACCGAGGTTAATGGGAGCTTCAGAATTTGATTTGGAAATATTTTGTTCAGTTTTGAAATTATATCGTTTAAATCGATATTTAAAAATAGCCTTCCGAGGCATAGTCTCGGAATTCGACGAAACCAGTTCCATTGGATCCATAATATTATATTATTATTGGATTTCAATTTTCGTAGCATTCGGAGTTGTTGTATGGTCGTACGGTAAGCAAACGCGCTAAAATTTAAAACGAAAATTCAATATAATAATTGGATCCAAAAAGCAATCTTCCACACATGACTGAATTAGGTTTCGAAACACGTTCCATTGTGTTCGGAATACAGGTAAAACATTATAGACGCCTGGCGGCATACCTCGATAGGGGTTTGGGATTTTATGTTGCCATATACGAGATATTTTTCACGTTATAATATATACTCACAGTCAAACGTCATTATCTCCTAGTCAGCCTATCTTCCTCTCGAAGACTCAACTCTTCAATTTTATAAAGTAAGGGTTCCTTCTCTTCCAATTCGCATCAAAGCCGTGCCCTCTTCAATTTCAAAATCGAATTAAGCAAATTCACCTTTCCCCAGAAATTGATTCAAACTTCCCTTGTTTGAATACCGAACACCCACCTTCAAAATCTCGAACTACAATAATAAAAAATTGGCGGAGTTCAAAATCGAGATTTCAGTTAGGGTATGGGCACGCATGCAAGTTATTATCTCGATCGAGCTCGAGTTCGAATTGCAGTATGGAGTCGTGGCATTGTATCGTGATTGGCTGGCTAGGGTTTCGTCGATATCATGGTGGGGTTCGGCGTCTTCGTTGGGTCACGTGGATGTTAGCAAAGGCGTGCGCGTGCGCTCGAGGCGATGGCGCGAATCTAGGAAGCAACTTTGATTTGTAGCCGCGATAGTTCGTACGTCTACAGGGAATCAAGCTGAGGGTATTTTCGAACCGACGATGGTGGCTTTCGCATGTGGTCGGAGTCGAGATCGAAGTCGTGATCGCTTCGAATAGTGTGCACGTTGGATTGAAGGCGGCGAGGTATACGATTTTATTTATTTACTGTTTATTTATTTATTTCTCATTCAATTTAATTTATATATGTGTATAATATAGCAGAAATTTATTTGTAGCAAGGTTTTAAAAGAGGTCTGTTTAAGAATTTAACAGTGCACATAAGTTTTGTTTAAAAAATAATAATGATGATGATGATGATGATGATGATGATATGATTTGAAGAATATATAGGAAGTTCAGAATGATTGAAGTGTTATTAATTAAGTTTTTGAATTTGTATAAGCTATATGTATATGTGGTTTCAAGAAAAAAATTACATATATATATATATATATATCAACTTACTATTTTATTTTAAATATAAGTATTTAGGAGGCTAACTTGTTTAATTAGCCTATTCTTTTATTTTCTCATTAGGAATAATTTATTTAAAGGAAAATTAGTTGACTAAAATTCTTAGTTAATCAAATTATTAGTTAATTAAATTATAAAAAGGGAAAATAAATTGTTTGATTAGTTCAAATATTAGTAAACTATAAATGTCTATTCAAGGTCTAAAATTGAGAAACAAGCCAAATTGGAAATGGATTGCGAACGAAGGCGCAAAGATGAGATCTTCTCACTCAATCAATATTGTTTTAATTAAAATTTTGAATAGTTAGATTTGAAATTGATTGACTGTGTGCTTGTATGATTGATTTATATTAATTATTCACTGAATGATATTATATATAGTAGTATATAGTATATATTAGGTGATTGATTTCCCGCATTATATAGCAGATGAGACCCTATGCGCCGCATAATAGCGAATGATATTTTATAAATCTCATATACCGTGGTATTCCACCTCGATGTGGAATTGGTATTTAATTGTTGTGCTAACATCTGTGGATGCAGGGAAACAGGTTGGAGGGATCCAACTGGATTCCTCAAATAATTGAATTTATTTCAATATTGTATGTTGATCATTTATAATCTGTGTGTGACTATTTGTGATTGAAACTGTTGAAAGCTATAATTTAGCCAAATATATTTTTGGTATCGTAGGATACCAGAACTAAATAAAATTTGATTTTTGAAATTTAGTAGAAAATTTAAAGTTTGATTTTAGCAAATTAAATAAATTTATAGAAGGCATTTGTTTCAAAAGATAATAAATTTGGTGTTGAAATAAATTTAGAAATAAATTTTAGAAATTGATTTGGTATTCGAAAATAAATTTGGAAATCAATTTAGAATTTAATTCGGTGCTGAAAATGAATATTCGAAAATCGATTTGAAAATCGTATATCAATGAATATTTAGAAGTTTAAATTCATAATGGGAATTTATAAAGGAAAGGAAATTTTGATTTAAAAATAAATGTTGGTTTATTGTGACGACCCGGAATTTTCGAGCATTTATAATCGGAATATTTAATTAATTTTAAATATTCAACTTAATAATTTTAACTTGAATTACGAATATCATAATTTATTTGACAATTAAATTGTTGAATTAAATAATGGAAATTGGATAAAATATGAAATCTGTAATTTTAAGCCTGTTTAAAATAATTTGAAGGCTTATAAAATTTATATTGACAATACTGAGGATAATAGAAGTGTTAAAATTGAATTTAATGCTGATTTGTTCATTTTTAAAAATATATCGTTTAAATTGAATTTAAAAATAGCCTTCCGAGGCACAGTCTCGGAATTTGACGAAATCAGTTCCATTGGATCCGTAATATTGAATTATTATCGGATTTCAATTTTCGTAGTTTTTGGGTTTGTTGTGTGAGCATACGATATAAAAACGCATTGAAGATTTTCATCGAAAATTTAATTTAAATCATTGTATATTCTCATATAAGCCACCTTCACTAGTCGACGTTCATTCTCATCCAGTACCCTGTCTTCCTTCTGAAGCTAATGCCTTCATAAAAAAAAAGAATATGTATTACTCGCGGCTTCTTCTGGAAGCCAGGCCGACATGTTTTTTATAACCATGCAATACCCTTCTCTAAATAAAAAAAAAAAGAACAGAGCCCCCTTCTTTCAAAATCAAAATTCACGAAACAAAATAACTTGCTCTCGTTCGTTTAAAAAAAAAAAATTGGCCGAAGCCCTCACGTTCAAATGTTCGTCTTCCTCCTCCTCAAATCCAACAGCATCTCATTGTAATCACGCCCATTTGATCGAAGCCGAGTTCTTCGTTCAGAAAAAAAGGGGGGGTCGAGGCGGCTCGAGTTCACGAGCAAGGCCATGGTTGATCTCGCGTTGAGGAAGGGGTGTCGCGTGGAATTCTGGGTGGAAGTACGTGATGGCACTCGCGAGCAAGGCTTAGGGTTTGCGTGCGAACGTGGGTTCCACATTGAGATGCAACCGATTGGAGTGTGGCGGCGTTCGATTTTGGGTTTCGCGTCGTTTGATTCAAGGCAGATCGCCTAGCTTTGTCGCGCGCGAGGGGTTCTCTGGTGGACTTGGGAAGCACGGCGTAGTTTTCGCTAGGAGGAAGACTCGAGTTGAATTCATTTAGGGTTTCAGGGGATGGCAACTTCGACCAGTAGCAGTAAGGTATCGTTTTTTTTTAAATTTAATTAGAGAAATAAATTGTTTATGCATAGAAATAATAATGGATTTTAAAATCCAAATCTTACATGTATAGATATAAAAACAATAATGAAACAGTAAGGTTTCTGTTTAAATGTACATATATGTGAGTTTTTGAAAATATAAATTGTTAATGTGGAAAAAAAAATGAAATAAATAATATATAATGATATGCAGTTTCAGATTCGATATGCAAGCAGAAATAACATAAAAATTTAATCTTAGTAAAGATTTTAAATGCAAGTTTATATACATATTATAAAGGTAGTTTTATTTAATAAAACTTATTTAATTATTTTTACAAGAGGTTATTTTATTCAACTCAGTTTTGAAAGTTAATTTTTAGTTAAATATTCTATTAATGAGAAATAAGTCTAAAAATCTAAAGCCTTGGCTAATTAAGTTATTTAATGGTAAGTGATTTTTCAATTAGTTCAAAATTTATTTAAAAGGAAAATATAATTAAAACCAAAGTATTAGGAATTAATTGATCGGTTAATTCAAATATTAATAAACTGCCAAATATTTATACAAGGTTAAAAATCGAGAAGGAGGCAAGATGGATTGAAATGGATGCTAATAAAATCAAAGGTGAGTTAATCTCACTCAGTTTGATTTAAATTTATATGATTAAATTTAAATGATTGATTGTATGGTTGAATTGATTGATGTAGTATAGTAGGGTATAACTTTGGAATTGGCATATTATATTGTGCTAATGTTTGTAGATACAGGGAAAAACAGGTTGGAGGGATCCAACTGGACCCCTCAACTTTATTTAATTATTTAATATTCTCTGTTCTAAATATTTGATATCCTGTAATGAATTATGTGGGAATATCGAATGCTATGGCTTGATTGTTATAACCGGGCAATAATTAATTACTAAAGATCTAATTTGAGTTTGGGAATGAAAATAAAAGAAGTGAAATTGTAAGTAAAATAAGTATAGCAATGTTGAATAAATATATGAATGAACTGGGAAGGAAACAAAGTGACTTTAAAATTCTAATAAATAAATCTTGTGTATGGGAAGGATAATTTTAAATAAACAGAGAGTTAATGAAACTTAAATTTCAATGTTATCGTTTAAAAGAACAAAACATTTATTTTAAATTGAGGATTTAAATTATTTAAGAAGAATAAAGAAGAAATTGGGAATAATCTGAAATTTTAATATTTCAGTTAAAAGATTTAAAATCAAACAGGAAATAATTAAAATAAAAATAAAGTCCATAATTAATGAATTTTGAAATGAACCAATTAAGTAAAGAAATTTATTTCAAATAGAATAAATTGGAAATCAATTTGGGGAAACTGATTTAAGTGCTTGAAGTTGGAATTTTCTCTAGGTGGCCAAGTACACGTTTTTAAAAGTAAATTTGTAAATGTAAATTAAATGTTTTAAAGTTATTTTTAAAGAAAGCAAGTTTTATAAAATTTATTATTCCTAATATTTAATTTCTAAAGCAAGTATTCCCTTTAATATATTATAGCATTGATTATTTAAAAATGACTTAGTATTTGTTTTAAAAGTGAAAACCTGGTTTTATATTTTATAAAGTAACCTTATTTTCTCAAATTCATATAATATGTATTTTTAACAAATTATCTAAGTAGTTTTATCCTAAGCGTTTTAAAGTATATATTTCAAAGTAAAGTGTCTTAAATTATTTTAAAAATCTATTTTTGTGCTTGGTGATTTCAGAGGAGATATAAAATATTTGGGAAAGTCGATTCTGAGAAGAATGATGGTTTTGAAACTGTTTTCAAAGGATTGAAAATAGAAATATATCTTGTGAAGATATTTTTGAGATTAATAAATAATTTGGAAAATTATTTATTGGTTGATGGTTGTTTTGTGAATATAATTGATAGTTAAATAACCGACTATCAATATTGGACAAATACGTTGATCGTTTCAAAGAGACCAGGATCGAGATTTATTTCTCGGAAACCACTTCGATTCGGTTTGTACGTTTCGTGAAAACGATTTTGGATTCGAAGATGGAGCATTGAAGTGCAAGGGCTAATCGCTACTAATCCTAAGGATATTTCCAAAATGGATGTAGTAGGAATAGTGCCTTCGGTTCCGTTCGAACCCGGGACGGACTTGTATGGATGAATGCGTGTGAAACATCGTTAGGTGGATGATGGGCATTCTAAGGGATATATTCTAAAAAGGTAATGCTTAGCCTCAAGCCTCATCAAATGGGAATGACTGAAAATCAGGGGTTATGCAGCAAGGCTAGGTGGGTAGCACCCAAGCAGGGTGAGGTCATTCCAGTCTAGATGTCCTTTTTTATTTCGGCTTAGTGGGCGGTTGCTGATCCCAACCGCGGGGTGATCTCACTCGTGATTATCCAGTAAGGGGTAGTCCCGGCCTTGTATTGCAGGGGAGCGGGCGTACTCCTCGGTACGGTGATTTAGGCCCCGTACTGTGACAGGTGGTACCCTAGTGCCTAGTCATTGGTTGGAAATCCATTCTCCCTACGAGCCTTGTACGAGTTTTGTTTGTATTACCCACTCTGTGGCTAGTAGCTGGAATTTAATAGATGTAACAATTTCGGCTATTTTATAAGTATTTGTATATAGACCCTATTATAATATTAGCGGATTTCTACAAAAATTGTTTTAGCTAGCGTAAGGTAAAAACCCGACATGTTTATTTATGGCGTGGTCTTACGAGATGCTTTTATTTTCAAAGGATTTTTGAAACTTTAAGAATCAATTGGGTTTGATTTTCTCACGCTGGTATTCCAGACTGACTCGGGTGTTATTTAACTATAATGCTCAGGTCAGACCGAGTATTATAGAATACAGGATATGATGCTGTGGAGTTCTAGAGACGAGCAGGATGACGATACGTACTCCCGTACTTGTTTATATATATATATATATATATATATATATATATTCCGCTATGTTGAGTTGTTGTGTATCCATTTGCATGATATTGATGTTGAGCTGTGATTGATGTACTCTGATGATGTAATATATAGACAGAGATATTTGATGTTTGAGAAAAGAGTATTTATTATCAATTATATTTTATTCCGCTGCGATGGTTAGATTCTGTTATTGTTTCCTATTTTCTTCTTCTACCTCTTCTTCTTTAACCCAAATGGTTTGTATTTCTGTGCAACTTGAGTTGATTGTTGAAGAATAGTGTTGACTCAAGGGGTACGGATTTGCGGGTCGTTACACTTGGTATCAGAGCTTAGGTTGGTGATAACCTTGGCTCTGGTGGGAATTACTCATTTAAAATAGAGTCTATAGTACTCTAGAATGAGTTTGAGCGTATTAATAGATATGAGCGCGTATTTGTTAGTCAATATAAATTATTTTAATATCGCGTTGATTGATTTATTGAGTGGCATATGAACCTTCGTCGACACAGTCTGCGCAACTATATCGAAAGGGTTTCTAAACACTTGAATAGAACAATTGACACGGTATTGTTTTAAAATGTGGGTAAATGAAATAATTTTACCCAAAATATGTTTTGACATAAATAAAAGTTTTGTAAACTATTTTAGTTAATATATGGTTGCTTGGATGTTAGAAATGATAATATTAACGTATTATCATTGTAAAGTGAAAATTTAACTAGAAATAGAAAATATAATCAAAGTTAAGGAAATAAATACATTATAAAATATAAAATTCATAAATATGAATTATAAATGGAATTTATAAATTGAAATATAATCAAAAGATAATTTGTATGAGCATATACAAATGAATTATAGTTAAATTTGATTTAAGCAGGATTTGGAATTTAAATTCCCGAGATTTTGAAGAGTTTTAAAGATAAATGATAGCATTATTGTTTTGGAGATATTTCTGAAAGGAAATTTGTTTTAAAATGGATTTTGGAGGGTATATAGCATTGAATTCACTTCAGTCACTGGAAAATAACTTCGGTGATGACTGCAGCATCATCGATGTTCATTTTCGAGTTTCTAAGTGATGGATTGCTGCTAAATTGATTTGTTCAGAAAAGTTAGTTACTTTTGAAAATCTCATAGGAAATTTGTTGGGAATAAAACCAGGATTGATTTAATTTTTGAGAAATATGATTTGAGGTGTTGGAGATTTTAAAATAATTTGAAACCAAAGCTGGGTGTTTAAAAATCCGGATAAGATAAGTTGTAAGCTTATAAATGGAAATGATTTGTAAATCAGGAAGAAATTTTAAGCTTTGGATAATGGAATTTAAATTTACAAGGTGAAAAGTTAAAAATGAAATTAACTTGGATTAGGAAATAAATTTTAACTGGATTGAAATTGATTGAATAGGCTGAAAATAATATCCAGTTGTATTCGAATCAAGTTGGAATCGAATTAAGTTAAAGAAAACTGAGTTAAAATAAAATTGAATTGGAATAAGAATTCTATTGAATTAATGAATGGAATTAAATTCTTACCTGGATAAATGAAAAACAAATTGGATAAGAAATGAGAATTTAAATAAATAAACCAGAATAACTTATAAGAGAATTAAAAATCCATAGAAATAAAATATGCTTGGGCTATAAATAAATAGCAGGCTTGAGTTAAAAATAAAGAATGGATATATTCAAGCCTAGAATGAGTGTGATTGTATGAAATATAAGTTGTGACTTATAAAATTTAAAATGGAATGCAAAGCCTAAAAAATTAATATTGTTTGATGAACTGAAAAATAAAATGAAGATCAAGCTTGAATTATAAAATAAATTTGTACCTAAGAAAAATTAAATGAAGTGATATTTGGAATAAAAATTCAAGTGTTGGATTATAAATAAGGGAAGAACTAATTAGATAATAAATTAGTTAATGAAATTGAATTGTGAGTTTATGATAAAGTTTGGAAATAAACTCAAGTTATAAATTAAAATGGATTCAAATTGTTGATGAAGTGAAAGAAATTGAGAATGAAGCTGAATTATGAGTTAATAAATTGGATGATAAATTAAAGGTGAATAATAAAATCAGAACTTGAGTTATTAATTAAAATTAGACTTAAGGTGTTAACAAAGTAAATATAATTTGAAAAGTGTAGAATAAAAATGAAATTTGATTAAAATAGAAATGGTTTGTATTATGAATAAAATTCAAATAAGTGGAAATAAATTGGAAATGGCCTTGTAATAAATTGGATGAGTGGAATCTGGAAAGTTAAATTTTATAATAACTAATCAAATAAATATGAGATTAGATTGAAATAGAATCAAGTTAAATTGAAAAGAGAACTTTGTTTGCAAGATGAGAAAGAGCTTAAGTATAAAATTTGAATAAATTGAAGGAAATTGACTTAAGCTAAATGAATGAAGGAGAGATGACTTGAATTCAACTTCAACTAAGTTTAATAATATTAGATTGGATTTAAATCAAATGAAAATAAATTAAACTTGAGATATGGTTTTGTGGGTTATAGGTAATATTTAAGGGAATGAAAATTTAAATGGATTGAGTGGGTAAACTAATTATATTGAATAAATAAATGATGAAATAAATAAGAATCAAATGCAATGTGGTTTAAATAGGTTGAGAAATGGTTATGGAATGAAATAGCTTGGATTGTTTCCGAGCTAAATAAAATAGTTTGGAATAAACTAACATGGAATGAAATGTAAATAAATGGATTGTAAATGAAATTTAAATGGAATGTGTCGAGTTAAATAAATGGTCGTGAATGAATTGAAATAAAAAGAAATTTAATTGGTAATGAAGATGAATCTAAATTTTAATGGTTTTAAATGAACTAGTTTGGTTAATAAAATGAAATGCAAGTGAATGGATTCAAATCTGAAATGCAATGAAAATGAAAATATATGGATTGTGAATAAATTGAGTTGAAATCCATTTAATTTGATTATAATACATGTATATTTGTTTATTCACATAAATCTCGTTGAATTGCATAGAATAACTTGTCATTTGGTGTAAATATGAGTAATTAAAATTCTACGAGTTGATAGAAGTAAAATAAATTGATTTTGAGAGCAATTGAACTAAATATGAGTTCAGTTTGCTTAAAAATAAATTAATGTAAGTGATTGAGTTTTAAACCATTCAAATTGATGAAGTTGTATACGAATGGATCGAAAACAATTCAGATTGAATGAAAATGGGTTGTAAATTGATTGAAATAGTTGAATTAGCATGGAAGCGATATAAATTGCATACGGAAAAATGTTTGGTGTAAATTTCTTTTTAGAAGTCATATGTTTTAACTATTGCAAGTAAGTGAAATATGTTAAACTTCTTATATTTGGCACTTACAAGTTTAAACTGAGTAAGTACAGGTACCTGGAAGCCGTGAGGCTGGATTTGGTTGTGCTATTTGCTAAAAATAATAATCCGCTTTCTTAAAATGATAAATAAGGTACGCCTACACAATTAAAATAGGAAATATGAACTGTTTTTGGTTTTTCCGACCGTGTGGGTCGATGTATATATATTTATCTCTTTTGTCAAATTGCAAAAGCTCCTCCGTACAAAGAAGACTCTGCCAAAATTTTCAGAAATTTTGGAAGTTAGAAAACTTTGAAAATTTTTGGAAAATTTATTAACGACAAAACAATTTCAAACTGAAAATTGAAATAAGTTAGTAAATGAAACTAATTAAATAAGGACATGAATTAGTTATAAATGAAAAAAATAAAATTTAACATTTGGAGTTGAAAATAAATTGAATTCGTATGAAAATGAAAGAATTAATTTGAATAGGAATGGATATGAACTAATGTGGGAAGATGAAAATAAATATAAGGAGCATATAAAATGCTTAAACTAAACTTTAGAGAGAATGGTGAAGTCTTAAATGGAAATTGATACTACCAATGTAATTTAAGTCAATATTGGAATAAATAGATTTTGGCATCTTTTGAGAAAGTGGATAAAATGTTTTGGGATATTGTGATTGGATATTAGTACTAAACAGGATATGCAGGTAAGATAAAGGGAAAAGAGAATTGGATTTATTTCAAAGATAAAAATTCGAAATGCTCGACAAAAAGGTATGTATTTAAATTTGGTATGAAATTTGATTGGGATTTGGATTGAGCCACTTGGCCTTTTGTTTTCTTTTTGGATTTGAGAGGCCGTAGAGCCATTTTGTAGTTGTACCGAGCTAGCCGCGCAAAGGAGACGCTGACGAAATTTTTCGGGAATTTAGGGTGTTAGAGAAATTTTGAGAAAATTTTGATAATTCAAATTTGGTTTTAAGTTAAAAATTTGAATTAATAAGTAAGTAATTTTTTTTGAGGCTTACGGGTAAGTTGGAAGGGTTAGGAAGAGGGTTACTGAGTCTTTTGATAAAAAGATTTGTTTGGTAAGTTGTTAAAAACTATTTGGGTTGAGGGAATATTTAACGGGATATAGATCATTCTTCCTAATTATAATTTCGGGGACGAAATTCTTTTAAGGGGGAAGGAATGTGACGACCGGAATTTTCGAGCATTTATAATCGGAATATTTAATTGATTTTAAATATTCAAGATAATAATTTTAACTTGAATTACGAATATTATAACTTATTTGACAATTAAATTGTTGAATTAAATAATGGAAATTGGATAAAATATGAAATCTGTAATTTTAAGCCTGTTTAAAATAATTTGAAGGCTTATAAAATTTATATTGATAATACTGAGGATAATAGAAGTGTTAAAATTGAATTTAATGCTGATTTGTTCATTTTTAAAAATATATCGTTTAAATTGAATTTAAAAATAGCCTTCCGAGGCACAGTCTCGGAATTTGACGAAATCAGTTCCATTGGATCCGTAATATTGAATTATTATCGGATTTCAATTTTCATAGTTTTTGGGCTTGTTGTGTGAGCATACGATATAAAAACGCGTTGAAGATTTTCATCGAAAATTTAATTTAAATCATTGTATATTCTCATATAAGCCACCTTCACTAGTCGACGTTCATTCTCATCCAGTACCCTGTCTTCCTTCTGAAGCTAATGCCTTCATAAAAAAAAAGAATATGTATTACTCGCGGCTTCTTCTGGAAGCCAGGCCGACATGTTTTTTATAATCATGCAATACCCTTCTCTAAATAAAAAAAAGAACAGAGCCCCCTTCTTTCAAAATCAAAATTCACGAAACAAAATAACTTGCTCTCGTTCGTTTAAAAAAAAAATTGGCCGAAGCCCTCACGTTCAAATGTTCGTCTTCCTCCTCCTCAAATCCAACAGCATCTCATTGTAATCACGCCCATTTGATCGAAGCCGAGTTCTTCGTTCAGAAAAAAAAGGGGGGGTCGAGGCGGCTCGAGTTCACGAGCAAGGCCATGGTTGATCTCGCGTTAAGGAAGGGGTGTCGCGTGGAATTCTGGGTGGAAGTACGTGATGGCACTCGCGAGCAAGGCTTAGGGTTTGCGTGCGAACGTGGGTTCCACGTTGAGATGCAACCGATTGGAGTGTGGCGGCGTTCGATTTTGGGTTTCGCATCGTTTGATTCAAGGCAGATCGCCTAGCTTTGTCGCGCGCGAGGGGTTCTCTGGTGGACTTGGGAAGCACGGCGTAGTTTTCGCTAGGAGGAAGACTCGAGTTGAATTCATTTAGGGTTTCAGGGGATGGCAACTTTGACCAGTAGCAGTAAGGTATCGTTTTTTTTTAAATTTAATTAGAGATATAAATTGTTTATGCATAGAAATAATAATGGATTTTAAAATCCAAATCTTACATGTATAGATATAAAAACAATAATGAAACAGTAAGGTTTCTGTTTAAATGTACATATATGTGAGTTTTTGAAAATATAAATTGTTAATGTGGAAAAAAAAATGAAATAAATAATATATAATGATATGCAGTTTCAGATTCGATATGCAAGCAGAAATAACATAAAAATTTAATCTTAGTAAAGATTTTAAATGCAAGTTTATATACATATTATAAAGGTAGTTTTATTTAATAAAACTTATTTAATTATTTTTACAAGAGGTTATTTTATTCAATTCAGTTTTGAAAGTTAATTTTTAGTTAAATATTCTATTAAAGACAAATTAGTCTAAAAATCTAAAGCCTTGGCTAATTAAGTTATTTAATGGTAAGTGATTTTTCAACTAGTTCAAAAATTTATTTAAAAGGAAATATAATTAAAACCAAAGTATTAGGAATTAATTGATCGGTTAATTCAAATATTAATAAACTGCAAAATATTTATACAAGGTTAAAAATCGAGAAGGAGGCAAGCTGGATTGAAATGGATGCTAATAAAATCAAAGGTGAGTTAATCTCACTCAGTTAGATTTAAATTTATATGATTAAATTTAAATGATTGATTGTATGGTTGAATTGATTGATGTAGTATAGTAGGGTATAACTTTGGAATTGGCATATTATATTGTGCTAATGTCTGTGGATGCAGGGAAAAACAGGTTGGAGGGATCCAACTGGACCCCTCAATTTTATTTAATTATTTAATATTCTTTGTTCTGAATATTTGATATCCTGTAATGAATTATGGGGGAATATTGAATGCTATGGCTTGATTGTTATAATCGGGCAATAATTAATTACTAAATATATAATTTGAGTTTGGGAATGAAAATAAAAGAAGTGAAATTGTAAGTAAAATAATTATAGCAAAGTTGAATAAATTTATGAATGAACTGGGAAGGAAATAAAATGACTTTAAAATTCTAACAAATAAATCTTGTGTATGGGAAGGAAAATTTTAAATAAACAGTGAGTTAATGAATCTTAAATTTCAATGTTATCGTTTAAAAGAACAAAACATTTATTTTAAATTGAGGATTTAAATTATTTAAGAAGAATAAAGAAGAAATTGGGAATAACCTAAAATTTTTATATTTCAGTTAAAAGATTTAAAATCAAACAGGAAATAATAAAAATAAATATAAAGTCCATAATTAATGAATTTTGAAATGAACCAAGAAAGTAAAGAAATTTGTTTCAAATAGAATAAATTGGAAATCAATTTGGGGAAATTGATTTAAGTGCTTGAAGTTGGAATTTTCTCTAGGTGGCCAGGTACACGTTTTTAAAAGTAAATTTGTAAATGTAAATTAAATGTTTTAAAGTTGTTTTTAAAGAAAGCAAGTTTTATAAAATTTATTATTTCTAATATTTAATTTCTAAAGCAAGTATTTCCTTTAATATATTATAGCATTAATTATTTAAAAATGACTTAGTATTTGTTTTAAAAGTGAAAACCTGGTTTTATATTTTATAAAGTAACCTTATTTTCTCAAATTCATATAATACGTATTTTTAACAAATTATCTAAGTAGTTTTATCCTAAGCGTTTTAAAGTATATATTTCAAAGTAAATTGTTTTAAATTATTTTAAAAATCTATTTTTGTGCTTGGTGATTTCAGAGGAGATATAAAATATTTGGGAAAGTCGATTCTGAGAAGAATGATGGTTTTGAAACTGTTTTCAAAGGATTGAAAATAGAAATATATCTTGTGAAGATAATTTTGAGATTAATAAGTAATTTGGAAAATTATTTATTGGTTGATGGTTGTTTTGTGAATATAATTGATAGTTAAATAACCGACTATCAATATTGGACAAATACGTTGATCGTTTTGAAGAGACCGGGATCGAGATTTATTTCTCGAAAACCACTTCGATCCGGTTTGTACGTTTCGTGAAAATGATTTTGGTTTCGAAGATGGAGCATTGAAGTGCAAGGGCTAATCACTACTAATCCTGAGGATATTTCCAAAATGGATGTAGTAGGAATAGTGCCTTCGGTTCCGTTCGAACCCGGGACGGACTTGTATGGATGAATGCGTGCGAAACATCGTCAGGTGGACGATGGGCATTCTAAGGGATATATTCTAAAATGGTAACGCTTAGCCTCAAGCCTCATCAAATGGGAATGACTGAAAATCAGGGGTTATGCAGCAAGGCTAGGTGGGTAGCACCCAAGCAGGGTGAGGTCATTCCAGTCTAGATGTCCCTTTTTATTTCGGCTTAGTGGGCGGTTGCTGATCCCAACCGTGGGGTGATCTCACTCGGGATTATCCAGTAAGGGGTAGTCTCGGCCTTGTGTTGCAGGGGAGCGGGCGTACTCCTCGGTACGGTGATCTAGGCCCCGTACTTTGACAGGTGGTACCCCAGTGCCTAGTCATTGGTTGGAAATCCATTCTCCCTACGAGCCTTGTACGAGTTTTGTTTGTATTACCCACTCTGTGGCTAGTAGCTGGAATTTAATAGATGTAACAATTTCGGCTATTTTATAAGTATTTGTATATAGACCCTATTATAATATCAGAGGATTTCTATAAAAATTGTTTTAGCTATCGTAAGGTAAAAACCCGACATGTTTATTTGTGGTGTGGTCTTACAAGATGCTTTTATTTTCAAAGGATTTTTGAAACTTTAATAATCAATTGGGTGTGATTTTCTCACGCTGGTATTCCAGACTGACTCGGGTGTTATTTAACTGTAATTCTCGGGTCAGACCGAGTATTATAGAATACAGGATATGATGCTGTGGAGCTCAGGAGACGAGCAGGATGACGATGCGTACTCCCGTACTTGTTTATATATATATATATATATATATATATATATATATATATATATATATTCCGCTGTGTTGAGCTGTTGGGTATCCATTTGTATGATATTGATGTTGAGCTGTGATTGATGTACTCTGATGATGTAATATATAGACAGAGATATTTGATGTTTGAGTAAAGAGTATTTATTATCTATTATATTTTATTCCGCTGCGATGGTTAGATTCTATTATTGTTTTCTATTTTCTTCTTCTACCTGTTCTTCTTTAACCCAAATGGTTCGTATTTTTGTGCAACTTGAGTTGATTGTTGAAGAATAGTGTTGACTCAAGGGGTACGGATTTGCGGGTCGTTACATTTATTTTTAAAGGTGTGAAAAGAAATTTATAGATTTGGGATGTAAATTAAAATATATCGAGAACATTTATTAATTGATATAAATGGAAAGAGAATTCTTCCCTGGAAAGCCGAGTATATTTTTAAAGTAGCTTTTGAAGTATAAATTAAAAGTTCTAGAAATTGATTTTAAAAAAAAATATTGTTGGAGAAATTATTTTTAGGAATTGTTTTAAATCTTTAAAGTAAATATTTATTTAATTAATTATAGAAAGGATTATTTTAAAAATTAATTATTATTTTTTATTTAGAAAATGGATGTTTAAGTAAGTTATATCTTATCTACTAATTTTTTTTAAAATAAGTTTGGATTTGAAGTTTTATATGAGATATTGGTATAAAATTTTCATAGCTAATATTTAAATGATTTTAAAATATTTGAACTCGACAAATTTTCAGTGGAATCAAATAAATATTTCGAAATTTATTCGAAATGAGGAAGGTGAATTGAATTTTTTTTCAAATTATTGGAATGTGGGAAAAAGTGATTTGAAATTTGTTTTCAAAATGGTTTAAGTGTGAAATATATCTTGCGAAAATATTTTGAAGATCAATAATTGGGAAGAATTATTTAAATATTGGTGATTGTTGTGAATGTTGATTGATAGTTAAGTAACCGACTATCAATGTTGGCCTTTTAATGGCATTTGAATTTCGATGCGACCAGGGGTCGGATTCCAAGTGGATATCCGAAAACCACATCGAGCTTTTGCGATTGTGATGGATCTTTTATTTAAAAGATAAAAGTGAAAATTGTTGTGATTTGTTGAAATCTGAATATAACACTTATTTTTTAAAATAAGCGCTCGTTATACGGATTAGCCGAGAGAGGACTTTGTGTCATATAACCAATTCTGAATAGTGATTCGATGAAATTAATAGCATTTGAAGATGGTGGTGAAGATCGGGTGTCTTCGAATACGATAGGATAACTTATTGAATGTCTCTGCACTGAGTTGCTCCGGTATAGAGATCTCCACATGTGATGGGGAGTCCGATCGGAATTGTGGATACCCGGATTTGCAAGGGCTTCTTCCTTTATTGGACGAGGTGCCTTCGGTTCTGTTCGAACCCGGAACAGACTTGTATGATTGTATGTCTGACACTACGCTTTCAGATATAAAGCAGATTTCTTTCAAATACATATATGTTGGTGCCGGAGAATTTATTCTCTTAGCTGAACACCCTTCTCTGAGACGTACGAGCTCAGAGGTTATGTAGTTGAAGGTTATCAGTGATATACTCCCAATTTGGTAGTGTGGCATGCTAAGTGCTACTGTGTGTTGATGATCATTTCTTGATCATATGTGATCAAAGCATGGCTTTTGTGTAAAGCGTAGCTTTGTGGACGAGACCTCATCAGACCTCACACCTCGGAAATGGTCAAAACAGGAAAGATGCGTCAAGGTTATGAGGGTCGCACCCTTTAGGGTATGTCATTTCCTTTTGGAAAAAGGTGGTATCATGGTATGGAGCCCAGATACTTAACCTATTGCTGCAATCTCATTTACTGTGTGGTTGTTGCTTTGTGGTTGAGGATCCTCGGATAAAGGTCGCAAATGACCGAGGGATGGCATACTCGAGTAGTAGTTACCTAGTTACAGAGGTAACCCAGCCTTGTGTTGGTAGTGATCCGGGTAGGATCTCGGGGCATCCATCTAGAGGTGTACCTATGTGGCAGTAGGAAGTTCCTTAGCCTGACCATTTGTTGGACATCAAAAGAAACAAAATGCGCCCTGTACGGTTTTAGTTGTATAACCTGCCATGGAATGTGGCGGTAACCTGCTATTGAACATGGTAACTATAGTAGGCATACATAATAGTTGTATGCTAGCTAAGATTAAAATTATGCTTTCGAAATTTTTTCGCACTATGCACTAATGATAATATTAAAAAGATTTTGCGTATTAAGCATATTTGACTATCATAAGAAGAAATCTCCTCCAATTCTGCGATTGCATTGTGTGTGTGGCGGGAGGTCTTATGGTAGTTTCATTTTCCAAAAGCCTAGCGGATTTCTTTTCCTTTTCTTTGTGAAAATAACTGTTTTTAAGATCTCACACCAGTCCCATGACTGACCTGGAGTTTATTGTTCCTTTTCTAAACTTTGGGTGCCCACAATTTTCCACACGGGCAGCCTAGAGTCAGGTTATCATTATTCTGGAGAGAAGTCGAAAAAGAGATGTTGTGGAGATTAGGAGCAAGCTGGATGGCAAATCGTATCACTAGTATATGCTACATTCTTTTCCGTTGTTTGTTGTTGTAACACTCAGATAATGTAATGTGATGTAATGTAATAACTTATATAGTTCTTTGTTTTGAAGATATTCATTTATCTATTATATGTTGTTCCGCTGCGAATTGTGAGATTCTGTTTATTGTTTTCTTTTCTTCTTCTTCTACCTCTTTCTTCTTTAAACCCGAAGACTCGTACATTTGTTCCACTTTGGGCTGAATTGTTGTGTGATTTTGCCAGCTCAAAAGGGGTACGGATTTGCGGGCCTTTACATCAATAGCGAATACATGTGCCGCAACAAGATACACTTGGTTGAGGATAAGTAAGTTGGTATATAAATATTCTCGATTAAAAACCAGAAATAAGTGAGATCAAGAGTGAGAGCCCGGAGATAGGCACCCGAAACACCGATTCTCGACTATAGTAATCGATAATTATAGCTTCCATAATTACGTTTATGGCTCGCCAAGACATACCCAGCCAAGGATAAAATGAAATGGTCGAAGATATATTTTGATCAATGCATGGAGATAGGTGAGGTCGAACATCGATGCTTAGAGATAAGCATCTAATCTATAGTTCCCAAGGAGGGATCGGGAAGTGATTGGATCATTTATCACTGCACAATTAAGTGGGACACGTCCATCTAAAGATTAGTGGCCAAGGTCGATGTATGAAATTGGTCAATGCCCTAAGATAGGTGGGATCAAAATATGGTGTCTAGAGATAAACACTCGGAATGTTGTTTCCCAAGGATAGCAAACAACAATAAGTCGAACACTTCTTTGATTATATATTTATTCGTGATAGGACGAGACTTAGCTATGAAGGAACTTGGCTGGCAACAAAGATGGACAAAAGAATAATAATTTCTATCAAGCTAAAATAGAAACACTTCGGCAACACTGAACATTATTAAGTAGTGAAAATTACTGAAGCATTCGTAATTTACTTATACGTACAGAGTTCTAGTGTGTAACGGAATTGCACAAACACGGGCATGTATAGTATAAGTAATTAACATTACATGTCGTTATATTATATATGTCGGTAGCTATATATAGGTAAGTAAAATAAAAGTATAGGAATGTAAATACAAACAAAGGTTGTATAGAAAACAACAATCTTTATTTAAAGTTACTTTTTATACAAATGAGGCGGGGCTCGGTCCTACACAAACTTGCCCTACATGCAAAACGAAACAAAAAGCATTAAGAGAGGACAAAAGAAGCTGTCTTCAAAATACATCAATAGGCACAGATGTTGCTTTTGTAGTAGCTAAACCAAAAGCCTATTTCTTCGTCCTTTGATTGATACCACCCTTAGGATCACCCTTTATTGGGAGCTTCTTTGAATCCTTCCCATTATTGGATTTTATCTTTTCAAGCTTCCCTTTCTATAGGTGCTGCCTTTTGAGCGAGTATTCTCTCCCTCAGTTGTAACAATAATGAGGTCTTTACGTTTGTTAATGGAAGCATCAAAAGATTTGGAAGATCCGCCAAGGCTACTACCTTTTGGTGGTTTGATTTTGATTAGTGGAATTTTTGAAGTAGGGCTTGTTTCCGCTGATCCAACAGGCACTTTAGTTCCTGGCTCTTTTTTTATCTTCATCTTGCTGAGGTCGATCTTCAATCTTTCTACCATGGAAATTGAATCGATTGGGACCATGGCACTTCTAATAGTAATGTCATCCCTAATGGACTGTGAGGAACCCTCCAATCCTTCAATAGCCTCAATCTTTTGTGCATTAGGACTGTAGCTAGAACTGAAGGGAGGAATTGGAGTAATTGATTCCATGGTAATAATTGTTGATGCGGTGAAAATGACTCTTAGGCCCAAACATTGAGTTATTGGCAGTCGAGGAGGAAGAGATGGATGACCTATAAATTCACAAAAAGTGAAATAAAGGTTAGTGACAATCTCAGATGAGACCCTAAGCTTCTCGAATACTTGAGAGACAAGAGAAATACCTTCCCTTATTAGAGTTTCTTTGGTATGGGATTTAGTGATTTCATCTTCTTCTACCGCTGACTACATTTTCTATGTGATGAAAGGTGGAATGTAAGACACAACATAGGTTTCAGTGGTAGAAGTAGGAGTTCGAGTAAATGAGGCCTCAAAGCTGGCCCCTATGAAAATTTGAGTCTCCATTATAGGCTCTTTAGAATGGGGAATTGATGGTTCTACTTGATCCAATTTTGTGAGACAGACGCTTTTCTTATAGCCACGTCCTATTTGACAGGATAGCTTTGCCTTTCTCCAGGTCTATAATGCCATCCAAATCCAAGAATTTGGCTTTTAATTTATCTTTTATGATGTATTCTATAAACACAGTTGCATGATGCATGATTTCCTCCTAAGTGTTTGCCAGAGTAATGGGATTACTATCTCACAATCATTTCAGATTCTTGTCTTCGATGATATTGGAGAAAAATTACTAAAGGGTAGTGTTCATTTTTATTTTAACCTTTATAGCTTGGTTAGTTCATTTGTTTTCTCTAGAGCCCAACTAAGGTCTACCCAAGCTTCTATTTTCCCCTTAGCTTCGGCCCTTATGCTAGCATTAATTCCCTTAACTTCATCGTAAAATGTTTGAAGTTCCTTGTCCTTAGCTTGTCGCACAAAGTTCTTAGCCTAGGGCATCTTACCTTTCTCCTCAAGTGCCTTATCCTTTGCATTGACCTAAGCTATAAGATGATCATTCTCATGGTGAGCCATCTGAAGTTGGTAATTTATTTCCTTGAGGGCCTGAGTGTATGTTGGGCTTCTCCTTGATCAATTTTTTACGGTCCTCAACCGGCTTTTGAGCCTCATCGTTTGTTTTTTGAGCTCGGCCAGTTTGGATTTGTAATCTACCATCGTCCCATCATGTGTTTTCCTCTCCAATTATAACAATTGGTTGTCTATCTAATTCATATTGTTGACTTTAGAAAGGGCAAAAGCTTGTCTCCTCCCATCAAAAATCTAGTCCACAAGTTCAGTCACCCCCTTAACTCTACGATTGATGACCTCTTCTCATAGGATGTCTTTGATGTTGTGGTCGAACTTCCCACGGTCAGGAAAATGCCCAGAAAGGCAACCTGCATTTTAGCCGTTACATCTGTGGATGAGCCTAAAGGAAGTGGTGGTGGAACTTTGATGCAGCGCAGAATGTTGACTCGATTGTCTTAAGTCGCTCGCGACCTAACAAGTATGCTGGAAGCAAGTTATCTCACCTGAGCGACCTAAAGAGGATGCCAACAGAGCCTTAAGTTGGCCGCGACCTAATTACGCGACCTAACTACCTATGCAGCATTGACTTCTTAGGTCGCATCATTTTTAGGTTGCATCTCCTTAGGTCGTTTCACTATGCCGCATTTTCTTCAGTTCTTTAAGTCGCTGAAAGCTTCTGCCGCATGCATCTCTTAAGTCGCTACTGAAGATAGGTCGCTAAGTCACTCCTGGAGGTTTTCTTATGTTGCTATGATGAGTTAGGTCATAAGTCGCGTATTTTGTTAAGTCACATGATGATATATTTTGTTGAGTCGTGTATGTATGATGTATTATAACTCGTAAGTCGTTTGTATGTTGTTGTGTCATGTGGGTTGTAACTTGTTAAGTCGCATGCTACTGGTATGTCGTTATGTCGTAGGCCTCTGGCCGCTGTTAAGTCGTAGGTCGTGACTGTAGGTAGGTCGGCCGTGGTTGTGTGTGTTGTGACCCTATAAATAGGGGAGAGGTTTCATTTGTAAACTTGGTTGATTTTGAATAAACTTTTGTTTAAGTGCTTTGTGCCTCTTAAAAATTGAAAGTTGAGTGTTAACTCCTTTCTCAATCTTCGGTTATTCGAGTGCGCTCGAATCAACGATTTTGAAGCCAATGCACGGAATCTCGTACGCGAGATCAACGTAGAAGAATCGTAGATCTTTTAACATGGTATCGTGCGCAATCAACGTGTTGGATAGCTAGAATCCGGTATCTCTTGAGATCAACGGATTTGGGCACTTGGGTATTTTTAATCCGTCGATTCTACTTTTCATCGTTTCATCCATTTTCGTTTATCCGCTGCGTCATTTGGTATCAGAGCTAGACTTAGCAAATCATAGCTAAGCCGAGCCTATTGGGAGCAGAGTTAAACTGTTGGAGTTAGATTTGATCAAGGCCGAGAGTTGTAGAAGTTGGATTAAGGCCGAGAGTTGCAGTTACAGCCGAGCCGAGCTAAGTGCAGGCCGTGAGGAGTCAAGTTCAGATTTGAGTTAAAGTTGTGCTAGTTGAAATGTGTGTTTGGATTTGTTGAAGATTCAAAAATGCCTCCGAGACGTGCTAATCGATTTCAAAATGTTGAAGATGTGTATCGAAGACAAGAAGCTAAGCAAATGGAACAACATATCAATGAAAAGTTCGATGAAGGTATTGGGAAGTTAAAGAAATTGATGAATGACATGAATCAGAGTCAAAGGAGAAGGTCACCAATCTCGAACCATGGAGGAAACAGAGTTTTGCAATCGGTTATGGAAGCAAGGAGGGTGTCGCCACAATCTTATCGAGATAGAAGAGAACCATCAGTTTCAATGAGACGAGAGGACCATGAGTACAGAAATGAAGAGAGAAGAACTCCACGTGGGTTTGAAAATAAATCATATCCTGATATTGAAACACAAGGTAGAAGGACCATGCACGATCATAGAGATATGGATGGTCGAGATCGATATCGAAGTACATTTGGTTATGATGAAGATGGTAATAGAGGTAGTATTCATTATCGAGATCGAGGCCAAGAGCAAAATCAATATGTGGATGTAGAAAATGATCGTCGATGGGAGTTGGGGATGAAAATAGAGATTCCAGAATTCAAAGGAGGAATGATAGCGGAAGAGTTTCTGGATTGGTTATCCAATGTTGAAGAAATTTTTGACTTCAAGGAAGTGACCGAGCATCGTAGAGTTAAGTTGGTTGCTACACGATTGAGGGAAAGAGCTATGGCATGGTGGCAACAAACTAAACTTACACGGGAAAGGATGGGAAGGTCGAAGATTGTTTCATGGGAGAAGATGAAGAAGTTGTTGAAGGCTACTTTTTTGCCTTATAATTATCAGTCTCTTATGTATCATCGCTTACAGAATTTGAGACAAGGGACAAAAACGGTGAATGATTATGCAGATGAGTTTTATCAACTGATTGCTAGAAACGATATCATGGAGACGGAGGAACATTTGACAGCTAGATTTGTTGGAGGATTGAGAATGCAAATTTAGGACATGGTGAATATGTTTGATCCAAGATCCGTTGCTGAAGCACACCAGAAGTCACTAGCTTGGGAGAAGCAAGGTAGAAGAGGAGGTGGTGTGTTTACAAATTCCAACAATCAAGTGAAAGGGGCTAGTAGCAATACTAATGTTTCCAAGGCTGTTAGTAAATCGGTTGTCAATGAAGTTGCTAAGGCCAAGGTCAACAACAATTTCAAGTGTTATAACTGCCAGGAATTTGGTCATAAGAGCAATGAATGTCCGAAGCTGAAGAAGCGAGCAATGGTTGCTGAGGTTGAGGATGAGGATGCAGAAGTAGAATGTTCTAATTCATCACAAGTTGAGGAGGAAGAAGAATTATTGGCAGGAGATGAAGGATATTCTTTAATGATGAGGAGATCTTGCCTGACGCCAAAGCATGAAGAGGAGACTAGCTGGTTGAGGAGTAATATTTTCCAGTCAACATACACTATTTTGGGAAGGGTTTGTAAGTTTGTTATTGATGCAGGAAGTTGTGACAACATTATTTCTACAGAAGCTGTAAAGAAGTTAGCGTTAAAGACAGAGAAGCATCACAAACCCTACAAATTAGCTTGGTTGAGGAAAGGTGGGGAAGTGAAGGTTGGTCGAAGAGCTTGTGTAACTGTTTCCATCGGAACGAAGTATGAGGATGAGATTTGATGTGATGTGGTAGATATGGATGTATGGCATTTGTTGTTGGGGAGACCATGGCAATACGATTGAGCCGTGCAACACGATGGGAGGACTAACTGCTATAGTTTCACGTTCAATGGCATTAAAATCACTTTAGTTCCTAAAAAGCGGCAACAAAGTGAAAGCAAGTTGGAGGAGATTGAAGAACTAAAGATTCTGTTATCTTTGAAGGAATTTGTCAAGGAAGTGGAGGATGAGCCTGAAGTATTTCTGTTATTAGACATGAAAGTGGTGAAGCGGTGAAGAAGTTAAGCCAGTGTTGAAGGAGTCTGAAGATATATTTCCTGAAGAGTTTCCCAAAGAATTACCACCGTTGAGAGACATACAACATCAGATTGATCTTGTTCTGGGAGGTGTGTTACCACATAGACCACACTATGGAATGAGTCCAAGGGAGCACGAAGAGTTGAGAAGACAGGTGGAAGCGTTGCTGGAACAAGGACGCGTATAGGAAAGTTTAAGTCCTTGTGCAGTACCAGCATTGTTAGTGCCCAAGAAGGATGGAACTTGGAGGATGCGTACAGATAGTCGAGCACTAAACAAGATTACAGTGAGGTACAGATTTCCGATGCCAAGATTGGATGACTTGTTAGATCAGTTGAATGGAGCCGCTATCTTTTCAAAGATTGATCTGAAAAGTGGGTATCATCAGATTCGAATTCGACCAGGGGATGAATGGAAGACAGCATTCAAGACTAGGAAAGCATTCAACACGGTATCGTGCGCGATCAACGTGTTGGAGATAGCTAGAATCCGGTATCTCTTGAGATCAACGGATTTGGGCACTTGGGTATTTTCAATCCATCGATTCTACGTTTCATCATTTCATCCATTTTCGTTTATCCACTACGTCAAACTTGATGGGTAGAAACCTTCTTGGATTTTTGAGAGGTTAATATAGTGGTGACTAGAGGTCGTGTCACCAAAAGCCGCTGAGGTTGCGGTTGAGAGTGTGGTTGGAAAGATCTAATAGTGAGACCATGATAGTAATTTGAATGACGAGACTTCTTCCCCTAATCATAGAACTCACTCTCCTTGTCTAGGCATTTCTTTCTATCCTTATCCTTATAGTATTCTCTCTCCTTTTTAACTCTCGGTTTCACGCTGCAAAGAAGATCAGTGAGGATAAGGTTCTAGTGTGGTTCCACGATGCTAGTCAAGTCCTGAGTGTAGGTAATAGAAGTGGTCTCTTCCCATTGAACTTGAAATGAAAGAAAAAGGGTTTTACTTGTCTCATAACACTAAAGTAGAGCGAATGCAGGATATGAATGTTCATGATCCTAGAAGCATGTGGAGTGTAGGTATCCATAGGTGTTCTACGGATCATGTTCAAAGGGGTAGCAAAGATAGGGTCTCATCTTCCTTGGCTATGAGGTCCCTGGATGGAAAACCAAAACCCAAAGGATCATCCTAAGATGATCATCAATCAAGATGTCCAATTCCCTAACCGAGCCAAAGATGTTTTCTGAGGATCATGAACAGGGAGCCATCTCAGTAGTTGGAATTCTACTTGGACCGAATTTTTTCCGTGAAGATTTGACAACTATTAATTTAAGATGTGATGAGGTAGGAATTTCTGTGCATCATGGGATGCTTCTCCATACGACTCATCTTCTCCATGGTCAGAATCCTCGCCGTCATAGTATTCTTCATCATCCTCTTGTTGGTCGTTTCCTTCTTGAATTCCTTCCATCTTCCTTTTTCTTCTACTTTCTCTAGTGCACCTTCTCAATGACATTCTCTTCTACCATTCTATCTGTGTCATCAGCAGCATTCGTGTAACGACCCATATTTTTTTAACAATTTAAAAATGTTAAACTGAATAAAACTTTAAACAAAATTGTTAGGAAATTAAAAATTAGGATTTTATTAACACAAATTAATCAACAATATCAGTTAAGATCTTAATTTAACTTCCTATTAATGACATAGATTTGTAGTAAAAAAATGATAACTTATGTTAGTGTGTATTTTAATGATTTTGGTTGAATGCATTAAAGGATAGAGATAATAAATGTTTTTATTCATAAAAAATGAATGATTTCCGTATTAAACAAAAAACAACATGTTTATTTATTTAAAATGTATTATAGCTGAGATACAGATTATAAGATAATAGATCAATTATTTATAACTCTTGTTTGCTTACAATGATTTTTAAATTTAAGAAGAAAACAATTGATTATTTCTCATCACATTTATTTTTTCCGTTTTGAAAATTATCTTTGTAATCAATTGAAATTAATGTAGTTGGAATAATTTCAATCAATAGGAAATAGAACACTAAATTATAAATTAATAGGTGCAATTAAACTTAGCTTATGTTTTGTGCAAATAAAATGAAAAATTTGATTTAATGAAAACACCATTTTCAGCCAAATAAAATGTTCCATTTAAGAATATAAGTTTGTTTCATTAAAATATAAAATAGGATTTTGTTGTACGTTTTGCGTTAGAATATTTGATTTATTTAAATATTCAAACTTGATTTGAATTTAACATATAATGAAATAATTGTTAAGAAAAAATTAAAAAAGTTTCCCGCAACTTTTTGATTAGCAACAATTAGTTAATTAATTGATTTAAATTTAATTACTTAGCTCAGAAAAATTTATTTCCATTAACTTGGAAAGTTATTGTGTTTAGATAGGAAAATTTATTTTGTTTCAAATTGTATTCGGAGTTATGGTGTGTAAAATAGCGGTGTTACAGTGTTAAACTGGATACATAGCTATTTTTGAGAACGAATATAGAAAACTATACCATCTCCTCGTTAGTATAAATGACAATTATAAACCATAGCAGCGGTATTCATCTCATTTTCTTTTTCCTAATACTGAATTCAACCCTAATTTTTATCTAACAGCGATTAGCACATTAAATTGTGTGATTAAAATTCAAACTATCCAAAACCTATTACATTATATGTCGTTGGAAATATCTCGGTGTAACAAAGAGGAGTTTAAGATTCATTTTCCAATCCAATGCACTATTTGACCAAAAAACGGTCATCTTTTCTCGGCCATTTGTTATAGGGTTTTCAAATTGACGGTGAAACTTTAACTACCAGATGATCGGAAGGCACTGGAATGTAGAGGATGATTAAGGGAGTCTACCCAACAGTTCAGATTATGTCATAGAGGCTCAAGGTCGTCGGAATTGACCAATCTTTGGTTGGATCTTATTCGCGGCAGGTGGCTGATCGGTGGAGACGAAGGTGACATAGGGCATGGCGTGGGTGGGGCTCGGCATGAGGATGGCGATGGTGGTCTCTGATCAAAGGGAAAGTGGACATGACAGTGGAAGAGGTCAGTCAAATGTCGACGATTGATGGTGATAATGGGTTTGTGGTGTAATTGTTAGGGTTTGATGGAGATAGGTGAATTTACTATTTTTCCATTGTTGTATTTTAATTAAATTTTAAAATCCAAATCTTATAATAGTCATAACTATTGCATATGTACTTCAATACACACGCGCTTTCTTTCATTGGACTTGTATTGAAATTCCAAACAATGTGAAAGTAGTTGGCTAAGTTTGGAGATTATTAAAAACTGTTTTTATTTGTATTTTACTGTGCTAAAATCAAAGGTGAGTGATTAAACCCACTCACACAATATTAAAATTTCTTTTACGAGTTAAATTAAAAAATTTGATGCGATAAATTATTTTGATTGTTGTTTACGAAATTAATTTACATTTAAAAATGAATACCACTACTAGTTGAACATCTTGATAATGATAATTAATATTTTTTTGATATATGTTTAGTTGGTTGATTTGAATATAAATTGCATGTATATGTTATAAATTGATTATGGATAATGTGATTATTTATTTGGATGATGTTATTAATTTTGGATATCTCTGTTATCAACCTATAAATTATTGATCTGCATAAATTTTCATTTAGATCATTTAAACATTTAATAACTGACTAAGATATACGTTGAAATGATATATCTTTATGACATCTAAATGTGGGTTTAAATGATATATAACCATACAATTGAAATTAAAAATAAAATAATCACCTGGCCAAATGGTAGAAAATTATACGTCGACACTGAATTTGGTCAAATGAAATGGTTAAAAAATTGAATTTGAATTTGTTAAATGAAATTGTTTTAAAGGATTTAATGTTAATTTATCAATTTTAAATCGTAAAAGCTGATTTTGAAATTGAATGTGAATTTATTGAAATTGATTTTTTAAAGTGTTAATTATTGAATTAGTTGAAACTTGAATTTATCAAAATTGAATTATTTGAAACTTTAAATCATTTAAATTGTAATTGATTTTAAATTGAAAAATGAATTTTGAATTGGTTTGAGTTGAAGTTTGAAAATTGGAAATTTATCTTAAATTAAAAAGTTGTTTAAAGTGAAATTTGGAATTTGGAATTGGGTTAAATGGTTTAAAAGAAAAGAAATCATTTCAAATTGAAAAATTATCTTCATTCAAAACTATTTTCAATTAAAACTATTTATTTCAAACTAATTTCTATGTCCAACTATTTTCTATTAAAACAATTTTACTTCAAACTATTTTCATTTCAAAATGTTTCCAATTAAAACTATATTAAATTCAAAATTATTTAAATCCGAATTATTTTTACATTAAAAACCATCCTAATTCAAACTATTTTTAAATTCAAAGCTGGTATTTCTGAAACTGTTTTAAGTGTAAAGGATTGTATTTAAATAATGATATTAGGATATGAAATATGAAAATTTAAATTTAAATCTAATTTGAACCTAATTGTGATATGAAATACGATACGTTTTATTGAAATTTAAAATGACCATACGGTGTGTAAAATGGATGATTGGTCATTAAAGAGACCAGAGCAAGATATTGGCATACTCTGTGTCAATATCGGAACCGCTTTAGTAACTGTGTATGTGAAGGATGTACGAGGGTATTCAAATCAATAGTGAAACTTTAACTGCAAGAAAATCATAAGGCACTGAAGTGTAGATGACGATTGGGAGCCGACCATTCGGGTTAGATCATGTCATAGGGGATTGAGATCGCTAGAATTAGCCAATCTTTGGTCGGATCTCGTTCACGGAAGGTGGCTGATCAAGCACAGCGGAGGTGACGTGGGGGTTAGCATGCATGCGGCTAGGTATGGGGAAGGTGATGGTGGTGTCTGATTGAAGGGAAAGTGGATAAGGCACAGCGGTGGTCGGTCAAATAGTGGCAGTTAATGGTGATAATGGGTTCAAGCTGTAATCGTTAGGGATTGAAGGAGATGGGTGAATTTACTATTTTGACCTTGTTTTATTATAATTAAATTTTAAAATCCAAATCTTATATTAGTCATAAAATTTGCATGCATACTCTTATGCGTGGTTTCTTCTATTGGATTCGTATTGAAATTTCGAACAATATGAAACTTATTTGGCTAAATTTGGGGACTGTTGGAAAAAGTGCTTTTGTTTGAATTTTAGGGTGGTAAAATCAAAGGTAAGTGATTAAACCTATTCACACAATACTGAAAATTTCTTTGGCAAGTTAAATTAAAAATTATGTAGCGAAAAAATATTTTGATTGCGATTAAAAAATTAAATTGACATTTAAAGCGAGTACTACTACTAATAAAACACCCAGATATTGATAATTAATGATTTTTGTGATATATGTTTAGTTGGTTGATTTGGATATAAATTGCAAGTGTATGTTATAAAGTAATTATGGATGATGTGTTTGTTTATATGGATGATATTATAAATTCTGGATGATATTATTAATTCTGGATATCTTTGTTATCACCCCGCAAATTATTGAACTATATAAATTATCATAGGGACCATTTAAACATTTAATCACTGGACTAAGAAATAGGTTGAAATTATATATCTAGGCATTTAAATGTGTATTAATTGAAATTCCAAATAAAGTGATCACTTGGCCCTAGGGTAGATAATTATATACGGACACCGAATTTTGTCAAATGAAATAGTTTAAAAATATTGTATTTGAATTTGTTAAATGAATTTTTTTAAAGGATTTAACTCGAATTTATCAATTTTAAATTGTATAGGCTAATTTTGAAATTTAGTGTGAATTTGTCAAAATTGAATTATTTTAAAGGGTTAAATATTGAATTAGCTGTAACATGAATTTGCCAAAATTGAATTATTTGAAACTTGAAATCGTTTAAATTGTAGTTGATTTTGAATTAAATTGAAATTTGAATTGGTTTAAATTGATGTTTGAAACTAGAAATTCGGCTTACATTGAGAAGTTGTTTAAAGCGAAATTTGGAATTTGGAATTGGGTTAAATGGTATACAGGGAAAGAAGCCATTTCAAATTTAAAATTATTTATCATTCAAAACTATTTTCAATTAAAAATATTTATTTTCAAACTAATTTTTAACTCCAACTATATTCTATTAAAACTGTTATATTTCAAACTATTTCTAATTCAGACTATTTACAATTAAAATACTTTAAATTCAAAACTTTTTAAATCCAAACTATTTTTACATTGAAAACTATCCTAATTCAAACTATTTTAAATTCAAAGCTATTAAATGCGAAGTTATTTTAAAGTGGAAATTAGCCTCAAGGGTCTCTTTAGCAAGTGGAATTAGTTTTTAGGACACACAACTGAAATAATTATTTTCAAGGACAAAACACAAAATAATTAGTTTTTAGGGTTAAAAATCTATGAAATTATGTCCTTGAAAGTAATTGGACTACTGACTTTGCCCTTGAAAGTAATTATTCTGTTGACTTTGGCCTTGAAAGTAATTTCTTTGAATGTGTGACCTAGAAACTAATTGGACTGCAAAATTTGTCCTTCTGGTGAAATGCCCCTATTTTAAATGTAAAGGATTGAATTTAAATAATGATATTGCTAATACGAAAAATGAACATTGAAATTTTAATCTAATTTGAACCTATTTGTGATATGAAATATGATATGTTTTATTAAAATTTAGAATGATGATGCGGTGTGTAAAATGGATGATTGGTTATTAAAGAGACTGGAGTCGAACATTGGCATACTCTCTGTCACGAAACCACTTTAGTAATTGTGTACGTGGAGGATGTTCTTAGATGAAGTGATTAAATTAGCATATGTTTACTGGAATGAAGTAAGAGAACGAAATGGATGTCCTTACATTTGTGTTAATTTGAAATGACTAAACCAAGAGCCATATCTAGCTAATGAGGCTAGCTACCTCTAGCAGACATCTCTCTCTCGTATTACCATCTTGACGTTGAAACTTGATTGGCACGCTCCTTTGATTTGGGATTAATGGACGTAGTCGGTTGTTAGCGGTTAGGACCAATCAGGAAACACAAAACGGTAGTATCCTACCTTGGCATTGCCACATGCTCATTGTCATATGATTACCTTTATACGAGCCTATAATGATTTTGTTTTAGTATGGTACCTATAGGGGACTCACTGGCTACCGACATTACTGTTTGTGTTACATGACTTACATGGACTGCCTACTTGCTTAAAAATCTATTAAGGGTGGTCAATGTAACTTAACGCTATTTTAATACTTTACTTTATGGATAGACACTACATACATAGCGTATCTTACTATATATATATATATATATATATATATATATATATATATATATATATATATATTTTAACGGATCCTTAAGGGATGGAAAATCCCATGACATCTCCTAAGTTATGTGCACTCATATTTCGCCTGATATTGATTTAACTTCAAAAGAATTTCAGGTTCTGACTCGAGTGTATTTTTTTTCATTACGCTTGGGTCAGCCTGAGTATTTCTATGTTTGAAGACGGTTGTTTCTTAAAGATGAAGACAGAGTTTGGTAGATACTATTATTATTCCGCTGTATTACTTCGGCATGTCAATTTATTGTAAAACTCCGATTACGTTATAACTTGAAATCAAATTTATATTGTATAACAACTTCAGGAGCTGTTTATGTGATTATTATATTTTTCATTCAGCTGTGAGATTTAGATTACTGTTTTCTTCACTTCTTATTTTCTTTAAAAACCCATTGATAATATGGCTTTTGGACTATTTGAGCCAGTCACGTGTGGTTTATTGTCGACTTGAATTGTCTAAATGGTGGGTCGTCATAATTCTCCTCGCTTGATAAACCTTCAACGCCCCTTTAGATATCATCATCGGAGTCAAGAGTAGGGGTTGAAGCTCGAGTGGCAGCTTTTATCCTTTTTAGCGAGGTTGAACTGAAATGACTAATCATCGGGAGAAAAATGCAACATTATCGGAGATTTACTTTTTTTAGAAGATATGTAGTACAATAATGGATGTTGACTTTTTTTAGTGTCTTCAAGGTTTCGAAGTGCACAACATTGTCATAACGGTATGGAATAATTATGAAGAACAAAAAATAAGTTCGATACTTGGGTGAAGAGCACCAAGAATGGAAGAGAATGGAAGGGAGGGAGTCTTACGTTTAGACAACCAAAGTCGATTGAATCCGAAGAGGCACCTGATAAAAAAGAATTATATTTTGAAAATTTGATATGGAGCGCCTCAATGACTTTGCATCGGCACTAGGCCTCAATGATAAAAAAGGAAGGTGAGTTGGCTCTTTTCTTGAAGCTTAAAAGATGTGTTAAATCCTCGAATTTTAGATGGTGCTAAAGTTGTGTCATGAATAAGAGTTATCAGATAGGCATATCCATAAGGGTGCACTTATGTAACAACCCATAAATTTAATGAATATTTTAATCCGGTTTATTTGAAAACTATGATTTTTAATCGTTTAAAAGTTGAAATTTTGGAATTTTCCAATGTGATTTTGGATTTTGTTTCTAATTTATTTTCCAAATATGATAAATTAAAGATTTTCTAAAAATTTTATATTTTGGTCAACGATGGTCAAACTTTGACTTTCAGTTGAAATTTCTAAGTTCGAATTTTAAATTTCTAATCTTTTTCTTTGAAGTGGCTTTTGATTCTGATACTGGTTCTGCTTTTCGTGTTGTCAAATTCTGTTTTAAACTTTTAAAATCTGATAAATTTCAGCATTTTATGCGCGATTATTTTCATCATTTTTTTGTTTATTTTCTATTGTATATTTTCCTACTTCATTTCTATTTTATATTTTATTTCCTATTTTCTATTTTGTTTTATTTTTCCATTCTCTACTTTCTATTTTCTTTTATTTGATTTTGGCATGGAAATTCAAAGTCTTAAGTTTCTTTTCTTGGAAATGAAGTAAAGATTTTCTAATACCCTAGCTGTGCCATGTCAGTGATGGCCTGACCTAATCCATGTCCTAGCACATAGGGCCAAGCTATGTAATCATAGGGCGGAACCCATACTCCTCTTGATCCTTGCTTTTTTGCCTTCTACATGAATTTTTGTTGCCGCCTTCATATTCTAAGCCTAGCCTTGCCTTGTACTTGCCATGGCCGAGCGTATATGTCTCTGATCTAGTCATGGCCGAGCATGTTTGGTGGTGATCTAGCTAATTTGAAAGTGGATGAGCCCACTGGATTGGTTAAACCAATATTTATTTCATTTTTATTTAGATTTGTACATTGATTTGATTTAAATTCTTGTGTTGAATTTTACATTTATTGCATGTGTATATGTGTTGTTTACAAGACTTGGATCTTGGCTCTCCAGCCACTCGAATCTAGTTCGTGTTTTTTCGTGCTTTTCGAAGTTTCTTCTTGTGTCTTGAATTGTTAACTCTAGGTTTAGAAGGTGAATTTATCACTTTCGACATTCCTACTTATATAATTGTGAAACAATGGCGTACGAATTGTAGTTGATGACATGATAACAATTTACATATGCCTGTGATATGATTCTTCATGATATTATAACCTGATATATATTTGTTACATCACCTAATATGATATGCCACATTATACTATTTATTTATTTTCTGCTCTCATAATGCAAGTCCCCGTTAGTATAGAATCACTATGGGTTGAAATGTTACATACCCGAACAAACATTAGAATAAGGAAAAATCATTATGAGCTGAAATGATAGGCTCAAGCGATTTTTATTTTATTTTGTTTGACTTGGGATTCTGGGTTTGAAATGATATAACCCGGATTTTTATTTTTAAATTACGGATTAAAATATTACGTATATGTATCATTTGAGCTAGGTTAGAAAATATTATACAGACCCATGGTTAATTTTAAATATCTTCTTAATATTATTAAGTATTTTTGAAATTTAAAATATGAAATTTTAACTTAAATTGGATTTAAATGATTTAAATAAATGTTATAGTGATTTTTTATAAGTTAAAAATGTATAAATAAATAAATTGTTTGAAATGTAACTTAAATATACTTATGATAATTGGAAATTTAGTTTTCAAATGGAAATTTTAAGCTTAACTTAGTAATAAGAATATCTATTTATGAAATGGGTACTTTTAAAATAAAGTATTAAGTTATTAAATAAGATAAAAAGTTAAGTAAAATATGGTACTTTTGACTTAATAAATGAATTATAGTTTAATTTGGATATTTTATATATAAAATTTTATTTTATTTAATCATAAGTTAAATGATATTCAAATAAATATTTCTGAAACGTGAGATATGTTTTATAAGTTAAAAATAGTGAAAACTGAAATTTATAATGTTTCTGAAATGTTAGAATATTTCTTAGTTTTGTATTGGCAGCATTTCCAAATTGCTGTGGTTTTAAGGTAGCGTTTTCTAAGTGCTGCTATTTTTGAAAAGACTATATTTCTGAAATACTATTGTACTTACAGTAACGTTTTCTAAGTGCTGCTATTTTTGAAAAAAACTATATTTCTGAAATACTAGAATATTTACAGTAATGTTTTCTAAGTGTTGTTGTTTCTTAAAAGACAATATTTCTATGTATTATTACATTTTCCAAGTGCTACGAATGCTATAATACATTCTACTTTTTTGAAATTGTTATAATTGAATGAATGAACTTAGAAATACTACGACTTTGGAAATGAATATTATTTTTGAAAGATATTGACATTGAATTTAAATGGTTTAAATGAATATGTATTAATTTGAAATATAAACCATTTTGAAATTTATAGCCACGGGTAATAATAACGTTTGGTTGTTAAAGAAACTGGGATTGGAAGTTGTCATACTCTTTGCCAACTCAGAAAACCACTTTAACAACCGTGTACGTGGCGGAGATTCCAGAATCAAGTACGTTGATAGCGACGTTCTATTGAGGTATATACGTGGACCCGACTCCCGTGTGTTGGCATAAGGTGACTAAAACAGGAGCGATTCTGGGCCAATAAGGTAGCTCCTCTTATTGGACATACTTCTTTGTATGACATTATATTACTTGGTGATTGATATGGTGCGCACCTTTGATTTTAGGAGTGTGGCTTGAGGTGAGCGGTAGTGGCTGTTGCGTGTTACAAGCAGTCAGGATGCGTAATTGGTATATCTACCCTGGCATTGCCTCGTTGTGCCGTGTCACCTACCCTAGCACACTTTGTACGAGATTGATTTGTGTCGTACCTACGGAGTATCCTCTGGTGGCTTCCAGATCAGGAGGGACTACGGTACTGCATAGACCACTAGTACTATAAATGTATTAACGAGGATATTGGGTAACTCCTTAATGCTATTTTTAAATATATTATACTTTACTTTGGACATTACTATAATAGCATATATTACTACATAGTAAATAGTTCAACGGATCCTTAAAGGATGGGCGGTCCCAAGCATCATTTAAGTTACTTGTGCAGTTTTATTATAGTTCACTTGAGTTGGTTTACATTTTATAAGTGTGTATGTCCTGACTCGAGTGTTTTGTGTTTTGCTTTACGCTTGGGTCAGCCTGAGTATCAGCTTTGGATTTCACCTTCTGGAGCTAGAGGATTTACTGGAATTCATATATCTATCTAGTTGTTATCTATTTCCATTCAGTATATCTATTCAGCTTATGTATTAGTGGACATTTATGTATTGGTGTGACGCCCCACCTCTATACCCACGCTAGCAAAGAGTATTAATAGATAATACCGTCTGCTAACACGGAGAATAAGGCTGGATATGAGCGACCATCTATAGTCTTGCTTTAACTATCTATTAAATACGTCGACAATAATCACACCAAACCGATCTACATATCCAATGAATATTTAAAACAAAACCATAGGCGGCTGGAGGATCTATCAGAACAGAATATAACAACTCAAACGTAGGAAACATCACAGAACAGTAAACCATCATATACATATATACCGATACATAGCAGAGTATACAAAATAATACATGTCAAGTGGTATAGCCAACCACAATATACAGACAAATCCAAAAGAATAAATATCAGAGTTCAACATAATAGGACTACACAAATGCTATGACAAAAAGAAGCTAGCGAAGTAGTCCATGCGGAAGCAAAATAGGCTAAGTCCAAAGTACCTAACCTGAAACATCTCAGTCTGACCCGAGTATAAAATACACGGGTCAGTTTAGCTAAACAAATCGGTTAGATAAACTGAACAACAATAAACCTGCAAGGTTACAAGGTATAACAAATATCTCGAAAGGAGATAACACAATCATCAACAAAAGATGAATCATATAGAACAAGCCTCATATCATAGGCGACATAGATAAACAAAGGATACAATTATCCTAAATCAAGCCAAAAGGCAAATAACAAATACCCATAAGGTATACAAGTTCCACAAGGTAATCGCTATACTTCATGCGGCTCAAAATGACCAACATCGAAGGGCGATACCAAGGGAATATACATATCAATGAAACATCATAAAATTGCTCGAGCTCAGTACTGTATAAACAAGGATCCATGAGCCTGAAGACTCCAAACCCAATATCACCCATGCGGCTTATAACGACCAACATCGGAAGCGATACTAAAGGGCAACCCAATATCACCCATGCGGCTCATAACGACCAACATCGGAAGCGATACTAAAAGGCAACAAACCCGAAGGCACAAACCCGAAGACAACATACCTGAAGGCAACAAACCGTAGTGGTGAAGGTCCGGAGGCCCAGTACTGGACACCACTAACTGGCGGAATGTGTTACAACTCTCGAAAAGGAATCCGAAAAGTGTTAACGTGCATCCCATAACCACTGCACTAAACGGTTTACTATCCGTCAGTCACTTTCACACTCAAATCAGTACAAAGTGTACCTCATATCATCGGTAAACCAAACCCGAAGGTCAAAACAATCAACCGAATAGGTCGAGGACTAATCGGAAAGATAAACGCATGGATTCATGGTCCGTGTTTTACCTAACCATTTAATCTTCCTTCCACTTCGTTCGAAGTGCGAAATTGTGTGTGTGCATTATAAATAGAATTTATAATTTGGAGAAGGGAGCTTTTAATATGATTTAGAGAGATTATTTATAAAACCCGTGAATGAAGTCAAGGATAAGTCATCAAAGTCAAATATGCAATAACAACTAATTGGAATCAACACGAATCGATAAAAGTTGGAAATTAACTCAAAATTAGCCAAAATAGGCAAAACTGCGCATTTCAGACGTCTGAAATTACCTTCTAGACGTCTGAACCACTTCCAGACGTCCGAATGGATTTCCAGACGTCTGGATTTTTTCTCTGCCTTTTTGCGTCTTCCAGGGACCAATTCCAGACGTCTGAATATCCAAACCAAACGTCTGAATTTGAAACCAGACGTCTGAAATTAGAGTTCACACGTCTGAAATCCCCCTGTAGGCAAAAATCATCCAAGCCCATAAAGGCAAAAATCCAAATGAATTGCAAACGAACGAGCGATGGATGCTATGGGTTTATGCCATACGACAACCCAGCACTATTGGCTAGTTTATACACCACCAAAAACATGATTAAAACATCAAAGTTATGATTTTTAGAACTTTTGACTTCAAAACACCAAAAATTGCAATGTTCACAAAACCAATCCAAATCAAAAGCAATTGCATATGAATAATTGTTAGGAATTCATACCTAATAACCGAAGATACTTATAGTCATAGATGTGAGATAAAAATCTCATCTTTTTGCACACAAACAAAGATGAGAGCACAAACATAAGAAGGAGGTTAACCACTCTTCACTTCAACTCTACAATCTTCAATCTAAGAACCAAAACATATATTTCCCAAATTAGAGCTTAGGAATTTCTGAAATTGAAGAGGAGAAGAGATGGAGAAGATGAAGAGGAGGCTTACCTATCCTTCTCTTTGAATTTCAAGCAAGAGTTTGGAGTTTGCAAATGGAACTAGGGCTTGGAGTTTCTAATTCTTCTTTCTTTCCCCCATTTTCAGTTTTCTTAAGCTAAAGGAATGAAATAAAGATGAATGGATGAAGAGTTAGTGAGCTAGAGGGTTAAGAGGAGATTGGGGCTGAACCCAAACTCAAGCCCAAGTAGAAAAAGAGGCAAAATTTCACAAACTCCAAACATATCAAAGATTATACTCAAAAAGATTGCAAACGCCATTTTGGACTCAATGGAAGTGGTTTCGAGCTCCAATTCGGCCGTTTGCAAAAAGTAGCTTTTTGGACCTAAATCCGACTAACGACGCTATATTTAAATTAAACATTTAAATATAAAATCGTTAAATATGCGGGTTGTTACAATTGGGATTTCTGTTGTATTTACTTTTAAGACTCTGAATTTTGTACTTGTTTTGTGACTCCGTGTTGTAGTGGCTTCATGAACAACTATGGTTATTTTTATTTCTGCTGCGAGTTATTCTAATTTATCTGTGTCTGTGATTGGTTTTATTTGCTTCAAATTTATTACAATCTATTATTTTGAATTATTCAAGTCTGGCATGTGTAATTTTACTGACGATTTGAATGGTCCAAAATAATTGGTCGTTACAACTTAGGTAGGAACAAGGCCAAGCTTCTGGAGAAAGATTCCAACGAATGGATTGAAAGAAGATACTACCCTGCTTAAGTACATGTATTTGTTGTAGGCTGTATATCTCTTTGGAGGATCATATGCCTGCTAATCAACTCTTGGAAGCAAAACGTCACACTTTGGGATCTCATGTTGAAAGCATATTGTACGGAATATATCGCTTCTTGTAGATTACTTCTAATTGAGCGCCTGATTCAGGTCAACGTAAAGGTCATTACTTGAGCTGTAGAAGAACCAAGCTCAGAAGGAGTTGAGGGCCCAATGCCAACATTGAAATATGGTGAACAGCCAGTCATTCTAAACTAGGGAGGTCGATAGTGAACGCATTTAGGTATGTTTTATTTTGAAAATCTCTTTTATCATAAACCCATGTGACCAGCGCCTGGAATCCAACGGAGGTTCACATGTGTTTACTAGTTGGATTCTGAACGTCGATCGGGGCAGTTGGAAGCGTCAATCTTATGCAGTGTGTGCCATACATCCAATACACGATGAACAGAAATTTCTGTGTAAGTAGCTTGCTCGTGATGGCAAATGAGCTATATAGCACTATTATGGAACTATGTGTCAGATCTTATCCACTATCATGGGATGAACAACAATGGAACCATTGTCTGTAGTAATGCAGAGCCTACGTTATGGGAATAAAAGATGGTGTCGTCACTGGGCATGTTTAATTGAATCATACGGAGGCGGGAGTGCATTGACATGATGTTCTTCGAAGAGAACCATCTCATTAGAATTCAAACGACGACTTGTGATCCACCAAGCTTTGGTGTAATTAATCTAAGCACCTTGGAATGTAAGGACATGACATGTAGCGACCCGTAATTTTGTCACATTTAAATTGAATATTTAATTAACTTTAAATATTCAAATATAAAATTTTCAAACTTAAATAATCATGTTTTATATGATAAATAAGAATGCTGAACTTATTTTTAGAATGAAATTACAAAATCAAGAAGTTCGGATTTTCATCATAAAAGTGAAAAAAGTCAATTTCGATAAAAATGGATAAATGTTCAGTTTTTGTTTTAAATGACAAAATACTTCCCTTTATATTGTTATAAAAGGATAATAAGTGATTGATAAAAATTATATAAGAATAAAAACAATTGTTTATAAAGATTGACAAATTTCGTCGCAAGTTGACAAATCAATGTCGTATATTTACAATTGGAAAATAATATTATTAAATATGGTTTTATAAGTCAAATACACTTGTTTTAATTATTTAAAGATGAAAAGTAACTTATTTTCAACTGTTTTTCACATAAATAAATAGTTTAACAAAAACATCAAAATGTGACCGTAAAATGTTTAGTCGAAAACCAACGTTTTATCCAATATAAGTTGTCGCGACGTTGTTACATCTTTATTAACATGTTTTAACACAGACACAGATATATATATATATATATATATATATATTACAACTATCCACTTTACTTTTACTAAGTATCATTAGAAAATTCTATAATATCATTAGTAAAAGTAAGGAAGGTAATTAAAAAGTCAAAAAGCAAACATCAAATCAAATCTCACCAAAATTAAAGTAAACCTTCACTTCAATTTACTTTTTCATTCAAATACAATCCTTAAGTATTAAGTAAAAATAAAATAAAGTAATGAAGTGATGGATGATGGTAAGTGTTGAAAAAGGTAAGTTTACTTTAAAGTTAAGAAATGATATTTTGGTAATTTGATAAGGGATTAATTTGGTTACTTACCACTTATTTTTTTCTGCAAATACACAAGTTATCCTGTCATTTTATCACATATGTTCTCTTCTTCTTCTTCTTCTTCCATTAAGCTATTTTAATGGCTTCTTCTTGTTTTCTTCTTATTTGCAAACTTTCTTAAATCTATCAAACCAACTCCAAACTCCACTAAACTTTGCTAAAGACCATAGAATATCATTAGAACATTGTTTAGCATCATAAAAGTTGAAGAATGATGGAGGAAAGGGATAGCATGGTGAGGCCGAACCTATCCAGGAGGAAGGAGCAAGTTTGGAAAGCTCCGATGCAAAAAAAGAGAAGAAATGTCGTTGATTTCTTTCCAATTAGGAGAAAGTTTAAAGTACTAAGGGAGCTATACCAGATTTCCAAGAGCTTGTAATAGAGTAGATGATGATTAGTTGAAGTTACAATGATTTAGTATCTAAATTTACAAATTAGTCTATAAATTATTTCAAGTATAATGGTTTGAAATTTTAATATATTGGATGATTAAACGTTTGATTTCTTGTTTGACTACATGTCTGAAAATATGGATATTAATATGGAAGATTACTTGGTTTGATAAATGATAAGATCAATGGTTAGTAATTCACCATAGTTAATTAAATGAGAATTAAATCCATATAAAGATGTGTATAGGGTTATTTTGCCTCTTATTGGTATAAAATGTCTAGAAAGTTTGAAATAAATATTATAATAACATAATATGAAATAAAATGGAAAATAAGTTTGAAATATGAAAATAGTTTTTTAAAATGAGTTTAAAATGGTTTAGAAATGTTTTATAAACATTTAAATGTGTTTGCATGATGTTTGAAAACAAATTGAAAAACAAATCAAAACCAGATGCGTCGCGTAATGGTAGTTTGCTATTTCGCGCTGAAGATTTCAAACAAGTATACAAAAATGGAACATAACTCGAAATTGTTCGAGAGAACAATTTTAAGGACTATTGTATCCATAATTTTTAAATGAAGAAAGAAAATCAAGATTACATTAAGTAGATTATAAAATATGGGCAAATTAAGTTTTCGATAAAATCGCGCTTTGGCTGTTCGGTGGCCAAAGTAGCAAATGTTCTAAATATATATTTTTAATTTTTTTAAAAACATGGAATAATTCTTATAAACCATTTAAAGCATTTTAAAATTCGTTTGAGTTTGAAAAATGGACAAATGTGAAGTAAAAATGTTGTTTTGATTAAAGAAGCTTTAATACACTATTTTCATCTTTCATATCTTTTATAAATGGTTTTTAAAAAGAACAATTAAAATTTTTAAATAATGATTTGGAAGTTTTCTAAATCATTTCTAAAATTGAAAGGAGTATGCAGAAACAACTAGTGCACGTACTTCATCAGTGAGATCCAAGGAGACTTGGGGAGGGATGGAGCATGTCAGAGGGAAAGCCCGGATGCTTTAAAATAATGTTTTCCAATATGAGATTTAAATAAGTAATTTGGAAATGCTTTTCCTATGTAAAAAGTGAAACGATTTAGAATTATTTCAAGATTTAAAATGGGATTTTAAATAACCAAAGTATCTGATAAATGACGCTTAATGATTTCATATACTCTGAAAAAGATAAAGGAATAATTTAATGAATCTATCTATTTAATTTGAATAAAATATTAATTGATTGGATGTTGTTTGACAAACACCTATATACCTGGTATTTTTTTGGTTGTTATTAGCATAATGGTGGCATCTGAGTCCTTGGATGTATAACCATTAGATATATGTTTGTTGCAACAAAACACTACATCAGGCTACTAGTTCATTGTCATATTGGAAATCCAATCCCAATATGAGCATTATGGTTTTGATTGTAGTCCCAAAATAGTTGTAATCCTTTGCAAACATTTCAGCTATCCCTTTGGTATCATATATTCCATCTAGGTATATTCCATTTGACCTGGTCTGGATATATTACCATAGACGTAGTTCAGGTATTGATACTTTTTGTATATATGTTTACTTGAATTTTTTTTCAAAAGAATGTCATTAAAGATAATACCAAAGTGTTTTCAGTTTAATATTTTGGTTATCATAGGATAAAAACCTGTATGTATTTATGTGTGGGCATGGTCTTATGAGATACCTTTCTTTTTCAAATATTTTGATTAACACTAGAATGATCTATACATTTAAAATTTCGAGTATCTCGCACTGCTTATCAAGCTTAATCCAGGTATTTTCAGCACTCAGGTCAAATCCAAGTAGTTTCAGGTTTAGTTGAAGATACTTTAAGTTTCTAAAGGAGAGATGGAGATCTTCGTCTACGCATGGACGTATTCTATTATCTGCTGCATCTATTGCATTTGTATTTACATTTATAAAGACAGACGGTTTATAACTATCCAGGCTAAATCAATTTTAGGCTCTGATATTGTATTCAAAATTTTCCACTGTAAAGATTATATGTTTAAATAATATATGTTATTCCATTTGTGTGAGATTCTATTTTCTGTTTTATTTTATCGTATTTTCTTTTTCAACCTTAACTATCCGCCCTTCCGTTCAGTTTGAGTTGGTAGGTGTGGATTATTGTTGACTTGAACTATACAGGAAAGTGGGACGTTACATTTGATATCAGAGCTTAGGTTATGCAAACTCCTAGGCTTTGGGGGAGTAAAAATCATTACAGACACGGTTAGTAATACACAAGTATGCGTGGCTCATTAGAGATAGGGTTAGAAACGCCTTAGAATTGGTTGAGAGTATTATATATATGAGTTCGTATTTATTATTTGATACAAAATGAGTGGTTTATAGATTCTGTTTGATGCGCCTGATCACTGTTTTTGATAGGGATTTCTAAACACTTAAACAATGCAAACAGACACACCATTTTTAAAAGTAATTTATTTTATATATATAAAAGTATAAATATTCATATGATGTGGGATGTTTATAAGATGTTATCTCTTTGGAAAGTTCCAAGAATAAGATCTTGGTCTTTTTGGTGAGATAATCTTCTAAGTGCCGATCATATGTTGGCTTAGCGAATGGTACCAAACGCTTGGTAAATTATTATTCTTATCATTGTACAATCCACGCAAGTTCATATCCAAACAATTATGAATCAAGTAATTTGGATAAGTTAAGAAATTAATGGTATGAAACTTCCGATAGTAACTTAGTACATCATTTAAGTCAGCATTCTTATTATATGTTGGGTGATGAGTTATGGGCTAATCCAAAGCAAGCACGAAGAATACACGCACAAAAAGAGGCAGAAGAGAAATTAAAACTAGGATCTTATGCCGGCATGTTCTGTTACAGATGCGATAAAGAAGGGCATTACGCAGTTTTGTGCAAGTAAAGGAAAAGAATAAAAGGAAAGAAAAGAAAAAGAAAAATCTTTTAGGGTAAGTATAAATGATATACGTTTAATAAAAAGGAATTTTAAGAACCCCTATTTGAATCATTTTAAAATTTAAAAGAAATATATTTTAAGTATAGAGCAATATCTTTTGAAAGATATAGATATTTATGTGTGTCGGTTTATGGTTAAGGGAATGATAATATTCAATTTTTACCATTTGTTGATTGAATGAACATCTTGTGAATTAAGATTCATGATTTGACTATAGGATGTCTGATAATAATACTGGGTTAAGATTAATGAATTTGTATAAGATAAAAAAAAGCATATAGTACTAAAAAATGTATTTTACCCAGATAAAATGATTTTGAAGAAGATGGATACGAAATATATGTTACATAAATTTTGAGAATCTGGTATTTTGGGGAAAAAAATGGGAAAATTTAAATACTATTAAAAGGAAGTAAGTTAATATAAGATGATTGCATAAAAGGATTTATAAAAATGGGTTTTATAAACAAAGTAATCTCAAAAGGGTTTTTAAAAAGAAATAACAATGATATTATTTCAAATAAGAAATTTAAAAAGTAATAAGCTCTCAAATGATTACTAGTTTGAGTGGCTCGAAAATAACTAAAATAGGGTAAGGAATATGTTCGGATGGTAAACACTTCTCTTAAGTATTATCCTTCTTTTAAGGGGATATAGGATACTATTTATAGTACTCGTTTCCTTGAAACTATTTTTGAGTTACTCGATTTTATAATTTTCCTCAAGTTAAAAGGATTATTTTGAATTATTATTTGATAAGTTATGTTTACCATAAAAATTCACTTAAGAATAAAGGTATGAAAGAAGGCTCATTACAAAGTGCCAAGCATTGCAAGAATTGAAGACATGGATTTTGTTGAAGTTCAAAAGCAGCGTTTCGATGGTATTGAGGTAGCTTTCGAAGGAGTCGCAAGCACCAAGTGCCCTTACGAAAGACAAGAGAAACAAAAGCATTCGAAAAGGTGGAAAAGAAAGAAAAGTTACCCTTCCGCCTCATGCAGACCTTTCAACCCAGATGGATCCACATATATAAGAGAGGCAAGTATGGGGTCGAAAAACCTTACGAAGATATTAAATGAAAGACTCAAACACAGAAGCCAATTCCTTCAAAATAGTGGGTTTCGTCATTGTAAATTTACTACTTGAAGAAGTGATTCCAATACACACCTTTTGAAAGCAAGAGCAAGCCTTTCAAAACAGTTGAAAACCTTCAAAATGTGTGATGAAAACTCCACATGAAGGCCTAGCATCCTTTCGCTAAAATATAGTCGTCATTCACCGTTCCTTTCAAATCTATGTGAAAGCCTAAGTCACCTCTCACTTGCAACAGCATAGCAACTCAAAGCGGTGAGCACTCCTACGCCCCTTTCTATGAGGTCGAATGCAATCCAGCAAAAAGACAAGTAAAAGAGATGCATAAAATTTAACTGTGGCGGAGAGTTTTCAAGCTAATTTTTCGAGTGGGTCGAAAGGTCTGATATGACAAGGTAGAGGCGTAAGAATGAATGAGAAAGGTTAAAAGAAATACTTTTCGACCGCATCAAAAGAAGGCATGTAAAAGAATGAATGAAGGCATTTCAACCACACCGAAATGATGTGTGTAGAAGGTTGAAGGAAGGCCTTTCGACTAAAGCGAAAGAATGGACGCAAAAAAGGGTTAACCAACATCTATAAATACGACCCTAGGGGTCGGAGTCTAAGGACCATATTTTGGGAACTCTAAATTCTCCATCAATTCATAGTAGATCAAATCATTGTAACCCTAAATAAATTTGGGAAAACTCTCATTCTTGTAACTCAATTTGTATAAATGCAAAAAGAATGAAGCGCATGGATAATATAGATTTTGATCAAGAGAAAGATCATTTAGGCCATTAGCTTGACTAATGACCAATTTCACATGATGCTTACTTATTTTCTTGACCCTTATTTTCTTATGCGATGCAAGGGGATAAGGTTAGGTAACGCAAATTCAAATTATACTATCATAATGGATCATGAAATCAAATATTAAATTCAGATGATGATAGTGTTTCGATGTTAATAAGTTCATGGAACTTATATTGTCCGAGATTATTTCCATTACACAATGAATATAGAACTTGTATATCATCTATCACCCTTTCGACTTTATCGAAATTGACATTTCGAAAGGGACTCAGCGTATGAACACTAAGTCATGCTAGTAGGATGAACGTCTTTGAAACATAACCCTTTCGAATGGGTTCTTACAAAAAATAGCAGAAACGATGCTGTCGAAAGCAAATTCTGCTCCTAGGGGCAGAATGATCCTTTCGATACATTTGAAAGAGATAAATCATCAATATCTTATTTTCCATGTGAAAGGAGATGCAATCGACCCTTTCAACTCACTCGAAAGGGGATATGAAGGATATGCTCTTTCCTTGATCTTCATTTGATTGAGTTGATTGGATTTCTTAATTCTAATAAACATTTTCATAAGGTCATCCTCCACAAGAAATTGATTCTACTCAACTCATTCGAAAGGGGTTTCAAAGAGATCGGTCACTTTAAAAAAAATTCTTTTGAAGTCTTAATAGCATTTCTTATTAACAACTTACTTTGAAACATCGACAAGTTCTCTTGTTAACATTTTTGGCGATAGAAGGAGGGCCTCGAACCTCCAGCCTTATAGCTAACTATAAACTTATGATGTATTATTTAACTTGATGTAGGAAAATGAAATCAAGAAGGCTTAATCGAATGGATGAAGAAGCCGTTCACACCACAACTTTATAAGAAAACATAATGCCAACTTTCAACTTGGAGGGAGTTATGCAATGTCATCCGTAAACCCTAGTTCAACAAGACATTAATGCAATCAAAACAAAGCACTTCGAGCAACAATTATTGGAAATGCAAAGAGCTTCTTAAAGCAGCACTATCTCAAAATTCTTCCAAAACAGCAAGACCAATGATTAGAAATGAAATGATCTCCCCTAGAACAAACTAAGACTAATACCAATGAGGGCAGAGCAAAGTAGATCTGACATCATCGAAAAAAGTGCATTGTTCGATTAAAGATGATCATCAAGGTAGGTTGCTGGACAAATCTCTTGAGCAATCTAGAAGCTCGACATCAAAAAAGTGCAGCCCAAATCAAAAAAGGTATCATGTCACCGAAGCTTATCTGAAAGACATAGCGTAAAAAGTAATTAAAGACATGTTGAATGCTAGAGGGAAGAGGACTTTGGATGAGAGAGAAAATGATAATGAATGAGTAGCACTGTTCACAGATGAAACATTTTAACAGTTATCCCATCTCATGTCTAGATCCCAACCTTGAAGTATCATGGAACTACTGACCCTGAAGACCACTTAATTGCTTTTGATGGTTAGATAGATCTGTATAATGCTTTTGGAGCTGTTCGACGCAGACCGTTTCCTGTAACGCTTCAAGGGGAAGCTACTAAATGGTATCTACAATATTGTGAAAAGATGATCTATTCATGAAATAATTTCTTATGAATTCTCTACCTAATTCTGTATGTGCAAAGATCTAACCATGCATTACACTGTTCTAGCGAACACTAAGAAAATACATGGTGAATCATTGGATGATTACCTTAAGAGGTTCAATATAGAAGCGCTAAAAGCTAAAGATATAATGACATGGATAAGCTCTTTGGAGTATATTCTGGGTTGATAGAATATACACCATTTTGGAAGCATCTCTTTATCCATAGGTGTAAGGATCTGCAGGACATCCATTTTCAGCCTGATAAATTCATTCGAATGGATGAATTATATTATGCTACAAGAAAGCTAATCCTAAAAGGGAAGGTGGAAGATTTGGTTTGGATTGGGGACATAAGAGAACAAGGTGAGAGGAGCCCAATACTAATTCAGTCACTTTAAACAAGCCATTATCTTATGTCTATGCTATGACTAAGGAGAAGGTTAACTTCCCAACGTCATTTAAGGCCAAAAATTACCCTAAAAAAGAAAATGGGATAACTATTCCGCTTATCACAAAGCAAATGACCATAAAACTTATGAATGTAGGGTGTTGGCTGGAATCATTTAGAAACTAATTCGTGAAGAGCGTTTGAAGGAATTCATCCAAGATAAACAAAAAGCACTATGGACTGGTGATGGTCCGTAGAAGTTTTCTAATAATGTTGTAAACATCTTGAAAGAAGAAGATCCATTGAGCTTGAGTCCCCATTAAATAGGATTGATGTAATCCATTGGGGGCTACACCCGGTAGGGACTAGCAAAGGGGTCAAAACAGATACATTAAAGAAACTAGAGAATGAGTACTCTCTATTTAAGAAAAGCCCCTAAAGCCATGACTCAACGTCCCGATGCCAAATCTTGTTATTACTCCCCAAGAGCTGAAGAAAGGAATTCATCGCACTCATAACGACCCCCTCATGATCTGTAACGACCCGGAATTTTGGTCGTTATTTTTTGGATATCTAATTTATTTTAAATATCGAATGTGGATTGTTAATTGATTTTTGGATATGAAGTTATGGTTGAATTAATAAAATGAGTTATAATTTCAAATATAACGATTTAATTGGATTTAGATATATAGTAATTTAATATTTGGAATTGAGATAATTTATATATCTGAGAAATAAATGAATATGAAAATGGTTTCTAAAATTTATTTAAGTCTAGTTGGATTTGAATTATAGTATTAGATTTTCGATGGAATCAAAAGTCGATATGTTAAGATTGGAATTTTTATATTAATTTAATAATGGAATTTAACATATAGTAATAATGTAAATAATGAGATTTTGATTTAAACTGAATCGGGATGATTTCTAATGTGAATATAAATTCTATATGATTTATAATTAAGTTAGATAAGTTTTAAAAATCAAAATTTTAAATGATTTTGACGATTATGAAAATCGCTCGATTTAATCGACGAGTTAAGATAGCCTTCTGAGACACAGTCTCGAAATTTGGCAAAACTAGTTCCATTGGATCCGTAATAGTTAAGTATTATCGGATTTCAAATTTTAAAGAGTTTGGAGTTTTTGTTTGTTCGTACCGGTGAGAACCGCATTGAAATTAAAATCAAAAATTTAATATTTTAAATCGATTAAAAAATTTATCTTCCACATATCATTGAATTGGGCCCCGAAACACGTTCCATTTGTTTAAAATATGGGTAAAACCTTATAAACGCCGAGCGACATGTGTTGTTTGGCATTCATTCGAAAGAAGCACGTTAAAATTGGATATAATATTGAAATAATTAACATACGTATATATATACACATTTCAACAATAAAACCCTAATGCTTTTTGCCAAGCCGCCAGCTTTAAAATTAATGGCCGAAAAGGTGGGATCTTCCTCCTCAAATTTCTTCTCCTGCGATCATTATCGTCGGAAATTTTCAACTGAGAAAACGTAGGGCTCGCCAAGCTCTTGAAATCTAACGGTTGAGATTGGGGATGGCGATGTGGATCGATAGCTGTAGTGGTTCGTACGTGGCACGATCGTGCATGTTTTCCGTGAATTTAGGGCGTCGAGCTTTGCCTTTTTTGGGCCATGGGTAGCAGGCGGAACGGGCAACGACATGGCGTGGGTGATGAGGTTTCGATCGTGGGAGTTGCGACCATCAAATTTAGGGTTCGTGCTTTGGGTTCATGTTGCCTGTAAGTTTTGAATGGGAGATGGAGTTCACATTCGGCCATGATCTTCCAGTCCAAATCGATGGCCAGATCGGGTATTTGTATGTACAAAAAAAGAATTTGTTTTAAATTATATTCGAACTTCATAAAACCATAACTTTTGCATGCATGGTCATATTTCGACGAAATAGGAAATGTCAGAATCGCAGCAATGAGCTCTATGCGCTGTAGTAGATGTGGAGGCAATTTGAATGAGTGGAAATTTTAGATTAAATCGAACGGGCTCGATTTTATATAAAATTTGTAATGCCGACGTGAGGTGAGTTAATCTCACTCACATCTGGATTTCCATAATTTAATTTAAATAGATAAAATTTAAATTATTGGTTGATTGAATTAATGTGATTATTATTATTATCAGTTTAGATGTGATATTATATAGTAGCATGTGTGGGTGTGTTTATATATATATATATATATATATATATATATATATATATATATATTGGAGTAATTGATATTCCTGCTTTATATAGCGGATCAGACCCTATGCGTCCAGCATAATAGCGGATGACCCATTATACCACTATGTCCCCCTCGAAGAGGGATTTGGTATTTTATTGTTGTTCTAACATTCGTGGATGCAGGAAAATAAGTTTGAGGGATCTAACTAGATTCCTTAAAATATTGAAATTATTTTCATAATCTGTGATATGTTCATTTGATATCCTATGACAGATTGTATTGGAAATTTAAATTATTCGATGCTATGGTTTGGATGAATATATTTTGGTATTTCAAAATATAGAAATATAATGAATTGGGTTTTTAAAGGAAAAGAAAAGAGAATTTTGGAATAACGAATGAAATTGATGTTCAGATTTAAATAAAGATTTTAAATCATAATAAAGGGTGAATTTGGTGTTAATGGATTTTGGAATTGAATTTGGATAAATCAAGAGATAAATTTTAAAGGGGATTTAACTCAAGAAATCGGTTTGGAATCGATTAAGTGTTTTGGAAACTGGAATTTAAAGGAAGTTGAGTAATGGAAATTTGTAAACTGGGTGTATAAATAAGTGGAATATTTATCAGTGGATAAATCTGAAGTATAGATTTAAGGTGTGAATTTATAAGAAAAAGCAATTCGTTTCAAAACGAAAACGGTGATTTTATTTTTGAAAAGTTGGAAGGTGTATTTCCTAAATAGCTAAGTATATTTTTCAAAAGAAGATTTCTAAGTATAACTTTAAGGTTTTAAAATTGTTTTAAAAGAATGTTTTAGAGAAATATATTATTTTTAGTAGTTTTAGAATTTTAAAGTAAATATTATTCAAGTTAATTTTCGTAGTAATTATTTAAAGGTTAAATTAGTATTATGTTTTAAAATAAATTTTCTAATATTTATACTTTGTACAAAAAAAATTATTTTAAAAATAGTTTGTGGTTAAGTTTTACTTGGAAAATTATTATAGAATTTCATAACTATTATTTTGAGTAAAGTGATTTAAGTAGTTTTATTTTAAAGATTTTAAGTGTATGTTTTTTGGAAAAGTGATTTAAATTATTAAAATCTAATTTTAATAAGACTTGGAGGTTTTCAATGGAAATAAAATAATTGGTTGAATTGATTGTTTATCTGATAGTTAAATAACCGACTATCAAGTTTGGACCCATATATAACTTTGGAAATATCTAGAAGATGTATGAGAATTATATGGTACAGTTACCATTTGAGGTGCTATACTGTACGTATAAACTCGTTCGTTCTTCTAGTATGTTTATAAGGAAATCCGTCCACTAACGGTTAGGATGTGAACTCCAATCTTATTTTCATCTGTATATTTCCTAAAGAAACAGGGTTGAGTTTACTGGAAAATGTCGATTGTTGTTTCGAATAGACCAGTATCGGATTTGTGATTCGAAAACCACTTTGATCCAATGAGTATGTTTTCGTGATGAAGACAAGAGCGTGGAATCGAAGATGGAGTAGTGAAGTGCAAGGGCTAATTGCTACTAATCCTGAGGGTTATTCCAAAATAGATGTAGTAGGAGTAGTACCTTCGGTTCCATTTGGACTCGGAATGGACTTGTATGGATGAATGCTTTCAAAACATCGTCAGGAGGACGATGAGAATTCTAAGTGAGATTTTTTCTAAAAAGGTAACACTTAGCCTCGAACCTCATCAACTAGGAATGACTGAAAATCAAGGGATGTGCAGCAAGGTTAAGTGGCTAGCAACCAATTAGGGTAAGGCCATCCCTATCTAGATGTCCTTTTTTATTCGGTTGTGTGGGCGATTGCTGATCCCAACCGCGGGTTGATCTTTTTCAGACTATCCAGTAAGGGGTAGCTCTGGCCTTGTGTTGCAGGGGTTCGGGAGTGATCCTTGGTATGCTGATCTAGACCAGGTACCGTGATAGAGGGTACCCCAGTTCCTGGTCATTAGATGGAAATCCATTCTCCCTACGTGCCTTTTACGGTTTTGATTGTAGAGCCTAGTATTGCTGGAATTTAATGAATGTAACAATTTTTGCTATTTGAATAAATATTTGTATTTAGACACTATTATAATATCAGAGGATTTTGATAAAAAATGTTTTGGTTATTGTAAGGTAAAAACCTGACATGTTTATTTGTGGCGTGGTCTTGTGAGACACCGTTGATTTCAAGGGATTTTGAAAACTTAATAATTAAATTAAGTGTATTTTCTCACACTTGTTTTCCAGACTAACTCGGATGTTATCTTATTATAATGCTCGGCTCAGACCGAGTATTATAAATACATAGAATGATGTGAAGCTCAAGAGACAAGCTGGATGGTGAGACGTATCACACGTACTTGACGTATATTTCTATGTGCAGTATATAACAACCACAATTTCAGCGTTTGTAAATCAACATCCATACTTCATTTGTACTTGAATGCCGCAGATTCAACCGTTGAAATCTGATTCACGCCGGAGCTTATAACACATTAAGTATAACAATACAGCAGAAGAAAAACAATATTTATATTGGTGTACAACATCAATACAACACATTGATACAATTGATATCAACATCAGAGATACAAGATAACAATGGAAAGAAAACACAACTGGATTGTTAAGACTTTGCAATCATCGACAGCGGAAAGATAACTCCAATAGGATCTCAAGAGAGAATGAAACCACAAACTGCATTCCAAATCCAAAGCTCCAAAGACTCCAATCCAGTAGCTCGAACCACCATTAAGTTATATGAAGCAAGGCCAGTCCAAGTGAACAGATGCTATCGCCAAATCCAAAGGCTGGATGCTAACGAATCTACTCCTACTATTCGACTATCTGAAAAACCCAATTCTGGGCTGCTTATCTGAAAAACCCAATTCTAGGATGCCCGTGTGGAAAATTGTGGGCACCCAGAGTTTAGAAAGGGAAAAATAAACTTCAGGTCAGTCATGGGACTGGTATGAGCAAGCAAAAGCAGTTTATCTTTAACAAAAGAAAAACAAAAGAATTTAAAATAAATCCGCAATGCTTTTTGGAAACTGAAACTACCATAAGGCCTCCCCGCACACACACAACGCAAGCGCACAATTGGAGGAGATTTCTCATTGTGATAGTCAAACATGCTTGATACAGGAAAATCTTTTGATAATATTATTATTAATGCATAGTGCAAAAAACAATTTTGAAAGTATAATATTAATCTTAGCCAGCATATGTACCATTATATTATGCCTACTATAGCTACCATCTAAGAATGGTAGGTTATACAATTGCAATCGTAAAGGGCGTGTATTGGTGATTGGATTTCCAACAAATGGTCAGGCAAATGAACTTCCTAGGCCGCATGGGTACGCCTCTAGAGGGACGCCCTGAGTACCTAACCGGATCTCTGCCAACACAAGGTCGGATTACCTCTATAACTTGGTAACTACTACATGAATAAGCCATTCCCGGTCGTAACCAAACTTTACCTGAGCGCTCGACACCAACAACCACAATGTAATAAAGTTGCAGTAACCACATAGGTTAAATATCTGGGCTCCATACCATGATACCACCTCTATCCAGAAGGAAATGGACATACCCTCAGGGGGCGCTACCCCCAAATAACATTGCCGCATCTTTCCTGTTTCGACCATTTCCGTGTTGTGAGGTCCGATGAGGTCACATCCACAAAGCTAAGATTTACACAAAAGCCATGCTTTGATCAACAAATGATCAGCAGCACTTCGTATGCCACATTACCAAATTGGGAATGCATCACTATTAACAATCAACTACATAACCTCTGAGCTCATACATCTCAGAGAAGTGTGTTAATCTAAGAGAATAAATTCTCCGCCACCAAACAGAAATGTATTTGATAGAAACCAGCTTTACATCTCAAAGTGTAACGTCAGACACACATCCGTACAAGTCTATTCCGGATTCGAACAGAACCGAACGCACTTCACAAAGAAGCCCTTGCAATCCGCGTATTCAATATCTCGATCGGACACCCCATCGCATATAGAGATCTCTATACCATGGCTACTCAGTGCAGAGTCATTCGATGGGTAATCCTTTCCTTCTAGAAAATACCTAGTCTTCACCACCAGTCTTCAAATGCCATCTATAATATCATGTCATTATTCGAAATGGGTTATATTGCACAAAGTCCTCACCCGGCTGAACCGAATAATGATCGCAATATTTAAAAACCATATGGATAATGGGATCTCAATTATGTCACAACTTATTACCCGAAACCTTTCCTTCAAATGGTTTAAATAAACTACTATTTTCAAATCTTTAAACAAAAAGATTTACTTCACAAAGTTCACCAGTTTTTCATAAAGATTCATTCATAGTTTTCAAAACTATTTACAATTCTAAATCTTTTACGCAAAAGATACACCTTATAAGATCCTTTTATTTTTGAAACAAAGTTCACTAATCTTTATCAAAGATTCATTCATAGCATTCAAAACAATTCTATTTCAAATTTGAAACCCCTTTCAACAAAAACTGGAAATCCTTTCTTTATTTGAAAGCTATTATCATTTGTAAACAAAGGGTTTTCTTTTCGAGAAAAACCGATCAAATATGCACAAGTTATAGCCTTTAAAGTATAAACTTGGGTTAAATTCAAATCCCAAAATAATACTTTTAAAATACTTTAAAGATGGTTTAAAAATCCACATACATATTATATAACTTGTATAAACCTTTCAAACCAAATTTCCAAAACAATTTCAAAACTTTACAATATATAGTCTTATTCAAATTAATTTTAATTTCAAACTTCCTTTCAAAAAGCTTGCCATATTCAACCCAATTACATTTCCAAAACCATTTGGATTCAAAATTCAACTTTTTAAACAAATAATATCTTAATTCAAAACATTTGTGACTTAACCGATTTCTCGTGAAATCCATATTTGTGTGTGTAGTGTAGTCCAAGGGTTTTACACAATAGTGCAACATCATCAATCATTGCAGATTCAAGCACAGCAATATCGATAAGCGGTATAATCCTATAACGCTTATCTTTATTCACAGATTCATAAATAAATAGTTACATTCATCACAGATAAATAAGTTACATTCATCACAGTTCAAATCAAAACAATTCATATCATAAAGCATCATACACCAAGGAGATCAAACAATTCAAAGCATTCAGTACAATACAAACATCAATAATTAAGTTCAATTGGTCACCTAATTAATTTAAACCAAATTAATCACTAATCCTGGTTGATTAACATTAATTAATTACAATTTATTTTAATTAATTATTCCTTAGTTATTTATTAATTAACCTTAATTAAAAAATTAATCAACCTTTAATTATTAAATAATCAATCTTAATTAATAAACCAATCAACCTTTAATCATTAAATAATTAATCTTAATTATTTAATTATCCTTTAATTAATTACCCTTAATTATTTAATTAATTATCATTTAACTAATTATCCTTAATTAATTACAATAAGTGATTACCTAATCACTTATATTAATTAACCACAAATTAGTCACACTAAGTAATTATCCTTTAATCACTTGATTAATTAATTTATTACTTTTAATCGAGTAATTATCTTTAAGTAATTAATGACCCTTTAATTACTCACATTAGTTAATTTTAATTAATTAACTATCCTTTATTGTAATTACACAAAGTAATTACTCCATAATTATATTAAGTAATTAGTTTCACTAAGTAATCATCCATTAATTTCTTACCATAATTAAATCAACCTTAATGATCCTTTAATTAAGGCCTTAATTAATCAGGATAAATTCTTTGTCTTAATTGATTGCTTGATTATAACATTTAAATCTCATTAAATAAAATAAATTATCAATAATAAATAAATAAATTTGAAAACCCTTTAAGTTAATTAATAATCAAAACATTTATTAAAGATAAACCATTTATCTACATCTTATCTTCTTCAATCTCATTAACCACTTAATTCCATTACTAAGTTTAAAATAAACTTTAAAACAAAGATTTATATCTTAAATACCTTTAAACTTAGTTAATAAAAAAATATTTAAAACCTTTTAACCAATTTTAAACTTGGATAAATTCTAACATTCACAAAAAAATTTAGTTTTAACAAAATCCTTTCGAAATTTTTTTGATTTGCTTTAAAGTTTAAAGCTGCTTTTCTCATAATTCCACAGACCCGAGTGTTTTCTAAATTTTCCCGAGTCTTACTTCGGGTTTCCCTACACTATTCACGTCCTCGAAACAATTCGCAAAATAAACGAGACAAACCCGATAATTTTTCCTTCTTCCACAATTTTTAACAACATCAGATATTCCAGATATCACGCGCACGTGCACGATCGCCAGAGCGATCTCTGATAATCACCGCGGTCACTGACACACCTATGTCAACCCCCTTGAGCTTCCCAAACACCCAGAACGTCGAAAACATCCACGAATCAAAATCGAGCATGGTTGATCAAACCTGGAACAATCCAGTCGCCAAAAACTACTTCGTCATGACGACTCCGACCTCCGCGATCAAAACTTCGCCACACGACAACAATCCCATCCCCCCAGGTCCGATCAACCATAAAGCTTCGACGACGATGAATTAATCTCAAATTTCTCGTCGACAAAATCTATTCCTAAAAAATAAATCGTCGAACCCACGCAGCGACGATCATCTAGAAAATGTCTAACTATTTTTCCATCAATCAGCGACTTCTAATCCACCCTCGACGTAAGACACGACTCATGAAACTTTGTCATTGATCGGATATTGACGAAAATGAGTTTTCTGTTCAACTTCAGATTTCTCAACGATTATGTACTTAAAAATCATGAAATAAATTTCAAAAATCATAACTTTCTGGTTCAAATTGAGTCATATAATCAAAATAACATATTATGATTATCAATTTTTTTACATTTATATGATTTTTTTCTCTATATATTTTAAATTTCCAGATAGTACTAAATTTAATTTAAATTTTTTTCTCAAAAATATTTTTAACCCCTAGTTCTTGATGATGCAAACAAATTTCATTCAGATCACGAAGCCTAAATGAATCAAAGAAGAAGGATTTAATTAATTTTCCTTTTTCTAACAGTTTTTATTCAAATACTGTTAATATAACAGAGACATGTACATGTATGCACACAATATCATATACATGCATATACATACATATTCATACTCAATATTAACCACATGCAAACTAAATCATATATATATAAATATATACATATACATATGTGTATATATAGTTTAAGGAGTTTGCTCACCTAGGATAAAGCACAGGACTGGAATTTTGGTTTTTATTTGCACTTGATTGAATCTGATCTGTATTTATTTTGCTAATCTTTGATCATTAATTGTTGAATTTGTTGAGTTGCTTCTAGTTTTTGATTCAGCTTTTGTTCTTGTTTTCCAGTTTTGATTTTCCAGGTTGAAACTTTGAACATTTGATGTTTAAGATACTTTTGTTTTGTAACTTGGATGAGATTTTTTGATCTGGATGTGCTTATATTTGTTTGAGATTTTCTTTTTCAGGCTTGGACTTTGTTCTGTTATTTTTTTTTCTTTTGATTTTAGGTTTTCAGATTTGAAAATGAAGATGAATAAAAATATGGCCTGGTTTCTTTTTCTTAAGCATATACTTATGTTTTTTGAATTTCCTTAATTGAAATCATTTTGACACTTGTAAATTTTTTATTTACGCTTGTTAATCAATGTGATTACTTACCTTACATTTGTTAATTCATAAAATCTCCACCCTGCATTTGTTAAAATGTAAGCATTTTATGTTTAAAACCCTCTTTTAAATAATTTTATACAATTTATTTTAAACCCTTTTCAACTTATGTTTACATGTTCATATAAATTTTAAGTACTATGTTTTTATCTTTTTATTAACTAATTATTAGGAGATAAGTATACAAATTAATTTTGAAATCAATTTATACATCAATAAGAAACCATGTATATTTTATACACAAGGATTTAACTTAAGTTAACCTTTTAAAGTTTATTACATCAATTTTAAATCAGGACTTCCAATTCATATACTTATATTAGAATTAGAAAAAACATTATTAATTTCAAAAATTAGAGTTTTCAAATTCAATTTATTTCCTAGATATTTATTATTGAACCTCAAACCAAAATTCTTTTTTATCCTATTTATATACATTTATATTAATAACAAACAAATATCTTATTGCTTTTGAAAAAATTCAAATTTATTCACAATTTAATTCAAAATTTCAATTAAAATGCCAATTTAAATTTAACTTAAAACTGGGATCATTACAGATTCCACCTTAAGAAAATTTTGTCCACGAAATTTGCTACACTGGGAGACGACCAAGAACAAATAAAGAAATGAATTACCAGATCAAACTGAATGTTTATTCTGCATTTGGCTTACCAAATCAGAATATCATCAATAAATATGAGAACAAAGTTATTCAATAATTTACAAGATACTCGGGTCACCAGATCTACGAAATATGCAAGGGTATTGGTTAGTTCGAAGGGATAACTAACGGTTCGTAGAATATATCGAAACCCCAAATAATAGACAGACGAATAAAATTCAATTCAGTTTCATATTTCGTTAACCAATTTATTTCAATTTCAAATTTCAAATTCATTAAAGTTTAGAACGAAAAGCTGATATAAAACTGATGAAGAGAATACGAAATAGAAATCTCTCTGCAACGATTCGCAGGGCCACCACCATACCAAAGCTTCTTCTAGAGCTTGCCACGAAGAAAACAAAGAATTGAAACTGGATCAGAGGAGATTGAGAGAGTTGTTTCCTTGTTGTTGCAGGATTTCGACCATTTGTATTGGTACTTCCCCGTCCCCTATCTCGTCCTCTTCTTTCGCTCATACTCACTATCAATAGATATTAAGAGAATTACTGAGGCATACAGACGAATATCTTAGGAATATAATCATTCTAGGGTAATTGTAACTCTATCTCTAATGAGTTACCTAATGTTTTATACTCCTGATCTAAAGTTCTTACTCAACCCTCAGCTCTGATATCAATTATAACGACCTAAAATTCAGCGTTCAAGAATCGACACCCATACTTCATTTGTACTCGAATTTCGCATATTCAACCGTTGAAATCCGATTCGCATCGGAGCTTATAACGCATTAAGTATAACAACACAGTGAAAGTAAAACAATATTTATATTGATATACAACATCAATACAGCACATTGATACAATTGATATCAACATCAGAGATAAAAGATAACAGCGGAAAGAAAACACAATTGAATGGCCAAAACTTTGCAGCCAACGAAAGCGGAAAGATAACTCCAATAGGATCCCAAGAGAGAATGAAACCACAAAATGCATTCCAAATCCGAAGCTCCAAAGACTCCAATCCAAAAGCTTGAACCACCATTAAGTTGTATTAAGCAAGGCTAGTCCAAGTGAACAGATGCTATCGCCAAATCTAAAGGCCGTATGCTAACGAATCTACTCCTTCTATTCGACTATCTGAAAAACACAACTCTAGGATGCCCGTGTGGAAAATTGTAGGCAATAAGAGTTTAGGAAGGGAACAATAAACTCCGGATCAGTCATGAGACTGGTACGAGCAAACAAAAGTAGTTTATCTTTAACAAAAGAAAAACAAAAGAATTTAAAAGAAACCTGCAATGCTTTTGGGAAAATGAAACTACCATAAGGCCTCCCCGCATACACAATGCAAGCGCACAATTGGAGGAGATTTCTCCTTATGATAGTCAAACATGCTTGATATGCGAAAATATTTAGATAATATTATTATTAGTTCATAGTGTAGAAAACAATTTCGAAAGTATAATATTAATCTTAGCTGGCATAGGTACCATTATATTATGCCGGCTATAGCTACCATTTAAGAATGGCAGGTTATACAATTGCAACCGTAAAGGGAGCGTATTGGTAATTGGATTTCCAACAAATGGTCAAGCAAAGGAACTTCCTTGGCCATATGGGTACGCCTCTGGAGGGACACCTCAAGAACCTAACCGAATCTCTGCCAACATAAGGCTGTGTTACCTCTATAACTAGGTAACTACTACACGAGTATGCCATCCCCCGACTGTAACCAACCTTTATCCGATCGCTTGACACCAACAACCACAAAGGAATAAATTTGCAGTAACCACGTAGGTTAAATATCTGGGCACCATACCATATACCACCTCTATCCAGAAGGAAATGGACATACCCTCAGGGGGCGCTACCCTCAAATAACCTTGCCGCATCTTTCCTGTTTCGACCATTTCCAAGTTGTGAGGTCCGACGAGGTCATGTCCACAAAGCTAAGCTTTACACAAAAGCCATGCTTTGATCAACAAATGATCAGCAGCACTTCGTATGCCACATTACCAAATTGGGAATGTATCACTAGTAACCATCAACTACATAAACTCTGAAGTCGTACGTCACCGAGAAGGGTGTTAAGCTAGGAGAATAAATTCTCCGTCACCAAACAGAAATGTACTTGATAGAAACCAGCTTTACATATCAAAGTGTAACGCCAAACACACAACCATACAAGTCTATTCCGGGTTCGAACAGAGCCGAAGGCACTTCACAAAGAAGCCCTTGCAATCTAGGTATTCACAATCTCGATCGTATTCCCCATCACATATGGAGATCTCTATACCGTAGCTACTCAGTGCAGAGTCATTCTACGGGTAATCCTTTCATTCTTGAAAATACCCGGTCTTCACCAGTGGTCTTCAAATGCCATCCATAACGTCGTATCATTATCTAGAATGGGTTATATGATGCAAAGTCCTCTTCCGGCTAAACCGAATAATGAGCGCAATATTTAAAAACCATATGGATAATGGGATCTTAGTTAAGTCACAACTTATTACCCGAAACCTTTCTTTCAAATGGTTTAAACAAATTACCATTTTCAAATCTTCAAACAAAAAGATTTACTTCACAAAGTTCACCAATCTTTCACAAAGATTCATTCATAATTTTCAAAACTATTTACAGTTCCAAATCTTTTATGCAAAAGATATACCTTTTAAGATCCTCTTATTTTGTAAACAAAGTTCACTAATCTTTATCAAAGATTCATTTATAGCTTTCAAAACAATTCCATTTAAAATTTGAAATGCCTTTCAACAAAACTAGAAATCCTTTCTTTATTTGAAAGCTATTATCATTTGAAAACAAAGATTTTCGTTTCGGGAAAATACGATCAAATATGCACAAATTTTAGCCTTTAAAGTATAACCTTGGGTTAAATTCAAATTCCTAAAATAATACTTTTAAAATACTTTAAAGATGGTTTAAAAATCCATATACATATTATATAACTTGTATAAACCTTTCAAACCAAATTTCCAAAACAATTTCAAAACTTAACAAGATATAGTCTTATTCAAACTAAATTTTAATTTCAAACTTCCTTTCAAAAAGCTTTCCATATTCAACGCAATTACATTTCCAAAAACCATTTGGATTCAAAATTCAGCTTTTTAAACAAATAATATCTTAATTCAAAACATCTGTGACTTAACCGATTTCCCATGAAATCCATATCTCTGTGTGTATAGTGTAGTCCGGGGGATTTACACAATAGTGAAACATCATCAATCATTACAGGTTCAAGCACAGCAATATCGATAAGCGGTATAATCCTATAATGCTTATCTTTATTCACAGATTCGCAAATAAATAATTACTTTCATCATGGATAAATAAATTGCATTCATCACGGCTCAAATCAAAATAATTCATATCACAAAGCATCACACACCAGGGATATCACAATTCAAAGCATTCAGAACAATCTGAACATCCATAGTTAAGTTCAATTAGTCACCTGATTAATTTAAACCAGATTAATCACTAATCATGGTTGATTAACATTAATTAATTACAATTTATTTCAATTAATTATTCCTTAATTATTTATTAATTAACCTTAATTAATAAATTAATCGACTTTTAATTATTAGTTAACCAATCTTAATTAATAAATCAATCAACCTTTAATTATTAAATAATTAATCTTAAATTTAATTATCCTTTAACTAATACCTTAATTAATAAATAAATAAATTAACCATTAATTAATTATCATTTAATTAATATCCTTAATTAATTAAAATAAGTGATTATCCTAATCACCTATATTAATTAATCACAAATTAATTACTTTAAGTAATTATCCTTTAATCGCTTGATTAATTAATTTATTACTTTTAATCAAGTAATTATCTTTAAGTAATTAATTACCCTTTAACTTCACACATTAATTAATTTTAATTAGTTAACTATCCTTTATTGTAATTACACAAAGTAATTACCCCTTAATTATATTAAGTAATTAATCTCACTAAGTAATCATCCATTAATTTCTTACCATAATTAAAATTAACCTTAAATTTATTACAATAAGTAATTGTCATTTATAAGTCTATAATGATCCCTTAATTAATCAGGATAAATTCTTTATCTTAATTGATTGCTTAATTACAACATTTTAATCGCATAAAATAAAATAAATTATCAATAATAAATAAATAAATTTGAAAACCCTTTAAGTTAATTAATATCAAAACATTTATTAAAGATAAATCATTTATCTTCTTAGAATCTCATTAACCACTTAATTCCATTACTAAGTTTAAAATAAACTTTAAAACAAAGAATTATATCTTAAATACCTTTAAATTTAGTTAACAAAAAAATTTATTTAAAACCTTTTAACCAATTTTAAACCTGGATAACTTCGAACATTCAAAGAAAAATTTGGTTTTAAAAAAATCATTCAAAAAAAATTGATTTGATTTAAAGTTTAAAACTGCTTTTCTCTTAATTCCACAGACCCGAGTGTATTCTAAATTTTCCCGAGTCTTACTTCGGGTTTCCCTACACTAATCACGTCCTCGAGACAATTCGCAAAATACACGAGATAAACTCGATAATTTTTCCTTCTTCCATAATTTTTAACAACATCAAATATTCTAGATGTCACGTGCATGTGAACGATCGCCAGAGCGATCTCTGATCATCACCGTGGTTATCGACACACCGACGTCAACCCCCTTGAGCTTCCCAAACATCCACGAATCAAAATCGAGCATGATTTATCAAACCTGGAACAATCCAGTCACCAAAAACAACTTCGTCACGACGACTCCGACCTCCTGTCAATCGGCCTCCACGACTAAAGCTTCGCCACACGACAACAATCCCATCCCCCAGGCCCAATCAATCATAAACTTCGACGACGACGAAATAATCTCAAATTTCTCGTCGACAAAATCTGTTCCTAAATCCTAAATCGTAGAACCCATGCCGCGACAATCATCTAGAAAATCTCTAACTATTTTTCCATCAATCAGCGACTTCTAATCCACCCTCGACGTAAGACTCGACTCACGAAACTTTGCCGTTGATCGGATATTGACAAAAATGAGTTTTCTGTTTAACTCTAGAATTTTATGTACTTAAAAAATGTGAAATGAATTTCAAAAATCATAACTTTTTGGTACGAATTGAGTTATAGAATCAAAACAACATATTATGATTATTAATTTTTTTACATTTATATGATTTTTTTCCTCCGTATATTTTAAATTTCCAAATAATACTAAATTTAATTCAAATTTTTTTCTCAAAATTTTTTTTAACCCCTAGTTCTTGATGATTCAAACACATTTGATTCAGATCACGAAGCCTAAAATGAATCAAAGTAGATGGATTTATTTAATTTTCCTTTTTCTAACAGTTTTTTTCAAATACTGTTAATATAACAGAGACATGTACCTGTATGCACACAGTATCATATACATGCATATACATACATATTCATACTCATTATTAATCACATGCAAACTAAATCACACATATATATGGTTTAAGGAGTTTGCTCACCTGGGATAAAGTAGAGGACTAGAATTTTGGTTTTTATTTGGACTTGATTGAATCTAGTCTGTATTTGTTTTGCTAGTCTTTGATCTTTGATTGTTGAATTTGTTGAGTTGCTTCTAGTTTCTGATTCCGCTTTTGTTCTTGTTTGAAACTTTGAACATTTGATATTTAAGATACTTTTGTTTTGGAAATTGGACAAGATTCTTTGATCTAGAAGCGCTTGTATTTGTTTGAGATTTTCTTTTTCAAGATTGAACTTTGTTCTAATGTTTTTTCTTTTGATTTCAGGCTTTAGATTTGAAAATGGAGATGAAGAAAAATGTGGCCTGGTTTCTTTTTCTTAAGCCTATACTTATGTTTTTTAAATTTCCTTGATTGAAATCATTTTGCCACTTGTAAATATTTTTTTTACACTTGTTAATCAATGTAGTTACTTACCTTACATTCGTTAATTCATAAAATCTCCACCCTACATTTGTTAAAATATAAACATTTTATGTTTAATACCTTCTTTTAAATAATTTTATACAATTTGTTTTAAACCCCTTTCATCTTATGTTTACATGTTCATATAAATTTTAAGTACTAAGTTTTTATCTTTTTATTAAACAATTATTATGGGATAAGTATACAAATTAATTTTGAAATCAATTTATACATCAATATGAAACCATATATATTTTACACACAAGGATTTAACTTAAATTAACCTTTTGAAGTTTATTATATCAAATTTAATCATGACTTTCAATTCATATACTTATACTAAAGTTAGAAAACAAATTTTATTACTTTCAAACATTAGAGTTTTCAAATTCAATTTATTTCCAAGATATTTATTATTGAATCTCAAGCCAAAATTCTATTTTAATTAAATTTATATACATTCATATTAATGAACAAACAAATATCTTATTGCTTTTGGAAAAATTCAAATTTATTTACCATTTAATTCAAAATTTTAATTTAAATGCCAATTTAAATTTAACTTATTACCGAGATCGTTACACAGTATAAGCTGTGTATTTAGTTTGTGAGGGCAAGTTAATATAACTGTCCAGTATTTTGCTAGTGATTTTGTTGTACTCTGATGATGTAATGTATAAACTGATATAGTTCTTTTCGTATAAAGATCAGTCATTTATCTATTATATATTGTTCCGCTGTGATTGAGAGATTCTGCGTTATTTTGTTTTCTCTTCTTCTACCTCCTTTCTTTCCCCTCGTCAATCTGCTTTTTTTGACACTCGATCGTCGGCATATTAAACAGTGGCTTATTTATGTCGATTTTCGAGGGTCGAGAAGGGCAGGTCATTACATGTGATATCAGAGCTTAGGTTGGCGATATACCTAGGCTTGGGTGGGGGAATTGCTCATTAGAGACAGAGTTAGGAGTACTCTAGAATGAGTTTGAGTGTAATAATAGATATGAGAGCGTAATTGTTAATGAATATAAATTTTTTTATATTGTGTTGACTTATCGGTTAAGTGTTTATGAATTTTGGCCGGTGTGGAAAGTAAACCGTACCGATAGGGGTTTCTAACTCTTAAACATGATAAACCATGTTTTTAATGTGGTTAAATGAAACAATTTTACCCAAAAATTTTATTTCGATATAAAAGAAATAATTTTCTAAAATTATTATATATGTATATATATTTGGATGTTTGGTTGTTAATATTATAATCAAATAAGAATCTAAAATTTGAAATGGTCTATATTATAACCAAATAGAAATGTACAAGTATGAAATAATATGATGGAACATAACCAAAATTTGATTTAAACCAGAATTTAAATCCCGAAAATTTTGGAAAATGTTTTTAAATGAATGTGAATAAAAAGTTTGGGCATTTTAAATCTTGGAAATTTTTGAAATGTTTTCCAAAGTGTTTGAAGAAAATAATGGTGTATTATTTTGGGAAATATTTTTGAATAGAAATTGTTTTGAAATGAATTTGTGGAAGTAAGGAAGCCCTGAACTCACTTCAGTCGTTGGAAAATAATCCTTGTGATGATGGATATATCAGTATTCATTTTTGATTTTCTAAGCGATGGATTGCTATCAGGGTGGTTTGGTATAATTATTTGTTTGGACTTGTTTGATAAACAAGTTTGTTTTAGAAATTTCAAAAGGGAAATTGTTTGGTAAAACTAAGTTGTTTTGGAAATTCAGAGGTTTTATTTAATATACCAAGTAATTTATGATTTCAAAATAATTTAAAATAAGACCGGGTAGTTTAATTTTGGAAATTCTATTTAAATAATGTGAAAGGTTAAGACGAGTCAGTATTGAATTTATAAACTGAATAAGGTATGTTGAAATTTAATATAAGATAGGTTCAATAAAATTAAAAATTGATTTTTTATTGAATTGGATATTAGTGGAAGGGTAGGGTAATTGAATAAGCATAAGTATAATTATTGAATAGGAAGAATACACTTAAGTCCTTAAGTGAAATAAATAATCCAGAATTATGGATATAAGATGTAAAAGGAACTCAAGTGAGCAATATAAGATTTTAAGTAAATAAGTTGGTGAACTTATGAATAGAGAAATGGAATTGTAAAACCTAAGTGAAAATGGTTTATATTTTATGGTAAAAGGTATGGAAAATCCAAAATTTAATTCTAAAAGAAATGAGAATTAAAATAAGATAAAGTAAAATATAAAATATGAATGGACTTAAGTAAATAAATAAGTTTATGAACTTATAAACTGGGAAATAAAAATTTAAATTGGATTAAGAAATTAAATTGGATTGACTTCAACTTAATTAAACGAATTGAGTTGAATTTCGATTGAAATGAAACCAAAATTCAGTTGAGTTATATATATATTTAATGAAATTAAATTCTTATTTAAATTAGAAAAAGAAATGGTATGGATTTAAGTTGGTTAAATAAAATTTAGTTGAACTTGAATTAAATTGGAAAAGAATTGAATTGAAAGGAAATTTAATTAGGTTGAAAAATGATATTGAATGAACTAAATTCTTACTCAACTAAATTCAAAAGAATGTTATGAAGATGAACCTAGCATAAACTAAATTTAAATAAAATTGTTTGATATTTTGGAAAATGAAATAAAAATCAAACATTGATTTAATATTTGGAAGTGAACCAATTAGATAACTAACTAGTTAAAGTAATTTGAATGGTGAATTATTTAAATAATTATATGTTATAAATATTTAATGTGGATAAACTTAAGTGGATATTAAAGGAATTATGAATAGATAAGTTTATATAACTATTTAACTGAAAAGCGAAAAAGCATAACCGAATTAAATAGTTTGAGCATCAAATAAATCTAGTTTGGGTATAGAATAATTGAATTGGCCATGTTAGTAATAAATTAAATTCAAGAATGAATTGAGAAGTGAATTAAAATTTAAAATGGTTTGAGCGAGTAAACTAATTGAATTAAAATTAGTAAACAGATTGGAATTTGATTGGACGAGAATCAAATTAAAATAGAATTACTATGGAGTAGAAATAACTTAAGTAAATTGTGAAATGATTGTAGTCGAGCTTTATGAAATGATTTTGAATGAAACTTGTTTGGATAATGAAATTGAAATGCAAGTTAAGAGATTTAAATTATTAATGTAATAAAAATGAGAATGTATGGGTTGTGAATAAATTAGAATGGAATAAAATTAATATAAATTGAGTTGGAATTGATTTCAAAATGGTTATAAGCTTAAGTAATTGTTATTTGCTTGAATAACATCAAATTTGCATAGAAAGTTAGTCGTTTGGTCATAAACGAAAGTAAATAAAATTGTTTTTTGAATCAATTGGAATGGATTGAAATTTAATAAGTGGATTGCATATAAATGAAAGTGAATCATAAGTGTGATGCAAATATATAGATTTGAAATTGGGGAAAAGGTAAAATTATATAAGTAAGGCACATATAAATCATATTGGAGCGAATCTAAGTTGGGTCGTTGTAAATATGAATTGTGTATAGTAAAATTTGGTTTTAAATCATTCCAAGTGGAATAAAATGAAATATTGATTTATGGAGGAAATAAAAATAGTGTTGAAACCTTATGATCGCTTATAACTTATGGTTAGCATGTTGGATTATGAAGTTTATTTGTTTGGGTTATGAAGCTTTGTGTTAGGCTAGTAGGTCAATGGAATGTTGTTAGCATTTCATGGTTTTGGAAACTTTTGAACTTGTTTGAGTAAGTATAGGTACGGTAGGCAATCGGATAGAGTTTGGAGTGCACAAATGCATATAAAATAAGCCGCTCGCTTAAAAATGCTAGATAAAAAGTACGCCTACGCAATAAAATTAAGAGATGATTATATATTGCTATGTATTTTTTGTTTTCTAACCGTATGAGTCGATGTATATATTTTTATCGTATTTGTGATATTGTAAAAGCCTCTCCATACAAAGGAGACGCTGTAAAAAAAAATCAAAAGTTTAAGGAGTTAGAAAATTTTTGAAAATTTTGGTTTACTAGAAAAGTTGTTTTATGGAACGATGTTAGGAATTAAGATTTTCATCTTGAAATAAAGGCTAATGGTTTTGGATTAAACTAAAGGGTTTTGAGAAATGAACATAAGTTTTAACTAAGCGGGTTTTGAGTGAGTTAAGGGGGTTAGGAGCATTTTTCCTACCTTAATAAATTTCGAGGACGAAATTTTTATAAGGGGAAAGGAATGCAACGATCCGGAATTTTGGTCGTTAGCTTTTGGACATTTAATTTATTTTAAATGTTGAATGTGGATTGTTAATTGATTTTGGGATATGAAGATTTTGGTTGAATTAATAAAATGAGTTATAATTTTAAATATAACGATTTAATTGGGTTTGGGTAAATGGTAATTTAATATTTGGAATTGAGATAATTTATATATTTGAGAAATAAATGAATATGAAAATGGTTTCTAAAATTTTTAAGTCTAGTTGGATTTGAATTATAGTATTAGACTTTTGGATGGAATCAAAAGTCGAGTTAAGATTGGAATTTTTATATTAATTTAATAATGGAATTTAATATATAGTAGAAATGTAAATAATCAGATTTTGATTTAAATTTAATCAGGATGATTTCTAATGTGAATATAAATTCTATATGATTATAATCAAGTTAGTAAAGTTTTAAAAATAGAAATTTTAAATGATTTCGACGATTTTGAAAATCGCTTGATTTAATCACGAGTTAAAATAGCCTTCTGAGGCACAGTCTCATAATTCAACTAAACCCGTTCCATTGGATCCGTAATAGTTAATTATTATTGGGTTTCAAATTTCGTAGCATTTGGAGTTACCGTTTGTTCGTACGGGCGAGAAATGCGTTGAAATTAAAATCGAAAATTTAATATTTTAAATCGATTCAAAAAGCTATCTTCCACATATGATTGAATTGGGCCCCGAAACATGTTCTATTTTGTTTGGAATGCGTGTAAACCTTATAAACACCAGGCGGCATGTGTTGTTTGGAGTTCCTCGGAAAAAAATCTCGTTAAAATTGGATAAAATATTAGAATAATTAATATACGTGTATATATACACGTTTCAGCAATAAAACCCTAATGCTTTTTGCCTAGCCATCGGCTTTAAAATCAATTGCCAAAAACGTCAGATCTTCCTCCTCAAATTTCTTCTCATACAATCATTATCGCCGGAAATTTTCGACAGAGAAAACGTAGGGCTCGCCAAGCTCATGAAATCTAACGGTTGAGATTGGGGATGGCGATGTGGATCGATGGCTGTAGTGGTTTGAACGAGACACAATCGTGTGCATTTTTCAGTGAATTTGAGGCGTCGAGCTTTGCCTTTGGTGGGTCGTGGGTAGGAGGTGGAACGGGCTTCGACGTGGCGTGGGTGATGAGGTTCCAATCGCGAGTGGGAGGTGCGACCATCGGAGTTAGGGTTTGTGCTTTGGGGTATGTTGCCTGTAGTTTTGCGAGGGAGAAGGAGTTCACGTGCGGCCACAATCTTCCAGTTCAAATTGGCGGCCAGATCTGGTATTTGTATATAAAAAAATAAAAAAAGAATTTGTTTTAAATTATATTCGAACTTCATAAAACCATAACTTTTACATGCATGGTCAGATTCTGATGAAAGAGGAAACGTGGGAATCGCAGCAACAAGCTCTACGCGCTGCAGCAGTTCTGGAGGCAATTTGAGCGAGTCGAAATTTTAGATTATATCGAATAGGCTCGATTTAATTTAAAATTTGAAACGCCGACGCAAGATGAGTTAGTCTCACTCATATCTCGATTTCCATGATTTAATTTAAATAGATAAAATTTAAATTATTGGTTGATTGATTGAATGTGATTGTTATTATCAATCGAGATGTGATATTAAATGTATGTATATAAGTGTATATATATATATATATATTGGAGTAATTGATATTCCCACATTATATGGCAGACGAGACCATATGCACCCCGCATAATAGCGGGTGACTCATTACACCGCGATGTCCCCCTCAAAGTGGGATATGGTATTTTATTGTTTTGCTAACATCTATGGATGAAGGTAAAAAGGTTGGAGGGAACCAACTGGATTCCTCAAAATACTGTGATTATTTTCATAATCTATGATATGTTCATTTGATATCCTATGATAGATTATATTAGAAATTCAAGTTATTCGTTGTTATGGTTTGGATGAATATATTTTGTTATTTCAAAATATAGAAATATAATGAATTGGGTTCTTAAAGGAAAATAAAAGAGATTTTGGAATAACGAATGAAATTAATGTTTCAGTTGAAAATAAGGATTTTAAATCATAATAAAGGGTGAATTTGGTGTTAATGGATTTTGGAATTGATTTTGGATAAATCGAGAGATAAATTTTAAAAGGGATTTAACTCAGGAAATTGGTTTGGAATCGTTTAAGTGTTTTGGAAACAGAAATTTAAAGAAAGATGAGTAATGGAAATTTGTAAACGATGTTTATATATGAAATATTTATCAGTGGATAAACCTGATATGTAGATTCATGGTGTGAATTTATAAAAAAAGGCAATTCGTTTCAAGAATAAATAGGTGGTTTTACTTTTAAAAAGTTAGAAGGTGTATTTCCTGAAAAGCTAAGTATTTTTTTCAAAAGAAGATTTCTAAGTATAACTTTAAAGTTTTAAATTTTTTTTGAAAGAATGTTTAAGAGAAATTTATTATTTTTAATTGTTTTATAATTTTAAATTAAATATTATTCAAATTAATTTTAGTAGTAATTATTTCAAAGGTTAAATTAGTATTATGTTTTAAAAGAAATTTTCTAATATTTATACTTTATATAAAAAAATTATTTTAAAAATAGTTGTGGTTAAGTTTTACTTGGAAAATTATTATAGAATTTCATAACTATTATTTTAAGTAAAGTAATTTAAGTAGTTTTATTTTAAAGGTTTTAAGTGTATGTTTTTGGGTAAAGTGATTTAAATTATTAAAATCTAATTTTAACAAGACTTGCAATTTTTCGGTGGAATTAAAACAACTGGTTGAATTGATTGTTTATTTGATAGTTAAATAACTGACTATCAAGTTTGGACCCAAATATAACTTTGGAAATATCTAGAAGATGTATGAGAATTATATGCTACAGTTACCATTCGAGGTGCTATACTGTATGTATAGACTCGTTCGTTCTTCCAGGATGTTTCTAAGGAAATCTGTCCACTAATGAATAGGAGGTGAACTTCGATCTTATTTACGTCTGTATATCTCCTAAAGAACCGAGGTTGAGTTTACCGGGAAATATCGAATGTTGTTTCAAAGAGACCGGGATCGGATTTTGATCCGAAAACTACTTCGATCCAACGAGTACGTTTTCGTGATGAAAGCAAGAGCTTGGAGTCGAAGATGGAGTAGTGAAGTGCAAGGGCTAATCGCTACTAATCCTGAGGGTAATTCAAAAATAAGTGTAGTAGGAGTAGTGCCTTCGCTTTCGTTCGAACCTGGAACGAATTTGTATGGATGAATGCTTTCAGAAGATCGTCAGAAGGACGATGAGCATTCTAAGTGAGATGTGTTCTAAAAAGGTAACGCTTAGCTCGAACCTCATTAACCGAGAATGATTGAAAATCAAGGGATATGCAGCAGGGCTAAGTGGCTAGCAACCAATTAGTTTAAGGTCATCCCTATCTAGATGTCCCTTTTTATTCGGCTGTGTGGGCAGTTGCTGATCCCAATCGTCGGGTGATCTTATTCGGACTATCCAATAAGGGGTAGCTATGGTCTTGTGTTGTAGGGGATCGAGATGATCCTGGGTATGCTGATCTAAACCAGGTACTATGACAGGTGGTACCCCAATGCCTAGTCATTAGATGGAAATCCATTCTCCCTATGTGCCATTTACTGTTTTGGTTGCAGAACTTAGTATTGCTAGAATTTAATGAATGTGACAATTTTGGCTACTTGAGTAAGTATTTGTATTTAGACACTAATATCAGAGGATTTTGATAAGAAATGTTTTGGTTATAGTAAGGTAAAAACCCGACATGTTTATTTGAGGCGTGGTATTACAAGATACCTTTGATTTCAAAGGATTTTGAAAATTTTAATAATTAAACTGAGTGCATTTTCTCACGCTGGTTTTCCCGAATAACTCGGGTATTATTTTATTATAATGCTTGGGTCACACCGAGTATTATAAATACAGGATAGGATGCTGTGGAGCTCAGGAGATGAGTTGGATGGTGAGACGTATCACACGTACTTGATGTATATTCCGTTGTGCAGTATAAGCTGTGTATTCAGTTTTTAAGGACAAGTTAATATAACTATCCAGTATTTTGCTATTGATTGTGTTTACTCTGATGATGTAATGTATTAACTGATATAATTCTTTTATATAAAGATCAATCATTTATCTATTATATATTGTTCTACTGCGATTGTGAGATTCTGCGTTGTTTTGTTTTCTCTTCTTCTACCTCCTTCTTTCTTTCCACTCAGCAATTTACCTTTTTCGGCACTCGATCGTCGATATATTATGCAGTGGCATATTTGTGTCGATTTTCGAGGGCCGAGAAGGGTGGGCCGATACATGATCACAACTCAACTTGAACTTTCTATAGTGTCCAAAATTCTTATGGATACAGAGAGTGCAGTTAATGTCGTTTTCAAACATGACTTTGATCAAATGGGTTGCCCAAAGGAAAACCTAGAATCCAGCATTGAACCTATCTTTGGGTTCAACAACAAGGGATCGTCTCCACTAGGGCGTGAATTTGTTAGTGCAGTTGGGAGTGTCGCCATGCTGTGAAATGTTTGATTCTCTTTGTAATTATTGGAACTAGACCATCCCTCAACGGAAGAAATAGGTGAATTTAAGTTTTACCATTTTTGATCATTAACGGGCCTATGAAGTCTAAATGCATTTAGATCTTATCTAAATTTTCTTTTAAATAGAATCGATATTTTATTCAATATGGTAATCTAAGGAATTTAAAATATACAAATCTATGTGATATGATGAATGTACCAAATACATTCATTTATGCGAAGTGTAAGTGCGGTGTATAAGTGGTGTATATATTTATAAATGAAACATCTAAAAATAAATTAAGAGAAGGAAATTATTTATTTCCCTCTGTCACTATATTCAATTAATAAAGTGAAGATATGACATAATTTGAAAGGAGAGGAATGCATCATTTCTTTCACCATTTAACTGCGACAAATAATACATTAAATGACATTCATACTTATCAATCAAATCTACACATGGATATGATAGAATATGAAAAGGGGGAAACTTATCGTTTCTTTACCATTTAACTATAAAAATTAAGACTTTAAATGACATGTATTACTTGTCAATCAAATCTACACATGGATACGATAGAGCATGAAAAGAGGAAAATCTTTCATTTCTTTCACCATTTAGCTGTGACAATTAATACATTAAATGACATTGATTACATATCAACCAAATCCACACACGCCTTTGTTGTCTAAATTTTGTCAATGAAATATGTGCATACACTGATAATAAATATGGATGCATAAATTCATAATAATCATGGATACGTATATACATACAAAGAAAAAACCTATTGCTGTTTTAATAATTTGAAATCCTAAATTAACATTAACAGAAAAATTCCAGCTGAGCAAATGTTTGACAAAAAAGATTACATTAGTGCTCATAAACTTTGTACAAACTTGATTTCGACAAAACATTTATATTATATATATCTGGTAATTAAAATTCAATAACTTGGATTAGAAAGCATATATTTGCAAAAAATGTAGCATATGGTACATGTGTATATACATTTGTATAAAAGGTTTTTGGTTTCAAAGCTAAAAGTGTTCACTAAATTTTTAATTTAGGAATGAAACAATACTTCTAACTTTACACAAAACTTTATATGTATAAAACAATAAATAATCAAATTTTGCACTAAAGTCCATTTATTAATATTAAATCTAGGTATCCACTTTTGTTTAACAAGGATTGTAACAATTGTGCAAAAATTTAATATATGTAATTAAAATAAAATATATGGAATGGTAGAAAACTTAACATATATATATATATATATATATATATAATTTATTAGCATTTAAGTAAATATAATCTCATAGTATACACAAATCTCATTCAAAGTCAATTTTTAACTTCATAACTATCTACAATAAAAATAAAGGAAATTGAACAAGGTCGGCATGTGTAAACTTGTGATAAGAAACTGCAGATCCAAACAACACAGAGAATGGTGACAACTTATCAGAAGTAATATGAGATTCAAGACATGTCAATTTATCATAATCATATATTCAAAGGAATGATATATAAACGTAGATCAAAATAATAATACAATAACCATGTAAATATCGAATTATACGCACATATAATTACCCTAGGATGAAGCATTTAGGAACAACTTGAATGATAGAAGAATACCTAGATCCGATTGATTTCTCTGTAGATCTGATAGACCTTGCTTTCATCACACCTTAATTTGTGGCTTCTTTTCAAATTTCAAAAATCACCATCCCACTTTGCAAGAGAAGAATGAACCACCATTTTTAATTTAGTTCGATGTTGATTTGAATTTAGTTTGATGTTTTTTTTGGATGAAGTTTCAGCCGTGGGTGAATGATAGGGAAGAGTAAGAAAAAAGAAATAAGTAAAATTCACGTTCATTTCTGTGTACTTTCAAAAATGAGGAAGTTATGTTTTTAATAGAATTAAAGGAACCTTTTTCTACTCTCCTATTAGAACTTCCTCCTTTATTTTCTCTTTTTAAATTTCACTTAATCTCATTAATTGATTTCCTCCTCTTACCATTATGTGGCTAATCCAAGCACATTCCAAATATGCCACTTTTCCAAATAAATGATAGCAATTTTTATGTAATTATTTTGTAATTTTAAACATGTTTAAAATAATACCGATATCGCTTATCGATATACGCAAATACCACTTTTATACATGCATTAATATAATTACCAACAACATTCAAAACATCAAATAAATTAGCAATAATTAATATTTCATAAATATTAATTAATTCAAACAGTTTGCAACATTTTACAAAGTAATTAAATTGTATGGTTTTCGAAGAAATCACAACTGCAGTTGTGCGACTCGGAGGTGTGAATTCAGTCAGCAATTAATATTGAACAATTCAAATTATTAAAGTTCACAGGTCACTTAGCAGGTGGTATTACAGTTTGGCTAAATTCATAACTTACAGGTCTTTTCAGTAAAATCAAATTTTACTTACTATAGGCGATACCTAATAGTCATAATTATTTACACCAATTCCCTTCGTTATAACTATATCACTTTGGATTTATGGAATTTGGTAATAGCCAAAATTCCAATATCATCCACATTCAAATTTATAGTTCAAAAAAAGTCTTTAGTTCAATAATAACATTGTTATTAACCAAAATGCTCTGGCCAGAGATTTTGACTTTGAGTTGACCATGATACTAACCCCATATAACTAAGAAGACAAATCCTCTCTTGAATAGTGATTCACTTCCAATACTTCCACTCAACCCAACTACAGTCACTCGATGGAACGCCATTTCATGATTTGACTATAATCAAAGGGAAGATTCATATTGAAGTTCCATAATATTCTCAAGTCGAGAGAACTATATAAATCAGTCGCGTTGATATTTTCTATTTGACCTTAGTTATATTAACCAACAGAAAACTATCAAGTGAGTTGTTCTATAGTTATCCATTAAATATCAGTACGCAATCCCTAGGTGCCCTCAATAGTCATGAGTAATACACTCCCCAACATTTGGACAGCAATACATAATGTAGTCTCAATGGATACATCGATATCCAGTCTCGATGCATCTTGACCAGGAACATTTAAAATGGTATATTTTTTTATTGTGATAAATTACTCACGATTATAACACTTTTTAACTACTATCACAAAACATACCATTTGTAAAATTTTTATTGAATACACTTTTAATTATATGTAACAAGATTTGTCAACGAGTAGATATATGTAACAAATTACATAGTTTCCCCTGGGATATACCCCTAACTCTATCTACCTCCCACTTGCACTTAGGGTCAATTATGGAATTTATTCCAACTTCTCCAATCAGTTTTCTCAAAACCTATTGGGTTATTCCTTTGTGAACAGGTATGCTATTATGTTTTAATTATCTACTCTATCAATCAACTCTCTCCAATGGTGATAAACTGTTTTATCATGTAGAACAATTCGTAATATGTTATCGACTTCAAGTTAGTTCTAAGTTCTGTTATGAACTATATTACGACATTATTATCATATAGCTATGTCATGAGATTCTCAACATTTGGATTCGGCTCAATTATAAATTTGTTTACTTATATTTTATATACATTTTTTTATTGTGGCGCTATTTAAGGCGATGTACCTAGCCTTTTTTCATTGAATCGGCCACGGTCTTTCATATACAACCTTTCCAACTTAAAGATTTGTTATTGACATATTATACTCAATAGTACTTGTGAAAATTTGAGTTCGAACATTCCTTCATAAGGAATTTATTGTTTCTATAAACAGTTCTCTAGTATTTCATAAATGAGAACACTTCCAACAACCATTTAGTGATATCAATTTGGATTTGATATTTGCTTCATGAATCAAATACATAAACAAATCATAATATCATAGACAACATAACATGTATGATAATTCCTATTGCCAATGCAAAGGAATCAATCTTACATGTTCCGTATTAAACGTTTTAATAAGGTGTCCTTGCATATCATTTAGGACATTCCTGACATCTTTTTTTACATACTATTAAAGAATTCATTTATTAATCCATTATTGAGTATTAAAACAACTAAGACTGATTTTAACACAAGCACATCGTTAAAATCAACAACATGTTGTTTACTTAGAGTTTAGAAATATCAATGTACCTTTTAACATGCTTTCTTATGAAAATAAGCTTCCTCTACACCTTGAAAGACTCACAAACTCTATATCGCTCATGCTGACTTCGAGACATTTTTGGTTAATATGTGTAAACAGGTTATTCTAATTCGTTATTTAGAGTTTTCTATTTCAATACATATGTAACAAACACTCAATCTTATCAAGTGATAATTTTATGAGCAAATATGAATTAACTTGAGCATGTTGAATACCGAATCTATTATGCTAATTTCAACGATTGAAATTTGTGATTTTATTCTTATTAACATTGCTCATGTAATTCCAATTGCATTAGTCTTTCTCATAAAGACACAATCTCAGCCAATAGATCACATCCCTTCAGTTATGACCACAAAATCTATATTTTGATAGCATAATTTTTCTTTCAGATTTGTGCATCATATCATATAGAGTCAACACTCTTAATGGTTTATTTAAACAATGGAGGATTGTATATTTTGGACATTAATAAGAAACTCATATTTTTCTTCGATGTGCGAGAATACTTATAAGACATTCTAATGCAATGTGTTCATTTAGATTAGTTGACTTCATTTCATCTCATATAATCAGTTCTATTTATGGATTGTATCCAATTCCATTTAACTATTAATAATTCCTCAAAGAAATTCCTTCACAATGAAGTCGGTATATTTTGAAACAACAATTGTTTCTCAATGTAAATAGAATAGAGATTCATAAACGCTTTAGGAATTTCTTTATTTATAAAATTGATTTGGTTTTAGTTTGCAAAAATTATGTCAAAAACATAAATATGTTATTCAATGACAGGCTTTTCCAAAATCCTTTTAGGCCGATTCATATAAGATCCTTCATGGCCAATTATTATGTGCAATCTCCCGACTCGCACAACCTACCAACTCATTGGCCTAGGATATGTTGGACTTTCTTATAAACCCTTATCTTCTGTGATTTTGTAAACTGTTAATTAGATGAAATATATTAACCTTATGTACTACGCATAAGTACATGATCTTATAAAAAGAAACTAACTCAATTTCACTCACAATTAATCGCACATTATCCAACAAAGTCGATCATCGCTTATCGATGCAACATTCTACATCACAAGGAGGAGTGACTTTTGAGATTGAATCTTTATTCATTTTTAGGTACGTTCGGACCTTTTTCTAATATACTCACTCATTCGATCAAATCGAATCATTTCTATTGCATGTTATTTTATTTACTTCAGTTTTATACTCCATGAGTTTACCATAGACATACTACACATGTATCAAATACACATGATTATATTGGTGATGACTCATTGGCAAATATGATGAGGACGTTGAACCATTTTATTATTAATAGACTTACAGTTGCATACATCTATATGTATTAATCTGAAGAGTTCATTAAGTCTTATGATACTCCCACTAAATGGGTGCATAGCCCTTAATTATTTGAGATATAATTAACCTGCATCATATGATTCAAATCATATAAAAACTTATTTATTAAAATTATGGCTTAGTCTATAATTCCAAAACAACTGTAAATAGTATTAGATACATTTGTATTTGCCAATGCATCACTTTTGTTATAAAGAAACTACATTATAATTTTATTTCATAAAGAATATGCATAATATTCATGTTGAAAATAATTATGTCTATTATTATTATTTTTCAGTCGATATCGATAATAATCATTATTTCATAAATAATGTATGGTAAGTTTTAGAAAAATAATTTTCGTACTATGATGCAATTAATAAGTGTTATATGGCAGGCTCCCACTGTTTCCATCATTACTATAATAGCATACTAAATTCGGAGGTTCATCATTTACTTAATACAATTTTTTTTATTTCATACACTACAACTATTTGCAGTGGAGAGTTCGTTGATCAAATATCTTGAGCCTAAAGAAATAAATCTCATAGAAAACATATTCTATATGAAAATAAATTTCAGAGTAGAAATCATATTTCTTATTCTAATATTAAGTATCAAGTATTATTACAATCCCTATTTCTAATGTTTCTCTATGAAGTAGAAGTGACTATTCATTATCTTCACCCTAACTATACCTTAAATTGCATTTATTCTTATGCATTTGTTTTCCTTTCAAATGATCAAACTATTTGAAAGAAAACCATACTATAATATCATAACAAACTCTTTAGAAAAGCGCATTCGATTATGCTTAACATTTAAGAACATCATATAGGTTACACTTTAGGTAGACCGATCAAAATGACATTTCAGCGATCGAGTTCTTATACCTATCTTGTATTTTTTGGTCTTGTATTACATTAACACAATATGATCCTTTTTTTAATCAATCAGATTGAATATGGATCACACACTTATGTTTATTTGGTTTTTCGGATGAAATAATGTTTATTTCAAACTTTGACCATTCACCATATAACATTTATATGCAATTGTATATGGATCAACTATCCATAGTCTTGTATTGCTTTTAGAGTTCGAAACTCATAAAATACAATACATGGTCTTAATCAAATAAATGCATAAGTGACTAAACCACGAATATATTCAGTAGTTGTAAAATCGGCACTTGCATGGGTGTTGAAATGTTAACATGCAATGGGAATTTAATAGTGCGTATTATATTTTCATTTGTCAACTTTCAACCCAGTACGTTTGTATATGTTAATTGATAAACATCTTATCAATCGTATTAAATGCATAAATTTACAGATAATTATAACATTATTTAGCATATGTTCTTACAATATTAGAAAGATTAATTGTTACCATTTCATTATTATACTAAGGCTCCCACTAGTCTTTTATGTTTCTCCAAACCCTAAGATGAACCATAGTTTCGACTTCACTAATGTGTGTTAGGACTTGTCTATCTTGGTATTCTAAATTTGAGTTTGCACAACAAATCATAGCCCCACAAACGATGGATAACTCCTCATTGGTTGTATCACATACAACTCCAAACTTATTTTTCCTTGTCCTAATCTCATTTCGACCTTGAGTTTGCTTAATAAATCGAATGAGATTATTCACTCATACCTACCACATTGTGGTAGCCTAAGCATAGTATATATACCTTAAGTTTGCTCAGCAAATACATATAGTTATCTTACCTAGTCTATTCAATATATTAATAATACTACACATAGCATCCCTTGCTTGACTTTGCTCAACAACTAAGGAGTATGCAAGTAATATGTGTGTGTGTGTGTCTATATATATATATACATATATATACATACATATATATATATATACAATAGACGACAACATTATATTATAGATTCATAATCTTCAATATATTATATTGAGTGATATCGACTTATGGAATAGTGTATTTCTTATGTAATACCCCGTGATCCATGTGTCAAACACATCGGAAATCATGGTATATGTATATTTACGTATTATTTATTCCTTAAGTCTATTTGGATTTCTTTAATGTTCCACTTTTAGTTCATATATTCATATCATATAAGTTTTGTTGTTATATAACTTTTATATTTCATATTACTTATATGATGGCCTTATGTATAATATTTCATTAATTAAATATTATTTAATTTATTTTAATTAATTAAATCTATAATTAATTTTATGTTAGTATTCCAATACAACTTTTATATTGGACATATCTATTATACCATTTATAGGGTATGCTATAACCTTTATATTGTAACACATATATCTTATATGTGTGTATATTTATTTAATTAATTTATTTATTTAATTGAACAATTTTAATTAAATTATATCAATTTCAAAATTTATCTTACATACATGTACACTTATGTTATCTTATACACTTTTAAATAACATAACATATATCAACAAATATAATACATGCATATACGTATTAATTAATTAACTCATTTAATTTATTTAATTTATTTATCTTGTTAATAAATTTTAATTTTTGAAATTAATATTTATATAGTTTTAAACATTCTGAAATTTTCATTACCTTTTCAAACATTATGAAAATTTATGTTATATTACAACCTTTTATAATAAATATGTTTTATTTAAATTTAACTTTTAAATTTAAATATGGTCTTAATTTTCAAAACTATTTTGAAAATTAGACCATGGCTCAATTCAAATTGGGCCTTTTTATTAGGGACAACCTTTGGGCTTACATCACCCTTTAGGCCAGGCAGGTAACCAGGTAGGACATGGTACTTGATTACCCAACTCTAATCCTAGACATCACCTTTCTAGACACTGTTCTAAGTGCACAAGCTTAATAAGTTAGCCCTAACAAGACTAATTTAGACCGCATAAGCTATTTGCTCTAATACCATTGTTGGAATTAGGCCAGCTCGCAATGGAAGAAATGAGTGAATTTCAAAAAAAATTAGCATTTTGGATCGTTAACGGGCTTATGAAGTCTAAACGTATTTAGATCTTATCTAATTTTTTTTAAAACAAGATCAATATTTTATTTGATATAGTAATTTAAGGAATTTTAAATGTACAAATGGATGTGATATGATGAATGTATCAAATACATTCATTTATGTGAAGTGTAAACGCGGTGTATAAGTGGCGTATATATGTATAAATGAAACATGTAAAAATAAATTAAGAGAATAAAATTATTTGTTTCCCTCTATCATTATATTCAATCAATAAAGAAAAGATATGACGACAAGCACCATTGTCCCAACGGTTAAGTAATTCGGCTTTGGTGCGATAGGTCACAAATTCGAAACAAATGAAGCGTGATTCAAATGTTTATTGATATGTTGTATATAAAGTAACATTTCAAAAAAAGGAAGATATGACAGAATATGAAAAGAGTCATTTCTTTCACCATTTAACTATGACAATTAATAAATTAAATGACATTTATTACTTATCAATCAAATCTACACATGAATATGATAGAATATTAAAAGAGGGAAACTTAACGTTTCTTTCACCGTTTAACTATGTTAATTAATACACTAAATGATATTTATTACTTATCAGTCAAATCTACACATGGATATGATAGAATATGAAAAAAGGAAAACCTTTCATTTCTTTCAACATTTAGCTATAACAATTAATACATTAAATGACACTGATTAATTATAAACCAAATCTACACATGCCTTTGTTGTCCAAATTTTGTCAATGAAATATATGGATACATTCATAATAATTATGGATGCTTACATTCATAGTAATTATGGATACATACATACAAAGCGAATACCAATTGTTACACCAATTGTTGTTTTAAATAATTTGAAATTCTAAATATAAAAAATTCCAATTGAGGAAATGTTTGACATAAAAGGTTACATTGTTGCTCATAAACTTTGTACGAATTTGATTTAAACAAAACTTTATATAACATATATATCTAATAATAAAATTTTAATAATTGGGATCTGAAAGCATATATTTGCAAACAATGTAGCATATCGTACATGTGTATATACATTTGTGTAAAAGATTTTTGGTTTTAAAGTTAAAAGTTTTCGTTAAATTTTCAATTTAGGAATGAAACAATACTTCTAACTTTACACAAAACTTTAAGCATAGAAAACAAAAATAATTAAAATTTGCACTAAAGTCCATTCATTAATGTTAACTAAAGGTATCCACTTTTGTTTTAACAAGGATTGTAACAATTGTACAAAAATTTGACATACATAATTAAAATTAGATTCAAGGAATATTAGATAACTTAACACACACACACACACGCATATATGTGTGTGTGTGTGTGTGTGTGTGTATGTATGTATGTATGTATGTATGTATGTATGTATGTATGTATGTATGTATGTATGTATGTATGTATGTATAATCCATTAGCAATTGAGTAAGTAAAGATTATCTCATAGTATACATAAATCTCATTCAAAGTCAATTTTTAATTTCATAACTACCTACAGTAAAATAAAAGAAATTTGAACAAGGTGGGCATGCATAAATTTATGATAAGAAATTGAAGATCCAAACAACACAGAGAATATTGACAATTTGTGACGACCCGCAAATCCATACCCTTTGAATCGACAATAATCCACACATGTCCGACCCAAAAAGCACAAACTGATGGAAAGTCAAGAGAAAGAAAAGAAGAGAGAAGAAGAGAAGAGAAGAAAGAGAGAAGATAGAACCAAACAGAACAATACAGAATCTCACATTGCAGCGTAAAATATATAATATCATATCAATGACTTTATAAAACAGAAACTGTATATACATACATCAGTCAGAGTTCAACAATCAACCAATACTTATCAGCTTGAACAATTATAATAACCTGTCCTCACAATTGCTGATAATACACAACAACAAACAAAGCACAGCGGATAACCAAACAAATACGGATGTACGAAAATGAAGATCTCCGGCTCTCCTATTGAAGCTCCAAAAGCATCAAATCATAACCTGTAAACGTACTTGGTCTGACCCGAGCATTGAAAGGGAAGAACGCCCGGATCAGTCTGGTAAACCAGCGTGAGAAACACACTCAACTGAATTTATTAAATTACCAAACTTTTCCTTTATCAAAACAAAAGTATCTCGTAAGACAAGTCCACACATAAATACGGACATGTTTTTACGTTACGATAACTAATACAATTCTTTCACATCAAATCCTCTTATATTATACTAGTGCCTAGTATACACAAATAATATTAATCATAGTCGAAATGGTTACCCATATAGCATTTCGAGGCTATTCATTACGCCTTTACAAACAAAATCGTGGCTCGTAGTGGGTTTTGGATTTCTATACAAATGACCAGGTGAAGAGACTATCTTCCGACGGTACATCTCTAGAAAAATGTACCAAGGACCATCACTAAGGATCCTCTACCAACATAAGACCGACCCACCTCTATAACAAGATGGTACCGAATTCATCCCCGGTCGTTACCGACCTTACCGAGGGCCTTCATAGCATACAAACCACAATAATCAGATACACGACGTCATAGCGTGTAAAGATATATCCAGAAGAGGATGATTGTGACAGCCTGCAAATCCGTACCCCTTGAGCCAACATTATTCTACCTCTATTAACTCAAGTGGCACAGAAATACGAACCATTTGGGGTTGAAGAAGAAGAGATAGAAGAAGAAGAAACTAAACAATAACAGAATCTCATAGTCGCAGGGGATAAAATATAATAGTAAATAATAACATCTTTACACAAACTGAAATCTATAACTGTTTATACATCATATCATCAGAGTATCTCATACATCAACAATTACCAATCAGACATACCATATAATCATAGCAGCGGATATATATACAAGTACGAAGAATACGTCTCTGCTCCAGCTCCTCACCTGCTCCACAGCAACCTATCCTGAACAATAATACTCAGTCTGACCCAAGCATTATAATGAAATAACACCCGAGTCAGTCTGGAATACCAGCTGATAATAAATATGCATCCAAATTGATTATTAAAGTTTCAAAATTCTTTGAAAAACAAAAGCATCTCGTAATACCATGCCACAAATAAACATGTCGGGTTTTTACCTTACGATAGCTAAATCACTTTTTATAGAAATCCTCTGATATTATAATAGGGTCTATTTACAAATACTTATAAAATAGCCGAAATTGTTACATCTATTAAATTCCAGCTACTAGTCACAAAAGTGGGTAATACAAACAAAACTCGTACAAGGCTCGTAGGGAGAATGGATTTCCATCAATGGCTGGGCTACTGGCATACCGCCCGTCACAGTACCTGGCCTGGATCAGAGTACCGAGGAGTACGCCCGCTCCCCTGCAACACAAGGCCGGAACTATTCCTTGCTGAACAGTCCCGAACAAGATAACCCCGTGGTTGGCGCGACCAACCACCCACTAAGCCGAATATAAAGGGACATCTAGACAGGGGAAAATCTTGTCTTGCTTGGGCATGACCCACCTAACCTTGCTGCACCTCCCCTGTTTTAGCCATTCCCGGTTGATGAGGCTTGAGGTTAAGCGTTACCTTTAGAACGTTTTCACTTAGAATGCCCATCGCCCACCTGACGATGTTTCGCAAGCATTCGTCCATACAAGTCCGTCCCGGGTTCGAACGGAACCGAAGGCACTACTCCTACTACATCCATTTTGGAAATATCCTCAGGATTAGTAGCGAATAGCCCTTGCACTTCACTGCTCCATCTTCGACTCCAAACACATTTTTCGCACGAAAACGTACAAACCAGATCGAAGTGGTTTTCCAGAAATAAATCTCAATCCCGGTCTCTTCAAAACGATCAATGCATTTGTCCAATATTGATAGTCGGTGATTTAACTATCAATTTATATTCACAAACATCCATAAGCATCCATCACACAATAAATAATTCCCACATTATTTATTTGCCCCAATATCTTTACAAGATATATTTCCAATTTTCAAAGCTCATTTGAAACAGTTCCCAAAGTTCTTCCTTTACAAGGTAAATCCTTTACCATTAATTCCCATTGGAAATAACCAAGTTCAAAACATTTAGATTTAAAACAGTTAAAATATTTATACTGAAAGATACTTTAAAATATGCAAATTTACTTCTAGTTATTTACTCAAAATATAATTTCGAAATATTTAAAGTAAAACTATTTTATAAAATAAAATTGACTTAAAAATAAGGTTTTAGTTAAACTAAATTTAAAAATAGAGTTGTAAAAGGTTTATACTAATTCCAAATAACTTAGGTCAAAACTAGCCTTTTAAACACATCCATTTGTAAAAATAATTACTAAGGCATTTATAAATATTTACTATCGCTAATTTATTAATAATTACCTTAAAACAAAAATTTCCAAAACACTTCTTTAAATAAGTTTGAATTTTAGGCTTCCTTTTAATAAAATCTGTTTAAAAATCGAACTTGGTTTTCCCAAGGAACTCATTTCCACTTAAACATCTCAGAAAATCCTTCTTATAAATTCTGTCGATTTATTCAATTTAGTTTTAGGGTTACTAATATAAATTTACTTTTCTCGTTGAAATAACTTCTTACGAAGCTTAACCACATTTCCATTTTCGGAAATTCAATTCCAAAATTCAGGTTTACAAACCTTTTAAATAAAACATGTGAGAATTTATTAAAGGAAAATAACACTTATGAATTTCCTAAATAAGATCCCGATGGTGAAAATGTATTTCGAATCATTTGCCAAATAATCCCATCGTTATTTTAAAACAAATTTATAATTTCCATAGCATTCACTTTCAGAAATCTATACTTCACATTTATCGATTGATAAATTTTCCACGGTATTTAAAATCCCAAATTTACCAATTTTCAATTTCCATCCAAACAGATTCTAATTTTTACATTCTTTAAAATTCATTATTTATTAATTTCTTAATTTCTTTTGAAACCCGATTTAATTCCTTTATAATTAAAACTCCAAATTTCTTTATAATTTAGCATTCTGGGCTTATAGTTTATCCCACAATTTCACAATACAATCTAATCCAAAATTTATCAATCACAATATAGAACAGGCATCATCGTCAATTATAAAAGTAATTACTTCATTGTGAGGAATCCAGTTGGATCCCTCCAACCTGTTTTCCCTGCATCCACAAATATTAGCACATCACATATATAAATATCAATCCAGGCTGATATAAATAAACATTTCAACCAATCACACAATTATTTAAATATTAACTACTTAAATCAGCTAACATTCCAGATGTGGGTGAGAATAACTCACCGTGAGTTTCGGCGAGCGTTCGAAATTTAAATTAAACCGAATGGTGTCCGATTTAACTCAAATTTCTACTTGCCCGGAATGACTCTGGATCCGCACCATCGCGTAGTACGCGACTCTACGAGTCCAACGTTTCCAGTTTTGTCTGAATCTGACAACGTATGTGACATATATGAATTTTATAAGTTTCGATTTTGAATTTAAACAAATTTCTTTTTTTTTATAATTACCAAAACACGGCCGAAAGCTCCTTCCCCCAATCCCCTGCACGCACGCGAAAGACACAAGTCGAACAACCCATATGCACGCGACCTAGGGCTTCCACCGCCTCCCTCTACGCTTCGCTCTACATCGATCAGACAACGCCACCGAGAAGCTCGCAGCCTACTCCACCACCACCCCTAGCCACGTCGAACTCGGTCATCCCCCCAGTGCACAAGACGCGAACGAATGGCAGCAACATCGACGACGATAACTTCCCCTCCGTTGATCGAAACGCAATCGCCACCGTACGGATGTGAAGAGCTCGCCATGCTCTTCCATCTTCGTGTTGGAAGTATCTGCTATTAATGAGAGGATAAAGAGAGATTGAGAGGGGAAAATCATCGCGTTTCGGCCATTGAAACAAGCCCTAGCTGCGGCTCACGTTTTTGAGCTAGGGTTTTGAACGATGATGAATAAATAATGTAGTTTAATATTATTTTATTAATATAATTTCTCAATTTAACAGTTTATGCATACGACCTCCAATCTACGCGTTCTGACAGGCGATTCTAAGGTTTTTCCGCGTTCCGGACACAATGGAACAAGTTTCATAAGCTAATTTGATCGTATGTGTGAGTTAAGGAATTAAACGATCAATTTTAAATTAAACCGATTAAAATGATTTCGATGCATTTCGAGCTGCCACGGTCAAACGACAACTCCGATTGCTACGAAAATTGAAATCCGATAATAATTAACTATTGCGGATCCAATGGAACTGGTTTCGTCGAATTCCGAGACTGTACCCCGGAAGGCTATTGTAACTCGTCTATTAAATCGAGCTAATTTTCGAAATCAATTGAAACTTCACTTTTAAAATTTTATTAACTTAATAATAAATCATATGAAATTTATAAGCACATTAAAAATCATTCTGGATCATTCCGGACTAAAATCGGATTAATTGCAATATTTTATAATATTAAATTCTCTTATTAAATTAATATAAAATTCCAAATTTAACCTATCGACTTCTAATTTCATTTCAACTATCCCACATTATAATTCCAATCCAATTAGACCTAAAATAAATTTTAGAATCTAATTTTATCCCGATTAACACTCAAAATTACTAATTACCCCAATTCTAATATTAAATTAGTATTATTCAATTTTCAATTAAATTCACGTATTTGAAATTTGACTAATTTTACTAACTCAACCAAAGTCTTAAGATTCAAATTATAATCCATATTCAACATTTAAAATGAATTAAATGTTCAAATTTGGCGACCCAAAATTCCAGATCGTTACATGCCTCCCCCCTTATAAAAATTTCGTCCCCGAAATTTGCTAAGGTAGAAGAATGCTCCTACATTCTTAACTTAACCCAAACTTCTTTAGTTACAACTTATATACACTTTCTGAAACTCTTTAGCTCAAATCCAAACTCACTTGCTTTATTTATATTCTAAAGCTTTTGTTTCAACGTTATTTCAAAATAACTTCTTAAGTTACTTAACTTTTCCCAAAACCCCAAAAAAAATTCTAACTCCCAAAATTTTTGAAAAATTTTGGCAGAGTCTCCCCTGTACGGAAGAGCTTTCACGATATCGCGATACAAATAAATATATATACATCGACCCACACGGTCAGAAACCAAAATATATCGCAATATATATATTATTTCCCAATTTTATTTGTGTAGGCGTACCTTTTTAGAAAATTTTTAATAGAAAGTAGCTAATATTATCGCATATACGTGCTCCAACTCTCTCGAACGCCTCCCGCACCTGTACTTACTCAAACAAACTCATTAGCTTTCAATAATATGAACATTTCATTAGCATTACCAATATAAATGTAAACCATACACAACCATTTCACAAATCTTAACCAACATACCATTTTCATAGCCTAACCAAGCAAACTTCATCACCATTTAATAATGTTAACTATGTTTTATCAACAATTTAAAATTTTCAATCACCTTTTAATTTCTCGACAAATCCAAACTTCACTTTTATTTCACTTGAATGATTTAAATTCAAGTTTACTATATACCATGCATATTTATTACAACCCGTTCATTTCTATTTCAATATAATTAACATGTGCTTTACTTACATTTCTTTATTTTAACTTACATTCCCAATTTGATTTACAATCAAATTTTATTTTAAACTTGAAACATTTGCAATTCTTTTATGATTCATTTCCATTCATATGCAAACATCAGTTATCAAAATGTCAATTCATTCCAATTGATTCAAAATCAATTCCATTTGCTATTTTAAATCAATTCACTTGCATTCGTTTACAAACTCTTTGAATTAGATTCCAATCCATATCAATTTATTCAAAAATCAATTTCAATTGCTTGTTAAACAACTCAATTCCGAATAAATGTAATTTTCATGCCATTCAAGCAATTAATCATCACTTCAGCTTACACCCATTTAAAATTAATTCCAGTCTAGATTTATATTAATTTTATTCAATTCTGCATGGTTCATAATGCAAGCATGCTTATTCCATTTCAATTATTAAATCAATCCTTATTCTCACTTTTCAAATTTATTATTCATCTTAAGTTTATTTTTATTATATTATTATTATTATCTTATATTTCTTTTTTTTTCTTCCTCACAATAACAATCTTAAAAGTCATTTGCTTGCATCCAAATTTTATTTTGCAAACAAAATTTATTTAAAGCTATTTCATGAGCTTAAAAGTAACCATCTCATCATTCTCTTAAAGGATTACAGTTCCATAATATCTTAATTTATTTCCATTTTAATTGATTTCTTACCAAATCAACCCATTTACAAATTTTAATCCAACTAGCTTATACATTCAGCTTAAGTTTAAATTAATAACATCTCATTCTATATTATTTACAACTCTCACACATCTTTAATTCATACTTTCATATTCCATTTAATTGTAATTCAATTTAGTTCCTAACCTAATCCATATTAGGTTTTGATTCACCTCTTCAATTCACTCCAAATTCATTTATAATATCACCCTTTTTTCGATTATTTCATTTAGCAAATTAAAATTTTTTTTTCAATATTATTTATTACCCAACTGAAATTTAATTTCAATTCTATTATCAAAACAAATTTCAGTTTTCTCATTCATAAGTTCAAGATTTATTTGCTAATTTAAGAACATCCACCTTTGTATTCTCACCTTGCTTCATTACACTTCGCATTTCATTTATGGTTAAGTTTTGAGTTTGCCACATTATTCAACTCTTTCCATTAATGAATTGCAATTTCACTTCCATTCAAGAGTTTAGATTGCTTATTTAAGTCCATTTCCATTTTATAATCAAAGTTCAAATTATAATACTTAATAACTCAAGAATATGAATTTCTTTATGCAATTATAAGCAATTTACATTTCCCCTTTATATCCGATTCAATTTAATTCCAATTCATTTAGATTTAATTCAATTTCAAATTCTCCATTTTAATCCTCCATATACAAATCCAAAACTTACTTACTAACTTAAGTTCATTCGCTTCTTTTATATTCCACTTTACATTATCTCAATTCACATTCAATTTGAGACTAGGTTCGAATTCACCATACCATTCAACTACTTCCATTTGTGATTATAATCTCATTTTCAATTTATAAGTTCTCCAACTTATTTATTTTAAAGCTCATATAGCTCATTTTAATCCATCTACATCTTATAATCACAATCTCAGATTTTACATATATATGTATTACCGAATTCTTAGGGATACAAATCTCCTTTCACCTTAATCCTTTGCACATTTTAAACTCACAATTCCAGATTATAAGTATAATACTTAATAGCTTGTGGGTATAATCCATTACACAATGACCCACAATTTCAAAGCCAACTTACATTTCAATTTAATCCAAATCCATTTAATTCTAAGTCCAATTTAATTCTAAGTCCAAATTTATTTGACTTATCCAAGTTCAATTCAAATTTCCGTTCACTTCAATATTTTTTATTCACTTCGATTTATTTAGGTTAAATTTAATTGCAAGATTAAAATTTTCATTTCTTCCATTCTTATTAGTATTAACATCACTTAATAAGTTCAATAGTTAGTTCATTTTAATTTTACACATTATTTAAATAGAATTTTTTTTCCAGAATTCAATTTACCTGGTTTTATCTCAAAACCATTTTGAAATATATCAAATATATACCTATGTGGTATATCAAATCAAAACTCAAGATTTTCCAAAACAACTTGTTTATACCAAAAAAAATTCCTCATTTTGACATCTCCAAAACAACTGTTATACCCAACAAGTCTAAACAATATCATAACCAAGTACTAGGGAAGCAATCCATCACTTAAGAAACTCGAAAATGAATTCTAATGATGTGGCCAGCATCATCAGGATTATTTTCCAACGACTGAAGTGAGTTCAATGCTTCTTACTTTCTCAAATTTATTTCAAAACAGTTGCCATTCAAAAATACTTCCCACATCAACATTTCATTATTGCCTTCAACCACATGGGAAAGTTATTACCAAACATTTCCAAGATTTTAAATTTCCCACCCTTATTCTTAATGCATTTAAAAACCTTTCCAAAACTCCCGGGTTTAAATTCTGGTTTAATTTAAATTTAGTTATTCTCTTTTGTATAATTTATACTTACAGAATTTATTTGGTTATAACCATTTCAAATTTAAGATTAACTTTAGATTCTTATTTGATTTTTAATATTAGCAACCAAACATCCAAATATATATATAATGTCAGAAAATTATTCCTTTTATATCAAAATATAATTTTGGGTAAAATTATTTCATTTACCCACTTTAAAAACAATACCATGTCAGTTTATCTTGTTCAAGAGTTTAGAAACCCTTATCGATACGGTTGTACTTCCCGTACCGACCAGAATTCATAAACACTCAACCGATAAGTCAACACAGTATAGAAACAATTTTATATTCACTAACAAGTACACTCTCATAGCTATTAATACGCTCAACTCATTATAGAGTACTATTGACTCTATTTAATGAGTAATTTCCCCACCAAAGCCTAGGTTGTCGCCAACCTAAGCTTTGATACCAAGTGTGACAGCCCGCAAATTCGTACCCCTTGAATAAACATTATTCTACCTCTATTAACTCAAGTGGCACAGAAATACGAACCATTTGGGGTTGATTAAGAAGAGATAGAAGAAGAAGAAGAAACTAAACAATAACAGAATCTCACAGTCGCAGGGGATAAAATATAATAGTAAATAATAACATCTTTACACAAACTGAAATCTATAACTGTTTATACATCATATCATCAGAGTATCTCATACATCAACAATTACCAATTAGACATACCATACAATCATAGCAGCGGATATATATACAAGTACGAAGAATACGTCTCGGCTCCAGCTCCTCACCTGCTCCACAGCAACCTATCCTAAACAATAATACTCGGTCTGACCCGAGCATTATAATGAAATAACACCCGAGTCAGTCTGGAATACTAGTTGATAATAAATATGCATCCAAATTGATTATTAAAGTTTCAAAATTCTTTGAAAAACAAAAGCATCTCCTAAGACCACGCCACAAATAAACATGTCGGGTTTTTACCTTACAATAGCTAAATCACTTTTTATAGAAATCCTCTGATATTATAATAGGGTCTATTTACAAATACTTACGAAATAGCCGAAATTGTTACATCTATTAAATTCCATCTACTAGCCATAAAAGTGGTTAATACAAACAAAACTCGTACAAGGCTCGTAGGGAGAATGGATTTCCATCAATGGCTGGGCTATTGGGGTACCGCCCGTCACAGTACCTGGCCTAGATCAGAGTACCGAGGAGTACGCCCGCTCCCCTGCAACACAAGGCTGGAACCATTCCTTGCTGAACAGTCCCGAACAAGATAACCCCGTGGTTGGCGCGACCAACAACCCACTAAGCCGAATATAAAGGGACATCTAGACAGGGGAAAATCTTGTCCTGCTTGGGCATGACTGTAACGACCCGAATTTTAATTTATTTTAAATTGATAATTAAATTCTTTTTGATTTAAAATGGTGAAATTTATTTATAAATTGATTTGAAAATTCAAAATGAAGTCTTTAAAAATATAATAAAACAAATAAATATTAAGCTAGAAATAAATTTATATATATAAGATAAATTGTAAAATATAATACAAACAAATATATATAGGTATGAAGACAAATACTAAAGTAAGAAAATGAAGTATATTTATGTACAAGTAAATGGAGACAGTAATGTACTTCAAGTATGTACCAATTTGACATGAAAACCTGAAAAAGAAAAATAAGTTAAAATATCCATAAGCTTGCATAAGAAGACAATAAAAATAATAATAACAAAGCAAAGGATTGTTGCCTGTAAAGTAAATATGAAACATACATATGGAAGTATTGCAAAACAAAACAAAAGAAGATGTACATTCAAGTATCAAACAAATGTAAACATATTCAATAGCTTGCAAAAGGAATTATACAAATGAAGTATGACATTAACAAAAGAAATAAAATACATGAAGTATAAAAACAAAGGTTAATATAAATAGCTTACAAAAGAAGTACAGAAGCTCAGGAAAATACATGGGCCACTTCAGGTGTTAACTGGAATATGCAAGCTGGGGTTTAAACATAAGCAAAGCAAAGATAATAAAATATCTTTGTACAAATAAATAAAGTATGTAGATTTAAAATGAAATAGAAAATAAGACAAAGCTGCAGCCACCCTAACATATCATATCAGCCTCCATAAGCAAGTTGTACCACCTGTAAACAAATGAAAGAAAAAATATATACAAATGTTTAAGTACAAATTCATTAATGCAAGCATATAAAAAAAAACAAGATAAAGGTAATTAATATGCTGGCTTTAGCACACCATATCAGCCATGTTCAGTTCTTGTTTCCATCTCTAACAATTAATGCCAAATATATTTACAGAGTACATATCATTTCAGCCGAAAAGGAAAAAAAAAATGTGATAAGCATAAGCTTATGAAATAAGACAAAAGCTAATTAATGTTAGCATATACTAATATCCTATCGGCCACCATTGGCAAACAAAAATCTCTGAAAATTTTGTACAAAACACAGTAAAATGTTACCCTGTACAATACCTTATACCCAGATATCACCTTCCCCTGTCAATATTCAGCCATATCTATTTGTACAAGATAAAACTCAATTCCTATATATCACACTCTTCATCATTTCGTCCATTTTAAAGCTGAGGCAATATCATTTACATCTTAAACAAAACTCAACTTAAAAACATCAACACAATCAATTCAACAAGAGAATCAAGGAAAGAAGTTTCAGCAAGCATATTCAAAGTTGTTTCAAGATAAAAGCTTCTCTGTTCACTTCTTAAAACAACTGTGAGTAACTTCATGTTAAAAAAGCTTAAGTATATTTATATCTGATTGCTTGATTTATGCCTGAAGATAAATATGTATTTTTGTATATATATTGGTGAAATTTTCTGTGTATTTGTGATTTATAATGAATGCATGTTTGCTAATACCTGTAGAACTCCCTTGTTAAAATATCAAGCTCAAAACTGGTTCAAAATTCATTTGATCTTGATCCAAACCATGTTAAGACTTAAGCTTTGAACAAAATATGTTTGTTACACTATAAATTTTAGTTTAAAAATTTGTTTAAGGTAAACAAATTTCTGTTGTCTCTGGAAAGGTTAAAACTACAGAGCAATCTTCAAATATGTTAGATTTCGAGTTTCTTAAATCACAAATTCATGAATATAAATAGAAATCGTATGCAAAAATATGATTTTTAAAACAAGATTCGTGATTTTTAGAGGAGGGAGTGAGCTGTAGTTCATGTTCAACTGTTTTGGGCATTTCTAGTAGCCGTGGGCGATCGCGTTGATCGGAGAGGTCAGGACTGGGGCTGGAGATGTGGGGGTGATCAAGGAGTATGGGAAAAATGTCGCGATGGTCGGCCATTGATCATGGTGGCGGCAGGAGGCATTTAAAGTTTTTAAACCTAGTTTAGGGTGGTCGCCTGTTTTTTCGTTTCGTCTGCTACCAATAGGTGATCGAGTCACTCGCGCTTGCAGGTGATGGAAGTTAGGTCAGTGTCGAGTTCGCGGCCGGAATCGCTTGGTCTCTGGTGGTCGAGGTTTCGTGGACGACGTGAATTCCAGATTTGATGGCGAACCTGAACTTGTTTCCAGGCTTCGCTTTCAAGTCAAATTTTGATTTGATGATCTTCTCACGCGTTTGGGTGGTTGCGGGGCTTCAAGGCGACGACGTCGACTTGTTAATGATCGGAACGGTGGCCGGAGGAATTTGGGATTTGCGTGCACGTGCACGGTGAACATTATGGTGAAGTTCTGTTTGTTTTGGTCAATAGTTGAACTCGAGTTAATCGAGTAAATGGGATGTTGGCTCGAAGTTCGTTTGTTTTGGACTCGAAGAAATTTTAGGTAGGGCTCGGGTATGTCTGGGTAGCAGGTTTAATAACCTGATTTGTTTCAAAACTTTAATAACTGAATCTAAGTTATTAAGCAAAGTTTAAATCTAAGTGTGGATTTAAATTAAAGATAGTTTGAAGCTGAGTTTAAATAAAAATAAAGTTTTTAGAATTTGAATTGTTTTAACAACTTTAAATGTTTAGATAGTTTGAATTTGAAAATAAAGTTTTAAATTGTAAATAAGTTTTTAAGTTAAATTTAAATCCGGATTCAAATATAATTTGAACCTTAGTTCTGAAATAAAAGAAGTTTTAAAATTTAAATCATTTGTTTTTTTCAATAATAAATTGAATTTTAAAATTGATTTGAAATTAAAAATGAAAGTGGGTTTCAAATCCTTTTAACTTCCATTATAAGATAAATAATTCATTAACTTGTGAAAGAAAGCAAGGGGATTTTTGAAATTGTTTCAAACTTTAGTTAATTTGTTCCCATTTTAAATCTTGAATTTAAAAATGAAATTTAAAAATGAAATTTAAAAGAAAATTTGAAAACAATGTTTCCAAACACATGGTAAATAATAATTTAATCATAAGTATGAATGAGCTATACTTTAAGTAATAAAGATTTAATGATTTATAATTAAGTTAATTAAAATGAATAATTTAATTATTTAATTTATTAATGATTGGATTAATTAAAGAAGTAATTTAAGGGTTGAAGAAATTAATTGGTGATTGAAGGTTATCAATTAAATATTAATTTATGATTAAGGATTTTTTTTAAAATATTAATTAATGATTAAAATTGATTAATCAAGTGATTAAGCAAAATTTATTAATTAAGTAATTAAGCAAAAATTAATGATAGTGTGATAAATTGATTTGGTAATAAATTTGAGAATAATTAATTGATTAAAGAAATTAACTTATTTAAAAGTTAATTAATTAATGGAAGTGATAAATAAATAATTATTAATTATGGAGTAATTAATTAGGTATGGTAAGTAATGAATTAAGGTAATTGGTAAATTAGTTTATATCAAATAACTTGGAATAAATAAATCAGGATTGGATAATAAATTTATAAGTAATTAATTTAATTGGAAATAAATTGAATCAATTAGGATTTAAACAATTAATTAATCCTATTTATAAATGATTATTAAATACGTGACCTTACTTACGAATGATTGTATTGAATGAGTTACCTTGAATTGATTGTCCTACCTGATTTGTGATATTTTATTCTGTGATCTGTGCCGTGTATGATTTATTCATTTATTTACATTCGTATATTATCTGTGAATCTGTGAATGGACGATAAGCGTTATAGTTTATATCGCTTATCAACTATATATTCTGTGTTTTAATTCATGATGATTGAATAATGTTGCACTCTTGTGTTAAACCCCTAGACTACACATACACACATGAATATGGATTTCACGAGGAAATCGGTTAAGTCACATATTTTTATCAATCTTAACGACTTAATTCTTGAGTCCAAAATAGTTTTGGGATTGTAATTGAGAAGTTTTGGGATTGTATTTCAGAATAAAAGTTATTTTCAATATGTCAGGACACGATTCTTCGTCTTCCGAAAATTCAACATCGACACTCACTTTATCGACTGCCGAGGAATCGAACGACGGAAAACCGAACACTGAGGGTTTTTAAAAGAATTTAAGAAAAGAAAAAGAGAGAAAGAGAAGAAAGAAGAAGAAAATAGATAATAGAGGGAAGAGAAAACATAAGATAGAAAATTTAGATAGGGAAAAGAAGATAGAAAATTTTAAAATTGAAAGAAAATAGAATAGAGGAAAAAGAAAACAGAAGAAAATAGGACGGAACAGAAAACAACAGAATCTCACAATTCGCAGCGGAACAACGTATAATAATAAATGAATAATCTTTAAACAAAGAACTATATCAGTTATTACATTTTATACATTTCATTATATTACATCATATCATATCATCAGAGTGTACAACAACAACAACAACAAATAGTGCAGCGGAAAAAGAAATACTATATAAACTAGTAATACGCCATGCCATCCAGCTTGCCTCCAGCAACTCCAGAATATCCAGAATATCCTGATAAACCTTACTCTTGACTGCCCGTGTGGAAATTGGTGGGCACCCAGAGTTTAGGAAGGAAAATAATAAACTCCAAGTCAGTCATGTGACTGGTGTGAGAACTCAAAACAGTTTATTTATCTTTAAAATCAAAATAGAGGAATATTTTTAAATTCAATTCGCAATGCTTTTAAAAATGAGACTACCATAAGGCCTCCCGCACACACACACAATGCAAACGCAGAATCGGAGGAGATTTCTCCTTATGATAGTCAAAGATGCTTGATACGCATTTAAAAAGACATTTGATATTATTATTAGTGTATAGTGTAGGAAAAATTCATTTCGAAAGTAGAATATAAATCTTAGCCAACATACGACCATTATCGTATGCCTACTATAGCTAACTATGTTCAATAGCAGGTTACCGCCACATTCCATAGCAGGTTATACAACTAAAACCGTACAAGTCTCGTATTGTTTCTTTGGATTTCCAACAAATGGTCAGGCCAAGGAACTTCCCATTGCCACATGAGAATGCCTCTGGAAAGACATCCCCGAGAACCAAACCGGAACTCTGCCAACACAAGGTCGGGTTACCCCTAACTGGGTAACTACTGACACGAGCACGCCATTCCCCGATCGTAAACGACCTTTCTCACGGGATCCCGAAAACCAACAACCACAAAGTAATAAATTCGTAGTAACCACATAGGTTAAATATCTGGGCTCCATACCATGATACCACCTCTATCCAGAAGGAAATGTACATACCCTAAAGGGTGCTACCCCTCATAACCTTGCTGCATCTTTCCTGTTTTGACCATTTCCGGGGTGTGAGGTTCGACGAAGTCACGTCCACAAAAACATACTTTATACAAAAGCCATGCTTTGGGTCAACAAATGATCAACACAATGATCACTAAGATAGACGATCAAATAAACGATCCTATCACAATAATCAACACAATGATCATTTCAGCATCACTCAGCATGTCACATTACCAAATTGGGAATATATCGCTGATAACTTCAACTATATAACCTCTGAGCTCGTACGTCTCAGAGAAGGGTGTTAAGCTAAAAGAATAAATTCTTTGCCACCAACAGAAATATATTTGAATGAAATCGGCTTTATATCTCAACTTGTAATGTCAAACACACAATCCATACAAGTCTGTTCCGGGATCGAACAAAACCGAAGGCACTTACAAAGAAGTCCTTGCAATCCGGATATTCACAATCCTGATCGGATTTCCCATCACTTAGGGAGTCTCTATACCGTTGCAAATCAGTGCAGAGACAATCGACAGGTCATCCTATCGCTCTCGCAAATACCGGGTCTTCAACACCGATCTTCAATGCTATTCACAACGACGTATCACATATTCGGAATGGGTTATACGACCCCATGGTCCTTTCCCGGTTAACCCGAATAGTGAGCGCTTATTCAAAAATAAGTGTAGCATTCACATTCAAACAAATCACATCAATTACCCATTCAAAGGGAAAAATATTGATAGTCGGTTATTGAACTATCACTGGATATGCATACATCACCAGATTCCAAATAATTTTCCAAATTATTTATTTTCCAAAATATCTTTATAAGATATAAAATTTCATTTCTTCAAAAATAAATCAATATTTATTTTTAAACAAATCCACTTTCACATATAAATTCCATAGTGAATTTATATTCCAAATTATCCATGCATATACGACTTCAATTTATCATTTCAATTTATCTTCAAAAAGATAAATTCTCTAATATTCACTTATATTGGAAAACATTTCAATACTTATTTATTCATAAGTAATTCACAAATTTTATTTATTTTCAACACTTAGAAAATATTCAATATACCTAAATCGAAATTTAGTATATATTTCATTCTATTAAGGAAATTATTCTCTTCAACATATTTATTTGGGCCAAAACGAATGTTGCGTAAAACATCGTTACGACAACCCAAAACCACTAGTATAGGGATTCGAAATTAAAATAGATATATAAATCCCAATACTATACAAAATATTTCCTTTCGGAAATCATTTACTATAACAACAGTGTTATAGTCCATCATCTCCTTCTATTTCTCGAAAACGTCTATTTCAACAATAAATGTTGAAATCTATGGTTTCGAATCTCAACACATTTTAAAACATCGTTAGATCGTTTTAATTCTATTTAAAATATCACATTCTAAACAATTTCTTTAACGTGTTATTCACTATTCAAAAACGTGAATATACTACGTTAACACATTTCATCCTTTTATACATTTTATTTAAAGGAATTATTCACAGTCAAAAACGTGAATATAACTCCATTAACAGGTTTCAACAATTTACTTATCAAAATAAGTCATTTGCGAATTTATAAAACAACGTTTATAAATTCCATTTCTATTTATTTATAAAAACTTCCTTTTTATAAATTCTTTTATTAACCTATTCGATTTATAACTCAATTATAAAACAAAGGTTCATATTATAAGTTAATCTCTTATAAAACGATTATTTTACAAAATCGTTCTTTTAAACTTCATAATTATAAATCTTATAACTTATAAGATTCAATTATTTATCCAAATATATTCTTTAATAATTTCACGAAATTTATAAATCTTACTATTTATAAATTTCATTTATAAATTTACCATTTAAAATTTTATGAATTCCATTCATTTACAAAAATTCATTTTCACTTCATTCAAACACTTATAAAAACTCGTTTTATAATTTCAATATCTCAATTTATAAATATCCATTTATAAATCTCTTAATATAAATCAATCTATATTATTCTTTAAAACGACTTTAATCTCCTTTATTATTTCACCATTTTGATTCATAAAATAATTAAATTTTTATAAATCCTATATTTAAACTTTTCACAATTATTTCTGAAATTCCGATTTAACTATTTTATAAAGTCATTAATTCCTTATTTTCAAAAATCAGCTTTTAACTATATTTCTTAAAAATCATAATTTTTATAACTTTAAAAATTATAACGTTTATTTATTTATAATGGATCAATTCCAAAATATAGTATATTCTCAAAAATCACTTTAAAAATCATTTTAAAATCCCAAAATTTGGTTCAATGATGCTACACACCAAATAGTGAATCACGACAACAACGATATCATATATCGATATGAAAATCCATCAAATATCAAAATATCTGAAATCAAATAAATACCGTTGAGGAATCAAGTTGGATCCCTCCAACCTGTTTTCCTGCATCCAAAAACATTAGCACAATACCAATTTCGCTCCAGTACGAAATTATCGCGGTATATGTTCTTATTAAATATTATCCGCTTAATAACGGCGTAATAGGGTCTCATCCGCTAAAAAATGCGGGGAATCAACAACTGCAATATATACATATGCCAATATATATATATTGATATTATTTATAATACCAATTTCACTGTTTATGAAATATTCGCGGTATATGTTTTTATTAAATAACATCCACTTAATAACGGCGTATAATGTCTATTTTAACAATCAATAGATATTAATCAACATTCAAACATGCATTCAAATATTTTAAATCTAACTATTTAAAATAAAATCGAAACTGATTCGATTGAGTGAGAAGTTCTCACCTTGGTTTTAATTTCCGTTTTAGCGATTTATTTCGAATAAAATTAAACGTGCGTTTAATTTTACCCAAAATTCTCACTAACTCCAAACGACTCCAAACCAAATCCATCGCGTAGTGCTCGTCCATACGATTCCAACGCAACTGGTTTTGCATTTTTTCGACCTCGTATGAAAAAGATACATCGTTTTTAAGATACACGAATTATAAATATAACTAAATTCACAAATCCTTTTTAATTTCAACCTAGCTCAAATCTGGACCGTAGATTTTTCATCAAGCAATCAAGGCCACGCACGTTTTCTTCTCCCTCTCCCTTTGCATAAGCTCCAGTATTTTGCACGAACCCATCTTAGATTAGGGTTTCAAATTTTTCAACCCCAATACGTGATGATAACTCGATCATGTTACTCCATGTTGAAGCCCCATCCACCACGCACGAACGCCCACCATCCGGTCACGTGCGGCACCCCCCAGCGCCTCGAAATGCGTGCACAGCTCCTTGAGAACGCGGCCCAATATCTCGGCCTATGGTCGACAATAACGAACTCCACCGTACGGATCTACTCGTCTCGATGAGATCTACAACTTTGTAGTTGGTCATTTTTGATGAAAGCGAGTGGATTGGACAAGATTAGTGGAAGAGGGATGGTGTAATTCTGGCCATCGAATTCTAGGGTTTATCCTGCGTTCCGGACACAATGGAACAGGTTTCGGAAGCTAATTCGGACATCTGTGCGAGTTATGGCTGTAAACGCTCAATTTAAATTAAACCGATTTAAATCGATTTCTAGGCGTTTTATTTGTACCGGACAAACGGTAAATCCAATTGACTTGAAATTTGAAACCTTACAATAATATCACATTACGGATCCGATGAAACTGGTTTCGTCGAAATCCGAGACTTTTTGAAAAATGGCTATTTTCACTCGTCAAATTAAAATTAAAAATAAATCGATGCGTTTCGAGCTGCCACGATCAAACGATAACTCCGATTGACACGAAAATTGAAATCCAGTAATAACTAACTATTACGGATCCAATGGAACTAGTTTCGTTCAATTCTGAGACTGTTCAAAAATTGACTATTTTCACTAGTCGATTTAATTATTAAAATATTCAATTTTCACAAATTAACTTTTAATTCAATTTTAAAAGTTCTAAAATATCGTTCTAACTCCCATATGATAAAATAAAATTTTACAAATCATTTTCAATCATATTTAACTCAATTTTCAATTATTTCCATAATTTAACGTATTAAATTATCGATTTAATTATTCAATTAAATCCAATAATTCAAATAAAAATTTATTAGACTTAAAAATTCACTCATTTATATTTAAAATTAATTAAATATTCAAATTTTAATTTCTAAAAATTCTGGGTCATTACACAATAACTTAATAACACTTAAAATTTAAATAATTTGATTTAAATTTGAATTCAATGATCGGAATTGAATTCAATGACTTGGTCAAAATATTATACAAGTTATAAAAGTGTTATATGGGTTTTTAACCATTTAAAGGTATGATTTTGGAAATTTAAATTTACATCTAAGTTTTATACTTGAATAGATTTAACTTGTGTAAATTGTAAGCCGTGTTTTCCAAAACAAGAACTGTTTGTTTCAAGTAAAAATAGCATTCATTTATGGAAAAGGATTTCCAATTTGTGTTATAAGGATTTCAATTTAAAAATTAAATTGTGTTGAAAGCTATGGACTAATCTCTGTGAAAGGTTGTTGAACTTCGTTTTGAAAACGAAGAATATTTTAAATGGTGTATCTTTTATACAAAAAAAATGAATTGGAAATGGTTCTCAAGTTATAAATGAATCTTTGGAAACGTGTTTTGAAAGTTATAATTTAAATCCTTAATTTAAAGATTCAATGAGTTAATCCGATTGAAATAGAAATTGATTTGGGAAATTTATGAATGGATCTTTGTGAACTGAGTGAACTTTATGAAATAAATCTTTTTGTTTAAAGATTTGAAATGGTAGTTGTTTAACCATTTAAAGGAAAGCTTTTTGGGTAATAAGTTGTGACTTAATTGAAATCCCATATCCATATGTTTTAAATGTTGCGCTCACTATTCGGTTTAGCCGGGAGAGGACCTTTGTGTCATATAACCCATTCCGAATATTGATACGACGTATATGGATAGCATTGAAGACCGATGGTGAAGACCGAGTATTTGTAAGAACAATAGGATAACCTATCGATTGTCTCTGCATTGGCTGATCCCCGGTATAGAGATTCCCTAAGTGATGGGAAGTCCAATCGGGATTGTGGATACCCGGATTGCAAGGGCTTCTTTTGAAGTGCCTTCGGTTCTGTTCGAACCCGTAACAGACTTGTATGGTTGTATGTCTGACACTACACTTTGAGAGATAAAGCCGATTTCTTTCAAATACGTATCTGTGGTGGCGGAGAATTTATTCTCTTAGCTTAACACCCTTCTCTGAGACATACGAGATCAGAGGTTATGTAGTTGAAGGTTATCAGCGATATACTCCCAATTTGGTAGTGTGGCATGCTGAGTGCTGCTGTGTGTTGATGATCATTTGTTGATCATTTGTGATCAGAGCATGGCTTTTGTATAAAGCGTAGCTTTGTGGACGAGACTGCATCAGGACCTCACACCCCGGAAATGGACGAAACAGGAAAGATGCGGCAAGGTCATGAGGGTCGCGCCCTTTAGGGTGTGTCATTCCCTTCTGGTAAAGGGTGGTATTGGGTATGGAGCCCTGATATTTGACCTATGTGGTTGCTCCAATCTCATTTACTGTGTGGTTGTTGCTTAGAGGTACCTCGGATAAAGGTCCCAAAGGACCGGGGGATGGCTTGCTCGAGTAGTAGTTACCTAGTTACAGAGGTAACCCGGCCTTGTGTTGGCGGAGAGCCGAGTAGGTTCTCGGGACGTCCCGCCAGAGGCGATCCCATGTGGTAGTAGGAAGTTCCTTAGCCTGACCATTTGTTGGAAATCCATTCTTCCAATTCGAAACCCTGTACGGTTTTAGTTGTAGAACCTGCCATTCACTTATGGTGGTCACCACTGTTTGGATGGTAGCTATAGAAGGCATAGTTCGAAATGTCTATGTTGGCTAAGATTTATATTCTACTTTCGAATTTTCTTTTCTGCACTGTGCACTTATTATAATAATATCCAAGAAATTTTCTGCGTATTAAGCATGTTTGACTATCATAAGAAGAAATCTCCTCCAATTCTGCGTTTGCATTGTGTGTGTGGCGGGAGGTCTTATGGTAGTTTCATTTTCTAAAAGCATTGCGAATTTACTTAAAAATTCTCTTGTTGTTTTATTTAAAAGATAAACTATTTTTGTTACTCACACCAGTCCTATGACTGATCCGGAGTTTATTGTTCCTTTCCTAAACTCTGGATGCTCACTATTTCCCACACGAGCAGTCTAGAGTTGGGTTTTCAGATAGCTAGGTTCAGTGGATTATCTGGAGCTAGTTTCAGTCTTTGGTTGCACACCAGTCTTGCTTCTCTTAGTATATCGAGATGTCGGTTCGAGCGGCTGTTAGAGTTCTCTCTTGAAGACTATCTTAGAGTTATTTGTTCCGCTGCTAGTGTTATCTATTTTCTTTTCCGCTGCTATTTTATTGTATCATATCTCTGATGTATATCGATATCTATTGTATCATCTGTTGTATCAGGATGTTGTATCAGATGTTATATATTGATATTTATTATTTCTTCCGCTGTGTTGTTTACTTAATGGTGTTATAAGCTCCGGCGAATCGGATTTGAACGGTCGAATCTGCGGCATTCGAGTACGATGTAAAGTATGGATGTCGATTTTCGAACGGGCAAAATCAAATTTGTTACAATGACCCGCCTAACCTTGCTGCACCTCCCCTGTTTTAGCCATTCCCGGTTGATGAGGCTTGAGGTTAAGTGTTACCTTTAGAACGTTTTCACTTAGAATGCCCATCGCCCACCTGACGATGTTTCGCAAGCATTCGTCCATACAAGTCCGTCCCGGGTTCGAACGGAACCGAAGGCACTACTCCTACTACATCCATTTAGGAAATATCCTCAGGATTAGTAGCGACTAGCCCTTGCGCTTCACTGCTCCATCTTCGACTCCAAACACGTTTTTCGCACGAAAACGTACAAACCGGATCGAAGTGGTTTTCGAGAAGTAAATCTCGATCCCGGTCTCTTCGAAACGATCAACGCATTTGTCCAATATTGATAGTCGGTGATTTAACTATCAATTTATATTCATAAACATCCATAAGCATCCATCACACAATAAATAATTCCCACATTATTTATTTGCCCCAATATCTTTACAAGATATATTTCCAATTTTCAAAGCTCATTTGAAACAGTTCCCAAAGTTCTTCCTTTACAAGGTAAATCCTTTACCATTAATTCCCATTGGAAATAACCAAGTTCAAAACATTTAGATTTAAAACAGTTAAAATATTTATACTGAAAGATACTTTAAAATATGCAAATTTACTTCTAGTTATTTACTCAAAATATAATTTCGAAATATTTAAAGTAAAACTATTTTATAAGATATAACTTGGCTTAAAAATAAGGTTTTAGTTAAACTAAATTTAAGAATAGAGTTGTAAAAGGTTTATGCTAATTCCAAATAACTTAGGTCAAAACTAGCCTTTTAAACACATCCATTTGTAAAAATAATTACTAAGGCATTTATAAATATTTACTATCGCTAATTTATTAATAATTACCTTAAAACAATAATTTCCAAAACACTTCTTTAAATAAGTTTGAATTTTAGGCTTCCTTTTAATAAAATCGGTTTAAAACTCGAACTTGGTTTTCCCAAGGAACTCATTTCCACTTAAACATCTCAGTAAATCCTTCTTATAAATTCTGTCGATTTATTCAATTTAGTTTTATGGTTACTAATATAAATTTACCTTTCTCGTTGAAATAACTTCTTACGAAGCTTAACCACATTTCCGTTTTTGGAAATTCAATTCCAAAATTCAGGTTTACAAACCTTTTAAATAAAACATGTGAGAATTTATTAAAGGAAAATAACACTTATGAATTTCCTAAATAAGATCCCGATGGTGAAAATGTATTTCGAATCATTTGCCAAATAATCCCATCGTTATTTTAAAACAAATTTATAATTTCCATAGCATTCACTTTCAGAAATCTATACTTCACATTTATCGATTGATAAATTTTCCACCGTATTTAAAATCCCAAATTTACCAATTTTCAATTTCCATCCAAACAGATTCTAATTTTTACATTCTTTTAAATTCCTTATTAATTTATTAATTTCTTTTGAAACCCGATTTAATTCCTTTATAATTAAAACTCCAAATTTCTTTATAATTTAGCATTCTGGGCTTATAGTTTATCCCACAATTTCACAATACAATCTAATCCAAAATTTATCAATCACAATATAGAACAGGCATCATCATCAATTATAAAAATAATTACTTCATTGTGGGGAATCCAGTTGGATTCCTCCAACCTGTTTTCCCTGCATCCACAAATATTAGCACATCACATATATAAATATCAATCCAGGCTGATATAAATAAACATTTCAACCAATCACACAATTATTTAAATATTAACTACTTAAATCAGCTAACATTCCAGATGTGAGTGAGAATAACTCACCTTGAGTTTCGGCGAGCGTTCGAAATTTAAATTAAACCGAACGGTGTCCGATTTAACTCAAATTTCTACTTGCCCGGAATGACTCCGGATCTGCACCATCGCGTAGTACGCGTCTTTACGAGTCCAACGTTTCCAGTTTCGTCTGAATCTGACAACGTATGTGACATATATGAATTTTATAAGTTTCGATTTTGAATTTAAACAAATTTCTTTTCTTTATATAATTACCAAAACACGGCCGAAAGCTTCTTCCCCCAATCCCCTTCACGCACGCGAAAGACACAGGTCGAACAACCCATACGCGCGCGACCTAAGGCTTCCACCACCTCCCTCTACGCTTCGCTCTACATCGATCAGACAACGCCACCGAGAAGCTCGCAGCCTACTCCACCACCGCCCCAAGCCACGTCGAAATCGGTCATCCCTCCAGTGCACAAGACGCGAACGAACGGCAGCAACATCGACGACGATAACTTCCCCTCCGTTGATCGAAACGTAATCGCCACCGTACGGATGTGAAGAGCTCGCCATGCTCTTCCATCTTCGTGTTGGAAGTATCTGCTATTAATGAGAGGATAAAGAGAGATTGAGAGGGGAAAATCACCGCTTTTCGGCCATTGAAACAAGCCCTAGCGGCGGCTCACGTTTTTGAGCTAGGGTTTTGAACGATGATGAATAAATAATATAGTTTAATATTATTTTATTAATATAATTTCTCAATTTAACAATTTGTGCATACGACCTCCAATCTACGCGTTCCGACAGGCGATTCTAAGGTTTTTCCGCGTTCCGGACACAATGGAACAAGTTTCATAAGCTAATTTGATCGTATGTGCGAGTTACGGAATTAAACGATCAATTTTAAATTAAACCGATTAAAACGATTTCGATGCGTTTCGAGATGCCACGGTCAAACGACAACTCCGATTGCTACGAAAATTGAAATCAGATAATAACTAACTATTATGGATCCAATGGAACTAGTTTCGTTGAATTCCGAGACTGTACCCCGGAAGGCTATTGTAACTCGTCTATTAAATTGAGCAAATTTCCGAAATTTTCGAAATCAATTGAAACTTCACTTTTAAAATGTTATTAAGTTAATAATAAATCATATGAAATTTATAAGCACATTAAAAATCATTCTGGCTCATTCCAGACTAAAATTGGGTTAATTGCAATATTTTATAATATTAAATTCTCTTATTAAATTAATATAAAATTCCAATTTAACCTATCGACTTCTAATTTCATTTCAACTATCCCACATTATAATTCCAATCCAATTAGACCTAAAATAAATTTTAGAATCTAATTTTATCCCTATTAATACTCAAAATTACTAATTACCCCAATTCTAATATTAAATTAGTATTATTCAGTTTCCAATTAAATTCACGTATTTGAAATTTGACTAATTTTACTAACTCAACCAAAGTCTTTTATTTTCAAGATCCAAATTATAATCCATATTCAACATTTAAAATGAATTAAATGTTCAAATTTGGCGACCCAAAATTCTGGGTCGTTACAATGATCATATCTTAATGGTAATGGCCCACTTAGCCTTGCCACATCTAATCCTGTTTTGGTCATTTCCGGTTGATGAGGCCTGACTAGGTAGCGATTACCTTTCACAATCACATATCATATCACTTTGAATGCCACGCGGCCATTTCCGTTGACTACTAATTGCCTTCCACAAAAATACAACCCTTAAGCTCATACGTCTCACGGAGGGTGTTAAGCTAAGAGAAGTTGCCTTCTTGGCCACCACTGATGTACGTTTGTAAAAACCAATGTACGTAATATATAGAAATGCAATGTCCGACAAACATCCATATAAGTTGTCCAAGAACAAGACAAACCGAATGTACTTTCCTACCACGTCCTGTCGGAAAATCCCTAGGATTAATAGCAAATAGTCCTTGCATGGGATATTTCATAATGAAGAGACCACTGCTACTGGATGTATATTGGGATTTTAAAACCAAACGATCAACAAGCTGTAACGACCCATTAAATTTGATGATATTAAATGAATTAATTTAATACAAATTCTAATCTAATTTAGAATAAAATAAAAGCTTTAAGATTTTATTTGAGAAAATGTAGTAATTTGTTATAGTAATTGGAATTTAATGTAACAATTTAATTTTTATGACAATAGTTTTGGATAATGTAATTGTCACACTTTGTTAAAAGTTAATGTTAAGAAACCAATAAATGTTGAATTAGTGAATATTAATAAAATATTTACTAGAATGGGATTCATTTAACATTAAAATAAATAGTGGGATTGTTTCATTTGGTTGTAATATAGATAATGTCTAAATATATGTGACCGTTGAATAAACCAATGCAATAAGTGTAGATAAATTTTTTAATGAATATTGTCAATAATGAATGTACTTAAAAAGGGTAATAAACTTAATATAAGAAAAAAAAGGCAATTTGTGTATTAATTAATGAATTCATGAAATCAGTGTATGGACTTAGTGTAACTATATGTAAATGTACACAATAAGGTTGTGCAATACCAATGATTTGGATTTCCAATTTATATTAAACATTTATTTATTTAATGGAATTTAATTACTATAGTATGATAATCGCAATTAAATGAAATTGAAATAGCTAATTTATACATTAGTTGAAATTTAGCTGGAATATGAGGACATTTAATGAAATAGTGAAATCAAATGGAAATAAGGTTTCAATTATACATTGGAATTTATATTCACCATAAAAGGTTAATTGAAAACCAAAGGAGTTAATAAAGGAATCAAGCTTTATTTATTAATTTGGATTTAAGATATGGTAATTTGGATTTATTGCAATAGTTAATTCTATAAGATGAGGTTAATACTTATTCTATGTATAATTTGACCAATTGTTGATATAGATTTTTAGAAAGCAGGATCTATAAATTAAATTGAGTATCAAATTCAATAATTGCATTTATTGCATAAATAAAGGGAATTTAACGTTAAATTTTACGTTATTGAATTAAAAAGGAATTTGTAGATTTTAAAGTGAAAACATAGACATGTTAAAGGGCATCTTTGTTTTGGATTTAAGTTGAGAGTATAAGATTAAATAAATGGGTTTTGAGAAATTTATTTATAATTTCTTAATTTGAGGAAGCGGAGAAATTAATACTGAAATTGATGGACATGTCAATTTTAATTCACATCTAAACTTATCAAATCATTAGAATTGATTTAAGAAATATATAAGCAATAAAATTTGGCCAATTTTAGAATTTATTATAAAATTGGATTTTTAATTTATTTAATTTATTTAATGAATATTAAAAATAGCCATTTTGGCCACGGACTCGGATTTCGACGAAACCAGTTTCATCGGATCCGTATCAGTGAATTATTGTAGGGTTTCAAGTTTCGTATCGATCGGACCTGTCATTTGATCGTACGGATGTGAAACGCCTTGAAATCGATTTAATTAAAAATCAATTTGGAAATTTATTTTCAGCATAACTTCTTCATACGATCAAATTTGGACGTGAAACTTTTTCCATCGCGTTCAGAATATTTTAAAATACTTATTTGGATATATGGGTTTAATAGATTTCGTTCCGGGGTCAGAACGGGCTTTTTGGGCCAACCTCCGTTTAGCACTTTCGTATTTCGTGCCCACCTAGCCTTCTTCTATTTGCCTATAAATATGCCGGGATAAACCCTAGCCTCCTTTCTATTATCATTTGGCTGTACGTTCATTTTCTTCATCTCTTTCTCTTCCTCAATGGTTGCAAAACCCAGATCTACCTCAATTCAAATTTCAATGAAATTTCAAACTCTCCAGAAAAATTCCACAAAAATATATGTCAATGCTCTCGATGAGCGTAATTCAGTGGTGATATCCGTTTTTCGATTGGAGCTATCGTTTGCTCAGAAAAATTCAAAACAGTTCGTGGCCATTCATCATCGCCGTAACAAACTTCGTCAGATCGTCAAACCATTTCTGGGTTTTGACGAGGGAACGTAGGGGAGTCGATCTATGTGTTTTGTTTCGAGAATCAACGGCTAGATCATCGGCAAATCTCGATCTAGGGTTTCATTTCTATGGGTTGCGGCTGCAAATTCTTGGTCACTGGACGACGTGACTTGGTGGCGTGATGATCGTGGTTCAGAGGGTCGCGAGGTCGGCAGCATGCATGAGCACGGCGGGCGTCGCGATCGAGGTGGAGGCGGAGTACGTTGTCGCGTGGGAAGGCATATGTCTCGGTTCGATTCACGTGTTCCTGATCCTGTAGCAGTTGCGTTGTAGAAGTTAGTGCCTGGGCGTGAGAGTTTCACGTGATGACGTGGATGATTGGTTAGTGTGATTTGTTTTGGTTAATTTAAATTTAATTTCCGAATCGATTTACGATGATAATTTTTGCATATGACCTCGTTTTCACGCGAGATTTTTTTTGTTAGGTTCGTATTTAAATTTCGGATCTGTTGACACTGGTTTGGACAGATTTGGAGACCGTCAGAATTTTGGGTTTAAATTGAATTTGAATTCAATTTAAATTCAAAAGGTGAGTGTTTTAACCCACTCACAACTTCTAAAAGTTTTTATGTTTGTTAAATTTATTTTAGAAATGAATAGAAATTCATTTATGACTATTTGGCATGTTTATTTCATCATATCTGTTAAATTGCATTTATTTAATTTAACTGTTAATTTAATTTATTTATTGCATATTAATTGACAGTTAGAATTTATTTGGTTGCATATAAACTGCAAGTTAACAGTTATAAAATTTATTACGGAATATAAACTGTTAGGTTAATAGTTTCTAAATTTAATTTGAATAAAATTTGCCAGTTATTACCTGTTATATATTATCGAATATATATTGATATTGGTTGATATTGATTGATTACTGTGATTTGGATGATGGACGATGTTTATGAATGGATGTTTATTTGTATATCATTAAACTGCAAGTTTCATGCATTTTTCATCTCATTTGGGATTTGTGGTTTGAAATGATATAAAACCGCAAAGTTTTATTTTAATTGCGGATTGAAATGATAAATATCCGTATCACTTGACCATAGGATAGAAAATTTTATACAGGCACCGTGGTCTATATATAAATTATTTTAAAAGTGATTTCTATGGTTTGGATGTGATACGATTTATAAAATTTTAATTTTGATATTTTATAAATATTATTCTTCCATTTATATATACATATGAAGTTAAACTTTTGAATTTAAGCTGTGTATAAATCCGTTAAATAAAATGGAATAAAAAAATTTAGAAATGAGATTGATAATTTATAATATATCTTAAGTTTGGAAATTTTAAAGATATGATATGTATAAACTGAATTTTTCCTAAATAAACTTAAAAATGGATATTCTAGTATAAAGTAAAGTTGAGAAATCATTTAATTACTAGAATTTGGAGTTTCATTTATAAATAGTATGTGGATATTCGAACCTAAATAATAAAACATTTAATTTGTTGAAAGAATAAATTCCAACTTTAGTTTGAATATTAATACTCCAAATGGATTTTTATATATAGAAATTGAAATGGTTTTTGGAACTTGAAGTGATATTTAAATTAAGGTTTAGACTTTAAATAAAGAAATATATTTGTAAAGCCATGTAAATTATTTTCTTTACAAAGTAACAGTAAAGTTAAACCATTTAATTCATATACCGTTGAATATCCAAACCATTCAAGTTTTAGAAGTTATGGTTTTAAATTATGAATTTCGGAAAATTATGCTTTGAAAAGATATTTGGCTTTCCGACGTTATAAATTTTAAAGCATATTGTTTTGAAAGTATAATTCAAATATTGGGTTTCCAGATATCAAAATTTTAATGCAGTATGGTTTTGGGAAAAAATTATATTTAGATAAAATGATAATCATATTGTTTGGGTTTAAAGGACATCGTATTCATAGTTTTGAAATGGAATGTTTATTTTGGTTTTAAAGTAAACTATTTTTAAATGACTGCGGTGTTATAATAACGATGGGTTGGCAAAGAGACCGGGATCGGATATGGACATACTCTCTGTCGATACCGAAAACCACTTTGACTAACCGTGTACGCGGTGGAGATTCCAGAATGAAGTAGGTGGTGGCGACGTTTCCTGTAAGGTAAATACGTGGAACCGACTCCCGTGAGTTGGCATAAGGTGGCTAAAACAGGAGCGATTCTCAGGCCAATGAGGTCATTCCTCTGATCGGACCCTCCTCTTCGATACTATACTTTGACTTTGGATTGATTCAGTGGCCACTTCTATATTTTGATTTTGGGGGAGTTAGTTCGAGTTGGGCGGTAACTACGGCTACGCGTTTCCACCAGCCTAGATAGCAATTGGTATATCTACCATGGCATTGCCTAGTTGTGCCGTGTCACCTACCATACCGAGCCTTTACTACGAGTTTTGTTTTGTACCATACCTATGGAGTGCCCTCTGACGACGCCCAGTACGGGGGAGATTGCGGTACTGTATAGACTATGGGAATATATTCTGTGTTAAGGGCTATCTGGGTAACCCCTTAACGCTATTAAAAAGTAAGTTTATTTTATAAATAGACACTATTATAATAGCGCAATATACTACATAGTAAATAGTTTAACGGATCCTTAGGAGATGTAAATCCCGAGCATCTCTTGAGTTACTGTACTCATATTTATTTCTGTTAATTTAACTCACATAAGACCTTTTAGTTCTGACTCGAGTGTTTTGTCTTTTCAATTCACTCGGGTCAGTCCGAGCGTTTCAGGATCGAAGATTTTAGCTTTGGAGGACGAAGACGAAGGATTCGTATTATTATTATCTATTGTATTGTACCACACTCTTTCTGTTTCGCTGCATTGATTTTATTGGTATGTGTAACTCTGATATTTATTGTATAAAGAAGAATCAACTGTTTTGTAACTTTTTATGAACTGTATATTTATTATTATATTTTATCCTTCCGCTGTGAGATTCTATCTTGTTTTATTTCTTCTCTGTTTTTCTTATTTACCCCATAACAATTCGCCCTTCCGTATACTTTGAATTGGCACGTGTGTCGGTTTAAAGTGTGCGAAAAGGCGAGATGTTACAGTTGGTATCAAAGCTTTGGTTTAGCGATAAACCTTGGCTTTGTGGGGTTTGACTCTTTGTTAATAGGGTAGTAATACCCTATGGGAGTCGCTGAGTGTATATATATGAGAGAGCATATTTGTCAGTATTATAAAAAGATTTTAATATTGTGTTAATCTGTTCCGTTTTGTATTTATAAATTCTGGTTGATGCATGGGACGCTATGTCATCAATAGGGATTTCTAAACTCTTAATAGGACAGACCGACATGATATTTGTTTTTAATACAGGTGAATGAAATAATTTTGCCTATTATATTTTCTATATATAAAAATATTTTATAAAGATATATATATATATTTGGTTGCTATAGATTGGGTGTTAGGTAATAAAAATATTTATAATAATTGAAGCTAAGTTGAAATTATAATGAATCAAATTGGAGTTTTTAGAACTTAAGTCCGGGATTTTGAAAATTTGCTTTCAAAGGATTTATGAAATATAATAATTTGGTTTATAAGTATTTTCTTATATAAATATTTAGTATAATTCGGAAGAATTGTTTTAAAGAGGATTTTGGAGAAAATAATTTTGTACTTTCCTCTCTGTCGCTGGAAAATAATTTCGGTGATGACGGCCGCATCATCGACCTTCATCTTCGAGTTTCGTAGGGGAAAAGCCACTGTAGTAAATGCTACTGCAGATTTATTTTGAAATTATCTAAAATTTGAATTGTTTTAAATATAATTAAAGATATAAAAGTTGTGAGAAATTATTTATCTATTATTTTTGAAATAATTTGAAATTTGACCCGGAATTTAATTCTTAAATTTCCATCAATTAATGGTTTAAACTATTTTAGTGAAATAAAAAGTAAGAAATTAAGGAATTGAAACCTCTAATTTAAATAAGAGAATTATTGCAAAGTTATAAAGAGAAATTTGAATACATATGAGACAAAGAGTAATATGGATTAACATTAAATTTAATTAAAAGATGAGATAAAACTTGTATATGTTCTTTTGCTTTTTCTTTAACATAAATAACTTACCAAATATAAAAAGTTGAAATGTTAATTAAGAGATTGAAATAGAATATTATACAAGTAGAATTTTTGGAAATAATGATGTATTCAATGAATTGCTATTATAAATAAGAATTAAATGGTATAAACTTAAGCAAAGATTTATATTTTGACCTTAAGAAAATAAAATGAAATTCCTTAATTAATAAAGATTGATGAGTAGGGTTATAAACTTAAGTATGATATTAATGCTACTAGTTTAATATTATGGAAAGTAGGTAATATAAATAAATGACTGCAAACCCTAGGTAATAAATTAATAAAATCCTTTATTTATAAGAATGGAGGTTTTAAGGTTAATAATTTAAGTGTAATTAGAGGGTTTCTGTAATTAAATATAATAGAAACGTAAACATTAAATGAAGGAATTGAGAAGAAACTTGTAAATTTTCACTTACATTCTTAAAACATACATAACTTACCATATAATAAAAGTTGCAATGTTAGTAAGAAAATGTAAGGGGAAATCTTAAAAGTGAAGCTTGAGGTAATAAAGGTATTCAATAAATTTGCTGTTATTAATGAAAATTAATTGTATAAACTTAAGTTAAATTGGAAATTTTATTATATAAGTAAAGGTAAGTAGTATAAATAGATGATATAAACTTTAGTCAATAAATTTGGAATACAAATATAATGAATTTTGTAATAAATGGAAAATGAAAATTGTAAGAAATAAAGAAATCCCTCCATAAATGAAAGAAAGAAAAATCAAACCACTGAAGCATGAAATAAATGTATAATAAGTTAATTTGGTTGTTGGTTTGAATTGTTATTGTTGATTTATGTTTATTGGGTAAGGAATTTGAAGTTGTTGGATGAATAAATAATCTATCTTTGTTCCATCTAAGACTGTTGAGTAAAGGATGCACTTGATAGTTAGTTTCATTTCATACAATTTCAAGTTTTGGACCCAAACAACTAATTGTTTGATGGATTAAATGGTTGCTTTGTTTGTGTATGTATGCTGTTTGTAAGGTTGATGGTTGTTGTACTGATTGATTGATCAATGATTGAATCCACTTAAATATTTCACTTTAATATAAATATTTAACCTTTTAGATTATATAAGTGAAATGCAGGTTATGGAAGCAACTGCTACTGCTTTTGGTTCCATAATAATAAGCGTATTGCCCGACAAATAGGTACGTTTTCGGATTACGTTTTAAAGCGCTATTTTATATATTTCCCATGTTGGGATATAATATTTTGATAATATATGTAATATATTTGTATATTTTGATATTATATTTTCTCCAGAGTCTCTCCGTACAAAGGAGACTCTGCCAAAATTTTCCGAAAATGTTGGGACTTAGAATTTTGTTGAAAATATTTTTCCAAACTGTAATGATTTAAGTATATAAGAATATAAATGATTATGAAACGGATATTTTTTTTTTATAAGGTAATTAATTTAGTAAACTATTGTTATAAGTTAATATTTTGAAATAAGATGTACTGTTTTTAATTCTTCCTTCTCCTTTATTTTTTCCTTTTCGGGGACGAAAAGTTTTGAGTGGGGGAGAGTGTAACGACCCGTTAAATTTGATGATATTAAATGAATTAATTTAATACAAATTCTAATCTAATTTAGAATAAAATAAAAGCTTTAAGATTTTATTTGAGAAAATGTAGTAATTTGTTATAGTAATTGGAATTTAATGTAACAATTTAATTTTTATGACAATAGTTTTGGATAATGTAATTGTCACACTTTGTTAAAAGTTAATGTTAAGAAACCAATAAATGTTGAATTAGTGAATATTAATAAAATATTTACTAGAATGGGATTCATTTAACATTAAAATAAATAGTGGGATTGTTTCATTTGGTTGTAATATAGATAATGTCTAAATATAGGTGACCGTTGAATAAACCAATGCAATAAGTGTAGATAATTTTTTTAATGAATATTGTCAATAATGAATGTACTTAAAAAGGGTAATAAACTTAATATAAGAAACCAAAGGCAATTTGTGTATTAATTAATGAATTCATGAAATCAGTGTATGGACTTAGTGTAACTATATGTAAATGTACGCAATAAGGTTGTGCAATACCAATGATTTGGATTTCCAATTTATATTAAACATTTATTTATTTAATGGAATTTAATTACTATAGTATGATAATCGCAATTAAATGAAATTGAAATAGCTAATTTATACGTTAGTTGAAATTTAGCTGGAATATGAGGACATTTAATGAAATAGTGAAATCAAATGGAAATAAGGTTTCAATTATACATTGGAATTTATATTCACCATAAAAGGTTAATTGAAAACCAAAGGAGTTAATAAAGGAATCAAGCTTTATTTATTAATTTGGATTTAAGATATGGTAATTTGGATTTATTGCAATAGTTAATTCTATAAGATGAGGTTAATACTTATTCTATGTATAATTTGACCAATTGTTGATATAGATTTTTAGAAAGCAGGATCTATAAACTAAATTGAGTATCAGATTCAATAATTACATTTATTGCATAAATAAAGGGAATTTAACGTTAAATTTTACGTTATTGAATTAAAAAGGAATTTGTAGATTTTAAAGTGAAAACATAGACATGTTAAAGGGCATCTTTGTTTTGGATTTAAGTTGAGAGTATAAGAGTATAAGATTAAATAAATGGGTTTTGAGAAATTTATTTATAATTCCTTAATTTGAGGAAGCGGAGAAATTAATACTGAAATTGATGGACTTGTCAATTTTAATTCACATCTAAACTTATCAAATCATTAGAATTGATTTAAGAAATATATAAGCAATAAAATTTGGCCAATTTTAGAATTTATTATAAAATTGGATTTTTAATTTATTTAATTTATTTAATGAATATTAAAAATAGCCGTTTTGGCCACGGACTCGGATTTCGACGAAACTAGTTTCATCGGATCCTTATCAGTGAATTATTTTAGGGTTTCAAGTTTCGTATCGATCGGACATGTCGTTTGATCGTACGGATGTGAAACGCCTTGAAATCGATTTAATTAAAAATCAATTTAAAATCAATTTGGAAATTTATTTTCAGCATAACTTCTTCATACGATCAAATTTGGACGTGAAACTTTTTCCATCGCGTTCAGAATATTTTAAAATACCTATTTGGATATATGGGTTTAATAGATTTCGTTCCGGGGTCAGAACGGGCTTTTTGGGCCAACCTCCGTTTAGCACGTTCGTATTTCGTGCCCACCTAGCCTTCTTCTATTTGCCTATAAATATGCCGGGATAAACCCTAGCCTCCTTTCTATTATCATTTGGCTGTAAGTTCATTTTCTTCATCTCTTTCTCTTCCTCAATGGTTGCAAAACCCAGATCTACCTCAATTCAAATTTCAATGAAATTTCAAACTCTCAAGAAAAATTACACAAAAATATATGTCAATGCTCTCGATGAGCGTAATTCAGTGGTGATATCCGTTTTCCGATTGGAGCTATCGTTTGCTCAGAAAAATTCAAAACAGTTCGTGGTCATTCGTCATCGCCGTAACAAACTTCGTCAGATCGTCAAACCATTTCTGGGTTTTCACGAGGGAATGTAGGGGAGTCGATCTATGTGTTTTGTTTCGAGAATCAACGGCTAGATCTTCGGCAAATCTCGATCTAGGGTTTCATTTCTATGGGTTGCGGCTGCAAATTCTTGGTCACTGGACGACGTGACTTGGTGGCTTGATGATCGTGGTTCAGAGGGTCGCGAGGTCGGCAGCATGCATGAGCACGGCGGGCGTCGCGATCGAGGTGGAGGCGGAGTACGTTGTCGCGTGGGAAGGCATATGTCTCGGTTCGATTCACGTGTTCCTGATCCTGTAGCAGTTGCGTTGTAGAAGTTAGTGCCTGGGCGTGAGAGTTTCACGTGATGATGTGGATGATTGGTTAGTGTGATTTGTTTTGGTTAATTTAACTTTAATTTCCAAATCGATTTACGATGATAATTTTTGCATACGACCTCGTTTTCACCCGAGATTTTTTTTTGTTAGGTTCGTATTTAAATTTCGGATCTGCTGACGCTGGTTTGGACAGATTTGGAGACCGTCAAAATTTTGGGTTTAAATTGAATTTGAATTCAATTTAAATTCGAAAGGTGAGTGTTTTAACCCACTCACAACTTCTAAAAGTTTTTATGTTTGTTAAATTTATTTTAGAAATGAATAGAAATTCATTTATGACTATTTGGCATGTTTATTTCATCATATCTGTTAAATTGCATTTATTTAATTTAACTGTTAATTTAATTTATTTATTGCATATTAATTGACAGTTAGAATTTATTTGGTTGCATATAAACTGCAAGTTAACAGTTATAAAATTTATTACCGAATATAAACTGTTAGATTAATAGTTGCTAAATTTAATTTGAATAAAATTTGCCAGTTATTACCTGTTATATATTATCGAATATATAATGATATTGGTTGACATTGATTGATTACTGTGATTTGGATGATGGACGATGTTTATGAATGGATGTTTATTTGTATATCATTAAACTGCAAGTTTCATGCATTTTTCATCTCATTTGGGATTTGTGGTTTGAAATGATATAAAACCGCAAAGTTTTATTTTAATTGCGGATTGAAATGATAAATATCCGTATCACTTGACCATAGGATAGAAAATTTTATACAGGCACCGTGGTCTATATATAAATTATTTTAAAAGTGATTTCTATGGTTTGGATGTGATACGATTTATAAAATTTTAATTTTGATATTTTGTAAATATTATTCTTCCATTTATATATACATATGAAGTTAAACTTTTGAATTTAAGATGTGTATAAATCCGTTAAATAAAATGGAATAAAAAAATTTAGAAATGAGATTGATAATTTATAATATATCTTAAGTTTGGAAATTTTAAAGATATGATATGTATAAACTGAATTTTTCCTAAATAAACTTAAAAATGGATATTCTAGTATAAAGTAAAGTTGAGAAATCATTTAATTACTAGAATTTGGAGTTTCATTTATAAATAGTATGTGGATATTCGAACCTAAATAATAAAACATTTAATTTGTTGAAAGAATAAATTCCAATTTTAGTTTGAATATTAATACTCCAAATGGATTTTTATATATAGAAATTGAAATGGTTTTTGGAACTTGAAGTGATATTTAAATTAAGGTTTAGACTTTAAATAAAGAAATATATTTGTAAAGCCATGTAAATTATTTTCTTTACAAAGTAACAGTAAAGTTAAACCATTTAATTCATATACCGTTGAATATCCATACCATTCAAGTTTTAGAAGTTATGGTTTTAAATTATGAATTTCGAAAAATTATGCTTTGAAAAGATATTTGGCTTTCCGACGTTATAAATTTTAAAGCATATAGTTTTGAAAGTATAATTCAAATATTGGGTTTCCAGATATCAAAATTTTAAAGCAGTATGGTTTTGGGAAAAATTTATATTTGGATAAAATGATAATCATATTGTTTGGGTTTAAAGGACATCGTATTCATAGTTTTGAAATGGAATGTTTATTTTGGTTTTAAAGTAAACTATTTTTAAATGACCGCGGTGTTATAATAACGATGGGTTGGCAAAGAGACCGGGATCGGATATGGACATACTCTCTGTCGATACCGAAAACCACTTTGACTAACCGTGTACGCGGTGGAGATTCCAGAATGAAGTAGGTGTGGCGACGTTTCCTGTAAGGTAAATACGTGGACCCGACTCCCGTGAGTTGGCATAAGAACAGGAGCGATTCTCAGGACAATGAGGTCATTCCTCTGGTCGGACCCTCCTCTTCGATACTATACTTTGACTTTGGATTGATTCAGTGGCCACTTCTATATTTTGATTTTGGGGGAGTTAGTTCGAGGTGGGCGGTAACTGCGGCTACGCGTTTCCACCAGCCTAGATAGCAATTGGTATATCTACCCTGGCATTGCCTAGTTGTGCCGTGTCACCTACCATACCGAGCCTTTACTACGAGTTTTGTTTTGTACCATACCTATGGAGTGCCCTCTGACGACGCCCAGTACGGGGGAGATTGCGGTACTGTATAGACTATGGGAATATATTCTGTGTTAAGGGCTATATGGGTAACCCCTTAACGCTATTAAAAAGTAAGTTTATTTTTTAAATAGACACTATTATAATAGCGCAATATACTACATAGTAAATAGTTTAACGGATCCTTAGGAGATGTAAATCCCGAGCATCTCTTGAGTTACTGTACCCATGTTTATTTCTGTTAATTTAACTCACATAAGACCTTTTAGTTCTGACTCGAGTGTTTTGACTTTTCAATTCGCTCGGGTCAGTCCGAGCGTTTCAGGATCGAAGATTTTAGCTTTGGAGGACGAAGACGAAGGATTCGTATTATTATTATCTATTGTATTGTACCACACTCTTTCTGTTCCGCTGCATTGATTTTATTGGTATGTGTAACTCTGATATTTATTGTATAAGGAAGAATCAACTGTTTTGTAACCTTTTATGAACTGTATATTTATTATTATATTTTGTCCTTCCGCTGTGAGATTCTATCTTGTTTTATTTCTTCTTTGTTTTTCTTATTTACCCCATAACAATTCGCCCTTCCGTATACTTTGAATTGGCACGTGTGTCGGTTTAAAGTGTGCGAAAAGGCGAGATGTTACACAAGCAGTCCCCCACTATGAAAATCTGAAATATCAATATCATCAATAAGCAACCTGCACAATCGTCGCATAATACGTTGGTCCGAAGTGGTTTTCAGATAAATATGATACTGGTCTCTTCGCACCAACAACGCAAAAGCATTTCTCAACCTCACACAGAAACTAAGTCTCATAGACTTATCACGTCTCCAACTTTCAACTTGCGATCCTTCGTGCCAAGAAAGAAGCTCGATAGATTGGAGTAATACTCCGCACTATAAGAATCAACATCCTCAACACAAACGATAATCAACCGTACGTAGAAGGCTACGTACTAAGCGTACGACTAAATAGTTCCCACATCAAGTCGAGGAACTAAAATTTTTAGGCAAAGTCTGATAGTCGGTTATTTAACTATCAAAACAAACAAACAAATATTCAGCACCATAACCATCACTAGGCTTTTTTACTAGTCTTTTGTTGATTAAAATATCCACTTCAAATTATCTTTATAAAGATATATTCTTAAAATATTTCAATACTAGAAAACATTTCCACATACTTATTTACTAATAAGTAATTCGCAATTCAATTTATATTTTCAACACATAGAAAATATTTCATATACTTAAATCTCGATTGAGTATATATTTATCTTTAAGGAAAACATTCTCTTTAACACACTTAGTTGGGTCAAAACGAATGTTGCGTAAAACATCGTTACGACAACCCAAAATTACTAGTATAGGGACTCGAAATTAAGATAGATATATAAATCGCAATACTATATAAAATATTTCCTTTTGAAAATCATTTACTATAACAACAGTGTTATAGTCCATCATTTCCTTACTTCTCGAAAGCGTCTATTTCAAAATGAATGTTGAAATCTATGGTTTCGATCCTCAACCCATTTTAAAACATGTTTAAATCATTTCATTCCATTCTAAAGATTACTTTCCAAAACATTAATTCAACTTAAATGATTATTATTCACTATCTAAAATCGTGAATATAAATCTCTAACCAAACTCAACACTTCTTCATATTTAATTAAAGGATTATCCACTGTCCAAAATCATGAATATATCTCCTTTATTAAACTTCTATATTTAACTTATCAAATTCAATTGATTTCGGATTTGTAAAACAATGTCTATAAACTCCATTTATTTTTTAATAAAAACTTCAATACACAAAATTCCTTTATTTACCAATTCCATTTATAACTCAATTATGTACTAGAAAGCCAAATTATAAGTTAATAACTTATAATTCATTTATTTACAAAAATCATTCTTTTTATAACAACAATTATTATAAATCTGTAAATCTTATTTACTTATAAAACCCATTTATAACATCATTTTAACAATTATAAAAACTCCTTTATAACTAATTATTCTGATTTATAAAAAAAATCAATTTTATAAATCTTCTTTATAATCCATTTATATTAGTCAAAAATCTTAATTTAAACCATTTCACAAAATCATTAACTTCATATTTCACAAAAATCACATTTCAATTATATTTCTCAAATATCATAATTTTTATAACATAAAAATTATAACATTTATTTATTTAAAATAAATCAATTCCAAAATTCAATAAAACGTATACTTTCAAAATCACTTGAAAATCCTTTTAAATTTGGAAATCATCACTTTAATATTTTTATTATTCCAAAAATAGGCTCAATGCTGCAACAGCACTAAATACATCAATCACGGCATCCAAAACATCATGTATCATATGATAACAACATATATAACAATATCTGTAAATAAATCAGTACTGGTAAGGAATCCAGTTGGATCCCTCCAACTTGTCACAACCAACAAATATACATATTAGAAATATGTGTACAATGTCCGCTTTAAGGCAGACGCACGTACAAAGGGTCATCCGCTCATACACGGGAACATATAGGGTCATCTGCTCCACTAGGCAAGCATATATCCAAATATCAATCAATATATCATATATCATTCAAATAATCATCAATCATTATATAATAAATTATTTCTCACTTATAAAAAAATATCAGTGAGCTAGAAAGAGTGAGTTGTACTCACATTGATTCCAATAGCGATTGTAGTGTTTTATTCCGAATAAAATTAAATGACCGTTTAATTTTACCCAAAATTCACACTAGCTCCAATCAACTCCAAACCCGCTCCATCGCGTTGTGTTTACGAATACGAACCCAACGCAATTCGTTTCGTGCGAAACGGTCCTCGTATGAATAAGTTATGGCGTTTAGAAGTTTATACATTTTTATATACAAATTAATTTCAATTTATATTTTAATTTTAAATCCTAACCAATCCAGGCCGTTCGATCTGCTTTCTTCAATCAGGGCCGCACGTGTTCTTCTCCCCACCAAGGCTTCTTCACGAACGAACAAAACCCAACGAGCCGCCAACATTCGTCAATTATCGCGGCCTCCTTGTCGATCTAAACGTTGATCAGAGCCTGCCATTTCGAAGCCCTTCACACGAGCCATCATTGGCCAGAGCCTTGTTGAGCTCGGTCACGCCATGGCCAACAAATTCGTGCAAGAATGTTGTGCGTTCATTGCCAAATTGTCGTCGATCCGTAGCTCCATTTTCGATTACAGCCGTTGAAATCGTAGATCTCACGAAGCTCTTCAATGTTGTGGTTGATAAATTTTCGTAAATGTTCAAGGATTGAGAGATTTTTAGGGAAGAAGACAGTGAATTGTCGGCCACTGAAATATGAAAGTGGCGGCTACAAACCCTAGCTAGGTTTTAATGAAAATATAAAAACTTTGAGGCCTTTTATAAAAAATTCTCGCGACACTATTCATCCGGAATTTTTCCGAACTCCAAAAGAAGCATGCCGCCTTGCGTTTATAATGTTTTACCCCTATTCCGAACACAATAGAATATATATCGAGAGCCAATTCGATCGTATTTAGAAGTTAGGTTTTCAAATCGACTAATTTAAATTTAAAATTCACTTAAACCGATTTCTATGTATTTTAGCTTGCCCCGGACAAACCGTAAATTCGATTGACACGAAATTTGAAATCTTACAATAATTTAAAATTGTGGATCCAATGAAGCTAGTTCAGTCGAAATCCGAGATGGTTTGAAAAATGTCTATTTATTCACGTCAATGAAATATTAAAATATTTAATTCCTACAATTTAACTTTTAATTCAATTTTAAAGTTCTCTAACATCATTCTAATTCAAATATGATTTAATTCAAATTTATAAATCATTTTTATTCATATTAAATTCAATTTCCAATTATTTCAGCAATTTCAAATATTAAATTAATAATTTAATTATACAATTAAATCGCTATATTCGAAATATAATTTATTCGGCTTATTAAATTAACTTGTGAATATTTAAAATCAATTAAATATACGAATTTCAAATGACAGAAATTCTTGGTCGTTACATTCTCTCCTACTTAAAAGAATTTCGTCCTCGACATTATCAAGTAAGAAAAAGTCACAAAATCCATTATTTAAACTTCTTACAAAATCTTCACTAAGTTTTCAAATCCACTTGTAGTTATCTTTTCAAAACCAACCAATATTGTTTAACTTTATAACTCAAAATCCAAAATTTAGTTTTCACAAATTTTTCCAATTTTCCCAAAATTTTGTAACGCCTTTAATTTTCAAAAAAATTCGCCATAGCCTCCTTTGCGCTGTACGATCTAAAAAAATAACAATATATATATCATAAATATATATCTCATCATCGAGGATGAGGCATCCCGAAGGGAAAAATGTAAAAGTACGATATGTAATACGAGATATGTACCTTATATATTATTAGCAAGCATATACGGCTAATATAGCACGAAATCGAGCTGCAAATGCGAAACACACGCCATACGCACCTACTAAACATTCAACAAACCATGAGAAACATGTATATGTGAAAGTAATATCAATATACAACATATACCAATACAAGAACTATATATGCCGATATAGCAAATGCAATCAAATGCAACAAATCCAACCATCATACAACTATCATCCAACTAACATCCAACAAACCAATATCCATCCAATCAATCCATAACAAATCAATATTCATTCACTTCTTATAAATATTCATTGAATTGGTTTCCCAATTTAATCACGTTTGATTCAACAACATTGGAATTTACTATTATTCATTCGTTCAAATTCAATTAGTTTACATTCACTTATCACGTTCAAGTTTGTCCACTTCCAAATCAAATCAAATTCAATTCTATTCAAATTCACTTACTATCAATTTGAATTCAATTACTTATCTTCCAATTTCATTAATTTCATTTCACATGAATTTCTATACAATCAACTAATAACCATCTAACAACCAATGTATATCAAACATTAACAAATTAATTTACTTTACATTCATGCAATTTGGTTTAACACTTTTAATTAGCTTTCATTAAATTTTCACTTTCCAATTTCATTAGCTTTTAATGAATTAACATTTACATCCCTTACCATATCAATTTATTTGCATTAGATTGATTAACATTCAATCCATTTATTAATTCAATTGCTAATTCATTTTACACTTCAAGTTGAATTTCATTTATCTAACTCAAGTTCATATCCATTAATGACTTCTTTTAATTAATTCACTTTATTAATTTTCTTCGATACCAAAATCAACTTCATTTAACATCACTAAGTTATGTTTCATTTCAATTTCATTTACATTTACTTTCGCTATACAACTTAAATTCATCTCTAATTCGTTTCAATTTATTTAATCTTACCAAGTTAAATTTCAAATCATATATTTATTATGCTAACTCACATTTATTTCAACTTTACTAAGTTAAATTTTATTATCTCATATATTATAAACCCAAATTCATTTCACTTATTTTTATCAATTACAACTTGGATTTTAAATCCAAATTTTTTTATCTCAACAAAACTTCAATTTCAATTTACTATTGGTAGCAAATCCATCACAAAGAAACTCGAAAATGATACTGATGATGTTGCAGTCATCATCCTTATTATTTCTCTGCAACAGTAGTGAATTCAGTGCTTTAAATTCTTTTTAAAATCCCATTTATATTTATAAATCACAGTTCAAAATCTTTTTACTTATATAATTTCACTATTTCACTTCACTTATATAAGATCATTTGAAATTCATTTATCTTATCTAGAGTTATGATAATATAATCTCTTTAACTTTTGAAAAACAACTTCCAAAATCAACGGGATTCCAATTTTTTTTTCAAATTCTTAGTTTAGATTCATTTTTATGTATAACTCATTTTTATAAATATATTCATATAGTTTCACTTCTTATATATAAGATTATTTCACAATTGTAAAACATACTAATTATAATTTCATACTTTATAATTCATTGCTTATACAATTTATTCTTTTGCAATTGTTGATTTTATTTAGAATATTCAAATAACATTTATTGACTTATATATATTTACATTTCCAAACAATCAATTTATATACACTTTAATAATTTCCGAAAAATTATTTCCTTTATATATAAAATAAAATCGAGGTAAAATTATTTCATTTACCCAATTTAAAATGATACTATGTCGACTTGCCTCGTTTAAGTGTTTGGAAATCCCTATCGATAACATGGCGTCCCACATACCGACTAGAATTCACAGACAACTCAATGGATAAGCAAACACAATATAAAAAATTTTATATTCACTAACAAATACGCGCTCAATATATAATACACTCAAACTCAATCTAGGGTGCTATTGTCCCTATCTATACTAAGTACACATCAAAGCTTAGGAATATACAAAATCTAAGTTCTGATACCACGTGTGACGGGATGCGACTAGTGGGTAATACTCATCGTAGCTCACACTCATACCGCACGCTTTGCTTTTACGGCTAGCCTCTCGACTACAACCAACCCTTTCACTCTAAGGACATGTAGGGGCAAGAGTCATCCGTTTGCTACCTAACAAGAAGCGAGAACCCCCTGTCAGGCTGAACATAATCAAGCAAAATGGATGTACGAAAATGAAGATCTCCAACTCTCCTGCTGAAGGTACAAAAGCATGCAATCATAACCTGTAAACATACTCAGTCTGACCCAAGCATTGAAAGGGAAGAAAACCCGGATCAATCTGGTAACCAGCGTGAGAAACACACTCAACTGAATTTATTAAATTACCAAACTTTTCCTTTATCAAAACAAAAGTATCTTGTAAGACAAGTCCACACATAAACGCGGACATGTTTTCACCTTACGATAACTAAAGCATTTCTTTCATATCAAATCCTCTTATATTATACTAGTGTCTAGTATATACAAATAATATTAATCATAGTCGAAATGGTTACCCATATAGCATTTCAAGGCTATTCATTACGCCTTTACAAACAAAATCGTAGCTCGTAGTGGGTTACGGATTTCCATACAAATGACCAGGTGAAGAGACTACCTTCCGGCAGTACATCACTAGAAAAATGTACCAAGGACCATCACTAAGGATCCTCTACCAACACAAGACCGGCCCACCTCTATAACAAGATGGTACCAAATATATCATCATCCGGTTGTTACCGACCTTACCGAGGGCCCTCATAGCATACAAACCATAATAATCTGATACACGATGTCATAGTGTGTAAAGATATATCTAGAAGAGGATGATCATATCCTAATGGGAATGACCCACTTAGCCTTGCCGCACCTAACATGTTTTGGTCATTTCCGGTTGATGAGGCCTGACGAGGTAACGATTACTTTTCACAATCACATATCACATCACTTTGAATGCCACACGGCCATTTCCGTTGACTACTAATTGTCTTCACAAAATACAACCCTTAAGCTCATACGTCTCAAGGAGGGTGCTAAACTAAGAGAAGTTGCCTTCTCCGCCACCATTGATGTACGTTTGTAAAAACCAATGTACGTAATCTATAGAAATGCAATGTCTGACAAATATCCATATAAGTTTTATAAGAACAGGACAAACTGAAGGTACTTTCCTACCACATCCTATCGGGAAATTCCTAAGATTAGTAGCGAATAGTCCTTGCATTTGATATTTATTAATGAAGAGACCACTGCTACTGGATGTATATTGGGATTTTAACCCCAAACGATCAACAAGTAGTCCCCCACTATGAAAATTCGAAATATCAATATCATCAATAAGCGACCTGCACAATCGTCGCATATACATTGGTCCGTAGTGGTTTTCAGATAAATCTAATCCCTGTCTCTTCGCACCAACAACGCAAAAGCGTTTCTCAACCTCACACGGAAACTAAGTCTCATAGGCTTATCACATCTCCAACTTTCAACTTGCGGTCCTTCGTGCCAAGAAAGAAGCTCGATAGATTGGAGTTATACTCTGCACTATAAGAATCAACATCCTCAACACAAACGATAATCAACCGTACATAGAAGGCTACGTACTAAGCGTACGACTAAATAGTTCCCACATCAAGTCGAGGAACTAAAATTTTTGGGCCAAGTCTGATAGTCGGTTATTTAACTATCGAAACAAACAAACGAATATTAAGCACCATAACCATCACTAGGCCCTTTTATTAATCTTTTGTTGATTAAATCACTTGCCAAATATCCACTTCAAATTATCTTTAAAAGGATATATTTTCAAAACATTTCAGTACTGGAAAACATTTCCATATACTTATTTACCAGTAAGTAATTCACAATTCAATTTATATCTTCAACACTTAGAAAATATTTCATATACTTAAATCTCGATTGAGTATATATTTTATCTTTAAGGAAAACATTCTCTTTAACACGCTTAGTTGGGTCAAAACGAATGTTGCGTAAAACATCGTTACGACAACCCAAAATTACTAGTATAGGGACTCGAAATTAAGATAGATATATAAATCCCAATACCATACAAAATATTTCCTTTTGAAAATCATTTACTATGAGAACAGTGTTATAGTCCATCATTTCCTTACTTCTCGAAAATGTCTATTTTAACAACGAATGTAGAAATCTATGGTTTCGATCCTTAACACATTTTAAAACATGTTTAAATCATTTTATTCCATTCAAAAGATTACTTTCCAAAACATTAATTCAACTTAAATGATTATTATTCACTGTCCAAAATCGTGAATATAAATCTCTAACCAAATTCAACACTTCTTCATATTTAATTAAAGGATTATCCACTGTACAAAATCATGAATATATCTCCTTTATTAAACTTCTATATTTAATTTGTCAAATTCAATTGATTTCGGATTTGTAAAACAAAGTTTATAAACTCCATTTATTTTTTAATAAAAACTTCAATACACAAAATTCCTTTATTAACCAATTCCATTTATAACTCAATTATGTACCAAAAAGTCAAATTATAAGTTAATAACTTATAATTCATTTATTTACAAAAATCATTCTTTTTATAACATCAATTATTATAAATATGTAAATCTTATTTACTTATAAAACCCATTTATAACATCATTTTAACAATTATAAAAACTCCTTTATAATTCAAATATTCTGATTTATAAAAAAATCAAGTTTATAAATCTTCTTTATAAACCATTTATATTAGTCAAAAATCTCATTTTAAACCATTTCACAAAATCATTAACTCCATATTTCACAAAAATCACATTTCAATTATATTTATCAAATATCATAATTTTTATAGCATAAAAATTATAACATTTATTTATTTAAAATAAATCAATTCCAAAATTCAATAAAACGTATACTTTCAAAATAACTTGAAAATCCTTTTAAATTTGGAAATCATCACTTTAATGTTTTTATTATTCCAAAAATAGGCCCAATGCTGCAACAGCACTAAATACATCAATCACGGCATCCAAAACATCATGTATCATATGATAACAGCATATATAACAATATTTGTAAATAAATCAGTACTGGTGAGGAATACAATTGGATCCCTCCAACCTGTCACCTACAACAAATATACATATTAGAAATATGTGTACAATGTCCGCTTCAAAGCAGACGCACGTACAAAGGATCATCCGCTCATACACGGGAACTTATAGGGTCATCTCCTCCACTAGGCAGGTATATATCCAAATACCAATCAATATATCATATATCATGCAAACAATCATCAATCATCATATAATAATTATTTCTCACTTATATAAAATTATCAGTGAGTCAGAAAGAGTGAGTTGTACTCACATTGATTCCAATAGCGGTTGTAGTATTTTGTTCCGAATAAAATTAAACGACCGTTTAATTTTATCCAAAATTCACACTAGCTCCAATCAACTCCAAACAAGCTCCATCTTGTAGTGTTCACGAATACAAACCCAACACAATTCGTTTCGTGTGAAACGGACCTCGTATGAAAAAGTTATGGCGTTTAGAAGTTTATACATTTTTATATACAAATTACTTTCAATTTATATTTTAATTTTAAACCCTAACCAATCCAGGCCGTTCGATTTGCTTTCTTCAATCAGGGTCGCACGTGTTCTTCTCCCTACCCAGACTTCTTCACGAACGAACAAAACCCAACGAGCCGCCAACATTCATCAATTATTGCGGCCTCCTCGTCGATCTAAACGTTGATCAGAGCCTGCCATTTCGAAGCCCTTCACATGAGCCACCATCAGCCAGAGCCTTGTCGAGCTCGGTCATGCCATGGCTAACAAATTCGTGCATGAATGTTGTGCATTCATCGCCAAATTGCCGTTGATCCGTAGCTCCATTTTCGATCACAGCCGTTGAAATCGTAGATCTCGCGAAGCTCTTCAATGTTGTAGTTGATAAATTTTCGTAAATGTTAAAGGACTGAGAGATTTTTAGGTAAGAAGACAACAAATTGTCGGCCATTGAAATATGAAAGTGGCGGCTACAAACCCTAGCTAGGTTTTAATGAAAATATAAAAACTTTGAGGCCTTTTATAAAAAATTCTCGCGACACTGTTCATCCGGAATTTTTCTGGACTCCAAACGAAGCGTGCCGCCTGGCGTTTATAATGTTTTACCCTATTCCAAATACAATAGAATATATATGGAGAGCCAATTCGATCGTATTTGGAAGATAGGTTTTCAAATCGACTAATTTAAATTTAAAATTCACTTAAACCAATTTCTATACGTTTTAGCTTGCCCCGTACAAACCGAAAATCCGATTGACACGAAATTTGAAATCTTACAATAATTTAATATTACGGATCCAGTGAAACTAGTTTCATCAAAATCCGAGACGGTATGAAAAATGTCTATTTCTACACGTCAATTAAATATTAAAATATTCAATTCCTACAGTTTAACTTTTAATTCAATTTTAAAAGTTCTCTAACATCATTCAAATTCAAATATGATTTAATTCAACTTTATAAATCATTTTTATTCATATTAAATTCAATTTTCAATTATTTCAGCAATTTCAAATATTAAATTAATAATTTAATTATCCAATTAAATCACTATATTCGAAATATAAGTTATTCAACTTATTAAATTAACTTGTGAATATATAAAATCAGTTAAATATACGAATTTCAAATGACAGAAATTCTGGGTGGTTACACAATTTATTAGAGGTAACATGAGATTCAAGACATGTCGATTTATCATAAACATACATTAAAAGGAAATGATGAACAAACATGATCAAAATAATAATACAGTAAACATGTACATATTGAATTATACGCACATATAATTACCTTAGGATGAAGCATGTAGAAACATCTTGAATGATAGAAGAATACCTAGATCTGATTGATTTCTCTCTAGATCTGATAAACCTTGCCTTTCATCATACCTTAATTTGTGGTTTCTCCTCATATTTCAAAAATCACCATCCCATTTTGCAAGAGAAGAATGAACGGCCTTTCAATTTAGTTTGATGTTGATTTGAATTTGTTTTGATGTTTTTTCTTGGATGAAGTTTCAGCCATGGGTGAATGATGGAAAAGAGAAAGAAAAAAGTAAAAAGTAAAATTCATGTTCATTTTCGTGTACTTTCAAAAACAAGGAGGTTTTGTTTTTAATAAAATCAAAGGAACCTTTTCCTATTCTCTTATTAGAACTTCCTCCTTTATTTTCTCTTTTTAAATTTCAGTTCACCTCATTAACTGATTTCCTTCCCTTGACATTATATGGTTGATCCAAGCACATTCCAAATATGCAACTTTTTCAACTAAAAGAAAATAATTTTACCTAATTATTTTATTATTTAAAACTTGTTTAAAATTATACCGATATCGCATATCGATATATGCAAATATAACTTTTAAATATGCATTGAAATAATTACCAACAACATTCAAAATCAAATAAACTAACAATAAATAATATTTCTTAAATATTAATTAATCTGAACAACTTGCAAGATTTTACAAACTAATTAAATTGTATGGTTTTCGAAGAAATCAGAAATGAGGTTATGCGACTCAGAGATGTGAATTGAGTTAGCGATTAATAACGAACTATTCAAATATTAATTTTCAAATGTCACTTAGCAAGTGGTATGACAGTTTTACTAAATTTATCGCTTACAGGTTTTTTTAGTAAAATTCAGTTTTACTTATTATAAGTGGTACCCGATAGTGATAATTAATTACACCGATTCTCTTTGTCAAAGCTATATCACTATGGATTTATGGAATTTGGCGATAGTAAAAATTCAAATATCATCTTCATTCAACTTTATAGTCCAAACACAAATTCCTTGGTTCAATAATAATTATTATTACTAACAAAAATGCTCTGGCCAGAGATTTCGACTGTAAATTGAATTGAGTTGACCATGATACTAGCCTCATATATCTAAAGAGACGAATCCTCTCTTGAATAGTGATTCACTTCCAGTATTTCCAGTCGACTCAATTACAGTCACTTGATGAAATGCCATACCATGATTTGACCATAATCAAAGTGAAGCTTTCATATTGAAGATCTACAATATTTTCAAGTCAAGAGAACTGTGTAAATTAGTCACACCGACATTTTATGTTTGACAGAGAACTATCGAGTGAGTCATTCCATAGTTATCCAATAACTATCGGTACGCAACCCTTAGGTGCCCCAGTATTCATAAGTAAAACACTGTCAAACATTTGGAGAGCGTTACATACTGTAGTCTCAACGGATACTTCGATATCCAGTCTCGATGTGTCTTGAATAGGAACATTTAAAATTGTATATTTGTTTTATTGTGATAAATTACTCATGGTTACAACACTTTGCAACTACTATCAAAAAACGAACCATTTGTGGATTTTCTACAAAATTTACTTTTAATTAAATTGATTAATTAATTTAACCACATTATATCAAGTATATAATAGAAAGAAAATACATTATTTCAAACAAGATTGGTCAACGAGTAGGTATATGTAACAAATTACATAATTTCCCCTTGGGAAACCCCTAACCTGATCAAAAATCATCAACCAACCATCATACTATAATGCTTTCTTTGGCCAACCCACACTTGATGAGGTGGATGTTTTTATCTCGCCAAAATATCTAATGTAATATTCTTAACTAAGAGGGGTTAGGACACAATTTGCGGAGAACAATTCAGCACCCACGAGATGTACTTTGCAACGCTTGATCAATATAAAAGAGAGTATTCTGGTTACTTTGATTCATCTATTTTTTTCAGCCTTTGGATGATGGATTTTTACGTCCAACATTCGAAGTAAAAGCAAGATCTATCAAAACTAATAAACGTATATTTGAAAGGTACATTTCTCCTAAAAGCAAGAGAAAGTGGACTATTGCTAATTCCAGAGTAGAAGAAGAAATTATCATAGAATTAGATTGTTGTAGTGAAGTGGAAAGGATAAAACTAATAGAGGATCGTAAGGAGGCATGTATAGACCTAAATAATACAACTAAAAAATTCAAAGTGGGAAAGGGATTGGAAAGCAGCTTGAAGAAAGACTTGATTCAGTTTCTTCAATCCAATAAAGATGTGTTTGCATGGTCTTATTCAAATATGGTTGGGATTGATCCATCGGTTAGGTGCCCTGCACTAAACATTAATTCGAAAGTGACCCCTATCAGACGGAAGAAGAGACAGTTGGATAAAGTGCGATCCAACACCCTAAAAGAGGAAGTAAAAAAGGCTCCATGAAAAAGAATTCATAAGGTAAGGCTTCTACCCAGAATAGCAATTGAACCTAGTATTGGAAAAGAAGTCGAATGGAAAGTGGGGGACTTGCATTGGTCATACTGACTTGGACAAAGCCTGTCAAAAAATTACTACCCATTGCCCTGGATAGATCAATTGTTTGATGCAACTAGTGGACGCGGATTATTATCCCTCATGAACACTTATTTGGGATGTAATCAGATACCCATGTTTAAGCCAGACGAAGAACATACATGTTTTATTACTGATTAGAGAATCTTCAACAACAAAATAATGACTTTTAGGCTAAATAATATAGGGGCTACCTATCAAAGATATTCAACGGAACGTTTAAAGAACCATTCGGTCAAAATATGAAAGTTTACATTGACGATATGCTAGTAAAATATTATGAAGCTAAGATTCACCTTGAAGACCTAAAAGGGATGTTCGAAGTGTTATGGAAGTATCAAATAAATCTAAATCACCATAAATGCTCTTTTGGGGTCCAATCTAGAAAGTTTTAGGCTATATTGTGAGTGCACAAGGAATTGAGCCAATCCAGACTAGATTCAAGCTATCAAGGGCATGGCTGAGCCCAAAACTAGCAAAGATGTAATGAGTTTAAATGGTATGGTAGCCGCCCTAAGCAGGATCATTTCCAAGGCAATTGATAAGCGCATACCCTTTTCCAATGTGATCAAGAAAAAGAAAAAAATTTAATGGGGAGAAGACTGTAAGAAAGTCTTTCAAGAGTTGAAAAATCATTTGGAAAAACCATTAATACTATCAAGTCCCAAGAACGATAAAGTCCTGTAGTTATACATGGTAGTTTCGGAACATGCAGTTAGTTCAGTTTTGATCAGAGAAGAAAGTGGAACTCAACTTCCTATTTATTATGTGAGCAAGCAGTTAAAAGATGCAGAGGTTCGGTACCCGGTAGTAGAAAAATTAGCTTACTAATTGATATTTACTGCTCGAAAATTTAGAGCATACTTCCAAGCTCATTCAATCAGAATATTGACTAACTTTCCACTCAAATAAGTCTTTAGTGAGTTTGAAATTTCAGATAGGCTAGTAAAGTGGGGAACTGTGCTTAACCAATATAACATTGAATTTAAACCACGGGTAGCTATCAAAGGACAGGCATTGGCGGACTTTATTAATGAGTGTACGAACTTAATTAAAGAACAATCGGAGAAAGAAAAGGATCAAATACCTATATGTTAGTTATTTGTGGATGGCAGATCAAATGTGCAGGGAGCTAGAGTGGGATATGTCATAATAACACTAGACAGATATCACCTACACTACACAATGAAGTTAACGTCACTGATTATTAATCAATGGTGGCATGATTGACTGTGGCCTTGGAGCTTAAAATCCCATGAATTCAAGTCTTTAGTGATTCTCAATTAATGGTAAACTAGATAAAGCAATTATGTCCTACTAATGATGCAAACTATCTTTATATGTAAAGAAAGTGTTGAAAATGGTCACCTTGTTTGAAGATTTTTCTATACATCAAGTTTCAAGGGGAAACTCTTGGGTAGATTCGCTAGCAAAGTTGGCTAGTTCAAGAGGAGCCCCAAAAACCTAAATCGTACTAGTATGGTACCAAGAAAATCCAAGTATTGAAGATGAAATGCCCGAACAAAGGAAGGAATTTTTAGTTCAAACTAGATCCCAATCCATGGAATAAGAAATAGAAGAAAGGAAGAATGGTGAAGAAGTCCCAAATGAGAGGATTTATCATTCAACAATAGATGATTATTATAGTGACACTTAGATGTCACCTATTATCAAGTATCTTTCTAAAGGGATATTGCCATTTGACAAAGTGGAAGCTAGGAAAATCAGACGATAAGCTCCAACTTTCATAATAGTGGATGGAGTTCTTTACAAAAAAGAATAAGCCTTACCTTACTTAAGATGCATGTGTCTAGAAGATGGGATGAAATTGTTGGTGGAAGCGCATGAAGCATTTTGTGGAGATCATTCTAACGGGAAAAGTTTGAAAAAATAATAACGAGACAGGGTTTTCATTTTCCACAAATGGCAATTTAAGCTATTGAGTATGTAAAGAAATGTGTAAGATGCCAAAAAACTCAAAGATTCCTCGATTACCACCAAGTTAATTAACTTCGATTTCAAGTCGATGGGCTTCCGATATATAGGGAATCGACTAAATCAAGCCATTGCCAATTTCCAAATGAGAACCAAGATATGTTGTAGTCGCCATATACTACTTTACTTTGTGGGTAGAGGAAAGACCACTCCCCAAAATCACTTCTAGGAAAGTGCTTGGATTCGTCATTAAAAACATTATTACTAGATTTGGAATCCTCTATAAGATTATATATGATAATGGGACACAATTTAAGGGTGAAGAATTTTTTGGGTTTTGTCGTAAGAATGGGATTATTAAAAGCTTTTCTTCTGCGGCACATCCAAATGCTAATGGAGTCATTGAAGCTACAAATAAGACTAATAAGACTATCTTGAAAAAACGATTGAATAAAGCCAAAGGGAATTGGGTAAAAGAATAACCACCTGTACTCTAGGTTATCAAACATTTACTATTGCTGCAATAGGGCATACCCCTTATTCTCTAACAAATGGGTATGAAGTGATGCTGCAAATTGAAATTGAGATACCCTCACATCGAAGAATTGCATATGCATATGATCCAAACAAGGATTTAAAGAAAGAGTCATTAAACTTAATACATGAATTAAGGGATGCAGCAACTATCTGAACTGCAGAATGTACAAGAAGAATCTAGAAAACTACAATTCAAAAGTGAAGACAGGATCATTTCAAGTGGGGGACTTAGTACATTGAAGGGTGATGGCAACATGAAATCCCATGGATGGACTGCTAGGACCAATTGGGAAGTCCCTTAATTGTATGTAGAGTAATTCCCCTTGTAGCTTACAAGTTATGTTGACCAGACGTCAATATGGTTCCTAGAATGTGGAATGCAGAACTCTACAACCGTATTTTCTTACAATGAATGAATAAAGCATTTCTTCATTAAATAAAAGTCAACAAGGTTGGGAGTAGAATTCTCCTAGCACTTGGACAGTGTCTTAAATGGTCAAAGCCTTTGTCCACGCTCAATTGGCCAAGTAAAGCGCCTCCTAGAGGGAGGTTAGAGTAAGCCTTTATCCGCGCCATGCTATGGCTAGGTTAAGGAACCTCCTAAAGGGAGGACAGAGTATGCTCTTGATCCCTCCACGCTATGGCTTGGCCAAGGCATCGAACAAGCCCTTGAATGCACCATGCTATGGTTAGGTCAAGGCGCGTCGTAGAGGGAGGATGGAGTAAGCCCTTGGTCTTGCCATGTTATAGCCTAGCCAAGGCATCGAACAAGCCTTTAGTCCCACCTATAAGTCCTGGCTGAAGCGCATCCTGGAGGAAGGTTAGGTAAGTCCTTAGGTCCTGCTTGTGGATAAGCTAACCAAGCGTACCAAACAATGACGGACTACGATGTCCGAGCCCGAGAAGCGGCATATCAAATAATGAACTAAGATGTCCGAGCATGAGAAGTGGCATATCAAATAATGGACTAAGACGTCCAAGCCTGAGAAGTGGCATATCAAACAATGGACTAAGACATCTGAGCCCCAGAAGCGGCAAATCAAATGATGACAATATACATGACCTAAGGGATGACACATTTAAAGAGAGCCAAAATCCAAGGAAGTAGTACTGAACAGAAGACCTAAATCAGAGTCTACAGCCTCCGACTATTTATCTACAAAGAATTTTTTAACTTCACTTATTCATATACCTAAATCTAGGTTTCAGGTCGTTCATCATTCAATTCGAGACTTCACTTATTAATACGTGAGTCAGCGTTTTGGGTCTTTACTAATAATCTATGATTTTGATCGTACTTGAATCTGGGTATCGGAGCTATTACTACTAGTTCCTGGACTTCACTCATTAATGCCCGAATCAGGCTCTAGATTTTTATTATGGAGATAATTATTATGGATTTTTTATTATCATTTACAGAAACTCAAATATGGGTTTCAGATCTCTTACTATTGACGTCAGAACTTCATTTACTAATGCATGAATCTTGGTTTTTGATCTCTGGTTTTCCTGATAACTGAATTTGGATTTTGGGTTTTTACCATCAATTTTTGGATTTCAATTTTTAATGCCTGAAACTGGGTTCTAAGGCAGCTGGTATTGAGATCTCAATTGGACTTCTGTTCTTGGATTAAAACTTTGAGTTTGTTTTATTTATACCCGAATCAGGGTAACTAGTTTATTACATTACCTTTTGGATAACATTTGTCAATATCTAAATCTCAATCCCTGGATCATTATTGTTTACGGTATGGGTTTCTAAATACCTATTACTTATCCCCAAATAAGGATTCATGGTTTTCTATGACTTATTTCTAGAGGATAGCTCATGGACTTTTATTACCGAACATTTATTAACACTAGTACTAAACTCCAGAACTTCAATTGATGTACACTTGGTTTTTTATTAATATGATGAGAGTTCAGTTTATGAACATCTTTTACATCTAAAAAAGTGGGATGGTAGGATTTCCATTATTGTCAAACAAGAGTTTAGGTTTCCCAATCATTTGCAATTGTGAATTTCTTTACTCCAGATGATGGTCAACTAATTACTTTCAAAATCAGAGTTTAGGAACTCTACTATGCTAACGTTATCTCCAATTATGTGGCAAATAAATTACTAAACTTATTTTTTTGTAATTCTTGATCTAATAATAGAGAATGTTATTTATTTTGAACTTTGCAAGGAAATGAGGTCATTAAAAACGGAGTAGTTGCCAAATTTTTGTCCTAAAGAACAAAAGCTTCTTTAATAAGGGGAGCAAAATTTTAATCATAAATATTCACTTAAGAATAAAGGTATGAAAGAAGTCTCATTAAAATGTTTCGAAGGTATAAAAATTCGCTTAAGAATTAAAGTTCAAAAGCAGCGTTTCGAAGGTATTGAGATAGCTTTCAAGGGAGTCGCAAGCGCCAAGTGCCCCTACAAAAGACCGGCGAAACAAAAGCTTTCAGAAAGGTGGAAAATAAAGCAAATTTACCCTTCTGCCTCATCCAAACCTTTCGACGCAGATGGATCCACATATATAAGAGAGGCGAGTATGGGGTCGAAACACCCTTCAAAGATACTGAATAAAAGACTCATACACAGAAACCAATTCCTTGAAAATAGTGGGTTTCGTCGTTGTAAATCTACTACTTGAAGAAGTGATTCCAATACATACCTTTCGAAAGCAAGCGTAAGCCTTTCGAAATGGTTGGAACCCTTCGAAGTCATGATGAAATCTCCATATGAAAACTCAACATCCTTCCGCTAGGATCCAGGCATCATTCACTATTCCTTTTGAAGCTATATGAAATCTCAACTCATCTCTCATTTGTAACAGCATAGCAACTCAGAGCGGAGAGTGCTCCTATGCCCCTTTCGATGAAGTCAAAAGCAATCTAACAAAAAGCAAAGTAAAAGAGATGCTCAACCTAAAATGGTAGGTTAGGATTTTCAAGGTAATCCTTTCGCCTCGGTCAAAAGGTCTGATATAAAAAGTTGGAGGCGCAAGAATGAATGAGAAAGTTTAAAAGAAGTACCTTTCGACCGCATAAAAAGGAGGCACGGAGGAAAAATTAATGAAGACCTTTCAAATACATCGAAAGGATGCACACAAAAGGTGTAAGGAAGGCATTTCGACTAAAGCGGAATAATGGATGTGTTATCCCATTTTTTGGTCAAAACTGGAATATCAACAAATTGGCAAGGAATGTTGGATATCAGGGTTGAGCTCCGATCGGGACGAAATTGATTGGAGATGATGATAAGGATTAGGAGAGGCTATGCTTTAAATTTCAGGTTAATCGAGGTTCGTATGAAGGAGATATGATCGATGCAAGGTAGGAAGAAGGAACTGCCGAACCAGATGCCACTCCACTACATGCCGAACCAGGTGCCACTCCCCTGCATGCCGAACCAGATGCACTACCATCCCACCGAACCAAGCTCCACCGGACCAAGGCCTCGCCGGACCAACCAACTGCCGCTCCAACCATCACCGAATCAACCATCACCGGATGTCTCCCCACCGAACCAAGTCCCACCGAACCAAACCAAGACCGGACCAACCATCTACACACCACCGAATCAAACTCCACCAAGCAACGACCGAACCAGAGCATGCCGAACCAAAGTTGCCGGTCCAGATTGCATCAGCCCAGGCCCACCAGCAGCTATAAACATCCTAGACCCCTGCCCCCAACCTCACTCTATAAATAGAGGGGCAGGGGTACAACAATGGCAGACAAGTTTGAGAGCTCAAGCTTGGAAGGAACTTTCAAACAACTTTGATATACTTGTACTACAAGCTTTGTACTTGTAATCTGGATAGAAAAGGAGAATAACATATAAAGTGGATGTAGGCACATTCTGGCCGAACCACTATAAATCTGTGTGTCTTTTACAGTTTAGTCCCTGTTTTTTACGTATTTGCATAAACCACCCAAATCACTACGAATAACATAAAATCAACTAAATCATACGACTTGGAGGTGTTTGTCCATTTTTGTGCAAGAATTCTTGGGTTATTTGCTGAGATCTGTGATTTGTGTTTGAATATTGCTGATTTGTATTCATACACTGGTGCTTTCACGGTATTTGGGGTTTGTGGCCAATTTTGGCGCAAACATTTTGGTGCTTTCATTGAGAAGGACTAGCGCCCGCTATATCGGATAGAAGTTTGGATTTGGGAGACAATGGCTAGGCTAAATAGTAGAAGGCAAAGGGCTGAGAGAAGCCAACCGGAAGTAAGTCAGCAAGCATCCTCCGGAGCTGAGGAAGGACCGGCTTCGATCTACATAACCCGGGACGAAATGGAAGCCATAACAAATTCACTGCAAGAGAGGTTGTTGAAGAGTCAACAGGAGATGATGCAGACTTTCTTGGAGCAAATGAGAGCTGCAGGGACCCAGAACTTAGGAACAGCTGCAGCAGCGGTGGATGCAGGACAAGGAGCTAGGGTTATGGAACCCAATGGAGGACAGGATGCAGAGCCAGAGGGCAATCGACAAGGGCTTGGGGGCAGGCCCGTAGGATCCAACACAGGAGGACCTTTGGAAGGAGTTCAACAGGCTAGAACCGACGTTGCTGCTAGCGAGCCACATGAAGAGTATGTACCGGAATTCCCTCGGGGGCAACCCCCGACAGACAACGCTGGATTGGTAGATATAATCAGGAAGACTGTGCGAGGTGGTTTGACCAGCGGGGACTTGGAAGGGGTAAACAGGAGTCCGTTCGCTCGGGAAATAAGGATGGCTCAGAATCCACCTAAGTTCAAGCTACCTAGCGTGGAGGTATACGATGGCAAGGCAGACCCTACGGATCACGTGATGAGGTACACCAGACACATGGAGGTGCTGGGGGCATCGGAGGAAGTGATGGCTCGATGCTTCCCTTTGTACTTAACGGACTTAGCTACGATGTGGTTTAGGCAGCTGGGAGAAGGATCTATCAGGACTTGGAGGGAATTGGTGGAAAGGTTTTTGGGACAGTTTCGAGTTCATGTCAAGAGACCGAAGTACGTGATGACATTAACATCGGTGAAGCAAAGGATCGATGAATCGCTTAGAGCCTTTCTAACTCGATTCAGTGCCGCAGTTGCTTCGGTGGATCGGCCCGATCCATCGATGGTTTTAATGGCAGCAGTATCAGGAGTCAGGGAGAACTCAGATTTCAAGGTATCTCTGATACGAGATCCCCCACAGGATCTCGACGAATTCTTTCACGAGGCAGAAAGGTTCCTTCGGCAAGAAGATGCGAGTACGGATTTAAAGTTAAAAAAGGTTAATACAATTGAGGTTGGAGGACCATCCAGCAAAGGTTTGGATAAAGACAAAGGAAAAAGGAAGTTGGACGATGATTCTAGAAATGCTAGGAAGCAATGGAAGGATCCAAAGTTTCCCACATACACAGGATTGAACGAGACGCTGGAGCGGATATACCTGGATACTCGGAATCGCCTTCCCTACCGGAGGCCGACTAGGAGAGAACCAACAGAACGGGAAAGAACATCAGGAAGGAACTGTCTCTTCCATGATTTGGATGGACACGACACCAACAACTGCAGGCACCTAAAGGACATAATTGAGGAGCATGTAAGGAATGGACAGCTGCCACAATATGTTGGACCTCGGAATGCAACGGCGGGGCAGGAGCAACCGCCGCCTACCTCAAGGTACGATGGCGGGAGGCCCAGGAATGATGGTCGGTTGATCATCCATTGACCAGGTTATTATGAAATAAGTAGCGAACTATTGGCAAGCAACCAAGTCATTTACACATGTACGGGGACGGAGATAGCCCCTAGGCATGCTCTGAATGATGATAAACTGCAATGCTATGGTTTGTGAAATTTATCTTGTGCTTTTGGATTGGACACTGCTTTTGTTTTTGGTTTTCAGTTTTGGAGCTTGGATTGAGCTCCTGGTTTTCCTTGCTTTTTGATTTGGATTTTCCTTTGAATGATTGTTTTCGGTTTTGGATGCTGGTTTGGATTTCTGGTTTTTTGGTTTTGATTTGGATTTTGGATGTGGATTTTGGATGTGGATTTTGGATTGGATTTTGATTGGATTTTTATTCTGGTTTTCTGGCTTTGATTTGGATTTTGGATTGGATTTCAATTGGATTTTTATCTGATTTTTGATAAACGGTCGTCGGGTATGGATTATGCCTGGCAAGGGGTGAGTCGCTTCGCCCGAACATGGTAAATTGACTCATTCAGGTCGTCGAGTATGGACTATGCTCGGCAAGGGTCCGGAGTGACCAGGATTCGGCCTAGGACATAGGCCCTGTATTATCAATTGTTATTTTTAGGTCGTTGAGTATGGACTATGCTCCACAAGGGTCCGGAGAGACCAGGATTCGGCTTAGGACATAAGCCATGGCATTACACAGCGTCCAGGGACACTGGACCAAGGTCGTCAAGTGTGGATTACGCTTGGCAAGAACCCGGAGAGGTTAACACAGCGTCCAGGGACACTGGACCAAGGTCGTCAAGTGTGGATTACGCTTGGAAAGAACCCGGAGAGGTTAGCTCAACGTCCAGGGACACTGGACCAAGGTCGTCAAGTGTGGATTACGCTTGGCAAGAACCCAGAGAGGTTAGCTCAACGTTCAGGGACACTGGACCAAGGCCGTCAGATGTGGATCACGCTTGGCAAGAACCCGGAGAGGTTATGAATTTGGATATCAACCCAAAGAGGTCCTGGATTCGGTTATTGGCTATTGGATAAGGATGTATTTGGACTCGGTTGTCGAGTTCGGATGGATACGGAATTGGCTCAGGCTCTGGTTATTGGATTTGGAATTGGATATCGACTCGGAGCAGTCAAGGATGATATACTCTAGCAATATGGCAATGGACTTTGGATATTGGATTCAGAAATATTCAAAACACGCCTTGTTATCACAAGGCATGTTTTGGGGGGCAAAGTTTTATCCTATTTTTTGGTCAAAACTGGAATATCAACAAATTGGCAAGGAATGTTGGATATCGGGGTTGAGCTCCGATCGGGACGAAATTGATTGGAGATGATGATAAGGATTAGGAGAGGATATGCTTCAAATTTCGGGTTAATCGGGGTTCGTATGAAGGAGATATGATCGATGCAAGGTAGGAAGAAGGTACTGCCGAACCAGATGCCACTCCACTACATGTCGAACCAGGTGCCACTCCCCTACATGCCGAACCAGATGCACTACCATCCCACCGAACCAAGCTCCACTGGACCAAGGCCTCGCCGGACCAACCAACTGCCGCTCCAACCATCACCGAATCAACCATCACCGGATGTCTCCCCACCGAACCAAGTCCCACCGAACCAAACCAAGACCGGACCAACCCTCTACACACCACCTAATCAAACTCCACCAAGCAACGACCGAACCAGAGCATGCCGAACCAAAGTTGCCGGTCCAGATTGCATCAGCCCAGGCCCACCAGCAGCTATAAACATCCTAGACCCCTGCCCCCAACCTCACTCTATAAATAGAGGGGCAGGGGTACAACAATGGCAGACAAGTTTGAGAGCTCAAGATTGGAAGGAACTTTCAAACAACTTTGATATACCTGTACTACAAGCTTTGTACTTGTAATCTGGATAGAAAAGGAGAATAACATATAAAGTGGATGTAGGCACATTCTGGCCGAACCACTATAAATCTGTGTGTCTATTACAGTTTAGTCCCTGTTTTTTACGTATTTGCATAAACCACCCAAATCACTACGAATAACATAAAATCAACTAAATCATATGACTTGGAGGTGTTTGTCCATTTTTGTGCAAGCATTCTTGGGTTATTTGCTGAGATCTGTGATTTGTGTTTGAATATTGCTGATTTGTATTCATACACTAGTGCTTTCACGGTATTTGGGGTTTGTGGCCAATTTTGACGCAAACAGGATGCGAAAGGGAGTTAACTAGCATCTATAAATACAACCCTAAGCGTCCGAGTCTGAGGATCGAATTTTGAGAACTCTAAATTCTCTCTCTCAATTTATAGCAGATCAAAACTTTGTAACCCTAATCAATTTGGGAATACTATCATTCTTGTAACTCAATTTGTATAAATGCAAAAATGAGGAAGTGCATGGATTCAATATAGATTTTGATCATGAGATAGATTATTTTGCTATTAGCTTATGGCAATTGCACATGTGCTTACTTATTTTCCTAACTCTTATATGTCTTATGCGATGTAAGGGGATCAGCTTAGACAATGCAAATTCGAATTATACTATCATTATGTATCGTGATATCAAATATTAAATTTGTATGATTATAGTGCTTAAATGTAAATAAGTTCATGGAATTTATATTGTCCAAGGTGTTAATTCCATTGTAGATTGAATATGGAACTTGCTATCATACATCGAGTCCGCTTTGAAAGAACTATCACCCTGTCGACTTGATCAAAAGGGACGTTTCGAAGGAACTCGACGCATGAACACTAAGTCATGCTACAAGATGGATATCTTCAAAATAAGTAATTATAACCCTATCGAAGGGGTTATTTCAAAAAATAGCAGAAATGATGTTGTCGAAAGCAAATTGCCCTTTAGAGGCATAATAATCCTTTCGATACAATCGAAAGAGATAAATCATTAATATCTTACTTCCTGCATGAAAGGAGATGCAATCGACCCTTTCGACCCACTTGGAAGGGGATATAAAGAAGATGTTCTTTCCTTGATCTTCATTTGAATGAGTTCATTGGATTTATTAACTATAATTAAGATTTTTATAAGGTCATCCTCCATAAGAAATCCATTCTAATCAACACATATGAGATACGTAGATCATTTCATCGCATAGTTATGATCTAAGATTCGAGTATAGAACATTAAGGCGTTCTCACTGGCTCGAAAGAGGATTTATCACTCTATTCTAGATGGTGAACATTGAGGAAGGTTTATGGTTGGGTACTTGAGTTTTCTATCATAGTTGAGAGCTATATATGTAAGGGAAATGAAGGTTTCTGATCAAGCCTGATCAAAGTCTGCATTAGCGGATCAGTGGGTCGATACGAGTTCTGAAGTAAAGTTATGGATTCGAATAGAAGATCGAATCAAAGATCGCATATGGATGATTTGTATATATCATACAAAATTATGATTAAAGATTGTTTTAGGTAAGTATTATTGTGTTTTGGGTTTTGATTTAACTTTGGGGAAGAAATTCTTTTAAGGAGGGAATATGTAACGATCCGTAATTGTATCACTTTTAAATGGAATATTTAATTAACTTTAAATATTCGAATATAGAATTGTCAAACTTAAATAATCATGTTTTATATGATAAATAAGAATGGTGAACTTATTTGAGAATGGAATTACAAAATCAAGAAGTTTGGATTTTCATCGTAAAAATGACAAAAGATGGTTTTTGATAAAACTAGATGAGCACTCAATTTCAACTTTAAATTATAAATAACATCCTTTTAAATAGTTATAAAATGATAATAAGTGATTCATAAAGTTTTATAAGTTTAAAAATACTTGTTTTATAAAGGTTGACAAATTTTGTCGCATGTTGACAAATCGATGTCGTATTTTTATAATTGGATTTAATACTATTAAGTATTGTTTTATAAGTCAAATACACTTGTTTCAATTATTTAAAAACGATAAAAAACTTGTTTTCCAGTTTTTTTTAAATAAATAAATGTTTAACAAAAAACGTTAAAATTGATTATAAAGCATTTTATCGAAAATCAAAGTTTTGTTCAATATAAGTTGTCGCAATGTTGTTGTACCTTCGTTAGCATATTTAAACACACATATATATACATTTTATAACTAATCAAGTTTATTTTTACTAAGTATCATTAGAAAATTCTAGAGTATTGTTAGTAAAAGAAAGTTAGGTAATTAAAAAAGTCAAAAGCAAACATTAAATCAAATATAACCAAAACCAAGGCAAACCTTCACTTAATCTACTTTTCCATTCAAATGTATTCCTTAAGTATTAAGTAAAATTTACATAAAGTAAAGAAGTGATGGATGATGGTAAGTGTTGAAAAAGGTAAATTTACTTTAAAGTTAAGGAAGGGTATTTATGTTATTTGGTAAAGAGTTAATTTGGAAGTTCTTTCTTTTTCTATAAACACACAAGTTTTCTTCTTCTTCCTTTAAGCTATTTTAATGGCTTCTTCCTTTTACTTCTTCCTTAATAACTTTCTTAAAATCATATCAGATCAACTCCAAACTCCACCAAACTTTTCCAAAGACCTTAGAATACCATTAGAAGATGGTTTTGCATCTAAAAAGTTGAATAGTGATAGAGGAAAAGGTAGATCATGGCGAGACTGAACCTATTTAGGAGAAAAGAGCAAGTTTATAACGTTCCGATGCAAGAAAAAGAGAAGGAAGTACTGTCGGTTTCATTCCAAGAAAATAAAGAAAATTTAAAGCACTGCGAAAAGCTCTGTCGGATTTTCTGAAGCTTGGGATAGAGTAGATGATGATTAGTTGAAGTTAACAATAGTTTAATGAAGTATTTTTGGATAAGAATGCTAGTAATAAGAATTAGTTAGAGATAAAGGTGAATACTCACATTTAAATTTACAAATTAATCTCTAAATTATTTCAAGCATAGTGATTTGAAAATTTAGATATATTGGATGATTAAATGTTTGATTTCTTGGTTGATTACGTGTTTGAGTATATGGATGTTAATATGGATCATTACTTGGTTTGATAAATGATAAGACCAATGATTAATAATTAACTATAGTTAATTATATTAGATTTCAATCCATATAAATATATGTATGGATTTGTTTAGCTTCTTGTTGGTATACAATATCTGAAAAGTTGAAAAAAATATTATAATAATATAATATGAAATAGAATGGAAATTAGTTTGAAATATGAAAATATTTGTTTAAAATGGTTTTAAAATAGTTTAGAAATGTTTTATAAACATTTAAAAGCGTTTTCATGAAGTTTGAAAAAAATTGAAAAACAAGTCAAAACTAGACGTGTCGCGTAACGATGATTCGCGATTTCATACCGAAGATTTCAAATGAGTACACGAAATAGAATATAGCTCAAAGTTATTCGAGAAAAGAATTTTCCAGACTATTATAACCATAGATTTCAAATTAATGAAGAAAATCAAGAATCAATTAAGTAGACTTTAAAATATGAGCAAATCAACTTTTCAATAAAATCAAGCTTTGGCGGTTCGTGGGCAAAGTAACAAATGTTCTAAATATTTTTTTTAATGTTTAAAAATATGGAATAAATCTTATAAATTATTTAAAGTGTTTTAAAAGTGTTTTGAGTTCTAAAAATAAATATATGTGAAGTAAAAAATGTTGTTTTGATCAAAGAAGTTTTAGTACACTATTTGCAGCACTTCTTCACAACACTTTTCCAACAGTTTTATAACTTATGATATTTGATTTTATACGTAACCATTCCTTTTTTATAAATGGTTTTTAAAAATAATAATAAGTGTTTTAAATAATGATTTGGAGGATTTATAAATCATTTCTAAAAATGAAAGGAGCATGTGGAAACGATTAGTACACATACTTCATTTTGTGAGATCTAAGAAGACTTAGGCAAGGGACGAAACATGTCGAAGGGAAAACCCGGATGCTTTAAAATATGAGATTTGAATAAATAATCTCAAAATGTTTTTCCTAAGTAAAATTTGAAACCATTTAGAATATTTCAAGATTTAAAACGGATTTTTAACTAACCAAAGTAAATGAGGCTTAATGATTCCATATCTCTGAAAAAGATAAAAGAATAATTTAATGAATCCATCTCTAAAATCAATTTAATTTTAATAAAAATATTAATTGATTGGATGTTGTTTGACAAACACCTATATACTTGATATCTTTTTTATCAACAATTGGTTTGAAGGAATCAGGGTTGGTTTGAGTAACTCCTATCCAAAAACCACTTTGAGTCAATGTATATGTTTGGAAACGAAGAAATCTTGATAATGAAGACATGTTGAAGATGATGGTTATTGAAGACTGAAGATCTTCATAGCGGAAGGATTGCTTATTGACATTCTCTTGATCACTCCAAATATAGAGATATTTATTATAGTAGTGGTCTTGTTGTGTTTTGAAATCTGCATATTATAAGGACTAATCGCTACTGATCTTAGGGGTAGTTCCCAAAGATGTGGTAAGAGGAGTGCCTTCGGTTTCGTTCAGTCATAGAACGAACTTGTATGGATGAGAGTTTGACATTGCATTTCTAAATCACAAACGTTGATTTTTTACAAATGTACATATGTTGGTGGCGTAGGAGGCAACTCCTATTAGCTTAACACTCTTCCCTGAGATATATGAGCTTGGAGGTTATATTTTTATGGAGGTTAATTAGTGGTAAATGGAAATGGCAATGTGGCATTCTAAGTGAAATATGCTTTATGGAAGAAAAATGTGGCTTTGTGAGAAAAAAATGTATGGCTTTATGAAAAGAAGAGAACAACCTCTCTAGCGTCACAATCCGGTAATGATACAGGATACTGCGTGGTCTACAAGACACAATTACAGGCTATCGGATGAAATGCCAAAAACTCTACAGCCTTCTATAGGTAGAATAAGTGGCATTTGAGTCGTTGGATGATAGCCATTGATATTGATTCCCATCAATTGTTGACCGCATTATAGTAGCGTCTGAGTCCTTGGATGTGTCGCCATTAGATATATATTTATTACAACCAAAACACTGCATCAGACCACTAATTCTTTGTCATGTTGGAAATCCAATCCCAATACGAGCTTTACGGTATTGATTGTAGTCTTAAAATAGTTGTAATGCTTTGCAAACATTTCAGCTATCCTTTGGTATCATATATTCCACCCAGGTATATTCTGTTTGACCTAGTCCAGATATATTACCACAGACTTAGTCCGGATATTTACTACAACAAAAATACCCTATTACAACGGATTTTTTACAATGGGGATTGGTTGCCCGTTGTGATAGAATGTTATTACAATGGTCCATTCAGGCCCGTTGTAAAAGATGTCATATACAATGCCCTTTTTACAATGGGCAATGGTTGCCCGTTGTAGTAGAAGGCTATTACAACGGTCCACTCAGGCCCGTTGTAATAGATGCCAACTTTACAACGGTCACAAAATGCCCGTTGTAAGAGGGGCCAATTTTACAACGCATATTACACCCGTTATAATATATAAAACTAGAAGCTCTATTTATAATACAAAGGAGACGGGCGTTCTAAAAATTATTCCCCTGTTAATTTTTATATTATCTTCGGCCTGATTCCTGTGGGAAAAATGGCAGCTTCGCTCTTCGTTCGTTCCACTTCAAAAAATTAGGGTTTCGTGGCGCCGCTTCAATTGGGTTTCCTGGACGGACTCCATGACATAGCACGGAGCCTAATGGTGGTCGCGGTTTCAAAATTGCATGCATTATTTGGTCGCGGGTTGCGGGTTGCGAGTTGGATGCGAATCGGATCTGGTTGGTCATGGGTTTTGGGATTGGAGATAGTAGTCGAGGGATTGTGAAAGTGCGATACTTCCACACCATGACACCAACCGCCTTGAGGTTATACAATTGAGGGATTGTAAAGGTGATCTAATATGTAGAGGTATTATTTTGGAGTTTTTACAACTATCATTTGGTTAGATATTAATTGATCGTGATTAGTATTTTTGGAGTACCTTATTGTTCTTAATTATGTGGCTTTAATTGACTTGAACATTGCATAAAATAATGAATTGGGATTTTAGTATAAACTCCATATAATATTAGTTTTCTAGTCTCCCAGAAGTTACTGTCTAAGTGTCTATTACTAGTTGAGTTTCACTGGGCATTGGTTGATCACTATGCTTATGTTGATAAGCTTTATGCCAATGCAACTAGGTTCATTGCAAAGAATGGGACTGTACTTGCACATTTTATTGAAATATAATCTACGATTAACAATAACCCAACGATTAGTGGTTGGCAAGACTAGTAAGTTGTAGAAATTAACAATCCAACTTAATCAAAAATCAACCAACGATTACTAATTCTGGCTGGCAAGACTAGTAAGTTGTATGTTAACGCTAAAATTTGAACGCTAACACCCCGGTGTATGAGTTGTAGTTGTGAAAGCACCACCCGATTACTCGGGAACGGATTACAAGCAGATAATAGCAGAAAAGCGGTAAACAACAACAATTTTATAGTGGTTCGGCTTAAGGGTATAGCCTACGTCCACTTTAAGTACTTTCATTAATAATCTCGTTACAAGCTGATACAATTCTTCCCAAGTACAATACACTTTGAATTACAAGAGACTTAGAACAAGTAGCCTAAACTTCGATGAAGATGAGAGTTTTTGAATCCATGTTGGATGTATGTGATCTCTTCTTGAAGTTGTTTGCAGCGTTCTTAGTGTCTTGAGAGCTTCAAGTGTTAGATTGGTTCGGAATGCAGCAGAGTATCGGCGCTTGAAGAGAGTGAGCCAAAAGTCCCCTTTCTGTTGGAGTTATGGGCGTATTTATAGGCATCTTCGGAGTTAGGTCGTAACTCGTGTACGACTCACGATGAGTCGTAACTCGTGTACGCCTCATGATGAGTCGTAACTCGTATACGACTCATGGTAGGTCGCGGCTGATTTACTGGGTTCATGGCTTGGCCCAGAGTTATGCACCCATCTGAATGAATGATACAAGTTCTAAGTCGTTCACGAGTTAACCAAATGCAGTTTCCTTTATGCTAGCATGAGTCGTACACGACTCATCATAGGTCGTAAGTCGTCAGCGATTCTTCTTACTATAGCGTGGTGTTGAACTTGTCTCCAAGTCTTAGGTCGTGAACAACTTATCTTTTGAGCCGTAGACTTCCTGTCGCGCCATCTTCTAACTCGTAAGATTGTTATCTCGTAGACTCTTTAACTCGTGGAGGCCTTAAGCCGTAGATCCTTATCTCGTAGACCTTTTAACTCGTAGAGTCTTTAACTCGTAGTGGCCTTAACTCGTAAATCTTTTAACTCGTAGATTCTTTAACTCGTAGATCCTTAACTCGTAGGTCGTTCAACCCTTGAATGGTTAGGTCGTGAAGACCTTGAGTCGCACAGTTCTTGAGTCGCTAATCCACTGAGTCGGCCTGTCTCATGAACCGTTAACCCTCTTGAGTCGCTCCATTCCTCTAAGTCGCCTTGAACCTTAACTCGTTAAGTCGTGGCACTTCTTAGGTCGTCCAATCCTTGAGTCGTTAAGCTTATTGAGTCGGCAACCTTGTTAAGTCGGCAACCTTGTTAAGTCGGTAAGTCGTATACCGTTTTGGTCGGGGCGCTGCCCCCTGGACCCCTGCGACCTGACCGGTCAGGTCGAATACCGTAGGCGGTGGCGTTGCCCCCGCACCCCCACCTTGGGGGGTTGGCACCCCCCCTGGACCCTCCCTCCGTAGGGGACCTTATCTGAAAATTCATTCAACAGAACTTGCTTTATTGGGAGGTTAAATCGACCATCCTTCGAGATGAACTATCATTGGCTTCTCGGTCGATTTTTGATGTCACGGCCTTGCTGAAAAAGCAGAGTTAACACTTGCCCCTCGAAGTATACGCCTAGGGACTAGGTCGTGTGCTTCGATTCTTCTTAACTCGTGCTTTATTGAGCTGCTGAGCTTGTACTTAGGCAGCTTTACTTTGTTTTGTCCTGAAGCCTTTTGAACTTGACCAGAACTTGTTGCATCTCTTTATAGATTATTTTAACAACCTATTAAATGCAACATTTGCGGAAAAATGGGGCGAATATACTCATCACCGATTGCCCATATCGAGTGATGGATTAGATCAAAGAACTGATATTTTACGGTAAGTAAATTAGTATGGATTTGATGAAGTGTTGCGAATCAGCTATCTTGAATGAAGTATCAACAAAAAATTTACACAGTTATAACTGCTATTTGCATTGATACTGCACTTATTTTCAAATAACAAGCCTCGAATTTTTCTGAATTGAGATATTTGCCAACCAGTATTATTTCGAGTATTACTTTATTAGCTTGTTATTCAAGTAGCTTTGCACAACACTTCACACGCTTTTAGGAAACGTGCACCTTTATTTTTCGAATACTCAGTTCTTTATGTAGAATGTCTTCTTGATAAGAAGAAATAGTGGAGCAAGCTGGATTTTTTCACTTCTGAGATTTTCAGAATTCGAGTTGTTGAGTGCTAATTTCGTTCTTTACTTTGTAGCATTCCCTTCTCTTTCCGAATATTTCAGTCATAAGTCAATTTTTAAAAGACTAAATGCTGTGGCGGTTAAAGAGAGGAGTGTTAAATTTCTGCTGAAAGACGAATTTTTGCACTTAATTCGGACCTTTTTCCCTCTTTTGATTGACTTGGCCTTATGATGCCCCTGATTTTCAAGCAGAGACTTCAGGTGCCCCAGCTTTCGCAGAGGAACTTGCATCTAGGAGACCTGCAAATGTGTGAAATTTTTTTTATAGTATGGAATGAGATGATTCTTCCTACTTGTACAGAATTTTGTCTGTATTTGAGAATGCAATTATTGCTCATTTTCATATAAGTTTTTCATTTTCTTTGCATAATACTGCGGTGAGCTTGTGGTCTTTTGCTTGGGTATTGCTTTGACTAATATAGCGATATTTTATTGTCCCTATAGCATAGCTTATTGTAATATTCTCCATTTTTGCGGAGATTTTGGAGGACAATTCTTCTGTTTTGAGAAGACTTGTACTCTTACTTTAGAGAATAACTCTTCCATTTTGAGAAAGCATGCACTCTTTCTTTAGAGAATAATTTTCCATTTTTGAGGAAATATTATTCTTGCTCTGGTAGAGTGCGCCTTGTATTGGAGAAGCCTTTTCTCCTTTTTTTTTTTTTGTTGCGCCTCGCTGGAGGGCTTTGATTTGACATTTCAACTCTGGAGGAGTGGGCCTCCACAGAGATTGCACTTCATCTCCGGTGAAATGTGCCCCCGAAGAGGTCTTTATCCTCTGAAGGGTTGTGCCTTTGAGTACGGCTTTAGTTTAAGCTTCAAACATGGGAAGCGTGCCTCATTGGAGGACTTTAGTTTGTGCTTCAAACATGGGAAGCGTGCCTCATTGGAGGACTTTAGTTTGTGCTTCAAACATGGGAAGCGTGCCTCATTGGAGGACTTTAGTTTGTACTTCAAACTTGGGAAGTGTGCCTCATTGGAGGACTTTAGTTTGCGCTTCAAACATGGGAAGCGTGCCTCATTGGAGGACTTTAGTTTGTGCTTCAAACATGGGAAGCGTGCCCCATTGGAGGACTTTAGTTTGTACTTCAAACTTGGGAAGTGTGCCTCATTGGAGGACTTTAGTTTGCGCTTCAAACATGGGAAGCATGCCTCATTGGAGGACTTGAGTTTGTACTTCAAACTTGGGAAGTGTGCCTCATTGGAGGACTTTAGTTTGCGCTTCAAACATGGGAAGCGTGCCTCATTGGAGGACTTGAGTTTGTACTTCAAACTTGGGAAGTGTGCCTCATTGGAGGACTTTAGTTTGCGCTTCAAACATGGGAAGCGTGCCTCATTGGAGGACTTGTGCCTCCGAAGAGGGCTTGTGTGTTTTCTGTCTGCTTGCCCATGCCTCTTCACCATCTGCTCCTTAGTGATTCCTCGTTATCATTTCCACAGCCATGTTCTTTTCTTTGCCAGTTATTTGTCTCTTTTCCAGAGAAATGCTCCTCATTGTTAAGTGAATCCGTAGGGCAAACCCAAACTACCCGACTAGATGTCTGTTTGCACAAACGATCTTTGTCGGTTAGCGAGGGCCTGAAACCTCCGCGTTGGGAAGGTGCCCTTTTGGTTGTATCAACTGTTCGTGAGGAACATTTCTTATGCAGGAATTCAATTTGGAACCTTTTTTGGCTTGACATTTATTTGCTCGATGACTTATAGGAATCGCTTTGCTTTGCGATGTGCTGACTAGGTAAGCTTTGCTTTGATTGCCTGCAATATTAAATCGACATTTTAGCAATATATTCAAGATATTTGGCATATCGAAATGAAACAGGTCTTTTATAGTAATAGAAAACACAAGATTTATAGTTCCTATATTTCATTTGCAATGTTTTTACAACGACTTTTAATATGAGAATGATAAATCCATTATTCTTTTACAAATTTGTAACAAAGCCTTAAAGTAAAACATGGATGCAACTCCATGCTGTCCCAAGCTTCTCGGGATCGAATCTCCGGTGTGAGAACAGGAACATTCTCTCCCTTCTGGACTTTTCTTAGAGCATGAGCGTATCCTTCCATCCTATCATGATTCTTGTCTGCCGGGTGAGGGGCTCCCCTGAGTGGATGAGGATGGGTCATTCCTGTCTCTTTTGACATATTGCTGGAGTTTATTCTGTCTCAATAGTTCTTCAATCAAATTCCTTAAATGACGACATTCGTTGGTGTCATGACCAGGTTGGTTGTGGAATTGACAGAACCTCCCATTATGCATAGCATTTTTCCCAACCTTCAACTCAGGTGGCTTAGGATAATCAAAAGCATCCTTGGTTGCGAGAAAGATGTTCTCCAGAGTATCAGTTAAGAGAGTAAAGTCTGAAGGTTTAAAGCGGCGAGCTTTCTTCAAGTCTCTTTGCTTTTTTCCACCATCGTTCTTCCTCTTCTGACCTCTAGATTCTCTTTTATCAGAAGTAACACCGACATTCAAAATTTCGGCCTCGATTGCTCTTGAAGTCGCAGGAAAGCTTTCCAAACGCATAAATTCATCAGCCTTCTTATAGAATTTCTCAAGTGAGTTTGGCTCCTTCATTTTTAGCCATTTACCAAATTCACTCGATTTATCGATAGCCCGCATTAGATAAGTCAAAACCATCCTTGGCTCTGCGTTCTCGACTTCAGCTAGGGCTATATTGAAACGATTTAAGAATGATCTGGTAGATTCTCCGGGGTTTTGTTCTAGACTAGAGAGAGACATTATATCCTTGGCTTTTGTAGCATATAGCCTGAACTGATCCTTGAACTTTCGTGTTAAGTCAGAGAATTGATCCACGGATCTAACTGGCAGCTTTGTGAACCAAAGTAAAGCCACTCCCTCTAAGTATACCGGAAAGTAACGGCACTTGATCTCATCTGTTGCTCTTGCCCCGGTCATATGCCAATCGTACTTGTAAAGGAATTGGTTAGGGTCACTTGTCCCTCGATAAGCTGGGATGGTAGGAGGTACAAATTTCTTGGGAAACTCTGCCTTTAAGATTTTTTCGGTGAACGGTGTCTTACTCGGGGCAAATCCCCAATCATTTTCATCCTCTTGCCTTTGCATGCTTTCTTTCATAATTTGTCGGACCATTCCAGAAAGATACTCCTCATCATGTCGAGTCCTAGATCCACCAACCTCTGGAAGTGTTCGTTCAAAGGGGCTAGCAGCTCTTTCAGGAGCATTTCTTTCTTCAGCATCACGAATGTTGCCAGCCAAATTCCTTTCATTATCTGCCGGTTGGCGGTTTGCCCCAAGCAAATCGTTCAACCTATTCAGAATTAGGACATTCTGGGCATTCTGAGCCTCAAATTGTGCATTTTGGGCATTGATTTGTTGGTTCAGCCCTAAAATTGCAGCATCCAGCTCTGGCTTTGTAACTCCGACAGCTGGAGTGGCTTGATTCGATATAGGGGAAGCGGAGGTTCCCTCTTGAATATTCCCAGATCTGACAGATCTACTCTTCCTTCCAGGAGCCATAATCTCAGATAGACTTCTGGTTTTCAAGGAAATTCTCTCTACAAACCTCTGTGAAGCAATGATGATAACTCGCCTGAGTTCAGTTCTCAGTGAAAGCACCAAAAATGTTAACGCTAAAATTTGAACGCTAACACCCCGGTGTATGAGTTGTAGTTGTGAAAGCACCACCCGATTACTCGGGAACGGATTACAAGCAGATAATAGCAGAAAAGCGGTAAACAACAACAATTTTATAGTGGTTCGGCTTAAGGGTATAGCCTACGTCCACTTTAAGTACTTTCATTAATAATCTCGTTACAAGCTGATACAATTCTTCCCAAGTACAATACACTTTGAATTACAAGAGACTTAGAACAAGTAGCCTAAACTTCGATGAAGATGAGAGTTTTTGAATCCATGTTGGATGTATGTGATCTCTTCTTGAAGTTGTTTGCAGCGTTCTTAGTGTCTTGAGAGCTTCAAGTGTTAGATTGGTTCGGAATGCAGCAGAGTATCGGCGCTTGAAGAGAGTGAGCCAAAAGTCCCCTTTCTGTTGGAGTTATGGGCGTATTTATAGGCATCTTCGGAGTTAGGTCGTAACTCGTGTACGACTCACGATGAGTCGTAACTCGTGTACGCCTCATGATGAGTCGTAACACGTATACGACTCATGGTAGGTCGCGGCTGATTTACTGGGTTCATGGCTTGGCCCAGAGTTATGCACCCATCTGAATGAATGATACAAGTTCTAAGTCGTTCACGAGTTAACCAAATGCAGTTTCCTTTATGCTAGCATGAGTCGTACACGACTCATCATAGGTCGTAAGTCGTCAGCGATTCTTCTTACTATAGCGTGGTGTTGAACTTGTCTCCAAGTCTTAGGTCGTGAACAACTTATCTTTTGAGCCGTAGACTTCCTGTCGCGCCATCTTCTAACTCGTAAGATTGTTATCTCATAGACTCTTTAACTCGTGGAGGCCTTAAGCCGTAGATCCTTATCTCGTAGACCTTTTAACTCGTAGAGTCTTTAACTCGTAGTGGTCTTAACTCGTAAATCTTTTAACTCGTAGATTCTTTAACTCGTAGATCCTTAACTCGTAGGTCGTTCAACCCTTGAATGGTTAGGTCGTGAAGACCTTGAGTCGCACAGTTCTTGAGTCGTTGATCCACTGAGTCGGCCTGTCTCATGAACCGTTAACCCTCTTGAGTCGCTCCATTCCTCTAAGTCGCCTTGAACCTTAACTCGTTAAGTCGTGGCACTTCTTAGGTCGTCCAATCCTTGAGTCGTTAAGCTTATTGAGTCGGCAACCTTGTTAAGTCGGCAACCTTGTTAAGTCGGTAAGTCGTATACCGTTTTGGTCGGGGCGCTGCCCCGCACCCCGCCGGGGGCGCTGCCCCCTGGACCCCTGCGACCTGATCGGTCAGGTCGAACACCGTAGGCGGTGGCGTTGCCCCCGCACCCCCACCTTGGGGGGTTGGCACCCCCCCGGACCCCCCCTCTGTAGGGGATCTTATCTGAAAATTCATTCAACAGAACTTGCTTTATTGGGAGGTTAAATCGACCATCCTTCGAGATGAACTATCATTGGCTTCTCGGTCGATTTTTGATGTCACGGCCTTGCTGAAAAAGCAGAGTTAACATTGTAGAAATTAACAATCCAACTTAATTAAAAACCAAAGGTGACTATGGAATGGTGCCAAGTCAGTTAAGTCAAAAATGTGAATCATATAACACTACAGCATCCTAGCATTATGCCTGCATAAAAATATACCCATGGCTTGGGAAAAAAGCTAATTGAACCCAAGCTTGGATAGCATACTAAATGCATACCATCACCACCATCAATAGAGATATAAACTAAATGCATATAAAGTGAAAAAAATCAAACTACAAAACAGACAGTGCATGAAAATTTGTTAAATGCATACTTTAGGATAGCTTTCAGTGAGACTATGTCATGCTTTGCCTTCCATGGTCTCCTATCCAAGCTTGGATAGCATGCTTTTGTATCATGAGGAAATATAATATATTTAGTTTCATAATTGAAAAAATTATAGTTTTTGGTTGGTAGTTAGTGTTAATGATCTTCTTTCACAGGCTAGTTTCATGTTTTGCTATTGCCACTTTATGTTTATGTTTTCATTGGTATTTGTATTCTTCTTATTGGTATTCCAAATTTGGTAAAAGAACAAATTCTACATGCATGTGATATATAAAATTAGTTTAGTGAGAATGCATGTAGCCTTATATGCATCTTCATTTATTACTAAGTTGTTATGCTAGTACTTGACTAATCCTTTAAATTTAGTAAAACAAAACCAATATACTATGTAGACAAAAATACCATTGGCTTTGAAATTTGGAAATTATTTGTGTAATGTGAAATTTTGTGAAATAAACGTAATTATAAAACACACACAGACTTATTATTGTTTGCATGTTACATGTAATTAGTATGAATGTTGGATGTTTAAATTCTAATGGGAAACAAAAGGAGAAATAAGTTCATGACACTACAATTAAGCGTGGATACAAACAAAATAAAAGAGGCAAATTATGTAATACACCATGCGGCGAAGAGAAGGCGTCACTCCTGGGCCTACTTTACTTGTTCCTGTTACTACTGGGCTCTGCAATGATGGTGACTGTATAAAAGCTGTTGATTTGGTTTTTAAGCATTCGAAATCAATTAAAGTTGCTATCTTTCTATTTAATATTTTTATTGGGAAACGTGAATTGGATATTGCTAAGGAGTTCTTGTTTAAAACCACTGATTTGGGTTTGCATATTCAGGTTAGTTCTTTGGCTGTATTTTAATGTATTTGCTAATGTGTTCATTCAAAGATTACATTTCTATGGAACATGCTTATGCTATCGAGTTAATGTCATCAGTACTTGTATTTGCGTATGTTTATACACTGAACAAGAGTTGATCAAACCATTGACGTACCAATTCCTACTGTGATATTCACTTAAACATAAAATCAAACAACTAGACTGCACTTTATTACAGCAAACACAACAGACGATCATACAATCTTAACACGAGTGGAAGTGTTTGATCATGTGAGCATATAAAAATTTCATTTTAGAGTTGCTAAACCTAAAATGCTAGTTTTCTGAAACTAACAACTCATAATTAGGAAAATCTGAGGAGCATCCTAACAAGTGTTTGATCACGCTGGTTTCGTTTTCTGAAACTAAAAAGTGTTTGATCAAGTGATGGAGAATTTCTGAGCTGAATATGGGGTTGCGCAATCATGAATAGGAAAACGGGTTCTGACTTAGGTTTTGATATTGGCAGCAATTTAGGCTGAGTTAGATTGAAGCGACGGCGGCGTTGGATTCATGGTTAAGAGGAGCATCCTCGAAGCAAGTTTGGGAAGGAGCGATCATAATTAAGATCGTGACTTTATTCGCCTATAACCGGGATATGGGGGCGACGTGTTTTGATTTGGTGATCTACGAATGTGGTGATGGTGGGTTGGTGAAAAGAGAGATGTTGTCAAAGACGGGAGGTGTTTTCGCGGACCATGGCTCCCTATTGCCCTACTAACGTGCATGATGATGTTGTCTTTGCACCAGTACATGTTATGATGGGAGAAGAAGAATTAAAAGGGAGAAGAATAAGGCACTGTTTTTATAACAGGTACGCACATGTCTTAATCTTTTAAATCGTATTGTTTACAAATTATTGTGTTCTTATGGGTGTGCTTGTGGCTACAAATATTAGTGTGCATGTTTGTTACCATGGTGAGTTGTGTATGATTGGAATGCGTGGGTGTGTATCAGTATATATATTATGTGCGAGTTGTGTGTGTTTTCATACATGTGTAATACCGATGTACCTATTTCTATAGTTTTTGTATGTGTGATTTTATAAGTTAGAATATATACTTGTTATATATATTTACTTAATTGTTTATTTAGTGGATGTGTGATTTTATCAAAATTTCATTTATATGTGAGGTACGATTGGAACATGAAAGTTAGTCCTGGAATTCACAACAAAGTAAATTACATCAACTACTATTTAATTATAATTGCAGCAAACAGCTCCTAATACAGTTTTCAAACTTGCTTGTATATTAGCCATGACCTTCCTACAATCTCTCTAACAAACTTACACATAACTATGTACAACTAATAGGTAGCACTCTCTACTGCTACGCCTTCAATTTAAGACGGACTACTGGTATAGATGGTATATATATATATATATATATATATATATATATATATATATATATTTAAGTTAACATTTCATATCATATATAAATAGCCTAGTCCACTGGCAAATTAAATTTGTTCAAATAACTTACTTGTTGATGTAAAAAAAATTCCCATAGGTGGGGGGTCATCATCAAAAACATGGACAAGATGAGCATCACAATTTGAACAAAGAATTTCGGTCCTAGGTAGAAAAATGACTGACGTATTCAGCTTTGATTTTCCATTATTTCCAATTGGTTCATAGTGAATGAAGTATTGTATGTAGTAGTTTGGATGATGTGGATAGTTGTGGTATGAGTAGATGGATGGTATGGGCAAGCAGTTTGTGTGGTTGGTTGGGATGTTGGGGGTGGTGACTGGCAGGGGATTGAAGTGGTTGTTTTGATGAGATTGTAGTGGATGTGGAGGCGGTGGTAGTGGTGATGAAGCGCAATTTAGCAATTGTTGTATGAAGTTTGGTAGTAAGGATTTTGACGTGCAAGTGGATGTTTGAGGCAGTGATTGGTAGAGGAGGTATCTGGTGGTAGCAGATTGATGTACAGAGAAGGGTTGCAAAGGGGTAATTGTAATGGAACAGTTGATGGAGGAGGTTGTAGTAGTTGGGAGGAAGTGATATTGGGCTGTTACGTAATTATAAATGAAGTAATTATGAAGTATTGGGCTGTTACGTAACTAGTTGTCATGTGTATATTAGAACTATATCGATGTAAACTTATCTAACTTTTTGGAATGTGTTGGAATTTTATGACTCTAACTTTTAGTCCTTTCGTATGTGATTTTGGTTGTTTTATGATAATATTTATTACTCGTTAAATTATTCATTATTGGTATGCATGTAGTGCATGGATGCTGCTGTAATTTTATTTTTTTAAATTTGCATTTATTTTGCAATGGTCAGAAACTATTGCAATATCATATATTACAACGGGCTATGCCAGTTGTATTATAGTCTTTTACAACGGGCTTTAATTATTGTCATAAAGCCTATTGCAAGGGCCGATGACCGTTGTAAAAAGGTGTATTACAACGTTCATTGCCCGTTGTAAAATACGGTAGACCTACTACAATGCGGTCTAATACAACGGGCACATGCCCGTTGCGAAACCCATATTACAACAGGCATTACCCGTTGTAAAATGGTTGTTTTGTTGTGGTAATTGATACTTTTTTTATATACATTTACTTGGTCGTCTGTATTTATGTGTGGGCATGGTCTTTCTTTTTCAAAGGTTTTGATTAGCATCATCAGGATCTATACATTTAAAATTTCGAGTACATCATATTAGTTTACCAAGCATGATCCGGGTATTTTCAATACGTGGGTCAGATCTAAGTAGTTTCAGGTTTAGTTGAAGATGCTTGGAGTTTCTAGAGGAGAACTGATGATCTTCATCTACATATGGATGTATTCTATTATATGATGCATCTATTGCATTTGTTTTTTATGTTTATAATGATATAGGGTTTATAACTATCCAGGCCAAATCCAGGTCAGACGTTGATGTTGTATTCAAAATTTTCCGCTGTAAAGATTATATATTGAAATAATATATGTTGTTTCATTCATGTGAGATTCTATTTTCTTTTCTAATCTATCTTATTTTATTTTTCACCCTTAACTATCCGCCCTTTCGTTTGGTTTGAGTTGGACATGTGTTGATTATTATCGACTTGAACTATACAGAAATGCAGGTCATTACATGATGCTATAGCAAGGAAAAGATGTCCTACGAAAGATCTAAAGCAGGAGTTGTAGCAACATGAAATCGACACCAAGTGGGATCGAAGCATGGAGAAAATTAGGTGTTTGTAGGGTTGACTTGGGGTTAAACTCGAGTTAGACCCTGGAGCAACTTAAGTCTTTCCATAGCCAAGGAGCTTGGACAATGATCGATAGCAATTTGAAAAATGCCCCCACACCCATGAATGAACTCTAACCTCATCCGTGTCATCACCTTCGTAGCTCCGTCATCACTAAACCCACCTTAAATTGTGTCAAATTTGAAAGTTGAGAAGATTTAGGAAATCGAGACCAGTTCTTGACATGATGGAGTTCGCCTATGGTAGCAATAGCAGCAGTCTAGTGGTAAAGGCAAGGTGTTGAGGACAGCCTGGTGCGGTCGAAGTTGAAGGCAATGGTGGTTCAAGATTTAAAGTCGTGAGGGAAGAGGAAGTATTCGGGCTTGAGTTAAGAGCAAGAAAGGTAAAAGCTAAAAATGAACACTATAAGTCCTATAATTTATATTGTTTAACCGAGTCAGCAATTCATCTCGGTACCGACATGAAGTGGCCGGTACCGACATGATTTTGTTGCCAATTGTTAAAAAAGAAAGAAAGTAATTCTCATATGGTCGAGGCGAGGAATGACCTTCTGAGCGGTGTAGATCAAGATCTTGACGCGGAGAGTGGTACGACTACTATTTAAAGTGGTTGAATGGATGCTCTTGAATTGAAACAACACTTCAAATGATTCTTGGATGGCCAATTGACTTGTGTAAATGATTACATATCACTTTTCTTGATCTAAAACACGTTTTGTTTCCAACTAAAGTAACTTAGAGGGCTAGTGGTACCTGGTTTTAAAACCAAGTAGCTTTCAGATGAATCCGAACGTCATGATGAAGATGATATGGTTCAATGGCTTGCACGAGGGCAAGCCTGGAGTGGAAACTGATGAGACTTCAAGAAGTTTGACTTCAAGAAGTTTGGAGCCTTTATATACTAGGAAAATAGGTTGGTACTGTTAAGAATTCGTGTCAGCACTGAGTTTTTCTTGTGGGCTTTGATGGTCTCTTATGCTTTGGCCAAGGAACAGATGACTAAACTGGTAGTTCTATGGTACATTTTTAAAGGAGCAGGTGAACAACTTCAAAAGACTATAAAGAAAAGGACAACCACCAAATGAATTAGATCATCTTGGTATCAAAAAGAAGTACTAATAAAGTGCTCGTGGCTCGAAGATTTAAAGATGTCGAAGTAAAGGAGAACCATGCTGTTTGAACTGAGCAAATCATGTGGGTACATACCGACATGATTCGAGATAAGGGAGATTTTTGTCTTCTCTCCTACTTTCTCGAATCTGGATTATTACCTGTTCTTTCATGATTCGACGACTTTGATGGGCGCTTCTCCTATAAACAACAAGCCTAGAGCGATGGTTAAAAAACTTTTGGTCATTACTCTCTTCATACTTTTTCTCTACTCAAGTTTAATCACCTAAAGGCTATATAAATATGCATAAATCAGAAAGTTCTTGTATTTGTGATAAAACAATTGTAAATAAGATTAATGTGAACTAGGCCAAATAATTTGCCAAACCACTATAAAAATTCATGTGCTTTTCCTTGCTTTCTTGTCGATTTCTACTAGATCTACTAGTTCTTATCTACTGTAGGGTGTTGTGCCACTTTTGGCTTAATAATAACTAGAAGATGTGATGTGCGCTCATGAAGAGGGGGTGTGTTAGTATTCAGCTGTTCACCTTGGACCTTAGTGATGGTCTGGCTCCCCTTGGTGATGGCAGTACCTTACTGATGGTATGTGATCGAGCATCGACCTTAGTGGTGGTCGCATGAGTTACCATATAGTTTGGTGTGAGACCTTAGTGATCGTTACTGTGACTGCTTTGATAGCTATGTATGCTATGATTGCCATATTTGCTTTGATTGTTGTATGATTGGGATAGATTCATGTGATGTTGGTATTATTGTTAGATACCTCGACATTCTATATTGTACTTAGTGTAGCACATTCATATTATGGTAATATAGTATATATTGTGTTGTGTGCTAACTTGTTGGATACAAGTCAGATATGATTCTCTATACATTGTGTTCCTATTTACCATATCAACTTTCATAATATTTTAAAACTGTAGATCGCTCATATCATACTACTGTCCGACTCGAGATTTTATGTTTTGCTTCTTATTATCTTGGATACTCTTAAATAAATAGCAGTTATATATGAGATAGTGCATGGACCCGTGCAAAGGATGAGCAAAAGGCTATGCTTTTCATATATCTACTTTTGGAGCTTATTTGCTATATTTCCACTGTGCAACTTTATCAGTGCTATGCTATTACTATTTAGAGACAGATTCATTTGAGTGTAGAAACTCGATTTCCTAATTTGTATAACTATGACAAACCTACTGTTCTCTAACTATGTGGTTTTTTCTAGTTATATTACTATATCGACTTTTTTATATCTATATATTATAGGTTTTGCTTTTGGTTGCTAGGTGGTAGTACATTTCAATAATCTATTTGGCTAATCACATGTAGGTATATATACGTATAATTTGAATAATTTTTTTCGATGTTGGACTAATCTTAAATTTTGGATGCAAATATTTCATTCATATGTAGTTAGATTTGGTCGTTTAAATAAACCACATTGTTCGTCTCGTTAACGGCTACAAGACAAACATATGATTCAACATATTTGGAGTATGGGTCCGACTCGAAAGTGAGTCTAAAATATCAACATTAATAATAGTTATTAAATTAGCCGTAAATGATCCAATATGTTTATCCTTTTAGTAGACGTGTTTAAATGTGTTTACTCCGCTGAATGTTAGTTATAATGCATTGATTTTGGCATTTTAGATGAAAAAGTCAAATAGATTTTCTACAAAGTCAAAGTTTAATTCTCTTCAAATTATTTAGATAATTATAAAATTTGTATAATTATGAAAAAAACATGCTGATTTATTCAAAAAAATTGAAAATTCGAAAAGTATACAAAATTTCTATTTCAGGAAAAATAAGAGTAAATTTGGAGAATGACCAATGGGAAAAACTGAAGGAAAAATTGAAATACTTACTGTTACATTATTATTATTATTATTATTATTATTATTATTATTATTATTATTATTTATTTTGAAACTTTGACAAGCTACCTTCTGTTTTTTGCTAGGTTAAGGGAGGTTTTGCACACATGCTTGCAAAAAATGCAAGGAAAAAAAGCCATTTGTTTTTCTTAAAAATATGATTATTTGAGCTATATGGCTAGTTGCTTTGATGTTCTTGGGGAAAAAAGAACCATTTACACCAATACATTATTTCCTTTCTTTAAAAGCAAAAGTGACTCTAGAAGTTGTTTAGATGACATAAGTTTGTGCAAAGGGAAACTGAGATTTTCCTGCACATTCATGGGATATTTGGGGCTAATCTCACTTTTATGATCCATATATCCTGCATTTCATTTATGCATGCACTGGATACATAACCTTAGTTTAATTTTATTTACGGGCTTGAGTATAGATATGACTCCGGTGATATTTTTGTCGTGCACACTACTGACAATTTCTGTGTGCACACTAATGAGCCATCATCTGTCAAATTTTCACATATATAACCAAAAGTTTGCGGTTTGAAAGTCTGGTAGTTTCTTCACGTAACCGAGATATTGACACTGCTATTAACAGAAGAAAATATCAAACTGTTTTACAAATTATGTAAACGTGTACAACCAAGCCTTTATTTGCAAGTCTGAGACATCGATCAGATAGAGCTTCATTACGTATACGAACAAGCTCACACCAAGCAACCATGCATGAATGGATAGAAAGAGTGAAGTTAGATATGCTACAAGTTGGAAAAATCACACTATAACTTGGTTTAAAAATAACACGCAAATGCAAATTGGTGGTCAGCACTTAATCTCTTTTGTTTTTATGGTGTTTTGAATACCCAACCCAACCATGGTTCGAATGCGGTTAAGCTTCGACTTTGGAGCGCTACGTTCTTAAAAATTAAATAACTACATACATAACACACGGTCTAACCTTAAAATCTTTAAAAGGGAAACCTCTCAACTAACCTCTTTGAGCTACACGCTTCTTCAAATTTGATAAAAAACCTAATGATTTACTCTTCATTTTTTTCACATAATCAATTAACAAATAATTTTATAACCTTAGCGACCAAATTATTAGATTATCTTATCAATTTTTTATGACACGATTAATTTACAATTCATGAATCATTATTGAACCGAGCTTTTTTATCGTTAATCATTAGGAAATTTACACTTTTACGCCAAAAAAAATTAGTAGAACTATTTCAATTAATATTTGTAAATAATGTTATATTTAAATTGAAAAAATAGAAAATAACAATCAACGCGGTTCTTACGGTCTGATCGATTGAACCATCAGAAACTTTGACCTCGCACAAACACTGTTCGACCCACGGTTCGGTCTTTGAAACTAAGGTTTTTATACATATGAAGCATTTGGAGACTGCAAAGGGTTATTACTAAATAATTTATAGTGGCGCATGCATCATAAAAAATGCAACCGATACTTTTATTTCAGCATGCAAAAAGGCTGCAAAGGGAAAGTTAAACCTTCATACTAGCTAATCATATACGTATATTTATATGACACTCGGTAACGAAATATAACAGGAAGGCAACGCAGAAATCCTTCCTACTGTTTCCTTCGGTGTTTTGGAATCAACTCCGGTCCGACGTTAAATAACCCTGGACCATATGTTTCTACGGTCCGGAATTCAATTAAACATCAGTCGTGCATGAACCCAGATCAGATCTTTGAATCAGCAGTCCAACCATCTGTTTTACCTGGTTGAACCACGGAGTTTTTATTTTCCCCTACTTTCACTGTTTCATTCTCTTTCATTCTCATGCTCTGCGCTATTTAAAAAAAAATCTACATTTTTAAAATCATAGTCGCCCCCCTCCAAAAATCTAAAGAGCAAGCTCCACCACTTTGGTAGAAGACCTTGGAACCATTTACAGCTAATTGTTTAATATTTTTGTTTCAATATTTTTACGTATGGATTGTATTTAAATGTGTAAATCTTTTTTGAAAATCCACGGTTCTGACAATTTGACCAGTTCAACCATCTAAAACTTATACCTTGAGTCATTACGGTTCGACTTCTGGTCCAATCATGAAAAGTATAGTTCCCTTATTTGCCAAATCCTTGAGTGAAAGATGGAGATCTATTTTGTTCTTTTGCATGTATTCAGGTTCTATATAAACCTGATTGAACTTGCTATATTTTATTTCACACAACCGCTAAGTCTCTAATTAAGCACTTATATTTATCCAAAATGAAAAAGTATACGCTTCTAGTTTTCACATTATTATATTACTTCAATAGCATTTCCAATGCTTCGAATAGCAGCAGTGGTTTCGCCTCCACAAGTGGAAACCACTTTGTAATGAATGGACGCCCATTCTACATAAATGGGTTCAATGCATATTGGATGATGTACACGGCATCCGACCCATTAACTAGAAACCAAGTAACTACAGCATTTCAACAAGCATGCACTTATAGGTTGAATGTTGTCAGGACTTGGGCTTTCAGCGATGGTGGTTATAGGCCACTTCAGATATCTCCTGGTTCTTACAACGAGGAAATGTTCAAGGTATACATGCATAACATTTGTGCATGATGCACACGTACATACATGCAGAACTAACACATTAACCATTTTTCCTTTTATAATATTATCAGGGTCTAGACTTTGTGATTTCTGAGGCAAAAAACCATGGGGTTTATCTAATTCTCAGTTTGGTTAATAACTGGGAAGGTTATGGTGGTAAAAAGCGGTATGTTGAATGGGCTAATGGTCAAGGCCAGATGCTAAAGAATGAAGACGATTTCTACACGAATGATCTCACCAAGCAATTCTATAAAAATCATGTTAAGGTAATACGAATTTCCCTATATGGCCATTCAGTAAACACAAAGGTGATAAAAAATAATTATATTCATTCAGGCCATTCTCACTAGAGTCAACTCGATAACTGGAACTGCATACAAAGATGATCCTACAATCTTCGCATGGGAGCTAATAAACGAGCCCCGATGCCAAACTGACACAACTGGTGCTACACTTCAGGTCTAGCTACTTATAATCGATAAAAGTTGGTGCACAATATCAAGCTTATTTTAAGAGTAAATAAAACATATTTTTGTTCATGTATTGGAGTGCAGAAGTGGATTTTGGAGATGTCAGTATATGTGAAATCAATAGATAGCAACCATATGCTAGAAGCAGGCCTTGAAGGCTTTTATGGAGAATCAAACCCTGCTAGAAAACAGCTCAACCCTGGTGGCTATGAATTCGGTTCAGATTTCATAGCAAATAATCAGATCCCCGAAATCGATTTCGCTACAATTCACATTTACCCAGACCAGTGGTTAGTCTATAAAGATCATATGTTTAGCTATTACTAATACAGTCAAATCTTACATGTACATATGTTTATATATGAAAATAAACAGGATAGAAGGGGCAGATGATGAAGCACAAACAACATTTCTACAGAGGTGGATCACGTCACATACCCAAGATGCGGGTTTGGAAATAAGAAAGCCACTTCTTGTTACAGAGTTTGGAAGATCTTCTAAGAAGTTCAGTCTTGAGCAAAGAGATGCGTTCTTTTTGGCAGCGTACAATGAGATATATGCATCTGCAAGAGTTGGTGGGCCTTGCACAGGTGGGCTTTTCTGGCAGTTGTTAGTAGAAGGAATGGATGGTTTCAGGGATGGATATGAGATAGTCATCCAAGAACGCCCATCAACTGATAGGTTGATTTTCAAACAATCTCAGAGGATTTTGAGCTTGAATGCCTAGATTTCTAAGTAGAGTCCATGAATATATTTATATCCCTGGAAAATATTAATGTTTGCAAGTAAAGGACCAGGAATGCCACTAATGTATTTTGTTTAGTGTATGCTCATTTCAGATTCTAGTTTAAAGTGTATTCAATGATTTGATGACATATTTATGCAGAACCACACATTAATGATTGATAAAGGTTTTAATGTGTATAACCAACTATGTTCTGACGTTACCCTTTGGTAGTACAAAACCAACAGAACTAATCTATTAATTTTTTTGTTGTTGTTTTTTGTCCAAAAAAAAAAAAAAAACTACATGTGGTTAGGAGCCATGACTTGCTACTAAGGACTTTATATGGATAATACAAGCCCAATATCGAAAGCTATGCATAATGTATATATTCACAAACTATTATCCATATCTTATATTGGAGATAGCTTAGTGTTATTTTAACTTATGGGGAACGTATGTTTCTTCACTACCATTTACGCTATGCATTCTAGGTATTTCGAGGCAGTTGGTAGTGTGTGTTTTGCTACCACAAACATATTTGATTGTGGGACTTTTATATCAGCTTATATATATATATATATATATATATATATATATATATATATATATATATATATATTGTTAGAATTCCAAAGGAAAAAATGAATGAAAACATACATAAAGTCCCACATCGCCAAAATTTCAAAACCATTCCAATATATATATGGCTTTGCAATGAGGAGTTTAGGGGCCTGGGGCTCCTAAATGTATTCTTCGTTGTGAGGAGGGAGATCATGCATCTCCACCACACACGCGCGCGCCGCCGCCGTCCGACCGGTTCCGGTTCGGGTCTAATTTTCCTGCAAAACTGGGCCGGGTTTTTTTTTTAAAACATTTGCAGACGAACGAACAGATGCGACTGTTCATAAGCGGACGCGGTTAAATGAAGAGGCGCAACCCGTTAGTGACGAACAGAAGCGGGTGCGATCCATTGGAGGCGAACAGAAGCAGGTGCGACCCGTTAGAGGCGAACAGGTGCGGCCTGACTGATGAGACGCGACTGAACAGAAGCGGGCACACGAACAGTAACGATTAAAAGAAACGGGCGCGACCGTTTGGACGAACGGTTGCAGACGCGACCGTTCGAAGGGATGCGGACCAACTATAAATAAGTAGGAAAACTGATCACTTTCCTCACCGAATTTTCTAATCTCTTCTCTTCTGTTAACTACTGTTCTTATATTCAAATCACAGAGTGATATACTCATTACAGTTTCGAGCGGAATTCGACTGTTGTATCTTGGGAGAATTTTGAAATAAAATGGATTTTCAAAAAGAAAATGAAAGCATATGGCTCTATCGACAAGTATAAAGCCAGATTAGTAGCCAAAGGATATCGTCAAAAAGAAGGAGTAGACTTTTTTGATACATATTCGCCGGTAACACGAATAACCTCTATAAGAATGTTAATAGCAATTGCATCCATCTATAATCTAGAGATTCATCAGACGGATGTAAAAACAGCATTCTTAAATGGAAATCTCGATAAGGAGATTTACATGGAGCAACCTGAGGGATTTATTTCCAAAGGAAATGAAAACAAAGTCTGTAGATTAGTAAAATCATTATACGGACTAAACAAGCTCCAAAACAATGGCACGAAAAATTTGATAGTGTCATGATAAGAAATGATTTTCGTATAAATGAATGCGATAAGTGTGTTTATTATAAACAAATTGGACAATCGCATGTGCTGATTTGTCTATATGTAGACGATATGCTAATATTTGGTCTAAATACTCAAGTCATAGAGACCATAAAGAAAATGTTAACTAGCAATTTCGATATGAAAGACTTAGGAGTTGCAGACGTTATTTTGGGAATCAAAATAATAAGAACTCCTAATGGAATTGAATTGTCTCAGTCACACTATGTAGACAAAGTGATTGAAAGATTTCAAAATTTTGGAATTAAAGGAGTGAATACCCCTTTTAATCCATCAGAAGTACTGCACAAAAACACTAATGAGAGTGTAATGCAACTGGAATATTCTCGTGTAATAGGCTGTCTCATGTATCTCATGAATTGCACAAGACCAGATATAGCTTATGCAGTAAGTCGATTGAGCAGGTATACAAGCAATCCAGGAAAGGAACACTGGAAAGCACTAATGAGAGTGCTTGGATATTTAAAAAATACCTCTAACTATTCCTTACATTATGGAAAATATCCTGCCGTCTTAGAAGGATATAGTGATGCAAACTGGATTGCAGATTCAGAGGAATCAAAATCAACGAGTGGTTATGTCTTTACCCTAGCAGGGGCAGCGGTGACATGGAAATCTACTAAACAAACATGCATAGCTCGATCCACTATGGAATCAGTGTTCATTGCATTAGATAAAGCAGGCGAAGAAGCAGAATGGCTTCGTCACTTTTTAGAAGATATTCCGTTTTGGCCTAAACCTGTACCGGCCATATGCATACACTGTGATAACCAAGCAGCGCTAAGCAGAGCGCAAAAATTTGTATATAATGGAAAGTCACGACACATTCGTCGACGCCATAATACAGTTAGGCAGTTACTCTCAAATGGAACTATTTCCATAGATTATGTGAGAACAAATGATAACCTAGCGGATCCATTTACTAAAGGTTTATCAAGAGAGAAAATTGACTGCGCATCGAGGGGAATGGGCTTAAAGGCCTAAACCATCAAGAGTTATCTTATACGGAAACCTATCCTAGCGACTGGAGATCCCACGGACTAGGATCAATAGGCAAACCAGTTCTGAATAACTCAAGAAGTAATGTATTTGTTTGGACATAGTCCACTTCCATTCCTATGGTGCATAATATAAATGCATGCCTACAGAAGCATTTAAAGGTTAAAACTATGTTTTTTAATGATGACCATATCTTGAATATAACAAGTGGGGTATTTGTAGGATACTCTTAATGGTTGTGATCACCTATGTAAGTGTGAGCTGGGTCGGCTCTATGAGAATTTTACAAGGCTTTAAATTCTCTATAACACTCGCAGAACCAAGTACTGTTCAGGACCAAAATGAACACAACCAAGAAATTGGATGAGAAGGGAATCAATGCTTCGTAAACCTTATTGTCTGGATATACAATAAAGGCTGACGGTTCAAGATGAAATATTTCACCGATTAGCCAAGTAAATCCGATAAGTTTTAACTAGGGAAAGTTCAAAGTGAAATATCTACTTATCCACGATAAAGCATTAATTCCATATATACTCTGTGATATTTCGCTTTGTGTGGGGGATATGTATATTATCATTCATGTGGGGGATTGTTAGAATTCCAAAGGAAAAAATGAATGAAAACATACATAAAGTCCCACATCGCCAAAATTTCAAAACCATTCCAATATATATATGGCTTTGCAATGAGGAGGTTGGGGGCCTGGGGCTCCCAAATGTATGCTTCGTTGTGAGGAGGGAGATCATGCATCTCCACCACACACGCGCGCGCCGCCGCCGTCCGAACCGGGCCGGGCTCGGGTTCGGGTTCGGGTCTAATATGATTCTAATTTTCCTACAAAACTGGGCCGGGTTTTTTTTTTAAAACATTTGCAGACGAACGAACAGATGCGACTGTTCATAAGCGGACGCGGTTAAATGAAGAGGCGCGACCCGTTAGTGACGAACAGAAGCGGGTGCGACCCATTGGAGGCGAACAGAAGCGGGTGCGACCCGTTAGATGCGAACAGGTGCGGCCTGACTGATGAGACGCGACTGAACAGAAGCGGGCACACGAACAGTAACGATTAAAAGAAACGGGCGCGACCGTTTGGACGAACGGTTGCAGACGCGACCGTTCGAAGGGATGCGGACCAACTATAAATAAGTAGGAAAACTGATCACTTTCCTCACCGAATTTTCTAATCTCTTCTCTTCTGTTAGCTACTGTTCTTATATTCAAATCACAGAGTGATATACTCATTACAGTTTCGAGCGGAATTCGTCTGTTGTATCTTGGGAGAATTTTGAAATAAAATTCTTAAGGAAATCGTTACGACGAGCCTCAGACGTTATCCGGTTAGAATTCTCAATTCTTTCTTCTATTTTGTTATACTGTTTAATCAAAATAGTATAACGTTGTTGTTGTAATTCATTTACAACGTTCATATTGTTATAATATTTACTACAGAATTCCAGTGTAGTGGAAATCTGAGTTATAAACTTGTGCGACGAGTTTATATTTGATTATTCTCTGTTTTGGTATACTAGACGTATAACATCTTAAGAATTTTTCTGTTTTCTTACTAAAACAGAGATGGCGACTGTAGAATTTTCAAAAAATACTACTCACAACAGACCTGAACCGTTCAAGGGAGATGGTGATGATTTCTTGACATGGCAGAATCAGATGTTATTTTATCTCACCACGCTCGGTCTACAAAAGTACCTCGACGAGGAGGAACCGATTCCTGCAACAGGCAAGGAAGCAGAGGTGAATATGTGGAAGCATTCCGATTTTTTATGCAGAAACTATATTCTGAATTGTCTCGACAAGGTGCTGTACAAAGTATATCAGCCTTTAAAGACGTCAAAAGAACTCTGGAATGCACTTACCGCAAAATACAAGACGCAGAATATCAGTCTTAAGAAATTTATTGTAGACAAATTCATGGACTACAAGATGGTTGACTCCAAACCAGTAACCGCTCAACTGCATGAACTGCAAATCATCATTCATGAACTCGAGGCGGAAGGTCATAAGGTTGGAGAATCATTTCTGGTCGAAGCCATCACGGGAAAACTGCCGCCGTCGTGGAGAGATTACCGCAATTATCTAAAGCATAAAAAGAAGGAAATCTCTTTGCAGGATCTCATAGTCCGATTAAAAATCGAGGCGGATAACCGTGCAGTTACAAAACCAAGCGAGGAGGCATTTGTGGCTGAAGGGTCGAAGACCAAAAACAAAAAGAAGAGTTTCCAGAAGAAAAGGAAAGCTCAAGACAACAAACCAAAAGACAACAAACGAACCAAGAAGTTTAATGGCGAATGTTGGGTTTGTGGAAAAGTTGGACATGCCGCTAAAGATTGCAGACACAAGAAGGAACGCAATAAAGAGGCAAATATAGTGGATAACATGGAAGTAGACGAGTCCAACTTCTCGGCGGTAGTATCTGAATGCAATCTGGTTCAGAATCCTAACCAATGGTGGGTAGATACAGGTGCTACTCGTCATGTTTGTTCTGACAAATCCATGTTTTCTACATATCAGAAATTCGATCACGAAGAAAAACTCTACATGGGTAATTCTGCAGTTTCCATGATCGAAGGCAGTGGCACAGTAATCCTCAAGTTTACTTCTGGAAAAACTGTTAAGTTGAATGACGTGCTCCATGTTTCAGACATACGCAAGAATCTCATCTCTGGTGCAGTCCTATCAAAGAAGGGATTCAAGATGGTTTTTGAGTCAGACAAGATGGTTCTGTCCAAAGCTGGAATATATATATAGGAAGGGGATATTTATGTGATGGCCTATTTAAGGCAAATGTAGCCGTTATCGGCAATAAAACTATGTATTCTGATTGTGCTATTAATAAAATTGAAGTTTCTTATTTGCTTGAGCACGAAATTTTACTATGGCACTATAGATTAGGACACATAAACTTTCGAAAAATGAAGAAATTATCAAACTTGGGATTGATTCCAAATTTCCAAGTAGATAAAAACTACAAATGTGAGACATGTGTAGAAGCAAAAATGGTCAAACAACCATTTAAATCTGTTGACAGAAGCACCGAACCATTAGGTTTGGTACATACAGATTTATGTGATTTCAAATCACTACCTACAAGAGGTGGGAAAAAGTATTTCATTACTTTCATTGATGATTATACGCGATATTGCTATGTATATCTTTTAAATCGTAAAGATGAAGCAATAACAGCGTTTATAAAATACAAGGCTGAGGTAGAAAATCAATTAAATAAAAAGATCAAGATATTAAGATCTGATCGAGGTGGAGAGTATGAATCACCATTTGAACAATTCTGTGAAGAAAATGGAATAATTCATCAAACAACGGCTCCATATTCACCACAACAAAATGGTGTAGCCAAGAGGAAGAATAGAACGTTAAAAGACATGATTACTGCCATGCTTTTAACTTCTGCTCTACCGACGAACTTGTGGGGGGAAGCCTTAAATATGTCTAATCACATATTAAACAAAGTTCCTCACAATAAAACGGGAACAATTCCATATGAGATATGGAGAGGACACAAACCAAGCTTTAAATACCTCAAAGTGTGGGGGTGCTTGGCAAAAGTTCCTGTTCCGCCTCCCAAGAGAGTCAAACTTGGACCGAAAATAGTAGATTGTTATTATCTTGGGCCAGCCCAAAATAGTAGTGCCTACAGATTTTTGGTATTCAAGTCTGATATAAATGATATTCATGTAAATACAATCATGGAATCAAGAGATGCCTCGTTCTTTGAAGATGTGTTCCCACATAAAAGAAACGATGGAAATCCTGTCCCAAAAAGGACAAGAGATAACAGAAATGAGACATGTAAAGATGAAACTCATCAGGACAACGAGGAGGTTGAACCAAGAAGAAGCGTAAGGGCAAGAACTTCCAAAACATTTGGTTCGGATTTTTTAACTTATATGTTAGAACACGAACCTCAAACGTACAAGGAAGCAATGTCATCTTCTGAATCCTCATGTTGGAAAGAAGCAATCCAAAGTGAGATTGATTCAATTCTAAGTAATAAAACTTGGGAAATTGTTGATATTCCACCAGGAATAAAACCAATTGGCTGCAAATGGATTTTCAAAAAGAAAATGAAAGCATATGGCTCTATCGACAAGTATAAAGCCAGATTAGTTGCCAAAGGATATCGTCAAAAAGAAGGAGTAGACTTTTTTGATACATATTCGCCGGTAACACGAATAACCTCTATAAGAATGTTAATAGCAATTGCATCCATCTATAATCTAGAGATTCATCAGATGGATGTAAAAACAGCATTCTTAAATGGAAATCTCGATGAGGAGATTTACATGGAGCAACCTGAGGGATTTATTTCCAAAGGAAAGGAAAACAAAGTCTGTAGATTAGTAAAATCATTATACGGACTAAAACAAGCTCCAAAACAATGGCACGAAAAATTTGATAGTGTCATGATAAGAAATGGTTTTCGTATAAATGAATGCGATAAGTGTGTTTATTATAAACAAATTGGACAATCATATGTGCTGATTTGTCTATATGTAGACGATATGCTAATATTTGGTCCAAATACTCAAGTCATAGAGACCATAAAGAAAATGTTAACTAGCAATTTCGATATGAAAGACTTAGGAGTTGCAGACGTTATTTTGGGAATCAAAATAATAAGAACTCCTAATGGAATTGAATTGTCTCAGTCACACTATGTAGACAAAGTGATTGAAAGATTTCAAAATTTTGGAATTAAAGGAGTGAATACCCCTTTTAATCCATCAGAAGTACTGCACAAAAACACTAATGAGAGTGTAATGCAACTGGAATATTCTCGTGTAATAGGCTGTCTCATGTATCTCATGAATTGCACAAGACCAGATATAGCTTATGCAGTAAGTCGATTGAGCAGGTATACAAGCAATCCAGGAAAGGAACACTGGAAAGCACTAATGAGAGTGCTTGGATATTTAAAAAATACCTCTAACTATTCCTTACATTATGGAAAATATCCTGCCGTCTTAGAAGGATATAGTGATGCAAACTGGATTGCAGATTCAGAGGAATCAAAATCAACGAGTGGTTATGTCTTTACCCTAGCAGGGGCAGCGGTGTCATGGAAATCTACTAAACAAACATGCATAGCTCGATCCACTATGGAATCAGTGTTCATTGCATTAGATAAAGCAGGCGAAGAAGCAGAATGGCTTCGTCACTTTTTAGAAGATATTCCGTTTTGGCCTAAACCTGTACCGGCCATATGCATACACTGTGATAACCAAGCAGCGCTAAGCAGAGCGCAAAAATTTGTATATAATGGAAAGTCACGACACATTCGTCGACGCCATAATACAGTTAGGCAGTTACTCTCAAATGGAACTATTTCCATAGATTATGTGAGAACAAATGATAACCTAGCGGATCCAATTACTAAAGGTTTATCAAGAGAGAAAATTGACTGCGCATCGAGGGGAATGGGCTTAAAGGCCTAAACCATCAAGAGTTATCTTATACGGAAACCTATCCTAGCGACTGGAGATCCCACGGACTAGGATCAATAGGCAAACCAGTTCTGAATAACTCAAGAAGTAATGTATTTGTTTGGACATAGTCCAATTCCATTCCCATGGTGCATAATATAAATGCATGCCTACAGAAGCATTTAAAGGTTAAAACTATGTTTTTTAATGACGACCATAGCTTGAATATAACAAGTGGGGTATTTGTAGGATACTCTTAGTGGTTGCGATCACCTATGTAAGTGTGAGCTGGGTCGGCTCTATGAGAATTTTACAAGGCTTTAAATTCTCTATAACACTCGCAGAACCAAGTACTGTTCAGGACCAAAATGAACACAACCAAGAAATTGGATGAGAAGGGAATCAATGCTTCGTAAACCTTATTGTCTGGATATACAATAAAGGCTGACGGTTCAAGATAAAATATTTCACCGATTAGCCAAGTAAATCCGATAAGTTTTAACTAGGGAAAGTTCAAAGTGAAATATCTACTTATCCACGATAAAGCATTAATTCCATATATACTCTGTGATATTTCGCTTTGTGTGGGGGATATGTATATTATCATTCATGTGGGGGATTGTTAGAATTCCAAAGGAAAAAATGAATGAAAACATACATAAAGTCCCACATCGCCAAAATTTCAAAACCATTCCAATATATATATGGCTTTGCAATGAGGAGGTTGGGGGCCTGGGGCTCCCAAATGTATGCTTCGTTATGAGGAGGGAGATCATGCATCTCCACCAGACATGCGCGCGCGCCGCCGCCGTCCGTCCGACCGGGCCGGGCCGGGCTCGGGTTCGGGTTCGGGTCTAATATGATTCTAATTTTCCTGCAAAACTGGGCCGGGTTTTTTTTTAAAACATTTGCAGACGAACGAACAGATGCGACTGTTCATAAGCGGACGCGGTTAAATGAAGAGGCGCGACCCGATAGTGACGAACAGAAGCGGGTGCGACCCATTGGAGGCGAACAGAAGCGGGTGCGACCCGTTAGAGGCGAACAGGTGCGGCCTGACTGATGAGACGCGACTGAACAGAAGCGGGCACACGAACAGTAACGATTAAAAGAAACGGGCGCGACCGTTTGGACGAACGGTTGCAGACGCGAACGTTCGAAGGGATGCGGACCAACTATAAATAAGTAGGAAAACTGATCACTTTCCTCACCGAATTTTCTAATCTCTTCTCTTCTGTTAACTACTATTCTTATATTCAAATCACAGAGTGATATACTCATTACAGTTTCGAGCGGAATTCGTCTGTTGTATCTTGGGAGAATTTTGAAATAAAATTCTTAAGGAAATCGTTACGACGAGCCTCAGACGTTATCCGGTTAGAATTCTCAATTCTTTCTTCTATTTTGTTATACTGTTTATTCAAAATAGTATAACGTTGTTGTTGTAATTCATTTACAATGTTCATATTGTTATAATATTTACTACAGAATTCCAGTGTAGTGGAAATCTGAGTTATAAACTTGTGCGACGAGTTTATATTTGATTATTCTCTGTTTTGGTATACTAGACGTATAACATCTTAAGAATTTTTCTGTTTTCTTACTAAAACAGAGATGGCGACTGTAGAATTTTCAAAAAATACTACTCACAACAGACCTGAACCGTTCAAGGGAGATGGTGATGATTTCTTGACATGGCAGAATCAGATGTTATTTTATCTCACCACGCTCGGTCTACAAAAGTACCTCGACAAGGAGGAACCGATTCCTGCAACAGGCAAGGAAGCAGAGGTGAATATGTGGAAGCATTCCGATTTTTTATGCAGAAACTATATTCTGAATTGTCTCGACAAGGTGCTATACAAAGTATATCAGCCTTTAAAGACGTCAAAAGAACTCTGGAATGCACTTACCGCAAAATACAAGACGCAGAATATCAGTCTTAAGAAATTTATTGTAGACAAATTCATGGACTACAAGATGGTTGACTCCAAACCAGTAACCGCTCAACTGCATGAACTGCAAATCATCATTCATGAACTCGAGGCGGAAGGTCATAAGGTTGGAGAATCATTTCTGGTCGAAGCCATCACGGGAAAACTGCCGCCGTCGTGGAGAGATTACCGCAATTATCTAAAGCATAAAAAGAAGGAAATCTCTTTGCAGGATCTCATAGTCCGATTAAAAATCGAGGCGGATAACCGTGCAGTTACAAAACCAAGCGAGGAGGCATTTGTGGCTGAAGGGTCGAAGACCAAAAACAAAAAGAAGAGTTTCCAGAAGAAAAGGAAAGCTCAAGACAACAAACCAAAAGACAACAAACGAACCAAGAAGTTTAATGGCGAATGTTGGGTTTGTGGAAAAGTTGGACATGCCGATAAAGATTGCAGACACAAGAAGGAACGCAATAAAGAGGCAAATATAGTGGATAACATGGAAGTAGACGAGTCCAACTTCTCGGCGGTAGTATCTGAATGCAATCTGGTTCAGAATCCTAACCAATGGTGGGTAGATACAGGTGCTACTCGTCATGTTTGTTCTGACAAATCCATGTTTTCTACGTATCAGAAATTCGATCACGAAGAAAAACTCTACATGGGTAATTCTGCAGTTTCCATGATCGAAGGCAGTGGCACAGTAATCCTCAAGTTTACTTCTGGAAAAACTGTTAAGTTGAATGACGTGCTCCATGTTCCAGACATACGTAAGAATCTCATCTCTGGTGCAGTCCTATCAAAGAAGGGATTCAAGATGGTGTTTGAGTCAGACAAGATGGTTCTGTCCAAAGCTGGAATATATATATAGGAAGGGGATATTTATGTGATGGCCTATTTAAGGCAAATGTAGCCGTTATCGGCAATAAAACTATGTATTCTGATTGTGCTATTAATAAAATTGAAGTTTCTTATTTGCTTGAGCACGAAATTTTACTATGGCACGATAGATTAGGACACATAAACTTTTGAAAAATGAAGAAATTATCAAACTTGGGATTGATTCCAAATTTCCAAGTAGATAAAAACTACAAATGTGAGACATGTGTAGAAGCAAAAATGGTCAAACAACCATTTAAATCTGTTGACAGAAGCACCGAACCATTAGGTTTGGTACATACAGATTTATGTGATTTCAAATCACTACCTACAAGAGGTGGGAAAAAGTATTTCATTACTTTCATTGACGATTATACGCGATATTGCTATGTATATCTTTTAAATCGTAAAGATGAAGCAATAACAGCGTTTATAAAATACAAGGCTGAGGTAGAAAATCAGTTAAATAAAAAGATCAAGATATTAAGATCTGATCGAGGTGGAGAGTATGAATCACCATTTGAACAATTCTGTGAAGAAAATGGAATAATTCATCAAACAACGGCTCCATATTCACCACAACAAAATGGTGTAGCCGAGAGGAAGAATAGAACGTCAAAAGACATGATTACTGCCATGCTTTTAACTTCTGGTCTACCGACGAACTTGTGGGGGGAAGCCTTAAATATGTCTAATCACATATTAAACAAAGTTCCTCACAATAAAACGGGAACAATTCCATATGAGATATGGAGAGGACACAAACCAAGCTTTAAATACCTCAAAGTGTGGGGGTGCTTGGCAAAAGTTCCTGTTCCGCCTCCCAAGAGAGTCAAACTTGGACCGAAAACAGTAGATTGTTATTATCTTGGGCCAGCCCAAAATAGTAGTGCCTACAGGTTTTTGGTATTCAAGTCTGATATAAATGATATTCATGTAAATACAATCATGGAATCAAGAGATGCCTCGTTCTTTGAAGATGTGTTCCCACATAAAAGAAACGATGGAAATCCTGTCCCAAAAAGGACAAGAGATAAAAGAAATGAGACATGTAAAGATGAAACTCATCAGGACAACGAGGAGGTTGAACCAAGAAGAAGCGTAAGGGCAAGAACTTCCAAAACATTTGGTTCGGATTTTTTAACTTATATGTTAGAACACGAACCTCAAACGTACAAGGAAGCAATGTCATCTTCTGAATCCTCATGTTGGAAAGAAGCAATCCAAAGTGAGATTGATTCAATTCTAAGTAATAAAACTTGGGAAATTGTTGATATTCCACCATGAATAAAACCAATTGGCTGCAAATGGATTTTCAAAACGAAAATGAAAGCATATGGCTCTATCGACAAGTATAAAGCCAGATTAGTAGCCAAAGGATATCGTCAAAAAGAAGGAGTAGACTTTTTTGATACATATTCGCCGGTAACACGAATAACCTCTATAAGAATGTTAATAGCAATTGCATCCATCCATAATCTAGAGATTCATCAGATGGATGTAAAAACAGCATTCTTAAATGGAAATCTCGATGAGGAGATTTACATGGAGCAACCTGAGGGATTTATTTCCAAAGGAAATGAAAACAAAGTCTGTAGATTAGTAAAATCATTATACGGACTAAAACAAGCTCCAAAACAATGGCACGAAAAATTTGATAGTGTCATGATAAGAAATGGTTTTCGTATAAATGAATGCGATAAGTGTGTTTATTATAAACAAATTGGACAATCATATGTGCTGATTTGTCTATATGTAGACGATATGCTAATATTTGGTCCAAATACTCAAGTCATAGAGACCATAAAGAAAATGTTAACTAGCAATTTCGATATGAAAGACTTAGGAGTTGCAGACGTTATTTTGGGAATCAAAATAATAAGAACTCCTAATGGAATTGAATTGTCTCAGTCACACTATGTAGACAAAGTGATTGAAAGATTTCAAAATTTTGGAATTAAAGGAGTGAATACCCCTTTTAATCCATCAGAAGTACTGCACAAAAACACTAATGAGAGTGTAATGCAACTGGAATATTCTCGTGTAATAGGCTGTCTCATTTATCTCATGAATTGCACAAGACACGATATAGCTTATGCAGTAAGTCGATTGAGAAGGTATACAAGCAATCCAGGAAAGGAACACTGGATAGCACTAATGAGAGTGCTTGGATATTTAAAAAATACCTCTAACTATTCCTTACATTATGGAAAATATCCTACCGTCTTAGAAGGATATAGTGATGCAAACTGGATTGCAGATTCAGAGGAATCAAAATCAACGAGTGGTTATGTCTTTACCCTAGCAGGGGCAGCGGTGTCATGGAAATCTACTAAACAAACATGCATAGCTCGATCCACTATGGAATCAGAGTTCATTGCATTAGATAAAGCAGGCGAAGAAGCAGAATGGCTTCGTCACTTTTTAGAAGATATTCCGTTTTGGCCTAAACCTGTACCGGCCATATGCATACACTGTGATAACCAAGCAGCGCTAAGCAGAGCGCAAAACTTTGTATATAATGGAAAGTCACGACACATTCGTCGACGCCATAATACAGTTAGGCAGTTACTCTCAAATGGAACTATTTCCATAGATTATGTGAGAACAAATGATAACCTAGCGGATCCATTTACTAAAGGTTTATCAAGAGAGAAAATTGACTGCGCATCGAGGGAAATGGGCTTAAAGGCCTAAACCATCAAGAGTTATCTTATACGGAAACCTATCCTAGCGACTGGAGATCCCACGGACTAGGATCAATAGGCAAACCAGTTCTGAATAACTCAAGAAGTAATGTATTTGTTTGGACATAGTCCAATTCCATTCCTATGGTGCATAATATAAATGCATGCCTACAGAAGCATTTAAAGGTTAAAACTATGTTTCTTAATGATGACCATATCTTGAATATAACAAGTGGGGTATTTGTAGGATACTCTTAGTGGTTGCGATCACCTATGTAAGTGTGAGCTGGGTCGGCTCTATGAGAATTTTACAAGGCTTTAAATTCTCTATAACACTCGCAGAACCAAGTACTGTTCAGGACCAAAATGAACACAACCAAGAAATTGGATGAGAAGGGAATCAATGCTTCGTAAACCTTATTGTCTGGATATACAATAAAGGCTGACGGTTCAAGATGAAATATTTCACCGATTAGCCAAGTAAATCCGATAAGTTTTAACTAGGGAAAGTTCAAAGTGAAATATCTACTTATCCACGATAAAGCATTAATTCCATATATACTCTGTGATATTTCGCTTTGTGTGGGGGATATGTATATTATCATTCATGTGGGGGATTGTTAGAATTCCAAAGGAAAAAATGAATGAAAACATACATAAAGTCCCACATCGCCAAAATTTCAAAACCATTCCAATATATATATGGCTTTGCAATGAGGAGGTTGGGGGCCTGGGGCTCCCAAATGTATGCTTCGTTGTGAGGAGGGAGATCATGCATCTCCACCACACACGCGCGCGCGCCGCCGCCGTCCGTCCGACCGAACCGGGCCGGGCTCGGGTTCGGGTCTAATATGATTCTAATTTTCCTGCAAAACTGGGCCGGGTTTTTTTTTTAAAACATTTGCAGACGAACGAACAGATGCGACTGTTCATAAGCGGACGCGGTTAAATGAAGAGGCGCGACCCGTTAGTGACGAACAGAAGCGGGTGCGACCCATTGGAGGCGAACAGAAGAGGGTGCGACCCGTTAGAGGCGAACAGGTGCGGCCTGACTGATGAGACGCGACTGAACAGAAGCGGGCACACGAACAGTAACGATTAAAAGAAACGGGCGCGACCGTTTGGACGAACGGTTGCAGACGCGACCGTTCGAAGGGATGCAGACCAACTATAAATAATTAGGAAAACTGATCACTTTCCTCACCGAATTTTCTAATCTCTTCTCTTCTGTTAACTACTGTTCTTATATTCAAATCACAGAGTGATATACTCATTACAGTTTCGAGCGGAATTCGTCTGTTGTATCTTGGGAGAATTTTAAAATAAAATTCTTAAGGAAATCGTTACGACGAGCCTCAGACATTATCCGGTTAGAATGCTCAATTCTTTCTTCTATTTTGTTATACTGTTTATTCAAAATAGTATAACGTTGTTGTTGTAATTCATTTACAACGTTCATATTGTTATAATATTTACTACAGAATTCCAGTGTAGTGGAAATCTGAGTTATAAACTTGTGCGTCGAGTTTATATTTGATTATTCTCTGTTTTGGTATACTAGACGTATAACATCTTAAGAATTTTTCTGTTTTCTTACTAAAACAGAGATGGCGACTGTAGAATTTTCAAAAAATACTACTCACAACAGACCTGAACCGTTCAAGGGAGATGGTAATGATTTCTTGACATGGCAGAATCAGATGTTATTTTATCTCACCACGCTCGGTCTACAAAAGTACCTCGACGAGGAGGAACCGATTCCTGCAACAGGCAAGGAAGCAGAGGTGAATATGTGGAAGCATTCCCATTTTTTATGCAGAAACTATATTCTGAATTGTCTCGACAAGGTGCTATACAAAGTATATCAGCCTTTAAAGACGTCAAAAGAACTCTGGAATGCACTTACCGCAAAATACAAGACGCAGAATATCAGTCTTAAGAAATTTATTGTAGACAAATTCATGGACTACAAGATGGTTGACTCCAAACCAGTAACCGCTTAACTGCATGAACTGCAAATCATCATTCATGAACTCGAGGCGGAAGGTCATAAGGTTGGAGAATCATTTCTGGTCGAAGCCATCACGGGAAAACTGCCGCCGTCGTGGAGAGATTACCGTAATTATCTAAATCATAAAAAGAAGGAAATCTCTTTGTAGGATCTCATAGTCCGATTAAAAATCGAGGCGGATAACCGTGCAGTTACAAAACCAAGCGAGGAGGCATTTGTGGCTGAAGGGTCGAAGACCAAAAACAAAAAGAAGAGTTTCCAGAAGAAAAGGAAAGCTCAAGACAACAAACCAAAAGACAACAAACGAACCAAGAGTTTAATGGCGAATGTTGGGTTTGTGGAAAAGTTGGACATGCCGCTAAAGATTGCAGACACAAGAAGGACGCAATAAAGAGGCAAATATAGTGGATAACATGGAAGTAGACGAGTCCAACTTCTCGGTGGTAGTATCTGAATGCAATCTGGTTCAAAATCCTTACCAATGGTGGGTAGATACAGGTGCTACTCGTCATGTTTGTTCTGACAAATCCATGTTTTCTACATATCAGAAATTCGATCACGAAGAAAAACTCTACATGGTTAATTCTGCAGTTTCCATGATCGAAGGCAGTGGCACAGTAATCCTCAAGTTTACTTCTGGAAAAACTGTTAAGTTGAATGACGTGCCCCATGTTCCAGACATACGCAAGAATCTCATCTCTGGTGCAGTCCTATCAAAGAAGGGATTCAAGATGGTGTTTGAGTCAGACAAGATGGTTCTGTCCAAAGCTGGAATGTATATATAGGAAGGGGATATTTATGTGATGGCCTATTTAAGGCAAATGTAGCCGTTATCGGCAATAAAACTATGTATTCTGATTGTGCTATTAATAAAATTGAAGTTTCTTATTTGCTTGAGCATGAAATTTTACTATGGCACGATAGATTAGGACACATAAACTTTCGAAAAATGAAGAAATTATCAAACTTGGGATTGATTCCAAATTTCCAAGTAGATAAAAACTACAAATGTGAGACATGTGTAGAAGCAAAAATGGTCAAACAACCATTTAAATCTGTTGACAGAAGCACCGAACCATTAGGTTTGGTACATACAGATTTATGTGATTTCAAATCACTACCTACAAGAGGTGGGAAAAAGTATTTCTTTACTTTCATTGACGATTATACGCGATATTGCTATGTATATCTTTTAAATCATAAAGATGAAGCAATAACAGCGTTTATAAAATACAAGGCTGAGGTAGAAAATCAGTTAAATAAAAAGATCAAGATATTAAGATCTGATCGAGGTGGAGAGTATGAATCACCATTTGAACAATTCTGTGAAGAAAATGGAATAATTCATCAAACAACGGCTCCATATTCACCACAACAAAATGGTGTAGCCGAGAGGAAGAATAGAACGTTAAAAGACATGATTACTACCATGCTTTTAACTTCTGGTCTACCGACGAACTTGTGGGGGGAAGCCTTAAATATGTCTAATCACATATTAAACAAAGTTCCTCACAATAAAACGGGAACAATTCCATATGAGATATGGAGAGGACACAAACCAAGCTTTAAATACCTCAAAGTGTGGGGGTGCTTGGCAAAAGTTCCTGTTCCGCCTCCCAAGAGAGTCAAACTTGGACCGAAAACAGTAGATTGTTATTATCTTGGGCCAGCCCAAAATAGTAGTGCCTACAGATTTTTGGTATTCAAGTCTGATATAAATGATATTCATGTAAATACAATCATGGAATCAAGAGATGCCTCATTCTTTGAAGATGTGTTCCCACATAAAAGAAACGATGGAAATCCTGTCCCAAAAAGGACAAGAGATAACAGAAATGAGACATGTAAAGACGAAACTCATCAGGACAACGAGGAGGTTGAACCAAGAAGAAGCGTAAGGGCAAGAACTTCCAAAACATTTGCTTCGGATTTTTTAACTTATATGTTAGAACACGAACCTCAAACGTACAAGGAAGCAATGTCATCTTCTGAATCCTCATGTTGGAAAGAAGCAATCCAAAGTGAGATTGGTTCAATTCTAAGTAATAAAACTTGGGAAATTGTTGATATTCCACCAGGAATAAAACCAATTGGCTGCAAATGGATTTTCAAAAAGAAAATGAAAGCATATGGCTCTATCGACAAGTATAAAGCCAGATTAGTAGCCAAAGGATATCGTCAAAAAGAAGGAGTAGACTTTTTTGATACATATTCGTCGGTAACACGAATAACCTCTATAAGAATGTTAATAGCAATTGCATCCATCTATAATCTAGAGATTCATCAGATGGATGTAAAAACAGCATTCTTAAATGGAAAGGAACACTGGAAAGCACTATGTAGACAAAGTGATTGAAAGATTTCAAAATTTTGGAATTAAAGGAGTGAATACCCCTTTTAATCCATCAGAAGTACTGCACAAAAACACTAATGAGAGTGTAATGCAACTGGAATATTCTCGTGTAATAGGCTGTCTCATGTATCTCATGAATTGCACAAGACCAGATATAGATTATGCAGTAAGTCGATTGAGCAGGTATACAAGCAATCCAGGAAAGGAACACTGGAAAGCACTAATGAGAGTGCTTGGATATTTAAAAAATACCTCTAACTATTCCTTACATTATGGAAAATATCCTGCCGTCTTAGAAGGATATAGTGATGCAAACTAGATTGCAGATTCAGAGGAATCAAAATCAACGAGTGGTTATGTCTTTACCCTAGCAGGGGCAGCGGTGTCATGGAAATCTACTAAACAAACATGCATAGCTCGATCCACTATGGAATCAGAGTTCATTGCATTAGATAAAGTAGGCGAAGAAGCAGAATGGCTTCGTCACTTTTTAGAAGATATTCCGTTTTGGCCTAAACCTGTACCGGCCATATGCATACACTGTGATAACCAAGCAGCGCTAAGCAGAGCGCAAAACTTTGTATATAATGGAAAGTCACGACACATTCGTCGACGCCATAATACAGTTAGGCAGTTACTCTCAAATGGAACTATTTCCATAGATTATGTGAGAACAAATGATAACCTAGCGGATCCATTTACTAAAGGTTTATCAAGAGAGAAAATTGACTGCGCATCGAGGGGAATGGGCTTAAAGGCCTAAACCATCAAGAGTTATCTTATACGGAAACCTATCCTAGCGACTGGAGATCCCACGGACTAGGATCAATAGGCAAACCAGTTCTGAATAACTCAAGAAGTAATGTATTTGTTTGGACATAGTCCAATTCCATTCCTATGGTGCATAATATAAATGCATGCCTACAGAAGCATTTAAAGGTTAAAACTATGTTTTTTAATGATGACCATATCTTGAATATAACAAGTGGGGTATTTGTAGGATACTCTTAGTGGTTGCGATCACCTATGTAAGTGTGAGCTGGGTCGGCTCTATGAGAATTTTACAAGGCTTTAAATTCTCTATAACACTCGCAAAACCAAGTACTGTTCAGGACCAAAATGAACACAACCAAGAAATTGGATGAGAAGGGAATCAATGCTTCGTAAACCTTATTGTCTGGATATACAATAAAGGCTGACGGTTCAAGATAAAATATTTCACCGATTAGCCAAGTAAATCCGATAAGTTTTAACTAGGGAAAGTTCAAAGTGAAATATCTACTTATCCACGATAAAGCATTAATTCCATATATACTCTGTGATATTTCGCTTTGTGTGGGGGATATGTATATTATCATTCATGTGGGGGATTGTTAGAATTCCAAAGGAAAAAATGAATGAAAACATACATAAAGTCCCACATCGCCAAAATTTCAAAACCATTCCAATATATATATGGCTTTGCAACGAGGAGGTTGGGGGCCTGGGGCTCCCAAATGTATGCTTCGTTGTGAGGAGGGAGATCATGCATCTCCACCACACGCGCGCGCGCCGCCTCCGTCCGTCCGACCGGGCCGGGCCGGGCTCGGGTTCGGGTTCGGGTTCGGGTCTAATATGATTCTAATTTTCCTGCAAAACTGGGCCGGGTTTTTTTTTTAAACATTTGCAGACGAACGAACAGATGCAACTGTTCATAAGCGGACGCGGTTAAATGAAGAGGCGCGGCCCGTTAGTGACGAACAGAAGCGGGTGCGACCCATTGGAGGCGAACAGAAGCGGGTGCGACCCGTTAGAGGCGAACAGGTGCGGCCTGACTGATGAGACGCGACTGAACAGAAGCGGGCACACGAACAGTAACGATTAAAAGAAACGGGCACGACCGTTTGGACGAACGGTTGCAGACGCGACCGTTCGAAGGGATGCGGACCAACTATAAATAAGTAGGAAAACTGATCACTTTCCTCACCGAATTTTCTAATCTCTTCTCTTCTGTTAACTACTGTTCTTATATTCAAATCACAGAGTGATATACTCATTACAGTTTCGAGCGGAATTCGTCTGTTGTATCTTGGGAGAATTTTGAAATAAAATTCTTAAGGAAATCGTTACGACGAGCCTCAGACATTATCCGGTTAGAATTCTCAATTCTTTCTTCTATTTTGTTATACTGTTTATTCAAAATAGTATAACGTTGTTGTTGTAATTCATTTACAACTTTCATATTGTTATAATTATTACTACAGAATTCCAGTGTAGTGGAAATCTGAGTTATAAACTTGTGCGACGAGTTTGTATTTGATTATTCTCTGTTTTGGTATACTAGACGTATAACATCTTAAGAATTTTTCTGTTTTCTTACTAAAACAGAGATGGCGACTGTAGAATTTTCAAAAAATACTACCCACAACAGACCTGAACCGTTCAAGGGAGATGGTGATGATTTCTTGACATGGCAGAATCAGATGTTATTTTATCTCACCACGCTCGGTCTACAAAAGTACCTCGACGAGGAGGAACCGATTCCTGCAACAGGCAAGGAAGCAAAGGTGAATATGTGGAAGCATTCCGATTTTTTATGCAGAAACTATATTCTGAATTGTCTCGACAAGGTGCTATACAAAGTATATCAGCCTTTAAAGACGTCAAAAGAACTCTGGAATGCACTTACCGCAAAATACAAGAGGCAGAATATTAGTCCTAAGAAATTTATTGTAGACAAATTCATGGACTACAAGATGGTTGACTCCAAACCAGTAACCGCTCAACTGCATGAACTGCAAATCATCATTCATGAACTCGAGGCGGAAGGTCATAAGGTTGGAGAATCATTTCGGGTCGAAGCCATCACGGGAAAACTGCCGCCGTCGCGGAGAGATTACCGCAATTATCTAAAGCATAAAAAGAAGGAAATCTCTTTGCAGGATCTCATAGTCCGATTAAAAATTGAGGCGGATAACCGTGCAGTTACAAAACCAAGCGAGGAGGCATTTGTGGCTGGAGGGTCGAAGACCAAAAACAAAAAGAAGAGTTTCCAGAAGAAAAGGAAAGCTCAAGACAACAAACCAAAAGACAACAAACGAACCAAGAAGTTTAATGGCGAATGTTGGGTTTGTGGAAAAGTTGGACATGCCGCTAAAGATTGCAGACACAAGAAGGAACGCAATAAAGAGGCAAATATAGTGGATAACATGGAAGTAGACGAGTCCAACTTCTCGGCGGTAGTATCTGAATGCAATCTGGTTCAGAATCCTAACCAATGGTGGGTAGATACAGGTGCTACTCGTCATGTTTGTTCTGACAAATCCATGTTTTCTACATATCAGAAATTCGATCACGAAGAAAAACTCTACATGGGTAATTCTGCAATTTCCATGATCGAAGGTAGTGGCACAGTAATCCTCAAGTTTACTTCTGGAAAAACTGTTAAGTTGAATGACGTGCTCCATGTTCCAGACGTACGCAAGAATCTCATCTCTGGTGCAGTCCTATCAAAGAAGGGATTCAAGATGGTGTTTGAGTCAGACAAGATGGTTCTGTCCAAAGCTGGAATATATATATAGGAAGGGGATATTTATGTGATGGCCTATTTAAGGCAAATGTAGCCGTTATCGGCAATAAAACTATGTATTCTGATTGTGCTATTATTAAAATTGAAGTTTCTTATTTGCTTGAGCACGAAATTTTACTATGGCACGATAGATTAGGACACATAAACTTTCGAAAAATGAAGAAATTATCAAACTTGGGATTGATTCCAAATTTCCAAGTAGATAAAAACTACAAATGTGAGACATGTGTAGAAGCAAAAATGGTCAAACAACCATTTAAATCTGTTGACAGAAGCACCGAACCATTAGGTTTGGTACATACAGATTTATGTGATTTCAAATCACTACCTATAAGAGGTGGGAAAAAGTATTTCATTACTTTCATTGACGATTATACGCGATATTGCTATGTATATCTTTTAAATCGTAAAGATGAAGCAATAACAGCGTTTATAAAATACAAGGCTGAGGTAGAAAATCAGTTAAATAAAAAGATCAAGATATTAAGATCTGATCGAGGTGGAGAGTATGAATCACCATTTGAACAATTCTGTGAAGAAAATGGAATAATTCATCAAACAACGGCTCCATATTCACCACAACAAAATGGTGTAGCCGAGAGGAAGAATAGAACGTTAAAAGACATGATTCCTGCCATGCTTTTAACTTCTGGTCTACCGACGAACTTGTGGGGGGAAGCCTTAAATATGTCTAATCACATATTAAACAAAGTTCCTCACAATAAAACGGGAACAATTCCATATGAGATATGGAGAGGACACAAACCAAGCTTTAAATACCTCAAAGTGTGGGGGTGCTTGGCAAAAGTTCCTGTTCCGCCTCCCAAGAGAGTCAAACTTGGACCGAAAACAGTAGATTGTTATTATCTTGGGCCAGCCCAAAATAGTAGTGCCTACAGATTTTTGGTATTCAAGTCTGATATAAATGATATTCATGTAAATACAATCATGGAATCAAGAGATGCCTCGTTCTTTGAAGATGTGTTCCCACGTAAAAGAAACGATGGAAATCCTGTCCCAAAAAGGACAAGAGATAACAGAAATGAGACATGTAAAGATGAAACTCATCAGGACAACGAGGAGGTTGAACCAAGAAGAAGCGTAAGGGCAAGAACTTCCAAAACATTTGGTTCGGATTTTTTAACTTATATGTTAGAACACGAACCTCAAACGTATAAGGAAGCAATGTCATCTTCTGAATCCTCATGTTGGAAAGAAGCAATCCAAAGTGAGATTGATTAAATTCTAAGTAATAAAACTTGGGAAATTGTTGATATTCCACCAGGAATAAAACCAATTGGCTGCAAATGGATTTTCAAAAAGAAAATGAAAGCAGATGGCTCTATCGACAAGTATAAAGCCAGATTAGTAGCCAAAGGATATCGTCAAAAAGAAGGAGTAGACTTTTTTGATACATATTCGCCGGTAACACGAATAACCTCTATAAGAATGTTAATAGCAATTGCATCCATCTATAATCTAGAGATTCATCAGATGGATGTAAAAACAGCATTCTTAAATGGAAATCTCGATGAGGAGATTTACATGGAGCAACCTGAGGGATTTATTTCCAAAGGAAATGAAAACAAAGTCTGTAGATTAGTAAAATCATTATACGGACTAAAACAAGCTCCAAAACAATGGCACGAAAAATTTGATAGTGTCATGATAAGAAATGGTTTTCGTATAAATGAATGCGATAAGTGTGTTTATTATAAACAAATTGGACAATCATATGTGCTGATTTGTCTATATGTAGACGATATGCTAATATTTGGTCCAAATACTCAAGTCAAAGAGACCATAAAGAAAATGTTAACTAGCAATTTCGATATGAAAGACTTAGGAGTTGCAGACGTTATTTTGGGAATCAAAATAATAAGAACTCCTAATGGAATTGAATTGTCTCAGTCACACTATGTAGACAAAGTGATTGAAAGATTTCAAAATTTTGGAATTAAAGGAGTGAATACCCCTTTTAATCCATCAGAAGTACTGCACAAAAACACTAATGAGAGTGTAATGCAACTGGAATATTCTCGTGTAATAGGCTGTCTCATGTATCTCATGAATTGCACAAGACCAGATATAGCTTATGCAGTAAGTCGATTGAGCAGGCATACAAGCAATCCAGGAAAGGAACACTGGAAAGCACTAATGAGAGTGCTTGGATATTTAAAAAATACCTCTAACTATTCCTTACATTATGGAAAATATCCTGCCGTCTTAGAAGGATATAGTGATGCAAACTGGATTGCAGATTCAGAGGAATCAAAATCAACGAGTGGTTATGTCTTTACCCTAGCAGGGGCAGCGGTGTCATGGAAATCTACTAAACAAACATGCATAGCTCGATCCACTATGGAATCAGAGTTCATTGCATTAGATAAAGCAGGCGAAGAAGCAGAATGGCTTCGTCACTTTTTAGAAGATATTCCGTTTTGGCCTAAACCTGTACCGGCCATATGCATACACTGTGATAACCAAGCAGCGCTAAGCAGAGCGCAAAACTTTGTATATAATGGAAAGTCACGACACATTCGTCGACGCCATAATATAGTTAGGCAGTTACTCTCAAATGGAACTATTTCCATAGATTATGTGAGAACAAATGATAACCTAGCGGATCCATTTACTAAAGGTTTATCAAGAGAGAAAATTGACTGCGCATCGAGGGGAATGGGCTTAAAGGCCTAAACCATCAAGAGTTATCTTATACCGAAACCTATCCTAGCGACTGGAGATCCCACGGACTAGGATCAATAGGCAAACCAGTTCTGAATAACTCAAGAAGTAATGTATTTGTTTGGACATAGTCCAATTCCATTCCTATGGTGCTTAATATAAATGCATGCCTACAGAAGCATTTAAAGGTTAAAACTATGTTTTTTAATGATGACCATATCTTGAATATAACATGTGGGGGTATTTGTAGGATACTCTTAATGGTTGCGGTCACCTATGTAAGTGTGAGCTGGGTCGGCTCTATGAGAATTTTACAAGGCTTTAAATTCTCTATAACACTCGCTCAACCAAGTACTGTTCAGGACCAAAATGAACACAACCAAGAAATTGGATGAGAAGGGAATCAATGCTTCGTAAACCTTATTGTCTGGATATACAATAAAGGCTGACGGTTCAAGATGAAATATTTCACCGATTAGCCAAGTAAATCCGATAAGTTTTAACTAGGGAAAGTTCAAAGTGAAATATCTACTTATCCACGATAAAGCATTAATTCCATATATACTCTGTGATATTTTGCTTTGTGTGGGGGATATGTATATTATCATTCATGTGGGGGATTGTTAGAATTCCAAAGGAAAAAATGAATGAAAACATACATAAAGTCCCACATCGCCAAAATTTCAAAACCATTCCAATATATATATGGCTTTGCAATGAGGAGGTTGGGGGCCTGGGGCTCCCAAATGTATGCTTCGTTGTGAGGAGCAAGATCATGCATCTCCACCACACACGCGCGCGCGCCGCCGCCGTCCGTCCGACCGAACCGGGCCGGGTTCGGGTTCGGGTTCGGGTCTAATATGATTCTAATTTTCCTGCAAAACTGGGCCGGGTTTTTTTTAAAACATTTGCAGACGAACGAACAGATGCGACTGTTCATAAGCGGACGCGGTTAAATGAAGAGGCGCGACCCGTTAGTGACGAACAGAAGCGGGTGCGACCCATTGGAGGCGAACAGAAGCGGGTGCGACCCGTTAGAGGCGAACAGGTGCGGCCTGACTGATGAGACGCGACTGAACAGAAGCGGGCACACGAACAGTAACGATTAAAAGAAACGGGCGCGACCGTTTGGACGAACGGTTGCAGACGCGACCGTTCGAAGGGATGCGGACCAACTATAAATAAGTAGGAAAACTGATCACTTTCCACACCGAATTTTCTAATCTCTTCTCTTCTGTTAAATACTGTTCTTATATTCAAATCACAGAGTGATATACTCATTACAGTTTCTAGCGGAATTCGTCTGTTGTATCTTGGGAGAATTTTGAAATAAAATTCTTAAGGAAATCGTTACGACGAGCCTCAGACATTATCCGGTTAGAATTCTCAATTCTTTCTTCTATTTTGTTATACTGTTTATTCAAAATAGTATAACGTTGTTGTTGTAATTCATTTACAACGTTCATATTGTTATAATATTTACTACAGAATTCCAGTGTAGTGGAAATCTGAGTTATAAACTTGTGCGATGAGTTTATATTTGATTATTCTCTGTTTTGGTATAGTAGACGTATAACATCTTAAGAATTTTTCTGTTTTCTTACTAAAACAGAGATGGCGACTGTAGAATTTTCAAAAAATACTACTCACAACAGACCTGAACCGTTCAAGGGAGATGGTGATGATTTCTTGACATGGCAGAATCAGATGTTATTTTATCTCACCACGCTCGGTCTACAAAAGTACCTCGACGAGGAGGAACCGATTCCTGCAACAGGCAAGGAAGCAGAGGTGAATATGTGGAAGCATTCCGATTTTTTATGCAGAAACTATATTCTGAATTGTCTCGACAAGGTGCTATACAAAGTATATCAGCCTTTAAAGACGTCAAAAGAACTCTGGAATGCACTTACCGCAAAATACAAGACGCAGAATATCAGTCTTAAGAAATTTATTGTAGACAAATTCATGGACTATAAGATGGTTGACTCCAAACCAGTAACCGCTCAACTACATGAACTGCAAATCATCATTCATGAACTCGAGGCGGAAGGTCATAAGGTTGGAGAATCATTTCTGGTCGAAGCCATCACGGGAAAACTGCCGCCGTCGTGGAGAGATTACCGCAATTATCTAAAGCATAAAAAGAAGGAAATCTCTTTGCAGGATCTCATAGTCCGATTAAAAATCGAGGCGGATAACCGTGCAGTTACAAAACCAAGCGAGGAGGCATTTGTGGCTGAAGGGTCGAAGACCAAAAACAAAAAGAAGAGTTTCCAGAAGAAAAGGAAAGCTCAAGACAACAAGCCAAAAGACAACAAACGAACCAAGAAGTTTAATGGCGAATGTTGGGTTTGTGGAAAAGTTGGACATGCCGCTAAAGATTGCAGACACAAGAAGGAACGCAATAAAGAGGCAAATATAGTGGATAACATGGAAGTAGACGAGTCCAACTTCTCGGCGATAGTATCTGAATGCAATCTGGTTCAGAATCCTAACCAATGGTGGGTAGATACAGGTGCTACTCGTCATGTTTGTTCTGACAAATCCATGTTTTCTACATATCAAAAATTCGATCATGAAGAAAAACTCTACATGGGTAATTCTGCAGTTTCCATGATCGAAGGCAGTAGCACAGTAATCCTCAAGTTTACTTCTGGAAAAACTGTTAAGTTGAATGACGTGCTCCATGTTCCAGACATACGCAAGAATCTCATCTCTGGTGCAGTCCTATCAAAGAAGGGATTCAAGATGGTGTTTGAGTCAGACAAGATGGTTCTGTCCAAAGCTGGAATATATATATAGGAAGGGGATATTTATGTGATGGCCTATTTAAGGCAAATGTAGCCGTTATCGGCAATAAAACTATGTATTCTGATTGTGCTATTAATAAAATTGAAGTTTCTTATTTGCTTGAGCACGAAATTTTACTATGGCACGATAGATTAGGACACATAAACTTTCGAAAAATGAAGAAATTATCAAACTTGGGATTGATTCCAAATTTCCAAGTAGATAAAAACTACAAATGTGAGACATGTGTAGATGCAAAAATGGTCAAACAACCATTTAAATCTGTTGACAGAAGCACCGAACCATTAGGTTTGGTACATACAGATTTATGTGATTTCAAATCACTACCTACAAGAGGTGGGAAAAAGTATTTCATTACTTTCATTGACGATTATACGCGATATTGCTATGTATATCTTTTAAATCGTAAAGATGAAGCAATAACAGCGTTTATAAAATACAAGGCTGAGGTAGAAAATCAGTTAAATAAAAAGATCAAGATATTAAGATCTGATCGAGGTGGAGAGTATGAATCACCATTTGAACAATTCTATGAAGAAAATGGAATAATTCATCAAACAACGGCTCCATATTCACCACAACAAAATGGTGTAACCGAGAGGAAGAATAGAACGTTAAAAGACATGATTACTGCCATGCTTTTAACTTCTGGTCTACCGACGAACTTGTGGGAGGAAGCCTTAAATATGTCTAATCACATATTAAACAAAGTTCCTCACAATAAAACAGGAACAATTCCATATGAGATATGGAGAGGACACAAACCAAGCTTTAAATACCTCAAAGTGTGGGGGTGCTTGGCAAAAGTTCCTGTTCCACCTCCCAAGAGAGTCAAACTTGGACCGAAAACAGTAGATTGTTATTATCTTGGGCCAGCCCAAAATAGTAGTGCCTACAGATTTTTGGTATTCAAGTCTGATATAAATGATATTCATGTAAATACAATCATGGAATCAAGAGATGCCTCGTTCTTTGAAGATGTGTTCCCACATAAAAGAAACGAAGGAAATCCTGTCCCAAAAAGGACAAGAGATAACAGAAATGAGACATGTAAAGATGAAACTCATCAGGACAACGAGGAGGTTGAACCAAGAAGAAGCGTAAGGGCAAGAACTTCCAAAACATTTGGTTCGGATTTTTTAACTTATATGTTAGAACACGAACCTCAAACGTACAAGGAAGCAATGTCATCTTCTGAATCCTCATGTTGGAAAGAAGCAATCCAAAGTGAGATTGATTAAATTCTAAGTAATAAAACTTGGGAAATTGTTGATATTCCACCAGGAATAAAACCAACTGGCTGCAAATGGATTTTCAAAAAGAAAATGAAAGCAGATGGCTCTATCGACAAGTATAAAGCCAGATTAGTAGCCAAAGGATATCGTCAAAAAGAAGGAGTAGACTTTTTTGATACATATTCGCCGGTAACACGAATAACCTCTATAAGAATGTTAATAGCAATTGCATCCATTTATAATCTAGAGATTCATCAGATGGATGTAAAAACAACATTCTTAAATGGAAATCTCGATGAGGAGATTTACATGGAGCAACCTGAGGGATTTATTTCCAAAGGTAATGAAAACAAAGTCTGTAGATTAGTAAAATCATTATACGGACTAAAACAAGCTCCAAAACAATGGCACGAAAAATTTGACAGTGTCATGATAAGAAATGGTTTTCGTATAAATGAATGCGATAAGTGTGTTTATTATAAACAAATTGGACAATCAGATGTGCTGATTTGTCTATATGTAGACGATATGCTAATATTTGGTCCAAATACTCAAGTCATAGAGACCATAAAGAAAATGTTTACAAGCAATTTCGATATGAAAGACTTAGGAGTTGCAGACGTTATTTTGGGAATCAAAATAATAAGAACTCCTAATGGAATTGAATTGTCTCAGTCACACTATATAGACAAAGTGATTGAAAGATTTCAAAATTTTGGAATTAAAGGAGTGAATACCCCTTTTAATCCATCAGAAGTACTGCACAAAAACACTAATGAGAGTGTAATGCAACTGGAATATTCTCGTGTAATAGGCTGTCTCATGTATCTCATGAATTGCACAAGACCAGATATAGCTTATGCAGTAAGTCGATTGAGCAGGTATACAAGCAATCCAGGAAAGGAACACTGGAAAGCACTAATGAGAGTGCTTGGATATTTAAAAAATACCTCTAACTATTCCTTACATTATGGAAAATATCCTGCCGTCTTAGAAGGATATAGTGATGCAAACTGGATTGCAGATTCAGAGGAATCAAAATCAATGAGTGGTTATGTCTTTACCCTAGCAGGGCAGCGGTGTCATGGAAATCTACTAAACAAACATGCATAGCTCGATCCACTATGGAATCAGAGTTCATTGCATTAGATAAAGCAGGCGAAGAAGCAAAGTGGCTTCGTCACTTTTTAGAAGATATTCCGTTTTGGCCTAAACCTGTACCGGCCATATGCATACACTGTGATAACCAAGCAGCGCTAAGCAGAGCGCAAAACTTTGTATATAATGGAAAGTCACGACACATTCGTCGACGCCATAATACAGTTTGGCAGTTACTCTCAAATGGAACTATTTCCATAGATTATGTGAGAACAAATGATAACCTAGCGGATCCATTTACTAAAGGTTTATCAAGAGAGAAAATTGACTGCGCATCGAGGGGAATGGGCTTAAAGGCCTAAACCATCAAGAGTTATCTTATACGGAAACCTATCCTAGCGACTGGAGATCCCACGGACTAGGATCAATAGGCAAACCAGTTCTGAATAACTCAAGAAGTAATGTATTTGTTTGGACATAGTCCAATTCCATTCCTATGGTGCATAATATAAATGCATGCCTATAGAAGCATTTAAAGGTTAAAACTATGTTTTTTAATGATGACCATATCTTGAATATAACAAGTGGGGTATTTGTAGGATACTCTTAATGGTTGCGATCACCTATGTAAGTGTGAGCTGGGTCGGCACTATGAGAATTTTACAAGGCTTTAAATTCTCTATAACACTCGCAGAACCAAGTACTGTTCAGGACCAAAATGAACACAACCAAGAAATTGGATGAGAAGGGAATCAATGCTTCGTAAACCTCATTGTCTGGATATACAATAAAGGCTGACGGTTCAAGATGAAATATTTCACCGATTAGCCAAGTAAATCCGATAAGTTTTAACTAGGGAAAGTTCAAAGTGAAATATCTACTTATCCACGATAAAGCATTAATTCCATATATACTCTGTGATATTTCGCTTTGTGTAGGGGATATGTATATTATCATTCATGTAGGGGATTGTTAGAATTCCAAAAGAAAAAATGAATGAAAACATACATAAAGTCCCACATCGCCAAAATTTCAAAACCATTCAAATATATATATGGCTTTGCAATGAGGAGGTTGGGGGCTGGCGCTCCCAAATGTATGCTTCGTTGTGAGGAGGGAGATCATGCATCTCCACCACACACGCGCGCGCGCCGCCGCCGTCCGTCAGACCGAACCGGGCCGGGCTCGGGTTCGGGTTCGGGTTCGGGTTCGGGTTCGGGTCTAATAAGATTCTAATTTTCCTGCAAAACTGGGCCGGTTTATTTTTTAAAACATTTGCAGACGAACGAACAGATGCGACTGTTCATAAGCGGACGCGGTTAAATGAAGAGGCGCGACCCGTTAGTGACGAACAGAAGCGGGTGCGACCCATTGGAGGCGAACAGAAGCGGGTGCGACCCGTTAGAGGCGAACAGGTGCGGCCTGACTGATGAGACGCGACTGAACAGAAGCGGGCACACGAACAGTAACGATTAAAAGAAACGGGCGCGACCGTTTGGACGAACGGTTGCAGACGCGACCGTTCGAAGGGATGCGGACCAACTATAAATAAGTAGGAAAACTGATCACTTTCCTCACCGAATTTTCTAATCTCTTCTCTTCTGTTAACTACTGTTCTTATATTCAAATCACAGAGTGATATACTCATTACAGTTTCTAGCGGAATTCGTCTGTTGTAACTTGGGAGAATTTTGAAATAAAATTCTTAAGGAAATCGTTACGACGAGCCTCAGACATTATCCGGTTAGAATTCTCAATTCTTTCTTCTATTTTGTTATACTGTTTATTCAAAATAGTATAACGTTGTTGTTGTAATTCATTTACAACGTTCATATTGTTATAATATTTACTACAGAATTCCAGTGTAGTGGAAATCTGAGTTATAAACTTGTGCGACGAGTTTATATTTGATTATTCTCTGTTTTGGTATACTAGACGTATAACATCTTAAGAATTTTTCTGTTTTCTTACTAAAACAGAGATGGCGACTGTAGAATTTTCAAAAAATACTACTCACAACAGACCTGAACCGTTCAAGGGAGATGGTGATGATTTCTTGACATGGCAGAATCAGATGTTATTTTATCTCACCACGCTCGGTCTACAAAAGTACCTCGACGAGGAGGAACCGATTCCTGCAACAGGCAAGGAAGCAGAGGTGAATATGTGGAAGCATTCCGATTTTTTATGCAGAAACTATATTCTGAATTGTCTCGACTAGGTGCTATACAAAGTATATCAGCCTTTAAAGACGTCAAAAGAACTCTGGAATGCACTTACCGCAAAATACAAGACGCAGAATATCAGTCTTAAGAAATTTATTGTAGACAAATTCATGGACTACAAGATGGTTGACTCCAAACCAGTAATCGCTCAACTGCATGAACTGCAAATCATCATTCATGAACTCGAGGTGGAAGGTCATAAGGTTGGAGAATCATTTTTGGTCGAAGCCATCACGGGAAAACTGCCGCCGTCGTGGAGAGATTACCGCAATTATCTAAAGCATAAAAAGAAGGAAATCTCTTTGCAGGATCTCATAGTCCGATTAAAAATCGAGGCGGATAACCGTGCAGTTACAAAACCAAGCGAGGAGGCATTTGTGGCTGAAGGGTCGAAGACCAAAAACAAAAAGAAGAGTTTCCAGAAGAAAAGGAAAGCTCAAGACAACAAACCAAAAGACAACAAACGAACCAAGAAGTTTAATGGCGAATGTTGGGTTTGTGGAAAAGTTGGACATGCCGCTAAAGATTGCAGACACAAGAAGGAACGCAATAAAGAGGCAAATATAGTGGATAACATGGAAGTAGACGAGTCCAACTTCTCGGCGGTAGTATCTGAATGCAATCTGGTTCAGAATCCTAACCAATGGTGGGTAGATACATGTGCTACTCGTCATGTTTGTTCTGACAAATCCATGTTTTCTACATATCAGAAATTCGATCACGAAGAAAAACTCTACATGGGTAATTCTGCAGTTTCCATGATCGAAGGCAGTGGCACAGTAATCCTCAAGTTTACTTCTGGAAAAGCTGTTAAGTTGAATGACGTGCTCCATGTTCCAGACATACGCAAGAATCTCATCTCTGGTGCAGTCCTATCAAAGAAGGGATTCAAGATGGTGTTTGAGTCAGACAAGATGGTTCTGTCCAAAGCTGGAATATATATATAGGAAGGGGATATTTATGTGATGGCCTATTTAAGGCAAATGTAGCCGTTATCGGCAATAAAACTATGTATTCTGATTGTGCTATTAATAAAATTGAAGTTTCTTATTTGCTTGAGCACGAAATTTTACTATGGCACGATAGATTAGGACACATAAACTTTCGAAAAATGAAGAAATTATCAAACTTGGGATTGATTCCAAATTTCCAAGTAGATAAAAACTACAAATGTGAGACATGTGTAGAAGCAAAAATGGTCAAACAACCATTTAAATCTGTTGACAGAAGCACCGAACCATTAGGTTTGGTGCATACAGATTTATGTGATTTCAAATCACTACCTACAAGAGGTGGGAAAAAGTATTTCATTACTTTCATTGACGATTATACGCGATATTGCTATGTATATCTTTTAAATCGTAAAGATGAAGCAATAACAGCGTTTATAAAATACAAGGCTGAGGTAGAAAATCAGTTAAATAAAAAGATCAAGATATTAAGATCTGATCGAGGTGGAGAGTATGAATCACCATTTGAACAATTCTGTGAAGAAAATGGAATAATTCATCAAACAACGGCTCCATATTCACCACAACAAAATGGTGTAGCCGAGAGGAAGAATAGAACGTTAAAAGACATGATTACTGCCATGCTTTTAACTTCTGGTCTACCGACGAACTTGTGGGGGGGAAGCCTTAAATATGTCTAATCACATATTAAACAAAGTTCCTCACAATAAAACGGGAACAATTCCATATGAGATATGGAGAGGACACAAACCAAGCTTTAAATACCTCAAAGTGTGGGGGTGCTTGGCAAAAGTTCCTGTTCCGCCTCCCAAGAGAGTCAAACTTGGACCGAAAACAGTAGATTGTTATTATCTTGGGCCAGCCCAAAATAGTAGTGCTACAGATTTTTGGTATTCAAGTCTGATATAAATGATATTCATGTAAATACAATCATGGAATCAAGAGATGCCTCGTTCTTTGAAGATGTGTTCCCACATAAAAGAAACGATGGAAATCCTGTCCCAAAAAGGACAAGAGATAACAGAAATGAGACATGTAAAGATGAAACTCATCAGGACAACGAGGAGGTTGAACCAAGAAGAAGCGTAAGGGCAAGAACTTCCAAAATATTTGGTTCGGATTTTTTAACTTATACGTTAGAACACGAACCTCAAACGTACAAGGAAGCAATGTCATCTTCTGAATCCTCATGTTGGAAAGAAGCAATCCAAAGTGAGATTGATTCAATTCTAAGTAATAAAACTTGGGAAATTGTTGATATTCCACCAGGAATTAAACCAATTGGCTGCAAATGGATTTTCAAAAAGAAAATGAATGCAGATGGCTCTATCGACAAGTATAAAGCCAGATTAGTAGCCAAAGGATATCGTCAAAAAGAAGGAGTAGACTTTTTTGATACATATTCGACGGTAACACGAATAACCTCTATAAGAATGTTAATAGCAATTGCATCCATCTATAATCTAGAGATTCATCAGATGGATGTAAAAACAGCATTCTTAAATGGAAATCTCGATGAGGAGATTTACATGGAGCAACCTGAGGGATTTATTTCCAAAGGAAATGAAAACAAAGTCTGTAGATTAGTAAAATCATTATACGGACTAAAACAAGCTCCAAAACAATGGCACGAAAAATTTGATAGTGTCATGATAAGAAATGGTTTTCGTATAAATGAATGCGATAAGTGTGTTTATTATAAACAAATTGGACAATCATATGTGCTGATTTGTCTATATGTAGACGATATGCTAATATTTGGTCCAAATACTCAAGTCATAGAGACCATAAAGAAAATGTTAACTAGCAATTTCGATATGAAAGACTTAGGAGTTGCAGACGTTATTTTGGGAATCAAAATAATAAGAACTCCTAATGGAATTGAATTGTCTCAGTCACACTATGTAGACAAAGTGATTGAAAGATTTCAAAATTTTGGAATTAAAGGAGTGAATACCCCTTTTAATCCATCAGAAGTACTGCACAAAAACACTAATGAGAGTGTAATGCAACTGGAATATTCTCGTGTAATAGGCTGCCTCATGTATCTCATGAATTGCACAAGACCAGATATAGCTTATGCAGTAAGTCGATTCAGCAGGTATACAAGCAATCCAGGAAAGGAACACTGGAAAGCACTAATGAGAGTGCTTGGATATTTAAAAAATACCTCTAACTATTCCTTACATTATGGAAAATATCCTGCCGTCTTAGAAGGATATAGTGATGCAAACTGGATTGCAGATTCAGAGGAATCAAAATCAACGAGTGGTTATGTCTTTACCCTAGCAGGGGCAGCGGTGTCATGGAAATCTACTAAACAAACATGCATAGCTCGATCCACTATGGAATCAGAGTTCATTGCATTAGATAAAGCAGGCGAAGAAGCAGAATGGCTTCGTCACTTTTTAGAAGATATTCCGTTTTGGCCTAAACCTGTACCGGCCATATGCATACACTGTGATAACCAAGCAGCGCTAAGCAGAGCGCAAAACTTTGTATATAATGGAAAGTCACGACACATTCGTCGACGCCATAATACAGTTAGGCAGTTACTCTCAAATGGAACTATTTCCATAGATTATGTGAGAACAAATGATAACCTAGCGGATCCATTTACTAAAGGTTTATCAAGAGAGAAAATTGACTGCGCATCGAGGGGAATGGGCTTAAAGGCCTAAACCATCAAGAGTTATCTTATACCGAAACCTATCCTAGCGACTGGAGATCCCACGGACTAGGATCAATAGGCAAACCAGTTCTGAATAACTCAAGAAGTAATGTATTTGTTTGGACATAGTCCAATTCCATTCCTATGGTGCATAATATAAATGCATGCCTACAGAAGCATTTAAAGGTTAAAACTATGTTTTTTAATGATGACCATATCTTGAATATAACAAGTGGGGTATTTGTAGGATACTCTTAATGGTTGCGATCACCTATGTAAGTGTGAGCTGGGTCGGCACTATGAGAATTTTACAAGGCTTTAAATTCTCTATAACACTCGCAGAACCAAGTACTGTTCAGGACCAAAATGAACACAACCAAGAAATTGGATGAGAAGGGAATCAATGCTTCGTAAACCTTATTGTCTGGATATACAATAAAGGCTGACGGTTCAAGATGAAATATTTCACCGATTAGCCAAGTAAATCCGATAAGTTTTAACTAGGGAAAGTTCAAAGTGAAATATCTACTTATCCACGATAAAGCATTAATTCCATATATACTCTGTGATATTTCGCTTTGTGTAGGGGATATGTATATTATCATTCATGTGGGGGATTGTTAGAATTCCAAAGGAAAAAATGAATGAAAACATACATAAAGTCCCACATCGCCAAAATTTCAAAACCATTCAAATATATATATGGCTTTGCAATGAGGAGGTTGGGGGCTGGCGCTCCCAAATGTATGCTTCGTTGTGAGGAGGGAGATCATGCATCTCCACCACACACGCGCGCGCGCCGCCGCCGTCCGTCAGACCGAACCGGGCCGGGCTCGGGTTCGGGTTTGGGTTCGGGTCTAATAAGATTCTAATTTTCCTGCAAAACTGGGCCGGTTTTTTTTTTAAAACATTTGCAGACGAACGAACAGATGCGACTGTTCATAAGCGGACGCGGTTAAATGAAGAGGCGCGACCCGTTAGTGACGAACAGAAGCGGGTGCGACCCATTGGAGGCGAACAGAAGCGGGTGCGACCCGTTAGAGGCGAACAGGTGCGGCCTGACTGATGAGACGCGACTGAACAGAAGCGGGCACACGAACAGTAACGATTAAAAGAAACGGGCGCGACCGTTTGGACGAACGGTTGCAGACGCGACCGTTCGAAGGGATGCGGACCAACTATAAATAAGTAGGAAAACTGATCACTTTCCTCACCGAATTTTCTAATCTCTTCTCTTCTGTTAACTACTGTTCTTATATTCAAATCACAGAGTGATATACTCATTACAGTTTCGAGCGGAATTCGTCTGTTGCATCTTGGGAGAATTTTGAAATAAAATTCTTAAGGAAATCGTTACGACGAGCCTCAGACATTATCCGGTTAGAATTCTCAATTCTTTCTTCTATTTTGTTATACTGTTTATTCAAAATAGTATAACGTTGTTGTTGTAATTCATTTACAACGTTCATATTGTTATAATATTTACTACAGAATTCCAGTGTAGTGGAAATCTGAGTTATAAACTTGTGCGACGAGTTTATATTTGATTATTCTCTGTTTTGGTATACTAGACGTATAACATCTTAAGAATTTTTCTGTTTTCTTACTAAAACAGAGATGGCGACTGTAGAATTTTCAAAAAATACTACTCATAACAGACCTGAACCGTTCAAGGGAGATGGTGATGATTTCTTGACATGGCAGAATCAGATGTTATTTTATCTCACCACGCTCGGTCTACAAAAGTACCTCGACGAGGAGGAACCGATTCCTGCAACAGGCAAGGAAGCAGAGGTGAATATGTGGAAGAATTCCGATTTTTTATGCAGAAACTATATTCTGAATTGTCTCGACTAGGTGCTATACAAAGTATATCAGCCTTTAAAGACGTCAAAAGAACTCTGGAATGCACTTACCGCAAAATACAAGACGCAGAATATCAGTCTTAAGAAATTTATTGTAGACAAATTCATGGACTACAAGATGGTTGACTCCAAACCAGTAACCGCTCAACTGCATGAACTGCAAATCATCATTCATGAACTCGAGGCGAAAGGTCATAAGGTTGGAGAATCATTTCTGGTCGAAGCCATCACGGGAAAACTGCCGCCGTCGTGGAGAGATTACCGCAATTATCTAAAGCATAAAAAGAAGGAAATCTCTTTGCAGGATCTCATAGTCCGATTAAAAATCGAGGCGGATAACCGTGCAGTTACAAAACCAAGCGAGGAGGCATTTGTGGCTGAAGGGTCGAAGACCAAAAACAAAAAGAAGAGTTTCCAGAAGAAAAGGAAAGCTCAAGACAACAAACCAAAAGACAACAAACGAACCAAGAAGTTTAATGGCGAATGTTGGGTTTGTGGAAAAGTTGGACATGCCGCTAAAGATTGCAGACACAAGAAGGAACGCAATAAAGAGGCAAATATAGTGGATAACATGGAAGTAGACGAGTCCAACTTCTCGGCGGTAGTATCTGAATGCAATCTGGTTCAGAATCCTAACCAATGGTGGGTAGATACAGGTGCTACTCGTCATGTTTGTTCTGACAAATCCATGTTTTCTACATATCAGAAATTCGATCACAAAGAAAAACTCTACATGGGTAATTCTGCAGTTTTCATGATCGAAGGCAGTGGCACAGTAATCCTCAAGTTTACTTCTGGAAAAACTGTTAAGTTGAATGACGTGCTCCATGTTCCAGACATACGCAAGAATCTCATCTCTGGTGCAGTCCTATCAAAGAAGGGATTCAAGATGGTGTTTGAGTCAGACAAGATGGTTCTGTCCAAAGCTGGAATATATATATAGGAAGGGGATATTTATGTGATGGCCTATTTAAGGCAAATGTAGCCGTTATCGGCAATAAAACTATGTATTCTGATTGTGCTATTAATAAAATTGAAGTTTCTTATTTGCTTGAGCACGAAATTTTACTATGGCACGATAGATTAGGACACATAAACTTTCGAAAAATGAAGAAATTATCAAACTTGGGATTGATTCCAAATTTCCAAGTAGATAAAAACTACAAATGTGAGACATGTGTAGAAGCAAAAATGGTCAAACAACCATTTAAATCTGTTGACAGAAGCACCGAACCATTAGGTTTGGTACATACAGATTTATGTGATTTCAAATCACTACCTACAAGAGGTGGGAAAAAGTATTTCATTACTTTCATTGACGATTATACGCGATATTGCTATGTATATCTTTTAAATCGTAAAGATGAAGCAATAACAGCGCTTATAAAATACAAGGCTGAGGTAGAAAATCAGTTAAATAAAAAGATCAAGATATTAAGATCTGATCGAGGTGGAGAGTATGAACCACCATTTGAACAATTCTGTGAAGAAAATGGAATAATTCATCAAACAACGGCTCCATATTCACCACAACAAAATGGTGTAGCCGAGAGGAAGAATAGAACGTTAAAAGACATGATTACTGCCATGCTTTTAACTTCTGGTCTACCGACGAACTTGTGGGGGGGAAGCCTTAAATATGTCTAATCACATATTAAACAAAGTTCCTCACAATAAAACGGGAACAATTCCATATGAGATATGGAGAGGACACAAACCAAGCTTTAAATACCTCAAAGTGTGGGGGTGCTTGGCAAAAGTTCCTGTTCCGCCTCCCAAGAGAGTCAAACTTGGACCGAAAACAGTAGATTGTTATTATCTTGGGCCAGCCCAAAATAGTAGTGCCTACAGATTTTTGGTATTCAAGTCTGATATAAATGATATTCATGTAAATACAATCATGGAATCAAGAGATGCCTCGTTCTTTGAAGATGTGTTCCCACATAAAAGAAACGATGGAAATCCTGTCCCAAAAAGGACAAGAGATAACAGAAATGAGACATGTAAAGATGAAACTCATCAGGACAACGAGGAGGTTGAACCAAGAAGAAGCGTAAGGGCAAGAACTTCCAAAACATTTGGTTCGGATTTTTTAACTTATATGTTAGAACACGAACCTCAAACGTACAAGGAAGCAATGTCATCTTCTGAATCCTCATGTTGGAAAGAAGCAATCCAAAGTGAGATTGATTCAATTCTAAGTAATAAAACTTGGGAAATTGTTGATATTCCACCAGGAATTAAACCAATTGGCTGCAAATGGATTTTCAAAAAGAAAATGAATGCAGATGGCTCTATCGACAAGTATAAAGCCAGATTAGTAGCCAAAGGATATCGTCAAAAAGAAGGAGTAGACTTTTTTGATACATATTCGACGGTAACACGAATAACCTCTATAAGAATGTTAATAGCAATTGCATCCATCTATAATCTAGAGATTCATCAGATGGATGTAAAAACAGCATTCTTAAATGGAAATCTCGATGAGGAAATTTACATGGTGCAACCTGAGGGATTTATTTCCAAAGGAAATGAAAACAAAGTCTGTAGATTAGTAAAATCATTATACGGACTAAAACAAGCTCCAAAACAATGGCACGAAAAATTTGATAGTGTCATGATAAGAAATGGTTTTCGTATAAATGAATGCGATAAGTGTGTTTATTATAAACAAATTGGACAATCATATATGTTGATTTGTCTATATGTAGACGATATGCTAATATTTGGTCCAAATACTCAAGTCATAGAGACCATAAAGAAAATGTTAACTAGCAATTTCGATATGAAAGACTTAGGAGTTGCAGATGTTATTTTGGGAATCAAAATAATAAGAACTCCTAATGGAATTGAATTGTCTCAGTCACACTATGTAGACAAAGTGATTGAAAGATTTCAAAATTTTGGAATTAAAGGAGTGAATACCCCTTTTAATCCATCAGAAGTACTGCACAAAAACACTAATGAGAGTGTAATGCAACTGGAATATTCTCGTGTAATAGGCTGTCTCATGTATCTCATGAATTGCACAAGACCAGATATAGCTTATGCAGTAAGTCGATTGAGCAGGTATACAAGCAATCCAGGAAAGGAACACTGGAAAGCACTAATGAGAGTGCTTGGATATTTAAAAAATACCTCTAACTATTCCTTACATTATGGAAAATATCCTGCCGTCTTAGAAGGATATAGTGATGCAAACTGGATTGCAGATTCAGAGGAATCAAAATCAACGAGTGGTTATGTCTTTACCCTAGCAGGGGCAGCGGTGTCATGGAAATCTACTAAACAAACATGCATAGCTCGATCCACTATGGAATCAGAGTTCATTGCATTAGATAAAGCAGGCGAAGAAGCAGAATGGCTTCGTCACTTTTTAGAAGATATTCCGTTTTGGCCTAAACCTGTACCGGCCATATGCATACACTGTGATAACCAAGCAGCGCTAAGCAGAGCGCAAAACTTTGTATATAATGGAAAGTCACGACACATTCGTCGACGCCACAATACAGTTAGGCAGTTACTCTCAAATGGAACTATTTCCATAGATTATGTGAGAACAAATGATAACCTAGCGGATCCATTTACTAAAGGTTTATCAAGAGAGAAAATTGACTGCGCATCGAGGGGAATGGGATTAAAGGCCTAAACCATCAAGAGTTATCTTATACGGAAACCTATCCTAGCGACTGGAGATCCCACGGACTAGGATCAATAGGCAAACCAGTTCTGAATAACTCAAGAAGTAATGTATTTGTTTGGACATAGTCCAATTCCATTCCTATGGTGCATAATATAAATGCATGCCCACAGAAGCATTTAAAGGTTAAAACTATGTTTTTTAATGATGACCATATCTTGAATATAACAAGTGGGGTATTTGTAGGATACTCTTAATCGTTGCGATCACCTATGTAAGTGTGAGCTGGGTCGGCTCTGTGAGAATTTTACAAGGCTTTAAATTCTCTATAACACTCGCAGAACCAAGTACTGTTCAGGACCAAAATGAACACAACCAAGAAATTGGATGAGAAGGGAATCAATGCTTCGTAAACCTTATTGTCTGGATATACAATAAAGGCTGACGGTTCAAGATGAAATATTTCACCGATTAGCCTAGTAAATCCGATAAGTTTTAACTAGGGAAAGTTCAAAGTGAAATATCTACTTATCCACGATAAAGCATTAATTCCATATATACTCTGTGATATTTCGCTTTGTGTGGGGGATATGTATATTATCATTCATATGGGGGATTGTTAGAATTCCAAAGGAAAAAATGAATGAAAACATACATAAAGTCCCACATCGCCAAAATTTCAAAACAATTCCAATATATATATGGCTTTGCAATGAGGAGGTTGGGGGCCTGGGGCTCCCAAATGTATGCTTCGTTGTGAGGAGGGAGATCATGCATCTCCACCACACACGCGCACGCGCCGCCGCCGTCCGTCCGATCGAACCGGGCCGGGCTCGGGTTCGGGTTCGGGTCTAATATGATTCTAATTTTCCTGCAAAACTGGGCCGGGTTTTTTTTTTAAAACATTTGCAAACGAACGAACAGATGCGACTGTTCATAAGCGGACGCGGTTAAATGAAGAGGCGCGACCCGTTTGTGACGAACAGAAGCGGGAGCGACCCATTGGAGGCGAACAGAAGCGGGTGCGACCCGTTAGAGGCGAACAGGTGCGGCCTGACTGATGAGACGCGACTGAACAGAAGCGGGCACACGAACAGTAACGATTAAAAGAAACGGGCGCGACCGTTTGGACGAACGGTTGCATACGCGACCGTTCGAAGGGATGCGGACCAACTATAAATAAGTAGGAAAACTGATCACTTTCCTCGCTGAATTTTCTAATCTCTTCTCTTCTGTTAACTACTGTTCTTATATTCAAATCACAGAGTGATATACTCATTACAGTTTCGAGCGGAATTCGTCTATTGTATCTTGGGAGAATTTAGAAATAAAATTCTTAAGGAAATCATTACGACGAGCCTCAGACATTATCCGGTTAGAATTCTCAATTCTTTCTTCTATTTTGTTATACTGTTTATTCAAAATAGTATAACGTTGTTGTTGTAATTCATTTACAACGTTCATATTGTTATAATATTTACTACAGAATTCCAGTGTAGTGGAAATCTGAGTTATAAACTTGTGCGACGACTTATATTTGATTATTCTCTGTTTTGGTATACTAGACGTATAACATCTTAAGAATTTTTCTGTTTTCTTACTAAAACAGAGATGGCGACTGTAGAATTTTCAAAAAATACTACTCACAACAGACCTGAACCGTTCAAGGGAGATGGTGATGATTTCTTGACATGGCAGAATCAGATGTTATTTTATCTCACAACGCTCGGTCTACAAAAGTACCTCGACGAGGAGGAACCGATTCCTGCAACAGGCAAGGAAGCAGAGGTGAATATGTGGAAGCATTCCGATTTTTTATGCAGAAACTATATTCTGAATTGTCTCGACAAGGTGCTATACAAAGTATATCAGCCTTTAAAGACGTCAAAAGAACTCTGGAATGCACTTACCGCAAAATACAAGACGCAGAATATCAGTCTTAAGAAATTTATTGTAGACAAATTCATGGACTACAAGATGGTTGACTCCAAACCAGTAACCGCTCAACTGCATGAACTGCAAATCATCATTCATGAACTCGAGGCGGAAGGTCATAAGGTTGGAGAATCATTTCTGGTCGAAGCCATCACGGGAAAACTGCCGCCGTCGTGGAGAGATTACCGCAATTATCTAAAGCATAAAAAGAAGGAAATCTCTTTGCATGATCTCATAGTCCGATTAAAAATCGAGGCGGATAACCGTGCAGTTACAAAACCAAGAGAGGAGGCATTTGTGGCTGAAGGGTCGAAGACCAAAAACAAAAAGAAGAGTTTCCAGAAGAAAAGGAAAGCTCAAGACAACAAACGAACCAAGAAGTTTAATGGCGAATGTTGGGTTTGTGGAAAAGTTGGACATGCCGCTAAAGATTGCAGACACAAGAAGGAACGCAATAAAGAGGCAAATATAGTGGATAACATGGAAGTAGACGAGTCAAACTTCTCGGCGGTAGTATCTGAATGCAATCTGGTTCAGAATCCTAACCAATGGTGGGTAGATACAGGTGCTACTCGTCATGTTTGTTCTGACAAATCCATGTTTTCTACATATCAGAAATTCGATCACGAAAAAAAACTCTACATGGGTAATTCTGCAGTTTCCATGATCGAAGGCAGTGGCACAGTAATCCTCAAATTTACTTCTGGAAAAACTGTTAAGTTGAATGACGTGCTCCATGTTCCAGACATACGCAAGAATCTCATCTCTGGTGCAGTCCTATCAAAGAAGGGATTCAAGATGGTGTTTGAGTCAGTCAAGATGGTTCTGTCCAAAGTTGGAATATATATATATAGGAAGGGGATATTTATGTGATGGCCTATTTAAGGCAAATGTAGCCGTTATCGGCAATAAAACTATGTATTCTGATTGTGCTATTAATAAAATTGAAGTTTCTTATTTGCTTGAGCACGAAATTTTACTATGGCACGATAGATTAGGACACATAAACTTTCGAAAAATGAAGAAATTATCAAACTTGGGATTGATTCCAAATTTCCAAGTAGATAAAAACTAAAAATGTGAGACATGTGTAGAAGCAAAAATGGTCAAACAACCATTTAAATCTGTTGACAGAAGCACCGAACCATTAGGTTTGGTACATACAGATTTATGTGATTTCAAATCACTACCTACAAGAGGTGGGAAAAAGTATTTCATTACTTTCATTGACGATTATACGCGATATTGCTATGTATATCTTTTAAATCGTAAAGATGAAGCAATAACAGCGTTTATAAAATACAAGGCTGAGGTAGAAAATCAGTTAAATAAAAAGATCAAGATATTAAGATCTGATCGAGGTGGAGAGTATGAATCACCATTTGAACAATTCTGTGAAGAAAATGGAATAATTCATCAAACAACGGCTCCATATTCACCACAACAAAATGGTGTAGCCGAGAGGAAGAATAGAACGTTAAAAGACATGATTACTGCCATGCTTTTAACTTCTGGTCTACCGACGAACTTGTGGGGGGAAGCCTTAAATATGTCTAATCACATATTAAACAAAGTTCCTCACAATAAAACGGGAACAATTCCATATGAGATATGGAGAGGACACAAACCAAGCTTTAAATACCTCAAAGTGTGGGGGTGCTTGGCAAAAGTTCCTGTTCCGCCTCCCAAGAAAGTCAAACTTGGACCGAAAACAGTAGATTGTTATTATCTTGGGCCAGCCCAAAATAGTAGTGCCTACAGATTTTTGGTATTCAAGTCTGATATAAATGATATTCATGTAAATACAATCATGGAATCAAGAGATGCCTCGTTCTTTGAAGATGTGTTCCCACATAAAAGAAACGATGGAAATCCTGTCCCAAAAAGGACAAGAGATAACAGAAATGAGACATGTAAAGATGAAACTCATCAGGACAACGAGGAGGTTGAACCAAGAAGAAGCGTAAGGGCAAGAACTTCCAAAACATTTGGTTCGGATTTTTTAACTTATATGTTAGAACACGAACCTCAAACGTACAAGGAAGCAATGTCATCTTCTGAATCCTCATGTTGGAAAGAAGCAATCCAAAGTGAGATTGATTCAATTCTAAGTAATAAAACTTGGGAAATTGTTGATATTCCACCAGGAATAAAACCAATTGGCTGCAAATGGATTTTCAAAAAGAAAATGAAAGCAGATGGCTCTATCGACAAGTATAAAGCCAGATTAGTAGCCAAAGGATATCGTCAAAAAAGAAGGAGTAGACTTTTTTGATACATATTCGCCGGTAACATGAATAACCTCTATAAGAATGTTAATAGCAATTGCATCCATCTATAATCTAGAGATTCATCAGATGGATGTAAAAACAGCATTCTTAAATGGAAATCTCGATGAGGAGATTTACATGGAGCAACCTGAGGGATTTATTTCCAAAGGAAATGAAAACAAAGTCTGTAGATTAGTAAAATCATTATACGGACTAAAACAAGCTCCAAAACAATGGCACGAAAAATTTGATAGTGTCATGATAAGAAATGGTTTTCGTATAAATGAATGCGATAAGTGTGTTTATTATAAACAAATTGGACAATCATATGTGCTGATTTGTCTATATGTAGACGATATGCTAATATTTGGTCCAAATACTCAAGTCATAGAGACCATAAAGAAAATGTTAACTAGCAATTTCGATATGAAAGACTTAGGAGTTGCAGACGTTATTTTGGGAATCAAAATAATAAGAACTCCTAATGGAATTGAATTGTCTCGGTCACACTATGTAGACAAAGTGATTGAAAGATTTCAAAATTTTGGAATTAAAGGAGTGAATACCCCTTTTAATCCATCAGAAGTACTGCACAAAAACACTAATGAGAGTGTAATGCAACTGGAATATTCTCGTGTAATAGGCTGTCTCATGTATCTCATGAATTGCACAAGACCAGATATAGCTTATGCAGTAAGTCGATTGAGCAGGTATACAAGCAATCCAGGAAAGGAACACTGGAAAGCACTAATGAGAGTGCTTGGATATTCAAAAAATACCTCTAACTATTCCTTACATTATGGAAAATATCCTGCCGTCTTAGAAGGATATAGTGATGCAAACTGGATTGCAGATTCAGAGGAATCAAAATCAACGAGTGGTTATGTCTTTACCCTAGCAGGGGCAGCGGTGTCATGGAAATCTACTAAAAAAACATGCATAGCTCGATCCACTATGGAATCAGAGTTCATTGCATTAGATAAAGCAGGCGAAGAAGCAGAGTGGCTTCGTCACTTTTTAGAAGATATTCCGTTTTGGCCTAAACCTGTACCGGCCATATGCATACACTGTGATAACCAAGCAGCGCTAAGCAGAGCGCAAAACTTTGTATATAATGGAAAGTCACGACACATTCGTCGACGCCATAATACAGTTAGGTAGTTACTCTCAAATGGAACTATTTCCATAGATTATGTGAGAACAAATGATAACCTAGCGGATCCATTTACTAAAGGTTTATCAAGAGAGAAAATTGACTGCGCATCGAGGGGAATTGGCTTAAAGGCCTAAACCATCAAGAGTTATCTTATACGGAAACCTATCCTAGCGACTGGAGATCCCACGGACTAGGATCAATAGGCAAACCAGTTCTGAATAACTCAAGAAGTAATGTATTTGTTTGGACATAGTCCAATTCCATTCCTATGGTGCATAATATAAATGCATGCCTACAGAAGCATTTAAAGGTTAAAACTATGTTTTTTAATGATGACCATATCTTGAATATAACAAGTGGGGTATTTGTAGGATACTCTTAATGGTTGCGATCACCTATGTAAGTGTGAGCTGGGTCGGCTCTATGAGAATTTTACAAGGCTTTAAATTCTCTATAACACTCGCAGAACCAAGTACTGTTCAGGACCAAAATGAACACAACCAAGAAATTGGATGAGAAGGGAATCAATGCTTCGTAAACCTTATTGTCTGGATATACAATAAAGGCTGACGGTTCAAGATGAAATATTTCACCGATTAGCCAAGTAAATTCGATAAGTTTTAACTAGGGAAAGTTCAAAGTGAAATATCTACTTATCCACGATAAAGCATTAATTCCATATATACTCTGTGATATTTCGCTTTGTGTGGGGGATATGTATATTATCATTCATGTGGGGGATTGTTAGAATTCCAAAGGAAAAAATGAATGAAAACATACATAAAGTCCCACATCGCCAAAATTTCAAAACCATTCCAATATATATATGGCTTTGCAATGAGGAGGTTGGGGGCCTGGGGCTCCCAAATGTATGCTTCGTTGTGAGGAGGGAGATCATGCATCTCCACCACACACGCGCACGCGCCGCCGCCGTCCGTACGACCGAACCGGGCTCGGGTTCGGGTCTAATATGATTCTAATTTTCCTGCAAAACTGGGCCGGGTTTTTTTTTTAAAACATTTGCAGACGAACGAACAGATGCGACTGTTCATAAGCGGACGCGGTTAAATGAAGAGGCGCGACCCGTTAGTGACGAACAGAAGCGGGTGCGACCCATTGGAGGCGAACAGAAGCGGGTGCGACCCGTTAGAGGCGAACAGGTGCGGCCTGACTGATGAGACGCGACTGAACAGAAGCTGGCACACGAACAGTAACGATTAAAAGAAACGGGCGCGACCGTTTGGACGAACGGTTACAGACGCGACCGTTCGAAGGGATGCAGACCAACTATAAATAAGTAGGAAAACTGATCACTTTCCTCACCGAATTTTCTAATCTCTTCTCTTCTGTTAACTACTGTTCTTATATTCAAATCACGGAGTGATATACTCATTACAGTTTCGAGCGGAATTCGTCTATTGTATCTTGGGAGAATTTTGAAATAAAATTCTTAAGGAAATCGTTACGACGAGCCTCAGACATTATCCGGTTAGAATTCTCAATTCTTTCTTCTATTTTGTTATACTGTTTATTCAAAATAGTATAACGTTGTTGTTGTAATTCATTTACAACGTTCATATTGTTATAATATTTACTACAGAATTCCAGTGTAGTGGAAATCTGAGTTATAAACTTGTGCGACGAGTTTATATTTGATTATTCTCTGTTTTGGTATACTAGATGTATAACATCTTAAGAATTTTTCTGTTTTCTTACTAAAACAGAGATGGCGACTGTAGAATTTTCAAAAAATACTACTCACAACAGACCTGAGCCGTTCAAGGGAGATGGTGATGATTTCTTAACATGGCAGAGTCAGATGTTATTTTATCTCACCACGCTCGGTCTACAAAAGTACCTCGACGAGGAGGAACCGATTCCTGCAACAGGCAAGGAAGCAGAGGTGAATATGTGGAAGCATTCCGATTTTTTATGCAGAAACTATATTCTGAATTGTCTCGACAAGGTGCTATACAAAGTATATCAGCCTTTAAAGACGTCAAAAGAACTCTGGAATGCACTTACCGCAAAATACAAGACGTAGAATATCAGTCTTAAGAAATTTATTGTAGACAAATTCATGGACTACAAGATGGTTGACTCCAAACCAGTAACCGCTCAACTGCATGAACTGCAAATCATTATTCATGAACTCGAGGCGGAAGGTCATAAGGTTGGAGAATCATTTCTAGTCGAAGCCATCACGGGAAAACTGCCGCCGTCGTGGAGAGATTACCGCAATTATCTAAAGCATAAAAAGAAGGAAATCTCTTTGCAGGATCTCATAGTCCGATTAAAAATCGAGGCGGATAACCGTGCAGTTACAAAACCAAGCGAGGAGGCATTTGTGGCTGAAGGGTCGAAGACCAAAAACAAAAAGAAGAGTTTCCAGAAGAAAAGGAAAGCTCAAGACAACAAACCAAAAGACAACAAACGAAGCAAGAAGTTTAATGGCGAATGTTGGGTTTGTGGAAAAGTTGGACATGCCGCTAAAGATTGCAGACACAAGAAGGAACGCAATAAAGAGGCAAATATAGTGGATAACATGGAAGTAGACGAGTCCAACTTCTCGGCGGTAGTATCTGAATGCAATCTGGTTCAGAATCCTAACCAATGGTGGGTAGATACAGGTGCTACTCCTCATGTTTGTTCTGACAAATCCATGTTTTCTACATATCAGAAATTCGATCACGAAGAAAAACTCTACATGGGTAATTCTGCAGTTTCCATGATCGAAGGCAGTGGCACAGTAATCCTCAAGTTTACTTCTGGAAAAACTGTTAAGTTGAATGACGTGCTCCATGTTCCAGACATACGCAAGAATCTCATCTCTGGTGCAGTCCTATCAAAGAAGGGATTCAAGATGGTGTTTGAGTCAGACAAGATGGTTCTGTCCAAAGCTGGAATATATATATAGGAAGGGGATATTTATGTGATGGCCTATTTAAGGCAAATGTAGCCGTTATCGGCAATAAAACTATGTATTCTGATTGTTCTATTAATAAAATTGAAGTTTCTTATTTGCTTGAGCACGAAATTTTACTATGGCACGATAGATTAGGACACATAAACTTTCGAAAAATGAAGAAATTATCAAACTTGGGATTGATTCCAAATTTCCAAGTAGATAAAAACTAAAAATGTGAGACATGTGTAGAAGCAAAAATGGTCAAACAACCATTTAAATCTGTTGACAGAAGCACCGAACCATTAGGTTTGGTACATACAGATTTATGTGATTTCAAATCACTACCTACAAGAGGTGGGAAAAAGTATTTCATTACTTTCATTGACGATTATACGCGATATTGCTATGTATATCTTTTAAATCGTAAAGATGAAGCAATAACAGCGTTTATAAAATACAAGGCTGAGGTAGAAAATCAGTTAAATAAAAAGATCAAGATATTAAGATCTGATCGAGGTGGAGAGTATGAATCACCATTTGAACAATTCTGTGAAGAAAATGGAATAATTCATCAAACAACGGCTCCATATTCACCACAACAAAATGGTGTAGCTGAGAGGAAGAATAGAACGTTAAAAGACATGATTACTGCCATGCTTTTAACTTCTGGTCTACCGACGAACTTGTGGGGGGAAGCCTTAAATATGTCTAATCACATATTAAACAAAGTTCCTCACAATAAAACGGGAACAATTCCATATGAGATATGGAGAGGACACAAACCAAGCTTTAAATACCTCAAAGTGTGGGGGTGCTTGGCAAAAGTTTCTGTTCCGCCTCCCAAGAGAGTCAAACTTGGACCGAAAACAGTAGATTGTTATTATCTTGGGCCAGCCCAAAATAGTAGTGCCTACAGATTTTTGGTATTCAAGTCTGATATAAATGATATTCATGTAAATACAATCATGGAATCAAGAGATGCCTCGTTCTTTGAAGATGTGTTCCCACATAAAAGAAACGATGGAAATCCTGTCCCAAAAAGGACAAGAGATAACAGAAATGAGACATGTAAAGATGAAACTCATCAGGACAACGAGGAGGTTGAACCAAGAAGAAGCGTAAGGGCAAGAACTTCCAAAACATTTGGTTCGGATTTTTTAACTTATATGTTAGAACACGAACCTCAAACGTACAAGGAAGCAATGTCATCTTCTGAATCCTCATGTTGGAAAGAAGCAATCCAAAGTGAGATTGATTCAATTCTAAGTAATAAAACTTGGGAAATTGTTGATATTCCACCAGGAATAAAACCAATTGGCTGCAAATGGATTTTCAAAAAGAAAATGAAAGCAGATGGCTCTATCGACAAGTATAAAGCCAGATTAGTAGCCAAAGGATATCGTCAAAAAAGAAGGAGTAGACTTTTTTGATACATATTCGCCGGTAACATGAATAACCTCTATAAGAATGTTAATAGCAATTGCATCCATCTATAATCTAGAGATTCATCAGATGGATGTAAAAACAGCATTCTTAAATGGAAATCTCGATGAGGAGATTTACATGGAGCAACCTGAGGGATTTATTTCCAAAGGAAATGAAAACAAAGTCTGTAGATTAGTAAAATCATTATACGGACTAAAACAAGCTCCAAAACAATGGCACGAAAAATTTGATAGTGTCATGATAAGAAATGGTTTTCGTATAAATGAATGCGATAAGTGTGTTTATTATAATCAAATTGGACAATCATATGTGCTGATTTGTCTATATGTAGACGATATGCTAATATTTGGTCCAAATACTCAAGTCATAGAGACAATAAAGAAAATGTTAACTAGCAATTTCGATATGAAAGACTTAGGAGTTGCTGACGTTATTTTGGGAATCAAAATAATAAGAACTCCTAATGGAATTGAATTGTCTCAGTCACACTATGTAGACAAAGTGATTGAAAGATTTCAAAATTTTGGAATTAAAGGAGTGAATACCCCTTTTAATCCATCAGAAGTACTGCACAAAAACACTAATGAGAGTGTAATGCAACTGGAATATTCTCGTGTAATAGGCTGTCTCATGTATCTCATGAATTGCACAAGACCAGATATAGCTTATGCAGTAAGTCGATTGAGCAGGTATACAAGCAATCCAGGAAAGGAACACTGGAAAGCACTAATGAGAGTGCTTGGATATTTAAAAAATACCTCTAACTATTCCTTACATTATGGAAAATATCCTGCCGTCTTAGAAGGATATAGTGATGCAAACTGGATTGCAGATTCAGAGGAATCAAAATCAACGAGTGGTTATGTCTTTACCCTAGCAGGGGCAGCGGTGTCATGGAAATCTACTAAACAAACATGCATAGCTCGATCCACTATGGAATCAGAGTTCATTGCATTAGATAAAGCAGGCGAAGAAGCAGAATGGCTTCGTCACTTTTTAGAAGATATTCCGTTTTGGCCTAAACCTGTACCGGCCATATGCATACACTGTGATAACCAAGCAGCGCTAAGCAGAGCGCAAAACTTTGTATATAATGGAAAGTCACGACACATTCGTCGACGCCATAATACAGTTAGGCAGTTACTCTCAAATGGAACTATTTCCATAGATTATGTGAGAACAAATGATAACCTAGCGGATCCATTTACTAAAGGTTTATCAAGAGAGAAAATTGACTACGCATCGAGGGTAATGGGCTTAAAGGCCTAAACCATCAAGAGTTATCTTATACGGAAACCTATCCTAGCGACTGGAGATCCCACGGACTAGGATCAATAGGCAAACCAGTTCTGAATAACTCAAGAAGTAATGTATTTGTTTGGACATAGTCCAATTCCATTCCTATGGTGCATAATATAAATGCATGCCTACAGAAGCATTTAAAGGTTAAAACTATGTTTTTTAATGATGACCATATCTTGAATATAACAAGTGAGATATTTGTAGGATACTCTTAATGGTTGCGATCACCTATGTAAGTGTGAGCTGGGTCGGCTCTATGAGAATTTTACAAGGCTTTAAATTCTCTATAACACTCGCAGAACCAAGTACTGTTCAGGACCAAAATGAACACAACCAAGAAATTGGATGAGAAGGGAATCAATGCTTCGTAAATCTTATTGTCTGGATATACAATAAAGGCTGACGGTTCAAGATGAAATATTTCACCGATTAGCCAAGTAAATCCGATAAGTTTTAAGTAGGGAAAGTTCAAAGTGAAATATCTACTTATCCACGATAAAGCATTAATTCCATATATACTCTGTGATATTTCGCTTTGTGTGGGGGATATGTATATTATCATTCATGTGGGGGATTGTTAGAATTCCAAAGGAAAAAATGAATGAAAACATACATAAAGTCCCACATCGCCAAAATTTCAAAACCATTCCAATATATATATGGCTTTGCAATGAGGAGGTTGGGGGCCTGGGGCTCCCAAATATATGCTTCGTTGTGAGGAGGGAGATCATGCATCTCCACCACACACGCGCGCGCGCCGCCGCCGTCCGTCCGACCGAACCGGGCTCGGGTTCGGGTTCGGGTTCGGGTCTAATATGATTCTAATTTTCCTGCAAAACTGGGCCGGGTTTTTTTTTTTAAAACATTTGCAGACGAACGAACAGATGCGACTGTTCATAAGCGGACGCGGTTAAATGAAGAGGCGCGACCCGTTAGTGACGAACAGAAGCGGGTGCGACCCATTGGAGGCGAACAGAAGCGGGTGCGACCCGTTAGAGGCGAACAGGTGCGGCCTGACTGATGAAACGCGACTGAACAGAAGCGGGCACACGAACAGTAACGATTAATAGAAACGGGCGCGACCGTTTGGACGAACGGTTGCAGACGCGACCGTTCGAAGGGATGCGGACCAACTATAAATAAGTAGGAAAACCGATCACTTTCCTCACCGAATTTTCTAATCTCTTCTCTTCTGTTAACTACTGTTCTTATATTCAAATCACAGAGTGATATACTCATTACAGTTTCGAGCGGAATTCGTCTGTTGTATCTTGGGAGAATTTTGAAATAAAATTCTTAAGAAAATCGTTACGACGAGCCTCAGACATTATCCGGTTAGAATTCTCAATTCTTTCTTCTATTTTGTTATACTGTTTATTCAAAATAGTATAACGTTGTTGTTGTAATTCATTTACAACGTTCATATTGTTATAATATTTACTACAGAATTTCAGTGTAGTGGAAATCTGAGTTATAAACTTGTGCGACGAGTTTATATTTGATTATTCTCTGTTTTGGTATACTAGACGTATAACATATATATCATATTTTGGATGCACAGTGTGTTACGTACAAATGTCTCCAACGATTCGTTGTGTGGCATACATCGTATATTGAGTAAAAATAGAACTTTCACTCTGCCATGACAAAGATAGATGCTTCAAGCTATTTCATCATGATGACGTGAGTACAGTTAAGCTGCTGGATTTTGTTTCTATTTTACGTCAAAAGGTCACTTCTCGAATGTTTGAGAACGACGATTGTGTTAGGATATGCATTTGGTGTTAATCTTTGATGTTAAAGAACACGCAAATTCAAATCCAAACGTTAAGGAAGCATTTGCTGATGCATGGATTAATACTATGTAACGTAGAGTGGGGCATGCATCATATAAAAAATACAACAGCTACTTCAGCAGGCAAATACCCTGGAAAAGAAAAGCCAAACCCTAATACAGGCTAATCATATATATATATACATGTATACTTGCATATTTATATAACACCTAATAAGAAAGTATAACAGAAAGGCAACGGCTTCTTTCAGTTCTCACGTGCTTGAAAATCCTGCCACAATTTCCTTGTTTGCCAAATCCTTCAGGGAAAGGTGGAGATCTATTTTGTTTTTTTGCATGCATTAAGTTCTATATAAAATCTCTTGAACTTATAATATACTTCAACATCACACCTTTTAGTTCCTCAAGGATAAATATTTAACCACAATGTTCAACTACACGCTTCTAGTAATCACAGTATTACATTACTTCAATGGCATTACCAATGCCTTGAATAGCAGTAGTGATTTTGCATCCACAAGTTGAAACCGTTTTGTAATGAACAGACCCATTTTACAAAAACGGGTTCAATGTATATTGGATGATGAACCCGTTAACTAGAACCAAGAAACTACAGCATTTCAACAAGCATATGTTAACTGGCAATATACTACAGTCATTGAATGGGAGCTAACTAGTGAACCCCAATGCCTAACTGACATAACTGGTGCTAGCTACACTTCAGGTCTTGGTACTTATGATTGCTAAAGGTTGGTGCACAATATCTAGCTTATTTAAGTATTAAAATTATATTTTTGTTTGTGGAATGCAGAAGTGTATTTCAGAAATGTTAACTTATGCAAAATTGATAGGCCATATGCCAGAAGCAGGCCATGAAGGCTTCTAGAATACAGTTCAATCCAGGTTATAATATCGATTCTGATTTCAGTTCATAGCACTACCCACATCTACCTGGACCAGCGGTAATTAAGTACCATTGGAACCACATATATCATGTTAAATTAAGCATTACCCATTAATAGTAAGATAATTCTTTAATGTCTCCATTGTACAAGATATTTATGATCACTTAAGTTTGACGTGTGCAAGAAGGAAAACGAAGTTTCTGATCATACAGTTCATAGCTATCGTCTTAAAGTTTAAAATATGATAATTTACGATAAATACAATGGCAAATATGCGTGCTAAACTCATATTCAAAATTTGTAATGGATAACTTCAATTTGTGGTCCCTCTATCTTATTTCAAGGTATAAAAACATGACACCTTGGAGATCAACTTCCTAGTACAAAACTATGGGGGCAGTTTCTTTTGCTTTAAGAAATGAAACACATTTTCCATAAATTGGAAAGATAACAATATATATGACAGAGACCTCTGAAATTGAAAGAATATGATAAAGGCTTTTATCATTTTCAGTTATCTCTAGAAATTAGAATCAAAACTGAAAGATTGAAACATTGTTAAATAATGTTAAACCCATTGCACCATCTCAGCCAGAAAATCAAATACAGCAGTTTAATTAATAATCAGACTATACTGAACTGCAGAATATGATAATTTCATTTAAAAGATTAAAACTTCACAAACCATAACCAAACAACATTACATAACACATTAATAATTTAGTTTCAAAGTAGCATGTAGTGCAAACACCTTACAACTATTGCATTTAATCTAAGATATTGTAATATCTAAAAGCCTTTGCTTCATACTTCCTCGTGCACTATCAAGAGATCTTTTGGCTGCCTGAAATGATTTCTTTTTCATTTTGCAATCTAGTTGTTTCACACTCAAATATAATGAACAAATAATTCACCATTTACTCGCTACTCGCTTATGGTCATCCTTTAAACTTCGAATACATTCTAACATACTTCTTAGATTGTACAAAATAAAACGCTTTTTCATGTCGAAATATGTGTGTATCATTTCTTTAATGGTTTCATCGGGGTTAAAAATGTAAAACTTCAAAGTTTTGCTTATAACATTTGAGAAAGTGACCATTAAGCCAGTTACCATTCCTTTACGGTGACTTTCAATATACCGTTTCAACCACTTGAAATGAGGTTGTTTTGGAATGCTCAAAAATATTTTCAATCATCCTATTATGTCCCACGGTGAAGACGAAGATGATTTTTCAAATTGTAACTTTATCCGAGCAGAGCCCAACAATTTTACAAGTCGGCCTTCAAAATTTGCATTAGAATCAACATTTGAGACTTACTTGGACACATGGGACATGGAGAAGGAGGCAGAAGATTTCATCTGTTTTTCTTTTTTTTTGATGCACTAAGAGCCATCATAGTCTAAATTTTCACATGTATGACCCCAATTTTAGGGTTTGAAAATTTATTAGTTTCTTTATGTCATCTAACTTATTTACACTAATGTTAACACATGAAACTGTTCAAATGTTTTGTAAACTATGCATGTATATATATGTACCACTAAACCTCCATTTGTGAGACAGCAATACGTATATGAATGAAACTCAGGTCATGCAACAATATACCAATGGATATGGAAGTAGAAATTATACAACAAGTTGGCAAATTTATCAATATAACTCCTGCTGTTAAACACTACTAGAACGGTTGTCAATTGCGGCAGCCCTTTGCATCGACTAGCGACGGCTAAAAAAAGCAGTCGTCGCTAGCCGACGCTCGATCTGAAGATACAGGCAGCTGTTAAATTTTGAAGATACCATATGAAGATCTGTAGAGGTCGGAAGTAGCTTCGTAACAGAGAAAACGGTTCGCAAATTGGAGTTCGAAGGTGGAAGTTATAAGGGAAATGGTGAAGTGGACAGAATTGACAAAGGTCAGACGTCTGACCTAAAGGGCAAGACGTCTGAGTCTATGCAAATCGCATCTGGAGACCTTTGTCAGACGTATGACCAAATGATCAGGCGTCTGAGCTAAAAGTAAACTTTTTCCAGAGACTAAAGTCAGACGGCTGACCTTTTGGTCAGACGTCTGAGACGACTACCGTTTGTTTTTCACGTGTGGACATGGCGTGAAGATTTATGATATATGTATGTGCAATTTCGAAACATTGCCTGAGATTTCTATTCTCCTACATAAGCTAGCTTCTGGATCCAGATCGGTATGCGTGCGAGCAACTGTAAGAGATTAGCCTCCACAAATTAGGGTTTATCAAAACCTAATTTTCTTCAATTCTTTTCTTGACAAATAAATTTCTAATTACAGTTTTGGTTATTGTATTCAATCTCTTGTACTATTCTCATCAACTTGTTGTTACTTTGATTTATTTTTCGTTATTACTTTGATTTCTGAATTGCTTGTTTGGGATTGTGATTGTCTTGGATTGATTGAGATTGGAATTTGAGTTATTGATTGGTTGTTTTTACACTTCTTACCACGATCTCGTCTTCTGTGCTTGTGGGGTTTCGATTTGAATGGTCTCGAGTTAAAATCATGCCCCAACATTTGTGATTGGAGCTTTGGTGTTGGTAGATGGTTGTAGAAATGCCTGAATCAAGTAGTAACTCTAGTAGTTCATCAATGGGCAATCCAAGTGGTGTAGCTCCATATGTACGTGGCTCATACGCAGTTTCAGAGTCACAATTGGTAATAGACAAGTGGAATGACGATAATGATTTTGAAAAATGGCAATGGAAGATGAAAGCGGTTCTAGGGAGGAATTGGGTGCATCGAGTAGTGTTTGACAAACATTTGTTACCAACGGACATCTCGGATGTTGACAGAGAGGAGATGGAAGAGTGGGCATTCACTACACTTCAACTTACTATATAAGAGAATGTTATCCCTGAAATTAGTGTTGAGACAACCGCTAAGGGTATTTGAAACAAGTTGGAGGAGTTGTATATGAATAAGTCACTTGCAAATCGTTTGATCTTATTACGAACGTTTTTCACCTATAAGATGAAGGAAGGTACTTCGCTAAAGGCGCACTTAAACATTTTTGATGATTTGATAATGAAGATGGAGGCGGTATATTAGAAGATTGAGGAAGAGCAAAAGGCGATGATATTGTTGTGTTAGTTGCCACTTCGCTATACAGATTTCTCAAATAGTTTGATCTATAGCCGGGATACGTTGACTCTTAATGATGTCAAGACGGGTCTTCTTAGCGAGAAGTTGCAGGATCAAATGAAGGAGTTAGGTAATGGAAGTAGTGGTGCTAGTAATGGTCATGGTTTATTTGTGAAGAAGGAGAGGTATGTTAAGAAGGAGAACCAGGGCGTTCTAAATCAAGGAATCCCGGTTGGAGAGGAAAGTGGAAGGAAAGAAAAGGCAAGTGCTATATTTGTAGGAAACCCGATATTGGAAGAATGAGTGTCCGGACAAGGAGAAGGAAAGGAAGGAAGTAACAACTTCATCAGTAGTGGTGGAGAGTGGAGTTGGTGAAGGAGATGTAGATGTATTTTCGGCGGTAGCATCGGGTATTTCGAGTATCAATTGGATGCTCTATTCGGAGGGGGCAGCTGGATTATTTAGGTTGTAAGATCACTATTGAGAGTGATAGCTTGCAATTTCTGAAGGGTGCGCTTGTGGTGATGAAGGATGCAAGGCCTCATGTGTTATCCCATTTTTTGGTCAAAACTGGAATATCAATGTTGTACGCGTTTCCACCACGAACAAACCAGGAAGTACAGAGATATAAACAAGCAAGCATGCATAAGTCCGGAATTCCACTAAAATCTCAAGTTCATTCGGCAGAGCAAAGGCATGCTTCATTCGGCATATCATATCCGGCCTCCCCTTGGTTCATTCGGCACTCAGAGCACACAGTTTCATCCGGCGTTCCCAGTACAAGAAGTCATTCGGCATTTAAAGCACAGGCTCATTCGGCATTCGGCATCTCCCTGCCGAACCAAGTACACCCCTTCACTTCCAAACTCCCACCGAACCAGACTTCTTCGCCAATCGCCGAACCGACCTCCGCCGAACCAACATGCCTCCAAGCATAACCGGACCATGCTACCACCGGACCATGCTACCACCGAACCAACTCCAACCTCACCATACTACCACCGGTCCAAACAACATACCACTCACCGCCGAACCAAAGCCTCGCCGAACCAGAAAGTTGCCAGTCCAGATTACTTCAGCCCAAGCCCACCAGCAGCTATATGCATCCAAGACCCCTGCCCCCAGCCTCACTCTATAAATAGAGGGGCAGGGGTACAACAATGGCAGACAGGTTTGAGAGCTCAAACCTGGAAGGAACTTTCAAACAACTTTCATACGCTTGTACTACAAGCTTTGTACTTGTAATCGGATTGGAAAAGGAGAATAACATATAAAGTGGACGTAGGCACACTTTGGCCGAACCACTATAAATCTGTGTGTCTTTTACAGTTTAGCCCCTACTTTTTACGTATTTGCATACACCACCTAAATCAATACGAACAACATAAAATCAACTAATTCATACGACTTGGAGTTGTTTGATCATCTTTTGTGCAAACATATTTGGGTTATTTGCTGAGATCTGTAATTTGTGTTTGAATATCGCTGAATTATATTCATACACTGGTGCTTTCACGACTTTGGGTGTTTGCGGCCATTTTTTACGCAAACATTTTGGTGCTTTCACTGAGAGGAACCAGCTCCCGCTACATCGGATAGAGGTTTAGATTTGGAAGACAATGACTAGGCAAAACAGTAGAAGGCTAAGGGCTGAGAGAAGCCAACAAGGAGGAAGTCAACAAGCATCCTCCGGAGGTGAGGAAGGACCGGCTTCGATCTATATAACCCGGGATGAAATGGAAGCCATAACAAATTCACTGCAAGAGAGGTTGCTGAAAAGTCAACAGGAAATGATGCAAACTTTCTTGGAGCAAATGAGAGTTGCAGGGATGCAGAACCTAGGAACAGCTACAACGGCTGTGGATGCAGGACAAGAAGCTAGGGTTGTGGAACCCAATGGAGGTCAGGACACAGAGCCAGAAAGCAATCAACAAGGACTTGGGGGCAGGCCCATAGGATTCAACACAGGAGAACCTTTGGAAGGAGTTCGACAGGCTAGAACCAACGTGGCTGCTAACGAGCCACACGAAGAGTATGTACCGGAGTTCCCTCGGGGGCAACCCCCGACAGATAACGGTGGATTGGTAGATATAATCAGGAAGACTGTGCGAGGTGGTTTGACCAACGGAGACTTGGAAGGAGTAAACAGGAGTCCGTTCACCCGGGAAATAAGGATGGCTCAGAATCCACCTAAGTTCAAGCTACCTAGCGTGGAGGCATACAATGGCAAGGAAGACCCTACGGATCACTTGATGAGATACACCAGACACATGGAGGTGCTGGGGGCATCGGAGGAGGTGATGGCCCGATGCTTCCCTTTGTACTTGACGGACTTAGCTGCAATGTGGTTCAGGCAGCTGGAAGAAGGATCTATCAGGACTTGGAGGGAATTGGTGGAAAGGTTTTTGGGACAGTTTCGGGTTCATGTCAAGAGACCGAAGAATGTGATGACATTGACGTCGGTAAGGCAAAGGATGGATGAATCGCTTAGAGCTTTTCTAACTCGATTCAGTGCCGCAGTTGCTTCGGTGGATCGGCCCGATCCATCGATGGTTTTAATGGCAGCAGTATCAGGAGTCAGGGAGAACTCGGATTTCAAGGTATCTCTGATACGAGATCCCCCACGGAATCTCGACGAATTCTTTCATGAGGCAGAAAGGTTCCTTCGACAAGAAGATGCGAGTACGGATTTAAAATTGAAAAAGGTTAATGCAGTTGAAGGGGGAGGACCATCCAGCAATGGTTCGGATAAAAACAAAGGAAAAAGGAAGTTGGACGATGATTCTGGAAATGCTAGGAAGCAATGGAAGGATCCAAAGTTTTCCACATACACCGGATTGAACGAAACACTGGAACGGATATACCTGGATACTCGAAATCGCCTTCACTACCGGAGGCCGGCTAGGAGAGAACCAACAGAACGGGAAAGGACATCAGGAAGGCACTGTCTCTTCCATGATTTGGATGGACACGACACCAACAGCTGCAGGCACTTAAAGGACATAATTGAGGAACATGTAAGAAGTGGACAACTGCCGCAATATGTTGGACCTCGGAATGCAACGGCAAGGCAGGAGCAACCGCCGCCTACCTCAAGCTACGATGGTGGGAGGCCCAGGAATGATGGTCGGTTGATCGTCCCTTGACCAGGTTAATATGAAATAAGTAGCAAACTATTGGCAAGCAACCAAGTCATTTACACATGTACGGGGACGGAGATAGCCCCTAGGCATGCTCTGAATGATAATAAACTGCGATGCTATGGTTTGTGAAATTTATCTTTCGCTTTTGGATTGGACACTGCTTTTCTTTTTGGTTTTCGGTTTTGGAGCTTGGATTGAGCTCCTGGTTTTTCTTGCTTTTTGATTTGGATTTTCCTTTGGACAATTGTTTTCGGTTTTGGATGTTAGTTTGGATTTCTGTTTTTATGGTTTTGGATTTGGATTTTGGATTTGGATTCTGGATTTGGATTTTGGATTTGGATTCTGGATTTGGATTTTGGATTTGGATTCTCGATTTGGATTTTGGACTTGGATTTTGAGTTGGATTTTAATTGGATTTTTATCTGACTTTTGATAAACGGTCGTCGGGTATGGATTATGCCTGGCAAGGGGTGAGTCGCTTTGCCCGAACGTGGTAAATTGACTCATTCAGGTCGTCGAGTATGGACTATGCTCGGCAAGGGTCCGGAGTGACCAGGATTCGGCCTAGGACTTAGGCCCTATATTATCAATTGTTATTTTCAGGTCGTCGAGTATGGACTGTGCTCGGCAAGGGTCCGGAGAGACCAGGATTCGGCTTAGGACTTAAGCCATGGCATTATACAGCGCCCAGGGACACTGGGCCAAGGTCGTCAAGTGTGGACTACGCTTGGCAAGAACCCGGAGAGGTTAGCTCAACGTCCAGGGACACTGGACCAAGATCGTCAAGTGCGAATTGCGCTTGGCAAGAACCCGGAGAGGTTAGCCCAACGCCCAGGGACACTGGATCACGACCGTCAAGTGTGGATTGCGCTTGGCAAGAGCCCGGAGAGGTTGTAAATTTGGACATCGACCCAAAGAGGTCCTGGATTCGGTTGTTGGCTATTGGATAAGGATGGTTTGGGACTCGGTTGTCGAGTTCGGATGGACATGGAATTGGCTCAAGCTTTGGTTGTTGGATTTGGAACTGGATATCGACTCGGAGCAGTCAAGGATGATCTACTCTGGCAATGTGGCTATGAACTTTGGATATTGGATTCGGAACTATTCAAAACACGCCTTGTTATCACAAGGCATGTTTTGGGGGGCAAAGTGTTATCCCATTTTTTGGTCAAAACTGGAATATCAATGTTGTACGCGTTTCCACCACGAACAAACCAGGAAGTACAGAGATATAAACAAGCAAGCATGCATAAGTCCGGAATTCCACTAAAATCTCAAGTTCATTCGGCAGAGCAAAGGCATGCTTCATTCGGCATATCATATCCGGCCTCCCCTTGGTTCATTCGGCACTCAGAGCACACAGTTTCATCCGGCGTTCCCAGTACAAGAAGTCATTCGGCATTTAAAGCACAGGCTCATTCGGCATTCGGCATCTCCCTGCCGAACCAAGTACACCCCTTCACTTCCAAACTCCCACCGAACCAGACTTCTTCGCCAATCGCCGAACCGACCTCCGCCGAACCAACATGCCTCCAAGCATAACCGGACCATGCTACCACCGGACCATGCTACCACCGAACCAACTCCAACCTCACCATACTACCACCGGTCCAAACAACATACCACTCACCGCCGAACCAAAGCCTCGCCGAACCAGAAAGTTGCCAGTCCAGATTACTTCAGCCCAAGCCCACCAGCAGCTATATGCATCCAAGACCCCTGCCCCCAGCCTCACTCTATAAATAGAGGGGCAGGGGTACAACAATGGCAGACAGGTTTGAGAGCTCAAACCTGGAAGGAACTTTCAAACAACTTTCATACGCTTGTACTACAAGCTTTGTACTTGTAATCGGATTGGAAAAGGAGAATAACATATAAAGTGGACGTAGGCACACTTTGGCCGAACCACTATAAATCTGTGTGTCTTTTACAGTTTAGCCCCTACTTTTTACGTATTTGCATACACCACCTAAATCAATACGAACAACATAAAATCAACTAATTCATACGACTTGGAGTTGTTTGATCATCTTTTGTGCAAACATATTTGGGTTATTTGCTGAGATCTGTAATTTGTGTTTGAATATCGCTGAATTATATTCATACACTGGTGCTTTCACGACTTTGGGTGTTTGCGGCCATTTTTTACGCAAACATCATGATATTTATTTGCTTCAAGGAGTGATTGTAGAAGGTGAAATTTGTATAAAAGTTGATAGTTCTCATGGCTTGGATGCGACTAGGTTGTGCCATTTGAGGTTAGGTCATGTCTCGAAGAGGAGTTTAGATATTCTTCGGAAGATAGAAATGATCGATGAAGAAAGTTTCAACAAGTTAGAGTTTTACGAAGAATGCGTCATGGGAAACCAAACTAAAGTTTCATTCGGTGAGGGAATGCATGATTCGAGAAGAGTTCTTGAGTATGTTCACATGGATGTTTGGGTACCGACACCTATAGCTTCTTTAGGTGGATCTTGCTATTATATTTCTTTTATAGATGACTTTTCTCGAAAAGTTTGGATGTATGTAATGAAGGCCAAGTCGGAGGCATTTGCAAAGTCTAAAGCATGAAAGGCTCTTGTTGAGAATGAGGGCGGAAAGTCTTTGAATGTTTTAAGGTCTGACAATGGTAGAGAGTATGTTTCCATAGAGTTTTTGGAGTTTTGCAAGCATCATGGTATTCGAAAGAATTTTACTACACCTGGAGATCCGCAGTCGAATGGTGTTGCAGAGAATGAATTGTACTCTACTTGAGAAAGCTCGATGTTTGAGATTGACATCGAGTTTGCCGAAGGGATTTTGGGCTAAAGCATTGTCAACCGCATTGCGTATAATTAATCGAATTCCATGCTCATCTATTTGTAACAAAATTCCGAATGAAGTGTGGAAGGAAAAGAGCATTGACTTGAGTTATCTTCATGTGTTTGGTAGTCCTATTTAAGTGCAATATCCGAAAAATGATAAGCTTGAACCTAGAGCTTTCAAGGGGATTTTGCATGACACACGGATGGAGTAAAAGGCTATCGGATTTGGAATCCGAAAACAATAAAGGTAATGAATTCTCGTCATGTTACTTTTGATGGTTCGACGATGTTCAAGGAGAATGTGAGCTCATTGGATGTTCCAGATTTGGTTCATGGTGAATCAAAGGAGAAGGAAATTATGTCCATATTTTGTCCAAGGAGTAGAGAGAATAGAGTCGTTGGAGATGCTTATGAGGAAGTAGTGGTTGATGTTACATCACATAGTCCATGGGATTCCTTTAGTAGTGTTGGTGATGTACATGATTCTAGAGAAGCTTCGGTTCAAGTTGGAGCTGAAGGGAGTTTGGGTGATGGTATTGCTATTTGGATTGGTCGTCGTACTATAAGGCCACCCGAAAGATATGATGATTGGAACTATCTTATCGTTTGTTATAATTTGGACTATGCTCTTCATATAGTCCAAGATGAACCGATGGACCTTGATGATGTCATGAAGTCCAGTGATAGCTCGAAATGGATTTGTGTCATGGAGGAAGAGATGCAATCATTGTTAAAGAATCAAAATTGGGATCTGGTTCCACTTTCTAAAGAAAACCATGCTATTGGGTGGAAATGGATATACATGAAGGACGATAGGAGATACAAAGTTAGGCTAGTGGATAAAGGTTTGCATAAAGGAAGGGAAAGGAGTATGATGAGATATTCGCAACGGTTGTGCGCCATGCTTATATCCGGATATTACTTGTTATAGTTGCTATTAACGACTTGGAGTTGGAGCAACTTGATGTGAAAACCGCCTTCGTGCATGGTGACTTGGATGAAGACATCCACGTGGAGCAACCGGAAGGTTTTGTTGTAGACGGTAAGTCAAATTTAGTTTGCAAGTTGAAGAAATTACTATATGATTTAAAGCAATCACATAGACAATGGTACAAGAGGTTTGATCATTTTATGCTTTAATATGGTATTTATAGAAGTATCAAAGATGCTTTGTTTATTTCAAGATGTTGAGAAATGATTGTTGGGTGTATTTATTCTTTATATGGACGACATGCTCATTGCTTCTAAGGATAAGAATGAAATCAACAAGCTTAAACTGAGTTTGAAATTAGAGTTTGAAACGAAGGATCTTGGAGAAGCAAGAAGGATATTGGGCATGGAAATTGTAAGGGATCGAAAGCATTTTGAGTTGAAACTAACACAACATGAATACATTGAGAAAATTCTTTGCCGGTTTAGCATGGAAAATGAAAAGGCATCAAATACACCTTTACCTTTGCATATGAAGTTTTCGAGTAAAGGATCACCTATCTTGGAGGAAGACAAGGCTTCTATGGCCACGGTGTCATATGCTAGTGTGGCAGAAAGTTTAATGCATGCAATGGTGTGTACAAGGCCCGATATTGCAAGTGCTGTCAAGATGGTTAGTCGATATATGGCTACTCTAGAAACATCGCACTGGAAAGTTGTGAAGCTTATATTGAGATACCTTAGAGGCACGCCATCTCATGGTCCTATTTGTTGCGGTAGTAAGACGATGGATTTCAATTTGGTTGGTTATTGTGATTCGGACTACGTCGGCGATAGAGATCGAAGAAATCAACTTCTGGATATGTCTTCACACTTGGGGGGTACAGGCATAAGTTGGAGATTTAGATTGCAGACCGTAGTTGCTTTATCCACTATGGAGGCGGAGGTAATAGCCGTGGTGGAGGCGGAAAAGGAGGCACTCTATTTGAAGCGATTATTGTGTAACTTGGGATTCGAGCATGATAGTATTGATGTTCAGTGTGATATCCAAAGTGCTATTCACTTGGCAGAGAATTTGGAGTTTAGCTCACGGAATAAGCATATTGAGGTGAGAGAGTCATTTCTAGTAGCCGTGGATAAAGATAAGCAAGTATATCTTTGAAAAGTGCACAAAGGATAATGCAGTGTACATGTTCACTAAGGCATTACTGGTTGGGAAGTTCAAAAATTGCTCGGACTTGATTCACTTGGAAAATTCCTAGGTGCCACGAGGTTCCATGGTTAAGGGAGGAGCATGGTGGTATATGAGGAAGAGTATCGTGAGAGATTGCGGTTCTATATTCTTGGTAAGTGCTAGTCTTTGTTGAGATAGCTTAGGATTTAGATGTTTTCAACATTTCATTAACGGGCGGGGTCTTTACCTGAGCTCATTGGTGGAGTGCAATGGGCGATGGCTTTGCCGGAGCTCATTGGGAAAGAATTCATGATTGGTTGAAGATAGAAGAAGTGATAGCTAGTGCTATCTGCTGTCGTTGATGGTATGGTACCATTGGAGTTGGAGATGGGTATAGTGCCGAGGTGGAGTGTTAAATTTTGGCGACACTATATAGGAATTTGTAGAGGTCGGATGGTGCTTCGTAACGGAGAAAACCGTTTGCAAATCGGAGTTCGAAGGTGGAAATTATAAGGAAAATGGTGAAGTGGGCAGAATTGATTGAGGTCAGACGTCTGACCAAAAGGGTCAGACGTCTGAGTCTGTGGAAATCGCATCCAGAGACCTTAGTCAGACGTCTGACCAAATGGTCAGACATCTGAACTGAAAGTAAACTTTTTCCAGGGACTAAAGTCAGATATCTGATCTTTTGGTCAGACGTCAAAGAACGACTACCACCTATTTTTCACGTGTGAGCTTGGCGTGAAGATTTATGATATCTATAGGGGCAATTTCGGAACATTGCCTAGGGTTTCTATTCTCCTACATAAGCTAGCTTTAGGATCCAGATCGTTAAGCATGCAAGCAACTGCAAGATATTAGCCTCCATAAATTAGGGTTTATCAAACCTAATTTTCTTCAATTCTCTCCTCCACAAATGTACTTCTAATTAGAATTTTGATCATTGTATTCAATCTATTGTACTCTTCTCATCAATACAATAAAAGTTTTCTCTTAAAGCGGATGTGCACTAACACAACGTTATTGAAACCACTATAAATCGCTGTGGTATTTATTTTTCGTTATTGCTTTAATTTTTGAATTGTTTGTTTGGGATTGTGATTGTCTTGGATTAACTGAGATTGGAATTTGAGTTATTGATTGGTTGTTTTTACACTTCTTACTACGATCCTGTCTTATGCTGTGCTTGTGGGGTTTTGATTTGAATGGTCTCGAGTTGGAATCCCGCCCCAACAGCAGAAACCCATGACCGAAACAATTACTCTCCCCTCCCCTCAAAACATTCATTTTCCCACCAAAATAACCACCACCAGCCGCCTCCCACCGTCGTCGCCTTCCGTCGCCAATTTCAAGCTCTCTAAACTTGTCGATATCTCCTCCTCTCTATTATATATGTTTAATTTAGGTACAAACTAAATTAGTTGATGATTTAGGGATTTGAAATTGGTCGATTTAGGGATCTAGAATTGATGATTATATCTTATTAGTTGATGATAATATAGTTTATTAGTTGATTTGGGTATATAATTAAAACCCTAATTTAGGTAATTAGTTGATTATGGTTTTGAAATTGATGATTATTATGTATCAGTTGACGATAATGGTATGTTAGTTGATTTAGAGAAGTTAATAAGTGGTTTGATTATTTAAATTGTAAACAAAAATTAGGGTTGATTTAAAATTCAAAAATTAGTTTGTAATCGTTGATTAATATATGCTTATTGATAAGTGTACAATGTTTGATAAGTATGTATTAATTATAACTTTTAGTGGTTAGTATAAAATAGTAGGTTAAAATTTTAGTTCACGGAATGGTTAAGTTAACATTTTCAATTTTTAACCGAATGTTGAAATAAATTTTAAATTTTCAAATTTATTAAATAAAATGTTTAAATAGTTGAATGAATTATCAAATTTGAAAAGAGCATAACAACAACAAATATTCTAGTGAAATGGATTTGTAAAAAAATAAGCAATGAACATAAAAACAAATAATTCTAATGAAATCGATTTTGTAAAAAAATTAAGAAAAGAATATAACAATAGCAGATATTCTTTTAAAATTGATTTTATAAAATGTTGAGAAATTAATATAACAAGAGCAAATAATGTATTGTAACGAAATTTAAAAATGAAAATAACAACAACAAATATTCCACTAAAACCGAACTTGTAAAAAAAATTAAGAAATTAATATAACAACAATAATTATTCTGCTAAAATTGATTTTGTAAAAAATTAAGAAGAATATAAGAACAAATATTATACTAAAACTGATTTTCCAAAAAATTGAGAAATAAATACAACAAGAATTAATATTTTACCCAAATCGATTTTAAAAAATGAAATGAATATAATGTTGATTTGAAAATAAGAATTAAATATTACTTCAACAAAAAATTGACACTAAAAAATTAAAGCCTTTAGTCCCAAAATGTTTTATTTTAGTTTAGAAAATACGATGACAAATATACACCTCTTAGATACAAGTTATGCGTAGAAGAGAAGAGAAGTGAAGTGAATTGCTATCGAAATTAGACAGATATATGGTGTGTAAAGCTTTTATTCCTAAATGGCTTTACTTTATTTTAGTAAATATAACAACAATATATCATTTGAGTGCAAGTTATATGTAGAAGAGAAGTGAACTGATGTGCTATCGAAATTACTAACATATATTTCTAAATCAGGAAAAATGTTCGATTATTTCCTCAACGGTACCTGGGTGTATGAAGTCAGAACTGGTAGGAAATGTTCAATAAAGGAACATGATTATAACGGCGTACACGAATTTTAGATTTGCTACATCTAATAATCGAAATAACGAAGAAGTTCATTGTCCGTGTAGTAAGTGCCAACATTTGAAGCATTGGAAACAATATATAGTTGAAGTACATTTGTATAAATATTGTTTCATGCCGAATTATTATTTCTGGGATCGTTATGGAGAATTTTTTGAACCTACCTAATCCTATAGCGTTAGAGGATGATAATATTATGACGAATCTGATAGAAAATATGGTGGAAGATGCAGCACGATCAATGTTTCCTACCATTCAAGCCGACGATGAAGATGTAAATGTCGAAGAAGAACCGACTGCGGGAGCTAACAGAATATATGATTTATTGGATTATTCTAAGAGACCATTGTGAGACAGTTGTAAAAGCGGAATAAAACTATCGGTAACCGCCAAAATACATTACTATGAAATCAATATTCAACCTTACAGAAGCTACATTTACAACAGTTGTACAAAGTGCAAAATGACACATTCCACGCAATTATCTGATGTGCAATAGTCATTATAAAGTGAAAAAACTGATGTCTCTTTCGGTCTGCCATATGAAAAGATAGATACGTATAAAAAAAGTTGCATGTTGTATGGGAAATATGACATTAACCTTAGAAAATGCAAAATATGTAACGAGGAAAACTACAAACCAAGAAAGAAGAAAGGAAAAGAAGATCCATATAAGAGAATGCATTATTTACCCATCACTCTAAGACTTCAAAGGTTATATGCATCTTCTACTACGACATGTCATATGCGATGACATAATGTGAGAACACCGAAAGAAGTAACTCTGATACATTCATCTGGCAGAGAAGCATGGAAATATTTCGATAAGACTTATCCCACATTTGCTGTAGAAAGCCGTAATGTCAGACTCAATTTATGTACAAATGGATTTTTACCATTCTCTCAGTTTGGTAGTAAATATTCATCCTTCCATATTATCGTTACTTCGTATAATTTACCTCGATAAATGTGTATGAAAACAACATATATGTTTCTCACTATTGTTGTCCCTGACCTTCATGTTCCAACACAAGGAATCGATGTTTATTTACAACCATTGATCGAACAGTTGAAAAAACTATGAAATGAAGGAGTTGAAACATACGACATTTCGAGAGAGAAAAATTTCGTATGTTAGCTTCTCTATGATGGACTATTAGTGATTTTCCTACATATGACATGCTTTTTAGTTGGAGTACGGCCAATTGGCTAGCCTGCCCTTATTGCATGGAAGAAACACGAGCATTTTCTTTACGGCATGTGAAGAAAGTTTCTTGTTTTGATTGTCATCGGTGTTTTCTCCATCCTAATCATACTTCTAGAAGAGCTAGAATTTTTTTTTATAGCTAACAGAGAAGGTAATATGCAACCACCAAAGATTTGGTCAAACGAAGAATTATATAAAATTGTAAAGGACTATCCAAAGACACATGAAACTGGAGTGCATATTGAAGTTCCAGGAAATTGGACATTCGTAATTGATGCAAACAAAGTAAATTTTGGTAGTTACCATATTGAAAAAATCTCTTACTCCGACATAGTATTGACGTGATGCACAACGAAAAAACATGTTTGATAATGTGTTTAATACAATTTTGAATGTAAAGGGAAAATAAAAGACTATTTGAATTCAAGACTTCATATAGCAAACTATTGTAAACTCCTCGAACTTCATATAAAGCCTAATGACAATAAAAAACCAAAAGCATGTTATGAGCTCGACAACAAACAAGTAAAACTCGTGCTAAAGTGGATGGAAGAACTATGATTTCTCAATGGGATATCTTCTAATCTTCATAGTTGCGTTGACTTCCAAAACAGTAAATTGAGTGGGATGAAAAGTCAGGTTGTCATATCATGATGGAATATTTACTACCCGTGACTTTTAAAGAACTGTTGCCCGTAAAAGTATGGAGTGTTATAACAGAGTTAAGTATATTTAATAAACAGCTTTGTTCGACGATAAAAAAAGTAGATCGTATATGTAAGCTTGAAGTAGAAATCTCCATACTACTCTGCAAACTGAAGAAAATATTTCCGTCGGGTTTCTTTAATGTAATAAAGCGTTTACCTATTTATCTTCCATCCGAAGCACTTCTTCGAGGTCCTGTGCAATATGGATGGATGTAACCATTTGTGAGGTAATATTGAATATCTGAAATATTTATATCAGTTTAAAATTCAGATTTCTATATCTAATATAAATTAAATTTATTTTGTAATAGGTACTTGAATCATATGAAGAAAAAAGTTAGACAAAAAGCACGAGTTGAGGGTTCGATTTGCAAATCATATCTTAAAGAAGAAGCTGCGTTCTTTTTCTCTCATTATTTCAATGACGATGTAAACTTATCATTCGTAAGCGTTTCTCGTAATGATGAAGTCGTTAAACAAGATTCTTCTCAAATAATGTTATCTATTTTAGATAACATGGTCGACCTGTTGGAAAATATGTGGAAATATGGTTAGACGATAGAGATTATCATGTAGCATACACATATGTTTTTCTAAATTGTGCTGAAGTTGCACCATTTGTTGGGTAATAACAAGTTCATATATAATTCACTTATATGTACATATTAATTATTACCAACATTATGTATTTGCAGTATCTAGGAACCATAGCATTCATTTAGCGATCTCAGTAAAGACTTTGCTAAATGGTTTTCAAACTTCGTTTATGATCCAAGAAACCATGTCATTGATGAAGGTTTATGATATCTTGCAATCGGACCAAAAGAAATATGAAGACTTGTCTAATATTCTTCATCAACGGATTTAAGTTCAACATGAAAGATTACGGAGCTAAAAAAATAACATATAACAACGGTATATTTTTCAAAGGTAGTGAGGATCCAGGTGAGCATATGAAAGATTTTTACGGTATCTTAACACAGATTGTAGAGTTGACATATTACGTAAAACCTAAAGAAAAAGTTTTATTTTTCAAATGCAATTGGTACAGTAATGTTTCTGTTCTGAAATCAACGTGCATGAAGATTTTAAGCTTATTGAAATAAAGCATACCTCACATTACTATAAGTATGATCCTTTCGTATTAGTCAAGCAAGCATTACAAGTTTATTTTGCTCCGTATACATCCTTAAAAAAAAGATAAAGTGGATTGGTCGGCTGTTTTTAAAAAAAGCCAAGGTTTACGCTTGATGGAAATAATATTCCAAACGTAGCAGCGTATCTAGCTGATCTTGGACCAAGTACAGTAATAGTAATGATCGATGACATTAATTTAGGACCATTGAATGATGAATCGAATATTTTATTAGATGCATTTGAAAGTACTAAATAAAACGAGATAGAGTACGAGACTGAGTTTGAATTAGAAAACAACGAAGATTGAAAACACTGAATATTTGCATTGCTGCTGTATAATGTATTGTTCTTAGCTGCATGTTATTCTGAGCTATGTATTATTAATGATGACCATGTTCTGAAATTTCTATATTTGTATTCATGAGATCTTGTCCCACTTATTATGATTTAGTGGAAGTTTTATGTGATAATTATTGAAACATGCTTTGTACTAATAAATTTATGTCTTTTCATTCCGTGACATTATTTCTCTATGGTAGATATGTCTGGCAGAAGACATAGTCAGAGATCCAAGCTTTCTCCATCTTTCGGTGCTGGTGCTAGTGGCACTGCACCAGATTTAGGCCCATTGACGGAGGCAGTTCTGAAAAGCATCAGGTAAGTATCAAATTTATTTGAAGTATTTTTTTAAAATTTATTAAATATCTACATCAAAATTTGTACAGGGGCTTTGAGATGGAACCTTCAAATTTCATTCTACAAGTTTCCAGAAAGGCATTTATGAGTAGAATGTCTGCTTGTTGGACTCATTGGGACAACATCCCGTCACATATCAAGAATGCTAGTTTTGTTGATGTACTTGTAAGTATAAGTTTGAATTTCAATTAAAAATTAAGATAATTTGGATAATCCAAACTAATTTCAATATGCAGGCAGCCGTGGGTGTAGATCCAAAGGATATAAACATTTTTACCAATCATTGGAATAAAAGGATGAGAAAAAATTACAAGAATACACTGTCTAAGGCTAAAATTGCATGTAAAAAACAAATTGGATGGACGTAGATGTGTGGGCTAAGTATCTCCATCTCCGGCACACTCTAGAAGTGAAAGTATGTTATATACTTTTACATTGTTATTAATTTTTTTAAAATTTCGTATGTTAGCTGCAGTAAGTTTATTAATCGTGTATCTAAATTTGTATGAATTATCTACCCGAAATCATACTAATAAAAATAAAAATCTTGCTTTGCACAGTGGCAGCTCTAAATCCTTCAGGAATACAGGAGAGAGTTGGTAAATTTATAAATTGTGTTTATAAAAGTCTAAAATGTTGTTTGAGCATATTTGTAACATTGCTTATTCATATACATATATTTTCAAGCAGCGAGATACAATCGCGAGCCTGCTATGGCTAAGATGTTCATAGCCATGCATGTCGTTGAACAGACAGATGAGGAATGTAATGTTTCGTACGAGTGGATGGATGATAAATCGAGATCCGTAATGGTAAACATGCTTATCCTTAATCACAATGTTTCATATTTCTTTACTTCACATTTCATAAACTTTAAATTGAATATTTATCGTGTCTAACAATTGTTCGTAAATGCAGAAGAGGTACGAAGCGAAGTGGGCTCAAATGTCGCAGTCCACCGACCGGACAGAGGTTACGTTTGAGGAGTCGAACCATATTTGGGATATCATTATTGATTCGCCTTCGCGAAATAGGCGATACAGTTATGAAAATTAAGAGGTAAATTTCTTCATTTACTAATATATAAGTTCAAACATCCAAATGAATTTAAACTTAAGTGAACAAATTATAAATTGAATGAGGAAGTTGAATAATTGAAATAAGTAAATTGTAACCAATATACAACAGTTAATTATAAATATTAGTGACGTAATTAAACAACTATTTTTGTATACTGTTTATAGTGTTCATAAATTATAACTAAATATCAATTATTTCGTAGCCGTTAATATCACAGAGGGCGAACAGGAGATCCCAAGCGAAGGAGGAGATTGCTCAAATGAAAAAACAACTGGAGTAGATAAACAATTGGAGGAAGAGCGTACTGGCGCAATAGTTGGATGAGCATATTGCAGCCTACTTGGCACAACATGGGACGATGTGTGGAGAGGACAGGTCGGGCGACGACGATTAGTAGGTATGCTTGTGTTTCTGCCCGATTTTCATCATCTTGTTTTCCAGTCAAGTGACTTTTGTGTATATATTTGATACATGTTGGTTGGTTGTTACGTTTGATGGGTTAGTGGACATTTGTGTTTATATGTGATTGATGGATAGTATTTGGTTGTATGGTTATATTGTTTTATGGATTTGGGTGTTCCGTTTGATTGACATTGGTTGTTTGATGCATGGTATTTGGATAGTATGTATATGATTATTTGTGATTTGTGTGAGATTATACGATGGATGGCGTGGTATTGGTTGTGAAATTGAATGTATATGTATTGAAAAGTAATTTGAATTTGGTTTCGTGGTTGGATTTACTGAAAGACAGAATTGAAAATGAAAATTTATTATAGATTAGGAACGGCTAGCGACGGCTTATTTATTCAATTTAGCGAGGCTGGCGATGGCTGGCGGCGTCTAAATTGTTTGAGATTAGCGACGGCTAGTGACGCCATGTCCGTTTTAACAAAATTTTCCACGAGTCCACGTAGGCGTCACTAATCGTCGCTATTTTGGTCGTTTGACGGCAACCTAAATAGCGATGGCTTTTAGCAAAGGCCGACGACGGTGTACGACGCCTTTTAGCCGCCGCTAAAGCCGTCTTGTTGTAGTGAAAGTACACGCAAATTCAGTTTAAATTGGCAATTATAACATAAATTTCTTTTGATTTTATACAGAGGAAGCGTTTGCTGATGAATTGACTAATGCTATGTAATGTGTGGTGCACACATCATATCTAATATGTGGTGCACATATCATGTAAAAAAATACAACAGATAATTCAGCAGGCAAAAACATCATATGTAATGTGTGGTGCACACATATAATGTAAAAAAATACAACAGATAATTCAGCAAAAACATCATATGTAATGTGTGGTGCACATATCATGTAAAAAAATACAACAGATAATTCAGCAGGCTAAAACCCTGGAAAAGAGAAGTCAAACCTTAGTAAAGGCTAATTATATACAGGTCCATGTTCATATAACACTTGATAAGAACATAAAACGGAAAGGAACGGCTTCTTTCAGTGTTCAAGTGCTCGGCAATCCTTCCCAAGGTAACAAGTGTATGTTTCTGGTTTTCACAGTAGTACATTACTTCAATGGCATTTCCAATGCCTTGAATAGGCAGCAGTGGTTTTGCCTCCACAAGTAGAAACCATTTTGTAATGATCAGACCCATTCAACAGAAACGGGTTCAATGCATATTGAATGATGCATATGGCATCCGACCCGTTAACTATAAACCAAGTAACTACAGCATTTCAAGAAGCATGTATAAACTGACAACATCTAGCTTCATCTAATACAAGTCAACTGCATAGAAAATGGTAATAAACTACCCATATAAAAAAACAACTACCCGGTCATCTGCATTAATAATATAAACACAAATTAGTTAAATCAACTGAACCACGTTTTTCATGATTAAAATGCACAGTGCTGTTTAAAACGTATACAATGGTTTCTTTCAAAGAAAAAACGAGAGTAATAAGCTTGTGCTTCTGGTTACTCTGCTTTTAAGTGCCAACTTACTGAAGGATTGAGCGAGTTTTAATTGTTGAAGTCTACATTAATTAACGTTTAACTCACTCCAGTTTTGACATTCACGTTAGAATCCTGAAGAGGCCAATGGAATAATAACGTGTCATCTGCAAGGGTTGGACTCATTCTAATGATATTCACTAAACCCATTTGGTGGAAGTTAAAAAATCATATAGTGAAGCTGTTTACTCCCATGCATAAGCAAAGTTCATCATGTTTACCACTATGGGTAACCCAGCATGTTATCAATCTTCAAAGTCAGAACATAAGAATCAGTTTGTTTGCAAGCTATGTATGAATATGAACAGATCCGTGATATATTTTTAAGCTTGAAAATCACACTTGCAAGCTTAAACAATACCAAGATGAATGTTTGTGGATAAAGAAATATGATTTTGATTCAAAAATCTGTTTCCCAAATATATTGTCCATGTCGGAATCCATCAACGAAGGTGGAGCTTTATTTTATTCTTTCGCATGCATTCAAGTTCTATATGAAGTATAAACTCTCTTGAACTTATAATAAACTTCAACCTCACACCTTTAAGTTACTTAAGGATAAATATTTAATTACAATGTACAAGTATATGCTTCTAGCTTTCAAAGCATGATATTACTTCAATGGTATTTCCAATGACTTGAATAACAGCAGTGGTTTTGCCTCCACAAGTGGAGACCATTTTGTAATGAACATGTATCCATTTTACAAAAACGGGTTAATCGCATATTGGATGATGTATACTGCATCCAAACCCGTTAACTAGAAACAAACTATTGCATTTCAATGAGCATATGTAGTTACTGACAATATCCTACAATCTTTGCATAGGAGCTAATTATGAACCCCAATGCCTAACTTACACAACTGGTGCTGCACTTCAGGTCTAGCTACGCCTTACTATCACTAAAAATTGGTGCATGATATCTAGCTTATTTAAGTATTAAAATTATATTTTTGTTTGTGGTCAGAAGTGTATTTTAGAAATGTCAGCTTATGCAAAATTGTTAGATAGCAGCCATATGCCAGAATCGGCACATGAAGGCTTCTAATGGAGAATCAAACCCTGCTAGGAAACAGTTCAACCCCGGCTATGATGTCAGTTCAGGATCTTCAGATTTCATAGCAGATCATAACCAGATTCCTGAAATCGATTTGCTACCATTCACATTTGCTCCCACCAGTGTGGTAATTAAGTACCATTAAACCACATAAATCAAGTTAAATTAATCATCACCAACTAATAGTAGAATTATACTTCTTTATTCTCTCCGTCGTGCAAGAAATTTATAAGTTTGTCACATGGAAGAAAGAAACTAAATTTCTGATGATAGATGTCTTCAAGTTTGATATTTGATAATTTACGACAAATACTAAGGCAAACATGCATGCAAAACTGAAATACCAAATTTGTAAAGGATAACATCCTACTACAAAACTATGGTGGAAATTAATTTTACTTAATGAAATGAACCCCATTTTCCATAAATTGGAAAGGTAACAATATATGTGACTGTTATCTCTAAAATTGAAAAAATAAGATAAAGACTTTTATCATTTTCGGTTATCTCTAGAAATGAGAATCAAAACTGAACCAAACAACATTACATAAAACATTAATAATTTAGTTTCAAAGTAGCCTGTACCGCAAACACCTTACAACCATTGCAGTTAATCTAAGATATCATAATATCTAAAAGCTTTTACTCCATACTTCCTCGTACACTAGCAAGAGATCTTTTGGCTGCCTGAAATGAGTTTTCAACTGCTTCCTTTTCATTTTGCAATCTACTTATTTCACACTCAAATGCTTCTAGCTGTTCAAGTGCTGATGACTTATCATCGCATAGCGATTTTTCTTTCAACTCTAATTCGTTGATAGATTGTCGGATCTCATCCAGCTTTCCATTCAATAAACCTTTTTGGATCTGCATATCAGATTTTAAATCATTCATTGAACATAATTCACCTATTATCCGCTTATGGTCTTCTTTTAAACTTCGAATACATTCTAACATATTTCTCAGATTGTACAAATTAAAACCGTGTCTTTCCATTTCGAAAAGTGTGTCCATCATTTCCTCAATGGTTTCGTCGGGGTCAGAAATGCAGAACTTCGCAATTTTGTTTACGACATTTGAGAAAGTAACCATTAAGCCAATCGCCATTCCTTCACGGTGACTTTCAATGTACTGTTTCAAAGGCTTGAAATGAGGCTGCTGTGGCATGCTCAAAAATATCTCCGATGACTCTATTACTTGCCACAAGGAAGATGATTTTTCAAATGGTAACTTTATCGGAGCAGAACCCAACAATTTTACAACTCGACCTCCAACATTTGCATTAGAATCAACATTCTGAGATGCAAATTGACCAAAAATATCTTCCTGGTTTTCCTCTTCGTCAAGTTGTGTCTCATTCTCGATCCGAGTAGCAGCACAACTAAAATTTGAAACAAAGTTTAATGGTTCTAATGTTTCTGTTTCTAATACTGACTTCTTTTTATTTATTTTGTCATCTGCAATTTACACACCAGAGTGCAAGCGAAATGTAAGAATTTGTTTGACTTATGGATATCAAAAGAAGCTTTAATATTTAATCCTACGTTAGTTTCAAAATAATTAACTAACGAAATTCCTAACCAATCAATATATAATCGTAGTAAAAATAATCCAGTCTCGTGTTAGCAGCAACCGAGGATTCATTATTTCCTTGCTCTACCCCTGCAATAGGAAATATGGGTTTGTTAGAATTTTAAAACATCAATAGTAACCACATCGTTACTTTAATTACCTTCTAGTAATGTATTATTATCCATTGTCCTCCTCCTTTTCTCAACTATACTTTTCCTCCTTGTACATTTCTTCGTTATGTTACTTTCCTTCAGCACTAATAAATCATGACATGATATATGTAGTTATTCATACTAAACATTTAAAATATGATCATCTTTATATATTATGATGAATAAAAATGATACATACAACTTACCTACTTCATCCACCATACTTTCAGTTCTTCTTCCCTTAGATGATCCTCTTCTTCCTCTCTTATTTGGCTGCTCTTCAAAACTTGGACTTCTGGACTCACGTGAATGATCATGAGCCATGTTACTTTCCTGCAACAACCGATCTAATGAAACTTTGCCCCAAAATATATCATAATAATAAAGCGAAATTGAAGGTTGAACACAGTCAGGTGCATGGATTGCAATGAAGATGTATGTGTTATTTGTATCATATAGAATTACAGTTTAGATAAGCACATTCTTGCTTTGCAAATAAACATAACAGTTTTATTCTTGTCTGGTTTAACATTAGATTACAGAGATCAAATCATCCCTGGACATTAAAAGGTAGGCTACACAAATATGAGAGAAATGGTAATCCTAAACAAATGTTTATACTACCGTTATTCACTGCAAGAAATTAACTGAAGTACTTACCTCTAGGTTTCAGCTGCTGAGAATGAGAGGGTAAAGGTGAGTGGCGGAAGGCTGATGAGAGAATTTCAAATCTTAATGTTCTGGCTATTTTTTTCTTTGTAGAAGGTTTGGTGTTTTAATATATACTTTTGTATACCAATCGATCTTCTTGGAACCTGTTACTCTTTACTCTTCCTCTCAGTTCAATGTATGAATCAAAAAAAAATCATTGATAAATATGAGAGAATCTGAATGTTTAGTACTGTGCATGTTGTTCACCGTAACCACGCATGCATTTTCCACTCATTATCCGTTATGAGTAACGTCTTTTCATTTCTTAATGAAATTCACATTCTAGAAATGAAGAGAATGACCAAAAAAATAACGGAGAGAGCCTGCATTTGAAAGGGTATTAGTACATTAGTAAAATATAATAAACTTTTTTATTATTCAACAGGGTCCACAATGATTTGGAAATTAATAGAAGAATAATTAATTTGATAATGCCAGTGAAAAAGATTCTTTTTTTTTGGACAAATTTTGCTTATAGGTCAAAAAAACACATATTTCAACTTTAGGTTTCAAAAAACTTATTACAAAAATAAGTCTAGTTGTCGTCACGTCGGGATTTTCACTTGTGCAAATTTGGACTGCTTGTTAGCACTAGAATTCGTCACTAACACCATTAAGAGAGATTGTGTAGAGAGATTAACGAAAAAAGTAAAGTTAAACAGAGGATAGTACGTAAATTTAAATGCAGAAAAAACGAACACCTGATTTATAGTGGTTCGACGTAATTGCCTACGTCCACTTTGAGGTAGATCTTTATTGCTTTTCTCGATAACCAATTACAGATACAATCCGTATGTCAATCACTCAAATACAATTGCTAAGCAAAAAAGATTAAGTCTTGAATGAGTCTTGAATGCGGCAGAGTCTCCCCGGTGTTCTTCCCAAAAATGGTGCATTTCACCGTGCCCCTGCCTCTCTATTTGTAGACGAAGGTAGGTTGGATTTCCCTGGTGGGCCTAGCAGCTTGGTATCTCGGCCCAATATAAGTAATCTCCGAATGCCTAACCAAAAATGCCGAACGACAGAGTGCCGATCGAAATCTTTGTGCCGAACGAAACGATGTATTGCGTGAGAGGTGCAGGCCGATCGAGAATCGACGTCGGACGGGGAAGGTGTCGAACAAAGCTGGAATATCGAACAGTCCAGGAATGATGAGCGAGGCATGAATGCCAAGCGCTCTAGAAGCCGAACGCTCTTGAATGCCAACTGACCCAGTTGTGCCGAACGTCCCTGGAATGCCGAACACTCTCTAATGCCGAACGTCCCTGAATGCCAAGCGTTCACTAATGCCGAGCGCTTCTGACTGCCGAGCACTCTCTAATGCCGAACGTTCCTAAATGCCGAGCGCTCCTGAATGCCGAGCAGTTTGGAATGCCGAACGAGTTTGGATACCGAACAACTTGGTCATGCCGATCGGCCTTCAATGTCGATCGACCATAGATGCCGAACGGCCTGTTCGTGCCGAACGAGAATGCTAAGTCCTTAGTTGCCTGGTCAAACCTCCAAGTAACACTTGCCCCCCAAAGTGCATTATGTGATCGAACGTGATGCGCGTTGAATCGCATGTCCTCTGTGCTTTGCTTCGAGCTTTAGGTTTATTCTTCTTCTTGGTGGCGTTTTCTCGTGAATACTGGGTGAGGCAATGCATGTCGAACGTTATGCGAATGCCGAGCAGCATAGCCGAAGCCAAGCGCCATTGATGCCGAACGCCCTTGAATGCTGATGCCAAACGATGTCGTCTTGACCGGATCTACCGGTTGTTATCGTGACTTCCTCTCTTCCCCTATAGAGTTCGACATTTTCCTTCTTCTTCTCTTCTTTACTTTCACCTCCGTTATCCTGTATTCACGAACCTCGCCTTTTAACAAACTCGAAGAATTTGACTACCCTTCCTTTCTCGAGCATCATACCCTACATCATCCTTTTCCCAAGTCATTCGGAATTAATTAAAGTCGTGCCCTTAACTCTAGAATTCTCCCGAGCTTCAATCTATTTGCTAGGTATCGACCCCTTCTATTTGAATGCTTTCCCTGACTAAAAGTTTTAATATGAGGCTTATGTTCGTAAATTAGAACCGTGGCCAATAGGTATTTCGTGGATGAAAGGATCGAACTGCGATTAGGGTATGTTCTAGGGCTAGATAACGTAGAGAAAAGGGGAAGTGGTCAGAGGCAAGCACATGAGGGTGTTGATGGAAGATGTACCATGGTTCGGTATGGTTCTCTCATGCTGAACGAGATTGGAGGGAAGAATAGAGGAGGAGCAGGAATTGGCTAGAGCGCCAAACAACACAGTCCGATATGACTTGTCGAACGACTTGACCACGTCGTTCGGTATGAATGGAGGAGAAAGATAAAACCGTTGTTAAGGGCGAAGTGTCGAGCGTTAGGGCTTGGCATACCTCGGCTCGGCATGATTCGCCACATGCCGAGTAGCGGAGTCGAAAAATAGGGAGGAAGTACGAATTGGATAGGATGCCGAGCGATATTTCGGCCGAACAGCGCGTAGGCCGAATGGTCATGAGTGCCGAACGATAGTTAGGCCGAACAACATTTTGGCCTAACAATACATAGGCCGAACAATATTTTGACCGAACGATACTTAGGACGAACAACATTTTGACCGAACGATACTTAGGCCGAACAACACTTTGACCGAATGATACTTAGGCCGAACAACAGTTTGACCGAACGATACTTAGGCCGAGCAACATTTCACCTTGCTTAATCATAAGACAAAAACAAAGACACGGACCTAAGCATACTGGCATATCGAACTAATCTGGACTGATAACTTCCTAGTTTCAATTATCATAAGCCTGAACTGAAATCGATAAAAACAGATAAAAGCTTTTGGCATACAGTGTCAATGTCCGAGTTTAAAATTGAAAACATTGCAAGGCTGGTTTCGGAGACGGTCAGCGACGACGGTCTTCGAAGACAACAGTTCAAAGTTCAACTTTATACCATTAACTCCGTGACTTATAATTTCTCAGCACTTATACTTGAATTATCACACTAGTTCACACACCACACGGGGGGCGGGGGGAATATTTATGTTGTTAAGTCTAACGTTGATTGTTTTTCAAGTATAGTTAAAACATGTGCTCTACTAGATTCAGTTTCTATCAAAGATGTCTAGGAAATCTAGCTCTGCCACGATCTTAGATAGACTTGGGTCGTCTTTTAAACAAGGAGTCGCAGATACTTCAAACCCGTCGACTTTCCCTGCTCATAACTTAGCTCCCGACGCCCTGGAGGCATCAATTTTCTTGGACAACCCGATCGATTCACATGCTTCGAAGATTAATGAAAGTACACTCCGTCGGATATGCTCTCTCCAAGGAATCCCCTTCGATGACGTATTAGTTCCATCGGAGCACGATCGTCCACACTTGCTCCCAGTTGTATACACAGCTTGTAATATGTTTATGTGCTGGGTCGGCAGTGTGCTACCATTCAATTCATTTCTTTGGGACGTGCTGCAATATATCCACATTGCACCATCACAACTGCACCTGAATGGTCACGCCTTCATCTACGGTACCTGCATCTCTTCGTGAGTGTCCTATCTAGGCCTCCAACCCCGGGTGACATCAGACATATATATATATATATATATATATATATATATATATATATATATATATATGATCAAGAAGTGGAGAGATAGCCCCTCCTTCATGTTTCTTGAGCCGCACCACAAATGCCAGATCTTGACTAGGGCATGTAGCAATTTTTCCCTGTACAAACAGGAATATGTGCGTTGCCCTCCTGATTTCGCGAGAAGATGGGTGGAAGGAAGTAAGTCTTTTCTCTGGATCAATATTCATTCTTGGTCAAAGCCGTGCCTTTTCTAGCTCTTTTTTTCCATCTTTTTAGATATCAACCCACGTCCTAACGGCCGTGGATATTCTAAAGTCGTCGAAGTTATTAGAGCCTTCCTACCGAAGAATGGGACATCCAAACTCTCATTTCGAATGAGTCACTTACAACGTTTGGACTGTTGGCAGAAGGCCGTCGGATAAGTCTCCCTCAGGGCGTTACGGTTCCCAAGCCCCCTCTGGAAAAGGGAAAAAACAAGCCGAGTCTAGCACGTAATGCTCCTGGCGCACTAGAAGAAGGGGAAATCAAGGAAACCGAAATACCTGAAGCTCAAGATGAGAACTTTGGTCCTACTCAGGACCCGATAGTCGAAGTTCACAACAATGAAACGTCATCTTCCCCTTCGAAGAGGGAAAAGAGACTAACGTACAAGATAAGGAGGGAAAAAGTTGGTGCAACCTCTAAAGTTACCCTTATTCCGACAAAGAAAGAGGCTTCCCCACAACGTTTAGAAAGTTCTTTAAAGGGCCTCTCGAACCTCTCCATACCCGACGACCTACTTAATTATGATTTTGATGACCCAGAGGCACTTAAACTTCACTCGCCCATCAGAGGTGATGCAGGCGTTCAAGCCCAAACTCAGGGAGAAAAAACTTCCATTAGTAAAGAAACTGGTCCGTCGGGGGGAAACACTAGGACACAAACACATGCACTTTACCTTGCACTTAAATTTCAGTCGTCACACCAATCTTTGCTAAGTCTCTGTTATTTAAATTCTGTATAGGTGACATGGGGCGTACATACGGAATTGATCGTCTCCGCGGGTCGTCTATCTTCCATCATTCTGGACGGGACTCAGGTTCCGGAATACGTTGGGATAGAGACGGTGATGGCGATAGGGATTATCGTTCCCGGGATTCATCATCTCGGAAGAAAACATATTATCATCCCAAATACCACCAACATTCCTCTTCTCACTCGGGGCAAAGCAAAGATAAGCACGACCATAAGGGGTCGCAATCCGATGTTCCCCATGATCAACACTCTGATTCCTCCTCCATCAGACAACCTCGGGATCCTCACAGGAGAGCTGAACTTTCGAAGCCATCTCCTCCTGCTCCTGCAACAGATCCATCAGTATCGGAGAGATTGACCGAGCTTAAAGTTAAATTTCCAAAGATCTTCTTTGATGGTCTGAAGTTCCTCCTGACGATCCACCATATACCTGGAGATGTTAAGCAGAGCGCTATCGCCTGTAACAACGACGTCTATGTTCAGCATGACGCGTTCGTTCATCTTGCTGAGAATGTGTCAGAAGTCTCCGTAGAATGCCAACATGAGATTGATCGCCTGAAGCTTGAGGCTATTCATGGCAAAGACATTATCAAAGCTCAGGACGAAGAGATTGCATCTTACAAATCTCAACTTGAGGCTGCCCAGCAGAGCGCCAAGGATACCGCCAAAGCCGTAACTCGTCTGGAATCGACTCAAAAAAAAGAAATCAACGAGGCGGTACAATGCTGTGGGGCTTTGGCTTTGGAGAAAGACTCGGTGCAAAAAGAGAAGGATGCATTCTGTCTCCGAGTTAAAGAACTTGAGGAGCGACTCCGCAAAGAACAAGAGGAGAAGATTGCTGCCCAAGAAGAGTTACAATGGTATTGCGACGAGATCGTTGCAACACTACTCCTAAAGGAGAAACTTGAGGGCGAGTTTTCTAAAGTTGAGGCGCTGAGGAATGAAGCCCGCGAAGAGGGCAAAAAGATAGCATCTGCGGAAATTGACTCCCGTCTTGAGGCGGCCAAGGAAGAAGGTAGAGATTTCAATTAAGGTCTCCCACGCCTTGGCTAAGGAAGGATGTGAGGGAAAAAACGAGTGTAGCCACTCACGTAGGAGAGGCTTCGGGTCCCGATGCTCAGGTGATCGGAGTGCTTGATGAGGACAAATCTGAGACTTCCTCTCCCATCGATGGGAGTTATGAAGTTGAAATTACAGGCGTCTCTGAGCATACATCCAAACTGAGCATAAAGGAGCAGCTTGATAAAGAGAAGGAAAAGACGATCAAGATCAAGGTCGAACCTCAAGCTATGGACCCGGAGGATCCTTTGAACAAGCCGTTGAAGGTCATTCTCCCAGGCGGGTCCAAACCCACGGATATTCCTCATACTTCTTCAGCTGTCACTCCCCCGTCAAAGAAAGCTATCAAGGGTAAACGTACCGGGGAGGAGTCATCAGGCAAAAAGTCGAAGAAGTCAAAGAACTAGTCTTCGCCTCGTTCAACAAGAGCTAGTTTAGATTATGTAATTATTTTTGTTTTCGTAGTTTATATAAATAAACTTTTGACTCCGAGCTTCGGAGGAGTTGTAGTAGAAACTTATTTTTGATGAATAAAACTTAGTTCTTTTCCCTCTCAGAGGACTGTTGTTGTTTGGTTTTTTGGTATAACTGTGGTCAAAACTCGAGCTACTGCGAGTTACGTGAACTTCTCGATTCATCTTTAAACAAGTTGACAACTTTTTTGGTATTTGCACATTCTTTTATCCCACGCTCTAGGGACTTAGAATATTTTCAAATCCGTATGCCAAGGGCTTGATGACTTCAAGACATTTATATCCAGTCCTCCCTTAAGGGACTTGGACATTTAGATCATTTATACTCGAGTCCGCACTCTGGGGACTTAGAGTACTCTAGTCTGCACTACGGGGACTTGGAAGTTTTGAATCATTTATACTCGAGTCCGCACTCTGGGGACTTAGAGTACTTCGGTCCACGCTCCAAGGACTTGGAGATTTCGAATCGTGTATACTCGAGTCCGCGCTCTGGGGACTTAGAGTACTCTTGTCCGCACTCCGGGGACTTGGAGATTTCGAATCATTTATACTCGAGTCTGGACTCTGGGGACTTAGAGTACTCCAGTCCGCACTCCAGTGACTTGGAGATTTCAAATCGTCTATACTCGAGTCCGCACTCTGGGCACTTAGAGTACTCCAGTCCGTACTCCGAGGATTTAGAGATTTCGAATCGTTTATACTCGAGTCCGCACTTTGGGGACTTAGAGTACTCCAATCCGCACTCCGGGGACTTAGAGATTTCGAATCGTTTATACTCGATTCCACGCTCTGGGGACTTAGAGTACTCCAGTACGCACTCCAGGGACTTGGAGATTTCGAGTCGTTTATATTCGAGTCCGCACTCTGGGGACTTAGAGTACTCCAGTCTGCACTCTAGGGACTTGGAGATTTTGTATAATGTATCTCTTAGTCATTTGTTACAGCGTTATCATACACAAGAACATCGACAATTCATGGAAAAAAGAAATGGCTTCAAGCCTATATTAATGCAAATAAGCTAAATAGTCTTTTTACATGCCGTAAACTAGGAATAAAAACTTGCTGGAAATAAATGCAACTAAAATTTGATGGAAATGAACTAAGTGTAATAATGCCACAAATGTTCACCGTTCCATGCTCGGGGGAGTGTCTCACCATCAACGGTCGCTAGCTTGAAAGTTCCTTCTCCAAGCTTCTGTTCAATGACGTATGGACTTTCCCATGCGTGGCTCATGTGTGATGGAACTGGGAAAACTCGTTTCAAAACAAGATCACCCACGCCAAAGATTCTCGGTCGGACTTTTTCATTATAATATCGAGAAACTCGGTGCCTGTATGCGGCCGCCCTTAAAGTAGCCTCTTCGTGTTTTTCATCAATGAAGTCCAACGATTCCAGCAAAATATCTTGATTTGACTCAGGGTCATAATAAGTTACCCGATGTGATGGAACTTCAAGTTCCACGAGTATGACAGCTTCCATGCCATATGCTAATGCGAATGGAGTGTGGCCAGTCGTCGACTTGTGGGTGGTTCTGTAAGCCCAAAGTGCTGTCGAAAGTTCATCCACCAACTTACCTCTAGCCTTTTCCAAACGTTTTTTCAATATGGATTTGATTATCTTGTTTACGGCCTCCACTTGTCCATTAGCTTTCGGATGAGCAAATGATGCAAACTTTTTCTCAATACCATATTTTTGGCAAAATTCCGTGAACTCTTTGCTTTCAAATTGAGTTCCATTGTTTGTAACGATGGTTCGTGGCAGGCTAAAGCAGCATATGATATTTGGTACAATGAAATTAATGACTTTCTTGGTGGTGATAGTGGCCAAAGGCTCGCTTCTGCCCACTTGGTAAAGTAATCGACCGCAACAATTGCGTATTTAGCACCACCTTTGGATAGGAGTAAGGTACCGACTATATCGATCCCCCACATTGCAAATGGCCAAGGACTAACCATTTGTGTGAGTTCCGTCGGCGGAGCTCTTGGGATTTTCGCATACTTCTGGCATTTTTCACATCTTCTTACGTAGTCTATGACATTCCGATTTACAGTTGGCCAACCATAGCAGAGGATTTTCTTTGCTAACGTCTGCCCCCCGGTATGGACGCCACATTCACCTTCATGGACTTCCGTCGGGACTCGTTTTATTTCATCATGCACCGGAGCAATAGGGTCGAGAATCCCCTCCGATACATTATTCCTATCCTGTATTACATAACGAGAAGCCTTACGAATGACTTGTCGTCTTTCGCTCCTTCTTTCGGGCATAACCCCGTGTAACAAGTACTGCTTGAATGGGATCATCCATGACTCCTTCTCGAATTTTGTTTCTAACATGAAATCTACCTCCATTATATTTATGCTCGAAACATGTAAGGATTCAACGGGAAACAATCCCATCTGCTGCGCATCGCCAATGCTTGCAAATTTTGCCAATGAATCAGCTGCTCTGTTTTGTTCACGCGGAACATGTGAAATATCATAATACTCGAGATTCGCTAGCAGCTCTCGAACTTGGGCCAAATACGGGGTAAGTCTCTGCCCCCTTGCTTGGTCGTCTCCATGCACTTGATACACCACCAGTTGCGAGTCGCAAAAAATTTCAACCGATCTTATTCCTTGTTCTTTGACGAGTCTTAAGCCGGCGATCAATGCTTCATACTCGGCTTCGTTATACGTTGCTGTGAAGTCGAGCTTCAAAGCATAGAAAACTGATCGGTTTTCGGGATTACAAGAACTATGCCAACCCTCGAACAAAGGTCGTTAGATGCCCCATCTGTTTACATCTTCCATCGGATGGGAGGTATGACATTGCGGCCATTTGATTCGTTTGTCATAGTGAATTCAGCGATGAAATCCGCTAGCGCTTGCCCTTGTATGGCCCTTCGCGGAAAGTAGGTAATATCGAACTGACTCAACTTGATATTCTACTTTAACATCCTTCCGGAAGTTTTCGGTCGTTGGAGTACCTGTCGCAGGGGTTGGTCGGTGTAAACACTGATCGAGTGTGCCTGGAAGTATAGGAGAAGCTTGTGTGATGCAATCACCAAGCAATAGGCTAATTTCTCGATCTTGGGATAGTTTCTTTCTACCCCCGTTAGACGTTTACTAACATAGTAAACTGGTTTTTGAACTCGGTCCTCTTCACGAACCGAAGCTGTACTGATAGCATGTTGGGATACTGCCAAGCACACATACAGCATTTCATGGTCTATTGATTTCGGTAGCACTGGGGGGCACTCCGAATGTCTTACCAGAGCTCGGAATGCATCCTCACAGTCGGATGTCCACTCAAAATTTCTCTTTCCTTTCTTTATCACGTCGAAGAAAGGAATACACTTGTCTGTAGCTTTGGATATGAATCGACTCAGCGCAGCCACTTTTCCATTCAAGCTAAGCACCTGCTTTATGGCTTTGGGCACTTGTATATCTTGGATAGCTTGAATTTTCTTTGGGTTAGCTTTGATTCCCCGTGCATTCACAATGAAACCGAGAAATTTTCCCGACGCTACGCCAAATGAACACTTCAAAGGATTGATCTTCATTCCGTAATGCCTGAGTATATCAAACATTTATGCTAAGTCTCGGATGTGGTCGTTTGACTGCCATGACTTTACGAGCATGTCATCCACAAACACTTCAATCGTTCTACCAATCTGGTCCTTAAACATTCGATTCACCAAGCGCTGATACGTTGCCCCCGCGTTTTTCAATCCAAAGGGCATTACTACCTGGCAATATAGCCCCATATTTGTGACAAAACTGGTGTGCTCTTGATCTGGAATGTGTATTAGGATCTGATTGTATCCTGAATACGCATCCATAAATGACAATAAGTCATGTCCGACGGTAGAGTCGACGAGCTGGTCAATTCTAGGTAAAGGTAAACTATCATTTAGGCATGCTTTATTCAGGTCGGAGTAATCAAAACAAGTTCTTCACTTTCCATTTGCTTTCTTCACTAATACTGGGTTAGAAACCCATTCAGGGTAGAGGGCGTTGTGGACGAACCCGTTGGCTTTGAGTTTGTCCACCTCCTCTTTGAGAGCCGCGGACCTCTACGAGTCCATACCTCTCCTTTTTTGTTTTATGGGAACATGTTTTGGGTCTATGTTCAACATATGACTCGCAATTGTTGGAGAAATCCCGCACATATCAGAGTGTGTCCAAGCGAAAACGTCCAGATTCGCCCAGAGGAAATCAGTAAGATCCTCGGCCACTGAGGGGTTGAGTTGTGATCCAATCTTAAGAACTCGTGATGGATCATCCCGGTTGATAGGAATGTCGATCGTCAGCTCAGCCAGTGCTGCGTTTGTTTCCCTGGCTTCCCCATCATCATCTCTCGGATCTATGTCTCTAAGGATCCGAGAATGCTACCCGAGCCAAGGCTCAGGCACTACTTGTCAATCATCAGCCTTTAGGATGCCGACGGAGCTGTCAGCAACCTTTCCCTTCTCTCTCCGCAGAGCTTCTCTTAGTTCCGCCACATAACATGCGCGACCGGTCGCCTGATTGCCATATACAACACCGACTCCTTTGTCTGTCGGAAATTTTAATGTCAAACACCATGGGGCCAAAGCAGCTGTAAAGGCCCGCAAATCCATACCCCCTTTAGCTGGCAAATTTCCACAACAACTTAGCCAAATATGAACAAACCTACGAGTCTTCAGGGTTTAAAGAATGAAGAGGTAGAAGAAGAACATAAACAATAACAGAATCTCACATTTCGCAGCGGAACAAATATAATAGATAAATAAATATCTTTAAACAGAATCACTATATCGGTTATTACATTACATCATATCACATTATTAGAGTGTACAACAACAACAGCAGAAGAAAATATAACATATACTAGTGATACGCTACGCCATCCAGTTTCAACTCCTGATCTCCACAGCAACTCTTTTCTGACTTCGCTCCTGGATAACTGAAACCTGACTCCAGGCTGCCCGTGTGGAAAATTATGGGCACCCAGAGTTTAGAAAGGAAACAATAAACTCCAGGTCAGTCATGGGACCGGTGTGAGATCTTAAAACAGTTATTCTTTTACAAAAGAAAAACAAAGGAATTTAAAAGAAATCTGCAATGGTTTTTAGAAAACGAAACTACCATTAGGCCTCCCGCCACACACACAACGCAAATGCGGAATTGGAGGAGATTTCTCCTTATGATAGTCAAACGTGCTTAATACGCAAAATCTTTTGATATTATTATTATTAGTGCATAGTGGAAAATATTTCGAAAGTATAATATTAACCTTTGCTAACATACACATTTCGTACTATGCCTACTATAGCTACCATCTAAACTGTGGTGACCACCATAAGTAAATGACAGGTAGTACAACTAAAACCGTACTGGGTTCGTATTGGGAATAGGATTTTCGACAAATGGTCAGGCCAAGGTACTTCCCATTGCCACATGGGTACGCCTCTGGATAAACGCCCCGAGAACCTAACCGGATCTCTGCCAACACAAGGCCGGGTTACCTCTGCAAAAATAGGTAACTACTACACAAGTATGCCATCCCCCGGTTGTAAACAACCTTTATCCGAGGATCCTCAACAACAACAATCACAAAGAAATATATATTTGTGATATTCACATAAGTTGAGTATCTGGACTCCATACCATGATACCACTTCTATCCAGAAGGGAATGTACATACCCTAAGGGGCGCTACCCCCTATAACCTTGCTGCATCCTTCCTGTTTTGACCATTCCGAGGTGTGAGGTCCGACGAAGTCTCATCCATAAAGCTATGCTTTTCAAAAAAGTCATGCTTCGATCAACAAATGATCAGCAGCACTTCGTATGCCACATTACCAAATTGGGAATGTATCATTAGTAACCATCAACTACATAACCTCTGAGCTGGTACGTCTCAGAGAAGGTGTTAAGCAAAGAGAATAAATTCTCCGCCACCAACAGAAATGTATTTGATAAGAACCAGCCTTACATCTCAAAGTGTAACGTCAGACACACATCCATACAAGTCCGTTCTGGGATCGAACGGAACCGAAGGCACTTCAAAAGAAGCTCTTGCAATCCGGATATTCACTAATCAAGTCCAGAATCCCCATCACAAATCTCTATACCGGAGCAACCCGGTGCAGAGACATTCGACGGGTATCCTTTCGCTTTCGCAAATACCCGATCTTCAATACCGTCTTCAAATGCAAACCCATTCGTCGTATCTTTATCGGAATGGGTTTTATGACACAAGGTCCTCTCCCGGCTAATCCGGATAACGAGCGCTTATTTTAAAATATGTGTTCATTCAGATTCAAATAAATCACAACAATTTCACTTCGATCTTTTAAACAAAAGATCCATCACAATCACAATGGTTCGATGTGGGTTTCGAATATCCATTTGGAATTCGACTCCCGGTCGCATCGAAATTCACATGCCGATTAAGGCCAATATTGATAGTCGGTTATTTAACTATCAATCATCGTTCACAACAGTCACTGGACTTCAAATAATTTTCCCCCAATTATTATTTTCAATATATCTTCGCAACATAAAATTTCACACTTCAATCATTTGAAAATAAATTTCAAATCATTTTCCAAACATTTATTCATTTCCATTGAAAATCTACCGATTTCAAATATTTTAAAATAATATAAAAATACTTATTCAAAATATACCTGGAAACATTTAAAAAACTATTTTAGAATATTTGCTTAAATATTAGTTATGAGGAATATTATACTAATATCTCATACAAAATTCAAGTACAAAAACTAATTTTAACATAAAATAAGTAGATAGAGTATAAATATTTAAATACCTATTTTCTAAATCAAAAATCAACTTAATCTTTTAAATAATTCTTATAAAATTAATTAAATAAATCTTTACTTTAAACAATTTCCAAAACTAATTTCTCCAACAATATTATTCTAAAACCAAATCTAAAACTTTTAATTTTATTCAAAAGCTATTTTAAAAATATGCTCGGCTTTCCAGGAAGAATTTCTTTTCCATTACAAAATGGTCCATTCAAATAAATTAATAAATCCTCTCGATTTATTTTAATTTACATTGCAAATCTGTAAATTCCTTTCCACACTTTAAAAATAAACCAATATTTATTTTTAAACAATTTCCCTTTTCTTTACAAATTTCCCGTTGTGAATTTACATTTCCAAATATCAACTGATATACGAATTGTAAACCGATTCCCAAATATCATCTTCAACCATTCAAATCCCAAATTGAATCCCAGTTTATTTCAAACACAAAATCAAATTCCAATTTGATTTCTCAAATTAATTTTCCAGTATCAAATCAATTTCAAATTGATTTCCAAGTTATTTCCAAAACACCTAACCAAATTTCCAAATCGATTCTAAGATTTATTCTAACTCCAAATTAATTCCCGAATCGATTTCTAAAATTAATTTCAACTCTAAATTAAATTTCAAATTTAATTTCTAAATTTATTTCCTTTTGAAATAAATTTCTTTATCTCTTTCAAATATTTAAAATCCGTATCTTAACTATATCCTTCAACTATTTAACAACATTACTCGAAATTCCTTTATTAAAATATTTTCCTATATTTTTGGAATTAATTCGATCGAATTATAAAAATCAACTTTCATACTTAAATTTTAACGGTCTAGGTTTTTCTACTTTAATTTCCAAAACTCCAATTTCATATTTCTGGTACCCTACGATACCAAAAATATATTTGGCTAAATTTCAGCCTTCACGGTTTCAATCACAAACATTCACACGAATCAAAAATAATCCACACACAACATACGCAACAAATTAAATATTTGAGGAATCCAGTTGGATCCCTCCAACCTGTTTTCCTACATCCACAAACGTTAGCACAACAATTAAATAGCCATTCCACTTCAAGGTGGAATATCGCGGTATATGGGATTTATAAAATATTATCCGCTATTATGCGGCGCAATAGGGTCTAAACTAATATAACTAATAATAAATTAATTATCCAAAATAAATCCTATAATGTTGGATAATGTCTATGGATGTAGACAGTAAATTTAAAAGCAATCAGTAAAAAAAATTACTTTACTGTAAAAATAAATCCTGTTCATATTTTTTTTCGAAAATGTTGATAAATAAATAAAATTCGTAAAATATACTTACAGGTGAGTTCGAATTGTTTGAACGAAACCCTAGCTTGTCGCCAATTACATCGGCCACGCGAATCGGTTCTGCTCCTCGATCGTGCTGCAGCCCACCCACACGCGCGAGCATCGTCAACGCGATGCCGTCGCCACGCCCTACATCAAGTCGCCCTGCTACCTTTCTCCTAGCTTCGATCGCATATCCGCACACGAACCTCCGGTAATGTTCGTTGCTACCTTCGAGCTTCTCCCTCGATCGATTGAACACGACCACAACTCCATTTACGAGTTCAACTCCCATGGCGCCGCGCTCAAGCCCCTATTGCAAAGTGGGTCGCGATTTCCCTTTTTTTTTCTTTTTTTATTTGAATCTGAAGAGGGGAAACTGGATTTGGGGCTTGCGTTTTTGTATGCTTGAAATGAAGAGGGGAATGAATCGTTCAGCCATTATTGATATTCTTCTGAATGAATATGAATAGGATTTAAAAAAATATGAATATGATTTATTTTTACAGTAAAGTAATTTTTTTTACTGTTTACTTTTAAATTTAAATTCAAGTTCAAATTTAAATCGCATGCATTTCGCAACTCAAAATCTCGATCTTCAATCGAGACATGTCGCCAGACGTTTATAATGTTATACGCCTATTCCGAGTGCAATGGAAAAGGTTTCGAGTCCAAATTCGATCGTATGGATAAGATAGCTTTTTAAATCGAGTTTAAATATTAAATTCTCGATATAAATGTCAGTGCATTTATCTATCGTAGGGACAAACGATCGCTCTAAACACTACGAAAGTTGAAATCCGATAATAATACAATATTACAGATCCAATGGAACTAGTTTCGTCTAATTCAAAGATTGTGCACCGGATGGCTATTTTTAAATATCGATTTAAACGATAAAATTCCAAAACTGAAAAGACAATTTCGAATTCAATTCTGAAGCTTCTATTAACCTCAGTACTATCAATATAAATTTTCTAAGCCATTAAATTATTTTTAACAGGCTTAAAATTGAATATTTACAATTTTACCCAAATTTCTATAATTAGATTCAATAATTAAATTGCCAAATTCATTCTGATATTTGAAATTCAAATTAAACTATCATTCAAACATTTAAAATTAATTAAATATTTCGATTTAAAATGTCCAAAATTCTGGGTCATCACAGCAGCCCTAAATTTTGCCAAGGTTGGACGACCCAAAAAGACATTGTATGGAGAGCCAACATCCATTACTATGAACGGTAGGACTCGCACTCTCCTACGCTCACCTTCCCCCAGTTCAACTGGTAGTTCTATATACCCCCATCGCGTCGGTTGCAGCACCGTTAAAGCCGTGGATACGGGATTTGCATGGTTTTAAATCTTTCATTTCCATCTTCATTTGGTCATAAGCCATCTTGAAGATGATGTTGACAGAGCTTCCACAATCAATCAAGATTCTTTTCACGTAAGCTGGCCCGATTGTTGCAGATATAACCATCAGGTCGATAGTAGGAGCCTCCACCTTGTCCACGTCTCGACTCCTAAATACTATATCGTCGGTTATCAAGCGCTGTTGTTTTGCGGGGGTTCCATCTTCCACATTCGAACAACATTCATAATCCTCATGCCTTAAGGAGGTAGCATATCGTTCCATCTCCTGCCAATTCTTTTCTATAGGATGAGGTCCTTCGACAATAGTGTTTATGATCAATCTACCCACAGTCCGAGCAGGTTGTTCTGGTTGGCGTAGAGCCAGCCCGCTTCCGGGGTCTGACGTTCCTTGCCTTCCATCTTGCGGGTTTTTGACAAATTCTTGCAATTTTTTCTGTCTGATCAACTTTTCTATGGCGTCATGGAGGTGCCTACACTCCTCAGTATTGTGCCCACGGGTCTCATGGAAGCGACAATACTTCCCTGTCCATTTCTGTTCTTCAATGGACTCCTTTGGGCGCGGCTTTCTGTATTCAAAGGTGTTACAGGTCGATAGATAAATGTTTTCAAGAGAAGTATTCAGCGGGGTGTATTCATTGTAGGTCGGAATCCTTGCCTTCCATTGCCCTGCTTCTCTTTTCTTTCCGGGATTTCCACCTCCAGATCCTTTGGACTGCCTAGGCTTGTTCTGGATGTTGACTTGAACTTTTCCCGAACTATCGCCGGACTTCTTCACGACGATGTTACTTTTCATAGTCTCCTGAACAGGCCGTGGTGCCTTATCTCGTCTCGTCCATCGAGCCTCCTCCCTCCATATGAACTGATGAGCTTTGGCATAGAATCGTTCCAATGTAGCTGGAGGCTTTCCCACCAACCAATCTCCAAACTCCGAATCTGAATCTACACCTCGCATTACCGCCATCAAAATTGCACAGTCGTTAGGATTGCTAACTTCAGTGGCGGCAACATGAAACCTCTGTAAATATGCTTTCAAAGACTCTCCCAGAGCTTGGATTATGCTTGATAAGGACATCACGTCATTTGGACGAGTAGCACGTATCCTGAATTGTTCGACAAATTTCATTGCCAACTCGTCGAAGCTGGATATAGATCGCGGAGGAAGTCGAGTAAACCACATAGTAGCGATTATGGACAGAGTGATTGGGAAGCACCTACACTTAGTTCTGTCATTTTCCCTTTCCAAATCCATCATCCATTCGTACCTCATCACGTGTTTCCTAGGGTCAGTCTTCCCCTCGTAGGCTGGGACGGTCGGCATATTGAATTTCTTTGGGTACTCAGCCTGTAGGATAACATCTGTGAAGGGAGTATGACTCCTGGACACTCCCCAATCTTCGTTGGTCAGGCGTTGGTTCTCTCTCATCAACTGCCTGACCATGGATAATAAATCTGGAGTTTGTATGGAGGGTGGGAGGTTGAGTTCCGTTCCACGGGACCGTGCGGGTTGATGTCTCGCTTGATTTGGGTCTTGGTGATCCGAACGTCCGGTCTCATCACGTGCCTGATCCCTGACGGATGGATCTGTAGCACCTGATTGTGCAGCTTCATCCCTACGGCGTCTGCTCCTAGGAGGTTCATCAGCCGAGGTCGAGCTATCAGATTCAGAATAAAGAGCAGGACTACTTCCAGCATTCTGATGCTGCTGTTGGGCAAGCCGAGTCATGATATTTGTATTGACTTGGATCTGCTTAGCAAGTTGCCTTCTACTTTCTCTGAGTTCTCTTATCAGGTCGTTGAACTCTGTTTGGGAAATGACCTCCGCTTGGTTCTGGATGGAGGTTCCTGCGCCTTGAATTACTGGTTGGTTGCTAGGTCCTATCTGTTATACACTAGCAGTTTCATTGACATCTACGTTGTGAGAGGTCGATCTAGTTCGTGGTCTTCCCATGATAGAGTTGTTGGTTGTAAATCTGAGCAAAATCAACAGATGTCTTGCGAATGATTTGGATCTCCTACGGGGGATTTTTTAATCCAGTAGCTACAAAGTAGTTCCTATCATCCTGAGAATTCGACTCTCGGTGAAAGCACCAAAATTTAGCACCAGAATTGGTCACTAACACCCTAAAAGAGAGATTGTGCGGAGAGATTAATGAAGAAAGTAAAGTTAAATAGAGGACAGTACGTAAATTTAAATGCAGAAAAAACGAACACCAGATATATAGTGGTTCGGCGTAATTGCCTACGTCCACTTTGAGGTAGATCTTTATTGCTTTTCTCGATAATCGATTACATATACAATCCGTATGTCAATCACTCAAATATAATTTCTAAGCAAAAAAGATTAAGTCTTGAATGAGTCTTGAATGCGGCAGAGTCTCCCCGGCGTTCTCTCCAAAAAAGATTCATTTCACTGTGCCCCTGCCTCTCTATTTATGGATAAAGGTAGGTTGGACTTCCCTGGTGGGCCTAGCAGCTTGGTATCTCGGTCCAATATAAGTAATCTCCGAATGCCGAACCAAAAATGTCGAACGGTAGAGTGCCGATCGAAATCTTTGTGCCGAACGAAACGATGTATTGCGTGAGAGGTACAGGCCGACCAAGAATCGATGCCGGACGGTGAAGGTGCCGAACGAAGATGGAATGCCGAATAGTCCAGGAATGATGAGCGAGGCATGAATGCCGAGCGCTCTAGAAGCCGAACGCTCGTGAATGCCAAACGACCCACTTGTGCCGAATGTCCCTGGAATGCCGAACACTCTCTAATGCCGAACGACCCTGAATGCCGAGCGTTTGCTAATGCCGAATGCTCCTGACTGCCGAGCGCTCTCTAATGTCGAACGTTCCTAAATGCTAAGCGCTCCTGAATGCCGAGCAGTGTGGAATTTCGAACGAGTTTGGATGTCGAACAACTTTGTCATGCCGAGCGGCCTTCAATGCCGATCGACCATAGATGCCGAACGGCCTGGTCCTGCCGAACGAGAATGCTGAGTCCTTAGTTACCTGGTCAAACCTCCAAGTAACACTGCTCAACTGTAATTTATGGAAAAAAAATTCGATTGCCCAAATTTGAATTGTGCAAGTGTAATTTTAGAAAAGATTGTGCTTATGCAAATTGCGCAAATGTAGTTAAAAAAAATTGTGTTTGTGTAAATATGAATTGTGCAAGTTCTGAATGAGGCCTAAAGTTGATTTTTTTTCTTCTCGGGCGTACTACATAATTTCGTTAAAGAGGGAATCATGCAAAAAAAGCAAAGTCACTAAATTACCCTTTTCATAATTTCCAATCTCTCTTATTCCATGTACTTTTACTAGGTCAAAATTATCTTTAAGTATACACATCTCCAAAACCTCAAACACTAATTATAGAATTTAAAATAATAGGTTGAAACCATTATATGCACACGGGTTCGCCTCAATAGTTACTTAACGAATGCATGCATGCGTGTGATTGAGCTATCAATGTATATATGACATAACATCCAAATGTTGTATACAAATTAGTAAAAAATAATGGACTTGATTTGAGTGTAATACTAGTGTCCTATTTTCACGGTCCTTTTTTTACATGTAAATGCTTACATTACTTAGACTATAGCATAAGATGCATAATTAAGTATTTCGTACAAAATAACAAGTGCGAACCCATGCTACGAACACAAGCTTAACGATATAGTTTCGAAGATGCTTTTTGTTTGGAATTTTAAGTTGTATGAAATTGAAAATACATGTTATGGATGATAATTCTTTGATTAGTATTTCTTGAACACTACCGAAAAACGTTATTTGTGATAAATTTGCTTAACTAATCTCAAAGCATATAAAGGGAAAATTAATATTTTAAGAGGGTGATAGTTTTATATAATGAATGATAATATCCACAATTAGTTATTCCTACCTTGATAAATATTACATTACTAAACATGCATGCTTACTAATATCCATACGCAAGCGATATAGTTAACATAATTTTATTATATTTTTAACATATAATTTTGAGTACGTACATAATTTGGTTTGATAATAATATTCCAAACCTAGAATAGAGAAATAATATTCAAAGTGAAATAATATTAAAATTAGGTTCAAAGAAATCACATTCAAACATTTGCGTTATTAAACTTTTTAACATTATGCATAATAATTAAATTAGAGAAAATACTACAGTAGATCTGAAACATTATATTTCTAATATAGATAATGTGATACGACATGACACTTGTACGTAATATTTACATTCTGTAATCAAATATTTGGTACAGCCTGATAATTTTTTTATTTTCCTTCAAATATTCACAAAAATATAACAACTAAAATAATATATGATAACAAGAATAATCCAAAGAAAATTAATATCACCATTAAACAAAATATTTACGGGGACACAAAAAATACTTTACATGATATCTCATCGAAAATAAAATTCGGATCAAATAATGTAAAGAAACATAGTTAACGAACCAAAATAATAATATAAGATTATAAGTAATCTCCGAATGCCGAACCAAAAATGTCGAAGGGTAGAGTGCCGATCGAAATCTTTGTGCCGAACGAAACGATGTATTGCGTGAGAGGTGCAGGCCAGCAAAGAATCGATGCCGGACAGTGAAGGTGCTGAACGAAGATGGAATGCCGAATAGTCCAGGAATGATGAGCGAGGCATGAATGCCGAGCGCTCTAGAAGCCGAACGCTCGTGAATGCCAACCGACCCACTTGTGCCGAATGTCCATGGAATGTCGAACACTCTCTAATGTCGAATGCCCCTGAATGCCGAGCGTTCGCTAATGCTGAATGCTCCTGACTGCCGAGCGCTCTCTAATGTCGAACGTTCCTAAATGCCAAGCGCTCCTGAATGCCGAGCAGTGTGGAATTTCGAACGAGTTTGGATGCCGAACAACTTTGTCATGCCGAACGGCCTTCAATGCCGATCGACCATAGATGCCGAATGGCCTGGTCCTGCCGAACGAGAATTTTGAGTCCTTAGTTGCCTGGTCAAACCTCCAGGTAACACTGCTCAACTGTAATTTATGGAGAAAAAAATCGATTGCCCAAATTTGAATTGTGCAAGTGTAATTTTAGAAAAGATTGTGCTTACGCAAATTGCGCAAATGTAGTTAAAAAAATTGTGTTTGTGTAAATATGAATTGTGCAAGTTCTGAATGAGGCCTAAAGTTGATTTTTTTTCTTCGCGGGCGTACTACATAATTTCGTTAAAGAGAGAATCATGCAAAAAAAAAGCAAAGTCACTAAATTACCCTTTTCATAATTTCCAATCTCTCTTAGTCCATGTACTTTTACTAGGTCAAAATTATCTTTACGTATCCACATCTCCAAAACCTCAAACACTAATTATAGAATTTAAAATAACTAGGTTGAAACCATTATATGCACACGGGTTCGCCTCAATAGTTACTTAACGAATGCATGCATACGTGTGATTGAGCTATCAATGTATATATGACATAACATCCAAATGTTGTAAACAAATTAGTAAAAAATAATGGACTTGATTTGAGTTTAATACTAGTGTCCTATTTTCACGGTCTTTTTTTTACATGTAAATGCTTACATTACTTAGACTATAGCATAAGATGCATAATTAAGTATTTCATACAAAATAACAAGTGCGAACCCATGCTACGAACACAAACTTAACGATATAGTTTCGAAAATGCTTTTTGTTTGGAATTTTAAGTTGTATGAAATTGAAAATACATGTTATGGATGATAATTCTTTGATTAGTATTTCTTAAACACTACCGAAAAACGTTATTTGTGATAAATTTGCTTAACTAATCTCAAAGCATACAAAAGGAAAATTGATATTTTAAGAGGGTGATAGTTTTATATAATGAATGATAATATCCACAATTAGTTATTCCTACCTTGATAAATATTACATTACTAAACATGCATGCTTACTAATATCCATACGCAAGCGATATAGTTAACATAATTTTATTATATGTTTAACATATAAATTTGAATACATACATAATTTGGTTTGATAATAATATTCCAAACCTGGAATAGAGAAATAATATTCAAAGTGAAATAATATTAAAATTAGGTTCAAAGAAATCACATTCAAACATTTGCGTTATTAAACTTTTTAACATTATGCATAATAATTAAATTAGAGAAAATACTACAGTAGATTGAAACATTATATTTCTAATACAGATAACGTGATACGACATAACACTTATACGTAATATTTACATTCTGTAATCAAATATTTGGTACAGCTAGATAATTTTTTTATTTTCCTTCAAAAATTCATACAAATATAACAACTAAAATAATATATGATAATAAGAATAATCCAAAGAAAATTAATATCACCATTAAACAAAATATTTACGGGGACACAAAAAATACTTTACATGATATCTCATCGAAAATAAAATTCGGATCAAATAATGTAAAGAAACACAGTTAACGAACCAAAATAATAATAAAAGATTATCATTTGTATTTATGAAATAAGCACATATACAAGCAAAAAAATCCTTAATGTAGGAATTTTATATAATAAAATAATGATTTATAAATTGCAAGAATGCCTAAAGTTAATTTAATTTTACTGTTAATAAGAAAACTTGTCAACGCTCCCAAAGCTATGTAGTAAACAAGAATTGATGTCCACGTTTCAAAATGAAAACTTTTAGAAGTGAGCACTTCCTTTGAAACCCCTTTCGATTGAGTTAACTTGAACAAATTTCCTTTGGAGGATGAACTATGAAAGCATTGGAGATAATTGATAGTTTCGATCACTGTTTATAAATGAAGGTAAAGGGAAAAGCACCTCCCTTGAAACCTCATTCCAGAACAAGTCGAAAGGGGTATTATATCAGGCATTCATTCCTTTTGACTATGTCGAAAGAACCGTTTTACCTTTAAAGAGAAGTGTGTGCTTTCGACATCGTTGTTTACGCATTTTAGGATGGACTCCTTCGAAAGGGTTGTATGTATTGTAGTGTGAGTATACCTTTCGAAGAAATTTACCCATATAGCACTGCTCGTCTGTGACGACCCGGAATTTATGAGCATTTGAAATTAGAATATTTAATTAATTTTAAATATTTAAAAGTTAATTTTTAACTTGAATTCAAATATCACTATTTATTGACAATTAAATTACTGAATTAAATACTTTGAAGTTGGGCAAAATGTTGAATCTGAAGTTTTAAGCCTGTTAAAAATAATTTGAAAGCTTGTGAAATTTATATTGATAGTGCAAAAGATAGTAAAAGCTTTTAAAGTGAAATTGGAAGTGATTCGTTCGATTTTAAAAATATATCATTTAAAATTGATATTAAAATAGCCTTCCAAGGCACAGTGTCGGAATTCAACGAAACCAGTTTCATCAGATCCGTAATATTGTATTATTATCCGATTTCAATTTTCGTAGTATTTGGAGTTGTTGTGTGAGCATACGATATATAAATGCGCTGAAATTTATATCGAAGATTTGATATAATAACTAGGTCCAAAAAGTTATCTTCTCCATACCATCGAATAAGGACTCGAAACCTTTTCCATTGTGTTCGGAATATGGGTAAAACATTACAGACGCCAGGCGGCATGCCTCGATAGGGCATCGGAATTTTAAGTTGCATTAAATAAGATATATATATATATATATATATATATTAACCTGCCAATCAGGGCTTACCTTTTCCAAAACGCCTTCCCCAACATTATATCAAACCCCTCTCGTTCAAAGTCAGGAAAAATGGAACGAATAAAAATAAAAAGGAAACGAAGAAAATCGAAACAAAATAATGTCGCTTCCTGTTACATCGCGAATCCTTTTTTTCTCGTTTTCTCAAAATCATGTTCGAAGCTGCCTTCCCTCTTCTCCTTCAAATCGTAATTCGTTCCTTCCTCTTCAGCAATCGAGTCGAGTTCATCTCGTTCGAAATGCAAGCGGTTCGTCGCGAATCACGCAAGCACTGGAGGCAGGCCGTGTCAATTTGGTGAGGTAGGAGGCTAGCAGCGTGGGAGATCTGAGGCGACATGATTTCGAGAATGTGCAGGGGAGAGGGTCAGCGCGTTCACCGTGGGGTGTCACGAGTGGTGATAGGTGACGTCGACATCACGATTTGGCTCGCGAGCGCTGGTGATGGAATGATGCAGTGGATAATTTTGATCGAACGCCAAAGGATGGTGGGGCAGTGGGCAGTGAAGGTCGAAGTGTTGGAGCATGGGACGATCGCCGGTGGAGTTGCGTTCGAGGAGGGATCTAGCTTCTCATTTCTGATGTAAGGTATATCAACAATTTCATTTTTAATAAATATATCTGTGTGTATATGCATATTTTTAATTTAGTGAAAAACATATATATATAATAAAACTTTTGTAGTAAGATAGAAACAGTTCGGTTCTTAATATTTAAATCTATATTTATGTATACTGTATAGATATAAATATAAATATGTATGCATATATATGCCTATTTAATTTGATTATGTATATAGTTAAGATTTCTGAAAAAAAGAGGGGTTTACTATGATAATTTTTACGTAAACAGAAAAGAAGAAAAAAATAATATTTTATTAAAAGAAATCGGTTTAAATTAAATCATGAGTTAATTAACTTAAAATGGTAATTAAATGTTCGATTTGTTCACGTACTAATAAAATCATCTAATGTTTATACAATGTTCAAAATCATGAAGGAAATAGCCGGTTTGGATCAGATTGCAAATAAAAAAAATCAAAGGTGAGTTAATCTCACTCACATCTGGAATTTCCAGTTAATTTAAATAGTTAAAATTTAAATGATTGATTGGTTGAATGTGAATATTATTATCAGTCAGGATATGATATTTTATCTGTTATGCTAACGTCTGTGGATGCAGGAAAAACAGGTTGGAGGGATTCAACTGAATTCCTCAACATTTGTTTAGATGATTTAATATTCTCTGTTATGATTATTTGATATCTTGTGAGGAACTATATTGATAATTGGAAATAGAAGAGTGAATTTTTAAGTAAAATAATTATAAAGAATTTGAATAAAAATAAGAAGGAATTGGAAAGGAATAAAAGTGATTTTTAAATCCTAATAAATTTTGGGTATGAAAAAGGGATTTTGAATAAACAGAGAAATAAAGAATTTTAAACTTAAGTGATGTTATATCAAGAAATAAAGAATTTATTTTAAGAATTCGAGGTTTGAATTTATTTAAAAGAATAAAGAAGGATTTTGGGGAAATATGAAATTGGTGTTTCAGTTAAAGGATTTTAAATCATAATTAAGGAATAAAGGCTAAAATTAATGGATTTTGAAATAAACGAGTAAGTAAAGGAATTTATTTCAAATGGAGTAAATTGGAAATCAATTTGGAAATTGATTAAAGTGTTTGAAGTTGGAAACTTTAAAGGAATGGAAAGTTTGTTTAAAAATAAATAGAGATTTTTTTTAAAATGATGTGAAGAAAAGTATATTTCCCTAGATAGCCAAGTACGTTTTCAAAGTAAATTTTTATATATGAGTTAAAAGTTTTAATGTTCTTTTAAAAAGTATGATTTGGAAAATTTATTATTTCTAAAATATTTAAATTCTAAAGTAAGTACTTTTCAAATCATTTAAGGATAACTTGTATTTTGATTTAAAAAGGAGAAAATCTAGTTTATATTTTATAAAGCAACCTCATTTTCAAATATTGCTATAGTATATATTTTTAAAGTATTGAAGTAGTTTTTGATTTACATGTTTTAAATTTTTTTTACAATAAAGTGTTTTAAATTATTTGAAAAATCTAAAGCTTTGTACTTGGTAAATTCAGTGGAAATAAATATTTAGGAATTCATTCCATGAGAAGAGTGTGTTTTGAAAACTGTTTTCAAAGAGTGAAAATGGAAATATATCTTGCGAAGATATTTTGAGGTTAATAAATAATTTGGAGAAATTATTTATGTTTTATGGTTGTTGTGAATATTAATTGATAGTTAAATTACCGACTATCAATATTGGCCAATGTGCTGATCGTTCCGAATGGACCGGGATTGGGATTTATTTCCTGAAAACCACTTCGATCCGGTTTGTACGTTTTCATGGAAAAATGAGTTCGGAGTCGAAGATAGAGCAGTGAAGTGCAAGGGCTAGTCGCTACTAATCCTGAGGGTGTTTCCAAAGTGGATGTAGTAGGAATAGTGCATTCGGTTCCGTTCGAACCCGGGACGGACCTGTATGGATGAATGCTTTTAGAACATCGTCAGGTGGGCGATGAGCATTCTAAGTGAAACATTCTAAGAGGTAATGCTTAGCCTCAAGCCTCATCAATCGGGAATGACTGAAAATCAGGGGTTATGCAGCAAGGCTAGGTGGGTCGCGCCCATTAAGGTGAGGTCATCCCTGTCTAGATGTCCCTTTTTATTCGGCTTAGTAGTACGGTTGCTGATCCCAACCGTGGGGTGATCTTACTCGGGATTATCCAGTAAGGGGTAGTCCCGGTCTCGTGTTGCAGGGTGTCGCGAGTGATCCTCGGTATGCTGATGATCTAGACCAGGTACCGTGGCAGGTGGTACCCCAGTGCCAACATTAGTTGGAAATCCATTCTCCCTACGTGCCTTTTACGAATTTCATTTGTATTACCCACTTTGCGGCTAGTAGCTGGAATTTAATAGATGTAACAATTTCGGCTATTTTAATAAGTGTTTGTAGATAGACCCTATTATAATATCAGAGGATTTTAATAAAAATTGTTTTAGCTATCGTAAGGTAAAAACCCGACATGTTTATTTGTGTCGTGGTCTTACGAGATGCTTTCGTTTTCAAAGGATTTTGAAACTTTAATAATCAATTTGAGTGTGGTTCTCACGCTGGTATTCCAGACTGACTCGGGTATTATTTAACTATAATGCTCAGGTCAGACCGAGTATTATAGGATACAGGATATGATGCTGTGGAGCTCAGGAGATGAACTGGATGACGATACGTACTTCCATACTTGATTATTATTCTGCTGTGTATTTAGTTTTGAGGATACGTTTATACGACTGTCCAGTTGTATGTTATTGATTTTGTTGAACTCTGATGATGTATTCTATAATATATATATATATATAGCAGATATAGTTTTCTTTTGTGTAAAGATCTATTATTATCTATTATATTTTATTCCGATGCGATGGTTTGATTCTGATGTTGTTTTCTATTTTCTTCTTCTACCTCTTCTTCTATAACCCAAATGGTCCATATTTCTGTTCATCTTGAGTTGATTGATGGAGAAATAGTGGTTACTCAAGGGGTATGGATTTGAGGGTCATTATAGTTGGTATCACAGCTTAGGTTATGATAACCTTAGCTATGGTGGGGATTACTCATTAAAAATAGAGTCTGTAGTACTCTAGAATGAGTTTGGGCGTATTAATAGATATGTGTGCGTATTTGTTAGTGGATATAAAAATGGTTTTATATTGTGTAGTTTGATTTATTGAGTGGCATATGAACCTTCGTCGGCACAGTCTGGACAACTGTATCGAAGGGGTTTCTAAACACTTGAATAGAACAACTTGACATAATATTGTTTTCGAAAGCGGGTAAATGAAATAATTTTACCCAAAATATATTTTGATATAAAAGAAATATTTTCTTAAATTGTTATATAACTTGAAAGTTTGGATGATAATATCTTAAACAAATAAGATTATAAACAAATTGAAATGACTTGTAGAACCAAATGAAAAAAATGGTATGAGCATGAATTGTACAAATGAATTATAGTTAAAATTTGATTTAAGTCAAAAATTTAAAATTTAAAACCCCGGATATTTTGGAAGTGTTTTTCGAAGTGTTTTGAAGATGAATAATAACATTATTATTTCGGAGGTATTTCTGAAAGGAAATTGTTTCAAATAAATTTTGGGAAGGGATATAGCATTAAACTCACTTCAGTCGCTGGAAAATAACTTCGGTGATGACTGTAGCATCATCGATATTCATTTTCGAGATTTCTATGTGAAGGATTGCTGCCAAATCAATATGTTCAGAAGAACTTGTCTTTTTTTTTTTGAAATTTCAAAGGAAATTTGTTGGGAATATAAACTAGGATTGATTTAAAATTTTGAGAAGTGTGATTTTGAGATAAAGGTGATTTCAAATGATTTGAAACCAAAAGCCGGATGTTTAAAAATCCCGATGAGATAGGTTATAAGCTTATAAATGGAGATGATTTTTTTAAATCGGGAAGGGAATATGAGCTTTGAATGTTGGAATTTAAATTTAAAGTGAAAAGTTAAAAATGAAATTAACTTAGATTGAGGAAGAAAATTGAATCGAATTGAATTAAATAAATCTGAGTTAAAATAGAATAGAATTGGAATTAAATTCAGTTGAGTTATAGGTGATAGTGAATGGAATTAGAGCCTTATTTAAATAAACAGAAGTAAGTTGGATAAGAAATAAGTTGGATAAGAATTGGATTGGAATAAATGAATTAGAATAACTTATAAAAGAATTAAAAATCCATGGAATAAAAATATGCTTGGGTTATAAATAAGCGTAAATCTCGAGTTAAAAGAAAAAGATGAATATATTCTAGCCTAAAATGGATGGAAATGTGTAAAATAATAAGTAGTGACTTATAAAACTGGAATAGAAAATCCAAATTCAAAATTTTTTGACGTTTTGGAAAATGAAACAAAAATCCAAACTTGAATTATAAAATAAATTGAACTTAATAAAATTAAATGAAGTGATTTTTGAGATTAAAAATCAAGTATTGAATTATAAAATTAATGAAATATGTAAATGGAACCTAATGTAGTTAAATAGGAGCTGAATTTTGAGTTAATAATGAAGTTTAGATGGGTTATAAATCAAATTCGACTTGAATCGTTAGTGAGGTAAATTTAATTGAAAATGTTGACAAATAAAAAGAAATTGGATTAAAGTAGGGATGGTTTTAGTTGTAATTAAAATCCAGATGAATTTGGGAATAAATTGAAAATGGTGCCCTTGTAATTAATTGAATGAATTGAGAATGAACTGAATCTGGAAATTTAAAATTTATACGAAACAGACGAACTAATCAAATAAATTTGTAGTTTGGAATGAGATTTGATTGAAATAGAATCAAGTTAAACTGAAAAGGAAAATTTATTTGCAAAATGAGAATGAGCTTATGTATGAAATTTGAATTATTTGAGGTAAATTAATTTAAGTTTAAAATTAGTGGGAGCTTGGCTTCGAGAAAGGGTAAAAGTCCATTAAATAAAAGCTTGGGTAAATTTAAATTGGGAAATGGTTATTAATATATAAGCATGGAATGGTTCAAGCTTAATATAATGGTGTCAACTGAAATGAACGCGAATAAGAAATGAAACACAAATGAATGGATCGTGAATAAAATTGAAATGGAATGTGTCGAGCTAAATATAATGGCTGTGAATGAATTAAAAAGGGAGGAATTAAATATTAATTGAGTTGGAATCAATTTAAAATGGTTATGAGCTTAAGTAATTATTTATTCACATGAATATTTTCGAATTTCATAAGAAAATGGGTCGGTCGAAGTAAACAAGATTAGATAAAATCCTACGAGTTATTAGAAGTAAAATAGGATAATTTTGAAATCAATTGGAATGAATATGAGTTTGTTTAGCTTAGAAGAAATTAAACATAAGTGAGTAAGTTGTAAATCACTTAAACTGAATGGAATGGTTTAAGAATTGGTTGTAAGTAATTGTAATAAGTGTCGGAACCTTGTATGTGCTTATGGAAATTATATAACATGCATTATATGTGAAATTTATGTGTTAGCTATATTAAAATAAGTGAAATACTAGTAAACTGCATATATTTAGCACTTACATGTTTTGGTTGAGTAAGTACAGGTTCAGAAAAGCCGTTTGGCTAGATTTGATTGTGCAAAATGCTAACTAAAAAGGCCGCTTTCTTAAAAATGCTAAATAAAGGTATGCCTACGCAATAAGAATAGGAAATATGAACTGTTTTTGTTTTTCCGACCGAGAGGGTCGATGTATATATATTTATATCTCTTGTCAAATTGCAAAATCTCCTCCATACAAAGGAGACTCTGCCAAAAATTTTCGAAAATTTGGGAATTAGAATTTTTATGAAAAATTTTTGTTGGCGACAAAACGATTTCAAATTGGAAATTGAAATAAATTAGTGGGTGAAACTATTTTAAAATAATGATATGAATCAGTTATAAATGGAAGATAAAATTCAATACTCAGAGTTGAAGATAAATTGAATTCATATGGAAATGAGAAAACTAATTTGAATAGAAGTAGATATGAAAAATTCTATAAGGAAATGTATAAAATGATTTTAAAAACTATGATTGGATATTATTGCTAAATAGGACATGCTGGTATTATAAAGGGAAACGAAAATTGGTTTTGATTTCATAAGATAAATTTGAATTGCTCGATAAAAAGATACGTGTTTAAATTTCTGTACGAAATTTGATTGGGTTTTTGATCTAGCCACATGGCTTTTGTTTTCTTTTGGAATTTGGGATCCCGTAGAGGCATTTTGTAGTTGTACCAAGCTAGCCGCACAAAGGAGACGCTGGCAAAAATTTTCAAAAATATAGAGAGATAGAAATTTTGAAAATTTAAAACTTGGTTTTGAATTATAATTTGAATGGTTGAATAAGTAAAGATGTTTGGAACTAATGGATAAGTTTGGAAAGCTAGAAAAGGGTTGGTGTGTCTTAAATAAAAGATATGTTATGGCAAGTTGATAAAACTGTTTTGTTTTGGAAAATAGTAATGGGTATTGGATCATTCTTCTTAACTAGCAATTACGAGGACGAAATTCTTTTAAGGTGGAAGGAATGTGATGACCCGGAAATTTTGAGCATTTGAAATTAGAATATTTAATTAATTTTAAATATTTAAAAGTTAATTTTTAACTTGAATTCAAATATCACATTTATTGATAATTAAATTATTGAATTAAATACTTTGAAGTTAGGTAAAATGTTGAATCTGGAGTTTTAAGCCTGTTAAAAATAATTTGAAAGCATGTAAAATTTATATTGATAGTGCGGAAGATAATAAAAGATTTTAAAGTGAAATTGGAAGTGATTCGTTCGATCTTAAAAATATATCATTTAAAATTGATATTAAAATAGCCTTCCGAGGCACAGTCTCGGAATTCAACGAAACCAGTTACATTGGATCTGTAATTTTGTATTATTATCGGATTTCAATTTTCGTAGCATTTGGAGTTTTTGTGTGAGCATACGATATATAAACGCGCTGAAATTTATATTGAAGATTTAATACAATAACTAGGTCCAAAAAGATATCTTCTCCATACGATCGAATTAGGACCCGAAACATTTCCCATTTTCTCCGGAATACGGGTAAAACATTATAGACGCCAGGTGGCATGCCTCGATAGGACATCGGAATTTTAAGTTGCATTAAATAAGATATTTATAATTAAAAACAAATATTTTAACCTATCAATCAGGGCTTACCTTCTCCAACACGCCTTACTCAACTTTATATCATATCCCACTTGTTCAAAGTCAGGAAAAATGGAATGAATAAAAATAAAAAGGAAACGAAGAAAACTGAAACAAAATAATGGCCGCTTCCTGTTACATCGCGAATCCTTTTTTTCTCGTTTTCATGAAATCAGGTTCGAAACTGCCTTCCCTCTTCTCCTTCAAATCGCAATTTGTTCCTTCCTCTTCAGAAATCGAGTCGAGTTCATCTCGTTCGAAATGCGACCGGGTCATCGCGAATCACACAAGCACTGGAGGGAGGCCGTGTCAATTTGGTGAGGTAGGAGGCTAGTAGCGTGGGAGACCTGAGGCGGCACGATTTCGAGAATGCGCAGGGGAGAGGGTCATCGCATTCACCGTGGGGTGTCGCGAGTGGCGATAGGCGACGTCGGCATCACGATTTGGCTCGCGAGCGCTGGTGGTGGAATGATGCAGTGGATAATTTTGATCGAACGCCAAAGGATGGTGGGGCAGTGGGCAGTGAAGGTCGAAATGTTGGAGCAGGGGACGATTGCCGGTGGAGTTGCGTTCGAGGAGGGATCTGGCTTCTCATTTTTGCTGTAAGGTATAACAACAGTTTCATTTTTACAGAAGAATATATAGGTTAAGGAATATATATGTATGTATACGCATATTTTTAATTTACTGAAATATATATATATATATATATATATATATAATAAGACTTTTGTAGTAAGATAGAAACAGTTCGGCTCTTCATATTTAAATCTATATTTATGTATACTGTAAAGATATAGATATAAATATATATGCATATACAGGCCTATTTAATTTAATTATGTATATAGTTAAGATTTCTTAAAAAAAGAGGGGTTTACTGTGATAATTTTTACGTAAACAAAAAAGAAGAAAAGAAATATTTTATTAAAAGGAATCAGTTTAAATTAAATCGTGAGTAAATTAACTTAAAATGATAATTTAATGTTCGATTTGTTCACGTACTAATAAAATCATCTAATGTTTATACAAGATCCAAAATCATGAAGGAAATAGCCAGTTTGGATCGGACTGCAAATAAATAAATAAAATCAAAGGTGAGTTAATCCCACTCACATCTGGAATTTCCAGTTAATTTAAATAATTAAAATTTAAATGATTGATTAGTTGAATGTGAATATTAGTATCGGTCTGGATATGATATTTTATATGTTATGCTAATGTCTGTGGATGTAGGGAAAACAGGTTGGAGGGATTCAAATGAATTGCTCAACATTTATTTAGATTATTTAATATTCTCTGTTATGATTATTTGATATCTTATGTGAAACTATATTGATAATTGGAAATAGAAGAGTGAATTTTTAAGTAAAATAATTATAAAGAATTTGAATAAAAATAAGAAGGAATTGGAAAGGAATAGAAGTGATTTTTAAATCCTAATAAATTCTGGGTATGAAAAAGGGATTTTGAATAAACAAAGAAATAATGAATTTTAAACTTAAGTGATGTTACATCAAGAAATAAGGAATTTATTTTAAGAATTCAAGTTTTGAATTTATTTAAAAGAATAAAGAAGGATTTTGGGGAAATCTGAAATTGATGTTTCAGTTAAAGGATTTTAAATCATAATTAAGGAATAAAGGCTGAAATTAATGGATTTTGAAGTAAACGAGTAAGTAAAGGAATTTATTTCAAATGGAGTAAATTGAAAATCAATTTGGAAATTGATTAAAGCATTTGAAATTGGAAAATTAAAGGAATGGGAAATTTGTTTAAAAATAAATAGAGATTTATTTTTAAAGGATGTGAAGAGAAGTATATTTCCCTTGATAGCCAAGTACGTTTTCAAAGTAAATTTTTAAATATGAGTTAAATTTTTTAATGTCGTTTTAAAAAGCATGATTTGAAAATTTTATTATTTTTAAAATATTTAAATTCTAAAGTAAGTATTTTTCAAATCTATTATCGTAGTACTTATTTAAGGATGACTTGGTATTTTGATTTAAAAAGGAGAAAATCTAGTTTTATATTTTATAAAGCAACCTCATTTTCAAATATTCCTATAGTATATATTTTTCAAGTATTAAAGTAGTTTTTGATTTAAATGTTTTAAAGAATAATTTATAATAAAGTGTTTTTAAATCATTGAAAAATCTAAAGCTTTGTACTTGGTATATTCAGTGGAAATAAATATTTGGGAATTCATTCCATGAGAAGAGTGAGTTTTGAATACTATTTTCAAAAGAGTGAAAATGGAAATATATCTTGCGAAGATATTTTGAGGTTAATAAATAATTTGGAGAAATTATTTACGTTTGATGGTTATTGTGAATATTAATTGATAGTCAAATAACCGACTATCAATATTGGCCAATGCACTGATCGTCTCGAAGAGACCGAGATCAGGATTTATTTCCTTAAAACCATTTCGATCCAGTTTGTACGTTTTCGCGTGAAAACGAGTTCGAAGTCGAAGATAGAGCAGTGAAGTGCGAGGGCTAGTCGCTACTAATCCTGACGGTGTTTCCAAAATGGATGTAACAGGAATAGTTCCTTCGGTTTCGTTCGAACCCGAGACGAACTTGTGTGGATGAATGCTTTTAGAACATCGTCAGGTGGGCGATGAGCATTGTAAGTGAAACGTTCTAAAAGGTAACACTTAGCCTCAAGCCTCATCAACCGGGAATGACTGAAAATCAAGGGTTATGCAACAAGGCTAGGTGGGTAGCGCCCATTAGGGTGAGGTCATTCCTGTCTAGATGTCCCTTTTTATTTGGCTTAGTGGTGCGGTTGCTGATCCGAACCGTGGGGTGATCTTACTCGGGAATATCCAGTAAGGGGTAGTCCAGGTCTTGTGTTGCAGGTCGTCGGGAGTGATCCTCGGTATGCTGATCTAGACCAGGTACCATGACAGGTGGTACCCCAGTGCCTAGTCATTAGTTGGAAATCCATTCTCCCTACGTGCTTTGTACGAGTTTTGTTTGTATTACCCACCCTGTAGCTAGTAGCTGGAATTTAATAATGTAACAATTTCGGCTATTTTATAAGTATTTGTAGGTAGACCTTATTATAATATCAGAGGATTTTAATAAAAAGTGTTTTAGCTATCTTAAGATAAAAACCCGACATATTTATTTGTGGCATGGTCTTACGAGATGCTTTTGTTTTCAAAGGATTTTGAAACTTTAATAATTAATTTGAGTGTGGTTTTCTCACATTGGTATTCCAGACTGACTCGGGTGTTATTTAAATATAATGCTCAGGTCAGACCGAGTATTATAGGATATAGGATATGATGCTTTGGAACTCAGGAGACGAACTGGATGACGATACGTACTTCCGTACTTGATTATTATTCCGCTGTGTATTCAGTGTTGAGGATAAGTTTATATGACTGTCCAGTTGTATGTTATTGATGTTGTTGAACTCTGATGATGTATTCTGATAATATATTTATATAAAACAGATATAGTTTTCTTTTGTGTAAAGATCTGTTATTTTCTATTATATTTTATTCCGCTGCGATGGTTAGATTTTGATGTTGTTTTCTATTTTCTGCTTCTACCTCTTCTTCTTTAACCCAAATGGTTCGTATTTCTGTTCATCTTGAGTTGATTGATGGAGAATTAGTGTTGACTCAAGGGGTATGGATTTGTGGGTCATTGCATCGTCATTTATGAGTTGGATCATATTCGAAACATCCCCTTCGACCAAGTCGAAAAGGCTCTTGCTTTTTCAAAGTAGATCGAATATACATTGTGCAAACTCTATTTAATGTATGCAATGGAAAATCATCTTAGATAATCACAAGATCTATGAATTTATTAAGGACGAAACATCATTATCATCTTTATTTATCATTGTGTATCAATTAAACATGATGATAATGTGTTTCCTATGCATATTATCCAAGTTGATCCTATGGCGTCGCATAAGACAAAAGGGAATTGAGAAGATAATTTAGCATCATATTCAATTGATCGTTAGACTAGCTAATGATCGAAATGATCTCCCTCATGGTCGAAATATATATTGTGTCCATGCGCCTCTTCTTTTTAACATTAATATAAATTGTGTTACAAGTAAGAGAGATATTTTTCCAAATCAATTTAGGGTTACAAAGGCTTGATTTTACTAAGAAATTGAAGAATGAGTTTTAGATTCCAAAATGCAATCCTCAAATTCGCACCCTAGGGTTGTATTTATAGATGCAGATCGACCCTCTTTCGCCTCCATCCTTTCGACGTGGTCGAAAGGCCTTCATCCAATATTCTGCACTCATCCTTTTGAAGATGTCGAATGTTCTTTCTTTAGTCTTACGCGTGTATCATTTTGACATAGTCGAAAGGTCCTCCTTCATCTTGCGCATCCCCTTCTGATATGTTCGAAAGGCTTTTCTATTATCCTTCCTCGTTCATTCTTCAGCTTTCAGCCTTTCGTATCGAATCTTTCGACCCAGTCGGAAGGACTGATTTGATATCCTTTCGACGTTGTTAAGTTTGAGCATTCCATTTTCTTTACTCTTCATTGGGTCTCTTTCGACTTCATCGAAAAGGGGGTAGGAGTGCTCTTCGCTTCATGTTACTATATTTTCATATAGGATTTTAGTTATGTTTTCGAAGAATTCTAACCGTTTCGAAAGGCTTGCCTTGCATTCGAAAACCGTATTGGAATCAATTCTACAAGTAGTTGATTGACAGCGAAAATACCTTCTATTTCGAAGAATTTGGTTCATGTGCGTGAGCCATTCGTTCAGCATCTTCGAAAGATGTTTTGAACTTGCTCTTGCATTTCTTATATATACAAATCCATCTGCATCGCAACGCCTTAGTGGGGGCGGAAGGGTAACCTTGCCTTCTTTTCCATTTTTTCAAAATCTTTTGTCCTATTTATTATCTGTAATGGCACCTGGTGCTTGTGGCTCCTTCAAAAGCTATCTCAATGCCTCCGAAACACTCTTCTTTGTACTTTGGCGAAACCCATGTCTTCAATTTTAGTAGAGCCTGGCACTTTTATGAGCTTTCTTTCATACCTTTGTTCTTAAGTGGATTTTATGGTTAATATTTTGTCCCCCTTCTTATATGAAAGAAACTTTTGTTCTTTTGGACAAAGATTTAACATCTACTTCGTTCTTAATAACATTGTTTTCTTGCAAAACTCAAAGCAAGTAACATTTTCTATCGTTAGTTCATTACTTATCTAAAGATATGCTTCATGATTTGGAAATAAATTCAATATAATAGAGCTTCTTATAAACTTTGAAGATTAAATGGTCATTATCTTGAGTTAATAAAGGATAAGAAATCTTCAGTTGTAAAAGATTGAGATCTAAGGACTTTTGTCTGGCAATATTATAAGTCCCACCATTCAACTTTTGTAGTTAAAAATGAAACCCATAATTTGAACTCCCATGAGATTAATATTAATCCAAGCGTATAATAATTGAAGTCCATGAACTTTCTGTTGGAGGTAACAAGTGTTTGGAAATTGAAGGCCATAAGCTGCCATCTGGAAATAAGTTATCATAATCCATGAATCCTTATTTAGGGGATAAGCAATTAGAAACTCCTCTTAGAGATAAGAATGATCTAGTGGCCAAGATTCAGATGTTGGTAAATATTGTTCAGAGTAGCAAACTAATAACCATGATTGGGTATTAAGAAGGCAAAGTTAATGTTTTAGTCAAAGACTTGGACGTCCATTGTAATCTCAATACAAACTGCTTTAAAAACCAAATTCGGAAATCAATAAATGAAATCCAAGATTGATGGTAAAAGATCGAAAACTCAAATTCAAGTATTAGAAAGATCAGAAATCTAAATCCGAGATTCAATCATCAATAAGTGAAGTTCAGAAGTCAATAATAAATGTCCGAAACCCAAATTCGAATTTTAATGACTGATAATCAAGAATGGTCTTCATAATAGAACTCTCAAACCCATAGTCGGGTATTAGTAGTGGATGGTCACAAACCCATAATAATTATCTTCATAATAGAAATCTTAAGCACAGATTAGGGCATTAGTAAGTGAAGTTCGATAATTAATAAAAGTTTCGAAACCCAGATTCATGTATGATGAAGGCCGTAAATCAAAGTAAAGACCCAAAAACCAGATTAGGTTACTAATAGGTGAAGTCCATAAGTTATTCATAAAAGACCCAAAACCCAGATTCGGGTATTAATAAGTAAAGTGTAGAAATTATTCTTTGATGATTAGTTGGAGGTTGTAAATTATCATTTAAGCCTTCTGTTTTATTTCGCTATCTTGGTTTTTGTCTCTTTCGACATGTGCCATCCCTTTAGGCCTTGTACGTAGTTGCTGTTTGATTTTCTGCTTCTCGAGCTTAGATGTCTTAGTCCACCATTTGACATGCCACTTCTCAGGATTGGACGCCTTAGTCCGTCATTTGACATGCTACTTTTCAGGCTTGGACGTCTTAGTCTGTCATTTGACATGCCAATTCTCGAGCTCGGACGTCTTAGTCTGTCATTTGATGTGCTGCTTCTTGGGCTCAAACGTCTTAGCCCATTGTTGTCTAGTATGCTTGGTTAGCTTATTCTCAAGCAGGACCCAAGGACTTACCCAACCTTCCTCTAGGAGGCGCCTTGACCTAGCCATAGCATAGTGTGTCCAAGGGCTTGTTGATGCTTTAATCTGGCCATAGGGTGGCATGTATAAAGGCTTACTCTAACCTCCTTTCAGGAGGCGCCTTGACCTGGCCATAGCATGGCGCGACCAATGGCTTGTCAATGCTTTATCCTTGCTATAGCATGTCGTGGATAAAGGCTTACTCTAACCTCCCTCTAGGAGGTGCCTTACTTGGCCATAGTGTGGCGCAGACAAGGGCTTGTCGATGCTTTGACCTGACCATAATGTGACGTGGATAAAGGCTTACTCTAACCTCCCTCCAAGTGGTGCTTTGACCTGGTAAACTTGGCGCGGACAAAGGCTTTGACCGTTAAAGGTAATGTCAAATGCGAGGAGAATTCTACTCCCAACCAAATAGACTTTTCTTTTGAAGAAAGAGATGCTTTATTCATTCATTGTAGGAAAATATGGTCACAAATGTTCTGCGTTTCATTTTCTATGAACCATATTGTCGTCTAGTCGATATAACTTGTAAGCTCCTGGGGGAATTACTTTGTATATGATTAGGGGACCTTCCAATTTGGTCCCAGCTGTCCATCTATAGGATTTCTCGTGTTTTCCATTACCCTTCAGAGTACTAGGTCTCCTTCTTGAAATGATTTTGTTTTCGCTTTTGAGTTCAAATATTTTGAAATTCTTCTATGATATTCTGTTGTTCGAATTGCTGCTTCGTCTCTCAACTTATGTATTAAATCCAATGATTCTCTCTTTACCTCTTGGTTTAAAACAAATGCATATGCGATCCTCCGATGTGAGGTTATTTGAATTTCAATTGGTAATATCGTTTTACACCCATATGTTAATAAATAGGAGCATGTCCCATAACTGTTCTGGTAGATGTTTGATAATCCCATAGTACAAGTGGAATCTCTTACATCCAATTCCCTTTAGCTTTGTTCAGTCGCTATTTCAAAATGGTCTTTATAATCTTATTTTCAACTTCAATGGCCCCATTTGCTTTTGGATGTGCCAAGGAGGAAAAGCTTTTAACAATCCCATTCTTATGACAAATTCGAGAGAATTTGTCGCTTTCAAATCATGTTCCGTTGTCTGAGATAATCTTATGGGGAATTCCTAATCTGGTTATAATGTTTTTAATGACAAATCCGAGCACTTTCGGGGAGTGGTTCTGCTTCGACCCACTTAGTAAAGTAGTCTATGGCGACTGCAACATATTTTGATCTCCTTTTATAAATTGGCAATGGGCCGGTTAAGTCAATTACCCATATATCAAAAGGCCATGGACTTGAAATCGAAGTTAACTGACTTGGTGGCAGTTAGGGAATCTTTGAGTATTTCTGGCATTTCTCGCATCTTCTTAGATACTCAATGGCTTGACTTACCATATGAGGCCAATAAAAACCCTGTGCCATTATCTTTCTTGCCAACTTTTTCCTGTTAGAGTGGTTTCCATAAAATCCTTCATGCGCTTCAACCAACAATTTCATTCCACCTTCCAGGCTTACACACCTTAAGTAAGGAAGTACAAATCCTTTCTTGTAAAGGATTTCATCCGCTATAGTGAAAGTTGGAGCCTGTTGCCTGATTTTCCTCGCTTCTCTCTTGTCAGATGGCAATGTCCCTTTAGAAAGATATTCGACAATAGGCAACATCCAAGTGTTATTATAATAGCCATCCATCCTTGGTAGGATGATTCTCTTATTTGGGATGACCCTATTAATTTATTTTTCTTCCCTTTATCTTGACATCGCTTGGGATCTAGTTAGGACATACATTTCCTTTCCTTGTTCGGATATCCCTACATAAATATTCGGATTTTCTTGTTATCCTACTGGCACAGTCCGAGTTTCTAGGGCTCCCTTGAACTAACCAACTTTGCTAAAGAATCTGCCTGTAAGTTCTCTCCACGCGAAACTTGATGTACAGAAAAATCTTCAAATAAAGCGAGCATCTTCGATATCTTCTTTACATATAGAGATAGCTTGGCGTCTTTAGTCTGATATACTTGCTTTACTGATTTACCATTAGTTGCGGACCACTAAAGTTGAATCCAGGGATATTTAGCTCTAGAGCTAGGGTCAATCCTGCCACTATGGATTCGTATTCGACTACATTATTTGTTGTAGGAAACCGCAACTTCCTTACATAGTGTAGGCAGTGTTCGTTTGGGGTAATTGTGACATATCCCACACCAGCTTCTGACTCATTCAATGCATCATCGATAAATAACTACCACACAGGTTTTGATCCTTTTCTTTTTTGATTATTCCTTAATGAAGTTAGTACACTCATTAGTATAATCTGCCAATGCTTGCCCTTTGATAGCTGCTCGTAGATGAAACTCAATATCATACCGACTAAGCTCAATTCCCCACTTTATTAGCCTACTTGAATTTTCCGGCTTACTGAAAACTTGTTTGAGGCTAAAATTGGTCAATACCCTGATTGGATATGCTTAAAATTATGCTATAAGTTTTCACGCTGTGAGTATCAAGCAATAAGCTACTTTTTATATTACTGATTACCGAACCTCTACGTCCTTTAATCACCTACTTACGTAATAAACAGGAAGTTAAGCCCCACTTCCTTCTCTACTTAAAACCTAACTCACCGCATGCTCTGAGACTGCCATGTACAGGTACAAGATTTCTCCATTCTCCGAACTAGATAGTATTAGCGGTTTTTCTTATTGATTTTTTTAACTCTTGAAAAGCTTCCTTGCAATCTTCTTCCCGTTCAAAGTTTTCCTAATCGAAAAAGGTGATATATTTATTAGTCGCCTTGGAAATGAATCTGCTTAGAGCGGTTATCTTTCCCTTTAAACTCATTACCACTTTACTAGTTTTGGGCTCAGTCATATCCTCGATAGCTTGAATCTCGTCTAGGCTAGCTTTAGTCCCTTGAGATCTCATAAGATAGCCAAAAAACTTTCCTGAATGGACTCTGAAATTGCATTTATGGAGATTCAATTTCATCTGATATTTTCATAATATTTCGAAAATTTCTCCTAGATCTTCAAGGTGACATTTTGCCTCATAAGACTTCACTAGCATGTCTTTAACATAAACCTCCATAATTAGATCAATCTATTCTTTAAACATCCTGTTGACTAACCTTTGATATGTAGCCTCTGCATTCTTTGATCTGAAAGCATTGCTTTGTAGGAGTAGATTTCCCAGTTAGTAATGAAACCCGTGTGTTCCTCATCTGGCTTGAACATGTGTAATTGATTATATCCTAAGTATGCATCCATGAGAGATAACAACCTATGCACACTAGTTGCATCAACCAACTGATCAATCCATGGCAATGGAAAATAGTCTTTTAGATAGGCCTTGTTCAAGTTAGTATAATCGACGTAAGTCTTCCACCTACCGTTCGACTTTTTTACTAACACTGGGTTTGCTAACCATTTTGGGTAATAGATTTACTGAATAAATCCATTTTCAAAGAGCCTTTTAGCTTCCTCTTTTAAGGCATCCGACCGCACTTTATCCAGTTTTCTGTTTTTCTGTTTAATGGGGTTATTTCTGGATTGATGTTTATTACATGACACATAACCTATGGATCAGTCCCCACCATATCTGAATGAGACCAAGCAAATATTTCTTCATTGGTTTTAAGAAATCAAATCAAGTCCTTCTTCAAGTCGTTGTCCAATTCCTTTCCCAATTTGACCACTTTAATGGAATCATCTAGGTCTATGCATACCTCCTCAAGGTCTTCTATGGGTTTTATTCTTTCCACTTCCTCACAACAATAAAATTCCATGATGATTTGGCCTTCTTCTATAGAATTTGCGTCGACCCTCTTACTCTTGCTTCCAGGGGAAATGTAACTTCCATACATATGTTTTTTAGTCTTATTAGATCAAATTTTTGCAACGAATGTTGGATGTAAAAATTTATCATCTGAAAGCTGGAAAGCAATAGAAGAATCAAAGTGAGTAGAAGATTCCCTTTTGTATTAATCAATAGTAGCAAAATACATTTCACGAGAGGTGAATTGCTCTTCGTGGATAGTACCCAGCCTCTCTTGGTCAAGAATTTCACTGTCAGGAAATTCGACGAGACAAAAGCATCTATTTCATCAAGTGTAGGTCTGCCAAAGAAAGCATTGTAATAGGCTAGCTGGTTAATGATTACGAAAAGAGTTTCAAAAGTTCAACAACATGTTGATACCCCATCTATACTAGAAATTTTACTTTTCCCACTAGGGCCGATCCTTTTCTTATTGAACCCAAAAATTGGTTCAATGATGGGCTTTAGCTTGTCTTCAGGGATTCCCATCTGATCAAAGACATGCTTAAAAATGACACGGACCGTGGTACCAGTATCCACAGGAATTTTGGATACTATTGATAGTCCAATCTGGGCTGTGATCATTGTATGGGTGGTGGACTCCCTTCTTCATCTTTTGGGGAGTAACGACAAGATTTGGCATCGAGGTATTGAGTAACGAATTTTTAGTGAGGGCTCTTCTTGAACGGAGACATACCTTCTCTAGCCTCTTTGATGCATTGTTCTTTGCCCCTTTGCTACTCTCTGCTGGATGTGGCCCTCCATGAATTACATCGATCCTATTCAGCAGTGGATTCAAGCTCAAAGGATCTTCTTCCTCCAAAATATTAACACATTACGGGATAACTTCTGTGGACCATCACTAGTCCATGGAGCTTTATGTTTGTCCTGGATGAACTCCTTCAGATGACCTTCACGAATTAACTTCTGAAGGATTCTGCCAAGACTCCACATTCATCAGTTTTGTGACCGTTTGCTTTGTGGTAAATGTAATAATCGTCTCGTTTCCTCTGTTCTGGATGATTCTTGGCCTTAAAGGAAGTTGGGTAGTTGACCTTCTCCTTTGTCACAGCGTAAATGTAATACAATGGCTTGTTTAAAGTGATTGCATTAGCATTAGGCTCTCCATCTTGTTCTCTTATGTCCTTGATCCAATCCAAACTTCCACTTTCCTTCTTAGAAATTGCTTTCTTTTTAGCATGATATAACTCATCCATACGAATGAATTTGTCAGCCATCATAAGAAAATTGGTAACTTTACATCTTAGAAATTCCTTCTTATGTTTGCCAGAATTGTATAATCGATGGTTGGGTCATTGCATATACAAAATTGGGCAGAGAACTCATAAGAAAATTACTTTCATGAGTAGATCGTCTTTTCATGGAATTGTCGATACCATTTAGCTGCGGCCCCTTGGAGAGTTACCAGAAACAATCTGCATCGTATGGCTCGAGATTTATTAAACATATCCATTTGGCTATCGAAAGCCATCAAGCGATCGTGGGGATCAGTTGTTTAATGATACTTCAGAGTTGGGATCTTTACATAGGATGGGATAATTGTTGACATGATCTCGTCTGTAAAAGACGCTACTTGCTCGTTATCACTTGCATTCTTGTCCAAAGTCCTCTTCCCCTTAGCATTCAGCATGTCTTTGATTGCTTTTTCTGCCATGTCTTTCAGATAAGCTTCGGCGTCATGATAATTTTTTCGGTTTGGATTGTTCTCTTTTGATGTTGAGCTATCGAACTGTTCAAGAGACTTGTCTAGTACTCTTCCTTGATGATCAAAATTTAGTTGGAGGACGCTCTTTCTTTTTTGATGATGTCAAATCAATTTTTCTCTTGTCTTCATTTGTGTAAGCCTTCAAATTCCTTCTCGGAGAGATTATCTCATCTTCATTCGTTGGCTTTGCCATCTTAGAAGATTTTTGAGACAATGCTACTTTAAGAATTTCCTGCATCTCCAGCAATTGTTGTTCCAAATGCTTTATTTTGATGGCATGTTGAGCCGACGTTGATGGTTTCTATGGCAAAACACCCTCCAAAACGAAAGTTCGAGTTGTGTTTTCTTCTAAAGTTGTTTTATGAACGGCCTCTTCGTCCATTCGGCTAAGTCTTTTGGATTTCATTTTCCTACACCTAGTTAGACAATCCATAATTAGTCTACAGGATAGCTATAAGGTTAGAGGTACAAGCCCTCCTTCTACGCCAAAAGTGTTAACAAGACAACTTGTCAACACTTACAAAGCTATGAAGTAAACAAGTAATATTGTTCGCACTTGAAAAAAGAAACTTTTACAAGTGATCACTCCCTTCGAAACCCTTTTCGATCAAGTTAACCTAGGATAAATTGGTATTAGAGGATGAACTTATGAAAGCATTAGAGATAACTGATAGTTCTAATATACCTTTTTGATATGAAGGTAAAGGGAAAAGCACCTCCTACGAAACCTAATTCAAGAAAGAGTAAAAAGGGGTAATTTATATCAGGCAATCGTTCCTTTTGACTATGTCAAAAGGACTGCTTTGATAACCTTTCAACGTTGTTAAGTTTGAGCATCCTTTTTGCTTTGTTATTCATTGGGTCGCTTTCGACTTCATCGAAAGGGGGGTAGGAGTGCTCTTAGCTTCATGTTTCTATATTTTCATATAGGATTTTCATTATTCTTTCGAAAGGTTCCAACCATTTTGAAAGGCTTATCTTTGCTTTTGAAAAGTGTATTGGAATCAATTCAACAAGTAGTTGACGGATAGTGACAAAACCTTCTATTTCGAAGGATTTCGTTCATGTGTGTGAGCCTTTCGTACAACACCTTTGAAAGGTGTTTTGAACTCATTCCTGCTTTTCTTATATATGCAAATCCATCTGCGCCGAAAGAACTTAGTGAGGTGGAAGGGTAACCTCGGCTTCTTTACCATCTTTTCAAAAGCTTTTGTCCCATTTATTATCTGTAATGTCACCTGGTGCTTGCAACTCCTTCGAAAGCCATCTCAATGCCTTCGAAACACTCTTCTTTGTACTTTAGCGAAACCAATGTCTTCAATTTTAGTAGAGCTTGGCACTTTTATGAGTCTTCTTTCGTACCTTTGTTCTTAAGTGGATTTTATGATTAACGTTTACTATGAATAAAAATTTATGGAATCTATGGGTTACTCAAAGATTAGTAGAAAGGATAAAACTTCAATACCAATTATATACATTACTGATCACCATTATTTTGAGTATATCTTCCAAATAGTTAGCTAAATGTTTTCATTTGTAGACCTCTTCTATAATAAACTAACATTTCTTAATACCAAACTTTACATTCAAACATAATCTCATTTCAATTCGACTCTTATTTATTTACCACCTTGTCTATTTTGAAATAATTAGCCTTCATTCGTCTTTATTCGTCACATGGTATCGTGGTCCAAACATTTAAATTCAAATATTTAGCATGACTTTTGTTAGTAGCACTAACTCAACATCAATACCAATGCTCATAATATTTTTTGTTTGTACAATGAAATGTCAACCCAATATAATTTTAAATAAATTCATATGTTATGCATGTAAGATAATGATATTAACATGTTTTGTTATAAATGGAATATATGATACTTCATTCCAAGCACATAGAATACATCAAATATAATGTTCCTAAAAGTGTTAAAAGAATGAAATATTTTGTTTGCTTATTGCAAGAGATTATCTACAAATATTTTTTCTCGTTTATTTATTCATTTTCCAAAATTGTGAAAGGAAATAAATATATTTGTTAAACGGATGGTGTATTTGTACTTTAATATCTCTAACAACTAAAAAGCATTTGTTAAAGTTACATATCAATCACATCACATGTTCTCTCATAAAGTTGGAACTTACAACGCATTCAAAATGTTGTTATTAAAAGGAATTAATTGATGACCAATGAGTTCTCTAATTGATTAGCATTAAAGATAACTAATACATGACTGATTTTATTCATTAAATGTAATTTCAATAAAGAGAATCAATCGATGTTAATTCCATAATTAGTTTAAGTTCATATTAAATGTTATTGACCACAATTATTTAGTTAAAATATATGTGTTAATTCCTTTTATATGTTGCATGAAAATTATTACTTGATATGATCTTTATTAGTTGAATTTAGTTTAATGATAAACTTTAACAGCATGTAGACATATCCATTGGACATATATGAATAAACATGTGAGCAAATTCATTTTATTGTATATTATATATATGCATATATATATATATATATATATATATATATATATATATATATATGCACATACACTACTTGAAGTCAAATATTGAAAGATAAATTAAAGAACTTTTTGTACGCAGATTTCTAATGTAAATCTACTACCAACTATGTTTTGGCGTTCAACATTAAGAAGCAAGCTTCATATTTATTTCCAATTTTATAATGCTAAATTTTAATCATGCCACCATGCTATACTAGCAGCTTCAAGTAAAGTATAAAAGTAATATTGTCAAAATTTTATATTAACAAATTTACGCATATTTTCTAACAAATTTATAGATTTTTTTTAAATTAAGCATATTTTTATTAGTTTTAAAATATGAAGGATCATCATACTTGACATTAAGCATTTTAAAAAAGAAGCATCTCTAGTATAATAGATTTATAAATTAATAAATAATTATTGAAAATGATGATGATTTGTTTGTTTGAAAATGTTTTAGTATTTACATGTTTCTACTATATATATATGTATATTATTGTGCAGATATTGCACAAATGCGGAAGATAGTAAATAACTATAAAGAAGAAAAAGAGATGCACTATATTCATACCGTTTCCATAATCATCAAGGTAGTGTACGTCCAGTCCAAAGGAGAGATTTATTACTCATGAAAGAGTTACATGAGATTACAAGATAAGAGTTTACATACCAAAGCTCTAAATTATGGTAAACAAGAAGAGATATTCTATTAAGGTTTTCATTTGAGTCATCGATTAAATTACCAAGATATTGTAAGAAAATAATGGAGGTAAGTTACAATGGTAACAGATGATGCAAACGTAGCAAGTAATTTACTCATTCCTTTAATTGGCAAAGACAGAAGAAAATAATCTCAAAGCAATGTGATTACTGAGAAAGAAATGGTATAAATTTCCTTTTGCATATATTATTATTCCATAATGTGCGCATGCATTTATTTCCCTGACATCTCATGCAGATATGTCCAATAATTTATGCCTTTCCACAAGGAACACAAGTGATTAATTTCCTTTCGCATATTTGTTTCATTCTAGAAGTGATTAATTGGCAAAGATTGGAACGCTTTTCTCCCTCATCATAATCTCCTCTATCTTTATCTTCCATATGCCAAAATCTCCTTTTCCATCAAAATGAATAATAGCATAATTACCACCAGATCTACAACTCTTTCTAGAAACAATAGATGCATAAATTTAAACAAATCATCGTGCTCTGATACTAGTCTGTTGAGCAAAATCTACCACTCTTATACCATCTGTTCTGCAAAATTTTAATTACTTTGCACTAACTCCAAAATTGCAGCGGAATACTAAGACGCAGAAGCAATTAAAAGAAGGATCTAGCTTGTCATTAATTTTCAACCACCAATTCAATAAAAAATAATCATAAAACAATGAAAAACATAAGGGAAGTGAAGCAAAGATTTAACATGGTTTGGATGGATTGCCTACGTCCACGGACCCAATAACTATTCTTTATTTTTACCAAAGAAAGTGAGTACAAGAGAAAGATTACAAAATTATAGGTAGCAAAGTGGAGTGACTAACCTATAATTACAAATTTAATAATCAACTTTCCAATAGACTTGTTTGCACTCAAAACCCCTAATTTGATTTGACTACAGTAATTAGGGTTTATTTAAGAATAGGATAATTGTGGATGCTTTCTTAAATATTAATATGAAGATGAACTTCTTCATTTAAATAAACTTGATGAAGGAGTTACTTGGAGATAAGAAAATTAATTGTCCAATTATATTGATAACTTTCCAAATATCCATGATTTGATTTCTATGCAAATGGATTATGGAGATCTTGGTTTCTATAATTTTCCTTGCTTGAATCAATCTCCATCGGCAATCTTTTCTTTCTTCGTAAAAAAATTCTTTGACTAATTAATTGATTAGGTAATTCATTAATTTTCATTCTCCAAAAGCAATCACAAATATGTTGTGCAAAATTTTAATTAATTTTCACTGACTCCAAAATTGCAGCGGAGTACTAAAGCGCAGAAGCAACCAAAAGAAGGATCTAGCTTGTTGATTAATTATCAACAACTAATTCAATGAAAAATAATCACCAAACAAAGAAAAACAGAATAGTGAAGAGCATAAAGTTTTAACATAGTTCGGCTAGATTACCTACGTCGATGAACCCAACAACTATTCTCTATTTTCTTGAAGAAAGACAGTACAAGAGAGAGATTTCAAAATTATAGGTATAAAAGTGGAGAGACTAACCTATAAATACAAATTGAATAATCAATTTCTCCTGTGACAACCCGGAATTTTAGGCAATATCAATTTAATAATATGTATTAATGATTAAAATGATTTAATAATTTTTCTTTATAATTTTAATTCAAATTGATAAATTTAATCTTTTAAAGGTTAATAAATATTTAATCTGATGATTTGATCAATATATTTTTAACAATTTAAATATTGATAAGATTTATTTTTCCAAGCTAATAAAATTTTATTCTATTTATAATATATATATTTGAGATATATATTGTGAATAGAAATATCTTTTGTTTTAAATTAAAGATTTAATTTTCAAATTGTAATATATATGGATGTATATGTTATAATTTGGAATTTTTTTGAAAATTTATTATAATCTATTTATAATTTATATATGCATGAATTGTAAATTAAATTTTTGTTTTAAAATTAATATTTTTCAGAAGTTAATTTAAAGATTAATTCAATTATTTTCAAAATAGAAGATAATTGTTTATTTTTAAATATGATAGTTTAAAAAAGAATTTAATTAAAGTTTTTTTTTGTTTTTTTAAAGAGTTTAAATCTAAAATGGTAAATATATATATATATATATATATATATATATTCTAGATTTTTAAATCCATGTAAAAGATATATTTGTATTATAATTAGTTTTAGAATAATTTCTTTTAAAAGTAAATTTATATATACATATGTAAATTATATTTATTAAGAGAATTAAATTAAGTAAGTTATATTTACATCTAAATTAAGTAAAAATTAATTAAAAAGTACTTAAGTAACATGTGTAAATATGTTAGGATATCTTAATTGTAACGACCCCACTTCCTACTCCCAGGAAGAAGCATCGTTAATAAGAAAGAAAGAGGTGAGAAAATAGAAAAGATAGAGAAGAAAGAACAACAACATCAGAATCTCACAGCGGAACGAATGAAATATAATAATCACATAAGTATTTACATAATATATAACATCAATCTGAGTGATACATATAGAACATCACATACTAGACAGTTATAGACACCTGTCTAGTTAGTACAACACAATACACAATACATCACAGATATACCACACAGCGGAACTAAATATATATCTATAACGCTGAAGCCTCCTGCTCCATTGCTCCTGCAGAATTCGTCAAAGCTAAACCTGAATCCCTTGGCTACCCGTAAAAATTTGGGTACCCGAGAGTTTATGAAAAACAAAATAAACTTCGGGTCAGACATGGGTCTGGTATGAGTAACAAGTTAAAGTTGCTTAACTTTGAAAATCTTTTGAAAATAAAAGGTATCACGTAAGACTTCCCACACATAAACATGGAAAAGTTTTTACCTTACGCTTACCAAAACATTTGATAGGAAATCCAGTGATATTATAATAGTGTCTAGGGTTTTCAAGTAAAATACAGAAATAGCTGAAATGCTTACATCTCACATTCCAACATAGTTGGGCACAATCAAAACGTACGGCGCTTATTGGAAATAGGATCCCATACAATGGCAGGGCTACTGGGGTACCGCCCGTCACAGTACGTGGCATAGATCAACGTACCGAGGATTACTCCCTTCATCCCCTGCAACACAAGGCCGGAACCATTCCTTACTGAACAGTCCCGAACAAGATAAACCCCGCAGTTGGCTGCAGACCAACCGCCCACTAAGCCGAATAAAAAGGGACATCTAGACAGGGGAATATCCTTGTCCTGCTTGGGCATGACCCACCTAACCTTGCTGCACCTCCCCTGTTTTAGCCATTCCCGGTTGATGAGGCTTGAGGTTACGATTACCTTTATAGAACATATTTCTTAGAATGCTCATCGTCCGCCTGACGATGTGTTGAAAGCATTCAATCCATACAAGTTCGTTCCGGGTTCGAACGAAACCGAAGGCATCATCTCGTTACACTCATTTTGGAATCACCCTCAGAGTTAACGACGACAACCCTTGCATTCTGAACCTTCATCTTCACTTCAGATTCACGACCTATCGTTAATTTGGAATCGATGTGGTTTTCGGATATTCCTAATGCGGAAAACCCGATCCCGGTCTCATCGAAATCCAAAGCGTGTCTTTTAAGGCCAAGTTGTCTATTTAGTCTTAACAGTGAATTCAATATTATCAATATGCACAGATAGATAATTCACATCTCATAATAGATAATACATCATTATCATAAACAGATAATTAAAATCATCATCCAAACAGATAATTAAACATTATCATACTTAAAACATACATCCATATCACATAGACATCATCCAACTCATTTCTGAGATCACAATCAAACAATGAAATATCAATATCATCCATCAGCAATGATTTATAAATCACAAGCTATAGTTAATTTAAAATGAATTAAATTAACTACTTCCATCTTAATTAATTTAAAATAAATTAAATTAATTACTCATTCCATAAATCCTGCTCTCACAGTCATTAATTAAATTAATTAATCATTCTCTAATTACAAGAAGTAAGTTAGTCTTTAATTAATTTCTAAAATGAATTATTCTAAATTATTCATAATAGATCAACATTTAATTAATTCCCTTATTTAATTATTCCTTAATTTACAATTCTTAATTACATCATTAATTATATTAATTAATGATCTCCAATTATATTAAATTACTTATTTAAATTAATTAAGTGATTAATCTTTACTTAAACATAATTATTAATCACCCCCTTGATTAATAACAAACCAGTAATTAACTACTCTCAATTACTTATTAACAAATTAATCATTCCATGATTAATTATTCCCATAAATCAATCCTTTGATTTATTATAAAAGAAATTACTCACATTACTTCTCTTACAAATCATCTTGTATGAATTTCATCAGGTAATTATCATCTAATTACTTTCTGAGTAATTATGCTCCATTAATTACATTTATATCGATTTATTTTCATTTAATTATCTTGTTGATTTATTATTCTCAAATAAATCAATTTCTTTAATTCCCATCATTAATTATATTAATGATTTCTAATTTCATTTTCATTTGTTAATTATATTAAGAATACACATCTTCAAATTACAAATATTAATCCTCTTGATTAATATATTCAGTAATTAATCATCCTAAATTAATTACTTCTCAATATCAAGCTTAATTAATCTCTTGATTTATTTTTAAGTAATGATATTCTCAATTACTTCCATTAACAATATTATCCAGTTAATTACATCCCGTAATTATTCTTCAATTACTTCTCTAAGTAATTCAATTCCAAGTATCAGTTAATTAAACTAAATTAATTAACTCAAATTAATTTACACCATTAATAATTAATTAATTTCTTAATTACTTTTCAAATAAATAATTTCATTTTATCTAATTAATTTATTACAAACTTAATCATATTAATTAATTATAACATAATCTGGTTAATGAACTTCATTAATAATTATTTAATTATTTCCTTCTAACATAATCAACTTATATTAATTATTAATTTTGAATTAATTAACCATTATTAATTTAAAAGAAACTAATCTATAGTTCTAAATCACATGTTAGTTAATTACTTTATTAATTAACTTTAATCACTACATTTAAACTATTAATTACTAGTTTAATTAATTTCAATCATTAATTATTCTTACTTAATCAACTTAAGAGTTAATGCACATAAAAATTCTAAAAACTTCATGAATTAAAGTAAAATTCCAATATGTTTTAAAATATTTATTTAAATTACTTTCTAAATAAAACCAATTTATTCTTAATAAAGTTTTATAACTAATTTATTATATTTTCAAAACCCCTTTGCCAACTCACATGTTTAATTACAATTAAAACTTATTTGAATAAATTTAAATTATAAAACTTTATTTTATTCCAAATCTGGAATTTCAAATCCAAACTCTGGATTTCAATTTTTTGAGTTAACTTGTCCAAAACATCTCTTAACAATTTAGATTTCATTTTTTTTTCTTTTTTTTGAAATTCAACTTTCTTGAATATACTTAAACATGAAGCACTTTTAAGTTATTAAACTAATTTAAATATTGAAAACTTTATTATTTCCAACTACATTCAAAACTAACTTAAATTCATGTTTTAAACTTGATTTAAAATTAGACTTGCCTTTGTTTATAATTTAAAACCAAAAATCTCAAATCAGCAAAAAAACAGCAACAGGCTTTAAAATCAGAAAAAAATAACAGCCGAGCTCCCCCTTATGTTACTTCGAGTAATACGCGAGTTTCCCCCGAGAAAACCCGTAGCCTGCTTCGAGTTACTCACCAGGCGCGCGCGAAATGAAAACAGGTTACAGAACCTGGAAAAACACACGACCTCACTACTCGCGAACCTGTCAACTCCACGCACGCGGCGGTCCCACCACCGGAGGCCACCAAACTCCGGCTACTCCTTCGACCACCTCTCCCCTACTTCCCCTCCAGTCCACGTGGCACTCGAACGCCTGTGGTGGCCGCAGCGACCCAAACTATAGACTTAGTATAAATTAGTTTTATGCGCAGAAATTATGCTCAGAAATTTGGTTCCAGAGAAAGTTTTAAGTTGTTTTATCTTATCTAGATTTTTAAACTTACTTCATAATGTTACAAACATCCTTTGTTCAAACCTTAAGTTCATTCATTAATCAGCAAAGTTGTAAATGATTTATAAAAGTAAAGTTTTGTTTCCAGAGTAAAAGAGAGCAAAACATATACAACACTTCCAGTTATATTTTGGTTTCTAGATAAATTCTTCTTGTATTTTTTTTAAAAATAAGTTTTAAACTTAAAATTTTTAAGTTTAAACAAACAAGTCTTGTTAAATTTCTATCAATGAACAGCCATCAGAACAAAAGAAATTAGGTTCTTTTGTTTAGAAGCCAAGCCTGAAACTAAAACAGGCAGAACAAGTATAATCACATCAACCCATCTATATATACACATGCATTCTCTAATATATATACTCATACTTCACACTTCATCTCAGATAACTGACATACAACCATATATGAATATACTTGGGTATTTTAGAAAAGAAGTTACTCACAGTAAATAATAAAGAAAACAAAAAAAAAACAGAACAAGTTTACAAATGAAGTCAGTTGAATTTGCAGGTTGGAAATACACAGAATCTCATCACACAAACACTCAGATAAAAAAGAAATGAATATGTATAAATATTCACACAATGTATTTAAGCAGCCAAAAATTATCATGCAACAGATTTTTAAAACTTAAGAAACCTTAGAAAAGTGTTACTCACAGATATATGGAAGAACAGAGGCACTTTATTGAAGCAGGCATGAAATTTCAGGCTTGAATCCACTGTGACTTCATTCTACTTTGCTTCTTGAATTTTGTTTAAGTATGAAATAGTTTTACTTTCATGTTTTAGTTTGAAATGAAGTTTACTTTAGTTTTCCTTAGTTCGAACTGATATGAAGCTAACATATAGAAAAAGAAAAGAGGCAGGGTTATAATTATGTTTCATGAAATTGTCACAATATTGTATACAATCTTGTATTGTACAGATTTGTTTTCCAGAGATATTTGTAAATGGTGGCTGATATGTATACTATTATGTACTAAAAGAATTTTTACATTAATTACTTTTGTTTGTTTGCTTAAAGATATTTAATCATGTCTTCCTTCACAAGCTTCATACATACATATTTTTATTTTTGTTGTTACCGTCTTTCTTTGTTACAGTCCTTTACTTCAGGTTCATGCCTATCACACCTATATACTTTATTTTGTTTTATTTCAGCCTACACACTTTGATTTGTTACTATCATTTGCTTTGTTTATTACTTACAGGTTGACTATCCTATCCTATGCCTGCATATTTAGATTTGTTGCTAGATTTTTGTTTTATACTTGATACTTGTCTGAATCTTATTAACAAGTTACTAGCATTATTATTTTATTTAGGTGGCTGAGACAAGAATGTTGAGGAGATCATTAAATGTTATTATCTTGATGCTTCACACTATATACAGTTGTTATATTACTGTCATTTGTTTCATTTAATTAGACCTGCACACTTTATATTTATATCTTCATTTTGTTTGTGTAAAGATATTGCAGCTTTGTTTTTTACTAGTCTGTTTTCAGTCATTTCATATTTGCAGATCTCTGTTTGAACATATTTACTGTTAATATGTAAACAGAATGTTAAATGTATTCATAATGATTTATACTTAGTATGCTTACTGACCAATTTGTTTACAAAAGTTTTTGTTACTGTCTTTACTTTCAGGTTCAACTTTTGTTCTTGATGCTTAAACATATACTTATATGTATATACTGCAGTTCATATGTGATAGTTTACAAACTTAAAAACTTATTTGTTTTTCTAGTTTATTTGTTGTCCTGTTATATTTTAAAATGCATATGAATGTTGTTATGTTCTTTTAATTTAACTAATGTACTAACTTATATCTCTTTTCCAATTTATCTTATATCTTGTATTTTTTTTTATACATTTCATTTTATATTATAAAACACATGATCAATTTGAAATGATAAATAGAATAAATTATCTTTTTATTATAAGCTACATATTTATTAATGTATATTAATGTATTGTTTTACAAAATTATTTTATAACTCATATATATTTTTAAATTCATATTTTAAATCAAACTATACTAAAAGAAAAATAAACAAATATTTTTGTTAATAAATTAAATTTAAACTTAAGTTAGAATAAGTTTTAATCTATTTAAACAATTATCTTAAGTATTTAAAACCCTATATTTATTTATTTATTAGCTTTGAAATGTTTGCATTAAATAAAACACAATTTCTAATTCACTAAAAAGTATATTAGTATTTAAAACATAACTTATTAGTTAAACTTTAAAACAAATTCATCTATTTACAATGTATACAAATATATACATATATAAATAGAAAACAAACAATTAAATTTAACAGATATCATTTACCGATTGAATATTTATTAAAAGAAAAGTATCAATTCAGATTTAATTAACAAAAATATATCAAATCAATTTAATATTTAATGCAGATTATTAAATTGATATTGCTAGAAAATTCCGGGTCGTCACATTCCTCCCCCCTTAAAAGAATTTCGTCCCCGAAATCTAAAAGCAAAGGTAATTTAATAATATATTTAAGATTTTATTTAATTTTAAACCATAAGCATTTATCAATCACATGCTAACAATCATCACAACCAATTCACTCAATCAACAAAGCTAACTATCCAGACAAAATTCTGGATAGAGCTCCCTAGAGTTTCCCAGTATAATACCGGAATACTCGATCTATAGAATCCAAACAGTCTATACTACTAATCTACAGAACTCCTGCGAATCAGATAAAATTCCTACAAAATCAAATCTCCGTCTCCCCAAATCCAAATTCCTTCGTCTCTTGTCCTCCAAATACTTCTGATGATCCAGAGCTGCCTTCATCTTAACGATCAGCTCAACCTTCGCTGATAACTCCTAAAACAATCTGAATCCAAAAACAATCCAGTAGAATGAGCTTCTCAAAATCAACCAAAACCAAGAACTCAACCTCTACTATCATCAGTAGAAAACATCCTCTCTTTCCCAGAAAAGAAAAACAAATGCACTCCCAACTGCTTCCGCTGCTCAACTCTGATCTAGAGTAGATGAAAATGCTAATGATGCACATAAGCATAACTAGACAACACATTACAAAAATATGGTTCAACAGATCCAAAATAAAACTCAGAAGTTCCTCCGAAACTTGAGCTGCTTAACCAATTCCTCTCTCCAGAAACTATTCTATTATTAAGCTGAACTATCGGTATTACTTCTGAAATCCAGTTGATACCAAACTCAACACCTCAGATGCTAAGGCAACCCACCGACTTCTTCAAAGATATCCAGAAGAATTCCTGCCATCCCAGAGAATACTTAACTATCGCAAGTCACTTTTGCGATCAATCCAGGCTAATATCCAAAGAAAACTGTACTCTCCTTACCTATCTGAATAACTTAAACTTATCCAGCCAATCCATTAAAGAAATGGATTCACAAAACTGGTTCTGGACTTTGATGACCTCCTCGCGTGCCGGTTGAACAATCTGAGCTGCAACTCTGCTACTGATGCCAAAACTCCTTAATCCAGAAATTCCTCAGAAAACTCAGGCCTCAAAGCCAAACACAACATTCAGCTGAACTCAACCTCAAAACTGATGCAGACACAGTTCCTTATCCAAAAATCTTTGAGAACTTCTTCTGAAACAATCCATCGCTACTGCATCTCAACTTACAACTACTACTTCTTGAGTTTCCAAGAGAATATTTCTAGCTTCTGCTCAACTGACAAAAATCCAAATCCTACTCATCCAAACTTGTACATCAAAATGGACTCCAAAAATTAACAGGTTCCCTCCAGAGATTTGGTGAAATCCTTACACCACAAATTTACTCGAGACGGCATTAGGTCTACAGTCTCGTCAAATATACTTCCATCCGCAGGTAGTCGTGTTACACACACCACTACCCAATCTTTCCTTATACTTATATTGGAAAACCCGAACAGGTAATCCAACAAATAGATAGAAATAAATATATAATATATATATATATATATCAAAATTACAAATACGCTCTCTCAGGAAAGAAATCACTTAAGAGCCTAGGTATTCACTCAACCTAGCGCTCTGATACCACTGTAACGACCCCACTTCCTACTCCCAGGAAGAAGCATCGTTAATAAGAAAGAAAGAGGTGAGAAAATAGAAAAGATAGAGAAGAAAGAACAACAACATCAGAATCTCACAGCGGAACGAATGAAATATAATAATCACATAAGTATTTACATAATATATAACATCAATCTGAGTGATACATATAGAACATCACATACTAGACAGTTATAGACACCTGTCTAGTTAATACAACACAATACACAATACATCACAGAGATACCACACAGCGGAACTAAATATATATCTATAACGCTGAAGCCTCCTGCTCCATTGCTCCTGCAGAATTCGTCAAAGCTAAACCTGAATCCCTTGGCTACCCGTAAAAATTTGGGTACCTGAGAGTTTATGAAAAAGAAAATAAACTTCGGGTCAGACATGGGTCTGGTATGAGTAACAAGTTAAAGTTGCTTAACTTTGAAAATCTTTTGAAAATAAAAGGTATCACGTAAGACTTCCCACAAATAAACATGGAAAAGTTTTTACCTTACGCTTACCAAAACATTTGATAGGAAATCCAGTGATATTATAATAGTGTCTAGGGTTTTCAAGTAAAATACAGAAATAGCTGAAATACTTACATCTCACATTCCAACATAGTTGGGCACAATCAAAACATACGACGCTTATTGGAAATAGGATCCCATACAATGGCAGGGCTACTGGGGTACCGCCCGTCACAGTACGTGGCCTAGATCAACGTACCGAGGATTACTCCCTTCATCCCCTGCAACACAAGGCCGGAACCATTCCTTACTGAACAGTCCCGAACAAGATAAACCCCGCAGTTGGCTGCAGACCAACCGTCCACTAAGCCGAATAAAAAGGGACATCTAGACAGGGGAATATCCTTGTCCTGCTTGGGCATGACCCACCTAACCTTGCTGCACCTCCCCTGTTTTAGCCATTCCCGGTTGATGAGGCTTGAGGTTACGATTACCTTTATAGAACATATTTCTTAGAATGCTCATCGTCCGCCTGATGATGTGTTGAAAGCATTCAATCCATACAAGTTCGTTCCGGGTTCGAACGAAACCGAAGGCATCATCTCGTTACACTCATTTTGGAATCACCCTCAGAGTTAACGACGATAACCCTTGCATTCTGAACCTTCATCTTCACTTCAGATTCACGACCTATCGTTAATTTGGAATCGATGTGGTTTTCGGATATTCCTAATGCGGAAAACCCGATCCCGGTCTCATCGAAATCCAAAGCGTGTCTTTTAAGGCCAAGTTGTCTATTTAGTCTTAACAGTGAATTCAATATTATCAATATGCACAGATAGATAATTCACATCTCATAATAGATAATACATCATTATCATAAACAGATAATTAAAATCATCATCCAAACAGATAATTAAACATTATCATACTTAAAACATACATCCATATCACATAGACATCATCCAACTCATTTCTGAGATCACAATCAAACAATGAAATATCAATATCATCCATCAGCAATGATTTATAAATCACAAGCTATAGTTAATTTAAAATGAATTAAATTAACTACTTCCATCTTAATTAATTTAAAATAAATTAAATTAATTACTCATTCCATAAATCCTGCTCTCACGGTCATTAATTAAATTAATTAATCATTCTCTAATTACAAGAAGTAAGTTAGTCTTTAATTAATTTCTAAAATGAATTATTCTAAATTATTCATAATAGATCAACATTTAATTACTTCCCTTATTTAATTATTCCTTAATTTACAATTCTTAATTACATCATTAATTATATTAATTAATGACCTCCAATTATATTAAATTACTTATTTAAATTAATTAAGTGATTAATCTTTACTTAAACACAATTATTAATCACCCCCTTGATTAATAACAAACCAGTAATTAACTACTCTCAATTACTTATTAACAAATTAATCATTCCATGATTAATTATTCCCATAAATCAATCCTTTGATTTATTATAAAAGAAATTACTCACATTACTTCTCTTACAAATCATCTTGTATGAATTTCATCAGGTAATTATCATCTAATTACTTTCTGAGTAATTATGCTCCATTAATTACATTTATATCGATTTATTTTCATTTAATTACCTTGTTGATTTATTATTCTCAAATAAATCAATTTCTTTAATTCCCATCATTAATTATATTAATGATTTCTAATTTCATTTTCATTTGTTAATTATATTAAGAATACACATCTTCAAATTACAAATATTAATCCTCTTGATTAATATATTCAGTAATTAATCATCCTAAATTAATTACTTCTCAATATCAAGCTTAATTAATCTCTTGATTTATTTTTAAGTAATGATATTCTCAATTACTTCCATTAACAATATTATCCAGTTAATTACATCCCGTAATTATTCTTCAATTACTTCTCTAAGTAATTCAATTCCAAGTATCAGTTAATTAAACTAAATTAATTAACTCAAATTAATTTACACCATTAATAAGTAATTAATTTCTTAATTACTTTTCAAATAAATAATTTCATTTTATCTAATTAATTTATTACAAACTTAATCATATTAATTAATTATAACATAATCTGGTTAATGAACTTCATTAATAATTATTTAATTATTTCCTTCTAACATAATCAACTTATATTAATTATTAATTTTGAATTAATTAACCATTATTAATTTAAAAGAAACTAATCTATAGTTCTAAATCACATATTAGTTAATTACTTTATTAATTAACTTTAATCACTACATTTAAACTATTAATTACTAGTTTAATTAATTTCAATCATTAATTATTCTTACTTAATCAACTTAAGAGTTAATGCACATAAAAATTTCAAAAACTTCATGAATTAAAGTAAAATTCCAATATGTTTTAAAATATTTATTTAAATTACTTTCTAAATAAAACCAATTTATTCTTAATAAAGTTTTATAACTAATTTATTATATTTTCAAAACCCCTTTGCCAACTCACATGTTTAATTACAATTAAAACTTATTTGAATAAATTTAAATTATAAAACTTTATTTTATTCCAAATCTGGAATTTCAAATCCAAACTCTGGATTTCAATTTTTTTGAGTTAACTTGTCCAAAACTTCTGTTAACAATTTAGATTTCATTTTTTTTTTCTTTTTTTTGAAATTCAACTTTCTTGAATATACTTAAACATGAAGCACTTTTAAGTTATTAAACTAATTTAAATTTTGAAAACTTTATTATTTCCAACTACATTCAAAACTAACTTAAATTCATGTTTTAAACTTGATTTAAAATTAGACTTGCCTTTGTTTATAATTTAAAACCAAAAATCTCAAATCAGCAAAAAAACAGCAACAGGCTTTAAAATCAGAAAAAAATAACAGCCGAGCTCCCCCTTATGTTACTTCGAGTAATACGCGAGTTTCCCCCGAGAAAACCCGTAGCCTGCTTCGAGTTACTCATCAGGCGCGCGCGAAATGAAAACAGGTTACAGAACCTGGAAAAACACACGACCTCACTACTCGCGAACCTGTCAACTCTACGCACGCGGCGGTCCCACCACCGGAGGCCACCAAACTCCGGCTACTCCTTCGACCACCTCTCCCCTACTTCCCCTCCAGTCCACGTGGCACTCGAACGCCTGTGGTGGCCGCAGCGACCCAAACTATAGACTCAGTATAAATTAGTTTTATGCGCAGAAATTATGCTCAGAAATTTGGTTCCAGAGAAAGTTTTAAGTTGTTTTATCTTATCTAAATTTTTAAACTTACTTCATAATGTTACAAACATCCTTTGTTCAAACCTTAAGTTCATTCATTAATCAGCAAAGTTGTAAATGATTTATAAAAGTAAAGTTTTGTTTCCAGAGTAAAAGAGAGCAAAACATATACAACACTTCCAGTTATATTTTGGTTTCCAGATAAATTCTTCTTGTATTTTTTTTTTAAATAAGTTTTAAACTTAGAATTTTTAAGTTTAAACAAACAAGTCTTGTTAAATTTCTATCAATGAACAGCCATCAGAACAAAAGAAATTAGGTTCTTTTGTTTAGAAGCCAAGCCTGAAACTAAAACAGACAGAACAAGTATAATCACATCAACCCATCTATATATACACATGCATTCTCTAATATATATACTCATACTTCACACTTCATCTCAGATAACTGACATACAACCATATATGAATATACTTGGGTATTTTACAAAAGAAGTTACTCACAGTAAATAATAAAGAAAACAAAAAAAAACAGAACAAGTTTACAAATGAAGTCAGTTGAATTTGCAGGTTGGAAATACACAGAATCTCATCACACAAACACTCAGATAAAAAAGAAATGAATATGTATAAATATTCACACAATGTATTTAAGCAGCCAAAAATTATCATGCAACAGATTTTTAAAACTTAAGAAACCTTAGAAAAGTGTTACTCACAGATATATGGAAGAACAGAGGCACTTTATTGAAGCAGGCATGAAATTTCAGGCTTGAATCCACTGTGACTTCATTCTACTTTGCTTCTTGAATTTTGTTTAAGTATGAAATAGTTTTACTTTCATGTTTTAGTTTGAAATGAAGTTTACTTTAGTTTTTCCTTAGTTCGAACTGATATGAAGCTAACATATAGAAAAAGAAAAGAGGCAGGGTTATAATTATGTTTCATGAAATTGTGACAATATTGTATACAATCTTGTATTGTACAGATTTGTTTTCCAGAGATATTTGTAAATGGTGGCTGATATGTATACTATTATGTACTAAAAGAATTTTTACATTAATTACTTTTGTTTGTTTGCTTAAAGATATTTAATCATGTCTTCCTTCACAAGCTTCATACATACATATTTTTATTTTTGTTGTTACCGTCTTTCTTTGTTACAGTCCTTTACTTCAGGTTCATGCCTATCGCACCTATATACTTTATTTTGTTTTATTTCATCCTGCACACTTTGATTTGTTACTATCATTTTCTTTGTTTATTACTTACATGTTGACTATCCTATCCTATGCCTGCATATTTAGATTTGTTGCTAGATTTTTGTTTTATACTTGATACTTGTCTGAATCTTATTAACAAGTTACTAGCATTATTATTTTATTTAGGTGGCTGAGACAAGAATGTTGAGGAGATCATTAAATGTTATTATCTTGATGCTTCACACTATATACAGTTGTTATATTACTGTCATTTGTTTCATTTAATTAGACCTGCACACTTTATATTTATATCTTCATTTTGTTTGTGTAAAGATATTGCAGCTTTGTTTTTTACTAGTCTGTTTTCAGTCATTTCATATTTGCAGATCTCTGTTTGAACATATTTACTGTTAATATGTAAACAGAATGTTAAATGTATTCATAATGATTTATACTTAGTATGCTTACTGACCAATTTGTTTACAAAAGTTTTTGTTACTGTCTTTACTTTCAGGTTCAACTTTTGTTCTTGATGCTTAAACATATACTTATATGTATATACTGCAGTTCATATGTGATAGTTTACAAACTTAAAAACTTATTTGTTTTTCTAGTTTATTTGTTGTCCTGTTATATTTTAAAATGCATATGAATGTTGTTATGTTCTTTTAATTTAACTAATGTACTAACTTATATCTCTTTTCCAATTTATCTTGTATCTTGTATTTTTTTTATACATTTCATTTTATATTATAAAACACATGATCAATTTGAAATGATAAATAGAATAAATTATCTTTTTATTATAAGCTACATATTTATTAATGTATATTAATGTATTGTTTTACAAAATTATTTTATAACTCATATATATTTTTAAATTCATATTTTAAATCAAACTATACTAAAAGAAAAATAAAAAAATATTTTTGTTAATAAATTAAATTTAAACTTAAGTTAGAATAAGTTTTAATCTATTTAAACAATTATCTTAAGTATTTAAAACCCTATATTTATTTATTTATTAGCTTTGAAATGTTTGCATTAAATAAAACACAATTTCTAATTCACTAAAAAGTATATTAGTATTTAAAACATAACTTATTAGTTAAACTTTAAAACAAATTCATCTATTTACAATGTATACAAATATATACATATATAAATAGAAAACAAACAATTAAATTTAACAGATATCATTTACCTATTGAATATTTATTAAAAGAAAAGTATCAATTCAAATTTAATTAACAAAAATATATCAAATCAATTTAATATTTAATGCAGATTATTAAATTGATATTGCTAGAAAATTCCGGGTCGTCGCATTAATAACACATGTAAGAAGATTAAGTTAATTGAGTGACAAATGTTTGGCAAAATGAACAAGTGTCTTCATTTTAGAATTTAAACCATAACATAATTCATACAAAAATAAAAAAAAACCTTTTCATCTCTTCTTCTTTCTTTAATCTATTTCTATTATTCTCAGTTGAAAAAAATAAATAAGAAAACTAGAAATTTTACTTCAAATCTGAAATTTAAAAGAAAAAACAATTCTGAAATGATATCTGCAAAATCAAAAGCAAATCTGAAGAAAAATTTAAAATCTACAAAATAAAGTTCTACTTCAACCTGCATTCCAAAGGGGAGTTCACATCAGTTTGACACTTTTAAAACATCAACTGAGGCATGCACTAGAGTTTCTTCAGCAATTAAAAGCATCAAAACATTTTTCCAGATGAATTTCAAAACCCGGAAGAAGAAATTCAAAACTGATCTGCTGTGCTCTGCAAATTAAAAAGGTGAGTAAACATACATCTTCTAAAAAAACAGTTTAAACTTGAGATTTAAAACTAAATGCATATGATTGAATTTGTGTGATAATATTGTTTGTATATGTGCTGGATGTAAATGCATGTTTGAATATTGAATGTGCCTGTATGCTTAAAAAGCTAAAAAGCTTGCCTCTGTTATTTTACATGAGTTATTCTTCTTTAGGAAAATTTCAAAATCTTGCAAATCTAAGCCCTATTTGAATTTGATATGTAAATGAAAAATGTATGTTAATACTTGATAGTGATTTTAAAAATAGTTTCATAATTTTAAAAAGCAACAAACGATTATAAAAAAAGGATTAACAGTAAGCTAAGGTTTTTGTAATAAAAATCAACTATCTTAAATTAAAATTTGAATTACATGCATGTAATCGTGATTAAAAATCATGAATTTTGAAATGCAATTTATAATTTTTAGTTGAGAAATTCTTGTGAATTTGGGTTTTGTTCGAAAATGGGGTTTTGGTGAATTGCCATTGATCGGCGTGATGATTGAAGCTAGATTTTTTATTGAAGCTTGTTCTTATTTAGTGGATGAGGGGAAAAATGTTGTTGGATTTTTCCAATGGAAAATTTGTGTGAACTCGAATGAACTAGGGTTTTACAGTATGTTTTGCTCGGCTTTGCTGTCGTGATTTTTGCGATTTGAAGATTGGACCGGAGTCGTTCGAATTTTGGGAAGATGAAGTTCATGGTCATGCCGTCTCGATGATGGGGACGACGGAGTTTAACGGCGACGTGGTGATCAGCCGTGGGTGGTTTTTGGGTTGTGCTGTTGCAGTTTTTTTCGATCGATGGTCGAATTTTGTTTCGTGTACTTATTCTTCGATCTGGGTTCATATTCTAGCTCACCTGTGATTTTGTGACTGTCGTTGATGGTCGCGACCAACGTTGGTGGCCGAAGACAGTGGGGCACGTGCACGAGTATTGGCTATATGCATTAGAATGTTCGAGTTTGGGGATGACGAGTTTCGCTCGGGTTGTTGTCGCATTTTCATCGTGTACGACTCGAAGTTGTGGATCTGGGGTTAGTCTTCGGGGCTGACTCGTGTTTTTTAGGTGATTTACTCGAGTTGTTTTGGTCATGTGTTGTTTTCTGGGCATTACTGTGTAATAATAAGTTTACAAGTAAAACTTCTTTTTTTGTATGTAAAGGTTAATCAACTTTTAAAAAGTGTTAATTGAATTCAATTTCAAATTTAAAATGTTTTAAATGATTTCCTTGAAAGCAAAGTATTAATTGAATTTATTTTAAATTTAAATTGTTAAGAAGTTTGAACTTGAAAGTAATTATCTAAGTGGATGTTAAATTTTAATTTAAAGAAATGTTTTGAATTTTTAATTTAAAAGGAAATGTTTCAATTTTAAGTATTAAATCAAGGTTTTAAGTAATGTTTAAAAAACTTAAGATTCAAATTTTATTTAAAATGAATAAGTTTTAAGTTAGATAATTAAAGTATTTTAAATTCTAAAATTGATTTCTAAATGCCTTATTTTCAAATAAGGTTATTATTTTGATTTTGAAAACCAAAAAGGATAATTTGCTTAAGTTGTTAAAATTTGATTAATTTCAAATAATCTATTTATGAAGATAAACGTTGTTAAATTATTTTGATATGAACTAGAGAATACTTAATTAAATATGATTTGTAATTCAGTAAAGAGTTTAATTAAGATAAATATTTTCTTAATTAATAAGGATTTTTAAATATAAGAAGTTAATTAACTAATTGTTTAATAAATTTTAAATAATTAGTTAATTGTTTATTTAATTTTAAATATCACTTAATTATGAATTAATTAAGTGCAATTACTTAATGAAGTAATTAATGGTTAATTATTGAATGTAATTAAGAGGAAATTACTTATGGAAGTAATTAGTGAGAAAATTACTCATGGTAGTAATTAGTTGAAGTGACTAAAGGATAATCACTAGATGAATTTAATTAAGGAATTGATTAATATAATTGTTTTGAAGTTAATTAATTTTGGAGTAATTAATTAATTAAAAAATTAAAAAATTATTTAATTATGGAATTAATTATTTGTTAAGTAATTAGTTAAGAGAGTAATCAGGTTTTATTAATGGAAGTAATTAGAAGATAATTTCTTATGTAAGTAATTAAGGGTTAATTACTTATTTAATTTTAATTAATTAATGTGATTAATTAATTAATTAATGTGATTAATTTAAGATTAATTACTAAGTGTAATTAATTAAAAATGTAATTAGTTAATAAAGTAATTAATTAAGGATTATTTATTAATTCAATTGATTAATAATTACTTAATGAAGTAATTAAAGATTAATTAATCAAAGAGTTAATATAATTAATTAAGAACCTAATTAATTAAGGTAAGTAATTGCAAGTTATTAGTTACTGTTTATGATTAAGGAGATGATTAATTAATTATTTATTTATTTAATTAAAAGGTTAATTACTTAATAAGGATTATTAATTAATATAATTAATGAATTAATCAAGGTTGATTAATAAATGTGATTAATTTAAGTGTGATTAATTAATTGTAATTAATTGAGGTTTAATGTAATTAATTATAATTAATTAATTTATGGAAGTAAATGAAGGATCATTAATTATTGTAATTAATGATAGTAATTAAAGGTTAATTACTGTATATGATTAAGAATAATTACTTGAATGTAATTGAAGTATAATTAATCTAGGAAGATTAATTAAGAAGATCATTAAGAGATGATTAATTTATTTATTTGAAATAAATTAATGAAGAAGGATTTAGGTAATCCAATTGATTAAGAGTTAATCAATTCTGTTTATGGATGATTGCTTGAGATTGGATGATTGATATTGGGTGATTGGTTGATACTGGATGATTGGATATCTCTGTTATGCGATATGCTGTTTTGTGAGATGAAATGTTTGGTATGAATTATCTATTGTGATAATGTGATTCATCTATCTGTTTATTTCATCCTGTATATAAGTTTAATTGTTTAAAACCCCTAAAACAACTTGGACATTAAAATGGCATTTGGTTTCGGTGAGACCAGGATCGGGTTTCCATATTTGGATATCCGAAAACCACATCGATCCAAATTAAACGTTAGGTCGTGAATCCAAGTGGAGCTTAGTGAAGACTCGAAGTGTAAGAACTATACGTCAATATAACTCTGGGGGTGATTCCGTGTTGAGTTTGACGGAGATAATACTTATAGGTTCGAGATGGTGATTTAGAGTGCAAGGGCTATGGTCATTGACTCTAAGAGTGATTCCAAAATGAGTGCAACGAGATAGTGCCTTCGGTTTCGTTCGAACCCGGAACGAACTTGTATGGATTGAATGCTTCCAGAACATCGTCAGGTGGACGATGAGCATTCTAAGATAGATGTGTTCTATAAAGGTAATCGCAGCCTCAAGCCTCATCAACCGGGAATGGCTAAAACAGGGGAGGTGCAGCAAGGCTAGGTGGGTAGCACCCATTTCAGGGTGAGGTCATTCCTGTCTAGATGTCCCTTGTATTTCGGCTTAGTTGTTGGTTGGTCGCGCCAATCACAGGGTGATCTTACTCGAGACTTTTCAGTAAGGAATGGTTCCGGCTTTGTGATGCAGGGGATTGGGCATAATCCTCGGTACTGTGATCTAGGCCACGTACTGTGACGGGCGGTACCCCAGTAGCCCTGCCATTGATGGAAACCCATTCTTCCTACGAGACCCTACGGTTTTGTTTGTATTACCCACTTTTGTGGCTAGTAGATGAAATTTAATCATGTAACAATTTCGGCTATTTCTTATTTACTTGAAAACCCTGGACACTATTATAATATCACTGGATTTCCTATCAAATGTTTTGGTTAGCGCAAGGTAAAAACTTTTCCATGTTTATGTGTGGGAAGTTTTACGTGATACCTTTTCTTTTCAAAGGTTTTTCTAAAGTTAAGCAATTTTAACCCGTTTACTCACACCAGACCCCTGTCTGACCCGAGTGTTTATTTTCTGTTTTATTAAACTCTTGGGTACTCATATTATGTATGAGTAGTCAAGTGATTCAGATTTGCTTGACGAATTCTGGAGGAGATATGGAGCAGGAGGCTTCCACATGTAGATATATTATGGTTCCGCTGTGTTTGTGTTGTATCTATATCTTATCTTTTTGAGTTGTATAGTTAGACAGATGTTTATAACTGTCTAATATGTGTTGTATAGGTTGCGTACTCTGATGTAATATGATACTATGTAATATTTTATGTGATTTATTATATTTCATTTGTTCCGCTGTGAGTTCTCTGATGTTGTTGGTGTTTCTTCTTTCTCTTTCTTTTCTTCTTCTATCCCTTTCTTTCTTAATTAGTGATGCGACTTTCTGGTGTTAGGAAGTTGGGTCGCCACAGTTGGTATCAGAGCATTAGGTTGAGGGAATACCTAGGCTCTCGAGTGGTGTCTTTCTTGAGAGAGCGTACTTGTAATATATATATATATATATATATATATATATATATATAATCTGTTGGGTTATCTATTCGAATTTTCCAACATAAATTTTAGAGGTAGATGGAGTAGTGGTCTTTGTGTAACACGACTACCACTGATGGAAGAGGTCAATATGTTTGTGGTTGTTTGAGTATTTGTCGAGACTGTAGACCTGATACCGTTTCGAGTAAAATTTGTAGTTTGGAGTAAGGATTTCTCTGATATCTGAAGGAAATCTTTTTAAAGATTCGGAGTCCATCTTGGAAGTGTAAGTTTGGATCTGTCGGAAGTGCAGAAGTAAGTGATGATATCTTGATAACTGCGTGATGAGATGCAGTATCCTTGGATATTTCCGAAGATAATTCCTCTTGAAGCAGTTTTAGAAGTGGTTGAGGAGCAGTCTTTACCTGGCGTAGAGAAGATTCGTCTGTGTAGAGGTTGTCTGGATCTTTAGCAAGGAGATTAGCTGTTTGGAATATGAGACTAAGGTCAATGAGTTGCTTCGCTTCGGCATGGTCTCATTTGTCATTCCTTAAGGAGAGCGAGATATTGATGTTTGGTTTGGAGCCCGAATTTCTTGAGAGGTTGTCTGCCATGTCGAAGGTTCGTTGTGTGGTTTGTTGATGGTTTTTGTTTTCGAGAAGCCTTTTGATTTGAAGTCTTTGGTTAGTTGTGGTAGTAGTTTCATCTCAAAGTGTTCGGTGTGCTGACTGGAAGGTCTTTTGGATTCGCAGTATCATCAAGGTAGAGTTTGGAAGCAGCAATGTGGCTCGTTTCTCCGATGGTTCAGGAATCTTGGTGGTTCTTCTATCACCAGTCCGGGCAGATGGTGATGTTTTCTTGAAGAGTTAACCTTGTTTGGAAAAGCTTTAAGCTATTCTAAATTGGTAAATTGAGGACAGTTTCCTTGGAATCCGAATTAGGTAGGATCGCAAAAGTGACTTGCGATTAGTTTGGGAATTTTTCTTGGGCAATCTTTTGTTTGAAACTGAGGGTTCTCATGTGAAAGTAGGAGCTACCGGTGTAATCAGAAGTTTGTTTGCATCTGGCGTTGAGTTCCATATTGATTTGGTTCCAAAAGCGATTTTGGTAGTTAGCCTAGCAGGTGAGTTGGTATAGCAGCTTAGAAATTTTTGGATTTGATTGGTCAGATCTTGTTTTTGAGTTTGGAATTCTACTGTAAGGATATGTGACCGAGTCAGATATGTCACTAAAATTTTATGGATTTGATGAACAAATTTTCCGATATATTGGATAAGTTTGTATTCGTGTTCATCAACAGTATTCTCATCTATTTCAGAATCAGAGTTGTGCAGCGGAAGCGAGGTAGCAGCTATGCAAGGAAGGAAGCAAGTTCAGTTTGTTATTGCTTGAGAAGTAGAGCTTGTGTTCTGGATTTCGACGGATTGTGGAAGACTTTTCTGTTGGATAGGATTCAAGAACTGGTTTGTTTTAGCCTAGTTGTTTCTGGAAGCATCAGCATAGGTTGAGCTGATCAGGAAGAAGATTGGCAGCCCAGGATTGTCTGTTGAGTTATGCTGATATGAGATAAGAAGTGTGGAATTCGAAGTTGGAGACTTCATTATTGTTAAGATTTTTCTGGTTAAGAGAGAAATAATTGGGTAAGATTGGATGGCTAGTTCTGAGGTATTTGAGATTTCTTATCTTTTTTTTTATAGGATAAGATTGAATTGCCAGTTTGGATAGCTGGAATTCATTATATTTCACATATCTCTGAGGAAGAACGTGTATGATTCATTGTTGGTTGTTCAATCTGCAGTTCAGCTGGATTTGGAAGTTGTGCTAGACTTGAGTACAGTCTGATGTTCTGTTCAGATTGATGGATCTAGAGATGAGTCGAGCTCTGGATTTTAGTGGTATAGTTTGTTAGCTTCCGTAGAACGAGTCTCCCGGTGATTTTTACTTGGGAAACTCTAGATAGTGTTAGTAAGATTTATTCTGATCTGTGTCAGAATAATTAGTTAGGTTTGTTTGTGTGATTGATTGCTATGGTTGTTAGTAACTGGATGATACATATGCTTTGCTGTTTGAAATTGAAATCTTTGCTGGGTTATTAAATTACCTTTGCTTTTAAATTTCGGGGACGAAATTCTTTTAAGGGGGAAGAATTTGACGACCCGGAATTTTAGGCAATATCAATTTAATAATTCGTATTAATGATTAAATTGATTTGATAATTTTTCTTTATAATTTTAATTCAAATTGATAAATTTAATCTTTTAAAGGTTAATAAATATTTAATCTGGTGATTTGATCAATATCTTTTTAACAATTTAAAAATTGATAAGATTTATTTTCCAAAGCTAATAAAATTTTATTCTATTTACAATATATATATATATACACATATATTTGAGATATATATTGTGAATAGAAATATATTTTGTTTTAAATAAAAGATTTAATTTTCAAATTGTAATATATATGTATGTATATGTTATAATTTGGAATTGTTTTGAATATTTATTATAATCTATTTATAATTTATATATGTATGAATTGTAAATTAAAGTTTTTTTTTAAATTAACATTTTTAAAAAGTTAATTTAAAGATTAATTCAATTTTTTTCAAAATATAAGATAATTGTTTATTTTTAAATATGATAGTTTAAAAAAGAATTTAATCAAAGTTTTGTTTTGTTTTCTTTAAAGAGTTTAAATCTAAAATGGTTATAAATTTATATATATAAATGTTCTAGATTTTTAAATCCATGTAAAAGATATATGTGTATTATAATTAGTTTTAGAATAATTTCTTTTAAAAGTAAATTTATATATACATATGTAAATTATACTTATTAAGAGAATTAAACCAAGTAAGTTATATTTACATTTAAATTAAGTAAAAATTAATCAAATATTACGTAAGTAACATGTGTAAATATTTTAGTATATCTTAATAACACATGTAAGAAGGTTAAGCTAATTGAGTGAAAAATATTTGGCAAAATGAACAAGTGTCTTCATTTTAGAATTTAAACCATAACATAATTCATATAAAAATAAAAGAAACATTTTCATCTCTTCCTCTTTCTTGAATTTATTTCCATTATTTTCAGCTGAAATAAAATAAGAAAACCAGAAATTTTACTTCAAATCCGAAATTTAAAAGCAAAAACAAATATGAAATGAAATCTGCAAAATCAAAAGAAAATTTGAAGCAAAATTCAAAATCTGCAAAATAAAGTTCTACTTCAACCTTCATTTCAAAGGGGAGTTCACATCAGTTCAACATTCTCAAAACATCAATTGAGGCATGTAGTAGAGTTTCTTCAACAATCAAAAGCATCAAAACATTTTTCCAGATGAATTTCAAAACCTGGAAAAAGAAATTCAAAACTGCTCTGCTGTGCTCTGCAAATTGAAAAGGTGAGTAAACATACATTTTCTAAAAAAAAAACAGTTTAAACTTGAGATTTAAAACTAAATGCATATGATTGAATTTGGTGTGATAATATTGTTTGTATATGTGCTGGATGTAAATGCACGTTTGAATATTTGATGTGCCTGTATGTTTAGAAAGCTAAAAAGTTTGCCTCTGTTATTTTACAGGAGTTATTCTTCTTTAGGAAAATTACAAAATCTTGCAAATCTAAGCCTTATTTGAATTTGATATGTAAATGAAAAATGTATGTTAGTACTTGATAGTGATTATAAAAATAGTTTCATAATTTTAAAAAGCAACAAATGATTATAAATAAGGGATTAACAGTAAACTAAGGTTTTTGTTAAAAAAATCAACTATCTTAAATTAAAATTTGAATTACATGCATGTAACCATGATTAAAAATCATGAATTTTGATATGCAATTCATAATTTTTAGTTGAGAAATTCTTGTGAATTTGGGTTTTGTTCGAAATTGGGGTTTTGGTGAATTGCCGTTGATCGGCGTGATGATTGAATCTAGATTTTTGATTGAAGCTTGTTCATGTGTAGTGGATGAGGGGGAAAATGTTGTTGGATTTTTCCAATGGCAAATTTGTGTGAATTCGAATGAACTAGGGTTTTACAGTATGTTTTTGCTCAGCTTTGCTGTCTTGATTTTTGCGAATTGAAGATTGGACAGGAATCGTTCGAATTTTGGGAAGATGAAGTTCATGGTCGTGGCCTCTCGATGATGGGGATGGAGGAGTTTAACGGCGACGTGGTGATCGACCGTGGGTGGTTTTCGGGTTGTGCTGCTGCAGTTTTTTTCGATCGATGGTCGAATTTTGTTTCGTGTGCTTATTCTTCGATCTGGGTTCATATTCTAGCTCGTGTGTGATTTTGTGACTGCCGTCGATGGTCACGACGAACGTTGGTAGCCGGCGACAGTGGGGCACGTGGACGAGTATTGGCCGTGTGCACTGGAATGTTCGAGTTTGGGGAAGAAGAGTTTCGCTCGGGTTGTTGTCGCGTTTTCATCGTGTACGACTCGAAGTTGTGGATCTGGGGTTAGTCTTGGGGCTGACTCGTGTTTTTTAGGTGATTTACTCAAGTTGTTTTGGTCGTGTGTTTTTTTCTGGGCATTACTGTGTAATAATAAGTTTACAAGTTAAAACTTGTTTTTTTTGTAAGTAAAGGTTAATCAAGTTTTAAAAAGTGTTAATTGAATTCAATTTCAAATTTAAAATGTTTTAAATGGTTTTCTTGAAAGAAAAGTATTAATTGAATTTATTTTAAATTTAAATTGTTAAGAAGTTTGAATTTGAAAGTAATTATCTAAGTAGATGTTGAATTTTAATTTAAAGAAATGTTTTTAATTTTTGATTTAAAAAGAAGTGTTTCAATTTTAAGTATTAAATAAAGGTTTTGAGTAATGTTTTGAAAAAAACTTAAGTTTCAAATTTTATTTAAAATGAATAAGTTTTAAGTCAGATAATTAAAGTATTTTAAATTTTAAAATTGATTTCTAAATGCCTTATTTTCAAATAAGGTTATTATTTTATTTTGAAAACCAGATAGGATAATTTGCTTAAGTTGTTAAAATTTGATTAATTTCAAATAATCTATTTAAGAAGATAAATATTGTTAAATTATTTTGATATGAACTAGAAAATACTATATTAAATATGATTTGTAATTAAGTAAAGAGATTAATTAAGATAAATGTTTTCTTAATTAATTAAGGATTTTTAAATATAAGAAGTTAATTAACTAATTGTTTAATTAATTTTAAATAATTAGTTAGTTGTTTATTTAATTTTAAATATCACTTAATTATGAATTAATTAAGTGTAATTACTTAATGAAGTAATTAATGGTTAATTATTGAATGTAATTAAGAGGAAATTACTTTTAGTGGGAAAATTACTATGGGAGTAATTAGTTGAAGTGATTAAAGGATAACCACTAGATGAATTTAATTAAGGAATTGATTAATATAATTGTTTTGAAGTCAATTAATTTTGGAGTAATTAATTAATTATAGAATTAAAAATTATTTAATGATGGAATTAATTATTTGTTAAGTAATTAACTAAGAGAGTAATCATGATTTATTAATGGAAGTAATTAGAAGATAATTTCTTATGTAAGTAATTAAGGGTTAATTACTTAGTTAATTTTAATTAATTAATGTGATTAATTAATTAATGAATGTGATTAATTTAAGATTAATTACTAAGTGTAATTAATTAAAAATGTAATTAGTTAATAAAGTAATTAATTAGGGATTATATATTAATTCAATTGATTAATAATTACTTAATGAAGTAATTAAAGATTAATTAATTAGATTAATTAATCAAAGGTTAATATAATTAATTAAGAACCTAATTAATTAAAGTAAGTAATTGAAAGTTATTAATTACTGTTTATGATTAAGGAGATGATTAATTAATTAATTAATTAAAGGGTTAATTAATTAATAAGGATTATTAGTTAATATAATTAATGAATTAATCAAGGTTGATTGATAAAAGCGATTAATTTAAGTGTGATTAATTAATTGTAATTAATTAGGTTTAATGTAATTAATTAATTTATGGAAGTAAATAAAGGATCATTAATTATTGTAATTAATGATAGTAATTAAAGGTTAATTACTGTATATGATTAAGAATAATTACTTGAATGTAATTGAAGTATAATTAATCTAGGAAGATTAATTAAGAAGATCATTAAGAGATGATTAATTTATTTATTTGAAATAAATTAATGAAGAAGGATTTAGGTTACCCAATTGATTAAGGGTTAATCAATTCTGTTTACGGATGATTGCTTGATATTGGATGATTGATATTAGGTGATTGGTTGATACTGGATGATTTGGATATCTCTGTTATGTGATATGCTATTTTGTGAGATGAAATGTTTGGTATGAATTATCTATTGTGATAATGTGATTCATCTATCTGTTTATTTCATCATGTATATAAGTTTAATTGTTTAAAACCCCTAAAACAACTTGGACATTAAAATGGCGTTTGGTTTCGGTGAGATCGGGATCGGGTTTCCATATTTGGATATCCGAAAACCACATCGATCCAAATTAAACGCTAGGTCATGAATCCAAGTGGAGCTTAGTGAAGACTAGAAGTGTAGGAACTATTCGTCAGTATAACTCTGGGGGTGATTCCGTGATGAGTTTGACGGAGATAGTACTTATAGGTTCGAGACGGTGATTTAGAGTGAAAGGGCTATGGTCGTTGACTCTGAGGGTGATTCCAAAATGTGTGCAACGAGATAGTGCCTTCGGTTTCGTTTGAACCCGGAACGAACTTGTATGGATTGAATGCTTTCAGAACATTGTCAGGTGGATGATGAGCATTCTAAGTAGATGTGTTCTATAAAGGTAATCGCAGCCTCAAGCCTCATCAACCGGGAATGGCTAAAACAGGGGAGGTGCAGCATGGCTAGGTGGGTAGCACCCATTTCAGGGTGAGGTCATTCCTATCTGGATGTCCCTTTTATTTCGGCTTAGTGGGTAGTTGGTCGCGCCAATCACGGGGTGATCTTACTCGGGACTGTTCATAAGGAATGGTTCCGGCATTTTGATATAGGGGATTGGGCGTAATCCTCGGTACTGTGATCTAGGTCACGTACTGTGACGGGCGGTACCCCGGTTGCCCTGCCATTAATGGAAACCCATTCTTCCTACGAGACCCTACGGTTTTGTTTGTATTACCCACTTTTGTGGCTAGTAGCTGGAATTTAATCATGTAACAAGTTCGGTTATTTCTTATTTACTTGAAAACCCTAGACACTATTATAATATCACTGGATTTCCTATCAAATGTTTTGATTAGCGTAAGGTAAAAACTTTTCCATGTTTATGTGTGGGAAGTCTTACGTGATAACTTTTCTTTTCATAGGTTTTTCTAAAGTTAAGCAATTTTAACCCGTTTACTCACACCAGACCCCTGTCTGACCCGAATGTTTATTTTCTGTTTTATTAAACTCTTGGATACTTATATTATGTATGAGTAGTCGAGCGATTCAGATTTTCTTGACGAATTCTGGAGGAGATATGGAGTAGGAGGCTTCCACGTGTAGATATATTATGGTTCCGCTGTGTTTATGTTGTATCTGTATCTTGTGTACTTGAGTTGTATAGTTAGACAGGTGTTTATAACTGTCTAATATGTGTTGTATAAGTTGTGTACTCTGATGTAATATGATACTTTATAATATTTTATGTGATATATTATATTTCATTCGTTCCGCTGTGAGTTCTCTGATGTTGTTGTTGTTTCTTCTTTCTCTTTCTTTTCTTCTTCTATCCCTTTCTTTCTTAATTAGTGATGCGACTTTCTGGTGTTAGGAAGTCGGGTCGCTACATCTCCAAAGACTTGTTTGCGCTTAAAACCCCTAATTTGATTTGATTACAAAAATTAAGACTTATTGAAGAAGAGGATAATGGTGGATACTCTCTCACACACTAATATATGATGATGAACTTACTTAATTCAAATAGACTTGATAAAGGATTTATTGGAGATTAAGAAAATTAATTTTCCAGTTATCTTGATATCTTTCCAAACATCCATGATTTGATTTCCATGGAAATGGATAATGGTAACCTTAGTTTCTATAATTTTTCTTACTTGAATCAATCTCCATCAACAACCTTTTATTTCTTCATATAACAGATTCTTAGACTAATAAATTGATTTGCTAATTAACTAGTTTTTTCTCTAAAAGCAACCACACATAACTTTCCTCTTTTTCTTTCCACATATAACCTAATTGATTCATAAGATCAATTAGCTAAATTATATCCTTCTTTAGCAAATATTTGAATCATCCAAATTTAACACTCTATCTTGATTCAGATATAACAATCTCTCTTCATCACCACATCTCAATAGATTGTTGGACCATGCGCCACATGGTGCAAAATCAATATGAACTACTTTGGGCATTATTATCCAAATGTGGCTTCCAAGTATTTCCTAAGTATAAGAAAGATAGTGTGCACGTCAACAAACAAAATGCATAGGAGCAAATACCAAAATTCTTCAATATATCTGATGTAGGAGATGAATATGTTGATACTAAACTTTGAGACACCAATGGAGATTTAACATCACGCTTCGCCTTCTCCGTTCCAAATTGAATGAGGAAATACTCAACCTAATCTACTCCAATCTCCTATACAAGGATTTTGCTAGACTTTCCTAAGACAACGCCAACAAACATTCAAAGCATAAGATGAAAAATCATCACTACAAATATGTGCTTACAAATAGGGCCAATTAAACCAAAAGGTCTTTCCTGTAACTGAGCTCCATCTAGAGTCTGAACCTCTGTAGTCTTCTCATCCACCATGCTATCATCGAAAATATCAGTATCTCTCCGACTATGGAAACAATTTGATGACTCCAAATGTGTTTGGCAATTTTTTGTCCTCCCAATGTCATCACTTAATAAAGGATCCACCTACAACAAAGACCTCTCATCAAATATCGCATGCCTGCTAGTCACAATTCTCCTAGGTGTTTTACACCACAACCAATACCTCTTCACTCCTTTTGTATAGCCTAACAAAATGTGCTTGCTTTCTATAGGCTTCAACTTATCATGTCTCTCATCTTCAAAATAATCTTAAAAACAAACACTTTAAGGAATGAATAATCAACAAGCTCTCTTTTCCATCTCTTCTCGGATTTTCATAATTATGGCAATAAGGGTTGCATGGTTGATGAGAAATACTGCCATGGATATCGCTTCTCCCTAAATCCCTCTTCTAGACCACTAGTCGTTCTCATGCTCATAGCTCTCTCCTATAATATCCGACACATACTTTCTGCCACTCCGTAAACAACGCGGCTCAAAAGCAATAGAAAATTATCTAACTACGTGCTTAGACGCATAATAATTAGTGCATTCTTATAACATAAATTCACTACTATTTCCAACTTTGAGAACCTTCAAACACTTACTTGACTGCTTCTTTACCAAGATCTTCCACTTACAAAACTGGCCATATATATCGCCTATGGCCTTTAAGATATAGAACTAGACCTTACGTGAGTAATCATCTACAAATAAGACAAAGTAACTGGCTTCATCAAAAGATGAAACTGGGGTAGATGCCCGCAAAAAAGAATGAACCTAATCTAGAAGATCTATAGCTCTAGTTCTCCAAACATCAAATGTGACATGCGTCTTCTTTCCAAATAAACAATCTCTATAAGAGCTAGACTTCGACTGATAAATACCATCAATCAACCCACATTTCTTTAATAGTTCAGGAATCTCCTCTCATCAACATGACCTAAATAAAGATGCCATAACCGTGTAGAATCAGTATCACTAGAATCAGTAGAAACTACTGACTCTCCTAAGACCATCTCTCCATGAAGCACATATATAACATCAACTCGCACGCCTTTCAGCACTATGAAGAACCCTTTCGCCACTCTTAAATTCTCTCCATCTACTATTATCTTCATACCAAGTCTACTCAAAAGCTGCAACTGACAACACACTTCTACGCAGCATTGGAACATATCTAACATCCATGATAGCCCTAATAACACCATCATGCATCTTAAACCTCACACTTCCAATGCCCACAACATGACAAGTTGTTTCATTTCCCGTATAAACTGCTCCGTCGTCAATCTTCTTATAACTGACAAAACAGCTCCTATCTGGCGTCATATGACACCAGAATCAATCACCCTACTTGTACCATCTAAAGACAAAATACTGGCTGAAAATAATTATGTATTGATATCGCTACTATCTGCATCCGATCTAACTACTATTGAAATTAAAGCTTTTTCCTTCTTCTTTATCTTCTTTCTAAGTGCTGGACGTTCCCGCATGAAATGCCCCTTCTTCTTATAATAATAGCAACCACCCTTCAAGGACCCTTTAAGTGGGACCTATGCATATCTCTTCTGTGTCCAAGGTGCTTTTGGCTTTCATCTCTTCCTTTAATCAAACGAAATTGTTGCTGAAGAACACCGTCATTAATCTTCACATTCCATGTCCTAAAAACTCCCTTTATGTAACAAACGAGGATTTTCGACTTTCGAAAATTCAACATCGATACTCACTTTATCGACTGCCGAGAAATCGAAGGCCGGAAACCCGAAATGTTATGGTTTTAAAAAGAATTTAAGAAAAGAAAAGGAAAGAAGAAGAGATAAGAAGGTAGAAAATAGATAAGGTAGAAAAGATAGAGATAGAATTTTTTTTTTTAAAATAGAAGAAAAAGAGAATAGAGAACAGAAAGGGAAAATAGAACGAAAAGAAAATAGAAAATTTTAAAATAGAAAGAAAAGAGAATAGAACGGAATATAAAACAACAGAACAACATCAGAATCTCACAATTCGCAGCGGAACAACATATAATAATAAATGAATAATCTTTAAACAAAGAACTATATCAGTTATTACATTACATTTCATTTCATCATATCATCAGAGTATACAACAACAACAACAAACAGTGCAGCGGAAAAAGAAATACTATATAAGTAATACGCCATGCCATCCAGCTTGCCTCCAGCAACTCCAGAATATCCAGTTTATCCTGATAAACCTTAACTCTTGACTGCCCGTGTGGAAATTGGTGGGCACCCAGAGTTTAGGAAGGAAAACAATAAACTCCGAGTCAGTCATGTGACTGGTGTGAGAACTCAAAACAGTTTATTTATCTTTAAAAATCAAAATAGAGGAATATTTTTATTTCAATTCGCAATGCTTTTACAAATGAGACTACCATAAGGCCTCCCGCACACACACACAATGCAAACGCAGAATCGGAGGAGATTTCTCCTTATGATAGTCAAAGATGCTTGATACGCATTTAAAAAGAGCATTTGATATTATTATTAGTGTATAGTGTAGAGAAAAATTCCTTTCGAAAGTAGAATATAAATCTTAGCCAGCATAGACATTTCGAACTATGCCTACTATAGCTACCATCCAAACAGTGTTGCGACACCATAAGTGAATGATAGGTCCTACAACTAAAACCGTACAAGTCACGTATTGTTTCTTTGGATTTCCAACGAATGATCAGGCCAAGGAACTTCCCATTGCCACATGAAAATGCCTCTGGATGGACATCCCCGAGAACCAAACCGGATCTCTACCAACACAAGGCCGGGTTACCCCTAACTGAGTAACAACTGACCGAATATGCCATCCCCCGGTCCTTTGGGACCTTTTCACCGAGCGCTCGTAATCAATTCACACAATCATAACAAAGTGTTTTCAACATGAGTAAGTATCTGGGCTCCATACCATGATACCACCCTTTTCCAGAAGGAAATGCACACATCCTAAAGGGCGCTACCCCTCATAACCTTGCTGCTTCTTTCCTGTTTTGACCATTCACGGGGTGTGAGGCTCGACGAAGTCACGTCCACAAAAACATACTTTATACAAAAGCGATGCTTTGGGTCAACAAATGATCAACACAATGATCACAAGGATAGACGATTAAATAAACGATCCTATCACAAATAATCAACACAATGATCATTTACAGCAACACTCAGCATGTCACATTACCAAATTGGGAATATATCGCTGATAACATTCAACTACATAACCTCTGAGCTCGTACGTCTCAGAGAAGGGTGTTAAGCTAAAAGAATAAATTCTCCGCCACCAACAGAAATATATTTGAAAGAAATCGGCTTTATATCTCAACTTGTAATGTCAGACATACAATCCATACAAGTCTGTTCCGGGCTCGAACAAAACCGAAGGCACTTACAAAGAAGTCCTTGCAATCCGGATATTCACAATCCTGATCGGATTTCCCATCACTTAGGGAGTCTCTATACCGTTGCAACTCAGTGCAGAGACAATCGACAGGTCATCCTATCGCTTTCGCAAATACCGGGTCTTCAACACCGATCTTCAATGCAATTCACAACGACGTATCACATATTCGGAATGGGTTATACGATCCCATGGTCCTTTCCCGGTTAACCCGAATAGTGAGCGCTTATTCAAAAATAAGTGTGGCATTCACATTCAAACAAATCACATCAATTACCCTTTCAAAGGGAAATATTGATAGTCGGTTATTGAACTATCAATAGATATGCACACATCACCAGATTCCAAATAATTTTCCAAATTATTTATTTTCCAAAATATCTTTACAAGATATATTATTTTCACACTTCAAAAATAAATCAATATTTATTTTTAGACAAATTCCCCTTTCCTTTATAAATTCCTTAGTGAATTTATAATCCAAAATATCTATGAATATTCGATTCCAATTATTCATTTCAATATTCCTTTTCAATTTATCTTCAAAAAGATAAATTCTCAAATATTCACTTTATATTGGAAAACATTTCCATACTTATTAAATAAGTAATTCTCGAATTTTTATTTATTTTCAACACTTAGAAAATATTCAATATACTTAAATCGAGATTAAGTATATATTTCATTCTTTAAGGAAATCATTCTCTTAACATATTTATTTGGGCCAAAACGAATGTTGCGTAAAACATCGTTACGACAACCCAAAATCACTAGTATAGGGATTCGGAATTAAAATAGATATATAAATCCCAATACTATACAAAACATTTCCTTTCGGAAATCATTTACTATAACAACAGTGTTATAGTCCACTATTTCCTTTTCATTTCTCGAAAACGTCTATTTCAACAATAAATGTTGAAATCTATGGTTTCGAATCTCAACACATTTTAAAACATCGTTAGATCGTTTTAATTCTATTTAAAATATCACATTCAAAACAATTTCTTTAACATATTATTCACTATTCAAAAACGTGAATATACTTGTTAACAAATTTCATCCTTTCTATTCATTTTATTTTAAAGGATTATTCACAGTAAAAAATGTGACTATAACTCCATTAATAAGTTATAACAATTTATTTATCAACATAAGTCATTTGCGAATTTATAAAACAACGTTTCTAAATCCCATTTCTATTTATTTTATAACAACTTCCTTTTATAAATTTTCTTTATTAACCTATTCGATTTATAACTCAATTATAAACTAAAGGTTCATATTATAAGTTAAACACTTATAAAACGATTATTTTACAAAAATCATTCTTTTAACTTCCCAAATAACTTATAAGATTGTTTATTTATCCAAAATTCATTCTTTCAATAACTTTCTAAATTTTATAAACCTACTGTTTATAAAATTTCATTTATAACTTCACTGTTTAAAATTCTATAAATTCCATTCAATTGTGAAATTCATTTTCACTTCATTCAAACACTTATAAAAACTCGTTTTATAATTCCAATGTTTTAATTTATAAATATCCATTTATAAATCTCTTATATAAATCAATTTATATTATTATTTCAAAACGTCTTTAATCTCCTTTATAATTTTACCATTTTGATTTATAAAATAATTAAATTTTATAAATCCTATATTTAAACCTTTCACAATAAATTCTAAAATCCTGATTAAACTATTTTATAAAATCGTTAGCATCATATTCTCAAAAATCAGTTTTTTTAACTATATTTCTCAAAAATCATAATTTTTATAACTTTAAAAATTATAACGTTTATTTATTTAAAATGGATCAAATTCCAAACATATAGTATATTTTCAAAAATCGCTTTATAAATCATTTTAAAATTCCAAAACTTGGTCCAATGATGCTACATATCAAATAGTCAATCACGACAACAACGATATCATATATCGATATGATAATCCATCAAATATCAAAATATCTGAAATCAAATAAATACTGTTGAGGAATCCAGTTGGATCCCTCCAACCTGTTTCCTGCATCCACAAACATTAGCACAATACCAATTTCGCTCCAGTACGAAATTATCGCGGTATATGGGATTTAAATATTATCCGCTTAATAGACGGCGTAATAGGGTCTCATCCGCTAAACAAAAAATGCGGGAAATCAATAACTCCAATATATACATATGCCAATATATATATATTGCTATTATATATAATACCAATTTCACTGTTTATGAAATATTCGCGGTATATGTTTTTAATAAATAACATCCGCTTACTAACGGCGTATAATGTCTATTTTAACAATCAATAGATATTAATCATCATACAAACATGCATTCAAATATTTTAAATCTAACTATTTAAAATAAAATCGAAACTGATTCGATTGAGTGAGAAGTTCTCACCTTGATTTTATTTTCCGTTTTAGCGATTTATTTCGAATAAAATTAAACGGACGTTTAATTTTACCCAAAATTCTCACTCACTCCAAACGACTCCAAACCAACTCCATCGCATAGTGCTCGACGATACGATTCCAACGCAACTGGTTTCGCGCGTTTTCGACCTCGTATGAAAAAGTTATGTAATTTACAAGTTTACTCGATTTTATATATAAACAATTACAATATAATTTAACTAATTTTATACCAAACTTTTTACAGGCCGTTGGATCAAACTGAATGCATCAGGGCCGTACCCCCCCTTCCATCTCCCTCACGTTCATTTCCAAATACAGAGCATGCAAATAACCCATACATCCACTACTAGGGTTTCAATTTGCACCTCCACGCTTCACTTCCACGACGATCAGAGGGTTCCATCGCGTGCGCCTCCCCCAGAGCCATGCTTGGCCTGAAGCATATGAAACTCGGTTGTCCCCTCCTCCTCGTGTTGCATGCGCAGCCGGCCCCCTTCAAACCCATTTTGCCGATGATCCGTGAAGCCATTCGCGATCTCCACCGTTGAAGTTGTAGATCTCTTCATGCTCTACAATATTCGTTTAGGAAGTTTGTTGTAATTGCTAGTGGATTGGAAGAAATCAAGGGGGAAAGGAGAGACAATTCTGGCCGTTTATCAGGGAGGTGGTGGCTAGGGTTTTAGATTAGGGTTTTGTATATTTTTTTTTTAAGTGGGGGGCTATTTATAAAGAAATGATCGACGCTATTCATCCCGGAAATTCCGAACTCCGATTCACGCGCCGTAACCAGCGTTTCTAGGGTTTACCCCGCGTTCCGGACACAATGAAACAGGTTTCGAAAGCTAATTCGGACATCTGTGCGAGTTATGGCTATAAACGTTCAATTTGAATTAAACCGATTTAAACGATTTTCTAGGCGTTTTAATTTGTAACGGACAAACGGTAAATCCAATTGACTTGAAATTTGAAACCTTACAATAATATCACATTACGGATCCGATGAAACTGGTTTCGTCGAAATCCGAGACTTTTTGAAAAATGGCTATTTTAACTCGCCAAATTAATATTAAAAATAATTCGATGCGTTTCGAGCTGCCACGATCAAACGATAACTCCGATTGACACGAAATTTGAAATCCGGTAATAACTAACTATTACGGATCCAATGGAACTGGTTTCGTTCAATTCTAAGACTGTTCAAAAATTGACTACTTTCACTAGTCGATTTAAATATTAAAATATTCAATTTTCACAAATTAACTTTTAATTCGATTTTAAAAGTTCTAAAATATAATTCTAACTCCAACATGATATAATAAAAATTTTACAAATCATTTTCAACCCTATTTAACTCGATTTTCAATTATTTCCATAATTTAACATATTAAATTATTGATTTAAATTATTCACTTAATTCCAAAAATTCAAATAAAAATTTATTCGACTTATAAATTCACTGATTAATATTTAAAATTAATTAAATATTCAAATTTTAATAAATGAAAATTTTGGGTCGTTACAATCTTCCCCACTTAAAAGAATTTCGTCCTCGAAATTATTGAGTAAGAAAGTTACAGAATTTATTAATTTTCCATAATTCATAATTAAATTTCTTATAATACTTTACTAAGTTTTCAAATCATACTTAGTTATCTTTTCAAAAACAATTACTATTGTTTAATTTTCAATTCCAAATCAAAGTTAAAGTTTTCAAAACTTTCCAATTTTCTCAAATTTTTCTAACGCCTTAAATTTTCGGAAAAATTCGCCATAGTCTCCTTTGCGCGGCTCGATCCGAAAAAAAAATGACAGTATATATATCACAAATATACATCTCATCAAGTAATGAGGCATCCCGAAGGGAAAAAGTATAAAAGTACGATATTTAATCCGAGATGTGTACCTTATATTTTATTAGCGAGCATATACGGCTAATATAGCGCTAAAGCGAGCTCCAAATGCGAAGCAAACGCAATCCGCACCTACTAATCACTCAACAAACAACATGAGAACATGCATATAGATAATAGTATCGATATACAACATATAGCAACATAATAACTATATATGCTAACATGGTAAATGAAATAAAAGCAACAAATGCAACCATCAACCAACTATCATTCATAACCAATAAATATTCATTCATATTCTCATTAATATTCAATGAATTGGTTTTCAATTTTAATCACATTTGATTCATTAACATTGGATGTTTTTACTAACATTCATTCTTAATTAGTTTATATTCACTAATTCATATTCAAGTTGGTTCATTTCCAAATCAAATTCAATTCTATTCAAGATTCACTTAACTTCCAATTGAATTCCAATTACTTTAACCTCCAATTTCATTAATTTAATTTCATTAACACTTAATGAATTAATATACAATCATCCAACAATCAAATATCAATCAAAGTATATTCATTACAACCAAATTCCTTTGCTTATCAATTGGTTTAAATTAAATTGATTTTCATTCAATTATTCAACTTCCAATAACATAAGATTTTAATGAATTAACACTTATATTCATTATTTCATTCCAATTTATTCACATTTAATTGATTAATATTTAATCCATCCATTCAATTCAATTACAACGGTTGAATTTCATTTACATAACTTAAATTCCCACTTGTAAATAAATTCAGATTTCAATTCTAAAGTAATTTCCATTTAACTTTAAATTTACTTGTTTTTATTTATAACTCATATTCATAAATATATTCATATAGTTTCAATTGTTATATATATAAGTTTATTTCTCAATTGTAAATCACTTTAATTATAATTCAATTCTTATAATTCATTTTACTTAGATTATTCAAACAACTAAACAATCAACTTATATACACTTTAATAATTCTGAAAATTTATTTCTTTATATATAAAATATAATCAAGGTAAAATTATTTCATTTACCCAATTTTAAAATCAATATTATGTCGAATTGTTCTATTCAAGTGTTTAGAAACCCCTTCGGCATAGTCTTGCGGACCACGCTGACGAAAGTTCATATACCACTCAATAAACCAATCATCACAATATAAAACAATTTTATATTCACTAACAAATACGCTCTCATAGCTATTATTACACTCAAACTCATTCTAGAGTACTGCTGACTCTATCTCTAATGAGTAATACCCAACAGAACCATGGTTGTCGCTTAACCATATGCTCTGATACCAAATGTAACAAACGAGGATTTTCGACTTTCGAAAATTCAACATCGATACTCACTTTATCGACTGCCGAGAAATCGAAGGCCGGAAACCCGAAATGTTATGGTTTTAAAAAGAATTTAAGAAAAGAAAAAGAAAGAAGAAGAGATAAGAAGGTAGAAAATAGATAAGGTAGAAAAGATAGAGATAGAAATTTTTTTAAAAAAATAGAAGAAAAAGAGAATAGAGAACAGAAAGGGAAAATAGAACGAAAAGAAAATAGAAAATTTTAAAATAGAAAGAAAAGAGAATAGAACGGAATAGAAAACAACAGAACAACATCAGAATCTCACAATTCGCAGCGGAACAACATATAATAATAAATGAATAATCTTTAAACAAAGAACTATATCAGTTATTACATTACATTTCATTTCATCATATCATCAGAGTATACAACAACAACAACAAACAGTGCAGCGGAAAAAGAAATACTATATAAGTAATACGCCATGCCATCCAGCTTGCCTCCAGCAACTCCAGAATATCCAGTTTATTCTGATAAACCTTAACTCTTGACTGCCCGTGTGGAAATTGGTGGGCACCCAGAGTTTAGGAAGGAAAACAATAAACTCCGAGTCAGTCATGTGACTGGTGTGAGAACTCAAAACAGTTTATTTATCTTTAAAAATCAAAATAGAGGAATATTTTTATTTCAATTCGCAATGCTTTTAAAAATGAGACTACCATAAGGCCTCCCGCACACACACACAATGCAAACGCAGAATCGGAGGAGATTTCTCCTTATGATAGTCAAAGATGCTTGATACGCATTTAAAAAGAGCATTTGATATTATTATTAGTGTATAGTGTAGAGAAAAATTCCTTTAGAAAGTAGAATATAAATCTTAGCCAGCATAGACATTTCGAACTATGCCTACTATAGCTACCATCCAAACAGTGTTGCGACACCATAAGTGAATGATAGGTCCTACAACTAAAACCGTACAAGTCACGTATTGTTTCTTTGGATTTCCAACGAATGATCAGGCCAAGGAACTTCCCATTGCCACATGAGAATGCCTCTGGATGGACATCCCCGAGAACCAAACCGGATCTCTACCAACACAAGGCCGGGTTACCCCTAACTGAGTAACAACTGACCGAATATGCCATCCCCCGGTCCTTTGGGACCTTTTCACCGAGCGCTCGTAATCAATTCACACAATCATAACAAAGTGTTTTCAACATGAGTAAGTATCTGGGCTCCATACCATGATACCACCCTTTTCCAGAAGGAAATGCACACATCCTAAAGGGCGCTACCCCTCATAACCTTGCTGCTTCTTTCCTGTTTTGACCATTCACGGGGTGTGAGGCTCGACGAAGTCACGTCCACAAAAACATACTTTATACAAAAGCCATGCTTTGGGTCAACAAATGATCAACACAATGATCACAAGGATAGACGATCAAATAAACGATCCTATCACAAATAATCAACACAATGATCATTTACAGCAACACTCAACATGTCACATTACCAAATTGGGAATATATCGCTGATAACGTTCAACTACATAACCTCTGAGCTCGTACGTCTCAGAGAAGGGTGTTAAGCTAAAAGAATAAATTCTCCGCCACCAACAGAAATATATTTGAAAGAAATCGGCTTTATATCTCAACTTGTAATGTCAGACATACAATCCATACAAGTCTGTTCCGGGCTCGAACAAAACCGAAGGCACTTACAAAGAAGTCCTTGCAATCCGGATATTCACAATCCTGATCGGATTTCCCATCACTTAGGGAGTCTCTATACCGTTGCAACTCAGTGCAGAGACAATCGACAGGTCATCCTATCGCTTTCGCAAATACCGGGTCTTCAACACCGATCTTCAATGCAATTCACAACGACGTATCACATATTCGGAATGGGTTATACGACCCCATGGTCCTTTCCCGGTTAACCCGAATAGTGAGCGCTTATTCAAAAATAAGTGTGGCATTCACATTCAAACAAATCACATCAATTACCCTTTCAAAGGGAAATATTGATAGTCGGTTATTGAACTATCAATAGATATGCACACATCACCAGATTCCAAATAATTTTCCAAAATATCTTTACAAGATATATTATTTTCACACTTCAAAAATAAATCAATATTTATTTTTAGACAAATTCCCCTTTCCTTTATAAATTCCTTAGTGAATTTATAATCCAAAATATCTATGAATATTCGATTCCAATTATTCATTTCAATATTCCTTTTCAATTTATCTTCAAAAAGATAAATTCTCAAAATAGTCACTTTATATTGGAAAACATTTCCATACTTATTAAATAAGTAATTCTCGAATTTTTATTTATTTTCAACACTTAGAAAATATTCAATATACTTAAATCGAGATTAAGTATATATTTCATTCTTTAAGGAAATCATTCTCTTAACATATTTATTTGGGCCAAAACGAATGTTGCGTAAAACATCGTTACGACAACCCAAAATCACTAGTATAGGGATTCAAAATTAAAATAGATATATAAATCCCAATACTATACAAAACATTTCCTTTCGGAAATCATTTACTATAACAACAGTGTTATAGTCCACTATTTCCTTTTCATTTCTCGAAAACGTCTATTTCAACAATAAATGTTGAAATCTATGGTTTCGAATCTCAACACATTTTAAAACATCGTTAGACCGTTTTAATTCTATTTAAAATATCACATTCAAAACAATTTCTTTAACATATTATTCACTATTCAAAAACATGAATATACTTGTTAACAAATTTCATCCTTTCTATTCATTTTATTTTAAAGGATTATTCACAGTCAAAAATGTGACTATAACTCCATTAATAAGTTATAACAATTTATTTATCAACATAAGTCATTTGCGAATTTATAAAACAACGTTTCTAAATCCCATTTCTATTTATTTTATAACAACTTCCTTTTATAAATTTTCTTTATTAACCTATTCGATTTATAACTCAATTATAAACTAAAGGTTCATATTATAAGTTAAACACTTATAAAACGATTATTTTACAAAAATCATTCTTTTAACTTCCCAAATAACTTATAAGATTGTTTATTTATCCAAAATTCATTCTTTCAATAACTTTCTAAATTTTATAAACCTACTGTTTATAAAATTTCATTTATAACTTCACTGTTTAAAATTCTATAAATTCCATTCAATTGTGAAATTCATTTTCACTTCATTCAAACACTTATAAAAACTCGTTTTATAATTCCAACGTTTTAATTTATAAATATCCATTTATAAATCTCTTATATAAATCAATTTATATTATTATTTCAAAACGTCTTTAATCTCCTTTATAATTTTACCATTTTGATTTATAAAATAATTAAATTTTATAAATCCTATATTTAAACCTTTCACAATAAATTCTAAAATCCTGATTAAACTATTTTATAAAATCGTTAGCATCATATTCTCAAAAATCAGTTTTTTTAACTATATTTCTCAAAAATCATAATTTTTATAACTTTAAAAATTATAACGTTTATTTATTTAAAATGGATCAAATTCCAAACATATAGTATAATTTCAAAAATCGCTTTATAAATCATTTTAAAATTCCAAAACTTGGTCCAATGATGCTACATATCAAATAGTCAATCACGACAACAACGATATCATATATCGATATGATAATCCATCAAATATCAAAATATCTGAAATCAAATAAATACTATTGAGGAATCCAGTTGGATCCCTCCAACCTGTTTCCTACATCCACAAACATTAGCACAATACCAATTTCGCTCCAGTACGAAATTATCGCGGTATATGGGATTTAAATATTATCCGCTTAATAGACGGCGTAATAGGGTCTCATCCGCTAAACAAAAAATGCGGGAAATCAATAACTCCAATATATACATATGCCAATATATATATATATTGCTATTATATATAATACCAATTTCACTGTTTATGAAATATTCGCGGTATATGTTTTTAATAAATAACATCCGCTTACTAACGGCGTATAATGTCTATTTTAACAATCAATAGATATTAATCATCATACAAACATGCATTCAAATATTTTAAATCTAACTATTTAAAATAAAATCGAAACTGATTCGATTGAGTGAGAAGTTCTCACCTTGATTTTATTTTCCGTTTTAGCGATTTATTTCGAATAAAATTAAACGGACGTTTAATTTTACCCAAAATTCTCACTAACTCCAAACGACTCCAAACCAACTCCATCGCGTAGTGCTCAACGATACGATTCCAACGCAACTGGTTTCGCGCGTTTTCGACCTCGTATGAAAAAGTTATGTAATTTACAAGTTTACTCGATTTTATATATAAACAATTACAATATAATTTAACTAATTTTATACCAAACTTTTTACAGGCCGTTGGATCAAACTGAATGCATCAGGACCGTACCCCCCTTCCATCTCCCTCACGTTCATTTCCAAATACAGAGCACGCAAATAACCCATACATCCACTACTAGGGTTTCAATTTGCACCTCCACGCTTCACTTCCACGACGATCAGAGGGTTCCATCGCGTGCGCCTCCCCCAGAGCCATGCTCGGCCTGAAGCATATGAAACTCGGTTGTCCCCTCCTCCTCGTGTTGCGTGCGCAGCTGGCCCCCTTCAAACCCATTTTGCCGATGATCCGTGAAGCCATTCGCGATCTCCACCGTTGAAGTTGTAGATCTCTTCATGCTCTACAATATTCGTTTAGGAAGTTTGTTGTAATTGCTAGTGGATTGGAAGAAATCGAGGGGAAAAGGAGAGACAATTCTGGCCGTTTATCAGGGAGGTGGCGGCTAGGGTTTTAGATTAGGGTTTTGTATATATATATTTTTTTTAAGTGGGGGGCTATTTATAAAGAAACGATCGACACTATTCATCCCGGAAATTCCAAACTCCGATTCACGCGCCGTAACCAGCATTTCTAGGGTTTACCCCGCGTTCCGGACACAATGGAACAGGTTTCGAAAGCTAATTCGGACATCTGTGCGAGTTATGGCTATAAACGTTCGATTTAAACGATTTTCTAGGCGTTTTAATTTGTAACGGACAAACGGTAAATCCAATTGATTTGAAATTTGAAACCTTACAATAATATCACATTATGGATCCGATGAAACTGGTTTCGTCGAAATCCGAGACTTTTTGAAAAATGGCTATTTTAACTCGCCAAATTAATATTAAAAATAATTCGATGCGTTTCGAGCTGCCACGATCAAACGATAACTCCGATTAAAACGAAATTTGAAATCCGGTAATAACTAACTATTACGGATCCAATGGAACTAGTTTCGTTCAATTCTGAGACTGTTCAAAAATTGACTATTTTCACTAGTCGATTTAAATATTAAAATATTCAATTTTCACAAATTAACTTTTAATTCGATTTTAAAAGTTCTAAAATATCATTCTAACTCCAACATGATATAATAAAATTTTACAAATCATTTTCAACCCTATTTAACTCGATTTTCAATTATTTCCATAATTTAACATATTAAATTATTGATTTAAATTATTCACTTAATTCCAAAAATTCAAATAAAAATTTATTCGACTTATAAATTCACTGATTAATATTTAAAATTAATTAAATATTCAAATTTTAATAAATTAAAATTCTGGGTCGTTACACTTTATAACAAATTTGGTGACGCCATAATTTTTAATACCTTTACTAAAAGAATTTGCTATTGATAACTAATCTAGAGCAAGATAACTGGCTTTGTTACCAATTTGTATCCAAAAAATGCATAAATGCGGAAAAGCAATAAACAAAAACTAAATTTTCCAATTTTAACATCACTTAATCTAATAACAATTATTTATTACTCTAAATAAATACTAAATAACTATAAAGGAGAAAATGGGACGCACATTATTTATATTGGTTCCACTATTATCAAGATAGTGTACATTCGGTCCAAATGAGAGAGATTTTATAACTCATGAGAGAGTTACAAGAGATTACAAGATAAGTGTTCGCATACTAAAGCCCTAAATTAGAGTTAACAAGAAGATACATGTAATGACCCGTAAATTTTAATAATTTTTATAACATGTTTAATTGAACTTTTTGAAATTTTAAATAATAAAATTTTGAAATAAAAATTTAATATTTGGAATATGTCTATTTAAACATAGCAACTGGTAAATTTTCATAAAAAAATATGGAAGTTATTTTATTGTGTAATTCTATTTTAATTTAAATCAATTAATAACTGTTGAATTTAAAAGTTTTCCGAAACTTAAATATGTCAACATGAGAAAATTTATTTAGAACACTCCGAATCAGACTCCGAAATTCATTTCGTGAAATTCGGACGTTTCTAGCTCTGTTTGATTTTTCCATACGAAATAGCAACATATATCGGTACCGATTATCGACTTTTGATAGATGATCATATCATCGATATTCGTATACTGTTTTGATCATCTCGTCGTGCTGATCTCAGGGGTATATTCGCTTCTATTTTTCGAACCCTAGTATGCCGTGAAATCAGTAAAACGATTTTCATATCGGTTCCGTATTGGTTCCGTATGCTTTGGATTTAACTGACCATTCATGTACTCTCCAGTTTGAAAACCAATAGCACGACCTGTATTTTTCTAGAAACCATCCTCAAAAGTTGATTTTATTTGTTGTGCCTTGAAAATAATTTAAACTATTCGTATATTTGTATTTTTTTGACAACTGTTCGTGTGTACTTTTTCTAAAAATCATACCCTGCATACGCCCCTTCCTTTTCCAACCTATCTTCTTCTTTGCTATTTCCTGCTTCTCATCTTCTTTCGTCAGTTGCTATAAAAAAACTTCGGTAGCCCGAAAAAAATCTCTTCCTCCTTCCTATGTTCCTATTGGCATCCCTTCATCTTAAAGCCGACATCAACATCGCCTCAAACCCAAAGCCTCATCCTCCTCTCACCCGTGCAAGCAACCACCACGCCAGCCAAGCCTACCTCCATCAATGTTGTCCCGAGCATCACACGAAAACGAACCCTTCCAGCTCGCTAGCACCGCGACGACCAATGGCTCCATGAGACCAGATCTCTTCCTTCTCCGGCCGACCTATCCACCCTCCACCACTTCCTACTTCCGTCTCATGTTGCCTGATCCACCACTCATCAGCAACTCGAGTTTTATGTATGGTATGTTTATATATTGTATTTTATTTTATTATACTTTGGTATATCATATTTTATTTTTTGTATGACTGAGTTTTAGTTTATGAGTATTTATATTAGTGTGTGTGTGTATATATATTAGTTTATATAGATTATAAAGTGGTTAGCTTTATATGTTAGAGATTTTGATCACGTTGGTTTGCCTATCACATATTTTCGGAATGATTTATTTTTTGATCTGTAATCTTTAGAAATATACATATATGTGAATGTTAGATTTAGTAAATTATATATATATTTGTCTACAAATTTCACATATCCTATTGCTTTGAATTATTATTTTACCTTTTATACTATATATAGCCTACATATATATATATACACACACTTTACTTTACTTTAGCCTGATAGTTTATATTGTATAAGATTTCTGTATAAGCTAATTTAATAATATATTTATGTTGACTGACACACACACATGCGCGCGCACACACACAAAAATATGAGGTTTATTTTAGTGCATACCTACTTGTTTCCATGTATATAGGAAGTTTGTATATAACTTAAGCAGCTTATATATATAATTTAGAACAGCTTGCATATATTTTACACTTATATATATACACTGTCTGCATACACGTTTTTTATTTTATAAATATATACAGCTATATGAATCTGAGTATAGGGTCTGCTATATCGATTTGCTTGTGTACATATGGTTAAAGTAAGTTATATATATATACTATATATATATTATATATATATATATTATATATATATGTCTATACAGATATCATCAATTTTTCAGTTAAAGAGGTATGCTATGTTTTGAAACAGTTATTTTATATAATATATATATAAGGTTGTGTGTATATATATGTATTTTAACCTTGAATATTGTTTGTATTGTGAGTTTTAGAAGTTCGGCTTCGCATATACATACTATGAGTCGTATATATTATAAGTTATATATAGTATGGTCAGGGAAGATTGTATGTATGTCAGATATATTTTTATAAGTTTGATACCAATAAATTTGTTATATGGAAGAAGTTTGTTCTTTTGGTTTGTTGGTTTTATTGTACAAGTATTACATAAATATATATGTCAACTGTTGTGTGCAATATACAATCTGGTAGTGTATGTATGTATGTTTAAAAGCATTTATATATTAGATTCAGATTTTTTGTAATTTTCCAGTAAAGAATATTTATATATATATGTGTGTGTATTTTATGTTTTTTAAATCTTAGCTTTTATATATGTTGTATATATGCTTATGCATGCATTTATATGTACTGTATGTATTGGTGTCTGATAGGGATATGTTTATAATAGTATTAAGTATTTTATCTATTTGTATAGATTTTATTAGTAATATATATTTATACTGTATTAGTTTTATGTATAAGTTTAATTATATGTCCATATACATATTAGTTTATTTGTTGCAATATGTGTATAAAGTTTATATTAGCACTATGTAACATGTTGTATATAAATGTTTATATATTAATTGATATACTAGCTCGCTTATACGTATGCATAAGTTTTGTTTTCAAATATACATAGAGATTTATTTTACAAATGTTTAGTTTTAATAATGATCTGAAAGTATATAAAGATTTATTTTTAATCTATGTCTTTGAATTGATTTTTGAAAGATAAATTTTAGTAATAGCTATATACATATATATATATATTTCGTTTATAACAAGCTGATTTAAATTTTCCTCATCATATTCACACTTATCAGCTTTGTCCGTCGTGCAGTTTATTCATCGAATCGTGTCCATCTAGCGTTGCTTGAAATTTGTAGCTTAGTTCTTTGACAAATCTATCTGGTCTCGAAAGGTGAGCAATCACTCATGATTAACGTTCTTATATTTATTAAATTTGATTTCAATTGAAACAATAATTGAAATATGCTGATGTTAGTTACATTGCTATATATATGTTATCTGTTCACCTGTGACATCTGACACTTTTATCCGTTATTTATACTGATGATATATGCCTGTTATTTATTATCATATCTGTTATCACTCTGCAAGCTCCCTGTTAGTATAGCATTCACTATGGGTTGAAATGATACATACCCGAATGATATATAGAATATGAGAAAATCGTTATGGGTTGAAATGAAAGACCCAAGCAATTTTCAATGTAATTGAATTTGGTATTGCTGGTTGAAATGATATATACCCATGTATATTTAAGTTGCAGATTGAAATGATAAATATCCATATCACTTGACCATAGGATAGAAAATTATATACAGACACTATGGTCTATATATAAAAATATTTTTGAAATGATTTCTATGGGTTTGGAAAAATATAAGGTTTTTATGTAAATATTGATTTTTGATATTGTATAAATGCTATTTTATATATAGTTAAATTCTTGATATTAAGCTATGTATAAATTTGTTTTAATATAGGACAAGTTTAACAGTAAAGTTTGATTTAATTTAAAATACAATATGGTCAAATATTTATTAAAATCATATTTCAATACAGAGTTTATAATGATTCAAATAAAATAAGTTTAGAAGATAAATTTGAAATTGGTTTGGAATTAAATCTATTTAAGAATTTGTAACGACCCAAAATTTCCTTACCCGAAAATTCCAGATAGTTATGAAAAAGAAGAAGAGATAGAAGAAGAAGAAGAACAGAATCATCAACATCTCACATTCGCAGCGGATAAAATATAATAATAAATAATATCAGTTTACAGAAGAATACTATATCTGTCGATTAATTTTAAATACATCAGAGTTACACAAACATTCAACACCGGACTTATACAAATCAACATGTCTCAGATTTACAATATTATAATACAGCGGAAATACTCTACACGTTCCTGTCATCCAGCTCGCCTCCTGAGCGACAGAACGTCCTTACCTGAAAATCTGTAATATTCGGTCTGACCCGATCATTACACCAAAGTAACACCCATGTCAGGTTGGAAACCAGCGTGAGTAAACCCAACTAACACGGAATACCAAAGCAAATAACTTATATAAAATCCGGGGTAACTCGATTCAATTCACAAAGCCACAATTAGTTATAGACCTCATTTATTCCACACATCCATTTCCTAAGTACGAGGACTTAGATTTAAATAGTCCAATTTCCTTTAAATCACTTCACTCCAGCATATAGATTTCACATATCAATCTATAAAAATACTCGAAGTGGTTTCGGGTATTTCCTAATACCCGAACCCGGTATCTTCGAGTCTCAAGTCATCCTAACCCAAGTTATCCAAATGGAATACACACATTTCATATCAGATATTTCAATTTATTCAAAGCATCCAATACCATCCAATCATTCATAAGCAAAGCTTAATCACATACAAATTTAATTCAATTGATTCTAATTAAATTTCGGATCTTAATCACTTAGATTCCTTCATAAATTAATTCCAAATAGATTAATTAATCAACCCTTCCTTATTCATCTTAATTAATCACACTGGATTAATTATCCTTCAATTACATTCAAGTAACTATCTTTATTTAATTTCACAATGTTAGTAATTCTTAACCAAAATCAACAATTAGTCTTTAATTACTTCATGATTTAATTAACTATTTTTATTACGTTAATCCTGAATTACTTATAGTAATTAACTTCTCATGAGTCACTTATTACTGATTAATTCATTTTAATTAATCAATCCTTTATTACATCGTTGATTATATAAATTAATGATTTCCAATTATATTTTAATTTTCTAATCTAAATTAGTTACTTTAATTCAACCGCAATATTAATCACTCTTGGTTAATCTCAACCTGTAATTAACTATCTTTTATTTACTTCATTAGATAAATTAATCTCCTTTATTTAACTATCTAAACTAATCTCTTGATTAATTACACAAAGTAATTTTATTTTATTAATTACATTAAGTAATTACTTATCAAACCTTCCAATGATTATTCTGAATTACTTACACTTAATTAATTAACTTAAAACTAAATTATTTAATTCAACCCTTAATTACTAAGTTAATTAAGACAAATCATTAATTAATTGAATTAATCAGTTATCCATTTTAATTACCCTACTATTTTAATGATTCATAAATTATTAAACCCTTATTAACTTTAAAATGAAGAACATTCTCTTATTTATAATTTAAGTCTAAAACAATTTAAAACCTGAATACTTCAAGACAAGCAACAATTAACTCGAGAACCAACCCAAAACCGAAGTACCAGATCATCTGTGCACATCCAATCAATTCAACCATTCAACCAATTATTTAAATTTAACCATTTAAATTTAAATAAAAATCCAACAGAGTGAGATTTACTCACCTTTGTCTTGCTGTTTGCAATCCATTCCAAACTGGCTTGCTTTCTTTCAAAATTTTGGCCTTGTATAAAAATTTATAAAGTTTATTAATATTCGAAATAATATAACAATTAATTTCCATTTAATAAATTAAATTAATTATTTACTAGTGATTTAGTTCTAAACTGATGATTAAATTTTAAACTAATTTACATTTAACAATTTTCTAAAATAATTAAATAAGTTGATTGAACAAATTAATTTTCAAATCCATTATTTTAAATGAAACAATAAATCTAAAATGCATGTATAACCATATTTATTTTTGTTTTTGAAACTTCATACGCACATATACAATAATCTATATAGAATTAAAAATCTATTTTTAAATAACTCCTCAACATTTAAATTCCCATTTCTTTTCCAAATCTAATGTTAAACCAACAGAATGGTTCCCAGTATAATCTGCTGTACCTATCTTAAACCTGTATATTAAATAACCAAACACGATTACTTTTACACATTTTCAAATTCATACTTTTCAAACCCAAATTCGAATTCAAAATAAAAGAACAGAAAAGGAGTCCCTACCCTTGAAGACGATTGGCCCAGACCCCCTTCCTTGCTCGAACGCGACAGCATGTCTTCGCCATCCCATCGCCGCACCGTCCCTCTCGCACTCGAGATCATCGGTAATCCCCCAATCCCTCCATGCGAGCGCGACAACCACGAATCCCCCATCGCAGCGTGCGTGCGAGCTGCGTCGCCTTCCATAATCGATCGCGACCCAACCCTAGGTCGCAAACCACCACCTTACATCGTCCCTTCCCTCGCCGTGCTCGATTTCGAGTAGATCAAAAGGCTGTCGCGACTTCTTCGATTCGGTTGCCCCTATCCCTTTTTTCTTTAATTTTTTTATAAGAGAGTTCGATTTACTGCTCTGATTAGAGAGTGGGACGGGGAAGATATAGGTTTGGGATGGCTTGTTCAGCACGATTATTTGTTTTAATTTATTTATTATATTATAAAGCTTTCAAGATGCCCCGTTAAATGCTATTTAAAATTTTAAACTCTTCTTAAAGAGTGCTGCTAGGCATTTACAAGGTTTTACCCGCATTCGAACACAATGGAACGTGTTTCGAAAGCTAATTCAAACATATGCGTGAGTTGCAGAAGAAAACGATCAGTTTTAAATTAAATTGATTAAATAGTTCTAAGCGTTTTGAGATGTCAGGGTCAAACGACAACTCCGATTGTTACGAAAATTGAAATCCGATAATAACCAACTATTACGGATCCAATGGAACTGGTTTCGTCGAATTCTGAGACTGTGCCTCGGAAGACTATTTTTAACAGGCTTACAATTCCATATTCAATATTTTACCCAATTTCAAATTATATAATTCAATAATTTAGTTATCAAGTAACTATTGATATCTTGAATTCAAGTTAAAATTAACTTTTAAATATTTAAAATCAATTAATTATTTCATTTTAAATTGTTAAAAATTCCGGGTCATCACATTCCTCCCCCTTAAAAGAATTTCGTCCCCGAAATTGCTAGTTAGGAAGAATGGACCAATACCCGTTTACTTTTCCCAAAACTCACAATTCAACATCCTACCAACTATCTTTTATTAAAGACCCACTATCACCTTAACCAACTTCTCAAAACCTTCTATAGATTCAAACAATACCCTTTTGCTCAATCATCTAAATTTCAATTTAAAACCAAATTTTGAATTATCAAAATTTTCTCAAAATTTTTCTATCTCTCTAAATTTCCGAATTTTTTTGCCAATGTCTCCTTTGCGTGGCTATCACGGTACAACTACAAAGGGCCTCTGCGGGCTCCCAAATTCCAAAAGAAAACAAAAGGCAAGTGGCTAGATCAAAAATCCAATCCAATTTCATACAAGAAATATAAATACATACCTTTTTGTTGGGCAATTCAAATTTATCTTTTGGAATCAAATCCAATTTTATTTCCCTTTAATACCTGCATATCTTACTTAGCAATAATATATATTCTTAACCTTTTTAATCATTTTATACATTTCCTTACATAGGTTTCATATCTATTTCAAAATCGTTTTTCCCATTTCCATATGATTTTGATTTGTCTTCAATTATGAATATTAAATTTTATCGTTCATTTATAACTGATTCATATTAGTTTTATTTACTAATTTACTTTAATTTTCAATTTGAAATTGTTTTGTCATTAACAAAATTTTCCCAAAAATTTTCAAAAATTTTCTAACTCCCAAAAATTTTGACAAATTTTGGCAGAGTCTCCTTTGTACGGAGGAGCTTTTCCAATTTGACAAGAGATATAAATATATATACATCGACCCATACGGTCGGAAAAGGCAAAAACAGTTCATATTCCTTATTTTTATTGCGTAGGCGTACCTTATCTTGCATTTTAAGCATGCGGCTTATTTATTTTAGCAATTAGTGCATCCAAATCCAGCCAAACGGTCTTCAGGTACCTGTACTTACTCAATTTAAATATGTAAGTGCCATATATAGAAAATCTATTACATTTCACTTATATTCAATAGCTAAACACAAGCATTTCAAAAGCAACAAACACCGAACGCTTACCATAAGCGATTTGTATAACTTTAAAGATAATTCAATTGCTTTCAACCAATTCATAAGCCATTTCATTCAATTTTAATGGTTTGCAACTCAATTTCTTACATTTAGTTGATTTTTAATCCAAACAAATCCACATTCACTTCAAATGATTCAAAATCAAGTTTATTTAATCTCTATCAACTCATAGAATTTTAATTACTTTTATTTACGCCGGACAACAGCTATATTTTTATTAATGCAATTTCGGCGATATTCTCTTAACAGAGTATTTATTTTTAGTTTATAACTACTTTAAATTAATTTCAACTCATTCTGTATGTAATTCCATTTCAAATTTATTCACTAACCATACGTATGCATTCCATTTCATCTCCGCATCGTTTCCATTTTTTAAAACTACTCCATTGAGCTTGACAATACTCATTTCTTATATCAATATCCATTTTCCAGATATATTTAACCCAAATCCTTATTTAATGGTCTACTATTCTCACTCGAAGCCAAGCTTTTATTTAAGTAATTTTACTTCAAATTTATTCGCCTCATTACTTACGTCCATTCTGATAATCCAATTCCAATTAAAACTTTGATTCAATTTTTTTTTATTCATCAGACTTCATCCATTTATTATTTAATTCACTTAACCCATTTATCCATCCCATATTTAAATTTTTAACTCGCTTTCTTAATTCATTTGCGAATTTATTTTATTTACACAAAGCCATCCTCAATTTATTTCTACTCATCTGGGTTTTGTTTGCTCTCAAACCATTTCTATTATAATTCACTTTCATTTCATTCGACAACACTTCTCTTATATCTAATTTACTTGCAAATTTCGTTAAATTCTATTCGTATCACACTTGAAATTTGTTTGTTATTCAAACCATCACTATTTCGATTCCACTCTATTTTATTTATTTACATCTCTTCTAATTTATTTCATTATCAAATCTAAGTCGAATTCTATTTACAATTTGAATTCATTTCCAAATTCCATTATTAACTTACAATCCATTTTATTTATCTGAGTTAAACTTTATTAATATACTCTGTCGAATAATTATTTAACCAATTAGCTTATTTCCAACTTCTAAATCAATATTCGATTTTAATTACAAAATCACTTCATCAAAATTCCAGTTTGGATTTCTTTTTAATTTCCCAAAATTCCAACACCTTTATTTAAAATTTTTAGAAATGCTTTTGAATTCCCATCATACTAATAAAATAGCTCTTTATAAAAAAATACTTCTTATAACTCGATGTCTTATCCATTCCATCCTTGTTATCATAGAAATTCGGTCATACATTGATCAGGCGTAAGACTGAAAATCTACAAGTGCTTGGCAGACCAATTTTCAACATCCAGTGAAAATACTTTTGAAAATAATTTTATTGAAAATATTGAAAGCATTTTGAAATAGAGGAAATATCTTTGGTGAAATGCTCTGGAAATCATCACTCCCATCCATGGTCGTAGTTACATTCCAGGGTTACGTTGCCATCGCAGCAAAAGTCCATGTAACTGCAGGCTCTCCGCGGCCTCTCGATTATGCCATGGAACCCACGACAGATCGCAGTTACATTCCAGGGTTACGTTGCCATCGCAGCAAAAGTCAATGTAACTGCAGGCTCTCTACGGCCTCTGATTTTCGCTGTCGAAATGAAACTTCTCCACTCCTACATAGGTCGCAGTCTACCGATATAAAATCAAACGTAGACTGTTGGCTCTCATCGGCACACACGACTTTCGCTATGTTACCATAGGTCGCAGTCTACCGATATAAAATCAAACGCAGACTGTTGGCTCTCAGCGGCACACACGACTTTCGCTATGGTATACACTACTCATAATCCCCAGGAACTAGTTTTTTTCGGACTCCTCACAGGATCAACTTTAGAACCCCGCTTTAGGGCTCAAGGCCGCACCACACGGTGGCACTCCTGAGAAGTTCATTTCAAGGGAGTGCCTTTTTCCCAAGAGCCATCATCAAAACACTTTATACTATATATATAGTATCTTTCAAATCATACACCTAGTATGATATCATACAAAGCTCCTTTACACAAAATCGATAATTCTCAAACTAGGCTTTCCAAATTTTAATATTGATTTTACCCAAAAATCAAAAGCCTTTCAAAATCCAAAGGTTCCCAAAACCCTTTTCCAAAATCCTCATAAGGTCCTTTATATACATATATAAATATATAGATATATATAAATTTTATAAACTTTGGATCCTTTCAAATTTGTATAAAACTCCTTTTATACTTCAAACACCTTCAAAAATCCTTTTCTTCCGGCAATAGATTTTACAAGGAGAAAATTATCTTATATAACAAAGATATATAACTTTGTTTATTCAAAATCAAGTATTCCAATTTGATTACTCTTTTCAATATCAATTTCATTCAAATCCATATGATGTACACATACCATCCGTACGCTATACCAATCTGATCGCCCACTCGATCACACAATTTCACTTTCGAACTAGCATCGTCCATCCGACTTTCTAGTGTGGACACAGATCTGGTTTCTTGATTAGTAACCGTCATTCTCCTTGCATAGCCATATCTGTGATAGAGAATATTCAGAACCAATCAACAATCCATATCCAGGTTCGCCGTCGAAAGTCGAGCGAAAAATCCCACTCAGATCGATATAACTATCTCGAAATTCTATGCTCGAATCTGGATCAAATCACTATGAGAATAGAATAATATACGTACATCCTACGTATTTAATTTTATTGACTTTTAGCCAAATCAATTTCTCTTCCTATTCACATTTCCTTTAACTTCCATTCACTTATTTACAATCGCTTCAATTCCATTGAATTATCACTTCAATTCTTATCTCGATTGGGTATTTAATTAATAACAGTTTGAACTCCGACCAGTTTATATTTAGAAAATAGCATGAAAATTTTAAAAGTAGATAAGTAGTTGAAAAATAATTATTAGTTTGCAAAATAGCTGTAAAATAGGTAACTAATTGTAAAATAGTTGAGAAATAACTAAATAGTTTCATAAATTTTAGATAATTGCAAAATAGTTGTAAAATAGTAATTAATTTGTGAAATAGTTGAAAAATAGTAATTAATTTATAAAGCAGTTGAAAATTTGTTAAATAGTTCCAAAAATAATGGTAAAACAAATATAAAATAAGTTAGCTTTAAAAAGAAAGTTTGTATATATTTAATAGCTTGGAAGAATAAATTTATATTTAAAACAATTTATACTGAAAATAGTCCAAAGTCAAACTGTTCATTTCCCCAACAATTCAATTTAAATTTCCAATTCCATTTAAATTGACCCAATTCCAATTTGAATAACTCCAATTCCATTGGACTTGATTTATTCCCAATTCAAGTTGAATTAATTCTCAATTTCTTTCCAACTTCAAATCAAATTCCATTTGATTCTTACTTATTCAACTTTATTTACAGTTCCAAATTATTCAAATAAATTTGGACTAATTTCAAATTGAATCCACTTAAATTTCATATCATTTCAATTCCTGCTTGAATTAAATCCCAATTCGTTTTTATATTAATCTTACTTCTATAAATTCACAATTAAATTTCAGTTTAAATCCATTTCAAACTTACCTTCTTTTAAAGTTTTTAAACAATTTAACTTATGAGCTCAAATTCTAGAATTTCATTTCAATCAATTTAAATTTAATTTGGTTGTATTTCTGTTACCACTTAATTTAATTCCAATTCAAGGTTTCAGTTATGTTGTATTTTATTAATTCTTAATTTTTAATTTCAATAATTAACAACCAATCACCTAAATATTTATTAGAAGAAAATATTGCTTTATATATCAAAATATACTTTTATATAAAATCATCTAAAACCTTTATATAAGAAAATAACAAGTACGCATATATATACACTCAACTCATTCTAGAGTTCTACGGACTCTATTTTAATGAGTAACTCCCACCAGAACCAAGGTTCTCGCTCAACCTTTCAGCTCTGATACCAACTGTAACGACCTGAAATTTCTGAACCCAAAAATTCCAGATAGTTATGAAAAAGAAGAAGAGATAGAAGAAGAAGAAGAACAGAATCATCAACATCTCACATTCGTAGTGGACAAAATATAATAATAAATAATATCAATTTACAGAAGAGTACTATATCTATCGATTACATTTAAGTACATCAGATTTACACAAATATTCAACACTGGACTTATACAAATCAGCATGTCTCAGATTTACAATATTATAATACAACGGAAATACTCTACACATTCCTGTCATCCAGCTCACCTCCTAAGCTCCAGAACGTCCTTACCTGAAAATATGTAATACTCGGTCTGACCCGAGCATTACACAAAAGTAACACCTGGGTCAGGCTGGAAACCAGCGTGAGTAAACCCAACTAACATGGAATACAAAAGCAAACAACTTATATAAAACCCGGGGTAACTCGGTTCAATTCACAAAGCCACAATTAGTTATAGACCTCATTTATTTTCACACATCCATTTCCTAAGTACCAAGGCTTAGATTTAAATAGTCCAATTTCCTTTAAATCACTTCACTCCAGCATATAGATTTCACATATCAATCTATAAAAATATTCGAAGTGGTTGCGGGTATTTCCTAATTCTTGAACCTGGTCTCTTCGAGTCTCAAGTCATCCTAACCCAAGTTACCCAAATGGAATGCGCACATTTCATATCAGATATTTCAGTTTATTCAAAGCATCCAATACCATCCAATCATTCATAAGCAAAGCTTAATCGCATACAAATTTAATTCAATTGATTTTCGAATCTCAATCACTTAGATTCCTTCATAAATTAATTCTAAATCGATTAATTAATCATCCCTTCCTTATTCATCTTACTTAATCATCCTGGATTATTATCCTTCAATTACATTCAAGTAATTATCTTTATTTAATTTCACAATGTTAGTTATCCTTAACTAAAATCAACAATTTGTCTTTAATTACTTCATGATTTAATTAACTATTTTTATTACGTTAATCCTGAATTACTTATAGTAATTAACTTCTCTTGAGTCACTTATTACCGATTATTTCATCTTAATTAATCAATCCTTTATTAAACCGTTAATTATATAAATTAATGATTTCCAATTATATTTTAATTTTCTAATCTAAATTAATTACTTTAATTCAACCACAATATTAATCACTCTTGGTTAATCTTAACCTGTAATTAACTATCTTTTTATTTACTTCATTAAATAAATCAATCTCCTTTATTTAACTATCTAAACTAATCTCTTGACTAACTATACAAAGTAATTTTATTTTATTAATTACATTAAGTAATTACTTATCAAACCTTTCAATGATTATTCTGAATTACTTACACTTAATTAATTAACTTAAAACTAAATTATTTAATTCAACCCTTAATTACTAAGTTAATTAAGCCAAATCATCAATTAATTGAATTAATTAGTTATCCTTTTAATTACCCTACTATTTTGACGATTCATAAATCATTAAACCCTTATTAACTTTAAAATGAAGAACATTCTCTTATTTATAATTTAAGTCTAAAACAATTTAAAACCCGAATACTTCAAGACAAGCAACAATTAACTCGGGAATCAACCCAAAACCAAAGCCACCGGATCATTAGTGCACATCCAATCAATTCAATCATTCAACCAATTATTTAAATTTAACCATTTAAATTTAAATAAAAATCCAACAGAGTGAGATTTACTCACCTTTGTCTTACTGTTTGCAATCCATTCCAAACTGGCTTGCTTTCTTTCAAATTTTTGACCTTGTATAAACATTTATAAAATTTATTAATATTCGAAATAATCGAACAATTAATTTCCATTTAATAAATTAAATTAATTATTTACTAGTGATTTAGTTCTAAATTGATGATTAAATTTTAAACTAATTTACATTTAACAATTTTCTAAAATAATTAAATAAGTTGATTGAACAAATTAATTTTCAAATCCATTATTTTAAATGAAACAATAAATCTGAAACGCTTGTATAACCATATTTATTTTTGTTTTTAAAACTTCATATGCACATATACAATAATCTATATAGATTTAAAAATCTATTTTTAAATAACTCCTCAACATTTAAATTCCTATTTCTTTTCCAAATCTAATGTTAAACCAACAGAATGGTTCCCATTATAATTTGTTGTACCTATCTTAAACCTATATTTAAATAACCAAACATGATTACTTTTACACATTTTCAAATTCATACTTTTCAAACCCAAATTCGAATTCAAGATAAAAGAAAAGAAAAGGAGTCCCTACCCTTGAAAACGATTGGCCTAGACCCCCTTCCTAGCTCGAACGCGACATCATGTCTTCGCCATCCCATCGCCGCACCGTCCCTCTCACACTCAAGACCATCGGTAATCCCCCAAGCCCTCCACGCGAGCGCGACAACCACGAATCCCCCATCACAGCGTTCGCACGAGTTGCGTCGCCTTCCACAATCGATCGCGACCCAACCCTGGGTCGCGAACCACCCCTTCGCATCGTCCCTTCCCTCGTCGTGCTCGATTTTGAGTAGATCAAGAGGCTCTCGCGACTTCTTCGATTCGGTTGCCCCTTTCCTTTTTTTAATATTTTTATAAGAGAGTTCGATTTACTGCTCTGATTAGAGAGAGGGACGGGGAAAATATTGGTTTTGGATGGCTTGTTGAGCACGAGTATTTGTTTTAATTTTTTTATTATATTATAAAGCTTTCAAGATGCCCCGTTAAATGCCATTTAAAATTTTAAACTCTTCTTAAAGAGTGCCACTAGGCATTTATAAGGTTTTACCCGCATTCCGAACACAATGGAACGTGTTTCAGAAGCTAATTCAATCATATGCGTGGGTTACAGAAGAAAACGATCAATTTTAAATTAAATTGATTAAATAGTTCTAAGCGTTTTGAGCTGCCAGGGTCAAAGATAACTCAGATTGTTACGAAAATTGAAACCCGATAATAACTAACTATTACGGATCCAATGGAACTAGTTTCGTCGAATTCCGAGACTGTGCCTCGGAAGACTATTTTTAACAGGCTTACAATTCCATGTTCAATATTTTATCCAATTTTAAATTTTATAATTCAATAATTTAATTATCAAGTAAATATTGATATCTTGAATTCAAGTTAAAATTAACTTTTAAATATTTAAAATCAATTAATTATTCCATTTTAAATTGTTAAAAATTCCGGGTCGTCACAGAATTAAACTCAAATAAGTTTGATTTAAAATTTATTAAATTTGAAATTTTTAAATGGATATGATTTTTATAACTTGATTTTGGCTTAAGGGGTTTAAATGAATATATCAAGTTTAGATAAATTGAGGGAAATATTCAGTTATTTGAAATTTGGAGTTTGTTTAAATGATATTAGATTTATTAAGCAAATATTTCAAAATGAAATAATAGAAATTGGATTTGATATATATATATATATATATATATATATAAAGTTATGAAACTTAGTTTTGAAATGTTGAATATTTAAGCTTTGAAAAATATATTTTTAAATGGTTTGTTTGCGGTTCAAATCTGTAATTGAAATCAATATAATTTTAAATGGTTGATTTAGAAGCTAAACTGGAATTTATGATTTGAGATCTGATTAAATTTGAGTTTTGGAATTTGAGTTGATTTGGAATTAGTTTGTGAAATTTGAGGAAGACAATTATATATATATATACATTATTTTAATATTTAAATCGGTTAAGTGGGAAGTATTATGATTTCCTAGTGTTTTGATTTAGAACGTGTTATAACCTTGAAGTACTAAGATTTTGGAAATGAATATATTTGAAATGGAGGTTATATCGTATTTCGTTTTGAAAAGGCAATGATAGTTAGTTTTGGAAGAAAAACTATTTTGAATTGGCCATAGTGTAATAATAACGTTTGGTTGTTAAGGAGACCGGGATAGGAAGTTGACATACTCTCTGCCAACTCCGAAAACCAATTTAACAACCGTTTATGCAGTGGAGATTCCAGAATGAAGTAGGTTGGTGTCGACTTCCTATTGACGTATATACGTGGACCCGACTCCCGTGAGTTGGCATAAGGTGGCTAAAACAGGAGTGATTCCGGACCGATGAGGTAGCTCCTCTTATCGGGCAACTTCTTCGATACCATTCTATTACTTTGTGATTGATTGGGTGTACCTTTCATTTTTGGGAGTGTGGCTCGAGGTAGGCGGTAGTGGCTGCTACGCATTACCGCCGGTCCGGATGCGTAATTGGTATTTCTACCCTGTCATTACCTTGTTGTGTCATGTCACCTACCCTAGCACGCCATGTATGAGTTTTGATTTGTGTTGTACCTATGGAGTAACCTTTGGTAGCCTCCCGATCAGGAGGTATACAGTACTGTATAGAATATTGGCATTATATATGTGTTAAGGTGGAAAATGTAAAGCCTTAACGCTATTTTTAAGTGAGTTTACTTTAGACATTATTATAATAGCGTATATTACTACATAGTAGATAGTTTAATGGATCCTTGGAGGATGGTTACCCCAAACATCCTTTGAGTTACTAGTATTTCAGTTGTTATTTCACTTGAGTTGGATTTATTGATATAAGAATGTTAATACTGACTTGAGTGTTTTTTGTTTTGCTTTACGCTCGAGTCAGGCTGAGCGGTTCAGCTTTTGAGACTCACCTTCAGAGTTAGAGCTTCGCTTGGAGATCTAGCTATCTATCCAGCTTTCAGATATTCAGTTGATTTCAGTGATGTATTCTGATCTTGTATTTGACTACTGTATTTGAAACTTCCACTGTGTCTTATTTAACTCTGATATATATATATATATAGTAGCTTCATGAACTACTATCCTTTTGTTTCCGCTGCATATTGTATATTACTCCGTGTCTGTGATTCTGTGATTATTTATTTACTGTGTATGTTGAGTTTTGCCAAATATAAACTAACAACTTGGTATTTTGAGCAATTCAATTTCAACATATTTGGATGCAAATGGTTGAAAATGTCGGGCTGTTATAGTTGGTATCGGAGCTTTGGCTCTAGGAAAACTTAGCATATATGGTAAATTTATTTGCAGAATTACTTTCGTTTGAGCTTGAATTTCCTTCCCTTTGATCCGGATTTCTTTTGAATTTTGGAACTCTCCCAATCATTCTAAAATCCACTCTTCCCTTCCCTATTCATATTCTGGAGTATCCCATAACTCCACCGAACGATTAGTAAAGGGCTAAAACTCCTTTACAATAAGCATTGCTTTACCGGAGATTTCTGTATCCTTGGTTTATGATGCTATCTCCTGTTATGTCCGAAGTTGTATCTCCCAAGATCGAATGTAGATTTTCCTCAGAATTCCACATCGATCTAATTCTTGAAGTCACGGTCGACCCAATTAAGGTTGCCCATGATTTTATATAAGCTTATCCATCTCCCGATTCTGATATTTAATCCTTTTATCTTTGTTTCAAACCTATCTTCGAATCAAATTTCTCTTTGATTTGGGTCCATCAAATTTGAATCTCTATCCTTGCTTTGAAATCCATTCTTGTATCGTCGAGCGAGGAAGTGTATTTGTAAATTAATATTAAAATGTTTATATATATATTTGTTGTTTGAGTTATTAATGTTGATCTAGGTATTCAATCGATTCGTCTGATCAACGTTGTCAATAGGATATCCAAAACACTTGAACAGAGCAAATTGACACAATATTGTTTTCAAATTTGGTAAATGAAATAGATTTTGTATGATTATATTATATATATATATATATGTATAATTTTCTGAAGATGAATTGTTAACTGAATTGGATGTTCAAAATGAGAATATTTGATTTTCAGTTATTTTTTTGAAAACCATTGACTATTGCACAATATAAATAAATGGAAATATAAAACTTGGTTTATAAATTTATTTGGAAAATTAAATGAATTTGAAGTAAGAATTTAGAATTTAATTTTCAAAAATTTCAAACTTTGGTTGTAAAAATTTGAAAACGTATTATCTAAAGTATTTTTTTAATAGAAATTGTTTTCAAAGAATTTTAAAGGTTTTAAATCAGTACACTTCTTCATTGCCGTTGGATAATAATCTCGGTGATGACTGCAGCATCGTCGACATTCATTTTCGAGTTTCGAAGTAGAGAAACCATTTAGTAGCCCTGCTACATTTTTGTTTTGAAGACAATAAATTGATTTGAATCGTTGAAGTATGACTTGATTTATAATATAGGTATATTGATAGATTTGATTTGACTTATATATATATGTATGTATGTATGTATGTATATTTGTTTGTATGTATGTATGTATATTTATCTTCGATGGTTTGAAGTGAAATCAGATATTTAATTCCTAAATTTTATGTTAAAGGATGTTTTCAATTATAAAATAAAGTCAAAAATTTTGAAAAAATATTTAAAATTTGAAATAGTTGAACTGGGAACATTTTAGTTGTATAATACTCAATCATATTTCAGTTATATGTCTTTGAATTGATTTTTGAAAGACAAATTTTAATAATAGCAATATATATATACCGTTTATAACAAGATAATTTAAATTGTCCTCATCATTTTCCCACTTATCAGCTTTGTACGTCGTGCCAGTTCATTCATCGAATATTGTCCATCTAGCGTTGCATGGAATTTGTAGCTTATTTCTTTGACAAATCTATTTGGCCTCGAAAGGTGAGTAATCACTCACGATTAACGTTCTTATATTTATTAAATTTGATTTTCAATTGAAACAACAATTGAAATATGTTGTTGTTAGTTATTTACATTGCTATATATACGCTATCTGTTCACCTGTGACATCTGACACCATTATCTGTTATTTATATTGATGATATATGCCTGTTATTTATTATCATAACTATTATCTCTGCAAGTTCCCTATTAGCATAGAATTCACTATGGGTTGAAATGATACATACTCGGATGATATGTAGAATATGAGAAAATCGTTACTGGTTGAAATAATAGACCTAAGCGATTTTCGATTTAATTGAATTTGGTATTGCGGGTTAAAATGATATATACCTGTAATTATTTAAATTGCGGATTGAAATGATAAATATCCCTATCACATGACCATAGGATAGAAAATTATATACAGACACCGTGGTCTATATATAAAAATATTTTTGAAATGATTTCTATGGTTTTGGAAAAATATTTGGTTTTTATATAAATATTGATTTTTGATATTATATAAATGCTATTTTATATATAGTTAAATTCTTGATTTTAAGCTATCTATAAATTTGTTTTAATATAGAACAAGTTGAATAATAAAGTTTGATTTTATTTAAAGTATAATATGGTAAAATATTTATTTAAATCATATTTTAATAAAGAGTTTATACTGATTTACATAAACTAAGGTTGGAAGATAAATTTGAAATTGGTTTGGAATTCAATTTATTCAAAAATTAAATTCAAATAAGTTTGATTTGAAATTTATTAAAATTGAAACTTTTAAAAGGATATGAATTTTATAACTTGATTTTGGCTTAAGGCGATTTAAATGAATATATCAAGCTTAGAAAAATTGAAGGAAATATTCAGTTATTTGAAATTTGGAGTTTATTTAAATGATATTAGATTATTCAGTGAATATTTCAAAAAGAAACAATAGAAATTGAATTTGATATATATATATATATATATATATATATATATATATATATATATATATATATATATATATATATAAAGTTACCAAATTTAGTTTTGAAATGTTGAATATTTAAGCTTTGAAAAATATATTTTTAAATGGGTTATTTGTGGTTCAATTCTGTAATTGAAATCAATACAATTTTAAATGGTTAATTTAGAAGCTAAATTGAATTTATGATTTGAGATCTGATTAAATTTGAGTTTTGAAATTTGAGTTGATTTGGAATTAGTTTGTGAAATTTTAGGAAAACAATTATACACACACACACACACACACACACACACTATTTTAATATTTAAATCGGTTAAGTGGGAAGTATTATGATTTCCCTGTGTTTTGATTTAGAAAGTGTTACAACCTTGAAATACTAAGATTTTTGAAATGAATATATTTGAATTGGATAAATTTGAAATGGAGGTTATATCGTACTTGGTTTTGAAATGGCAATGATAGTTGGTTTTCAAACTATTTTGAAATGACCACGGTGTGATAATAACGTTTGGTTGTTAATGAGATCGGGATAGGAATTTGTCTTACTCTCTACCAACTTCAAAAACCACTTTAACAACCATGTATGCGGTGGAGATTCCAGAATGAAGTATGTTGGTGGCGACGTCCTATTGAGGTATATACGTGGACCCGACTCCCGTGAGTTGGCATAAGATGGCTAAAACAGGAGCAATTCCGGGCCAATGAGGTAGCTCCTCTTATCGGACACACTTCTTCAATACCATTCTTTTAATTTGTGACTGATTGGCTGCACCTTCGATTTTTGGAAGTGTGGTTCGAGGTGGGCGGTTGTGGCTGCTACGTGTTACCACCAGTCCAGTTGCGTAATTGGTATATCTACCCTGACATTGCCTCGTTGTGCCGTGTCACCTACCCTAGCTGTACGAGTTTTGATTTGTGTCGTACCTATGGAGTATCCTCTAGTAGCCTCCCGATCAGGAGGTATTACAGTACTGTATAGACTATTGGCACTATATATGTGTTAAGGTGGAAAATGTAAAGCCTTAATGCTATTTTTAAATAAGTTTACTTTACTTTAGACATTATTATAATAACATATATGAAACGACCCGCCTTATTCTCCACAATAAGACGCATCATTTTAAGAAAGAAAGGGATAGAAAAGAGAAAAGATAGAGAAGAAAGAAAGAACAACATCAGAATCTCAACAGCGGAACGAATAAATTATATTAATCACATAATATATTACATAGTATCATATACATCAGAGTTACATAGCTTATACAACACATACTAGATAGTTATAAACACCTATCTAGTTGTACAACTCAATATACAATACAGACAAACGACTCAGAGAACACACAACGGAATACTATATATCTACACGCTGAAGCCTCCTGCTCCATTACTCCTCCAGAATTCGTCAAACCTAACCTGAATCCCTTGGCTAATCGTAAAAATTTGAGTACCCAAGAGTTTAAGAAAAATAGAATAAACTCTGGGTCAGACATGGGTCTGATGTGACTAAACGGTTAAAGTTTCTTAGTTTGCGAAAAACCTTTTGAAAGAAAAGGTATCACATAAGACTTCCCGCACATAAACATGGGTAAGTTTTTACCTTATGCTAACCAAAACATTTGATAAGAAATCCAGTGATATTATAATAGGGTCTAGGGTTTTCAAATAAATTAGAAATGGCTGAAATTGTTACATGATTAAATTCCAGCTACTGGCCACAAAAGTGGGCAATACAATCAAAACCGTAAGGGGATGTAGAAAGAATGAGTTTCCATCAATGGCCGGATTACTGGGGTACCGCCTGTCACAGTATATGGCCTAGATCACTGTACCGAGGATCCACCCTAGATCCCCTACAACACAAGGCCGGAACCATCCCTTACTGAACAGTCCCGAACATGAAAACCCTGGCGGTTGTAGCTATTCAACCGCCCACACAGCCGAAATAAAAAGGACTCTAGACAGGGGTTCATCTCGTCCTACTTGGGCATGACCCACTTAGCCTTGCTACACCTCCCCTATTTTAGCCATTCCCGGTTGATGAGGCTTGAGGCTACGGTTACCTTTAGAGAACACATCTCTTAGAATGTCCATCATCCACCTGACGATGTTTTGAAAGCATTCAATCCATACAAGTTCGTTCCGGGTTCGAACGAAACCGAAGGCATTATCCCGTTACACTCATTTTGGAATCACCCTCAGAGTTAACGACGATAACCCTTGCACTCTAAATCTTCATCTTCACTTGAGATTCATGACCTATCGTTAATTTAGATCGATTTGGTTTTCGGATATCCAAATCTGGAAACCCGATTCGGGTCTCATCGAAATCCAAAACGCCATCTTTTAGGTCCAAGTTGTTTTGTAGTTAAAACAATTCAATTCTATTATCTATATACACATAGATAGATAATTCATATCATCATCACAAACAGATACTTCACATTATCATCATGAACAGATAATTCACATTATCATCACACTTCAACCAAAGCATCTCATCTCATATATCACACATATCTCATCAGTGATATCAAACAATGAAGGCATTCAATATCAATCAGCCATCCATAAGCAATGATTAATCCCACATCTATAATTAATTTAAAATGAATTAAATTAATTACTTCAATCTCTAATTAATTTAAATAAGTTAAACTAATTACTTTCATCACATAAATCTTGCTTACTTAATCATTAATTAAATCAATTAATTAATCATCATCTTAATTAATTACCCTTGATTAATTATCTTTAATTACATTAAGTAATTAAACCTTAATTAATTACACAAATTAATTATTTCTAAACCATAAATAGTTAGCCTTAATTACTTCATTAACCATAATTAATTACATTAATCCTTAGTTAATTACTATTAATTAATCACTTTATAATAACTTATTATTGATTATTTAATCTTAATTAATCAATCCTTAATTACTCTCATAAATTTCATAATTAATGATCCTTAGTTAATAACTTCCTTTAATTAATTAACAATAATTAATTACAATGATCCTTAATATATTACATTAATTAATTGAACTTTAATTAATCACTTCCATTAATCAATCTTAATCAATCATAAACTGTAATTACCAACCTGTAACTACTTACCTTAATTAATTAACTGCTTAATTAATTATATTAACCCTTTAATTAATTACACTAAGTAATTAATCTTTAATTACTTCCATTAGGTAATTATACTTTAATTACTTCCCATTAAGTAATTCCCTTTAATTAATTACATCCCAGTAATTATACATTATTTACATCACTAAGTAATTACATTATTCAATCTCATTAAGTATTCATACTTAACCAATCATCAAGATTATCTTTAATTAATCAACCAATTAATTAATCACATTCATTTGATTAATTACAGTTGGGTAATCCATCCCTTAATTACCCCTTTAAATAAATTAATTAATCTTTTATTACAGATTAGTTAATCCATAATTATTAATTAATAAACATTAATTAACAATTAACAAAACTTAATAACAAATTAATTTATCCTTAATCAATCAGTTAATCAACCTTAATAACAATTAATTAACCCTAAATAACAGTTAATTAATCCTTAATTTACTTTAATTATAGTTAATAACTTCTTAATTATTAATTAATAAAGCCTAAGTATTAACTAATAAAACTTAATTTCAAATTAAATACTTCTTAATTATAAATTAATTATTTAATCTCAAATCATTAATTAATTAAACTTAATTGTAAATTAATTAACTTCTAATTAACTAACTTATAACTCTTAATTATAAATTATAAATAAGTTAATTAAGTCAATTAATTACTCTTAATTAATTCCTTAATTAATCCTTAATCATTATTAATTAAATGAATTAATCGTATCTAATTTCCTTTAATTAGCTTAAATAAGTTTCAAGAAAATAAAACTTGTTTATCTTAAAATAAAACATTTATCTTATAAATACCTTAATTATCATTAAAACATTTTAAAACCATTTTATCTAATAATTAATTTTACTTAATTAAACTATCAAGTGAAAGTTTGAATCTAGCTCCAATTTAAAATTTAAAAAAACTTTCTCTTATAAAAGTTTTTAAGATTCCTTTTCCAACTTAAGTTTAAATTTAAAATTAAAAAAAACTTTCTTTTGTAAAAGTTTTTAAGATTCCATTTCTAACTTAAGTTTAAAGTTTAAATTAAACAAATTTCAAACTTCTAAATAAAATGTTAAAGAAAACATTTATTTTTGTAAGAATAGCGTTTAAAGAAAAACAAGATTCATTTCCAAAGTTTAAAACTTTCCTTATATAAATTTGAAACCTATTTTATAAAACCTTTTTAAAACTTTTGAAAATTTCCTTTAATTAATCTGATTCAGTTTCGAACCGGAGTATTACTCGAGCCACTTCAAGTTCCAATTCTTTCTTAAATTTCGAAATTATAATTTAAATTTAAATTTAAAAATCCTGTAACCATTAAAAACAGTTAACAGGTTTAAGTATGAATCTACAGGCTAGACCCTAAATTCACTCGAGATTCACTCGAGTCTCCAACACAAAAACACAGTGCTTCAATCGAGCCAACTCCCAGTAAAACCTAAAACAACAGACACGAGAATCAACACCGTGCACATGCACCATCACCGGAACCACCTCCAAACTTCGATGATCTCTCCGGCATCTCGACAATCGATGCAGCAACCATTCTCGATCATCCAACTACCGTCACAAGCCCTCGATCAAAATTGAGCTACCCAGTTAAAAAATGGAACCACTTGCCATGGCCAAATTCCACCTCGAAGTCGCTGCTCTGACCATCAGGCAATGAGCATCTCCGACCACCTCATCTCCGTTCATCCACGAATCTACCCCCAGAGTTACATCGAACTCGATGCATCAGAGAAGTAGCAGTACTTCTTTTTCCAAGCTAGACCAAAACTAGGTTTACAACCTAGATCACCTTACCATCGACGCCACGACCATTAGATACTCCTCGGCCATTTTTTCCCGACAACCCGATCACCTAACTAGCTCCAACAGGAACCCTGACCTCTCTAATCACTCAGATCATCAGAATTCAACCAGAAATGGAATTCCAGACAACCCTAGAATTCACATTCAATACTTCACTTAAAATTGTGTTATTTTTTTTTTAAAAATCATTACTTTTATAGATGATTCAAGTTAATATCTTGAATCAGCAAACTTGAGTGATAGATTTTAACATGTTAAAAGAATTCCACCTATATTATTTTGATTCCAGAGAATTCCCACATCTATTTTGCTGGAATAAAAATTTAAACTTAATTTTATGTTTAAACAAACATCTCCTGTTTAAAACTTAAAACCTAACAATGATCAGATATAGAGATTTGAATTTTCTTTTATTCTTACTCTCTGTAATTTAAAAACAGAGAAGAACAATTCAAAAAAATACATGCACAGTCAGTCACATTCAAATACATAGAGACACTACTTATAAAAACATATACATGCAGAGCATCATCACAGAATTTCACAAGCAACCGTTATTTCTTACTTAAATTTTAAATTTAAAAGTTTACTCGCCATGGAAAATGCAGAGCTTTAAAACTGGATTGCTAAACTGGAAACTTTGAAAATTTGGATATCATTGTTGTTTTGATTCTAGAATAGATTTGTATTTCTTGAAACTTTAAGACTGGAAAGCCTTGAAACTTGACTGCTTAACGGGAACATAATGATGATTCCATCTTTGATTCCAGGCTGCAGTACTTAGTAAACGTTCCAGGTTGGATTTTTAAAATTGAAGTTTTGAAAGAAAAGTTGCAGGCTTTGATAAAAGAGGTTTCAGGCTTAAGAATATTACAGGTTGATCTTTTGAAGATGTTACAACTTTGATATAAAATGGTCACAGGCTTTGAGCATAAACAATTTACAGGGTTGAGTTGCATTTGAATTATAGGGTTTTGAAAATGTTTTGAGGAGATTGCCTTCAGGCTTTGGTAATTTGACTACAAGCTTTGTTTTTGAGGAATAGATTATAGTTTTTGATAAAAGAGTATTACAGGTTTGGGAATATTACAGATTGGAAAGTGTTTGCATTCGAACTTAAGGAAGTTTTCAGATTTTCTGGTTTACAGAGCTTTACGTGTGTAGTTTTTCTTTGTTTTTAAGAAGAAAAGATAAGAAAAAGGATGAAGAAAGAAAGTGGAAGCCTTTATAGATTAAACTTCGGATTTATTAAAATTTAAAGGAAAATAAAATAAAAGGTGACACTTGTCTCATACCATTATTAATTATCAAACACTTGTTACTTAACTTCTTAATTTCATTACACTTGTAATTATACACTAATTAATTATTTTAAAAAGATTTGAAAGCTTTTATAATTATTTTTCTAGATTAATTAATACATTTCTATATAAATAAACGCTTTTCTAATTTTAAAAAAATAAATTTTTTAAAAGAAAATAAAGTAAAAACCAATCATATTTTAAATAAAATTACATATGTTAATATACAACACTTGTATTTATTTACTATTAGATAAATACTTTTTAAATCTCTATAAAAAAAAGATTTTTAAATAAAATAAAACAATCTTATTTTTAAATAAAAACTTTCTCCTTATATTTTAAATCTAAACTATATTATAATTTTTATTTTAAGACGTATATACTCCTTTAAATTCAATTTTTAAATTCAAATTCAAAGTCAGTTTAAAATCCAAATTTAAAATCAATTCAAATAAATATAGATTTCAATTTTAAACAAACACATTATTAATTGTAAATAATTATCCTATTTAAAATTGATTTAAATACACATATATATTCACATTTAAGTAACATTTATTAAATTTGAAAACATTAAGTATATTAAAAATTTATTCATATAATAACACAAACTGAATAGTTTCTTATTTAAAAATCAGTCTCTAAACATAATTAATAACATCACATTATTAATTAATTGGTTATTTATATTTGGAAATAACAATTTTATCCATTTTAAATACTTTAATTAAGAGATTATCACATTTTAAATTCCTTGAAATTCCAGGATATCACATTCCTTCCCCCTTAAAACAATTTCGTCCTCGAATTTTTTTAAAAAGATAATCCAAAGTTTTTATTTTATTTTCAATCAATTCAAGTATACATATCTGCCATGCACAATCAACCAAACAAACATTTTCATTCACACAAACATTCAATTCAACAAACAGCACTAGCTATCCGGACACAGATCCAGATAAGCTTCCAAATATTTCCCCGAGTTTCCCAGGTACAGACACATGGATACTCGCTCTACTAAATCCAAACTAGCTATACTACTAATCTACTGAGATCCTACTCATCTAGATCTAAAATCTGCATAAGATATCAGTCCACAGACAAGACTGATCAACAACCAAACCCTTCTGAACTACTGGTTCCAAAACCAGTGATGGATCAAACACGTACTGCCTCAAAGATACTTGAAATACTTTGAATCCCGGTTTTCCAAACTGGTAATTCAACCCTTATAAGTTAAACATTTATTCCTACAAAACTCAGAAGAATCCAATATACTACGGAGCTAAACTCATAATCTTACCCAATCTTATTTGCTCCCTTTACCGGAGTAAACCTCAACAGAAACAAAGTCTCCAACTTCGAATTCCAAATTCCTCCGTCTCTTAACCTCAAAACTCTTATGACGATCCTGGGTTGCCTACAGATCTTCCTAATCAGCTCAACCTTCGCTAATGTTTCTAGAAACAAACTGGATCAAAACAACTCAATAAAATGATCCTCTCAAAATCTACCAAAATCAAGAACACAAACACTACTCCACAATCATCAGTAGACTTCAAACTTACTTCTCTTATCAGGAAAATGCAAAACAGAAGCACTCACAATCCTGTAGAATCTCTCTAATCCAAACACTGCAACTTCTAGTTGTTTCCACTCTAGAATAGCTCCTACCTTGCTTCTGCTGCACAACTCTGATCTAGAGCAGATGAGAATGCCACAGATGAACACGAGCACAGAATAGACAACACACCCCAAAAACAAGGTTCAACTGATCCATAAAGAGAAAACTCAGAAGTTCCAAGAAATACCGAGCAGCTTCACCCAATCCTCCCTCTAGGAGATATCCGAAAAATCTTTGACAACTTTTATAACTCAAGAGAACAATCACACTATCGCAAGTAACTTTTGCGATCCTATCCAATCCAATATCCATAGATACCGTTCTCGCTTCACCAATCAGAATAGCATATGCTTATCTAGCCAATCCATCAAAGAAATGGATTCACTCTACTGCTTCTGAATTCCACCTCTAGGAAACTGCTAAGCCAAAAGATCTTCCTGCTGGCACACAAAACACTTGGAGCTGCAAAGCTGCCGATACAGATGCCAAAGACTTCCTAATCCAAAGCTCTTGAGAAACTCGGACCTCAAACCAAACATAAACATCCTGTTGAACTCAGCCACAACTCTGAAGCAGAAACTTCCTTAAACTTGCTCCAAAGAAAACATCTTCGGAGACATCCATAGTCACTACGTCTCATCACGCAGCTACTACTTCCTGAGGTTGCCGAGATACCATCACTCGCTTCTACCTAACCGATAGATCCAAATTCTACTCAACCAACTTCAAAGATGAACTCCGAACCTTTAAAAGGCTTCCTTTGGAAATCAATGAAATCTTTGCACCAAAGCAAAGCTCACTCGAGAGGGTATCAGATCTACAATCTCGACAAATACTCTTCCAACCTCAAATATTCAAACACCAACCACTGGTAGTCATGTTACACACACCACTACCCTATCTACCTTTATAACTCAAATTGGAAATCCTGAACAGGTAATCCAACAAATCAGTAGAATATATATATATATATATATATATATATAGTTATATATAAAATTACAAATACGCTCTCCTAAGATAGACACCACTTCAGAGCCTAGGTATTCACTCAACCTATGCTCTGATACCAAATGAAATGACCCACCTTCTTCTCCATAACAAGACACATCATTTTTAAGAAAGAAAGGGATAAAAAGGAGAAAAGATAGAGAAGAAAGAAAGAACAACATAAGAATCTCAACAGCGGAACGAATAAATTAAATTAATCACATAATATATTACATAGTATCACAGCTTATACAACACATGCTAGACAATTAAAAACACTTGTCTAGTTATACAACTCAATATACAATATAGACAAACGACTCAGAGAACACATAGCGGAATACTATATATCTACACGCTGAAGCCACCTGCTCCATTGCTCCTCCAGAATTCGTCAAACCTAACCTGGATCCCTTGGCTACTCGTAAAAATTTGAGTACCCAAGAGTTTAAGAAAAACAGAAAAAACTCCGGTTCAGACATGGGTCTAGTGTGAGTAAACGGTTAAAGTTTCTTAATTTTTGAAAAACCTTTTGAAAGAAAAGGTATCACGTAAGACTTCCCACACATAAACATGGGTAAATTTTTACCTTACGCTAACCAAAACATTTAATAGGAAATCCAGTGATATTTTAATAGGGTCTAAGGTTTTCAAATAAATAAGAAATAGCTGAAATTGTTACATGATTAAATTCCAGCTACTAGCCACAAAAGTGGGCAACACAATCAAAACCGTAAGGGCACGTAGAAAGAATGGGTTTCCATCAATGGCAGGGTTACTGGGGTACCGCCCATCACAGTACGTGGCCTAGATCACCGTACCGAGGATCTATTCTAAATCCCTTGCAACACAAGGCCGATACCATCCCTTAATAGACAGTCCTGAACAAGACAACCTCGGCGGTTGTAGCTATTCAACCGCCCACACAGCCGAATTAAAAGGGACTCTAGACAGGGGTTCATCTCATCCTACTTGGGCATGACCCACTTAGCCTTCCTGCGCCTCCCCTGTTTTAGCCATGTCCACCTAATGATGTTTTGAAAGCATTCAATCCATACAAGTTCGTTCCGGGTTCGAATGAAACCGAAGGCATTATCCCGTTACACTCATTTTGGAATCACCCTCAGAGTTAACGATGATAATCCTTACACTCTGAATCTTCATCTTCACTTGAGATTCATGACCTATCGTTAATTGGATCAATGTGGTTTTCAGATATCCAAATCTGGAAACTCGATTCCGGTCTCATCGAAATCCAAGACGCCAACTTTTAGGTTCAAGTTGTTTTGTAGTTAAAACAATTCAATTCTAATATCTATATACACACAGATAGATAATTCATATCATCATCACAAACAGATACTTCACATTATCATCATAAACAGATAATTCACATTATCATCACACTTCAACCAAAGCATCTCATCTTATATATCACACATATCTCATCAGAGATATCAAACAATCAAGGCATTCAATATCAAGCAGTCATCCATAAGCAATAGTTAATCACACATCTTAATTTGAAATTAATTAAATTAAGACTTCCATATCTAATTAATTTAAATAAATTAAATTAATTACTTTCATCACATAAATCTTGCTTACTTAATCATTAATTAAACCAATTAATTATTCGTCATTTTAATTAATCACCATTAATTAATTATCTTTAATTGCATTAAGTAATTAAACCTTAATTAATTACACAAATTAATTATCTATAAACCATTAAGTAATTAACCGTAATTACTTCATTAACTATAATTAATTAAATTAATCCTCAATTAATTACAATTAATTAATCACTTTATAATCACTTATTATTGATTAATTAATCTTAATTAATCAATCCTTAATTACTCCCATAAATTTTCATTAATTAATGATCCTTAATTAATTACTTCCACTAATTAATTAACAATAATTATTTACATTGATCCTTAATTAATTAGATAATTAATTAAACTTTAATTAATCACTTCCATTAATCAATCTTAATCAATCATAAACTATAATTACCAACCTATAATTACTTACCTTAATTAATTAACTCCTTAATTAATTATATTAACCCTTTAATTAATTAAACTAAGTAATTAATCTTTAATTACTTCCATTAGGTAATTATACTTTGATTACTTCCTGTTAAGTAATTCCCTTTAATTAATTACATCCCAGTAATTATACATTAATTACATCACTAAGTAATTATATTATTCAATCTCGTTAAGCATTCATACTTAATCAATCATTAAGATTATCTTTAATTAATCAACCATTTAGGTAATCACATTCATTTGATCAATTACAGTTGGGTAATCCATCCCTTAATTACCCCTATAAATAAATAAATTAATCTTATTACAGATTACTTAATCCATAATTGTTAATTAATAAACCTTAATTGTCAATTAATAAAACTTAATAACAAATTAATTAATCCTTAATTTATCAGTTAATCAATCCTTAATAACAATTAATTAATCCTTAATTAACTTTAATTATAGATTAATAACTTCTTAATTTTTAGTCAATAAAGCCTAATTATTAATTAATAAAATTTAATTTCAAATTAAATACTTCTTAATTATAAATTATTTAACCTCAAATCATTAATTAATTAAACTTAATTGTAAATTAATTAACTTCTAATTAATTTACTTATAACTCTTAATTATAAATAAGTTAATTAAGTCAATTAATTACTCTTAATTAATTCCATAATTAATCCTTAATCCTTATTAATTAAATGAATTAACCATATCTAATTTCCTTTAATTAACTTAAATAAATTTCAAGAAAATAAAACTTCTTTATCATAAAATCAAACATTTATCTTATAAATACCTTAATCATCATTAAAACATTTTTAAACCATTTTATCTATTAATTAATTTTACTTAATTAAATCAAAATTAGGTTTCTAAAATAATCATTTAACTTGATATATTAAAGTTACTAATGATAGATTACTTTAATGCTATAAACATTATCAAGTGAAAGTTTGAATCTAGTTCCAACTTAAAATTTAAAAAAACTTTCTTTTATAAAAACTTTTAAGATTCCATCTCTAACTTAAGTTTAAAGTTTAAATTAAACAAATTTCAAACTTCTAAATAAATGTTAAAGAAAACATTTATTTTTATAAGAATTGGGTTTAAAGAAAAACAAGATTCATTTCAAAAGTTTATAACTTTCTTTATATAAATTTGAAACCTGTTTTATAAAACCTTTTTAAAACTTCTAAAAATTTCCTTTAATTAATCTGATTCAGTTTCGAACCTCAGTATTACTCTAGCCACTTCAAGTTCCAATTCTTTCTTAAATTTCAAAAATTCTAATTTAAATTTAAATTTAAAAACCTTGTAACCATTAAAAACAGTTAACAGGTTTAAGTTTGAATCTACAGGCTAGACACCAAATTCACTCGAGTTCACTCGAGTCTCCAACACAAAAAGACGGTGCTTCACTCGAGCTAACTCCCAGTAAAACCCAATCCCCCAAAAGAATAAACACGAGAATCAACACCGTGCACATGCACCGTCACCAGAACCATCTCCAACCTTCGATGATCTCTCCGGCGTCTCGACAATCGATGCAGCAACCATTCTCGATCATCCAACTACGATCACAAACCCTCCATCAAAATTGAGCTACCTAGTTGAAAACTGGAACCACTGCCATGGCCAAAATCCACCTCGAAGTCACTCCTCTAACCATCAGGCGATGAGCATCTCCGGCCACCTCATCTCCTTTCATCCACGAATCTACCCCCCGAATTACATCGAACTCGATGCATCAGAGAAGTAGCGGCATTTCGCTTTCCAAGCTAGACCAAAAATAGGTTTACAACCTAGATCACCTTACCGCCGACGCCACGACCATCAGAAAATCCTCCTGCCATTTTTGCCCAACAACCCGATCACTTAACTAGCTCCAATAGGAACCCCGACCTCTCCAAACACCAAGATCATCAGAATTCGACCAGAAATCAAATTCCAGACAACCCCAAAATTCACATTCAATACTTCACTTAAAATCGTGTTATTTTTCTTAAAAGTCATAACTTTTAAAGATGATTCAAGTTAATATCTTGAATCAGTAAATTTGAGTGATAGATTTTAATATGTTAAAAGAATTCCACCTAAATTATTTTGATTCCAGAGAATTCCCACATCTATTTTGCTGGAATAAAAATTTAAACTTAATTTTATGTTTAAACAAACATCTCCTATTTAAAACTTAAAACCTAACAATGATCAGATATGGAGATTTTAATTTTAGTTTATTCCTACTCTCTGTAATTTAAAAATGGAGAAGAACAATTCAAAAAATAATACATGCGTAGTCAGTCACATTCAAATACACAGAGGCACTACTTATAAAAACATATACATGCAGAGCATCATCATAGAATTTCACAAGCAACCATTATTTCTTACTTAAATTTTAAATTTAAAAGTTTATTCACCATGGAAAATGCAAAGCTTTAAAACTGGATTGCTAAAACTTAAAACATTGAAAATTTGAATATCATTGTTGTTTTGATTCTAGAACAGCTTTGTATTGCTTGAAACTTTAAGACTGGAAAGCCTTGAAACTTGACTGCTTAACTGGAGCATAATGATGATTCCATCTTTTATTCCAGGCTGTTGTACTTAGTAAATGTTCCAGGTTGCATTTTTAAAATTGAACTTTTGAAAGAAAAGTTGCAGGCTTTGATAAAAGAGATTTCAGGCTTAAGAATATTACAGGTTGCTCTTTTGAAGATGTTACAACTTTGATATAAAATGGTTACATGCTTTGAGCATATACAGTTTGCGGGGTTGAGTTGCATTTGAATTACAAGGTTTTGAAAATGTTTTGAGGATATTGCCTTCAGGCTTTAGTCATTTGATTACAAGCTTTGTTTTTGAGGAATAGATTACGGGTTTTGATAAAAGAGTATTACAGGTTTGAGAATATTATAGATTGGAGAGTGTTTGTATTTGAACTTAAGGAAGTTTTCAGGTTTTCTGGTTTACAGAGTTTTACATGTGAAGTTTTTCTTTGTTTTTAAGAAGAAAAGATAAGAAAAAGGATGTAGAAAGAAAGTGGAAGCCTTTATAGATTAAACTTAAGATTTATTAAAATTTAAAGAAAAATAAAATAAAAGGTGACACTTGTCTCATGCCATTATTAATTATCAAAAACTTGTTACTTAACTTCTTAATTTCATTACACTTGTAATTATGCACTAATTAATTATTTTAAAAAGATTTAAAAGCTTTTATAATTATTTTTCCAAATTAATTAATACATTTCTAAATAAATACATAAATGCTTTTTTAATTTTAAATAAATAAAACTTTTAAAAGAAAATAAAGTAAAAACTAATCATATTTTAAATAAAACTATATGTAATATTTTTCCATTATTAAATGTTAATATACAACACTTGTATTTATTTACTATTAAATAAATACTTTTCAAATTTCTATAAAAAATATCTTTTTTTAAAAATAAAATAAAACCGTCTTATTTTTAAATAAAAACTTTCTTTATATATTTTAAATCCAAACTATATTATTATTTTTATTTTAAGATATATATACTCCTGTAAATTTAATTTTAAATTCAAAGTCAGTTTAAAATCCAAATTTAAAATCAATTCAAATAAATATAGATATCAATTTTAAACAAACATAATAATAATTGTAAATAATTATCGTATTTAAAATCGATTTAAATACACGCATATATACACACATTTAAATAACGCTTATTAATTTTGAAAACAATAAGTATATTACAAATTTATTTATACAATAACACAAACTGAATAATTTCTTATATAAAAATCAATCTCTAACCATAATTAAAAACATCACATTATTAATTATTTGGTTATTTATATTTGAAAATAATGATTTTATCGATTTTAAATAATTTAATTAAGGGATTATCACATTTTAAATTCCTTGAAATTCCGAGATATCATAGTATATTACTACATAGTAAATAGTTTAAAGGATCCTTAGAGGATGGTTATCCCAAACATCCTTTGAGTTACTTGTATTTCAGTTGTTATTTCACTCGAGTTGGATTTATTGATATAAGAATGTTAATACTGACTCGAGCGTTTTGTGTTTTGCTTTACGCTCGGGTCAGATTGAGTGGTTCAGCTTTTGAGACTCACCTTCGGAGTTAGAGCTTCGCTTGAAGATCCAGCTATCTATCCAGCTTTCAGATATTCAATTGATTTCAGTGATGTATTCTGATCTTGTATTTGACTATTGTATTTGAAACTTCCATTGTATCTTATTAAACTCTGATATATATATATAGTAGCTTCATGTCCTACTATCCTTTTGATTCCGCTGCATATTGTATATTACTCTGTGTTTATTTACTGTGTATGTTGATTTTTGCCAAATATAAATTAACAACTTGATATTTTGAGCAATTCAATTTCGGCATGTTTGGATGCGAATGGTTGAAATTATCGGACTGTTACAAGACACTTTATTAGGGGATCGCTGGCTGAATGTCGTGATATTTTTATAATGAAGTTCGCCCTCAATATATAGACGTTGTAAATTCATATGAGTCGTCGATTAAATTACCAAGATATGGTTAGAAAATAATCCCAAAGCAATGCGATTACTGGGAAAGAAATAATATGCATATCCTTTTGATTGTATATTATTCCATAACGGTGGCATGCATTTATTTCCTTGCCACCTCATGCAAATGCGATTCAATAATTATGCATTTCCATAATGAACACACTTGATTACTTTCCTTTTCGCATATTTTATCCTTTTATTTGTGATTTGTTATCACTAAAATTTAACAAATATATGAAAAAATATCCCGAGAATGATTTGATATTTATCTTCGCATGAACTTGGGAGAATGTAAGTAAATTACGATAAAGGTAATTACAAATTTAAATCTAAATACAAACTATTTACAAAATTATTAACAAAATGAATATAATAATTTATTTTATTCCATGTTCCATTAGAGAATTGACTACACGTTGATTATTGAATCAATTCTCTTTGATGCTATTTAAATGAATTAAATTCCTTTAATTTGAATTTTTTTAATTGAATATTAATTATGAAGTTATATTCAACTCTTGTTGAATCTTAGTTGAACTCATCACTAATATCATTAATCAGCTTAAAAAACAAAAATATGAAGTTTCAAATTAGCCTATAGTTACTTGCAGTATTCAATTACGTTAATTATATATAATCCAGTAGGAGTCCAATTAACCTCATTTACTTAAGTTCTAATTAAATTACACATGTACTATATTTTTTTTAAAATATTTTAGTAAGTTAAATTTATTTTTTAATAGTTCCGTTTCTTTTCTAAAAGTAGAAAATAATAATTTTCAAACTTGATGCATTAAAAGAACCAAACATAACGTTATTCTTAAAACGTAAGTGAAAATAATTTTTTATTTCACTGATTGATATTTTTTAAAGTGTATAAAAAATTTAAGTCATATATAACGAATTCAACTGGAATCAATATAATAATAAAAAATTACGATTTGATGTTCATTTCAATTTGTAGACAATCACTGGTATACAAATTTCACATACTAATCGATATGAAGTTTGGTTCATCTTGGGAATAAATATGTATTTATTGTTATATGCAACTAAAAGTGAAAGTAAATAAATATATTTTATATATTTAATTTGTATTTAAAATAAAGTGAGAATTTATTGTATATTCTTGTTATTTCTGTTTAGTTTGATTCTAGCTTTTCAAACTAGAGAATGTACTATGCATTATTTACCTTTAGTACATTTAAAGCATGCCAAAAGTAAAAAGTAAGAATTTTTCAAACTTGACACATTAACAAAATTAAACATAAAACTAACCTTAAAAGCAAATGTATAGATAAATGATTAATTTATTAATTCTTTTTATTGGTTGTATGGTAGTATTATTCAATATGATCCATTCCGTTTAAAGTTAATTAACTCACAAACATTATGAATATCCATATCTTTAATCCATAATTATCTATAAATATCTCCAAATTACAAAAACAAAAAAAAAAAATTAATTTCGAACAACTTTGTGAAAACTCATTGATAACTAATTCACTACACAATAAGATCCCTAAGAATTCAGTAATAACCATATATTAATGGTAAAATGCAATTTGCTTATGAATAATTCATGCATGATTAAACAGTAGCGTTGAAAAATTTACTAAAGTCTAAAATTGATAAAGATGGCTAATATTAGATTTTAGAAAATACAAGTTTAGGTTGAGTAAAAAATATAAGACATTTAAATAAAAAAGTTTAAAAACACTTATTGAGAATACATTTCTAACAAAATTTTATAGTGCACACTATTGCTAAACCAAAAGTTCTACTTATTTTTTCAAAATAATATACAAATGTTTATTATTTTGATATTCTTTAAATTCAGATATAATGTTTTTTTCTAAAAAAATTATTGTATAATTATATAGGTTTGAACTGGAATATGAAGAACTTTACTCTAATAGATCATGTAAAATTGGAGTTGAAGTCTATGTAGCTGTTATCCCGCCTTTTGGCAAGGCCATGACACCAAGGAATTGACTGGAAACCAAAGACGGTTCGTCCGAAGATTGGATAAACACAGGTTCACTATGGATACTAATGGATTTCATTCGAGTCCGGATCGAGCTACAATCAACATGACACAACAAGCGAATCTATAAAAGCCAACGTCTCAAATTTCAAGTCAATCGGAGTTCGTTTGCTCAAGTTATGGACCGTTCAAGTTTCATGTGAAGGTTGTTTTACTTCGTATTCACCAAGTTTCATGTCCATCAAGTTGTCAATTATCGACTTCGTATCTATCTAAACAAACAGCTACATTTCATATCCATCAAAGAAGAAACACCATGTTCATATCCATAGAAGATTGCCTCATTTGTATCCACCCTACTCCTACATTTTGTATCCATCACCTAAGCTCAGCTTCATATCCATCGATCGAAGCCACTACGTATCGATCTTATTCATTCATTATTCGTATCGATCCACCATCAATCGATACGTATATGTCATCTAGTAAGCGATACAAATGACGCTTCCTACCAATGCAAAAAGGGAGTTGAAGGGAGCGATACGAGTAAGACAATCTTTGAACGATACGAAGGAGTTTGCCTTGCATCGATACAAAGGGAAAAGAGACACCTCAATACGAACGAAGCTTGCTAAGGAAGAAGACTCGGTCACTCGACATGAAAAGCGGATCGATCCTAAAAGATAGCACCACGTCATTGGCCATCATGTGTCCAACATCAATAAGAAGAGGAACGTCACAAATGGGATCGATACGCGTACAGTTGCACCTTGAAGATTCAAACTTGCATAGATCATAACTCGAGATCTGCATGTCCAAATTCCACCAAATTTTCATAGGAGCTTCCTTACCACCTAAGAAGGCACCCGATCGATCCCAACCAAAAAGGACCAATTATTGATCGATACGAACTCGATTCGTATTGTGATTATATCTAGTCGAAACCACCTGAACTCGATCCTGTGGGCCCACCCACGTGAGAGAAGAAATCTTCCGAGATCTAGGCGAGATATTTGCTGCCTACACCTATAAATAGTAGCCCCAGACCTTCAGAAAATGAACTTTTAGCTTCTTTACGTCGATACTCTAACGAAATTGCTATTGTACGTTGATTAAACTGTCGTAATTCACTTGTAACCAGCGAGTTATATTCCATAAACATCAATCATTTCATAGTGGACATAGGCCATATGCCGAACCACTTTGAATTTGTGTGTTTCTGTACTTTTTCTTATCTGTTGATTGGCATGTTTGTTAGATCTGCCTCATTTTACATTTACTTTCTTCATTTTATCTCTTCAAACACATCCGAAGAGTGTTGTGCCCAATTTTGATACAAACACTTTGGTGCTTTCATCGAGAAAACCTAGCTTTTCTCCTACTCGTTGGATCTACTGCCGATATCGGAATGCAAGATTCTAAGGAGAAGATCTAGATTTCAAGCCTAGAAGTTCTTCCATCCTATCCAAACTTGCATCAAGTCTAGGAGAGAACTTCGCTATTAATCATGGTCGCTACTAGGACTACCACAACCATTGCACATCCAGAAGGACGGGATAGGCAGAACCCCACACAACTACCCTGTATAGACTAGAACGCTGCTGGACCTTCGGACCCATGGCGCCCTATCACTAGGGAGGAGTTCCAGATACTAGTGCAAGAGCTGACCCAAAGCCACCAGAATCATACCTAGCAGCTCCATGCCAACGTGGATTAACTAATCAACTGAACTGAGAAAGACGAAGGAGATCTAGAAGAAAGCAGGCTTCTTCCTCATCTATTGAAAATTCATCTTCCTCTAATTACAATCATAGATCCACGCGCCGAGGGTTGAACGGAAGCTATGCATAGGCAACTGGGCATCATCGCACTTTGAATCTTGGAAAAGCGAGATTTGGTCCGTCAACCAGCCACCAGACCAGACCTTCCTCTCGAGGAGGGACGATTCCCTATCATGTTATTGATAACTGCACTACTGCCGCTGCCATCGATTTGGAAGCTGACAGTCAAAACCGAATGGATCAACCCTTCGTCAACACGACCACACTCCTAAACCTAATATATCAAAGACCTGTAGCTAAAGAAGCGAGGTATGGACTGTCGACTAAGTTTGGAACGTCCCCGCATTTTGGAACCCAACCAAACCTTGACCTAGCATGTCCAAAACGTGCAAATGCCAAATATCCTGACTATAATACGCCAGATGGTCTTCGAGAGCTAGAGCCTCACTAACGATGATTGGGGAATCTCCCAAGGTCATACCCCTATCACCGATGACACCCTCTATGCTGAACTGCCTCGGCGATCTAGAATGCCAACTTTGCCTTTTTATGAAGGGAGTTCTGACCCTAACCAGCAAATTTTAAAGTACGAAAGGTTGATGAATGCCACACAGGCTAATGATGTGGTTATGTGTCAAAGTTCGCCAAGTTCCCTAGTGGGCATCGTGACTGTATGGTTTACTCGCACGCCACCCCGATCTATTTCGTGTTTCGACCAGTTGGCTATGATGTTTTTCGAGCAGTTTCACATGCATGTCACAAGAACAAAAGATGTTAATACCTTATCCAGTGTCACTCAATCTCCTAGAGGGTCACTCAGACGTTACCTAGAAAGGTTCCACACTACGTGAACTATGATTAGTAACCCTAGTGACAATTCCATTCTGATGGCATTGACTAAGAGAATCGATCCTGATTTTGAATTTGGAAACTGGTTGGCTGGAAAACCCCTCGCGTCATTGGACCATTTCTATTCTAAGGCAGCCCAGTTCTTGAGAAGGAAAGATGCAAAACAGTTGAGGAAAAAGGATGACGTAGGGCCTAGTGTGGATGGAATTTAGAGCAACGTCGTTGTAAAGTGAACCAATGAGTGCTTTGGTAAAATTCAGTTGGATATTCAAAAAAAGCAGAATTAACAGAAAGGTAAAAGAGATCAGGGCATGAAACGAGATCAGAACCGTAGGTAGAGGAACTGAGCTTCCATGTCTAACCGTTGTGCCCTTCAGAATATCTCTTTGAAGAATGTGTGCCTACAAACTTTTAATACCATCCAGCGTAAGAAGTCTGCTCCTAAGCAATCGTCAGAGAGAAAAATTCAAATTGGGAAGTATTGTAGATTTCACGATAGTTACGGCCACAGCACGAAAAATGTCGCCATTTAGAGGATATTATCGAGAAGTCAATCAGAGAAGAAAGTTGGAATAGTTCATTCGCATGCCGCAACCTGGAGTTGCGAGCCCATCAAATCAAAATCAAGTACCGAATCAGGTTAGACAAGAGGCACCCGCACATACTGGCAGGAGGTTAGTGATCAATATAGTCAATGGTGGTCCTCATCCACCGATTGTAGTTGGAAGGAAATGGAGTCATATGCCAGCTCTATTAGGCATGCGAGCTTCGAATCGAATATTGTAGTAACATGGAAGAAGGGGCTCTGGCCAAACAACAGAAAACGATGATCGATGACATCGTTTTTTAGGCAATAGACGCCGACAAAGTCAAATCCCCTACCATTGACCACTGGTCATTTTAGCTCAAATAGGTCCTGCTTGGATGAAGAGGATCTTAGTGGACAGTTGAAGTTCAGTGAACATATTTTTTAAGCGAGGGTATGACCAAATGAAGATGGAATCAAAGGATTTGAAGCCCTGTCAGTCTCGCGTTCATGGCTTCAAGGAAGTGCAACTATACCTACTGGGATGGTGGAGCTACCAATGGAGTTGGGGGATGGAGAACGTAAGATAGTCCGGATGTTATAGTTTGTTGTACTGGATATCAATTCACCATGCAATGCTTTCTTGGACGACCTACCATAGCTAAATTCAGGTCTTCTATCGCCTCTTGGTGTTTGAGGTTGAAATTCCCTACCGACAATGGGGTCGGAGTTGTTCAGGGATATCAAGCTGCTGGAAGAGCCAATTATGTTGCTGAGCTACGAGAGGCACAGTAGAAGGAGAAAGGTAAGGATGTTGAGGAATCTTTATGCTTCTATTTTGCAGAAAATTGATAGTTAATGCCTAGGCCTAGGCCTTGGAACAACAGCATATTCCTTAGAGAAATTGATCCAAGAGATAATGAAAGCGTGGAGGAAGTCAAAGATAGTCAAGATTCCCCAGCAGAGCAGACGATCGATGCCCCAATCAATGCTGATGACGATACTAGAATGTTAAAGGTTAGGTCTCAGCTAAGCCAACAGATGAAGGAGGAATTGGTTGAATTTCTCCGGGTAAACCTCGACATGTTTGCCTGGATGCACTCTGACATGTGTGGTATCTCGTCGGACATCATGAGCCATACATTGAATGTTGATCCGCATCATGTCCCGGTCAAGCAAAAAAGGCATGGTATGGATCTAGGGAGATCTAGTGCCCTAAAGGAAGAGGTAGATAAACTCAAGTCGAACGGGTTTATTCAAGATGCACTATATCCAGAATGGGTGTCCAACCCTGTACTTGTCAGGAAACCTAATGGGAAATAGAGGACTTGCGTTGACCACTTACACTAGTACAAAAAGTGCATAATGCTTTGCCTCATTTGCATCGGTTGAAGTAAAAACTGATGCAAATAGGACTATTTGCATCAATTCTATCTTAATAACCGATGCAATTGGTACGTGGAAATAAATAGGTAACAAAAAAAATCAAATTTGCATCAGTTCTCACCAACAACCGATGCAAATAGTTGTAGTCGCATCGGTTTTAAAGTCAACCGATGCAACTACATGTTGATGGCAATATAAAATTTAGGTGGGAATAATGAAAAATTGGCTCCGAATTTTACTTTGTTCAAATGTACTCCTCCCTCCTCCGCAAACCACTCCCAAAAAATATATTAATAATACCGTGCCCTTCCCTTCTTTTCATTTTCAACATCGAACAAAAGAAAAAGAATTAAAACGAAGCTTTTGAAAATTTTAATGGCGAATATGGCAGCAATCTCGAAATCGATTTACAGTAAGAAATCCACGGCCGAGCATCTTAAACAAATAAAAATCGAATTGGAAGCGGTTTCGTAAGTCTCGATTGAAGTTCGGCCAGTAATCAAAAATGAAGCAAATTACCCCAATTTGAGCTGTGAAAGGATCAAATCCTGACCCAGCAGAAGCAAAACTAACACCAGTAATCAATTCCTCGGTACCTAAAGACCAGTTCAAGAAAGGAGGAAACTCTTCTTTCAATCCAACATACGAAGCCGATGGATTTGTAAGTTGTTATATGTTCAAAATTTTGATTTCCAAATCCGATTAAAATGAAGACACGAATTAAAGCTGATGGGTTTGCGCTTGCTTCCTATCTTGAGCCTACCGTGTTGATTTAGATAAAGAATAAGAGCGTTTAATGTGCTCAGATACAACCGATTCTTTTCATAAGATATGATTAATGTTTTTACAGTAGAAATACGTCTAACAGATGTAATTAGTTTTCAAAATTCAGTTTTGATGTCGTGAGAATTTTAAATAATGAAATCTCTATTTAGTGCAATTATTTTGCTTAGGAAATCTACAAATAAGTTGCAAGTAGGGGATTATAAATCATTACATCATTTTGCATGGTGAATCATTTTACATAATTGAATAGGCTTGTTGATAGAAGTGGGGAAGATAGATAAAGTGAAAAACATCATGATATATTAGCTGGCTCAAGATAGAATTTCTGTAGTTTATTTAATTAAGATGTGTTTTAATATGGATAATTAGTTGAAGTGCATTACAATAATAATTGCAGAGGCATCTGAAAAGTGGTCCATGACTAGCATATTAGTACTTCAGCTCATTCCATGCAACAATTGTTGTACGTTTCACAAATCTCTTGCTTCTTTTTCTTATATTGGTTTTGTAGTTTTATTTGCCCTGTTCGAAACTAATTTACTGTTATTTTGCATCGATAAATCGTAGTTATTATCTACTGTAAATCTTGTCCTTTCTACTATACTCTTGGGTCATATTTTTCAATGCAGTCTTATGACTGATCCTTGTATTTGGTGTAAACTGTACGATGACTTTAACCTATAGTTCGAAAAATAAACTTGGGTATTTTTCAGAATTTCAGCACACATTTTGTAGTAGTGTTATATTTGAACAAAGATTTCCCCAAAGTCAGTTTTCCACTTCCTCGAATTGATCAACTTATAGACTCAACAGCCGGACAGGAGCTATTATCTCCCATGGATGCATATTCCGGCTACAATAAGATCCCATGCACCTACCCGATCAGGAACACACCAGCTTTATCACCGACCTGGGACTCTACTACTACAAAGTTATGCCATTAGCACTCAAGAATGCTGGAGAAACTAACCAATGGCTAGTCAATCGAATGTTTTCCAACCAAATCAGAAAAACAATAGAGGTGTACGTGGACGACATGGTTGTAAAGTAACGATTCTCCACCAATCAATTTAAAGACCTAGAAGCGATGTTCAACATCCTACGAGAGTAAAGAATGAAGCTAACCCGTTTAAATGTCACTTTGGGATCATGTCCGGAAAGTTCCTTGGATTCATTGCCAATGCTCGTGGAAATAAAGCCAATCCTGAGAAGATCTAGGCGATTCGAAATCTCAGGACTCTATAAACAATAAAACAAGTACATATCCTCAATGGGAAGGTAGCTGCACTGAGCATGTTTATCTCAAAATCCACCGACCAATGTATTCCTTTCTTCGATCTTATTAAGAAAGGAAAGCGAAACGGTAAATGGACCTAAGAATGTGAGGCCGCATTCTGAGAACTGGTTCAACACCTATCCACGCAACCTATTCTATCGGAACCTATTGATCATAAGAGATTGTACGTCTACTTGGCGGCGTCAGAAAACGCAATCAGTGCTGCTTTGATTCGGGAGGAGGATCGGATACAACAACCAGTCTATTACACCAACAAACGACTGACCGGAGCAGAGAGAAATTATCTGAAGTCGGAGAAGTTAGGTTACTTTCTTGTCATTGCCTAGAGGAAGCTTTGCCCTGATTTCCGGCTCATACTATCACTATCTACACCGACCAACCGTTACGACAGGTCCTTATGTGGCCTAAGATGTTTAGTAAGTTACTCAATTGGAATATCGAGTTGAGTCAGTTCGACATCGTTTACACTCCGAGGCGAGCTATTCAAGGACAACTCCTGTTAGATTTTATTGCTGAATTTACTATCCTAGAGGACTTGCTCGAAATTAGTGCATCTCCCAAATATGTGTGAAATTTGTACACTGACGGTGCATCGAATGACCATTGCTCAGGTGATAGAGTTGTACTTGAAACCCTTTAAGGTTAATCTATATGCTATGTTATTAAATTTGATTTCCATGCAACCAATAATAAGGCCGACTACGAAGCTCTACTCGTGCGACTTAGACTAGCCAGAGATTTGAGGATTATTACTGTGGAGATTTACTGTGATTCACAAATGGTAGTATGCCAAGTACTGGGAGAATACCAAGCTAGAGACTGGAGGTTGGCCGCATATCTTGCTTGGGTCCAAGAAGTATTAAGTCAGTTTGATTATTATGCCATCTATTGCATCCCCGAGAACGAAACTAGAAAGCTGATTCTTTGGCGAAGCTGGCCAGTACCGGTGAAGCACAGCAATGAGACTCGTTCCCATTGAGAAGTTAACTACCCCAAGAATCGAGAAGGTGGAGACTAACTATGCATATGAGGCTGCATTCGAGAAAGAGTCATGGATGATCTCATTTAGAAACTATATCGAGCATGGAATCCTGCCCAATCACAGGAGTGAGAAAACATAAGTCCTTCGGAAGGCTTCACGATTTATTATTCAGAATGGAGTCATGTATAGAAGAGGATACTCATTTCCCTTACTCGAATGTATTGCCCTTGATGAAGTTAAACGAGCATTATATGACGTGCATGAGGGAGAATGCGGCGATCACACGGGGAGGCAAGCTCTTGCTAAGAAAGTGCTCCGATATGGTTATTATTAGCCGACTATAAATCGCGACGCATCATATTATGCTAGTGAATGTGACAGATGTCAGAAGCATGCTTGGATTTCAAGAGCCTCGCCTATTAAAATAACTCAAATGGTCAGCCCATGGCCATTCGCAATATGGGGCATCAATATTATTGGGTCTCTACCTCTGGCTATAGGTGGTGCAAAGTACGCCATCATTGCAGTTGATTACTTTACCAAATGGGCGAAAACTATGCCCCTTGCTACTATCACGATAAAGAAAGTGATCAATTTTGTGGTATGTAACATTATCTATTGATTTGGTCTCCCACATACCATCATCACTGACAATGGAGCCCAATTCGATAGTGTTGAGTTCAAGAATATCTGTCAGTGATTCCATATCCAAAAGTTCTCTGCAGTTGCACATCCTCAAGCGAATGGACATGTGGAAGGTGTTAATAAAGTTATAAAGTCCATTATGAAGAAATGATTGGAAAAAGCCGGGGGAAAATGGGTCGATGAACTTCCTATAGCCCTATGGGCATATCGAACAACCCACAAGTCCCCGACCAACAACAATCCATTTTCATTTTCCTACGACTCAAAAGTCATTATTCCAGTCGAGTTGGAAGTGCCTTCTCATCGTGTGACATGCTATAATCCAAAGACAAATGCTATATTGCTTGCCGAATCTCTGGACCTATTAGATGAGAAGCGTGAAGAGGATGATTTGAGGGCAACCATGCACCGAAGTCGAGTCGCCCAATTGTACAATACTAAGCTCCGACCCCGAACCTTTGAACTTTGTGATCTCATGCTCAAGAGAATTTACCCGGTCTCTTCGCATACGAAGCCAATGTGGGAAGGACTGTATGTTATTGAACAAAGACTCAGAGATGGGACATTCAAATTATCAACCGTCAATGGTCTCATTTTTCCCAGAGCTTGGAGCAGTGAAAATCTTCGTCGCTACTACACATAACGAGCTTTGTTTATTCATTTAGCTTGCTTTTCATTTGCAATTTGTTTATGCATTTCTGTGATGATTCGGAATTTTCGAGCATTTAAAATTGGAATATTTAATTGATTTTTAAATATTTAAAAGTTAATATTAACTTGAATTCAAATATCACTATTTATTTGATAATTAAATAATTGAATTTAATAATTGGAAGTTGGGTAAAATGTTGAATCTAGAATTTTAAGCCTGTTAAAAATAATTTGAAGGCTTGTAAAATTTATATCGATAGTGCTGAGGATAATAGAAGTTTTAAAAATGAATTTAACAGTGATTTGTTTCATTTTAAAATTTTATATAGTTTAAATTGAATATAAAAATAGCCTTCTGGGGCGCAGTCTCGGAATTCGACGAAACCATTTCCATTGGATCCGTAATATTGTATTATTATCGAATTTCAAATTTCGTAGTGTTTGGAGTTGTTGTGTGAGCATACGATATATAAACGCGTTGAAATTTATATCGAAATTCAATATAATATCAGATCCAAATAGCTATTTTCTCCATACGAGTGAATTAGCACTCGAAACTTTTTCCATTGCGTTCGGAATAGAGGTATAACATTATAAACGCCTAGTGGCACACCACGGTAGGAGGTCGAGATTTGAAGTTACGTAATTCGAGACAATTTACAATTTAAATAATATTTATATATATTGATCGACTATTTTCAACATCATCCTAAATTCTTTCCCATCATAACTTTCACCTTTCACATTCGAAGTATGGTAGCCTTCTCTAGCATGCAACCGTTGTTCAACATCATATCTTGCCCCTTTTCTCGTTTACATCATGATCTTTCCCTTTCTTCATTTCCTCGGCTCAAAGTAAATCGAGTCAGAGAAAAATACGGTGAACGAAAGAAATTTTTGTTTTTCTATTCAAAATCGAGCAGAGTAATTACCCTCTTTCGATCAATTTGCAAAGTTTCTCAACCACCAAACGATATCGCCTCCCACTCTCTTCTCTTCCTCTCTTCTTTTTACTTATTGCGGCCGAGTCTGCTATTATACCCCAAAACAAAATCAAATGACCCCTCGCTTACTGTCGAAGAAAAAATGAATTGCTCATCCTCAAATTGTGTAGCCTCGTGTAATCGCGATCGGCAGCATGATTGGGAGCTCGAGATGAAGACGAATAAAGGGGCTACGGGATTGTTCGAAGTCCCGAAGATCGAGCGCGCTAGGGATTCGATCGTCACGGGAGAATGGCCTAGGATTTCGGCAGCGTGGGTTCGTGGTGGAAGAGGCGACATCGGCTTTTACGTGCGTGGGTAGCTAGGAGGGAGCAGAGTTCTGGGCAGTAAGGTATATGTAATTTTATTCAATTTAATTTAAATCTGAAATGAATTGTAAAAATGTATAGAACAATCAAGGAAAATTTATTTGCTATTGACTGATATTTTATATTTATATATTTAGTTATAAACGATTAAAAGAATTTCTTAAATGAAGGATGTAATTTTAGAAGTTTAGAACAATCAGATTTTTAGGAAATCTATATAGGTTATTTTTTTATAATTATATATATATATAGTTCGTAAAGAAATAAATATACGTTTACATATTTTAATTTTGCTAAATTATCTTTAAATTAAGGGTTTGGTGATTAATTTATTCTATTAAAAACTATTAAAATTATTTTTGTTACTAAGAAAATTGTCCGAAAGGAAATTTGTTTAAAATTTAATCATCAACTTAAAACTAAATTATTAGCTGAATTTTAAATTTTAAATTGGTGGATTGAATTGTTCGAATATTAATAAAATTATATAATTATTTGGCAAGGTCTAAAATCACGAAGAAAACTAGTATGGAATGGAAATGGATTGCAAACATCAACAAACAGAAGGTGAGTTAATCTCACTCATCTGGTTATAATTTTAATTTAAATGGTTAAATTTAAATAATTGGTTGATTGATTGTTTGGATTGGATGTGCAATATTATATATAGTAGTATATAATATATCTTGGAATGATTGATTTCCCACATTATATAGCGGATGAGACCCTATACGATTCATAATAGTGGATGATTTTATATAAATCCCATATGCCGCGATATTCCACCTCGAAGTGGAATGGATATTTTATATTGTGCTAACGTATGTGGATGCAAGGAAACAGGTTAGAGGGATCCAACTAGATTCCTCAACATTTATTTAAATAATGTAATATTCTCTATCATGATTATTTTATATTCTGTGATGAATTATATTGGAATATTGAATGCTGTGGTTTACTTGAATATATTCCGGTACACCGAGTTAACAAAATATATGGAATTGGATTTTTGAAATTAAAAGCAAGAGAATTTGTAAATGGAATAATTATAGAGAATTTAAATAAATTAAAAATAATCTGGATAAGAATATTAGTGGTTTTTAAAAAAAAATTCTAATAAATAAATTCCATACATGAAAAGGGAATTTTGAATAAACAAAAAATTAATAAATTTTAAACTTCAATATTATTATTTTAAAGAATAAAGCATTTATTTCAAATTTAAGATTTAAATTTTGAAAAGAATAAAGAAGAAATTCGGAAAAATCTAAAATTTGTATATTTCAGTTAAAAGATTTAAAATCAAACGGAAAATAATAATATAAAGTCCATAATTAACGAATTTTGAAATGAATTGAGTAAGTAAAGAAATTTATTTCAAGTGGAGTAAATTGGAAATCAATTTGGAAAATTGATTTACGTGATTGAAATCGGAAATTCTCCTTGGATAACCAAGTACGTTTTCAAAGTGAATTTTTAAATATAAGTTAAAGGTTTTAAAGATGTTGTAAAAATCAAGTTTTGGAAAATTTATTATTTCTAAAATATTTAAATTCTAAAGTAAGTATTTTCTTTTAATCTATTATGGTAGTAATTATATAAAAGTGACTTGGTATTTTGTTTTAAAAAATAAAATCTAGTTTTATATTTTATAAAAGTAACTTCATTTTTAAATATTCCTAAAGTATATGTTTTTAATAAAATATTGAAGTAGTTTTAATTTGAAATAAAGTATATTTTATAATAAAGTGTTTTTAAAGTGTCTAAAATCTAAGTGTTTTTAAAATTATTTTTAAATCTAAAAGTTTTGTGCTTGGTGATTTCAGTGAAAATAGGAAATACTTGGAAAATTTATTCTGAGAAAGGAAGATAGTATGAAACTAATTTCAAAAGGGTTGAAAAGTGGAAGTATATCTTGTGAAGATATTTTTGGAATTAATAAATAATTTAGGAAATTATTTATTGTTTGATGGATGTTTGTGAATGTTAATTGATAGTTAAACAACCGACTATCAATATTAGCCAATTGCGCCGATCGTTTCGAAGAGACCGGGAACGGGATTTATTTCTCGAAAACCACTTCGATCCGGTTTGTACGTTTTCGTGGAGAAGACGGGTTTGGATTCGAAGATAGAGCAGTGAAGTGCAAGGGCTAGTCGCTACTAATCCTGAGGATATTTCCAAAATGGATGTAGTAGGAATAGTGCCTTAGGTTCCGTTTGAACCCGGGACGGACTTTTATGGATGAATGTTTTCAGAACATCGTCAGGTGGACGATGAGCATTCTAAGAGAAACGATCTAAAAGGTAACACTTAGCCTCAATCCTCATCAATCAGGAATGACTGAAAATCAGGGGTTATGCAGCAAGGCTTGGTGGGCAGCACCCATTTGTGGGTATGGTCATCTTTGTCTAGATGTCCCTTTTTATTTCGGCCTGCTGTGCGGTTGCTGATCCCAACCATGGGGTGATCTTTCTTGGGATTATCCAGTAAGGGATAATCCGGGCCTTATGTTGCAGGGGAGTTAGGGTGGCTCCTCGGTACGCTGATCTAGACCAGGTACTGTGACAGGTGGTACCCTAGTGCCTAGTCATTAGTTGGAAATCCATTTTCCCTATGCGCCTTTTATGAGTTTTGTTTGTATTACCCACTCTGCGGCTAGTAGCTGGAATTTAATGAATGTAACAATTTAGGCTATTTTAATAAGTACTTGTATATAGACCCTATTATAATATCATAGGATTTTAATAAAAAGTGTTTTAGCTATCGTAAGGTAAAAACCCGACATGTTTATTTGTGGCGTGGTCTTACAAGATGCTTTTGTTTTCAAAAGTTTTTTGAAAATTTAATAATGAATTTGGGTGTGATTTCTCACACCGATATTCTAGACTGACTCGGGTGTTATTCAACTGTAATGCTCGGGTCAGACCGAGTATTATAGGATACATGATATGATGCTGTGGAGCTCAAGAGACGAGCTGGATGGTGATGCGTACTTTCGTATTTGATTATTATTCCATTGTGTATCCAGTTGTATGTTATTGTTGTGGAACTTTGATGATGTACTCTAATGATGTATATATAAAAGGATATAGATTTGTTTTGTGTAAAGGTCATTGAATAGTTATTGTATTTTATTCTGCTACGATGGTTAGATTCTGTTGTTGTTTTTTGTTTTCTCTTCTTCTACCTCTTCTTCTTTAACCCAAATGGTTCGTATTTCTGTTCAACTTGAGTTAATTTATGTAGAATTATGTTGACTCAAGGGGTACGAATTTGCGGGTCGTTACAATTTCAAAATTTGAACTTGTAATAAGGAAACTGACTTTGCCATACTTTCTTACTTCAGCAATAAATTGCAATCTCTTCGAGCCAGAGTAGTGATTCTTAAAATGCATCATGCGACTATCACAATACACGAAGAGCTAAGTTACATTCTACGGTGGACTTACTCAAATAGGGAGTGACTATGATATGACCGGTCACTCGCTAAGTGAAACCTGAGCTCGGGAGCAAGTTTTCACATTGAAGCCAAAAAAAGATTGATATACGGCAATCCTCTGATTAACTCTGGCTCCCAGAGTGCAAGCTGAAGTATAAACATATAAAATGTAAGCTCGAGGAGGGTGAACCCATCCATCTAGCGACCTCGCTTCCCACATTCACAAGCTCAAGGAGGGTGGACCTATCCACCCACGACCTCACTTGTTTACCCAAGGTGGATGTGACTCGTCCATCCACCATCCTAATCAATTTATCATTCCCAGAGTGCGAACGAGATACCAGAAAGTTAAAACAGATGTGATCAGCCATCTAGTAACTAATTCTAAGTTTATAGAGTGTGGACTGGAGTATAAACTTCAACTGGGTGTAACAGACTGCTCACCAACTAACTTTAAATCCCCAGAGCATGGACTAGATTATAAACAACAATCGGGCGTGAACTGACTGCTCACAATTCAATCTAAGTCCCCAGAGTGTGTACACAATTCCGGTCATTAAAAATGGTATAACTGACAGACCAAAAAACAATTTAAGTCCTTGGAGCGTGGACGTAACTTTAAACGTTAAGCAGACATAATCGACGGCCCGTATGCGAATTCAATCCCCAGGGCATGGATGTGATTGTCAATAAGTGAGCGAGTGTAACCCGACCACTGGAACTCATCTCTCTACCACTTAGTTGCAGCTGAGTGAAGCTAAAATTGTCAAAGGTGAAAAGAAACCACCGCCCGACCACTTTGACTCATCCCCAGGACTGGGGGCATGACTCCAGCACCAACAAACTAATCAAGAAAGTACAATGTTGAGGATCGACTTGATGTTTGGTTACGACCCAAAGCCATGACTCTAGGACTTAACAATCGGGCACAAGTCCAATCCAGAGATGGATGCTTTGTAACTGTGATGAAATAAAACTCGAGTGATGCAACACTTAAACAAATAAACTCGGAGTTGTGCAAAGAACAAAAGTAAATTCTATTTCATTTATCCTTTAAAAGCAAAATAGATACAAGGAGTCCATGCCAAAAAATCATATTAGCAGGGGCGGAACCCGCATCTATACATGGCCTACAAGAATGAAAAGAAATCTCATGACTATCTGCCAAAAAAGGGATGCCAAGATACACATCGACTCCTTGGGCTTCCTCTCCTTGGGGTCGAGCCACTGTAGCTGTCACTATGATGCCACTTCGAACTTTTGCCTTTACTAAGCTTGTCCCTAACCGGGGGAAGTGTTGTGGTGTCCACCTCCGAACTCATCGAAATGCGAATGCTTCCAGAATGCGTGGTCGGAGGGACAAGGGCACTTTCCGTGTGAGAAGATACGGGGGAACCCCAGTAGCGATAATCGTGCCACCAGAAGAGATCATGAATAAAGGGGTCGGGCTAGGTCCTGCCATTCCACCACCTATGATGTTACCCGTTGTTGCGCTTTCCATCTCAACACTAATTTCCACCATTATTGTGTCGTTATGATCTGCTTGAGTATCAGGTGAGATTTTTGCGGTCGGAGCTAAAGAGCTGGCCACGAATGCACTTCTACCCATAACAAATGGCCAGTCAAAAAGTGGATCGTTGTGGGTGCCTAGGAGCTCATCCACCATTTTCTCATTAAAGGAGAAAGGGCTCACATCAACTTCTTTCATCGTAGCAGTAGTAGTGGTCGTCGTCGCCTCTGTTATGATAGCCTCTCGCTCTTGGTTTGTTCTTGGGTTACAGGGGGCGTGGTCGTTGCTGCTTCTATAACTGAATGAGGATAAACGAAAATATTAGAAATTTCCTTTGATAGTACTCCAGATTTTGAACGAGTTCGAGAAGTGTTCAGAATACCTTCCTTAGATTGGCTTATGGCGGGAGATGGGGTTCCTCCGGACATGTGCCCGCGAGCCTGAGATTGCTGTGGCTGATCTGGATCATAGGCTGACATAGGTAGAGGATCAACTACATGAGTGCATTCAGGTTGGGTTGGCACAGGGATCTTAGAGCTTGTATCATGATGTTCAACATCAGAGCCCTCTCCAACCTCCAAGTGTTGAGTGGCGAGCTTCTCCTTTTCAAAAACGACAATGGCGTCATGAAGAACTCTCCTCTCTTCCTCGGTCAACACTCATTTTCCAGTTCGAATTCATCGAGGGATTCAATATGATGCTCTGCCTTCACATCGATCTAAAATGACACCAGGCACTATGTAGGTGAGTTAGATAATCATTGAGCCAGCTCAAATCATGATATTTCATGATGTTGACGTTATAGGTGATTAAAAGATCTTCAATATCGCTTTCAAGTCTGGCCTCCGCTGTCTTGGCCTCAACCTCAACCCTAGCCTCGACCTCTTGAGCTTTTGACTTTGCCACATCCCGCTCGTTCCAAGCCTCCATAGTTTGGTCATAGGCCTTCTAAGGATCTTGTTAGTTTCATCTCTTTCCTTAACAACTTCGTCGTATTTAGAGGGAAATGGAAGCCGTCGAAGCATATATTAGAAAACTCTCTTTTCATTGGCCTATCCAAGTAGCTCCCTCGCCTGTCAACTCTTTAACTTCCAAGGTTGTTGAAATAAAGGTGTCCGCCCCAGTTGTACGGTGCTGTTTGCTAGGTCTTGGAACTACCGAGGCACCGGTTAGCGTGAAGTCATAATAATTTGTGTCCCTGAACTGGGAGATGGTAATGAAACCCTGGGTAGAGGAGAGCATGATCGGAAGCAGCGTCTATCTCGCCTCCCTTTTTCTCTTTCTCATTCCCTCTCCCTTTCCTTGGCTTTATCTATCATAATAATCCCTCCCTTGGCTGGAATGGCGACAGTCGTAATCAGAGTCGTGCCTATGGAATCTCTATATGAGTTGGAGGATTGACGCGCAACACGAAGGCTGCCAAGCATTGACGGTTTCTTCGCCACCGAATTTGTAAGTGAAAAGAGAAATGGAGTTAGTCATCTCCAGAGATTGAACTTGTGGATATTAATTATCATGTACCATGAAGTGTATGCATGCATGTGTAAACCACCCGACCAACAAAAATTAGTTGCAATACTCGGAGAGGTTGGCCCTCCTAAATCTAGAGCACTTTGAAGCCCTTCCAGTCTGATATCTTATCAGAGTGACACATCATCTAGAATTGGGATATCTACAAGTACTTGAAAGGGGTTCACCATATGCGAGGGAAAAGCCACTGAAATTATAACACCGGCAGCTGGCAGAGACACGACCAGGGATTTCCCTCTCTTATATTGTGAAGTTGATAAGAAACCACCTTTCCCATCCTTATTCTTTCTGCATGTCGAGGACCATCTAAAGGCCTGACTATGGGTTCGTCCTCGGTGGACGGATCCTCTTTGTCACTTCGCTCAGTGATCACAATTCCAGGCACCCTCCATCTAGCTTGTCTCACTGGAGCCGCCCTAAGAGATCCTTCAAGTCCTATGCTCTTACCCCTATCGACCAACCTAATGGCCTTTAAATTCATCTGTAAGCACTTCTTCGATCTTCCTAAACTCGTCTAGCACCAACTGAAGGATACTGACAATTTTTGTGGCGACCAGATTTTTTCGATGCCCGAAAATCGACATCAGTACATCCACTGTATCAGATGCCGAGCAATCGGATGCCCGAAAACCAAACCATTAGGGTTAAAAAAGAAGGAGGTAAAAGAAAAAATAGAAACAATATCAGAATCTTACCAACGCAGTGGAATAAAATATAATAGATAATAACTGATCATTACACAAAAGAAAATTATATCCGTTTTATACATACATCATCAGAATACAACATCAGAGTTCAACATGTATAACACACAACTGGACAGTTATATTAACTTGTCCTCACCAAACTGACAATACAACTTACAACACGATGGAATCATGCATCAAGTACATATGCTATGTCTCACCATCCAGCTCGTCTCCTGAGCTTTACAGCTTCCTTTCTTGTATCTATAATACTCAGTCTAACCCGAGCATTATAGTTTAATAACACCTGAGTCAATCTGAAAAATGAGCGTGAGAAATCATACTCAATTGGATTATTAAAGTTTTCAAAATCCTTTGAAATCAAATGTATCTCGTAAGACCATGCCACAAATAAACATGCCGGGTTTTTGCCTTACGATAATGAAAACATTTTATCAAATTCGTCTGATATTATAATAGTGTCTATAGAAAGTAGAATAGAATCTAGCTGAAATGCTTGCATCTCACGTTTCAGCAATTGTTGGGCACAATCAAACTGTACAGGCGCTTATTGGAGATTGGACTCCATACAATGTAGGGCTACTGGGGTACCGCCCGTCACAGTATGTGGTCTAGGTCACTGTATCGAGGATCCACCCTGATCCTCTGCATCACAAGACCGAAGCTATCCCTTACTGGATAGTCCGAATAAGTTCACCCCGTGGTTGGGATCAACAACCGCCCACATAACATAAATAAAGGGACATCTAGATAAGGGTGACTTTACCCTAATTGGTGCTAGCCATTTAGCTTTGTGTGCATCTCCCCTGTTTTAGCCATTCTCGGTTGATGAGGCTTGTAGCTATGCATTACCTTTTTATCACACATTCACTTAGAATAATCATCGCCTACTTGATGATGTTCTGAAAGCATTCAGCCATACAAGTCCGTTCCGGGTTCGAACGGAACCGAAGCTACTACTCCTACTACATCCATTTTGGAATCACCCTCAGGATTAGTAGCGATTAGCCCTTACACTTCACTGCTCCATCTTCGACTCCCAGCTCTTGTCTTCCTCATGAAAACGTTCAAACCGGATCAAAGTTGTTTTCGAGAAATAAATCTCGATCCTAGTCTCTTCGAAACGATCAGCGCAATTGGCCAATATTGATAGTCGGTTATTTAACTATCAAATACATCCACAAACAACCATTAGATTAAAATAATTTTCTGAATTATTTATTGTTCAAAATATCTTTGCAAGATATCTTCTTCACTTCAGTCTTTTGAAATATGTTTCAAATCTCTTTTCACTGGCGGAATAAATTCCCAAAATTGTTTATTTCCCACTAAAAATTACCAAGTCCAAATACTCTAGATTTTAAAATAATTTATATCATTTTATTCTAAAATATTCTTTAAAACATTTAAATTAAAACAACTTAATACTTTATTCAAAAATATATACTTTAAAACTATTTAAAATAAAACTACTATATAAAATATAAAACTAATTTTTAAAATAAAAGTTAAGCCACACTAAATTTTAAATTAAGAGTTACGAAATTCTATATAAGTTTTCAAATAAAACTTTAACCAAACTATCTTTAAATAAATCTACTTTATAAAATTTAAATGTTGATAATTATCCTTAAAATCATAATACTAGCCAAACCTTTCAATTAATTACTACTATAATTAATTTAAATAAATGTATACTTTTAAAATTTTAAACAACTTAAACAATAATTTGTTAAAAACATTCCTTTAAACAAACTTTAAATTTTTTAACTTATACTAAAAATCTGTTTTGAAAACATACATGGCTTTTCAGCGAAATGCACTTCTCTTCCACACCTTTTATAAAAATAATCCACTATTTATTTTAAAAATAAGTTACCATTCCTTTATAAATTCCCACCGTGAAACTTATACTTCCAAATATTCCCTAATATCTTATTTCACTTTATAAACCCAGTTTATAAATTCCATAGTCTCACTCTTTTTAAATCACACTTTCAAACACTTTATTAATCTCAAAATCGATTTCCCAATTAATCCATTTCGAAATAAATTCCTTTACTTACTCAACTTATTCCAAAACCCATTAACTTCTGATTTTACTTCTAAATTATGGTTTAAAATCTTGTTAACTGAAAATACCAATTTCATATTTTTCAAAATTCCTTCTTTATTCTTTCCAATAAATTTAAACCTTGAATTTTAAAATAAATTATTTATTCCTTTAAATAATATCCCTTAAGTTTTAAAATTCATTATTTCCCCTTTTATTCAAAACCTCCTTTCCCATACTCAAAATTTATTTATTAGAATTTTTAAAAAATCACTTTTATTCTTTTCCAATTCATTCTTTAATTTATTCAAATTCTCTAGAATTAATTTACTTCAAAAAATTTCCCTTCTATTTCCTTTCAAAAATCCAATCTTATATTTTTGATACTCAGTATATCTAAATATAATCAATCAAAACATAACATCCAATATTTAAATTACCAATATAGTCTATCTCAATTTATCAGATCATATCATAGAATATTAAAACAAATCTAAATATTTTGAGGAATCCAGTTGGATCCCTCGAACCTGCTTCCCTGCATCCACAAATGTTAGCACAATATAAAATACCAAATCCACTTTGAGGTGGAATATCACGGTATAAGGGGTTATACCATCTCATCCGCTATTTTGCGGCGCATAAGGCCTCATCTGCCATATAATGCGGGAAATCAGTCACTGCAATATATATACTATATATACTACTATTAATATACACACTATCAAATCCAGTCTATTCAATCCATCAGCCAATAATTTAAATTAACTATTTAAATTGACCAGATATCCGAGATGAGTGAGATTAACTCACCTTTATTTTTTCACTCGCAATCCACTTCAATCTCGACTCGGTTTCCCGATTTCCGACCTTGTACACATATTATATGATTTTATTAATATTTGAAATAATCAAACTACTAATTTCCATTTCATAATTTGATTAACTATAAATCTAATTCTAACTAATAATTTTCTTTAAAAAGCATTTAGTAATAAAAAAAATTACACAAGTTAATTGAACAAATTTATCTCCAAATCCATTATTTAAAAATAATTAGTAAGTTAAAGATATGTGTGTATTTATTTTATCTTTAAAATAAACAAAAAAATCCAATTTTTATATAAACTCCATAAACATTTTTAAAATTCCATTTTCAAAACTTGGTAAATACATACATACATACATATATATATATATATATATTCATTTTTTACATATATATTTACTAAATTCCAATGAAAATAAAAATTTCTCTCTAACTTATATATAGGTTAAATTTAAATCAAATCTGCTTAAAATACTTCACTAGCTCAGAACCTCACCCCCTTTCTCGACCTCGGCCACCACGTGAATTACCATAACCCAAATCCCTCTGATCGACCGACATCTCAACCCCTTCCTTTGTGTCGTTGCGAACAGCCACCACGCGAGGCCCATCTTCCCAGAATCGTGATTCCTTCTATCAAACTTTGGTCGCCATCCACGAGATCTACGCCTCCCCGTGATGCCGTGAACCGCACCTCGCGTCTACCGCTGCGCCACAGTGTAACCACGCACTTCCCAGCCTTCACGAGGTCGCGATATCAAATCGCGACTTGTCGATTTTACTGTGAAAGAACGAATTCGATTCGTTCTACGTTTACTACTGATCAAAACTTGAGGGGACGAGAAATATCGAGATTCTAAATTGTAGATGAACGCGCTATTTTATTCACTTGCCATTTTATTTTTTTAGAAGGGATTCGATTTTGAAAGGAGGGCGGCTATTTATTTCTATTATGATTTGCTTGGCCATTGCTTTAGTTTTATTTTTTTTAAAGAAAGAAGACGCGAGTTTGACTGCAAAGGACACGTGATAACCCAGTTGAACATGTGCTTGAAGAGGTAAGCAACGGGTCGAAACCCAAGCTATAATTTTTGACTAGAGACCATTAACAATTTTAATTTAAATTTGAATTTCAAACATATTGAAATCTAACTAAAAATCTCGATCTCCTATCGAGGTGTGCCGCTAGGCTTTTATAATGTTAAACCCCTATTCCGAACGCGATGGAAAAGGTTTCGAGTTCTAATTCAATCGTATGGAAAAGATAGCTTTTTGGAACCAGTTATTATATTAAATTTCGAAATAGATTTCAACGCGTTTATCTATTTGATCACAAGACAACTCCAAATGCTACAAAATTTGAAACCTGATAATAGTACGCTATTACGGAGCCAACGTAACTTGTTTTGTTGAATTCCGAGACTGTGTCTCGGAAGGCTGTTTTTTAAAATATCGATTTAAACGATATAATTTCAAAACTTAACAAAACACCTCAAAAACTTAACAAAACTAGCTTCAGCACTATTGATATAAATTTTGCAAGTCTTTAAATTACTTTTAAGAGCTTAAAATTTCAGATTTAACCAATTACCCAATTTCCAATTTATTTAATTCAATAAGTTTAATTTCGAAATAATGATGATATTTGAAATTCAAGTTAAACCAATTTCCAAATATTTAAAATAAATTAAATATTCTAATTTCAAATATCCAAAATTTCGGATTGTCACATTCCTTCCCCCTTAAAAGAATTTCGTCTCCGAAATTACTAGTTAAGAAGGATGGTCCAATACCCATTTTCTATAACCAAACAGTTTAAACAACTTGCCACCACAGAACTTTTTTTTAAAGTCCCACTATCACTTCTACCAACTTCCCAAAACCTTCCATAGTTTTCCAACCAATATCACTTACCAAACCGTTAAAATTTTAATTTAAAACCAAATTTCAAATGATCAAAATTTTCTCAAAATTTTTCTAACTCCCTAAATTTTTTGAAAAAATTCGCCAACATCTCCTTTGCACGGCTAAATTGGTATGACTACAAAATGCCTCTACGGGCCCCCAATTTCAAAATAGAACAAAAAGCCAAGTGGCTAGACAAGAAAATCATCAAATTTCATACAGAATTCAAATACATACCTTTTTGTTGAGCAATTCAATTTATCTTCTAAAATCAAAAATCCCAATTTCCTTTTTCTTTTTAATACCATTATCTTACTTAGTCATTATATCCAATCGCAGACTCGAAAATCCTTTTATACATTTCTATGCATAAATTTCCATATCAGCTTTACCTATCCCTGTACGATGTACATAAACCATCCATACGCAATATCAAATCCGATCGCTTACTCGATCACACAATTTCACTTCAGAACTAGTATCGTCCACCCGACTTCCTAGTGCGGACTCAGATCTAGTTTCTTGATCAAATTGTCATTCTTCTTGTATAGCCACAAATTATGATAGAGAATTTCCAAAATCGATCAAAATCTATATCCAGGGTTCGCCCTCGAAAATCAAGTGGAAAATCCCAACTCGGATCGATATAACTATCTCGAAATTCTTTGCTCGAATTCTGGATCGAATCGCTACGCGAATAAAAAAATATACGTATATCCCACATATTTCTTTTCAATTGAGTATTAGCTATATCAATTCTCTTTTATTTACATTTATTTTGATTTCTGTTCACTTATTCACAATTACCCTATTTCACAACTCCACTTAATCTTAATTTAATTATTCACTTAGTATATTTTTCCCAGTACCAAATTTACTTAAGAATTTCACCATTCCTTCTTAAGTATAATATAAATGTTTTATATACCTCTTATGACTATTTTTACTTCACCACTTTTGTTTATCTATACTTTTACTCAAATTTCCATTTTCGAATTCATTTGAATTCAATTTCCCTTTCATTTTAAATATTGACTTCTATTTACATTATCTCAAACCATACTTAATTAACCATTTCTCAAATTAGTTCCACTTACTAATTTATTTAAGTCCCAATGGATTTATTTCCAAACTTTAAATTATTTTTAGTCTACTACGAATTAATTTTTCAACTTCACTTTACTTTACTTCACCCAATTTAAATTAAATATCATTCCAATATTCAATTCCAATTCATTTACTTACCCACTAATTAATCAGTTAGTTTACTTACTATTTTTTATTTTCAATCTTTTGATTTATTTAGTCTAACTCAACTATATTTTCCATTTTACTTTATTTAACACCATTCAAATTTAATTTCAATATCCAGTTTCAATTTCATTTACTTACAAATATAATTTCAATTGTTCATTCACTAATTATTTCCAACTAATAAATTTTATTTTCAATAACTCATTGTTATTTAGCCTACTTAAATTTATTTCCTCAACATTCACTTTTTATTTAACTTGGTTTAGTTACATTCTAATTTAATTCAGCTTTCAAGCTTCTATAAGTTCTCTAATTTATTTACCTTCTAGTGGCTAACTTCTTTTAATTCACTTTAATTAATTAGCTTACCTTTCAGCTTATTTTGTTTCCACACTAACTTTTATTTACTATTTACAAGTTAATCCCATTCCAGGCAAATTTCCAAACCTATAAGTTTCCAATCCTGTTTATAATCCATAAACATTTTTAGTCAAGTTTCCAGAGTTCAAACCACTACTTAAACACTCAAAACATTTTATTCCAATTCCAGAGTCTTCAACAATCATTTAAGTATTTCAAAATCATTTTGAAATCAATTATATCCAAAATCCTTTGGTATCAAATTATCCTTTGAATTTTAAAACCAAAATTAGTTTTGCAAACACTCCATTTTAAAACAATTTAGTAACAATTTCTCTTTTGGAAACTCGAAAATGGATATCGATGATGCTGTAGTCATCACCGAAGTTATTTTCCAGCGACCAAGAAGGGTTCAATGCTTTTATCTCTTCAAAACCCTTCAAATATTTTTAAATTCCAAATCTCTCCAGATTTCAAATCCAATCCAAAAATATTTCTCAAATAATATCACCATTACTCCTCCAAAACTTTTGAAATCATTTGCAGACTCAAAGGAATTTAACCTTTCCCAAAATTCCAAATTCAAAATTCATTCAATTTATATTCAATTTTACTCTGGAATTTTATTTAAATTGTAAATCACACTTATAATTCACATTTACAAATCTTATTCTATTTTATAAATTATTCCTTAACTTTGGTTATGTTTTAAATTTCTTATTCACGTTCTACACAATAATGATAATAATTTAATATTATCATTCCCTAACAATCAAGCAGTCATATACTATAATAATTTACAAAAATTATTTCTTTTATATACAAAAATAATTTGGGTAAAATTATTTCATTTACCCTATTTGAAAACAACACTGTGTCGGTTTATCTTGTTTAAGAGTTTAGAAACCCCTATCGATGACATGGCATCCCAAATATCGACCATAATCCATAAACACTCAATCAATAAGTCAACACAATATAAAAACAATCTTTATATTCACTAACAAATACGCGCTCATATCAATTACTACACTCAAAATCATTCTAGAGTACTATGGACTCTACTTCTAATGAGTAATCCCTACTAGAGCCAAGGTTCTCGCTTAACCTTCTGCTCTAATACCAAGTGTGCTGACCTATATTTTTCGACAGCTGAAAATCGACATCAATACGTCCACTGTATCAAATTTCGAGCAATCGGATGCCCAAAAACCGAACCATTAGGGTTTAAGAAGAAGGAGGTAGAAGAAGAAATAGAAACATTATTAGAATCTTACCAACGCGGCGAAATAAAATATAATAGATAATAACTGATCTTTACACAAAAGAAAACTGTATCTGTTATATACGTATATCATCAAAATACAACATCAGAGTTCAACAACTTATATAAAACACAACTGGACAGTTATATTGACTTGTCCTCACCAAACTGACAATACAACTTGCAACACGGCAGAATTATACATCAAGTACGTATACTATGTCTCGCCATCCAACTCGTCTCCAGAGCTTCATAGCACCCTATCCTGTATCCATAATACTTAGTCTGACCCGAGCATTATAGTTAAATAACATCCGAGTCAGTCTGGAAAACTAGCGTGAGAAATCACACTCAATTGGATTAATCCTTTGAAATCAAAGGTATCTCGTAAGACCACGTTATAAATAAACATGCCAGGTTTTTACCTTACGATAGCCAAAACATTTTTATCAAATTCGTCTGATATTATAATAGTGTCTATAGAAAGTAAAATAGAATCTAGTTGAAATGCTTGCATCTCACTTTTCAGCCATAGTTGGGCACAATTGAAACCGTACTAGTGCTTATTGGAGATTGGATTCTATACAATGGCAGGGCTACTAGGGAACTGCCCGTCACGGTACATGGTCTAGATCACCATATCGAGGATCCACCCTGATCCCCTACATCACAAGACCGAAGGTACCCCTCATTGGATAGTCCGAATAAGTTCACCCCACGGTTGGGATCAACAACCGCCTACATAGCCGAAATAAAGGGACATCTAGACAGGGGTGACCTTACCCTAATTGGTTGCTTGCCACTTAGAATTATTGTGTGCACCTCCCCTGTTTTAGCCATTCTCGATTGATAAGGCTTGAGGCTATGCGTTACATTTTCAGCACACATTCACTTAGAATATTCATCGTGCTCCTAACGATGTTCTGAAAGCATTCATTCATATAAGTCCGCTTTGGGTTCGAAAGGAAACGAAGGCACTACTCCGGCTACATCCATTTTGGAATCACCCTCGGGATTAGTAGAGATTAGCCCTTGCACTTCACTGCTCCATCATCGACTCCTAGCTCTTGTCTTCCTCACAAAAACGTTCAAACTGAATTGAAGTGGTTTTCGAAAAATAAATCACGATCCCGGTCTCTTCGAAATGATCAGCGCAATTGGCCAATATTGATAATCAGTTATTTAACTATCAAATGCATCCACAAACAACCATCAGATTTAAATAATTTTCCATATTATTTATTATTCAAAATATCTTCGCAAGATACGTTGTTCACTTCAATCTTTTGAAATCTGTTTCAAATCTTTTTTCACTCTCAGAATAAATTCCCAAAATTATTTATTTCCTACTAAAAATTACCAAGTCCAAATACTTTAGATTTTGAAATAATTTAAATCATTTTATCTAAATCATACTTTAAAACATTTAAATTAAAACTACTTAAATACTTTATTCAAGAATATATACTTTAAACTATTTAAAATAAAACTACTTTATAAAATATAAAACTAATGTTTAAAATAAAAGTTAAACCAGACTAAATTTTAAAATAAGAGTTACAAAATTCTATGTAAGTTTTCAAATAAAACTTTAACCAAACTATCTTTAAATAAATCTACTTTATAAAATATAATGTTGATAATTATCGTTAAAATCATAATACTTGTCAAACCTTTTAATTAATTACTACTATAATTAATTTAGATAAATGTATACTTTTAAAAAATTTAAACAACTTAAATAATAATTTCTTAAAAAAATTCCTTTAAACAAATTTTAAAACTTTTAAAATAGTAAAAATATGCTTTGAAAATGTACTTGGCTTATCAGGGAAATTCACTTCTCTTCCATACCTTTTTTAAAAATAACCCACTATTTATTGTGAAAATAAATTACTCATTCCTTTATAAATTCCCACCATGAAATTTATACTTCCAAATATTCCTTTATATCTTATTTCTCTTTATAAACCCAATTTACAAAATTCCATGGCCTTAGACCTTTTAAATCACAGTTTCAAACACTTTATCAATCTCCAAATCGATTTCCAAATTACTCCATTTTGAAATAAATTCCTTTACTTACTAAATTTATTCCAAAACCCATTATCTTCAGATTTTACTTCATAATTATGATTTAAAATCTTTTTAACTGAAAATATTAATTTCATATTTTTCCAAATTCCTTCTTTATCCTTTCCAATAAATTTAAACCTTGAATTTTAAAATAAATTCTTTATTCCTTTAAATAATATCACTTATGTTTTAAAATTCATTATTTCCCCTTTTATTCAAAAACTCATTTCTATACTCGGAATTTATTTATTAGAATTTAAAAATCACTTTTATTCTTTTCCTATTCATTCTTTAATTTATTCAAATTCTCTAGAATTAATTTACTTCAAAAAATTTCCCTTTTATTTCCTTTCAAAAATCCAATATTATATTTTTGATACTCAATATACCCAAATATAATCGATCAAACCATGTAATCCAATACTTCAATTACCAATATAGTCTATCTCAGATTATCAAATCATATCACAGAATATTAAAACAAATCTAAATATTTTGAGGAATCTAATTAGATCCCTCCAACCTATTTCCTTGCATCTATAGATGTTAACACAATATAAAATACCAATTCCACTTTGAGGTGGAATATCACGGTGTATGGGGTTATATCATCTCATTCGCTATTATGCGGCGCATAGGGTCTCATCCGCCTATAATGCAGGAAATCAATCACTGCAATATATATACTATATATACTACTATTAATATACACACTATCAAATCCAGTCTATTCAATCCATCAACCAATAATTTAAATTAACTATTTAAATTAACCAGATATTTGAGATGAGTAAGATTACCTCACCTTTATTTTTTGTTTGCAATCCACTTCAACCTTGACTCGATTTCTCGATTTCTGACCTTGTACACACATTATATGATTTTTTTTAATACTTGAAATAAATCAAACTATTAATTGCCATTTGATAATTTGATTAAATATAAATTTAATTCTAACTAATAATTTTCTTTAAAAATCATTTAGTAATGAAAATAAATTAAACAAGTTAATTGAACAAATTTATCATCAAATCCATTATTTAAAAATAACTAATAAGTTAAAGATGTACGTGTATTTATTTATCTTCAAAATAAACAAAACAAAAATCTAATTTTTATATAAACTCCATAACCATTTTTAAAATTCCATTTTCCAAAACTTGGTCTATATATACATATACATTTACTAAATTCCAATGAAAATAAAAATTTCTTTCTAACTTATATATATATTAAATTTAAATCAAATCCGCTTAAAGTACCTTATTGGCTCAGAACCTCCCCTTATTCTCGACCTCGGCTACCACATGAATTACTAGAACCCAAATCCCTCTGATCGACCGATATCTCAACCCCTTCCTTATGTCGTTGCGAGCAGCCACCACGCGAGGCCCATCTTCCTAGAATCGCGATTCCATCTGTCAGTCTCAGGTCGCCTTCCATGAGAACCACGCCTCCCCATGATGCCGCAAACAGCACCTCGCGTCTACCGCTACGCCGTAGTGTAACCACTCGCTCCCCAACCTTCACGAGATTGCGATATCAAATCGCGACTTGCCAATTTCACTATGAAAGAATGACTTCGATTCGTTCTGCATTTATTGTTGATCGATACTTAAGAGGGACGAGAAATCTCAAGATTCTAAATTGTAGATGAACGCGCTATTTTATTTCGCTCACCATTTTATTTTTTAGAAAGGATTCGATTTTGAAAGGAGGGCGGCCATTTATTTCTGTTTTGATTTGCTTGGCCATTGCTTTTGTTTTATTTTTTTAAAAGTAAGATGACACGAGTTTGACTGCAAAGGACACGTACTAACCTAGTTGAATACATGCTTAAAGAGGAAAGCAACGTGTTGAGCCCCAGTCTATAATTTTTGACTAGTCACTGTTAACAATTTTAAATTAAATTTGAATTTCAAACGTATTGAAATCGAGCTAAAAATCTCGATCTCCTATCGAGGCACGCCGCTAGGCTTTTATAATGTTAAACCCATATTCCAAACATGATGGAAAAGGTTTCGAGTCCTAATTCGATCGTATGGAAAAGTTTGCTTTTTGGACCCAGTTATTATATTAAATTTTGATATAGATTTCAACGCGTTTATCTATCGTATGATCATACGACAACTCAAAACGCTACGAAATCGAAACCCGGTAATAATACACTATTACAGATCCAATGGAACTTGTTTCGTCTAATTCCTAGACTATGCCTCGGAAGGCTGTTTTTTTTAAATATCAATTTAAACGATATAATTTAAAAACTTAACAAAACACCTACAAATTTAAGTTTAACACTTTTACTATCTTCAACACTATCAACATAAATTTTACAAGTCTTTAAATTATTTTTAAAAAGCTTAAAATTTCAGATTCAACCATTTACCCAATTTCCAATTTATTTAATTCAATAAATTTAATTGCCAAATAATAATGATATTTGAAATTCAAGTTAAACCAATTTCCAAATATTTAAAATCAATTAAATATTCCAATTTCAAATATCTAAAATTTCGGGTTGTCAAAATTTCCTAAATTGAGCGCCCTCGGGTCATGGAACTGAGGCTACAAAGAGGAACAAAACATTAAGCTTGGTATCTATAGAGATTAACCAGTTAGTTGCTGGAGGAATTGAAAAACTTACATCTAACTAGCCACCATTTTGCAAATCCTGGCAGGCACCGAACGCAGAACCACTTGGTTTTGAAGTAACTGATTTTGGTCCAAGTACCAATCATAATTTGACAGTTTCTAACTCCCTCGATGAATGTAAAGGAGGGATTATCTCCCGGCTCTTTACATTGAACAAGAATCCGACTTCCTTTGGAGTCGGGGGCCATAAAAGGTGCTCTATGAAGATGATGAATACGCAGTTCAGCAAAGCGTATCCATTCAGTGTAACTATAATGGGGCAATCCCTAAGTAAGATAACACTTCTCGTATGCATTGATTGAATGTTGGAAGCATCCCAACTGTGCATGAGAATCTGTTAAGAGCGCCCTTCAAGGGTACTGTTGGGCCAATCATCTGCCCCAGACATTATGACATCATGCTCGGCAATCCATGCCTTATACAAATTCTTCCCAACATGTCTTCGGAGATATTGGATGGAACAGAGTCTTGAGTATTCCTGATGAAAGCTGCCTTGGTACCTCGTCCGCATCTTGATTTTTGACTTCGACTGTGACAGCTAGCACCTCTACTATAGAAGGAGGTGGACTCTGAACCTCTTGTTGCTACGAACTTTCGGGTTCCATTCTAATAAACTTAGTAATGACCATCGTTAGGTGACAATAATCCCATGTGTTCCTCAATATGAAATGCATTAATGTGCTATGCAATGCCGCAAGATTTAAAAAGTGTTTGCAAGATGAGACTTCAAAATTCGATCGGAATGACCGTCATCACTGACCATCACAACCGTGCCATCAAGCTTTTGGAAATCAATCCAAGTTAAGATTCATTGAATATTGTCAAGTCATACTTCCATCGACGAGCTTCGAAGGGCAGTCAAAGATGAAGTGAAATGTTAAGTCATGTTATGCAAGGCAGAAGCTCGTCGGAGTCAAGTGATCAAATGTGCAAAGGTTTTCATGTCCATTATGAGTTAAACACGGATTGATCCCATAAGTATAATTCATATCGATCAGTTTGGAACGTGGGCTTCGTTTCGATCGATGGAAGGCAGTGTGTACACCCTCATATCGGTCATTCATGTGTACCTTCGTATCTATCAAAGGCATGATTTCGTATCGATAACCTTACGAGGTTTATTATCGATCATTCAAGACGTCTTCATCACGATCACCTAATAGGGTTTCGTATCGATCGTCTTTACGCAGCTTCATAACGACGACCATGGATCGATACGTAACTATGTGATTCTAGGATCAACAGAATTCCATGTCCCATATCGACACAAAAAGAGCTCCCCGCATCCTTAACCAATCGATACAAGTTCACATTCAAGTAATTCTTCCATTAATCCTTCGTATCCCTCCTCAATCATTCTTCCTAATCAACACGGAAGCTATCGCCCATCTTTATGAAGCTCCGGTCTAAATCCAACGATCCACGGCCACCACATCACCAAATTCAGTCGCAAATACGTATCAAATGGCATGAGAATTCAAGTCCTATCATTCTATGTTGGTTTTTTATCGATTTATTACCTAATTTAGGCAAGAAATTCGACGGATTAATGGAGTTGCTGATTCGAATGTAAGAGCAAGTTCCTTTTCTTTTGGTTCAAGCGATACAAAAGATGAGGTGATAGTAGGAAAGTAACAAAAAATTTCTAAGTGTCGAAGCATTTATAGAGGGAAAGCATCCCTTTGTCACTCGGTCATTTTGACTTATTAGAACCAATCTCCTCGAATTGACACAAAAGCCACTGTTCGTATCCACGTGCCAGCAGACCAAAGCAACGCGTGTTCGAACCTACATGGCGACCTACATGAAGTGCAAAGCAAAAAATTTATGGACTAATCGAGCCTACTTAGGACACATCGATGCGAGATGCTTTATTCATGTCCATTTAATACGACAACCATTTGTATCCATTAGTTCCATCGATACAAATGACCTTGAAACACCAAGCAAAATTCGTTTCAATCACCATCGATACAAAAACAATTTCCCAAATTTTCAGATCGATCCAGGAGAGGATCGATACAAAGAGATACTCCAAAGCAACCGTCAAGCGTTGATACAACTTGAATTTCATATCGACTAAGGAGAGAATCGATACAGAATTTGACATAGGAAAAAGGACAATGACTCGAGAACGTGCGAAAGTTAACGGGAGTATGGTAAACACGCATTTATGTATGATGAATTAACATTCAACTTTCAAAATTCACAGAAATTAAATGGTCACCTAGTTACAATCCCAACAATGAACAATAGACCTTCCTCATTCAACACTCAGTTACAAAAATTGTAACAACCCGCATATTTATCGATTTTATATTTAAATATTTTATTTAAATATTTTGTCGTTAATCGGATATTGGTCCGAAAAGCTACTTTTTGCAAACGGTCAAATTAGGACTCGAGACCACTTCCATTGAGTTCGAAATGCCGTTTACAACTTTTTTAAGTATAAACATTGATAGGTTTGGAGTTAGTGGAATTTCACTAACTTTTCCCGCTTTGGACTTTGGGTTAGTTTAGCCTATTAAGCCCAAGTTCCAACCCCCTTCTCCTCACTCTTCATAAATTTCCTAACTAACTCAAGCTTTGGCATTAATGGTGAAGAGAATGAGAAATTAAAACTCCAAGCACAAATTCAATTGCAAATCCAACATTCAACTCCAAATTCAAGTAGAAGATATTGGATTCAAGCTTTGGATTGCTTCTCCTTGCTTTCAAGCTTCATCTTCAGCAATTTTAGTGCAAAGGTGAGATTTTTATCCCACAAATCTAGTCTATATCTATATTGGACTGTTGGGAATGATTCCCTATCACTTTAGCATGTACATTTGCATTTGGTTTGGATTGGATTGGCGAAAAATTCCAACTTTAAGTGTTTTTGGTGAAAATCTGCCCTTAGGTCGCTCTGCCTTTGCTAGGTCGTTCGCGTGGAAAAGTTTTGGCCTTCAAATAGCTCGTTTCCGACCTAAAATGGCCTATAACGTTAGGTCGCTCAACGCTTTGGAATTAGGTCGTGGGTCGCAAGCTCCTTAGGTCGTAGGTCGTTCGAATGTTAGGTCGCTCGGCCCTTATCCCCTTAGGTCGCTAGGTTGCGACGTTTTAGGTCGTAGGTCGTATGGACCTTAGGTCGTGGGTCGAAAGCTCCTTAGGTCGTAGGTCGTTCGAATGTTAGGTCGCTCGGCCCTTATCCCCTTAGGTCGCTAGGTCGCGACGTTTTAGGTCGTAGGTCGTATGCACCTTAGGTCGTAGGTCGAATGGACCTAGGTCGTAGGTCGTTAACTTGTTAACACGTACGGCTCTTTACTACTTTAGGTCGCATGACCTATAGGTCGCTTGCTCCAGTCAAGTCGCTCGGCCACTTTGTTAAGTCGCTCGTCCTGTTGCTCTGTTAGGTCGCAACCTCTGTTAGGTCGGCCATGTTGGGTCGCGAGTCATCGTTAGGTCGCGAACACCACTAGGTCGTTTGACCCCTGAGACCCCTAGGTCGCAACCATTAGGTCGCTCGACCCTATTCCTCTTAGGTCGTTAGACCTCATTTTATCTTCACTAGGTCGTACCGTTTTGGACGGGGCGCTGCCCCCTGGACCCCCGCGACCTGACCGGGCAGGTCGAACTCCGTAAGCGGTGGCGTTGCCCCCGCACCCCCACCTTGGGGGGTTGCCACCCCCCCCCCCCCCCCGGACCCCCCTCCGTAGGGGATCTTATCTGAAAAACATTGAGCTGATTTTCTTGGATTTTATTCACATCTCCGTATGCGATTTTTGTGACTGATTGTTTCTACAATTGCTTCTGTGTTTTGTCACTTTATAATATAAAGGTTTAAATACTAGTAGTAAATATCAAAACTCTTTTAACAAACAATTTCAACTCTATTTTTAATAACAAAGCTCTTTTCTTAAACCGTTTTCCAATCTATTAGTATATACAAACCTTTACCTCACTCGGATGAGAAATCTAATTAAACGACTTAGTAAAACAAGTGGTATGAAACGCTTGCGTTCACTTCGTCGGTTAATTCTTGGACTTGTTCGATTGAACCTCTTGTGACAATTTTATTAGTGAAGATTTACAGTTTGTTCGTAAATATTTAAGTTAAGCAAGTGGTTATGGGACATGAAGCTAAACTTCTATATTTACTAGCTTAGTGTAGTTGACACTTCTCGTTGATCATGACGATCATTCTGATGATTTAGACTAGCAACTGTGCGATGTCTCTTGCTGCGAGGTTAGACTAGACACCACTTGTGTGATTCCACTCACACATACCTTTTTGCTTTTTGGTTAGTCTGGACCTTAATCTGTGTGATTCCATTCACACATGTGGGGTAGCTCCCCTTGGTCTTCGGACCGTCATGTGATAGGCCTCTTTCTCTTTTCTATGATTTCTGGACTTCTTGCATTGATTTCTAGAATTTATGTCATTGACTTGTTATGAGTACAAGTTTGGGGTATGATGCCCTTTCCGAATCTTTGAGAAGATTCTTGTGATATTGATTATCTTTTGTTAATTGATCTTCTGTTGATCATTATTTACATACTTATAGTGGTATGTCATTATGGATATTTATGTATATGCCATATCTTTTATGTTATATCATGTCATCTGATATTTATAGCTAGACTGACCCGTTTATTATTTTCTTAAATAATACTCGGGTCAGACCGAGATGTTACAGGTGCTTCTGCTTGACTTCTTCCTGGGGATTCATCACTCTGACTTTTGGCTAACTGTTTAGATTAGCAGTTTTTGTTGTATACACTTGAGATATAGACTCATAGTTGTATTCTTTTGTATAGCACGTGTTGCTATTCTTTTGTATTATCGTGGATCTTACTGACCACTACTCTGATGTACACTTTCATGTGTTAGTTATATATTCATATCTTCTTCCGCCTTTGTGATATGGATATCTGTGACTGATTTGTGTTATGATTATTTCTATATTTGTTTTCGAAGATTATGTATAGCCACCGTGTGATAAGCAATTACATGGATGGTCGCTCCTCAACAGCCTTATTCTCCATGCTAGTTGACAGCACTACACGGTAGTGTTCTTGGCTAGTGTGGGTATAGAGGTGGGGCGTCACAAAAATGCATAGTATAATCATTGGCAGCCAACAATTTGGTATTTATATTACCAAGAAAAAACCAATGGTTACATCTTTTTACGAAATGAAAACAAAAATTCAACAAATCTGATAGAACCTTTCAAACAGAAGGTCACAAATTTTCAAAGCATATCATCACATAAAACGTATTTTGGAGAGAAAATGTTATCCTGCTTTTGGTAAGGTCGTGACCACAAGGACTTGACTCCAAAGACGGTTCGTCTCGAAGATAGGATAAACATAGGTTCACTATGGATACTGATGAATTTCATCCAAGTCCAGATAGAGCTACAATCGATACGACTCAATAAGCAAAGCTATAAAATCCATAATCTCAAATTTCAAGTCTGTCGGAGTTCATATGCATGTGTTATGGATCATTCATGTTTCATGTGAAGGATGTTTTACTTCGTATCCACCAAGTTTCATGTCCATCAAGTTGTCAATTATCGACATCATATCCATCTGAACAAATAGCTACACTTCATATCCATCGATGAAGAAACATCATGTTCGTATGCATGGAAGATTGCCTCATTCGTATCCGCCCCACTCCTGCATTTCGTATCCATCACCTAAGTTCAGCTTCATATCCATCGATTGAAGCCGTTATGTATCGATCTTATTTATGCATTATATGTATCGACCAACCATCAATCGATATGTATATGTCATCCAGTAAGCGATGAGAAATGACACTTCCTACCGATGCAAAAAGGGATTTGAAGGGAGCGATATGAGTGAGACAAGCTTAAAACGATACGGATGAGTTCGCCTTGCATCGATACGAAGGGAAAAGTGACACCTTGATATGAACGAAGCATGCTAAGGAAGAAGACTCAGTCACTTGGCATGAAAAGCGGATCGATCCTAAAAGATATCACCACATCATTGGCCGTCACGTGTCAAACATCGATATGAAGAGAAGCGTCACGAATTGGATCGATACGAGTTCAGTTGCACCTTGAAGATTCAAACTTGCATCGATCATAACTCGAGTTCTACAAATCCAAATTCCACTAAATTTTTATATGAGCTTGCCTACTACCTCAAAAAGGTACCTGACCGATCCCGGCCTAAATGTACCAATTATTTATCGATAGGAACTCGATTCGTATCGCTCTTAGATCGAGTCGAAACTACCTGAACTCGATCCCGTGGGCCTACCCACGTAAGAGAAGAAGTCTTTCGAGCTCTGGGTTAGATATTTGCTACCTACACCTATAAATAGTAGCCCAAGACCTTCATAAAAAGGACTTTTGGCTTCTCTACATCGATACTCTACCGAAATTGCTATTGGGCTTTAGTTGTACTGTTGTAATCCACTTGTAACTTGCGAGTTATAATCAATAAATATCAATCATTTCATATTGGACGTGGGCCATGCGTTGGACAACTAAAAATTTAGATCTGCCTCATTTTACATTTACTTTCTTCATTTTATCTCTTCGAACGCATCCGAAGATTATTGTGCCCAATTTTGGTACAAACAATAGAAATAAACCAGACATTCCCCACATAGTAAATGAATTAAAGAAAATGAAAAATAATACCAAGCAAAAAAATAATATAAAAGCCAATTCTTATACCAGACCTGGGAATAAATTAAAGTTTTCAACTTTATGTAAAATAAATTTTACTAAGTAACATGAGATTCTGCATTATCCACGTATTAATATAATCAACAAATTAAAAGAACAATATTCATTATCTTACGAACTGCAAATTCAACTTTAGATTAGAAATTAGAAATAGAAATCATAACGAAAACTGCAAATTCAACATCAAATTAACTAAAAAGAGAAATAATAGAAAATGCCTTACCTTTAAATCAAATTAACTGAGAAAAGAAATAATATAAAATACCTAATCTTTTTCTAAAGAAACTATAATATTAAAAGCAAGAGTTAGGCAAATAATCACCGCATAATATTAATAAAATCATAAATAATTAAAGATGAATATAAAGTGTAAAACTATTGATGAATTCAATTAATAACTAGTTAGATTAAATAATTAAAGACATTAATAAAAAATTATTTGGAATTTTTTAAAAATTTGATTTAGATTAGGAATGAAACTATTTTTGAATCATATTACACATACGAACCTAAAAATAGGGAAGAGACGATATTATGAGAAAATAAAATCGAAGTGAACGAACTAGAAGATGATAAATTTATTGATATATCAAAATAATGAAATAATGAATGTGTAATGACCTGAAATTTTATCATTTTGATTTGTGAATATATAGTTAATTTTAAATATTAAAATAATGGTTTTAATAATTAAAATAACCCTATTTAATTTATAACTATAATGGTGAAATTTATTTTCAAGATATGTTTACAAAAATAATTAGTTAAAAGAAAATTATAAAATATGACTAGAAAGCTTTTTCCTAAATCTTGATTTTGGATCATCTAAAATTTGTTAAAAAGATAATAAAACACCTTAATATAATAAACACACATTTGTATAAGTAATAAGTTTTTAATTAAGTGTGTTAAAAGTATAAATATAAATGTGATTAAAAAAAGGAGTGAAAAGACCATTTTCACATAAATAAAATAAAAGGAAGAAGAAAAATAAGAGAAAAAGACATTTACAACTCATATTTGTACCAAGGAAGTGATGGAGTGTTGAAAAATGCATGATGGAGGGGGGAGGAACATATGCAAGAGGAGTGGAGGTAATGAGGGTGAATATGTGGCATGAATCTAGTGGATGGCAATCGTACTGGGGGTACTTTGGTAATTTTATAATTCCATTTTATCTAAAACCAATTCAACTTTTCTCTCTCTCTCTCCTCCACCATTTCATTTTCTTCTTTTTATAAAAAAATACATCTTCTATTAAGCTTTCAAAATCATGTTTATGCCTTCCAAAATATTTTCAATGTTTTGAAAATCACTTCTTTCTTACTTTAAATTCTTAAAAAAAACTAAAAACTACCTTCTTTCTTCTCCTAAAACCTCCCTTTTCGTTAAACAAGTTCACACCCGCCTATAGCCATCATGGCCAAGCCTTATCACCTTATGGCGAATTGAAATCCAGTCCGCATATCCTTTAATGGGGGCAATATATGAGTTTGGGCAATACCTTGTGATAAAAGGAATCTCTTGTTGTTATGCGCGACTAAACTCATATATATATCGCACCACCGCTATTATTTTTCACGATGTGGGACTATTCTTTTCAATGTGCACCCATTACCCACACTTAATGCGAGACACTCCAACAGATCTCTACCTTGGCTTTATTTTATATGCACCATCAAATACGCCAACACGATGGTTGCACCATATCGAGACTTTGTTTTTATGTCATTCTACTAGATCCAACGTCCATGATCGAGCCCCACCTTAAGTCTGACTACTTAAGCTTACATTGGTAGCTACCATGATTTACAGACCTTTTGCGCATTATCCATTGTCCCAGGCGTTACCATTGGCTCTGATACCATATTATGTTTGTGGCACTCCAACGCGTCCCCATGAATACGCGCTTCACTGTTTCGTAACAACACCCTCCTAATGAAGCTTCCGATGTGCCAGCGTCCCCATTGAACATCCCTCCATCACCTACCCGAACGGGCATAAAAGTAGTCTTCACAACACTTGCTTGTAAAAAAAAGAAATTCCTAGCATTACGTGCCACCAAGCCAAAATATATAACACATTATGCGCCATATTTCTTGCAATGTAAGACTTAACGTTCAACCCACGCACTCTCAAATGTGAGCCACACCTAACAAATGAGTAGGAAAGGAAAAGGTGATCCTTCTTTCCTTCCTCTATGCCAACTCCATTGCCTAATAGTACTATATTTAGCACTCTGCACATAATAAGAAGCTTAGTCATTATTGGAGGACCTTCCTAGCTAGCTTTACTATTCAAGGGAATTTAATTCACATTTTAACATTTGGTTTGTGTTTTTGTAACTCATTTTTACATTCCACTTTTTATCATATAGAAAATGCAGTATGTATTGCTAAATAAAATGCAATATGTATATTTTATCATGTTGAATAATCAGAATCCGAGAAAATAAATGTTCTGCAATTATTCTTCACTTATTGAGATCCATGATTGAAATAATATTTTACATATTTGTGTATGCTATATGAAATTAATGTATTAATCCATACTAAATGTTGCAAATATTAGTTGTTCTTATAAGGCACAAGACATTGTTAATTTTGGATTGGAAACATTTAGATTGCATTGTATGAACTTTATTCTACAATATTTTAAAGCTATTATGTAAATAATTTGGTTTACCGTATGATGATGTTAAAACAACTAACAAGTGTTGTAAGAAAATGAAGTACAATGTTTTGTGCAAGAATAAGTTACTATTGTAAGATTTTCACTTCCTACATTTAATTGGATTTCAAATTTGATGATTAAATTTTTTATTTGTATCATTTTCAGCATTCAATTGTTAATTGTTCTTTCCATCACGATTCTTTACTATATTTTGTTTTTTAATAATTTAAATCATTTCTTTTAACGTATTATCGTTATGCTCTCAATTGAAATTGATGAAAAATTACAACATATGTTTCTTTTAGAATTACACAATTAAATGGTCGGTTTCTTCACTATTATGCGGTTGTACTAGTGTATGCTCGGATATTTAGAGTGCATTTATATGATTCATTTATATGATACACATACAGGAGCAGGACGTCACCATGTCACCTTATTTAGTATGTTTGAATTGTGAGAGATATGAGTGTACAATTTGTCAATTTCTATGACAAAAAACTATCCACACGTTTTTTAAATTTCTTTCGAAGATCCTGGTGGTGTAGTTTGTCCAATAGCTATCAAATACAACCAAATATTTGTATGAGTGGAGTCTTTTTTGTTTTCCGTACATGAGTTTTCAGGAATGCATTCAGTTACTTATCAATTAAAATATTCAAAAAATAAAATAAAATGCAACACTCCTTACATAAAAAAATTATAATATTATTTGTAGCAAATTCTAAGCTCTAATCTTAGCTTAACAAATTCCTAGTGATGTTGTTAACCACCTAATTTTGATAGTGTTTTTATTACTACATTGCATGAACTAATAATTTGATGCTCAATGTTTCACCATGTTTGCAACACCATAACATAAAGTAAGTTGTAGATAGTTTGCTACTTGATATTTTTATAAATACTGGTGTTCATTCTTTTTTTATAATAGGTCGCGTCCATTCTTTGACAAGCGATTGTCTCGCATCTCGTTCCCTTTTTGTCGCTTAGAATCTTGCTAGAACTGTAAGTATTTCATTAAATGTTTTTTGCCACTTCTCTAACATAATATTGAATTGATTTGGATGATGATGTAAATAGGTTTTAACGCTGTTAAATTATTAATTTACGGCAGTTGAGGCATGCACTGTCTACTTTAACTATTAAGGGCATTGTATTTATATATGGAGATAACATGAAGGGGTTGTGATGCAATTTGCTGGATGTAGAGATGAAAGTAAACGTAGTGACGCTAATGGTAATATCTACGTATTTAAAGGTATCATTACTCTTTTTGCTTTATTTTGAGAATAATTCATTAGGATTTTTTATCATATTGAATTATTCTTTATTCAAAATAAAATAAAATAAAATAATTAAAATGGCAGCAATCATTTATATACACTAAAGTAAATAAGTTTATAAAATTTAACCAAGTCAAAAAAAATTCATAAAATAAAACAAGGCAACTAAGTTTTATAAAAATTAAATAAATTTGTAAAAATTGAATAAGTTAATTAATTCTTATAAAAATTAAGTAAATTAATCAATTTTTATAGAGAGTTGGCTAAGTTTTATAAAAACTAACTAAATTTTAAAAAATTAACTAAGTTAAATAAGTTTTATAAAAATGAAATATAAGTTTTAAAAAATTAAATAAATTAAATAACTTTATAAAAATAAACAAATTTAACTAAATTTTATAAAAAATTAACTATATTAAAAATAACCAAGTAGACTAAGTTTTACAAAAATATAACTTAGTTTTAAAAATTAACTAGGTTAACTAGTTCTTAAAAAGATTAAAAAAGTTTATAAAAACAATCAAGTTTATAAAATTTCACAAAGTTGACTTTATTTTATGAAAATTAATTTATATAATATAAAATTACAACCATGAATACTTACAATGTTATACTGGATCCATGTAGTAAATAAATAAGGTAACTATATTTTATAAAAATTAAACGATTCTATAATAATAATAATAGTAAATTAACTAAGTTTGTAAAAATTAACTAATTTTTGTAAAAATTCAAAAAGTTTATAAAATTAACTAAGTATTATAAATATATAAAATACAAAAAATCCTTCTATAATAATAATAGTAATAATAATAAATTTTATAAAATAAATACGATTTATAATAATAATAATAAGTTAATTAAGATTTATAAATATTAAATAAGTTTACAAAAATCAACGAAGTATTATAAAATTTTAACTATTATGTACATTTATGTAGAATAACAAAATTTATAAAAAGTAACTAAGTATTATAAAAATATAAAATATAACTAAATTTATAATAAAAATAATAATAAATTTAAAAAATTAACTAAGATTTATAATAAATAACGATAACTTAACTATGATTTATAAATAGTAAACAAGTTTATTTAAATTAACTAAGTGATATAAAATTTCAACTATTATGTACATTTATGCAGAATAATGGCATGCATAATTGACCTTCGTCTTCTTTAGAATGCAACATTAAATTTGGTAGGTCCATTTTTCCAAATATAGATTCCTATCTTCCCAGTAATCTATTTAAATATTTTGAGAAAATTTCATTGCCTGGAGTATCAAGAAAAAAAATCAAGTTACTTATTTTTTAACAAAGTAAAAACTAAGAACATAACAAAGTAAATTGGTAATATATTATGAAATTCATTTTTCGAAAGAAGGATTGGTTTATAGATGTTATCGTCGTGCTAGTATATGTTGCTTACATATAGCTTTCGAATATTCCAGGTACTCGATACTATAAACCATTCTTAGCATCATCTACTTGTATGCACCTACCAAATGGTTATTATCTTCATTTACAAAATGTGATTCTCTATAGAAAAAATAATATTCCAAGGCTAACTCATATAACTGTACTTACCAAGTAGATTTGAAACTACCGTTTAACCAAAATAAATGATACAAACTTTGAAGGAAAGAAATTAAATTCTTAAAAAGCTTGAGATTTGTTGCGAAAATGAAGTACCGAAACTTTAATAGGAAAAGTATTTAAACATGAATTAGGTACATATCAACAAAATAATATATTAGGTATACATTGTAGATATATGCCAAATTGCATGTAAAAAATAGCAAGAAATATTAAAAAAATATCATTTAAAGACAGATACTTGAAACTAACAAAGTATTGAGAAAAACTAAGTATTACAAAAATTTAATTATTATAAAAACTAACAAACCTTCGAAAATTTTGGAGGCTGTGTCTATACACTTATACATGCTAGCAGAGCATGAATCAAGATATCTGATTGAGGCGATTTTAGTCCAGGCACAAACGATAGGTATCACATGTAAGTATTTCTGAGATCTTCTATTTAATTTTTATTTAAAAATATATTCGTTGTGAGTTTAGGAAATTTCTACTTAAATACGTAAGAAAGTGATAATTGCTGGAGTAGAAACAATCCGACGTTTACATCATCAATAATATAATGCTTTTCTATTGACACTTTATATAAAGAGTTATATTGGATCTCCTGGTCTACATGGGAACCATAACAGTAGTGGACTAGATGATGTAGCTAGTTTGTAGTTGTATTTGTTTAATTTGACATATGGATATTGTGCAAATTTGGATAAGTTTATTATACATAATATCTTAAATTATTTAAATGTGTTATGTGAATGTTGTTTGAGTTTTATTTAAATATGGTTTATATATTGGCTAATTGAAGTATATCAATAAAGATATTTCTACAATATTACAGCATAAGTACCATGTTCTAGAAAATCAATAAAACAATATATAGCTTTCGAATTTCATTTATGTTATGAAAAAGACCATCCGTGGTGTTTCGAAAACGCTGAAGCAATTTTGTAGCATTTTTAAAGAATATTGTCCAACAACAAGTCGTGATTGGGTTAGGATGTATCGCAACATTCTTCAAAACACTGCAAAAAAGTAAAACGTGATATGATACTTTTTTGCCTGTTCCCGAAATGTTGCGATATACATCCTATTATAGTTTGTTATTAGACAGCGATCTTCATAGCATTGCGAAAGTGTTTTGAGTGTTTTTAAAATGCCGCGAAAGGTCTTTTTTGTTGTAATAATATCAAAAGTATAAGTATATTCACAAAACGCTACATTTTCAATACTTAGGAAATGTACCCATATACATATCTCAATGGCATAAGTATATTCACAAAAATCTTAAAAAATATTTTATTTTCAAAACATAGTTATTTGGGATAAAAACAAATATCATTTAAAACATTGATAATAATAACCCAAAATACTTTTGTTGTAAGTAATCAGATCGTAAGTATATTCACGAAACGCTACATTTTGAATACTTAGGAAATGTACCCATATACATATTTCAATGGTATAAGTATATTCACAAAAATCTTAAAAGATATTTTATTTTCAAAACCATAATTATTTGGGATAAAAACAAATGTCATTTAAAACATTAATAATAATAACCCAAAACACTTTTGCTGTAAGTAAACGGATCGTATGGAAATTAAATCAAATATACGTAGCACCACTTTCCGATTTTAGACTATATCATCCCAAGATTAACAATGAAATCAGGCAAGTTAGAATATTATCCTTGCTTCAACACACATTCTTAATTCTCAAGATAGAAATGAGTTTCCATATCTTGGAATATGGTGTTAGGTATGAAAAGAATACCTTCCATACCACCATAATTTAGATTGATCATTTATGAAAATCAAATCGCATTTTGTTTTACAAACTCCCTTTTATAAAACTCTTATATGTATAAAACTCCTTAATAAATTCCTAAATTTATTTATAACATTTTTTATAAAACTCCAAATTGTTTGTTTTATAAAATTCCTTTCTAAATTAGATTGTTTTTTTTAAATAAATTTTATGTCATATTTGCTTTGTACATGAATACACCTTTTATTTCATTTGTATGTGCATATACAATGTTGAAAGAATTGTTTTACCCAATATTTACACTATATAAGTTTCACCTTAATGGTTTTTAAAAGCCAAATATTTATTTTAAAAACATTCATTTTAAATTTAAATTCAAATTCCAATTCACTTGAATAAATTTAAATTCAATCTTACTAGTATATGTATAAATTTTTTTTTTAAATTTAGTTGACTTTTTAAAACACTCATTATTTCAAAAGTTTAAAATATATTATTAATCTATGTTGATAAATTTTAGGATCTTATATATATATATATATTTCTATAAGATATTAAATATACAAATTCAAAACCCCAATTAAATTTTAAAATCAATACCCAATATTTATCTGTAAAATACTTATTCTTAAATTTTTTTAATTCAACATTCTATTTAAATGCTTTTCTCAATTATAATTTATTTGTATATTTCAAACCCAAACAAATTTTAAATAATTTCACAACTAAATCAAAATTTTCTTTTCTATATTAATTTCCATTTATTTTCAAAATTTAATCCCAAAGATCAAATAAAGTATTAAATTAATCGTGCTTAAAAATCCGGAATGTTACAGGTTCCCCTCCTTAAATAAATTTCGTCCTCGAAATTTGCAAGGAAGACGATAAAGAAAAGATGAAAGATAGAGAAATATCTTCCCAAATCAAAATGAATATTAATTCTGTATTTGGCTTACCAAATCAGAATATCGACAATATGAGAACAAACTCATACAATATTACACAAGAGATATTTGGGTCCATCGGTCTACGGATATACGAGGGCATTGATTAGTTCGAAGGGATAACTAATCGTTTGTAGAATATATTGGATCCCAGAGAATAGATAGATGGATTTAATCTTCCATGATTCCCAAACACTAGATATGAATTCCAAATTCAGGTCGGAATACTCCAAAATATATTTCAACATGTCCCACTTCGGACTTTGATCAACACAAGGAATTACAATAAAATTTCAAATTTGGTTTTAACCTATATTGTTTTATTGACCCAATTCAAATTTATCCTTATTTTTGTTAACTACTTTACTTAATTTAAAATTTCCCATTTATTTAATTTAAATTTTCAATTTCAAATCCATTAGAGTTTAGATCGAAAAGCTGATAAGAAACTGATGAAGAAACGAAGTAAGAATTTTCTACAACGATTCGTAAGGTCACCATCGCACCGAAACTTCTTTCTGGAGCTGTCACGAATATATCGAAAGAATTTAGAATCGAATCAAAGGAGATTGATAGAGAAATGTTGTTTCCACTGTTGCAGGGCATTGACCATTTGGACTGGTATTTCCCTGTCCCCTATCTCGTCCTCTTCTTGCACTCATACTCACTATCAGTGAATAGTAAGAGAATTTACTGAGGCATTCGAACGGATATCTAAAGGATATACTCATTCTAGGGTATACTTCACCCTATCTCTAATGAGCTACTTAATGTGTTATACTCCTGAGCTAAAGTTTTACCCCTCAGCTCTGATACCAAATGTGACGATCCTGACTCGGCCTTCGAAAATCGCCACCGAATACGACACTCGTATTCAAATGCCGCAGATTCAAACGTCGAATCTGGTTCGCCGGAGCCTATAACACATTAAGTAAAACACAGCGGAAGAAAACAGAATATCATATATCAATATACAACATTTGATACAATATCTGATACAATATGATACAATGGAAAGATATAATGAATATGCATCAGAGATACAACAAATAACAGCGACAAGAAAGGATAACACTAGCAGCGGAACAAAAACTCCAATATGGTCTTCAAGAAAGAACTCCATCTTCAAAACGCCAATCCAGAAATAGCTCGAACCCCCTATCATGTTCGCTAAGAGAGCAAGACTGGAGCACAAAGGATTGCCACATCCTAGGCTGAAAGCTATCGAATCTACACCTACTATTGATTATCTGAAAACCCAACTCTAGACTGCCCGTGTGGGAAAATAGTGGGCACCCAGAGTTTAGGAAAGGAACAATAAACTCCAGGTCAGTCATGGGACTAGTATGAGCAAACAAAAGCATTTGGTCTTTTAAAACAACAAAGGAATTTAAATTTGAAAATCCGTAATGCTTTTTAGAAAATGAAACTACCATAAAGCCTCCCGCCACACACACAATGCAAACGCAGACTTGGAGGAGATTTCTCCTTATGATAGTCAAATATGCTTAATACGAGAAAATTTCTTTGATATTATTACTATAAGTGCAAAGTGTGGAAAACCATTTCGAAAGTATAATATAAATCCTAGCCAGCATACGACATTTCATCGCATGCCTACTATAGCTACCATGTTCAATAGCAGGTTACCGCCACATTCCATGGCAGGTTATACAACTAAAACCGTACAGGGCGCGTATTGTTTTGATTGGATTTCCAACAAATGGTCAGGCTAAGGAACTTCCTACTGTCTATGGGATCGCCTCTTGCGGGACGTCCCGAGAACTAACGTTACGGTTAGATCTCTGCCAACACAAGGCTGGGTTACCTCTGTAACTAGGTAACTACTACTCGAGCATGCCATCCCCCGGTCCTTTGGGACCTTTATCCAAGGCGCCTCTAAGCAACAACCACACAGTAAATGAGATTGGAGCTACCACATAGGTAAATATCTAGGCTCCATACCATGATACCACCCTTTACCAGAAGGGAATGACACACCCTAAAGGGCGCGACCCTCATAACCTTGCCGCATCTTTCCTGTTTCGACCATTTCCGGGGTGTGAGGTCCTGATGCAGTCTCGTCCACAAAGCTACGCTTTATACCAAAGCCATGCTTCGATCACAAATGATCATTATCAAACAGCAGCACTCAGCATGCCACATTACCAAATTGGGAATATATCACTGATAAATATCAACTACATAACCTCTGAGCTCGTGCGTCTCAGAGAAGGGTGTTAAGCTAAGAGAATAAATTCTCCGCCACCAAGCAGAAATGTATTTGATAGAGATCAGTTTAATATCTCAAAGTGTAATATCGGACATACGACCATACAAGTCCGTTCCGGGTTCGAACAGAACCGAAGGCACTTCCGAAGAAGCCCTTGCAAATCCGGGTATCCACAATCCCGATCGGACTTCCCATCACTAAGGGAATCTCTATACCGTAGCTACTCGGTGCAGAGACAATTGATAGGTTATCCTATCGTTCTCACAAATACCCGGTCTTCACCACCGGTCTTCAAATGCAATCCATAACGTCGCACTATTCAGAATGGGCTATATGACACAAGGTCCTCTCCCGGCTAAACCGAATAGCGAGCGCAATATTTTAAAATATATGGATATGGGATTTCAGTTAAGTCACAACTTGAAAATCCAAAGCTTTTCTTTCAAATGGTTATCAAATTACCATTTTAAATCTTTAAACAAAAGATTTATTTCACAAAGTTTCACCCAGTTTCACAAAGGTCCATTTATAGATTTCCAAAACAAACTTCCATTCCAAATGGATTAACTCATTAAATCTTTAAATTAAAGATTCAACTTATAGCTTTCAAAACACGTTTCCAAAGATATATCTATAACTTGGAAAACCATTTTCATTTTAGACTTGAATCCTTTTAACATCAATTGGAAGTTCATTCCTTATGTGAAAGCTTTTATTATTTGAAAACGAATAGTTTTCATTTCTGAAAAATCTAATTTTATCTATACAAGTTGAAATCTTGGGTTGAATTTAAATTCCAAAACATCACTTTTGAAAAGGTTTAAAAACCCATATAAACCCATTTATAAGTAGAATAACCCTTTTTAACCCATAGTTTCCAAACCATAGAATTCAATCCCAAATATTGAATTTAAATCAAATTATTAAAACTCAATCTAGTTATTCAAAATAACTATTTTCAAAAGCTTCAATTCTAATTCCAAAACTATTTTGGATTCAAAAATACAATTTTTAAAACTATTTCAAAAATCTGTGACTTAACCCATTTCCACGTGCAATCCATATTTGTGTGTGTATAGTGTGGTCCAGGGTTCAACACAATAGTGCACAACATCAATCATCACAGATTCAATCATATCGATAAGAGGTATATCCCATAACACTTATCTTACTCACAAATTCAAAGATAAAATAAATTTATCAATCACAAAGATTTATCATTACAATTCGATGTGGGTTTCGGATAACCAACTGGAATCCGACTCCCTGCCGCATCGAAATCCAAATGTCTTTCTACGGGTCAAGGGTTTGCATATTCATATAACGATATATACATCACAGACATAACAACTTAACACTAAGCATTACATAGCATCACATCACATAACAAATATCAATCCATCACATAACAATCAAACATCTTTAATTAAGATGAATAAACCATGTGGTTATAAATTTATTACCCACAATGATTACCTCTATTTGAAATCTTTAAATCAATGATTAATTATCATTAACTATAATTAATTAAGTCTTAACCATCTTCATCTATTAATCATTTATTTAATTAATTATATTAATTAATTATCCTTTAATTGTAATTAATTAAATCTTAATTACTTATTCCTCAATTAATTACTTTAATATAAAAACTTCTAATTATTGATTAATTAAATCTTAATTATAATTAATTGTCCTTAATCGATTAATCAATAAATATCATTATTATTATATTAATTACAATAATTAATTACTCCTTAGTTAATAATGGTTTCTTAATCACTTTAAGTTAATTAACCTTAATTTATTATTCTTGATATAATTACCACATTAATTAATTTTACTTTAAAGTAATTAACCCTAAATATTTGATAAATCAATCTTTAATTATCTACTATAATTACTCTCACTAAGTAATTATTATTTTATTTAATCATTTGTTTATTACTTGATTAATTAACTTAATAGTTTAATGAGTCCAAATCATTTAAATCCTATTTATTTATTTTTAAGATAAAACATCTCTTACTTAAATAAAGCATTTAAAAACAAATTCAAATCCAAAAATTTCCTTAATTTCAAAACTGAAATACAGATTGAATCTTTTATTCTAAATTTAAACTTAATTCTTTAAAGCTTTACTTACATTTTTTCATCTTCATTTTAAAACTCAAATTATTTAACCATTTCTCAAATAGTTAAACAAACTAAATTTTTAAATTTTTTTTTATTTAAAAACTGAAATTCAAATCCAATTCCAGATTTTAAATCAGATTCAAACTTATTTTAAAACCTATAGTTTACAATTTAAAATTCCAGTTTAAATTCAAAACCAATATTCTTTTCTATACTTTAAAAAAGTTGTTAAAACTAAAATTAAAAATTATTTCAAACTCAGATTCAAATTTCTTGAATTCAGATTCAAATTCAGATTTAAACTTAGTTTAAAATTTTTAGTTTACATTTTAAAACTTGTTTTTAAAACTTTAAAACAGAACATGTTTCTGTTTTTGATTTAAAACCCTGAAAAAACTTTAACCCGAGCTGCCCCCTGCTTTACTTCGAGTAAAACACTCCAAGACTTCGAGTCACTCACGATATTGCCTCCGGAAAAAAAACTTGAGTATTTGCCCTCTTCTTCAGCCAAAACACTGACACAATCCACTACCATGGGCACGTGCCCCATCATCGCAGCGAGCTCCGATCATCATCGATGATCTTCTCAGGTCGGCGAGCACCCCCGCATCCCATAATGATCAACAATCAATCGATACTAACTCGAATTCGAATTCGCATGTTCATCTTCAAACCTGGAACCGAGCCTGGCACCACCTCAACGAAACCTGTCAACGCCATGTTCACACGCCTCCGGCCACCGTTTCCCCTGAAATTCCAGCGAAGACTTCGAATACCCACCCCTTCCAGTACCCAAGACATTATTGAACTTGATCAACCATAAATGCCGTAAAGATTGATTCTTCATAGCCCCGTAAAAACTAGGGTTCAAAACTTTGAATCCCAATCACAACATTCAAAAAGAAATACACAACAATCTGATAATTTTCTCAACATCCCTGATAACTCCACCACTTCCAGGAGCAAATTCAACTCAATCGAACACATAAATCAACAATGCTAACCCATAATGTAAAATACAGTGAATGTGGGACTGCTCTTTGGTCTTGACATTAAAAATTGAAATTTTTGGTTTAAAATTCATATTTTCCAGTGATAATTCAGTTTATATAATTGTTTCATCCAATTTCAACATTCGATTTCAATCATTGATGTCAAAATGTTACTGCATTATTTGATTTCCAGATAATTTTCAAATACCAGATACTTAGATCTATTTTTAGTTCTTAGTTTATAGTTAAACTAACCCATTTCGTTTGAATCCAAGTCCTAACAGTAGTTTAAATAAAAATAGCTTGAAGTTTTGATTATAACTTGGATTTTCCAGTAAGGAAGAATAGAGCAGATAAGTGCAATCAGACATGCACAATTTCAAAGCATAACAAAACATATTGCATATTTATCTACACAGAGGCAACCATCATCACAAACTCATATGCAACGGATAATTAACTAATTAAGTTTTAGTAAGAATGTTTACTCACCATCTTACTTCATAAATCAACCATAGGCATTTTAGCATAGATTAAAGGTTTTAAATTAGAAATTTGCTCACAGACATACACACACTAAATCTATGTATACATTCAACATGGAGGCATATTCAAAACCATACCAAAACATTATCACATGAAATCAAGATGTGAACCAGATTTTAAAGATTTGGGGTGTAATTTGCTCACCTGAAGTTGCAGCAGAAATAAAGAACAGAGACAGGCTTTTTATTTTTAAATTTGATCTTTGCTTTGCTGCTTGCCTCAAATTGAAACTAAAATACATTGATTTTGAAATTTAAATCTGCAACTTGAAATTATAACACTTTGTTTAATCTCTAATGCATGCTCTTGTTTATTCAGTTTATCAAAACAAGAATTTTAAATTCACTTACTGTTTTGAATAAAACAGAGAGCTATTCCCTGGATCTTGAAAAACTGCAAATAGTTTAAGCTTTTTATCTTGATTACTTTGCTGCAAATGATTGATGGATCCAATGGTTAAATTCTTGTTTTCATTAATGTTTGAAAAATTCAAATTAAAAACTTTTAAAAGAAAATTTTACTTGCCTTCATTGATTTTCCAAAGAACCTTGCATTGGCAAAACTGAAGCAAATCTGCAGGCTTGGCTTTTGTTCTTCCAAAGCTTGAAGATTGTTTTCATGATTTTTCAGGTGTTTTGAATTTCTTTTTGCTTGCCTGAACTTTAATTTGCTCGGGTTTATGGCTTTGAACCCAGATTTGCTTTTCCAGGTTGCTATTTTCTTTTTTCTTTTTTTCTTTCTGGTTTTTCTTTCTTTGTTGAGATTTGAAATGCAAAATCTCTTATTACTTGTTTGTTCAGATTTGCTGAGATGTTTAATATGATTGCATATGGGGAAATGAAGAGTTGTTGTAATTTTTTAATTTTAATATTTTATTTAAACAATTACATTGAATGCCATTTGTAAGAAATCATCGTAAACTCTAGATTTTGTTAATCTCTTTACTCCAAACCCATGTGCATGTATGCATATGTTTGCTTTTAAATTTTTAAAGACAAAAGGAAATTTTTTTTTTAAATAAATTTTATGTCATATTTGCTTTGTACATGAATACTCCTTTTATTTCATTTGTATGTGCATATACAATGTTGAAAGAATTATTTTACCCAATATTTACACTATATAAGTTTCACCTTAATGGTTTTTAAAAGCCAAATATTTATTTTAAAAACATTCATTTTAAATTTAAATTCGAATTCGAATTCACTTGAATAAATTTAAATTCAATCTTACTCATATATGTAAAAAAATTTTTTTAAATTTAGTTGACTTTTTAAAACACTCATTATTTCAAAAGTTTAAAATATATTATTAATCTATGTTGATAAATTTTAGGATGTTATATATATATATATATATATATATATTTCTATAAGATATTAAATATACAAATTCAAAACCCCAATTAAATTTTAAAATCAATACCCAATATTTATCCGTAAAATACTTATTCTTAAATTTTTTAATTCAACATTCTATTTAAATGCTTTTCTCAATTATAATTTATTTGTATATTTCAAACCCAAACAAATTTTAAATAATTTCACAACTAAATCAAAATTTTCTTTTCTATATTAATTTCCATTTATTTTCAAAATTTAATCCCAAAGATCAAATAAAGTATTAAATTAATCGTGCTTAAAAATCCGGAATGTTACAGGTTCCCCTCCTTAAATAAATTTCGTCCTCGAAATTTGCAAGGAAGACGAGAAAGAAAAGATGAAAGATAGAGAAATATCTTCCCAAATCAAAATGAATATTAATTCTGTATTTGGCTTACCAAATCAGAATATCGACAATATGAGAACAAACTCATACAATATTACACAAGAGATATTTGGGTCCATCGGTCTACGGATATACGAGGGCATTGATTAGTTCGAAGGGATAACTAATCGTTCGTAGAATATATTAGATCCCAGAGAATAGATAGATGGATTTAATCTTCCATGATTCTCAAACACTAGATATGAATTCCGAATTCCGGTCGGAATACTCCAAAATATATTTCAACTTGTCCCATTTCGGACTTTGATCAACACAAGGAATTACAATAAAATTTCAAATTTGGTTTTAACCTATATTGTTTTATTGACCCAATTCAAATTTATCCTTATTTTTGTTAACTAACTTACTTAATTTAAAATTTCCCATTTATTTAATTTAAATTTTCAATTTCAAATCCATTAGAGTTTAGATCGAAAAGCTGATAAGAAACCGATGAAGATACGAAGTAAGAATTTTCTACAACGATTCGTAAGGTCACCATCGCACTGAAACTTCTTTCTGGAGCTGTCACGAAGATATCGAAAGAATTTAGAATCGAATCGAAGGAGATTGATAGAGAAATGTTGTTTCCACTGTTGCAGGGCATTGACCATTTGGACTGGTATTTCCCTGTCCCTTATCTCGTCCTCTTTTTGCACTCATACTCACTATCAGTGAATAGTAAGAGAATTTACTGAGGCATTCGAACAGATATCTTAAGGATATACTCATTCTAGGGTATACTTCACCCTATCTCTAATGAGCTACTTAATGTGTTATACTCCTGAGCTAAAGTTTTACCCCTCAGCTCTGATACCAAATGTGACGATCCTGACTCGGCCTTCGAAAATCGCCACCGAATACGACACTCGTATTCAAATGCCGCAGATTCAAACGCCGAATCTGGTTCGCTGGAGCCTATAGCACATTAAGTACAACACAGCGGAAGAAAACAGAATATCACATATCAATATACAACATTTGATACAATATCTGATACACTATGATGCAACGGAAAGATATAATGAATATACATCAGAGATACAAGAAATAACAGCGACAAGAAAGGATAACACTAGCAGCGGAACAAAAACTCCAATATGGTCTTCAAGAAAGAACTCCATCTTCAAAACGCCAATCCAAAAATAGCTCGAACCCCCTATCACGTTCGCTAAGAGAGCAAGACTGGAGCACAAAGGATTGCCACATCCTAGGCTGAAAGCTATCGAATCTACACCTACTATTGATTATCTGAAAACCCAACTCTAGACTGCCCGTGTGGGAAAATAGTGGGCACCCAGAATTTAGGAAAGGAACAATAAACTCCAGGTCAGTCATGGGACTGGTATGAGCAAAGAAAAGCATTTGGTCTTTTAAAACAACAAAGGAATTTAAATTTGAAAATCCGTAATGCTTTTTAGAAAATGAAACTACCATAAAGCCTCCCGCCACACACACAATGCAAACGCAGACTTGGAGGAGATTTCTCCTTATGATAGTCAAATATGCTTAATACGAGAAAATTTCTTTGATATTACTACTATAATCGAAAAGTGTGGAAAACCATTTCGAAAGTATAATATAAATCCTAGCCAGCATACGACATTTCATCGTATGCCTACTATAGCTACCATGTTCAATAGCAGGTTACCGCCACATTCCATGGCAGGTTATACAACTAAAATCGTACAGGGCGCGTATTGTTTTGATTGGATTTCCAACAAATGGTCAGGCTAAGGAACTTCCTATTGTCTATGGGATCGCCTCTGGCGGGATGTCCCGAGAACTAACGTTACGGTTAGATCTCTGCCAACACAAGGCCGGGTTACCTCTATAACTAGGTAACTACTACTCGAGCATGCCATCCCCCGGTCCTTTGGGACCTTTATCCGAGGCGCCTTTAAGCAACAACCACACAGTAAATGAGATTGGAGCTACCACATAGGTAAATATCTAGGCTCCATACCATGATACCACCCTTTACCAGAAGGGAATGACACACCCTAAAGGGCGCGACCCTCATAACCTTGCCGCATCTTTCCTGTTTTGACCATTTCCGGGGTGTGAGGTCCTGATGCAGTCTCGTCCACAAAGCTACGCTTTATACAAAAGCCATGCTTCGATCACAAATGATCATCATCAAACAGCAGCACTCAGCATGCCACATTACCAAATTGGGAATATATCACTGATAAATATCAACTACATAACCTCTGAGCTCGTGCGTCTCAGAGAAGGGTGTTAAGCTAAGAGAATAAATTCTCCGCCACCAAGCAGAAATGTATTTGATAGAGATCAGTTTAATATCTCAAAGTGTAATGTCGGACATACGACCATACAAGTCTGTTCCGGGTTCGAACAGAACCGAAGGCACTTCCGAAGAAGCCCTTGCAAATCCGGGTATCCACAATCCCGATCGGACTTCCCATCACTAAGGGAATCTCTATACCGTAGCTACTCGGTGCAGAGACAATCGATAGGTTATCCTATCGTTCTCACAAATACCCGGCCTTCACCACCGGTCTTCAAATGCAATCCATAACGTCGTATCACTATTCGGAATGGGCTATATGACACAAGGTCCTCTCCCGACTAAACCGAATAGCGAGCGCAATATTTTAAAATATATGGATATGGGATTTCAGTTAAGTCACAACTTGAAAATCCAAAGCTTTTCTTTCAAATGGTTATCAAATTACCATTTTAAATCTTTAAACAAAAGATTTATTTCACAAAGTTTCACCCAGTTTCACAAAGGTCCATTTATAGATTTCCAAAACAAACTTCCATTCCAAATGGATTAACTCATTAAATCTTTAAATTAAAGATTCAACTTATAGCTTTCAAAACACGTTTCCAAAGATATATCTATAACTTGGAAAACCATTTTCATTTTAGACTTGAATCCTTTTAACACCAATTGGAAGTTCATTCCTTATGTGAAAGCTTTTATTATTTGAAAACGAATAGTTTTCATTTCAGAAAAATCCAATTTTATCTATACAAGTTGAAATCTTGGGTTGAATTTAAATTCCAAAACATCACTTTTGAAAAGGTTTAAAAACCCATATAAACCCATTTATAAGTAGAATAACCCTTTTTAACCCATAGTTTCCAAACCATAGAATTCAATCCCAAATATTGAGTTTAAATCAAATTATTAAAACTCAATCTAGTTATTCAAAATAACTATTTTCAAAAGCTTCAATTCTAATTCCAAAACTATTTTGGATTCAAAAATACAATTTTTAAAACTATTTCAAAAATCTGTGACTTAACCCATTTCCACGTGCAATCCATATTTGTGTGTGTATAGTGTAGTCCCGGGTTCAACACAATAGTGCACAACTTCAATCATCACAGATTCAATCATATCGATAAGCGGTATATCCTATAACGCTTATCTTACTCACAAATTCATAGATAAGATAAATTTATCAATCACAAAGATTTATCATTACAATTCGATGTGGGTTTCGGATAACCAACTGGAATCCGACTCCCTGCCGCATCGAAATCCAAATGTCGTTCTACGGGTCAAGGGTTTGCATATTCATATAACGATATATACATCACAGACATAACAACTTAACACTAAGCTTTACATAGCATCACATCACATAATAAATATATCAATCCATCACATAACAATCAAACATCTTTAATTAAGATGAATAAACCGTGTGGTTATAAATTTATTACCCACAATGATTACCTCTATTTGAAATCTTTAAATCAATGATTAATTATCATTAACTATAATTAATTAAGTCTTAACCATCTTCATCTATTAATCATTTATTTAATTAATTATATTAATTAATTATCCTTTAATTGTAATTAATTAAATCTTAATTACTTATTCCTCAATTAATTACTTTAATATATAAACTTCTAATTATTGATTAATTAAATCTTAATTATAATTAATTGTCCTTAATCGATTAATCAATAAATATCATTATTATTATATTAATTACAATAATTAATTACTCCTTAGTTAATAATGGTTTCTTAATCACTTTAAGTTAATTAACCTTAATTTATTATTCTTGATATAATTACCACATTAATTAATTTTACTTTAAAGTAATTAACCCTAAATATTTGATAAATCAATCTTTAATTATCTACTATAATTACTCTCACTAAGTAATTGTTATTTTATTTAATCATTTGTTTATTACTTGATTAATTAACTTAATAGTTTAATGAGTCCAAATCATTTAAATCCTATTTATTTATTTTTAAGATAAAACAACTCTTACTTAAATAAAGCATTTAAAAACAAATTCAAATTCAAAAATTTCCTTAATTTCAAAACTGAAATACAGATTGAATCTTTTATTCCAAATTTAAACTTAATTCTTTAAAGCTTTACTTACATTTTTTTCATCTTCATTTTAAAACTCAAATTATTTAACCATTTCTCAAATAGTTAAACAAATTAAATTTTTAAAAGCTTATTTTATTTAAAATCTGAAATTCAAACCCAATTCCAGATTTTAAATCAGATTCAAACTTATTTTAAAACCTATAGTTTACAATTTAAAATTCCAATTTAAATTCAAAACCAATATTCTTTTTTATACTTTAAAAAAGTTGTTAAAACTAAAATTAAAAATTATTTCAAACTCAGATTCAAATTTCTTGAATTCAGATTCAAATTCAGATTTAAACTTAGTTTAAAATTTTTAGTTTACATTTTAAAACTTGTTTTTAAAACTTTAAAACAGAACATGTTTCTGTTTTTGGTTTAAAACCTTGAAAAAACTTTAACCCGAGCTGCCCCCTGCTTTACTTCGAGTAAAACACTCCAAGACTTCGAGTCACTCACGATATTGCCTCCATAAAAAAAAACTTGAGTATTTGCCCTCTTCTTCAGCCAAAACACTGACACAATCCGCTACCATGGGCACGTTCCCCATCATCGCAGCGAGCTCCGATCATCATCGATGATCTTCTCAGGTCGGCGAGCACCCCCGCATCCCATAATGATCAATAATCAAACGATACTAAATCGAATTCGAATTCGCATGTTCATCTTCAAACCTGGAACCGAGCCTGGCACCACCTCAACGAAACCTGTCAACGCCATGTTCATACGCCTCCGGCCACCGTTTCCCCTGAAATTCCAGCGAAGACTTCGAATACCCACCCCCTTACAGTACCCAAGACATTATTGAACTCGATCAACCATAAATGCCGTAAAGATCGATTCTTCATAGCCTAGTAAAAACTAGGGTTCAAAACTTTGAATCCCAATCACAACATTCAAAAAGAAATACACAACAATCTGATAATTTTCTCAACATCCCTGATAACTCCACCACTTCCAGGAGCAAATTCAACTCAATCGAACACATAAATCAACAGTGCTAACCCATAATGTAAAATATAGTGAATGTGGGACTGCTCTTTGGTCTCGACATTAAAAATTGAAATTTTTGGTTTAAAATTCATATTTTCCAGTGATAATTCAGTTTATATAATTGTTTCATCCAATTTCAACATTCGATTTCAATCATTGATGTCAAAATGTTACTGCATTATTTGATTTCCAGATAATTTTCAACTACCAGATACTTAGATCTATTTTTAGTTCTTAGTTTATAGTTAAACTAACCCATTTCATTTGAATCCAAGTCCTAACAGTAGTTTAAATAAAAATAGCTTGAAGTTTTGATTATAACTTGGATTTTCCAGTAAGGAAGAATAGAGCAGATAAGTGCAATCAGACATGCACAATTTCAAAGCATAACAAAACATATTTCATATTTATCTACACAGAGGCAACCATCATCACAAACTCATATGCAACAGATAATTAACTAATTAAGTTTTAGTAAAAATGTTTACTCGCCATCTTACTTCAGAAATCAACCATAGGCATTTCAGTATAGATTAAAGGTTTTAAATTAGAAATTTGCTCACAGACATACACACACTAAATCTATGTATACATTCAACATGGAGGCATATTCAAAACCATACCAAAACATTATCACATGAAATCAAGATGTGAACCAGATTTTAAAGATTTGGGGTGTAATTTGCTCACCTGAAGTTGCAGCAGAAATAAAGAACAGAGACAGGCTTTTTATTTTTAAATTTGATCTTTGCTTTGCTGCTTGCCTCAAATTGAAACTAAAATACTTTGATTTTGAAATTTAAATCTGCAACTTGAAATTATAACACTTTGTTTAATCTCTAATGCATGCTCCTGTTTATTCAGTTTATCAAAACAAGAATTTTAAATTCACTTACTGTTTTGAATAAAACAGAGAGCTATTCCCTGGATCTTGAAAAACTGCAAATAATTTAAGCTTTTGATCTTGATTACTTTGCTGCAAATGATTGATGGATCCAATAGCTAAATTCTTGTTTTCATTAATTTTTGAAAAATTCAAATTAAAAACTTTTAAAAGAAAATTTTACTTGCCTTCATTGATTTTCCAAAGAACCTTGCATTGGCAAAACTGAAGCAAATCTGTAGGCTTGGCTTTTGTTCTTCCAAAGCTTGAAGATTGTTTTCATGATTTTTAAGGTGTTTTGAATTTCTTTTTGCTTGCCTGAACTTTAATTTGCTCGGGTTTATGGCTTTGAACCCAGGCTTTTCCAGGTTGCTATTTTTTTTTTTTTTTTCTTTCTGGTTTTTCTTTCTTTGTTGAGATTTGAAATGCAAAATCTCTTATTACTTGTTTGTTTAGATTTGCTGAGATGTTTAATATGATTGCATATGGGGAAATGAAGAGTTGTTGTAATTTTTTAATTTTAATATTTTATTTAAACAATTACATTGAATGCCATTTGTAAGAAATCATCATAAACTCTAGATTTTGTTAATCTCTTTACTCCAAACCCATGTGCATGTATGCATATGTTTACTTTTAAATTTTTAAAGACAAAAGGAAATTTTTTTTTAAAATAAATTTTATGTCATATTTGCTTTGTACATGAATACACCTTTTATATCGTTTGTATGTGCATATACAATGTTAAAAGAATTGTTTTACCCAATATTTACGCTATATAAGTTTCACCTTAATGGTTTTTAAAAGCCAAATATTTATTTTAAAAACATTCATTTTAAATTTAAATTCAAATTCCAATTCACTTGAATAAATTTAAATTCAGTCTTACTCATATATGTATAATTTTTTTTTTAAATTTAGTTGACTTTTTAAAACACTCATTATTTCAAAAGTTTAAAATATATTGTTAATCTATGTTGATAAATTTTAGGATGTTATATATATATATATATATATATATATATATATATATATATATATTTCTATAAGATATTAAATATACAAATTCAAAACCCCAATTAAATTTTAAAATCAATACCCAATATTTATCTGTAAAATACTTATTCTTAAATTTTTTTAATTCAACATTCTATTTAAATGCTTTTCTCAATTATAATTTATTTGTATATTTCAAACCCAAACAAATTTTAAATAATTTCACAACTAAATCAAAATTTTCTTTTCTATATTAATTTCCATTTATTTTCAAAATTTAATCCCAAAGATCAAATAAAGTATTAAATTAATCGTGCTTAAAAATCCGGAATGTTACATATTTAAAAACCATTCTCCAAATAAAAACCATTTCCAAACCCAAAACAACAATTAATAGTATTTCAAATACTATAACGAGGCCAATAGCAACTATAGCATATAACCGATGTTATTACTACCATTACCACTAAAAAGATCCAACTTTCAATATCACATCCAATATGGCCAAACTTCTAACTTTTAGCATTCAACAGCTTATAGAATAAATGTATAAATGGAATTAAAATCAATAGGTATATGATTGGAGTTTAAAATCACAATGGTGAGAAACTCGGATTTCTCTACGAAATTCCTTGTATTTCATTTTGAATGTCACTCTCTTTAAAAGTGGATATTCGATCAAACCAAACCAATAAATCATCTAAAAATGTAAATAATAATTTTTAGCTATTATATGTCATACAGTAGTCATTCAAAGGCGAGACAACTCACCGAAATTCCAATGATGTTTAAGCATTCCAATTTGATATAATATCAAATGGCGTTCGATTTCACTTGCTCCAAACTCGACGATACATGTTCTAGCACACTCATATCATTCCTACGAGTGCAACGCAAGAGACCGTGTCTCTATTGGGCCTCATATGAGAAAATTATAGGATTTATAAGACAGTGATTTAATTTAAACAATTAATCATGAATAATTTAATTATCAAACTTAATGCCTTCTTTAATCCTTTCTTTCCAAACTCCATTCCTCCCCTGCATACAAACATGCTAACACATCGAACACCCTTGTGCATGGATGCCTCTGTTCACCCATGCTCAACGAAATCTGAATTCGGCAATTGCAACAAACTATACCTCTCACGCTTTCTGCATCCATCCTCTTCTTGCTACATTCGATCCACCATACCCAAAAGCGACATAACACTACACTTCACCAACGTTACATGTCGCACTACCTATACAAGGACTGAGCTTCACCATTTCCTAGCCTTCAGTGCTCCTTCATACTACAAACCCAACGCAATCGACGCCACCCTTTATCTCCCTCTAAATCCCCTAAATTGTTGAACCCTAGCCGCTCCACCGTCATGCCCAAACTATCGATCTCCCAAAACACATCTGCAACCTCCAACACTTACACCGAATATAAGCCCTTCTTGATACGAGTGGCAAAGATTCTTTTTTTACGTTTTTTGGTTAATCTTAGCTCATAGTTTTGATTTTTGAAGGAGGGATGTTTGCTTTCTTTTACTGGTTAAATGGACATGAGAGAGAGGGGGGAAGGAAATGAAAAGTAAGAGGGGAAATGTGAATTTTTATTCATGTGTTGGAGTGATTATTTTATACCAAAACCTATTTACTTTACATCAAACTCAAATAAAACTAAATTTTCAAGAAACATATCAAATCAAAATGCACATCTCATTTATGGCTAGTCTAAAATTTTGAATTTGATTTTATTTGAAACAATTTTATGGTACTCCGTACAAAATATTTCGTTCGTGTACAAATCGTGAATGGCAGAAGTAAAAATATGATCATGCACTAAAATGCGACATGATTAGAAATCAACAATAAATACACAGATTATTTCATTCTGTGAAATTTTGAAAATATCATCATTTGTCGAAAATATGTCCAATAATAATTTAAATATTTTCAAACTAAAAAATAAGAAAAATCATACAAATAAAAATACATCATTAAAAATTAAGTCGTTATAATAAAATCAATTTTGTTATTATTCATTAAATCGAATAAAGTCTAAATATTTAAATTTTCACATTTAAAATATTAAAATTCCCGATCGTTACAACCTAGCTTCGATTAATCCACAAGCAATTCACATTTAAATAATTAATTCCTAGTCCGTACTTACTGCCCAATTACTTTTACAACCTGTATATATGTGTACAGAAATGAACAATGTACATTTGAAATTCTAATTTATAGATTCGAGCAAAACAAATTAAACTAAATTCAAACTAATGAATAAATCACTTGTATAATGGTAATATGTTGGAACAGAATATACATGTTGTTACACGAGCATATGCTAGGACTCGAGCCTAAGAGGTAAGGCATATGTTAAAAGGAAATCATATGCTGTAACTCGAGCATGGATTAATTCTTATGAAAAGATCTCCAATATTTTGGGACTTAGTGAAATTATAGGTGGCAACCGACTCTCTGCATTTGCAAGGCAAGGTAGCAAATTGGTGGGAAGCTGTTAATGTAGAGGTGGAGAAAGGTAGTATTACTTTAGTAGCGTTTAAAAGAAAATTCGAAATGAAGTTTTTCTCAGGGGTGTAGAAAGGTTTCTTATTGGAGAAGTTCAATCACTTGAAGTAAGGGAACCTGACTGTCAAAGAATACATGAACCGGTTTAATGAATTGACAAAGTTTGGATTTGAGTTGATAAATACCCCAGATAGAAAGGGGATCTAACAAAAAGGTGATGAAATTTGCAAAAGAATTGAACTCAGCACTAAACGAGTAAGGATCAAATTAGATCATGTATAGAGCTACTTTTGGAGTACTGGTAGAGGCGAATTTGTTACACTCAATTGATGGAGGGATGAATAAGGAACGGTTTAAAGTGGAAGAAAATCAACAACATGGTAAGCGCTAGATTAATGAAACCCAAGGAGGACAAGGCAAGAAACCGATGATTGCTTATAATAGGTGTCAATAGCTTAGCTATATTGCAAAAAACTATAAGACGAATATTTAAAAGGTTAAGTGCAAAAACTATAATCAATTGGCTCACATGATAAAGAACCATAGGTTGGATTTTCAAATGATGAAGTTTTATAAATGCGATCAATTTAGTCATATGAAGAGAGATTATCCTGCTGTGAAGAAGGTAGGTCAAGTGGATTAGGTATATGCTCTGAAATCCTTTCCGACCACCAACACGACACTACCACCAGATCACGCGAAACGAAAGCAGATTTCTATGAAAGGTATGTTGTTATTGTCCAATTCTCTCGTACCTACTTTATTTGCTACTAGTGCATCTCATTTATTCATGATCAGTGTATTGGTTGATATTTTGGCTTTAAAACTTTACATTGTGTATAAATCCATTTTAGTGTCGAATGATGTCGAGGAATCGACCCATCTATTAATAATATGCCATTATTTATAGTTAGTCAGACATGGCGTGGAGTTCTTTTCTAATGCATATGTAGTTAGCTATTTGGGATATGGATTAATTTTGGGAATGGACTAGATGTCTCAGTATAGGGAAATAAAGGATTGTGATAGGAGAGTGGTTTCGTTGAGAAGTGACAGAAGACATAATTTGATTTTATGTTATGAGCCCGATATTTCTGTTACAAAGTGCTATTTGTATTTGCTCGACTTATCCATGATGAGTTGTTATCTATCCCCATAGTGAAAGAATTTCCAAAATGTTTTTGATGAAGCTCCTGATCTTCTATGCTTTAAAGAAATAAAATTTAGGATCGACCTTAAGAAAGACGCTAGACCAATCGTGATGCCTCTTAGGCGTATGTTTCTAAAGGGAAAGAGAGAGTTGGATAATAAAGTTTGGAAATTATCAAAGAATGATTTATCAAGAAAAGTATTTCAATGTGGAGAGTGCATGTTGCTTTCACCACTAAGGCAAATGGTTTCCTTAGATTGTGCATTGATTATTGAGAATTAAATAAGTTGACGAGGAAAAATTTGCTATCCCTTGCTTCACATTGACGATCTCTTCGATCAGCTTATTGGGTAAAAAGTTTTCTCTCGGCTTGACACGGCCATCGGATTTCATCACTTAAGAGTGGCTAAAGATAGTATCCCAAAGACTATATTTTATACACTAGATGGATTATATGTGTGGATAGTCATGTTGTTCAGGCCGATTAATGCTCCGGCTTATTTTGTTTACTTGATGATTAGAGTATTCTAGGAGCAGTTGAAAGTGGATGATATTCTTATATATATTAGAAGTGAGGAGGAGCATGAGCTTCATTTGGGAGAAATTTTGGATGTCTTAAGAAGGAAAATTATTCTCGAAATGTCACTTATAGAGGAATAAGGTTCGTTTCCTTAGGCATATTGTGTCCATAGATGGTTTAGATATAGACCCAGGGAAAGTAACTACAGTTAAGGATCAGAAATTTTCAAGGAATGCTTCTGAGATCCGTGACTTTTTGGGATTGGTAAGATTCTTTAGGAAGTTTATAAAAGACATTGCAAACATTTGAGCACGTTTACTCATCTATCTAAGAAGAGCCTGAATTATACATGTATTCTGGAGTGTGAAGAAGCATTTGTTAGACTGAAGGAGTTAATGTATGTTCTCCAGTTTTGACTATTCTTGATGGTACCAAACCATTCACCATGTATACCGACGCAGCTTTATTGGTCTTGGTGCTTTCCTTATGCAAGAAGGAAAATTAGTGGCATATTTGAGCCAACAACTTATAATTCATGAGAGGAATTACCTGGTAAATGATCTCGGGTTGGTGCTATAGCAATCACATCGAAGTCCTTGAGGCACTATTTTCTAGAAGAATGATTCGAGCTATTTACGGATCATAACTTCCTTAAGTTCCATTTTTCCCAGGAAGACTTGAGTCTAAGACAGCAACGGTGGTTGGAGCTCTTATCATAATATATGGATTGCCTCAACTCTAGGAAGGGTAATTTAGTTGTCGATGCTTTGACTAAGAGATAGGTTAAGTTGAATGATACGTTATGTGAATGGAAGCAGTTGGAATTTATTTTGGATTTAGATTTCTGACCCGATTTACAATACGAACCTCGTTTGTTGACAATGTGGATTTAGGCTGCATTGATGGATCATATTAGATTGAGTCAAAGGCAAGATGCATCGTTAGTTAATATCATGGAGCAGTTGGGAGAATGATCATGCCATTTAGATTGTTACTCCAAGGATCATAATGCTAACCTGAGGAGATATGAGAGATTGTTTGGATACTCCACTTGATTATGGTTAATAAAGAACTGACCCAGTCTATAGTGGGTGAAATGGCTAAATTTCAAAACAAAAACTCTGTTTAGGTCATAGTAGGCCTATAAAGTCTAATGGGATTCATTAGATCCAATCTAATTATTTTTAATAAAATCATATTTTATTAATATTATCTTAATCATAGTTAGTTAAATCTATGTTAACTAAGAATGAAACTTGAATAAGGTCTGAAAATGTTACATATTTTAACATTTTAAATTGTGTTGACAAACATTGAAGCATAAAGTAAGTGTAATCATTAGGTGCTAAAAGATAGGAATCAAAAGAAAACTAATTGTTGAAGTAATCACATCAAAATCTAAAAGGGAAGAGATGAAAATGGTCATCATTGATTGACACACCTTTCGTCTTTAGCAAAACTTATTTTATATAACACCTAAATGACATACAAGAGATGATATGATACAATAAAAGGACAAAACAAACAACCAATAACATGGCCAGTACTATATAATATAAACATAAATGTTTACTCTAAGTCAAACACACACACAAACATAAACACACACACACACACATATATATATAGACACACACACTGTGCGCATGCGCGTGTGTGAGTAGGATGATTAATCAAAAACTTTCCAATTGATTCGCCGTATTATGTTAAAATATTCTATTGTATTTGCAAATGTATGTATACTAAAATTAATTCATGAAATAGATATATATATATATATATAAAGTTTTAATCCAAAATATTTTTTTACTAAACAATCAAAATAATATAACATCAAAATTGCACATAACAAATCGAACAAGATATCAACGATCTTTTAAAAACATCCAAATATAAACATTTAAAACATTAAACTGTATAACATCCCTCAAATATTAATATTAACAATTCTAAAACATAGATCCATAACACTATTTTAATCATATATGAAAGTTTTCTTTGGTTTTTTAAGTTAAAAATAATTCAAATCATTCATCAAATTATTTAATTTTCATAACTAACTTTAAATCAAGGTAAGGCAACACTACATACATATAAAATGGTGATAAAGATATTACATCTATGAAAACAATTAAAATTATAATATACCTTTCAGATCTGCCTAATAAGTTGCACTTCGATTCCGAAATCCCTCCTTAAATCCTTGAATCTACTCCCAATCTCTGCAAGAGATGGATGAACCACCTATCTTTGTTTTCTATTTGATGTTTTGATTTGATTTGGAGTTGATAATTTTTAAAAAATCAAAGATGAAATTTCGACCATGGTTGAGGGAGGAAGAGAGAAAAGAAATTGAAGGAGGAAATAAAGGAGATGATTTTGTTTTAAAGGAAGAACAAAAATTTTCCTATTCCTTATTTAAAACCTTCACCTTTTAATTCCTAATCAATATTCAATTAAGCCAAACTATCTCCTTTCCTTTGCATTGCCGGCCAAGCATGTACACTTACATAGACTAGTTTTTCAAAAAGATCATTAAGTAATTAACTGCTCGTCTATATACAATTGATGTTCGTTAGCACTATATCACTTTATGATTTATGGAATTTGGATTTGGTCAAAATTTTGGTAACATCCTCATCCAACTCAGTTAGTCCATAAACAAAGTCCTTGATTCAATAATAATATTTGTTATTAACTGTATAACTCTGGCAAGGGATTTTGTCTTTGATTTGATTATATTTGACCTAATCCTAACCTTATATAAATGAGGAGATGATTACTCTACTAAATATTTTTTTACTATCAATGCTTCAACTCAGACCCAAATACAGTAGTCTGATGGATCACCTTGCCATGATTTAACTATAATTAAAGTATTGTATTCATATCAAATACTTATTCTCATGTCGTGGGAACTGTGTAACATAATCACACTGAGATTTCATATTTGACATAGTTGTTATCAACCAATAGGAAACTCTCGGACGAGTCATTCCATAATTATCCAATAATTACGAGCGTGTAGCTTTTTGGTACTCCCATTATCCATGAGCAATACAGTTCATAACACTGGGAGAATGTTAAGTACTCTTGTCTCAATGGATCTATCGATATCCTTTCTTAGAACATCTTAACCAGAAATATTAAAATAACATGTTATTTCATATTGTACTAAATTTCTCATAACTTCAACTCCTTGTAATTATTATCATGTAACTTTTCATTTGAGGATTGTCTATATTAGTATACTTAAGTTAATTGCTTTATTGATATATCACAATATAACAAGTATATAATAGAAAATTTAACACTGTTATTACAAACAAAAAGATTGGATGTAGAGTTAGATATATGTAACAAATTATAAAATAGGCCCTAGGATATACCCCTACTCTCTCAGTTAAATCATGACATGGTGTCAATCGAATGACCGTAGTTGGGTCCATAGTTTTAAATCTCCAATATATCGCCCGATATCTCCTTTTCATACTTAAGCGAGACAAGATATCAAATCTCCTTCATATCTCTCTCGACACTCATCTCGACCGAGATATTCAAATCTCATCCGAAGTATGGATCAAAATCTCAATCTGAGATCTCACCTGAAATTATATATTCTTCTTATTTTGCATAATATGTTTTACTTACATATTGAATCAAAAGAAAGTACTCAATCCAATGGTAATTTACCAACTTTTTTAACATATTCTTTGTTTTTTTATCTTAACGAGTCATAGCGAAAGGTTTCACTTCTTTATTATGTTCAAATAATAGATATTATTCAATCATTACCAAATCAATTAAGCTAATCAAGCTATCACTCTTCTAAAAATATTCCTTTTTCCATGTAAATCAAGTATGCTGTAACGACCCGCTATTTTGGACCATTCAAATTCGACAATAAAACCGTACATGTCCGACTTGAATAATTCAAAATACCGAATTGTTAATAAAAATTTGGCAAAACTTAAAATATACAGTAAATAAATCAATCATAGATCACTTACACAGAGTAATACAATGCAGCGGAATAGATAAAGAATAGTAGTTTATGAAGCTACTATATACATTGGAGATAGAAATAAATACAATTGAATATCTTAGATATAGTGAAGTCTCCAGTATGCGCAGATGACTTCTCTGAACAAATCAACAGGATGACTGAAAGGATAGATAGCTGGATCTTCAAGCAAGGCTCCAACTTCGAAGGTGAGTCTCAAATGCTGTATCACTCAGTCTGACCCGAGCGTAAAGCAAAACACAAAACACTCGAGTCAGGATTAACATTCTTATATCTATAAATCTAACTCAAGTGAAATATCAACTGAAATATAATTAACTCAAAGAATGTTTGGAATAACCATCCTCTAAGGGTCCATGGAACTATCTACAGGGTAGAAATATACACTATAACACCGTGGTTCTTTCATCTTAATTTATACTTCAAAACCAAAACATCATTTTCACTCCAAATATCTCTATATTTCCCAAATAGTGTTTATATATATTAAATAATTTATACAGTAAAATATTTTCAATTCCCTCAACTTAACAAATCGTTTCAACATTAACCCAACCTTCCCATTCAAATTAAATTCAAATCCCAATTTATCAATCTCAAATTCAAATTTGAAATCACAAAATACCCCCTTTATATTCCAATATATTTCAAACTTTAAGTATTCAACGTTTCAAACTAATTTTTATTCAATTTAGCTTCTAAATAATAAATTCAAATTTAGTTCAACCTAAATTTATATTTTAATTCAGTTTAGTTTCTAAATAACAAATTCAACTATATTTATTTCAAATACAGATCTAAATCTCGAAATCGCCATTTAAATTCCAATATAGCTCAAAGCTTTAATATTTACAAGTTCAATTCAAGTCGATTTAATTAAATAAATCCTTATTTAAATACCATTTTTAATAAACCCAAATGTACCTCCCAATCCTATTTTTTCAATTTATTTCGAGAAAGATCTATTTGTAATATAGATTTCCATAGATACTCAACTATATTATATGTATTAAATCAATCTAATTTAAATCAAATATTACGACTAAATCTATATATAAAATTTCCATTTATATAATATCTTAAGAATCAAAATTTATTAAACCGTATATTTCTTTCCAAAATTATAGAAATAATTTCAAAATATTTATATGGACCAACGGTGTCTGTATATATATTTCCTACCATATAGTCAAGTGCTACGGATATTTATCATTTCAATCCGTACACTAAATATATTCGGGTGGATATCATTTCAACCCGAAATCCAAAATTTTAAATTAAATCAAAAATCGCTTGGGTCTATCATTTCAACCCCTAACGAAATTATCCTATTCTAAAGTCCGTTCGGGTATGTATCTTTTCAACCCATAGTGATTTCTATACTAATAGGGAACTTGCAGAGTGATAACAGATATGAAAATAATAATAACAACAAGCATATATCATCAAAATAAATATAAACAATAAGATATGGTATCATATCCCATAAGTGAACAGTTACCGATAAAAGCATATATAACAATTTAAATCTAACAGCAGCATATTTCAATTGTCATTTCAATTGAAATTAAATTTAATAAATAAAAGAACGTTAATCGTGAGTGATTGCTCACCTTTCGAGGCTAGAGATATATGATGATGAAATAAGCTACGAAATCCAAAGCAACGCTGGATGGACAAGATTTGATGCAGAAAATAGGCACGACGGACAAGGCTGATAATGGGAAATCGATGAGAATGAATCGAATCAATTTTGATATTACAGAAAAAAATATAAATTATTATGATATTAATTCTCCCAAAACCAATTTTCAAATTAAAAATGTATATTTAGAATCTATATATACCTATATGTAATTTAAACATAATTCGTCCAAAAAAAAAACCATTGTATTATATTTTATAGTCAATAATTATTATAAAAACAATATAACCACTTATTGTAATATATATTACTTAAAAAAAAAAACCCATGAAAGCAACCTATATATGTTCATAATAAAAATGTATATATAGAAATTCCAAATGCATAGCCTATATTCGGTTATATATATATATATATATATATATATATATATATATATATATATTACGTAAGTCTGAAACAAACACCTAAACGCATATATATGTCTCGAGATTTATAAACAACAAAATACTTATAATGACACATGCACTCATATACTTATATAGACTGTGAACAAGTATACATACTATGCCGTATAAAATCCAACACTAAAAAAAGTAAACTCACACTGAAAACATTTTAGTCAATTATTAAATATATATATTAACTAGCGTATAAAACTAACGTATCCTGTAATTTTATAATATATAAGCTATATCAGATATGAAACTATCATTATATCAGATATATAAATAGTTAAACATTTTATACAAAACTATCATAACTTTATTAAATTAAACATACATTACACACTTACACAAATAGACCGTAAACTGTAAAACTTCACCCATTTTAAAGTGGTAACAATACGCTTGCTAAAAATATAACCCACATAGCTCGTACTTCCCTATAAAACTATATAAATATTTGTAAGCTAACCATTAATATAGTCTAATTCACAATATGCATACCTTTATAACTTTAAATCAAATGTGTATATATATACTTATAACCAGTTATTCACAAAATACATAGCTTTAAACATATCATATATTTAAATACATATACAATCGACTGATAAGATGAGTATGCTTTACGTTTTATATATGTACTAACTTTTTATATAATATTTATATATACACTTATCAAATTTTATAACATGCGAACAAAATTTTATATTATATAGAATCTGAAAACTGCAAACATTTCATACTTGGAACCATACTATATTTATAAGATGTATATATGATATCTTAAATCAAAAAAAAAAAACTTACTTTGCTATAATACATACAATATTACTGCATAGATATACATTACTGACATATATTTATATATTAACTAATATATAACCTTCAAACTTTTAAAATTGAATACCAACGTGACACATAAAGTATAAAACAATCAAGTTATCAAATCTCTATACATAGTATAATATCATACACACTATGAACGAAAAAAAAAAAGAAAAAAAAAAAAGAATACTGTTATGAACTCGTATATATAATACCATATGATACATAACTAACATGAATTTAAAATCATGTAGGACAGATCACATATTCCAAATACAGACTTATAGAAAATATACAATAACACATATATATATTATAAATATATGTTAACCTATTACTCAAAGATAACGTGTGGCATGATTGTTGATGGTGAAGGCTCTGAGGATGGCTGAGCATGCAGGCGATGACAACACGTGTAGAGAGATATGTGCATGAGAGGAGGAGAGAAAAACGCGGAGGGAGAGGGATGAGTTGGATGTGGTGGGTGACGAAGCGATGGGAGGTGGAAGCACGGTAAAAGAAGGGAGAAAATAGGTGGATCTGTAGAAAGAAAAATGGAAGAAGGAGGAGGAAGAAAACTTAAAATGAGGAATGAGATTAGAAGTGACAGCAGTTTGCAATATGAAAGAAACGAAGTCAAACAAGGTTATAAAGGCAAAATAAATAAAGAAAAGAACCGTTGCATACGAAACGTATACAATAAATATGAATTGATTTGAATAGTAATGGTCAAATTCAGCTGAAAAGATTAAAGCGAATAAATACGGAGCATTGGTTATGGTAAAGTAACGCACAAAAATTAGGGGAATAACAAAGGAAAGGACTGGTCAAAATAAATGAATGTAAACGTGCAACAAATATAAAAATCTATATAATTGAACCGATGGAAATGAAGGAAGCAAATAAAAGAAAGGGAACGAAGGAAAAAAAATGAGCTGTGTCCCGAGCATAAATAAAGGTGGTAACGTATGAGAGGAATGAGAAAAACAAACGGGCACAATTTGAAATCAATGCAATAAAACGGCCAAAAGCTGATTTTTAGGAAAATTATTAAAGAAATATTCCTTGGGCTGCGCGTTTGAGATCCGAAAAGGCATGCAAATCAAAAAGTTATAATTTAGATTGGAATGAAAACGTACAGGAAATAATAAAGGAAAAAAATAAATGCGAAATAATCATATAGCATTTATTACGTTTCAAACTTTTGACATGGCATGGGATGGAAACAGCTGTACGCTAATTGAGAAGCTATTAAAGCAATTTATTATTAGTGGCATGTTATACGTTTTTATATTTATTTATTTCCTAGATCTCAATTCATATCTGATTATACTATGCAGATTTATCTTTATTATTAAACGTTCAAAAAGAATAAAACGTATACAAATTTTCTTGATTTTCGAAACAAAATTAACGGCTAAAAGATGATGAAGGGACAAAATATAAGAAAGGGAAAGAGATGAATGCGTACAATTATTTATAAGAAAAGAGAGAGAAAAGAAAAACCCACAATTAAAAATGAATGAATGAACGCTGAAAGTCAGTCAGGAATATAGAAGGTACAATATGAAATAATGGTAATCACAACTACTTTTTTTAATGCAGACCTTAAATCAACCCTTAAAACATATACTTCATATATGTAGTTAAATATAGTATATACTTCTCTTCTTCTTTGGTTCATATGATATATGAAACCCTTAACTATCGTATTTATAGCTGACGACATATGTATAGATATACTAAATATGCACTAAAATAAACTGGAAATGGTGACACAAAAACCCAAAATCAAATATATATATATATTTAACATGACTAGAAATCAAACTTCAGTAAAACTATATACTAGTATCAAGACTAACATATATATATATAGCTATTATAACACATATAAATTAAATAAAACTTGGTATAAATACGCTTTACTATATATACACTTCAAATAGACCATCATACATATACAGTGGTTTTCCAAAATAACTATATATGGAACGTACTCAACATACTTAAAATTTACACACCTTGCTGAAAAGCAAAAGGAGACCGTAAATTTATTACCCACGCTATTGATATTTATACCCAATAGAAATGAACTATGCTACCAAATTTACATCAAACTTAACTTATATTATAGTATAAATAATAGTTTATAAAGTTTTTGTACTAGATCTTATAGGTATAACCACAACCAAACTTTAAAATATATGTACACAGCTCGTACTACAAATCATTAATATACATAACATATTTTCTTTCTTTTTTCAAAATTTTATTATTAATAATTTCTCAAAATCCAATTCAATACGTTAAATACCAATTAAAAATTGCTAAAATTTTATGGGTCGTTACACTCTCCCCCACTCAAAACTTTTCGTCCCCGAAAAGGAATAAAGTAGGAGAATAGAAACAACCAGATGAAAAATTTAGACTTTGAAAAACAAATTAAAAAAATTTATTTAAAACCATATACTTTTTCTTTTGTTATTATTTAAATTGATTAATATTTAATAGATTACTCATTTTATCAAATCCATTCAATTAATTATGAGATCAATTATTTATAAAACACTAATTTTTCTCTCTTATTAAACCAGGTAGAATATAAATAAACAATGTTTTAAAGGATATATTCAAAAGAAGGAAAGAAGGAAAGAAGATAGATTCGGAAAAGAGAATATAGTTGAATAAATAAAGCAGGGCAGATAAGGTAGATTCAAAAGAATAGAATCGGGCAAGAATCGTACATTTCAAACCATGAGAGTTTCAATTTCAAATATTAACACAAAATTTCTTTGTTGGAAATACTTTTATAATAAATACCTTTTATATCGAAATAAATCTTTTCTTTCAAAAATATTTTTATAACTCGATGTTTCAACAAGTTTATCCTCGTTCTTGCAGACTCTGGCCATGCGTTGATCAGGCGCAAAGCTAGAATTCTTCAAGTACTTAGTAGACCTGTTTCAACAACCAGTGAAAATACTTGAAAAAAACTTTAAAAACAGATATGGAAAGTACAATCCAAACAAAACAACCAAACCAAAACCTTTGTCCGATCATGGTTCGCAGATACACAATGGTTACGCCTGGGTCCCCCAGGAAACAATCCATATCCGTAAGCTTTCTCAGCCCTGCGAGTTACGCCATGATGACTAGTAGAGTGCAGGATACACAATGGTTACGCCTGGATCCCCCAGGAAACAATCCGTACCCCTAGGCAAGACTCAGCCAGGCACTTGCGCTACTATTCGCGACCTACACAGATTGCAGGATACACAATGGTTACGCCTGGATCCCCCAGGAAACAATCCGTACCCCTAGGCAAGACTCAGCCAGGCAATTGCGCTGTGCATTCACGAGAGAAAAAAAACCATGGGTTACGCCACGGTGGGAAACACTCGAGTATTACATCCGGAAAACCGAAAATCAGAGAGAATAATATCGATAGAATGAATCCACGATGTGGCCACAAAGCGGATATCAAGCAGAAGGCACTTTCCATATTTTACTTCGAAAATATATATCACATAGTACCTTTTCAAATCACTTTCAAATATTGTACTTATATAAAGTCCATATATATAGGATTCCTTTCTCAAATCGAATACTTTCCAAATCAATAGTAGATCAAATCATACTTATATAGATTTCGATTAAATAAAATCTCTTTCCAAATTGAGTACCTTTCAAATCAATAGATTTCAAATCAACCTCATACTTATACAATCCATTTTATATAAGTTCGACCACTCCCAAATCAAGTGCTTAGTAATCTAAGGTTCTCAATTTCAAATTATTTCAATACCAATTCAGTTTCAAAATCATATATGATTTCACCAAATTTTCTTCCAAATTAAATGTCTGAATTTCAAAGTTCCCAAAATAATAGGTGTAGAAAATTATCCCAGTTTCCAAATTAAAATAATTCAAGTCAAACAAATTCATTTCCAAAATCACCATATAAGTACTGGGTTTTTTTTTTCAATTTAATTTTCAAAACCAATAATTTTTCTCAAAATCAATTATATTCAAAATGGTTTCCAAATTTATAATTATCCCTTTAAAACCTTTAAACTATTTACTTCGATTTGAAATATCCAATTTACCTTTTTGAAAACCATTATTTAAAACTAAAATTCTTTCAAAACATTTAAAAACTAAATTCCATATTAGTATAATTAAAATAGCCATATTCTCTTACTTAATAAAAGGTTTAACCTCATACAACAAAACTTGCATACTTTATCAAATATTTTATACCTTTCGAAATATCTTGGTTTTTAAACCTTTAAACCTTGATTTGGAAGTGCTCGAACCTTCAAAATAGTCGGTGAAAATCAATTTCAAATCCAAGAGATGGAAATCAATTTTTATAAATAGAGTTATTCTAAGTCAAATCGAAAACTCGAGGACTGAACACCGGTCTTACTTCAAATTGTTTCAAATATATACATATATCTTTCGAAAATATCAAATTATACTTCGGAATTTGAAATCAAAAACGGTTTTACAAAATCACTCGCATAGCGAAGCTATTAAAGTGGCCTCTCCCCCACTCTGAAACTTGAAAATCAATGTCGATGATGCGTGCATTCATCACCGAAATTATTCTCCAGCGACATAAGTGAGTTCTGGACTTCTATTTTCTTGAAAACTTCTTTGAAATTTCTTCAAAATTATTGGAATTCATTTGAATTCATTTGAAATATTTCTTATTCGGAAAAATACTTTTAAATCGTATTATTTATATATAATTTCCAAAATCTTAAAACCAATTTCAAAGTACCGGAATTCAATTCTCGAATTTCAAATTTAACACTTCAATTATAAATCATTTTTATATAAATCAATTTCTTATAATTTTTTCAAAATTTCAAATCCTTTCAAAACCCTTTTTATATAGAATAACATTTCTTATTTGCTTTATATATAGGTATATAATCTCTACCGAAAACATTTTCTTTATATATATAGAATAAAATCATAGTTATCAAAATAATAATTTCGGTATAAACAATTTCTAAAATACAAACAAAACCCGATTTTCAAAGGATGATTTAAGGATGGATTTCAAAACAAAGATAGAGATTTAATTTAAAGGAACTCTAATCAATAGAATCCTGATTCGAAGATAGACTCGATCGAAGATGAGATAATTAAGTTACAAAATAGAAGATGGATATACTTCTATAAATCGCGGGCGACCTTTACCTGTCAACCGTGATTCCAAAATTAGATCGGTGTAGAATTCTGAGGCAATTCGACATTCGATCGTCGGAGATATAGAATTCGGCATAACAAGATATATCAGCATCGTAAACCGAGGATACAGGAATCTTCGGTGAGTCAATGCCAATTGAAAAGGAGTTTTCACCCCCTTTACAAATCATTCAATGGAGTTATGGGATACTCCAGAATCAAACGAATATAAATAGGGAGAGACAGAATGAATTTCGAAACCGAGGGACATTCCAAAACTCAAAGGAAATTGAGTAAAAAAGGAAGAGATTCAACTCGAACGAAAGTGATTCTGTAAATAAATTTACCATATATGCTAAGTTTTGCCTAGAGCCAAAGCTCTGATACCAACTGTAACGACCCGCTATTTTGGACCATTCAAATTCGACAATAAAACCGTACATGTCCGATTTGAATAATTCAAAATACCGAATTGTTAATAAAAATTTGGCAAAACTTAAAATATACAGTAAATAAATCAATCATAGATCACTTACACAGAGTAATACAATGCAGCGGAATAGATAAAGAATAGTAGTTTATGAAGCTACTATATACATTGGAGATAGAAATAAATACAATTGAATATCTTAGATATAGTGAAGTCTCCAGTATGCGCAGATGACTTCTCTGAACAAATCAACAGGATGACTGAAAGGATAGATAGCTGGATCTTCAAGCAAGGCTCCAACTTCGAAGGTGAGTCTCAAATGCTGTATCACTCAGTCTGACCCGAGCGTAAAGCAAAACACAAAACACTCGAGTCAGGATTAACATTCTTATATCTATAAATCTAACTCAAGTGAAATATCAACTGAAATATAATTAACTCAAAGAATGTTTGGAATAACCATCCTCTAAGGGTCCATGGAACTATCTATAGGGTAGAAATATACACTATAACACCGTGGTTCTTTCATCTTAATTTATACTTCAAAACCAAAACATCATTTTCACTCCAAATATCTCTATATTTCCCAAATAGTGTTTATATATATTAAATAATTTATACAGTAAAGTATTTTCAATTCCCTCAACTTAACAAATCGTTTCAACATTAACCCAACCTTCCCATTCAAATTAAATTCAAATCCCAATTTATCAATCTCAAATTCAAATTTGAAATCACAAAATACCCCCTTTATATTCCAATATATTTCAAACTTTAAGTATTCAACGTTTCAAACTAATTTTTATTCAATTTAGCTTCTAAATAATAAATTCAAATTTAGTTCAACCTAAATTTATATTTTAATTCAGTTTAGTTTCTAAATAACAAATTCAACTATATTTATTTCAAATACAGATCTAAATCTCGAAATCGCCATTTAAATTCCAATATAGCTCAAAGCTTTAATATTTACAAGTTCAATTCAAGTCGATTTAATTAAATAAATCCTTATTTAAATACCATTTTTAATAAACCCAAATGTACCTCCCAATCCTATTTTTTCAATTTATTTCGAGAAAGATCTATTTGTAATATAGATTTCCATAGATACTCAACTATATTATATGTATTAAATCAATCTAATTTAAATCAAATATTACGACTAAATCTATATATAAAATTTCCATTTATATAATATCTTAAGAATCAAAATTTATTAAACCGTATATTTCTTTCCAAAATTATAGAAATAATTTCAAAATATTTATATGGACCAACGGTGTCTGTATATATATTTCCTACCATATAGTCAAGTGCTACGGATATTTATCATTTCAATCCGTACACTAAATATATTCGGGTGGATATCATTTCAACCCGAAATCCAAAATTTTAAATTAAATCAAAAATCGCTTGGGTCTATCATTTCAACCCCTAACGAAATTATCCTATTCTAAAGTCCGTTCGGGTATGTATCTTTTCAACCCATAGTGATTTCTATACTAATAGGGAACTTGCAGAGTGATAACAGATATGAAAATAATAATAACAACAAGCATATATCATCAAAATAAATATAAACAATAAGATATGGTATCATATCCCATAAGTGAACAGTTACCGATAAAAGCATATATAACAATTTAAATCTAACAGCAGCATATTTCAATTGTCATTTCAATTGAAATTAAATTTAATAAATAAAAGAACGTTAATCGTGAGTGATTGCTCACCTTTCGAGGCTAGAGATATATGATGATGAAATAAGCTACGAAATCCAAAGCAACGCTGGATGGACAAGATTTGATGCAGAAAATAGGCACGACGGACAAGGCTGATAATGGGAAATCGATGAGAATGAATCGAATCAATTTTGATATTACAGAAAAAAATATAAATTATTATGATATTAATTCTCCCAAAACCAATTTTCAAATTAAAAATGTATATTTAAAATCTATATATACCTATATGTAATTTAAACATAATTCGTCCAAAAAAAAACCATTGTATTATATTTTATAGTCAATAATTATTATAAAAACAATATAACCACTTATTGTAATATATATTACTTAAAAAAAAAACCCATGAAAGCAACCTATATATGTTCATAATAAAAATGTATATATAGAAATTCCAAATGCATAGCCTATATTCGGTTATATATATATATATATTACGTAAGTCTGAAACAAACACCTAAACGCATATATATGTCTCGAGATTTATAAACAACAAAATACTTATAATGACACATGCACTCATATACTTATATAGACTGTGAACAAGTATACATACTATGCCGTATAAAATCCAACACTAAAAAAAGTAAACTCACACTGAAAACATTTTAGTCAATTATTAAATATATATATTAACTAGCGTATAAAACTAACGTATCCTGTAATTTTATAATATATAAGCTATATCAGATATGAAACTATCATTATATCAGATATATAAATAGTTAAACATTTTATACAAAACTATCATAACTTTATTAAATTAAACATACATTACACACTTACACAAATAGACCGTAAACTGTAAAACTTCACCCATTTTAAAGTGGTAACAATACGCTTGCTAAAAATATAACCCACATAGCTCGTACTTCCCTATAAAACTATATAAATATTTGTAAGCTAACCATTAATATAGTCTAATTCACAATATGCATACCTTTATAACTTTAAATCAAATGTGTATATATATACTTATAACCAGTTATTCACAAAATACATAGCTTTAAACATATCATATATTTAAATACATATACAATCGACTGATAAGATGAGTATGCTTTACGTTTTATATATGTACTAACTTTTTATATAATATTTATATATACACTTATCAAATTTTATAACATGCGAACAAAATTTTATATTATATAGAATCTGAAAACTGCAAACATTTCATACTTGGAACCATACTATATTTATAAGATGTATATATGATATCTTAAATCAAAAAAAAAAAAACTTACTTTGCTATAACACATACAATATTACTGCATAGATATACATTACTGACATATATTTATATATTAACTAATATATAACCTTCAAACTTGTAAAATTGAATACCAACGTGACACATAAAGTATAAAACAATCAAGTTATCAAATCTCTATACATAGTATAATATCATACACACTATGAACGAAAAAAAAAAAAAAAAGAATACTGTTATGAACTCGTATATATAATACCATATGATACATAACTAACATGAATTTAAAATCATGTAGGACAGATCACATATTCCAAATACAGACTTATAGAAAATATACAATAACACATATATATTATAAATATATGCTAACCTATTACTCAAAGATAACGTGTGGCATGATTGTTGATGGTGAAGGCTCTGAGGATGGCTGAGCATGCAGGCGATGACAACACGTGTAGAGAGATATGTGCATGAGAGGAGGAGAGAAAAACGCGGAGGGAGAGGGATGAGTTGGATGTGGTGGGTGACGAAGCGATGGGAGGTGGAAGCACGGTAAAAGAAGGGAGAAAATAGGTGGATCTGTAGAAAGAAAAATGGAAGAAGGAGGAGGAAGAAAACTTAAAATGAGGAATGAGATTAGAAGTGACAGCAGTTTGCAATATGAAAGAAACGAAGTCAAACAAGGTTATAAAGGCAAAATAAATAAAGAAAAGAACCGTTGCATACGAAACGTATACAATAAATATGAATTGATTTGAATAGTAATGGTCAAATTCAGCTGAAAAGATTAAAGCGAATAAATACGGAGCATTGGTTATGGTAAAGTAACGCACAAAAATTAGGGGAATAACAATGGAAAGGACTGGTCAAAATAAATGAATGTAAACGTGCAACAAATATAAAAATCTATATAATTGAACCGATGGAAACGAAGGAAGCAAATAAAAGAAAGGGAACGAAGGAAAAAAAATGAGCTGTGTCCCGAGCATAAATAAAGGTGGTAACGTATGAGAGGAATGAGAAAAACAAACGGGCACAATTTGAAATCAATGCAATAAAACGGCCAAAAGCTGATTTTTAGGAAAATTATTAAAGAAATATTCCTTGGGTTGCGCGTTTGAGATCCGAAAAGGCATGCAAATCAAAAAGTTATAATTTAGATTGGAATGAAAACGTACAGGAAATAATAAAGGAAAAAAATAAATGCGAAATAATCATATAGCATTTATTACGTTTCAAACTTTTGACATGGCATGGGATGGAAACAGCTGTACGCTAATTGAGAAGCTATTAAAGCAATTTATTATTAGTGGCATGTTATACGTTTTTATATTTATTTATTTCCTAGATCTCAATTCATATCTGATTATACTATGCAGATTTATCTTTATTATTAAACGTTCAAAAAGAATAAAACGTATACAAATTTTCTTGATTTTCGAAACAAAATTAACGGCTAAAAGATGATGAAGGGACAAAATATAAGAAAGGGAAAGAGATGAATGCGTACAATTATTTATAAGAAAAGAGAGAGAAAAGAAAAACCCACAATTAAAAATGAATGAATGAACGCTGAAAGTCAGTCAGGAATATATAAGGTACAATATGAAATAATGGTAATCACAACTACTTTTTTTAATGCAGACCTTAAATCAACCCTTAAAACATATACTTCATATATGTAGTTAAATATAGTATATACTTCTCTTCTTCTTTGGTTCATATGATATATGAAACCCTTAACTATCGTATTTATAGCTGACGACATATGTATAGATATACTAAATATGCACTAAAATAAACTGGAAATGGTGACACAAAAACCCAAAATCAAATATATATATATATTTAACATGACTAGAAATCAAACTTTAGTAAAACTATATACTAGTATCAAGACTAACATATATATATATATATAGCTATTATAACACATATAAATTAAATAAAACTTGGTATAAATACGCTTTACTATATATACACTTCAAATAGACCATCATACATATACAGTGGTTTTCCAAAATAACTATATATGGAACGTACTCAACATACTTAAAATTTACACACCTTGCTGAAAAGCAAAAGGAGACCGTAAATTTATTACCCACGCTATTGATATTTATACCCAATAGAAATGAACTATGCTACCAAATTTACATCAAACTTAACTTATATTATAGTATAAATAATAGTTTATAAAGTTTTTGTACTAGATCTTATAGGTATAACCACAACCAAACTTTAAAATATATGTACACAGCTCGTACTACAAATCATTAATATACATAACATATTTTCTTTTTTTTTTCAAAATTTTATTATTAATAATTTCTCAAAATCCAATTCAATACGTTAAATACCAATTAAAAATTGCTAAAATTTTATGGGTCGTTACATATGCTACCATTTTTATTTTTACTAAGAAAGTTATAACCGTTAAAAAAATATTTGACACATCAAGTACATCCGAGATATTCCCGAGATGCATTATATGACCCGCGATGTCAATATGAGATGTACACCTGATATGTACTCATGTTGTACAAGATCTCCCCCAATACGAGATAGCTTGTGCAAAAATTCTGAGATGAAACATGACTGGTATCCAATATTTAAAACCTTGGTTGAGTCTAAGTTGAAGCATTCTGAGTGAAACACTATCAATATAGAATTCGTCTCCTTAGTTATATGAGGTTAGTATCACAGTCAACTATAGTCAACCCAATGTCAAAATCACTAGCTAGAGTTGAATGGTTAATTACAAATATTATTATTAAACCAAGAACTCCATTTGTGGATTGATCAAGTTGAACATGGATAATATCAAAGTTTTGGATAATATCGATCCCATACATCATAAAGTGATATAATGTTGGGGAAGCAAACTTATGTAAACTATTGCCACTGGTGGACTATTCAGGGTAATGTATAAAATACTATTTTACCAAAAAGTCTATGTAACCTGTCACAACACTAGCTAAGGTGACCTATGAATGTTAGTATTTGAATTGTTCAAAAATATTGCTGACTGAATTCAAATCTCTGAGTCATAGAGCCGCATTGTTAGACTCTAAAAAATCACACGATTTAACTAACTATGAAGTATTATAAACTAATTAATATTTAAGAAATATTAATTATTAATTTATTTGATCTTCGATATTGTTAGAAATTAGTGGATGTGTATATAAAAGTTATATATGCACGTTTTGGTATACGATGTTGGTAAATATTAAAAAGGATTTTAGATATAGTTAATTACTTAATAGGCTTTTTAGAAAAATTGAACAATGTAGAGGGTAAGTGTTGGCCGGCCATACAAAGGAGGGAGGAGGACCTTGGCTTGGTTGAGAATTAATTAGAAACTAAAATAGGAAGTTTTAAAGAGAGAATATGAAAAGTTTCTGTTGTCTCCATTAATCAATATTCTCTCATTAATTTCTAGTTTAATTCTCTTTTTTCCTTTGCTTCACCATTGCCGCCGCCCCTATTCTCTCTCATGACCAAAATTTATTAATCTAAAATTAAATCAAAGTTAAATAAAATCAAGATGGTTCATTCGATTCTAGCAAAATTAGGTGTTGATTTAAAGAGTTTGGAAAGAAATTCACAAATCAAATTAGTAAAAAGGGCAATAACTAGTGAGATAATTATTCTTCTCTTGATGTTAATATGCCACCTACCCCAACACATGCATGTTTTTCAATTGTTGAAATTTTATTGTCACTGTTGACATGTTTTAAATTGAAAATTACAGCTATTAAAAAGGAATATATATATATATATATATATATATATATATATATATATGTATGTAAAGTTTTAATATTGGATTTGGTCTATAATTTTTTAAGAATAAATTCAATTTTTTTGGATCTAGTTCAAAGAGAAATTTATTTTGTCAATCTATACATGCATGCATGTATGTATTTAAGATTTACAATCATTTATATCCATTTAATATAATATGTTACGTTAAGTTATACTACAATCAATATTATTTCACACATATATAAATATAGACATGTTTAGATACTAAATATTTCCTCAATTTGGAACTCACTTATTGTTTGGTACATATATTTGACAAAGGTTGAAATTGAATGTGAATTTACGAGTGAAATTTTAAATGTTTCAATAATCTTAGTCGTAACATTGTTTAAAATTCAATTTGATTCATAAATATTTATACAATATTCAAATATATGAAGTTTAATGTTAAATAATTTTGTTTATGGATATTTAAGGAATTATATTTCCCAATAATTCTAAAAGATCATATCTTGGTTTACCCTTACCTATTCAGTTACTAAATATTCACAGAGATTTAAGATACCTAGTTTGACACATATTTGTTTTTAAACCATATACATATATATATGTATATACATATATGAATAGATGACAATAGAATATATATATAGCACTATATGTGTAGTTTAGCACATACACATGTATAGACATAGACATTTATATTCCTGATATTCATATGAAATTATCATATGCATATGTAGGTGTAATATATATGTCTATATGGTAGATATAAATACCAATGTTTAGTATATGCATGTAGTTATACAGGTGATTATACATCATTACATTGTTATGTCAAGTTATGAATATATAAAATATATTCAAAATAATAACGAATAAATTTAATTAATAAGTTTAACTAAATAAATGGAGAATAATATGAAACAAATATGCTTTGATTTAAATGCATAGATTATATCTAATGCTACTTAATAGATCTTATTGGCCCAATAAGATCAAAATAGGGAAATGTTCTAAAATTTACCCATTTCTCCTATTATGAAATGGACGAGGATCCAATAGTATACACATATAATTACGTTAATAAATGTATTTCACAAGTTACATACATGGGTAGGTATAATATATACATAATTCATTACATGCAATTATATTTTTGCCATGCACGAGCATTATATAGGTGTAGAATATAAAAGTTACAAAAAAGTAAAGTATACAGGATTAGAACAAAAATCGTCTACTATTACTTCATAGTCTATATACAAATTATAGGGCACGAACCCGCACAACCACGGCCTATGTACATCAAAAATCCAAAAAGGAAAAAATTCACACCAAAAGTGACCAGAAAACTTATTTCTTTCCTCTCTTGTCGCCTTTTCCTTGTTTTAAGGAAAATTTCTTCCAGCGCTTACCTTTAGATGGAGTGCTCCCCTTCGGAGGGATGGCATCATCTTCAATAGTCGAAGGGTCGTTGGTTAATATGATATGTTTGTGCTTTGATGACTAGATAGCTCCAGGGAAAAGTGGAGTAGTGGATTGCATGGAAGAATATGAGGCATAGAGATAGAATAGACAAGGGCGATGTAGAAATGGCCAGATTAGGTTCAATCATGGCTTTATGGAGCTTTGTAGTGAATTTAGCAAGCTCGGTCCTCATAGATGGCTTGGGAACTGAGAGACATGTGGTGACCCCTTCTTCGTCCTTGTTAATAAAAGTTCTTGGCTTGTTATTATCCTTTAAGGCATCTATCTTCTCAATGTCCAAACCAGACTAGATAACCAAAGAGATGGGGACAGTGAAGGATGATGAGACAACCGTCACGCTAGTGGTGGTAGCATCAAAACCTGGAACAATCATGATCGTAGGAAGTGACACGAGAGTTAGCTAACCTATAACAAGGCGGAAAAAAGGACAAGGGTCGGCTATATCTTCATTGGACATTTGAAGTCTTTCAAGTACTAGAGTTTTCAAGATAGCGAAGTGGGCCCAACAGAGAATGGAACAATATGCCATTCTTCAAGAATTAGAGATAATGTTGTATTAGTTAGGGAAAATGTGAAGAGTAAGGGGCTTTGGGTGGTAACTCCTAGAAGATGTAGGAGTGGAGGATGATGAAGGTGGCATAGACTTGGGAATAGCAAAGACCTCAGAGTTGGATGTCGTGGTTGTGGGAATCTCCAACCAAGTCTCCTTAAAAGTAGGAGTGCCTTCATTTTTTTCCTCCAAGTGGGATCCAGTGGGAGCCTCATTGGGCGTCAGTGTAACAATTCCTTCAGTATCTCCCAATAATAATCCCTCCTCAAGGGATTTATTTCTTAAAAAGGTATTCTTTAAGTCTTGTTCATGAAATTCATCACCAACCTTTTCTTGTTTCACCACTTCATATTATACTTCAGGAAAGACATAAGGACAGGTATCTCCAAGCCACTTAAGACTTCTGGTTTTTATAATAGTAATATAAAAGCCAAAGATCGTGTTTTCTACCTCCTCCTCATAATCCTTGTATTTCTTGTCTACTTGAGAGAGGAGAGCTTCAAGCTTAGTGAATGTATCCTCATTCTTCTCCTTTAAATAAATGTTTCCTGTTCTGTTCCACTTTCTGGATCATGAGCTATAGCTTGGCAATCCTTACATCGGTAATGTTTAGTCGTAAGGTGGCGGCATCACTTTTGGGCCGAAATGCCTTTTTTCTTTCACCAACTCACCATTGCAAACATTAACTATCTTTACCTGCCCGTCAACCACAGAGATGTTATTCTTCAATGTTAGGATATTAGCTTGATGTCCTTCCTCTCATTCCCGAAAGCCATCTTTTCTAACTTCTAGTCATTCTCAGCCTTCTTAAGCAGGCTTGACCTGTTTTTTTGATCTATTGGTCTTCCTTGGATTCTTTCTCAAGTATCTCAAGATTGATGCAATTCTTTTGGTTGAAGTTAGCGAGGCTCTTTGCGTATACATTCCATGACTTATATGGTTCCACCATTATTCTATTGATGGCCTGAGCATGTCCAAGTCTTGGTTTAATATGTTGATGAGATTGTAATTCAAATAGGCCCATTCAAGTCCATGTGAGGATACTGGAGTTGAGTCTTCGATGGATTTTAAGTGAGAGGTCTATGAAGGAGTAGTCGTGGTGGTGCCAAGGATCTCTTTCCTTGGCCTTTAAGGGCAAGCTACGAAAGGTGTATCCAAGGGAGAGTGTGTTAAACTTGGTTTATATGGAGTCGGGCCAAGTGGAATGACGTGAGTGGAATTTTACTGAGTAGTGCGACATGAGTATAAGATGTGGAAATGGATCTGGTAGTAGAAGCTCATGTAGTTGAACGTAGCGACGGACCTTATCTTGCCGAGGAACATCTTCTATAGGAGTAAGGACTTTAAAGAGACCGAGCATAGATCGCCATCTTGAATATTGAGAGTCAGAGACCATTAATTGGATATTAGGGGCGTTCTCTATAGTCTTTTCTAAAATCTCAACACTCACTCTGGTACTACTAATCTCTCTCATTTCCCTTTCTCTTCTATATTATCTCTCCCTCTTGAGATTCACTAAGGAGGTAATAGTGAGACATGGAACTAGAATGGTTCATCTGGGATGTTCCCACTAGTCTTCTTGCCAATATCGTTAAAGAACTTCTTTGGTTTGCTCATGATACTTTAAAGGAAGAAAAGAATACATATATTATCTGAGAATTTGAAAGGAGGCATGTGGAGGGCGCTTGTTTATGATCCTAAGTGTAGTAATGACATGTGTTATTGATTCTACAGACCATGTTCAATTGTTAATGCAAAGGAGAGGGTTTTTCTCTTAGTAGGAAGGAAGGCTATGTCGGCACAATAACAAAAAAAATCTTGGATCTCAAGAGTGTCAAATTTTAGCCCTTATTGATATATAGTCTCCAGGTTGAGAAGCACGACAAAGATATCGCCGTAAGCTAAGAGTCGGGATGACTCCCTGACCTAGCTATGGTTGGATTCCATATTATGACAGGGCTACTGGGATACCGTCCGTCACAGTACGTGCTCTAGATCACTATACCGAGGATCCACCTTGATCCACTGTAACACAAAACCGGAGCTACCCCTTACTGGATAGTCCAAATAAGACAACCCCACGGTTGTGGCCAACAACCGTCCACAAAACTGAATAAAAGGACCTCTAGGCAGGGAAAAATCTTATCCTACGTGGGTACTACCCACTTAGCCTTAAGTGCACTTCCCCTGTTTTAGCCATTCTCGGTTGATGAGGCTTGAGGCTACGATTAACTTTTAAGAATACATATCTTGGAATGCTCATCGTCCTTCATCGACGATGGTCTGATAGCATTCGTCCATATAAGTTCGTTCTGGTTTGAACAAATCCAAAGGCACTATCTTTGTTACACTCGTTTTGGAATCACCCTCAGAGTTAACGACAAATGGGCCTTTCACTCTAAAACTACATTCTTCACTTAAGATTTCACGACTTATCGTTTAACTTGGATCAATGTGGTTTTCAAATAACCAAATTTCATATCCGATCCCAGTCTCATCGAAATCCAAATGCCGTCTTAAAGGCTAAGTTGTTTAAGTAAACATTTCAATTAAATTTTAGAAGTTTGTATTTGTTATCCCGCTTTTTGGCAAAGCCGCGATACCAAAAGATTGATCGAAAGCGAAGGACAGTTCGCCTCAGAGGTTGATCGTACTTCCTTTCGCCATGGATATCACTGAATTTTATCCGAGTCCAGATTGAGCTACAATTGATAGGACACGGCAAGAAAGACCGCAGGAGTCAGCATTTCAAATTTCAAGTCAATCCGAGTTCGCATGCTCAAGCTATGATCGGTTCAACTTGGAGGGGGCATGATGGTTTCGAACCCACCATGATGGGTGTATTCGAACCCATCATCGTGCACCACTCGAGACCATCACCTTCGAACTGAAGGACATCGAACCCACCAGTTTCGAAACCACCAAAGCGCCTCACCTTCGAATCCATCATATTCGAATCCATGTGCCTCGTATCCATGGAGGGGTTACAGAGCTCATGTGCATCCAAGGAACACAAGTTCGAACCCATCACCGAAGCCATGCTTCGAACCCATCACAGAGGCCTTCTTCGAACCCATCTGTGATGCCATCTTCGAACCCATCCTGTGTAACTTCGTTCGAACCCACTAGGTCAACCAACCACGATGACGTGTCTTCCATCGGTTCGAATGCGCCGAGATACATGGAGTCGAAGCGGTCAACACGGAGTGAAGTCCGGATCGATTCGAAGTTTGCGCTCCACGTCACCACGAAGCCGCGTGCCATGATGGATTCGAAACCATCGTTTCGAATACATGGGTTCGAAGCAGACAGCTATGCCAAAAACCCAATTTCGAATCCATCATATCTCCTAACCTATTGATCCAAATGCCACGAAATTTTCGCTGAAGCTTGTGTACATGTTGAAGAATGTCCACGCCAAATTTCACCTCGATTGGATGAATTCTTGATCGGTTCGAATGGAGTTCGAACCGATACCAAAGTGGGCCCAAACTTCCTGAGACCGTGCATGTGGGCCCCCTCACGTGCCAGACGTGGTCTCCCGATTTTTCAGCGAAATATCAGCAGCCTACGCCTATAAATAGAGCCCCAGGGCCAACAGAAAAGGGATCTTCTGACTCTGAGACGCCGAGACTCTGCCGGATCAAGATCTCCATCATCCTATATCATAACTTGATTGTTGATTTCGAATTTCCAGTTGTAACTTGCTGTTGATCGCTGTAACAACTTGTAATCATTGAAAGAGAGTCAATAAAACATCAAAAAACTTCACAGTGGACGTAGGCAACACGCCGAACCACTATAAATCGCTTGTCTACGCATTTATTTTACTGTTGATTGGAGTTTTTGTTAGATAATATCTGTTTTGAACTTGCATTCTTGACTATTATCTCTTCAACGACTCCCGAAGAGTGTTGTGCCCAATTTTGACACAAACACTTTGGTGCTTTCACTGAGAAAACCTAGATTTTCTCCTGCTCGTTGGATCTGTCATCGATACCGGATTGAATAAATCTAAGAGAGAGATCCAGATCGTTAAATCCAACTTCCTTCCCTTCTACTCAGATTTGCACAAAGTCTAGGAAAGGAACTCAACTGTAAAGATGGTTAGCACAAGAACCACCTCAAACGCCGTCAATCAAGAAGAACAGGATAGATAGAATCCTGCCCCTCTACCTCCATCTGATTAAGATGCCGCTGGGCACCCAGAGCCGTCGGGTCCGTTTACCCGACAAGAATTGCAGTTGTTACTCCAAGAGCTAACCCAGAGTCGGCGACAACTAGAAGAACAGCTACGCGCTAACGCTGAGCTAATCAACCAGCTGGATCGCCAGAAACGAAAAAGATCCATGAGAGATCGTGCTTCACGCTCTTCCAGCGAAAGTTCTTCATCTTCTTATTATCATAATCGACCTCCACGACCCCGGTTAGATGAGGGTCGTATGCCACCCGCTGGAAACCAACCGATATTGACCGTTGGACAAATAAGAGTTGGTCCGTCAGCCAGTTTCCAAACCGGACCCTCCTCCCGAGGGGGTGCCATTCCTCACCACGCCGCTGAATACCGCACCGCTAGCGTTGCAGCTGAACCAGGGGTCGACGCTCGAGATCAGTCGGACCCGGACCGTCGTCAAAGCGGTCATACTCCTGAACCGTACGTCCCAGAGGACTATGAGCCGAGAAGGCAAGATGTGAACCGTCAGCGATATCTGGTTCAAACCCGAAGTATGGAACGTGACCATACTCCGACGCAAATGCCGGATCTTTCAACTATGATACGTCAGATGATCCGTGAGAGTCAGGGATTCACAAACGACGATTGGGGAGTTTCCCAAAGTCACACTCCCTTTACGGACGACATTCTTAATGCTGAACCCCCACGGCGATTCCGAATGCCCACTCTGCCCATGTATGAGGGAAACTCCGATCCCAACCAACATATTCTAAAATATGAATGGTCGATGACTGCTGCCAGAGCCGACGACGCTGTGAAGTGTCGTAGTTTCCCCATATCCTTGGGGGGCATCGCCACCATGTGGTTCACCCGATTGCCTCCTCGATCCATCTCCTCATTCGACCAGCTGGCCACAAAATTCGTTGAGCAATTCCGCATGCACGTCGCGAGGCCGAAAGATGTCAACACTCTATCTAGTGTCACACAAGCTCCCGGAGAGACACTCAGACACTACTTAGAAAGATTCCATACTGCATGTGCAGAGATTAGTAATCCAAACGATAACTCCATCCTTATGGCGTTAACTAAGGGGATCGACCCCGATTCTGAATTTGGCAATTGGCTAGCTGGGAAACCGCCTGCGTCATTGGACCGTTTCCATGCCAAAGTAGCTCAATTCCTGAGACGGGAAGACGCGAAACAGTCTAGGAAGCAAACTGACGCAGGGCCAAATGCGGGAGGAACCCAAAACAATGTTGCAATAAAACAGTCCGGTGAAAACTCCGGAAACGTTCAGTTGAACATTAAAAATAAACAAGCTCGGCGAAGAGAGAGCGTGAATCAACTTAAAAAACAAGATCAAAATCGCGGCCCGCAACGCAAAAATCCGAAGTTCGACAGTTATACCCCTTTGAATATTTCATTGGAGGAATTGTATTTGCGGACCAGTAACGCGATTCAATATGAAAAACCTGCTCCAAGACCGTCGTCGGAGAGACAAATCCAGACGGGAAAATTTTGCAGGTTCCATGAAGGCTACGGGCACGATACGAACGAGTGTCGTCACTTACAGGATCTTGTTGAAAAACTGGTCAGGGTAGGGAAACTGGAACAGTTTGTGCGGACACCGCAGCCCAGAGATGCAGGCCCATCCAATCCAATCAATGAACCCAATCGACCGAGGCAGGAGGACTCAACTTGTCCCCGTGGGAGATTGGTGATAAACGCCATCAGTGGCGGGCCTACTCATTCAGAAGCCTGGAACGACGAAGAACCTCGTCACTGTCACACTTGACAGGCTCCTTCAATCCATGAATACTTTATAATTCCTTTTACGTTCTGAATTTTGAATTTGTAATAAGGCACTGGCTTTGCCACATTTTCTCATTTCAGCAAATAAAATGCTATCTCTTCAAGCCAAAGCTGTGATTCACCGAATACAACATTCAACAATCACGACACACGAAGAGCTAAGTTCCATCGAACAATGGAATTTATTCAAATAGCGAGTGACTGCGTTACAACCGGCCACTCACTAAGTGAAACCCCAGCTCGGGGGCAAGCCAACACATCGAAGGCTGAACTGGACCAACACACGACAGTCCATTCAATAATTCGTTCCCAGAGTGCGAACGGACTCCAAATTCCCAGAGCGCGAATTGGAGTATTAACACATAACAATTCGTTCCCAGAGCGCGAACGGACTCCAAATTCCCGGAGCGCGAATTGGAGTATAAACACTTAACAATTCGTTCCCAGAGCGCGAACGGACTCCAACTTCCCACAACGTGAATTGGAGTATAAACATTCAATAATTCGTTCCCAGAGTGCGAACGGACTCCAAATTCCCGGAGCGCGAATTGGAGTATAAACACTTAACAATTCGTTCCCAGAGCGCGAACGGACTCCAACTTCCCACAGCGTGAATTGGAGTATAAACATTTAACAATTCGTTCCCAGAGTGCGAACGGACTCCAACTTCCCACAGCGTGAATTGGAGCATAAACATTCAATAATTCGTTCCCAGAACGCGAACGGACTCCAAATTCCCGGAGCGCGAATTGGAGAATAAACATTCAATAATTCGTTCCCAGAGTGCGAACGGACTCCAAATTCCCGGAGCGCGAATTGGAGTATGAACATTTAACAATTCGTTCCCGGAGTGCGAACCGAAGTATCAACACCAACTCCATGATCCCCAAAACATGAATTGGGGTATGAACATAAGTTACGGGTTCACGGGGCGCGAACCGAAGCATCCGTGCAAACTCCAGATTCCCGAAGTGCAAGTTGGAGTATAAACGTCAATTCCGGGTTCCTGAAGTACGAACCCAAACATACAAGTTTTATCCAAGTTCCCAGCGTGTGAATTGGAGCATAAACACCAAGTCAAAGTTCCCGTAGTGCGAACTAAAGTGTTAATACTAACTCCGAGTTAGTAGAATGCAAGTTGGAATGTGAACATCATTCCCAAGTTCCCGGAGCGCGAACCACGTTACAAGCATCAATAACACTCGAACTCCTGGAATGCAAACCAGGTTATCGATCTCAAATTATTCTAAGTCCCCGGAAGGCGGACGTGTGCTCAAGACTTGCAACAAGTGCGATCAACCATCATAAATACAAGTGTTGTTCCCCAAAACTGGGGGGCACGAAAGCTAAATATTAATCACTAACCGAAGTGATACAACGTCCGAAGTTCAACTCATTCATCAATCACAGCGTGTGACCAAGATCTTCAGACTTGGAAAATGAGACGAACTCTACTTAAACGATAAAAACACCACAAGTACACCGGACCAAAAACAAGACACTGCAAGTACTTAAGCACAAATGAAACAAGAGTTGAAACAAAGAAATAAAATTTTATTTCAACTAACTTAAAACAAGGACTTACACGCGGATAAGTTCTTCCAAAAAAGAATGCCTACTAGCAGGGGCCGAACCTGCATCTATACACGACCTACTGACAAAAAACGGAGACAAGTACCTATCTACCAAAACATCTACTTGAGAAGCCGATTTATTTCTTCTTTTTCGTCTTTCTTACTAGTGGTACATCATCAGTGTCACTAGGGACAGAAATTCTTCGTTTTGAATCTCTCCTCTCAGGCGATGGCTCTTCGGCTGGAGGCATGATGTCAATATCCTCCTCAGAGCTTGAGTTTGCTTGGAGGCTTCCTGCCGGAGGAGCAGGGGGGACCGGATCCGTAATGGAAGTTGAGACAGTACCACCCGATGGCGCTACCGTAGCAGGTTCTGGACTCTGCGCCGCCGTGCTGCCGCCGACGATACCGCTATGCCCCGCAGCCTCTATTTCGGCGTTGATCTCAGCCAAAATTTCCTCATCACGAGTCGCATGGGCTTGGCTGGGGGCATCTTCGGCCTGCATCGAAGAACTTGAGGACGGCGGGAGGCTACTAACGATGATAAATGGCAAGTCAGAGAAAGAACCACCCTACTCACCGAGCAGTTCGCTCACCATTTGTTCGTCAGCAGACAGGGATCCCCCCTGCGTCGTCTCAGCAGATACCGCGGTTACAACAGTAGTCTCGGTAGCGATGGCCTTATCTCCTCTACTTGATTCTTGAGCCACAACAGTCGGCGCAACTCCAGTCACTAGGCAAAAAATAAGAAGTTATTAAAAACTGCTACAAAACAAACACTCTATTCAGAAAACGCTTAAGTTAACTTTAGAATACCTTCCTCAGTTTGGTTCGCAGACGGCTGGACGGCCTCGGAAGTACGCTCATGAATAGGAGATAAGCGCGGTTGTTCCAGGTCGTAAGCAGGAACAGGTTGCAAACTGACCACAGATACAGGCATCGACGAAGATGGTGTGGTGACTTCAGTGACAGCAGAATGGTGCTCAACGCCTGACCCCTCTCCGACTTCCAGGGAATGACCACCGATCATTTCCTTCTCATGAGCGATGATAGCGTCGTGAAGAACCTTCTTCTCATCGTCTGTGAGCAGCCGATTCTCCAGTTCGAATCGATCGACCGCTTCACCTGGGTGCGCTTCCTCTTCCTCCTCAACCAATCGGTCCCAGGCGCTACGAAGGTGAACTGAGTAATCTTGAAGCCAGGCCAAGTTTCTGTGCTTCAACACATTGGCGTTGTAAGTTATGAGAAAATCTTCGATATCGGCCTCTAACCTGGCCTCTGCATGTTGAACCTTCTCCTCCACCTCTGCTTCGACCGCCTGAACTTTGGCCCCGGCCGCATCTCTCTCAGTGCGAAGCACTACGGCTTGCTCGCAGGCCTCTTGCGCCATGTTATGCGCATCATCTCTATCTTTAATAATCTCGGCAAATTTAGCCTTGAGCTCATTAAGTTCTTTTAACGCCGCATCCCGCTCAGCAGTGACGACAGTGTTCCGGTGGCCCATGTCTTCCACCGTAACATAGTGCTCCTTTTTCATTCTATCCATGGCTGCTTGAGGTTCGTCGACCTTTGTAAGAGCCTCCATCTCCGACTTTCGAGACGATTCAGCCTCAGTATTCAGCACTTGTATGATGCGGTCTCTTTGATCCAGCTCGGTTTGAAGCTTTTCAATGGTAGCGGCTCGTTCGAAGGCCAACGCCGATGCCTTATCGGCCGTCCTATACCACACCTTGTATTGGGAGTAAAAGTCATGAACATAGTCGAGCGCTAACCGCTCGGCCTCCGGCGGGATTCTTTTCAGGTTCGGAGGAAAGACGTAGTTATCGAAACAAATATTCGGGAACTCCCTCTTTAATTGCGCGAGTTTAATTGCCCCTTCTCCCGAGATCTCTGTAGGAGGCTGCTCTGCGACTATCGGGGTCATCGCCTCGGATCGGGAAGCTTGAGAAACCGACGTATATCGAGAAGACTCGGAAGGATGAGGGACATGAGCAGGAGGTTGTACGGGATCTCTGGAAGGAGGAGGAGTAGGCGACCGCGATCGACGCTTATAGCCCCTGTCCGTGTCATGTCTCTCGTGACTAGAATACCCAGAGCGTCCCTGGTCATAATACCGAGGACGCCCCTGATCATAACCTCTATCCCCTTCACGTCTGCGCGAATCGTAATATGAAGGCTTGCGGGCGTGTCGAAGACTCCCAAGCATTGAACCTCGCTTAGACATGATATCTGCGAAGCAAAATAAAATAGAATTAATCACCTTTCAAAACAGGTAGTTTGCAGTCAAAGGTTATGCGGTGTCGTGAAATGTGTATGAATATGCATTCCCCCCGACCAACCGGAAGTGTCGACCTCGCTAGTAATAAGAGGCTCGTTCAATTCTAAGGTGCGATGGAATTCCTCCAACCCGGCATCATGTTGAAAAGACACATCGTCCGGGATTGGAAGATCGGCAAGCCCTTCAAAAAGATTTTCAGTTCTCAGAGGAGACGTCTCCGAGATTCTAACTCCGGGAGCAGAACGGGCCGTGACGACCGATTTCCATCTCCCCTTCTTACTTGACTTAACCATGGCAGCCTTGCCTTTTCTCTGCTCCGCGACATCCGGAACTGCGTCAGTAGGCCCGGTCAGCGGCTCATCATCGGTGTGGGTTCTTTCAGAGTCCGCTTCCTCAGCTGTGGTAACTCTGGGTTTCTTATGCTTGACTCGTTTCTTCGAGACGACCCTTAGTGCCACTTCAAAACTTATGCTCTGCCCTTGTTCGATCAAACCGCAGGCCCGGAGATTCCTATCCGTCAATAACACATCGATATCCCTATCTCCATCCGGGACTTCTCGAAGCACTCGCACCATCTCCCTAAAGTGCTCGCCTTCAGGTCGCTGGATCACCGCTGCAAAAAAGAATAAAATATAAGTTCCACTTCGGCTGCGATTGCCGTAGTAATTATTTGCGAACTCAACTATACTCACGTCTGAATAGCCATCGTCGGGCTAATCCAGGAGGACATCTGACATAAAACCATTCTGCCCTATAATAGCTCAACCTGGTCCAAGACCCGGTAACCACTTGGCAATTTCTCACCGCTTCCAGGAATGTGAAGGAGGGATAATCACCCCGAGTTTTGAAATTGAACAAGTATCTGATCTCAATTGGGAGCGGTGGTCGATGGAGATATTCCATAAATGCAATGAACAAGCTATTGATCGACGCATATCCGTTCGGGTGCAACTGAGATGGGGCGATCCTCAAAAACGACAATACTCCCCTTATATACTCATTGAACGGAGGAAGTGTCCCGGCCGCGCACGCGTGGCGGTTAAATGCCGTATATCCCTCCGGCGGATTATGCGGTCTATCATTCGGCCCCGGCAGTAGGACATCATCCAGCGACAGGCCGTGTCTCAAACATATTCTCCCCAACATGTCTTCAGAGATATTGGATGGAACGGAATCTGATGGATTGGCAATGAATGACGCATCGGGAAGTTCATCCGGGGCTGGACCAATAATCTCAGGGTCAATGTCCGGGATCTCTAGCCTCGGAGAGACTGTAACTTGAGTCTCCTGCTGCTGTGAACTTGACGATTCCATAACTAGCTAACTCACGAGAAACCATCGTTAGATGACAAAAACCCATGCGTTCCCCCGTGTAGCGTGTATGAGTGTGTGTTGTGCAGTGACATGCATTACTTGAATAAATGTTGCAGAGTTAAAGAAATATGCAAACGACAAGGCTACGGAGTCCAGCTATGATGACCGTCATCGCTGACCGTCATCACCAATCCGTTTCCATGATGGAAGTTGGTTCGGGTAGAAGTTATTATAGTTCCATCGACGAGCTTCAAAAGGTAGTCATGTATGCAGTTTAATATTCAAGTCCAAATATGCAGGAATGAAGCTCGTCGGAGTTACGATTGGAGAATTTCAAATTTTGGTATCCATCATGTAGGGTTCGAAACCATCACCAGGACTTCGTTCGAACCCTTGTCCTGACGTCGCTTCGAACCCATGCGTTCGAACCCATCCTGACGTCGCTTCGAACCCATGCGTTCGAATCCATCCTGACGCGCTTCGAACCGATAAACAGATGACAAGTTCGAACCGATGAGAAAACCTCAACTCCGCATCACTCACGTTCGAACCGATCCACTTCGTATCGATACGAAGTTGTGGACTTCGAAACGATAGCCTATGGGTTCGAACCCATCGGTTCGAATGGACCCCTCGAATCCCTCGATCGGTGCGAACTACACACCCCAGCAAGGACATTCCAAGGATCGATTCGAAATCCAGTAAAAAGATGCCACCGTCATCGATTCAAACTCGAGCCCACGCATCGGTTCGAATCCCTCCCAAACCAGATCTGGTTTTGCCAATCTCGAGGCTACGCAATCGATAAAAAGAAACGGGTTCGAAATAACTTCGTCGTTTGAACCCAAGGCTAATTACCTAGTTTGGATGATGAATTCAAGGAATTGAAGATTCGGATCTTGAATGGTTCGAAAGAGCGACACAGTGTTTTCTCTTTTGGAGCTCTGAAACGATGAAGAGCACAGTAAAAAGCAAACAAGAGTAAAAGTGAAAAGTGAAAGAATGCCGAGGTCTTTGCTATTTATATGGGGGGTTGGAGATGACTGTGTCGATTCGCGTGCCGGTGGACTTGACCGATTACAACAGGTCAGAATGCAGAACCGGTTCGAAATCCACTTTCGAACCCATACGTTTGAGGCTCCATCGTGTGAAGCACACGGACCACTGCCACGAACAAAAGTCTCGAAACCATCCCTTCACATCGGTTCGAATGTCAATTTCGAACCCATCACTACACAAGTGTACTCCATCCTTTCAGACCGGTTCGAACATCAATTTCGAATCCATCATAGCAGCAAGCGTACCGCGTCCATACAAACGTGGATTTCGAACCCATCAATGCTCGAATGCATCGGTTCGAAACATTACGCTCGCGCAATACAAATTCGATTCCTTTAACCTTCTACATCGGTTCATGAGAGGATCGATACGAAGGAACCTTTCAAAACAACCACCAAGCGTTGTCTCAATTCAAATTTCAAAGTTGGTTCAGGAGAGAATCAATACGAAATTCTATAGCAAACCAAACTGACAACAACTCGTGGACGCACGACGTTAACAAGGGTCAAATTAACATATGCGCATACATGTTGGACTAACGTTCGATTTTGAATATTCACAGGGATCAAACACTCATCCTGTTACAAATGCGACAGCCAACGGCTAAGCAGTATTATACAGCAATCAATCATATCAACGCAAGGTTACAGCAGTACAACATACGAGTTTCGACAAAAAAGAGAGCAATGATTGTCCAGAGAGAGATTGCAGCTATTCAAAGCACGTCATGTTCCCACAAGACGTACTTTGGGGGGCAAAATGTTATCCCGCTTTTTGGCAAAGCCGCGATACCAAAAGATTGATCGAAAGCGAAGGACAGTTCGCCTCAGAGGTTGATCGTACTTCCTTTCGCCATGGATATCATTGAATTTTATCCGAGTCCAGATTGAGCTACAATTGATAGAACACGGCAAGAAAGACCGCAGGAGTCAGCATTTCAAATTTCAAGTCAATCCGAGTTTGCATGCTCAAGCTATGATCGGTTCAACTTGGAGGGGGCATGCTGCTTTCGAACCCACCATGATGGGTGTATTCGAACCCATCATCGTGCACCACTCGAGACCATCACCTTCGAACCGAAGGACATCGAACCCATCAGTTTCGAAACCACCAAAGTGCCTCACCTTCGACTCCATTACCTTCGACTCCATCATATTCGAATCCATGTGCCTCGTATCCATGGAGGGGTTACAGAGCTCATGTGCATCCAAGGAACACAAGTTCGAACCCATCACCGAAGCCATGCTTCGAACCCATCACAGAGGCCTTCTTCGAACCCATCTGTGATGCCATCTTCGAACCCATCCTGTGTAACTTCGTTCGAACCCACTAGGTCAACCAACCACGATGACGTGTCTTCCATCGGTTCGAATGCGCCGAGATACATGGAGTCGAAGCGGTCAACACGGAGTGAAGTCCGGATCGATTCGAAGTTTGCGCTCCACGTCACCACGAAGCCGCGTGCCATAATGGATTCGAAACCATCGTTTCGAATACATGGGTTCGAAGCAGACAGCTATGCCAAAAACCCAATTTCGAATCCATCATATCTCCTAACCTATTGATCCAAATGCCACGAAATTTTCGCTGAAGCTTGTGTACATGTTGAAGAATGTCCACGCCAAATTTCACCTGAATTCTTGATCGGTTCGAATGGAGTTCGAACCGATACCAAAGTGGGCCCAAACTTCCTGAGACCGTGCATGTGGGCCCCCTCACGTGCCAGACGTGGTCTCCCGAGTTTTCAGCGAAATATCAGCAGCCTACGCCTATAAATAGAGCCCCAGGGCCAACAGAAAAGGGATCTTCTGACTCTGAGACGCCGAGACTCTGCCGGTTCAAGATCTCCATCATCCTATATCATAACTTGATTGTTGATTTCGAATTTCCAGTTGTAACTTGCTGTTGATCGCTGTAACAACTTGTAATCATTGAAAAAGAGTCAATAAAACATCAAAAAACTTCACAGTGGACGTAGGCAACACGCCGAACCACTATAAATCGCTTGTCTACGCATTTATTTTACTGTTGATTGGAGTTTTTGTTTGATAATATCTGTTTTGAACTTGCATTCTTGACTATTATCTCTTCAACGACTCCCGAAGAGTGTTGTGCCCAATTTTGACACAAACAGTATTCACACAGCAATTCAGCACAGATAGGTAACTCACATTTATTACAGCCATGTCCAAAGTATTGCACAACACAGAACATCACAGATTAACATATTATAAATATAAATCAATCCATACATTCTATTCAATCAATCATCCATAAGAAAGACTTATTAATCCCATGATTATAATTAATTAAATTAACTCAAATTAAATTAATTACTTATGAATTAATCACCTAACCTGCTTAATTAATCATTAATTAATTACAAACCATTTTAATTAATTATTGAATTAACTAATCATTCTTTAATTACTTTTATAAACCAATTAATTAATCTTTAATTACTGACTAATTATCCATTAATTATTAATTAACTAATCCTTAATCACTAATTAATTAACCCCTAATTATTAATTAATTAATCCTTAACTATTAATTAATTAATTTCTCTTTAATTACTTCATTAATTTAATTAATCTGTAATTACCAAAGACCTTAATTAACTTTAAGATAAACCATTTATCTCTATTAATTACTTAATCATTATTAAAATCTTATTTAAAAATCTTGGAATTAATTATCATTATCATATAAATTAATTTTTTTTACCCCGTTTTTAATTTACTACTATATTTCATTCAAGTTTAAAATAGACTTAATAGTTAGCTTAATTAATTTAAGTAAAATAAATCACACAACTTTCTTAAACCAATTGTTTAAAAACATTTATTATATAAAAGAATTTACTTAAGAAATAGTTTAATCTTGATTTATTTAAATTTTAAAAACTTGCTTTTATTAAAACTTTAAAACTGTTATAAACATACCCGAGTCGAATCCGGTATATACTCGTGCCCCGACCCGAGATTCTTCTTTCTTTTAAAAAAAACTTAGTTTTAGTTAAAAATTTAAAATCTATTATGCAAGCAAAACTCTCACTCATTCTACCTGACACCATACTCAAGTCTCATTACTGCTACCTTGAGTACTTCCTTGAGACAAAGACCTTCTTCCCCCAAAACAAAACTCTGATATACACAGATACATATGCACCTGCATCATCCATCGCCAACTCTCTGGTCATCAATACAACCGTCGACAAGTCGACTTCGACCACCCCCTTCAATTCCGACCACCCAAACCTAAGTCGATCACGAACTTCAAAAATGAGCAGACATTGACAACCGAAACCAGAAACTATCACCCAAAAACCACCTCGACCTGACACCTCCGACCACTAGAGATCATGAAACTCTGTCCATAGCTCCGCCGACCAACCACGCACCTTTTCCCCTACCGCCGCTAAACTCCAACGCTCCGGTGGCGACGCAACAGCAAAATTTCTAGCCTCGACCAAAAACTGGACTAAAACCCTACTTCGATGATTCGCCGCTGCCACGGTGATTGATAAATCCCGCGACTATTTTTGCTTAGACCACCGACCTCCAAGCCACCTCCAATCGCGATCCCGACCACCTCGAGCCCTCCTATCACCAAAAAAGCCCCAAAACCCAAAATCCGATCAACCCTCGAATACTCACTTTAAACCACACTAAAAATCTGGATTTTGTTACTAAAATTCATGGTTTGAGAAATCAAATTTGGAGATGTATAAGAAACCATAAATCATTACCTTTTAATTTTGCATGTTTTTAGTTTTTACTGTATTTCCCCAATTTTCCAGAAAATACTCAGATTAATTACACTTAAAACTATTTTTAAAATTTAGATCATACAAATTTAAATAGCTCTTGTTTGAAAAACAAAGTCTAAAAGGATTTAGAGGTTGAGATCCTGATTTTTAAAGGTTTTGAAGCCTGTAAAAACAAGAACAGGGCAAATTTTCTTGTTTTCAGATGTGCACACTTATATCACCTACATATATATATTCAATCTCGTTTACACAACCACGCAATGCATATTTCACATCATAACATTCAAAGATTATCACATGCAACAAGTTTTATACAGATTTTAAGTTTTCAAATTGTTGGTTTACTCACCAGAAAAGATGAATAGAGAAGTTTGAAATTGGAAATGCTGTGATCCTTTTTGAAAACTTGAAAACTGGATAATGCTTTTGACCTGAAACTTTGTTGTTGAGATCTTGCTTTAAAACTGAGATGAATTAGTTTGATGTTCTTTTTGATTTTTTTTTTAGTTTTAGTTTACGGGCTTTGATTTTATTGAGTTTGAAAAATGAAGACAGAAAAGAAATAGAGAAGAGAATGGTATAGGTATTTATAGCCTTGATTTATCTTTTATTTAAAAATGAAAAGAAAATAAATTACATGACACTTGTAATTTGCATGATAAAATTTGCTTGCATTTGTTAAACTACATGCTATTAACTCTACACTTGTTAATTTGTATGAAAATATGTTTATATATATATACACACACATTATATTTTCTATTAGTTTTTATATTAAACCTTTCCCTTATTATTTCCATTTATAAATCTTTCCTTTAGTTTATATTTATATAACTTTTAAAGAAAAGATATAAAATCCAATTATGCATTAATAAATTATTATATATATATATATATACTAATTTTAAAATATACATTTTAAAATCCAACTTATTTTCAAGATATTTACATTTGAATTTCAATTTTAAATTTAAATTCAATATAAATATACTTATATATACATATAAACAAACACATAATTTATTTGTTTTAAAAGAATAATTTGCCAATTTTATATAATCTGTAAAAGAAGATTATAACATATTATTTGCTTGAAATTCCGGGATATCGCATTCCTCCCCCTTAAAAGAATTTCGTCCCCGAAATTTAAAAGCAAAAGATAATCCAAAAGCTTTTATTTCAAACAATCCAAGCATACATATCAGTCATACATTAACATCCAAACAAATAATTCATTCAAACAACATTACTAGCTATGCAGACACAAATCCGGATAGGCTTTCCTAAAACTATCCAGAGTTTCCTAGGTACAGTCTCTGAGATCCTCACTTCACTGAACCTTGACCAGCTTCACCACAGTGCTTCTGAGCTGCTTCTCATCTTGATCAACTATCTGGACTGGATGCCTGACTAAAATTAAGCCCGGTTCGATCTCTTAATCTTCCTGTACTGCTGGTTTCACAACTAGAGATGGGTCGAACACATACTTCCTCAAATGAGATACGTGAAAAACATTATGAATTCTAGCCATCCGGACTGGCAATTCAATCCTATAGGCCAAAGAACTAATTCTCTCGAGCACTTGAAACGGTCCAATATGTCTCGGGGAAAGCTTTCCTGTCTTTCCAAATCTAATCGCTCCTTTTATTGGGGAAATCTTGATAAATACCAAATCTCTGACTTCAAATTCCAATTGCCTCCGTCTCTTGTCCGCGTAACTCTTCTGACGATCCTGGGCTGCTTTCATTCTCTTCTTGATTAGCTTCACCTTCGTGGATGCCTCTCGGATCAAATCTGGACCAAGAACAAGATGATCTCCCGATTCTACCCAATAGGACGGTGATCTACAAGGTCTTACGTACAAAGCTTCATAGGGTGCCATCTAAATACTCACTTGATAACTATTATTATACGATAATTCCACTAAATGCAGATGGTCCTTCCAAGATCCACCAAAATCCAGAACATAAGCCCTCGGCATGTCCTCTAGAATACGATTCAGCCTTTCTGTTTGTCCGTCAGTCTGGGGATGATAGGATGTACTCAAACTCTATCTTGTACCCAAAGCTATCTGCAGAGCCTCCCAAAATTTAATGGAAAAGATTGGGTCATGTTCACTTACTATACTGACGGGGACTCCGTGCAACCTGACGATCTCCTTCAAGAAAATCTCTACTAAAAACGCTGCAGTCCTGGTCGCCTTAACTGGAATAAAATAGGCGCTCTTGGTCAGTCGGTCTACGATTACCATAGTCCTTCATTTCCTTTCCTAGTCCTTAGCAAACCGTTGATGAAATCCATAGATATCATTTCCCACTTCCACTTAGGGCATCCAGAGGCTGCAACAATCATGCGGTCTTCTTTTGATCACCCTTAACCTGTTGACAGATCACACATCCATTGACGAAGATAGCAACATCTTTCTTCATGCCCGCCAACCAGAAAACTCTCTTCATATCCTTACACATTTTTGAGATCCTCGGATGGATACTCAACCTTAATTTATGGCCTTGCTACAAAACTTCCTGCCTCAAGCCATCCACATCTGGTACACACAAACGACCGTTGATCCTCAAAGCTCCTTGACCATCTACCTTGAAATACGAATATCGACCATCCTTGTCTCCAAGAATCAATTCCTCAAAAGTTCTATCCTTCATCTCACTGCTTATGATTCTTTCCTGTAGAGACGGAACAACTTTAAAAATAGACAGTACTGCATTCCTACTCAGAGCATCCGCCACTACATTAGCTTTCCCCGGAGTATAAAGGATATCCAGATCATAAGATGCCAAAAATTCCACCCACCTCTGCTGCCTCAAATTCAGATCCTTCTACGAGAAAAGGTATTTCAAAGGTTTGTGATCTGTGAAAAGCTCGAACTTCTCTCCCAACAGATAGTGCCTCCAAATCTTCAAAGTAAAGGCGATGGTCAACAATTCTAGATCATGCGTAGCGTAGTTCTTTTCAAGTGGCTTCAACTGCCTATTCGCATATGCAGTTACTTTCCCATTCTGCCTCAGCACTTCACCCAGACCTACTCCACAAGCATCCGTGTAGACTTCGAACTTACTCCTACCATCAGGAATAGCTAGAACTGGTGCACTGGTCAGCCTTGCCTTCAAATCCAAGAATTCTTCTTTACACTTGGGGGTCCATTTAAACTTTGCTCCTTTCCTAGTCAACTTGGTTAGATGCGAAGAAATCTTAGAGTAGTCCCTGATAAATTTCCTGTAGTACCGTTCCAAACCCAGAAAACTGCGGACTTCCGTGGGAGTCTGTGGTTGCTTTGCTTCCATTCTTGAATAACTGCTACCTTAGTCGGATCTACAGAAATATCCTCACCAGATACAATATGCCCCAAAAATCTAACTTCCGACTTTCAAAAATGGCACTTCGAAAACTTAGCCTTCAGAACATGCCTCCTCAAAGTCTCCAACACTATCTCCCAATGTGGTTTATGCTCGTCTTCAGACTTGGAACAGATGAGAATGTCGTCGATAAACACAAGTACGAACTTGTTCAGCATATCCCGAAAACTCGGTTCATCAAATCCACAAAATAATCAGGAGCATTGGTTAGCCCAAAAGGCACAACCAGCCACTCATAAAAACAATTGGGTCCCCTGAACACTGTCCTCAGCTACCCTTAACTGGTGGAAACCCGAAGCTAAATCCAATTGGGAGAAAACAGAAGCTACATGGAGTTGATCAAAAAGATCGTCTATGCGGGGCAAGGGATACTTATTCCTAATAGTAACCTTATTCAACTCTCGATAATCCATATAGAATGTTAATGACCCATCGGACTTGGTCACAAATACAACAGCAGAACCCCAACTAGAAAAACTACGCTGGATCAAACCTCTCTCTAAGAAATCTTGGGTCTGCTTCACCAACTCATCTTTCTCTCGGTGACATCCTTCTACTGGGTTGAACAACAGGTATTGCTTCCGAAACTAAGTCGATCCGAAACTCTATCTCCCGATGCGGGGGCAAACCTTTAACTTCCTCAAATACATTTGGAAAATCTTTAACCACTTCGATGGATTTTACGCCTTCTGGAGATGCCTCAATATGCATAAGATTGCTCAAGTGAACTCTAGAACTATCGCAAGCCACTTTTGCAATCCTTCCCAACACATTTTCCAAAGTCACAGTTTTCCCTTCACAAATCAAAATAGCCTTATGCTTATCTAACCAATCCATTCCCAGAATAAGGTCAAACCCTTTGAAATCCAATACAAATGAGTCGCCAGAGAAACTATGAGACATATAAGAAATGCTTAGGCCTCTACAGATCTTATCTAACTTGGTTACTCTGCCCATAGGATTAGATACAAAAATAGGACGGTCTACCACACTAGGGATGAGATGAAACTTCTCTACTGTATCCAAAGAAATAAAATTAAGGGATGCACCAGAATCAAACAAAACTCCAACGAAAAATTGAGTAAATGATCAAATTAGGTATTTTAACTTGTTTAAACCAAAATTCAAATTATTTTCAAATTGTCACATATTCATCTTCATACAGGGGTAAAATGGCCATTTTTGTGCATGTATTAAATTGAGAAAATTTAGTTGGAAATTTCTTTATTATTTTGTAGGAATTTAAATTCAAATACAAGTGGCATCATGAAGATATGCATGAATAAATGAAAATAAAGCAAATGGAGATGAAAATAATTCAAACTCATGGACATGAGGACCCCACCTACCCACTTTCCTTAATTTTCAATTAGGAGCTAATGCACATGCTAAAAGCCATTAAAGCTTCATGCACATTTAAGTGGGGGATTATGACATGCTAATGATTACTTAGTGGCCATACTACCTCAAGGGAATTTTGGGCATTCCCCAAAATATGAATTAGGGTTTCATACATGTATAAATACCCATATGTTTCATGTAGTCTCTTCTCTTACTTAATCTCTCTTTCAGCCTCTCTTGAAATGAGATTTAAAACAAGATTTTAAATTTAAGTTAAATCAGAATTGTAAATCTGAATTCAAAATTTGAATTTGAATCTTAAAGTTTTAAAAAGAAAATAAAGCTTATAAATTTTAATGTGGTAATTAAGTTTGAATCATAAATTATTTTATAACATGTTTTCAAAATCTAGAATATAGGATTTAAATAGGATTTTAAATTTAAGTTTTTGAATCTGAATTCAAAGCATGATATGAATTCTAGTTTGAAATAAAATAAGTTTTTGAATTTAAATGTTTCAAAACCACTTGGAATATTTAAAGTATATTTTAAATTTATTTAAATTGAATATGAGTTAAAACTATTTTTAAACTTACCTTAGGAGGTAAGTAATTCTGTAAAAATGAAATTAAATTTTTTTAAATACTTAAACCTTGTTTAAGTTAAAATTTGATTTCATTTTAAATCTTAATTTAAAATGGAATTTAGAGGAAATTTAAAAACAAATTGTTTTTAAATTACTTTGTTAATGAAATTTAAATCATGAATAAGATTTATGTTTACCTTAAAGTTAATTAGAACTTAATAATTTATAATTCAATAAATGATTAAGGTAATTAAGTTTTGTAATTAATTAATTTAATTAATTAATAATTTGGGTCAATTAATTAAATACTTAAGGTTTTTTTTAATTAATTAAAGAATTAGTAAGTTAATTAAGATTGATTAAATTTTAATTAAGAAATTATTAATTAGATAAGATTTGATTTTAATTTAATTAATAATTTAAATTCATTAATCAAGTAATTAAAAATTAATTAAGTTTTAGATTATCACTTGATTAATTAAATAATTAGAGGTTAATTAAATGGGTTTTATAGATAAATTAATTTGTAATTAATATTGATTAATCTTAGTTAATTACTTTAGAAAAGTAATTAAATATTTGTTATTGGTTAATGAAGATCATTAACTTAGTATTATTTAATAATTAATTAATGTGATTAATTTTAATGATTAATTGAATTAATTAATTTAAAGACAATCATTTGAATTGTTTAAAGTGTAATTACTTAATGAAAGTAATTAAGAAAATTAATTACTAATTGTAATTAATTAAGTTTATTTTCAATAGTTAAGTTAATTAATTAAGTATAATTAATTTAAAATAATCAATGATTAATTTGAGAAGTAATTACCCAATGTAATTAAAAATGAATAATTACATAGTGAAGTAATTAAGAAGATAAATTACTTGATGTAATTAAATTGAAGAATAATTGGGTAATAAAGGAGTTTTGGAAATTAATTACTTTGTGTAATTAATATGTAATTAGTATGCAGAATAATTACTTAAAGGAAGTAATTAATAATTAATTACTTAGTGTAATTAATTTAGGATTTGTTAATTGAGCTATTCGAAGATAATAAAGAGATGTAATTAATTAAATGTAATTAACTACTTAATGTGATTAAGCAAGAGTGGTTAATCAAAATGGATAATTGAAAATTAATTTAGTAGGGTAATTATAAACAAATAATTAGGGATCATTAATTTATATAATTAATGATGTAATTAAGGATGGATTAATTAAGAACAATTAATCAATGAAGGAATTAATTAATGTAATTAATCAAGGATTAATGTAATTAATTATAATTAATTAATAAATGAAGTAATTACAGGTTAATTACTGAATTTTGGTTTAGAATAATTAATTTGTAAAATTAATTTAAAGTCTAACTACTCGAATGTAACTAAAAGATAACTAATCAAGGATAATTAATTAGGGTAATTTGTTGAGAGTAATTAATTGATTGATTGTAGTTAATTAATGGTTATGTAAGAAAGATTTATTTTGATGAGTAATTAATTTAATTTAATTTATTTTAAATTAATTAGGGAAGGAGTAATTAATTCAATTCATTTTAAATTAATTATAGAATGGTGATTAATAAGTCATTGCTTCGGAATGTTGATTAATACCGATTACCCTGAATGGTTGAGATCTCAGATATGAGATAAGTGATGATGTGTGATTTGGATGCAATGGTTGCATTTAAGTTGATAATATGAATTATCTGTTTGGGATGATAATATGGATTATCTGTTGTGATGATAATATTAATTATCTATGGTGATGTTGTGAATTATCTATCTGTGTGTATATAGATAATATTGAATTGAATTGTTTTAAACATTAAAAAACTTGGACCTAAAAGATGGCGATTTGGATTTCGATGAGACTGGGATCGGGTTTCCATATTTGGATATCTGAAAGCCACATCGATCCAAATTAACGATAGGTTGTGAATCTCAAGTGAAGATGAAGATTCAGAATGCACGGGTTATCGTCGTTAACTTTGAGGGTGATTCCAAAATGAGTGTAACGAGGTAATGCCTTCGGTTTCGTTCGAACCCGGAACGAACTTGGATGGATTGAATGCTTTCGAAACATCGTTAGGTGGACGATGAGCATTCTAAGAGATGTGTCCTCTTAAGGTAATCGTATCCTCAAGCCTCATCAACCGGGAATGCCTAAAACAGGGGAGGTGCAGCAAGGTTAAGTGGGTCATGCCTAAGTAGGACGAGATTTTCCCCTTTCTAGAGGTCCTTTTATATTCGGCTTTGTAGGTGGTTGATTGGAACAACTGCCGGGGTTGTCTTGTTCTGGACTGTTCGGTAAGGAATGGTTCCGGCCTTGTGTTGCAGGGGATTGGGAGTGATACTCGGTACGGTGATCTAGTGTGACGGGCGGTACCCAAGTAGCCTTGCCATTGTATGGAATCCAAAATCCAATATGTGCCGTACGTATTATTTGTGCCCAACTATGTTGGAACGGGAGATGTAAGCATTCCAACTATTTTTGTATTTTACTTGAAAACCCTAGACACTATTATAATATCACCGGATTTCCTATCAAATGTTTTGGTTAGCGTAAGGTAAAAACTTTTCCATGTTTATTGTGGGAAGTCTTACATGATACTTTTCTTTTCAAAAGATTTTTAATGTTAAGCAACCGTAACCTGTTACTCACACCAGACCCATGTCTGACCCGGAGTTTCTCTTTTGTTTTCTTAAACTCTTGGGTAGTCAAATTTTTACGAGTAGCGAAGAGATACAGGTTAGCTTTGACGAATATTGGAGGAGCAATGGATCAGGAGGCTTCTGCGTTATAGATATATAGTTTCTGCTGTGTGTTCTCTGTGTTGATATCTCCCATTGAGTTGTATTGAGTTGTAATAACTAGACAGGCGTTTATAACTGTCTAGTATGTGTTGTTTATGTTGTGTAACCCTGAATGATGTTGTATATTATGTAAATACTTATGTTATTAATATAATTTATTCGTTCCGCTATTGAGATTCTAATGTTGTTTCTTCTTTCTGTTCTTTCTTTTCTCTTTCTATCCCTTTCTTTCTTAAAGATGATACGACTTTTTATGGAGAAAAGTCGGATCATCACAGTTGGTATCAGAGCATTAGGTTGAGTGAATACCTAGGCTCTGGAGTAGTGTCTATCTTGAGAGAGCGTATTTGTAAATTTTAATATATTTATACATATTTATTTATTTCTACCTATCTATTGGGTTACCTGTTCAGGTTTTCCAATATGAGATATAAAGGTAGATTGGGTAGTGGTGTGTGTAACACGACTACCATTGGTTGGAGTTTGTATGTTTAAGGTTGGAAGTGTAACCGTCGAGACTGTAGACCTAATACCGTCTCTAGTGAGCTTTGTAGCTTAGTGTAAAGATTTCATTGATCTCCGAAGGTAACCTGTTAAGGTTCGTAGTTCATCTTTGAAGTTGGATGAGAGTTTGGATCTGTTGGCTGAGCGGAAGCGAGTAATGGTATCTTGATACCTTAGGAAGTAGTAGCTGCGTGATGAGATGCAGTGACTATGGATATTTCCGAAGATGATTTCTTTGAAACAATTTTGAAGGAAGTAGGTCTGCTTCGGTGTTGTGGCTGAGTTCAACAGGATGTTTCTGTTTGATTTGAAGTCCAAGTATCTCAAAGAGCTTTGGATTGGGAATTCTTTGGCATTGGTGTCTGCAGTGCAGCTCGGAGTGTTCTATGTGCCGACAGAGTTGTCTGGCTTAGAAGTGTCAGAGAGTGGAGCTCCGAAGCAGTTGAGTGAATCCATTTCTTCGATTGATTGGCAAGACCAGCATAAGCTGTTCTAATTGGTAAAGGGAGAACAATTTCCTTTGGATTGATCGCGAAAGTGACTTGCGATGATAAAGTATTCTCTTGGATTGTTAGAGATTTTCTAAATGTTTTCAAGGAAGTCAGAGGTTGTCCGCATCTAGAGATTCAGTTTTCTTATCAACCAGGATTCCAAGAGTGGTACCGGTGGTTCAACTAGTTGAAGGATTGGTTCCTTGAGATGGAGTTTGTTAAAGAAGCTCAGGATTGGAGGAACTTCTGAGTTTTCTCTGGGTTGTCAGAGATTTTCTTTTAGTTATGTTGTCCAGTCTGTGTTTGTGTTCTTCATCAGCATTCTCTTCTACTCCAGATCAGAGTTGTGCAGCGGAAGCAGTTTGGGAGTGCATCTGCTTTTCTTTCCGGATAGAAGAAGTTTGTTTTCTTTTGATGGTTGTGAGTGGAGTTTTTTCTTGATCTTTGTTGATCATGGAGGGTCATTTTGGTGGGTTAGGTTTGGTCCAGTTTGTTCCTTGAGACATCAGCGAGGATTGAGCTGATTAGAAAGGAAGTAGGCAGCTCGTGATCGTTTGAAGAGCTTTGTGGTTCTGAATCGAAGATCTGATTTTGGATAAGTTTCTCAGATTTTTTGAGCTATAAATTTCGGTAACATTGGAAAGCTAGCTCTGAGATGTTTTGGATTTCTTCTGTGTTGTGTTATGGATAAGTGTTTGGTTTTCTGCATTGAATTGCCAGTTTGGACAATTGGAATTCGATGTGTTTCACGTATCTCTGAGGGAGTATGTGCATGATCTATTTCTGGTTTTGGAATCAGCTGATCTGGGAAATTTGGTTGTTGAATCAGACTTGTTTGTAATCTGACGTCTTGTTCAGTTGTAGATCTACATGAGTAGGAGTTCTGTAGCTTAGTAGTGTTGATTGTTTGGATTTTGTAGAGCGAGTATCCCGGTGTTTACTTGGGGAACTCGAGGAAACTCTAACCAGAATTTTGTTTGGATAGTTAATTTTGTTTGAGTGGGTGAATTGATTGCTATGGTTATTAGCATATGTTTGATATATGCTTGTATTTTAAAATTAAAATATTTTTAAATAGTTTATTAAATTAGCTTTGTTTTGAATTTCGGGGACGAAATTCTTTTAAGGGGGAAGGAATGTGATATCCCGAAATTTTTGGCAATATCAATTTAATACTCTTTATATAAAATTAAATTGATTTGATAATATTGATTAAAAATATGAATTTGTTTAATAATCTAATTAAATAAATATTTAATTTAAGATTTTATCTTTTAAAACCTAAATAAATGATTCTATTTATAATATATATATATATATATATTTGTATAAATGTTATAGATAATCTTTGTTTTGGAATTTAATAAATAAATAAAGTTTTGTTTTAAAATTCTAATAATGTAGTTTTAAAATTCTAATAATCTTTCCCTTCATTCTCTTTTTCAAATCAAATGCTAAGTGAGAAACAAAATCTGAAAAATCACCTCCTCAAACCAAAAATGTGTAATCTCATTTCCGTTTTCAAATATCTGCAAATCCACCTTAAAAAAATATCTAAAATCATCTCCTCAAACATGTGATTCAAATTCCTTCAAAAATAAAAAATAAAAATGTTTGCATTTTCAAAAACCCAAAGAAATCAACATGCATTTCTTCCTCTAGAAAATCACCAGCATGCATGTAGTTTTGGTCAGAAAATAAACAGCGTACAAACTACAGTTCTAAAATCATCAACATTTTCAACCTGGAATTAAAGCATTTTCAAGCCTGCATGCATGTGTTTTTTTAGATAGGATTCAAAGCCTTTCAAAATTTAGAAGGCTGTGTTTCTCTGAAGAAGACAGGTGAGTAACTTTTAAAATTTAAACATAATTTGGTTGCATGTTAATCTATCTGAAATGAATAAATTTTAATCTATTTAATTAATTACATCTCTTTATTATCTTCAAATAACTCAATTAACAAATCCTAAATTAATTACACTAAGTAATTAATTATTACCTTTAAGTAATTATTTTGCGTACTAATTACATATTAATTACACAAAGTAATTAATTCCCAAAACTCCTTCATTACCCAATTATTCTTCAATTTAATACATCAAGTAATTTATCTTCTTAATTACTTCATTAAGTAATTATTCATTTTTAATTACATTGAGTAATTACTTCTCAAATTAACCAGTGGTTATTTTAAATTAACTAAACTTAATTAATTAACATAACTAATCAAAATAAACTTAATTAATTACAATTAGTAATTAATTTTCTTAATTACTTTCACTAAGTAATTACACTTTAAACAATTCAAATGATTATCTTTAAACTAATTAATTTAATTAATCATTAAAATTAATCACATTAACTTATTATTAAATAATACTAAGTTAGTGATCTTCATTAACCAATAACAAATCTTTAATTACTTTTCTAAAGTAATTAACTAAGATTAATCAATATTAATTACAAATTAATTTATCTATAAAACCCATTTAATTAACCTCTAATTATTTAATTAATCAAGTGATGATCTAAAACTTAATTAATTTTTAATTACTTGATTAATAAATTCAAATTATTAATTAAATTAAAATTAAATCTTATCAAATCAATGATTTCTCAATTACAATTTAATCAACCTTAATTAACTTACTAATTCTTTAATTAATTAAATAAAGCCCTTAATTATTTAATTAATTAACCCAAATTATTAATTAATTTAATTAATTAATTACAAAACTTAATTACTTTAATCATTTAATGAATTATAAATTATTAAGTTCTTATTAACTTTAAGATAAACATAAATCTTATTCATGATTTAAATTTCATTAACAAAGTAACTTAAAAACTATTTGTTTTAAATTTCCTCTAAATTCCATTTTAATTAAGATTTAGCACGAAATCAAATTTTAACTTAAATAAGGTTTAGGTACTTAAAATCTTTTAATTTCATTTTTACAGAATTACTTACCTCCTAAGGTAAGTTTAAAAATAATTTTAACCCATATTCAATTTAAATAAATTTAAATATACTTTAAATATTCCAAGTGGTTTTGAAATATTTAAATTCAAAAACTTATTTTATTTCAAACTAAATTTCAAATCATGCTTTGAATTCAGATTCAAAAACTTAAATTTAAAATCCTATTTAAATCCTATATTCCAGATTTTAAAAACATGTTATAAAATACTTTATGATTCAAACTTAATTACCACATTAGAATTTATAAGATTTATTTTCTTTTTAAAACTTTAAGATTCAAATTCAAATTTTGAATTTAGATTTACAATTCAGATTTAACTTAAGTTTAAAATCTTGTTCTAAATCTCATTTCAGATTTCTAAAACGCTTTATAAAATACTGTACAAAATTTTAATTATTAAACATTCCATTTTTTATAAAATTTATTTATTTTGAAAACTAGAATTCAAATTCATTTTTGAATTCATAATTTAAACTTGTTTCAACTTTTGTTTAAATTTTACTTTACTTCTTTTATTAAATTTTGTTTAAATTTAAGACCTGCACATTGTCAGGTTTCAAAAAAACCTGAAACAAAACTACTCGAGCCAGAACCTACTTCCCTTCGAGTCAAACACTCAAGCAAGTCGAGCAAACTCAACATCTTCAAGAGAACTCCCGGAGACAAAACCCATACCAATATCCACTACAACTCACCAAAATTTGATATCCTCTGTGCATATGCACAAACCAGTCTCCCCTCTCCGACCATCCACGATGAACTTCTCAAATCAACGACCATCTCCAGATTAACATACGATCACTAATCCTTCCACACACACTCGAATCAAAAATCGAGTAACTGGAACCAAACAGGAACCCACTCCAAACCTGGAAACATAGAACTCCTCAAAGCTCAAACCTGTTAACGTCCTAAACACCGTCCTCCGACCACCTTTAGAGCTGCAACTCCTTCCATGCCCTCGTCATCGACCCAGCTACCCTCCTTCAAAGCCTCTTCACACTCGATCAAACATAGAGGCAGTGATGACAATTCCCTAACTTGTTCAAAAACTTGGGTTAAAACCTAAAATTGGCCGCCGCAGCCACCACAACACATTAAACCATCACCTTACAATTTTCTCGGCCTCACCATATGCCCCACTTCCTCTAGTAACCACCCTGACCATCCAGAATTCCAAGTTCATCAGAATTTCCCAACTTCATTTTTTAGTTCACCACATAACTGCTTCCAAAATCCCAAACTAAAAATTGTGATACTAGTTTCAAAAATCATGTTTTTACTTATGTATCTAGTTTATAATACTGAATTTAAAATTTAAACAGTTTGAGTTTTACTTTATTTTAAAATGTACTGATGTCTTATAGTTGCTGAGACAAACAGGCTTCATTCTATCTTACTTAAAATTTTAAACATTAATCCATGTTGAATCACAACTTTTGTTTGATAATAAAATCTTATCAAAAACAAGATTAAGTAAATAAGGGATTTAAATCATATTCAGAGCCTAGGAACAATGCATAATAAAGTACATATATATACACATCATGCATTCTGTAAATAGTCATATTAGATTTCACTTGTATATTCATGCATATCTATTCATTTCAAATAGATTAACATGCAACCAAATTATGTTTAAAATTTAAAAGTTACTCACTTGTCTTCTTCAGAGAAACAGAGCCTCCTAAATTTTGAAAGGCTTTTGAATCATGTCTAAAAAAAACACATGCATGCAGGCTTGAAAATGCTTTAAATCCAGGTTGAAAATGCTGATAATTTTAGAACTGTAGTTTGTATGCTGTTTATTTTCTGACCAAAACTACATGCATGCTGGTGATTTTCCAGAGGAAGAAATGCAGGTTGATTTCTTTGGGTTTTTGAAAATGCAAATATCTGATTTTTTTTTTCTTTTGAAGGAATTTGAATCGCCTGTTTAAGGAGATGATTTTAGATATTTTTTTAAGGTGGATTTGCAGATATTTGAAAATGGAAATGAGATTACACATTTTTGGTTTAAGGAGATGATTTTTCAGATTTTGTTTCTCAGCTTAGAATTTGATTTGGAAAAGAGAATGAAGGGAAAAGAATATGTTTAAGGGTTGAAATTATTTTAACAAAATAAAAGAAAAAGATCAAAATACAATGACACTTGTCATGTTGTTTAGTTCATACATTAACACATGTATTTAGATTACTAATATGTTAACACATGTTTTTTTTTTCTTTAATTTTCTTTTTATTTTAAATGTTAATAAAAGTTTAACTTAATTTATTTATACTTATATAAATATATGTGAATTTCTTATTTAAAGAAAATGTAAATAAAATAAATTATAAATTAAAACTTATTCAAATATTTTTAAGAATCTATATTTTTTAAATTTCCAAATAAAATTTCAAATTAAACTTTTGAAATCCAAATTAAAATCAATTTATTCAATTTAAATGATAATTCTATTTTCTTATTTTAATTCTTTTTATATTTATATGGAAAAATAATACACTATAAATATGGCTTGAAAATAATAAATTTAACAATTTTAAATGGTTTATAAAAGAGATTATAAATCACTTTTATTATTGAATAAATTTAAACCATATGCTATTTTGTATTTTAAACTTATATATAAAATTTCCAAATCATATTTATCAAATAATATTTAAAAAGAAATAAAACTTTTTATTTAATTTTAAAAATTAAGCTAAGATAAAATTTTAAGCAATTTAACATTTATTTTAAGTATTTACAAATCATATAGTTATTAATTTAAATAACTTTGAGAAACTTAATATTAATTTAAAATATAATTTCCGAATTGCTAAATATATTATTAGAATTTTATAACAAAACTTTATTTATTTATTAAATTCCAAACAAAAATTATCTATAACATGTATACAAATATATATATATATATTATAAATAGAAACATTTATTTAGCTTTTAAAAGATAAAATATCAAATTAAATATTTATTTAATCAGATTATTAAACCAATTCATATTTTATTAATCACCATTATCAAATCAATTTAATTTTATATAAAGATTATTAAATTGATATTGCCAAAAATTCTGGGATACCAATCTCTTCTCTTAGTCTCTTCTCTTAGGAAAATAAACAAGAGCTCTCTTTCTTTTCATGGCTATTTATCCATTTTTTATTTTATGTAATTTTCTTTTCTTTTTATGCACTGTTAATTATTATTTCTTTTTAATCACATGTTCATTTCCTTTTATGCACTGTTAATTATTATTTCTTTTTAATCACATGTTCATTTCCTTTTATGCAAGTAGTGTAGATTTTCATTTATGTAATTTGATTAGTTGTCTGTTTTATTAGCTTTCATTTTCCTTTCTTTTTGTTCAATGCTGCATGCTACATTTGTTAATCAAATGACAAATATAAGAGGCTAAGCCCCTTCAATTTAGGGGTAATTAAGCTCTTTAATTATGTAGTTTCAACTATTTGTTAATTCATGCTCTTTTTTTTGCTTAATGATGATGATAGAAATGGTTTAATTATTGTTTTTGCTTTGAATTTGATAGCCTATGCTGCTGACATCAAATATGCTATGCTTAAACAATCGCTAACACAAATGCCCCTTCATGGCATAAGAAAGTGATTTTAAATTCAAATTTGATGGTCTATATTTCTAATCAATAGTTAATAGACCATACTTGAAATAGATTTCATTTTCATTTTCTTTGTCAAAGTTAATGAAAGTTAGTAAATGTTTTAAGGGATGTGTTATAGTTTGATGGCTTATGTTGGCCAATCAATAACACAAACATGTCATACTTATGATAAGCACATCGATTAAAGCACTAATGACCATAAAAGAGATATCATGATTTCATATATGTTGAAACACATGATCTAGAGAGTGGATTTATTCCCTAAATTGTCACTTAACTCTTATATTTGTTTCTCTTTTCTTTTAGTTAGTTAGTTAATCATCTATCTTAACTTTCCATCGACTTTGCTTTAATTTGATTGAATAGAAATTTAAAATCATCAATACCCTACGGATCGACCCGTACTCGCCACGTGCTACAAGTGTACGCCGTGCACTTGCGGTATAAATTTTATTTCAAAATTCGTTCGGCTATTTTCTAGTTCATAGACATTTAGCCGTCCGAACAAGTTTTTGGCACCGTTGTCGGAGAATTATTCTGATTTTGATTTTCTATTCTTCGAGTTATTTTTGTTTGATTTTCATGTGTTTGTTTTGTGTGTTTGGACATTTAAAAAAAATTGTATGCTTATGTGCATTTTGATTTTGTTGTTTGTAATTTACTAGTTTCTTTTTCAATAGATTTGCATTTTTAATAAAAAAATACTCAATCTAAAAAAGAAAAAAAATCTTTTATTAATTTCCTTCTTTATCGCATTTTATAATGCTTTTACAAATTCTTTTCAATGTTACATTTCATTTTCTTTTCTCCATTCTCTTTTATATCTAGTTGCTTCTGTTCCTCCAACCTTGTGATCATCATAGTAACATTCATCACTAACCCACTGTGCCCTTGCTACCATCTTCAACAAAGAACTACCCTTTGCCATATTTTTGCAACACATCCACCTCTGAAATCACCAAAACTCTTCTCTCATACACACATTTCAACGCTGACAACATCAGTTTACCTCATAGACATCACGAATCAAAATCCATCCCATATATCACATTCATATTCAAAAACATTCCTGCCAATCATCTTCCAATCACACTACAACCAAACCACTTACCAAACAATACTTGCCATACAAAAAATTTTCGGCTTCTTTCCATTTTTCTGCTTCAGTCCATCGACATTTCAAAACTTCTCCACCACCACCTTTTATCTCAACAACACTGCCACTGCTTTTCAACGTTCTTTCAGCCATTATCCTAGTGCGCATATTCAAACAATCACCAAATCATTGCATTTCAAACAACTCCATCACAGTGTACAAACACTACCACACCCTGTTTCAATAGCTTCTCTACTAGCAAACCATAAAACAGCTGGCAATTTCATTACATATAAACCAAACTGTCAATTTCCCCTTCAACAAACTGTCCTGCCTATCAATACTGCAACACCATTGCACCAAGTATCTAACAACATCACTTCTTATCACAAAACTCTTCGACTACCACCCCCAATACCCTCCGCCCATCACCACATACCCAGTCACCAGAAAAACACTACAATCTCCTCCACTGTCATTCGTCATCTCTGCTACCGTTACCATTCACTACAACTGCCTTCACAACGAACTTTACAACAAAATTACTTCACTGACTTACCGTCAACACAGCCGAATCTATTGCCATATTCTTCCATCACCTTTATTGCAACCTCAAAACTGCTTCAACCGCGACCACTGCCCATGTGACTGTCGCCTCGACAACAATCCACAACGCCCCTAATCACCCTAAATCGAACAGTCGAACAAAACTACTATCGATCGCCTCTTGCCATTACATCGCGGCTTCCATCCAATTAGCGACCTTCAACCGTCCATCGAAAAATCGCCTTGCGAAACCACCTCATCGAATAACTCAAATCACAATAACTCCATTGAACCACACAAGCAACTCAAGACAAACCTAAATCCAATCAAACCGTCCTCAGCCGAGAAACTCTGACATCGAGCGTCTCCAGTATCACCCAAAATCAATTAGCGAGCATCCCAAAATCATCGACTTCAACCGTGAATTCGCTGTGAAGTTTTGAACTTTCTGATGGATTTAATTCTGTGAAGAGTTTTAATTTGAGTGGTTTAAATTTGGTGTGCAATTTTGAGAATTTGCTGTGAAGTATAATTTTGTGAGAAGTTTTAATTTGGTTTGGAGACTTTACTTTTACAGGTAAATAGGCACAAGGAAGAAGTTGTAAAAAAAATTAGTCTCAGGGACAACAAGTTTGTTTTTTAGTCTGAAAGTCACTTTTTAGTATAAATTGAAAATGATTGTTACAACTATCATTCTGTGATTTACACTAAAAAGTGTCATTCAGCCAAAAAAACAAACTTCTTGTCCTTGAGACTAAATTTTTCTCTAACTTTTTCCTTGAGCCTAAAAACCCCTTACTTTTAAAGGGTCGGGTTACAAGATTGTTGGGTGTAGGTTGAGTAATTTTATTTTATTTTCTTTTTCTTTTGCTTTTTTTTAATTTTGTTTGTTTAAATTGCTTTTAGTCCAATTCAACAAAAAAAAGTTTCACTTTGTTTGGTTTTCATTTTTCATTTGTTTTCACTTGTTTTAGTTTCATTTGCTTTAGTTTTTTTTTGTTTTTTTTTCCTCTTTGTTTAAAAAAAGGAAAAAAAAGAAACTGTATATATATATCTTTGTTTTATTTTCAAGTTGCCAAAGCAGAATTTCAGAAAGAGAAGAATAGCTTGCTCTGCTCTGCTTGGCAAAAAATATATATAATAAAAAGCTTGCTTGCTATATCTATTGTTTTTATTTGTCCTGAATTGTTGTTTACTTGCATTTCTTTTAAAATAATTCAAAAAAATCCATTCATAGTTGCATTGTTAATACACTTTTAGTTTCTTCTTTGCATTTCATCGTAGATTTTGATTAATAATAACGATTAGACATCGATAACACTTAATTGTATATTGACAAATTGTCTTCTTTGAACAATTTAATTTCTTGGTGTCTAGGCTATGGCAGAGTAATCACCATTTATAAATATTACCGTGATTCGTAAATATTACAGTGGTTGTTCTTCTGAAGGTACATAAACCTTCGGTTGCATTGCTACTGTGATTCGTGGTGCACGGATAAATCCTGTCCGTTGCCCAGCAGAGAACTATCTTGTTGATTGAAGACAATTTGTAATTTTTACAATTTTGGGTTAACTTAGGGTAAATCATTTGTAATTAATCCTTGCATTCATTTAGTTTCATTAGTTCATGCATATTTTAAAAAAAAAACAAAAAAAATTTCAAAAATCCAAAACTAAAATTTCTTTGTAAACATTCCTTTTATTTATTTATTTTTTCTTTGAAATTTTTAAATCCTTTTCCTTTGAAATTTCAAAAATCCAAAAAAAAATTAGAAAAACAAAAATCCAAAAAAAATATAAAACCTATTTAAAAAACAAAGAAAAAATTTGAAAACCCAAAAAACAAAACAAAAGTCAATTTCCCTTTTGAAAAATAAATTTTATTTATAAATATTTTGCCTGTATTAAAAAAATCAAAAAAATTCTTGAAAAGGTCAGAGTTTCCTTTTCCTTACTCACTTGAATGTAGTTGTGGAAATCAATATAATACATATAATTTTATTCCAAATTCGTATGGATATTTTAACAAAAACTATTATTTAAATGATTCGAATTTTGAACCACAAAATTTTTAAAATAACGAACGACCCTCGAATCTCAAAAACAACATTTCATCTCTACTTAAACTCTCTACACAACAAAATCAAATGATAAATGAGTTGTATAATTCATATTTGTGCGATAACTCAAATCAATGTTTTCAAAATAATCAAAATTTGAATTCACTTCAAAATTCAAACGATTTCGATTATAACCCATGCCAATTCAATTTCGAACTCCAAAATGAATTTCGAACTCAAAGTGAAAATGGAAACAACTTTTCAAACGAAATTGGCAATTAGAATAATCTTAAACACATTACGTTGAACATATTTGTTCTCAACAAATTCAAATCGAAAATTCTCAAGTTAATAACTATAAATTGGATTTTGTTGAACAAACGAATGAAATTTACGATGATCGCACGGAATCTTTGTTTGAAACAAATATGAAACAACATGAAAAACAACAAACCAAATCCCAACGTGTGATGAGTCGAGTGATAATCCATCTTTTACCCAAATCAACAATTTACAAACAACAACTTTTGAAATTGAAAGCTATAATCTTAATAAAGTTGTGGGCAATTTGGTAATTGAATTGGATTTCAATTCTTTTGAGGGTGAGAAACTCGATTTAAATATTGATCTTCCTTTTTCTGAAAATTTGAATACAACAACTTTGGATTTTGAAATGGATATATGTGATGATGTTGTTGATAATCTAACGAAGGAAGATGAATTTAACAAACATGAGTTTTATGGACTTTTCAGAAATGAGTCGTTAAAGTTTGATGGGGACGATTTGAATCACCATTTCGATTTTGAAATTGATGATAAACTTGAATTTGGTGAAAATAAATTTCAAGCAATTGTTTTGTCAACCTCGAAAATCATTGAAAATAGAACAACTCATTCAATTTTTGATAAAACGAAATTCAGTTTTCCACATCAACATTCAACTTCGAAATCTTTTACGGTTTGGTTTTGTGCGCTTGAGCTGTGCCTCGCACACTTCTGGAGACAAATGAATCGGTCTTTAGAAGATCGTTTCATTTACTTTTTGACTGTATAGTTTCTCATCTCTTCTAAATAATAATCTTTCATGTAAATGTAGGATTTTTATTTTATTTCTCTCTTTCCACTTAGGTTGACCGTGGGGACACAGTCAAAATCAAGGGTGGGGGGAGACTCACCTTCTTTTTTGACTTTTCATAGTTTATTTTACATTTCTTTTCAAACCCCAAAATAAAAAAAAACTAAAAAAACAACTTTTTTAAGCATTTTGATTTATTTTTAAAGATGCGCTATAGGATAAATATATGGTTTTGGCTTATTAAATTGAAATTTTTGAAAGTGTATTTATCTTAACAAAAATAAAAATGAAGTTTGATTACAAATAACAATGCTTTAACTAGTATATAGGAAGATTCATACGTGTTAATTATGAAATACTTCCTAATTGAAAATCTTTGTTTTAAAAAGTGGTTGACTTAAAGTAAAGGATATAATATATTTTTTGTCTTCTACTAAAACGATTTTGCAAAACTCTCTCTCTCTCTCTCTTAAAATAAAAAATAATAACATCCAAAGTATTCACTCTCATTCATAGGTCCTCACGGTTATACATGTATGGAACACATGTAAAAAAAAGAACAGACTTAATAAAAACCACCTATGGTCGATAGGTGTATGCACGAAAGTGTGTGCACCCGCCATGCTCTGTACTTCCCTCACATAAGCTCGATAGGCAGTGAATGGGTGGCATATCTGGCCTCAGTTTACCTAAGCTAGGTGTGTAATTTTTCTTACAAATAATGAGAGAGCAAGCAATTGAAATCCTAGCACTATTTTTACTTATTTGATTTGATTTGTAATTGAAAGAAATAAAAATACTGCTTTGATAAACTTTGATAATCAACTAAGGAACCACATCATAGTTATACTATGTTATTAACTAAAACAACGAGTTAAACTATAGTCTATTTGTTTTGATAACTTGTTTTTTATTGGAAATTTTGACAAGCAAATTACATAAATTTCCAAGATAATAGCCAAAACTTATATTTAAGTTATTCGTGTCAATTTAAAATAAATCCTTCATTTTTAAATATTTTCAAAAACTTGCATTTATCTCTTTGTAAATAAATCTTGCATTTTGTAAATATTTTCATCCTGCATTTGGATTTTGTGGGTAGTTTCCACTCAAAACCCTCACGAGACAACACTCGTCCTACTGAGGACACCCAAAGGTTTAATGGCTTATTCCATACGCTCAATGCAATCGTGCTCCCTACGAAAAAAGATTTATCTTAGTTTTTCTTTATTCGAGGACGGATAAAAAGATAAGTATGGAGGTATTTGATGAGCACGTAAATGTGCATATTTTTACCACCATATTTAATCTATTTAAATTGAATAAATGATCATATTGGATATTTTAACTTTTTTAAACCAAAATTCAAATTATTTTTCAAATTGTTACATATTCATCTTCATACAGTGGTAAAATGGTCATTTTTGTGCATATATTAAATTGAGAAAATTTAATTAGAAATTTCTATATTATTTTTTAGGAATTTAAAATCAAATACAAGTGGCTTCATGAAGATATGCATGCACAAAAGAAAACACAGCAAATGGAGATGAAAATAATTCAAACTCATGAACATGGAGGACCCCACCTACCCACTCATGTTGATTTTCAATTAGGAGCTAATGCACATGCTAAAGGACATTAAAACTTCATGCATATTTAAGTGGAGGATTATGACATGCTAATGATTACTTGGTGGCCACACTACCTCAAGGGCATTTTGGGGAATTCCCAAAAATATGAATTAGGGTTTCATACATGTATAAATGACCATATGTTTCATGTAATCTCTTCTCTTACTTAGTCTCTCTTTTAGGCTCTCTTCTCATAGTCTCTTCTCTTAGGAAAATAAATGAGGTCTCTCTTTCCTTTCATGGCTACTTAGCCATTTTTATTTTATGTAATTTTCTTTTCTTTTTATGCAATGTTAATTATTGTTTCTTTTTAATTACGTGTTCATTTCCTTTTATGCAAGTAGTGTAGATTCTCCTTTATGCAATTGGATTAGTTGTCTTTTTCATTAGCTTTCATTTTCCTTTCTTTTTGTTCAATGTTTCATGCTACATTTGTTAATCAAATGACAAATATTATAGGCTAAACCCCTTCAATTTAAGGGTAATTAAGCTCTCTAATTATGTAGCTTCAACCATTTGTTAATTCATGCTCTCTTTTTGTGCTTAATGATGATGATAGAAATGGTTTAATTGTTGTTTCTGCTTTGAATTTGATAGCCTATATTATTGACATCAAATAGGCTATGCTTAAACAATCACTAACACAAATGCCTCTTCATCAAAATATGATTATGGCATATGAAAGTGATTTGAAATTCAAATTTGATGGTCTATATTTCTAATTAATTGTTAATAGAACATATTTAAAATAGATTTCATTTTCATTTTCTTTGTCAAAGTTCGTGAAAGTTAGTAAGTGCTTTAAGGGATGTGTTATAGTTTGATGGCTTATGTTGGCTAATCAATAACACAAATACGCCATACTTATGATAAGCACATCAATTAAAGCGCCAATGACCATAAAAAAGAGATCATGATTTCATATACGTTGAACCACATGATCTAGAGAGTGGATTTATTCCCTAAATTGTCACTTAACTCTTATATTTTTTTCTCTTTTCTTTTAGTTAGTTAGTTAATTCTCTACCTTAACTTTCCATCGATTTTGGTTTAATTTAATTGAATAGAATTTTAAAATCATCAATTTCCTACGGATCGACCCATATTTGCCACGTTCTACACTGTACGCCGTGCGCTTGCGGTATCAAAATTCATTTGGCTATTTTCTAGTTCATAGACATTTAGTCGTCCAAACACCTTTCAGAATGCCTTTGCCTTTCCTATCCGAAGAAGTTGATGGCCCTTCTTGAATGACAAACAGCTTAGTTGGCTGAGCTCTCTAAAGAAGCAGACAATCCTTCACAATGTGCCCTATCTGTTGATAGTTGAAACACAAAGATTTCTAAACCGATGCGGAACCGGGTCCACTTTAACGCTGCTGCTGTTGAGATCTACCTCTGTGACACTGCTTAGCCAAATGACCCTCTTGCTGACACACATAACACTTCCTAGCTCCATTGTTGCCTCCCTGTTTCCCTTTGCCTTGCTTCTTCCAATTTGGGTTGAATTTCCTTTTGTTTGGATTGGATGAAGTTCCACTCGGTGCTGCTACAGATGCCAAAGGTTTCTTATTCATAAGCTCCTCATAACTCAATGCCATGTCGATCAATTCCACCAATGATCCCTTGACATGAGCCGTCATCTTCTCGTGGAACTCGGGCCTCATTCCAAGTACAAACATCTCATTCTTCTGGAGGGGTGTATCGATCAGACCAAGTCCGTAGCGAGATAATTCATTAAACTTAGTCTCATATTCGGGTACTGACATACTCCCTTGCTTTAGATCCATAAAATCTCTATACAAACGAGTCTTCCCAGCTGTAGGCATAAACTGTTCCTCAAACAATCCTTTAAACTTGCGCCAAGAAATATCATACTCTCAGATATTCACCGTAACTGCATCCCACCATGCTACAGCTCCTTCTTGAAGTTGCCACGATGCCATCACTCTCTTTTCCTCATCTGATAGATTCAAACTCTTAAAAATTCGCTAACACAAGCGTAACCAAGCCTGAACTTCAATGATGGACTCCGATCTTTTAAAAGGCCTTCCTCCTAGATTGGTGAAATCCTTACACAAAGCAGCAAAACTTACTCGAGGCAGTGTTGGATTTACAGCCTCGTTGGCAGCCAGACCGTTTCCATTAGTGGTCGTCGTGCTGTCGACGACTCTACCTCTCCTTCCCCTAGAACTTATGTTAGCAACCTGGACAGGTAACCCAACAATTAGATAGGTATATAGATATACAAAAATTACAAATACGCACTCTTAAGACAGATACTACTCCAAAGCCTAGGTATTATCTCAACCTAACGCTCTGATACCAACTGTAACGACTCGCCTTTCATTCCATAGAAAGACGTATCATCATTAAGAAAGAAATAGGTAGAAAAAGAATAGATAGAAAGAATGAAACAAACAATATCAGAATATCACAGCGAAAATTGAAAAATATAATACATCACATAGCTATTACATAGTCATTGCACATCAGAGTCACATCATTACGACATCACAGTAGACAGTCGTGAAGACCTGTCTATCCATTACATTCCAAATACAACAGACAAAAGATACCAACATAGAGGAAATTGATATATAGATACGCCAAGATTCCTGCTCCAAGATTTTCCCAAAATTTGTCAAGCAAACCCGATCAGTTGGCTACTCATAAAAATTTGAGTACCCAAGAGTTTAAGAAAAACAGAATAAACTCCGGGTCAGACATGAGTCTGGTGTGAGTAAACGGTTAAATTGTTTAACTTGAAAAACCTACGAAATAAAAGGTATCTTGTAAGACTCTCCGTAAATAAACATGGACAAGGTTTTCCCTTACGATAACCAAAACATTTGATAGGAAATCCAATTACATTATAATAATGTCTAGGGTTTTCAATATAAAGTAGGAAATAATTGTAATGCTTACATCTCACATTCCAACATAGTTGGGCACAATCAAAACCGCACAGGCACTTATCGGAGATTGGATTCCATACAATGGCAAGGCTACTGGGTACCCCCCGTCATAGTACGTGGTCTAGATCACTGTACCGAGGATCCAGCCTGATCCCCTGCAACACAAAACCGAAGCTACCCCTTACTGGATAGTCCGAATAAGACAACCCCATGGTTGTGGCCAAAAACCACCCATACAGCCGAATAAAGGGAACTCTAGACAAGGAAAAATCTTATCGTACTTAGATGCACCCACTTAGCCTTGCATGCACCTTCTCTGTTTCAGCCATTCCCGGTTGATGAGGCTTGGGCTACTATTACCTTTTAAGAACACATATCTTGGAATGCTCATTGTCCTCTATTGATGATGGTCTGGTAGCATTCGTCCATTCAAGTTCGTTTCGGGTTCGAACGAAACTTAAGGCACTATCTTCATTACCCTCATTTTGGAATCACTCTCAGAGTTAACGACAAATAGCCCTTACACTTTGAAACTTCATTCTTTACTTGAGATTTCACGACCTATCATTTAACTTGGATCGATGTGGTTTTTGGATAATCAAATTTTATATCCGATCCCAGTCTCATCGAAATCCAAATGCCGTCTTAAAAGCCAAGTTGTTTAAGTATACAATTTAATTAAATTTAGAAGTTTGTATTCATACAGCAGTTCAGCATAGATAGGTAACTCGCATTTATCACAGCCATATCCAAAGTATTGCACAACATAGAACATCACAGATTAACATACTATAAATATAAATCAATCCAGACATTCTATTCAATCAATCATCCATAAGCAAGACTTATTAATCCCATAATTATAATTAATTAAACTAACTCAAATTACATTAATTACTTATGAATTAATCACCTAACCTGCTTAATTAATCATTAGTTGATTACAAACCACTTCAATTTATTATTGAATTAACTAATCATTCTTTAATTACTTTTATAAACCAATTAATTAATCTTTAATTATTGATAAATTATCCATTAATTATTAATTAGCTAATCCTTAATCACTAATTAATTAACCCTAATTATTAATTAATAAATCTTTAATTATTAAATAATTAACTACAAATCAATTAATCTTTAATTACTAATTAATTAATCCTAATAACAAATTAATTATTCTCTAACTACTTAATCCTAATTACAAATTAATTATTCTCTAATTAATTAATTAATTTATTACCCTTAATTACTAATTAATTAATCCTTAACTATTAATTAATTAATTTATTTATCTTTAATTACTTCATTAATTTAATTAATCTGTAATTAACAAAGACCTTAATTAACTTTAAGATAAACCATTTATCTTTATTAACTACTTAATCATTATTAAAATCTTATTTAAAAATCTTGGAATTAATTATCATTATCATATAAATTAAAAACATTTTACCCCATTTTAATTAACTACTATATTTCATTTAAGTTTAAAATAAACTTAATAAATAACTTAATTAATTTAAGTAAAATAAATCACACAACTTTCTTAAACCAATTATATAGAAACATTTATTATATAAAAGAATTTATTTAAGAAATAGTTTAAACTTGATTTATTTAAAATTTTAAAAAACTTGCTTTTATTAAAACTTTAAAGCTGTTATAAACATACCCGATCTAACCTGGTATGTACTCGAGCCCTGACCCAAGATTCTTCTTTCTTTTTTAAAAATAAACTTAGTTTTATCACTCATCCTACCCAACACCGTGCTCGAGTCTCATCACTGATACCCCAAGTTCTTCCCTAAGACACAGACCTTCTTCCCCAAAAATAAAACTCGGATTTATGTGCACCTGCACCATCCATCGCCGACTCTCTGGTAATCAATACAACCACCGACAAGTCGACTTCGACCACCCCCTTCAATTCCGACCATCCAAACGTAAGTCGGTCATGAACTTCAAAAACGAACATACATGGACAATCGAAACCAAAAACCATCACCCGAAAACCACCTTGGCCTGATGCCTTCGATCGCCAAAGATCATGAAACTCCGTCCACAGCTCCACCGACTAACCATGCACCTTTTCTCTTACCTCCGCTAAACTCCGACGCTTTGGTGACGACGTAGTCACCAAATTTCTAGCCTCGACCCAAAACTGGACTAAAACCCTACTATGATTCGCTACCGCCATGGTGATTGATAAATCCTGTGACTATTTTTGCCGAGACCACCGACCTCCAAGCCACCTCCAGTCGCGATCCCGACCAACTCGAGCCCTCCAATCACCAAAAATGCCCCAAAACCAAAAATCAGATCGACCCTCGAATACTCACTCAAAACCACACAGAAATCTAGATTTTGTTACTAAAATTCATGGTTTGAGAAAACGAATCCGGTGATGTATAAGAAACCAGAAATCGTTACATTTTAATTTTGCATGTTTTTAGTTTTTACTGTATTTTCCTAATTTTCTAAAAAAACACTCAAATTAATTATACTTAAAACTATTTTTAAAATTTAGATCTTACAAATTGAAACAGCTCTTGTTTGAACAACAAAGTCTAAAAGGATTTAGAGGTTGAAATCTTGATATTTGAAAGGTTTTGAAGCCTATAAAAACAAGAACGAAGCAAATTTTCTTATTTTCAGACATGCACACTTATATCACCTACATATATACATTTAATCTCATTTACACAACCATGCAAGGCATATTTCACATCATAACATTCAAAGATTATCACATGCAACAAGCGTTTAATAGATTTTAAGTTTTCAAATTGCTGGTTTACACACCAGAAAAGATGAACAGAGAAGTTGGAAACTGGAAATGCTGTGATCCTTTTTGAAAACTTGAAAACTGGATAGTTCTTTCAATCTGAAACTTTGTTGTTGAGATCTTTCTTTACAACTGAGACGAATTAGCTTGATGTTTTTTTTTGATTTTTTTCTGGTTTTAGTTTACAGGCTTTGATTTTCTTGAGTTTGAAAAATGAAGACAGAAAAGAAATAGAGAAGATAATGATATAGGTATTTATAGCCTTGATTTATCTTTTATTTAAAAATGAAAAGAAAATAAATTACATGACACTTGTAATTTGCATGATAAAATTTGCTTACATTTGTTAAACTACATGCTATTAACTCTACACTTGTTAATTTGTATGAAAATATGTTTTTATATATATTTACATTATATTTTCTATTAGTTTTTATATTAAACCTTTCCCTTATTATTTCCATTTATAAATCTTTCCTTTAGTTTATATTTATATAACTTTTAAAAAAAAGTTATGAAATCCAATTACGCATTCATAAATTATTACATACACACACTAGTTTTAAAATATAGAGTTTAAAATCCAACTTATTTTCAAGATATTTACATTTTAATTTCAAATTCAAATTCAAATTCAAATTCAAATTCAATTTAAAATCTACCTATATATATATACTTATAAACAAATACATAATTTATTTGTTTTAAAAGAATAATTTACCAATTTTAAATAATTTATAAAAGAAGATTATCACATACTATTTGCTTGAAATTCCAGGATATCGCAAGAAGGAAGTAATCAAAGAAGATTAGTGCTAAATCAAATTAAATTAGTCATAAAAAAGAAAATAAATATATAAGAACTAATAAATGTTAAAATAAACATTAATAGGAAAGAACAGTAACATTTAAGGGAAGTAAATCGAGAAATAAATATTGTTAATTAAACTAAATTAGCAATAAAACAATACATAATGTCTAAGCAACGTTAAATTAACGTTAACATTAATCTCAAATGAAAAGAGATTTGGTGGTGAATAAAATAAATGAAGTGAAAAGGAACGGAATAAAAATTTACATATGCAACGACTGGTCGACCCTTTTTTGTGATCGATTGACGATTAACGGTCGATCGGTGGGGGTAAAGTGGTCAATCAGTGGCAGTTGTGGAGGAAAATTGACCATAGGGCTAACGGCCCAGATATAATAAATTAAAATCTAATAGATCGATTTGACTTGTGCGCCCATAAATACATGCCTAATCCCTTACTATCCTTCTCATATGTTTTGAATCAAAGAGCAAGGCTCTACCACTTTCTTTTCTCCACAAATTATAGAAAATAAAGAAATTATAAATTAGTATTTTATATATATGTGTGGACATATATATATGTCTGTATGTGGAGAATAGCAGAAATGAAAAAAGAGGAAGAATAAGAGGTAAATAAACTCTACGAAGAAAAGGCAAATCCAAATCCAAATCGAAATTAAATTGAAATCACTTTTTGTATCTAAATTTCTAATAGATATGTATAAGCTTACAATATATATTTCGATAAGGAGAAAAAGGGTGTAAAACAGAAATAACAGGTTTAGTTGGAGATTTGAGTTTAAAGTTGAGCGGGATACTACATATTTTTATATAATTTTGGGTTTATTACGTGTAAATATGTTCCTTGCATGCCTTTATATTTTGGAGTTGTGGGCTTTATTATATGCGTAATGAAATAGAAAACCATGCCTACACATTCTATGAACTGTTAACTTGAACCAAATGTCGCATATACTTGAAACTTGAAAGTTAGGGTGAAAGTAGCTGTCCATTAATTATCAAGATTGTATAGAAATTCCAGATTTATGGGTAAAATAGAATATATGGTAAATATGAATTAGAAGTTACTATAACTTCTGTAAGGATTTAGGTAATTCATTGCAATGAAGTGTGTTGCAATGTAAGTTTCTATAATTCATCTAGTTTTATAATTATGAATAAAAATGTATCGTTTAAAATAATAAGGAATATACCCAAAAGAAAGAGAGTATAAAATAGGGATATTTACCGTATTTTGTAATGTTTATTTCAACAAAAAATTCCTTGTAATTTCGAATATAACACAAATCCCCTTTTTGATAAGTTGTAGAAAATTACAGTGTTAACATTTCCTTTTAAGGAAAGTGTAATTCCAAAGAATTAAAATGCAGCAATTCTTAAGGGTAAACTAAAGAATCGTAAGTTGAAATAATAACACCGGTCTAATTATAAAACAAGTAGAAGCAATAAAGACAAGTTAGAATTTAAGGAATAAACAAGGAATCGTAGGTAAAGAAATGAAATGAGAAATTAGTAACCAAAGGAAGATAGTAAGAATTTATAAGGAACGACAGGATATACTTAGTAATATCAAGTAGAAGTTAAGTTATGAAAGATATAATCTATTAAATAAAAAGTAAGCAATAAAAGACACCTAAATCTTTTAATTTAAAAGTACGCAGTAAAATTTATATTATGGAAACAAGAAGCCGGTTATGTAAAATAACTAAATATTAACAGCTGAACATTGGAGGTGTAATAAATAAATAAGTATGAATATATATAACCTCAAATATGTGTTTATGACGGGTGTGAACTATTAAATGTGGTTAATAGTTTATAGTAAATAAGAATGACATAGTCATTAAAATGGATTGGAATGTGAGATGAGTAGCGTTACACCACAGAACTCTGTCCACTGCAATAAGCTACCAGCAGTTGTGTATATATTATACTGATGTGGGACATAACCAATTGTAGGACCCATGGAATTATACATTCGTATAATGTGAAGGGAATACCAAGTAGGATGGTATGCCTCGATCAAAGTGCCAAAGGACAAGTAGAGTCTGCTTCAACCTTTTAGAGTGTATTAAGTAATAAGTTGGTATTTCCTAAATTGCATTAGGCAAACTAAATGGGACGGTTTGCAAGGCTCAATGCTATGATAGTGAGATTGGTACCATATGTAGGAGTAGGAGCTATGTTATAAGATGATAATATCATCGATTCTGAGCGGTCTGCGAAAAGACGAGGGTTATGCCTAAACGGGCTAAACCTTCTATTAGTGTAAATCATGTTTATGTCATGCAACACCACAATTGTTTGTTAGTTTGTTTTGTTAGGAGGAAAAGCTAAATAATCTTTAATAGGGGTCTTTAAAAAATTAATATAACACGACTAAACTGTTATGACACCATTATTAGGCATTATAGGAGTTCCTTGGTATGCAAGACGATAATGACATGATATTGTGTTGACAATGGATCCTAACAAGGTGCCGAGTTACAAATATTAATGAAGAAGTATTCTGGTCCAAAGGGGGACTATGGTACTTATACACACACACACACACTCTTATGTAGTTATTGTCTACTTCGAGTAGGTGGTACGTATCGTATGCGTACGTAGTGTCGAGATGACTAAGTAAAATAAAAGACATAATACGTAATGAAAGACAATTGGCATAAACCAGTGTTATATATAAAGTGAGTAATTTAGCAATCACCAGAATGTTGTTCTAATCCCTTCTCATTACAACCCACCGAATATCTTTAAAGTGACAGGTAGTGGTGCAAAGTGGGAACAATGGAATTCCTCGTACACGTTCGACACTGGTAACTACACTAGATATATGATGTGTCAACATTGGTCTGTAGCTATATGTTTTATTATACTTTACTATTTTGCTATGAGTTATATTGGTAGTGCTTTGATATGCATTTATTTATTTGTAGGAAATCAAAACCAACGATCCGTACTTTGGTGGACTTGGATTTTCAACTTAGCGAAAAATTGGGCACATTAAGGTATGGGTTGTCACAATGATACATCCAAATAAATATTTAATTCAATTATTTAACATGATTATTTGATAAACGAAATAGAAGTTACAATAAAATATTATTTATTTTACTACTAAATTAGATCTAGTGTAAACCATTAGATTTCATAAGCCCACTATGACCCAAATAGAGATTTTTTTTTTGAAATCTACCTATTTCACCTACTACAGACCAATCCAGTTCCTTTAATGGTTTTGTAGCAAAATGGTCCATGTGGTTTAATTATCCACTTTAACACCAATTAATTAAACCTATGTATTTAACAGGTGTTAAGAAACGTTGTATCTAGGCTTGGTGTTGAATACTCAAGTATTTTCCCATCCCTGGCTCAATGGGTGGAAGAAGTCCAAAAGATTAGCCTAGTTGTAAAGGTCTAAATTTATTTGGGTCGTAGGCTAGTTTTCAAAATTCAGTTTGAAAATTTATAGTATATTACAAAATTTCAAAGTTAAGTTTAAAGGATAAAAGGAAAATATTGTAGAAGGTAGTAGAAGGTACAAAAATGAATTTAAATATTTCTAATTTTTTCTGAGAAACTTAAATAATTAATTTCAAAATTTTAATATATTTAATTAATCTAATTAGTTAAAATTAAATTTAATAACTAAGTAAAAGCTAATTAATTAAAACATACAAATATATATGTGTGTGTGTGCTTGTGTGTGTGTATATTGATATATGTATGTAATTATAATTTTTATTATTGTATGTCTATCTTAAATCTATTTAAGGTAAATTAAATAAAATAATTAGAATTAATTAATTTTTATAATAAAATTAGTTACTTAAATAAATAAATTTATCATATAAAATAAATTAAAGGTTAATTAACCAAACATATGCATATATTGATATATATATATATATATATATATATATATATATATATATATATATATTAGCAAAGTATAAATGTTAATAAATAAGATTTAATTAATATGTATTACAATTTCTTAATACGATATAATTAATTAAGGGTGTTTGTACATACATATGTATGTATTACATAAGTTAATTAAATTATAAAATTTATAAATAAAGTAAACTTATATAACGATATATATAAACATAAGTGAAGCAAAATAAATCCAAAATAGATTTTTGGAATAAATACATATGTATGGTATATATACCATGATTTACGATGTGTTTGACACTTGATTCACGATGGTGTATTCATAGGAAACACATTATTTCTAAAATGGACATCACTCTATATGTATAAGATTATGAATCCTTAATACATAAGTTGTCCTCTACCATTTACATGTTAATAGATGTCTTGCATACTCTTTGGTTGTTGAGCAAACTTAAGCCGGAAATGCTATGTATAGTAATATTACCACACTATTAAACGAGGTAATATACATGCACATGATTGTTGAGCAAACTCATGGTACGTGCATTATATTTAGGTTTTCGCAAAATGGTAGGTATAAGTGAATAATATCATTTGAATTATTGATCAAACTTAGGATAGAGATTGATATTAGGACAAAGACCACATGTTACAGGTTGTGTATACTGCAACTGATAAAGTGTTATCCCTCACATACATGCCTATGATTTATTAAGCAACCATAACGTCAGATACCTAAGACAGGTGAGTCCTAAAACCCAATAAAGAAATCAAAAGATTTCTATGTTCATATTAGCTTTTGTAGAAACATAAAAATCTAGTGGGAGTCTTGTTTGAAAAAGGAAATGGTAGCATTTTACCTTTCGGATATTGTAATGACATTTTCTATACAAAGTTAAAATAATCTACATCAATAAATTTGTGCAACTAATAAAATATTTATCAATTGAGATGTAAAAATAAACTGGATTAAGATTGACTTAGAAATTAAATATAAATTTATCAATAAGTATTTTGGCATATTGTCACTTCTTGACCCATGCAAGAGCCAACTTATACAAGAATATGAATATTTGATCCATATCTGATAACATATAAATGTTATATGGTGAAAAATCGCGATTCATGATTTATTAAACCTCGATGAAAATTAAACCATTCAAAATTAGCAAGTAAACCATAGCGAAGATGGTGTGTTCAATACGATTGAAAACAATGAGAATCTTATTGTATAAAAAGTAACATTGACCAAGATTTACTGGACATACCTAAGAATTTGATTATTGAAATGTTAGTTCGAACGGTTAGCTTAAAGTGCAACTTATTCAATATCCTCAAGCATTAAGCATGACTAAATATACTTTTGTAAAGAGTTTGGTGCGATCTAGTAGCGAAAAATTCCTTCGAGTGGTTCGACCGTTTAGAAAGGAAAACGAATGTATGAGAGTGAATGTACCTTAAGCATAGTTAGGATGAAGCGAGCGGATGATTACCTCTGCTTTACGGAGAGCCAAAGGAAATGAGAATTGTATAAAATACTATAATACACATAATATGGAATAGGAAATGTTTTTTCAGTTCCAAATATAATTTCGTGTACTATGAGAATCATTTCCTCGAGTTCAAGATATTTGATCCAAACTATTGATTATAAATAGTTATAGTTGATGAAATAAATAGCCCACAATAATTGATTGAATGAGATGTCATATTTCATACACTGTTATACTAGTGACACATATGGTGGGAACATACCATATGTCACTTGTCCATGGATACATCAAGTTACGAAAGATTCCAATCATATACATACAAAATACTTGTTTATGAAATAGCAATCGTTTTTAGTATTGACTGAAAATAGATATAGTATTATTTTGATATTAATATTATGAATATTCATTTACAAAATTAATCTATAATAATGATGATATTTGATTTTATAGAAAAAATGAATGTATTAGCTGTAGAAATCAAAGATGTATCTAAAATTTTTACAATTATTTTGGAATTATGAACTAAAACATATCAAATATTCGTTATAGAATTAATCGATAATAAAGATGACATTTGTTCTCATAGCAATAGTGGCGTATTAGCTATAGAAATTACAGATGTATCTAAAATTTTCTATTATTATTTTGGAATTATGAACTAAACCATATCTTTAAAAATTAACTTTTTAACCATATGATTATGAATAATATAGTATTAGTGAAATGTATCACAACCAATCCTAGGAAAAGCACCCTTTCAATGGGAGAATCAAAAAAGGTTGTAAACTATTTAGATTTATACATACAGATACATTTAGTCGAAGGCGTAATAATACCAAAATCGATCCACTTATTTTGATAGATTCACCGATAAATTATCATATAAATGAACATATGTATTTAATACACAAGAAGTGTACTTATGATAAGTTCATAAAGTATAAAATAAAAGTAGAAAACATTACGCAGAAAAGAAATAATGAATTGATTTGATCAAACGAGTGAGTACTGGAAAAGAGTTCCAAATGTACCTAAAAGCGAATAAGATTCATTCTCTAATATTCCTCTTCCCTATGATACATAATGATGTATTGATAAGCATCAATTAGACTTTGTTAGGTAAAGTACAATTGTCGATAGTGAAGTTGAGTGAACTTCTTTTTGTAAGGACGAGTGCTTAAGAATAAATGCACATATTAGATATAATTTCGTCTAAAGCACAATTAATGAGATCATATTTATATTAGATATAAATTGATAAGAAACCCGATGTTAAATAGTTTAAGATTTGTGGTTGTCTAATTTATGATCTGAACATAAGTTTCTCAAACTTAAAATTAAATCTAATTTATACATATATAAAAGGCAATTCATAAAATATTTCAAAATGCCTATTCCGTCGTATCGAGGAACAACTGTTGTTTTAAGAAATGCAACCTTCATGACCGAAGATATTTCTTTTAGAAGTTAGTGGTAGAACAATGGATAAGGATATGATCTAGAGACTCGAGTATAGAAATTGATTGCATAAGATTAAATAAAATTGACCAAGTCAATAATGGACACACAATACATTAGAATATCTGACAATATTTCTCGTACATTAAAGAGAAACTATGAGGTTTTCCATCGACGTTGAGAAAACGAATTGTTAGCAGTAATAATTTCCTCCATGGTACGTAAGCCCTAAAAAGTATAAACTTTGGCATATGACATGATGCTTTAAATCCGAAGGGGATACCTAGTACATTGCCAAAATATGATTTTGATAGTTTTTCTTGAAGGATACGATCCATCGGGTGTAGTTATATCTTCAAGAATGCCAAAGCAGTTGAAATTATATAAAAGAATGCTAATAGGAAATCATTTCATCGATTTCAAATGTTGAAATTAGTGATGAAGTTTTGCTAGTCAATGTGCTTAGAACCATTTGGATTCTACATGCATGTATTTTCCAAATTTAGTTTTGAGTTTTGGCACTATAATGTTAAAAAAAACTTCTAAATAATGATCTAGAGGAGACATTTTGCATGAAAGAGCCAAAATGTTTCAATGTTAGTGCGAGAAATAACATGATTCATATGTTTAGATATGATCCAAAAGCGGATACAATGATAGCATGGGATTAGCATCAGAGATAAACAAATATTTAATAGAGAAATCAAATAGATTGATTTTCATCCAAATTGCAAAGGAAGCATGTTTCTATAAGAAATAGTATCAAAGGTACTAAAATATTTCTCGAACTATAAGTAAATAGCAAACTTATTATTTTTAGTAATGTAACCATGTTAAAATCTTTTTAGTTAGATTGTTTAATCCTCGACATTGCTTTTGAAAATGACGTCTTATATAATCAGTTTAAAAGGATCTCGGAAGAATCTTACATAATGAACATAGACATCATATTAAAATATTTAATTTTGAGCATATGGGATGGATTTATTCTTGATTGACAATACATATTATCACTTATACTATGTAGTCTTATCCTATTTCACTTATGTACTTAGTACACTGAGTGAGTATCAAATCCAAATTAAGAACACTAAATGAAAGTTAAGAGTATACTCGGGTATTTAATAAATAATAGAGATTGGTTTATGGAAACAATGAACTCCTTTGAAGGACTATTTGGACTAGAAGTCCATAAGTGATATCAAGTATAATGTGTGAACCCTAAATTCGTGTCCAATCTTAGTTGAGGATTTTAGGTTGGAATTGTTCCAAACGAAAGGTTATGGCTAATTCAACCAAAAGGTACATCGCCTTGAATAACACCACGCACAAATATTATAACTAGATAGGGATGATTCCAAATGCTGAGAATCCCATGATTTTTCTTTCTGGAAACAAGTTCTAGTTATGGATCATGAAAGAACCTAAAGCTCATTAGAAGTTGAAAAACATACTCCGAAAAGTTTGACAAAATTAGGGCATTTTATCTGCTTCAAAGATAGCTGATTTTCAAAGTAAATAATCAAGACAATATTGCATACCATTCATGAAGGCACTAGCTTGATCAGTTTTGAGCAGACCGATCGAAGGGATGTACTGAGATTCCATAATTGGCCCTAACTGCAAGAGAGAAATTGAGAGAGTTAAGGGCACGTCTTAGAGGCAATTCTGTATTTTATTATGGAATGTTAACTCTGAAGTAAAATTTCACCTTAAATAAAAGGCATTTTTTATTCCTATTTTATAGTTTTTATATTGTGATATATTTACTAAGAAATTAATTTAAGTACATTAAAATAGAAAATCCTCAAATGATATGTTACATGATAATAATTACAAGGAGTTATAAGGATGAGAAAATTATCACAATATAAAATAGAATTTTATTTTAAATACTTCTGGTCAAGTTGTTTCGAGAAAGGATGTCAATACATTTGTTAAGACTAGAATGTATAATGCTCTCCAAATGTTGGATAGTGTGTTACTCGTGCTTGTTGGGGCATCAATAGGTTTGTAACGACCTGACTTTTCCATCCTCGAATGTCGACACTAAATACATCCATGGATTCATGTGCCGAGCACCCAAGTGCTAGAAAGACATAAAATTAGGGTAAAATAAAAAAAAGAATAGAATAAGAAAACAAGAACATAACATCAGAATCTCACAATGGAACAGTAATATATAATATCAAAAGATTAGTACAAAAGGTTACTCTGAATATAGAAATATCAGAGTTACTAAGACCTAATTACTATCATCAGCCTGGATAGCTATAATCGTCTGTCCTCACAATACTAATATATAGAATATAGTAGTGTAGCAGAAATAAGAATACTACGGTAGGTAAACATCCATCTCGTCATCATAAGCTCTAAAAAATCTAAACCTAAATATGGAAATACGCACAGGCTCACCCGAGCATTTTAAGAAAATAACATCCATATCTGAGTAGTAAATCAACGTGAGAAACTCAAGAAATATATGACAAGTAACAGTAACCTTTGAGACTGTATGAATTATCATGACATTTTTCTCTTAAATGAAACCATCCATCCAACGAGTGAATATATCGGTATAATAGATAATGTCTAGGGTGTAGCACATAAATCAAAACATAGCTGTTGTGTGTCCGACACAACAATTATAGGTATACAATCCATACCGCTAAGATGCGTTCATATATGGATTGTTTTTCACAGAGATGCCTCCAGTAAACTGAAGCGTATCTCCGTGACATGGATGAGAAGTTACCTTTCGAGCATTATATCTCTAGATAGGATATACTCTAAGGTAAATACAACTGACCAAACAATGAAATGCGTAGCACTAAGTATCAACAACTCTCGCATGCAACATATCATTAAGCATACTCTAGATCTGGAGTTAGTTTACCTTCATGGTTAAGCTAAACACCAGACTGTGCATCTTACTTGGGTTTTAGGCATTTCTAACGTCGAGGCTACGTTCGACATCTTTCACATAAGTCTTTCCTACTCGAGAAGTGTACTGTGTACAAATCCACTATTGGACTCCCTCATCTCGAATGTATCACGAATCACATGTATTCAAGCATCTCGAATAGATCTCGAACCTCCATATACGTTCCCCGCATAAGTCGTAAGACGAATGATAACACTATTCCCTTCTTCGAGAAACTCCTCAAGATAGACGGTCCCACACGATAGCATCGTTTGAAATGTTAATGTTGACCTCTCCCTCGGACTTAACGTTAGAATGAAAAATTCAACTTTATAATATTTCACTTCACAACTACTTTGATAACATAGATCACATATATGGTTTTTTTAGTGATTACGAATTTGAGACATCTCATATAAGTACACTCTTCCCGCTTATCGGACTCTCCGAAAGCAATTAATGAATTTCAGTTAACTCAATATTGGTTCTACCAAAAGTAAGGAAAGCTAGAGACATTTCATACCAACACTTCTCTCTGGGGGTTCTCATTGTTACAAAAACATGAAGATTTTCGATAATTTCTAAAGTCAAATTTAGTCAAGATCGATAGTCAACTAATCGATTATCTAGTTAAAAAAATTGCTTATACAAATTAATATTTGTATATTTAACTCGTTTTCGATAGTCCATCTTAACTATTCCTCAACCAATAGTGAAGCCGGTAGGTTATAGCTCTATTTCTCATATCCCTTCTAGAACGTCAATCTTAACTCTCATAAATGGATAAGCCTTACTTGTCGGCTTTTAGTATTAAGCATAGTTAATTAATTTTCAAACAAGTAATTAAATAATTAACCATTTGGTCAATAACCAATTAATAACCCCTTTCTAACCTTTTGTTTACACTTTTAAAACCCTTTGTAAAATTATATATATGTATAGTAATTTATTTATCAAAACTTGATATGTAAATAAACAAATCAAAAGATATTTTATTACATAAGGTACGAAATAGTGAACACATTTTCTATAAACTATACATACTTAAAAATTCTTTTAAAATACTTATAATAGGCTTTAAAATATTTACTGAAAATATTATTTGTTAAAAGGAAATCTTGTCAACACTCCAAAGCAAGGTTAGAGGAGCAAATGACCCATTCGAAACACCTTTTGAATTAGTTAGAATAATCTAAGGTCGTAACCTAGTAGGAACAAAAGGTATTCAACCAAGTCGAAAGGATCCTATTCCTCTAAAAGGAACCCCTTCGAAAGGTATAGATGTTTGTGTTCTATAAATGAAACCACATATAAAAAGCAAATCAGACTACAAGCATTCGAAAGTGCTACGTATTTACTTTACCGATGATTTTATCAATATAAGGGCTTACGTATTACAATGAAGTGAAATCCTCAATTATATATAGAAATTAGGATTTACAAACTCAAGAAAAGTACAAGTGCAGAAGGAATCAAAATGCCCCCTCAAAACAGCACCCTGAGGGTCTTATTTATAGGCGCATGTTGGAACCCCTTCGCATCAATCCTTTCAACATGATTAAAAGGATAACTTCATGAACTTCCACCACTGTTGGATTTAGAGAACCTCTCCAATGTTACTTTCAAATAAGACTTGGATTCCTTTGACTCCATCGAAAGGTACAGGAGCAACTCTTATGTCGTGGAAGACGTGTTGGAGCATGAAAGGATGTCCTAAAATGTGCAGAAGGTACATATCCAATACTTACGAAAAGTGATGATGCTTTCGAATGCTTTCATTCTGATGGTGGTGGAAACATTCATTGAAGATGGTATGTCAAGTGGTATTGATTCCTGTGGAAGGGTTAACTGCTTTGGAAGCACTTACTTGGTTGGTTATGGAAGGCTTTCTTGTTGACTCCTTCGGAAGCGCTGGATTCCTTCAAAACATGGTGTAGGTAGCTTTCGCTAAAGTAGTTGTTTCTTGAGGAAGGTGTGATGACCAATGACCCATGTTTTTGAACTGTTCAAGTCGACAAAAAACAACATATGTCCAACTCAAACCATATAAAAGATAGATTAATAATGGATTTATTTTAAAGAAATAAAAAGAAAAGAAGAAAATAATAACAGAATCTCGTAGCGGAATGATAAAATACAATAATCATATAAACTGTTCATGAAGCTGTTTAACAATATATATACTCAATTCAATTTACAACATAAATCACGCTTATCCAATATTATCGGAGTTATCTAATTTTATTAGAAAGAATGAAATAGTGTAGCGGAATAAATACTAGTAAATATGTTATACCAAATCTTCGTCTTTGTCCTATGGAACGACTGTCTTCGATAACCGAAAAACTCAGTCTGACCTATTATCTAAACTAATATTGGTAACCTGACTACTCTAGTGCAGACTCTAATCCAACTTCTTGATTCAAAACTTCCATCCTCCTCATGTAGTAATAAACTATGATTGAGAACTTCATATTCGTATCAAAAATAAATATCAGTGTTCGTCGTCCAGAATCGAGCGAACAATCCTAATTCGGACAAGTGTGAAGTACCTTAAAATCATGTATCCAAATTTGAATCAAAAATTTAAATGCAAATAGAATGGTCTACATACAACATACGTATTTATTCCATTGTTTTCTTAATTACACCAATAGATAATTCAAGTGGTTTTTATATTCAATTCTTAAATGTTTGAAAATTTTCTTTGTTAAAATTCTTTTATAACAAAATACTTTTATATCGAAATAATTTTATATTAAAAATACTTTAGGTAAGTCAATGTTTCAGTAAGTTTATCCTTGTTCTAACAGAATCTAGCAGTACGTTGATCAGACGCAAGACTAGAAATCTCTAAGTACTTAGTAAACCTGTATCAACATCCAGTGAAAATCCTTGGAAAACTTTTAAAATAGTTATAGAAAGTGCCAATCGAAAACAAATCATGGATTGAAGTTACCCAACGGCTAAGCCCCTATCCCAGAGGAAACATCGGTAACTTTGGTAATCTCTACCTAGCAAATTACGCCACACAAATCAAAATCGAATCGCCAATGGATCGTGGTCTACTTAGTGATTACGCCAAATGGTTACGTCTCTAGCCCAAAGAAAACATAGTAGATTATAGGCATTAACTGCCCCTCGAATTATGCCATGTGGATCACAGCTTACTTAGTTGTCACACCCTATGGTTATGTCGCTATCCCAGCGAAATTATAGAAAACTGTAGGCTATCTCTTCCATCTCGAATTACGCCATGTACATCGACCATAGATTGCAGCTACGCAATGGTTGCGTTGCTATCCCAGCGAAATCATAAGTAGATTGTAGGCGTCACACCCCCTGAATTATGCTATGCTAATCGAATCATAAGACCATAAATTATGCTATGGAATTCAGAGGAAGTCATGAGTTTATGTCCGGACGATTGAAATCAATCAGTAGAATGAATCCACCATGTGGATCATCAAAAATCACGAAGAGTACTTCCTATATATTTTACTTCGAAATATATCACACTATATATAGTAACCTTTCCAATCATAATTTCAAATCTCACACTTATACAAATTCCATAACATATAAGATTTCATTTCCAAATCGAGTACTTTCCAAAATCAGTAGTCTTGAATATTCCATGTCATTCTTATATAAAGTCCGTCATATACAAGATTATTGCTTTTCAAATCGCATACATTTCAAAATCAATAGTTTACGAATTAACATCATAATTATGCAAACCATTTTCATATAAGAATCGAAAACTTCCAAATCAAATATTTATATAGAGCCAAAGGTCTTCAAAATCAATCCATTTTCATATTTTATTACTGTTTCAAATCTATATATGATCTCAGCTATCAATTTTCTATTTCATATCGAATATCCTTCAAATTCAAAGAATTTTCAAATTTCAGATCAGTAGATTTTCACAACTTCGGTTTTTATACTTATATCAAATTCAGATAAAATAAAATTCCTTTCAAAATCAAATACTTTTCAAAATCCTTTTTTTTCATAAAACATTTACTAGGTTCAAAATGTTTCTTAGAACAAATTCCTTTATAAACCTTTCAAAACTATTTTCATATTTATACAAAGTTAGAGCTACTTACAAAAAAATCTATTTGCCAAAAATTAGTTTTTACAAATATTTTCTATGTTCAAAATATTTCTTAAAACTCTTTTCATTTAAAAACATCTCAAAACTAAATTTCATACTTGTATAATTCAAACTTAGCCTATACAATTTGCTTATCAAAATATTTAGCTTTTTAAAACTTGTTCAATTTTCATAAGTCTTTATTTTAAAATTTTCAACACTAAACTTTATTTACTTTCCAAAATACTTAGCTTTGAAAATTGATTCTCAATTTGAGAGTGTTCGACTATTCAGAATAGTGAAAAAATCAACTTCCGATTCAGAAATGGAAATCGGCAATTAATCATCGCAACAAGATGCATAATCAATCAATCCTAATGCATAGGATAAGTGTGTTCATAATATTATTTAATAGAAAACTCAAGAACTGAACACCAGGTTTTGTCTCAAATCGTTTGAAATAAATACACATATCTCTTCCAAATATCAAATCATACTTCAGGGATTTGAATCAAATCATTTTCATTAAACAATCGAGTAAGAAAGCTATGAAAGTGGCCTCCCCTCACTTTGAAACTAAAAAATGAATGTCGATGATGCTGCGGTCATCACCAAAATTTATTTTTCAGCGACAAGTGAGTACTAAACTTCCATTTCTTTTAGGTCTTTTAAAAATCCCCTTTGAAATCACTTTGAAATCTTTTATGCAATTTGATTTGGAAAATAATTTCAAATTATGCTATTATGTATTTCCAAAATCTTAAAACCCAATTTCAAAAACTCCCGAAAATCAAACTCTAAAATTCCCAGTTTGAATAATTTTTTATTTCTTTATTAACCATATCTAGATAAAACTTATTTCATATATCACTTTCAAATGGTATACATGACTCTTTAAATTGATATAGGGGAAAATTTAGAAATATATTCACTTTAAATTCCATGTTAAAACATGCAGTTTCTCAATCTGGTTAAATGTATTTCAAAAATCAAAATTTCCAACTATAGTCAAATGCTTAAATCAACAGCCAATAGTCAATGCTCATAAACTGGGCGAGCACGACTCATCAATCAATAAGTGATAATACACACATCCATATTAATCAAACAATCAATCAACAAAGAAATAACATCCAATCATCATCAACACTCACCAATGATTTTATCAGTTTATAGAATTCATTCTTTTATATTCTATATATAGTCCAAGTTAAAATCATTTCATTTGTTAATTTCATAATATTTTTATATCACTAACAAATACGTTGTCTCCTATATGTATATACACTCAATGAGCTTACCTTATAAGTTTAGGTATACACTAAACCAAGGCTTTAATACCAACTGTGACGACCCACTTTTTTGAAAAGTTCAAGTCGACAATAAACCACACATGTCCAACTCAAATCATATAAAAGATAGATTATCAATGGGTTTAGTTTAAAGAAATAAAAAGAAAAAAAGAAAACGATAACAGAATCTCGTAGCGGAATGATAAAATACAATAATCACATCAACAGTTCATGAAGCTGTTTAACAATATATACACTCAATTCAATTAACAACATAAATCACGGTTATGCAACATTATCAGAGTTATACAATTTTATTAGATAGAATGAAATAATGCAGCGAAATAAATACTAGTAAATATGATATACCAAATCTTTGTCTTCATCCTCCGGAATGACTATCTTCGATAACTGAAAAACTTGGTCTGACCTAAGGGTAATGAAAATCAAAGCATTCGAGTCAGGACTAAAAGTCCTCAAGTCAAATCAAAATCAAGTGAAATATAGTTGTAAATAACTTCATTTGTTTCAAATTTCCATAAAGTTTCGCCATTTAATTCCTACTACACAGTTTTTTATAAGTTAATTAACTACAAATCGATTCAATATAATTCACAATTTAAACAAAATGCCAATGTTTTAATATTCCAAATTTATTTTAAATCATCGAAATAAATTTAGATTTCCTGCGTCAAATATTATTCAAATAATTTATTACAGTTCCAGAGGATTTTACAACTCTTTATAGATTTTCAGAATTCGTTAATCCCATTCAAACGTATCAAAATCATTTAATGGTTGAATTTCAATTATCAATCTCCTTACAAACACTTCCTTTTTATTCTTTAAAGTTATAAAAAAAACTTGTAATCCTTTTGTTGCTCTAAGGGAAATATATGTTATTATTATTAAAAACTAGAATTTAAATTTTGCAAATAAATTTCAAGTTATTTCAAAAACTATATTCCGGCTTATCAAAATCTTCAAATTTCGCCAAACGGCGATACAACCACAACAATCATATCTCTGCAAAAGCAGTCAATAGTGCATCCAACAATTCACATATCAAATAGGATGTCCAAAGTTCCATACCTAAATTCAATGTACAGATGCTCAATCGTATCGATGGTGATAATAATAGGGCGATAATATGGATATATCAAAATCACTAAACATCATAACAGCCATTCACAAATATTATCCATCTCAATATCAACTAACATCCAAAAAAACCAATTAATCCTTATCACAACAATCAACAACTATTAATGTCGGGTGTTTAAAAGTGATATGAAACTTCAATTATCAATATCAATTTAAATACCAAGTTCCATTTTAATTTAACTATCATATTTAAATGTCGCATCCAATGTCTCGAATTTAACTATTAGATCTACTATCAATTCCTAGTGTCAATTTTTTGGTTAAATTTAACTAACAAATTTCATTATGAATTTAATAGTCAAATCTAAATGTCAATCTAACTTTAGTCGATTCAAATTCAATAAATTAAATTTTCACTCAATTAAATTTTCATCTAGTAATCAATATAAATTTTCACTTCATTTATTGGTTTAACAAAAAGTAGGAAATTAGTACTTCATGAATAGGTTTAACCACTGACCTTTATTTGAAACTGCAAAATTTTCAGCGTCAAATAAATTCCGATCCATCTCCAACTCGTGGCCTTCGTCGATAAGATCACAACGCACTTTTTTCACTCGAATCCAACCTCGTACGAAAATGATATGCTATTATGAACATTCGAGATATTTAAAATAAAATTAATAATATAATCATGAAAAGTTAAAACTATTAACATCTTCCCTCTCTCAGCTCGATACCCAAATACACGCGAACCCAACCATCGTGAAACCAAACCTACACGCACGCGCTACCACGGGCCATCGGAGACCAATCAGAGCTCGCCATGACGCATGCCCCACACTGCTCCATAACCACCTCAAGTGTGGTCGTCTCCACTGCCGCCATCGTCGTATGACTCAAGAAAACCCACGCGAACTTCCTCAGCCACTTCTGGCGAACTCACGAGCTTCTGGCTTGATCCAACCGTTGGATACATAGAGCTCGATGAGATCTACACTTTTCCTGTTGGAGTCACTTGATTTATCTGAACGGACTGGAAGATATCGAGGGAGAAAGACGAGGCAAATACAATAACTAAAATGTTTTAAAAATGAGTGGCCGTGTTTGTCTCTAGAGTTTGCAAAAATTAATTAAATGATGACCTTATATAAGCAATTATAAAACACTATTCACGCGATAAATTTTCCGAACTCCAAACGAAGCATGCCGCTAGGTTTTCTATATGTTATACCCCTATTCCAAAACAAAGGAATATATATCGGGAGCAAATTCCATTATATTAAGAAGATAGCTTTTCAAAATTCAAATTATTTTAATTAAAGTTCTGAAAATAAATTCTAGACATGTCAAGCTCGAATGGCCAAATGATATGTCCGATCGCTACGAAACTTGAAATCCTATAATGATTCAATATTATGGATCCGGTGAGACTGGTTTTGTCGAAATCTGAGATAGTGATCAAAAAGACTATTATTTTACACGCTAAATAAAAAAAGTAATTTCCAAAATCAATTTAATCACTTTAAATTCAGTTTCAAAAGTTAACAATTTCCATTCTTGTTTAAATAAAATTTATATCAACTTTTGGAATCATTTTTATTCATATTAATTTCTGGATTCAATTATTTAAATAATTTCCAATATTAAATTTAACAATTAAATTGTCAAATAAATCACTGTATTTGAAATACAAGTTATTTAACTTATGAAATTAACCTTCAAATATTTAAAATCAATTAAATATTTTAAATTCAATTTTTATCTTAAATTATTTTGTAAATTAATTTTTTTTCATAATTTATACAATCAATGCTCTTACATTTAAATTCATAAACAATTCACTTTTAAAATAAAACGTTCATTCAAATCTAGAACAACAAAAGTTCTTACACTAAATATAAAGATTACACTTCATAAATCAAAGCCCTTGGATAATTAAATTACGATGACTTCAAATATTAGAATTTCAAATGAATTTTAGTTATCAACAATTATTATATTTTTATCTAAATAGTTCAACATTTATTATTCAAATCCATCCATTGATTATAAACACATTCAATATATAGAATTTCATATAAATAAAGTTATGCTTTTACTTTTAAATGAACATTCATTCTATTCTTTATTTACTTAACATTGATCATTTTAAATTCTTTTATCAATTAATTGCAATTTTATATTATTTAATTTACTTTCTAATATAAGTTATCATCTTTTCTCTTATTGAATTTTTTTATTTAAAATTTTATCTAAATTCATATCCTATAAATTACATTAATAAATCATTAACTTTTATTTCTAACCATTTTTATTGAAAAATTATATTAAATTTAATAATTTAAAATAGTAAAAATACAGGTCGTTATAGAAGGTATTAGGCTTCAATTATTATAGAGGCTTATTATCTAGTACCTTCGAAAAGCATTTTTAACGCATGCGAAACTCGTGCGGAACCAACTATTGCGGAAGGGATCAACTGAAGCGGAAGCATAGACTTGATCCCTTTCGACCCCTTTAGAAATCCGTAATTCTTTTGATACTTCCAGAAGCGTCCCTTCAACTCTTTCAAAAAGCCTTGCTATCACTATTGTTCTTCATGAAGCTCTCCTTCATAATCTTTTAGGCTCCGACAGGGTTGAAGTGAGTTTTGGTAATAACATTTGCCACCACCCCCACCCCCATACGACATGATGCTCCTGACTTTTCAAGTCAACTTTTTTGATACGGAACCTTCCATTACTTCGGCATAGAAAAATCCCACCTATTGGTATTCCTGAGCCGATCTTGACCGTTTACTTGAATCCAATCGAATGCTCGTCCTCCTATTCATTTTGATTATAAATTTCACTCCTCTTTTTCCCTATCTTTTCACCTACAATTGAAAATTTCTAAAGCAAGAATTATATTCTTCAAATTTCCTTCAATCTCAAAATTAAAGAGGCAAAACTCTTGGATTTGATGTGAGTGTTTATGATTTTAAATTAGAAACAAGATTTTTTTTGCTCAATTTTAAATTCAAATTTCTAGGGTTTAAGTTTGTGTTATTATTTTGAATTTTGAAAATTATTTGAGCCAATGAACCATGTAAGATGATTCTAGACTCGAATTTCATGCTGACTTTGATTAGTCCATGGCAACAATTCGAATTTGTACGTGAATTTGCCTAATTTGGGTTTATTTTCCGCTATAGGATGCAGATTCAACTCGTAACCCATTATGTCTACTTTTAATTTATCTTAAAGGATATCAAGAGTTAAAAATTAATGACGTACTGTAAATTATGTTAAGAAAAATAAACTTTCTATCATCATCGAAACCATTAGTTAACGTTTCGACTTAGTCGAAACCCCAAAACTTAATGGCACGGCCGTTTTCTTTACCTCAATTTAGTGTTAACGCTTTCAAAACACAATTATTCCTTTTTGACTTATTCGAAACCCATAATAATCAATATGAATGTGGCTCTTATCACTTACAAACATCATCGAAAGGTCCCAGTGTCCTTTTGTTAGTGTCAATGCTACTTCGTTTCGTGTCTTTCGACTTAATTGGAGTATGAAATTTCGAAAATGTTTATTTTTTAATAGACATTACATGGATAACCACATTTATTATAAAATAGAGTAAAATCTGTGGGCATCGACGTTGTCGAAGGGTAAGTCCAGGTGAATGTATGCCATAAAATGGGGAAATTTGATAATTGTTTCGACGCTGTCGTAAGCTCAACGATTCACATAGTTATAATTACTTTTACCCTTTCAAAGGCAGGAACCAAGTACTATGACGTGTACTTGAGCCATTGTAATAGGCTTTCGAAACGTTCAAAAGGTATTAGTAGTTGAATAGATCATAACTTTGATGAAATTGTACCACCTAGCAGGATCATGGGTATTAAAAGAACCTCTAAGAAATCTGAAAAGGATAATATTTCTAAGATAGAATCTTCTCCAAAAAAGGTTGAAGCAGTTTCAAGGCACTCTCTCATAAGATCTCAGGATGGAGTAGTTGCAATCCTCAATGATTTTTGGATTACAAGGGTTGATCTATCCCTCTTGGCGATAATGACACAATTCAAAATCCTATTGAGGGATCTTTACATATATCACCATTTACATTTGGCAAGGGTGTTTCATCCTATTTCTAGAGTACTTATCCAGATTGTTAAGTCATCTCGGCATTTCTCCTGTCCAGCTATCACCCAATGTATACACATACCTTGTCTCTTTGAAGTACATAGCCCTAGATTTTGAAATTCCTTCTTCGAGTGCTGAAGTTCTTAACTACTTAGCATGCCTTGTCAAACTCTCCAATTTGAAAAGCCAAACATTTTGGACTAATACCCTTAAAGAGTTGTTTGAAGAGGTAATAAACAAATTTAAGGATTGGAAGACAGCTCTTCTACATCAAATGCTTTCCATACATTAATGGAACCTTTTCGTCTCCTTGTTAGTAGACATTGCTCTTATGTATATTAACTTTTTTTCTTTTGCTGAATAATGTTTTCTTATTAGGCCATGTTCTAAAGGATCTTAAAGAAGATGGGAAGAGAATCATAAAGTTGATGACTACTTCTTTAAACTGTATTGGAAATAGACTTAATTTTTGGCTCTTAGTAAACTCTAGAAACATTCCCTCATACTAGCAGGCCAGAAGATTCTTGGACGAACTCCTCTTGTCCAACACGTTTCGAAAAGCAAACGTTTCTTAGCTTTGGGTAACCCTAAATTTTTTTCATGCTTGTCCCCAATTTGTCCAAATATACCTAGTAAACTTAAGTGTATTACTTGTAACCCGCTGCAATGTTATTTAATAATTTTTTTTTACTAATCTATGCCTTTTGAGTTTCAACAGCTACTTCCCTAGCAGAATTAATTACAACAGATCCATCCCCTTAATCTTTGGAATCAAGTATTATGGCTCTAACACAAGCCATTGCTAGGTCTCGGATGATTGCAAAAGGAAATTAGGCAGAGTAACTATCGCAGGCTCTGCTCCTAAGAAACCCAAGACTACCAATATCCCGTCTTCCCTTACCCTAAAGAGGGTGAATTTGTTGGTGTTGGTAAGGCTATATTAGGCCATAAATCTGATCCTACTTCTTCTGTAGATGACTTACCATCTGCAACGGTTCATTATACTAAAATGGTTCCTTCGAAGGATGATTTTTTATCTCATACCGCTCTATCTGATTCTCCCAGCGTTATTGATCAATTGCAGAAGGATCTAGGCACTTCAACTCCTTCCTAGGATTTGAATCCCTTAAGTTCATCATCACCAGTGCCTCCTTATGAATTTAAGAATGGTATACAGTGGATAATGCACTCGCATTTCTACTATTCAGCCACCTACTTCTATAACGGATTCATCGAGTCATTGTCGATCTCTTATCGAACAACAACTTCTGGTATATTCTATACTGTTTGATTTTCTTACTACTATTTTTATACTGAATCCTGATTTATGTCTTAATTTTCCTCTTAGATCACCAAAAGATGGTACTCTCTTTAGGAAGATGTATCCAAGTCCTTAGTTGAAACATCAAAGATCAGAGAAGATGTCTTGGCTTTAAACAATCAGATCACTACCTTGACCACTCCCAAAGATAATGGAGTGAGGGAATAAGAAAGGTTGAATGCTTCTCTTGATCAGGCAGAGTCTATAATTTCTGATGAAAGGAAAGCTAAATAGATTTTAGCTGATGAAGTTTTGGCTTTGAAAATGGCTTTAAAAGAGCCCAAGGGTGAAAAAACTAGGGTTAATCTAGACATGTTTCACTTAAGGAGTGTACTTCTCTTAAAAAGAGGAAAGAGAAGAAAAAGGATTTTTATCCAAAGCTATTAACACTATTTCTGAGGCTAAGCAAAAAATGTCTCGGTTTCTTAGCACTTCTCTTAATGGCATTATTGTAAATTCTTATGAGGATGAGATTATGATAGCCTATTCCGATAACATAGAAAAGTGCCCAGATTTATGTTTTCCTTCTCTTGACCCTATGCTAATCAAAAGATTCATGGCTAAGATTAAGAAAAAAGAGAAAGGGGTTGAGGTTCCTAATAGAGAGGAAATTAATGCCATCCAGCTCCTACCTTTTACGGAAGAGGATCTGACTCATATGGGGAGGAAGACAAAGAGAGCAATGAAGCCATCATTGATGAAGATGACAATGACGATGCTAATGACGATGATAACCACAATGATGATGACAAAGGTTTGGGTGTCGGTGATAATAAGGCGATCATGATGATACTCCTGGAGGGGATGGCGGTGACACTTCTAGGGGTCCAGATAATGAAGATGGATCAAGAATATTTAACCCTGATCCCACTATCAATGAAGCGGTTTAAACTGAATTCCTCAACTCTCTGGTCCCCAATGAAATGATGTTGATTTTTGTGTCAGAGAAAAGAGAAGAAGCAAATTTTACAAACCTCGATTTTGGTTTCTTAGGGATGGAATTCTTTATCAAAATAACTCTCATTTTTAAGATAATCCTGGCGAATATTTTATCATTTTGGAAAAGAAGAAAACCATACATTTTTATAAGACAAAGCTTAAAAAGAAACAAGTGGAAATAAATGGTTTATACAGACAGTTAAATAGTGAGTTAAAATAAACACACTATTTGACAAGTACTGTAATCTTAATAAAAGTGGGGTGATGTTAATGTCTTTCAAAGACAAGGAAGTGACACCTCGATTGAAAGGAGCACATTTTCGCTATGACAAGCTTTTGGAGGAAAATAAAGAATTGATGACATTCTTTGGATGTTAATCAAGGATAGAGATATCTTGGTAGAGTTTGTATATAAAGCCTATTGCGGACATCCAACTGTGGATTACTCATATTTGGGTGATTTCGGTGGGGGCATACTTAGGTACCTACATAAGAGATACTTAGACTAACATAGTTCTGATCCCCATCAAGGGATTGCTAAAACTTACCACAGGTCTATTCAATTTCTCGCACATTGCCTCTAGAAAAACTCAAATATTATATGGATAAGTTCATTTCTAAGATATTTAAAAGATCAATCTTGTATGAAACAAAAGAAAATTTGTAATCATGTAATTATATTGATCTCTGGTCATTTCTAAGATATTTAAAAGAACAATCTTGTATGAAACAAAAGAAAATTTGTAATCGTGTAATTATATTGATCTCTGGACCTTATTATGTTAGTCTTTATAACCTTAGTTTTATTTTATTACATTATCACAGAGTAAACGTCTCTCAAGAAGCCCTGTTACTAGGGATTACTTAGGAAAATTTGTAAAGTTAAGAAGAGATTACTCAGAAAAGTCCTCACTCTTGAAATCCTCAAGATTGGCCATATATGCTTTCTTAGAGATCTACGAAAGCTTTGCATGCAACATCTCCGACTTCACTTTGACTTTCTAGACGAGGAAAAGGAAAATCTTGTTAAGGAAATTCGAACATAACATGCAAACTAATTTGTGGACGTAATAGTCCCCCAGTTGGAGAGTGGGATTATAGCAAATTCCCCTCATATGTCACCCTAGAAGGATTTAATTCCACTTTTGAATCAACGATTACTCTTTCGACTAACTCTTTAAACAAGTTAAAAATGCTGTCTCTAGACTCTAAGTGTGATAGGGCAAAGAGAGAACTTGATTATAACCACGATGTTCTACCCTCTGTCTTATTTCGTATAAAGTGGTATCTCCTACTGTTGTAACAAATGAAATTTGTTCTTTGGGTATTGATTTCTTTTTTGTTTGTTTGAATAGGAAATATAATTAGTGACTACGTCGCTTTCGTTAGATCCTTATCTCGTTTCACTAGCCTTAGGGATAAACTGAATTGTGTGTCTTGAAAAGAAGAGCTTATCCTTTGTCTACCAAACTCCAAATCAATACCCAAACGTTGGAATGGTGTAGGAAATTTGAGTTTCAAAAGGAAATCACCAGAGACCTTAACAATCAAATTACTAGTCTCAAAGTGGACATTAAGAAGATGATCTGGTTTTTCAATTGAAATGTGAAATTCAATCAAATCCTTCAATCGACTTTGATTGTGAGATGTCCATGCTTTACCAATAGGTAAGTGATTTTGAAATAGAAATGGAGGATAGTCAAGCACAAAGTAAACCTTTGGAATTTATCATGGGAGGTGATATTCTGAATATTAATTTACTGACTTCTCCAATCACCTTAACTATTGGGAAATCAATAAGGTCTTATTCCTTAGCCACTAAAAAAATTACCTACTACAACAAACCCTCCTCCGAATTTGGATGAAAAAGTGGGCGAGTGGTGCAGAATAGACAAATTGGAATGATGAAATATTTCGACAATCAATAAAAAGAAAGATACTCACAATTATTAAACGTGTAAGCGGCCAAAATCCAAAAACTTGAACATGATAGATTTCGTATTCAAAAACATATTTCGAAATTGGAAAGACAACGCAAGACCCTTAAAGGTGCAAACAACGCTTTCAATCGTGCTTTGAAGACTCGTATCGAGTCTATCGATGATGCTGGTGAGATTAGATAGAAAGAAAAGAATCTTAAAGTAACTCTTTTTGTAGCAATATTCCACATTATTGATCCCTTAACTTTTAAGAATCAAGATAAGATTGCATAAGTCCTTGGAGGCACATACCTTTTTTGATCTTTTGGTACCAATATCTTAATGTATTGTATAGTATACTTTGTAAATAGTTTTGTAGATTATGTAAATATTACATGGCTTGTATCCCTTATATGTACTTGTACTATTTTTTCGAAACCCGCTTCTTGATAACTTTAGCTATAGTTTTTTGTATTTATTGAATCATTTGGTCTTTCATATCAATCTTATTTTCCTGCAAAGTACAAAGTAGACAACATTTCTTATCATTAATTTGAGATGTATGTAAGAATATGTTCAGTAGTTTGTTTATATTGTTGGAAATAGTATTAGAATTCCAGCTAATAGAATTCTCAAAATTTAAATATAGGAATAATGAAAATTAAAAGATCCTCAACTGAAGGTAATAAGTTATGAGAAATCCACAATTAGGAACGATTAAACACTGGGAATTTTTGCCTTACAATAATAGAAGTCTTGCGATCCAACTTTGGTAATGATGATAGAAGATCAGAAATTCTACTCTGGTTATATTAAAAGTAGACCAGAAATCCAATTATGGAATTAATAGTAAAGGGCCAAAAATCCAAATTTGGCATTAATAATAGAAGTTCAGAAACCCATTTCTAAAAAAAATGATAGAAGATGAAGAACAATCGTCCGGTAATAATAAAAGCCTAGAAATCATCATTTGGAAATAAATGATAGAAGGCCAAAAAATACTCATTTAGGGTCAAATAATAGGAGTCCAGAAATCCTTATTTGGAAAAAATAGAAAATCTAAAACCCAGGCTCGGGTATTGATAAGTGTAGTCTAGAAGTTAATAATAGAAGGCCCAAGACCCAGATTTGGGTATTAGTAAGAGAGATCCATAAATTATCACTGTGAGATTAGTATAAGACCATAGTTCCACAATAACGGAAGACCTAAAACCCAGATTCAAGCATTATTGAATGAAGCCTAGAAATCAATAGTAGAAGACCTAAAAGCAAGATTCAGGTATTGATAAGTGAAGTCCAGAAGCCATCTTTTGGAAATTAGTCGAAGGCCATAAGTTCATACCTAACAATGAATTAGCCGAAGGCCATAAGTTCATACCTAATAATGAATGTAATTCAGGAATTATCAATCGGAAATAACAGAAGATTAGAAATCCATTACTGGAAGGAAAGTTTAGGAATCATTATTCGTAAATGGAAGTTCAGAAATCCTCATCTGAGCCTTTTGTTCTACACCACTCTTTGGATTTTCATTGTCCGAATCTTTTGCTTTGTGTTACCTCTCTATCCCAGGTACCGGATTCTTTCGATATGCTTCGTCCTTTACGCTTCATATATTGTTAATGCTTTGTGTGCCACTCCTTGGGCTTGGAAATCTTACTCCATTGTTGTCCGCTCCGCTTGTTAGCTTATGCACAAGCAGGACCCAAGGATTTCGAAGGAGGCACTCTAGCCAGGCCTTATAAGTAGACTGAAGGCTTGTGTGATCCCTTGAACCAGGCCATGGCGAAGCGGGACCAAGGGCTTACTCCATCCTTCCTCCTCCCTCCTCCCTCCAAGAGGTGCTCTATTTAGGTCTTATAAGCGGGACTGAAGGCAGGTCGGTGCCTTGAACTTGCTATAGCATGGCGCATTTAAGTGCTTACTCTATCCCCCCTCTAGGTGGCATCTTAACTTTAGCCTAGCGATAGCGTGGCAAGATCAAGGGATCGTAGATACTTTAACCTAGCGATAGCGTGGCAAGGATAAAAGAATACTCTGACCTCACTCCAGGAGGTGCTTTGTCCCTGCCATCTTGGCGCGGGTAAAGGCATATAACCTTTTAAGGTAGTTTCCAATCATAAGAAGAATCTTACTCCCAACCATGTAGATTTTCTTATTTGAATAGGCCTTTATGGAATTTATCTAGGATTTCTTTACAAATCTATTGATCTTTCCTTGTTGGTAAAAGTTGATGATCATCCCTTCAAGAGCTCTACATTGATTTATTATGTGTCCATTCATCATATGATAATGACAGTAAGGTCCTTCTAGATTTCTTTTGTACTTGGGATCCTTCTTTTTAGATGGCCAAGAATTGAGTTCCTCTTATTTTAGTACACAGATGTTCTCAATTGATGTAGTCAAGTTGTATTTCTTAGGGAGTCTTGATTTGAAACCTGCCTTTTGAGATTGTTTTCTAGATCTTTTTGATTCAGGATCTTCACCCTCGATGACCAACTACCTTTTAATAATTTTTCGAAGCTCGTATGGAGGTAATGGTGCACTTATTACTATATGATATTTTTAAGAAAACGTGTAGTAATCGGCCATCATCCCTATTCAAATATAGTTCCTTTAGCGTAGAATTGAATGGCCTTCTTCATCTGGACAAAAAATTATCACCCCTAGATCTTGTTTCCTCTAATGCAAAGATGGGTGTAGGCCCAACATGAAATGGGTTGATGCTACAATTATCGGGATCGTATAAATTTGCTTGCGTTTTCTCATTCACAATCCTTAGTGCTTCCATCCTAAGAACTTGCTTTTCATAACTTTAGGAGTCATTGCTGATTTAACGAGTTGACCTTGCTACTCATTGTTTTGAAGAGCCTTTTTGTGATCTTTTCCATTCGCGGTTCATCATAGTGGCCAAGGAAAGATGTAAAATAGTATGTATTATGGAAAGATAGCGTTGGTAATTCAATATGGTCGGAGGTTTGAGCCCTTCTTCTAGCACCGAAAATGTTAACAAGAAATCTTGACAACGCGCCAAAGCAAAGTTAGAAGAGTGAACGACCCCTTCAAAACCCCTTTTGAATTAGTTGGAGTAATCAAAGTTCGTAACCTAGTGGGAACAAAAGGTATTTAATTGAGTGGGAAGGATCCTATTCCTTTGAAAGCAACTTGTTCGAAAGTTATAGACGTGTATGTTCAATAAGTGAAACCACTTAAAAGCAGTGAATCAGACTTCATGCACTTGAAAGTGCCATGTATTTACTTTATTGATGATTTTTGTGAATACAAGGGCTAAGGTATTACAATGAAGTAAAATCCACAATTTGTCTTAGAAGCTAGGGTTTACAATCATCAGAAAAGTACAAGTGCAGAAGGAATGAAATCAACCCCCACAAAATGGCACCCCTGAAGTCTTATTTATATGCATAGGTTGGACCCCCTTCGGATAAATCCTTTCAACTTAATTGAAAGGATGCCTTCATAACCTTCCACCACTGTTAAATCCAGAGCGCCTTTCAATGTTGCTTTCTAATAAGACTTGGACACCATCGACTCCATCGGAAGGTATAGAAGCGACTCTTATGCTATCGTTGATGTGTTGGATAAGCATAAAAGTATGTCCCAATCTGTGCAGAAGGTACATATCCAATACTTGCGAAAGGTGATGATGCTTTCGAATGCTTTCATTCTGATGGTTGTGGAAGAATTCATTGAGGATAGTATGACAAGTGATGTTGATTCCTATGGAAGGATCAACTACTTTGGAAGTAATAACTTGATTTGTTACCAAAGGCATTCTTGGTAACTCCTTCGGAAGCATTGGACTCCTTTAATACTTGCGGTAGGTAGCTTTCGCTAAAGTAGTTATTTCTTATGGAAGGTATCAGGCTTCGATTATATTGGAGGCTTATTATTTGATACCTTCGAAAGGCATTTTTAACACATGTGAACCTCGTGCATAACCAACTAATGCGAAAGGGATCAACTGAATCGGAAGGTTGTCTTGAGCCCGTTCAATCCCTTCGAAAGCCTATAATTCAATTAATACTTGCAGAAGCATCTCTTTGAATCTTTCGAAAGGCCTTGCTATCACTATTGTTCTTCATGAAGCTCTCATTCATAATCTTTTTGGCTTCGACGGGGTTAAAGTGATTTTTGGTATTAACATTACTTGAAAATAACAACTTTATAATTTCCTTAAAAACTTGGAAAAACAAGTTTTATTATAAAATAATCTTCATTAAAAATTCACATCAAATTCTTAAAAATCCATAAATATCTCAACCCACTTTTGAAATAGTCAACAGGAGTTATTAAACACTTGTGAATAGAGTGAATCAAAATACTCAATGTAAATATCTTTTCAAACCTTTAAAGTTCGAAAATCAAGTCTAAACTGTGTAGTTTTGCACAAGTGATGTTTTGGTCCCTTTTTGAGATATTACATTACTTTTTACTATGCAAGATTTTTATATAAATAAACACACATATAATACACAAAAAATATGAGGAGATATCCCTAAGGATCTATCTACGAAGTTCCATAGAAATTGCCAAAAAACAAAGCAATTCCAAAGTTCTTTTATAGCGACTATCGCTATAAGTGCACTTTCAAATCCAAGTCCAATCTAAAGCAAAGTCCATCAATACCTATGCACTTTATTTCAATGTTTTTCCACAAGTCATATAAGTCCATTCCAAGTCCATAGACATGGATCACAGATGCTTCTTGTTTTCAAAATAAGAATCAAACCAATGTTTTTAACAATGTGTAACGACACGGGTTTTTCTAGCGTTAATTGTGAATATTTAAATGGTTTTAAATGTTAAAACCAAATTATAGATTTAATTTTACTTAAATAAAATAGATTCATAATTTGAAAATAGCAATTTATTTAATAATTTGATTGTTGAAGTATATAATTGAATATTGGTTAAAATACTGAATGTGGAGTTTTAAGCTTAATAGAAATTATCTAAGGGTTTGTAAAATTTATATTAATAGTACTAAAGCCAATGCAACTTTTCAAATTGAATTTGGAAGTGATTTGTTCAGTTCTAGAAATACATCGTTTAAATTGACATTTAAAAATAGCCTTCCGAGGCACAATATCGGATTTCACCGAAACCAGTTTCAATAGATCCATAATATTGTATTACTATTGGATTTCAAATTTTGTAGCTTTCGGAGTTGTCGTGTGGTCATATGGTATGTAAACTCGCTGAAATTTATATCAAAAATTCAATATAAGTTGGGTCCAAAGAAGCTATCTTCTCCATACGATCGAATTAGGACTCGAAACCTTTTCCATTGCGTTTAGAATGGAGGTATAACATTATAAACGCCAGGCGGGATGCCTTGATGAGAGTTTGAGAGTTTTAGTTGCATTTGCCGAGACAATTTAACTATGAATATATATATATATATATATATATATATATATATATAACCATCAGCCTACTTTCTTTCTCCATCACCCCGTTTTCCTTTCTTTTCAAATTACTGTAGATTTCCATCTGCACGCAAGGGATCTTTTCCTTCTTTAAAAATTAAGTTACCTTCTCCCGATGCTTCAATTCTTTTCAAACAAAAAAGGAAGAAAAAAATGGATAAGGACCGAGTCTCTCCTTCTCCCTCATTTCATTCTTCAGAAACTCGATCGTCCCCCTTTCCAAAATCTAATTCTAATCGATTACCAAATCTTCAAAAAAATAGTGAAATCGAAATCGATCACGATCCAACCTGGGGCTCGCGTGGATGTTTGGGGTGGCGACGTGCTAGTGGAAATCAGTCGCAACCAGGGAGAGCTTGAACTCGAAGGAAGCAGTGACCTTGTAGAGTCATTCACGATGGCAAGCCAGGTGGTTTTGTGCGCACGAAGTGAGGTGGCGCTTGGGTATCTGTGAGGTCGAGGAATGCAGCAAGGAGGCGCGATGGGAATCAGAGGAGAAGGAAGTGTTTCTCGAATTCGAGATCTTGTTGTTGGTGATCGATTTGGGTATGGCTTCTTTTATTATTATCATTCGAATTTGAAAAAAAAGAAAAGAAATGCAGATAAAGAAATAATTTACAGCAAGGTATATTTAATATCTATTTTTTAGTTTACAAATTTATATCACATATGTATATATATACAGTAAAGAAAATTGTAATATAAATACACACACACACACACATATTTTAACATATATAGAAAAACAGACAAAAAATTATATATAGATAAAGTTTTGGAAAATATAGAACTTTATTATAAAGATTTGATTTTTAAAATCTATATGTATTATTTTTTTAAATATTATATATGTAGTTTCTAAATGAGAAATAAAATATATATACCTATATCCATTCTAAACTTGCTAGTTTAATTTTAAAATAATGTATTATGGAGATTAATTTGTTAAATAAAGTTATTTAATTATTTTAGTTACTAAAAGTAATTTATTAAAAGGGAAATTATAAGTTTAAAATTAAATTATTAGTTAATTAAATTATTAGTTAACTAAATTAAATGGTAATGAATTATTGGATTATTTCAAATGTTAAAAAATCTGTATAATGATTATACAAGGTCAAAAAAATCAACAAATCGGTAGAGATTGGTAAAAAATGCAAATAAAATCAAAGATGGGATTTTCTCACCCATTTGGATTGCCGTGTTTAATTTAAATGATTAAATTTAAATTATTAGATGTGCTTGGATTAATTAAATAATTAGCCATTGGATGGTTATCTATAATAGTATATATATATATATATATATATATATATATATTGGAGTGATTGATATTCCTGCATTATATAGCGGACGAGACCTTATGCACCTCACATAATAGTGGATGACCCTATATAACGCGATATCCCCCTTGAAGTGGGATTGGTATTTTATTTATTGACTAACATCTGTGAATGCAGAGAAAATAGGTTGGAGGGATCCAACTGGATTCCTCAAAAATATTTGTTGTTCATATATATATATATATATATATTGATATATGATAAGATGGATAAATTGATATGGACTGTGTGGATTGAATTGTTAATTTCTGAATAGCCTGGGAACCGAATTTAGTATTTTTTTAAATGCCGAAAATGATTAAAGTGAAGGAATTTAAAGGGAAATTGAAATAAATTATTTATATTAAAAATTGAATTTATTCTAAAGGAAATTTAGTAGAATAAAATATACGTTAACTGACTTAGGTTATGCTTAATCATTTGTAAAATTGGTTTAAGTGAAGATTTGAAATTTAAATATATATTAAGTGATTGAAGAGGTATCAAAATCGATAATTAAAATAGATTGAAATAAAAAGAAATTTTATTAAGATAAATTATAATATGGATTTATAAATATAATTTGTTTTGTAAATAGAAGAAAAGCTCAAAGGAGTTTATAAATAGGGTTTATAAATAGGAGGGAATGATATCATAGATATGTGGAAAATATAAGTTGATTGTGCCGACTTAAATTGGGAGATGGAAATTGTTTTGAAATAGTGGAATATAATTCAAATAAGAGAAATGATGATTAATTTGGATATAGCCAGTGGGATACAAATCAAGAGGAATTTATGAATCGAATTGGTGAATATTGGATTTTCTAAAAATAGACTTTTCTTGAGTAAATAGAAATTGTTTGAAAGGAATTTTTAAAATCTACTACACTATATAATTTTAAACTATTATTTGAATTTAGAATGTTTCAAAAGCCAGTTACTATAATACCAAATATTTATTGAAATAAGTTCCAATTTTATAATCAGCTTAGTAACTAAATATTATTACCTTAACTATATTTAAAAAACCATTATTCTTATTTTATATAATTATATACTTTTAAATGATTTTAAATTCATTATAAATCCTCTTGAGATGGGAAGCGAGGTTTATTAAGATAGATAAGGTTTTAGTAGAAGGTCTTATTGTGTATTATGAGAACATAAATAAAAGCTTAAGTATAAGATAAGGAAATTTTTGGAAGGTGAATTAAAATTCACAATGAAGTAGAAAGTGAAAATTGAATTTTATATAAGCGTAAATGGCTTTGGAAATGTTAAAAGAAATTGACTAAGTAATTCTGGGAGTTATAGAATTCATGTGAAATGAGTTTGAAATTTACAAATAAAGTCATAAATGATTTTTGAGAAAAGAAAAAGGAAATAAGAGAAATGTTTTCTAAGTGTCAAATATAAAATGAAGTGAGAAAAATATTCTAAGTATTGGGCAAAGGTTAAGAATTTGTTCCGTAAGAATAAAAAGAGATTTGAAACTATTTTCAAAATGCGAGGTATGAAAATAATATCATGTGAAGGTATTTTGAGATGATTAATTTGGAGAATTATTTAAGGCCTGATGGTTTCTTGTGAATGTTATTTGATAGTTAAAAAACCAAATATCAATATTAGCCAATGCGTTGATCGTTTCGAAGAGACCGAGATCAGATTTAATTATCTGAAACCACTTCGATCCGGTTTGAATGTTTGCGAATGAAGATCGTAAAGATAATAAAGGCGGTGATTTGGTTTGTCCAACCCAGGGCAACTTGTATAGACAAATGCTATCAGACCATCGTCATTAGAGGACGATGAGCATTCTAAGTGAATGTGTTCTAAAAATGTAATGCATAGCCTCAAGCTGCATCAATCAGGAATGGTTAAAACAGTTGAGGTGCAGCAAGGCTAAGTGGGCAGCACCCAATTAGGGTAAGGACATCTGTGTCTAGATGTCCCGTTTTTATTCGGCTTAGTGGGAAGTTGCTGATCCCAACCGTGGGGTGATCTTATTCGGACTACCTAGTAAGGGGTAGCTCTAGTCTTGTGCTGTAGGGGAACGAGAGTGGTCCTCGGTACTCTGGTCTAGACCAGGTGCTGTGACGGACGGTACACCAGTAGCCCTGCCATTGTATGGAAACCCTATCTCCAATAAGTGCCTTCGGACTTGCTTGTACACCTATTATGCTGGAATTTAATCAATGTAACAATTTTGGCTATTTGAATAAGTATTTGTACTTAGACATTATTATAATATTAGACGCATTTGATAAAATGTCTTGGGTATCGTAAGGTAAAAACCCGACATGTTTATTTGTTGTATGGTCTTATGAGATTCCTTTGATTTCAAAGGATTTAGGAAACTTCAATAATCCAATTAAGCGTATTTTCTCATGCTGGTTTTCCAGGTTGACTCGGGTGTTGTTTTTTTATGATATTCGGGTCAGACCGAGTTGAACAGATCTAGGATAACATGCTATGGAGCTTAGGAGACAAGCTGGATGACAGAGACGTATATCAATACATGAATTATTATTTCTGCTATGTAGGGACAGCTAATAAGATATCCAAAGTGATGGATGATTGTTGTACTCCGATAATGGTATGTATATATAACCGTACATATTTCTTTGTATTTAAAAGCTGTATTATATATTATATTTTGTTTCGCTGCAATTGTGAGACTTTAATGTTGTTTTATCTACTTCTTCCACTTCTTTCTTCTTTCACTTACAGTCGGGTATTTACAGCATTCGATTGTTTGGCATGTAATATAGTGGACTTATTGATGTCGATTTTCGAAGATAAAAAAACTGGGTCTTGACATTATGGTATCAGAGCTGAAGGTTAAGCGGGAACCTTAGCTCTGGTGGAGATTACTCATTAGAGATAGAGACAGTAGTACTCTAGAATGAGTTGAGTGTAATAATAGATATGAGTGCGTATTTGTTAATGGATATAGAATGGTTTTATATTGTGTTAACTTATTAGTTGAGTGGTATATAAATTGTTATCGAATAGTGGGACGCCACTAAACTGATAGGAGTATCTAAATACTTGAACGCAATAAACTAACACAATATTGTTTGAAGCGGGTAAATGAAATAATTTTACCCAAATTATATTCTCATATAAAAGGAATAATTTCTAAAAAGTTTATGGAATGATAGGAGTGCTTGGATGATAATATTATGACCAAAACAAGATTTTAAATGGATTATATAACCAAATAGACATTGTATAAATATGTATTATACAATTGATTAAAAACTAGAGTTTGAGAAATTAAGTCTTGGAAATTTTTGAATGTTTTCCAAAGTAATTGGGGATAAATAATAAAATTATAATTTGGGGAGGTTTTCGAATAGAAAATGGTTTTAAATGGATTTTGAAGATGTTATAGCACTGAAATCGCTTCGGTCGCTGGAAAATAATTCCGATGATGATCGCGACATCATCGGTGTTCATTTTTGAGTTTCTAAGTGATGGATTGCTGCCATGGTAGCTGTTTTGAATTGTTTTGCTGAAAAGCAAGTTTGCTTTTGGAAATTCCGGAGGGAATTGGGTTTGGATAAAAAACCAATATTGGGTTAAGATTAAAAAGTATGATTTGGGATGCTTGTGATTTCAGAATGATTTGAAATAAATACCAGGTTTTTAAAAATTCTGAAAATTCTTATATAAATAATTTGGAATCATAAAAATAGTTAATGATTTTGAAGAAAATATAGGAGTGGATTTTGAAATTAAAATAAAAAGTGGAAAAGTTAAAATGAAATTTAACTTAGATTAAGTTGGAGAAATTAATTTTTTGGAGTTTACTTGATGGTGATTTGAATGAAATAAATTAGTGAAGTGGGCTAGTTAAATGGATTAAATTGGGATGTGAAAAATTAAGTTGGATTTGAGAAATAAGAATTGAATTGAAATTAACCTAAACTAAATGAAGTTGAGTTGAAATCGAATTGAATTGAAATAAAATTCAGTTGAGTAATAGGTGCTATTGAATGAATTTAAGTTCTTACTTTAATAAATAGAAGTAAGTTGGAATTGAATAGCTCATAAATAGAGAAAATTATAAGTTGTGTGACTTATAAAAGTTAAGAATTGAAGCTGAAAGCCAAAATAAAATTTGTTTGATATTGTGGGAATGAAATATCCTAAACATGAATTGTAAATTTAACTCAAGTAAAATAGTGAAAAGATTTTTGAGATAAAAATCAAATATTGAATTATAAGCTGGGAGTGAACTAATTTAGAATAAATAAATTAATTAAATATGTTAATGGGATTTAAATTGGTTAAATAGAAGTTGAATTGTGAGTTAATAAAATTGGATGGTAAATTAAAAGTGAATGGAAGAAATAGAACTAGATTTATAAATAATATTCAATGTATATTAAATATGATGGAAATATTGTCGAATGAAATGAAGTTGGATTAAAATAGAAATGGTTTGAGCTGCAAATAAATCTAGTTTGGGTATAGAATAGTTGAAAATCGCCATGTTATTAATAAAATAAATTGAGGAATGAATTGAGAAGGTGAATTAAAATTAAAGATGGATTGAGTGAATAAACTAATTGAATTAAATTAATAAACGGATTGGAATTTGATTGGATGAGAACCAAATTAAAATGGAAATAGAATTGGTGCAAGAATAAATGGAATTATTATGGAGTTGAAATAAGTTATGTAAATTGTGAAATGGTTGTTGTCGAGCTTTATGAAATCGTTTTGAATGAAACTTGTTTGGTTAATGAAATGAAATGCGAATGAATGGATTAAAATTAAGAATGCAATGAAAATGAGAATGTATGGATTGTGAATAAACTAGAAATGGAATAGAATTAAATATAAATTGAGCTGGAATCAATTTTAAAGAGTAATAAGCTTAAGTGGTTATATACTTGAATAAATATCGTCGAATTACATAAGAAACTATGTCGTTTGGCGTAAACGAAAGTAAATAAAAATTCAATGTGTTAATAAAAGCAAGTTAAATTGATTTTGAAATCAATTGGAACGAATATGGGTCGTTTAGTTTAAAAATGAATTGAACGTAAGCAATTGAGTTGTAAACCATCTAAATTGAATGAAATGATATGAGATTTGTTGAAGCAATTAAAATTGAAGTCAGAATCTTAAAATTGCTTATGGATATTGTTTAATATGCATTGCTTATAGAATCCATGTGTTTAGAGGTTGTAAATAAGTGAAATGTTTGTGAATTTCATATATTTAGCGCTTACTTGTTAAATTGAGTAAGTATAGGTACCTAGATGCTGTTTGGCTAGATTTTGGTCGCGCTAATTGCTAAATAAATAAGCCTCTTGCTTAAAAATGCTAAATAAAGATACGCCTACGCAATAAAAGATAGGAAATATGAAATATTTTTTTTTTTCGACTGTGTGGGTCGTTGTTTACATATTTATCACTCTTGTCTAATTGCAAAAGCTCCTCGGTACAAAGGAGACCTGCTAAAAAAGTTTGGAAATTTTGGGAGTTGGAAATTTTTTGAGAATTTTTGGAAAATTTCTGTTAACCAAAAGTTGATTTTCAAATTGTAATGAAAATATGGATTTGAACTAGAGGATGGAAACAAATTTTTTTGGGTGGAATTTAGAGAATTAGAAAACGTGAACATCGAATTTTCATTAAGTGGGTACTAGTAAGTTAATGGGGGGCATTCTTCTGCCTTAGTAATTTTAGGGACGAAATTCTTTTAAGGGAGAACGACCCGAGTTTTTCTGGCGTTAATTACGAACATTTAAATGTTTTTAATTAAAACCGAATTATAGATTGAATTTTATTTAAAGAAAATAGATTCAGAATTTAAAAAAGTAATTTATTTAATAATTGATTGTTGAAATTTAATTGATTATTGGTTAAAATAGTGAATGTGGAGTTTTAAGTATAATAGAAATTATTTAAGGGTTTGTAAAATTTATATTAATATTACTAAAGACAATGCAACCTTTAAAATTGAATTTGGAAGTGATTTGTTCGGTTTTAAAAATACATCGTTTAAATTAACATTTAAAAATAGCCTTCCGAGGCACAATCTCGGATTTCGAGAAACTAGTTTCAGTGGATCCGTAATATTGTATTATTATCGAATTTCAAATTTCGTAGCTTTTGGAGTTGTCGTGTGGTCGCATGGTATGTAAACGCGCTGAAATTTATATCGAAAATTCAATATAAGTTGGGTCCAAAAGCTATCTTCTCCATACGATCGAATTAGGACTCGAAAACTTTCCCATTGCGTTTGGAATAGGGGTATAACATTATAAACGCCTGGCGACATGCCTTGATGAGAGTTCGAGATTTTTAGTTGCATTTGTCAATATAATTTGCATTTGAATACACACACACACATACCCTAGTCAACTATCAACCTACTTTGTTTCTCCATCACCCCTTTTTCCTTTCTCTTCAAATTACTGTAGATTTCCATCTACACATAAAGGATCTTTTCCTTCTTTAAAAATGACGTTACGTTCTCCTGATGCTTTTTCAATTCTTTTTAAACACAAAAAGGAAGAGAAAAATGGATAAGGACCGAGTCTCTCCCTTTCTCTCATGTCATTCTTCAAAACCCAATCGTCCCCCCTTTTCCAAAATCTAACTCTAATAGATTATCGTATCTTCAAAAAAAATAGAGAAATCAAAATCGATCGCAATCCAACCTGGGGCTCGAATGGATGTATGGGTTGGCGACACACTAGTGGAAATCAATCGCAACTACAGAGAGCTCAAACTCGAAGGAAGCAGCGACCGTGTTGAGTCATTCACGATGACAAGACAGGTGCTTTTGCACGCACGAAGTGAGGTGGCACTTGGGTGTTCGCGAGGTCGTGGAATGCAGGCAAGGAGGCGTAATGCGGATCGAAGGAGGAGGAAGTGTTTCTCGAATTCTAGTTCATGTTGTTGGTGATCGATTTAGGTATGGCTTCTTCTTTTATTATCGTTCGAATTTTGAAAAAAAAGAAAAGAGATGCAGATAGAGAAATAATTTACAGCAAGGTATAGAGAAATAATTTACAGCAAGGTATATGTAATATCTATTTTTCAATTTACAGATTTATATTCACACACATATATATACACATACAGTAAAGAAAATTATAATATAAATATACACACACACACATTTTGACTTATATAGGAAAACAGAAAAAAAAGTATTATATATAGATAAAGTTTTGGAAAATATAGAAATTTATATGAAGATTTGATTTTTAAAATCCATATGGATTATTTTTATAAATATTATATATGTAGTTTCTAAATGAGAATAAAATATATATACCTATATCCATTCTAAACTTACTAGTTTAATTTAAAATAATTTATTATGGAGATTAATTTGTTTAATAAACTTGTTTAATTATTTTAGTTACTAAAAGTAATTCATTAAAAGGGAAATTATAAGTTTAAAATTAAATTATTAGTTATTTAAATTAAATTATTAATTAATTAAATTAAATGATAATGAATTGTTCGATTATTTCAAATATTAAAAAAAACTGTATAATGTTTATAGAATGTCAAAAAATCGTGGAACCAGTAGAGATTGGAAAAGACTGCAAATAAAATCAAAGATAAGATTTCTCACTCATTTGGATTACCGTGTTTAATTTAAATGATTAAATTTAAATTATAAGATGTGCTTGGATGAATTAAATAATTAACCGTTGGATGGTTATACATACATACATACATAAATACATACATACATACATACATACATACATACATACATACATACATACATACATACATACATACATACATACATATATACATACATACATACATACATATATATATATTGGAGTGATTGATATTTCTGCATTATATATTGAATGAGACCCTATGCGCCCCGCATAATAGCGGATGACCCTGTATACCGCAATATCCCCCTTGGAATAGGATTCGTATTTTATTTGTTGACTAACATCTGTAAATGCAGAGAAAACAGGTTGGAGGGATCCAACTAGATTCCTCAAAAATATTTGTTGCTCATGTGTGTGTGTGTGTGTGTGTGTGTGTGTATTGATATATGATATGACGGATAAATTGATATGGATTGTGTGGATTGAATTGTTGAATGTTAAATAGCCTGGGAACTGAATTTGGTTTTTTTAAATACCCTAAATGATTAAATGAAGGAATTTAAAAGGTTTGATCAAGGAATTTAAAAGGAAATTGAAAGAAATTATTTATATTAAAAATTGGATTTAAATTGAAGGAAATTTAGTAGAACAAAATATATATTAACCGACTTGGGTTATACTTAATCATTTGTAAAATTGGTTTAAGTGAAGATTTGAAATTTAAATATATATATTAAGTGCTTGAAGAGGCATTGAAATCGATAATTAAAATAGATTGAAATAAAAAGAAATTTTATCAAGGGATAAATTAGAATATGGATTTATAAATATAATTTGTTTTTTAAATAGAAGAAAAGCACAAAGGAGTTTACAAACGAGGTTTATAAATAAGAGGGAAAGATATCAGTGGATATGTGAAAAATATAAGTTGATGGTGCGAACTTATATCAGGAGATGAAAATTGTTTTGAAATAGTGGAATATACTTCAAATAAGAGAAATGGTGATTAATTTGGATATAGCCCGTGGGATACAAATATAGAGGAATTTATAAATCGAATTGGTGAATATTTGATTTTCTAAAAATAGACTTTTATTGAGTAAATAGAAATTGTTTAAAAGGAATTTTTAAAATCTACTACACTATATAATTTTAAACTATGATTTGAATTTAGAATGTTCCAAAAGATAGTTATTATAGTACGAAATATTTATTGAAATAAGTTATAATTTAATAATTAGCTTAGTAACTGAATATTATTACCTTATTTATATTTTTAAAAACCATTATTCTTATTTTATATAAGTACATACTTTTAAATGTTTTATAATTCGTTATAAATCCTCTTGAGATAGGAAGCGAGCTTTATTAAAACAGATGAGATTTTAGTGGAAGGTCTTATAGTTTCTTACGAGAACTTAAATAAAATCTTAAGCATAAGATAAGCGAACTTTTAGAAGGTGAAATAAAATTCACAAAGAAGTAGAAGTGAAACTGGAATTTTAAATAAGCGTAAATGGCTTTAGAAACGTTAAAGGAAATTGACTAAGTAATTCTGGGAGTTAAAGAATTCGTGTGAAATGAGTTTGAAATTTACAAGTAAATTTGTAAATGATTTTTGAGAAAAGAAAAAGGAAATAAGAGAAATGTTTTCTAAGTGTTGAATATAAAATGAAGTAAGGAAAATATTCTAAGTATTGGGCAAAGATTAAGAATTTGTTCCATAAGAATTAAAAGAGATTTGAAACTATTTTCAAAATGTGGAGTTTGAAAATAATCTCATGTGAAGGTATTTTGAGATGATTAATTTGGGGAATTATTTAAAGCCTGATGGTTGCGTGTGAATGTTATTTGATATTTAAATAACCAACTATAAATATTGGCCAATGCGCTTATCATTTCAAAGAGACCTGTATCGAATTTAATTATTTGAAAACCAGCTCGATCTGGTTTGAACATTTGCGAATGATGACCATAAAGATGATGAAGACGGTGATTTTTTTTTAGATCCAGTGCAAATTGTATGGACGAATGCTATCAGACCATCGTCATTGGAGGACAATGAGAATTCTAAGTGAATGTGTTCTAAAAAGGTAACGCATAGCATCAAGCCTCATCAACCAGGAATGGCTAAAACAAAGGAGGTGTAGCAAGGCTAAGTGGGTAGAACCAAATTAGGGTAAGGTCATCCGTGTCTAGATGTCCCTTTTTTATTCGGCTTAGTGGGCGGTTGCTGATCCCAACCGCGGGGTGATCTTATTCAGAATATCTAATAAGGGGTAGCTCCGGACTTGTGCTGTAGGGAGTCGGGAGTGGTCCTCGGTACTCTGATCTAGACGAGGTACTATGACGGGCGGTACCCCAGTAGCCCTGCCATTTTATGGGAACCCAATCTCCAATAAGCGCCTTCAGACTTGTTTGTATACCTATTATGTTGGAATTTAATGAATGTAACAATTTCTCCTATTTGAGTTAGTATTTGTACTTAGACACTACTATAATATCAGACGGATTTGATAAAATGTTTTGGTTATTGTAAGGTAAAAACCCAGCATGTTTATTTGTGGCATGGTCTTACGAGATACCTTTGATTTAAAAGGATTTTAGAAACTTTAATAATCCAATTGAGTGTGTTTTCTCACGATGGTTTTCTAGACTGGCTCGGGTGTTGTTTTATTATGATACTCGGGCCAGATCGAGTTGAATAGATCCAGGATAATATGTTATGGAGCTCAGGAGCTGAGCTGGATGACAGAGACGTATATCCGTACTTGAATTATTATTTCCTCTGTGTAAGGACATAAAATAAGCTGTCCAAAGTGAAGGATAATTTTTGTACTCTGATAACGACATGTATATATAACAGTACAGATTTCTTTGTATTTAAAATCTATATTATATATTATATTTTGTTCCACTGCGATTGTGAGACTCCGATGTTGTTTATCTACTTCTTCTACCTCTTTCTTCTTTCCCTTACGGTTGGTTATTTCCTGGATTCGAATGTTTGGCATGAAATACATGGACGTATTGATGTCGATTTTCGGAGGTCGAAAAACCAGGTCGTGACACAATGACAATAAAAATTCAAAAATTTAAACACAATCAAAACACAACAAATATAAGTTATATTTTCTATTCAAAGTGGTATTTTAACTCACCTTTAATCTCACAAATAATCAAGATCTAATGTAACGACCTATAATTTTCGACAATTAAAAATAGTAAATTTAACAAGATTTTTGTAGTTAAATGTTGGAAAAATTAAAATTCAAAATTTATAACTGGATAATACTAAAATGAAATTCAACAATGTTAATTAAAGCTAATTATTACAATTTGAATGGAATTCCAATTAATTGAAATAGTGTATGGTTATACTTGGTTATGAAGTGAACGTAGGAAAAAGAATGTAAATATTGGATTCATTAATGAAATAATATATTGCTAATGGAAATTGAATAAAATTAGTGTTATGAAGAAATGGCAACATTTGTTTGTAAGTAATAAACTTATAAATTCAATTAAAGGCTAATGGTGACAATTATTATATGTATTACCTATTTATTTGGTCTATTAAATTTAATGAGAAATAAATGGCAATTAATTCCCTTAATTAGTGCAGTTAATGTAGGTTTAAGTGATAATGGTGAAAATGTTGATTTTATACAATGTAACCAATGTAAATTTTTATTGTAGTATGACCTTTGGTTTGAATAAAATGATGCAAATCGGTTTACTCAAATTTACTAGAATTGGAAATTTTAATAAGTGAATTTATTACAATCAATGAAATAAAAGGTTACGTAAATGAAAGGTAAGATGAAATGGTAAAATATTGATGTAATGGAAGATATAACAATGTTAACTATGTATGTAAGGTAATAATTGATTCAATAAGAGAATGAAACCAAGGTAAATAAATTAATTGAGCCTTCAATTATAATTAATATGTGAATGTAACGAGCCGGAATTTTTGAGCGTTTGGAATGGGAATATTTAATTAATTTTAAATATTCAAAAGTTAATTTTTAACTTGAATTCCAAATATCACTATTTATTTGATAATTAAATTATTAAATTAAACAATTTGAAGTTGAGTAAAATGTTGAATCCTCAGTGTTAAGCCTATTAAAAATAATCTGAAGGTTAATAAATTTATATTGATAATATTAAGGATAATAAAAGTTCAAAACTGAATTTAACACTGATTTGTTCAGTTTTAAAAATATATCGTTTAAATTTATATTTAAAAATAGCCTTCCAAGGCATAGTCTCGGAATTCGACGAAACCAGTTCCATTGGGTCCGTAATATTGAATAATTATCGGATTTCAAATTTCGTGTTGATTGGAGTAGTTGTGTGAGCATACGATATATAATCGCGCTGAAATTTTATATCGAAAATTCAATATAATAACTGATCCAAAAAGCTATCTTCTCCGTACGATTGAATTAGGGCTTGAAATCTTTTCCATTGCATTCGGAATAGGGACATAACATTATGAACGCCTAGCGGCACGCTTCAATATGATGTCAAGATCTTAAGATTTGAATCGTAGACGATTTGAATTTAAAATTTAAATATAATGTATATGCTTTACGTTGACTCGACAAATTGCCTAACGTCAGAAACTTTACATTTCCTTCAAATGCAATGTAGACCATCAAACACTTGTCCTCTTTTAAGACACGCATTTTTATTTTAAAGGAAATAATAAATAAGTTAGCCGAGCATTCTTTTTTTAAAACAAATCGAAATCATTGTCTTCTTCAGAAAGTTAAATCCACTTCTCTTCGTTAATGGCCGAAACCCCCTCTTTGAAATGTAAAAAAAAAACGAAAAATTCGAGTGGCGCTCACAAGGCTAGGGCGTACTCATGCATGCGAGGAGCATTCGTAGGATCACGTGGCGATTAGGGAAGGGAATCGCGTATCTCAATCGTGAGGGAGCACGTAGGCGAATTCGTCGGAGGGGTTGTGGCGAATTTCCTGAGTCCAAGGCTAGGTCTGGCATCGAGCAGAGCAAAAGGGATGATTATGATCGGTTGTGAAGGAGGGGATGGCACGAGGCAGCGCCGTCGCGATGTCGATCTGAGCACGCTCATGTTTGGGGTTCTTCAGGTTAGACACCAAGGTCGGCGGCTCGTTTAGGGTTTGGTAGGACGGTGTAGTTGGGGGCTTGCGATCTGGAAGTTGAGGTTATTGAACGGTCATTTAGGGAAGAACATTGTTTTAGAACGCTTCAGAGATTCACCGAAGGTGAGGTATATTATCGATTGTTTTATCAATTTAAAAGTTTAATATTATAAAAAATGTGTCACGGTAAAGTAATTTCTAATTGTTTGGCTGTTTATAGAAAAGAAAAGAAAAGAGGAAAAAAAGAAAAAAAAAGAATTTTGAATAAATAAAAATATATATGTGCATAAGATCTTGCAAAGGAAAATGGAAAATTTTAAAGGGTGAAAGAATTTAGATAAAATAAGATTTTTATGAAATTCATATAGCTTATTGTTAGAAGAATATGGGAATTTTAAAAATGTGTGGAAAATTATATAAAACTTAGGTTTAAGAATTTAGATAAATTAAAATTTTAAGTATATGTAGTTTAACAAAGGAATTAGTTAAAAAACTAAAATTTATTGGTTTAAAACAAAAATCACTGGTTAATTAAATTTATTAATGAGATTTAAATTGTTCAATTATTTTGAATATTGATAACTGTATAAATATTTATTCAAGGTCTACATCATGGATAAACAACTCATGGTGGATTGGTTTCGCAAAACAAAAATGTCAAATGTGAGTTAATCTCACTCGGCTGAATTTAAATTTAAATTTAATTGGTTAAATTTAAATAATTGATTGATTGATTTGATTGGGTGTGTTTATATAGAGTAGTATATCCTATATCTTGGAATGTTTGATTTCCCACATTATATAGCGGATGAGACCCTATGCGCCGCATAATAGCGGATGATTTATATTAATCTCATATACCGCGATGTTCCACCTCGAAGTGGAATGGGTATTTATATTATGCTAACGTCTGTGGATGAAGGGAAACAGGTTGGAGGATCCAACTGGATCCCTCAACATTTATTTAAATTATTTAATATTCTCTGTTGTGATTTTTTTTGTTATTCTATGATGAATTATACTGGAATATTGAATGCTATAGTTTGATTGAATATATTTGGGTATAACGAGTTACCAAAAATATATAAATTAGATTTTGGAAAGAAAATAAAGAGGTAAATTTATAAGCGAAATAACTATATAAAATTTGAATAAATTAAGGATGAATTGAAAGAAATGGAAGTGATATTACAATACTAATAAATAATTTTGGGTATGAAAAGAATTTGAATAAACAGAAATTAATGAATTGTAAAATCAAGTGATATTATTTCAAAGGAATAAAGAATTATTTTAAAAATTTAAAGTTCAAATTTATTTAAAAGGATAAAGAAGTGATTTGAGAAATCTAAAATTGGTATTTTCAGTTAAAAATATTTTAAATCATAATTAAGGATTTAAATCTGAAGATAATGGAATTTGGAATAAATGGGGTAAATTGGAAATCAATTTGGAACTTGATTCAAGTGTTTGAAATTGGAAATTTAAAGAAGAATGTGAAGAGAAGTATATTTCTTTGGATAGCCAAGTACATTTTCAAAGTAAATTTTTAAATATAAGATAAAGGTTTAACGTTTTTTAAAAAGCATGTTTTAGAAAATTTATTATTTCTAAATATTTAAATTCTAAAGAAAGTAATTTTTTATAAAATCTATTATCGTAATAATTATTTAAAAGATGATTTGGTATTTTGTTTAAAGAAGTAAATCTAGTTTATATTTGTAAAGTAACCTTATTTTAATTATTTCTGAAGTATTATTTTAAAATTAAGTATTAAAGTAATATTTCTAAATTTAAATGTTAGACATATTTTACGATAAAGTGTTTTTAAATTATTTTAAAAATCTAAAGTTTTGTGTTTGGTGATTTCAGTGGAAATAAAAATATTTGGAAAAATTTATCCTGAGAAAGGAAGATAGTTTGAAACTGTTTTCAAAAGGGGTTTGAAAGTGAAAATATATCTTGCGAAGATATTTTTGGGATTAATAAATAATTTGGGAAATTATTTATTGTTTGGTGATTGTTATGAATGTTAATTGGTAGTTAAATAACTGACTATTAATATTGGCCAAATGCCTGATCGTTTCGAAGAGACCGGGATCGAGATTTATTTCTCGAAAACCACTTCGATCCGGTTTGTACGTTTTCGTTGAAAATGTGTTTGGATTCGAAGATGGAGCAGTGAAATGCAAGGGCTGGTCGCTACTAATCCTGAGGATATTTCCAAAATAGATGTAGTAGGAATAGTGCCTTCGGTTCTGTTCGAACTCGGGACGGACTTGTATAGATGAATGTTTTCGGAACATCGTCAGGTGGACGATGGGCATTCTAAGGGATATGTTCTAAAAAGGTAACGCTTAGCCTCAAGCGTCATCAACTGGGAATGACTGAAAATCATGGATTATGCAGCAAGGCTAGGTGGGTAGCAACCATTCAGGGTGAGGTCATCCCTGTCTAGATGTCCCTTTTTATTTAGGCTTAGTGGTGCGGTTGTTGATCCCAACCGTGGGTTATCTCACTCGGGATTATCCAGTAATGGGTAGTCCCGGTCTTGTGTTGCAGGGGATTTAGGGTTGCTCCTCGGTACGTTGATCTAGACCAGGTACTGTGACAGGTGGTACCCCAGTGCCTTGTCATTAGTTAGAAATCCATTCTCCCTACGCGCCTTTTACGAGTTTTGTTTGTATTGCCCACTTTGTTGTTAGTAGCTGGAAATTTAATAATGTAACAAATTTCGGCTATTTTAATAAGTATTTGTATATAGACCCTATTATAATATCAGAGGATTTTTATAAAAAGTGTTTTACCTATTGTAAGGTAAAAACCCGACATGTTTATTTGTGGCGTGGTCTTACGAGATGCTTTTGTATTCAAAGGATTTTGAAACTTTAATAATCAATTTGAGTGTGATTTTCTCACGCTGGTTTTCCAGACTGACTTGGGTGTTACATAACTGTAATGCTCGAGTCAGACCGAGTATTATAAGATACAGTATATGATGTTGTGGAGCTCAGGAGACGAGCTGGATGACGATAAGTACTCCCGTACTTGTTTATATATATTCCGCTGTGTTGTTTTGTTGTGTACTCCATTGTATGAGGGCAGGTTATGATTACTGCCAATCATGTGTTTTGTGATTGATGCACTCTGATAATGTAATGTATAACAAATATATATTTGTTTTTGTGTAAAGATCACTCATTATCTATTATATTTTATTCCGCTGCAATGGTTAGATTCTAATATTGTTTTCTATTTTCTTCTTCTACCTCTTCTTCTTCGACCCTAATGGTTTGTATTTCTGTTCTACTTGAGTTGATTTATGTAGAATAGTTTTGACTCAAGAGGTACAGATTTGCGGGTCGTTACACTTGGTATTAGAGCTTAGGTTGGTGATAACCTTGGCTCTGGTGGGAATTACTCATAGAATAGAGTCCATAGTACTCTAGAATGAGCCGGAGCGTATTAATAGATATGAGCACGTATTTGTTAGTGAATATAAAATTGTTTTTATATTGTGTTGACTTATCGGTTGAGTGTTTATGGATTCTGGTCGATATATGGGACGCCATGTTATCGATAGGGATTTCTAAACTCCTGAACAAGATAAACCGACACAATATTGTTTTAACTAGGGTAAATGAAATAATTTTTCGTAAATTATAATAATTATATATGGTTGCTTGGTTGTTAGAAAGTGATAATATTAAATTATTATCATTGTATGAGAATTGGATAAGAAATTGAGATAATAATCAAAGATTAAGGAATAAATTAACGAAATAAATGGAATTTGTAAATGTGATTCATAATTGAATAGGGAATTGAAATCATAATAAAAAAAACTAAGAAGCAAATTCATAAACGAATGAGATTTGTAAGTGTAAACAATAAATATGAATTATAGTATGACTAATAATTAAAATAAGATAAAATTTCAAAGTAATGACTGAATATAAATTCAAAGGATTTGGGATTTAGAAATTTAGACTCCTTTGAATTTGATAATGATTCTCAAAAGTTGGGAAAAATAAAATATATTTGATATATATTTTTAAATCGGATTTGAAATCTAGAGAGATTTGGAATTTAAAAATATTTGAAGGGTTTTAAAGGAGATAAAATCATTAAACTCTTTACAGTCGCTGGAAAATAATTCCAATGATGATCGCGACATCATCGGTGTTCATTTTCGAGTTTCCAAAAGAGGGATTGCTACCAGGATGCTTTGGATTAATGTTTGTTTGCGAGATTGGGTTGATTTTGGAAATGCAAGGAATTTTGGATATGGGTGATTTCAAACGGAATTTTGAAATGTTAAAACACTGTTTAAACTTTGGAATTTTAAATAAGAATGTTTACGGCATATAAAAAGTTTGATAACTTGTAAATTTGGAATTTGTTGAAATAAAATTCAACTTTGTAAGTAAGTAAAGTGAAAACTGAGTACTGGAATTTAAAATTTGAATTGTGTTAAATTATATGAAATGGAAAAATTAGTCAAGTTGGACTAAATAAAACAAAATTTTGAGATTTAAAATTAGTAAGTAACTGAATGATTTATATGGTATGCAACTGAAATGAAACTGAATATTGGAGGATGTTTGAACTAAAATTGTATAAAAAAAATAGGTGCAGAATTTGTTCAAATGGACCAAAAATAATTAATGTTTGGAAATAAAATTATTTGGTTGAAAATGTATTAGAGAATGAGTAAACGAATTTATAGTTGTAAGTAAATGATCTGAAATTGGATATTGGAATGATATTAAATGGAAATAGATTCTTACCTGAATAAATGGAAGTAAGTTGGATAAAACAATAAGTTGGAATAAATAAACTAAAATAACTTATAAAAGAATTAAAAATCCATAGAATAAAATATACTTAGGCTATAAATAAGCGTAAATCTTGAGTTGAAAATAAAAGATGAATATATTCAAGCCTCGAATGAATGAAAATGTGTAAAATAGTAAGTTATGACTTATAAAATTGAAAAGTGGTATAGAAAACCCAAAATAAATATTTTTGATGAATTGGAAAATAAAACGAAAAATCCAAACTTGAATTGTAAAATAAATTGTACTTAAGAAATTTAATGAAGAGATTCTGAGATTAAAAAAATTCAAGTATTGAATTTAAACCAGGGGAGAACTAATTAGATAATAAATTAGTTGATGAATTATGGAAATGGAACTCGAAATTATTAACTTAGAATTAAATTGTGAATAGATAATTGAGTTTGGAAATGAAGCTTGAGTTATAAATAGAAATTCAACTTAGAATTGTCAGTGAATGAAATATGAATTGAAGTTGTATGGAATTGGATTAAGATAATAATGTTTTGAGATGAAAATAAATCCAATTCGAGTATGAATAAATCAAAAGTGAGAATGAACATAAGTTATGAAATGGTACTGAATTAAAGTAAATTAACTTAAGTTTAAAGTTAATAGAAGCATGGGATGATGTCGAGTATAGCAAAATGGCTTTGAACAAAACCAGTGTGAAACGGGATGGAATGCAGCTATATGGTTTGTAAATAAGTTAAATTGGAATGGAATTTATATACGTTGAGTTAGAATCAATTTAAATTGGTTATAAAGCTTATGTTATTATTTATTCACACTAATATTATCGAATTGCATTAGAAAATTGGTCGTTCGACGTAAACGGTAGTAAACAAAATTATATGAATAAATAGAAGTCTAATGAATTGATTTTGGCATCAATTGAAATGAATATGAGTTCGTTTCGTTTAAAAATGAATTGAATGGAATGGTACGTAGTTTGGATGCAAACAATTTAAAACTAGTGTCGAAAACCTTACATATGTACTTATGAATGTATATCACATGCATTACTTATGAAATCTATGTGTTAGCTATTCGAATATAAGTGAAATGTTAATAAATTGCATATATTTAGTACTTACATATTTAAATTGAGTAAGTACAGGTATCGGGAAGCCGTTTTGCTGGATTGGATCGCGTTAAATGCTAAAATGAATAAGCTGCTTGCTTATAAATTCTAAATAAGGTATGCCTACGCAATAAAAATAGGAAATATGAACTGTTTTTGGTTTTTTCGATCATGTGGGTCGACGTATATATATTTATATCTCTTGTCAAATTGCAAAAGCTCCTCCGTACAAAGGAGACTCTGCCAAAAAAATTCAAAAATTTTGGGAGTTAGAATTTTTTTTTTTTAAAAAAAAAAAAATTTCACTAACGACAAAGAATTTAAAATTAGTAAGCAAATAGATTTAAAAATTGAATATTGAAATCTAACTTAAAAGCGTGAAAGTAAAGTAAGGTGAGATTGAAGAAATTGTTTGAAGAAACCAAAGGAAGAAAAAGTTTGCAAGTAAATTTTTATTTGAGGTTTTAAATAAATTAGTAAGTGGTGCTAATAAAAGGAAATGGTTAATTGCAGAGATAAGGCGAATACAATTCAATATTCAAAGTTTGAAGACAAAATTGAATTCAAGTAGAATTGGAAGATGGAAATCTGAATAGAAATTTGGAAAAAGTATTTAGATTGGAAAGCAATTAGTAAATTGAAGCTAATTGAATTCAAATGGAATTATAAAGACATAGTGAATAGAAATGATCATAAACTAAAGTAGTGAAGTGAAAATAAATAAAGAAACATATAAAATGCGTATACTAAACTAAAGAAGGGAATGGTGAATTCTTGATTGGAAATTGATATTACAAATATATTCTAAGATTAATATTTGGATGAATAGATATTGACATTGGTAAGGAAGTCAATAAAATGTTTTGAAGCTTGTGATTGGATATTAGTGCTAAGTAGGATATGCAGGCAATGTAAAGGGAAAAAAAATTGGTTTTTATTTTGGAAGATATATTTGAATTGCTTGACAAAAAGGTATGTGTTTAAATTTCTGCATGATTTGATTAGGTTTTTGATCTAGTGTGACGCCCCACCTCTATGCTCACAATAACACGGGTTATTATAAGGAATAACGTCTGCTATTGCGAAGAATAAGGCTTGTTAGAAGCGACCAACCGTAAGTTATGCCTTGGACGAGTATTGATTACATCGATAGGAGTTGTATAAATTACTCCCAAAGATATATTTCAAATTCAAATCTAAAACGAAACTACGGAGGCTAAAGAAAAATCCAGAACAACTCACAATAGAAACAATAATGATAACATAATCACATCAGAACAGGAATATCAGATATATAGAAGAAGACAAGTCTGGAATACATGCTACAATAATCGATATTTCATAATAACCAAATGTACATATACACATACACCAACATACATAAGATGGGAGTCAAATAACCAAAAGAACTCCTTGAAGGCTAGACAAAAGATGAAGAAAGTCCTAAAAGCTGAAGCTGCTACAGAATCAGAGATAGAGATTACCATGAAACAACTCGGTCTGACCCAAGTATTATTTAAATGAAAATAATAAATGGATCAGTCTAAATTAATCTTAGAAGAGAATGCATCATAAACAACATCAATCAAAATAATAATAATCTCTAATGAAACTATTCAACATAAGAAATCAACATAATTAAATGAAGAAATCACATCAAACTCCATCAAAATCAACTTTCAAATTCACAATTGAATTCAAACAAAAATTCACAAAATCTAGAAATCAAAAATAGATAACTAGAAAATCAACACAAAAGTGGATCGATCCCAACAAATGGCGAGTTTTAGCTACGCCGAACGTGCATCTCAAATGGCCGAAGCCTTCTAAGTACTATGATTTTTGGCGCCCAACAAATGACCCAAAGGTCCAACAAATGACCTGAAGGTCTAGTACTGGTGATTGACCCGAAGGTCCAACGAAGTGGCTCAAAATCTCAACAAAATCATGAAAATCATCAAACAGCAATTATTTCAATTAACGAGTCCGGAATTAACCGAAATAGTAAATGTATGGTTTCATACTACGCACTTATGCTAAATCGTTTAAATCTCTTCATCGTTTTCTTGAAAGTGCAAAATTGTGTATTTTAAATAAATAACACTTTACGTTCTCAAACGGACAAGTCCGGAATCAAGTGAATCGGTAAAAGTGTGGGTTCATAGTCCTCAATTTTGCTGAACCGTTTAAATCGCTTCTTTATTCTTTTGTAAGCGCAAACTATAATTTTTTTGAAAACAATTTTATTTAAGAACGATTTTTAAAACACGTAATTGAAACAATAATATCTGCAGCAGTTTCGACGAGGAAATTGCGCTTTACAAAACACCATTAAAACGGATACCAAATTTGTGTTGCGGGATAACCACTTGAAAAGTCACTTTAAATTAACGGTTACTGACGTTAAAATAACAGTGAAATTTTATTCATCGAAAATGTCACCAAAACACTGCGCTTCAAAATATAGTGCCGGTGTAAAATTCTTGTTATGAAAATAACAGAGAAAAAAAAACACGTTTTAAAACGAAACGCCGGTTTAAAATAATTTAACCCGTAGATTGCATTGTATATATTCATCAAAACATTTGTTTGCATGTTCTCACGCAATACCAAAAATATTTCCATCAACTTGCATTGCAGTCACGTCTGACCCTACTTCTATTTTTTTTCCTTCTTTTTGCTCAAATGATACAGCTCGTTAAGTAGAAGAACCTATCTGGACCTTCATACGTATGCACCACCATAATAGAACCTTTTGAAGTAAACACAACTTTCACTTACACACACTCAATGCTGCACACAGGGGAACGTCCCACTATACATAAAAAAATATAAGTGCCAAACATAATGTAATTTATAAACCTATGACCAGATGATGAAACCAAAATGCAACTTTTTCCATAAACCTTATGCAGACAAGTATCAACGAAAATGCCTGGGAATGAATTATTTATACCAATAGTATAAACGAATTTTTTTTGCCTGGGAATGGATTTTTTTACACCAATATTATGAACGAAAAAAAATAAACGCCTGGACTATGCAAAGCGCACGCATGTGGAAAAAATGTAGTTTATACAACTAAATTCAAGCATGTAGTATATACTCCACTTCTAAACTTATTACACACGCACGCCAAAAAAATATTGAACCAAAAATCAATGTTTGAACACCTTTCTAACTCATGCATGCTGTAAAGGGAGAAAACATTTCACGTATGCAAATTTCTTACTCACGCATGGAGCTAAGGGAGAAGAACATTTCAATACTGCAAAATACTTACTGACGCATGCAGTGTCTTTGTATACTCAACGTTGATTAGGCTGAAGAAGTGCACGTGTAGTTCATAAGACAACAGTTCCAGAATAACAAGAACATCATGTCAGAGTTTTGCCGTGACTAGAGAGCCAATGCTGATGTACGAAGTGGCATGGCTGAAGCAATTAATGCAATACCACCAGGACTGATGCATCAGGTTGTAAAAACTAATGGAAACAAACATAAGACTTATGCAATCTAAAACCAAGTGAGAACCTAACTGACGTAGAAAGCTGAATCTGTAGCATAAACGAACTAGTGCTAAAAAGTGCTCAATCTGAAGCCAGAGGATGAATGAAAGCACTGAACTATTATTTCACAATCACCAGAAAAACAGTGAAAACACAGGTTGCAGAGATGCGAAAATCACACAAATGTAGAATTCGAAATCAAAGAAAACCATATTTTCACAACTATATTAGAAAGTTACAAATTATAATTTAGAAGTGTAAGAGTAAACTCACCTTAACTTGTTTTGAATTTAACTAGAACCGGGGTTTCAAATCTTAGAGCTGCCGCCATTAATGATCAAGTTCTGAAATGAACGAAAAAGATGATGCAGAGAAAATATCATTTTCTTTCTTCAACTGGTATAAGTAAAAAAGAATGAGTGTTGAAAAGGCTTTGGGGTATACGTTCATTTAATGCATATGTACTTTGATAATGCTCGGCCGTGTTTGAAAATTGCTTTACTACAAGTATGTATGTCACGGCAAGGCAACTGTTCAGTAATGCAACAATGTGTTTTAACACTTAATTAATTGCAGGACCGACAACAATGCGAAGGTAAAAGAAACAAAAGTAAGGCATACACTATACTATTTAAAAATGAAGCCGCGCTTTCCCATATGCAGTATGCATTTTCCATCAGGCATGCGTGGAAAGCATGCACGTATCATGTGTGCATATATACACACACACACACACACACACACACACACACAAATATATATATATATATATATTACCTTAAAAATTTCTATAAAAAAAATATTTTCTCCTACAGTAATCAAAAATCACGGACATTACCGCTATTTAAAATATTTATTACGACGGTAAAAATCACGGTCATTACAGACTCCCTCCTTATAAAAATTACGTCCCCGCAATTTTCATACTAAAAGCAGTCAATAACACAACAATTTATCAAACCAAAGATTAAAAAGAAAAGATAGATACGAATGCTCGCCTCCACTCGAAAAGGAGAGAAAACCCGGATAAGAATGCTCGATGAATTCTCTTGTTTCCCAAGTGCAATCCTTGGGGTTTACGGACCATTGAATCTTTACGAGCGAAACTTCTTTGTTCCGAAGGCGTTTAACCTCCGTAGCTAGCACACGAATAGGATTTTGCACAAAAGACAAGTCGGGTGAGATCTCAAGGTCTTGCAACATTGGAGGATCAATAATAATATCTGAATCTCGAAGGCACCGACGAGCTGAGATATATGAAACACCTCGTGAATTCCCGAAAACTGAACAGGTGGCGATACACGGTAAGCAACAGAGCCAATGCGTTCTGTAATAGGAAACGGTCCAATATAACGAGGAGCCAATTTCCTGGATCTACTAAAACGCACCACACCCTTCATCGGGGAAACACGAATGAATATAAGATCGCCAACATAAAATTCCAAATGCTTCCTACGATGATCGACATAAGATTTCTGCCTATTCTGAGCCTCTTTCATTCTCTGTCTGATAATATCAATCCTCTCAGAAGAATCACGAATATAATCGGGGCCAAAAACTAACTTTTCCACCGATTCCAATTAACAAGATGGAGATCGACACGGTCTTCCGTAAAGAGCTTCGAATGGAACCATACCGATACTGGATTGAAAACTGTTGTTATACGAAAATTCAACAAGAGGTAAGTGGTCTTCCCAACTACCACCAAAATCAAGAATGCAAGCTCGAAGGAGATCCTCTAAAACCTGAGTCACCCTTTCAGTCTGACCGTCAGAACGTGTATGATAAGCTGTACTGAGATTGAGCTTAGTGCCCAAAGCTTTCAGAAGACTCTGCCAGAAACCACTAGTGAAAGCGGATCTCTGTCACTAACAATAGAACTAGGCACTCCATGAAGTCGAATGACTTCGTTAATCAATATCTTAGCCAACACTGGAGCAGTCCGATTGGACTTGATAGGAATAAAATGGGCTGATTTAATCAATCTGTCAACAATCACCCAAATACTAGTATGGCCAGACCTCGAACGAGGTCGACCATCAATGAAGTCCATGGAAATCAGATCCCATTTCCAAAATGGAATCTCAAGAGGCTGCAAAAGACCACTGGGACGCTGGTGTTCTACTTTAACAAGTAGACAAGTCATGCAACGACTTACATAACTTGCAATATCATGCTTCATACCCTCCCAATAGTATAAGCATTTCATATCAGCATACACCTTACTACTACCCGGATGGATAGTGTACTTAGAACGATGACAGTCCTCAAGAATGTCATTTCTAAGATTTGAAATATAAGGTACGATCAATCTACCCTTCCTCTGAATGCAACCATGAACATCAATATCGAAATCCTTTAGATCATCACTGCGGGATTCCGATTTACAACTCTGAATAAGATAAGCAACATGTGGATCATGTTTCTGGGCATCGGTAATACGATCCATCAAACTAGGACGAGCTTCCATGCTAAATAAAAGCACGGGAGAATTAGAAACTGAAGGACGGTCTCTAATATGACAAAGAGATAAAGCTTCCAAAATATTCCACTCTGCTAGCATCATAGAAACAACAACCTGTTGCTTGCGTCCAAGCGCATCAGCAACTCGATTACCCTTACCAGGGGTATATTGAATATCCAAATCATATGAAGCAAGAAATTCGATCCAACGCTATTGCCTCATATTAAGCTCTTTCTGAGTAAATAAATACTTCAGAGATTTGTGATCAGTGAAGAGCATAAAACACTCTCCCAATAAATAATGTCGCCAAATATTTATAGAAAAGACTATAGCAGCTAACTCCAAATCATGGGTAGCATAACGAATCTCGTTAGGCTTTAGTTGTCTAGAAGCATAGGCAACTAATCTATCCTTTTGCATGAGAACAGCACCGAGCCCAAAACCACTGGCGTCGGTATAAACAACAAGATCATGATTCCCTTCGGGAACCACTAAGATAGGAGCATGAGTAAGGAGATCTTTTAACTTCAAGAAAGAATTCTCATGCTTATCCGACCAAATAAAAGGAACAGCTTTTCTCGTGAGAGTGGTAAGCGGTATAGAAATTCGAGAAAAGTCCTTAGTAAACCGGCGATAATAACCCGCCAATCCAAGGAAACTATGGATCTCAGTAACAGTCTCGAGCCTCTTCCAATTCTGAATAGATTCGATCTTGGAAGGATCGACAGAGATACCATCGGAAGAAACAATGTGACCGAGAAACTTCACCTTATTCTCCCAGAAGTGACACTTGGAGAATTTGGCATAAAGCTGATGTTGACGAAGAGTACGAAAAACAATCTCCAAATTCTGAATATGATGGACTTTAGATTCAGAATAAATAAGAATATCATCAATGAAAACCAAGACGAACTTATCGAGATATTCCCAGAATATCCGATTCATAAGATCAACAAAATACGCTGGAGCATTCGTTAACCGAACGATATAACAAGCCATTCATAAGAACCATAACGAGCATGGAATGCGGTAAGAGAAATGCTATCTTCCGCCACTCGTAACTGATGAAAACCGGTAGCAAGACCGAGTTGGCAGAACAGTTTAGCGCCACTTAATTGATCGAACATGTCGTCGATCCTAGGTAATGGATACCTATTTTTGATAGTGAGCTCGTTAAGCTTGCGATAATCAATGCAAAGCCTAAGAGTACCATCTGTTTTCTTAACGAAGACAACGGCGGCGCCCCAAGGAGACGAGCTAGAACGGATAAAATGCTTGGCTTCCAACTCAGATAATTGCTTCTTGAGTTCCTCATTTTCCCTAGCAGACGTCCTCGTGGGAGGACGACTAATAGGATGTGCACCAGAGATAAGATCAATACGGAACTCAATTGCCCTCTTCGGCGACAATCTCGAAATAGGCTCAAAAACATCAGAAAAATCACAAACAACTGGAATATTATCTATGTCATCCTCAGATTCGAGGGAAGATATAAAAGCATTCGAAGTATGATCCGTGCTTCGAAATATAATAGATAATTGCTCGCTAGCATCGGGATGCTTAAGATACAAAGTTCTTTCGGGACATAGAATTTGAACTTCATAACGAACGAGCCAATCCATACCCAATATCATATCAAAATCAAGATGATCCATAACATGCAGATTCGCATAAAAGGAGAAACCACAAAGAATAATCTCAACATCAACACACAACAAACCAAGAGTAGCAGATCCACCAATAGGATTTATGATCCTCAAAGGGTCGCAAAGAGTAATAACATCCAAATGAATAACATCAACAAGCTCCTTCGACACGAATGAATGCGATGCACAACTTTAATAGAACGACCATGAAATAAAATAAAACCTTCCAAAACAGAAGGAGTAATACCTTTGGGCTGAGAAGAGTCACAAGAAGCTTTAGCACCATTAAGCTTCCCAGATTTTTAACCCTTAGGAGCAATAGGACAATCAAAATTTCAATGACCTTCTTTCTTGCAATAACGACAAATGCAATGCTTAGGACAACTACGAAGAAGATGATCCAGCGAACCACAATTATAGCACGCCCTCTGAACAGAAGGTGCACTACTAGGCTGAGAACTAGAGGCAGTTGCTTCTTCTTCTTCTGATTAGAATTAGACTTACAAAATGGGAACCTCTTCTTGTTGGGGTTCTTAGAAACCTCAACATCATCTCCACTATCACGTTCCTTTTCAATAGCTTCAAGACAAAGAGCCGAATCAACAAGCTCCTCAAAAGAGAGCTTAAGCTGAAGCAAAAGAACATTCTTAAATACGTCTTCAAACCATCAACAAAACAAAGATTCTTCTTACACGGAGTGTTAATGAACTTAACTCCGTATTTGGATAAGGCCTTGAAAGATGCAACATAATCCGAAACAGAGGACTTTTCTTGCTTTAACTCAAGGAAACTACGTGCATGATTAGCCTTTTTTGATTCAGGAACGAACTTAAGTTCGAATCGTTCCTTAAACCGAACCTAAGAGAGAGCGGACTCATCAACTTCCGAAATAAAGAGCTCATACCAATCAAGCGCACGCTCCTGCAACATACTAGATGTCACAAGAACGCGATGATGATCTGAAAGATCCATCCGAGAAAATGTGCCCTCAAAAGTATGCAACCAAGTCTGAACCTCCATAACACTTTCCGATCCCTTGAAGGGCTTGCCTCCAAGGTGGGAATATTCACTACACATGCGAGCGAAGGCAGACTTCTGAGTAGGAGATGCGGGAGTAGCAACTGGAGTCTGAGTACCACTGGATGGGCCTGCAGAAGAACGCTTGCACAATTGATAAGAAGTTTAACAAATGGAATACTACGGAATATAAATTTTTTATTCCTAGACGTACCCCACATGTTAAAGTGGAAAGAATAGATTACAAAGGCACGAATAAAAACCCCGAATAGTTGTAACACATGTTCCATTCTGTTTCTTTTCTGTGTATATTATAATTTGTTCTGAATTTCAGCTCTGATAACAAGCTGTGATGCCCTACCTCTATGCTCACAATAACATAGGTAATTATAAGGAATAACGTCTGCTATTGCGAAGAATAAGGCTTGTTTGAAGCGATCAACCATAAGTTATGCCTTAGACGAGTATTGATTACATCGATAGGAGTTGTATAAATTACTCCCAAAGATATTTTTCAATCCAAATCTAAAACGAAACTACGGTGGCTAAAGAAAAATCCAGTACAACTTATAATAACAACAATAATGATAACATAATCACATCAGAACAGAAATATCAGATATATAGCGAAAGATAAGTCTAGAATAGATGCTACAACAATCAATAGTTCACAATAACCAAATGTACATATACACATACACCAACATACATAAGATGGGAGTCAAATAACCAAAGGAACTCCTCGAAGGCTAGACAAAAGATGAAGTGAGACCCAAAAGCTGAAGCTGCTACAGAATCAGAGATAGAGATTACCCTGAAACAACTCGGTCTGACCCGAGTATTATTTAAAAGAAAATAATAAACAGATCAGTCTAAATTATTCCTAGAAGAGAATGCATCAGAAACAACTTCAATCAAAATAATAATAATCTCTCATGAGACTATTCAACATAAGAAATCAACATAATTAAATGAAGAAATCACATCAAACTCCATCAAAATCAACTTTCAAATTCATAATTGAATTCACACAACAATTCACAAAATCTAGAAATAAAAAATAGATAACTAAAAAATCAACAAAAAATTGGATCGATCCCAACAAATGGTGAGTTTTAGCTACGCCGCACGTGCATCTCAAATGGCCGAAGCCTACCAAGTACTATGATTTTTGGCGCCCAACAAATGACCCGAATGTCCAACAAACGACCCAAATGTCTAGTACCGGTGATTGACCCGAAGGTCCAACAAATGACCCGAAGGTCCAACAAAGTGGCTCGAAAGCTCAATAAAATCATCAAAATCATCAAACATCAATTATTTCAATTAACAAGTCCGGAATTAACCGAAATAGTAAATGTATGGTTTCATACTCCGTACTTTTGCTAAATCGTTTAAATCTCTTCATCGTTTCCTTGAAAGTGCAAAATTGTGTATTTTAAATAAATAACACTTTACGTTCTCAAACGAAAAGTCCAGAATTAAGCGAATCAGTAAAAGTGAGTGTTCATAGTCCTCAATTTTTCTGAAGCGTTTAATCGCTCCTTTATTCTTTTGAAAGCGCAAACTATAAAATTTTTGAAAATAATTTTATTTAGGGACGATTTTTAAAACACGTGATTGAAACAGTAACATCTGTAGCAATTTCGACGAGGAAATTGCGCTTCACAAAACACCGTTAAAACGGATACCAAATCAGTGTTGCGGGATAACCGCTTGAAATGTCACTTTAAATTAACGGTTACTGACGTTAAAATAACAGTGAATTTTTATTCATCGAAAATGTCACCAAAACACTACGCTTCAAAATATAGTGCCGGTGTAAAAATCTTATTACGAAAATAACAGAGAAGAAAACACGTTTTAAAACGAAACGCCAGTTCAAAATAATTTAACCCGTAGATTGCATTGTTATATATTCATCAAAACATTTGTTTGCATGTTCTCACGCAATACTAAAAGTATTTCCATCAACTTGCATGTAGTCACGTCTGACCCTACTTCTTTTTTCTTTTCTTTTTTTTCTTTGTTTTTTCATGAATGATACAGCTCGTTAAGTAGAAGAACCTATCTGGACCTTCATACGTATGCACCACCATAATAGAACCTTTTGAAGTAAACACAACTTTCACTTACACACACTCAATACTGCACACAGGGGAACGTCCCACTATACATAAAAAAATATAAGTGCCAAACATAATGTAATTTACAAACCTACGCCGAGATGATGAAACCAAAATGCAATTTTTGCCTTAAACCTTATGCATACAAGTATGAATGAAAATGCCTGAGAATGAATTATTTATACCAATAGCATGAACGAAATTCTTTTGCCAGGGAACGGTTTTTTTACACCAATATTATGAACGAAAAAAAATAAATGCCTGGACTATGCAAAGCGCATGCATGTGGAAAAAATGTAGTTTATACAACTAAATTCATGCATGTAGTATATACTCCACTTCTAAACTTATTACACACGCACGCAAAAAAAAATATTGAACCAAAAATCAATGTTTGAACACCTTTCTAACTCACGCATGCTGTTAAGGGAGAAAACATTTCACGTATGCAAATTTCATACTCACACATGCAGCTAAGGGAGAAGATCATTTCAATACTACAAAATACTTACTCACGCATGCACCGTCTTTGTATACTAAACTAGATTAGGCTGAAGAAGTGCACGTATAGTTCATAAGGCAACAGTCCCAGAATAACAAGTGCATCATGTCATAGTTTAGCCGTGACTAGAGAGCCAAGGCTGATGTACGAAGTGGCATGGCTGAAGCAATTAATGCAATACCACCAGGACTGATGCATCAGGTTGTAAAAACTAGTGGAAACAAACATAAGACTTATGCAATCTAAAACCAAGTGAGAACCTAACTGAAGTAGAAAGCTGAATCTGTAGCATAAACGAACTAGTGCTAAAAAGTGCTCAATCTGAAGCCAGATGATGAATGAAAGCACTGAAGTATTATTTCGCAATCACCAGAAAAACAGTGAAAACACATGTTGCAGAGATGCGAAAATCACACAAATGTAGAATTCGAAATCAAAGAAAACCATATTTTCACAACTATATCAGAAAGTTACAAATTATAATTTAGAAGTGTGAGAGTAAACTCACCTTAACTTGTTTTGAATTTAACTAGAACCGGGGATTCAAATCTTAGAGTTGCCTCCATTAATGCTTAAGTTCTGAAATGTACAAAAAAGATGACACAGAGAAAATATCATTTTCTTTCTTCAACTGGTATATTTCAAAGAGAATGAATGTTGAAAAGGCTTTGGGGTACACGTTCATTTAATGCATATGTACTTTGATAATGCTCGGCCATGTTTGAAAATTGCTTTACTACAAGTATGTATGTCATGGCAAGGCAACTGTTCAGTAATGCAACAATGTGTTTTCACAATTAATTAATTGCAGGACTGACAATAATGCGAAGGTAAAAGAAAAATAAGTAGGCATACACTATACTATTTAAAAATTGAAGCTGCTCTTTCCCATATGCAGTATGCATTTTCCATCAGGCACGCGTGGAAAGCATGCACGTATCATGTGTGCATATATATCTATATATATGTATATATTACCTTAAAAATTTCTATAAAAAATATTTTCTCCTACAGTAATCAAAAATCACGGACATTACCGTTATTTAAATATTTATTACGACGGTAAAAATCACAGTCGTTACATCTCGTCACTTGGCGTTTTGTTTTCTTTGGAACTTGGGACCCCGTAGAGGCCTTTTGTAGTTGTACCGAGCTAGCCGCGCTAAGGAGACGCTGGCGAAATTTTTTGGAAATTCAAGGAATTAGAAAAATTTTGAGAAAATTTTGGTAATTCAAAATTTGGTTTTAAATTCAAACTTGAATGATTAAGCAAATAGTATTGTTTGCAAAATTTTAGGAGAGTTTGGGTAAGAATGGTAATGAGTCTTTTACAAAAAGATAGTTTGTTGGATGTTGAACTGTTTGGTTTTGGAAAATAGTTAACGGGTATTGGATCATTCTTCCTAATTAGTTATTTCGGGGACGAAATTCTTTTATAGGGGAAGGAATGTGACGACCCGGAACTTTTGAGCATTTGAAATCGGAATATTTAATTAATTTTAAATATTTAAAAGTTAATTTTTAACTTGGATTCCAAATATCACTATTTATTTGATAATTAAATTATTAAATTAAACAATTTGAAGTTGGGTAAAATGTTGAATCCTCGGTTTTAAGCCTGTTAAAAATAATTTGAAGGCTTATAAAATTTATATTGATAATATTAAGGATAATAAAAGTTGTAAAATTGAATTTAACACTGATTTGTTTAGTTTTAAAAATATATCGTTTAAATTGATATTTAAAAATAGCCTTCCGAGGCATAGTCTCGAAATTCGACGAAACCAGTTCCATTGGGTCCGTAATATTGAATTATTACTGGATTTCAAATTTCGTATTGATTGGAGTAGTTGTGTGAGCATATGATATATAAACGCGCTGAAATTTTATATCGAAAATTCAATATAATAACTGATCCAAAAAGCTATCTTCTTTGTACGATTTAATTAGGGCTTGAAATATTTTCCATTGCATTCGGAATAGGGATATAACATTATAAACGCCTAGCGGCATGCTTCAATACGATGTCAAGATCTTAAGATTTGAATCGTAGACGATTTGAATTTAAAATTTAAATATAATGTATATGCTTTACGTTGACTAGACAAATTGCCTAATGTCAGAAACTTTACGTTTCCTTCAAATGCAATGTAGACCAACAAACACTTGTCCTCTATTAAGACACGCGTTTTTATTTTAAAGGAAATAATAAATAAGTTAACGGAGCATTCTTTTTAAAAAAAAAATCGAATTCATTATCTCCTCCAGAAAGTTAAATCCACCTCTCTTCGTTAATAGCCGAAACCCCCTCTTTGAAATTTAAAAAAAAGAAACGAGAAATTCGAGTGGCGCTCACAAGGCTAGGGAGTACTCGCGCGTGCGAGGAGTATTCGCAGGATCATGTGGCGATTTGGGAAGGGAATCGCGTATCTCAGTCGCGAGGGAGCACGTAGGCGAATTCATTGGAGGGTCGTGGCAAATTTTGTGAGTCCAAGGCTAGGTCTGGCATCGAGCGGAGCGAAAGGGATGATTGCGATTGGTTGTGAAGGAAGGGATGGCATGAGGTAGCGCCGTCGCGATGTCGATCTGAGCACGCTCATGTTTGGGGTTCTTCAGGTTAGAGCACCAAGGTCGGGGGCACGTTTAGGGTTTGGTAGGGCGGTGCAGTGGGGGGCTCATGATCTCGAAGGTGAGGTTATTGAATAGTCATTTGGGGGAGAACACTATTTTAGAACACTTCAGAGATTCACTGAAGGCGAGGTATATTATCAATTGTTTTATCAATTTAAAAGTTTAATATTATAAAAAAATGTGTCATGGTAAATTAATTTCTAATTGTTTGGCTGTTTATAGAAAAGAGAAAAAAAGAGGAACTTTGAATAAATAAAAATATATGTGTGGATAAGATCTTGCAAAGGAAAAGGAAAATTTTAAAGGGTGAAAGAATTTAGATAAAATAAGATTTTTATGAAATTCATATAGCTTATTGTTAGAAGAATATGGGAATTTTAAAAATGTGTGGAAAATTATATAAAACTTAGATTTTTGAAATTAGATAAATTAAAATTTTAAGTATATGTAGTTTAACAAAGGAATTAGTTTAAAAACTAAAATTTATTGGTTTAAAACAAAAATCACTAGTTAATTAAATTTATTAATGGGATTTAAATTGTTCAATTATTTCGAATATTGATAACTGTATAAATATTTATTCAAGGTCTACTCATGGAGAAACAATTCATGGTGGACTGGCTTTGCAAAACAAAAAGTCAAAGGTGAGTTAATCTCACTCAACTGAATTTTAATTTTAATTTAATTGGTTTAATTTAAATAATTGATTGATTGATTTGATTGGGTGTGTTATATTATATAGAGCAGTATATACTATATCTTGGAATGTTTGATTTCTCGCATTATATAGCGGATGAGACCCTATGTGCCGCATAATAGCGCATGATTTATATTAATCCCATATACCGCGATGTTCCACCCCAAAGTGGAATCGGTATTTATATTGTACTAACGTCTGTAGATGCAGGGAAACAGGTTGGATGGATCCAACTGGATCCCTCAACATTTATTTAAATTATTTAATATTCTCTGTTGTGATTTTTATGATATTTTATGATGAATTATATTAATGTTATGGTTTGATTGAATATATTAGGGTATAACAAGTTACCAAAAATACATAAATTGGATTTTGGAAAGAAAATAAAGAAGTAAATTTGTAAGCGAAACAACTATATAAAATTTGAATAAATTAAGAATGAATTGAAAGAAATGGAAGTGACATTACAATACTAATAAATAACTTCGAGTATGAAAAGAATTTGAATAAAGATAAATTAATGAATTGTAAAATCAAGTGATATTATTTCAAAGGAATAAAGAATTATTTTAAAATTTAAAGTTCAAATTTATTTAAAAGGACAAAGAATTAACTTCAGAAATCTAAAATTGGTATTTTCAGTTAAAAATATTTTAAATCATAATTAAGGATTTAATCTGAAGATAATGGAATTTGGAATAAATGGGGTAAATTGGAAATCAATTTGGAATTTGATTCAAGTGTTTGAAATTGGAAATTTAAAAAAGAGTGTGAAGAGAAGTATGTTTGCGCCAAAATTGGTCACAAACACCCGATATCGTGAAAGCACCCGTTTATGAACACAAATCAGCAACAATCAATATAGAACTCAGAGCTAAGCAATAACAATCACAATAATTCACAAATAACAATCACAAACACATGATTTATAGTGGTTCGGCGATCTTGCCTACGTCTACTCTGAAGCTTATGTCTTTATTGATTCACTTGATGATTCCAATCGATTACAGCGGATTACAATTGATGATAGCTTTTAAATCTGACTACAACAGTGATAATGAAGAGTAGAATTGAATCCGGCAGAGTCTAGACGTTCAATGGCCAAATATCCCCCTTTCTGAAGGCTTCAGGGTGCTATTTATAGGCGTAGGAGGCCCAGATCTCGCTCAAATTTCGAGAGACTCTTTCCGGCATGTAAGTGGGCTCACGCGACCGACCCCACCATGTTTTGGCTTGATCTGAGATCGATTCGAACTCCATTCGAATCGATCAAAAAAATGACCCAATCGAGCTGAAACTTGGCAGGAACGAACTTTACCTTGTATGGAAGCTACTGTGAAAATTTCATTACATTTGGCCCCGTGGTTTGGGAGATATGATCGATACGAGCTAACATGTTTCGGTTGGCTGTTCATTTCGAATCCATCGGTTCGAATCGACTCCTTCGAATCGATCACCTCACGTGGTCTTGTGAAGACGTGGCATACATACTTCGCCTCGATCCGATTTATACTCCGAGTTGACCGCATCGAATCCGTAGATTTCGCCTTGTTCGTATCGTTGGAGGACACGTCGTCCAAGATTCATTGACCAGATGGATACGAACAAGCCTCTGTTCATGGATTCGAACACGATTTTGGGATGGAGACGAAGCAGCGTATCTCCAATGGATGCGAAGTTGATGTTAGGTTATCGATACGAAGCCGATGGATACGAACCGAGCCATGCTGATGGATTCGAATGTGACATTCTAGTCGAAGTTTGATCGATACGAAGTCCATCGATGCGAAGGCCTGATCGCTCCGTTAGATACGAAGCCGATGGGTACTAACATGCTGAGACGATGCCCACCTAATCGATTCGAAACCGATCGATTCGAACTGACTGTTAACGTTTCTTGATCGATTCGAACTCGATCGATTCGAAGTGTGTGGAATCTGATGGGTTCGTACAAGGAAATCATTGACGGATACGAACCCCATCGATTCGAAATGGGCATCTTCTCAACAATTTGATGGATACGAACTGTGTACTTTGGCTAACTTGCATCGATCATATCTCGTTCATATGAACTCCGATTAACCTGAAATTTGAAACACGGGCTCTCATGGCTTTGCCTGTCATGTCCTATCAATTGTAGCCTGATCCGATCTCGGAAAAAATTCATCGACATCCATAGCGAAGTGAAGTACAACCAATTTCTAAGATGAACTGTCTTTTATTTTCGACCAATCTTTTGGTATCACGGCTTTGCCAAAAAGCGGGATAACATTTGCCTCCCAAAATATGCCTTGCGGTAGGAAGGCGTGTTTTGTAATGCCATGAGCTGGATGTTCATATCCTGTTGATGCCCTGTAGAGGAATTTACAGTTTTATGTGACCTCAAATGACGACCGTTCGGGATCGAGATATTTGAGATGAAGTGCGACCGTTCATGGTCAAGTGCCTAACTTCAAATGACGATCGTTCGGGATCGAGCCATTTGAGGTGAAGTGCGACCGTGCGCGGTCAAGTGGCGGACCTCAAATGACGACCATTCGTGATCGACATATTTGAGGTGGGGTGAGTTGTGCCGTTCGAGGCGAGTTGTGACCGTTCGAGGTCGGTTGCCGTTCGAGGCAAATTATGACCTTTCGAAGTCGGGTGTCGTTCGAGGCGAATTGTGACCGTTCGAGGTCGGGTGCCGTTCGAGGCGAATTGTGACCGTTCGAGGTCGGGTGCCCTTCGAGGCAAATTTTGACCGTTCGAGGTCGGGTGCCGTTCAAGGCGAATTGTGACTGTTCGCGGTCGGATGCCGTTCGAGGCGAGAAAGTGTTCCCGGGAGGGCTTGGTATTATCGATGCCTGGATCATGTTCGGGTGAGTTCCTGGATCGTTTGTGTGCCTATTGGAGGCGAATAAGTGTGCCCGGGGGGGCTTGGTATTGTTGATACCAGGTTCATGTTCGAGTGGATCCCTGGATCGTTTGTCAGGGCGGTTTATCGCCATCTCAAAGCATGCCTAAGGACCGTTCGCGACCCCGTACATGTGTAAGTAGCTTAGCCATTTCAGAATTACCAGAACCAAATATCTATTCAACAGATTAGTTTTAAAATAGAAATGTCCAAACAAACCAAGTCTAAATGTCCAAATCAAAATGAAACAAAATCAAAGCAACGATGTCAAAGTGTAAGTTCCCACTAAGAAACGGTCAATGATCATTCAGAGCATGCCTGGGGATTGTTCGCGATCTCGTACATGTGTAAATGATTTAATTGTGTTAGCAGGAAGCTTACGACTTGTCCATCGTTATTTCAATCAATTGATGATCAAGCGGTGCCTTGATTCAGGGTCGACTCTAGCTGATGTAGACGGTGGTCGCTCTGGTTCCACTGCTGGAGTTCGCCTGCTCACATACTGAAGGAGCATACCGTTCCTGATATGCCCTTCCACCTCGTCCTTCATATGCCTACAATCATTAGTGCTATGACCGTTCAATTCATAAAATACACAAAACTTATCTTATTTTCTTTCGTCAAAAGTTGGATCCCTTCGCATCGGTCTACGATACGGAATCAGCTCTTTGGTATCCTGATAAATTCGTTCCAGACTCTCATTCAGCTCAGTGTAAGTGGTGAATCGCGGCTCCCTTCGTTGCCGCTTTGACCTGTCCCTGTCATTCTCAGTCTTTCTTTTAGCTTTATTAGTCTCCGCACCCTTCTCCGGGGGATTTCCTCCTTTGATTGCATAAATATCAATTCCCTCTCCTTCTTCTCTTTCGGCGTTTGCATCTTCCAATCGTAAAAACTTTTCTGCCTCGTCGTAGAATTCCCCTAGATCCACAGGTGGATCTTTAGTCAATGAATTTTTAAACTCTGTGCCGTCAGCTACTCTGGACACAGCTGCCATCACAACCATAGATGGATCTTCTCGATCCACCGAAGCTGCTGCTACATTGAATCGCGTTAGATAACTCCTCAAAGTCTCTTCGGTTTTCTTCTTTAGGGTTGCCAAAGTCATGACATTCTTGGGTCTTGTAATGTGAACCCAGAATTGCCTCATAAATCTTTCAGTTAACTCGTTCCATGGTCCAATGGATCCACTCTCTAGTTGTCTAAACCACAACGCTGCAATATCCGCCAAGTACAATGGAAAGCACCGGGCCATAACCTCCTCTGATGCCCCCCAGCACTTCCATATGCCTCATATACTTCGTCAGATGAACCGTGGGGTCCGTTCTCCCATTATACATGTCCAACGATGGTAACTTGAAATACGGTGGGTTCCTAGCTCGTCTGATTGCTGGAGTAAAAGGACTCCTATTAACATCCTCCAAATCTTTGTTTACCAAACCGCCTCTCATAGCTCTTCTAACCATCTCCGCCAATCTGTCATTGTCTCCGAGACGCAATCTTTGTTCATCACTTTTAACCTGCCCCTCGAGTTCACGAGGGAACTCTGGGATCTGCCCCCTTGACTGAGCGTTCACTCCTCTGCTACTCCCAGGTTGCGCAGATGTACCTCTCTCTCTCTCGAAGATTGGATCAACATTCTCCATGTGCGTGCCCCCTAGTTCAGGTGCTACGCCGGATGGTCCTGCTTCGTTTTGAACTCCATCCGTTTCTCTATTTTGTGCTCCAAGTTGTCCTATCTGTTGAAATAAACTCTGGATCAACTCCTCTTGTTTCTTCATCATTGTCTCCATCTCGTCCTTGGTGATGAAGATCAACGCTTGATTCGTTTCTGAAGAGGCCTCTTGACTTCCTTGATGTTCACTTCTCTCTGGCCTTTGTTTCTTACTTGTTTGTCTCGTCATGGTTCTTAGATCTAAATTCTTAAGTCTTCAAATTCAAATTACCCTGAATCAGCTTTTCTCAGTGAAAGCACCAAAATGTTTGCGCCAAAATTGGTCACAAACACCCGATATCGTGAAAGCACCCGTTTATGAACACAAATCAGCAACAATCAATATAGAACTCAGATCTAAGCAATAACAATCACAATAATTCACAAATAACAATCACAAACACAGGATTTATAGTGGTTCGGCGATCTTGCCTACGTCCACTCTGAAGCTTATGTCTTTATTGATTCACTTAATGATTCCAATCGATTACAGCGGATTACAATTGATGATAGCTTTCAAATCTGATTACAACAGCGATAATGAAGAGTAGAATTGAATCCGGCAGAGTCTGGACGTTCAATGGCCAAAGATCCCCCTTTCTGAAGGCTTCAGGGTGCTATTTACAGGCGTAGGAGGCCCAGATCTCGCTCAAACTTCGGGAGACTCTTTCCGGCATGTGAATGGGCCCACGCCATCGACCCTACCAAGTTTTGGCTCGATCTGAGATCGATTCGAACTCCATTCGAATCGATCAAAAAATGACCCAATCGAGCTGAAACTTGGCAGGAACGAACTTTACCTTGTATGGAAGCTACTGTGAAAATTTCATTGCATTTGTCCTCATGGTTTGGGAGATATGATCGATACAAGCTAGTACGTTTCGGTTGGCTGTTCATTTCGAATCCATCGGTTCGAATTGACTCCTTCGAATCGATCACCTCACGTGGTCTTGTGAAGACGTGGCGTGCGTACTTTGCCTCGATCCGTCTTATACTCCGAGTTGACCGCATCGAATCCATAGATTTCACGTTGTTCGTATCGTTGGAGGACACGTCGTCCAAGATTCATTGACCTGATGGATACGAACAAGCCTCTGTTCATGGATTCGAACACGGCCTTGGGATGGAGACGAAGTAGCGTATCTCCAATGGATGCGAAGTTGATGTTAGGTTATCGATACGAAGCCGATGGATACAAACCGAGCCATGCTGATGGATTCGAATGTGACACTCTAGCCGAAGTTTGATCGATACGAAGTCCATCGATGTGAAGGCCTGATCGCCCCATTCGATGCGAAGCCGATGGGTGCTAACATGCTGGGACGATGCCCACATGATCGATTCGAAACTGATCGATTCGAACTGACTGTTAACGTTGCTTGATCGATTCGAACTCGATCGATTCGAACTCGATCGATTCGAAGTGTGTGGAACCTGATGGGTTCGAACAAGGCAATCATTGATGGATACGAACCCCAACGATTCGAAATGGGCATCTTCTCAACAATTTGATGGATGCGAATTGTGTACTTTGGCTAACTTGCATCGATCATATCTCGTTCATATAAACTCCGATTAACCTGAAATTTGAAACACTGGCTCTCATGGCTTTGCCTGTCATGTCCTATCAATTGTAGCCTGATCCGGGCTCGGACAAAATTCATCGATTTCCATAGCGAAGTGAAGTACAACCAATCTCTGAGACGAACTGTCTTTTGTTTTCGACCAATCATTTGGTATCACGGCTTTGCCAAAAAGCGGGATAACAAAGTATATTTCTCTGGATTGCCAAGTACGTTTTCAAAGTAAGATTTTAAATATAAGGTAAAGGTTTAATGTTGTTTAAAAAGCATGTTTTATAAAATTTATTATTTCCAAATGTTTAAACTCTAAAGAAAGTATTTTTTATAAAATCTATTATCGTAATAATTATTTCAAAGATGATTTGGTATTTTGTTTAAACAAGTAAATCTTGTATATATTTATAAAGTAACCATATTTTAATTTTTTCTAAAGTATTATTTAAAAAAATAAATATTAAAGTAATTTTTCTAAATTTAAATGTTAAACATATTTTACGATAAAGTGTTTTTAAATTATTTTACAAATCTAAAGTTTTGTGTTTGGTGATTTTAGTGGAAATAAAAATATTTGGAAAAATTTATCTTGAGAAAGGAAGTTAGCTTGAAACTGTTTTCAAAAGGGGTTTGAAAGTGAAAATATACCTTGCGAAGATATTTTTGGGATTATTAAATAATTTGGGAAATTATTTATTGTTTGGTGATTGTTGTGAATTGTTAATTGATAGTTAAATAACCGACTATCAATATTGGCCAAATGCGTTGATCGTTTAGAAGAGACCGGGATCGAGATTTATTTCTCGAAAACCACTTCGATCCGGTTCGTACATTTTCGTAGAAAACGAGTTTGGATTCGAAGATGGAGCAGTGAAGTGCAAGGGCTAGTCGCTACTAATCCTGAGGATATTTCCAAAATGGATGTAGTAGGAATAGTGCCTTCCGTTCCGTTCAAACCCGGGACGGACTTGTATGGATGAATGCTTTCGGAACATCGCCGGGTGGACGATGGGCATTATAAGGGATATGTTCTAAAAAGGTAACGCTTAGCCTCAAGCCTCATCAACCGGGAATGATTGAAAATCAGGGGTTATGCAACAAGGCTAGGTGGGTAGCACCCATTCAAGTTGAGGCCATCGCTGTCTAGATGTCCCTTTTTATTTTGGCTTAGTGGTGCGGTTGTTGATCCCAACCGTAGGGTGATCTCACTCGAGATTATCTAGTAAGGGGTAGTTCCGGTCTTGTGTTGCAGGTGAGTTAGCGTGGCTCCTCGGTACGCTGATCTAGACCATGTACTGTGACCACCCCAGTGCCTAGTCATTAGTTGGAAATCCATTCTCCCTACACGCCTTTTACGAGTTTTGTTTGTATTACCCACTCTGCGGCTAGTAGCTGGAATTTAATAATGTAACAATTTCGACTATTTTAATAAGTAATTGTATATAGACCCTATTATAATATCAAAGGATTTTATAAAAAGTGCTTTAGTTATCGTATGGTAAAAACCCGACATGTTTATTTGTAGCGTGGTCTTATGAGATGCTTTTGTTTTCAAAAGATTTTGAAACTTTAATAATCAATTTGAGTGTGATTTTCTGTGACAGCCCGCAAATCCGTACCCCTTAAATCAACACTATTCTATACAAGTTGACTCAAGTGGCACAGAAATACGAACCATTAGGGTTAAAGAAGAAGAGATAGAAGAAGAAGGAACTAAATAATATCAGAATCTCACAGTCGCAGCGGAATAACATATAATAGTAAATATATAACTTTACACAAATGAAATCTATAACTGTTTTATATACATCATAACATCAGAGTGTCTCATACATCAACAATCACAAATCAGACCTACCATACAATCACAACAGCGGATATAGATAAGTACATATAATACGTCTCGGACTCCAGCTCCTTTCCTGCTCCATAGCAACCTATCCTGAACATATAATACTCGGTCTGACCCGAGCATTATAATGAAATAACACCCGAGTCAGTCTGGAATACCAGCTGATACTAAATATGCATCCAACTTGATTATAAAGTTTCAAAAATCCTTTGAAAAAAAAGCATCTCGTAAGACCACGCCACAAATAAACATGTCGGGTTTTTACCTTACGATAGCTAAAACACTTTTTATAGAAATCCTCTGATATTATAATAGTGTCTATTTACAAATACTTATAAAATAGCCGAAATTGTTACATTCATTAAATTCAAGCTACTAGCCACCGAAGTGGGTAATACAAACAAAACTCGTAACAGGTTCGTAGGGAAAATGGATTTCCAACAATGACTAGGCACTGGGGTACCACCTGTCACAGTACGGGGCCTAGATCACCGTACCGAGGACTACTCCCTTCATCCCCTGCAACACAAGGCCGGAACCATTCCTTACTGAATAGTCCCGAACAAGACAAACCCCGTGGTTGGCGCGGCCAACCACCCACTAAGCCGAAATATATATATATAAGGGACATCTAGACAGGGGAAATATCTTGTCCTGCTTGGGCATGACCCACCAAACCTTGCTGCATATCCCCTGATTTTCAGTCATTCCCGGTTGATGAGGCTTGAGGCTAAGCATTACCTTTAGAACGTTTTCACTTAGAATGCCCATCGTCCACCTGACGATGTTTCGCAAGCATTCGTCCATACAAGTCCGTCCCGGGTTCGAACGGAACCGAAGGCACTACTCCTACTACATCCATTTTGGAAATATCCTCAGGATTAGTAGCGACTAGCCCTTGCACTTCACTGCTCCATCTTCGAATCCAAACTCGTTTTTCCGCACGAAACATACAAATCGGATCGAAGTGGTTTTTGAGAAATAAATCTCGATCCCGGTCTCTTCGAAACGATCAACGCAGTTGTCCAATATTGATAGTCGGTGATTTAACTATCAATTTATATTCATAAACATCCATAAGCATCCATCACACAATAAATAATTCCCATATTATTTATTTGCCTCAATATCTTTAAAAGATATATTTTCAAAGTTCAAAGCTCATCTGAAATCAATTCCCAAAATTCTTTCCTTTACCATATATTCCCATTGGAAATAACCAAGTTCAAAACAACTTAATTTGAAAACAGTTAAAAACATTTTATATTGAAATATACTCTAAAATACGTAAATTCACTTCTAGTTACTTACTCAAAATATAATTTCAAAATATGTACAGTAAAACCATTTATCAAGATATAAACTTTGATTTTAAATAAGGTTTTTAATAAACTAAATTTAAAGTAGTGTTTTTATTAAGATAAATGCTAATTTCAAATGACTTAAGTCCAAAACTAGTCTTTTAAACAAATCCATTTGTAAAAATAATTATTAAGGTATTTATAAAATTTACTATTGCTAATTATTAATAATTATTTAAAACAATAATTTCCAAACACACTTTTAAACAAGTTTGAATTTTTAAAACTTTCTTTTTATAAAATCAGTTTAAACTCGAACTTGGTTTTTCCCAGGGTATCTCATTTCGACTTAAACATCACAGAAATCCTTCTCACGATTTCTGTCGATTTATTTCAGTTTAGTTTTATGGTTTAATAACATAAATTTACTTTCACATTTATCAACTGATAACGTTTCTCTTATTGATCATTCCAGATTTTATCAATTTTCAATTTTTCATTCCAAATAGATTTCAAATTTTAATTCTTTTAAATTCATTAATTAACAACATCTTTTATTTCTCAAAAATTCAATTTATTCATTTATAATTAAATTATGGATTTATAATTTATCCAGCAATATTCCAATACAATTTTATTTCAGTTTTTCATCCAAACAGATTCCAATGTTTGTATTCCTTTAAATTCCTTATTTATTAATTTATTAATTTCTTTTGAAATCCCAATTTAATTTCTTATAATCAAAACTCCAATTTTCTTTATAATTAACATTCTGGGTTTAAAGTTTATACCACAATATCACAATACAATTTACTACCAAATTTATCGATCACAATATATAAACAGGCATCATCATTAACTATAAAAATATTACTACATTGTGAGGAATCCAGTTGGATTCCTCCAACCTGTTTTCCCTGCATCCACAAACATTAGCACATCACATATATAAATATCAATCCAGACTGATAATAACAATAATATGCAACCAATCACACAGATATTTAAATATTTATTATTTAAATCTGCCAATATCCAGATGTGAGTGAGAATAACTCACCTTGAGTTTCGGCGAGCGTTCGAAATTTAAATTAAACCGAACGACGTTCGATTTAACTCAAATTTCTACTTGCCAGGAATGACCCCGAATCTGCACCATCGCGTAGTATTCTTTTCTGCAATTCCAACGCCACCAAAATCGCCGAAATCTGACATCGTATGTACAGGATATGAATTTTTGAAGTTTGTATATAAATTTTTAAACAATTCCTTTTTTTACCAATGCAAAACACGGCTATACCCGTCTTCCCCAATGCGTGTGCAAACTCCAGGAGCCAAACGCGTACAAGAACCCAACTTCCACCACCTATGGTTCGAAATCGCACCAAAATCGTTCAACTTCATGACGATCAGAACCCGCCCTCACGGAGACCACGGCCAGCTCCACCAAACCCCAGCGCCACGTCGAACTCGCACGTCCCCAGGCCGAGATACACGCATGCGAACGGCCGCGTTCTAACTCCCCTAACCGCACATCCACTCCACCTTAATCCATCACACCCGTTCACTTCGAAGATCTCGAAGTCTCCTTCTATTCTCCAGTTGAAGGAATTGCGAATTGATGCGTGGATTTGGAGATCTTGGAGGAAGAATGATAATCGTTTTCGGCCATTAAACGAATATAGAGGCGGCTGGGAACGAATACGCTAGGCTTTAGAGAAATTAGAACGTTTATATAATTATTTAGTATTATTTAATTAATAAAAATTCCCAATTTAACCACTTATGCAAACGAACTCCAATCTACGCGTTTCGACAGGCGATCCTCGGGTTTTTCCGCATTCCGGACACAATGGAACAAGTTTCGAAAGCTAATTCGATCGTATGAGTGAGTTACGGAATTAAACGATCAATTTTAATTTAAACCGATTAAAACGATTTCGATGCGTTTCGAGCTGCCATGGTCAAACAACAACTCCGATTGCTACGAAAATTGAAATCCGATAATAAATAACTATTATGGATCCGATGGAACTGGTTTCGTCGAATTCCGAGACTGTGCCCCGGAAGGCTATTTTAACTCGTCTATTAAATCGAGCAAATTTTCGAAATTATCGAAATCACTCAAAATTTCCACTTTTTTTTTAAATTTTATTAACTTAACAATAAATCATATGAAATTTATAAGCACATTAAAAATCATTTTGGCTCATTCCGGACCAAAATCAGATTATTTGCATTTTTATGATATTAAATCCTATTATTAAATTAACATAAAATCCCAAATTCAATCTATTAACTTTTAATTTCTTCTAATGGTCCAATATTCAAATTCAAACCTAATTAGACCTAAATTAAGTTGTAGAATCTAATTTTATCCCTATTTACCCTCAAAATTACCAATTACCTCAATTCTAATATTAAATTAGTATTATTCACTTTCCAATTAAATTCCCGTATTTGAAATTTAACCAAGTCTATTTACTTAATCAAAGTCTTTTATTTCCAAAATTTAAATTATAATCCACATTCAACATTTAAAACGAATTAAATGTTCAAGTTTAGCGACCCAAAATTCCGGGTCGTTACATTTTCTTACGTTAGTTTTCCAGACTGACTCGGGTGTTATTTAACTGTAATGCTCGGGTCAGACCGAGTATTATAGGATACATGATATGATGTTGTGGAGCTCAAGAGACGAGCTGGATGACAATGCGTACTCCCATACTTGTTTATATATATTCTGCTGTGTTGTTTAGTTGTGTACTCAGTTGTATGAAGGCAAGTTATGATTTCTTCCAATTGTGTGTTTTGTGATTGATGCACTCTGATAATGTAACGTATAACAAATATATATTTGTTTTTGTGTAAAGATCACTCATTATCTATTATATTTTATTCCACTGCGATGGTTTGATTCTGATGTTTTTTTCTATTTTCTTCTTCTACTTCTTCTTCTTTAACCCTAATGGTGTGTATTTCTGTTCAACTTGAGTTGATTATGTAGAATAGTGTTGACTTAAGGGGTACGGATTTGCGTGTCGTTACAGTGAAATTGACCAAAATTCAATAAAATGGAAATATAGTAGTTAATACAAATAAAGGATGGAAATTGGAGTATATTAACGGAATGAAATGTAAAACAAATGTTAACTATGTTATTAGATCATAAGTTTGGACCATAAATAAAACTATAAAACAACAAGCTACAATGAAGCAATGAAGTGGAAGTTTCTAATGCGTATTAGAATATAATTTAATAACAGGAATCGAAATAACTAATGTCAGTTTTAATGATGAGTTAAATGATTATTGGTTAATGGAGAAAAACATTTATTTAGTATGTAATTTAATGCTTGTAGGATACTGTAATTATATAAATGTTTTTGCATGACTATAAATAAGGATTACAATGTTTAGGTATTTTTTTAATTGATTTCATCATTTAGGGTCTATTTTGAAGTGGAAGATTTTAATTAGTTCGAAATAAATTTATTGAAATCTTTCATTTGAAAAAGGAAAAGAAACAAAGTGGAATTAATAAATTTAATGTAAGAATATTTTCATTTGGAATGTACATTATCTGGGAATATAAGAATGGATTTAATATTGTGTAAGTTGATCATTTTAGAATATAAGATGTTTACATTTATGATTTGAAAGTAATGAATAAGCATTTCAAGGAAAATAAAAGAATTATTGAGGAAAATAAAGTGAACGTTTCCATTCTGAACATAAATATAACGTTGTAAAAGGAGAAAATTAAATTTTTAAAACAACATTTTACGGTAGTTAATTAGCATGCATAGGTTGCATGGAAGTGATTTTATTGCTAACCTTGAAATTTAAAATAAAACAAATATTTTAGTTCATAATTACGTGTCGAGAAAAATGTTTTTTTTAATTTGAATTTTTATATCATGGTTCATATTTTATTTTATGTAGCGGCGGTCCCCGTTATGTAAATTGGTGTGTTCAAATTTAGTTATGTTGTGGTAATTAAATCTTTAATGAATATCAAGTTTTATATGTTCGGGGTTAACAAAATTAATTGAGTGAACAAATAATTTGAAATTTTAATTCCAAAAGTTTGTTTATGGAGAACAGTTGGTCCATTAATTCCCTTTCTAATTAATAATTGTCTCATTTTTTTCGCTATTTCCTCATTTGTTCTATTACTCATTTCCGTTTACATTGTCTAAAGCTGTTACCTGAAGGTTTGACCAGGCAACTAAGTACTCGGCATTTGCATACTAGTCGGCATTTACGCGCCGTTCGGCATCCAGATCGTTCGGCATTAGAGAACGCTCGGCATTCAGGAACGCTCGGCATTTAGGAGCGTTCGGCATTAAGAGCCATTCGGTATTGTATATGGTTCCAGAGTCGTCCGGCACAAATGGTGTGTTCGACACTCAAGTTCGATCGGCATCTATGGAACGATCGACATGCAAGAGCGTTTGGCATTGAGAGCCCTTCGGTATTGTATATTGTTCGGCATCTATGGACGTTCGTCGTGGCAGAGTCATTCGGCATTCCATACTGCTCGGCATCCAAACCTTGTTTGGCACATCACTTCATTCGACATAAATCTCTTTCGGCATTCGAGATCGATCGGCATCCAAAGTCGTTCGGCACAACACATTGGGTCGGCTTCCAGAGTTGTTCGGCACAAATACTTCGTTCGGCATTCAGAGTGTTCGGCATCACTTCGATCGGCATGAAGATATCGTTCGACATCACTTCGATCGGCATGAAGATATCGTTTGGCATCACTTCGTTCGGCAAGAGGATATCGTTCGGCATTCATGCCTTGTTCAGGATTTTGCCATTCGGCATCTATGGATCGGCACACAGAGATCACTCTTTTTGGGCCAAGCTACTTAGCAACCTGGCCCACCAGGGAAGTCCAACCCATCTTCGTCTATAAATAGAGAGGTAGGGGCACAGTGAAAGGGATCTTTTTTCGAGAACACTGGGGAAACTCTATCACATTCAAGACTCATTCAAGACTTATCTTTTTTTGCTCAACAGTTGTAATCAAGTAGTTGAGATACAGATTGCATCTGTAATCGATTATAGAGAAAAGCAATAAAGATTAACCTCAAAGTGGACGTAGGCAGTTACGCCGAACTACTATAAATCTGGTGTTCTTATTGTCTGCGTTTAATTCAGCTTATTATCCTCTGTTTAACTTTACTTTCTTCATTAATCTCTTTGTATAATCTCTCTTAAGGGTGTTAGTGACCAATTCTGGTGCTAATATTTTTGTGCTTTCACTGAGAATCGAATTCTCAGGATGATAGGATCTACTTTATAGCTACTGGATTGAAAAATCCCCCGAAGGAGATCCAATTCATTCGCAAGACATCTGTTGATTCTACTCAGGGTTACAACCGACAACTCTATCATGGGAAGACCACGAACTAGATCGGCCTCTCACAACTTAGACGCCAATGAAACTGCTAGTGTACAACAGATAGGACCTAGCAACTAACCAGCAATTCAAGATGCATGAACCTCCACCCAGAACCATGCGGAGGTCGTTTTCCGAATAGAATTCAATGACTTGATAAGAGAACTCTGGGAAAGTAGAAGGCAACTTATTGAGCAGATCTAAGCCAATACTAATCTCATGACTCAGCTTGCCCAGCAGCAGCATCAGAATGCTGGAAGTAGTCCCGCTCCTTATTCTTTATCTGATAGTTCAACCTCGGCTGACGAACCACCTAGGCGTAGACGCCGCAAGACAGTGGCTACAAAGGCAGGTGCCACTGATCGATCCGCCAGGGATCAGGCACGTGAAGAGACCGGACGCCTGGCTCATCAAGACCCAAATCAAGCTGGCCTTTAGGACGCACGTTTCGCCGACCGTCAGCAGGCGGGACATCAACTCGCACGGTCCCGTGGAGCGGAACCCAACCTCCCACCTTTCATACAAACTCCAGATTTTTCAGCCATGGTCAGGCTGTTGATGAGAGAGAACCAAGGCCTGACCAACGAAGATTGGGGAGTGTCCAGAAGTCATACTCCATTCACAGATGTTATCCTACAGGCTGAGTACCCCAAGAAGTTCAATATGCCGACTATCCCAGCCTATGAAGGGAAGACTTACCCTAGGCAACACGTGATGAGGTACGAATGGATGATGGATTCGGCAAGGGAAAATGACGCGACTAAGTGTTGGTGTTTCCCAATCACTCTTTTCAGAATCGCCACTATGTGGTTTACTCGGCTTCCGCCGTGATTTATATCCAGCTTCGACGAGTTAGCGATGAAATTTGTTGAACAATTCAGGATAAATGCTATCCGTCCAAAGGACGTAATGTCATTATCAAGTGTAATCCAGGCTTCGAAAGAGTCTTTGAAAGCATACTTACAAAGGTTTCATGTTGCCGCCAATGAAGTTAGCAATCCTAATTACCACACAATTTTGATGGAGGTAATGCGAGGTGTAGATCCAGACTCGGAGTTTGGAGACTGGGTGGCGGAAAAGCCCCCAGCTACATTGGAACGATTCTATTCCAATGCTCCTCAGTTCATACGGAGGGAGGAGGCTCGATGGACGAGACGAGATAAGGCACCAGGGCCTTTTCAGGAGACTGTGAAATGTAACATCGCCCTGAAGCAGTCCGACGATAGTTCGGGAAATGTTCAAGTCAACGTCCAGAACAAACCTGGGCAGTCCAAAGGATCCGGAGGTGGAAATCCCGAAAATAAAAGAGAAGCAGGGAAATGGAAGCCAAGGATTCCGACCTACAATGAATACACCCCGCTGAATACTTCTCTTGAAAACATTTATCTACCTACCTGTAATACCTTTGAACACAGAAAGCCGCACTCAAAGGTGTTCACTGAAGAACAGAAACGGACAGGGAAGTACTGTCGCTTCCATGAGACCTATGGGCACAATACTGAGGCGTGTAGACACCTCCATGATGCCATAGAAATGTTGTTCAGACAGAAAAACTGTAAGAATTTATCAAAAACTCGCAAGATGGAAGGCAAGGAACGTCAGACCCCGGACGCGGGCCGGATCCACGCCAACCAGAACAACCTGCTCGGACTGGGTAGATTGATCATAAACACTATTGTCGGAGGTCATCATCCTACAAACAAGAATTGGCAGGAGATGGAACAATATGCTACCTCCTTGAGGCATGCGGATTATGAATGTTGTTCAAATGTAGAAGATGGAACCCCCGCAAAACAACAACGCATGATGACTGACGATATAATGTTTAGGAGTCGAGACACGGACAAGGTGGAGGCTCCTACTATCGACTCGATGGTTATATCTGCAACAATTGGGCCAGCGTACGTGAAAAGAATCTTGATTGATTGTGGAAGCTCTGTCAACATCATCTTCAAGAAGGCTTATGACCAAATGAAGATGGAAACAAAATATTTGAAACCATGCAAAGCCCGTATTCGCGGCTTTAACGGTGCTGCCACCGACGCGATGGGGTATATAGAGCTACCAGTTGAACTGGGGGAAAGTGATCGTAGGAGAGTGCGAGTCCTACCGTTCATAGTAATGGACGTTGACTCTCCATAAAATGTCTTTTTGGATCGCCCAGCCATGGCAGAATTTAGGGCTGCTTTGGCCCCATGGTGTTTGACATTAAAATTTCCGACAGACAATGGAGTCGGTGTTGTACATGATGATCAGGCGACCGGCCGCGCATGTTATGTGACAGAACTGAGAGAAGCTCAGCGGAGAGAGAAGGGAAAGGTTGCAGACAGTTCCGTCCGCATCCTAAGGACCGATGATTGACAAGTAGTGCCCGAGCCCTGGCACGGGCAGCATTCTCAGATCCATAGAGACAAAGATCGGAGAGATAATGATGAGGAACCCAAGGAAACGAATGCAGCACCGGCTAGCTGACGATCGACATCCCAGTCAGCCGGGATGACCCATCACGAGTTCTTAAGATTGGATCGCAACTCGACCCTTTAGTGGCTGAGGATTTTAATGATTTACTCCGGACGAATCTGGACGTTTTCGCTTGGACACACTCTGACATGTGCGGGATTTCTCCAACAATTACGAGTCATATGTTGAATATAGACCCGAAACACATTCCCGTAAAACATAAAAGGAGAGGTATGGGCCAGGAAAGGTCCGCGACTCTCAAAGAGGAGGTGGACAAACTCAAAGCCAATAGGTTCGTCCGCGACGCCCTCTACCGTCAATGGGTATCTAACCCAGTGCTAGTGAAGAAAGCAAATGGAAAGTGGAGAACTTGTGTTGGTTACTCCGATGTGAATAAAGCATGCCCGATGGATAGTTTCCCTTTACCTAGAATCGACCAGCTCGTCGACTCTACCGCCAGACACGAATTATTGTCATTTATGGATGCGTACTCAGGATACAATCAGATCCCGATGCACATTCCAGACCAAGAGCACATCAGTTTTGTCACAAATATGGGGCTATATTGCAACGTAGTTATGCCCTTTGGATTGATAAACGCGGGAGCAACTAATCAGTGTCTGGTGAATCGAATGTTTAAGGACCAGATCGGTAAGACGATGGAAATCTATGGATGACATGCTCGTGAAGTCCCGGCAGTCAAACGACCATATCCGAGACTTAGCAGAAATGTTTGATATACTCAAACATTACGGTATGAAGATCAACCCCTTGAAGTGCTCTTTTGGCATGGCATCATGAAAGTTCTTGGGTTTCATTGTGAATGCACGTGGAACTGAAGCTGACTCGAAAAAGATTCAGGCTATTCGGGACATACAATTGCCCAGAACTATAAAGCAAGTACAAAGTGTGATGACCCAACTTTCCACTCCCGGAAAATCGCATCATCAATTAAGAAAGAAAAGGATAGAAGAAGAAAAGAAAGAAGAGAAAGAAGAAACAACACTAGAATCTCAACAGCGGAACGAATAAATTATATTAATAACATAAGTGTTATATAGTATACATCAAATATCAGAGTACACAGACATATACAACACATACTAGACAGTTATAAACATCTGTCTAGTTATTACAACTCAACACATACACAACTCAGAGATACCAACACAACGGAAAATTATATAACTATACGCAGAAGCCTCCTGCTCCATATGCTCCTCCACAATTCGTCAAGCTAACCTGAATCCTAACCTGAATTCCCTTGGCTACTCGTAAAAATTTGAGTACCCAAGAGTTATGGAAAAAACAGAAATAACTCCGGGTCAGACATGGGTCTGGTGTGAGTAACAGGTTAAAGTTGCTTAACTTTGAAAAACCTTTGAAAAGAAAAGGTATCACGTGAGACTTCCCACACATAAACATGGAAAAGTTTTTACCTTACACTAACCAAAACATTTGATAGGAAATCCGATGATATTATAATAGTGTCTAGGGATTTCAAGTAAATAAGAAATAGCCAAAATTGTTACATCATTAAATTCCAGCTACTAGCCACAAAAGTGGGTAATACAATCAAAACCGTTGGCACTTATTGGATTTTGGATTCCATCAATGGCTGGGCTACTGGGGGTACCGCCCGTCACAGTACGTGGCCTAGATCACCGTAACGAGGATTACTCCCTTCATCCCCTGCAACACAAAGCCGGACCCGTTCCTTACTGAACAGTTCCAAACAAGACAACCCCGCAGTTGTGATCAGCAACCGCACCACTAAGCCGAAAATATAAAGGGACCTCTAGACAGGGATAAATCTTGCTCTCAAGTGGGTGCTACCCATGAAGCTTTGCTGCACCTCCCCTGTTTTAGCCATTCCCGGTTGATGAGGCCTGAGGCTGCGATTACCTTTATAGGACATATCACTTAGAATGCTCATCGTCCACCTGACGATGTTCTGAAAGCATTCGATGCATACAAGTTCGTTCCGGGTTTGAACGAAACCGAAGGCATTATCTCGTTACACTCGTATTGGAATCATCCTCAGAGTTAACGACAATAACCCTTGCACTCTGAATCACCATCTCGAATCTATAAGCACTATTCCGTCAAACTCATTACGGAATCACCCACAGAGTTATACTGACGTATAGCCCTTACACCTCGAGTCTTCACTCGCTCCATTTGGGTTAACGACCTAACGTTATTTGGAATCGATGTGGTTTTCGGATATCCAAATATGGAAACCCGATCCCGGTCTCATCGAAATCCAAAGCGTGTTTTTTAAGGTCCAAGTTTTTTTAAGTTTAAAACAATTCAATTCATTATCTAAATATACACAGATAGATAATCCACAATACAATAGATAATTCAACATTATCATTAACAACAGATAATTTATACCAAACAGGTAATCTATATTATCATCCAAAAACAACTAATGTATCCATATCACATACACTACTCATCTCATAACTGAGATTACAAACCATACATGGCAATCAATACCAATCATCAAACATAAGCAACTATCTAATGATCATTCCATTCTATAATTAATTTAAAATGTATTAAATTAATAACTTAATCTTTAATTAGTTTAAAATGAATTAAATTAATTACTTCATCATCAAAATCCTGCTTATCTTAATCTTCAATTGATAACAAGTCAATTTTATAACTCATCATCTCATTATCCATTTCACTTAATCATTTTTTTGATTAACCATCTCTAATTACAATAAGTAATAGCATTTAATATTAATTATATCTTAATTAATCAATTCCAAATTTCATCATTAATTAATTAATTAAAGATTTCTAACTACAATTAATCAATCTCTAAATATAAATTAATTACATAAGTAATTCATCTACAATTTAAAACCATATATATTAATCACCCATGATTAATAATCAGTAATTAACTACTTAATTACTCATCCCAAAATTAATTACCCTTAATTAATTATCTTCAATTAATCCTTGATTAATTCTAAAGTAATTTAAATTTAAATTACTTCTACAATAAATATCTTGATTACATTCTGTAATTATTAATTAATTACTTCTCTAAACAATTACAATTCATAAATTACATAAAGTAATTATCAATAATCCACAAATGTTTAAATTAATTAGACTTAATTAATCTAAACTAATCACCTTAATTAAATTAATTATACCAAGTAATTAATTCATTAATTACTCCATTAAGTAATTAGACAATTGATTATTATTAATTAATTAATCTAATTAATTATCAAAAATTAATCACATTAATTAATTGTTAATTAATCTTAAGTTAATGACCTTCATTAACATTTCTTAAATACTAAATTAAGAATTAACTTCAATTAATCATTATTAATTAATTAATCTTTAATTATCATTTAATTAATCTCTAATTATTAATTAATAAAGTGTTAATTAAAATCTTAATCATTAATCACTTGATTAATCATAAATTAAAATTTAATTAATCATCCTTAATTATAGATTAATTAACCTTAATTAATTAATCTCAAATCTTAATTAATTAACTTAAAAATTATTAATTACTTGATTAATCATCCACATTATTAATTAATTAAATAATTAATATTCATCTTAATTACCTTAATAATTAAATGAATCCAATCATTTAATTTTATTTATCTTTTAGATAAACATTTCTTATTTAATTAAGCATTTAAAAAACAAAATGTTTTTAAATTTACTTTAAAATTCTATTTAACTTCATTTTAAACTTAAGACTCAAATTCATTTTAAATAATACAAAACTAAATCTTATATTTAAAACATCTACCTTATCAATAAGTTAAAACAATTTAAATTACAAATTCAATTTAAATTCAAATCAATTAAAAAATTACTTCAAAATTGAAATACAACTTCCAAACTCATTTTAGTTTTAACTCTTTAAAATTCTTTCTACAATTTACACCTTCAATTCAAATGCAAATCATTTAATCATTTAAAAGCAATTTAAATTTAAACCTTTATTTTAAATTCTGAAGTTTAAAATTTATTCCAGATTTAAAAAATCAGATTTGAATTCACTTTGAATTTCTAATTTAAATATTTAACCTTCCAATTCAAATGCAAAACACATATGCATTTACACTTGTAAGTTTGAAACCAAATTTAAATTTAAAAACATAAATGATTTCAAATCTCAGAAAATCAAATTTGAATTCATATTCAAATTTCAAATTAAAAACTCAGTTAAAATCTCCACCTGCAAATTTAAATTTACCTTTACATATAAAAACAGAAAACAGTTTTCTGTTTATTTAAAAACCAAACTTTGAAATTTTCTGAAATTAAATTATTTCTAAAAAACCAGAATTCAAACTCATTTGAATTCATGTTTGAATTCAGTTTTAAAATCCTAAGTTAAAAATTGTAATTTGCAATTTCCTTTTACTTAAATTTTTAATAAGCCTGAAAAACAGGTTTCCTGCTCCTTTTTTTTTTATTTTAAACCAAATTTGAATTACTGCATTCAAATTATTTCAATCATCAGAATTCAAACTTTTTGAATTCATCTTTAGATTCAGTTTTAATCCTAGGTTCAATTTCCAGATTTAAATTTAAACTTGGCTTTTAAAAATTCTTAAAAACAGAACAGGTTTTGTTTTCTACCTGAAACACCAATACTTGAACATCCCTATTTGACTTCGAGTCAATTCCCTACCTGCTTCGAGTTTTCCCTCAAGAATCCCGAGACCATCCCGAGACAAAAATCTCTGCAACCAACAACATCACAAACCTGCACAACATCATCACTGTGCACCCACCTCCTCTATCCAGCCACCTCTAACCCTCATCTCTGACCATCCCCTATCGATCAGTGACAACACTTAAATCTTTAAACCCCCAGATCCCCTGAGATCAACTTGAATTTAAATTCAAGTTTTAAAACTAAAACCTGAAACATTAACCCCACTGCAGTGTCTAACCTGTCAACATCCAATTCTCCTCTTCCCGACCATCATCAACTTCCATACTCCGGTGACTACTCCATCAACCCATCATCTATCAATACCCAAAGTATCTCTGAACTCGATTCATTGATGAAGCTGCAGTCGAACAAAATCAATGACCCATATAAACTAGGGTTCTTACTGCAATTTCCAATTTACAACCCAATAATGACAAGTAACCCAAATTCCTAATTTTCCCATAATCCCTGATAGATACACTATCTTCATAAACAATTTCAACCAAATCCATTGCAGGATTCAACAGAACTTGACCAAAATGAAAATGCAATTAATTTGGAACCGCACCTTATTTAGAACACAATAAATTTTAATTTTTGATTTAAAATTCTTGCATTCACTTGATGTTTTGAGTTCTACTCCTAAAACATTGATTTGCAATGTTTTATATATTTACTTATAAAATTTCCTATACTCTGTTACTTATTCCAGTAAGTAAAATTTTAAATTTTACCTTAATAAAATCCTAAAATCCAAACTATAAAACTAGCCTACCATCTTATTTAAATTCTCAAAATTTAACACAGACAAATTTAAGATATAAGAATTTAATTAGTAACTTGAACTAGGAAACAAAACATGACATAGCAATTTAAGCATGCATATATCAGACAGTAAGTATTGAACACATGAGCATTTTTTTATTTCAGCATGCAATAAACTATAACCTTAAGTTTTAAAAAGAATAGTTACTCACCTATATTGCAAAATGCAGAGCACCATCCAGATTTTAGCATGCAGTAGCTTGAATGCCTTTAAACTTGAATGTTGCTTTTTAAAACATGCAGGCTTGTATTTGTAGTTTCAGATCCAGATTGTCTTGAAAACATGAATGCAGACCTTCATGCTTAAAATTGAAATGCAGGCTTCAACTTGATGTAATTTGCATGTTCCAGAGTTTTGAAAAAAAAATGAATTAATGCAGATCTTTTGTTTCAGATCAAATGCAGGTTTGGATTTTGCATTATGAGGAGCTACAGGCTTTGTTCAGAGGATGCAGACTTGAATATGGTTTTGATGAATTTGTTCATGCAGATTTATTTATTATGGATGTGAGAATGAAGTTTGGTCTTTCTTGATTAAAGAATGAAAAAAAAAATGAATATGAATGAAGAAGCAAGATAATATAAAGGTAATTTTCAGATTTAATGAATTAAAAGAAAATAAAATAAAATTGGCACTTGTCCTAAGCTATCAACACATGTTTAACTATGCTTTGATAAACTTACACGTCTTTTTTTAAATGATTAGTTATTTAATTAAGTGTTAATGAATGTTTAAATTAAATTAATTAGTTCTTATACCTTTAAACAATTAAAATAAATTTATGAAAGATGTTACAACTTATATGAATACATGTTTCATATTTTAAATTGCATTTTATATTTCAATTTAAATTTACAAATCTCATTTTATAAATTAATAGTTTAAAAAGAAAAACACAAACATTTTATAACTTATTTTAAATATTCAACTTGAATTAAAATGAATTTTAAACTAATTAAAACAATTTTCTTATATTTAAAATCATATAGTATTTTATTAAATATTTTTGAAAAGCTTAATATTATAAATAAATCACAATTCCTATTTTCAAACATTAAAACTATGCTATACCAATTAAAATAAAAATCAACTTATCAATTTATAATATATACAAATACATATACATTATGAAATAGAAAACAATTTTATCAGTTTATTAAAAATAAATTCAAAAATTAAATATTTAAATAAAGAAAATTATTAAATCAAATCAAATTTATAAAAAAAAATTATCAATTCAATTTAAATTTAAACCCAGATTATTAAATTTAAATTGTCCAAAATTCCGGGATATTACAATCCTTCCCCTTAAAAGAATTTCGTCCCCGAAATTTAAAACAAAGGTAATTTAATAATCTATTTACAGATTTTATTTTAAAATATAGCATATGTTAATCATATGCTAACAACCAACGCAACCAATTCACACAATCAGAACAAATCTAATTATCCAAAAGAATTTTGGATAAAACCTTCACGAGTTTCCCCGGTATATATATATATCGGGATGCTCGCTCTATAGAATCCAAACAATCAAAATTACTAAGCTATAAAGCTCCTAACAACAATTCTATACAGAATATCAGACTACAGACGAGTCTGACTCAACAACCAAACCATCATAAACTACTGGTTCTACAACCAGAAATATCAAACACGTACTCCCTTAGAGATACGTGAAACACTCTGAATCCCAGTTATCCAAACTGGCAATTCAACTCTAAAAAACCAAACACTGATCTAACCCATCACAGAAAAAACCAAAACACTACGGAGCTAGCTTCCCAAACTTATAGCTCCTTGAATCAGAGAAAACTTATCCCAAATCAAATCTCCGATTCCAAAATCCAAATTCTCTGCCTCTTATCCATAAAAACTCTTCGGACGATCCTGGGCTACCAACATCCATTCTGATCAGCTTAACTCTTGCCGATTCCATTAGAAACAGACTGAATCAAAACAATTCAATGATCTCCTCAAGACCAATCCAAAACCAAGAATACACATCCTGCTTCTCAACAAAAGAAGACAGAACAACTTCTCTCATCCGAGAAACAAAACAGAAGCACGTCCAAACTGCTTCCGCTGCACAACTCTGATCCGAAACAGAAGAAAATGCTGAAGAAGAGCACAAGCACAGACTAACAACCAGCACAGAAATATGATTCCACATATCCACAAAGAAAACTCAGATGTTCCACCCAAACCTGAGTTTCTTCACCAACTCCTATCTCAAGGAACCATCTATCTACTAACTGAACCACCAGTTCCATCCTGAAAAGGAAACACGATCTCCAGATGCAAACAAACTCTGACTTCCCGGAAGAAAATCCGGACAATCTCCAACAAACACAGGAGAACACACTATCGCAAGTCACTTTTGCGATCAACTCAGCCTATATCCAAAGAAAACTGTTCTCTCTCTACCAAACAGAACAGCTTATGCTGGCTCAGCCAACTTACCAGAGAAAAAGATCTACTCTGCTGCTTCTGAACTCCACTTCAGAAAAACTACTCAGCCAGAAGACTCCTATCCAACTTAGAACATTCTGCTAAACACAGTCACATCACCGAGCAGACTCACTTCTTACTCTTGTTCCAAAGAAACATCTTCGGAAATATCCATAGTCACGTCATCTCATCACGCAGCTACTACTTCATGGGATATCAAAATATCATCACTCACTTGCTTCTGCCCTATCGTCAGATCATAACTCAATTCTACACTTCAAAGATGAACTCCGAACCTCAATAGGTTTCCTTCAGAGATCGATGAAGTACTTCATCACTACGGAATTCACTCGAGACGGTATTAGGTCTACAGTCTCGACAAATACACTTCCAACCTCATCCATCAAATTTCAACCAACGGTAGTCGTGTTACACACACTTCTACCTCATCTACCTTTATAACTATATTGGATAAACCCGAACAGGTAATCCAACAAATAGGTAAAACCAGTTATATATATATATATATAATAAAAATACAAATACGCTCTCTCAAGATAGACACCACTACAGAGCCTAGGTATTCACTCAACCTAACGCTCTGATACCAGCTGTGACGACCCAACTTTCCACTCCTGGAAAATCGCATCATCAATTAAGAAAGAAAGGGATAGAAGAAGAAAAGAAAGAAGAGAAAGAAGAAACAACACCAGAATCTCAACAGCGGAACGAATAAATTATATTAATAACATAAGTGTTACATAGTATACATCAAATATCAGAGTACACAGACATATACAACACATACTAGACAGTTATAAACATCTGTCTAGTTATTACAACTCAATACATACACAACTCAGAGATACCAACACGGCGGAAAACTATATAACTATACGCAGAAGCCTCCTGCTCCATATGCTCCTCCACAATTCGTCAAGCTAACCTGAATCCTAACCGGAATTCCCTTGGCTACTCGTAAAAATTTGAGTACCCAAGAGTTATGGAAAAAACAGAAATAACTCCGGGTCAGACATGGGTCTGGTGTGAGTAACAGGTTAAAGTTGCTTAACTTTGAAAAACTTTTGAAAAGAAAAGGTATCACGTAAGACTTCCCACACATAAACATGGAAAAGTTTTTACCTTACGCTAACCAAAACATTTGATAGGAAATCCGATGATATTATAATAGTGTCTAGGGTTTTCAAGTAAATAAGAAATAGCCGAAATTGTTACATGATTAAATTCCAGCTACTAGCCACAAAAGTGGGTAATACAATCAAAACCGTAGGCACTTATTGGATTTTGGATTCCATCAATGGCTGGGTTACTGGGGTACCGCCCGTCACAGTACGTGGCCTAGATCACCGTACCGAGGATTACTCCCTTCATCCCCTGCAACACAAAGCCGGACCCGTTCCTTACTGAACAGTTCCAAACAAGACAACCCCGCAGTTGTGATCAGCAACCGCACCACTAAGCCGAAAATATAAAGGGACCTTTAGACAGGGATAAATCTTGCTCTCAAGTGGGCACTACCCACGAAGCTTTGCTGCACCTCCCCTGTTTTAGCCATTCCCGGTTAATGAGGCCTGAGGCTACGATTGCCTTTATAGGACATATCACTTAGAATGCTCATCGTCCACCTGACGATGTTTTGAAAGCATTCGATCCATACAAGTTCGTTCCGGGTTCGAACGAAACCAAAGGCATTATCTCGTTACACTCGTATTGGAATCATCCTCAGAGTTAATGACAATAACCCTTGCACTCTGAATCACCATCTCGAATCTATAAGCACTATTCCGTCAAACTCATTACGGAATCACCTACAGAGTTATACTGACGTATAGCCCTTACACCTCAAGTCTTCACTCGCTCCATTTGGGTTAACGACCTAACGTTATTTGGAATCGATGTGGTTTTCGAATATCCAAATATGGAAACCCAATCCTGGTCTCATCGAAATCCAAAGCGTGTCTTTTAAGGTCCAAGTTGTTTTAAGTTTAAAACAATTCAATTCATTATCTAAATATACACAAATAGATAATCCACAATACAATAGATAATTCAACATTATCATTAACAACGGATAATTTATACCAAACAGGTAATCTATATTATCATCCAAAAACAACCAACGTATCCATATCACATAGACTACTCATCTCATAACTGAGATTACAAACCATACATGGCAATCAATACCAATCATCAAACATAAGCAACTATCTAATGATCATTCCATTCTATAATTAATTTAAAATGTATTAAATTAATTACTTAATCTCTAATTAGTTTAAAATGAATTAAATTAATTACTTCATCATCAAAATCCTGCTTATCTTAATCTTCAATTGATAACAAATCAATTTTATAACTCATCATCTCATTATCCATTTCACTTAATCATTTTTTTGATTAACCATCTCTAATTACAATAAGTAATTAGCATTTAATATTAATTATATCTTAATTAATCAATTCCAAATTACATCATTAATTAATTAATTAATGATTTCTAACTACAATTAATCAATCTCTAAATATAAATTAATTACATAAGTAATTAATCTACAATTTAAAACCATATATATTAATCACCCATGATTAATAATCAGTAATTAACTACTTAATTACTCATCCCAAAATTAATTACCCTTAATTAATTATCTTCAATTAATCCTTGATTAATTCTAAAGTAATTTAAATTTAAATTACTTCTACAATAAAAATCTTGATTACATTCTGTAATTATTAATTAATTACTTCTCTAAACAATTACAATTCACAAATTACATAAAGTAATTATCAATAATCCACAAATGTTTAAATTAATTAGACTTAATTAATCTAAACTAAGCACCTTAATTAAATTAATTATACCAAGTAATTAATTCATTAATTACTCCATTAAGTAATTAGACAATTGATTATTATTAATTAATTAATCTAATTAATTATCAAAAATTAATAACATTAATTAATTGTTAATTAATCTTAAGTTAATGACCTTCATTAACATTTCTTAATTACTAAATTAAGAATTAACTTCAATTAATCATTATTAATTATCAATTAATTAATCTTTAATTATCATTTAATTAATCTCTAATTATTAATTAAAATCTTAATCATTAATCACTTGATTAATCATAAATTAAAATTTAATTAATCATCCTTAATTATAGATTAATTAACCTTAATTAATTAATCTCAAATCTTAATTAATTAACTTAAAAATTATTAATTACTTGATTAATCATCCACATTATTAATTAATTAAATAATTAATATTCATCTTAATTACCTTAATAATTAAATGAATCCAATCATTTAATTTTATTTATCTTTTAGATAAACATTTCTTATTTAATTAAGCATTTAAAAAACAAAATGTTTTTAAATTTACTTTAAAATTCTATTTAACTTCATTTTAAACTTAAGACTCAAATTCATTTTAAATAATACAAAACTTAATCTTATATGTTAAAACATCTACCTTATCAATAAGTTAAAACAATTTAAATTACAAATTCAATTTAAATTCAAATCAATTTAAAAATTACTTCAAAATTGAAATACAACTTCCAAACTCATTTTAGTTTTAACTCTTTAAAATTCTTTCTACAATTTACATCTTCAATTCAAATGCAAATCATTTAATCATTTAAAAGCAATTTAAATTTAAACCTTTATTTTAAAATCTGAAGTTTAAAATTTATTCCAGATTTAAAAACTCAGATTTGAATTCACTTTGAATTTCTAATTTAAATATTTAACCTTCCAATTCAAATGCAAAACACATTTCGTTTACACTTGTAAGTTTGAAACCAAATTTAAATTTAAAAATATAAATGATTTCAAATCTCATAAAATCAAATTTGAATTCATATTCAAATTTCAAATTAAAAACTCAGTTAAAATCTCCACCTGCAAATTTAAATTTACCTTTACATATAAAAACAGAAAACAGTTTTCTGTTTATTTAAAAACCAAAGTTTGAAATTTTCTAAATTTAAATTATTTCTAAAAAACCAGAATTCAAACTCATTTGAATTCATGTTTGAATTCATTTTTAAAATCCTAAGTTAAAAATTGTAATTTGCAATTTCCTTTTACTTAAATTTTTAATAAGCCTGAAAAACAGGTTTCCTGCTCCTTTTTTTTATTTTAAACCAAATTTGAATTACTGCATTCAAATTATTTCAATCATCAGAATTCAAACTTTTTGAATTCATCTTTAGATTCAGTTTTAATCCTAAGTTCAATTTCCAGATTTAAATTTAAACTTGGCTTTTAAAAATGCTTAAAAACAGAACAGGTTCTGTTTTCTACCTGAAACACCAATACTTGAACTTCCCTATTTGACTTCGAGTCAATTCCCTACCTGCTTCGAGTTTTCCCTCAAGAATCCCGAGACCATCCCGAGACAAAAATCTCTGGAACCAACAACATCACAAACCTGCACAACATCATCACTGTGCACCCACCTCCTCTATCCAGCCACCTCTGACCCTCATCTCTGACCATCCCCTATAGATCAGTGACAACACTTAAATATTTAAACCCCCAGATCCCCTGAGATCAACTTGAATTTAAATTCAAGTTTTGAAACTAAAACCTGAAACATTAACCCCACTGTAGTGTCTAACCTGTCAACATCCAATTCTCCTCTTCCCGACCATCATCAACTTCCATACTCCGGTGACTACTCCATCAACCCATCATCTATCAATACCCAAAGTATCTCTGAACTCGATTCATTGATGAAGCTGCAGTCGAACAAAATCAATGACCCATATAAACTAGGGTTCTTACTGCAATTTCCAATTTACAACCCAATAATGACAAGTAACCCAAATTCCTAATTTTCCCATAATCCCTGATAGATACACTATCTTCATAAACAATTTCAACCAAATCCATTGCAGGATTCAACAGAACTTGACCAAAATGAAAATGCAGTTAATTTGGAACCGCACCTTATTTAGAACACAATAAATTTTAATTTTTGATTTAAAATTCTTGCATTCACTTGATGTTTTGAGTTCTACTCCTAAAACATTGATTTGCAATGTTTTATATATTTACTTATAAAATTTCCTATACTCTGTTACTTATTCCAGTAAGTAAAATTTTAAATTTTACCTTAATAAAATCCTAAAATCCAAACTATAAAACTAGCCTACCATCTTATTTAAATTCTCAAAATTTAACACAGACAAATTTAAGATATAAGAATTTAATTAGTAACTTGAACTAGGAAACAAAACAGGACATAGCAATTTAAGCATGCATATATCAGACAGTAAGTATTGAACACATGAGCATTTTTTTATTTCATCGTGCAATAAACTATAACCTTAAGTTTTAAAAAGAATAGTTACTCACCTATATTGCAAAATGCAGAGCACCATCCATATTTTAGCATGCAGTAGCTTGAATGCCTTTAAACTTGAATGTTGCTTTTTAAAACATGCAGGCTTGTATTTGTAGTTTCAGATCCAGATTGTCTTGAAAACATGAATGCAGACCTTCATGCTTAAAATTGAAATGCAGGCTTCAACTTGATGTAATTTGCATGTTCCAGAGTTTTGAAAAAAAAAAGAATTAATGCAGGTCTTTTGTTTCAGATCAAATGCAGGTTTGGATTTTGCATTATGAGGAGCTACAGGCTTTGTTCAGAGGATGCAGACTTGAATATGGTTTTGATGAATTTGTTTATGCAGATTTATTTATTATGGATGTGAGAATGAAGTTTGGTCTTTCTTGATTAAAGAATGAAAAAAAAATGAATATGAATGAAGAAGCAAGATAATATAAAGGTAATTTTCAGATTTAATGAATTAAAAGAAAATAAAATAAAATTGACACTTGTCCTAAGCTATCAACACATGTTTAACTATGCTTTGATAAACTTACATGTCTTTTTTTAAATGATTAGTTATTTAATTAAGTATTAATGAATGTTTAAATTAAATTAATTAGTTCTTATACCTTTAAACAATTAAAATAAATTTATGAAAGATGTTACAACTTATATGAATACATGTTTCATATTTTAAATTGTATTTTATATTTCAATTTAAATTTACAAATCTAATTTTATAAATTAATAGTTTAAAAAGAAAAACACAAACATTTTATAACTTATTTTAAATATTCAACTTGAATTAAAATGAATTTTAAACTAATTAAAACATTTTTCTTATATTTAAAATCATATAGTATTTTATAAAATATTTTTGAAAAGCTTAATATTATAAATAAATCACAATTCCTATTTTCAAACATTAAAACTATGATATACCAATTAAAATAAAAATCAACTTATCTATTTATAATATATACAAATACATATACATTATTAAATAGAAAACAATTTTAACAGTTTATTAAAAATAAATTCACAAATTAAATATTTAAATAAAGTAAATTATTAAATCAAATCAAATTTATAAAAAAAAATTCAATTCAATTTAAATTTAAACCCAGATTATTAAATTTAAATTGTCCAAAATTCCGGGATATTACACAAAGCTTGAACGGAAAGGTAGCAGCGCTGAGCCGATTCATATCCAGAGCCACAGGTAAGTGCATTCCTTTCTTTGATGCGATGAAGAAGGGAAAAAGGAATTTCGAGTGGACATCTGACCGCGAGGAAGCATTCCAAGTTCTGGTAAGACATTTGGAGAGCCCCCAGTGCTATCGAAACCAATAGACCATGAAATGTTGTATGCGTACTTGGAAGTATCCCAACATGCTATCAGTACGGCTTTGGTTCGTGAAGAGGACCGAGTTCAAAAACCAGTTTACTATGTTAGTAAACGTCTGACGGGGCAGAAAAAACTATCCCAAGATCGATAAATTGGCCTATTGCTGGGTGATTGCATCACGCAAGCTTCGCCCATATTTTCAGGCACACCTAATCAGTGTTTACACTGATCAACCCTTGCGTCAGATGCTCCAACGAACGGAAACTTCTGGAAGAATGTTAAAATGGAATATCGAGATGAGTCAGTTTGATATTACTTACTTCCGCGAAAGGCCATATAGGGACAAGCGCTAGCGGATTTCATCGCTGAATTCACCATAACAGACGAATCAAACGGCTGCAATGTCATACCTCCCGTCCGTTGGAAGATGTACACCAATGGGGCATCTAATGACTGTTGTTCAGGGGTTGGCATAGTTCTTGTAACTCCTGAAAACCGATCAGTTTGCTACGCGTTGAAGCTCGAATTCACAGCAACCAATAACGAAGCCGGGTATGAAGCATTGATTGTCGGCTTAAGATCCATCAAAGAATTGGGAATAAGATCGGTTGAAATCTTTTACGACTCCAACTGGTGGTGTATCAAGTGCGTGGAGACTACCAAGCAAAGGGGCAGAGACTTGCTCCGTATATTGCCCAAGTTCAGGAGATGCTAGCGAATCTCGAGTATTATGATATTTCATATGTTGAACAAAACAGAGCAGCTGATTCATTGGCAAAATTTGCAAGCACTGGCGATGCGCAGCAGATGGGATTGTTTCCCGTTGAAACCTTACATGTTCCGAGCATAAATATAATGGAGGTAGATTTCATGTTAGAAACAGAAATCGAGAAGGAGTCATGGATGACCCCATTCAAGCAGTACTTGTTACACGGGCCGTGCCCGAAAGAAGGAGCGAAAGATGATAAGTCATTCGTAAGGCTTCTCGTTATGTAATGCAGGATGGAATAATGTATCGGAGGGGTTTCTCGACCACATTGCTCCGGTGCATTTCCCATGATGAGATGAAATGAGTCCTGATGGAAGTCCATGAAGGTGAATGTGGCGACCATACCGGGGGGCAGATGTTAGCAAAGAAAATCCTCCGCTATGGATACTATTGGCAAACTGTAAATCGGGATGCCGCAGACTACGTAAGAAGATGTGACAAATTCCAGAAGTATGCAAAAATCCCAAGATCTCCGCCGACGAAACGCACACAAATGGTTAGTCCTTGGCCATTTGCAATGTGGCGGGTCGATATAGTCGGTTCCTTACCCCTATCCAAAGGTGGTGCAAAATACGCGATTGTTGCGGTCGATTACTTTACCAAGTGGGCAGAAGCAGAGCCTTTGACCACTATCACCACCAAGAAAGTCATTAATTTCGTTGTACGAAATATCATATACCGCTTTGGCCTGCCACGACCATCGTTACAGACAATGGAACTCAGTTTGAAAGCAAAGAGTTCAGGGAATTTTGCCAAAAATATGGTATTGAGAAAAAATTTGCAGCAGTTGCTCATCCGAAAGATAAGGGACAAGCGAAGGACGTAAACAAGATAATCAAATCCATATTGGAAAAACGTTTGGAAAAGGCTAGAGGCAAGTGGGTAGATGAGCTTCCGATAGCACTTTGGGCTTACAGAACCACCCACTAGTCTGCGACTGGCCACACTCCATTCGCATTAGCATATGGCATGGAAGCTGTCATACCCATGGAACTTGAAGTCCCATCACATCGGGTAACTTATTATGACCTGAGTCAAATCAAGATCTCTTGCTAGAATCGTTGGACTTCATTGATGAAAAACGCAAAGAAGCTAATTTAAGAGCGGCCGTGTACAAGTGTCGAGTTGCTGGATATTATAATGAAAAAGTCCGATCGAGAATCTTTGGCGTGGGTGATCTCATTTTGAATCGAGTTTTTCCAGTTCCATCACACATGAGCCCCGCATGGGAAGGTCCATACGTCATTGAACTGAAGCTTGGAGAAGGAACTTTCAAGCTAGCAACCGTCGATGGTGCAACACTCCCCCGAGCATGGAATGGTGAACATTTGCGGCATTATTACACTTAGTTCATTTCTATCATATTTTAGTTGCATTTATTTCCAGCAAGTTTTTATTCCTAGTTTACGGCATGTAAAAAGACAATTTAGCTTATTTGCATTAATAAAAGCTTGAAGCATTTCTTTTTCCTATTAATTGCGGATGTTCCTGTGTATGATAATGCTGTAATAAATGACTAAGAGATAAATTACTCTGTCTGGCATACGAACGAGTATAAACGATTCAAAATCTCCAAGTCCTCGGAGTGCGGACTGGAGTACTCTAAGTCCCCAGAGTGCAGACTCGAGTATAAATGACTAAAATTCTCCAAGTCCTCGAAGTGCGGACTGGAGTACTCTAAGTCCCCAGAGTGCGGACTCGAGTATAAACGACTAAAAATCTTCAAGTCCCCGGAGTGCGGACTTGAGTACTTTAAGTCCCCAGAGTGCGGACTCGAGTATAAACGACTCAAAATCTCCAAGTCCCCGGAGTGCGGATTGGAGTACTCTAAGTCCCCAAAGTGCGGACTCGAGTACAAGCGACTCGAAGCCTCCAAGTCCCTGGAGTGCGGAATGGAGTACTCTAAGTCCTCAGAGTGCGGACTCGAGTATAAACCACTCAAAATCTTCAAGTCCCTAGAGTGCGGACTGGAGTACTCTAGGTTCCCAGAGTGCGGACTCGAGTATAAACGACTCAAAATCTCCAAGTCCCCGGAGTGCAGACTAGAGTACTCTATGTCCCCAAGGTGCAGACTCGAGTATAAATGACTAAAAATCTCCACGTCCCCAGAGTGCGGACTGGAGTGCCCTGAGTCCCCGGGGTGCGGATCAGAGTATAAACGACTGAGAATCTCCAATTCCCTAGAGTGCGGATTAGCGTACTGTAAGTCCCCGAAGTGCGGACCAGAGTATAAACGATTTAAATGTCCAAGTCCCCTGAGGGCGGATTGGATATAAATGACTTGAAGTCATCGAGCCCTTGGCGTATGGATTGGAAAATATTCTAAGTCCCCAGAGCGTGGGATAAAAGAATGTGCAAGTACCAAAAAAATTTGTCAACTTGTTTGAAGATGAATCAAGAAGTTCACGTAACTCGCAGTAGCGGGGGTTTTGACCATGGTTATATAAAAAACAAAACAACAACAGTCCTCCGAGAGGGAAAAGACCTAAGTTTTGTTCATCACAAATAATTTTATTTACATGAACTACGAAAATAAAAATAATTGCATAATCTAAACTAGCTCTTATTGAACGAGAGCGAAGACTACTTTTTCGACTTCTTCAACTTTTTGCCAGATGACTCCTCCCCGGTACGTTTACCCTTGATAGCTTTCTTTGACGGGGGAGTGATAGCTGAAGAAGTACGAGGAACATCCATGGGTTTGGACCCGCCTGGGAGGATGACCTTCAACGGCTTGTTCAAAGGATCATCCAGGTCCACAGCTTGAGGTTCGACCTTGATCTTGACCATCTTTTCCTTCTCTTTCTCAAGATGCTCCTTCATGCTCAGTTCGGATGTGTGCTTAGAGACAGCTGTAATTTAAACTTCATAACTCCCATCGACGGGAGAGGAAGTCTCATATTTGTCCTCATCAAGCGCTCTGATCACCTGAGCATCTGGACCGATAGCCTCTCCTACGTGAGTGGCTTCACTCATTTTTTCCCTTACCTCCTTGGCGACATCGCCCCTTGTAATGGGCTCAAGATCAGAACGGCCTGCATAAAATCTTGAAAAGAAAGTATTAGAATGCAATAGCTTCTGGTGAAAAATGAAAACTCTTGGAATGTTAAAGCAAAAGAGTTGCCTACCAGGTTACGACTGGCTCTCAACCGTCTGGGATCTTACCCTCTGGAATAGGGGACAAAACGGGAACGCCAAGGCCGAGGTTCTCCGGGTCATAGCTGATGTGCTGTTCAAAAGGATCGAGTATCGGCCGACCGGCCGGTTGGGTAGGCACACGAGCTGGAGACTCGATCCCGGATGGACAGACTATAACTTATTTCCCTTTCGTTGAGGAGGAGCCTTTGCAATAAAGGGCTTTGGCTGCTGACAGGTCCGAAGGCTCGTTTCCCTTAAGGAATTATTTTATCAAAGCCCCCTCATCAACCTCCTCGATACCGTGTTCGACCTACTTGATCTCTATTAAGGTTTCCCATGCTTCGGCTAAAGATTTGAGATAGCCCTCGCCTAGAAAAGTTAAGTCCCAGTGCATAAGAATGCGAGCATTGAATTCGGCGATAAGCTGGGTTGAACATGCTTTTGACCTCTTCCCTGCCTTCTTCCTTGGCCGCCTCAAGACGGGTGTCGATCTCCATAAATGCTATCTTATTTCCCTCTTCATGGGCTTCATTCTTCAGCACCTCAACTTTATAAAGCTCACCCTCAAGTTTCGCCTTTAGGAGTCGCGTTGCAACGAGCTCGTCGAAATACCATTGCGACTCTTCTTGTGCAGTAATCTTCTCTTCTTTCTCTTTGCGAAGTCACTCCTCAAGTTCTTTGACTTGGAGGCAGAATGCATCCCTCTCTTTTTGCACCGAGTCTTTCTCCAAACTTAAAGCCCTACAGCGTTGTACCGCCTCGTCGATTTCTTTTTTGTGAGTTGATTCCAATCGAGTAACGGCTTCGTTGGTATCTTTGGTGCTCTACTGGGCGGCCTCAAGCTAAGATTTGTAAGATGCAATCTCTTCGTCCTGAGCTTTGATAATGTCATTGTCATGAATAGCCTCAAGATTCAGGCGATCGATCTCATGTTGGCGTTCTATGGAGACCTCTGACACTTTCTCGGCAAGATGAACGAACGCATCATGCTGAACTATAAACATCATTAGTGTAGGCGGTAGCGCTCTGCTTGACATCTCCACAAATATGATGGATCGTCGGGAGAAACTTCAGACCATAAAAGCAGACTTTTGAAAATTTAACTTTAAGCTCGGCCAGTCTCTCCGATACTGTTGGATTTGTTGCAGGAATAGGAGGAGACGACTTTCAAAGTTCAGCTGTCCTGTAAGGATCCCGGGACAGTCATGTGGAAGAGGAATCAGAGTGCTGATCACGGGGAACATCGAATTGCGACCCCTTATGGCCATGCTTATCTCTTCTTTGCTCCGAGTGAGAAGAGGGATGTTGGTGGTATTTAGGCTGATAAAATGTTTTCTTCCAAAATGATGAGTCCCGAGAATGATAATCCCTATCGCCATCACCATCTCTGTCCTTACGTCTTTTGGAACCTGAGTCCCATCCAGAATGTTGGAAGATAGATGACCCGCGGAGACGATCAATTCCGTGTGTACGCCTCATGTCACCTGCACAGAATTTAAATAACAACGAATTAGCAAAGAGTAATAACATGACGAAAATTTAAGTGCAAGGTGGAGTGCATGTGTTTGTGTGTTTCCTAGTGTTTCCCCCCGACGGACTAGTTTCTTTACTAACGGGAGTTTTTTCTCCCTGAGTTTGGGCTTGAACGCCTGCATCGCCTCAGATGGATGAGTGAAGTTTAAGTGCCTCCAGATCGTCAAAATCATAATTAAGTAGATCGTCAGGTATGGAGAGGTTTGAGAGGCCCTTTAAAGAACTTTCTAAACGTTGTAAGAAAGCCTCTTTCTCTGTTCGAATAAGAGTAACTTTAGAGGTTGCGCCAACTTTTTCCCTCCTTATCTTGTACGTCAGTTTCTTTTTCGTCTTTGAAGGGGAAGATTACGTTTTGATGTCGTGAACTTCGACTATCGGGCCTTGAGTAGGACCAACGTTCTCATATTGTGCTTTGGGTGTTTCGGTTTCCTTGATCTCTCCTTCTTCTAGTGCGCAAGAGTGCTGAAGACTCAGCTTGCGTTTTCCCTTTGCCAGAGGAGGTCCTGGGTATGGTAACGCCTTGAGGAAGGCTTATCCGACGGCCTTCTGCCAACAGTCCAAATGTTGTAAGTGACTCATTCTAAATGAGAGTTCGGATCTCCCGTTCTTCGGCAGGAAGGGCTCTAATAGCTTCGACAGCTTCAGAATATCCACTGCCGTCATGACATCAATTGATACCTAAAAAGATGGAAAAAAGAGTTAGAAAAGACACGGCTTTGACCAAGTATGAATATCGATCCAGACAAAAGATTTACTTCCTTCCACCCATCTCCTCGCGAAACTAAGAGGGCAACGCACATAAAATCATTCCTGTTTGTACATGGAAAACTTGCTACATGCCCTAGTCAAGATCTGGCATTTGTGGTGCGACTCAAGAAACATGAAAGAGGGGCTATCTCTCCACTTCTAGATGATATATATATATATATATATCTGATGTCACCCGGGGTTGGTGGCCTAGAGAGGACATTCAAGAAGAGGATGTAGGTACCGTAGATGAAGGCATGACCGTTCGGGTGCAGTTGCGACGAGGCAATGTTGATGCATTGTAGCACATCCCGAAGAAATGTATTGAACAGGGGCATGCTGCCAACCCAGCACATGAACTTATTACAAGCTGTGTATCCGACTGGGGACAAGTGTGGATGATCGTGTCCAGATGGAACTAACACGTCATCAAAGGGGATTCCGTGGACATAGCATATCTGATGGAGCGCACTTTCATTAATCTTCGAAGACTATGAATCAACTGGGTTGTCCAAGAAAATTGATGCCTCCAGGTCATCATGAGCTAAGTTATGAGTAGGGGAAGTCGACGGGTTTGAAGTATCTGCGACTCCTTTTCTAGAAGACGGCCCAGGTCTATCTGAGATCGTGGCGGAGCTAGATTTCCTAGACATCTTTGACAGAGATTGAATCTAGTAGAGCACCTGTTTGAACTATACTTGAAAAATAATCGACGTTAGACCTAACAACATAAATATTCCCCTCGTGTGGTGTGTGAACTAGTGTGATGATTCAAATATAAGGGATGAGAAATCGAAAGTCACAGAGTTGATGGCATAAAGTTGAGCTCTGAACTGTCATATTCGAAGACCGTCATCGCAGGCCGTCTCCAAAAGCCATCCTTGCAATGTTTTCAATTTTGGGCTCGGGCGTTGGCACTGTATATTAAAAGTTTTTATCTGTTTTTGTCGACTTAAGTTCAGGCTTGTGATCACTGAAATTAGGAAGTTATCAGTTCAAATTAGTTCGACATGTTAGTTTGCTTAGATCCTTGTCCTTGTTTTTGTCATAAGATTAGGCAGAGTGAATAGTTGTTTGGCCTAAATATCGTTCGCCAAAATACTGATTGGCCTAATTATTGTTCGGCCTAAGTATCGGTCGGCATTCAAGTCGTTCGGCCTAAGTGCCACTTGGCCTAAATATTGATCGGCCTTTGTTCTGCTCGGCTTAAATACAAGCGTCATTCGGCATAAATATCACTCTTCCAACCCTTCCTCTTGGCCGTTCAGTATGCGGCAAATTATGTCGAACCGTGTTTCTGCCGATCCATATCGCTCGGCATTATGCCCTAAACATTATCTGCCTTTTTTTTCCTCCATCTCCCTCGATCTGCATGGCCAAGTTGTTTGGCAAGTCATGCCAAGCCATATCGTTCGACATCCTACCCAATTCGTGCTTCCTTCCTATTTTTCCCATTCCACTGCTCGGCATATGGCGAACCATAGCATTCTAGCTAATTCATGCTCCTCCTCTACTCTTCCCTCCAATCTCGATCGGCATGGGAGAACCATACCGAACCATAGTGCATCCCCCAACAACTACCTCATGTGCTTACCTCTGACCACTTCTCCTTTCTCTATATCATCTAACCTTAGAACGTATCATAATCCCACTTCGATTCTTTCATCCACGCAACACCTATTTGTTGCGGTTCTACCAAAATTTGTGAATTTGAGCCACGTATTAAAACTATTAAGTCAAGGGAAAGCATTTAAAAAGAGGGGTCGATTCCTAGTAAAGGGGTCGAAACTCGAGAGAATTATGGCGTTGAGGGCGCGGTTTTAATTAATTCCGAATGATTAGGGAAAGAAGTGAGGGAATGTATGATGCAAGAGGAGTGAAGGGTTGTTAAATTTTTTGAGTTTGTTGAAAGGCGAAGTTCGTGAGTACAAGATAGCTAAGGTGAAAGTGAAGAAGAAAGAAAGAAGGAAAGTGCCAAACATTATAGGGAAAGAGAGGGAGCCGAAGGGACAATGACTGGTAGAACTGGTCAAAACGACATCGTTCGGCATCAGCATTCAAATTCGTTCGGCATACATGGAACATTCGGCTTCGGCTGTACTATTCGGCATTTGCATGACGTTCGGCGCACATCACCTCACATAGTAATCAAGGGAAGTCACCATTGAGGAAACTAAGCCATAGCTTGAAGCAAAGCACGATGGACTCATGATTCAAAGCACATCATGTTCGACCACATGATGCACTTTGGGGGGCAAGTGTTACCTGAAGGGTTGACCAAGCAACTAAGTACTCGGCATTTGCATACTGGTCGGCATTTAGGCGTCGTTTTGCATCAAGATCGTTTGGCATTAGAGAACGCTCGGCATTTAGGAATGCTCAGCATTTAGGAGCGTTCGACATTAGAAAGCGCTCGGCTTCCAGAGTCGTCCAACACAAATGGTTCGTTCGGCACTCAAGTTCGATCGGCATCTATGTGACGATCGACATGCAAGAGCGTTCGGCATTGAGAGCCATTCAGTATTGTATATCATTCGGCATATATGGATGTTCATCATGGCAGTGTCATTTGGCATTCCATACTGCTCGGCATCCAAACCTTGTTCGGCACATCACTTCGTTTGGCATAAATCTCGTTCGGCATTCCAGATCGTTCGACATCCAGAGTCGTACGGCACAACACACTGGGTCAGCTTCTAGAGTCGTTCGGCACAAATACTTCATTCGGCATTCAGAGTGTTCGGCATCACTTCGATCAGAATGACGATATCGTTCGGCATCGCTTCGTTCGGCATGAAGATATCGTTCGGCATCCCTTCGGTCGGCATGAGTATATCGTTCAGCATTCATGCCTTGTTCGGCATTTTTCCATTTGGCATCTATGGATCGGCGCACAGAGATCACTGTTTTTAGGCCAAGCTACTTAGCTACCTGGCCTACCAGGGAAGTCCAACCCATCTTCATCTATAAATAGAGAGGAAGGGGCACAGTGAAAGGAACCTTTTTTCGAGAACACTGGAGAGACTCTACCGCATTCAAGAATCATTCAAGTCTTATCTTTTTTTGCTCAACAATTGTAATCAAGTAGTTGAGATACGGATTGCATCTGTAATCGATTATAGGAAAAGAAATCAAGATTAACCTCAAAGTGGACGTAGGCAGTTACAACGAACCACTATAAATCTGGTGTTCTTATTTTCTACGTTTAATTCAGCATATTATCCTCTCTGTTTAACTTTACTTTCTTCATTAATCTCTCTACATAATCTCTCTTAAGGGTGTTAATGACCAATTCTGGTGCTAACAAAAGCCTTTTCGTTTCATGAGCGTTGCCTACTTTCCATATTTTTAATTCTTTCCATTACCTCTTTTAATACCTACCATTTTTGTAGGGTTGTTCATAATTTTACTTCAATTCAATTCCTACTTTGTTTATATTTAGCTTTATTAGCTTTTCACTAGTTTTTCATTCTTGTAGCTTCATTTCATTTTTTAAAATCTCATCTTCTATAGCTTCATTCTTTGTCTCTCTCCACCTTCCTTCTTCCTTTTTTTGCATGTTTCTTCTTCAAATCTCCTTTCTCTCTTTTTTTTCAAAGTTTTTTTCCTCTTTTCTTCTTCTTATTCTTCAAATCTTCTTCTTCTTTTTCAAAGCTTCCTTTCTTTCTTTTTTTCAAGTCTACTTCTTCTTTAATTTTCTTTTTCTTTTTCAAACCTTCTCTTCTTTCCATGTCTTTTTCTTCAAATCTAGATCTATATAATATTCTCTCTAAAACTCTCTGTAAGAAAAAGATTAAGATAACTAGGAAACAAAACAAAATGAGAAAGCAGTTGTAGATCCAAATCTGGCTAGAAAAGGGAAAATAAAAAAGTGAGTGATTTAACCCACTCATGCAATACTAAAAATTCTGTTGCAAGTTAAATAAAATATATGATGTCACGTATAATTTTTTTATTGTTGTTTGTTGGTTTAAGTTGACATTTGAATTGATATTGAATCTGAGTTGACATTTAATTTTATATTGGAATTTAATTCATAGTTAAACCCCGATATTGATAACTATTATATGTTGAAATATATTGTTTGATTTGGATGTTGTTTGAAACAGATGCTTATTGATTGATATGTTGGATGTATGGTTGTTTATTTATTTTAATATGTCACTTTTGTTACCTTGTATATTATTGACATCATTTAAGTGGTCCTCTGAATCATTTTAGACTAGGATAATTAAGACATTTAAATTATGGGTTGAAATGATATATACCCATACAATTTCTTGAATTTGGATTATTTATTGAAACCGGATTATTTAAAAGTTTTAAGTTTTTAGTTTATTTTAAATAAAGTGGTTAAAATTGTTATTTTGAATTATTAGAAATCTCGTAAATTACTGCACGCATGCTGTACACTTGACAGGAGATGAAAAATCCCATAACATCTCTGAATCCATTGCAATCATATTTTTATTTGATATTTATTTGACTTACATAGGAATTTTTATTTCTGACTCGAATGTATTGTTTTTCGTTATGCTCGGCTCAGTCTGAGCTTTTTAAGTGTATTGAAGGCCATTTTATTTTCTGAAGGACGAAGACGAAGATTCAGTATATTGTTTCTATTTATTATTATTATTCCACTGCTTATTACGTTCTGCTGCATTATTTCATTATTATTTTATGATGTATGTATAACTCTGATTTGAATTATAAAAGTATAATCAAATGTCATTTGCAGAACAGCTTCATAAACTGTTTATTTGATTATTATATTTTGTCATTCCGCTGCGAGATTCTATGTTTTATTTTTCCTTCTTTCCTATTATTTTCTTATTTACTCCATTAACAATCCTACATTTTTGAATGGTTTTAACTAGACATGCGTGGTTCATTGTCGATTTAAATCATCTAAAAAGGTGTGTCGTAACAGTTGGTATAAGAGCCAGGTTTAGATATACCTTAGCCTGTTGGGGTTAAATCATTAGAGATAGGATAGTAATAAACTAGAATGAGTTGTCTGAGTGTATATACGAGAGCGCGTATTTGTTAGTGTTATAAAAAAGGTTTTCTATAAGTTTGAAATGAAAGTATTTTTCCTAATATTATATTATATATATAAAGGAACAAGTTTTTATAACTGATATAGGTATTTGTAATGTGTTTGATTTATGAAATGGTAATATTTAGTTGTTATCATTTATTGTTGATTAGTTGAGTTTTTGTTAGTTTATAAGCATTGCCAAATTATTGTTGATTGAATTAATAGACTAAACACTAGACTAATAATGGTGTATTAAAGAGAATAAAATGAATAATTGGGATATTTGTTTATGGGATATAAATGTTTTTTTGTGAAACTTATATGTTGATTGTAGTTCCAATTATTGAAATAAAATGGAATATTTGGATAGTCAAAACTTCTGAATTAATATATGAGTTGAAACTTAATAATTATGTTGAATTATGCAGTTGAATGTGATAACCTTAATTTGAAAGTAAGTGAAACAAGGTTAATTTGTTGTAGTTGAGTAGAATTATTTTATACGTTATTATCATTTAATGTAATAATATTTAAAAATTGAAATTGTGAACTTAGTTAACATTTATGAAATGTGTCATAAATAAATTGAACGATAAAGGTTAACTAAAAATGAAATGAATATAAATAAATTCAAGATTTGTAAAAAAAAATTATGAAATAAATGAAAGTTGCAATAAATAGTAATTAAAGTTGTGGTAACTTTAAGCCCGAATAATGTTTATAAAAGAATTTAAGCTTTTATAAATTGGTTATGAACTTAAGAAAATACCTTATGAAATGATCTGCAAGTAAATGTAGTAATAAATGAGAAATATTACATGAGAAATGAATGAAATTTAAATTGAAGAGAAATACAAGCAATACTATAAGAATGAATATATTAATATTTTACATTAAATAGTGAAATTCTATGAAACAAATATTAAAATATGAAGTGATATTTGTGTTAATCAATGAGATAAAGAATGAATTTAATTGAAATGTAATTGGGATGAATCAAATTGGAATAAATACGTAAGTTATGTGTATAATTTTATTCGCATAATTAATTTGATCCGAATTTGTGTACATAATTTCGAGGTGAATTACACCATTTCATGTTAGGATTTTTCATTCGATTCTTGACGGCAAATATTTGATATGGATTTTGGTTTGATTATATAATTCTCTGTCATAGTATATGGCTATGCAAGGAGAATGATGCTTTCTAGTCAAGAAACCATATCGAAGTCCGCATTAGGGAAGTTGAATGGACAATACTAGTTCGAAATCGAACTTGTGTGATCGAGCGAGCGATCGAATGTGATTTTGCAAAATGATGACATATGTACATCTTATGTTCCAATATTATTGATATGCTTCGGCGCTGAAATTGAAAGTTGTTGGATTGGATATCTTTGTAATTTAAATTGGATTTTTCTTATATGCGAAAATACTATTAATTTAAAACCATTTTTAAAGAACTATTTTCCTTCATTTTTCTTATATAAACTATTTTTTTTCTTATACAAACTACCTATTCTATTTTATTTACAAAACTATTTTACAAACTATTTTATTTACAAATTATTTTACAAAACTATTTTATATACAAAACTATTTTACAAAACAATTTATATACGAAACTATTCTAAATCCAAACCTTTTGTAAAGCAAAGATATTGAATCTCATATGGCTTTCCATATAGCGAAATTAATTTTGGAAAATTTTAATTCTTGTATAAGATGGACTTCATATAAGTACAAGTAATTTTGAAACTATTGATTTTGGAAGGTATTCGATATGAAGAGATAAATCTTATATATGATGGAAATTATACAAGAATGATTTGATATATTCGAGATTATTGATTTTGGAAAGTACTTTATTTGAAAATTAAATCTTATATATAATGTAATTTATATAAGTGTGATATTTGAAGTTCTGATTTTATAAGGGTACAATAGATGGTATGTTATATTTTAAAGTAAGAGGTATAGGAAAGTACCCTGCGCGAAGAAGTACAGTATGATATGCTTCACCCAGATGGACTTGCGCAATCCAGGAATGGATTCGACCGACGAACCCTAATTGACTTGGGTGAATTCAAAAATGGATTCGAATTGATATGGTTGTTCGGACTTAAACTCATGAGTTCCTCGATTTTTTTCCAGGGTAGATGGCTCTTTAGCTTACTCAATAGAGGATGTTTCGATCCTGGGATCTATTGTTTCTAGATCTTCCGAAATGGAAGTGCATCCATTGCGTAAATCATTGAATCAACCGCGGACCACTGCAGCAGGGGTCGATGGTCCCTTGTTTATGAGCTGGCTACGATATTTTTCTAGAATCCAAAAGGTAAATGGATCTTCTGGAAATTTTTGTGTCCATTACGTAAATACTGGATCAGCAGCGGCCCACTACTATCGTATTATCATCATTTTACATTGGATTTTAAGCGGTACTTCTCATACCTATTTTTAAGTATTTTTCACTAGGTGTTGAAACAGGTCTACTAAGTAGCTGAAGAATTCTAGCCTTGCGCTCGATCAATGCGTGACCAGAGCATGCAAGAAGGAGGATAAACCTGTTAAGACATCGAGTTATAAAAGTATTTTGATAAAGTATTATATAAAGGATATTTTGATCATTTTTGTCAATTCTACGCACTTTAAAATCTTTAAAATATTGTTTATTCATGTACGACATGGTTTAATAGTAAATTATTAGTGTTGTAAATATTTAAGAAGTTATTTATTAAATAAAACATATTTAAATTAAATGATTATTGATTTATTAATAATGTTTGAAAAGTATCTTGAGATAAAACTAATAAATTTATAAATAATGGATTTAAGGTTTTCAATAGCTTCTTTGTAAATATAAGCAATGCTGGACATAGATATTTTCAAATAGTTTACATATATTTATAAAGATGTTATTTAAATATTTAAATGGCATTTATAAATGAAGCAAGGAATTTTACAAATGAATTTTATTGAAAGGTATTAAAGTATTAAAGATGGTTGATTTGCAAATGAAGCTTTCAAATGAATATTTCAAGTAAAATTTATATAAGTTTCTTTGAATGTATAATTTAAATATAAATGGAAAAAAATTGATTTGCGAAGTTTATTTACAGTAATATACTTGAAAAAAAATGTGAATCTCTATTTTGGAAGTATAATTTGGAATATTTACTTGATTTCAAAGTACTAATAGTAAATTTATTGATTTATTTACTATTTGAATTTTTGTTCATAAAAAATGTTTTTCCATGATTTGAATATTCATTTTTAAAACAAGTGTGTAAAATTAATTATGAAGATATGAATTTTGGTACTGATTTAGAAATTGAACGTAATATTGGAGTACACTATTAGTTTAAGTTTAATAATATTTAGTTTACACTTATTTTAAAAATAATGAGTCTAATAAATCTTCAGATTTAAGGAACTTTATTTTAAAAGCTTATTATAATGTTCTGATATAAATTTCTAACATTGTTTTAGACTTTTGAAAATCCTTTACAAATTACTATGAGGATGTTTTAAATATATCTTATATTTTTGCAAAGTGAATAGGTTAAATGTTTTAGTTGAATTTTTAGAGATATTGAAATATTTCCTTTCTCTTCAAGGGCGAATACCAAAAACTTAAAATTTTATTCAATAACCGAATTAAGATATAAACTTAAGTAAGGCAGTAGAAGCTTAAGTTATAGTTTTTGAAATGATTGATTGATGGCTTAAATCCTTAATGGAAAACAAATTATGTAAGTGATTGATCTCTATATAAATAAATGAATGGAAAAGTAAATAATGAGAAGAAACAAAAACCCGATAGAATAAACTAAAGTAAATTTAAATTAGAATTTCAATTAATGTAATGAAATAAAATTTTAACTATCCAATAGTTGAAACTTCTAAAGTTGAAAGTAAGAAATTAAATGCTATGTTACAAATGAAATATACAATAAATTTGAAATTTGTAACTTGTAAAAAAAACGATATGAAAATAAGAAATGAAAACTATTGAACGTTTATTTACTGAAATGAAATAAGATAAACTTATGTAACTTTCAATTACATTCTTGGGAACATATACATACATACATACATACATACATACATACATATATATATATATATAACTTGCCGGAATATTAAAAGTTGTAATGTTAAATAAGAAAATGCAAGGGAATGTTATATAAGAAATTTTTTAATAATGAAAGTGTTCAATGAAATTTACTTTTATAAATAAGAAATTTGATATGAAATAGTTATAAACCTGAGTTATAATTGCAGTGCTACTTAATAAAATGAAACAGAAAGTGAATATTGTAAGAAAAGAATTATGAACTTAATTAATGTTTGAAGCTATTGATAATCAAAGTAAATAATTAAATGAATACTACATTAAATTTAATGATTGTAATTTCATAAATGGGTGATTAATTTGATCCCTTATGAAGAATGTATGCTTGTTTGCAAAGATTGTTGTTATGTTGTATCGATTTATTTTGATTTTATGTGATGAAGGCATGCTTTTGGTTGAAAGTGATTGTTGTAATGTTATGTTAATTGTTTGTTATTAATTTAAAATAGTATAATCATTTCACTTTTATATAATTATTATCCTCTTTGGATTATATAAGGGGAATACAAGGTATAGAATTAATTGCTACTGCTTTTAGTTTCATAAAATAAACGTTATTTGCCTGACAAATAGGCACGTTATCGGATTATAGTTTTCTAGCGAAATTATATTGTTTCTCCCGCCGTTGGTACATATTACTTTGAAAATATATGATGTGTTTTGTTATTTTGATATTAAGATTTCTCTCGAGCCTCTCCGTACAAAGAAGACTCTACCGAAATTTTTTATGAATTTTGGACATAGAAATTTTCGTGAAATGTTTTCCAAACTTTGTTCATTTGAATATAAAAGGATTTAATTGTTTATAAATTAATATATTTTATTTAAATTATTTATTATGTGAAATAAATTGTTTACAAATTTAATTATTTAAATAAGATATATTGAATACTTAATTCCTCCTTTTCCCTTCTTTTTTCTTTTTAGGGACGAAAAGTTTTGAGTGGTGGAGAGTGTGATGACCCATAATTTTCGACGATTAAAAATAGTAAATTGAAAAAGATTTCTGTAATTAAATGTTGGGTGAAATTTAAAATTTAAAATTTATAACAGGAATAATACTAAAATGAAATGCAACAATGTTAATTAAAACTAATTATTAACAATTTGAATGGAATTCCAATTAATTTAAATAGCTAAGATTATACTTGGATATTAAGTGAACATAGGAAAAAGAATGTAAATATTGAATTCATTAATGAAATAATATATTGTTAATGGAAATTGAATAAAATAGTGTTATGAAAGAAATGGTAACATTTATTTGTATGTAATAAACTTGTAAATGTAATTAAAGGCTAACGGTGACAATTATTATATATATTTAATTGGAAATAAATGGTAATTAATTCTCTTAATTAGTGCAGTTAATGTAGATTTAAGTGATAATGGTAAAAAAGTTGATTCTATACAATGTAACCAATGTAAATTTTTATCATAGTATGACCTTTGATTTGAATAAAAGGATGGAAATCAGTTTACACAAATTTACTAGAATTGGAAATTTTAGTAAGTGAATTTACTACAACCAATGAAATAAAAGGTTACGTGTAACAACCCGCATATTTATCGATTTTATATTTAAATATTTTATTGTTAATCGAATATTGGTCCGAAAAGCTACTTTTTGCAAACGGTCAAATTAGGACTCGAGACCACTTCCATTGAGTTCGAAATACCGTTTACAACTTTTTTAAGTATAAACATTTATAGGTTTGGATTTAGTGGAATTTCACTTACTTTTCCGGCTTTGGACCTTGGGTTAGATTAGCCATTATAACTCAAATCCACTTCTCTCCTTCTCCTCACTCTTCATAAATTCCTACCAAACACAAACTTTAACATTAATGGTGAGTGGAAAGGGAAATTAGAAACTCCAAGCCTAGGTTTCAACTCCAACTCCATCATTCAACTCCAAATTCAAGGAAAAAGCATTGGATTCAAGCTTGTAGTTGCTTCTCCATTCACCTTCAATCTTTACCTTCATAATTTGGTGAAAAGGTGAGATTTTTATCTCACAATTCTAGTCTATACCTATATTGGACTGTTGGGAATGATTCCCCATCACTTTTGCATGTACATTTGCATTTGGTTTGGATTGGCGAAAAACTCCAATTTTTAGCGTTTTTGGTGAAAAAACTGCACTTAGGTCGTTCTGGAAAAATTGGCACATCGGAGTTAGGTGGTATGGACCTTTGGTCGTAGGTCGTATGGACCTTAGGTCGTAGGTCATATGGACCTTAGGTCGTGGGTCGTTCTGGCCATTTCTAACGTCTTCGGAGTTTGGTCGTATGGACCTTAGATCGTAGGTCGTATGGACCTTAGGTCATAGGTCGTTCTGGCCATTTCTAATGTCTTCGGAGTTAGGTCGTATGGACCTTAGGTCGTAGGTCGTATGGACCTTAGGTCGTAGGTCGTTCTGGCCATTTCTAACATCTTCGGAGTTTGGTCGTATGGACCTTAGGTCGCAAGGTCGCTAGGTCGCAAGGTCGCAAAGTCGCAGGTCGCGTGGCCATCTTCTTTAGACCATTAGGCCGCGAGTGTTAGGTAGTTAGACCTTACCTTCCTTAGGTCGCATGACTATTTGGACGCTTGACCAATTTAAGTCGTTAGACCTTAATACAGTTAGGTCGTTAGACCATTTAGGTCGCAAGACCACAAGGTCGTTAGGTCGAAGAACCTTAAGCCGTTATACCTTTTAGGTCACTCGACCTAGGTAGGCCGTTAGGTCGCATGACCTTATTCCAGTTAGGTCGTTAGGCCTTTGTGCCGTTAGGTCGCGTGCCCTCTGCAAATCTTTAGGTCGCGTGACCTCGTATCTGACCTTAGGTCGTTAGGTCGTATTTGACCTTAGGTCGGTAGGTCGTATAGACTAAGTCGTTTCCCCCCACTAGGTCGCTCACCTGGTTGAGTCGCACCTTACCTTAGCGAGTTTCCCTTAAGTCGCGTACCCCCTTAAGTCGCTCGACCACTAGGTCGCGAACACCTTTAGGTCACGTGCCCCTTTAGGTCGCTCGATCCTACCCTCCCTTAGGTCTTCACTAGGTCGAACCCCGTAGGGGGGGCGTTGCCCCCGCACCCCCACCTTAGGGGGTTGCCACCCCCCCGGACCCCCCCTCCGTAGGGGATCTTATCTGAAAAACATTCAACAGAACTTGCTGAGCTGATTTCCTTGGATTCTTATCACATCTTCGAATGTGATCTTTGTGATTGATTGCTTCTACAATCGCTTCTGTGATTTGTCACTTTAAAATATGAAGGTTTCAATACTAGTAGTAAATATCAAAAATCTTTCAACAAAATGATTTCAACTCTATTTTCAATAACAAAGCTCTTTTCTTAAACCGTTTTCCAAATCTACTAGTATATACAAACCTTTACCTCACTCGGATGAGAAATCTAATTAAACGGCTTAGTAAAACAAGTGGTATGAAACGCTTGTGTTCACTTCGTTGGTTAATTCTTGGACTTGTTCGATTGAACCTCTTGTGATAATTTTCTAGTGAAGATTTACAGTTTGTTCGTAAACATTTAAGTTAAGCAAGTGGTTATGGGACACGAAGCTAAACTTTTATATTTACTAGCTTAGTGTAATTGACACTTCTCGTTGATCATGACGATCATTTTATGATTTAGACTAGCAATTGTGCGATGTCTCTTTGTTTGCAAGGTTAGACTAGACCTCATTGGTGTGATTCCGACTCACACATATATCTTTGTCCGCAGGGTTAGTCTAGACACCATTTGTGTGATTCCACTCACACATACCTTTTTGTCGCGAGGTTAGGCTAGACACCACTTATGTGATTCCTCTCACACATACCTTTTTGCTTTTTGGTTAGCTTAGACCCCATCTGGGCGATTCCGACTCACCCATATGGGGTAGCTCCCCATGGTCTTCGGACCGTCATGTGATAGGCCTCTTTCCCTTTTTCTGTAATTTCTGGATTTCTTATGTTGATTTCTGGAATTTATGTCATTGACTTGTTATGAGTACAAGTTTAGGGTATGATGCCCTCTTTGGATCTTTGAGAAGATTCTTGTGATATCGATTTATCTCTTATTGATTGATCTTCTGTTGATCATCATTTGCATACTTATAGTAGTATGTCGGTATGGATATTTTATGTTTATGGCATATCTTTTATTTTATACCATGTCATCTGATATTTATAGCTAGACTGATCCGTTTATTATTTTCTTAAATAATACTCGGGTCAGACCGAGATGTTACAGGTGCTTCTGCTTGACTTCTTCCCGGGATTTGCTACTCCGACTTTTGGCTAACTATTTAGATTAGCAGTTTTTGTTATACACACTTGAGACATAGACTCATAGTTGTATTCTTTTGTATAGCACGTGTTGCTATTCTTTTGTATTATTGTGGATCTTTTTGACCACTACTTTGATGTACACTTTCATGTGCTAGTTATATATTCATATATTCTTCCGCCTTTGTAATATGGATGTCTGTGACTGATTTGTGTTATGCTTATTTCTATGTTTGTTTCCGAAGATTATTTATAGCCACCGTGTGATAAGCAATCACATGGATGGTCGCTCCTCAACAGCCTTATTCTTCATGCTAGTTGATAGCACTACACCGTAGTGTTCTTGGCTAGTGTGGTTATTGAGGTGGTGCGTTACATTACATAAATGAAAGGTAAGATGAAGTGGTAAAATATTGAAAATGGTAGATATAACAATGTTGACTATGTATGTAATGTGATATTTGATTTATTAAGAGAATGAAACCAAGGTAAATAAATTAATTGATACTTTAATTATAACTAGTGTATGGAATTGACCAAATTAAATAAAATGGAAATATAGTATTTAATAAAAATAAAGGATGGAAATTGGAGTATATTAACATAATGAAATGTAAAACAAACGTTAACTATGTTATTAGATCATAAGTTTGGACCATAAATAAAATTCTAAAACAAAAAACTACAATGAAGCAATGGAGTGGAAGGTTCTAACGCGTATTAGAGTACAATTTAATAACAGGAATTGGAATAATTAATGTCACTTTTGATGATGAGTTAAATGAATATTGATTAATAGATAAAAACATTTATTTAGTATGTAATTTAATGCTTGTTGGATACTGTAATTTTATAATGTGTTTGCATGACTATAAATAAGGATTTATAGTCATGCAAACCCAATTATAAAATTACAGTATCCAACAAGCATTAAATTACATACTAAATAAATGTTTTTCTCCATCAATCAATATTTATTTAACTCATCATTAAAACTGACATTAATTATTTCAATTCCTGTTATTAAATTATATTCTAATACTCGTTTGAGCCTTTCACTCCATTGCTTCATTGTAATTTCTTATTTTAGAATTTTATTTATGGTCCAAACTTATGATCTAATAACATAGTTGACATCTGTTTTACATTTCATTATGTTAATATACTCCAATTTCCATCCTTTATTTGAATTAATTAACTACTATATTTCCATTTTATTGAATTTTGGTCAATTTCACATATTAATTATTATTAAGGTCTCAATTAATTTATTTACCTAGGTTTCATTATCTTATTTAATCAATTATTACCTAATACATAGTCAACATTGTTATGTCTTTCATTACATCAATATTTTACCATTTCATCTTATCTTTCATTTACGTAACCTTTTATTTCATTGATTGTAACAAATTCACTTATTAAAATTTCTAATTCCAATAAATTTGAGTAAACTGATTCCCATCTTTTTATTTAAATCAAAGGTTATATTATGATAAAAAATTACATTGGTTACATTTTATAGAGTCAACCATTTTACCATTATCACTTAAACCTACATTAACTGCACTAATTAAGGGAACTAACTGCCATTTATTATCAATTAATTTTAATAGACTAAATACGTAGGTAATATATATAATAGTTGTCACCAATAGTCTTTAATTACATTTATAAACTTATTACTCACAAACATATGTTAATTTCTTTCATAACAGTAATTTTATTCAATTTCCATTAGCAATATATTATTTCATTAATGAAGTCAATATTTACATTCTTTTTCCTATGTTCACTTTATAACCAAGTATAACCTTACACTATTCAATTAATTGGAATTCCATTCAAATTGTTAATAATTAACTTTAATTAACATTGTTTGCAGTTCATTTTAGTATTATTCTAGTGATAAATTTTAAATTTTATTTTCTTCCAACATTTAATTACTAAAATCATATTAAATTTACTAATTTTAATTGCTGAAAATTACAGGTCGTTACACTCTCTCCCACTCAAAACTTCCCATCCCCGAAAAGAAAAAAGAAGGGAAAAGAAGGAATTAAGTAATTAATATATCTTATTCAAAATATTAAATTTGTAAACAATTTATTTACAAAATAAATAATTTAAATAAAATATATTAATTTATAAATAATTAAATCCTTTTATACTCAAATTAACAAAATTTGGAAAAACATTTCATAAAAATTTCTTAGTCCAAAATTCATGAAAAATTTCGATGAAGTCTCCTTTGTACAGAGGCTTCGGAGAAATCATAATATCAAAATAAAAAAATATATCATGTATTTTCATAATAATATATCCTAATGGCGGGAGAAATAATATAATATCGCTAGAAAATCGTACTCCAAGAACGTACCTATTTATCGGGCTACTATCGTTTATTTTACGAAACCAAAAGCAGTAGTAATTGCTTCCATAACATGTATTCCACTTACATAATACAAAGAGGTTAATAACTATATAGAAGTAAAATGATTATATTGTTTAAATTAATAACAAACAAGCAACATAGCATAACAACAATCACCTTCAACCAAAAACATACCATTATCACATAAAATCAAAATAAATCAATACAACCTAACAACAATCTTTGCAAACCAGCATAAAATCTTTACAAGGGATCAAAGTAATCAACCATTTCTGAAGTTACAATCATTAAATTTAATATATTATTCATTTAATTATTTAATTTAGTTATTAATAGCTTCAAACATTAACTTAAGTTCATAACTTTTTACTTACAATATTCACTTTCTATTTCATTTTATGAAGTAGTACTACAATTATAACTCCGGTTTATAACTATTTCATATCAAGTTTCTTATTTATAAAAGTAAATTTCATTGAACACTTTCATTATTTAAGCTTTTCTTGTATAATTTTCCCTTACATATCCTTATTTAACATTATAACTTTTAATATTCTGTTACGTTATATATATATATATATGTATGTATGTATGTATGTATGTATGTATGTTTCTATGAATATAATTGAAAGTTACATAAGTTTATCATATTTCATTTTAGTAAATAAACATTCAATAGTTATCATTTCTTATTTTCATATCCTTTTCGTTTACAAATTTCAAATTCTTTGTATATTTCACTTATAACTTAGCATTTAATTTCATACTTTCAATTTTAGAAGTTCCAATTATTGAATAGTTAAGATTTTATTCCATTACAGTTATTGAAATTCTAATTTAAATTTACTTTAGTTTATTCTACTAGGTTTTTATTTCTTCTCATTATTTACTTTTCCATTCATTTATTTATATAGATATCAATCACTTATATAATTTGTTTTTCACTAAGGATTTAAGTCATTAATAAATCATTTCAAAAAATATTACTTAAGCTTCTACTTCCTTACTTAAGTTTATAACTTAATTAGGTTATTGAATAAAAATTTAGATTTTTGGTATTCGCCCTTGAAGAGAAAGGAAATATTTCAAAATATCTAAAATTTCAATTAAAACATTTAACCTTATTCACTTAGTAAAAATATAAGATATATTTAAAACATACTCATAGCATTATGTAAAGGATTTTCAAAAGTCCAAAAATAAAGTTAGAAATTTATATGAAAACATTATAATAATCTTTTAAAATAAAGTTCCTTAAATCCGAAGATTTTTTGGACTCGTTATTTTTAAAATAAGTGTAAACTCTAGATTATTAAACTGAAACTAATAGCATACTCAAATCTTACATTCAATTTTTAAATCAGTACAAAATTTCATATCTTCATAATCAAATTTACACACTTGTTTTAAAAATGAATATTCAAATCATGGAAAAACATTTATTATGGTTTAACACAAAAATTCAAACGGCAAATAAATTAATAAATTTACCATTAGTACTTTGAAATCAAGTAAATATTCCAAATTATACTTCCAAAATAGAGATTCACATTTATTTGCCAAGTATATTACTGTAAATTAACTTCGCAAATCAATTTTTATTCCATTTATACAATATATTCAAATTGCACATTTAAAGAAACTTATATAAATTTTACTTGAAATATTCATTTCAAAGCTTAATTTACAAATCAACCATCTTTAATACTTTAATACTTTTCAAAAAAATTCATTTGTAAAATTCCTTGCTTTATGTACAAATTCCAGTTAAATATTTAAAAAACATCTTTATAAATATATGTAAACTATTTGAAAATAATTATTTACATCTTTACTTATATTTACAAAGAAGCTATTGAAAACCTTAAATCCATTATATATAAATTTATTAATTTTATCTCAAGATACTTTTCAAACATTATTAGTAAATCAATAATCATTTACTTTAAATATGTTTTATTTAATAAATAACTTCTTAAATATTTACAACACTAATAATTTACTATTCAACCATGTCATACATGAATGAACAATATTTTAAACATTTTAAAGTGTGTAGAATTGACAAAAGTGATCAAAATATCCTTTATATAATACTTTATCAAAATACTTTTATAACTCGATATCCTAACAGGTTTATCCTCATTCTAGCAGAATTTGGCCATGTGTTGATCAGACACAAGGCTAGAATTCTCCAAGTACTTAGTGGACCTGTTTCAAAACCCAGTGAAAAATACTTAAAAATAGGTATGAGAAGTACCGCTCAATATCCAATGTCAAATGATGATAACACGATAGTAGTGGCCTGCTACTGATCCATTATTTTCGAAATGGACATAAAACTTTCCAGAAGATCCCTCTACCTTCCAGATTCCTAAAAAATATCATAGCCATTTCATAAACAAGGGACCATCGACTCCTACTGCGGTGGTACGCCGCTGATTCAATGTTTTACGTAACGGATGCACTTCCTTCCTAGAAGATCCATAAACAATAAATCCCAGGATCGATAGCATCTCCATTGGGTAAACTAAAGAACCATCTACCCTAAAAAAATTAAGGAACTCTTGAGTCAAAGTCCAGACAACCATATCAGTTCGAATCCTTTTCTGAATTCACCCAAGTCCGTTAGGGTTTATCGATCCAATCCATTCCTGGATTCCCCAAGTCCATCTGGGTCGAAGCATATCATACTATACTTCTTCGCGGAGGGTACTTCCCCATACCTCTTACTTCAAATTATAACATACCATATATATTACCCTTTCAAAATCATAACTTCAAATATCGCACTTATATAAATTCCATTATGTATAAGATTTCATTTTAAGGATTACAATGTTCATGTATTTATTTAATTGATTTCATCAATTAGGGTCTGTATTGAAGTGGAAGATTAAAATTAATTGGAAATAAATTTATTGAAATCTTTCAATTGAAAAAGGAAAAAGAAACAAAGTGCAATTAATAAACTTAATGTAAGAATGTTTTCATTTGGAATGTATATTATTTGGAAATATAAGAATGGATTTAATATTGTATAAGTTGATCACTTTAGAATATAAGAATGTTTACATTTATGAATTTCAGGCAACGATTAAGCATTTTAAGGAAAATAAAAGAAAGTTTGAGGAAAATAAAGTGAACGTTTCCATTCTAAATATAAACATAACATTATAAAAAGAGAAAACTGAATTTTTAAAACAACATTTTACGATAGTTAAATAGCAGGCATAGGTTGCACAGAAGTGATTTTATTGCTAACCTTGAAATTTAAAATAAATTAAATATTTGAGTTCATAATTAGGTGTCGAGAAAACATGTTTCATATTTATTTTATGTAGCGGCTGTTCCCGTTATGTAAATTTGTGTATTCATATTTAGTTATGTTGTGGTAATTAAATCTTTAACGACTGTCAATATTTTGTATGTTTGGGGTTAACAAAATTAATTGAGTGAACAAATGTTTTGAAATTTGAATTCCAAAAATTTGTTTATAGAGTAGAGTTGGTCCATTCATTCCCATTCTATTAATAATTGTCGTACATTTTAATTGTTTCCTCATTTGTTCCTTTACTCGTTTCCATTTACATTGTCTAAAGCCTTTTCATTTCATGAACGTTACCTACTTTTTATATTTTTAATTCTTTCCTTCACCTCTTTTAATGCATACCATTTTGTTTGGGTTGTTCATATTTTTACTTTATTTCAGTTCCTACTTTGTTTTTATTTAGCTTTATTAGCTTTTCACTAGTTTCAGTCTTCATTCTTGTAGCTTCATTTCATTTTCTAAATCTCAATTTCTTAGCTTCATTTTTTGTCTCTCTTTACCTTCCTCCTTCCTTTTCTTCATGTTTCTTCTTCAAATCTTCTTTCTCTTTTTTTCCAAAGCTCTTTTTTTCTCTCTTTTCTTCTTCTTATTCTTCAAATCTTCTTCTTCTTTTTCAAAGCTTCCTTTTCTTTTCTTTCATTTTTCTTCTTCTTTAATTTTTTTTTTAAACCTTATCTTTTTTCCGTGTCTTTTTCTTCAAATCCTGATCTATATAATCTTCTCTCCAAAATTTTCTATAAAAAAAGATTAAGATAGCAAGGAAACAAAAAAATAAGAAAGTAGTTGCAGATCCAAATCTGCTAGAAAAGGGAAAGCAAAAGGTTGAGTGATTCACCCACTCATGTTATACTAAAAATTCCATTGCAAGTTAAATAAAATATATGATGTGATATATAATTTCTCATTGCTATTTGTTGATTTAAGTTGACATTTGAATTAATGTTGAATCTGAATTGATATTTAATTTTATATTGGAATTTAATTGATTGTTAAACCCCGATATTGATAAGTATTATATGCTGAAATATATTGGTTGATTTGGATAATGTTTGAAATGGATGCTTATTATTGATATATTGGATGTATGGTTGTTTATTTATTTTAATATATCCATGTTATCACCTTGTATATTATTGACATCATTTAAGTGGTCCTTTAAATCATTTTAGAATTGGATAATTAAGACATTAAATTATGGGTTGAAATGATATATACCCATACAATTTCTTGAATTTGGATTATTTATTGAAACTGAATTATTTAAAATTTTAATTTTTTAATTTAAACTTTGGATTTATTTTAAATAAGATGGTAAAATTGGTATTTCAAATTATTTGAAATCTCACAAATTACTGCACTCACGTTGTACACTTGATAGGAGATAAAAATCCCGTAACATCTCTGAAGCCATTACACTCACATTTTCATTTGAGATTTATTTGATTACATAGGATTTTTAATTCAAAATCGAGTGTATTGTTGTTAATTATGCTCCGGTCAGTCTGAGCTTTTTCAGTATATTGAAGACCATTTTATTTTCTAGAGGACGAAGATGAAGATTCAATATATTGTTGCTATTTATTATTATTGTTCTGCTACTTATTGTGTTCCATTGCATTATTTTGTTATTATTTTCTGATGTATGTATAACTCTGATTTGAATTGTAAAAGTATAATCAAATGTCTTTTGTGAAGCGGGTTCATGAGCTATTTCTTTTATTATTATATTTTGTTATTCTGCTACGAGATTTTATGTTTTGGTTTTTCCTTCTTTTCTATTATTTTCTTATTTAACCTATTAACAATCCTCCATTTTGAATGGTTTGGATTAGACATATGTGGTTTATTGTCGATTTAAAACGTCTAAAAAGGTGGGTCGTTACATCTAAGCACCCCAATCCAAGCCCACCTTGCAACAACTTTTCCTCTCTTCTTCCTCGTTGCTTTCAGTGGCCTTTAGCCTCCACCACCCTCTAATTGCTCTTGTCTAAAGCTTCTTCAACTTTTAACTATGTAAGATGTTTTGCAATGTTGTCCCAATGCCTCACTCTAAATTTGGGTTCAGTAGCAATTGATTTGCAAATATTTCGTATTAGGAAATTATAAAGAGGAAGAAGAAGATGACATGAAAAGAGAGCTCACCTTACTTTGTAAATATGTGATTATAAATTAAGGGTACACCTCTCCTTTTATAGACTCAAGATAGTGTTGTATAAGCTTTTTCTCGCCCCCTTTCATGTCATGTAAGGGTGTAACGACCCAAAATTTTTAACGTTTCAAATGGAAATATTAAATTTATTTAAATATTCAAATTTGATTAGAATTTAATAAATAATAATAAATTTAATTTTTAATATAACGAATCAATTTTAATTATCGTATTTTTATTGTAATTTATTGGATTTTTCCATAATCTTTAATTCGTAAAATATTTAAATTGTCGCTTGACTTATTTTTAAGCAAACAGCGTTATTTTGGAATTTTACAGAATAAGATAACCGGTTAATATTATAATTGTTTTGAGAATGTAACAAATTTTTGTGTACGATCATATTTTTTTCTTTTGTGGTTTGTACGCGAACGGAATCCTGCGTAACGAGATGCTGAAAATTATGAAATAAATATAACTTCAATGCTGAGACGTTTCAACAAGTTGACTTTTCTTTTTCCTCCATCCATTTTATTTTCTTGTTTCAGTAAGCAAAAAGAAAAAAAAAGAAAATTTCCATTATAATTCCAAAACAAAAGAAATACTCAACTATAAATTATAAAATAAGAATCTTTGAGTTCGGAGTAGTAAGATCTACAAGCGCATGAAATTTGGTTGAATTTGGTGATGTTTGGAGTAGATGACTTGTTTGACATGAGGAAAGGTAGATAGGGTTTTGGTTTTAGTAAGATGTAGGTGAAATTAGCATGAAGCAAGAGCGGCGTAGGGTTTGTGGTGGGAAGAAGCATCAGTGGCCAAAGGATGGTGGCGTGCGATCGTCATATGAGGGTCGTGACATTTATTTAGGTCACATACAGGTTTTGGGCTGGATTTTTATGGAGGCATTAGAGATGGGGGTGGTGGGGTGCAGATCAAAGAGCATGGGAAGTTGAGCATTGTGGTAAAATCGAGTTTGGATTTCGTGGAGTAATTTGGGTTGTCGAGCATGCGTGCATAGATGAGAAAGTGGGTGTTAGTGCTCGTGCAAAGGGAGTAGATTATGGAAGTGGAAGATGTATTATTGGAGGGATTGGTTAAAATGTTAGTTAAGTGTATAATTAAATAATTAATTATTTTAAATTAGTCTCGTAAATTATAATATCTTTCTCATACGAGGTCCAATCAAGATGCATTCTTTTGCGTTGCGCTTGTAATGAAGATAGCTATGCGCTGGAACTAGTTTCCTCGAATTTAGAGCAATCAGAATTTCTGGAATGAAATCGAACATTATTTGATTTTAGTTCAAACCAGAACGCTTCGGTGTTAACTGAATTTCAATGAGTTATTTCACATCTGCATAATTGCAATATGATAAGTAGTGGACAAAAATCATTGTTTACCTGTTAGGATGAATTATTGGTTGGTTTGGCTAAATATCCACTTTTGAAAAGCGAATGAAGTTTTAAAATGAAATACAAGGAATTTTATAGAGAAATCCGAATTTCTTGTCATTGTGATTTTTAATTCTAGTTAGGTACCTTTTGATTTTAATTTCATTTACATATCTGTTAAATAAATTGCTGAATGCCAAAATTTGATATTTTTGGTATATGGAATCTGGCACTGACATATATTAAAAGCCGAACCATTATAGAGAAAAAGTAGTAATGGCATTGGTTAAGTGATATGGTAACTATTAGCCTTGATATAGTATTTTGGAATGTATTAATTTCTATTTGGGTTGGGAAATGGTTTCGATTTGGAAAATGATTTTTAAGCAGACATTTTTTTTATTTTCTATGATAATTTATTTAAAAATAGTTTTTTTATTCTCTCTGTTACTTTAATATTTTTATTTTACTTTCTAATAAATGTATAAAATGTAAATGCTTTAAAATTATTTTAAGAAATATTTATTTTAATAGAAATGTTATTATAAAAATGACAGTTTATTTTTTTAGGAAAATAAAGGAAAATTTATTTGTTTATAATAAAGTGAGCCTGTTTTAAAAGGAGATAGATATATTCTGGATAAATATTTGTGAGAAGCTTTATATGAATTGTTTGACAAAAGAATAGATTATGAATGTTATTTTATAAACAAAAGAATAGTTTTATAAGTGATGTTTTTATAATAAAAAGAGCGGTCTTGTAAATTATATTTTAAAAAAGAGATATAATATATTTTTTATAATTTGGTATAAAAAAACATAATCGTGAATTTATTTGTAATATGTGGATTGATCTTGTTATGGGAAGTATATGAGTTTACTAATTATATTTGTAACGATCCGTAAATTTTAACTGTTTTAATAATGTGATTAATTGAATTTTCATGAAATTTTAAAAATAAAATTTTGAAATAAAAATTTAATATTTGGAATACTTCTAATTGAACATAGCAAACTATAAATTTTCATATGAAAATATGAAAGTTATTTTATTGTGTAATTCTATTTCAATTTATATCAGTTTATAATTGTTGATAATAAAATATTTTCCAAAGCTGAATATTTTACATAGAAAAATCCTAAATCATCATGTGACTGAGACGTCAAATTTCGTTTCATAAAATTCGGATTTGTTTAGCTCCGTCGATATTATTTTTCTGCATTTTTGCTGCATTTTTCCCCTAGCAGCATTTCGAATTTTTATAATTAAATCGTACCATTGATATCTGTATACCGTTGTGATCGTCACGTCGTGCTGATCTTTGCGGTATATTCAACTCTGTTTTTAAAGTCGGTACGCGTGGAAACGAAGATAGCGGTCTGTTGCAACGGTACCAAATTTGTAGATTTCCACTTTCATCTGCTTTTCAAACCAACGTGCAGCTCAAGCAACATACTAAATTGCTTTAATAACTTTTGCAGAATTTAACGGTCATTTATTAGCCTTGAATTCATGCGTTGCTCTTTCTCTTCCCTAAAGTGTTCAAATTCTCTGCGCCTACCATATTTGCTCTTTCATTCTTTTAAGAAGTGTAGTATATTATCTAAAGTTATAATTATATTCTTGGAAACGTACACGTTTTTTTGTTTGTTTTGTTCTTCAATTTCTTTGCTTCGGTTCAGTTTCTAACGAAACATTACAATATAAAACTTTATATATATTACCTTTAAGTTTTGATTTTCGTTCTTCAAAAATAACTTCTCTCCTACCTACTCCATTCTCATGGCCTCACTCTCTCTCTGTCGCCTTCCTATTTTCCTCTCATCCGCGCGGCCGCTCACCATCTTGCAACACCCGCCTCCATCGTTGGCTGCGACCAAGAGCACCCCGAAGTCCCATCCCCTCGACTACTTGCTATGTCGGCCTGTGCCACCTACCTCCGAGCCAGACACCGTCCAGGCCTTCCTCCTCCATCTCTTCTCCTCCACATGAGCTCGTGGCTGCCTTTCCTTCCTCCCCTTTCCTTCACATCCACCTCCGCCCTCCTTGAACCTGAGTCTTACCCACTCCATGGCAGCAACTCGTACCTAAAGCCCGCACCGCCAACCGAACTACTCCCACCTCCTACCACCTTCTTCGTCTACCCGAAGACCTCCGTCGCTTCCGGTCTCTTCTCCCCATTACCCGCAGCCTAGTGGTAGCAGTAGTTGGTAAGTTAACAATAGTATATATGTTGTATACTTTTTTTTTTGGATTTGCTTTACACATATTTTGTTTACAACATCATATATATATTATAAAGCTTATTCCACCTCAAGCATCCCATTGTATTTTCTATCAAAGCTGAAGCATGCACGTGCCTTCTCTTTTGTACATAAAGCTTGTCCACCCTTGTATGCTTTTATATTGTGTATTATGAACAAAAATGTTGTCTCACCTCTTCCTTTTTTTATTGAAAACAAATATTTTTCTCGTCTTTATATATATAGTACATCAAGTTATCCCCAGATATGCCACATGCATTCATATTTGGTTTCGGTGCAATTTACATACAACTATATTTGTCTAAAGTATATATGGCTACTGTAAAAAAAAATAACTTTCGCATATATAATGCAAAGCCGAGCTTCTTTCTACGAGTATATGTATATGAATATTCTATAATAAAAGATGTTATATTTCTAGTTATATATATGCGCATATATATATTGGTCGACCGTATATGTATATGAAGTTTTACAAAGCTATACTACTTAGAAACTGTTATTGTAGTGTATAAGTTATATGGTTTAGTTTATATATAGTTGGTTGCTGTAACAACCCGCATATTTATCAAGTTTGTATTTAAATATTTTATTTAAATATTAACTCGTTAATCGGATTTTGGTCCAAAAAGCTACTTTTTGCAAACGGTCAAATTAGGACTCGAGACCACTTCCATTGAGTTCGAAATGTCATTTACAACTTTTTAAGTATAAACATCGATAGGTTTGGAGTTAGTGAAATTTCACTAACTTTTCCCGCTTTGGACTTTGGGTTAGTTTAGCCTATTAAGCCCAAGTTCCAACCCTCTTCTCCTCACTCTTCATAAATTTCCTAACTAATCAAGCTTTGGCATTAATGGTGGAGGGAATGGGAAATTAAAACTCCAAGCACAAATTCAATTGCAAATCCAACATTCAACTCCAAATTCAAGTAGAAGATATTGGATTCAAGCTTTGGATTGCTTCTCCTTGCTTTCAAGCTTCATCTTCATAAACTTTAGTGCAAAGGTGAGATTTTTATCTCACAATTCTAGTCTATATCTATCTTGGGCTATTGGAAATGCATCCCTATCATGTTTGCATGCACATTTGCATTTGGTTTGGATTGGATTGGCGAAAAACTCCACTTTTTAGCGTTTTGGGGTGAATTTCTGGCTTAGGTCGCTCTGTCCCCCTTAGGTCGCCCAGCATCTATAGGTCGTTCGCGTGGAAAAGTCGTCACCTTCATTTGGATCGTTTCTGGCCTTAGCCCATTCGTCCACTATAGGTCGTTAGGCCTTAGGTCGCTTGGAGTTAGGTCGTAGGTCGGCAGGTCTTCAGCTCGCACGCGTTGAAAAGGCGCGTCTGGAGTTAGGTCGTTCGCGAGTTAACGTTAGGTCGTTTGCGAGTTAGCGCCCTAGGTCACTCGCGTATAGCTCGTTCGGAGTTAGGTCGTTAGGCCTTAGCTCGTATGGCCTATGCAATTTGGTTAGGTCGTCCAACCTCAACACCTTAGGTCGTAAGACCTTAGGTCGTACCCCTTAGGTCGTTAGACCTTAAGCCTTCACTATTGGAACTCGTTAGGTCGTAGCAACCATAGGTCGTAGGTCGCTCACACGGAGTTAAGTCGTAGGTCGTCTCCGACCTTATATCGCTCAGCCAGGTTTCACTTTAAGTCGTTAGGTCGTTTGGACCTTGTTTCCAGTTAGGTCGCAAGACCCTTAAACCGTTAGGTCACTAGGTCGCGATGTTTTAGGTCGCTGCACCCTATGCCTCTATAGGTCGTTCGACCTTGCTAACTTTTAGGTCGCGAGTTTTATAAGTCGCTCGCCTCCCTTAGGTCTTCACTAGGTCGCGATGTTTTAGGTCGCTGCACCCTATGCCTCTATAGGTCGTTCGACCTTGCTAACTTTTAGGTCGCGAGTTTTATAGGTCGCTCGACCCTATTCCCCTTAGGTCGTTAGACCTCATTTTGTCTTCACTAGGTCGTACCGTTTTGGTCGGGGCCGCCGGGGGCGCTGCCCCCTGGACCCCCGCCACCTGACCGGGCAGGTCGAACCCCGTAGGCGGTGGCGTTGCCCCCGCACCCCCACCTTGGGGGGGTTGCCACCCCCCCCCCGGACCCCCCCTCTGTATGGGATCTTATCTGAAAAACATTGAGCTGATTTCCTTGGATTTTATTCGCATCTCCGTATGCGATCTTTGTGACTGATTGTTTCTACACTTGCTTATGTGTTTTGTCACTTTATAATATAAAGGTTTCAATACTAGTAGTAAATATCAAAACTCTTTTAACCAACAATTTCAACTCTATTTTTAATAACAAAGCTCTTTTCTTAAACCGTTTTCCAATCTATTAGTATATACAAGCCTTTACCTCACTCGGATGAGAAATCTAATTAAACGACTTAGTAAAACAAGTGGTATGAAACGCTTGCGTTCACTTCGTCGGTTAATTCTTGGACTTGTTCGATTGAACCTCTTGTGACAATTTTATTAGTGAAGATTTACAGTTTGTTCGTAAATATTTAAGTTAAGCAAGTGGTTATGGGACATGAAGCTAAACTTCTATATTTACTAGCTTAGTATAATTGACACTTCTCGTTGATCTTGATGATCGCTTTATGAATTAGACTAGCAATTGCGCGATGTCTCTTTCATTGCAAGGTTAGACTAGACACCACTTGTGTGATTCCATTCACACATACCTTTCTGCTTTTTGGTTAGTCTTGACCTCAATCTGTGTGATTCCATTCACACATGCAGGGTAGCTCCCCATGGTCTTCGGACCGTCATGTGATAGGCCTCTTTCCCTTTTTATGATTTCTGGATTTCTCATGTTGATTTCTGGAATTTATGTCATTGACTTGTTATGAGTACAAGTTTAGGGTATGATGCCCTCTTCGAATCTTTGAGAAGATTCTTGTGATATTGATTATCTCTTATTGATTGATCTTCTGTTGATCATTATTTACATACTTATAGTGGTATGTCGTTATGGATGTTTATGTTTATGCCATATCTTTTATGTTATATCATGTCATCTGATATTTATAGCTAGACTGATCCGTTTATTATTTTCTTAAATAATACTCGGGTCAGACCGAGATGTTACATGTGCTTCTGCTTGACTTCTTCCCAGGGATTCATCACTCTGACTTTTGGCTAACTGTTTAGATTAGCAGTTTTTGTTGTATACACTTGAGATATAGACTCATAGTTGTATTCATTTGTATAGCACGTGTTGCTATTCTTTTGTATTATCGTGGATCTTATTGACCACTACTCTGATGTACACTTTCATGTGTTAGTTATATATTCATATCTTCTTCCGCCTTTGTGATATGGATATATGTGACTGATTTGTGATATGATTATTTCTATGTTTGTTTCCGAAGATTATTTATAGCCACCGTGTGATAAGCAATTACGTGGATGGTCGCTCCTCAACAGCCTTATTCTCCGTGCTAGTTGACAGCACTACTCCGGAGTGTTCTTGGCTAGCGTGGGTATAGAGGTGGGGCGTCACAGTTGCGCTGCTAGTTATTGAACTGTTTGTTATTATACGATTATATATATTTGTTTATGAACATAATTTGCGCACGTCTATTTACAGTATATTTTTATGATTATATTTTGGCATATTTTGTGTTCGTAGTCTAATTTATACATACATTTATTTATAAATATAATCTGCACAAGTTGTTGCTTATAGGCTGTCTATACAATGATTTTTTGTGATAATATGAATTTTTGAAAGAAACTATATGGGTTTGATTTAATAATGATTTCAGAATTTTATTATTTTAATGTTCATCTTAAATTAAAATATTGAAATTATATATATATATTATAATAACGTATATATTTTCAGCTTTTATCAAAACCGATTCGATTTGTTTCTTAGATTCCTATTATCAGCTCTCTTTGTCAAATTCGTGCTAATCTAGCTTTGTGCTGGGATTCGTGCTTGGATTCGTAACTCATTCCGTTGTCTATCTTCTCTAACCTCGAAAGATGAGAAATCACTCACGATTAATGTTCTTTTATTTATTAAATTTGATTTCAATTGAAACGACAATTGAAATATGCTGTTGCTAGTTATTTACATTGTTATATATATGCTATTACCTATATCATTTCACCAGTGACATCTGGCACCATTATCTGTAATTTATATTGATGATATATGCATGTTATATTATTATCATATCTGTTCTCACTTTGCAAGTTCCTTATTAGTACAGAATTCACTATGGGTTGAAATGATACATACCCGAACGATCTATAGAATAGGAGAAAATCGTTATGGGCTGAAATGATAAACCCAAGCGATTTTAACTAAATTAAATTTGGGATTGCGGGTTGAAATGATATATATATACACGTATATATTTAAATTATGGATTGAAATGATTAATATCCATACCAATTGACCATAAGATAGAAAGTTATATATAGATACCGTTGGTATATACAAATAATTTGAAATGATTACTATGGTTTGGAAGGAAATATATGGTTTTATGTAAACACTGATTTTCGATATTATATAAATGTTATTTTATGTATAGTTAAATTCTTGAATTTATGCTATGCATAAATTTGTTTTAGTATAAAATAAGCTTAATAATAAAGTTTGATTTTATTAAAATATAATATGGTTAAGTATTTAAATTATGTTTTAATATAGAGTTTAGAATGATTTAATAAATTAAGGTTGAGAAGATAGATTTGAAATTGATTTGAAATTGTATTTAATTAAGAAATATATTTAATTAGAAATTGGTTTGAAACTTATAGAATTTGAGATTTGAAAGGATGTGATGTTTATAACTTGATTTGGTTTAACGTGATTAACGAATATTTCAACTTTAAATGAATTGAAGGAAATATTTAGTCATTTGAAATTTAGGGTTCTATTTAAATGATAATGGATTTAGTAAGTAAATAATTCAAAATAAATAATAGTAAGGGGAGTTTGATATATATATATATATATATATATATATATATATATATGGAATTATCAAATGTTGTTTTGAAATGTTTGAATATTTAAAGCTTTGAAAATATTGAAATTGAAATAGTTTATTTTTGTGGTTAAAATCTAACACAGCGGATTAACACTTTGACGTGCTAATAATGTTTTGATACAAATTGACGCAAGTTTCTTCCTCGTGAAATGAATTCGTGTCAAGTAGAACAAGATAAATGCCCAAATCCGTTGATCTCTCGAGATACCAGATTCTAGCTATCTTCAACACGTTGATCGCGCACGATTCCGCGTTAGAAGATCTATGATTCTTCGACGTTGATCTCCCGCACGAGATTCCGTGAATCAGCTTCAAGCTCGTTGATTCGAGCGCACTCGAATATCTGAAGATGGAAGAAGAAGGAGATCACGCTCAAGTTCAACAAAAGTGGCAAAAAGCATACAAACAAATTTACAATGACATCGCATCCCTATTTATAGAGATTATACAACACAGCATACACGACTCAACAAACATGCGACACACGAGATAACACAATACACGACTTAACAACACACACGACTTACGACTTAACAAGTTACATCAGTATACGACTTGACGACCTAAGTACAAACAACATAAGAAATTACAGCAACATGTTACAACATTACGCGACATAACTCCATGCGACATAAGCTTCAGGTTCTTGCGCGTTAACGAGATAAGGTCTAATGCGGCATAAAGAATCTACTACATATGCGGCTTAAGTAGATAAGCGATTTAAGGAATGCAACGACCTAACCATGGAGCGACCTAAGAAATGTAACGACCTAAGAATGATAGCATGGGGCATAAGTGAGTTGTGCGAACCAAGACTTAACTCATTCAGTCATATCTCGGTAGGTCGAAGCTCAGTAGGTCATAGCGACCTAAGGGCATGCACATTGGATGTGAGCGACCTAAGGATATGTGCGGTGGGTCGCTTAACCCGCTAGGTCGGTCAATATGACTTGCCAAGTCGCTCGACGACTTATCATAGGTCGCTAGATCATTTTCCACTGCATAACTTCCATATCACGTTAGGTCGCTCAAGCGACTCAAGGCCAGGTGCACTACTTCCTGCAACTTAACAAGATAACGACTTAAGGAACTGTGATTATCATGGTGCGCTGCATCGTCCTCCCCTGGTTGAAAAGAATTCGACCCCGAATTCACACTTTCCTCTTCTTCGACATATCCATTCTCATAATATGGGATTAAGTGTATGACGTTGAAAACGTCAACGGTGTGGATATGATCCGACAGTCTCAACTGATACACATTCTCATTAATCTTCTTCACGATCTGCAAAGGACAAATCTTTCTAGCAGCCAATTTGTTATAAGAACCGACAAGAAATCGATCCTTAGACAATACTGCATATACAAAATCTCCTTCTTTGAATTCGACGTGTCGTCGTTTGATATTTGCGGATTGCTTATATTTCTCATTCGCCTTAAGCAATCGTTCCTTCACAACTTTGTAGCAGTCTTGCAATTCATTCACAAAATCGCTAGCTCGTTTGATCACTCCTTTCTGCTGCGGTACTATAGATAAATCTAACGGTCCTTTAGGAATACTTGAATAAACAACCTGAAATGGACTGAACCCAGTCCTTCGATTAACTACATGGTTGTGTGCAAACTCAACTTGACACAGCTTGGAATCCCAACTCTTCACATTATCATTTACGAGGCATCGCAATAGATTACCTAGGGATATATTCACAACTTCCATCTGTCCATCCGTCTGTGGATGATAAGCACTACTAAATTTCAGCTTTGTCTCGACCATTCTCCATAGACTCATCCAAAACTGACTCAGAAAACGAGTGTCTCTATCTGAAACAATAGATTTAGGCAACCCATGAAGACAATATATTTCTCTGAAGTATAACTGTGCAACATTGACTACATCTGCCATCTTCTTACATGCAATAAAATGTACCATTTTTGAAAAACGATCAACCACCACATTGTAACAACCCGCATATTTATCGATTTTACATTTAAATATTTTATTTAAATATTTTATCGTTCGTCGGATTTTGGTCCGAAAAGCTACTTTTTGCAAACAGTCGAATTGGGACTCGAGACCACCCCCATTGAGTTCGAAATGACGTTTGCGACCTTTTTGAGTATAAACTTCGATATGTTTGGAGATAGTAGAATTTTGACCTTTTTCACTTAGGGCTATGGTTTGGGCTGAGCCCATTAACCCCACTTATGTATTCAGTCCCAACCCCTTCACCTCTTCATTACTTCATTCCTCATTTCCTTATACTCAAGCTTTATATTAATGGAGAGTGGAAGAGGAAATTAAAACTCCAAGCCCTAGTTTTCTTTTGCAAATCAAACTCTAGCTCCAAATTAATAGAAGAACCTATTGGTAAGCTTCTCTTCTTCTTCTCCAACTCATTCTTTTATCAATTTTCCTAAACCTAATTTAGGAAATGTTTCTCTTTTAAGCTTAGATTGAAGCTTCTTGAGTTGTTGTTGAAGAGGAATTGATCTTAGCTTGTTTTTAAAGCTTCTCCTTCATTGATTTGGGTTCAAAGGTGAGATTTTTATCTCACATCTATGTCTATAACTATCTTTGCTTATTGGGTATGAATTCCTAACACTTATTTATGTTCATTTGCTTTTGATTTGGATTGAATTGGTGAATATTTCAATTTTTGGTGTTTTGTAGTTAAATCTTTAAAAATCCAATCTTTGACGTTTGAACATGTTTTTGGTGATGCATCGAAGAGCCTATAGTGCTGGGTTGTCGATTGGCATAAATCCTTAGCATCCATCACTCGTTCAATCGCATTTCGTTTTGGATTTGCCATTTTTGGTCTAGGCTGTTTTTTTGCCTAGCAGAAGATTTCAGACGTCTAAAACCAAATCCAGACGTCTGGTTGAAAAATCCAAACGTCTGGAAAGGGGTCTGGAAAAGGCAGAGACTAAAACCAGACGTCTGAAAAAAAATCCAGACGTCTGAAATCAAATTCAGACGTCTGGTTGAAAATTTCAGACGTCTGAAATGGCCCAGGAATTAAAAATAGAAGGGAGAAAACACATATACTTCCAGATACTAGGGCCAGACGTCTTGGAACACCTACCAGATGTCTGGAGCTGTTTAATTTGCCTATTTTGGCTATTTTTGAGTATATTTCCACTTTAATCGATTCGTGTTGATTCCCTTTTTGTTGTTATCATTTATTATGGATTTTGATGACATTTTCATCGTGATTTTTGGGAATATCCATTTTGATGGATTTGGTATCGATTTCTTTGGATTTGATTCACGTCTTCAAATGTGAATTTTTATGATTGATTGTTTCTACAATCAATTCTATGATTTGTGACTCTAAAATATAAAGGTTTTCTATACTAGTAAATATCAAAACTCTTTCCTCAAAACGATTTCAACTCTATTTTCAATACCAAACTCGTTTATAAAACCTTTTCCAATCTACTAGTATATACAAACTTTTACCTCACTCGTATGAGAAATCTAATTAAACGACTTAGTAAAATGAGTGGTATGAAACGCTTGCATTTACTTCATTGGTTAATTCTTGGACTTGTTCGATTGAATCTCTTGTGACAATTTTCTAGTGGAGATCTACAATTTGTTCGCAAATATTTAAGTTAATCTAGTGGTTATGGGACATGATGCTAAACTCATATATTTACTAGCTTATTGTAATTGACACTTCTTGACGATCAATGATGATCATTTTATGATTTAGACTAGCAATGTGCGATGTCTCTTTGTCCACCAGGAGGAGCTTCGGCTCAATGTCCGCAATGGGGGACTACACCCTGTCAGGAGGAGTTTTGACTAACCAGGAGGAGCTTCGGCTCAATGTCCGCAATGGGGGACTATACCCTGTCAGGAGGAGTTTCGACTCACCAGGAGGTGCTTCGGCTCAATGTCCGCAATGGGGGACTATACCCTGTCAGGAGGAGTTTTGACTCACCAGGAGGAGCTTCGGCTCAATGTCCGCAATGGGGGACTATACCCTATCAGGAGGAGTTTCGACTCACCAGGAGGAGCTTCGGCTCAATGTCGGCAATGGGGGACTATACCCTGTAAGGATGAGCTACGGCTCATTTTTCTCGGATTGGCCATCCTTTTATTGTGATTTCTGGTTTTCTGTTTGATGATTTCTGGAATTTATGTTTCACCACCTTTCTCAGTAGGCATTGATATGTATTTCATTTATTGTGGCTTGGTGAATTAAATGAAGAATATGACATTCTTTTTGATGCTATGAGATTCTTTGAGATATTGTATGACTTTTGTGGATTTTCTAATGTATACTTGTCGTGTATGACATTTTTGGTTATCATACGTCTTTTTATTATATCTCTTTTTATATTTCATTTTAACTGATAATTATAGCTAGACTGATCCGTTTATTATTTTCTTCTTAAATAATACTCGGGTCAGACTTAGATTTTGCAGGTGCTTCTGCTTGACTCCTTATCGGACCTCCATCTGATCCTTTGGCTAACTACTTTAGTTTTAGTAATTTTTTTTGTATACTATTGAGATATTGACTCTATGATGTATACTTATTCTTTTGTCTAGTACTTGTATCTATTCTTTTTGATATTGTGGATCTTGTTTGACCACTACTCTGATGTACATTTTCACGTGTTATATTCATATCTATTTCCGCCTTTGTGATATGAATTATCTGCGACTGATTTGTGTTATGTTTATTTTTATATTTGTTTCCGAAGACCTTTATAGCCACTGTGTAGTTGCTTTGAGTTTGTGTCGGTATGTCGGATTTCCTCTTGAGATGAAAAGTTATATTTTTATCCAGCATATCAGTACTCGCGCAAAGCAATTATACAGATGGTCGCTCCTCAACAGCCTTATTCTCCGTGCCAGTCGACAGCATTACTCCGTAGTGCTCTTGTCTAGCGAGGGTATAGAGGTGGGGCATCACAGCTTGGTATCAGAGCCAAACTTCGGAACAATGTAGAATATCTTAACAAGGATCATCGTCCTAAATCCATCTTAGGAGTCATGCTTTAGGATTTTATTCGGGTCTTCGTACCGTCCTATCCTATTTTCATTTATGATTCCTTGTTTTATCTATCAAGATTGCTTGATATTTATTTTGAGAATAACTTTTCTCCTTCTTTCTTTTCTAAAGGAAGGTAAATGGTTAGTTCTAGCAGTCCTAGCGCTGGCCATTCCAGTAGACCTTCTCTGGATGGCGCATTCATGACTGCCCAACAACTTTTGGATCTTGTAAAGAATCAGGAGTTTATCTATGCTTTGAGTAAGAACCCCGAAATGGTTCTACCTTTGAAACTTGAAGTTTCTTTCAATCAGCTTATGGATGTTACTCTTCTTCATGGAGAGGTTGGTAAAGGAAGTGTTTGTGATATTGGGACTTCCAAGAAGAGGCATATTAAGTTCGAGAGCCTTAATCCCAATAAGAGAGTGAAGCAAACTACTTTTGTAGCAAAGATTCCAATCCCTTATCGTGGAGGATGCTACAATTGTAATTCTAAGGACCACTATGCAAAGGAGTGTCCGGAGCCACTCTTTTGTCGCTATTGCAGAAATACAGGTCATCATATTTCTGTCTGCCCCATACTTCAAAGCAAGAAGAAGGTGGAACAAGAAACTTCGGTAGCCAATACTCCTACCCCAAGTCGTAAACAATGCTACAATTGTGGTTCCACGGACCATTATGTAATTAAGTGCCCAAAACCCCCTCTATTACCGCTATTGCAAAGGCTCGGGTCATTACTTATCTTCATGTCCCAAACTCCCTAGCAAGAGGGAGGGAAAGTTGAAAGTCGTGCAAGCCCCTTGTGACACTTCTCTTGGTCAAGGTATTTCTCATTCAATCCTTGATGACATTTGCTTTGTGATTATCTTGTTCGTGTTCTTTTTGATATGGGTTCCACCTCACTATTTTATATCAAAAGAACTTGTTGATTCTTTCCCTTTAAACAATTTTGGGCTTGATGTCTTCGTTGAGAATTGCGAATCAGGATGGTAGATCCATAACACTCAATTTTCTTTTATTTGATGCCGAAAATTATTTTATGTGATTTTTCTTTCCGAGCCGATATTTTTTTACTTAGGCTTCGGAATTGATTTGTGTTAAAGGATTGGCTTTTTCATTACGAAGACATATCCTTTGTCCCTAGTAGACTATTCATCTTCGACATTTTCTATCTGTTAAGCAGATTTCTATTTTTCTTGTGATTCCGATTTCAAATTTTTGAAGGCCTCATTTTATTCCTTAAGCCCGCATGATGAAGAAAGTTTTGTTTCTCTCATTCATGTAGTTTGAGAATTTTCCAGTAATTTTGAGTTTGTCTTAGAATTATCACCTAAGAAATCTTTTGTGTGGTGTTAAGGTCTTTCTAGTTCGACCTTGCCACCGATTTTCATTTGGCTACGAGTTGCGGGTGTTAGCATTCCACTTACCACATTCCGCACTCGTTACGATTCTTATGAATGACTTATTATGTCATTCAGTTTTCCCATCTTGTTTCATCCATTTTATAAATCGAGTATTTTACGAATATCTCGATGACTCCATTCTAGTATTTATTGATTTTGGATGAAAGTAGAAATTTAAAATTTTGCAAATCTTTTTCATAAGATTTGTTTGTAAGTACAATTGGATTTTGATCTTAAACGAGCGAAGAATATTCTTAAAGTTTTTTAAGAAACATTCGTATAGAAGATGATTTTGTGATTGTATTGCCCGTTGAGTGCTTTAAGAATTATGGTCGATGCGCTTGATCAACGTTATCGATAGGAATTTCCTAAACGCTTTGATGAGACAATTAGACACGATATATTGACTTGTAAAAATGTAAATTTTTGTAGAAAGATTATTACATAAAAATAAAAATGTAATTTTGAAAGTTTTAGTTTTTCGAGAAACATGATTATTTGAAAAGAACTCTTCCTTTAGATACTCTTATTGTTGTGATTCCTGAAGGGGAACAAAGACTTTGCTATTTGTACCGATACTAGTCATATTGGTTTGGATGCCGTTCTCTTGCAAAGGAGAACGTGCTATCACTTGTGCTTCTAAATCATTATAGCTTATCGAGATTAGATATGCCACTCATGATCTAGTGCTCGCGGCTATTGTTTTTACTTTTGGAATTTGGCATCATCATATTTGGATGAGAAATTTGTTCTTTACCTCGATCATAAATCTTTGGAATATTTATTTTCTCATAAGGAACTTCATGTTGACTCGAGTTCCTGGCATCTTATGATCTTGATATTCTGGAAATCGTGTTGCCAACGCGCTTTGTCGTAGGCAACAAGTTGTTGATTCTTTGATGTTGTCTGAATGGAATTATCTTTTTATCAAGTTCATCGAACGTTTTGATATACTTCGTTTTATTGAGCTTTACCTCATTTTTTTATGGACTAGTGTCCGATGTTCTTTTATGATGTTCGGTTCATCGGATGTACTGTTATTATAAGACATCGATGTTCCGTCTTATCAGGATCAAGGGATGTACCATTATTATACTACATCGTTGTTCCGGTTTATCGGTTCATTGGACGTACCGTTTTTGTATTACGTCGGTGTTCCAAAATTATTCGAGCTTTGGTTTATTGGACGTACCGTTTTTGTACTATGTCGGTGTTTCGAAATTATTCGAGCTTTGGTTCATTGGGCGTACCGTTTTTGTACTACGCTGATGTCCCAAATTATTTGAGTTTCTAGTTTCTCGGGCGTACTGTTATTATACTACGTCGTTGCACCAGCTCAATTTTCTGCTATTCTTGACGTTCTCTACGTCTTTTATTGACGGAAATGCATTAGGGATTCCATTTTTGTTCTTGAGCCCGGTGTTATTGAGGGGATTGAAGTTTCACCAGATTTTATGAGCAACATTCCATTCACATCATTGCTTCGGAGGTTGAGCGCCTTCGGAATAAAGATGTTCTTCTTGTGAGAGTTCAATGGTTCTCAAATCCTAGGGATTACTCTTGGGAATCTAGAGAATTCATCGAGCGATCCCGTTCTTGCTAACTCTTTCGTGCTCTTTATGGTGAACTTCTTATTTCAATTTTCTTTTGTGTTGATATGCTTTTATAGTTGTTACTCTTTATTTTCTTCTTAAGTATTGCGAGGACGCAATTTCTTTAAGGATAGGAGTCAGTAACAACCCGCATATTTATCGATTTTATATTTAAATATTTTATTTAAATATTTTATCGTTCGTCGGATTTTGGTCCGAAAAGCTACTTTTTGCAAACAGTCGAATTGGGACTCGAGACCACCGCCATTGAGTTCAAAATGACGTTTGCGACCTTTTTGAGTATAAACTTCGATATGTTTGGAGATAGTAGAATTTTGACCTTTTTCACTTAGGGCTATGGTTTGGGCTGAGCCCATTAACCCCACTTATGTATTCAGTCCCAAACCCTTCTCCTCTTCATTACTTCATTCCTCATTTCCTTATACTCAAGCTTTATATTAATGGGGAGTGGAAGAGGAAATTAAAACTCCATGCCCTAGTTTTCTTTTGCAAATGAAACTCTAGCTCCAAACTAAAAGAAGAACCCATTGGTAAGCTTCTCTTCTTCTTCTCCATCTCATTCTCTTATCAATTTCAGAAAATTCCTAAACCTAATTTAGGAAATGTTTCTCTTTTAAGCTTAGATTGAAGCTTCTTGAGTTGTTATTGAAGAGGAATTGATCTTAGCTTGTTTTTAAAGCTTCTCCTTCATTGATTTGGGTTCAAAGGTGAGATTTTTATCTCATATCTATGTCTATAACTATCTTTGATTGTTAGGTATGAATTCCTAACACTTATTTATGCTCATTTGCTTTTGATTTGGATTGAATTCGTGAATATTTCAATTTTTGGTGTTTTGTAGTTAAATCTTTAAAAATCCAATCTTTGATGTTTGAACATGTTTTTGGTGATGCATCGAAGAGCCTATAGTGCTGGGTTGTCGATTGGCATAAATCCTTATCTTCCATCGCTTGTTCAATCGTATTTCGGTTTGGATTTGCCATTTTTGGTCTAGGCTGTTTTTTTTGCCTAGCAGAAGATTTCAGACGTCTGAAATTAATTTCAGACGTCTGAAACCAAATCCAGACGTCTGGTTGAAAAATCCAGACGTCTGGAAAGGGGTCTGGAAAAGGCAGAGACTAAATCCAGATGTCTGAAACAAAATCCAGACGTTTGAAATCAAATTCAGACGTCTGATTGAAAATTTCAGATGTTTGAAATGGCCCAGGAATTAAAAATAAAAGGGAGAAAACACATATACTTCCAGATACTAGGGCCAGACGTCTAGGAACGCCTACCAGACGTCTGGAACTGTTTAATTTGCCGATTTTGGCTATTTTTGAGTATATTTCCAACTTTAATCGATTCGTGTTTGATTCCCTTTTTGTTGTTATCATTTATTATGGACTTTGATGACATTTTCATCGTGATTTTTGGGAATATCCATTTTGATGGATTTGGTATCGATTTCTTTGGATTTGATTCACGTCTTCAAATGTGAATTTTTATGATTGATTGTTTCTACAGTCAATTCTATGATTTGTCACTTTAAAATATAAAGGTTTTCTATACTAGTAGTAAATATCAAAACTCTTTCCTCAAAACGATTTCAACTCTATTTTCAATACCAAACTCGTTTATAAAACTGTTTTCCAATCTACTAGTATATACAAACTTTTACCTCACTCGTATGAGAAATCTAATTAAAGGACTTGGTAAAACGAGTGGTATGAAACGCTTGCGTTTACTTCGTTGGTTAATTCTTGGACTTGTTCAATTGACTCTCTTGTGACAATTTTCTAGTGGAGATCTACAATTTGTTCGCAAATATTTAAGTTAAGCTAGTGGTTATGGATGCTAAACTCATTTATTTACTAGCTTATTGTAATTGACACTTCTTGACGATCAATGATGATCATTTTATGGTTTAGACTAGCAATGTGCGATGTCTCTTTGTCCACCAGGAGGAGCTTCGGCTCAATGTCCGCAATGGGGGACTATACCCTGTCAGGAGGAGTTTTGACTAACCAGGAGGAGCTTCGGCTCAATGTCCGCAATGGGGGACTATACCCTGTCAGGAGGAGTTTCGACTCACCAGGAGGAGCTTCGGCTCAATATCCGCAATGGGGGACTATACCCTGCCAGGAGGAGTTTCGACTCACCAGGAGGAGCTTCGGCTCAATGTCCGCAATGAGGGAGTATACCCTGTCAGGAGGAGTTTCGACTCACCAGGAGGAGCTTCGGCTCAATGTCCGCAATGGGGGACTATACCCTGTCAGGAGGAGCTCCGGCTCATTTTTCTAGGATTGGCCATCCTTTTATTGTGATTTCTGGATTTCTATTTGATGATTACTGGAATTTATGTTTCACCACCTTTCTCAGTTGGCGTTGATATGTATGTCATTTATTGTGGCTTGGTGAATTAAATGAAGAATATGACATTCTTTTTGTTGCTATGAGATTCTTTGAGATATTGTATGACTTTTGGTGGATTTTCTAATGTATACTTGTCGTAGTATGACATTTTTGGTTATCATACGTCTTTTTATTATATCTCTTCTTATATCTCATTTTAACTGATAATTATAGCTAGACTGATCCGTTTATTATTTACTTCTTAAATAATACTCGGGTCAGACTGAGATTTTGCAGGTGCTTCTGCTTGACTCCTTATCGGACCTCCATCTGATCCTTTGGCTAACTACTTTAGTTTTGGTAGTTTTTTTTGTATACTATTGAGATATTGACTCTATGATGTATACTTATTCTTTTGTCTAGCACTTGTATCTATTCTTTTTGATATTGTGGATCTTGTTTGACCACTACTCTGATGTACACTTTCATGTGTTATATTCATATCTATTTTCGCCTTTGTGATATGAATTATCTGTGACTGATTTGTGTTATGTTTATTTCTATTTTTGTTTCCGAAGACCTTTATAGCCACTGTGTAGTAGCTTTGAGTTTGTGTCGGTATGTCGGATTTCCTCTTGAGATGAAAAGTTATATTTTTATCCAGCATATCGGTACTCGCACAAAGCAATTATACAGATGGTCGCTCCTCAGATATTTGTATATAAAATTATTTTAAATTGAATTGTGAGATTGGGATACAAGAATTGAAATTTAATTTCTTATTTGGAAATTTTAAAAAGTATAAGATATAAAAATAAATATGAAAGGTTTAATGTTGTTCCTTTTGAAAAAGAAAAATACACACACACACACACACATTTGAATTAAGGTTTATGAATGTATTTAAAACATTAAAAAATAATAGTTCAACTTGAATAAAGGATTAAAACAAAATTTGTAAATTTAATAGACTAAGGATTTAAAACACTTATCATTTTATAGAATATAATTTGTCAATCATATGTAAATAAGAAAACATGAAAAGAAAAAAAATGATTTGTACATAAAGAAATGAAGTAAGGCTTAAAAAAATTTAAAATTAATTCAACTAAAGGACCAAAACAAAACTTATAGAATAAATTCAAGACAAGGGTAAAAACATAAATATACAAGAGTTTTTACATGTGTAAGCATTTTACAATAACAATTTACAATTGTAAATATTTAGTCAAGTAATTGTACAAGTGTAAAGAATATGATACAAGTGGAATATTTAATTATTTCCTTTTAAATTAAAATGTAAATAACACATAAAAGAAAAAAAATCAAATTTCTCAATATCTTTCGGCCCTGAACAAAACAAAGGAGTAAAAATCTGAATATCACAACGCAATTCAAAGAAACAAATTTCAATTGAAAACTCGAAAATCAAAACCTGAAACCTGAAAATAAATAAAAAAAGAGAAAAAAATCTGGAAAACAAGATCCAGTTCAAAGCAGTTTTCTCAAAGCGTTTCAAAATTTGAAATAAGGGCTGAGAATCAAAAACCAGAATGAAAATCAAAGAACAGTTTCAAGCTGGAAATTAAATTCTAGAATTTAGTGGGAAATCAAAAACAATACCTGCTTTCAAAAAGCTTAAACCTAGAAGTGAAGCAAAAGTGTAAGCTTTAGTTTCAATGATCAGAGTAACTCAATAAATTAAAGCAAGAAAATAAATCAAAGCAGAAATTAAAGCATCAAGTTCAAAACATAAAGACATTGTCTCTGTTTTCTAGGAATCTCAGATGAGCAAACATTTCCCTAACTTTGCTATATTCATTGATGTTTGGATCTATATTTGATATATGTTGTGAATTATGTTTGGATGATAGTGAATTTTGTTTGCATGCCCTTATAAAAAAAATGAATGAATGACTGTGTGTATGTTTTGTACAGACAAGAAAAACATTCTTCTGTTGTCTTCCAGTTTTCTTTTTTTCAAAAACCTTGTTTCAAAATAAAATTCAAAAGCTTTTCGTTTGATGTTTTTCAGGATTTGAAATATAAAGTGTAATCAAAATTTAAGTTTTAAAAATACTTTTGATCATTGAAGAAGAATGGATCTACTGGAAAGTTCTGAAAACATAGTGAAATAGGAAAAGGTTCAAAACATAGTGATCAAAAAATTTAAATTTAATTTCATAATCTTACTCCCCTTCACCAAATAGGAATTTTAAAGATGAGATCAAATTTTTTAAGCTTGGGATTATCATGATAATTTGAGTTGAATAGAAAATCTTTTTTTGTGAATTTGCGGTGATTGGCGAGATGATAATCCATGTGATTGAGGCGGGGGTAGCTGGAAATCAAGGGATCAATGGAAAAATAAAAGAATTTTTTTTATATTCATTTTAGCTCGAGATTTGAATCGAAATAGGGTTTTAAGGGCAAGGTAGTATCAGTGTTATTCTCGGATTGTTTTTGGGGTCGCTCATGGATCGGAGGAGACCGGACTTCGAGAGGAGGTGAGTAGGATGTTGGAGCAACTGTGGGAATGACCGCAAGAACATCGGTGGCCAGAGGTGGCCACGGGAAGTGGATTTGGATGAACTGGGTAGTTTCCAGTTTGAGGCTAACAGCTCGTTTTCGATTTTGAACTTGTTTTAAGTTTTGAGTTGTTTGAATCGAAGCTGGGGGTCATCGATGACGTTATCGTGAGTTCGTTGTCGTTCGGCAAGGGTTAGCATGGTTGTGCACGTATACGTGCATTGTTGTATCGGTGGGTTTTCATGTTTGGGGAAGAAGATAGTAAGCTCGAAGCCAAGCACGGGGATTTGATTAGTTTACTCAAAGTCAGGGTTGCATGTGTTTGGGGTTGCATCGGGTTGATTTAATAATTAGCATATTTTTTTGAAAAAAAAAATTCGCTCGGGTAAAATTTGGGAAAACCCGAAGCAGTGGAGGAATTCGGTCGCGTTCGACTCAAAGCAGGGGGTGGAGCGACTCGGGAACACTCATGTTGCCTAGAATTCTTAAATTTCCAGTTTTTAAACTTTAATTAATGAGTTAAATAAATTTCTAAAAAGAAAAAAAGGTTTATTCCTTTATAAATGATGATTTATTTTTTAAATAAAAAGTATGAATTGAAAGTTTGGGAATAAAGGATTTTTCCTAAAACAATTAAGTTTGAAAATTGTATTTTTAATAAGTCATTTTAAATAAGACTTAATAAGTGATAATTTTTAACTTAAAGGTAAGTTAATATATATATCGTAAATGATAATCAAGTAATTAATATTTTATAATTAAGATTTATTTGTTAATAATTAAGGAATAATAGATCTATTAATTAATCAGTTAAGGATAATTAATCATAGTAAAAACTTAATTAATAATTAAGGATTTATTAATCAAAGTAATTAATTAAGGAATAAATTAATTGATAAAAGTAATTAAGATTTAATTAATTACAATAAAAGGTTAATTAATTAAAGAAATGACTAATTAATGCAAGTGATTAAAACTTTATCAATGAAACTAATGATAATAATTGTTGATTAAAGAATTGGTAATAAAAGTAATTATGTGGTTGGTAAATTTAAAACCACCCAAATTATTCATCTTAGTTGTAGATGTTTGGTTGCTATGAAATGCTCTGTGATGAATTGGTATATTGGATACGTGATGTGATGCTTTGTAATGCTTTGTGCTGAGTTGTTATATCTATGATGAATATGTGGTTATATGAATATGCAAACCCTTGACCCGTAGATGACATCTAAATTACAATGCGACAGGGAGTCGGATTCCAGTTGGTTATCTGAAACCCACGTCGAATCAGATTGGTGAATTTTTGTGATTGACAAATTTACTTTATCTATGTATCTGTGAATGTAGATAAGCGTTATGGGTTATACCGCTTATCAATATTCTTATGATTGATGTTGTGCACTATTGTGTAAAACCCTTTGGACTACACTATACACACACAAATATGGATTGCACGTGGAAATTGGTTAAGTCACAGATTTTTAAATAAATTTGAAATCTGAATTTTTGAATTCAAATGATTTTTGGAATGGATCGGGTTTTAAAGTGAAAAGCTTTTGGAAAAGCATTTCTAAAGTAAAATTATTTTGAATAACAAATAAAGTTTTGAAACTTAATAATTCAGTTTAAATTTGAATTCATATTTTGAGATTAAATTCTATTTTGAGAATTTATGAATAAAAGGTCACACAAGTTATATGGGTTTTTAAACCATTTTTAAAGTATTGTTTTTGGGAATTAAATTTAACCCAAGTTTGATAAACTTTAACTTGCATAATTGAACTCTGATTTTTCCAAAACGAAAACTGTTTGATTTCAAATGATAAGAGCTTTCATATAAGGAATGAATTTTCAATTTGTATTATAGGAATTTCAAATTTGAAATGAAATGGTTTCCAATTTATGAATGAATCTTTGGAACGTGTTTTGAAAGCTACGAGTTAAATCTTTTATCTAAAAGATTAAGTGAGTTAATCCAATAAAAATGGAAATTGTTCTGAAATCCGTGGATGGATCTTTGTGAAATAGGGTAAACTTTGTGAAATAAATCTTTTTGTTTAAATATTTAAAATGGTAATTGATTTAAACCATTTAAAAGAAAGTTTTGAATTTTAAGTTGTGACTTAACTGAAATCCATATCCATATGTTTTTAAATTTGCGCTCATTTTTCAGTTTAGCCGAGAGAGAACCTTTGTGTCATATAACCCATTCCAAATAATGATACGTCGTTATGGATAGAATTTGAAGACCGGTGGTGAAGACCGGGTATTTGCGAGAGCGATAGGATGACCTATCAATTGTCTCTGCACTGAGTAACTACAGTACAGAGATTCCCTAAGTGATGGGAAGTCCGATCGTGGATATCCGGATTGCAAGAGCTTCTTCGAAAGTGCCTTCGGTTCTGTTCGAGCCCGGAACAGACTTGTATGGTCGTGTGTCTGACACTACACTTTGAGATGTAAAGCTGATTTCTTTCAAATACATTTCTGCTTGGTGGCAGAGAATTTATTCTCTTAGCTTAACACCCTTCTCTGAGACGTACGAGCTCAGAAGTTATGTAGTTGAAGTTTGTCGGCAATATACTCCCAATTTGGTAGTGTGGAATGCTAAGTGCCGCTGTGTGTTGATGATCATTTGTTGATTATTTGTGATCAAAGCATGGCTTTCGTGTAAAGCATAGATTTGTGGACGAGACCTCATCGAGCCTCACAAAACGGTAATGGTCGAAACAGGAAAGATGCGGCAAGGTTTCAGAGGTAGCTCCCCTAGGGTATGACCATTCCTTTTGGAAAAGGGTAGTATCATGGTATGGAGCCCAGATACTTATTCATGTGGGCATTGTAGTATATTTATTACTATGTGATGCTGTTGGTATTGAGGATCCTCGGTTAAAAGTTCCGAAGGACCGGGGTGGTATATCTTAGGTTTTATTCCCCGACAAGGGGGTAGCCGGCTTTGTGTTGGCAGAGAACGAAGGATGGTTCTCGGAGCGTCCCTCCAGAGGCGTATCCATGTGGCAATGGGAAGTTCCTTGGCCTGACCATTTGTTGGAGAACCCAAAGAATCAATACGCGTCCAGTACGGTTTTAGTTGTATAACCTGCCATGGAATGTGGTGGTAACCTGCTATTGAACATGGTAGCTATAGTAGGCCTAAGTGCGAAATGTCTATGCTGGCTAAGATTAATATTATACTTTCGAAATGTTTTCTGCACTATGCACTAATAATAATTTCAAATGTTTTTCCCGTATCAAGCATATTTGACTATCATAAGGAGAAATCTCCTCCAATTCTACGTTTGCATTGTGTGTATGGCAGGAGGCCTTATGGTAGTTTCTTTTTTCAAAAAAAAAACATTTCGGATTTCAAATTTAAATTCCTTTGTTTATTTCTAAAAATAAACTATTTTAGTTTGCTCATACCAGTCCCATGACTGACCCGGAGTTTATTGTTCCTTTCCTAATCTCTGGGTGCCCACAATTTTCCACACGGACAGTCTAGAGTTTGGTTTTTCAGATAGCCGGGTAGTAGATATCGTTTTGGTAGCTTTTAGCTTTCTCTCTGGCATTCTTTGGAGATCTTGTATATTGAAGTCTTTGGTGGACGTGACTTTCTTAGCTTGGTGCAAATTGATGGTGGATCCAAATTGGAGTTTGGAGCTTTTTCTTTGGAGCTATTGGATCAGAGTTGCAGTATTGGATTCTGTGAAGACTTATCTTTCACTGTATCGTGTTCTGATGTATTTTGTGTTGTATTCTCTTATGTCGATGATTATCATTAAATCAAATCATTGTATTGGATATTGTATTCATGTTGTATCAGTGATATTATCTTTTATTTTTGCTGTGTTATTTATCATCTATTGTTGTTGCAAGCTCCAGCGACACGAATTTGATGTTGTTGTCGGACATCGAGTTCGGGTCGTGACAGTTTGGTATCAGAGCTAAAGGTTGAGTAAGAACTTTAGCTATGGAGTGTAACACACTAGATAGCTCATTAGAGATAGGGTGAAGTATGCCCTAGAATGGGTATAACTAGTTAAAACAAAATCCAAAATTCTCAATTTGTTCCTTTATCTGTGGTTATTCCCGAAGATATTCCGTCCGAATGCCTAAATAGGTTTTTTTACTATTCACGGATAGTAAGAATGAGAGGAAGAAGAGGACAAGATTGGGGATATGGGAGTACCACTTCAACTGGTCAAGGCCCTGTAACTACAGATATCCCTATTCAATCTCAATCAAATCTAGCTGATTTGTATCCAAATTTTTCTAGACTTGGTGGAAAGCTATTCACAGGCAAAGAATCCGTTATCGAAGCACACGCCTGAATTCGATCGTGTCAAAAGATTTTCAAAGGACTAAAGTTAGAAGATGATCAGATGCGATTGGTAGCTTCTTGCCAACTCCAAGAAGAGAATTTAGTTTGGTGGGAAGCAGTTGCATTGGATGAGCCGGTGAATGAATTTACTTGGAGTCGATTCAAGGAAGTGTTCGCGCAACGATATATGCCGTCAGCTGGTATCTCTAGAATGTACTAGGAGTTTATAGATTTGAAGCAAGGAAGTTTATCATTTGAGGTATATTTGAACAAATTTGATGAATTATCTCAATTTGGTCCAGAATTGGTGAATACACCATTAAAAAAGAATGAGAAGCTTATCCGGGAATGAACAAGGAATTCCAGGAGAGGATGACTACTCACGTTAAGGGATCGTTTTCTGAGTTAATTGATATGGGTTATAGATACGATACTCTAGAGAAGCAGGAAGTTCCAGAGGAGATGGAAATACAAGTAACCTGAATTGGAGGTAAAAGAAGTTTGGTAGAAAGAAATTGAGGAAAGATAAAGAAAAGTAGAATGCTCGAAAGAAAAAGCTGAAAGATGTTACTTGTCTCAACTACTTGGAGAAAGGTCAATACCCAGATAAATGCAAGAATCCTTGGAAGCCAGGATTGAGAGAGCCATTTATGAGGCCAGATCAGGAATCTACGGGATGCTATTATTGCCACAAGCCAGGACACAGGATCAACGACTATCCAGCTCATAAGCAAACTCTGGTAAAGAAGGTGTATGTAGTCAAGGGTGATTCTTCAACCTTAAGGGCTGATAAAGGAAAGGAAATTTCAAGGTAACCTTCTCGTTTACAATTAAATTTCAAGGTAACCTTCTCGTTTACATTGGATATGTAATGTTTTGTAAATATGCGTAACATCCTAATTTTTATCAAATTTAAAATTAGTAATTAATATAAATTTTGGAATTAATTTGAAAATTTTCAAAAAAATTAGATAAGTATTGATTTGTATATATGAATTGTTGTAATTTGCATTTGAGTTTAAAAATCAAAATAATAAATATTTTAAAAATATTTGAATTTAATATATATATATATATAAATAGATTTGAATTTGAATTTGAATTGAAATTCAAAAATAAAATTCTTAAAAATATTTGGATTTAAAAATAATATGAATGTGATTATTTATTAATGAATAATTTAGTTTCAAATCATTTTTCATTAAGGTTATATATATAATAAAGGAAATGAATTTATCTTATAAGAAAATGTAATATAAAATTTATTTTGAAAACATTATTAACATGAAAATACAAGTGTTAGGATTTGAGCATATAAAATTACAAGTGTAATCAATTTAAACATAGGAGTTAACAAGTGCCAAATTTCTTTTTTATTTTCTTTTATTTCAAAAAAAATAGAAATAAGTTATATAATCTCTCTACTCTCCTCTCTCTCATTTCCTTTTATCTTCATTTTAAAAACCCAAACCTGAAGAAGTCAAACCAGAGCAAAGAAAAAAAAGAAACTAGAAAACATCAAAGCTTCAACCTGTAATTCAAATCATAAAAACAAAAGGATCAAAATAAACGAACCCTTCAATTTTTAAACCTGGAACAGGTTCAAATCAAATTCAAAAACAAAGATTCAACTCAGTTCAAGATCATCTCATAAATATTAAGCTTTTGATCCAACAAAATCAAAGAAAAAATCAACAAAAAAGATCAAATCATCACAATCAAGTCCAGATCAAAAAGCATAATCTAGAGAACATTTCCAATTTTCAAATTAATCAACTTCCAGGCTTCTTCTCTGCATTTTCTTTAAAAGGTGAGTAGGCTACTTTAAAATCTGAGCTAAAAATTTAATGGTTGTGATAAATTATTAAAGTAAATTTATGGAATATACCTGCTGTATATATGCACATACGAATGATCTATGCATGTCTGTTATAAAGACATATATCCTCTGTGTTGTTTCCAGGTTCCAAAACCTGTTTCAAAAATCAAAAACTCTTTCTTAAATCATTTTTAGGCTTCGAGATCTAAATGAAACCTGTTTATAAAATCAAGATTTAAGTTTTAAAAATATTTTTAGGTTAAAACAACAGATGATTTTGACTGGGAAAGTAAATATACAGCGAAACTTGAAAACTTATCGAATTTGAATTTCATAATTTTTTGATTCGCCTACCTTATCTGGTTTGACTTCAGAAAACATGATTTTTAAAATTAAATTCAAGATTTTTGGTTTGATATCGAGTGAGAGATATGTGGATGAACGGAATCGTAAGTTTCACCAAATTCGGGCCATCGGTGAAGAATTGGATCTCGTGTTCGTACTTGGAGCATGCATGGTGGTCGAGATCATCAGAAAAATATTAGGTGAATTCATAATTCATCATGGCGTCGAGACGACAACGTTGTAGGGTTTAAGCCCAGTTTTAGTCGATCGTGTTCTCAAGGCAATTGCGCCATCGTCGTCTAATCGGACTATGCCAGACATAGAGGAATTGAGGCGTTAGACATCGATGAAGCTTCGGGTATGTGCGCGTGACCTCTGATGGTCGGAGGAGGAAGTACGAGGTGATTCTTGGTGGGTCAGTTTTGTTCCAGTTTGGGTCAAGTTACTCGATTTCCTTTGGCTTACGAATTCGTCGATCTGGGTGGTCTGAGAGATTGGGTAGATGATCTATGACTTGTGGAAGGGGTCGATGATGGCCAGAACACCGATGATCGACGGTGCACGTGCACATGTGTTGGGTTGTGTTAGTAAGTAGTAGTTTGGAAAGAAAGGCAGTAGACTCGAAGTTGTCCTCGGGGGATAGGGGTGCTTGCTCGAGATTTAGTTCGGGTATTTGCGTATATGTACCAGGTTTAAAAACATCAAAAACAAAAACAAAGTAAAAAATTTGGGTGGCTCAGGGAAGACTATGGGAAACTGGATCGTGGCTCGGGGTGACACTCGAGGAGGTCTTTGGTTAGTATAAAACAGTTTTAAAAATTTTAAAAAACCAAATTCAAATTCAAAACATGTTTAACTTGTTCTTTTAAATAATGATTTTGTTTAAGGTTTTAAAAGTAAATTATTTCAAAGTAATTAAGTTTAATTTATTTAATTAGGTGATCATTATTTACTAATTGATTCTTAATTTATTTTAAATAAATAATGTAATTAAAGATTTAATTAAGATAAAATGTTTTTAAATTATTAATTAACCTTAATCTCTTAAGTTAATTTATGTGTTAATGTTAATTAATTACAAGGTTTGATAATTAAGATTTTTAATGATAATTAAGTGATTAATTAAAATAAATGATTTATCTTTTGATCAATTAATTAAATTTAATTAATTAAAGATTAATTAATTAATAACAGTATTTAAAGATAATTACTTTAAGAGTAGTTACTTAATGACAGTAATTAAAGAATAATTTATTAATTTATTAATTGATAATTAAAGGTTAATTAGATAATAATTAAGGTTAATTAATAAATAATAAAGATTGATTAATTAATAATTAAGGATTAATTCATTTATAATTAAGGATAATTAATCATTAATTAAGGATAATTAATGAAAATTATTATGCGATTAATTAATTATAATCACATGATTAATTAATCTTGCTTATACATGTTGAATTATTATTGAATGCCTTAAACTGATTGATACCCCTGATATATGATTGTGATACTTTGTGATGTGAATTGTTGTGAATTGAATTATGATATCTATGATGTATTTCTGTGTGTGAAAACTATTGGCCTTTAAACGACACTTGAATTTCGATGCGACATGGAGTCGAATTCCAAATGGTTATCCAAAACCCACATTGAATCTTAATAGTGAATCTTTGTGACTTGTGATCCACGTGTTTTAAAAATAAGCGCTCATATTCGAATTAGCTGGTAGAGGACTTTATGTCATAAAACCCTTTCCAAATAATGATATGATGAACTAGAGTGCGTTCGAAAAAGGTGGTGAAGACCGGGTATTTTCGAAAAGAAAGGATTACCCATCGATTGTCTCTGCAATGAGTTGCTCCGGTATAGAGATCTCCATATGTGATGGGAAGCCCGATCGGGATTGTTGATTCCCAGATTGCAAGGGCTTCTTCCTTTATTGGACGAAGTGCCTTCGGTTCCATTCAAACCCAGGATGGATTTGTATGGTTATATGTCTGAGATTATACTTTGAGATATAAAGCTGATCTCTATTAAATACATTTCTGTTTAGTGGCGGAGAATTTATTCTCTTAGCTTAACACCCTTCTTTGAGACGTACAAGCTTAAAGGTTATGTAATTGATGGTTATTAGTGGTATACTCCTATTTTGGTTGTATGGCATACTGAGTGCTGATCATTTGTTGATCAAAGCTTGGCTTTTGTGGAAACCGTAGCTTTGTGGGACGAGGCTTCATCGAACCTCACACCCTGGAAATGGCCGAAACAGGAAAGATGTAGGAAGGTTATGAGGGTTGCGCCCTTTAGGGTATGTACATTTCCTTCTGGATAATAAGTGGTATTCTCGTATGGAGCCCATATAATTTGCTTTGTGGTTATTGGTGTTGAGGGCCCTCGATAAAGGTCAGTTACGATCGGAGGATGGCATACTCGTGATAGTTAGTTACCTAGTTACAGAGGTAACCCGACGTTGTGTTAGCAGAGATTCGGTTAGGTTCTCGGGACGTCCCTCCAAAGGCGTACCCATTCGGTGTAGGAAGTTCCTTAGCCTGACCATTTGTTGGAAATCCAAACAAAACAATACGAGCCCTGTACAGTTTTAGTCGTATAACCTGCCATTTACATATGGTGGTGACCTACCGTTTAAATGGTAGCTGTAGTTGGTATACCATAATGGTGGTATGCTGACTAAGATTAATATTATACTTTCAAAATGTTTTCTGCACTATGCACTAATAATAGTATCAATGGAATTTTTCTCGTATCAAGCATGTTTAACTATCATAAGGAGAAATCTCCTGCAATTGTGCAATTGCATTGTGTGTGTGGCGGAAGGCCTTATGGTAGTTTCATTTTTCAAAAAAGCATACCGGATTTCTTTTATAAATTGTTTTTGTACAAACAACTATTTTTTTACTCATACCAGTCCGACGATTGACCCGGAGTTTATTGTTCCCTTTCTAAACTCTGGGTGCCCATAATTTTCCACACGGGCAGCCTAGAAGCAGGTTATTCATGTTTTGGTGCTAGCTTGGATAGTAGATTTGGATTTAGAAGTCTTTTTGAAGCTGTCGGATTTTGAAATCTTTTAGGGTTTGAAGCCTTTTGGATCTAAAAGTGTTTGAAGTTTGGATGACCTTATCAAAGTCAAAGTATATTGGAAACTTTGTGAGGACTCTATGGTTTCTCCACTCTGGTGTTATTGTTTTGTTGAGGTATCATGTATATAGTACTATGACGATGGTGTTCATGTGTTGTAAAAATGTTATATCCATGTTGGATCTGTGTTGTGATAAATGCAATCATCTTTTGTTTTCCGCTGTTTTGTATTCATCTAACGTGTTATAAGTTGCACCGAACTAGAGTTCAACGTTTGAATCTCCGGTAGTCGAATACAAGTGAGGTATTTGATGTCGATTTTTGAACGTTGGATTTTGGGTCGTGACATGTGGTATCAGAGCTAAAGGTTGAGTAAGAACTTTAGTTATGGAGTATAACACAATAGATGACTCACTAGAAATAGGGTTAGAAATACCCTAAAATGAGTATATCCCTAAGATATCTCGTCTGTATCACCTAAATAAGGTTTTCTTACTATTTACAGATTGTGAGAGTGAGCACTAAAAGAGGACGAGGTAGGGGACAAGGAAGTACCACTAAAACTGGTCAAGGCCCTGCAATAACGAAAGCCGCTATTCCCACTCAACCTCAACCGAATCTGGCTGATTTATATCGAAGTTTTTCCAGACTTAGTGGAAATCCATTCACAGACAAGGAGTCTATTATCGAAGCAAAAGTCTGGATTCGATCGTGTGAAAGAATTTTCAGAGGATTAAAGTTGGAGGATGACCAGATGAGGTTAATAGCTTCTTGGCAACTCCAAGAGGAAGCTCCAGCTTGGTGGGAGACTATTACAGTGGATGAGTTCACTTGGGGATGATTCAAAAAGGTGTTTGAGAAATGTTATATGCCACCTACTGGTATATTTAATGTACCAGGAGTTCACAGACTTGAAGCAAGTAAGCTTATCGTTTGAAGAATACTTGAACAAGTTTATCGAGTTATCTCGGCTTGGTCCGGAGCTGGTAAACACCCCTTTGAAGAAGAATGAAATATTTATTCGAGGGATGAATAAGAAATTCCATGAGAGAATGACAGCCTATGTGAAGGAATCTTATTCTGATCTGATAGATATGGGTTATAGATATGCTACCCTAGATAAGAAGGAAGTTTCAGAGGAGAAAGGAAGTGCAAGCAATCCGAATAAGAAGGAAAGGAAGTTCGGAGGGAAGTAACCGTGGCAAGGCAAAGAAAAGAAGAATAATCAGGAGAACCAGGCGAGGGATACTACTAGTTTTAATTATTTAGAGAAAGGCCATTATTCGAATAGTTGTAAGAAGCCAAAGAAACAAGGAAAGAAGGATCAGTCTATAAAGACAAGACCCAGGCAATGCTACTACTGTCACAAACCAGAGCACAAAGTTAAAGATTGCCCGAAAATGAAGCAAGCTCAAGTAACGAAGGTGTATGCGATCAAAGATAAACCTTTAACCTTTGAAGTAGACAAAGGAAAAGGAGTTTTAGAAGGTAACCTTCTTATTTATGATAGAGTTGTTAGAGTTTTGTTCGATACGGGAGCCACACATAGCTTTATCTCCCAACAAACCGTAAATGAATTAAAACTTAAACCTGAATTTGTCGACGAGCCCATTTGCATGAAGAATCTAGTTGGTGGCCCTGCGAACCTTTATCTACGTTGTAGAGAGGTTCCTATCTCCTATTCTCATCAACAATTTCCTATCAGTCTCTTTGTTCTCGACTTTAACGAATTTGAAATCTTACTCGGAATGAACTGGTTAACAAAATACGAAGCTAAATTAGATTGCAGCAATCGAACGATTTCAATCAGAACCAAATTTGGAAATTTTATCAAAATTTCTTGTAAGGATCCGAGTCCAAAGAGAGATAAGCTAATGTATACTTTGGGTGTCCTGAACCTAGTCTGAAATCTATACCTGTTGTCCAGGAATTTCCCGATGTATTCGAAGAGGTTAAATCTTTACCTCCGCACAGGGAAATTGAATTCAGAATCGATTTGGTTCTTAATGCTTGTCCTGTTGTTCATGCAAGCCGCAGGATGGCACCAAGGGAGAGAATAGAACTAGTCAAGCAAACCTGAGAATTGCTGGAGAAAGGATTAATACGTCCCAGTGTTTCCAATAGGGGTTCAGCAGTTGTCTTCGCAACCAAGTTCGACGGATCCTTGAGATTGTGTGTGGACTACTGCGATCTCGGTAAATTAATTCTTGAAAAAAAATCCCTTGCTCAGAATCGACGACTTGTTCGATCATTTGAACGGTGCTCGATTCTTTTCAAAGATGGATCTCACCCAAGGATTTCACCAATTGAGAATTGCTGAAGACTGTATCCACTTAACTGCTTTCAAGGGTCCAAACACATTCTACGAATGGTTAGTTATGCCTTTTGGACTAACCAATGCCCCTGCATATTTCGTAGATTCAATGACTCGTGTATTCCGAGAAGTGTTGAACAAATTTGTTCTTGTATTTATTGATGATATTTTGATCTACTCCAAAACTGAAGAGGAGCATGCTGAACACTTGAGAATTGTTTTGGAAATATAGAGGAAGAACATTCTATTTGCCAAAAAAATTAAGTGTCATTTTGGGTCAAGGAAGTTAGATTTCTCGGTCATATTATTACCGAAGAGGGAATTTATGTAGACCTGGGCAAGGTTTCTGCTATTCTAGACTGGAAACAACCCACTACTCCAAAAGAAGTTCGAAGTTTTTTAGGTTTAGCCAGATACTAGAGAAAATTTGTCCAAGATTTCTCCAAGATAGCCAGTCCGTTAATTAAACTGACAATGAAGAATGCTAAGTCTAATTGGACTCCGAAATGCGAAGAAACACTCCAGAAGTTGAAGAGGAGATCGACCACTGCTCCCGTTCTTGCTATTATTAACGGGAATCAAGGTTTATCTGTTTATACAGATGCTTGTGATGATGGTGTGGGTGTTGTTCTAATGCAGGAAGGTAGAGTGATTGCCTACGCAAGTAGACAATTGCGTCCACATGAGAAAAACTACCCAACCCACGATCTCGACCTTCTGGGAGTTATTTTTTCTTTAAAAATCTAGCATCATTATCTTCTAGGTAAAAAACTCTTTCAGATTTCTTAAAAATTTAAAAGTTTAACTTAATTTAATATTTATACTTAATAAATCCTCCTTGTTTTAGGTAAAAATTTGAATTGTTCACCGAGCATAAATCTCTGAAGTATCTCTTTACCCAGAAGGATTTTTGAATCTTAGGCAACAACGTTGGTTAGAATCTCTAGCATCTTATGACCTGGATATTTTGTATACGCCCAGAAAAGCAAACGTGGTAGCCGATTCTTTAATTAGAAGACAGCTATTATTGATCATCTTGTTGTCACTCCTACTCTTAAGAATATCACAAGAAAACAAAAAGAAGATAAGTTTCTTCGGAAAATCTATAGAAGAATATGTCAAGGTGAAGATTCTAGTTTTGAAATGGATAATAGAGGAATTGTAAGACTGAAAGGCAGGTTGTGTGTTCCAGATTTCCTAGATCTTAAACGGGAAGTTTTGGATGAGTGTCATAAGTCCAAGCTTAGTATCCATCCAGGAGTTAGTAAGATGTATCGAGACATCAAAAGGGCTTTTTTGGTGGAAAACAATAAAAAGGGATATATCTATTTATGTCAGTCGTTGTGCAACTTGTCAACAAATCAAAGTGATCAAATGAAGATAGCGGGCTTACTCCAACCATTGGAGGTGCCTAAGTGGAGATGGGATCAAGTGTCCATGGATTTCGTAGATGGGTTGCCACGAACTAAGAATGGTAATGAAGCGATTTGGGTTATCGTGGATCGTCTGACCAAGACTGCCCACTTTATCCTAGTAAAATCTACTCGAACAGCAGCATGTTAGGCTAAATTATATGTGAAAGAAATTTTCCATGGTATATCGAGTAGTATAGTGAGTGATCGTGACCCAATTTTCAATAGTAGATTTTGGGAGGCACTTCAAGCCGTATTAGGAACCAAATTGAATTTCAGTACTGCTTACCATCCGCAGTTTGGTGGGCAGACTAAAAGAACAAATCGAATCTTAGAAGATCTTTTGCGTGCTTGTATTCTTGACTTTGGCGGTTAGTGGGAGGACCATTTGCATCTGGTTGAATTTTCATATAATAATAGTTATCAGGCAAGTATCGAAATGGCTCCTTTCGAAGCATTATATGGTCGTCCGTGTCGATCACCTGTGTGTTGGATTGAGTCAGGTGATAGACTTGTCCTTGGACCAGATATGATAAAGGGAGCTACCGAGAAAGTTGATTTTATTCGAAAGAAATTGAAAATGGCTCAAAGTCGTCAGAAAAGTTATGCTGATCTCAGGAGAAGAGATTTAGAGTTTCAGGTTGGAGATTCTGTTTCCCTAAAAGTTTCTCTAATGCGCGGAGTGTTGAGATTTGGAAAGACTGGTAAGCTCGCACCGCGATATATAGGTCATTTTGAGATACTGGAGAGGATTGGTCCTTTGGCTTATTGAGTGCAGCTACCCAATTGGTTATCTGGCATACACAATGTGTTTCATGTTTCACACCTTTGGAAATATATGCACAATCCAGATTGTATCATTGAAGAAGCCGCTCAACAGGATTTTCAAATCTGGCAGTTAAAAGAGAACCGCTGAAAATAATTAATCGACATGAAAAGCAGTTGAGGAATAAAATTGTGAAACTAGTAAAGGCGCAATGGAGTGGTGATCCAAATGACTGTACTTGGGAAACAGAGGAAAGGATGCAATGGTCCTACCCCAAGTGTTGAGTGGATATTCCGGCTTAATCTGGTAAGTCATTTCTCTATCTTTTATGTATTCATATATTCTTTGTTTGTCTTTCTCTCTTTCAAATTTTAAGGATGAAATTTTCTTAAGGGGTGAATCTATAACATCCCAATTTTTATCAAATTTAAAATTAGCAATTAATATAAATTTTGGAATTAATTTGAAAATTTTCAAAACAAATTAGACAAGTATTAATTTGTATATATTAATAGATTGTAATTTGCGTTTGGGTTTAAAATTCAAAATAATAAATATTTTAAAAATATTTCAATTTAATATATATATGAATAGATTTGAATTTGAATTTGAATTGAAATTCAAATATAAAATACTTGGATCTAAAAATAATATGAATGTGATTATTTATTAATGAATAGTTTAGATTCAAATCATTTTTCATATGAGGTTATATATATAGTAAATGAAATGTATTTATGAAATAAGAAAATGTAATTTAAAATTTATTTTGAATACTTTATTAACATGAAAATACAAGTGTTAGGATTAGAGCATATAAAATTACAAGTGTAATCAATTTAAACATAGGAGTTAACAAGCGTCAAATTTCTTTTTTTATTTTCTTTTATTTTAAAAATAATAGAAATAATTTATATAATCTCTCTACTCTCCTCTCTCTCATTTATTTTTATCCTCATTTTCAAATCCCAAGCCTGTAAAAGTCAGACCAGAGCAAAGAAAAAAGAAACCAGAAAACATCAATGCCACAACCTGTAACTCAAATCAAAAAAACAAAAAGATCAAAATAAACAAACCCTTCAATTTTTAAACTTGGAACAAGTTCAAATCAATTTCAAAAACAAATATTCAACTCAGTTCATGATCAACTCATAAACATCAAGCTCAGACCCAACAGAATCAAAGCAAAAATCAACAACAAAGTTCAAGTCTAGATCAAAAAGCATAATCTAAAGAACATTTCCAGTTTTCAAATTAATCAACTTCCAGGCTTCTTCTTTACATTCTTCTTTAAAAGGTGAGTAAGCTACTTTCAAATCTGAGCTAGAAATATGATGTTTTTGATAAATTATTGACGCAAATTTGTGGAATATACCTACATGAATATATGCACATATGAATGATCTCTGCATGAGTATTATACAGACATATATCCTCTGTGTCCTTTCCAGGTTCCAAAACCTTTTTCAAAAATCAAAAGCTCTTTCTCAAATCATTTTTAGGCTTCGGGATCTAAATGAAACCTGTTTATAAAATCAAGATTTAAGTTTTAAAAATATTTTTAGGTTAAAACAACAGATGATTTTGACTGGGAAAGTAAATATACAGTGAAACTTGAAAAAATATCGAATTTGAATTTCATAATTTTTTGATTCGCCTACCTTATCTGGTTCGACTTCGAAAAACATGATTTTTAAAATTAAATTCAAGATTTTTAGTTTGATATCGAGTGAAAGATATGTGGATGAACGAAATCGTATGTTTCACCAAATTCTGGCAATCGGTGAAGAATTGGATCTCAAGTTCATAGTGAGAGATTGAGTAAATAATCGGTGACTTGTGGAAGGTGTTGGTGCTGGCCAGAACATCGGCGATCAGCGGTGCACATGCACAGGTGTTGGGTTGGGTCAGTAAGTAGTAGTTTGGAATGAAAGGCAGTAGACTCGAAGTTGTCCTTGGGGGAATGGTGTGATGGCTCGAGATTTAGTTCGGGTATTTGCGTATATGTACTGGTTTTAAAAACTTAAAGCAAAAGAAAAGTAAAAAAATTGCGTGGCTCAAAGAAACTGGATCATGGCTCGGGGTGACACTCGAGGAGGTCTCGGGTTAGTATTAAATGGTTTTAAAAATTTTTAAAAAACCAAATTCAAATTCAAAACATGTTTAACTTATTCTTTTAAATAATGATTTTTTTTAAGGTTTTAAAAGTAAATTATTTCAAAGTTAATTAAGTTTAATTTATTTAATTAGGTGATCATTATTTACTAATTATTTCTTAATTTATTTTAAATAAATAATATAATTAAATATTTAATTATTTTAAATTATTAATTAACCTAAATCACTTAAGTTAATTTATGTGTTAATGTTAATTAATTACAAGGTTTGATAATTAAAGATTTTTAATGATAATCAAGTGATTAATTAAAATAAATGATTTATATTTTAACCAATTAATTAAAGTTTAAGTAATTAAAGATTAATTAATTAATAACAGTAATTAAAGATAATTACTTTAAGAATAATTACTAAATGACAGTAACTAAAGAGTAATTAATTAATTTAGTAATTCATAACTAGAGATTAATTAAATAATAATTAAGGTTAATTGATAAATAATTAAGATTGATTAATTAATAATTAAGGATTAATTAATTTATAATTAAGGATAATTATTCATTAATTAAGGATAATTAATGAAAATAATTATGTGATTAATCAATTATAATAATACGATTAATTAATCTCGCTTATAGATGTTGAATTATTATTGAATGCCTTGAACTGATTGATACCCCGGATATGTGAGTGTGATACTTTGTGATGTGAATTGCTGTGAATTAAACTGCCATACCTGTGATGTATTTCTGTGTGAATGTGAAAAAAGTTGGCCTTTAAACGACACTTGAATTTCGATGCAACAAGGAGTCAGATTCCAAATGGTTATCCGAAACCCACGTCGAATATTAATAGTGAATCTTTGTGACTTGTGTATCCACATGTTTTAAAAATAAACGCTCATTATTCAAATTAGCTGAGAGAGGACTTTGTGTCATAAAACCCGTTTCGAATAATGATACGATAAATTGGAGTGCATTTCAAGACGGTGGTGAAGACGGGGTATTTTCGAGAACAAAAGGATTAGCTGTCGATTATCTCTACATGGAGTTGCTCCGATATTGAGATCTCCATATGTGATGGGGAGTCCGATCGGGATTGTGGATTCCGGAATTGCAAGGGCTTCTTCCTTTATTGGACGAAGTGCCTTCGGTTCCATTCAGACCCAGGATGGACTTGTATGGTTGTATGTATGACATTACACTTTGAGATATAAAGCTGATCTCTATTAAATACATTTCTGTTTGGTGGCGGAGAATTTATTCTCTTAGCTTAACACCCTTCTCTGAGACGTACGAGCTTAGAGGTTATGCAGTTGATGGTTATTAGTGATATACTCCCAATTTGGTAGTGTGGCCTGTTGAGTGCTGATCATTTGTTGATCAAAGCATGCCTTTTGTGAAAAGCGTAGCTTTGTAGGACGAGACTTCATCGAACCTCACACCCTGAAAATGGTCGAAATAGGAAAGATGCGGCAAGGTTACGAGGGTCGCGCCCTTTAAGGTATGTATATTTCCTTTTGGATAATAAGCGGTATTCTGGTATGAAGCCCAGATAATTTGCTTTGTGGTTGTTGGTGTTGAGGGCCCTCAATAAAGGTCGATTACGACCGGAGGATGGCATACTCATGAAGTTAGTTACCTAGTTGTAGAGTTAAGCTGGCCTTGTGTTGGCAGAGATCCGGTTACGTTCTCGGGGTGTCCCTCCAGAGGTGTACCCATTCGGTGTTGGAAGTTCCTTAGCCTGACCATTTGTTGGAAATCCAAACAAAACAATACGAGCCCTTTACGGTTTTAGTTGTATAACCTGCCATTTACTTATGGTGGTGACCTACCGTTTAAATGGTTGCTATAATAGGTATACCATAATGGTGGTATGCCGGCTAAGATTAATATTATACTTCTAAAATGTTTTCTGCACTATGCACTAATAATAATATCATAAGAATTTTTCTCGTATCAAGCATGTTTGACTATCATAAGGAGAAATCTCCTCGAATTGTACGATTGCATTGTGTGTATAGCGGGAGGCCTTATGGTAGTTTCATTTTTCAAAAAAGCATAACAGATTTCTTTAATAAATTGTTTTTGCATAAACAACTATTTTTATTTACTCATACCAGTCCCATGACTGACTTGGAGTTTATTATTCCCTTCCTAAACTCTAGGTGCCCATAATTTTCCACACGGACAGCCTAAAAGCAGGTTATCATGTTCTGGAGCTAGCTTGGATAGTAGATTTAGAATTCTTTTGGAAGCTGTAGGATTTTGAAAGATTTTGGGGTTTGAAGCCTTTTGGATCTAAAAGTGTTTGGAGTTTGGAAGACCTTGTCAAAATCAAAGTATGTTGGAAACTTCTTGAAGACTCTGTTGTTTCTCGGCTTTGGTGTTATTTTTTGTTGTGGTATCATGTATATGGTACTCTGATGATGGTGTTCATGTGTTGTAAAAATGTAATATCCATGTAGTATTGGTGTTAAGGTAAATGAAATCATCTTTTGTTTCCGCTGTTTTGTATTCATCTAATGTTGTTATAAGCTCCACCGAACTGGAATTCAACGTTTGAATCTCTGGCAGTCGAATACAAGTGCAGTATTTGATGTCAACTTTTGAATGCTAGATTTCGGGTCGTGACAATATACTTATACTATTGATATATGTACATGGAAATGTTTTCTATATTTTCAAAGCGAAATGTTTTCTAAGTGTACTTATAAAGTTGAAATAAGTATATCAATACATTTTAAGCATTGAAAGAGTAGAGAAGATTTTTGAATATATCTTTGTAAAAGTATTTTGATACAATTATTCACAAAGGGATTTTAATTAATGAAAGGATTAATTAAAGAGGCTTAGTAGTTGCTTTTTGTTTAACCGTGCTTGGTTAAACTTTTGGTTAAATTATTTTTTGTTTGATTGTTAAATAACCAACCGTCAAAATTTTGGCTAGTTTTAAAGCTATAGCTGTTTGTTTGGAGAGATCGAGATTGGGTATATTATCCAAAAACCACTTCAAACTGACATAAGCATTCGAATTGAAAACATCTTGAAGATGATGAAATCTAAGACGAAGTACTTTGAAGTGCAAAGGCAACTTCCTATTAACCTTGAGGGTGATTCCAAAAAGGATGTTGTAGAAGTAATGCCTTGGGTTGTTCATATCCTGAATGTATTAATGAATTTTGGCATTGCATTGTTGCCTGGATAGTAGTGTTAGCATTTCAAGTAGGGTTGGTATAGAAAATAGGTAAAAGTAGCCTCATACGTCATAACATGTAATGACTAAAGCAGGGACGTGCCACAGTGCTAAGTGGGTGGTTCCCATTAGGGTATAATCATCACTTGTATCTAGATTGAAATTTTCTCATTATTTATGCTTGTGACCACAGAAATAGTTTGTCAAGATGGCAGCGAAGGAAGGATCATATTCAGCACTAACTAGGAAGTGGTAAGCCGATCCTGACTAGCAGAGGTGCAAATTAATGCAGTCTCGGTGTATTTTCTCTAGAGAGGTACTGTATGGAAGGGGACACTTATCCTATCATGTATGGAATCGATTCTTCAATGAGTGCCATTCGGACTTAGTTGTATATCTAGTATGCTAGAATTTAATTAATGTAATAATTTCAGCTATGATTCCATTTTTATTTTTAACCTTATTCATTATTATAATATTACAAGATTTCCTATAAATGGTTTAGTTATCATAAGGTAAAAACCCATCTGTGTTTATATGCGGCGTAGTCTTAAGATATCCTTTAATTTGATAGCTTCTATAACATTAAAATACATATTATGTGTGTTTCTCACACTGGTTTATCAGACTGATCTGGGTGTCATTTTCTTAAAATGCTCAGGTTAAACTGAGTATATTTTTAGATTTAGGTTTGGATTCTTTAGAGCTTCAAGAGATGAGCTAGATGCCCCTAAGATGTATTCACACATATTTTATTTCTGCTGCATTTGTTGTTTGTATCTATTAGCATTTGTGAGGATAGGTTAATATAATTGTCATTAGATAACTATAGTTGATGTACATATATTATAGTTTTCTTTATAAAGATTTTTTGTATATCATATGTTACTATTCATAATGTGGGATTCTATTTTATTTTTGTTCTTTTTCCCCAACAGTTTGTCTTTCTAACACTTAGATGCTTGGGAAGTGAATACAAGCGATGTCTTGGTATCGATTTTTAAGGATCGAAAAGGTAGGTTGTTACAAAGTGGTATTAGTGCTTAGGTTGAGTGAATACTTAGGCTTTGTTGGGGTTGACCAATTAGAGATAGGGTTAGTAATACCCTATAATGAGTTTGACTGTGTGTATATGTATATGTATATGTATATGTATATGTATATGTATATGTATATGCATATGTATATGTATATGTATATGTATATGTATATGTATATGTATATGTATATGTATATGTATATGTATATGTATATGTATATGTATATGTATATGTATATGTATATATTAGCATGTATTGATTAGCGCTACAGAAATTGTTTTGTATTGTGCTGATTTATTCGTTGGAGGGTTTATGAGTTCTTGTCAACAAAGAAGGAACAATTATATCGATAACGGTTTCTAAATATGTGGACAATGCAAACGAAAACAGTATTGTATTGAATTTGATGAATGAAATAATTTTACCTTAATTTTATATTTCATATATAAAAGAATAATTTCCAAAGAATCGATACTGTAAAGTATTATGTTGTGTTTGTTTGTTGGGAAAGGATAATATTCAATTATTATCATTTATAGTCTGATTAGTCATGTTCCCTCAGTTTAGGAGCATTGACTATTGTTTGTATATTGATTGTTTGTACTCTGATTGTCTATAAGGATTTGAATTAAAAACAAAAACCTTTTGAATCCAGTTTCACAGTTCGAAGGTGTTCGATGAATTAGTTGGGTTAAAATTAAATTTTAGTTTTAATCAAAGTTGTTTATTTTAACCTAAACGACGTTAAACATTTTCTAAACATATTTATATAAGAAAGTGAAATTATACAAATATTATTTATGAATATAGGTTTTAAAAAAGGATTGAACTGAGAATTTGAGAACTTAAACCCCTATATTTTGAAAATTGCTTTTCAAAGTTTTGGAGACAATTATAACAGTATTATTTAAAAATACTAATTTATAGCATTGTTTTTAAAAATAAATTTGAAAGAGATAAAAAACCCTAAATTCACTTTTGTCACTGTAAAATAATTCTTCACTACAGCGTCATTGACATTCATTTTCGAGTTTATAAGTAACGGATTGCAACCATGGTAATTTGCTATAGAATTGTTTTGGGCAAAATAGAATTTTTATTTAAGTCCAAAAGTATGATTTGATATACAAAGGAAATGTGTATATTATTATTATTATTATTTCAAACTGATTTGAAATAAAATCGGCCATTTAGTTCTCATGTTTTCAGTTGACTTATTATATGGACTTATGTACACTATGCATTAGGTTAGTTGGGTTTGTGCATTTCATTATAATATGTTGATTGGTAATTTCATTTGTTAAAATGAAATGGAATTTTCGATGAATCTAGACAGTCGAGAACTTTCGGATTAGTTGAGAAGTTAAAGCTAATTTTTTTTGTGAGAATATGAGAAAATAAGTTTTTGTACCTTAAATATTTAAGGAGATATTAAGTCAAACAATTTTTAAATTGGTTGAACATTCTGGTTAAGTAAACTCAAACAAAAATTTGTATATACTCTTAGGATATAAAAGGGTAATATACGAATATAAACTTAAGTTTTAAAGTGTTGATAAACATAAGTTGTGTTTTATAAGATGTTTATAAACATAAGTAATGGTTTTGTGAAACAGTTCATAAATGATTTAGCATTAAAGAAAATACCATTGGTGTAAATGAATGTAAATAAGAAAAGAAATTAGTATAGTTGAGAAATAAATGGAATAAACACATAAGTTGTATGTAGGCAATTTTTTGCACAACTATTCTTGATCCAGATCCAAGTACATGATTTCGAGGTGATTTACACTGGTTCGAGTTAGGATTTTTCACTTAATATTGGTAGTGAACATTTGATATGGATTTTTGATTTAAATCGAAAGTTTTCTATCATAATACATAGCTAAGGAAGGAGAAAGGAGGCTTCTAATCAAGGAATTTAATCGTAGTTCGCACTAGGGAGGCGAGTGAGCAATACTACTTCGGAAATGAAATTTGTATGATCGAATGAGTGATCAGATTTGATATTGTGTATGGATGGTATATGTACATCGGATAGGATTTAATGTTATTGTATACATTTGACATTATAAAATGCAAATCATATGTCTATGAATTATTTGGTTTGATGGCATTTGTAGATGAGATTCAGGTACACGGGAGCAAAGGCTTGCCAGTTGCTTTATGTTTCATGAGTAATGTTCGATTGCTCAACTAATAGGTGCACGTTTATGTTTTTGTTGATGACTTTATGTCCAAGATTTGGGAAGCTATATTTGGTTTTTGTTTTTCTTTTGTTGATTTGGACTAATTGTAGCGAGTCGTAGTTTTTTCAAATCGAGCCACGCAAAGGAAGTGCAGTCCAAATTTTCCATAACAATTAAGAGTTTACAAATATAATAACACATTTTAGCTAATTGACAGTGAAAGCTTAAGGGTTTAGTGAAAATTTTCTTCCTTTCGTAATTTCATAGATGAAATTATTTTAAGAGGAAAGAATGTAATGACTTGGAATTTTTAACATTTTGAATGGAAATTGTTAACTGGGTTTCTAACCAAGTAGAAACCACAAGGGATTAGAATATTGAAACAAGAACATAATGACTTGAAACTTGCCAGAGATAGGCTCAAGAAAGTATAAGCCAAAAATAAGCTAAGTAGCTAACTCGGTCCGAGTCAACCCTCTTGACTCAGTACCAAGTCGCCAAGTCATAGCATTCTTAAATTTTTAGCAGGTGGTTCCCTAGTCTTTCAAAGCATGTTCAAGCAATCTCATAGAGTTCTTGTGAGCCAATCGCGAATAATGAAGACGTGATGGCTAAAAACTATAGGATAATTCAAGTCATGAAAAGCGATAATCAAAACTAATCAATAACCTACCAAATTATATGGAGGGCATCTAGATGAAGTAAGGAGCTTGGAAAAAATAGATTTAGCCAAGATTTGTCCAAGGATTAGACTTGGCCCCAAGTTAAGGGCTTGACTTGGTACCAAGTCTAAATCTTACCTTGGGTCGTCACGATATTTGTTGCACTACCTTAGGCCACTCCCTGGACTTTTATGGTAGTGGGCTTTTAATTTGATATGACTGCTACCTCCATAAATATAAACTATAAAGTAACCAAGAAGGAGGATGGATTTTGCTATCACCGTGCAAGGATTCTACCTCTTCTTTAACTCTTTCCTCTTCATAAAAGTCACAAGGGCAGCTCTACTTGGCAATTTGTAACAACCTAAAATTTAAGCTACAATAATTAATTAACAAATTAATTAAATAATAAAATAACTTTGTGAAATTATTAGAACCGAGCCACGGGAGTTGCACCATTATGTCTATGGAAATTTTCTAGTCAATTTCCATATATAGTTCGTCAGAATCTGAGCTAGAACGAAGAAGATGCGAATTAAATAAGAAAAAGAAGAAAAAGAAAAAAAAATATAGTGCACGGTGGACCCTATGTTCGACCCTTACTGTAGCTAGGTCGACCTATAGGTCGACCCTAGCTTGTGTTTGTCGACACAATGGTCGACTTGTATTTGCATTTGGACGTGAAATCGTCCAGTTTCGAACAGTGACATGTTTTTGCAATTTCTTCGAATCTTGAGCGTCCGTGCTTCCATCCAATTGTTCCCACCGAACCTACGATGTGGTTACACTAGATTTGATCTTCAAATCCAACGGTCTGAGATCCACAAGTGACACTATAAATAAGACCTTAGGCCTAGCTATTTTATCATTCAGATTTTCTCCATCTGGGTTCATTGCCTGAGGCTGGATGTAACGATTCGGATTTTTTCGATGTTTGATTTAGAATATTTAAATGCGTTTAAATATTGAATTTGAATTATAAATTAATTTTTTAATATGAAAATTTTGATTTTCATTTATAAAATAAATGTAGAATTTAAATATGGCGGGTTATTGGATAATTGAACTTAATAACGGAGAATTAGTTAAAATATTTAATCTTGTGTTTCAAGCTTGTTAAAAATGTTTTAAAGGCTTGTAAAATTTATATTAATAGTAATAAAGGTAAAAAAAGTCTTAAAATTGAATTTGGAAGTGATATGTTCAGTTTTAAAAATATATTATTTAAATTGACATTTAAAAATAGTCTTCCGAGGTACATTCTTGGAATTCAACGAAACCTGTTCCATCGGATCCGTAATACTGTATTACTATCAGATTTCAAATTTTGTAGCTTTTGGAGTTATGTTAAGCCGTATGGTATGTAAACGTGATGAAATTTATAGCGGAAACTTAGTATAATAACTTGGTCCAAAAAGCTATCTTCTTCATACAATCGAATTAGGACCCAAAATCTTTCCAATTCGTTCGAAATAGGTATAACATTATAAATGCCTTGTGGCATGCCTCGATAGGGGTTCATGATTTTATGCTACGTAAATCGAAAAAATTTGCATTTACTTAATATATATTTATGTACCCTAGTCAACAGCCGAGATTCCCTTCCATCAGCCTACTTCCTTTCACCATCAGAACTTTTTGCCTTCTCTGTTGCAAGCATCCAACACAATGAGCTTATACATCTTCTTTATCCTTGCATGCACCCATTTTTTCTATTCCCCCTCTCCCTCTTTAAAATTCGAACAATTTCAAATCAAAATTCTCAGGATCAAAAGAATAAAAAATGGTAGCAACGAACGAACGAAATAGTTCATTTAATATATATATATATATATATTGTTCGAAGAAAGAAGAGCTCTTGGGATTTGAAATCACGAAGGCACTCTGGATTTGCGGCGTTGTCAACAGTGAGGTGGTGTCGATCGAGGCGGTTTCGAGTCTGGCACGAAATCGATGGCGAGGCAGGAGATGGCGGCACGTTCGATCTGGAGGCTGGTTGCACGCGTGGTAGCATGGGCCGGAGGTGAGGCTGGGTAGCGATAGTTATGGCGATTTCTGATCATGCGCAAGCAATTGGGGAAGCTTGCATTTTGGTCAGAGTTTGGTTCACGATTTGGATCGCATGTACATGAGGTGCTCGTCAGAATTGAAGGAGGACTGGAGCGAGGCAGTGAGGGTTGTCCGCATTGGTGAGGTTATTTCCTATTTTTGTTTAATTTAAAATTTATATATACGGAAAAAAGATTACAGTAAAGTATATAACTAAATTAGTTTATAATATATATATGTGTGTGTGTGTTAGAAAGAGATTTCGTTTTTATTAGGATTTAATAAACATATGTTAAAGAAGAAATTTTACAGTAAAGAAAATTTTATCCGTTAAGTTGTTTTTTAATTTTAAGTTAATCCTAATTTAATTTAAATATGTACAAGCAAAACAAAAAATTAGTTTACGTAGATAAACTTTGGAAAATAATAGGAACTTTAAAAATGTTATGGAGCTTGTGTAAAAATCAGATTTTTTTTTTAAATGCATATTGGTTATATTTTTAGTATTAGTAGTTTCAAAGAAAAAAATAGACATATATATACACATTTTTAACTTACTAGTTTAATTTTTAAAAATAATGGATTTTGTGATTAATTTTTTCAATTAACTTATTTAATTTATTTTAGTTACTAAAAGATTTTTAAAAGGAAAATTATTAGTTAAATTAAAAAGTTAGTTAAGTAAATTTATTAAAAAGGTAATTGATTGTTTGATTTATTTCAAGTGTTAATAAACCATAAAAATGTTTATACAAGGTCGAAAATCAGGAAACTAAGGCGAGATTGAAGTGGATTGCAAAACAAAAATAAAGGTGAGATTTTCTCACTCATTCGGATTACCCTACTAAAAGTTAAATGTTAAATTTAAATTATTGGATGTGCTTAGTTGAATTGAAATAATTACTTGTTGGATGTTATATATATATATTATATATATATATATATATATATATATATATATATTAGTATTGGAGTGATTAATATTCCTGCATTATATTGTGGATGAGACCCTATGCGCCCTGCATAATAGAGGATGACCTTATATACCACGATATCCCCCTCGAAGTGGGATTGGTATTTTATTTGTTGACTAACATCTGTGGATGCAGGAAAACAAGTTGGAGGGATCCAACGAATTCCTTAGAAAAGTTTATAGTTTATATATATATATATATATATATATTGATATATGTTATGATGGATAAATTTATATGATTTGTGTGGGAACTGAATTACTAAATGTTAAATAGCATGGAAATTAAAAATGGCATTTTAAATACCATAGATAATTAATGTGAAGGAATTTAAAAAGGAATTTGAATAGTAAATATTTATACTGTAAATTGGATTTATTCTAAAGGAAAACTAAGCGGAGTTAAAATATATTAACTAATTTAGGCAATACTTAATCATTCGTAATATTGATTTAAGCAGAGATTTTGAAGTAAATTACATAAAAGGACTTGAAGGATATTTTGAAATTATGGAAAAAGAAATTAAGCAATAAATTGAAATAGATTTGAAATAAATTGGAATTTATTAAGGAAGGGAGTTAAAATCAGACTTGTAAATAGAATCTTCTTTTTTATAAATAAGTGGGAAGCTCAGGGGAGTTTATAAATTTGTAAACAGGGTTTATAAATAAGATAGATTGATAGCAGTGGATATGTTAAAAATATAATTTATGATGCGAACTTATGTCGAGTTGTGGAATTTGTTTTGAAAAGAAATAGTGGAATATATTTCGAATGTGGGGAATGGTGATATGGTCAATGTGATATGAATCAAGGGGAAACTATGAATTGGATTGGTAAATATTGGATTTTCAAAAAAAAGGCTTTTGTTGAGCAAATTGAAATTTTTTTAAACGGGATTTTAACTTACCATACTAAATAACTTTTAGAACTATTATTTGAATGTAGAATATCCCGAATTAGTTATTTTGATCCTTAATATTTAGTGAAATAAATTCTAATTTTATAAATCAATTTTGTAAATTAACTAGTAACTCAATATGAACATTTAATGCTTTTAGAAGGTTGATACTTTAGTTTACCTAAAATCATAATTTTAAAGTAAACCTTTATTCTTATTTTATATATAAAATTTTAAATGTTCTAAATTCAATTATAAATCCTCTCGAGATGGGAAGCAAAGTTTAATAATAATGTGTAAGATTTTTGGGGAAAGATCGAATAGTGGTATTATGGAAAATTAATTCTAAGGCATAAAATAAGCGAACTTCGAAACGTGTAATAAAATTTACAAAAGATGTAGAAGTGAAACTAGAATTTTAAATAAGAATAAATGGCATAGGAAATGTTAAAGGAGATTGACTAAGTAATTCTGGGATTTATAGAATTCATGTGAAATTAGTTTGAAATTTACAAATGAAATTGTAAATGATTTTGGGAAAATAAAATAAAAAACATGTGAATAATTTCCAAGTGTTGAGTAAGGAATGAAATGGGAAAAATACTCTAAGTATTGGGGAAAGGTTGAAATTTGTTCCGTGGGAATAAAAGGGATTTGAGAAACTATTTTCAAAGTCTTGAAATATGGAGTTAATATCTTAAGTAGATATTTTGAGATAAACAATTTGGGAAATTATTTAAGGCCTCATAGTTGTGTGTGGATGTTATTTGATAGTTAAATAACGACTATCAGTATTGACCATTGCGTCGATCATTTCGAAGAGACCGGATCTGATTTAATTATCCGAAAAACACTTCGATTCGTTTTGAACGTTTACCAATGAAGACCTTGAAGATGATAAAGATGGTGATTTGGTTTGTCCAGGCCCATGGCAACTTGTGTCAGGAGGACGATGAGCATTCTAAGTGAGACTCGTTGTTAAAAGGTAACGCGTAGCCTCAAGCCTCATCAATCGGGAATGGCTAAAACAGGGGAGGTGCATCAAGGCTAAGTGGGTAGCATCCAATAAGTGTAAGATTTTCCTTTTCTAGATGTCCCTTTATTTCGGCTGTGTGGGCGTTTGTTAGCTCCAACCGTGGGGTGATCTTATTCAGACTATCCAGTAAGGGGTAGCTCTGGTCTTTTGTTGCAGAGGGTCAAGAGTGGTCCCCGGTACTCTGATCTATACCAGGTACTATAATAGGAAGTACTCCAGTAGCCCTACCATTGTATGGAATCTAATCTCCAATAAGCGCCCATACGATTTTGACTATGACCAACTATTGCTGGAGCGTGAGATGCAAGCATTTCAGCTGGATTCTATTTTACTTTCTATAGACACTATTATAGTATCAAACAAATTTGATAAAAATGTTTTGGTTATCCAACGGTAAAAACGAGGCATACTTATTTGTGACGTGGTCTTACGAGATACCGCTGTTCCAAAGGATGTTCAAAAAAAAATATTAATCCAAATGGGTGTGATATTCTCATGCTGGTTTTTCAGACTGACTCGGGAGTAGTTTTAGTATGATGCTCGGGTCAGACCGAGTTGAACAGATTTAGGATATTGTGCTATGGAGCTCAAGAGATGAGATGGATGACAGAGACGTATCTTCATACTTGAATTATTATTTCCGCTATGTAAGGACAGATAATAAGCTGTCCAAAGTGATGTATGGTTGTTGTACTATGATAATGGTATGTATATATAATAGTACAGATTTCTTTTTTATTTAAAGGCTTTTATTCTATAATACATTTTGTTCCGCTGCGATTGTGTGGTTCTGATGTTGTTATTATCTTCTCCTTCTACCTCTTTCTTTTTTCCCGTACGGTCGGGTATTTCCGACATTCGATTGTTCGGCATGTAATACTGTGGACGTATTAATGAAGATTTTCGAAGATTGAAAAACTAGGTCAAGACATTTTGGTATCAAAGCTGAAGGTTAAGTGAGTGCCATTGTGACGCACCACCTCTATACTCACACTAGCCAAGGACACTACGTAGCAATGCCGTCGACTACTACAAAGAACAAGGCTATTAAAGAGCGATCAACTGTGTAATTGCTTTGTGCGAGCACCGATATCCAGATAGCATGTCACGCATTTCATTTCAAGAGGAAATTCGACGTACCGATGCAAACTCAAAGCTACTACACAGTGGCTATGTGGTCTTCGGAAACAAATATAAAATAAGCGTAACACAAAATCAGTCACAGATATTCATATCACAAAGGCGAAAGCAGATATGCTTATAATACATAGAAGTGTACATCAAAGTAGTGGTCATAAAAGATCTAACACATAACAAAATAATAGGTACAAGTTCTAGACAAATAATATGTATACATCAAGGAGTCTCTATCTCCAATGTATAAAACTAAAACCACTAATGTAAAGTAGTTAGCCAAAAAACAGATGATGGATCCAGATAAGAAGTCAAGTAGAAGCACCTGAAATACCTTGGTCTGACCTGAGTATTATTTAAGAAGAAAATAATAAATGGATTAGTCTAGCTATAAATATCATATAAAATGGTTAAGATAAGAGATATAACGAAAACGTATGCCATACTGTAACAAGTATACATCAGAAAACAACAAAAATTCACACACTATCTCAAGAATCTCAAACACCAAAAAGAATGTCATATTCTTTACGTTATTTACCAAACTACAAAAATTGACAAACAAATCAATCTCAATTGCAAAAATTGGTGAAACAAAAATTCTAGAAATAATCAACTAGAAATCCAGATATCACAAAAAGGGGAAGAAGCCTATCAAAAATGGGAGCATGAAAACTCACCAATATGTGTATCACAAAATGGGTCGCCATCCCATAAAAATGAGCCGGAGCTCTTCCAAATAGGGTATAGTCCCCCATTGCGGACTATGAGCCGAAGCTCCTCCAAATGAGCCGAAGCTCCTCCAAATAGGGTATAGCCCCTATTGCGGACTTTGAGCTGAAGCTCCTCCAAATGAGCCTAAGCTCCATAAAATCGAGGTATAGCCCCCCATGTGGACATAGAGAGATGAAGCTCAACATAACGGGGTACTGTCCACCACGTGGACAAAGAGACATCGCACATCGCTAGTCTAAATCACAAAATGATCATCATTGATCGATAAGTGCAAATTACACTAAGCTAGTAAATAAATGAGTTTAGCTTCATGTCCCATAACCACTGGTTTAACTTAAATATTTACAAACAAATTGTACATTTCCACTTGGAAATTGTCACAAGAGTTTCAATCGAACATGTTTAAGAATTAACCGACAAAGTAAACACAAGCGTTTCATACCACTAGTTTTGCTAAGTCGTTTAATTGGATTTCTCGAACAAATGAGGTAAAGGTTTGCATATACTAACAAATTAGAAAATGGTTTTAAGAGCTAGTTTGATATTGAAAGTAAATGTTGAAATCATTCTGATAAAAGGGTTTGAATATTTACTACTGTATAGAAACCTTTGAATTTTGAAGTGACAAACCATAGAAATGATTGTAGAAACAATCAATCACTAAAAATTCACATACGAAGACGTGAATTAAATCCAATGAAATAGATACCAAATCCATCAAAATGGATATTCCCAAAAATCCATAAAAAGAAGTCATTAAATAATCAATAAAAGCGATAACAACTAATCGGATCGAAATAAATTGATAAACATTAGAAAATTTACTCAAAAATTAGGCAAATATGTAAAAATTCACAGTTCCAGACGTCTGGGGTTAATCTAGACGTTTGGATTTAGGTTTTGCAAATTTCAAAACCATCCAGACGTCTGAAAGATGACTTCAGACGTCTAACAAGGTGTTTCAGATGTCTGAAAAGTGGTATCAGACGTTTGACAAGGTGTTTCAGACGTTTGAAAGGTTGTTTCAGTCATCTGATTCTATCTTCTGCATTTTTTTCTTCTACCGTAATTTTTTTCTCCAGAATGAATAACCAGACGTCTGGACCTATATTTTAGACATTTGGATGCCTGGATTGGGCAAAAATTTGCCTAGGCAATGATAGCCAAAATGATTTGGGAACAATCGAGCGAGCAATGACGACTAGGGATTTATGCCAAGCGACAACCCAGCCTTATAGGCTCTTCGATACACCCCAAATATCACGTCCAAGCATCCATAGTAGGACTTTCACAAAATTGGACTTCAAAACCAATAGTTGGAAGAATCATCGAAACAATTCAAATCAAAAGCAAATGAGCATGAATAGATGTTAGGAATTCGTACCTAACAATAATGGAAGTTATAGACATAGATGTGAGTTAAAAAACTCACGTTTAAACCCAAAAACACAAGTGAAAAGCTATAAAACAAAGCAAGATCAACTACTCTTCATTTTCAACTCAAGAAGCTTCAATCTAAGCTCATAAGAAAAATATTTCTTAAGTTAGGGTTTAGGAATTCTGAAAATGGAAGAGGGATTGAGATGGAGAAGATGAAGAGGATGCTTACGTAAGCTTCTCCTTGATTTCTAGAAACTTGAATTTGAATTTCCTAGCAAAACTAGGGCTTAGGAATTTTGATTCTCCTTTCTTTCCTCCATTTTTGCTTTAGTTTGAGAGTGTTAGGAAATGAAAGTGATTGAAGAGGAGAGGAGTGAGTTGGGGTAATACGTGGGGTTATTGGGCTGAACCCAAACCCAAAGCCCAATAGAAAAATTACAAAATTCCACTCAACTCCAAACATATCAATGTTTATACTCAAAAAGGTCGCAAATGCCATTTTGGACTTAACCGAAGTGGTCTTGAGTCGTAATTCGACTGTTTTCAAAAAGTAGCATTTTGCACTTTAATTTGACTAATGATGCTATATTTAAATAAAATATTTAAATATACAATTGTAAAATATGCGGGTTGTTATAGGCTCCCCTCCTTAAAGAAATTGCGTCCTCGCAATTCTTAAGAAGAAAATAAAGAGTAACAACCATAAAATTATGTCAACACAAAGAAAATTCGAAACAAGAAGTTCACCTTAAGGGCACGAGAGAGTAAGTCCGGATGTGTTCGCTCGATGAATTCTCTGGATCCCAAGAAGAATCCTTAGGATTTGAGGACCATTGAACTTTCACAAGAGGAACATCTTTATTTCGAAGGCGCTCAACCTCCGTAGCAACGATGTGAATAGGATGTTGCTCATAAGTCAAATTAGGCGAAACTTTAATTTTTTCAATAACACAGGGCTCAACAATAGAATCAGAATCTATAAGGCATTTCCGTAGTTGAGAGACGTGGAAAATGTCATGAATAGTGTAAAATTAAGCCGATGCAACGATGTAGTTCAATAAGGGTACGATCAAGGAACTTGAAACTCGAATAATTTGGAATAACGACGTAGTACAATAACGGTACGCCAGATGAACCGGTTAAAAATATCATTCCATTTGGACATCGTCATAGAAACAACCGCTTGTTGCTTACGACTAAGGGCATCGACAATACGATTTCCCCTTTCCGAGAGTATAAAGAATATCAAGATCATAAGATGCAAGGAACTCGAGCCAACGTTATTGACACAAATTAAGTTCCTTTTGAGAAAAAAATACTCCAAAGATGTATGATCGGTGTAGAGAGCAAATTTCTCTTCCAAAAAAAAATGATGCCAAATTCTAAAAGCGAAAACAATAGCCACGAGCACTAGATCATGAGTGGCATACTTATTCTTAATAGGATTTAATTGTATGGAAACATAAGTGATACCACGTTCCCTTTTGCAAGAGAACGACGCCCAAACGAATACGACTAGCATCGGTACAAACAGTGAAGTCTTGGTCCCCTTGGGGAATAATAAGAATAGGAGTATTGGAAAATATTTCTTTTAGTTGATCCTCTTTCCCGAAAAGCGAAGACTTTCAAAATTACAATTAACTTTATGTAATCATCTTTCTAGAAAAATTTACTTATTCCAAGTCTATCTACTATGTCTGATTGTCTCATCATAGCCTTTAGGAGATTCCTATCGATAACGTTGATCAGGCGCATCAAATAGAATTCTTAAAGCACTCAGTGGGCAATACAACACAAAATCATCTTCTATATGATAAAAATATCTCTTAAAAACTTTACGAATATTCTTTGCTTGTTTTAAGAACAAAATCCAATTATACTTAAAAATATCTTATTAAAAGATTTACAAATTTTAAAAATTGTTGTTTCATCTATAATCAATGAATACAAGGATGGTCTCATCGAAATATTCATAGAATACTCGATTCATAAGATGGATGAAATAAGATAGGTAAACCAAGTGACATCACGAGCCATTTATAAGAATCATAACGAGTGCTGTATGCGGTAAGGGGAACGCTATTCTCTGCAACTCGTAGCTAATGAAAACTAGTGGCAAGGTTGTATTGAAAAGACATTGGCACCACTCAATAGATTTCTTAGGTGGTAATCCTAAGACAAACTTAAAAATGCCAGGAAATTCACAAACTACTTTAATGGCGGAGATAACATCTTCCTCATCGTGTGGGTCTAGAGAATAAAATGATGCCACCAAATTGGAATCAAATTCATTAACAAAAATAGATATCTACTTAACAGATTGAAGATGTCAATGATAGATAGTCCGCTAGTGGCATATGATATGGGCTTCATAATGATTAAGCCAATCCTTCTCCAAAAATCAATTCCAAAGCCTAATGCAAAACATGAAAATCGGCTTGGAAAGAATAATCACATAAAATAATTTCGACACCTTTATAAAGCAAACTGAGTGTTGCGGATCCACCAACCGAATTCGCAATTCTCTGTAAAGTCATCAAGCCTAAAACGTTTAAGGAAAAAGAATCAACAAGTTCTTTTGATATAAAATAATGAGATGAACCCATATCAACAAGAACTCAAATAAGATAATCATAAAAAAATTGTCATCAAGGACTGAATGAGAAATACCTTGACCAAGAAAAGTGTCATTAGGAGCTAGCACAACATTCAGCTCTCCTTCTCTCTTGCTTTGAAGTTTGGGACATAAATATATATAATGATTCGAACTTTTGCAATAGCGACAAGAAACAGGCCTTGGACGCCTATTTATATAGTGCTCCTTAGAGCCACAATTGTAGCACCCTCCACGATTAGGGATTGGAGTCTATGCTACCGAAGTTACTTGTTTCACTCTCTTGTTAGGATTAGGACTTTCGAACTTTATAAAGGGATGCCTCTTCTTATTGACACCCACAATCTCAACATCGCTCTCTTTATTGGCCTTTTCAAATCAAAAGGCTATATCAACAAGATGATCGAAAGAAACTTCTAGTTTCAAAAGTAAAGGCTTTTTAAGGTTCTTATTCAACCCATAGACAAACCTTTGATTTTTCTTCAATGGGATATTAACATACTCGACCTCATATTTAGAGAGAGATTCGAAAGATGCGACATAATCCGTCACAAGGTCAATAAAGCGCCGAGCTAAAGTTACTTTTTCAGCCTTCAGCACAAACTTTAATTCGAATCTTTCTCGGAATTGCTCCTAAGTAAGATCCGCTTCAATGATTTTCGAAATCAAAAACTCGTACCAATCTAATGCTCTTTCTTGGAGCATACTAGAAGCCACTTGGACTCGATGTAGATCAACAAGATTCATGCGAGAAAAGATGCGGTCACATGATTTAAGCCAAGCTTGGATTTCTACAATGTTAACCCTTAAATGGCCTTCCATCTAAATCAGTATAATCTTTGCACAACCGTGCAAACCCAGATCTAGGATGAATAGGCTCTAGAATGGGTCTGACAGCTTGAGCATTCTTCACAAGATCTAAAAGCTGCCGGGCAAACATGAATACTCCATCCTATGGAGTAGCACTAGAATGACCGGCATTGGGACGGCCTAGTCTAAACATTTCTCTTCTTTAAGAAAGAAAGAAAGAAGAAGAAAAAGGTTATTCTCAAAATGAACACCAAACAATCATGATTGATAAAACAAGGCATCATAAAAGAAATTAGGATAGAACGTGCCCTAAGACTCAAATAAATACTAAGGCGCGATTCTTAAGAGAGACTTAGGACAATGATCCTTGTTATAATATTCTATATTGTTTCGAAGTTTTGCTTTGATGCCACGCTGTGACGCCCCACCTCTATACTCACACTAGCCAAGGACGCTACGGAGCAATGTCGTCGACTAGTACAAAGAATGAGGCTGTTGAGAAGCGACTAACTGTGTAATTGCTTTATGCAAGTATCGGTATGACAGATAGTATGTCACGCATTTCATTTCAAGAGGAAATCCGATGTACCGATACAAACTCAAAGCTAATACATAGTGGCTATGTGGTCTTTGAAAACAAATATAAAATAAACATAACACAAAATCAGTTACAGATATTCATATCACAAATGCGGAAGCAGATACGAATATAACACATAGAAGTGTACATCAAAGTAGTGGTCATAAAAGATCAACTACATCACAAAATAGTAGGTACAAGTGCTAGACAAAGAATATGTATACATCAAGGAGTCTCTGTCTCGAATGTATAAAACAAAAACTATTAATCTAAAGTAGTTAGCCAAAAATCAGATGACAGATCCAAACAAGAAGTCAAGTAGAAGCATCTAAAATACCTCGGTCTGACCCGATTATTATTTAAGAAAAAAATAATAAATGGATTAGTCTAGCTATAAATATCATATAAAATGAATTAGGATAAGAGATATAACAAAAACGTATGATAACAATAATGCCATATTGTAACAAATATACATTAGATAGCAACAAAAATCATACAATATCTCAAGAATCTTAAACACAAAAAAGAATGTCATATTATTTATGTTATTCATCAAACCACAAATATTGACAAACATATCAATGTCAATTGCAAAAATTGGTGAAACATAAATTCTAGAAATCATCAACTAGAAATCCAGAAATAACAAAAAGGGGAAGAAGCCTATCAAAAACGAGAGCATGAAAACTTACCAACACATGTATCACAAAATGGGTTGCTATCCCATGAAAATGAGCCGGAGATCCTCCAAACAGGGTATAGTCCCCCATTGCGAACTATAAGCCGAAGCTCATTCAAATGAGGCGAAGCTCCTCCAAATGAGTGGAAGCTCCTCCAAATGAGCCGAAGCTCCTCCAAACAGGGTATAGTCCCCCATCGCGGACTTCGAGCCAAAGCTCCTCCAAATAAGCCGAAGCTTCATAAAATTGAGGTATAGGCCCCTACATGGATAAGGAGAGACGAAACTCAACATAACGGGGTACTGTCCCCCACGCGGACAAAGAGACATCGCATATCGCTAGTCTAAATCATAAAATGATCATCATTGATCGATAAGTGCAAATTACACTAAGCTAGTAAATAAATGAGTTTAGCTTCATGTCTCATAACGATTTTCACTTGAAAAATATCACAAGAGTTTCAACCGAACAAGTCTAAGAATTAACCGACAAAGTAAACGCAAGCATTTCATACCATTTGTTTTGCTAAGTCGTTTAATTGGATTTGTCGAATGAATGAGGTAAAGGTTTGTATCTACTAATAGATTTGAAAATAGTTTTAAAAGCGAGTTTGATATTGAAAGTAAATGTTGAAATCGTTTTGATAAAAGGGTTTGAATATTTACTACTAATATAGAAACCTTTGCATTTTGAAGGGACAAACCATAGAAATGATTGTCGAAACAATCAATCACCAAAAATTCATAAACGAAGACGTGAATTAAATACAAAGAAATCGATACCAAATCCATCAAAATGGATATTCCCAAAAATCCATAAAAAGAAGTCATCAAAGTCAATAAAAGTGATAACAACTAATCGGATCTACATAAATTGATAAACATTGGAAATTTACTCAAAAATTAGGCAAATAGGCAAATAGGCAAAAATGCACAGTTCCAAACATTTGGAGGTCAATCCAGATGTCTGGATTCAGCTTTTGGAAGTTAAGAAACCATCCAGACGTTTGAAAGATAGCTTCAGACGTTTGACAAGGTGTTTCAGATGTCTGAAAGGTGGTATCAGACATCTGACAAGGTGTTTCAGACGTTTGAATGGTTATTTCAGACGTCCAATTCTGTTTTCTGCATTTTTTTTCTTCTGCCGTACATTTTTTCTCTAGAATGCATAACCAGACGTCTAAACCTATATTTCAGATGTCTGGATGCCTGGGCTAGGCAACAATTTTCCTAGGCCATGGTGGCCAAAATGATTCGGGAGCGATCGAGTGAGCAATGACGACAAGGAATTTACGCCAAGCGACAACCCAGCCTTATAGGCTCTTTGATACACCCAAAATATCACGTCCAAGCATCCATAGTGGGATTTTCATAAAATTGGACTTCAAAATCAATAATTGGAAGAATCACCAAAAAATTCAAATCAAAAGTAAACGAACATGAATAGATGTTAGGAATTACCTAACAACAATGAAAGTTATAGACATAGATGTGAGTTAAAAAACTAACTTTTAAACCCAAAAACACAAGTGAGAAGCTATAAAACAAGGCAAGATCAATCACTCTTCAAGTTCAACTCAAGAAGCTTCAATCAAAGCTCATGAGAAAAATACTTTCTAAGTTAGGATTTAGGAATTTATGAAAATGGAAGAGAGATTGAGATGGAGAAGTTGAAGAGGATGTTTACCTAAGCTTCTCCTTGATTTCTAGAAACTTGAAATTGAGTTTCCTAGCAAAACTGCGATTTAGGAATTTTGAGTCTCCTTTCTTTCCTCCATTTTTGGTTTAGCTAGAGAGTGTTAGGAAATGAAAGTGAATGAAGAGGAGAGGAGTGAGTTGGGTAATATGTGGGGTTATTTGGCTGAACCTAAACCCAAATCCCAATAGAAAAATAGCAAAATTCCACCCAGCTCCAAACATATCGATGTTTATAATAAAAAAGTCGCAAATGCCATTTTGGACTCAAAGGAAGTGGTCTCGAGTCCTAATTCGACTGTTTTCAAAAAGTGGCATTTCACACTTTAATCCGACTAACGATGCTATATTTAAGAAAATATTTAAATATACAATCTTAAAATATGTGGGTTGTTACAACCATGGATCTGGTGGGATTACTCATTAGAGATGGAGTCAGTAGTACTCTAGAATGAGTTTGAGTGCATAAATGGATACGAGCGCATATTTGTTAGTGAATAAGAATGTTTTGATATTGCGTTGACTTATTAGTTGAGTGATATATAAATTCTTGTCGAGTAGTGGGACTCCTCTATTTCGATGGGAGTTTATAAACATTTGAACACAAGAAACCAACATAGTATTGTTTTGAAGTAGGTGAATGAAATTATTTTACCCAAAACATATTGAAATAAAATGAAATAATTTTCTAAAATTATTATATATTATGGAAGTATTTGGATGAAAATATTATAGTCAAACAAGATTATAAAATTCGAAATTGTTCATACAACTAATATGGGAAAATTGTATAAGTATAAATTATAGAAAAGAAAAAAATGAAATTTAACTTGGATTAAGTAGAAAAAATTAAACGAAATTAATGGTTATCTGAAAGAAATAAATTAGGGAATTGTATTAGTTAAATGGATTAAATTTTATTTAAATGGATTAAATTTTGGATGTGATTGAATTGGAAAATAAAATTTAATTTGGATTTGAGAAATAAAAGAAGTTGAATTGAAATTAACTTAAACTGAATGAAGTTGAGTTGAAATAGAATTAAATTGAAATAAAAATACCGTTGAGTTATGGATGATATAAATGGAATTAAATTCTTACTTAAACAAATAAAGGTAAGTTGAGTAAGAATTGGATTGGAATAAATAATTTGGAATAGCTTATAAAAGAATTGAAAATCCATTGATTAAAAATATTCTTAGGCTATAAGTGAATGTATTGTCTTGAGTTAATAACAAAATGGAAATGTGCTTGATTATAAATTAATGAAATATAAGGGTATGACATATAAAAATGGAAAAGTGGAATAGAAAACCCATAAATAAAGATTATTTGATATTTTAGATAATGAAATAAAAATCCAAACTTGAAATATAAAATAGATTGAACTCAAGTAAAATAGTTAAAGTTATTTTTGAAATATAAATTAGATATTGGTTTAAGAATTTGAAGTCGACTAATTAGATAACTATTTAGTTAATGGAATATGAAAATGGAACCTAAATTGGTTAATTAAAAGTTGAATTGTGAGTTAATAATGGAATTTGGAAATGAACTCGAGTTATAAATAGAATTCAACTTGGATCGTTGTAAATTAAATATAATTGAAAATGTTGTCAAATGAAATGAAATTTGATTAAAATAGTGATGGTTTGTATAGCAAATGGAATTCAAGCGAGTACGAATGAATAATGGCCTTGGATATTATTTAATGCATTGAATATGGAATTTGGAGTTAAAATGGATAAATGAATAAACTAATTGAATTAAATTAGTTGATGGAATGGATTTGATAAACAAAAATCAAATAAAGGATTTAAATTGAGAGTTGTTTACCAGAAAATAAACTTGACCTACGGAGTTGAAATAACTTAAAGTAAATAAATTAATTAAGCAAATATGTGAATGGAAGCTCGGCTTAAGTAAATATGCAGAATGGTTATTTAATATATTAGTATGGAATGTTGTCGAGCTTAATAAAATGGTTTTGAGTGAAACTTATGCGAATATGGAATTAAAATATAAAAGGGGGTGGAATTAATTTGAAGTAGTTATTAGCCAAAATGGATATTCCATTAAGTGAATATCGTCGAATTCACATAGAAAAGTGTCGTTTGACGTAAGAGAGAGTAAGCGAAATTTTATGAATTGATAGAAGCAAATAAAATTGATTTTGGAATCAACTGAAATGAATATGAGTTCGTTTGGGTTAAAAATGTATTGAATGTAAGCAATTGAGTTGTAAACCATTTAAATTAAATGAAAATGATACGTAATTTGGTTGAAAGTAATTAAGATTAATGTCAGGATCTTACAGTTGCTTATGGGAATTGTTAGTATGCATTGCTTGTGTAATCCATGTGTTTTAGCCATTTAAATAAGTGTAATGTTAATAAACTTCATATATTCGGTACTTACGTGTTTAAATTGAGTAAGTACAGGTACCGGGAGGACGTTTGGCTGGATTTGGTTGAAAGTCATTGTGTTATAAGATCATGTAATATGGATAAACTACTTGTGTGGAATAAGTAAGTAAAGAGTAAAAGCAATAAATTAAATGACACCAGATATTTTTATACTGGTTCGAACTCCCGTTCTACGTCTAGTCCCAGACTCCTTTTGGATTTAAACTAGCAACCCTCACTTAACCCAGAGGAATAGGTTTACACAGCTTACTCAACCAAACAGACTTCTACCGCCTAAGCAACCGAATAGGACTTCTACTGCCCGAGCAACCAAACAGGACTTCTTTACAAATAACAAAAGTATATGACTATAGTATTCTCTTTGAATAACGCTGATAAGTCAATAAAGTACAATCTTTCTGTAATCTTCTCCTTTATGATATATAGTGTAATGTGCCTCGAGAATTGTGGAAGATAGAGTGATTAATAATAAGAGAATGTAAACAGTTTGAGTGCAGTTTGAAAATAGAGAATAGATAAGAATTTAATAACATTAAAATCAATTTCAGTTAATTGTTTATTGAATTTTTAAATCTATTTATATAGTTTAAAAGGTTGCAACCATAGAAGAAAAATTATATTGAAAAGATCAGGTGCAACAGTTGATTTTGAAAACATTACTCTTTGATGAAGAGAAGCATTTATTCATGAAAAATAGCAGTTAAAAACATTCAGCCGGCTGAATCTATTTATTCAGTCGTCTGAATTGAAACAAATCAAAGATAGGCAAATTTAGCCAGATTCAGCTGGCTGAATTTTTCCATTCAGCCGGTTGAATATTGTGAAATAATAAAAAGATTACAGTATTCAGCCAATTGGATGAATGCATTCAGCCGGCTGTTTTCAGCCTGATGTGCATTATAGTGCATGTGTGCATACGATTTTATATAAATATCAATTCAGGAGAGATTTTAACAAATTACTAAATGATATACAAACTCTAGACTAGAAACTAACAGTTTTAAATACTCTGAATATGAATCTGCAACGAATCTCCTCCATAAATGATTAGTACACACAAAATATTTTATATAGCTTGTCATTAATCAAAACAATGATAAATTGAGTTCCAACGTTCTCCCCCTTTTTGATGATGACAACTATATAAGTAGAAATGATATATTTAGAGAAGTACTTACCTTAACATTGTTACTCCACCTGTCAATATGCACAAATATTTAACTAACTTTCTCCCCCTTGGTCTACGACTAAAAGAAAGAGATGCATAGAATCAAATAAAGATTACATTATATAAATAACTTATACAGAAGATGTTATCACTGAAAATAACAATATTCAAACAATCATTATATAAATAACTAGATGGAGCATCATAGAAGTTTGATTAAAAAACGTAGAAACGATAATAATTAAAACTGGGTAGAGAGAGAAGGCACATCATCATTGAAATCCGAACTTGAAGATGACCATTAAAAAGGAGATAGATTGTGAACTTTGATGGATGAAGATCCGGAGCAAGGCATATTATCCCATAATTTATTTAGAAAACCTTTTATCGAGTTGAATTTCTTTTCCGTTTTCTTTTTAAGAGCCTTAATATCTCGATGGAGTTTGGATTGATTTCGAGAGAGAGTGTCAGGGCCAGTCTCTTGAATTGAGTCATTGTCCTCTTCTTCTTCATGTTGGTGTGAAGAGTAGGCAACATTAGTGTCACGAGGTTGTGGAACACCTTGTTGAATATTTTAAGACCATTGTTGAAAAGAGATGATTTGCTGCGGAGGAGGCCGTTGAGGAAGACCCATCAATCCTAAGGTTTTTGCGCTTTACTAACCAATGCTTGAAAATTTTGAGTCAGGCATTGGAATTCCAAGGATGAGAAGGATACGCATAATATAAACACCATAATGAATGGTCTAATATTTTCTTCAGATTGTGATGTGTTGAAACTCATCTAAAATGATTTTACCCCAATTTACTAGTTGGTTGGAATAGATGGAATAGAAGGCTTGAAAATCTGTTTTATAGAATTTTTCTTAACTTCCCGTTTGAGATTGTAGAGAATGAATGAGTGCATGGTGTATATGGCGTGCTTAACGCCTTAAGTTGCTAGATTTTAAAGCACTCAAATTTGTAATTTGATCGAACAAGAAACGATGTGAAACTTTATCTCTATGATCCATATCAACTTCAATATCATCAATATCAACTCCTGGATAGGGACAATTTAAAATATTCCCTAATCTTTGTAAAGGCAAGAAAATTTTAATGCCACAAACCATTAATCAAACACAATCTTGAGAATTTTGAGGATTATGGTGATCTAAATTCAAACTAGCAAGAAAGAGTTTGATCAAAATATGATTAGTTTTGACATTATTTGGAGCAAACCCTATTAAATTATGAAAGTGGAATTGCTCTACTAATTCTCTAATTCTGTAAGCTGCAAAATCCAAAAATATCATGAAATCCCCTTCAAAGATATTGGAGTTTTTTAGAATTGGATCTGGATGTTGCAACATCATTCAAAGCCATTGTTGAATCTGATCTTCGGATGAACCGTTTGGTTCTAGGAGCCATTAGAGAGTAAAAATGAGGAGTAGAAGATGTAGAGTTTGGAAAAAAATGGCTAGGGTTCCAAAATGAATGGGTAAGAAATCAAAAGATGAATATATAGTAGGTAAAAAGTAAGGGCAAAAGTGGAAGAAAAGAATGTAGGACCAAGAGAAAAAAATGTCTCAGAAGGAATTCAGCCGGCTGAATAATTTTAATCAGCCATCTGAATTGCTATGACTCTCAACTCCCAAGGAAATAGTTCATTTTTGAACTAATTCAGACGGTTTTTGCATTGATTTAGCCGTCTGAATCTAAGGCAAAAACTAATCTTCTACAATATTCAGCCGCCTATTTCATTATAAACAGCCGGTTGAATTTTTTTAGAAACTTGGGAAACCCGTTGTTGCAAACAATATATATATATAAACAATGTGAATAACTTTTGAACAATTAGAAACACAATACATATTAAAAGCAGCATACAAAAATTTAAATAATTTTGGAAGATGAGCTTGGAGTGTGATATTCATTTGTTCTATCTTTGTGTTCTCTTGAAATGATTGAATTGGTGACCATATATTGTCGTCTTCCTAAGAATTCGGAGATATTAGCGGACGCTACGGTGATAGTTCCCAAGGATTGTGAAGAATTGGAGAACGAACAGGAGATTGCTGATGAATGTGTTTTTGGAGGAATAACCATAGAATTTTAAAGTGATTTGTTCCAAAAGCTTAAACGCTTGTCATTAATTCTTTGTTCATAATAAAGTTCACGCCGTAATTCCATTGTTTCCCTTTGGTAGTGATGAATATCATCTATTTTCTCATTGGTAGATGGTGAACCAAAAAATAGAGACCATCTCGTTCCTTTAATAGGTGGAGTATAAACTCTGTGTGTAGAAGGAGGAACAATTGGAATTGGTTCGTAAATCAGCATTAGAGTTGGTAAATTCACCGATCCCGAACTAGAAGAAGAATAAGATAGAGTAGAGGATTCAGAATTATGCTGGGAAGACATTTTGAGAAATATATTTGAAACTTAAATTTTTTTATCTAAAAACTAATGTCAAAAAAAGAAGATTAGTAGATGTATATATATGTGAAGACATATATAAGTAGAGAGTGGGTTGTGGTTAGTTATATAAGAGCCAGAGAAAAGTTTGGTTGGAGGAAAATAAATGTAAGGTAAACAGAAAAACAATGCAAACCATATAAAGTTTAAAAAAGAAAGGAGTAGTAAAGTGGTAGAACACTTGACTTCCAAGTAGAGATCCGGCGTTTGATTATTGGAAGAACTCTCTTCTTAATTTTATAAATATATTTTCATTTAAAGCTTCTGTAAATATATCTGCCAATTGATTTTCAGAGGATACAAATACCAGACTGAATAAATCCTTTTCAATATTATCATGAAGAAAATCATGACATATGTCAATTTGTTTAGTTCGTGAGCAATTTACAGGATTTTTGGATAAGTTAATGGCACTAGTATTATCACAAAAAATTGTAGTTTTAGATAAATTTACACAAAATCTTGAAGTGTTTGATGCATATAAATGACTTAAGCACAAGCTAAAGCAGCAGAAGTATATTCTGCCTCACAAGTTGAAAGTGAAACACAATTATTTTTCTTGCTAAACCAAGAGACTAAGGACTGTCCAATGAAATGACAAGTCCTACTAGTACTTTTCCAATTTGTCCTACATCCTCCAAAATCAGCATCACTATATGAAACTAACTCAAAATGACGTTCTTTCGGATAGAAAAGTCCAAAAACTTTGGTATTGCTTAGATAACGTAATATGCGTTTTACTGCTCGCATATGTGATTCCTTAGGATTTGCTTGGAATAGAGCACATAAAATACTCATCATTATGTCAGGTCTACTAGAACTTAGATAGAGTAATGATCCAATTATACTTCGATATAATTTCTAGTCAACACTTTTTCCATCTTCATCTCTATCGAGATGAACTGTTGTGCTCATTGGAGTTAGTTTAGCAAACGTGCTTTCCATATTAAATCATTTAGTTAGATTATTACAATATTTTTCTTGATTAATAAAAATTCCATTTTCTAGTTGTTTAATTTGTAATACAAGAAAATAAGATAATTCTTCCATATATGACATTTCAAATTCTTTGGTCATAATTTTTGAAATTCCTGACATGTTTTTACATTTGTAGAACCAAATATAATATTGTCTACATAAATTTGATTAATTAAAATATCCTTTTTAGTTCTTTTAATAAAAAGAGTTTGATCAACCTTTCCAATTTCAAAACCATAATCTATTAGATAGTTCATAAGATGTTCATACCAAGCACGAGGTGCTTGTTTTAGACCGTATAAGGCTTTCTTAAGTTTATAGACATGGTATGGAAATTTTTCATGTATGAATAACGGAGGTTTTTCAACAAAAACATTTTCTTTTATATACCCATTTAAGAAGGCACTTTTAACATCCATTTGAAAGAGTTTGAAATTATGAAAACATGCAAAGGCTATTACGATAGTAGTGCTTCTAGTCGTGCAACTGGAGCAAATGTTTCTTCGTAGTCAATTCCTTCTTCTTGATTATATCCTTGTGCAGCTATTCTAGCTTTATTTCTAGTTATATTACCTTGTTCTTCTGCTTTATTTGTAAAGACCCATTTAGTACCAATGACTGTTTGATCAACTGGTCTAGGAACTGGTTTCCAAACTTCGTTTCGTTTAAATTGGTTTAGCTCTTCTTGCATAGCTATAATCCAATAGTCATTAGTAGATACTTCTTTTACATTTTTAGGTTTGATTTTGGAAAGAAAAGCCACATGGCCCATTTGATTAAGTTGATTTATAGTTCTAACATGTGAATCAATTTCTCCTATGACATTTTCTATTGGGTGATCTTGTAAAATCCTAGGAGGAGATCCTAATTCATTTTGACTATGATCAATGTTTTCATTTTGTTGAATATTATTTGAAATGTCTCCATCTTCTTCAAAATTATTTTGAGTTACCATATTTGTGATTGTCTTAGGAATATCCTCAAAAAATTTATTAAAAATGAAATTTCGTCGAATGAAACATGAAGTGTTTCTTCGATTGTTTTTGTTCTTCTATTGAAAATTCGATAAAATTTGCTTCAATCTGAGTACCCTATGAAGATTCCTTCATCGGATTTTGGATCAAATTTTCCAAGCTGATCTTTTATATTTAAGATAATACATTTTGAACCAAAATTTTTAAAATAAAAAATGTTTGGTTTTCTACGATGAAACAGGTCATATGGAGTGTGTTTTGTTAAAGGCCGGATGGAAACACGATTTAGAACATAGCAAGCAGTTGCTACAGCTACTGCCCAGAAATGTTTTGGTTATGTGTTTCCATTTGACAAAGTTCTTGCACATTCTTGTAAAATTCTATTTTTCCTTTCTACAACACCATTTTTTTGTGGTGTCCTAGGAAAAGAAATTTTTTGGTAAATTCCATTTTTATTACAAAAATGTTCGAATGCTTCATTTTCAAATTCACCTCCATGATCACTTCTAATATTTTAAATTTTTAAATTTTTGAGATATTGAATTCTTCTTACAAAATTCATGAAATTTTCAAAAGTATCATTTTTATTTTTTAAGAAAATAGTCCAAGTATATCTCAAAAAATCATCTACTATAACAAATACATATTTACAATGATTTATAGATTGAATTTGGGTTGGACCAAAGAGATCTAAATGTAATAGTTCTAATGGCTGTATAGTAGAAATATTTTTCTTTGATTTAAAAGAAAATTTTGATAATTTTCCTAGTTGACAAGCATCACAAATATTGTTTACTTTAAAATTCATTTTTGTAAAGCTTTTACTAAATCATTTTTAGATAATTTATTTATAGTATTGAAATTAATATGACAAAATCATTTGTGCCATAACCAAGGATCATTTTCTTTGGCTATTAAACACATATTTGTATTATACTTTATATTCATATTTAAAACATAAATATTTTTATCTCTAAAGCCTTTAAAAATAAGATTCTTATATTGGTCAAAAACGCTACACTTATTTTTAGAAAAAGAAATATTGAATCCTTTGTCACAGAATTGACTAATACTAAGTAAGTTGTGATTCAAATTTTTAACTAATAAAACGTGTGTAATAAGAGGTAAATTAGATATACCGTTATTGCTCACATCGCCCTTACTGATGACATATCCTTTGGAATTATCTCCAAATGTGAAAGAACCTCCATCTAAGTAGTTAATGTTTGTTAGCATCTTTTTGTTTCCTGTCATGCGCTTTAAGCAACCACTGTCTAGTATCCATTTTCCTCTCTTTTTGGGTGGTACCTGTAGAATATAGAATTAACATTGGTAGCCACCACTGTATTTAGGGTCTTAAGAGTTAGGTCTTAGGAAGCCAAACCCAAGAGGGTTCAAAAATCCTCTTGAACACAAAATCTTTGTTTTTATGATCAGTTTTTATAAAAGAATTTATATACTTGCTTCTTATTGAAGAATCATTAGTTTTAGGAACCAAATTTTAATTGAAGTAGTAAAATTGGAATCTTTAGAACTACTTTATTTTTATATGAAGAATTCTTTTTATTTGGGATAATTTTAGAAGTTTGTTTATATCCAAGTCCTCTTTTATTTGAAACAATTTAAGAATTTCTATAGTTTTGGAAAGATTTTCTCTACCTATATTAAAATTAAAAACATTTTTAGTGATGTCTTCTAACTTTGTTTTAAAGGTAGAGTTATCTAATTCTAAAATCTTGATATTTTATTTAAGCCTATGTTTTTCAATTAATAAAGCAAAATTCTTATCTTTCTGAGTTTCTACCTCTTGACTTAGCAGAGAAAGTTGAGATGACATATTAGAACAAGATTCTTGAGTAACTTGGAGTTCTTCTAAAAATTTCTTTTCATCCCTTAACATTTCTACTTTGATTACAGTTCTATTCGATTTTTAAAGAGCTTCTTTGTACTTTCTATTTTTGCCATTCAATTTGTCAACTAATTCTGAATTGATTTCCAAAAGGTCATTAAAAGTTAGATCACTTACCTCGTCTTTTGTAGCCACAAAGAAAATGTTGGCTTGTTACGAATCACTGTCTGAGTCACTTTCTGATGATGAAGATGATTTTGTATCATCCCATGTGACAGAGAAAGCTTTCTTCTGGTATATATCTTTCTTGTGCTTATACTTGTCTTTCTCTAACGACTCAGGATTTTTGACATACCGAGTTTTGAATATTAATTTACAATATTCAATAATATTGTATTTTAATATACAAAAATTCCCAAAAACTGATAATAACATACCAATTTTCCAAAACCAATACATTTTGAATTTTCAAATCTATAATAAATAGGAGATTGGTTAAATGGAAATTTCTTATATATGTATATTTTGTTTTAAATAAAATATGTATATTTTGTTTTAGTGATAAAATATGTTTATTTTGTTCAATAGATAAAATAAAATAGAGAATTTAATTAATTGGAAAATCATATGCATACATTTTTACATATAAGGATAGTAGAATTTATATGTATACATGGTATGGATAGAAATCCATAGCAATAAATAGATAATAATGTAAAAGAGGATTCATTTTATTCGGGCATATAAACAATATAATTTATGTTAAATAAAAGATTTTTAAGTTAAACTTTTCTAAAATAATATATATAAACATTGGATAAGGAAGAGTACATATATATGTAGGAATAAGTCCAAAAGGAGAGTTTATAAAATATTTATAAATAGATAAAAATGTTATAAATTAAAATGATGTGTATAAGAATCACATAAGATAAATAAGAGAAACTATATATACATAAATATCAAATGAACATAGTTTATTTGGAAGTAATATATTTCTGTATTATCAATAAAAAAATGTAAATATGGTTACACACACACACACACACACACACACACATATATATATATATATATGAAGGTCTAAAGGTTGTTTTTAACCATCTTATAGTTCTTGTTTAAATATCATATGTATACTTATAAAGATATATTAACCAAGAGTGCTATTTTAGTTATCAAGTTTCTCACTTTTTTTTAAATTGTATGAAAGTAAACACTAACTTTGTCAAAAGCAATGATAACTATAGGCTGTCCTAAGTATATATACATATACATTGAAGATTATATGGTTTATAAAAAAATATAATAATAGGTAAAAGATTTCAAGTCATAAGCAGAAAAAACAGATTAACAAAACCTGGTTTAAATCGAGCAAAACAAAGGGCAAACAAGTAATAGATTTTAAATCATAAAATAAACTAATATCTGACAGAGAAAACCTGATAAAATGTTGTAATGATCATCTAAGTTCTTCTCAAAATTTTCAGATACCAATTCCAGCCTCCAAAAATCTCTTTCCAAATCTATCATCTTGATATTCAAAGCATGTATATATATGGGCATTTGGATCTGAGTTGTTGTTTTAAATTTAAGCTTGTAACTAAGAAATATATTCTCTATTCAGCAAGAATTTAAGCAGTAGGAAAAAAAAAGCAAAGTTAACTCTGTAACTAGTCTAGAGATAGGAGAAGATAATGAAGCATTCTCTGTTTAAAGATTCAAAAGATTCAAGCTACCAGAATCCAAGTTTCAGGAATTCAAATTTGAGATTCTCAACTTCAACTTTAAACTTCTGGAACAAATATGTAGAAGGTGAGAAACCTTAATTTCAAAACTTGGAAATAGTTTGACTTACTGCTTTGTTAACAGTAATCTATATCTCTATATCTCTAAATCTAAGCCAAATTTGTTGATGTTGTAAACTAAGAAAATGTTTATTTTCTAGTATAGTTTAAGTTATAAATAGTTTGGTGAATGGATTATGTTGTATAGTTATCTATTGCTAGTTTTATAGTAAATAACCCAGTTTAGTGAAAATTCGATATATTTAAAACAAGAATTCATGCATGCTATCTGGATTCTTGTATAGAAATAGGAATTTTAGAAGTAAAATTATGATTTTTAGTGTTCTATAATGCGAGAAATTGGAGGATGATGGGAATCCGTTCTAGAATTATTTTCTATCGACCTTATCATCGAGAGGTGGTATGGTCTTGTCTGGAGGGAGCGGGTGGACTTAGGGGAGGAGGCTACCGTGGCAAAATCTTGGATTTGGGTTGGTTTTGGGAGAGCGAGGGAGTTGTAGGGTTTTGAGGAGGCGACGGGAGGGCAACGAACGCAACCAAACCGGAAAGCGAAGGCGCAACCGAGACCTTCGGGGTTTGGCAGAAAGGTAGTATCAGATTAGAGCTATCGATCATTAGGAAAGTTATTTTGATCGATGGTGTGTGGCAAGTGCAATTTGTCGTACTGCGGAGGTGTAGGTTTCCTTGGATCTGCGTGAGGGGTTGAGATCTCATGTGGGTGGTTACGGGACATCGGCGAAGCGGCATTTTGGATCGAAGGATGGAAGGAGACTCGGTTGCGGTGTCGCAACGGTGAGTTTGGTAGAGACAAGGGTGCGCATGTAGGAGCTTCCTTGGCTGGATGTAATCGACAGAGACGGGATGGGTTCGATCCAAGTTGTGTCTAGTTACGTGATAAAGTCGATGTTCGAGATGGAATATGTTGAGTTGATCAGAGATGTTTCCTTTCTGGTTCGTGGCATCGGGCTTTAAGTGGATTTGGAGGAAGGATGTTAGTCTGGAAGAAGAAGAAGAGGATGAAGGAATGGGTTTGAGGGTGATGTTAGACTTCGGCCCAACTGAGTTTGCGTAATTTTAATTTTGTAGTATGTTTTTACTTTGTACTTTTTATATTGGCAGTTTTAAACAAGCAAAGGAAAATAAATCATTAGAGTTCTTGAAATTGGTTAGGGACATGGATTCAGACCAGGGGAAGAGAAAATAAGGGGAGAAGGTAGGTAGGCATCGGGGTGGGCTTCAGCCCGTCTGAGTATATGTAAAATAGGATTAAACTTAATAGCATGGTTTAAAGTGAAAATAAAATCCGTAACCATTTGTCTTTCCATAGCATGTATCAAGCAGGTTGGTTAAAGTAAATGTTTTTAAACCAATACCCTTTAATATTAAATGTGTATTTTATGTTTAAATATAGATAAAGAATTTTAAAAATAATAAACTTGTTTTACTTCAAGATTATTTAATTAAGGACATTTAAATAAATTATTTTCACCATAAATTAGTCAAGCTTACAAAAATAATTTTGTTATTAATTCTTGAGTTTTATCAGAATAATTTGAAGTATAGTGAAGCAGATAATTTAGGAAAATAAATGTATTTTTGAGTAAATCCAAGTTCTTAAGGATTTTATATTTATAATAATTATTTAGTTACATATATTAAATAAAATAAAGTGCTATTAAGTAGATGGTTCGTATCGATAGATACTACATCGTCGTATGATCTGATTGTTAAGATTAAACAAGTGAAATTTTACAGACTTGCACAGATAGAAATTTAATTACCGATTAGAAATAAATGTCGTTGTATAATTTTATACGGCCTATCTATTTAGTTGTTTCCCAAACAAAATAAATTGGTTAATCATAGATTATTCAAACTGCTTGACATCCGGTCAGCGAAAACAAACACTATTTCGCTAATTATTTAATTTAACTTCTATGGGTAGTATAAGCCATTATTTTGATATATTTTCGATTTCATTGTTGTGAATATTTACCAGCAATATAAAATCTTTGATCTGCTTGACATGCATCCATCTGTTTATTTGCCTGTTAGATATATTTGAGCATATAATGTGAATCGATCTATGGAAGCTGATTAATATTGAATATCTATATTGTCATGCTAGACTGCGATTAAAATTGAAGTGTAGCTTGATATTTACCGTTGAGAAGCCTTTTTCTAGTTTTGGTTGACTTTGAACTAAGTTGTTTAAAAATGAACATTATTTTTAATGACGTTTTAAAAGCACTGATAAATATTTTGGAAATGTCAAAAGTAGATAATTCATTATTTTTTTTGAAATCTTCATAAAGGTATAATTTTTATTTTAAGTTATGAGTTATTTAAACTATTTCAAGTGTAAAAACTATTTTTGTAGTGACCATTTAAAAGTTAATTTTTATTTTATTTTAGAGAAATTAGTATTTAACTATATTTTCTTCAAGATAAATCTATTAAATATTAATGTTGTTTTAAAAGATATATTGTATAGCAAACTTTTTAAAGAGTATTTTATTTAATAAAAACTTGAGAAATTTTATTTGAAACTTATAAGTATAATTTTGGAAAAATGGTTTCGTGAACATATTTACCTAGTGAAATAAGCTTACTTAGTAAGTTTTAATCTATTGGGATTTTAAATGTGAACAAGGCTTAAAAGTTATAATGGGAAATGAACTTGGTTGAATTGATTGATTATTTTGATAGTTAAATAATCGATTATCAAATCTGGACAAAACTTAACTTTGGAAATATCTAGAGGAAACTCGGGAATTATATGGTACAGTTACTGTTCTAGGTGCTATACCATACATATAAACTCATTTGTTCTCTAGGTGAATTATAAGGAATCCTATCCGCTAATGATTAGGAGGTGAACTCTGATCTTATTTTCGTCTATGTATTTTCTAAAGAACTGGGTTGAGTTTACCGGGAAATAGCGAATGTTGTTTCAAAGAGAAAGGGTCGGATTTGTAATCCGAAAACCACTTTGATCCAAGGAGTACGTTTTCATGATGAAGACAAGAGCTTGGAGTCGAAGATGGAGCAGTGAAGTGCAACGGAAAATCGCTACTGATCCTGAAGGTGTTCCAAAATGGATGTAGTAGGAATAATGCCTTCGGATCCGTTTGAACTCGGAACGGACATGCATGGATGAATGCTTTCAGGACATTATCAAGAGGATGGTGAGAATTCTAAGCGAAGTGTTCTAAAAAGGTAATGTAGAGTCTCGTGGAAATGACTGAAAATCAGGAGATATGCATCAAGGCTAAGTGGGTAGCACCCAGTTAGGGTAAGGTCATCCCTATCTAGAGGTCCCTTTTTCTTCGGCTATGTGGGTGGTTGCTGATCCCAACCGCAGGGTGATCTTATTCGGACTATCCAGTAAGGAGAAACTTCCGTCTTGTGTTGTAGGGAATCAGGGTGGATTCTTGGTAGACTGATCTAGACTAGGACTTTGACAGGTGGTATCCCGGTGCCTAGTCATTAGTTGGAAATCCATTCTCCCTACATGCCTTTACGGTTTTGAATGTAGAACCTAGTATTTGCTAGAATTTAATGAGTGTAACAACTTCGGCTATTTGATTTAAGTATTTGTATTTAGACACTATTATAATATCAGAGGATTTGATAAGAAATGTTTTGGTTATCGTAAGGTAAAAACCTGACATGTTTATTTGTAGCATGGTCTTACGAGATACCCTTGATTTCAAACGATTTTTAAACTTTAATAAATCATGTTGAGTGTGTTTCTCAAGCTGGTTTTCCAGACTGACCCGGATGTGGTGTTTTTCCTATATGCCCGGGTCAGACCAAGCATATTTCCAGGTTTAGTTGGAAGACTGGAAGATTCAGGAGAGGAGTTGGAATCAGGAGATGTACTCGCGTAGATGCTTATATTAAGTTGTAATTAGATGTGTTGTCAACAAGTTGTAAGGGCACATTGTTATAAACTGTCTGAGCTGAATGAATGTAAACTGTGATTGAAGTCTTTTTAAGTTATTAAAGCAACAGTTTTTGTTTCATGTGAAGACTTGTTTATATTATAGATTATTTGTTCTGCTTTGATATTTTGTTGTTCTCTTTATCTTCTATCTTCTTTCTATCTTCTACCTTCCTTATTTCTTTCACTATTCGTCTTTCCATGCAATTTGGCTGACAAGTGTGGTAAAAGTCATTTTAAATCGGTACGGAAAAATGGGTCATGACATTATGGTATTAGAGCATAGGTTGAGCGAATACCTAGGTTTGGGTGGGTTGCACATTAGAGATAGGGTCTGTAGTAGCCTGATTGAGTCTGAGTGTATATGTATATATACACACGAGAGCGCGTATTTGTTAGTTATATAAAAATGGTTTTATATGTTTTGTTAATTGATTGGTTGAGTGGCATATGGATTTTGGTCAATACGAGTAGCTAATGTTATTGATAGGGATCCCTAAACACATGAACTAGGCCAACGGACACAATATCGTTTTTAAGGGGTAGTTGAAATAATTTTACCTAGAATATATTTTTCTATATAAAAGGTATGATTTTTAAATATATGGTATTTAAAATGATTGGTTGTGATGATAATAATTTATCATCTAGGATTTGAATGGTCTTAGCTGTCAACCTTGAGTATTTTCATTTGTCGTCCTTTTGACATGAGTATGCCCTTAGAGATCTGGACACTTTAGGGTATGAATCTTGGGAAAAATGGATTTTTGTTAAATTTTAATTATTTAACAAATTTGGAAAAAAATTTAAACTAATATTTTGGGAAAATTTTCCACTATTGAATATAATTTCATAATTATGGATTTCTAAAATGGATATTTGAGAATTTAAAACTTTATAGCACTTTATTTTATTATATGTAAATATATATATATATATATATATCTGTAAATTGATGAAATAAATTGTTTATAAACTTATTGTATCATTATATATGTATATTTTTCTCTACCATATAACCACTTTCAAAAAAATATACTAAAATTATATTTGGAAAGATGGTTTTATAAATTTCAGGTGATAGAAATTTAAAGGGGGGAATAAATTTTGATGGTGAACCTTGATGTACTCCTTAGCTTATAGAATTCTAAACCTTAGGATCTCACCTTTTGGTTATGCAATTGATTGTAGAGAACCCGTAGCATCGGTCAAGGTGGCGCACTAGTTAGGGCTAGGAGGGATGGTGATTATTATGTGGTTAGGGGAATTCAGGCGGATCTTAACAAGCTGTCGTTATATGAGGAAGAGCCAGAGGATCCGATAGATCCTGTTGAGCATCCTCAGCCTCAGCCTTAGGAAGCAGACCCCGAGGAGGAATTCGACAGTGAAGAAGAGTTTGAAGTCGCGGGTGAAGATGACGAGCTTGATGACGAGGAAGAAATTGAAGTAGAGGAGGATCATGAATTGGAAAATTACGATGCAATCATTTGGAAGATAGGTGAAGTTATTGAGGAGCTAGTTATTGATGTAGTTTTCCATCAGAGTGTCCTAGTGCAGAGATTATATGGGTTTCGGACAGTGATGTGGAGTCCATGGAAGTGTCGGGACCCGAAGGGGAGGGCTCAAGAAGTAAGAGTCCATAGTAAGTGTTAGTTTGCATTCTCTAGGAAGTGTATGCCTTTTTGTATGTGTCGATGACCCTTGGACGTCATGGATGTTAGGTATTAAATTTTTGGTAGGACGATATATATAAATATATATATATATACACATATATGTATGTATGTATGTTTGTGTGGTTGTTGATAGCACTAGTAGGAATATTCTGGCTGGTACTAGATGTAATGTATATTGTTGATATATATATATATATATATATAAGTATGAAATTCTATGTATTTAGTGGTGTAGTATGGGTTGTTATTAATCGGTTCTAATATATATGGATAGTTTTACTAACTTTGCTATGGAGTTTCGGGGACGAAATTCTTTTAAAGTGGAAGGAATATAACGACCCGGGATTTTTGACATCCCGAGTTGTGAATATTAATTTATAATATTTAATAATTTTGTATTTTAATATACAGAAATTTCCAACAACCGATAATAATATACCAATTTTCCAAAACCAACATAATTTGAATTATTAGTTCTATATTAAATAGGAGATTGGTTAAATGGAAATTTCTTATATATGTATACTTTGTTTTAAATAATATATGTATACTTTATTTTAGAGATAAAATATGTATATTTTGTTCTAAAGATAAAATATACTAGAGAATTAAATAAATTGGAAAATCATATGCATATATTTTTACATATAAGGATAAAAGAATTTATATGTATATATAACGTGGATAGAAATTCATAGCAGTAAATAGATAATAAAGTAAAAGAGGATACTTTTGATTTTGGGCATATAAACAATATAATTTATATTAAATAAAAGAGTTTTAAGTTGAACTTTTCTAAAATAATATATATATATATATATACACAATGGATAAGGAAGAGTGTATATATATGTATGAATAAGTTCAAAAGAGAATTTATAATATTTATAAATAGATAAAAATATTATAATTAAAATTATGTCTATAAGAATCACATAAGATAAATAGGAGAAACTATATATACACAAATATCAAATGAAATTAGTTTATTTTGAAGTAATATATTTCTATATTATATGTAAAAAAAAATATTTAATTACATATATACATATATGTATGCATGTGTGAAGGTTTAAAGGTAGTTTTTAACCATCTTATAGTTCTTGTTTAAATATATAAAGATATACTAACCAAGAGTGGTATTTTAATTATCAAGTTTCTCACTTCTGTTTAAATTGTATGAAAGTATAGAATGCAAACACTAACTTTGTCAAAAGCAATGATAACTATAGGCTGTCCTAAGTATACATACATATACTTTAAAGATTATAAGGTTTATAAAAAAATATAATAATAGGAAAAATATTTCAGGTCATAAGCAGAAAAAAAAGAAATCAGTTTAACAAAATCTGCTTTAAATCAAGCAAAAAAGGGCAAATATGTAATAGATTTTAAATCAGAAAATAAACTAACATCTGGCACAGAACGCCTGATAAAATGCTGTAATGAATCATCTAAGTTCTTTTCAGAATTTTCTGATATCAATTCCAGCCTCCAAAATCTCTTTCCAAATCTATCATTTGGATATTCAAAGCATGCATATATATGGGCATTTAGATCTGAGTTGTTGTTTAAAATTTAATCCTGTAACTAAGAAATGTTTTCTCTGTTCAACTTGCAAGAAAGAATCTAAGCAGCAGGAAATAAAAAGAAAGAAGCAAAGTTAACTCTGTAACTAGTCTGGTGATAGGAGAAGATAAGGAAGCATGCTCTGTTTAAAGATTCTCGCTACAAGAATCCAAGTTTCAGGAATTCAAATTTCTGATTCTCAACTTCAGCTTTAAACTTCTAGAATCAAATATGTGGAAGGTGAGATACCCTAATTTAAAAACTTGGAAATAGTTTGACTTACTGCTCTGTTAACAGTAAAGTATTATACATGTCCAAATTTTTAAAGTCTATATCTCTAAATCTAATTCAAATTTGTTGATGCTACAAACTAAGAAAATGTTTATTTTCTTGTATAGTTTAACTTAAAAATAGTTTGGTGAATGGATTATGCTGTATAGTTATCTGGTGCTAGTTTTACATTAAATTACCCAGTTTAGTGAAAATTCGATATATTTAAAACAAGAATTCAAGCATGCAATCTGGATTCTTGTACATAAATAGGAATGTTAGAAGTAAATTATGAATTTTAATGTTCTATAACGGGAGAAATTGGAGGATGACCGAAATCCGTTCTAAATTTATTTTCTGTCGACCTCGTCACCAAGAGGTGGTACGGTCTTGTTTGGAGGGAGCAGGTGGACTTAGGTGAGGAGGCTACCATGGCGAAATCTTGGATTTGTTTGGTTTTAGGAGAGCGAGGGAGTTGCAGGGTTTTGAGGAGGCGATGGGAGGCCGGCGAACGCAACCAAACTGGAAAGAGAAGGCGCAACCAAGACTTCTAGGTTTTGCAGGAAGGTAGTATCGGAGTAGAGCTTTCAATCGGTGGGAAAGTTGTTTTGATCGATGGTGTGTGGCGAGTGCAGTTCGTCAAACTACGGAGGTGTAGGTTTCCTTGGATCCGCGTGATGGGTTGAGATCTCGTGTGGGTGGTTGCGGGACATCGGAAAAGCGGCATTTTGGTTCAAAGGATGGTAGGAGACTCGGCTGTGGTGTTGCAATGGTGAGCTAGTCAAAGGCGATGGTGTGCACGTGCATAGCGTGCACGTAGAAACTTCCTTGGATGGATGTAATCGAGAGAGGCGGGATGGGTTCGATCCAGGCTATGTCTAGTTTCGTGATCAAGTCGATGTTCGAGATAGAAGACGTTGAGTTGATCGAAAATGTTTTCTTTCCGGTTCGTGGAATCGGGCTTTAAGTGAACTTGGGGGAAGGATGCTAGTATGGAAGAAGAAGAAGAGGATGACGGAATGGGTTTGAGGGGGAAGGATGTTAGTTAGTTGAGGATTTTTGAAACAATATCAAAATCTGTGTAAGTTTCTCCTACTGCTATCAGGGAATGATATATGTCTTGAAATCTTGGGTACATTTCATTTCTAGTCTCATCTTGCTTCATTTTAAAATTATGGAATGGATTTTTAGGCATAGAAATTTTACTTTATTTGACTTTGTTAGTTCCTTCATGTGCAACCTCAAGTGTACGGAAAATTTCATGAGCAGTTTTACACATGCGTTTTCTATTAGACTCATTTTTGTCTAATGCACAATACAACATATTCATAGCTTTAGCATTTGCAGTAGCATCTAATTTTTGTGTGTTAGACCCTGCTGAATATTCAGTAGTAGGAATATAATATTCAAATTGCATAATGTTCCAGGTTTCACAACTACTTGCTTGTATATAGATTCCCATCCTAGTAGCCTAATAGTTATGTTCGTTCCATTAAATAATGGTGGTCATGCTGTAGACTGTCCTTTTAGGAAGGTAGAGTTAACAACAGTGCAGGTGTTATTTTCCATATTAAAACAGTATCAGATAACAATGTTACGGTTATATGATAACCTTGCTCCGATACCAAATGAAAGTCACTGTGTCATAAGATCGTGTAATACAGATAAACTACTTGTGCAGAATAAGTAAATAAATAGTAAAAGCAGTAAATTAAGTGACACCAAAGATTTCATATTGGTTCGAACTTCCATTCTACATCTAATCCCAGACTCCTTCTAGATTTAAATTAGCAACCCTCGCTTAACCCGGAAGAATATGTTTATACTACTTGAGCAAACAAACAGGACTTCCACCACCTAAGCAACCGAATAGGACTTCTACCGCCTGAGCAACCGAATAGGACTTCTTTACAAATAACAATAGTATCTGGTTGTAGTATGCTCTTTGAATAGCATTAATAAGTCGATTAAGTACAATCTTCCTATAATCATCTCCTTTATGATAGTAGTATAATGTGACTTGAGAATTGGAGAAGATAGAGTGATCAATAATTAGAGAATGTAAGCAGTTTGAGTGCAATTTGAAAATAGAGAATAGATAAGAATTTAATAATATTAAAATCAATTTCAGTTAATTGTTTATTGAATTCAGAAATCTATTTATATAGTTTAAAAGGTAGCAATCACGAATGAAAAATTATATTGAAAAGAACAGGTGCGACTGATGATTTTGAAGACTTTACTCTACATTGAAGAGAAGCGTCTATTCATGAAAAATAGCAGTTAGAAACACTATGCCAGCTGAATTTAGTAATTAAACCATCTGAATTGAAACAAATCGAAGACAGCAAGAAAATAGGCTAATTTTAGTTAGATTCAGCCGGCTTAATATTGTGAAAGAATAAAATTGTTTCAGCATTCAACCGGCTGAATGAATGCATTCAGCCATCTGTTTTCAGCCTGCTACGCATTCTTGTTCATGTGTGTCTACGATTTTGTATAAATATCAATTCAGGAGAGATTTTAACAAATTACTAAATGGTATATAGATTCTAGACTAGAAATTAACCGCTTTAAATACCCTGAATATGAATCTGTAAAACATCTCCTACATAAATGATTAGTACACACAAAATATTTTATATAGGTTGTCATTAATCAAAACAATGATAAATTGAGTTCTAACATTGGCCGCGCTAACTGCTAAATGAATGAGCTGCTTGCTTAAAATGCTAAATAGAGGTACGCTTACGTAACGAAAGGAATAAATATAATAAATTTTTTTGTTTAATTTTTTTTCGACCGTGTGGGTTGATGTATATATATTTATCTCTCTTGTCAAATTGCAAAAGCTCCTCCATACAAGGGAGACTGTACCAAAAATTTTCGAAAATTTTGGAAGTTAGAAAAATATTGAAATTTTTTGGTAATTTTTTGTTAACGACGAATTGGTTTCAAGTCGGAATTGAAATAAAAGGATTTTGGAATTGGAATTGAAACAAATTGTTTTGTTTGGAACAAAATGAATAGAAAAGTGAATATGGGGATTTTCACTAAATGGGTTTTAGTAAGTAAATGGGTTTGGGGCATTCTTCTGCCTTAGTAATTTCGGGGACGAAGTTCTTTTAAGAGGGGAGGAATGTAACAACCCAGATTTATTCAACATTTAATTTGAAATATTTAAATAGGTTTAAATATTGAATTTGAATTATAATTTTACTTTTAATATGAAGTTTGATTTTCATTTATAAAACAAATGCAGAATTTAAATATGGCGGGTTGTTGGATAATTGGATTTAATAATGGAGAATTAGTTAAAATATTAATCTTGAGTTTCAAGCTTGTTAAAAATATTTTAAAGGCTTATAAAATTTATATTGATAGTAATAAGAGTAATATGAGTTATAAAATTGAATTTGGAAGTGATATGTTTAGTTTTATATATATATCGTTTAAATTGACATTGAAAATAGTCTTTCGAGGCAAAGTCTCAGAATTCGAAGAAACTAGTACCATTGGATCCGTAATATTGTATTATTCTCGGATTTCAAATTTCGTAGCTTTTTGAGTTATTGTTTAGTCGTACGGTATGTAAATGTGTTGAAATTTATATCGGAAACTTAATATAATAACTTGGTCCAAAAAGCTATCCTCTTTATACGATCGAATTAGGACCCGAAACCTTTTCCAATGTGGTTGAAATAGGGGCATAACAATATGAACGCCTAGCGGCATGCTTCGATAGAGATTCATGATTTTACGCTACGTAAATCAAGACAATTTGTATTTATTTAATATATATTTTTGTACCATAGTCAATGACGCAGCGGATAATTCGAAACAAACTTCAATCGATGGAATGTAGCAATCGGTGAGTTGAGAATACTGCAAGGCCCAAATCCGTTGATCCAAAGATACCGGATTCTAGCTATCTTCGTCTCGTTGATCGCGCACGATACCGAGAAACAAAGATCTACGATTCTTCGCACGTTGATCTAGCGCACTAGATTCCGTGAATCGGCTTCTACGATCGTTGAATCGAGCGCACTCGATTAACCGAAAGAGGAGATAGGAGATCACACTCAACTACCAATTTGTATGAAAGCACAAAGCTAACAAAAGAGAATTTTATTCAAAAATCAACCACCTTAAATGTACAACACACACCCTTATTTATAGAGTTTTCACAACACAACCCTTAAGTCGTGGCCGACTCATGACTCACGACTCATCATAAGTCATTACCGACTTAGCAACACAACAGACCGAAGTACATCACACGGCTCAAGAGCAAACGACTCAAAAACAACGACTTACGACTCATAACAGCGGCAAAAATAGGCAACCTAAACATGACGACTTATATACAACACGAGTCATCAGATACAAACGCCATACGACTCAACTATATATGCGTACAACACGACTCAACATATGTCACGACTCAACCGACTCACACCCATACAAGTTACAACTACTCACGACTCAAGGCTTCACCGACTCATGGTCTTCCCTGCGGCACATCCCTTCAAGCGAGTCATCTCCGAACGACTCATCTACTTCCACTTCTCTGCTCTTGTTAACTCGTACACGACTTATGGATGAGTCGTTGAGACGTGTACGACTTATCACCAGAAGCGGTGTCTCATTAGGTCGGTCCACATCTTCCTTCGTAGGTCGTTGCCGACCTAGACCTTCTTTGTTGAGTCGGAAACGACTCAAAGCCGCTTCATTAGCTTGCAACGTCCCTTCTCGTGACTCCTTAGGTCGTGGACGACTCAAATCTACTCTCCTACGACTCATGCTGCCTTCACTGAGTCGTGTACGACTCATCACACTACACCATAAACTCATGTTTTCAGGAATTAAAGATTGCACAACTTCTTCTCTGGCCTTAGCTGCATCATCCTCCCCTGGTTGAGAAAAATTCGTCCTCGAATTTGTACATTCTTCTTCATCTGATTGTTTACGTCCGTAATATGGAACAAGATGTTTAACATTGAACACGTCAGACGTGTAAACATCTTCCGGCAGTTTCAACTTATAAGCATTTTCATTGATTTTCTTCACAATTTCAATTGGACCAATTTTCCGCGCCTTCAATTTATTGTATGTTCCTACCGGAAAACGGTCTTTTGTTAACACTGCATAAACCAAATCGCCTTCGTTAAATTCAACATTTCGTCGTTTCAAATCTGCAGATTTCTTATATTTCTCATTCGATTTCTCCAATCGTTCCTGAACGATTCTATGACATTCCGTCAATCCTTCAACAAAATCAGCAGCTCGTTTAACCGTTCCCTTTGACTGTGGCACTACTGCCAATTCCAACGGTCCCCTGGGTATAGTTGAATATACAATCTGAAATGGGCTGAATCCTGTGCTACGATTCACTGCATTATTATGTGCAAACTCGGCTTGGCATAACTTCATGTCCCAATTCTTCAAATTATCCTGTACAAGGCATCGCAACAAATTTCCCAATGACCGGTTAACAACTTCCGTCTGTCCATCAGTTTGCGGATGATAAGCACTACTAAATTTCAGTTTCGTTCCCACCATCTTCCACAAACTCAACCAAAAGTGACTCAGAAAACGAGTATCTCTATCCGACACAATAGACCCTGGCAATCCATGAAGTCGATAAATCTCCTTGAAAAATAACTGCGCCACTCGAACTGCATCCGCTGTCTTTTTGCAGGCAATGAAATGTGCCATCTTCGAAAACCTGTCCACCACAACAAATATCGAATCATTTCCCCTTTGAGTTCTCGACAAACCCAAAACGAAATCCATGCTAATATCAACCCATGGCTTAGACGGTACAGGCAACGGCTTATACAATCCTGCATTCGTCGCTGTTCCCTTTGAAACCTGGCAAATATGACATCTCTCCACAAATCTCTCTACCTCTTTCCTCATTGACGGCCAAAAGTAAGATTGAGAAATCAACTGCAATGTACGATCTCTACCCACATGGCCTTCTTCATGCAACTCCTTGATAATTTTCATTCTCAAACTGCTCTCAGGAATACATAACCGATTTCCTTTAAACAAGAATCCATCAACCATTATAAATTCATCGGTACTCCCATCCTTCACCTTTTCAACATATTTCACAAAGTAAGGATCTTCTTTAATCATCTCTGGTAGTAATTCAAACCCTGTCACCTCAACTTTCAATGTTGTCAGCAAATGACTCCGCCTACTCAAAGCATCAGCCACACGGTTCGTCACCCCTGACTTATGTTTGACCACAAAAGTAAACTGCTGCAAATAAGCAATCCATGATGCATGCCTTGCTGAAATTTTATCCTGTCCATGTAAATGCTTCAAAGCTTCATGATCAGTATAAAGAACAAATTCTTTCTGAAATAGATAATGTCTCCAATGTTTAACAGCTTGCACAACAGCATAAAACTCAACATCGTATGTACTATATCTCATTTTTGCTCCTGATAACTTCTCACTGTAATATGCAATAGGTTTCCCATTCTGACTCAAGACTCCTCCAATTCCCACCTTCGACGCATCAGTGTGCAATTCAAACAACAACTGAAAATTCGGTAAAACAAGAATTGGTGCTGTCGTCAATAGTTCCTTGATCTTCTCAAAAGCAACTCCCGCTTCCTCTGACCATATAAACTGTTTTCCTTTCATGCAATCGGTAACTGGTGCCATCACGCTACTGAAGTGTGGAATGAACCTTCGGTAGAATGATGCCAATCCATGAAAACTTCTAACTTCAGTGATAGTTCTCGGCTGTGGCCAATTTCTGACTGCTTCCACTTTATTCTGGTCTACTTGAATTCCTTCCTCCGAAACAACATACCCCAGAAATAAAACACTTCTTGTCATAAACGCACATTTCTTCGTAGCAGCATAAAATTGTTCTTCACGAAGTATAATCAACACTTCCCTCAAATGTAGAACATGCTCCTCCATACTCCTGCTATATATCAGAATATCATCGAAATAAACCACCACGAACTTCCCAATGAATGGTCTAAAGATTTGATTCATCACCCGCATGAATGTACTAGGTGCATTTGACAAACCAAATGGCATAACCAACCATTCGTATAACCCCTCTCTTGTCTTGAAAGCTGTCTTCCATTCGTCACCTGGTCTAATTCGAATCTGGTGATAACCACTCTTCAAATCAATCTTCGAAAATATAGTTGCCCCACTCAACTGGTCTAACAAATCATCCAACCTCGGCATAGGAAATCTATAGCGGACAGTAATCTTGTTCAAAGCTCTACTATCTGTGCACATCCTCCATGTTCCATCCTTCTTTGGCACCAACAATGCTGGCACTGCACAAGGACTCAAGCTTTCCTGAACACGTCCCTGTTCCAACAACTCTTCCACCTGCCTTCGTAACTCTTCGTGTTCCTTCGGACTCATTCGGTAATGTGGTCTATGTGGTAACACTGCTCCCGGAACAAGATCAATTTGATGTTGAATGTCTCTCAATGGCGGTAATTCCTTAGGCAACTCTTCTGGAAATACATCTTCAAATTCTTTCAAAACTGGCTTTGCTTCTTCAGGAATTTCAACCTCTTCACTGCTCTCTCGCCCAATCAACAAATAGACTTCAGGCTCCTCTTCAACCTCCTTAACAAACTCCTTCAAAGTCAACAGAGTTTTCAATTCCTCAATCTCCTCAAGCTTGCTTTCTTTCTATTGTTGTTTCTTGGGAACTAAAGTGATTTTAGTACCTTCGAACATGAAACTGTAGCTATTGGCACGACCATCATGTTGATCTGATCTATCAAACTGCCACGGTCTGCCCAACAACAGATGACATACGTCCATGTCTACAACGTCACACCAAATTTCATCTTTGTACTTCTTCCCAATAGAAAAATTAACACAAGCCCTTCGACACACCTTCACTTCACCACCCTTCCTTAACCATGCTAGCTTGTACGGTTTAGGATGTTTCTCAGTTTTCAAGTTCAACTTCTTCACAGCCTCGGTAGAAATAATATTATCGCAACTTCCAGCATCAATAACGAACTTGCAAACTTTTCCCAGAATAGTGCATGTCGACTGAAATATGTTACTCCTCAACCAACTACAATCCTCCTCTTGCTTTGGTGTAAGACATGACCTCCTCATCATAAGATTACAACCTTCATCTCCAGATAGTTCTTCTTCCTCCTCAACATAAGGTGTATTTGAACACTCTGCTTCCTCACCATCATCCTCCTCAACTTCTGCAACCATTGCTCTCTTCTTCGGCTTCGGACATTCATTGCTCTTATGACCCAACTCCTGACAATTATAACATTTGAACCCACTGCTAACCTTCGCCTTCCCAGCCTCCTTCACCACTGGCTTATTGACAGGTTTAGGAACATTAGAACTTCCACTAACACCCCTCGCTTGATTATTGGAATTAGTAAACACACCACCTCCACCCCTTCCTTGCTTCTCCCAAGCCAACGCTTTCTGATGTGCCTCTGCAACTGATCTAGGATCGAACATATTAACCATATCCTGGATCTGCATTCTCAATCCCCCAATGAATCTAGCAGTTAGCTGTTCTTCCGTTTCCATAATATCATTTCTGGCAATGAGTTGGTAAAATTTGTCAGCATAATCACTAACAGACTTCGTCCCTTGCCTCAGATTCTGCAATCTTTGGTACATAAGTGATTGATAGTTGTATGGTAAGAAAGTAGATCTCATCAATTTCTTCATCTTATCCCACTCAACGACCTTCGACTTCCCCATCCGTTCTCGTGTAAGTTTAGTTTGCTGCCACCATGCCAATGCTCTTCCCCTCAATCTAGTAGCAACCAACTTCACTCGACGATTCTCCGGCACTTCCTTGAAATCAAAGATTTCTTCAACATTAGATAACCAATCAAGAAATTCTTCAGCTACCATCCCTCCTTTAAATTCTGGAATTTCCATCTTCATACCCGATTCCCAACGTCGATCATCTTCAACATCCCGATAAGAATTTCGAATTTGGTCTCGATCTCGATAATGAATACTAGTTCTATCACCCTCTTCAACAAAATCAAAGGTATGCCTACATCGATCTCGACCATTATCATCCCTTCGTTCATGCATGCTTCTTTGACTATGTCTCTCTTCATCTCTATAGGCTTCATTGTCAAATTCATGTTGACTTCTTCTCTCTTCATGTGCATAGTCATGATGATCTCTTCGTGATGAAATTGATGTTTCTCTTCTATCTCTACAAGAATGTGGTGATACCCTCCTCGCTTCCGTAACCGATGGCGAAACTCGGTTTCCTCCATGGTTCGAGTTTGGTGATCTCCTCCTTTGATTCAAATCATTCATCAATTTCTCCAATTTTCCAATGCCTTCATCGAACTTCTCATTAATACGTTGTTCCATAAGCTCGGCTTCTTCTCTTCGATACAATGCTTCAACGTTTTGATGACGATTAGCTCTCCTTGGTGGCATGATTGAAACTCCTCACAAAACTTCAACAATTTGAACACAAGACTTCAAAGCTTTAACAAAACAACAAGTCACAGCTTCCCTTGACTCGGCTTGCTCTAGCTCGGCAATAAGGAACGACTCAAAGTAAGGTCGGCTCCTACTCAAGCACAAGGTACGGCTCAAACCCTTTACAAGGCTCGGCTGCTTCCCACAAGTATACACGGCCTTCAATTTCAAACACCTTCAACACTTTGATCCGAAATGGAATGGATCGAAAGTTCTCCCTCTTGTTGCAACTTCAATATGAACACGATGAACACAACTTCAAAAATTGGCTCCAAGAATCAACTTAGCTATGATTGGCTAAGTATGGCTCTGATACCAATAATGACGCAGCGGATAATTCGAAACAAACTTCAATCGATGGAATGTAGCAATCGGTGAGTTGAGAATACTGCAAGGCCCAAATCCGTTGATCCAAAGATACCGGATTCTAGCTATCTTCGTCTCGTTGATCGCGCACGATACCGAGAAACAAAGATCTACGATTCTTCGCACGTTGATCTAGCGCACTAGATTCCGTGAATCGGCTTCTACGATCGTTGAATCGAGTGCACTCGATTAACCGAAAGAGGAGATAGGAGATCACACTCAACTACCAATTTGTATGAAAGCACAAAGCTAACAAAAGAGAATTTTATTCAAAAATCAACCACCTTAAATGTACAACACACACCCCTATTTATAGAGTTTTCACAACACAACCCTTAAGTCGTGGCCGACTCATGACTCACGACTCATCATAAGTCATTACCGACTTAGCAACACAACAGACCAAGTACATCACACGGCTCAAGAGCAAACGACTCAAAAACAACGACTTACGACTCATAACAGCGGCAAAAATAGACAACCTAAACATGACGACTTATATACAACACGAGTCATCAGATACAAACGCCATACGACTCAACTATATATGCGTACAACACGACTCAAGATATGTCACGACTCAACCGACTCACACCCATACAAGTTACAACTACTCACGACTCAAGGCTTCACCGACTCATGGTCTTCCCTGAGGCACATCCCTTCAAGCGAGTCATCTCCGAACGACTCATCTACTTCCACTTCTCTGCTCTTGTTAACTCGTATACGACTTATGGATGAGTCGTTGAGACGTGTACGACTTATCACCAGAAGCGGTGTCTCATTAGGTCGGTCCACATCTTCCTTCGTAGGTCGTTGCCGACCTAGACCTTCTTTGTTGAGTCGGAAACGACTCAAAGCCGCTTCATTAGCTTGCAACGTCCCTTCTCGTGACTCCTTAGGTCGTGGACGACTCAAATCTACTCTCCTACGACTCATGCTGCCTTCACTGAGTCGTGTACGACTCATCACACTACACCACAAACTCATGTTTTCAGGAATTAAAGATTGCACAACTTCTTCTCTGGCCTTAGCTGCATCAGTCAACAGCTGAGATTCCCTTCCATCAGCCTGGTCCCTTTCACCATCAAACTTTTTGCCTTCTCTGTAGTAGGCATCCAACATGCGAGCTTTCACATCTTCTTTATCCTTGCATGCAACAATTTTTTCTATTCCTCCTCTCCTCTTTTAAAGAAGAACGGTTTCAAATCAAAATTCTCGGGATCAAAAGAAGAAAAAATTAATGGTAGCAATGAACGAACGAAATCGTTCGTTAATTATATATATATATATATATATATATATATATATATATATATATATATATATATATATATATATCGTTCGAAGAAAGAAGAGCTCTCGCGATTAGAAATTGCGAAGGCACTTTGGATTTGTGGCGTTGTCAATAGCGAGGTAGTGTCGATCGAGGCAGTTTTGAGTCGAGCACGAAATCGATGGCGACGGAAGAGATGGCAGTGCGTTCGATCTGGAGGCTGGTCGCACACGCAACAGCGTGGGCCACAGGCGAGGCAAGGTAGCGATAGCGATGGTGATTTCTGATCGTGCGTAAACAATTAGGGAGGCTCGTGTTGCGGTCAGAGGTTTGGTTTGCGATTTGGATCGCGTGTACGTGGGGTGCTCGTTAGTGTTGAGGGAGGACCGAAACGAGGAAATGAGGGTTGTCAGCATTGATGATGTTATTTGCTGTTTTTTATTCACTTTAAAATTTATATATACAGAAGGAAAAAAATATTTCAGTAAAGTACATAACCATTTCTATTTATAATATATGTGTGTGTGTGTGTGTGTGTGTGTGTGTGTGTGTCTGAAAGAGATTTTATTTTCATTAGGATTTAATAAATATATGTCGAAGAAGAAATTTTACAGTAAAGAAAATTTTATCTATTAAGCAGTTCTTTTTAAATTTTAAGTTAATCTTAATTTAATTGAAGTATGTGTATGCAAAATAGAAAATTAGTTTATATAGATAAAGTTTGGAAAAAAGAATAGAAATTTGAAAAATGTTGTAGAGCTTATATAAAAATTAGATTTTTAAAAAAAGGCATAAAAGTTATATTTTAGTATAAGTAGCTCCAAAGGAAAAAAATAAAAATAGACATACATATACACATTTTTAACTTACTAGTTTAATTTTTAAAAATAATGGATTTGGTGATTAATTTGTTTAATTAACTTATTTAATTTATTTTACTTACTAAAAGATTTTTAGAAGGAAAATTACTAATTAAATTAAAAAGTTAGTTAAGTAAATTTTTTAAAATGGTAATTGATTGTTTGATTTATTTCAAGTGTTAATAAACCGTAAAAATGTTTATACATGGTCCAAAATTGGGAAACCGAGGTGAGATTGAAGTGGATTGCAAAAATAAAAATAAAGGTGAGATTTTCTCACTCATTCGGATTACCCTATTAAAATTTAAATGTTAAATTATTGAATGTGCTTGGCTGAATTGAAATAATTACATGTTGGATGTTATATATATGGTAGTATATATATTAGTACTGGAGTGATTGATATTCGTGCATTATATAGCAGATGAGACCCTATGCACCCCACATAATAGCGGATGACCCAATATACCGCGATATCCCCCACGAAGTGGGGTTGGTATTTTATTTTGACTAACATATGTGGTTGCAGGGAAAAACAAGTTGGAGGGATCCAACAGGATTCCTCAAAACTCTTATTTTTCATTTATATATATATATAGATTGATATATGCTATGTTGTATAAATTGATATGGTTTGTGTGGGAACTAAATTACTAGATGTTAAATAGCATGGAAATTAAAATGGGTATTTTAAACACCATAGATAATTAATGTGATGGAATTTAAAAAGGGAATTTGAATAGTGAATATTTATATTGTAAATTGGACTTATTCTAAAGGAAAACTAAGTAGAGTAAAAATATATTAATTGATTTAGGTTATACTTAATCATTAGTAAAGTACAAATTTTGAAATAAATTATATAAAAAAACTTGAAGGATATTTTGAAATTATGGAAAAAGAACTTAAGCAATAAATTGCATTAGATTTGAAATAAATTGAAATTTATTAAGGAAGGAAATTAAAATCAGACTTGTAAATAGAATCTTTTTTTATTAATAAGTGGGAAGCTCCAGTGAGTTTATAAATTTATAAACATGGTTTATAAATGAGATAGACTAATATTAGTGGGTATGTTAAAAATATAAGTTACGGCATGAACTTATATCGAGTTATGGAAATTTGTTTGAAAAGAAATAGTGGAATACATTTCAAATGTGAGGAATGGTGATATCGTCAATATGATACGAATCAAGGGGAAACTATGAATTGAATTGGTGAATATTAGATTAACAAAAAAATAGACTTTTGTTGAGCAAATTGAAATTGCTTTAAACGGGATTTTAAATTACCATACTAAATCACTTTTATAACTAATATCTGAATTTAGAATATGTCGAAATCAGTTAATTTGATCCTTAATATTTAGTGAAATAAATTCTAATTTATAAATCAACTTTGTAAATTAACTAGTAACTGAATATGAACTTTTAATGCTTTTAGGAAGTGGATAATTTAATTTACCTAAAACTAGATTTTTAAAGTAAACCATTATTCTTATTTTATATATAAAATTTTAAATGTTTTAAATTCAATTATAAATCCTCTCAAGATGGGAAGCAGAGTTTAATAATAACAGATAAGATTTTTGTGAAAGATCTTATAGTGGTATTATGGAAATTTAAATAAATTTCTAAGGCATAAAATAAGTGAACTTCGAAAGGTGAAATAAAATTCACAAAAGAAGTAGAAGTGAAATTGGAATTTTAAATAAGCATAAATGGCTTTGGAAATGTTAAAGGAAATTGACTAAATAATTCTGGGATTTATAGAATTCCTGTGAAATGAGTTTGAAATTTACAACTAAAATATAAATGATTTTGAGAAAAGAAAATAGAAAATAAGTGAATAATTTCCTAGTGTAGAGTAAATAATGAAATGGGAAAATTATTCTAAGTATTGGGCAAAGGTTGAAATTTGTTCCATGGGAATAAAAGGGATTTGAGAAACTATTTTCAAAGTGTTGAAATATGGAGTTAATATCTTAAGTAGATATTTCGTGATAAATAATTTGGGAAATTATTTAAGGCCTGATAGTTATGTGTGGAAGTTATTTGATAGTTAAGTAACCAACTATAAATATTGGCCAATGCGCTGATCGTTCCGAAGAGACCAGGATCGAATTTAATTATCCGAAAACCACTTTGATCCGGCTTGAACGTTTACGAATGAAGACTGTGAAGATGATGAAGACGGTGGTTCGGTTTGTCCAGCCCTAGGGCCACTTGTATGGATGAATGCTATCAAAAAATCATCAGGAGGACGATGAGCATTCTAAGTGAGACTCGTTCTTAAGAGGTAATGCATAGCCTCAAGCATCATTAACTGGGAATGGCTAAAACAAGAGAGGTGTAGCAAGGCTAAGTGGGTAGCATGCAATTAGGGTAAGATTTCCCCTGTTTAGATTTCCCTATATTTCGACTTTGTGGGCGGTTGTTAGCTCCAACCACGGAGTGATCTTATTCGAACTATCCAACAAAGGGTAGCTCCGGTCTTATGTTGCAGAGGATCGGGAGCGGTCCTCGGTACTCTGGTCTAGACCAAGTATTGTGACGGGCTGTACCTCAGTAGCCTGGCCATTGTATGGAATCCAATCTCCAAGAAGCATCCGTACAGTTTTGATTGTGCCCAACTATTGCTGGAACGTGAAATGCGAGCATTTTAGCTAGATTCTATTTTACTTTCTATAGACAGTATTATAATATCAGACGAATTTGATAAAAATGTTTTGGTTATAATAAGGTAAAAACCAGGCATATTTATTTATGGCGTGGTCTTACGAGATACCTAAAGGATTTTCAAAAATATAATAATCCAATTGGGTGTGATTTTCTCACGATGGTTTTCCAAATTGACTCGGGTGTCGTTTTATATGATGCTCGGGTAAGACCAAGTTGAACAGATTCATGATAATGTGCTATGGATCTCAAGAGATGAGCAAGATGATAGTGATGCATTGTAACTGTTTCGATTTTTCATTGCCGAAAAACCGAAATGTTAGGGTTTAAGAAAGAAGAAAGAGGTAGAAGAAGAGAGAGAAAGAAAAACAGAAAAACAAATACCAGAACAGGAAAGAACAACAGACAATATCAGAATCTCACAATTCGCAGCGGAACAACATATAATAGGTAAATGAATATTTATTAAAACAAAGAACTATACATTTTATACATTACATCACCTTCATTATCAGAGTTTACAACAACAAACAGCGGAAAAGAAATACTATATACCATAGATACAATAAATAATAGACTACGCCATCCAGCTCGCCTCCAGATATCTGTAGCAACACTTGAATCCAGAATGACCTGATAACCTAACTCTAGACTGCCCGTGTGGAAATTGGTGGGCACCTAGAGTTTAGGAAGGGAACAATAAACTCCAGGTCATTCATGGGACTGGTGTGAGAATTAAAAACAGTTTATTCTTAAAAACAACCAAAGAAATATTTTTATTTAAGTAAATTCGAAATGCTTTTGGAAAATGAAACTACAATAAGGCCTCCCGCCACACACACAATGCAAACGCAGACTTGGAGGAGATTTCTCCTTATGATAGTCAAAGATGCTTACTACGCAGAAATCAAATCTTTTTTTTTTGATATTATTATTAGTGCATAGTGTAGAAAACAATTTCGAAAGTAGAATATAAATCTTAGCCAGCATAGGCATTCCGCACTTATGCCTACTATAGCTACTATGTTCAATAGCAGGTTACCGCCACATTCCATAGCAGGTAATACAACTAAAACCGTACAAGGCTCGTATTGTTTCTTTGGATTTCCAACAAATGGTCAGGCCAAGGAACTTCCCATTGCCACATGGAAATGCCTCTGGAATGACGTCCCGAGAACCTAACCGGATCTCTGCCAACACAAGGCCGGGTTACCCCTAACTTGGTAACTACTGACACGAATATGTCATTCCCCGATCGTAACCGATCTATATCCGAGGATCCCCGATTTCCAACAACCATAAAGTAATAAATTTGCAGTAACCACATAGGTTAAGTATCTGGGCTCCATACCATGATACCACCTCTATCCAGAAGGAATGACATACACTAAAGGGGCGCTACCCCCTAATAACCTTGCTGCATCTTTCCTGTTTTGACCATTTCCGGGGTGTGAGGTCCGATGAAGTCTCGTCCACAAAGCCACGCTTTACAAAAGCAGTGCTTTGGGTCAACAAATGATCAAAGCAATGATCATCAAGATAGACGATCAAACAAATGATCCTATCACAAATGATCAGCGCAATGATCATTTCACAGCATCACTCAGCATGCCACACTACCAAATTGGGAGTATATCACTAATAACCATCAACTATATAACCTCTGAGCTCGTACGTCTCAGTGAAGGGTGTTAAGCTAAGAGAATAAATTCTCCACCACCAACAGAAATATATTTGATAGAAACCATCTTTACATCTCAAATTGTAACGTCAGACATACAATCCATACAAGTCCGTTCGGGGATCGAACGGAACCGAAGGCACTTCCAAAGAAGCCCTTGCAATCCGGATATTCACTAATCACGTCCATACATCCCGTCACTAAGGGTGATAAAACCTCTGTATCGGAGATCAGCCGATGCAGAGTAACTCGACGGTAATCCATCCGTTTTCACAAATATCCGGTCTTCAACACCGGTCTTCAATTGCAATTCATAACGACGTATCACATATCCGGAATGGGTTATACGACCCCATGGTCCTTTCCCGGTTAACCCGAATAGTGAGCGCTTATTTTAAAAATAAGTGTGGCATCAAATTCAAGCAATCACAACAAATACCTATTTAAAGGTAAATATTGATAGTCGGTTATTTAACTATCAATAAAGATGCGCAACATCACCAGATTCCAAATAATTTCTCAAATTATTTAATTTCCCAAAATATCTTTACAAGATATATAATTTTCCACACTTCAAAAATAAACAACGTTTATTTTGAAACCAATTTTCCCTTTCCATTTATAAATTCCATAGTAAATTTATATTTCAAAATATCTACTGATCTACAGTTTTCAAATATTCAATTCCAATTTATCTTCAAAAAGATAAGTTCTTAAAAACATTCCATTTCATATTGGAAAAGCAATTCCATACTTATTTAATAATAAATATTTCACAAATCTTATTTATTTTCAACAATTTGAAAATATTCAATATACTTAAACCATTATTAAGTATATATTTCATTTTATAAGGAAATCATTCTTTTATTCACATTTATTTGGGTCAAAACGAATGTTGCGTAAAACATTGTTACGACAACCCAAAATCACTAGTATAGGGATTCGACATTAAATAGATATATAAATCCCAATACTATACAAAAATATTTCCTTTCGGAAATCATTTACTATAACAACAGTGTTATAGTCCATGATTTCCTTATTTTCTCGAAAACGTCTATTTCAACAATAAATGTTGAAATCTATGCTTCCATTCCTTTTTATTTCTCGAAAGCGTCTATTTCAACAATGAATGTTGAAATCTAGGTATTCGATACTTAATGCATTTTAAAGCACCTTTAAATCGTTTTAAATTCCATTTAAAACATTCCTTTCCCAAAATATATCCATTTTCTTTAATAATATATTTACTGTTCAAAATCGTGAATATATTTCCTGTAATAAATTTCAATATTAAATTTATCAAATTCAATTGATTTCGAATTTATAAACAATGTCTATAAATTATATTCCTATTTATAAAACTTCGATTTATAAATCTCTTTTATTAATCCAATTTAATTTACATGACCCAATTTTGTACCAAAGGTTCATATTATAAGTTAATTACTTATAATCCTTTTAATCACAAAATCGTTCTTTCTTAACACTTCACAAATCATAAATCTTATTATTTATAAGATTTTATCTACAGCCTTATTTTCAACATTACAAACCCTTTTTTTTAAATTCCATTATTTCGATTTATAAAATATATATTTTATAAATCTCATCTACAAACCGTTCATGCTTTATCAAAAATTTCAATTTAACTGCCAAGATCTGATTTATAAGATAATTACTTATAAATTCTTCATTTTATAAAATCTAATCATTTTATAATCTTCACAATTTATAAATCTATGATTTCCAACGAAAACCATTTTATACTCCATTTTAACACTTAATAGACTCTTTTTTAAAAAAAAAAATTCCAACATTTTTAATTCATAAATGTAAATTTTTAAAATCTTTTATACACATCCTTTATAATAATTATTCAAAATTCCAATTAAAACCATTTCATAAATTTATTAACTACTTATCTCAAAAATAACATTTTGGTTATATTTTTCAAAAATCCTGAATTATATAACTTTAAAACTTGAAATTTGAATTTATTTAAAATGAATCCATTCAAAATTTTAATAAAAACATATACTTTGAAAAATCACTTTAAAATCCTTTTCAATTCAAAATCGTTATTTTTAACTTTTAAAAAAAATGGATCCGATGATGCAACAGCATCCAATATTCAATCACGGCAACAAATATCATATATCGATATGAAAATCAACAATCATCACAATATCTATAATCAAATAAATATTTGTGAGGAATCCAGTTGGATCCCTCCAACCTGTTTCCCTGCATCCACAGATGTTAGCACAATACCAATTCCACTTCGAGGTGGAATATCGCGGTATATGGGATTTATAAAATATTATCCGCTTACTAACGGCGCAATAGGGTCTCATCCGCTATACAATGCGGGAAATCAATCAATTGCAATATATACATATGCCAATATATATATATTGCTATATATATAGATATATCCTACTATATCTAATATCACAATCAAACAACAATCAATCAATCAATAAATCTTAAATATAACAATTTAAAATTTTAAATAACCCTTTTGAGTGAGAAGTTCTCACCTTAGCTTTTATTTTTTTGCAATCCACTTTCCATCTTGATTTTCTTCATTTTAGACCTTGTATACACAATTTTGCAATTTATTAATATTCGAAATAAATCGAATAACAAATTTTCGTTTGGTAATTTAATCATCTAGGGATTTAATCTCAAACTAATTCTCTTTAACAAATTTATTTAACTAAAAATCTTAAAAACTAAAATTTTAAATCCAATATTTTCTTGCTTTCCAACAACTAACTAAAATAAACATTATTTTACTGTGAATGTTTCTTTTACAGATTATACTTAGTAACTAGATAGTATTTTTTTTTTAAAACTTAACTATATATTTTAAAAATAAATAATTAAAAAAAACTACCTTACTGCTGTTATCGCCGCTTCACCTACTCGAGCACCACGGCCGTCAACAAGAAACCCTAGCCGCGAACGAAATTACCATCTCGCGCGTGCGCCATTGCACTGCTCGAAATCGAGCACTCCATCTTGATTTCAACATCGACGCCGCCGCTCCACAACCACCCAGCTCCGCTTGCAAACATGCGATTCGCCCTCAACGATGCGCCTCCACCCAGCATCGCGACAACATGCCCTAGATCAGTCCACTGCCCTTCGACTTACCTGCCCACGCGAGCGCCTGCTTTCCCCTCTCGCGAAGTTCGCCGCGACATCGACTTCGAATTGAAGATGTAGGGGGCACGCGGTAGAGGACTTCGATTTTTTTTTATAGATTTGATTTTGATTTCGAGATGTTCGGGCATAGCCGTTTTGAAGTCACTGAGAAAATCTTCAAACGAAATAGAAGAAAAAGGCACGCTATTCTGAATTGAAGAAAAACGTACGCGGCCATTAATAATATTAAACGAGATGATTTTTCTTCTGCGTTTGAATCTGAAGACTTTTGCGTGATAAAAGAACGAAGGGGAGACAAGAAGTACGTTATTTCTTCCTTTGCATGGCATAGGTCTGCTATAAAAAAATAATAATAGGGTGGTTGTGATTTGAAATGAACTTGACCAATTATATATTTAAATTCAAATTGAATTTGATTTAAATACCAAAGCGTTTTCGTGTCGTATTCTCACATGGCAACTCCAAAAAATACGAAATTTGAAATCCGGTAATAATTCAACGTTACGGACCCAATGGAACTGGTTTCGTCGAATTCTGAGACTGTATGAAAAATGACTATTTTTAAATATCGATTTAAACGATATAAATTCAAAACTGAACAATTCAATATTAATTTCAAATCTGAAGCTTCTATTATCTTCAGTATTATCAATATAAATTTTACAAGCCTTTGAAATATTTTTAATCGGCTTAAAATTGAAGATGCAAATTTTTATTCACTTTCAATAGATTAAATTTTATAATTTAATAGCCAAATTCAAAGTTATATTGAAATTTCAAGCTAAACAATCATTCAAATATTTAAAATTAATTAAATATTTTCAAATTAAATTGTCAAAATTCTGGGTCGTTACAATCTTCCCCCCTTAAAAGAATTTCGTCCCGAAATTACAAGTTAGGAAGAAAGGGTCCGTAACTCGTCTACTATTTTTCACAATCCAAATAGTTTTATCAACTTACTAACCTAAATCTTTTTATTAAAGATTCATTATCATTCCAACTAGCTTTTCAAATTCCATTATAAGTTTCAAACAATATTGTTTACTGCACAATTCAAATTTAAATTCAAATTCAAATTTCAACTTTCAAAATTTCTCAAAAATTTCCTAACACCCTAAATTTTCGAAAAATTTCGCCAGCTTCTCCTTTGCGCGGCTCGATCGGTACGACTACAAAATGGCACCACGGCCCCTCAGAATCAAAAAGAAAAGAGAAAGCCAAGTGGCTGGAGAAGAAAATCATCAATTTCATACTGAAATTGAAATACGTACCTTTTTGTCGAGCAACTCAATTTTTATCTTTGAAATCAAAATTCCACTTCTATTATCCTTTAACACACCTGTAATCCTGCTATCCATAATATCTAATTACAATATTCAACCCAATTTGCCAATTTCCAATACAAAATTTTCAGTATATATTCTTTATACACTTTAGTTTACTATTGAAGTTACCTACTGAATTCCAATAAATTTTGCATTCAAAATTTCATTTGGATTCAACCTACAATTTCAATTCCAATTTCATTCAATTCATTTGAATTCAATTTAACTTCTATTTCTGAATATTGAACTTTATCTATAACTTTCATTTATCTTCAATAACAAATACATAGATTTTATTGCTAGCAATACATTCAAGATAAATTCCATTAGCAATTCATAAAGTCTCAATTCATCTTTAGTCGCTTACGACCCATTTATATGCCATTTCCATTTAATTCAATGGTTTTACAATTCATTTTCTTCATTCTATTCATTTCTAAGCAAAACGAATTCATATCCATTCTAGTTTATACTAATTCAAATTGATACCAATTCAATTTATTTTAGTTCTACTTCAGTTCAATTTGCATTTCATATTTCATTCTCATTTCTATTCAATTTTGTTTTCATTCCATATTCATATTCATCTCGAATTTTCTTAAGTTATTTTACTTCAAACTCAAGTTCATTTCCTTGTAGACACTTTCCAATTTCATTATATTTGCGAATGTAGCTTCATCTGTTCATTCACCGTTTCATTTTATCTCAACTAATTGAGTCCATTAGATTAAATTCTCAAATTTACTTTTACATAGCATTCCAGAGTCTTTTCAACCTTTCAAAACCATTTTTGAAAACAATTCAAATTTATCCTTTGAATTTCCAAAACCAAACCCAAATTTTCCAAACAAATTCCATTTAAAACAATTTGGCAACAATTTCTCTTTTGGAAACCCGAAAATGAACACCGATGATGTCGCGATCACCATCGGAATTATTTTCCAGCGACCGACAAGAGTTTAGAGCTTTTCATTCTTTCAAAACATTTTTCAAAACTGTAAAGACCCAGAATTTTGAACAATTTAATTTGAAAATATTTAATTAATTTTAAATATTTGAATGATGGTTTGGATTGAATTTTCAATATAACTTTGAAAATAGCGATTAAATTATAGAATTTAATCTATTGGGAGTTGAATAAAATTTGAATCTTCAATTTTAAGCTGATTAAAAATATTTCAAAGGCTTGTAAAATTCATATTGATAATACTGAAGATAATAGAAGCTTCAGAATTGAATTTGAAACTGCTTTGTTCAGTTTTGAAATTAAATTGTTTAAATCGACATTTAAAAATAGCCGTCCGAGGCACAGCCTCGGAATTCGACGAAACCAGTTCCATTGGGTCCGTAATATTGAATTATTGCCGGATTTCAAATTTCGTATTTTTCTGAGTTGATATGTGAGCACACGACGTGTAAACGCGTTGAAAATTGTATTGAAACAAATTTAATATAAATTTAAATTTAAAATTTTATTTCAGACAGCATTCCTAAAATCATGCCTAAAATCACGCAGAAGATCCCGTAGAAAAATCGTGCCTTCTCCTTTGTCTCAGCCGAGTATCACGCCATTGAAATCACGAACGAGATCGTGTGAGACATGCCTAGTTCGAATTTAATTAGCTCGCCCCCTCTCTTTCAAATCCATTCTTCACGAAATAATCAGAAAAAGCGAAAAAATATATATATATATATATATATATATATGGAGGCGCGACAGTTAGGGGTTGAAGTGGCGCTCGAGTAGATGGAGGCTCGATCGATTTATGCTGGAGGTGATTTAGAGGTGGGGTTGCGATTTGGGGCATGAGGCGTTCGCGATGGAGGTGACGCGCGATTCGAGAGGCGTAGGAGCACGCGCGCGTGGAGTAGGCAGCGACTCGATGGCGTCGGCCTCGATGGGAGCTGGCTTCTTCAATTTCACAGTAAGAATCGATTTTTGTTTTAATAATTTAGTTAATTCAAATTTTTAAATTGCAGTATTCATTTAAATATTAAATGTGATATATATGTATATTATAGAGAAAGAAAAGGTAAAACAGAAAATAAAATATATATGCAGTGAAATTGAAATTACTAGTTTGAAAATAAAATTTTATTACAGTAAGGTGAAGTTTGAAGCAGTTTTGATTTTCAGCTAACCTTAATTAATTTGTAAATTTATTAAAGGAGAAGAATTGGTTTAAATTAACTTATTAAATTTTTAGTGGTTAAAAAAATAATTTATTTAAAGAGAATTTGTTTAAAATTTAAATTTTTAGTTAAATAAATTTATTAAAAGAAATTGATTTAAAGATATTAATTTAAAGTAAAATAATTAGTTGATTTAAATTTATAAAAGGGAAAATTAGTGAATATAAATTTATTTAAGAAGAAACTGGTTTAAATAAAACTATTAGTTAATTAAGTTTATAAAAGGGAAGAATAATTTATTTAAGTAAATTTAGTTGAAATTTAATTTTAATTAGATAAATTTGTTAAGAGTAATCTGTTTAAAATTAAAAGGAAATTGTTAATTCAAAATAATAAAATGGAAATTAATTTGTTTATTTACCAATTTAATTATTTGTTAAAAGATTTTAAAGAAAATTTTTAGTTCAAACTATTATATTGGAAATAAATTATTAGTTTAAACCCAAATCGTAAGCCAAATTAAATAAATCTATTAAATGGAAATTTATTATTCGATCTTTTCGAATATTAATAAAAATGTTTAAAATATTTATACAAGGTATAAATGAAGAAAACGAGTCAAGATGGGAAATGGATTGCTAATTAAAGCAAAGGTGAGAACTTCTCACTCTAAATGATTTATTTAAATTTTAAATGGTTAGATTTAAAATTGTTAGTTGTGTTGATTGAATGCATGAATGATGATTGTTATATATATATATATATATATATATATATATATATATTGGATGTGAATAGACCCTATTGCGCTGTTATTAAGCGGATAATATTTATAAAATCCCATATACCGCGATATTCCACCTTGAAGTGGAATTGGTATTATATTAGTATATAGCAATATATATATATTGGCATATGTATATATTGCAGTTGACTGATTTCCCGCATTGTATAGCGGATGAGACCCTATTGCGCCGTTATTAAGCGGATAATATTTATAAAATCCCATATACCGCGATATTCCGTCTTGAAACGGAATTGGTATTGTGCTAATGTCTGTGGATGCAAGGAAACAGGTTGGAGGGATCCAACTGGATTCCTCACAAATATTTATTTGATTCAGATATTGTGATATTTGATTGATTATCATATTGATATATGATGTTTGAAAGTCGTGATTGACTATTTGATGTGTTGCATCATCGGATCCCATTTTGAAGCTTAAAAATAACGATTTTGATTTTTAAGGGATTTCTAAAGTGATCTTTGAAAGTATATGTTTATAAAATATTTTTGGAATTGATCCATCTTAAATAAATAAACATTATAATTTTAATGTTATAAAAATTATGATTTTTGAGAAATACAGTTAAAAGTTGATTTTTGAAATTATGGGATTAATGATTTTATAAAATAGTTTAAACTGGGATTTCTGAATTTATTATAAAAAGTTTAAAAATAGGATTTATAAAATTTAATTATTTTATAAATAAAAAATGATGAAATTATAAAGGACTTTGAAGACGTTTTGAAATAATAATATAAATTGAGTTATATTAAAAGATTGATAAATTGATATTTATAAATTAAAAATATTGGAATCATAAAACGAGCTTTTATAAGTGTTAGAATGAATTGTAAATGAATTTCATAAATGAATGAAATCTATAGGATTATAACGGTGAAGTTATAAATGGAATTTTATAAATAAAATTTATAAAGTTATTTAAGGAATAGATTTGGATAAATAAATGAATCTTATAAGTTATAAGATTTATAATTATGAAGTTTAAAGGAACGATTTTGTAAACGAATAAATTATAAGCATTTAACTTATAATATGGACTTTCGGTATATAATTGAATTATAAATCGAATAGGTTAATAAAGGAAATTTATTAAAGAAAGTTGATATAAAATAAATAGAAATAAAATTTATAAACGTTGTTTTATAAATCCGCAACGACTTATCTTGATAAGTAAATTGTTGTAATTTATTAATAGAGTTATATTCACCTTTTAGAAAGCGAATAATCCTTTAAAATAAAAGCAATAGAAATGATGAAATTGGTTAACAAGTGTATTCACGTTTTTGAATAGTGAATAATATGTTAAAGAAATGTTTTGGATGTGATGTTTTAAATAGAATTAAAACGATCTAAAAATGTTTTAAAATGTATTAACTATCGAAACCATAGATTTCAACATTCAATTGTTGAAATAGACGTTTTCGAGAGAAAAATAAGGAAATGGTGGACTATAACACTGTTGTTATAGTAAATGGTTTCTGAAAGGAAATGTTTTGTATAGTATTGGGATTTATATATCTATTTTAATTTCGAATCCCTATACTAGTGATTTTGGGTTGTCGTAACGATGTTTTACACAACATTCGTTTTGGCCCAAATAAATATGTTTAAGAGAATGATTTCCTTAAAGAATGAAATATATACTTAATTTCGATTTAAGTATACTGAATATTTCCCAAAGGTTGAAAATAAATAAAGACTTGTGAATTACTTATAAATAAATAAGCATGGAAATGTTTTTCCAATGTGAAATGAAAAGTTTAGAGAATTTATCTTTTGAAGATGTAAATTCAATGTGGAATTTATAAATGAAATTTGGAAAATGGGTTTAAAAATAAATATTGATTTATTTTTGAAGTATTGAAAATATATATATCTTGTAAAGATATTTTTGGAAAATAAATAATTTGGAAAATTATTTGGAATCTGGTGATGTTGGCATATCCATTGATAGTTAATAACCGACTATCAATATTTACCTTTGAATGGGTATTTGTTATGATTTGCTTGAATTTGAATGCTACACTTATTTTTAAATTATTGCGCTCGTTATTCGGATTACCCATTCCGAATAGTGATACGACGTAATGGATAGCATTGAAGATCGGTGTTGAAGACCCGGTATTTGCGAGAGCGATAGGATGACCTGTCGATTGACTCTGCACCGAGTAGCTACGGTATTGAGTTCTCCATATGTGATGGGAAATCCGATCAGGATTGTGGATATCCGGATTGCAAGGACTTCTGTGTAAGTGCCTTCGGTTCTGTTCGATCCCGGAACAGACTTGTATGGATTGTATGTCTGACGTTACAAGTTGAGATATAAAACAGATTTCTTTCAAATATATTTCTGTTGGTGGCGGAGAATTTATTCTTTTAGCTTAACACCCTTCTCTGAGACGTACGAGCTCAGAGGTTATGTAGTTGAAGGTTATCAGCAATATATTCCCAATTTGGTAATGTGACATGCTGAGTGTTGCTGTGAAATGATCATTGTGTTGATTATTTGTGATAGGATCATTTATTTGATCGTTTATCTTTGTGATCATTTCTATGATCATTTGTTGACCCAAAGCATGGATTTTGTATAAAGTATGTTTTTGTGGACGTGACTTCGTCGAGCCTCACACCCTGGGAATGGTCAAAACAGGAAAGATGCGGCAAGGTTATGAGGGGTAGCGCCCTTTAGGGTATGTGCATTTCCTTCTGGAAAAGGGTGGTATCATGGTATGGAGCCCAGATACTTACTCATGTTGAAAACACTTTATGATTGTGTGAATTGATTGCGAGCGCTTGGTTAAAGGTCCCAAAGGACCGGGGGATGGCATATTCGGTCAGTTGTTACTCAGTTAGGGGTAACCCGACCTTGTGTTGGTAGAGATCCGGTTTGGTTCTTGGGGATGTCCTTCCAGAGGCATTCTCATGTGGCAATGGGAAGTTCCTTGGCCTGATCATTCGTTGGAAATCCAATTCCCAATACGAAACCTTGTACGGTATTAGTTGTAGAACCTGCCATTTACTTATGGTGGTCACCACTGTTTAGATGGTAGCTATAGTACGCATACGATAATGGTCGTATGTTGGCTAAGATTTATATTCTACTTTCGAAATATTCTCCTACACTATGCGCAAATAATAATATCAAATGTTCTTTTTAATGCGTATCAAGCATCTTTGACTATCATAAGGAGAAATCTCCTCCGATTCTGCGTTTGCATTGTGTGTGTGTGCGGGAGGCCTTATGGTAGTCTCATTTTTAAAAGCATAGCGAATTGACTTTAAAAATATTCCTCTATTTTGATTTTAAAGATAAATAAACTGTTTTAAGTTCTCACACCAGTCACATGACTGACTCGAAGTTTATTGTTTTCCTTCCTAAACTCTGGGTGTCCACCAATTTCTACACGGGCAGTCAAGAGTTAGGTTTATCAGGATATTCTGGAGTTGCTGGAGGCAAGCTCGATGGCATCGCATATTACTAGTATATAGTATTTCTTTTCCGCTGTTTGTTGTTGTTGTCGTACACTCTGATGATATGATGTGATGTGATGTAATGTATAAAATGTAATAACTGATATAGTTCTTCTTTAAAGATTATTCATTTATTATTATATGTTGTTCCGCTGCGAATTGTGAGATTCTGTTATTGTTCTGTTATTTTCTGTTCCGTTCTATTTTCTATTCTCTTTGCTCTCTATTTTCTTTCTTTTTCTCTCTTCTTCTGTCTTTTTCTTTTTCTTAAACATTGAGAATTCGTATTTCTGTTCATCTTGAGTTAATCTATGGAGATTAGTGTATATTCAAGGAGTACGGATTTACGGGTCCTTACATCTGGTATCAGAGCTTATGGTTAAGCGACAATCATGGTTCTGTTGGGTATTACTCATTAGAGATAGAGTCAGCAGTGCTCTAGAATGAGTTTGAGTGTAATAATAGCTATGAGCACGTATTTGTTAGTGAATATAAAATTGTTTTTGAATCGGGTAAATAAGATAATTTTGCCCAAAACTATTTTTGTATAGAAAAGAAATGGTTTTCTATGAATTATTATAGTATATGGTTGCATGGTTGTTAGGAAGTGATAATATTGAATTATTATCATTAGTATATGGAATTAAATAAAATAAAATGGATTGAATTCAAGTAAACTAACTTGATAAATTATTAATTCATGGACTAATGAATTTGAATTTGAATTAGTTAAATTAAAGTTTAGTCGTGAGCTAAATTTGAAGATAAATTTGAATTTGTATATAAGTTCAAGTAAGTAAAATAAATAAATTGAAATTCCCTTTTTTAGTAATTAAGTAAATTCGAGATGAATTGAATATAGAAATTGAAATTTAAAATGAATAAGTGAATGTACTAATTGAAAAGAATTAGCGAATAAAACTAATTTAAGATAGTAATATGAATTAGTAAACGAAAGTTAATCGATAGAATTCAATATTTAGAATTGTGAATTTAATTCAAATAAATTGAAATTGAATTGAAATGTAAAATGAAAATGAATATGTAACCTCAACAGTGAAGTAAAAATGTATAAGAAGCATGTATTGGAAATTTTGTAATGAAATGTGCAAATTGGTTTGAATGTTGGATTGGGATACTACTATTAGCAGGACATACAGGTGTATTAAAGGAAATGGAATTTGGATTTTGATTTCAAAGATAAAAATTGAATTGCTCGACAAAAAGGTACGTATTTCAATTTCAGTATGAAATTTGATGATTTTCTTCTCCAGCCACTTGGCTTTCTCTTTTCTTTTGGATTCTGAGGGGCCGTGGTGCCATTTTGTGGTCGTACCGAGCTAGCCGCGCAAAAGAGACGCTGGTGAAATTTTTTGAAAATTTAGGGTGTTATAAAATTTTTAAGAAAAATTTGAAAGTTTAAAATTTGAATTTAAATTTAAATTTGGATTGTTAGTAAAACAATGTTGTTTGAAACCTATATTTGAAGTTGGAAAGCTAGTTGAAATGATAATGAATCTCTAGTAAAAAGATTTAGGTTAGTAAGTTGATAAAACTATCTGGATTGTGAAAAATAATAGACGGGATAAGGGCATTCTTCTTAACTTGTAATTTCGGGACGAAATTCTTTTAAGGGGGGAAGATTGTAACGACCCAGAATTTTGAACAATTTAATTTGAAAATATTTAATTAATTTTAAATATTTGAATGATGGTTTGGATTGAATTTTCAATATAACTTTGAAAATAGCGATTAAATTATAGAATTTAATCTATTGGGAGTTGAATAAAATTTGAATCTTCAATTTTAAGCTGATTAAAAATATTTCAAAGGCTTGTGAAATTCATATTGATAATACTGAAGATAATAAGCTTCAGAATTGAATTTGAAACTGCTTTGTTTGGTTTTGAAATTAAATCGTTTAAATCGGCATTTAAAAATAGCCGTCCGAGGCACAGTCTCGGAATTCGACGAAACCAGTTCCATTGGGTCCGTAATATTGAATTATTGCCGAATTTCAAATTTCGTATTTTTCCGAGTTGATATGTGAGCACACGACGTGTAAACGCGTTGAAAATTGTATTGAAACAAATTTAATATAAATTTAAATTTAAAATTTTATTTCAGACAGCATTCCTAAAATCATGCCTAAAATCACGCAGAAGATCCCGTAGAAAAATCGTGTCTTCTCCTTTGTCTCATCCGAGTATCACGCCATTGAAATCACGAACGAGATCGTGTGAGACATGCCTAGTTCGAATTTAATTAGCTCGCCCCCTCTCTTTCAAATCCATTCTTCACGAAATAATCAGAAAAAGCAAAAAAAAAAATGGCGTGCGTGCGATTTCTTTCAAGACCGGAGGTCGCGATGGTGGCGAGGTGATGTCGCGATTCAATGGATGCTCGATTTCGAGCATCATGAAGTGGAGGCGCGTGGGTTCAGGGTCGTGTGTCGACTCGAATACGATGGAGGCGACGCTAGGGTTTGAGGCGACGGCTTCAAGAGGCGCGCGCGCGATGATGGCGCACGGTAGTTAGGGGTTGAAGTGGCGCTCGAGTAGATGGAGGCTCGATCGATTTATGCTGGAGGTGATTTAGAGGTGGGGTCGCGATTTTGGGCATGAGGCATTCGCGATGGAGGTGACGCGCGATTCGAGAGGCGCAAGAGCACGTGCGCGTGGAGTAGGCAGCGACTCGATGGCGTCGGCCTCGATGGGAGCTGGCTTCTTCAATTTCACAGTAAGAATCGATTTTTGTTCTAATAATTTAGTTAATTCAAAATTTTAAATTGCAGTATTCATTTAAATATTAAATGTGATATATATGTATATTATAGAGAAAGAAAAGGTAAAACAGAAAATAAAATATATATGCAGTGAAATTGAAATTACTAGTTTGAAAATAAAATTTTATTACAGTAAGGTGAAGTTTGAAGCAGTTTTGATTTTCAGCTAACCTTAATTAATTTGTAAATTTATTAAAGGAGAAGAATTGGTTTAAATTAACTTATTAAATTTTTAGTGGTTAAAAAAATAATTTATTTAAAGAGAATTTGTTTAAAATTTAAATTTTTAGTTAAATAAATTTATTAAAAGAAATTGATTTAAAGATATTAATTTAAAGTAAAATAATTAGTTGATTTAAATTTATAAAAGGGGAAATTAGTTAATATAAATTTATTTAAGAAGAAACTGGTTTAAATAAAACTATTAGTTAATTAAGTTTATAAAAGGGAAGAATAATTTATTTAAGTAAATTTAGTTGAAATTTAATTTTAATTAGATAAATTTGTTAAGAGTAATCTGTTTAAAATTAAAAGGAAATTGTTAATTCAAAATAATAAAATGGAAATTAATTTGTTTATTTACCAATTTAATTGTTTGTTAAAAGATTTTAAAGAAAATTTTTAGTTCAAACTATTATATTGGAAATAAATTATTAGTTTAAACCCAAATTGTAAGCCAAATTAAATAAATCTATTAAATGGAACTTTATTATTCGATCTGTTCGAATATTAATAAAAATGTTTAAAATATTTATACAAGGTATAAATGAAGAAAACGAGTCAAGATGGGAAATGGATTGCTAATTAAAGCAAAGGTGAGAACTTCTCACTCTAAATGATTTATTTAAATTTTAAATGGTTAGATTTAAAATTGTTAGTTGTGTTGATTGAATGCATGAATGATGATTGTTATATATATATATATATATTGGATGTGAATAGACCCTATTGCGCCGTTATTAAGCGGATAATATTTATAAAATCCCATATACCGCGATATTCCACCTTGAAGTGGAATTGGTATTATATTAGTATATAGCAATATATATATATATATATATTGCAGTGATTGATTTCCCGCATTGTATAGCGGATGAGACCCTATTGCGTCGTTATTAAGCGGATAATATTTATAAAATCCCATATGTCCCGATATTCCATCTTGAAATGGAATTGGTATTGTGCTAATGTCTGTGGATGCAGGGAAACAGGTTGGAGGGATCCAACTGGATTCCTCACAAATATTTATTTGATTCAGATATTGTGATATTTGATTGATTATCATATTGATATATGATGTTTGAAAGTCGTGATTGACTATTTGATGTGTTGCATCATCGGATCCCATTTTGAAGCTTAAAAATAACGATTTTGATTTTTAAGGGATTTCTAAAGTGATCTTTGAAAGTATACGTTTATAAAATATTTTTGGAATTGATCCATCTTAAATAAATAAACGTTATAATTTAATGTTATAAAAATTATGATTTTTGAGAAATACAGTTAAAAGTTGATTTTTGAAATTATGGGATTAATGATTTTATAAAATAGTTTAAACTGGGATTTCTGAATTTATTATAAAAAGTTTGAAAATAGGATTTATAAAATTTAATTATTTTATAAATCAAAAATAATGAAATTATAAAGGACTTTGAAGACGTTTTGAAATAATAATATAAATTGAGTTATATTAAAAGATTGATAAATTGATATTTGTAAATTAAAAATATTGGAATTATAAAACGAGCTTTTATAAGTGTTAGAATGAATTGTAAATGAATTTCATAAATGAATGAAATCTATAGGATTATAACGGTGAAGTTATAAATGGAATTTTATAAATAAAATTTATAAAGTTATTTAAGGAATAGATTTGGATAAATAAATGAATCTTATAAGTTATAAGATTTATAATTATGAAGTTTAAAGGAACGATTTTGTAAACGAATAAATTATAAGCATTTAACTTATAATATGGACTTTCGGTATATAATTGAATTATAAATCGAATAGGTTAATAAAGGAAATTTATTAAAGAAAGTTGATATAAAATAAATAGAAATAAAATTTATAAACGTTGTTTTATAAATCCGCAACGACTTATCTTGATAAGTAAATTGTTGTAATTTATTAATGGAGTTATATTCACGTTTTAGACAGTGAATAATCCTTTAAAATAAAAGCAATAGAAATGATGAAATTGGTTAACAAGTATATTCATGTTTTTGAATAGTGAATAATATGTTAAAGAAATGTTTTGGATGTGATGTTTTAAATAGAATTAAAATGATCTAAAAATGTTTTAAAATGTATTAACTATCGAAACCATAGATTTCAACATTCAATTGTTGAAATAGACGTTTTCGAGAGAAAAATAAGGAAATGGTGGACTATAATACTGTTGTTATAGTAAATGGTTTCCGAAAGGAAATGTTTAGTATTGGGATTTATATATCTATTTTAATTCCGAATCCCTATACTAGTGATTTTGGGTTGTCGTAACGATGTTTTACACAACATTCGTTTTGGCCTAAATAAATATGTTTAAAAGAATGATTTCCTTAAAGAATAAAATATATACTTAATTTCGATTTAAGTATATTGAATATTTCCCAAAGGTTGAAAATAAATAAAGACTTGTGAATTACTTATAAATAAATAATTATGGAAATGTTTTTCCAATGTGAAATGAAAAGTGTAGAGAATTTATCTTTTTGAAGATGTAAATTCAATATGGAATATATAAATGAAATTTGGAAAATGGGTTTAAAAATAAATATTTATTTATTTTTGAAGTATTGAAAAAATATATATCTTGTAAAGATATTTTTGGAAAATAAATAATTTGGAAAATTATTTGAAATCTGGTGATGTTGGCATATCCATTGATAATTAATAACCGACTATCAATATTTACCTTTGAATGGGTATTTGTTGTGATTTGCTTGAATTTGAATGCTACACTTATTTTTAAATTATTGCGCTCGTTATTCGGATTACCCATTCCGAATAGTGATACGACGTAATGGATAGCATTGAAGATCGGTGTTGAAGACCCCGTATTTGCGAGAGCGATAGGATGACCTGTCGATTGACTCTGCACCGAGTAGCTACGGTATTGAGTTCTCCATATGTGATGGGAAATCCGATCAGGATTGTGGATATCTGGATTGCAAGGACTTCTTTGTAAGTGCCTTCGGTTCTGTTCGATCCCGGAACAGACTTGTATGGATTGTATGTCCGACGTTACAAGTTGAGATATAAAGCAGATTTCTTTCAAATATATTTCTGTTGGTGGCGGAGAATTTATTCTTTTAGCTTAACCCCTTCTCTGAGACGTACGAGCTCAGAGGTTATGTAGTTGAAGGTTATCAGCAATATATTCCCAATTTGGTAATGTGACATGCTGAGTGTTGTTGTGAAATGATCATTGTGTTGATTATTTGTGATAGGATCATTTATTTGATCGTTTATCTTTGTGATCATTTCTATGATCATTTGTTGACCCAAAGCATGGCTTTTGTATAAGGTATGTTTTTGTGGACGTGACTTCGTCGAGCCTCACACCCCGGGAATGGTCGAAACAGGAAAGATGCGGCAAGGTTATGAGGGGTAGCGCCCTTTAGGGTATGTGCATTTCCTTCTGGAAAAGGGTGGTATCATGGTATGGAGCCCAGATACTTACTCATGTTGAAAACACTTTATGATTGTGTGAATTGATTGCGAGCGCTCGGTTAAAGGTCCCAAAGGACCGGGGGATGGCATATTCGGTCAGTTGTTACTCAGTTAGGGGTAACCCAACCTTGTGTTGGTAGAGATCCGGTTTGGTTCTCGGGGATGTCCTTCCAGAGGCATTCTCATGTGGCAATGGGAAGTTCCTTGGCCTGATCATTCGTTGGAAATCCAATTCCCAATACGAAACCTTGTACGGTATTAGTTGTAGAACCTGCCATTTACTTATGGTGGTCACCACTGTTTAGATGGTAGCTATAGTACGCATACGATAATGGTCGTATGTTGGCTAAGATTTATATTCTACTTTCGAAATATTTTCCTACACTATGCGCAAATAATAATATCAAATGTTCTTTTTAATGCGTATCAAGCATCTTTGACTATCATAAGGAGAAATCTCCTCTGATTCTGCGTTTGCATTGTGTGTGTGTGCGGGAGGCCTTATGGTAGTCTCATTTTTAAAAGCATAGCGAATTGACTTTAAAAATATTCCTCTATTTTGATTTTAAAGATAAATAAACTGTTTTAAGTTCTCACACCAGTCACATGACTGACTCGGAGTTTATTGTTTTCCTTCCTAAACTCTGGGTGCCCACCAATTTCTACACGGGCAGTCAAGAGTTAGGTTTATCAGGATATTCTGGAGTTGCTGGAGGCAAGCTGGATGGCATGGCGTATTACTAGTATATAGTATTTCTTTTCCGCTGTTTGTTGTTGTTGTTGTACACTCTGATGATATGATGTGATGTGATGTAATGTATAAAATGTAACAACTGATATAGTTCTTTCTTTAAAGATTATTCATTTATTATTATATGTTGTTCCGCTGCGAATTGTGAGATTCTGTTATTGTTCTGTTATTTTCTGTTCCGTTCTATTTTCTATTCTCTTTCCTCTAAATTTTCTTTCTTTTTCTCTCTTCTTCTGTCTTTTTCTTTTTCTTAAACATTGAGAATTCGTATTTCTGTTCATCTTGAGTTAATCTATGGAGATTAGTGTATATTTAAGGAGTACGAATTTACGGGTCCTTACATCTGGTATCAGAGCTTATGGTTAAGCGACAATCATGGTTCTGTTGGGTATTACTCATTAGAGATAGAGTCAGCAGTACTCTAGAATGAGTTTGAGTGTAATAATAGCTATGAGCACGTATTTGTTAGTGAATATAAAATTGTTTTTGAATCGGGTAAATAAGATAATTTTGCCCAAAACTATTTTTGTATAGAAAAGAAATGGTTTTCTATGAATTATTATAGTATATGGTTGCATGGTTGTTAGGAAGTGATAATATTGAATTATTATCATTAGTATATGGAATTAAATAAAATAAAATGGATTGAATTCAAGTAAACTAACTTGATAAATTATTAATTCATGGACTAATGAATTTGAATTTGAATTAGTTAAATTAAAGTTTAGTCGTGAGCTAAATTTGAAGATAAATTTGAATTTGTATATAAGTTCAAGTAAGTAAAATAAATAAATTGAAATTCCCTTTGTTAGTAATTAAGTAAATTCGAGATGAATTGAATATAGAAATTGAAATTTAAAATGAATAAGTGAATGTACTAATTGAAAAGAATTAGCGAATAAAACTAATTTAAAATAGTAATATGAATTAGTAAACGAAAGTTAATCGATAGAATTCAATATTTAGAATTGTGAATTTAATTCAAATAAATTGAAATTGTGAATTGAATTGAAATGTAAAATGAAAATGAATATGTAACCTCAACAGTGAAGTAAAAATGTATAAGAAGCATATATTGGAAATTTTGTAATGAAATGTGCAAATTGGTTTGAATGTTGGATTGGGATACTACTGTTAGCAGGATATACAGGTGTATTAAAGGAAATGGAATTTGGATTTTGATTTCAAAGATAAAAATTGAATTGCTCGACAAAAAGGTACGTATTTCAATTTCAGTATGAAATTTGATGATTTTCTTCTCCAGCCACTTGGCTTTCTCTTTTCTTTTTGATTCTGAGGGGCCGTGGTGCCATTTTGTGGTCGTACCGAGCTAGCCGCGCAAAGGAGACGCTGGCGAAATTTTTCGAAAATTTAGGGTGTTAGAAAATTTTAAAGAAAAATTTGAAAGTTTGAAATTTGAATTTAAATTTAAATTTGGATGGTTAGTAAAACAATGTTGTTTGAAACCTATATTTGAAGTGGAAAGCTAGTTGAAATGATAATGAATCTCTAGTAAAAAGATTTAGGTTAGTAAGTTGATAAAACTATTTGGATTGTGAAAAATAATAGACGGGATAAGGGCATTCTTCTTAACTTCTAATTTCGGGACAAAATTCTTTTAAGGGGGGAAGATTGTAACGACCCAGAATTTTGAACAATTTAATTTGAAAATATTTAATTAATTTTAAATATTCGAATGATGGTTTGGATTGAATTTTCAATATAACTTTGAAAATAGCGATTAAATTATAGAATTTAATCTATTGGGAGTTGAATAAAATTTGAATCTTCAATTTTAAGCTGATTAAAAATATTTCAAAGGCTTGTGAAATTCATATTGATAATACTGAAGATAATAGAAGCTTCAGAATTGAATTTGAAACTGCTTTGTTCAGTTTTGAAATTAAATCGTTTAAATCGACATTTAAAAATAGCCGTCCGAGGCACAGTCTCGGAATTCGACGAAACCAGTTCCATTGGGTCCGTAATATTGAATTATTGCCGGATTTCAAATTTCGTATTTTTCTGAGTTGATATGTGAGCACACGACGTGTAAACGCGTTGAAAATTGTATTGAAACAAATTTAATATAAATTTAAATTTAAAATTTTATTTCAAACAGCATTCCTAAAATCATGCCTAAAATCACGCAGAAGATCCCGTAGAAAAATCGTGTCTTCTCCTTTGTCTCAGCCGAGTATCACGCCATTGAAATCACGAACGAGATCGTGTGAGACATGCATAGTTCGAATTTAATTAGCTCGCCCCCTCTCTTTCAAATCCATTCTTCACGAAATAATCAGAAAAAGCAAAAAAAAAAAAATGGCGTGCGTGCGATTTCTTTCAAGACCAGAGGTCGCGATGGTGGCGAGGTGATGTCGCGATTCAATGGATGCTCGATTTCGAGCATCATGAAGTGGAGGCGCGTGGGTTCAGGGTCGTGTGTCGACTCGAATACGATGGAGGCGGCGCTAGGGTTTGAGGCGATGGCTTCTAGAGGCGCGCGTGCGATGATGGCGCGCGGCAGTTAGGGGTTGAAGTGGCTCTCGAGTAGATGGAGGCTCGATCGATTTATGCTGGAGGTGATTTAGAGGTGGGGTCGCGATTTTGGGCATGAGGCGTTCGCGATGGAGGTGACGCGCGATTCGAGAGGCGCAAGAGCACGTGCGCGTGGAGTAGGCAGCGACTCAATGGCGTCGGCCTCGATGGGAGCTGGCTTCTTCAATTTCACAGTAAGAATCGATTTTTGTTTTAATAATTTAGTTAATTCAAATTTTTAAATTGCAGTATTCATTTAAATATTAAATGTGATATATATGTATATTATAGAGAAAGAAAAGGTAAAACAGAAAATAAAATATATATGCAGTGAAATTGAAATTACTAGTTTGAAAATAAAATTTTATTACAGTAAGGTGAAGTTTGAAGCAGTTTTGATTTTCAGCTAACCTTAATTAATTTGTAAATTTATTAAAGGAGAAGAATTGGTTTAAATTAACTTATTAAATTTTTAGTGGTTAAAAAAATAATTTATTTAAAGAGAATTTGTATAAAATTTAAATTTTTAGTTAAATAAATTTATTAAAAGAAATTGATTTAAAGATATCGATTTAAAGTAAAATAATTAGTTGATTTAAATTTATAAAAGGGAAAATTAGTTAATATAAATTTATTTAAGAAGAAACTGGTTTAAATAAAACTATTAGTTAATTAAGTTTATAAAAGGGAAGAATAATTTATTTAAGTAAATTTAGTTGAAATTTAATTTTAATTAGATAAATTTGTTAAGAGTAATCTTTTTAAAATTAAAAGGAAATTGTTAATTCAAAATAATAAAATGGAAATTAATTTGTTTATTTACCAATTTAATTATTTGTTAAAAGATTTTAAAGAAAATTTTTAGTTCAAACTATTATATTGGAAATAAATTATTAGTTTAAACCCAAATCGTAAGCCAAATTAAATAAATCTATTAAATGGAAATTTATTATTCGATCTGTTCGAATATTAATAAAAATGTTTAAAATATTTATACAAGGTATAAATGAAGAAAACGAGTCAAGATGGGAAATGGATTGCTAATTAAAGCAAAGGTGAGAACTTCTCACTCTAAATGATTTATTTAAATTTTAAATGGTTAGATTTAAAATTGTTTGTTGTGTTGATTGAATGCATGAATGATGATTGTTATATATATATATTGGATGTGAATAGACCCTATTGCGCCGTTATTAAGCGGATAATATTATAAAATCCCATATACCGCGATATTCCACCTTGAAGTGGAATTGGTATTATATTAGTATATAGCAATATATATATATATATTGCAGTGATTGATTTCCCGCATTGTATAGCAGATGAGACCCTATTGCGCCGTTATTAAGCGGATAATATTTATAAAATCCCATATGCCGCGATATTCCGTCTTTAAACGGAATTGGTATTGTGCTAATGTCTGTGGATGCAGGGAAACAGGTTGGAGGGATCCAACTGGATTCCTCACAAATATTTATTTGATTCAGATATTGTGATATTTGATTGATTATCATATTGATATATGATGTTTGAAAGTCGTGATTGACTATTTGATGTGTTGCATCATCGGATCCCATTTTGAAGCTTAAAAATAACGATTTTGATTTTTAAGGGATTTCTAAAGTGATCTTTGAAAGTATACGTTTATAAAATATTTTTGGAATTGATCCATCTTAAATAAATAAACGTTATAATTTTAATGTTATAAAAATTATGATTTTTGAGAAATACAGTTAAAAGTTGATTTTTGAAATTATGGGATTAATGATTTTATAAAATAGTTTAAACTGGGATTTCTGAATTTATTATAAAAAGTTTGAAAATAGGATTTATAAAATTTAATTATTTTATAAATCAAAAATGATGAAATTATAAAGGACTTTGAAGACGTTTTGAAATAATAATATAAATTGAGTTATATTAAAAGATTGATAAATTGATATTTATAAATTAAAAATATTGGAATTATAAAACGAGCTTTTATAAGTGTTAGAATGAATTGTAAATGAATTTCATAAATGAATTAAATCTATAGGATTATAACGGTGAAGTTATAAATGGAATTTTATAAATAAAATTTATAAAGTTATTTAAGGAATAGATTTGGATAAATAAATGAATCTTATAAGTTATAAGATTTATAATTATGAAGTTTAAAGGAACGATTTTGTAAACGAATAAATTATAAGCATTTAACTTATAATATGGACTTTTGGTATATAATTGAATTATAAATCGAATAGGTTAATAAAGGAAATTTATTAAAGAAAGTTGATATAAAATAAATAGAAATAAAATTTATAAACGTTGTTTTATAAATCCGCAACGACTTATCTTGATAAGTAAATTGTTGTAATTTATTAATGGAGTTATATTCATGTAACGTCCCGAAAATTTTCGACTTTCGAAAATTCGACATCGACACTCACTTTATCGACTGCCGAGAAATCAAAGGCCAAAAACCGAGATGTTATGGGTTTTAAAAAGAAAAAAAAAAGAAAAAAAGAAAGAAGAAAAAAGAAGATAAGAAGATAGGAAATAGAGAAAGAAAACAGAAAATTTGAAAAAGAACGGGACAGAAGAAACAAAACAGAACAACATCAGAATCTCACATTTCGCAGCGGAACAACATATAATAATAAATGAATAATCTTTAAACAAAGAACTATATCAGTTATTACATTACATTTCACTTCATTACATCATATCATCAGAGTGTACAACATCATACAACAACAAACAGTGCAGCGGAAAAAAGAAATACTATATAAACTAGTAATACGCCATGCCATCCAGCTTGCCTCCAGCAACTCCAGAATATCCAGAATATCCTGATAAACCTAACTCTTAACTGCCCATGTGGAAATTGGTGGGCACCCAGAGTTTAGGAAGGAAAACAATAAACTCCGAGTCAGTCATGTGACTGGTGTGAGAACTCAAAACAGTTTATTTATCTTTAAAATCAAAATGGAGGAATATTTTTAAAATTCAATTCGCAATGCTTTTAAAAATGTAACTACCATAAGACCTCCCACCACACACACAATGCAAACGCAGACTTGGAGGAGATTTCTTCTTATGTTAGTCAAAGATGCTTCTACGCAAAAATCAAATCAATTTTGATATTATTATTAGTGCATAGTGTAGAACAAATCCTTTCGAAAGTAAAGATATAAATCATAGCCAGCATAGGTACCATTATATTATGCCTACTATAGCTACCTCCTGAGGAAGCAGGTTCTACAACTAAAACCGTACAAGTCTCGTATTGTTTCTTTGGATTTCCAACGAATGGTCAGGCTAAGGAACTTCCTACTGCCACATGGAAACGCCTCTGGCTGGACGTCCCCGAGAACTTAACCAGCTCTCTGCCAACACAAGGCCGGGTTACCTTTATCACTAGGTAACTACTACACGAATATGGCATCCCCCGGTCCCATCGGACCTTTAACCGAGCGCTCGTCACCAACAACACCACACAGAAATAGATATAGTGTATCAACATGAGTAAGTATCTGGGCTCCATACCATGATACCACCCTTTCCAGAAGGAAATGCACATACCCTAAAGGGAGCTACCCCTCATAACCTTGCCGCATCTTTCCTGTTTTGACCATTAACGGGATGTGAGGCTCGATGAATTCACGTCCACAAAAACACACTTTGTACAAAAAGCCGTGCTTTGGGTCAACAAATGATCAACACAATGATCACTAAGATAGACGATCAAATAAATGATCCTATCACAAATAATCAACACAATGATCATTTCAGCATCACTCAGCATGTCACATTACCAAAATGGGATATATCGCTGATAACTTCAACTATATAACCTTTGAGCTCGTACGTCTCAAAGAAGGGTGTTAAGCAAAGAATAAATTCTCCGCCACCAACAGAAATATATTTGAAAGAAATCGGCTTTATATCTCAAATTGTAATGTCAGGCATACAATCCATACAAGTCTGTTCCGGGATCGAACAAAACCGAAGGCACTTCTTACGAAGCCCTTGCAATACGGGTATTCACAATCCCGATCGAATTTCCCATCACTTAAGAGATCTCAATACCAGGAGCTACCCAGTGCAGAGACAATCGATAGGTCATCCTATCGCTTTCACAAATACTCGGTCTTCAACACCGATCTTCAAATGCAATTCATAACGACGTATCACATATTCGGAATGGGTTATACGACCCCATGGTCCTTTCCCGGTTAACCCGAATAGTGAGCGCTTATTCAAAAATAAGTGTAGCATTCACATTCAATCAATTCACATCAAATACCCATTCAAAGGGAAATATTGATAGTCGGCTATTGAACTATCAATGGATATGCATACATCACCAGATTCCAAATAATTTTCCAAATTATTTATTTTCCAAAAATATCTTTACAAGATATATAATTTCAACACTTCAAAAATAAATCAATATTTATTTTTAAACAATTTCCACTTTCACATATAAATTCCATAATGAATTTATATTTCAAAATATCATGCATAGACGATTTCAACTATCCATTTCAATTTATCTTTAAAAAGATAAATTCTCTATATTCACTTTATATTGGAAAAACAATCCCATACTTATTAAATAAGTAATTCACAATCTTTTATTTTCAACACTTAGAAAATATTCAATATACTTAAATCGAATTAAGTATATAATTCATTCTTTAAGGAAATCATTCACTTAAACATATTTACTTGGGCCAAAACGAATGTTGCGTAAAACATCGTTACGACAACCCAAAATCACTAGTATAGGGATTCGAAATTAAAATAGATATATAAATCCCAATACTATTCAAAACATTTCCTTTCGGAAATAATTTACTATAACAACAGTGTTATAGTCCACCATTTCCTTTTATTTCTCGAAACATCTATTTCAACAATAAATGTTGAAATCTATTGTTTCGAATCTCAACACATTTTAAAACATCATTAGATCGTTTTAATTCTATTTAAACATCTCATTCAAAACAATTTCTTTAACATATCATTCACTATTCAAAAACGTGAATATACTTCTTTAACAAATCCCATCCTTTTATTCATTTTAATTCAAAGGATTATTCACTGTCTAAAAACGTGAATATAACTCTATTTCTAAGTTATAACAATTAACTTATCAAAATAAGTCGTTTGCGAATTTATAAAACAACGTTCATAAATTCCATTTCTCTTTATTTATAAAAACTTCCTTTTTATAAATTCCTTTATTAACCTATTCCAGTTTATAACTTAATTATAAACTAAAAGTTCATACTATAAGTTAATTACTTATAAAACGATTATTTTACAGAATCGTTCTTTTAAAGACTTTCCAAACCATAAATCTTATAACTTATAAGATTCATTTATTTAACAAATTTTATTCTTCAAATAACTTCACAAATTTATAAATCTTACTATTTATAAATTTCATTCTATAACTTCACCATTTAAATTCTATAAATTTCATTCTTTAGTGAAATTCATTTTCACTTCATTCAAACACTTATAAAACTCGTTTTATAATGTCAGTATTTCAATTTATAAATATCCATTTATAAATCTCTTAATATAAATCAATTTATATTATTCTTTAAAACGTCTTTAAATTCCTTTATAATTTCACCATTTTGATTTATAAAATAATCAAATTTTATAAATCTTAAATTCAAACTTTTAATAATAAACTCAAAAATCCAGTTTAAATTATTTTATAAAATCATTGATCCATATTTCTCAAAAATCAACTTTTAACCGTATTTCTAAAAATCAGCTTTTTAACTATATTTCACAAAATCATAATTTTTATAACTTTAAAAATTATAACGTTTATTTATTTAAAATGGATCAATTCCAAAAATATTTTTATATTTCAAAAATCACTTTGAAAATCATTTTAAAATCCCAAAAATCTGGGTCCAATGATGCTACACACCAAATAGTCAATCACGACTAACAACGATATCATATATCAATATGAAAATCCATCAAATATCAAAATATCTGAAATTAAATAAAAACTGTTGAGGAATCCAGTTGGATCCCTCCAACCTGTTTCCTGCATCCACAAACATTAGCACAATACCAATTTCGCTCCAGTACGAAATTATCGCGGTACATGTTTTTAATAAATATTATCCGCTTACTAACGGCGTAATAGGGTCTCATCCGCTAAACAAAAAATGCGGGAAATCAACAACTGCAATATATACATATGCCAATATATATATATTGATATTATATATAATACCAATTTCACTGTTTATGAAATATTCGCGGTATATGTTTATAATAAATAACATCCGCTTACTAACGGCGCATAATGTCTATTTTAACAATCAATAATTTACAGTCATCATTCAACATGCATTCAAATATTTTAAATCTAACTATTTAAAATAAAATCGAAATTTATTCGATTGAGTGAGAAATTCTCACCCTGGGTTTTTAATTTCCGTTTAAGCTTTTATTTCGAATAAAATTAAACGTGCGTTTAATTTTACCCGAAATTCTCACTAACTCCAAACGACTCCAAACCAACTCCATCGCGTAGTGCTTGTCCATACGATTCCAACGCAACTGAGTTTGCATTTTTTTCGACCTCGTATGAAAAAGTTATGATTTTTTAAAGATCGTACACGATTTTAATAACTTAAATACAACATAACTAATTTATTTTATACCCAAAGCATCCTGGGCCTTAGGATCATGCTCCAACTCATCACCACCGCACCCTTGCTTCTTCCATCCCTCACGCGCAAGCTCCAGTAAACCCACGCACGCACAAGAACCCAATATGTAGAACTAGGGTTAAATTTATCGCCTCAATCACTCGACGATTCTTCGATCAAGCAGTTGCAACCCAAAGCCCTACACGACCACCACACTCGCCCCAAGTGCCATGCAACTCGGCCCTAAGGTTGGCCTCGAAACGCGTGTACAGCCCCCAGTGGACGCGGCCTGTAGCTCACTCCACACGACACCGTTTCCGATCATAACCGTTGAAACTCTAGTACTCGACGCTCTCTACAATTCTCTAGTTGAACATTCCTGCTAATTGTTGACGGATTAGAAGATCTAGAGGGAAGAAGGTGGGTGTTTTCTGGCCGTTGAAACTAGGGCCGGCTAGGGTTATTTTCTTCTTTTTTTTTATTTTATTTTTGTGAAGGGGTAGGGCTATTTATAAGGAACGAGCAAGCGTAAACACTATTCATCCCGAAAATTCCGAACTCCGATTTAGGCGCCGTAACCAGCGTACCTAGGGTTTATCCCGCGTTCCGGACACAATGGAACAGGTTTCGGAAGCTAATTCGGAAGTATGTGCGAGTTATGGCTATAAACGCTCAATTTGAATTAAACCGATTTAAGTCGATTTCTAGGCGTTTTAATTTGTACCGGACAAACGGTAAATCCAATTGACTTGAAATTTGAAACCTTACAATAATATCACATTACGGATCCGATGAAACTGGTTTCGTCGAAATCCGAGACTTTTTGAAAAATGGCTATTTTGACTCGCCAAATTTAAATTAAAAATAAATCGATGCGTTTCGAGCTGCCACGATCAAACGATAGCTCCGATTGACACGAAAATTGAAATCCGGTAATAACTAACTATTACGGATCCAATGAAACTGGTTTCGTTCAATTCTGAGACTGTTCAAAAATTGGCTATTTTACAGTCGATTATTTAATATTAAAATATTCAATTTTCACAAATAAACTTCTAATTCGATTTTAAAAGTTCTAAAATATTTCTATAACTCCAGTATGATTAAATAAAATTTTACAAATTATTTTCAATCATTTTTAACTAAATTTTCAATTATTTCCATAATTTAACATATTAAATTATCGATTTAATTATCCAATTAAATCCAAAAATTCAAAATAAAAATTTATTTGACTTATAAATTCACTTATTAATATTTAAAATTAATTAAATATTCAAATTTAAATTATTAAAAATTCTGGGTCGTTACAATCTTTCCCCCTTAAAAGAATTTCGTCCTCGAAATTATAAGTAAGAAAAGTTACAGAATCTATTAACTTTTCAAAATTTATAATTAAATTTCTCATAATACTTTACTAAGTTTTCAAATCATACTTAGTTATCCTTTCAAAAACAATTGCTATTGTTTAACTTTCAATTCCAAATTCAAAGTTAAAGTTTTCAAAAATTTTCCCAATTTTCTCAAATTTTTTCTAACGCCTTAAATTTCCGGAAAAATTCGCCATGTCTCCTTTGCGCGGCTCGATCCGAAAAAAAAATGACAGTATATATATCACAAATATACATCTCATCAAGTAATGAGGCATCCCGAAGGGAAAAAAGTGTAAAAGTACGATATTTAATCCGAGATATGTACCTTATATTTTTATTAGCAAGCATATACGGTTAATATAGCGCAAATGCGAACTCCAAATGCGAAGCAAACGCGATCCGCACCTACTAAACTCAACAAACAACATGAGAACATGCACATATGCAAATAATCTCAATATACAACATATAGCAACATAATAACTATATATGTCACATAGCAAATGCAACAATAGCAATATACATTCAACCATCAACCAACTAACATCCATATCCAATAAACATTCATTCATATTCTCATTCATATTTAATGAATTGGTTTTCACTTTAAATTACATTTGATTCATTTACATTGGATTTACTAACATTCATTCTCAATTCAATTAGTTTACATTTACTAATTAAATCTAATTCACATTCAATTCTATTCAAATTTATTTACTTTCAATTTGAATTTAATTTCATAGCTTTCAATTTCATTAATACTTAATGAATTTTATACAATCAACTAACAATCAAATAACAACCAATGTATATCAATTACAACCAAATTTCCTTGCTTCACTTACATTCATTTTGGTTTAACATCTTTACTTTCCAATTGGTTTTATTAAATTGATTTCATTCAATTTTTCAATTTAATTTCCAAAGTTGAACTTCATTTATGTAACTCAAGTTCATATCCATTTAATTCACTTGATTATTTACTTCGTTACCAACATCAACTTTATTCAACATATCTTAAGTTATATTTCATTTAAACATCACTTAGTTTTACATAACTTAAATTCATATGGTTTCACTTCTAATTTATATAAGTTTATTTCACAATTGTAATTCACTTTAATTATAACTCAATTCTTATAATTCTTTTGCTTATACAATTATTCTTTTATTCAGGTTATTCAAACAACCTAACAATCAACTTATATACACTTTAATAATTCTGAAAATTATTCCTTTATATATAAAATATAATCAAGTAAAATTATTTCATTTACTCAATTTAAAACAATACTGTGCCGAATTGTTCTATTCAAGTGTTTATAGATCCCTATCAACTACGTTAATTACTCGTATTAACCAGAATCTATATACCACTCAACAAACCAATCATCACAATATAAAACAATTTTATATCACTAACAAATATGCTCTCATAGCTATTATTACACTCAAACTCATTCTAGAGTACTGCTGACTCTATCTCTAATGAATTATACCCAACAGAACCATGGTTGTCGCTTAACCATCAGTGCTCTGATACCACATTGTCAGGACACGATTCTTCGTCTTCCGAAAATTCGACATCGACACTCACTTTATCGACTGCCGAGAAATCAAACGACGGAAAACCGAACACTGAGGGTTTTATTTAAGAAAAATTTAGGAAAGAAGAAGAGAAAAAGATAGAAATTAGGGAGGAGAGAAGAAGATAGGAAATAGAGGGAAAGAAAATTTGAAAACAGAACATAGAAGAATTTTAAAAATAGAACGGACAGAAGAATTTAGGAAAGAAGAAAAATTTAGGAAAGAAGAAGAGAAAAAGCTGGATTGGCATGGCGTATTACTAGTATATAGTATTTCTTTTTCCGCTGCACTGTTTATTGTTGTATGTTGTTGTACACTCTGATGATATGATGTAATGTAATATGATGAAATGTAATAACTGATATAGTTCTTTGTTTAAAGATTATTCATTTATTATTATATGTTGTTCCGCTGCGAATTGTGAGATTCTGATGTTGTTCTGTTGTTCCTTTCTTTCTGTTCTATTTTAAAAATTCTTCCATCTTCTATTTTCAAATTCTCTATCTTCTTTCCTCTCTATTTTCTATCTTCTCTCTTCTTCTATCTCTTTCTTTTTCTTAAATTCTTTTTTTTTAAAACCCATAACATTCCGAGTTTTCGGCCTTCGATTTCTCGGCAGTCGATAAAGTGAGTGTCGATGTCGGATTATCGAAGAACGAAAATCCGTAAGCGTTACATTTGGACGTTTTAGACAGTGAATAATCCTTTAAAATAAAAGCAATAGAAATGATGAAATTGGTTAACAAGTATATTCACGTTTTTGAATAGTGAATAACATGTTAAAGAAATGTTTTGGATGTGATGTTTTAAATAGAATTAAAACGATCTAAAAATGTTTTAAAATGTATTAACTATCGAAACCATAGATTTCAACATTCAATTGTTGAAATAGACGTTTTCGAGAGAAAAATAAGGAAATGGTGGACTATAACACTGTTGTTATAGTAAATGGTTTCCGAAAGGAAATGTTTTGTATAGTATTGGGATTTATATATCTATTTTAATTTCGAATCCCTATACTAGTGATTTTGGGTTGTCGTAACGATGTTTTACACAACATTCGTTTTGGCCCAAATAAATATGTTTAAGAGAATGATTTCCTTAAAGAATGAAATATATACTTAATTTCGATTTAAGTATATTGAATATTTCCCAAAGGTTGAAAATAAATAAACACTTGTGAATTACTTATAAATAAATAAGTATGGAAATGTTTTTCCAATGTGACATGAAAAGTTTAGAGAATTTATCTTTTTTAAGATGTAAATTCAATATGGAATTTATAAATGAAATTTGGAAAATGGGTTTAAAAATAAATATTGATTTATTTTTGAAGTATTGAAAATATATATATCTTTTAAAGATATTTTTGGAAAATAAATAATTTGGAAAATTATTTGGAATCTGGTGATGTTGGCATATCCATTGATAGTTAATAACCGGCTATCAATATTTACCTTTGAATGGGTATTTGTTGTGATTTGCTTGAATTTGAATGCTACACTTATTTTTAAATTATTGCGCTCGTTATTCGGATTACCCATTCCGAATAGTGATACGACGTAATGGATAGCATTGAAGATCGGTGTTGAAGACCCGGTATTTGCGAGAGCGATTGGATGACCTGTCGATTGACTCTGCACCAAGTAGCTACGGTATTGAGTTCTCCATATGTGATGGGAAATCCGATCAGGATTGTGGATATCCGGATTGCAAGGACTTCTTTGTAATTGCCTTCGGTTCTGTTCGATCCCGGAACAGACTTGTATGGATTGTATGTCTGACGTTACAAGTTGAGATATAAAGCAGATTTCTTTCAAATATATTTCTGTTGGTGGCGGAGAATTTATTCTTTTAGCTTAACACCCTTCTCTGAGACGTACGAGCTCAGAGGTTATGTAGTTGAAGGTTATCAGCAATATATTCCCAATTTGGTAATGTGACATGCTGAGTGTTGCTGTGAAATGATCATTGTGTTGATTATTTGTGATAGGATCATTTATTTGATCGTTTATCTTTGTGATCATTTCTATGATCATTTGTTGACCCAAAGCATGGCTTTTGTATAAAGTATGTTTTTGTGGACGTGACTTCGTCGTGCCTCACACCCCGGGAATGGTCAAAACAGGAAAGATGCGGCAAGGTTATGAGGGGTAGCGCCCTTTAGGGTATGTGCATTTCCTTCTGGAAAAGGGTGGTATCATGGTATGGAGCCCAGATACTTACTCATGTTGAAAACACTTTATGATTGTGTGAATTGATTGCGAGCGCTCGGTTAAAGGTCCCAAAGGACCGGGGGATGGCATATTCGGTCAGTTGTTACTCAGTTAGGGGTAACCCGGCCTTGTGTTGGTAGAGATCCGGTTTGGTTCTCGGGGATGTCCTTCCAGAGGCATTCTCATGTTGCAATGGGAAGTTCCTTGGCCTGATCATTCGTTAGAAATCCAATTCCCTATAAGAAACCTTGTACGGTATTAGTTGTAGAACCTACCATTTACTTATGGCGGTCACCACTGTTTAGATGGTAGCTATAGTAGGCATACGATAATGGTCGTATGTTGGCTAAGATTTATATTCTACTTTCGAAGTATTTTCCTACACTATGCGCAAATAATAATATCAAATGTTCTTTTTAATGCGTATCAAGCATCTTTGACTATCATAAGGAGAAATCTCCTCCGATTCTGCGTTTGCATTGTGTGTGTGTGCGGGAGGCCTTATGGTAGTCTCAGTTTTAAAAGCATAGCGAATTGACTTTAAAAATATTCTTCTATTTTGATTTTAAAGATATATAAACTGTTTTAAGTTCTCACACCAGTCACATGACCGACTCGGAGTTTATTGTTTTCCTTCCTAAACTCTGGGTGCCCACCAATTTCTACACGGGCAGTCAAGAGTTAGGTTTATCAGGATATTCTAGAGTTGCTGGAGGCAAGCTGGATGGCATGGCGTATTACTAGTATATAGTATTTCTTTTCCGCTGTTTGTTGTTGTTGTTGTACACTCTGATGATATGATGTGATGTGATGTAATGTATAAAATGTAATAACTGATATAGTTCTTTCTTTAAAGATTATTCATTTATTATTATATGTTGTTCCGCTGCGAATTGTGAGATTCTGTTATTGTTCTGTTATTTTCTGTTCCGTTCTATTTTCTATTCTCTTTCCTCTCTATTTTCTATCTTTTTCTCTCTTCTTCTGTCTTTTTCTTTTTCTTAAACATTGAGAATTCGTATTTCTGTTCATCTTGAGTTAATCTATGGAGATTAGTGTATATTCAAGGAGTACGGATTTACGGGTCCTTACAAAAACTTTTGAAATTCATTTTCAAATCAAAAAGGAATTTAATTCCTAAAATTTCCAATTTTATTCAAAAACATTTCCAAAACTTCTCTGGAATTCTATTTATAATTATAAATCACATTTATAATTTACATTCCCAAATTTCATTTGTATATGGATTTCATTTTCTTATTATTATTTTTTCTCAATTTTCATATAACAATGATTTCAATTCTATTCCAATTTCAATGGTAATAGTTTAATATTATTACTATCGAACAACCATGCATCCATATACTATAATAATTTAGATAAAATTATTTCTTTTATATACAAAAATAGTTTTGGGCAAAATTATTTCATTTACCCTTTTTTTTTAAAACAATACTGTGTCGAATTGTTCTATTCAAGTGTTTAGAAACCCCTTCGATCCAGTTGTACAGACTGTGCCGACGAAGGTTCATATGCCACTCAATAAACCAATCATCACAATATAAACAAATTTTATATTCACTAACAAATGCGTGCTCATATCTATTATTACACTCACACTCATTCTAGAGTACTACTGACTCTATCTCTAATGAGTAACACCCAACAGAGCAGGTTGTCACTTAACCATATGCTCTGATACCAAATGTAACGGTTCCGATTTTTCGTTGCCGAAAAACTGAAATGTTAGGGTTTAAGAAAGAGGAAAGAGGTAGAAGAAGAGAGAGAGAGAAAGAAAAACAGAAAAACAAAAACCAGAACAGGAAAGAACAACAGACAGTATCAGAATCTCACAATTCGCAGCGGAACAACATATAATAGATAAATAAATATTTATTAAAACAAAGAACTATACATTTTATACATTACATCACCTTCATTATCAGTGTTTACAACAACAAACAGCGGAAAAGAAATACTATATACAATAGATACAATAAATAATAGACTACGCCATCCAGCTCGCCTCCAGATATCTGTAGCAACACCTGAATCCAGACTGACCTGATAACCTAACTCTAGACTGCCCGTGTGGAAATTGGTGGGCACCCAGAGTTTAGGAAGGGAACAATAAACTCCAGGTCAGTCATGGGACTGGTGTGAGAATTAAAAACAGTTTATTCTTAAAAACAACCAAAGAAATATTTTTCTTTAAGTAAATTCGAAATGCTTTTGGAAAATGAAACTACCATAAGGCCTCCCGCCACACACACAATGCAAACGCAGACTTGGAGGAGATTTCTCCTTATGATAGTCAAAGACGCTTACTACGCAGAAATCAAATCTTTTTTTTTTGATATTATTATTAGTGCATAGTGTAGAAAACAATTTCGAAAGTAGAATATAAATCTTAGCCAGCATAGGCATTCCGCACTTATGCCTACTATAGCTACTATGTTCAATAGCAGGTTACCGCCACATTCCATAGCAGGTAATACAACTAAAACCGTACAAGGCTCGTATTGTTTCTTTGGATTTCCAACAAATGGTCAAGCCAAGGAACTTCCCATTGCCACATGGAAACGCCTCTGGAATGACGTCCCAAGAACCTAACCGGATCTCTGCCAACACAAGGCCGGGTTACCCCTAACTGGGTAACTACAAACACGAATATGTCATTCCCCGATCGTAACCGATCTATATCCGAGGATCCCCGATTTCCAACAACCACAAAGTAATAAATTTGCAGTAACCACATACGTTAAGTATCTGGGCTCCATACCATGATACCACCTCTATCCAGAAGGAATGACATACACTAAAGGGGCGCTACCCCCTAATAACCATGCTGCATCTTTCCTGTTTTGACCATTTCCGGGGTGTGAGGTCCGATGAAGTCTCGTCCACAAAGCCACGCTTTACAAAAGCAGTGCTTTGGGTCAACAAATGATCAAAGCAATGATCATCAAGATAGACGATCGAACAAATGATCTTATCACAAATGATCAACACAATGATCATTTCACAGCATCACTCCGCATGCTACACTACCAAATTGGGAGTATATCACTAATAACCATCAACTATATAACTTCTGAGCTCGTACGTCTCAGAGAAGGGTGTTAAGCTAAGAGAATAAATTCTCCGCCACCAACAGAAATATATTTGATAGAAACCAGCTTTACATCTCAAATTGTAACGTCAGACATACAATCCATACAAGTCCATTCCGGGATCTAACGGAACCGAAGGCACTTCCAAAGAAGCCCTTGCAATCCGGATATTCACTAATCACGTCCGGACATCCCGTCACTAAGGGTGATAAAACCTCTGTATCGGAGATCAGCCGATGCAGAGTAACTCGACGGTAATCCATCCGTTTTCACAAATATCTGATCTTCAACACCGGTCTTCAATTGCAATTCATAACGACGTATCACATATCCGGAATGGGTTATACGACCCCATGGTCCTTTCCCGGTTAACCCGAGTAGTGAGCGCTTATTTTAAAAATAAGTGTGGCATCCAATTCAAGCAATCACAACAAATACCTATTTAAAGGTAAATATTGATAGTCGGTTATTTAACTATCAATAAAGATGCGCAACATCACCAGATTCCAAATAATTTCTCAAATTATTTAATTTCCCAAAATATCTTTACAAGACATATAATTTTCCACACTTCAAAAATAAACAACGTTTATTTTGAAACCAATTTTCCCTTTCCATTTATAAATTCCATAGTAAATTTATATTTCAAAATATCTACTGATCTACAGTTTTCAATAGATTTCAAATATTCAATTCCAATTTATCTTCAAAAAGATAAGTTCTTAAAAACATTCCATTTCATATTGGAAAAGCAATTCCATACTTATTTAATAATAAATATTTCACAAATCTTATTTATTTTCAACAATTTGAAAATATTCAATATACTTAAACCATTATTAAGTATATATTTCATTTTATAAGGAAATCATTCTTTTATTCACATTTATTTGGGTCAAAACGAATGTTGCGTAAAACATTGTTACGACAACCCAAAATCACTAGTATAGGGATTCGAAATTAAATAGATATATAAATCCCAATACTATACAAAAATATTTCCTTTCAGAAATCATTTACTATAACAACAGTGTTATAGTCCATGATTTCCTTATTTTCTCGAAAACGTCTATTTCAACAATAAATGTTGAAATCTATGCTTCCATTCCTTTTTATTTCTCGAAAACGTCTATTTCAACAATGAATGTTGAAATCTAGGTATTCGATACTTAATGCATTTTAAAGCACCTTTAAATCGTTTTAAATTCCATTTAAAACATTCCTTTCCCAAAATATATCCATTTTCTTTAATAATATATTTACTGTTCAAAATCGTGAATATATTTCCTGTAATAAATTTCAATATTAAATTTATCAAATTCAATTGATTTCGAATTTATAAACAATGTCTATAAATTCTATTCCTATTTATAAAACTTCGATTTATAAATCTCTTTTATTAATCCAATTTAATTTACATAACCCAATTTTGTACCAAAGGTTCATATTATAAGTTAATTACTTATAATCCTTTTATTCACAAAATCGTTCTTTCTTAACACTTCACAAATCATAAATCTTATTATTTATAAGATTTTATCTACAGCCTTATTTTCAACATTACAAACCCTTTTTTTTTAAATTCCATTATTTCGATTTATAAAATATATATTTTATAAATCTCATCTACAAACCGTTCATGCTTTATCAAAAATTTCAATTTAAGTGCCAAGATCCGATTTATAAGATAATTACTTATAAATTCTTCATTTTATAAAATCTACTCATTTTATAATCTTCACAATTTATAAATCTATGATTTCCAACGAAATCCATTTTATACTCCATTTTAACACTTAATAGACTCTGTTTTTAAAAAAAAAAATTCCAACATTTTTAATTCATAAATGTAATTTTTTAAAATCTTTTATACACATCCTTTATAATAATTATTCGAAATTCCAATTAAAACCATTTCATAAATTTATTAACTACTTATCTCAAAAATAACATTTTGGTTATATTTTTCAAAAATCCTAAATTATATAACTTTAAAACTTGAAATTTGAATTTATTTAAAATGAATCCATTCAAAATTTTAATAAAAACATATACTTTGAAAAAATCACTTTAAAATCCTTTTCAATTCAAAATCGTTATTTCTAACTTTTAAAAAAAATGGATCCGATGATGCAACAGCATCCAATATTCAATCACGGCAACAAATATCATATATCGATATGAAAATCAACAATCATCACAATATCTATAATCAAATAAATATTTGTGAGGAATCCAGTTGAATCCCTCCAACCTGTTTCCCTGCATCCACAGATGTTAGCACAATACCAATTCCACTTCGAGGTGGAATATCGCGGTATATGGGATTTATAAAATATTATCCGCTTACTAACGGCGCAATAGGGTCTCATCCGCTATACAATGCGGGAAATCAATCAATTGCAATATATACATACGCCAATATATATATATTGCTATATATATAGATATATCCTACTATATCTAATATCACAATCAAACAACAATCAATCAATCAATAAATTTTAAATATAACTATTTAAAATTTTAAATAACCCTTTTGAGTGAGAAGTTCTCACCTTAGCTTTTATTTTTTTGCAATCCACTTTCCATCTTGATTTTCTTCATTTTAGACCTTGTATACACAATTTTGCAATTTATTAATATTCGAAATAAATGGAATAACAAATTTTCGTTTGGTAATTTAATCATCTAGGGATTTAATCTCAAACTAATTCTCTTTAACAAATTTATTTAACTAAAAATCTTAAAAACTAAAATTTTAAATCCAATATTTTCTTGCTTTCCAACAACTAACTAAATAAACATTATTTTACTGTGAATGTTTCTTTACAGATTATACTTAGTAACTAGATAGTATTTATTTATTTATTTTTCAAACTTAACTATATATTTTAAAAATAAATAATTAAAAAAAAAACTACCTTACTGCTGCTATCGCCGCTTCACCTACTCGAGCACCACGGCCTTCAATAAGAAAGCCTAGCCGCGAATGAAATTACCATCTCGCGCGCGCGCCATTGCACTGCTCGAAATCGAGCACTCCATCTTGATTTCAACATCGACGCCGCCGCTCCACAACCACCCAGCTCCGCTTGCAAACACGCGATTCGCCCTCAACGATGCGCCTCCACCCAGCATCGCGACAACATGCCCTAGATCAGTCCACTGCCCTTCGATTTGCCTGCCCACGCGAGCGCGCGCGAGCGCCTGCTTTCCCCTCTCGCGAAGTTCGCCGCGACATCGACTTCGAATTGAAGATGTAGGGGGCACGCGGTAGAGGACTTCAATTTTTTTTTTTATAGATTTGATTTTGATTTTGAGATGTTCGGGCATAGCCTTTTTGAAGTCACTGAGAAAATCTTCAAACGAAATAGAAGAAAAAGGCACGCTATTCTGAATTGAAGAAAAACGTACGCAGCCATTAATAATTTTAAACGAGATGATTTTTCTTCTGCGTTTGAATCTGAAGACTTTTGCGTGATAAAAGAACGAAGGGGAGACAAGAAGTACGTGATTTCTTCCTTTGCTGGGCATAGGTCTGCTATAAAAAAATAATAATAGGGTGGTTGTGATTTGAAATGAACTTGACCAATTATATATTTAAATTCAAATTGAATTTGATTTAATTCCAAAGCGTTTTCGTGTCGTATTCTCACATGGCAACTCCGAAAAATACGAAATTTAAAATCCGGTAATAATTCAACGTTACGGACCCAATGGAACTGGTTTCGTCGAATTCTGAGACTGTATGAAAAATGGCTATTTTTAAATATCGATTTAAACGATATAAATTCAAAACTGAACAATTCACTATTAATTTCAAATCTGAAGCTTCTATTATCTTCAGTATTATCAATATAAATTTTACAAGCCTTTGAAATATTTTCAATCGGCTTAAAATTGAAGATTCAAATTTTTATTCACTTTCAATAGATTAAATTTTATAATTTAATCGCCAAATTCAAAGTTATATTGAAATTTCAAGCTAAACCATCATTAAATATTTAAAATTAATTAAATATTTTCAAATTAAATTGTCAAAATTTTGGGTCGTTACATGCATCTCCGTACTTGAATTATTAGTTCCACTATGTAAGGATAAATAATAAGTTGTCCGAAGTGATGGATGATTGATGTACTCTGATAATGGTATGTGTATATATAACAGTATAGATTTCTTTTTTATTTAAAGGCTGTTAATCTGTATTATATTTTGTTCCAATGTGATTGTGAGATTCTGATGTTGCTATTATCTTTTCTTCTACCCCTTTCTTCTTTTTCCCTTACGGTCGGTTATTTCTGGCATTCGATTGTTTGGCATGTAATACAGTGGACGATTGATGTTGACTTTCGAAGATCGAAAAACCAGGTCGTCACACTGGACCCTAAAAATAATATTTTTCCAAAGAGAATATCTTTTTAATTAAAATATTTTATACCGTAGAAGTGGATCTGGAAAGGCCAAGGAAAAGAGCTAAGGACAACGGGTGAGTGTTTAAGTAATTTTTTAGATTTTTAAGTAATTTAAAATAATATGGTCTCAATAATTGTAGTTTTTCTGCAATTTTGAGACCGCTTTTATATAAGTTGTTTACAGTTAATTTTTGAAATTATTTTCATTCATTTTAATCCAGCTATTTTTATTTATCTATTATATTCATTTATTTATAGTTGTTTATATTTTATTTACATTTGTTTTGCGTTAGCATTCAGTCTGCAAAATGTTAGTTTTTTTTGTTCCTTTTTGCGCCAATAAAATAATAAAAAGAGGATAATTTACCAATATGGACTAAAATATAAAAACATTAAATTAACAGAAAATTTGACGTAAATAAGAAGAACTATAATAAAACGAATATTTACTGAAATAGGCAAATTTGACATTTGCATGCAAGTTTATAACTAATAGTTATAACTAAAAAGACAAGATAAAAGAGAAATTATAACATAGGTTATAATTAAATAGAAAGAACAGAAATGGCTTATTTTAAGACTTAGAGTTAAGTTAATAAGCAAATAGAGCAGGGTTAACAGAAGAGGCTTATTTTAAAGACTTACACTAAGTTAATAAGCAAATATAGCAGAGATAATAAAAGAGGCCTATTTTAAAGATTTAGAATAAGTTAATAAGCAAATAGATCGGAATTAACAGAAGATGCTAGTGTAAAAGACTTAAACTAAGTTAATAAGCAATGATAGAAGCACGACCCGTACTGACATCATTCCCCGTCAGTCAGGAACTGATGATCTCATAATAGATTAGGCTGGGCTAGGACACGCTTATGTTGTTCAGGGTAGATAAGTGGTCAACGGATAGAAGCCTAAATCTAGGGATTTGGGCAAAGGACGCAACTAGATTTTGTTTATTAGGACCCGTACTGCCAGCATTCCCTTTTAGTCGAGAACTGATGGTCTCACAACACACTCAAGTGACGCTGGGCACGCTTATGCTATTTAGGGTAGGTAAGAGGTCAAAAGAGGGAGTAATAGATAGTGCGAGCCTAACGGTGGCCAAGCGTGTGGCCTCGGTTCATGGATATAAGTCGTTATTGAGTTCCAAAGCACTAAACATGTGTCCTTTTAAGTAGGACCCACAGAATGGGTCTAGCTTACAGTGGCACAACAGAAATAGAAGGTCGATTACAGGGTAGAATTAGGAATTCAGCCTAATTAAAGTAGGATTAGGATTTCAGCCTAATCACAGCAAACTAAGAAAAGCGCAAACAATCGAAAATGGTCAGAACTGTTTAATTAAAGCATATAGTTAAACAGTATTTTGTTCCAGCTTTATTTTTTCCTTTATTTCCTTTTATACTAGAAGAGTTGCTAAGTCTATTACCTTTATTTTAAAAATACTAGTAATTGCTTCCACTCATCAGACTTTTAGTCCGACCCACTAGTCTATTTTCTCCTTTTTTCCCCATAGGCCAGCAGAGGCAAATATGGTAGATTTTGGATTTTCTTGGAGATTCAGCTGCGGAGTTTTTCCTTCATGTATTCTTCTTCTTTTTAGTTCTTGTTTCATTTGGATTTAATGTACTGGTACTTTTGAGGGGGATTGTTATTTTCATGTACGCTGATGATATGACTGAGATGGTGTTTTTCACTAGACATATGTTTTTGGTTTTAAAGACATATTCTATTTTGATGATTTATTTTTTGAAATAATAAAGTTTAATTTTAAAAGTTTTCGCTGTTTTATTTAATTGTCCTGTGAGTCTTAGTCTTTGTAAAGTTTTGGCTATACCTACAATGAACTAACCTTTTAGTGTGCCCTTTTTGGGTATACTAAGGGGTGTAGGGTCCTTCACTTGGTATCAGATCCTAAGGTTACAGGATTGCTAAAAACTCGTTTTTAAAATAAAGTATTTTTCCAAAAGTAACCTATCTTTAGAAGTAGCATATCTACAAACTAGAATTTTTTTCAGAAAGAAACTCTTATTATAGAAATAGTTCTTCAAGTATAAAAAAGATTTTTTATAAAAATCCCCTTAAGGTCCAGTTCAACCTTCTTTCGACTCTTTTGAGCCTAAATTTCCTTTTCTTTGCATAGTATGGCTGAATGGTTTCGTAGAGCTATGGTACTAGAGGTGCAAGGGCAAGCGCCCAATACAGAACTAGTAGGTGGAGATCCCATTAATCCACCTACAACAACCAATTTTTCTAAACTATGCAATGATTGCACTAGCTAATGAAGCAAGACGTTTTTGGCACTGGGGATTTCGAGGAGGTACAAGCTAGGTTGGAGGATACAGAGCGAATGTTTAGGCTGTTAGGATTGGAGGACCAACAGAGAGTTCAGCCTGCATCTTGGCAACTGAACAGAGAGCTTAAAGAGGTTCCTATGTCAAAAAGCTCTAGATAGTCGTGGTGGAAGAACAAGAAGGATAAGGACAAGAGGAAAGAAGGTGGACCCCAGAAGCAGATCAAGAAAAGTGGGAAATGTAATAACTGTGGATTGGTTGGTCACTGCGCAAAGGACTGTAAGAATAAAATGATGAAGTTGGTCATTGCGCAAAGGACTGTAAGAATAAAATGATGAAGGGAAGGTGTTTCAATTGTGGATGGCCTGGTCACCTTAGTAGAGCTTGTCCTCACAGGACGGTGCAAAGAGCAAGCGCACCTACAGCGCAAGTATAGGCTTTGGATGCAGCACCTTCTAGTTGTAGACCGATAGAGGTATGAAAGTCACTATGGATTTGATCTTTATTTCGAATTTTACTATTCGGACTGTTTATTATTCTTGAGCATCACATTCTTTCATTTCTAGTTCCTTGATTGATTGTTTGCACTTATATATCTCTTTAGTAGTAGACCCCATAGTTGTTTCAAACCATATAGGAGGATCGACACATTTATCCATGATTCATAGGGGCTTAAAAAATTTCATATTAGGCATAGAGTTTGACTGTGACACCTATGTATTGGGATTTACGAGGTATGGGATGATTTTGGGGATGGATTAGGTATCCACATATGGAGCGATATTGGACGGGGAGTGGAGAGTTGTTAGACTAGAGACATGTAGAAGTAGGACTCCCGAGGTTTCTTGCGACCCATAGGGGTCAGTCATGTTGAGCTTCCTTTATTCCCCTGATTAATCACTAGGAGAGCAGGATTCCATTTCGATCGTTAGAGATTTCCCAGACTTTTTTAAGAGATTATGGGACTAACCCCTAGGAGAGAGATCGACTTTAGGATCTATCTTAATGACAATGCTAAACCGCTGGCGTTGCCCATGAGGCACATGGCTCTTAGGGAGAGGAAGGAGTTAAGTAAGCAGATCGGTGAGCTATTGGAGGAAGGCTTCATCAGAAGGAGCATATTTGAGTGGGGAGCGCAGTCGTCTTCGGTACAAAGGCAGGTAATTCCCTTCGACTTGGCATAGACTATAGAGAATTAAATAAGCTCACGAAGAAGAAACGTTACCTACTTCCTCGGAAAGATGATCTTTTCGATCAGTTGGTTGGCTGCTCAGTGTTTTCTTAGCTTGGTTTAGTCGCTGGATTTCATCAACTTAGGATCGTTGACGATAGCATTGATAAGATAGCATTTAGGACACCCAACGAATTTTTGAGTTGTTGGTTATGCCATGTTTTTCGAGATGTCCTAAATAAGTTCGTAGTAATGTTCGTGGATGACATTTTGGTGTTTTCCAAGATTATGGAGGAGCATGCTATTCATCTAGAGGAGGTTCTTTGTATACTTCACGTTCATCAGTTGAAGGCAAAATTCTTGAAGTGTCACTTTTGGCATAAGGAAATGCATTTCTTGGGACATAGAGAAGGTCTACACATGAGAAGAGTTTGAGAAACAATTTTGTACATTTAGGTTTGGATTGTAGAAATCCAAAGAGTGGCGGGCAAAAGTTGGAGATGTATAATAGATTCAGTTGAATTTTTTTTGATAAGTAATTTAAGGTAATGCTTTGGAATAAATATAAGCATAAAAGGGGAATAGGAATAAAAGATTTTAGTAAAGAAATGAGATTTCTAAGGTTTAGGAAGGGTACTCCAAGGGTAGTAAGAAGAAAATCCACTTTATATCTATCCCAATAAAATGAAATTGTAAGAGTTGAAAAGTTGAAAATTATAATTGTTAATATTTTTAAGGAAGTAAATATTGGGTTTTTGAAATAAAAATGGTATGAAATTTAAGTTGATTTTTATGTGATTTAAATTTTGTTAAAAATGAAATTATTTTTGAAGAATTATAGAGCATATATATATATATATATATATATATATATATATATATATATATATATATATATATAGCTCGCTTGTTCTTTAGAGGTAAACAAAGATTTTAAAAACCTAGAGTGTATTAAGTATCAAAAACGTAAGTTGTGACATTTATTATTGTAATAGATGTTTTCATGGATAAAATGGGGGGCATAGACTATAACACTATTGTTATAGTAGGTGACTCCCAAGGGAAATGTTTTAACATATTATATGACATTTACTAATATTTATTTTAAATAAATCCATACATTAGTATTTTTGGGTTGTTGTAATAGTGTTTTACGTAACATCTATTTTGACCCAAATAAAAATGGGTTTTTAAGGATAATTACTAAGTAGAGAAATAAAGTTGTTTGTAAGTACACTTATTATATAAATAAGTGTAAAGAATTGTTTTCTAGTTACGAAAATATTAAAACAGCCTTGAAAATGAGTTCTTTTGAAAAAAAGAATGTTAGTTATATATTAGGAAATTAATAAATTTCATAGAAAATGTCCATCGTAAGAGAATATAGATTAAACAAAGTTTAATCTTTTGGAATGAAATGAATATTGAAAATTTTTCCTATGAAACCAAATCGAAAATAAAGATGTTTTGTGCAACTAATAAGGAATAAGCAAAAGAGATTTACAAGATATGGGAAGCACAACATTTTTATAGCCTACTTCGAAAAAAATAAAATAAGTTCCTTGTAATTTCATATAAACGTGAAGTCCTCTTTCAAAGGATTCATAGAAGGTTTTAGCATTAATAGTTTCTCATAAGAGAAAGTAGTCCCAATACATTAAGACAAAAACCATTAAATGTAATAATTAGAGATAATGTTAGTTAGGAGTAATATTATAGAGAGCCTTAGTAGAAAAAGCTTATATATTTTTCCATTGATTATGCGCATTAGTTGCTTGCCTTTGTAGAAAGTCCTGATTTGTAGGAAGTTAGAAACTTCGGTTAGGTGATTGGAAAGTTAAGGGGTTTTAATAAATTAATTGTTCTTAACTGCTCCAGTTTTTGCAAAATTGAAAACTTATGAAAAGAAGATGTTTTGAAAACATGTGAGGACATTTTAAAGCTATTTAAAGAAAAATGGTTTGGTGAAAAAGTAAATAAGTTTTTAGAAGCGAAAAGCTTCATAACAGTTAAATATAAAAATCACATCTTTTTATGGAAAACCGCAAAGGTCTTTTAAAGAAAAAGATGAATAAGTTTTGAACTTAGAATTTGTAAGTTTTCCCCTTTAGATTTGAGAAATAATGTAAATTCAAAAAGCTGTAAGGATGCAAGTCTAGAAAGATAAAATGTTAAGTAACCAAGTACCTATGAATTTAATAGAAAGTTGAAAATAACACTTTTAAAGGTAATTTTTTGGGATTTGATGTTTTAAAATTTTTAAAGCATTAGTTTTTGAAATGAAATGATAAATACCAAACCAAACTTTTAAATATGGAGTAGATAGAATTCATTTCCTAGGTGTGATGGAAAAATTGTAAGGTTATATAGGAGATAGCAGTGATTAATTTTAAAAGTAATAATAGAAGTTTCCGTAAAATATATACGACAATGTTGAGAACCTAGGATCGTCGCTTTAGTTGTGCAGACTTTATAGTAAGGTGATATTAGTAAGACAGTAAGACACATGTAGTTGGGGATCTGTATTCTTGATTTTGGAGGAACTTTGAAGGAGCATCTTCCTTTAGTGGAATTCGCGCATAATAATAGTTTTCAAGCTAGCATTGGGATGGCACCTTTCGAAGCTCTTTATGAGAGACCATGCAAGTCGCCTTCATGTTGGTTAGAGTCTATAGAAGGATTGCTACTTGGTCCCGACATGGTTAAAGAGACTTCAAAGAAGATTGATTTGATTAGGAGAAAATACGTACCTCTTATCCACATCTCTTTGATAGTAAATTTTGAATTTCCTATTTTCATCTTTAGTTTTGAATAGTTTCTTTCCTTTATTAACCTTTGGGAGGGTAAATCTTAGGATTTAACCTATGGATCGTAGGATTTGATATAAACATGTTATTGGAACATGTTATGTATGATGGACGCTAGGTTGTAAGTATTGGCTAGTGGATGCTAATGGATGCATACACTTACACTAGGCACTAATATCTCTTAGGGATTGGCTAAAATAGGTCATTAGAGCATGTACATATGGATGTGTGCACATTTGCATTTTTATTTTATTTCCATGGTTGCTATAAATGGATGATCACTATATAATTGTTGCATTTGGGTGATGATTGTAGCATGGATAAAGAACTATCAGTTATCATTAGGAAACTTGCATTCAGTTGGATACATGACACGGATATGAATTGTATAAGAGGAGGTCGATTGAATCAGTAGACCGCCTAATCTTTTGCATTAGTTAGGGACATTGAAATTACACTATTTGCATATGTATCATAAATTGCATTAGAAAAGCTAAAGGACAATGGATGTAATGGATGATGGTTGAGTAGTTGTTTCTAGAACTTGGATGAAAACATTTGCTTCATTTTCTATCCTTAGAGATTTTGGGAACAAAATCCTTTAAGCAAGGGAGAATGCAATAACCATAATTTAAGCTATAATAATTAATTAAGAATTAATTAAATAATAAAATAACTTTGTGAAATTATAGGAATTGACCACAGAAGTTGATTGTGTCCGTGGTAATTTTCTGGTCAATTTCCATATATAGTTCGTCAGAATCTGGGCTAGAATGAAGAAGATAAGAATTAAACAAGAAAACGAAGAAAAAGAAAAAAAAAATATAGGGTTGACCCTAGATTGTGTTGGTCGACACTAAGGTTGACCCGCATTTGCATTTGGACGTGAAATCGTCCAGTAACGAGCAGTGACGTGTTTTTGCTATTTCTTCGAATCATGTGTGTCCGTGTTTCCATCCGATGGTTCCCACCGAACCTATGACGTGGTTGCGCTAGATTTAATCTTCAATACCAATGGTTTGAGATCCAGAAATAACACTATAAATAAAGATCTTAGGCCTAGCTATTTTTCTCATTTAGATTTTCTCCATCTGTGTTCATCGCCCGAGGGTGGACCCTAAAAAGAATATTTTTCCAAGAAGAAGAACTTTTTAATTAAATATTTTATACCCTAGAAGTAGATATGGGAAAACCAAGGAAAATAGCTAAGGACCATAGGTGCATGTTTAAGTAATTATTTTAGATTTTTAAGTAATTTAAAATAATAGGGTTCTCAATAGTTGTAGTTTTTCAGCAATTTTGAGATCACTTTCAAATAATTTGCTTACGGTTAATTTTTAAAGTTCTTTTCAGTCTACTTTATCCAGCTATTTTTATTTAACTATTTTATTCACTTATTTGTAGTAATTTACTATTATTTAACGAATTTAGTCTGTAAATGTGTTTTATTTCGTTATTTTTCAAGGGAATAAAAAAATAAAAAGAGAACGATTCGCTAATTTGGACCAAAATATAAGAACGCTAAATTTACAAAAAATTTGATGTAAATAAGAAGAATTGTAATAAAAAGAATATAGACTGATATAGGAAAATTTGACATTTGCAAGCAAGTTTATAACTAGTAGTTATAACTAAAAAGATAAGATGAAAGAGAAATTATAACGTAGGTTATTATTAAATTGAAAGAATAGAAAAGGATTATTTTAAAACTCAGAGTTAAGTTAAGAAGCAAATAGAGTAGAATTAACAGAAGAGGCTTATTTTAAAGACTTACACTAAGTTAATAATCAAATATAGCCGAGATAATAGAAGAGGCTTATTTTAAAGAATTAAAATAAGTTAATAAGCAAATAGAGAAGAATCAACAGAAGAGGCTTATTTAAAAGACATAAACTAAGTTAATAAGAAAATGTAGAAGCAGGATCCATACGGATAGCATTCCCCTTCAGTCAGGAACTGATGGTCTCATAATTGAATAGGTGGGGCTGGGATGCGCTTATGCTATTTAGGGTAGATAAGTGGTCAACGGATAGAAGCCCAAATTAGGGATTTGGACAAGGGATGCAACTAGATTTAGTTTATTAGTACCCGACGACAGCATTCCCCTTCAATTAGGAAGTGATGGTCTCATAACACGCTCAGGTGAGGCTGGGCACACTTATGTTCTTTAGGGTAGGTAAGAGGTCAAAAGAGGGAGCAACAGATAGTGCGAGCATAACGTTGGCTGAACGTGCGGCCTCTGTGCAGGGATATAAGTCGCTATTGAGTTCCAAAGTGCTAAACAGCTGTCTTATGCTATGGGACACACATGATGAGACTAGCCCACAGTGGAACAACAGAGATAGAAGGCCGATCAAAGGGTAGAATTAGGAATTCAGCTTAATTAAAGTAGGATTAGGATTTCAGCCTAATCACAACAATCTAAGAAAAGTGCAAACAATCGAAAATGATCAGAACTATTTAACCAAAGCAGACGGTTAAATAGTATTCTATTCCAACTTTATCTTTTCCTTTATTTCCTTTTATACTAAAACTGTTGCTAAGTCTATTATCTTTATCTTGCTTAAAAATACTAGTAATTACTTCCACTCACCAGACTTTTAGTCCAACCCACTCCTTTATTTTCCCATTTTTCTCCCATGGGCTAGCAGAGGCAAGGATAGTAGATTTCAGATTTTCTTGGAGATTCGACTGTGGAGTTTTTCCTTCATATATTCTTCTTCTTTTCAATTTTGTTTCATTTGGATTTGATGTACTGGTACTTTTGACAGGAATGGTTATTTTCATGTACTCTGATGATATGACTAAGATGTTGTTCTTCACTAGACATATGTATTTGGTATTAAAGACATTCTATTTTGATATTTTATTTTCTAAAATAAAAACGTTTAATTTTAAATGTTTTTACTATTTTCTGTTATTATTGCCGTATCCTAATAGGGTTGATGCTTTCATATATCACTCTTGGGTATTGATCCACTTTTTGGGATAACGTTTGTGTACTTATACCAATAAAACTGAATCTGACCATAGATCTGGCTATCCACTGTAGATTGAATAGATTTAGAAGTTAGATCCAGAAAGTATTCTTGAAGTAATTGAAGATTATTAAATGATTTTATATTTTTATGTTCATTGACATATTCTTATTTTGAAATATACTGCCCAAGTACTTAAGTGGTAAGACTCGAAGTTTTTATTCACAGACACTTGTAGTTTTGACTCCTTCCTCATTACAACACAAGTTAAAGATGGAGTGATGGCAGTGACGATACTTAGAGATGGAGAAGTTTGGCTTGTGGAAGTATTTGTTATTATTACTTGCTTTTATGTGTACCCATGTATTTAGACAATTATTGTAACATATGTTATGTTACTATTTTTATGGAATTTTGTATTATGACATTTTTGTGGTTGTGAATAAATGGATACACATTGCTATCATATTTTGTTCCATCCGCTATGAGTTCTGAATGTTCAGTTATGGCTCTGCAATGTTTTCTCTTTTTTACTTCCAATAGCTTACCTGAGAATGGATCCGAGTTTCGATGGGCCTTTTTTCGGTCGAAATTTTTGCATGTTCTGAGGTGGGGTTGTTACAAGTGTTTTAGTGAGTCTGGTGCTTGTGCAGGTTAGATAGAGACATCTTGTCCTTAGGATATCTTTGGGAATTGTAGAATGGAGCTTGAACTGCTCCAAAAACCTCATTTTCTAGTTCATCGAAAGTGGAAATGGATTTCGGTGGAAGTCTCGTAAATCACATGGAAAGCGACTCTTTTAAGAAGATATTATTGTCTAAGATATGTTGTTCCATTGTAATATTACATATTCAGCATGGTGAACTTCCAATGATATTCTTCTCTTAAAACATTTTCAGTGAACAGAGTTCGGCTAGTGTAGAACCCCACTCCTCGTTCTTCATGCCCCTACTTTCCTCCACCAACCATTTGACCATGTCAACGTTGTATTCTCCGATGGCATGGTCATCTAAAGTCGATTGTTATGGGATACGCTGAGTGTTTAAATCCGCAAATGGTCTCAGTTTGCCAGCTAAAGACTAGGTTCTCCATTTTCTAAGAGAACCATTCCTACAGAGTTCTACTGACATGGAGTTGGGCTTATCACGGTAGTTTAGACTTCACTTCCAACCTTTTTCCTATTTACATCAGCATTTAGTTCTTATCTATCACCATCATGTTGCATATCACCTTCAGAGTGAGAAACAAGCATTGCATTGTTCACTTAAGGAGTGAGGAGTATTCACTCCAAGACTTAGGTTAGCACTAAGTTGTCTTCTAGGAAGAGGAACAGTTCTATCGCAATAACAATCCTTCCAGCTCCACTAGCCACCTCTTTCTATTTTCTTTTCCGTTTCTCCCATTTAAGCATGGAACAAACGAATTCTCGTGTTCCATAGCTAATGTAGTTTCTTCCATAACCATCAGAGCACTTGATTGATGCAGTGCTAGCAAAGCATCAATCTTATTAATGAGAGCTTTATGGCTATCGGCCATTTTCTAGTTAAGCTCATTAACCATCTCATTGATTTCTCCCCTTATGACAACTTCTTGGTGAGAATAAGAGCTTAGAGTAGGGTTTCCATTGTTAACTTCAGTTTGGTGGGAGCTTGATTCATCACCACAAGTAGTTACTCCTATGGATCTCCTAGAGGTGGATTTCCCTTGGGATCCATTGGAATAATAAGGAAAAGAGGTGGGTCCAACCATTTAAACCTTCCATCCCAGAAGTAGATTACTAAAATCTTCTATCCTAATCATATGTCATAAATGGAAAATAATGTGAGAGACGATACCCAAGCCACTTAATACCTTTTATTGGAAAATATGCAGACTCTAGTCATTTAATACTTAAATTAAGGCATACCCCATCATTTAATACCTATTTCCAAGGGGTGCCCCTCAACGGTACCATCATATAGAATCTCTTTGCCACTTAATACTTCCATTTGTAAAATAGGTGGACACCGGTCATTAAATACTTTAATTAAAGGTTCCTATCGGTTATGACCTATTTCCAGAAGTGGACCCTTGTACAGATACTACATAATGTGACCACTTAACCATTTAATACTTCTTATAAGGAAAAGAGGTAGTTCCAACCACTTAATACCTCAAGAACCAAAAGTAGGGCCTTCGTATTATTGCCCATGCTCATAATGACGTCTCACATTAGTCCGCTCTTCGTAGGAATTGGTAGCCGGATTAGCTAGGCAAATTTCCTATATAGAATTTAAGATCAACCTTGCATCATTATAAATATTTATTATAAGGATATCTCACATCAGTAAAAGTGTACACAACGGTTGGTAGCTTCGATGTAAAGGGCAGACTTCCATTATGTAATTCTATTGACCTCGCATCCCTATGACTTAGCCATACATCAATTTCTCTCTCCACACACACACACACATATATATTCATACCAATAGACCCATCTCACCGCTTCATATATAAGGCCTTATAAGGAATCTTCCTTATTACGCCTTAGAATTCATCTCACCATTTCATAAACAAGGCCTTATAAGGAATCTTCCTTATTACGCCTTAAAATAATAATTAGGCTACAGGAGTTTCCCATTATTCTCACCTAATAATCTATTACCTTCCTAATGAGGGGAAATTAGTGAAAATATATCCCTAATTAACTAGCCATATATGCAATAATTATATGTTAATTATGAAAATAGAGATAAATAAATATTCACGTCTAATAAGTTCTAAATGCACTGATTTGATGCTCTAAACTAGCTGTCAATTCCCTAACCAATTATTATTACAAGACATTTTTCTTCAAACTCCCAATATTTCATAAGATTTTAAAATCCAAAACAGGGAATAAATATTCATAACCAAAAATGCAATAACAGACTTGTAAATAAAATAGAAACTCAATTTATTACACAAATTCAATTGAATATCTTAAACAATAATAGTTTCCATCTAAACCACACATTCTATTCAACTCCTCTTTTACAAAGAAATGGATAAGAATAAGTGGTGTTAACTACAAATAAAATTCTTAATCTAAACCTTTTATTTTATTGAAGAAATATAATTCGACCCAAAGAAGAAAGAGAAGGAAAATAGACTATGAAATTATTAAAAATTGCATAAATGAACCAAATTCCATCAAATTAATGTGGATAATTGGGAATCTCATCATAGAATTGACATACGAAATAAAACAGAATGTTGGGGGATTTTATCTATCATATTTTAAAAATCCTAAAGTCCCTAAGGCATATTCAAATCCTAAAAGAAATATACTAAACAATTGCAGAAAAGAAATACTAAGGTTTCCACTCACAAAATAGCCTTAGCTTCATTTTTCTTGGATTTGCATGCCACACAATCTCTTCCAGAATCTCTTTCTTCTGATACACACACACACACACAAAAACAATAAGGAAGAAGTATATATTTATTAGATTCAGAATAGTTGGAGGAGAACAAAATAAGAATAGGTTGAAGGAAGATGAAATTAATAGAAAATAGATTGGGTCTTTAGCTAAATTATCGATGGATTTTTCGAATCTAATTTGGAAAGGTAACAATGGCAGAGTTTCGCGATTGTTCCTAAAATATTTATGGAATTCTAAGGTCTAATTATAGTGGTTGGAAATGCACCGGAATCGTTGAATGAGAATAGATTAAAAATGGATAAATTTAGAACATACACCTCATCAAAATAGACTCCACAACAAGGAAGTGGTGGACCCCCATGCTCCAAGTGATCGACCCATACGGTTGATCCCTTGAGGTGCTGGTCAACTTCTTCCCTTATTTTGGGAAGGTATTTATTTTATTTAATCGTTGCTTGATTATTTATTGATTCCATACCCTAATTAACTTTTAACATTAATTTCTAATTTTTAACATTGCTTAACCCCCAAGTCTAATCATAATTAATTTCAAATTTGGGAACTAATTATTTATCTGAATCCTATTCAAATTATTATAAATATGGAAACCTAAATCGCTCATAACTTCTTCATTCGAACTCCATTTTTAGCATAATATATATTGAAATTAATCAGAATATCACCACGAACGCAATAGTATAACTTTTGTGGTAAAATTCCAATTTATATAAAATTTCATTTTCTACGTTATCAAATTTAATTTAATTTACTTCATCTATTTATGGTTCATTTTACAAGGTGTTACATTCTTCCTCAATTAAAATGGATTTCGTCTCGTAGTCTTTCGAGGGGCGAATAGTGTAACATGCAATAACATCCATGTTATACAACCATGTTATCTACACACCATCTACTTAAAAAAAACACAAAGTGATCATGTACTTTAGACATACTAAAATGAGCTCAATCCTAGTCAATCCTAGTGTAATCATGTCATAAAAGTATGTACGCAAATACCCTATACATGCATAATTTTTTTTACATAAGTATGAAAAAATTGTTGCAACCATCCCTATTATCCAATCTAGCAACCACGATGCAACTAAAATCCTAATTTTGGAGCGAAATTTTCCAGAGAAAGTTTTAGGAAAAAGAGTCCTTATGCCTCCCATTGGATTTTCTCACCATTGTACTCGAACCAATCTAATTTTTTGTTGCGGACCCTCCGAATACCATGCTTTATGATTCATGCAATGGCACAGGACACTATTGGCTCCATCTTAAAACCCCCAATTGATTAGGCTCTACAACAATTGTTATGCTATGAAGGTTTTTCCTCAAATGAAAAATCATCATGGACTCCTGCCAACATAAAAAATTTCTTGTTTTTTTGCCCATATTAGGAAGAAGGCCTAACAAATCTGGTGCGTAATTTCTATCCACCTAAATTGTATGGCTTCACATGCTACCTAATCAATTCTGACATTCCAAAATTTTGCAATACAAATGTGGTCCGAGTAGAATTTATCGGTGGTTTTCCACCCACAATTTGACGAGTTGCATGGCCTCACTAAAAAAATGCTTCAATGGTGCCATATTAATTGTCCACTGATGACTACAATCTTATACGAACTCTACTAATGGTAAGCACAACTCCTAAGGTCCTTAAAAGTCCAAGATGTAAGTTCTCAATAGATTTTCCAAGTTTCCATCCATTCCTTCAGTTTGTCCATCGGTCTTTAGTCGGCAAGCGATGCTCCGATTCAACGAAGTTCCTAAAGCTACTAGAAAACCCCTCCAAATTCGCTAGTAAACTAAGGGTACCTATCGCTAACAATGCAAAGTTCAACACCATAAAGCAGTGTTGGAGTGCTATGGTTTCACTTCTAATGGAAAATTCCTTCCACTTTCTTCTTAATCCTTGATCAATAGGAAATTCCATTCTCATTCCTATACATTATCTCTTTGTAACGACCCAAAATTTCACCACTTTAATTTTGGAATATTTAATTAGTTTTCAATATTCAAATAATAGATTTTATAACTAAAATAAAAATCATTAAAATAATAAATAAAGATGGTGAAATAGATTTTCGAATTTGTTTACAAAAATATATAGTTCGAAGAAAAATAGAAAATGTGGCCAAAATTTGTTTTTCGAATTTTTGATTTTTCATCGACTAAAAATCATTACAAACATTGCGAAATCTTTAGTGTAACCATACACATTTATAGAAAAGTTAAGTTATATATGTATATTTGTTAGTGTGAGTAAATATTGTTACACCAAAAATCATCCTTTCGACTTTATCGGAACCGTTATGAGAATAAGTCAAAGAGGGATAAGTGAAGAAGGTTCCACCAAACCTTTCGAAGTAGTCAAAGGGTTGCTGCCGTCAAAGTATGGAAGCTTTAAAACCTTTTGAATGTGTTGGAAGGTCTCTACAACAAAGGTCCAATGATTTCATACCTTTCGAAGGAGACAAAGGAGTCGAAAGCACACTTCCGCCTTCAATAATCACCTTTCGATTTGGTCATTTCATATGCTTGATGACCTTTCGATTAAGTCAAAGCAGCACCATTCGAAGACAACGACGACAACTCCTTGCATATGAGCTGTTACTCAATAAATTCAACTTCCGCCTAAGCCAAAGAGTCATAAACAAATGATGGTAGAGAAAGAATTCAAAGCAGACCTTCCGAAGAGATCGAAGGGATACAGCAAGCAAAATGAGATGGCTCAAGGTCTTTTGGGAAGACTGAAGGTGTTATCCTGCAATGTCTAAGAAGTTCTTATCCTCCGGAGGATGCAAATAAGCGGAAGCAAGGGCGTACAACCCTACGGCAAACTTTCCGAAAGCACAATAAGCCTTTTGGGACACATAATACACATGTAGGATACCTTTTGATGGTACCGAAAGGTTTAGATAAAAACAGCATTCATAAGTCAATGGAAAAAACCTTCCACCATCACCGGGGGAAGATTCGACTTTCAGCAGTAGTCAAGCAGGAAAAAAGCAACCTTCAGCCAAGGAAAAAGGGTTTATAAAGGCGATAAACCTTCTGGTGGGATCGAAAGGTTCACATCTATGCATATAACAAACCTTCCGGTAAGGGCAGCAAGTTCCTGAAAAAATAAATAAAGGAAAAGACCCTTCGGCAGCATTCAGCAGTCCATGATGATGCACAATAAACAAACCTTCTGTCAAGAATGGGAGGCTACAACCAGGTACAAGAAGCAACCTTCCAACAAGATCAAAAGGTTTGCAACTATATATAAGAGGCAACCTTCTATTCCTAATGAAGGCATAAAGCCGAAGGCAGCGCCGATTGCATCTCTAAATAAGACTCAAGGGGTCCTATCTTAGGGGATTTTTTACTCTTCTCATTCTCTTTTTGTAATTTCTAAAATCAAAGCTCTATAACCCTAATTGAGTAGTGATTTGGAAAAATTTAATAAAAAGAGAAGTCCATTCAAAGATTAGAGGGAAGTCTAGAATTTTTCTCTTTTTGTTTATAGTTTATATTCATCTTTGCTGGTTTAATCACAACTTGCAGGTATAATACTTCTAAAAGGTCCACATATTCAGAAACAATGATATTCTTTCTTGAGCAATCTTCATAGCCCTTTAGAAACCTCTAGGTTGTGGCCTAAACCCTTCAAACCTAAAGGGAGCTTATCAGAATTGGTATCCACTGAACCTTCCAGAGCGATCAATCCTTAGGGTCAAATCTTTTTCCAAGTATCATAACCTGTCGGAGCCCATCAACCTTAGCATTAATCTGATTCCCAAACAGCGGCTTGTCCAACCTTTCGGCAAAGAACTAAGTTAACTCCCTAAGTAATATAAACTACGGAAATCTGATCCTGACCAGGGCAAAGCTTTCGGGAGGAGTCTTATAAAGATTGGCTTAGATCATATACCCTTCTACATTAATTCAAAAAGACCGGAAAAACTTTTCTCTTTCCAAATCATGTGTCTAAGCCTTCTTGACCCCATCAAGAGGTTAGGCTTTGAGTCTAATCCTAAGCAGAGAGGAAGAGAAAGTTCTACATACCATTAACCTTTCGGCATAGCTCTTGTTAATCCTATCACTCGAGATAGCATAAAGTTATCAGCTGGACATTTGTCATTTCCCCTTTAGAGATCCCATCTTCCACCTTTTCTCAATAACTTCTCCTACTTGGACATGTTAGAGTGTTGATCATAAATTTGTTAACATTTTTGGTGCTAGAATGAGGGATTAAACCTCTGTCTTAATCGATTCTCTAACACTACAGCTTTCTAATTCTCATTAGACTAGTTCCACTTTAACTTCACTTACTTTGGTTTCATAATGGGTAAGAGATTTAAGAGGTCTGAACAAGGATCTTTCGAACTACACTTAACAAAGCTTTCGTATGTGAATGCCAAAGAATCCAATCAGGATGGTAACAAAGGTTAAGACTTGAGGTCTTGAAAATTATAAATGGAAAGAAGGCAGGTTCTTATGACCCTGAGAAATAGGGCTTAAATCCTTCCGACGTGGGACCATGTAACGACCCACACTTCGGAAGGTTTAAATCGACGATAATCCACACATGTCCGACTTAAAAAATCCGAAACGTAGATAATCAATGGGGTTAAATAAGAAAAATAAGAAGAGAAGAATAAAACAAAATACAGAATCTCACAACGGAACGATAAAATATAATCATCAAATAAACAATTAATAAAGATATTACTATACATTTGATTTTAAATCAATACACATTTATCATAGTTATATATAAATACATCAGGAATGAATGATCAATATAGCAGAATAGCATGATGTATGGAATAGTAATAATAATATACCAAGCTTCGTCTTGGTCCTCCAGAGAATAGTCTTCGATGCGCTGAAAATTCAGGACTGACCTGAGCGAAATGGAAAGACAAAACAATCGAGTCAGGACTAAAATACTCTTATGTAAGTCAAATCAACATCACAATTATGAGTGTAATAACTTAAGAGATGTTACGGGATTTTCCATCTCCTAAGGATCCGTTAAACTAGTATAAGCTATAATAGATAATGTCTATCAGTAAAATAAATATCAACATAGCGTTAAGGATTTACATTGATCCACCTTAACACATTTTTACAGTTTTAAACCAAAATCGTAATGGACTCGTATAGGGAAAAATATGACATGGCACGTGAGGCAATGCCCAAGGTAGGATTCTACCAGTTTACCCTTTCTGGCTAGTCGTAATCCATCCTTGGCCGACCGTGACAATCAATCCAAACGACAAATAAGGTGCACCCAACAAATCCGAAACAACAATAGTAATACAAGGGATCAACGTCGGTAGAGGTAGCTAGCCTCAATGGCCAAACATAGGCTCCTGTTTTAGTCATCTTTATTTTGACACAAATGTCAAGGCTATCCACCATCGTTCTCTTAATTCATTTCAATAAATTTCGTCAATTCAACCACTACATTCTGGATATCATTCATCGCGTACACGGTTGTCAAAGTGGTTTCAATATTGAAAGAGAGTATTTCAATAAGAGACCCTGGTCTCTTTAACAACCAAACTTCATTTTACACACCGGTTGGTTCTTTTACATTTCAAAACTGTTCGTACTTGATATCAAAATAACGTATTCTTTTCACAAAAATCAAACCATTTTTGAAATCATCATATTTACTTAAAAATCACATTTTTACTTCAAAATGTCAAATTCAACTCGATATATCGATTTCTCTTGAAAACTTGATTCGAATTACAGTTTTGATTATAATCCACTTTAATCCAATTCGTATTTAAATATAAGATTTAAATATAAATATTTCACCCTTTTTACCAGCTAGAATTTTTAGAAAATAGTTTAAAATAGTTTAATAGAAAATATTTATATAGTTAAATCGAAGATAATTTTTAATATTAAAATAGTTTTCATAGTAAAATAGTTTGGAAAATAAAAATAATTGAAAATTTTAAATAATAAAGAATTTAAATCATTTATACTAAAATATTAATAAAAAAAATTCCAAAGTCAAACCGGTCAACTTCCCAATTTCCTACCCAAAACAATTCCAAATTTTGTTTCGATTTAATCGATTCAATTCTGATTCCAACTCGAATAAATTTTGATTCTGTATAAATTTTGATTTCAATTCACAAATTCATTTCACTTTCAATTTCAATTACCAAATTAATTTAAATCCCAATTTCAAATTAATTTCCAATTTCATATTCTATCTTAAATATTTTGATTTAAAAAGTTAAATCAAATTCACTTCCAATATCAAATTTTTCTAAAAAATTCCAAATTCCAAATATAATTTAATTCCAGGCTCAAATTTGAAATATCATTACATATCACTCTTTACTTAGCAATATTCGAAGTTCGAATAAAAGCCAATCCTTTAAAACAAAACCATTTCTAAAATTTACGATGTATTTCATTTACAACTTAAAAATTAAACTTCGACTAATTAAACAATCTCATTTACCAAGTTTAAATTCCAACATTTCAAGCTCCAATTCAAAATAATTCAAATTCCATAAATTTGCGTTTTAGCCTAAAATTCAATTCATTTAAATGATTTCAAACAACTTTTAAATTCATTTAATTCAACCAACCTGGTGTCTATATATAATTTTCTAATCTAGGGCCAAGTGAATGATTATTTCACTTTAATTTCAAAGATGGATATATTTCATTTCAATCCAAATAGATGTCGTAGGTATATATCATTTCAACTCATTTCTTAATTTATTCGAAATAATTTAATTTACTGATTTATATACCATAAATTATATACAGGATGATAGCATGAAGTATCAATCTAAACAAACATCTAAATTAACGACCAATAGCATCCATCACAAATAATCATCCATACAGTTAATATAATTCACAACAATTTATAATTATCAATATAGAGTATAATAATGCCAAGTAGATTTAAATTTATTTTAACAGTCAATTTAAATCCTATCAATCAATTTATATATCCATATAATGATAATTAAACGTACTAAACAACAGCCATTAAATTTCATATCACATCAGAATATAAATTTAACTAACAAAGAAATTATTTTAGTCAATTGTGAGCATAAAACACTCACCTTTCTATTTGAACTGAAAATATCTTTAGCTTCAAATAAATTCGACTTCTACTCCAAGTTGTAGCCATCGATGATACGATCCCCATGCAATTTGTTTCACCCAATCCAGATCTCGTACAAGAGAAATACAAATTAATAAACCGGCAAATCGAATTTAAATTTAAATCTACCAACTTAGTTAATTAAAATTCTAATTACCTTGATTAATCAGCTTAGGTCGAAACCATCTTCCCCATAATTACCAGAACCGACTTCCACCTTAAGCGCGCTGTCACTCCACGTAGGACGAACGCGACATTTTTTTCCAATCACAAATCGATGCCCATTCAAAACCCTAAGCTCAGCTGCCAACATCGATTGCAATCGCCGTTTCCCTTACATCGAAATCGCCATCGTCAGAGCCTCATCATCGACCTCGTGTTGCTTGCAACTGAGTCGCGACCCTCCTTGTGTAAATACCTCGCCGTGTTGCCTCCTTCACCTTTGCGTGTCGTGCGCCATCGATAAACCTAGTCGCGACCAATTATCTTTTCTTGGTCGTTTTTTCGAACGAGACTCCTTTTTTTTAAAGTCTTCGATCGTTCTTTTTTTCTTCTGGTGATTCATATAAATTAAGCTCGATTCGAAAATGAGGGTAGTGGGAGAAAGATACAGCGGTGAAAAAAAAGGGGACGTGGGTTTGACTTGTTCGAAACAGGGTGATGTAATATTTTATTATTAAAATTTGAAAATATCCGACATTTAACGTTCGAAATTTCTCGAGCTCCAAACAAAACGTGTAGCCTAGCGTTTATAATATTTTACCCCCATTCCGAACACAATGGAGCTAGTCCCGAGGTCTTATTCGATCGTATGTAAAAGTCAAGGTCGATTACTTTGATTAAATACGAAATTAAATTTCTATGCGTTTCAAGATCGCACGGCCAAACAATAAGTCCAAACGCTGCGAAACTTAAAATCCCACAATAACTCATAATTACGGATCCGATGAAACTTGTTTCGTCGATATCCGAGACGTTGGCCAAAATGACTACTTTAACTCATTAATTACAATATAAAATTTTCAACTTTAATTATTCACATTTAAATCCAATTTATATATTAACAATCTTCGTTTATATTCTGAATAACATTTAAATCAAATCCCGATATCATTTTCCATCGTCTTAAATCCAAAATCAAATTATTCAAATAATTTTCAAAAATTAAATTTTAAACAATTTAATTATCCAATAAACCAATATAAATAAATCAATAAATTTTAATTCTAACCATTTTATCCAATAATCATCTAATTTCAAAATTTAAACTAGTTAAAAATACGGGTCGTTACATAGTCCCCTACTGAAAACTATTCGTACTTGAAATGGCGTTAAGTAAAGAAATTAACACACGATGGATTTTATTTAAAACAAATCACTTATAAACCATAACAATCTTATTTGCGAAACTAATACTATGCTTCGATTACGCCACTTCGATATCAGTTTTACGAAAAATATAACTTACATATATAAACAAGTTATAAAAAATTTAAAACTCCAAAAAAATTTCTAACTCCCAGATTTACAGAAAATTTTGGCAGAGTCTCCTTTGCACGACTCGATCAGAAAAATTTTACAATTCAATATATAATACAAATATAACCAATAAACATCAAATATACATCTTATCTCAATGATGAGGCATACCGAAGGGCAAAAATGTAAAATTGCGATATTTAATCCAAGATACGTACCTTATTATTTACAATACGAGCGAGTTCGCTCGTATTAAGCAAGCAAAAGCATATAAATCCGTGTATACGCCCCCAAACGGTCTTCGTATGTACCTATCTCAACTCAGTTTAAGATATTAGTTGCATATAATGGTATAAAAGCATATATAAGTCTAATATAACCATATAACGTGAATTTTTGAGTCCAAACAATATATACAAGCACAAATACGCAACATACAACAAACATATGCAATCAAAACAGAAATAACAGTGATGTGGAACAAAAGAAACCTTCCAACTATTAATATTCACCCGGTTAATCTACTTTATTCATAACCGTGTGAATTTACATTATCCAATATCAATTTTTTTTATATTCTTTATTTATTATTAACATTCATTACATTAACATGGTAATTGATTCACTTAAATTTTATTTGTATTTAATTAAATTCGTGTTCAATTGATTTTTCATTTAATTTATTTATTTCCAATTCATTTGCATGCAATTACCAATATTAATAAATTTATATTCTATTAATTTACACTCGATTATAGTTACATTTTTTCTGCACTTCATTATCTTACTCCAATAATTCGTATAATTAATTACACTTAAGAAGTAATTTAAGTCCATAACACATTCCGTATATTTTACATTGATTCACAACCACTAATTAATATTTATTTCATTAATCATACTGATTTATATTTAATTCGTTTACTTTTAATTTATTAACATTCAACTAATTTAGTTTCAACCCATTTTCTTCCAATCAATATTGCATTCATATTTGATTTATTACAGTTTAATATATACTTACATTCAATCAATTTGTTTCAATTATTCATTTTTGTTTCATCCACTTTTAATTGGTTTACATTCCATTGATTTCTTCTAATTTATCAACATTCGTTACAAATTCATTATATTCAATTCAATTTGTGAAATTCCAATTCGTTTCATTTTTTTGTTTAACCCATTTCATATAAATTCATTTATAAAAAAATTCCACTTAACCATGCTTAAGTTAAATCTATTTTATTTCCACTTAGTATATGTTTTTATTTTTATACTAATGTCATTTACAAATCATCTAAATTTATTATAATAATTTATACAACACAATCATGGTTATTATTATTACTTCGTGCCTTGATTTATTATTAATTCATTGGTTGACTTTATCTGTTTAAATTCATACTATTAACTTACTATACATCACAATTCATATAAATAATTATTATTTTTCAATCAATTCATTTAACCTTTCTTAAGTTAATTTTAATTTATAATTTATTCCAGTAACTTATTCCATACTATATTAGTCAACATTAAATTTTTAAACTCATTCCTCTTGCATTTTTTTATCCAGTATAGATTAAATTTGATTAACCAACTTAGTTTATTTCATTTATTTTTATTCAATTCTTTACAAACTTAAATTACATTTCATTTAAAAAAATCACGTCCGCATTCATTTTTAAATCACTTTATAGCTCAAATGAAATTAATCCACTTTACTAATTTATCTAGTTTCATTTAATATCCATTTCAATTTATTTAATATTAAGTTAAACTTAAGTTATTTTAATCTATTGCTCGTTTTATTCAATCTTATTGAAGTTAAGCTTATTTTTCTTCTCTTATCATTCAGGTTCAACAAATTTAGAATTTGTCTTAGCTTAATATTTTCAAATCTATAATTATACAATTTATTCATTCAAAGTTTCATTTTATCTAGTTCATTTTAAATGCAATTTTTTTTCTTTAAGCTTCTTGCGCTAAATGTATTTTATTTACTTCATTTAACTAATTCCATTTCGTTTTACAATGTTAAGCCAATTATTTTATTTGTATCTCAACATCATCTTTCTTCCATTTGTTTAACCAAATTTTTTTAACCATTTTAAATTTGGTTTCATTTTCCTATTCAAATTTATAAGTTATAAACTCATTTCTTTTCTACTATTTTAAATTTTTACATTCAAAACTATTTTCATATGCTTATTAAATCACACATAGAATATATATATATTTTTCTGCAAAATCAAAAACTTGTTTTAATTGAAAAATAAATTTATTTTGGTAGAAATTTTCACTTAGAAACTCGAAAATGAATATTGATGATGCCGCAGTCTTCCCCGGCATTATTTCCCAAGACCAAATGAGTTTATTGCCTTTTTATTTCTACAAAAATCCTTTTAATATATTTTCCTAGTCAAAACTCTTTCATATAATACTATTATTAAATTTTTAAGGCTTGAAAACAGTTTTGATAACAAAAGGATTGTAAATTCAAAATTCTCAAAATTTTAAAATCATTTCTATATGTTAGCTATATTATATATATACTTAAACAAATTTTCTTAGCTTATTATCGAAATATTCCATTTATTTACAAATCGGTCATTTTAAACAATTCTTACTGCAATTATATTTTAATTCAATTTAATTATCAATGCTTAATAAAATAAAATTCATTAATTATTCGTTTTAATTTTAATTCAACTAATAATTGATGATCATTAAATGTTATCAACAACAATTTCATTAAAAATTTCCATTTTATATAGATAATATAGTTTAGGAAAAATTATTTCATTTACTCCATTTTGAAAATAATATTATGTCGACTTGCCTCATTTAAGTTTTAGAAAAACCTATCGATAATATGGCGTCCCACACATCGATCATAATTTATAAACCACTCAAGGGATAAGTAAACACAATATAAAATTATTTATAACACTAACAAGTATGCTCTCTTATATGTATACTCTCAAACAGACTCATTCTAGGGTATTGCTACCCTATCTCTAATGAGTCAAACCCCATAAAACCAAGGTTATCGCTAAATCTTCGCTCTGATACCAACTGTGACGACCCACACTTCGGAAGGTTTAAATCGACAATAATCCAAACACGTTCAACTTAAACAATCTGGAACGTAGATAAGCAATGGGGTTAAATAAGAAAAGTAAGAAGAGAAGAAAAAACATAGAATCTCACAGCGGAACGATAAAATATAATAATCAAATAAACAATTAATAAATCTATTTACTATACATTTGATTTTAAATCTTTACACATTTATCAGAGTTATATATAAATACATCAGGAATGAATGATCAATATAGCCGAATAGCATAATGTATGGAATAGTAATAATAATATACCAAGCTTCGTCTTCGTCCTCTAGATAATAGTCTTCAATGCGTTGAAAACTCAGGACTAGCCCAAGCATAATGAAAAGACAAAACACTCGAGTCAGGACTAAAATACTCTTATGTAAATCAAATCAGTATCACAAATATGAGTGCAATGACTTAAGAGATGTTACGGGATTTTCCATCTCCTAAGGATCCGTTAAACAATTTATATATAGTAGTATACGCTATAGTAGATAATGTCTATTAGTAAAATAAATATCGAAATAGCGTTAAGGCTTTACATTGATCACCTTAACACATTTTTATAGTTTTAAACCAAAATCGTAATGGGCTCGTATAGGATAAATATGACATGGCACGTGAGGCAATGCCCATGGTAGGATTCTACCAGTTTACCCTTTCTGGCTGGTCGTAACCCATCTGTGGCCGACCGCGACAATCAATCCAAACGACAAATAAGGTGCACCCATCGAATTCGAAACCACAGTAGTAATACGAGGGATCAAGTCGCTAAAGGTAGCTAACTCAATGTCTAGACATAGGCTACTAATTTAGTCATTTTTATTTTGACACGAATGTCAAGATTATCCATCATCGTTCTCTTACTTCATTCAAGTGAACGTCGCTAATTCAACCACTACATTCTGGATATTGTCCACTGCATACACGGTTGTCAAAGTGTTTCCAATATTGAAAGAGTATTTCAATAAGAGGCCCCTGTCTCTTTAACAACCAAACATCATTTTACACACCGGTTGGTTCTTTTACATTTCAAAACAATTCATACTTGATATCAAAATATCATATTCGTTTCACAAAAATAAAACCGTTTTTGAAATCATCATATTTACTCAAAAATTGCATTTTTATTTCGAATGTCAAATTCAACTCGATATATCGATTTCTCTTCAAAACTTGATTCGAATTACAGTTCTGATTATAATGCACTTTACTCCAATTCGTATATAAATTCAAAATTTAAATATAAACATTTCACCCTTTGTACCAGTTTGAATTTTTAGAAAATATTTTAAATAGTTTAAAATAGTTAAAATAGTTTAATAGAAAATATATAAATAGTTAAATCGAAAATAATTTTCAATATAAGAATAGTTTTTGTAGTAAAATAGTTTGGAAAATAAAAATAATTGAAAATTTAAAGAATAAGGATTTTAAATCATTTATACTAAAATATTAATAAAAAAATTCCAAAGTCAAACAAGTCAACTTCCCTATTTCCTACCCAAAACAATTCCAAATTCCATTTCGATTTAATCGATTCAATTCTGAGTACAACTCGAATAAATTTTGATTCCATATAAATTTCGATTTCATTTCACAAATTCCTTTCACTTTAAACTTCCATTTCTAAATTAATTTAAATCCCAATTTCAAATTAATTTCCAATTCCAAATTCTATATTAAATATTTTGATTTAAAAACTTAAATCAAATTCACTTCCAAAATCAAATTTTTCTAGGAAAATCCAAATTTCAAATATAATTCAATTTCAAGCTCAAATTTGAAATATCTTTACATATCACTCTTTACTCAGTAATATTCGAGGTTCGAATAAAAGCCAGTCCTTTAAAACAAAACCATTTCTGAAATTTATGACGTATTTCATTTATAACATAAAAATTTAAACTTCGAATAATTAAACATTCTCGTTTACCAAATTTAAATTCCAACATTTCGAGCTCCAATTCAAAATAATTCAAATTCCATAAATTTGATTTCTATTCTAAAAATTAATTCATTTAAATAATTTCAAACAACTTTTAAAATCATTTAATTTAACCATCCCGGTGTCCGTATATGATTTCTTACCCAGGGCCAAGTGGATAATTATTTCACTTTAATTTCAAGGATGGATATATATCATTTAAATCCAAATAGATGTCATAGGTATATATATCATTTCAACCCATTTCTTAATTTATTTGAAATAATTTAATTTACAGTTTTATATGCTATAAATTATATACAGGATGATAACATGAAGTATCAATTTAAACAAGCATCCAAATTAACAACCAATAGCATCCATCACAAGCAATCATCCATACAGTCAATATGATTCACAACAATTTATTATTATCGATATCGAGTATAGTACTGCCAATTAGATTTAATTTTTTTTTAACGGTCAATTTAAATTCCATCAATTGATTTATATAACATATAATGATAATTAAACCTACCAAACAATAGCCAGTAAATTTTATATCACTTCAGAATATAAATTTAACTAACAAAGAAATTATTTTAGTCAATTGTGAGCATAAAACACTCACCTTTCTATTTGAATTGAAAATATCTTTAGCTTCAAATAAATTCGACTTTCCCTCCAAGCCATAGCGTTCGACGATACGCTCCTCATGCAATTTTTTTCGCCCAAACCCGATCTCGTACAAGAGAAATACAAATTAATAAACAAGCAAATCGAATTTAAATTTAAATCTACCAACTTAGTTAATTAAAATTCTAATTATCTTGATAAATCAGCTTAGGCCCAAACCGTCTTCCTCGAAATTACCAGACCAGACTTCCGCCTCAAGCGTGCTGCCACCCCATTCAGGACGAACGCGACACTTTTTTCGATCGCAAATCGATGCCCGTTCAAAACCCTAGGCTCAGCCGCCATCGCCGATTGCAATTGCCATGCCCTTACATCGAAATCGCCGTCGCCAAAACCTCATCATCGACCTCACGTTGCTTTCCACTGAGTTGTGACCCTCCTAGTGCCGACACCTAGCCGTGTCACTTCCTTCCCCTTTGTGTGTCGCATGCCATCGATAAACCTAATCACGACCAACTATCTTTTCTTAATCATTTTTTTCAAACGAGACTCTATCTTCGATCATTCTTTTTTTTTATAGTGATTCATATAAATTAAGCTTGATTCGAAAATGAGGGGAGTGAGGGGGAGAGAGATACGGCAATGGAAAAAAAAGGGGACGTGGGCTTGACTTTTTCGAAACAAGGTGTTGAGATATTTTATTATTAAATTTCGAAAATATCTGACGTTTAATGTCTGAAATTTCTCGAGCTCCAAAAAAACGTGTCGCCTAGCATTTATAATGTTTTACCCCATTCTGTACACAATGGAATTAGTCCCGAGATCTAAATCGATCGTATGCGAAAGATAGCTTTTCAATGTCGATTATTTTGATTAAATTCATAATTAAATTTCAATACATTTAAAGCTCGCACGGCCAAACAACAAGTCCAAACGCTGCGAAACTTGAAATCCTACAATAACTCACCATTACGGACTCGATGAAACGGGTTTCGTCGAAATACGAGATACCGGCCAAAATGACTATTTTAACTCGTTAATTAAAATATAAAATTTTCAACTTTTAATTATTCACATTTAAATCCAATTTTAAATATTAACAATCTTTGTTTATATTCTGAATGACATTTAAATCAAATCCTGATATCATTTTCCATCGTCTTAAATCCAAAATCAAATTATTCAAATAATTTTCAAAAATTAAATTTTGAACAATTTAATTATCCAATAAACCAATATAAATAAATCACTAAATTTTAGTTCTAACCATTTTATCCAATAATCATCTAATTTCAAAATTTAAACTAGTTAAAAATATGGGTCGTCACACCGACCCTAATTTTTGCACTTGGAAGGAAAATGAGTGGAAGTGACAACATTTTTAATCAAATGAGGAGAATAATTCGGTCATACACCAGGAAACAATCTTCGAAAAAGAAATGATAAATGACCTTGATAGTCACACATATAAGTGGAGTAGGATTATAAATGAGGCTTGCCATTCAAGGGAAAACTATGGATACATGGAGAAATCTTTAGTTGAAGAAGTAAGGTAGATAAAAGAGCTACCCAGTGGAAATATAAGATCATCATGGAATTTCCAACTAAAACCATAAAACTGAGAGAAATTCCCATGAAATAAGAACAACGAGTGATAAAAAGAAAACCTACTCTTCAAAACGAAGCATTTGAACAAGCTGCAAAAGAATTAGACGTCGATCAAAGATGGGTCAAAAGTCAGTGCTTCGTAGAGAGTATAATCTTATAGCATCAATTGAAGAGATCTATGTTAAAAGCAGGGAGGAACTAAATTATTGGCCTTCTCAAAAGAAAAAACCAAGGTTTGAAAGAAGATCCAAAGGATCAAATTGTGGCTTCAATCTTATAAACAGACATGATACCAGTCAATGTAAAGTACTCAGGAAAATGGTCCTACCCTTTTTAAAATAAGGAAAGTTGAAAAAATTTATAATGGATTGATCAAGTAGTGAAATAAAGGCTCCATTCTCAAAATAAGAACAGTCTACATGACCAGGAGAAGAAATCTCCTTAAACTTGGACTACCTAAAAAGGGAGGCTACCAATAATGGTAGAAAGCCCTTGGTCGCGCGAAGATGGCCAAGTCAAGGAACCTCCTAGAGGGAGAGCGTAAGCCTTTATCCGTGCCAAAACTAGAAATGGCTAGGTTAAAGCAGCACAAGCCCTTATTCGCGTCATGCTATGGCCAGGATAAGGCAACTCCTGGAGGGAGGATGGGTAATCCCTTAGTCCCACCACACTATGGTTGGCAAAGGTACCGAATAATCTCTTAACCTTGTCGTGTTATGGCCAGGTTAAGGCACTTCCTGAAGGGAGGTTGGGTAAGTCCTCGGGCCCTACTTCAGAATAAGCTAGTCGAGCGAACCAAAAATCCCAGAAAAAATGTTCGGCGGACTAAAGAAAGTCCATGCATGAAGTAGGCACCGCCAGAAATAAGCATAGCTTAAAATAGCAACCACCAAAAATTCGGTAATTTCAAAGATGACTAATAGCCTGAGATAAGCTCTGCTTAAATAAGCATAAAACCGGACAAAAGAGTCCTCACCTGAAATAGGCCAAAAGCAAATGATCAATGGACAAAAAAACTCGGGCTCGAGAAAGCAAAAGCATGCATGACATCCTCAATGCTTGAAGATGGCACATTCAATAGAAAGAATTCTTGAGCTTCTACTAGAAATGGTATTCTGGTCTCCTATTATTAATTACCAAAAATTGTATTCTGTTCTTCTATTACTAATTACCGAAAATGGTATTCCGGTCTCCTATTATTAATTACCAGAAATGAAATTCTGGTCAACTATTATTAATTTCCAACAATGGGATTCGGAAGTTCTATCATTAAGTATCTAAAATGAATTTTTGGACTACTACTAGCAAATATCAAAAAAGAATATTCCAACCATCTATTATTTATTACCAGAAGCGGTTTTTTTAGATTTCCATTATCGGAATTGAACTAGATTACTGGCCTTTTGTTACTTACTATTAAGATGTACATTCCCGTTCTTTCAACACTTATTACCAGAGATGACATTTTTGACATTTATTACTTATCAAAAATAATATTCTAGCTTTCCATTATTAATAGTACTTTGGACTTCTATTACTACAAACGAAATTCTGGAAATGGCATTCTAGTCTTCTATCACCTATTACCGAGAATGATAGTTCGGTCTTTTATTGCTCATTGTCAGGCTAAGTCCCTAACCCTTCATTTTTAACTATTAAATATTATATTCTAAACTTCAATTACCCAGATTCTGAGATGGGTTTTCTGGTCTTCTGATACTGAATACCTAGGTGAATTCTTGGTCTTTTACTAATTATCAAGTACCGCATTGGGTATCCGGACCATTATTATCTAGTTACTACATACGGTTTTCGTGACTTTTACTATTAATTTCAGATTAGAAATCGCGGTATCTTATCAGAAAATATGAATTTCTATCCTTATGATGACCATCATTGGAAAAGATACAGCAGGGTTCTATTGCTTACCATCAAGGGAATGCATTTAAACCTTCTAACTCTCCATCGCCTATTACCAGAATAAACCAAAAAAGAAACTGCCAAATTATCTCAATATATTCTAATATCCGAATATGGGTCCGGTGATATCTTGTAAAATTCATTATTGATGATGCTTAGACAACTGGTTATTGAAACCCAATCCAAATGCACAATCTTTGGGTTCTTATTTACCTCAAGTAACTTGACTAAGTCAAGGAATATTAGCAGAAGAAGATTATTGCCAAAAGAGTCTCCTAATGGAAACTTCAGACCTTCTTTATTCTTAGATCCTCTAGATAATGGAAAATGAATTCAAAAACCACCTTATTGAGATCTCTGTCATAAATGTCCCATCAAGGTCTTCATTGGGTAAATATTAAATTTTGATGATTGTGTACAACCTAACATTAACTATTCTCAGGAATGTCGAACAAGAGAAAGGAACTAATCTATATTCATCCCTCATTATCGATAAAGATGGGACTTAAACATTTTTAGTGAATTGCTTTTCATATAATTGTTACAATGGCTTGCTAATCCAAGCAAATAATGGTTTTAAGATTAAATTATCGATTTCCAACTAATAATTAAAGAATACTATGCTACATGTTTTGCAGGAAAGGTAGGATGGTAAAGAATCTAGATTCGCTTAATTCGAAGAGGAGTCATGGATTGGAACGAAAAGCTTAGAGACACATCAATCTCCAAGAGGCATATCTGAATCAAAGGTAAACAAGGTGTAAACAAAGATAACGAAACATGTAGCATGTGCAACACTATAAGTATTACATTATGCTGCATAGCATTACTAAGGTATGTAAAAACACATCTTATATATAAATTGTGATATTCATGATCTCATCAATCATACTAGCAAAACAAGTCTCTTTATTTCAAAAATAAGAACTCATATTAGAGTATGTTAATTGTTGAAACTAGTTGTTACTAATAAGATAGAATAACCCAGTCTAGACTGGTAATTGGTGTGTATTTGCTAATTTCCTTTCTCGGTTAGAAGGGTACTATAGTGTAACTATCAATCAATGTCGAATAAAATATCTCAATATTATTTGAAAGGAATTTTCCCTCTACCTTCAAAAGAAGCTGGGTAAGAAGGGGGTGTTCCACGTACAAAAACCATTTACCCTAGGGCAACCAATATTAGGTCATTTTGAAAAGAGGCCTTCATCTGTATAGCATGTTAACTAGGTTGGCTTATTAAGTAGACATGATTACGGTACATATAGTTTGGAATAACATAGTATACACTAGTGAAATATAAAGTACGTAATAAGATATGTATATTATTCATAGAATAAATACTTGAACCCATTTATAATCGCTCCCCCAATTCATATGAAATGGACTTAGAAAGAAATTTGAGAACAAACTTAGACTTATAATGCCTGAGCCATTTAAGGAATTTTTTTGACAAATAGTCTGATTCAGAGAAAATGATAATGTGCACCAAGATTTAGGGCCAGTCCTAATTTACATGAAAATAGAAATGCAAAAGTAAAACTCTAACTGAAATTTACCCAAATACTAAAATTTTAGAGTTGAATGTTGAAAGTGTACTTTACATAAAAAGCAATAAAAGTGTCCCTATCAACTTGTCATCCAGCGGAAGGTTAAGAGTTCACCACTCTTTCTCAAAAAGCGTTGAGTCATGGCCATCGTTTGTGAAATTTCGTCAAATAAGACTTAACCAACAAATGCTTTCAAATCAAAGGTGAAACGTTAATCATACAAAAAGACAAAAACATTTAATGATGAACCTATGGAAATATGAGAGAGCGTATATGACTTCGCGCCAAAAATCTCTACTAGAAATCCATTCGTCTTCCTTCACTTTCCCTTCTAACTTTTATTACAAAAAAGGGCATCAATGGTTGCTTGCAATCTCCATCAAATTTATCCTGATTTTATCAATGTGGAAGCACTACACCGTTGTTGCTGCTTTGCATTAGACTTAACCTAATTTCCCTAATCCATATGTAAAGGCAACATTCCCTAACTTTTCGATCTGGCCACAAATGCATTCTAGATGGATTTGGCCATCTGGGATGTTTCTAAAGAAAATCCTGCGTCAGTAACCTACTCTCCCTGTCAACCTATATGGATTGAACGCATCGTTATCAACCCCTCGATTTGGTACCTAACCTTCCAACTTTTCCAGAAAAGCTGTAGGGAAAAAGGGGAAAGAAATCATCTGGCTACTTTAGACACCTTCGATGATCAATTCTAGGATGCTAGTGTAATTTTGAATATGTACATATTAACTGATCATTTTGGAAAGTGTAATGAGAAGTAATATCCATATCTGTGAATATTTAGATGTTTTAGTTGAATTTCTTAAGTTATATTATATAGCTGAAAATGTGCTTATGTATTTGTTTCTTGGTTATATGGTGTTCGATGTTTTAGTTGAATTTCATAAGTTACATCATATAGCTGAAAATGTGCTTATGTATTTGTTACTTGGTTTATGGTGTTCTAATGAACAGAAAGGATTCAGAAGGTTTAGTGACGCAACATAAATTCCTTTCAAAAAAAATAACTCGAGGTTACCAAAATGACATTTAAATGGATCTCGGGTCATACTATTAATTTGATACTAAGATCCGTTTTAAACCTTACTAGAATAAATGATGATGAATGAATAAGTAGGAAAGATAGCCTAAAATTTTTAAATTAGGATTAAGAAATGACCTCCTTGTTTTAAAGAAGGTCAGATTGTTTGAAAAGGACTCTTTTACTTGTACTTGGAATTTACGTTTACAGGAAAATGAGGCTTAGAGAGGATGGCTTGAAATGTCAAGAGCATCCCTTCGCATGAGGGGGGGCAAATGTTACGCAACAAATTCACCTTCCACGTAAACCAGAGAGTCTTAAACAAAAGATGGTAGAGAAAACATTCAGAGTAGACCTTTCGAAGAGATCAAAGGGATGCAGCTAGCAAAATCAGATGGCTCAAGGTCTTTTGAGAAGACAGAGGAAGCATGGGCATACGACCCTACGACAACCTTTCCGAAAGCACAATAAGCCTTTCGGGCCAAATAATACACCTACGGGATACCTTTTGATGGTACCGAAAGGTTTAGATAAAAATAGTGTTCATAAGTCAACAGAAACAACCTTCCTCCATCGCCCAGGGAAGATACAACTTTAGGCAATAGTCAAGCAGGAAAAAGCGACCTTCCACTATGGCCAAAGGGTTCGCAAAGGCAATAAACCTTTCGGTGCGATCGAAAGGTTCACGTGCTATACATATAAAAAAACCTTCCGTTAAGGGGAGAAGGTTCGTGAAAATAAATAAGGAAAATACCCTTCGGCAGCATTCAGCAGGCCATGATAATTCATAATAAACAATCCATCCATCAAGAATGGTAGGCCCACAACTGTCTACAAGAAGCAATCTACCGGCAAGATCAAATGGTTTGCAATGGCATATTAGAGGCAACCATTCGTTCTCGACGAAGGAAAAGCGGGGGAGCGCCGCTTGCACCTATAAATAAGACCTAAGGTGTCCTATTTTGGGGGATTTTTTCCTCTTCATATTCTCGTTTTGTAACTTGTAAATCAAAGCTCTATAACCCAAATTTGGTATTGATTTGGGAAAATCTAATAAAAAGAGAAGTCCATTCAAGGATTAGAGGGAAGTCTCGAAATTTGCTCTTTTTCTTTATAGTGTATCTTCATCTTTGCTGGTCTAATCACAACTTTCAGGTACAATACCTACGAAAGGTCCATATCAACAAAAACAAAGATATTCTTTCTTGAACGATCTTCATAACCCTTCGGAGACCTCTAGGTTGTGGCCTAAACTCTTCAGACCTAAAGGGAGCTTACCAAAATTGGTATGCACAGGACCTTTCGGAGTAATAAAATCTAAGGGTCAAATCTTTCGCCAAGTATCATAATATGTCGAATCCCACCAACCTTAGCATCAATCCGAATTTCAAATATCGGCTTGTCCAACCATTCAGCAAAGAACCAAGTTAACTCCCTAAGTAAGATAAACTAAGGAAATCAGATCCTGACCAGGGAGAAAGCTTCTGGGAGGAGTCTTATAAAGGTTTAATCAGATCAGATACCCTTCTACGTTAATTCAACGAGACCGAAAAGACTTTTCTCCTTCTAAATCTTGTATCTAAGCCTTCTTGACCCTATCAAGAAGTTAGGCTTTGAGTTTAATCCCGAGTTGAGAGGTAGAGAAATTTCTACATAACATTAACCTTTCGGCATAGCTCCGATTAATACTATCACTTGAGATAGCACAGAGTTATCAACTGAACATTTTCCATTTCCCCTTTTGAGATCCCATCTTCCACCATTTCTCAATAACTCTCCTACTTGGACTCATCACAATGTTGACCATAAATTTTGTCAACATGAGCCAAAAATTTTGACACCAAAAGGTTTCTCCTTTTTTTGAACAACACGAAAGCAAATGGAGACTAGAACGGTCCCTTTGAAAGCTATAGTATGCCTTTCGAATCGGACGAAACCAAAGTAGTCCAGGAGGGTTCCGCATCAGATCGCAAACAAGAGCATAGGCATAACCAACATCATCAAAATTAATGAACAAGAGTTATCGATAGATTCGAAAGCACTTACAAGACAACCCAAAGAAGAGGAGTGCAACCATACCTTTCGACGAAGGCAACAACATGCTTAAATCTTTCGGCAGCCACCTTTCGACCTAGTCGGAAGCATCAGGGTTGGAAGGTGCTGACCCGCATCTATAAAAAAGACCAAGGGGTCAAATTTTGGGGCTTCCAATCCCTCTCATTCCAAATTTTTATTTCTTCAATAAAAATTGTTGTAATACTAATTACTAGATTAATTTGGGTATTTGGAAGCAAAAGTGACACCTCTTTCTTATAAAAGGGAAGTTTTAAGTATTTTAGATTACTTATCATTTTATAAAAGCTCTTGTCAGTTTCGCACTTGTGTTGCAGGTTTCGTCTTCATCGAAAGGCCATTGTCGATACAGTTGAAATCTAGTAAGATATAAACCACTATAGGTTCGTACTCTAAGTAATCTTACTTCGCGTTTAGGCTTACGACGAGGTCGAAAACAAGTCACAACTTGCTCAAACCATCAACTAATATAAAGAGCTTGAGGTTCAAGCTTTTGACATGGTCGAAATCCTTTACCCATAACACTACAGCTTGAGAGTACTAGTTCAAATCTAAGTATGTTAAGCTCATAGCTTCCGATAGAGTCGAAACCTCTACCTCAAATTCCTAGATTAGGTTCTAAACACCTAAACCATCATTCCATTAACAGAGTTGCAACCTCTATCTCAAATTCAAGGATAAAATCTCAATCAACCAATAATCAAAGCTTTCGATAAGGTCGAATCCAGTTAGGAGAAACCTTATCCAGAGCATTTCATCTATTTCAAGATGGAAAGCTTTCGAAAGAGATTCCACACAGTCTTAATATAGTCGAAAGGTCATTAAGCTCGAAACCCATCCCTTTCGACACATTTAAAAGGTCCGACTAAGCAATTCCTGTCTACTAAGTCCTATTCAAGAGAAAAATCAAAAAGGAATTCATATCTACCATTATACTCTTCTTGTCTAAAGGATACTTCTCATTCCTCTTCTTAACTTTGGGGTGTTTACAAGAAATCTTGTTAACATTTTTTGCACTAGAAGGAGGGTTCAAACCTCCGACTTGGTTAATTCCCCAATTCTACTATTCTCTAATCCCATTTAACCCTATCTCAAGTTCATCTACATTAGTTTTGTCATGGCCAGAAGGATAAAAAGATTTAAACAAGGGTCATCTGAACCCCACTTGGAAAGATTCTCCCAAATAATCATTAAAGATTCCAACCAAGATGAAGAGCAAAGATTAAGGCTAGAATCTCTTAGAATTATAAAACTTATGATCCTAAGAAATGGAGTCTAAATCCTTTTCTTGTTGGCCCTGTCCCCATCTTTTGCACTAGGAAAGAAAACAAATGAAACTGACAATATCTTTAATCCAATGAGAAGAACAATCCAACATTATTCTAAAGGCACTATCTTTCAGAAAGAGATAATGGATGATTACAATGCCTTTGCACATAAGTGGCAACGAACTACAGCAAAAGCACTTTCCAATTCAAGAAATTCAAAGGGTGGTTAAAAAAAGCAATCGAAGAGTGTGAAATAATAAGGCCAAGAAATAAAAAGTCTAAAGACCATCTGCAAGTATTAAGTCTCAAGTTTGGATTTCCAAAAGAGTGCAACTTGTCAACTTCCATAGAGAATGTCTACTTGATTAAAAAGGATGAGCTTAACTACTGGCCATCAAGGAAAAAGAGGCCAAAACATGAAGGAAACTAGGAAGGATTCTAATGTTATTACCACATGATGAATGGCCATAAAACTAACCATTGTAGAGCCCTGGAGGGGATGATCATAAATTTCTTTTGACAAGGAAAGATCAAAGAATATGTAAAGAGAATTTGAGAAAGGATCAATAAAGAGTTTCTTTTCAAAGAAAAATCTACATGGTTGGGTGTGAAATGCTCCAAATATTTGGATGCTACCAAAGATGGTAGTCTACCTAAGATGATAGAAAAGCCTTTATCCACGTCGAGTTGGCCAGGGAAGAGCACCTCCTGGAGGAGGGACGGGGTAAGCCTTTAGCCATGCCATAAGATGGTCAGGTTAAAGCATCAGACAAGCCCTTATCTGTGTCGCGCTATGGCCTAGGTAAGGCACCTCCTAGAGGGAGGATGGAGTAAGCCTTCAGTCATGCCATAAGATGGTCATGTTAAAGCACTGAACAAGCCCTTATCTTCACAGCAAAAGGGCCAGGGTAAAGCATCTTCTGGAGGGAGGACGGAGTAAGCCTTTATCCAAGCCATAAGATGGCTCGGGTAGAGCACTGAACAAGCTCCTGTCTGCACTGCAAAAGGCCAGGGCGCCTCCTGGAGGGAGTTCGGGTAAGTCCTTGATTCTAGTCCCTAAGATAAGCTAACTAAGAGCATCGAACAATAATGGACTAAGACACCCAAGCCCAAGCAGAAGCCCATTAAACAATGGACTAAGATGTCCAAACCTAAGAAGAGGCTCATTCTATCATGGACGTAGACGTCCAAGCCCAAGAGAAGGCACATTCAACAATGGACAAAGATGTTAAGCCCGAGAAGAGGCTCATCAAATTATGAATTAAGATGTTCAAGCCCCAAGAAGAGGCATTTCCAATTATGGATTAAGACATCCATACTTAGGAGCCAACTAGAAAAACCGCTTCTGTATAAGACCTGAACGGTTCACACATCAAAGGATTAGAATAATGTTCCACTTATAGTAACCAAATCTGGGTTTTGGGACTTCTATTTCTAAACATCATTATTAATACCCGGATCTAGATCATGGGTTTCTCGTATTAGAGTATCATCTATTAATACCCGAATCTGGGTTTTCGGCCTTTCATGTCTAAATGTCGTCAATTAGTACCCAAATATGGGTTTTGGGTCTCTATCGATCACTGATTATCTTAATATACCTGAATCTGGGTATCGAGATAATTACTTATTTACGCCCTAATTGGGGTGTAAAATTTCAATAATGGATTTCTATTTATCTATCAAAAATGTCCGAATGTGGGTAAAAAATACTCTCAAGTGAATCATTGTTATAAGTCTTCGTTGATACTTGAATCCATGTCTCGGATTTCTAAATTTTCAAATTTCACTAAGAACCAAGAATGGGACAATGGGATTCTATTACAAATATTCAGGCAAGGATTTATTGATTCAATCCCTTATTAACTATTTCTTGAAGAATTATTATCATATACCCTTTTGATAAGGCGAGATTTCTTATCAATAAATCTTAGATATTCCAACCGAATGGTCGAAGTTAAATTCTTGATTATCACTCATCATGGTTTCAAGATGGGATATAAATGTTAGTTCAAATTACTTTCCATGCAATTAACAAGATCATTTGTTAATCTAAGCAAATGTTGTACATAGACTGATATGAAAATTTCAAGCTTAAAATTAGAGATATTTTTTGCTTCATACATTGCAAGAAAATCATCACAGAAAAGGAAATGAAAGATTTAGCAAATATGAAAGTGAGGAATGAACTACCAAAAAGAGTCTCAGAAAAGACATTACAGAAAGGAATTACAAATCAGGTGATATTTACAAAATTTATAAGATTTGCTTAAGTCATGAGATAATTTACAAAATTAAAATGTTATCTACATATGTATAAGATGAGTTTATACATATCAAACATACAAATGAGTTATAAGTCTTTAGTAACCTTGTCAAGAGTCTCAGCAATTGAAGGATCCACTACATGGCGAATCACGGTGCAGAGAACTTCTTTGAGCTTCTTTTCTTTCTTCCTTACTCTATCTTTGTCATCGATCGCTTCAATGTTAGTACTCAAAGCATGGTTAAAAGCTCTATTTGCAGCCCTAAGGGTCTTGTTATCCCTTTCTAGCTCCGCAGCGTGCTTCTGGAGGAAGTATTTGTCGCGTTCGAGCTTTTAAACTTTGGGGCATACTCATTTATGTTCTGAGAATATTTCACCTTTGTTGCTCATTAAAATACATTGCTATTTCAAACTTAACTCCCATGCACCAACTACCCATGGCGTTCTCATCTAAGATGAAGGTGGGTCGAGCATTGTAGGGAATTTCTCAACCACGAGTTATGTTGACCTTGTAGGTTTTGTAGCTGAAGGAGTAGCATGAGGGATCGGTAGATCAATGCTTGAAATATTATCCCCCATGGTAAATTCCAATGAAGCACATTGTGCCCGACTATCCTACAGCTTCAATTGCAAGTCATTTATTTGTTGTATAAGCTCTAACATCTTGTGATCAAAGTCGATTGAGGGATTTGTCTTTACTTGTCTCTTAAGTGCGAATCGTCCTTACTTTTAACTTTAGCCTCAAGATAGGCAATGTTATCTTTTTGATTGCTGGTGATGGTTTTTTGAAGAAAATATCTTTTATGCCATTTCAAAGCTCCAATATTGCCACCGAAGCATTCAAATAAAATATCATCGCTAAGCATAATACCTCCACTTAATTTCAATAATTTCTCTCTATGAGCATCGACACGGGACGATAAATTAAAGGAAAGAGAAACTGTTGATAGTTATAGGTCCAATTTAAATGGATAGAAACAAAACAAAGTTAAAATCAGAATGAAGAATTTCTTTATTATTGTAATAAAAGATTACGATTCGAACAATAACAAAGTCAAAGAAAGTACAAAAATAATCAGTTCACATCTAAAGTTTAGAAACTACGTTTTTAATTTTGTCTAATGAGTTGGTAGAAAGATTAATAATATAATCAAAAGGAATATTTAGGCCCTCCAGGGTTAACACTATGGGACATTTGCTATTGTCCCACTCCAGACTGAGGGACTATCATGGCCGCATATTAATTTCCTATGGAGTGTATTGATTTCTTTAAGAAATGTCTCTTTCTCATCACTAAGAAAATCGAACCGTAGATGAGGGTATTCCAAGTGAAGTTTTTGTAAATCATTAAGGAAGCAGTATCCTTCTAATTTTGAAGATTTTAAGATCAATGCCATTTCAAGATAAAATCGTATCAATTTGACGTATTGGCTTAGATGGTCTCTAGAAACAAGGCAACTTAATGAACAGTCGCTCTGAAATAATATAATAAAGCGGAGCTAAGCATAAAAGAAAAAACCGAAACAAACATTTATAAATAGATATCTCGTTACATTTTTTACAACTATTCATCTGGCTCATATAATACGTATTTAGAAAACAATTGAGATACAAATTTGTTCTTGTAATACTTAAGGTTTTTTGAGGTAGATTTTGGGGAATCGGTCTGAGCTGCAGTAAATTCCAACAAGCCCCAGGATGCGGGTCAGATTCGGATTCATCCAAATATCTCTTGTGAAAATGTCCACGAAGAACCCCACTGAATTCGCCCAGTATGAAGAATCGATAATTGAATGTCTACAATAAGCTTCATACAAAAAGTTAACCGAAATATCTCTCTCTACAATTAGCATCCAAAATAAAGTAATTAACTCCTGATTTTCCTCTAAGAAAGTGTCATACCAGAGGTGCGCTCTCTTTGCTAAGGGAGCATCCCTATGATGTTTGAAAGACGCCAGCATTGAAGCACTCCTATCAAACCTATGATACTTTTCAGAGAGTACATTATGCTCCCTTATCTTCATATCTAACTCACTTATATAAATTCTTTATTTCAGCATGTTTTCCCTCAAGTTTTGTCTTATAGGGAAGGGTAGACTTCGTCCTTATCTAAAATGAATGATTTTGCACTAATTGTTAACTTCGAAGAGGAAGATATTTAAACAAAGAATCCTATACATGAGATACCGGGACATAAACTTGGGAGACATGCCTTTTCCCTTTAGGATCTTCGGCTTGAACATGAGCGGGCTCATCCTCTAAAGGAGCTGAAAGCCTGGGGGATTCAGATGGAGCATCCTTCCAGAGAGATGGCTCTTTTTTAGAAGACTTGGCTTTCACCACCATCCTTTTTAGAAGTTCCAAAAGGACCCCCTCTATCTCCATCAGAACCTTGGTCGCCGGTGGGGTTATCATAATTATCACCATCATTATCATCGCCATCGTCCTTGCCTTCCTCCGCGGCAGCATCATCCTTATCACCCTCATCATCGGAGTCTGATTCAATATCAAAAAAGGGAACACCAAAAGAAAGGATCTCAGAGGCATTGATTTTCTCCTCGTCCGTAGGTTCAATCTCTTGCTTCATCTGATAATCTTGCCCTTTACTCTATCAACTGGGACAGAATCAAGCGAAGGGAGGCTGAAACAAGACATTTCTTGAAGTTTTCGGCATAGGAAAGCACGAGGACTTCTTCATAAGATTTCAGCAACATTTGCCCAAGAGTAACGCCAATAAATTGAGATACTCGTTGCTTAGCGTCGGTAATGGTATTGACAGCGAGTTTTAATGAAGTCTTGGTCGCTTTGGACTTTGCTTTCATAGAATTGTTCTTTATAGCTAAACGAGCTTTCTCTTCTTTGGAGTATTTTAAAGTAAGCTCCATGGCAAATTTTTCATAAGCAAGAAGTTGACAAGCCTGTCTTTCTACCGAGAGATCGGTTTCGGATTAGGTAAGAGAAGATTTTAATCATTCTAGCTCTAAGGAAGCTTCATCTCTAGCAGTGGAAAGAGAAGATACTTGATTTTCAAGGTTAGAAATTTCCTCCTGAAATTTGGAGGATTCGGTAGAAAATTTCGATGCGTGTTCATTTAAAGATAACCAACTGTTAGAAATCTGAAAGGTGAAATGCAACACGAGTTAGTGATTTAGAGAAACCAAAGCATGATAAGGTCAATCAAAATGGAACTTACCGGAACTTTTTCCTCAATCAAAGGGCAGTAGTGTCCCACCAAATCAGGAACGATTGAAGGCAGGTGGATAGAGGTAAAAGATTCAGAATGTAAAATAGACTTAGCAATCTCTTCAAATTTAATAGAAGGAGGAGTTGAAGACGATGGCTTCAAAAGAATTTTCTTTATATAAAGGGATACCTTCAAAGCCAGTTGTATTTTTTGAAGTGCGGTTGGAGAATCAGATTTGGAAATTCGAGAAGGAGGGTCGATCGGTGTTGGAGTCTGTTCCGGTTTTTCTTTAGGAGCTTCTATGATGGGACTTTTTAGAGCTTTATCAAGCGATGTATCCTCCTCTTCCTCCATATCAAAAATTTTTGCAACCTTCTTGGAGGCTCTATTTCAGTTGGTTCCATCGACTCCTTCTTAAAAGCTTACTTTGATTTGGCAAACGTTTCTATAATCGATGACATTCCAGAAGTTAAGGAAAGAGGGGCTGCACCACTAAAGAGAACTGTAACTCGAGAAGCAGCTGTAAAGGTCCCAGGAAAATTAAAAATAGCGAGATAATTCAGGAAGCAACGGATATAGAAAACAAATACTTGGCCTATAACTTAACGGAATGGTCTGCACAGATGGGAGATATTAGAGAAAAGTGCTTAGCATCTCCAAGGCAAGGAAGTGCTTTCCTTTTGAAGTATGTTGGACCAAAGGGGGTAATCCCAAAACCCTTTGACCAGGAAGAAGAATGGAATGCTTCCTCAAGTTCAAGGGTATCAACAGCTTTAGACGATTTCCAATTTTAACAGAAGCTGTGATAAGAGATTCCGCTAATCTCTTGTCTGCTTCGTTTAGTTCCTTGGCAGCAGATCTTGGTATAAGATAAAGGTTAGGTGCGGGAAGTAATAAAATGGAAGAAAGACAATAAAAATTTGAGCTTACGAAGGGTAGAAAAGGCCCCGCTAACGTTTAGGAAGCATTGAAAAAAGAAAAACTGGTTTTCCCAGTAGTTAAACTTGTTTATCCCATCCAATATAAGCTTCTTCGTGGGGTTAGCTCTGAAGATTTGATGGTTAAGAGCGTTAAGTTTGACTAACCAAGTCAAGTGGTACAAAACTTATGCATTCATAGAAGGAATGCCAGATTCAGCTATCAACTCCAAAGATATAAGATAGGTGTATACATTCGAAGATAGCTGAATCGAGGCAATTCCAAGACAAGGCAAGAACCTAAATAGGAAGTCTAGGAATGAAAGAAACCCTCCATGCCATATGTGTATAGCGGTGTAGGCAAAGAACCTTTCAGGAGAGCTGCTGATGGTGATTGGCAGAATGGCTTCCACTACGATGATTCCGAAATTGTTGAAAATAGCATCCACTTAATCTTGAGTGGATATCAAAGAGCGCTTTGAGATAGCTTCAACTTTCTTTGGGGAACTCATGACTCTGCCAAGTGAAAATGTTTCAATTAAAATTTTCAAGTTTGATATAGACATAGTATTCTTTTAAAAATTAGTTGGAAAACCAATTCAAATTACTTAGACAAAAATCAAAAATGAAACTTCAAATCTGTGTAAAATGTTTAAGTTAAAACTCAAGACATTAATATTTATCAAGAAAATCTCGACATGTCGAAGCCTAAGTAACAGTGATTCTTGAGCTATCAACAAGATCAAAAAGATAAGACGAAATATGTGTTCAATTAGCACATTTTGGCAGTTTCGAAAGCTTTACAGGAATCAAATTGCTAAGTGAAGATAGTTAAGACTAACTTAAGAACTTGAACAAAAAATAAGCACTACATACATTCTATAAACAAGACCCTTAGACATTGTCGAAACCAATAACTTAGGTTTCCAAAATACCAATGTTGTTGACACCCATATACCCATTAAGTCAAAAGGTTCTAGGTTAATATGCACTTAGGACGTTTTGATAAAGCTGGACAAAAACAGCTCTAGAGGTTTTCGACTCAGTAGATTAAAGTGGCATTGAAGGTGTCGAAAGGGTCTTATGATGATTCCTAAAATCAACTAAGGAAAATGGATTGCAATCAAAACAAATGGGTTTCTACTAAGTCGAAACGTTTTGCAATTGAACGGTTTACTACTCTCTACTTAACAACATACCTTTTCGACAAGGTTGATGAAATTTGTGCTACAACCCCTTTCAACCCCATCAAAAGGGGCTAAGGAAGAAAAACCAATGTTTCCGCTTCAATCCATTTCGAAGGGGAATAAAGGTTATTTTGTAGCACCAATTTTTCATTTGCACATTTAAACCTCTAGGTGAAGAAAACAGGTTCCACTGTCTTCCCAAAACCTGATTACAAATCAAAGATTCCAAAATTTCTTAAAATAAATAAAACCTGTTAAGAAAATGAATTTTAGTACAAATCGATCTTTGTCGATTTCTAAAGTACAAAAACTACTATCAAACTGGAAATCTAGATTTACTAATGAAGAAAATATAGTAAATTTTGAAATTAAAGTCCAAACCCGATAAGGGGGTGGACTTAAATATCATCCATTGTCAATTTCAATGTTATAAATGAAAAACAAACTCTATTAATTCCTGAAACTGAATTAGGAAAAGTTTCTCAATAAATCAAACCAAACCTACCATTATAAAATCGAGATTCAGACATTTCAAAATTGAATTTCAATTTTGAAATCTAAAATGTAAAATTCGATTAAAAACCAACAAAATAGAGTAAAATCTAAGCTTACAGATTAAATTTGGCATTTACTTTGATTTTTGGAAATAGAAAGAAAGCTTGAGAATTTTAAGAACTCTTTTACTTTTACTGGAAATTTCAATTGCAGGTAAATAAGGAAGAAGCTGAAAGAGTGTACTTATAAGAAAGGTCTTCCAAGAGCTTCTAACCGTTAGATCAGATTTAAAAAAGCGGCTTAGATTCATGCAGGAAGGCCAAAATGCGGGAAACTTTTAGTTTCGACATATATTACTTGGAAATTCTAGACCATCCCTTTACAAGGTGGTCAAATGTTACACCAAAAACCAGCCTTCTGACTTTGTTGAAACAGTTATGAGAAGAAGTCAAAGAAGGGTAAGTGAAGAAGGTTCCAGCTAAACCTTTAGAAGGAGTTGAGGGATGCTACCGGCAAAGTATGGAAGCTTAAAAACCTTTTGAAGGCATCGGAGGGTCTCTGCAACAAAGGTCCGGTGGGTTCATACTCTTCATAGGAGACAAAGGAGTCAAAAAGCACACTTCCGCCTTCAGTATTCGCCTTTCGAATGGGTCATTTCATATGCTTGATGACCTTTCGATTAAGTCAAAGCAGCATCTTTTGAAGACAATGAGGAAAGCTACTAGCATATGCGCCAAATCTTTCGATCCCAAAGGTTTTTCCTTTAGTTAAACTACGCAAAAAGCAAACGGGGACCAGAACAACCCCTTTGAAAGCTATAGTAAGCCTTTCAAATCAGACGAACCCAATGTGGTCTATGAGGGTTCCCATCAGATCCGAAATAAGAGCATAGGCGTAACGAACATCATCAAAACCAATGAACAAGGGCTACCAACAGTGTCGGAAGCACTTACAAGACAACTCAAAGAAGAGGAGTGCAACCATACCTTTCGACAAAGGCGGCAACATACTTAAGTCCTTCGACAGTCACCTATCGAGCCAGTCGGAAGCATCAGGGTCAAAAGGTGCTGACCCGCATCTGTAATAAGACCCAAGGGGTCACCTTTTGAAGGATCCAATCCCTTTCATTCCAAAATTGTATTTCTTTAGTTAAAATTGTTGTAACCCTAATTACTGTATTAATTTTGGAATTTGGAAGCAAAAAAGACATCTCTTGATTATAAAAGGGAAGTTCCAATTGTTCTAAATTACCTATCATTTTATAAAAGCTCTTGTCAATTTCACTCTTGCGTTGTAGGTTTCGCCTTCATCAAAAGGCCACTGTCGATACAGTCGAAACCTAGTAAGATTTAAAACACTATAGGTTCATACTCCAAGTAACCTTCCTTCAAGTTTGGGATTTCGAGGGGGTCGAAACTAGGTCATAACTTACTCAAACCATCAACTAATATAAAGAGCTCGAGGTTCATGCATTCCACAAAGCCGAAACCTTTCACCCAAAACACTATAGCTTGAGATTACTAGTTCAAATCCAAGTAGGTTAAGCTAACAACTACCGACGGAGTCGAAGCCTCTACCTTAAATTTCTGGATCAAGTTCTAAACACCTAAGCCCCTTGCCTTCGACAAAGTTGGAACCTCTGCTTCAGATTCAAGGATAGAATCCTAATCAACCAATAATCAAAGCTTTCGACAAGATTGAATCCAATTAAGAGAGACCTTATCCAGAACATTTCAACTATTTCAGGAAGGAAAGCTTTCAAAAGAGATTCCACACAGTCTCGATAGATTCGAAAGGTCACTAATCTTGAAACCCAACCCTTTTGACACAGTCGAAAGGTCTGACTAAGCAATTCCTATCTACTAAAGCCTATTCAAGAAAAAATTCAAAAAGGAATCCATACCTACCATTCTACTCTTCTTGTCTAAAGGATACTTCTCATTCCTCAGCATAACTTTAGGGTGTTGACAAGAAATCTTGTTAACATATATATATATATATATATATATATATATATATATATATATATATATGTATGTATGTATGTATGTATGTATATATATATATATGTATGTATATATATATCTATATGTATATATATATATATGTATATATATGTATGTATATATATATGTATGTATGTATGTATGTATGTATGTATGTATGTATGTATGTATGTATGTATGTATGTTTGTATATGTATGTATACGTATATGTATATGTATACGTATACGTATACGTATATGTATACGTATACGTATATGTATAAGTATACGTATACGTATATGTATAAGTATACGTATACGTATATGTATATGTATACGTATACGTATATGTATATGTATACGTATACGTATATGTATATGTATATATGTATGTATGTATGTACACACATACATACATATGTATTTATATTTAGGTATATAAGTTTTAAAATATAATCTAATAAATGAAAACGCCACATCATAAGCCAACATAAATACATTTAAGTACTAAAACATGTTTAAACATGTTGGCTAAGGTGCACATGAAGGGGATAAGGGGGTGGGCATGAGGTACAAGGGTGGAGGCAAGCATGGTAAGGTCATGCAAGGAGGTAGAGGGTAAAGTACATGGCATAAATTGGTAATTATTTTATACATTTAATATATATACACACAAATTTCCTAATCTTATCATTATTTTATCATTTCATTTGTACTTTATAAAACACCTCCAAGCTTTCATGAATTCTCTAATGGCTACAAAAGAATTTTTAGATCCAAGGAATTTCTTTGTCGATCACCTTTAAGTAACTTCATTGAATATGAAACCCAATAATATTTGTTTAGCAGAATAAATCACCATTCTGCTAATTTAGTTATATTTGACATCTATTAGCAGAACCAAACATCATTCTGCTATTATATTAACGTAGACCTGTGTTTACCAGAACATATCCTCATCTGCTATTGTGGTAACTTGGACATCTTACCCATTTATTGATTTGTATGTTGTTGGCTGATACTCTTTACATATCATCTTGGTATGTAAATACCCATTATATATCTTGGATAAATTAAACTGAATTAAAATATAAACCATTGTGGTTACTAAGCCTTTTTCTAATTTTGCAAAGTCAAATGTTCTATTTTATTTTTTGTTTAAAAAAATGGTTTATAGTTTATTACCATTTTAAATAAGATATTTAAAGGACGATTAACTAGCGTTTTTATGAAACATATTTTGAAGTAATTTAATACTTCTCAAAGTTTTGTTAGAAAATCATTTTATTTGTTAATACGATTTAACGGTAAATTTATTAAAGGATGTTTAAATAATAATTTATTTTTGTAAAAGTTATTTTAAATAATTGATTTTATCATAGGAACTTTATTGATTTAATTTTATTAAAAAGGTTTTGTTTAAAATGAGGAAAGTTTATAAAAGAAGTTTTATAAAGGGTTTTGAATATTTATGAAGAAGTTTGATAAAGGTTTTTGAGTATTTATAAAGAAGTTTTGTAAATGATTTTAGAGGTTTATGGAAGTTATATATATGATTTTGATAATCATAAAAGATTTTTATAAAAGTGTTTACAATTTTAGTAAAGAAAATTCACAAATGAAGAGTTTAATAAAACGATTTATTGAAGAAATTTATAAAAGAATTTGAGATTTGATTTTCTTTAACTAAACTACTTAATTTGGATGGTATGGGCATTCGCTCCATACTTAACAGTAAAGCAATAGTATTTGAGATTATCTTTATCTCGAGTTTAAATAATATTTGTTTGATTCTTTTAATATGATTTTTGAATAAAAAGTCTTTCACAGATGTTTTGTGAATATACGTATGTCAGTGAGATAAGTATATGAATGTTTTGATAAATGATTTGGAAATAAATTTAAAACAAATAAAAGATTTATTTTGAGCCTTATTGGTTGTTATGAGCAATTTAATCCCTGAATTGCTGTTGTTTGATTATTTGATAGTTAAATAATCGACTATCTTCTCTATTTGCAACCCAGGGATGATCATATTCGGTACTATCCATTTCAAGGGTAAGCCAGTCCTGTTTTGGTAAAGGTCGAAATGTTTTCGATCCCACTGTATATTTTATCTAGAGGTGCATAGATTTTCAAAAGGTAGTCTCCTACCTTGCCATTTGTTGGAAATCCATTCTCCAATACGATCCTACGCTTTTTGATTTTATATCTATTATTGTTGTCATATGCACAGATTACAACTACTTGGTTATTCAATACTTTAAACCCTAAACAATATTATAATACCATTGGATATTTATAATATAAAATGTTTTAGTTATCATAAGGTAAAAACCCATCTATGTTTATGTGTGATGTAGTCTTACGAGATACTATTGATTTTAAAAGGGTTTGTAAGTTGTAATAAAGTTCCTTGTGATTTGAGTTCCTCATGCTGGTTTTACCAGACTGACCAGGGTGTTATTTTTATATAATGCTTGGGTTAGCCCGAGCATATTTTCCAAATTTAGCTAGATTCTTTAGAGATTTAAGCAAACGAGCTGGATTTTCCAAAACGTATTGGCATATCTCAAAATCTTCCGTTGTTTGTTCTAGTTGTGGTTATTAAATTATAAGGGCATGCTGTTGGAACTGTCCATGCTAATAATAAGATAGTGTACTCTAATGTTATGTACGAATAAAATGATTTCTTTTTGTAAAGATTTTGTTTATATTATATATTATTTGTCATGTTTCGTTAGATTATGTTCTGTCTTTTCTTTCTCCACCCCAAACGACCGGACTTTTGAACACTTAAGTGATCAGCACACGAATACCAATGGTGTATTAAGTACCGCCTTTAGGTGTAATAAAGGTTGATTGTAACACTCTTTTCCTTTCATGGTGGAATTTTGTAAACTAAATCCCTTATGTTTGCCAAAATATAAAGTTTTGAGATTGAAACATTTAATCACTTTAGGCTACTAACCCCATTTCCTCATTAACTTCCAGTTTTATCTATGGTCCATCGGTAGTTAAGTGTTCCCATAAAATTTCCTTATTTACTTTTCTACCCAACATATATCAAGTGGTTTAAATCCCATTCATAAAGTCTGCACAAAAATAAAACGAGAATATATCTTTTACCACATCATCCACTTTTCCAGTAACTAAGGAACACAACTAGCCACTATAATTCAAGAACTACAAAAGAAATTTTTACTAGAAATTTCCATTTATCTAAAACATCCCAAACACCTTAGTATACCCAAAAGGACACACTAAAAGATGTGGTGCATTGTAGGTATAACTAAAACTAGCAAAGACTAAAATTCACAAGAAAAAATAGATAGATAATAACATAAAGGAAGTTATTAAAAACAATAAGTGATTTTAAAAATTAATACTTCATAAATACTTCAAAAAAACCACATATGTTTCAAATACCAAATACAATTGTCATACGAAAAAAAATCTTAGTCTCTTTAGGAACTTTCCCTCAATAGAGTGCCAGTAGAATAAAAGAGCAAAAAACCTAGAAATAAAAACAAGGAAAACATGAAAGGGTCTCCAAGTCTCCAAGAAGCTGCGGTCTATCTTTCTTGCCACTGATTGCCTATGGAGGGGGAAATGGGAAAAAAGAGGAGTAGGTCAGACAAAAAGTCTGGTGAATGATAGTAATTACTAGAATCTTTAAGCAAAGTAAAAGTAATAGGCCTTACAATAGTTCTGGCATATAAAAGGAAACAAAGGAAATAGAGAGAAGGAATACGAATTAACTTAATTGATATAATTGATTAACTTTGATTATTTGCACTTGTCTTTGATAGCTTCTCCGATTAGGCTGACTTCTTAGTCCTATAATTAGGCTAAAATCCAAATTCTACCTTTTGATCGGCCTGCTACTCCATAGACCTTAATGTGGACTAGACGCTATATAACTCCCTATATAGAAATGGTGTCTACTAATGACACGCAAACTATCTACCGTGGACTAGATGTTATGCAGCTTCCTACACAGAATGCAATGGTTCCTACGGAAGGCACACATACTAAGTGCTAGGAACTCATAACGATTACTAAGCACCCGAACGGAAGTCGCACGCTTAACCGCCACCATGCTCATGTTAACTATTATTCCACATATTGGGTCTTCTTATTACCTCAAGCTCTAGCATAAGCATGCCACTCATCCCACTTCAGGATAATATGAGATCGTCGTGTCCATAGAAAATAGGGGAAATGTTATTGGTACTGGCCCATCATCCAAACAATATCTAGTTGTGCCCCTTGCCCAAATCCCCATGGTTTTGACTTTTACTTACCGACCAATTACTACCATTATTAGCATAAGCGTGGCCCTCGCCTCACTTAAGGATTATGTAAAACGTCGTGTCCGTAGAAATAATTGAGAAATGCCATTTGGTATAGGCCCTACTTTAATTCTTGCTTATTAACTTAGATAAATTATTTAAATAAGCCTTTACTTTTGTTCTTGCTATTCGTGCTTATTAATTTATCCTAAGTCTTAAAATAAGCCTCACTCTGTTCTATTTCTTACTATAATCTACATTATAATCATTCTTATTAATTAACCCAAGATATAAGTGTAAAAATAAGCTTCTTTTATATTATACTCTTTTTAGTTATAATTCTAAGTTAGAACTACAATTCTAACATTCATACCATAATTAGGCTCAATTTCTATCTTAATTCCATTTTTATTATAGTCTTTACAACTTACATCTTACATTCCATCATTTCAGTATTCTTATAATTTTAATCCATGTTCTCTTTTATCTATTCTAATCCATATGCGAAGAACGGGAGAAATAAAAGAAAACTGAAAAAAGAAGAAATCCAAAATGTAGGAAATAGAAATAACGCATAAATAACAACAAATAAATTAAAATACTGCAAATAATCTGTAAATAAATGGAAAAGCTGTAGTTAACAGAAATAAACTAAAATTAACTGAAAAGAATAGCTAAAAGAAATAGACTGAAAATAATACTAAAAACTATAAATAAACTAATAAAAAGGTTATTCCAAAAATCATAGTAAAACTACAACTATTGGAAACCCTATTATTTTAAATTACATAAAAATCTAAATAATTACAATCACTGACATGTGATCCTATGCTCTTCCCTTTTGGTCTTCCCGAATCCACTTGAGGGTAAATATTTTTGTTAAAAAGATCCCCTCCATGGAAATTTATTCCTTTTATGGTCCTTCCTAAAAAGGTGAACCCAAGCGGAGAAAATCTAGAATGAGAAAAAGTGTTAGATCTAGGGTTCTACTAATAGGGGTAGAAGTGGATCTTAGACCATTGAATTTGGAGATTGAATAGGATGCAACCATGTCATAGATTAAATAGGAGCCATCAGATGGAAGCACGAAAGGACCAGATGGGGCTAAAGAATGAAAAATACGTGTTCGAAAACCACTGGAATGAAGAAAATTTTCCATACCCATAGGCGGGTCGACTGGGCGGTTGACCGCCCCTCCTCATCGGTCAACCGGCCGTTCGACCCAGGGCATGGTTAGGTCAACCTCTTGGTCGACCTAGCCTAGTGTGTATGTGTTTATAAATATATATATTTACACACACACTTGTTTATTTTGTTTCTAGCTCATATTAGCTCGGATGCTGACGTTCTATATAAGGAAATTGCAAGAAAATTACCATGGATACAACAGTGCAACTCCCGTGGCTCGATTATGATAGTTTCACAAAGTTATTCAATTATTTCATTAATTAACGAATTAATTATTATGGGTTAAATTTCGAGTTGTTACAATATCTGTTAATATATAAGTGTTGAGGTCCTAACACTCTTTCTTCATTAATATGGGCTATATTTAATATTTCATTCCATTACTACCCACTTTTCTTAATTTCCTCATTTTGGTCTTTAATAATGTGATCCATTTATTCCTTCAATTAATATCCATAACAGTTGAACATTACCGTTAGAATTGGACCGTTTTCAATTAATCCTTCTTCAATCTTTTAACCTTCTTCATGTATCCAAAATCCATTCATTACTCAAATTCTTTCTTCCTTAAATGTAATATCAAGTTTCCTTAATCAATCCCCACCATATTACTTTTCCTCTCATTAATTACAAACTTACCGTTCGTTAAATTTGTAAGTAACATCCTTAAATCCTAATCCCTCAATTACTGACTAATATGCATATAGTCGTAATCTATGCTATATATATATATATATATATATTCTAGTTATTTAGCGTAGCTATACGATACCTATATCTAACTACTAAATCTACAACTAGAATGCTCATTTCTATATTTTAATTTATTGAAGCAATCCTTCCAAAAAGACTAGCGTCATAGATTAACCACAATTAAGATTTTTTTTCTTTGTTTGAAATTATAAGGAATTATTTCTTTTCCTATTATTATAATAGACAGTATGAACTATGGAAAGGAATCCATCTCTTACACATCTTTTTCCTTTTTAGTGTATTCTTGTTACTTCAAACAATGCATTTTATACAAAATTTTAAGAATTGGAAATTACACAAGAATTGCTCCAAAATTAAAATATCGAAATTCATATCCTACAGGCGACTTAATTCATAACCAATTATAGATATGGAATATCTTTACACTTTACTAACTTCTTCAAATAGAGGTTTGAGACCGACTTCAAATTTTCAGATCAGGTTATGCATCTACTTTTATTTTTTTTCATATCCTAAAAATCTTAGTTATCCCACCTAGGTCATGAACCGTATCTACTCCATAAAATTTTAAAAATCATTACTTTCGCACACAAAATAAAATATCTTCATACGAATAAACTAATTTAAAAATAAGCATTTATTACTTCATTTCTTGTAATACTTAAAGCATGAAGTATCAAATTCAATATCTCCATCTTTGAAAATTAAACTTTAATAAAAACTTTTATCAAAGATTCAAAATTCCTTTGTACCAAATAGGAATATAATAATCTCCCTTTTAAAAAAATTCTTATCAAAAATTTTCCCTTAAAAGTTAGTCTTTCTAATTTATGACATTTAAAATTTTCTTGGTTTTTCAAAGAGGAAATTATGAAAACTTTCCTTTCCAATAGCGTAATAAAATAAAATTTTACTCCTTTTTGAAAATATGATTTTTAATATAGAAGAATCAAAATTAATTATCTTTCCAAAACAATATGTTAGATTATTTTTTCAAACAGTTTTCTAGTAAAGAATTATAGTTTACAAAATAGTAAATCTTTTACAATCATCATTTCAAAATAACAGTTATTTCCATATAATGCATACAATAATATTTATTATCTGATCACTTAAAATATACTATTATTTGATGAATATATCTCGTGACTTTGCTCAAACTCTTAAAATTTCTTGCAACACTTTTCTTTATCAAATCCAGTATTACTATTATTCAAGTAACTTTGGTATTTAAATTAGAAAAAACATATAAAATTCTCATCTTTACATAAATTCTTCTTCTTATACAAAAACGTCTAACTTATTTATTGATCATCATTTAAATCCAATCAATGGCCAAAGATTCCATTTATAACTTTATATTATAGAAAAATAGATGAAGTAGACATAGATAACTTTTATCTTACTACATTACTATTTTCAATATCTCATCTACCAGAATTCACAATTCTATTACTAACAAAATTCCCACCATTATTCTCCATATCACCTTATATAGGAATGCTCTCCTTTCTATACTACTGGATATTCCTTTCTTTCTATTTTTTGTTTCTCTATACCAAAATAGGTGTTATTTCTATCTATAACCCCAAAAAAGAGTTCTAAATAAAGAACTTTTAGGTTTTGTAACAACCCGCAAATCTATCACTTTGATAAATTATATTTATTACTAAAATATTCAAAAATAAGCTTTTTCACATAGATTATGATATCCAGAACAATAAATAATGATGGTGATGTTATTTTGAATAAGCGTTTACAAAAATATGTAATTTGGGAAAATAGTTATAAAATGATCGAAAATCATTTTATCGATAAATAGCTCTATTATTATCAGAAGATGTGCACAGAGATGGATATATACACTCATTTTCCTATTTAAACAAAGTTATGAAATAAAATTATTTATTTTATTTTTTGAAATAAAATGTATTTATGACATCATCAATAATGGGATCGTATTTAATAATTGATTTATGAATTTAAATTGAGATTTAATGATTTTATAATCGTTATAAGTATTCCTATAATTGTTTTTAAAGTGATAATATTTCATTTTAATTAGTTATTGTTATTTGGCATTTGACCAACTTTATCAAAACTGACTAGACAAGTCAGACTCGACTGTCATCAAGGCTAACAGCCTAGAGCGATGAATGTGGGGTCCAAAAATAAAGTGCTGGCAATGATATGAAGCGACAATCAACCGAGACCAAGAGATAAACTGTAATGGCACATAACTATTTCTCTTTAAATAAATTAAACGTTTAGCTTTATCGATATAACAATAATTTCATAAAAAATTATTTACATTAATTTGATTGATTGTATAAATAAAATATGATCATTTATATTATTTAAAAATGATAAGAAAATTTATCTTTGAAAATTTGTTTACAGAAATGCATATTAATTTAAAAGAGAATATATGACCAAAAGTCAAAATCGGGATTTGTAACGGTACAACGTGTGGAAGTTGTGCAACGTTGTAGAAATATGTAAAATACACATACACATGTGCATGTGCATACATGAGAACATGCACATAAGCATATATATACCAAAATAATTAAGTATAAAAGTATAATTTAAAATATATAATATATTTTAAGATTTCTTACCCTTTGAGCATATATAAGTCAACATATGCATAGATGAGAAGATGGAAGTGATAGGCACATGGGGGAAGGCTTTTGCCATGCCTAAGGAGGGGGGAGGTGTTTGGGTAAAGCCATGAAATGGTGATGAAGATGATAATGTATGCATGCATACGTTTACACTCTTCTTTTCCTATAAATACCCTACCATCTTCTCTTCATTTTCATTCATCTTCTTCTTCATATTTTAAGCTTCATCTTCCACTTTAATGGCTTCCATTCTAAGAGCAATAATGTCAAAATTTATTTTAAAAAGAATTTAAATTATATTGTATAGATTTGTATAATTGAACACCTCAAAACAAGCCCAACACTCCACCTTTTCTCTTTATTCTTCAAATCTCCACCCCACTTCATCATTAGGCTGAGCACTTCTTTGCTCCATCCTAAGCCGTCCAACCTCGAGCTACCCCAAGCTTTGATCAGGACATCTAGGAGCTAAAATCCGAATAATAGTGAGCTTTGGAAACCGAGTAGCGGTGCTATAGAAAATTTTTAATTAATCATTGAAAACTCAAGGTGAGAACTCCTAAACTGTTATATTATATTTTAGATGATGATATGATATTTGTGATGGAAGTTTATTATTCTTTGATCATCAAGTTTGGATTTTTTTTATATGAATATTGAATATATATATATATATATATGCAAGTCACATAAATACACATCGATAAGCACAACAGAAATCACTTTCCTTGAATTAATGAAATGGTGTGTATGAAATGTTAAACCTATTTAAAAATGGTTTAAAAAGATTTTGAAATGTTTTGTAAACATTTAAAATTGTTTTGGTGAAGTTTGAATGAGAATTGAGAAATTAGTCAAAAATAGGCGCATCGCATAATGGTAGTTTCGGATTTCGCGCCATAAAAGTCAAGCGAGTGTAAAAGATGGAATATAGCTCAGAATTCTTTGAGAAAAGAATTTTCCAGATTATTATATTCATAGTTTTTCAATGAAGAAAGAAAATCGAGATTTCGATAAGTAGATTTTGAAATATGAGTAAAACAATTTTTGAAAAAAAATTGTTGTTTTGTAGTTCGAAATCCAAAATTGGATTTCTTTGGAAATGAAGTTTTATATATGCATAAAGATATGGAATAAATATGATAAATTTTTTTAAATGTTCTTAAAGTGAATTTAGTGATAAAAAAGAATTTTTAGATAATAAAAAGTCATTTTGATCAAAATAGCTTAAAAAAGCACTTTCCACGGTACTTTTCCGCGGCACTTTTCTATAACTTTTGAAATATAGTTTTAAACTCAAAAATTCTTTTCTAGTTATTTTATAAATATTTTTAAATGATTAATAAAGTGTTTTAAAGATGATTTGAAGGATTTTTGGAATGATTAAAAATTTAGAGTTGATCAAATAACTCGATTGCCTTATGGGTGTCAAAGAGATAATATCAAGGCTTGAGCTTGGAAAACCAGTTTCGTGCTCTCCCTGGCTATCCAGACTAGCCCGATTGAGAGGATAGTGAATTTGGTTTACTCGGTTCAATATCTTCCTAAATGAAAATGAAACGATTTCGAATTTGTTCTTAGTAAAAAGGAGTTTAAAAGTTATAAAGGAATTTTATAAGAGAGGTTTAATATCTCTGTATATACGTAATAGTATGTTTAAGAAATATATATCTCCAAAATAGATTTTTATTAAAGGAAAATAAATCACTTAAAGAAGGATTCCCTATTCGCAAGAACATCTTTTTGTCGATGATTGTTTCGAAGTAACCGGAGTCAGATTTGGATGATTCCTATCCGAAGACCACTTCGAACCAATTTATGTATTCGAAGTGAAGATATGTATATGATATTTGGGATTTTTGTAACGAAGGAGTGCCTGTTGACCATTTGGGGATAAAATCTCAATATACATATAGTAGCATCAGTCTCTTCGTTGTAAAATATTCAATGCAACGGCTAGTCGCTACTAATCCTAGGGTTAATTCTGAATAAGATGTGGTAGGAGAGTGCCTTTGGTTTGTCCTGTACCTGGACAACTTGTCTGGACGAATGTCTACCATTGTATTTCTAGTTGCATAAGTGATCTCTGAATGTTTCATCTGTTTGATGAAGGAGAAGGTAACTTCTCTTAGCTTAACTCCCTTTCCTTAGACGTATGAGCTTAGGAGTTATATGTTTGTAGGAATCAGTTGTGTAACCACGGAATGGAACTATGGCATTCAAAGGAAGATGATGTGCTATATGAAAGGTAATTGTTACCTCAGGCCTAACACCTGAAAATGGCAGGAAAAGGGTAGATGAAGCAAGGCTATGTGGTTCGCAACCATTAGGATATGATCATCCCCTTCTAGATATATTTCTACCCACTATAACGTTCGGGTTTAAATTACTATGGTGTATGCTAAGAGACATCTCCAATAGGTTGGTAACGACCGGGATGATGACATATTCGGTGTCATTTAGGAAGAAGTAGGATCGTCTTGTGTTGTTAGAGGACCATTAATTGGGCCTTGTACATTCCTCTAGAGATGTACTGCCGGAAGGTAGTCCCTTCACCCGGTCATTTTTGTGGAAATCCATTCTCCAATAAGTGCCTGTCATTTTTTTTTAGAACCCATATTTGTGATTAGTATGCTGGAATTTAATAATGTAAAAATTTAGGCTAAGATTAATAAGTTTGCTTGCAAATGTTTTCAAAGATATGTCATTAAAAATAGTATCAAATAGTATCAAAGATTAATAGGGTTTATTTTGTTTTTCCCTTTAAACTGTGGGTGCCTTATTTTTTTCGAGCAGCCAAGTAGTCAGGATTTTGTTTGGAGTATTTTGGGAAAGAGCATGCTGGAAAAGGGATTTGGAGCATGGAGCTAGAGTACCCGATGTGGATGTCTATCTATCTATTTATTTAATTTTTTTTTTCCGCTGTGTCTAAATTAGTTAATACAGCAAGTGTGAGAGCAGGCATTTATAACTGTTCCTGGCAGGGTTAGTTCATACAAAAATTCTGATGTACCCTAGTGAGGATGGCTGTATGTACTATCTGTCTATTTCAACGTAATATGAGAATTTTTTTTTTATCTTTTACTTTACTTTACCCCTGAAAACCTACCTCCCCAGCACTTGGATTTATAGCACATGAATACCATGGATGTATTAGTGTAGATTTTCAAGAATCGAGGAGGTGGGTGTTCATGTAAACTCTCTAGAATATTCTAAGTACGGATTAGTACCGGCCCTAGGCAAGGGATCGGTGCCTATCCTTTCCTCTAGGGGATCGATATGTATCCTTAATTTTTGTCCCAAATAGGATAAGATTGATGTAAAATGACAAGGAAGGCCCCTCAAGACTACATTTCAAATCTCAAGTCATTTGGTGTATGTATGCTCAAGTTATGGGCAAATTACTTCACCTAAGAAAGGCATCGTATCGTATTCAGCCCAACAACGCAACTCAATGGAAAAGATATCTCAAATCCAAAAGTCCAGTACAGTTGAAAATTTAGGAATAGAAGAGGGGACCCTAAGGAGTACACCCTAAGGATTGTACCCTGAAAAGCACAAGAAAGAGGGATCGACCCTCTTCCCTCTAGAGGGATCAACATAAATAAAACAATATCACATGGTGCAATATAGATTGATTAATAACTCAAGTTCTACTAATCTAATTGGCATGAAACTTGGAGGATAAGTATACTACAACATGGAGTATCTCTTATAAGGATCGTATGCTCAAATCATCAATCATAGGGATCAAATCTGATCCCCATTTCTTTGGCTTTGGGATATGAGATCCCTCTTGTAGGCCCTTATGGATTTGGAGAGCCTTTTGTTTTTAGGGAGATATTTCACCGTCTTCCTCTATAAATACCAACTTGATTGTTCAATTCCGGGTCTTTACACTACTTATTACTTTGTATTCTTTTGTAACTAAGTATTTTCATCGGATCCCTTTTTACTCGGTTTACAAGGTGATTAATAAAGCTATTTGTTCAATGTGGACATAGGCAAACGATAGCGAACCACTATAAATTGTTGTGTCTCTATTATTTGTTTCTTTCTTATTACTCTACTATTATATTCTCTCTATTTACATTTAATATTCTTCGTTTATTCCTCAACAAAATCTCTATTAGGTGGTTGTGCCAATTTTTGGTGCGAACATTTTGGTGCTTTCATTGGGAATTGAATTCTCAGCTTAATTGGATCTCACCATCTAATTATAAATTCCCATATTGATAGGATAGATCTAGATTTCTACCGACAAGTTTCCTATTCTACTCAGATTTGAAAGACATCTATGATGAGACTATCAGCCATGGTTGGAGAAATTAGATCTGATTCTCGTGTTGTTGAAAGAAATGATGATTGTAGTGTTCTTGTTCGAAGTTGTTTATGTGTTTGTGTTCATTTAGTAGGATTGGGTTCAGTTATACATGAATGTCCGTAAGATCGGATGTTGTAGTTCACAGTCAAGTTAGCAGAGCCAAAAATGGCCATGTATGCCTAGATAGAGTGACCACATCTACTCCCACACTAAAGAAATTCAGCCTTGTGGGGATCCGATCACTTTGTCACATGTCAACTTATCACATCCTTCCTCCAACATCATTCGATCGATCCCTATACCACCAATCCTCGACAGCTGAACCCTAGCCGATCCCTTATCTCAACATAACTGATTCTTCTCTCGAAGCCAACATGACCAATCCCTCCATACTCCAAAATGATCGATCCTTCCATACTCCATCATGGATGATCCCTCCTTCTTGGTGCCTTGAACCAGTCCCTTCAAGATCGATCCCTATACACATATCAACATTGATCCTATAATTGACTGATCCCTCCTTCTTGGGTTCTAGAACCAATCCCTTCAAGATTGATCCCTCTACATATATCAACATTGATCCCATGAATGATCGATCCATTCGTTCCATGTTCACTCCAAACCCTCTACACACTACAACCGATCCCTATACCCATTCATCGACCAAATCCTAAGCCAATACCGATCGGTTACAGGGGATCGATGATTAAATAAAAAATGAAGAAGGAAGGGGTCCATAAAAAAAATTTAAAAAAAGAAGGAAACCCCATTGCATTCTAAGTTTGGAAATCAACTTAAAGATGGTGCATTCTATCCACTTCCCTTACATCTTGTGACTATCCAGGGATGAAGAGATTAAGTGGTAGTTGCTGGATTGTAGCTAAGGGATGGATAAGGAACTGGTACTTAAACAGTACTCCCAAAGGCTGGAGAACTAAGGTGATATGACATGAAATAGGATCGGTTATCGAATCAGTCTTCTAGAGCAGATTACGGCTGCTCTCAACTGACCTCTTCCAAACACCTAATTTAGCGCATATGGTTCGACTTCTTGTGTGATGACCGCCCTATGCTGCTTATTATGCCATCTTGAAGTATAGTTATCCTTTATCAAAATTATCACTTACCATTATGGAACCTCCATCATTGAGTCACGTCAAAAACCATTAAAAATCATTGGAATGTTTGTTGATAAAATCCCTTTAAGGCTAACCCAAAGTCCTGAAGTAATTGCTTATATGATTCAAAGCGGACTTTATATGTTCTGACCAAAGTCGAACTCGAGTAATCATCCATTCGACTTGAAGCAATGCATAAAGTCAAACTCGGCTAAAACCAAGATTTTCTTGAAGAAGACACCAATATGACTCCTTGCACCGTTCGTCGCCAACCTAGCACTTCAAATTCACCGTCACCAAGCAAACCAGGGGATGAATCCAAGCAAATAGAAAAAAAATTGGGTCGGACTCCAAGTATATAATCACTAATCCATCAATACTGGTCCATCTTTCTTTGCTCATAACTTGGGCATGTGGACTCCAAATGACTTGAAATATGGTGTGAAATCTCAAGAGGCCTTCCTTATTTCCTTATATGGAACGCAACCCATTTGGGTGAAAGTTTAAGGATCATCACCCGATCAGCATCCCCATCCAAACTGATTTGCCATCTGATCGGTATTTCCAAACATTCGAATGTTGGACAACCATGAATACATCATTCACAAGCATTGCAAGCAGCCATAACTTGAAAATTGACCAAACTAACAATTATCGGAGCATCTCCCCTAGTCGAAACCTATTTATCGACGCCATTCAACATGTAGAATATCCAAGGAGATTCAATGTGCTGACGATGCAAGCATATTTTATGAACACAGACCTTTGGTAGTATCTCCTGGAGTACAAGTGGCATATGGATCTCGCCATAGTGAAGGATGCTATCGAATGCAAAAGTTTGTTTAGCAATTCATGATGCATATGACTCATACCAAGGATGTGATGTCATAATCCAATTTATTCCAGATGCTAGGTGAGCGGCCCAAAAACTTCCTATACAGATTCAACGTTGTCGTCACTAAAGTAAGCAATCCTATCGAGAATATCATACTAATGGTGTCGATAAAGGGAATCGACCCCAAGATAGATTTTTGCGACTGGTAAGCTGGAGAGCTTCCTATGATCTTGGATAGTTTTTTCACTAAGTGAACTTGAACCTAAGAAAGGAGGAGGTAGAGCAGACAAGGAGAATGAACGATGCAGGCCCATTAGTTAAAGGAATTCAAAGCAAGGGAAGCATTGAGGCCTTAGATAAGGACTGAGATTCTAGGAGACGACCTAGAATCCTAAATTTTGACTCATATGCTACTTCGAATGATTCAATCAATAATATCTACTTTAAGACTCGTGACTCGGAGCATTACTGGAAACCAACCTCGAGAGACTCCATTGAAAGCCAGAATAAATCTAGAAAATGTTGTATATTTCAAAATACACATGGTTATAACACCAGCGATTGCAGAAACATTCGAGATATGATTGAAAAACTGATCCAGAAAGGAAAGTTTCTAAAATATACGAAAGTCTAGTAGAATGGCGGGCAAGGAATATTCAGCCTCTATCAATAAAAAACTTTGATTATCAATTGGACCACCAATGGTCGCCTTCCAACTAAGAAGGGCTAGGGCAAAGTTGAATAAGGAACATATGAGGCTGCTTCACTTATCCATGGGATTTATTTCTAAACTACTTCCAAACGATGCAGGTGACCAAGTACTTAGAGTTAGGCGCCAACCAACCTCAATGGACCATGATCGGACCTTTGGAGGATTATCGAGACGAGCGTGATTTAACTGTTCATCAGCTACCATATGCCTCTAACTTGGGGTTAAGGACTCAAAATGGAAAGTGGGTGTGACTCGATCATCCACTTCCCACTCTACGCTTTAATTATGATAGAACATTTATACCTTACTCAGAGTTCGACAAGGTCTGAATCCAATACAAAGTGGACATGACTGACCACCCACTCATCAACCTCCACGCTTAACTTGAAGATCGAAGAAACACATGGAGTTGATGCTACCCGACCATCACTACCCAGCTCATAATTGAAGTTCTCCAAAATACTTATGCCTCTCCCAAAGCTCATCAAAACCAAGGTGCAACTAAAGTAGACGTAATTTGACCATCCATACATTTACTCCTACCAGAGACATAGGAGGCAGTCTTGGAGGTCGACTTGAAGTAGGCATGATTGACCATCTACTCATCGGCCATCGGGCTCGATAAGAGCATACGACTACAACGTGAGGTGGATGTGACTTGAACGTCCACCCAAAAACTCTCTCCCTTGACTTGTAGGAAGGTGTGCGAAGAAAATTGGACGAGACCTGACCATCCAAGCCAAGCAGACCATAGATAGGTCCAACCATCCATCGCTTCATCACCAAGTGGATGTGAATCAACCATCCACTCGCTAAATTTTGACCTCAACACTAGTCGTAGAATTCATTTCCATGAATGAACATGACTCGACTGTTGATAATTCTTATTTTGACCTGACAGGTAGAGTATAAATCAAAAATGGTTGTGACTGACCGCCCATCATTAAACACTGTCCTCGGAGCATGGACCGGAGTACAAACATAAAAAGATGGATGTAGTTTGATCGTCCATCGACCATTGCTGGTCCCCTAAGCATGGAATAGAGTATAAAAATCAAACAGGTGTGGCTAACCACCCACCGAATAACTTTGGTTCTCCAATACAGACGGAGTATCAACATAAAAAAGTGGACATAGTTCGACTTTCCACTCTCCAACTCTTGCCCCTGACTTGGGGGTGAAGATAAGACAGAAAGTGGTTGCAGTTCTACAGTCCTCTCCCATGATTGAGGTCGAAGTTCTCTAGAGTACTCTTCTTACTCCCAAGGCATGGCTAAAATAGGATCCAAATGGAATTGGACGTGGTTCAACTATCCACCAAATAACTCTGGTCCCCAGTGCGGATTGGAGTATAAATGCTAAATGGGTGTGACTGACCGCTCATCAACAAACTCTGGTCCCCGAAGCGCGGATAAGAGTATATGTAGTAAATAGACGTGTTTTGACCATTCATCCATTAACTCTCACTAAACCAACAGGCTGAGTATAAAACATAGAACGGATGTGACTTGCCAACCGCTAATTAGCTCCTTGCCACAATTCGACATAATGAACTTCAAGTAAGAGTGAACGTGATACGACTGACCAATCTTTGACTTTCGCACCTGATTTGGGGTACAAGAAATGACTAAGGAAAATGCAGTTCAACCATTTTCTAGAATAACTCTAAGTCCAAAAAACATAGACTGGAATGTAAACACAAATTGGATGCGATTCGACCACTCGCCAATAAACTCTTATCCCTAAAGTGTAGATAGGAGTATAAACAAATAGATGAGTGCAGTTCGACTATTCACCATTCCATAAACTCCAACCTGAACCCGATTAGAGGAGTATAAACTCAATATGGTTGGAACTCGACCATCATGAGCTAAGTCCGCTAACCTAAGACTGGAGGCAGGAGTATAAACTATAGTAAGATGAACATTATAGCTCACTATAGCTCTGGCTTGGTGATTCTTTATGAATCAAGGCAACGAATACTAAAAGGGATTAACACAAAACCAATCGAAATGACATTCAAAGTTACGGTTGACCGACTGTATCGTACCATCGGATCGACAGTCAATATTGATATGCACCAACAACAGACGGATGTGACCCGTACATCCATCGAATAACTCCAGCCACCAGAGCATGGGTTAGAAAATAAACCATGAATGAGCGTGACTTGACCATTGGTTCACTATCGCCCATCACTAATCCATCTGGAGAAGTATAAATCCAAATGAGCATGACCCGATCGCTCCTGAGCTAATTCTATCCCTTAGTCCAACAGGAGAACATAAATCAAAATCGCCATGACTTGACCATTCGCATATCAATTTTTTCCCTTGGTACGACAAGAGGAGCATCAGTCACAAATTGGATGTGACATGACCATCCATTCTTTGGCCCTTGCCAAGAGTATGGCAACATCTTCATCAAAAGTGGACATAATTGACCCTCCATTACTCAGCTCATGCCTGAAATTCGATGGGGCATTGAAGTCTTCCACTGGGAAAGAAAAGCCATAATACAATTTAGAATAGGCATGATTGATCCTTCCATCAACTAACTTGATTGCATGAATTAACGCGAAAGAGTGTAAAGTCAAAACAAATGTGACATGCCCGTCCTTTTATCGAAATTTACATCTAACTTAGGGGTCATAAGCAAGAATCAAGATGAATGTGAATCGATCATTCATCATCAACTCTAAGTCTTTGGATCTTAGGTGGGAGTAAAAATACGAGTAGGAAAAGGTTCGACCATCCATGTAATAGATTTATTAACCCGAGACTAGGGGAGAAGTGTGATCTTCCAAGACTACGATAACTCGATATCATGACTCATACCTGGTGTTTACAACAAAATGAGGCTACGACCGAAAGGATGCTTAGAGATAGAATCATTGGATCGATGCCCAGGCTTATGGGCAACTGACTACCATTCCAACCTGAACGACGAGCAACGGATCGCTAGCACATTGAATGGAAGGTATGTTGCTTGAATAAACAAGCAAATTTAAACTCAAAGAAAGAGCCAGCTCTGCAGTTATGCACAACATAAGGTTGAACCCTACTCAACATTTGATTCGACGTGCTTCTAAGCCTGATCTTCAGCCATTGTAGATAATCACTTGAAGCATCTAAAAACCATCACTAACGGACACACCAGCTCATGACGAGATCCAAAAGTTCAACTAGAGTGACCGTCATAACATATTGTCCTAACCAACTATCATGCCATTGACTATGCACTAAAGAAATGCTCGAACATAGGGATCAACATCCAATCCAAGTGTCGTTCTCTATGCCTACATAAACCACCTAAGGGTTGAAGTTATAAAGCAAGGGGCCAACACTAATTCCATCGCCTAGGCTACTTTGAAAACCCAATTTAGACGTCCCTTATGCTAAATACAATTTAGTGAGATCTTATGTAGTGTAATGTAGTTCGATACTATATAGCAGTTATGGCAAACCTCGGGAGTTTGACGTAGTGATTTTCATCGTTGGCCATTTCAATCGGATTTCACATTGATGGTTACGCAAAACAGTTACGTTCGGATTCAAAAATTGACTATCGGCATATAAGAATCTAAATTTCATATTCAAGTTCATTTAGGGCACGTGTTACAATCCGTACAAGTATAAATAAGCTAATCTATTCAATTTCAAAGTGGTAAACATTCGATTCAAGATCATATGCTAGTTCAAGTATGCAAGTAATATATAACATATACCATTGTTCGATTTTGAGTTCATATTGTTTTGTATTTTCATGCGAAATCAAAAACTACTTGTCCCACTAATACAAGGGATTAGAATCAATCCCAATGCTTGGGAAAGTCCACTTAAGCATTTTTTTTGCTCACAACATAAGGCCAATATCAAGCACCAATACTACAGTCGGTTCTATAATGATATAAATGAGCCCATAGAATCAAAGGCCATGCATGCTAAGTTAACGACTGAAATTATGGTCAGCCACGATGACCCATCACGAGTGTTGAAGATTGGATCATAGCTTAGGGCAATGATAGTGAAGGAATTAGCTGGCTTTCTTTGAGAAAATCTTGATGTGTTCGCTTGGACCTATTCTGACATATCCCAATGAAACAAAAGCGACACGGCATGGATTCAAAGAAATCTGCTGCATTTAAAGAGGAGATGGATAAACTAAAAACAAAAGGTTTATCCACAATTCCCACTATTCGAAATGGGTATCCAATCCAGTTCTTATGAGAATGGCTAATAGAATATGCCGGACATGCGTCGAGTACTCAGACTTGAACAAGGTATGCCGAAAGATAGGTTTCCCCTTTTGAGGATCGACCAGCTGGTAGAGTCAACCGTTGAATAAGAACTCTTTCATTTATGGATGCATACTCCTGATACAACAAAATCTTGATGCATGTCCCTGAACAGAAGCACACCAACTTCATTATCGAAATATCATTATGTTGCAATACTGTTCGGACTAAATAACGCTAAAGCAACTTACCAAAGACTAGTCAATCGAATGTTCAAAGATTAGATCGGGTGATCGATGGAATTATTTGTGGATGGTATGCTCGTGAAGTCACGGCGATCAAACGACCACATCGATGACTTGGTAGAGATGTTCAGTGCTCTACACAATTATAGAATGAAACTTAATCTCTTGAAATACATTTTTAGAGTTGCATCAGGGAAATTTATGGGTTTCATTGTTAACTATCTCAGAATCAAGGAAAATCCCAAAAAGATTCAAGCAATTCGAAACTTCCAAGTGTGGATGACATTAAGCGGGTATAGAGCCTCAATGGGAAGGTCGTTGCCTTAAGCAGATTCATCTCTAAGGCCACCAACAAGTGTGTTCCCTTCTATGATTTTATTAAGAGAGGGAATAAGAACCTTGAATGGACGTAGGATTTCATAGATGCATTTCAACCCTTGGTAAATCACTTTGAGAGACCTCTCATCCTATCCTAGCCGCTGGATCATGAAGTTTATAAATCTACTTTCTTGGTTGTTGTGTTGGAAAACGATTGATAGATGTTGATAGAAACTAAACGAGGCTGAAAAAGCTCGCATATTGGCTATTGATTATGTCATAAAAGCTACACCCTTACTTCTTGGCTCAATCAATCATCATCAACATCAACATAGGCCCTACAACAACCTGATACGTCTGGAAGGTTGCTTAAATGGAATATCAAGCTAGGCCAATTCAATATCACTTATCTCCTTTGGAGAGCTATCCAGGGACATGCATTGGTGTACTTCATAGCTTAATTCATTGCACCAGATGACTCCTTGGCGAGCAGTGGAGAATCGATCAGCCGATGGGAAATGTACATGGATGGAGCATCCAACGATCAAAGTTCTAATGCTGGAGTCGTTTTAGTGACACCCGAGGAACGATCGACCTACTACGCCCTAAAACTCGACTTCACTGCAATAAATAACGAAGCTAAATATGAAGCCTTGATCGTCGGGCTAAAGCTTCCTGGAGAACTAGGAGTGAAAACTTTACAAATCTTTTGTGATTCCCAATTAGTAGTATGCCAAGTCAGGGGAGATTATTAGGCTAGAGAGTAGTGACCTCCTCTTTACCTCGGCCTGGTCTGAGAGATACTGGTAGACTTTGAGTATTGCACCATTACACACATTCATAGAGAAAAAAATGAGAAAGTCGACTCATTGGCCAAGCTGGCCAGTTCCGGGGACGCACAGCAGATGGACCTGGCCTCGATTGAAGTACTAAATGCTCAGACCATCGACTAGATAAAGATTGATTTGGTTCTGGAGATGGAACCAAGAAGGGAATCGTGGATGACTCCTGTCAAAGGTTATCTACAACATGGGATCCTTCCTAGATGTAGGATTGAAGAATAGCAGGTCCTCCTCAAATCTTCATGCTACATCATCTAAGAAGGAGTCCTGTATAGAAAGGGTTTCTCCATTCCACTGCTTCGGTGTATCGCCCATGATGAAATTAAATGAGTCTTGAGAAAAGTCCATGAAGGAGAATGTGGCGATCACACTAGAGGGCAAACCTTGGTAAAGAAAATACTCTGCTACTAGCCGACTATCAATCGAGATGTAGCTGATTATGCTAGACGACGCACCAAGTGTTAGATGTTCGTAAAAAAATTAGAGAACCCCACCAATGGAAATTACTCAAATAGTCGATCTATGGCTTTTGGTACTTAAGATATTGACATTATCGGCTCCTTCCCGATATCTAAAGATGGTGCAAAGTGTGCCACTATAGCAGTTGATTACTTCGATAAATGGGTTGTAGCTGAACATTTAGCCTCGATCACAACGAAAAAAGTAATTGACTTTGTTGTCCGAAACATCAACTATCATTTTGATCTTGCCCGAACAATTATAACGGACAGCGGTCCCAATTCAACCAGGTTGAATTCAACACTTCTGCTGCTGACATCATATAGAGAAAAGATTCATGGCATTTTCTCATCCTCAAGCTAAGGAACATGTCAAAATTGTTAACAAAATCATAAAGTCTATTCCCAAGAAGAGTTTGGAAAAGGATAGGCGCAAGTGGGTTGATGAACTCCCATCAACATTATGCACATGCAGAACCAACCACAAGTCCACGATTGGCTATACTCCTTCGCCTTTGCTTCCGGCTCCGAGTCTATCATCTTTGTAGACTTGAAGTCCCTTATCGTCGAGTGACTTATTACGTCCTCTATTTTATTAAAAAAAAAATAAGGAATTGCAATCCAATTGTAATTCAACTGCGAGGAATTGGCGATGACTTACGAGCATACAAATGCATCCTAGAGCCAAAGACAAAGATAAAACATGTACCTAAACGTGCAAATGTATATTCTAAAATTCAAATTTTGAAATCAATTGAAATTGAATTCTGACCTGAAGCTTTCAAAATGGAAAATGAATCAGATATCCAAAGCTAAATAGTCCCATAGAACCGGACACAGATAGTAACTGATGGAATACAATCCTTAATTTATACGATTTGAAATCAACCAAGCATCATGACAATCAAAAAGAGATGCGACGTTTTGGGAAAATAATTCAATAGAAAGTTAATGACTATTCAGAAAACTGAATGTATTTCTTTTCGACGACTCTAAATTGCTTCGATTCAAAGCACGTCATGTTCGACACAAGATGTACTTTAGGGAGCAACTGTTGTCTGGCTTTTGACCCGCTATATCCGAACTAACTAGACAAGTTAGACTAGAATTTCATCAAGGCCAGTAGCCTAAAGCGATAATTGTGAGATTTCAAAATCAAGTAAGGCAATGATATGAAGTGACACTCAATCGAGACCAAGAGAAAGACTCTTAAGAATATTCTAAGTATGGATTAGTACCTGCCCCAGGTAGGGGATCAGTGCATATCCGTTCCCCTATGGGATCAATATGTATTTTCAATTTTTGTCCCAAACTAGGTAAGATCGACGTAAAGAGATAAGGAAGGCCCCTTAAGGCTACATTTCAAATCTCAAGTAATTTAGAGTTTGTATGCTCAAGTGTTGGAAAATTATTTGACCTAAGAAAGGGATCATTCATATTCAGCTCAACAATGCTATTCAACTAAATACGATTGATATCCCAAAATCCAAAATCCAAAATCCAATGCACTTGAAACTTTTGAAAAAAGAAGAGGGGACCCTAAGGAATCCACACTAGGGATCATACCCCAAAAGGCATAAGAAAGAGGGATCGTCCTTCTTCCCTCTAGAGGGGTCGGTCTAAATTAGACAACATCACATGCTGCAACAAAGTTTGATAAACAACTCAAGTTGTACTAATCTGATTAGCATGAAACTTAGAGGCTAAGCATAATTCAACATGGAGAAGCTCCCATAAGGATCATAGCCCCAAAATCATCAATCATAGGGATCAGTCCCCATTCTTATTTCTTTGGATTTGGGCCACGTGATCCTTCTTATGGACAGCTATGGATCTGGAGAGCCTTTTTTCGAATTTTCGGCGTGATATTTCATCACCTTCCTTTATAAATATAGACTTGATTGTCCATTTTCAAGACTTTACACTACTTGTTGCATTGTATTCTTTTGCAACTAAGGATTTTCAACTGATCCCACTTGTACACAGTTTACAAAGTGATTACTAAATCTATCACTTCAAAGTGGACTTAAACAAACAAAGTCGAACTACTATAAACTACCGTGTCTCTATTATTTGCTTATTTCCTATTGCCTTGCTTTTATATTCTCTCTGTTTGCATTTAATATTCTTCATTTATTCCTCCACAAATCTTTATTGGGTGTTTGTTTTAATTTTGGCGCAAATAGTTATATAGTGATAGTAAATCGTTTAAAATAATTTTATAAAGGTATATACTTGATTTTAAAATATACGAAAATTTGTATCGCTTTATCGATATAATAGTATTTCTTGTAAACAATTGTTTAATATTAATATACATTGTTTTTATAAATTAAATGTGATCATTTTAATTAATTAAAAATGATAACAAATTAGTTTTCAATTTTTTTACTTTTATTTGTAAATTTATTTATATGTGGAAATGTGACCGGGATTCGGCTTCCTATTTTCAACGGTTCAACGTATAGGAGGTGTACAACATTATTTATATTACTTGACCACATATCTAACATACATATGCATAAATTAATGCATACATATGCAATTAACCAAAGTAGAAAAGTAAAAATATACTTACCATTTACATTAGAATTTACATATAGTAAAAGTGCAAATATCGAAGATATTTCTACCCTAAAAACCAAACATCAACTCACTTACACACCATCATCTTCATGCATATGGAAGCACAAGGGGTGGCATTATGGTGCGTCTTGAGGAGATAGGGGGCGTCGGAAAGGGTATTTCGATCCATGCACATTTGGATATTTATTTCCAAAGTTTCCCTATAAATACCCACCATTCTCTTCATAATTATACACACTATTCTACTTCACCTTCTTCCTCGTTCTCAAGCTTTACAGTGGCTTCTTATCTTAAGGAAATTATGAATAAAAATTAGCACAAGGAAAATAAATTATGAAGAAAAATTAGCAAAAGGAAAATAAATTTAGATAAGTATATATACATTTGCAATCCACTTAAAAACAAGTTCAAATCCACTCCTTTCCTCCCTCAAAACCCACGACCACCACCTTCTACCACCACGGCCGAGTCTACTTCCATTTGCAAGCATAGGTCGAGCCTATACAAAGGTCCAAGGCTTGATTCTGTAGGCTATGATTTGTCGTAGCGAAGCTATTGCGAATTTTCGTGAAGTTAGAAACCAATGAAGGTGAGAAACTCTCTCTCTCTATGTATGTGTGTGTTATGTGTGTAATGATGATATGGTATGACTGCAATCTTTACTGTAGTGACCCGAAATTTTCGACTTTGAAAATCCCATATTGTTGGAGAAAAGAAGAAGAAGGTAGAAGAAGAACAAAAAACAACAGCATCTGACATTCGGAGCGGATTAAAATATAATAGCAAATAATAGCATTTACAAGGAAGCTGTACTTGTTACTTTACATTCAATATATCAGAGTTACAACCAATAATAAATAACTAGACAGTTGTACAACATGTCCTAGGCTACAGACAATACAACCCTAATACATTGCGGTAAGCTCCATACGTTCCTGCCATCCAGCTCACCTACTGAGCTCCAGAACGCCCTAACCTGAAAAGCTGTTATACTCGGTCTGACCCGAGCATTACATCAAAGTAACACCCGCGTCAGGCAGGAAACTAGCGTGAGTAAACCTATTAAACATGAAATTCTAATGTATAAAACTTATTTAAAACACAGGGTAACTCGTACCTTACTACAACTTCTTGAGTTGCCATAGTCAAAACCATCTTACATCATATCTAAGCATTATTACTCAAATAAAATGACCCAGTTTACATCATTTATTCCATTCCAGCCTATTTATTCCAAAGTCAAATCCATAAAGAATTACTGTAGATTTCAAATCGAAGTGGTTTCGGGTATTTACTAATGCCCGACTCTGGTCTCTTCGTATCCAATATCATCTTAAAAACAAGGCTACTCAAGTTTAAACAATTCCATTTATATCCCGAATTTCATATTTACATAGCCATTGATCACAGATAGACAAACCATATTATCATGGTTTAGTCCAACATATCATATCTCATGGCTTCATAAGTCGAAGATATCAGATAATCCAAGGCATTCAATATCATTCAATCATCCACAAGCATGATTAACTAATCATACCATTTCTGATTAATGTAAATAAATTAAATTAATTACTTCAATCACTTTTAATCCTTTTTACTTAACATTAATTAATTACAAACCTTTAATTAACTAATCAGGCTTTAATTATCCATCCCAACTAATTATCCATAATTACTTCCATTAAGTGATTATCCCATTGGTTAATTATCCTCAATTAATTAACCTTAGTTATTAATTATTTTAACCTTTAATTACTAACTACATTAATTAATCCTTAACAAATTGTCCTTCAATTTTAAGTTATTAATCTCTAATTACTTAATAAATTTATCCTTAACTACGAATTAATTAATCTCTAATTAATTAAATTAATTAATTAATCTCTAATTATAAATTAATTAATTAATCTTTAATTATAAATTAATTAATCTTAATTACTTAACTAATTAATTTTTATTATCAATTAATTAATCTCCAATTAATTAACTACAACTATTAATTATAAATTAATTAGACCTCAATCATTAATGAATTAAACGAATTAATTACTCTTAATTATTTTATTAATTTAATTAATCATTAATTTATCAAAACCTTAATTAACTTTAAGATAAATCTTTATCTTTTTAGTTAACACTTAAATACATGTATAAGTTAAGTTTTAAAATAACATACAAATTTAACTTAACAAATTCAAGTTAAAAAATTTATATGGTTCCTTAAATCCATTATTTAAAAAATTTATTATGTAAAGAATTTGATTTAAGAAACCGATTTAAACTAATTTTAAATTTGAAAACTTGCTTATTTTTAAATTAAAAACTTGTTTTAAAATCCTACTTCGGGTTCCACCCGATAAATCACACGAGCCCTACCCGAGTACTTCCCCTTCTCTTTATTTTTATTTTTAAAACTTTAGTTAAGTTTAAAAACAGAATCATGTTACGCTCACGTACAACTACCCGAGTCCTTACTCGAGTCCCTTATCCATTTACCCGAGTGTTCCTCGAGTCCACCCATCTTCCCAAAACACAGGTACACAAACTTCGCTATGTATATGCGCCAGCGACCGAGGCGACTCCAACCTCCGATGCAACCTCAAGCACATCGAACATCGCCTAAGCCTTCGACCCTGACCACCAAATCTCCATCATAGACCCACAATCATGACCGAGCAATCTCGAACTACCTAGAACCCAACACACATCACCAAAACCTTCCTCGAACCCATGTCACCGACCACCAGTGATCGCGCAACCCTGTCCATAGCTCCGCCAGACATCCACGCCACTAATGCCCCAAGTCTGATGCGACTCGATACACCAGAGACGCTGCAGCAAACCAAAACCTGACCTCGACCAAACATAGAGTTAAAACCCTTCTTCGAACGATTACCGACGCCATGGTAAACTATACCCTACTGATATTTTTTCCTAGCTCATCGAACTTCCCCCTGCCTCCAGTCGAAACCCCGACCTTCCCAGGTTCCTTGATCGCCAGAAAAAACCCTCAAACCTATTTTTTGGTCAAACCCTAAATGGTCACTCGAAATCCAACTAAAAATTGTGATTAACATTTTAAAAATCCTAATTTTCAAAGAAGATTCAAGTTATAAACATGAATCAGCAAACCATGATGATGGATTTTAACATGTTCTTAAGTTTTCTGCTATTCTTCTTGATTTTCAGAAAATTTTCAAACTTAATTTGCTTAAATATATTTTTAAACCTTAATCTACATTTAAACAAACTTATCTTGTTTGAAACCCAAAGCCTAACAGTGATTAGATAAGGAGTTTTGAATTTTTGATTTATTATTAAATTATGTAACTTGAAAAAAGAGAAGAACAGACATATCCAGACATGCAGAGTTCAAACACATAATATATACAGATTTCACACACACACACACACACACACACACACACACACACACACACACATATATATATATATATATATATGCAAGGCATAATTTATTTCAGCAACTCACATGCAACGAATTTTAAACAAAAATACAGGTTTGTTTACTCACTTGTGTTTTAAAGACAGGGAACAAGCTTTTGAGTTTTGAAATCTGTTTTTGTATTTAAAACTGGTACTTAGTTTACTTTGATTTGCATTGATCCTGAATCTTCTTGCTTTGAAACGGAGATGATCAAGGCTTTTGATTACAGGTTGAAGCTTGCTTTGTTTTGGTGGTTTCAGGCTTTGAAAATTATTTATAAGTTTCTGAGTTCTGATTTTTCTTGTGGTTTTTCTAGTTTTTATATAATTATTACAGGATTTGAGTTTTCTTTGCTTTTGAAAATGAGAATGGGAAAAGAATGGAGAAGAGAAGAGAGATGTATAAATAGATTTAATTAGATTTATTAAAAATATAAAAGAAAATAAAACAAAAAGTGACACTTGTAAATTTTGTTAACATTTATCGTATATAATTCAGTCTTATTCCATTTGTTATTAAGATGGTTTATAAACTAAAACTTGTCATTGTGCATTTTTTATTATTTTTAAATGTTAAATAAAGCCTTTGTATTTATTTTACTATTAAATAAATACTTTCTTCATTTATAAAAATAAAATTCTTTAAAAGAAAATACTATAAAAAAATTATATATTAATAAAAAAATTATACATGTATTTTTAAATCCAAAATATTTTAAGATAATTATCTTTTCAAATTTCAAATTTAAATCCAAATTCAAATTCAAATTCAAATCCAATTTAAAATCAACTCAAATATATATATATATATATAAACAAATTTAATGTGTAAACAATAATTCTATTTTGAAATCTATTTATATATATACAAAAATAAAACATTGTTATTATTGTTTGAAAATAACAAGTTTGCCAATATAATAATTAATAAGGGGGATTATCAAATAAATTTTTATTCGGATATAAATATTTATTATTAGATTTATTTGCTCAATCTATAAATCAGTATTTTCAATAGTTAAATCAGATAATTATCCAATTATCTGATGCCTAAAAATTCGGGTTATCATATTCCTCCCACTTATAAATCTTTTCGTCCTCGAAAAGGAACGAAGCCAGAATTTATTCTATACCCAAAATTAGATAAATTATTCTTTAATCAATTTTAAAGCACTTTTAAAATCCACATAACATTATAAAATAGTTTTATAAAAATACTTTTTACAACTCGATGTCTCAACCAGTCCATCCTTGTTTTCATAGAAATTCGCTCATACGTTGATCGGGAGTAGGACTGAAAATCTATAAGTACTTTCTAAACCCATTTTCAACATCCAGTGAAAATACTGGAAAATATTTTGTTGAAAATATAGAAAACATTTTTGAAAATAGAGGAAATATCTTTGGTTAGAATGCTCTGGAAATCATCACCCCCTCCACGAGCGCAGTTAACCCGATGGTTATGCTGCCATCCCGGCAAAATCCATAGATAACTATAGGCAGTCCGCGCCCCTCGATTACCCCATGGAACCAGCCACGGATCACATTTACATCCCGGGTAACATTTCCATCACGGCAAAGTCCGTGTAACTGTAGGCTTCAGCGCCCTCGATTTTCGCTGCCAAATGAAACTTCACCACTCCCACATAGGTCGCAGACTACATCAGTCAAGTCCTAATGTAGCCTTAGGCTCTCACGGCCTCTCGACTTTCGCTATGTCACCGTAGGTCGCAGTCTACCGATGTTACATTTCCATCGCGGAAAAATCAAACATAGATTGTTCACTCTCATGGCACACACGACTTCTGCTATAGTCCACAGTAGATCGCAGTGACATCGAGTTACACTGTCGTCACAGTATAACCCAAATGTCTCTGTAGGCACTAACTTTCGCTACCTACTAAATATAATCCTCGGGAAATTTAGGTTTTCTAGGCTTCCTCCCAGGATTCAATTTAAAGCCTCCCCTTTAGGGCTCAAGGCAGACCCACCCCGTGGATCTCCTAATGAAGTTCATTCCAGTGTGAACGCCTTTTTCCCCAGAGCCAATTTCAAAACATTTTATATTATACACTTATAGTATCTTTCAAATCATACCCTTTATGATTTATATCAAAATTTCGTTTTACACAAAATCGATATTTCAAATCGATAGTCCCAAACTTGGCTTTCCAAACTCCCAAAATTGAATTTCCCCAAAAATCAAAAGAAAATCCTGATGTGCGCGTGAATGTGCATATTTTTACCGCTATATTGAATCTATTTAAATTAAATAAATGATCATATTGGGTATTTTAACTTGTTTTAACCAAAATCCATATTAATTCCAAATTGTAACATATCCATCTTCATATAGGGGCAAAACGGTCATTTGTATGCATATATTTCTTTGACAAAAATTAATTGGAAATTTACATATATTTTTGTAGGAATTTGATCTTAAATAGGAGTGGGTTCATGAAGACATATGCATGCACAAAATAATTACAAAGGAAAGAAGATGGAAATAATTCAAAGTGAAGAACATGAAAGGCCCCACTTACCCACCTACCTTAATGTACAAGTTAGAGGCTAATGCACATGCTTATGGAATTAATGGCTTCATGTACACTTAAATGATGATTAGTAAAAGCTAATGATTACTTGGCGTCCACACTTTCTCAAGCGTAGTTTGGTCATTTCCCAGTTTATGGATTAGGGTTTCATGCTTGCATAAATAACCCCTTATGTTTCATGTAACTCTTCCTCTTCACTTAGTCTCGTTTTAGTTAGTTTTAGGCTCAAAATAAAACCAAGCTCTCTTCTTTCTTTTCATGGCTACTTGGCCATTTCTCTTTATGTAATTTTTTTTACGCAACTTCAATACATGTTCTTTTTCTTTTCATGCTTATTTACTTTCATGTTGTAGTGTAGATTTATTTTTCATGCAAGTAGAATAGTTTTTCTTTATCTTGCTTTCTTTTTTCTTTCCTTTTTCTCTCATGTTGCAAGCTACATTTTTTCATATGATAACAAATACGAGAGGCTAAACCCCTTCAATTTAGGGGTAATAAAGCTCTCTAATCATGTAGCTTCAACTTAATTTGATGTTTATGCTCTCTTTTTGTGCTTAATGAGAATGATTGAAGTGGTTTAATGATGTTGTTTAGCTTTGAATTTGATAGTCTATATTGTTTATAACAAATAGGTTATGCTTAAACAAACAAAATACAAATTGCCTCTTCATTTACATGTGATTATGGCAAAGAAGTGATTGTTGAAATTAAAATTTGATGGCTTATATTTCTAATTAATAGTTAATAGGCCATGCTTAAAATAGATTTTGCTTTCAACTTTGTTATCATATTTTATGAGATTTAAAAGTGTATTAGTGGTTTTGTTATAGTTTGATGGTTTATACGGAGCTAATTAATAGCATAAATATACCATACTTATGATAAGCACATCAACTAGCTCACTAATGACAAGAAAAGAGAGATCATAACTTCATTTCGTTGATTTATGTGATCTAGAGAGTGGAAATTGCCTCTAAATTGTCTTAACACTCATATTCTTATCAATTTTCTTTTGCTTGTTTTTCTTCTTTTCTAGTTTAACATTCTCTTCAACCATGGTTTAATTTGATTGAATAAATTTTTAAAATCATCAATTCCCTGCGGATCGACCCGTGTTCGCCGCGTGCTACATTCGTACACCGTGCGCTTGCGGTTATTTTTTTTAAATTCATTCGACGGTTTTCTAAACCGATAGAATTTCCATCGACGAACAAGTTTTTGGCGCCGTTGCTGGAGAATTGTTTTGATTTTATTTTTCTATTCTTCGAATTATTTTTGTTTGATTTTCGTGTGATTTTATTTGTTTGTTTGTGTAACAACCCTGTATTTTCTGATTATTGTAATTGTATATTTTAATTATTTTAATTTAAATTCCTAATTTAAAAACTTTATTTTATTTATTAAAATGAATATATTTTGTTAATTGAAATATAATTGTTGATTTTGAAGTGGATTAGAATTTCAATCATGCATAAATTGAATATTTCCAGAAAAGTGAATTTTGGTCAAAATGGTCAAACTTTGACTTTTAAATTTAAAATTTGAAAGTTTGAAAATTTGAATTTTATATTTTATTATGAAATTAAATAAAATTTTAAGAACACTGCTTTTCGTTTCGTTGAAATCTGATTTATAATGTGAAAGTTATGCATTTTTAACTGTTGTGTGAAATTTGTTGTATTTAACAAAATTGTTTATTTTAAATTATATAAATAATATTTTTAATTGTCATATCTTATTCTAAATTGTATTATATGCTATGTTACATATACTTTTACCTTTTAAATATTTTTAAAGTGGTGTTTGAATTTTTCTAAAGCTCATTGAATTTATTTTCTATTTTTAAAGGTTAGTTTCCATCTTTCTGATATTTTCTTCATTTAAATTATATTTAATTAAAATTTATTTATTCATTTTTATGTATGCATTTTATTTTTATTTTTTATCTTTATTTATAAATATTTTTCATGTACATACAATTCTCCCAAAGTTCATTTCATTTATTTTCAAATTTTCAAGCCTAGTTTACATTTTCTTTGCTATTTTCTTAATTTAATTATATTTAATTAATATTTATTTTTTTATTTTTGTTTATTTACTATATTTTCGTGTTTTATCTGTATTTATACATATTTTACATGTATTTAAAATTTTAAAAGAAATTATAAATTCAAAGAGACTAGACCTTTCATTTTCTAGTCTTTTCATCTCCTTGTCTCTTCATTTTCTTTTGGCTTTTACTCTCCTTTCTTTTGGCCGTACACTACTTACCTATAGCCATGTATTTTCTCCAGAAATTCACGTGAAAATATTCTTCCCACCATCAAAAGCTCACGGCATTTCAATTTGAGAAAAAAAATGGCAAGTTCATGGTCTTCTTCTTCTACATTTCCTTCTTCTTTTCATTGTTTTGCCTAGATCTCTACCTAACTTTGCTTGGCCTCTACCACCCACCATCACCACCATACTCTCCACCAGCAGCAGTAACCACCACCTATCCCATCCTCCAGATCAGGCCGTGACCATTGGATGAAGCCATAACCACAAAACTCCACAAAACATTGCAACACTCCTTGAAAACATTGCCTAGCCAAGCCTAACTTCACTATCTCCTCCATATCTTGCCTTGGCCACCCCTACATCCACCACCACCGGCCTACATCACCTCTGACCATCAGCCACTCCACTGACCTGACCTGAAACAATGCATGGCCGAGCCAAATATTGACATAGGTCGAGTCTATGTTGCTCCAAAACCTTCCATCCATTGACCCTTTGGTTACCTTTGCCTCTCCATGCCTTTGCCTTCCATTTTCATGTACATAACCATATCTCATGACTCATGGCCGAGCATACATGACCTAGGCCGAGCCTAGGTGTGATGAGATCAAGCCCTTTTGCATTTAGGCCAAGCCTATGTGTCTTGTGCAAGTCTGTTGCTTCTAAGGTTCGATTATCTTTCATGTTTTGCCATTGTTTTGCAAACTTAAGTTGTTGATTATATTTGTATGTAAAATATTTATATTTTGCACTTATGTATGTTATATTTTGTGTATTGTTTACAAGGCTCTCCATCCATTAAAATTAAATCGTGCTTTTCGTGCCTTTGGAATCGCTCTTGTGTGTGTTGTTTGTCTCTAGCTTCGTAAAAGGTGAGTCTTTCTCACTCTGACATTTATATTTATGAAATAGTGAATTGATGACAAGTGTTTAGTAATATAAAATGTTATGCAAGTTAATATTGATCATATGATATGCTATGCCATGTTATTACCATGTTAAACTGTTAATTATCATCTGACATCTGATATATGACATTATATTGTGACATTGACATTGTTTATATTGTTTATGCATATATTCACACTGCAAGTTCCCTGTTAAAATAGCAGCACTATGGGTCGAAATGATACATACCCGAACGGACTTTAGAATAGGGAAAAATCGTTATGGGCTGAAATGATAGGCCTGAACGATTTCTATTGTATTTTATTTGACTTGGGATTGCGGGTTTGAAATGATAGAACCCGGGTTGTCTTTGTAAATTGCGGATTGAAATGATATATATCCGTATCGCTTGACCTAGGTTAGAAAATTATATACAGACCCCGGGTATATTTGTAAATGATTTTTATTAAAAATATGTATTTTCAAAAGTATGAAATTTTGATTTAAAAATATATATATTATGGTTTTAAGAAAGTTAAATATTAAATCTTGAAATTGTGAATTTAAGTGAATTCAAGTATGTAAATTTGGAGTAAATGTGATTTTAGACTTTAAATTTTATTTTAAAATGTAAATAAATAATGGAAATTAAATTTGAAGTTTTGAAATTGTATTTGAAGTAAAATTTTAAGTTTTATTTCATTTATATGTTAATAAACAGTGAATTTTGACTTAATAAATGAATGGAGTTTTTAAATTGAATATTTGATCTAAAAAGTTTGTTGGGTTAAATCATATGTTAAAATGATTTTAAATGTGAAATTTTGAAGTCTAGAAATATGATTTTTAAGTTATAATAAAAATTTGGAGTTTTATTTTTATTTTTGAAAAGCTAAAATGAAATCTGGAATTTTATAGCATTTTCAAAATGTTGTAGTCTTTTGACAGCATTTTTAAATGCTATTGTTTTGAATCTAACAATGTTTGAAATAACTAAATATCTATTACGACATTTTATAAATGCCGTTATTCTTGATCTAAACCATTTTTGGAAGCTATAAGCTATGATAGCACTTTATAAATGCTGTCGTTGCTATAATTTGACAATGTTTGGAATGTTATAGATTTTAACACTATTTGAGTTATATTTTAAAGTATTAAATGATTTAACTTTTGGAAATTGATTAATTATGAAATTTAAGAAGTTTTGAATATATTTCAATATTTAAATTTGAATTTTTAAGGACTTTAAATTTGAATTTGAATTTTAAATAAAGTTTACTTGGTTATGTGTTAAACGAAATGAGATGTAATGAGATAAATGAATTTTTGAATGGAATTTTGAAATGTATTTTGTAATGATGTTTGAAATAATAAATGATTGAAATATTTGATTTTTAAATGATATTTAAATTTGAATATTTGGATTTGAATTCAAATAATGATTTGATTATGAAGTTTTGAAAGGATGTAATACTTTAATGATTTCGAAATGATTGGAAATGATTTGATCTTTATTTTAGGAAAGAATGTGAATGTGGAATGATATTTGAATTTGATTTATTTGATAAAGGAATATTGAAGTTTATATTTGTATGAAAAGATATTTGGTTTAATTGTAATGTAAGTTTATTTAAATAATATTGGATTTATGAAATGAATATTTCAAAACTAAGTAATAATGAAACTAGATTTGAGATATATGAAATTATAAAAAAATTAGTTTTTGAAATGCGGGATATGAAATCTTTGAAATATATTAAAAATTGAATAGTTTAATTTATGGATCAAATCTATATTTGAAATTGATATGATTTGAAATAGTTATTGGCAAATTTAATTGAAACTGATGGTTTGAATTTAATTAAGTTGGAAATTGAAAATTTTGGTTTCATGGAATAAATTTGTAAAGTGTAAAGAATTAAAAGATTGATTTCAAATGAATGATTTCGGAATGTTATGATTTTCAAAGTGTAGTGATTTCAAGTATTTTGGTTTCGGAAAAGTTATACTTTGAAAGTATTATGAATTTTTTTTAAAGGTGAATATATGTTTGAAATGGAAACGATAAACTATTTGATTTGAATATAGTTTGGAAATAAAAATGGTTTTGGTTTCGAAGTGTAAACTATTTTGAAAGGAATATAGTTTTGAAATGAAATGATTTGATCCTTTTGAAGTATAAACTATTTTGAAGTGACCACGGCGTTATAATAACGTTTGGTTGTTAAAGAGACCGGGATCGGAAGTTGTCATACTCTCCGCCAACTCCGAAAACCACTTTAACAACCGTGTACGCAGTGGAGATTCCAGAATGATGTAGGATAGTGGCGACGTTCTTGAGGTATATTACGTGGACCCAACTCCCGTGAGTTGGCATAAGGTGGCTAAAACAGGAGCGATCTCGGGCCAAAGGAGGTAGCACCTCTGGTCGGACACATTCCTTCGATACTATACTCTTACTGGTGATTGATTAGATGGCCATCCTCCGATTTTGATTGGGAGTGTGTTCCGAGGTGGGCGTATGTGGCTGCTGCGTTACCACCAACTCGTGTGCGTAATTGGTATATCTACCCTGGCATTGCCTTGTGTGCCGTGTCACCTACCATACCGAGCCTTTAATACGAGTTTCTGTTTGTGTCGTACCTATGCTGTATCTTCTCATAGTCTCCCGATCAGAAGATATGCAGGTACTGTATAGACTATTGGCATTAATTGTGTTAAGGTGGAAAATGTAAAGCCTTAACGCTATTTAAAATTATGTTTAATTTACTGTAGACATTATTATAGTAGCGTAATATTACTACATAGTAAATAGTTTAACGGATCCTTAAAGGATGGGCGATCCCAAGCATCCTTTAAGTTACTGATGCATTTTTGTTACTGTTCACTTGAGTTTATTTACAGTTCATAAGTATTTATGTCCTGACTCGAGTGTTTTGTATTTTGCTTTACGCTCGAGTCGGATTGATTGAGTTAGCATTCAAGATTCACCTTCAGAGTTGCAGCTTTCCTTGAAGATCCAGCCGTCTATTTTGTTTCAGTATCCAGTGTTTCAGTGATGTATTCTGATTTGTACCTGATGTATCTTGTTACTCTTCTGTTGTATCTTATTTAACTCTGATGTATCTTATTTTTATATAGTAGCTTCATGAACTACTATCTCTTTTTACTTCCGCTGCATTATTATATACTCTGTGTTTGTGATCTGTGATTATTATTTACTGTATATTCTGAGATTTGCCAAATTTTTATTTACAACGCGGTATTTTGAGCAATTCAATTCCGGCATGAGTGTCTACCTATGCACTTATAATGGATGCGAATGGTCGAAAATATCGGGTCGTTATAGTTGGTATCAGAGCTTTGGTAGCTCTTGGCAAAACTCAGTATATAGGGTAAATGAAATTGCAGAATCACTTCCATTCGAGTTTAAATCTCTTCCTTTTGACTCGATTCATTTGAATTTTTGAAACATTCCCTGCGGGTCCAAAATCCATTCGTGCCCCTCACTATTCATCTTCTTTTGATTTTGGAGTATCCCATAACTCCACTTCAAAAGGATCTTTATAATGAGTCGGCGGTCTCGCCAATCTCAAATTGCTTTGTAAAGGGGTGAAACTCCTTTACAACAGCATCGATTCACCAAAGATTTTATATCCTCGGTTTAGATGCTAGTATCTCTTATTATCATAAACTCTATCTCTTGAGGTCGATTGTAGATTTACCCAGAAATCCACATCGAACTTATACTTTAAGTCACGATTGACCCGGTTAAGGTTGCCTGCGATTTATATAAGCTTATCCATCTCCCTATTCTGTTATTTAATCATCTCATATTTGTTTCCAACTTATCTTCAAATTATTCTTAAAGTGTATTTGTATACTAATATTTAAAATGTTTTATATATTGTGTTGTTTGAGTTGTTGATGTTGATTTGGATTTCTAATCGATTCGTCTGATCAACGCTATCGATAAGATTTCCAAAACACTTGAACTGAGCAAACTGACACAATATGTTTTTAAAATTTAGTAATGAAATAAATTTTGTGAAATAAATTTTGTAACTATATTATAAATCTTTATCTGGATTTTATTAGAATTAGTTGTTAAGAAATAATATTTGATTTTATATATCATTTTCTATTGTTTCATATATCTAATTGAACTATAAAACATGGCTATAAATTTATTTGAAAATTTAAAATGAATGTAAAACAAGAATTTGAGAATTTAATTTCCGATGGATTTCAAACTTTGTGCTTAAAGTTTTAAAGGACATATTATTTAAAGTATTTTCGAATATAAATTTGTTTCCAAAGAATTTTAAATTTAAATTTAGTGCTCTTCTCTTTGTCGCTGGAAAATAATTTCGGTGATGACTACAACATCATCGACATTCATTTTTGAGTTTCGAATTCTGTAGTCTTGCTACAGTTTTGTTTTTGGAAAATTTAATTGATTTTAATTTCTAAAATAAGAATGGATTTATAACATATGCTGATATATGATTTAAATTTGAATGGATATATATATATAGTATATGAGCATTTATTTATCTCTAAATAGTTTGGAATTTATCGGAAATTTAATTCCTAAATTTTATCTTCAAAGATAATTTCTAAGTATAATTTCAAGATTTGGATAAATATTCAAGCTTGAAATAATTTAATTAGAAATTTTTATTTGTATAATACACAATTTCATTCCAATATAACTTACCTTAATTTTCAAAAGTTGAATATGTAATTGGATAATGTACAATATAAAAAAAAAGATTTTATAAATAAAATTTGAGTGGTTATTATAAATGTTATATACTTAAATTTTAGTTATAAAAGGGATTAACAGAGGTAAATAAAGAAAAGGGTAATGGAATAATTTACAATATAAAATGATGTCAAAGAAACTGAGAATAAACTAAAGCAGTTATAATTAGTATAAATATATATATATATATATATATATATATTTTGAAATGGTACTTTATATACAACAAATCATTAGGACAACATATCCCATGTCAATAAACGTTCGAAAGAAAGTTTCAAACTTGTGACCTCTTGCACCAAAGCCGAATCAATTAACCACTTGGACAATGGTGCTTGTCAGTATAAATATATTTAACATGGGTGATAAGATATATTGAGAGAAATAAACTTAATTTTAATTAGAAATAAAGAAGAATTAAATTTTATTTGGTACATTTTGAGTATAATAAAAGATTTTTCAAATACATGATTTTAGGGATTTGTTAATTTAAGATAATTGGATGATAAGATAATGAAATTAGAGATGCTTAAGATTTATTTGACTTATGTAAAATTAATTTTCAGTTTAAGTTGAAATTTTATGGTTTCAAATTTATTATTTTATTTTGTTTTTCAAACTATCTTTTGGTTGTCCTAATTTCCCTTGTCTTGCTACAGAATGGGAGGCTATTGCATATACCAGTCTATTTAGAAATCTTTCTATAATCTTTAATAATCTTTGGTACTCATCTTTGAATCTAAGCACTGCTTTCCATCCACAGACCGTCGGTCAAATGGGAAGGGTGAATCAGATTCTAAAAGATTTTTTTCCATGCTTGTGTTCTTGAATTCTGGAAGATCTTGGAAAGATCATCTCCACATTGTTAAACTACCTATAGCAACAGTTATCAGGTATAATTTTAATCTTCTTGTCATCTTGTCTTAATACTATTTCATTCTATCTTTTTCTGTGCTTTCCCGTACCTCATTCCTTTTCGAGGACGAAAAGTTTTGAGTGGGGGAGAGTGTACCAACCCTGTATTTTCTGATTATTGTAATTGTATATTTTAATTATTTTAATTTAAATTCCTAATTTAAAAACTTTATTTTATTTATTAAAATGAATATATTTTTTTAATTGAAATATAAATGTTGATTTTGATGTGGATTAGAATTTCAATCATGCATAAATTGAATATTTCCAGAAAGTGAATTTTGGTCAAAATGGTCAAACTTTGACTTTTAAATTTAAAATTTGAAAGTTTTAAAATTTTAATTTTATATTTTATTATGAAAGTAAATAAAATTTTAAGAGCACTGCTTTTCGTTTCGTTGAAATCTGATTTATAATGTGAAAGTTATGCATTTTTAACTATTGTGTGAAATTTGTTGTATTTAACAAAATTGTTTATTTTAAATTATATAAATAATATTTTTAATTGTCATATCTTATTCTAAATTGTATTATATGCTATGTTACATATATTTTTACCTTTTAAATATTTTTAAAGTGATGTTTGAATTTTTCTAAAGCTCATTGAATTTATTTTCTATTTTTAAAGGTTAGTTTCCATTTTTCTGATATTTTCTTCATTTAAATTATATTTAATTAAAATTTATTTATTCATTTTTATGTATGCATTTTATTTTTATTTTTTATCTTTATTTATAAATATTTTTCATGTACATACAATTCTCCCAAAGTTCATTTCATTTATTTTCAAATTTTCAAGCCTAGTTTACATTTTCTTTGCTATTTTCTTAATTTAATTATATTTAATTAATATTTATTTTTTTATTTTTGTTTATTTACTATATTTTCGTGTTTTATCTGTATTTATACATATTTTACATGTATTTAAAATTTTAAAAGAAATTAGAAATTCAAAGAGACTAGACCTTTCATTTTCTAGTCTTTTCATCTCCTTGTCTCTTCATTTTCTTTTGGCTTTTACTCTCCTTTCTTTTGGCCATACACTACTTACCTATAGCCATGTATTTTCTCCAGAAATTCACATGAAAATATTCTTCCCACCATCAAAAACTCACGGCATTTCAATTTGAGAAAAAAAAATGGCAAGTTCATGGTCTTCTTCTTCTACTTTTCCTTCTTCTTTTCATTGTTTTGCCTAGATCTCTACCTAACTTTGCTTGGCCTCTACCACCCACCATCACCACCATACTCTCCACCATCACCAGCAGCAGCAACCACCACCTATCCCCTCCTCTAAATCAGGCCGTGACCATTGGATGAAGGCATAACCACAAAACTCCACAAAACATTGCAACACTCCTTGAAAACATTGCCTAGCCAAGCCTATCTTCACTATCTCCTCCATATCTTGCCTTGGCCACCCCTACATGCACCACCACCTGCCTACATCACCTCTGACCATCAGCCACTCCACTGACCTAACCTGAAACAATGCATGGCCGAGCCAAATATTGACATAGGTCGAGTCTATGTTGCTCCAAAACCTTCCATCCATTGACCCTTTGGTTACCTTTGCCTCTCCATGCCTTTGCCTTCCATTTTCATGTACATAACCATATCTCATGGCTCATGGCCGAGCACACATGACCTAGGCCGAGGCTAGGTGTGATGAGATCAAGCCCTTTTGCATTTAGGCCAAGCCTATGTGTCTTGTGCAAGTCTGTTGCTTCTAAGGTTCGATTATCTTTCATGTTTTGCCATTGTTTTGCAAACTTAAGTTGTTGATTATATTTGTATGTAAAATATTTATATTTTGCACTTATGTATGTTATATTTTGTGTATTGTTTACAAGGCTATCCATCCATTCAAATTAAATCGTGCTTTTCGTGCCTTTGGAATCGCTCTTGTGTGTGTTGTTTGTCTCTAGCTTCGTAAAGGTGAGTCTTTCTCACTCTGACATTTATACTTATGAAATAGTGAATTGATGACAAGTGTTTAGTAATATAAAATGTTATGCAAGTTAATGTTGATCATATGATATGCTATGCCATGTTATTACCATGTTAAACTATTAATTATCACCTGACATCTGATATATGACATTATATTGTGACATTGACATTATTTATATTGTTTATGCATATATTCAAACTGCAAGTTCCCTGTTAGAATAGATTCACTATGGGTTGAAATGATACATACCCAAACGGACTTTAGAATAGGGAAAAATCGTTATGGGCTGAAATGATAGGCCTGAGCGATTTTTATTGTATTTTATTTGACTTGGGATTGCAGGTTTGAAACGATAGAACCCGGGTTTTCTTTGTAAACTGCGGATTGAAATGATATATATCTGTATCACTTGACCTAGGTTAGAAAATTATATACTGACCCCGTGGTATATTTTTAAATGATTTTTATTAAAAATATGTATTTTCAAAAGTATGAAATTTTGATTTAAAAATATATATATATATATATTATGGTTTTAAGAAAATTAAATATTAAATCTTGAAATTGTGAATTTAAGTGAATTCAAGTATGTAAATTTGGAGTAAATGTGATTTTAGACTTTAAATTTTATTTTAAAATGTAAATAAATAATGGAAATTAAATTTGAAGTTTTGAAATTGTATTTGAAGTTAAATTTTAAGTTTCATTTAATTTATATTTTAATAAACAGTGAATTTTGACTTAATAAATGAATGGAGTTTTTAAATTGAATATTTGATCTACAAATTTTGTTGTGTTAAATCATATGTTAAAATGATTAAATCATATGTTAAAATGATTTTAAATGTGAAATTTTGAAGTCTAAAAATATGATTTTTAATTTATAATAAAAATTTGGAGTTTTATTTTTATTTTTGAAAAGCTAAAATGAAATCTGGAATTTTATAGCATTTTCAAAATGTTGTAGTCTTCTGACAGTATTTTTAAATGCTATTGTTTTGAATCTAACAATGTTTGAAATAACTAAATATCTATTACGACAATTTATAAATGCCGTTATTCTTGATCTAAACCATTTTTGGAAGCTATAAGCTACGATAGCACTTTATAAATGCTGTCGTTGCTATAATTTGACAATGTTTGGAATGTTATAGATTTTAACACTGTTTGAGTTATATTTTAAAGTGTTAAATGATTTAACTTTTGGAAATTGATTAATTGTGAAATTTAAGAAATTTTGAATATATTTTAATATTTAAATTTGAATTTTTAAGGAATTTAAATTTTTAAGGAATTTAAATTTGAATTTGAATTTTAAATAAAGTTTACTTGGTTATGTGTTAAACGAAATGAGATGTAATGAGATAAATGAATTTTTGAATGGAATTTTGTAATGATGTTTGAAATAATAAATGATTGAAATATTTGAATTTTAAATGATATTTAAATTTGAATATTTGGATTTGAATTCAAATAATGATTTGATTATGAAGTTTTGAAAGGATGTAATATTTTAATGATTTTGAAATGATTGGAAATGATTTGATCTTTATTTTAGCAAAGAATGTGAATGTGGAATGATATTTGATTTTGATTTATTTGATAAAGGAATATTGAAGTTTATATTTGTATGAAAAGATATTTGGTTTAATTGTAATGTAAGTTTACTTAAATAATATAGGATTTATGAAATGAATATTTCAAAACTAAGAAATAATGAAACTAGATTTGAGATATATGAAATTATAAAAAAAAATAGTTTTTGAAATGCGGGATATGAAAGCTTTGAAATATATTAAATATTGAATAGTTTAATTTATGGATCAAATCTATATTTGAAATTGATATGATTTGAAATAGTTATTGGCAAATTTAATTGAAACTGATGGTTTGAATTTAATTAAGTTGGAAATTGAAAATTTTGGTTTCATGGAATAAATTTGTAAAGTGTAATGAATTAAAAGATTGATTTCAAATGAATGATTTCGGAATGTTATGATTTTCAAAGTGTAGTGATTTCAAGTATTTTGGTTTCAGAAAAGTTATACTTTGAAAGTATTATGAATTTTTTTTAAAGGTGAATATATGTTTGAAATGGAAATGATAAACTATTTGATTTGAATATAGTTTTGAAATAAAAATGGCTTTGGTTTCGAAGTGTAAACTATTTTGAAAGGAATATAGTTTTGAAATGAAATGATTTGATCCTTTTGAAGTATAAACTATTTTGAAATGACCATGGCGTTATAATAACGTTTGGCTGTTAAAGAGACCGGGATCGGAAGTTGTCATACTCTCTGCCAACTCCGAAAACCACTTTAACAACCGTGTACGCGGTGGAGATTCCAGAATGAAGTAGTATGGTGGCGACGTTCTTGAGGTATATTACGTGGACCCAACTCCCATGAGTTGGCATAAGGTGGCTAAAACAGGAGCGATCTCGGGCCAAAGGAGGTAGCACCTCTGGTCGGACACATTCCTTCGATACTATACTCTTACTGGAGATTGATTAGATGGCCATCCTCCGATTTTGATTGGGAGTGTGTTCCGAGGTGGGCGTATGTGGCTGCTGCGTTACCACCAACTCGTGTGCGTAATTGGTATATCTACCCTGGCATTGCCTTGTGTGCCGTGTCACCTACCATACCGAGCCTTTAATACGAGTTTCTGTTTGTGTCGTACCTATGCTGTATCTTCTCATAGTCTCCCGATCAGAAGATATGCAGGTACTGTATAGGCTATTGGCATTAATTGTGTTATGGTGGAAAATGTAAAGCCTTAACGCTATTTAAAATTATGTTTAATTTACTGTAGACATTATTATAGTAGCGTAATATTACTACATAGTAAATAGTTTAACGGATCCTTAAAGGATGGGCGATCCCAAGCATCCTTTAAGTTGCTGATGCATTTTTGTTACAGTTCACGTGAGTTTATTTACAGTTCATAAGTATTTATTTCCTGACTCGAGTGTTTTGTATTTTGCTTTACGCTCGAGTCGGATTGATTGAGTTAGCATTCAAGATTGACCTTCAGAGTTGGAGCTTTCCTTGAAGATCCAGCCGTCTATTTCGTTTCAGTATCCAGTGTTTCAGTGATGTATTCTGATTTGTACCTGATGTATCTTGTTACTCTTCTGTTGTATCTTATTTAACTCTGATGTATCTTATTTTTATATAGTAGCTTCATGAACTACTATCTCTTTTTACTTCCGCTGCATTATTATATACTCTGCGTCTGTGATCTGTGATTATTATTTACTGTATATTCTGAGATTTGCCAAATTTTTATTTACAACGCGGTATTTTGAGCAATTCAATTCCGGCATGAGTGTCTACCTATACACTTATAATGGATGTGAATGGTCGAAAATATCGGGTCGTTACAGTTTGCATTAAAAAATATATTCTATTGCGTTTTCACATTTTACATTGTCATTTACATTTTCATTTGTACATACATTTTCATCCTCTCTTCCCTGATTACAATTTTTTTTCTGATTACATTTTCTGTTTGCATTTTCTTTTCTACGCTTCTAACTGCCATAACAACTTACTGCCTCTTTATCATAGTGCAACTCTACTTCACCACACTTCTCACAACTCCCACTGCCAAACTTCCAAAATTTCAAACTGCCGTTGTTGCCATTCACCATTCCCCTCTACAAACACTACCATTTACTTCATACCTACTGCTAATACTCCTATTTTCAACTGTCATGTAATCCATCAACAACACTTCCCCCCAACCATTATCCACTACTACAAACAACATCACCATCTTCATTTCAACAAATCAACCACAATCATCCTTCCATCCCCTGTTCAAACATCACAGAGCTTCACTATTCATCTGTTCCACTACCACCCTCCACTTTCATCAAAACAAACTGCCCTTCCAATCCCCCTTTAACTCATCATCCACACTACAAACCTTCACTGACTACCTCACTGCTACCCTTCAAACATACCCACAGCGTTCATATTGCTACAACCTGACAGTTCAATCAACATTCATTCACCTCACCCATTCTCACATCTGTAGATCACTTTACAAACAATCCCCATACCGAACAACTCCAGCCAATACATTAGCATACATCCCAAACTCAAACTGTCAACAGTCCCCACCCTCTGCACACTACCTTCTCTGCTACACCATTCAAAACTGGACATTTCCTCCCTACCAATCTCTGACCCCATTCAAACATCATCCCCTTAACCACCACTAACCTCCCCTCTGCTTCAACAACCACCTTGCCATTCAAACGTTGTATCACAGTTCTCTGTAACTAACTTCACGAGCAGCTTCCCATCACTTCGCAACCATCTCTCTTCCAGAATATCACAGTCAGTCCACTAACACTTCTTCCAGCCTTTCTGCTTGCACCATCATACTCCTCACATTCCATAAATCCTCCTTGCCACATTTCATAAATCTTCCACCTCAACCGCAACTTCTCTGGCCATACTTCACCACTGTTAAAAGCTATGACAGACCGTTCCATCAATAAACACAACAGGTGCCATTCTCCTCTGCCACACATTCACAGCAACATTACCCAAATCCTTTCCAGCCAACAACCCAAAATTCAACAAAAGAAAAAAAAAACTGCTACTTCACATTCAAACAACCATTACTTACGTTGTCAACAACCGAACATCGCTCACCTTGCCTCGAGATTGAGCAACTTTGCCTGAGTCAAACCGCGAACCCAAACTCGAGCAAACCCGCAAAAACCAACCACTGAATTCCAATTTTCTCTTGTCTTCCTCATCACGTGACCACAAACTGCAATTGCCTTCCACTAATCACCTCAAACACCAATTTCCTTCAACCAAACGTCTGCAGCAACCATTTGAACACCTAGAATTATACCTCTGTCAAAATCAAAATTTGCGATGGCCTAAAAACTAATCGATAAAATTCGAACAAGTTTGTGGAAATTGGGGAATTGGTTTACAACATGCGGTTTTGAAATTGATGATTTTTCAATTGTTACGGGAATTGATTTGGAAATGATGATTTGTGTTAATATAAGGGGAGAATGAAGTTCTGTGACCCCATAAAGAAAATTAGATTAGGAGTTCGGATTTGTTTTTACCTGGGCCGGGTTGGATGTTTTTAAAGATTGAGTGAATTCTTATTTTATTTTTATTTTCTTTTCCTATTGCTTTGTTTAAATTTTTTTAGTTAAATTGTCTTTAGTTTTGTTTTGTCTTGTTCCTTAAAAAAAGATAGAAAAAGTTTGTTTTGTGTTGCTTCAAAAAAAAATTCAATCGTATATATTTGTTTTAGTTTAATTTGTTTGGTGTTATTTTCATTTATTTTGTTTTGAGTTGTTTGGTTTTAGTATTCCATTCAAAAATAAAATAAAATACTTGTATATATTTGTTTAAAATTTCAGGTTGTAGAAGCAGAGACTCAAAAGAAAGCCGCTTGCCAAAAATAATTGCTTCGTTCTGCTTGCCTAAAAAAAATTGCTGCTTTCATCTCTACTTTTATTTGAATTGCATTATTGGTTGCGTGCATTTGAAAAAAAAAATCAAAAACAAAAAAAAAATCCATTCGTAGTTGCATTGTTAATACACGTTTAATTTCTGCTTTGCATTTCATCCTAGAATTTGTTGATAAAAACAGTTAGACATTGATAACACTTAATTGTATATTAACAAGTTGTCTTCTTTAAACAATTTAATTTCTTGGTGTCTAGGCTACGGCAGAGCAATAATCGTTATAAATATTACGGTGATTCGTAAATATTATACTGAATTGTTTCTCTGAAGGTACTTAAACCTTCGACTGCATTGCTACGGTGATTCGTGGTGCACCGATAAATCATGCCTGTTACCTGGCTGAGAACTATCTTGTTGAATTAAGACAATTTGTGATTATACAATTTTGGGTTAACTTAGGATAAATCATTTGTAATTAACCTTTGCATTCATTTAGTTGCATTAGTTCATGCATATTTAAAAAAACTAAAAAAATCCAAAAATCCAAAACTAAAAAAAATGTAAATATTCCTTTTATTTTTCTTTGAAATTTTTAAATCATTTCCTTTGAAAAACAAAAATCCAAAAAATATATATATATAAAACCTTTTTAGAAAAGCCAAAAAAATTTGAAAATCCAAAACCAAAAAAAATCAATTTCCCTTCTGAAAAATAAATTCTATTTGCAAATATTTTTCCATTATAAATAAAAAAACTAAAAAAAATTCTTGAAAATGTGTCAATTTCCATATGAATTTTACAATAGTTGTGCAAATCAATATAATCCATATAATTTCACACCAAATTCGTATGGATATTTTAACGACAGCTGTTCTTTAAACAATTCGAATTTTGAACAACAAAGTTTTCAAAACGATGACCAACCCTTGACTCTTGAAAATAGCATTTCGTCTTTACTTGAAATCTCTACACAACAAAATCAAATGGTAAATGAGTTGTGTAATTCATATTTGTGCGATAACACGAATCAATGTTTTCAAAATAATCAAAATTTGAATTCACTTCAAAATTCAAACGATTTCGAGTATAACCGATGCCAATTCAATTTGGAACTCCAAAATGAATTTTGAAATCAAAATGAAAATGTGATCCACTTTTCAAATAATTTTGGCAATGGGAATAATCTCGACTACAATGCGATTGAAAATTTTTGTTCTCAACAAATCCAAGTCGAAAATTCTCAAGTTAATGACTATAAATTGGATTTTGTTGAACAAATGGATGAAATCTACAATGATCACATGGATTTGTTGTTCGAAACATATACGAAACAACGTGAGAAACAAAACCAAATCCAAACGTGTGACGAGTCAAATCATAATCCATCTTTTACCAAAATTAACTATTTTCAAATAACAACTTTTGAAACTGAAAATGACGATCTTAGTGAAGTTGTTGAAAACATGGTAATTGAGTTGGATTTCGAGTCTTTTGAGGGCGTGGGACTAAAATTGAAATTCGATCTTCCTTTTCCTGATTTTGAAAGTTCGAATACAACAACTTTGGATTTTGAAAATTATATACGCAATAAAGTTGTTGATAACCCAATAAAGGAAGATGAATTTAACAAACACGATTTCTTTGGACTTTTGGATGATGAGTTGTTAAATTCCGACGGGGAAGATTTAAATCACCACTTTGATTTTGAAATCGATAATTTTAAAGAAGTTTTCAATGATATATTTGAACTTCAACTTGGTGAAAATAAAATTGAATTTCAATCAATTGTTTTATCAACCCCAAAAATCATCGAAAATAGAACAACCCATTCAATTTTCAACAAAACGACATTCGTTTTTCCTAATCAACATTCAACTTTGAAATTTTTATGGTCTGTTTTTCCGAGTTTAAGCTGTGTCTCGCACACTTGACGAGGCAAATGAATCGGCTTTTGAAAGATCGTTTCACTTTTTGACGATATACTTTCTGATCTAGTGTAAATATTGTTAGTTTTCATGTAAATATAGGTCATCTTTTTATTTTTATTTTTTTCCCCTTCCACTTGGGTTGATTGTGGGGACACGGTCAAAATCAAGTGTGGGGGTAGACTTATCTTCTTTTTTATTTTTCAGGATTAATTTTTCATTTTTCTTTCAAAAAAAAAATTAAAACAAAAGAAGAATTTTTTTAAGCATTTTGATTAATTTTAAAGAAACACTATAGGATAAATATATGGTTTTGGCTTATTAAATTGAAATTTTTGAAAGTTTATTTGTCTTAAAAAAATAAAAATGAAGTTTGATTACATATAATAATGGTTTAACTAGTATATAGGAAGATTCATACGTGTTAATTATGAAGTACATCCTAATCGAAAATCTTTATTTTAAAAAGTGGTTGATTTAAAGTAAAGGATATAACATTTTTTTGTCTTCTAGGTTAAATGGTGTTAAGATGATTTTGCAAAACTTTCTCTCTCTCTTAAAAAAATATAAAAATAAAAAATAATAATATTCAAGTATTCACTCTCATTTAAAAGTCCTCACGGTTATGCATGGGTGAATTACTTGAAATCTTTGATTATGTGCTTTCAATACTCATTTAAAAGTCCTCACGGTTATGCATGTATGGAACACATGTAAAAAACAAGCATAATAAAAACCACCTACGGTTGATAGGTGTATGCACGAAAGTGTGTGTACTCGCCATGCTCTGTACTCCCCTCACATAAGCCCGAAAGGCAGTGCATGTTTGGTATATCTGGCCTCAGTTTACCTGAGCTAGGTGTGTAATTTTTCTTGCAAATAATGAGAGAGCAAGCAATTGAAATCCTAGCACTATTTTTACTTAGTAGATTTGATTTATTATTGAAAAGAAATGAAAATACCATTTTGATAAATTTTGATAATCAACTAAGGATCCTTTTTATAATTACACTTTGTTATCAACCGAAATAACGAGTCAAACTATAATCTATTTGCTATGATAACTTGATTTTGTTGGAAATTTTGATGAGTAAGTAACACAAATTTTCAAGATAATAGCCAAAACCTATATTCAACTTATTCGTGTCGATTTAAAAATAAATCCTTCATTTGTAAATATTTTCAAAAACTTGCATTCATCTCTTTGTAAATAAATCTTGAATTTTGTAAATATTTTTATCCTGCGTTTGGATTTTGTGGGTAGTATCCGCTGAAAATCCTAACGAGACAACACTCATCCTACTGGGGACACCCAGAGGTTTAATGGCTTGTTGCATACGCTCAATGCAATCGTGCTTCCTACGAAAATGGATTTATCTTAGTTTTTTCCTTTATTCGAGGACGAATAAAACGATAAGTGTGGGGGTATTTGATGTGCACGTAAATATGCATATTTTTACCGCTATATTGAATCTATTTAAATTAAATAAATGGTCATATTGGGTATTTTAACTTATTTTAACCAAAATCCATATTAATTCCAAATTGTAACATATCCATCTTAATATAGGGGCAAAATGGTCATTTGTATGCATATATTTCTTTGAGAAAAATTAATTGGAAATTTACATATATTTTTATAGGAATTTGATCTTAAATAGGAGTGGGTTCATGAAGATGTATGCATGCACAAAATAATTACAAAGGAAAGAAGATGGAAATAATTCGAAGTGAAGAACATGGAGGACCCCACTTACCCACCTACCTTAATGTACAAGTTAGAGGCTAATGCACATGCTTATGGAATTAATGGCTTCATGTACACTTAAACGATGATTAGTAGAAGCTAATGATTACTTGGCCTCTACACTTTCTCAAAGGTAGTTTGGTCATTTTCCAATTTGTGGATTAGGGTTTCATGCTTGTATAAATAACCCCTTATGTTTCATGTAACTCTTCCTCTTCGCTTAGTCTCTTTTTAGTTAGTTTTAGGCTCAAAATAAAACCAAGCTCTCTTCTTTCTTTTCATGGCTACTTTGCCATTTCTCTTTATGTAATTTTTTTATGCAACTTCAATACATGTTCTTTTCCTTTTCATGCTTATTTACTTTCATGTTGTAGTGCAGATTTATTTTTCATGCAAGTAGAATAGTTTTTCTTTATCTTGCTTTCTTTTTTTCTTTCCTTTTTCTCTCATGTTGCAAGCTACATTTGTTCATATGATAACAAATATGAGAGGCTAAACCCCTTCAATTTAGGGGTAATGAAGCTCTCTAGTTATGTAGCTTCAACTTAATTTGATGTTTATGCTCTCTTTTTATGCTTAATGAAAATGATTGAAGTGGTTTAATGATGTTGTTTAGCTTTGAATTTGATAGTCTATATTGTTCATAACAAATAGGCTATGCTTAAACAAACAAAACACAAATTTTCTCTTCATTTACATATGATTATGGCAAAGAAGGGATTGTTTAAATTAAAATTTGATGGCTTATATTTCTAACTAATAGTTAATAGGCCATGCTTAAAATAGATTTTGCTTTCAACTTTGTTGTCATATTTTATGAGATTTAAAAGTGTATTAGTGGTTGTATTATAGTTTGATGGTTTATATTGAGCTAATTAATAGCACAAATATACCATACTTATGATAAGCACATCAACTAATTCACTAATGATAAGAAAAGAGAGATCATAACTCCATTTTGTTGATTTATGTGACCTAAAGAGTGGAAATTGCCTCTAAATTGTCTTAACGCTCATATTTTTATCAATTTTCTTTTGCTTGTTTTTCTTCTTTTATAGTTTAATATTCTCTTCAACCTTGGTTTAATTTGATTGAATAGATTTTTATAATCATCAATTCCCTGCGGATCGATCCATATTCGTCACGTGCTACATTCGTACACCGTGCGCTTGCAGTTATTTTTAATTTAAATCCGTTTGACGGTTTTCTAAACCGATAGAATTTCTGTCGACGAACAAATCCATATGTTCAAAAACCTTTTCCAAAATCATTCTCCAAAACTTATATATATAGATATATATACATAACTTATCCCTTCCAACTTGAAAATAATCCTTGGATCACTTATATAGATTCCCCTTTTATACTTCAAATATTTTCAAAAACCCTTTCTTCTGGTTCTAGATTCAATCATGGGGGAGCTTATTATATATAACAAATATATGTATCTATATTTATACCAAATCAAATATTCAAATTTGATTTTCTCTTGTAAATTTATTTACCATATCACTTACTTTTCAAAAAGTGAATTTCAAAAGATATCAATCTTCCACCTTTATTCATATATATTTCTCAAAACATAAATTTTTTTTTCAAAAACCATTTTTCATTTCTTCAAGATTTCCAATATCAATTTCACTTAAGCACGTACGATGTTACATATGCCATTCGTACGCAATTTCAAATCTGATCGCTCACTAGATCACACAATTTCACTTCCGAACTAGTATCGTCCACCCGACTTCCTAATGCGGATCATTCTCCTTGCATGGCCTAACAATGATAGAGAATATCCAGAATCAACCAAAAATCCATATCCAGAATTCGCTATAGAAAATCGAGTGAAAAATCCTAACTCGAATCGATAAACTATCTCGAAATTCTGTGCTCGAATCTGGATCAAATCACTGTACGAATAGAATAATATACGTATATCCTACGTATTTATCTTCATTAATCATTAGCTAAATCGATATTCTTTCTATTCACCTTTATTTTGATACCATTCACTTATCCTCAATTGCTCCCAATTTCCTTTTGGGTTAACACTTCAATTTTTATCTCAATTGGAATTCAATTATAGACAGTTTGCACTCTGACCAACTTGTATTAAGAAAATAGCTAGAAAAAAATTTAAAATAGATAAGTAGTTGTAAAATAGTTAATAGTTGAAAAATAGTAGTGGAATAGTTATGTAATTATAAAATAGTCGTAAAATTGTCAAATGGCTACAAAATAGTTAGATAATTGCAACATAGTTGTAAAATAGTAATTAGTTTATAAAACAATTGTAAATTGTTGTAAAATAGTTAAATAGTTCCAAAAGTAGTTGTAAAATAAGTATAAGATAGTTTTGGGTTTTGAAAAGAAAAGTTGTATAGTGAATAGCTAGGAAAAGTACATTTAAAACAGTTTATGTTAAAATAATTTATTTGAAAAATAGTTCAAAGCCAAATGTTCAATTCCTAATCTCCATTTCCAATCAATTTCCGATTCCCACTTCCATTAGACAGATTCAATTTAAACTCAATTTAAATTATCTTTAATTTCTATCCCAAATTCAAATCAATTCTCATTCGAAATTCAACCTTATTCAACTTCAATTTCACTTCAAATTAATTCAATTCAAATTTCCATTTGACTTTTATGCTTATCCATCTTCAATCACAACTCCAGTAATTCAAATCAAATTCAATTTAAACTAATTCTATTCAAATCTCAACATAAAACCATCTCGAATTTCATAAATTCGAGTTAAATTTTTATTAAATGTTGATTTAACCCTTTAAATCAAATCAACCTTTATTTTAAAATTAACAACTTAAATTTTTAAACCATTTAAATCTGAGTCCAAATTTCAAAATTCCATTTTAAATTACCTTTATTCAACTTATTTCAAAACTCAAATAAGAGTTCAAAACTTATTAAATAATTTAATCTTTGGAATCTAATTTATTACCCAATTTTAAATTCAAAACCAATTCTTAACAAATTTTCAGCAAGCTCATTTTTAACATTTAAATCTTTAATTCCATAGCAATTTCCCTTTCATAAGTTCAATCTTATTTCTATTTTATTTTAATAGTGGATGTGTATTATCTCAATCCATTTTTTATTTTCATGGATTATTAATTACAACAGGATTGATATTAAGATAAACGCCTAAATTATTTAAAACATCCATCCATAGCATTCATTGCCCATTTCCAAATCTCAAACCCGTTTTGAGATCACACATTACTTCCCATTTAAACCAACCATTTAACTTCCTTCGCTAAATCTCAGTTTCATCTTGAAATTTCCAATTCAAGTTGTCTGTTAACTTATTTAACTTCTCCTATGTTAAATTCAATTCAATTTAATCCAATCAACTTTACTCAATTTGAATTTCCATTTCAAATTTTAAACTTCACATTAATAATTTTGCTACTTATAAGTTCAAAAACTTATCGCTTTGGGTTTTCATATCACATTCCAAGAAACAATTTAAAACTCAACACTTAGAGTTTATTTCAAATCGTCTTTTATATTATGTATATCCCTCATACATACATATTTATTTCATTTGCACACCAAGTTATACCTTAAATTTTAAACCACCTTTGGTTTTAATTCAAAACAATTTTTCATTAAAGTTTTCAAACAACTGTTGTTTGAAATAGGACCCTTTTTATTCAATTACATTGTAAGCAATATTATCATTATTTATTTTACCATTTTGTAACAAATTCCACATTTTCTGGACTTAGATTTTACTTTACAATTTTAAATCATCTTCAATTCCAATTTGTAAGTCATACTTACCTAAGTGTTTACTTCCTTAAAACATTTCGTTTTTGCTTCTCATTAACAAGTATTTCATTATTAAACACAACAAACATTTATGATAATAACCAAGATTATCATATCTGGATACCAATTCATTATTATCTTATTCTGAAAACACTTCTACCAATTCAGGATTTAGATTCCATTTGGATCCATTTCAAACTTATCTTCATACAATTTCAATTTGGTTGTATTACTATTACCACTTAATTGTCATTATTTTATTTAGTTCCAATAATCAACAACCAATTTCTTTAGTATATTTAATCATTATAAAAATTATTTTTTTGTTTATCAAAAGATAAACTTATATAAAGATCATTTTTAAAATTTATAAGAAAATAACAGATACGCCCTTACATATACTACAATCAACTCACCCTAGGGTACTAGTGACCCTCTCCATAATGAGTAAACCTACCAGAGCCAAGATTCTCACTTAACCTTCAGCTCTGATACCAAAATGTAACGACCTAAAATTTTCGACTCCGAAAATCCCAGATTATTAGAGAAAAGAAGAAGAAGGTAGAAGAAGAACAGAAAACAACAACATCTGACATTCGCAGCGGATTAAAATATAATATCAAATAATAGCATTTACAAGAAAGCTGTACTTGTTACTTTAAATTCAATATATCAGAATTACAACCAATAATAAATAACTCAACAGTTGTACAACATGTTCCAGACTACCGACAATACAACCCAAATACATTGCAATAAACTCCATACGTTCCTACCATCCAGCTCGCCTCCTGAGCTCCAGAACACCCTAACCTGAAAAGCTATATTACTCGGTCAGACCCAGGCATTACATCAAAGTGAAACCCGGGTCAGGCTGGAAACCAGCGTGAGTAAACCCATTAAACATGAAATTCTAATGCATAAAACTTATTTAAAACCCAGGATAACTCATACCTTACTACGAGTTCTTAACTTGCCATAGTCAAACACATATCTTACATCATATCTAAGCATTATTACTCAGATAAAATGACCCGGTTTACATCATTTATTCCATGCTAGCTTATTTATTCCAAAGTCAAATCCATAAAGAATTATTGTAGATTTCAAATCGAAGTGGTTTCGGGTATTTACTAATACCCGACCCGGGTCTCTTCGAATCCGATATCATCTTGAAAACAAGGCTAGTCAAGTTTAAACAATTCCATTTATATCCAGAATTTCATATTTACATATCCATTCATCACAGATAGACAAACCATATTATCACAGTTCAGTCCAAACATATCATATCTCATGGCATCACAAATCAGAGATATCAGATAATCCAAGGCATTCAATATCATTCAATCATCCATAAGCATGATTAACTAATCATACCATTTCTGATTAATGTAAATAAATTATCTTAATTACTTCAATCACTTTTAATAATGTTTACTTAACATTGATTAATTACAAACCTTTAATTAATTAGTCAACCTTTAATTATCCATCCCAACGAATCATCCATAATTACTTCCATTAACTAATCCCATTAACTAATTATCCCATTGGTTAATTATCCTCAATTAATTAAGGTAAGTTTAACCTTTAATTACTAATTAAATTAATTATTCCTTAGCAAATTTCTCCTTTAATTTCAAGTAATTAATCTCTAATTATTTAATCAATTTATCCTTAATTACGAATTAATTAATCTCTAATTAATTAAATTAATTAATTAATATCTATTTATAAATTAATTAATCTTAATTACTTAACTAATTAATTCTTAATTATCAATTAATTAATCTCTAATTAATTAACTATAACTCTTAATTATAAATTAATTAGACCTCAATCATTAATTAATTAAACTAATTAATTACTTTATTAATTTAATTAATCATTAATTTATCAAAACCTTAATTAACTTTAAGATAAATCTTTATCTTTCTAGTTAACCCTTAAATACATGTATAAGTTAAGTTTTAAAATAACTTACAAATTTAACTTAACAAACTCAAGTTAAAAAAATTATATTGTTCCTTAAATCCATTATTTAAAACATTTATTATGTAAACAACTCGATATAAGAAAATCATTTAAACTAATTTCAAATTTGAAAACTTGCTTATTTTTAAAGTAAAAACTTACTTTAAAATATTGCTTCAGGTTCCACCCAATAACTCACCCGAGTCCTACCCGAGTACTTCCGCTTCTCTTTATTTTATTTTTTTAAATTTTAATTAAGTTTAAAAACAGAAACATGTTAGGCTTACGTACAACTATCCGAGTCCTTATTCCGGTCCCCTATCCATTTACCTGAGTGTTCCCTGAGTCAACCCATCTTCCCAAAACATAGGTATATAAACATCGCTATGCACATGCACTAGCGACCGAGGTGACTCCGACCTCTGATGCAACCTCAGGCACATCGACCATAGCCTAAACCTTCGACCCCAACCACTCTCAATCACAAACCCACAATCATGATCGAGCAATCTCGAACTACCTAGAACCAAAACACATCACCAAATACTTCCTCGAACCCACGTCTCCAACCACCAACGATCGCACAACCCTGTCCTCAGCTCCGCCAGACATCCACGGCACCGATGCCCCAAGTCCGATGCAACTCAATTCACTAGAGACGCTGTAGCAAACCAAAACGTGACCTCGACCAAACTTAGGGCTAAAACCCTTCTTAAATCGATTATCGACGCCACGGTGAACTATACCCTCCTGATATTTTTGCCGAGCTCGCCGAACTTCCCCCGCCTCCAGTCAAAACCCTGACCTTTTCAGGTTACCCGGTCGCCAGAAAAACCCTCAAACCTATTTTCTAGCCAAACCCCATATGCTCACCCAAAATCCAACTAAAAATTATGATTATCATATTAAAAATCCAAATTTTCAAAGAAGATTTAGGTTATGAATCAGCAAACCAAGATGATGGGTTTTAACATGTTCTTAAGTTTTCTATTGTTCCTTTTGATTTCCAGAAAATTTTCAAACTTATTTGCTTAAATATATTTTTAAACCTTAATCTATGTTTAAACAAACTTATCTTGTTTGAAACCCAAAGCCTAACAGTGATTAGATAAGGAGTTTTGAATTTTGATTTATTTTTAAACTCTGTAACTTGAAAACAGAGAAGAACAGACATATCCAGACATGCACGGTTTAAACACATACATATATACATATTTCACTAATATATGTACATGCTAGGCATAATTTTTTTCAGCAATTCACATGCACTAGATTTTAAACAAAAATATATGTTTGTTTACTCACATGTGTTTTGAAGACAGGGAACAAGCTTTTGAAATTTTGAAATCTTTTCTTGTATTTAAAACTGGAACTTAGTTTACTTTGATTTCCATTGATCTTGAATCTTCTTGCTTTGAAACAGAGATGATCAAGGCTTTTGATTACAGGTTGAAGCTTGCTTTTTTGGTGAATTCAGGTTTTGAAAATTGTTTACAGGTTTTTGAGTTTTGATTTTTCTTATTGTTTTTCAGGTTTGTACATTTGTGTTACAGGACTTGATTTTTCTTTGCTTTTGAAAATGAGAATAGGAAAAGAATGGAGAAGAGAAGTGAGATGTATATATAGATTTAGTTAGGATTTATTAAAAATATATAAAAAAATAAAATAAAAAGTGACACTTGTAGATTTTGTTAACATTTGTCATTTATATAATTCAATCTTATTGCATTTGTTATTAAGATGATTTATAAACAAACACTTGTCATTATGCAATTTTTATTATTTTTAAATGTTAATAAAAAAGCCTTTGTATTTATTTTACTATTAAATAAATGCTTTCTTGTTTTATAAAAATAAATTCTTTAAAAGAAAATACTATAAAACAAATTATATATATACAAATCTTATACATGTATTTTTAAATCCAAAATATTTTAAGATATTTATCTTTTTAAATTTCAAATTTATATCCAAATTCAAATTCAAATCCATTTTAAAATCAACTCAAATATATATATATATATATATATATATATATATATATATATATATATTTTTAAACAAATTCAATTTGTAAATAATAATTCTACTTTGAGATCTTATATCCATATAAAATAAAACATTATTATTATTGTTTGAAAATAACAATTTTGCCAATTTAAATAATAAGAGGATTATTAAATAAATATTTATCCAGATATAAATATTTATTATCAGATTTATTTGTTCAATCTATAAATCAGTATTTCCAATAGTTGAATTAGATAATTATCCAATTATCTAATGCCCAAAAATCTGGGTTATCACATTTACTATGCTTTGATCATCAAGTATTGGATTTTTTTTAATATAGCGTTTAATTGTGTAAACAAGTCACGTTAAATACATGTCGATATTACGCGCACGTAGAAAGTTAAATCCATTTATATTATTGACTCGGAGTTGGAATTCCTCGTCATAAGAATTTTCCAAACTCTTAAAATCATAATTTTCAAACAAAAAAGGGATCAATATTTCATTAAGTAGATTTTGAAATTTGAACAAATCAAGTTTCCAAATTAGTTGTGGTTTGGCAGTTCGGAATCCAAAGTGATAAATTCTTTAAAACTGATATTTTTAATTCTTTAAAAACATGAAATAAATTCTATAAATCTTTATAAATGTTTTAAAATAGACTGGAGTCATAAAATTGGAATTTTAAATGATAGAAATTTTTTTGGTCAAATAAGCCTTAAAAGCACTTTTCACGGCATTTTTAATAACTTTTGAAATATGGCGTTAAACTTAAATATTCTTTATCAAATCCTTTATAATGGTTTTCAAATAAATAATTAAGTATATTAAAGGAGATTTGAAGGTTTTACAATTTATTTTAAAAATTTTAAATAAATGATTTATACAAAAGCTGTTATAATTAAGTGATTTAATCTTTGCTCCTAAAGTTGATGACTAGACTAGATTATTTTCTTCATGGGATCCGAATGGGTGGTGCTTAAAATAACTAGATGTTCAAGAGCAACTAGGGCCTCGGCTCACCGGGCCTCTTTCCTGGCGAGGAATAGATAAGGTCGAAATTTCGAAAACGAGGCAAGTATAAACGATTTAATTTTTCCTAATTTAATACAACTTGGATTATATAAAAATAATCTTCTTATACGTGGTATTAAATTCCAAGGAGGAAACCCATGCTATCCACGTGAATTTAAAAGGTACCGCTATTCAACGGGCAGTAAAGTTTGAATATGAAAATTGATGTTAAGTAGAATTAGTATAATTTCTATGGATTCATTTTACTTGAATAATAATAATTTAGGGTCACCATCTTAGATAACATGGTTTTGACCTATTAAAAGGATATTTATTGGAAATCAAAAATCCTTTGTCAAGATTATACAATGATTTGTAATTATTTTAATTCCTATGGATCCTTTTACTTAAAATTAATTGTTTTGGGTTTACAGTATACGATGTCATGACTAACATTGCTTTCGGCCCATTTAAAAGTTATGATTTGGAAATATTTGTTTAAATTTAAATAAATGATTAGGAGATATTTTCCATAATAAAGGATGAAATGATTTTGAATTATTCTAGGATTTAAAAAGAATTTAATTAAACAAAGATTTGATAAATGAGGTTTAATGATTCTGTATATACCGAAAAGAAAGGTTTTAAAGATATATATCTCTAGAAGATATTTTTTATAAAAATAACATAATTAATCAAAGGATAAGCATTATTTACTTATCAACTTTTTATTGATGATTGGATCAAAGGAACCGAGGTCGGATTTGAGTAATTCTTATCCAAAAACCACTTTGAACCAATTTACGAGTTCGAAAGTGAAGATACGTTGAAGATAATGAAGTTGAAGGTAGGGATCTTCATAATGGAAGGACTACTTGTTGATAATTTCGAAGTAGTTTCGAAGATAAATAAACAGCAGTGGTTCCTTTGTTCGGGGATCTTCGTATGCAAGGACTACCGCTACTAATCCGTAGAGTAATTCCCAACAGGATGTGGTAAAAGAGTACCTTCGGTTTGTCCTATTCCTGGACAAATTGCATAGATAGATTTCAGCATTGCATTTCTAAAATCACAATTCATTGATCTCTACAAGCGTAAATCTTTTGGTGGTGTAGAAGGTAACCCCTGTATACTTAACACCCTTCTCTAAAACTACAAACTCAGAGGTTGTACTTTTGTTGAAATCAATAGTGTGTTGTTGGAAATGATAATTGTGGCATTTTAAATGAAATTTGCTTAAAAAGGTAAATGTTACTTCTGGACTCACACCTAGGGGATTTTGAAATAGGGTTTCTTTAGGGCTATATGGTTCGAAACCACTAGGGTATGGTATCATCTTTCTAGATTTATTTTGCACCCTCTATGATGTCGAGGAAAAAAATGTGGTGTATGGCATGAGAGCTCTTGGATAGGTTGGGAATGGCCGAGGTGATGCCATATTTGGTGATATCTGTACCATCTGTTGGTTTCTGGTAGGTCGGTCTATATTCGTGGAGGTGTCGAAGATGTCGATCTGGAACATTCCTCTAGAAATGTATTGTGTGGAAGCTAGTCTCTTACCTTGCTATTCATTGGAAATCAAAATCTCTAATAAGTTCCTTCGATTTTAGTTGTAAACCTATTATATTGTCAAATTTATCCAATATAACAATTTTGGCTATTTGAATATGTCTATTTTGAAATATTTTCAAAGAATGTCATTAAAATGACATCATTGGATATTATGTAGAATGATTTGGTTATCACAAGGTAAAAACCTGTTCCGTGTTTATGTGCGATGTGGTTTTATGAGATAGTCTTTATTTCAAATACTCATATTTTGAGTTTCTCACACCAATCCCATGAATGATCCGGAGTTTATTTTCCTTTTTCCTTAAACTCCGAGTGCCCTATTTTTCCAAAGAGCCTCATAGTCAGGTTTTTTTGGAGCATTTTGGAGGAGCTCGGAGCATGGAGTTTATAACGACCCTAATTTTTAGTAACATTATTTAGAATATTAAATTAGCTAAATTAAATAAAACAATGTGATGATTAGGGGATTGAGATTTGTGATTAATAAGTGGTAGCCGTGTCATGTTAACAAATGAACTAAAGATGAGTTAAAATGAAATAGAGAAGGGGTAAAATAGGAATGAGACATAAGGAAGAAGCAAATCAACAATTCACCATTCAAATTTTAAACACCTTAATCTCAAAGCTAAGGTGAATAATCATTACATCTCATATTTTCTAATTACTTTTGGTTTTCGGTTAAGCCCGATTTATCTTGCAATGTTTAGCCATGTTTTTGAATGATAAATGTTTATATACGCTTATTGATGATTTATGCTTATTCATATAGCTTTTATGATATGTTTTGATGTGAAAATCCCATTAAATGACATCCAAATACCTTATGACTTTAGATTTAAATCAAAAATGATATTTTAGAGATGGTTTTTAATTTTCATAATTTTCTGAATTAAGGTGGATTTAATATTGATTTTCTAGTGAGGAAATTGGTTATTTGGGCTTAAAAATTATTTATGATTAAATAATATATGTTTTGGGTCTTACATTATTATATGCTAGAAAACATATTAAAAATGATTTTTTGGAATTTTCATAGAATTTTCCTAAGCGTATTTATAGATATATAAAATGATTTAACGTATGGGACTTAAATGTTTTATAGGACTTAAATGTTTTATAGGACTTAAATGTTTTATATATTTATAAAAGGAGAAGGGATATTTTTTAAATAAATTAAATTGTTTATTTTTGTAATTTCAGTAATACTTGTAGAAAATAAATTAGAAACCAATTATGTTTTGACAAACAAGGCAGGTTAGTTGAAAAGAGTTACTTAAAAATGTTAAAATTCAGTTTAAACATGCTTTTTTCACGTTTCACCACTTTCGAAACCAGGTTTCGACTTGGCACTTCCACCTCCACCATCATCGAAACTAATGCACCTAGTATCAAAGGTTTGATACGTAGCGAATTGGATGAAGGTGGAATGTAGTAGTCAAAACCATGGGTTCCGAAGGGGTCGAAGTATGTCTTTGTTTTCAAAAAAGAATGCGCCTGCTTTGCTTCCGATGGTAATGCTTTCGACTTGATTGGCTTCCAACTAGGTCAAAATGATTTAAAGAATGGTTTCGAATGAGGTTGCACCTTTTGTTTTGAGTAAATTCTTTCGAAGGGGCCGAAAACCCTTATTGTCGCTTTTTACCTTTCGAAGCAAATGGTTTTAAAAGGGTATTTCATTTTTAAAACCTAGCCGCTTCTTCAATACTTTCGAAGGGTTGGTTTCGACGCTATTAATTTTTTACTTAGGAATTTCTTTCGAAAGAATGCATTCAACTCAGTTGTTTTATGATTTGCAAAAGATATGTTTTAAAAGGATATTAGTGAGGGAAAACCCGTCGCTAAGCGGCGTGGTCTTATCTAATATCAAACAACCGAGATGTATAGTGTTATTCACACCATGCTTTATGTCTGACTCGAAGTTTATGTTTTTCCCTTTAAACTTTTGGGTGCTCAAAATTGATTTGAGTAGGCTAAGGGTTGAGGATTTTCATGTTTTTAGTAGGTTGACGAATAAAGCTTTCGTAGACAAGTAAGTGGTTGAGGGATAGCCATATCGGAGTTGCTGTTTTATTTTGTTTTAATCCGCTGTGTTGTGTTATGTCAATTATAGCTATATAGTACTCTGGTCAACCAAGGGAGCATCATCATTTGTCTCTCTTGGCATATTTATGTAATAATTATATTTTTTCTGAACTTGGAAAAGCAATGGGATTATGTAATGGAATATGAAACATGTTTGGTGAAATATAACCCGAATATTTTTATGAAATCTGTGATTTTGTTTCATAATCATGTGCTTCTGATATTATGGATACCATTAACACTACCATATTTGGTCACCGAAAGTTAATAGTATGGATGACTACAATATCTGTAGCGCTTAGCTTCAAGCCTTCGGATAAGGGATGTTACAACTTGGTAAAAGATCATAGGTTTATGAAAAACTTTAAACTAAAATGATTTTTGAAAACATAATCCTAAGTAATTAGAGATAAGATTGGGGTATAGGATAATGCTATAGTAACGTACTTATATTTACAATATATAAGTATACGCTATATCCCTATTCTTCGGTCTCTCTTAGGCTATCCTTCTATATCTCATGAGGCTTAAATACAGATATAGATGCTAGAAGTGGAAGAGTTAACCTTAGAGGGGGAAGCACCACAATAAATGGAAGTGCAAGACCAAATACCAAGAGGAACTAGGTCAGGCACAAGCAGGAAATGCGGGTGTTGGAGTCCTGCAATTTGATATGGGAGCTATGTATTCATGAATATGATGTAGGCGGGTGTTGCTATTGGAGTAGTTGGACGAAATGCTATAGGAGGAGATCAGGAAGCTCTGGTGGTCAGCAATTATGCTATTCTGAGTAGAGACTATGTTAGGCTTGGACGAAAGCCATTTATTGGAAACGAAGATGCTATTGAGGTGGAGAAATAGTTGCCGGATTGTGAGAGGATCTTTGTAGATTTGGGGCTCAATAGTGAGCGGAAGAGATGGCTTGCTTCGAGACCGCTTCAAGGAGCAGCTTTATACTGGTGTAATAGTGTGACGGTAGGAGTTAATGGGAGACGATGACATGGGCCAAGTTTAGAAGGAGATTTGAGGAAAGGTTTATATTGAAGATTGCTAAATCCGCTTTGCATATGAAGTTTGCTGAGTTGGAGCAAGGAGAAATGACCATTCTTAAGTATGCTTGGAGGTTAGAGGAGCTAGCAAGATATGGCTATGCTATTTTGGATACTGTTATTAGAGGAACGAGAAGTTCATTCGTGGATGGAAGCCTGAGCTTGCTATGGTTACGTTACCACACATTAGGGATCCATGTGATGTTGTGGTGGAGATAGCTTTGAGGAATGAGGATATGCATGTTTTCTAGAAAAGAAAAAGGCCAAGCAAGCTCAAGGAGAGCAAAGTCAAAAAAGGAATTTCTTTCATGCGAAGGGTGCTTAGAAAGGTGGAGCCATGAAGAAAGGAAAGTCGAAGGTTGTTTGCTTCAAGTGCGTTAAGAAGGGACATTTTGCTAATGAATGTCATACTGGAAAGGCGAAGGAGGTGATCAGGAAGAAAAATATTATATGCTTCAACTGTGATCAGATTGGTCATTATAAGAACCAGTGCAAAGAGCCTGCTAAGGATGGAAGGGGAAAAGTATTTGCACTGGAGCCAGCTTACTTTGAGGCCAATGGCGGAGGAAAAAAGAAAAGGCAATGTTGGGAGGTACACTTCAGATCCATGGTATGTCTGTTAGTGTTTTGTTTGATACTGTTGCATCGCATTCTTTTATATCTCATTGTTTGATAGATAAGCTTAACTTAGAACCCTCATACCTAGTTACTTCCATAAGGGTTGCAAATCCGATATGAGGGTATGTGACACTTGGGATGAAGTGTGACCACCTAGAGTTTGATTTGCTAGGTCATACATTTGTTTGCAGTTTGCATGTGTTCGATTTCATAGGGTTCAGAATTATTTTGGGTATGGATTGGTTAAGTAAGTACGATGCTAGGATATTTTGCCATAATAGGTAAATATCAATTAGACACCCTGACTGTAGAGATCGGATTGTATATACCATAGAAAACCCTAGTTGTGAGGTGAATGCTTTGTTGGGTGTTGTAGAGGTTGGAGACGAGTTAAATTGAGTTTTCATGGTTAGAGAATTCGCGGTTGTCTTTAAACCTTTAGTAGGATTGGCATCGAAACGAGCCATTGAGTTTCGGACAGATTTGATGCCTGAAGCAGGACCAGTGAGTAGGCCACGAAGTAGGATGACACCTACAGAGATGAGAGAGCTGAAGGTGCAGTTGGTGGATTTATAAGGCAAGAGTTTTATTAGACCTAGTAGTTCGCCTTGGGGAGTAGCCACATTGTTTTCCAAAAACCTAGACGGATCGTTGAGGTTATGTGTCGATTATCGTAAGTTAAATGAGAAGACAATAAAGAATCGATATTCTTTGCCTAGAATTGACGATTTATTCGATCGGTTGAGTAGAGCCAAGGTATTTTCTCAGTTCGATTTAGCAAAAGGTTTCCATCAGTTTAGAGTAGCAGAGGATAGTATTCCTTTGATGGGGTTTAGAACCAGATATGGATCGTACAAATGGTTAATGATGCCATCCGGACATACTAATGCACCAGCATTCTCTGTGGATTTGATGAACCAAATTTTCCGAGAGCACTTGGATAGGTTTTTGTTGGTATTTAGCGATGATATTTTGATAAACTCAAAGGATGAAAGGGAGCATGTAATTGGTCTTAGAGTGGTGCTCAAGACATTGAAGCAGCATCAATTGAAGGTAAAGTCTTCAAAGTTTCATTTCTGTAAGAAGGAAGTGAAGTTTATTGGTTATGTAGTCTCATAAAAAGGGTTGTCTGTATATCCGACTAAGATTAAAGCAATAAACAATTGGAAGAGACCCGAGAAAGTGAATGAGATAAAGAGTTTTCTTGGATAAGCTGGATATCATAGGAGTTTCATTAAAGATTTTTCATGGATAGCAACACTGATGACAAATCTAACGTGGAAGGACGTGAAGTTTGTTTGACCGATAAGTGTGAGGAAGCATTCCAGAGCTTAAATCACTAATTGACTCTTGCACTTATACTGGTTGTTCCAGAAGGGAATCATTATGTGGTAGTGTATATAGATGCATGTGGAACTGTATAAGGAGCTGTGTTAATGCGGAGAGGTAAAGTGATTGCCTATGCATCTCGACCGCTTAGACCGCATGAGGTTAGATTTCCAACGCACAATTTGGAATTAGCTGTGGTGATATTTGCAATGAAGGTGTGGCGACATTACCTTTTGTGAGAGAGGTTTGAGCTATATACGGATCATAAGTCGTTGAAGTACTTATTTTATTAGAAGTAACTGAATATGAGACAACAGAGGTGGTTATAATTTTTAGCTGCTTATGACTTTTGAATTGAGTACACACAGGGAAAAGGTAATAACGCTGTAGATGCACTTAGCAGAAAACATTAGAATGCGGTGTTGACAATGACAGTTGAGTGCAAAGATTTAGAAGCGTTGATGACATGTAGAGTACAGTGAAGATCTAAAGCTAGATCTAGTAAGGAAACTGGTATGTTGTCATGTTTAGAAGTTCGACCAGCTATGATTGAAAAGATTGCTTCTAAACACATGGAGGATTCAGTGTTAGTTGAATGGATCAAGAAGTTAAGGGATGGAACAGAGAGCGATGTCTTAAAGGGTTTCAGACTTGACCGAAATGGGTGGTTAAGAAAGAAAGTGAGGTTATGTGTTCCGAATGTGGGAGACCTAAGGAAGGAAATTTTGGAGGAATGCCATCGTTCGAAGTTCACTATTCGTTCGAGAGGAACTAAGATGTATCAGGATATGAAGGGGAGTTTCTTCTGGGAATTATTGAAAAGGGATGTAGGTTTATGGGTGAAGTAGTATCTGAAATATCAACAGATAAAGGCCGAACATCAAAAGCCAAGTTGGTTGCTTCACCATTGGATATTCCATTATGGAAGCAGAATTTTAATTCTAGGGATTTTATAGAGGGTTGCCAAGATCTAACAGAAGAAATGAAAGTATATGGGTTGTAGTGGACAGACTAACCAAGAGTGCCCATTTCATTCCAGTTAAGTCAACTAAGATGGCACCTTTTTTGGCTAAGTTGTTTATGAACAATATAGTTAGACTTCAAGGAATTCCTAGTAGCATAGTATATGATAGAGATTCCTTGCTCACTAGCGAGTACTAGAGGAGTCTACATGACACTTTAGGTACCAAGCTCAAGATGAGTGTTGCTTACCATCCACAGACCGATGGGCAAACGGGAAGAGTTAACAAAGTCTTGGAAGATTTGTTACGAGCTTGTGTACTAGATTTTGGAGGATCATGGGAAGAGCATCTACACTTAGTCGAGTTTTCGTATAACAACGGTTATTGGGCTAGTATAAGGATAGCACCATTTGAAGTTTTATATGGAAGGCTATGCAAGTCTCCAATTTTTTGGTTAGAGACCGGGGATAGGTTGGTTCTTTGTCCATATTTAGTTAAAGAAGCTGTAGAAAAGATTGAGTTGATTCAAGCTAGGATGAAGAATGCTCAATCTAGGCAGAAGAGTTATGCAGATAGAAGATGGAAAGACTTGGAGTTCTCTGTTGGAGATTATGTTTTCATTAAGGTATTACCGACGAAGGGTGTAATTCGATTTGGAAAATCTAGGAAATTAGAACCGAGATTCGTAGAACCATTTCCTATTATAAAGAGGATCGGGAAACTCTCTTATTGAGTAGAGTTACCGAATATTTTAGCAAGAGTCCATGATGTTTTTCATGTTTCTCATCTTAGGAAATGTATTAGAAATACGGAGTCTACTACAACACCGACTGTGTTAAAGGACTTAGTAGTAGAAACAGACTTGATATAGTTAGAAAGCAAATTCAGATAGTTGCGGGAGATGAGAAGAGGCTTAGGAACAAGACCGTCAAATTAGTAAAAATACAGTGTAGTGACGACGAGAGAGACTGTACTTGGAAGACTAAGGGCAGGATCAGAGATGCTTGTCCTGATTTGTTTGACGGTATGTTATACCTTTTTGATTAATTTGTTGAGTACCTTATCTTAATTTTGAGGACGAAATTCTTTAAGGAAGGGAGTCTGTAACGACCCTAATTTTTAGTAACATTATTTAGGATATTTAATTTGCTAAATTAAGCAAAATAATGTGACGATTAGGGAACTGAGATTTGTGATTAATAAGGGTTAGTCATGCAATGCTAACAAATGAACTAGAGATGAGTTAAAATGAAATAGGGAAAGGGAGAAATAGGAATGAGACATAACCATATACCTTAAACCCTCCTGTATCTCATACTACGTGTTCATTTCATAATCCAAAATTTAAAATAGAGGTCGGCCACCATTAGAAGATAAAAGAGGAAGAAAAGCTAAAGGAAGAAGCAAATCAACATTTCACCATTCAAATTTCAAACTCCATAATCTCAAAGCTAAGGTAAATAATGACTACATCTCATGTTTTCTAATCATTTTCGGTTTAAGGTTAAATCTGATTTATCTTGCAAAGTTTAGCCATGTTTCTGAATGATAAAATGTTTATATATATGTTTGCTGATGATTTATACTTATTCATATAGCATTTATGATATGTTTTGATGTGAAAAATCTATTAAATGACATCCAAATACCGTGAAATTTAAGATTTAGATCAAAAATGATATTTTAGAGATGTGTTTCAATTTTCATAGTTTTCTGAATTAATATGGATTTAACATTATTTTCTAGTGAGAAAATTGATTATTTGGGTTTAAAAATTGTTTATAGTAAAATAATATATGTTTTGGGTATGAAACTGTTATATGTTAGAAAACATATTAAAAATGATTTTCTGGAATTTTAGTAGAATTTTCCTAAGTGTTTTAGTAGATATATAACATTATTTAAGCTATGGGACTTAAATGTTTTATATATTTATAAAAGGAGAAGGGTATTTTGTAAATAAATTAAATTGTTTATTTTTGAAATTTTGGCAATACTTTTAGGAAAGAAATTAGCAATTAATTATGCTTTGACAAACAAGGAAGGTTAGTTGAAAACAATTACTTAAAAATGTTAAAAATCAGTTTAAACATGTTTTTTACATGTTTCACCACTTTCGGCACTTAGGTTCTGACTGGGTATTTTCGCCTCCACCATCATCGAAACCAATGCGCCTTGTATCAAAAGTTTGATACGTAGCGAATTGGACTAAGGAGAAACGTAGGTAGCCAAAACTAGGGGTTCCGAAGGGGTCGGAGTATGTCTTTGTTTTTAAAAGAGAATGTGCCTGCTTTACTTCCAATAATAATGCCTTCGACTTGGTTGGATTTGGACTGGGTCAAATTCGATTAAAGAATGGGTTCAAATTAAGTTGCGCCTTTTGTTTTAAATAAATGCTTTCAAAGGGGCCAAAACCCTTGTTGTCGCTTTCTACCTTTCGAAGCAAATGGTTTCGAAAGGATACGTAGTTTTTAAAACCTAGCCACTTCTCGATACTTTCGAAGGGTTGGTTTTGGCACCATCACTTCTTTACTTAGGAATTGCTTTCGAAAGAGTGTTTTCGACTCAGTTATGACCCTTTTTTTCTGTTGAAGGTAGAACCCAAAGCTTTCAAAGAAAATAGTTTTAAATGATTTCGAAAGGATTTCCACATGTTTTACTAGAACCCAAATGGTTTCAAAAGGTTCGATGTTTTAATGCTTTTGAAAGGTTTTAATGAAGGTTTCGAAGTGGTAGTCCCCTACTGTGACAGCCCGCCTTTTCTACCCTCGAAAATCGACATAAATATGCTCATAGTATAACATGTCGAACAATCGAGTGCCGGAAAGAAAGATTGTTATGGGGAAAAGAAGGTAGGCAGAAGAAAGAAGAAACTAAAAAAAATAGAATCTCAAAGCGGACTGAAGAATATATAATATAAATAGTTCTTTAGCAAATCAAAACTGTAATATACATATCTCACATCAAAGTGCACAAATCAATAATTACCAGTCTAGGCAGTTATAACTACCCGCCCTCACAATTTGTTGGTAATTTCAACAAAACACTATAACGGAATGAACAAATAAGAGAATATGTCTCAGTCTCCAGCTCGTCTCATGAGCTTCATAGCATCAAACCATGAACCTATAATACTCAGTCTGAACCGAGCATTATAATAAAATAACACCTGAGTCAGTCTGGAAAACCAATGTGAGAAAACACACTTAATTTGAATTATTAACTTTTATCAAAAATCCTTTGAAACAAAGGTATCTCGTAAAACCGCGTCACACATAAATACGACGGGTTTTTACCTTATGATAACCAAAATATATCATATCAAGTCCTCTGATATTATAATAGTGTCTAAGTAAAATACTTATTCAAATAGCTGAAATGCTTGCATCTCGCGTTTCAGCATAGCTGGGCACAATCAAAACCATACAGCACTTATGGGAGAATGGATTCCATATGAATGACTAGGTATTGGGGTATCACCTATCATAGTACACGTCTAGAAACAGTGTACCGAGGACCACTACAGGATCCTCTGCTACATAAGGCCGAACTATCCCTAACCTGGATGGACCAAATATGCAATCATCCGGGTGTTCCCACCCTTTCCGAGCCCCTTCCACGAATCGTAGTAATAATATTTGAGGGTATCTAGAAAGATGATAAACATATCCTAATTGGGTGCTGCCCACTAAGCCTTGCTGTATCTCTCCTACTTTTCAGTCCTTTCCGATGGATGAGGCTAGAGGCTACGATTACCTTTTAAGGAAATTTCACTTATTGTCCTCCAACGAAAATGTATTGATAGCATTCATCCATACAAGTCCGTCCTGGGTCCAAACGGAACTGAAGGCACTATTCCTACTACATCCATTTTGGAATCAGCCTCGAGAATAGTAGTGATTAGCCCTTGCACTTCACTGCTCCATCTTCGAGTCCATGCTCTTGTTCTCACATCGAAAATGTACTCGTTGGATTGAAGTGGTTTTCGGATAACTTGTCTGATCCCAATCTCTTCGAAATGTTCGGTATTTTCGGTAAACTCAACCGCAATTCTTTAGGAAATAAACTGACGAAGATAAGATCTGAGATTGCCTCTTGACCGCCAGTTGATGGATTTCCTTATAAATGTCCTAGAATAAAGAAGCGGGTTTATACGTGTAGTATAGCACCTCGAACGGTAACTGTACCATATAATTTCCGTATTTCTCCAAGAAATTTTCAACGTTATACTTTGGGTCCAAGTTTGAAAGTCAGTTATTTAACTATCAAATAATAATCATTCAACCAAATATTTCATTTTCTATTGAAAAACTCCAAGTCTTATTCAATTTAAGTTTTAAATAATTTAAATCTCTTTATCCAAAAGTACGTACTTATCTTATCGAATTCAATATATTCACAAATTATCCTTTTCAAAAAAATTTGAAAACTTTTTAGAATAATATGGAATGTACCACTGCGGTATTAAACTACGGGTTCGGTTACATCTCTATCCCAGTAAAATCCAAAACTTAACTATAGGCACTCACTATCTCCAATTACGCTATGCGAGTACTTCCCGAAACTTTATTTAAAAATTATCTCAAAATAATGCTTGTAAGTTCTGAAATAAATTTTCAAGTTTAATCAAGGCAAATATACTAAAATAAAAGATATTATACGAATCTATAATAATATTCTATGATTTATGTTTTAAAAGACAAATGTTGACTAGTTCTTAAAAAATAATATTAAATCTTTGACAATTATTATAAAGTAACTAATTAATAATCAAATATGCTTTGAACAATTTAAAATAATTAAATAACTAATTTCCAGAATATTTTTAACACTTTTAAAGATATCTGGTTAATAATTAAAATCCTTTTTTTTAAAAGCCCAATTTCTCGGTTCTAATTTCATTCTGTAAGTTCGGAATTCTTACTCGAGTTCCAGTATAACAAATTTTATACTTATTTCCAATTTCACTTCTATCCTTCCAATCTATAAAAAATCTCAATTTTAAAACCTTCCACATTTATACAAGTATTGCTTAAGAATTTATCATTTAAAAATTCTTTTATATATTTTATTCCAAAATCCTTGTTCACAATATCTTGAAATAGTTAAATACAATTTCAAAACCTTTTATTTTATTCAACTAGTTCATCCAAATATATATATATATATATTACTTCAAAGTCCCAATTTAAAATTCTTTACCTATCCAAAACCATATTTTATTGGTATTTTAAAAAAATACCAAAATCCAGGCTAAAACTGTTATAACATTCAATCAATTTAAACCACACAATAACCTGTCACAGATTATTCATACAAAATATATATCACCATATTTGAAATTAAATTCAATATTTTTGAGGAATCCACTTGGATCTCTGCAACTTATTTCTCTGCATCCATAGATGTTAATACAACATAAAAATACCAATTCTGCTTCGAGGCGGAATATCGCGATATATAGGGTCATCCGCTATTATACGGGACGCATAGGATCTCATCTGCTATATATATGCAGTAATATCAATCACTCTAATACATACACCACTGTATATAATATCACATTCAATTCATAATAATTTATCAATTCAACCAATAAATCATTAATTAATTTTGGCTAATTAATATTAATACCAGCAGTCGAAAATTTAGTGAGATTAACTCACCTCGAGTTTTAAATTTTGCCAACGTTTCAGTTTTCAAACTTAAATCAAACACGTTCGATCTAATCTAAAATTTTAACCCGCTCCAAACATCTCCAGATCTGTTCCAACACGTAGTGCTCGTCGTCATGATTCTGTCGCCGCTTGTCTCATCCGATTTCAACGTCGTATGAATAAGATACACATTTTTAAAGTTTACATGAATTAATTTATAGTTTAATTTAAAAATTAATTAAATAAAAAAACTTAAACTAATCCCAGCCATACGATCATCATCAGAGAATCAAGGCCGTGTTTCGTTCCCACGTACTCGCTTATTCCAGTCCACTCAAACCCAACCATCGCCATTATTTCTTAATTGCTGCTCCTCCTCCAAGCCGTTAGGAGACGATCGAACGCCATCATCATGAGGAGCATCATACGACGCACCTATGGCACTGAATGGCCTTCCACCTCATCGCCAGCGACGAGAAAAATGCCACGAACAGTGGCCAAAATGCGAGCAATTCCTGGCTTCCACACGACAAATGTGACGACGCGACTTTTCGACGCTCGAAAACCGACATCAATACGTACACTGTATCAACTGCCAAGCAATCGAAGGCCGGAAAACCGTACCGTTAGGGTTAAAGAAGAGGTAGAAGATAGAAGAAGAGAGAAAAAGATAGAACAGAACAGAAAGAAACTACAGAACAATATCAGAATCTCACAATCGCAGCGGAACAACATATAATAGATAAATGAATAATCTTTAAACAAAGAACTATATCAGTTATTACATTACATCACATTTCATAACATCATCAAAGTGTACAACAACAAACAGCGGAAAAGAAATACTATATACTAGTAATACGCCATGCCATCCAGCTTGCCTTCAGCAACTCCTGAATTCCAGAATATCCTGATAAACCTGACTCTTGACTGCCCGTGTGGAAATTGGTGGGCACCCAGAGTTTAGGAAGGAAAACAATAAACTCCGAGTCAGTCATGTGACTGGTGTGAGAACTTAAAACAGTTTATCTTTAAAACAAAGTACAGGATAATTTTAAAATAGATTCGCAATGCCTTTTAGAAAATGAGACTACCATAAGGCCTCCCGCACACACACACAATGCAAATGCAGAATCGGAGGAGATTTCTCCTTATGGTAGTCAAAGATGCTTGATACGAATTAAAAAGAAACATTTGATATTATTACTAGTGCATAGTGTCGGAAAAATCATTTCGAAAGTAAAGATATAAATCTTAGCCAACATACGACCATTATCGTATGCCTACTATAGCTACCATCCAAAGAGTGGGGATCCACCATAAGTGAATGATAGTTTCTACAACTAAAACCGTACAAGATCGTATTGTTTCTTTGGATTTCCAACAAATGGTCAGGCCAAGGAACTTCCCATTGCCACATGGGTACGCCTCTGGAAAGATGACCCGAGAACCTAACCGGATCTCTGCCAACACAAGGCCGAGTTACCCCTAACTGGGTAACTACTGACACGAATATGTCATATCCCAATCGTAACCGATCTATATCCGAGGATCCTCGATTTCCAACAACCACAAAGCAATAAATTTGCAGCAACAACATAGGTTAAGTATCTTGGCTCCATACCATGATACCACCTCTATCCAGAAGGAATGACATACACTAAAGGGGCGCTATCCCCTAATAACCTTGCCGCATCCTTCTTGTTTTGACCATTTCCGGGGTGTGAGGTCCGACGAAGTCTCATCCACAAAGCCACGCTTTATATAAAAGTTGTGCTTTGATCATCAAATGCTCAACAGCACTTCGTATGCCACATTACCAATTTGAGAATGTATCACTAGTAACCATCAACTACGTAACCTCTAAGGGTGTTAAACTAAGAGAATAAATTCTCCGCCACCAACGGGAACATATTTGATAGAAACCAGCTTTACATCTTAAATTGTAACGTCAGACACACATCAATACAAGTCCATTCCGGGATCGAACGGAACCGAAGGCACTTACAAAGAAGTCCTCGCAGTCCGGATATTCACTAATCACGATCGGACTTCCCATCACAAAGGGTAATAAATTTCTATATCGGGGATCAGCCAATGCATAAACATTCGACGGTAATCCTTCTGTTTTCACAAATATCTGGTCTTCAACACCGGTCATCAAACGCAATCCATAACGACGTATCACATATTCGGAATGGGTTATACGACCCCAAGGTCCTTTCCCGGCTAAACCCGAATAGTGAGCGCTTATTTAAAAAAAAGTGTGGCATTCAAATTCAAACAAATCACAACAAATACCTATTTAAAGATAAATATTGATAGTCGGATTATTTAACTATCAATAGGTATGCTCAACATCACCAGATTCCAAATAATTCTCCAAATTATTTATTTTCTAAAATATCTCTACTAGATATATAATTTCCACACTTCAACCATTTGAAAACAATTTTCAAATCACTTTTCACCTTTACCACTTTTGAAAACAAATTTCAAACATTTTTCCTTACGCGGAAATACTTTCATTTCAACATGGTTCATTTAAACCAATTAAACAAATCCTTAACAATTTACTTTATATTTACGTTCCAAATCCGTAAATTAATTCCCACACTTCAAAAATAAATCAACGTTTATTTTTAAACAAATTTCCCTTTCTTTTATAAATTCCCTAGTGAATTTACAATTCCAAAAATATCTATGAATATACGATTTCCAAATCGATTTCTAATATTCATTTTCAATTTATCTTTAAAAGATAAAATCTCAAAATATTCACTTCATATTGGAAAACATTTCTGTAACGACCCCACTTCCTACGCCCAGGAAGAAGTATCGTTTTTAAGAAAGAAAAGGGTGAGAAAATAGAAAAGATAGAGAAGAAAGAACAACAACATCAGAATCTCACAGCGGAATGAACAAGTATATTAATCACATAAGTATTTACATAATATATAACATCAATCAGAGTGATACATATAGTACATCACATACTAGACAGTTATAAACAGTTGTCTAGTTAATACAACTTAATACACCATACATCACAGAGATACCACACAGCGGAACAATATATATCTACAACGCTGAAGCCTCCTGCTCCATTGCTCCTCCAGAATTCGTCAAGCTAAACCTGAATCCCTATGCTACCCGTAAAAATTTGGGTACCCGAGAGTTTTTGAAAACAAAAATAAACTTCGGGTTAGACATGGGTCTGGTATGAGTAACAGGTTAAAGTTGCTTAATTTTGAAAAATCCTTCGAAAACAAAAGGTATCACGTAAGACTTCCCACACATAAACATGGAAAACTTTTTACCTTACGCTAACCAAAACATTTGATAGGAAATCCTGTGATATTATAATAGGTCTAGGGTTTTGAAGTAAATAGAAAATAGCCAAAATTGTTACATCTATTAAATTCCAGCTACTAGCCACAAAAGTGGGTAATACAATCAAAACCGTAGGCACTTATTGGATTTTGGATTCCATACAATGGCAGGGCTACTGGGGTACCGCCCGTCACAGTACGTGGCCTAGATCAACGTACCGAGGATCACTCCCGACCCCCTGCAACACAAGGCCGGAACCATTCCTTACTGAAAAGTCCCGAACAAGATAAACCCCGCAGTTGGCTGGAGACCAATTGCCCACACAGCCGAATAAAAAAGGACATCTAGAAAGGGGAATATCCTTGTCCTGCTTGGGCATGACCCACCTAACCTTGCTGCACCTCCCCTGTTTTAGCCATTCTCGGTTGATGAGGCTTGAGGTTACGATTACCTTTATAGAACATATTTCTTAGAATGCTCATCGTCCGCCTGACGATGTGTTGAAAGCATTCAATCCATACAAGTTCGTTCCGGGTTCGAACGAAACCGAAGGCATCATCTCGTTACACTCATTTTGGAATCACCCTCAGAGTTAACGACGATAACCCTTGCATTCTGAATCTTCATCTCCACTTCAGATTCACGACCTATCGTTAATTTGGAAACGATGTGGTTTTCGGATATTCCAATAAGGAAAACCGATCCCAGTCTCATCGAAATCCAAAATGTGTCTTTTAAGGCCAAGTTGTCTGTTTAGTCTTAACAGAGAATTCAATATTATCAATATGCACAGATAGATAATTCACATCTCATAATAGATAATCACATCATCATCATAAACAGATAACTAATATCATCATCCAAACAGATAATTAAAAATTATCATACGTAAACTATACATTCATATCACATAGACATTATCCATCTCATTTCTGAGATCACAATCAAACAATGAAATATCAATATCATCCATAAGCAATGATTTATGAATCACAATCTATAATTAATTTAAAATGAATTAAATTAACTACTTCCATTTTAATTAATTTAAAATAAATTAAATTAATTACTCATTCCATAAATCCTGCTCTCACAATCATTAATTAACTATAAATTAAATTAATTAATCATCCATAGCAGTTAACACTTAATTACTTTCCTATTAATTATTCCTTAATTAAACAATTTTTAATTACATCATTAATTATATTAATTAATGATCTTCAATTTATATCAAATTACTTTATTTATATTAATTATATTATTTGGTTAATCTTTATTTAAACACAATTATTAATCACCCTTGATTAACAACCAGCCAGTAACTACCCTTAATTAATTATTAACAAATTAATCATTCCATGATTAATTATTCCCATAAATTAATCACTTGATTGATTACAAAAGAAATTACCCAAATTACTTCACTTACAAATCATCTTGTATGAATTTCATCAGGTAATTATCATCTAATTACTTTCCTAAGTAATTATGCTCCATTAATTACACTAAGTAATTACACATACCAAATCATTAAATGATTTCTAAAATTTATTAATTAACATAATTTAAATCTTATTATCAATTACTTATATATATTCAAATTAATCATCTTTGATTTAAATATCCTTTGCTGCATTCCTGTAATTTCCTTAATTTATTTACAGGAATAAATCTTGAATAAAATCCATTACTTAATTTCATTTATTACCATTTAATTATCTTGTTGATTTATTATTCCCAAATAAATCAATTTATTAATTACACTTCATTTGTTAATTATATTAAGAATACAAATCTTCAAATTACAAATATTAATCCTCTTGATTAATAACAAACAGTAATTAATCATTCATAATTAATTACTTCTCAATAACACTCTTAATTAATCTCCTGATTAATTTCAAGTAATTATATTCCAATTACTTCCATTAACAACATCATCCAGTAATATCCATCAATTACTTCTCTAAGTAATTTAATTCCAAAATATCAGTTAATTAATCTAATTAATTAACTCAAATTAATTTACATAATTAATAAGTAATTAATTTCTTAATTACTTTTCAAATAAATAATTTACATTTAAACTATCACAATGATTATTATTGAATTAATTAATCAAATTAATTTATTAAAAACCAATTACATTAATTAATTATAAATAATCTAGTTAATGAACTTCATTAATACTTATTTAATTACTTTCTTCTAAAATAATTAACTTAGTTAATCATTATTAATTATAAGTTTGATTAACCATTAAAATTTATTAATTTAAATAAAATCTAATCTATGGTTCTTAATCACCTATTAGTTAATCAATTCATTAATTAACTTTAATTACTACTTTTAAACTCATACTTACTAAATTAATTAATATCCATCATTAATTATTCTTAAATAATTAACTTAAAGGTTAATGCATATAAAATTCTAAAACTTCATGAATTAAAGTAAACCATTCTTATTATTGATTAAATTTTCACTCCCAATATGTTTAAACATTTATTTCAATTTACTTTCTAAATAAAAACCAATTTATCCTTAATAAAGTTTTAAAACTAATTTATATTTTTTTTTTCAAAACCCTTTGTAAACTCACATATTCAATTTCACTTAAAACTTATGTGAATAAATTTAAATTATAAAACTTTATTTTATTTCCAAATTTAGAATTTCAAATCTAAATCCTGATTTCCAATTTTCGAGTTAACATCATTCAATCGTTTCTTAACAGTTCAAATTTCATTCGAACTCACTCTCGTTTGAAAATACTTTAATTATTAATCACTTTTAAGTTATTAAAATAATTTAAATTTTGAAACTTTATTATTTATTTCCAACTACATTCAAAACTAACTTAAATTCACTTTTAAACTTTGATTTAGTACTAGTTTTAACCTTGATTTAATTTTTAAAACAAAAGTTCAAAAACTGTTAAAAACCTGTTACAAGTTTTACAAACCTGAAAACCAATAACCCGAGCCCCTCCCTCTTTTACTTTGAGTAAACACACAAGGTTCCCCGAGAAAATCAACAGCCTACTTCGAGTTTTCCCCAGGCGCGCGTGCGAAAAATGAGTTTGAGAAAGAAAAAACAAAACCTGGAAAAAAACACAACCTCACCTCCCCTCAAACCTGTCACCGCCGTCCTCTTCCAACCCTGACCACCTGGCGACCAGCAGCTCCGGCCATGAGCGCGACTATGACCGAGCCACCCCCTCACAAAACTCCACTGCACTCAATCGCCTGATGGTGACGAACGAAACCAAACACTCCGACCACTTCAACTAGGTTTACGTGCAAGAATTTGCTCAGAAATTTGGGTTCCAGAGAAAAATTTTAAGTTGTTTTTATCTTATCTAAATTTTTAAACTTATTTAATAATGTTACAAACATCTTTTGTTCAAACCTTAAGTTCATTCATCAATCAGCAAAGGTGTAAATGATTTATAAAAGTAAATTTTTGTTTCCAGAGTATCAGAGAGAAAGCATAGAAACCTGAAGGTCCTGTATACATATATACACAGGCTTAAACACCAATACATGTATCTATCTCACCCAAAGCAAAGTCTTAGATTCTAATCATACAACTAGATTGAAATTTAAGTTATTCAATATGAAGTTACCCACCAAAATAAATCACAGTTGAACAGATAAATTGGTTTATAATTTGTAAGTTTGGAACAGAAAAAACAGTGTTGTCAATGCCCAAATATACAATCCAGACATGCATTTTTTTACAGCTATTCATAACACTAGGTTATCACTATATATGTATAAACAAGGAACATCCATCACAACACTTTATAAGCAACAGAAATCTATTTTTTTAGTTTTGATTTTAAAAAAAATTACTCACCTGAAATGTAAAAGAACAGAGCCTACAAACTTGAACAGGTCCTTAAACTTGAAACCTGAAGCAACCGAAAATCTTTTCTGTTTAATCCCCTGGTTCTCTAAATTGTTGTTGAATGTTTTTTTGGGTTTTTAATGAAGTTTATTTTAGTTTTTTCCTAGTTCGAACTGATATGAAGATTTATAGAAAAGAAGAAGACAGAGGTATATGATTATGTTTCATGAAATTGTGACAATATAGCATACAATCTTGTATTGTACAGATTTTACCAGAGATATTTTATTATAGAGCTGATATGTAATACAATTGTGTGCTAGAAAGATTTTCATTAATGACTTTTGTTTGTTAGTTTAAGAATGCATTACTGTCTTCTCTAGCAAGCTTCCCTATATACATTTGTTTATTTTTCTTTGTTACTGTCATTAGCTTTCAGGTTCATGCCTATCACACATATATATTTTTATATCTTTATTTTGTTTTATTTCAGCCTGCACACTTTAGATTTGTTCCTCTATGCCTTAAGTCAGTTTTCTACTTGAAGATTTCCTTATTACTGTCATTTACTTCTAGATGTTATTTATTTCCCTTTGTACAATCTGATACATTTGTTTTGGGTTAGTCAGTTTACAAGCCTGAAGACTCTTTTGTTTCTAATCTTGTTATTGTATTTGAAATGTATGTGAAGTTCTATAAATTTATCCAATATGTTTATTTCTTATTTTAACTTATTATACACAGTATTTTCACTTATAATCTATAGCTTAATGTATTTTTTTTTCTATGTTTAACTTATTACTTAAAATCTTGTATCCCTATATGTACATTCTTATTTTATTTATATTATAAAACACATGATCAATTTGAAATGATAAATTAAATGAATTATCTTTCTATTATAAACTACATATTTTATTAATGTATGTTAATGTATTGTTTGACAAAATTATATTTAAAGCTCGTATATATTTTTAAATTCATATTTTAATCAAGCTATCCTAAAAAGAAAAGAAAACAAATCTTTTTGTTAGTAAATTTAAATTTAAACTTAAGTCAAAATAAGTATCAAACTATTTAAGCAATTATCTTATGTATTTAAAACCCTGTATTTATTTATTTATTTAACTTTGAAAAGTTTAAATTAAATAAAACATAATTTACAATTCACTAATATGTATATTAGAATTTAAAACATAATTTATTAGTTGAACCTTAAAACAAATCTCATCTATTTGCAATGTATACAAATATATACATATATAAATAGTTAACAAACAATAAATTTTTAACAGATAAAATTTACCAATTAAATATTTATTAAAAGAAAAGTATCAATCCAGATTTTATTAACAAAAATATACCAAATCAATTTAATATTTAATGCAGATTATTAAATTGATATTGCTAGAAAATTCCGGGTTGTCACATTCCTCCCCCCTTAAAAGAATTTCGTCCCCGAAATTTAAAAGCAAAGGTAATTTAATAATATATTTAAGATTTTAATTAATTTTAAATCATAAGCATATATCAATCATACACATATATCAACCACATGCTAACAATCATTACAACCAATCTACTCAATCAACAAAGCTGACTATCCATACAAAATTCTGGATAGAGCTCCCTAGAGTTTCCCAGTATAATACCGGAATAATCGATCTATAGAATCTAAACAGCCTTACTCCTAATCTATAGAACTCCTTTGAATCAAAGAAAATTCATACAAATCAAATCTCCGACTCTGAAATCCAAATTCCTTCGTCTCTTATTTACCAACTTCCTTAGATGATCCAAAGCAGTCTTCAACCTACTGATCAGCTCAACCTTTGCTGATAACTCCTAAAACAATCTGAATCCAAAAACAATCCAGTAGAATAATTTTCTCAAAATCAACCAAAACCAAGAACACAATCTTTTCTATCCTCAGTAGAAAACAATTTCTCTTTTCCAAAAAAGAAAAACAAATGCACTTCTAACTGCTTCCGCTGCGCAACTCTGATCTGGGTAGATGAAAATGCAGATGATACACATAAGCACAAACTGGACAACACATTATAAAAATATGATTCAACAGATCCAAAATAAAATTCAGAAATTCCTCCAAAATCTGAGCTGCTTTACCAATTCCTCTCTCTAGAAACTATTCTATTACTAAGCTGGACCATCGGCACTTCTTCTTAAATCCAGTCGATACCAAACTTAACTCCTCAGATGTTAAGGCAAACCACTGACTTCTTCAAAGATATCCAGAAAAAGATTTTTTGCCATCCCAGAGAATACTTTAACTATCGTAAGTCACTTTTGCGATCAACCCAGGCTAATATCCCAAGAAAACTGTTCTCTCCTTACCAATCTGAACAGCTTAAGCTTATCTAGCCAATCCATTGAAGAAAATGGATCCACAAATTTGCCTATGAACTTTACCTCTAAAGAACTGCAGACAAATGACTTCATCGCGTGCCGGCAGAACAATCTGAGCTGCAACACTGCTGCTGATGCCAAAAAAAAAAACTTCTTAATCCAAAACTCCTCGAAAAAATCAGACTTCAAAGACAAACATAATCACCCAGCTGAACTTAGCTTCATCACTGATGCAGACACGCTCCCTTATCCAAAGCTTCTTGAGAAACATCTTCGGAAACAATCCATAACCACTACATCTCAACACACAACTACTACTTCATGAGGTTCCATAATAATATTCTAGCTTCTGCTCAACTCACAAAAATCCAAATTCTACTCATCCAATCTTGTACAACAAAATGGACTCCAAATCTTAATAGTTTTCCTCCAGAGATTTTGTGAAATCCTTACATCACAAATTCACTCGAGACGGTATTAGGTCTACAGTCTCGTCAAATATACTTCCAACCACAGGTAGTCGTGTTACACACACCACTTCCCCATCTACCCTTATACTTATATTGGAAAACCCGAACAGATAATCCAACATATAGATAGAAATATATATATATATATATCAAAATTACAAATACGCTCTCTTAGGAAAGAAATCACTCAAGAGCCTAGGTATTCACTCAACCTAGCGCTCTGATACCACTGTAACGACCCCACTTCCTACGCCCAGGAAGAAGTATCGTTTTTAAGAAAGAAAAGGGTGAGAAAATAGAAAAGATAGAGAAGAAAGAACAACAACATCAGAATCTCACAGCGGAAAGAATAAAGTATATTAATCACATAAGTATTTACATAATATATAACATCAATCAGAGTGATACATGTAGTACATTACATACTAGATAGTTATAAACACTTGTCTAGTTAATACAACTCAATACACCATACATCACAGAGATACCACACAGCGGAACAATATGTATCTACAAAGCTGAAGCCTCCTGCTCCATTGCTCCTCCAGAATTCGTCATGCTAAACCTGAATCCCTTGGCTACCCGTAAAAATTTGGGTACCTGAGAGTTTATGAAAACAAAAATAAACTTCGGGTCAGACATGGGTCTGGTATGAGTAACAGGTTAAAGTTGCTTAATTTTGAAAAATCCTTTGAAAACAAAAGGTATCACGTAAGACTTCCCACACATAAACATGGAAAAGTTTTTACCTTACGCTAACCAAAACATTTGATAGGAAATCCTATGATATTATAATAGGTCTAGGGTTTTCAAGTAAATAGAAAATAGCCAAAATTGTTACATCTATTAAATTCCAGCTACTAGCCACAAAAGTGGGTAATACAATCAAAACCGTAGGCACTTATTGGATTTTGGATTCCATATAATGGCAGGGCTACTGGGGTACCGCCCGTTACAGTACGTGGCCTAGATCAACGTACCGAGGATCACTCCCGACCCCCTACAACACAAGGCCGGAACCATTCCTTACTGAACAGTCCCGAACAAGATAAACCCCGCAGTTGGCTGCAGACCAAGTGCCCACACAGCCGAATAAAAAGGGACATCTAGACAGGGGAATATCCTTGTCCTGCTTGGGCATGACCCACCTAACCTTGCTGCACCTCCCCTGTTTTAGCCATTCCCGGTTGATGAGGCTTGAGGTTACGATTACCTTTATAGAACATATTTCTTAGAATGCTCATCGTCCGCCGGACGATGTGTTGAAAGCATTCAATCCATACAAGTTCGTTCCGGGTTCGAACGAAACCGAAGGCATCATCTCGTTACACTCATTTTGGAATCACCCTCAAAGTTAACGACGATAACCCTTGCATTCTGAATCTTCATCTCCACTTCAGATTCACGACCTATCGTTAATTTGGAAACGATGTGGTTTTCGGATATTCCAATAAGGAAAACCGATCCCGTCTCATCGGAATCCAAAACGTGTCTTTTAAGGCCAACTTGTCTATTTAGTCTTAACAGAGATTCAATATCATCAATATGCATAGGTAGATAATTCACATCTCATAATAGATAATCACATCATCATCATAAACAGAAAACTAATATCATCATCCAAACAGATAATTAAATATTATCATACTTAAACTATACATTCATATCACATAGACATTATCCATCTCATTTCTGAGATCACAATCAAACAATGAAATATCAATATCATCCATAAGCAATGATTTATGAATCACAATCTATAATTAATTTAAAATGAATTAAATTAACTACTTCCATTTTAATTAATTTAAAATAAATTAAATTAATTACTCATTCCATAAATCCTGCTCTCACAATCATTAATTAACTATAAATTAAATTAATTAATCATCCATAGCAGTTAACATTTAATTACTTTCCTATTAATTATTCCTTAATTAAACAAATTTTAATTACATCATTAATTATATTAATTAATGATCTTCAATTTATATCAAATTACTTTATTTAAATTAATTATATTATTTGGTTAATCTTTATTTAAACACAATTATTAATCACCCTTGATTAACAACCAGCCAGTAACTACCCTTAATTACTTATTAACAAATTAATCTTTCCATGATTAATTATTCCCATAAATTAATCACTTGATTAATTACAAAAGAAATTACCCAAATTACTACACTTACAAATCATCTTGTATGAATTTCATCAGGTAATTATCATCTAATTACTTTCCTAAGTAATTATGCTCCATTAATTACACTAAGTAATTACCCATACCAAATCATTAAATAATTTCTAAAATTTATTAATTAACATAATTTAAATCTTATTACCAATTACCTATATATATTCAAATTAATCATCTTTGATTTAAATATCCTTTGCTACATTCCAGTAATTTCCTTAATTTATTTACAGGAATAAATCTTGAATAAATCCATTAATTAATTTCATTTATTACCATTTAATTATCTTGTTGATTTATTATTCCCAAATAAATCAATTTCTTAATTACACTTCATTTGTTAATTATATTAAGAATACAAATCTTCAAATTACAAATATTAATCCTCTTAATTAATAACAAACAGTAATTAATCATTCATAATTAATTACTTCTCAATAACACTCTTAATTAATCTCCTGATTAATTTCAAGTAATTATATTCCAATTACTTCCATTAACAACATCATCCAGTAATATCCATCAATTACTTCTCTAAGTAATTTAATTCCAAAATATCAGTTAATTAATCTAAATTAATTAACTCAAATTAATTTACACAATTAATAAGTAATTAATTTCTTAATTACTTTTCAAATAAATAATTTACATTTAAACTATCACAATGATTATTATTTAGTTAATTAATCAACTTAGTTTATGAAAAACCAATTACATTAATTAATTATAAATAATCTAGTTAATGAACTTCATTAATAGTTATTTAATTACTTTCTTCTAAAATAATTAACTTAGTTAATCATTATTAATTATAAGTTTGATTAACCATTAAAATTTATTAATTTAAATAAAATCTAATCTATGGTTCTTAATCACCTATTAGTTAATTAATTCATTAATTAACTTTAATTACTACTTTTAAACTCATACTTACTAAATTAATTAATATCCATCATTAATTATTCTTACCTAATTAACTTAAAGGTTAATGCATATAAAATTCTAAAACTTCATGAATTAAAGTAAACCATTCTTATTATTGATTAAATTTTCACTCCCAATATGTTTAAACATTTATTTCAATTTTCTTTCTAAATAAAAACCAATTTATCCTTAATAAAGTTTTAAAACTAATTTATGTTTTTTTTCAAAACCCTTTGTAAACTCACATATTCAATTTCACTTAAAACTTATGTGAATAAAATTAAATTATAAAACTTTATTTTATTTCCAAATTTAGAATTTCAAATCTAAATCCTGATTTCCAATTTTCGAGTTAACATCATTCAATCGTTTCTTAACAGTTCAAATTTCATTCGAACTCACTCTCGTTTGAAAATACTTTAATTATTAATCACTTTTAAGTTATTAAAATAATTTAAATTTTGAAACTTTATTATTTATTTCCAACTACATTCAAAACTAACTTAAATTCACATTTAAACTTTGATTTAGTACTAGTTTTAACCTTGATTTAATTTTTAAAACAAAATTTCAAAAACTGTTAAAAACCTGTTACGGGTTTTACAAACCTGAAAACCAATAACCCGAGCCCCTCCCTCTTTTACTTTGAGTAAACACACAAGGTTCCCCGAGAAAATCAACAGCCTACTTCGAGTTTTTCCCCAGGCGCGCGTGCAAAAAATGAGTTTGAGGGAAAAAAACAAAACCTGGAAAAAAAACACAACCTCACCTTCCCTCAAACCTGTCACCGCCGCCCTCTTCCAACCCTGACCACCTGGCGACCAGCAGCTCCGGCCATGAACGCGACTATGACCGAGCCGCCCCCTCACAAAACTCCACTGCACTCGATCGCCTGATGGTGACGAACGAAACCAAACACTTCGACCACTTCAACTAGGTTTACGTGCAAGAATTTGCTCAGAAATTTGGGTTCCAGAGAAAAATTTTAAGTTGTTTTTATCTTATCTAAATTTTTAAACTTATTTCATAATGTTACAAACATCTTTTGTTCAAACCTTAAGTTCATTCATCGATCAGCAAAGGTGTAAATGATTTATAAAAGTAAAGTTTTGTTTCCAGAGTATCAGAGAGCAAGCATAGAAACCTGAAGGTCCTGTATACATATATACACAGGCTTAAACACCGATACATGTATCTATCTCACCCAAAGCAAAGTCTCAGATTCTAATCATACAACTAGATTGAAATTTAAGTTATTCAATATGAAGTTACCCACCAAAATAAATCACAGTTGAACGGATAAATTGGTTTAGAATTTGTAAGTTTGGAACAGAAGAAACAGTGTTGTCAATGCCCAAATATACAATCCTGACATACATTTTTTTACAGCTATTCATAACACTAGGTTATCACTATATATGCATAAACAAGGAACATCCATCACAACACTTTACAAGCAACAGAAATCTATTTGTTTAGTTTTGATTTTAAAAAAAATTACTCACCTGAAATGTAAAAGAACAGAGCCTACAAACTTGAACAGGTCCTTAAACTTGAAACCTGAAGCAACTGAAAATCTTTTCTGTTTAATCCCCTGGTTCTCTAAATTGTTGTTGAATGTTTGTTTGGGTTTTTAATGAAGTTTATTTTAGTTTTTGCCTAGTTCGAACTGATATGCAGATTTATAGAAAAGAAGAAGACAGGGGTATATGATTATGTTTCATGAAATTGTGACAATATAGCATACAATCTTGTATTGTACAGATTTTACCAGAGATATTTTATTATAGAGCTGATATGTAATACAATTGTGTGCTAGAAAGATTTTCATTGATGACTTTTGTTTGTTAGTTTAAGAATGCATTACTGTCTTCTCTATCAAGCTTCCCTATATACGTTTGTTTATTTTTCTTTGTTACTATCATTAGCTTTCAGGTTCATGCCTATCACACATATATATTTTTATATCTTTATTTTTTTTTATTTCAGCCTGCACACTTTAGATTTGTTCCTCTATGCCTCAAGTCAGTTTTCTACTTGAAGATTTCCTTATTACTGTCATTTACTTCTAGATGTTATTTATTTCCCTTTGTACAATCTGATACATTTGTTTTGGGTTAGTCAGTTTACAAGCCTGAAGACTCTTTTGTTTCTAATCTTGTTATTGTATTTGAAATGTATGTGAAGTTCTATAAATTTATCCAATATGTTTATTTCTTATTTTAACTTATTATACACAGTATTTTCACTTATAATCTATAGCTTAATGTATATTTTGTTTTATTTCTATGTTTAACTTATTACTTAAAATCTTGTATCCCTATATGTACATTCTTATTTTATTTATATTATAAAACACATGATCAATTTGAAATGATAAATAAAATGAATTATCTTTCTATTATAAACTACATATTTTATTAATGTATGTTAATGTATTGTTTGACAAAATTATATTTAAAGCTCGTATATATTTTTAAATTCATATTTTAATCAAGCTATCCTAAAAAGAAAAGAAAACAAATTTTTTGTTAGTAAATTTAAATTTAAACTTAAGTTAAAATAAGTATCAAACTATTTAAGAAATTATCTTATGTATTTAAAACCCAGTATTTATTTATTTATTTAACTTTGAAAAGTATAAATTAAATAAAACATAATTTCCAATTCACTAATATGTATATTAGAATTTAAAACATAATTTATTAGTTGAACTTTAAAACAAATCTCATCTATTTGCAATGTATACAAATATATACATATATAAATAGCTAACAAACAATAAATTTTTAACAGATAAAATTTACCAATTAAATATTTATTAAAAGAAAAGTATCAATCCAGATTTTATTAACAAAAATATACCAAATCAATTTAATATTTAATGTAGATTATTAAATTGATATTGCTAGAAAATTCCGGGTTGTCACAATTTCCATACTTATTTAGTAACTAATTCACAAATATTTTTATTTCCTACACTTGGAAAATATTAAATATACTTAAATCGAAATTTAGTATATATTTCATTCTTTAAAGAAAACGTGCGCTTAAACACATTTATTTGGACCCAAAACGAATGTTGCGTAAAACATCGTTACGACGACCCAAAATCACTAGTATAGGGATTCGAAATTAAGATAGATATATAAATCCCAATACTATATAAAACATTTGCTTTCGGAATTCATTTACTATAACAACGGTGTTATAGTCCACCATTTCCTTATTTCTCGAAAACATCTATTTCAACAATGAATATTGAAATCTATGGTTTCGATAGTCAATACATTTTTTAAACATCTTTAAAACAATTAACTTCATTTTATAATATCACTTTCCTCAAAACATATCTATTTTCTTTAATAATATATTCATTGTCCAAAATCGTGAATATGTTTCACTAAACAAATTCAATATTTTCTACAAATTTTATTTCAAGGATAATTCGCTATCCGAAATCGCGAATATACTTCTTTTAATAAATTTCTATATTCAATTTATCAAATTCCATTGATTTCGAATTTACAAACAATGTCTATAAATTCTGTTTCTATTTATAGACTTCGATATATAAATCTCCTTTATTAATCCAATTCAATTTATGTATCTCAAATATATACTAAAAGTCCATATTATAAGTTAAATACTTATAATTCATTTATTTACAAAATCGTTCTTTTTAAAACTTCTATTACTTATAAGATTCATTTATATTTTATAACAACTTCAACTTATAAAATCTCCTTTATTAACAATTTCTATTAATATCCCATTTAAATGCCCAAAATCTAGTTTACAAGTTGATTACTTATAAATCTTTTATTTTACAACATCTATTCATTTTATAATCTTCACAATTTATAAATCTATAATTTTTAATGAAATCCATTTTATACTTCATTTTAACACTTAATAAAATCGTTTTATAATTCTAATATTTTATATATATATTTTTTATTATAAATATCAGTGTTAAAAATCTTTTATACACATCCTTTATAATAATTCAAAATTCCAAATTTAAACTATTTTATAAATCTATTTATTCTAAAAATCACCTTTTGGTTATATTTCACAAAAATCTTAAACATTATAACATAAAAATTTATAACGTTTTAACTATTTAAAATGAATCAATTCAAAATTTTAATAAAACGTATGCTTTGAAAAATCATTTTGAAAATCCTTTTAAAATCAAAATCGTTATTTTTAAACTTTAAAAATGGATCCGATAATGCAACGGCACCCAATAGTCAATCACGACAACAAACATTATATATCATCATATGATAATCAACAAACATCAAAATATCTATAATCAAATAAATACTGGTGAGGAATCCAGTTGGATCCCTCCAACCTGTTTCTCTGCATCCACAGATGTTAGCACAATACCAATTCTGTTCCAATACGGAATATCGCAGTATATGGGATTCATAAAATATTATCCGCTATTATACGGTGCAATAGGGTCTCATCCGCTATATAATGCGGGAAATCAACTCCAAGTACATAAATAATACCAATTTCACTATACGGTGAAATATTCGCGTTATATGTTTTTAATAAATAACATCCGCTTAATAACGGCGTATAATGTCTATTTAACAATCAATAGATAATAATTCATCATTCAGGCATACAAACAACAATTTTAAATCTAGCTATTAAAAATTTAAATCGAAAATATTCGATTGAGTGAGAAGTTCTCACCTTGCTTTCAATTCCGTTTTCAGCTTTTATTTCGAATAAAATTAAACACGCGTTTAATTTTACCTGAAATTCTCACTAACTCCAAACGACTCCAATCCAGCTCCATAGTGTAGTGCTCGACAAAAAGATTGCAACGCGTTTCGTTTCGTTCGATTCCGACCTCGTACGAACAAGTTATGACATTTAAAAGTTAATACAAATTTTATATAAGTTAATTACAACTTTAATTTAATTTTTAAACCTAAATCCATCATCTGCCGTCCATCTCTGCTTAAGGAAATCCAAATCGTTCAGCCCTTCTTCCATCTCCCCCCCAGTATTTGCATTCGAAGAACCCATCAACGGCCGCCCATTTGCCCTAATTTTCGCAACCTCTCCGACGATCTCTACCCCGATCAAGTAACGCCAAATGGAAGCTCTCGACTCGCTCTACTCTCGACTGGAACAGGGAGGAGCTCGGTCGTGCATATTTGTGGGAATTCATGCACATTACCGGCCGTTCGAGCTCCATTTACCGACAATCCAGAGCTTCGTTTACGATCTCTACCGTTGAGATCATAGATCTCACTCCCCTCTACAATCTTCTAGTTGAAGATTTCTCGAATGGATGCGTGGATTAAGAGATTTGGAGGAGAAAAGATTGTGAATTTATGGCCTTGAATATATGGCCGGCGGCTAAGCATTGTAACCCTAGGGTTTTATTTTCAGTTTGCAAAATGAAGATATTGAGGTGCTTATATAGAAAATTGCCCAATTTACTATTCATTGAAATTTTCCGAACTCCAAATCTCGCGTGGTGACTGGCGTTTCTAGGGTCCCCACGTTTCGAATACAATGGAACGTGTTTTGGAGGCTAGTTCGATCATCTGTGCGAATTGCGGCAACAAACGATCGATTTTAAATTAAATCGGTTAATCAAATTTCTGTGCGTTTTAGCTTGCCCCGGACAAATGGTAAATCCGATTGACACGAAATTTGAAACCATACAATAATATCACATTACGGATTCGATGAAACTGGTTTCGTCAAAATCCGAGACTGTTTGAAAAATGGCTATTTTAACTCATCAATTAAATATTAAAATATTCAATTTCTGCAAATTAACTTTTAATTCAATTTTGAAAGTTCTATAACATCAATCTAACTCCAATATGATTAAATAAAATTTTACAAATCATTTTCAATCATATTAAACTCGATTTTCAATTATTTCTGTAATTTCAACTATTAAATTATCGATTTAATTATCCAATTAAATCCAGATATTCGAAATAAAATTTATTCGACTTACAAACTCTACTTTTAATTATTTAAAATCAATTAAATAAACAAATTTTAATTAATAGAAATTATGGGTCATTACAAACTTCCCTCCTTAAAAGAATTTCGTCCTCAAAATTACCAAGTAAGAAAAGGTTACAAAATCCATTAACTTTCCAAAACAAACCGTTCAATTTAGATTTTTCAAATCTCTTAAGTGTTTAACTTTTCCAAAAGTCATATTTAAACTTCTTACAAAATCTTTACTAAGTTTCCAAATCCAAACTTAGTTTTCAAAAATTTCCCAATTTTCTCAAAAGTATTCTAACGCCTTAAATTTTCGGAAAAAATCGCCAGAGTCTCCTTTGCGTGGCTCGATTCGAAAAAAATGACAGTATATATATCACAAATATACATCTCATCAAGTGATGAGGCATCCCGTAGGGAAAAAAGTGTAAAAGTACGATATTTAATCCGAGATATGTACCTTATATATTTTTATTAGCGAGCATATACGGCTAATATAGTGCGAAAGCGAGCTCCAAATGCGAAGCAAGTGCAACCCGCACCTATTAAACACTCAACAAACCAATGAGAAACGTTTATATATGAAAATAATATCAACATACATCATATAGCAACATAATAAGTACATGTGCCACATAGCAATGCATTCAATCAACAAATGCAACCATCAAACAACTATCCAACCAATAAACATCCAACTATCACCCATAACAAAATAAATATTCATTCATATTCTCATCAATATTCAATGAATTGGTTTTTCAAATTTAGATCACATTTGATTCATTTACTTCCAATTTGGATTCAATTACATAGCTTTCAAATTTTGTTAATTCAATTTCATTAACACTAAATGAATTTATATACAATCAACTAACAATCAAATAACAACCAATGTATATTTAACATAACCAAATTATTTAATTTACATTCTATTTGGTCCAACAGTTTTAATTCCAATTGGTTTATATTAAATTGACTTCCATTCCAATTTATTCAATTTCCAATAACATTAACTTTTAATGAATTTACACTTACATTCATTATTCCATATCAATTATTTACATTCAATTGATTAACATTCAATCCATTTATTAATTCAATTGCTAATTTCCTTTAACAATATAAAATTGAATTTCATTTATATAACTCAAATTCAAATTCTTAATGACTTCATTTCATTAATTCACTTATTAATTTACTTCGATACCAAAATCAACTTTATTCAACTTCACTTAAGTTATATTCCATTTCAACCATCATTTGTTTAACTTAACTTATATTTCCATTTCTCAATTTCAAATTCCAATTTTATTCAACTCATCTTAAGTTAAATTAAAATATATTTTTATTCACTTCCATTCATTCAAGTTAAACTTTAATTCCAGGATTAAAATTTTCATTCATGTTCATTTTTTTAATTTATCAATATCAACATCACGTAATAGGTTCAATTATTGGTTCATTTTAACTTTCCACATTATCTAGATAGAGTTTCCAGAATTCAATTACCTGGTTTTTTTACTCCAAAACCATTTTTTGGAAATTATAATCAACTCAAACCCAATTTCCTATGGAAGCAATCCATCACTTTAGAAACTCGAATGAATTCTAATGATGTGGCCATCATCATCAAGATTATTTTCCAGTGACCGAAGTGAGTTCAGTGCTTCCTCACTTCCACGAATTCATTCTAAAACAATTTTCCTCTAAAAATATTTCCTAAAATAATATTCAATCGTTTCGTTCAATACTTTGGAAAACATTTCAACATTCCTAAGAGTTTTAAATCTCAAAACCTTTGTTTTCATTACATTTTAAACACTTTTCAAAATTCCCGGGATTTAAATTCTGGTTTAAATCAAATTTAGTTATTCTTCCTTTGGATAAATCATACTTATAGAATTTTATTTAGTTATAAACCCTTTCAAACTCTAAGTTCTTATATTTAATTATTTCATTAACAATCAATCATCCAAAGATATATAATGTATTCAGAAAATTATTCCTCCTATATCAAAATATAATTTTCGGGCAAAATTATTTCATTTACCCAATGTAAAATGATACTATATCGACTTGCCTCGTTTAAGAGTTTAGAAACCCCTATCGATTACGGTTGTACACCCCGCACCGACCAAAATTCATAAACAGTTCAATGGATAAGCAAACACAATATAAAACAATTTATATTCACTAACAAATACGCGCTCATATCTATTATTACACTCAAACTCATTCTAGAGTACTACTGACTCTATCTCTAATGAGTAATACACAACAGAGCCATGGTTGTCGCTTAACCATTTGCTCCGATACCAAATGTGACGACGCGACTTTTCGACGCTCGAAAACCGACACCAATACGTACATTGTATCAACTACCAAGCAATCGAAGGCCGGAAAACCGTACTGTTAGGGTTAAAGAAGAGGTAGAAGATAAAAGAAGAGAGAAAAAGATAAAAAAGAACAGAAAGAAACTACAGAACAATATCAGAATCTCACAATCGCAGCGGAACAACATTAATAGATAAATGAATAATCTTTAAACAAAGAACTATATCAGTTATTACATTACATCACATTACACAACATCATCAGAGTGTACAACAACAAACAGCGGAAAAGAAATACTATATACTAGTAATACGCCATGCCATCCAGCTTGCCTTCAGCAACTCCTGAATTCCAGAATATCCTGATAAACCTGACTCTTGACTGCCCGTGCGGAAATTGGTGGGCACCCAGAGTTTATGAGGGAAAACAATAAACTCCGAGTCAGTCATGTAACTGGTGTGAGAACTTAAAACAATTTATCTTTAAAACAAAGTACAGGATAATTTTAAAATAGATTTGCAATGCTTTTTAGAAAATTAGACTACCATAAGGCCTCCCGCACACACACACAATGCAAACGCAGAATCGGAGGAGATTTCTCCTTATGATAGTCAAAGATGCTTGATACGCATTAAAAAGAAACATTTGACATTATTACTAGGGCATAGTGTAGGAAAAATCATTTCGAAAGTAAAGATATAAATCTTAGCCAACATACGACCATTATCATATGCCTACTATAGCTACCATCCAAACAGTGGGGCGCCACCATAAGTGAATGATAGGTTCTACAACTAAAACCATACAAGATCGTAATGTTTCTTTAGATTTCCAACAAATGGTCAGGCCAAGGAACTTCCCATTGCCACATGGGTACGCCTCTGAAAAGACGACCCGAGAACCTAACCGGATCTCTGCCAACACAAGGCCGGGTTACCCCTAACTGGGTAACTACTGACACGAATATGTCATTCCTCGATCGTAACCGATCTATATCCGAGGATCCTCGATTTCCAACAACCACAAAGCAATAAATTTGCAGCAACAACATAGGTTAAGTATCTGGGCTCCATACCATGATACCACCTCTATCCAGAAGGAATGACATACACTAAAGGGGCGCTACCCCCTAATAACCTTGCCGCATCCTTTCTGTTTTGACCATTTCTGGGGTGTGAGGTCCGACGAAGTCTCGTCCACAAAGCCACGCTTTATATAAAAGCTGTGCTTTGATCATCAAATGCTCAACAGCACTTCGTATGCCACATTACTAATTTGGGAATGTATCACTAGTAACCATCAACTACATAACCTCTGAGGGTGTTAAGCTAAGGGAATAAATTCTTCTCCACCAACGGGAACATATTTGGTAGAAACCAGCTTTACATCTCAAATTGTAACGTCAGACACACATCCATACAAGTCCGTTCCGGGATAGAACGAAACCGAAGGCACTTACAAAGAAGTCCTTGCAATCCGGATATTCACTAATCACGACCGGACTTCCCAACACAAAGGGTAATAAATTTCTATATCGGGGATCAGCCGATGTAGAAACATTCGGCGGTAATCCTTCAGTTTTCACAAATATCCGGTCTTCAACACCGGTCGTCAAACGCAATCCATAAGGACGTATCACATATTCGGAATGGGTTATACGACCCCAAGGTCCTTTCCCGGCTAAACCCGAATAGTGAGCGCTTATTTAAAAATAAGTGTGGCATTCAAATACAAACAAATCACAACAAATACCTATTTAAAGGTAAGTATTGATAGTCGGATTATTTAACTATCAATAGGTATGCTCAACATCACCAGATTCCAAATAATTCTCCAAATTATTTATTTTCCAAAATATCTCTACTAGATATATAATTTCCACACTTCATCCATTTGAAAACAATTTTCAAATCACTTTTCACCTTTACCACTTTTGAAAACAAATTTCGAACATTTTTCCTTACGCGGAAATACTTTCATTTCAACATGATTCATTTAAACCAATTAAATAAATCCTTAACGATTTACTTTATATTTACGTTCCAAATCCGTAAATTAATTCCCACACTTTAAAAATAAATCAACGTTTATTTTTAAACAAATTTCCCTTTCTTTTATAAATTCCCTAGTGAATTTACAATTCCAAAAATATCTATGAATATACGATTTCCAAATCGATTTCTAATATTCATTTTCAATTTATTTTTAAAAGATAAAATCTCAAAATATTCACTTCATATTGGAAAACATTTCCATACTTATTTAGTAACTAATTCACAAATCTTTTTATTTCCTACACTTGGAAAATATTAAATATACTTAAATCGAAATTAAGTATATATTTCATTCTTTGAAGAAAACGTGCGCTTAAACACATTTATTTGGGCCCAAAACGAATGTTGCGTAAAACATCGTTACGACGACCCAAAATCACTAGTATAGGGATTCGAAACTAAGATAGATATATAAATCCCAATACTATATAAAACATTTCCTTTCGGAAATCATTTACTATAACAACGGTGTTATAGTCCACCATTTCCTTATTTCTCGAAAACGTCTATTTCAACTATGAATATTGAAATCTATGGTTTCGATTGTCAATCCATTTTTTAAACATCTTTAAAACAATTAACTTCATTTTATAATATCACTTTCCCAAAAAAATATCTAATATTCACTGTCCAAAATCGTGAAGCATATTCACTAACCAAATTCAATATTTTCTACACATTTTATTTCAAGGATAATTCGCTATCCGAAATCGCGAATATACTTCTTTTAATAAATTTCTATATTCAATTTATCAAATTCCATTGATTTCGAATTTATAAACAATGACTATAAATTTCGTTTCTATTTATAGACTTCGATTTATAAATCTCCTTTATTAATCCAATTCAATTTATATATCTCAAATATATACCAAAAGTCCATATTATAAGTTAAATGCTTATAATTCATTTATTTACAAAATCGTTCTTTTTAAAACTTCTATTACTTATAAGATTCATTTATATTTTATAACAACTTCAACTTATAAAATCTCCTTTATTAACAATTTCTATTAATATCCCATTTAAATGCCCAAAATCCAGTTTATAAGTTGATTACTTATAAATCTTTTATTTTACAACATCTATTCATTTTATAATCTTCACAATTTATAAATCTATAATTTTTAATGAAATCCATTTTATACTTCATTTTAACACTTAATAAACTCATTTTATAATTCCAATATTATATATATATATATATATATATATATTTATTATAAATATCAATGTTAAAAATCTTTTATATACATCCTTTATAATAATTCAAAAATCCAAATTTAAACTATTTTATAAATCTATTTATTTTAAAAATTACCTTTTGGTTATATTTCACAAAAATCTTAAACTTTATAACATAAAAATTAATAAAGTTTTAATTATTTAAAATGAATCAATTCAAAAATTTAATAAAACGTATACTTTGAAAAATCATTTTAAAAATCCTTTTAAAATCATAATCGTTATTTTTAAACTTTAAAAATGGATCCGATGATGCAACAGCACCGAATAGTCAATCACGACAACAAACATTATATATCATCATATGATAATCAACAAACATCAAAATATCTGTAATCAAATAAATATTGGTGAGGAATCCAGTTGGATCCCTCCAACGTGTTTTCCTGCATCCACAGATGTTAGCATAATACCAATTCTGTTCCAATACGGAATATCGCGGTATATGGGATTCATAAGATATTATCCGCTATTATACGGCGCAGTAGGGTCTCATCCGCTATATAATGCGGGAAATCAACTCCAAGTACATAAATAATACCAATTTCACTATACGGTGAAATATTTGCGGTATATGTTTTTAATAAATGACATCCGCTTAATAACGGCGTATAATGTCTATTTAACAATCAATAGATTTCTGGTCTTGGAAATGTTCTAAGGACGGGTGTTACCATTTTAAAAAAGTTTGGAATTCGGTGAGAACCAGTTATGAGATTAAATTTTGGTCGACTCTAGTTTGGAAGAAAATTCACGTCCCTAAAATGGCGATTTGTCTTTTTAAAGCGATTAGCGATTTTCTTTTGACTAAAGAAAGGTTACTTCAGAGACATATAGATGTGGACCCTAACTGCATTTTCTGTAATAATCACATTGGAACAACTGACCACCTATTCTTTCAATGTAATTATACAGGAAATGTTTGGATGTGGAGTAGTAAAAGAAAATTAAAATCACCAAAAAATCTGTTCTCATTTACTTTGAAGGTTGATTTACAGAAAATGGTTTCTTTAGCAAAAAGAAAAAACCTAGATACAGACTTGTTTCAGCTTTCGTTGTCTACGTGTATTTGGCACATATGGAGAGAAAGGAATGAAAGAATTTTTCACAATCGGTTCACTGATATATCTCAGATATGCAATCAGATCTTTCACACCATAAATATCAGAATGTCAAAATCCAATTTTTTTAAAAACATCACAGGCAAGCACGATTGTATAGCAAATAAATGGGGATATACCTCCCAACGCTGAATTGGGGTTGATTCTTCATTATCATATGACTCTCTATCCTGCTTTCTGCTTTCCTTTCTGTATCTAGACTGAGGTTCACTTGTACTTGTTTCATTTACATTTTCCTCACGCCCTCTTATTTAATTTACATATTTTTATACTATCATAATACTAATTTGATCTAGAATGAAAGTTTCTGGTTGCAGTTTCTCACAGAAAATTGCTGGAGCATTTCTTGACCTAAGGAAATTACAGACATTAGCTATGTACAGTTTTATTGAAAACAATTGCGAAGTTGGAGACTTTTCTTTCTGGAAATACTATGTTAAAGACTTCATTTTTGAGAGATGATGGATATTTCACCGAGGTTCAAGATCCTTATCGATTTGTCTAGATGCAAAGAAGTCTGTTAGCCTTTCATTCAAAGACTAAAGAACAAAAATCAGTTTGAGTCACAGAGACTTACCATTGCTACCGTATGTTCATTTGCCATCCTTTTACGCTTCTACGAGAAGAGACTTGTTGTAAGAAGTAGGACATAAGTTTCCATGACTCAGTCTCCTCAGATCTGGAGGGAAGACTGTAATGATATGGCTGTTGAAGATGAATAGCTGCCTTTAAAGTCTTAGCTTTACTTTGCTTCAGTCTCTTCAGATCTGAAGTGAAGTTTGTATAGATCTGACTGTTGAAGACGATATTTAAACGATTTAATTTTGTATAGATATGAAGTAAAGTTTACTCGAGCCGTCATTAAAGTCTCGGTTTTAATTTCAGCAGTTAAGAGAAAATGAAGTGAGTTGTAGATTTGAGTTGCCTTATTCTACTCGAGAATAGTCGCGAATCTTCTGCCAACCGGGTCTTGTTATTGGTTCGGGTTGAAGGCTTACGCTATTGGTATATAGTTTGGGCCTTATTTTGTATAAGATGTAGTTAGCTTGGGCCTTATTTTTTATGTTAATTTGTAACCTTTATTTGTTAACAGCTTGGATTGTTGGACTTGCCTTAACTCGGCATTTGTATATTCTTATTCTCTCCTTCTTAATAGAAAAGTATGAACCTTCTTTCAAAAAAAAAACAATCAATAGATAATAATTCATCATTCAGGCATACAAACAACAATTTTAAATCTAACTATTAAAAATTTAAATTGAAACTATTCGATTAGGTGAGAAGTTCTCACCTTGCTTTCAATTCCGTTTTCAGCTTTTATTTCGAATAAAATTAAACACGCGTTTAATTTTACCCGAAATTCTCACTAACTCCAAACGACTCCAATCCAGCTCCATAGCGTAGTGCTCGATAAAACGATTGCAACGCAGTTCGTTTCGTTCGATTCCGACCTCGTACGAACAAGTTATGACATTTATAAGTTAATACAAATTTTATATAAATTAATTACAACTTTAATTTAATTTTTAAACCTAAATCCATCATCTGTCGTCCATCTCTGCTTAAGGAAATCCAGGCCGTTCGGCCCTTCTTCCATGTCCCTCCAGTATTTGCGTTCGAAGAACCCATCAATGGCCGCCCATTTGCCCTAATTTTCGCAACCTCTCCGACGATCTCTACCCCGATCAAGTAACGCCAAATGGAAGCTCTCAACTCGCTCTACTCTCGACTGGAACAGGAGGAGCTCAGTCATGTATATTTGTGGGAATTCATGCATAATTGCCGGCCGTTCGAGCTCCATTTACCGACAATCCAGAGCTTCGTTTACGATCTCTACCGTTGAGATCATAGATCTCACTCCCCTCTACAATCTTCTAGTTGAAGATTTCTCGAATGGATGCGTGGATTAAGAGATTTGGAGGAGAAACGATTGTGAATTTTTGGCCTTGAATATATGACCGACAGCTAAGCATTGTAACCCTAGGGTTTTATTTTCAGTTTGCAAAATGAAGATATTGAGGTGCTTATATAGAAAATTGCCCAATTTACTATTCACTGAAATTTTCCGAACTCCAAATCTCGCACGGTGACTGGCATTTCTAGAGTTTACCCCATGTTCTGAATACAACGGAACCTGTTTTGGAGGCTAATTCGTTCATCTGTGCGAGTTACGGCAATAAACGATCGATTTTAAATTAAATCGGTTATCAAATTTCTGTGCGTTTTAGCTTGCTCCGGACAAACGGTAAATCCGATTGACACGAAATTTGAAACCATACAATAATATCACATTGGATTCGATGAAACTGGTTTCGTCAAAATCCGAGACTGTTTGAAAAATGGCTATTTTAACTCGTCAATTAAATATTAAAATATTCAATTTCTGCAAATTAACTTTTAATTCAATTTTGAAAGTTCTATAACATCATTCTAACTCCAATATGATTAAATAAAATTTTACAAATCATTTTCAATCATATTAAACTCGATTTTCAATTATTTCTGTAATTTCAACTATTAAATTCGATTTAATTATCCAATTAAATCCAGATATTCGAAATAAAATTTATTCGACTTACAAACTCTACTTTTAATTATTTAAAATCAATTAAATAAACAAATTTTAATTAATAGAAATTCTGGGTCGTTACAACAAACGAGCAAAAACGCACCTTCAGATGTCTAGACCTCCGGATCCTTTTTGATTTCCTAGTTGTAAGTTTCAGCTAAAAGTCGAGAGATTGATCGAAAATTGGAGAAGAACATCGATGATTTTCAGCCATTGATTCAATGGAAAGGCAACTACGTTAAGAATGAGGCGTGCCACATAGCATTACAATGTTTTACCCCTATTTCAAACACAATGGAACATGTTTCGAAGCCTAATTCGATAGTATGTGGAAGATAGCTTTTCGTGTCGAATTAAAATATTAAATTTTCTATATTTATTTCAACGTGTTTCTATCGTGAACCTCAAATGATAACTCCAAACGCTACGAAATTTGAAATTGGATAATAATACACTATTATAGATCTAATGGAACTGGTTTCGCCGAATTCCGAGATTGTGCACCAAAAGTCTATTTTAACGCGTCGATTAAATCGAGCGATATTCAAAATAGACGGAATTTCTTGAAATTCAAATTTTAAAAACTTACCAACTCAATTATAAATCAAATAGAATTTATATCCATATTAGAAATCATTCCGATTCATATTAAATCAAAGTTCAATTATTTACACTATTACTATATATATTCAATTCCACTATTAAATAAAAATAAAAATCCAAAATTTTAACTTATCATCTTTTAATTCCATTCAATGTCTATTACCATAACTCTAGTTCAAACAGAGTTCAAAATCATCTTATAAATCATTTCCATTTAACTCCAGTTCCCATATTTACCCAATTTTCAAAAATTAAATTACCATTTACTTAATCTGTCGATCACTATATTCAAAATTTTGAACTATTTCACTGATTCTTCCATATTCAAAATCAATTAATAATTCAAATTCAATAATTAAAAATAAATTAAATTTTCAGAACTAAAAAACAAAAATTTCGCATCATTACATTCCTCCACCCTTATACGAATTTTGATGTGCACGTAAATGTGCATATTTTTACCATGATATTAAATCTATTTAAATTAAATAAATGATCATATTTGGAATTTTAACTTGTTTTAACCAAAATCCATATTAATACCAAATTTCACATATCCATCTTCATATAGGTGCAAAACGGTCATTTTTATGCATATATTTCTTTGAGAAAAATTATATGGAAATATATATATATTTACGAATTTGATCTCAAATAGGAGCTGTTTCATGAAGAAATATGCATGCACAAAGAAGATATAAAAGACTGAAGATGGAAATAATTCCAAGTGAAGATCATGGGGGACCCCACCTACCCACCACCTTAATGTACAAATTAGAGGCTAAAGCACATGCTTATGGAATTAATGGCTTCCTGTACACTTAAACAATGATTAGTAGAAGCTAATGATTACTTGGTCTCCACACTACCTCAAGGTCATTTCGGACATTCTTCAAATTATGGATTAGGGTTTCATGCTTGTATAAATAATCCATTATGTTCATGTAATCTCTCCTTCCTTAATCTCTCTTTAGTGAGTTTTAGGCTCAAAATAAAACCAAGCTCTCTTCCTTATTTTCATGGCTACTTAGCCATTTTATTTCATCTAATTTCTTTTTATGCAACTTTAAATACATGCTTTGTTCTTCTTTTCTTGTTTATTTCCTTTCATTTTGTAGTGTAGATTTCTTTTCTTTTATACAAGTAGAATAGTTTTCTTTTTCCTTAGCTTTCATTTTCTCTTCTTGTTGTTTTGTTTATTTCATGTTGCTTTCTACTTGTGTTGATATGATAACACAAATGAGAGGCTAATCCCTACAATTTAAGGGTAATGAAGCTCTCTTGAATCATGTAGATTCAACATTTTGATGTTATGTCTCTTTTGTGCTTAATGGAAAGTTGGATGTTTGTGTGATTTTGTGTTTAATATTGAGTTTGATAGCTTATGTTGTTCAAAACAAAAAAACTATACTTAGTCATATGAATCACTGATTACCTCTTCATCTACATATGATAATGGTAATGGAAGTGAATTTAGAATCAAAATTTGATGGTTTATATTTCTAATTCAATAGTTATTAAGCCATGCTTAAAATAGATTCTACTTTTAATTTCATATCATTTTCATTGAATTTAGTAAGTGGGTTAGATGGTGCATTAAAGTTTGATGGTTTAAGTATGTTAATTAATAACACAATTAGGTCATGCTCATGATAAATGCATCAACTAAACTCACAAAGACTAAAAAGTGATCATAATTTCATTATGCTGATTTATGTGATCACGAGAGAGGATTTGCCTCTAAATTGCTCTTTAATCTCTTATTTGTATTTTTCTTAGTTTTAGCTTGTTTTTGCTTTCTTTTGTTGAGTTAACAATCCATCGACTTTGGTTTAATTTAATTGAATAGAATTTTAAAATCTACAATTCCCTGTGGACCGATCCGTACTCGCTACGTGCTACATTCGTACACCGTGTGCTTGCAGTCATTTTTATTTTGAAAATTTTCAACGGTTTTCTAACCCAATAGAAATTCCACCGATTGATAGGTTTTGGCGCCGTTGCTGGGAAATTGTTTTGATTTTAGCTTTCTATTCTTCGGATTATTTTGGTTTGATTTTATTGTGTGTGTATTTCCTGTGTTTGTTTGCATCTAAAAAAAATGTTTGATTTTTTTTTGAAATGTTAAAGGGCCCAGCCCAAATAAAAATACATAAATAGAACGGGTAAACCGAAAAACCCGAAACACCACACTAAAGAATACAAAACCCTAACAAATTAGGGCAAAACTCGCCTCCACTAAAAAACACAAGAGACACAAAAAGTGGCGAGCAGCCCAGAGCGAAAAATGGAGATAACTAATAGATCAACGCGCAAAATCCCTATGCACGGCCTAAGGAGGCTTCCAGTACAACATATCTAGTCTTTGAGCCTCACGAAGCTTTGGAGTGAGGTGTAAATCCTTCGAAAGATTGGTTTTTGCTTCACGAATCTTTGGAGTGAGGTGATAATCCTTCGAAAGATTGGTTTTTGCTTCAGTATTCTCAAGCGACTTGGTATTAATGGCCGGGTTATCAAAGTTGATCATCCAGCTGCTTTCTCCTCTTTCCCAGTTTGATAAGTGAAATAATTGGTTATTGATTCTGCTACGATAAAGATTGTAGCCTAATTTTTTCCCTTCGATTGCCAAGCGGAGCTTTTTGTCATGCTCTTGGAGGCTGCAATCCAGACAGTAACCTCCAGAACTGTCAAGTAAGCAAAAAGAACACTTACAATTTGTAGTGTTAAAGTTAATATTTGTGAAATTAAAAGGAGCCTTGATACTTCCCTTTTTGCTAGCAGTTGACATTTTACTATTCTGGAGGAAACTGCAATTTTGGTTGTTTGTTCGATTTCTGTAGCCCTTTTCAGATAAGTGTGTATTAAGAAGCACGTAATTATCTGAGCAGGAAGTGGTGGAACTATTATTAAAGTTAACTTACGCTTGCCAGTCTTTATTAATGTTCAGATGCTTTCCAATTTGATCACAAGGACTGCAAGTGCGGTAGCTTCCGCCCCTATCAGGTATGTAATTACAATGATTAGTGCATAAATGATTCTTATTTATAGGAAAAGAAGATATATCATTTAACAAATTTCCCTTATTATTGTAGGAGTGATTCCTGTAGTGTTGGTAGAAGTGGTCGCCATCAGTGCTGGTCAGATTGGAGGAAGCATTAACATTATCCATATGCTTTATCATCCAGTGATTAACATTGCGATGAAGAGGCCTTACATTGGGAGAGTCAGAGATGATTTTCCCATTCTGTAAGAAATATTCTAGATTCTCCTCATATTTATTCATGTGCCAGTTTGCATATATTTGATTCTCAGACAGATTGTTTTGTTTTTTGGTTTTATTGAAGAGGATTTGGCAATCCAAATCAATTTTCTTCCAGAGTTGAATGCTTTTTGTTTTTGGTTGAGAGCGAAGTCTTTGATTTCTTTCTTTCCAGATGTGAAATATTGTTGCAGTCAGCATAATACTGACTATTTTGAATTCGTTGGTTTTGTCTTTGAAATTTTCAATGATGTATTTGGTGCTTTCTCTAATGTTTTGAACCACCTGATTTTGTCTGATATTGAGATTTGTTTTAGTTATGAACCAAACATGTTTTGAATAAGAATAATCAAAGAACAAGTGATTGATACTTTCCTTTTCCTCTCGACATAGAAGACATATAGAATCCCCATTTTTATTCCATTTTAAACATCTATCCCTGGTGGGAAGTCTGTTTATAATTGCAAAGTAAGCACAATGGGACATTTTTGGACAATTTGCTATATTCTAAATAACAGAGTGCCAATCGACTTCAGTTGCATGACCTTTTATAAATTCCAGAGTTTTTTTGAAGGAAAAAGAACCTTTCGTAGATGTTTTCCAATCCCATTTGTCTTTTGAAAGATTAGAATCAATAGATAATTGATATATGGCAGTATTGAAAATAGATGTAGCAGGATGTAGAGAAGTATTCCATCTGTTGTTTTGAATAATCCTGCTAACTTTTCCATGAATTTCACCAAACAAGTATATGTTGTTCCAACCCACAAGGCTGACTAAAGTTTTTCCATGAATCCAAGGGTCGAACCATAAGCTAGTTTGATTACCATTTTTAAATTTTCTTTCCAAAATGTTGATTCCTGTATCTCTGCAGCTAAGAATGTTTTTCCAAACAAATGAGTGATGATTTTCAATTCTAGTAGTCCAAAAGTTCTTGTTTTTAAGGTATGTTGCTTGCATCCACTTGGCCCAAAGAGAACTGCCATTTATAAATTTCCAAAATAATTTGAGTTTACAAACTTCTCTGAGATTATTTATGTCTCGCAGCCCTAATCCCCCTGCTTTTTTTGGAAGACAAATTTTATCCCAAGCAATTTTGTGATGTTTACCTTTCCAAATAAAGTTAGCGCAAATCCTTTCAATTTTATGAATTGCTTTTGCTGGGATATTGTGAGCTTGTATCCAATACATGATGATTGCGATGATGACTGTTTTAGTTAGCTCAATTCTTCCAGCTAAAGACAGAAATTTGCTAGCCAACCTTCAAACTTATTTTGAATGATATCTAGAAGTCTAGTGCAGTCTCTGTCATTAATTTGATTAACACTAAGAGGAAGACCCAGATATTTAACAGGCAGATTACCTTCCTTAAACTTTAAGCTATTTAAAATGTCCATTTTATTTGAGCAGTTTTTGCTGAAATAAATTTTTCTTTTGAACTCATTGACTTTTAACCCAGCATGTTCTTTAAGTTTTTCAAAAATGCTAGCAATTGATTTCGCACTTTTAATGTCTGCATTCAAAAAAATAAGCAAATCATCAGCATATAATAAATGTGTTATAAATGGCCTGATTCTATTTATTGGTTTGATATCTCCTTTTAAAAGCTCAATTTCCATAAGAACTGAGAAATATTCCATTGCAATAGTAAATAAGTAAGGAGAGAGTGGGTCTTCTTGTCTAATTCCCCTATTACTTTGAATAAGTCCATTAGGAGAACCTTGAACCAAAATAGAATAAGAAACATTATTAATACATTCAAAGACTAAATCACAGAATTTGTTGCAAAAACCCATTTGTTTCATCATGTAAATAATGAAATGTCTATTTATTTTGTCAAAATCTTTGTGTAAATCAATTTTGATACACATGAGGTTTTTATTATTGTTATTAATGTTTCTAATTAATTCATGTGCAAGTAATGTGTTTTCAACAATTAATCTACCAGGAATGAATGCACTCTGGTTTTCAGAGATAAGATATTTCAAAAAAAAAATTAACCTATTACAAAGAATATTTGAAATGATTTTATATATGAAATTACAACAAGCTATAGGCCTATAATCTTCTAAGCAAGAAGGAGTTTGAATCTTTGGGACAAGAGTTATAAAAGTATGATTCAAGTTTTTTAACATTTTACCAGTCTTGAAAAATTCAGAAATAGAGTCAAACAAAAGGAATTTAATATCTCCCCAGTGGGTTTTATAAAATTTGGCACCAAAGCCATCAGGACCAGGACTTTTATCATTATTGGAATTAAAAACGATGTTTTTAATCTCCTCAAGACTGATAGGTGCCAAGAGATTATCATTGCTGTTATCATTAACTTTATATTTAGGCTCAATATTAGGGAAGGAGTTAGCATATAGATTGGTATTATACAATTTAGAAAAATAGTTGATGGCTTCTTTCCTAATACTGTCTGAATCATTGATAACATTACCCTTGTTATCAATAATTTTTCCTATATCATTTCTATGTTTTCTACCAGACATTTTAGCATAAAAGAATTTATTAGCTTCATCGCCATGTAAAAGGCAGTCAATTTTTGCTTTCTGTCTTAAATTTATTGACTGCACATGAAGGGACTTTACAAGATTATTTTGGGCTAGCAAAAAATGTTGACTTTTGAAATGTCTGCGCAATCCTTATCTAACTCATTCTGTCTAAGCTCACATTCATCCCTAATGGTTTTAATCTCAATATTAGTTCTGTTTTTATTCCAAATTTTTAATTTTCCTTTGGTGATATAGAGAAGTTTGTTGAATTTAAACTGGGCAGTGCCCAAAATTTTTGTGGATAAACAGTTTTTAACAAGATCTTTGTAACCTTCCTCATAGACCCAACCATTAACAAATCTGAAAGGGAAATTCTTTTTATTATTAATATTTTGAGAAAGTTTAATTTGAATTGGAGTGTGATCACTTGTGGCCTGAGGAAGAGTAGAACATTTAAAATCTTTAAAAGAATTAGTAAAAGTATTATTTAGAAGAATTCTATCTAATTTACAGTGGATGTTTCTAAATTTACCAGATTTCCAAGTAAAAGAATTTCCAGACATAATTGGTTCAAATAACCCAGTTCTAAGCAGAAAATTATTAAGAATTTCAAGTTTTTTAAAAGGGATAGGATTCCCACCACTTTTCTCAAAGCCATGCATGACAGTATTGAAATCACCAATAATAATCCAAGGTGATTTCATGTTGAAATTAATTTGTTCGATATTATTCCAAAGAGTTAATCTTTCAGTTTCACTGTTGGAAGCATAAATAAAAGTGATTTCTAATTGAAATCCACCTCTGTTTACACACTTACAGTGAATGAACTGAAAGTTAATAAAATATTGAGAGATGTCCCATATATTAGAGTCCCAAAGAACCAAAATTCTACCATTTCCTCCTATTTGATTATTATTTATAATATTCCAATTATTTAAATTTTTAGACTGTAAATCAACAATTTTAAGGTTGTCCAATTTGTGTTCAAGCAAACCAACTATACTAGGTTTAAAAGTCAAGAGGAGATTATTAAGGTCTAATTTCCTTTCTAGAGAGTTTAGACCTCTAACATTCCATGAAATAATCGACATAATAAAATAAAATTATAATAAAAGTATACACAAAGGATATAAACACAAGAGCAGCTAAACACTGTGGCCACTTTCTTCCACCAAGGTCTCCAGCCTTTTACCCTTTTTCTTGTATGTTGTTTTGCTAATTGCTTTAAGCTGTTCTTCCCATTTTGAATTTTTTGAGATGTAATTTCTTTTGAAGTCACTGTCTTCAGTATCTTCAGTGCTATCTTCAGTAACAATGTCATTGATGCTTTTCATTTTGCCTCTTTTTTTTCCCTTTTTTAACTTTCCTGTTTTTATTATATGTTGAGGAGGAATTTGCCATTAAGTTAACAACCTTTTGAACACTAGTTTCTGAACTTGTCTTTGTGGTAACTGAGGAAAGGTGGGAGGCAACATGACTAATGTTGGGATTTTTTGGTAGAACTTCACTGAGAATATCAGAGATATAAGAACCATCATCAATGCTCATGTTAATAATTGAAGAATTTTGTTTTCTGGATTTAGATGAAGCATTCTTGCTGATTTCATTTGCTTCTAAAGGGATTTCTGAAATGCTCTTCTCTGTATCTATAATTTCTTTCCCCGGATTCTGTAACATATTACCCTCTTGAATTTCCATTTCTTGGGTAAGATCTTGAACAGTGAATGTTTTATTGTTGTTGTTGATCCTTTCTTTCAAAGGTGGGCATAAGGATCCATTATTTGTTTCCATTGTTTCTGTTATTAAAGAATCCCCTTTTCCATTTGTGAGACAGTTAACAGCAATATTTTCTTGAGTTTTCTGCTTCTCTTTCCAGACCATTTTAGAAACACATTTTTCGACAGAATGTCCAAAACAGCAACATGTTTTGCATCTAAGAGGGATCCATTCATATTCAATGCTTTGTATTAATTTTTCACCATCATGCATTGTAATATGAGCCTCATTTGGTAAGTCAGAATTTGCTTGTATTTCCACTAGAATCCTAGCAAAAGATAGTCTTGATTCTTTAGCTGCATATTCATCCAGTTTAATAGGGATGCCCACTATGCTAGCTATAGCACTTAAAATTTCCTTATCCCATAATCTGAGATTCAGTTCTGGAAGTTTTATCCAAATTGGCATAGAAGTGAGCAAATCTCTATCAAGATTAATTTTATTATTCCATCTTTTCATAATAATGAGTTTTTCATTTATGAAATGAGGACCTCCATTAATGGCTTTTTCACAGTCAGATGAATTTGAAAATCTGATAATGAAAAAACCATTGTTGCGAGTAAAAATATCAAAATTACACGTGAGAGTGCAAGATTTTGCTATTATCGCCTTGAAATGATGATAGGCGGGTCTACTGCCAAATGCATAAGCAATAATAAAATGGCACCACTTGCTTTCTGCTCTTCTACTGGCCTCTGCATTCACAACCACGATTTTCTTATCATTGATTGAAAGAGGGACAACAAACTTCAGATCCATTTCAGAATTTGATCCTCCTTTCTTTATAAGGTCTGCCCACGAAGAGGCTTTATTCAGGTTAGTGTTGTACTGAGAATCAGAACTGTTTCTTGAGTAATTTCTTGAGTTTTTGATTTGCGGATTTGAATTGAATCCAAATTGAGAACAATTATCAACATGCTTTGCTGTATTTCTTGAATTTTCATTGAATCTTGAATTGAAATTTTTCTGCCTAGATTGAAATGACTGATTTGTGATTTCCTTATTCAGGCTCGGTTGGTTGGATCCAATACCAGATCGATACTTTTGATTCACATTTCAGTTTCTTCTGTTTTGAACGATCTGAAAACCCTCTTCATCAAGATTTTAAGAAAGTGGTTGTGAATGTGGAATAGGAACTGGTGGAGGAGAGGAAGAAGATGAGGAAGAAGGAGAAGACCCTCCAATCTGATCAACAAAGATTGGATATCTTTAAGATTTATGTATTCTTCCATTATTGCATTTTTTGTACGAGTCTATTCTTCAATTTGATGATGTTTTTCTTGAGTCCCAAAATCTCTAGCTTTGAGTTTACCACGAGATAAAGGAATATCAAGGTTCCATTGTATTTATCGTAAATTGTCAGATTTCAAACTTTAAGACGATACCTATGAACTCTATGATCAGAAACTTAGTTTCCTCTTCCAAACGTCAAACTTAAGTGATCATAAATATCTTGTACAATGGAGACATTAAAGAATTATCTTGCTATTAGTGGGTAATGCTTAATTTAACATGATATACGTGGTTTTAATGGTACTTAATTACCGCTAGTCCAGGCAGATGTGGGTAGTGCTATGAGCTGAAATCTGAATCGATATTATAGCCTGGTTTGAACTGTGCTCTGGAAACCTTCATGGCCTGCTTCTGGCATATGGTTGCTGCCTATCAATTTTGCAGCCGACATTTCTGAAATACACCTCTGCACTCCACAAACAAAAATATAGTTTTAATACTTAAATAAGCTAGATATTGTGCACCAACCTTTAGTGATCATAAGTACCTAGACCTGATGAAGTGTAGCTAGCACCAAGTTATGTCAGTTAGGCATAGGGGTTCATTAGTTAGCTCCCATTCAATGACTGTAGTATATTGCCAGTTAACATATGCTTGTTGAAATGCTGTAGTTACTTGGTTTTAGTTAACGGGTTCATCATCCAATATACATTGAACCCGTTTTTGTAGAATGGGTCTGTTCATTACAAAACGGTTTCAACTTGTGGATGCAAAATCAGTACTGCTATTCAAGGCATTGGTAATGCCATTGAAGTAATGTAATACTGTGAATACTAGAAGCGTGTAGTTGAGCATTGTGGTTAAATATTTATCCTTGAGGAACTAAAAGGTGTGATGTTGAAGTATATTATAAGTTCAAGAGATTTTATATAGAACTTAATGCATGCAAAAGAACAAAATAGATTTCCACCTTTCCCTGAAGGATTTGGCAAACAAGGAAATTGTGTGATTTCAAGCACGTGAGAACTGAAAGAAGCCGTTGCCTTTCTGTTATACTTTGTGTTATATAAATATGCACGTATACGTGTGTGTGTATGATTAGCCTGTATTAGGGTTTGGCTTTTCTTTTCCAGGGTATTTGCTTGCTGAAGTATCTGTTGTATTTTTTTATATGATGCATGCACCAATCTACGTTACATAGCATTAATCCATGCATCAGCAAATGCTTCCTTAACGTTTGGATTTGAATTTGCGTGTTCTTTAACATCAAAGATTAACACCAAATGCATATCCTAACACAATCGTCGTTCTCAAACATTCGAGAAGTGACCTTTTGACGTAAAATAGAAACAAAATCCAGCAGCTTAACTGTACTCACATCATCATGATGAAATAGCTTGAAGCATCTATCTTTGTCATGGCAGAGTGAAAGTTCTATTTTTACTCAACATACGATGTATGCCACACAACGAACCGTTGGAGACATTTGTACGTAACACAGTGTGCATCCAAAATATGATATACATAAGCTGACATAAAAGTCCCACAATCAAATATGGTTGTGGTAGCAAAACACACACTATCAATTAACTGCCTCGAAATACCTAGAATGCATAGCGTAAATGGTAGTGAAGAAACATACAATTCCCCTTAAGATAAAATAACACTAAGCTATATCCAATATAAGATATGGATAATAGTTTGTGAATATATACATTATGCATAGCTTTCGATATTGGGCTTATATTATCCATATAAAGTCCTTAGTAGCAAGTCATGACTCCTAACCACATGTAGTTTTTTAAGAAAAAAACAACAAATAAATTAATAGATGGGGCTTTGTACCGAAGGTCCCTATTTTCGATGTTGTTGTAAAAAAGTCCCTATGATAATAAGTATGTAAATTAAGTTCCTGTTTTTTGTAAATCAGAAAGCGCAAACTTTCTTGCGTTTTCCTTATAAAAGTGCAAGTTAACTTGCGCTTTTCTAATAAAAGTTGAAAGTTAGCTTGCATTTTCTGTCAGAAAAGTGCAAAGTACCTTGCGTTTTCTATTTTTCAAAAATAGGGACTAAATTTACATACTTATATAAACGGGGACTTTTCTTATAACAACATAAAAAATAGAGACATGTAACTCGTTTCTTGTTAATAGATTAGTTATGTTGGTTTTGTACTGCCAAAGGGTAACGTCAGAACATAGTTGGTTATACCATGGTTCGAAATTCCGGCGCAATTCCGGTTATTCCGGTGATTCCGTTCCGATTCTGCTCATAACTGGAACGGAATGCGGTCAAAATTTCGGTTTCGGTCTAAATCCCGATTTGTTTTTCAAATATTGAAAAAAACTTATAAAATTTAAAAAAATACAACAGATGTATAATGATTAAAAAAAGAAAACAAATTAATTGAGATAATAAATAAATGGAGAAGAAATCACGTAGCTTTATAAAAAGTTTGTTATACTTTTGTTAATATACATCATAATAAAAAATTCAAAATTGATCAAAGTTTTAATATCTTAAATGAACAATACAGAATCTTACACAATGGATTTTTAATTAACAACAAACGAGTTATAGGTCCATATTTTTTATGTTGTTATAAGAAAGTCCATGTACATATGAGTATGTAAATTTAGTCCCTAATTTTTGAAAAATAGAAAATGCGAGGTGCTTTGCACTTTTCCGATAGAAAATACAAGCTAACTTAAAACTTTTATCAGAAAAGCGCAAGCTAGTTTGCGTTTTTTTATTTTGTAATTTTTCAAAAAAATTTGAAATTTTCAAAAAAAATTAAATTTTTGAAAAGCGCAAGTTAACTTGCACTTTTATAAGAAAAGCGCAAGATAGTTTGCGCTTTCTGATTTATAAAAAATAGAGACTTAATTTACATACTTATTTATCATAGGAACTTTTCTTACAACAACATCGAAGATAGGGATCTTCGGTGCAAAGCCCCTTTAATTAAAAGTACGTATTTTATATGAAATGTAAAAACTGTACTATAAATTTATGACAGTATTGGATATTTATTAGCGTATATACCAAATTAAAGCAAAAAAGAAAAAAATAGCGGAATTAAAAAATCGGAATTAAAGCGGAACTTCCGGAATTTTCGGAACAAAACCGGAAATTTTAGAATTACTAATGGACGGTACGGAAACGGAAACGGAAACGGAAAACGGAATTTTGCACCTTGGGTTATACACATTAAAACCTTTATCAATCATTAATGCGTGGTTCTACATAAATATGTCATCAAATCATTGAATACACTTTAAACTAGAATCTGAAATTATGAGCATACACTAAACAAAATACATTAGTGGCATTCCTGGTCCTTTACTTGCAAACATTAATATTTTCCAGGGATATAAATATATTGATGGACTCTACTTAGAAATCTAGGCATTCAAGCTCAAAATCCTCTGAGATTGTTTGAAAATCAACCTATCAGTTGATGGGCGTTCTTGGATGACTATCTCATATCCATCCCTGAAACCATCCATTCCTTCTACTAACAACTGCCAGAAAAGCCCACCTGTGCAAGGCCCACCAACTCTTGCAGATGCATATATCTCATTGTACGCAGCCAAAAAGAACGCATCTCTTTGCTCAAGACTGAACTTCTTAGAAGATCTTCCAAACTCTGTAACAAGAAGTGGCTTTCTTGTTGGTGTAAACCAAAATTAAAAGTCGTGTCTGCTGATGTGAAGAGTCGTGTCTGCTGATGTAAACCAAAATTAAAAGCAAGTTATAAAAAAAATTGTCTATTCTCCTCTAAAATTATAATTCTCTCTCTTTTTCTACTTTAACATTTCTTATTTCCAAACCCGCATCTTGGGTATGTGTCGTGATCCACCTCTGTAGAAATGTTGTTTGTGCTTCATCATCTGCCCCTTCTATCCTGTTTATTTTCATATATAAACATATGTACATGTTAGATTTGACTGCATTAGTAATAGCTAAACATATGATCTTTATAGACTAACCACTGGTCTGGGTAAATGTGAATTGTAGTGAAATCGATTTCGGGGATCTTATTATTTGCTATGAAATCTGAACCGAATTCATAGCCACCAGGGTTGAGCTGTTTTCTAGCAGGGTTTGATTCTCCATAAAAGCCTTCAAGGCCTGCTTCTAGCATATGATTGCTATCTATTGATTTCACATATACTGACATCTCCAAAATCCACTTCTGCACTCCAATACATGAACAAAAATATGTTTTATTTACTCTTAGAATAAGCTTGATATTGTGCACCACTTTTATCGATTATAAGTAGCTAGACCTGAAGTGTAGCACCAGTTGTGTCAGTTTGGCATCGGGGCTCGTTTATTAGCTCCCATGCGAAGATTGTAGGATCATCTTTGTATGCAGTTCCAGTTATCGAGTTGACTCTAGTGAGAATGGCCTGAATGAATATAATTATTTTTTATCACAATTGTGTATACTGAATGGCCATATAGGGAAATTCGTATTACCTTAACATGATTTTTATAGAATTGCTTGGTGAGATCATTCGTGTAGAAATCGTCTTCATTCTTTAGCATCTGGCCTTGACCATTAGCCCATTCAACATACTGCTTTTTACCACCATAACCTTCCCAATTATTAACCAAACTGAGAATTAGATAAACCCCATAGTTTTTGGCCTCAGAAATCACAAAGTCTAGACCCTGATAATATTATAAAAGGAAAAATGGTTAATGTGTTAGTTCTGCATGTATGTACGTGTGCATCATGCACAAATGTTATGCATATATACCTTGAACATTTCCTCGTTGTAAGAACCAGGAGATATCTGAAGTGGCCTATAACCACCATCGCTGAAAGCCCAAGTCCTGACAACATTCAACCTATAAGTGCATGCTTGTTGAAATGCTGTAGTTACTTGGTTTCTAGTTAACGGGTCGGATGCCATGTACATCATCCAATATGCGTTGAACCCATTTATGTAGAATGGATGTCCATTCATTACAAAGTGGTTTCCACTTGTGGAGGCGAAACCACTGCTGCTATTCGAAGCATTGGAAATGCTATTGAAGTAATATAATAATGTGAAAACTAGAAGCGTATACTTGTTCATTTTGGATAAATATAAGTGCTTAATTAGAGACTTAGAGGTTGTGTGAAATAAAATATAGAAGTTCAATCAGGTTTATATAGAACCTGAATGCATGCAAAAGAACAAAATAGATCTCCATCTTTCGCTCAAGGATTTGGCAAATAAGGGAACTATACTTTTCATGATTGCACCAGAAGTCGAACCATAATGACTCAAGGTATAAGCTTTAGATAGTTTAACTGGTCAAACTGTCAGAACCGTGGATTTTCAAAAATGATTTAATTTTCAAGGTCGTAACGCTCCAAGGCTCCAAGGTCGAAGGTTAACCGCAGTAAAACCATGGTTGGGTTGGGTATTCAAAACACGATGAAAACAAAACAGATTAAGTGCTGACCACCAATTTGCATTTGCGTGTTATTTTTAAACCAAGTTATAGTGTGATTTTTCCAACCTGTAGCATATCTAACTTCACTCTTTCCATCCATTCATCCATAGTTGCTTGGTGTGAGCTTGTTCGTATACGTAATGAAACTCTATCTGATCGATGTCTCAGACTTGCAAATAAAGGCTTGGTTGTACACGTTTACATAATTTGTAAAACAGTTTGATATTTTCTTCTGTTAATAGCAGTGTCAATATCTCGGTTACGTGAAGAAGCTACCAGACTTTCAAACCGCAAACTTTTGGTTATATATGTGAAAATTAGACAGATGATGGCTCATTAGGTGCATACAGAAATTGTCAGTAGTGTGCACGAAAAAAATATCACCGGAGTCATATCTATACTCAAGCCCTTAAATAAAATGAAACTAAGGTTATGTATCCAGTGCATGCATAAATGAAATGCAGGATATATGGATCATAAAAGTGAGATTAGCCCCAAATATCCCATGAATGTGCAGGAAAATCTCAGTGTCCCCTTGCACAAACTTATGTCATCTAAACAACTCCTAGAGTCACTTTTGCTTTTAAAGAAAGGAAATAATGTAGTGGTGTAAATGGTGCTTTTTTCCCCGAGAACATCAAAGCAACTAGCCATATAGCTCAAATAATCATATTTTTAAGAAAAACAAATGCCTTTTTTTCCTTGCATTTTTTGCAAGCATGTGTGCAAAACCTCCCTTAACCTAGCAAAGAACAGAAGGTAGCTTGTCAAAGTTTCAAAATAAATAATAATAATAATAATAATAATAATAATAATAATAATAATAATAATAGACTTTAAATAAAGTAACAGTAAGTATTTCAATTTTTCCTTCAGTTTTTCCCATTGGTCATTCTCCAAATTTACTCTTATTTTTCCTGAAATAGAAATTTTGTATACTTTTCGATTTTTCGATTTTTTTGAATAAATCAACATGTTTTTTTCATAATTATACAAATTTTATAATTATCTAAATAATTTAAAGAGAATTAAACTTTGACTTTGTAGAAAATCTATTTGACTTTTTCATCTAAAATGCCAAAATCAATGCATTATAACTCAACATTCAGCGGAGTAAACACATTTAAACACGTCTACTAAAAGGATAAACATATTGGATCATTTACTGCTAACTTAATAACTATTATTAATGTTCATATTTTAGACTCACTTTCGAGTCGGACCTATACTCCAAATATGCTGAATCATATGTTCGTCTTGTAGCCGTTAACGAGACGAACAATGTGGTTTATTTAAACGACCAAATCCAATTACATATGAATGAAATATTTGCATCCCAAATTTAAGATTATTCCAACATCGAGAAAAATTATTCAAATTATACGTATATATACCTACATGTGATTAGCCAAATAGATTATTGAAATGTACTACCACCTATAGCAACCAAAAGCAAAACCTATAATATATAGATATAAAAAAGTCGATATAGTAATATAACTAGAAAAAACCACATAGTTAGAGAACAGTAGGTTTTTCATAGTTATACAAAATAGGAAATCGAGTTTCTACACTCAAATGAATCTGTCTCTAAATAGTAATAGCATAGCAATGATAAAGTTGCACAGTGGAAATATAGCAAATAAGCTCCAAAAGAAGATATATGAAAAGCATAGCCTTTTGCTCATCCTCTGCACGGGTCCATGCACTATCTCATATATAACTGCTACTTGTTTAAGAGTATCCAAGATAATAAGAAGCAAAACATAAAATCTCAAGTCGGACAGTAATATGATATGAGCGATCTACAGTTTTAAAATATTATGAAAGTTGATATGGTAAATAGAAACACAATGTATAGAGAATCATATCTGACTTGTATCCAACAAGTTAGCACACGACACAATATATACTATATTATCATAATATGAATGTGCTACACTAAGTACAATATAGAATGTCGAGGTATCTAACAATAATACCAACATCACATGAATTTATCCCAATCATACAACAATCAAAGCAAATATGGCAATCATAGCATACATAGCTATCAAAGCAGTCACAGTAACGATCACAAAGGTCTCACACCAAACTATATGGTAACTCGTGCGACCACCACTAAGGTCGATGCTCGATCACATACCATCAATAAGGTACTGCCATCACCAAGGGGAGCCAGATCATCACTAAGGTCCAAGGTGAACAGGTGAATACTAACACACCCCCTCTTCATGAGCGCACATAACATCTTCTAGTTATTATTAAGCCAAAAGTGGCACAACACCCTACAGTAGATAAGAACTAGTAGATTTAGTAGAAATCAACAAGAAAGCAAGGAAAAGCACATGAATTTTTATAGTGGTTTGGCAAATTATTTGGCCTAGTTCACATTAATCTTATTTACAATTGTTTTATCACAAATACAAGAACTTTCTGATTTATGCATATTTATATAGCCTTTAGGTGATTAAACTTGAGTAGAGAAAAAGGATGAAGAGAGTAATGACCAAAAGTTTTTTAACCATCGCTCAAGGCTTGTTGTTTATAGGAGAAGCGCCCATCAAAGTCGTCGAATCATGAAAGAACAGGTAATAATCCAGATTCGAGAAAGTAGGAGAGAAGACAAAAATCTCCCTTATCTCGAATCATGTCGGTATGTACCCACATGATTTGCTCAGTTCAAACAGCATGGTTCTCCTTTACTTCGACATCTTGCATCTTCAGATCTTCGAACCACGAGCACTTTATTAGTACTTCTTTTTTATACTAAGATGATCTAATTCATTTGGTGGTTGTCCTTTTCTTCATAGTCTTTTGGAGTTGTTCACCTGTTCCTTTAAAAATGTACCATAGAACTACCTGTTTAGTCATCTATCCCTTGGCCAAAGCATAAGAGACCATCAAAGCCCACAAGAAAAACTCAGTGCTGACACAAATTCTTAACAGTACCAACCTCTTTTTCTAGTATATAAAGGCTCCAAAATTTTGAAGTCAAACTTCTTGAAGTCTCATCAATTTCCACTCCAGGCTTGCCCTCGTGCAAGCCATTGAACCATATCGTCTTCATCATGACGTTCGGATTCATCTGAAAGCTACTTGGTTTAAAAACCAGTTACCACTAGCCCTCTAAGTTACTTTAGTTGGAAACAAAACGTGTTTTAGATCAAGAAAAGTGATATGTAATCATTTACACAAGTCAATTGGCCATCCAAGAATCATTTGAAGTGTTGTTTCAATTCAAGAGCATCCATTCAACCACTTTCAATAGTAGTCGTACCACTCTCCGCGTCAAGATCTTGATCTACACCGCTCAGAAGGTCGTTCCTCGCCTCGACCATATGAGAATTACTTTCTTTCTTTTTTAACAATTGGCAACAAAATCATGTCGGTACCGGCCACTTCATGTCGGTACCGAGATGAATTGCTGACTCGGTTAAACAATATAAATTATAGGACTTATAGTGTTCATTTTTAGCTTTTACCTTTCTTGCTCTTAACTCAAGCCCGAATACTTCCTCTTCCCTCACGACTTCAAATCTTGAACCACCATTGCCTTCAACTTCGACCGCACCAGGCTGTCCTCAACACCTTGCCTTTACCACTAGACTGCTGCTATTGCTACCATAGGCGAACTCCATCACGTCAAGAACTGGTCTCGATTTCCTAAATCTTCTCAACTTTCAAATTTGACACAATTTAAGGTGGGTTTAGTGATGACGGAGCTGCGAAGGCGATGACACGGATGCAGTTAGAGTTCATTCATGGGTGTGGGGGCATTTTTCAAATTGCGATCGATCATTGTCCAAGCTCCTTGGCTATGGAAAGACTTAAGTTGCTCCAGGGTCTAACTCGAGTTTAACCCCAAGTCAACCCTACAAACACCTAATTTTCTCCATGCTTCGATTTCATGTTGCTACAACTCCTGCTTTAGATCTTTCATAGGACATCTTTTCCTTGCTATAGCATCATGTAATGACCTGCATTTCTGTATAGTTCAAGTCGATAATAATAAACACATGTCGAACTCAAACCAAACGAAAGGGCGGATAGTTAAGGGTGAAAAATAAAATAAGATAGATTAGAAAAGAAAATAGAATCTCACATGAATGGAACAACATATATTATTTCAATATATAATCTTTACAGCGGAAAATTTTGAATACAACATCAACGTCTGACCTGGATTTAGCCTGGATAGTTATAAACCCTATATCATTATAAACATAAAAAAACAAATGTAATAGATGCAGCAGATAATAGAATACATCCATATGTAGATGAAGATCATCAGTTCTCCTCTAGAAACTTCAAGCGTCTTCAACTAAACCTGAAACTACTTAGATCTGACCCGCGTATTGAAAATACCCGGATCAGTCTTGGTAAACTAATATGATGTACTCGAAATTTTAAATGTATAGATCCTGATGTTGCTAATCAAAACCTTTGAAAAAGAAAGACCATGCCCACACATAAATACAGACGATCAAGTAAATGTATATAAAACAAGTATCAATCACCACAACAAAACAGCCATTTTATAACGGGTAATGCCCATTGTAATATGGGTTTCGTAACGGGCATGTGCCCGTTGTATTAGGCCACGTTGTAATAGGTCTACCGTATTTTCACTACAAAAAAGAGGGCTGTTTTCCAACCCAGAATTCCCTACGCCATCCCTACGCCGCGTAGACGCGGCGTAGGGAAAACGTGGAAACTTAGGAAAGGGGTAGGGATGGCGTAGAGAATTCCCTACACATTTCCTACGCACGCACCAGGTTCTCCAACAATTGACCACGACGTAGGGAATGTGTAGGGAATTGTCTACCCATTCCATACACCTTATTGTTCTCCCTACGCATTCCCTATGCAAATTAAAATGAATTTGAAAACAAAGCCTTATTTAAAAACTAAACCCTAATTAAAAATAACCCTAATCCCTTTTCAAAACAAGCCAGCCTTTTCTATTTTATTTATTTCAGCCCGGTCTTCTATTTTCTTTGGAGAAAGCAACGATGGCGGCTTCGATTCTTCGATTATTCCTCTTTGTCAAATTAGGGCTTCGAGAAATTATAGACGAACGAGGCTCTTAATGCTCGATTGTTGACCGTCTCTTGAGATGATGTCGGCCGCTCTCGTTCCTTTGCTTTGCTTGCAATTTGGGTTTGTGAAATTTAGGGCTTCTGGAACTTGAGAGCCGATTGCTATGGTTCAATCTCTGGATGTTGCTCTTTGCTTCTCTGACGATCGATTGCTTGCCTTGAGATTGCGAATTACCTTGGTATGTTGTTCGTACTTTTTGCTTTGTCAGGATTTAATTCGAATTTATCGATTGTTCTTGTTTGCTCCACACACCGCCGATGATGAACTTGGGTGATGTATTTATATGGATTCCGAGACCCTAGAATTTTCGTATTACTTTCCTTTCTCACTTTATGATATTTTTGACTTCCTTGATTCACAGGTCTTGATTTTAAAACGTTCGATTTTCCTTGAATGATACTGCAGAGAACTTTCCTCTTTTATCTTTGATTTTTTGACTTTTTCAAAATTGCCACGCACTTGATTTTATTTTACGATAATAATTGTTTGGTCTGCATTTATATTTCTTCTGGCTTCAAATATTGTCTTCATTTTATATGGATAGTTTCTGTAGCATATTGTGGCATTGCTTGCATCACTGTCTGGTTGCTTTGTGTAGTTGCCACTATCTTCACTTGAATTTCATTTAGCTCGGTGGAGAGTCTGATACTTGTCTGGAATACATTTGCATTTGTATCACTTGTTATTTGTTTTGAACCATGTTCGCTGTGTTTGTTTGCTGAGGTTGTTGTTTCACCACTGAGCCTTATTCATGTATATTGATCTAGTTCATCTTGTAATCTTCACTTTATCTTCGAAATGAACTTGGTTTTGCTTCATGATTCATTGTTATTTAGTTTTGCTTCATAATGTACTTTAGTCTGATGCCTTTGTCACCTGATTCTTTTGAAGTTGTAGCTTGTACATTTGTTGTTTGCATTGAGCATTTTGTATGCTTGCAATTTTAGTTTCACACTGCTTCATCATGCTGCATACTCTTCATTTTGCATACTGCTACTTGATTCATTGATGTCACTGAACTTGGTTTGAAGTTCATTATCCTGTTGCATACATTGCTATTGTAGATGTTGATGATGTACTTCACTATACATGTAAGTCTGATCATTGTTGGCATTTGGTTGTATTTGGTGTATACATGTGCACTTTCATTTTGTCTGGGGTAGCTCTGTCTTTACTATGTTGAAGTCACTGTTGCATTGTGTTGGTCTGGCTTGAACTTGATATTGTAGTCTGCCTTGTTGCCACTGCCTGTTTCAGTTTGATTTGGTGCTTCATTGTTATCTGGTCCGACCCGCACTGCACTTGAGTATGTGTGTCTGGTCATGTTTTAATTTGCATCTTGCTTTGTATCATTCTTGAGCTCGAGTTGCTTCATTATGGCCTGATCTGGAGTAGCTCTGTATATCACTATGAATTTCATTTAGCTTGGTGGTTGTTAGTGCATTCATGTTGTTGTGCATTGATTTGAGCTTCTGGCTTGTTTCAATTACTTAGCGCATTAGTTTGTACTGAACTAGTTTGGTGTCTCACTTCCATTTTTAGTCTGCATCTAGTTAGTGAGTTGCATCACTTGAGTCACTGATTCATTTGTTCTTCTGTACAGCACTTTTTCTTTGTTCTTCATTAAGGTCTGCATTTCTGATCATACTGTTTTCTCACTACTACCATACTGTTGCACTTGGACTTATCTATTGAGTCTGTTGGCACTGGTCATTTGAGGGAGTTTGCTTATTCGTTATGGTTTATTTTGATTCTGATCAAGGCTTTGCATTTGAGTCGAGTCATGGCAACACTGGCTTTACCTTTGTATTTTGTTTGTTGTTTGGTGCCTTCTTGAATTTTTGTAGACCGTGCATTAACCTTGAGTTGAACCCAGTTTTAAAAACTCGGGTTTGACCTTGTGCTAATGACGAGATTTTATTTATATTGCATATGTGTTGAACCCGTATTTTTATTGTGGGTTTGACCTTGTGCTCACCTGTCCCTGTAGCATTATCAAGTGTATATCGATGTGCACGGCCTTGTGGCATGTACAGTGATACACTGTGCATGTCACATTGTTCGTGTATGATGAATTCATATGTAAATGATGACGAACAACCCAAATAACTGAGGCAAATAATATTTTCGAAATCATATTTTATTCTATATTGCAAAAATATTTCTTTTTCAATTTTACTGCGTTGGTGAATATTTTTACAGATTACTCGGATGCTGGATTCAGACTGAAATGAAGTTGAAGATAAATACGAGTGATATGTAGTGAGGTCAAATGTAAATGTGAAACGTGATGTAATCAAAAATGTATTGTATCTGTAATTGTATAGTTATAGTGAGAGCTTGAATTTGTACTATTCAAAATTGTAATAAATATTTGTTTGAATAAAATATTCGTTTGAATTTAAAATCTGTGTTATTTATGTTATTCAGCAAATATTTATTTAATTTGTGAAAAATAAAATAGAACATCAACGCATATTCAACAAATAGGCGTAGGTAAGACATATGAAAATAAGCGTAGATAAGGCATAGGGAAAGCGGCGTAGGGAATGCGTATGGAAATAAGCGTAGGTAAAGCGTATGGAATGCGGCGTAGGAAAGTCGTATGGAAGGAGGCGTAGGGAACCCCTAGGGATTTTTTTGCGACGCGCTGTTTTCCAATCTCTTTTTTGACGTAGGGATGACGTAGGTAAAATCTTTTCGCTACGCCGTGCCTACGCCAAACTGGCGTAGGGAATCTAAAATTCTTTTGTAGTGTTTACAACGGACAATGAACGTTGTAATACAGCTTTTTACAACGGTCATCGGCCCTTGCAATAGGCTCTATGACAATAATTAAAGCCTGTTGTAAAAGACTATAATACAACTGGCATAGCCCGTTGTAATACATGATATTGCAACAGTTTCTGACCATTGCAAAATAAATGCAAATTTTGAAAAAAAAAATATAGCAGCATCCATACGCTACATGCATACCAATAATGAATAATTTAACGAGTAATAAATATTATCATAAAACAACCAAAATCACATACGAAAGGACTAAAAGCTAGAGTCATAAAATTCCAACACATTCCAAAAAGTTAGATGAGTTTACATCGACATAGTTCTAATATACACATGACAACTATTTCCGTAACAGCCCAATACTTCATAATTACTTCATTTATAATTACGTAACAGCCCAATATCACTTCCTCCCAACTACTACAACCTCCTCCATCAACTGTTCCATTACAATTACCCCTCTGCAACCCTTCTCTATACATCAATCTGCTACCACCAGATACCTCCTCTACCAATCACTGCCTCAAACATCCACTTGCACGTCAAAATCCTTACTACCAAACTTCATACAACAATTGCTAAATTGCGCTTCATCACCACTGCCACCGCCTCCACATCCACTACAACCTCATCAAAACAACCACTTCAATCCCCTGCCAGTCACCACCCCCAACATCCCAACCAACCACACAAATTGCTTGCCCATACCATCCATCTACTCATACCACAACTATCCACATCATCCAAACTACTACATACAATACTTCATTCACTATGAACCAATTGGAAATAATAGAAAATCAAAGTTGAATACGTCAGTCATTTTTCTACCTAGGACCGAAATTCTTTGTTCAAATTGTGATGCTCATCTTGTCCATGTTTTTGATGATGACCCCCCACTATGGGAAAAAATATTGCATCAACAAGTAAGTTATTTGAACAAATTTAATTTGCCAGTGGACTAGGCTATTTATATATGATATGAAAGGTTAACTTAAATATATATACCATCTATACTAGTAGTCCATCTTAAATTGAAGCCGCAGCAGTAGAGTGCGCTACCTATTAGTTGTACATAGTTATGTGTAAGTTTGTTAGAGAGATTGTAGGAAGGTCATGGCTAATATACAAGCAAGTTTGAAAACTGTATTAGGAGCTGTTTGCTGCAATTATAATTAAATAGTCGTTGATGTAATTTACTTTGTTGTGAATTCCAGGACTAACATTCATGTTCCAATCGTACCTCACATATAAATGAAATTTTGATAAAATCACACATCCACTAAATAAACAATTAAGTAAATATATATAACAAGTATATATTCCAACTCATAAAATCACACATACAAAAACTATAGAAATAGGTACATCGGTATTACACATGTATGAAAACACACACAACTCACACATAATATATATACTGATACACACCCACGCATTCCAATCATACATAACTCACCATGGTAACAAACATGCGCACTAATATTTGTAGCCACAAGCACACCCATAAGAACACAAATAATTTGTAAACAATACCATTTAAAAGATTAAGACATGTGCGTACCTGTTATAAAAACAGTGCCTTATTCTTCTCCCTTTTAATTCTTCTTCTCCCATCATAACATCCACTTTTAAATATATATTTTAATCTACATCCACTTCTACCATCCCTAACTTCCACTCTTATACACATCATTCCCACTGGTGCCCCTATCAGAAACCAATCATCTCCAGCAACCAAAATAACACAGCTGCATTCCATCACTACCTGCTGCCAGACCACCCATAAGCCCTTTCAACTTCACACTGCTCCTTCAACAACTCCCCTTCCACCATTCATTGCAGCAGCCACCACATCAGTTCACAGCAGTCTTCATTCAATCCGTCCCTGCACAGTGAAACAAATTGATCATTATCTGCCATTATCACCACGTCAATCCACCAAAACAATCTTCACTGTCGAGCACATCTGTGCACATTCCAGTGCATATACAAACTATTATTTTCACTACAAACATCTCCTCATCTTACAACGCCACCTTACTGCCCGTCAACTGCTTGCAACACCACCTTACGGACTGTGCAAACATCCCACTTCATTGCCTCACTTTAACCACCAACACTACTTCAACATCTACTTTGCAGTTCATCCAACAACCTCTGCCTGTTACCAACACAGTGCCACCACCAAAAACATCTACCCTCACTGTCATATTCACATCTGCCAACATACGACCTCCACCACTTCAATATTTTCTTAACTGCCTGCAAGTGCACCTTTCTCCTCACAAGACAACCAACAATCATTCAACATCACCACTTCACCGCTGCCGTCATCCAATTATCCACCTGCAAATCCAAAATACTGCATTCTCACCACCAGTCAAAACTGCCACATTTTCTACCATAAAACCATCAACAGTCTACCGCGTTCCTACTGCTTCTTCTTCCATCAACAGCTTCTTACCAAACCCTCAAACAACTTCTCCACAAACATTTATACCTGTTTGCTCTTCTCTGTCAACACCCCTCACCGTTGCCTGCAGCAACCATAAAAACTGCTGCTCCTCCTCAAAACTTTGGCTGCACCCTTCCTGTCATCTGCGCCTTCCGCTGACCATCTGCAATCACCACAACTTCAGCCACTTTCCACATCAAACAATCATTTACTAATCACTTCACTTCTTCTCACCATCATCTGCTACTTCCCCTTGCTTTCCTCGACCATTCACTCCAACGCATCCAACAAACTGCTAAACACCCAACCACCCTAAACAACCACAGACCACCACCCAGCTTCCATCTCCCATCTCCCATCTTCCTCACTTCAACTTAACTGACAGCCAGAGTCTCTCCACTATCCACTATCAATCCTCACTGCCCACAGCTTCATCATTCAACACTTCCATCACAGTTACCAATCTCCACAAACATCCTTCAAACTAAACTGCTATAAACCACGCCACTGTGCTTCACTGCTCAACCAACCCATTACTACTGTCTGCCTTCTGCCGCAAATCACCACAATACGACGTCACTACTTCCAGCAACGATATCCACACTAAAACCCTGAATCAACATCGAGACTATCCTCTGCAGTCGACCTAAAAGACAGCCAATTTCGAGCAAGCCTTCCTCTAACTCAACTTTCCATTGCTAAAACTCCTCAGCATCACCATCCTCCAACATCGAATAACCAATATCGAATTGATTCTACTAACTGCGAGCATTCTTCTAACTCGAATTCCTCCTCCATCGCCTCCTTCGCCACTAAATCCAGTCGAATCTTCCATAACCTCCTTTTTATTGAGGATTGAACGAGATTGTACAGTGGAATTTCATTGAGGATTGAACGCGATTGTGAAGTTTGTCTGGTATTTGTTTGAACGAAAAAAAAAAGGGGGGGGGGGGGGGGGGGGGGGGGCGAGAATCTTCGTTTGTTAATGTGAGAAAATGGTTTTGGTTTGTATTGTATAGTGGGCCAAAGTGTCGGGCTGTGTAAATTCAGAGTCTTATTTTTTATTTTGCACCTTTTTTTTCTTTTGTTTAAAAATCTTCTTTTCAGTTTTAGATAAAATAAAATAAAAACTTTAGTTCTAGTTAGTTTTGTAGGGGTGTTCAATTCTTCTTTTTATAAATTTTTTTGTTTTGTTTTGTTTTAGTTAGTGTTGTTTTTAAATTGTTTTAAGTTCCACCTTAATATATTGAAATTAAAAAAAATGTTGTTTTCGGTTGATTTTAGTTTAATTTGTTTTTTTTTTTTTATAATTTTAGTTTCTTCTTTGAAAAATAAAAAGAAAGCTTGTACATATATCTTATTTTTATTTTCAGGTTGCCAAAACGGATTGGAAAAGTTGCTTGCTTCGCTCTGCTGCCAAAAATAAATTGTTGGCTTGCTCATAAAAAAATTGCTGCTTTCATTTTTTTCATTTTAATTGCATTGTTGATTGCTTTCATTTGAAAAAAAATTCAAAAACAGAAACAAAAACCATTCGTAGTTGCATTGTTAATAAACGTTTAATTTCTATTTTGCATTTCATCTTAGAATTTGATTAATAATAACGCACTTAATTGTATATTGACAAGTTGTCTTCTTTGAACAATTTAATTTATTGATGTCTAGGCTACGACAGAGTAATAGCCATTTATAAATATTATGGTGATTCGTAAATATTATAGTGGTTGTTCCTCTGAAGATACTTAAACCTTCGGCTGCACTACTACGGTGATTCGTGGTGCACCAATAACTTTTGTCTGTTACCTGGCTGAGAACTATTTTGTTTATGTAAGACAATGTGTGGTTATGCAGCTTTGGGTTAATTTAGGATAAATCATTTGTAAATAACCCCTGCATTCATTTATTTGCATTAGTTCATGCATATTTAAAAAAAAATTCAAAAATCCAAAGGTAAAAAAAATTGTAAATATTCCTTTTATTTTTCTTTGAAATTTTTTTCCTTTGAAATTTTGAAAACCCAAAAAAATTTAGTAAAACAAAAATCTAAAAAAATGATATAAAACCTTTTTTTAAAAAACGCCAATTTTTTTTGGAAATCCAAAATCAAAGCAAAAATCAATTTTCCATTTTGAAAAATAAATTCTATTTGCAAATATTTTTCTTTATAAAAAAAACCAAAAGAAAACATTCTTGTAAATGTTCGAGTTTCCTCACTTACGTGAATCTTAAAATAGTCATGAAAAATCAATATAATCCATATAACTTCACTCAAAATTCTTATGGATATTTTAGCGACAACTATTTTGTAAATAACTCAAATTTTGAACAACAAAGTTTTCAAAACGACGATCAACTCTCGAATCTCAAAAATAACATTTCGTCTTTACTTGACTTCTCTACACAACAAAACCAAAATATAATTGATTTGTATAATAATTCAAGTCAAGGATTTCAATTTTGAATTCAATTCAAAATTCAAAGGGTTTCGAGTATAGCTCATGCCAATTCAATTTCGAACTTCAAAATGAGTTTCAAAATCAAAATGAAATTTTGGACCAATTTGTAGATAATTTTGGCAATGGGAATAATCTCGACCACGATACAATTAAAAACTTTGGTTGTCAAAAATTCAAAGTGAAAATTTTCAAACTAATAATCATGAATTTGACTTTGTTGAGCAAATGGAAAAAGATAACAGGGACTTATTACTTGAAAAATATAAAACTTTTTGTAAAAATCATAATCAAATCTCAACTTGTAAAGAATCAAATAATAATCCAACGTTTATCGAAATTGACGATTCTTGTTCTCAACAAATCCAAATCGAAAATTTTCCAACTTAATAATCACAAATTTGACTTTGTTGAACAAATGAATGAAATGTACAATGATCACATGGATTTGGTGTTCGAAACATATTTGAATCAACGTGATAAACATACTCAAATTCCCACGTGTGACGAGTCAAATAATAATCCATCTTTTACCCAAATGGACGATTTTCAAATAACAACTTTTGAAATTGAAAATAACAATCTTAATGAAGTTGTTGAAAACACGGTAATTGAGCTGGATTTCAATTCTTTTGAGGGTGTGGAACCAAATTTAAAATTCAGACTTCCTTTTCTTGATTTCGAAAATTTGAATACAACTTTGCATTTTGAACTAGAGACATGTTATACAGTTGTTGATAATCCAATAAAGGAAGATGAATTTAACGAACACGAGTTTTCTAGACTTTTGGATGACGAGTTGTTAAATTCCGACGGGGAAGATTTAAATCACCATTTTGATTTTGAAACCCATAATTCTGAAGAAGTTTTCAATGATATATTTGAATTTCAAATTGGTGAAATTAAACTTGAGCTTCAACCAATTGTTTTATCAACCTCGAAAATCATCGAAAATAAAATAATTCGTACGATTTTTAATAAAATGGCATTCGTTTTGCCAAAGCAACATTCAACTTCAAAATCTTTTATGGTTTGGTTTTCTACGCTTAAGCCGTGTCTCGCATACTTGGCGAGACAAAAGAATCGGTTTTTGAAAGACCGGTTCATTTACTCTTTAACGGCATACTTTTTGATGTCTTGTAAATAATCATCTTTTCATTTTCATTTAAATAAAGGTTATGTTTTTATTTTTCTCCTTCCACTTGGGTTGACTGTGGGGACACAGTCAAAATCATGTGTGGGGGGAGACTCATCTTCATTTTCGATTTTTCATGTTTAATTTTTACTTTTTCTTAAAAAAAACTCAAAAAAAACAATTTTATTTTTTTGATTTATTTTTAAAGAAACACTATAGGATAAATATATGGTTTTGGCTATTAAATTGAAAATTTTGAAAGTTTATTTATCTTAACAAAAATAAAAATGAAGTTTGATCACAAATAACAATGGTTTAACTAGTATATAGGAAGATTCATACGTGTTAATTATGAAATACATCCTAACTGAAAATCTTTGTTTTAAAAAAGTGGTTGATTTAAAGTAAAGATATAATATTTTTTGTGTCTTCTAAGTTAAATGGTGCGAAGATGATTTTGCAAAACTCTCTCTCTCTCTTTAAAAAAATAAAAAATAATAACATCTAAAGTATTCACACTCATTTGAAAGTCCTCACGCTTATGCATGGGTGAACTACTTGGAATCTTTGATTATGTGCTTTCATGCTCATTTAAAAGTCCTCACAGTTATGCATGTATGGAACATATGTAAAAAAAGAACAGACTTAATAAAAACCACCTACAGTCGATAGGTTTATGCATGAAAGTGTGTGCACTTGCCATACTCTATACTCCCCTCACATAAGCCTAAAAGGCAGTGCATGTGTGGTATATCTAGCCATAGTTTACCTAAGCTAGGCGTATAATTTTTCTTGCAAATAATAAGAGAGCAAGCAATTGAAATCTAATTTTTCTTGCAAGTAATAAGAGAGAAAGCAATTGAAATCCTCGCACTATTTTTACTTATTTGATTTTATCTGTTGTTGAAAAGAAATGATAATACCACTTTGATAAACTTTTATAATCAACTAAGGATCTCTTTCATGGTTACACTTTGTTGTCAACCGAAACAATAAGTTAAACCATAGTCTATTTGTTATGATAAATTAATTTTTGTTGGAAATTTTAACGATTAAATGACTTAAATTTCAAGATAATGACCAAAACCTATATTTAACTTATTTGTGCCAATTTAAAAGTAAATCTTCCATTTGTAAATATTTTTAAAAATTCGCATTCACATCTTTGTAAATAAATCTTGCATTTTGTAAATATTTTCATTCTGCATTTGGAATTTATGGGTAGTATCCGCTGAAAACACTCACGAGGCAACGCTCGACCTACTAGGGACAACGAGAGGTATAATGTCTTGTTTCATATGCTCAATGCAATCGTGCTCCCTACAAAAACGGATTTATCTTAGTTTATTCAAAGATGAATAAAAAGATAAGAGTGAGGCTATTTGATGTGCAGGTAAATGTGCATACTTTTACCACCATATTTAACTATTTAAATTAAATAAATGATCATATTTAGTATTTTAACTTGTTTTAACCCTAATCCATATTAATTCCAAATTATCACATATCCATCTTCATATAGGGGCAAAAGAGTCGTTTATATGCATATATTTCTTTGAGAAAAATTAATTGGAAATTTATATATATTTTTATAGGAATTTGATCTCAGATAGGAGTGGTTTCATGAAGGAATATGCATGCACAAAGAAGATATAAAAGAATGAAGATGGAAATAATTCCAAGTGAAGATCATAGGGGACCCAACCTACCCACCACCTTAATGTACAAATTAGAGGCTAATGCACATGCTTATGGAATTAATGGCTTCATGTACATTTAAATAATGATTAATAGAAGCTAATGATTACTTGGCTGCACATTACCTCAAGGGCATTTTGGGCATTCGTCGAATTATGGATTAGGGTTTCATGCTTGTATAAATAACCCATTATGTTCATGTAACCTCTCCTTCCTTAATCTCTCTTTAGTGAGTTTTGCGCTCAAAATAAAACCAAGTTCTCTTCTTTCTTTTCATGGCTACTTAGCCATTTTATTTCATCTAATTTCTTTTTATGCAACTTTAAATACATGGTCTTTTTCTTCTTTTCTTGTTTATTTTCTTTCATTTTGTAGTGTAGATTTCTTTTCTTTTATGCAAGTAGAATAGTTCTCTTTTCCATTAGCTTTCATTTTCTCTTCTTGTTGTTTTTTTATTACATGTTGCTTTCTACTTGTGTTGATATGATGACACAAATGAGAGGCTAATCCCTACAATTTAGGGGTAATGAAGCTCTCTTGAATCATGTAGATGCAACATTTTGATGTTATGTCTCTTTTGTACTTAATGGACAGTTGGATGTTTGTGTGATTTTGTGTTTAATATTGAGTTTAATAGCTTATGTTGTTCAAAACAAATAAGCTATACTTAGTCATATGAATCATTAATTACCTCTTCATCTACATATGATAATAGTAATGGAAGTGAATTTAGAATCAAAATTTGATGGTTTATATTTCTAATTCAATAGTTAATAAGCCATGCTTAAAATAGATTCTACTTTTAATTTCATATCGTTTTCGTTGAAGTTAGTAAGTGGGTTAGAGGGTGCATTAAAGTCTGATGGTTTAAGAGTGTTAATTAATAACATAATTAGGCCATGCTTACGATAAATGCATCAATTAAAATCACAAAGACTAAAAAGTGATCATAATTTATTATGTTGACTTTTGTGATCATGAGACGGGATTTGCCTCTAAATTGCTCTTTAATGTCTTATTTGTATTTTCCTTAGTTTTAGCTTGTTTTTGCTTTCTTTTAGTGAGTTAACAATCCATTGACTTTGGTTTAATTTGATTGAATAGAATTTTGAAATTTACAATTCCCTGCTGTTCGATCCGTACTCGCTACGTGCTACATTCGTACACCGTGTGCTTGCGATTATTTTTATTTTGAAAATTTTCGATGGTTTTCTAGCTAGATAGAAATTCCACCGATTAACAAATTTCGTCCTCGAAATTGCCAAGGTAGGAAAAATGCTCCTAAACCCATTTCCTTTAAAATCGACTTAGTTAAAATCCTACATTCACTCCCCTATACCTTTTTGGTTTTATCTATAACAAATTGCTTCATTTCTATTTCCAAAATCCTTGATTTCTAACATGATTCAAAAATCAACTTTTCTAGTTAACCAAAATTTTCCAAAACTTTTCAAAAAATTTCGAACACCCTAAATTTCCAAATTTTTTTGACACAGTCTTTTTTGTACGGAGAGCCTTTTTCAATATGACAAGAGAGATAAATATATATACATCAACCAACACGGTCGAAAAACAAAATATATCAATATATTATCATTTCTTTATTTTATTGCGTAGGCGTACCTCATATTAGCGTTATGAAGTGAACGGTTTATTTTATATGCATTTACGCAAACATAATATATCCAAACAGCTCCATGTACATGTACTTACTTAAAATAAGCACATAAGTTTCATAACCATGAAACTTTACAATATTTCATTCCTTTAATTAGCTAAACATATAAATTTCATAACCTGAATATGCCAATCGTACATTACAATCAATTATAAGGTTCCAACGCTAATTTAATTTTCTTCCATGGGTCCATATATCATTTCATTCAATTCGAAATGATTTTCAACCAAATTTATTGCATTTAATTCATATTTACAACAAACAAACTCATATCCATTCCAAATTGATTTATATATGCCTTACTCGCATAAATTCATTTCTATTTAATTTCAAATTGTTTCACAATCAATTTATTTGCATTTCAATCATTTTTTACTTTCATTATATGCAAATCCATTTTATTAAGCTTTAATACACAAACATCTCATATCATGTGTTTTAGAATGCATATGAAATTTACAGGGTTCAAACACTCAATTATACACTTCCAAATTGATTTCCATACCATTTATTCAATTTTACCTTTATTCTCAATCCATTCAATTTCATTCTATTCACGCTTATTATATTCATATCCATTTTATTAAGCTTCAGTTGATCCATTTAAATTGATTTTAAATCAATTCATCTATTTTCCATTGGTTCCCATTCGTGTCATCCACCTAACTTTGTTCGCTACATGTTGTATTAAACAACATAACAATCCTTATTAATTTTATTGATGAATTCATTACATAATAATCACTTAAGTTCCCACGGAAATCAAATTCTAATTCCTTTTAAATTGATTCTCATTCAATTTAGCTCAAGTTCATGCACTTGCATTTCTATTAACTTTACTTCCAACTTATTTTAAATCCTTTCCATTCACTTCATTTAATTTATGTAGTGCTATTCACTTCATTTTATAATGAACAACATTTCATTTTAAGCTAATTTATTTATGAACCATTTCACAAAATTATCTCTAAGGTTTATTATAAACATCCCATATCGCTACTAAAGTTCATACCCAATCTTATCCAGTCCATATTCCAATACCATATCCAATTCATTTATTCTTAAATTGAATTCATCCCTTGTTATCAACTGCTTAACCATTTTAATTTGGTCCTACCTTCTTCACTTTCTTAGCTAAATAAGTTATACAACTTGCTTATTCACAATTCCCTGAATTTCCACTTAAGTTTACACACATTCAATATTTATAACATATGGTTATATAATCACTTCACAATTCATATTTACATTAAATTTACTAATTTCAATCCACCCTTCTTATGAAATTCATTTTTTTTTCTAATTTCCATTCCTTTTACCATAATATCAAACCATTTTCATTTAGGCTTTACCATTTTATTCTCAATTCATAAGTTCATAAACTTATTTACTTAAAATCTCATATTGCTTACTTGAGTCCATTTACAATTCGTAATCATAACTTTAGATTATATATATCACTTTATAGTTTAAGTGTATCCAATTCATCCAATAATTATAACTTACAATTACATAACCATTTTACATTTCAACTTCATATTCCATTCAATTCAAATCTATCTTCAACTTTATTTAACTTATCTTAAGTTTAATTCCAACCTATCTTGTTCACTTTAATTTACTCACGTTAAATTTTAATTCCAGGATTAAAATTTACGTTTTCCTTTCTTATCTATACAAACTTCAAATTATAAGTTCAGTAACTGATTTTCTCCAACTTTACAAATCATTTAAATGGAGATTCTAGAATTTAATCATCCAGTTTTACTTCAAATCATTTTAGAATCATAAATATATATATATATATATATTCCCTGGGTATATCAAATCATACTTTTGAAATCTCAAAACCACTTGGATTTTCTCTAAACAGTTCCCCTTTGGAATTTCTAAAACAAACTTGTTTACCAAACAAGTCCAAACAAATAATCACAACCAATCACCGCGGTAGCAATCCGTCACTTAGGAACTCGAAAATGGATACTGGTGGTGCGACCGTCATTACCGGGATTATTTTTATAATGACCCTGACTCGACCTTCGAAAATCGGCACCGAATACGACACTTGTATTCAAATGCCGCAGATCCAAACGCCGAATCTAGTTCGCCGGAGTTTATAACACATTAAGTACAACACAGCGGAAGAAAAAAAGAATAATACATTTGATATACAACGTTGATACAATATCTGATACAACTGAATGATACAATGAATATCAATATACATCAAAGATATGGTATAAGACAATAGTAGCAGAAAGAAAGGATAACACCAGTAGTGGAACAATATCTCCAATATGATCTTCACGAGAGAACTCCAGTATCGGTAATCTCCATTTCTAAGGCACCAATCCGAAATAGCCCAAACTCCCAATCAAGATGAAGAGAAGCAACTCGATCCAAATGCGATTGCCAAATCCTAAGGCTGGAAGCTATCAAATCTACACCTACTATTCGATTATCTGAAAAACCCAACTCTAGACTGCCCGTATGGGAAAATTGTGGGCACTCAGAGTTTAAGAAGGGAACAATAAACTCTAGGTCAGTCATGGGACTGGTATGAGCAAAAAAAGATAGTTTTATCTTTAAAATGAACAACCAAGGATTTTAAAATTTAAATCTGCAATGCTTTTTAGAAAATGAAACTACCATAAGGCCTCCCGCCACATACACTATGCAAACGCAGAATTGGAGGAGATTTCTCCTTATGATAGTCAAATATGCTTGATAAAATAAAATCTCTTTGATATTATTATTAGTGCATAGTGCAAAAAAGCATTTTGAAAGTATAATATTAATCCTAGCCAGCATAGACATTCTGGACAATGCCTACTATAGCTACCATCAAAACAGTGGGGCACCACCATAAGTAAATGGCAGGTTATACAACTAAAACCGTACAAGGCACGTATTGAAGATTTGATTTTCCAATAAATGGTCAGGCTAAGGAACTTCCTACTGCGACATGGGTACGCCTCTAGAGGGACGTCCCGAGAGCTTAACCAGCTCTCTGCCAACACAAGGCCGGGTTAACTCTCACTACTACAAAACAGGCCATTTGCATCGGTTGTTTACCCCCCTTTTGCATCAGTTCAACAACTAGTGCATATGAATCAATGCAACAGGCTTAACACTTTTGCATCAGTTCTGAAACCGATGAAAAATGGTCCTTTTTGCATCGGTTGTTACTAACAACTGATGCAAAATATCATGGTTGGTAGCTTGGACACAACCCCCATGTTGCATCGGTTGTAATGAAAACCGATGCAACAAAGAAACTTGTTGCATAGGTTGTTGTTGAAAACCAATGCAAACTAATCCCTCTATTATTGATTATAACAAACAATTATTGCATGCAATATTACAATCATTCAAAATTAAATTTGATGGCAAATACAAACTGAATAACATAATACCAAAATAAACATATATCAATGAAAGTGTTAAAAATCTATACATCATCACCAAACTAAACTGAATAACATAATACCAAATTAAACTTAATAACATATACCACTGTCATCTATACATCATCACCAAACACAACTCTCCCCTCTTCATTTTACATTTTACAATTACATTGCATTCAACCATCATTAACCTGCCTTTCCACTGTCTTCAAACTCCTCCTGAAAGTTTACCGACAACTACACACGGCGACAACCCTCACCCCTAACCATCCACCCTCCATCATCTACAATTTCAGCTGAAAACACCATTGCCAAACAGTACTGCAAACTACACATCTCCTCCTACAACTCTGTATTTCAAACTCTAACCCACTGCCAACCAAACTTAAGAACCAAATACATTATCCTTCGACCTGCATCCTAAACCTGAAACTCCATATTTCTGCCGCAACCGCCTTGTGTTACACCATCACCTTCTCCACTCTATACAAACTCTCCTACTATGCAAACTTCTGCCACTACCAAAACCGCCCCTACCTAAACTGCTACTTCAACAGTCTTCAACATCCAAATATAGCTACACTACCATCCATCTTCAACAAACTGCCTTCTATATTCCGTTAGTTGCCACTGCCATGTACAACACTCCTTCAGCAGCAGCCTTCTTAAACACACTGCACTGCTACCAATACCCCCACACTTCACCTGCTTCAACTCTGTTCTCCTCTACACTAACCAAAACATCATCACCATCTTCACCTCCCTGAATCACTTCACTAACCAAATACTTCTACTACATCAACATACAATTACCTACAACCTTCTCCGACAACAAAGTACCCACTGCCATATACAAGCTATTTGAGCACACTTCCTAAACCTGCCTCACCACAACCATTGAACAATATCAACCATTGCAATTATTCAAACATACTTTCTTAGAAAATATTTTCACTACTTATAAAGAGTTGCCAAACATGCTATAACGAACAATTAACACAAACTTTAAGTATATACCAAGTAAAAACAAAAGGTAAGACAGCAAGTGAAATAAGCACAAAATCAACACATCACCTGCACTGGCCAATGATCACATGGTCACCTTCCTTAACACGGAAACAGGGAGAAACATGTGCTGGTATGTTTGAGTGCCTCTTCTCATGCCTGGAATAATAATAAAAAGGATAGTAGATGCTTAATGCAGTGGACAAATGAAGGCTAGAACTTTGATAAAATACGATCATATACGATCAAGGCTAGAACTTTGGTATATTCTGTATGAGACATTACCATTGAGTCAACACATGAATTTACTAATACAATACGATCATACAAAGATAAAATAATTCAGACTAAACAAGAGCATATTGTTCTTAGGCCTTCACTATTAAAATATCATATAACCAAAGCCATTATAGGTGGAAGTTGGAATTGGGAACCAGTGACAGGGTTAAAGAGTGAAACTTGAAAAGGAGGATCCAGACCATGCATATGAGATGGAGGAATCGAACGCTCACTCTTTGGATGTAGAAACAACACATCACCACCTCGGATAATTAGGATGAAGCTCAACTTCAGAAGCCAATATTTCTTTGACACCAAAATACAAAATGCCTTCATTGGAAGAGTTTGAAGAACATCAATCATCACCATGTATTTCCCAACCTTCGTACATAAAATGAAGCATACTGCCCTGATATATAAATTACATCGTCCACCAATTTGAAACTACTCTTTAAAATTAGAGTACACAAGTCTAGTAAATTTTACAAAACTCTAGCAATAAGACCACTTTCAAGATTTTATAAGCTTGCTATTTCATCACCATTAACTTCCAACTCTTCTTGTCCTCCTCTTTCACTAATAGCTAGTGCCTGCATTTAGAAAGTGAAACTAAGTTTTAATTAAAAATGGTTGAGCTATAGAAAGTTTTGCAAAGATGACTTACCGGTTTCAAAAGTGAGTTTGTAGCTCGGTTTTAAAATTTAATTGAAGCTAAGTTATGCAAAACAGGGTTGTAAGCTCAGTTGCAAAACTTGCAATTGAGTTTTGCAACTCAATTTGAAACTGAGTAGGCAACTCCACTCTGTATTTTTTTTTTCCGTCCTTATTGCTGACATCAATCCTGTATTCGCCTATATATACATGATAAGAAGCTGAAATACAATTTGCATGTAATGTTAGGGGAAGAAGCATATGAATACAATTTGAAATAAAATTTGAAATACGATTTGAATCATATGGCATTTTATTTGAAAATGCAGTCAACCATACTTGGCATTACAAGGAGGTTTCTAGCCTCAACTGTAACGTAATCTGGATTTGCTACCACCATTGGGATTTTTCTTTAGGCGCATATTTCTAAGATTTGTTCGAGCTCTTCTAATTTTTTAGGTATTGCATCCCCAGATGGCACTCCGATTGATTCAGTCCATGTGCTAAAATAAAATCTGCATCACCTGGATTGCCCACAACTTGCAAACCCAGACCCTGTTCAACAATTATGCTATATATACATACATCAATAAGCAACTTAAAAACATTCGGTAACAACTGTATACTTAATGGATATCCAAAACATTATCAAACGAATCTGATTTGACAATTTGGAATTCAAACATCTCCATTTCCAATTTTCTAGAATTGGACTTGAATCATAGTTAGGAATTTAGCAAATCCCATATAAGTATTAGATTTGGATGCGAGAAATTTCAAACTGACCCGAGAAACGAAGATGAACGGTGGTCGACGGTATCCAATTTGTTGTGTGATCAATGAGGAGGAAGAGCCAATATATAGCTGAAGATGATCATTTCTTCGGAGTCGGATCTGAAGCGCGGGTCCATTTCTTTTCTTATTCCCACCTTCGCCATTTATTTTAGCATCTCGTTTAATTTGTTGAAGAAGGAAAGAAGTAAAACATAAGTTTTCTGGCACCGAGGATTCTGAGGAGGAGAAGAATATTTTTTGGGAGCGGGTTATTGAGGAGCAAGGACTACATTTCTCCAAAGGAGTAACTTTGGAGCCAATTTTTCATTATTTCCCACCTAAATTTCATATTGCCATCAACATGTAGTTGCACCGGTTGACTTTAAAACCGATGCAATTAAAACTATTTGCATCGGTTGTTGGTGAGAACTGATGCAAATTTGATTTTTTTATTACCTATTGCTTTCCACGTACCAATTGCATCGGTTACTAAGATAGAACTGATGCAAATAGTTCTATTTGCATCAGTTTTTACCTCAACCGATGCAAATGAGGCGAAGCACTATGCACTTTTTGTACTAGTGTCTCTAACTAGGTAACTACTACACGAGCATGCCATCCCCCGGTCCTTTGGGTCCTTTATCCGAGATACCTCTAATCCAACAACCACAAAGCAATCACAAAGTAATAGATTTGCAGTGACCACATGAGTTAAGTATCTGGGCCCCATACCATGATACCACCCTTTTCCAGAAGGGAATAACACACCCTAAAGGGAGCGACCCTCATAACCTTGCCGCATCTTTCTTGTTTCGACCATTTCCGAGGTGTGAGGTCCTAATGCAGTCTCATCCACAAAGCTACGCTTTATACAAAATCAATGCTTTGATCAACAAATGATACACAACAGCACTCAACGTGCCACACTACCAAATTGGGAGTATATCACCGGTAACTATCAACTACATAACATCTGAGCTCGTACGACTCAGAGAAGGGTGTTAAGCTAAGAGAATAAATTCTCCGCCACCAAACAGAAATGTATTTGATAGAGATCAGTTTAATATCTCAAAGTGTAGTGTCAGACATACAACCATACAAGTCTGTTCCGGGTTCAAACAGAACCGAAGGCACATTCTAAGAAGTCCTTGCAATCTGGTTATTCACAATCCTGATCGGACTTCCCATCACTTAAGGAATCTCTATACCATAGCCACTCTTTGCAAAGACAATTGATAGGTTATCCTATCGTTCTCGCAAATACCCAGTCTTTAACACCAGTCTTCAAATGCAATCCACAACGTCGTATCATTATTTGGAATGGGTTATACGACACAACGTCCGCTGCAGGCTAAACTGAATAATGAGCGCAATATTTAAAAACATATAGATATGGGATTTCAGTTAAGTCGCAACTTTAAAAAAAACCCAAAACCTTTCTTCAAATGGTTAAACAAATTACCATTTCAAACCTTTTAAAAAAAGATTCGTTTCACAAAGTTCACATAGTTTAACAAAGACCCATTCATAGATTTCAAAACAATTTCGATTTCAATTGGATTAACTCATTAAATCTTTAAATCAAGATTTAGCTTATAGCTTTCAAAACACGTTTCCAAAGATTTATTCATAACTTGGAAAACCATTTTCATTTTAGACTTGAAATCCTTTTAACACGAATTGGAAGTTCATTTCTTATGTGAAAGCTTTTATTATATGAAAACAAATAGTTTTTGTTTCGGAAAAATCCGATTATATTTGCACGAGTTAAAGTCCTTGAATTTGAATTCAGATTCCCAAATCAATACCTTAGAATGGTTTAACCCATATATAACTTGTATAACATCTTTAGTCCCTAGTTTTCAAAAATTTAAATCAAATTATTTAAACTTCAAAACTTAATTTCGTTATTCAAAAATAACTTTTATCTTTGAAATTCCTTTTCAAAAACTTTTTTACTTTAATCCCAATCCATTTCCAAAACCATTTGAATTCGAAATTCAATTTTAAACAATTTTCAAAATCTATGACTTAACCAATTTCCACGTGCAATCCATATTTGTGTGTGTATAAGTGTGGTCCAGGGGTTTTACACAATAAAAGTTGTAAAGACCCGTAAATCCGTACTCCTTGAATAGACACTAATCTCCATTGATTAATTCAAGATGAACGAAAATACGAACCCTTAGGGGTTTAAGAAAAATTTAAGAAAAGAAAAAGAGAGAAGAAGAGAGAAAATAGATAAGAAGGTAGAAAATAGGGAAAATTTTAAAAGAGAGAAAAGACAAAAGAAAATAGAGAATTTGAAAACAGTGGGAACAGAAAAATAGAACATAGAACGGAACAGAAAACAACAGAACAACATCAGAATCTCACAATTCGCAGCGGAACAACATATAATAATAAATGAATAATCTTTAAACAAAGAACTATATCAGTTATTACATTTCATCACATTTCATTACATCATATCATCAGAGTGTACAACAACAACAAATAGTGCAGCGGAAAAAGGAATACTATATAAGTAATACGCCATGCCATCCAGCTTGCCTCCAGCAATTCCAGAATATCCAGAATATCCTGATAAACCTTACTCTTGACTGCCCGTGTGGAAATTGGTGGGCACCCAGAGTTTAGGAAGGAAAACAATAAACTCCAAGTCAGTCATGTGACTGGTGTGAGAACTCAAAACAGTTTATTTATCTTTAAAATCAAAATAGAGGAATATTTTTAAATTCAATTCGCAATGCTTTTAAAAATGAGACTACCATAAGGCCTCCCGCACACACACACAATGCAAACGCAGAATCGGAGGAGATTTCTCCTTATGATAGTCAAAGATGCTTGATACGCATTTAAAATAACATTTGATATTATTATTAGTGCATAGTGTAGGAAAAATTTATTTCGAAAGTAGAATATAAATCTTAGCCAACATACGACCATTATCGTATGCCTACTATAGCTACCATCCAAACAGTGGTGACCACCATAAGTGAATGATAGGTTCTACAACTAAAACCGTACAAGTTTCGTATTGTTTCTTTGGATTTCCAACAAATGGTCAGGCCAAGGAACTTCCCATTGCCACATGAGAATGCCTCTGGAAAGACATCCCCGAGAACCAAACCGGAACTCTGCCAACACAAGGCCGGGTTACCCCTAACTGGGTAACTACTGACACGAGCACGCCATTCCCCGATCGTAAACGACCTTTCTCATGGGATCCCGAAAACCAACAACCACAAAGTAATAAATTCGCAGTAACCACATAGGTTAAATATCTGGGCTCCATACCATGATACCACCTCTATCCAGAAGGAAATGTACATACCCTAAAGGGTGCTACCCCTCATAACCTTGCCGCATCTTTCCTGTTTTGACCATTTCCGGGGTGTGAGGTTCGACGAAGTCACGTCCACAAAAACATACTTTATACAAAAGCCATGCTTTGGGTCAACAAATGATCAACACAATGATCACCAAGATAGATGATCAAATAAACGATCCTATCACAATAATCAACACAATGATCATTTCAGCATCACTCAGCATATCACATTACCAAATTGGGAATATATCGCTGATAACTTCAACTATATAACCTCTGAGCTCGTACGTCTCAAAGAAGGGTGTTAAGCTAAAAGAATAAATTCTTCGCCACCAACAGAAATATATTTGAAAGAAATCGGCTTTATATCTCAACTTGTAATGTCAGACATACATCCATACAAGTCTGTTCCGGGCTCGAACAAAACCGAAGGCACTTACAAAGAAGTCCTTGTAATCCGGATATTCACAATCCTGATCGGATTTCCCATCACTTAGGGAGTCTCTATACCGTTGCAACTCAGTGCAGAGACAATCGATAGGTCATCCTATCGCTCTCGCAAATACCGGGTCTTCAACACCGATCTTCAATGCAATTCACAACGACGTATCACATATTCGGAATGGGTTATACGACCCCATAGTCCTTTCCCGTTAACCCGAATAGTGAGCGCTTATTCAAAAATAAGTGTAGCATTCACATTCAATCAAATCACATCAATTACCCATTCAAAGGGAAATATTGATAGTCGGTTATTGAACTATCACTGGATATGCACACATCACCAGTTTCCAAATAATTTTCCAAATTATTTTTTTTCCAAAATATCTTTACAAGATATATAATTTCACACTTCAAAAATAAATCAATATTTATTTTTAAACCAATTCCACTTTCTTTTATAAATTCCTTAGTGAATTTATAATCCAAAATATCTATGAATATTCGATTTCAATTATTCATTTCAATTTGTCTTCAAAAAGATAAATTCTAAATATCACTTCATATTGGAAAACAATTCCATACTTATTTAATAAGTAATTCACAAATTTTATTTATTTTCAACACTTAGAAAATATTCAATATACCTAAATCGAAATTTAGTATATATTTCATTCTTTAAGGAAATCATTCTCTTAAACATATTTATTTGGGACAAAACGAATGTTACGTAAAACATCGTTACGACAACCCAAAATCACTAATATAGGGATTCGAAATTAAAATAGATATATAAATCCCAATACTATACAAAACATTTCCTTTCGGAAATCATTTACTATAACAACAGTGTTATAGTCCATTATTTCCTTCTATTTATCGAAAACGTCTATTTCAACAATAAATGTTGAAATCTATGGTTTCGAATCTCAACACATTTAAAACATCGTTAGATCGTTTTAATTCAATTTCAAATATCACATTCAAAACAATTTCTTTAACATATTATTCACTATTTAAAAATGTGAATAAACTTCGTTAACAATTTCATCACTTCTATTCAATTTATTTTAAAGGATTATTCACTATTCAAAAATGTGAATATAACTCCTTTAATAGGTTTCAACAATTTTCTTATTAAACTAAGTCATTTGCGAATTTATAAAACAACGTTTATAAATTCCATTTCTATTTATTTATAAAAACTTCCTTTTTATAAATCTCTTTATTAACTTATTCGATTTATAATTTTAATTATAAACCAAAAGTCCAAATTATAAGTCAAACGCTTATAATTTATTTATTTGCAAAAATCGTTCCTTTGAACTTTACAAATTTTATAAACCTACTGTTTATAAAATTTCCATTTATAACTTCACCGTTATATAATTCTATAAATTTCATTCTTAATGAATTTCATTTTCACTTCATTCAAACACTTATAAAAACTCGTTTTATAATGTCCATATTTCAATTTATAAATATCCATTTATAAATCTCTTAATATAATTCAATTTATATTATTCTTTTAAAACGTCTTTAATCTCCTTCATTATTTCACCATTTTGATTCATAAAATAGTTAAATTTCATAAATTCTATATTTAAACTTTTCACAATAAATTCTAAAATCCCGATTTAAACTATTTATAAAATCAATAGCATCATATTCTCAAAAAAACCAGTTTTTAACTGTATTTCACAAAAATCATAATTTTTATAACATTAAAAATTATAACGTTTATTTATTTAAAATGGATCAATTCCAAAATTATTTTATATTTTCAAAAATCACTTTATAATCATTTTAAAATCCCAAAATCTGGGTCCAATGATGCTACACACCAAATAGTCAATCACGACAACAACAATATCACATATCGTATATGATAATCAACGAATATCAAAATATCCATAATCAAATAAATACTGTTGAGGAATCCAGTTGGATCCCTCCAACCTGTTTTCCTGCATCCACAAACATTAGCACAATACCAATTTCGCTCCAGTACGAAATTATCGCGGTATATGTTCTTATTAAATATTATCCGTTTAATAACGGCGTAATAGGGTCTCATCCGCTAAACAAAAAATGCGGGAAATCAACAACTGCAATATATACATATGCCAATATATATATATATATATATTGATATTATATATAATACCAATTTCACTGTTTATGAAATATTCGCGGTATATGTTTTTATTAAATAACATCCGCTTACTAACGGCGTATAATGTCTATTTTAACAATCAATAGATAACAATCAACATTCAAACATGCATTCAAATATTTTAAATCTAACTATTTAAAATAAAATCGAAACTAATTCGATTGAGTGAGAAGTTCTCACCTTGATTTTAATTTCCGTTTTAGCGATTTATTTCGAATAAAATTAAACGGACGTTTAATTTTACCCAAAATTCTCACTAACTCCAAACGACTCCAAACCAACTCCATCGCGTAGTGCTCGTCCATACGATTCTAACGCAACTAGTTTCGCATTTTTTCGACCTCGTATGAAAAAGTTATGAATTTTTAAAGATCGTACACGATTTATATACACAATTTCAACATACTTTAACTATTTTTCTACCTAGCTTCATCACAGCCACTGGATCCAAGCTCCTGCAAATCTGGCCGTTCTTTCTCTCCCTCTCCCTCACGTTCTCCTTCACCAGGCCAAGCACGCAACAAACAACCCATCACTCCATATTAGGTTTTCACTTTACAACCTCATTTCTCGACCAAATCACATCAAACCACCTTCATCTCGAAGCTCCTTCCACAAGCTATGCTCGGCCTCAATCCCCCTAAGCTCGGCCATCCCTGTAGCATAGAAACGCGTGCGAAAATCTGCAGGTTCGGCCCCCCATAGCTCCCTCTCCGTTGCACCATTTCCGATCATCACCGTATGGAATCGAAGCTCTCGTCGTGCTCTACGACTTCCGTGTTGAACACTTCGCGTAATTCTTTATGGATTGAGAGAGATTGATGAAGAAGTGAGAGTGATTTCTGGCCGTGCATTGTATAAGTGGCGGCTAGGTTAAAAAATTAGGGTTAGGGTTATTTTTTTTATCAAATTATGAAGAGGTGGGTCTATTTATAGAGTTTCGTTCGACACTATTCATCCGAAAATTCCGAACTCCGATTTACGCGCCGAAACTGACGTTCCTAGGGTTTATCCCGCGTTTCGGACACAATGGAACAAGTTTCGGAAGCTAATTCGGAAGTATGTGCGAGTTATGGCTGTAAACGCTCAATTTGAATTAAACCGATTTAAGTCGATTTCTAGGCGTTTTAATTCGTACCGGACAAACGGTAAATCCAATTGACTTGAAATTTGAAACCTTACAATAATATCACATTACGGATCCGATGAAACTGGTTTCGTCGAAATCCGAGACTTTTTGAAAAATGGCTATTTTAGCTCGCCAAATTTAAATTAAAAATAATTCGATGCGTTTCGAGCTGCCACGCTCAAACGATAGCTCCGATTGACACGAAATTTGAAATCCGATAATAACTAACTATTACGGATCCAATGAAACTGGTTTCGTTCAATTCTGAGACTGTTCAAAAATTGACTATTTTCACTAGTCGATTTTAATATTAAAATATTCAATTTTCACAAATTAACTTTTAATTCGATTTTAAAAGTTCTAAAATATCATTCTAACTTCAATATGATAAAATAAAATTTTACAAATCATTTTCAATCATATTTAACTCAATTTTCAATTATTTCCATAATTTAACATATTAAATTATCGATTTAATTATCCAATTAAATCCAATAATTCAAAATAAAATTTATTTGACTTATAAATTCACTTATAAATATTTAAAATTAATTAAATATTCAAATTTTAACTAATAAAAATTCTGGGTCGTTACAATCTTCCCCACTTAAAAGAATTTCGTCCTCGAAATTACAAGTAAGAAAAGTTACAGAATCTATTAATTTTCCAAAAATTTATAGTTAAACTTCTTACAAATCTTTACTAAGTTTTCCAAATCATACTTAGTTATCTTTTCAAAAACAATTACTATTGTTTAACTTCAATTCCAAAATCAAAGTTAAAGTTTTCAAAATTTTCCAATTTTCTCAAATTTTTTCTAACGCCTTAAATTTTCGGAAAAAATTTGCCATAGTCTCCTTTGCGCGGCTCGATCCGAAAAAAAAATGACAGTATATATATCACAAATATACATCTCATCAAGTAATGAGGCATCCCGAAGGGAAAAAAGTGTAAAAGTACGGTATGTAATCCGAGATATGTACCTTATATTTTTATTAGCAAGCATATACGGCTAATATAGCGCAAAAGCGAGCTCCAAATGCGAAGCAAACGCGATCCGCACCTACTAATTACTCAACAAACAACATGAGAACATGTACATATGCAATAGTATCAATATACAATCATATAGCAACATAATAACTATATATGTCAACATAGCAAATGCAACTAAACAACAAATGCAAACATCAACCAACTACCATTCATAATCATAAATATTCATTCATATTCTCATTAATATTTAATGAATTGGTTTTCAATATAAATCACATTTGATTTATTTACATTGGATGTTTTTACTAACATTCATTCTCAATTAGTTTATATTCACTAATTCATATTCAAGTTGGTTCACTTCCAAATCAAATTCGATTCTATTCAAATTTACTTACTTCTAATTTGAATTCAATTACATAGCTTTAAATTTCACTAATTCACTTTCATTAATACTTAATGAATTATATACAATCAATCAACTAGCAACCACATAACAATCAATGTATATTCTTTACAACCAAATTCCTTTGCTTATATTCATTCAGTTTGGTTTAATTAATTGATTTTCATTCAAACTTTCAACTTCTCAATAACATTAGATTTTAATGAATTAACACTTATATTCATTATTTCATATCAACTTAATTCACATTCAATTGATTAACATTCAATCCAATTCAATTACAACAGTTGAATTTCATTTACATAACTTTAGTTCACATTCATTTTTATTTACAATTCATATTCATAAATATATATTCATATAGTTTCACTTCTTATATATATAAGTTTATTTCACAATTGTAAATCACTTTAATTATAATTCAATTCTTATAATTCTTTTACTTATACAATTATTCTTTTATTTAGATTATTCAAACAACTAAACAATCAACTTATATACCCTTTAATAATTCTGAAAAATTATTTCTTTCATATATAAAATATAATCAAGGTAAAATTATTTCATTTACCCAATTTAAAGATCAATACTGTGTCGAATTGTTCTATTCAAGTGTTTAGAAACCCCTTCGATTCAGTTTCGAAGCTGCGCCGACGAAGGTTCATATACCACTCAACAAACCAATCATCACAATATAAAACAATTTTTATATTCACTAACAAATACGCTCTCATAGCTATTATTACACTCAAATTCATTCTAGAGTACTGCTGACTCTATCTCTAATGAATTATACCCAACAGAACCATGGTTGTCGCTTAACCATAAGCTCTGATACCAACTGTAAAGACCCGTAAATCCGTACTCCTTGAATAGACACTAATCTCCATTGATTAATTCAAGATGAACGAAAATACGAACCCTTAGGGGTTTAAGAAAAATTTAAGAAAAGAAAAAGAGAGAAAAAGAGAGAAAATAGATAAGAAGGTAGAAAATAGGGAAAATTTTAAAAGAGAGAAAAGACAAAAGAAAATAGAGAATTTGAAAACAGAGGGAACAGAAAAATAGAACATAGAACGGAACAGAAAACAACAGAACAACATCAGAATCTCACAATTCGCAGCGGAACAACATATAATAATAAATGAATAATCTTTAAATAAAGAACTATATCAGTTATTACATTTCATCACATTTCATTACATCATATCATCAGAGTGTACAACAACAACAAATAGTGCAGCGGAAAAAGGAATACTATATAAGTAATACGCCATGCCATCCAGCTTAACTCCAGCAATTCCAGAATATCCAGAATATCCTGATAAACCTTACTCTTGACTGCCCGTGTGGAAATTGGTGGGCACCCAGAGTTTAGGAAGGAAAACAATAAACTCCAAGTCAGTCATGTGACTGGTGTAAGAACTCAAAACAGTTTATTTATCTTTAAAATCAAAATAGAGGAATATTTTTAAATTCAATTCGCAATGCTTTTAAAAATGAGACTACCATAAGGCCTCCCTCACACACACATAATGCAAACGCAGAATCGGAGGAGATTTCTCCTTATGATAGTCAAAGATGCTTGATACGCATTTAAAATAACATTTGATATTATTATTAGTGCATAGTGTAGGAAAAATTTATTTCGAAAGTAGAATATAAATCTTAGCCAACATACGACCATTATCGTATGCCTACTATAGCTACCATCCAAACAGTGGTGACCACCATAAGTGAATGATAGGTTCTACAACTAAAACCGTACAAGTTTCGTATTGTTTCTTTGGATTTCCAACAAATGGTCAGGCCAAGGAACTTCCCATTGCCACATGAGAATGCCTCTGGAAAGACATCCCCGAGAACCAAACCGGAACTCTGCCAACACAAGGCCGGGTTACCCCTAACTGGGTAACTACTGACACGAGCACGCCATTCCCCGATCGTAAACGACCTTTCTCACGGGATCCCGAAAACCAACAACCACAAAGTAATAAATTCGCAGTAACCACATAGGTTAAATATCTGGGCTCCATACCATGATACCACCTCTATCCAGAAGGAAATGTACATACCCTAAAGGGTGCTACCCCTCATAACCTTGCCGCATCTTTCCTGTTTTGACCATTTCCGAGGTGTGAGGTTCGACGAAGTCACGTCCACAAAAACATACTTTATACAAAATCCATGCTTTGGGTCAACAAATGATCAACACAATGATCACCAAGATAGATGATCAAATAAACGATCCTATCACAATAATCAACACAATGATCATTTCAGCATCACTCAGCATATCACATTACCAAATTGGGAATATATCGCTGATAACTTCAACTATATAACCTCTGAGCTCGTACGTCTCAAAGAAGGGTGTTAAGCTAAAAGAATAAATTCTTCGCCACCAACAGAAATATATTTGAAAGAAATCGGCTTTATATCTCAACTTGTAATGTCAGACATACAATCCATACAAGTCTGTTCCGGGCTCGAACAAAACCGAAGGCACTTACAAAGAAGTCCTTGTAATCCGGATATTCACAATCCTGATCGGATTTTCCATCACTTAGGGAGTCTCTATACCGTTGCAACTCAGTGCAGAGACAATCGATAGGTCATCCTATCGCTCTCGCAAATACCGGGTCTTCAACACCGATCTTCAATGCAATTCACAACGACGTATCACATATTCGGAATGGGTTATACGACCCCATGGTCCTTTCCCGTTAACCCGAATAGTGAGCGCTTATTCAAAAATAAGTGTAGCATTCACATTCAATCAAATCACATCAATTACCCATTCAAAGGGAAATATTGATAGTCGGTTATTGAACTATCACTGGATATGCACACATCACCAGTTTCCAAATAATTTGCCAAATTATTTTTTTTCCAAAATATCTTTACAAGATATATAATTTCACACTTCAAAAATAAATCAATATTTATTTTTAAACCAATTCCACTTTCTTTTATAAATTCCTTAGTGAATTTATAATCCAAAAATATCTATGAATATTCGATTTCAATTATTCATTTCAATTTGTCTTCAAAAAGATAAATTCTAAATATCACTTCATATTGGAAAACAATTCCATACTTATTTAATAAGTAATTCACAAATTTTATTTATTTTCAACACTTAGAAAATATTCAATATACCTAAATCGAAATTTAGTATATATTTCATTCTTTAAGGAAATCATTCTCTTAAACATATTTATTTGGGCCAAAACGAATGTTACGTAAAACATCGTTACGACAACCCAAAATCACTAGTATAGGGATTCGAAATTAAAATAGATATATAAATCCCAATACTATACAAAACATTTCCTTTCGGAAATCATTTACTATAACAACAGTGTTATAGTCCATTATTTCCTTCTATTTATCGAAAACGTCTATTTCAACAATAAATGTTGAAATCTATGGTTTCGAATCTCAACACATTTAAAACATCGTTAGATCGTTTTAATTCAATTTCAAATATCACATTCAAAACAATTTCTTTAACATATTATTCACTATTTAAAAATGTGAATAAACTTCGTTAACAATTTCATCACTTCTATTCAATTTATTTTAAAGGATTATTCACTATTCAAAAATGTGAATATAACTCCTTTAATAGGTTTCAACAATTTGCTTATTAAAATAAGTCATTTGCGAATTTATAAAACAACGTTTATAAATTCCATTTCTATTTATTTATAAAAACTTCCTTTTTATAAATCTCTTTATTAACTTATTCGATTTATAATTTTAATTATAAACCAAAAGTCCAAATTATAAGTCAAACACTTATAATTTATTTATTTGCAAAAATCGTTCCTTTGAACTTTACAAATTTTATAAACCTACTGTTTATAAAATTTCCATTTATAACTTCACCGTTATATAATTCTATAAATTTCATTCTTAATGAATTTCATTTTCACTTCATTCAAACACTTATAAAAACTCGTTTTATAATGTCCATATTTCAATTTATAAATATCCATTTATAAATCTCTTAATATAATTCAATTTATATTATTCTTTTAAAACGTCTTTAATCTCCTTCATTATTTCACCATTTTGATTCATAAAATAGTTAAATTTCATAAATTCTATATTTAAACTTTTCACAATAAATTCTAAAATCCCGATTTAAACTATTTATAAAATCAATAGCATCATATTCTCAAAAAAATCAGATTTTAACTGTATTTCACAAAAATCATAATTTTTATAACATTAAAAATTATAACGTTTATTTATTTAAAATGGATCAATTCCAAAATTATTTTATATTTTCAAAAATCACTTTATAATCATTTTAAAATCCCAAAATCTGGGTCCAATGATGCTACACACCAAATAGTCAATCATGACAACAACAATATCACATATCGTATATGATAATCAACGAATATCAAAATATCCATAATCAAATAAATACTGTTGAGGAATCCAGTTGGATTCCTCCAACCTGTTTTCCTGCATCCACAAACATTAGCACAATACCAATTTCGCTCCAGTACGAAATTATCGCGGTATATGTTCTTATTAAATATTTCCGTTTAATAACGGCGTAATAGGGTCTCATCCGCTAAACAAAAAATGCGGGAAATCAACAACTGCAATATATACATATGCCAATATATATATTGATATTATATATAATACCAATTTCACTGTTTATGAAATATTCACGGTATATGTTTTTGTTAAATAACATCCGCTTACTAACGGCGTATAATGTCTATTTTAACAATCAATAGATAACAATAAACATTCAAACATGCATTCAAATATTTTAAATCTAACTATTTAAAATAAAATCGAAACTAATTCGATTGAGTGAGAAGTTCTCACCTTGATTTTAATTTCCGTTTTAGCGATTTATTTCGAATAAAATTAAACGGACGTTTAATTTTATCCAAAATTCTCACTAACTCCAAACGACTCCAAACCAACTCCATCGCGTAGTGCTCGTCCATACGATTCCAACGCAACTGGTTTCGCATTTTTTCGACCTCGTATGAAAAAGTTATGAATTTTTAAAGATCGTACACGATTTATATACACAATTTCAACATACTTTAACTATTTTTCTACCTAGCTTCATCACAGCCACTGGATCCAAGCTCCTGCAAATCTGGCCGTTCTTTCTCTCCCTCTCCCTCACGTTCTCCTTCACCAGGCCAAGCACGCAACAAACAACCCATCACTCCATATTAGGTTTTCACTTTACAACCTCATTTCTCGACGAAATCACATCAAACCACCTTCATCTCAAAGCTCCTTCCACAAGCTATGCTCGGCCTCAATCCCCCTAAGCTCGGCCATCCCTGTAGCATAGAAACGCATGCGAAAATCTGCAGGTTCGGCCCCCCATAGCTCCCTCTCCGTTGCACCATTTCCGATCATCACCGTATGGAATCGAAGCTCTCGTCGTGCTCTACGACTTCCGTGTTGAACACTTCGCGTAATTCTTTACGGATTGAGAGAGATTGATGAAGAAGTGAGAGTGATTTCTGGCCGTGCATTGTATAAGTGGCGGCTAGGTTAAAAAATTAGGGTTAGGGTTATTTTTTTTATCAAATTATGAAGAGGTGGGTCTATTTATAGAGTTTCGTTCGACACTATTCATCCGGAAATTCCGAACTCCGATTTACGCGCCGAAACTGACGTTCCTAGGGTTTATCCCGCGTTCCGGACACAATGGAACAGGTTTCGGAAGCTAATTCGGAAGTATGTGCGAGTTATGGCTGTAAACGCTCAATTTGAATTAAACCGATTTAAGACGATTTCTAGGCGTTTTAATTCGTACCGGACAAACGGTAAATCCAATTGACTTAAAATTTGAAACCTTACAATAATATCACATTACGGATCCGATGAAACTGGTTTCGTCGAAATCCGAGACTTTTTGAAAAATGGCTATTTTAGCTCGCCAAATTTAAATTAAAAATAATTCGATGCGTTTCGAGCTGCCACGCTCAAACGATAGCTCCGATTGACACGAAATTTGAAATCCGGTAATAACTAACTATTACGGATCCAATGAAACTGGTTTCGTTCAATTCTGAGACTGTTCAAAAATTGACTATTTTCACTAGTCGATTTTAATATTAAAATATTCAATTTTCACAAATTAACTTTTAATTCGATTTTAAAAGTTCTAAAATATCATTCTAACTTCAATATGATAAAATAAAATTTTACAAATCATTTTCAATCGTATTTAACTCAATTTTCAATTATTTCCATAATTTAACATATTAAATTATCGATTTAATTATCCAATTAAATCCAATAATTCAAAATAAAATTTATTTGACTTATAAATTCACTTATAAATATTTAAAATTAATTAAATATTCAAATTTTAACTAATAAAAATTCTGGGTCGTTACAAAAGTGCAACACCATCAATCAGTACATATCCAAGTACAACAATAATATTTGATAAGAGGTATAAACTATAACGCTTATCTTTCATTCATAGATCACAGATATATATCATAGATAATAAATTACATTAAACATAGCTCAAATCAAAACAGAACATATCAGGGGTATTAAACAATTCAATCATCCAATAGAATCCAAACATTCATAAGTAAGATCAGTTAATTGTCTGATTAATTCAAATCGGATTAATTGCTTATGAATTAGTAATCCTGGTTAATTAACATTAATAAATTACAAATCATTTTGATTAATTATTCTTTAATCAGTTATTAATTAACCATTAATAATAAATTAACTAACCTTTAATTATAATTCATCAACTTTTAATTATTAAATAATTAACTTTTAATCATTTAATTCACCATTTCATTAATTATCTTTAATTAATTAATTAACCCATAATTAATTAATTACCATTAAATTAATTATCCTTTATTAGTTGCGATAAGTGACTAATCAATGTTAATCACTTGTTTAATCCACACTTAATCGTTAATTAATTAATTTTAATTAAGTAATTTATCTTTAAGCAATTAATTACCTTTAATTGCTTTCATTAATTTAATTTTTCAGTAATTAATTACATTAATTAATTAATCCTTAATTTTAAATTAATTAACCTTATATTAATAATTAATTGTCTTTAATTAATTACAATAATTAATTAATTAATCCTTACTTAATAATCATTTAATTACTTCATTAAACAATTATCATTTAATTAATCATATAATTAAACTAACCACCTTGATAATTTATCCGTTTAGTTAATCATTTCTCAATACCTTAAGTAATTAATCACTAAGTCGCCTTTGAAAAACATTTAGAAATTTACTTATTTTAAAATTAACTTTAAACAAACAATTTCAAAATATTTTAGAAACTTTGAATCCCTGCTTTAACTTATTAATACTTGTTTTGAAACTTGGAATGTTCCTTTTAAAATTTAGTTACTTTAATAACCTTAAAACTTAAAAAATGCTTTGTTTCTTTTTTTTTAACTTAAAAACTGATTAATTACATTTTTTATATAACCCAGGTTCAAGCTTAAAATGCTCGAGACCTGCTTCGAGAATCACACAAATAAACCCGAGTGAAACCTGTGTCGTTCCCCTATTCTAATTTCTTTCCTTTAAAAGCTTTGATCTGTTAAAAATTTAAAACTGTTACATTCATTCGTGTACACAACCGAACCTACCCCAAGTCATTATCACATTTACTCGAGAGTAACCCGAGCTAATCATCATCGTCCCCAATTTTTACAACAACCCAGATACCCCATGGCATGCGTGCACGTGCACCATCATCAGAACGCTCTCCAATCGTTGCCGTAGCCATAATCGTGTCGGCGATGACCTCGTCATTCAAATTGACAACCCAGAAATTCGAAAGAAAGACGAACTCGTCATTTCGCTATTAACTCAAACTGGAATCATTAGATCATCAGAAAACCATCACGTCTGATCGCCTCAAGCCACCAGCAACGTCGCAACTTTGGTCAAAGCTCCGCCTACCTCCCACTGTCCCATCACCACCGGTGCAATCGACCCAATATCCTCGACGACGCCGCACGAACCAAATTTTTGACATCGGTTTCGAACTAGGCTAAAACCTTAGTTTGCCATGGACCGATCACCACAGTGCGTTATAAAATTAACTATTACTTTTCCCATGATCTTCTTCCTTCCAGCTATCTTCGACCCCAACCACAACCCACAATTCAACGTCAATCGCCAAAGATTGGCAAAAATGTAGATGCGTTCAACATTCAATTTCTCATAAATTATCAAACAAAAAATTATGAAATGATTTCCTAAATTCATCATTTCCCGAGTTAAAACTTTTTAAGTGACCAAATTATGAAATTAAAACATTTGATTCTGAGCTAAATTTAAATCATCACTGTATATATATATATATATATCATTTTCTAAATAAATGTTTAATTTAAATACTTGAATTTGCTTTTAAAAATGATGTTATACATATACAGGTATATTTCATTCAAAAATTGAAGCTTTAAAAGGTTTGGATGTGATGATTTTAAAATTTCCTATCAGGTTTTAAAAACCTGTTGTTAGACGGAGATAGCTCTGTATATATATACAACACACATCTAATCATTTCAACACACATATATCCATATAAACCAGCAAATACATTCACATCCATCAACACTATCATTACAAGCATGAAATTTCAAAAAAATAGGTTTAAGAATTTAAGTTTTCTCACCTGAGTTTGGAAAAGTAGAGAAGTTGATTTAACCTGGAAATGAAATCTGAAACAATGATTTTTATCTGCATTTCTGATTTGCTTTAGTTGAATTGTTCAGATCTTTACATTGAGTTAAATTAGTTGCCTGAAGCTTAATCCTTGCATTGTCTTTAGCTTGCTTTTATTTTCTTGAATTGCTCGGTCTTTAGACAGAGGACAAAATCTGGAATTACTTCCAGATTGAAGTCATTGATTCAAAACTGAAAAAAAAAATATGCTTTCGATTGCATGCTTTTGTTTTCAGATTGAAAATCCTCTTGCTTTTTTGAACAATGTCTTATTTGCTTTGAATTTTGAAATGATCTCCAGCTTAACTTCTGTGTTTGAATCTCAGATTTGGTTTCTAACTTGCTTGTTTGATCTGACCCATATTTTTGATTTTGAATTTCCAGTTTTTGTTTTGATGATTTGTTTTTTTTTTTCAGGTTTGAGAAGTTTCAACTGATTTCTTCTTAACTCATCATTCCTTTGTATATACTTTAATTTAAAAAAAAAAGAAAATTTTTGCCGTTTGTCAATTTCACTTACACTTGTTTAATTTCCTATTGCATGGTTAACACTTGTCAAAAATAGTTCAAATTATGTTTCTGCCCTTTAGTTTAATTAGAAAAAAAAAAATTAGTTTTAAACCCTTGTTAAATCTTTATTTATGTTTTATAATTTCAACCCTCACTTTATTTTAATTTGTAAACATGTTTTTATGTTTTAAACTTTTGTTTGAATTAAGTACTTATGTTTATCTTTTAAACACTTTAAATAGTATTTAAACATAACTTCATATTATATTTCCTATTTAAAAAGTACATTTTTCTTTATAAATCATTGATAAAATCTTTTAAAGAAATTGACTTAAAAATTAAATTACACAAGTATGTATAGATTATATATAAGTCTTTAGAATATAAATTTTGACTTCAAACAACCTTTGAAAATTATTCATATTTAATCATACTTTTATTATTTTCTTTTATTTATGTATCTCTTATGTTTCAAATGTTTATATTTAAACTACTTTATCTATCTTACACATCCTTAAAGAAAAAGGTTTGAAATTAAATTACACTTTAATAAATAACCAAACATATGTATTTCTTAATTTTATAAAGCTTTTTAAATCTAATTTATTTAGTAAATCAATTTTTTTATTTCCAATATATTTATTTAATTCCAAAATCAAATTCCAAATTATAATCCATACATCTTACTTAATTTAGAAAATACAAATACATTTTTTTTATAAAATACTTATCCTTTAATTTCAACCCAAAATTCTATTTAAAAATCTAAAATATTTATTTATTCTGGAAATTTTCTAATTGATTCACAAATAATTTCAGAATTAAACTCCAAAATTGAATTAATTGCCAAATTTAACTTGGTTAAAATTCGGGAATATTACAATTTTCCAGCTACTGAAGTGAGTTTAGTGCTTCCTTACATCAAATTTCATTCAAAAACAATTTCTATTCAGAAACATCTATAAAATACTATTACTATTGTTCCTTTCAAACCACTTTGGAAGACATTTCCAAAAGCTCTAAGATTTAAAAATTCCCAAATATTTTTTTTTTAAATCCAATTTAAAACATTTTCCAAAATTTACGCGGTTTAAATTCTTGTTTGAATCCAATTTTAGTTATACTCCTGTGTATAGATCATTCTCATATAATTTATATTTGGTTATATATAAAACCATTTCAATTTTATAATCTTGTTTTGATTATAATATTAGCAATAAAACATATACACTATAATAATTTCGAAAAATTATTTCTTTTATTATAAAATATAGTTTTGGGAAAAATTATTTCATTTACCCACTTCAAAACTATACTGCGTCAATTTATCTTGTTTAAGAGTGTAGAAACCCCTATCGATACGGTTGTACTTTCCGTACCGACTAGAATTCATAAACACCCAACTTATAAGTCAAGACAATAAAAACATTTTATATTCACTAACAAATACGTGCTCATATCACCAACCTATGCTGTAATACCAACAGTGACGACCCTCCTTTTCAAACCTCGAAAATTGACATTAATATGCTCATTGTATAACACGTCGAACGATCGAGTGTCGGAAAGACAGATTGTTGGGAGAAAAGAAGGTAGGTAGAAGAAAGAAGAAACTAAGCAAATCTAAATCTCATAGCGAACCGAAGCACATACAATATAAACAGTTCTTTAACCAAATCAAAACTGTAATATACATATCTCACATCAGAGTACACAAATCAATAATTGCCAGCCTGGGCAATTATAACAACCTGCCCACACAATTTGCTGGTAATTTCAACAAAACACTGTAGCGTAATAAACAAATACAAGAATACGTCTCGATCTCCAGCTCGTCTCCTATGTTTCATAGCGTCCTACCCTGAACCTGTAATACTCGGTCTGACCCGAGCATTATAATAAAATAACATCCAAGTTAGTTTGAAAAACCAGCATGAGAAAACACACTCAATTCGAATTATTAAATTGTATCAAAAATCCTTTGAAACAAAGGTATCTCGTAAGACTGCGTCACACATAAACACGATGGGTTTTTACTTTACGATAACCAAAACAATTCATATCAAATCCTTTGATATTATAATAGTGTCTAATTACAAATACTTATTCAAATAGCTGAAATGCTTGCATCTCACGTTTCAGCATAATTGGGCACAATCAAAACCATATGGTGCTTATTAAAGAATGGATTCCATACAAATGACTAGGTACTAGGGTATCACTTGTCATGGTACACATCTAGAAATAGTGTACCGAGGACCACACAGGAATCCCTTGCTACACAAGGCCGAACTATCCCTAACCTGGATAAACCAGATAAGTTGTCACCCCGAGTGTTCAAACCATTTCCAAGCTCCTTCCATGAATCGTAGTAATAATATCTAAGGGTATCTAGAAAGGTGATAAACACACCCTAATTGGGTGCTACCCATTTAGCCTTGCTGCATCTCCCCTGCTTTTCTGCTACTTCCGGTTGATGAGGATAGAGTCTACGATTACGTTTTAAGGAATTTTCACTTAGAATGCTCATTGTCCTCCAATGACAATGTACTGATAGCATACCCATACAAGTCCGTCCTTGGTCCGAACGGAACCAAAGGCACTATTCCTACAACATCCATTTTGGAATTACCGTCGGGATTAGTAGAGATTAGCCCTTGCACTTCACTGCTCCATCTTTGACTCCATTCTCTTGTTCTCACATCAAAATATACTCATTGGATCAAAGTGATAACTTATCCGATCCCGGTCTCTTCAAAACAACGTTCGATATTTTCGGTAAACTCAACTCCGGTTCTTTAGGAAATAAACAGACAAAGATGAGATTCGAGAGCACCTCCTAATCGTCAATGGACGGATTTCCTTATAAACATCATAGAATAAAGAACCGGGTTCATACGTGTAGTATAACACCTTGAACAGTAATTGTACCATATAATTCCCATATTTCTCCTAGATATTTCCAAAGTTATATTTTGGGTCTAGGTTTGATAGTCGATTATTTAAGTATCAAATAACATCATTCAACCAAATATTCCATTTTCCACTGAAAAACTCCAAGTCTTATTTAATTTAAATTTTAAATAATTTAAATCGCTTTATTCAAAAGTATGTACTTATATTATCGAATTTAGCATACCATAAATAATCCTTTTCAAAAATATTTGAAAACCCTTTTAAAATAATATGGAAAGTACCACTACGGTATCAAACCATGGATTCATAGCTCAATGGTTATGTCTCAATCCTAGAGAAATCCAAAACTTAAATGCAGGCACTTACTGCCTCCGATTACGTCATGCAAGTATACAATTACTTCCGAAACTTTATTTAAAAATTATCTCGAAATAATGCTTATAAGTTCTAAAATAAATATTCAAGTTTAATCAAGACAGATATACTTAAATAAAAGTTATTATACAAAGCCATACTAATATTCTATAATCTTTTAAAAGAAAAATTGCTGACTAGTTCTTAAATAATAATAAATCTTTAACAATCATTATAAAGTAACTAATTAATAATTAAACATGCTTTGAACAATTTAAAATAATTACATAACTAATTTCTAGAATATTTTAACATTTTTAAAGTTATATAGTTAATAATTAAAAATCCTCTTTTTAAAAACAAGCCTAATTTCTCGATTCTAATTTCAGTCTGTAAGTTTGGAAATCTTACTTGAGTTCTAGTATAACAAATTTTATACTTATTTCCAATTTCAGTTTTATCCTTCCAATCTATAAAAATAGCTCAATTTTAAAACCTTCCATATTAGACAAGTACCGCTTAAGAATTTATCATTTAAAAATCCTTTTATATATTTTATTCTGAAATCCCTGTTTATAATATCCTAAAATAGTTAAATACAATTTCAAAACCTTTTATTTTATCCAATTAGTTCATCCAAAACTCTATATAAATATTTTACTTCAAAATCCTTATTTATAATTCTTTACCAATTCAAAACCATATTTTATTGGTATTTAAAAAAAATATCAAAATCCAGGCTAAAACTGTCATAGCATTCAATCAATTTAAATCACACAATAACTAGTCACAGATTATCCCAACAAAACATATATCACCATATATGAAATTAAATTCAACATTTTTGAGGAATCTAGTTGGATTCCTCCATCCTGTTTCCCTGCATCGATAGTTGTTAATACAACATAAAAATACCAATTCCGCTTCGAGGCAGAATATCACGGTATATAGGGTCATCCCCGATTATACGGGGCGCATAGGGTCTCATCCTCTATATATATACGGGAATATCAATCACTCCAATGTATATGCTACTATATATAATATCACATTCAACTTTCAATAATTTATCAATGTAACGATCCGTAAATTTTCGAAAATTAAAATTTGTTAATTTAATAAATTTTGTTATTTAATATCTAAAGAAACAGAAATTTGTGGTTTATTAATGGAAAATAATAACTAGAATGAGTTATAACAATGTTGATGTAGGTTAATTATGAGAAACTTGAATGAGATTGCAATTAATTGAAATAACATAAGTGTTATACTTGGTTTTAAAATTGAATATAAGAAACAAATGTAAATATTTAATTATTGTACGAAATAGATAGTCAATGGTAATTCAATAAAATCAGTATTATATAAGAACTGTAACAATTGTTTATGAATTATGAATTCATATTCATGCACGTTTCATATTTTATTGCTTTTGGTAACTACTATCTCATTTATTTTTTTCTTTGTGTTTTTCACTTTCACATTTCAACCATTCACATTAAATAAAAAAACATTCTCTTTATTTCATAAAACTTTCATTTATTCTCAGTCTATTCATTTTCCATTCTTATTGTTAACTGTAGATTCTCTTACCTACTTTTGTTCAGCCTAATTCTTATATACCTCTTCTATTTTCATCTAAGCATTTACTTTTACATGTTGCAACTTTAGCATTCATTTTTTTTATAACTTCTGCCTGCTCTAATTCGTCCATTAACTTTTCTTTTCTAATGCATAAATACTCACATGTTCATGCACATTAACTTATTTAAACTTGCTATTCCTCATTTATAAGCTTTGAAATGCTCATAGTCTATTTAGTGTTAACATTTTTATAACTCATTAGTGAATATTAACAATTCATATTTAATGCACGTGCATCTTCATGCTAGCCTATTCATGTTTATATTTATTAAACACCTAACCACATCATTTCTTTGAAAAACTTACTGTATTTTTATATTCTTTTGTCACCTCCTCCTTTCACAAACTATGCTGCTCCTCCATATTTATTTCTTCTCATTCTCATTATTTTGTCTCTTTCTTCCAACATTTATACCTTCTGCATGCTTTAAACAAAAAGAATACACATGAGTGCCTAAGCCTTTAGTGTGTTTCCAATCCTTCTTCTAGGCATTTGGCAATGTGAGTCAACCAATGTTTTATTTTATATATTTTCTTAGTAAATTTGTCCATATATACTATTTTATTAATATTTCGTATAACTTGAATTTGAGTTTCGGATCATCATTTATTTTGTGTAATAGTTCATTGGTTCTTGTATTCAAATTCATCTATTATATGTTAATTATGTTTAAACGGGTGTATAAAAAGTATATTTGGTGCTATTACATTTAATTGAGTAGAACATGCAACTAATTAGATCCTAAGTGGTCCCTTCATTTTTTTATTATTCAATACACCTACCATTATTTCCATATTTTGTTTTATTGCAATTCTCTGATGTAGTTGAAACGTAAATTCTCATCCTTTCTCATTCTTTTATTTCATTTATTTTATTACCCAAAGCATTTACTTAGATCATATAGCTTCATTTTATTTGTCCCTTCCGTACCTATTTCGTTTGTTACTTCCCTTTCTTCTTTCGTTTCATATCATATCTCATTCTTTCCCCTAGAACATCATTATTTTTCAAACATTAAGGCCTCTATTTTTCTTCCTTAAGGTCTTAATGTCAACATAACTTTATACCTCCACTAAGTTACTGCCAACTCATCTTTACCGAAGATATGTTCAAAAAAAAGTGTGAGCATCTATTTCTTCCTCAACCACATCCACACCTTTTCTCATCACCTTGCCATCTTTTGTAAGAACCTTCAAAAAAATTGAACAACGAGAATTAGCTTTCATGGTTTTGGCTTTCTACTTCTTACCTTTGTTTTCGGTACATCAAATTTGAAGACGTGATTTATTAAAGTTTCTTATTTTAATAATTAAATGTGAACGTATTTTTTTAATATATCCTTATAACCTGAATATCTTCACATACGAGCTACGACATATGCGTAGTTTCTTCTGTTGGACTCGTATTGGAATTCTTGATGACATGAAATAGGTTTGGCTGAGTGTAGAGACTGTTGGAAAGGCATCTTTGTTTGGATTTTTGCGTTCTAAATATCAAAGGTGAGTGTTTTGACCCACTCAAAGATACTAAATTATCTAATGTTAGTTAAATTAAATTTATGATGTGATTAGAAATTTATTGATTGTTGTTTGGCATTTAGATTGTCTTTAAGTTGAACTTTAATTTACATTGAACTGAATTGTCCTTTAATTAATATTGAACATAAATTGGTAGTTAAACACCTAATAATGATAATCAATTGATTATTGTGATTTGGATGTTGGATTGTGATGGATGTTACTGGTTGACATTTTGGTTGATTGGCTGTTATTTATGTATTCATCTCTGTTATCACGATGGATTGAAATGATAACCTGAGCTGTTTCTATTGGGTTGGAAATTTTGATTTTGGATACTGGTTGAAATGACATTACCCATATAATTTCTTGAATTTGGACTATTTATTAGAATTGAATTATTTGAAAGGTTTAATTTTTAAATTTAACTTCGAATTAATTTTAATTAAAATTATTAAGATTGGTATTTTGAATTATTTTAAATCCTTTAAATAATTATATCCACGTTGTACACTTGATAGGAGATGAAAATCCCATAACATCTTTGAAACCATTACAGTAATGTTTCTATTATGCTTATTTGATTTGACTTATATAAGATATTTTAGTCCTGACTCGAGTGTTTTATCTTTTCATTACACTCGGGTCAGTTTGAGAATTTTAGTGTATTGAAGATCATTTTATTTTCTGAAGGATGAAGATGAAGATTTAGTATCTTATTTCTATTTATTATTATTATTCCACTAATTCATGTGTTCCGCTGCATTATTTTTTATTTGTGATGTATGTATAACTCTGATTTGAATTCTAAAAGTGTAATCAAATGTCATTTGTAAAACAGCTTCGTGAACTGTTTATATGATTATTATATCTTGTCATTACGCTGCGAGATCCTATGCTTTGTTTTTCCTTCTTCTTTTTATTATTTTCTTATTTACCCCATTAACATTCCTCCCTTTTGAATGGTTTGATTTAGACATGTGTGGTTTATTGTCGATTTAAAACGTTCAAAAAGGTGGTTCGTTACAGTTGGTATCAGAGCTTTGGTTTAGACATACCTTAGCCTATTGGGGTTAACTCATTAGAGATAGGGCAGTAAAACCCTAGAATGGGTTGTCTGAGTGTATATGCGAGAGCGCATATTTGTTAGTGTTATAATTTTTTTTATATAAGTTTGAAATGATATTATTTTTCCTAATATTATATGATATACATAAAGGAATAAGTTTTATAACTAATATAGTTATTTGTAATGTGTTTGATTTATGAAATAGTAATGTTTAATTATTATCATTTGTTGTTGATTAGTTGAGTTTTTGTAAGTTTATAAGCATTAGCTAATTGTTGTTGATTGAATTATTGGACTAAGCACTAGTTTAATAATGGTGAGTTAAACAGAATAAAATGAATAATTAGGATATTTGTTTATGAAATTGAAATGTTGTTGTGAGTTTTATTGTTTGTTGACTGGTAGTTTCAACTATTGAAATAAAATGGAATATTTGGATATTATGGATAGTCAAAACTATTGAATTAATAGATAAGCTGAATTGTAGAAATTTTGTTGAATTACGCAGTTGAATTCGGTAACCTTAAATTGAAAGCGAGCGAAACAATGTTAAATTTGTTAAATCTATGTGTAGTAAATGAATAGAATTTTTGTATACATTCTTGGCATCTAATATGATAATATACAAAACTAAACTTTAAGCCTTGGGATGTTTAAATAGAAATTGTGATTGAGGAATGTTTTAAACGAGATTAAATTGGAAAAATATGTTTATAAACTTAATTAACATTTATGAAATGTGTCATAAATAAATTGAAAGGTAAAGGTGAAACTAAATGGGTTAATAAAATATGGATTAAAACTAAAATAATTATAAATAATACCATGACATATAAATTATTATGAAATAAATGGATGTTGCAATAAATGGTTATAAATAAAGTTGTGATAACTTCAAACTCGAACAATGTCTTATAAAAATGAATTAAGTTTTATAAATTTGTTATAAACTTAAGAAAATTCCTTATGAAATGATTTGCAAATAAATGTAGTATTAAATGAGAAATATCACATATGAAATGAATGTAATTTAAATTAAAGAGAAATATAAACAATATTATGAGAATAGATGTATTAATTTTTATTTTAAATGGAGAAATTCTGTGAAACAAATATTAAAGTATGAAGTGATATTTGTGTTAATCAATGAGACTAAAAATGAATTTAATTAAAAAGCAATTATGATGAAACCAATTGGGATAATTACATAAGTTGTATGAATATTATTTTATTTGCGAAATTAGTTTGATCCAGATTTGAGTACATAAGTTCTATGTGAATTTCATTCATGTAGTTTGAGAAATTTTCCGGTATTTTTGAGTTTGTCTTACGATTATCACCTAAAAAATCTTTTGTGTGGTGTTAAGGTCTTTTTAGTTTGACTTTACCACCGGTTTCCGTTTGCTACGAGTTGCGGGAGTTAGCATTCCCCTTACCGCATTCCGCACTCGTTATGATTCTTATGAATGACTTATTATATCATTCAATTTGTCCAGCTTATTTCATCCATTTTATAAATCGAATATTCTATGAATATTTCGATGAGACCATTCTTGAGTTTATTGATTTTGGATGAAAATAGTAATTTAAAATTTTGCAAACCTTTTTCATAAGATTTATTTATAAGTAAAACTGGATTTTTGTTCTTGAAACGAACAAAGAATATTCTTAAAACTTTTTAAGAGATTTATTTATCCTATAAAAGATGATTTTGTGATTGTATTGCCCGTTGAGTGCTTTAAGAATTTTGGTCGATGCGCTTGATCAACGTTATCGATAGGAATTTCCTAAATGCTTTGATGTGACAATCAGACACGATATATTGACGTGTAAAATTTAAATTCTTCTATAAATAATTTTTACATTGAAATAGATGTAATTTTGAAAGTTTTAATTTTTCGGGAAAGAGGATTATTTAAAAGAACCCTTCCTTTCGATACTCTTATTCTTGTGATTCCTAAAGGGGAACCAAGACTTTGCTATTTGTACCGATACTAGTCGTATTGGTTTGGAATGCCATTCTCTTGCAAAGGAGAACGTGCTATCACATGTGCTTCTAAGTCATTATAGCTTATCGAGACTAGATATGCCACTCATGATCTAGTGTTCGTGGCTATTGTTTTTGCTTTTGGAATTTGGCATCATCATATTTCAATGAGAAATTTGTTCTCTACCTCGATCATAAATCTTTGGAATATTTATGTTCTCTTAAGGAACGGCATGTCGACTCGAGTTCCTAGCTTCTTATGATCTTGATATTCTTTTTATTCCCGAAGGGGAAATCGTGTTGCTAATGCATTTAGTCGTAAGCAACAAGGGTTTGTTTCTTTGTTGATGACTAAATTAAATTATCTTTTTATCAAGTTCATCGGGCGCTTTGATGTACTTCGTTTTATTGAGTTTCATCTCATTTCTTTATGAACTTGCGTCCGATGTTCTTTTATTGTGTTCGGTTCATTGAACGTACCGTTTTTGTACTAAGTCGGTGTTCCGAAAATCATTCGGGCTTCGGTTCATTGGACGTACCGTTTTTGTACTGCGTCAGTGTTTCGAATTATTTGGGTTTTGATTCATTGGATGTACCGTTTGTACTACATCAATGTCTTTTCTTTATTGATTCATCGGATGTACCGTTTGTACTACATCGATGTCTTTGCTTTTGATTCATCGGATGTACCGTTTGTACTACATCGATGTCTTTGTTATTTGATTCATTGGATGTACCGTTTGTACTACATCAATGTCTTCGCTTTTTGATTCATTGGATGTACCGTTTGTACTACATCAATGACTTTGCTATTTGATTCATTGGATGTACCGTTTGTACTACATCAATATCTTTTCTTTATTGATTCATCGGATGAACCGTTTGTACTACATCGATGTCTTTGCTTTTGATTCATCGGATGTACCATTTGTACTACATCGATGTCTTTGTTATTTGATTCATCGGATGTACCGTTTGTACTACATCGATGTCTTTGCTTTTGATTCATCGGATGTACCGTTTGTACTACATCGATGTCTTTGTTATTTGATTCATCGGATGTACCGTTTGTACTACATCGATGTCTTTGGCTTTGATTCATCGGATGTACCATTTATACTATATCGATGTCTTTGTTATTTGATTCATTGGATGTACCGTTTGTACTACATCAATGTCTTCGCTTTTTGATTCGTTGGATGTACCGTTTGTACTACATCAATGACTTTGCTATTTGATTCATTGGATGTACCGTTTGTACTACATCAATGTCTTTTCTTTATTGATTCATCGGATGTACCGTTTGTACTACATCAGTGTCTTTGATTCATTGGATGTACCGTTTGTACTACATCAATGTCTTTGCTGTTTGATTCATTGGATGTACCGTTTGCACTACATCAATGACTTCGCTTTTTGGTTCACTGGACGTACCGTCTTTGTACTACGTCGGTATTCCAAATTATTCGAGTTTCTAGTTTCTCGGGCGTACCGTGATTGTACTACGCCGTTGCACCGGCTCAACTTTCTGCTATTCTTGACGTTTTCCACGTCTTTTAACTATGGAAATGCTTTTATGTTTCCGGTTTTTATTCTTGAGCCCGGTATTATTGAGGGTTTGAAGTTTCACCAAATTTGACTTTTGAGCACCATTCCATTCACATCATTGCTTCGGAGGTTGAGCGCCTTCGATATAAAGATATTCTTTTTGATAGAAGTTCAATGGTTCTCAAATCCTAAGGATTGCTCATGTGAAATCTTGAGAATTCATCGAACGAAAACTTTCGGATTTACTCCTTCATGCTCTTTATGGTGAACTTCTTGATTCAAATTTTCTTTTGTGTTAATATGCTTCTATGGTTGTTACTTCTTATATTTCCTTCTTAATTATTGCGAGGACGCAATTTCTTTAAGGAGGGGAGTCTGTAACAACCCGCATATTTATCGATTTTATATTTAAATATTTTATCATTCGTCGGATTTTTAGTCCGAAAACTTACTTTTTGCATACGGTCGAATTAGGACTCGAGACCACCTCCATTGAGTTCAAAATGCCGTTTGCGAGCTTTTTGAGTATAAGCTTCGATATGTTTGGAGAAAGTTGATTTTTGCTACCTTTTCATTTAGGGCTTTGGTTTGGGCTGAGCCAATTAACCACTTACTAACTTAGTCCCAATCCCCCTCTCCTCTTCATTACTTCATTCCAACTCCTCAAACTCAAGCTCCAACTGAAAATGGTGGAGAGGAAAGGGAATTAAAACTCCAAGCCCTAGTTCCATAGCAAAATCCAAGTTCTTGCTCCAAAATCTATGAGAACCCATTAGTAAGCATCTCCTTCTTCTTCTCCAACTCATTCTCTCTTTGATTTCAGAAAATTCCTAAACCTAATTTGGGAAATGTTTCTCTTTTTAGCTTAGAATCAAGCTTCTAGTGTTGAGATTGAAGTGTGGTTGATCTTCCTTTGCTTTCAAGCTTCATCTTCGTAAATTTAGTTCAAAGGTGAGATTTTTAATCTCACATCTATGCTTATAATTATCTTTGATTGTTAGGTATGAATTCCTAACACTTATTCATGTGCATTTGCTTTTGATTTGGATTGGTTTTGTGAATATTTCCATTTTTGGTGTTTGAAGCCAATTCTCTAAAAATCATAACTTTGATGTTTGATCATGCTTTAAGAGGTGTTTCGGAGAGCCTATAAGACCAGGTTGTCGCTAGGCATAAATCCTTAGTCGTCGTCGCTCGTCCGATCGCTCCCGATACGTTTTGGCCACTTTGTCCTAGGCAAATTGTTGCCCAGACCAGGTGACCAGACGTCTAGTGACCAAGTCCAGACGTCTGGCTTGGACCTGGAAGGTAAACATGTATGCACGCATATTATAAAAAAAAAGCCAGAGACTATTTTCAGACGTCTGAACCATCAAACCAGACGTCTGGATAGGTCTCAGACGTCTGACTTGAGGTTTCAGACGTCTGAGTGTTCTCTGGGTTATTTCCAGAGAACAAATCCAGACGTCTGGATTCCAAATCAGACGTCTGGAAATGTGCAGTTTTGCCTATTTTGGCTATTTTTGAGTAAATTTCCAACTTTAATCGATTCGTGTTGTTTCCTATTTATTGTTATCATCTATTATGACTTTGATGACCTTTTCTTTGGGAATTTTAGATATATCCACTTTGATGGATTTGATATCGATTTCTTTGGATTTTATTCACGTCTTCGAATGTGAATTTTGTAATTGGTTGTTCTTACAATCTTCTTTGTGATTTGTCACTTTAAAAATATAAAGGTTTTCTATACTAGTAGTAAATATCAACACTCTTTCTTCAAATGATTTCAACACTACTTTAATACCAAATTCATTTATAAAACCGTTTTCCAATCTATTAGTATATACAAACCTTTACCTCACTCGTATGAGAAATCTAATTAAACGGCTTAGTAAAACAAGTGGTATGAAACGCTTGCGTTTACTTCGTCGGTTAATTCTTGGACTTGTTCGATTGAATCTCTTGTGACAATTTTCTAGTGGAGATCTACAATTTGTTCGTAAATATTTAAGTTAAGCTAGTGGTTATGGGACATGAAGCTAAGCTCATATATTTACTAGCTTATTGTAATTGACACTTCTCTTTAATCATGACGATCATTTTATGGTTTAGACTAGCAATGTGCGATGTCTCTTTGTCCATGTGGAGGACCGTACCTCATTAAATGGAGCTTCGTCTCATTTCTTCGTGGGCTAGCGACCCATGTACTTTCTAATGTGTTTCGATTCATCGGATGTACCGTTTGTACTACATCGATGTTTTGGCTTTTGGATTCATTGGATGTACCGTTTGTACTTCATCAATGTCTTGACCATCCTTTTTATTGTGATTTATGGATTTCGTGTGTTAATTTCTGGAATTTGTGTTTCACCAACTTTTTCGATTGGCATGGATATATATATGTCACTTATTGTGGCTTGGTGAATGAAATCAGGAGTATGACATTCCTTTTTATCTTGAGTAGATTATTGTGATATTGATTAATCTCTTGTTGATTTTCAATTACATATTTATCACAGCTTGGCATTGTGATTATTATATGTTTATGTCATATCTCCTATTCTATATCATTTCTTCTGATATTTATAGCTAGACTGATCCGTTTATTATTTTCTTCTTATGAAATAATACTCGGGTCAGACCGAGATGTTATAGGTGCTTCTGCTTGACTTCTCATCCAGGATCATTGTTCTGACTTTTGGCAAACTACTTAGATTAGTAGTTTATTTTGTTGTATACACTTAAGTTATAGACTCATAGTTGTATTCTTTTGTATAGCACGTGTTGCTATTCTTTTGTATTATCGTGGATCTTTTGACCACTACTCTGATATACACTTTTATGTGTAATATTCATATCTATTTCCGCCTTTGTGATATGAATTGTCTGTGACTGATTTATGTTATGTTTATTTCTATATTTGTTTCCGAAGACCTTTATAGCCACTGTGTAGTAGCTTTGAGTTTGTGTCGGTATGTCGGATTTCCTCTTGAGATGAAAAGTTATATTTTTATCCGGTATATCGGTACTCGCACAAAGCAATTATACAGATGGTCGCTCCTCAACAGCCTTATTCTCCGTGCTAGTTGACAGCATTCACAGTAGTGTTCTTGGCTAGCGTGGGTATAGAGGTGGGGCGTCACACATTTAGTGTTGTGTTTGATTTTACATAGATCAGTGGAATGCCCAAAAATTTTGCAATCTTTACAGAATATTGGTTTGTAATCGTAGCTAACTGAGACTTGGAGTTCTTCTCCATTATGCATTAATACACCTACATTATTTGGAAACCCATCTTCAGCAGATATTTCAATTAACACTTTGGCGTATGCTATTCTAGATTCATCCGCTGTAATTTTGTCCATCTTCATTAGATTGCCCAGGACGCTAGCTGTAGCACTAATCGCTTCCTTATCCCATAAATCCAGTTCAAGGTTATGCAGTTTCACCCAAATTGGCATAGTAGATAATAAATCTCTGCTGAACCTCATTCCTGCCTGCCATTTCTTGAGAATTATAATACGATTATCAAACAAATATGGACCTCCCTTCAACACATTCTCATAATCCGATGCATCTAAAAATCTGATAATAAAAAAACCATTATCCCGAGCCAACAAATTAAACTGATTTTTTGGTTTCCAACTACGTTCAATATACGCTTTCAAATGAGTGTGATAAGGTCTAGATCCATAAACATAAAAAATTATCGAATTTTTCCACTTATCAGCAGCCCTCTTATTTATTTCTGAATCAATTAAAGCCTATTTTTTCTGATTTACAGTTAATGGTTGTATGAATTTTAAATCAACTAATTCTTCAGATCTTCCAAATCCACCATCAGCAGCATTCCTCCATTCTTTATTGCGACCTTCAGCCAAACCAGTTTTTATCCTATTCCAATCAATCGTACGTTCACCGATATTTTTCCGATTGTTTCCTGGGTTAGAGGATGGATTCGAAATATTTCTCATCTCAGCTAGGACTGAATTATTGTAATCCTTCCGAACGCCTTCTTTTCTATAATTCCGATCTTTAGACCAATTATTATTTGAAATATCCGATCCTCCAACATCCTTTTGGTAGTTATTCCCCCTTCTATCCGAGTATATAGATCCTTTTCGTGGATCATGATTGACGTCTTTCCTAGATCTATTTGTTGAAATTTCCGTACCTGTAGCTTCTATCCCAGATCCACCAACTTCACTACGATTTTGAATCGTAACTGGAGCCCTAACAACCTCATCTAAAAGAGGTCTGATTTCTGCGTGGGAAATCTTATCGGGAGGACGAGATAGAGTGTTGAGATCGCCTTGAAAATTTGAACCACCAGAAGCCGCCATGAAAATTTATCTTATGAAAAAATAGAAAGTTGTTGAACGGCTGTACAACATATCGGCTGTACAACATACGATAAACCTTAGTATGGGTTGTTATTAATCGGTTCTGATATATGTGGATAGTTTTACTAACTTAGCTATGAAGTTTCAGGGACGAAATTCTTTTAAAGTGGAAGGAATATAACGACCCGGGATTTTTGACATCCCGAGTTGTGAATATTAATTTATAATATTTAATAATTTTGTATTTTAATATACAAAAATTTCCAACAACCGATAATAATATACCAATTTTCCAAAACCAACATAATTTGAATTATTAGTTCTATATTAAATAAGAGATTGGTTAAATGGAAATTTCTTATATATGTATACTTTGTTTTAAATAATATATGTATACTTTATTTTAGAGATAAAATAAGTATATTTTGTTCTAAAGATAAAATATATTAGAGAATTAAATAAATTGGAAAATCATATGCATATATTTTTACATATAAGGATAAAAGAATTTATATGTATATATAACGTGGATAGAAATTCATAGCAGTAAATAGATAATAAAGTAAAAGAGGATACTTTTGATTTTGGGCATATAAACAATATAATTTATATTAAATAAAAGAGTTTATAGTTGAACTTTTCTAAAATAAAATATATATATATATATACAATGGATAAGGAAGAGTGTATATATATGTAGGAATAAGTTCAAAAGAGAATTTATAATATTTATAAATAGATAAAAATATTATAATTAAAATGATGTCTATAAGAATCACATAAGATAAATAGGAGAAACTATATATACATAAATATCAAATGAAATTAGTTTATTTTGAAGTAATATATTTCTATATTATATGTAAAAAAGATATTTAATTACATATATATATATATGTATGTATGCATGTGTGAAGGTTTAAAGGTAGTTTTTAACCATCTTATAGTTCTTGTTTAAATATATAAAGATATACTAACCAAGAGTGCTATTTTAATTATCAAGTTTCTCACTTCTGTTTAAATTGTATGAAAGTATAGAATGCAAACACTAACTTTGTCAAAAGAAATGATAACTATAGGCTGTCCTAAGTATACATACATATACTTTAAAGATTATAAGGTTTATAAAAAAAAAAAATAATAGGAAAAATATTTCAGGTCATAAGCAGAAAAAAAAGAAATCAGTTTAACAAAATCTGCTTTAAATCAAGCAAAAAAGGGCAAATATGTAATAGATTTTAAATCGGAAAATAAACTGACATCTGGCACAAAACACCTGATAAAATGTTGTAATGAATCATCAAAGTTCTTTTCAGAATTTTCTGATGTCAATTCCAGCCTCCAAAAATCTCTTTCCAAATCTATCATTTGGATATTCAAAGCATGCATATATATGGGCATTTATATCTGAGTTGTTGTTTTAAATTTAATCCTGTAACTAAGAAATGTTTTCTCTGTTCAACTTGCAAGCAAGAATCTAAGCAGCAGGAAATAAAAAGAAAGAAGCAAAGTTAGCTCTGTAACTAGTCTGGTGATAGGAGAAGATAAGGAAGCATACTTTGTTTAAAGATTCTCGCTATAAGAATCCAAGTTTCAGGAATTCAAATTTCAGATTCTCAACTTCAGCTTTAAACTTCTAGAACCAAATATATGGAAGGTGAGATACCCTAATTTAAAAACTTGGAAATAGTTTGACTTACTGCTCTGTTAACAGTAAAGTATTATACATGTCCAAATTTTTAAAAGTCTATATCTCTAAATCTAATTCAAATCTGTTGATTCTGCAAACTAAGAAAATGTTTATTTTCTTGTATAGTTTAACTTAAAAATAGTTTGGTGAATGGATTATGCTGTATAGTTATCTGATGCTAGTTTTACATTAAATAACCCAGTTTAGTGAAAATTCGATATATTTAAAACAAGAATTCAAGCATGCAATCTGGATTCTTGTACAGAAATAGGAATGTTAGAAGTAAAATTATGATTTTTAGTGTTCTATAACGCGAGAAATTGGAGGATGACCGGAATCCGTTCTAAATTTATTTTCTGTCGACCTCATCACCAAGAGGTGGTACGGTCTTGTTTGGAGGGAGCAGCTGGACTTAGGGGAGGAGGCTACCATGGCGAAATCTTGGATTTTTTTGGTTTTAGAAGAGCGAGGGAGTTGTAGGGTTTTGAGGACGCGATGGGAGGCCAGCGAACGCAACCAAACTGGGAAGAGAAGGCGCAACCAAGACTTCTAGGTTTGGCAGGAAGGTAGTATCGGAATAGAGCTTTCAATCGGTGGGAAAGTTGTTTTGATCGATGGCGTGTGGCGAGTGCAGTTCGTCAAACTACGGAAGTGTAGGTTTCCTTGGATCCACGTGATGGGTTGAGATCTCGTGTGGGTGGTTGCGGGACAACGGAAAAGCAGAATTTTGGATCAAAGGATGGTAGGAGACTCGGCTGTGGTGTTGAAATGGTGAGCTAGTCAAAGGCGATGGTGTGCACATGCACAGCGTGCAAGAGCTTCCTTGGATGGATGTAATCGAGAGAGGCGGGATGGGTTCGATCTAGGCTATGTCTAGTTTCGTGATCAAGTCGATGTTCGAGATGGAAGATGTTGATTTGATCGAAAATGTTTCCTTTCCGGTTCATGGCATCAGGCTTTAAGTGAATTTAGGGGAAGGATGCTAGTATGGAAGAAGAAGAAGAGGATGAAGGAATGGGTTTGACAGGAAGGATGTTAGTTAGTTGAGGATTTTTGAAACAATATCAAAATCTGTGTAAGTTTCTCATACTGCTATCAGGGAATGATATATGTCTTGAAATCTAGGGTACATTTCATTTATAGTCTCATCTTGCTTCATTTTAAAATTATGGAATGGATTTTTGGGCATAGAAATTTTACTTTATTTGACTTTGTTAGTTCCTTCATGTGCAACCCCAAGTGTACGGAAAATTTCATGAGCAGTTTTACACATGCTTTTTCTATTAGACTCATTTTTGTCTAATGCATAATACAACATATTCATAGCTTTAGCATTTGCAGTAGCATCTAATTTTTGTGTGTTAGACCATGCTGAATATTCAATAGTAGGAATATAATATTCAAATTGCATAATATTCCAGGTTTCACAACTACTTGCTTGTATATAGATTCCCATCCTAGTAGCCTAATAGTTATGTTCATTCCATTAAATAAAGGTGGTCATGCTGTAGACTGTCCTTTTAGGAAGGTAGAGTTAACAACAGTGCATGTGTTATTTTCCATATTAAAACAATATCAGATAACAATGTTACGGTTATATGATAACCTTGCTCCGATACCAAATGAAAGTCACTGTGTCATAAGATCGTGTAATACAGATAAACTACTTGTGCAGAATAAGTAAATAAATAGTAAAAGCAGTAAATTAAGTGACACCAAAGATTTCATACTGGTTCGAACTTCCGTTCTACATCTAGTCCCAGACTCCTTCTGGATTTAAATTAGCAACCCTCGCTTAACCCGAAAGAATACGTTTATACTACTTGAGCAAACAAACAGGACTTCCACCACCTAAGCAACCGAATAGGACTTCTACCGCCTGAGCAACCGAATAGGACTTCTTTACAAATAACAATAATATCTGGCTGTAGTATGCTCTTTGAATAGCATTAATAAGTCAATTAAGTACAATATTCCTATAATCTTCTCCTTTATGGTAGTAGTGTAATGTGACTTGAGAATTGGAGAAGATAGAGTGATCAATAATTAGAGAATGTAAGAAGTTTGAGTGCAATTTGAAAATAGAGAATAGATAAGAATTCAATAATATTAAAACCAATTTCAGTTAATTGTTTATTGAATTCTGAAATCTATTTATATAGTTTAAAAGGTTGCAACCATGAATGAAAAATTATATTGAAAAGAACAGGTGCGACTGATGATTTTGAAGACGTTACTCTTCATTGAAGAGAAGCGTCTATTCATGAAAAATAGCAGTTAGAAACACTATGCTGGTTGAATTTAATAATTCAACCATCTGAATTGAAACAAATCGAAGACAGCAAGAAAATAGGCTAATTTTAGTCAGATTCAGCCGGCTTAATATTGTGAAAGAATAAAATTGTTTCAGCATTCAACCGGCTGAATGAATGCATTCAGCCAGCTGTTTTAAGCCTGCTACGCATTCTTGTTCATGTGTGTCTATGATTTTGTATAAATATCAATTCAGGAGAGATTTTAACAAATTACTAAATTAGATCCTAGACTAGAAATTAACCACTTTAAATACCCTGAATATGAATCTGCAACAAATCTCCAACATAAATGATTAGTACACACAAAATATTTTATATAGGTTGTCATTAATCAAAACAATGATAAATTGAGTTCTAACATTGGTCGCGCTAACTGCTAAATGAATAAGATGCTTGCTTAAAATGCTAAATAGAGGTACGCTTACGTAACAAAAGGAATAAAAATAATAAATATAATAAATATTTTTGTTTAATTTTTTTTTGACCGTGTGGGTTGATGTATATATATTTATCTCTCTTGTCAAATTGCAAAAGCTCCTCCATACAAGGGAGACTGTACCAAAAAAATTCGGAAATTTTGGGAGTTAGAAATTATTGAAATTTTTTGGAAATTTTTTGTTAACTACGAATTGGTTTCAAGTCGGAATTGAAATAAAAGGATTTTGGATTTGGAATTGAGACAAATTGTTTCGTTTGGAACAAAAGGAATAGAAAAGTGAATATGGGGATTTTCACTAAATGGGTTTTAGTAAGTAAATGGGTTTGGGGAAATTCTTCTGCCTTAGTAATTTCGGGGACGAAAATCTTTTAAGAGGGGAGGAGTGTAACAACCCAGATTTATTCAACATTTAATTTGAAATATTTAAACAGGTTTAAATATTGAATTTGAATTATAATTTTATTTTTAATATAAAGTTTGATTTTCATTTATAAAACAAATGCAGAATTTAAATATGGCGGGTTTTTGGATAATTGGATTTAATAATGGAGAATTTGTTAAAATATTTAATCTTGAGTTTCAAGCTTGTTAAAAATATTTTAAAGGCTTATAAAATTTATATTGATAGTAATAAAAGTAATAAAAGTTTTAAAATTGAATTTGGAAGTGATATGTTCAGTTTTTTTTTATATATATATATATATATATATATATATATCGTTTAAATTGACATTTAAAATAGTCTTTCGAGGCAAAGTCTCAGAATTCGACGAAACAGTACCATTGGATCCGTAATATTGTATTATTCTCGGATTTCAAATTTCATAGCTTTTGGAGTTATTGTTTAGTCGTACGGTATGTAAATGCGTTGAAATTTATATTGGAAACTTAATATAATAACTTGGTCCAAAAAGCTATCCTCTTTATACGATCGAATTAGGACCCGAAACCTTTTCCAATGTGTTTGAAATAGGGGCATAACAATATGAATGCCTAGCGGCATGCTTCGATAGAGGTTCATGATTTTACGCTATGTAAATCAAGACAATTTGTATTTATTTAATATATATTTATGCACCATAGTCAACATCTGAGATTCCCTTCTATCAGCCTGGTCCCTTTCACCATCAAACTTTTTGCCTTCTCTGTAGCATGCATCCAACATGCGAGCTTTCACATCTTCTTTATCCTTGCATGCAACAATTTTTTCTGTTCCTCCTCTCCTCTTTAAAAGAAGAACAGTTTCAAATCAAAATTCTCGGGATCAAAAGAAGAAAAAATTAATGGTAGCAATGAACGAACGAAATCGTTCGTTAATTATATATATATATATATATATCGTTCGAAGAAAGAAGAGCTCTCGCGATTAGAAATCACGAAGGCACTTTGGATTTGTGGCGTTGTCAATAGCGAGGTGGTGTCGATCGAGGCAGTTTTTAGTTGAGCACGAAATCGATGGCGACGCAAGAGATGGCGGTGCGTTCGATCTGGAGGCTGGTTGCATGCGCAACAGCGTGGGCCGCAGGCGAGGCAAGGTAGCGATAGCGATGGTGATTTCTGATCGTGCGTAAACAATTAGGGAGGCTCGTGTTATGGTCAGAGGTTTGGTTCGCGATTTGGATCGCGTGTACGTGGGGTGCTCGTTAGTGTTGAGGGAGGACCGAAACGAGGCAATGAGGGTTGTCGGCATTGATGATGTTATTTGCTGTTTTTTTTTCACTTTAAAATTTATATATACAGAAGGAAAAAAATATTTCAGTAAAGTACATAACCATTTCTATCTATAATATATATATATATGTCTGAAAGAGATTTTATTTTCATTAGGATTTAATAAATATATGTCGAAGAAGAAATTTTACAGTAAAGAAATTTTATCTATTAAGCAGTTTTTTTTTAAATTTTAAGTAAATCTTAATTTAATTGAAGTGTGTGTATGCAAAATAGAAAATTAGTTTATATAGATAAAGTTTGGAAAAAAGAATAGAAATTTGAAAAATGCTGTAGAGCTTATATAAAAATTAGATTTTAAAAAAAAATGCATAAAAGTTATATTTTAGTATAAGTAGCTCCAAAGGGAAAAAATAAAAATAGACATACATATACACATTTTTAACTTGCTAGTTTAATTTTTAAAAATAATGGATTTGGTGATTAATTTGTTTAATTAACTTATTTAATTTATTTTACTTACTAAAAGATTTTTAGAAGGAAAATTACTAATTAAATTAAAAAGTTAGTTAAGTAAATTTTTTAAAATGGTAATTGATTGTTTGATTTATTTCAAGTGTTAATAAACCGTAAAAATGTTTATACAAGGTCCAAAATTGGGAAACCGAGGTGAGATTGAAGTGGATTGCAAAAACAAAAATAAAGGTGAGATTTTCTCACTCATTCAGATTACCCTATTAAAATTTTAAATGTTAAATTATTGAATGTGCTTGGCTGAATTGAAATAATTACATGTTGGATGTTACATATATATATATATATAGTAGTATATATATTAGTACTGGAGTGATTGATATTCGTGCATTATATAGCAGATGAGACCCTATGCACCCCACATAATAGCGGATGACCCTATATACCGCGATATCCCCCACGAAGTGGGGTTGGTATTTTATTTTGACTAACATATGTGGTGGCAGGGAAAAACAAGTTGGAGGGATCCAACAGGATTCCTCAAAATGCTTATTTATCATATATATATATATATTGATATATGTTATGTTGTATAAATTGATATGGTTTGTGTGGGAACTGAATTACTAAATGTTAAATAGCATGGAAATTAAAATGGGCATTTTAAATACCATAGATAATCAATGTGAAGGAATTTAAAAAGGGAATTTGAATAATGAATATTTATATTGTAAATTGGACTTATTCTAAAGGAAAACTAAGTAGAGTAAAAATATATTAATTGATTTAGGTTATACTTAATCATTAGTAAAATTGATTTAAGTACAGATTTTGAAATAAATTATATAAAAAAACTTGAAGGATATTTTGAAATTATGGAAAAAGAACTTAAGCAATAAATTGTATTAGATTTGAAATAAATTGAAATTTATTAAGGAAGGAAAATAAAATCAGACTTGTAAATAGAATCTTTTTTTATTAATAAGTGGGAAGCTCCAGTGAGTTTATAAATTTATAAACATGGTTTATAAATGAGATAGATTGATATTAGTAGATATGTTAAAAATATAAGTTATGGCGTGAACTTATATCGAGTTATGGAAATTTTTTTGAAAAGAAATAGTGGAATACATTTCAAATGTGAGGAATGGTGATATCGTCAATGTGATACGAATCAAGGGGAAACTATGAATTGAATTGGTGAATATTAGATTATCAAAAAAATAGACTTTTGTTGAGCAAATTGAAATTGCTTCAAACGGGATTTTAAATTACCATACTAAATCACTTTTGTAACTATTATCTGAATTTAGAATATGTCGAAATCAGTTATTTTGATCCTTAATATTTAGTGAAATAAATTCTAATTTATAAATCAAATTTGTAAATTAACTAGTAACTGAATATGAACTTTTAATGCTTTTAGGAAGTTGATAATTTAATTTACCTAAAACTAGATTTTTAAAGTAAACCATTATTCTTATTTCATATATAAAATTTTAAATGTTTTAAATTCAATTATAAATCTTCTCAAGATGGGAAGCAGAGTTTAATAATAACGGATAAGATTTTGGTGAAAGATCTTATAGTGGTATTATGGAAATTTAAATAAATTTCTAAGGCATAAAATAAGCGAACTTCGAAAGGTGAAATAAAATTCACAAAAGAAGTAGAAGTGAAACTGGAATTTTAAATAAGCATAAATGGTTTTGGAAATGTTAAAGGAAATTGACTAAAAAATTCTGGGATTTATAGAATTCTTGTGAAATGAGTTTGAAATTTACAATTAAACTATAAATGATTTTGAGAAAAGAAAACAGAAAATAAGTGAATAATTTCCAAGTGTAGAGTAAATAATGAAATGGGAAAATTATTCTAAGTACCGGGCAAAGGTTGAAATTTGTTCCGTGGGAATAAAAGGGATTTGAGAAACTATTTTCAAAGTGTTGAAATATGGAGTTACTATCTTAAGTAGATATTTCGAGATAAATAATTTGGGAAATTATTTAATGCCTGATGGTTATGTGTGGAAGTTATTTGATAGTTAAGTAACCGAGTATATTGGCCAATGCGCTGATCGTTCCGAAGAGACCAGGATCGAATTTAATTATCCAAAAACCACTTTGATTTTGTTTGAACGTTTACGAATGAAGACTGTGAAGATGATGAAGACTTTGATTCGGTTTGTCCAGCCCTAGGGCAACTTGTATGGATGAATGCTATCAAAAAATCATCAGGAGGACGATGAGCATTCTAAGTGAGACTCGTTCTTAAGAGGTAATGCATAGCCTCAAGCATCATCAACTGGGAATGGCTAAAACAAGAGAGGTGTAGCAAGGCTAAGTTGGTAGCATCCAATGAGGGTAAGATTTCCCATGTCTAGATTTCCCTATATTTCGACTTTGTGGGCGATTGTTAGCTCCAACCATGGAGTGATCTTATTCGGACTATCCAGCAAAGGGTAGCTCCGGTCTTGTGTTGTAGAGGATCGGGAGTGGTCCTCGATACTCTGGTCTAGACCAAGTACTGTGACGGGCTGTACCCCAGTAGCCCGGCCATTGTATGGAATCCAATCTCCAAGAAGCATCCGTACAGTTTTGATTGTGCCCAACTATTGCTGGAACGTGAAATGCAAACATTTTAGCTAGATTCTATTTTACTTTCTATAGACATTATTATAATATCAGGCGAATTTGATAAACATGTTTTGGTTATCATAAGGTAAAAACCAGGCATATTTATTTATGGCATGGTCTTACGAGATACCTAAAGTATTTTCAAAAATATAATAATCCAATTGGGTGTGATTTTCTCACGATGGTTTTCCAAATTGACTCGTGTGTCGTTTTATATGATGCTCGGGTCAGACCAAGTTGAACAGATTCAGGATAACGTGCTATGGATTTTAAGAGATGAGCGAGATGATAGTGACGCATCTCCGTACTTGAATTATTAGTTCCACTATGTAAGGACAAATAATAAGCTGTCCGAAGTGATGGATGATTGATGTACTCTGATAATGGTATGTATATATAACAGTATAGATTTCTTTTTTATTTAAAGGCTGTTATTCTATATTATATTTTGTTCCGCTGTGATTGTAAGATTCTGATGTTGTTATTATCTTTTCTTCTACCTCTTTCTTCTTTTTCCCTTATGGTCGGTTATTTTTGGCATTCGATTGTTCGGCATGTAATACAGTAGACGATTGACGTTGACTTTCGAAGATCGAAAAACCTGATCGTCACACTGGACCCTAAAAGGAATATTTTTCCAAAGAGAATATCTTTTTAATTAAAATATTTTATACCATAGAAGTGGATCTGGGAAGGCCAAGGAAAAGAGCTAAGGACAACGGGTGAGTGTTTAAGTAATTTTTTAGATTTTTAAGTAATTTAAAATAATAGGGTCTCAACAATTGTAGTTTTTCTGCAATTTTGAGAACGCTTTTATATAAGTTGTTTACAGTTAATTTTTGAAATTATTTTCATTCATTTTAATCCAGCTATTTTTATTTATCTATTATATTCATTTACTTATAGTTGTTTATATTTTATTTACATATGTTTTGCGTTAGCATTCAGTCTGCAAAATGTTAGTTTCTTTTTGTTCCTTTTTGCGCCAATAAAATAATAAAAAGAGGATAATTTACCAATATGGACTAAAATATAAAAACACTAAATTAATTGAAAATTTGACGTAAATAAGAAGAACTATAATAAAACGAATATTTATTGAAATAGGCAAATTTGACATTTGCATGCAAGTTTATAACTAATAGTTATAACTAAAAAGACAAGATAAAAGAGAAATTATAACATAGGTTATAATTAAATAGAAAGAACAGAAATAGCTTATTTTAAGACTTAGAGTTAAGTAATAAGCAAATAGAGCAGGGTTAACAGAAGAGGCTTATTGTAAAGACTTACACTAAGTTAATAAGCAAATATAGTAGAGATAATAGAAGAGGCCTATTTTAAAATTTTAGAATAAGTTAATAAGCAAATAGATCGGAATTAACAGAAGAGGCTAGTGTAAAAGACTTAAACTAAGTTAATAAGCAATGATAGAAGCACGACCCGTACTGAAATCATTCCCCGTCAGTCAGGAACTGATGATCTCATAACAGATTAGGCGGGGCTAGGACACGCTTATGCTGTTCAGGGTAGATAAGTGGTCAACGAATAGAAGCCTAAATCTAGGGATTTGGGCAAAGGACGCAACTAGATTTTGTTTATTAGGACCCGTACCGGCAGCATTCCCTTTTAGTCGAGAACTGATGGTCTCACAACACACTCAAGCGACGCTGGGCACGCTTATGCTATTTAGGGTAGGTAAGAGGTCAAAAGAGGGAGTAATAGATAGTGCGAGCCTAACGGTGGCCAAGCGTGTGGCCTCAGTTCATGGATATAAGTCGTTATTGAGTTCCAAAGCACTAAACATGTGTCCTTTTAAGTAGGACCCATAGAATGGGTCTAGCTTACAGTGGCACAACATAGATAGAAGGTCGATTAGAGAGTAGAATTAGGAATTCAGCCTAATTAAAGTAGGATTAGGATTTCAGCCTAATCACAACAAACTAAGAAAAGCGCAAACAATCGAAAATGATCAGAACTGTTTAATTAAAGCATATAGTTAAACAGTATTCTGTTCCAGCTTTATTTTTTCCTTTATTTCCCTTTATACTAGAAGAGTTGCTAAGTTTATTACCTTTATTTTGCTTAAAAATACTAGTAATTGCTTCCACTCATCAGACTTTTAGTCCGACCCACTAGTCTATTTTCTCCTTTTCCCCCCATAGGCGAGCAGAGGCAAATATGGTAGATTTTGGATTTTCTTGGAGATTCAGCTGCGGAGTTTTTCCTTCATGTATTCTTCTTCTTTTTAGTTTTTGTTTCATTTGGATTTAATGTACTGGTACTTTTGAGAGGGATTGTTATTTTCATGTACGCTAATGATGTGACTGAGATGGTGTTTTTCACTAGACGTATGTTTTTGGTTTTAAAGACATATTCTATTTTGATGATTTATTTTTTGAAATAATAAAGTTTAATTTTAAAAGTTTCCGCTGTTTTATTTAATTGTTTTGTGAGTCTTAGTCTTTGTAAAGTTTTAGCTATACCTACAATGCACTACACCTTTTAGTGTCCCCTTTTGGATATACTAAGGGGTGTAGGGTCCTTCACTTGGTATCAGATCCTAAGGTTACGGGATTCCTAAAAACTTGTTTTAAAAATAAAGTATTTTTCCAAAAGTAACCTATTTTTAGAAGTAGCATATCTTCAAACTAGAAGTTTTTTTCAGAAAGAAACTCTTATTATAGAAATAGTTCTTCAAGTATAAAAGAGAGTTTTTATAAAAATCCCCTCAAGGTCCAGTTCAACCTTCTTTCGACTCTTTTGAGCCTAAATTTCCTTTTCTTTGCATAGTATGGCTGAATGGTTCTGTAGAGCTACGGTACTAGAGGTGCAAGGGCAAGCGCCCAATACAACACTAGTGGGTGGAGATCCCATTAATCCACCTACAACAACCAATTTTTATAAACTATGCAATGATTGCACTAGCTAATGAAGCAAGACGTTTTTTGGCACTGGGGATTTCAAGGAGGTACAAGCTAGGTTGGAGGATACAGAGCGAATGCTTAGGCTATTAGGATTGGAGGACCAATAGAGAGTTCAGCCTGCATCTTGGCAACTGAACAGAGAGCTTAAAGAGGTTCCTATGTCAAAAAGCTCTAGAAAGTCGTGGTGGAAGAACAAGAAGGATAAGGACAAGTGGAAAGAAGGTAGACCCCAGAAGCAGATCAAGAAAAGCGGGAAATGTAATAACTGTGGATTGGTTGGTCATTGCGCAAAGGACTGTAAGAATAAAATGATGAAGGGAAGGTGTTTCAATTGTGGATAGCCTGGTCACCTTAGTAGAGCTTGTCCTCACAGGACGGTGCAAAGAGCAGGCGCACCTATAACGCAAGTATAGGCTTTGGATGCAGCACCTTCTAGTTGTAGACCGATAGAGGTATGAAAGTCACTGTGGATTTGATCTCTATTTTGGATTTTACTATTCGGACTGTTTTTTATTCTTGAGCATCACACTTTTTCATTTCTAGTTCCTTGGTTGATTGTTTGCAGTTATATATCTCTTTAGTAGTAGACCCCATAGTTGTTTCAAACCATATAGGAGGATCGGCACATTTATCCATGATCCATGGGGGCTTAAAAAAATTCATATTAGGCGTAGAGTTTGACTGTGACACCTATGTATTGGGATTTTCGAGGTATGGGATGATTTTGGTGATGGATTAGGTATCCATATATGGAGCGATATTGGATGGGGAGTGGAGAGTTGTTAGACTAGAGACATGTAGAAGTAGGACTCTCGAGGTTTCTTGCGACCCATAGGGGTCAGTCATATTAAGCTTCCTTTATTCCCCTGATTAATCACTAGGAGAGTTGGATTCCATTTCGATCGTTAGAGATTTCCCAGACATTTTTTAAGAGATTATGTGACTAACCCCTAGGAGAGAGATCGACTTCAGGATTTATCTTAATGACAATGTTAAGCCGTTGGCATTGCCCATGAGGCACATGACTCTTAGGGAGAGGAAGGAGTTAAGTAAGCAGATCGGTGAGCTATTGGAGGAAGGCTTCATCAGAAGGAGCATATTTGAGTGGGGAGCGCAGTCGTCTTCGGTACAAAGGCAGGTAATTCCCTTCGACTTGGCATAGACTATAGAGAATTGAATAAGCTCACGAAGAAGAAACGTTACCTACTTCCTCAGAAAGATGATCTTTTCGATCAGTTGGTTGGCTCTTCAGTGTTTTCTTAGCTTCATTTAGTCAATGGATCTCATCAACTTAGGATCGTCGACGATAGCATTGATAAGATAGCATTTAGGACACCCAACGAATTCTTTGAGTTGTTGGTTATGCCATGTTTTTCGAGATGTCCTAAATAAGTTCGTAGTAATGTTCGTGGATGACATTTTGGTGTTTTCCAAGATTATGGAAGAGCATGCTATTCATCTAGAGGAGGTTCTTTGTACACTTCATGTTCAACAGTTGAAGGCAAAATTCTTGAAGTGTCACTTTTGGCATAAGGAAATGCGTTTCTTGGGACATAGAGAAGGTCTACACATGAGAAGAGTTTGAGAAACAATTTTGTACATTTAGGTTCGGATTGTAGAAATCCAAAGAGTGGCGGGAAAAAGTTGGAGATGTATAATAGATTCAGTTGAATTTTTTTTAATAAGAAATTTAAGGTAATGCTTTGGAATAAATATAAGCATAAAAGGGGAATATGAATAAAAAATTTAGTAAAGAAATGAGATTTCTAAGGTTTAGGAAGGGTACTCCAAGGGTAGTAAGAAGAAAATCCACTTTATATCTAGCCCAATAAAATGAAATTGTAAGAGTTGAAAAGTTGAAAATTATAATTGTTAATATTTTTAAGGAAGTAAATATTGGGTTTTTTGAAATAAAAATGGTATGAAATTTAAGTTGATTTTTATATGATTTAAATTTTGTTAAAAATGAAATTATTTTTGAAGAATTATAGAGCATATATATATATAGCTCGCTAGTTCTTTAGAGGTAAACAAAGATTTTAAAAACCTATAGTGTATTAAGTATCAAAAACGTAAGTTACGACATTTATTATTGTAATAGATGTTTTCGTGGATAAAATGAGGGGCATAGACTATAACACTATTGTTATAGTAGGTGACTCCCAAGGGAAATGTTTTAACATATTAGATGACATTTACTAATATTTATTTTAATTAAATCCTTACACTGGTATTTTTGGGTTGTAGTAACAGTGTTTTACGTAACATCTATTTTGACCCAAATAAAAATGGGTTTTAAGGATAATTACTAAGTAGAGAAATAAAGTTGTTTTTAAGTACACTTATTATATAAATAAGTGTAAAGAAATGTTTTCTAGTTACGAAAATATTAAAACAGCCTTGAAAATGAGTTCTTTTGAAAAAAAAATGCAAGTTAAATATTAGGAAATTAATAAATTTCATAGAAAATGTCCATCGTAAGAGAATATAGATTAAACAAACTTTAATCTATTGGAATGAAATGAATATTGAAAATTTTTCCTATGAAACCAAATCAAAAATAAAGATGTTTTGTGCAACTTATAAGGAATAAGAAAAAGAGATTTACAAGATATGGGAAGCACAACATTTTGTATAGCCTACTTCAAAAAATATAAAATAAGTTCCTTGTAATTTCATATAAACATAAAGTCCTCTTTCAAAGGATTCATAGAAGGTTTTAGCATTAATAGTTTCTCATAAGAGAAAGTAGTCCCAATACATTAAGACACAGAACCATTAAATGTAATAATTAGAGACAATGTTAGTTAGGAGTGATATTATAGAGAGCCTTAGTAGAAAAAGCTTATATATTTTTCCATTGATTATGCGCATTAGTTGCTTGCCTTTGTAGAAAGTCCTAATTTGTAGGAAGTTAGAAACTTCAGTTAGGTGATTGGAAAGCTAAGGGATTTTAATAAAATAATTGTTCTTAACTACTCCAGTTTTTACAAAATTGAAAATTTATGAAAAGAAGATGTTTTGGAAACATGTGAGGACATTTTAAAGCTATTTAAAGAAAAATGGTTTGGTGAAAAAGTAAATAAGTTTTTAGAAGCGAAAAGCTTCATAACAGTTAAATATAAAAATCCAATCTTTTTATGGAAAACCGCAAAGGTCTTTTAAAGAAAAAGATGAATAAGTTTTGAACTTATAGTCTGTAAGTTTTCCCCTTTAGATTTGAGAAATAATGTAAATTCAAAAAGCTGTAAGGATGCAAGTCTAGAAAGATAAAATGTTAAGTAACCAAGTACCTATGAATTTAATAGAAAGTTGAAAATAACACTTTTAAAGGTAATTTTTTGGGATTTGACGTTTTAAAAATTTTAAAGCATTAGTTTTTGAAATGAAATGATAAATACCAAACTAAACTTTTAAATATGGAGTAGATAGAATTCATTTCCTAGGCGTGATGGAAAAATTGTAAGGTTATATAGGAGATAGCAGTGATTAATTTTAAAAGTAATAATAGAAGTTTCCGTAAAATATATAGGACAATGTTGAGAACCTAGGATCGTCGCTTTAGTTGTGCAGACTTTATAGTAAGGTGATATTAGTAAGACACATGTAGTTGGGGATCTGTATTCTTGATTTTGGAGGAACTTTGAAGGAGCATCTTCCTTTAGTGGAATTCGCGCATAATAAAAAATTTCAAGCTAGCATTGGGATGACACCTTTCGAAGCTTTTTATGAGAGACCGTGCAAGTCGCCTTCATGTTGGTTAGAGTCTATAGAAGGATTGCTACTTGGTCCCGACATGGTTAAAGAGACTTCAAAGAAGATTGATTTGATTAGGAGAAAATACGTACCTCTTATCCACATCTCTTTGATAGTAAATTTTGAATTTCCTATTTTCATCTTTAGTTTTGAATAGTTTCTTTCCTTTATTAACCTTTGGGAGGGTAAATCTTAGGATTTAACCTATGGATCGTAGGATTTGATATAAACATGTTATTGGAACATGTTATGCATGATGGACGCTAGTGGTTGTAAGTGTTGGCTAGTGGATGCTAATGGATGCATACACTTACACTAGGTACTAATATCTCTTAGGGATTGGCTAAAATAGGTCATTAGAGCATATACATATGGATGTGTGCACATTTGCATTTTTATTTTATTTCCATGGTTGCTATAAATGGATGATCACTATATAATTGTTACATTTGGGTGATGATTGTAGCATGGTTAAAGAACTATCAGTTATCATTAGGAAACTTACATTCAGTTGGATACATGACACAGATATGAATCGTATAAGAGGAGGTCGATTGAATCAGTAGACCGTCTAACCTTTTGCATTAGTTAGGGACATTGAAATTACACTATTTGCATATGTATCATAAATTGCATTAGAAAAGCTAAAGGACAATGGATGTAATGGATGATGGTTGAGTAGTTGGTTGTAGAACTTGGATGAAAACATTTGCTTCATTTTCTATCCTTAGAGATTTCGTGAACGAAATCCTTTAAGGAAGGGAGAATGCAATAACCATAATTTAAGATATAATAATTAATTAAGAATTAATTAAATAACAAAATAACTTTGTGAAATTATCAGAATTGACCACAGAAGTTGATTGTGTCCGTGGTAATTTTCTGGTCAATTTCCATATATAGTTCGTCAGAATCTGAGCTAGAATGAAGAAGATAAGAATTAAACAAGAAAACGAAGAAAAAGGAAAAAAAATAGGGTTGACCCTAGATTGTGCTGGTCGACACTAAGGTTGACCCGCATTTGCATTTGGACGTGAAATCGTCCAGTAACGGGCAGTGACGTGTTTTTGCTATTTCTTCGAATCATGTGTGTCCGTGCTTCCATCCGATGGTTCCCATCGAACCTATGACGTGGTTGCGCTAGATTTAATCTTCAATACCAATGGTCTGAGATCCATAAATAACACTATAAATAAAGATCCTAGGCCTAGCTATTTTTCTCATTTAGATTTTCTCCATCTGGGTTCATCGCCCGAGGGTGGACCCTAAAAAGAATATTTTTCCAAGAAGAAGATCTTTTTAATTAAATATTTTATACCCTAGAAGTAGATATGGGAAAACCAAGGAAAATAGCTAAGGACCATAGGTGGATGTTTAAGTAATTATTTTAGATTTTTAAGTAATTTAAAATAATAGGGTTCTCAATAGTTGTAGTTTTTCAGCAATTTTGAGACCACTTTCAAATAATTTGCTTACGGTTAATTTTTAAAGTTCTTTTCAGTCTACTTTATCCAGCTATTTTTATTTAACTATTTTATTCCTTATTTATAGTTATTTACTATTATTTAAAGAATTTAGTCTGTAAATGTGTTTAATTTCGTTATTTTTCAAGGGAATAAAAAATAAAAAGAGAACAATTCGCTAATTTGGACCAAAATATAAGAACGCTAAATTTACAAAAAAAATTGATGTAAGTGAGAAGAATTGTAATAAAAAAGAATATAGACTGATATAGGAAAATTTGACATTTGCAAGCAAGTTTATAACTAGTAGTTATAACTAAAATGATAAGATGAAAGAGAAATTATAACGTAGGTTATTATTAAATTGAAAGAATAGAAAAGGATTATTTTTAAACACAGAGTTAAGTTAAGAAGCAAATAGAGTAGAATTAACAGAGGATGCTTATTTTAAAGACTTACACTAAGTTAATAATCAAATATAGCCGAGATAATAGAAGAGGCTTATTTTAAAGACTTAAAATAAGTTAATAAGAAAATAGAGAAGAGTCAACAGAAGAGGCTTATTTAAAAGACATAAACTAAGTTAATAAGAAAATGTAGAAGCAGGATCCATACGGATAGCATTCTCCTTCAGTCAGGAACTGATGGTCTCATAATTGAATAGGTGGGGCTGGGATGCGCTTATGCTGTTTAGGGTAGATAAGTGGTCAACGGATAGAAGCACAAATCAGGGGATTTGGACAAGGGATGCAACTAGATTTTGTTTATTAGTACCCGACGGCAGCATTCCCCTTCAATTAGGAAGTGATGGTCTCATAATATACTCAGGTGAGGCTGGGCACACTTATGTTCTTTAGGGTAGGTAAGAGGTCAAAAGAGGGAGCAATAGATAGTGCGAGCATAACGGTGGCTGAATGTGCGGCCTCTGTTTAGGGATATAAGTCGCTATTGAGTTCCAAAGTGCTAAACAGCTATCTTTTGCTATGGGACACACATGATGAGACTAGCCCACAGTGGAACAACAGAGATAGAAGGCTGATCAAAGGGTAGAATTAGGAATTCAGCTTAATTAAAGTAGGATTAGGATTTCAGCCTAATCACAACAATATAAGAAAAGTGTAAACAATCGAAAATGATCAGAACTATTTAACCAAAGCAGACAGTTAAATAGTATTCTATTCCAGCTTTATCTTTTCCTTTATTTCCTTTTATACTGGAACTGTTGCTAAGTCTATTATCTTTATCTTGCTTAAAAATACTAGTAATTACTTCCACTCACGAGACCTTTAGTCCGACCCACTCCTCTATTTTCCCATTTTCCCCCATGGGCTAGCAGAGGCAAGGATAGTGGATTTCAGATTTTCTTGGAGATTCGACTGTGGAGTTTTTCCTTCATATATTCTTCTTCTTTTCATTTTTGTTTCATTTGGATTTGATGTACTGGTACTTTTGAGAGGAAGGGTTATTTTCATGTACTCTGATGATATGACTAAGATGGTGTTTTTCACTAGACATATGTATTTGGTATTAAAGACATTCTATTTTGATGTTTCATTTTCTAAAATAAAAACGTTTAATTTTAATTGTTTTTACTATTTTCTGTTATTTTTGCCATATCCTAATAGGGCTGATGCTTTCATATATCACTCTTGGGTGTTGATCCATTTTTTGGGATAACGTTTGTGTACTTATACCAAGAAAACTGAATCTGACCTTAGATCTGGCTATCCACTTTAGATTGAATAGATTTAGAAGTTAGATCCATAAAGTATTCTTGAAGTAATTGAAGATTTGTTATTCCAATGGCTCCCAAGGGAAATCCACCTCTAGGAGATCCATAGGAGTAACTATTTGTGGTGATGAATCAAGCACCCATCAAACTGAAGTTAATAATGGAAACCCTACTCTAAGCTCTTGTTCTCACCAAGAAGTTGTCATAAGGGGAGAAATCAATGAGATGGTTAATGAGCTTAATTAGAAAATGACCGATAGCCATAAAGCTCTCATTGATAAGATTGATGCTTTGCTAGCACTGCATCAATCAAGTGCTCTGACGGTTAGGGAAGAAACTACATTAGCTATGGAACACGAGAATTAGTTTGTTCCATGCTTAAATGGGAGAAATGGAAAAGAAAATAGAAAGAGGTGGCTAGTGGAGCTGGAAGGATTGTTATTGGTGCGATAGAACTGCTCCTCTTCCTAGAAGACAACTTAGTGCTAACCTACGTCTTGGAGTGAATACTCCTCACTCCTTAAGTGAACAATGCAATGCTTGTTTCTCACTCTGAACGTGATATGCAACATGATGGTGATAGATAGGAACTAAATGCTGATGTAAATAGGAAAAAGGTTGGAAGTGAAGTCTAAACTACCATGATAAGCCCAACTCCACGTCAGTAGAACTTTCTAGGAATGGTTCTCTCAGAAAATGGAGAACCTAGTCTTTAGCTGGCAAACTAAGACCATTTGCGGATTTAAACACTCAGTGTATCCCATAACAATCGACTTTAGATGACCATGCCATCGGAGAATACAACGCTGACGTGGTCAAATGGTTGGTGGAGGAAAGTAGGGGCATGAAGAACGAGGGTGGGGTTCTACACTAGCCGAACTTCGTTCACTGAAAATGTTTTAAGAGAAGAATATCATTGGAAGTTCACCATGCCGACTATGCAATCTTACAATGGAATAGCAGATCTTAGACAATAATATCTTCTTAAAAGAGTCGCTTTCCATGTGATTTACGAGACTTCCACCGAAATCCATTTCCACTTTCGATGAACTAGCAAATGAGGTTTTTGGAGCAGTTCAAGCTCCATTCTACAATTCCCAAAGATATCCCAAGGACAAGATGTCTCTATCTAACCTGCACAAGCACCAGACTCACTAAAACACTTGTAACAAGCCTACCTCAGAACATGCAAAAATTTCGACCGAGAAAAGGCCCATCGAAAATCGGATCCATTCTCAGGTAAGCTATTGGAAGTAAAAAGAAAAAACATTGCAGAGCCATAACTGAACATTCAGAACTCATAGCAGATAGAACAAAATATGATAGCAATGTGTATCCATTTATTCACAACCACAAAAATGTCATAATACAAAATTCCATAAAAATAGTAACATAACATACGATACAATAATTGTCTAAATACATGGGTACACATAAAGCAAGTAATAATAACAAATACTTCCACAAGCCAAACTTCTCCATCTCTAATTATCGTCACTGCCATCACTCCATCTTTAACTTGTGTTGTAATGAGGAAGGAGTCAAAACAACAAGTGTCTGTGAATAAAAACTTCGAGTCTTACCACTTAAGTACTTGGGCAGTATATTTCAAAATAAGAATATGTCAATTAACATAAAAATATAAAATCATTTAATACTTATTTATAAGGAAAAGAGGTGGGTCCAACCACTTAAACCTTCCATCCCAGAAGTAGATTACTAAAATCTTCTATCCTAATCATATGTCATAAATGGAAAATAATGTGAGAGACGATACCCAAGCCACTTAATACCTTTTATTGGAAAATATGCAGACTCTAGTCATTTAATACTTAAGGCATACCCCATCATTTAATACCTATTTCCAAGGTGTGCCCCTCAATGGTACCATCATATAGAATCTCTTTGCCACTTAATACTTCCATTTGGAAAATAGGTGGACACCGGTCATTTAATACTTTAATTAAAGAAGTTCCTATCGGTTATGACCTATTTCCAGAAGAGGACCTTTGTACAGATACTACATAATGTGACCACTTAACCATTTAATACTTCTTATAAGGAAAAGAGGTAGTTCCAACCACTTTATACCTCAAGAACCTGAAGTAGGGCCTTCGTATTATTGCCCATGCTCATAATGACGTCTCACATTAGTCCGCTCTTCGTAGGAATTGGTAGCCGGATTAGCTAGGCAAATTTCCTGTATAGAATTTAAGACCAACCTTGCATCATTATAAATATTTATTATAAGGATATCTCACATCAGTAAAAGTGTACACAACAGTTGGTAGCTTCGATGTAAAGGGCAGACTTCCATCATGTAATTCTATTGACCTCGCATCCCTATGACTTAGCCATACATCAATTTCTCTCTCTCTCCACACACACACACACACACACACACACACACACACACACACACACAGATATATATATATATATATATATTCATACCAATGCACTCATCTCATCGCTTCATATATAAGGCCTTATAAGGAATCTTCCTTATTAAGCCTTAGAATTCATCTCACCATTTCATAAACAAGGCCTTATAAGGAATCTTCCTTATTACGCCTTAAAATAATAATTAGGCTACAGGAGTTTCCCATTATTCTCACCTAATAATCTATTACCTTCCTAATGAGGGGAAATTAGTGAAAATATATCCCTAATTAACTAGCCATATATGCAATAATTATATGTTAATTATGAAAATAGAGATAGATAAATATTCACGTCTAATAAGTTCTAAATGCACTGATTTTATGCTCTAAACTAGCTGTCAATTCCCTAACCAATTATTATTACAAGTCATTTTTCTTTAAATTCCCAATATTTCATAAGATTTTAAATTCCAAAACAGGGAATAAATATTCATAACCAAAAATGCAATAACAGATTTGTAAATAAAATAGAAACTCAATTTATTACACAAATTCAATTGAATATCTTAAACAATAATAATTGCCATCTAAACCACACATTCTATTCAACTCCTCTTTTACAAAGAAATGGATAAGAATAAGTGGTGTTAACTACAAATAAAATTCTTAATATAAACCTTTTATTTTATTGAAGAAATATAATTCGACCCAAAGAAGAAAGAGAAGGAAAATAGACTATGAAATTATTAAAAATTGCATAAATGAAACAAATTCCATCAAATTAATGTGGATAATTGGGAATCTCATCATAGAATTGACATACGAAATAAAACAGAATGTTGGGGGATTTTATCTACAATATTTTAAAAATCCTAAAATCCCTAAGACATATTCAAATCCCAAAAGAAATATACTAAACAATTGCAGAAAAGAAATACTAAGGTTTCCACTCACAAAATAGCCTTAGCTTCATTTTTCTTGGATTTGCATGCCACACAATCTCTTCCAGAATCTCTTTCTTCTGATATATACACACACACAAAAAATAAGCAAGAAGTATATATTTATTAGATTCAGAATAGTTGGAGGAGAACAGAATAAGAATAGGTTGAAGGAAGATGAAATTAATAGAAAATAGATTGGATCTTTAGCTAAATTATCGATGGAGTTTTCGAATCTAATTTGGAAAGGTAACAATGGCAGAGTTTCGCTATCGTTCCTAAAATATTTATGGAAGTCTAAGGTCTAATTATAGTGGTTGGAAATGCACCGGAATCGTTGAATGAGAATAGATTAAAAATGGATAAATTTAGAACGTACACCTCATCAAAATAGACTCCACAACAAGGAAGTGGTGGACCCCCATGCTCCAAGTGGTCGACCTATACGGTTGATCCCTTGAGGTGTTGGTCAACTTCTTCCCTTATTTTGGGAAGGTATTTATTTTATTTAATCATTGCTTGATTATTTATTGATTCCATACCCTAATTAACTTTTAACATTAATTTCTAATTTTTAACATTGCTTAACCCCCAAGTCTAATCATAATTAATTTCAAATTTGGGAATTAATTATTTATCTGAATCCTATTCAAATTATTATAAATATGGAAACTTAAATCGCTCATAACTTCTTCATTCGAACTCCATTTTTAGCATAATATATATTGAAATTAATCAGAATATCACCACGAACGCAATAGTATAACTTTTGTGGTCAAATTCAAATTTATATAAAATTTCATTTTCTACGTTATCAAATTTAATTTAATTTACTTCATCTATTTATGGTTCATTTTACAAGGTGTTACATTCTTCCTCAATTAAAATGGATTTCGTCTCGTAGTCTTTCGAGGGGCGAATAGTGTAACATGCAATAACATCCATGTTATACAACTATGTTATCTACACACCATCTACTTAACCAAAAACACAAAGTGATCATGTACTTTAGACATACTAAAATGAGCTCAGTCCTAGTCAATCCAAGTGTAATCATGTCATAAAAGTACGTATGCAAATACCCTATACATGCATAATTTTTTTTACATAAGTATGAAAAAATTGTTGCAACCATCCCTATTATCCAATCTAGCAACCACGATGCAACTAAAATCCTAATTTTGGAGCAAAATTTTCCAGAGAATGTTTTAGGAAAAAGAGTCCTCATGCCTCCCATCGGATTTTCTCACCATTGTACTCGAACCAATCTAATTTTTTGTTGCGGACCCTCCGAATACCATGCTCTACGATTCATGCAATGGCACAGGACACTATTGGCTCCGTCTTAAAACCCCCAATTGATTAGGCTCTACAACAATTTTTATGCTATGAAGGTTTTTCCTCAAATGAAAAATCATCATGGACTCCTACCAACATAAAAAATTTCTTGTTTTTCTGCCCATATTAAGAAGAAGGCCTAACAAATCTGGTGCGTAATTTCTATCCACCTAAATTGTATGGCTTCACATGCTTCCTAATCAATTCGGACATTCCAAAATTTTGCAATACAAATCTGGTCCGAGTAGAATTTATCGGTGGTTTTCCACCCACAATTTGACGATTTGCATGGCATCACTAAAAAAATGCTTCAATGGTGCCATATTAATTGTCCACTGATGACTACAATCCTATACGAACTCTACTAATGGTAAGCACAACTCCTAAGGTCCTTCAAAGTCCAAGATGCAAGTTCTCAATAGATTTTCCAAGTTTCCATCCATTCCTTCAGTTTGTCCATCGGTCTTTAGTTGGCAAGCGATGCTCTGATTCATCGAAGTTCCTAAAGCTACTAGAAAACCCCCCCAAATTCGCTAGTAAACTAAGGGTACCTATCACTAACGATGCAAAGTTCAACTCCATAAAGCAGTGTTGGAGTGCTACGGTTTCACTTCTAATGGAAAATTCCATCCACTTTCTTCTTAATCCTTGATCAATAGGAAATTCCATTCTCATTCCTATACATTATCTCTTTGTAACGACCCAAAATTTCACCACTTTAATTTTGAAATATTTAATTAGTTTTCAATATTCAAATAATAGATTTTATAACTAAAATAAAAATCTTTAAAATAATAAATAATGATGGTGAAATAGATTTTCAAATTTGTTTACAAAAATATATAGTTCGAAGAAAAATAGAAAATGTGGCCAAAATTTGTTTTTCGAATTTTTGATTTTTCATCGACTAAAAATCATTACAAACATTGCGAAATCTTTAGTGTAACCATACACATTTATAAAAAAGTTAAGTATATATGTATATTTGTTAGTGTGAGTAAATATTGTTACACCAAAAATCATCCTTTCGACTTTATCGGAACCGTTATGAGAATAAGTCAAAAAGGGATAAGTGAAGAAGGTTCCACCAAACCTTTCGAAGTAGTCAAAGGGATGCTGCCATCAAAGTATGGAAGCTTTAAAACCTTTTGAATGTGTCGGAAGGTCTCTACAACAAAGGTCCAATGAGTTCATACCTTTTGAAGGAGACAAAGGAGTCGAAAGCACACTTCCGCCTTCAATAATCACCTTTCGATTTGGTCATTTCATATGCTTGATGACCTTTCGATTAAGTCAAAGCAGCACCATTCGAAGACAACGACGACAACTACTTGCATATGAGCTATTACTCAATAAATTCACCTTCCGCCTAAGCCAAAGAGTCATAAACAAATGATGGTAGAGAAATAATTCAGAGCATACCTTCCGAAGAGATCGAAGGGATACAACAAGCAAAATGAGATGGCTCAAGGTCTTTTGGGAAGACTAAAGGTGTTATCCTGCAATGTCTAAGAAGTTCTTATCCTCCGGAGGATGCAAATAAGCGGAAGCAAGGGCGTACAACCCTACGACAAACTTTTCGAAAGCGCAGTAAGCCTTTCGGGACACATAATACACATGTAGGATACCTTTTGATGGTACCGAAAGGTTTAGATAAAAACAGCATTCATAAGTCAATGGAAAAAAACCTTCCACCATCACCTGGGGAAGATTCGACTTTCAGCAGTAGTCAAACAGGTAAAAAGCAACCTTCAGCCAAGGCAAAAGGGTTTATAAAGGCTATAAACCTTCTGGTGGGATCGAAAGGTTCACATGCTATGCATATAACAAACCTTCCGGTAAGGGCAGCAGGTTCCTAAAAAAATAAAGGAAAAGACCCTTCGGCAGCATTCAGCAGTCCATGATGATGCACAATAAACAAACCTTCTGTCAAGAATGGGAGGCTACAACCAGGTACAAGAAGCAACCTTCCAACAAGATCAAAAGGTTTGCAACTACATATAAGAGGCAACCTTCCATTCCTAATGAAGGCATAAAGTCGAGGGCAGCGCCGATTGCATCTATAATAAGACCCAAGGGGTCCTATCTTAGGGGATTTTTTACTCTTCTCATTCTCTTTTTGTAACTTCTAAAATCAAAGCTCTATAACCCTAATTGAGTAGTGATTTGGAAAAATTTAATAAAAAGAGAAGTCCATTCAAAGATTAGAGGGAAGTCTAGAATTGTTCTCTTTTTGTTTATAGTTTATATTCATCTTTGCTGGTTTAATCACAACTTGCAGGTATAATACTTCTAAAAGGTCCATATATTCAGAAACAATGATATTCTTTCTTGAGCAATCTTCATCACCCTTCAGAAACCTCTAGGTTGTGGCCTAAACCCTTCAAACCTAAAGGGAGCTTATCAGAATTGGTATCCACGGAACCTTCCAGAGCGATCAATCCTAAGGGTCAAATCTTTTTCCAAGTATCATAACCTGTCGGAGCCCATCAACCTTAGCATTAATCTGATTTCCAAACAGCGGCTTGTCCAACCTTTCTGCAAAGAACTAAGTTAACTCCCTAAGTAATATAAACTACGGAAATCTGATCCTGACCAGGGAAAAGCTTTCGGGGGGAGTCTTATAAAGATTGGCTTAGATCATGTACCCTTCTACATTAATTCAAAAAGACCGAAAAAACTTTTCTCTTTCCAAATCTTGTGTCTAAGCCTTCTTGACCCCAACAAGAGGTTAGGCTTTGAGTCTAATCCTAAGCAGAGAGGAAGAGAAAGTTCTACATACCATTAACCTTTCGGCATAGCTCTTATTAATCCTATCGCTCGAGATAGCATAAAGTTATCAGCTGGACATTTGTCATTTCCCCTTTAGAGATCCCATCTTCCACCTTTTCTCAGTAACTTCACCTACTTGGACTTATTAGAGTGTCGATCATAAATTTGTTAAAATTTTTGGTGCTAGAAGGAGGGATTAAACCTCTGTCTTAATCGATTCTCTAACACTACAGCTTTCTAACTCTCATTAGACTAGTTCCACTTTAACTTCACTTACTTTGGTTTCATAATGGATAAGACATTTAAGAGGTCTGAACAAGGATCTTTTGAACCACACTTAACAAAGCTTTCGTATGTGAATGCCAAAGAATCCAATCAGGATGGTAACAAAGGTTAAGACTTGAGGTCTTGAAAATTATAAATGGAAAGAAGGCAGATTCTTATGACCCTGAGAAATAGGGCTTAAATCCTTCCCACGTGGGACCGTGTAACGACCCACACTTCGGAAGGTTTAAATCGACGATAATCCACACACGTCCGACTTAAAAAATCCAAAATGTAGATAGTCAATGGGGTTAAATAAGAAAAATAAGAAGAGAAGAAGAAAACAAAATACAGAATCTCACAACGGAATGATAAAATATAATCATCAAATAAACAATTAATAAAGATATAACTATACATTTGATTTTAAATCAATACACATTTATCATGGTTATATATAAATACATCAGGAATGAATGATCAATATAGCAGAATAGCATGATGTATGGAATAGTAATAATAATATACCAAGCTTCGTCTTCGTCCTCCACAGAATAGTCTTCGATGCGCTGAAAATTCAGGACTGACCCGAGCGAAATGAAAAGACAAAACAATCGAGTCAGGACTAAAATACTCTTATGTAAGTCAAATCAACATCACAAATATGAGTGCAATAACTTAAGAGATGTTACGGGATTTTCCATCTCCTAAGGATCCGTTAAACTATTTATATATAATAGTATAAGCTATAATAGATAATGTCTATCAGTAAAATAAATATCAACATAGCATTAAGGATTTACATTGATTCACCTCAACACATTTTTACAGTTTTAAACCAAAATCGTAATGGACTCGTATAGGGAAAAATATGACATGGCACGTGAGGCAATGCCCATGGTAGGATTCTACCAGTTTACCCTTTCTGGCTGGTCGTAACCCATCCTTGGCAGACCGTGACAATCAATCCAAACGACAAATAAGGTGCACCCAACAAATCCGACACAACAATAGTAATACGAGGGATCAACGTCGGTAGAGGTAGCTAGCCTCAATGGCCAAACATAGGCTCCTGTTTTAGTCATCTTTATTTTGACACAAATGTCAAGGCTATCCACCATCGTTCTCTTAATTCATTTCAATAAATTTCGTCAATTCAACCACTACATTCTGGATATCATTCATCGCGTACACGGTTGTCAAAATGGTTTCAACATTGAAAGAGAGTATTTCAATAAGAGACCCTGGTCTCTTTAACAACCAAACTTCATTTTACACACCGGTTGGTTCTTTTACATTTCAAAACTGTTCGTACTTGATATCAAAATAACATATTCGTTTCACAAAAATCAAACCATTTTTGAAATCATCATATTTACTTAAAAATCACATTTTTACTTCAAAATGTCAAATTCAACTCGATATATCGATTTCTCTTCAAAACTTGGTTCGTATTGCAGTTTTGATTATAATGCACTTTAATCCAAAACATAAGATTTAAATATAAATATTTCACCCTTTTTACCAGCTTGAATTTTTAGAAAATAGTTTAAAATAGTTAAAAGTAGTTAAAATAGTTTAATAGAAAAAATTTAAATAGTTAAATCGAAGATAATTTTTAATATTAAAATAGTTTTCATAGTAAAATAGTTTGGAAAATAAAATAACTGAAAATTTTAAAGAATAAAGAATTTGAATCATTTATACTAAAATATTAATAAAAAAATTCCAAAGTCAAACCGGTCAACTTCCCAATTTCCTACCCAAAACAATTCCAAATTTTGTTTCGATTTAACCGATTCAATTTTTATTCCAACTCGAATAAATTTTGATTCCATATAAATTTCGATTTCAATTCACAAATTCATTTCACTTTCAATTTCAATTACCAAATTAATTTAAATCCCAATTTCAAATTAATTTCCAATTTCATATTCTATCTTTAATATTTTGATTTAAAAAGTTAAATCAAATTCACTTCCAATATCAAATTTTTCTAAGAAAATCCAAATTTCAAATATAATTTAGTTCCAAGCTCAAATTTGAAATATCATTACATATCACTCTTTACTTAGCAATATTCGAAGTTCGAATAAAAGCCAATCCTTTAAAACAAAACCATTTCTAAAATTTATGATGTATTTCATTTACAACTAAAAAATTAAACTTCGACTAATTAAACAATCTCATTTCCCAAGTTTAAATTCCAACATTTCAAGCTCCAATTCAAAATAATTCAAATTCCATAAATTTGCGTTTTAGTCTAAAATTCAATTCATTTAAACGATTTCAAACAAATTTTAAATTCATTTAATTCAACCAACCTGGTGTCTATATATAATTTTCTAATCTAGGGCCAAGTGGATAATTATTTCACTTTAATTTCAAAGATGGATATATTTCATTTAAATCCAAATAGATATCGTAGGTATATATCATTTCAACTCATTTTCTTAATTTATTCGAAATAATTTAATTTACTGATTTATATACCATAAATTATATACAGGATGATAACATGAAGTATCAATCTAAACAAACATCTAAATTAACGGCCAATAGCGTCCATCACAAATAATCATCCATACAGTCAATATAATTCACAACAATTTATAATTATCAATTAGAGTATAATAATGCCAATTAGATTTGAATTTATTTTAACAGTCAATTTAAATCCTATAAATTAATTTATATATCCATATAATGATAATTAAACCTACTAAACAACGGCCAATAAATTTCATATCACATCAGAATATAAATTTAACTAACAAAGAAATTATTTTAGTCAATTATGAGCATAAAACACTCACCTTTCTATTTGAACTGAAAATATCTTTAGCTTCAAATAAATTCGACTTCCACTCCAAGTTGTAGCCATCGATGATACGATCCCCATGCAATTTGTTTCACCCGATCCCGATCTCTTACAAGAGAAATACAAATTAATAAACCGGCAAATCGAATTTAAATTTAAATCTACCAACTTAGTTAATTAAAATTCTAATTACCCTGATTAATCAGCTTAGGCCGAAACTATCTTCCCCGTAATCACCAGAACCGACTTCCACCTTAAGCGCGCTGTCACTCCACGTAGGATGAACGCGACATTTTTTTTCAATCACAAATCGATGCCCATTCAAAACCCTAAGCTCAGCTGCCATCATCGATTGCAATCGCCGTTTCCCTTACATCGAAATCGCCAGAGCCAGAGCCTCATCATCGACCTCGTGTTGCTCGCAACTGAGCCGCGACCCTCCCAGTGTAAATACCTCGCTGTGTTGTCTCCTTCACCTTTGCGTGTCGCGCGCCATCGATAAACCTAGTCGCGACCAATTATCTTTTCTTGGTCGTTTTTTCGAACGAGACTCCTTTTTTTTAAAGTCTTCGATCGTTCTTTTTTCTTCTTCTGGTGATTGATATAAATTAAGCTCGATTCGAAAATGAGGGTAGTGGGAGAAAGATACAGCAGTGAAAAAAGGGGACGTGGGTTTGACTTGTTCGAAAAAGGGTGATGTAATATTTTATTATTAAATTCTGACGTTTAACGTTCGAAATTTCTCGAGCCCCAAACAAAACGTGTAGCCTAGTGTTTATAATATTTGACCCCCATTCCGAACACAATGGAGTTAGTCCCAAGGTCTAATTCGATCGTATGTGAAAGTCAAAGTCAATTATTTTGATTAAATTCGAAATTAAATTTCTATGCGTTTCAAGCTCGCACGGCCAAACAATAAGTCCAAACGCTGCGAAACTTAAAATCCCACAATAACTCACAATTACGGATCCGATGAAACTTGTTTCGTCGATGTCCGAGACAGTGGCCAAAATGACTACTTTAACTCATTAATTAAAATATAAAATTTTCAACTTTAATTATTCACATTTTAATCCAATTTATATATTAACAATCTTCGTTTATATTCTGAATAACATTTAAAGCAAATCCCGATATCATTTTCCATCGTCTTAAATCCAAAATCAAATTATTCAAATAATTTTCAAAAATTAAATTTTAAACAATTTAATTATCCAATAAACCAATATAAATAAATCAATAAATTTTAATTCTAACCATTTTACCCAATAATCATCTAATTTCAAAATTTAAACTAGTTAAAAATACGAGTCGTTACATAGTCCCCTACTGAAAACTTTTCGTACTTGAAATGGCGTTAAGTAAAGAAATTAACACACGATGGATTTTATTTAAAAAAAATCACTTATAAACCATAACAATCTTATTTGCGAAACTAATAGTATGCTTCGATTATGCCACTTCGATATCAGTTTTACGAAAAATATAACTTACATATATAAACAAGTTATAAAATTTTAAAACTCCAAAAAAATTTCTAACTCCCAGATTTACAGAAAATTTCGGCAGAGTCTCCTTTGCACGACACGATCAGAAAATTTTTACAATTTAATATATAATACAAATATAACCAATAAACATCAAATATACATCTTATCTCAATGATGAGGCATACCGAAGGGCAAAAATGTAAAATTGCGATATTTAATCCAAGATACGTACCTTATTATTTACAATACGAGCGAGTTCGCTCGTATTAAGCAAGAAAAACCATATAAATCCGTGTATACGCCTCCAAACGGTCTTCGTATGTACCTATCTCAACTCAATTTAAGATATGAGTTGCATATAATGGTATAAAAGCATATATAAGTCTAATATAACCACATAACCTGAATTTTTGAGTCCAAACAATATATACAAGCACAAATACGCAACATACAACAACCATATGCAATCAAAACAGAAATAACAGTGATTTGAAACAAAAGAAACCTTCCAACCATTAATATTCACCCGATTAATCCAATTTATTCATAACCGTGTGAATTTACATTATCCAATATCAATTTTTTTTAATTTATATTCTTTATTTCTTATTAACATTCATTACATTAACGTGGTAATTGATTCACTTAAATTTTATTTGTATTCAACTAAATTCATGTTCAATTGATTTTTCATTTAATTTATTTATTTCCAATTCATTTGCATGTAATTACCAATATTAATAAATTTATATTCTATTAATTTACACTCGATTATAGTTACATTTTTTCTACACTTCATTATCTTACTCCAATAATTCATATAATTAATTACACTTAAGAAGTAACTTAATTCCATAACACATTCCATACTTTTTACATTGATTCACAACCACCAATTAATATTTATTTCATTAATCATACAGATTTATATTTAATTCATTTACTTTTAATTTATTGACATTCAACTAATTTAGTTTCAACCCATTTTCTTCCAATCAATATTGCATTCATATTTGATTTATTACAGTTCAATATATACTTACATTCAATCAATTTGTTTCAATTATTCATTTTTGTTTCATCCACTTTTATTTGGTTTACATTCCATTGATTTCTTCTAATTTATCAACATTCGTTACAAATTCATTATATTAAATTCAATTTGTGAAATTCCAATTCGTTTCATTTTTTTGTTTAACCCATTTCATATAAATTCATTTATAAAAAAAAATTCCACTTAACCATGCTTAAGTTAAATCTATTTTATTTCCACTTAGTATATATTTTTATTTTTATACTAACGTCATTTACAATTCATCTAAATTTATTATAATAATTTATACAACACAATCATGGTTATTATTATTACTTCGTGCCTTGATTTATTATTAATTCATTGGTTCACTTTGTCTTTTTAAATTCATATTATTAACTAACAAAAGTAAATTCAATTTACATCACAATTCATATAAATAATTATTATTTTTCAATCAATTCATTTAACCTTTCTTAAGTTAATTTTAATTTATAATTTATAATTTATTCCAGTAACTTATTCCATACTATATTAGTTAACATTAAATTTTTAAACTCATTCCTCTTGCATTTTTTATCCAGTATAGATTAAATTCGATTAACCAACTTAATTTATTTCGTTTATTTTTATTCAATTCTTTACAAACTTAAATTACATTTCATTTAAAAAAATCAAGTCCGTATTCATTTTTAAATCACTTTATAGCTCAAATGAAATTAATCCACTTTACTAATTGTTATTTCCTCTTTTCTGGCGACCTAAAGATGGCCGACCTAACAGACTCAAAGAGATGCCGACCTAAGGACTAAAGAGATGTCGACCTAAGGACTAAGGGGATACCGACCTAAGACTCAAAGAGATGCCGACCTAAGGCTTAACAGGGATGCCGACCTAAGGCCTAAGGGGTATGCCGACCTAATACTTCAACAAGTATGCCGACCTAATACTTTAAGAAGGATACCGACCTAACAGGCTAAGAGGGATGCCGACTTAATACTTTAACACCGTTGCCGACCCAACTGCCTAAAAAACAGAATGCCGATCCAAGATAGCTACCGACCCAAGATAGCTACCGACCTAAGTCGCAGCTGACCTATGACTAATGTTAAGTCGTTCACGACCCAAGCAAAGGAAGACAAGTTCAATGCAGCTACTTGGCACAGTGGCTTCTTGACTCGTATGCGATCCAGTTGCCAGTTAACTCATTCACGACTCACGACCTAACTTGAGTCGTCCACGACCTAAAGCTACTAGATGTAAGCTCGACGCCGTATTACTGATACGAGGTTATGTTGACTCGGTGGCGACCTGGGACTTCTGCAAATGAACCTATGTGAAACCATAGAGGGGCCAGATGAGTCGGCCACGACTTGCCTTAGACCGGTCACGACTTACGACCTAAGGGGGGCATTCCCCTATAAATACCAACCTACCTCAAGCATGAAGGGGACTTTTGAGGGGCCGATCTCTTGAAGCACCAATACTCTGCTGAATTCTCGACCCACTCAACACTTCAAGTACGAAAGACATCTCAACTAACTTCGAGAGGAAATCTAACACAATCTACATGGATTTAAAGAATTCTTCTACATCAAAGTTCTAGTTGTTTGTCTCATCGGAATTGTAATTGAAGATTGTTGTAAAAGTTGTAATCAATTCAGTAATAAAGAGAGTTAAGTGGACGTAGGCTTACCCTAAGCCGAACCACTATAAAAACTGTTGTTTTTTCTGCTTTTTCTGTGGTTTCTCTACTTGTTTGTAGTTCCCGTGTACACGGGTGGTGCTTTCACTCAACTTCAATCTACACCGGGGTGTTAGCGTCTGATTTTTACCTTAACATTTTTGGTGCTTTCACGAAGAACCCAACTCAGGAAACTTCCACCATTGCTCTACAAAGGATTGTTGAAAGGATTTCTTTTAAAACCAGAAGTTTATTGGAAATAATGGCTCCTGGGAGAAAACGAAGCTCTGTAAGATCCGACAATGTTCAAGAGAACACCGCTACCTCTCCTCCTTCAAGTCAAGCAGCTCCAACAGTTGGAGTTACACGAGCAGAATTGGACGCCGTAGTTTTGGGATTGAATCAGCAATTGAATGCTCAGAATGCGCAGTTGGAAGCCCAGAATGCCCTGATCTTGAGTAAGCTGAATGATCTACTAGGGGCAAATCGTCAACCGGTTAATAATGATGGGAACCCTACTGCGGGAGTTCAGGATGTTGAAGGGAACATTTCTCAAAGAGCCGCAGACCCTGTAGAAAGGACTCCTCCTCAAGCTGGGGGATCAGGACCGCAGCCGACCCTCCGTGAACGACTGTCAAGGCAGAATTCAGAGAGAGTGGCTGATGTGTGCCCTTCAGAGCCTGTAAATGATGAAGAGTATTTTTCGGGTATGGTTCGTCAAATCATGAAGGAAAGTATGCGAAGAGATGAAGATGAGAAAGAGTGGGGATTTGCTCCAAGCAAAACTCCATTTACTGAAAAGATCTTGAAGGCAGAGTTCCCAAGGAAATTCGTTCCCCCTACTATTCAGGCTTACAAGGGGACGAGTGATCCTAACAAGTTTCTGTATAAGTACGACTGGCATATGACTGGTGCCAGGGCGTCTGATGAAATTAAATGCCGATACTTCCCGGTTTATCTAGAAGGTGTAGCTCTATTGTGCTTTACAAAGCTGCCAGTCAGGTCCATCGATCAATTCTCCGATTTGACCAGGAAGTTCAAGGAGCAATTTCGATTGTATGCTTCTAAAGCAAAGGATATAATGTCGCTATCAAGTCTAGAGCAAAATCCGGGAGAATCTATCAGGTCGTTTTTGAATCGCTTTAACATAGCATTGGCTAAGGTAGATAATGCTGAGCCACGCATGGTCCTGACATACTTGATGAGGGCGGTTGACAAATCGAGCGAATTTGGAAAATGGTTGAAAATGAAAGAACCAACCTCGCTCGACAAATTCTACAAGAAAGCGGATGAATTCATGCGTTTGGAGAGCCTCCAAACACCGGCTAAGGTGGTATCAGCGGAAGCCGGGAACAATGGTGCTGCTTCGAATAAGAAAGAACCTAACACTCAGAAAAGGGGAAATGATGGTGGAAAGAAACCGGGAGATGCTAAGAAAGGCCGTTCTTTCAATTTCACACCCTTGACCGATACCCCTGAAAACATCTTCTTTGCAACCAAAGATGATGTCAATTATCTGACACCACCTAAAATGAGAGTTGCGATTAAGATGGAAAAAAGTGGAAGGTTCTGTCGGTTCCACAACCAGCCCGGCCATGACAACAACGAATGCCGTTAGTTGAAAGAGGTGATTGAACAACTCTTGAAGGAAAACAAACTCCAGCAGTATGTGAAAAGGAACAAAAATGCCCCAGCTTCGTCAACTCAAGGACAATAAGTTCCCGCTCACCGTTCTGCCTCAAGTGAGAAGGCCTGGAACATGAATCGGAAAGGCCTGTCATCAATATAATAACTGGAGGACCTCACCCAGCAGGCAAAAGCTGGGGCGAGATGGAAAGGTATGCCTGGGCCTTGAGGCATGTACCAGCTGAAGAGAATGTTTTTGTTTTAGAGAATGATGCGCCTTTAAAACAACAAAAGACTTCCACAGATGATATTGTGTTCAGTGCCAGGGATTCTTTGGGCATTGAAGCTCCGACCAGAGATCCTTTGGTCATATCCGCTGGTATTGGGCCGGCAACTGTGAGGAGAGTTCTAGTTGATTGTGGAGCTTCATGTAACATCCTCTTCAAGAGACCTTCGATCAAATGAAAATTCCAATGGCTGACGTTCAAGCTTCATCACTTAAGATTGCTGGGTTTGTTGGAGAACCCAAACAGCCGATTGGGACCATAGATTTGTTTGTAGAACTTGGAAAGGGACTGAGAAGGTGGCCCGAAAGCAAACCTTTATAATTGTTGAAGAATTCTCTGCCTACAATGCCTTTTTAGGCCGACCGACTCTTGCTGCGTTCAAAGATGTTCTTGCCCCATGGTGTCTGACTCTAAAATTCCCCATAGATAATGGAGTTGGTGTGATTAAGGGAGACCAAGATGCGGGGCGAGAATGTTACTTTGCAGAGTTGCGAGAATCAAGGAAAAGAGAAATGGGAAAAGGTGCGGCGGCTCCAGTCCGCGTTAAAGAACCAACCTTGTAGCAATTACAGGGTGCACCCTGCACTGGCGAATGTAGTGGTGCACGAAGAGAGATGGATCCAAGGAAAGCCAGTGCAGGGGAGAATAGGGTAGTACCGGTGGAGGTAACAGTGCCGGTGCCCGTTGACCCAAAGGACCCAAATAAAGTGCTTAATGTGGGTTCGCAGCTCAACACAACAGTCCAGAATGTTCTGATTTCATTTTTGAAGTCTAATTTGGATGTATTCGCTTGGACTCATGCTGACATGTGCGGAATATCCCCAGAGATTGCAGTACATACACTGAACATTGATCCAAAGTTTACACCTGTGAAACAGAAGAGAAGGACTCAGGGTCTTGAGAGAACGGCAGCGTTAAAAGAGGAAGTGGATCGGCTCATGGAGAACGGTTTCATCAAAGAATCTACCTATCCAGATTGGGTATCAAATCCAGTGCTGGTGAAAAAGACTAATGGAAAGTGGAGAGTATGCATTGATTTTTCAGATCTGAACAAAGCCTGCCCCAAAGACTTTTTCCCGCTGCCCAGGATCGATCAGTTGGTGGATGGGACGGCAGGACACGAATTGTTATCTTTTATGGATGCATACTCCGGATATAACCAGATTATGATGATGAGCCAAATCAAGAGGATACTAGTTTCATCACAGATGTTGGACTCTACTACTACAAGGTCATGCCTTTCGGACTCAAGAATGCAGGGGCGACTCACCAAAGGCTTGTTAATGCCATGTTTAAACCACAGATTGGCAAGACAATGGAAGTTTATGTTGATGATATGCTAGTAAAGTCTAAGAAAGCAGTGGACCATATGGATCACTTGAAGAGATGTTTGCAGTACTCCACAAGTACTGAATGAAGCTTAATCCCTTAAAATGTTCATTTGGAGTGGAGTTCGGAAAGTTTTTGGGTTTCATTGTGAGCGCTAGGGGCATTGAAGCCAATCCGGTTCAGATCACTGCCCTGAGAGAGGTTAAGGCTCCTAGAACGGAGAAGGAATTGCAAAGTCTCAATGGAAAGGTTGCTGCTTTGAGTCGGTTCATTTCCAAAGCTACTGACAAATGCATTCCATTCTTCGATGCTCTGAAGAAAGGAAGGAGAAACTTTGAGTGGACTCCTGAATGTCAGAATGCATTTGATGAGTTGGTTCGTCATATGGAAGTGCCTCCGATACTTTTAAAGCCTGACAGTGGTGAAGATCTCTTCGTATATTTGGCAATTTCGTCTCATGCTCTCAGTGCAGTGTTGGTACGGGAAGACGCAAGGATTCAACGCCCAGTCTATTATATCATCAAAAGATTCACTGGGGCAGAGATGAACTATTCAAGATTAGAAAAGCTCGCCTATTGTCTGTTAATCGCATCAAGAAAATTGAGGCCGTATTTCCAATCTCATCCCATCAAAGTCCTCACTGATCAACCTCTAAAGCAAGTCCTATTCCGTCCTGAGACTTTGGGCCGTCTTTTGAAATGGAATATTGAACTCCGCCAATATGACATCACTTACCATCCACGAAAAGCAATTAATGGACAAGCTTTGGCAGATTTCATCGCAGAATGTACGGATAAGGGTGATAGTGAGGAAGAAGTCACTGATAGCGTCCTAATACAATGGAAATTGTATGTCGATAGCATAAGGAATGGTTACTGTTCTGGACCAGGGGTTGTCCTTGAAACCCCCAGAGGGGCGATCGCTATGTTATGCGCTGGGACTAGAATTCCCTTCGACAAACAATGAAGCTAAATATGAAGCTCTCATCGCTGGTCTAAGGATCGCTAAAGAACTAAACATCAAGGCATTGCAGATCTTCGGTGATTCTCAACTTATTGTTTGCCAAGTAAAGAAGGAATTTCAAGCTAAAGGAGGGAATATACCCGCCTATTTATCAAAAGCCTGGGAGCTCCTTCAAGATTTCGACTGTTACTCAATAAACCATATACCCCGCGAAGAGAACATGAAAGCGGATTCTCTTGCAAAGTATTCGAGTACTGGTGAAGCTCAACTACTGGGATTTGTTCCCGTCGAAGTCTTGTCAGCTCCAAGCACAGATGAAATGGATGTTGATTGGATTATGAGTGTATCCCAAGAACGAGAATCATGGATGACTCCGGTACTTGAATATTTACTCAATGGTTCTTTGCCAGAAAGTTCAAAAGAACGACAGAAGCTCATAAGGAAAGCCTCCAGATATATAGTTCAAGATGGTCGTTTGTACATACGAGGATTTTCAATGCCATTACTCCGATGTGTGACAAAGGAAGAAGCTAAGACAATTCTCACTGAAGTACACGGAGGGGAATGTGGGGATCATACAGGTGGTCAAACTTTAGCAAAGAAAATCCTCCGTTATGGATACTTTTGGCCAGAGATTAATCATGATGCTGCTGACTATTCCCGAAAGTGTGATAAATGCCAGAGATTCGCTAAAATTCCTAGAGCACCTTCCACTGAGCTAACACAAATGGTCAGTCCATGGCCGTTTGCTATCTGGGGAATAGATCTCATTGGGCCTTTGCCGATTGCCAAATCAGGGGTTAAATATGCTATCGTGGCTGTTGATTACTTCACTAAATAGGCTGAAGCCGAAACATTGGCTACTATTACCTCTAAGAAAATAATAAGTTTTGTAACTAAAAATATCATTTGCAGGTATGGTGTGCCTCAGAAGATAATCACAGACAATGGTACTCAGTTTGAAAGTGAGGAGTTCCAAGATTTCTGCAAACGATTCAAGATCCGAAAAAGCTTCTCAGCAGTGGCCCATCCGCAGGCAAACGGGCAAGTGGAAGCAGTAAACAAAATCATCAAGTCAACCATCAAAAAGCAGCTGGAAAAAGCAAAAGGTGGTTGGGTCGATAAGTTACCGCTTGCACTATGGGCATACAGGACCACTCACAAAACTGCGACTGGGCATACTCCATTTTCATTGGCATACGGATCAGAAGCGATGATTCCAGTGGAAACTGAAGTCCCCTCACACAGAAGGATCCATTTTGATCAAAATGAGAATGAAAAATTGCAATTGGAAGCACTTGACCTCCTCGATGAAAGAGGAGAAGAGGCAAGGCTCAGAATTGCAGCTCACCGGCAAAGAATAGCCAGGCACTTCAATTCCAAAGTTCGTCAGCGTAGCTTTGAAGTTGGGGACTTAGTCCTGAAGAGGATCATGACAGCCATAGGTGTGTTTGGACCAAACTGGGAAGGGCCGTATGTTATTGGCGCAAAACTTCTTGATGGCACATTCAAACTCACAACCGTCGAAGGAGAACCAATCCCAAGAGCTTGGAACAACAATCATTTGCGTCCCTATTTTACTTGAAAGCATTGCTGAAATGTTGTAAAAATAATTATGAATATATGATTATTGTATTGAAAGCAATTGTAAAGCAAGTGAATAATGAAAAGCTATAAAGTGGATGTAGGCCCAGCTTTTGGCCGAACCACTATAAATCTTGTGTTCTCTACTATTATAAACTGCTTTGTTTTATTTCGACATATAAAATACATTAACTGTGTTACTAAAATGTCGATTTAATAATGCAGGCCACAAAGACAAAGCTTATCCATCGCAAGACCAAGCGATCTCCGACATCACTCAGCAAGCAAACATCAAACCATTCAAAATTTCCATACTCAAATCCTACAAAAGAAGTGCTTCGAACAAAAGTTGGCAATGTGGATGGAAGTGGACCATTTCTAACTAACTGCAAATGTTTGAACAAACAAACAACCAGTTAAATAGCCTGTGTCTACCACCACCAACTTGCTTAACTATGAAGTATATTTCTTTGGATAAGGGAAATTATTGGCAACTAAAAAGTGGTGACACTTGCAAAGGACAACGGGGATCGCCAACATGAATAGATGGCAAAGAGACATGGGCGAGCAAGCGTCAATCAGCAAAAGACTTCTTCGGAGGCACAAGCCCTCTTCGGAGGCACAACTCTTCGAAGGATAAAGACCTCGAGCGGGCCTAGCCAGAAAAAGAGAGATCTTTCTCGATACAAAGTTGTAGAATGATCGGTCGATACACTCCCGTGAATCCGTCCAACCGAGAGAAAGAAACTCCAAACTTCCAGGCAAAAGCCCTACTCAGAGGCACACGTTTCACCGAGATTGAAATAAAACTTCCAGGTGTTGAAACGTGAAAAGCCCTCTTCGGAGGCCCATTTCACCACAGTTGAAATGCTAAAAGACCTCGAGCGGGCCAAACCAGAAAAAGAGAGATCTTTCTCGATACAAAGTTGCGGAATGATCGGTCGATACACTCCCGTGAATCCGTCCAACCGAGAGAAAGAAACTCCAAACTTCCAGGCAGTAACCCTACTCAGAGGCACACATTTCACCATGATCGGTGATACACTCCCGTGAGACGAAATGTGAAAAGCCCTCTTCGGAGGCCCGCTTCCTAGCGAACAGGAAAAAAAATAAAAGCCTCTCCCAAGAGGCAGAAACAAAAAGACCTCTTCCCAGAGGCACAACCAAACAAAAAGACCTCTTCCCAGAGGCAGAAACAAAAAAGACCTCTTCCCAGAGGCAGAAATAAAAAGACCTCCTCCCAGAGGCACAATCGAACAGAAAGACCTCTTCGGAGGCACACGTTTCACCGAGATTGAAATAAAACTTCCAGGTGTTGAAACGTGGAAAGCCCTCCTCGGAGGCACAACTCTTTGGAGGCACACGTTTCACCGAGATTGAAATAAAACTTCCAAGTGTTGAAACGTGAAAAAGCTCTCCTCAGAGGTACAACTTTTCAAAGAAGCATTTCACCAGAAATGCAAAGCAAAGATCAGAAATCCCTCCACCGAGGCGTAATTAAAAAAAGAAAGAAAAAAAGCCCTCTTCCAAGGCACACTTTAGCTTTCAAAGGAAGATTGGTTCTTCTATTCTTGAAAATACTCTTCCTCAAAAAGAAGTTAAAGTACCCTTCAGAGGCCCGCTTTACCACATAGGAGAATTCACTTGGCAAAAATGTGTGAAAACACAAAAGAAAAAGTGATATCTTCGAAGGATGAAGCGTAGAAACTCATATGGAGTGAACTGTACTCTATTTCGAGCAGAATAGTATTCCTCCAAGTATGGAATAGTTATTCTCCAGAAAATAAGAGTATAAATCCCCTCAGAGTATAAAATATTGCAACGATCTTATGGTATAGGGGCAACATGGTATAGCTACATTGGTAAAAATTACGCTCGAACAACATACCACAAGCTCACTGCAATATCATATAAAGAAACTTGTACGAAAATGAATAGTAAATGCATTCTTAGATACAGATAGAAGTTTGTACAAACAAAAAGAATCAATTTATTCAACACTGTCAAAATTTTGTACAGGTACAGGTTTCAAAATAAAAAGAAAAAGAAAAGCGGAGGCCGGTACCCGCACAATCTCCGGCCAGTACATGCAAAAAGCAAAAAGTAAAGATAAATCGAAGCAGGACCCCTTACTTCTTCTTGCCACCACCCTTAGAGCCTTCGCCTGACCTAATAGGCAGCTTTTCAGGACGGCTTGGGAGAGTCGGGGATGAAGGAGAAAGGGTTACTGCCGGATCAACTGTCGTTTCCTCTTCAGAAACAAGAATGCCTTTCCTTCTCTTCTTGGAAGTGGCACGCTTCCTCCTTCTCCTGGAAGAAGACTCACCTTCCGGAGTTACAAGAGCAGATAATTTTATGTTATCAGAAGTGGTTCGCTCCGGAGACTCATTGCCTTCTCCAAGCCCTTCTTCCCCGTGTTCTTGAGAAGCAATAGGATCATCTAAGCCATGAAGAGCTTCTATTTGCTCCTCTTGCGACCCGGGTTGAGAGGCGGACGGAGGAGTGACCTGGAGAGCCGAAGGAGGAATAATTGGAGGAGGGGAAGTTTGAACAATGCTCGATGCTTTCTCTACAGAAGAAAAGAAGTTAAAGTCAGTAAAGAGAGAAGATAAAGGCTCATTGAGGTTCAGGAAATAGTCGAGAAGCTCATCGAACTCATAAGAAGCAAATGAGTAGTCTACTTGGACAAGATTAACAGTAGAGTTACCTGGAGAAGTTGGCTTCCTGATATCGACCTCATAGGCCTGTGCTTTGGCGCACTCTTCACCTTCATCTCTACCCTGCGTACTTGTAATCTCAGTTGTAACTTTGACCGGGGATGGAGAATGAGAACTGGAGCCAATAATGTCGATTTCAGCCGAAGGTGAAGGCTGGACTGGAATAGTTGAAGTAGTTTTTCCTAAGCGTTCCCCTTCGGCCATCTCGGCTCTTAATTTTGCAAGTTGTTCTTTCCCCTTGGCGAGAGCGGCGCGAGCGTTGTCATCTTAGTAATGCTCCTCAAGAGCTAATTCGGCATAGCCAGCACCTTTACTGCCAAGCATGTCAAGTGCGGCCTCCCACACTTCAGCCAGAGTAATTTCGTACTTGGGACCTAGGAAGGCGAGGCTGCCGCGCCCCAAGACGCTATGCAGGTAGAAGTCAAACAGTGTCGAGCTGATGTTGGTTTTCGTTGCCTCATGAGATTCTTCAGCTGCAATTTTACCGGCAACGGCCTCATCACGCTCTCTTTCAGTCTTGGAAAGTTGAAGCTTTAGCATTTGAATTTCCACCTCCTGAGAGTTGACTTTCTCCCGTAACTCTGTAACCTCAGCACGATACCTTCCCGCTGTTTTCTGCTCAGCTTCAAGTTGTGCTTCGGCATGACGTTGAGCAGCGTGAGCATCGCGAACTTGCTTTTGAAGTACTTCTTCTTTTTGAGTATATGTGGTAGAAGAAGTAGCAAGCTCTTGTTTAAGTTCCTCAACTTTCGCTTCACGCTCTTCATTGTAAGTAGTGATGCTCCTCATTTCGATATCATGCTGCTCAAGAACCTTCTGCCATTCGGCCTTATCATTCTCCATAGTAAGCATGGCCTCTATATTCGCACGGTTGACCCTTTGAAGCTCGTCAACAAGCTTTTGCCAGTTCGACATCCTTTCAATATCAAGCCTGACGACATCGAGATTTCGCAGCATGGCAGGCTTGTCTATAGGGACCAAGTCAAGATCGAACCGCACTCCCTTCAGGCACCAGTGCGGGAACCGGCTTTGCAGAGTAGCCGGGCCTGATCCAACTTGGAATTTAGGCCTGCTGATTATTGTCTGAATGTCTGTCTTCCCGAGAGCAGGAGAGCCAGAAGGAATGTCAAGTGAGACGGGGGCAGTTACCTTTTCAGGAGTGGTAGAAGCATGCTTTTCACCGTGCCGGGCACGCTTGCTTGGGTCCTCAACTATGTGGCTTTTTCCTCGATCATCATGCGACTTTCTCTTGTGAGAATCGTCACCTCTCTGGGAAGAATCGTAGCGCTCCTCCTTTTCTTTCCTCTCATAACGCTCTTCTTGAGCCCTCCTCTCCTGAGCCTTTCGGGCGGCTCTCTCCTCATCGGTTTCTCTGTGAACGGGAAGGTAACGCCTATAATCATATTGACTACGCCTTCCATAGCGCTAAAAGTCATCATAGTAAGAGCCGCTGCGTCCCATCGGAGAATCTGAAATAAAAAAGGGGAGACAAGTCTTAAAGGTCTTCAAAGAAAAGAAGTGTAACTGTAGAATCTTCAAAGTACAAAGAATTAAATGTATGAAAATGCCGAAAGATTCTAAGTGTGTGTGATGTGCAAACTACGCGCATCAAACTACGAACCACTCTTCGATTGCGGAGTAGTTGTGGGGGTGGTAGTTAACGTCAACTCTTGGGTCGACGGAGCTTGTTGCAAGGAAGAAGTCGCTTCCACTACTGAAGAAGAAACCCTAGTAGTGATAGGGTCGTCTTTAAAGATCTCATGTGAGGTGGCGAAGAGGTCGCTCAACCCTTCGAAAGTGTCGTCCCCGCTCTGCCTAACAGGGCTTGTTTTCCTGGCTTCTTCGCCGGACTTCTGCGAATGTTGGGGAGATCCCTGAGGCTCTTCTTCCTCAATAACTGGGGCAAGTGTGAATTTGCCAAATGACCCCGCAACATCGACAATAGTAGAGCATTTCACTAGAGAAGCTTCGAAAGCGGGATCTTTTGGTACGGGTGCGTCAGAAGAAACCGGGGCATCTGATGCTCTAGCCGGGGAGTCTGGGATCTCATGAGGATGTGTAGAGCGAGAGATGTGTAAAAGCCCGTACTGATACAAAAATTCATCCCTCAACAAAAACTTTGCACTTCTTTCTTCTGCGGCCACGGCACTCAGTCTTTCAAAAACTTGCTTATGGATTGGATCTCTGGAAGGGAGAGGAAGTGCTGAAAAAAGAAAAGAATGAGATTAGCAATTGATAATTCGGATCTCGGAAAAGTTTGGAAATGGAGAAAATAGAAGCAGGTAATCTTACTTCCTACTCTCCATATGGCATAAAACCCTGGGGTGCAGCGAGCAAAGAAAAACTGGTTCAAAAATCCATGAACACTTTTAGTAAGATCAGAAATAAGCTTGCGGTTTCTAGCACTTCTCACGATAATAAGGGAAGGATGGTCTTTACTCTTTGCAAATGAGCATAAGTAGCAAATTTCTTCAAAACTTGGCAAGCGATCAAGAGTCCTTCTGAACAAGACACACAACCCTATCAAAATGGCGTAGCCATTAGGATGAAGTTGGAATGGAGAGATTGTCAACCGAAGGAGAAGGGTTCGAAGGAAGTCGTTAAAAGGAGGAATCGCCCCGCTTAAGCACATTTGACGATTGACTGCGACAAAACCATGAGGAGGACTATCGGCAGTATCATTTGGTCCAGGTAGTAGAGCATCATTTTCAGCAAAGCCAAACTGAGTGCGTAGCTGAATAAACGCTCTCGGAGTTAAGATAGTCGAAGTTCTCTCCGGAGGGTTCTCTATGGGAATAGCTATCGGAAAGTTCTCTTCAGCTTGAGCTACCCCTTCTTCTTCTTGATGGGAAGTCATTCTACACAAACAACTGGATATTCAAACATGAAGGTGCACGTTTCCTAAAGTGTGTGGAGTGTTGTGTAAAATCAATCAAGCAATAAGCAAATGTAACTGGAATAAAAACTAGCAAGTATTTGTCAGTTATAAAGTCCAGGGTTCGTTGTTTTAATATGCAAGTGTAATGTTGATGCAAACAAATCAGTTCAAGTTAGCGATGCTTTGCATTAATACTTCACTTTAGTTGATTGGTTCACAGCATTTCATACAGTGTATTTAAGTTGATTACTTCATGTTGACTAATCTGTCATATGATGTGGGCAGTCAATGGCAGTATATTCGCCTTGTTTTTCTTTTTTCTGATTGTTGTTTTCAGCAGGTTTTTAGCCTATGAGTCAATGTGTTCTGTGAAATAAGGCAACAAAGTTAAAACAATCCAGGATTTAAGCAGTTCAGTCCAGTAGATTAAGTTAAGAATTCAAATTGGAACTATGCTTTCAAGTGAGAACTCGAGTTGGGCATCCAAGTGTTAACTCGGCGGCGACCCAAGGAGTCTCTCACAAATTGAGATTAAGTTTCTGATTCTTTAGATCGGTGGCTCTTTAAGTTGTAAGAAGTAGGAAGGGTAGAGGCTCCGGTTCAAAAAGTGGTGTGAAATTTTCCAAGGGTTAACTCGGCCACGGTTTAAGGGTTAACTCAGCCACAGTTTAAGGGTTGGATCAGCAGAAGGTTAGGTCTGCAGTTTTCCCCCAGGGTTAACTCAGCCACGGATTAAAGGTTAACTCGGCCATGGTTTAAGGGTTGGATCGGCAGAAGGTTAGGTCTGCAGTTTTCCCCCAGGGTAACTCGGTCACGGTTTAAGGATTAGGTCGGCCAAAGGTTAGGTCACCCAAAATCACTGGTCGCGTCCAAGTCAGTACCTCGCTCCACTCAACCCGTTAACCCATTAGCCGCTCCTCATTCCATTCATGTTGTTTCATTCATACTATCGGATCATCCAATAAGCCAATTCAAAACCGCTACAAATTCAACACCATGCAATCCTAACGCGAATCAAAATCAACTAGCCTGAATCAGTAAACCATCCTCATCATCTCAACGATCATTTAAAGCCAAAACCAAGCTAACTCGGGCTCACAAACTATAGGTGTAATCAGATTTGCAGTAGAGCAGTGCGCAAGGGGTGGGTTTGGTTTGAATGGAATTCGTGAATCGATGACAATAAGGGATCAAGAGAAGAGCAGAATCACTTACGCAATGAGTAACAAAGGTTGTCGGTAATTGATTGAAGTGAAATCGCCTTTTAGAGCTCAGGAAAATTGTTAATGGCAGAAAAGGGTGTGGGAGAAGTTGATGAGGAGGAAGAAAACGAGCTAACGCTTATATAGGGCAGAAGCAAGTAGATGTGCAGATTAATCCATCTCTTAGTTCGTCCGCGACTTAACAAAGTTTGGTCGAAGTACACGACCTACGACCTAGGCGTGCACTTCGAGGGGCAAGTGTTATTTCCTCTTTTCTGGCGACCTAAAGATGGCCGACCTAACAGACTCAAAGAGATGCCGACCTAAGGACTAAAGAGATGCCGACCTAAGGACTAAGGGGATACCGACCTAAGACTCAAAGAGATGCCGACCTAAGGCTTAACAGGGATGCCGACCTAAGGCCTAAGGGGTATGCCGACCTAATACTTCAACAAGTATGCCGACCTAATACTTTAAGAAGGATACCGACCTAACAGGCTAAGAGGGATGCCGACTTAATACTTTAACACCGTTGCCGACCCAACTTCCTAAAAAACAGAATGTCGATCCAAGATAGCTACCGACCCAAGATAGCTACCGACCTAAGTCGCAGCCGACCTATGACTAATGTTAAGTCGTTCACGACCCAAGCAAAGGAAGACAAATTCAATGCAGCTACTTGGCACAGTGGCTTCTTGACTCGTATGCGATCCAGTTGCCAGTTAACTCGTTCACGACTCACGACCTAGCTTGAGTCGTCCACGACCTAAAGCTACTAGATGTAAGCCCGATGCCGTATTACTGATACGAGGTGATGTTGACTCGGTGGCGACCTGGGACTTGTGCAAATGAACCTATGTGAAACCATGGAGGAGCCAGATGAGTCGTCCACGACTTGCCTTAGATCGGTCACGACTTACGACCTAAGGGGGGCATTCCCCTATAAATACCAACCTACCTCAAGCATGAAGGGGACTTTTGGGGGGCCGATCTCTTGAAGCGCCAATACTCTGCTGAATTCTCGACTCACTCAACACTTGAAGTACGAAAGACATCTCAACTAACTTCGAGAGGAAATCTAACACAATCTACATGGATTTAAAGAATTCTTCTACATCAAAGTTCTAGTTGTTTGTCTCATCGGAATTGTAATTGAAGATTGTTGTAAAAGTTGTAATCAATTCAGTAATAAAGTAAAGTGGACGTAGGCTTACCCTAAGCCGAACCACTATAAAAACAGTTGTTTTTTCTGCCTTTTCTGTGGTTTCTCTACTTGTTTGTAGTTCCCGTGTACACGGGTGGTGCTTTCACTCAACTTCAATCTACACCGGGGTGTTAGCGTCTGATTTTTACGTTAACACTAATTTATCTAGTTTCATTTAATATCCATTTCAATTTATTTAATATTAAGTTAAACTTAAGTTATTTTAATCTTTTGCTCGTTTTATTAAATCTTATTGAAGTTAAGCTTATTTTTCTTCTCTTATCATTCAAGTTCAACAAATTTAGAATTTTTCTTAGCTTAATATTTTCAAATCTATAATTATACAATTTATTCATTCAAAGTTTCGTTTTATCTAGTTTATTTTAAATGCAATTTTTTTTTCTTTAAGCTTCTTGGGCTAAATGTGTTTTATTTACTTCATTTAACTAATTCCATTTCGTTTTACAATGTTAAGCCAATTATTTTATTTGTATCTCAACTTCAAATTTTTCTTTGTTCCATTTGTTTAACCAAATTTTTTTAACCATTTTAAATTTGGTTTCACTTTCCTATTCAAATTTATAAGTTATAAACTCATTTCTTTTCTACTATTTTAAATTTTTAAGTTCAAAACTATTTTCATATGCTTATTAAATCACACATAGAATATATATATATTTTTCTTCAAAATCAAAAACTTGTTTTAATTGAAAAATAAATTTCTTTTGGTAGAAATTTTCACTTAGAAACTCGAAAATGAATATTGATGATGCCGCAGTCTTCCCCGACATTATTTCCCAGCGACCAAATGAGTCTAATGCCTTTTTATTTCTGCAAAAATCCTTTTAATATATTTTCCTAGTCAAAACTCTTTCATATAATACTATTATTAAATTTTTAAGGCTTGAAAACAGTTTTGATAACAAAAGGATTTTAAATTCAAAATTCTCAAAATTTTAAAATCATTTCTATATGTAAGCTATATTATATATATACTTAAACAAATTTTCTTAGCTTATTATCGAAATATTCCATTTATTTACAAGTCGGTCATTTTAAACAATTCTTACTGCAATTATATTTTAATTCAATTTAATTATCAATGCTTAATAAAATAAAATTCATTAAATATTCGTTTTAATTTTAATTCAACTAATAATTGATGATCAATAAATGTTATCAACAACAATTTCATTAAAAATTTCCATTTTATATAGATAATATAGTTTAGGCAAAATTATTTCATTCACTCCATTTTGAAAATAAAATTATGTCGACTTGCCTCATTTAAGTGTTTAGAAAAACCTATCGATAATATAGCGTCCCACACATCATCATAATTTATAAACAACTAAGGGGACAAGTAAACACAATATAAAATTATTTATAACACTAACAAGTATGCTCTCTTATATGTATACTCTCAAAAAGACTCATTCTAGGGTACTGCTACCCTATCTCTAATGAGTCAAACCCCATAAAGCCAAGGTTATCGCTAAACCTTCGCTCTGATACCAACTGTGACGACCCACGCTTCGGAAGGTTTAAATCGACAATAATCCAAACACGTTCAACTTAAACAATCTGGAACGTAGATAAGCAATGGGGTTAAATAAGAAAAGTAAGAAGAGAAGAAGAAAAAAACATAGAATCTCACAGCGGAACGATAAAATATAATAATCAAATAAACAATTAATAAATCTATTTACTATACATTTGATTCTAAATCTTTACACATTTATCAGAGTTATATATAAATACATCAGGAATGAATGATCAATATAGCCGAATAGCATGATGTATGGAATAGTAATAATAATATACCAAGCTTCGTCTTCCTCCTCTAGATAATAGTCTTCAATGCGCTGAAAACTCAGGACTGGCCTGAGCATAATGAAAGACAAAACACTCGAGTCAGGACTAAAATACTCTTATGTAAGTCAAATCAGTATCACAAATATGAGTGCAATAACTTAAGAGATGTTACGGGATTTTCCATCTCCTAAGGATCAGTTAAACTATTTATATATAATAGTATACGCTATAGTAGATAATGTCTATTAGTAAAATAAATATCGAAATAGCGTTAAGGCTTTACATTGATCACCTTAACACATTTTTACAGTTTTAAACCAAAATCGTAATTGGCTCGTATAGGGATAAATATGACATGGCACGTGAGGCAATGCCCAAGGTAGGATTCTACCAGTTTACCCTTTCTGGCTGGTCGTAACCCATCTGTAGCCGACCGCGACAATCAATCCAAACGACAAATAAGGTGCACCCATCGAATTCGAAACCACAGTAGTAATACGAGGGATCAACATCGCTAAAGGTAGCTAACTCAATGGCTAGACATAGGCTCCTAATTTAGTCATTTTAATTTTGACACGAAGGTCAAGGTTATCCATCATCGTTCTCTTACTTCATTCCAGTGAACGTCGCCAATTCAACCACTACATTCTGGATATTGTCCACTGCATGCGCGGTTGTCAAAGTGTTTCCAATATTGAAAGAGTATTTCAATAAGAGGCCCCTGTCTCTTTAACAACCAAACATCATTTTACACACCGGTTGGTTCTTTTACATTTCAAAACAATTCGTACTTGATATCAAAATATCATATTCGTTTCACAAAAATCAAACCGTTTTTGAAATCATCATATTTACTCAAAAATCGCATTTTTATTTCAAATGTCAAATTCAACTCGATATATCGATTTCTCTTCAAAACTTGATTCGAATTACAGTTCTGATTATAATGCACTTTACTCCAATTCGTATATAAATCCAAGATTTAAATATAAACATTTCACCCTTTGTACCAGTTTGAATTTTTAGAAAATATTTTAAATAGTTTAAAATAGTTAAAATAGTTTAATAGAAAATATATAAATAGTTAAATCGAAAATAATTTTCAATATAAAAATAGTTTTTGTAGTAAAATAGTTTGGAAAATAAAAATAATTGAAAATTTTAAAGAATAAAGATTTTAAATCATTTATACTAAAATATTAATAAAAAAATTCCAAAGTTAAACCAGTCAACTTCCCTATTTCCTACCCAAAACAATTCCAATTTTCATTTCGATTTAATCGATTCAATTCTGAGTACAACTCGAATAAATTTTGATTCCATATAAATTTCGATTTCATTTCACAAATTCCTTTCACTTTAAATCTCCATTTCTAAATTAATTTAAATCCCAATTTCAAATTAATTTCCAATTGCAAATTCTATATTAAATATTTTGATTTAAAAACTTAAATAAAATTCACTTCCGAAATCAAATTTTTCTAGGAAAATCCAAATTTCAAATATAATTCAATTCCAAGCTCAAATTTGAAAATCATTACATATCACTCTTTACTCAGTAATATTCGAGGTTTGAATAAAAGCCAATCCTTTAAAACAAAACCATTTCTGAAATTTATGACGTATTTCATTTATAACATAAAAATTTAAACTTCGAATAATTAAACATTCTCGTTTACCAAATTTAAATTCCAACATTTCGAGCTCCAATTCAAAATAATTAAAATTCCATAAATTTGATTTTTATTCTAAAAATTAATCCATTTAAATAATTTTGAACAACTTTTAAAATCATTTAATTTAACCATCCCGGTGTCCGTATATGATTTTCTAACCTAGGGCCAAGTGGATAATTATTTCACTTTAATTTCAAGGATGGATATATATCATTTCAATCCAAATAGATGTCATAGGTATATATATCATTTCAACCCATTTCTTAATTTATTTGAAATAATTTAATTTACAGTTTTATATACTATAAATTATATACAGGATGATAACATGAAGTATCAATTTAAACAAGCATCCAAATTAACAACCAATAGCATCCATCACAAGCATCATCCATACAGTCAATATAATTCACAACAATTTATTATTATCGATATCAAGTATAGTACTGCCAATTAGATTTAAATTTATTTTAACGGTCAATTTAAATTCCATCAACTGATTTATATAACCATATAATGATAATTAGACCTACCAAACAATAGCCAATACATTTTATACCACTTCAGAATATAAATTTAACTAACAAAGAAATTATTTTAGTCAATTGTGAGCATAAAACACTCACCTTTCTATTTGAGCTGAAAATATCTTTAGCTTCAAATAAATTCGACTTTCCCTCCAAGCCATAGTGTTCGACGATAAAATCCCCATGGAAATTTTTTCGCCCAAACCCGATCTCGTACAAGAGAAATACTAATTAATAAACAAGCAAATCGAATTTAAATTTAAATCTACCAACTTAGTTAGTTAAAATTCTAATTATCTTGATTAATCAGCTTAGGCCCAAACCGTCTTCCCCGAAATTACCAGACCAGACTTCCGCCTCAAGCGTGCTGCCACCCCATTCAGGACGAACGCGACACTTTTTTTCGATCGCAAATCGATGCCCATTCAAAACCCTAAGCTCGGCTGTCATCTCCAATTGCAATTGCCATGCCCTCACATCGAAATCGCTGTCGCCAGAACCTCATCATCGACCTCACGTTGCTTTCCACTGAGTTGTGACCCTCCCAGTGCCGATACCTAGCCGTGTCACTTCCTTCCCCTTTGCGTGTCGCACGCCATCGATAAACCTAGTCACGACCAATTATCTTTTCTTGATCATTTTTTTCAAACGAGACTCCATCTTCGATCATTCTTCTTTTTTTATAGTGATTCATATAAATTAAGCTCGATTCGAAAATGAGGGGAGTGAGGGAGAGAGAGATACGACAGTGGAAAAAAGGGGACGTGGGCTTGACTTTTTCGAAACAAGGTATTGAGATATTTTATTATTAAATTTCGAAAATATCTGACGTTTAATGTCTGTAATTTCTCGAGCTCCAAAAAAATGTGTCGCCTAGCATTTATAATGTTTTACCCCATTCTGTACACATTGGAACTAGTCCCGAGATCTAAATCGATCGTAGGCAAAAGATAGCTTTTCAATGTTGATTATTTTGATTAAATTCGTAATTAAATTTCTATGCATTTAAAGCTCGCACGGCCAAACAACAAGTCCAAACGCTGCGAAACTTGAAATCCTACAATAACTCACCATTATGGATTCAATGAAACGGGTTTCGTCAAAATCCGAGACACCGGCCAAAATGACTATTTTAACTGGTTAATTAAAATATAAAATTTTCAACTTTTAATTATTCACATTTAAATCCAATTTTAAATATTAACAATCTTTGTTTATATTCTGAATGACATTTAAATCAAATCCTGATATCATTTTCCATCGTCTTAAATCCAAAATCAAATTATTCAAATAATTTTCAAAAATTAAATTTTAAACAATTTAATTATCCAATAAACCAATATAAATAAATCATTAAATTTTAGTTCTAACCATTTTATCCAATAATCATCTAATTTCAAAATTTAAACTAGTTAAAAATATGGGTCGTTACAAACAGACCCTAATTTTGGCACTTGGAAGGAAAATGAGTGGAAGTGACAACATTTTTAATCAAATGAGGAGAACAATTCGGTCATACACCCGGAAACAATCTTCGAAAAAGAAATGATAAAAGACCTTGATAGTCACACATATAAGTGGAGTAGGATTATAAATGAGGCTTGCCATTCAAGGGAAAACTATGGATACATGGAGAAATATTTACTTGAAGAAGTAAGGTAGATAAAAGAGCTACCCAGTGGAAATTTAAGATCATCGAGGAATTTCCAACTGAAACCATAAAACTGAGAGAAATTCCCATGAAATAAGAACAACGAGCGATAAAAAGAAAACCTACTCCTCAAAACGAAGCATTTGAACAAGCTGCAAAAGAATTAGACGTCGATCAAAGATGGGTCAAAAGTCAGTGCTTCGTAGAGAGTATAATCTTATAGCATCAATTGAAGAGATCTATGTTAAAAGCAGGGAGGAATTGAATTATTGGCCTTCTCAAAAGAAAAAACCAAAGTTTGAAAGAAGATCCAAAGCATCAAATTGTGACTTCAATCTCATAAACAAACATGATACCGGTCAATGTAAAGTACTCAGGAAAATGGTCCTGCCCTTTTTAAAATATGGAAAGTTGAAACAATTTATAATGGATTGATCAAGTAGTGAAATAAAGGCTCCATTCTCAAAATAAGAACAGTCTACATGACCAGGAGAAGAAATCTCCTTAAACTTGGACTACCTAAAAAGGGAGGCTACCAATAATGGTAGAAAGCCCTTGGTCGCGCGAAGATGGCCAAGTCAAGGCACCTCCTAGAGGGAGGGCGTAAGCCTTTATCCATGCCAAAACTAGAAATGGCTAGGTTAAAGTAGCACAAGCCCTTATCCGCGTCATGCTATGGCCAGGATAAGGCAACTCCTGGAGGGAGGATGGGTAATCCCTTGGTCCCACCACACTATGGTTGGCAAAGGTACCGAACAATCTCTTAACCTTGTCGTGCTATGGCCAGGTTAAGGCACTTCCTGAAGGGAGGTTGGGTAGGTCCTCGAGCCCTACTTCAGAATAAGCTAGCCGAGCGCACCGAAAACCCGGACAAAATGTTCGGCGAACTAAAGAAAGTCCATGCCTGAAGTAGGCACCGCCAGAAATAAGCATAGCTTAAAATAGCAACCACCAAAAATTCGGTAATTTCATAGATGACTAATAGCCTGAGATAAGCTCCGCTTAAATTAGCATAAAACCGGACAAAAGAGTCCTCACCTGAAATAGGCCATAAGCAAATGATCAATGGACAAAAAAAATCAGGCTCGAGAAAGCAAAAGCATGCATGACATCCTCAATGCCTGAAGATGGCACATTCAATAGAAAGAATTCTTGAGCTTCTACCAGAAATGGTATTCTGGTCTCCTATTATTAATTACCAAAAATTGTATTCTGTTCTTCTATTACTAATTACCGAAAATGGTATTCCGGTCTCCTATTATTAATTACCAGAAATGAAATTCTGGTCAACTATTATTAATTTCCAACAATAGGATTCGGGACTTCTATCATTAAGTATCTAAAATGAATTTTTGGACTACTACTAGCAAATATCAAAAAAGAATATTCCAACCATCTATTATTTATTACCAGAAGCAGTTTTTTTAGATTTCCATTATCGGCATTAAACTAAATTACTGGCCTTTTGTTACTTACTATTAAGATGTACATTCCCATTCTTTCAACACTTATTACCAGAGATGACATTTTGGTCATTTATTACTTATCAAAAATAATATTCTAGCTTTCCATTATTAATAGTACTTTGGACTTCAATTATTACAAACGAAATTCTGGAAGTGGCATTCTAGTCTTCTATCACCTATTACCAAGAATGATAGTTCGGTCTTTTATTGCTCATTGCCAGGCTAAGTCCCTAACCCTTCATTTTTAACTATTAAATATTATATTCTAAACTTTTATTACCCAGATTCTGAGATGGGTTTTCTGGTCTTCTGATACTAAATACCTAGGTGAATTCTTGGTCTTTTACTAATTATCAAGTACCGCATTGGGTATCCGGACTATTATTATCTAATTACTACATATGGTTTTCCTGACTTTTACTATTAATTTCAGATTAGAGATCCCGGTATCTTATCAGAAAATATGAATTTCTATCCTTATGACGACCATCATTGGAAACGATACAGCAGGGTTCTATTGCTTACCATCAAGGGAATGCATTTAAACCTTCTAACTCTCCATCTCCTATTACCAGAATAAACCAAAAAAGAAACTACCAAATTATCTCAATATATTCTAGTATCCGAATATGGGTCCGGTGATATCTTGTAAAACTTCATTATTGATGATGCTTAGACAACTGGTTATTGAAACCCCAATCCAAATGCACAATCTTTGGGTTCTTATTTACCTCAAGTAACTTGACTAAGTCAAGGAATATTAGCAGAAGAAGATTATTGCCAAAAGAGTCTCCTAATGGAAACTTCAGACCTTCTTTATTCTTAGATCCTCTAAATAATGGAAAATGAATTCAAAAACCACCTTACTGAGATCTATGTCATAAATGTCCCATCAAGGTCTTCATTGGGTAAATATTAAATTTTGATGATTGTGTACAACCTAACATTAACTATTCTCAGGAATGTCGAACAAGAGAAAGGAACTAAATCTATATTCATCCCTCATTATCGATAAAGATGGGACTTAAACATTTTTAGTGAATTGCTTTTCATATAATTGTTACAATGGCTTGCTAATCCAAGCAATTAATGGTTTTAAGATTAAATTATCGATTTCCAACTAATAATTAAAGAATATTATGCTACATGTTTTGCAGGAAAGGTAGGATGGCAAAGAATCTATATTCGCTTAATTCGAAGAGGAGTAATGGATTGGAACGAAAAGCTTAGAGACACATCAATCTCCAAGAGGCATATTTGAATCAAAGGTAAACAAGGTGTAAACAAAGATAATGAAACATGTAGCATGTGCAACACTATAAGTATTACATTATGCTGCATAGCATTACTAAGGTATGTAAAAACACAACTTATATATAAATTGTGATATTCATGACCTCACAATCATACTAGCAAAACAAGTCTCTTTATTTCAACAATAAGAACTCATATTAGAGTATGTTAATTGTTAAAACTTGTTGTTACTAATAAGATAGAATAACCCTGTCTAGACTGGTAATTGGTGTGTATTTGCTAATTTCCTCTCTTGGTTAGAAGGGTACTATAGTGTAACTATCAATCAATGTCAAATAAAATATCTCAACTGTCTTTGAAAGGAATTTTCCCTCTACCTTCAAAAGAAGCTGGGTAAGAGGGGGGTGTTCCACGTACAAAAACCATTTACCTTAGGGCAACCAATATTAGGTCATTTTGAAAAGAGGCCTTCATCTGTATAGCATGTTAACTAGGTTGGCTTATTAAGTAGACATGATTACGGTACATATAGTTTGGAATAACATAGTATACACAAGTGAAATATAAAGTACGTAATAAGATATGTATATTATTCATAGAATAAATATTGAACCCATTTATAATCGCTCCCCCAATTCATATGAAATGGACTTAGAAAGAAATTTGAGAACAAAATTAGACTTATAATGCCTGAGCCATTTAAGGAAATTTTTTGACAAATAGTCTGATTCAGAGAAAATTATAATGTGCACCAAGATTTAGGGCCAGTCCTAATTTACATGAAAATAGAAATGCAAAAGTAAAACTCTAACTGAAATTTACCCAAATACTAAAATTTTAGAGCTGAATGTTGAAAGTATACTTTACATAAAAAGCAAAAAAAGTGTCCCTGTTAACTTGTCATCCAGCAGAAGGTTAAGAGTTCACCACTCTTTCTCAAAAAGCGTTGAGTCATGGCCATCGTTTGTGAAATTTCGTCAAATAAGACTTAACCAACAAATGCTTTCAAATCAAAGGTGAAACGTTAATCATACAAAAAGACAAAAACATTTAATGATAAACCTCTGGAAATATAAGAGAGCGTATATGACTTCGCGCCAAAAATCTGTACTAGAAATCCATTCGTCTTCCTTCACTTTCCCTTCTAACTTTTATTACAAAAAAAGGGCATCAATGGTTGCTTGCAATCTCCATCAAATTTATCCTGATTTTATCAATGTGGAAGCACTACACCGTTGTTGTTGCTTTGCATTAGACTTAACCTAATTTCCCTAATCCACATGTAAAGGCAACATTTCCTTACTTTTCGATCTGGCCACAAATGCATTCTAGATGGATTTGGGCATCAGGGATGTTTCTGAAGAAAACCCTACATCAATAACCTACTCTCCCTATCAACCTATATGGATTGAACCCATTGTTATCGACCCCGTCGATTTGGTGCCGAACCTTCCAACTTTTCCAGATAAGTTGTAGGGAAAAGGGGGAAATAAATCATCTTGCTACTTTAGACACCTTCGATGATCAATTCTAGGATGCTAGTGTAATTTTGAATATGTACATATTAACAGATCATTTTGGAAAGTGTAATGAGAAGTAATATCCATATCTGTGAATATTTAGATGTTTTAGTTGAATTTCTTAAGTCATATTATATAGCTGAAAATGTGCTTATGTATTTGTTACTTGGTTATATGGTGTTCGATGTTTTAGTTGAATTTCATAAGTTATATCATATAGCTGAAAACGTGCTTATGTATTTGTTACTTGGTTTTATAGTGTTCTAATGAACAGAAAGGAATCAGAAGGTTTAGTGACGCAACATAAATTCCTTTCAAAAAAATAACTCGAGGTTACCAAAATGACATTTAAATGGATCTCGGGTCATACTATTAATTTGATACTAAGATCGGTTTTAAACCTTACTAGAATAAATGATGATGAATGAATAAGTAGGAAAGATAGCCTAAAACTTTTAAATTAGGATTAAGAAATGACCTCCTTGTTTTAAAGAAGGTTAGATTGTTTGAAAAGGACTCTTTTACTTGTACTTGGAATTTACGTTTACAGGAAAGTGAGGCTTAGAGAGGATACTTGAAATGTCAAGAGCATCCCTTCGCATGAGGGGGGGGGGGAAATGTTACTCAACAAATTCACCTTTCACGTAAACCAGAGAGTCTTAAACAAAAGATGGTAGAGAAAAAATTCAGAGTAGACCTTTCGAAGAGATCGAAGGGATGCAGCTAGCAAAATGAGATGGCTCAAGGTCATTTGAGAAGACAGAGGAAGCATGGGCATACGACCCTAGGACAACCTTTCCGAAAGCACAATAAGCCTTTCGGGCCAAATAATACACTACGGGATACCTTTTGATGGTACCAAAAGGTTTAGATAAAAATAGTGTTCATAAGTCAATAGAAACAACCTTCCTCCATCGCCCAGGGAAGATACAACTTTAGGCAATGGTCAAGCAGGAAAAAGCGACCTTCCTCTATGGCCAAAGGGTTCACAAAGGCTATAAACCTTTCGGTGGGATCGAAAGGTTCATGTGCTATACATATAAAAAACCTTCCGGTAAGGGGAGAAGGTTCATGAAAATAAATAAGGAAAATACCCTTCGGCAACATTCAGCAGGCCATGATAATTCATAATAAACAATCCATCCATCAAGAATGGTGGCCCACAACTGTCTACAAGAAGCAATCTACCGGCAAGATCAAATGGTTTGCAATGGCATATTAGAGGCAACCTTTCGTTCCCGACGAAGGAAAAGCCGGGGGAGCACCGCTTGCACCTATAAATAAGACCCAAGGTGTCCTATTTTGGGGGATTTTTTCCTCTTCGTATTCTCGTTTTGTAACTTGTAAATCAAAGCTCTGTAACCCAAATTGGGTATTGATTTGGGAAAATTTAATAAAAAGAGAAGTCCATTCAAGGATTAGAGGGAAGTCTCGAAATTTGCTCTTTTTCTTTATAGTGTATCTTCATCTTTGCTGGTTTAATCACAACTTTCAGCTACAATACCTACGAAAGGTCCATATCAACAAAAACAAAGATATTCTTTCTTGAACGATCTTCATAACCCTTCGGAGACCTCTAGGTCGTGGCCTAAACTCTTCAGACCTAAAGGGAGCGTATCAAAATTGGTACGCACAGGACCTTTCGGAGTAATAAAATCTAAGGGTCAAATCTTTCGCCAAGTATCATAATATGTCGAATCCCATCAACCTTAGCATCAATACGAATCTCAAATATCGGCTTGTCCAACCTTTCAGCAAAGAACCAAGTTAACTCCTTAAGTAAGACAAACTAAGAAAATCAGATCCTGATTAGGGAGAAAGCTTCTGGGAGGAGTCTTATAAAGGTTTAGTCAGATCAGATACCCTTCTACGTTAATTCAACGAGATCGAAAAGACATTTCTCCTTCTAAATCTTGTATCTAAGCCTTCTTGACCCTATCAAGAAGTTAGGCTTTGAGTCTAATCCCGAGTTGAGAGGTAGAGAAATTTCTACATAACATTAACCTTTCGGCATAGCTCCGATTAATACTATCACTTGAGATAGCACAGAGTTATCAACTGAACATTTTCCATTTCCCCTTTAGAGATCCCATCTTCCACCTTTTCTCAATAACTCTCCTACTTGGACTCATCACAATGTTGACCATAAATTTTGTTAACATGAGCCAAAAATTTTGACACCAAAAGGTTTCTCCTTTTTTTAAACAACGCGAAAGCAAATGGGGACTAGAACGGCCCCTTTGAAAGCTATAGTATGCCTTTCGAATTGGACGAAACCAAAGTAGTCCAGGAGGGTTCCGCATCAGATCGCAAACAAGAGCATAGGCATAACCAACATCATCAAAATTAATGAACAAGAGCTATCGATAGATTCGAAAGCACTTACAAGACAACCCAAAGAAGAGGAGTGCAACCATACCTTTCGACGAAGGCGACAAAATGCTTAAATCTTTCGGCAGCCACCTTTCGACCTAGTCGGAAGCATCAGGGTTGGAAGGTGCTGACCCGCATCTATAAAAAAGACCAAGGGGTCAAATTTTGGGGCTTCCAATCCCTCTCATTCCAAATTTGTATTTCTTCAATAAAAATCGTTGTAATACTAATTACCAGATTAATTTGGGAATTTGGAAGCAAAAGAGACACCTCTTTCTTATAAAAGGGAAGTTTTAAGTATTTTAGATTACTTATCATTTTAGTAAAGCTCTTGTCAGTTTCAAACTTGTGTTGCAAGTTTCGTCTTCATCGAAAGGCCATTGTCGATACAGTTGAAATCTAGTAAGATATAAACCACTATAGGTTCGTACTCTAAGTAATCTTCCTTCACGTTTAGGCTTTCGACGAGGTCGAAACCAAGTCACAACTTGCTCAAACCATCAACTAATATAAAGAGCTCGAGGTTTAAGCTTCCGACATGGACAAAAACCTTCACCCATAACACTACAGCTTGAGAGTACTAGTTCAAATCTAAGTATGTTAAGCTCATAGCTTCCGACAGAGTCGAAACCTCTACCTCAAATTCCTAGATCAGGTTCTAAACACCTAAACCATCATTCCTTTAACAGAGTTGCAACCTCTACCTCAGATTCAAGGATAGAATCTCAATCAACCAATAATCAAAGCTTTCGATAAGGTCGAATCCAGTTTGGAGAAACCTTATCCAGAGCATTTCATCTATTTCAAGAAGGAAAGCTTTCGAAAGAGATTCCACACAGTAGTCGAAAGGTCATTAAGCTCGAAACCCATCCCTTTCGACACATTCAAAAGGTCCGACTAAGCAATTCCTGTCTACTAAGTCCTATTCAAGAGAAAAATCAAAAAGGAATTCATCTCTACCATTATACTCTTCTTGTCTAAAGGATACTTCTCATTCCTCTACTTAACTTTGGGGTGTTTACAAGAAATCTTGTAAACATTTTATGCACTAGAAGGAGGGCTCAAACCTCCGACTTGGTTAATTCCCCAATTCTACCATTCTCTAATCCCATTTAACCCTATCTCAAGTTCATCTGCATTAGTTTTATCATGGCCAGAAGGATAAAAAGATTTAAACAAGGGTCATCTGAACCCCACTTGGAAAGATTCTCCCCAATAATCATTAAAGATTCCAACCAAGATGAAGAGCAAAGATCAAGGCTAGAAGATCTTAGAATTATAAAACTTATGATCCTAATAAATGGAGTCTAAATCCTTTTCTTATTGGCCCTATCCCCATCTTTGCACTAGGAAAGAAAACAAATGAAACTGACAATATCTTTAATCCAATGAGAAGAACAATCCAACATTATTCCAAAGGCACTAGCTTTGAGAAAGAGATAATGGATGATTACAATGCCTTTTCACATAAGTGGCAACGAACTACAGCAAAAGCACTTTCCAATTCAAGAAATTCAAAGGGTGGTAAAAAAAAGCAATCGAAGAGTGTGAAATAATAAGGCCAAGAAATAAAAATTCTAAAGACCATCTGCAAGGATTAAGTTTCAAGTTTAGATTTCCAGAAGAGTGCAACTTGTCAACTTCCATAGAGAATGTCTACTTGATTAAAAAGGATGAGCTTAACTACTGGCCATCAAGGAAAAAAAGGCCAAAACATGAAGGAAACTAGGGAGGATTCTAATGTTATTACCACATGATGAATGGTCATAAAACTATCCATTGCAGAGCCCTGGAGAGGATGATCATAAATTTCTATCGACAAGGAAAGATCAAAGAATATGTAAAGAGAATTTGAGAAAGGATCAATAAAGAGTTTCTTTTCAAAGAAAAATCTACATGGTTGGGAGTGAAATGCTCCAAATATTTGGATGCTACCAAAGATGGTAGTCTACCTAAGATGATAGAAAAGCCTTTGTCCATGTCGAGTTGTCCAGGGAAGAGCACCTCCTGGAGGAGGGACGGGGTAAGCCTTTAGCCATGCCATAAGATGGTCAGGTTAAAGCATCGGACAAGCCCTTATCCGTGTCGCGCTATGGCCTAGGTAAGGCACCTCCTAGAGGGAGGATGGAGTATGCCTTTAGTCATGCCATAAGATGGTCAGGTTAAAGCACTGAACAAGCCCTTATCCGCACCGCAAAAGGGCCAGGGTAAAGCATCTTCTGGAGGGAGGACGGAGTAAGCCTTTATCCATGCCATAAGATGGCTTGGGTAGAGCACTGAACAAGCCCCTGTCTGCACATTAAAAGCCCAGGGCGCCTCCTGGAGGGAGTTCGGGTAAGTCCTTGATTCTAGTCCCTAAGATAAGCTAACCAAGAGCACCGAACAATAATGGACTAAGACATCCAAGCCCAAGCAGAAGCCCATTAAACAATGGACTAAGATGTCCAAATCTAAGAAGAGGCTCATTCTATCATGGACGTAGACGTCCAAGCCCAAGAGAAGGCACATTCAACAATGGACAAAGATGTTAAGCCCGAGAAGAGGCTCATCAAATTATGAATTAAGATGTTCAAGCCCCAAGAAGAGGCATTTCCAATTATGGATTAAGACATCCATACTTAGGAGCCAACTAGAAAAACTACTTCTGTATAAGACCTGAACGGTTCACACATCGAAGGATTAGAATAATGCTCCACTTATAGTAACCTAAATCTGGGTTTTGGGACTTCTATTTCTAAACATCATTATTAATACTCGGATCTCGATCTTGGGTTCTCGTATTAGAGTATCATCTATTAATACCCGAATCTGGGTTTTCGGCCTTTCATGTCTAAATGTCGTCAATTAGTACCCAAATATGGGTTTTGGGTCTCTATCGATCACTGATTATCTTAATATACCTGAATCTGGGTATTGAGATAATTACTTATTTACGCCCTAATTGGGGTGTAAAATTTCAATAATGGATTTCTATTTATCTATCAAAAATGTCCGAATCTGGGTAAAAAATACTCTCAAGTGAATCATTGTTATAAGTCTTCGTTGATACTTGAATCCATGTCTCGGATTTCTAAATTTTCAAATTTCACTAAGAACCAAGAATGGGACAACGGGATTCTATTACAAATATTCAGGCAAGGATTTATGGATTCAATCCCTTATAAACTATTTCTTAAAGAATTATTATCATATACCCTTTTGATAAGGTGAGATTTCTTATCAATAAATCTTAGATATTCCAACCGAATGGTCGAAGTTAAATTCTTGATTATCACTCATCACGGTTTCAAGATGGGATATAAATGTTTAGTACAAATTACTTTCCATGCAATTAACAAGATCATTTGTTAATCTAAGCAAATGATGTGCATAGACTGATATGAAAATTTCAAGCTTAAAATTAGAGATATTTTTTGCTTTATACATTACAAGAAAAGAAAATGATGTGAGGAATGAACTACCAAAAAGCATCTCAGAAAAGACATTACAGAAAGGAATTACAAATCAGGTGATATTTACAAAATTTATAAGATTTGCATAAGTCATGAGATAATTTACAAAATTACAATGTTATCTACAAATGTATAAGATGAGTTTATGCATATCAAACATACAAATGAATTATAAGTCTTTAATAACCTTGTCAAGAGTCTCAGCAATTGAAGGATCCACTACATGGCGAATCACGGTGTAGAGAACTTCTTTGAGCTTCTTTTCTTTCTTCCTTACTCTATCTTTGTCATCGATCGCTTCAATGTTAGTATTCAAAGCATGGTTAAAAGCTCTATTTGCAGCCCTAAGGTTCTTGTTATCCCTTTCTAGCTCCGCAGTGTGCTTCTGGAGGAAGTATTTGTCGCGTTCGAGCTTTTGAACTTTGGGGCATACTCATTTATGTTCTGAGAATATTTCACCTTTGTTGCTCATTAAAATACATTGCTATTTCAGACTTAACTCCCATGCACCAACTACCCATGGCGTTCTCATCTAAGATGAAGGTGGGTTGAGCATTGTACGGAATTTCTCAACCACGAGTTATGTTGACCTTGTAGGTTTTGTAGCTGAAGGAGTAGCATGAGGGATCGGTAGACCAACGCTTGAAATATTATCCCCCATGGTAAATTCCAATGATGCACATTGTGACCGACTATCCTACAGCTTCAATTGCAAGTCATTTATTTGATGTATAAGCTCTAACATCTTGTGATCAAAGTCGATTGAGGGATTTGTCTTTACTTGTCTCTTAAGTGTGAATCGTCCTTACTTTTAACTTTAGCCTCAAGATAGGCAATGTTATCTTTTTGATTGCTGGTGATGGTTTTCTGAAGAAAATATCATTTATGCCATTTCAAAGCTCCAATATTGCCACCGAAGCATTCAAATAAAATATCATCGCTAAGCATAATCCCTCCACTTAATTTCAATAATTTCTCTCTACGAGCATCGACACGGGACGATAAATTTAAGGAAAGAGAAATTGTTGATAGTTGTAGCTCCAATTTAAATGGATAGAAACAAAACAAAGTTAAAATCAGAATGAAGAATTTCTTTATTATTATAATAAAAGATTACGATTCGAACAATAACAAAGTCAAAGAAAGTACAAAAATAATCAGTTCACATCTAAAGTTTAGAAACTACGTTTTTAATTTTGTCTAATGAGTTGGTAGAAAGATTAATAATATAATCAAAAGGAATATTTAGGCCCTCCGGGGTTAACACTATGGGACATTTGCTATTGTCCCACTCCAGACTGGGGGACTATCATGGCCGCATATTAATTTCCTATGGAATGTATTGATTTCTTTAAGAAATGTCTCTTTCTCATCACTAAGAAAATCAAACCGTAGATGAGGGTATTCCAAGTGAAGTTTTTGTAAATCATTAAGGACGCAGTATCCTTCTAATTTTGAAGATTTTAAGAACAACGCCATTTCGAGATAAAATCGTCTCAATTTGACGTATTGGATTAGATGGTCTCTATAAATAAGGCAACTTAATGAACAGTCGCTCTGAAATAATATAATAAAGCGGAGCTAAGCATAAAATAAAAAACCGAAACAAACATTTATAATTCGATATCTCGTTACATTTTTTACAACTATTCATCTGGCTCATACAATACGTATTTAGAAAACAATTGAGATACAAATTTGTTCTTGTAATACTTAAGGTTTTCTGGGGTAGATTTTAGGGAATCGGTCTGAGCTGCAGTAAATTCCAACAAGCCCCAGGATGCGGGTCAGATCCGGATTCATCCAAATATCTCTTGTGAATATGTCCAAGAAGACCCCCACTGAATTCGCCCAGCATGAAGAATCGATAATTAAATGTCTACAATAAGCTTCATACAAAAAGTTAACCGAAATATCTCTCTCTACAATTAGCATCCAAAATAAAGTAATTAACTCCTGATTTTCCTCTAAGAAAGTGTCATACCAGAGGTGCGCTCTCTTTGGTAAGGGAGCAGCCCTTTGATGTTTGAAAGACGCCAGCATTGAAGCACTCCTATCAAACCTATGATACTTTTCAGAGAGTACATTATGCTCCCTTATCTTCATATTTAACTCACCTATATAAATTCTTTATTTCAACATGTTTTCCCTCAAGTTTTGTCTTATAGGGAAGGATAGACTTCTTCCTTATCTAAAATGAATGATTTTGCACTAATTGTTAACTTAGAAGAGGAAAATATTTAAAAAAGAATCCTATACATGAGATACCGGGACAGAAACTTGGGAGACATGCCTTTTCCCTTTAGGATCTTCGGCTTGAACATGAGCGGGCTCATCCTCTAAAGGAGCAAAAGGCCTAGGGGATTCAGGTGGAGCATACTTCCAGAGAGATGGCTCTTTTTTAGAAGACTTGGCTTTCACACCATCCTTCTTAGAAGTTCCAAAAGGACCCCCTCTATCTCCATTAGAACCTTGGTCGCCGGTGGGGTTATCATAATTATCACCATCATTATCATCGCCATCGTCCTTGCCTTCCTCCCCGGTGGCATCATCTTTATCACCCTCATCATCGGAGTCTGATTCAATATCAAAAAAAGGGGACACCAAAAGAAAGGATCTCAGAGGCATTGATTTTCTCCTCGTCCGTAGGTTCAATCTCTTGCTTCATCTGATTAATCTTGCCCTTTACTCTATCAACTAGGGCAGAATCAAGCGAAGGGAGGCTGAAATCTAGACATTTCTTGAAATTTTCGGCATAGGAAAGCACGAGGACTTCTTCCTAAGATTTCAACAACATTTGCCCAAGAGTAATGCCAATAAATTGAGATACTCGCTGCTTAGCGTCGGTAATGGTATTGACGGCGAGTTTGAATGAAGTCTTGGTCTCTTTGAAATTTGCTTTCAGAGAATTGTTCTTTATAGCTAAACGAGCTTTCTCTTCTTCAGAGTCTTTTAAAGTAAGCTATATGGAAAAAATTTCATAAGCAAGAAGTTGACAAGCCTTTCTTTCTACCGAGAGATCGGTTTCAGATTAGGTAAGAGAAGATTTTAATCATTCTAGCTCAAAGGAAGATTCATCTCTAGCGGTGGAAAGAGAGGATACTTGATTTTCAAGGTCAGAAATTTCCTCCTGAAATTTGGAGGATTCGGTAGAAAATTTCGATGCGTGTTCATTTAAAGCAAGCCAACTGTTAGAAATCTGAAAGGTGAAATGCAACACAAGTTAGTGATTTAGAGAAACCAAATGATGATAAGGTCAATCAAAATGGAACTTACCGGAACTTTTTCCTCAATCAAAGAGCGGTAGTGTCCCGCCAAATCAGGAACGATTGAAGGCAGGCGGATAGAGTTAAAAGATTCAGAATGTAAAATAGACTTAGCAATCTCTTCAAATTTAATAGAAGGAGGAGTTGAAGACGATGTCTTCAAAATAATTTTCTTTATATAAAAGGATGCCTTCAAAGCCAGTTGTATTTTTTGAAGTGCGGTTGGAGAATCAGATTTGGAAATTCGAGAAGGAGGGTCGATCGGTGTTGGAGTCTGTTCCAGTTTTTCTTTAGGAGCTTCTATGATGGGACTTTTTAGAGCTTTATCAAGCGATGTATCCTCCTCTTCCTCCATATCAAAAATTTTTGCAACCTTCTTGGAGGCTCTATTTCAGTTGGTTCCATCGACTTCTTCTTAAAAGCTTACTTTGATTTGGAAAATGATTCTATAATCGATGACACTCCAGAAGTTAAGGAAAGAAGGGCTGCACCAATAAAGAGCACTGTAACTCGAGAAGCAGCTGTAAAGGTCCCAGGAAAATTAAAAATAGCGAGATAATTCAGGAAGCAACGGAGATAGAAAACAAATACTTAGCCTATAACTTACTGGAATGGTCTGCACAGATGGGAGATATGGGAGAAAAGTTCTTAGCATCTCCAAGGAAAGGAAGTGCTTTCCTTTTGAAGTATGTTGGACCAAAGGGGGAAATCCCAAAACCCTTTGACTAGGAAGAAGAAGGGAATGCTTCCTCAAGTTGAAGGGTATCAACAACATTAGACGATTTCCAATTTTAACAGAAGCTGCGATAAGAGATTCCGCTGCTCTCTTGTCTGCTTCGTTTAGTTCCTTGGCAGCAGATCCTCGTATAAGATAAAGATTAGGAGCGGGAAGTAATAAAATGGAAGAAAGACAATAAAAATTTGAGCTTACGAAGGGTAGAAAAGGCCCCGCTAACGTTTAGGAAGCATTGAAAAAAGAAAAACTGGTTTTCCCAGTAGTTAAACTTGTTTATCGCATCCAATATAAGCTTCTTCGTGGGGTTAGCTCTGAAGATTTGATGGTTAAGAGCGTTAAGTTTGACTAACCGAGTCAAGTGGTACAAAACTTATGCATTCGTAGAAGGAATGCCAAATTCAGCTATCAACTCCAAAGATATAAGATAGGTGTATACATTCGAAGATAGCTGAATCGAGGCAATTCCAAGACAAGACAAGAACCTAGATAGGAAGTCTAGGAATGAAAGAAACCCTTCATGCCATATGTGTATAGTGGTGTGGGCAAAGAACCTTTCAGGAGAGCTGCTGATGGTGATTGGCAGAATGGCTTTCACTCTGATGATTCCGAAATTGTTGAAAATAGCATCCACTTCATTTTGAGTGGATATCAAAGAGCGCTTTGAGATAGCTTCAACTTTCATTGGGGAACTCATGACTCTGCCAAGTGAAAATGTTTCAATTAAAATTTTCAAGTTTGATATAGAGATAGTATTCTTTTAAAAATTAGTTGGAAAACCAATTCAAATTACTTAGACAAAAACCAAAAATGAAACTTCAAATCTGTGTAAAATGTTTAAGTTAAAACTCAAGACATTAATATTTATCAAGAAAATCTCGACATTGTCGAAGCCTAAGTAACAGTGATTCTTGAGCTATCAATAAGATCGAAAAGATAAGATGAAATATGTGTTCAATTAGCACATTTTGGCAGTTTCGAAAGCTTTACAGGAATCAAATTGCTAAGTGAAGATAGTTAAGACTAACTTAAGAACTTGAACAAAAAATAAGCACTACGTACATTCTATAAACAAGACCCTTAGACATTGTCGAAACCAATAACTTAGGTTTCCAAAATTCCAATGTTGTTGACACCTATATACCCATTAAGTCGAAGGGTTCTAGGTTAATATGCACTTAGGACGTTTTGATAAAGTTGGACAAAAACAGCTCTAGAGGTTTTCGACTCAGTAGATTAAAGTGGCATTGAAGGTGTCGAAAGGGTCTTATGATGGTTCCTAAAATCAACTAAGGAAAATGGATTGCAATCAAAACAAATGGGTTTCGACTAAGTCGAAACGTTTTGCAATTGAACGGTTTACTACTCTTAACTTAACAACATATCTTTTCGACAAGGTTGATGAAATTTGTGCTACAACCCCTTTCAACCCCATCAAAAGGGGCTAAGGAAGAAAAACCAATGTTTCCGCTTCAATCCATTTCGAAGGGGAATAAAGGTTATTTTGTAGCACCAATTTTTCATCTGCACATTTAAACTTCCAGGTGAAGAAAACAGGTTCCACCATCTTCCCAAAACCTGATTACAAATCAAAGATTCCAAAATTTCTTAAAATAAACAAAACTTGTTAAGAAAACAAATTTTAGTATAAATCGATCTTTGTCGATTTCTAAAGTACAAAAACTACTATCAAACTGGAAATCTAGATTTTCTAATGAAGAAAATATAGTAAATTTTGAAATTAAAGTCCAAACCTGATAAGGGGGTGGACTTAAATATCATCCATTGTCAATTTCAATGTTATAAATGAAAAACAAACTCTATTAATTCCTGAAACCGAATTAGGAAAAGTTTCTCAATAAATCAAACCAAACCTACCATTATAAAATCGAGATTCAGACATTTCAAAATCAAATTTCAATTTTGAAATCTAAAGTGTAAAATTCGATTATAAAACCAACAAAATAGAGTAAAATCTAAGCTTGCAGATTAAATTTGGCATTTACTTTGATTTTTGGAAATAGGAAGAAAGCTTGAGAATTTTAAGAACTCTTTTACTTTTACTGGAAATTTCAATTGCAGGTAAATGAGGAAGAAGCTGAAAGAGTGTACTTATAAGAAAGGTCTTCCAAGAGCTTCTAACCGTTAGATCAGATTTAAAAAAGCGGCTTAGATTCATGCAGGAAGGCCAAAATGCGGGAAACTTTTAGTTTCGACATATATTGCCTGGAAATTCTAGAGCATCCCTTTACAAGGTGGTCAAATGTTACACCAAAAACCAGCCTTCTGACTTTATTGAAACCGTTATGAGAAGAAGTCAAAGAAGGGTAAGTGAAGAAGGTTCCAGCTAAACCTTTGGAAGGAGTTGAAGGGATGCTACCGGCAAAGTATGGAAGCTTCAAAACCTTTTGAAGGCGTCGGAGGGTCTCTGCAACAAAGGTCCGGTGGGTTCATACCCTTCGTAGGAGACAAAGAAGTCAAAAAGCACCCTTCCGCCTTCAGTATTCGCCTTTCGAATGGGTCATTTCATATGCTTGATGACCTTTCGATTAAGTCAAAGCAGCATCTTTCGAACATAATGAGGAAAGCTACTAGCATATGAGCCAAATCTTTCGATCCCAAAGTTTTGCCTTTAGTTAAACTACGCAAAAAGCAAACGGGGACCAGAACAACCCCTTTGAAAGCTATAGTAAGCCTTTCAAATCAGACGAACCCAATGTGGTCTAGGAGGGTTCCCATCAGATCCGAAACAAGAGCATAGGCGTAACGAACATCATCAAAGCTAATGAACAAGGGCTACCAACAGATTCGGAAGCACTTACAAGACAACTCAAAGAAGAGGAGTGCAACCATACCTTTCGACAAAGGCGGCAACATACTTAAGTCCTTCGACAATCACCTATCGACCTAGTCGGAAGCATCAGGGTCAAAAGCTGCTGACCCGCATCTGTAAATAAGACCCAAGGGGTCACCTTTTGAGGGATCCAATCCCTCTCATTCCAAAATTGTATTTATTTAGTTAAAATTGTTGTAACCCTAATTATTGTATTAATTTTGGAATTTGGAAGCAAAAAAGACATCTCTTGATTATAAAAGGGAAGTTCTAAGTGTTTTAAATTACTATCATTTTATAAAAGCTCTTGTCAATTTCACTCTTGCGTTGTACGTTTTGCCTTCATCAAAAGGCCACTGTCGATACAGTCGAAACCAAGTAAGATTTAAAACACTATAGGTTCATACTCCAAGTAACCTTCCTTCAAGCTTGGGATTTCGACGGGGTCGAAACTAGGTCATAACTTACTCAAACCATCAACTAATATAAAGAGCTCAAGGTTCGTGCATTCCACAAAGCCGAAACCCTTCACCCAAAACACTATAGCTTGAGATTACTAGTTCAAATCCAAGTAGGTTAAGCTAACAACTACCGACGGAGTCGAAGCCTCTACCTTAAATTTCTGGATCAAGTTCTAAACACCTAAGCCCCTTGCGTTAGACAAAGTTGGAACCTCTATTTCAGATTCAAGGATAGAATCCCAATCAACCAATAATCAAAGCTTTCGACAAGATTGAATCCAATTAAGAGAGACCTTATCCCGAACATTTCAACTATTTCAGGAAGGAAAGCTTTCAAAAGAGATTCCACACAGTCTCGATAGATTTGAAAGGTCATTAATATTGAAACCCAACACTTTTGACATAGTCGAAAGGTCTGACTAAGCAATTCCTATCTACTAAAGCCTATTCAAGAAAAAATTCAAAAAGGAATCCATACCTACCATTCTACTCTTCTTTTCTAAAGGATACTTCTCATTCCTCAGCATAACTTTGGGGTGTTAACAAGAAATATTGTTAACATATATATATATATATATATATATATATATATATATATATATATATATGTGTGTGTGTGTGTGTGTGTGTGTGTGTATGTATGTATGTATGTATGCATGCATGCATGCATGTATTTTGTATGTATGTATGTATGTATATACACACATACATATGTATTTATATTTAGGTATATAAGTTTTAAAATATAATTTAATAAATGAAAACGCCACATCATAAGCCAACATAAATACATTTAAGTACTAAAACATGTTTAAACACGTTGGCTAAGGTGCACATGAAGGGGATAAGGGGGTGGGCATGAGGTACAAGGGTGGAGGCAAGCATGGTAAGGTCATGCAAGGAGGTAGAGGGTAAAGTACATGGCATAAACTGGTAATTATTTTATACATTTAATGTATATATACACACAAATTTCCTAATTCTTATCATTATTTTATCATTTCATTTGTACTTTATAAAACACCTCCAAGCTTTCATGAATTCTCTAATGGCCACAAAAGAATTTTTAAATCCAAGGAATTTCTTTGTCGATCACCTTTAAGTAACTTCATTGAATATGAAACCCAATAATATTTGTTTAGCAGAATAAATCACCATTCTGCTAATTCAGCTATATTTGACATCTGTTAGCAGAACCAAACATCATTCTGCTATTATATTAACTTAGACCTGTGTTTACCAGAACATATCCTCATCTGCTATTGTGGTAACTTGGACATCTTACCCATTTATTGATTTGTATGTTGTTGGCTGATACTCTTTACATATCAGCTTGTTATGTAAATACCCATTATATATCTTGGATAAATTAAACTGAATTAAAATATAAACCATTGTGGTTGCTAAGCCTTTTTCTAATTTTGCAAAGTCAAATGTTATATTTTATTTTTTGTTTAAAAAAATGGTTTATAGTTTATTACAATTTTAAATAAGATATTTAAAGGACGATTAAGTAGCGTTTTTATTAAAGATATTTTGAAGTAATTTAATACTTCTCAAAGTTTTGTTAGAAAATCATTTTATTTGTTAATACGATTTAACGGTAAATTTATTAAAGGATGTTTAAACAATAATTTATTTATGTAAAAGTTATTTTAAATAATTGATTTTATCATAGGAACTTTATTGATTTAATTTTATTAAAAAGGTTTTGTTTAAAATGAGGAAAGTTTATAAAAGAAGTTTCATAAAGGGTTTTGAATATTTATAAAGAAGTTTGATAAAGGTTTTTGAGTATTTATAAAGAAGTTTTGTAAATGATTTTCGAGGTTTATGGAAGTTATATATATGATTTTGATAATATTAAAAGATTTTTCTAAAAGTGTTCGTAATTTTAGTAAAGAAAATTCACAAATGAAGAGTTTAATAAAACGATTTATTGAAGAAATTTATAAAAGAATTTGAGATTTGATTTTCTTTAACTAAACTACTTAATTTGGATGGTATGGGCATTCGCTCCATACTTAACAGTAAAGCAATAGTATTTGAGATTATCTTTATCTCGAGTTTAAATAATATTTGTTTGAATCTTTTAATATGATTTTTTAATAAAAAGTCTTTCACAGATGTTTTGTGAATATACGTATGTTAATGAGATAAGTATATGAATGTTTTGATAAATGATTTGGAAATAAATTTAAAATAAATAAAAGATTTATTTTGAGCCTTACTGGTTGTTATGAGAAATTTAATCCCTGAATTGTTGTTGTTCGATTATTAGATAGTTAAATAATCGACTATCATCTCTATTTGCAACCCAGGGATGATCATATTCGGTACTATCCATTTCAAGGGTAAGCCAGTCCTGTGTTGGTAAAGGTCGAAATGTTTTCGATCCCACTGTATATTTTATCTGGAGGTGCACAGATTTTCGAAAGGTAGTCTCCTACCTTGCCATTTGTTGGAAATCCATTCTCCAATACGAGCCTACGCTTTTTGATTTTATATCTATTATTGTTGTCATATGCACAGATCACAACTACTTGGTTTTCAATACTTTAAACCCTAGACAATATTATAATACCATTGGATATTTATAATATAAAATGTCTTAGTTATCATAAGGTAAAAACCCATCTATGTTTATGTGTGATGTGGTCTTACGAGATACTATTGATTTTAAAAGGGTTTGTAAGTTGTAATAAAGTTCCTTGTGATTTGAGTTCCTCATGCTGGTTTTACCAGACTGACCAGGGTGTTATTTTTATATAATGCTTGGGTTAGCCCGAGCATATTTTCCAAATTTAGCTAGATTCTTTGGAGCTTTAAGCAAACGAGCTGGATTTTCCAAAACGTATTTGCACATCTCAAAATCTTCCGTTGTTTTTTCTAGTTGTGGTTATTAAATTATAAGGGCATGTTGTTGTAACTGTCCAGGCTAATAATAAGATAGTGTACTCTAATGTTATGTACGAATAAAATGATTTCTTTTTGTAAAGATTTTTTTTTATATTATATATTATTTGTCATGTTTTGTTTGATTATGTTCTGTCCTTTCTTTCTCAACCCCAAACGACCGGACTTCTGAACACTTAAATGATCAGCACACGAATACCAATGGTGTATTAAGTACCGTCTTTAGGTGTAATAAAGGTAGATTGTAACACTGTTTTCCTCTCATGGTGGCATTTGTAAACTAAATCCCTTATGTTTGCCAAAATATAAAGTTTTGAGATTGAAACATTTAATCACTTTAGGCTACTAACCCCATTTCCTCATTAACTTCCAGTTTTATCTATGGTCCATCGGTAGTTAAGTGTTCCCATAAAATTTCCTTATTTACTTTGCTACCCAACATATATCAAGTGGTTTAAATCCCATTCATAAAGTCTGCACAAAAATAAAACGAGAATATATCTTTACCACATCATCCACTTTTCCAGTAACTAAGGAACACAACTAGCCACTACAATTCAAGAACTACAAAAGAAATTTTTACTGGAAATTTCCATTTATCTAAAACATCCCAAACACCTTAATATACCCAAAAGGACACACTAAAAGATGTGGTGCGTTGTAGGTATAACTAAAACTAGCTAAGACTACAATTCACAAGAAAAAATAGATAGATAATAACATAAAGGAAGTAATTAAAAACAATATGTGATTTTAAAAATTAATACTTCATAAATACTTCAAAAAAACCACATATGTTTCAAATACCAAATACAATTGTCATACGAAAAAAAATCTTAGTCTCATCGGTAACTTTCCCTCAATAGAGTGCCAGTAGAATAAAAGAGCAAAAAACCTGGAAATAAAAACGAGGAAAACATGAAAGGGTCTCCAAGTCTCCAAGAAGCTGCGGTCTATCTTTCTTGCCACTGATTGCCTATGAGGGGGAAATGGGAAAACAGAGAAGTAGGTCAGACAAAAAGTCTGGTGAATGATAGTAATTACTAGAATCTTTAAGCAAAGTAAAAGTAATAGGCCTTACAACAGTTCTGGCATATAAAAGGAAACAAAGGAAATAGAGAGAAGGAATACAAATTAACTTAATTGATATAATTGATTAACTTTGATTATTTGCACTTGTCTTTGATAGCTTCTACGATTAGGCTGACTTCTTAGTCCTATAATTAGGCTGAAATCCAAATTCTACCCTTTGATCGGCCTGCTACTCCATAGACCTTAATGTGGACTAGACGCCATATAACTCCCTACATAGAAATGGTGTCTACTAATGACACGCAAAGTATCTACTGTGGACTAGATGTTATACAGCTTCCTACACAGAAGACAATGGTTCCTACGGAAGGCACACATACTAAGCGCTAGGAACTCATAACGATTACTAAGCACCCGAACGGAAGTCGCACGCTTAACCGCCACCATGCTCATGTTACCTATTATTCCACATATTGGGTCTTCTTATTACCTCAAGCTCTAGCACAAGCGTGCCTCTCATCCCACTTCAGGATAATATGAGATCGTCGTGTCCATAGAAAATAGGGGAAATGTTGTTGGTATTGGCCTGTCATCCAAACAATATCTAGTTGTGCCCCTTGCCCAAATCCCCATGGTTTTGACTTTTACTTACCGACCAATTACTACCATTATTAGCATAAGCGTGCCCCTCGCCTCACTTCAGGATTATGTAAAATGCCGTGTCCATAGAAATAATTAAGAAATGCCATTTGGTATAGGTCCTACTTTAATTCTTCCTTATCAACTGATAAATTATTTAAATAAGCCTTTACTTTTGTTCTTGCTATTCGTGCTTATTAATTTATCCTAAGTCTTAAAATAAGCCTCACTCTGTTCTATTTCTTACTATAATCTACGTTATAATCATGCTTATTAATTAACCCAAGATCTAAGTGTAAAAATAAGCTTCTTTTATCTTATACTCTTTTTAGTTATAATTCTAAGTTAGAACTACAATTCTAACATTCATACCATAATTAGGCTCAATTTCTATCTTAATTCCATTTTTATTATAGTCTTTACAACTTACATCTTACATTCCATCATTTCAGTATTCTTATAATTTTAATCCATGTTCGCTTTTATCAATTCTAATCCATATGCGAAGAATGGGAGAAATAAAAGAAAACTGAAAAAAAAAATCCAAAGCGTAGGAAATAGAAATAACGCATAAATAACAACAAATAAATTAAAATACTGTAAATAATCTGTAAATAAATGGAAAAGCTGTAATTAACAGAAATAAACTAAAATTAACTGAAAAGAATAGCTAAAAGAAAACAAACTGAAAATAATACTAAAAACTGTAAATAAACTACTAAAAAGGTTATTCCAAAAATCATAGTAAAACTACAACTATTGGAAACCCTATTATTTTAAATTACATAAAAATCTAAATAATTACAATCACCGACATGTGATCCTATGCTCTTCCCTTTTGGTCTTCCCGGATCCACTTGAGGGTAAATATTTTTATTAAAAAGATCCCCTCCTTGGAAATTTATTCATTTTAGGGTCCTTCCTAAAAAGGTGAACCCAAGCGGAGAAAATCTAGAATGAGAAAAAGTGTTAGGTCTAGGGTTCTACTAATAGGGGTAGAAGTGGATCTTAGACCATTGAATTTGGAGATTGAATAGGATGCAACCACGTCATAGATTAAATAGGAGCTGTCAGATGGAAGCATGAAAGGACCAGATGGGGCTAAAGAATGAAAAATACGTGTTCGAAAACCACAGGAATGAAGAAAATTTTCCATACCCATAGGCGGGTCGGCTGGGTGGTTGACCGCCCCTCCTCCTCGGTCAACCGGCCGTTCGACCCAGGGCATGGTTAGGTCAACCTCTTGGTCGACCTAGCCTAGTGTGTGTGTGTGTATTTACACACACACTTGTTTATTTTGTTTCTAGCTCATATTAGCTCGGATGCTGACGTTCTATATAAGGAAATTGCAAGAAAATTACCACGGATACAACAGTGCAACTCCCGTGGCTCGATTATGATAATTTCACAAAGTTATTCAATTATTTCATTAATTAACGAATTAATTATTATGGGTTAAATTTTGAGTTGTTACATTATCTGTTAATATATAAGTGTTGAGGCCCTAACACTCTTTCTTCATTAAGATGGGCTGTATTTAATATTTCATTCCATTACTACCCACTTTTCTTAATTTCCTCATTTTGGTCTTTAATAAATGTGATCCATTTATTCCTTCAATTAATATCCATAACAGTTTAACATTACCTTTAGAATTGGACCGTTTTCAATTAATCCTTCTTCAATCTTTTAACCTTCTTCATGTATCCAAAATCCATTCATTACTCAAATTCTTTCTTCCTTAAATGCAATATCAAGTTTCCTTAATCAATTCCCACCATATTACTTTTCCTCTCATTAATTACAAACTTACCGTTCGTTAAATTTGTAGGTAACATCCTTAAATCCTAATCCCTCAATTACTGACTAATATGCATATAGTCATAATCTATGCTATATATATATATATATATATATATATATTCTAGTTATTTAGCGTAGTTGTACGATACCTATATCTAACTACTAAATCTAAAACTAGAATGCTCATTTCTATATTTTAATTTCGAAGCTATCCTTCCAAAAAGACTAGCGTCATAGATTAACCACAATTGAGATTTTTTTCTTTGTTTGAAATTATAAGGAATTATTTCATTTCCTATTATTATAATAGACAGTATGAAATATGGAAAGGAATATCCATCTCTTACACATCTTTTTCCTTTTTAGTGTATTCTTGTTACTTCAAACAATGCATTTTATACAAAATTTTAAGAATCGGAAATTACACGAGAATTGCTCCAAAATTAAAATATCGAAATTCATATCCTATGGGAGACTTAATTCATAACCAATTATAGATATGGAATATCTTTACACTTTACCAACTTCTTCAAATAGAGGTTTGAGACCGACTTCAAATTTTTAGATCAGGTTATGCGTCTACTTTTATTTTTTTCATATCCTAAAAATCTTAGTTATCCCACCTAAGTCATGAACCGTATCTACCCCATAAAATTTTAAAAATCATTACTTTTGCACACAAAATAAAATATCTTCATACAAATAAACTAATTTAAAAATAAGCATTTATTACTTCATTTCTTGTAATACTTAAAGCATGAAGTATCAAATTCAATATCTCCATCTTTGAAAATTAAACTTTAATAAAAACTTTTATCAAAGATTCAAAATTCCTTTGTACCAAATAGGAATATAATAATCTCCCTTTTAAAAAAATTCTTATCAAAAATTTTCCCTTAAAAGTTAGTCTTTCTGATTTATGACATTTAGAATTTTCTTGGTTTTTCAAAGAGGAAATTATGAAAACTTTCCTTTCCAATAACGTAATAAAATAAAATTTTACTCCCTTTTGAAAATAGGATTTTTAATATAGAAGAATCAAAACTTAATTATCTTTCCAAAGTAATATGTTAGATTATTTTTTTCAAAGAGCTTTCTAGTAAAGAATTATAGTTTACAAAATAGTAAATCTTTTACAATCATCATTTCAAAATAACAGTTATTTCCATATAATGCATACAATAATATTTATTATCTGATCACTTGAAATATACTATTATTTGATGAATATATCTCGTGACTTTGCTCAAAAACTCTTAAAATTTCTTGCAACACTTTTCTTTATCAAATCCAGTATTACTATTATTCAAGTAACTTTGGTATTTAAATTAGAAAAAACATATAAAATTCTCATCTTTACATAAATTCTTCTTCTTATACAAAAACATCTAACTTATTTATTGATCATCATTTAAATTTAATCAATGGCCAAAGATTCCATTTATAACTTTATATGATAGAAAAATAGATGAAGTAGACATAGATAACTTTTATCTTACTATATTACTATTTTCAATATCTCATCTACCAGAATTCACAATTCTATTATTAACAAAATTCCCACCATTATTCTCCACATCACCTTATATAGGAATGCTCTCCTTTCTGTACTACTGGATATTCCTTTCTTTCTACTTTCTGTTTCTCTATACCAAATAGGTGTTATTTCTATCTATAACCCCAAAAAAGAGTTCTAAAGAAAGAACTTTTAGGTTTTGTAACAACCCGCAAATTTATCACTTTGATAAATTATATTTATTACTAAAATATTCAAATATAAGCTTTTTCACATAGATTATGTTATCCAGAACAATAAATAATGATGGTGATGTTATTTTGAATAAGCGTTTACAAAATTATGTAATTTGGGAAAATAGTTATAAAATGATCGAAAATCATTTTATCGATAAACAGCTCTATTATTATCAGAAGATGTGCACAGAGCTGGATATATACACTCATTTTCCTATTTAAACAAAGTTATGAAATATAATTATTTATTTTATTTTTTGAAATAAAATGTATTTATGACATCAATAATGGCATCGTATTTAATTATTGATTTATGAATTTAAATTGAGATTTAATGATTTTATAATTATTATAAGTATTCCTATAATTGTTTTTAAAGTGATAATATTTCATTTTAATTAGTTATTGTTATTTGGCATTTTGACCAACTTTATCAAAACTGACTAGACAAGTCAGACTCGACTGTCATCAAGGCTAACAGCCTAGAGCGATGAATGTGGGGTCCAAAAATAAAGTGCAGGCAATGATATGAAGCGACAATCAACCGAGACCAAGAGATAAACTGTAATGGCCCATAACTATTTCGCTTTAAATAAATTAAACGTTTAGCTTTATCGATATAACAATAATTTCATAAAAAATTATTTACATTAATTTGATTGATTGTATAAATAAAATATGATCATTTATATTATTTAAAAATGATAAGAAAATTTATTTTTGAAAATTTGTTTACAGAAATATGCATATTAATTTAAAAGAGAATATATGACCAAAAATCGAAATCGGGATTTGTAACGATACAACGTGTGGAAGTTGTGCAACGTTGTACAAATATGTAAAATACACAAACACATGTGCATGTGCATACATGAGAACATGCACATAAGCATATATATACCAAAATAATTAAGTATAAAAGTATAATTTAAAATATATAATATATTTTAAGATTTCTTACCCTTTGAGCATATATAAGTCAACATATGCATAGATGAGAAGATGGAAGTGATAGGCACATGGGGGAAGGCTTTTTCCATGCCTAAGGAGGGGGGAGGTGTTTGGGTAAAGCCATGAAATGGTGATGAAAATGATAATGTATGCATGCATACGTTTACACTCTTCTTTTCCTATAAATACCCTACCATCTTCTCTTCATTTTCATTCATCTTCTTCTTCATATTTTAAGCTTCGTCTTCCACTTTAATGGCTTCCATTCTAAGAGAAATAATGTCAAAATTTATTTTAAAAAGAATTTAAATTATAATGTATAGTTTTGTATAATTGAACACCTCAAAACAAGCCCAAAACTCCACCTTTTCTCTTTATTCTTCAAATCTCCACCCCACTTCATCATTAGGCTGAGCACTTCTTTGCACCATCCTAGGCCGTCCAACCTCGAGCTACCCCAAGCTTTAATCATGACATCTAGGTGCTAAAATCTGAATAATAGTGAGCTTTGGAAACCGAGTAGCGGTGCTTTAGAAATTTTTTAATTAATCATTGAAAACTCAAGGTGAGAACTCCTAAACTGTTATATTATATTTTAGATGATGATATGATATTTGTGATGGAAGTTTATTATTCTTTGATCATCAAGTTTGGATTTTTTTCATATGAATATTGAATATATATATATATATATATATATATATATATATATATATATATGCAAGTCACATAAATACACATCGATAAGCACAACAGAAATCACTTTCCTTGAATTAATGAATTGGTGTGTATGAAATGTTAAACCTATTTAAAAATGGTTTAAAAAGAGTTTGAAATGTTTTGTAAACATTTAAAAGTGTTTTGGTGAAGTTTGAATGAGAATTGAGAAATTAGTCAAAAATAGGCGCATCGCATAATGGTAGTTTCCGATTTCACGCCATAAGAGTCAAGCGAGTGTAAAAGATGGAATATAGCTCAGAATTCTTTGAGAAAAGAATTTTCCATATTATTATATTCATAGTTTTTCAATGAAGAAAGAAAATCGAGATTTCAATAAGTAGATTTTGAAATATGAGTAAAACAATTTTTGAAAAAAATTGTTGTTTTGTAGTTCGAAATCCAAAACTGGATTTCTTTGGAAATGAAGTTTTATAAATGCATAAAGATATGGAATAAATATGATAAATTTTTTAAAATGTTTTGAAAGTGAATTGAGTGATAAAAATGAACTTTTAGATAATAAAAAGTCATTTTGATCAAAATAGCTTAAAAAAGCACTTTCCACAGTACTTTTCCGTAGCACTTTTCTATAACTTTTGAAATATAGTTTTAAACTCAAAAATTCTTTTCTAGTTATTTTATAAATATTTTTAAATTATTAGTAAAGTGTTTTAAAGATGATTTGAAGGATTTTTGGAATGATTAAAAATTTAGAGTTGATCAAATAACTTGATTGCCTTATGGGTGTCAAAGAGATAATATCAAGGCTTGAGCTTGGAAAACCAGTTTCGTGCTCTCCCTGGCTATCCAGACTAGCCCGATTGAGAGGATAGTGAATTTGGTTTAATCGGTTCAATATCTTCCTAAATGAAAATGAAACGATTTCGAATTTGTTCTTAGTAAAAAGGAGTTTAAAAGTTATAAAGGAATTTTATAAGAGAGGTTTAATATCTCTGTATATACGTAATAGAATGTTTAAGAAATATATATCTCCAAAATAGATTTTTAGTAAAAGAAACTAAATCAATTAAAGAAGGATTCCCTATTCGCAAGAACATCTTTTTGTCGATGATTGTTTCGAAGTAACCGGAGTCAGATTTGGATGATTCCTATCCGAAAACCACTTCGAACCAATTTATGTATTCGAAGTGAAGATATGTATTTGATATTTGGGATTTTTGTAACGAAGGAGTGCATGTTGACCATTTGGGGATAAACTCTCAATATACATATAGTAGCATCAGTCTCTTCGTTGTGAAATATTCAATGCAAGGGCTAGTCGCTACTAATCCTAGGGTTGATTCCGGATAAGATGTGGTAGGAGAGTGCCTTTGGTTTGTCCTGTACCTGGACAACTTGTCTGGACGAATGTCTACCATTGTATTTCTAGTTGCATAAGTGATCTCTGAATGTTTCATCTGTTTGATGAAGGAGAAGGTAACTTCTCTTAGCTTAACTCCCTTTCCTTAGACGTATGAGCTTAGGAGTTATACGTTTGTAGGAATCAGTTGTGTAACCACGGAATGGAACTATGGAATTCAAAGGAAGATGATGTGCTATATGAAAGGTAATTGTTACCTCGGGCCTCACACCTGAAAATGGCCGGAACAGGGTAGATGAAGCAAGGCTATGTGGTTCGCAACCATTAGGATATGATCATCCCCTTCTAGATATATTTCTACCCACTATAACGTTCGGGTTTAAATAAGAGACATCTCCAATAGGTTGGTAACGACCGGGGTGATGACATATTCGGTATAATTTAGGAAGAAGTAGGATGGTCTTGTGTTGTTAGAGGACCATTAATTGGGCCTTGTACATTCCTCTAGAGATGTACTGCCGGAAGGTAGTCCCTTCACCCGGTCATTTTTGTGGAAATCCATTCTCCAATAAGTGCCTGTCATTTTTTTTGTAGAACCCATATTTGTCATTAGTATGCTGGAATTTAATAATGTAAAAATTTCGGCTAAGATTAATAAGTTTGCTTGTAAATTTTTTCAAAGATATGTCATTAAAAATAGTATCAAGTATCTTTAAGTAAGAATGTTTTGGTTATCATAAGGTAAAAATTCGTTCCGCGCTCATGTGCGGCATGGTCTTATGAGATATCCTTTTGTTTTCAAACAATGTATTTTGCGTTCTCACACCAGGCCCATGACTGACCTAGAGTTAATTTTGTTTTTCCCTTTAAACTATGGGTGCCATATTTTTTCAGCCAAGTAGTCAGGATTTTGTTTGGAATATTTTGGGAAAGAGCATGCTGGAAAAGGGATTTGGAGCATGGAGCTAGAGCACCCGATGTGGATGTCTATCTATCTATTTATTTAAATTTTTTTTCCGCTATGTCTAAATTAGTTAATACAGCAAGTGTGAGAGCAGGCATTCATAACTGTTCCTGGCAGGGTTAGTTCATACAAAAATTCTGATGTACCCTAGTGAGGATGGTTGTATGTACTATCTATTTATTTCAACGTAATATGAGAATTTTTGTTTTTATCTTTTACTTTACTTTACCCCTAAAAACCTACCTCCCCAGCACTTGGATTTATAGCACATGAATACCATGGATGTATTAGTGTAGATTTTCAAGAATCGAGGAGGTGGGTGTTCATGTAAACTCTCTAGAATATTCTAAGTACGGATTAGTACCGGCCCCAGGCAAGGGATCGGTGCCTATCCTTTCCTCTAGGGGATCGATATGTATCCTTAATTTTTTTCCCAAATAGGATAAGATTGATTTAAAATGACAAGGAAGGCCCCTCAAGACTACATTTCAAATCTCAAGTCATTTGGAGTATGTATGCTCAAGTTATGGGAAAATTACTTCACCTAAGAAAGGCATCGTATCGTATTCAGCCCAACAAAGCAACTCAATGGAAAAGATATCTCAAATCCAAAAGTCTAGTACAGTTGAAACTTTAGGAATAGAAGAGGGGACCCTAGGGAGTCCACCCTAAGGATCGTACCCTAAAAAGCACAAGAAAGAGGGATCGACCCTCTTCCCTCTAGAGGGATCAACATAAATAAAACAATATCACATGGTGCAACATAGATTGATTAATAACTCAAGTTCTACTAATCTAATTGGCATGAAACTTGGAGAATAAATACACTACAACATGGAGAAGCTCTTATAAGGATCGCATGCTCAAATCATCAATCATAGGGATCAAATCCGATCCCCATTTCTTTGGCTTTGGGATATGAGATCCCTCTTGTAGGCCCTTATGGATTTGGAGAGCCTTTTGTTTCCAGGGAGATATTTCACCGTCTTCCTCTATAAATACCGACTTGATTGTTCAATTCTAGGTCTTTACACTACTTATTACTTTGTATTCTTTTGTAACTAAGTATTTTCATCGGATCCCTTTTTTACTCGGTTTACAGAGTGATTAATAAAGCTATTTGTTCAATGTGGACATAGGCAAACGACAGCGAACCACTATAAATTGTTGTGTCTCTATTGTTTGTTTCTTTCTTATTACTCTACTGTTATATTCTCTCTATTTACATTTAATATTCTTCGTGTGTTCCTTACCTATTAGGTGGTTGTGCCAATTTTTGGTGCGGACATTTTGGTGCTTTCATTGGGAATTGAATTCTCAGCTTAATTGGTTCTCACCATCTAATTATAAATTCCCATATTGACACGATAGATCTAGATTTCTACCGACAAGTTTCCTATTCTACTCAGATTTGAAAGAGATCTATGATGAGACTATAAGCCATGGTTGGAGAAATTAGATTTGCTTCACGTGTTGTTGAAAGAAATGATGATTGTAGTGTTCTTGTTCGAAGTTGTTTATGTGTTTGTGTTCATTTAGTAGGATTGGGTTCGCTTATATATGAATGTCCGTAAGATCGGATATTTTAGTTCACAGTCAAGTTAGCAGAGCCAAAAATGGCCATGTATGCCTAGATAGAGTGATCACATCTGCTCCCACACTAAAGAAATTTAGCCTTGTGGGGATCCGATCACTTTGTCACATGTCAACTGATCACATCCTTCCTCCAACATCATTCGATCGATCCCTATACCACCAATCCCCGGAAGCAGAACCCTAGCCGATTCCTTATCTCAACATAACTGATTCTTCCCTCGAAGCCAACATAACCAATCCCTCCATACTCCAAAATGATCGATCCTTCCATACTCCATCATGGATGATCCCTCCTTCTTGGTGCCTAGAACCAGTCCCTTCAAGGTCGATCCCTATACACATATCAACATTGATCCTATAATTGACTGATCCCTCCTTCTTGGGTTCTAGAACCAATCCCTTCAAGATTGATCCCTCTACATATATCAACATCGATCCCATGAATGAACGATCCATTTGTTCCATGTTCACTCCAAACCCTCTACACACTACAACCGATCCCTATACCCATTCATCGACCAATTCCTAAGCCAATACCGATCGATTACAGGGGATCGACGATTAAATAAAAAATGAAGAAGGAAGGGATCGATAAATTTTTTTTTAAAAAAAAGAAGAAAACGCCACTGCATTCTAAATTTGGAAATCAACTTAAAGATGGTGCATTATATCCACTTCCCTTACGTCTTGTGGCTATCCAGGGATGAAGAGATTAAGTGGTAGTTGCTGGATTGTAGCTAAGGGATGGACAAGGAACTGCTACTTAAACAGTACTCCCAAAGGCTGGAGAACTAAGGTGATATGACATGAAATAGGATCGGTTATCGGATCAGTCTTCAAGAGCTGATTACGGCTGCTCTCAACTGACCTCTTCCAAACACCTAATTTAGCGCATATGGTTCGACTTCTTGTGTGATGACCGCCCTATGCTGCTTATTATGCCATCTTGAAGTATAGCTATCCTTTATCAAAATATCACTTACCATTATGGAACCTCCATCATTGAGTCACGTCAAAAACCATTAAAAATCATTGGAATATTTATTGATAAAATACCTTTAAGGCTAACCCAAAGTCCTGAAGTAATTGCTTATATGATTCAAAGCGGACTCTATATGTTCTGACCAAAGTTGAACTCGAGTAATCATCCATTCGACTTGAAGCAATGCATAAAGTCAAACTCAGCTAAAACCAAGATTTTCTTGAAGAAGACACCAATATGACTCCTTGCACCTTTCGTCGCCAACCTAGCACTTCAAATTCACCGTCACCAAGCAAACCAGGGGATGAATCCAAGAAAATAGAAAAAAAATTGGGTCGGACTCCAAGTATATAATCACTAATCCATCAATACCGGTCCATCTTGCTTTGCTCATAGGTTAGGCATGTGGACTCCAAATGACTTGAAACTTTGTGTGAAATCTCAAGAGGCCTTCCTTATTTCCTTATATGGAACGCAACCCATTTGGGTGAAAGTTTAAGGATCATCACCCGATCAGCATCCCCGTCCTAACTGATTTTCCATCTGATCGGTATTTCCAAACATTCGATTGTTGGAAAACCATGCATACATCATTCACAAGCATTGCAAGCAGCCATAACTTGAAAATTGACCAAACTAACAATTATTGGAGCATCTCCCCTAGTCGAAACCTATTTATCGAAGCCATTCAACATGTAGAATATCCAAGGAGATTCAATGTGCTGACGATGCAAGCATATTTTATGAACACAGACCTTTGGTAGTATCTCCTGGAGTACAAGTGGCACATGGATCTCGCCATAGTGAAGGATGCTATCGAATGCAAAAGTTTGTTTAGCAATTCATGATGCATATGACTCATACCAAGGATGTGATGTCATAATCCAATTTATTCTAGATGCTAGGTGAGTGGCCCAAAAACTTCCTATACAGATTCAACGTTGTCGTCACTAAAGTAAGCAATCCTATCGAGAATATCATACTAATGGTGTCGATAAAGGGAATCGACCCCAAGATAGACTTTAGCGACTGGTAAGCTGGAGAGCTTCCTATGATCTTGGATAGTTTTTTTTACTAAGTGAAGTTGAACCTAAGCAAGGAGGAGGTAGAGCAGACAAGGAGAATGAACGATGCAGGCCCGTTAGTTAAATGAATTCAAAGCAAGGGAAGCATTAAGGCCTTAGATATGGACTGAGATTCTAGGAGATGACCTAGAATCCTAAATTTCGACTCATATACTACTTTGAACGATTCAATCAATAATATCTACTTTAAGACTCGTGACTCGGAGCAGTACTGGAAACCAACCTCGAGAGACTCCATCGAAAGCCAGAAGAAATCTTGAAAATGTTGTATATTTCAAAATACACATGGTTATAACACCAGCGATTGCAGAAACATTCGAGATATGATCGAAAAACTGATCCAGAAAGGAAAGTTTCTAAAATATAAGAAAGCCCCAGAGAATGGTGGGAAGGAATATTCAGCCTCTATCAATAAAAAACTTTGATTATCAAATGGACCACCAATGGTCGCCTTCCAACTAAGAAGGGCTAGGGAAAACTTGAATAAGGAACATATGAGGCTGCTTCACTTATCTATAGGATTTATTTCTAAACTACTTCCAAACGATGCAGGTGACCAAGTACTTAGAGTTAGGCGCCAACCAACCTCAATGGACCATGATCGGACCTTTGGAGGATTATCGAGACGAGCGTGATTCAACTGTTCATCAGCTACCATATGCCTCTAACTTGGGTTTAAGGACTCAAATTGGAAAGTGGGTGTGACTCGATCATCCGCTTCCCACTCTACGCCTTAATTATGATAGAACATTTATACCTTACTCAGAGTTCGACAAGGTCTGAATCCAATACAAAGTGGACATGACTGACCATCCACTCATCAACCTCCACGCTTAACTTGAAGATCGAAGAAACACATGGAGTGGATGCTACCCGACCATCACTACCCAGCTCATACTTGAAGTTCTCCAAAATAGTTATGCCTCTCCCAAAGCTCATCAAAACCAACACGCAACTAAAGTAGACGTAATTTGACCATCCATATATTTACTCCTACCAGGGACATAGGAGGCAGTCTTGGAAGTCGACTTAAAGTAGGCATGATTGACCATCTACTCATCGGCCAGCGGGCTCGATAAGAGGATACGACTACAATGTGAGGTGGATGTGACTTGAACGTCCACCCAAAAACTCTCTCCCTTGACTTTCCGGAAGGTGTGCGAAGAAAATTGGACGAGACCTGACCATCCAACCCAAGAAGACCATAGATAGGTCCAACCATCCATCGCTTCATCACCAAGTGGATGTGAATCAACCATCCACTCGCTAAATTTTGACCTCAACACTAGTCGTAGAATTCATTTCCATGAATGAACATGACTCGACTGTTGATAATTCTTATTTTGACCTGACAGGTAGAGTATAAATCAAAAATGGTTATGACTGACCACCCATCATTAAACACTATCCTCGGAGCATGGACCGGAGTACAAACATAAAAAGATGGATGTAGTTTGATCGTCCATCGACCAATGCTGGTCCCCTAAGCATGGAATAGAGTATAAAAATCAAACAGGTGTGGCTGACCACCCACCGAATAACTTTGGTTCTCCAATACAGACGGAGTATCAACATAAAAAAGTGGACATAGTTTGACTTTCCACTCTCCGAATCTTGCCCCTGACTTGGGGGTGAAGATAAGACAGAAAGTGGTTGCAGTTCGACCGTCCTCTCCCATGATTGAGCTCGAAGTTCTCTAGAGTACTCTTCTTACTCCCAAGGCATGGCTGAAATAGGATCCAAATGGAATTGGACGTGGTTCAACTATCCACCAAATAACTCTGGTCCCCCAGTGCGGATTGGAGTATAAATGCTAAATGGGTGTGACTGACCGCTCATCAACAAACTCTGGTCCTCGAAGCGCGGATAAGAGTATATGTAGTAAATAGACGTGTTTTGACCATTCATCCATTAACTCTCACTAAACCAACAGGCTGAGTATAAAACATAGAACGAATGTGACTTGCCAACCGTTAATTAGCTCCTTGCCACAATTCGACATGAAGAACTTCAAGTAAGAGTGAACGTGATACGACTGACCAATCTTTGACTTTTGCACCTGATTTGGGGTACAAGAAATGACTAAGGAAAATGCAGTTCAACCATTTTCCAGAATAACTCTATGTCCCAAAAACATAGACTGGAATGTAAACACAAATTGGATGCGATTCGACCACTCGCCAACAAACTCTTATCCCTAAAGTGTAGATAGGAGTATAAACAAATAGATGAGTGCAGTTCGACTATTCACCATTCCATAAACTCCAACCTGAACCCGATTAGAGGAGTATAAACGCAATATGGTTGGAATTCGACCATCATGAGCTAAGCCCGCTAACCTAAGACTGGAGGTAGGAGTATAAACTACAGTAAGATGAACGTTATAGCTTATTATAGCTCTGGCTTGGTGATTATTTATGAATCAAGGCAACGAATACTAAAAGGGATTAACACAAAACCAATCGAAATGACATTTAAAGTTACGGGTGACCGACTGTATCGTACCATCGGATCGACAGTCAATATTGATATGCACCAACAACAGACGGATGTGACCCGTACATCCATCGAATAACTCCAACCACCAGAGCATGGGTTAGAAAATAAACCATGAATGAGTGTGACTTGACCATTCGTTCACTATCGCCCATCATTAATCCATCTGGAGAAGTATAAATCCAAATGAGCATGACCCGATCGCTCCTGAGCTAATTCTATCCCTTAGTCCAACAGGAGAACATAAATCAAAATCGTCATGACTTGGCCATTCGCAAATCAATTTTTTCCCTTGGTATGACAAGAGGAGCATCAGTCACAAATTGGATGTGACATGACCATCCATTCTTTGGCCCTTGCCAAGAGTATGGAAACATCTTCATCAAAAGTGGACATAATTGACCCTCTATTACTCAGCTCATGCCTGAAATTCGATGGGGCATTGAAGTCTTCCACTGGTAAAGAAAAGCCATAATACAATTTAGAATAGGCATGATTCATCCTTCCATCAACTAACTTGATTGCATGAATTAACGCGAAAGAGTGTAAAGTCAAAAAATATGTGACATGCCCGTCCTTTTATCGAAATTTACATCTAACTTAGGGGTCATGAGCAAGAATCAAGATGAATGTGAATCGATCATTCATCGATCAACTCTAAGTCTTTGGATCTTAGGTGGGAGTAAAAATACGAGTAGGAAAAGGTTCGACCATCCATGTAATAGATTATTAACCCGAGACTAGGGGTAGAAGTGTGATCGTCCAAGACTACGATAACTCGATATCATGACTCATAGCTGGTGTTTACAACGAAATGAGGCTACGACCGAAAGGATGCTTAGAGATAGAATCATTGGATCGATGCCCAGGCTTATGGGCGACTGACTACCATTCCAACCTGAACGACGAGCAACGGATCACTAGCACATTGAATGGAAGGTATGTTGCTTGAATAAACAAGCAAATTTAAACTCAAAGAAAGAGCCAGCTCTGCAATTATGAACAACGTAAGGTTGAACCCTACTCAACATTTGATTCGACGTGCTTCTAAGCCTGATCTTCAGCCATTGCAGATAATCACTTGAAGCATCTAAAAACCATCACTAACGGACACACCAGCTCATGACGTGATTCGAAAGTTCAACTAGAGTGACCGTCATAATATATTGTCCTAACCAACTATCATGCCATTGACTATGCACTAAAGAAATGCTCGAACATAGGGATCAACATCCAATCCAAGTGTCGTTCTCTATGCCTACATAAACCACCTAAGGGTTGAAGTTATAAAGCAAGGGGCCAACATTAATTCCATCGCCTAGGCGACTTTGAAAACCCAATTTAGACGTCCCTTATGCTAAGTACAGTTTAGTGCGGTCTTATGTAGTGTAATGTAGTTCGATACTATATAGCAGTTATGGCAAAACTCGGGAGTTTGACGTAGTGATTGTCATCGCTGGCCATTTCAATCGGATTTCACATTGATGGTTACGCAAAATAGTTACTTTCGGATTCAAAGATTGACTATCGGCGTATAAGAATCTAATTTCATATTCAAGTTCATTTAGGGCACGTGTTACAATCCGTACAGGTACAAATAAGCTAATCTATTCAATTTCAAAGTCGATTGAAGATCATATGCTAGTTCAAGTATGCAAGTAATATATAACATATACCATTGTTCGATTTTGAGTTCATATTGTTTTGTATGTTCATGTGAAATCAAAAACTACTTGTCCCACTAATACAAGGGATTAGAATCGATCCCAATGCTTGGGAAACTCCACTTAAGCATTTTTTTGCTCATAACATAAGGCCAATATCAAGCACCAATACTACAGTCGGTTCTATAATGATATAAATGAGCCCATAGAATCAAAGGCCATGCATGCTAAGTTAACAACTAAAATTATGGTCAGCCACGATGACCCATCGTAAGTGTTGAAGACTGGATCATAGCTTAGGGCAATGATAGTGAAGGAATTAGCTGGCTTTCTTTGAAAAAATCTTGATGTGTTCGCTTGGACCTATTCTGACATATCCCAACGAAACAAAAGCGACACGGCATGGATTCAAAGAAACCTGCTGCATTTAAAGAGGAGATGGATAAACTAAAAACAAAAGGTTTATCCACAATTCCCTCTATTCGAAATGGGTATCAAATCCAGTTCTTATGAGAATGGCTAATGGAATGTGCCGGACATGCGTCGACTACTCAGACTTAAACAAGGTATTCCGAAAGATAGGTTTCCCATTTTGAGGATCGACCAGCTGGTAGAGTCAACCGTTGAATAAGAACTCTTTCATTTATGGATGCATACTCCGGATACAATAAAATCTTGATGCATGTCCCTGAACAGAAGCACACCAACTTCTTTACCGAAATATCATTATGTTGCAATACTGTTCGGATTAAATAACGCTAAAGCAACTTACCAAAGACTAGTCAACCGAATGTTCAAAGATTAGATCGGGTGATCGATGGAAGTATTTGTGGATGGTATGCTCGTGAAGTCACGGCGATCGAACGACCACATCGATGACTTGGTAGAGATGTTCAGTGCTCTACACAATTATGGAATGAAACTTAATCTCTTGAAATACATTTTTAGAGTTGCATTTGGGAAATTTATGGGTTTCATTGTTAACTATCTCAGAATCAAGGAAAATCCCAAAAAGATTCAAGCAATTCGAAACATCCAAGTGTGGATGACATTAAGCGGGTATAGAGCCTCAATGGGAAGGTCGTCGCCTTAAGCAGATTCATCTCTAAGGCCACCAACAAGTGTGTTCCCTTCTATGATTTGATTAAGAGAGGGAATAGTAACCTTGAATGGACGTAGGATTTCATAGATGCATTTCAACCCTTGGTAAATCACTTTGAGAGACCTCTCATCCTATCCTAGCCGCTGGATCATGAAGTTTATAAATCTACTTTCTTGGTTGTTGTGTTGGAAAATGATTGATAGATGTTGATAGAAACTACCCGAGGCTGGAAAAGCTCGCATATTGGCTATTGATTGTGTCATAAAAGCTACACCCTTACTTCTTGGCTCAATCAATCAACATCTACATCAACATAGGCCCTTCAACAACCTGATACGTCTGGAAGGTTGCTTAAATGGAATATCAAGCTAGGCCAATTCAATATCACTTATCTCCTTTGGAGAGCTATCCAGGGACATGCATTGGTGGACTTCATAGCTTAATTCGTTGCACCAGATGACTCCTTGGCGAGCAGTGGAGAATCGATCAGCCGATAGGAAATGTACATGGATGGAGCATCCAACGATCAAAGTTCTAATGCTGGAGTCGTTTTAGTGACACCCGAGGAACGATCGACCTACTACGCCCTAAAACTCGACTTCACTGTAATAAATAACGAAGCTGAATATGAAGCCTTGATCGTCGGGCTAAAACTTCCTGGAGAACTAGGAGTGAAAAATTTACAAATCTTTTGTGATTCCCAATTAGTAGTATGCCAAGTCAGGGGAGATTATTAGGCTAAGGAGTAGTGACTTCCTCTTTACCTCGGCCTGGTCTGAGAGATACTAGTAGACTTTGAGTATTGCACCATTACACACATTCATAGAGAAAAAAATGAGAAAGTCGACACATTGGCCAAGCTGGCCAGTTCCGGGGACGCACAGCAGATGGACCTGGCCTCGATTGAAGTTCTAAATGCTCAGACCATCGACTAGATAAAGATTGATTTGGTTCAGGAGATGGAACCAAGAAGGGAATCGTGGATGACTCCTGTCAAAGGTTATTTACAACGTAGGATCCTTCCTAGATGGAGGAATAAAGAATAGCAGGTCCTCCTCAAATCTTCATGCTACATCATCTAAGAAGGAGTCCTGTATAGAAAGGGTTTCTCCATTCCACTGCTTCGGTGTATCGCCCATGATGAAATTAAATGAGTCTTGAGAAAAGTCCATGAAGGAGAATGTGGCGATCACACTAGAGGGCAAACCTTGGTAAAGAAAATACTCTGCTACTAGCCGACTATCAATCGAGATGTAGCTGATTATGCTAGACGATGCACCAAGTGTTAGATGTTCGTAAAAAATTTAGAGAACCCCACCAATGGAAATTACTCAAATAGTCGGTCTATGGCTTTTGGTACTTAAGATATTGACATTATCGGCTCCTTCCCGATATCTAAAGATGGTGCGAAGTATGCCACTGTAGCAGTTGATACTTCGATAAATGGGTTGTAGCTGAACATTTAGCCTCGATCACAACGAAAAAAGTAATTGACTTTGTTGTTCGAAACATCAACTATCATTTTGATCTTCCCCGAACAATTATAACGGACAGCGGTCCCAATTCAACCAGGTTGAATTCAACACTTCTGCTGCTGACATCATATAGAGAAAAGATTTGTGGCATTTTCTCATCCTCAAGATAAGGAACAGGTCAAAATTATTAACAAAATCATAAAGTCTATTCCAAAGAAGAGTTTGGAAAAGGATAGGCGCATGTGGGTTGACGAACTCCCATCAACATTATGCACATGCAAAACCAACCACAAGTCCACGATTGGCTATACTCCTTCGCCTTTGCTTCCGGCTCCGAGTCTATCATCTTTGTAGACTTGAAGTCCCTTATTATCGAGTGACTTATTACGTCCTCTATTTTATTAAAAAAATATAAATAAGGAATTGCAATCCAATTGTAATTAAACTGCGAGGAATTGGCGATGACTTACGAGCATACAAATGCATCCTGGAGCCAAAGACAAAGATAAGTACCTAAACGTGCAAATGTATGTTCTAAAATTCAAATTTTGAAATCAATAGAAATTGAATTCTGACTTGAAGCTTTCAAAATGGAAAATGAATCGGATATCCAAAGCTAACTAGTCCCATAGAACCGGACACAGAAAGTAACTGATGGAATACAATCCTTAATTTATACGATTTGAAATCAACCAAGCATCGTGACAATCAAAGAGAGATGCGACGTTTTGGGAAAATCATTCAATAGAAAGTTAATGACTATTCAAAAAACTGAATGTATCTCTTTACGACGACTCTAAATTGCTTCGATTCAAAGCACGTCATGTTCAACACAAGATGTACTTTAGGGAACAATTGTTGTCTGTCTTTTGACCCGCTATATCCGAACTAACTAGACAAGTTAGACTAGAATGTCATCAAGTCCAGTAGCCTAAAGCGATAATTGTGAGATTTCAAAATCAAGTAAGGCAATGATATGAAGTGACAATCAATCAAGACCAAGAGAAAGACTCTCTAGAATATTCTAAGTATGGATTAGTACCTGCCCCAGGTAGGGGATCGGTGCATATCCGTTCCCCTATGGGATCAATATTTATTTTCATTTTTTGTCCCAAACTAGGTAAGATCGACGTAAAGAGATAAGGAAGGCCCCTTAAGGCTACATTTCAACTCTCAAGTAATTTAGAGTTTGTATGCTCAAGTGTTGGAAAATTATTTGACCTAAGAAAGGGATCATATCATATTCAGCTCAACAATGCAATTCAACTAAAAACGATTGATATCCCAAAATCCAAAATCCAGTGCACTTAAAACTTTTGAAAAAAGAAGAGGGGACCCTAAGGAATCCACAATAGGGATCGTACCCCAAAAGGCATAAGAAAGAGGGAATGTCCTTCTTCCCTCTAGAGGGGTCGGTCTAAATTAGACAACATCACATATTGCAACAAAGTTTGATAAACAACTCAAGTTGTACTAATCTGATTAGCATGAAACTTAGAGGCTAAGCATAATTTAACATGGAGAAGCTCCCATAGGGATCATAGCCCCAAAATCATCAATCATAGGGATCAGTCCCCATTCTTATTTATTTGGATTTGGGCCACGTGATCCTTCTTATGGACAGCTATGAATCTGGAGAGCCTTTTTTCGAATTTTCAGGGTGATATTTCATCGCCTTCCTTTATAAATATAGACTTGATTGTCCATTTTCGAGACTTTACACTACTTGTTGCATTGTATTCTTTTGCAACTAAGGATTTTCAACTGATCCCACTTGTACTCAGTTTACAAAGTGATTAATAAAGCTATCACTTCAAAGTGGACTTAAACAAACAAAGTCGAACTACTATAAACTACCGTGTCTCTATTATTTTCTTATTTCTTATTGCCTTGCTTTTATATTCTCTCTGTTTGCATTTAATATTCTTCATTTATTCCTCCACAAATCTCTATTGGGTGTTTGTTTTAATTTTTGGCGCAAACAGTTATATTGTGATAGTAAATCGTTTAAAATAATTTTATAAAGATATATACTTGATTTAAAAATATAAGAAAATTCGTATCGCTTTATCGATATAATAGTATTTCTTGTAAACAATTGTTTAATATTAATATACATTGTTTTTATAAATTAAATGTGATTATTTTAATTAATTAAAAATGATAACAAATTAGTTTTCAATTTTTTTACTTTTATATGTAAATTTATTTATATGTGAAAATGTGACCGGGATTCGGCTTCCTATTTTCAACGGTTCAACGTATAAGAGGTGTACAACGTTATTTATATTACTTGACCACATATCTAACATACATATGCATAAATTAATACATACATATGCAATTAACCAAAGTAGAAAAGTAAAAATATACTTACCATTTACATTAGAATTTACATATAGTAAAAGTGCAAATATCGAAGATATTTCTACCCTAAAAATCAAACATCAACTCAATTACACACCATCATCTTCGTGCATATGGAAGCACAAGGGGTGGCATTATGGTGCGTCTTGAGAAGATAGGGGATGTGTGAAAGGGTATTTCGTTCCATGCACATTTGGATATTTATTTCCAAAGTTTCCCTATAAATACCCACCATTATCTTCATAATTATACACACTATTCTACTTCACCTTCTTCCTCGTTCTCAAGCTTTACAGTGGCTTCCTATCTTAAGGAAATTATGAATAAAAATTAGAACAAGGAAAATAAATTATGAATAAAAATTAGCAAAAGGAAAATAAATTTATATAAGTATATATACATTTGCAATCCACTTAAAAACTAGTTCAAATCCACTCCTTTCCTCCCTCAAAACCCACGACCACCACGGCCGAGTCTACTTCCATTTGCAAGCATAGGTCGAGCCCATACAAAGGTATAAGGCTTGATTCTGTAGGCTACGATTTGTTGGAGCGAAGCTATTGCGAATTTTCGTGAAGTTAGAAACCAATGAAGGTGAGAAACTCTCTCTCTCTCTATGTATGTGTGTGTTATATGTGTAATGATGATATGGTATGATTGCAATCTTTACTGTAATGACCCGAAATTTTCGACTTCGAAAATCCCATATTGTTAGAGAAAAGAAGAAGAAGGTAGAAGAAGAACAAAAAACAACAGCATCTGACATTCGGAGCGGATTAAAATATAATAGCAAATAATAGCATTTACAAGGAAGCTGTACTTGTTACTTTACATTCAATATATCAGAGTTACAACCAATAATAAATAACTAGACAGTTGTACAACATGTCCTAGACTACAGACAATACAACCCTAATACATTGCGGTAAACTCCATACGTTCCTGCCATCCAGCTCGCCTACTGAGCTCCAGAACGCCCTAACCTGAAAAGCTGTTATACTCGGTCTGACCCGAGCATTACATCAAAGTAACACCCGTGTCAGGCAGGAAACTAGCGTGAGTAAACCTATTAAACATGAAATTCTAATGCATAAAACTTATTTAAAACACAGGGTAACTCGTACCTTACTACGAGTTCTTGAATTGCCATAGTCAAAACCATCTTACATCATATCTAAGCATTATTACTCAAATAAAATGACCCAGTTTACATCATTTATTCCATTCCAGCCTATTTATTCCAAAGTCAAATCCATAAAGAATTACTGTAGATTTCAAATCGAAGTGGTTTCGGGTATTTACTAATGCCCGACTCCGGTCTCTTCGTATCCAATATCATCTTAAAAACAAGGCTACTCAAGTTTAAACAATTCCATTTATATCCCGAATTTCATATTTACATAGCCATTCATCACAGATAGACAAATCATATTATCACAGTTTAGTCCAACATATCATATCTCATAACTTCACAAATCGAAGATATCAGATAATCCAAGGCATTCAATATCATTCAATCATCCATAAGCATGATTAACTAATCATACCATTTCTGATTAAGGTAAATAAATTAAATTAATTACTTCAATCACTTTTAATCCTTTTTACTTAACATTAATTAATTACAAACCTTTAATTAACTAATCAAGCTTTAATTATCCATCCCAACTGATTATCCATAATTACTACCATTAAGTGATTATCCCATTGGTTAATTATCCTCAATTAATTAACCTTAGTTATTAATTATTTTAACCTTTAATTACTAACTACATTAATTAATCCTTAACAAATTATCCTTCAATTTAAGTTATCAATCTCTAATTACTTAATAAATTTATCCTTAACTACGAATTAATTAATCTTTAATTATAAATTAATTAATTAATCTCTAATTATAAATTAATTAATCTTAATTACTTAACTAATTAATTTTTATTATCAATTAATTAATCTCTAATTAATTAACTACAACTATTAATTATAAATTAATTAGACCTCAATCATTAATGAATTAAACTAATTAATTACTCTTAATTATTTTATTAATTTAATTAATCATTAATTTATCAAAACCTTAATTAACTTTAAGATAAATCTTTATCTTTTTAGTTAACACTTAAATACATGTATAAGTTAAGTTTTAAAATAACTTACAAATTTAACTTAACAAATTAAAGTTAAAAAAATTATATGGTTCCTTAAATCCATTATTTAAAATTTTTATTGTGTAAAGAATTTGATTTAAGAAATCGATTTAAACTAATTTTAAATTTGAAAACTTGCTTATTTTTAAATTAAAAACTTGTTTTAAAATCCTACTTCGAGTTCCACCCGATAAATCACACGAGCCCTACCCGAGTACTTCCCCTTCTCTTTATTTTTATTTTTAAAACTTTAGTTAAGTTTAAAAACAGAATCATGTTACGCTCACGTATAACTACCCGAGTCCTTACTCGAGTCCCTTATCCATTTACCCGAGTGTTCCTCGAGTCCACCCATCTTCCCAAAACACAGGTACACAAACTTCGCTATGTATATGCACCAGCGACCGAGGCGACTCCGACCTCCGATGCAACCTCAAGCACATCGACCATCGCCTAAGCCTTCGACCCCGACCACCAAATCTCCATCATAGACCCACAATCATGATCGAGCAATCTCGAACTACCTAGAACCCAAAACACACCACCAAAACCTTCCTCGAACCCATGTCACCGACCACCAGCGATCGCGCAACCCTGTCCATAGCTCCGCCAGACATCCACGCCACTAATGCCCCAAGTCCGATGCAACTCGATACACCAGAGACGTTGCAGCAAACCAAAACCTGACCTCGACCAAACATAAAGTTAAAACCCTTCTCCGACTGATTACCGACGCCATGGTAAACTATACCCTACTGATATTTTTTCCTAGCTCATCGAACTTCCCCCGCCTCCAATCGAAACCCCGACCTTCCCAGGTTCATTGATCGCCAGAAAAACCCTCAAACCTATTTTTTGGTCAAACCCTAAATGCTTACTCGAAATCCAACTAAAAAATGTGATTATCATTTTAAAAATCCTAATTTTCAAAGAAGATTCAAGTTATAAACATGAATCAGCAAACCATGATAATGGATTTTAACATGTTCTTAAGTTTTCTGCTATTCTTCTTGATTTTCAGAAAATTTTCAAACTTAATTTGCTTATATATATTTTTAAACCTTAATCTATGTTTAAACAAACTTATCTTATTTGAAACCCAAAGCCTAACGTTGATTAGATAAGGAGTTTTGAATTTTTGATTTATTTTTAAACTATGTAACTTGAAAACAGAGAAGAACAGACATATCCAGACAAGCACAGTTCAAACACATAATATATACAGAATTCACTAATATATATGCAAGGCATAATTTATTTCAGCAACTCACATGCAACAAATTTTAAACAAAAATACAGGTTTGTTTACTCACCTGTGTTTTGAAGACAGGGAACAAGCTTTTGAGTTTTGAAATCTGTTCTTGTATTTAAAACTGGTACTTAGTTTACTTTGATTTGCATTGATCTTGAATCTTCTTGCTTCAAAACGGAGATGATCAAGGCTTTTGATTACAGGTTGAAGCTTGCTTTGTTTTGGTGGTTTCAGGCTTTGAAAATTATTTATAAGTTTCTGAGTTCTGATTTTTCTTGTGGTTTTTCTAGTTTTTATATTTGTATTACAGGATTTGAGTTTTCTTTGCTTTTGAAAATGAGAATGGGAAAAGAATGGAGAAGAGAAGAGAGATGTGTAAATAGATTTAATTAGGATTTATTAAAAATATAAAAGGAAATAAAATAAAAAGTGACACTTGTAAATTTTGTTAACATTTATCGTATATAATTCAATCTTATTCCATTTGTTATTAAGATAGTTTATAAAACTAAAACTTGTCATTGTGCATTTTTTCTTATTTTTAAATGTTTAAAGCCTTTGTATTTATTTTACTATTAAATAAATACTTTCTTCGTTTATAAAAATAAAATTCTTTAAAAGAAAATACTATAAAACAAATTATATATTAATAAAAAATTTATACATGTATTTTTAAATACAAAATATTTTAAGATATTTATCTTTTCAAATTTCAAATTTAAATCCAAATTCAAATTTAAATTCAAATCCAATTTAAAATCAACTCAAATATATATATATATATATATATATATATATATATTTAAACAAATTCATTTTGTAAACAATAATTCTATTTTGAAATCTATTAAAATCTATATAAAAATAAAACATTGTTATTGTTGTTTGAAAATAACAATTTTGCCAATATAATAATTAATAAAGGGGATTATCAAATAAATATTTATTCAGATATAAATATTTATTATTAGATTTATTTGCTCAATCTATAAATCAGTATGTTCAATAGTTAAATCAGATAATTATCCAATTATCCGATGCCTAAAAATCCGGGTTATCATATTCCTCCCCCTTATGAATCTTTTCGTCCTTGAAAAGGAACGAAGCCAGAATTTATTCTGTACCCAAAATTAGATAAATTATTCTTTAATCAATTTTAAAGCACTTTTAAAATCCACATAACATTATAAAATAGTTTTATAAAAATACTTTTTACAACTCGATGTCTCAACCAGCCCATCCTTGTCTTCATAGAAATTCGGTCATACGTTGATCGGGAGTAGGACTGAAAATCTATAAGTACTTTCTAAACCCGTTTTCAACATCCAGTGGAAAAAATGGAAAATATTTTGTTGAAAATATAGAAAACATTTTTCAAAATAGAGGAAATATCTTTGGTCAGAATGCTCTGGAAATCATCACCCCCTCCACGAGCGCAGTTAACCCGATGGTTACGCTGCCACGCTGACAAAATCCAAAGATAACTATAGGCAGTCCGCGCCCCTCGATTACGCCATACAACCCGCCACAGATCGCATTTACATCTCGGGTTACATTGCCATCACGGCAAAAGTCCATGTAACTGTAGGCTTCAGCGCCCTCGATTTTCCCTGCCAAATGAAACTTCACCACATCCACATAGGTCGCAGACTACATCAGTCAAGTCCTAATGTAGCCTTAGGCTCTCACAGCCTCTCGACTTTCGCTGTGTCACCGTAGGTCACAGTCTACCGATGTTACATTTCCATCGTGGAAAAATCAAACATAGACTGTTGGCTGTCACGGCACACACGACTTCTGCTATAGTCCACAGTAGATCGCAGTGACATCGAGTTACACTGTCATCACAGCATAACCCAAATGTCTCTTTAGGCATTGACTTTCGCTACCTACTAAACTAATCCTCAGGAACTTTAGGTTTTCTAGGCTTCCTCCCAGGATTCAATTTAAAGCCTCCCTTTTAGGGCGCAAGATGGACCCACCCCGTGGATCTCCTAATGAAGCTCATACCAATGGGAACGCCTTTTTCCCCAGAGCCAATTTCAAAACATTTTATATTATACACTTGTAGTATCTTTCAAATCATACCCTTTATGATTTATATCAAAATTTAGTTTTACACAAAATCGATATTTCAAATCGATAGTTCCAAACTTGGCTTTCCAAACTCCCAAAATTGAATTTTCCCAAAAATCAAAAGAAAATCCTGATGTGCACGTGAATGTGCATATTTTTACCGCTATATTGAATCTATTTAAATTAAATAAATGGTCATATTGGGTATTCTAACTTGTTTTAACCAAAATCCATATTAATTCCAAATTGTAACATATCCATCTTCATATAGGGGCAAAACGGTCATTTGTATGCATATATTTCTTTGAGAAAAATTAATTGGAAATTTACATATATTTTTGTAGGAATTTGATCTTAAATAGGAGTGGGTTCATGAAGACGTATGCATGCACAAAATAATTACAAAGGAAAGAAGATGGAAATAATTCAAAGTGAAGAACGTGGAGGACCCCACTTACCCACCTACCTTAATGTACAAGTTAGAGGCTAATGCACATGCTTATGGAATTAATGGCTTCATGTACACTTAAATGATGATTAGTAGAAGCTAATGATTACTTGGCCTCCACACTTTCTCAAGGGTAGTTTGGTCATTTCTCAGTTTGTGGATTAGGGTTTCATGCTTGTATAAATAACCCCTTATGTTTCATGTAACTCTTCCTCTTCACTTAGTCTCTTTTTAGTTAGTTTTAGGCTCAAAATAAAACCAAGCTCTCTTCTTTCTTTTCATGGCTACTTGGCCATTTCTCTTTATGTAATTTTTTTATGCAACTTCAATACATGTTCTTTTCCTTTTCATGCTTATTTACTTTCATGTTGTAGTGTAGATTTATTTTTCATGCAAGTAGAATAGTTTTCTTTATCTTTCTTTCTTTTTTCTTTCCTTTTTCTCTCATGTTGCAAGCTACATTTGTTCATATGATAACAAATATGAGAGGCTAAACCCCTTCAATTTAGGGGTAATGAAGCTCTCTAATTATGTAGCTTCAACTTAATTTGATGTTTATGCTCTCTTTTTATGCTTAATGAGAATGATTGAAGTGGTTTAATGATGTTGTTTAGCTTTGAATTTGATAGTCTATGTTGTTCATAACAAATAGGCTATGCTTAAACAAACAAAACACAAATTGCCTCTTCATTTACGTATGATTATGGTAAAGAAGGGATTGTTGAAATTAAAATTTTATGGCTTATATTTCTAACTAATAGTTAATAGGCCATGCTTAAAATAGATTTTTCTTTCAACTTTGTTGTCATATTTTATGAGATTTAAAAGTGTATTAGTGGTTGTGTTATAGTTTGATGGTTTATATTGAGCTAATTAATAGAACAAATATATCATACTTATGATAAGCACATCAACTAATTCCCTAATGACAAGAAAAGAGAGATCATAACTTCATTTTGTTGATTTATGTGATCTAGAGAGTGGAAATTGCCACTAAATTGTCTTAACGCTCATATTTTTATCAATTTTCTTTTGCTTGTTTTTCTTCTTTTCTAGTTTAACATTCTCTTCAACTTTTGTTTAATTTGATTGAATAGATTTTTAAAATCATCAATTCCCTGCGGATCGATCCATATTCGCCGCGTGCTACATTCGTACACCGTGCGCTTGCGGTTATTTTTAATTTAAATCCGTTTGACGGTTTTCTAAACCGATAGAATTTCTGTCGACGAACAAATCCATAGGTTCAAAACCTTTTCCAAAATCATTCTCCAAAACCGTTTATATATATAGATATATATACATAACTTATCCCTTCCAACTTGAAAATAATCCTTGGATCACTTATATGGATTCCCCTTTTATACTTCAAATATTTTCAAAAACCCTTTCTTCTGGTTCTAGATTCAATCATGAGGGAGCTTATCATATATAACAAATATATGTATCTTTATTTATACCAAATCAAATATTCAAATTTGATTTTCTCTTGTAAATTTACTTACCGTATCACTTACTTTTCAAAAAGTGAATTTCAAAAGGTATCAATCTTCCACCTTTATTCATATATATTTCTCAAAACATAACTTTCTTTTTCAAAAACAATTTTTCATTTCTTCAAGATTTCCAATATCAATTTCACTTAAGCACGTACGATGTACATATGCCATTCGTACGCAATTTCAAATCTGATCGCTCACTAGATCACACAATTTCACTTCCGAACTAGTATCGTCCACCCGACTTCCAATGCGGACTCGGATCTGGTTTTTTGAGCAGAAACTGTCATTCTCCTTGCATAGCCTAACAATGATAGAGAATATCCAGAATCAACCAAAAATCCATATCCAGGATTAGCTGTAGAAAATCGAGTGAAAAATCCTAACTCGAATCGATAAACTATCTCGAAATTCTGTGCTCGAATCTTGATCAAATCACTGTACGAATAGAATAATATACGTATATCCTACGTATTTATCTTCATTGATCATTAGCTAAATCAATATTCTTTCTATTCACCTTTATTTTGATACCATTCACTTATCCTCAATTGCTCCCAATTTCCTTTTGGGTTAACACTTCAATTTTTATCTCAATTGGAATTCAATTATAGACAGTTTGCACCCTGACCAACTTGTATTAAGAAAATAGCTTGAAAATTTTTTAAAATAGATAAGTAGTTGTAAAATAGTTAATAGTTGAAAAATAGTAGTAGAATAGTTAAGTAATTATAAAATAGTTGTAAAATTGTCAAATGGCTGCAAAATAGTTAGATAATTGCAACATAGTTGTAAAATAGTAATTAGTTTATAAAACAATTGTAAATTGTTGTAAAATTGTTAAATAGTTCCAAAAGTAGTTATAAAATAAGTATAAGATAGTTTTGGGTTTTGAAAAGAAAAGTTGTATAGTGAATAGCTAGGAAAAATACATTTAAAACAGTTTATGTTAAAATAATTTATTTGAAAAATAGTTCAAAGCCAAACTGTTCAATTCCTAATCTCCATTTCCAATCAATTTCCAATTCCCACTACCATTAGATAGATTCAATTTAAAATCAATTTAAATTATCTTTAATTTCTATCCCAGATTCAAATCAATTCTCATTCGAAATTCAACCTTATTCAACTTCAATTTCACTTCAAATTAATTCAATTCAAATTTTCCATTAGACTTTTATGCTTATCCATCTTCAATCACAACACCAGTAATTCAAATCAAATTCAGTTTAAACTAATTCTATTCAAATCTCAACATAAAACCATCTCTAATTTCATAAATTCGAGTTAAATTTTTATTAAATGTTGGTTTAACCCTTTAGATCAAATCAACCTTTATTTTAAAATTAACAACTTAAATTTTTAAACCATTTAATTCTGAGTCCAAATTTCAAAATTCCATTTTAAATTACCTTTATTCAACTTATTTCAAAACTCAAATAAGAGTTTAAAACTTATTAAATAATTTAATCTTCGGAATCTAATTTATCACCCAATTTTAAATTCAAAACCAGTTCTTAACAAATTTTTAGCAAGCTCATTTCTAACATTTAAATATTTAATTTCATAGCAATTTCCCTTTCATAAGTTCAATCTTATTTATATTTTATTTTATAGTGGATGTGTATTATCTCAATCCATTTTTTATTTTCATGGATTATTAATTACAACAGGATTGATATTAGGATAAACACCTAAATTATTTAAAACATCCATCCATAGCATTCATTACCCATTTCCAGATCTCAAACCCGTTTTGAGATCACACATTACTTCCCATTTAAACCAACCATTTAACTTCCTTCGTTAAATCTCAGTTTCATCTTGAAATTTCCAATTCAGATTGTCTGTTAACTTGTTTAACTTCTCCTAAGTTAAATTCAATTCAATTTAATCCAATCAACTTTACCCAATTTGAATTTGCATTTCAAATTTTAAACTTCACATTAATAATTTTCCTACTTATAAGTTAAAAAACTTATCACTTTGGGTTTTCATATCACATTCCCAGAAACAATTTAAAACTCAACACTTAGAGTTTATTTCAAATCATCTTTTATATTATGTATATCCCTCATATATACATATTTATTTCATTTGCACACCAAGTTATACCTTAAATTTTAAACCACCTTTGGTTTTAATTCAAAACAATTTTTCTTTAAAATTTTCAAACAACTGTTGTTTGAAACAGGACCCTTTTTATTCAATTACATTGTAAGCAATATTATCATTATTTCTTTTACCATTTTGTAACAAATTCCACATTTTCTGGACTTAGATTTTACTTTACAATTTTAAATCATCTTCAATTCCAATTTGTAAGTCATACTTACCTAAATGTTTACTTCCTTAAAACATTTCATTTTTGCTTCTCATTAACAAGTATTTCATTATTAAACACAACAAACATTTATGATAATAACCAAGATTATCATATCTGGATACCAATTCATTATTATCTTATTCTGAAAACACTTCTAACAACTCAGGATTTAGATTCCATTTGGATCCATTTCAAACTTATCTTCATACAATTTCAATTTGGTTGTATTACTATAACCACTTAATTCTCATTATTTTATTTAGTTCCAATAATCAACAACCAATTTCTTTAATATATTTAATAATTATAAAAATTATTTTTTTGTTTATCAAAAGATAAACTTATATAAAGATCATTTTTAAAATTTATAAGAAAATAACAAATACGCCCTTACATATACTACACTCAACTCACTCTAGGGTACTCTTGACCCTCTCCTTAATGAGTAAACCTACCAGAGCCTAGATTCTCACTAACCTTCAGCTCTGATACCAAAATGTAACGACCTAAAATTTTCGACTCCGAAAATCCCAGATTATTAGAGAAAAGAAGAAGAAGGTAGAAGAAGAACAGAAAACAACAGCATCTGACATTCACAGCGGATTAAAATATAATACAAAATAATAGCATTTACAAGAAAGCTGTACTTGTTACTTTAAATACAATATATCAGAATTACAACCAATAATAAATAACTCAACATTTGTACAACATGCTCCAGACTACTGACAATACAACCCTAATACATTGTGATAAACTCCATACGTTCCTACCATCCAGCTCGACTCCTGAGCTCTAGAACACCCTAACCTGAAAAGCTATATTACTCGGTCAGACCCAGGCATTACATCAAAGTGAAACCCGGGTCAGGCTGGAAACCAGCGTGAGTAAACCCATTAAACATGAAATTCTAATGCATAAAACTTATTTAAAACCTAGGATAACTCATACCTTACTACAAGTTCTTAACTTGCCATAGTCAAACACATATCTTACATCATATCTAAGCATTATTACTCAGATAAAATGACCCAGTTTACATCATTTATTCCATTCTAGCCTATTTATTCCAAAGTCAAATCCATAAAGAATTATTGTAGATTTCAAATCGAAGTGGTTTCGGGTATTCACTAATACCCGACCCTGGTCTCTTCGAATCCGATATCATCTTGAAAACAAGGCTAGTCAAGTTTAAACAATTCCATTTATATCCAGAATTTCATATTCGCATAGCCATTCATCACAGATAGACAAACCATTTTATCACAGTTCAGTCCAAACATATCATATCTCATGGCATCACAAATCAGAGATATCAGATAATCCAAGGCATTCAATATCATTCAATCATCCATAAGCATGATTAACTAATCATACCATTTCTGATTAATGTAAATAAATTATATTAATTACTTCAATCACTTTTAATAATGTTTACTTAACATTAATTAATTACAAACCTTTAATTAATTAGTCAACCTTTAATTATCCATCCCAACGAATTATCCATAATTACTTCCATTAACTAATCCCATTAACTAATTATCCCATTGGTTAATTATCCTCAATTAATTAAGGTAAGTTTAACCTTTAATTTCTAATTAAATTAATTATTCCTTAACAAATTTCTCCTTTAATTTTAAGTAATTAATCTCTAATTATTTAATCAATTTATCCTTAATTACGAATTAATTAATCTCTAATTAATTAAATTAATTAATTAATATCTATTTATAAATTAATTAATCTTAATTACTTAACTAATTAATTCTTAATTATCAATTAATTCTTAATTATCAATTAATTAATCTCTAATTAATTAACTATAACTCTTAATTATAAATTAATTAGACCTCAATCATTAATTAATTAAACTAATTAATTACTTTATTAATTTAATTAATCATTAATTTGTCAAAACCTTAATTAACTTTAAGATAAATCTTTATCTTTCTAGTTAACACTTAAATACATTTATAAGTTAAGTTTTAAAATAACTTACAAATTTAACTTAACAAATTCAAGTTAAAAAAATTATATTGTTCCTTAAATCCATTATTTAAAGCATTTATTATGTAAACAACTCGATATAAGAAAATCATTTAAACTAATTTTAAATTTGAAAACTTGCTTATTTTTAAACTAAAAACTTATTTTAAAATATTGCTTCGGGTTCCACCCAATAACTCACCCGAGTCCTACCCGAGTACTTCGCTTCTCTTTATTTTATTTTTTTAAATTTTAGTTAAGTTTAAAAACAGAAACATGTTAGGCTTACGTACAACTATCCGAGTCCTTACTCCGGTCCCCTATCCATTTACATGAGTGTTCCCCGAGTCAACCCATCTTCCTAAAACATAGGTACATAAACATCGCCGTGCACATGCACCAGCGACTGAGGTGACTCCGACCTCTGATGCAACCTCAGGCACATCGACCATAGCCTAAACCTTCGACCCCGACCACTCTCAATCACAAACCCACAATCATGATCGAGCAATCTCGAACTACCTAGAACCAAAACACATCACCAAATACTTCCTCTAACCCACGTCTCCAACCACCAACGATCGCACAACCCTGTCCTCAGCTCCGCCAGACATCCACGGCACCAATGCCCCAAGTCCGATGCAACTCAATTCACTAGAGACGCTGTAGCAAACCAAAACCTGACCTCGACCAAACTTAGGGCTAAAACCCTTCTTCGATCGATTGTCGACGCCACGGTGAACTATACCCTCCTGATATTTTTGCCAAGCTCGCCGAACTTCCCCCTGCCTCCAGTCGAAACCCTGACCTTCCCAGGTTCCCCGGTCGCCAGAAAAACCCTCAAACCTATTTTCTGGTCAAACCCCATATGCTCGCTCAAAATCCAACTAAAAATTATGATTATCATATTAAAAATCCAAATTTCAAAGAAGATTTAGGTTATGAATCAGCAAACCAAGATGATGGGTTTTAACATGTTCTTAAGTTTTCTATTGTTCTTTTTGATTTCCGGAAAATTTTCAAACTTATTTGCTTAAATATATTTTTAAACCTTATTCTATGTTTAAACAAACTTATCTTGTTTGAAACCCAAAGCCTAAAAGTGATTAGATAAGGAGTTTTGAATTTTTGATTTATTTTTTAACTCTGTAACTTGAAAACAGAGAAGAACAGACATATCCAGACATGCACAGTTCAAATACATACATATATACATATTTCACCAATATATATACATGCAAGGCATAATTTATTTCAACAATTCACATGCAATAGATTTTAAACAAAAATATATGTTTGTTTACCCACATGTGTTTTGAAGACAGGGAACAAGCTTTTGAAATTTTGAAATCTTTTCTTGTATTTAAAACTGGAACTTAGTTTACTTTGATTTGCATTGATCTTGAATCTTCTTGCTTTGAAACAGAGATGATCAAGGCTTTTGATTACAGGTTGAAGCTTTCTTTTTTGGTGAATTCAGGTTTTGAAAATTGTTTACAGGTTTTTGAGTTTTGATTTTTCTTATTGGTTTTCAGGTTTGTACATTTGTGTTACAGGACTTGAGTTTTCTTTGCTTTTGAAAATGAGAATGGGAAAAGAATGGAGAAGAGAAGTGAGATGTATATATAGATTTAATTAGGATTTATTAAAAATATATAAAAAATTAAAATAAAACGTGACACTTGTAGATTTTGTTAACATTTGTCATTTATATAATTCAATCTTATTGCATTTGTTATTAAGATGATTTATAAACTAACACTTGTCATTATGCATTTTTTATTATTTTTAAATGTTAATAAAAAGCCTTTGTACTTATTTTACTATTAAATAAATACTTTCTTGTTTTACAAAAATAAAATTCTTTAAAAGAAAATACTATAAAACAAATTATATATATACCAATCCTATACATGTATTTTTGAATCCAAAATATTTTAAGATATTTATCTTTTTAAATTTCAAATTTATATCCAAATTCAAATCCATTTTAAAATCAACTCAAATATATATATATATATATATTTAAACAAATTCAATTTGTAAATAATAATTCTACTTTGAGATCTTATATCTATATAAAAATAAAACATTATTATTATTGTTTGAAAATAACAATTTTGCCAATTTAAATAATTAATAAAGAGGATTATCAAATAAATATTTATCCAGATATAAATATTTATTATCAGATTTATTTGTTCAATCTATAAATCAGTATTTCCAATAGTTAAATTAGATAATTATCCAATCATCTAATGCCCAAAAATCTGGGTTATCACATTTACTATGCTTTGATGATCAAGTATTGGATTTTTTTAATATAGCATTTAATTGTGTAAACAAGTCACGTTAAATAAATGTCGATATTACACGCACGTAGAAAGTTAAATTCATTTATATTATTGACTCGGAGTTGGAATTCCTCGTCATAAGAATTTTCCAAACTCTTAAAATCATAATTTTCAAACGAAAAAGGGATCAATATTTCATTAAGTAGATTTTGAAATATGAACAAATCAAGTTTCCAAATTAGTTGTGGTTTGGCAGTTCGGAATCCAAAGTGATAAATTCTTTAAAACTGATATTTTTAATTCTTTAAAAACATGCAATAAATTCTATAAATGTTTTAAAATAGACTCGAGTCATAAAATTCGAATTTTAAATGATAGAATTTTTTTTGGTCAAATAAGCCTTAAAAGCACTTTTCACGGCATTTTTAATAACTTTTGAAATATGGCGTTAAACTTAAATATTCTTTATCAAATCCTTTATAATGGTTTTCAAATAAATAACAAAGTATATTAAAGGAGATTTGAAGGTTTTATAATTTATTTTAAAAATTTTAAATAAATGATTTATAGAAAAGTTGTTATAATTAAGTGATTTAGTCTTTGCTCTAAAAGTCGATGACTAGACTAGATTATTTTTCTTCGTGGGATCCGAATGGGTGGTGCTTAAAATGACTAGATGTTCAAGAGCAACTAGGGCCACGGCTCACCGGGCCTCTTTCCTGGGCGAGGAATAGATAAGGTCGAAATTTCGAAAACGAGGCAAGTATAAAAGATTTAATTTTTCCTAATTTAATACAACTTGGATTATATAGAAATAATCTTCTTATACGTGGTATTAAATTCCAAGGAGGAAACCCATGCTATCCGCGTGAATTTAAAAGGTACCGCTATTCAACGGGCAATAAAGTTTGAATACGAAAATTGATGTTAAGTAGAATTAGTATAATTTCTATGGATTCATTTTACTTGAATAATAATAATTTAGGGTTACCATCTTAGATAACATGGTTTTGACCTATTAAAAGGATATTTATTGGAAATCAGAAATCCTTTGTCAAGATTATACAATGATTTGGAATTATTTTAATTCCTATGGATCCTTTTACTTAAAATTAATTGTTTTGGGTTTATAGTATACGATGTCATGACTAACATTGCTTTTGGCCCATTTAAAAGTTATGATTTGGAAATATTTGTTTAAATTTAAATAAATGATTAGGAGATATTTTCCATAGTAAAGGATGAAATGATTTTGAATTATTCTAGGATTTAAAAAGGATTTAATTAAACAAAGATTTGGTAAATGAGGTTTAATGATTCTGTATATACCGAAAAGAAAGGTTTTAAAGATACATATCTCTAGAAGATATTTTTTATAAAAATAACATAATTAATCAAAGGATAAGCATTATTTACTTATCAACTTTTTATTGATGATTGGCTCGAAGGAACCAAGGTCGGATTTGAGTGATTCTTATCCAAAAACCACTTTGAACCGATTTACGAGTTCGAAAGTGAAGATATGTTGAAGATAATGAAGTTGAAGGTAGGGATCTTCATAATGGAAGGACTACTTGTTGATAATTTCGAAGTAGTTTCGAAGATAAATAAACAGCAGTGGTTCCTTTGTTCGGGGATCTTCGTATGCAAGGACTACTACTACTAATCCGGAGAGTAATTCCCAACAGGATGTAGTAGAAGAGTACCTTCGGTTTGTCCTATTCCTAGACAAATTGCATAGATTGATTTCAGCATTGCATTTCTAAAATCACAATTCATTCATCTCTACAAGTGTAAATCTTTTGGTGGTGTAGAAGGTAACCCCTTTATACTTAACACCCTTCTCTAAAACTACAAACTCAGAGGTTGTACTTTTGTTGAAATCAATAGTGTGTTGTTGGAAATGACAATTGTGGCATTTTAAATGAAATGTTCTAAAAAAGGTAAATGTTACTTCTAGACTCACACCTAGGGGATTTTGAAATAGGGTTTCTTTAGGGCTATATGGTTCGAAACCACTAGGATATGGTATCATCTTTCTAGATTTATTTTGCACCCTCTATGACGTCGAGGAAAAAAATGTGGTGTATGGCATGAGAGCTCTTGGATAGGTTGGGAATGGCCGAGGTGATGCCATATATGGTGATATCTGTACCATCTGTTGGTTTCTGGTAGGTCGGTCTAAATTCCTGGAGGTATCGAAGATGTTGATCATTGGAACATTCCTCCAGAAATGTATTGTGTGGAAGCTAGTCTCTTACCTTACTATTCATTGGAAATCAAAATCTCTAATAAGTTCCTTCGATTTTAGTTGTAAACCTATTATATTGTCAAATTGATCCAATATAACAATTTTGGCTATTTGAATATGTCTATTTTGAAATGTTTTCAAAGAATGTCATTAAAAATGACATCATTGGATATTATGTAGAATGATTTGGTTATCACAAGGTAAAAACCTGTTCTGTGTTTATGTGCGATGTGGTTTTATGAGATAGTCTTTATTTAAAATACTCATATTTTGAGTTTCTCACACCAATCCCATGAATGATCCGGAGTTTATTTTCCTTTTTCCTTAAACTCTGAGTGCTCTACTTTTCCAAAGAGCCTCGTAGTCTGGTTTTTTTGGAGCATTTTGGAGGAGCTCGGAGCATGGAGTTTATAACGACCCTAATTTTTAGTAACATTATTTAGAATATTTAATTAGCTAAATTAAATAAAACAATGTGATGATTAGGGGATTGAGATTTGTGATTAATAAGTGGTAGCCGTGTCATGTTAACAAATGAACTAAAGATGAGTTAAAATGAAATAGAGAAGGGGTAAAACAGGAATGAGACATAAACATGTACCCTAAACACTAATGTACCTCATACTACATGTTCGTTTCATTATCCAAATTTTAAAATAGAGGCCGGCCACCGTAGGAAGATAAAAGAGGAAGAAAAGCTAAAGGAAGAATCAAATCAACAATTAACCATTCAAATTTTAAACACCTTAATCTCAAAGCTAAGGTGAATAATCATTACATCTCATGTTTTCTAATTACTTTTGTTTTTTGGTTAAACCCGATTTATCTTGCAATGTTTAGCCATGTTTTTGAATGATAAATGTTTATATACGCTTATTGATGATTTATGCTTATTCATATAGCTTTTATGATATGTTTTGATGTGAAAACCCTATTAAATGACATCCAAATACCTTATGACTTCAGATTTAAATCAAAAATGATATTTTAGAGATGGTTTTTAATTTCATAATTTTCTGAATTAAGGTGGATTTAATATTGATTTTCTAGTGAGGAAATTGGTTGTTTGGGCTTAAAAATTATTTATGATTAAATAATATATGTTTTGGGTCTTAAATTATTATATGCTAGAAAACATATTAAAAATGAATTTTTTGGAATTTCAATAGAATTTTCCTAAGCGTATTTATAGATATATAAAATGATTTAACGTATGGGACTTAAATGTTTTATAGGACTTAAATGTTTTATAGGACTTAAATGTTTTATATATTTATAAAAGGAGAAGGGATATTTTTTAAATAAATTAAATTGTTTATTTTTGAAATTTCAGTAATACTTGTAGAAAATAAATTAGCAACCAATTATGTTTTGACAAACAAGGCAGGTTAGTTGAAAAGAGTTACTTAAAAAGGTTAAAATTCAGTTTAAACATGCTTTTTACACGTTTCACCACTTTTGGCACATAGGTTTCGACTTGGCACTTCCACCTCCACCATTATCGAAACCAACGCACCTAGTATCAAAGGTTTGATACGTAGCGAATTGGATGAAGGTGGAATGTAGGAAGTCAAAACCATAGGTTCCGAAGGGGTCGAAGTATGTCTTTGTTTTCAAAAAAGAATGTGCCTGCTTTGCTTCCGATGGTAATGCTTTCAACTTGATTGGCTTCCAACTAGGTCAAAATGATTTAAAGAATGGTTTCTAATGAGGTTGCGCCTTTTGTTTTGAGTAAATGCTTTCGAAGGGGCCGAAAACCCTTATTGTCGCTTTTTACCTTTCGAAGCAAATGGTTTTAAAAGGGTATTTCATTTTTAAAACCTAGCCGCTTCTTCAATACTTTCGAAGGGTTGGTTTCGACACTATTACTTTTTTACTTAGGAATTGCTTTCGAAAGAATGCTTTCAACTCAGTTGTTTTATGACCAGTATTGGTTGCAGAATTATGATTTGCAAAAGATATGTTTTAAAAGGATATTAGTGAGGGAAAACCCGTCGCTAAGCGGCGTGGTCTTATCTAATATCAAACAATCGAGATGCATAGTGTTATTCACACCATGCTTTATGTCTGACTCGAAGTTTAAGTTTTTCCCTTTAAACTTTTGGGTGCTCAAAATTGATTTGAGTAGGCTAAGGGTTGAGGATTTTCATGTTTTTAGTAGGTTGGCGAATAAAGCTTTCGTAGACAAGTAAGTGGTTGAGGGATAGCCATATCGGAGTTGCTGTTTTATTTTGTTTTAATCCGCTGTGTTGTGTTATGTCAATTATGGCTATATAGTACTCTGGTCAACCAAGGGAGCATCATCATTTGTCTCTCTTGGCATATTTATGTAATAATTTTTTTTTCTGAACTTGGAAAAGCAATGGGATTATGTAATGGAATATGAAACATGTTTGGTGAAATATAACCCGAAATTTTTTTATGAAATCTGTGATTTTGTTTCATAATCATGTGCTTCTGATATTATGGATACCATTAACACTACCATATTTGGTCACCGAAAGTTAATACTATGGATGACTACAATATCTGTAGTGCTTAGCTTCAAGCCTCCGGATAAGGGATGTTACAACTTGGTAAAAGAGCATAGGTTTATGAAAAACTTTAAACTAAAATGATTTTTGAAAACATAATCCTAAGTAATTAGAGATAAGATTGGGGTATAGGATAATGCTATAGTAACGTACTTATATTTACAATATATAAGTATACGCTATATCCCTATTCTTCGATCTCTCTTAGGCTATTCTTCTATATCTCATGAGGCTTAAATACAGATATAGATGCTAGAAGTGGAAGAGTTAACCTTAGAGGGGGAAGCACCACAACAAATGGAAATGCAAGACCAAATACCAAGAGGAACTAGGTCAGGCACAAGCAGGAAATGCGGGTGTTGGAGTCCTGCAATTTGATATGGGAGCTATGTATTCATGAATATGATGCAGGCGGGTGTTGCTATTGGAGTAGTTGGACGAAATGCTATAGGAGGAGATTAGGAAGCTCTGGTGGTCAGCAATTATGCTATTCTGAGTAGAGACTATGTTAGGCTTGGAGGAAAGCCATTTATTGGAAACGAAGATGCTATTGAGGTGGAGAAATAGTTGCTGGATTGTGAGAGGATCTTTGTAGATTTGGGGCTCAATAGTGAGCAGAAGAGAAGGCTTGCTTCGAGACCGCTTCAAGGAGCAGCTTTATACTGGTGTAATAGTGTGATGGTAGGAGTTAATGGGAGACGATGACATGGGCCGAGTTCAGAAGGAGATTTGAGGAAAGGTTTATATTGAAGATTGCTAAATCCGCTTTGCTTAGGAAGTTTGCTGAGTTGGAGCAAGGAGAAATGACCATTCTTAAGTATGCTTGGAGGTTAGAGGAGCTAGCAAGATATGGCTATGCTATTTTGGATACCGTTATTAGAGGAACGAGAAGTTCATTCGTGGACGGAAGCCTGAGCTTGCTATGGTTACGTTACCACACATTAGGGATCCATGTGATGTTGTTGTGGAGATAGCTTTGAGGAATGAGGAGATGCATGTTTTCTAGAAAAGAATAAGGCCAAGGAAGCTCAAGGAGAGCAAAGTCAAAAAAGGAAGTTCTTTCATACGAAGGGTGCTTAGAAAGGTGGAGCCATGAAGAAAGGAAAGTCGGAGGTTGTTTGCTTCAAGTGCGTTAAGAAGGAACATTTTGCTAATGAATGTCATATTGGAAAGGCGAAGGAGGTGATCAGGAAGAAAAATATTATATGCTTCAACTGTGATCAGATTGGTCATTACAAGAACCAGTGCAAAGAGCCTACTAAGGATGGAAGGGGAAAAGTATTGGCACTGGAGCCACCTACTTCGAGGCCAATGGCAGAGGAAAAAAGAAAAGGCAGTGTTGGGAGGTACACTTCAGATCCATGGTATGTCTGTTAGTGTTTTGTTTGATACTGTTGCATCACATTCTTTTATATGTCATTGTTTGATAGATAAGCTTAACTTAGAACCCTCATACCTAGTTACTTCCTTAAGGGTTGCAAATCCGATATGAGGGTATGCGACACTTGGGATGAAGTGTGACCACCCAGAGTTTGATTTGCTAGGTCATACATTTTTTTGCAGTTTGCATGTGTTCGATTTCATAGGGTTCGTAATTATTTTGGGTATGGATTGGTTACGTAAGTACGATGCTAGGATATTTTGCCATAATAGGTAAATATCAATTAGACACCCTGACTGTAGAGATCGGATTGTATATACCATAGAAAACCCTAGTTGTGAGGTGAATGCTTTGTTGGGTGTTGTAGAGGTTGAAGACGAGTTAAATTGAGTTTTCATGGTTAGAGAATTCGCGGTTGTCTTTAAACCTTTAGTAGGATTGGCGTTGAAACGAGCCATTGAGTTTCGGACAGATTTGATGCCTGAAGCAGGACCAGTGAGTAGGCCACGAAGTAGGATGACACCTACAGAGATGAGAGAGATGAAGGTGCAGTTGGTGGATTTAGAAGGCAAGATTTTTATTAGACCTAGTAGGTCGCCTTGGGGAGTAGCCACATTGTTTTCCAAAAACCTAGACGGGTCGTTGAGGTTATGTGTCGATTATCGTAAGTTAAATGAGAAGACAATAAAAAATCGATATTCTTTGCCTAGAATTGACGATTTGTTCGATCGGTTGAGTAGAGCCAAGGTATTTTCTCAGTTGGATTTAGCAAAAGGTTTCCATCAGTTTAGAGTAGCAAAGGATAGTATTCCTTTGATGGGATTTAGAACTAGATATGGATCGTACAAATGGTTAATGATGCCATCCGGACATACTAATGCACCAGCATTCTCTGTGGATTTGATGAATCAAATTTTCCGAGAGCACTTGGATAGGTTTTTGTTGGTATTTAGAGATGATATTTTGATAAACTCTAAGGATGAAAGGGAGCATGTAATTGGTCTTAGAGTGGTGCTCGAGACATTGAAGCAGCATCAATTGAAGGTAAAGTCTTCAAAGTTTCATTTCTGTAAGAAGGAAGTGAAGTTTATTGGTTATGTAGTTCCAGAAAAAGGGTTATTTGTATATCCGACTAAGATTAAAGCAATAAATAATTGGAAGAGACCCGAGAAAGTGAATGAGATAAATAGTTTTCTTAGATAAGCTGGATATCATAGGAGTTTCATTAAAGATTTTTCATGGATAGCAACACTGATGACAAATCTAATGTGGAAGGACGTGAAGTTTGTTCGACCGATAAGTGTGAGGAAGCATTCCAGAGCTTAAACCACTAATTGACTCTTGCACTTATACTAGTTGTTCCAGAAGGGAATCATTTGGTAGCGTATATAGAAGCATGTGGAACTGTATAAGGAGCTGTGTTAATGCAGAGAGGTAAAGTGATTGCCTACGCATCTCGACCGCTTAGACCGCATGAGGTTAGATTTCCAGCGCACAATTTGGAATTAGCTGTGGTGATATTTGCAATGAAGGTGTGGCGACATTACCTTTTGTGAGAGAGGTTTGAGCTATATACGGATCATAAGTCGTTGAAGTACTTATTCTATTAGAAGTAACTGAATATGAGACAACAGAGGTGGTTATAATTTTTAGCTGCTTATGACTTTTGAATTGAGTTCACACAGGGAAAAGGTAATAACGCTGTAGATGCACTTAGCAGAAAACATTAGAATGCGGTGTTGGCAATGATAGCTGAGTGAAAAGATTTAGAAGCATTGATGACATGTAGAGTACAGTGAAGATCTAAAGCTAGATCTAGTAAGGAAACTGCTATGTTGTCATGTTTAGAAGTTCGACCAGCTATGATTGAAAAGATTGCTTCTAAACACATGGAGGATTCAGTATTAGTTGAATGGATCAAGAAGTTAAGTGATGGAACAAAGAGCGATGTCTTAAAGGGTTTCAGTCTTGACCGAAATGGGTGGTTAAGAAAGTAAGTGAGGTTATGTGTTCCGAATGTGGGAGACCTAAGGAAGGAAATTTTGGAAGAATGCCATCGTTCGAAGTTCACTATTCGTTCGAGAGGAACTAAGATGTATCAGGATATGAAGAGGAGTTTCTTCTGGGAATGTATGAAAAGGGATGTAGGCTTATGGGTGAAGTAGTATCTGAACTATCAACAGATAAAGGCCGAACATCAGAAGCCAAGTTGGTTGCTTCAACATTGGATATTCCATTATGGAAGCAGAATTTTAATTCTAGGGATTTTATAGAGGGTTGCCAAGATCTAACAGAAGAAATGAAAGTATATGGGTTGTAGTGGACAGACTAACCAAGAGTGCCCATTTCATTCCAGTTAAGTCAACTAAGATGGCACCTTTTTTGGCTAAGTTGTTTATGAACAATATAGTTAGACTTCAAGGAATTCCTAGTAGCATAGTATATGATAGAGATTCCTTGCTCACTAGTGAGTACTGGAGGAGTCTACATGACACTTTAGGTACAAGATCAAGATGAGTGTTGCTTACCATCCACAGACCGATGGGAAAACGGGAAGAGTTAACAAAGTCTTGGAAGATTTGTTACGAGCTTGTGTACTAGATTTTGGAGGATCATGGGAAGAACATCTACACTTAGTCGAGTTTTCGTATAACAACGGTTATTCGGCTAGTATAAGGATAGCACCATTTGAAGTTTTATATGGAAGGCTATGCAAGTCTCCAATTTTTTGGTTAGAGACCGGGGATAGGTTGGTTCTTTTTCCATATTTAGTTAAAGAAGCTGTAAAAAAGATTGAGTTAATTCAAGCTAGGATGAAGGATGCTCAACCTAGGCAAAAGAGTTATGCAGATAGAAGATGGAAAGACTTGGAGTTCTCTGTTGGAGATCATGTTTTCATTAAGGTATTACCGACGAAGGGTGTAATTCGATTTGGAAAATCTGGGAAATTAGAACCGAGATTCGTAGAACCATTTCCTATTATAAAGAGGATCGGGAAACTCTCTTATTGAGTAGAGTTACCGAATATTTTAGCAGGAGTCCATGATGTTTTTCATGTTTCTCATCTAAGGAAATGTATTAGAAATACGGAGTCTACTACAACACCGACTGTGTTAAAGGACTTAGTAGTAGAAACAGACTTGATATAGTTAGAAAGCAAATTCAGATAGTTGCGGGAGATGAGAAGAGGCTTAGGAAGAAGACCGTCAAATTAGTAAAAATACAGTGGAGTGACGACAAGAGAGGCTGTACTTGGAAGACTGAGGGCAGGATTAGAGATGCTTATCCTGATTTGTTTGACGGTATGTTATACCTTTTTGATTAATTTGTTGAGTACCTTATCTTAATTTTGAGGACGAAATTCTTTAAGGAAGGGAGTCTGTAACGACCCTAATTTTTAGTAACATTATTTAGGATATTTAATTTTGGAAATTAAGCAAAATAATGTGACGATTAGGGAACTGATATTTGTGATTAATAAGGGTTAGTCATGCCATGCTAACAAATAAACTAGAGATGAGTTAAAATGAAATAGGGAAAGGGAGAAATAGGAATGAGACATAACCATATACCTTAAACCCTCCTGTATCTCATACTACGTGTTCATTTCATAATCCAAAATTTAAAATAGAGGTCGGCCACCATTAGAAGATAAAAGAGGAAGAAAAGATAAAGGAAGAAGCAAATCAACATTTCACCATTCAAATCTCAAACTCCATAATCTCAAAGCTAAGGTAAATAATGACTACATCTCATGTTTTCTAATCATTTTCGGTTTCAGGTTAAATCTGATTTATCTTGCAAAGTTTAGCCATGTTTCTGAATGATAAAATGTTTGTATATATGTTTGCTGATGATTTATACTTATTCATATAGCATTTATGATATGTTTTGATGTGAAAAATCTATTAAATGACATCCAAATACCTTGAAATTTAAGATTTAGATCAAAAATGATATTTTAGAGATGTGTTTCAATTTTCATAGTTTTCTGAATTAATATGGATTTAACGTTATTTTCTAGTGAGAAAATTGATTATTTGGGTTTAAAAATTGTTTATAGTAAAATAATATATGTTTTGGGTCTGAAACTGTTATATGTTATAAAACATATTAAAAATGATTTTCTGGAATTTTAGTAGAATTTTCCTAAGTGTTTTAGTAGATATATAAAATTATTTAAGCTATGGGACTTAAATGTTTTATATATTTATAAAAGGAGAAGGGTATTTTGTAAATAAATTAAATTTTTTATTTCTGAAATTTTGGCAATACTTTTAGAAAAGAAATTAGCAATTAATTATGCTTTGACAAACAAGGAAGGTTAGTTGAAAACAATTACTTAAAACTGTTAAAAATCAGTTTAAACATGTTTTTTACATGTTTCACCACTTTCGGCACTTAGGTTCCAACTGGGTATTTTCGCCTCCACCATCATCGAAACCAATGCGCCTTGTATCAAAAGTTTGATAAGTAGCGAATTGGACTAAGGCGAAACGTAGGTAGCCAAAACCAGGGGTTCCGAAGGGGTCGGAGTATGTCTTTGTTTTTAAAAGAGAATGCGCCTGCTTTACTTCCAATAATAATGCCTTCGACTTGGTTGGCTTTCGACTGGGTCAAATTGGATTAAAGAATGGGTTCAAATTAAGTTGCGCCTTTTGTTTTAAATAAATGCTTTCGAAGGGGCCAAAACCCTTGTCGTCGCTTTCTACCTTTCGAAGCAAATGGTTTCGAAAGGATGCGTAGTTTTTAAAACCTAGCCACTTCTCGATACTTTCGAAGGGTTGGTTTTAGCAGCATCACTTCTTTACTTAGGAATTGCTTTCGAAAGAGTGTTTTCGACTCAGTTATGACCCTTTTTGTTCTATTGAAGGTAGAACCTAAAGCTTTCGAAGAAAATAGTTTTAAATGATTTCGAAAGGATTTCCACATGTTTTACTAGAACCCAAATGGTTTCAAAAGGTTCGATGTTTTAATGCTTTTGAAAGGTTTTAATAAAGGTTTCGAAGTGGTAGTTCCCCTACTATGACAGCCCACCTTTTCTACCCTTGAAAATCGATATAAATATGCTCATAGTATAACATGTCGAATGATCGAGTGCCGAAAAGAAAGATTGTTAGGGGGAAAAGAAGGTAAGTAGAAGAAAGAAGAAACTAAACAAAACAGAATCTCAAAGCGGACTGAAGAATATATAATATAAATAGTTCTTTACGCAAATCAAAACTGTAATATACATATCTCACATCAAAGTGCACAAATCAATAATTACCAGTCTAGGCAGTTATAACTACCCGCCCTCACAATTTGTTGGTAATTTCAACAAAACACTATAACGGAATAAACAAATATGAGAATATGTCTCAGTCTCCAGCTCGTCTCATGAGCTTCATAGCGTCCAACCATGAACCTATAATACTCAGTCTGAACCGAGCATTATAATAAAATAACACCTGAATCAGTCTGGAAAACCAATGTGAGAAAACACACTTAATTTGAATTATTAACTTTTATCAAAAATCCTTTGAAACAAAGGAATCTCGTAAAACCGCATCACACATAAATACGACGGTTTTTTACCTTATGATAACCAAAATATATCATATCAAGTCCTCTGATATTATAATAGTGTCTAAGTAAAATTCTTATTCAAATAGCTGAAATGCTTGCATCTCGCGTTTCAGCATAGCTGGGCACAATCAAAACCATACAGCACTTATGGGAGAATGGATTCCATATGAATGACTAGGTACTGGGGTATCACCTATCATAGTACACGTCTAGAAACGGTGTACCGAGGACCACTACGGGATCCTCTGCTACACAAGACCGAACTATCCCTAACCTGGATAGACCAAATATGCAATCATCCGAGTGTTCCCACCCTTTCCGAGCCCCTTCCACGAATCGTAGTAATAATATTTGAGGGTATCTAGAAAGATATAAACATACCCTAATTGGGTGCTACCCACTAAGCCTTGCTATATCTCTCCTACTTTTCAGTCCTTTCCGATGGATGAGGCTAGAGGCTACGATTACCTTTTAAGGAAATTTCACTTAGAATGCCCATTGTCCTCCAACGAAAATGTATCGATAGCATTCATCCATACAAGTCCGTCCTGGGTCCAAACGGAACTGAAGGAACTATTCCTGCTACATCCATTTTGGAATCAACCTCGAGAATAGTAGTGATTAGCCCTTGCACTTCACTGCTCCATCTTCGAGTCCATGCTCTTGTTCTCACATCGAAAATGTACTCGTTGGATTGAAGTGGTTTTCGGATAACTTGTCTGATCCCAATCTCTTCGAAATGTTCGGTATTTTCGGTAAACTCAACCGCAATTCTTTAGGAAATAAACTGACGAAGATAAGATCTGAGATTGCCTCTTGACCGCCAATTGATGGATTTCCTTATAAACGTCCTAGAATAATGAAGCGGGTTTATACGTGTAGTATAGCACCTCGAACGGTAACTGCACCATATAATTTCCGTATTTCTCCAAGAAATTTTCAAAGTTATACTTGGGTCCAAGTTTGAAAGTCGATTATTTAACTATCAAATAATAATCATTCAACCAAATATTTCATTTTCTATTGAAAAACTCCAAGTCTTATTTAATTTAAGTTTTGAATAATTTAAATCTCTTTATCCAAAAGTACGTACTTATCTTATCGAATTCAATATATTCACAAATTATCCTTTTCAAAAAAATTTGAAAACTTTTTAGAATAATATGGAATGTACCACTGCGGTATTAAACTATGGGTTCGGTTACATCTCTATCCCAGTAAAATCCAAAACTTAACTATAGGCACTCACTGTCTCCAATTACGCCATGCGAGTACTTCCCGAAACTTTATTTAAAAATTATCTCAAAATAATGCTTGTAAGTTCAAAAATAAACTTTCAAGTTTAATCAAGGCAAATATACTAAAATAAAAGATATTATACGAATCCATAATAATATTCTATAATTTATGTTTTAAAAGAAAAATGTTGACTCGTTCTTAAATAATAATATTAAATCTTTGACAATTATTATAAAGTAACTAATTAATAATCAAATATGCTTTGAACAATTTAAAATAATTAAATAACTAATTTCTAGAATATTTTTAACACTTTTAAAGATATCTGGTTAATAATTAAAAATCCTCTTTTTAAAAAAGCCCAATTTCTCGGTTCTAATTTCATTCTGTAAGTTCGGACTTCTTACTCGAGTTCCAGTATAACAAATTTTATACTTATTTCCAATTTCGCTTCTATCCTTCCAATCTATAAAAAAATCTCAATTTTAAAACCTTCAACATTTAGACAAGTACTGCTTAAGAATTTATCATTTAAAAACTCTTTTATATATTTTATTCCAAAATCCTTGTTCACAATATCTTGAAATAGTTAAATACAATTTCAAAACCTTTTATTTTATCCAACTAGTTCATCCAAAAATCTATATAAATATTTTACTTCAAAGTCCTAATTTAAAATTCTTTACCTATCAAAAATCATATTTTATTGGTATTTTAAAAAAAAATACCAAAATCCATGCTAAACTGTTATAGCATTCAATCAATTTAAACCACACAACAACCTATCACAGATTATTCATACAAAATATATATCACTATATTTGAAATTAAATTCAATATTTTTGAGGAATCCACTTGGATCCCTGCAACTTATTTCTCTGCATCCATAGATGTTAATACAACATAAAAATATCAATTCTGCTTCGAGGCGGAATATCGCGATATATAGGGTCATCCGCTATTATACGGGATGCATAGGGTCTCATCTTCTGTATATATGCAGGAATATCAATCACTCTAATATATACACCACTGTATATAATATCACATTCAATTCATAATAATTTATCAATTCAACCAATAAATCATTAATTAATTTTAACTAATTAATATTAATACCAGCAGTCGAAAATTTAGTGAGATTAACTCACCTCGAGTTTTAAATTTTGCCAACATTTCAGTTTTCAAACTTAAATCAAACACGTTCGATCTAACCTAAAATTTTAACCCGCTCCAAACATCTCCAGATCTGTTCCAACACGTAGTGCTCGTCGTCACGATTATGTCGTCGTTTTCTCGTCCGATTTCGACCTCGTATGAATAAGATACACATTTTTAAAGTTTACATGGATTAATTTATAGTTTAATTTACAAATTAATTAAATAAAAAAACTTAAACTAATCCCAGCCATACGATTATCATCAGAGAATCAAGGCCGTGTTTCGTTCCCACGTACTCGCTTATTCCAGTCTACTCAAACCCAACCATCGCCATTATTTCTTAATTGCTGCTCCTCCTCCAAGCCGTTAGGAGACGATCGAACACCATCATCGTGAGGAGCATCATACGACACACCTATGGCACTGACTGGCCTTCCACCCCATCGCCAGCGACGAGAAAAATGCCACGAGCAGCGGCCAAAATGCGAGCAATTCCTGGCTTCCACACGACAAATGTGACGACGCGACTTTTCGACGCTCGAAAACCGACATCAATACGTACACTGTATCAATTGCCAAGCAATCGTAGGCCGGAAAACCGTACCGTTAGGGTTAAAGAAGAGGTAGAAAATAGAAGAAGAGAGAAAAAGATAGAACAGAACAGAAAGAAACTACAGAACAATATCAGAATCTCACAATCGCAGCGGAACAACATATAATAGATAAATGAATAATCTTTAAACAAAGAACTATATCAGCTATTACATTACATCACATTACATAACATCATCAAAGTGTACAACAACAAACAGCGGAAAAGGAATACTATATACTAGTAATACGCCATGCCATCCAGCTTGCCTTCAGCAACTCCTGAATTCCAGAATATCCTGATAAACCTGACTCTTGACTGCCCGTGTTGAAATTGGTGAGCACCCAGAGTTTAGGAAGGAAAACAATAAACTCTGAGTCAGTCATGTGACTGGTGTGAGAACTTAAGACAGTTTATCTTTAAAAAAAAGTACAGGATAATTTTAAATTAGATTCGCAATGCTTTTTAGAAAATGAGACTACCATAAGGCCTCCCGCACACACACACACAATGCAAATGCAGAATCGGAGGAGATTTCTCCTTATGATAGTCAAAGATGCTTGATACGCATTAAAAAGAAACATTTTGATATTATTACTAGTGCATAGTGTAAGAAAAATCATTTCGAAAGTAAAGATATAAATCTTAGCCAACATACGACCATTATCGTATGCCTACTATAGCTACCATCCAAACAGTGGGGCGCCACCATAAGTGGATGATAGTTTCTACAACTAAAACCGTACAAGATCGTATTGTTTCTTTGGATTTCCAACAAATGGTCAGGCCAAGGAACTTCCCATTGCCACATGGGTACGCCTCTGGAAAGACGACCCGAGAACCTAACCGGATCTCTGCCAACACAAGGCCCGGTTACCCCTAACTGGGTAGCTACTGACACGAATATGTCATACCCCGATCGTAACCGATTTATATCCGAGGCTCCTCGATTTCCAACAACCACGAAGCAATAAATTTGCAGCAACAACATAGATTAAGTATCTGGGCTCCATACCATGATACCACCTCTATCCAGAAGGAATGACATACACTAAAGGGGCGCTACCCCCTAATAACCTTGCCGCATCCTTCTTGTTTTGACCATTTCCGGGGTGTGAGGTCCGACGAAGTCTCGTCCACAAAGCCATGCTTTATATAAAAGCTGTGCTTTGATCATCAAATACTCAACAGCACTTCGTATGCCACGTTACCAATTTGGGAATGTATCATTAGTAACCATGAACTACATAACCTCTAAGGGTGTTAAACTAAGAGAATAAATTCTCCGCCACCAACGGGAATATATTTGATAGAAACCAGCTTTACATCTCAAATTGTAACGTCAGACACACATCAATACAAGTCCGTTCTGGGATCGAACGGAACCGAAGGCACTTACAAAGAAGTCCTTGCAATCCGGATATTCACTGATCACGACCGGACTTCCCATCATAAAGGGTCGGGGATCAGCCGATGCATAAACATTCGACGGTAATCCTTCCGTTTTCACAAATATCCGGTCGTCAACATCGGTCATCAAGCGCAATCCATAACGACGTATCACATATTCAGAATGGGTTATACGACCCCTAGGTCCTTTCCCGGCTACCCGAATAGTGAGCGCTTATTTAAAAATAAGTGTGGCATTCAAATTCAAACAAATCACAACAAATACCTATTTAAAGGTAAATATTGATAGTCGGATTATTTAACTATCAATAGGTATGCTCAACATCACCAGATTCCAAATAATTCTCCAAATTATTTATTTTCCAAAATATCTCTACTAGATATATAATTTCCACACTTCAACCATTTGAAAACAATTTTCAAATCACTTTTCACCTTTACCACTTTTGAAAACAAATTTCAAACATTTTTCCTTACGCAGAAATACTTTCATTTCAACATGGTTCATTTAAACCAATTAAATAAATCCTTAACGATTTACTTTATATTTATGTTCCAAATCCGTAAATTAATTCCCACACTTCAAAAATAAATCAACGTTTATTTTTAAACAAATTTCCCTTTCTTTTATAAATTCCCTAGTGAATTTACAATTCCAAAAATATCTATGAATATGCGATTTCCAAATCAATTTTTAATATTCATTTTCAATTTATCTTTAAAAGATAAAATCTCAAAATATTCACTTCATATCGGAAAACATTTCCATACTTATTTAGTAAGTAATTCACAAATATTTTTATTTCCTACACTTGGAAAATATTAAATATACTTAAATCGAAATTAAGTATATATTTCATTCTTTAAAGAAAACGTGCGCTTAAACACATTTATTTGGGCCCAAAACGAATATTGCGTAAAACATTATTACGACGACCCAAAATCACTAGTATAGGGATTCGAAATTAAGATAGATATATAAATCCCAATACTATATAAAACATTTCCTTTCGGAATTCATTTACTATAACAACGGTGTTATAGTCCACCATTTCCTTATTTCTCGAAAACGTCTATTTCAACAATGAATATTGAAATCTATGGTTTCGATAGTCAATACATTTTTTAAACATCTTTAAAACAATTAACTTCATTTTATAATATCACTTTCCTAAAAACATATCTATTTTCTTTAATAATATATTCACTGTCCAAAATCGTGAATATGCTTCACTAACCAAATTCAATATTTTCTACACATTTTATTTCAAGGATAATTCGCTATCCGAAATCGTGAATATACTTCTTTTAATAAATTCCTATATTCAATTTATCAAATTCCATTGATTTCAAATTTATAAACAATGTCTATAAATTCCGTTTCTATTTATAGACTTCGATATATAAATCTCCTTTATTAATCTAATTCAATTTATATATCTCAAATATATACCTAAAGTCCATATTATAAGTTAAATACTTATAATTCATTTATTTACAAAATCATTCTTTTTAAATCTTTTATTACTTATAAGATTCATTTATATTTTATAACAACTTCAACTTATAAAATCTCCCTTATTAACAATTTCTATTAATATCCCATTTAGATGCCCAAAATCCAGTTTATAAGTTGATTACATATAAATCTTTTATTTTACAACATCTATTCATTTTATAATCTTCACAATTTATAAATCTATAATTTTTAATGAAATCCATTTTATACTTCATTTTAACACTTAATAAACTCGTTTTATAATTCCAATATTTTATATATATTTTTTATTATAAATATCAATGTTAAAAATCTTTTATGTACATCCTTTATAATAATTCAAAAATACAAATTTAAACAATTTTATAAATCTATTAATTCTAAAAATCACCTTTTGGTTATATTTCATAAAAATCTTAAACTTTATAACATAAAAATTTATAACGTTTTAATTATTTAAAATGAATCAATTCAAAATTTTAATAAAACGTATACTTTGAAAAATCATTTTAAAAATCCTTTTAAAATCAAAATCATTATTTTTAAACATTAAAAATGGATCCGATGATGCAACAGCACCCAATAGTCAATCACGACAACAAACATTATATATCATCATATGATAATCAACAAACATCAAAATATCTGTAATCAAATAAATACTGGTGAGGAATCCAGTTGGATCCCTCCAACCTGTTTCTCTGCATCCACAGATGTTAGCACAATACCAATTCCGTTCCAATACGGAATATCGCGGTATATGGGATTCATAAAATATTATCCGCTATTATACGGCGCAATAGGGTCTCATCCGCTATATAATGCGGGAAATCAACTCCAAGTACATAAATAATACCAGTTTCACTATACGGTGAAATATTCGCGGTATATGTTTTTAATAAATAACCTCCGCTCAATAACGGCGTATAACGTCTATTTAACAATCAATAGATAATAATTCATCATTCAGGCATACAAACATCAATTTTAAATCTAACTATTAAAAATTTAAATCGAAACTATTCGATTGAGTGAGAAGTTCTCACCTTGCTTTCAATTCCATTTTCAGCTTTTATTTCGAATAAAATTAAACAGGCGTTTAATTTTACCCAAAATTCTCAATAACTCCAAACGACTCCAATCCAGCTCTATAGCATAGTGCTCGACAAAAAGATTGCAACGCAGTTCGTTTCGTTCGATTCCGACCTCGTACGAACAAGTTATGACATTTAAAAGTTAATACAAATTTTATATAAATTAATTACAACTTTAATTTAATTTTTAAACCTAAATCCATCATCTGCCGTCCATCTCTGCTTAAGGAAATCTAGGCCGTTTAGCCCTTCTTCCATCTCCCCCCATTATTTGCGTTCGAAGAACCCATCAACGGTCGCCCATTTGCCCTAATTTTCGCAACCTCTCCGACGATCTCTACCCCGATCAAGTAACGCCAAATGGAAGCTCTCGACTCACTCTACTCTCGACTGGAATAGGGAGGAGTCTGGTCGTGAATATTTGTGGGAATTCGTGCACAATTACCGGCCGTTTGAGCTCCATTTACCGACAATCCAGAGCTTCGTTTACGATCTCTACCGTTGAGATCATAGATCTCACTCCCCTCTACAATCTTCTAGTTGAAGATTTCTCGAATGGATGCGTGGATTAAGAGATTTGGAGGAGAAAAGATTGTGAATTTATGGCCTTGAATATATGGCCGGCGGCTAAGCATTGTAACCCTAGGGTTTTATTTTCAGTTTGCAAAATGAAGATATTGAGGTGCTTATATAGAAAATTGCCCAATTTACTATTCATTGAAATTTTCTGAACTCCAAATCTCGCGCGGTGACTGGCGTTTTAAGATTTACCCCGCATTCCGAATACAATGGAACGTGTTTCGGAGGCTAGTTCGATCATCTGTGCGAGTTACGGCAATAAACGATCGATTTTAAATTAAATTGGTTAATCAAATTTCTGTGCGTTTTAGCTTGCCCCGGACAAATGGTAAATCCGATTGACACGAAATTTGAAACCATACAATAATATCACATTACGGATCCGATGAAACTGGTTTCGTAGAAATCCGAGACTGTTTGAAAAATGTCTATTTTAACTCGTCAATTAAATATTAAAATATTCAATTTCTGCAAATTAACTTTTAATTCAATTTTGAAAGTTCTATAACATCATTCTAACTCCAATATGATTAAATAAAATTTTACAAATCATTTTCAATCATATTAAACTCGATTTTCAATTATTTCTGTAATTTCAACTATTAAATTATCGATTTAATTATCCAATTAAATCCAGATGTTCGAAATAAAATTTATTCGACTTACAAACTCCACTTTTAATTATTTAAAATCAATTAAATAAACAAATTTTGATTAATAGAAATTCTGGGTCGTTATAAACTTCCCTCCTTAAAAGAATTTCGTCCTCGAAATTACCAAGTAAGAAAAAGTTACAGAATCCATTAACTTTCCAAAACAAACCATTCAATTTAGGTTTTTCAAATCTCTTAAGTGTTTAATTTTCCAAAAGTCATAGTTAAACCTCTTACAAAATCTTTACTACGTTTCCAAATCCAAACTCAGTTTTCAAAAATTTCCCAATTTTCTCAAAAGTATTCTAACGCCTTAAATTTTCAGAAAAATTCGCCAGAGTCTCCTTCGCGCGGCTCGATCCGAAAAAAATGACAGTATATATATCACAAATATACGTCTCATCAAGTGATGAGGCATTCCGCAGGGAAAAAAGTGTAAAAGTACGATATTTAATCCGAGATGTGTACCTTATATATTTTTATTAGCGAGCATATACGGCTAATATAGCGCGAAAGCGAGCTCCAAATGCGAAGCAAGTGCAATCCGCACCTACTAAACACTCAACAAACCAATGAGAAACATGTATATATGAAAATAATATCAACATACGTCATATAGCAACATAATAACTACATGTGCCACATAGCAGTGCATTCAATCAACAAATGCAACCATCAAACAACTATCCAACCAATAAACATCCAACTGTCATCCATAACCAAATAAATATTCATTCATATTCTCATTAATATTCAATGAATTGGTTTTTAAATTTAGATCACATTTGATTCATTTACTTCCAATTTGGATTCAATTACATAGCTTTCAAATTTTGCTAATTCAATTTCATTAACACTAAATGAATTTATATACAATCAACTAACAATCAAATAACAAACAATGTATATTTAACATAACCAAATTATTTAATTTACATTCTATTTGGTCCAACACTTTTAATTCCAATTGGTTTATATTAAATTGACTTCCATTCCAGTTTATTCAATTTCCAATAACATTAACTTTTAATGAATTTACACTTACATTCATTATTCCATATCAATTATTTACATTCAATTGATTAACATTCAATCCATTTATTAATTCAATTGCTAAGTTCCTTTAACAATATAAAGTTGAATTTCATTTATATAACTCAAGTTCAAATTCTTAATGACTTCATTTCATTAATTCACTTATTAATTTACTTCGATACCAAAATCAACTTTATTCAACTTCACTTAAGTTATATTCCATTTCAACCATCATTTGTTTAACTTAATTTATATATCCATTTCTCAATTTCAAATTTCAAATTTATTCAACTCATCTTAAGTTAAATTCAAATATATTTTTATTCACTTCCATTCATTCAAGTTAAACTTTAAGTCCAGGATTAAAATTTTCATTCATCTTCATTTGTTTAATTTATCAATATCAACATCACTTAATAGGTTCAATAGTTGGTTCATTTTAACTTTTCACATTATCTAGATAGAGTTTCCAGAATTCAATTACCCGGTTTTTTTATTCCAAACCCATTTTTTGGAAATTATAATCAACTCAAACCCAATTTCGTATGGAAGCAATCCATCACTTTAGAAACTCGAAAATGAATTCTAATGATGTGGCCATCATCATCAGGATTATTTTCCAGCGACCGAAGTGAGTTCAGTGCTTCCTCACTTCCACGAATTCATTCTAAAACAATTTTCCTCCAAATATATTTCCTAAAATAATATTCAATCGTTTCCTTCAATACTTTGGAAAACATTTCAACATTCCCAAGAGTTTTAAATCTCAAAACCTTTGTTTTCATTACATTTAAAACACTTTTCAAAATTCCTGGGATTTAAATTCTGGTTTAAATCAAATTTAGTTATTCTTCCTTTGGATAAATCATACTTATAGAATTTTATTTGGTTATAAACCCTTTCAAACTCTAAGTTCTTATATTTAATTATTTCATTAACAACCAATCATCCAAAGATATATAATATATTCAGAAAATTATTCCTCCTATATCAAAATATAATTTTCGGGCTAAATTATTTCATTTACCCAATGTAAAATGATACTATGTCGACTTGCCTCGTTTAAGAGTTTAGGAACCCCTATCGATTACGGTTGTACACCCCGCACCGACCAGAATTCATAAACAGATCAACGGATAAGCAAACACAATATAAAACAATTTATATTCACTAACAAATACGCGCTCGTATCTATTATTACACTCAAACTCATTCTAGAGTACTACTCACTCTATCTCTAATGAGTAATACACAACAGAGCCATGGTTGTCGCTTAACCATTTGCTCCGATACCAAATGTGACGACGCGACTTTTCGACGCTCGAAAACCGACATCAATACGTACACTGTATCAACTGCCAAGCAATCGAAGGCCGGAAAACCGTACCGTTAGGGTTAAAGAAGAGGTAGAAGATTGAAGAAGAGAGAAAAAGATAGAAAAGAACAGAAAGAAACTACAGAACAATATCAGAATCTCACAATCGCAGCGGAACAACATTAATAGATAAATGAATAATCTTTAAACAAAGAACTATATCAGTTATTACATTACATCACATTACATAATATCATAAGAGTGTACAACAACAGATAGCGGAAAAGAAATACTATATACTAGTAATACGCCATGCCATCCAGTTTGCCTTCAGCAACTCCTGAATTCCAGAATATCCTGATAAACCTGACTCTTGACTGCCCGTGCGGAAATTGGTGGGCACCCAGAGTTTAGGAAGGAAAACAATAAACTCCGAGTCAGTCATGTAACTGGTGTGAGAACTTAAAACAGTTTATCTTTAAAACAAAGTACAGGATAATTTTAAAATAGATTCGCAATGCTTTTTAGAAAATGAGACTACCATAAGGCCTCCCGCACACCCACACAATGCAAACGCAGAATCGGAGGAGATTTCTCCTTATGATAGTCAAAGATGCTTGATACGCATTAAAAAGAAACATTTGATATTATTACTAGTGCATAGTGTAGGAAAAATCATTTCGAAAGTAAGATATAAATCTTAGCCAACATACGACCATTATCGTATGCCTACTATAGCTACCATCCAAAAGTGGGACGCCACCATAAGTGAATGATAGGTTCTACAACTAAAACTGTACAAGATCGTATTGTTTCTTTGGATTTCCAACAAATGGTCAGGCTAAGGAACTTCCCATTGCCACATGGGTACGCCTCTGGAAAGACGACCCGAGAACCTAACCGGATCTCTGCCAACACAAGCCCGGATTACCCCTAACTGGGTAATTACTGACACGAATATGTCATTCCCCGATCGTAACCGACCTACATCCGAGGATCCTCTATTTCCAACAACCACGAAGCAATAAATTTGCAGCAGCAACATAGGTTAAGTATCTGGGCTCCATACCATGATACTACCTCTATCCAGAAGGAATGACAAACACTAAAGGGGCGCTACCCCTTAATAACCTTGTCGCATCCTTCCTGTTTCGACCATTTCCGGAGTGTGAGGTCCGACGAAGTCTCGTCCACAAAGCCACGCTTTATATAAAAGTTGTGCTTCGATCATCAAATGCTCAACAGCACTTCGTATGCCACATTACCAATTTGGGAATGTATCACTAGTAACCATCAACTACATAACCTCTAAGGGTGTTAAGCTAAGAGAATAAATTCTCCTCCACCAACGGGAACATATTTGATAGAAACCAGCTTTACATCTCAAATTGTAACGTCAGACACACATCCATACAAGTCCGTTCCGAGATCGAACGGAACCGAAGGCACTTACAAAGAAGTCCTTGCAATCCGGATATTCACTAATCATGGCCGGACTTCCCATCACAAAGGGTAATAAATTTCTATATCGGGGATCAGCCGATGCAGAAACATTCGACGGTAATCCTTCCATTTTCACAAATATCCGGTCTTCAACACCGGTCATCAAACGCAATCCATAACGACGTATCACATATTCAGAATGGGTTGTACGACCCCAAGGTCCTTTCCTAGCTAAACCCGAATAGTGAGCGCTTATTAAAAATAAGTGTGGCATTCAAATTCAAACAAATCACAACAAATACCTATTTAAAGGTAAATATTGATAGTCAGATTATTTAACTATCAATAGGTATGCTCAACATCACCAGATTCCAAATAATTCTCTAAATTATTTATTTTCCAAAATATCGCTACTAGATATATAATTTCCTCACTTCAACCATTTGAAAACCATTTTCAAATCACTTTTCACCTTTACCACTTTTGAAAACAAATTTCAAACATTTTTCCTTACACGGAAATACTTTCATTTCAACATGGTTCATTTAAACCAATTAAATAAGTCCTTAACGATTTACTTTATATTTAAGTTCCAAATCCGTTAATTAATTCCCACACTTCAAACATAAATCAACGTTTATTTTTAAACAAATTTCCCTTTCTTTTATAAATTCCCTAGTGAATTTACAATTCCAAAATATCTATGAATATACGATTTCCAAATCGATTTCTAATATTCATTTTCAATTTATCTTTAAAAGATAAAATCTCAAAATATTCACTTCGTATTGGAAAACATTTCCATACTTATTTAATAAGTAATTCACAAATCTTTTTATTTCCTACACTTGGAAAATATTCAGTGTACTTAAATCGAAATTAAGTATATATTTCATTCTTTAAAGAAAACGTGCGCGTAAACACATTTATTTGGGCCCAAAACGAATGTTGCGTAAAACATCGTTACGACGACCCAAAATCACTAGTATAGGGATTCGAAATTAAGATAGATATATAAATCCCAATACTATATAAAACATTTCCTTTCGGAAATCATTTACTATAACAACGGTGTTATAGTCCACCATTTCCTTAATTCTCAAAAACATCTATTTCAACAATGAATATTAAAATCTATGGTTTCGATAGTCAATACATTTTTTAAACATCTTTAAAACAATTAACTTCATTTTATAATATCACTTTCCCAAAAAAATATCTATTTTCTTTAATAATATATTCACTGTCCAAAATCGTGAATATGCTTCACTAACCAAATTCAATATTTTCTACACATTTTATTTCAAGGATAATTCGCTATTCGAAATCGCGAATATACTTCTTTTAATAAATTTCTATATTCAATTTATCAAATTCTATTGATTTCGAATTTATAAACAATGTCTATAAATTTCGTTTCTATTTATAAACTTCGATTTATAAATCTCCTTTATTAATCCAATTCAATTTATATATCTCAAATATATACCAAAAGTCCATATTATAAGTTAAATACTTATAATTCATTTATTTACAAAATCATTCTTTTTAAAACTTCTATTACTTATAAGATTCATTTATATTTTATAACAACTTCAACTTATAAAATCTCCTTTATTAACAATTTCTATTAATATCCCATTTAAATGCCCAAAATCCAGTTTATAAGTTGATTACTTATAAATCTTTTATTTTACAACATCTATTCATTTTATAATCTTCACAATTTATAAATCTATAATTTTTAATGAAATCCATTTTATACTTCATTTTAACACTTAATAAACTCGTTTTATAATTCCAATATTATATATATATATTTTTTATTATTATAAATATCAATGTTAAAAATCTTTTATATACATCCTTTATAATAATTCAAAAATCCAAATTTAAACTATTTTATAAATCTATTTATTTTAAAAATAACCTTTTGGTTTTATTTCACAAAAATCTTAAACTTTATAACATAAAAATTTATAATGTTTTAATTATTTAAAATGAATCAATTCAAAAATTTAATAAAACGTATACTTTGAAAAATCATTTTAAAAATCCTTTTAAAATCAAAATCGTTATTTTTAAACTTTAAAAATGGATCTGATGATGCAACAGCACCCAATAGTCAATCACGACAACAAACATTATATATCATCATATGATAATCAACAAACATCAAAATATCTGTAATCAAATAAATACTGGTGAGGAATCCAGCTGGATCCCTCCAACCTGTTTTCCTGCATCCACAGATGTTAGCACAATACCAATTCCGTTCCAATACGGAATATCGCGGTATATGGGATTCATAAAATATTATCCGCTATTATACGGCGCAATAGGGTCTCATCCGCTATATAATGTGGGAAATCAACTCCAAGTACATAAATAATACCAATTTCACTATACGGTGAAATATTTGCGGTATATGTTTTTAAGAAATAACATCCGCTTAATAACGGCGTATAATGTCTATTTAACAATCAATAGATAATAATGCATCATTCAGGCATACAAACAACAATTTTGAATCTAACTATTAAAAATTTAAATCGAAACTATTCGATTGAGTCAGAAGTTCTCACCTTGCTTTCAATTCCGTTTTCAGCTTTTATTTCGAATAAAATTAAACACGCGTTTAATTTTACCCGAAATTCTCACTAACTCCAAACGACTCCAATCCAGTTCCATAGCGTAGTGCTCGACAAAAAGATTGCAACGCAGTTCGTTTCGTTCGATTCCGACCTCGTACGAATAAGTTATGACATTTAAAAGTTAATACAAATTTTATATAAATTAATTACAACTTTAATTTAATTTTTAAACCTAAATCCATCATCTGCCGTCCATCTCTGCTTAAGGAAATCCAGGCCGTTCGGCCCTTCTTCCATCTCCCCCCAGTATTTGCGTTCGAAGAACCCATCAACGGCCGCCCATTTGCCCTAATTTTCGCAACTTCTCCGACGATCTCTACCCCGATCAAGTAACGCTAAATGGAAGCTCTCGGCTCGCTCTACTCTCGACTGGAATAGGGAGGTGCCTGGTCGTGAATATTTGTGGGAATTCGTTGTGACGCCCCACCTCTATACCCATGCTAGCCAAGAACACTCCGGAGGAGTGCTGTCAACTAGCACGGAGAATGAGGCTGTTGAGGAGCGACCATCGATGTAATTGCTTATCACACGGTGGCTATAAATAATCTTCGGAAACAAACATAGAAATAATCATATCACAAATCAGTCACAGACATCCATATCACAAAGGCGGAAGAAGATATGAATATATAACTAACACATGAAAGTGTACATCAGAGTAGTGGTCAGTAAGTTCCACGATAATACAAAAGAATAGCAACACGTGCTATACAAAAGAATACAACTATGAGTCTATATCTCAAGTGTATACAACAAAAAACTGCTAATCTAAACAGTTAGCCAAAAGTCAGAGTGATGAATCCCTGGGAAGAATTCAAGCAGAAGCACCTGTAACATCTCGGTCTGACCTGAGTATTATTTAAGAAAATAATAAACGGGTCAGTCTAGCTATAAATATCAGATGACATGATATAACATTAAAGATATGGCATAAACATAAACATCCATAATGACATACCACTATAAGTATGTAAATAATGATCAACAGAAGATCAATCAATAAGAGATAATCAATATCACAAGAATCTTCTCAAAGATTCGAAAAGGGCATCATACCCCAAACTTGTACTCATAACAAGTCAATGACATAAATTCTAAAAATCAATGCAAGAAGTCTAGAAATCATAGAAAAGAGAAAGAGGCCTATCACATAACGGTCCAAAGACCAAGGGGAGCTACCCCACATGTGTGAATGGAATCACACAGATTAAGGTCCAGACTAACCAAAAAGCAAAAAGGTATGTGTGAGTGGAATCACACAAGTGGTGTCTAGTCTAACCTCGCAACAAGAGACATCGCACAGTTGCTAGTCTAAATCATCAGAATGATCGTCATGATCAACGAGAAGTGTCAATTACACTAAGCTAGTAAATATAGAAGTTTAGCTTCATGTCCCATAACCACTTGCTTAACTTAAATATTTACGAACAAACTGTAAATCTTCACTAATAAAATTGTCACAAGAGGTTCAATCGAACAAGTCCAAGAATTAACCGACGAAGTGAACGCAAGCGTTTCATACCACTTGTTTTACTAAGTCGTTTAATTAGATTTCTCATCCGAGTGAGGTAAAGGTTTGTATATACTAATAGATTGAAAAACGGTTTAAGTAAAGAGCTTTGTTATTAAAAATAGAGTTGAAATTGTTTGTTAAAAGAGTTTTGATATTTACTACTAGTATTGAAACCTTTATATTATAAAGTGACAAAACACAGAAGCAATTGTAGAAACAATCAGTCACAAAAATCGCATACGGAGATGTGAATAAAATCCAAGGAAATCAGCTCAATGTTTTTCAGATAAGATCCCCTATGGAGGGGGGGTCCGGGGGGGTGGCAACCCCCCAAGGTGGGGGTGCGGGGGCAACACCACCGCTTACGGGGTTCGACCTGCCCGGTCAGGTCGCGGGGGTCAAGCGACTTAGTGGTTGCGACCTAGAGGTGTTCGCGACCTAACGATGACTCACGACCCAACATGGCCGACTTAACAGAGGTCGCGACCTAACAGGATAACTCGTGACCGACTTAAGAGTTGCGTGACTGAAGGGTTCCACGACTTAAGGGTTGCACGACTTAAGAGTTGCACGACTTAAGGGTTGCACGACTTAAGGGTTACACGACTTAAGAGTTGCACGACTTAAGGGTTGCACGACTTAAGGGTTACACGACTTAAGAGTTGCACGACTTAAGAGTTGCACGACTTAAGGGTTGCACGACTTAAGAGTTGCACGACTTAAGGGTTGCACGACTTAAGGGTTGCACGACTTAAGAGTTGCACGACTTAAGCGTTACACGACTTAAGAGTTGCACGACTTAAGAGTTGCACGACTTAAGGGTTGCACGACTTAAGAGTTGCACGACTTAAGAGTTGCACGACTTAAGGGTTGCACGACTTAAGGGTTACACGACTTAAGGGTTAGGCCAGGAGCGACCTAACGAGATAAGGTCCAACGACCTATCGGGATAACTCGTAAACGACCTATGGATGAACGACTTAACTCCGAACGGGCTAAAAATGGCCAGAACGACCTAGGGTTAACTCGTGAACGACTCACGACCTAGGGACGAACGACTTAACTCCGAACGACCTAAAAATGGCCAGAACGACCTAAGTTTAACTCGTGAACGACTCACGACCTAGGGACGAACGACTTAACTCCGAACGACCTAAAAATGGCCAGAACGACCTAAGTGCAGAAAATTCACCAAAACGCTAAAAATTGGAGTTTTTCGCCAATCCAATCCAAACCAAATGCAAATGTGCATGCAAAAGTGATAGGGAATCATTCCCAACAGTCCAATATAGTTATAGACTAGATTTGTGAGATAAAAATCTCACCTTTGCACCAAATATCAATGAAAATGAAGTTTTAAGCAAGCAAGAATCAATCCTTCTTCTATCTAAGCACAAGAAGCTTGAATCCAATGTCTTCTTCTTGAATTTGGAGTAGAAAGATGGATTGCAATTGAATTTGAGTTTTGGAATTTTAATTTCCCATTCCCTCCACCATTAATGCCAAAGCTTGATTAGTTAGGAAATTTATGAAGAGTGAGGAGAAGAGGGTTGGAACTTGGGCTTAATAGGCTAAACTAACCCAAAGTCCAAAGCGGGAAAAGTTAGTGAAATTTCACTAACTCCAAACCTATCGATGTTTATACTTAAAAAAGTTGTAAACGACATTTCGAACTCAATGGAAGTGGTCTCGAGTCCTAATTCGACCGTTTGCAAAAAGTAGCTTTTCGGACCAAAATCCGATTAACGAGTTAATATTTAATTACAAACTCGATAAATATGCGGGTTGTTACAGACTCCCCTCCTTAAAGAAATTGCGTCCTCGCAATATATATATAAGATGGAAATAAAAAGTAACAACCATAAAAGCATATTAACACAAGAGGAATTTTGAAATAAGAAGTTCACCTCAAGGAGTAGGAGTAAGTAAGTCCGGATGTGTACGCTCGATGAATTCTCTGGATTCCCAAGAACAATCCTTAGGATTTGAGGACCATTGAACCTTCACAAGCGGAACATCTTTATTCCGAAGTCGTTTAACCTCAGAAGCTATAATTCGAATAGGATGCTGCTCATAAGTTAAATTCGGCGAAACTTCAATTTCTTCCACAACAGCAGGCTCAAGAATAGAATCGGAATCCCGAAGGCATTTCCGTAATTGAGAAACGTGAAATACATCATGCATAGCAGAAAACTGAGCCGGCAATGCAAGGCGATAAGCCATGGAACCAATACGTTCAGTGATAGGAAATGGCCCAATATATCGAGGCGCTAACTTCCCCGATCGACTGAAACGTACAACACCCTTCATAGGTGAAACACGAATAAAAACAGGATCCCCAACAGAAAATTCTAATTTCCTTCTTCGATTATCGGCATAGGATTTTTGTCTACTCTGGGCTTCTTTCATCCTATGCCGAATAAGTTCAATCTTTTCTGTGGAATCACGAATAAAGTCTGGACCTAAAACCAGCTTCTCACCGGCCTCAAGCCAACAAGAAGGAGATCGGCATGGCCTTCCGTAGAGTGCCTCAAAAGGTGCCATACCAATACTAGATTGGAAGCTATTATTATAGGAAAATTCAACAAGTGAAATATGATCTTCCCAACCTCCACCAAAATCAAGCACACAAGCACGAAGAAGATCTTCAAGAGTTTGATTCACACGCTCGGTTTGTCCATCGGACTGGGGGTGATAAGCGGTGCTAAAATTAAGCTTCGTTCCTAGAGCTTTTTGAAGACTCTTCCAAAATCCACTAGTAAACAATGGATCACGATCGCTAACAATAGAAGTAGGAACTCCATGCAATTTTACAATTTCCTTGACAAATAGTTTGGCCAAAAGAGGAACGGTTCGGTTAGACCGAACCGGAATAAAATGGGCGGATTTAGTAAGTCTATCAACAATCACCCATAAGCTATCATGACCCGAACGAGAACGGGGAAGGCCATCTATAAAGTCCATGGAAATTTGATCCCACTTCCAAATTGGAATTTCTAAAGGTTGCAATAACCCACCAGGCCTTTGATGTTCGGCCTTGACAAGTTGGCAAGTCATGCAACACTTAACAAAGTTAGCAATATCAGATTTCATTCCCTCCCAATAATAAAGTCGCTTCATATCAGCGTACATTTTACTACTACCAGGATGAATGGTGAATTTAGAACGATGGGAATCTTCTAAAATATCTTTACGAAGATCTCCAATATTTGGTACGATAAGTCTACCAAATTTTCGAATGCCGCCACGAGAACCAATATCAAAGTCTTTCAAACCTTCAATATCAATTTTATCCTTAACATTTTTGCCAAGAAGAGCCAATTCAGAATCTAGCCCTTGAGCTTCAAGAATGCGGTCTAAAAGAGAAGGATGAGCCTCAAGGCTACATAAAACAAGCGATGAGCATAAATCGGATACGCGCTCTCGAATCTCACAAGTGGATAAGATCTCGAGATCGTTCCATTCGGATATCATCATAGAAACAACTGCTTGTTGCTTACGGCTAAGAGCATCGGCGACACGATTACCCTTACCGGGGGTATAAAGAATATCAAGATCATAAGGTGCAAGGAACTCGAGCCAACGCTGTTGACGTAAATTAAGTTCTTTTTGAGAAAATAAATATTTCAAAGACTTATGATCCGTGTAAAGAATAAATTTCTCTCCCAATAGATAATGACGCCACATTCGAAGGGCGAAAACAATAGCCGCGAGCTCTAGATCATGTGTGGCATATCTAGTCTCGGCCGGCTTCAATTGCCTAGAAGCATAAGCAACAACACGTTCTTTTTGCATAAGAACGGCACCCAAACCAACGTGACTAGCATCGGTATAAACAACAAAATCTTGATTCCCCTCGGGAATAACAAGAATAGGAGCATCGGAAAGGAGTTCTTTCAATTTCTGAAAAGAGGCTTCACATTTGTCCGACCAAATGTATTTAACTCCCTTCTTAGTCAAGCCAGTAAGAGGCACGACAATCTTAGAAAAGTCTTTAATAAAACGACGGTAATAGCCCGCCAATCCGAGAAAACTACGAATCTCTGTCACACTCTCCGGTCTCTTCCAATCTTGAATCGCTTCGATCTTTGAAGGATCCACGGATATCCCGGATTCGGAAATAATATGACCGAGAAACTTCACACGAGATTGCCAAAAGTGGCATTTAGAAAATTTCGCCTTTAATTGATTACTCCTAAGTGTTTCCAATACAATCCGAAGATGTTTCTCATGTTCCTCCTCAGTTTTTGAATACACAAGAATATCATCAATGAATATGAGAACAAACCGATCGAGGAAATCTTTGAAAACTCGATTCATGAGGTCAACGAAATAAGCTGGAGCATTCGTTAACCCAAATGGCATAATAAGCCATTCATAAGATCCATATCGAGTACGGAATGATGTCAAAGGAATGCTATCCTCAGCGATACGAAGCTGATGGAAACCGGTAGCCAAGTCCAATTGTGAAAAGACCTTAGCACCACTAAGCTGATCGAATAGATCATCAATCCGAGGTAAAGGATATTTATTTTTAATAGTAAGATCGTTAAGCTTGCGATAATCAACGCAGAGCCTCAGAGTACCATCAGATTTCTTTACGAAAATAGCCGAAGCTCCCCAAGGCGAGGAACTAGAGTGAATAAATTGCCTCGTCTCCAACTCAGATAATTGTTTACGCATCTCCTCATTTTCCTTATTGGACATGCGATAAGGAGGACGAGTAATAGGTTGAGCTCCAGAAACAAGATTAATTCTGAACTCAATTGCTCGTTTAGGTGGTAAACCTAAAACGGGATCGAATATGTCGGAAAATTCACGAACAACATGAATACGAGAAATAATATCATCTTCATCATCATCATCGTTATCACGAGGATTTAAAGAATATAAAGATGCCACCAAACAGGATTCTGAATCTTTAAGATTAACAGAAATCTGATTAACAGATAGTGGATGTCGGAGATGAATAGTCCGTTCAGGACATAGGATATGGGCTTGATAACGGTTAAGCCAATCCATTCCCAAAATTATTCCAAAGCCTAAGTAACGCATGACATGCAAATCGGCTAGGAAAGAAAAATCGCAAAAAATAATCTCCACATCTTTACAAAGCAAACTAAGAGTTGCGGATCCACCAACAGGATTCGCAATTTTTAAAGAAGTCATCAATGCAGTAACACTTAAGGAAAAAGTGTCTACCAGTTCCTTTGATATAAAAGAATGGGATGCACCCGTATCAAAGAGAACTCTAATAGGTTGATCATGAAATAAAATAATACCATCAAGAATGGAATGAGAAATACCTTGGCCACGAGAGGTGTTGCCAGGGGCTTGAGCCACATTCAATTTTCCTTCCTTCTTGCCTTTACGCTTGAGGCATTGATGTATGTAATGATCCGGGCTCTTACAATAGCGACAAGATTTGGGCTTAGAGCACTTATTCGCATAATGATCCCCAGACCCACAGTTGAAGCAACTCGCACCACTAGGAGAAGGAGACTTTGCCGCAGGGGTTGCCTGCTTACCCTTTTTGTTGGGATAAGGACCCCTGAATTTTTTTGGCCTCTTCTTGTTGTTGAAGTTTGGTTTAGCGCCTTCCACTTCAACATCACTCTCTCTATCAGCCTCTTCAAGACGAAGAGCGATATCGACGAGTTGATCAAATGCGACTTCTAGTTTCAGGAGCAGTGGCTTCTTAAGATTCTTATTTAAGCCATAAACGAACCTCTGGTTCTTCTTCAATGGGGTGTTGATGTATTCAACCCTATATTTGGAAAGCGACTCGAAGGCTGCGACGTAATCAGTCACAGAGGATTGACCTTGAACAAGGTCTATAAAACGTCGAGCCAAGGTTACTTTCCCAGCTTCTGGTACAAACTTTAACTCGAAGCGTCCCTGAAATTGCTCCCAGGTGAGATCCGCTTCATTAATTTCTGAAATAAGGAGTTCGTACCAGTCCAATGCTCTCTCCTGGAGCATGCTGGAAGCCACCTGAACGCGGTGGAGATCGATAAGGTTCATGCGAGAAAAGATTCGATCGCATGATTTTAACCAAGCCTGGACCTCGATGATATTTTCCGAACCTTTGAAGGGCTTCCCACCCAAGTTGGTGTAATCGCTGCACAAGCGTGCAAATCCCGACTTTGGGTGAGTAGGTTCCGGGTTAGCTCCAGCTGCTTGAGCATTAGTTACTAAATCAAGAAGCTGTTGAGCAGTCATAAAAACTCCATCCGGAGGAGCAGCACCAGATGATCCAGTTCTGGGACGGCCTGGTCTAGACATTCTCTTCCTTAAAGAAAGAAAGAAGAGAAGGAAGAAGGTTATTTACCAATGAACATCAAGCAATCTTGATAGATAAAACAAGGAATCATAAAGGAAATAGGATGAATCGGTACGAAGACTCGAATTAATCCTATGGTATGACTCCTAAGATAGACCTAGGACGATGATCCTTGTTAAGTTATTCTACATTGTTCCGAAGTTTGGCTCTGATACCAAGCTGTGACGCCCCACCTCTATACCCACGCTAGCCAAGAACACTCCGGAGGAGTGCTGTCAACTAGCACAGAGAATGAGGCTGTTAAGGAGCGACCATCCATGTAATTGCTTATCACACGGTGGCTATAAATAATCTTCGGAAATAAACATAGAAATAATCATATCACAAATCAGTCACAGACATCCATATCACAAAGGCGGAAGAAGATATGAATATATAACTAACACATGAAAGTGTACATCAGAGTAGTGGTCAGTAAGTTCCACGATAATACAAAAGAATAGCAACACGTGTTATACAAAAGAATACAACTATGAGTCTATATCTCAAGTGTATACAACAAAAAACTGCTAATCTAAACAGTTAGCCAAAAGTCAGAGTGATGAATCCCTGGGAAGAAGTCAAGCAGAAGCACCTGTAACATCTCGGTCTGACCCGAGTATTATTTAAGAAAATAATAAACGGGTCAGTCTAGCTATAAATATCAGATGACATGATATAACATTAAAGATATGGCATAAACATAAACATCCATAATGACATACCACTATAAGTATGTAAATAATGATCAACAGAAGATCAATCAATAAGAGATAATCAATATCACAAGAATCTTCTCAAAGATTCGAAAAGGGCATCATACCCCAAACTTGTACTCATAACAAGTCAATGACATAAATTCTAGAAATCAATGCAAGAAGTCTAGAAATCATAGAAAAGAGAAAGAGGCCTATCACATGACGGTCCGAAGACCAAGGGGAGCTACCCCACATGTGTGAATGGAATCACACAGATTAAGGTCCAGACTAACCAAAAAGCAAAAAGGTATGTGTGAGTGGAATCACACAAGTGGTGTCTAGTCTAACCTCGCAACAAGAGACATCGCACAGTTGCTAGTCTAAATAATCAGAATGATCGTCATGATCAACGAGAAGTGTCAATTACACTAAGCTAGTAAATATAGAAGTTTAGCTTCATGTCCCATAACCACTTGCTTAACTTAAATATTTACGAACAAACTGTAAATCTTCACTAATAAAATTGTCACAAGAGGTTCAATCGAACAAGTCCAAGAATTAACCGACGAAGTGAACGCAAGCGTTTCATACCACTTGTTTTACTAAGTCGTTTAATTAGATTTCTCATCCGAGTGAGGTAAAGGTTTGTATATACTAATAGATTGGAAAACGGTTTAAGTAAAGAGCTTTGTTATTAAAAATAGAGTTGAAATTGTTTGTTAAAAGAGTTTTGATATTTACTACTAGTATTGAAACCTTTATATTATAAAGTGACAAAACACAGAAGCAATTGTAGAAACAATCAGTCACAAAAATCGCATACGGAGATGTGAATAAAATCCAAGGAAATCAGCTCAATGTTTTTCAGATAAGATCCCCTACGGAGGGGGGGTCCGGGGGGGGGGGGGGGGGGGGGTGGCAACCCCCCAAGGTGGGGGTGCGGGGGCAACGCCACCGCTTACGGGGTTCGACCTGCCCGGTCAGGTCGCGGGGGTCAAGCGACTTAGTGGTTGCGACCTAGAGGTGTTCGCGACCTAACGATGACTCACGACCCAACATGGCCGACTTAACAGAGGTCGCGACCTAACAGGATAACTCGTGACCGACTTAAGAGTTGCGTGACTGAAGGGTTCCACGACTTAAGGGTTGCACGACTTAAGAGTTGCACGACTTAAGGGTTGCACGACTTAAGGGTTACACGACTTAAGAGTTGCACGACTTAAGGGTTGCACGACTTAAGGGTTACACGACTTAAGAGTTGCACGACTTAAGAGTTGCACGACTTAAGGGTTGCACGACTTAAGGGTTGCACGACTTAAGGGTTGCACGACTTAAGGGTTTCACGACTTAAGGGTTTCACGACTTAAGAGTTACACGACTTAAGAGTTGCACGACTTAAGAGTTGCACGACTTAAGGGTTGCACGACTTAAGAGTTGCACGACTTAAGAGTTGCACGACTTAAGGGTTGCACGACTTAAGGGTTACACGACTTAAGGGTTAGGCCAGGAGCGACCTAACGAGATAAGGTCCAACGACCTATCGGGATAACTCGTAAACGACCTATGGATGAACGACTTAACTCCGAACGAGCTAAAAATGGCCAGAACGACCTAGGGTTAACTCGTGAACGACTCACGACCTAGGGACGAACGACTTAACTCCGAACGACCTAAAAATGGCCAGAACGACCTATGTTTAACTCGTGAACGACTCACGACCTAGGGACGAACGACTTAACTCCGAACGACCTAAAAATGGCCAGAACGACCTAAGTGCAGAAAATTCACCAAAACGCTAAAAATTGGAGTTTTTCGCCAATCCAATCCAAACCAAATGCAAATGTGCATGCAAAAGTGATAGGGAATCATTCCCAACAGTCCAATATAGTTATAGACTAGATTTGTGAGATAAAAATCTCACCTTTGCACCAAATATCAATGAAAATGAAGTTTTAAGCAAGCAAGAATCAATCCTTCTTCTATCTAAGCACAAGAAGCTTGAATCCAATGTCTTCTTCTTGAATTTGGAGTAGAAAGATGGATTGCAATTGAATTTGAGTTTTGGAATTTTAATTTCCCATTCCCTCCACTATTAATGCCAAAGCTTGATTAGTTAGGAAATTTATGAAGAGTGAGGAGAAGAGGGTTGGAACTTGGGCTTAATAGGCTAAACTAACCCAAAGTCCAAAGCGGGAAAAGTTAGTGAAATTTCACTAACTCCAAACCTATCGATGTTTATACTTAAAAAAGTTGTAAACGACATTTCGAACTCAATGGAAGTGGTCTTGAGTCCTAATTCGACCGTTTGCAAAAAGTAGCTTTTCGGACCAAAATCCGATTAACGAGTTAATATTTAAATAAAATATTTAAATACAAACTCGATAAATATGCGGGTTGTTACATTCGTGCACAATTGTCGGCCGTTCGAGCTCCATTTACCGACAATCTAGAGCTTCGTTTACGATCTCTACCGTTGAGATCATAGATCTCACTCCCCTCTACAATCTTCTAGTTGAAGATTTCTCGAATGGATGCGTGGATTAAGAGATTTGGAGGAGAAAAGATTGTGAATTTCTGGCCTTGAATATATGGCCAGCGGCTAAGCATTGTAACCCTAGGGTTTTATTTTCAGTTTGCAAAATGAAGATATTAAGGTGCTTATATAGAAAATTGCCCAATTTACTATTCATTGAAATTTTCCGAACTCTAAATCTCGCGCGGTGACTGGCATTTCTAGAGTTTACCCCATGTTCCGAATACAATGAAACGTGTTTCGGAGGCTAATTCGATCATCTGTGCGAGTTACGGCAATAAACAATCGATTTTAAATTAAATCGGCTAATCAAATTTCTATGCGTTTTAGCTTGCCCCGGACAAACGGTAAATCCGATTGACACGAAATTTGAAACCATATAATAATATCACATTACGGATCTGATGAAACTAGTTTCGTTGAAATCCGAGACTGTTTGAAAAATGGCTATTTTAACTCGTCAATTAAATATTAAAATATTCAATTTCTGCAAATTAACTTTTAATTCAATTTTAAAAGTTCTATAACATCATTCTAACTCCAATATGATTAAATAAAATTTTACAAATCATTTTCAATCATATTAAACTCGATTTTCAATTATTTCTGTAATTTCAACTATTAAATTATCGATTTAATTATCCAATTAAATTCAGATATTCGAAATAAAATTTATTCGACTTACAAACTCTACTTTTAATTATTTAAAATCAATTAAATAAACGAATTTTAATTAATAGAAATTCTGGGTCGTTACAACAAACGAGCAAAAACGCACCATCAGATGTCTAGACCTCCGGATCCTTTTTGATTTCCTAGTTGTAAGTTTCAGCTAAAAGTCGAGAGATTGATCGAAAATTGGAGAAGAACATCGATGATTTTCAGCCATTGATTCAAAGGAAAGGCGGCTAGGTTAAGAATGAGGCGTGCCACATAGCATTACAATGTTTACCCCTATTTCAAACACAATGGAACATGTTTCGAGGCCTAATTCGATAGTATGTGGAAGATAGCTTTTCGTGTCGAATTAAAATATTAAATTTTCTATATTTATTTCAACGCGTTTCTATCGTGAACCTCAAACGATAACTCCAAACGCTACGAAATTTAAAATCGGATAATAATACACTATTATAGATCTAATGGAACTGGTTTCGCCGAATTCCGAGATTGTGCACCAGAAGTCTATTTTAACGCGTCGATTAAATCGAGTGATATTCAAAATAGACGGAATTTCTTGAAATTCAAATTTTAAAAACTTACCAACTCAATTATAAATCAAATAGAATTTATATCCATATTAGAAATCATTCCGATTCATATTAAATCAAAGTTCAATTATTTACACTATTACTATGTATATTAAATTCCACTATTAAATAAAAATAAAAATCCAAAATTTTAACTTATCTTCTTTTAGTTCCATTCAATGTCTATTACCATCGCTCTAGTTCAAACATAGTTCAAAATCATCTTATAAATCATTTCCATTTCCATTTAACTCTAGTTCCATATTTACCCAATTTTCAAAAATTAAATTACCATTTACTTAATCTGTCGATCACTATATTCAAAATTTTGAACTATTTCACTGATTCTTTCATATTCAAAATCAGTTAATAATTCAAATTCAACAATTAAAAATAAGTTAAATGTTCAGAACTAAAATACCAAAATTTCGGATCGTTACATTCCTCCACCCTTATACGAATTTTGATGTGCACGTAAATGTGCATATTTTTACCACGATATTAAATCTATTTAAATTAAATAAATGATCATATTTGATATTTTAACTTGTTTTAAACAAAATCCATATTAATACCAAATTTCACATATACATCTTCATATAGGGGCAAAACGGTCATTTGTATGCATATATTTCTTTGAGAAAAATTAATTAGAGATATATATATATATATATATATATATTTTTGTACGAATTTGATCTCAAATAGGAGTTGTTTCATAAAGGAATATGCATGCACAAAGAAGATATAAAAGACTGAAGATGGAAATAATTCCAAGTGAAGATCATCGGGGACCCCACCTACCCACCACCTTAATGTACAAATTAGAGGCTAAAGCACATGCTTATGGAATTAATGGCTTCCTGTACACTTAAACAATGATTAGCAAGCTAATGATTACTTGGTCTCCACACTACCTCAAGGTCATTTCGGGCATTCCTAAAATTATGCATTAGGGTTTCATGCTTGTATAAATAATCCATTATGTTCATGTAATCTCTCCTTCCTTAGTCTCTCTTTAGTGACTTTTAGGCTCAAAATAAAGCCAAGCTCTCTTCCTTCTTTTCATGGCTACTTAGCCATTTTATTTCATCTAATTTCTTTTTATGCAACTTTAAATACATGCTTTTTTCTTCTTTTCTTGTTTATTTCCTTTCATTTTGTAGTGTAGATTTCTTTTCTTTTATACAAGTAGAATAGTTTTCTTTTTCCTTAGCTTTCGTTTTCTCTTCTTGTTGTTTTGTTTATTTCATGTTGCTTTCTACTTGTGTTGATATGATAACACAAATGAGAGGCTAATCCCTACAATTTAAGGGTAATGAAGCTCTCTTGAATCATGTAGATGCAACATTTTGATGTTATGTCTCTTTTGTGCTTAATGGAAAGTTGGATGTTTGTGTGATTTTGTGTTTAATATTGAGTTTGATAGCTTATGTTGTTCAAAACAAAAAAGCTATACTTAGTCATATGAATCACTGATTACCTCTTCATCTGCATATGATAATGATAATGGAAGTGAATTTAGAATCAAAATTTGACGGTTTATATTTCTAATTCAATAGTTATTAAGCCATGCTTAAAATAGATTCTACTTTTAATTTCATATCATTTTCATTGAAGTTAGTAAGTGGGTTAGATGGTGCATAAAAGTTTGATGGTTTAAGTGTGCTAATTAATAACACAATTAGGTCGTGCTCATGATAAATGCATCAACTAAACTCACGAAGACTAAAAAGTGATCATAATTTCATTATGCTGATTTATGTGATCACGAGAGAGTATTTGCCTCTAAATTGCTCTTTAATCTCTTATTTGTATTTTTCTTAGTTTTAGCTTGTTTTTGCTTTCTTTTATTAAGTTAACAATCCATCGACTTTGGTTTAATTTAATTGAATAGAATTTTAAAATCTACAATTCTCTACGGATCGACCCGTACTCGCTACGTGCTACATTCGTACACCGTGTGCTTGCGGTTATTTTTATTTTGAAAATTTTCGACGGTTTTCTAACCGAATAGAAGTTCCACCGATTAACAGGTTTTTGACGCCGTTGCCGGAGAGTTGTTTTGATTTTAGCTTTCTATTCTTTGGATTATTTTTATTTAATTTTATTGTGTGTGTATTTTGTGTGTTTATTTGCATCTAAAAAATAAAAAATGTTTGATTTTTGCTGGCATTTTTATTGTGTGTTTGTGGTTGTGCTATTTCCATTTGCATTTCATATAAAAAAATACATAATTACAAAAAGAATAAAAAATTATTGCATTCCATTTACTTTTTTTAGCATTTACAGTTCAGTTCCTTTTTTTCTTTACAAAAAACAAAAAACAAACCAAAAAAAAAATCAAAAAAACAACACAGTTCACTTCACTGTGCAGTGCAGCATAACCCTCTCTGTTACTCTTTTCCAAAACACTGCTGCAAACCTCACTTCCTCAATGCTTCAATCTACATCCACTTCTACCATCCCTAACTTCCACTCTTATACACATCATTCCCACTGGTGCCCCTATCAGAAACCAATCATCTCCAGCAACCAAAATAACACAACTGCATTCCATCACTACCTGCTGCCAGACCACCCATAACCCCTTTAAACTTCACACTGCTCCTTCAACAACTCCCCTTCCACCATTCATTGCAGCAGCCACCACATCACTGCAACTATACATCATCTTGCATACAACATATATATTTCAGACCCATACCATCATCCCACTTCTGATCAAATACATCACTGCATACAAACCATCCATTGATCACTGTAACTCCACATTCCTTCCCCTGACCGCAACTCCGTCCAAGCAGTCTTCATTCAATCCGTCCCTGCACAGTGAAACAAATTGATCATTATCTGCTATTATCACCACGTCAATCCACCAAAACAATCTTCACTGTCGAGCACATCTGTGCACATTCCAGTGCATATACAAACTATTATTTTCACTACAAACATCTCCTCATCTTACAACGCCACCTTACTGCCCGTCAACTGCTTGCAACACCACCTTACGGACTGTGCAAACATCCCACTTCATTGCCTCACTTTAACCACCAACACTACTTCAACATCTACTTTGCAGTTCATCCAACAACCACTGCCTGTTATCAACACAGTGCCACCACCAAAAACATCTACCCTCACTGTCATATTCACATCTGCCAACATACGACCTCCACCACTTCAATATTTTCTTAACTGCCTGCAAGTGCACCTTTCTCCTCACAAGACAACCAACAATCATTCAACATCACCACTTCACCGCTGCCGTCATCCAATTATCCACCTGCAAATCCAAAATACTGCATTCTCACCACCAGTCAAAACTGCCATATTTTCTACCATAAAACCATCAACAGTCTACCGCGTTCCTACTGCTTCTTCTTCCATCAACAGCTTCTTACCAAACCCTCAAACAACTTCTCCACAAACATTTATACCTGTTTGCTCTTCTCTGTCAACACCCCTCACCGTTGCCTGCAGCAACCATAAAAACTGCTGCTCCTCCTCAAAACTTTGGCTGCACCCTTCCTGTCATCTGCGCCTTCCGCTGACCATCTGCAATCACCACAACTTCAGCCACTTTCCACATCAAACAATCATTTACTAATCACTTCACTTCTTCTCACCATCATCTGCTACTTCCCCTTGCTTTCCTCGACCATTCACTCCAACGCATCCAACAAACTGCTAAACACTCAACCACCCTAAACAACCACAGACCACCACCCAGCTTCCATCTCCCATCTCCCATCTTCCTCACTTCAACTTAACTGACAGCCAGAGTCTCTCCACTATCCACTATCAATCCTCACTGCCCACAGCTTCATCATTCAACACTTCCATCACAGTTACCAATCTCCACAAACATCCTTCAAACTAAACTGCTATAAACCACGCCACTGTGCTTCACTGCTCAACCAACCCATTACTACTGTCTGCCTTCTGCCGCAAATCACCACAATACGACGTCACTACTTCCAGCAACGATATCCACACTAAAACCCTGAATCGACATCGAGACTATCCTCTGCAGTCGACCTAAAAGACAGCCAATTTCGAGCAAGCCTTCCTCTAACTCAACTTTCCATTGCTAAAACTCCTCAGCATCACCATCCTCCAACATCGAATAACCAATATCGAATTGATTCTACTAACTGCGAGCATTCTTCTAACTCGAATTCCTCCTCCATCGCCTCCTTCGCCACTAAATCCAGTCGAATCTTCCATAACCTCCTTTTTATTGAGGATTGAACGAGATTGTACAGTGGAATTTCATTGAGGATTGAACGCGATTGTGAAGTTTGTCTGGTATTTGTTTGAACGAAAAAAAAAGGGGGGCCGAGAATCTTCGTTTGTTAATGTGAGAAAATGGTTTTGGTTTGTATTGTATAGTGGGCCAAAGTGTCGGGTGAGTTTTATTTTTTATTTTGCACCTTTTTTTTCTTTTGTTTAAAAATCTTCTTTTCAGTTTTAGATAAAATAAAATAAAAACTTTAGTTCTAGTTAGTTTTGTAGGGGTGTTCAATTCTTCTTTTTATAAATTTTTTTGTTTTGTTTTGTTTTAGTTAGTGTTGTTTTTAAATTGTTTTAAGTTCCACCTTAATATATTGAAATTAAAAAAAATGTTGTTTTCGGTTGTTTTTAGTTTAATTTGTTTTGTTTTTTTTTTTATAATTTTAGTTTCTTCTTTGAAAAATAAAAAGAAAGCTTGTACATATATCTTATTTTTATTTTCAGGTTGCCAAAACGGATTGGAAAAGTTGCTTGCTTCGCTCTGCTGCCAAAAATAAATTGTTGGCTTGCTCATAAAAAAATTGCTGCTTTCATTTTTTTCATTTTAATTGCATTTTTGATTGCTTGCATTTGAAAAAAAAATTCAAAAACAGAAACAAAAATCCATTCGTAGTTGCATTGTTAATACACGTTTAATTTCTATTTTGCATTTCATCTTAGAATTTGATTAATAATAACGCACTTAATTGTATATTGACAAGTTGTCTTCTTTGAACAATTTAATTTATTGATGTCTAGGCTACGACAGAGTAATAGCCATTTATAAATATTATGGTGATTCGTAAATATTATAGTGGTTGTTCCTCTGAAGATACTTAAACCTTCGGCTGCACTACTACGGTGATTCGTGGTGCACCAATAACTTTTGTCTGTTACCTGGCTGAGAACTATTTTGTTTATGTAAGACAATGTGTGGTTATGCAGCTTTGGGTTAATTTAGGATAAATCATTTGTAAATAACCCCTGCATTCATTTATTTGCATTAGTTCATGCATATTTTAAAAAAAATTCAAAAATCCAAAGGTAAAAAAAATTGTAAATATTCCTTTTATTTTTCTTTGAAATTTTTTTCCTTTGAAATTTTGAAAACCCAAAAAAATTTAGTAAAACAAAAATCTAAAAAAATGATATAAAACCTTTTTTTAAAAAAAGCCAATTTTTTTTTGAAAATCCAAAATCAAAACAAAAATCAATTTTCCATTTTGAAAAATAAATTCTATTTGCAAATATTTTTCTTTATAAAAAAAACCAAAAGAAAACATTCTTGTAAATGTTCGAGTTTCCTCACTTACGTGAATCTTAAAATAGTCATGAAAAATCAATATAATCCATATAACTTCACTCAAAATTCTTATGGATATTTTAGCGACAACTATTTTGTAAATAACTCAAATTTTGAACAACAAAGTTTTCAAAACGACGATCAACTCTCGAATCTCAAAAATAACATTTCGTCTTTACTTGACTTCTCTACACAACAAAACCAAAATATAAATGATTTGTATAATAATTCAAGTCAAGGATTTCAATTTTGAATTCAATTCAAAATTCAAAGGGTTTCGAGTATAGCTCATGCCAATTCAATTTCGAACTTCAAAATGAGTTTCAAAATCAAAATGAAATTTTGGACCAATTTGTAGATAATTTTGGCAATGGGAATAATCTCGACCACGATACAATTAAAAACTTTGGTTGTCAAAAATTCAAAGTGAAAATTTTCAAACTAATAATCATGAATTTGACTTTGTTGAGCAAATGGAAAAAGATAACAGGGACTTATTACTTGAAAAATATAAAACTTTTCATAAAAATCATAATCAAATCTCAACTTGTAGAGAATCAAATAATAATCCAACGTTTATCGAAATTGACGATTCTTGTTCTCAACAAATCCAAATCGAAAATTTTCCAACTTAATAATCACAAATTTGACTTTGTTGAACAAATGAATGAAATGTACAATGATCACATGGATTTGGTGTTCGAAACATATTTGAATCAACGTGATAAACATACTCAAATTCCCACGTGTGACGAGTCAAATAATAATCCATCTTTTACCCAAATGGACGATTTTCAAATAACAACTTTTGAAATTGAAAATAACAATCTTAATGAAGTTGTTGAAAACACGGTAATTGAGCTGGATTTCAATTCTTTTGAGGGTGTGGAACCAAATTTAAAATTCAGACTTCCTTTTCTTGATTTCGAAAATTTGAATACAACTTTGCATTTTGAACTAGAGACATGTTATACAGTTGTTGATAATCCAATAAAGGAAGATGAATTTAACGAACACAAGTTTTCTAGACTTTTGGATGACGAGTTGTTAAATTCCGACGGGGAAGATTTAAATCACCATTTTGATTTTGAAACCCATAATTCTGAAGAAGTTTTCAATGATATATTTGAATTTCAAATTGGTGAAATTAAACTTGAGCTTCAACCAATTGTTTTATCAACCTCGAAAATCATCGAAAATAAAATAATTCGTACGATTTTTAATAAAATGGCATTCGTTTTGCCAAAGCAACATTCAACTTCAAAATCTTTTATGGTTTGGTTTTCTACGCTTAAGCCGTGTCTCGCATACTTGGCGAGACAAAAGAATCGGTTTTTGAAAGACCGGTTCATTTACTCTTTGACGGCATACTTTTTGATGTCTTGTAAATAATCATCTTTTCATTTTCATTTAAATAAAGGTTATGTTTTTATTTTTCTCCTTCCACTTGGGTTGACTGTGGGGACACAGTCAAAATCATGTGTGGGGGGAGACTCATCTTCATTTTCGATTTTTCATGTTTAATTTTTACTTTTTCTTAAAAAAAACTCAAAAAAAAACAATTTTATTTTTTTGATTTATTTTTAAAGAAACACTATAGGATAAATATATGGTTTTGGCTATTAAATTGAAAATTTTGAAAGTTTATTTATCTTAACAAAAATAAAAATGAAGTTTGATCACAAATAACAATGGTTTAACTAGTATATAGGAAGATTCATACGTGTTAATTATGAAATACATCCTAACTGAAAATCTTTGTTTTAAAAAAGTGGTTGATTTAAAGTAAAGATATAATATTTTTTGTGTCTTCTAAGTTAAATGGTGCGAAGATGATTTTGCAAAACTCTCTCTCTCTCTTTAAAAAAATAAAAAATAATAACATCTAAAGTATTCACACTCATTTGAAAGTCCTCACGCTTATGCATGGGTGAACTACTTGGAATCTTTGATTATGTGCTTTCATGCTCATTTAAAAGTCCTCACAGTTATGCATGTATGGAACATATGTAAAAAAAGAACAGACTTAATAAAAACCACCTACAGTCGATAGGTTTATGCATGAAAGTGTGTGCACTTGCCATACTCTATACTCCCCTCACATAAGCCTAAAAGGCAGTCCATGTGTGGTATATCTGGCCATAGTTTACCTAAGCTAGGCGTATAATTTTTCTTGCAAATAATAAGAGAGCAAGCAATTGAAATCTAATTTTTCTTGCAAGTAATAAGAGAGAAAGCAATTGAAATCCTCGCGCTATTTTTACTTATTTGATTTTATCTGTTGTTGAAAAGAAATGATAATACCACTTTGATAAACTTTTATAATCAACTAAGGATCTCTTTCATGGTTACACTTTGTTGTCAACCGAAACAATAAGTTAAACCATAGTCTATTTGTTATGATAAATTAATTTTTATTGGAAATTTTAACGATTAAATGACTTAAATTTTCAAGATAATGACCAAAACCTATATTTAACTTATTTGCGTCAATTTAAAAGTAAATCTTCCATTTGTAAATATTTTTAAAAATTCGCATTCACATCTTTGTAAATAAATCTTGCATTTTGTAAATATTTTCATTCTGCATTTGGATTTTATGGGTAGTATCCGCTGAAAACACTCACGAGGCAACGCTCGACCTACTTGGGACAACGAGAGGTATAATGGCTTGTTTCATATGCTCAATGCAATCGTGCTCCCTACAAAAATGGATTTATCTTAGTTTATTCAAAGATGAATAAAAAGATAAGAGTGAGGCTATTTGATGTGCAGGTAAATGTGCATACTTTTACCACCATATTTAACTATTTAAATTAAATAAATGATCATATTTAGTATTTTAACTTGTTTTAACCCTAATCCATATTAATTCCAAATTATCACATATCCATCTTCATATAGGGGCAAAAGAGTCGTTCATATGCATATATTTCTTTGAGAAAAATTAATTGGAAATTTATATATATTTTTATAGGAATTTGATCTCAGATAGGAGTGGTTTCATGAAGGAATATGCATGCACAAAGAAGATATAAAAGAATAAAGATGGAAATAATTCCAAGTGAAGATCATAGGGGACCCAACCTACCCACCACCTTAATATACAAATTAGAGGCTAATGCACATGCTTATGGAATTAATGGCTTCATGTACACTTAAATAATGATTAATAGAAGCTAATGATTACTTGGCCGCACATTACCTCAAGGGCATTTTGGGCATTCGTCGAATTATGGATTAGGGTTTCATGCTTGTATAAATAACCCATTATGTTCATGTAACCTCTCCTTCCTTAATCTCTCTTTAGTGAGTTTTGCGCTCAAATAAAACCAAGTTCTCTTCTTTCTTTTCATGGCTACTTAGCCATTTTATTTCATCTAATTTCTTTTTATGCAACTTTAAATACATGGTCTTTTCTTCTTTTCTTGTTTATTTTCTTTCATTTTGTAGTGTAGATTTCTTTTCTTTTATGCAAGTAGAATAGTTCTCTTTTCCATTAGCTTTCATTTTCTCTTCTTGTTGTTTTTTTTATTACATGTTGCTTTCTACTTGTGTTGATATGATGACACAAATGAGAGGCTAATCCCTACAATTTAGGGGTAATGAAGCTCTCTTGAATCATGTAGATGCAACATTTTGATGTTATGTCTCTTTTGTACTTAATGGACAGTTGGATGTTTGTGTGATTTTGTGTTTAATATTGAGTTTAATAGCTTATGTTGTTCAAAACAAATAAGCTATACTTAGTCATATGAATCATTAATTACCTCTTCATCTACATATGATAATAGTAATGGAAGTGAATTTAGAATCAAAATTTGATGGTTTATATTTCTAATTCAATAGTTAATAAGCCATGCTTAAAATAGATTCTACTTTTAATTTCATATCGTTTTCGTTGAAGTTAGTAAGTGGGTTAGAGGGTGAATTAAAGTCTGATGGTTTAAGCGTGTTAATTAATAACATAATTAGGCCATGCTTACGATAAATGCATCAATTAAAATAAAAAAGACTAAAAAGTGATCATAATTTATTATGTTGACTTTTGTGATCATGAGACGGGATTTGCCTCTAAATTGCTCTTTAATCTCTTATTTGTATTTTCCTTAGTTTTAGCTTGTTTTTGCTTTCTTTTAGTGAGTTAACAATCCATTGACTTTGGTTTAATTTGATTGAATAGAATTTTGAAATCTACAATTCCCTGCTGTTCGATCCGTACTCGCTACGTGCTACATTCGTACACCGTGTGCTTGCGATTATTTTTATTTTGAAAATTTTCGATGGTTTTCTAGCTAGATAGAAATTCCACCGATTAACAAATTTCGTCCTCGAAATTGCCAAGGTAGGAAAAATGCTCCTAAACCCATTTACCTTTAAAACAGACTTAGTTAAAATCCTACATTCACTCCCCTAAACCTTTTTGGTTTTATCTATAACAAATAGCTTCATTTCTATTTCCAAAATCCTTGATTTCTAACATGATTCAAAAATCAACTTTTCTAGTTAACCAAAATTTTCCAAAACTTTTCAAAAAATTTCGAACACCCTAAATTTCCAAATTTTTTTGACACAGTCTTTTTTGTACGGAGAGCCTTTTTCAATATGACAAGAGAGATAAATATATATACATTAACCCACACGGTCGAAAAACAAAATATATCAATATATTATCATTTCTTTATTTTATTGCGTAGGCGTACCTCATATTAGCGTTATGAAGTGAACGGTTTATTTTATATGCATTTACGCAAACATAATATATCCAAACAGCTCCATGTACCTGTACTTACTTAAAATAAGCACATAAGTTTCATAACCATGAAACTTTACAATATTTCATTCCTTTAATTAGCTAAACATATAAATTTCATAACCTGAATATGCCAATCGTACATTACAAGCAATTATAAGGTTCCAACGCTAATTTAATTTTCTTCCATGGGTCCATATATCATTTCATTCAATTCGAAATGATTTTCAACCAAATTTATTGCATTTAATTCATATTTACAACAAACAAGCTCATATCCATTCCAAATTGATTTATATGTGCCTTACTCGCATAAATTCATTTCTATTTAATTTCAAATTGTTTCACAATCAATTTATTTGCATTTCAATCATTTTTTACTTTCATTATATGCAAATCCATTTTATTAAGCTTTAATACACAAACATCTCATATCATGTGTTTTAGAATGCATATGAAATTTACAGGGTTCAAATACTCAATTATACACTTCCAAATTGATTTCCATACCATTTATTCAATTTTACCTTTATTCTCAATCCATTCAATTTCATTCTATTCACGCTTATTATATTCATATCCATTTTATTAAGCTTCAGTTGATCCATTTAAATTGATTTTAAATCAATTCATCTATTTTCCATTGGTTCCCATTCGTGTCATCCACCTAACTTTGTTCGCTACATGTTGTATTAAACAACATAACAATCCTTATTAATTTTATTGATGAATTCATTACATAATAATCACTTAAGTTCCCACGGAAATCAAATTCTAATTCCTTTTAAATTGATTCTCATTCAATTTAGCTCAAGTTCATGCACTTGCATTTCTATTAACTTTACTTCCAACTTATTTTAAATCCTTTCCATTCACTTCATTTAATTTATGTAGTGCTATTCACTTCATTTTATAATGAACAACATTTCATTTTAAGCTAATTTATTTATGAACCATTTCACAAAATTATCTCTAAGGTTTATTATAAACATCCCATATCGCTACTAAAGTTCATACCCAATCTTATCCAGTCCATATTCCAATACCATATCCAATTCATTTATTCTTAAATTGAATTCATCCCTTGTTATCAACTGCTTAACCATTTTAATTTGGTCCTACCTTCTTCACTTTCTTAGCTAAATAAGTTATACAACTTGCTTATTCACAATTCCCTGAATTTCCACTTAAGTTTACACACATTCAATATTTATAACATATGGTTATATAATCACTTCACAATTCATATTTACATTAAATTTACTAATTTCAATCCACCCTTCTTATGAAATTCATTTTTTTTTCTAATTTCCATTCCTTTTACCATAATATCAAACCATTTTCATTTAGGCTTTACCATTTTATTCTCAATTCATAAGTTCATAAACTTATTTACTTAAAATCTCATATTGCTTACTTGAGTCCATTTACAATTCGTAATCATAACTTTAGATTATATATATCACTTTATAGTTTAAGTGTATCCAATTCATCTAATAATTATAACTTACAATTACATAACCATTTTACATTTCAACTTCATATTCCATTCAATTCAAATCTATCTTCAACTTTATTTAACTTATCTTAAGTTTAATTCCAACCTATCTTGTTCACTTTAATTTACTCACGTTAAATTTTAATTCCAGGATTAAAATTTACGTTTTCCTTTTTATCTATACAAACTTCAAATTATAAGTTCAGTAACTGATTTTCTCCAACTTTACAAATCATTTAAATGGAGATTCTAGAATTTAATCATCCAGTTTTACTTCAAATCATTTTAGAATCATATATATATATATATATATATATATATATATATATATACACCCTGGGTATATCAAATCATACTTTTGAAATCTCAAAACCACTTGGATTTTCCCTAAACAGTTCCCCTTTGGAATTTCTAAAACAAACTTGTTTACCAAACAAGTCCAAACAAATAATCACAACCAATCACCGCGGTAGCAATCCGTCACTTAGGAACTCGAAAATGAATACTGGTGGTGCGGCCGTCATTACTGGGATTATTTTTATAATGACCCTGACTCGACCTTCGAAAATCGGCACCGAATACGACACTTGTATTCAAATGCCGCAGATCCAAACGCCGAATCTAGTTCACCGGAGTTTATAACACATTAAGTACAACACAGCGGAAGAAAAAAAGAATAATACATTTGATATACAACGTTGATACAATATCTGATACAACTGAATGATACAATGAATATCAATATACATCAAAGATATGGTATAAGACAATAGTAGCAGAAAGAAAGGATAACACCAGTAGTGGAACAATATCTCCAATATGATCTTCACGAGAGAACTCCAGTATCGGTAATCTCTATTTCTAAGGCACCAATCCAGAAATAGCCCAAACTCCCAATCAAGATGAAGAGAAGCAACTCGATCCAAATGCGATTGCCAAATCCTAAGGTTGGAAGCTATCAAATCTACACCTACTATTCGATTATCTGAAAAACCCAACTCTAGACTGCCCGTATGGGAAAATTGTGGGCACTCAGAGTTTAGGAAGGGAACAATAAACTCTAGGTCAGTCATGGGACTGGTATGAGCAAAAAAAGACAGTTTTATCTTTAAAATGAACAACCAAGGATTTTAAAATTTAAATCTGCAATGCTTTTTAGAAAATGAAACTACCATAAGGCCTCCCGCCACATACACTATGCAAACGCAGAATTGGAGGAGATTTCTCCTTATGATAGTCAAATATGCTTGATACAATAAAATCTCTTTGATATTATTATTAGTGCATAGTGCAAAAAAGCATTTTGAAAGTATAATATTAATCCTAGCCAGCATAGACATTCTGGACAATGCCTACTATAGCTACCATCAAAACAGTGGGGCACCACCATAAGTAAATGGCAGGTTATACAACTAAAACCGTACAAGGCACGTATTGAAGATTTGATTTTCCAATAAATGGTCAGGCTAAGGAACTTCCTACTGCGACATGGGTACGCCTCTAGAGGGACGTCCCGAGAGCTTAACCAGCTCTCTGCCAACACAAGGCCGGGTTAACTCTCACTACTACAAAACAGGCCATTTGCATCGGTTGTTTACCCCCCTTTTGCATCAGTTCAACAACCGGTGCTTATGAATCAATGCAACAGGCTTAACACTTTTGCATCAGTTCTGAAACCGATGCAAAATGGTCCTTTTTGCATCGGTTGTTACTAACAACTGATGCAAAATATCATGGTTGGTAGCTTGGACACAACCCCCATGTTGCATCGGTTGTAATGAAAACCGATGCAACAAAGAAACTTGTTGCATAGGTTGTTGTTGAAAACCAATGCAAACTAATCCCTCTATTATTGATTATAACAAACAATTATTGCATGCAATATTACAATCATTCAAAATTAAATTTGATGGCAAATACAAACTGAATAACATAATACCAAAATAAACATATATCAATGAAAGTGTTAAAAATCTATACATCATCACCAAACTAAACTGAATAACATAATACCAAATTACACTTAATAACATATACCACTGTCATCTATACATCATCACCAAACACAACTCTCCCCTCTTCATTTTACATTTTACAATTACATTGCATTCAACCATCATTAACCTGCCTTTCCACTGTCTTCAAACTCCTCCTGAAAGTTTACCCACACCTACACACGGCAACAACCCTCACCCCTAACCATCCACCCTCCATCATCTACAACTTCAGCTGAAAACACCATTGCCAAACAGTACTGCAAACTACACATCTCCTCCTACAACTCTGTATTTCAAACTCTAACCCACTGCCAACCAAACTTAAGAACCAAATACATTATCCTTCAACCTGCATCCTAAACTTGAAACTCCATATTTCTGCTGCAACCGCCTTGTGTTACACCATCACCTTCTCCACTCTATACAAACTCTCCTACTATACAAACTTCTGCCACTACCAAAACCACCCCTACCTAAACTGCTACTTCAACAGTCTTCAACATCCAAATATAGCTACACTACCATCCATCTTCAACAAACTGCCTTCTATATTCCGTTAGTTGCCACTGCCATGTACAACACTCCTTCAGCAGCAGCCTTCTTAAACACACTGCACTGCTACCAATACCCCCACACTTCACCTGCTTCAACTCTGTTCTCCTCTACACTAACCAAAACATCATCACCATCTCCACCTCCCTGAATCACTTCACTAACCAAATACTTCTACTACATCAACATACAATTACCTACAACCTTCTCCGACAACAAAGTACCCACTGCCATATACAAGCTATTTGAGCACACTTCCTAAACCTGCCTCACCACAACCATTGAACAATATCAACCACTGCAATTATTCAAACATACTTTCTTAGAAAATATTTTCACTACTTATAAAGAGTTGCCAAACATGCTATAACGAACAATTAACACAAACTTTAAGTATATACCAAGTAAAAACAAAAGGTAAGACAGCAAGTGAAATAAGCACAAAATCAACACATCACCTGCACTGGCCAATGATCACATGGTCACCTTCCTTAACACGGAAACAGGGAGAAACATGTGCTGGTATGTTTGAGTGCCTCTTCTCATGCCTGGAATAATAATAAAAAGGATAGTAGATGCTTAATGCAATGGACAAATGAAGGCTAGAACTTTGATAAAATACGATCATATACGATCAAGGCTAGAACTTTGGTATATTCTGTATGAGACATTACCATTGAGTCAACACATGAATTTACTAATACAATACGATCATACAAAGATAAAATAATTCAGACTAAACAAGAGCATATTGTTCTTAGGCCGTCACTATTAAAATATCATATAACCAAAGCCATTATAGGTGGAAGTTGGAATTGGGAACCAGTGACAGGGTTAAAGAGTGAAACCTGAAAAGGAGGATCCAGACCATGCATATGAGATGGAGGAATCGAACGCTCACTCTTTGGATGTAGAAACAACACATCACCACCTCGGATAATTGGGATGAAGCTCAACTTCAGAAGCCAATATTTCTTTGACACCAAAATACAAAATGCCTTTATTGGAAGAGTTTGAAGAACATCAATCATCACCATGTATTTCCCAACCTTCGTACATAAAATGAAGCATACTGCCCTGATATATAAATTACATCGTCCACCAATTTGAAACTACTCTTTAAAATTAGAGTACACAAGTCTAGTAAATTTTACAAAACTCTAGCAATAAGACCACTTTCAAGATTTTATAAGCTTGCTATTTCATCACCATTAACTTCCAACTCTTTCTTGTCCTCCTCTTTCACTAATAGCTAGTACCTGCATTTAGAAAGTGAAACTAAGTTTTAATTAAAAATGGTTGAGCTATAGAAAGTTTTGCAAAGATGACTTACCGGTTTCAAAAGTGAGTTTGTAGCTCGGTTTTAAAATTTAATTGAAGCTAAGTTATGCAAAACAGAGTTGTAAGCTCAGTTGCAAAACTTGCAATTGAGTTTTGCAACTCAATTTGAAACTGAGTAGGCAACTCCACTCTGTCTTTCCACTCTGGCTGACCACTGCAACTCCTAGTATATTGATTGCTCTAGTCGATTTCTAAGATAAAATGAGAAAAAAAATGAATAAATAGATTGAGGATTTTGTTTGATTTTTCTCTGTTAATTTGATTTCAGTTATGATTGTGGTAATGTATAGTAATGTTTTTTCCTTCTTTTTTTCTACATCACCAAGGCAAAGATTTATGTTATGCCTAATTTACTACTGCATTGTTTAGGTGACAGCAAAGTTATGTTCACTTTTACTTACCAACCATGGCACATCATCCATTTCTGAATTATATAATGATGTTTTATCAGGGCTACGCCTGGACCTAGGTAAACACTAGAGGCGTTATCGCTACGATTAAAATAAATGTGTGGTAAAGTTACAAATTCATGAAGTAACCGAGCAGGTTCCAGCCTTGGTACTTCTAAATTTTTCTATGCTATTTTTAAAGGTTGATACAAGCACTTGCATAGCCCAAAATGTGTGAGTATTAGTGACTTTGATGAACTTTTTTTTGCATGAGTATGGCAGTACTAATCTTACCGACTTTTCTTTTGTAGATGCATGTTGAAAACAATTCATGGCATTGGACTTCATGAAATTGTGCTTCCTAGTCAATGTTGACTTTTGCAAGATCTAATTTTGAAAATAATTTTTTTGTATCTAAAATGATCAAGTTTTGTGGTATACTATGTAGTTGTTTCCTAATCAATTGGCCCGTTTAACATGTTTGACCTTAGCCTACAGTTATTTTCGTTAGCATTAATTTATATCCTTAAGTTTTATATCTTTTTTGTTTTCACAACGAGTGCTCTGAGCTTCTTCTTTAAACTGTATAGGCTAAACAGATCGCTGATATTGGCAGCCATTGTGCGCTATCTTTCCACTCTGTCTGACCACTGCAACTCCTAGTACATTGATTGCTCTAGTCGATTTCTAAGAGAAAATGAGAAAAAAAATGACATAAATAGATTGAGGATGAGGAACAAGAGTTTGGACTGCAATTTGTAGAAAATTGAAACAACTAACAAAACCACTTGAGCATTGGATGTTTTAAAACACGCACACCAAAAATCTTGGCATTTTAGAAAATATATTTACAATGTTACTGTTTACTGTTGTGGTTCTTCTACATATTCCAACAAATATTCATTTCCATAGCTTTACCCATGATTTCGTTTCTTATGATCATGAGAATTTAGTTACAAAGAAGCGGCTAACAAGCTTCATTCAACAATGGTTTTCAATGGGAATGAATGTGGGAAAATCATTTATATTCTACAGTGGTCCTTTTTAGTAAATAACATTATACAAATAGCATTATAATGCACGCATAGTTAAATACAAAATATGACAAGAGATGTATTTTTTTTTTCCGTCCTTATTGCTGACATCAATCCTGTATTCGCCTATATATACATGATAAGAAGCTGAAATACAATTTGCATGTAATGTTAGGGGAAGAAGCATATGAATACAATTTGAAATAAAATTTGAAATACGATTTGAATCATATGGCATTTTATTTGAAAATGCAGTCAACCATACCTGGCATTACAAGGAGGTTTCTAGCCTCAACTGTAACGTAATCTGGATTTGCTACCACCATTGGGATTTTTCTTTAGGCGCATATTTCTAAGATTTGTTCGAGCTCTTCTAATTTTTTAGGTATTGCATCCCCAGATGGCACTCCGATTGATTCAGTCCATGTGCTAAAATAAAATCTGCATCACCTGGATTGCCCAGCACTTGCAAACCCAGACCCTGTTCAACAATTATGCTATATATACATACATCAATAAGCAACTTAAAAACATTCGGTAACAACTGTATACTTAATGGATATCCAAAACATTATCAAACGAATCTGATTTGACAATTTGGAATTCAAACATCTCCATTTCCAATTTTCTAGAATTGGACTTGAATCATAGTTAGGAATTTAGCAAATCCCATATGAGTATTAGATTTGGATGCGAGAAATTTCAAACTGACCCGAGAAACGAAGATGAACGGTGGTCGACGGTATCCAATTTGTTGTGTGATCAATGAGGAGGAAGAGCCAATATATAGCTGAAGATGATCATTTCTTCGGAGTCGGATCTGAAGCGCGGGTCCATTTCTTTTCTTATTCCCACCTTCGCCATTTATTTTAGCATCTCGTTTAATTTGTTGAAGAAGGAAAGAAGTAAAACATAAGTTTTCTGGCACCAAGGATTCTGAGGAGGAGGAGAATATTTTTTGGGAGCGGGTTATTGAGGAGGAAGGACTACATTTCTCCAAAGGAGTAACTTTGGAGCCAATTTTTCATTATTTCCCACCTAAATTTCATATTGCCATCAACATGTAGTTGCACCGGTTGACTTTAAAACCGATGCAATTAAAACTATTTGCATCGGTTGTTGGTGAGAACTGATGCAAATTTGATTTTTTTATTACCTATTGCTTTCCACGTACCAATTGCATCGGTTACTAAGATAGAACTGATGCAAATAGTTCTATTTGCATCAGTTTTTACCTCAACCGATGCAAATGAGGCGAAGCACTATGCACTTTTTGTACTAGTGTCTATAACTAGGTAACTACTACACGAGCATGCCATCCCCCGGTCCTTTGGGTCCTTTATCCGAGATACCTCTAATCCAACAACCACGAAGCAATCACAAAGTAATAGATTTGCAGTGACCACATGAGTTAAGTATCTGGGCTCCATACCATGATACCACCCTTTTCCAGAAGGGAATAACACACCCTAAAGGGAGCGACCCTCATAACCTTGCCGCATCTTTCTTGTTTCGACCATTTCCGAGGTGTGAGGTCCTAATGCAGTCTCATCCACAAAGCTACGCTTTATACAAAATCAATGCTTTGATCAACAAATGATACACAACAGCACTCAACGTGCCACACTACCAAATTGGGAGTATATCACCGGTAACTATCAACTACATAACATCTGAGCTCGTACGACTCAGAGAAGGGTGTTAAGATAAGAGAATAAATTCTCCGCCACCAAACAGAAATGTATTTGATAGAGATTAGTTTAATATCTCAAAGTGTAGTGTCAGACATACAACCATACAAGTCTGTTCCGGGTTCGAACAGAACCGAAGGCACATTCTAAGAAGTCCTTGCAATCTGGTTATTCACAATCCTGATCGGACTTCCCATCACTTAAGGAATCTCTATACCATAGCCACTCTTTGCAAAGACAATTGATAGGTTATCCTATCGTTCTCGCAAATACCCGGTCTTTAACACCGGTCTTCAAATGCAATCCACAATGTCGTATCATTATTTGGAATGGGTTATACGACACAACCTCCGCTGCAGGCTAAACTGAATAATGAGCGCAATATTTAAAAACACATAGATATGGGATTTCAGTTAAGTCGCAACTTTAAAAAAAACCCAAAACCTTTCTTCAAATGGTTAAACAAATTACCATTTCAAACCTTTTAAAAAAAGATTCGTTTCACAAAGTTCACATAGTTTAACAAAGATCCATTCATAGATTTCAAAACAATTTCTATTTCAATTGGATTAACTCATTAAATCTTTAAATCAAGATTTAGCTTATAGCTTTCAAAACACGTTTCCAAAGATTTATTCATAACTTGGAAAACCATTTTCATTTTAGACTTGAAATCCTTTTAACACGAATTGGAAGTTCATTTCTTATGTGAAAGCTTTTATTATATGAAAACAAATATTTTTTGTTTCGGAAAAATCCGATTATATTTGCACGAGTTAAAGTCCTTGAATTTGAATTCAGATTCCCAAATCAATACCTTAGAATGGTTTAACCCATATATAACTTGTATAACATCTTTAGTCCCTAGTTTTCAAAAATTTAAATCAAATTATTTAAACTTCAAAACTTAATTTAGTTATTCAAAAATAACTTTTATCTTTGAAATTCCTTTTCAAAAACTTTTGTACTTTAATCCCAATCCATTTCCAAAACCATTTGAATTCGAAATTCAATTTTAAACAATTTCAAAAATCTATGACTTAACCAATTTCCACGTGCAATCCATATTTGTGTGTGTATAAGTGTGGTCCAGGGGTTTTACACAATAAAAGTGCAACACCATCAATCAGTACATATCCAAGTACAACAATAATATTTGATAAGAGGTATAAACTATAACGCTTATCTTTCATTCATAGATCACAGATATATATCATAGATAATAAATTACATTAAACATAGCTCAAATCAAAACAGAACATATCAGGGGTATTAAATAATTCAATCATCCAATAGAATCCAAACATTCATAAGTAAGATCAGTTAATTGTCTGATTAATTCAAATCGGATTAATTGCTTATGAATTAGTAATCCTGGTTAATTAACATTAATAAATTACAAATCATTTTGATTAATTATTCTTTAATCAGTTATTAATTAACCATTAATAATAAATTAACTAACCTTTAATTATAATTCATCAACTTTTAATTATTAAATAATTAACTTTTAATCATTTAATTCACCATTTCATTAATTATCTTTAATTAATTAATTAACCCATAATTAATTAATTACCATTAAATTAATTATCCTTTATTAGTTGCGATAAGTGACTAATCAATGTTAATCACTTGTTTAATCCACACTTAATCGTTAATTAATAAATTATAATTAAGTAATTTATCTTTAAGCAATTAATTACCTTTAATTGCTTTCATTAATTTAATTTTTCATTAATTAATTACATTAATTAATTACATTAATTATTTAATCCTTAATTTTAAATTAATTAACCTTATATTAATAATTAATTGTCTTTAATTAATTACAATAATTAATTAATTAATCCTTACTTAATAATCATTTAATTACTTCATTAAACAATTATCATTTAATTAATCATATAATTAAACTAACCACCTTGATAATTTATCCGTTTAGTTAATCATTTCTCAATATCTTAAGTAATTAATCACTAAGTCGCCTTTGAAAAACATTTAGAAATTTACTTATTTTAAAATTAACTTTAAACAAACAATTTCAAAATATTTTAGAAACTTTGAATCCCTGCTTTAACTTATTAATACTTGTTTTGAAATTTGGAATGTTCCTTTTAAAATTTAGTTACTTTAATAACCTTAAAACTTAAAAAATGCTTTGTTTCTTCTTTTTTTTTTTAACTTAAAAACTGATTAATTACATTTTTTATATAACCCAGGTTCAAGCTTAAAATGCTCGAGACCTGCTTCGAGAATCACACAAATAAACCCGAGTGAAACCTGTGTCGTTCCCCTATTCTAATTTCTTTCCTTTAAAAGCTTTGATCTGTTAAAAATTTAAAACTGTTACATTCATTCGTGTACACAACCGAACCTACCCCAAGTCATTATCCCATTTACTTGAGAGTAACCCGAGCTAATCATCGTCGTCCCCAATTTTTACAACAACCCAGATACCCCATGGCATGCGTGCACGTGCACCATCATCAGAACGCTCTCCAATCGTTGCCGTAGCCATAATCGTGTCGGCGATGACCTCGTCATTCAAATTGACAACCCAGAAATTCGAAAGAACGACGAACTCGTCATTTCGCTATTAACTCAAACTGGAATCATTAGATCATCAGAAAACCATCACGTCTGATCGCCTCAAGCCACCAGCAACGTCGCAACTTTGGTCAAAGCTCCGCCTACCTCCCACTGTCCCATCCCCACCGGTGCAATCGACCCAATATCCTCGACGACGCCGCACGAACCAAATTTTTGACATCGATTTCGAACTAGGCTAAAACCTTAGTTTGCCATGGACCGATCACCACAGCGCGTTATAAAATTAACTATTACTTTTCCCATGATCTTCTTCCTTCCAGCTATCTTCGACCCCAACCACAACCCACAATTCAACGTCAATCGCCAAAGATTGGCAAAAATGTAGATGCGTTCAACATTCAATTTCTCACAAATTATCAAACAAAAAATTATGAAATGATTTCCTAAATTCATCATTTCCCGAGTTAAAACTTTTTAAGTGACCAAATTATGAAATTAAAACATTTGATTCTGAGCTAAATTTAAATCGTCACTGTATATATATATCATTTTCTAAATAAATGTTTAATTTAAATACTTGAATTTGCTTTTAAAAATGATGTTATACATATACAGGTATATTTCATTCAAAAATTGAAGCTTTAAAAGGTTTGGATGTGATGATTTTAAAATTTCCTATCAGGTTTTAAAAACCTGTTGTTAGACGGAGATAGCCCTGTATATATATACAACACACATCTAATCATTTCAACACACATATATCCATATAAACCAGCAAATACATTCACATCCATCAACACTATCATTACAAGCATGAAATTTCAAAAAAACAGGTTTAAGAATTTAAGTTTTCTCACCTGAGTTTGGAAAAGTAGAGAAGTTGATTTAACCTGGAAATGAAATCTGAAACAATGATTTTTATCTGCATTTCTGATTTGCTTTAGTTGAATTGTTCAGATCTTTACATTGAGTTAAATTAGTTGCCTGAAGCTTAATCCTTGCATTGTCTTTAGCTTGCTTTTATTTTCTTGAATTGCTCGGTCTTTAGACAGAGGACAAAATCTGGAATTACTTCCAGATTGAAGTCATTGATTCAAAACTGAAAAAAAAAATATGCTTTCGATTGCATGCTTTTGTTTTGAGATTGAAAATCCTCTTGCTTTTTTGAACAATGTCTTATTTGCTTTGAATTTTGAAATGATCTCCAGCTTAACTTCTGTGTTTGAATCTCAGATTTGGTTTCTAACTTGCTTGTTTGATCTGACCCATATTTTTGATTTTGAATTTCCAGTTTTTGTTTTGATGATTTGTTTTTTTTTTCAGGTTTGAGAAGTTTCAACTGATTTCTTCTTAACTCATCATTCCTTTGTATATACTTTAATTTTTAAAAAAAAGAAAATTTTTGCCGTTTGTCAATTTCACTTACACTTGTTTAATTTCCTATTGCATGGTTAACACTTGTCAAAAATAGTTCAAATTATGTTTCTGCCCTTTAGTTTAATTAGAAAAAAAAATTAGTTTTAAACCCTTGTTAAATCTTTATTTATGTTTTATAATTTCAACCCTCACTTTATTTTAATTTGTAAACATGTTTTAATGTTTTAAACTTTTGTTTGAATTAAGTACTTATGTTTATCTTTTAAACACTTTAAATAGTATTTAAACATAACTTCATATTATATTTCCTATTTAAAAAGTACATTTTTCTTTATAAATCATTGATAAAATCTTTTACAGAAATTGACTTAAAAATTAAATTACACAAGTATGTATAGATTATATATAAGTCATTAGAATATAAATTTTGACTTTAAACAACCTTTGAAAATTATTCATATTTAATCATACTTTTATTATTTTCTTTTATTTATGTATGTCTTATGTTTCAAATGTTTATATTTAAACTACTTTATCTATCTTACACATCCTTAAAGAAAAAGGTTTGAAACTAAATTACACTTTAATAAATAACCAAACATATGTATTTCTTAATTTTATAAAGATTTTTAAATCTAATTTATTTAGTAAATCAATTTTTTTATTTCCAATATATTTATTTAATTCCAAAATCAAATTCCAAATTATAATCCATACATCTTACTTAATTTAGAACATACAAATACATTTTTTTTTTATAAAATACTTATCCTTTAATTTCAACCCAAAATTCTATTTAAAAATCTAAAATATTTATTTATTCTGGAAATTTTCTAATTGATTCACAAATAATTTCAGAATTAAACTCCAAAATTAAATTAATTGCCAAATTTAACTTGGTTAAAATTCGGGAATATTACAATTTTCCAGCTACTGAAGTGAGTTTAGTGCTTCCTTACATCAAATTTCATTCAAAAACAATTTCTATTCAGAAACATCTGTAAAATACTATTACTATTGTTCCTTTCAAACCACTTTGGAAGACATTTCCAAAAGCTCTAAGATTTAAAAATTCCCAAATATTTTTTTTAAACCCAATTTAAAACATTTTCCAAAATTTACGCGGTTTAAATTCTGGTTTGAATCCAATTTTAGTTATACTCCTGTGTATAGATCATTCTCATATAATTTATATTTGGTTATATATAAAACCATTTCAATTTTATAATCTTGTTTTGATTATAATATTAGCAATAAAACATATACACTATAATAATTTCGAAAAATTATTTCTTTTATTATAAAATATAGTTTTGGGAAAAATTATTTCATTTACCCACTTCAAAACTATACTGCGTCAATTTATCTTGTTTAAGAGTGTAGAAACCCCTATCGATACGGTTGTACTTTCCGTACCGACTAGAATTCATAAACACCCAACTTATAAGTCAAGACAATAAAAACATTTTATATTCACTAACAAATACGTGCTCATATCACCAACCTATGCTGTAATACCAACAGTGACGACTCTCCTTTTCAAACCTCGAAAATTGACATTAATATGCTCATTGTATAACACGTCGAACGATCGAGTGTCGAAAAGACAGATTGTTGGGAGAAAAGAAGGTAGGTAGAAGAAAGAAGAAACTAAACAAATCTAAATCTCATAGCGAACCGAAGCACATACAATATAAACAGTTCTTTAACCAAATCAAAACTGTAATATACATATCTCACATCAGAGTACACAAATCAATAATTTCCAGCCTGGGCAATTATAACAACCTGCCCACACAATTTGCTGGTAATTTCAACAAAACACTGTAGCATAATAAACAAATACAAGAATACGTCTCGATCTCCAGCTCGTCTCCTATGTTTCATAGCGTCCTACCCTGAACCTGTAATACTCGGTCTGACCCGAGCATTATAATAAAATAACATCCAAGTTAGTTTGAAAAACCAGCATGAGAAAACACACTCAATTCGAATTATTAAATTGTATCAAAAATCCTTTGAAACAAAGGTATCTCGTAAGACTGCGTCACACATAAACACGATGGGTTTTTACTTTACGATAACCAAAACAATTCATATCAAATCCTTTGATATTATAATAGTGTCTAATTACAAATACTTATTCAAATAGCTGAAATGCTTGCATCTCACGTTTCAGCATAATTGGGCACAATCAAAACCATATGGTGCTTATTAAAGAATGGATTCCATACAAATGACTAGTACTAGGGTATCACTTGTCATGGTACACATCTAGAAATAGTGTACCGAGGACCACACAGGAATCCCTTGCTACACAAGGCCGAACTATCCCTAACCTGGATAAACCAGATAAGTTGTCACCCCGAGTGTTCAAACCATTTCCGAGCTCCTTCAATGAATCGTAGTAATAATATCTAAGGGTATCTAGAAAGGTGATAAACACACCCTAATTGGGTGCTACCCATTTAGCCTTGCTGCATCTCCCCTGCTTTTCTGTTACTTCCGGTTGATGAGGATAGAGTCTACGATTACGTTTTAAGGAATTTTCACTTAGAATGCTCATTGTCCTCCAATGACAATGTACTGATAGCATTCACCCATACAAGTCCGTCCTTGGTCCGAACGGAACCAAAGGCACTATTCCTACAACATCCATTTTGGAATTACCGTCGGGATTAGTAGAGATTAGCCCTTGCACTTCACTGCTCCATCTTTGACTCCATTCTCTTGTTCTCACATCAAAATATACTCGTTGGATCAAAGTGATAACTTGTCCGATCCCGGTCTCTTCAAAACAACGTTCGATATTTTCGGTAAACTCAACTCCGGTTCTTTAGGAAATAAACAGACAAAGATGAGATTCGAGATCACCTCCTAACCGTCAATGGACGGATTTCCTTATAAACATCATAGAATAAAGAACCGGGTTCATACGTGTAGTATAACACCTTGAACAGTAATTGTACCATATAATTCCCATATTTCTCCTAGATATTTCCAAAGTTATATTTTGGGTCTAGGTTTGATAGTCGATTATTTAAGTATCAAATAACATCATTCAACCAAATATTCCATTTTCCACTGAAAAACTCCAAGTCTTATTTAATTTAAATTTTAAATAATTTAAATCGCTTTATTCAAAAGTATGTACTTATATTATCGAATTTAGCATACCATAAATAATCCTTTTCAAAAATATTTGAAAACCCTTTTAAAATAATATGGAAAGTACCACTACGGTATCAAACCATGGATTCATAGCTCAATGGTTATGTCTCAATCCTAGAGAAATCCAAAACTTAAATGCAGGCACTTACTGCCTCCGATTACGTCATGCAAGTATACAATTACTTCCGAAACTTTATTTAAAAATTATCTCGAAATAATGCTTATAAGTTCTAAAATAAATATTCAAGTTTAATCAAGCCAGATATACTTAAATAAAAGTTATTATACAAAGCCATACTAATATTCTATAATCTTTTAAAAGAAAAATTGCTGACTAGTTCTTAAATAATAATAAATCTTTAACAATCATTATAAAGTAACTAATTAATAATTAAACATGCTTTGAACAATTTAAAATAATTACATAACTAATTTCTAGAATATTTTAACATTTTTAAAGTTATATAGTTAATAATTAAAAATCCACTTTTTAAAAACAATCCCAATTTCTCGATTCTAATTTCAGTCTGTAAGTTGGGAAATCTTACTTGAGTTCTAGTATAACAAATTTTATACTTATTTCCAATTTCAGTTTTATCCTTCCAATCTATAAAAAAAGCTCAATTTTAAAACCTTCCATATTAGACAAGTACCGCTTAAGAATTTATCATTTAAAAATCCTTTTATATATTTTATTCTGAAATCCCTGTTCATAATATCCTAAAATAGTTAAATACAATTTCAAAACCTTTTATTTTATCCAATTAGTTCATCCAAAACTCTATATTAATATTTTACTTCAAAATCCTTATTTATAATTCTTTACCAATTCAAAACCATATTTTATTGGTATTTAAAAAATATATCAAAATCCAGGCTAAAACTGTCATAGCATTCAATCAATTTAAATCACACAATAACTAGTCACAGCTTATCCCAACAAAACATATATCACCATATATGAAATTAAATTCAACATTTTTGAGGAATCTAGTTGGATTCCTCCATCCTGTTTCCCTGCATCGATAGTTGTTAATACAACATAAAAATACCAATTCCGCTTCGAGGCAGAATATCACGGTATATAGGGTCATCCCCGATTATACGGGGCGCATAGGGTCTCATCCTCTATATATATACGGGAATATCAATCACTCCAATGTATATGCTACTATATATAATATCACATTCAACTTTCAATAATTTATCAATGTAACGATCCGTAAATTTTCGAAAATTAAAATTTGTTAATTTAATAAATTTTGTTATTTAATATCTAAAGAAACAGAAATTTGTGGTTTATTAATGGAAAATAATAACTAGAATGAGTTATAGCAATGTTGATGTAGGTTAATTATGAGCAACTTGAATGAGATTGCAATTAATTGAAATAACATAAGTGTTATACTTGGTTTTAAAATTGAATATAAGAAACAAATGTAAATATTTAATTATTGTACGAAATAGATAGTCAATGGTAATTGAATAAAATCAGTATTATATAAGAACTGTAACAATTGTTTATGAATTATGAATTCATATTCATGCACGTTTCATATTTTATTGCTTTTGGTAACTACTATCTCATTTATTTTTTTCTTTGTGTTTTTCACTTTCACATTTCAACCATTCACATTAAATAAAAAAACATTCTCTTTATTTCATAAAAATTTCATTTATTCTCAGTCTATTCATTTTCCATTCTTATTGTTAACTGTAGATTCTCTTACCTACTTTTGTTCAGCCTAATTCTTATATACCTCTTCTATTTTCATCTAAGCATTTACTTTTACATGTTGCAACTTTAGCATTCATTTTTTTTTATAACTTCTGCCTGCTCTAATTCGTCCATTAACTTTTCTTTTCTAATGCATAAATACTCACATGTTCATGCACATTAACTTATTTAAACTTGCTATTCCTCATTTATAAGCTTTGAAATGCTCATAGTCTATTTAGTGTTAACATTTTTATAACTCATTAGTGAATATTAACAATTCATATTTAATGCACGTGCATCTTCATGCTAGCCTATTCATGTTTATATTTATTAAACACCTAACCACATCATTTCTTTGAAAAACTTACTGTATTTTTATATTCTTTTGTCACCTCCTCCTTTCACAAACTATGCTGCTCCTCCATATTTATTTCTTCTCATTCTCATTATTTTGTCTCTTTCTTCCAACATTTATACCTTCTGCATGCTTTAAACAAAAAGAATACACATGAGTGCCTAAGCCTTTAGTGTGTTTCCAATCCTTCTTCTAGGCATTTGGCAATGTGAGTCAACCAATGTTTTATTTTATATATTTTCTTAGTAAATTTGTCCATATATACTATTTTATTAATATTTCGTATAACTTGAATTTGAGTTTCGGATCATCATTTATTTTGTGTAATAGTTCATTGGTTCTTGTATTGAAATTCATCTATTATATGTTAATTATGTTTAAACGGGTGTATAAAAAGTATATTTGGTGCTATTACATTTAATTGAGTAGAACATGCAACTAATTAGATCCTAAGTGGTCCCTTCATTTTCTTATTATTCAATACACCTACCATTATTTCCATATTTTGTTTTATTGCAATTCTCTGATGTAGTTGAAACGTAAATTCTCATCCTTTCTCATTCTTTTATTTCATTTATTTTATTACCCAAAGCATTTACTTAGATCATATAGCTTCATTTTATTTGTCCCTTCCGTACCTATTTCGTTTGTTACTTCCCTTTCTTCTTTCATTTCATATCATATCTCATTCTTTCCCCTAGAACATCATTATTTTTCAAACATTAAGGCCTCTATTTTTCTTCCTTAAGGTCTTAATGTCAACATAACTTTATACCTCCATCTAGTTACTTCCAACTCATCTTTACCGAAGATATGTTCAAAAAAAAAGTGTGAGCATCTATTTCTTCCTCAACCACATCCACACCTTTTCTCATCACCTTGCCGTCTTTTGTAAGAATCTTCAAAAAAATTGAACAACGAGAATTAGCTTTCATGGTTTTGGCTTTCTACTTCTTACCTTTGTTTTCGGTACATCAAATTTGAAGACGTGATTTATTAAAGTTTCTTATTTTAATAATTAAATGTGAACGTATTTTTTTAATATATCCTTATAACCTGAATATCTTCACATACGAGCTACGACATATGCGTAGTTTCTTCCGTTGGACTCGTATTGGAATTCTTGATGACATGAAATAGGTTTGGCTGAGTGTAGAGACTGTTGGAAAGGCATCTTTGTTTGGATTTTTGCGTTCTAAATATCAAAGGTGAGTGTTTTGACCCACTCACAGATACTAAATTATCTAATGTTAGTTAAATTAAATTTATGATGTGATTAGAAATTTATTGATTGTTATTTGGCATTTAGATTGTCTTTAAGTTGAACTTTAATTTACATTGAACTGAATTGTCCTTTAATTAATATTGAACATAAATTGGTAGTTAAACACCTAATAATGATAATCAATTGATTATTGTGATTTATTGGCTGATTTGGATGTTGGATTGTGATGGATGTTACTGGTTGACATTTTGGTTGATTGGCTGTTATTTATGTATTCATCTCTGTTATCACGATGGATTGAAATGATAACCTGAGCTGTTTCTATTGGGTTGGAAATTTTGATTTTGGATACTGGTTGAAATGACATTACCCATATAATTTCTTGAATTTGGACTATTTATTAGAATTGAATTATTTGAAAGGTTTAATTTTTAAATTTAACTTCGAATTAATTTTAATTAAAATTATTAAGATTGGTATTTTGAATTATTTTAAATCCTTTAAATAATTATATCCACGTTGTACACTTGATAGGAGATGAAAATTCCATAACATCTTTGAAACCATTACAGTAATGTTTCTATTATGCTTATTTGATTTGACTTATATAAGATATTTTAGCCCTGACTCGAGTGTTTTATCTTTTCATTACACTCGGGTTAGTTTGAGAATTTTAGTGTATTGAAGATCATTTTATTTTCTGAAGGATGAAGATGAAGATTTAGTATCTTATTTCTATTTATTATTATTATTCCACTAATTCATGTGTTCCGCTGCATTATTTTTTATTTGTGATGTATGTATAACTCTGATTTGAATTCTAAAAGTGTAATCAAATGTCATTTGTAAAACAGCTTCGTGAACTGTTTATATGATTATTATATCTTGTCATTACGCTGCGAGATCCTATGCTTTGTTTTTCCTTCTTCTTTTTATTATTTTCTTATTTACCCCATTAACATTCCTCCCTTTTGAATGGTTTGATTTAGACATGTGTGGTTTATTGTCGATTTAAAACATTCAAAAAGGTGGTTCGTTACAGTTGGTATCAGAGCTTTGGTTTAGACATACCTTAGCCTATTGGGGTTAACTCATTAGAGATAGGGCAGTAAAACCCTAGAATGGGTTGTCTGAGTGTATATGAGAGAGCGCATATTTGTTAGTCTTATAATTTTTTTTATATAAGTTTGAAATGATATTATTTTTCCTAATATTATATGATATACATAAAGGAATAAGTTTTATAACTAATATAGTTATTTGTAATGTGTTTGATTTATGAAATAGTAATGTTTAATTATTATCATTTGTTGTTGATTAGTTGAGTTTTTGTAAGTTTATAAGCATTAGCTAATTGTTGTTGATTGAATTATTGGACTAAGCACTAGTTTAATAACGGTGAGTTAAACAGAATAAAATGAATAATTAGGATATTTGTTTATGAAATTGAAATGTTGTTGTGAGTTTTATTGTTTGTTGACTGGTAGTTTCAACTATTGAAATAAAATGGAATATTTGGATATTATGGATAGTCAAAACTATTGAATTAATAGATAAGCTGAATTGTAGAAATTTTGTTGAATTACGCAGTTGAATTCGGTAACCTTAAATTGAAAGCGAGCGAAACAATGTTAAATTTGTTAAATCTATGTCTAGTAAATGAATAGAATTTTTGTATACATTCTTGGCATCTAATATGATAATATACAAAACTGAACTTTAAACCTTGGGATGTTTAAATAGAAATTGTGATTGAGGAATGTTTTAAATGAGATTAAATTGAAAAAATATGTTTATAAACTTAATTAACATTTATGAAATGTGTCATAAATAAATTGAAAGGTAAAGGTGAAACTAAATGGGTTAATAAAATATGGATTAAAACTAAAATAATTATAAATAATACCATGACATATAAATTATTATGAAATAAATGGATGTTGCAATAAATGGTTATAAATAAAGTTGTGATAACTTCAAACTCGAACAATGTCTTATAAAAATGAATTAAGTTTTATAAATTTGTTATAAACTTAAGAAAATTCCTTATGAAATGATTTGCAAATAAATGTAGTATTAAATGAGAAATATCACATATGAAATGAATGTAATTTAAATTAAAGAGAAATATAAACAATATTATGAGAATAGATGTATTAATGTTTATTTTAAATGGAGAAATTCTGTGAAACAAATATTAAAGTATGAAGTGATATTTGTGTTAATCAATGAGACTAAAAATGAATTTAATTAAAAAGCAATTATGATGAAACCAATTGGGATAATTACATAAGTTGTATGAATATTATTTTATTTGCGAAATTAGTTTGATCCAGATTTGAGTACATAAGTTCTATGTGAATTTCATCACTTTGTGTTAGGATTTTTCATTCGATTCTTGATGGCGAATATTTGATATGGATTTTGGTTTGATTCTAGGATTCTCTATCATAGTATATGACTATGCAAGGAGAATGAATGTTTCTAGTCCAGAAACCATATCGAAGTCCGCATTAGGAAAGTTGAATGGAAAAATACTAGTTCAAAAGCTAACTTGTGTGATCATGCAGGCGATCGAATGTGATTTTGCGAAATGATGACATATGTACATCTTATGTTCTAATATTATTGATATGCTATGGCACTGGAATTGAAAGTTATTGGGTTGGATATCTTTATAATTTAAATTGGAATTTTCTTCTGTACAAAACTACTATTGATTTAAAACCATTTATACGAAACTATTTCTTATAAAAACTATCTTATTCTATTTTATTTACTAAACTATTTCACAAAACTATTTTATTTACAAAACTAATTTACAAACTATTTTATTTAGAAACTATTTTACACAACCATTTTATTACAAAAATACAAAACTATTCTAAATTCAAAACCTTTAATAAGCAAAGATGTTCAATCCCATATGGCTTTTCATACAGCGAAATTGATTTTGGAAATTTTTTTATTCTTGTATAAGATGGACTTTATATGAGTACAAGTGATTTTGAAACTGCTGATTTTGGAAGGTATTCGATCTGAAGAGATAAATGTTATGTATAACGGAATTCATGTAAGAATGATTTGATATATTCGAGATTATTGATTTTGGAAAGTAATTTATCTAAAAATGAAATCTTATATATAATGGAATTTATATAAGTGCGATATTTGAAGCTATGTTTTGAAAGGTTACTATATATGGTATGTTATATTTTGAAGTAAGAGGTATGGGGAAGTACCCTTTGTGAAGAAGTATAGTATGATATGCTTCGACCCAGATGGACTTGGAGAATCCAGGAATGGATTCGATCGATAAACCCAAATGGATTTGGGTGAATTCAGAAATGGATTCGAATTGATATGGTTGTCTGGACTTAAGATCATGAGTTCCTCAATTTTTTTAGGGTAGATGTTTCTTTAGTTTACCTAATGGAGGCACTTCCGATCCTGGGATCTATTGTTTATGGATCTTTCGAGAAGGTAGTGCATCCATTGCGTAAATCATTGAATTAGTAGTGTATACGAACTGGCTACGATATTTTCTTGAATCCGAAAGGTAGAAGGATCTTCTGGAAATTTTTGTATCCATTGCATAAATAGTGGATTAGCAACGGGCCACTGTTATCGTATTATCATCATTTGACATTGGATTTTTAGCGGTACTTCTCATAATTATTTTTTAGTATTTTCATTGGGCGTTGAAACAGGTCTACTAAGCACTTGGAGAATCCTAGCCTTGCGCCTAATCAACGCATGGCTAGAGTCTGCAAGAATAAGGATAAATCAGTTAAAACATTGAGTTGTAAAAGTATTTTGATAAAGTATTATATAAAAGATATTTTGGTCATTTTTTTGTCAATTATAAGTACTTTAAAATGTTTAAAATATTGTTTAATTATATACAATATGATTTAATAGTAAATTATTAGTGCTATAAATATTTTAGAAGTTATTAATTAAATAAACATATTTAAAGTAATTGATTATTAATTTATCAATAATGTTTTAAAAGTATCTTGAGATAAAATTAATAAATCTATAAATAATGAATTTAATGTTTTCAATAACTTCTTTGCAGATATAAGTAACGATGTAAATAATTATTTTCAAATAGTTTACATATATTTATAAAGATGTTATTTAAAATATTTAAATGGTATTTATTGATGAAGCAAGAAACTTTAAAGTTGAATTTTTGAAAAGTAAAGTATTAAAGATGATTGATTTGCAAATAAAGCTTTCAAATGAATATTTCAAGTAAAGTTTATATAAGTTTCTTTGAATGTATAATTTAAACATATTATATAAATGGAAAGAAGGAAAAAGTTAATCTACGAAGTTATTTATAGTAATATACTTGACAAATAAATTTGAATCCCTATGTTGGAAGTATAGTTTGAAATATTCACTTGGTTTCGAAGTACTAATAGTAAAATTTATAGGTTTATTTACTATTTGAATTATGTATTAAACCATAATAAATGTTTTTCCATGATTTGAAAATTCATTTTTAAACAAGTGTTTATATTTATTATGAAGGTATGAAATTTTATAGTTTGATTTAGAAATTTAGTGTAAGATTTGAGTATACTATTAGTGTCAGTTTAATAATATTGAGTTTATACTTATTTTAAAAATAATGAGTCTAATAAATTTTTGGATTTAAGGAACCTTATTTTAAAGCTTATTATAATGTTTTGATATAAATTTCTAACATTGTCTTAGACTTTTGAAAAATCTTTGCATAATGCTATGAGGATGTTTTAAATATATCTTATATTCTTAATAAGTGAATGAGGTTAAATGTTTTAATTGAATTTTTAGATATATTGAAATATTTCTTTTCTCTTCAAGTGCGAATACCAAAAACTTAAATTTTCATTCAATAACCGAATTAAGTAATAAACTTAAGTAAACAGTAGAAGCTTAAGTAATATTTTATGAAATGATTCATTAGTGACTTAAACCCTTGATGGAAAACAAATGATGTAAGTGATTGATCTTTATATAAATAAATGAATGCAAATATAAATGACGAGAAAAAAAACCAGTAGAATAAACTAAAGAAAATTTGAATTCTTGTAATGGGATAAACTTTTAACTATTTAGTAATTGGAACTTCTAAAGTTAAAAGTAAGAAACTAAATGCTAAGATACAAATGAAATATACAAGGAATTTGAAATTTGTAACTTGTAAACAAAATGGATATGAAAATAAGAAATAATAACTATTGAACATTTATTTACTAAAATGAAATATGATAAACTTGTATAACTTTCAATTACATTCTTTGAAACATATATATATATATATATATATATATATATATAATTTACTAGAATATTAAAAGTTTTTTTTTGAAATGGTACTTTATATACAACAAATCATTGGGACAACATATCCCATGTCAATAAATGTTCGAAAGTAAGTTTTGAACTTGTGACCTCTTGCACCAAAGCCAAATCAATTAACCACTTGGACAATGGTGCTTGTCTAGAAAATTAAAAGTTGTAATGTTAAGTAAAGATATGTAATGTAATATTATACAAGAAAAACTTAAATAATGAAAGTGTTCAATGAAATTTACTTTTATAAATAAGAAATTTGATATGAAAATAGTTATAAACCTAAGTTATAGCTGTAATGCTACAAAATAAAATGAAATAGAAAGGGAATATTATAAGCAAAAAATTATGAACTTATGATAATGTTTGAAGCTATTGATAATTAAAGTAAGTAATAAAATGACTACTATATTAAATTTAATGATTGTAACTTTAGAAATGGTTGATTACCTTGATCCCTTGTGGAGATTGTATGCTTGTTTGCAAAGGATTGTTGTTATGTTGCATTGATTTATTTTGATTTTATGTGATGATGATATGCTTTTGGTTGAAAGTGATTGTTGTTATGCTATATTGATTGTTGTTATTAATTAAAACAATATAATCATTTCACCTCTATATAATGTTTAACCGCTTTGGATTATATAAGTGGAATACAAGTTATGGAAGCAATTGCTACTGCTTTTGGTTTCATAAAATAAGTGTTATTTACCCAACAAATAGGTACGTTCTTGGATTACTGTTTTATAGCGCTATTGCATTGTTTTTCCTGCTGTTGGGATATATTATTTTGAAAATTTTGATATATAATATTATTATTGATATTTCTCCCGTGCTTTTCCGTACGAAGGAGACTCTGCCGAAATTTTTCATAAATTTTGGACTTAGAAAATTTCATGAAATATTTTGAAAACTTTTGTTAACTTGAATATAAAAGGATTTAATTATTCATAAATTGATATATTTTATTTAAAACAATTTTATTTTGTAAATTAATTGATTAATTTAACATTTTGAATAAGATATATTGATTTTTTGATTCCTTCTTTTCCCTTTTCGGGGATGAAAAGTTTTGAGTGGGGAGAGTGTAACAATCCGTAAATTTTCGAAACTTAAAATTGGTTAATTTAATAATTTTTGTTATTTAGTATCTGAAAAAATAGAAATTTGTGATTTATTAATGGGAAATAATAACTAGAATGAGTTGTAGCAATGTTGATGTAAGTTAACTATGAGCAACTTGAATGAGATAGCAATTAATTGAAATAACACTTTGTTTTAAATTGAATGTAAGAAACAAACATAAATATTTAATTACTGTATGAAATAGATAGTTAATGCTAATTGAGTATGATCAGTATTATATCAGAACTATAACAATTGTTTGTGAATAATGAATTCATATTCGTGCACGTTTCATATTTTATTGCTTTTGATAACTACTATCTCTTTCATTTTTTCTCTGTCTTGTTCACTTTCACATTTTAACCATTCACGTTAAATTAAAAAAACAAAAACTCTCTCTTTATTTCTTAAAACTTTCATTTATTCTCAGTCTATTCATTTTCCATTCTTAATGTTAAATGTACATTCTCTTACCTACTTTTGTTCGGCATAATTCTTATATACCTCTTGTATTTTCATCTGAGCGTTTACTTTTACATGTTGCAACCTTTTGTATTCATTCTTTTTTTGTAACTTCTGTCTGCACTAATTTGTCCATTAACTTTTCGTTTCCAATGCATTAAATACTCATATGTTCATGCACACTAACTTATTCAAACTTGCTATTTCTCATTTATAAGCTTCCAAATGCTCATATTCTATTTAGTGTTAACATTTCTATAAATTAACTCATTAGTGAATGTTAATAATTCATTATTAATGCACGTGCATCATTCATGCTAGCCTGTTCATGTATATATTTATTAAACACCTAACCACATCGTTTCTTTGAAAAGCTTATCGTACTTTTACATTCTTTTGTCACCTCCTCCTTTCACAAACTATGATGGTCCTCCATATTTATTTCTTCTCATTCTCATTATTTTGTCTCTTTCTTCGATCATTTATACCTTATGCATGCTTTGAACAAAAAGAATACACATGAGTGCCTAAGCCTTTAGTGTTTTTCGAGTCCTTCCCCTAGACATTTGGCAATGTGAGTCAATCAATGTTTTAATTTATATATTTTCTTGTTAAATTTGTGTATATATAGTATTTTATTGGTATTTCGTATAACTTGAATTTGAGTTCCAGATCATCTTTTATTTTATTTTATGTTACATTGGTTGTTGTATTCAAATTTATCTATTATATGTTAATTGTGTTTAAACGGGTATATAAAAAATATATTTGGTGCTATTATATTTAACTGAGTGGAACATGCAATTAATTAAATCTTAAGTGGTCCATTCATTTCCTTATTATTCAATACACCTGCCACTATTTCCACATTTTGGTTTTATTTTAATTCTTTGATGTAGTTGAAACATGAATTCTCGTCCTTTCTCATTATTTCGTTTCGTTTATTTCATTACCTAAAGCGTTTACTTAGATCATATAGCTTCATTTTATTTGTCCCTTTCATACCTATTTTGTTTGTTACTTCCCTTTCTTATTTTGTTTCATATCATATCTCATTCTTTCCCCTAGAACATCATTCATTACAATAAAAATATCTTTTCGCAACTGCCAAAAACAGTTGTAATAAATCTTTTACAACGAACGGCCGCTAGTCTTAATATCCGAAGTTGTAATAGAGTTGGAGATTTTTACAACTATCGTTGACAGTTGCACGAGCAGTTGTAAAAAACCTTTTTACAACTGCTTTTGACAGTTGTGCTAAGTCTATCATAACTGTTGCATTGACAGTTGTAATAGATCCCTTTTGCAACTGCTAATAGCAGTTGCAATAATACCTTTTGCAACTTCTTTTGGCAATTGTAATAGATTCATTTACAACTGTTATTGATAGTTGCAGTAAATCTTTTTACAATTGCTACCAACAATTGCAATTCATCTTCCGAGAACTACTATTAACCATAAATTTCACAATATAATTAGAACCGATATTTCACTAATAATAACTACAATCGTTAACATTACTTGAAACAACACAAACCATTCACATTTAATAAAGGCTAAAACAATTCAATTTTACACCATTTTTGAATTCATAATTCTATTACAAAACATTACCAAATCCTTAACACACGTCAATATAAATACAGATACGTACTAATCAAAAGAGTTCAATTCCCTATGCCAAGCAACAATCCTCCTAACCGCTTGTCCAATAGTACAGATATATGAAGTAGGCATATATGCATTAGCTTTAGAATCCAGTTGAGTGCAATCTAGTTGAGTACTTATGAATCCAGCTAAGTCCAATAGTACAGACGTATGATGCAATATGAATTTGCATATGAGTGCTATCTAGTTGAGCGCTTTCAAGCGTAAGATCCTGCAATGTATACTCAGATGGTAACCGAATTATAATCAAGAGCTAATTATAACAGCAATATTCATATAATTAAGCCGAAAGGATGTCAAAGAGGCAACTTGCATTGAATAAGAATATTAGTATACGTACCAATCAACAAAAACATGTACGCCTATTTGTCAAAATGTAAATCCTTTCAAAGATTTTCCAAAATCTAAAAAAACAGGAACAAAAATTCACCTGGCCAACATAGAAAGTGGAGGCTGAATATACTGCACAACATCATAAGTTGCTAACCCTGCCATCAAGAAACAGCTAGGTCAATTGATACAAGGAGAAAACTTAAATGGCTGTATTTTTTAATTCCTAATAATTCCAAGAAAATATTAAAGTTATCACCATTTCAATATTCGAATGGCTGTCTTATTTATAATTATAAAAAATATGCCATTAAATGGAGCACTGATATAAAAAATTTCCTGACTTTATTCATTTGATTATCCAAGCATGCCAAAATAAACAGCAGCTACACATATGAACAATTTTATAGTCATTCTTTATTTTTTGTTTATTATTATTACACACATATATTTATAATAGCACATACACAGTTTATATGTATTGGTTTCACCTGTATAAATATAAATATATTATATATGTTCAATTATAAATTAGTAAAGCTTACATGCACATGTGGATGTATACAAATACCAAAAAAGTTGATTACCAAAATCCCAGTAAGATATAATACATTACCAAGATTTGGAATAGTAAAATAATAGAATTGCACACTAAAAACAAAGGTAATGCACAAATATACTTTGAACCTGAACATAAGCAGTGAAAAGAAAGATGAGCAAGTACAGATATAAGGACCTAGCTAACTAAAGACAAGACCAAGGTGGTCAAGTGCATAACCAGGCGAGAAAATTTCCCGACATACGAGTCAGCAAACTGAAGGTGAGAAAAAATGTAAAATGATCTGCTTATTTTAGTAAGAAATAATAAATACACAAAATTGAGGAAATGAAATGTAGAAAGAAAGGATAAAAATAGAGTCCAAAACCTAGAGATTGTTTCTTTCTTTACAAATCAGATAGTATGAAATTTTCTATAAACATGCATTCTCTATTACAACAAATAAACAACTTATTTTTATGAATAAACCGATACCTTTCGTCACATCAGATTGCTTCTTTCTTTACTACCGATACCATTCGTTAAAATGCTTTTACTGATTATTCATGCATTCTCTATTACAACAAATAAACAACTTATTTTTTTTCTCTTACAACTACAGATTTGTTAGTTTAAATAAGGACCACTTCTACCAAATGACACAGTGAGCTGTAATGATTCAGTGGACATTATCAACTTCCAAGTATTCTGTGTTGCAAGTAAACTATGATGCAAATCCAAGACTGTACAATATATATATTCGTTGTTGCAATGTAACACACTGCCTTCAAAGGCGCACTGCCGCTAAAGGCAGTGCAAACTGCAGCACTGCCTTGGAATGGTAGTGCACGCACTGCCTTTAAAATTTCGACAGAGTCTCCTTTGTATGGAGAGCTGTTTGCAATTTCACAAATATAATATATGATATACATCGATCACATGGTCGGAAACACAATATATATTAAAATTTCTAATAATTCCGTATTTAATCCGTAACCTTACCTTTATTTTAGTAATTTAAAGCAATTACTTAGCTATAAGCATGCATAAGCGAGTTTGCGCTATGGTCCGGTCCAAATAGCCTTTATGTTTCCTGGAGATTTGACCAGGCAACATAGTACTCGGCATACCAAGGGCGTTCGGCCTTTAAGTGGTTCAACACCATTGTTCGGCCAAAGATAACATTGGGCACAATTGCTCCACTCGGCATTCAGTACGTTCGGCCATATCATTCGGCCTCCCTGGCACGTTCGGCATCCCAAAGGATATTCGGCCTCGCAAGCACGTTCAGCCAAAGTGAACGTTCGACCAAAATAAACATTCGGCCTACAAGGAACACTCAGCGTAGAGTATGCTCGGCATCGCATCGTTCGGACCAAAGCGCGTTTGGCCTTCCAAGAATGTTCGGTAATCAAAGGCAGTTCGGCCTTCTCCCCAACACGTCCGGCCTCGATTATTGCTCGCCTATTCCTCCCACACAACGAAGAAGTCGTTCGACATGGAAAGAAGGGTTCGGCCTTTAACCGTTCGGTCTGTTCGGTTTGGCGCACAGGACACATCCTGCCTGGACCGAGTTATCCACCTACCTGGCCCACCAGAGAAGTCCAACCCACCTTCGTCTATAAATAGAGGGGCAGGGGCACAGAAAAAAGGATTAGATTCTGGAGAACACTGGGGAGACTCTTCCATTTTCAGGACTCATTCCAGACTTATTTCTTTTACTTTGCAATTGTATTCTAGTAACTAAAAATGGATTGTATCTGTAATCACCCATCAAGGAAATGAATGGAAATCAACTTCAAATTGGATGTAGGAAGTTATGCCGAACCACTACAAATTTGGTGTTCTTGTTCTCTGCATTTTAATTTACACTCTATTCTCTGTTTAAATTTACTTTCTTCATTAATATCTCTACGCAATCTTTCTAAGGGTGTTAGTGACCAATTTTGGTGCTAATATTTTGGTGCTTTCACTGAGAATTGAATTCTTAGGCTATTAGGATCTACTTTGTAGCTACTGATTGCATAAGTCCCTCGAATGAGATCCATAATCATCCGTAGGCATTTGTTGATTCAACTCAAAATTACTACCAATAACTCTACCATGGGAAGACCACAGACAAGCCTCTCAAAATGCAGATGCCCATGAAACTGCTAGTGTGCAACAACTCGGGCCTAGCAATCAGCAAGCTGCTCAAGGTGTAGGACCCTCCAACCAAAACCGAGCAGAAGTTGTTTCCCTAGCGGAATTCAATGACTTGATAAGAGAACTTAAGGAGAGTAGAAAGCAGCTTGCTGAGCAAATGCAAGTCAATGCTGACCTCATAACCCAGCTTACTCAGCAGCAGCATCAGAATGCTGGAGGTAGCCCTGTCACTTCCTCTAAAGGTGATATTTTGACTTCAGCTGATGAACCGCCTAAGCGTAGACGCCGCAAAGATGAAAATGCACAAGCAGGTGCCACTGATCGATCTACTAGAAATCAAGCCCGTGGAATGGAACCCCCCTTCCCTTCTTCTATACAAACCACGGACTTGACAACTATGATCAGGCAGTTGATGAGAGAAAAATCAAGGCTTGACTAATGAAGATTGGAGAGTGTCGAAAAGCCATACTCCCTTCACGGACCCCATTCTACAGGTTGAATAAACGAGAAAGTTTAGCATGCCCACCATTCCAGCCTATGAAGGGAAAACTGACCCCAGACAGCATGTAATGAGGCATGGATGGATGACAGATTCAGCAAGAGCCAATGACGCAACCAAGTGCATTTGCTTCCCGATTACTCTATCCGGAATTGCCACCATGTGGTTTACTCGACTTCCCGCACGATCAATATCCAGCTTCGACGAATCAGCAATGAAATTCATAGAATAATTTAGGATACACACCACCCGTCCAAAGGACGTGATGTCCTTATCAAGTGTGACCCAAGCTCCAGGAGAGTCACTAAAAGCATACTTGCAAAGATTTCATGTTGCTGCTACCGAAGTGAGCAATCCTAATGACCACGCAATTTTGGTGGCAGTGATCATGGAGTGGATCCCGATTCTGAATTCGGAGATTGGTTGGCGGGAAAGCCCCCAGCCACACTGGAGCGTTTTTACTCAAAAGCTCATCAATTCATAAGGAGAGAAGAAGCTCGGTGGACAAGGAAAGACAAGGCACCAGGGCCCGTTCAGGAATCTGTAAACAACAACGTCGCCGTGAAGACAACTGGCAATAACCTTGGAAAGACTCAAGCCAGCGTCCCGAACAAGCCCGGCCAGTCTAAAGAATCCGGAGGTGGAAATTCGGAAAGAAGAAGGAAACGGGGAGATGGAAGTCAAGAATCCCAACTTACCACAAATACACTCCACTGAATGCATCTCTTGAGAACATCACTTATCAACCTGCAACACTTTGCAATACAAAAAACCACGCCCAAAGGAATCAACAGAGGAGCAGAAGCGGACGGGAAAGTATTGCCGCTTTCACGAGTCTTATGGGCACAACACAGAGGAGTGCAGACATCTTCATGATGCGATTGAGAAATTGATTAGGCAGAAGAAGCTACAGGAATATGTCAAAGACCCACAGGACGAAAGGCAAGAGACATCGGACCTTGGGCGAGGGCCAGTCCCACACCAACCAGAACAACCTACTCGGACTGTGGGTAGATTGGTCATTAACACAATTGCTGGCGGACCTCACCCTGCGGATAAGAATTGGCAGGAGATGGAACGATATGCTAACTCTCTGAGACATGCGGATTATGAGTGTTGTTCGAATGTGAAGGGCGGAACTCTCGCAAAGCAGCAACGCACGATGAATGATGACATCGTGTTTAGGAGCAGAGATGCGGATAAGACAGAGGCCCCTACTATCAACCCAATGGTCATATCCACGACCATCGGGCCGGCATTCGTAAATAGAATTCTAATTGATTGCGAAAGTTCCATTAACATAATCTTCCTGAAGGCATATGACCAAATGAAACTAGAAACCAAGCATTTGAAACCATCCAAAGCTAGGATCAATGGCTTTAACGACGCGACAACTGATGCCATGGGGTATGTGGAATTACCCATCGAACTAGGGCAAGGTGAACGCAGGAGAGTGCGAATCCTACCATTCATAGTACTGGATGTCGATTCCCCATACAACGTGTTCCTAGGACGTCCAGCCCTGGCGGAATTCAGGGCAGCCATGGCCTCATGGTGTTTGACGTTAAAATTTCCCACAGACAAAGGAGTAGGAGTAGTGCACGGCGATCAGGCAACCGGTCATGCATGCTATGTGGCTGAGCTCAGAGAGGCGCAGCGTAGGGAGAAAGGAAAGGTTGCGGATAGCTCGGTCCGCATCCAAAACTCTGATGATTGACAACTAGCGCCCGAGCCCTGTCTCGGGCGACAATCTTGGATCCATAGAGACATAGATCCGAGAGATGATGATGGGGAACCCAGGGAAACAAATGCAGCACCGGCCGAACTGACCATTGACATCTCAGTTAGCTGCAACGACCCATCATGAGTTCTTAAAATAGGATCACAGCTAGGCCCCGTAGCTGCTGAAAACCTCATTGATTTCCTCGAGCGAACCTTGATGTTTTTGCTTGGACACATTCTGATATGTGCGAGATTTCTCCTGTAGTTGCGAGTCATATGTTGAACATAGACCCAAAACATGTCTCTGTGAAACAGAAAAGGGGGGCATGGATCCAGAGAGGTCCGTAGCCCTCAAAGAGGAGGTGGACAAACTAAAAACCAACGGGATCGTCCGCGACGTCCTCTACCCTAAATGGGTATCTAACCCGGTGTTAGTAAAGAAAGCAAATGGAAAATGAAGAACTTGTGTCGATTACTCTGATTTAAACAAAGCATGCCCGAAGGATAGCTTTCCATTACCAAGGATTGACCAACCGGTCGACTCAACGGCTGGACACGAGTTACTATCATTTATGGACGCATCCTCTGGTTACAATCAAACTCCGATGCACATCCCGGACCATGAACGCACCAGCTTTGTCACCAACATCGGGTTGTATTGCTACATAGTAATGCCCTTCGGATTAAAAAATGTAGGAGCAACGTATCAACGTCTGGTAAATCGAATGTTCAAAGATCAGATTGGGAAAACAATGGAAGTCTATGTGGATGACATGCTTGTGAAGTCGCGGCAGTCAAACGACCACATCCGAGACTTAGTAGAGATGTTCGATATACTCAGGCACTATGGGATGAAGATCAATCCTCTGAAGTGCTCATTCGGCGTGAATTCAGGGAAGTTCTTGGGTTTCATTGTGAACGCGCGAGGAATTGAGGCTAGCCCGGAGAAGATCCAGGCTATCCGAGATATACGGGTACCCAAAACCATAAAGCAGGTGCAAAGCCTGAATGGAAAGTGGCTGCGCTATGTCGATTCATATCCAGAGCTGCAGATAAGTGTATTCCCTTCTTCGACGTTATAAAGAAAGGAAAGAGAAACTTCAAATAGACGTCCGACTATGAGGAAGTATTTCGGGCTCTGGTAAGGCACTTAGAAAGTCCCCCAGTACTATCGAAACCAGTAGACCACAAGACGTAGTACGTGTACTTATTTATCTCCCAGCATGCCATCAGCACAGCCTTGGTCCGCGAGGAAGACCGAGTTCAAAAGCCAGTTTACTATGTTGGTAAACGCTTGACGGGGGTGGAAAGGAATTATCCAAAGATTGAGAAACTTGCCTATTGCTTGGTGATTGCATCACGCAAGCTTCATCCCTACTTTCAAGCACATTCAATCGGTGTGTACACTGACCAACCCTTCGACAAGTACTCCAATGACCGAAAACTTCCGAAAGGATGTTAAAATGGAATATTGAGTTGAGCCAGTTCGACATTGCCTACCTGCCGTGAAGGGCCATACATGGGTAAGCACTAGCTGACTTCATCGCTGAATTCACTCTGCCAAATGAACCGAGCAGTCACATGGTCATACCTGTACACCGATGGGGCATCTAACGACCATCGCTCGGGGGCAGGCATAGCCATCGTAACTCCGAAAGACCGATCAATCTGCTACGCTTTGAAGCTTGAGTTTGCAGCAACAAATAACGAAGCCGAGTATGAAGCATTGATTGCTGGCTTAAGACTTGTTCTCGAACTGGGAGTGAAGTCGATTAAAATTTTCTACGATTCACAGCTGGTAGTATACCAGGTGCGGGGAGACTATCAAGCAAAGGGACAGATACTAGCCCCGTACCTCGCTCGGGCTCGTGAGTTACTGGCAAAGCCTTGAATATTATGCCATCTCCCATGTCCCATGCGAACAGAATAGGGAAGCTGATTCGTTAGCCAAATTTGCCAGCACTGGCGATGCGCAACAAATGGGATTGTTCCCTGTTGAGACCCTGCTGCTCCAAGTATAGACACGATGGAGATAGATTTCGTGTTGGAAACCAAACTCGAAAAGGAATCGTGGTTGACCCCGATCAAACAGTACTTGCTACAAGGAGATTTGCCTAAAAAAGGAGCGAAAGAGGCCAAGTCCTTCGTAAGGCTTCGCGTTACGTAATACAGGACGGGATAATGTATCGAAGGGGATTCTCGACCCCCTTACTCCGGTGCATGGCCCATGACGAGATAAAACGGGTACTAAAAGAAGTCCATGAGGGAGAGTGTGGTGATCATACCAGGAGGCAAACATTGGCAAAGAAAATCCTCCGTTATGGATACTTTTGGCCAACCGTGAAATGTGACGCTGCGGATTATGCGAGGAAATGTGACAAATGCTAGATATACGCGAAAATTCCAAGAGCTCGGCCAACGGAACTCACAGAAATGGTTAGCCCCTGGCTGTTTGCAATGTGGGGAATTGACCTGATTGGTTCTTTACCCATAGCCAAAAGAGGCATGAAATATGCAATAGTGGCAGTCGATTACTTTACCAAATGGGCAGAGGCAAAGCCTATGGCCATGATCACCACTAAGAAAGTCATTAATTTCATTGTATGAAATATCAAATGCCATTTTGGCCTTCCACGGACCATCATAACAGGAAATGGAACTCGATTCAAAAGCAAGGAGTTTAAAGAATTTTGTCAGAAATGTGGCATTGAGAAAAGGTTTGTAGCAGTTGCACACCCAAAGGCGAATGGACAGGCGGAACCGTAAACAAAATAATCAAGTCTATATTAATAAAGTGTTTGGAAAAGGCTAGAGGAAAGTGGGTAGATGAACTCCCGACGGCGCTTTGGGCTTGTAGAACTACCTACAAGACCGCAACTGGCCACACTCCATTCGCATTGGCATATGGCATGGTAGCTGTCATACCCGTGGAACTTGAGGTTCCATCACATCGGGTAACTTATCACGACCCTGCAATGAATCAGGATCTCTTACTGGAATCATTGGACTTTATTGATGATAAAAGCGAAGAAGCTGATTTGAGAGCGGCCTCATACAAACATCGAGTCGCTAGATATTATAATGGAAAAGTCCAACCAAGAACCTTTGATGTGGGAGATCTCGTTTTGTAACGAGTCTTTCCAACTCCATCTCACATGAATCCCGCATGGGAAGGCCCATACGTCATCGAACGGAAGATTGGAGAAGGAACTTTCAAGCTAGCGAACGTCGATGGTGCGACACCCCCCCGAGCATGGAACATCGAGCACTTGCGGTGTTATTACACCAAATCTATTCCCTTCGTGCAGTAATTGCATCTATTTCCAGTATGTTTTTATTCCTAGTTCTTGGCATGTAATGAAACAGTCTAGTGCTTTCACTAATGAAGGCTTGGAGCCATCATTTTCATGAATGATTAATGTTTCTACGTATGATAATCCTATGACAAGCGATTACAATTATATTATTCTTGCTAGCGTATGAACGCTCAAAGCAGTTAAGAAATCTCCAAGTCCCCGGAGTCCGAACTGGAGTACTCGAAGTCCTCGGAGTGCGGACTCGAGTATAAACAAATAAAAATCTCTAAGACCTCAGAGTGCGACCTGGAGTACTCGAAGTCCCTGGAGTGCGGACTCGAGTATATACGAATAAAAATCTCCACGTCCCCGGAGTGCGGACTGGAGTACTCGAAGTCCCCGAAGTGCGGACTCGAGTATAAAGGAATAAAAATCTCCAAGTCCCGAAGTGCGGATTGGAGTACTCGAAGTCCCCGGAGTGCGGACTCGAGTATAAACGAGTAAAAATCTCCAAGTCCCTCGAGTGCGGACTGGAGTACTCGAAGTCCCCGGAGTGCGGACTCGAGTATAAACGAATAAAAATTTCCAAGTCGCCGGAGTGCGGACTGAAGTACTCAAAGTCCCCGGAGTGGGGACTCGAGTATAAACAAATAAAAATCTCCAAGTTCCCGGAGTGCGGATTAGAGTACTCGAAGTCCCCGGAGTGCGGACTCGAGCATAAGCGAATAAAAAACTCTAAGTCCCCAGAGTGCGGACTAGAGTACTCTAAGTCCCCGGAGCGCGGACTCAAGTATAAACGACTTCAAAATCTTCAAGTCCCCAGAGTGCGGACTGGGATACTCTAAGTCCCCGGAGTGCGGACTCGAGTATAAACGAATAAAAATCTCTAAGTCCCCGGAGTGCGGAATAGAGTACTCGAAGTCCACGGAGTGCGGACTCGAGTATAAATGAATAAAAATCTCCAAGTCCTCAGAGTGCGGACTGGAGTACTCGAAGTCACCGGAGTGCGGACTCGAGTATAAACGAGTAAAAATCTTCAAGTCCCCAGAGTGCGACTGGAGTACTCGAAGTCTCCAGAGTGCGGACTCGAGTATAAATGACTAAAAATCTCGAAGTCCCCGGAGTGCGGACTGGAGTACTCGAAGTCCCCGGAGTGCGGACTCGGTTATAAACGAGTAAAAATCTCTAAGTCCCTGGAGTGCGGACTGGAGTACTCAAAGTCCCCAGAGTGCGGACTCGAGTATAAACAAGTAAAAATCTCCAAGTCCCCGGAGTGCGGACTGAAGTACTCGAAGTCCCCGAAGTGCGGACTCGAGTATAAACGACTAAAAATCTCCAAATCCCCGTAGTGCAGACTGGAGTACTCGGATTCCCCGTAGTGCGGACTCGAGTATATACGAGTAAAAATCTCTAAGTCCCCAGAGTGTGGACTGGAGTACTCGAAGTCCCCGTAGTGCGGACTCGAGTATAAACGAGTAAAAACCTCCACGTCCCCAGAGTGCGGACTGGAGTACTCGAAGTCCCCGAAATGCGGACTCGAGTATAAACGAATAAAAATCTCCAAGTTCCCAGAGTGCAGACTGGAGTACTTGAAGTCCCCAGAGTGCGGACTCGAGCATAAGCGAATAAAAAACTCTAAGTCCCCAGAGTGCGGACTAGAGTACTCTAAGTACCCGGAGCGCGGACTCAAGTATAAACGACTTCAAAATCTTCAAGTCCTCGAAGTGCGGACTGGGATACTCTAAGTCCCCGAAGTGCGAACTCGAGTATGAACAGTAAAAATTCTCCAAGTCCCCAGAATGCAGACTGGAATATATCACAATCACAAGGAAAACTGAATAATAAGAATCTTTTGAAAAGATAGAAAAGGGAACTAAACCTTATTCAAGAAAAGTTTTCTGCTACAAGCACTCCAAAATTCGAAGCTAACGTTCTATCTACAAAAGTTACAAAAATTATTACGTGACTTAAACTGACTCTCGTTGAACGAAGACATTAGTCATTTCTTGTGCCTCTTCAGCTTCTTCCTAGATGACTCTTCCCCATAGCGTTTACCCTTGAAACCTTTCCTTGATGGAGGAGTAACCACTGAAGAAGTAGGGGGAACATCCAAGGGCTTGGACCTGCCGGGAAGGATGACCTTCAATGGCTTGTTCAAGGGATCATCTAGGTCCACTTCACATGGTTCAATCTTGACCGTGACTGTATCTCTTTTCTCTTTCTCGAGCCGCTCCTTTATGCTTAATTCAGATGTATGCTCAGAGGCGCCTATGACTTCTACTTCATAACTCCCAGAGGAGGAATCAGATTTGCCTTCGTCAAGCGCCCCGATCACTTGAGCATCTGGCCCAGGAACCTCACCAGCATGAGCACCCCCACCAGACTTTTCCACCTCCTAGGTGACATCGCTCCTCGGAGTGGGATCGGGGTTGGAGCGACCTGCACAAAATCAGAAAAGATGAGCATTAGAATGCAGTAGTACTTCACAAAGAATGACGACTTTCAAAACCTCAAAGTGGAAAGTTATCAACTAGGCCCTGGCAAACTCTCTGCCATCAAAGGAGTTTCTTCCTCCAGGATAGGAGACAAAACATGAATGCCCAGGCTGGGGGCTTCCAGATCATAGCCAGTGTGCTGTTCAAAGGGATCAAGTGTCGGCCGACCGGCCGGTTGGGAAAGCATGTGAACAGGAGACTTGGCCCCGGATGGGCCGGCGACAACTTCTTTCCCTTTCCTCGAGGGGGAGCCTTTGCAGTAAAGAGCCTTGGCTGCCGACAGGTCCGAAGGATCATTTCCCTTCAGAAATTCCTTTATTAAATCCTCCTCATCAACCTCCTCAACACCGCGCTCGGCTTTCCTGATCTGAATTAAAGTTTCCCATGCCTCGAACAACGATTCAAGATAGCCATCGCCCAAAAAAGTTAGGTCACGGTGCATGACCACGCGGGCGTTGAATTCGACAATGAGTGGGTCGAACGCAGTCTTGATCTCCTCTCTACCTTCCTCCCTCGCAGCCTCAAGGCGGGAATCGATATCCATCAACGCCGTCCTCTTGCCCTCCTCACGAGCCTCACTCTTTAACATCTCAACCTTGGAGAGCTCGCTCTCGAGTTGTTCTTTTAAAAGTAGGGTGGCGACGATCTTGTCACAGTATCGCTGTGACTCTTCCTGGGCAGCCGTTTTCTCCTCCCTCTCTCTGCGGAGAAGCTCTTCAAGTTCCTTGGCCCGAGCGCTGAGTGCATCCCTCTCCTTTTGAATGGAGTCCTTCTCCATGGCCAAAGCCCCACATCGTTGGACCACCTCGCCAAGCTCTTTCTTATGAGTTGATTCCAAGCGAGTGACGGCCTCGGTAGTATCCCTGGCACTCCGGTGGGCGGCCTCGAGTTTAGATTTATAAGTGGCGATTTCTTCGTCCTGGGCCTTAATGATGTTTTTATCGTGGGTAGCCTCAAGTTTCAAGCGGTCTATTTCATGCTGGCGCTCCACAGATACTTCGAAGAGTTTCTCAGCTAGGTGGACGAACGCGTCATGTTGAACATAGATGTCGTTGGTGCAGGCAATGGCATTTTGCTTAACATCTCTGGGTATAGGATGAATCGTCGAAAGAAACTTCAACCCATCAAAGCAGATCTTGGGAAATGTAGCCTTGAGCTCGCTCAGTCTCTCTGATACTCTGGGATCCGGTGCAGGAGCAGGAGGAGGCGGCTTTGGAAGTTCGCCCCTTCTATGAGAATCTCGGGACTGTCGAGTGGAAGAAGAATCAGAACGTTGATCTCGCGGGATATCAGTCTGCGACCACTTATAACCAGGCCGATCCTGACTTTGCCCCGAATGAGAAGGGGGGCGTCGGTGATGCTTGGGCTAGTAATACAGTTTCTTCCGAGATGATGAGTCCCGAGAATGACGGTCCCCACCACTATCACCATCTTTATCTCGACGTCTCTCAAGATTCGAGTCCCTTCCGGACGGATGAAAAATAGAAGAGCCACGTAGGCGATCGAATCTGAGTGAGCATCCCATGTCACCTTCACGAAATTCAAATAACAGCGAATTAGCAAGGGGAGTTATATAAAAAAAAATCTAAGTAAGACTTGAGGTGCAAGTGTTCGTGTGTGTCCTAGTGTTTCCCCCCGACAGAACAGTAGCCTTGCTAATAGGGGTTTTCTCTCCCTGACTTTGGGACGGAATGCCAACATCACCTTTGACGGGCGAATGGAATTTGAATGCCTCCGGATCGTCAAAGTCATAGTTAAGCAGATCATCGGGGATGGAGAGATTCGACAGGGCCTTTAAAGAACTTTCCACTCCCTGTGAAGAAGCCTCTTTCTCTGCCGGGATGAGCATAACTTTAGAAGTTCCGCCAACCTTCTCCTTCCTTATCCTATACATCAACTTCTTTTTTCCCTTCGAAGGGGAAGATGACGTCTCAATATCGTGCACCTCGACCAGTGGATCCGGAGTGGGACCCACATTCTCACCTTGTTTTTCAGGGGGCACACCCTATTTGATCTCCCTCTCCTCCTGTGCACCGGGGGTGTGGCGTGATGACGATCCAGCCAACTTTTTCCCTTTACCAGATTTGGGCTTAGGAGCGGAGACGCCCTCGGGAAGACTCACCCGACGACCTTCGGCTAACAGCCCGAACCTCGATAACGACTCATTCGAGATGAGAGTTTGAATGTCTCGTTCTTCGGCAGGAAGAGCCCTGATAGCTTCAACAGCCTTATAGTGACCACGGTCCTCAGGACGGGTACTAACATTTGGAAAGATAAAACAAGAGTTAGGAAAAGCATAGCATCGATAAAAACATGAGCACTATTCAAAGAAGAAGACTTACTTCCTTCAACTCATCTCCTCGTGAAGCCGGGAGGGCAACGCACATAGAACCATTCCTGTTTGTACAGGGAAAACTTGCTCCACGCTCCAGTTAGAATTTGGCACTTGTGATACGGCTCGAGGAACACGAAAGTGGGGCTATCCTTCCACTTCTTGATCATGTAAATATATCTGATGTCGTTGAGAGTTGGAGGACTAGAGAAGACGGCCATGAAGAGGAGGTAAGTCTCATATATGAACGCGTGTCCGTTGGGGTGTAGCTGCGACTGGGCGACGTCGATATGTTGCAACACATCCCGAAGGAACAAATTGAACGGAGGCACGCTGCCTACTCAGCACATAAATTTATTGCAGGCGGTGTATCCGATTTAGGGCAGGTGTGGACGATCATGGCCCGACGGAACCAACACGTCGGCGAAAGGGATTCCATGAATCGAACATATCCGCCGGAGTGCGGCTTCGTTAATCCTCGAAGCCTGTGAATCGATCGAATTATCCAGGAGGATCATTGACTCCAGGGTATCAGGAGCAAAATCATGAGCGAGGGAGGTCGACCGATTAGAAGTGTCTGCGTCCCCTTGTTTGGAAGACGGCCCGGGCCTATCTGAGATGGTGGCGGAGCTGGATCTTTTAGACATCTTCAATAAATAGCGGAGCTGACAAAACATCTGTGTGAACTATACTTGAAAAATGATCGATGTCAGAATTAACAACACAAATAATCCCCCCACGTGGTGTGTGAACTAGTGCAATCAATCGTGTATAAGCATTGAAAATTTGGAAGTCGCGAGGTAACTAATATGAAAGTAAGATTATAACCCTCGCCTTTGAAGACCGTCATCGCTGACCGCCCCCAAAAGCCTGCCATACGGTGATTACAGTTTCAAGTCCAGGGAGCGTTAGAGGAAGTTATCCGATTACGTCAAATAAAGTTCAGATTTATGGCTACTGGAAGTAGGAGGTTATTAGTTCAAATCGGCTCGGTATGCTAGCATGTTAGAGTCATTTCCCTTGTTTTACGACCGTTTGACATGCTTTGTTTGCACGTTTTTTCGGCATTTAAGTGTGGTTCGGTTAGGCATTGTTCGGCACGTCTGTTCGGCATTTATGTGTGGTTCGGCTGTGCACTGTTCGGCGTGTTTGGTTTGGCATTTATGCATCGTTCGGTGTAAGGTTGCTAGGCCTTGATATGGCTCGGCATTGATGTTTGTTCGGCTATGCTATTGTTCGGCGAAGTTATCGCTTGACCTACAACTCTCATTCGGCCTAACTAGAGTTCGAACTAGGTAGCGCTGGCAGGGTATCGTTCAACCAAAATACCATTCGGCCGAAACAACACTCGGCCTCCCCACTGCCTCACGCTAACTCCCTAACCTTCCATCCCATCGTTCGGTCAATGATGTGCCGCGTCGAACCTAGGTTAGGCCGAGCTTCGACGCTCGGCAAGGCTTTAAATTTTCCTCTCCTCCACCTTTTCTCTTTCCCAAAACTCTTTCGGTACAAGGGTGACGTGCCGAACCACATCATCTCTCCCAAACGACTAGACAACCCCTACAAGTGATCATCCCTAACCACTTCTCCCTACCTCACCTCGCTCGGCCTTGGAGATATCCTAATCGGAGTTTGGGTCCTCCGCCCACGTAGCCCGTTCGACCATGATTCTGACCTAAGCCGATTGATGGAAACTTATCAGGGAAAGTAGTTGGATAAAGGGATTTTACCTAGTTCGTGGATCGAGCTTTAGGAAGGATTGAGAAGTCCTTAGGATCTGATGACAGGGGTAGTTTGAAAGTTTGAAATTGCAGAAGTGAAAGTAAAGAAAAAGGAGGAAGAAGGAGAGGTCGGGTTTTATAAGGAAGGAGAAGAAATTAAAGAGACTGTGACCGGTTCTACCGGTCAAAGCGATAACGTTCGGCTAACATGGATCGTTCGGCTAACATGGATCGTTCGGCTAACGTGGAACGTTCGGCTAACGTGGAACGTTCGGCAAACGTGGATCATTCGGAATCTACACCACGTTCGGCCAGGAGATCAAGGTTCGAAGCGAAGCATGGAAGGCGAGTAATCCAAAGCGTATCACGTTCGGTCACGTAACACACTTTGTGGGGCAAGTGTTTCCTGGAGATTTGACCATCCAACTTAGTACTCGGTATACCAAGGGCGTTTGGCCTTTAAGTGGTTCAGCACCATTGTTCGGCCAAAGACAACGTTCGACACAATTGCTCCACTCAGCATTCAGTACGTTCACCCATATCATTCGGCCTCCCTGGCACGTTCGGCATCCCAAAGGATACTCGGACTCGCAAGCACGTTCAGCCAAAGTGAACGTTCGACCAAAGTAAACGTTCAACATCCCAAAGGATATTCGGCCTCGCAAGCACGTTCGGCCAAAGTGAACGTTCGGCCAAAGTAAACGTTCGACCTACAAGGAACACTCGGCGTAGTGTATGCTCGGCATTACATCGTTCGGACCAAAGCGCGTTTGGCCTCCCAAGAATGTTCGGTAATCAAAGGTGGTTCGGCCTTCTCCCTAGCACGTCCGGCCTCAATTATCGCTCGGCCTATTCCTCCCACACAACGAAGAAGTCGTTCGGCATGGAAAGAAGGGTTCGGCCTTTAACCGTTCGGTTTGTTCGGTTCGGCGCACAGGGCATGTCCTACCTGGACCGAGTTATCCAGCTACCTGGCCCACCAGAGAAGTCCAACCCACCTTCGTCTATAAATAGAGGGGCAGGAGCATAGAAAAAAGGATCAGATTCTGGAGAACACTGGGGAGACTCTGCCATTTTCAGGACTCATTCCAGACTTATTTCTTTTACTTTGCAATTGTATTCTAGTAACTAAAAACGGATTGTATCTATAATCACCCATCAAGGAAATCAATGGAAATCAACTTCAAAGTGGATGTAGGCAGTTACATCAAACCACTATAAATTTGGTGTTCTTGTTCTCTGCATTTAAATTTACACTCTATTCTCTATTCAAATTTACTTTCTTCATTAATCTCTTTACACAATCTTTCTAAGGGTGTTAGTGACCAATTTTGGTGCTAACACTTTATGTACCTATGCTTAACTCAAATCAAAAGATAAGTTTCGCATGTATACAAAGTTTGATAGCATGACATACATTCAACTTCATTAAACAATTTTTGAACAAAATTATAATGATCAAAACCATAAAATTAATTAATGGTTTCAAAAGTCGATTAGTTATGTATCGTGCTGACTTCCCAAAATAACTTTCATATTACAAAATGTGAAATACAAAGTGATTTATAGGGTATTTACTAATTCTTGCAAAATTTGGAAATCTTATTCAATCTGTAAGCTACTTCGTAAGCAAGCATGTTGTATGAGCAATTTGTATCAATAATATATTTACAAATATACAATGTACTATCCCAATTCATATCAAACAATCCATTTAAAACATCGATTTCGATCTGTTATATGATTTTTTGCAGAAAATATGCTATATACTTTAAAGCAAGAAACACGTGTATGCATATATAAGAAAGAAACACGTACATGCATATATAAGAAAGCAAGAAACACGTACAGGCATATATAAGAAAGCAAACACGTGCTGCTAATCAATTCAAGATAACAAGCAGCTTATTCTAAGCAAGGCAACATGCTACTGTTTAAAGCAAGACAACTTGTACATGCTATTATTTCACAAAACCAGTTGCAAAGCTAGAATTCATAACAATAAGTAATAAAAGGTTAATTATACTCACTGTATTGTAAATTAAACAACTGTTAGTTTATATTAATGTTAACCTGATAAGAAGTTTACCTACCAATATATATTGATTATAATTTGCAGGATTTTGCTCACTTATTTGTTGATTCATATGAGCACTGTTTGCTTTGATATGAATACAATAGAACATAGCCCTAACAACTTCATTATAACTTTGTGAACAATCAAATTATAGACTTTCATTACTGTATAACCCAAATTTAGCTTGTATAAACCATATCGAAAATCCAATAATTTGTAAACAATTTGTATTGTATGAAAATAAGAAGGTTTAACTCACTACAAACCATTTACTGTAAGTCCATACAGTTAAAGGAGAGGATTGGAATTATAGTTATTATGAAACTCAATTGAAATAATGATCAAGTTTGATTCATTTGCAAAATAAAAAAAAAGAATAGAATGTTTTATTTTTCAAAATAGAACTTCATTGAAATAACAACTTTCTTTATGAAAATCTAGAAATCCATATTGGATAACACTTTTGATATGCAGGATACTATAAATCCGAGTGAGCCTAAAGGTAAAGAGCAGTGGCCAAACCAAGGAATATTGAAATCCATAAATTTGGATTCCATGAAACCAAAACTCTGTATAGGTGTGCATATATTATTTAAAGATTCAACCAACTTGGATCTCTTTTTCATGTCAAAGGAGATCAGTATGCATGTCAAATAACAAGCAAAAACAAAGTATGGTACTAAAGATACACACAAACACATTTTATAAGTTTAAACTTGTACCAGAATACTAAAAAGATTTTTTTTTCATTTGACAGTGCATCCAAGTGCATATAAGCAAAACCAATAACATCTTCATTTGATTAATGATATTTTATGGAGCGAATATATTCTAGAACTTGCATTTCCTTTGAATGAAGAACTGAAGAAGGCAATTTCTTAATTTCTTAAACTAGAATGATAGTGAATTACTCATTATTGGTGCCTTGGAACCAAGATGAATGGAAAAAATAAAATAAAAAAAACTTAGATTCGTTTTTACTAATGAACTCCGATTTTCTATTTGTTTCATAGATATCAAGAAGCGACAGGGAACATTTTGCAAGCTTGAAATAGAATTGAAATATAAAATGAGTTAATTATTCAATATGATTCAATAATATTTTTCAAAGGAAATTCTACCAAACATCCAAAAGTGGATAAAATTCACACTTGCTAAAACTATTCACCAAAAATCACCCATCAATAAAGAAATGAATTCAAATGTAAATCAGCTCAGAATAGGAAAGACGTTCGACCGGTAAAGGATAGAAAGAATTCAAGGAAAAAGAAGTTGACCAAAGCCTAGGTGGAAGAATATGAACACCATAAACATTTGGCTGCATAAACTCTTATTTGAGTTGGAAACATGCATATGTTCTCTATATCTTAGTGTTACGTTTATAAGAAGGAAAAGTGGAAAACTGGATATAACTTGTTTAGAGACAAAACTACGTATCTTAATCAATAAACTAGAACCATTTTTCCAATGATGTTATGCACTAAAAGATACAACATAAACATATGCATTCTCGTTTTGGAGTGAGTGTAGAATAATGCTACTCGGTGTGCCTTTTCGATATGCGGCTATGTGATAGTAATAAAGAAACTTGTGCAACATATTTGATGTTCGTTCAATAATAATAATAATAAATAAATAAATTAAAATAAAATAATTTCTATGCACAAAGATTCCAAACACAATCAGCGACGCTAACGTCAAATTCATGAAATAGGTATATTTTCATTTTAACTTTACCATTCGTGTTTGAAAATTGCACGCTGATCTTTAAAGATTCATCTTCATCATTTTATACTTGGTGATAAAAGTTGGCTGAACACTGCATATTCTTTTAGGAGATGGCATCAGTTAGAATACTAGTGGAGTGTATAATAATAGATTTAGTATCACACGAGTGCTCTTCTTCTCACCGAGAATCATTCATTTCTCTTAAAAAAATAAAATAGATTTAGTATCTCTGTGAATGGGAAAAATATTAAGAACTTTGGGATGGAAGTTGGAAATATGGTAAGTTGATAGCTTATTCTCTTCTATTTTCTATGCTTATTTAATATTCATTTGTTTCTACACAATTTTAATCACATGTAAAGAAGTTTTTGTTTTGCACTTAATTGTGTGATTTCGTCTCATAAATGTTTTATTGTTTTATAAAGAAGTATTATTATCCTATCGTTGACATGAGCATCCCGTTTCTCCATAAAATATCAGTTATACACTGCAGATCTTATTGTGATCCGATCGAATGGTCATGCAATTTCTCGATCTCAGCATGGAACAACTAACTACTGTATTATATTTGTTATATAATTATCTCACTCATACCCTACTTATGGTTAATAAGGGAAAAAGAGATCCAACATGTCACCAATGTCTACACAATTCTGAAGACGATCTAGTTCTTTGTTCTAAATGCCAATGCAAGTGGTACTGCAATACAGGGTCACACAGCTTTATATCTTCACTCTTTGTTTAATTCATGGAGGCAACAAATCAATATATTGCTAAAGAAATAAATTATAAGATAGACCTTTCTTTCATTTATATGATGTGCAACAAAAACATAAGCAATTTTGTAATCCTACACACATATATAAAAAATAGGTGACAACTTACAAACTATCATTTGTTAACAAATTCCCCAACAAGACTCTCACCATAAGTTCGCCATGAGCTAAAACTGATGGCCCATCCATTCATTCCTTTTCTAAGATGACTATGACGTTTAGAAACTTAACTAATTTAAAAGCTCTAATATATATAATATATAAAAGGGATTATGTTCCACTGCTTGGAGGATAGAGTTTCATAGATTTTTATATTCGTATCTTTCGGCTTTTTATTTGAATAGAATCAGATGGGCATTCCATCATTTTTAATTGCTAAGTTCAACTGGGATTTTCAACATCGTACAACATTCCTTTGAAGCTGTTTACATAGTGTTTCATTTACACAATACCAAATGATAATAATATTTTGGTAAATAAAAATGATAAAAGTAATGAAAATAACCGAATAATCTTGTTTATTACATCCAACACAAACAAAATTATTTCAATTCAATTTTACTACAAACAACTCCAATTATCAATCAAACACTAACAACAATGAGCAAATAAAATCAAGCAACAGTATTGACGTTGTTTAATTTTCGGTCTATACACATAAATGAATGAGTATAACAAATCTACTGCTAAACTGATTCCAAAGGTGAAGAGAAACTCAAACCTCGATTCGAAAGATTCATCAACGCAGAAAACAACACTAGTTTATGGTTTGGCAATTCGTCGAAAGGCTCTCGGCAGGGTTTAGCTTCGATGATGGCAAGGCGGCGAGAACAAAGTGGGATGGAATTGTTGTTTTAGGTTTAGAAATTTTGACGATGATGTTTATTTTTAGGAATTTAAGAAAAGAGCGGCTATTGAAATGTTGGGAGGGAAATGAAATTTTCACGAAGAGACTGTTGGAGAAGCGTGAAAAGAGTCCTTGGAAAACAGATATTACAACTGTAAAAAATGAAGCGGTTGTAAGATGTGTATATTACAACTAACATACGAACAAAGTTGTTAAAGGTAACCTTATTACAACTGTTAAAAATAAATAGTTATTATAAAATACATATTACAACTGTCAGCTTATGCTAGTTGTAAATCAATAGTTGTAATATGGTTGTTTTGTTGTAGTGATTATTTTGCAAGCATCAGGGCCACTATTTTTTCCCTCAAAGTCTCAATGTTTACGTAACTTTATAGTTCCACTTAGTTATTGCCAATTCCGTTTTACCAAATATATGTTCAAAAAAAGTGTGAGCATCTATTTCTCCCTCAACCATATCCACACCTTTTCTCATCACCTTGCCTTCTTTTGCAAGAACCTTCAAAAAAATTGAACAATGAGAATTAGCTTTCATGGTTTTGAGTTTTTACTTCTTGCCTTCTTTTGGGTACATCAAATTTGAAAACATGAGTCATTAAAGTTTCTTATTTTAATAATTAAATATGTACGTATTTTTTTAATATATCCTTATAACCTGAATATCTTCACATATGAGCTTCGATACATGCGTAGTTTCTTCCGTTGGACTCATATTAAAATTCTTGATGACATGAAATAGGTTTGGCTGAGTTTGGATACAGTTGGAAAGTCATCTTTGTTTGGATTTTTGTGTTCTAAATATCAAAGGTGAGTGTTTTGACCCACTCACGGATACTCAATTATCTTATGTTAGTTAAATTAAATTTATGATGTGATTAGAAATTTATTGATTATTGTTTGGTATTTTTAGATATCATTAACGTTAAACTTTAATTTCTATTGAATTGAATAGTCATTTAATTAATATTGAACATAAATTATCAGTTAAACATCTAATAATGATAATCAATTGATTATTGTGATTTATTGGCTGATTTGGATGTTGGATTCTGATGGATGTTATCGGTTGACATTTTGGATGATTGGATGTTTATTTATGTATTCATCTCTGTTATCACTATGGATTGAAATGATAACCAGAGCGGGGGTTGGAAATTTTGATTTTGGATACTGGTTGAAATGGCATATACCCATATAATTTCTTGAATTTGGACTATTGATTAGAATTGAATTATTTGAAAGGTTTAAGTTTTAAATTTAAACTTTGGATATATTTTAATTAAGATTAAGATTAGTATTTCGAATTTTTTGAAATCCTTTAAATAACTATATCCACGTTGTATACTTGATAGGAGATGAAAATCTCGTGACATCTTTGAAGCCATTATAATACTATTTCTATTCTACTTATTTTGATTTGACTTACATAAGATGTTTTAGTCCTGACTTGAAAGTTTTGTCTTTTCATTACGCTCGGGTCAGTTTGAGCTTTTTAGTGTATTGAAGACCATTTTATTTTCTAGAGGATGAAGATGAAGATTCAATATCTTATTTCTATTTATTATTATTATTCCACTTCTTCCTGTGTTCCGCTGCACTATTTGTTTATTTTCTAGTGAATGTATAACTCTTATTTGAATTGTAAAAGTGTAATCAAACGTTATTTGTAAAACAGCTTCATGAACTGTTTATATGATTATTATATTTTGTCATTCCGCTGCGAGATCGTGTGTTTTGTTTTTCCTTCTTTTCTATTATTTTCTTATTTACCCCACTAACAATCCTCCCTTTTTAATGGTTTGAATTAGACATGTCTGGTTTATTGTTGATTTAAACAGTTCAAAAAGATGGATCGTTATAATCAATTCAACCGATAAATCATTAATTAATTTTAACTATTTAAAATCAATACCAACAGTCCAAAATTGAGTAAGATTAACCCATCTTGAGTTTTGTATTCTGCCAACGTTCCAATTTTAAATTAAATCGAACACGTTTGATTTAACCTAAAATTTTAACTCGCTCCAAACATCTTCAAATCTGTTCCAGCACATAGTGCTTGCTGCCACGATGCCGTCGTCGCTTGTTTCGCCTGATTTCGACCTCGTATGAATAAGATACACATTTCTAAATTTTGTATGAATTAATTTATAGTTTAATTTACAAATTAATTGAATAAAAAAACCTTAAACTAATCCCAACGATACGATCATCATCAGTGAATCAAGGCCACATTTCATTCCCTCTTCATCGCGCGTTCCAGTCTGCTCCCCAACCATCGCTGTTTTTTCTTGATTGTCGCTTCTTCTCCAAGCCGCTAGGAGACGTTCAAACACACTAATATAGTGTAACGTTTGCGGATTTTCGTTGCCGAAAAACCGAAATGTTATGGGTTTTAAAAAGAAAAGAAAAAGATAGAAAGAGAAGATAAGAAAATAGAGAGAAAAGAAAATAAAACGGAAGAGAAATAGAAAATTTGAAAATATAGAAAATTGGAGAATAGAACGGAACAGAAAACAACAGAACAACATCAGAATCTCATAATTCGCAGCGGAACAACATATAATAATAAATGAATAATCTTTAAACAAAGAACTATATCAGTTATTACATTACATTTCATTACATCATATCATCATTCAAACATGCATTCAAATATTTTAAATCTAACTATTTAAAATAAAATCGAAACTGATTCGACTGAGTGAGAAGTTCTCACCTTGATTTAAATTCCGTTTTAGCTTTTATTTCGAATAAAATTAAACGCGCGTTTAATTTTACTCAAAATTCTCACTAACTCCAAACGACTCCAAACCAACTCCATCGCGTAGTGCTCGTCCATACGATTCCAACGCAACTGAGTTTGCATTTTTTCGACCTCGTATGAAAAAGTTATGAATTATTGAAGTTTACACGTATTTATATATAACTATTACAACATAAATTTTAAATTTATAACCTAACTAATTTGAGACCTAGATCTTGCATACCCCCATCCTGACCGTAGAACGCACCCCCCTTTCTTCTTCATTCACGCAATTTTCTCCAGGTAATCAAAACGCAACACAACCCATAGAACTTCCAAATTAGGTTTTAATTTCCTAGCCTCCTCGACGCACTTGAACTCGATCAAGAGCCACCACTGGAAGCGCCTCCCCAAGCTCCATCCACGTGGCAAGTGCGGTCGAACTCGGCTATCCCCATAGCCTCGAAATGCGTGCCGAACGTGGGTCCTTCTCGGCCAAAAATATCACGATTTACAGCTCCGTTTAACATCACCACCGTTGGATATGTCGTACTCATCGAGCTCTACACTTTTATAGTTGGAGGTTTCTTGTAATTGTTGATAGATTTGAAAATAATTGAGGGAGAAGGAGGTTTGATTTCGGCCATTGAACATTGAAGTGGCGGCTGAACGTTGAGAATTAGGGTTTGGTGTTATATTTTTTTTTTTAATTTGTGTGAGGCTATTTATAGAGAAAATCGAAACACTATTCATCCCGGGATTTCCAAACTCCGATTTACGCGCCGTAACCAGCGTTTCTAGGGTTTACCCCGTGTTCCGGACACAATGGAACAGGTTTCGAAAGCTAATTCGGACATCTGTGCGAGTTATGGCTATAAACGCTCAATTTAAATTAAACCGATTTAAGCGATTTTCTAGGCGTTTTAATTTGTACAGGACAAACGGTAAATCCAATTGACTTGAAATTTGAAACCTTACAATAATATCACATTACGGATCCGATGAAACTAGTTTCGTCGAAATCCGAGACTTTTTGAAAAATGGCTATTTTAGCTCGCCAAATTTAAATTAAAAATAAATCGATGCGTTTCGAGCTGCCACGATCAAACGATAACTCCGATTGACACGAAATTTGAAATCCGGTAATAACTAACTATTATGGATCCAATGAAACTGGTTTCGTTCAATTCTGAGACTGTTCAAAAATTGACTATTTTCACTAGTCGATTTTAATATTAAAATATTCAATTTTCACAAATTAACTTTTAATTCGATTTTAAAAGTTCTAAAATATTGTTCTAACTTCTATATGATCAAATAAAATTTTACAAATCATTTTCAATCATATTTAACTCAATTTTCAATTATTTCCATAATTTAACGTATTAAATTATTGATTTAATTATTCAATTAAATCCAATAATTCAAATAAAAATTTATTTGACTTAAAAATTCACTTTTAAATATTTAAAATTAATTAAATATTCATATTTTAATTTCTAAAAATTCTGGGTCGTTACAATCTTTCCCCCTTAAAAGAATTTCGTCCTCGAAATTAACAAGTAAGAAAAGTTACAGAATTTATTAATTTTCCAAAATTCATAGTCAAACTTCTTACAAATCTTTACTAAGTTTTCAAATAATACTTAGTTATCATTTCAAAAACAACTACTATTGTTTAATTGTCAACTTCAAAACAAAGTTAAAGTTTTCAAAATTTTCCAATTTTCTCAAAATTTTTCTAACGCCTTAAATTTCCGGAAAAATTCGCCATAGTCTCCTTTGCGCGGCTCGATCCGGAAAAAAAAATGACAGTATATATATCACAAATATACATCTCATCAAGTAATGAGGCATCCCGAAGGGAAAAAAGTGTAAAAGTACGATATTTAATCCGAGATATGTACCTTATATTTTTATTAGCAAGCATATACGGCTAATATAGCGCGAAAGCGAGCTCCAAATGTGAAGCAAACGCGATCCGCACCTACTAAACACTCAACAAACAACATGAGAATCATGCATATATGGAAATAGTATCAATATACAACATATATCTCCATAACAACTATATATGCTAACATAGCAATGCATTCAATAGCAATATATATTCAACCATCAACCAACTACCATTCATAATCAATAATATTCATTCATATTCTCATTAATATTCAATGAAAGGGTTTTCAATTCAAATCACATTTGATTTATTTACATTGGATTTTATCAACATTCATTCTCAATTTTAATTAGTTTGCATTCACTAATTAAATCCAATTCACGTTCAATTCTATTCAAATTTATTTACTTCTAATTTGAATTCAATTACATAGTTTTCAATTTCATTAACACTTAATGAATTATATACAATCAATCAACATTCATATTACAACCAATGTATATATAATTACAACCAAATTCCTTTGCTTATCAATTGGTTTAATTTAATTGATTTTCATTCAATTATTCAACTTTCTAATAACATTACATTTTAATGAATTAACACTTATATTCATTATTTCATATCAATTATTCACATTTAATTGATTAACATTCAAGCCATTCATTCAATTCAATTATAAAAGTTGAATTTCATTTACATAACTCAAGTTCACATTTATCACTTCACTTTATTATTTCACTTTGATACCGAAATCAATTCCATTCAACAACACTTAAGTTATATTCCATTTAACTTTAAATTCACTTTTATTTACAACTCACATTCATAAATATATTCATATAATTTCACTTCTTATATATACAAGTTTATTCACAATTGTAAATCACTTTAATTATAATTCAATTCTTATAATTCTGAAAAATTATCCCTTTATATATAAAATATACTCAAGGTAAAATTATTTCATTTACCCAATTTAAAACAATATTGTGTCGAATTGTTCTATTCAAGTGTTTAGAGATCCCTATAAACAACGTTAATTACTCGTATTAACCAGAATCTATATACCACTCAACAAACCAATCATCACAATATAAAACAATTTATATTCACTAACAAATACGCTCTCATAGCTATTATTACACTCAAACTCATTCTAGAGTACTACTGACTCTATCTCTAATGAGTAATATCCAACAGAACCATGGTTGTCGCTTAACCATATGCTCTGATACCAGATGTAACGTTTGCGGATTTTCGTTGCCGAAAAACCGAAATGTTATGGGTTTTAAAAAGAAAAGAAAAAGATAGAAAGAGAAGATAAGAAAATAGAGAGAAAAGAAAATAAAACGGAAAAGAAATAGAAAATTTGAAAATATAGAAAATTGGAGAATAGAACGGAACAGAAAACAACAGAACAACATCAGAATCTCATAATTCGCAGCGGAACAACATATAATAATAAATGAATAATCTTTAAACAAAGAACTATATCAGTTATTACATTACATTTCATTACATCATATCATCATTCAAACATGTATTCAAATATTTTAAATCTAACTATTTGAAATAAAATCGAAACTGATTCGATTGAGTGAGAAGTTCTCACCTTGATTTAAATTCCGTTTTAGCTTTTATTTCGAATAAAATTAAACGCGCGTTTAATTTTACTCAAAATTCTCACTAACTCCAAACGACTCCAAACCAACTCCATCGCGTAGTGCTCGTCCATACGATTCCAACGCAACTGAGTTTGCATTTTTTCGACCTCGTATGAAAAAGTTATGAATTATTGAAGTTTACACGTATTTATATATAACTATTACAACATAAATTTTAAATTTATAACCTAACTAATTTGAGCCCTAGATCTTGCATACCCCCATCCTGACCGTAGAACGCACCCTCCTTTCTTCTTCATTCACGCAATTTTCTCCAGGTAATCAAAACGCAACACAACCCATAGAACTTCCAAATTAGGTTTTAATTTCCTAGCCTCCTCGATGCACTTGAACTCGATCAAGAGCCACCACTGGAAGCGCCTCCCCAAGCTCCATCCACGTGGCAAGTGCGGTCGAACTCGGCTATCCCCATAGCCTTGAAATGCGTGCCGAACGTGGGTCCTTCTCGGCCAAAAATATCACGATTTACAGCTCCGTTTAACATCACCACCGTTGGATATGTCGTACTCATCGAGCTCTACAATTTTATAGTTGGAGGTTTCTTGTAATTGTTGATAGATTTGAAAATAATTGAGGGAGAAGGAGGTTTGATTTCGGCCATTGAACATTGAAGTGGCGGCTGAACGTTGAGAATTAGGGTTTGGTGTTATATATATATATTTTTTTATTTGTGTGAGGCTATTTATAGAGAAAATCGAAACACTATTCATCCCGGGATTTCCAAACTCCGATTTACGCGCCGTAACCAGCGTTTCTAGGGTTTACCCCACGTTCCGGACACAATGGAACAGGTTTCGAAAGTTAATTCGGACATCTGTGCGAGTTATGGCTATAAACGCTCAATTTAAATTAAACCGATTTAAGCGATTTTCTAGGCGTTTTAATTTGTACAGGACAAACGGTAAATCCAATTGACTTGAAATTTGAAACCTTACAATAATATCACATTACGGATCCGATGAAACTAGTTTCGTCGAAATCCGAGACTTTTTGAAAAATGGCTATTTTAGCTCGCCAAATTTAAATTAAAAATAAATCGATGCGTTTCGAGCTGCCACGATCAAACGATAACTCCGATTGACACGAAATTTGAAATCCAGTAATAACTAACTATTACGGATCCAATGAAACTGGTTTCGTTCCATTCTGAGACTGTTCAAAAATTGACTATTTTCACTAGTCGATTTTAATATTAAAATATTCAATTTTCACAAATTAACTTTTAATTCGATTTTAAAAGTTCTAAAATATTGTTCTAACTTCTATATGATCAAATAAAATTTTACAAATCATTTTCAATCATATTTAACTCAATTTTCAATTATTTCCATAATTTAAGGTATTAAATTATTGATTTAATTATTCAATTAAATCCAATAATTCAAATAAAAATTTATTTGACTTAAAAATTCACTTTTAAATATTTAAAATTAATTAAATATTCATATTTTAATTTCTAAAAATTCTGGGTCGTTACATATAGATTCAGGTGCTCATGGTCGAGATAGGGGTGCCGAAGACATCTCGAGGAGCATCACGCCATACACCTACGACCACCGACCGACCCTCCAACTCGTTGCCAGCGACAAGAAAAACACTATGAACTGCGGCCAAAACGCGAGCAATTCCTGGCTTTCACACGACGAACGAGCAAAAATCCACCTTTAGATGTCTAGATCTTAGGATCCCCTTCAGTTTCCTAGTTGTAAGTTTCAGCTACAAGTCGAAGGGTTGATTGGAAACTAGAGAAGAACATCGATGATTTTCGACCACAAATTCAAAGGAATGGCTGCTAGGTCAAGAAAACGGGAAGGTTTACCGTTCTCACGTATATATACACGTGTATATATCATTTTAATATTATTTCCAAAATTTACATGGTTTTCCGAACTAACTCCAATCGAGGCATGTCGCCTAGCGTTTATAATGTTTTACCCCTATTCCGAACACAACAAAACACGTTTCAAGGCCTAATTCGATTATATGTGGAAGACAGCTTTTCGTATCGAATTACAGTATTAAATTTTCGATACTATTTCAACGAATTTCTATCTCGAACGCTCAAACGATCACTCCAAACGCTGCGAAATTTGAAATCCAATAATAATACACAATTACGGATGTAGCGGAACTAGTTTCTTAGAATTCCGAGACTGTGCCTCGGGAGGCTATTTTAACGCGTCAATTAAATCAAGCGATTTTCAAAATCGATGGAATTTCTTAAAATTCAAATTTTAATAACTTACCAACTCAATTATAAATCAAATAGAATTTATATCCATATTAGAAATCATTCCAATTCATATTAAATCAAAGTTCAATTATTTACACTATTACTATATATTAAATTCCATTATTAAATAAATATAAAAAATCCAAAATTTTAACTTATCTACTTTTAATTCAATTCAAATTTTATTACCATCACTCTAATTCAAACAGAGTTCAAAATCATCGTATAAATAATTTTCGTTTCCATTTAATTCCAGATTCCTATATTTTCCCAATTTTCAAATATTAAATTACCATTTGTTGAATCCGTTAATCACTTTATTCAAAATTTTAAACTATTTCACCGATTCTTCCATATTCAAAATAAATTTCTAATTCAAATTCAACAATTAAGAATAAGTTAAATGTTCAAAACTAAACGACCAAAATTTCGGGTCATTACACCAATGGTTTCGAAAGGTTTGAAAGGAAAGGTTTTCCAACGTTTTTGAAAGGCATTGTTTAAGTGTTCTGAATAATGGATGTCTAAGGTTTTATAGCTTATGAAGGAATGGTTTTTTAATGGTTTCGAAAGGTTTATATGAACGGTTTTGAAAGGAAAGTTATGGCCTTTCGTCCTAGGTTATATAGAGTTTACTTGGTTTCGAAAGGGATATTTTCAATGGGATCGAAAGGGGTACTTTCAAAGGTTTAAAATGTTTTCATCAACAAAGATTTGTGTAAAGTATATATACAACATGGCAAGGCGATTTGAGTAAAGTATAGAATTTATTTTTCTCATTTAAAGTATGATTTAAAGGTTTAAATCAATTTGAGAAGAGAAGGTTTTCATGGAAAATTTAAGGGAAGATTACCATAAGTAAAATGACTTAGTTATTTATATACAAGATGGGACTAGTATTGGGTTGCGCCCTGTAACGACCCGTAAATTTCGACGATTTAATTTCTTTAATAGAATTTTGTAATAAAAATTTAGTAGAAATAATAAAAGGTGATAAATATATATTGAACGCTAATTTAACAATGGTAATTTAAGCCTTTGTTTGTAATATGAATAAATTTTTCAATAAAAATTGGTGTAAGTATTGTACCTGAATATAATGGGAAGATAGAGAATATAGGTAAGGCATTTAATTAGTTAAGTGTAAATTTATGGGTATAATAACAATTCGTATACATTACCTAATTAATCTGTCAATTAACTTATTAAAAAAAAAATAAAAACCTTTTAATTTGGTAAATAATTTGATGCGTATTGATAAGCGTTACTTTAACGGTTAATTTTAAAGTGATGGGGAGAAAATAAGTAAAGTTATGCAGTAATAAATAAATAAAAATATCGCAATAAATAGGAAACTGACATAACATTTATTTATATGAAGGTTACTTATTGATTTGAGAGTAACGGAAGTGTGAACGTAGAATAAAATAAGCGTAGATTTATGTTAGGTAATTATTGAGAATATGGGGAATAAGTTGAAATAATATTAATTAAAAATTTATGCGTAAAACATGGTATGTAAGATATATTGATTCCATTTAATAAATTGAGGATTAATATTATCGAAGAGGATTAAATATGGTCTCAATGTAAATTTAGATAAGTTTTGAAATAAAGACTAATTCCATTCAGAAGATGACAATGGGGGCAATATTTTGATTTGTAAGCAATAGTAATATGTTACATGTTTAATTGGTTGATAGAATTTGAATTGAAATAAATGTTAATACACTAAATAAAGGTTACATTAATATGATAAGTAATACAAGGTCTAGAAGTTTAATATAGAGTGTGTTAAGATGTAGAAATGGAAATTAGGAAGCAGTTGGAATTAAATGAAATTTTAGGTGTATTTATGAGAAATTTACGTACAATTAAAGAGGCGAATGAAATAAATACCAACCAATTTTAGTGAATAACGGGATCTAAACCTAAATAAATAAATTCCTTGAAATTTAAGTTTTAATTTTTGATAAATTGGATTTGTACTTTAATACTGAAAATTTTGGGATTATTCAAAAATAAATTAATGTAGGAAGTTGTTAAAGGATTCTGAATTTACCAAGTGGTCCAAACTGACAAAATTTGCAAATAATTAAAGTTGGATTGTAAATTTGATTCAATTGACCTATTATTAATTTATTTGTTTGGAATATAAAAAGTAATGGTAGGGTTAATTGAAATTAAGGGTAGTTTAATTTGTATGTGAGCATTCATTGATATTGGAATATAAAAGGGTAAATTTATAGTATAAAATGTAGACATCACCTTTAAGATGATGGGTTTATAATTGATGCATAATAAGGAAATTAAATGAATAGGTTTAATTGAATAACAATTAGCAATTAATGAATGAAGAGAAATTTTAAGGGCGTAATTGTTTTCGTTAAATTAATTTTGGTTACAAATTGTATTGAATATAGATTTAACGTTGTGTGATGTATTTAAGTAATAATTGGAGAACAATGTAAATTATATCTGTGAATGGTCAATTCAATTAAACAACAAGATTTTTAAATAAAAAAAAGATTTTTTATTTAGGTTTCAATTTGTTAATTTATGAAGTTTAATGGGAAATCAATTTCAATAAATTGCCCTAATTTACGCAGTTAGAGGAGATTTGGATTTGCATTATAGATGGAAGTATAATCTAAATTGATAGGTAACAAACTTAAGAATAAAATTTAAAGCCAATAGGTGGCAAATTTATATAGTTGTTTATTTACGTAATGTGTACGTAAGCTTTGGTAAACCGATTTCTATCGATCCAAATCTAACGATTTGTTAATATAGATTTAAGTATAAGAGCAGTATTTATTAATTAAATTGAAGTATTGCAAAATAAATGAAATTCAACGTTTAATATTACATTATTGTAAGTAAGATAATATGTGTAAGTATTGTTAAGGTTATTCATGTTTGATAAATTTATTGAGTTATAAGGATTGACATATAAATTAGTGTTGGTATAGGCTATTTATTTAAGTAACAGTGCGATGCAAAAAAAATTGGATTGGACGTAATTGCGAAATATAAATAAAATATTTTAGTAGGGAATTCAAATGTATATATACATAGAAATGTGGATTTTTATAGTATGAAAACTTAGTCAATTTACAATAGTTAAATCTATTGAGAATGAATAAAAATCTAAGATAATTATTACGGTAATTTAGAAATTTAGTTGAAAATGGAAACTTATCTATGAATTTGGAATTTAATGAAATTGTGAATTTATATTGAAACTTATAAATGAAGCATCTAAATTTACATTTGTAAATACGTTTAAAATTCAATGTAAATGTCTGAGGAAGAAATTAATTTATTTACTAATCCATAACATATCCAATTAATATAAAATATTCTGGTGGGCCAACAACCGTTTTGCGCGTTTATGATTCGTGCCCACCTATCCTATTTCACTTTGTCTATTTATAGGCTGTGTAAACCCTAGCCTCCATCTATCTTCATTTCTCTCTGTGTGTTCTTTTCTTCAACTTCTTCTCTTCCAATGGCTGCAAAATTTCTAGATCTAATTACAGTCCAAAATAAAAATAAAAATAAAAAATAAAAAAAAAATATTTCAAACTCCTCTAAAAATTCCGGAAAAATTATATGTCATAATTCTCGAAGAGCGTAATCTGTTGGTACTGTCCTTTTTTTTGATTGGTGCTGTAGCGTGCTCGAATTTGAGAAGAAGGACGTGGCCTGTGACGTGGCATGGTGTGGGGTATATTTGTTTATTTTGTTTTATTTAATTTTTATTTCAATCGAAATTTTCGAATAACTTTCTCATACGTAGTCCGATTCACGCGAGATTTTTTTTGTTAGGATCGTAATTAAATTCCAGATCTTTTGATGTTGGTTCGGACAGATTTGGAGACCGTCGAGATTTTGGGTTTAAATCGGATTTAAATTCAAAAGGTGAGTGTTTTAACCCACTCACAACTAGAATTCCTTATGTTTGTTAATTTGACTTAAGATATGAGTAAAAATTTATTTATGATTGTTTAGCATGTTTTATTCATCATCTCAGTTAATTCGCATTTATTTGATTTAACTGTTAATTTATTTTATTTATTTCATATAAATTTGACAGTTAGAATTTATTTATTTGCATATTAACCGCCAGTCATAGTCATGTCAAATTTTTATTTCATATTAACTGTCAGTTAAATTTACATTTATTTTTGCATATAAACTGCTAGTTTAACAGTTGTTAAATTTATTATTGAATATAAACTGTAGTTAATACATGTTATTTATTACCTGTATAATTTACTTGCTTTATATCAATGATTGTTTAAATTGGATGATGATTGCAAATAATGGTTGATGATTGATAACTGGATGAATGGATGCTATATTTATATTGTATAAACTGCAAGTCATCATGCATTTTCATTTCATTCGGGATTGCGGTTTGAAATGATATACAACCGCATTTTATTTTAAATTGCGGATTGAAATGATAACATCCGTATCACTTGACCATAGGGTAGAAAATTTTATATAGGCACCGCGGTATATATATAAAATTATTTTTTTTAAAATGTTTTTCTATGGTTTTTTGCAAAGCTATATATATGGTTTATGAGTTTTTGATTTGGTTATTAATAAAGGTTATTTATATATAGTAATTTCCGGTTTTAAGCTTTGTATAAATTGTTTTGAAGTATAAAATAAAGTTTGATTTTTAAGATCAAATACGATTAAGCATTTATTTAAAATTTAAGTTTTGGAGTTTTATTGACTTAAATGAGAATAAGGTCGAAAGATGAATATTGAGTAAAATTTGGAATTAAATAAAAAGGTTATTAATTTTTGAAGGGTATGATTTTTATAACTTGATTTTTGTGTAGAGTGATTTAAATGAATATATCAAGTTTAATAAATTGAAAGATGATCCAGTTATATGAAGCTAAAGGTTTTACTTAAATTATATTGAATTCATTAAGTAAACATTTCAAGTCTAAATAAGAAGTAATTAAATCTGATACATATGGATTTGTCAAATGAGTTGTTTTTGAAATGGTGAAATATTTAAAGCCTTGAAACATAAGAATTGAATGGTATTTGGAAGTGTAAATCGATATTTGAAATTGATTTGTGAAATCTAAAGAAGCTATTTTGTTTTATAAAAGTAGTTTAATATTTAACCATTTAAGAGATGGAAATTTGTTTCAAAGCTATGTTTTCAAGGTAGTATAATTTGGAAATATTTTGTTCAAGAGTTTGATTTCTAAACATTTTACTTTGGAAACCCTATGATTTTGAAAGGAATATATATTGGAAAATAAATGATATCGTATTGATTTGGGGTTTTAAAAATATAAATGATATCGTATTTATATGGGTTTAAAATGGAAATTTTATTCTGGTTTTAAAGTATAAACTATTTTGAATAGACCGCGGTGTTATAATAACGATTGGTTGTTGAAGAGACCGGGATCGGAAGTTGTCATACTCTCTACCAACTCCGAAAACCACTTTAACAACCGTGTACGCGGTGGAGATTCCAGAATGAAGTAGGTTGGTGGCGGCGTTTCCTTTAAAGGTAAATACGAGGACCCAACTCCCATGAGTTGGCATAAGGTGGCTAAAACAGGAGCGATGATGGGTTAATGAGGTAGCACCTCCGATCGGACACTTCCCTTCGATACTATACTCTGGCTTTGGATTTTTCGGTGGCCACCTTCACTTTTGATTTCTTTGATGTGGGGAGTTTGTTCGAGGTGGGCGGCAGCTGTGCGCTGCGCGTTTCCATCGGCCTGGAAGCGTAATTGGTATATCTACCCTGGCATTGCCTAGTTGTGCCGTGTCACCTACCCTAGCGCGCCTTATACGATTTTGTTTTGTACCATACCTATGGAGTGCCCTCTGACGACGCCCAGTACGGGGGAGATTATGGTACTGTATAGACTATGGGAATATATAAATGTGTTAAGACGGAAAATGTAAAGCCTTAACGCTATTTAAAAGTAAGTTTATTTTACAATTAGACACTATTATAATAGCGCAATATACTACATAGTAAATAGTTTAACGGATCCTTAGGAGATGTAAATCCCGAGCATCTCTTGAGTTACTGTACTCATATTTATTTCTGTTAATTTAACTCACATAAGATCTTTTAGTTCTGACTCGAGTGTTTTGTCTTTTCAAATTCGCTCGGGTCAGTCCGAGCGTTTCAGGATTTGAAGTTTTAGCTCTGGAGGACAAAGACGAAGATGTATATTATTATTATTTATACTAGTGCACTACACACTGTTCCGCTGCATTGTTGTTGGTATGTGTAACTCTGATATGTATTATATGAATGTTTTGTAAGCAGATTTATAAACTGTATATTTTATTATTATATTTTATCCTTCCGCTGCGAGATTCTGTTTTCTTTTATTTCTTTCTTGTTTTTCTTAGTTACCCCATAACAATCCGCCCTTTCTTATGGATTGAATCGACATGTGTGTCTGTTTAAATCGTGTGAAAAGGCGGGATGTTACACGCCCAATACATTAGCTATTAGCCCCTAGCTAATTTAGTTCAAAATTCCAGTGTATAGGACTTTGTCATAGGTAAGATTAAAATGATGTTACACATAGAAAGGAATATATTTGTATAGAGGTAGGTTATTGGTGAGCTTGCAACAACATTAGGATCAGTTGACCTAAAGAAAGTAAGCTAGGGACAAACCGTCTAGAGGAGGAGTATCTGATTGATTCTATATTATTTGTTTATATTGTCTGGTAGGCTCGAGTCAGTGGAAGGTTAGCAGTTAGCCAAACAAAACTATGGTGTTTGGACAAATAGTTCGTTTGTTACATGATATGTATGTTTACATGATAATGCTTTACAATTTTAACCAGTTTTGGTTGCAGGATTATGATTTGCAAAAGATATGTTTTAAAAGGGTATTAATAAGGGGAAACCCGTTCCGCTATGTGGCGTGGTCTTACTTAATATCAAATAAATGAGATGAATAGTATTATTCACACCAGGCTTTATGTCTGACTCAAAGTTTAGGTTTTTTCCCCTTAAACTCTCGGGTGCTCAAAATTGATTTGATTAGGCCGAGGGTTGAGGATTTTTGGTTTTTAGTAGGTTGGCAAATAAAGCATCCAAAGATGAGCAGGTGGCTGGCGGATAGCTATTTAGGAGTTGTTTTTTTATTTTTTTTGATTTCGCTATGTTGTATTATGTCAGTTTCTCAGGTCAACCAATGGAGCATCATCATATGTCGCTCTTAGTGTATTTATGTAATAATTATATTTTATTTGAACCTGGGAAATTGACGGAAATGTAATGGAATATGAAACATGTTTTGCGAAATGTAACTAAAAAAGTTGTTTATGAAATCTATGATTTTGTGTCATATTCATGTGCTTTTGATTTTATGGATACCATTAACATTATCGTACTTGGTCATGAGAAGTTAATCCTATGGATGAAAGCAGCTTTTGTGGCCCTTAGCTTCGGGCCTCCCGATATGGGATGTTACAGAGTTAGAAGATTCTTTTGAATATTATTATCCATTTCCACCATCATCATTTACTATTGTATGCCACATTTGTAAAGACTGATACTTATAACTGTCCATGTTAATGTTAAGTTAAACTCTAATACACGTATTTTAAATTTTCTGCTGTAAAGATTATATGTTGAAATAATATATGTTATTCCATTCGTGTATGAATTTTTTCTGCCACTATTTTCTTCTTTCCCTTAACGGTTGGCAGTTGAATTTGTGGCATGTGAACACCAAGGATGTATTATTGTCGATTTTCAAGGGTCGGAAATCCCGTTAGTCACACTTGGTATCAAACTTAGGTTGAGTGAACACCTGAGCAAAATAAGAGTAAAGTCTGATCGAAAATAGGGTTAGTAACAACCTAGAATTAGTCGGGCGTATATTATATAAGAGCGCATATTTGTTAATGATATACAAATGATTTTTGTTTTAGAAAAATTTGGTAAATGAAATAATTTTATCTGAGATTATATTTTGAATATAAAGAGTATATTTGAAAACAATATGTAGTTAGATATGTTATAACTTGAAAGACAGTTCATATCAAGATTAGTTATAAACATCTTATGATTAGAATTTCACAGTTTGACTATAAGATGTTTAATAACAACAAAGAGAAGATTAATTGTAATACTTTGAAAAAGGATTTGGATAATAAGAACTTTTACCTAAAAAGGGTTTTTGGGAAGACAATATTCAATGGATTTTATTTGAAATATTCTAAGTATTGGTTTGGGAGAAACAATATCACGTGCTTTGCACATTATCATCCTTATCATTGTACAAATAAAATGGATTTATGCTGGAATAAACTTAGATTTATAAACTAACATTTGATTTAGTTAAGAAAATTAAAATACTTAGTATCTAGGCGTCTGTTGTTGACAATTGTAGAACCTTCAAGCTATAGAAGAAATTATTCAAAAGAGGAGAACTCAAGAGCAAATACGATGAGAAGAATGATCTAATCATTCTTTCAAGTGATGAGGAGGAATCCGGGAAATTTCCACTTAGTAATATTAAGTCCATTATTAAAGGAGAATTAGATCCATACACCTGTCCAGATAAAGACGGCTACCCTATGGCCGAAATTCCTATATCTTCCTCGACTCTAGAACCTATTATAGCGTTTCGTGATGAAGAAACCACACTGACCTCAGAAAGAATGTGGATAACTAATCTTGTAAGTTCAAAACTCGAAACATATGAAGAAGTTCCTGAGGAGGAGCTGATGAGGACGTATCTGAACCTGAAGAAGACCCGAACACTATGATATCCCATGAATCAAACAACAACGGTAGAGGTAGTAACTTCATATGGAAGATGGACTGAAACCATATTATTTGGCACGACGGGTCGTCATATTCCCCATTCACTGAGACAACATGAAGGATGAAAAGGAAGAATTTGTGGATTTCGAGAAAGAAGTGCAAGGTTTAGAAGAATTAGAATAAGGAGAAATTATATAAGAATGGCCAACCGAACTGTGGCACGTGTCATGAACCCGCAAGTTACCATATGAAGTGGATGTGATACCACAAATTAAGGATGAAAACGAAGCCTATAATGAACAAGATGATAATGATGACGATGGAGAATTCTTGTTTGATTTTGGAAACGGAAGTGGACCGTCAGCATAGGACTCAGAGGAGTGATTATGATGTGAGATTGGAAGATTTAGAAGCACCTATCCAGTGTTAATATTATGTAGCAGCATGTATGTATGTATGTATATGGATTGTAAGGTAGTTATTTTTGTTTCAGTATTATGAAAACCCAAGTAGGTTTAGAAGGATTTTAGAATGGTTTAAGTATGATATGTGTAAGATAAGGTGAATGTAAAATATTAAGTATGTCTAATATAATTATTTCCTTTGTTTATGACATGGTTAAAATTTAAACAGACAAACCACTTGAGAAAATTTCATAAGAATAAAACTATATCTTTATGAAATGTTTAAAAACTTAACCCAAGATTTTTTAAATATTTTGGAAAAGACAAAAAGTACATGCATTTTACATGAATTATTTCGTAACACAAATTTGGCCTAAAGATTGGAATATAGGATTTTGATATTTGAGATGGATTTATCACTCGATGCTTTAGGGAAAATATTAATGAGGGTTTGTAGTCGGATCCTTACATTTTCTATCATAGTTGAGAGCTATGTAAGGAAAATAGAAGTTTCTGAGCTTGATCAGAGTCTACATGAAGGATCAATACTAGTTCAGAAGTAAAGTGGTATATTCAAATATTCGATCGAATCAGATATTGCATAATATAATCTGAACATTGTACAAGTGTAAGTTTTAAAAAAATATTGGGCAAAGACTATTGGATTTTGTGTTGTAATTTCGGGGACAAATTTTTTTAAGGAGGGGAGTCTGTAATGACCCACAAATTTATCACTTTGATAAATTATATTTATTTTTAAAATATTTAAATATAAGCTTTTTATTGTAGATTATATTGTCTTGAACAACAAATAATAATGGTAATCTTATTTTGAATAAGTATTACAAAAATATATACTTTGGGAAAGTATCGATAAAATGACTAAAACCGTTTTATTAATAAACAGCTCTAAAATTATCAGAAGTCACTCAAATAGCTAGATACATACACTTAATTATCTATTTAAATGATATTATCAAATAAAATTAATTATTTTACATTTAGGAATAAAATGTAATTATGACATCATTAATAATGGAACTGTATTTAATAATTGATTTTTGAATTTAAAATGAGGTTTACCAAGTTAAAATTTATTTTATGTATTCAGATAATTATTTTTAAAATGATAATAATTCATTTTATTTACTTATATAGTGATAGTAAATCATTTATAATTATTTTATAAAGACATATAATTGATTTGAAAATATAAGAAAATTTGTATCGCTTTATTGATATAACATCACTTTTTGTAAACAATTGTTTAATATTAATATATGGTTTTATAAATCAAATGTGACCATTTTAATTAGTTAAAAATGAAATAAGTCAGTTTTAGATTTTGTTTACGTTTATATGTAAATTTATTTATAAGCAAAAATGTGACCGGGAATCGGCTTCTCGATTTTCAAAGCTTTAACGTATAGAAGCTGTACAACGTTGCTTATATTACTTGAGCACATATTTAACATACACATGCATATACTAACACATACACATGAAATTAATATTGGTAGAAAATTAAAAATATACTTACCATTTACAATTAACTTTACATATAATAAAAAGTATAAATATCCAAGATATTTCTACCCTAAAATGCAAACATTAACTCACTTATGTACCATCATCATTACACACATAGAAGCATAAAGGGGTGGTTGCACAAGGGGGTAGCATTACCATGCGTCTTGAGGAGATAGGGGTGTGGGCAAGGGAAGTTTGGTCCATGCACATTTGGATATTTATTTCCAAAGTTTTCCTATAGATACCCGCCATTCTCTTCATAATTACACACTATTCTACTTCATCTTCTTCCTCATTCTCAAGCTTTTTAATGGCTTCCTATCTTAAGGAAATTATGAAGAAAAGATAGCAAAAGGAAAATAAATTTATATAAGCATATATACATTTGCAATCCACATAAAAACAATCCCAAATCCACACCTTTCCTCCCTCAAAACGCACGGCCATCACATTCTACCACCAAATCGAGCCCACTTTCAATTGAAAGCATTGGTCAAGCCTATTCAATGGTCCAAGGCTCGATTCCATAGGCTATGATTCAATCGTAGCGAAGATATAACGAATTTCCGTGAAGTTAGAAACCTATAAGTGTGAGAATATATATATATATATATATATATATTTATTTAATGTGATGTGATATGATATGATTTCTATGGATGTTTACTATGCTTTGATCATCAAGTATTGGTTGTTTTAACATTGTGTTTAATTATGTAAACAAGTCACGTGAAATACACATCGATGTTACATAAGAAAATCACTTTCTAAATGAAGTTATAAATGTGATATGGGATCATTAAACCCCTTTGAAATGATTTATAATGGCTTTTACATGTTTCATAAACACTAAAATCTAATTTGGTGAATTTTTGACAAGTTATGAAAGTTAAGTCCTCGCCGCGTAACGGTAGTTCACGATTTCGCGCAATAGAAAGTCAAATCCATTTATACGATGGATTTGGAGTTGGAATGCTCTGTAACAAGAATTTTCCGAACTTTTATAATCATAATTTTCAAACCAAAGAAAAAGATCGAGATTTCGTTTAGTAGATTTTGAAATATGAGCAAATCAAGTTTTCAAATAGTCGTAGTTTGGCAATTCGAAAACCAAAGCCTAAATTCTTTAAAAATATGGAATAAAATTTATAAATCTTTTAAAATGTTTGAAATGGGATTTGAATTATAAAAATGAATTTTTAAATGATAGAGAAGTTGTTTTGATCAAATAATCCTTAAAAGCACTATTCGTATCACTTTATGCATCACTTTTAATAACTTTTGAAATATGATTTTAAACATAAGTATTATTTTCCAAATCTTTTATAAATTTTTTCAAATAGATAATTAAGTATAAAAGGTAGAAATGTCATAAACGAGGAAAGTATAAAAGATCTAGTATTTTCCAATTTAATATAACTTGGATTGTATAGAAATAGTCTTCTTATACCTAGTATTAAATTTCAAGGAGGGAACCCATACTATCCATGTGAGTAGCTCCCTACATAAACAAATAGCAGTGGTCCCTTCATTCTAGGATTTTATTTTGTAGGACCACTCGCTATTAATCTTGAGATTAATTTCCAACAGGATATGGTAGGAGTTTGGCTTTGGTATGTCCTGTTCTTGGACAACTTGTATGGATAGATCTCTGACATTGCATTTCGAAGATCATAATGCATTGATCTCTACAGATGTACGTTTGCTGGTGGTGTAGGAGGTAACCTCTCTTATACTTAACAACCTTCTCTGGCATGTACAAGTTCAGAGGCTGTACTTTTGTTGAAATCAATAGTGTGTCGTTGGACATAACAATGTAGCATTTTAAGTGAAAATGTTCTAAGAAAGGTAAAGGCTACCTCTAGCCTCACACCCGGGGAATTGCGAAACAAGGGTTACTTTAGGGCTATGTGGTTCGCAACCATTAGGGTATGATATCATCTTTATAGATTTATTTTTCGGTCGCTATGACGTCGAGTATAAAAATGTGGTGTATGGTATAGAGCTCTCAGATAGGTTGGGAACGGTCGGGGTTATATCATATTTGGTGCTATCTTTACCATCTATTGGTTTTGAGTAAGCCGATCTTAATTTACAGAGTTTTCAAGGATGTCGATCCTTAGATTCCTCCAGACATGTACTGTATGGGAGGTAGTCCCTTACCTCGCTATTCATTGGAAATTCAAATCTCCAATAAGTTCCTTCGGTTTTAGTTGTAAACCTATTATGCTGTCAAATTTAAGTAATGTAACAACTTCGACTATTTGAATATGTTTATTTTGAAAGATTTTCAAAGAACGTCATTATAAATAATATCATTGTATTTTAAGTAAAACGATTTGGTTTTCATAAGGTGAAAATCCATTCCATGTTTATGTGCAATATGATCCTCTGAGATATCCTTTGTTTATAAATACTCATAATTTGAGTTCCTCACACCAGTCCCATAACTGATGCGGAGTTTATTTTCCTTTTTCCTTAAGCTCTAGGTGCCCTATTTTTCCAGACAACCTCATAGTCAGGTTTTTGTTTGGAGCATTTTAGAGGAGCTCAGAGCATGGAGTTAGAAGATTCTTCTGAAGATTTTTATCTTTTTCCACCACAATCATTTACTATTGCATTTTGCATTTATAAAGACATATATTTATAATTGTCCTTGTTGACGTCAAGCTAAACTATGATAAATGTATTTTAAAATTTTCCACTGTAATATATGTTCAAATAATATATTGTATTCCATTCATATAGGATTCTATTTTGTCTTTATTTTCTTCTTTCCCTTAAGGGTCGGGTTTTCCAACACTTGAATTTGCAGCACATGAATATTGATGATGTACTAGTGTCGATTTGCATGGGTCGAAAATCTCGTTCATGATAGGTTTATAAACAAGGAAAAATAGAATGATCAGAGAACCAAAGATTGAAATCTTCTTCATCAATTAAAAGGGTTAACAAACGAAAACTTTTCAAGTCGTTAATTTATAATTAAAACCGTCCACCATTTAGTCTTAAAGAAATTAACCGCTTTTAGAAATTGCATTACCTTTTCAAACTTTTTTGAAGCTAATGGTGGTATATTTCCAAAGCTGTCTATATCAATATTTATATTTCCAAAAATTTCCAACTTATACAGCCACTAAGAAGGTGTAAAGGGAGGGACTTTCAAATTTATTTTATTGGAAATATAACATAGAAAAATAGAAGAATACAAAAACAAGGAATTTGAATGCTTTTCTAATCTAATCAAATTTTAAATTAATAAATGGAAACTTTTTTTCAACTTCTTAACTCACCAAATTTTTAAATTAAAATCACCTGCCAAAAATGTTTCACCACCCTTTTTAAATGTAAAACATCTTTTCACACTTTTTACAAATCAAATGGTGGTATAATTAAAAAGTCTCAAAAATCACTTTTTATCACTAATTTATAACTTATAGGATTTCCATTTCAAAATCTTTTATAAGTCACTTTCAAAATTTACAATGGATTTTCAAAGAAACCTTTTTATCAAATTATGTCCCAAAAGGTAGGATTAATTTTTTTCTTTCTATTAAACCTTTTTACTTTACCCTTTAAAAATCCATTTTCCTCCTTGCGGTGATAAATGTATTCTTTCTTAAGGAAGTTTGCTCCTTTCCTTACTTTCGTATTTTATTAATACATAACACCTTCATTTGTTACCTCCATAAATGTTAATTTGTCTGTATTAATTGTCAGCCTGACGAACATTTCTGTAAGGTCATCTATTTCCTATTAACCTTTCCATGTATGATTCATATCCCTCTTACCTTCATACTTATAGGGACTACAATGATAAGGAAATCTAGTTCCTATAAAGAAGTACTGTAACGACCCGCTATTTTGGATCATTCAAATCGATAATAAAATCATACATATCCGACTTGAAAAATTCAAAATACCGAATTGTTAATTTAAAATTTGGCAAAACTTAAAATATACAATAAATAAATCAATCACAGATCACAGAGTAATATAATGCAGCGGAATAGACAAAGAATAGTAGTTCATAAAGCTACCATATACATCAGAGTTAGAAATAAAATACAACTGAATAGTTCAAATGCAGTGAAGTCTCCAATGCAACAGATGACTTCTTTGAACCAATCAACTAGAAAGGCTGGAATCTGAATCAATAGTTGAATCTCCAAATGAAACTCCAAACTCCGAAGGTGAGTCACTAATGCTGTATCACTCAGTCTGACCCGAGCATAAAGCAAAACACAAAACACTCGAGTCAGGATTAACATTCTTATATCAACAAATCCAACTCAAGTGAAATATCAACCGAAACACAAATAACTTAAAGGATGTTTGGGATAACCATCCTCTAAGGGTTCATGGAACTATCTACAAGGTAGAAATATATACTATAACACCGTTGTCATTTCAGCTTAATTTATACTTCAAAACCAAATATCATTTCACTTCAAATATCTCTATATTTTCCAAAATAGTATTTATATATATTAAATAATTTATACAATAAAGTATTTTCAATTCCCTCAACTTAACTAATCGTTTCAACATCAACCCGACCTTCCCATTTAAATTAAATTCAATCTCAATTTATCAATTTAAATTCAACTCAATTCCTAAAATAAACACTTCAATTTATCGATCTCAAATTCGGATTTGTAATCACAAAAATACCCCTTTATATTTCAATATATTTTGAAACTTTAAGTATTCAATGTTTCAACTAAATTTTTATTCAATTTAGTTTTCTAAATAATAAATTCAAATTTGGTTCAACCTAAATTTCCCTTTAATTCAATTTAGTTGCTAGATAACAAATTCAACTACGTTGATTTCAAATACAGATCCCAATCTCAACATAAACCATTTAAATTCCAATATAGTTCAAGGCTTTAATATTTAAATGTTCTATATAACAGTTTCATATAGATCTCGATTTAACCTCATTATTATTTAGTCTTGAAATACTCCCTTATTAGATTCAATATCATTTAAGTAACCTTAAATTACATTTTACTCAATATTTTCTTTAATTTTATTAAATGTGAAATATTCATTAAATCACTTAAATCAAAAATCCAGTTACAAAATCATACCTTTAAATTTTCCATTCAATAATTTCAAATCGATTTAATTAAATAAATCTTTATTTGAAATACCATTTCTAATAAACCTAAATTTATCTCCCAATCTTAATTATTCAACTTTTTGCAACGGTAAATTTTGAAATATAAATCGTAAATAATACTCAAACATATTATATGGATGAAATCAATCTCAATAATATTATTATTAAATCTATATACAAAATTTCCATTTATATATATAATATTTTAAGAACCAATATTTATTAAATCCCATATATTTCTTTTCAACTGTAGAATTTATTTTCAAAATATTTATATGGACCAACGGTGTCTGTATATATTTCTTATCATATAGTCAAGTGCTACGGATATTTATCATTTCAACCCGTACACTAAATATATACGGGTGGATATCATTTCAACCCGTAATCCCAAATTCAATTAAATGAAAATCGCTTGGGTTCATCATTTCAACCCGTAACAATTTTCTCCTATTCTAAAGTCCATTCGGGTATGTATCATTTCAACGCATAATGATTTCTATACTAACAGGGAATTTGCAGAGTGATAACAGATATGAAAATAATAATAACAACAGGCATATATCATCAAAATAAATATAAACAATAGGATATGGTTTATGTCCCATAAGCGAACAGATATAGATAATAGCATATATAACAATTTAAATAACTACAGCCTCATATTTCAATTGTCGTTTCAGTTGAAATCAAATTTAATAAATAAAAGAACGTTAATCATGAGTGATTTCTCACCTTTCGAGCCTAAAGGAGAGGGCGGAATGAGAAGAGATACGAATCCAAGCACAGATTTCGAAGCAAAGCAATATTGTCAAGAATTTGAACGATCAAAGCTGATAAAGAGGAATTGACAAAATCAAATCAGAGTTGGGTCGAGGAAGATAAATAGGATAACTGAGCTATATATAGTTATATATAACTATATTTAATAAAACTGTATTCTAAATTTAAACATATATTAAATTAAATATATATTTTCAAAAATCATTGGTTTAAACAAAACATATCAATATGCAGTATAGTTTGAAATAATGTATATGTTTAAACCCATATACAAACCAATATCCAAACACCATCTAAAATTTAAATCTTTATAAAAGTAACCTTTATAAATAAAATATTAAAATCAATATTAAAAACATATAACATAAAGTCCATATATTATATATCAATACCAAATCTAACTCCAGTATATGTAAACTAATATAAACCCATGTAAACTTTATAAAATCTATATGCTACTAAAATAGATTATATATAAAATAAACCAATATAAAATACTAACAGTAATATATGTTAGTTGAAGTCAGTACATAAATATACTCAACACCTTCTATACTTTACAATGCTTTAAACATGCTAGCACTGCAACTATACAAAATATGCATAGTGCTATAAAACAATTATATACAGTAAAACAAAATAAAATAAAAACACACACACCTTATACAGAACGCATACAGCAAACAATACATATATATATATATATATATATATATATCTCTTCTTTATAGCCTTATATGCATAGACTAAGCCTTACCCAAGTTTATACTGTATAATATTAGATAAAAATAGGAAACAACATATGATATTATCACCTTTACAAAGTTGCTTTATAGTTTATACATACCTAAGTTTAATATATATATATATATATACAGACAAGATATAGAACCAGAGAAGAATCAAGGAAGAGGACAACAAAAATCACCGCGATAAGGCAGTGGCTTGCCGAACAACGTCAGCATGGAAGAGGAGGAGATAGAGGGCGGAGATGATCAGGTGGAGGTACGACAGTTGAGGTAGAGAGGCTAAGGGTGCAAGCCAGAGGCAGAGGAGTGTGTTCGTTTCTTTTTTTTGCCGGGTTTCAAAAGAGAAGGGAGCAATTTATGTAGAGGGAGTAAAATGTGTGTAGGTGAGTAAAAGAATGATGCAAGCATGAGGTGGAAAGTGAAAGCAAAGTGAAGTTGCAAAAGTGGAAATTGATTTATAAACGCAATTGAAATATGAGCCTTTGCCCAATCAATGTAAAAAAACGTACACAAATAAATGAATATGGGACAAATAAAGATGAAGGGGGAAAGAAATAAACTATTTATGGGCGATGAATTTATAAAAGGAACCATGATGTGTACAAAATTAAAAGGAAAACGTACACAAATAAATGAATATGAGACAAATGAAGATGAAAGGGGAAAAAAATAAACTATTTATGGGTGATGAATTTATAAACGGAACCATGAGGTGTACAATAATTGGAACGAAAACGTACACAAATAAATGAATATGAGACAAATGAGGATGAAGGGGGAAAGAAATAAACTATTTATGGGCGATGAATTTATAAAAGGAACCATGATGTGCAAAATAATTGAAACGAAAACGTACACAAATAAATGAATATGAGACAAATGAAGATGAAGGGGGAAAGAAATAAACTATTTATGGGCGATGAATTTATAAAAGGAACCATGATGTGTACAATAATTGAAATGAAAACGTACACAAATAAATGAATATGAGACAAATGAAAATGAAGGGGAAAGAAATAAACTATTTATGGGCGATGAATTTATAAAAGGAACCATGAGGTGTACAAAAATTGAAACGAAAACGTACACAAATAAATGAATATGAGATAAATGAAGATGAAGGTAACCTTATATATAATATTAAAAAAAATCAATATTCATTTAATATTATGTATATTCTTTCAAAATGTAAAGGCTACATATGCATGAATTCATATATGCTTATCTTTGTACATAACAAACATGCAGACTACTAATTTTAATGCAGACCTTAAATCAACCCTTAAAACATATACTTCATATATGTAGTTAAATATAGTATATACTTCTCTTCTTATTCGGTTCATATGATATATGAAACCCTTAACTATCGTATTTATAGCTGACGACATATGTATAGATATACTAAATATGCACTAAAATAAACTGGAAATGGTGACACAAAAACTCAAAATCAAATATATATATATTTAACATGACTAGAAATCAAACTTCAGTAAAACTATATACTAGTATCAAGACTAACAAACACACACACACATATATATATATAGCTATTATAACACATATAAAAAAAATAAAACTCGGTATAAATATGCTTTACTATATACACTTCAAATAGACCATTATACATATACAGTGGTTTTCCAAAATAAATATATATGGAACGTACTCAATTTACTTAAAATTTACACACCTTGCTGAAAAGAAAAAGGAGACCGTAAATTTATTACCCACACTATTGATATTTATACCCAACAGAAATAAACTACGCTATCCAATTTGCATCAAACTTAACTTATATTATAGTTTAAATAATAGTTTATAAAGTTTTTGTACTAGATCTTATAGGTATAACCACAACCAAACTTTAAAATATATGTACATAGCTCGCACTACAAATCATTAATATGCATAACATATTTTCTTTTATTTTCAAAATTTTATTATTAATAATTTCTCAAAAATCCAATTCAATACATTAAATACCAATTAAAAATTGCTAAAATTTTATGGGTCGTTACACTCTCCCCCACTCAAAACTTTTCATCCCCGAAAAGGAATAAAGTAGGAGAATAGAAACAACCAGATGAAAAATTTAGACTTTGAAAAACAAATTAAACAATTTATTTAAAACCATAAATTTTTTTCTATTATTATTTAAATTAATTAATATTTAATAGATTACTCATTTTATTAAATCCATTCAATTAATTATGAGATCAATTATTTATAAAACACTAAAAATTTTTACTATTAAACCAGGTAGAATATAAATAAACAATATTTTAAAGGATATATTCAAAAGAAGGAAAGAAGGAAAGAAGATAGATTCAGAAAAGAGAATATAGGTGAATAAATAAAGCAGGGCATATAAGGTAGATTCAAAAGAATAGTATCGGGCTCGAATAGTTAATTTCAAACCAAAAAAATTTCAATTTCAAATATTAATACAAAATTTATATTTCAAATAATTTGGATATATTGAGGTTAGGAAGATAAATTGGGATTTACTTGAAATGGTATTAAATTAAGAATTTTATTTGTTGGAAATACCTTTATAATAAAATACTTTTATATCGAGACCAATTTTCCTTTCAAAAATACTTTTATAACTCGATGTTTCAACAAGTTTATCCTCGTTCTTGCAGATTCTGGCCATGCGTTGATCAGGCGCAAAGCTAGAATTCTTTAAGTACTTAGTAGACCCGTTTCAAGACTTAGTGAAAATACTTGAAAAACACTTTTAAAAACAGATATGGAAAGTACAATCCAAAAAAACCAACCAAACCAAAACCTTTGTCCAACCATGGTTCGCAGATACACAATGGTTACGCCTGGATCCCCCAAGAAACAATCCATATCCGTAAGCTTTCTCAGCCCTGCGAGTTATGCCATGATGACTAGTAGGGTGCAGGATACACAATGGTTACTCCTGGGTCCCCCAGGAAACAATCCGTACCCCTAGGCTGTCTCAGCCAGGCAGTTTCACTACTAATCGCGACCTACACAGAATGCAGGATACACAATGGTTACGCCTAGATCCCCCAGGAAACAATCCGTACCCCTAGGCCAGACTCAGCCAGGTAGTTGCGCCATGCAGTCGTGAGAGAAAAAAAACCATGGTTTACGCCACGGTGGGAACACTCGAGTATCACATCCGGAAAACCAAAAATCAGAGAGAAAAATATCGATAGAATGAATCCCCAACCACAAAGCGGATATCGAGCAGAAGGCACTTCCCATATCTTTACTTCGAAAATATTTATCATATAGTACCTTTTCAAATCACTTTCAAATATCATACATATATAAAGTCCATTATATATAGGATCCCATTTTCAAATCGAATACTTTCCAAATCAATAGTATATCAAATCATACTTATGTAGACTTTGATTATATAAAATTCTCTTTCCAAATTGAGTACCTTTCAAATCAATAGATTTCAAATCAACTTCATACTTATACAAATCAATTTTATATAAGTTCGACCACTCCCAAATCAAGTACTTAATAGTATAAGGTTCTCAATTTCAAATTATTTCAATATCAATTCAGTTTCAAAATCATATATGATTTCACCAAATTTTCTTCCAAATTAAATATCTAAATTTCAAAGTTCCCAAAATAATAGGCTTAGAAAATTATCCCAGTTTCCAAATTAAAATAATTCAAGTCAAACAAATTAATTTCCAAAATCACCATATAAGTACTGGTATTTAATTTCAATTTAATTTCAAAACCAAATATTCTTCTCAAAATCAATTATACTCAAAATGGTTTCTAAATTTATAATTATCCCTTTAAAACCTTTAAACTATTTATTTCTATATGAAAAAAAAATCAAATTTTCCTTTTTCAAATTATTTATTTAACAAAAGTTTCAAATTTACTTAAGTCATACCCTTCATAATTTAAAATACAAAACTAAACTTATATTCTTTATCAAATATTTTATACTCTTCGAAATTTCTTAGTTTTAAAATTTTAAACCTTGATTTGGAAGTGCTCGAACCCTCAAAATAGTCGGTGAAATCAAATTTCAAATCCAAGAGTTGGAAATCGGCAACAAATTAGTAAATTAATTTTTATAAATAGAGTTATACTAAATCAAATCGAAAACTAGAGGATTGATCACCGGCTTTCTTTAAATCATTTTAAATATATATACATATATCTTTCGAATATCAAATTCTACTTCGGAATTTGAAATCAAAATTTATTTCACAATATCACTCGCATAGCAAAGCTACTAGAGTGGCCTCTCCCCCACTCTGAAAATCGAAAATCAATGTCGATGATGTGTGCACTCATCACCAAAATTATTTTCCAACGAAAAAGTGAGTTCTGGACTTCTATTTTCTTGAAAACTTTATTGAAATTTCTTCTAAATCGTTGTAATTCTTTTGAACTCTTTTGAAATATTTCTTATCCGGAAAATACTTTTAAATCATATTATTAGTATAATTTCAAAAATATTAAAACCAATTTAAAAATACCGGAGTTCAATTCCTCGAAATTAAAATTCAAAATCCCTCAGTTATAAATCCTTTATATGATCGAATTCCTTATAAATTTCCAAAATTTCAAATCCTTTCAAAATTTCAGACTTTCATTTATAAAAGATATATAATCCTTACCGAAAATATTTCACTTATATATATATATAATAAAATCATACTTATCAAAATAATAATTTCGATATATAAAACAATTTTCAAAATACAAACAAAACCCGATTTTTCAAAGGATGAAACAAGAATGGATTTTAAAACAAAGCTAGAGATTCAAATTAGAGGAACTCTAATCAAATAGAATTCTGATTCGAAGATAGGCTTGATCGAAGATGAGGTAATTAAAATTTTAAAATAGAAGATGGATATAAATCGCGGGCGACCTTAACCGAGCCAACCGTGACTTCAGGAATATGATCGATGCGGAATTCCAAGGCAAATCGCTATTTGATCGCCAGATATAGAATTCGGCATAACCAAAGATAGCAGCGTCTAAACCGAGGATATATAAATCTTCGATGAATCGATGCTATTGTAAAGGAGTTTCACCCCTTTACAATCATTCAGTGGAGCTATGGGATATTCCAGAATTTACAAAACACGAATAGGGAAAGACAAGAATGGATTTGGAACCGAAGGGGATTTTCCAAAATTCAAAGGAGAACCGAATCAAATAGGAAGAGATTCAAGCTCGAACGAAAGTAATTACGTAAATAAATTTACCATATATGCTAAGTTTGCCTAGAGCCAAAGCTCTGATACCAACTGTAACGACCCGCTATTTTGGACCATTCAAATCGACAATAAAAACATACATATCCGACTTGAATAATTCAAAATACCGAATTGTTAATTTAAAATTTGGCAAAACTTAAAGTATACAATAAATAAATCAATCACAGATCACAGAGTAATATAATGCAGCGGAATAGATAAAGAATAGTAGTTCATGAAGCTACTATATACATCAGAGTTAGAAATAAAATACAACCGAATAGTTCAAATGCAGTGAAGTCTCCAATGCAACAGATGACTTCTCTGAACCAATCAACTAGAAAGGATGGAATCTGAATCGAAGTTGGATCTCCAAATGAAATTCCAAACTCCAAAGGTGAGTCTCTAATGTTGTATCACTCAGTCTGACCCGAGCGTAAAGCAAAACACAAAACACTCGAGTCAGGACTAACATTCTTATTTCAATAAATTCAACTCAAGTAAAATATCAACTGAAATACAAATAACTTAAAGGATGTTTGGGACAACCATCCTCTAAAGGTCCATGGAACTATCTACAAGGTAGAAATATACACTATAACACCGTTGCCATTTCATCTTAATTTATACTTCAAAACCAAATATCATTTCACTTCAAATATCTTTATATTTCCCAAAATAGTATTTATATATATTAAATAATTTATACAATAAAGTATCTTCAATTCCCTCAACTTAACAAATCGTTTCAACATCAACCCAACCTTCCCATTTAAATTAAATTCAATCTCAATTTATCAAAATAAACACTTCAATTTATCAAATTCAAATTCGGATTTATAATAACAAAAATACCCCTTTATATTTCAATATATTTCAAAACTTTAAGTATTCAACATTTCAACTAAATTTTTATTCAATTTAGTTTTCTGAATAATAAATTCAAATTTGGTTCAACTTAAATTTCACTTTAATTCAATTTAGTTGCTAGATAACAAATTCAACTACGTTGATTTCAAATACAGATCTGAATCTTAACATAAACCATTTAAATTCCAATATAGTTCAAGGCTTTAATATTTAAATGTTCTATATAACAGTTTCATATAGATCTCGATTTAACCTCATTATTATTTAGTCTTGAAATACTCCCTTATTAGATTCAATATCATTTAAGTATCCTTAAATTACATTTTACTCAATATTTTCTTTAATTTTATTAAACGTGAAATATTCATTAAATCACTTAAATCAAAAATCCAGTTACAAAATCTTAGCTTTAAATTTTCCATTCAATAACTTCAAATCGATTTAATAAAATAAATCCTTATTTAAAATACCATTTCTAATAAACCCAAATTTATCTCCCAGTCTTAATTATTCAACCTTTTACAACGGTAAATTTTGAAATATAAATCGTAAATAATACTCAAACATATTATATGGATGAAATCAATCTCAACAATATTATTATTAAATCTATATATAAAATTTCCATTTATATATATAATATTTTAAGAACCAATATTTATTAAATCCCATATATTTCTTTTCAACTGTAGAAATTTATTTTCAAAATATTTATATGGACCAACGGTGTCTGTATATATTTCTTATCATATAGTCAAGTGCTACGGATATTTATCATTTCAACCCGTACACTAAATATATACGGGTGGATATCATTTCAACCCGTAATCCCAAATTCAATTAAATGAAAATTGCTTAGGTTTATCATTTCAACCCATAACAATTTTCTCCTATTCTAAAGACCGTTCGGGTATGTATCATTTCAACGCATAATGATTTCTATACTAACAGGGAACTTGCAGAGTGATAACAGATATGAAAATAACAACAACAACAGGCATATATCATCAAAATAAATATAAACAATAGGATATGTTGTCATGTCCCATAAGTGAACAGTTATAGATAATAGCATATATAACAATTTAAATAACTACAGCCTCATATTTCAATTGTCGTTTCAGTTGAAATCAAATTTAATAAATTAAAGAACGTTAATCATGAGTGATTGCTCACCTTTTGAGCGTAAAGGAGAGGGCGGAATGAGAAGAGATATGAATCCAAGCACAGATTTCGAAGCAAAGCAATATTGGCAAGAATTTTAACGATCAAAGCTGATAAAGTGGAATTGACAAAATCAAATCAGAGTTGGGTCGAGGAAGATAAATAGGATAAGTGAGCTATATATAGTTATATATAACTATATATAAATAAAACTGTATTCTAAATTTAAACATATATTAAATTAAATATATAATTTCAAAAATCATTGGTTTAAACAAAACATATCAATATGTAGTATAGTTTGAAATAATGTATATGTTTAAACCCATATACAAACCAATATCCAAACACCATCTAAAATTTAAATCTTTATAAAAGTAACCTTTATAAATAAAATATTAAAATCAATATTATAAACATATAACATAAAGTCCATTTATTATATATCAATACCAAATCTAACTCCGGTATATGTAAACTAATATAAACCCATGTAAACTTTATAAAATCCATATGCTACTTAAACAGATTATATATAAAATAAACCGATATAAAATACTAATAGTAATATATGTTAGTTAAAGTCAGTACATAAATATACTCAACACCTTCTATACTTTACAATGCTTTAAACATGCTAGCACTGCAACTATACAAAATATGCATAGTACTGTAAAACAATTATATACAGTAAAACAAAATAAAATAAAAACACACACACCTTATACAGAACGCATACAGCAAACACTACATATATATATCTCTTCTTTATATCCTTATATGCATAGACTAAGCCTTACCCAAGTTTATACTGCATAATATTAGATATAAATAGGACACAACATATGATATTATCACCTTTACAAAGTTGCTTTATAGTTTATACGTACCTAAGTTTAATATATATATATATATATATATATATATATATATATATATATATATATATATATGCGGACAAGATATAGAACCAGAGAAGAATCAAGGAAGAGGACAACAAAACTCACCGCGACAAGGTAGTGGCTCGCCGAACAACGTCATTATGGAAGAGGAGGAGATGGAGGGCGGAGATGATCAGGTGGTGGTACGACAGTTGAGGCGGAGAGGCTAAGGGTGCAAGCCAGAGGCGGAGGAGTGTGTTCGTTTCTTTTTTTTGCCGGATTTCAAAAGAGAAGGGAGCAATTTATGTAGAGGGAGTAAAATGTGTGCAGGTGAGTAAAAGAAGGATGCAAGCATGAGGTGGAAAGTGAAAGAAAAGTGAAGTTGCAAAAGTGGAAATTGATTTATAAACACAATTGAAATATGAGCCTTTGCCCAATCAATGTAAAAAACGTATACAAATAAATGAATATGGGACAAATGAAGATGAAGGGGGAAATAAATAAACTATTTATGGGCGATGAATTTATAAAAGGAACCACGATGTGTACAATAATTAAAAAGAAAATGTACACAAATAAATGAATATGAGACAAATGAAGATGAAGGGGAAAGAAATAAACTATTTATGGGCGATGAATTTATAAAAGGAACCATGAGGTGTATAATAATTGAAACGAAAACGTACACAAATAAATGAATATGAGACAAATGAAGATGAAGGGGGAAAGAAATGAACTACTTATGGGCGATGAATTTATAAAAGGAACCATGATGTGCACAATAATTGAAACGAAAACGTACACAAATAAATGAATATGAGGCAAATGAAGATGAAAGGGGGGAAGAAATAAACTATTTATGGGCGATGAATTTATAAAAGGAACCATGATGTGTACAATAATTGAATGAAAACGTACAAAAATAAATGAATATGAGACAAATGAAGATGAAGGGGGAAAGAAATAAACTATTTATGGGCGATGAATTTATAAAAGGAACCATGAGGTGTACAAAAATTGAAACGAAAACGTACACAAATAAATGAATATGAGACAAATGAAGATGAAGGTAACCTTATATATAATATTAAAAAAAATCTATATTCATTTAATATTATGTATATTCTTTCAAAATGTAAAGGCTACGTATGCATTAATTCATATATGCTTATCTTTGTACATAACAAACATGCAGACTACCAATTTTAATGCAGACCTTAAATCAACCCTTAAAACATATACTTCATATATGTAGTTAAACATAGTGTATACTTCTTTTCTTTCTTCGGTTCTTATGATATATGAAACCCTTAACTATCGTATTTATAGCTGACGACATATGTATAGATGTACTAAATATGAACTAAAACAAACTGGAAATGGTGACACAAAAACCCAAAATCAAATATATATATTTAACATGACTAGAAATCAAACTTCAGTAAAACTATATACTAGTATCAAGACTAACATATATATGTGTATATATATAGCTATTATAACACATATAAATAAAATAAAACTCGGTATAAATATGCTTTACTGTAACAACCTGCAATCCGTACCCCTTGAGTCAACACTATTCTACAACAATCAACTCAAGTTGTACAGAAATACGAACCATTTGGGTTATAAAAGAAGAGGTAGAAAAAGAAAAATAGAAAACAATAACAGAATCTAACCATCGCAGCAGAATAAAATATAATAGATAATAAATACTCTTTACTCAAAACTTAAATATCTCTGTTTATATATTACATCATCTGAGTACATCAATCACAGCTCAACATCAATATCATACAAATGGATACACAACAACTCAATACAGCGGAATATATGTATATAAACAAGTACGAGAGTACGTATCGTCATCTTGCTCGTTTCCTGAGCTCCACAGCATCATATATCATACTCGGTCTGACCCGAGCATTACAGTTAAATAATACCCGAGTCAGTCTGGAATACCAGCGTGAGAAAATCACACTCAATTTATTATTAAAGTTTCAAAAATCCTTTGAAAAGAAAAGCATCTCGTAAGACCACGCCACAAATAAACATGTCGGGTTTTTACCTTACGATAGCTAAAACAATTTTTATAGAAATCCTCTGATATTATAATAGGGTGTATATACAAATACTTATAAAATAGCCGAAATTGTTACATTCATTAAATTCCAGCTACTAGCCACAGAGTGGGTAATACAAACAAAACTCGTACAAGGCTCGTAGGGAGAATGGATTTCCAACTAATGATTGGGCACTGGGGTACCACCCTGTCATAGTACGGGGCCTAGATCACCATACCGAGGAGTACGCCCGCTCCCCTGCAACACAAGACCGGAACTATCCCTTAATGGATAATCCTGAGTGAGATCACCCCGCGGTTGGGATCAGCAACCGCCCACTAAGCCGAAATAAAAAGGGACATCTAGAGTGAGATGACCTCACCCTGCTTGGGTGCTACCCACCTAGCCTTGCTGCATAACCCCTGATTTTCAGTCATTCCCATTTGATGAGGCTTGAGGCTAAGCGTTACCTTTTAGAACATTTCACTTAGAATGCCCATCGTCCTCCTGACGATGTTTCGAAAGCATTCGTCCATACAAGTCAGTCCCGGGTTCGAACGGAACCGAAGACACTATTCCTACTACATCCATTTTGGAAATATCCTCAGGATTAGTAGCGACTAGCCCTTGCACTTCACTGTTACATCCTCGAATCCAAAATCGTTTTTCACAAAAACGTACAAACCGGATCGAAGTGGTTTTCGAGAAATAAATCTCGATCCCGGTCTCTTTGAAACGATCAACGCATTTGTCCAATATTGATAGTCGGTGATTTAACTATCAATTAATATTCACAAACAACCATCAACCAGCAAATAATTTCCCAAATTATTTATTTATCTCAAAATATCTTTACAAGATATATTATCACTTCCAAATCCTTTTGAAAACAGTTTTCAAACTATCTTCTTTTTTTCCCAGAATAAATTCCGAGTATTTTCATTTCCACTGGAATCACCAAGCACAAAACTAGATTTATAAATTAATTTAAAACTCTTTACTTTTAAACATTCAAGTTAAAATTACTTTTAATAATTTGTTGAAAATACATACTACATGAATATTTGTAAATAAGGTTGCTTAATAAAATATAAAACTAGATTTCTACCTTTAAAAACAAAATACTAAGTTACTTCTTAATAATTACTGCTAAAATAGATTAAAAGGAAATACTTACTTAAGACTTTAAGTATTAGAAATAATAAATTTTACAAAACTTGCTTTCTTTAAAAACAACTTTAAAACATTTAATTTATATTTACAAATTTACTTTTAAAAAACGTGTGCTTGGCCATCCAGAGAAAAATTTCAACTTCAAGCACTTAAATCAATTTCCCAAATTGATTTCCAATTTATTCCACTTGAAACAAATTTCTTTACTTATCAGTTCATATCAAAATTCATTAATTATGGACTTTATATTTATTATTATTTTTTTCCATTTGATTCTATATCATTCCACTAAAATATATCAATTTCAGCTTCTTCCCAATTTCTTCTGTGTTCTTTTCAATAAATTGAATCTTAAATTTTAAGTAAATGTTTTAATCATACTGAAGTTTAAAATTCATTAATCTTCTGTTTATTCAAAATTTCCCTTCCATATACGGAATTTATTTATTAGAATTTAAAACCATTATTATTCTTATCCAATTCATTCCTAATTTCTTTAAATTTTCTATAATTATTTCACTTACCAATTTCTCTTCAGTTTATTTCCAAAATCCCATTCTATATCTCTTGATAATTTAGTGCACTGGAACATATTCAGGTAAACCATAACATCCAATATTCCAATTGTCAATAATATTCATCACAGAATATAAAATAATCACAACAGAGGGTATTAAATAATTTAAATAAATGTTGAGGGATCCAGTTGGATCCCTCCAACCTGTTTTCCTGCATCCACAGATGTTAGCACAACATAATATGCCAATTTCAAATATCATACTATATCACATAAATCAATTCAACCATCTAACAATTATTTAAATTTTATCATTAAAAATTTAAATTTAAATTCAACTGAGTGAGATTAACTCACCTTTGATTTAAAATTTGCAGCCTATTTCACTCCAGCTTTTTTCCATGATTTAAACCTTGTATAAATGAAATTCCTGAATTTATTAAAATTTAAACTAATCGAACAGTCCATAAGCATTTAATAATTTAATTAACTAGTAATTTATTAACCTAGTACTTTTGAAGTATGTATATACATATTCACGATTTATTTAAATCAAATAATTGATCACCATTCACTTATTAAATTTTTAACTTCTTCTTTTATTTAAAAATTTTAAATTAATAGTTTCATTTGACAAATTATATAATTTTTTTTAGCAACCCAAAAATCAAACAAGTTAATTACAACAGCTTAAGTATCAAACCCATTCCTTTATAAAAATTCATTTATACATATTTAAAATCTAATTTCATATAAACCTCTAATCATTTCAAAATTTCTATATTTATTATATATATTTTTAAAAATCTGCAGTAAGTAACATGTGTACATATATTTATAAATTAAAGAAAATAAATCGTTTATGAATTTACCGTAAATTTATTTCCTTTTCTGATATTCACCTAACTTCTTTTTTTTTCTCTGTACAAATATAATTATTTATTATTATTTTAATTTTTCTTTACTTAAGCTTTGCTAAGCAAATACATATGTGTGTGTATATATATATATATATATATATATAAATTAATTTAAATTAAAACAAAATGTAAATTATACCTTACCACTCTATCAGGCTCGAGACCACCGAACTCCAGTCACCTCCACCTGAATCCTACCCAAAATCATGCCCTACCTCGCAAACGCCTCTAGCTCCTCCCTTGCCTCCTTCGCCGAGCCACTGGATCACCATCGCGGGCTACTCGCGAAACCCTATTCCAAATCCACGTGCGCCTGAACGCGATTTCAAATCGCGTGTTCAGATGCGATATTCACTCCTCCATCCTTTACAAGATCGAACCGACCGCCGACCCCTAACTATGCCGCGACCTCCCCAAACCTCCAAGCGCCACACCTAGCTCTGATGTGGTTGAAGTCATTGACCCCTTCCTAGATCGCGTCCTCGATGCAATGTCTTTTTTTCTTTTTTTGAATGATTCGATTATGAACTGAAAGAAGAAGGGAACCTGTGAACGAGTTAAAGGGAAAGGGTAGCGTGGTTCTTTGTTTGCAATAAGTTCGGCCATTACTTTACAACGAACTGTCTTGATTTTTCTTTTTCTTTTTTCGTTTGTTAATGACAGGAACTGAATTGAAGAAACGAGGAAGAAACTAGCAAATTTTAGAAGGAACGAGAAGTGTTCGATGGAAGATAAGCGTAGCATGTTAAGGAATGAATAAAGGATGCCATATATAAGAAGCTTGATTTATTAAATTAAATTCCATTAGATTATTATCAATTAAATGTCCAGCGCGTTTACATATCATACACCCACACACTAACTCCGATCAAAGCGAAATTTGAAATCCGATAATAATTCAATATTACGGACTCAATGAACTGGTTTCGTCGAATTCCAAGACTGCACCTCGGAAGGCTATTTTTAAATTCAATTTAAACAACATAAATTTAAAACTAAATAAATCACTATTAAATTTAAATTTTTACAACTTCTATTATCTTCAATATTATCAATATAAATGTGACGACCCGCCCTTCTACTACCAGAAAGACGTATCATCATTAAGAAAGAAAGAGGTAGAAATAGAAAAGGAAGAGAAAGAAAGAACAACAATCACGGAATCTCACAGCGGAATGGCATAAAATATAATACATCACGTAACAATTTCATAGTTTTACAAATATCAGAGTTATACAATATTTTACACTTGACAATTTTATATACATCAGTCACTACATACATCACACTATATATCATACTCTAACCAACATAGCGGAACTATGTAGATATCTATATACGACTGGCCTCCTGCTCCAAGCTCCTCCAGAACTCAACAATCCAAGAACCTATGACTTGGCTACTCGTAAAAATTTGAGTACCCAAGAGTTTATGAAAACACAAAATATAAACTCCGGGTCAGACATGGGTCTGGTATGAGTAAACAGTTTAAGGTTGTTTAACTTGAAAAACATTTGAAAATAAAGGTATCACTTAAGGCTCCCCACACTTAAATACGGGTAAGTTTTTACCTTACGCTAACCAAAACATTTCATAGGAAATTCTGTGATATTATAATAGTGTCTAGGGTTTTCAAGTAAATAGAAAATAGCCGAAATTGTTACATTATTAAATTCCAGCTACTAGCCACAAAAGTGGGTAATAGAATCAAAACCGGGGGCACTTATTGGAAAATGGATTCCATACAATGGCAGGGCTACTGGGGTACCGCCCGTCACAGTACAGGGCCTAGATCACCATACCGAGGAGTACGCCCGCTCCCCTACAACACAAGGCCGGAACCATTCCTTACTGAATAGTCCCGAACAAGATAAACCCCGGCAGTTGTCGCGAACCAACCGCCCACACAGCCGAAATAAAAAGGGACATCTAGACAGGGGAAATATCTTGTCCTGCTTGGGCATGACCCACCTAACCTTGCTGTATCTCCCCTGTTTTAGCCATTCCCGGTTGATGAGTCTTGAGGCTACGATTACCTTTAGAGAACAATTTCCTTAGAATGCTCATCGCCCGCCTGACGATGTGCTGAAAGCATTCAATCCATACAAGTTCGTTCCGGGTTCGAACGAAACCGAAGGCATTATCTCGTTACACTCATTTTGGAATCACCCTCAGAGTTAACGACGACAACCCTTGCATTTTGAATCTTCATCTTCACATCAGATTGACGACCTATCGTTAGTTTGGAAGTCGATGTGGTTTTCGGATGTCCAAGTATGGAAACCTGATCCCGGTCTCATTGAAATCCAAAACGTGTCTTTTAGGGCCAAGTTGTTTTAGAGTTTAAAACAATTCAATTTCAATTATCCATATACACACAGATAGATAATTCACAATATCACAATAGATAATCAACATTATAAACAGATAATCAATTATTATCATCACAACAGATAATTCATATTTTTATCATACTACAATCAAGCATACATTTCATACTGCATCATTTATCTTATACTAGCAATCTCAAACCATTCAAATAAACAATATCATCCATCCATACATAAGCAATCATATCAGCTATAATTAATTTAAAATGAATTAAATTAATTATTTGCATCTCTAATTAATTTAAAGTGAATTAAATTAATTACTTAACCATTTTAAGTCTTGCTTATATAACTATTAATCAATTATCAATCAATTAATAAATTCATTCCACTCAATCAAACTTGATTAATTAACGTTTAATTTTATTCAAGTAATCATCTTTTAATTATTTTCACAAATTAATTATCTTATCCAAATAGAGAAATTACCCTTATATTACAAATATTACATTACTTCTTAATTACATTAAATAATTAATCTTTAATCTCTTATTATTAACTACATTCATCAATGATTTCTAATTACATTTTAAATTTCATTATTCTGTATTAAGTTAAATTACCTTAAGTAATTAATCTTTAATAACTATATTTATTAATTCCTCTTGATAAATATTATTCAGTAATTAACCACCTTTAATTACTCTTATCACATCACTTAATTACTCCTCAACTGAGTATCAATCCCTTGATTAATTTCCCAAAGTAATTATTCTCAAATTACTTCCACTATTAAATTATCCTCAGTCAATTTCATCCAGTCATTATCATTAATTACTTCTTCAAATAATTATACTTATCATATCATCAATTTTTTTTTGAATTAATTAAACTTAATTAATTTACTTAATAATTCATCATAAACTTCATTAAATACAATAAGTAATTAATTCCCTTAATTACCAAATCACTTACCCCATTTTGTTTCACCTTAATTTCTTAATTAACTATTCTTTAATCATAAATTAACTTCTTAATAAAATTTAATTGCCCATTTATTAAGTGCTATTTACTTAGTTCATTGTTAATTTATTCTTAATTAGATTACTTAATTAATTATCTATTAATTCATTCATTAATTATCATAAGTAGCTAATTACACTTTATTAATCACATAATCATTACTTAATCCTTAATTACAATTGTAAAGTAATTATTCTTAATTAACTATTTATTTTATTTTAAAAATAATTTATTGACATAAACTTGCTCCACTTGATTAAACATTAAAAGTCTTCTTTAAAATCTTGAAAATAGAATGGACTACAAACTTTAATGTTAATCCATTTCATACTTAATTTAATTATTAAAAATAATAATTAAATGTTAAATACATGGTTACTTATTAACCTAATAGCTTAAAACATGTATTTAAATCTGTTAAACATTCTTCTAGGTTTACTGTTAAAACAAGATTCACAAAACCTTATTATTAATATACTTCTTCCTGAGGATTATAAGAAACCCGAGTCCTCCCCTAAGAAATACCGTGTACACTTCGAGTCGTTCACCCTTCTTCCCCGGGTCTTCCTGTACACTCCCCTTCTTCTTCTTATTTTTTTAGTTTCAAGTTAAATTTACAGCCTTAGGCTAAAACAACGCTCGCGATAAAAACTCGAAGCTGCCCTCCATTTCACTCGAGCACGACATGAGAGAACGTCACTGACTTAACGCCATCTCACTCCTCCACGCCGTGCACGTGCACGGCGCCTCCACCCAACTTCGACGAACACCAGCGACTCAGACACATCACCAAACACGCGCATATTCGAAACCCAAAATCGAATTGTCTTCAGGAAAGTCGAATAAAAAAAAACAACAGTCGACCCAGATGCCGAGCTCAACCCCTTCAACATAAACACCTCGTCACCGCCGCCGTGACCACCAGAAGCCCTCAATTTTTGGCCGCACCTCGACAACAAGCGATCCTTTCATTCCCCTAAGTTTCAAACAACTCGACCTTCCATGGATGACGAACTCTTCACATTTACAGGCAGGACAAAATTTTGAACAAAAACCCTACATTGATCTCAATCCCCTAATTCACTTGATATAAAAACTATCTGATAATTTTTACGTGCTCATCAATGTTTAAGCTTGCTTCAATCCAAATTTGAGCATTTATAGTTGATTAAATCACTGGATATTGATAAAAAATACAATTTTCATTCACTTGAGTACTGCTCCTTCATTACTACACTAAAAATCTTTCTATTTGTTTCAAAAATCATCAATTTACATAAGGATTCAAAATATAAACCCGAATCAATAATTTACAACAGCCGACTTTTATCATCTATCACTTGATTAACTGAATATCCATATCACAGTGACATATTTTATAAAATGGTTTAATCAACCTTTACAAAAACTTAATTTAAGTTTTATATCTTATTTTGTTGAAAATCAAAGCCTATCCATGATTTAAATAAGGATGGTTAAATTTTAGCACAATATAGGCAAATCCAGAACCAACTACAGGAAAACACAGAAAGTCACACAACCATTTACAAACTGTAGTAAACACAATCCAAATTATCAATAAAGTTTAAATTGTTTTAACTTAAAACTTTTTTTTAAAAAAAATGTTTACTCACAGAAAGTAGTTGAAACAAAAAGCACAGACTTTGTTGAAGAACTGCAGTTCGAATTTCCTGAAGCTCTTTCTGTTTTGCTGTTGAGTTTGTTTGCATTTTTTTTTCTTTCAGGTATACTATGTTACTGACTAAACTAAATAAAAGATGAATACCTATATATATATAGAATATAAGAAATTATGTATGTATGGAAAAAGATTATTACCAGGTAGGTGTTATCTATAAGTACATTGTTTAATTTTGTTTTATCAGGCATGCTTCTTTTTATATATATATATATATAAGGCTGATATGATTTCTTGACTTTGACCCAAATGTTTTGCTGAGATGCCAAACATTAAATGCTAATGTACTAACTGTCTACACTTAATCCATTAATACATATATTTTTTGATCACTTGCCTGCAAAATCTCCTACAGGTTATACATAATACATATTTACTTACTGGCAACATATTGCTTATGTACATACTATCCTCTGTTTTATGTATTTTGATCAGACCTATTCACTGCAAAAATAAAGATTTGTAAATATCTTAAATAGGCACAAAGATATGCTCGAACAGAGGAGCATTAATTTATATGTTGCTTAATTTGTTTACATAATCATGACTAATTGGAAATATAGATTCGGCATGAAAAGTACATTTGTAAGTAAGCTTGTATCTGAAGATATTTGTCAGGTTTCTTGTATATCATAATTATATTTAGCTGAGTTTATAGAAATTTACATTTTGTTTGCCTAATAGGTTAACATAATTATGATTTGTTTTGCTGTGTGAAGATGTTGTATGTACCATACACTTATGAAGGTAGGCTTGGCTTATGAATGAAGATATGTTCACATATCATAATTAGGTTTTGCTGTAGATACATAGATATCAGTATAAAAATGTTTGCTTTATATATGAAGATATGTTGTATTGTTATTTATTTCCAGTTTGAATAATATACTGCATATGTTTGTATTATACACTTGTATCTTGATTTTGACTAAAAATATTTAAGTTATATTCAATGTGGTGACTTACATTAGCTTTATACATTTGTTTGTATTTGTATTTTAGCTATAAATATTGAAATTATATTTTCATAAGTTACTTACCTATATTTAAATTTACTTCTATTTGTACTTTTCTATCATTATTTAAATTAAATTATATACACATATTCGATTTATGTTTCACATTTATATTTTACATTTATATTTTATTCTGTTAAGAATTAGATTTTAAATTTAAACATAATCATCCATATGTATATTTCCAAATGTAAGCAAAGTACAGTATTTTAATTTAGTTATAAAAGGTAAATATTATTAAGAAGTTTTATTTAAATTTCCAGGATCAAATTTTCTTTTAACAAAAACAAATTTATATAAACAAATAGCGATTATTTCCAAAATCATATCCATTTAAAATAAATCAGTTCACACTTTATTTAATTTGGTTAAATATTTATTAAAATAAACAGGGCCAAAATTCAGGGTCGTTACATTCCTTCCCCTTTAAAAGAATTTCGTCCCCGAAATTTAAAACAAAGATAATTTAAAAGTTGTTATACCAACCATTCACACGTACATATCATTCATACAATAGCAAACAATCAAACAGTTTATCCTAACAAGCAACACTAGTTATCTGAACACAAATCCGGATAAACTGCCCTTGAACTATCCAAAGTCTCCCAGGTGCAATCACTGAGATTCTCGCTCTACTGCACTCAACAAGCTTCACTACTTACTCCCAAGTTGCCTCTCGGTTTGATCAACAATCCGAACAGGATTCCTGACTACAGTCAAACTCCGCTTGACTTCCAAATCTCCCTGAACTATTGGTTCTACAATTAATGATGGATCCTAAACAAAATTCCAAGATGAGATGCATGGAATACATTATGAATTCCAGACATCCGTTCGGGAAATTCAATCTTATAAGATACAACACCAATCCAAGTTGAATTTTATATACACATATAACTCAAGGTCTCAGCCTCCCATTCATTTTAATTTACAATCAAATTTTATTAATTCACCATCCAACTTTATCTGACCAATTCCAATTTCATTTACATACTTAATTTACTAATTTGTTTCAAATTTGTTTATTTGCACTTCCAATTCAATATTTGATTTCATCACAAAATCACTTCATTATAATTCTTGAGTTTATTTCTAGTTAGTAATTCTGGTTTGGATGTCTATTCCATTTCCCAAGTACAAAATAATTTTATTTTAGCTTATAATTCCACCCTTTAAACTTTATGGGCCACAAATTTATTTATTCACCACACTACATCCAGTTACTCTCAATCACAATCATCTTTACTTTAAACCCCATAGCTTATCTATATTAACAAGTATACATTGTATTTCAAATATTTAAATTCTTTGATAAGCCATCAGAATTTATTTATACAAATTTAATTTCTTATCCAACTATTTCTATTCGAATAAAGATTTTATTTTATTTAATTTAAATTATTCAAGCTTTTACTAGATAAACTCTCACTTCCCTCGAAGCTACGCTTCTATAAAGTTTATTCTTAGGTTAATTTATTTATTTCAATTTCACACTTAAATTTATTTCCAATTTATGTGATACTCACAAGATCAACTTCCATTCATTTTGTTAAGATTAAATCGAAAGCCATCTTTATTCTATCCATACCTGAATTGGATTTTATCTTCAAATCCAAATTTGGATTTTATCCTCAAAAATCATCTTATTATTTTATCTGTGTTTAATTTTATTTTATAATTCAAGTTTGGATTTTAATTTCATTTTCCAAATACAAAACAATCTTATTTTGTAAGGCTTGCATTCATATCTCACATTTTACCCAATTTAAGCTTGAATATATTCATGTTTTATTTTAACTCGAGATTGAACACTCCACTACAGCCAAAATATTCTTAATCAGTGTGTTGCCAATTTCCCTTACAAGTTATCGGAACATATTTATTCCAATTCAATTCCATTTCAACTTACTTTTATCTATTTAAGTAAGAATTTAATTTATTTAACCCCATCTATATCTCAACTGAATTCTATTCCAATTCAATTTGTTTATCTAGGCTTCCATTAAATTAAGCACCATATTATTCTCTTCAATCTATCAACCCACTTGGATTTGATTAAATAAGAACTTAATTCCATTTAATATCATCCATATCTCACTTCATCTTATTTCAATCTTAAATTTAAATCCAATTAGCAAGCTTAAGTTAATCTCAACCAAAATTTTATTTCTATTAAATTTTCCAATCCAATTTATTTACATTGTAAATTTGATGTACTTCATTAATTTATTTATATCCTTATTATTATTAAATTTTTAATTATTAGTTTAATTCCAATATTAAATTAAATTTAATCCAAAATAAATTCTCATTTTTAACTTTAATTTTAACTTTAATTCCAAATTCAATCTCATACTTCCCTTGGTTACACAAGCCATTGTAAAAATTTTTTTAATCCTATTTGCCTATTAACACTATCATCCAAATACTATAATGATTTACACAAACAATTTTTTTTTGTCTTATTTGTCTGTAACACTATCACCCAAACCCTATAATAATTATATATAATAATTTTCAAAAACATTTATTTAATATCAAAATATATTTTGGATGAAATTATTTAATTCACCCACCTTTGAAAACAATATCATGTCGAATTGTTCTATTCAAGTGTTTAGAAACCCCTTCGGTACAGTTGTACAGACTGCACTGACGAAGGTTCATATACCACTTAATAAATCAATCAACATAATATAAAACGATTTTATATTCACTAACATGTACGCGCTCATATCTACAATTACGCTCAGACTCATTCTAGAGTACTACCGACTCTATCTCTAATGAGTAATCTCCACCAGAGCCAAGGTTCTCACTTAACCTTTCAGCTCCGATACCAACTGTGACGACCCACCCTTCTACTACCAGAAAGACGTATCATCATTAAGAAAGAAAGAGGTAGAAATAGAAAAGGAAGAGAAAGAAAGAACAACAATCACGGAATCTCACAACGGAATGGCATAAAATATAATACATCACATAACAATTTCATAGTTTTACAAATTTCAGAGTTATACAATATTTTACACTTGACAATTTTATATACATTAGTCACTACATACATCACACTATATATCATACTCTAACCAACACAACGGAACTATGTAGATATCTATATACGTCTGGCCTCCTGCTCCAAGCTCCTCCAGAACTCAACAATCCAAGAACCTATCACTTGGCTACTCGTAAAAATTTAAGTACCCAAGAGTTTATGAAAACACAAAATATAAACTCCGGGTCAGACATGGGTCTGGTATGAGTAAACAATTTAAGGTTGTTTAACTTGAAAAACATTTGAAAATAAAGGTATCACGTAAGACTCCCTACACATAAATACGGGTAAGTTTTTACCTTACGCTAACCAAAACATTTCATAGGAAATTCTGTGATATTATAATAGTGTCTAGGGTTTTCAAGTAAATAGAAAATAGCCGAAATTGTTACATTATTAAATTCCAGCTACTAGCCACAAAAGTGGGTAATACAATCAAAACCGTGGGCACTTATTGGAAAATGGATTCCATACAATGGCAGGGCTATTGGGGTACCACCCGTCACAGTACAGGGCCTAGATCACCGTACCGAGGAGTACGCCCGCTCCCCTACCACACAAGGCCGGAACCATTCCTTACTGAACAATCCCGAACAAGATAAACCCCGGCAGTTGTCGTGAACCAACCGCCCACACAGCCGAAATAAAAAGGGACATCTAGACAGGGGAAATATCTTGTCCTGCTTGGGCATGACCCACCTAACCTTGCTGTATCTCCCCTGTTTTAGCCATTCCCGGTTGATGAGGCTTGAGGCTACGATTACCTTTAGAGAAAAATTTCCATAGAATGCTCATCGCCCGCCTGACGATGTGCTGAAAGCATTCAATCCATACAAGTTCGTTCCGGGTTCGAACGAAACCAAAGGCATTATCTCGTTACACTCATTTTGGAATCACCCTCAGAGTTAACGACGACAACCCTTGCATTTTGAATCTTCATCTTCACATCAGATTGACGACCTATCGTTAGTTTGGAAGTCGATGTGGTTTTCGGATGTCCAAGTGTGGAAACCCGATCCCGGTCTCATTGAAATCCAAAACGTGTCTTTTAGGGCCAAGTTGTTTTAGAGTTTAAAACAATTCAATTTCAATTATCCATATACACATAGATAGATAGTTCACAATATCACAATAGATAACCAACATTATAAACAGATAATCAATTATTATCATCACAACAGATAATTCATATTTTTATCATACTACAATCAAGCATACATTTCATACTGCATCATTTATCTTATACTAGCAATCTCAAACCATTCAAACAAATAATATCATCCATCCATACATAAGCAATCATATCAGCTATAATTAATTTAAAATGAATTAAATTAATTATTTGCATCTCTAATTAATTTAAAGTGAATTAAATTAATTACTTAACCATTTTAAGTCTTGCTTATATAACTATTAATCATTTATCAATCAATTAACAAATTCATTCCACTCAATCACACTTGATTAATTAACATTTAATTTTATTCAAGTAACCATCTTTTAATTATTTTCACAAATTAATTATCTTATCTAAAAAGAGAAATTACCCTTATATTACAAATATTACATTACTTCTTAATTACATTAATTAATTACTCTTTAATCTCTTATTATTAACTACATTCATCAATGATTTCTAATTACATTTTAAATTTCATTATCCTGTATTAAGTTAAATTACCTTAAGTAATTAATCTTCAATAACTATATTTATTAATTCCTCTTGATAAATATTATTCACTAATTAACCACCTTTAATTACTCTTATCACATCACTTAATTACTCCTCAACTGAGTATCAATCCCTTGATTAATTGCCCAAAGTAATTATTCTCAAATTACTTCCACTATTAAATTATCCTCAGTCAATTTCATCCAGTCATTATCATTAATTACTTCTTCAAATAATTATACTTATCATATCATCAATTTTTTTTTTGAATTAATTAAACTTAATTAATTTACTTAATAATACATCATAAACTTCATTAAATACAATAAGTAATTAATTCCCTTAATTACCAAATCACTTACCCCATTTTGTTTCACCTTAATTTCTTAATTAACTATTCTTTAATCATAAATCAACTTCTTAATAAAATTTAATTACCCATTTATTAAGTGCTATTTACTTAGTTCATTGTTTATTTATTCTTAATTAGATTACTTAATTAATTATCTATTAATTCATTCATTAATTATCATAAGTAGCTAATTACACTTTATTAATCACATAGTCATTACTTAATCCTTAATTACAATTGTTAAGTAATTATTCTTAATTAACTATTTATTTTATTTTAAAAATAATTTATTGACATAAACTTGCTCCACTTGATTAAACATTAAAAGTCTTCTTTAAAATTTTGAAAATAGAATGGACTACAAACTTTAATGTTAATCCATTTCATACTTAATTTAATTATTAAAAATAATAATTAAATGTTAAATACATGGTTACTTATTAACCTAATAGCTTAAAACTTGTATTTAAATCTGTTAAACATTCTTCTAGGTTTACTGTTAAAACAAGATTCACAAAACCTTATTATTAATATACTTCTTCCTGAGGATTATAAGAAACCCGAGTCCTCCCCTAAGAAATACCGTGTACACTTCGAGTCGTTCACCCTTCTTCCCCGGGTCTTCCTGTACACTCCCCTTCTTCTTCTTATTTTTTTTTAGTTTCAAGTTAAATTTACAGCCTTAGGCTAAAACAACGCTCGCGATAAAAACTCGAAGCTGCCCTCCATTTCACTCGAGCACGACACGAGAGAACGTCACTGACTTGACGCCATCTCACTCCTCCACGCCGTGCACGTGCACAGCGCCTCCACCCAACTTCGACGAACACCAGCGACTCAGACACATCACCAAACACGCGCATATTCGAAACCCAAAATCGAATTGTCTTCAGGAATGTCGAATAAAAAAAAACAACAGTCGACCCAGATGCCGAGCTCAACCCCTTCAACATAAACAGCTCGTCACCGCCGCCGTGACCACCAGAAGCCCTCAATTTTTGGCCGCACCTCGACAACACGCGATCCTTTCATTCCCCTAAGTTTCAAACAACTTGACCTTCCATGGATGACGAACTCTTCACATATACAGGCAGGACAAAATTTTGAACAAAAACCCTACATTGATCTCAATCCCCTAATTCACTTGATATAAAAACTATCTGATAATTTTTACGTGCTCATCAATGTTTAAGCTTGCTTCAATCCAAATTTGAGCATTTATAGTTGATTAAATCACTGGATATTGATAAAAATACAATTTTCATTCACTTGAGTACTTCTCCTTCATTACTACACTAAAAATCTTTCTATTTGTTTCAAAAATCATCAATTTACATAAGGATTCAAAATATAAACCCGAATCAATAATTTACAACAGCCGACTTTTATCATCTATCACTTGATTAACTGAATATCCATATCACAGTGACATATTTTATAAAATGGTTTAATCAACCTTTACAAAAACTTAATTTAAGTTTTATATCTTATTTTGTTGAAAATCAAAGCCTATCCATGATTTAAATAAGGATGGTTAAATTTTAGCACAATATAGGCAAATCCAGAACCAACTACAGGAAAACACAGAAAGTCACACAACCTTTTACAAACTGTAGTAAACACAATCCAAATTATCAATAAAGTTTAAATTGTTTTAACTTAAAACTTTTTTTTAAAAAAATGTTTACTCACAGAAAGTAGTTGAAACAAAAAGCACAGACTTTGTTGAAGAACTGCAGTTCGAATTTCCTGAAGCTCTTTCTGTTTTGCTGTTGAGTTTGTTTGAATTTTTTTTTCTTTCAGGTATACTATGTTACTGACTAAACTAAATAAAAGATGAATACCTATATATATATAGAATATAAGAAATTATGTATGTATGGAAAAAGATTATTACCAGGTAGGTGTTATCTATAAGTACATTGTTTAATTTTGTTTTATCAGGCATGCTTCTTATATATATATATATATATATATATATATATATATAAGGCTGATATGATTTCTTGACTTTGACCCAAATGTTTTGCTGAGATGCCAAACATTAAATGCTAATGTACTAACTGTCTACACTTAATCCATTAATACATATATTTTTTGATCACTTGCCTGCAAAATCTCCTACAGGTTATACATAATACATATTTACTTACTGGCAACATATTGCTTATGTACATACTATCCTCTGTTTTATGTATTTTGATCAGACCTATTCACTGCAAAAATAAAGATTTGTAAATATCTTAAATAGGCACAAAGATATGCTCGAACAGAGGAGCATTAATTTATATGTTGCTTAATTTGTTTACATAATCATGACTAATTGGAAATATAGATTTGGCATGAAAAGTACATTTGTAAGTAAGCTTGTATCTGAAGATATTTGTCAGGTTTCTTGTATATCATAATTATATTTAGCTGAGTTGATAGAAATTTACATTTTGTTTGCCTAATAGGTTAACATAATTATGATTTGTTTTGCTGTGTGAATATGTTGTATGTACCATACACTTATGAAGGTAGGCTTGGATTATGAATGAAGATATGTTCACATATCATAATTAGGTTTTGCTGTAGATACATAGATATCAGTATAAAAATGTTTGTTTTATATATGAAGATATGTTGTATTGTTATTTATTTCCAGTTTGAATAATATACTGCATATGTTTGTATTATACACTTGTATCTTGATTTTGACTAAAAATATTTAAGTTATATTCAATGTGGTGACTTACATTAGCTTTATACATTTGTTTGTATTTGTGTTTTAGCTATAAATATTGAAATTATATTTTCATAAGTTACTTACCTATATTTAAATTTACTTCTATTTGTACTTTTCTATCATTATTTAAATTAAATTATATACACATATTCGATTTATGTTTCACATTTATATTTTACATTTATATTTTATTCTGTTAAGAATTAGATTTTAAATTTAAACATAATCATCCATATGTATATTTCCAAATGTAAGCAAAGTACGGTATTTTAATTTAGTTATAAAAGGTAAATATTATTAAGAAGTTTTATTTAAATTTCCAGGATCAAATTTTCTTTTAACAAAAACAAATTTATATAAACAAATAGCGATTATTTCCAAATCATATTCATTTGAAAATAAACCAGTTCACACTTTATTTAATTTGGTTAAATATTTATTAAAATAAACAGGGCCAAAATTCAGGGTCGTTACAATAAATTTTAGAAGCCTTCAAATTATTTTTAACAGACTTAAACTTCAAGATTCAACAATTTACTTAACTTCTAATTATTAAATTCTATTATTTAATTATCAAATAAATAGCGATATTTGTAATTCAAGTTAAGATTACTCTATTGAATATTTAAAATCAATTAAATATTCCGATTTATTAAAAATTCCGGGTCGTCACATTCCTCCCTCCTTAAAAGAATTTCGTCCCCGAAATTACCAATTAGGAAGAATGGTCCAATACCCGTTTATTATTTTCCTAAAATCAAACAGTTTTTAACAATTCAGCATCTCACCAACTATCTTCTTATAGAAGACCCATTATTATTCTTATTAACTTTCCAAACCCTCCCAAAATTTTCAACTATTATCACTTGCTCAATCATTCAAATTTCAATTTAAACCAAATTTTGAACTATCAAAATTATCTTAAAATTTTTCCAACTCTCTAAATTTTCGAAATTTTTTGCCAGCGTCTCCTTTGCGCGGCTAGCTCGGTACAACTACAAAAGGCCTCTATGGGCTCCCAAATTCCAAAAGAAAACAAAAGGCCAAGTGGCTTGATCAAAAACCCAATCAAATTTCATACCAAAATTTAAATACATACCTTTTTGTCGGGCAATTCAAATTTATCTTTTGAAACCAAAACCAATTCTCCTTTCCCTTTTATAATACCTGCATATCCTGCTTAGTACTAATATCCAATCACAATATTCCAAAGCATTATATCGACTTTCTCACAAAATGCCAATATCTATTCATTCAAATATTGACTTAAATTATATTAGTAGTATCAATTTTCATTTAAGAATTCACCATTCTCTCTTAAGTTTAGTATAAGCATTTATATGCTTCTTATATTTATTTTCATCTTACCACTTTAGTTTATGTCCAATTTTATTCAAATTGATTCTTTCATTTACATACGAATTCAATTTACCTTTAACTTTAAATATTGAATTTTATTTTCTATTTATAACTAATTCATATCATTATTTTAAATTGGTTTCATTTACTAGTTTATTTTAGTTTCCAATTTAAATTCATTTTGTCGTTAACAAAATTTTCCAAAATTTTCCAAAATTTTCTAACTCCCAAAATTTTCAGAAAATTTTGGCAGAGTCCCCTTTGTACGGAGGAGCTTTTGCAATTTGACAAAGGATATATATATATACACACACACACATCGACCCACCCGGTCGGAAAAACCGAAAACAGTTCATATTTCCTATTTTTATTGCGTAGGCATACCTTATTTAGCATTTTAAGCAAGCGGCTTATTATTTTTAGCAAATAGCACAACCAAATCCAGCGACACGGCTCCCAGGTACCTGTACTTACTCAATTTAAACATGTAAGTACCAAATATATGATGTTTAACAGCATATCACTTATTTGCAATAGTTAAAACATATGAATTCTAAAAGAAATTCACACCAAACATTTTTCCGTAAGCAATTTATATAGTTTCCATGCTAATTCAACTGTTTCAACTTATTCATATCCATATTCATTCAATTTGAATGGTTTTCAATCCATTCGTATACAACTTCATCAATTTGAATGGTTTAAAACTCAATCGCTTACATTTATTCATTTTTTAAGCAAACTGAACTCATATTTAATTCAATTACTCTCAAAATCAATTTATTTTACTCTTATCAATACATAGAATTTTAATTATTTCCATTTTCATCCAATGACAATTTATTCCACGCAATTTGACGAGATCTATGTGAATAAATAAGTATTATGTTTTATAACCAATTTAAATGGATTTCAACTCAATTTATACTCAATGCTATTGCATTTTCAATTTATTCACAATCCATATATTCTCATTTACATTGCATTTTAAATTTTGAATACATTCACTTGCATTTCATTTTATTAACCAAACCAGTTCATTCAAACCATTAACAATTTAGGTTCATCTTCATTACCAATTAAATTTCCTTTTTATTTTAATTCATTCACGACCATTTATTTAGCATGACCCATTCCAAGCTTGCACATTACTACCCATTCCCGAATTAATTCAAAGCAAGCTTTAATTTAATGGTCTTCCAATTTTACTCGTACTCGAGCTTCTAATTATTCTTAACTTAAGTTAATTTACTCAATTTATTTCACTTCAAACTTAAGTTCACTTCCATTTGATTCTTATTTATCCATCCCTTTATTTATTCAATAAAATTAGTTTATCCACTCAATCCATTTGAATTTTCATTTCCATAAATATTATTTATAACCCACCAAATTCTATTTCGATTCAAATTTATTTTTACTTGATTTAAATCCAACCCAATATCATTACACTTAGTTTTAAGTTGAACTTAATTCAACTCTTCCATTTGTTTAGCTTAAGCCAATTTACTTCATTTTATACTTAAGCTCATTTCATTTTACAATTTAATTCTCTCAATTTAAATCACATTTTAAATTTGCAATTTCATTTGATTGGTTATTATATAATTTAACTTTCCGGATTCAACTCATTCGATTTATTACCTGGTTATTTTCCAATTTATTTCTGCTTATTTGGATTTTATTTACAATTTATACCATTACTATTTTAATCCAATTTCATTTTTATTCGATACATCCCCAACTATATTTTATTTGTTAACACTTCAAGTCAATTTTTTTATTTATAACTCAAGTTTTGATTCTACTATCCATTCTCAATTTACCACCCAATTTATTAACCACAATTTAATTACATTTACTTTACTGACAATTCGAGTCGAATTCATTTTATAACTTGAGTTTATTTCCAAACTTCGTCATAAACTCACAATTCAACTTCATTAACTAATTTATTATCTAATTAGTTCTTCCCCTGGTTAAAATTCAACACTTGATTTTTTAATTCCAAATATCACTTCATTTAATTTTCTTGGTTCAATTTATTTAATAATTCAAGTTTGGATTTTCTGTTCATTATCCAAAACATCAAACAATATTTATTTTGGATTTTCTATTCCACTTTCAAAATTTATAAGTCATAACTTATTATTTACACGATTCCATCCATTATAGGCTTGAATATATTATTCTTTTATCTTAACTCAAGCCTTATGCTTATTTATATCCCAAGCATTTTTTATTTCATGCATTATAATTCTTTTACACGTTATTCTTATTTATTTATTCCAATCACAATCCTTATTCCATTTATTTTTCATTTGTTCAGGTAAGAATTTAATTCCATTCATTAATTCAATTGAGTTCTCATTCCAATTCAATTTTACTTTAACTCAGATTTATTTAATCTCAATTCAATTTCAACTAAATTTTGAATACAACTGGATATTATTTTCAGCCTATCCAATTCATTTCCAATCCAGTTAAATTAAAAAAAAAATTATTCCCAATCCAAGTTAATTTCATTTTTAACTTTTCACTTTAAATTTACATTCCATTATTCAAATCTTATATTTCTTCCCGATTTAAAAATCATCTCAATTTATAAGCTTACAACATATCTCATCAGGATTTTTAAACACCCGGCTTTGGTTTCAAATTATTTTGAAATCCCCAACATCTCAGATCACATTTCTCAAAAGCCAAACCAATCCTGGTTTTATTCCTAACAAATTTCCTTTGAAATTTTCAAAAACAAATAGGTTATCCTGAACTAATCAATTTGACAGCAATTCATCACTTAGAAACTCGAAAATGAACATCGATGATGCCGCATTCATCACCGAAGTTATTTTCTAGCGACTGAAGCGAATTTAATGCTATATTCCTCCCAAAATTTATTTGAAACAATTTCCTTTCAGAAATACCCCAAAAACAACAATGTACTATTTATCTTCAAAATACTTCGATAAACATTTCCAAATCCCCAGGATTTTAAATTTCTAAAGCCTGCTTAATAAATTTTACTATAATTCATTTGTACAGTTTATGCTTATACAAATTTCCATTTAATTGTATTTCAATCCATAAATTACATTTATAATTCATATTTGTAAATTTCATTTTATAATGAATTTATTCCCTTAATTTTAGTTATATTTCCATTTCTAGTTAAATTTTCACTTAACAATGATAATACTTTAATATTATCATTTCTAACATCCAAGCAGCCATATATTAGCTAAATAGTTTACAAAAACTTTTATTTATATCAAAATATATTTTTGGCAAAATTATTTCATTTACCCACATTTAAAACAATACCGTGGGATTGTTCTATTCCAGTGTTTAGAAACCCCTTCAATACAGTTGCGCAGACTGTGTCGACGAAGTTTCATATGCCACTCAATAAACCAACCAACACAATATTAAAACAATTTATATTCACTAACAAATACGCACTCATATCTATTAATACGCTCAAACTCATTCTAGAGTACTATGGACTCTATTTTAAATGACTAATTCCCACCAGAGCCAAGGTTATCTCCAACCTAAGCTCTGATACCAAGTGTAACAATCCACAAATCCATACCCCTTGAGTCAACACTATTCTACAACAATCAACTCATATTGTACAGAAATACGAACCATTTGGGTTAAAGAAGAAGAGGTAGAAAAAGAAATATAGAAAACAACAACAGAATCTAACCATCGCAGCGGAATAAAATATAATAGATAATAAATACTCTTTACTCAAAACTTAAATATCTCTGTTTATATATTACATCATCAGAGTACATCAATCACAGCTCAACATCAATATCGTACAAATGGATACACAACAACTCAACACAGCGGAATATATGTATATAAACAAGTACGGGAGTACTTATCGTCATCTTGCTCGTTTCCTGAGCTCCACAGCATCATATCCTGTATGCTATAATACTCGGTCTGACCCGAGCATTACAGTTAAATAATACCCGAGTCAGTCTGGAATACCAGCGTGAGAAAATCACACTCAATTTATTATTAAAGTTTCAAAAATCATTTGAAAAGAAAAGCATCTCGTAAAACCACGCCACAAATAAACATGTCGGGTTTTTACCTTACGATAGCTAAAATAATTTTTATAGAAATCCTCTGATATTATAATAGGGTCTATTTACAAATATTTATAAAATAGCCGAAATTGTTACATTCATTAAACCCCAGCTACTAGCCACATAGTGGGTAATACAAACAAAACTCGTACAAGGCTCGTAGGGAGAATGGATTTCCAACTAATGACTAGGCACTGGGGGTACCACCTGTCACAGTACGGGGCCTAGATCACCGTACCGAGGAGTACGCCCGCTCCCCTGCAACACAAGACCGGAACTAACCCTTAATGGATAATCCCGAGTGAGATCACCCCACGGTTGGGATCAGCAACCGCCCACTAAGCCGAAATAAAAAGGGACATCTAGAGTGAGATGACCTCACCCTGCTTGGGTGCTACCCACCTAGCCTTGTTGCATAACCCCTGATTTTCGGTCATTCCCATTTGATGAGGCTTGAGGCTAAGCGTTACCTTTTAGAACATTTCACTTAGAATGCCCATCGTCCTCCTGACGATGTTCCGAAAGCATTCGTCCATACAAGTCCGTCCTGGGTTCGAACGAAACCGAAGGCACTATTCCTACTACATCCATTTTGGAAATATCCTCAGGATTAGTAGCGACTAGCCCTTGCACTTCACTGCTCCATCCTCGAATCCAAAATCGTTCTTCACAAAAACGTACAAACGGGATCGAAGTGGTTTTCGAGAAATAAATCTCGATCCCGGTCTCTTCGAAACGATCAACGCATTTATCCAATATTGATAGTCAGTGATTTAACTATCAATTAATATTCACAAACAACCATCAACCAATAATTAATTTCCCAAATTATTTATTTATCTCAAAATATCTTTACAAGATATATTCTCACTTCCAAATCCTTTTGAAAACAGTTTTCAAACTATCTTCTTTTTTTCCCAGAATAAATTTCGAGTATTTTCATTTCCACTGGAATCACCATGCACAAAACTAGATTTTAAATTAATTTAAAACTCTTTACTTTTAAAAATATACTTTTAAACATTAAAGTTAAAATTACTTTTAATAATTTGTTGAAAATACATACTATATGAATATTTGTAAATAAGGTTACTTAATAAAATATAAAACTAGATTTCTACCTTTAAAAACAAAATACTAAATTACTTCTTAATAATTACTGCTAAAATAGATTAAAAGAAAATACTTACTTAAGACTTTAAATATTAGAAATAGTAAATTTTACAAAACTTTCTTTCTTTAAAAACAACTTTAAAACATTTAATTTATATTTACAAATTTACTTTTAAAAAACGTGTGCTTGGCCATCTAGAGAAAAATTTCAACTTCAAGCACTTAAATCAATTTCCCCAAATTGATTTCCAATTTATTCCATTTGAAACAAATTTCTTTACTTATTAGTTTATCTCAAAATTCATTAATTATGGACTTTATATTTATTATTATTTTTTTCCGTTTGATTCTATATCATTCCACTAAAATATACCAATTTCAGCTTCTTCCCAATTTCTTCTGTGTTCTTTTCAATAAATTGAATCTTAAATTTTATGTAAATGTTTTAATCATACTGAAGTTTAAAATTCATTAATCTTCTGTTTATTCAAAATTTCCCTTCCATATACGGAATTTATTTATTAGAATTTAAAACCATTATTATTCTTATCCAATTCATTCCTAATTTCTTTAAATTTTCTATAATTATTTCACTTACCAATTTCTCTTCAGTTTATTTCCAAAATCCCATTCTATATCTCTTGATAATTTAGTGCGCTGGAACATATTCAGGTAAACCATAACATCCAATATTCCAATTGTCAATAATATTCATCACAGAATATAAAATAATCACAACAGAGGGTATTAAATAATTTAAATAAATGTTGAGGGATCCAGTTGGATCCCTCCAACCTGTTTTTCCTGCATCCACAGATGTTAGCACAACATAATATGCCAATTCCAAATATCATACTATATCACATAAATCAATTCAACCATCCAACAATTATTTAAATTTTATCATTAAAAATTTAAATTTAAATTCAACCTAGTGAGATTAACTCACCTTTGATTTAAAATTTGCAGCCTATTTCACTCTAGCTTGTTTCCATAATTTAAACATTGTATAAATGAAATTCCTGAATTTATTAACATTTAAACTAATCGAACAGTCCATAAGCATTTAATAATTTAATTAACTAGTAATTTATTAACCCAGTACTTCTGAAGTATGTTTATACATATTCACGATTTATTACTATTTGAATAAATCAAATAGTTGATCACCATTCACTTATTAAACTTTAACTTCTTCTTTGATTTAAAAATTTTAAATTAATAATTTCATTTGACAAATTATATGATTTTTTTTAGCAACCCAAAAATCAAACAAGTTAATTACAACAGCTTAAGTATCAAACCCATTCCTTTATAAAAATTCATTTATACATATTTAAAATCTAATTTCATATAAACCTCTAATCATTTCAAAATTTCTATATTTATTATATATATTTTTAAAAATCTGCAGTAAGTAACATTTATACATATATTTATAAATTAAGGAAAATAAATCGTTTATGAATTTACCGTAAATTTATTTCCTTTTCTGATATTCACCTGACTTCTTTTTTTTTCTCTGTACAAATATAAATATTTATTATTATTTTAATTTTTCTTTACTTAAGCTTTACTGAGCAAATACATATATATAAATTAAATTAAATTAAAACAAAATGTAAATTATACCTTACCACTCTACCAGGCTCGAGACCACCGAAGTCCAGTCACCTCCACCTGAATCCTACCCAAAACCAAGCCCTGCCTCGCAAACGCCTCTAGCTCCTCCCTTGCCTCCTTCGCCGAGCCACTGGATCACCATCGCGAGCTACTCGCGAAACCCTATTCCAGATCCACGTGCGCCTGAACGCAATTTCAAATCGCGTGTTCAGATGCGATATTCACTCCTCCTCCATCCTTTACAAGATCGAACCGACCGCCGACCCTTACTATGCCGCGACCTCCCAAAACTTCCAAGCGCCACACCTAGCTCTGATGTGGTTGAAGTCATTGACCCCTTCCTAGATCGTGTCCTCGATGCAATGTTTTTTTTCTTTTTTCGAACGATTCGATTTTGAACTGAAAGAAGAAGGGAACCTGTGAACGAGTTAAAGGGAAAGGGTAGTGTGGTTCTTTGTTTGCAATAAGTTCGGCCATTACTTTACAACGAACTGTCTTGATTTTTTTTCTCTTTTCGTTTGTTAATGACAGGAACTGAATTGAAGAAACGAGGAAGAAACTAGCAAATTTTAGAAGGAATGAGAAGTGTGCGATGGAAGATAAGAGTAGCGTGTTAAGGAATGAATAAAGGATGTCGTATACAAGAAGCTTGATTTATTAAAATAAATTCCATTAGATTATTATCAATTAAATGTCCAGCGCGTTTACATATCGTACACCCGCACACTAACTCCGATCAAAACGAAATTTAAAATCCGATAATAATTCAATATTACGGACTCAATATAACTGGTTTCGTCGAATTCCGAGACTGCGCCTCGGAAGGCTATTTTCAAATTCAATTTAAACGGTATAAATTTAAAACTGAATAAATCACTATTAAATTTAAATTTTTAAAACTTCTATTATCTTTAACAGTATCAATATAAATTTTATAAGCCTTCAAATTATTTTTAACAGACTTAAACTTCAAGATTCAACAATTTACTTAACTTCTAATTATTAAATTCTATTATTTAATTATCAAATAAACAGCGATATTTGTAATTCAAGTTAAGATTACTCTATTGAATATTTAAATCAATTAAATATTCTGATTTAAAAGGCTTAAAAATTCGGGGTCGTCACATTTACTATACATACACTTCAAATAGACCATCATACATATACAGTGGTTTTCCAAAATAAATATATATGGAACGTACTCAATATACTTAAAATTTACACACCTTGCTGAAAAGCAAAAGGAGACCGTAAATTTATTACCCACACTATTGATATTTATTCCCAACAGAAATGAACTATGCTATCCAATTTGCATCAAACTTAACTTATATTATAGTATAAATAATAGTTTATAAATTTTTTGTACTAGATCTTATAGGTATAACCACAACCAAACTTTAAAATATATGTACACAGCTCGCACTACAAATCATTAATATACATAACATATTTTCTTTTCTTTTTCAAAATTTTATTATTAATAATTTCTCAAAAATCCAATTCAATACATTAAATACCAATTAAAAATTGCTAAAATTTTATGGGTCGTTACAAGTTCAAATTTAACTCTATTTATTACCCAAATCATAGTTGTTTCATCTACCCTTCCAAAATATGGAAATAGCTACTTCTATAGTCAGAGTTTATAGATTAAGCATAAACTTAAAATAAGTACATTTATAGTATTAGTTTTTTAAAAATATTTTGAAAAACCTTTTCAAAAATAATAAGCATGCCACTCATATGCATAGTATACTTTCCCCGTTGATCGGGTAACCTAGGCTTTGATACAAATGTAACAACCCACCCCGAAACAGACCTAAATTACAACCCTAAAAGGGCCCATTGAAACTTGGATCCATTCTAAGGAAAGTTATTGGTAGTAAAAAGAAAAAACGTTGCAGAGCCATAACCAAACTTTCAGAACTCACTACGGATGGAACAAAATATTATAGCAAAGTGTGCCCATATTTTAAAAATGTAATAATACGAAACTCCATAAAAACCATAACATAATATCTGTTACAACAATTGTCTTAATACATCGGTACACATAAAACCAACTAATAATAACAAATACTGCCACAATCTAAGCTTCTCTACCTTTAAGCATCGTCATCGCCATCACTCTGTCCTTAACCTATGTTGTAACGAGAAAGGAGTCAGAACAACAAGTGTTTGTTGAATAAAAACCTCTAGTCTTACCTTTTCGTTACTTGAGCAGTATATTTAAAAATAAGAATATGTCTACGAACATAAAACCATCATGTTCATTTAATACTTCTTTAAAAGGAAAGGGGAACGGTTCGACCATTTAATACCTTCCATCCTAGAATAATGTTTCTAAAATCCCATATTCGAATCATACGTCAAAAATAGCGAATATTGTGAGAGATGGTACCCAAGCCACCTAATACCTTTTATGGGAAAATAGGCAGACTCTGGTCATTTAATATCGTAATTAAGGTAGACCCCATCATTTAATACATATTTCCAAGGGGTGCTCCTTAACGGTACTATCTATCTGACATCATACAGAATCTCTTAGGCCACTTAATACTTCCATGTGGAAAATAAGACGACTCTGGTTTTTTAATACCTTAATTAAGGCAGACCACATCATTTAGGACCTACTTCCCAATGTGGATCCCTGTAGAGATATCACCTAATGTGTCCCCTTAGCCATTTAATACTTTATTTAGGGAAAAGAGGTGGGTCCAACCACTTAATCCTCAAGACCCTGAAGCAGGCCATTTATCTTATAGCCCATACTCATAATGATGTCTCATATTAGTGTGTTATTCATAGGAAATAATAGTCTGACTAGCTAGGCAGATTTCCCCAATAGAATTTGGGACCAACTTCGCTTATTACAAATATTTGTCATAAGGATCTCTCACATCGATAAAAGTATACACAACTGCTGGTAGCCTCAAAGTGTAGGGCAGACTTCCATCATGTAACTCTGTTGGCCTCGCATCCTTATGACTTAGCCATACATCAATTACTCCACATACACACACATACACTCATCTCGCCATTTCATAAATATGGGCTTATAAGGAATCTTCCTTACTATGCCTTAAAATAAAAATTGGGCTATATAAGAGTTTTCTCTTATTTTCACATAACAATCAATTATCTTCCTAATAAGGGAAAATAAAAGAAAATAAATGCCTAATTAACTATGTCATATGCGCATTAATTATACGTTAATTACGCAATTAGAGATAAATAAATATTTGCGCCTAATAAATTATAAACGCAAAGATTTTATGCTCTAAACTAGCATTAAATCTCAATTCCCTAACCAAATATATTTAAAAGTCATTTTTCTTCAAATTCCTAAGATTACTTAAGTTTGTATTATCCTAAACAAGGAGTAAATATTCGTAACCAAACCTCAAAAAACAAACTTGTAAATAAAATAGAAACTCAATTTATTAACTAATTCAATGGAATATCTCTGTAACGGCCCGTTTTCCCATACCTTTTGAATCAACAATAAACCACACATGTCCAACTATAATTGTACGAATAAGCTGATCATTAAGGATAGAAAGAAAATAAAGAAAGAACAGAATCTCACATGAATGGAATAACATATATTATTTCAATAATAATCTTTACGGCGGAAAATTTTAAATATAATATCAGAGTCCAACCTAGATTCAGCCTGGACAGTTATAACACCTGCCTTACAAATGCTGAAAACAAAAAATAAATGCAATAGATGCAGCAGATAATAGAATACATCCATACGATGATGAAGATCTCCAGTTCTCCTCTGGAAACTCCAATCGTCTTTAACTCTACCTGAAACTACTTGGATCTGACCAGGGTATTAAAATACCTGGATCAGGCTTGATAAACTAGCATGAGATACTCGAAATTTTAAATGTATAAATCATGATGATGTTATCAAAACCTTTGAAAAGAAGGGTATCTCATAAGAACACGCCCACACATAAACACAAATGGATTTTTACCTTATGATAACCAAAACACTTTACACCCAAAAACACTTTATATTATTTTTAATGACATTCTTTTGAAAACACTTTCAAATAAACTTATTAAAATAAAGTATTAATTCCGGGAATTAGTCTGAGGGAATATATCTGGACTGGGTCACCGAAAGGGGGTAGCTGAAATGTTTGCAAGTCATTACAGCTATTTTGGGACTATAACAAAACTGTAAATATCGTATTGGAATAAGATTTCTTATATGATAGGGAACCAGTGGAATGATCAATATGTATCCACGGCTTACGTCCAAGACTCAAACGCCGTTATATAACAACACAAATGGCTAAAAGAGGGTACAATCTACGAATAACAACCAAGGACTCAGACTTCGCACATCCATATGATGACGCCCAGACGTATCACGTACCTATGGCTAAGAACATTTGATAACCCAAATCACTACTACCCGACATACGAATATACATCTGACCACATACAATACTATCATAACCAGGGTGTAAGGCTCGTGAGGCTACGATCAATTTCTTCAAAGCCACGCTTTTCATACAAAACCACGCTTTGATCATAACAGGTTCCTCTTTGAATGCCACACTGCCATTCCTTTGATCACTATTTGACTCGCACAAGCATACAACCTCTGAGCTCTTATGTCTCAAAGAAGGGTGTTAAGCTAAGAGAAGTTGCTTTCTCCGCCACCAAGAAGATGTACATTTGTAAACTTCAAACATTGTGTCTCAGAAATGCAATGACAGACATTTGTCCATAAAAGTTTGTTCTATGACTGAACAAAACCGAAGGCACTTTTCTCGACCAATACAATGCAAGAAGCCCTTATAGTTCGAAAAAAATCTCCATAATGAGGAGACCACTGCTATAAATTACTATATAATAGGAGCGGCCCAAAGCATATCAACAAGCAGTCCTCACGCTATGAAGATCCACAGTCATCAATAATCATCATTGTAAGGACCCGATTCTTCGACTTTCGAAAACTGACATCAATACGTTCACTGTATCAACTGCCGAGCAATCGAATGACGGAAAACCGAACACTTAGGGTTTTAAGAAAAAGAAAGAAAAAGAAAAAAGTAGAAGAAGAGAGAAAAGATAGAAAATAGAACGGAACTCAACACGGAACAGAAAGAAATAACAGAACAATATTAGAATCTCTCAATTGCAGCGGAACAACATATAATAAATAAATGAATAATCTTTAAACAAAGAACTATACCAGTTATTACATTACATCATATCATCAGAGTGTACAACAACAAACAACAACAAACAGCGGAAAATAAATACTATATACTAGTAATACGCCATGCCATCTATCTTGCCTCCAGCAACTCCTGAATATCCAGAATATCCTGATAAAACCTCTCTCTTGACTGCCCGTGTGGAAATTGGTGGGCACCCAGAGTTTAGGAAGGAAAACAATAAACTCCGAGTCAGTCATGTGACTGGTGTGAGAACTCAAAATAGTTTATTTATCTTTAAAAATCAAAATAAAGGAATATTTTTAAAGTCAATTCGCAATGCTTTTAAAAATGAGACTACCATAAGGCCTCTCGCACACACACACATGCAAACGCAGAATCGGAGGAGATTTCTCCTTATTATAGTCAAAGATGCTTGATACGCATTAAAAAGAAACATTTGATATTATTACTAGTGCATAGTGTATAAAACAATTTCGAAAGTAGAATATAAATCTTAGCCAACATACGACCATTATCGTATGCCTACTATAGCTACCATCCAAACAGTGGGGCGCCACCATAAGTGAATGATAGGTTCTACAACTAATACCGTAAAAGATCGTATTGTTTCTTTGGATTTCCAACAAATGGTCAGGCCAAGGAACTTTCCATTGCCACATGAGAACGCCTCTGGAAGGACGTCCCCGAGAACCAAACCGGATCTCTGCCAACACAAGGCCGGGTTACCCCTAACTGGGTAACTACTGACACGAGTATGCCATCCCCCGGTCCTTTGGGACCTTTAACCGAGCGCTCGTAACCATCACCACTCAATCATAATTAAAGTGTTTCAACATGAGTAAGTATCTGGGCTCCATACCATGATACCACCCTTTTCCAGAAGGAAATGCACATACCCCAAAGGGAGCTACCCCTCACAACCTTGCTGCATCTTTCCTGTTTTGACCATTTCGGGGTGTCAGGCTCGACGAAGTCGCGTCCAACAAAGCCACGCTTTATACAAAAGCCATGCTTTGGGTCAACAAATGATCATAGAAATGATCACAAAGATAAACGATCAAACAAATGATCATATCACAAATGATCAAACAATGATCATTTCACAGCAACACTCAGCATGTCACACTACCAAATTGGGAATATATTGCTAATAACCATCAACTATATAACCTCTGAGCTCGTACGTCTCAGAGAAGGGTGTTAAGCTAAGAGAATAAATTCTCCGCCACCAACAGAAATATATTTGAAAGAAATCAGCTTTATATCTCAATTTGTAATGTCAGACATACAATCCATACAAGTCTGTTCCGGGCTCGAACAGAACCGAAGGCACTTACAAATAAGTCCTTGCAATCCGGACATTCACTAATCACTTCCGGACTTCCCATCACATATGGAATTTCTATACCAGGGCCATTCGGTGCAGAAACATTCGACGGTAATCCTTCCGTTTTCAAAAATATCCGGTGTTTAACACCGGTCATCAATGCTATCCATTACGTCATATCACTATTCGGAATGGGTAATCCGAATAACGAGCGCAATAATTTAAAAATAAGTGTGGCATTCAAATTCAGCAAATCACAACAAATACCTATTCAAAGGTAAATATTGATAGTCGGTTATTGTACTATCAATGGATATGCACACATCACCAGATTCCAAATAATTTTCCCAAATTATTTATTTCCCAAAAATATCTTTACAAGATATATAATTTCCACTTCAACCATTTTGAAAACAAATTTTCAAATCACTTTTCACTTCACCACTTTTGAAAACAAATTCCAATCACTTTCCTTATGCGAAATACTTCCATTTCAACATGGTTTATTTAAACCGATTAAATAAATCCTTAACGATTTACTTTATATTTACGTTCCAAATTCGTAAATTTATTCCCATACTTCAAAAATAAATCAACGTTTATTTTTAAACAAATTCCCCTTTTCATTTATAAATTCCATAGTGAATTTACACTCCAAAATATTTATGAATAAACGATTTCAATTATTCATTTTCAATTTATCTTCAAAAAGATAAATTCTCAAAACGTTTCATTTCACATTGGAAAAACATTTCCATACCTATTTATTAATAAGTAATTCACAAATCTCTTTTATTTTCTACCATTGGAAAATATTCAATATACTTAAATCGAAATTAAGTATATATTTCATTCTTTTAAGGAAATCATTCTCTTAAACATATTTATTTGGGCCAAAACGAATGTTGTGTAAAACATCGTTACGACAACCCAAAATCACTAGTATAGGGATTCGAAATTAAAATAGATATATAAATCCCAATACTATGCCAAACATTTCCTTTCGGAAATTATTTACTATAACAACAGTGTTATAGTCCACCATTTCCTTTTATTTCTCGAAAACGTCTATTTCAACAATGAATGTTGAAATCTATGGTTTCGAATCTCAACACATTTAAAAACATCGTTAGATCGTTTTAATTTTATTTAAAACATCACATCCAAAACATTTTCTTTAACATATTATTCACTATTCAAAAATGTGAATATAGTACGTTAACCAATTTCATCATTTCTATTCATTTTATTTCAAAGGATTATTCACTCTCTAAAATGTGAATATAACTCCATAAATAAGATAACAATTTACTTATCAAAATAAGATGTTTGCGGATTTATAAAACAACGTTTATAAATTCCTTTATTAACCTATTCAATTCATAACTCAATTATATACTAAAGGTTCACCTTATAAGTTAAATACTTATAATTTATTTGTTTACAAAATCGTTCTTTTAAACTTCATAATTATAAATCTTATAACTTATAAGATTCATTTATTTATCCAAATCCATTCCTTGAATAACTTTATAAATTTTATAAACCTACTGCTTATAAAATTCCATTTATAACTTCACCGTTTATAATCCTATAAATTTCATTCATTTATGAAATTCATTTACAATTCATTCTAACACTTATAAAAACTCGTTTTATAATTCAAATATTTTAATTTACAAATTATCAATTTATAAATCTTTTATATAAATCAATTTATATTATTATTTCAAAACGTCTTTAAAGTCCTTTATAATTTCATCATTTTGATTTATAAAATAATTAAATTTTATAAATCCTATTTTTAAACTTTTCACAATAAATTCAAAAATCCCGATTTAAACCATTTTATAAAATCATTAACCCCATTTTTTCAAAAATAAACTTTTAACTATTTTTCTCAAAAATCTTAATTTTTATAACATAAAAATTTACAACGGTTATTTATTTAAAATGAATTAATTCCAAAAATATTTTATAAACGTATACTTTCAAAAATCACTTTAAAATCATTTTAAAATTCCAAAATTTGGCCCAATGATGCTACATACAAAATAGACAATCACGACAACAACGACATCATATATCGTATATGATAATCAACGAATACCAAAATATCCATAATCAAATAAATACTGTTGAGGAATCCAGTTGGATCCCTCCAACCTGTTTTCCTGCATCCAAAGATATTAGCACAATACCAATTCCGTTCCAGTACGAAATTATCGCGGTATATAGGATTTAAAATATTATCCGCTTAATAGGCGGCGCAATAGGGTCTCATCCGCTATATACTGCGGGAAAATCAACTCCAAGTACATAAATAATACCAATTTCACTGTTTATGAAATATTCGCGGTATATGTTTTTAATAAATAACATCCGCTTACTAACGGCTCATAATGTCTATTTTAACAATCAATAGATAACAATCATCATTCAAACATGCATTCAAGAATTTTAAATATAACTATTTAAAATTAAAATCGAAACTGATTCGATTGAGTGAGAAGTTCTCACCTTGATTTCAATTTCGTTTTAGCGATTTATTTCGAATAAAATTAAACGAACGTTTAATTTTACCCGAAATTTTCACTAACTCCAAACGACTCCAATCCAATTCCATAGCGTAGTGCTCGTCGATACGATTCCAACGCAACTGGTTTCGCGCATTTTCGACCTCGTATGAAAAAGATATGATTTTTACAAGTTTACACAAATTTATATTTACATATTTACAACTTTTATTTTATAATTGACCTAAATGAATTATGGCCGTAGGATCTCACCCTCCCCATCATCAGGCTGCACATATCCCTTCCCCTTTCTTCTTCGTTCACGCGCAACCTCTTCCAGTAAAATAGCCGAACCCATATCAACCCCTAGGGTTAAATTATACGACCTCCACGTCAACTTCCAAGTCGATCAGGTTACTACATCTCAAAGCCCACCTCGAGAGCTTCCATCGCCGTGAGTATAGGCCAACTCGGTCGCGCCATCTGCACGAAAAACGAGGCCGAACGCATGGCCTTCAAGCTCCATTTTCCGTTGATTCGCTAACTCATTTTCGATCTCAGCCGTTGAAGTTGTAGCTCGTGATGTGCTCTCCACTTTTGCAGTTGACACTTTCTCGATTCGATGTATGGATTTGGAGAAAATGGAGGGAGAAGTAGAGAAGATTTCGGCCATTCATTGCTATTGGAGGCGGCGGCTCTGAAGCAAACCCTAGGCCTTTATTTTTGTTGCAAATATGAAGAGTTGGGGCTTTTATAGAAAATTTCACCAATTACTATTCACCCGGAATTTTCCGAACTCCAAACGAAGCGTGCCGGTTGGCGTTCCTAAGGTTTACCCCGCGTTCCGAACACAATGGAATGTGTTTCATGAGCTAATTCGGTCATCTGTGCGAGTTATGGCTATAAACGTTCAATTTAAAATTAAACCGATTAAACGATTTTCTAGGCGTTTTAGCTTGCACCGGAAAAACGGTAAATCCGATTGACACGAAATTTGAAACCATACAATAATATCACATTACGGATCCGATGAAACTTGTTTCGTCAAAATCCGAGACTGTTTGGAAAATGGCTATTTTAACTCGCCAAATTAATATTAAAAACAATTTCGATGCGTTTCGAGCTGCCACGATCAAACGATAACTCCGATTGCTACGAAAATTGAAATCCGGTAATAACAAACTATTACGGATCCAATGGAACTGGTCTCGTCCAATTCTGAGACTGGTCGAAAAATGGCTAATTTCACTAGTCAATTAAATATTAAAATATTCAATTTTCACAAATAAACTTTTAATTCGATTTTAAAAGTTCTAAAATATCGTTCTAACTCCAATATGACATAATAAAATTTTACAAATCATTTTCAATCATATTTAACCCAATTTTCAATTTTTTCTGTATTTTCACATATTAAATTATCGATTTAATTATTCAATTAAATCCAATTATTCAAAATAAAATTTATTCGACTAATAAATTCACTAATTAATATTTAAAATTAATTAAATATTCAAATTTAGTTAATTGAAATTCTGGGTCGTTACATACTTCCCCCCTTAAAAGAATTTCGTCCTCGAAATTACCAAGTAAGAAAAGTTACAGAATCTATTAACTTTCCAAAAATTCATAATTAAACTTCTTACAAAATCTTTACTAAGTTTTCAAATCATACTTAGTTATCTTTTCAAAAGCAACTACTATTGTTTAACTTTCAATTCCAAATCAAAATCATAGTTTTCAAAATTTTCCAATTTTCTCAAATTTTTTCTAACCCCTTAAATTTTCGAAACAATTCGCCATAGTCTCCTTTGCGCGGCTCGATCCGAAAAAAAATGACAGTATATATATCACCAATATACATCTCATCAAGTGATGAGGCATCCTGCCGGGAAAAAAAGTGTAAAAGTACGATATGTAATCCGAGCTATGTACCTTATTTATTATTAGCGAGCATAAACGGCTAATATAGCGCGAAAGCGAGCTCCAAATGCGAAGCAAACGCGATCCGCACCTACTAAACACTCAACAAACAGATGAGAAACATGTATATAGACAATAGTATCGATATACAACATATAGCAACATAATAACTATAAATAACTATATATGCCAACATAGCAAATGCAGTAAAAGCAATAAATTCAACCATCAACCAACTATCATTCATAACCGATAAATATTCATTCATATTCTCATTAATATTTAATGAAATGATTTTCAATTAAATCACATTTGATTCATTAACAGTGGATGTTTTTATGAACATTCATTCATATCCAATTTCAATTAGTTTATATTCACTAATTCATATTCAAGTTGGTTCACTTCCAAATCAAATTCAATTCTATTTAAGATTAACTTAACTTCCAATTGAATTCCAATTACTTTAGCTAGGGGTGGGCGCGGTCGGTTAACCGATTCAATCGGTTAAATTTGTCGGTTAACTGTAAAAAAATTACCGGTTCGGTTAACCGATTTTCGGTTAATTTGGTTCTGATTTACCGACCGAACCGGTTAAAATTAGCCGCGGTTAATCAGTTAATTTAACCGGTCAAAATAAACGGTTAACCGATGATCGGTTAACCGTTTATTTTGATCAGTTAACCAGTTAAAATAACTGGTTAACCGATCAAATAGCAACATATATACACTTGCAAGCATTAAAAACATGCATGCATGCAAATAATCACAGTTTCAGACATACACTTGCAAGCATTAAAAAAAAGCATACATGCAAATAATCACAGTTTCATACTTCATTTCATATGGTACAAAGCATCACTATAGTAAGCTAATTGCAATTGCAACCATAGTTCAATTCATGCATTCAGTTCTATGGTTCATATTTCTTCACTTTAGTGTCATTCTCCTCTCTTACTTCATACATCACAACCAATTAAACATCATTACTGTGGTTGTATTACATTTGTAATTCAGTCCAACGTCCAAACAGTGAATGGGAATACGTTAATATAACACTCTCCATTCTTGGTTCTTCAACATCAGTTTTCATTCTTCAAGTCTGTCCAAACAAAGGTAAACATGATAATTTAGCAATTAACTAAGGCATACAAGTGTAAAGTGAAGACATGTACAATTATAGAGAACTGAATATTGAACTTAAACATACATCTTTCAATTTAGTTCAGACTTCAAATATAGTCTGCGCCTTCTATTAATTAACTAGTCTGTTCGTATTAAATATGCAAGGCATTTTGCGGTGTTAATAGACATTGCGGCATATATTGTTTCTCATTAGAAATGTATTAAATATTCTTTATTTTTTCCAACTTGTTGTATTCATTATGCCTTACTTAACTTGAATTACATATTTCAAAAAAATTTGCTACATCAACCCATATAATAAATCTCTTCTCTTACCTAATCAACAAAGTATAGTGCTAAATACTAATAATTGATAGACTATAATGTCCAGAGTGTTTTTTGCAACTACTTTTGGACGAATAATTTTATTACACAGTTACACGTTTACTTTAAATTTCAAATATAGTCTGCTTCTTCTTCCTAAGGTTAATATTGACTAAAAGATTTAACATTGACTATTCTAACATGTACTACTAATATCATAGGAATTAATATTGATGTCAATCCTTGCTTAATGCTAAAATATTTTGTTAAAAAGGTACTACTGAATTAACCAAAAAGTATGGATTAGATAACTGAAGCTTATATATTAATTAAAGCCAAAGTTATTTTATGATTTTTATACTCCATCTTTTGTGCTAACTGGTTAAACGCCTAGTACATGTACAACTTTGTGCACTGTCATCATTGATAACAGAAATAAATACAGCAAACAACAATCACTACATGAAAACACCATTTCCAAAAGCACTATTAACTACAAAAAACACTGCTCTCACCTTCAATACCGATTCACATATTGACTCTTGTGCCAAGCACGATTTCTAAACTATTAATCTAATGCATAATTGATAGTACCTTTCTTGTTGCTGATGTTAATAATTGAAAGAGATGAATGGCCAAAATGTGCAAACCAAAAGTTGTTTAATACTATCCAAAATTGTTTAATTGCTACCCATGTTGATCGTATGCAATCCATAGTGTTCCTCAGATCCATCATATTTAATACAATCCATTAATCTATTTCACTAGTAGAATACTATTATTGATCACAGTACAAGTTTTATGGATGCATCAAACATTGACAGCAAATAAATGGTGTTTGGTACAGAATGCAAAAGGGAAAAAACTAAAAGTATGGTGCCTAATATCGTTCACATGTTGCCTTTGCAAAACTATCTTGTCGACAAGTAAAATGGTAAGATAATTGAATCCTCATGCACCTGAAGTGTTTATCTAGAAAAACTACCTAGCATCCAATACCTTGTTAATAGTAGATTCAATTTCCATAACAAGATAACAGGCAATTGGTTTTTTAAGAGAATCATGTAAACAATTACCTGAGAAACCACCAAAACCATATCACGAAGGGCATCCACTTGTTGATTGTTCTTTTGTGTTGGTGCTGGAGTTGAGCCAAAACATACATATTTTCCTCCTTGTTAAGGTGACAAATTGTCTAGCCTAGATTCATTCTCTTGCATTTTTCTTGAAAAGAAGCTCTCTTTATTTGCTGTAGATGCCTCTAATTGAGATCTCGTATAAATATCCTGAGTTGATTTTGATCTGGATGGATGCCCACTTCTCATTCCACATCCACTTCACGATTTGAAATATCCTACCGATTGATTTTGTTACACTCACTAAATCACAGGCACATGCAGTTCAAAAGAATTAATTCAAGGTAACTATACTCACATGCTTTCTCTTCCTTATTGACGCCATTGTTTTGTGCAACGATAGGAGGTCGACGCTAGCTTGACGTGTTGCGACTAATCAGGTCTAGAGCTTTCGATTAGCAGATGAAGATGAATACGTGAGCAGATCTAGAATTTTTGATTAGAAAATGAAGATGAGCACCGAAAGTTTTAATGGATTTAGAAGAATTAGGGGATCTAGGGTTTCTCGTATTTTTTTCCTTTGACTTTATCTGAATACTAAACTTAAAGAACAAAGACGGTGATAAGCAGGTCACAGGGATCGACATATGGGTTGCAATTAAATGAGCTAATAATTGGGCTGGGCTGCGTTATAAAAAAAATCAAATTTCTAATCAGTTAACGGTTAACCGACCGATCAAAATTTGTTAACCGTTAACCGAACCGAAAATGGTCGGTTATGGTCGGTCGGTTAACCAATGATGTCGGTTAACCGTATTTATCGGTTAAATCGGTTCGGTAGATATCGGTTAAATCGGTTAAGTCGGTTAAATGCCCACCCCTAACTTTAGCTTCCAATTCCGTTAATACTTAATGAATTATATACAATCAACTAACAACCATATAACAACCAATGTATATTAATTACAACCAAATTCCTTTGCTTATATTCATTCAATTTGGTTTAACACCTTTACTTTCAATTGGTTTAATTAAATTGATTTTCATTCAATTATTCAACTTTCAATAACATTAGATTTTAATGAATTAACACTTATATCCATTACTCCATATCAATTATTCACATTTAATTGATTAATATTCAATCCATTCATTCAATTCAATTTCTAAAGTTGAATTTCATTACATAATTTAAGTTCATATTTATCACTTAACTTTATTAATTTACTTTGATACCAATATCAACTTCATTCAACAACTCTTAAGTTATATTTCCATTTTACAAACATCTCTTGGTTTTACATAACTTAAATTTCCACTTATAAATCAATTCAGATTCCAATTCTAAAGTAAATTTCCATTTAACTTTAACCAAGGTCAAATTTCATTACTTATTCAAACTCATTTTTATTCACTACTCATATTTATAAATATATTCGCATAGTTTCACTTCTTATATATATAAATTTATTTCGCAATTGCAAATCACTTTAATTATAATTCAATTCTTATAATTCTTTTGTTAATACAATTATTCTTTTATTTAGATTATTCAAACAACTTAACAATCAACTTATATACACTTTAATAATTCTGAAAAATTATTCCTTTATATATAAAATATACTCAAGGTAAAATTATTTCATTTACCCAATTTAAAACAATATTGTGCCGAATTGTTCTATTCAAGTGTTTATAAACCCCTTCGGCATAGTTGTGCATACCGTGCTGACGAAGGTTCATATGCCACTCAACAAATCAATCATCACAATATAAAACAATTTTATATTCACTAAAAAATACACTCTCATAGCTATTATTACACTCAACTCATTCTAGAGTACTACTGACTCTATCTCTAATGAGTAATACCCAACAGAGCCATGGTTGTCGCTTAACCATATGCTCTGATACCACATTGTAAGGACCCGATTCTTCGACTTTCGAAAACTGACATCAATACGTTCACTGTATCAACTGCCGAGCAATCGAATGACGGAAAACCGAACACTTAGGGTTTTAAGAAAAAGAAAGAAAAAGAAAAAAGTAGAAGAAGAGAGAAAAGATAGAAAATAGAACGGAACTCAACACGGAACAGAAAGAAATAACAGAACAATATCAGAATCTCTCAATCGCAGCGGAACAACATATAATAAATAAATGAATAATCTTTAAACAAAGAACTATATCAGTTATTACATTACATTACATCATATCATCAGAGTGTACAACAACAAACAACAACAAACAGCGGAAAAGAAATATTATATACTAGTAATACGCCATGCCATCCATCTTGCCTCCAGCAACTCCTGAATATCCAGAATATCCTGATAAAACCTGTCTCTTGACTGCCCGTGTGGAAATTGGTGGGCACTCAGAGTTTAGGAAGGAAAACAATAAACTCCGAGTCAGTCATGTGACTGGTGTGAGAACTCAAAACAGTTTATTTATCTTCAAAAATCAAAATAAAGGAATATTTTTAAAGTCAATTCGCAATGCTTTTAAAAATGAGACTACCATAAGGCCTCCCTCACAAACACACATGGAAACGCAGAATCGGAGGAGATTTCTCCTTATGATAGTCAAAGATGCTTGATACGCATTAAAAAGAAACATTTGATATTATTACTAGTGCATAGTGTATAAAACAATTTCGAAAGTAGAATATAAATCTTAGCCAACATATGGCCATTATCGTATGCCTACTATAGCTACCATCCAAACAGTGGGGCGCCACCATAAGTGAATGATAGGTTCTACAACTAATACCGTACAAGATCGTATTGTTTCTTTGGATTTCCAACAAATGGTCAGGCCAAGGAACTTTCCATTGCCACATGAGAACGCCTCTGGAAGGACGTCCCTGAGAACCAAACCGGATCTCTGCCAGCACAAGGCCGGGTTACCCCTAACTGGGTAACTACTGACACGAGTATGCCATCCCCCGGTCCTTTGGGACCTTTAACCGAGCGCTCGTAACCATCATCACACAATCATAAATAAAGTGTTTCAACATGAGTAAGTATCTGGGCTCCATACCATGATACCACCCTTTTCCAGAAGGAAATGCACATACCCTAAAGGGAGCTACCCCTCATAACCTTGCTGCATCTTTCCTGTTTTGACCATTTCGGGGTGTCAGGCTCGACGAAGTCGCGTTCAACAAAGCCACTCTTTATACAAAAGCCATGCTTTGGGTCAACAAATGATCATAGAAATGATCACAAAGATAAACGATCAAACAAATGATCATATCACAAATGATCAAACAATGATCATTTCACAGCAACACTCAGCATGTCACACTACCAAATTGGGAATATATTGCTAATAACCATCAACTATATAACCTCTGAGCTCGTACGTCTCAGAGAAGGGTGTTAAGCTAAGAGAATAAATTCTCCGCCACCAACAGAAATATATTTGAAAGAAATCTGCTTTATATCTCAATTTGTAATGTCAGACATACAATCCATACAAGTCTGTTCCGGGCTCGAACAGAACCGAAGGCACTTACAAATAAGTCCTTGCAATGCGGATATTCACTAATCACTTCCGGACTTCCCATCACATATGGAATTTCTGTACCAGGGCCATTCGGTGCAGAAACATTCGACGGTAATCCTTCCGTTTTCAAAAATATCCGGTCTTCAACACCGGTCATCAATGCTATCCATTACGTCGTATCACTATTCAGAATGGGTAATCCAAATAACGAGCGCAATAATTTAAAAATAAGTGTGGCATTCAAATTCAGCAAATCACAACAAATACCTATTCAAAGTTAAATATTGATAGTCGGTTATTGAACTATCAACGGATATGCACACATCACCAGATTTCAAATAATTTTCCCAAATTATTTATTTTCCAAAAATATCTTTACAAGATATATAATTTCCACTTCAACCATTTTGAAAACAAATTTTCAAATCACTTTTCACTTCACCACTTTTGAAAACAAATTCCAATCATTTTCCTTATGCAAAATACTTCCATTTCAACATGGTTTATTTAAACCGATTAAATAAATCCTTAACGATTTACTTTATATTTACGTTCCAAATCCGTAAATTTATTCCCATACTTCAAAAATAAATCAACGTTTATTTTTAAACAAATTCCCCTTTTCATTTATAAATTCCATAGTGAATTTACACTCCAAAATATTTATGAATAAACGATTTCAATTATTCATTTTCAATTTATCTTCAAAAAGATAAATTCTCAAAATGTTTCATTCACATTGGAAAAACATTTCCATACCTATTTATTAATAAGTAATTCACAAATCTCTTTTATTTTCTACCATTGGAAAATATTCAATATACTTAAATCGAAATTAAGTATATATTTCATTCTTTTAAGGAAATCATTCTCTTAAACATATTTATTTGGGCCAAAACGAATGTTGTGTAAAACATCGTTACGACAACCCACAATCACTAGTATAGGGATTCGAAATTAAAATAGATATATAAATCCCAATACTATGCCAAGCATTTCCTTTCGGAAATTATTTACTATAACAACAGTGTTATAGTCCACCATTTCCTTTTATTTCTCGAAAACGTCTATTTCAACAATGAATATTGAAATCTATGGTTTTGAATCTCAACACATTTAAAAACATCGTTAGATCGTTTTAATTTTATTTAAAACATCACATCCAAAACATTTTCTTTAACATATTATTCATTATTCAAAAATGTGAATATAGTACGTTAACCAATTTCATCATTTCTATTCATTTTATTTCAAAGGATTATTCACTGTCTAAAATGTGAATATAACTCCATAAATAAGTTATAACAATTTACTTATCAAAATAAGTCGTTTGCGGATTTATAAAACAACGTTTATAAATTCCTTTATTAACCTATTCAATTCATAACTCAATTATATACTAAAGGTTCACATTATAAGTTAAATACTTATAACTTATTTGTTTACAAAACCGTTCTTTTAAACTTCATAATTATAAATCTTATAACTTATAAGATTCATTTATTTATCCAAATCCATTTCTTGAATAACTTTATAAATTTTATAAACCTACTGCTTATAAAATTCCATTTATAACTTCACCGTTTATAATCCTATAAATTTCATTCATTTATGAAATTCATTTACAATTCATTCTAGCACTTATAAAAACTCGTTTTATAATTCAAATATTTTAATTTACAAACTATCAATTTATAAATCTTTTATATAATTCAATTTATATTATTATTTCAAAACGTCTTTAAAGTCCTTTATAATTTCATCATTTTGATTTATAAAATAATTAAATTTTATAAATCCTATTTTTAAACTTTTCACAATAAATTCAAAAATCCCGATTTAAACCATTTTATAAAATCATTAACCCCATATTTTCAAAAATCAACTTTTAACTATTTTTCTCAAAAATCTTAATTTTTATAACATAAAAATTTATAACGGTTATTTATTTAAAATGAATCAATTCCAAAAATATTTAATAAACGTATACTTTCAAAAATCACTTTAAAATCATTTTAAAATTCTAAAATTTGGCCCAATGATGCTACATACCAAATAGTCAATCACGACAACAATGACATCATATATCGTATATGATAATCAACGAATATCAAAATATCCATAATCAAATAAATACTGTTGAGTAATCCAGTTGGATCCCTCTAACCTGTTTTCCTGCATCCAAAGATGTTAGCACAATACTAATTCCGTTCCAGTAAGAAATTATCGCGGTATATGGGATTTAAAATATTATCCGCTTAATAGGCGGCGCAATAGGGTCTCATCCGCTATATACTGCGAGAAAATCAACTCCAAGTACATAAATAATACCAATTTCACTGTTTATGAAATATTCGCGGTATATGTTTTTAATAAATAACATCCGCCTACTAACGGCGCATAATGTCTATTTTAACAATCAATAGATAACAATCATCATTCAAACATGCATTCAAGAATTTTAAATATAACTATTTAAAATTAAAATCGAAACTGATTCGATTGTGTGAGAAGTTCTCACCTTGATTTCAATTTCGTTTTAGCGATTTATTTCGAATAAAATTAAACGAACGTTTAATTTTACCTGAAATTTTCACTAACTCCAAACGACTCCAATCCAATTCCATAGCGTAGTGCTCGTCGATACGATTCCAACGCAATTGGTTTCGCGCGTTTTCGACCTCGTATGAAAAGGATATGATTTTTACAAGTTTACACAAATTTATATTTACAAATTTACAACTTTTAATTTATAATTGACCTAAATGAATTCTGGCCGTAGGATCTCACCCTCACCATCATCAGGCCGCACATACCCCTTCCCCTTTCTTCTTCATTCACGCGCGACCTCTTCCAGTAAAATAGCCGAACCCATATCAACCCCTAGGGTTAAATTATACGACCTCCACGTCAACTTCCAAGTCGATCAGGTTACTACATCTCAAAGCCCACCTCGAGAGCTTCCATCGCCGTGAGTATAGGCCAGCTCGGTCGCGCCATCTGCATGAAAAATGAGGCCGAACGCATGGCCTTCAAGCTCCATTTGCCGTTGATTCGCTAACTCATTTTCGATCTCAGCCGTTGAAGTTGTAGCTCGTGATGTGCTCTCCACTTTTGCAGTTGACACTTTCTCGATTCGATGTATGGATTTGGAGAAAATGGAGGGAGAAGTAGAGAAGATTTCGGCCATTCATTGCTATTGGAGGCGGCGGCTCTGAAGCAAACCCTAGGCCTTTATTTTTGTTGCAAATATGAAGAGTTAGGGGCTTTTATAGAAAATTTCACCAATTACTATTCTCCCGGAATTTTCCGAACTCCAAACGAAGCGTGCCGGTTGGCGTTCCGAAGGTTTACCCCACGTTCCGAACACAATGGAACGTGTTTCAGGAGCTAATTCGGTCATCTGTGAGAGTTATGGCTATAAACGTTCAATTTAAAATTAAACCGATTAAACGATTTTCTATGCGTTTTAGCTTGCAACGGACAAACGGTAAATCCGATTGACACGAAATTTGAAACCATACAATAATATCACATTACGGATCCGATGAAACTTGTTTCGTCGAAATCTGAGACTGTTTGAAAAATGGCTATTTTAACTCGCCAAATTAATATTAAAAACAATTTCGATGCGTTTCGAGCTGCCACGATCAAACGATAACTCCGATTGCTACGAAAATTGAAATCCGGTAATAACAAACTATTACGGATCCAATGGAACTGGTCTCGTCCAATTCTGAGACTGGTCAAAAAATGGCTAATTTCACTAGTCAATTAAATATTAAAATATTCAATTTTCACAAATAAACTTTTAATTCGATTTTAAAAGTTCTAAAATATCGTTCTAACTCCAATATGACATAATAAAATTTTACAAATCATTTTCAATCATATTTAACCCAATTTTTAATTTTTTTCTGTATTTTCACATATTAAATTATCGATTTAATTATTCAATTAAATCCAATTATTCAAAATAAAATTTATTCGACTAATAAATTCACTAATTAATATTTAAAATTAATTAAATATTCAAATTTTAATTAATTAAAATTCTGGGTCGTTACAATCATCTTCAACATGTCACCACTTTCGAACGTATACATTAGTTCAAGGTGGTTTTCAGATAGGAATTATCCAAATCTGACTCCGATTCCTTCGAAGCCAGTCATCGCGTTAAAAGATGTTTAGTTCATATGTGGATATCAATCATCAATTAGTTACTTCATCTTTTATAAAATATCTTTCTTATATTATTTTTTTCAAGTTATTCTTTTTTCTTTTCAAATGTATATGGAATCATTAAGCCTCATTTACCAAATCATTTGTTTATTTACGCCTTCCTAAAATCTTGGAATAATTCAAAATCATTTTCTCTTTTACTTAGGAAAACCTTCCCAAATCATTCATTAAATCTTAATCAGAGATTTCTTATATTTAAGTTATAACTTTTAACTTAGGGAAAATATTCCCAAATCATTCATTAAAACTTAATCTAAGTTTTCTTTCTTAACTTCATATCATATTCTTATAAATTGAAGATTTTCATAATAGAGACTACTACCACCTTAGATGTGGTAAATTTCACCTCCAGAGACTAGTGGTAAGTAAACCTACATCATGATGACCTTTGTCATCAATGATCATTGTCTTCAATATGTTTTATTTCGAAAAATAATTGGAAGGGGTTTTCGGATAGGAATCACCCAAATCCGACTCCGTTTTTTCTGATAGGAATCGCCCAAATTTGATCCCGGTTCCTTCATGCCAATCATTGAATACAAGATGTTAAGTGGTTAATTAACATTCTAAGAATTTGGTTCTTTTCTATTATTTTGGAAAAACTTAAATATGATCTTTTAGAGCATCCGTGCTTTCCTTTCAATCAATTCCTCCCCTCGCCTAAAAAGAGAAAACATAGGCCTGGTAAGTTCAGGGCACTGGTTGCTCCATCCCTAACCTTAGTTAAAAACCTTGTTTTATCTTCCTAGATCTCACAGGCGGGTCAAATATATTGGTCGTTTCTGCATACTCAGTTATTAACTTTATTTTGGAATTGATTATAAGATTCCAAATTATCTTCTAAACTCTTAATTTTTATTTTAAAAGTATTCATAATTGATTCTAGGAAATATCGTTACGTTTAAACTCATGTTCAAAAGGTATAGAATTCATAGCATAAAAGTGCTACGGAAAGTACGATATAAGCTTATTTGATTTAAACAACTTTTTAGTATTTGAAATTCATATTTTCTATTCCAAATATATTTTAAACCATTTTAATATATTTATCAAATTGATTTCAAATTTTTAAATCGTTTAAAAATATCATTTAGAAAGAAATCCCTTTTTGGATTCCGAATTGCAAAACCAGGATGTTTTTAAGAAAATTGTTTTGGACATATTTCAAAATCTACGTGATGAAATCTTGATTTTCTTTCTTCGTTGTAAAACTATGAATATAATAGTCTAAAAAATTCTTATTTCGAATGGTTCCGAGCTATATTCTACTTTTTATACTTATTTAACTTTTACGGTGCGAAATCACAAACTACCGTTACACGACGCGCATAGTTTTGACTTGTTTTTCAATTTCTTTTCAAACTTCATGGAAACCCTTTTAAATATTTATTAAAACATTTTTAAATCATTTTAAAAAATATTTTTATATTTCAAACTCATATTCCATTTCCTTCACTTTATAATTTTATGTTATAATAATATCATTTCCAATCTTTTAAAATATTTTGAAATCATTAAGAGGCTAAATAATTTCCATACACACATTTATATGGATTTAATTTCCATTGAATTAACTATACTTACGAACCATTTCTCTTATCATTTACCAAACCAAGTTATCATCCATATCACAAACATACAATCAACCATAATATCAACCAAGTTATCATCCATATCACAAGCATACAATTAACCATAATATCAACCAAGTTATCATCCATATCACAAGCATACAATTAACCATAATATCAACCAAATTATCAAACATTTAATCATCCAACATATACTAAACTTTTCATGTAATTAACTTGAAATATCTTTAGGAATTAGTAACTTAAAATATAAGTACTCAACTCTAACCAAATTGTTTAAATTCCTACTAACATTCATTTAATCCAATACTTCACTAAATCATATGAACTTCATTGATCTTTTTTTGTAGACTTTTCCTTTGATTCCGGCAGCACTTCCTTCTCTTTTCTAGCTCTGAAGCTTCACGAACTTTCTTTCTTCCTTTCACATGGTTTGGCCTTACCCTAGTCTACCTCTTCCTCTATTATTTCTTTATTTCTTATATGTTAAACCATGTTTTGATGACGATATAAGAACTTTGGCAAAGATTGGTGATGTTTGGAGTTGATTTAATATGATTTTAAGAAAGTTAGCAAGGAAAGAAGAGAAGAAGCCATTAGAGAGTGGAAGAAAAGCTTGAAAAAGGAAGAAGAAGAAGCGGGAAAAAGTGAGAAAGTGGATGCTTATTTATAGAAAATGCTTTGGATTAAAATAATATTTTTTAAAAAGACCAAAATACCCATTACTTGCTTTTTAAGCAACCTTATTTTTTCAACACTTAATATCATATTTAAAATCATTACTTTGTGTCATTTTCACTTAAGTATTAAGTAAAGAATATAATAAATATATTTGGTTTGATTTGATGCTTACTTTTTGCTTTGAAATGACATGTTTGTCGTTTTGTGCTTACTTTTTGTTAATTATATTCTATAATTTTCTAAGTATGTTTAGTAAAAATAAACTTGATTAGTGAATTAATTAATACTTATACTATTTTAATATATGTTCCTATATAAGAAAATAAAGATGAAACGATGCTGCGATAACTTTTATTCGTCAAAACATTGATTTTCGACAAAATGTTTTACGGTCACATTTTGACATTTAGTTAAACTATTTATTTATGTAAACCAAATTTAAAAATAAATTTTTATATTGCTATTTAAGAATATAAACACTCATAAATTAATTAAAATAATTTATTTAACCGTCGAACTTACTTTCTTAAAATTAGCATTTTGTCACTTTTGTCGATATAAGCAAATGTTACTATTTTGTGTATACTTCTCTTTCAAAATCCTATCTAATATTGATTGAATCACACAACCTTACCTATTTTATATTTAAAATCACTTTAAATAGTAGATTTTAAAATTTTCAAATTCTGAGTCGTTACATTCTCCCCTACTTAAAAGTATTTCGTCCTCAAAATTATCCAAAACAAAAGTTAGCCCAAAACATTTACCTTTAAACTTAATTTCGTATAATCTATGCAGATCATCCGTATGAAATATCGCATTCGATCTCCTAGTTGAATACACAACTTTATTTTCGAACTAGTATCGATCTCCCGATCCTCTAATGCGGACTCTAATCAGGCTCTTTGCTCGGAAACCTTTGCTTTCCTTGCATAGCTCTCAATTATGATAGAAAACTCAAGTACCTAACCAAAAATCATCATCAATGTTCGTCACCAATAATTGAGTGATAAATCCTTTTTCGAATCGATATAAGCACCTCAACGTTTTGAACTTGAATCTTAGATCAAAATTTATGTGATGAAATGATCTACATATAATATGTGTATTTATTAAATTTCAAAAACTTTTCATAAACTTTTATCTTAATTTTAAACATTTAATAAAGGTGCTTCTCTATATAATCCCTTTAATTATTTACATTCAAGTATTTTTATTGAAGGAAAATATATTAAAGAAACCATTTTTTACTCAAAAGATAATTTATCTTTATTATAATTCCCACAATCATTTAACTTAGTATATTTCCTTTAACACTAATATTATTTACGAAACGTTTCATAAAACTATTACTTAAGTTTATTTCATCTATAACTTATTTAAATCAATCACATTTTGAAAACTAAAGTTCAATTTTGTAATTAATGCTATAAAACATTTTTTAGGTTATAATTACCTTTTTGAGGAGTCGTTATTTTACTTAATAGTTCATGACTTAAATCTATATTTGTATGATATACCTTTACATTCTGAGAGTATATACAAATCCTAAATTTCAAATTGGTTTTACTTAAATCCGTCTCTATAACAAATTTACACTTTATTTAATTTACTATTATCTCAAATTCATAAGTTATAAAAGTTATTTCTTATTTAGTACTTTTATTAATTTTCTAGTTTTGAATTTTTTTTAAACCACCCGTATTTAAATCCTCATCCTCTTAACTCCTAAATCATTTTTTCTTTATAAAACAAAATTATAAATTATCCTTATCTTATTTCATTTACTCAAAGTATTTCACAATTTTTACCAAATGTTTTCATAAATTTCTTAACTCTGGTTAGGTATAATTTGGAAATTTTCGACTGTCCAAAATCGTCTGAAATTCCGCTTTATTTTAGCAATCAACGATCTTAATTTATCTTTAGTTTAAACACTTTTATAAAGATTTCTAATCACTGATTCACATTATCTCTATAACATAAGAAAATTATATAGATCGAGTAACTGCTAAATAATCTAAGAAACTGGTTACTACCAACAGTATCATATATCCTCTTAACAAGAAGAGTAATACTTAAGAGAAGTGTTTACCATCCAAGCACATTACTTACCTATTTCTAGTTTAGTTTCAAGCCAATTGAATTAGTTGTCATAAAATACCTATTTTTATTTGAAATAATACCATTTTCAAAATCCTTTAGAGTTTACTTTATAAAACCTATTTTACAGATTCATTTTATAAATTTATCTTATATTAATTAACTTTATTTAAATTACTACAATTCTATTACCCGAATTTACATTCTCATTACTTTAATATTTATCCTTTTACACTATCATTTTCCATTACATTTTTTTTCTTCTTATATGTCCATTCCTTAAATAAATCTTATTATCAAACACCTTATAGTCAAATCGTGAAACTAAATTCACAAGGTATTCGTACTTAAACTTTTAAATCAAACAATTGATCAATTTATAATAGTAACTTGACATTATCATTTCTTTTTATTATTTTGGAATAACTATTAAAGGTCTAAATTACCATGTCATATTTCTTACATATCGATTACCTTTTTGAAACACCTTATAGTCAAGCTATGAAATTCTAATCATAAGATGTTCATATTTAAATTTCACCAATCCTAAATTCTAACTATACAACTTTTCAAAATATATACTTCATATTTAAAAATATAATCCTATGTAAAATTATTTCATTTATCGATTTCTTTTTCAAAATCAATGTGTCAATATGGGTTATTAAAAGTTTAAAAATACCTATCGATACAATTGTACTTACCATATCGACCAGAATTTATAAACCGCTTAACCGATAAATCAACACAGAATAATTTATTAGTCACTAACAAATATGCACTCATATATAATACGCTCAAACTCATTCTAGGATGTTACTAACCCTATCTCTAATGAGTTACACATCCTAGGGTATTACTAACCCTATCTCTGATGAGTCTTTACCCCCAACATAGCCAAGGTTCTTGCTTAACCTTTAGCCCTGATACCTAGTGTAATGGCGCATTTTTTCATACCTTTTGAATCGATAATAAACCACACATGTCCAACTCAAATTGCACAAATAAGCGGATCATTAAGGGTAGAAAGAAAAGAATCTCACACGAATGGAATAATATATATTATTCAATTATAATCTTTACAGCGGAAAATTTTAAATACAATATCAGAGTCTAACCTAGATTTATCTTGGATAGTTATAACACCTGCCCTTACAAATGCTGAAAACAACAAAACAAATGCAATAGATGTAGCGGATAATAGAATACGTCCATACGATGATGAAGATCTCCAACTCTCCTTTGAAAACTCCAACCGTCTTCAACTATACCTTAAATGACTTGGATCTGACTCGAGTATTAAAAATACTCGGATCAGGCTTGATAAACTAGCATGAGATACTCAAAATTTTAAATGTATAGATCATGATGATGTTATCAAAACCTTTGAAAAGAAGGGTATCTCATAATATCACGCCCACCTATAAACATGGATGTGTTTTTACCTTATGATGACCAAAATACTTTATACCAAAATACACTTGATATTATTTTTAATGACGTTCTTTTGAAAACACTTTCAAATAAACTTATTTAAATAAGGTACCAATACCCGAACTAAGTCTAAGGAAATATATTCGGACTGGATCAATGGAATATATTGAACGAAATATAGGATACCGAATGGGTGTAGCTGAAATGTTTGCAATTCATTACAGCTATTTTAGGACTACAATCAAAACCGTAAATCTCGTATTGGGATTGATTTCCAATATGATAGGGAACTAGTGGAAAGATCAATCTGTATATATTGCTTCACATCCATGCCATGAGGCCCAGACGTATTTGGTACTTATTGCTCAGAACATATGATAACCCAAATCACTACTATCTAAAATACGAGCATGCATCTGACCACATTCAATCCCATAATAATCGGGGTGTAAGGCTAGCGAGGCTACGATCAATTTCTTCAAAACCATGCTTTGATCATAAAATGTTCTACTTTGAATGCCACACTGCCATTCCTTTGATCACTATTTGACTCCCACATGCATACAACCTTTGAGCTCGTACGTATCAAAGAAGGGTGTTAAGCTAAGAGAAGTTACGTTCTACGCCACCAAGTAGATGTACATTGGTAAAAGTCAAACGTTGTGTCTCAGAAATGCAATATCAAACATTCGTCCACACAAGTTCATTTTGGGACTGAACAAAATCGAAGGCACTTTCATTGGCCATTATTAGGCGAGAAGCCCTTACACTCCGAAAAAATCTCCACAACGAGGAGACTACTTCCATAAATAAATCTATAATGGAAGCGACCCAGAGCATGTCAACAAGTAGTCCTCACACTGTGAAGATCCGCGGTCTTCAATAATCATCATCTTCAACATGCTTTCACTTTCAAACTTATATATTGGTTCAAAGTGGTTTTCGGATAGGAATTACCCAAATCCGACTCTGGTTCCTTCGAAGCCAATCATTGCTTTAAAAGATGTTTAGTTTATATGTTGATATCAATCATCAATCAGTTACTTCATATTTTATAAAATATCTTTCTTATATTTTTTTTCAAGTTATTCTATTTTCTTTTCAAATGTGTATGGAAACCATTAAGCATCATTTATCAAATCATTTGCTTATGTAAACCTTTCCTAAATCTTGGAATAATTCCAAATAATTTTCTCTTTTACATAGGAAAACCTTCTGAAATTATTCACTAAATCTTAATCAAAGATTTATTATATTCAAGTTATAACTTTTATCTTAGGAAAAATATTCCAAAAGCATTCATTAAATCTTAATCAAAGATTTCTTTCTTAACTTCAAATCATATTCTTATAAAACGTAGATTTTCATAACAGAGCACTACTATCACCTTAGAATGGTAAATTTCACCTTCAAGGACTAGTGGCGAGTAATTCTACATCATGAAGATCTTTGTCATCAATGATCATTCTTTAATATGTATTTCAAAAATTGGTTTAAAGGGGTTTACGGATAAGAATCACCCAAATCCAATCCTGGTTTTTTGGATAGGAATCATCCAAATTCGATCCCGGTTCCTTCATGCCAATCATTGAATAAAAGATTTTAAGTGGTTAATTAACATTCTGAATCCAACCCCGGTTCCTTCATGCCAATCGTTGAATAAAAGATTTTAAATGGTTAATTAACATTCTAAGAATTTGTTTCTTTTCTTTTTCTTTGGAAAAACTTAAATATGATCATTTAGAGCATCCAGGCTTTCCTTTCGATCTAATCCACCTCTGGTCTAAAAAGAAAAAGTATAGACCAGGTTAGTTCAGGGAAATGGTTGCTCCATCCCTAATCTTAGTTAAACACCTTGTTTTATCTTCCTATATCTCACAGGCGGGACAATTGTACTGGCCGTTTCTACATATTCAGTTATTAGCTTTATTTTGGAATTGATTACAAGATTCTCATTTAAACCCTTAATTTTCCTTTTAAAAACATTCATAATTGATTCTAGGAAATATCGTTATGCTTAAACTCATATTCAAAAGGTTATAGAATTCGCAGCATAAAAGTGCTGTAGAAAGTGCTGTATAAGCTTATTAGATTTAAACAACTTTTTAACATTCGAAATTCATATCTTCCATTCCAAATCTCTTTTAAACCATTTTAATAGATTTATCAAATTCCTTTCATATTTTTAAATCGTTTAAAAATATCATTTATAAAAAAGAAATCCCTTTTTGGATTACGAACTTCAAAAACCGAGATTGTTTTAGAAAATTGTTTTGGACATATTTCAAAATCTACTTGATGAAATCTCGATTTTCTTTCTTCATTGTAAAACTATGGATATAATAGTCCATAAAATTCTTATTTCGAATGATTCCGAGCTATATTCTACTTTTTTTACTTATTTAACATTTAAGGGGCGAAATCGTGAACTACCGTTACGCGACGCGTATAGTTTTGACTTGTTTTTCAGTTTTTTTCAAACTTCATGGAAACACTTTTAAATATTTAAAAACATTTGTAAATCATTTTAAACAATAATTTTATATTTCAAACTAATATTCCATTTTCTTCGCTTTATATTATTATGCTATGACAATATCATTTCTAATCTTTTTATATATTTTGAAATTATTAAGAGGCTAAATAATTTCCTACACACGTTTATATGGATTTAATTAAGACTGAATTAACTATACTTACTAACCATTTCTCTGATCTTTTATCAAACCAAGTTAACATCCATATCACAAACATACAATCAACCATAATATTAACCAAGTTATCAAACATTTAATCATTCAACATATACCAAACTTTTCGTGTAATTAACTTGAAATATGTTTAGGAATTGATAACTTAAAATATCAGTACTTACTTTTAATTAAATAGTTTAAATTCCTTCCAACATTCATTTAATCCAATACTTCAGTAAATCATCTGAACTTCACCAATCTGTTTTTGTAGACTTTCCTTTTGATTTCGACAGTATTTCCTTCTCTTTTCTAGCTCTGAAGCATCACGAACTTGCTTTCGTCCTTCCAAATGGTTCGGCCTTGCTTTATTCTACCTCTTCTTCTATTATTTCTTTACTTCATAGATGTTAAACCATGTTTTGATGACAATATAAGAACTTTGGCAAAGTTTGGTGATGTTTGGAGTTGAATTAATATGAATTTTAGAATGTTCGTAAGAAAATAGAAGAGAAGAAGACATTAGAGAATGGAAGAAAATCTTGAAAAAGGAAGAAGAAGAAGTGTAAAAAAGTGAGAAAGTGGATGCTTATTTACAAAAAAAGTTTTGGATTAAAATAATATTTTGTAAAAAGACCGAAATACCCTTTACTTACTTTTAAGCAACCTTATTTTTTCAATACATAATATCACATTTCAAATTATTACTTGATATCATTTCTAGTTAAATATTAAGTAAAGAATATAATAATTATATTTGGTTTGATTCAATGTTTACTTTTTGCTTTGAAATGTCAAGTTTGTCTTTTTGTGCTTACTTTTTGTTAATAATATTCTAGAATTTTCTAAGTATGTTTAGTAAAAGTAAAATTGATTAACGAATTATTTAATACTTATACTGTTTGTATATATGTTCCTATATAAGAAAACAAAGCTGTGACGACGTTGCGAAAACTTTTAATTGACAAAACTTTGATTTTCGACAAAATGTTTTATGGTCACATTTTGACGCTTTAGTTAAACTATTTATTTATGTAAATAAAATTTAAAAATTAGTTTTTATATTGCTATTTAAAAATATAAACACTCATAAGCTAATTAAAATAATTTATTTAACCGGCGAAACTTACTTTCCTAAAATCCGTATTTTGTCACTTTTGTCGATATAAGCAAATGTTGCTTTTTTTTGTATACTTCTCTTTCAAAATCCCATCTAATATTGTTTGAATCATATAATCGTACCTATATTATATTTAAAATTAGTTTAAATAGTATATTTTAAAGTGTTCAAATTCTGGGTTATTGTAATTTCAAACAATAAGAATTGCAATGTATGCCCTATATTCTATTCAACTTCTTTTTTACAAAGAAATAGACAAGAATAAGTTGTGTAATATACGAATGGAATTCATAATCTAAAACCTTTATTTTATTGATGAATCACAATTTGATCCAAAGAAGAAGGAGAAGTGGAATTGACTATGAAATTATCAAAATTGCATAAACGAAACAAATTCCATCAAATTAATGTAGGTAATTGGGAATCTCAATATAGGACTGACATACCGAAACAAAAAGGAATTTTGGGGGATTTAATCTGTCATATTTTCCAAATTCCAAAATCTCTAAGGCATATTCAAATCTAAAAGGAAACACTAAACAATTACCGAAAAGAAATACTAACGTTTCCATTCGTAGAATAGCCTTAGCTTCACTTTCCTTGGATTTGCATGCCTCATAATTTCTTCTAGAATCTCTCTTTTGATACACACACACAGACATACTAGGGAAGAGGTATATGTATTTATTAGATTCGGAATAGTTGGAGGAGAATAGACTAAGAATAGGTTAGAAGAAGAACAAATGAATTGAAAATAAATTGGATTCTTATCTGAATTCTCTACGAAGTTTCTGATTCTAATTTGGAGAGATAACAATGGTAGAGCTCCTCTATTGTTTCCAAAATATTTATGGATAAAAGTGAAAGGTCTAGGGTCTAATTTATAGTGGTTGGAAATGCACCAAAACCATTGAATGAGAATATATTATAAACAATAAATCTAGAACATACAACTCATCAAAATAGGCTCCACAACAAGGAATTGATCGACCCCTATGCCCTAAGCGATCGACCCCTATGGTCGACCTTTAAGTCGACCTCTTGAGGTGCTGGGTTGAATTCTTCTCTTATTTTGGGAAGGTGTTTATTTTTACCGTTGCTTGATTCTTATTGATTTCATACCCTAACTAACTTTTTACATTAATTGCTAATTTTTAATGTTACGTAACCCCCAATGTCCAATCACAGTTAACTTAAAATTTCAAATTAGGGAATTAATTATTTATCTGAATCTTATTCAAATTATTTTAAATCTAAAAACTTCAAACGCTTGTAACTTCTTCACTCAAGCTTCGTTTTCAGCATATTATATATGGAAATTAATAAGAATTTCACCATGGACACTGCGGTATAACTTTTATGGTCAAATTCTAAATTTTATAAAATTTCCATTTTCTACATTATCACATTTAATTTAATTTACTTCACTTATTTATGGTTTATTTTATGGGGTGTTACAAGGCTACATGAGCCGATGGAACCACACTATTAAAAGAAAACCTTCCCGTGTGCATCCATAAGCCGCACATCAATCCGTGGACCAGTGAAATGGTTTCCTTGCAAGAACAAACTCCTTTACGCATATATAAGCCGCATATCACTTCCTAGACCGACCGCGTCCTTGCAAGCAAAAACTTTCGAGCGCACCCATATGCCGCACATCGCTGCTTGAGATGATGGATCCATGCTCTTGCAAGAAAATCTCCTCCAATGCCTCCCATAAATTACATGTCGATTCTGGAGCCAATGGAACCGCTCTTTTACAAACGATCTCTCTGTGTGCACACCCATAATTTGCACCTCGTTGCTTGTACTAATTGAATGTATTCAAGTACATGCCATTTCTTTGCTGCTTGAACCGATGGAACTATGTTCAAGTACGCTCCACACCTTCGCCGCTTGACCTAATGAAACTATGTTCGGTTAAGCTCCACATCTTCATTGCTTGAACAGATGGAACTATGTTCAAGTATGCTTCACTTCTTTGCTGCTTGAACTGGCGAAACTGTGTTCATGTAAGGTCTACTTCCTCGCTGCTTGAACCGATGGAAACGAGTTCAAGTATGCAATATTCCCATATACTACAATCCATGCATCGCTCCTTGAACTGATGGAACCGTGTTCTCACAAGCGATGTGCATATGCCCCATGCAATCAAGAAAATACTTCCTAAATCTTTGGATAAGAAGTATAGACTTTTGTACCACATGATCGATGGTGAAAAATGATACAAACTCCTTAAGTACCAGTGTTGCCCCAAAAACAATAGGATATCCTTCTATTTTCTAGTCATCGGTGTTACCCCAGCAACACCGAGAGGCAGTCAAATTTTATGGGTACCGATGTTTCCCCAACAACATTAGGAAGGTTTTCAATTACAGGATAGGTAGAAAATCAATCCTCGCCTTCCAAGAATCAACATTTCCCTAGCAATGCCAAAAATTATCCTACTTTCAAGTATCAGTGTTACCCTGATAATACTGGAAGTTATCCGATATTATGAATGCCAGAGTTGCCTCAGTAATGTCAAGAAATCTTTCAAATGCAAAATTGGATAGAAAATTAGTCCAGCGTTCTAGGTGTCGGTGTTGCCATGGCGGCATTGGGAATTCTAGACCGTCGTATCGGTAAGAGAATCAAACTCCTTAGAACTTACTATAGCCCAGAGGTAGGTGTTAACATGAAGGATTTACTATAGCCTAGAGATAGGCGATAACATGAAGAACATACCATCGCCTAGAGATAGACGATGACGGAAGGCATTTCCAGAATCAAATCATCGACACACCAGTTTGTGAAGATAGAAGCAGGTGCTCGACTAAGTCCTCAAACTGTAACCTTAAGAATCCAACATAACCTAAATACTGGCAATGTTTGGAGGGAATAGCTCATCATCTGGGAATCTGATGCCTCTCAGAGACTAGTGATGTCAGGAAGGATAACCCTCAACTATCATAGATTTTACACATCTTGGATGTTAGCAGCTCTTAGAATACTCAACTATACATAGATCGATCAGGTACTTCAAATCTTGTTTGCAAAATACCACTATGTTTTTTCATACACGACGACAAGGAGAGAATGCTTGGAATCAAGCAACTAAACCATCAATTCTCGAAGATCAAAACCAACGATTAAGGCAGATATTAGCAACAACACTATTGGCCCAACAGAATGCATATTGCTTGGAAGAAGAAAGTATAGTTATTCCAGATTCAGTACAAGCACTATCGAACTTTATTTGTTTATGATTAGGATAGGAAGAGCATAGTCATACCAGGGCAATGTAACGACCCGCTCCATAGTGTCTAATTATCTATAAGGGCCCAGACTGTGGCACTTGCAAATAATGAGTTCCATATATGGAAGTCAGATTGCAACAAAATTCGACCGGAGCAAATTCGATCCTATGCGAATAAGAAAAACCATGGAATTGGTGAAACAATGGCCCAGCATTGCTGAAGGGAATGCCTGAGAGCCATAAACAAAGCTAAGTAACAAAAATGCCTTAGAATCTAATTCTTCCTGGATGTGGTGCAGCCTGGAGTTAGGAAATGCTGAGAAAGCGGCCACGTTGGGTTAAAAGGAATCTACCTAGCAATACAGGATCGGACAAACGATTCGATCCCAACTTGCAGGACTTTAATGCTACCCAAAGATTAGTAGTATTAAGGAAAGAATCCTATGATCTAAGCATTAAAGTGCTAGTTTTTCGAAGACTGAAACTTGTACGGAACAAGAATACAATACCGCTAGGTCGATGGGAAGATCAACACAAACCGCTTAATTGACTAAAAAATCGATCCTCGCCTTCTTAAAGCCAGAATTTCCATGGAAATGTTGGAAAGACCTAAAACAGCCGGATCGATGGGGAAAATTGATCCCAACCTTATAAGAACCGGTATAGCTCCAACAGCATCGGGTAGGTCCAGCCCTCGCACACATCCATAAGCCATGACTCTCTTCTTAGACTGATGGAACCGCATCCAAATAAGCATCCGTTCTTTTTCCATTTAAACCAATGGAACTACATTCAAGTGCTCTCCATTTCCTTGCTCCTTGGACCGATAGAACCACATCCAAATACACATCCATTTAAATGTTACTTGTAATGATAGAACCGAGTTCAAGTGCGCTTTGAATCATCGACGTTACCCCAGCTAACATTGTTACTCTATCAAAATCTCCTAAGTACCAACGTTGCTTCGGAAGCATCGGGAAGTTCATTGATTGCAGGATTGGTAGAAATCAATCCTCGCCTCTTAAAACTTAACATCGCTTGGAGATAGGTGAGTTCAAAAGAGAATCCAAGGGATTGAGCTATCTATTGGTTCATAGAAATAGAGACTGATGCAGGGATAAATCCTCGATACTGAACTTGGATAGAATTAATTGCAATCAAAGTACAGGGTACTCAGAATCAAGCATTAAAATTACAAGATCCTATAGATAGGAGCTGCAACACATCATGGACTGGGGGCAATCAAAGAGCTACCCAGAGCATCTGATCTCATGTCAGGTGTTTGGAGTAACCAGCCCCGTGGACCGTGGGGCACACAACACACTATCAATTGTCAGAGTGGAAATCACTCTACAGTTATATTACATCGGACAGAGAATTTTGGCAACCACTACAGATCTAAGTAGTACGCTAAATAACTGCAAGTTACACCATTAACACTATTTAAATGAATAGAAATGCAGTAAATAAATACATCAAATATCACATGATATAGCAGTATAATATGGAAATTGCGAAATAATAAATCGTAATACGTACGCATACAGTGGTATACAAACAGGCACAGTACACAGAATATAGAAAAGTACATGGAAGAGATTACAACAGAAATGCTAATATTTTTCATTACTTATGTAATATTAGGTGCACATACAATGGAATATAAACAGGCATAATACATAGAATATAGAAAAGTACACAAAAGAGATTACAGTGGAAATGCTTATATTTTTCATTACATATATCAGTTTATATAGAACATCAAACAGCGGGGCCATACCTGGATAATATTGGCCTATCTCGGACATCAAAAAGAAAAGGTACAGACATCACTGATGCTAAAACAAAAGGAAAAGGACGCTAAGTATAGACTTGGTACTTGTATATATTCTGACATCACTAAAACACAAAAATGACAAGTATCCTGCTCCACCGGTGCTCGAGCTGATCCTGACTTCCTTTTGCCTTTCCCTCCACCTTTACTGTCCTTGCTTGGGTTTATTGAAAGCTTCATCCTGCTATCCTTGTTGATCACTCCTCCTATAGGAGGGCTAGACCCTCTAACCCTTCGTAGCCACAATCCCCTCCTCCAACACCTTTAGCATGATGGTAGTGGGAGTCTTGCGCTTTCACACCTTCTTTTCCTTCCTCATCTACATCCCCTTCTTTTTCTCCTTCAGTCTCTTTACTATAGTCTTCTTGTCAGTCAATATCGACTCATCAGTAATCAACATCTTTTCATTCATAGACGCTGGGATGTCTTCCAAGTTTTATAGCACCTCTATCTATTCAAAATCGGACTTACGATTAGAGCTGAAGACAGGAACTATGCCAAAATTAGTTGTAGATATGGAGGTAGAAGAAGTGAAAATAGCAGCAGCTCCTAAACCCTATACGGTAGAAGGAGGAGGTGGGAGAGATGGTTGATCTATAGTTAGGAAAGAGAGGTTTACAATTTAGAAAAAGATTTCGGAGTAAATCGAAGTATCTGGAGCATTGGAGAAAGATGAGAGAAATACCTGAGTTAGGGGTTTGGTCATGAATGTCAATCTCAAAGGTTTCACCTCTAGTCCCCGTCTCCGAAGGCCATACTATGGTTAGAAAAAGGCATGGCTCATTCAAGGCTATGAAAGTAGCATGGGAGTGAGCGGCTTTAGAAATAATAGCCATGGATATAGGGACGATTGTTATCTCCTATTAAGAAGTATGAATAAGTGTTTGGTGCTGACTCGAAGAGCTTAGTCCAGCAAGAGCTTTGGTTGTGACATTGGTAGCTTTCTTCCCCCTCTTTCCCCTAAGGATCTCTCTACCGACGGCCAAGAAGTCTATATCTTCGGGGCTGAGGTAAGCAGCCTTCAGTTCCTCCTCAAAATGCTTATCTTTGGCCTCGTCAGACCTGATCAATACTTCCACCCATACTATGGCAAGAGTTCGGGGGTAATTTTTACTAAGCCATTTCAAGCTGCCCTTATTCATCATGTAGCTAGTATAAAGATGAAGCGCACTAGCATCCATTTGGCCTATTGCATCATCGTATTTCGATTGTAGCTCTGTAAGCTCTGACTTGGTGCTTAGATGTTCGATCTCCTCCACCAGTTTTCTGAATGTAGCCTTTTACTTCTTTTTCGTCAGCCGCACATTCTCCTCATGAAGAAGAGTAAGCTCAGCAGCATGCACAACAATGATTCGGTAGCATGACTGGCAATAGTTTGGTTTCGAGAGTTAATAGGGTTTTTGCTTTGGTAAGATGATCTTTTGGTTTACCAAATTCAATATGTGCATCTTTTAGTGGATCCTTTATCATGATAATGGCCCTATTGTGAGCCCAATTTGCCTCCGATGATAATTTATCATTGGCAGCCTTTCCTTTTAAGGATGCATCCCTCACCACCTTCAACTAGATTATCTCATCATCATGACCTTTGATTGCCTTAGGATGGTCTTCCATTTTGGCCTTAAGTGAGAGGATCTTCTGATAGTTAATGCGATTTACATCTGAAAGTGCCTTCACTAAATGCTACATATCATACCCGACTTCCAAAGCCTCACAGCCTATCTCTAGTTTGCTGAGAGAAGTAGCCCAGTTAAGGGGCTTTATTTTTTTCTCAAACTTGACTCCCTTCAAGAATAGATTCAGAAAGGTGGCTTGAAGCATGGGTGGACTCGGTGGAAGCATAAACTTCATGGTTCATTTTAAATAAGTAGGGGCTATTGCAACGATTGTTGCATGAGAAGATGGAACTGTTGGTATTTCAGTGGTCCAAGCATCAGTGTGAGGAAGAGTAATCGATAATGAAGGCCCATAGGGATCGTGGAAGTCTCTCCAATACTTGTGTATGTTGTCGAGGGAACTACTCTCGTCATCTCCTTTTCTCTTCTCTCCCCTCCCGTGCTAGGTGGTAAGCCTCATCCTCCTTTCTTTTCCTTCTATCCACATCTGTTTCACGAGGAAGGCGGTAACCCATATAATAAATTTTTGCTTTGTGGGAGCTAGTGTCCTGACATAACTAATGGTATGACCCATGTACCATGACACCTAAAACGAAGACAAGAACGGAGCTAGTACACAAACTTAGAAACCAACACGATGCAGAGATGTGTGTCGATGATCATAAAGTGAAGTGTGTAGTACCGATGACCCTCTATATAAACTCTACCAACCATATCGGCAGGTTTTAAGGCTTAGAATCTTTTTACCACTACTCACAAATGCGCTTGAGGAAATGCAAATTTCTATACTGATCTCATCTATCATTTCGTTAATGCAAATATCCACGTGTTCATCTAAATAGATGGCGACATCTCTCATGAAATTAGAAGATGATGTGGTCCCAATAGGGGTCTTAGTAACTATGCCTCCCTTAGATCTTAGGATCTCAATAGCAGTGTGTTCTTAAGGAGGAGAAATTGCTAGTTCAGGGTTTCATGCCTTGGTGGTTATTTAGTCTGAAGAGGCGGCCTGGGGAGATCAATGCTCATCTCTGGCAACTCGCCAGAAGATTCATCTCTTTCTTCGGAGCTATGAATGTGGCTATCTTTACCGTCCAAACCATCTTCCTCGCATTCCTTAACCATAAGATGTTTCCCATATCTCCTCTGAAACATTTTGTCTTCTTCCTTGAGGATCAGAGACTTCCTGTGATCCTTATCTTTATCCCCATAATGTCCTCTATGGTGGGTAAGTCTATATCAACTCTAAGAATCTCAGCAGGCTGTGCTTCCTCTGATGAACCAGCCACATCTTCTTGAGCATCCTTGGCAGTGATGAGCATGGGCTAAGGAATGAGTATGTCACCTTGGGCCACTCAATGTCAATGGCTCATCATCTATAGTAAGTCTATCAGGATGAAGTAAGTTGAATCACCAGAGGTTCTCATTTGTCAAAAGGAACTCCACTGTCCACTATGAAGCTCTCACCGCCTTAAGAGTTTCAAGCATTGCTTTGAGCTCAACATTACTTTCCTGCCTTGGGATTACCGCAATAAGACATAGGTTATGAGACTAGAAAATCACTTAGAATGGCAAGAGCTATGGAGTAAGGACTTACTTCCAGATAACCATAAGCGATTGAAGCCCTCTGGAGGTCAGACGAAGAAGAATTCATACTTGAAGGCTGAACATTTTTTATGGAGGCCCATTATCAACTTACATCCCCTACAGCTTCCATAATTTTAAAGGATGGGCAGTCCTATCTCCACTTGTAGTGTAGGAGATATACGAGTTTATTTAACCTTAGGGGTTGCCAAGCCTAGTTATGAATAAGATGTACAGGGAACTTAAGAGCACGTAATTGTTGGGATGAATTTGAAATGGCACCAATCCTAAATCTTGAAGCACCATGGACAAGAAGCATTGAGCGTTAGCATGACACCACTCAAGCATATGTATCCAAGCAGTAAAGCCTTCGGGAGAATTATGTGCAAATTCGGCTCGAGATGGCAGACTAACATCACCCTCGAGGATGCTATGTGTACGCATATATTTTCAAGCATTTTAGCTATAAAGATAGAAAGTTCTTACTTTGGAGGGTCAATTAGAATTCTCAGCCTAGGGCTAACTAGTCAAGGGCTGGTCCTATAGGAACTAGCAGGCCATAGAAATCAGAAGTCACAAGTTGGCTTGGCCCGAAGGGAATGGATGGAAAGACTAGAAAAGTTATTTACTCGGCCTCTAAAGGCAGGATGCTCCATCAATTAACTTGTGGCATGTCGATTGACACATTATTCTAGACAATGAAACTCATTGATCACGGTCAGGTATGTTTTATTTCTAAAAGAATTCCCTTGTGATTAACACTTGAAATCCAAAGGGAGTCCGCATATGCTGACCAATTATATTCTAACAGTTAACCAGGGCAGGTGCAGTGTGTTATCTATATGGAATTAGTCTATGACTTAAACATTATGTACGGACCATGTTGTGTAGATAGCTCGTTCATTTAATAAAAGATCCATATCTTTCTTTGAAATCATTTTTTATACTTACCTGATATCAATCAACGATCAATAACAAATACATTGTCAGCAATGACATGGAAAGTTATTTCTTTCTATGAGCACTAGATGTGCAGAAGCGTAAAGTAATGGAGCCATCCTATATGTTCGATTCTAAAGTGAATCATTGTATCGTAATCAATTTGATGCTCTAGCTTTAGTCAATTCCGTGAAAGAGATGGCTGAAACTAGGAAGCATGTCTTGTCGCTCAATTCACATGGATCCAACATGAGGTCAAACCCTAACTACACCACTAAAAAATTATGTTTGGATCCAAGTCCGAATTCATTGTTAATCGAGAGATAGTACTGTTTGAAATTGGGAAGTGGTGTTAGTATATTGGTCTAATTTCCATACGATCCATTTGCTTACACAAAAAGAGTTTGTGATTTATTATTATCAATGTTTTATATGACATTTGTTTTTAGCTCAAATAAATATGGTTTCGAAAATGAAATCTTTCTTAAGATTTGTGGTATACTTATACCGTTGAGATAAGTATATGGATACATTTTCTAATTATTGAAAATGTAGTGCTTTGTAAATATACTTATACTATTAATATAAGTATATGGAAAAGTTTTCCATGTTTTTAAAGTGAAATGTTTTGCCATATTACTTATGCAATTGAAATAATATATTAATATTTTTTAAGTATTGAAAGCGTAGGGAAGATTTGTGAATATATCTTTGTGAAGGTATTTTGATAATAGTATTTACAATGTGATTTTAATTAATGAAAATATTAATTAAAGGGCTTAGTGGTTGCTTTGTTTTTAACCATGCTTGGTCAAACCACTAGTTAAGTTGTTTATTATTTGATAGTTAAATAACCGACTATCAAAATCTTAGTTAATCTTAAAGCTATCATTGTCGGTTCGAAGAGACTGGGATTGAATAAATTGTCTGAAAACTACTTCGTACCAACATAAGCATTTGAATTGAAGACATCTTAAAGGTGATGAAATCAAAAACAAAGTTCTTTGAAGTGAAAGGGCTACTTGCTATAATCCTAAGGGTGATTACAAAATAGATGTAGTAGAAGTAGTGCCTTCAGTTTGTTCAAATCCTAAACAACTTGTATGCATGAACGCTGGCATTGCATTGTTGTTTGGAACGCTGTATTAGAATTCCAAGTGGTTTGCCATGTAAAAAAAAGGTAAATGTAACCTCAAACCTCTAAACCCATAATGATCGAAGTTGGAACGTGCCATAGGACTAAGTAGGTCGCTCCAATTAAGGTTTGATTACCACTTAAATCTAGATCGACATTTTCTGATTATGTGTACTAATAGTAATAATAACAGTTTGTCAAGTTAATAGCTAGGGGTGATCATATTCGGTACTATCCAGGAAGGGTAGGCCAGTCCTGAGTAGCAAAGGTGTAAATTAATGCAGCCTCGATACATTTTCTCTAGAGGCGTACTACACCGAAGGTAGATCCACACCTTAACAAGTATGGAATCCATTCTCTAATAAGTGCCTTTCAAACTTAGTTGTACACCTATTATGCTGAAATTTAATTCATATAACAATTTTGGGTGTGTTTCCATATTTATTTTATACCTTAGAAATTACTATAATATCACAAGATTTCCTATAAATAGTTTGGTTCTCATAAGGTTAAAACCCATCTTCATTTATATGCGGCGTGGTCTTATGAAATACTTTTATTGGAAAGGTTTTATTGCATTAAAATCCATATGACGTGTGTTTCTCACATTGGTTTACAAGATTGATCTGGGCATTATTTTCTTAAAATGCTCGTGTCGGACCAGCTATATTTCCAAATTTAGCTTTGGATGCTTTGGAGCTTCAAGAGACAAGCTGGATGCCTCCAAGAGGCATTCACATATATTTTATTTCCAATGCATTTTATTTGTATTTATCAGCATTTGTGAGGACAAGTTGTTACCAATAATTGATCAGTTAACTCTGATTAATATATGTTTATTACATATTTCTTTTATAAAGATTCATTATACATCATACGTTACTTGTCTCGATATGAGATTATGTTATGTCATTTCTTCTTTTTCTCGAACAATTTGTTCTTCCAGCACATGGATGTTGGGCACATGAATACCGAGGATGTATTAGTGTCAACTTTTTAGGGTCATAAAGGTGGGTTGATAAAATGAATTACTTCCCATCACATCTCCTTTATCTTGTCTTAACACTTAAGTATTTCCATTTAAGCTCGCTTTAAAATATCTTTGATCACATCATCCATAACACAATTCGAAAATTTTATTTCCGTAGATGTTAAAAAGTTTTTATTTCATTTTATTTATTTCCTTAGCAAAAAAAGTGTATGTAAAAAAATCTAGATAACTTCTGACAGAAAGCTGTTTAACGGTAAAATGATTTTCGATCACATAATCAATGTTTTTCCAAAGAATACATTTTTTAAATAATTTTCAAAAATAATTTCCTTATCATTACTCATTAATTAATTAATATCTAACAAGGTTATAAAATCATATTTATAACATCTAATAATATTTCAAAAGTTTTTTATATTCGAAGACGAAGTGTCAGAATATCTGGGTTACTACAATCTCCTCTATTTAGAGCATTTTGTCCTTGAAATTCAAATAAGAATGCTAATCAAAGAAGATAGTGAAACAAGATACATATAGAGTTCTGATGAATCTATATGCAAGCGAAACTGCAAACTAGAATGCATAATATGTGACTCCACTTCAAGCAGTGAGTACATTACAAAAGATGAGCAATACTAAGATAAGAAGGAAACCCTAGTATATAAGCAACATTGGATTGAACTTCCTCAAACCGTCCTCCGTCTTCTTGGCACCGACTCGAGCATCCTCTCTCCACAGCCATTCTAATTCTTATAAAGGAAAAAGCATGCAAATACCAAAATTGTATTCACAATCACTAGCAAGCAAAGATCATGGTTTTCTCAATTTTTAAAACTCTCTCATCACCCAAGGATGATAAACAATGAACAAAGCATACCTTATGTAACGACCCAAAATTTTTTGACATTAAAATAGCTAAATTTAATAAGATTTCATGATTTAGTGTTAGAAAAAAAAATTGTAAGTCGTTTGGAATAATAATAACTAGAATGAAATGCAACAAAATATTATCTAAGTTAATTATTTATGAATTGAATGAAATCCCAAATCAATTGAAATAATATGTAGTCAAAGGTAATTGAATGAATTTGTATTGTATAGGTAATTGTGACACTTGTTTATAAATAATAAACTTATAAGTAATTAAAAGTAAAGGTGATAATTATTTAAGTTACCTATTCATTTAGTTAGTCGAATTTAATTTGTGAACCAATTGCAATTGAAATGAAAGTTTATATATTAGTTGAGTGCATTATCTCTAACTGTAGTTAAATAATAATGTGGAATTCATTTGATGTAATATAGTAAATCGACTGATAATAAAAAATTTATTTAAAAATCCAATATTGAAATCCGTCAAATATTGAACAATTAAATTGTTTAAATTTAATATTTGAAATTTATTGAATAATTTAATAATGGGAATTGAATAACCGTATAATGGAAATGGTTGTTCTATAATCTTAATTCGTTTCAAAAGTTAAATTTTAAGTTCGTTTTGAATATTTCAAAAGATAGTGATTTGAGAATAATCAAATTTGTTTAAATTTAATATTACAAATGTTTGAATGATTAAATTTCGAATTTGATACGATTAATTTGATATTGAAATTTAATATATGAAAATAGAGTGAATAATTGAAATTTGGTTTAATATGATTCAAATTGGTTTCCAAAGGGAATGTAAGTTATATCGAGATTATAATAGAGTTAATAAGATTTTAAAAATTGAAATTATTGGATAATTGAATAACGGGTTTAATATGATTTAAAAATGATTTGTAAAATTTTATTTATCATATTGGAGTTATAGTGATGTTATAGAACTTTTAAAAACGAATTTAAAATTTATTTGTGAAAATTGAATATTTTAATATTTAATTATCGACTGAAAAATAGCCAATTTTTGAACAGTCTCAGAATTGGACTAAACTAGATCCATTGGATCCGTAATAATTTGTTATTATCGGATTTCAATTTTCGTAGCAATCGGAGTTGCCATTTGATCGTGGCAGCTCGAAACGCATCGAAATGGTTTTAATATTAATTTGGCGAGTTAAAATAGTCATTTTCCAAACAGTCTCAGATTTCGACGAAACCAGTTTCATCGGATCCGTAATGTCATATTATTGTAAAGTTTCAAATTTCGTGTCAATCAGAATTACCGTTTAATCGGTTTAATTTAAATTTGATCGTTTATTTCCGTAACTCGCACATATGATCGAATTAGCTCCCGAAACCTATTCCATTGTGTCCGAAACACAGGATAAACCCTAGAAATGCCGGTCACCGCGCGTAAATCGGAGTTCGAAAATTTGAGATGAATAGTGTTCGTTGATTTCTTTATATAAGCACCTCAATATCTTCATTTTGCAACAAACATTATAACCCTAGGGAAAATAGCTTCAGCCGCCACTTATAAAACCAAAGGCCAGAAATTTGTTTCAATCGTTCTCAATTATCTTCCCATCCACTAACAATCAAGAGAAGTGTTCAACTGCAATGTTGTAGAGCATTACGAGCTCTACATTTTCAACGGTGAAGATCGAAAATGGCGGCATGGATCAATGGCAAATCAAGGTTGAAGGGCCGGCAGTTTTTCACGTTTTTCGAGTCCAATACTCGACCGAGCTCGACCGGATTTGGGTCGTGGGTGGAGTAGGAGCGCGCGCACGAAATGGAGGAGCCTGATTGTATTCGAATTCGTCGTAGTGGCCGCGACCATTAGGGTTTAAGGGCGGTTGAATGGGTTGTTGTACGTGAGCGCGAACGAAAGATGGGAAGATGGATGCGCGCGTTCTAGATCAAGGGCAGTGAATCCAACGGCTGATAATTGATGTAGGGTTTTATACTGTAAAATAATTTGAAAAATTATTATTTTATAATTCGTTCAAGTTTTAAAAAGCTGTATCTTTTTCATGCGAGGTCTAAAACGCACGAAACAAACTGCGTTGCAATCGTTTCGTCGAGCACTATGCTTTGGAGCTGGATTGGAACCGTTTGGAGCTAGAGAAAATTTTGGATTAAATCGAACGTCGTTCGATTTGAAATCGTAAAAATCAAGGTGAGTGTTTTATAACGCTCACAACGTACTAAATATCTTTATGCTAGTTAAATTGGATATTATGAAGTGTTATGATTTTATTGTCGTTGTTGATAGAATTTAATTGTCATATAGATTGTCATTTGAATTAACTGTTAAAAATTAAATTGACAGTTAAATTGGAATTGAAATTGATTTGCGATTAAATTACCTGACATTGATAACTATGAAATTGCCATGAATTGTATTGTCTATTGGATGATGTATTTTGATGGATGTTATTGGTTGATATTTAAATGTTTGGATGTTTATTTTCTTATATATACTGTTATGCATACATATGACACCGTGATTGGTTTAAGTGATATATATTCATCCCTGACATTTAATTGAAATAAATAACTACTTGGCCATAGGATAGAAAATTATATACGGACACCAAATTGGCTAAATTAATAAATTTTGAAATCGTCGATTTGAAATTTATTTAAATGTTTTGATTTAAAAGTTATAAATAGAAATCTATTTATAAAAATCGAATTTATCGAAAAATTGAGTTTGGAATGTTGAAATAAAATTTGGTTAAAAGAAATTGTTAAATAATTAAAGTGGAGACTTTGGAATTTAAAAATGGGGATATGATTGAATTTCGAAAATTGATCTGTTTAAAGATTTAACCTTAATTCGAGCTTTGAATATTACTGAGTAAAGGTGGTATAAAATGATATTTTGAAATTGAGCTTGAAATTGAATCATATTTGAAATTTGGATTTAAAGTTGAATATTGAAGGAAAATTTTGTTAAGTATTAAAAATTGATATTTTGAAAAATCAAGCTAAAATCGATATAAATTGAAATTGAATGAATTGAAGGTGAATGTAAAATTGAATTGATTTGAAGTCAAAGTTGACATTGATTTGAAATCGAAATTGAATCGGTAGAATGGAAATTGAAATTGTTTTGAATTGGGAAGTTAATTGAAATGGTTTGGTTCGAAGCTGTTTATTTTGTTTTCCAAATTACTCAGTTATATAAACCATTTTTGAATACTTAAACTATTTTAATCTATTTTAAATCTACTTAACCCAATTTAAATTATTTTAAACTAATTTATCTATTCCAAATCCGTTTTTAAGATTTTAATTATTTTAAGTATTTTAATTATTTAAACTACTTTTAAACTACTTAAAAACTATTTTCTAAAATTCTAAGCTAGTCAATAAGGTGAAATGATTATATTTAAATCTTGAAGTTAAATACGAATTGGATTAAATGAAGTTGCAACCTAAATTGAAATTCGAAATGATTTTGAAATCGAAATGAGATATTGATGCGAAAATGATTTTGAAACGGAATCTTACATTTGAAAAGATACGACGATATTTGAAAAGGATATGATTTTTGAAGCGAAAATGATATTTTGATATCAATTATGAATCGATTTGAAATGTAAAAGAGCCAACGATGTAATAATACGTAGTTATTAAAGAGACCGGGATCGGATATGAACATACTCTCTGTCGATACCGAAAACCACTTTAATAACTATTATATGCGGAGTGTTGATCCAGAATGAAGTGGATGGTTTGGTGAACGCGTTGACTGAAGAAAGAGAACAATATTGGATGACCCCTGACATGACTAAAACAGGAGCCGCGCCGGACCATTGAGGTTCGCCACCTCTAGCGGACACGCTTCTTGGATACCATTTCTATTACATTTGTGATTCGATTTGGGTGCACCCTTTGATTTGGGAGTGTTGTTTCGCGGTGTTGGGGTAGCTGCTGGCTATGCCCAACATCAGTCCAGATCATGCAACTACTAGTATCCTAGTTGGTATCGCCTCATGTACCTTGTCATACTGATTATCCTATTCGCGACCACTACGTTTTGTTTTGTGTTATACCTATGGGGTACCCTCTGATAACCACCAGTTTACGGTGGGGATTACGGTGCTGTATAGACTATGGAATTATAAAAACGTGTTAAGGGGGATTATGGTAACGCCTTTACGCTATTTTGATACTTTATATTACTGATAGCCATTATCTACTTAGCGTACATTACTACATAGTAGATAGTTTAACAGATCCTTAAGAGATGGAAAATCCCGTAACATCTCTTAAGTTATTGCACGCACGTTGACACTGGATATGAGATGTCAAACCCCGTAAACATCTCTGACGCCGTTACACTCATATTTATTTACGATTGATTTAACTTTCATAAGGATATTTTAGTCCTGACTCGAGTGTTTTGTCTTTTCATTACGCTCGGGTCAGTCCTGAGTTTTCAGATTTTTGAAGATCTATTCTGGAGGATGAAGACGAAGATTTGGTATACTATTACTATTATTACCCTTGCATCATGCTATCTGCTGCATTATTTTAATTGTTCTGTTGTATATGTATAACTCTGATAAATGTTGTATAAATAATTGTCAAAGTATAGTAAACAGCTTCATGAACTATTTATTTGACTATTATATTTTATCGTTCCGCTGCGAGATTCTGTGTTGTTTCTTTTCCTTTATTTCTCTTTCTTTTCTTTTCTTATTTACCCCAATAACCATCTGCCCTTTTGAATGGTTTGAAATCGGCTGGTGTATTGGATCGTCGGTTTAAACTGTCCAAAAAGGCTGGTCGTTATGGTTGGTATCAGAGCTTTGGTTTAGCGATAAACCTTGGCTCTAATGGGGAATAACACATTGAAATAGAGGTAAACTATATGAATGAGTTGAGTGTATATGAGAGAGCGTACTTGTTATTTGATATAAAATGGTTTTATATTGTGTTAACTTTGTTCCGTTGAGTATTTATGAATTCTGGTTGATACTTGGGACGCCAAGGCGTCGATAGGAATTTCTAAACACTCGAATAGGACAAACTAACACAATATCGTTATGGAATATATTTTATATAAAAGAATTATATGAATATTTATTCATTTTGATTAAATTGATTGTTAGGAGATGATAATATTAGATTATTATCGTTATTGTTTGATCAATCAATATTTACAAAAAATTGATTAAATAACAATGGATTTAGGAAAATGAAATCTTGTAAACACAATTGATAATGAATATAAATGAATTTTAACTTGGATTTGGGAATTTAAATTCCGGTGTTTGAAATTGACTTGCAAGAATTTGAAAAATATAATATGAGTATTATATGATAGTATAATTGAGTTGAAATTGTTTTCGAAGGATTTTTTATGTTAAGTGTTATATTCCCTACTCTTGACGCTAGAAAATGATTTCGGTGATGAGTGCACGCATCATCGGCGTTGATTTTCGAGAGTACGAGTGGGGGGAAACCACTTAATAGCTTGTCTAAACCTTGTTTTGATTCAAATTTTATTTTATTTTGTATTCTCTATAGTATGATTTGATATATAAATTATATAAGTATATATTATTTCAAAACTTGATTTGAAATGAAACCGGGATTGGAATTCTTAAGTCCTTTAATAATTAATGATTTTTTTTTAAGATTGAAATGAATTTAGACATGAATCATTAAGGAACTTCTGAATTGTGAAATGAGAAATGAACCTAAGAGCTAAGTGAAAATATCAATTGAAGTAGAAATCCTTAGAATTAGGAAATTATGAACTTAAAATAAAATTGAAACTGTAAAACTCGCATAGTATTAAATTTCATTCTATAGCACAGATATAACTTACCAAAATATTTAAGAAGTTCAAAAATGTTATATGAATTGTTAATTGGATAATATACAAGTATAGGTTTGAATAATGAAATATGCATTTAATTGATGGTTTGCAAATATAAATAAAATTTTAGTAAATAATTGGAATTTAAATTAACATTTAAAGGTGATTCACAATTATGTTAATATAAAATGGAAATACTATATGTGAATGTAAATGTGAAATTAAATTATAGTGAAATTTAAGTAATGACTTAAGAATTAATTAATTGAAAATTCAACTTTAAATGAAAAGAAGTTGTATGTTGTTTAACTACATTCCATTTGCATAACTATAACTTACCAAATACTTAAAAGGTTTAAAATGCTGATAAGGATAAGTAGAGAAATAATATACCAGTGTGAGAGTGAATAATAAAATGTGAAGATCTATTGATAGTTGTAAATATAAAGGAAATTTAAGCTGTAAAATGAATGATATATATATAAGTGAATGAATAAAATTTAAAATTAATGAAATGTAAAATTGGTAAATGGAAACCAATTAAATTTGAATATAACTAAATGTGAATAAACTTGGAAGTGTATGAAATTAAAATTGACTTGGAAATGTATAATTGATTTAGTGTAGATTTTGGATGGAAGTTAATGTTTGACATGCATTGGTTGTTAGATGGATGATAATTGATTAAGTCGAATTCATTAGTGTTAATGGAATTGAATAAACGGAATAAAATTTTAAAATAATTAAATTCAAATTTGAAGCAAAGTGAAATTAAATATAATTGAATTCAATTTAAATTGAAGCAAATTGACTTGAATTTAAAATGTGAATGAAACAAACTTGAATAAATCGGAAACAAATTAAATGTAAACCTATTGCATGGATGAATAAGAAAATAAATGGCTTTGTGTTTGTGATTGTTCTTTAGAAAAATTTGAAGTTTTGATGGTTTGCACATTGAAATAATAAAAGCAAATTTTTGGGAAAAATCCAAAATTGTCCAATATATGCTGAAACGAAAACAACCATAACTTTTAAATGGCTGAACGAAATTCAACGATCTTGGACTTACGGAAAGCTTAGAAATTATAGCACAACTTTTGTTTAGATAACTTGAGAAAATTCCTTCGTCTACTAGGTTAAAAACTTGAATGTTACTCGCTGTCCTGTGTAAAAATAAGTAAAATCAGTAGTATACACCCTTAGTATTTTCGCCATATCTTTTAACTGGTTTATCGTATTTTGATGATCATGCACTTTCTGGAAATCTAAGAACTTAAGCTAAAACTTTTGTTTTAAGTGTTTTGTGTTTTGATGTCGTTTAGAAGGTCGAAAACGTGGGTGAACGTCGCTGACCTGCGCAATTCATTGCCCAGGCTGAGGCGTATCCTCTAAGTAAAACGACCATAATTTTTGAATGTATGGTCCGAATTCGATGATTTTGGACATTCCGGAAAGCCTGAAATGAATGCAACAACTTTTGTTTAGATTCTGTTGCCGAATTTTATCGTTTATGTGTCCTAAAACTAAGATTTGTTTATTGTCCTGAAATTGGAATCTCAGTTTTGAAGCTAAATATGTTATATATATGTTGTGTAGGCTAAGTATATCGATCTATCTTTATATGCATGGTTCGAACTTAGTTATTGAGTGTTTAGTAGGTGCGGATTTCACTTGCTACGCATTTGGAGCTCGCTTTCGCGCTATATTAGCCGTATATGCTCACTAACAATATATAAGGTACATATCTCGGATTACATATCGTATTTTTACACTTTTTCCCTGCGGGATGCCTCATCACTTGCTGAGATGTATATTTGTGATATATATACTGTTATATTTTTTTCCGATCGAGCCGCGCAAAGGAGACTCTGCCGAAATTTTCCGTAAAATCCGGGTGTTAGAAAATTTTTCAAGTGTGAAATTTTTTTATAACTTGTTTTGATTACTAACTTTTAAAGTTAGGAAGCCATTTGGAGTAACTTAGTGGAAGCGTAGTTATGACTTTATAAATGGAATTTCATTGTTTTATAAGCGGATAATTTTGAATAAAATATATCAGATGTTGAATTCTTTACTTAGCTCCTTTTCTCTTCTTTTTCCTTTTCGAGGATGAAAAGTTTTGAGTGGGGGAGAGTGTAACGACCCGAAAATTTTTGATATTAAAATAGCTAAATTTAATAAGATTTCGTGATTTAGTGTTAGAAAAAAAAATTTGTAAGTCGTTTGGAATAATAACTAGAATGAAATGCAACAAAATATTATCTAAGTTAATTATTTATGAATTGAATGAAATACCAATCAATTGAAATAATATGTAGTCAAAGGTAATTGAATGAATTTGTATTGTATAGGTAATTGTGACACTTGTTTATAAATAATAAACTTATAAGTAATTAAAAGTAAAGGTGATAATTATTTAAGTTACCTATTCATTTAGTTAGTCGAATTTGATTTGTGAACCAATTGCAATTGAAATGAAAGTTTATATATTAGTTGAGTGCATTATCTCTAACTGTAGTTGAATAATAATGTGGAATTCATTTGATGTAATATAGTAAATCGACTGATAACAAAAAATTTATTTAAAAATCCAATATTGAAATCCGTCAAATATTGAACAATTAAATTGTTTAAATTTAATATTTGAAATTTATTGAATAATTTAATAATGGGAACTGAATAACCGTATAATGGAAATGGTTGTTCTATAATCTTAATTCGTTTCAAAAGTTAAATTTTAAGTTCGTTTTGAATATTTCAAAAGATAGTGATTTGAGAATAATCAAATTTGTTTAAATTTAATATTACAAATGTTTGAATGATTAAATTTCGAATTTGATACGATTAATTTGATATTGAAATTTAATATATGAAAATAGAGTGAATAATTGAAATTTGGTTTAATATGATTCAAATTGGTTTCCAAAGGGAATGTAAGTAATATCGGGATTATAATAGAGTTAATAAGATTTTAAAAATTGAAATTATTGGATAATTGAATAACGGGTTTAATATGATTTAAAAATGATTTGTAAAATTTTATTTTATCATATTGGAGTTATAGTGATGTTATAGAACTTTTAAAAACGAATTTAAAATTTATTTGTGAAAATTGAATATTTTAATATTTAATTATCGACTGAAAAATAGCCAATTTTTGAACAGTCTCAGAATTGGACGAAATTAGTTCCATTGGATCCATAATAATTTGTTATTATCGGATTTCAATTTTCGTAGCAATCGGAGTTGCCGTTTGATCGTGGCAGCTCGAAACGCATCAAAATGGTTTTAATATTAATTTGGCGAGTTAAAATAGTCATTTTCCAAACAGTCTCGGATTTCGGCGAAACCAGTTTCATCGGATCCGTAATGTCATATTATTGTAAAGTTTCAAATTTCGTGTCAATCAGAATTATCGTTTAATCGGTTTAATTTAAATTTGATCGTTTATTTCCGTAAATCGCACATATGAACGAATTAGCTCCCGAAACCTATTCCATTGTGTCCGGAACACGGGATAAACCCTAGAAATGCCGGTCACCGCGCGTAAATCGGAGTTCGAAAATTCGAGATGAATAGTGTTCGTTGATTTCTTTATATAAGCACCTCAATATCTTCATTTTGCAACAAACATTATAACCCTAGGGCAAATAGCTTCAGCCGCCACTTATAAAACCAAAGGCCAGAAATTCGTTTCAATCGTCCTCAATTATCTTCCCATCCACTAACAATCAAGAGAAGTGTTCAACTGCAATGTTGTAGAGCATTACGAGCTCTACATTTTCAACGGTCAAGATCAAAAATAACGGCATGGATCAACGGAAAATCGAGGTTGAAGGGCCGGCAGTTTTTCACGTTTTTCGAGTCCAATACTCGATCGAGCTCGACCGGATTTGGGTCGTGGGTGGAGTAGGAGCGCGCGCACGAAATGGAGGAGCCTGATCGTATTCGAGTTCGTCGTAGTGGCCGCGACCATTAGGGTTTAAGGGCGGTTGAATGGGTTGTTGTACGTGAGCGTGAACGAAAGATGGATGCGTGCGTTCTAGATCAAGGGCAGTGAATCCAACGGCTGATAATTGATGTAGGGTTTTAAACTGTAAAATAATTTGAAAAATTATTATTTTATAATTCGTTCAAACTTTAAAAAGCTGTATCTTCTTCATGCGAGGTCGAAAACGCAAGAAACGAATTGCGTTGCAATCGTTTCGTCGAGCACTACGCTTTGGAGCTGGATTGGAACCGTTTGGAGCTAGAGAAAATTTTGGATTAAATCGAACGTCGTTCGATTTGATTTGAAATCGTAAAAATCAAGGTGAGTGTTTTATAACGCTCACAACGTACTAAATATCTTTATGCTAGTTAAATTGGATATTATGAAGTGTTATGATTTTATTGTCGTTGTTGATAGAATTTAATTGTCATATTGATTGTCATTTGAATTAACCGTTAAAAATTAAATTGACAGTTAAATTGGAATTGAAATTGATTTGCGATTAAATTACCTGACATTGATAACTATGAAATTGCCATGAATTGTATTGTCTATTGGATGATGTATTTTGTGGATGTTATTGGTTGATATTTAAATGTTTGGATGTTTATTTGCTTATATATACTGTTATGCATACATATGACACTGTGATTGGTTTAAGTGATATATATTCATCCCTGATATTTAATTGAAATAAATAACTACTTGGCCATAGGATAGAAAATTATATACGGACACCGAATTGGCTAAATTAATAAATTTTGAAATCGTCGATTTGAAATTTATTTAAATGTTTTGATTTAAAAGTTATAAATAGAAATCTATTTATAAAAATCGAATTTATCGAAAAATTGAGTTTGGAATGTTGAAATAAAATTTGGTTAAAAGAAATTGTTAAATAATTAAAGTGGAGACTTTGGAATTTAAAAATGGGGATATGATTGAATTTCGAAAATTGATCTGTTTAAAGATTTAACCTTAATTCGAGCTTTGAATATTACTGAGTAAAGGTGGTATAAAATGATATTTTGAAATTGAGCTTGAAATTGAATCATATTTGAAATTTGGATTTAAAGTTGAATATTGAAGGAAAATTTTGTTAAGTATTAAAAATTGATATTTTGAAAAATCAAGCTAAAATCGATATAAATTGAAATTGAATGAATTGAAGGTGAATGTAAAATTGAATTGATTTGAAGTCAAAGTTGACATTGATTTGAATTGAAATCGAAATTGAATCAGTAGAATGGAAATTGAAATTGTTTTGAATTGGGAAGTTAATTGAAATGGTTTGGTTCGAAGCTGTTTATTTTGTTTTCCAAATTACTCAGTTATATAAACCATTTTTGAATACTTAAACTATTTTAATCTATTTTAAATCTACTTAACCCAATTTAAATTATTTTAAACTAATTTATCTATTCCAAATCCGTTGTTAAGATTTTAAGTATTTTAATTATTTAAACTACTTTTAAACTACTTAAAAACTATTTTCTAAAATTCTAAGCTGGTCAATAAGGTGAAATGATTATATTTAAATCTTGAAGTTAAATACGAATTGGATTAAATGAAGTTGCAACCTAAATTGAAATTCGAAATGATTTTGAAATCGAAATGAGATATTGATGCGAAAATGATTTTGAAACGGAATCTTACATTTGAAAAGATACGACGATATTTGAAATGGATATGATTTTTGAAGCGAAAATGATATTTTGATATCAATTATGAATTGATTCGAAATGTAAAAGAGCCAACGATGTAATAATACGTAGTTATTAAAGAGACCGGGATCGGATATGGACATACTCTCTGTCGATACCGAAAACCACTTTAATAACTATTATATGCGGAGTGTTGATCCAGAATGAAGTGGATGGTTTGGTGAACGCGTTGACTGAAGAAAGAGAACGATATTGGATGACCCTTGACATGACTAAAACAGGAGCCGCGCCGGGCCATTGAGGTTCGCCACCTCTAGCGGACACGCTTCTTCGATACCATTTCTATTACATTTGTGATCCGATTTGGGTGCACCCTTTGATTTGGGAGTGTTGTTTCGCGGTGTTGGGGTAGCTGCTGGCTATGCCCAACATCAGTCTGGATCACGCAACTACTAGTATCCTAGTTGGTATCGCCTCATGTACCTTGTCATACTGATTATCCTATTCGCGACCACTACGTTTTGTTTTGTGTTATACCTATGGGGTACCCTCTGATAACCACCAGTTTACGGTGGGGCTTACGGTGCTGTATAGACTATGGAATTATAAAAACGTGTTAAGGGGGATTATGGTAACGCCTTAACGCTATTTTGATACTTTATATTACTGATAGGCATTATCTACTTAGCGTACATTACTACATAGTAGATAGTTTAACAGATCCTTAAGAGATGGAAAATCCCGTAACATCTCTTAAGTTATTGCACGTACGTTGACACTGGATATGAGATGTCAAACCCCGTAAACATCTTTGACGCCGTTACACTCATATTTATTTACGATTGATTTAACTTTCATAATGATATTTTAGTCCTGACTCGAGTGTTTTGTCTTTTCATTACGCTCGGGTAGTCCTGAGTTTTTCAGATTTTTGAAGATCTATTCTGGAGGATGAAGACGAAGATTTGGTATACTGTTACTATTATTACCCTTGCATCATGCTATCTGCTGCATTATTTTAATTGTTCTGTTGTATATGTATAACTTTGATAAATGTTGTATAAATAATTGTCAAAGTATAGTAAACAGCTTCATGAACTGTTTATTTGGCTATTATATTTTATCGTTCCGCTGCGAGATTCTGTGTTGTTTCTTTTCCTTTATTTCTCTTTCTTTCCTTTTCTTATTTACCCCAATAACCATCTGCCCTTTTGAATGGTTTGGAATCGGCTGGTGTATTGGATCGTCGGTTTAAACTGTCCAAAAAGGCTGGTCGTTACACCTTATGCTAAATAGCCTTAGGTTATTGCTTATACAATTTTTCATAATACCTTATAACAAATTTAAAGGGTCATTCCTCTAACTCTTCATAAGCCGACATAACATATCATACAAATGTACTAAAGTCCGTCCGATGTACATATTTCATCCGTACATAATATATGATCTAGTCACTTGTTCGATCACATAAATTTCACTTTCCAACTAGCATAGATCGCCTAACTTCTCTAGTTTCGACTCTGATTTGGTTCCTTGATTAGAAACCTCTGTTCTCCTTACATAGCTATATATCGTGATAGAAAATATCGGGATTATATCATGAATCATATCTAGTGTTCGCCATCAAGAATCGAGTGAAAAATCCATGTTCAAACCGGTATAAACCAATTTAAAAACATGTACTTAAATACTAAAATATAAATTGTCATGTTAATAAAATGATCTACGTAAAACTTACATATTTATCTTATTAGTTACTTAACTACATCAACTCCTTTTTAACCGCATTCATTTATCCAATATTTTGTCTTTTAATACTAAAATTACTTATGAACCATTTCATAAAACTTAACTTCAAGTTTATCCACATTTTACAACTTAAGTTCATACTCATATAATACTCTAATAAATACTAAAAGTATATATAAACATCTAATTCATCTTACTTAATAAGAATGATCAACAGTTGGAATTCATTTTAACTTGCTACCTTTTCAAATTTTGTTATATAACTTAACTTTATATTTTAAAACATACCGATTTTCAAGTTCTATAACAATCCGAAAATTCACGACTATCCAAAACTAAAAAAACTCCATTCATTTTAACGATTGAAAACTATCAAACAACATATCATATCCTGATGCACATACCATACTTTCCTAATACATAGGCTACATGTATGCATGAAATAAATTAACAAGAGAACTTTAAAACTAAAAAGCAGTTTTGTTTTCAAATTATTTTGAAAATTACACATAAATTCTGTATATCAAATCTTACTTTGAGATTAAATCAAAAATCCACTTTAACAAAACAACTTTGTATCGTCCCATACTTCAAAATTCAAAAATGAATGCCGATGATACTGCAGTCATCAAAGAAATTATTTTCAAGTGATAGAAGTGAGTTTAATACATCCAAGCCATACTTTTCATATTTAACCAAATTTATTTTAAAGCGGTGATGTGCACGTAAATGTGCATATTTTTACCACCATATTTATTCTATTTAAATCAAATAAATGATCATATTATGTATTTTAACTTATTTTAACCAAAATCCATATTAATTCCAAATTGTCACATACCATCTTCATATAGGGGCAAAACGGTCATTTGTGTGCATATATTTCTTCGAGAAAAATTAATTAGAAATTTCCATTCTATTTTGTAGGAATTTGATTTCAATTACAAGTTGTTTCATGAAGAAAATATGCATGCACAAAAAAGAACACAAAGGAATGAAAATGAAAATAATTCAAAGTGAAGATCATGGAGGACCCCACATGCCCACCACCTTAATGTGCAAATTAGAGGCTAATGCACATGCGTATGGAATTAATGGCTTCTTGTACACCTAAATGGGGATTATGACATGCTAATGATTTCTTGGTGGCCACACTACCTTAAGGGCATTTTGTGCATTCCCCTAAATATATGAATTAGGGTTTCATACATGTATAAATACCCATATGTTTCATGTAAATTCCTCTTTCTTAGTCCCTTTTTAATTAGTTTTAGGCTCAAAATAAAAGAAAGCTCCTCTTTACTTTTCAATGGCTACTGAGCCATTTTTATTTAATGTATTTTCTTTTTATGCAACTTTAAATACATGCTCTTTTCTTCTTTTCTTGTTTCTTTCATGTTGTAATGTAGATTTCTTTTTTTATGCAAGTAGAATAGTTCTCTTTTTCATTAGCTTTGATTTTCTCTTCTTATTGTTTTGTTTTTTTCATGTTTCTTTCTACTTGTGTTGATATGATAATACAAATGAGAGGCTAATACCTTCAATTTAAGGGTAATGAAGCTCTCTTGAATCATGTAGATGCTGTTAGTCCGTGAGATGATGGTTTTGATGATCAAAACCTTAGAATAGGTTATAAAATATAAATACTAACATTATAAGTTTAGATATATATGTATATGCAGGATTTAACCATGCAGGTACCAAGAATGAAGACTGTATAGTATAGAAATTCAAGATATCAAGATTGAAGACTCATGAGTATGAAGATTATCAAGAGTTTAAGAATTCAAGTAATTTATTCTTTAATTAGAAATTTTGTTAAAACTCTTAGAAAAGCACTGGCATCTTAAAATCCAATTTATTCATGGAATGGAATCCACTTCGAGCCTATTAAAGGGATGGAACCCTAAGTAGGATGGAACGTACGAAAAATCTAGTGGAACATTGTTTTGTATCCGCTAACTTTTTATTCAAAACGATTTCAAAACCTTCCTTTTAAAAGCATCAAAAACCTCTATCCTGATTTTAATAATTTTAGCATCAAAATCATCTTTAATTTCAGAGTAAAAATACTCCTGATTTTAAACTATCTTTTAATATAATATATTTAACTTTTAAATATTTATACTTAAATTTAAATATAAAATTAGAGTTAAATTCTATATATACTATTCTCTATATTTACTTATGAATTTTAACTATAGTCAAGTATATTTATAAAGTTTTAAATAGTTTTAATATAAGATAAAGGTTATTTTCAAAGAAAATCAAATCATCAAAAAATGCTTTGAGATGTCGACATACTCATGGTGACCATGTCAACATGGCGTCAGTTGAGTTCAAACTTCAAATTTCAAAAGAAGCGTCTATTCGCCATATCTCTTCACGAATGGACATGGTTGTTGTTCTTCTATAAGTTGGGGTTAATTTCAATGAATTTATCATCAGATTTTCTGGTTTTTCACTCCTCATCTTCTTCCACTTTTCTTAATACATATTCTTACCATTACTCTGTCGAAATCAACACTGAATCAAACTAGATCATTCGTAGTTTGATTCACATCACTATATCAACAAGATCCTCAGTGCTATTCAGAGTTATAGGCTTTCTGTAATCAACTTAGCGAGAAAAGGTGTGATTGTAGCCTTGAAAATAAATCAAGCGAGATAAGGTGTGCTTGTAGCTTTGGGAAATCAATTGGGTGAACTTGTTTCCCGTAAAATCAAGTGGGTGAACTTGTGGCCCGGAAAATCAATTATCTCTGTCCAGAGGATTGTGATTCTAGAGGGCGTACCTCGTAGCCTTGAAATCGAGGGTGTAATTGTACAATTTCTTTTGAAAGGAAATCCGTACTTGTGTTGTGGGACTGGATGTAGGGAACTCCGAACTATTATAAAATCCGGTGTGTTCTTTCCTTTACTGCTTTTACTTTATATTTGCATTTGTGCTTGATTCTGTGATCATATCTGTGTCTGAATATTGCATATCTTATTGTTTAAATTGACAAAAACTCAAAAAAAATTAACAATTCTCTAAAAACACTATTCACCCCCCTCTAGTGTTAACTCTGGCCTTAAGATCCGTAATCTGCGTTTCTCACAATTGGTACCAGAGCAAGGTTTTCAAAGTTTCATAATCTGATTTCCGAATAGTTTTCAAAATGGCTACCAACACTGGTACTGTTACTAACACTAGCATTCTTGTCACTATTTCATTTGTAGAAGGTCAGTCTACTGTAACATCCCGCCTTTTCGCACACTTTAAACCGACACACGTGCCAATTCAAAGCATACGCAAGGGCGGATAGTTATGGGGTAAATAAGAAAAACAGAGAAGAAATAAAACAAAACAGAATCTCACAGCGGAAGGATAAAATATAATAACAAATATACAGTTCATAAACAGTTTACAAAAGCTTGATTTTACTTATAAAATGAATATCAGAGTTACACATACCAAATACAACAAGGCAGCGGAATAGAAAGAGTGTGTAGTACAATACTATATATATAAAATAATACTGAATCTTCGTCTTCGTCCTCCAAAGCTAAAACCTGCTATCCTGAAACGCTCGGACTGACCCGAGCGAATTTGAAAAGACAAAAACACTCGAGTCAGACTAGAAAATCTTATGTGAGTTAAATAAACAGAAATAAATATGAATACAGTAACTCAAGAGATGCTCGGGATTTACATCTCCTAAGGATCCGTTAAACTATTTACTATGTAGTATATTGCGCTATTATAATAGTGTCTAATTGTAAAATAAACTTACTTTTAAATAGCGTTAAGGCTTTACATTTTCCACCTTAACACGTAAAATGCCAATAGTCTATACAGTACCATAATACCTCCGGATCGGGAAGCTACCAGAGGATACTCCATAGGTACGACACAAATAGAAACTCGTAGTAAAGGCTCGATATGGTAGGTGACACGGCACAACTAGGCAATGCCAGGGTAGATATACCAATTGCTATCCAGGCTGGTGGAAACGCGTAGCCGCAGTTACCGCCCACCTCGGACTAACTCCCCAAAAATCAAAATATAGAAGTGGCCACTGAATCAAATCCAAGTCAAAGTATAATATCGAAGAGGAGCGTCTGTGACGCCCCACCTCTATACCCACGCTAGCCAAGAACACTCCGGAGAAGTGCTGTCAACTAGCACGGAGAATAAGGCTGTTGAGGAGCGACCATCCATGTAATAGCTTATCACACGGTGGCTATAAATAATCTTCGGAAACAAACATAGAAATAATCATATCACAAATCAGTCACAGATATCCATATCACAAAGGCGGAAGAAGATATGAATATATAACTAACACATGAAAGTGTACATCAGAGTAGTGGTCAATAAGATCCACGATAATACAAAAGAATAGCAACACGTGCTATACAAAAGAATACAACTATGAGTCTATATCTCAAGTGTATACAGCAAAAACTGCTAATCTAAACAGTTAGCCAAAAGTCAGAGTGATGAATCCCTGGGAAGAAGTCAAGCAGAAGCACCTGTAACATCTCGGTCTGATCCGAGTATTATTTAAGAAAATAATAAACGAATCAGTCTAGCTATAAATATCAGATGACATGATATAACATAAAAGATATGGCATAAACATAAACATCCATAACGACATACCGCTATAAGTATGTAAATAATGATCAACAGAAGATCAATCAATAAGAGATAATCAATATCACAAGAATCTTCTCAAAGATTCGAAGGGGGCATCATACCCTAAACTTGTACTCATAACAAGTCAATGACACAAATTCCAGAAATCAACACGAGAAATCCAGAAATCATAAAAAGGGAAAGAGGCCTATCACATGACGGTCCGAAGACCATGGGGAGCTACCCCACATGTGTGAGTGGAATCACACAGAATGAGGTCAAGACTAACCAAAAAGCAGAAAGGTATGTGTGAATGGAATCACACAAGTGGTGTCTAGTCTAACCTTGCAACGAAAGAGACATCGCGCAATTGCTAGTCTAATTCATAAAGCGATCATCAAGATCAACGAGAAGTGTCAATTACACTAAGCTAGTAAATATAGAAGTTTAGCTTCATGTCCCATAACCACTTGCTTAACTTAAATATTTACGAACAAACTGTAAATCTTCACTAATAAAATTGTCACAAGGGGTTCAATCGAACAAGTCCAAGAATTAACCGACGAAGTGAACGCAAGCGTTTCATACCACTTGTTTTACTAAGTCGTTTAATTAGATTTCTCATCCGAGTGAGGTAAAGGCTTGTATATACTAATAGATTGGAAAACGGTTTAAGAAAATATTTACTACTAGTATTGAAACCTTCATATTTTAAAGTGACAAATCATAGAAGCGATTGTAGAAACAATCAATCACAAAGATCACATTCGAAGATGTGATAAAAATCCAAGGAAATCAGCTCAGGAAGTTCGGTTGAATGTTCTTCAGATAAGATCGCCTACGCAGAGTTATACGGGGTCCAGGGGGCAGCGCCCCCGGCGGGGTGCGGGGCAGCGCCCCGTCACGGTACGACCTAAGTGAAGACAAGCGGCTTACGACCTAAAGCAAAATGAGGTCTAACGACCTAAAGAGTTTGCGGCCTAAGGGATACGACCTAAGTGGCGCGACCTAGTGGATGACAGGTCATACGACCTAAGGGTAAGGTCGGAGGCGACCTACGACTTAGTGGGGTCGAACGACTTAAGGACAGCCGACTTAACAAACAGGTCATACGACCTAAGGGTAAGGTCGGAGGCGACCTACGACTTAGTGGGGTCGAACGACTTAAGGACAGCCGACTTAACAATTCGCGACTTAGAGAGGCTTTGGTCGGATACGACCTACGACCTAGTGGAGCATAGGTCGGAGACGACTTACGAGATAACATGCGAACGACTTACTGGAGCTTAGGTCGGAGACGACTTACGAGATAACACACGAACGACTTAACTCTTAACTCGCAGCCGACTTAGCACTCTAAATCGTGAACGACTCAACACAGGCGAACAGAAATACAAAGGCGGTGACTTTTCAACGCGCGCGACTTACGACTTAGGCTTAACTCGTGGACGACTTAGCGATGGCCAGAAACGACTTAAGGCCCGAACGACCTAACTCCGAGGCAGTGCGACCTAACTGCAGTTTTTTTGTCAAAACGCTAAAAATTGGAGTTTTTCGCCAATCCAATCCAAACCAAATGCAAATGCACATGCTAAAGTGATGGGGAATCATTCCCAACAGTCCAATATAGTTATAGGCTAGAATTGTGAGATAAAAATCTCACCTTTGCACTAAAATTTATGAAGATGAAGCTTGAAAGCAAGGAGAAGCAATCCAAAGCTTGAATCCAATATCTTCTACTTGAATTTGGAGTTGAATGATGGAGTTGCAATTGAATTTGAGCTTGGAGTTTTAATTTCCCATTCTCTTCACCATTAATGCAAAAGCTTGAGTTAGTTAGGAAATTTATGAAGAGTGAGGAGAAGAGGGTTGGAACTTGGGCTTAATAGGCTAAACTAACCCAAAGTCCAAAGCGGGAAAAGTTAGTGAAATTTCACTAACTCCAAACCTATCGATGTTTATACTTAAAAAGTTGTAAACGACATTTCGAACTCAATGGAAGTGGTCTCGAGTCCTAATTTGACCGTTTGCAAAAAGTAGTTTTTCGGACCAAAATCCGATTAACGATTTAATATTTAAATAAAAATATTTAAATGTAAACTCGATAAATATGCGGGTTGTTACAGCGTCCGATCAGAGGAATGACCTCATTGGCCCGAGAATCGCTCCTGTTTTAGCCACCTTATGCCAACTCACGGGAGTTGGGTCCACGTATTTACCTTACAGGAAACGTCGCCACCACCTACTTCATTCTGGAATCTCCACCGCGTACATGGTTAGTCAAAGTGGTTTTCGGTATCGACAGAGAGTATGTCCATATCCGATCCCGGTCTCTTTGCCAACCAATCGTTATTATAACACCGCGGTTATTTAAAAACAGTTTATACTTTAAAACCAGAATATAATCCCTTTCAAAACCATAATATTACGATATCATTTCTTCTTTAAAAACACAAACAATTTATTTTCATATTATTTTATAAAAGCCCAAATCAATGATATCGTTTCCCAAATAAAATTTTCCTTTCCAAAAATTATGTCACTTTTTATTATTTAATATCCCATGTAACCAATATTTTGTTTGTAACTTTTAACATAATTCTTCGAAAATCTATAGTATTTTAAAACCATTATTTTCAAAACTAAATGGTTTGGATATTCAACGGTATGCGAATTAAAAAGGTTTAACTTTACTGTTGCTTTATAAAGAAATAAATTACATGGCTTTCCAAATATTTCTTCTTTTAAAGTTAATCCAAAATCCAAAATATTACTTCAAGTCCCAAAACCATTTCAATTTTATATATATTTATATCCATTTTGAGCATTATACTTCACTAAAGTTGGATTTTTATCCTTGCAAAATCAATATTCTATTAATTAATCTTGACCATTCACATAAAATCCATAATTAATAAGACTTCAATTTCTAGTAAAATATATATATATATATATATATATATATATATAGAATTTTTCCACTTCAAATTATACTAGAATATCCATTTCTATTTATTTTGGGGAAATCCAATTACAAATATCATATCTTAAAATTTCCAACTTTACATTTAAACGTAGGATCTAAATTTACCAAACTCCATTTTCTAAATTTCTTCCATTTTCAATAAAGAAAATTATATTCCTTTTAATTTCAAAATTTCAACTTCATAGGTATATAAATATGGAATAAAATATTTATACAATATAAATTTAAGATTTATAAACCGTATTCAATCCAAACCATAGAAATCACATTAAAATAGTTATATATAGACCGCGGTGCCTGTATATAATTTTCTATCCTATGGTCAAGTGATACGGATATTTATCATTTCAATCCGCAATTTAAAAAACAAAACTTTGCGGTTTTATCATTTCAAACCACAATCCCGAATGAAATGTAAAATGTATGCTAACTTGCAGTTTAATGATATCAAATAAAACATCCATTCAACAACACATCCATCATCCAGTCACAAACATCAAGCAATATCAACCAATAACAAAATATGTTTGGGAATATACAACAGGTAATAATTGGCAGTTTAATCCAAATTATATTTATCAACTATAAATCTAACAGTTTATTTTCAGTGATAATTGACATAACTGTTAACTAGCAGTTCTTATGCAAACAATAATTTCTAACAGCCAATTAATACGCAATCAATCAATTTAATTAACAGCTAAATTCAAAAAAATGCAGTTCAACAGATATGGGTGAAATAACATGCCAAAAGCTCATAAATAAATTTCTATTCATTTCTAAAATTTATTTAACAAACATAAAAGCTTCTAGTAATTGTGAGTGAGTTAAAACACTCACCTTTTGAATTTAAATCGAATGTAATTCCGATTTAAACCCAAAATTTGACGGTCTCTAAATTTATCCAAACCAGCGTCATCAGATCCGGAATTTAATTACGATCCTAACAAAAGAAATTTTGTGTGAAACGGAGTTCGTATGTGAAAGTTATCACAATTAAACGATTTGCAATTGAAATAAATAAAAAAAAAAATAAACAAAAAAAAAATAAAATACCGTGCCATATCCACCTTCCCTCGTGAAAAACGCATATGCTTCTTCTTGATTGCTAACTTTGTTCTGTAATTTTTCTTTTATTTCGATTTACTTTAATTTTCCTCCTTATTATATGAATGTATGTATTTTAAAAGGTTTGAAAGAAAAAGAAGATTTGAAAAAGAAGAATTGAAAAAAAATGATTAAAATAAGAACTGAAAACGGAAGAGAAGATCTAGATTTGAAAAGAAGAAAGTTTGAAATAGAAGTAAATTTGAAGAAGAAGAAGGAGAATATTTGAAGAGAAAGAAAAAAAAAATTAAAATGAGAGATAATAAGGAGCTTTGAGAAAAACAAGAAAAAAGAAGAAGAAGAAGAATAGCATGGAGGCTAGGGTTAGAGTTAGGAGAAACAAAATGTAATAGAAGAATAAGAAGTAGGTTATTTATAAGGTTAGAGTTAGGTTTAGGGACAAATAGATTTGAAAGGAGAGGCTGCTATTAATTAGAAATAAAGTGAATATGAACACTTGGTATTGAAATATAGCAAATATGAACAGTCCTTTTTTTTTTAAAGTAGCAGGTATTAAAAAGAGGTATTTATTAATTAGAAAGAAAATGAAAATGGAGGGACAAAAATAAATGACACGTTTCGTTAGTTTGATTCTAAATTAATTAAGTGCTAGATACAGAAAAATTTGAATACATCATATATATATATTCATACTTTAACTGTGTGACAAAATTGCTAAACATACATCAAGTACGATTAATTGGTGACAATATATAGGAATAATCAACAATAAATGTGGATGCAATCACATAAGGATCTAATAGGGAAGGAGATAAAAGTAACAACGTTGATTAATTCCACTTTCCCACTTTAGTCAATCCAATTACAAAATTTAAATCTTTATAAAATTTCTCTCCTTTGATTTCTTAAACAATTTTAATAACTAACAACAAGTTCTATGTTAATTCAATCATTAATCATTTCGCCAATTACCAAATTAAATTACAATTATTCGCAATAAATCAAATTATTAAATCATATACTCTTATACTCTCACTTAAATCCAATTAGATAAATAGATTTGATTTCCATTCCAACTCATTTGATTGCAAATAAACTTTTTACCATAAATAAAATTCCAAATTATTAAACTTTATTCTCATTTCCTTCACACACAAACATCATATTATAAAGGTATCTATATTATTCTCCATTGGTTTGCCTTAACTTATTTAAGGTAACCTTACATTAATATCTATTGCTATGTTTTCAAATTATTCTTCCCTCATTCTTCTTTACTAATATTAATTCCACAACTTGTTCAATTTGAAAATCATTATCATATTTTCCAAATGTTACCTAAATTTAACACTTATGTAACGTATTATTAGATTCGTTGCAAGATTTCAATTTCAATCCCCATTTCTTAATATACTCAAATTCTGGACATTTTTATTTCCTTACCCATAAGTGTAACATTTATTGCCAATTCCATCCAAATTTAACAGGTAACCCTTAACAATGTTTTCAATCCAAAGGTTATACTTAAGTTTACGTTGTATTCTACAACTTATCATATTATGAAGAAAATTCACATTATTCCCCAATATTACCTTAATTCATATTAACTTAGCATTAAATTTGCTCTTCATTCTATTATTAACCTATTAGTATTAAATAGATGAAATTAACATTGGTTTTACACTCAATTACGTAGATATCCTTAAATTTTATCTAAGTTTATATTTACATAATATTCCAACATTAAATTTCATCCAATTTTTTTTTCTTCCTTTTTATTTTAATTAAATCCAATTTCCCTAAAGTTACATTCAAACAAGTAAATTTTGATTTCCAATCAATCATTATACTATAACATTCTTAACATTTTTTCATTACACTACTAAATTCTACCTTGATAAGTTTACGCTTCTATTGCTTTACTTTCACACTTCCGTTAAAATATAAATTAATTCTAAAGTAACGTTTATTGTTGACCCCGCCATTTTAATTACTCATATTTAGATGAACGTTATTTCAAATAAGTTCATTGACTCATTTAAATTAGGTAGTTTATAGTAGTTGTTATCCCACCCTTACAATTATTTCCTACTAACGTGCTACCAACTCCTTTAATTAAAATTTGAATTCCAAACCTTATTTAATATACTAAGTAAGATAAATAACATATATAGATTGCTACCAACTTTCCTTTTCTTGCATCTATGTGTTTATTACTTGACACACCAGTAAATATTACATATGCACAAAATTCCGTTATCACTTGCCTAACAAGGTTATTATCGCTTAAGATCTCACTGCATCCACATTTTCACATTTTCATTTCCTAGTTTCTTTACTTTATTCTACATAATTTATTACAAATGGGATTTTCTTTGGTTTACATCTTATTTGTATTTAACATTTCTCAATCACCAATTCATTTCACTTTAACTGCGGTAAATTGGCGGATAAATTGAATTTGATTCCCAAAATCTAAATTAACAAGAAACAAGGGTAGGTAACATACAATAGTCATTACTCCAAATTCTAGTCACCTAAATAGTCTTTTATTCCTTGCAAATAAATGTTACTATTTATTTTCATAGTACAAATCTCAATGATTATTCCATTTTATATTTGCTTAGGCCATTTATAGTCCACTATACACATCTTCATAAATGGGTAATTTATTTAATTCATTAAGTGTCAATTCTATTAAGCCATGTTTATATCTTTATGCATTCTTCTATTACTTTACAAAAGGGAATAACTTTTAAACTCATACACTTAATAACAAAACCGTTATAAATCTAATAAACTTCCAAATCCAAGTTTGTACACATTTTACACAACTATTATGATTTCTCACAAACGTTGCATTTATTAAATGACCATTTATTATAATTTAATTCCCTTAATTGAATCAAATGCTTATTATATATATTTTTCTCATTCTTACCATTCCTTCCCATTATAAATTCATTAACATATTTACACATCTCTATCTTCAAATATTAAATGACCAAACTGATTACAAACACTGTTCTTATCAATTTTCATAAATTGGTTCAGATCTATACCTTTTTCATATGATTAAAGTTTATGTTTCTATTAGACCCCTTTTTCTTCTTTCTACAGACATTAAATTTACTATCTACACTTATTGCATCTTTGTATTAATGAATACCATTCAAATTAATGTTTATACTAACATTCATAAATTTAACATTTATTTGTTTCTTAAAAATTACTTTAAATCAAGTTGTGAAAATTTACATTATCCACATCTATTATCATAAAATTTTATAGTTACACTAAATTGCAACCACTATACCAAATTTCTACATTTATTTTTAACCAAATTAGAAATTATATTAATTCATTTTATTAAATATCATAAATTTAACGGGTCGTTACATCTACTGTCAGACCACCACTTTTAATGGCAGTAACTATGCATATTGGGCATGTAGGATGAAAATATGTTTACAATCTATAGGATTGAACGCTTGGAATATTACACAAACTGAACATTCCGAACCCACAACAGATTTTGCACAGTGGACTGCTGAGCAAAAGACTATTGCACAAAATATTTCTAAGGCAATGAATATTTTGTTTTGTTCACTACATAGAAATGAATTCAATAGAGTGTCAGTTTGTAAGTCTGCATACGAAATCTGGAAAACATTGCAAGTTACTCACGAAGGAACAAGCAAAATTAAACAGACCAAAATTTCCGTGCTGACAAATCAGTTTTAATTATTTAAAATGAATCCAAATGAGTCTATTTCAGATATGTATAGTAGATTTCAAGATATTGTGCGTTCTCTAGTATCATTGGGAATGGAATTTTCTGAAGAAGATCAAGTCAGAAAGATTTTAAATTCTCTTACTCCAGAATAGGATCAAAAGACATTTGCCATCGAAGAGGCAAATGACATCAATACTCTAAATATATAATAATTAATTGGAAATCTTATGTTGTATGAAGCTAAAATGATCGGGAGAAGAGAAAGCAAAACATCTGAAAAGAAATCAATGGCATTCAATGCATTGACTGATGGATCAGATTCAAACAGCAATAATTATGAAGAGATAGCCTTGATGACCAGAAATTTTAGGAAATTCCTAAAATAAAAAAAGATTAATAATCTCAAGAGAAACAACTATAAGAACTCTGTAAATCAGAATATGGTGCCAAATAATGTCAAATGTTTCAACTGTGATGAACCAGGCCATGTCAAAAGAGACTGTCCGTATCTAGAAAGGGAGAATCCTCCTATGAACAATGATCCAGCAAAGAAATGAAAGCGTGCATTTACTGCTACTCTAGATGATTCAGACTCGCCCTCAACTGATGATGATCAGAAAATAGATAATTCAAATTTGTGTTTCATGGCAGTTTACGACTCCGACGAATTCAGAGAAACGGACTCAGAAAAAGGTACACATTTACAATATAGATGATTGAAATTACTTGCTTAGAATTAGAAGTTTGACTGCTTGATTGATTGATTTTGAATTGGTGTGTTATTTGAATTTTAAATTTTTTTACCAGTATTTTATTATTATTTTATTATTATTATTTTATTATCATTTTTATTATTATTTTGATATATAATGGAATATACTATAATAATATTCACCATATGTATATAGACATTATAAAATAATAAAGTGTGTGTGTGTATATATATATATATATATTAGAGAACTTAGGAAAAATTATTCATGAAAATTCACTGGCACATGTCGACATGGTCCCTACCATGATGTCGACATGGGTACCAGAATTTGAATTTCAAAATTTGAATTCAAATGTTTGAATTCCCTCCATCTTTTCACTTTATTCATCAGAAAAGCTACCTTTTGACCAGAGAATATGTCCTTTGAGAATCTATTTATTCACTGTCTTTTATCATATCTTTTCACTCTCATTTTCAAATTAAAACTCTCTCTTCATAACTTCAAGCTCTCTACTCTCTACTTTAATGGCTTCTTCAAGCAACCCCTCCATCATGAGAATTTCCAGAAAAATAAAAGAGCAACTATTCAATGATCCGGAGGCAATAAAAGCATACATCAATTATGCTAATTATGCCAAAGTCCATCCCGGAAAGTTTGCTATTTTTCAAGATTTTTCTTCTTATGAACTGATTCTCTTTTTGCAAACGATGGAGTTCTTAGTCTTATTGACGCTTCTCAAAATGATTTTGTTTGCTATCCAAATCTTGTCAAAATTTTCTATGCTAATTTAAACCATCGATTTTATCATGGAAATAAAGAACAAATTTGGAGCAGTGTCAAAAGCACTAGAATTTTTTTGAATTGTGATCTTTTGGGTACCATTCTCGTATGCAAGTGTACGGGAATGGATCTTCTAATTTTAAAATCGATGAAAATGATCGTAAGACATTTCATCACATTTTCAAAGGGAATGATAATTTTGAATTTAAAAATCGAAATTTTCGACCAAAAGCAAGAATTTTCAATCTTCTTTTGCAACATACTTTGACCCCAAGATCAGGGAATTTTAACAATCCTACTTCAAAAGTTTGCAAAGCACTTTTTGCTATTTTTGGAAATTATGACATAAATTGGGTGCAAGTTATTTTGGATGAACTTCGTCCTAAAAATCTTGAAATGGATGAGAATACTTTGTATCATGGAATTTATCTCACTCGGATTTTTAACTATTTTGGAGTGGATTTCAAAGGCGAAGAATTTGTTTCTAGAAAAGTTTTCAATCATTCCAACATTTCGCTTATGAAAATTCCATTTGTTTTTCAACCTTATGAGACCCTTACCAAAAAGGAAGAGCGTTTGGCTCATGAGGAAATGGAAGAAGAGGAAGAGGAAGAAGAAGAAGGGGATGAAATGGAAATTGATGAAGAAAAAGTTGAAACCTCTTTGGAAAGCATCGACTATCCTCCTAATCCATCCTCCAAAACCCTTCTCAAAAATCAAAAGACGATTGTTGAGAATCAACGGATTCTTAAACAATCCGTTAGTAAGAAGTTGGACAAAATTTCATCCACTATGAACAAGTTCATTTCCAAAGTCAGCAAGAAACTTGGATTTTCTTCATCATCGTCATCCTCTAACTAGTTTTATCTTTTCGTATTTTGTTGTATGTGTTTTAGCTTGTTTTAATTCGAAAGTTCATGTACTTTCATATGTTTAATCGTTGTGTCATTTTAGTATGCAATGAAATGGAATTTCCTATCTGTTATCTAGCTTATCTTATCTCCAGAATAAATGTTAGTATATCATATAAATATATATACACACACACACACACACACATACACACAATTATTCACAAAATCTAATTAGTCATATTTTTCACTAACCCATGTCGACATACCCCCTATGACCATGTCGACATGTACGGGTCAGAAATGACAATTCATTTTGAATTTGAAATTTGAATTTTTACCATATGCCTATTCATTTCAAACGATTTCTACACCTATAAATACCTATTTCTTCCAGAATTCATCACTGAAAAGTATTTCTTATCTACTCTATCTCTCATTCTTCTCACAAATCCAAATATGGCTAATCCAATTTATAACTTATCCGAAATTATTGAAGAAACTCTTAAATCATTCAAGAATATTCTCTCATTCATTCTTCGTAACTAGCGACGTTTAGAATTGAGTCAAATGCGGATGATCAAGGAGAAAGAATGGCATTTCGATGCAATATGATGGATGATTTCCTCCCTACACAAGGATGATAACGAAGCACATCCTCCGGTCTCTCTCACGGACAACAATGAAAATTGAGATGCTATTAAGGCAGACCCAATCATTAGAGAAGAATGATGGGCGGAAGTTCCACGTAACGTTTGATTTTATTTGTTTGCTTTGTTTGAATTGTTTGTTTGAATTTATTTGATTTGGATTGATAATCAGTGTGGATTGATTTCTTAAATTGGTTTGATGTTTGCTACATAAAACATGTATATATATATTTATATATATACATTGAAATGTATATAATCCTTGATTAATTAACATGGTCATAAGTGTCATTATTTCTTATTCTATCTATTATATATTCCGCTGTATAGTCTATGGGGGGAGTTAGTTTCTTTGTTGATGACAAAAGGGGAGAAGTATAAAATAGGGTAGTTAGGCATAAATTAAGGGGGAGTTAATAGTTTCAGGGGGAGTTATTAGGATAGAAGTAATATTTTATAAACAAAGGTTGTCATCATCAAAAAGAGGGAGATTATTAGTCCGTGAGATGATGGTTTTGATGGCAACAAACTTAGAATAGGTTATAAAATATAAATACTAACATTATAAGTTTAGATATATATGTATATGCAGGATTTAACCATGCATGTACCAAGAATGAAGACTGTATAGTATAGAGAATCAAGATATCAAGATTGAAGACCCATGAGCATCAAGATTATCAAGAGTTCAGGAATTCAAGTAATTTATTCTTTAATTAGAAATTTTGTTAAAAATCATAGAAAAGCACTGGCATCTTAAAATCCAATTTATTCGTGGAATGGAATCCACTTCGAGGCTGTTAAAGGGATGGAACCCTAAGTAGGATGGAACCTACGAAAAATCTAGTGGAACATTGTTTTGTATCCACTAACTTTTTATTCAAAATAATTTTTCAAAATTATATCTTGTTTTCAAAATGATTTCAGAACCTTCCTTTTAAAAGCATCAAAACCTCTATCCTGATTTTAATAATTTTAGCCTCAAAATCATCTTTAATTTCAAAGTCAAATTGCTCCTGATTTTAAACTATCTTTTAATAAATATATTTAACTTTTAAATATTCATACTCAAATTTAAATATAAAATTAGAGTTAAATTCTATATATATATTATTATCTATATTTACTTATGAATTTTAACTATAGTCAAGTATATTTATAAAATTTTAAATAGTTTTAATATAAGATAAAGGTTATTTTCAAGGAAAATCAAATCATCAAAAAATGCTTTGAGATGTCGACATACTCATGGTGACCATGTCGACATGGTGTCAGTTGAGTTCAAAATTCAAATTCCAAAAGAAGTGTCTATTTGCCATATCTCTTCACGAAAGGACATGGTTGTTGTTCTTCTATAAATAGGGGTTAGTTTCAATGAATTTATCATCAGATTTTCTGGTTTTTCACTCCTCTTTTTCTTCCACTTTTCTTAATACATATTCTTACCATTACTCTGCCGAAATCAACATTGAATCAAACTAGATCATTCGTAGTTTGATTCTCTATCACTATCTCAACAAGATCCTCAGTGCTATTCAGAGTTATAGGCTTTTTGTAATCAACTTAGCAAGAAAAGGTGTGATTGTAGCCTTGAAATTCAATCAAGTGAGATAACGTGTGATTTAGCCTTGGGAAATCAATTGAGTGAACTTGTTTCCTGTAAAATAATGTGGATGAACATATGGCCCGAAAAATCAAGTCTCTCTACCCAGAGGATTGTGATTCTAGAGGGTGTACCTCATAGCCTTGAAATCGAGGGTGTAATTATACAATTGCTTTGAAAGGAAATCCATACTTGTGTTGCGGGACTGGATGTAGGGTAACTTCGAACCAGTATAAAATACGGTGTGTTCTTTCCTTTACTGCTTTTACTTTATATTTGCATTTGTGTTTGATTCTGTGATCATATCTGTGTCTGAATATTGCATATATTAGTGTTTAAATTAACAAAAACTCAAAAAGATTTAAGAGTTCTCTAAAAACACTATTCACCCCTCCTCTAATGTTAACTCTAGCCTTAAGATCCATAATCCGCATTTCTTACAGATGCAACATAATTCCTTTTATATCTCTTTTGTGCTTAATGGAAAGTAGATGTTTGTATGGTGTTGTGTTTATTATTGAGTTTGATAGCTTATATTGTTCAAAACAAATAGGCTATGCTTAGTCATATGAATCACTAACTACCTCTTCATCTACATATGATCACTGTAATGGAAGTGGATTTAGAATCAAAATTTGATGATTTATGTTTATAATTCAATAGTTAATAAACCATGCTTAAAATAGATTCTACTTTTGATTTCATATCATTTTCATTGAAGTTAGTAAATGAATTAGTGGGTGCATTAAGTTTGATGGTTTAAGTGTGTCAATTAATAACACAATTAGGTCATTCTTACGATAAATGCATTAAATAAACTCACAAATGACCAAAAAGAGATCATAATGTCATTATGTTGACTTATATGATCATGAGAGGGGATTTGCCTCTAAATTTCTCTTTAATCGCATCTTTTTATCCTCCTTAGTTTTAATTTGTTTTTACTTTCTTTTAGTTAGTTAACAATCACTCTATTTTGGTTTAATTTGATTGGATAGAATTTTAAAATCGTCAATTCCCTGTGGATCGACCCGTATTCACCACGTACTACAAGCGTACGCCGTGCGCTTACGGTTATTTTTAATTTCAATTCATTTGACGTTTTTCTAGACCGATAGAATTTTCGTCGATGAACAAGTTAATAACTATAAATTGGATTTTGTTGAAGAAATGAACAAAATTTACGATGATCACACGAATTCGTTGTTTGAAACAAATATGAAAGAACGTGAAAAACAAAACAAAATCCCAACGTGTGACGGCTCAAGTGATATGTGATAATCCATCTTTTACCACAATTGACGAACAAGTTTTTGGTGCTGTTGTCGGGGATCAAACCCGGGTCACCCGTGTGACAGGCGGGATACTCACTGCTATACTACAACTTACATTCATTACATCCTTGCTAACACTCTACATCCATTTAATAGCAATTTCAGATACAATCTCCTTAAACGACTCATTCAATACCTTTTCCAACCATCACCACATTACTTTGCATACTGCACATTCTTCCGACGGCAACAACCTAACAACATACCATAGTCATCTCCTCCCTGAACCGACCTTCACCTTCAAGCACTGACAGTTCAACTCCCCATGCGTCTGTGAAACACAACAGCCACGATTCCAAAGCTATTCATCACCATGACCGTCCACACTCCACATGACAACTTACTGCTAAACTGGAAGCCGCCATTTTCCTATACCACTTCACCAAAACCATCTCATACTTGCCTCAACACTGCCCTACTAACCGGCATCTCCTACTCTAACCCACTGCTACTACAGTTACAACAACTAAGGTTCAACAGCAATCAAACCACCATCTTCCCATCATCTTCAACACAGTCAACCACCACTACACTCAGACCTCGTCAGTGCACCGTATCATCCACCTCCTCCACAATACCAAACTGCTACAACAAAATCCACTTACTAACACTTCAGACTACAAAGCCTACTCACCTGTTGAACACCAGAAGACTTGCGGCACCAGAAAAGTTGAAGTCGAAACCCAAATTCAAGCATCATCCATGATCTCTCTAATCCAACTCCCACCAAATCCCTGCAATTCTAATCCTCTGACCTACCTCTCAAATCGAACTGACCACTAGACCATCTCCGCAACCAATTTGCTGCACAAAATCACTTGCCTTCAACGCCAATCCATCTGCTTTACAGTGCCTCACCGATCAATCGCATTGATAGCAGACAACCGTGACATTGACAACAGACCACCATGACATCGACATCGTACCATCAAGAAACTCCACCAAACTTCAACCGCGACTTCATCACAAACCCACAACCTCTACCACTTCCAATCACTGACAGCCTCAACTCAGTCGAACTGCTGTCGTGCACTGCAGTCTCCTCTCCTCTGTCATCAACAAACCTCCAATAATCATAACACAATCCTCAATCCCCTTGACCAGACCCAAAATCGAGCCTCCCAATTGCGTCGAATCCTCTTCCAACCATCAATCACACGCGCCATAGTAATCAATCGCTGACCTCCAAAATCGAGTTAACCCAACACGAGCATGAATTCAAACTAGAACAATGACCAGTTGATTTTCGTGGTTATTAAAATTTGTTTGTTTGGAGGATTTTTGTGACGACCCGGAATTTTTAACAATTGATTTTAAATATTTAAAAGTTAATTTTTAACTTGAATTCAAATAATATTATTATTATTTAGCAATTGAGTTATTGGATCTAATGAACTGAAATTGGGTGAATTATTGAGTCTTCAGGTTTAAGCCTGCTAAAAATAATTTAAGGCTTTGTAAAATTTATATCAATAATACCGAAGATAGTAAAAATGTTAGAATTGAATTTGAAGGTGATTTGTTCAGTTTTAATAGTATATCGTTTAAATTGAATTTAAAAATAGCCTTCCGAGGCATAGTTTCGGAATTGAACGAAACAAGTTACATTGGATCCGTAATAGTTAGTTATTATCGGATTTCAATTTTCATTGAAATCGGAGTTGTCACTTGACCCTGGCAGCTCATAACGCATAGAAACTATTTTAATCGATTTAATTTAAAAATTTATCATTTACTTCCGTAACTTGTGTCTATGATTGAACTAGCCTCCGAAACATGTTCTATTGTGTTCGGAATGCGGGTAAAACCTTATAAACACCTAGCGACACTCCTTAAGGGGAGTTCAAAATTTTAAATGGAAATTAACGAGACGTTATGGATGTTTTATAATATAATAAAATTGGAAGTCGACTAGTCAAAGATATTTTTATAAATAAACTCTCGTACGCAAGAAGCCATTGCCAAGTTATAATACATCTTCATCTCCCTCAAGTTTTCAGACCGAAATCAAACGAAAAAAAGAAAAAAGGAAAAAAATTAGGGCTGAAGAGAAACTGATTTATAATGGCCGAACTCATTTTATATAAAATAAATAACACGGCCTCTTCCTTTTTCTCTTCGTGAGAATAAAATCGAAAATGGATCTCAATCCCGATCCAAATTTCCACGAATCAATTCGAAGTCGAGATGAGTGTCAGATTTATTATTTTTCGAATCGATTTCGACTCTAGTAAGTGCGAGCTATCACGGCTCAAAGACGTGTGAAGCATTAATGCGCGTTAAGATGGAGGGTGGGCGCGAGGTGTCGTGGTGGTAGAAGGGTTCGTCGGTGGTTTTAGTTTCACGTTTGACCTAGAGGGGTTTCGACAGAGATGAGGGGGGGCGATGTGTTCGCTGTAGAAGAGGGTTCCAAGGTCGTCATTCTTGTTGGAGGCAGCAAGGGCAGTCGAGGTTGGGGTGTTTTCAATCGTGCACGGGCAAGGGGTTGTGGCCCATGAAGTAAAGGAGGGCGTTAGAGTTTCGACCAGAGGTGGATGTCGGGGTTCGTGTATTGGACGAGACGTGGAGGCATTATTCTGAAATTAAAATTAATTTTATAATTAGTAGTTGAAAAAAATAGATTTAGATAGCTAATAAAATTTATAATCTATTCATACGAGGTTCAAATCTATGAAAACAAGTCGAGTTTGGCTCATAGCGATGAAGTGGGATGAATTTTCAAATTTAAAGAAAATCAAAGGTGAGTTAATCTCACTCTTCTGGATTTATATTTAAATTAAAATGGTTAAATTTAAATAATTGGTTAAATGATCGAATTGATTTAATGTGCTGTATTATATATATAGTAGTATATAGAATATAGTGGAGCGATTGATACTCTATGATGAATATTATTGGTAACTGGAATATTGAATGCTGTGGATTGCTTGAATATTTCGGTACCTTGAGTTATCAAAATATGTATAAAGTTGGATTTTTTAAAAGAAAAGGGTGAATTTTGGAAGTGAAATAATTATAGAATAAAAAATAGAATGACTTTGAAAGAAATAAAGTGATATTTAAAAAATGAAGTTAAATTGTAAAGTAAAGATTTAAATCAAATTTTAAATCAATGTTAAATCTGGAATTCAAGTTAGTGAATCTAGATTTTTAAACAAATAAAGTTTCTAAATTTAAATTATTTTAACAACTTGAATGTTAAAGTGCATTTTTGAATTTATTTGAATTAGAAATGAATTTGGTTTTAAATTCCTTTAAACTTCTTTCATAAAATGAGTAATTAATTTAATTAATGATGTAAACAAAAAGGTAATTAATTACTGGTTGAAATTAATCAAGAGTGATCAATATTTGTGGTTTAATTAATGATTAATTTCCTAATGTAATTAATATAGATTAGGATAAATTGAATGTAAATAGAAATCATTAATTTATATAATCAATAATGTAAATTAAAGATTGGTTAATTAAGCAATACTAAGTGATTTTTGAGAAATTAACTAATAGAAGTAATTAAGGATTAATGTAATTAATACAGTTAATTAATTTGTGAATTATTTAAAGATTAATTATTGATTTTGGTCAAGAATAGTTAATATTGTAAAATTAATTGAAGATAATTACTTGAATGTAATTGAAGGATAATTAATCCAGGGTGATTAATTAAGATGGATAATGAAGGGATGATTAATTACTTGATTTGAAATTAATTAATGTTAAGTAAAAGGAATCTATGAAATTGAGGATAGAAATTCAAATAGAATTAATTAAATTAATTTTGGAAGCGATCAAGCTTTGCTTATAGATGATTGAATCGTATTGGATGCTTTGAATGAGTTGATATCTCTGATATGAAATGTTGTGTATTTCATTTGGATTAGGATGACATGAGACTCGAAGAGACCGGGGTTGGGTATTAGGAATACCCGAAACCACTTCGAATTTTTATAGATTGATATGTGAAATCGATAGGCTGGAATGAAATAATTTAAGTGAATTGGACTATTTGATCTAAATTTTGGTACTTGGAAAGTTGATGTGTGAAATAAGTAATGTCTATAACAAATTGTGAATTTGTAAATTGATACGAGTTACCCTGGGTTTTATATAAGTTGTATGCTTTGTGTTCCATGTTAGATGGTTTTACTCATGCTGGTTTGATGGGTTTACTCACGCTAGTTTCCAGCCTGACTTGGGTGTTACTTTGATGTAATGCTCAGGTAGACCGAGTATTATAGATGTTAACGCTTAAATTTGAACGCTAACACCCCGGTGTGTGAAGTGTAGTTGTGAAAGCACCACCCGATAGATCGGGAAAGAATTATAAGCAAGTAATAGCGGAAAAGCAGTACACAACAGCAATTTTATAGTGGTTCGGCTTATGGGTATAGCCTACGTCCACTTTAAGTACTTTTATTGATGATCACGTTACAAGTTGATACAAATCTTCTCAAGTACAATACACTTTGAATTACAAAAGACTTAGAACAAGTAGCTCAAACTTCGATGTTGACAAAAATCTTCAAATCCATGGTGGATGTAGATGATTTCTTTATGAAGTTCTTTTAGACGTTCTTTGAATCTCAAAAGCTTTAAGTGTTGAAGTAGTCTGGAATTCGGCAGAGTAATGGCGCTTGAAATTGATCGACCAAAAAGTCCCCTTAATGTTGGAGGTAGGTTGGTATTTATAGGCTAAGATCTTGGACCTAAGCTAAGTCGTAACCGGTTCTGAATCGCCCCCGACCCAGCTAAGTCGTGGCCGACTTATGGGAGCACCACTATGATCTAGCTGAGTTGATCTTTCTTCGCTGAATTTGCACAAGTCCAAAGTCGTCACCGGGTCAAGCCAGGTCGTAGGTCGTTCCCTCTCTCTGATGCATGGCCTCCGACTTAAATGGGAAGTGCATGCTCAAATAGGTCGTTGCCGATTTAATGAATTGACGAGCTAAACGTGAACTAACTCCCTTGCCCAGGTCGCGCACATCCTAGCACAGACCATGAGTCGGTCACGACACAAGTGTAAGTCGTGAACTTGTTCCACTCAGTTAGGTCGGTAAACACGTTAAGTCCTTAAGTCGGATCGAATTAGGTCGGCAACTTCATTAGGCAGTTAGGTCGGCACCATGTTAAGTCGGATCCTTTGTTAAGCAGTTAGGTCGGCAACTCCATTAGGCAGTTAGGTCGGCACCATGTTAAGTCGGATTGAATTAGGTCGGCAACTTCATTAGGCAGTTAGGTCGACACCATGTTAAGTCGAATCCTTTGTTATTTCTTGAGTCGTTAGGCCAGTTCCTTCTGAAGCACTAGGTCGGCATCTATGTGAAGGCATTGGGTCGGCATGCTCCTTAACCAGTTAAGTCGGTATCGATTTAAGTCCTGAGTCGGCGCCATCTCCACATACTGGACCACTGAGTCGTAACCGAGGCAGGGTTAACATTTGCCCCTCGAAGTATACGCCTTGGGATTAAGTCGTGTGCTTCGATACCTTTTAACTCGGTCACTCTTAGGTCGGTAAGTCGTGAACGACTTATCAGCTAACTCGTGTATGATGACCCGTATCATTTCACTTCAGAATATAAGCCGGCCTCCTTCAACCTTCTTCGTCACTTATTCATTCACTCAATTTCGATTCTGCCATTAAAATTCTCCTGAGTTCTTTAAGGCGATTCCATCCTACCTGATCACCAGTAATTCCTACTATTCATTGCGTAAGTGATTCTACTCCTCCCTTGATTGTAGATTACCTTCGGTTCTCAAACTTTATCGCTTGAATTCGAACGGCCTCCTTGCATGATGCTTCATCACGAATTCTATCATATTTGCCGTTGATGAAACTCAGGTTGCTCGATTAAAAGTTCGATGAAATAATGAAAGTGGCTCGTCGTTTTAGGCTAATCGTTTGAGATTACCATGCGACAAATTTATGATAACTTCGAACTGATTTAGTGGACGGTCCGGCAGCAGGTAATGGTATGAATGGAATAGGGGTTTTTGCTGGTGGAGGAGCGGTTAGCGGGCTAATGGGTTGAGTGGAGTGAGGTATTGGTTTAGACGCGACCCAGTGATTTTAGGTGACTCATCTTTTGGCCGATTCAAATCATAAATCATGACCGTGTTAGTGCTTGAGTGAGACCCACCGACCTACCATTCTGCCGATCTAAGCTTTAAACCGTGGCCGAGATAATGCCAGAAAGAAGCTTACCGATCTAAACTTTAAAGCTTGAATCGTGACCGAGCTAACACTTGAGAAATTCCTGCCTTTTGAACCAGAGCTTGCGACCTAGGGGAACGAGTTGCCAAGTTAAACTATTTAGACCTTGACCTGCTACCGACTTAGCTTTATCTTGCAAAAGAATTTTAAACCGTAGCCGAGTTAGTACTTGAGCTTCAGACATGTTATCATTTAGGAGCATGGGCCTACTTTGAGCATTTGCCTTAAGCTAAAGAACTAAATTGTCTGAATTTTTGAACTTTAAACTTGCCTGAATCTCCTTGTATTATGCCGCATTAACTTATAAGCTGCTAACCTGCTAAAAATAACAAACAAAGAGAACCAAGGCGAAAATACTGCCATTGACTGCCCACGTCAGATGTCAGATTAGTCAAGACAAAACAAACAACTTAATTATATTGCATGAAATGTTTGCGAATCAATCAATTAGGGTTAAGCATTAGTGCAAAGTATCAACAATCTGAACTGATTTGTCTGCACCAACATCTTACTTGCATATTTAGGCTTAAAACAATAATCCCTGAATTTCATAACTAACAAATGTTTGCTAGTTTTTATTCCAGTTATATTTGTTTACCGCTTGATTGATTCTACACAACACTTCACACACTTTAGGAAACGTGCACCTTCATGTTTGAATACCCAGTTGTTTATGTAGAATGACTTCCCATCGAGAAGAAGAAGTGGTAACTCAAGAAGAAGAAACTTTCCCGACAACAGTTCCGATAGAGAATCCTCCGGAAAGAACTTCGACTATTCTATCTTTGAGAACATTTATTCAGCTGCGCACTCAATTTGGCTTTGCTGAAAATGATGTCCTATTCCCTGGGTCAAATGATACTGCTGATAATCCTCCCCATGGTTTCGTTGCAGTCAACCGCCACATGTGCTTAAGTGGGGAGATTCCTCCTTTTAATGACTTCCTTCGAACTCTTCTTCTCCGGTTGACAATCCCTCCATTTCAACTTCATCCTAATGGTTATGCCATCTTGATGGGGTTGTGTGTTTTGTTTAGAAGAACTCTTGATCGCCTACCGAGTTTTGAAGAAATTCGTTATCTGTGCTCGTTTACAAAGAGTAAAGATCATCCTTCACTCATTATTGTGAGAAGTGCTAGAAACCGCAAGCTCCTTTCCGATCTCACTGAAAGTGTTCATGGATTTTTGAACCAGTTTTTCTTTGCTCGCTGTCCTCCAGGGTTTTATGCCATCTGGAGAATAGGAAGTAAGACTAGTGTTTCCATTTTTTCGTTTTTGAAACTTTTTTCGAGATCCGAACTTTCAGTTGCTAACTTCATTCTTTGCTCTTTTCAGCACTTCCTCTCCCTTCTAGAGATCCGATTCATAAACAAGTTTTTGAGAGGTTGAGTGCCGTGGCTGCGGAAGAAAGGAGCATAAAATTTCTGCTGAAGGATGAATTTTTACACCAATACGGGCTTCTACACGCTTCTCGTTCTACGCATGCTCATGAAGTTCCAACAGAAGTTCCCGATTCTCCGATGAAAACTCCTGACGCCCCGGTTACTGTCGAACAACTCACATCAAAAGAGTCTAATATTGAAGCTTCATTGGTGAAGTGTTCCACTCCTACCGAGATTATGGGGTCATCTAGTAAGACGGTGCTTGCCCCGATCGAGGAAGAAGAAGAACCTTCACGGCCTCTCGGGGGATTAGCTGATGTAGGAATTGAGAAAACAAGTCCCACCAAGCATGATGGTGACGATGTTTATGAGGGGTTGAGCGACATAATAGTGACTTCGCAGGAGCTTTTTAGAGATGACGTATCTAAAACTATCTCTCCTGTAATTGAGGCGACGTCTCTTCTTCGACAAACACCAACACAAACATCAACTCCTCATACCCAAGCTATCATCACCTCTGCACCAAAGAGTGGTTTGTAGCTTAATGCGTGTAGCTTGCACATCACACAACACTTAGGATTTTCCAGCACATTTATGCACTTATCTTCTTATACTTTAAAGATTTCTAAAGCTTATCTTTTCTTATTTCAGATTCTTCAATGACACGCGGCGGATCATATTATCAGGATTTCCAACGCTACGGGGGGCGTGGCCAATATAATTATGGGCGCTACTTCGCCTCCTATAGAGAGTCTGACGAAGAGAGGGCTGCTCGAAAGGCTCGTGAAAGGAGGGATGCAGAAGAGCGTTATGACAGAAGGGATAGGGATGAGCACCACGATTCTTCGCAGAGAGGTGATGATTCTCACAAAAGGAAATCTCACGATGACCGAGGAAAAGGTCACGTAGTTGAAGGTTCAGGCAAACGAGCCCGATATGGTGAGAGACATGCTTCCACTACTCCCGAAAAGCCTACTGCCCCTGCCCCTCTTGACATTCCTTCCGACTCTCCTGCTCTCGGGAAGGAAGACATCCAGACAATAATAAGCAGGCCTAAATTTCAAGTGGGACCTGGCCCAGCCACTTTACAAAGTCGTTTTCCACAATGGTGCTTAAAGGGTGTGAGATTCGACCTTGACCTAGTTCCTATTGACAAGCCTGCTATGCTACGAAATCTTGACGCCGTCAAACTTGATATCGAGAGGATGTCAAACTGGCAGAAGCTTGTCGATGAGCTTCAAAGAGTTAACCGTGCCAACTTAGAGGCCATGCTCACCATGGAAAATGATAAGGCTGAGTGGCAAAAGGTCCTTGAGCAGCATGACACCGAAATGAGGAGCATTACTTCCTACAACGAGGAGCTCGAAGCAAAGGTTGAGAAGTTGAAAGATGAGCTTGCTGCTTCCTCTACTTCGTACTCTCAAAAAGAAGAAGTGCTTCTCAGACAAGTTAGAGATGCTCATGCCAGTCAGAGGGACGCTGAGGACAGGCTTGAAGCACAAAAAAGAATCAGTGACGGCTATGTCTCTGATATTGCTGAGCTTCGAAAGAAAAACAACTCCCAGGAAGCGGAGATACAAATGCTTAAGCTTCAGCTTGCCAAAACTGAAAGGGAGCGCGATGAGGCTGTCGCCGGCAAAATCGCAGCCGAAGAATCTCATGAGGCGACCAAAAACAGCTTCGGCTCGACATTATTCGACTTCTACTTGCATAGTGTCTTGGGGCGTGGAAGCCTCGCTTTTCTTGGTCCCAAGTATGAGATCACTTTAGCTGAAGTATGGGAGGCCGCTCTTGAGATGCTCGGTGCTGAAGGTGCCGGTTACGACGAATCAGCCCTGGAAAGGCATTATTTTGATGATGACGCTCGCGCTGCCCTTGCCAAGGGAAAGGAACAACTTGCCAAATTAAGAACTGAAGTGACGGAGGAGGACCGGCTGGGGAAAACTACTTCAACTACTCTAGTCCAGCCACCTTCTTCGTCTGAAGTCGACATTATTGGTTCCAGTTCCCATCTTGCATCTCCCACCAAAGTTACCACTGAGATTACAAGCATGCAAGGTGGAGATGAGGGTGAAGAGAGCGCTGATGCGCAAGCTTATGAAGTCGATATCAGGAAACCAGCTTCTCCAGGTAATTTCACTGTTAATCTCGCTACTGTCAATTCTGCTCAAGCGGGTAACTCATTTATTTCGCATGAGTTTCATGAGCTCCTTGGCTATTTCCTCAACCTTGATGAGCCTTCATCTCCTCTCTTTACTGACTTCATTGGTGAACCTTCATCTCCTCTCTTTACTGACTTTAACCTCTTTTCTTCTGTAGAAAAAGTACCAAGCACTGCTCAAACTTCTACTCCTCCGGTTATCCATCCTTCATCTCTTCAGGCGGCGCCTCCTTCTGCCTCGCAACCTGGATCACAGGAGGAACAAATAGGGGCTCTTCACGGCTTGGATGATCCCATCGCTTCGCAAGAGCAGAAAGATGAGAGACCTGAGGGAGGTGACATATCCCCGGAACGGACTCCTTCTGACGACATTGTTCTATCAAAACTCGTCACTCCGGGGAGTGAGTCTACCTCACAAAGGAGAGAGAAGCGTGGGACATCAAAGAGGAGGGGGAAGAAAATCACCGCCACTGAAGAGGAGCCGGAAGTTGAACCGGTTACACCTGCCTCTCCTACTTCCCTTATACCCACTGGCCGACCTGAAAAGCTGGTTATTCGACCAAGTAAAGGGTCCAAAGGAGGGAAGAAGAAGTGAAGATTTTAGCTTTTTGCCTTTTGTATGAACTGGCCGAGAGTTGTGCGGGTACCGGCCCCCGCTTTTATTTTGAAACCTGTATCTGCATTATAGTTGAATAAAATGATTCTTCGTTTGTACAAACTTCTGTTTGAATTTGAGAATGCATTTACTATTTATCTTTGCACAAGTTTGTTTATATAATATTGCAGCGGGCTTACGGTATGTTGTTTGAGTATTACTTTACTGATGCAGCTATACTACTATACCATGTTGCCCCCATACCTTAAGCTTGTTGCAATATTTTATACTTCGAGGGGACTTGCACTCTTATTTGTTAAAGAATAATTATTTTATTCTTTAAAGAAATTTTTTATAGAGTACAACTCCCTTCGTATAAGTTTTTACGCTTTGTCGTTCGAAGAAATCACTTTTTTCTTTTGCTTATGTGCATATTTTACCAAGTGAATTCCTCTATGTGGTAAAGCGGACCTCTGAAGGGTACTTTAACTTCTTTTCTTTTTACGATCATTTTCCATTTGAAAGTTAAAGTACGCTTTTGATGAGGATTTTTTTTTTATACAAAATTGTACCTCTGAGGAGGGATTTTTTACGTTTCAACACTTGGAAGTTTTATTTCAATCTCGGTGAAACGTGTACCCCCAAAGAGTTGTGCCTTCGAAGAAAGCCTTTTCACGTTTCAACACTTGGAAGTTTTATTTCAATCTCGGTGAAACGTGTGCTTCCAAAGAGGTCTTTTTTCTTGATTGTGTCCCCGGGAGGGGGTCGTACCTCTAAGGAGGGATTTTTTACGTTTCAACACTTGGAAGTTTTATTTCAATCTCGGTGAAACGTGTACCCCCAAAGAGTTGTGCCTTCGAAGAAAGCCTTTTCACGTTTCAACACTTGGAAGTTTTATTTCAATCTTGGTGAAACGTGGGCTTTCAAGAAGGTCTTTGTTTTTGCATTTCAATCTTTGGTGAAGTGAAATTCCGAAGAGCGGTTGCTACACTTCAACTCCTGGCGAAACGTGCCTCCGAAGAGGGCTTTTATTTTGTTTACATTTCAACTCTGGTGAAGTGAAATCCCGAAGAGCGGTTATAACACTTCAACTCCTGGTGAAATGGGCCTCCGAAGAGGGCTTTTATTTTGTTTACATTTCAACTCTGGTGAAGTGAAATCCCGAAGAGCGGTTATAACACTTCAACTCCTGGTGAAATGGGCCTCCGAAGAGGGCTTTTATTTTGTTTACATTTCAACTCTGGTGAAGTGAAATCCCGAAGAGCGGTTATAACACTTCAACTCCTGGTGAAATGGGCCTCCGAAGAGGGCTTTTATTTTGTTTACATTTCAACTCTGGTGAAGTGAAATTCCGAAGAGCGGTTATAACACTTCAACTCCTGGTGAAATGGGCCTCCGAAGAGGGCTTTTATTTTGTTTGCATTTCAACTCTGGTGAAGTGAAATTCCGAAGAGCGGTTATAACACTTCAACTCCTGGTGAAATGTGCCTCAGAGAGGGTTTTCATCGCCTGGAAGTTACTCTCTCATGGTTGGAGGGTCATGACTCCTCCAATCTTTTTTGTTGAGTAGAGAACTTTCTTTTTTGTGGCGTATGACCCATTAGAGGTCTTTTATCCTCCGAAGAGTTGCGCCTCCGAAGAGGACTTGTGCCGCTGATGGTAGCTTTGGTTGTTCCTCTGTTCACTTGCTTATGCCTTTTCAGCGATCCTCTTTTTTTTCTTTTCAAGTTTTCATTCCCCTTTTTCTCACAAGTGGCTTGTTTAATCCAAGGAAGTGTACTTCATTGCCAGGCAAGTTCGTGAGAACGGGCACTAGCTTCCTAATTGGATGTTTGTTTGTTCAAACAATCTCAATTTATCAGCAAGGGCTCGTTTCTATCGAAATCATTAGCCGTTCAATTGAAGTATTTCCTATCTAGGATTTGAATTCGGGGTCTTTGTGACTTGAAATTTGTTTGTTGAATGATGGTGAGAATCGCTCGGTCTTATTATGCGCAAGTTTTATCTCCATTGTCTGCAAAAATTTAAATCGATATTTCAGCAATACATTTTATGTATTTTTATATCGAAAACAAAGCAAACATATAATGATAATAAGGAACACAAGATTTATAGTGGTTCGGCCATGAAATTGGGCCTACATCCACTTTATATTCTTTCATTATTTACTTGCATCAGTTTCACAATTGCTTTCAATTACAAGAATCATACATTCATAATTCTTTTTACAATGTTTCAACAAAATTTTCAAGTAAAGTATGGACGCAAGTGATTGTTGTTCCATGCCCTTGGAATTTGATCTCCATCAACAGTGGTGAGCTTGAATGTGCCGTCAAGAAGTTTCTGACCTATTACATACGGTCCTTCCCAATTTGGCCCAAACACACCTGTCGCAGTCATAATTCTTTTCAGGACTAGATCTCCAATTTCAAAGCTGCGTTGACGAACTTTGGAATTGAAATGTCTGGCTATCCTTTGCTGATGAGCTGCAACTCTGAGGTTAGCTTCATCTCTTTTTTCATCAAGGAGATCCAGCGCTTCCAGTTGTAGCTTTTCATTTTCTGCTTGATTGAAATGGATTCTTCTGTGTGAAGGGACCTCTGTTTCAACCGGGATCATTGCTTCCGATCCGTATGCTAACGAAAAAGGAGTATGCCCAGTTGCAGTTTTGTGAGTAGTTCTGTATGCCCATAGTGCAAGTGGTAGTTTATCGACCCAACCACCTTTTGCTCTTTCGAGTTGCTTTTTGATGGTTGATTTGATGATCTTGTTCACTGCTTCCACTTGCCCGTTTGCCTGCGGATGAGCTACTGCCGAAAAGCTTTTCTGGATTTTGAATCGTTTGCAAAAATCCTGGAATTCCTCGCTTTCAAACTGAGTACCATTGTCTGTGATTATTTTCTGAGGCACACCGTATCTGCAAATGATATTCTTGGTCACAAAGCTTATCATTTTCTTAGAAGTGATAGTAGCCAATGGTTCAGCTTCAGCCCACTTAGTAAAATAATCAACTGCAACAATAGCGTATTTAATCCCTGATTTAGCAGTTGGTAGCGGCCCAATGAGATCCATTCCCCAAATTGCAAATGGCCATGGACTGACCATCTGTGTGAGTTCGGTAGAAGGTGCTCTAGGAATTTTGGCATATCTTTGGCATTTGTCACATTTTCGGGAGTAATCTGCAGCATCCCGATTAATTTCTGGCCAAAAATATCCGTATCGGAGAATTTTCTTTGCTAGTGTTTGACCACCTGAATGATCACCGCATTCTCCTCCATGCACTTCAGCTAGGATTGTTTTGGACTCTTCCCGGGATACACATCGAAGCAATGGCATTGAGAATCCCCGTCTGTACAATCGGCCATCCTGAATTACATAGCGAGAGGCCTTCCTTAGAAGCTTTCGTCTTTCTATCGAGTTTTCTGGCAGAGAACCCCTGAGTAGGTAATCCAGTATTGGAGTCATCCATGACTCTTGTTCTTGAGATACATTCATAATCCAGTCTATATCCATCTCGTCTATACTTGGCGCTGAAAGGACTTCTACAGGGACCAATCCCAATAGTTGAGCTTCACCAGAACTTGAATACTTTGCGAGGGAATCTGCCTTCATATTCTCTTCCCGAGGAATGTGGCATATTGAATAGTGATCGAGTTCATATAGGAGTTCCCAAGCCTTTGACAAGTAGGAAGGCAGGTTTCCACCTTTTGCTTGAAATTCCTTCTTGACTTGGCATACGATAAGCTGAGAATCACTGAAAATTTGTAATGCTCGAATGTTTAGCTCTTTAGCGATTTTCAGACCTGCAATAAGAGCTTCATATTCTGCTTCATTGTTTGTTGAAGGGAATTCCAGTCTTAGTGCATAACATAATGATCGACCTTCAGGAGTTTCAAGTACCACTCCGGCTCCAGAACAGTAGTCATTTCTTGCGCCATCAACATACATCTTCCACTGGATTGGAGAATCATTGATCGCTTTTTCCTCACCATTATCTTTCTCTGTGAATTCTGCAATGAAATCAGCTAAAGCTTGTCCGTTGATTGCTTTTCGGGGATGATAAGTGATGTCATATTGACTGAGTTCAATGTTCCATTTTAGAAGGCGACCCGAAGTTTCTGGGCGAAATAGGACTTGCTTTAGAGGTTGATCAGTGAGCACTTTGATAGGATGAGCTTGGAAATATTGCCTCAGTTTCCTTGATGCAACTAGTAGGCAATAGGCGAGTTTTTCCAACTTGGAGTAATTCAGCTCTGCCCCAGTGAGTCTTTTGCTGATATAGTAAACTGGATGTTGAATCCTTTTGTCTTCCCGTATCAGCGCTGCACTTAGAGCATGAGATGATACTGCCAAGTATATAAGAAGATCCTCACCATTGCCTGGTCTAGAAAGTATCGGAGGCGTTTCCATATGACGGATCAACTCTTCAAAAGCTTTTTGGCATTCGGGAGTCCATTCAAAGTTCTTCTTTCCTTTCTTCAGGGCATCGAAGAATGGGATGCATTTATCAGTAGCTTTGGAAATGAACCGACTCAGGGCGGCGATCTTTCCGTTGAGACTCTGCAATTCCTTCTTTGTTCTAGGAGCTTTAACTTCTTTCAAGGCAGTAATTTGAGCTGGACTAGCCTCAATGCCCCTAGCACTGACGATAAAACCTAAGAACTTTCCGGATTCGACCCCAAATGTACATTTCAGGGGGTTAAGCTTCATTCTGTATTTCCGGAGGACTGCGAACATTTCTGCTAAGTGTTCAATGTGATCCGCTGCTTTCCTGGACTTCACTAACATGTCGTCGACGTAGACTTCCATAGTTTTGCCCAATTGCGGTTTGAACATAGCATTAACAAGTCTTTGGTAGGTTGCCCCTGCGTTTTTCAATCCGAAGGGCATAACTCTGTAGCAATAAAGTCCAACATCTGTAATAAAGCTTGTATCCTCCTGATCCGGCTCATGCATCATGATTTGGTTATAACCGGAGTAGGCATCCACGAAAGATAACAATTCATGTCCCGCAGTTCCGTCTACCAGTTGATCGATCCTGGGTAATGGGAAGCAATCTTTGGGGCAAGCCTTGTTTAGATCAGAAAAATCAATGCACACTCTCCATTTTCCATTAGCTTTCTTGACGAACACAGGATTTGAAACCCAATTTGGATATGTAGATTCTTTGATGAAGTTATTTTCCATGAGTCGATCAACTTCTTCTTTTAATGCTACTGACCTTTCTGGACCTTGGGTTCTTCTTTTCTGTTTAACTGGCGTAAACTTTGGGTCAATATTCAGAGCGTGTACTGCAACTTCTGGGGATATTCCACACATATCGGCATGAGTCCAAGCAAAGACATCCAGATTTGCCTTCAGGAAAGATATCAAGATATTCTGAATTGACACATTAAGCTGTGAACCCACATTCAACACCTTATTTGGGTCTTTTGGGTCAACAGGTACCGGAACTGTCGTTTCCACCGGTACCACTCTATTCTCCCCTGCACTGGCTTTTCTGGGATCCATTTCTTTCCGTGCCCCGCTGTGCTCGCCAGTGCAGGGTCCGCCCTGTAATTGCTACAAGGCTGGTTCCTTGATGCGGACTGGGGTTGCCGCACCCTTTCCCATTTCTCTTTTTCTTGACTCTCGCAGCTCTGTCAAATAGCACTCTCGCGCAGCATTCTGATCCCCTTTTATAACTCCTACTCCATTGTCAGTAGGGAATTTAATAGTGAGGCACCACGGGGCTAGGAAAGCTTTGAATGCTGCGAGTGTTGGACGGCCAAGAAAAGCATTATAGGCAGAAAACTCATCGACAATCACAAATGTTTGCTTTCGGACCACTTTCCTTTCTCCTTCCCCAAGTTCTACAAACAAATCGATGGTTCCTACTGGTTGCTTTGGCTCCCCAGTGAAGCCCACGATTTTCTGTGATGAGGCTTGCACATCGATCATAGGGATTTTCATCTGGTCAAATGTCTTTTTGAAGAGGATATTACATGATGCTCCGCAGTCAATGAGGACTCTTCTGACAATGGCTGGTCCTATACCAGCCGAGATGACCAAGGGATCTAAAGTAGGAGCTTCAATACCTGTAGAATCTCTGGCTCTGAAAATAATATCATCACTGAAAGTTTTCTGTTGTTTAAGGGGCGTAGTGTCTTCTAGAACAAAGACGTCTTCTTCGGCTGGAGCATATTTCAAAGCCCTGGAATATCTCTCCATCTCACCCCAACTCTTGCCAGCTGGGTGAGGTCCTCCGGAAATGACATTGATAACGGGCCTTCCAGATTCATGCCCCGTAGCTTTCTCACCTGCCCCAGGCTGATGAACAGGAGCCCGCTGCCCCTGACTCGACGATGCAGGATTGTTGCTATTCTTTTTCACAAATTGCTGCAACTTGTTTTCTCTTAGCAACTCTTCAATCAGATTTTTCAGCTGGCGGCATTCATCAGTTTCATGACCTGGTTGATTGTGGAAGCGGCAGAATTTCCCACTTTGTATTGCTTTTCTCCCAGTTCTCAAAGGGATAGGTTTAGGGAAATCGACGGAATCTTTAGTGGCCAGGTAGATGTGCTCCGGTGTATGTGATAATGGAGTATATTCTGATGGCTTGAAGGATCGGGGCTTCTTCAGATTACCCTGTTTCTTCCCATTACTATTCTCCCTTTTTTGCCCCACCGATTCATTCTTGCGTGGAGCGACAGTGTTGTCTTCTGCTTTTTCCAACACTGTCTTTACTGGTAAAGGACGGCTTTCCAAGCGAATGAATTCATCTGCTTTTTTGTAGAACTTTTCGAGAGAGGTTGGCTCCTTCATATTTAACCATTTCCCAAATTCGCTTGACTTATCGATAGCCCTCATCAGATAAGTCAATATCATTCGTGGTTCAGCATTGTCCACCTCAGCCAGTGCTATATTGAAGCGGTTCAAGAAGGATCTGATAGACTCACCAGGATTCTGCTCTAAACTCGATAGTGACATAATATCCTTGGCCTTCGAAGCATATAGTCTAAACTGCTCCTTGAATTTTCTGGTCAAGTCTGAAAACTGATCGATAGATCGGACTGGTAACTTGGTGAACCACAGTAAAGCCACGCCTTCCAGGTATACGGGGAAATATCGGCACTTTATTTCATCGGAGGCCCTGGCACCTGTCATGTGCCAATCATATTTATACAAGAACTCATTCGGATCACTTGTCCCTTTGTAAGCTGGAATAGTCGGAGGGACAAACTTCCTTGGAAATTCCGCCTTCAAGATTTTTTCAGTAAACGGTGTTTTACTTGGGGCGAAACCCCATTCCTTCTCATCTTCAACTCTTTGCATACTTTCTTTCATGATCTGCCGGACCATTCCAGAAAGATATTCCTCATCATGCCGAGTTCTAGATCCACCGGCGTCAGGTACTGCCTGCTCAAAGGGACTAGTAGGCCTTTCAGGAGCATTCCTTTCATTAACATCATGAATGTTGCCAGCATAGTTCCTTTCATTACCAGCCGGTTGATTGTTTGCCCCAAGTAAGTCGTTCAACTTATTCAGAATCAGAGCATTCTGGGCACTTTGAGCCTCTAGTTGTGCATTTTGGGCGTTTATCTGCTGGTTTAGCCCTAGAATCACAGCATCCAATTCCGCTTTTGTAACTCCAACAGACGGAGTGGGTAGATTAGGCACAGGGGAAGCGAAGGTTCCCTCTTGAATGTTCCCAGATCTGATAGATCTACTTTTCCTTCCAGGAGCCATAATCTCAGATATACTTCTGGTTTTTAAGGAAATTCTTTCTTCAAATCTCTGCGAAGCAATGATGACAGCTGTCCTGAGTTCAATTCTCAGTGAAAGCACCAAAATGTTAACGCTTAAATTTGAACGCTAACACCCCGGTGTGTGAAGTGTAGTTGTGAAAGCACCACCCGATAGATCGGGAAAGAATTATAAGCAAGTAATAGCGGAAAAGCAGTACACAACAGCAATTTTATAGTGGTTCGGCTTATGGGTATAGCCTACGTCCACTTTAAGTACTTTTATTGATGATCACGTTACAAGTTGATACAAATCTTCTCAAGTACAATACACTTTGAATTACAAAAGACTTAGAACAAGTAGCTCAAACTTCGATGTTGACAAAAATCTTCAAATCCATGGTGGATGTAGATGATTTCTTTATGAAGTTCTTTTAGACGTTCTTTGAATCTCAAAAGCTTTAAGTGTTGAAGTAGTCTGGAATTCGGCAGAGTAATGGCGCTTGAAATTGATCGACCAAAAAGTCCCCTTAATGTTGGAGGTAGGTTGGTATTTATAGGCAAAGATCTTGGACCTAAGCTAAGTCGTAACCGGTTCTGAATCGCCCCCGACCCAGCTAAGTCGTGGCCGACTTATGGGAGCACCACTATGATCTAGCTGAGTTGATCTTTCTTCGCTGAATTTGCACAAGTCCAAAGTCGTCACCGGGTCAAGCCAGGTCGTAGGTCGTTCCCTCTCTCTGATGCATGGCCTCCGACTTAAATGGGAAGTGCATGCTCAAATAGGTCGTTGCCGATTTAATGAATTGACGAGCTAAACGTGAACTAACTCCCTTGCCCAGGTCGCGCACATCCTAGCACAGACCATGAGTCGGTCACGACACAAGTGTAAGTCGTGAACTTGTTCCACTCAGTTAGGTCGGTAAACACGTTAAGTCCTTAAGTCGGATCGAATTAGGTCGGCAACTTCATTAGGCAGTTAGGTCGGCACCATGTTAAGTCGGATCCTTTGTTAAGCAGTTAGGTCGGCAACTCCATTAGGCAGTTAGGTCGGCACCATGTTAAGTCGGATCGAATTAGGTCGGCAACTTCATTAGGCAGTTAGGTCGGCACCATGTTAAGTCGGATCCTTTGTTATTTCTTGAGTCGTTAGGCCAGTTCCTTCTGAAGCACTAGGTCGGCATCTATGTGAAGGCATTGGGTCGGCATGCTCCTTAACCAGTTAAGTCGGTATCGATTTAAGTCCTGAGTCGGCGCCATCTCCACATACTGGACCACTGAGTCGTAACCGAGGCAGGGTTAACAATAGATTTTCAGGTAAGGACGTTCTGGGGCTCAGGAGGCGAGCCGGATAGCAAAAACATATGGAGTGTTTCCGCTATATTATATTGCTGTATATCTATGACATGATAATTGCGTATATTCAGTGACTGCATATATGTGTAACTCTGATGTATTATAAAGGTATTTTGACAGATACATAATTCTTTCGTAAACTGTTATTATTTATTATTATATTTTATCCGCTGCGAATGTGAAATGTTGGTGTTTCTGATTTTCTTCTTCTTCTATCTCTTTCTTCTTTTCATAACTATATGGAATTTTCGGGATCGAAAATTTCGGGTCGTTACAGTTGGTGTCAGAGCTGAAAGGTTAAGCGAGAACCTTGGCTCTGGTGGGGATTACTCCTTAAGTAGAGTCCGTAGTACTATATGATGAGTTGAGTGTGTGTGTGTGTGTGTGTGTGTGTATATATATATATATATATATATATATATATGAGAGCGTACTTGTTATTTTCTTATATAAAGGTTTTAAATGATTTTATATAAAAATATATTTTGATATATAAAGCAATATTTTCTTCTAATCAATATTAAGGTGATTGGCTATTAAATTATTAGAATTGAAATAAGAAGTAATATAATACAACCAAACTAAAATTAAATGAAGATAAGTTTGAAATGGATTCAGAATTAAATGGTATAAGGGGATAAGTTGATTTGACTTAAAGGATTAAGTCAACATTTAAAAATTTAACTCGAATTTATATAATTCGAGATGGTTTAAATTTGAAATATGAATTGAATTCATTCAAATCAAATCTGATCTGAATTAACCGGATTTGAGATTGAAGATGTATAAGTTTAAAAATTTAAATCGAAAATTTGGATTGGATTAAATTGAAATGATATTGAAATTAAAGTGGGTTCAATTGATATTAGTCCAAATTGATTGGAATAATTTAAAATTGTAATTAAAGTTGAGTAGGTTTAAAATCAAATGGAATTTGATTTAAACTGGGAAAGAAATCAGGATTGGTTCAACTTGAATTGGGGTTAAATCAATTTCAATGGAAATTGAAGGTTATTTAAATTGGAATTGAGTCAAATTTAAAAGGAAGTGGAAATTTAAAATTTGATTGATGAGAATGGAGATTTGGAAATTGAACAGATTTGACTTTGGACTATTTTCAATAAAGATCGTTTTAATATAAACTTATTTGTCTAAGCTATTTAATAAATACAACCTTTCTTTTTAAAGCCAAAGTCTTTTATATTTGTTTTACAATTATTTTTGGAACTATTAACCATTTTTTTCAACTGTTTAATAAACTAATTACTATTTTTCAACTATTTTACAAATTAATTACTATTTTACAACTATATTGTAATTATCTAAAATTTCTGAAACTATTTAACTATTTTCCAACTATTTTGCAATTAATTAACTATTTTACTGCTATTTTTCAAACTAATAATTATTTTTCAACTACTTATCTATTTTTAAAATTTTCAAGTTATTTTCTAAAAAAAACTGGTCGGAGTTCAAACTGTTATTGATTAAATACCCAACTGAGGTAAGAATTGAAATGATAATTTAATGGAATTGAGGCAATTGTAAATAAGTGAATAAAAATTTAAGTAAATGTGAATAGAAAGTAAATTGATTTATTTAATAATCAATGAAGATAATTACGTAGGATGTACATTTATTATTCTATTCGCATAGTGATTTGATCCTGATTCGAGCACAGAATTTCGAGATAGTTATATCGATCCGAGTTCGGATTTTTCACTTGATTTTCGACGACGAACCTGGATATGGATTGTTGATTAGTTGTGGATATTCTCTATCATAGTTATAGCTATGCAAGGAGAATGGCGGTTTCTAATCAAGGAACTAGATTTGAGTCCGCACTAGAAAGTCGGGTGGACGATACTAGTTCGGAAGTGAAACTGTGTGTTCGAGTGAGCGATCGGATTGGTATAGCGTACGGATGATAATTGTACATCGTACAGATTTAAATGAAATTTATATTGGAAAGAGTAATCAAATTTTAATATTTGATTTTGAATAAACAAAGTTATATATCTTTGTTATGTAAGATAAATCTCCCCTTGTTGAATCTATTGTCGGAAGAAAAGGATTTTGAAAGTGTTTGAAGTATAAAAAGAGTCCTACGCAAGATTGAAATGGTCCAAAGTTTTTTTAAAATTTTTTATATATATTTATATATATATAAAGGATCTTATGACGATTTTGGAAAAAGGTTTTGGGAACCTTGGATTTGGAAAGGCTTTGATTTTTGGGTAAAATCAATATTGGAATTTAAAAACCCTAGTTTGAGAATTATCGATTTTGGGATAATCGATTTTGTGTAAAGGAGCTTTGTATGAGATCATACTAGTGTATGATTTGAAAGATACTATATGTGTATAGTATAAAGTGCTTTGATGATGGCTCTGGGGAAAATGCCGCTCCCTTGAAACGAACTTCTCAGGAGTGCCACCTGGTGGTGCTGCCATGAACCCTTAGGGTGGGTTCTAAAGTTGATCCTGTGAGGAGTCCGGACAAAACTAGTTCATGAGGATTATGAGTAGTGTGTAGCGAAGGTCGAAGGCGCTGATGCCTACAGAGGCATTTGGGTTATGTTATGACGACAATGTAACTCGATGTCAGTGCGATCTACTACATACCATAGCGAAAGTCGTGTGTGCCGTTGAGAGCCAACAGTCTGCGTTTGATTTTATATCGATAGACTGCAATCTATGGTAACATAGCAAAAGTCGTGTGTGCCGTTGAGAGCCAACAGTCTGCGTTTGATTTTACATCGGTAGACTGCGACCTATGTAGGAGTGGAGAAGTTTCATTTTTGACAGCGAAAATCGAGGGCGCTGATGCCTACAGTTACATGGACTTTTGCTGCAATGGCAACGTAACCCTGGAATGTAACTGCGATCTGTTGTGGGTTCCATGGCGTAATCGAGGGGAGCGGAGTGTCTACAGTTACTGGACTTTTACTGCGATGGCAACGTAACCCAGGATGTAACTGCGACCATGGATGGGGGTGATGATTTCCAGAGCATTCTCACCAAAGATATTTCCTCTATTTTCAAAAACAGTTTTCTGTATTTTCAATAAAATTACTTTTCCAAGTATTTTCACTGGATGTTGAAACGGGTTTACCAAGTACTTATAGATTTTCAATTGTATGCCTGATCAACGTATGGCTGAATTTCTGTGAGAACGAGGATGGACCGGTTAAGACATCGAGTTATAAGAAGTATTTTTATAAAAAACTTTTTTAATAATATTATGTGAATTTAAAAGTATTTGTAAATTTTAAAATAAACTTTTTGGAATTTTGGGAAAATAAAAGAAGATCCAAACTGGAACCAGAAAAAAAAAATTGAATTTAGAAAAATTTAATGAAGTGATTTTCGTAATAAAATCTAATATTGAATTAAAGGTTGGAAGTAGCTAATTAGCTAAATAAATTATTTGATCGAGTATATTAATAAAATTTAACTCGATTAAATAAAATAGATTGTAAGTTAATAATGGGGTTTAGAAATGAACTCGAATTATAACTAGAATTCGACTTGGATTTGGTAATGAATTAAAATAAGGGAGATGGTGTAAAAATAAAAATGAAATTGAATTATAATAGAAATGGTTTGAGTTGCAAATAGAATCCAGGTAAGTAGAAATAAATTGATAATGGCTTTGTATAAATAAAATAAATTCAAAAATGAATTAAGTAGGTGAATTAAAAATCTAAAATGCGGTGAATAAATGGGTTAATTGAATTAAATAATAAATGGTTGAAGTCTGATTGAATATAAACTAAATCAAAGTTGTAATTGGAATTGGATTATCATAATGAACTTGAGTTATGAGCATATTAATTTGAAGTAAAATTACTTAATTCAATAAAGGCTTAATTTCAAGTAAGAATGGAAGACCATTAGACAAAAGTTTGTGTTAAATTTATTTGGAAAAAAACAAATGATATTAATATAAGCATCGAATGTTGTGAAGCTCAATGAAATAGTTTTAAAATGAAACCAGTGTGGAGATGAAATGAAATGCAAATGTATGGTTGGTGAATAAATTAGAAATGAAATGGAATTAATTGACGAATGAGTTGAAATTAATTTGAAGTAGTTATAAACTAAAATGGATACTCTATTAAGCAAATATCGTCGAATTTACATAAAAATAATTGTCGTTTGACGTAAACAAAAGTAATTGAAATTCTATGAGTTGATAGAGATTAAATAAATTGGTTTTAGGATCAATTGAATTGAATATGAGCTTATTTGGATTAAAAATAAATTGAGTGTAAGAAATTGAGTTGCAAACCATTAAAATTGAATGAAATAGCATATGAATTGGTTGGAAGCAATTGAATTAGCTTTAAATCATATAAATCGCTTATGGAAAGCGTTTAGTGCTTGTTGTTTATGAAATGCATGTGTTTAGCTATTGAAAGTAAGTGAAATGCTAATAGATTTTCCATATACGGTACTTACATATTTAAATTGAGTAAGTACAGGTACCTGAAGGTCGTTTGGCTGGATTTGGTCGCGCTAATTGCTAAATTAATAAGCCGCTTGCTTAAAAATGCTAAATAAATGTACGCCTACACAATAAAAATAGGAAATATGAACTGTTTTTGTTTTTCCGATCGTGTGGGTCAATGTATATATATTTATATCTCTTGTTATTTTGCGAAAGCTCCTCCGTACAAAGGAGACTCTGTCAAAAAATTTGGGAGTTAGAAAATTTTTGAAAATTTTTGGAAAATTTTTGTTAGCGACAAAACGATTTCAAATTGAAAATTGAAATAAATTAATGGATGAAACTAATTTAAAATAATGATATGAATCAGTTATAAATGGAAGATAAAATTCAATATTCAGAATTGAAGATAAATTGAATTCATATGGAAATGGGAAAACAAATTTGAATAGAAGTAGATATGAAACCTATATAAGGAAATGTATAAAATGATTTGAAAAGTTACGATTGGATATTATTGCTAAGTAGGATATGTAGGTATTATAAAGAGAAAAGAAAATTGGATTTGATTTCAAGAGATAATTTGAATTGCCGAACTAAAAGGTATGTATTTAAATTTTTATATGAAATTGGATTGGGTTTTTGATCTAGCCATTTGGCGTTTTGTTTTCTTTTGTAATTTGGGAGCCCGTAGAGGCACTTTGTAGTTGTATCGATCTAGCCGTGCAAAGGAGATGCTGGCAAAAAATTTCGAAAATTTAGAGAGCTGGAAATTTTTTGAGAAAGTTATGATAATTGAAATTTGAATTTTAAATTAGATTTTAATAAATGAAGTAAATAATGTTGTGGGAAACTATGGAAGGTTTTCGAAGTTGGTTGAAGTAATGATGGGTCTTTTATAAAAGATATGTTATTGGGAAAATAGTAATGATATTGAATTATTCTTCTTAACTAGCAATTTCGGGGACGAAATTCTTTTAAGCGGGGAGGAATGTGACGACCCAGAATTTTTAACAACTTAAAATGGAATAATTAATTGATTTTAAATATTTAAAAGTTAATTTTTAACTTGAATTCAAATAATAATATTATTATTTAGCAATTGAGTTATTGGATTTAATGAACTGAAATTGGGTGAATTATTGAATCTTCAGGTTTAACCTGTTAAAAATAATTTAATGGTTGGTAAAATTTATATCGATAATACTGAAGATAGTGAAAGTGTAAAAGTTGAATTTAAAGGTGATTTGTTCAGTTTTAATAAAATATCGTTTAAATTGAATTTAAAAATAGCCTTCTGAGGCACGGTCTCGGAATTCAACGAAACCAGTTCCATTGGATCCGTAATAGTTAGTTATTATCGGATTTCAATTTTCGTAAAAATCGGAGTTGTCATTTGACCCTGGCAGCTCATAACGCATAGAAACTATTTTAATCGATTTAATTTAAAATTTTATCGTTTACTTCCGTAACTTGTGCCTATGATTGAATTAGCCTCCGAAACACGTTCTATTGTGTTCGGAATGCGGGTAAAACCCTATAAACACCTAGCGACACTCCCCAAGGGGAGTTCAAAATTTTAAATGGCAATTAACGAGACGTTTTGGAAGTTTTATAATATAATAAAATTGGAAGTCGATTAGTGAAAGATATTTTTATAAATAAACTCTCATACGCAAGAAGCCATTCCTAAGTTATAATACATCTTCATCTCCTCAAGTTTTCGGACCGAAATCAAACAAAAAAAGAAAAAAGAAGAAAAATTAGGGCTGAAGCGAAACCGATTTATAATGGCCGAACTCATTTTATAAAAAATAAATAACACGGCCTCTTCCTTTTTCTCTTCCTAAGAACAAAATCGAAAATGGATCACAATCCCGATCCAAATTTCCATGAATCAATTCGAAGTCGAGTTGAATGTCAGATTTATCATTTTTCGAATCGGGTTCGACTCTGGCGAGTGCGTGCTATCACGGCTCGAAGACGCGTGAAGCATTGATGTGCGTTAAGATGGAGGGTGGGCTCGATTCGCGAGGCGTCGTGGTGGTATAAAGGTTCGTCGGTGATTTCAGTTTCGCGTTTGACCTGGAGGGGTTTCGACGAAGGTGAGGGAAGGCGATGCGTTCATTGTAGCAGTGGGTTCAAAGGTCGTCATTCATGGTGGAGGCAGCAAAGGCAGTTGAGCTTGGGGTGTTTTCAATCGCGCACGGGCTGTAGGGGTCGTGGCCCATGAAGCAAAGGAGGGCGTCGGAGTTTCGACCAGAGATGGATGTCGGGGTTCGTGTATTGGATGAGACATGAAGTTATTATTCTAAAATTAAAATTAATTTTATAATTAGTAGTTGAAAAAAAATATAGATTTAGATAGCTAATAAAGTTTATAATCTATTCATACGAGGTTCAAATCTATGAAACAAGTCTAGTTTGGCTCATAGCGATGAAGTGGAACGAATTTACAAATTTAAAGAAAATCAAAGGTGAGTTAATCTCACTCTTCTGGATTTTTATTTAGATTAAAATGGTTAAATTTAAATAATTGGTTGAATGATCGAATTGATTTGATGTACTATATTATATATATATATAGTAGTATATAGAATATAGTGGAGCGATTGATATTATGTGATGAACATTATTGGTAATTGGAATATTGAATGTTGTGGATTGCTTGAATATTTCGGTACCCCGTGTTATCAAAATATAGATAAAATTGGATTTTTTGAAAGAAATATAAGGGTGAATTTTGGAAATGAAATAATTATAGAATAAAAAATTAAAATGAATTGGAAAGAAATAAAGTGATATTTAAAAAATGATGTTAAATTGTAAAGTAGAGATATAAATCAAGTTTTAAGTCAAAGTTAAATCTGGAATTCAAGTTAGTGAATCTGGGTTTTCAAACAAATAAAGTTTTTAAATTTAAATTATTTTAACAACTTGAATGTTAAAGTGCATTTTTGAATTGATTTGAATGTAGAAATGAATTTGGTTTTAAATTCCTTTAAACTTCTTTCATAAAATGAGTAATTAATTTATTTAATGAAGTAAACAAAAAGGTAATTAATTACTGGTTGAAATTAATCAAGAGTGATTAATGTTTGTGGTTTAATTAATGATTAATTTCTTAATATAATTAATTTAGATTAGGATAAATTGAATGTAAATAGAAATCATTAATTTATATAATCAATGAGTAAATTAAAGAATGGCTAATTAAGCAATACTAAGTGGTTTTTGAGAAATTAATTAATAGAAGTGTAATTATTAGTTAATTAATTTGTGAATTAATTAAAGATTAATTATTGATTTTGGTCAAGAATAATTAATATTGTAAAATTAATTGAAGATAATTACTTGAATGTAATTGAAGGATAATTAATCCAGGGTGATTAATTAAGATGGATAATGAAGTGATGATTAATTACTTGATTTGAAATTAATTAATGTTAAGTAAAGGAATCTAAGAAATTGAGGATAGAAATTCAATTGGAATTAATTAAATTAATTTTGGAAGTGATCGAGCTTTGCTTATAGATGATTGAATAGTATTGGATGCTTTGAATGAGTTGATATCTCTGATATGAAATGTTGTGTATTTCATTTGGATAACTTGGATTAGGATGACATGAGACCCGAAGAGACTGGGGTCGGGTATTAGGAATACCCGAAACCACTTCGAATTTTTATAGATTGATATGTGAAATCGATAGGCTAGAATGAAATGATTTAAGTGAATTGGACTATTTGATCTAAATTTTGGTACTTGGAAAGTTGATGTGTGAAATAAGTAATGTCTATAACAAATTGTGAATTTGTAAATTGATACGAGTTACCCAAGGTTTTGTGACGACCCGCCTTTCTAACCCCAGAAAGACCCATCATCAATAAAAAAAGAAAGGGATAGAAATAGAAAAGAAAGAAAGAAATAATAACAATATCAGAATCTCACAGCGGAGTGGAACAAAATACAATACATCACATAACTATTGCATAGTTATACATACATTAGAGTCATACAACATCATACAATAGGACAACCATATATATATCTGTCAATACATATATCCAAAACACATCATACACTAACTACACAGCGGAACTAGATAGATAGATACATACGTCTGGGTGCATGCTCCAAGCTCCTCCAGAATTCAACATTCCCAAAACCTATCACTTGGGTACTCGTAAAAATTTGAGTACCCAAGAGTTTATGAAAAATAAAATATAAACTCTGGGTCAGACATGGGTCTGGTGTGGGTAAACGGGTTAAGTTGTTTAGCTTTGAAAATCATTTGAAAATAAAGGTATCACGTAAGACTCCCCACACATAAATATGGGTAAGTTTTTACCTTACGCTAACCAAAACATTTTATAGGAAATCCAGTGATATTATAATAGTGTCTAGGGTTTTCAAGTAAATAGAAAATAGCCGAAATTGTTACATCTATTAAATTCCAGCTACTAGCCATGGAAGTGGGTAATACAAATCAAAACTGTAGGGTCTCGTAGGGAAAATGGGTTTCCATCAATGGCAGGGCTACTGGGTACCGTCCGTCACAGTACGGGGCCTAGATAACCGTACCGTGGATCACTCCCGACCCCCTATAACACAAGGCCAGAACCATTCCTTACTGAACAGTCCCAAATAAGATAACCTCGCAGTTGTGGCCAACAACTGCCCACACGGCCGAAATATAGGGACATCTAGACAGGGGTATATCTCGTCCTGCTTGGGTGCTACCCAACTAATCTTGCTGCATCTCCCCTGTTTTAGCCGTTCCTGGTTGATGAGGCTTGAGGCTACGATTACCTTTATAGAACATATTATTCTTAGAATGCTCATCGTCCGCCTGACAATGTGCTGAAAGCATTCAATCCATACAAGTTCGTTGGGGTTCGAACGAAACCGAAGGCATTATCTCGTTACACTCGTTTTGGAATCACCCTCAGAGTTAACGACGATAACCCTTGCATTCAAAAACACCATCTCGACCTTCACTTGAGATGTCAGGACCTATCGTTTAATTTGGATCGATGTGGTTTTCGGAATATCAAATTGACACACGATCCCGGTCTCATCGAAATCCAAACGCCATTTTAAAGGCCAAGTTGTTTAATAGTTTAAATAGATTAATTCAATACTTTGAATTCACAATAACATTATCACAGATAAATCATACACAGTCATCATAGATATATCTAGAATATATCACAGAATATCACCAAATAGATATCAGAGTCAATCAAACAAGAATCATCAATTCGTATCAAGATAGTTTGATCTCCTTAACTTAATCTATTACTTAAGAGTAAGCCATTTTATCCTGCTTGATTAATCACTAATTAATCAACTTATTAATTTTATTAATTACTTCTTAATTACTCACTTAATTAAGGTCTTAATTATTAATTAATAACCTTAATTCTTAATTTATAAAATTTAATTACCCATTTATTTAATCGCTAATTATTTAATTAATCCTTAATTGCCAATTGGTTAATCATTAATCCTTAATTAATCATTTAATTAGTTAACTACTATTTACTTATTAATTAACTTTAAGTAGTTAATTAAATTCTTAAGTTTAAATTGTTTAAACACAAGATTAACAATATCAATCTTTAGTTATAAATTTATTTAATCTTCAAACTGCTTAGTTAATTACTATTATAAAATTAAATTACATTCTAAATCAACTTATACTTTAAGTTAGTTAATTATCTTACATTTGCAAATCTTTCTTTTAATATATTTTAAATCAAATCTTGACTTAACACTTACCAACATTATTTATTTAATTAACACTAAACTTTGTTTAATCAAAATAACTTGAAAAGTACTAAGGCTTAACCCCTGAAAATGGACCTGAGGCAAACACCTGTTTACTCAGGTAAAATTCGAATTCCCTCCTATTTTTCCCGCGTCTCTTCTCTCTACTTCTCGCATACATTCTTCCTCTTCCACTCTTTCTTCTACTTTTTTTTTTCAAGTTTTAAATTACAACCAACATTATTACAAACCCACTCACGTAACCCGAAACAATCCCCCTTCATTCTCGAGTAATAACTCGCGACAACCAAAACTCGAAACCGCTGACACATACGCCGCCGTGCATGTGCATGGCAGTTCACCGTCTCTCCGACGAACCACGTCGCCCCCTTCAAACCACAAATCGACCTCACATTCGATAGAAAGACTCAATTCAACATGAAAAGTTCGAAATCAAAATTACCCCATTTGTTCGAACTGCGACACGAACCTACCCAACAGAAAAGTGCCCCTAACCGCTAACGTCGTTCACCTGTGGCTTGGCAACTCCGGCCGTATCTCGGCCATACCCTCCTCTACCATATCCAGAAGTGCGTGTAACTCGATCGTCCCATGGAGACAAAATCAATGAACATACAGACCACAGAAAAACTCGAACCAAAACCCTATATTCATTTCGCCCCCAAAATCCTTGCATTAGAAAATTTTTCTAACATTTTTCCTGGATTCGAAAATCAGCAAGCTAGCTTCACAATAAATTTCAACATCTAATATATGTTGAATCAACAGAAATTCATAAAAATGCAATTTTGGTTCATTTACGAACTGCACCTTGAATACTTACTTAAAAATCATCATTCTTGCTTTAAAATCTTACTTTTGTGTGTTTATTCCAGATATAAAATCAAAATAACAATATAAAATATTTGAATTTTAACAATTGATTTCTTTCTTACTGTAAACTTGAATAAACATAACCTCTGTCACACTGTCAAGCCACAAACTATTTCCAGGTTATTATTTAAGTTTTAAACAACTTATTTAGTTAAAAATCCTAAGTTTAAGATGTTTATATGAAGAAGTATTAGTTTTCTTTACATTTCTTTGCTCAGAACTTGAAATATTGAAGAACAGCTTCTAGTAAACAGCCAACGTCATAGAACTTCAATTTATAATAGATAGCAAGCACAAGATTTTCCATGAACTAATTATCAAGGTTTAAACTTCAAAGATAGAATGTTTACTCACCTAAATGATTATTGAGACAGAAAGCAAGTGTTGTTGAAAAGCTACAGTTTTGAATTCCTGAAAATCTTCCCTGCCTTGATGAATGAAGCTAAGTTTGTAAAGAAAGATGTTTAAATTTTTTTTTTCACAGGTTTGCTTCTCAGGTTTGCTAAGTTTTTGTGTAGGATGATGTTTATATATATAGGAAATAGGTTTAAACAATATAGATTATAACTGGTACAAGCTTTACTTGTTTGATCAGATTTTGTGCTTAATTACTGTAAATTTTGAAACGATCTTGTATTTCGGCCGGTCTTATTTTTGTACTGAGATATTTCTTTTGTAATTTGAAATGACAAATGTGTGTTAGCATTTAATGAACATGTCTTCATATACGTTTACACATAATTATGGTTTCTGATATTTATTTATTTTTGTACAAAGATATTTTGTATATGTAAATAAATTTGTCTTCTTTGTATTATACATATGTATGTTACACGGCAACACCCTATTCTAAACTTATCTTATTGTTTGAGTAAAGTTATTATAGTTTTTGTTTTGACTATATACCATGTGTGCTTATATTAGAATGATCTCGTGTTTCTATTTAAGTTTAACCATATAAGTTGTTGCTAACACAACTTCTTAGTTTTATTTCTATTTGTAATTAAGTTTTCACACATTTGATTTATATCATATATTTACATTTATATATTTTACATTTATATTTGTGTCTTATGTTTATATTTAATATTGATAGGATTTTTTATTTTAAACATTATTATTAAAGACTTTATATATATATATATATATATATATATATTAGATCCAATATTAATAATATAGAACCTTTGATTTTATTGAATAAGACAGATTTTATTATGAACACTTTTGAAAGATTTTATTTTAAATTTTTTAAATCAAAATTTTCTTTACAAAACATATATAACTGATAAATGTTCAAAAATCCTATCAGTTTATAAAATGAAAAGCTTGTATTTTATTTAATTAGATTAAATTCTTACTAAAATATATTGCCAAAATTTCGGGCCTTTACAGGTTTTGTATAAGTTGCATGTTTTGTATTCCACGTTAGATGGGTTTACTCACGCTGGTTTCCAACCTGACCCGGGTGTTACTTTGATGTAATGCTCGGGTCAGACCGAGTATTACAGATTTTCAAGTAAGGACATTCTGGAGCTCAAGAGGCGAGCCGGATGGCAAGAACGTATGGAGTGTTTCCACTATATTATAAAGATGTATATCCATGACATGATAATTGTGTATATTCAGTGACTGTATATATGTGTAACTCTGATGTATTATAAAGGTATTTTGACAGATACAGAATTCTTTTGTAAACTATTATTATTTATTATTATATTTTATCCGCTGCAAATGTGAAATTTTAGAGTTTCTATTTTTTTCTTCTTTTATCTCTTTCTTCTTTTCATAACTATCTTGAATTTTTGGGATCGGAAATCTCGGGTCGTTACAATTTTTTTCATTTTGAACAAAGATGAAGTGAAATTTTGAGATAGCTGTAGCTTACGTTTGTCTCGAAAGGTTTTCATGGTTCTTAAAATTGCTAGTGGATCGGACCCACATGAGAGTAAAAAATGAGCGAAGCAAGTATTTTTGTTTTTGTTTCCAAAAAAATTTTGATTTGTCCAATTGTTTGCTTTCTTTTGTTTTGTTTCGTTTCCAATTCATTTGTTTTTTTGTCTCTAAAAAGAAAGAAATAATTCCTGTTTTTCAAATATTTTGTTTTAAGTATTAAATTAACTTTTTTTTTAAAAAAAATTGTATATATCTTGTTTTTATTTCAGGTTGTCAAAGTAGAATTTCAGAAGGAGAGGAACCGCTGCCAAAAATAATCGCTTTGCTTTGCATGCCAAAAAGAAGTAAACTTCTTGCTTGCTTATCTATTGTTTTATAAGTTTTGCATTGTTGGTTGTTTGCATTTGCATAACTGAATTTAAAATAAGCGGAAAAAACAAATTAATTCGTAGTTGCATTATTAATACGCGTTTAATTTCCATTTTGCATTTCATCCTAGATTTTGATTAATAATAACGCTTAGACATCGATAACATTTAATTGTATAATGACAAGTTGTCTTCTTTGAACAATTTAATTTCTTGATGTCTAGGCTATGGCAGAGTAGTAATCAGTTATAAATATTATGGTGATTCATAAATATTATATTGAATTGTTTCTCTGAAGGTACATAAACCGTCGGCTGCATTGCTACGATGATTCGTGGTGCACCGATAAATCATGTCCATTACCTGACTGAGAACTATCCTGTTTATCTAAGACGATGTGTGATTATACAATTTTGGGTTAATTTAGGATAAATCATTTGTAATAAACCCTTGCATTAATTTTGTTGCATTAGTTCATGCATATTTTAAAAAAACAAAAAAAAAATAATAAACCAAAAAAACCAAAATAAAAAAATATAAAACCTTTTCAAAAACAAAGAAAAAAATTTGAAAAATAAAAAAAGGCAAAAATCAATTTCCTTTGGAAAAACAAATTTTACTTCTAAATATTTTTTCTATAAAAAGAAATTTTTCCTTGAAAATGTCCGAGTTTCTCCACTTACATGAATTTTACAATAGTTGTGAAAATCAATATAATCCATACGATTTCACTCCAAATTCATATGGATATTTTAACTCCAACTATTATTTAAACGATTAAAATTTCAAACAACTAAGTTTTCAAAACGATGATCAACCCTTGACTCCTGAAAATAACATTTCATCATTACTTGAACTCTCCACACAACAAAATCAAAGTATAAATGATTTATGTAATTCATATTTGGGTAATAACTCGAGTCAAGGATTTCAAAATTTGAATTCATTTCAAAATTCAAACGATTTCGATTATAACCCATGCCACTTCAATTTCGAAATTCAAAATGAATTTCAAACTCAAAATGAATATAGAAACAACTTTTCAAACGAATTTGGCAATGGGAATAATTTTAACCATGTTACGAGTGAAAATTTTTGTTCTCAACAAATCCAAATCGAAAATTCTCAAGTCAATAATTATAAGTTGGATTTTGTTGAACAAATGAATGAAATTTACGGTGATCGCACAAATTTATTGTTTAAAATATATATGAAACAACGTGACAAACAAAACCAAATCCCAACGTGTGATGAGTCGAGTGATAATCCATCTTTTACCCAAATCAATGATTTTCAAATAACAACTTTTGAAATTGAAAATAACAATCTTAATGAAGTTGTTGAAAACACGGTAATTAAGTTGGATGTCAATTCTTTTGAGGGTGTGGAACCAAATTTAGAATTCGATCTTCCTTTTCTCGATTTCGAAAATTTAAATATAACAACTTTGGATTTTGAACTTGAGACATGTAATAAAGTTGTTGATAATCCAACAAAGGAAGACGAATTTAATGAACACGGTTTTTTGGACTTTTGGATGACGAGGTGTTAAATTCCGACGCGGAAGATGAAAATCACCATTTTGATTTGGAAATCAATAATTTTGAATAATTTTTCAATGACAAACTTGAATTTCAATTTGGTGAAAATAAACTTGAATTTTAGTCACTCGTTATATCTACCCCAAAAATCATCGACAATAAAAAAACTCGTACAATTTTTAATAAAACGACATTCGTTTTTCCAAATCAACATTCAACTTCGACATCTTTTATAGTTTGGTTTTCTGAGCATGAGTTGTGTCTCGCGTATTTGATGAGACAAATGCATCGGTTTTTGGAAAACCGGTTCATTTATTCTTTAACGGCATACTTTCTGATGTCATGTAAATTATCATCTTTTCATTTTCATTTAAACAATGGTTATGTTTTTATTTTTCTCCTTCCACTTGGGTTGACTGTGGGGACACAGTCAAAAACAAATGTGGGGGGAGATTCATCTTCATTTTTTCTATTTTTCATGGTTTATTTTTGCTTTAAAATCTCAAAAAAATTATTAAAAAAATCCCAAAAACAAATTTTCCTTTGATTTATTTTTAGAAGAAACATTGTAAGATAAATATATGTTTTGGTTTATTAAATTGAAATTTTTGATAATTTATTTGTCTTAACAAAAATAAAAATGAAGATTGATTGCAAATAATAATGGTTTAACAAGTATATAGGAAGATTCATACGTGTTAATTATGAAATACATCCTAATTGAAAATCTTTGTTTTAAAAAGTGGTTGATTTAAAGTAAAGGATATAACATATTTTTTGTCTTCTAAGTAAAATGATGCTAAGATAATTTTGCAAAACTCTCTCTCCCCTCTTAAAAAAATACATATAAAAATAAAAAATAATAACATCCAAGTATTCATTCTCATTAAAAAGTCCTCGCGGTTATGCACGGGTGAGTTACTTGGAATCTTTGATTATATGCTTTCATACTCATTTAAAAGTCTTCACGGTTATGCATGTAAGGAACACACGTAAAAAAATAGATTTAATAAAAACCACCTACGGTCGATAGGTGTATGCACGAAAATGTGTGCACTCGCCATGCTCTATACTACCTTCACAAAAGCCCAAAAGGTAGTGCATGGGTGGTATATCTGGCCTCAGTTTACCTAAGCTAGGTGTGTAATTTTTCTTGCAAATAATGAGAGAGCAAGCAATTGAAATCCTAGCACTATTATTACTTATTCGATTTGATTTGTTATTGAAAAGAAATGAAGATACCACTTTGATAAACTTTGATAATCAACTAAGGATCCATTTCATAGTTACAGTGTTATTAACCAAAAAATGAGTTAAACTATAGTCTACTTGTTATGATAACTTCGTTTTTATTGGAAATATTGACGAGTAAATAACTTAAATTTCAGGTTAATGACCAAAACCTATATTTAACTTATTCGTGTCAATTTAAAAACTAATCCTTCATTCGTAAATATTTTTAAAAACTCACATTCATCACTTTGTAAATAAATCATGCACTTTGTAAATATTTTCATCCTGCATTTGGATTTTGTGGGTAGTATCTGCTCAAAACCCACATAAGACAACACTCGTCCTACTGGGATACCCAGAGGTTTAACGGCTTGTTGCATACGCTTGTTAGTCCGTGAGATGATGGTTTTGATGACAACAACCTTAGAATAGATTATAAAATATAAATACTAACATTATAAGTTTAGATATATATAGATATATATGCAGGTTTTAACCATGCAGGTACCAAGAATGAAGACTGTACAGTATAGAGATTCAAGATATCAAGATTGAAGACTCATGAGTATCAAGAATATCAAGAGTTCAAGAATTGAAGTAATTTATTCTTTAATTATAAATTTTGTTAAAACTCATAGAAAAGCACTGGCATCTTAAAATCCAGATTATTCGTGGAACGGAATCCACTTCGAGCCTGTTAAAGGAATGGAACCATAAGTAGGATGGAACCTATGAAAAATCTAGTGGAACATTGTTTTGTATTCGCTAATTTTTTATTCAAAATGATTTTTCAAAATTGTATCCTGTTTTTAAAATGTTTTCAAAATCTTCCTTTTAAAAGCATCAAAAAGCTCTATCCTGATTTTAAATAATTTTAGCCTCAAAATTATCTTTAATTTCAACGTCAAAATTACTCCTGATTTTAAACTATCTTTTAAAATAATATATTTAACTTTTAATATTTATACTTAAGATTTAAATATAAAATTATAGTTAAATTATATATGTTATTCTCTATATTTACTTATGAATTTTAACTATAGCCAAGTATATTAGGAAAGTTTAAAATAGTTTTAATATAAGATAAAGGTTATTTTCAAAGAAAATCAAATCATTAAAAATTGCTTTGGGATGTCGACATGCCTATGGTGACCATGTCGAAATGGTGTAAGTTTGGTTCAAAATTTAAATTTCAAAAGAAGTGTCTATTCGCCATTACTCTTCATGAATGGACACGACTATTGTTCTTCTATAAATAGGGGTTAGTTTCAACGAATTTAATCATCAGATTTTCTGATTTTTCACTCCTTTTCCTCTTCCACTTTTCTTAATACATATTCTTACCATTACTCTGTCGAAATCAGAGTTGAATCGAACTCGATCATTTGTAGTTTGATTCTCTATCACTCTCTCAACAAGATCCTCGGTGCTATTCAGAGTTATAGGCTTTTGTAATCAACTTAGCGAGAAAAGGTGTGATTGTGGCCTTAAAAATAAATCAAGCGAGAACAGGTGTGATTGTAGCCTTGGTCAATCAATTGGGTAAACTTGTGGCTCAAAAATCAAGTATCTCTACCCCAAGGATTGAAATTCTGGAGGATGTACCTCGTAGCCTTGAAATCGAGGGTGTAATTGTACAATTGCTTTTGAAAGGAAATATGTACTTGTGTTGCAGGACTGGATGTTGGGTAACTCCGAACCAGTATAAAATCCGGTGTGTTCTTTCCTTTACTGCTTTTATTTTATTTCTACATCTGTGTTTGTTTCTGTGATTATCCCTGTATCTGTAGATTGCATACATCCGTATTCAATTCAACATAAATTCAAAAAAAATTAGTAATACTTTATAAGATTTGTAATCCACATTTCTTTCAATTGGTATCGGAGCAAGGTTTTCGAAGTTTCATAATCTGATTTTTGAAAAGTTTTCAAAATGGCTACCAACACTGGTACTGTTACAACACTAGTATTCCGGTCACTAGTTCATTTGTAGAAAGACAGTCTACTGTCAGACCACCACTTTTTAATGGCAGTAACTATGCATATTGGGCATGTAGGATGAAGATATACTTACAATCTATAGGATTAGACAATTGGAATTTTACACAAACTGAATATTCTGAACCCACAACTGATTTTGTACAGTGGACAGCTGAGCAAAAACTGTTGCGCAAAATAATTCTAAGGCAATGAATATTTTGTTTTGTTCACTAGATAGAAATGAATTCAATAGAATGTTAGTTTGTAAGTCTGCATATGAAATCTGGAAAACTTTGCAAGTTACTCACGAAGGAACAAGCAAAGGTAAACAGACCAACATTTCCATGCTCATAAATCAGTTTCAATTATTTAAGATGAATCCTAATGAGTCTATTTCAGATATGTATAGTTTATTTCAGGATATTATGCATTCTCTAATATCTTTGGGAAAGGAATTTTCTGAAGAAGATCAAGTCGGAAAGATTTTAAATTCTCTTACTCTAAAATGGGATCAAAAGACACTTGCTATCGAAGAGGCAAATGACATCAGTACTTTAAAGATAGAAGAACTAATTGGAAATCTAATGTCGTATGAAGTTCAAATGATCGGGAGAAGAGAAAACAAAGCATCTGAAAAGAAATCAATGGCATTCAATGCAATGACCGATGGATCAGACTGAAACAACGATAATGATGAAGAGGTGCCTTTATGACGAGAAATTTTAGAAAATTCCTGAAATACAGAAAGATGAATAATCTAAAGAGAAACAACTATAAGAACTCTAGAAATCAGAATGTATTGCCAAATAATGTCAAATGTTACAACTATGATGAACCAGGCCATTTCAGAAGAGACTGTCTGTATCCAGATAGGCAAAATCCTCCTATGAACAACGATCCAGCAAAGAAACGAAAGCGTGCACTTACTGCTACTCTAGATGACTCAGACTCGTCCTCAAGTGATGATGACCAAAAGACAAATAATTCGAATTTGTGTTTCACAGTTGTTTATGACCCTGACGAATTCAAAGAAGCGGACTCAGAAAAAGGTACACGTTTACAATACAATTGGTTGAAATTGCTTTCTTAGAATTGGTTGCTTGATTGCTTGATTGATTGATTTTGAATTGGTGTGTTGTTTGAATTTTAATTTTTTTATTATTTTATTATTATTATTTTTTAATAGTATAACTTTCTAAAATATACTATAAATATTTCAGATATATGTATATAGACATTAAAAATAATAAGTATATTTATATATTTATTTTTTAGAGAACTTAGGAAAAATAAATTATCAAAATTCACTGACACATGTTGACATGGTCCCTACCATGATGTCGACATGGGTACCAGAATTTGAATTTCAAATTTTGAATTCAAATGTTTGAATTTCCCTCCACCTTTTCACTTCATTCAATTCTCTGAAAATCTACCTTTTGACCATAGAATGTGTCCTTTGAGAATCTATTTATTCACCATCTTTTATCACACCTTTCACTCTCATTTCCAAATTTAAACTCTCTCTTCAAAACTTCAAGCTCTCTATTCTCTACTTTAATGGCTTCTTCAAGCAACCCCTCCACCATGAGAATTTCCAAAAAAATAAATAGCAATTATTCAATGATCCGGAGGTAATAAAAGCATACATCAATTATGCTAATTATGCTAAAGTCCATCCCGGAAAGTTTGCTATTTTTCAAGATTTATTGCAACAACCCGCAAATTCGTACCCCTTGAGTCAACACTATTCTACCTAAATCAACTCAAGTTGTATAGAAATACGAACCATTTGGTTAAAGAAGAAGAGGTAGAAGGAGAGAAAATAGAAACAACATCAGAATCTAACCATCGCAGCGGAATAAAGTATAATAGATAATAAATGATCTTTACTCAAATCAAATATATCTCTGTTTATATATTACATCATCAGAGTACATCAATCACAGCTCAACAATATCATACAACTGGATACACGACTACTCAACACAGCGGAATATATATATATAAACAAGTACGGAAGTACGTATCGTCATCCAGCTCGTCTCCTAAACTCCACAGCATTATATCCTGTATCCTATAATACTCGGTCTAACCCAAGCATTATAGTTAAATAACACCCGAGTCAGTCTGGAATACCAGCGTGAGAAAATCACACTCAATTGAATATTAAAGTTTCAAAAATCCTTTTGAAAACAAAAGCATCGCGTAAGACCACGCCATAAATAAACATGTCGGGTTTTTACCTTACGATAGCTAAAACAATTTTTATATAAATCCTCTGACATTATAATAGGGTCTATATACAAATACTTATAAAACAGCCGAAATTGTTACATTATTAAATTCCAGCTACTAGCCATAGAGTGGGTAATACAAACAAAACTCGTACAAGGCTCGTAGGGAGAATGGATTTCCAACTAATGACTAGGCACTGGGGTACCACCTGTCACAGTACGTGGCCTAGATCACAGTACCGAGGAGTACGCCTGCTCCCCTGCAACACAAGACCGGGACTACCCCTTACTGGATAATCTCGAGTGAGATCACCCCACGGTTGGGATCAGCAACCGCCCACTAAGCCGAAATAAAAAGGGACATCTAGATAGGAATGACCTCACCCTGCTTGGGTGCTACCCACCTAGCCTTGCTGCATAACCCCTGATTTTCAGTCATTCCCATTTTATGAGGCTTGAGGCTAAGCGTTACCTTTATAGAACATATCCCTTAGAATGCCCATCGTCCACCTGACGACGTTTCACAAGCATTCATCCATACAAGTCCGTCCCGGGTCCGAACGGAACCGAAGACACTATTCCTACTACATCCATTTTGGAAATATCCTTAGGATTATTAGCGACTAGCCCTTGCACTACACTGCTCCATCTTTGAATCCAAACTCGTTTCAACGAAACGTACAAATCGGATCGAAGTGGTTTTCGAGAAATTAATCTCGATCCCGGTCTCTTCGAAACGATCAACGCATTTGGCCAATATTTATAGTCGATTATTTAACTATCAATTTATATTCCTAAACAACCATCCAACAATAAATAATTTCCCAAATTATTTATTAACCTCAAAAATATCTTTACAAGATATATTTTCACTTTTCAAACCCTTTTGAAAACAGTTTTCAAAACTATCTTCCTTTTTTGAATAAATTTCCCAAATATTTTCTATTTCTTCTGAAATTACTAAGCACAAAACTTTAGAATTTTAAAATAATTTAAAATGCTTACTTTGAAATATACTTTAATATATTTAAGTTAAAACTACTTCAATAACTTGTTAAAAATACATACAATATGAATATTTGAAAATAATGTTACTTTATAAATATAAAACTAGGTTTTCACTTTTTAAAAAAAAATACTAAGTCACCTTTAAATAATTATTACAATAATAGATTTGAAAAATATTTACTTTATAATTTTAAACATTCAGAAATAATAAATTTTCTAAAACATGCTTTTTAAAACAACATTAAACTTTTACCTTATATTTAAAAATTTACTTTGAAAACATACTTGGCTATCCAGGGAAATATACTTCTCTTTACAACCTTTAAAAATAAATCGCTATTTATTTTTAAACAATTTTTCTCATTCCTTTAATAAATTCCCACCTTGAATTTATTCTTCCAAATATCCAATTTCAAACACTTAAATCAATTTCCAAACTGATTTTCAATTTACTTCATTTATTCCAAAATCCTTTAATTCAGATTTTATTCCTTAATTTTGATTTAAATACTTCTACAGAAAATTCCAATTTTAGATTCCTCAAATTACTTCTTAATCCTTTTAAATAAATTTAAAACTTTAAGTTTTACAATAATTCTTTATTCATTTAAATTAACATCACATAATTTTACAATTCATTAATTACTGTTTATTCAAACCCATTTCTTTTCATACTCGAAGTTATGCATTAGTATTTAGCATACTTCCATTTCTTTTTCAATTCATTCTTAATTTATTAAATTTTTCTAAGATTATTTCGTTTACAAATTTACTTCCTTTATTTTCTTTTCAAAACCCAATTTATATATTTTTGGTAATTCATTATACCCAAATATATCCAACCAAATCATAACATTCAATATTCCAATATATTCATCATAGAATATTAAGTAATCACAACAGAGAATAATAAATAACAAATGTTGAGGGGTCCAGTTGGATCCCTCCAACCTGTTTTCCCTGCATCCACAGATGTTAGCACAATAATATGCCAATTCCATAATATACCGTACTATAGCACATCAATCAATTTCAACCATTCAAACAATTATTTGAATTTAATCTTTTAAATTTAAATTTAAATTAACCGAGTGAGATTAAATCACCTCTTTATTTCTGTTTGCAACCCACCTCCATTCCGACTTGTTTTCTTTAAGATTTGGACCTTGAATAAATATTTATTCGGTTTATTAATATTTGAACAAATCGAACAATTAATTTCAAATTTAATAATATTTTTAACCCTTGATTTATTTCAACTTACAGTTTAAATAAATAAAATATTTTTAGCACAAAATAACTTCATTGGGTTTATTAAACAAATCCATACCAAAAAAATAAAGTTTCCATTTAATAAATTACATAGTGACAGGGATAATTTATTTTAACCAATAATTTAATTTGAACAAATAATTAAGTTTTAAACTAATTTTCTTCTTAAAATCCTTTAGTAACTAAAATATTAAATAAGTTAATTAGACAAATTAGTTACCTTACTAAATTATTTTTAGAATCTAAACCGGTGGTTTAAAATATGTATCTTTACTTTATTATCCCCTTTTAAAACTGTTTACATAAAATATCAATATCCCTTTTGAATGGAAATAAAATTCTGTTTATATTTTTAAATGGGAATCTATATATATACTTGAAACATAAATTTGGTAATAGTTTACATATAAATTCAATTCAACAGAAGAAAATCGAGAGTACTCACTGCTCGGCCTGCAATCATTTTGAACAAACGAATGTTCAAGCACCTCTAGTTGCTGCCTCGAGCACGCGAATGCCAACACTCCTTCACTGTCGTGACCTCCCTGCAATTCTCCATCTCCTTCATTCCATCGCGAGCTTCCAGATCTACGAACGCATTCCTCGCTCTTCGAAACCCTCCAGCAGCCTCGCGACCCTTGACGTCCTCGATAACGGGCCTCCCAATCACCTCGACTTCCCAAACCACGACGACTAGGAAGCCTTCCCCTTCCAACGGAGTCGCCAACCCTCCTCCCTATGCCTTGTCCACGAACATCGTACCCTCCCCCAAATCGATTTCGGCCGAAGAAAACTTGTCCCGCCACTATGAGGATTGTTCGATTTCGAACTAGCAGGTGATGCGGCCGGGAGCGAATTTGATTTGATTCACTATCTCCATTTTTTCGATCTGGGTCTCATTTTTTTTATAATCTCGAACAGATTTGAGGATTTGAATTGAATAAGGAGAGGAGGAACGAGAGTTTATATTTTCATTGTTTGGTTCTGCTCGCAAAGATAAAGAAAAGCACAATCTTTTTCTTTCAAGCTTTCGAATCTGCAGTTGATTTTATAAAGGAGAAGAGAAATGATGATTGTTTTTCTGATAATTTCGTGATGTTTATAAAATAGGGAACACGATGGAAAGGGAGTCGGCGTGCTTTCTACTGGCTGCTACAATGCTAGTGTAAAGTTATGATGAGGAAAGGAAAGCGGCTGATGTTGAAACATTTTGACCCTGTACAAATATATATATATATATATATATATATATATATATATATTTAAAAAAATTTGATATAAATTCAAGCGCGTTTATCTATCGTACGATCACACAACAACTCCAAACATTACGAAAATTGAAATCCGATAATAATTCAATATTATGGACCCAATGGAACTGGTTTCGTCGAATTTCGAGACTATGCCTCGGAAGGCTATTTTTAAATTCAATTTAAACTATAAAATTTTAAAACTGAACAACCCACAATTAATTTCAATTTTACAACTTCTATTATCTTCAATGTTATCAATATAAATTTTACAAGCCTTCAAATTACTTTTAACAGGCCTAAAACTTCAGATTCAACATTTATCCAATTCCAAATTATTAAATTCAAAAATTTAATTAGCAATTAATTAGTGATATTTGAATTCAAGTTAAAAATAAACTTTTAAATATTAAAATCAATTAAATATTCCGATTTTCAAATGCTCAAAAATTCCAGGTCGTCACATTTCTCTTCTTATGAACTTGATTCTGCAAACAATGGAGTTCTTAGTCTTATTGATGCTTCTCAAATGATTTTGTTTGCTATCCAAATCTTGTCAAAATTTTCTATGCTAATTTAAATCGAGGACTTATATCATGGAAATGAGGATGAAATTTGGAGTAGTGCCAAAGGCACTAGAATTGTTCTGAATTGTGATCTTTTGGGTACCATTCTCAATTGCAAATGTACGGAAATGGATCTTTCTAATTTTAAAATCGGCAAAAATGATCGTGAGACATTTCGTCACATTTTCGAAGGGAATGATAATTTTGAATTCAAATATCGAAATTTTCGACCAAAGGCAAGGATTGTCAATCTTCTTTTGCAACATACTTTGACCCCAAGATCGGGGAATTTTAAGAATCCTACTTCAAAAGTTTGCAAAGCTCTTTTTGAGAAAAAACTGTAAATTATGACATAAATTGGGCACAAGTAATTTTGGATGAACATCGTCCTAAAAATCTTGAAATGGGTGAGAATACTTTATATCATGGAATTTATCTCACTCGGTTTTTAACTATTTTGGAGTGGATTTCAAAGGCGAAGAATTTGTTTCTTGAAAAGTTTTCAATCATTCCAACATTTCACTTATGAAAATTCCATTTGTTTTTCAGCCTTATGAGACCCTTGCCGAAAAGGTAGAGCGTTTGGCTCATGAGAAAATGAAAGAAGAGGAAGAGGAAGAAGAAGAAGGGGATGAAATGAAAATTGAAGAAGAAGAAGGTTAAACCTCTTTGGAAAGCATTGGCTATCCTCCTAATCCATCCACCACAACCCATCTCAAAAATCAAAAGACGATTGTTGAGAATCAACGGATTCTTAAACGAGCCGTTAGTAAGAAGTCGGACAAAATTTCATCCAAGATGAACAAGTTCATTTCCAAAGTCAGCAAGAAACTTGCACTTTCTTCATCGTCATCGTCATCATCATCATCCTCTATCTAGTTTTATCTTTTCGTATCTTGTTGTATATGTTTTAGTTTGTTTAATTCGAAAGTTTATGTAGTTTGGTGTGTGTTTAATCATTGTAACATGTTAGTATGCAATGAAATGAATTTCTTTTCTGTTATCTACCTTATCTTATCTCCAGAATAGATGTTAGTATAGTATATAAATATATATATATATATACACACACAATTATTCACAAAATCAAATTAGTCATAATTTTTCACTAACCCATGTCGACATCCCTTCTATGACCATGTCGACATGTACTGGTCAGAAACTACAATTGATTTTGAATTTGAAATTTGAATAACAACCATATGTCTATTCATTCCAAACGAATTTCTATACCTATATATACCTATTTCTTCCAGAATTCTTCATTGAAAATTATTTCCTATCTTCTAATTCTTCATTTCTTTCACAAATTCAACTATGGCTAATCCAATTCACAATTTATCCGAAAATCTTGAAGAAACTCTTAATTCGTTCAAGAGTTTTCTCTCGTTCATTCTTCGTAACTAGCGACACTTAGAATTGAGTCAGATGCAGATGATCAAGGAGCAAGAAAGGCATTTCGATGCAATACGATGGATGATTTCCTACCTACACAAGGATGATAACGAAGAACATCCTCCAGTCTCTCTCACCAACGACAATTGGGATGCTGTTAAGGCAGATCCAATCTTTGGAGAAGAAAGATAGGTGGAAGTTCCACGTAACGTTTGATTTTTATGTTGTTTACTTTGTTTGAATTGTTTGTTTGATTTAATGTGATTTGGTTTGGATTGATACTTGGTGTGAATTGATTTCTTAAATTGGTTTGATGGTTGCTACATAAAACATGTATATATATACATTAAAATGTATATAATCCTTGATTAATTATCATGTTCATAAGGATAATTATTTCTTAATCTATCTATTATATATTCCATTGTATAGTTTATTAATACAGGTACTCTAGTCCAAGAATGAGGGGGAGTTAGTTTTTGTTGATGACAAAGGGGAGAAATATAAAATAAGTTAGTTAGGTATAAATTAAGGGGGAGTTATAGATTAAGGGGGCGTTATTTGGATAGAAGTAATATTTTATAAACAAAGGTTGTCATCATCAAAAAGGGGAAGATTGTTAGTCCGTAAGATGATGGTTTTGATGACAACAACCTTAGAATAGATTATAAAATATAAATACTAACATTATAAGTTTAGACATATATGTAATGCTTGTTTTAACCATGCAGGTACCAAGAATGAAGACTGTATAGTATAGAGATTCAAGATATCAAGATTGAAGACTCATGAGTATCAAGAATATCAAGAGTTCAAGAATTGAAGTAATTTATTCTTTAATTAGAAATTTCGTTAAAACTCGTAGAAAAGCACTGGCATCTTAAAATCCAATTTATTCGTGGAATGGAATCCACTTGAGCCTGTTAAAGGGATGGAACCCTAAGTAGGATGGAACGTATGAAAAATCTAGTGGAACATTTTTTTGTATCCGCTAACTTTTTATTCAAAATGATTTTTCAAAATTATATCCTGTTTTTAAAATGTTTTCAAAACCTTCCTTTTAAAAGCATCAAAAACCTCTATCCTGATTTTAAATAATTTTAGCCTCAAAATTATCTTTAATTTCAAAGTCAAAATTACTCTTGATTTTAAACTATCTTTTAAAATAATATATTTAACTTTTAAATATTTATACTTAAGATTTAAATATAAAATTATAGTTAAATTATATATATATTATTCTCTATATTTACTTATGAATTTTAAATACAATCAAGTATATTAGAAAAGTTTAAAATAGTTTTAATATAAGATAAAGATTATTTTCAAAGAAAATCAAATCATCAAAAATTTCTTTGGGATGTCGACATGGCTATGGTGACCATGTCGACATGGTGTCAATTGAGTTTAAAATTTATATTTCAAAAGAAGTGTCTATCCACCATAACTCTTCATGAATGGACATGGCTGTTGGTCTTCTATAAATAGGGGTTAGTTTCAACGAATTTGATCATCAGATTTTCTGGCTTTTCACTCCCCTTCTTCTTCCACTTTTCTTAATACATATTCTTACCATTACTCTACCGAAATCAATATTGAGTCGAACACGATCATTTTTAGTTTGATTCTCTATCACTCTCTCAACAAGATCCTCAGTGCTATTCAGAGTTATAGGCTTTTGCAATCAACTTAGCGAGAAAAGGTGTGATTGTGGCCTTGAAAATCAATCAAGCGAGAAAAGGTGTGATTGTAGCCTTGGTAAATCAATTGGGTAAACTTGTGGCCCAGAAATCAAGTATCTCTACTCAGAGGATTGAAATTCTAGAGGGTGTACCTCGTAGCCTTGAAATCGTGGTGTAATTGTACAATTTCTTTAGAAAGGAAATCTGTACTTGTGTTGCGGGACTGGATGTAGGGTAACTCCGAACCAATATAAAATCTGGTGTGTTCTTTCCTTTACATACATCCGTGTTCAATTGAACATAAATTCAAAAAGATTTAGTAATTCTTTATAAACACTATTCATCCCCCCTCCAGTGTTAATCCTAGCCTTAAGATCCGTAATCCGCATTTCTTTCAATGCTTAATGCAATCGTGCTCCCTACGAAAACGGATTTATCATAGTTTTTCTTTATTCGAGGACGAATAAAAAGATAAGTGTGGGGGTACTTGATGTGCACGTAAATGTGCATATTTTTACCACCATATTTATTCTATTTAAATTAAATAAATGATCATATTGGGTATTTTAACTTGTTTTAACCAAAATCCATATTAATTTCAAATTGTCACATATCCATCTTCATATAGGGACAAACGGTCATTTGGGTGCATATATTTATTTGAGAAAAATTAATTAGAATTTTCCATACAATTTTGTAGGAATTTGATTTCAATTACAAGTTGTTTCTTGAAGAAGATATGCATGCACAAAAAATAACATAATGGAATGAAGTTGGAAATAATTCAAAGTGAAGATCACGGAGGATCCCACCTACCTGCTACCTTAATGTACAAATTGGAGGCTAATGCACATGCTTATGGAATTAATGGCTTTATGTACGCTTAAATGGGGATTATGACATTCTAATGATTACTTGGTGGCCACACTACCTCAAGGGCATTTTAGGCATTCTCTCAAAAATATGAATTAGGATTTCAAACGTGTATAAATACCTATATGTTTCATGTAACTTCCACTTGCTTAGTCTCTCTTTAATTAGTTTTATGCTCGAAATAAAAAAAAAGCTCCTCTTTTCTTTTCATTGGCTACTTAGCCATTTTTATTTCATGTAATTTCTTTTTATGCAACTTTAAATACATGCTCTTTTCTTCTTTTCTTATTTATTTCCTTTCATATTGTAGTGTAGATTTCTTTTTTTATGCAAGTAGAATAGTTCTATTTTCCATTAGCTTTCGTCTTCTCTCCTTATTTTTTTTATATTGCTTTCTACTTGTGTTGTATGATAACACGGATGAGAGGCTAATCCCTTTAATTTAGGGGTGATGAAGCTCTCTTGAATCATGTAGATGCAACAAAATTCTTTTTATGTCTCTTTTGTACTTAATGGAAAGTAGATAATTGTATGGTTTTGTGTTTAATATTGAGTTTGATAGCTTATATTGTTCAAAACAAATAGGCTATGCTTAGTCATATGAAACACTAATTACCTCTTCATCTACATATGATCGTGGTAATGGAAGTGGATTTAGAATCAAAATTTGATGGTTTATGTTTCTACTTCAATAGTTAATAAACCATGCTTAAAATAGATTCTACTTTTGATTTCATATCATTTTCATTGAAGTTAGTAAGTGAGTTAGAGGGTGCATTAAAGTTTGATGGTTTAAGTGTGTTAATTAATAACACAATTAGGCAATGCTTATGATAAATGCATCAACTAAGCTCACAAATGACCAAAAAGAGATCATAATGTCATTATTTTGATTTATATGATCATGAGAGAGGATTTGCCTCTAAATTTCCTTTTAATCACATCTTTTTATTCTTCTTAGTTTTAGTTTGTCTTTACTTACTTTTAGTTAGTTAATAATCACTTGACTTTTGTTTAATTTGATTGAATAGAATTTTAAAATCATCAATTCCCTGCGGATCGACCCATATTCACCATGTACTACAAGTGTACGTCGTGCGCTTGCGGTTATTTTTAATTTAAATTTGTTCGATGGTTTTCTAAAACCGATAAAATTTCCGTCGACGAACAAGCGGTATCAAATACTTCGTACAATAATACTATGTATCATAACCTCACTTTCCTAAATCAATTTCCCAAATATTCACTTTCAAACAATACAAGTATTATTTTTGCCAAAATCTTGAAAAACATTTTCAAAGAAACTGGGATTTAAGTCCTCCAATTCTCTATTTGAATCCTTTTTTGTTGGTAAAGCATATTTTATAAACTAACTTATATAAAATCACTTTCTTATATAAATCTTTTTAAAAATATTTATTTCCAAAATATTCTATCTTTCCTTTTGTTTATAGTAAACATCTTTTACTAAATTTTAACATCTAACCCATCATTATCATCGAAAGCCTTATAGTCAATAATGAAACTTAATTCACATGGTGTTCATTCAATGTACCCACAATTCTTGTCTACCAACCCCATGATGTAGAAAGATAGAGCTGCTCAAAAATTGGTTGAGCGCAAATCAATAACAAACAATAATCAATGTTCCTAATAGTGGAGCATGAATAAACAATCAAGGTTACTAGATACTAAACCATGAGAAACGCTAGAGTCAAAAAAACACGAATATGAAAGCTATAAACATATAGTGTACACTTAATAACATGCTTCCCCTTCGCAACCGTCGAAGTGGAAGGTGCTGCAGAAATGGCAAAGACCCTAGGCTACTCCCCTTTCTTGAGCATAAGACAATCTCTAACAAAATGTTCGGGCGATGGCAACCTTAACAACAATTCAATGCAAACTCGGCCTCAAGCTTCGAAAACTTCTTGATCGGTGCTTTAACCATCTTTCCTTCTTCACCCAACCTACACTTATTAGAAAAGTGACCTTTCTTTCCATACTTGTAGCAAACCAGGGTAGACATATTCTTTGGCGACTGAAACATACACTAGTTGTCCCCCACTGATGTAGAAATAGATGGATTTGTAGCCAAGCTCTCTCAATGCCATGTTCACCAAACCTACAAAAGTCCCCATGACGTGAATAGCCGTGTCCCATTGGAACTTAAGATGCATAACTGCGATGAACATTTCATTCTTCTTCAATGGTATGTGTACTAAACCCTACCCAAATTGACACAACGTAATTAACCAATTCTCATACTCAGCTACAATCATCGCCTCCTACTTAAGATCCAATAAGATCCTAAATAACAAAGGCTTTTCGTCTTCTAGAACAAATTTCGTCTCAAACTCATCTATGAATTGGGCCTAACAGAAGGCATTCTCTAGAACATCAACTGTAACAGCACTCCACCAATCCATAGATGCATATGTCAGATGTCACGATTGCAACCTACGCTTTATTGGGTCATCTAGCTCCATATCTCCTAATATCCAATCATATAATCTAAGCCAAGGCTAAATATCTAAAATAGTCTCCATGCCACTAAATCTCTTACCACCAAATTACTTATAACTACAGCAGAGCGAAGCAAAACTCATCTAAGGCCTAACTTGCATGATCTCCTCGCCAACATTCATTCTCGGCTCCTCAACTGGACAACATTCCTCAGTGCTCGATTCTTGCCATTCATGGTAGTACTCCCTGACCACCTCTAGCCTATTGGCAGCTCTAGTGCTCATAGTTCTGACAACCTAATCAAAGCAAAACAACTTTAGGAAACTAAAGGATAGAGTTATTCCAAAGAGAGGTTTACGAAGAAAGAGATATTCTAAGGAATGATTTTATAAGTCTAGTTTTCAAAATAAATGTATGCTCTCATATGTACAATACAGTCGACTCACTCTATGGTGCCTCTTACCCTATCTTTAATGAGCCATACCGAACTAAAGCCAAGGTGTTCGCTCAACCTAGCATTGATATCCAATGTAAAGACATGACATTTCGACCCTTAAATGTCGATACTAAATACATCCATAGTATTCGTTTGCCAAGCATCCAAATGCTGGAAAGAAAAAAGGTTAAAGTAAAATAAGAATAAAATAATATAACAAGAAAAGAAGAACACGACATTGGAATCTCATAATGAAACAGAAATATATAATATCAAAACATTAGTACAAAGGGTTTCTCTAAATACAGGTGTTAAAATTACTAAGTTCTAAGTACTATCATTAATCTGGATAGTCATAACCATTTGTTCTCATAATGCTAATATATATAATGCAATAGTGTAGTAGAAATAAGAATGTTACTTTAAATAAACATCCAGCTCTTCTTTATAAGCTCCAAAGCATCCAAACCTAAATTTGAAAATACACACGGGTTAACCCGGGCATTATAAGAAAATAAGACCCAGATCAACCTATTAAACTATCATGAGAAACTCAAGAAATATTTGACAAGTAACGGTAACCATTGAGACCATACCGATTATCATAATGGTTTTTCCCTCAAATGAAACCAACCATCCGATGAGTGAATATATCATTATAACAGATTATGTCTAGGGTGTAGCACATAAAACAGAACGTAGCTGTTATGTGTATGACACTACAACAATAGGTATACAATCAATACTACTAAGACACATTCCAATATAGATTGTTTTTCGTGGAGATGCCTCCAGTAAACTGAAGCGGATCTCCATGGCAAAGATCAAAAACTACCTTCCGAGCATAGTATATCTCTAGATTGGATATATTCTAAGGTAAACACAACCGGTCCAATGATGATCTGCATGGCACTAAGTATCAACAACTCCCATTCACAACATATCTATAAGCATACTCTAGATCTGGAGTTGATATAACCTTATGGGTAAGTTAAACCGTAGATTGTGCATCTTACTATGTTTTTAGTCATTTACGATGTCGAGGCTACGTTCGGCATCTTTCACACGAGTCTTCGCCACTCGAGTAGCTCACGAATCCCCAATGGGTTTCTTTAATCTCGAACATATCATGAACCACTACATGGATTCACGCATCTCAAACAAATCTCGAACCTCCACACAAGTTCCCCGCATAAGTCCTTCGATGAATGCTAACAATGCCCTATCTCTTGAAAACTCATCAAGATAGACAATCCCACATGATAGATCATTTGAAATGTTAACACTTGCCTCTGCCTTGCACTTAACCTTAGGATAGATAGTCCAACTGTATGACATTTCATTTTACAACTGCTTCAAGGACATAGATCATGTATATGGTTTTTGAAGTGATTACGAGTTTGATTCATATCATATAAGTACACTCTTCCTGCTTATTGGACTCTCCAAAACCGATTGATGAATTTTCAGTTGACTAAATTTCGGTTCTATCATAAGTAAGCGAAAGCTAGATATGTTTTGTACCAATACTCCTTCCTAGGGGTTCTCACTGGTATGAAATCATGAAGCCTTTCAATGACTTCTAAATGCAAATTTGGTCAGGATCGATAGTCGACTAATCGACTATCTAGTCAAAAATAATTGCTTATACAACTCAATATTCGTATACTTAACTCGTTTCTGACATTCCAACTTAGCTATTCCTTGCCCAATAGTGAATCCGGTAGGTTAGAATTCTATTGCTCGTATCCCTACACGAACATCAATCTTAACTCTCATAAATAGATAAGCCTTACTTCATCGTTCTTTGGTGTTAAGTATAGTTAATTACTCTTCATACAAGCGATTAAACAATTAACCACTTGGCCGTTAAGCAATTACTAACCCCTTTCTAATCCTATTGTTTATACTTTTAATCCCTTTTTAAAATTATATAATACATATGTGTGTGTGTGTGTGTGTGTGTACAGTTATTTATTTACCAAAACTTGATATGTAAATAAACATGTCAAAAGATATTTTATTACATAAGATATAAAATGGTCAACATATTTTCTAAAAACTATATATAAATAAATATGCCTTTTAAATTCTTTATAATACTTATAATAGGCTTTAAAATACTTACTTAAAATATTACTTGAAAATAGCAGCTTTATAATTTTCTTAAAAACCTTAAAAAACAAGTTTTTATTACAAAATCCTCTTCTTTAAAAATTCACAACTAATTCTTAAAAATTCAAAAATATCCCAAACTACTTTTGAAATGCTCTAATATGATTTAGTAAGAACTTGTAAAAAGAATGAAACAAAATACTTAAATTTTTACCATCCGAACCTTTAAAGTCCAAAAAATAAGGCTAAACAGAGCAGTTTTGCATAAGTAAAATTTTGGCCACTTTTCAAGATGTTGTTTAAGTTTTTAATATCCAAGCATTTTATAGCAGTGAACATACATATATATAAATATAAATATGGCAAGAATCCTCCAAGGATCTCTCTACAAAGTTCCATAGAAATCACCTAAAACAAGGCAATTGCAACGTGCCTCCATAGCGACTATCGCTATAAATGCACTTTCAAATTCAAGTCTAATCTAAACCAAAGTCAATCTATAACCTATGTGTTTTGTTTTAGGATCTTGTCACAAGTCATATAATTCCATTTAAGTCCATTCTAAGTCCATAGAAATGGATCACTTATGCTTATTGTTTTCAAAAAAGGAATCAAACAAATGTTTTTAACATTGTCAATAGTAACTCAACTTAAACACAATCAAAATACAATATACGTATACACACACACAGATATATATATATATATACATACATACATACATATATATATATGTAATGACCCTTTTTTTGTACCCATTGAATCGACAATAAACCACACATGTCCAACTCAAATTGTACGAAAATACGGAACATGAAGGGTAATAAAGAAAAATAGAAAGAATAGAATCTCACACGAATGGAATAACATATAATATTGAACAAATATCTTTACAGCGGAAAACTTTATATAGAATATCATAGTCTAACCTAGATTCAGCCTGGACAGTTATAAACCCATGTCCTTACAATTACTGACAACAATCAAACTAAAACTAACAAACCACAGCGGATAATAGAATACGTCCATACAATGATGAAGATCTCCAGCTCTCCTCTGGAAACTCCAACCATCTTCAACTAAAACTGAAACTACTTGGATCTGACCTGAGTATTAAAAATATCCGGATCAGGCTTGATAAACTAGCGTGAGATACTCGAAATTTAAAATGACTATGTTATCAAAACCTTTGAAAAGAAGGGTATCTCAAAAGACCACGCCCACACATAAACATGGACGGTTTTTTTTACCTTATGGTAACCGAAACACTTTTATATATCAAAATGTTTGATATTATTTCTAATGACATCTCTTTAAAGACATTTGCAAATAAACTTATTCAAATAAGGTATCAATATCTGGACTAAGTCTAAAGGAATATATCCAGACTGGGTCAACAAAATATACCGAACGGAATATATAATACCAAAAGGGGTAGCTGAAATGTTTGCAAGTCATTACATCTATTTTGGGAATACAATCAAAATCGTAAATCTCATAGTGATTGGATTTTCCAACATGATAGGGAACTTGTGACCCTTTTCTCCGAACCACCCATAACAAACATAGTTCCCACGGTGCCTTAATCGCTTTTCTCAAACTAGTCACTTGAAAACTATACTTGCTACACTACAACTGACAACCGGTAGTTCCCTAATTTTCTCAAGCTAACCACTTTATCCACATGGGGCAAGAAATGCCTTATGTCCCAGACGTATCTAGTACCTAGGGCTCTGAACATTTGATAACCCAAATCACTACCATCCGAAATGTGGGCATACATTTGACCACATAGAATTCCATCATAACCGGGTGTGAGGCTCGTGAGGCTATGCTCAATTTCTTCAAAGCCAAGCTTTTCATACAAAACCACGCTTTGATCATAACAGGTTCCACTTTGAATGCCACATTGTCATTCCACGTCACACGACTGATTTCTAGAAAAGTATAACTTCCTGATCTCGTATGTCTCGGGAAAGGGTGTTAAGCTAAGAGAAGTTACCTTCTCTGCCACCAACTGATATACGTTTATAGAAACCACCCAAATGTGATTTAGAATACAATGTCAGACAAACATCCATACAAGTTCGTTCTGGGACTGAGCAAAACCGAAGGCACTCTCCTACTACCACTAGTAGTGAGTAGTCCTTGCAATCCGAAAAATCTCCACAACGGGGAGACCGCTGCTATAAATAACTCTATAATCGGAGTGAACCAAAGTATGTTCAACAAGCAGTCCTCATGCTATGAAGATCCACGGTCTTCAATAATCATCATCTTCAACATGTCTTCACATTCGAACAAATACATTGGTTCGAAGTGGTTTTCGGATAGGAATCGTCCAAATCCGACTCCGGTTCCTTCGAAACCAATCATCGCTTTTAAAAGATGTTAATTCATATGTGGATATTAATCATCAATCAATTACTTCATCTTTTATCTAATCAAATATCTTTCTTAGATATATTCTTTTCAAGTAATTCCATTTTCTTTTCAAATGTATATGGAATCATTAAGCCTCATTTATCAAATCATATGATTTAGTTAAACCTTTCTTAAATCCTAATCATTTTCTCTTTTACTTAGGAAAACCTTTCCAAATCATTCGTTAAATCTTAATCGAAGATTTTCTTTCTTAACTTCAAATCATATTCTTGCAAATCGAAGATTTTCATAACAGAGCACTACTGCCACTTTAAATATGGTAAATTTCACCTCCAGGGACTAATAGCAAGTAATCCTACATCATGAATATTTTTGTCTTTTAACTTGGAGAAACTTAAATATGATCTTTTAGAGCATCCGGGCTTTCCTTTCGATATGTTCCACCCCTCGCCTAAGAAGAGAAAATATAGGCCAGGTAAGTTTAGGGTATTGGTAGCTCCATCCCTAACCTTAGTTAAACACCTTGTTTACCTTTCTAGATCTCACAGGCAGGACAAATGTACTAGTCGTTTTCGCATACTCAGTTCGTTATTATATTCAATCTTCTTCCCTTTTTGTTTAAGTGGTATAAACAAATCTTCTTAACCATTTATTCAAAGTCTTATTAAAACTTTCAAATCATCTTTACATTACTTAATTATTCCTTTAAAGTCAATCACAAAAAATATAGGAAAGAATTGTTAAGTTTAAACTACATTTCAAAAGGTTATAGAATTCGCAGCATAAAAGTGCTATATAAGCTTTTTTGATTTAAACAACTTTTTAATATTTGAGAATTCATATTTTCCATTCAAAATCTCTTTTAAACCATTTTAATATATTTATTAAATTTATTTCATATTTTTAATCATTTAAAAATATCATTTATAAAGAAATCCCGTTTTGGATTCCAAATTGCAAAACCGCGGTGTTTTCAAAAAATTGTTTTGGACATATTTCAACTCTACTTGATGAAATCTTAATTTTCTTTCTTCACCAAAGAATTTTTATTTCGAAGAAATCCGACTTATAAATCATTCTCTACGTCAATTTGAAGTTACGGGTCGAAATTTACGAACTGCCGTTACGCGACGAGCTCGATTTTGACCAATTTTGTGAATTGCTTCAGAACTTGTCCGAAACACTTCAAATTTGTTTTAAACCATATTAAACTTATTCAAAATCAATAAGAGGATAAATAACTTCCACATACATATTTGTATGGATTTAATTCTCATTTAATTAACTACGGTTAATTTACTAATTATTTCTCTTATCATTTGTCAAACAAGTTATCAACCACATAAACACTCATATAATCAACCAATTTTGCAACCAAATTATTAAACATTTAATCATTCAACATATTCAAACTTTTCAAATCATTATACTTGAAATAATTTATGGATTTATTAGTAAATATGAGTACTCACCTTTTAACCAAACCGTTCACTTCCTACCAACATTCATATCATCCAACACTTCACTAAATCCCCTTATCTTCACCAAATCTTAGACTTTCCTTTGATTCCGACAGCACTTCCTTGTCTGTTTCTCGCTCCGAAGCTTCACAAACTTTCTCCTACTTCTTGATAACTCGGCCTCGCCCTATTCCATCAATCCTTCCATCATTTCTTCACTTCTTGGATGCTAAACCATGTTCTAATGGTATTCTAAGGTATTTGGCAAAGTTTGGTGGTGTTTGGAGTTGATTTAATATGGTTTTGAAAAAGTTAGTAAGCATTTGGAAGAGAAGAAAAAGCCATTAAAGAGAGCTTCAAGGAGAAAGAATAAGAAGGTAGAAATAGTGTGAAATTTGTGAAAGAAGTGGTAGGTATTTATAGAAAAAGAAATGAAGTGGCAAGTTACCAAAAATATCCCTTTACCAAATTATCAAAATAACCTTACTTACTTATAAAGTAGTCTTATTTTTTTCAACACTTAACATCACATTTCAAATCATTAATTTATATCATTTTCACTTAGATATTAAGTAAAGTAAGTAATAATTATGTTTCTTTGATTTGATGTTTTAGTTTTTGACTTTTGTACTTGTTTTGTCTTTTTGTGCTTACTTTTTCTTAATTGTTTTTTAGAAGTTTCCAACCTTGTTTAGTAAAAGTAAACTTTATTAGTGAAATAATTAATACTTACACTATTTGAATATATGTTTCTATATAAGAAAATAAAGGTGCGACGACGTTGCGACAACTTATAATCGACAAACGTCATTTTTCCGACAAAATGTTTTACGGTCACATTTTGACTTTTAGTTAAGCTATTTATTTATGTAAACCAAATTTAAAAATAAACTTTTTAATTCTTTAAATAAATTAAAACATATCTCTATATATTTTAAAATCATATTTAAATAATATCAAAATCTCTAACTTTACGGTGTATGTAAAACTGACAAAATACGATAAAATTAGGTTATTTTTGTAATACGATTATTAACATATTTTTAAACATTTTAATATACTTTTATTATCTTTATTAGATGTTTTCAATAAGATTTATCTTTTTAAATAAATATTTAAACCTATTTATTTAAGCATTTATTTATTTTTAATAAAACTTAACTTTTCTTGATTCGTTCTAAATTTCAAATTTATACTGTTAAAATTATCAACTATAAGAATAAATAATTTCTCTAATATTATTTATTATATATAACTTGTTTATTTAAGTTTTAAACCTTTTTAAATTTAAAAAACGAAATCTCTCATTTTCGAAGTAGCGAAATTATGGGTCGTTACATTCTCCCCTACTTAAAAGAATTTCATCCTTGAAATTACCCAAAACGAAAGTTTGCCCAAAACATTTATCTTTAAAATTAATTCCATATAATATACATAGATCATCTTTATGAAATATCTTATTCGATCTCCTATTCGAATACACAACTTTATTTCCGAACTAGTATTGATCCCTCAATTCTCTAGTACGAACTTTAGTCAAGCCTTTTGCTAAGAAACCTTTGCTTTCCTTGCATAGCTCTCAACTATGATAGAAAACTCAAGTATTTAACCACAAACCCTCTTCAATGTTCGTCGTCAAGAATCGAATGATAAATCATTTTCGGGTCAGTATAAACACCTCAAAGTTCCAAACTCGAATCTTAGATCAAAATTTATGTGATGAAATTATTTACATATAATATATATATTTATTAACCCGCAAAAACTTTTATAAAAGCTTTATCTTAAGATCAATCATTTTATAAAGGAGCTTCTTTATAGAATCCTTTTAATTATTTATTTCCAAATATTTTTAATAAAGGAAAATATTCCAAAGAAACCATTTCTCACTCAGAAGATATTTATCTTTAAAAGTGTCTTGCCACATCTTTTAACTCGGTATATTTCCTTTAACACTTTTGTTATTTGAAAATCATTTGTAAAACTATTACTTAAGTTATTACATCTTATAACTTATGTAAATCAATCACGTTTAAAGACTTAATTCCAAATTCTTAATGTTGGAATTCATTAATAAAATATTTTCTAGGTTATAATTTCCTTTTTGTTTATAATCACATTTATAAATTATACTTATCCAATTTAATTTATTCAGAATATTTCACAACCTTTTAGTTTTCATAAATTCCTTAGCCCCGAATTAGGTATGATTCGGAAATTTTCGACTGTCCAAAATCGTCGAGAATTCCGCTTTATCTTATCAATTAGTGATCCCAATTTATCTTTAGTTTAAACGCTTTTACAAAAATTACTAATCAATTTATCCGTTAATGATTCACATTATCTATTCTAACTTAAGAAAATTATATAGATCGAGTAACTCCAAAACAATCCAAGGAACTGGGTACTACAAATAGTATAATATATCCTCTTAACAAGAAGAGTAATACTTAAGAGAAGTGCTTACCATACGAACACATCACTTGCCCATTTTCTCTCTCGCGCAAATCGAATTAGTTATCATAAAATATCTCTTTTTATATTTGAAATAATAACATTTTCAAAATCCTTTAGAGATTACTTCGTAAAACCTATCTTATAAATTCATTTTATCCTATATTAATTAACTTCATTTAAATTACCACAATTCTTTAAATTACTTGAATTTAAATTCTCATTCCTTTTATATATAACTTTTACAAAATCATTTCCTATTATTTAAATACATTTTCATCTTATATGTTCATTCCTTAAACAAATCTTATTATCTAATACCATATAGTCAAATCGTGAAACTTAATTCACATGGTATTTGTACTTAAACTTTTAGATTTAACAATTGACAAATTTATGATAGTAACTTAACATTATCATTTCTTAGTTTATTATTTTGGAATAAGTATTAATGATCTTAATTACCTTATCAGATTTCTTACCTATCGACTATCTTTATGAAACATCTTATAGTCAAACTGTGAAATTCTAATCACAATATGTTCATATTTAAATTTTACTAATCCCTATTTTAAACTATACGACTATTCAAAATATATACTTTATACTTAAAATATAATCCTGGGCAAAATTATTTCACTTACCAATTTTTTCAAAATCAGTGTGTCGGTTCGCCTTGTCTAAATGTTTAGGAACCCTCATCAATAACGGTGATCTGGCGCATCGATCAGAATCCATAAATCACTTAACAGATAAATCAACACAAAACATTTTTATTAGTCACTAACAAATACATGCTCATATATAATACACTCAAACTCATTCTAGGGTGTTACTAACCCTATCTCAAGTGAGTTACTCATCCTAGGGCATTACTAACCCTATCTCTGATGAGTCTTTACCAAACCAAAGCCAAAGTATTAGCTTGACCTTCAGCTCTGATAGCAAACGTAATGACCCGTTTTTCCATACCCTTTGAATCGACAATAAACCACACATGTCAAAACTCAAATTTCACGAAAATACGGAACATGAAGGTTAATAAAGAAAAATAGAAAGAATAGAATCTCACTCGAATGGAATAACATATAATATTGAATAAATATCTTTACAGCGGAAAACTTTATATTGAATATCATAGTCTAACCTAGATTCAGCCTGGACAGTTATAAACCCATGTCCTTACAATTGCCAACAAACATAAAACTAAAACTAACAAACCACAGTGGATAATAGAATACGTCCATACGATGATGAAGATCTCCAGCTCTCCTCTGGAAACTCCAACCGTCTTTAACTAAACCTGAAACTACTTGGATCTGACCCGAGTATTAAAAATACCCGGATCAGGCTTGATAAACTAGCATGAGGTACTCGAAATTTAAAATGACTATGTTATCAAAACCTTTGAAAAGAAGGGTATCTCATAAGACCACGCCCACACATAAACATGGACAGTTTTTTTACCTTATGATAACCAAAACACTTTTATATATCAAAACTATTGATATTATTTCTAATGACATCTCTTTGAAAACATTTGCAAATAAACTTATTCAAATAAGGTATCAATATCTGGACTAAGTCTAACGGAATATATTCGGACCGGGTCAACGGAATATACCGAACGAAATATATAATACCAAAAGGGGTGGCTGAAATGTTTGCATGTCATTACAGCTATTTTGGTAATACAATCAAAATCGTTAATCTCGTAGGGATTGGATTTTCCAACATGATAGGGTACTTGTGACCCTTTTCTCCGAACCACGCATAACAAACATAGTTCCCACGGTGCCTTAATCTCTTTTCTCAAACTAGTCATTTGGAAACTATACTTGCTACACTACAACTGATAACCGGTAGTTCCCTGCTTTTCTCAAGCTAATCACTTTATCCACATGGGACAATAAATGCCTTGAGGCCCAGACGTATCTGGTACCTAAGGCTCAGAACATTTGATAACCCAAATCACTACTATCCGAAATGCGAGCACACATCTGACCGCGTAGAATCCCATCATAACCGGGGTGTGAGGCTCGTGAGGCTACGCTCAATTTCTTCAAAGCCACACTTTTCATACAAAAACACGCTTTGATCATAACAGGTTCCACTTTGAATGCCACATTCTCATTCCACCTCACACGACTGATTTCTAGAAAAGTATAACTTCCTGAGCTCGTATGCCACGGGAAAGGGTATTGAGCTAAGAGAAGTTGCCTTCTCCGCCACCAACTGATATACGTTTATAGAAACCATTCAAATGTGATTTAGAATACAATATCGGACAAACATCCATACAAGTTTGTTCTGGGACTGAACGAAACTGAATGCACTCTCCTATTACCACTAGTAGCGAGTAGGCCTTGCAATCCGAAAAAACTCCACAACGGGGAGACCACTGCTATAAATAACTCTATAATGGGAGTGACCCAGAGTATGTTCAACAAGCAGTCCTCGGGCTATGAAGATCCACGGTCTTCAATAATCATCATCTTCAACATGTCTTCACATTCGAACTTATACATTGGTTCGGAGTGGTTTTCGGATAGGAATCATCCAAATCCGACTCTGGTTCCTTTAAAACCAATCATCGCTTTTAAAAAGATGTTAAGTTCATATGTGGATATCAATCATCAATCAATTACTTCATCTTTTATCTAATCAAATATCTTTCTTAGATATATTCTTTTCAAGTAGTTCCATTTTCTTTTCAAATGTATATGGAATCATTAAGCCTCATTTATCAAATCATATGATTTATTTAAACCTTTATTAAATCCTAATCATTTTCTCTTTTACTTAGGAAAACCTTTCCAAATCATTCATTAAATCTTAATCGAAGATTTTCTTTCTTAACTTCAAATCATATTCTTGCAAATCGAAGATTTTCATAACAGAGCACTGCCACTTTAAATATGGTAAATTTCACCTCCATGGACTAATGGCAAGTAATCCTACATCATGAATATCTTTGTCTTTTAACTTGGAAAAATTTAAATATGATCTTTTAGAGCATCCGGGCTTTCCTTTCGATCTGTTCCACCCCTCGCCTAAGAAGTGTAAACATAGGCCAGGCAATTTCAAGGCACTGGTAGCCCCGTCCCTAACCTTAGTTAAACTCCTTGTTTACCTTCCTAGATCTCACAGGCAGGACAAATGTACTTGTCGTTTCCGCATACTCGGTTTGTTATTATATTCAATCTTCTTCAGTTTTTGTTTAAGTGGTATAAACAAATCTTCTAAACCATTTATTCAAAGGCTTATTAAAATTTCCAAATCATCTTTACATTACTTAATATTCCTTTAAATTCAATCACAAAAGATTTAGGAAAGAATTGTTAGGTTTAAAACAACATTTCAAAAGGTTATAGAATTCACAGCATAAAAGTGTTGTATAAGCTTATTTGATTTAAACAACTTTTTAGTATTTGAGAGTTAATATTTTCCATTCCAAATCTCTTTTAAAACATTTTAATAGATTTATTAACTTTATTTCATATTTTTAATCATTTAAACATATCATTTATAAAGAAATTCCGTTTTGGATTCCGAACTGCAAAAACGCGATGTTTTTAAAAAATTGTTTTGGACATATTTCAAACTCTACTTGATGAAATCTTAATTTTCTTTGTTCGTTGGAAAACTATTATCATTATGGACTAAAGAATTTTTATTTCAAAAAATCCGACTTGTAAATCATTCTTTACGTCAATTTGAAGTTACGGGTCGAAATTTACGAACTGTCGTTACGCGACGAGCTCGATTTTGACCAATTTTGTTAATTGCTTTGGAACTTGTCCGAAACACTTCAAATTTGTTTTAAACCATATTTAAACTTATTTAAAATCATTAAGAGGCTAAATAACTTCCTCACACATATTTGTATGGATTTAATTATCATTTAGTTAACAACGGTTAATTTACTAATCATTTCTCTTATCATTTATCAAACAAGTTATCAATCACATAAACAGTCATATAATCAACCAATTTTGCAACCAAATCATTAAACATTTAATCGTTCAATATATTCAAACTTTTCAAATCATTATACTTGAAATAATTTATGGATTTACTAGTAAATATGAGTACTCGCCTTTTAACCAAATCGTTCACTTCCTACCAACATTCATATTATCCAACACTTCGCTAAATCCCCTTATCTTCACCAAATCTTTTTCGGAGACTTTCCTTTTGATTCCGGCGGCACTTCCTTCTCTTTTTCTCGCTCCAAAGATTCACAAACTTGCTCCTCCTTCTTGATAGTTCAGCCTCACCCTATTCCATCACTTCCTCCATCATTTCTTCACTTCTTAGATGCTAAACCATGTTCTAGTGTTATTTCAAGGTCTTTGGCAAAGTGGTGGTGTTTGGAATTGATTTGATATGGTTTTGAAAAAGTTAGTAAGAATTTGAAAGAGAAGAAGAAGCCATTAAAGAGAGCTTCAAGGTGGAAGAAGAAGAAGTTAGAAATAATGTGAAATTTGTGAAAGAAGTGGTAGGTATTTATAGAAAAAGAAATGAAGTGGTAAGTTATCAAAATATCACTTTACCAAATTACCAAAATAACATTACTTACTTATAAAGTAATCTTATTATTTTCAACACTTAACATCAAATTTCAAATCATTACTTTATGTCATTTTCACTTAGATATTAATTAAAGTAAGTAATAATTATGTTTCTTTGATTTGATGTTTTACGTTTTGACTTTTGTACTTGTTTTGTCTTTTTGTGCTTACTTTTTCTTAATTGTTTTTTAGAAGTTTCTAACCTTGTTTAGTAAAAGTAAACTTGATTAGTGAAATAATTAATACTTACGCTATTTGAATATATGTTTCTATATAATAAAATAAAGGTGCGACGACGTTGCGACAACTTTTAATCAACAAAACGTCATTTTTCGGCAAAATATTTTAGGGTCACATTTTAACGTTTTAGTTAAACTATTTATTTATGTAAACCAAATTTAAAAATAAAATTTTTACTTCTTTACATAAATTAAAACATGTCTCTTTATATTTTAAAATCATATTTAAATAATATCAAAATCTCTAACTTTACGGTGTATGTAAAACTGACAAAGTGCGACAAAATTTGGTTATTTTTGTAAAACGATTATTAACATATTTTTAAATATTTTAATATACTTTTATTATCTTTATTAGATGTTTTCAATAAGATTTATCTTTTTAAATAAATATTTAAACCTATTTATTTAAGCACTTATTTATTTTTAATAAAACTTAACTTTTGTTGATTCGTTCTAAATTTCAAATTTATAATTTTTAAATTATCGACTATAATAATAAATAATTTCCCTATTATTATCTATTATATATAACTTGTTTATTTAAGTTTTAAACCTTTTTAAATTTAAATAAACGAAATCTCTCATTTTCGAAGTAGCGAAATTACGAGTCGTTACAATATATATGTTATATTTTCGATTCAAAGAGGTGAGTTAACTCACCTTTAACCTCACAAACAAACAAGATCCAAGCACCCTAAGTCCAACCCCATCTTGTAACCACCTTTCCTCTATTCACCCTTCTTGCTTTCACTTGCCTCTAGCCTCCACCACCCTCTAATTGCTCAAGGCCAAAGCTAACATGGGGATTTTGGCTTCACTTCTTCAACTTCTAACAAGGTAGTATGTTTTGTAATGTTGTCCCAAGGCTTCGCTTTAAATTTGGGTTGATTTGGAGTTAATTTTTAAATATTTTGCTTTAGGAAATTATGAAGAGGAAGAAGAAGAAGACATGGAAATAGAGCTCACTTTGCTTTGTAAATTCATGATTATCAACTAATGGTATGCCTCTCCTTTATAAGCTCAAGATGATGTTGCCTAAGCTTGTTATCACCCCCCTCCCTTTTTCATGTCATGTAAGGCATTCAAGCTCATTTTTAAATATCATTGATGACATCATCCATGACACAATCCAAAATGTTTATTTCCATAAATGGTAAAAAAAAATTATTTCATTTTATTAGTTTCCTAATCAAATAAGTATATGTAAAAAAAATCTAAATAACTCCTGACTATTAAAAAGCTGTTTATCGATAAAACGATTCTCGACCACAATTTCAATATTTTTCCAAAGAATATATTTTTAAAATAAAATTAAAAATAGTTTCTTATCATTATCTATTAATTAATTGATGTCTTTCAAGGTTATAAAATATTATTTATAACGCTTAATTACATTTCAATACTTTTCGATATTCGAATACTCGATGTCTGAAGTTTTGGGTAACTACATACGTACCCGCGGTTATTAGCAAGCTATGGCATGAGTGATCTAAGAGTATCTTGTTGGTTATTAATAACTACGTCAAACAAAAAACCTTAGGGTGACGATGTTACGCACTTCTCTCAACTTGAGTATACCGTGGAACTTCAGTACGGATACTACACTTTGGTTATAATTAAATCATGGTATGATGATCCATCAAGTGACTATAATTGGATCTGAGTTGAAGTATTGAAAGTGAAGCAATATCCAATAGAGAATTTTCCTACTTAGTTCTATGAGGTTAGTATCACAGTAAAACTATAGTCAACTTAAAGTAAAAATCTATGACCAGAGTAGTACTATTAATAATACATGTTATTATCGAACCAAGAACTTTGTTTACGGATTAATCAAGTTTAATGTGGATAATATTAGATTTTTGACCAAAACAAAATGCTATAAATCCAAAAGTTTTAAAGTGTTCGTGAAGAGAACATGTTTAAATCATTGTTACCATATCGCTTAAGAAAAAATAAAATAAATTTTCCACCAAAAAGTATGTAAGTTATTAATTTGGCCAAACCATATGCCATTAGCTAAGCTAATGTGCGAAAGTTAATATATGAATCATTCAATATTGATCGTTGGTCGAATTATATTTCCACCTTTGAGAATCTGATATTGTATTATGATATCAATAATGAAATATATATATATATATATATTACAATGGGAACTCAAGGCTTCCTAAGAAATAGAGGCATGTTCTCTGTAACTAATACGTCATAAAAGAGTTATCAATATTAGGGAGTACGTTCGAAAAGTAGATGTAATGACCCGCAAATCCGTACCCCTTGAGTCAACACTATTCTGCATCTACAACTCAAGATGGACAGAAATACGAACCATTAGGGTTAAAGAAGAAGAGGTAGAAGAAGAGAAAACAAAACAACATCAAAATCTAACCATCGCAGCGGAATAAAATATAATAGATAATAACAGATCTTTACACAGAAGAAAAACTATATCTATTTTATACATACATCACCAGAATACATCATCAGAGTTCAACAACATCAATAACATACAACTGGACAGCCATATAAACCTATCCTCAAAACTGAATACACGGCGGAATAGTAATCAAGTACGGAAGTACATATCACCATCCAGCTCATCTCTTGAGCACCACAGCATCCTTTCCTGTAATTTATAATACTCGGTCTGACCCGAGCATTATAGTTAAATAACACCCGAGTCAGTCTGGAATACCAGCATGAGAAAACCACATCCAAATTGATTATTAAAGTTTCAAAATCCTTCGAAATCAAAAGCATCTCGTAAGACCACGCCACAAATCAACATGTCGGGTTTTTACCTTACGATAACCAAAACACCTTTTATTAAAATCCTCTGATATTATAATAGGGTCTATATACAAATACTTAATAAAATAACCGAAATTGTTACATTCAATAAATTCCAGCTACTAGCCATAGTCGTAGGTAATACAAACAAAACCGTAAAAGGCGCGTAGGGAGAATGGATTTCCAATTAATGACTAGGCACTAGGGTGCCATCTGTCACAGTACGTCACCTAGATCACCGTACCAAGGATTACTCCCAGTCTCTTGCAATACAAGACCAGGACTACCCCTTACTAGATAATCCCGAGTAAGATTTCCCCACGGTTGGGATCAACAACCGCACCACTTAGCCAAATAAAAAGGGCATCTAGACAAGGATGACCTCACCCTAATGGGCGCTACCCCCCCAGCCTTGCTGTATAACCCCTGATCAGTCATTCCTGGTTGATGAGGCTTGAGGCTAAGTGTTACCTTACACATCTCTTAGAATGCCCATCACCCACCTGACGATGTTCTGAATGCATTCAATCCATACAAGTCCGTCCTGGGTTCGAACGGAACCGAAGGCACTATTCTTACTACATCCATTTTGGAATCATCCTCAGGATTAGTAGCGACTAGCCATTTTCAAATCTAAACTCGTCTTCCTTATGAAAACATACAAATCGGATTGAAGTGGTTTTCGAGAAATTAATCTCGATCCCGGTCTCTTCGAACGATCAACGCATTGACCAATATTGATAGTCGGTTATTTAACTATCAGTTAACATTCACAAACAACCATCCAACATAAAAAATTTCATCAAATTATTTATTAATCTCAAAATATCTTTGCAAGATATATCTCCATTTTCAACCCCTTTGTAAACGGTTTTCAAACCATACTCTTCTCATGGGATAAATTTCCCAAATATCTTCTGTTTCCATTGAAATCACCAAATACAAATACTTTAGGTTTTTAAATGATTTAAAACACTTTATTATAAAATATAGTTTAAGCCATTTAAATTTAAAAACTACTTTACTACTTTATTTAAAAATATATACCATAAGATTATTAAAAAAATGACTTTATAATATATAAAACTAACTTTTGACTTTTACAACATAATACCCATTTAACCTTTAAATAATTACTACAAAAATAAATTTGACAAATCCTTACTTTAAAATGTAAACATTTAAAAATAATAAATTTTGTAAAACAACTTTGAAACCTTTAACTTATACTTAAGAATTTTCTTTGAAAACTTACTTGGCTGTCTAGGGAAATACACTTCTCTTTCACATCTTTTTTAAAAAAATCACTATTTATTTTTAAACAAATTTATCCATTCCTTTAATAAATTCTCACCATGAATTTATTCTTCCAAATATCCACTGATATATTACTTCACTTTATAAACCCAGTTTATAAACCTCATAGTCTCATCTTCCTTTTAAAATCCCAGTTTCAAGCTCTTAATCAATTTTCAAATTAATTCTCAAAATTAACTCATTGAAATAAATTCCTTTGCTTACTCAATTTATTTCAGACCTCATAAGTTTCAAATTTGACTTCTTAATTAGGATTTAAAATCTTATATAACTGGAAACTACAAATTCATATTTATTTTCAAATTTCTTCCTTATCTTTTCCAAATAAATTTAAACCTTGGATTTTTAAAATAAATTCTTTACTCCTTTTAGATATTATCACTTGAATTTATTTATTCAAAATATCTCTTTTCCCATACTTTGGATTTATTTGTTACAATTTAAAAATCAACTTTTATTCTTCCAAATCATTTTAAATTATCCAAATTCTCTATAATTATTTTATTTAAAAATTTCCTTTTTATTTACTAAAAAAATCCAAACTTCATATATATATTTTTCAATTCTAAGAATTCCAATATATATATATATATATATATGTATGTATGTATAACCAAACCAGAGTAATCAATAAATTCCAATTCCCAATATGATTAATATAATTTTTCACAGATCATCACATAATCATATCGCTGAATATATACAATAAATTCAAACGTTTTGAGGAATCTAGTTGGATCCCTCCAACCTGTTTCCCTACATCCACAAATGTTAGCACAATACCAATTCCACTTCGAGGTGAAATATCGTGGTATATAGGATCAATATAATATCATCTGCTATTATGCGGCGCATAGGGTCTCATCCGCTATAATGCGGGAAATCAATCACTCCAATATATATTTATACTAATATATAATATATATATATATCATATCCAATCGATTCAACCATTCAACCAAATATTTGAATTTAACTATTTAAATTTAATTAACCCAGATGAGTGAGATTAACTCACCTTTTATTTTGCTGTTTGCAACCCATTTCCATCTCGACTATTTTTTTCACGATTTTGTACTTTGTGTGTTTATACAGATTTATTAATATTTGGATTAATCGATCAATTAATTCCTAATACTTTGGTTTTAACTATTAATTTGGTTATAAATAAATTTTATTTTAAATAAAATATATGAACTAATTGAAAAATCACTTACCATTAAATAACTTAATTAGCTAATGCCTTGATTTTAAACTAATTTCTCTTTAATAAAATATTTAACTAAAAATTAACTTTCAAAACTAGATTAAATAAATAACCTTTTGTAAAAATAATTAAATAAATTTTATTAAATAAAACTACCTTTATAATATATATAAACTACATTTAAAATCTTTACTGTATATGAACATATATGTATAAACCTTTATTTGAAGTATAAAACTTACTGCAAATTCAAGTACCGTGTTATAAATTTTTTTATTTTTTTAAACCTTATCTAAAAAAATCTCTATTCTCTGTAACTATATATATAAACTAAAACTGCAATACACCTTCTGTTGATTATATGTATGTATGTATGTATGTATGTATGCATTTCTAATTTATATGTTTATTTATTGAATTAAAAAAAACTGCTATACCTCACCATCGATCGACCCGCACCTCAAATGTGTCGCAACCTCATCCTCTGCTACCTTGCCTTGCACGTTGCCTTGCCCACTATCTCAAGCCGCCCCCATCAAATAGCGACTTTGTTCGATCACGACGAGGAGACGACTGACGCCTCTCGACTTCCAGATTTCACCGCGCGCTGCTCTCATGCATTTGCCCTCCATCAAGTAACTCGTGGATTTAAAGAAGATCTAAAGAGAGGGGAAGAGACGCGATTTATTTAGGGTAGGGATTCGATTCGAATGCAAATCAGAAGGGAAGAGGCAGTTCGAACGGAGGAGGCGCGATTAAATTTGTTGCTGGGAAAGAAGTGAACGCGGCCACTTGAACCTGACTTCGATTTTCTATGGAATGAAATTTTAGGAGAGGAAAAAGGATTTTATTTCAACGAAAAAGAAGATGGCTCAATTTTTTTTAACTGAGGACAAAGGAAGCTACGCAATATAAAGTTGAGGGAGGCATGTTGGAGAAGGGAAGCTATGGTGCTTCTGAAAAGCAAGGCTACTGAGAAAGTAAAAGGTGTGATGGTGAAATAAAGGCTGCTGATAGGAAGGAATTTCAGCTGAGTTGCTAGGGTATATATAAATATTAAATTTTCGATTTAAATTCAGCGTGTTTATATATCGTACACTCATACAACAACTCCAAAAACTACAAAAATTGAAATTCGATAATATTATAATATTACGGATCCAATGGCACTGGTTTCGTTGAATTCCGAGACTGTGCCTCGGAAGGCTATTTTTAAGTATTAATTTGGATAATAAATTTCAAAACTGAAAAAATCAATACCAAATTCAATTTTAACATTTTTACTACCTTCAATGCTATCAATATAAATTTTACAAGCCTTTAAATTATTTTTAACAGGCTTAATATTCCAAATTCAACATTTTACCCAACTTCAAATTATTTAATTCAATAATTTAATTATCAAATAAATAGTAATATTTTAATTCAAGTTAAAAATTAACTTTTAAATATTTAAAATCAAGTAAATATTCTGATTTCAAACATCCAAAAATTCCGGGTCGTCACATTCCTCCCCCCTTAAAAGAATTTCGTCCCCAAAATTACTAGTTAGGAAGAATGGTCCAATACCCGTTTACTATTTTCCCAAAACCAAACAGTTTTTAACAACAACCACCCAAACAATCTGTATTAAAGACACACTATCCATCTTACTAACTTTCCAAACTTTTCCATAGTTCCCAAACAACTTTACTTATTCAACAATTCAAATTATAATTCAAAACCAAGTTTTAAACTTTCAAAATTTCTAAAAAAAATCTAACTCCCTAAATTTTTGAAAAATTTCGCCAACGTCTCCTTTGCGCAGCTAGCTCGGTACAACTACAAAATGCCTCCACGGGCTCCCAAATTCCAAAAGAAAACAAAACGCCAAGTGGCTCGATCAAAAACCCAATCATATTTCACAAAGAAATTTAAACACATACCTTTTTGTCGAGCAATTCAAATTTATATTCTGAAATCAAAACAAATTTTCCATTTTCTTTATAATACCTGTATATCCTACATAGCAATAATATCCAATTACAACATTCAAAATCATTTATTTGACTCCTTTACAATATTTCAATATCCTTCCATTAAGCCCGTACGATGTACCTATATCATTCGTACGCAATACCGAATCCGATCGGTTATTCGATCATAAAATTTCATTTTCGAACTAGTATTGTCCACTCAACTTCCTCGTGCGGACTCAGATCTGGTTTCTTGATCAAAAACCTTCATTCTCCTTGCATCGTCATAACTATGATAGAGAATTTCCAGAATCAATCAAAATCCATATCTAGGGTTCGCCATCGAAAATCGAGTGAAAAATCCTAACTCGGATCATTATAACTATCTCGAAATTCTGTGCTCGAATTTGGATCAAATTGCTATGTGAATAAAATAATATACGTACATCCTACGCATTTATCTCAATAGAGTATCAACAATATCAATTCTCTTTTTATTCACATTCATTTTGATTTCTATTTACTTATCAATGCTTATCATTTCACATATTTTTATTAAATCTTCACTCAAATGCTTGTTCAATATATTTTCCCGACACCCATATTACTTAAGAATTTAACCACTTCTTCTTAAGTTCAATATAAGTATTTTATGCGCTTCTTATATTTGTTTTCACTTTGCCACTTTAGTTTGTATCTACTTCTATTCAAATTGGCTCTCCTATTACGATAAGAATTCAATTTACCTTCAACTCTGAATATTGAATTTTATCTTACATTTATAACTGATTCATTTCATTATTTTAAATTAGTTTCATCCACTAATTTATTTCAATTTTCAATTTGAAATCGTTTTTTCGCTAACAAAAATTTTCTCAAAAATTTTTCTAACTCCCAAAATTTTTGAAAAATTTTGGCAGTCTCCTTGTACAGAGGAGTTTTTACAATTTGACAAGAGACATGAATATATATACACATCGACCCACACGGTCGGAAAAACAAAAACAATTCATATTTCCTATTTTTATTGTGTAGGCGTGCATTTATTTAGCATTTTTAAGGAAGAGGCTTATTATTTTAGCAATTAGCGCTTCCAAAATCCTGCCAAACGGCCCTCAGGTACCTGTACTTACTCAACTTAAACATATATGCACTATATATAAGAAGTTTATAGCATTTCGCTTGTATTTAGATGGCTAAAACATGGATTCTATAGCAATGCATGTTATAGACTTTCATAAGCACATATGTAAGGTTTCGACACTTATTTCAATTGCTTTCAATCAACTCTCAACCCATACTATTCGATTTAAGTGATTTACAACTCACTTGCTTGCATACGATTCATTTTTAAACCTAACGAACTTATATTCATTTCAATTGATTCAAAAATAAATTTTATTTACTTCTATTAATTCATAGAATTTTATTTAATCTCATTTTCGTCAATCGACGGTTATTTCTATGCAAATTCAGCGGTATTTATGTGAATAAACCATTGCTTAAGCTTACAATCATTTTAAATTGATTCCAATACAATTTATATTAAATTTTATTCCATTCTAACTTATTTACAAACCATTCACTTGCATTTCATTCATTCCCGCGTTGGTTTCATTTAAACTCATTCCATTAAGCTTGACAAAACTCCATGCTAATATTAATAACCATTTCCTAAATTAATTTAACCCAAACTTGTATTTAATGGGCTTTTTCATTCCACTTCTAAGTTTCATAAGTCATCGAAATCTATTTATTCCTATTCCATCTTATTTAACTAAACTCCAGTTAAATCTAACCTCATACTATTCTTTTAACTTCACCGTCCATTTAAATTTTATTAAGTAAGAACTTAATTTCATTTAATGTATCCACCATGTGATAAAGTTCTATTTTAATTATATTTCAACTTTAATCCAAATCCAATCACAATATTAATTAAACTTAGCTTAAGTTCATTTAATTCGACTTACTCTTCTAACTTATTAACCTTTTATAAGTTAATTCCATTCCAGGAAATTTTCAAACTTTATAAATTTCCAAACATGCTTATAATCCATAACATTATTAGTTAAACCTCCAGAGTTTAAACCATTACTTAGACACTCGAAACATTTTAAACCAATTCCAGAGCATTCAATAATCACTTAAGTATTTCAAAAATCATTTGAAATCAATTATATCCAAAATCCTTTGCATTTATAATTCAACCCATCTTTTGCAAGCAATTTCAATTCAAAACAATTTGGTAGCAATTTCTCTCTTGGAAACTCGAAAATAAACATCGATGATGCTGCAGTCATCACCGAAGTTATTTTCTAGCGACCAAAAAATGTTAAATACTTTTACCTCTTTAAAATCCCTTCAAATATTCCAAACTCTCAAGAGTTCAAATCCAATTCAATATTTTTTTCCCAAAATTCCAAATCCATCCAATTCATATTCAAACATTTCTCCGGAATTTTTATCACATTTTCAATTATAGATCACATTAATAAATTTCATCTTATAAATGAATTTTATTTCCTTAACCTTTGGTTATAGTTCCAATTTTTAGTTAAATTTCCACACAACAATGATAATAATTTAATATTATCATTCCTAACATCCAAGCAACCATATATAACTATAATAATTTATGAAAAATTATTTCATTTATATACAAAAATAATTTGGGTAAAATTATTTCATTTACCCTATTTAAAACAATATTGTGTCGGTTTATCTTGTTTAAGAGTTTAGAAACCCTTGCCGATGACATGGCGTCCCACACATCGACCAGAATCCATAAACACTCAACCGATAAGTCAACACAACATAAAAACAATCTTATATTAACAAATACATGCTCATATTTATTAATACACTCAAACTCATTATAGAGTACTTACGGACTCTATTTAATGAGTAATTCTCACCAGAGCCAAAGTTCACGCTTACCCTTCAGCTCTGATACCACTGTAATGACCCGCAAATCCGTACCCCATGAGTCAACACTATTCTACATCAATCAACTCAAGATGAACAGAAATACGAACCATTAAGGTTAAAGAAGAAGAGGTAGAAGAAGAGAAAACAAAACAACATCAGAATCTAACCATCGCAGCGGAATAACATATAATAGATAATAACAAATCTTTACACACAAGAAAAATTATATCTATTTTATACATACATCACCAGAATATATCATCAGAGTTCAGCGGCATCAATAACATACAACTGGAGAGTCATATAAACCTGTCCTCAAAATTGAATACACAGCGGAATAATAATCATGTATGGAAGTACGTATCGCCATCCAGCTCGTTCTCTTGAGCTCCACAGCATCCTTTCCTATAATTTATAATACTCGGTCTGACCCGAGCATTATTGTTAAATAACACCCGAGTCAGTCTGGTATACCAGCGTGAGAAAACCACACCCAAATTGACTATTAAAGTTTCAAAATCCTTTGAAATCAAAAGCATCTCATAAGACCACACCACAAATAAACATGTCGGGTTTTTACCTTACGATAGCCAAAACAATTTTTATTAAAATCCTCTGATATTATAATAGGGTCTATATACAAATACTTGTTAAAATAGTCGAAATTTTACATTCATTAAATTCCAGCTACTAGCCACAGTCGTAGGTAATACAAACAAAACCGTAAAAGGCACGCAGGGAGAATGGATTTCCAACTAATGACTAGGCACTAGGGTACTACCTATCACAGTACGTCGCCTAGATCACCGTACCGAGGATTACTCCCAGTCCCCTACAACACAAGACCGGGACTAATCACCCTACGGTTGGGATCAGCAACCGCACCACTAAGCCGAATAAAAAGGGACATCTAGACAGGGATGACGTCACCCTAATGGGCGCTACCCACCTAGCCTTGCTGCATAAACCCTGATTTTCAGTCATTCCTGGTTGGTGAGGCTTGAGACTAAACGTTACCTTTTTAGAACACATCTCTTAGAATGCACATTGCCTACCTGACGATGTTCTGAAAGCATTCAATCCATACAAGTCTGTCCCGTGTTTGAATGGAGTCGAAGGCACTATTCCTACTACATCCACTTTGGAATTATCCTTAGGATTAGTAGCGCCTAGCCCTTTCACTTCACTGCTCCATCTTCGAATCCAAACTCGTCTTCCTCACAAAAACGTACAAACCGGATCGAAGTGGTTTTCGAGAAATTAATCTCGATCCCGGTCTCTTCGAAACGACCAGCGCATTGGCCAATATTGATAGTCGGTTATTTAACTATCAATTAACAATCACAAACAACCATCCAAAATAAAAAATTTCACCAAATTATTTATTAATCTCAAAATATCTTTACAAGATATATTTCCATTTTCAACCCTTTTGAAAACAGTTTTCAAACCATACTCTTCTCATGGGATAAATTTCCCAGATATTTTCTATTTCCACTGAAATCACCAAGTATAAATACTTTAGATTTTTAAATGATTTAAAATACTTTATTATAAAATATACTTTAAAACATTTAAATTTAAAAACTACTTTACTACTTTATTTAAAAATATATACTTTAAGAATATTTAAAATAAAATGACTTTATAAAATATAAAACTAACTTTTAACTTTTACAACATAATAACCATTTAACCTTTAAATAATTACTACAAAAATAAATTTTAAGAATGCTTATTTTAAAATTTAAACATTTCAAAATAATAAATTTTGTCAAAAATCTTTTAAAACAACTTTGAAACCTTTAACTTATACTTAAGAATTTGCTTTGAAAGCGTACTGGGCTGTCTAGGGAAATACACTTCTCTTTCACATCTTTTTTTAGAAAAAAATCACTATTTATTTTTTAAAAAATTTATCCATTCCTTTAATAAATTCTCACCATGAATTTATTCTTCCAAATATCCACTGATATATTACTACACTTTATAAACCCATTTTATAAATTTCATAGTCTCATCTTCCTTTTTAAATCCCAGTTTCAAACTCTTAATCAATCTTCAAATTATTCTCAAAATTAACTCCATTAGAAATAAATTCCTTTGCTTACTCAATTTATTTCAAACCCCATAAGTTTCAGTTTTAACTTCTTAATTAGGATTTAAAATCTTATTTAACCGGAAACAACAAATTCATATTTATTTTCAAATTTCTTCCTTATCTTTTCCAAATAAATTTAAACCTTGAATTTTTAAAATAAATTCTTTACTCCTTTTAGATATTATCACTTGAATTTATTTATTCAAAATATCTCTTTTCCCATACTTTGGATTTATTTGTTACTATTTAAAAATCAATTTTATTCTTCCAAATCATTTTAAATTATCCAAATTCCTTATAATTATTTTATTTAAAAATTCCTTTTTATTTACTACAAAAAAAATCCTAACTTCATATATATATATATATATATTTCAATTCTCGTAATTCCAATATATATATAACCAAACGAGAGTAATCAATAAATTCCAATTCCCAATATGATCAATATAATTTTTCACAGATCATTACATAATCATATCGCTGAATATATACAATAAATTCAAACATTTTGAGGAATCCAGTTGGATCCCTCCAACCTGTTTTCCTGCATCCACAGATGTTAGCACAATACCAATTCTACTTCAAGGTCGAATATCATGGCATATGGGATTAATATAATATCATCCGCTATTATGCAGCGCATAGGGTCTCATCCGCTATAATGCGGGAAATCAATCACTCCAATATATATATATTTATACTACTATATAATATATATATATATAACATCCAATCAAATCAACCATTCAACCAAATATTTAGATTTAACTATTTAAATTTAAATAAACCAGATGAGTGAGATTAACTCACCTTTAATTTTGCTGTTTGCAACCCATTTCCATCTCGACTATTTTTTTCCCAGATTTTAGACCTTGTATAAACAATTACACAGATTTATTAATATTTGGATTAATCGATCAATTAATTCCTAATACTTTGGTTTTAACTATTAATTTTGTTATAAATACATTTTCTTTTAAATAAAATATTTGAACTAATTGAAAAATCACTTACCACTAAATAACTTAATTAGCTAATGCTTTAGTTTTAAACTAATTTCTCTTTAATAAAATATTTAACTAAAAACTAACTTTCAAAACTAAATTAAATAAATAACCTTTTGCAAAAATAATTAAATAAGTTTTATTAAATAAAACTACCTTTATAATATATATAAACTGCATTTAAAATCATTGCTGTAATTTTTTCTTTACCGTATATGAACATATATATATATATAAACCTTTATTTTGAAGTATAAAACTTGCTGCAAACTCAAGTACTGTGTTGTAAAAAAAATTATTTTTCTAAACCTTATCTAAAAAAAATCTCTGTTCTCTCTAACTATATATATAAAAACTAAAACTGCTATACACCTTCTGTTGATTATATATATATATATATATATATATATATATATATATTCTAATTGATATGTATATTTATTAAATTAAAAAAAACTGCTATACCTCAACATCGATCGACCCGCGCCTTAAATGGGTCGCGACCTCGTACCCTGCTACCTTAGCCTTGCACGTCGCCTTGCCCACTATCTCAAGCCGCACCCATCAAATAGCGACCTTGTTCGATCTCGACGAGGAGAAGATCGATGCCTCTCCACTTCCAGATTTCACCGCATGCTGCTCTCTTGCGTTTGCCTACGGTCAAGCAACTCGTGGATTTATAGAAGACCTAAAGAGAGGGGAAAAGACATGATTTATTTAGGGCATGGATTTGATTCGAATCCAAATTAGAAGGGAAGGGGCAGTTCGAAAAGAGGAGGCGCGATTAAATTTGTTGCTGGGAAAAAAGTTAACACGGCCGCTTGAGCCTGACTTCGATTTTCTCTAGAATGAAATTTTGGGAGAGGAAAAAAGATTTTATTTCAACGAAAAAGAAGATGGCTCGATTTTTTTAACTGAGGACAAAGGAAGCTACGCGATCTAAAGTTGAGGGAGGCATGTTGGAGAAGGGAAGCTACAATGCTTCTAAAAAGCAAGGCCGCTGAGAAAGTAAAAGGTGTGATGGTGAAAGAAAGGTAGCTGATAGGAAGGAATTTCAGCTGAGTTGACTAGGGTATATATAAATATTAAATTTTCGATTGAAATTAAACGCGTTTATATATCGTTCGCTCACACAACAACTCCAAACACTACAAAAATTGAAATCCGATAATAATATAATATTACGGATCCAATGGCACTAGTTTCGTTGAATTCCTAGACTATGCCTCGGAATGCTATTTTTAAATATTAATTTAGACGATAAAATTTCAAAACTGAACAAAACACTACCAAATTCAATTTTAACACTTTTACTATCTTCAGTGCTATCAATATAAATTTTACAAGCCTTTAAATTATTTTTAACAGGCTTAAAATTCCAGATTCAACATTTTACCCAACTTCAAACTATTTAATTTAATAATTTAATTATCAAATAAATAGTGATATTTGAATTCAAGTTGAAAATTAACTTTTAGATATTTAAAATAAATTAAATATTCCAATTTCAAACATCCAAAAATTCTGGGTCGTCACAGTAGATGTGAGATAAGAATATTACTAACCCATTCACTAAGCCCCTTTCTCGATCTAATTTAGATAGACTAATCAAATTATGGACATAGAGTGCCATAATTGGCCCCAAGTGCAAGTGAAGGTTGATGTAGTTAAGGGTTTACCCCAAGGGTGATTTGTAACAACCCTAATTTTGATTGACATTATTTAGGATACTTAATTAGATAAGTTAAATGGAATAATGTAAGAGGATAAGGAGATTGAGATTTTACAATAAATATGGGTAAAACCTTAATTAATGAATTTATAGGCTTAATTAGAATATAAATAAGAATGAGGATATATGAGGAGGGAAAAATATGAAAAGAGCGCATTTCCTTAAACCTTTCGATTATCATTTCCTCCCTTACTACATTCACACAAACGAAAACAAAGTTTGCATAGGCCAACCATTGCTAAAAGCTTTAGGAAGAAGAAAAGTAAAGAAATCAAAGGAAGGCTTAAGGGAAATCAACTCTTAATTCAAATATCAAATCTTACTAACCATCAAGATAGATAATGATACGCATCTCATAATATGCTTGTTTACTTTCGGTTTTAGTATTAAACCCAAAATTATATGATTGATGTTATGTCATGTTTGAGTGTTTGGATGATTATATGTTTGTTGATGAATTATGTAATTTATTTATGAAATTAACTGATAATTTTGAGTTAGAACACGTGTCATATAACAGCTAAATGGCTTAAAATTTGGATATGATGTTAGAAACATTATTTTAGAAGTGGGTTTCTAAATTTTATAATTTTATTAATAAGTATGATATTTTTATGATTTGCTTTAAGTGAAGAAAAGGTTTTATTTTGGGTTTTAATTATTAAAAATAATTGGATAATGTTTTTGGTCTCGAAATTGTCATAACTTAAAGAATATATATAATTCGATTCATTATGATTTTTGGGGATTTTTCCCACGTTTTCATGATTTATTATGAATTTATTAGGCCAGAGAAGTTTAATAATTATATTAAAATAATAATATAAAGTAAATGGTTTGCAATTATTTTGCGAATAAATTTTTTATGATGTGGTAGATTTTCTAAAAAAGAGTTGATAAAAAGTTTGTTAGCTAATAAAAATTTGACAAGGATTAGGGTTTGGTGAAAAGAATTTACTTTTAATAGATAGAAAATATTTTTTATAGTAATTACAGTTTTTCCATGCCATGGTCATTGAAATTGGGCATTGATGCTGCTATTATACGTTTTCAACCTTCGTTAATGCATAGGATATCACTCCTAGGTGATATGGAATGAATTGGCATGGGTCTGTCGACGTCGGCATGCATGTTATCCACACTAATAGTGCCACATGTATACTCCAAGCCGTGTGCTTATGTGTGGAAGTATATATAAAGAGGAACGATGCCGCATATGTTCTATAACTTTGACGACTTTATAAGGCCATGATGCCACTAGTTTACCAAAGTAACTCTTTTTATACTATGACGTGCGAATCATCTGCGTCGGCATTACTATTTAGTGATAGTGATGCCGCATGTTTATCGGTGCCATCATTCTTCTTTATTATTATAAGGCGACAAAGCCACGTATATACATATTTAGATTTTAATGTTGAATTCAAAGAGGCATTGGTGCCGAGGGCCATCAAGGTTACCAATCCTAAAACAATGTGTTTTAAATTCTTATCCTATGCAAACCATAACACACCTGCTTATAGTCGGCAACCTATATATGTGATGTAAATAGTTTTAGCCCTATGCCCTTGTACTTTATAAATCAAGGATTTCACATGTTTTGATTATATATGGGGTATAATAACCCTTACTGGTGATATTGACATCGATTTTCATAAATAAAATGATCTTATTAAGTTTGGCTTTACAGGTTTTGAGGTATGATACCTCTAAGTGATATCGACTTTCATCAATATTATTTTAAAAAGCATATATCTTGGCATAAAAGTTTTGAGTAAAGGCTATAATTTTCCTTGTTTCTAAGTATAATTTTAAGATTTAAATCATTTATAAAGAATTATGTTTTCAAAGAAATAAAAAGGGTGTGTAGCCTAATATTTTAATAAAGAGATTAACATTCTTATCACCATTAGACAAATTATGGTAGGATGAATTGGCTTGGAGATTAGAAAACCAGATGGGATTGGTGTAGAGTCGCACTCTATACTTCAGCTATTAGCCCTTTGCTGTGATATGTCCAAAATTCCAATATGCATGGCTTTATCATGGGTAAGAGTAAAAGTAGGTTTATGTACAGAAGACAATACAAAAAGATGAGGCAGGTTATTTGTTAGCCCACAAAACCATTAGGATCAGAGCGATCTTAGGAATAGCAAGTTCCGGACATACCATCCTGTTTCCTTTGATATATCTAGAAGGCGTGAGTCAGTCATATAGGTATGTCGTCACTTGAGAAAACTATAATGTTGGAACAAATAGTCCATTAATTTAGAAAGATTGGTCACGATTACCTTTGCTGCATGCATGCATATGATTGTTCATATTGTTAGTTTAACTACTATGATTGCAGGTGCATGATTTATAAAAGATATATTTTGAGGATACAAGTGAGGGAAAACCTCTTTCCCTACAATGAAGTGGCCTCACTAGATAACTATTAGCCGAGACTGCATATTATTATTCACACCACACTTTTTGTCTGACTCGAAGTTTTTATTTTTATTTTCCTTTTTAACTCTCAAGTACTCAATTGACTAGTTTTAGAGCAAGGATCATATGTTGCTTAGGTTAAATGAATAAAGCTTCCGGAGACATGCAGGATGTAGATCTAGCAATGTAGGAGTTTATATATAATGATGGATGAGGTAACTGACTAGTAGTAAACTTTGCTCAACCAAATGGACATCTTCATATGTCGCTCTTGGAGTATGTTGTAATAGTTATATTTTATCTAAACCTAGGCAACGTTTGGAATTATGTGTTGAATATGAAATATTATCTTTGAAATGAAATGTGAAAGTTTTTTTGAAATTATGTTAAAAAAAATTATATTCTTGTTCTTCTGAAGTTATTGATACAATTAACATTACCGCATTTTATCATCAGGAATTAATACTGTATATAACTATAGCATCTAAAGCGATTAGTTTTGGGCCATAAAATTAGGGATGTTACAACTTGGTATCACGGCATAGGTTATGTAAAACTAATGAATTTTGAACTTCAAAACAATTTTGAAAACATAATCAAAATGAATCTGAGAATAAGATTGGGGTATGGGATAACGCTATAGTAGCATACTTGTTTTGCTATATATAAGTAAATATCCTATCTTATTTCTCTATATATAAGTAATTGTTTTGCTATAAATAAGTATATATTGTTGAAAGGTTATATGAAAAGGAGTTTCAACTGCCTCAACCTTTTCGAAAGGTGGGCTTAAAGGAGTTGAAAGATCTTAACTATCACTATTTGTTCGAAAAGTGGTTTAGAAGGGTTCACTTACACATTAAACTTTGCTTTGAGTTGTTGACAAGTTTTCTTGTTAACATTTTTGGCATTAGAAGGAGGGCCTGAACCTCCGACCTCGTTGAAATTCCAACTTTACTTTCCTCTAAACCAATTCTATTCCAAGCTTACCTACTTTAAACTTTACATCTTCATGTTTAGAAAAATCAAAAGGTCCAAACAAGGATCCTCAAAACCACATTCAATTGGATTCTCCTATAAAATAGTTAATGATTTTAAACTACACGAAGAGAAAATGTTGAGATTGGAAGCTTTAAGGATCATAAATAAAAAGAGAGCTAAATCTTATGATCCAAACAAATGGAGTTTAAACCTTTTTCACATTGGCCCCATGCCTACCTTTTCCTTAGGAAGAACAATATAAGAGTGATAACTTGTTCGAACAAATGAAGAAAATAATTCAACTCTATATCAAAGGCACATTCTTTGAAGAGGGATTGATGACTATTATAATGCCTTTGCACAAAAATGGCATCAAGCAACAAGTGGGACACTACCTACATATGAGCTTCATAATGTTTTGAAAAGGTAACTGGGCATCGGGAGTGAAGCTTTAGAACCAAGAAATAAAAAATCTAGAAACCATCCTCAAAAGACAAGCTTCAAGTAGAGACTTCCAAAGGAACACAATTTGACTACATCAATTGAGAATGTTTATTTACTAGCTAAGGAAGAACTCAACTATTGGCCATCATAGAAGAAAAAACCTAGCTATGAAAGGAATCGAGGAGGATCTTATTGCCACTATCACATGATGAATAGGTATGAGACAAATCAATGTAGAGCACTTGAAAAAATGTTGATCATCTTTTTTAAATACGGCAACTCAATAGATTTGTAAGGAGATCCTAGTCAAATTCAATAAAGCTCCATTTTTCTAAGAAAAATATATATCGTCGGAAGTTGAATTCTCCTTAAGTTTGGAAATTATCTTGAACAGTCAAAGCCTTTGTCCGCACCGAGTTGGCCGGGTCAAAGCCCCTCCTGGAGGGAGGTCAGAGTAAGCCTTTAATCGTACCATGCTATGGCCAGGTTAAAGCATCGACAAGTCCTTGATCACGCTACGCTATGGCAAGATAAAGGTGCCTTCTAGGGGGAGGTTAGATTAAGCTTTTATCCACGCCATGCTATGGCTAGATTAAAGCATCAACAAGCCTTTGATCGTGCCACGCTATGGCTAGGTCAAGGCACCTACTGGAGGGAGGATGGAGTAAGCCCTTGGTCCTGCCACGCTATGGCCTAGCCAAGGCACTAAACATGCCTACAGTCCCGCCTATAAGGCCTGACTGGAACACATCCTAGAGGGAGGTTGGGTAAGTCCTTGGATCCTTCTTGTGGATAAGCTGACCATGCGCATTATACAACAATGGACTAAAACATATGAGTTGAAGAAGGGGCATATCAAACAAGGATAACAATGGACTAAGACGTCCAAGCCCAAGAAGCAGCATATGAAACACCAACAACGTACAGGGCCAAAGGGGTAATCTACAATCTCTGACTGGTTCCCAAAAGAGAATCACAGAACTTCACATATTAAAACCCGAATCTGGGTTTATGTTCTTTTACTATTAACCTCTGGTCTTCATCATACTTGAATCTGGGTGTTTAAGACATTACTATTAATTGCTGGACTTCATTCATGCCCGAACCTGGGCTCTGAATTTCTATTATGGACACCTTTATCATAGATTTATGGCTATCATCCACTAATACCAGAATCTGGGTCTCGGGTCTTTTAACTTTTGAATTTCATTCATTAACCCCCGAATCTAAGTTCCAAGGAAACTAATATTGATATTTCTATGAATTTAATTAAACTTGAGATCTATTTTACTAATGCCCGAATCAGGGTCACTGGACTTCTACTATAAACATTCAGGCAACACTATTTAACACCAAAATATGGGCTTTGGATCTTCTATTATAAAGCTTCCAAATCTTCTATGATTCATTTCCAGATGATAATTTTTGGACTTTCATTACAGAATTATTTATGGCTTTCTATTAGTTATTTCCAGAAGAAGGATTTCTGAACTTCTATAATTGAAACCATAATTGGATTTTTGATTCTCTATGATTAAATTTTAGGTATTCTATCAATATAGTTGAATTTGTATTCCCGACTCGCTCTCGCAATACCAAAGTTGGGTTTCAAGACATTCAACCATGTCCAATTGAGGGATTACTTCTCACTTATTATCATATTTTCACATAGTGATGTGTTAACTTCCATCAGTGGGATCTTTTGATGTGATAAACTTCCATATAGATTTTAAGTTAACGATAAGAAATATTATTTACTTTTTACTTTTTAGGAAAATGAGATATGTAAAGAAGATTAAATGGGCCAACAAACGCAAAAACCACAGTCTAAGTTATCAAAAAGCAGATTCATAAACAACATTGTAAGAAAAGACTATAGGCCAGGTGATATTCACATAATTTACCAAATTATTTACTAGTATACAACACAAATGTATGTTTTATAAATCTTACACAATCTTATCTTGATTTTCAACGATTAGAGGATCAATGATGTGCCGAATTGCTATACAAAAAATCTTTCTATGCTTCTTTTCCTTTTTTTATATCATCAGCATCATCATTGGATTCGATACGAGCCTTCACAGTGCGGTTGAAAGCTTTGTTAGCGCCTTTAAGGGTTTTGTTTTGTCTCTTTGAATCAGCGATGCACTTTTAAAGAAGATACTTTTCATGTTCAAATCTTTGAATCTTATCTTCGAATTCATTGATGCGTAATGAATATCTCCCCTCCGTTGATCATCAAAATATCTCTTCATTTCAAATTTAACCTTCCCACACCATTCTCCTACACTGTCTCATCTAAATTGGAAGGAGGGTTAGTTGTACTAGGGAATTTTTTAATTACAAGAGATGAAGATCTTGTTAATTTTGCGATGGATGAGGTAATCGGAGAAGTCGGTAAATCGATTTTTGGAATGTTGTCCCCCATGATGAATTCCAGTGATTTGCATTGAGCTTGATTGTCTTATAACATAATCTCTAAATCGCTTATCTGCTAAAGGAGTTTAAACATCTTATGATCAAAATCAATCGAAGGATTCCATTTGATTTGGCACTTGAAATTGTTTCATCCTTATTCTTGATGTCCACTTCAAGATTGGCGATCTGATCATTGAGGTTTCTAGTAATTGTCTTTTGAAGCAAATATCTGCTATGTCATTCCATTACTTCTACATCACCTTGAAAACGAACAGATAAAGGATCCTTAAGTAGACTCCTCTTTTCAACATTTATAATCAATCCATCTCTGATCCTAGTAAAGCAAGGTAAGGAGTCTTATGAGAGTGGTGCGATAGCTTACGAGTCCTATAAAAATAAAAAAATAAAGTCAAGAGTACAATAACCATTGTTGTTGATTACAACAAAAGAAATTACAACTCCGAAAGAAATAAGTAGGATTATTATACTCATCTTAGAATAGTGCTTGAGATGTTGAGGCAACATCAACTAAAAGCAAAAAAATTCAAAATGTCACTTTTGGAAGAAAAAAGTAAACTTCCATGGTCCTATAGTCTCAGTAAAAGGGTTGTCAGTGGATCTAGCTAAGATACAAGCTGTCAATAAGTAGAGGAGACCCGAGATGGTAATTGAGAAAAACTATTTTCTTGGGTTAGCTGGCTACTAGCGAAGATTTATCAAGGATTTCTCCCGTATAGCTGCACCGATGACTAAGTTGACAAGGAAGGACGTGAAGTATATTTAGACCGATAAATTGGAGGAGTTGTTCCAGAAGCTAAAGCATTTATCAACCAATTCACTCGGGTTAGCTGTTTAGGATGGGAATCAGGACTTGGTGGTATATACTGATGCCTGTGGTATAGGATTGGGAGCTGTATCGATGTAGAGGGGTAAAGTGATTTCCTATGCTTCTCGACGGCTCAAACCGCATGAAGTTAGATATATGACATATGACTTAGAGTTTGCTGTTGTAATTTTACTCTAAAAGTATGAAGACTTTATCTTTTGGGAGAATGATTCGAGTTGTATATGGATCATAAGTCTTTAAGATATTTATTCTCTTAGAAGGAGTTAAACATGAAACAGCAGAGCTGGTTAGAGTTTTTAGCTGCTTATGATTTCGGGATTGAGTATACGTAGAAAATGGAAACATAGTAGATGTGCATAGTAGAAAACATCAGAGTGCAGTATTAGCAATAATAACCGAATGGAAAGATTTTGAGGCATTGACTACATTTAATATGCAGCTAAGACTAATAGCTAGTTCTAGTCAGAGTACTACAATGTTATCTAGCTTAGAAGTTTGACCTGTATTGATTGAAAGGATTTATTTTAAGAAAAGAGATGATTTATTGCTAGCTAAAAGAATTAGTAAATTGGAAAGTGTAACTGAGACCGATGATTTGAAAACTTTTATCTTGACCAAAATGGATAGTTGAGAAAGAAAGGACGACTATGCATTCTAGATGTGGGAACCGATGGAAAGAAGTTCTTAGGGAATGTCATCAATTGAAGTTTGCTATTCATCTTGGAGGAACAAAACCGTATCAAGATATGAAGAGAGGTTTCTTCTGGGAATGTATGAAAAGGGATGTACGCTTATGGGTAAAACAGTTTCTTCCAATAAGTAAAAGCCGAGCATCAAATGCCCAGTGGATTTCTTCAGCCTTTGAATATACCAATGTGGAAGTGGGATTCCATATTTATGGATACTATAGATGGGTTACCACAGTCAAATAAAGGAAATGAAAATATTTGGGTCATAATGGATAGATTGACTAAGGGTTAATATTTCATTCTAGTCAAATGACATGGACATCACCTCTTCTAACTAAGCTATTTATAAAGAACTTTGTTAGACAATATGGGATTCCTAGTATTGTAGTCATTGATAGAGATTCATTATTCACTAGCTCAAGATGAGTATCGCTGACCATCTACAAACCGATGGGCAAACGAAAAGAGTTAACAAAGTCTTGGAAGATTTGTCAAGAGCTTTTGTGCTAGACTTTAGAGGATCATGGAAAGACCATCTACGCTTAGTCGAATTTTCCTATGACAATAGTTACCATACTAGCATAGGGAGCTTTTGAAGATTTGAATAGAAGGCCATGTAAATCACCCGTATGCTAGTTAAAGACCGAAGATATATTAGTTCTCGATTTGGAAACAGTAAGAGAAGGCACAAAAAAGATGGAGTTAATCCGAGTTAGGATGAAAGAAGCAAGGTCTAGGTAGAAAAGTTATTAAAAGACAGAAAGACTTAGAGTTCTCGGTTGGAGATCATGTTGTCGTCAAAGTATCGCCAATGAAGGGTGTAGTAAGATTTGGGAAGTCAGGAAAATTAGCACCTAGATTTGTTGGACTATTTCCTATTATAGAAAGGATCAGGAAACTCGCTTATAGGATAGATTTACCGAACAGTTTGGTAAAAGTCCATGATGTTTTCCATAATTCTCATCTTAGGAAGTGTATTTGAGATCTAGAAACTACTATCACTCCGTATTCATTGTAAAATTTAATGGTGGAACCGAACTTGACTATTATTAGATATCCAGTTCGTATAATGGCTAAAGGTAAGAAGAAGTTAAGGAACAAGATAGCCAGAATAAGAAAAATCAAGTGGAGTAATGACGAGGGAGACTGTATTTATGAAACAGAGGGCAGGAACAGAGACACTTACCTTGACTTGTTCGATGGTATATTTTATAACTATGTTTGTATGTTTGATGTATGTACCTTATTAAATTTTGACGATGAAATTCTTTAAGGAGCAGAGTGTATAACACCCTTAATTTAGATTAACAGTTTTTAGGATATTTAATTAGATAAATTAAACAAAATAATGTAAGAGGATAAGGAGATTGAGATTTGATAATTAATATGTAATTAATGAACTAATCGGATTACTTAGAACATCAATAAGAAGGAGGATATATGAAAGGGCAAAACAGGAAAAGAGCATATTTCCTCAATCCTTTCCATTCTCATTCCTCTCCCATTAAATTAACATAAACAAAAATAAAGAGAGCATAGGCTAGTCATTACCAAAAGCATTAGGAAGAAAAAAAGAAAATAAATTTAAGGAAAGCTTAAAGGAAATCAACTCTTAATTCAAACCTTAAATTTCACCGACCAATCAAGATGAGTAATGATATTCATATCATAATATGCTAGTTTACTTTCGGTTTTAGTATTAAAACCAAAATTATATGATGATGTTATGTCATGCTTGAGTGTTTGGATGATTATATGCTTGTTGATGAATTACGGAATTTATTTATGAAATTAATTGATAAGTTTGAGTTAGAAAACCTATCATATGACACCTAAATTGACACATTCTTGGAAACATTATTTAAGAAGTGAGTTTCAAATTTCATAATTTTTTGATTAATTATGAACAGTTGATGATTTTGTTAAAGTGAAGAAAAGGTTTTATTTCAGGTTTTAATTATTATAATTAAATGATTTTTTGATAAGAATATATAAAATTCGATTTGTTATGATTTTTAAGGATTTTTGAGGATTTTTCCCATGTTTTTATGATCTATTATGAATTTATTAGGCCAAAGAAGCTTAATAATTATATTAAAATAATAATATAAAGTAAATGGTTTGCAATTGTTTTGGGAATGAAAATTTATGATGTGGCAGGTTTCATGGTAAATAATTGATAAAGAGTTTTGTTAGCCATTAAGAATTTGACAAGGATTGAGGTTTGATGAAGAGAATTTACTAATAGATAGAAAACCGTTTATATAGTCACTATAGTTCTACTTTGCCAAATCATTGACGTTGAATGCTTTGATGCCACCATTATACATTTCCAACCTTCGTGAATGCATAGGATATCACTCCCAGGTGACGTGGAATGAATTCACATAGGTTAGTGTCTACATCGGCATGCTTCCTATCATCACCAATGGTGCCGCATGTATACTCTAAGCAACATGCCATTGTGTCATAGTTTATAAAAAAAAGGCATGATGTTGCATACCTTCTGTAAGGTCATTGATCTATAAGGCCACGATGGCACTGGTTTATCAAAGTAACTCCTTTGTACTATGATGTCGCGAATCATCTACGTCCGTATTAATACTTAGCGAAAGTGAATCCGCATGTTTATCGGTATTGCATGTCTTCTTTATTATTATAAGATGGTGAAGCCTCATACATACATACATATATATGCACTTGGATTTTAATGTTGGCTTCAAAGAGGCATTAGTGCCAAGGATCATCAAGGTCGCCAATCCCATAACCATATGGTCTTATCCTGTGCAAACCATTAACGCTGCCGCTTATAGTCGGCAACCAATATATGTGATGTAAATAGTTTTAGCCCTATTGCCTTGTACTTTATAAATTAAAGAATTTAACATATTTTGGTTATAGATGGCATGCGATGATCCTTAGTGGCGATATTGACTCCAAAGTTTATAAATACTATATTTTATTAAGTTTGGTTTTATAGCCTATAGTTTTGAGGTACGATAATCTCTAAGTGATATCAACTTTCATCAATATTACTTAAAAAAGCATATATCTTTGCCTAATTTTTTTACTAAAGTTAGGGCTTTAATTTTCCTAATTTTTAAGTATGATTTCAAGGGTTAAATCATTTGTAAAGAATTATATTTTCAAGGAAAAAAGGGTATGCAGCCTAAAATTTTACTAAAGAGATAATTATATTGATCACCTTTAGAAAAAATTTGGTAGGATGAATTGACTCGGCGATAAGAAACCAGATGGGGCAGATGTGGTGCCCCGCCCTATTCTTCAGCTTTTAGTCCTCATTTGATATAACTCCAAAATTCCGGTGCATATGGATTTATCATGGGTAAGAGTAAAGGCAGGTTTACACGTAGAAGGGAATACATAAAGATGAGGCAGGTTATTGTATAGCCCACAAAACCATTAGAATCAGGGAGATCCTAGGAATAGCAAAGTTCTAGACACACCTTCTAGTTTCCTTCTAACAGTAAGTTAGAAAATTTGTTATATCTGGTAGGTCCGTGTTAATCATGTAGGTTTGTTGTCACATTGAGAAACCTCTTTTTTGTACGGAAAGATAGTCCATTCATTTAGACAAATTGGTCATAATTACCCAAGTTGCATGAATGCATATGATTGTTTATAGTGTTTAGTGTAACCATTATGTTTTTAAGTGCATGATTTATAAAAGACATATTTAGAGGACATTAGTGAAGGGAAAATCCCATTTCACTCAACGTCATGGTCTCATTAGTCATCTATGAACCGAGATGGCATATTATTATTCACATTAAACTTTTTGTCTGACCTGAAGTTTTTATTTTTTTTCCCCTTGAACTCTCGGGTACTCAATTGAGTAGTTTGAGAGTAAAGTTTATAGGTTACTTAGGTTGGATAAATAAAGCTTCTAGAGATGTGCAGGAGGCAAATCTAGCTATGTAGGATTTTATCTATATATATATATATATATATATATATATTATCTGCTGTGTTGAAGTTTCATTTTGTTGGAATGTATGTAAAGACAAATGATATAACTATGTACTAGATCAACCAAGGTGGCATCTTCATATGTTCCTATTGAAGTATTTTGTAATAGTTATATTTTATTTGAACCCGGGAAACGTTTGAGATTATGCAATGAATATGAAATTTTACCCTTGAAATGAAATGTTAAAGTTGTTTTGAAATTGTGTTAAGAAAATATCATATTCTTATGCTTTTGATGTTATTGATACTATTAACATTACTACATTTCGTCACCGTGAATTAATACTATGAATGATTGCAGCATCTGTAACGGTCAGTTTCGGACCTGAAAATGGGACATTGTTATATAATTGGACTCTATAACTTAACTCTGTTAATAATCTTTCTCAAAATAAAGTATACTTCTAGTTTTTTTTATTATATGTGTTATTATATTTGATAAAATCAATTTTTTCTATACATTATATATATATGTATATGTGTGTGTGTGTAAAAATCTTTCTAGAAAAAGTATTTTATTGATTGCAGTTGTGAATGCATCACTATGCCACAAAGTGAATTAGATAACGGTGATCACATAAGGTAGATTTTTTGTTATCCTAATATTTACCATTGTTTCACACAACATATAGAAAAATAATCTGTTATTTGACATAACCCCTAAAATCCCAATGTTCATGCTTGTCATTTGGACAACATTTAATTTGTTGTTTGATTGAATTTATAAAAAAAATAGTTTTGGCTCCACCTATATTTCGGTTTTCCTCTCAATGATTTTTCCGCTGCCGGTTCTTTTATTATTTCCCTCTTCTATTTCTCTCATTCCATTTTCCCTTCTTCGAAGCCAAATAAATGATTAAATCCCTCATCCCGTTTTTTTCTCCCCGTTCTTTCTCAGTCTCAATACCAAAACAAATCTTCTAGAATTAGGGTTTTAACTAGAAGAATCCTAATCTCACATTGTCGATCGATCTGCTGCCTTCTATTGGAAGAACCCTAATCTCGCCTTGTCGATCAATCTTCTAGAATTAGGGTTTCAATTGATCAAGTTATTTTGATCTGAGAATTGTTATGTTTTTTCTAATTTGGATTGTGATTTCTGCCTTTTTGAACTCAAAAAATTATTGCCGATGATGATAATGGATATTTATAGAAATTTGACTTGTTCATCCTTCGCTTCCTAATATTTGACTCTGGTTAATATCCTTGACTTCAATCTTGACTTCCATTTGCTGTATTGGTTGATTTCCTTGACTCTGACTATTGGTTGACATTTTTTTTGTTTAGTGATGAGAATCATATAAATGCCACCTTGTTTTAGGAAGTTAAGTTTGGTTGGTTTTGTTTGTGACTGATTTTGTTAGAGTTTTTTGATAAGTTTTGATATGTATGCTCTTCCTTGAATATTTATACTTATATGTATTTATATATGTGTGAATGCTTGCTAAGCCAGTGCGTACATTTATATACATAGTTTCATGTATGTACACAATTTGTGATACTTTGATGCCTCGAATCTCATGGATGCGCTTTGATCTCAAACTTAAACTACCTGGACTTATTATTATGTGATGATGGTCCATGTTTCTTTTGCACTATGATTTCTTTTCATCCTGTCATGATTTATCCATACTCATGTGTTTGTATGTTTATATTTGCATATCACTACATATGTATGTATGTATATGTGAACTTCCATCTATATACATACATACATATGTATGTATATATGTGCGAATGTTCTGATATCTGCATATATGTGTGTGAACTGCCTTTTATACATGAATTTGACCTAGTTCATATCAAGTAATTTGAGACTTCAATGCATATACATACGTTTGTACGTACATATGTGTGAATATTTCTTTTGCACTGTGATACCTTGTTATGTTGCCTTGGTTCATCCATATTCATGTGTACGTATGTTTATATATATATATATGTGTGTGTGTGTGTGTGTGTGTGTGCATATTATTTGTCAACTTCATATATATATATATACACACACACACACATATGTATGTCTGTGTGTGTGAATGTTCTTATATCTTCATATATATGTGTGAACTGCCTTTTGTACATGAGTCTAACTTGGTTCAATTGCAAATCTTGTTCCAATTCAATTCTTAAATATACTTGTATCTGCTTATATATACTTGTAATGACCCATAAATTTTCGATAATTAAAATAGCTAATTTAAAAGATTTCGTGATTTAGTGCTTAGAAAAAAATTTGTAAGTCGTTTGGAATAATAATAACTGGAATGAATTGCAACAATAATTACCCAAGTAATGAAAAATAAATGCTACTTAGTGAATGCCTTTGCAATCAATAGTTGAATAGGATAATAAATGTTGAATTCATTGGGTATAATAGAGTAATTGATTGATAAGTAAAATATATTTAAAATCAAATAATTGAATATTGAACGGGTAAATAGTTTAAAGTAAATATTTAAAACTTATTGAATAATTGAATAACTGTAAAATGGAAATAGTGTTCTAAATTGTGAATTGGTTTTAAAGGGTGAATCTTATAAGTTCAATTTCAATATTTCAAAAGATAATGAATTATTGGATAATCGAAATTGTTTAAATTTAATATTTGGAACTTATTGAATAATTTAATAGTGGGAATTGAATAACCGTATAATGGAAATGGTTGTTCTATAATTTGAATTTGTTAAATTTTATAAGTTCGTTTTGAATATTTCAAAAGATAGTGATTTAAGAATAATCAAATTTTGTTTAAATTTAATATTACAAGTGTTTAAATAATTAAATTCCGAATTTGATATGATTAATTTGATATTGAAATTTAATATATAGAAATAGAGTGAATAATTGAAATTTGATTTAATATGATTCAAATTGGTTTCCAAAGTGAATGAAGTTATATTGGGATTATAATAGAGTTAATAAGATTTTAAAATTGGAATTTATGTGATAATTGAATAACGGGTTTAATATGATTAAAAATGATTTGTAAAATTTTATTTTATCATATTAAAGTTAGAATGATGTTGTAGAACTTTTAAAATCGAATTAAAAGTAAATTTATGAAAATTGAATATTTTAATATTTAATTATCGACTGGAAAATAGCCAATTTTTGAACAGTCTCAGAATTGGACGAAACTAGTTCCATTGGATCCGTAATAGTTAGTTATTATAGGATATCAATTTTCGTAGCAATCGGAGTTGTCGTTTGACCGTGGCAGCTCGAAACGCGTTGAAATTGTTTTAATATTAATTTGATGAGTTAAAATAGTCTTTTTTCAAACGGTCTCGGATTTCGACAAAACCAGTTTCATCGGACCCGTAATATGATATTACTGTAAGATTTCAAATTTCATGTCAATCGGATTTACCGTTTTTCCAGGGCGAGCCAAAACGCATAGAAATTAGTTTAATCGGTTTAATTTAAATTTGATCGTTTATTTCCGTATCTCGCGCATACGATCGAATTAGCTTCCGAAACCTTTTCCATTGCATTCGGAATGGGGGTATAACATTATGAACGCCTAGCGGCATGCCCTGATTGGGGTTCGAGATTTCGAGTTGCGTAGACCGAGGTATTTTGAAATTTAAATAAATATTTTAATTAGTCAAATCTCCTTTTCAGCTGCTATCCCATGTTTTCACTGTACGTTTGACCCATTCAAACACGCAAAAGCCTCTTCTTTCCTTTTAATAACTGCACGCGAGCTTCAGGCAGAAAAAAACATAAATCCAACTTCAAAAAATTCTTTCTCCTCAAATACTCGATTAATAATCACGAAACCTTCTCTAAAAATCCTATTTCATCGTTCGCTTCGATCCTATATGCTTTTGGCCTGGTGCGACTTGGAGTTTTGGAGTGCGACAGTGAATGCGTGAGGGGTTTGAATCTAGGGTTAAGCTTCACTTTGTTTTCATTCATCGATTCGAGAAATAAAGCTCGTATTTGGATTCTCCTCGTCGAATAGCATCTGGACGCACGTTTTGGTGGAGCTCGGTGGTGTCTTGGGGCGTGCGACCTGCGCGTGGTCGAGAGGGGGATGCACGTGTCGCGTTTCACTGGGGGTGGCCGAGCTTGCTACTTTGTGGTCGAGATGATGGAGGCTTCAAAGAGAGGTAGTTTGGCGAAGACGGCATGTCGAACGGAGTACCGGAGCTCCGTATCAGTGAAGGATGGTGCACGGCAATGGTGGGTTTGTGCACAGGTTGGATACAGGCTTCGTTTGGGGAAGATGGAGTTAGTGGGATGGGCTTTATTTGCTTTGGTTATGAATTCATTTAAATATAATATAAATTGTTTTATAAATTCAAATGTCGATAACTTATAAAATGTATAACTCTCACATACGAGGTCCGTTTAAGACGAGACTTTTTGCGTTGCGATCGTGATGACGAGAGCTTCGAAATGAAACTGGTTTGGATGAATTTGGAGATAGTTGAAATTTGGGCTAAAATTGGAAGTGGTCCGGTTTAGTTCCAAACCGGAACGTCTCGGTAACAACAGAAAAATCAAGGTGAGTGTTTTATAACGCTCACAACGTACTAAATATCTTTATGCTAGTTAAAATTTGACATTATGAAGTGTATGATTTTATTTGTCATTGCTTGATAAAATTTAATTGTCATATAGATTGTCATTTGAATTAATCGTTGAAAATTAAATTGACAGTTAAATTGAAACTAAAATTGAATTGGATTAAATTACCTGACATTGATAACTATGAAATTGCCATGAATTGTATTGTCTATTGGATGATGTATTTCGATGGGTGCTATTGGTTGATATTTGGATGTTTGGATGTTTATTTGCATATATATATCCTGTTATGCATACATATGATACTGTGATTTAATTTAAGTAATATATACTCATCCCTGACATTTAATTGAAATAAATAATTACTTGGCCATAGGATAGAAAATTTTATACGGACACCGAATTGGCTAAATTGATTAAAAAAAAATCATCGATTTGAAATTTATTTAAAAGTCAAATAGAAATCAATTTATAGAAATCGAATTTATCGAAAAATTGAGTTTGGAACGTTGAAATAAATTTTGGTTAAAAGAAATTGTTAAATAATATAAGTCGAGACTTTGAAATTTAAAATTAGGATTCGATTGAATTTCGAAAATTGATTTGTTTAAAGATTTAACCTTAATTCGAGCTTTGAATATTACCAAGTAAAAGTGATATAAAAATGATATTTTGAAGTCGAGCTTGGAATTGAATCATATTTAAAATTTGGATTTAAACTCGAAAATCGATGGATAATTTTGTTAAGTGTTATAAATGGATATTTTGAAAACCAAGCTCCAAATCGATATAAATTGAAATTGAATTAATTGAAAGTGAATATAAAATTGAATAAATTAAAGTCAGAATTGACATTGATTTGAACTGAAATCGAAATTGAATCGGTAGAATGGAAATTGAAATTGATTTGAATTGGAAAGTTATAAATTGAAATGGATTGGTTTTGAAGCTGTTTTATTTTGTTTCCAAATTATTCGGTTATATAAACCATTTTTCAATACTTAAACTATTTTAATCTATTTTAAATCTACTTAACCCAATTTAAATTATTTTAAACTAATTTATCTATTTCAAATCCCTTTTAAGATTTTAAGAATTTTTAACTATTTTAATTATTTAACCTATTTTTAAACTACTTAAAGCTATTTTCTAAAATTCTAAGCTGGTCAATAAGGTGAAATGTTTATATTTAAATCTTGAATTTAAATACGAATTGGGTTAAATGAAGTTGCAACCTAAATTGGAATCCGAACTGATTTTGAAATCGGAATAAGATATTGAGACGAAAAATGATTTTAGAAACGGAATCTGACATTTGAATAGATACGATGATACTTGAAACGGATTTGATTTTTGAAGCGAATATGATATTTTGATATCAATTATGAATCGATTTGAAATGTAAAAGAGCCACCGGTGTAATAATACGTAGTTATTAAAGAGACCGGGATCGGATATGGACATACTCTCTGTCGATACCGAAAACCACTTTAATAACTATTATACGTGGAGTGTTGATCCAGAATGAAGTGGATGGTTTGGTGAACGCGTTGATTGAAGAAAGAGAACGATATTGGATGACCCCTGACATGACTAAAACAGGAGCCGTGCCGGGCCATTGAGGTTCGCCACCTCTAGGGGACACGCTTCTTCGATACCATTTCTATTACATTTGTGATTCGATTTGGGTGCACCCCTTGATTTGGGAGTGTTGTTTCGCGGTGTTGGGGTAGCTGCTGGCTATGCTCAACATCAATCCGGATGACGCAACTACTAGTATCCTAGTTGGTATCGCCTCATGTACCTTGTCATACTGATTATCCTATTCGCGACCACTACGTTATGTTTTGTGTTATACCTATGGGGTACCCTCTGATAACCACCAGTTTACGGTGGGGCTTACGGTGCTGTATAGACTATGGGATTATAAAAATGTGTTAAGGGGGATTATGGTAACGCCTTAACGCTATTTTGATACTTTATATTACTGATGGGGTATACATGAGAGTGATAGTGAATGTTGTATTTGGAAAATGTAAGTAAAGTGATAGTGAAAGTTTTATTGTATTTGAATTTGAATTGAAATAAAGTATTTGTTTAAATAAAATATCAATATTTCATTTTCTGAACAATTATTCATATCAATCAATATTTATATGCTATTTAATAAGAATTTCTAGAATATATACTATGACATCAGATAAAGTATGGTTTTTTTTGTGCTAGTGCATATCAGAGTGCAATGAGACGACATGGGATTTAACGACAGATGGATATGCAATTAGAGAACACAGCATATCCATCTTTGGATGCCTTTTATCCCATAGTGCATTCATAAACATAAGATTTGAATCGATATTCAAATACTTATTCCTTGAATTTTCCTAGGAATGATTAATTGAGAAAATAATATTGATATACCCATTGAGACTAGTGTACATAACGTTGTCCACAAGATCGATTGTGAATTACTCATAATCGTTGGGGAAACCAAGTGGTACATATTTGTGACTGTTTGGAACAATCATAGAAGGACTTACCGAGAGTCTTCTAGAAGTTAATATGACTTGGTAAAACTAGAATATCTCACATAACGATATGTAGTGGTTTTCGAACTTGAGGGAACTGTTGATCTTAAGTAACCAGGTTTCACTTTAATCATGGTCAATCACATGACGAAGCGATTGTGCTACATCCATAAGTGGGTATATGTTTAACTACTTGAAGTGAACCACAACTCAAGGGAGGATTCATCTCCTTCATTGTAGAAGGTTAGTATCACAGTAATTGGCAGTCAACGTAAAGTTAAAATAGTAAGGCAGAGTAAGTTGGTTAACTGATAAATGTTGAGTAAGTTAGTTAACTGATAAATGTTGTCGAATTGAACCATGAACTTTAAAGTGATCTACCCAATTAATTAAAGAAATTATTAGATTTTTTGACTACTGACCATGATAAAGTGATGATAAAAAGAAAACGTGCATAAAATATCTTTAAAAGGTGTGGATTAATAAATACTAGAAATTGGATTTCATTTAAATGATCTATAAGGGACAAAACTTATGCTAATTACACTTAAGCAAAGTCCGTACATAATTCAATATTTAAATTGTTTAAATATTGATGGAGGACCAAATTCATTTCAAGGAGTCAAAACAACTATGTTGTTAGCTAATTTTCGGGTTCAACTAATCTAAATTAATTTATAAGTGATATAAATGGGCAATAATAAAAAATTAACCCAAATGTTGTATTGGATTTTTATTGCTTTTTAATTATTTTTTTGAAGCCTCAAAAGTAGTTAAAATGATGTACAATTGTTGTACTTAATTTAACTAAAATGTGGGCTTAATTAATTAATTATTATGATAAATTAATTTGGCTTGAAGTTTGCATGCTAAGACAAGGAAGCAGCCAAATCAATGAGGCAAGAAAGGCAAGAGATTTGTTCTCTAGATTTAGAGAAAGATATGCTAAATATTTGATATTTGGTTGGCTATAAATAATTATACTCTCTAAAATGACCAAACACAATATAAAAACCCTAGCCTATATTATGACAAATTGGTGAAGCATAGAGGACAAACTTGCAATCTGTAGTTAAGGAAAGAAAACTAGGAGTTTGGAGAGGAAATTGCTAACAACCAATACGTTGGCAACCGGTACGATCGAAACAAGATGCATTTCTTTTTACAAAATCAATTCATGAATAAATGTTTGATCAATATTTTTAAAATATTTTCAAAAATAAGAATTAACACACACACACACACACACACACACATATATATATATTAAAAAATATATCTATTTAAATTTTGCACAACAAAAAGAACAATTTTTCTCATGGCCTGATATTATATATATGTATATATGTATATAAGTAAACACACAAACATAAATTAAAAAGATAACTATAGTAGATTCACTTTAAGCCTCGGTATTTTGTGCTACATCCACTAAATCAAAGCTTTTCTGCACCCGCTTTAGCAATATTAATATAAAAAGGTGAGTTGACTAGTTCTCTTTTGAACCAAATCAACATAGTTATGATAAAAATATAATTTCAAGGCATAATGCTTAATATAATTTCAAAATCTATTATTGTCACCAAATCTGAACTGCATAATTCATGATATTCTGCAGTTTTGTTATATAAGATTAAACAATATTCCATTTTTCTAAAGAAACGATGTGAGAATGAAAATAAATTAACTTTAAATTTTTTTATATCTAATGAAGCTTTTTCACCATTCTTCTTTTCGGCTATATCCCCACTTTGTCCTTGCTATAAAATTTTCACCTTCGACATTGTGAAACCGCTAGGCGCACCAACTATACACACATTCTAGCAAGTCAACTATTTTATACCATATATAAATATATGTATATTTATAAGTATTATATAGCCAAAATAAAGTATGTATATTTTACCCATTTACTGAAATAAATAAATATTATAAGTAACATATAACTATGCTTCTATAAATGTAAATGTAAATACACATATACATATACACACACACATAGATATGCACATATGTACATATAGATGCATACATACATGTGTGCATGCCACTATATATGATACTGTGTTAACTGTAGACATTATATACACTATTTGGTCATAAATTCCATATCCATTTATGTATACCCCAGGACAGTTTGTCATATGTATTATTGTTACCATGTTAGCATTATGCACACAAACACATCATTAGTAAAAATATATATTGAATCAAAGCAATATAAAATAATAACATATATTATATTTAACAAGGACAAATTATTATACATAACAAATTGATTAATCTAAAATTAAAATACCAACACCTTTATCAATGATCACTTAATATGATTTAGTGCAAATAGGTTATTCATGTAAACACAAATATGACCTAGTGCAAATAAATATAATTTTTTTTGAAATTTCCTTCTTTCTCCTCTATCAATGCACCAAATCAAACACAAAGGAGACTAACTGAAGGTACATAAACTTATAATTTGTAATACAAGTGCATCCTTTATTACATAAGTTAACATACAAATAGAAAATGGCACAAATTGGTATACACCATATATGTAACGCCCAAACCTCTATACCCATAATATCTATTAACAAGAAATCTTTTCAATACCTTAGAGTAGGATTAAGAGTGTGGACGATCTCTTCGAAACCACCTTTCGAACCAATCAAGGTAGTTTAAAACTCCTTTGAATCCACCTTTCGAAATGGTCGAGGTGATTTGAGATTTTTCGGAACTACTTTTCGAATTAGTTGAGATAGCTTAAGTCCCCTTTGAAACCTCCTCCTTGAAATGATTGAGGTGACCAAGGGTTGGGACCTAATGGATCTAAGGGTTTGAATTGAAATAGTTGGTTTCTACTCTTTCAAAAGGTAACCTTTCAAATGGTATTGATACATGTAATCCACAACCAGAACCATATAGAAGCAGCAGATCGAAATCAATGTATTCAGAGATGCCATGCACTTGCTTTATTAATAATTCCCTTGAATACAAAAAGCTTAAGTATCATAAATAATTAAAATCTCCAATCTTATTAAAGAATTAGGGTTTATAAATTCAAGAAAAGAACAAGTCTCAAGTGAATGAATTCAAATTCCTCAAATAATAACCCTAGGGTCTTATTTATAGGCGTAAGTTGGAACCTTTCGAATCAGTCCTTTAGACTTAGTCGGAAGGGTGCCTTGAAGTCTTTTTGTTATTGGTAAATTGAGGGCATGCAACACCCTATATGTTATAACATTATTTAGTATGTTTAATTGGCTAAATTAAATAAAATAATGTGAAGATTAATGGGTTGAGATTTGATTATACTAAGAGCAGCCGTGCCATGTTAAATATAAATCAAATAAGATGATATAAGCAAATGTTTTAGAAAATAAGGAAAGGCAATATGGGTAATAGGAGAGGCTTATACCCTAAACCCTTAGGAATAGAAACTCACGTCCATCTAATTTTAGCAAACTAAACACAGCTAAGGCCAACCACCATTATTGGTCTCAAGAGGAAGATAAAGCTAGGATTCAAGAGGAGGAAGATAATCAACTAATTCAACATCAAATCTCACATCTTTTAATCTCAAAGCTAAGCTGAATAATCGCAACATCTCATTTTCTTATAGTTTTTGGTTTTAAGATTAGAGCCAAAATGTTTTTGCAGATAGTTTATACTGTAGAGAACCCCAGTTTCAAAGTGAATGCTTTATTAGGTATCATGGAGTTGGAGGACGAGTTGCATCGAGTCTATATGGTTAGAGAGTTTGCTGATGTTTTTGTGCCGATAACTAGATTGGCACCGAAACGAGCCATTGAGTTTTGGATTAGTTTGTTACCGGGGATAGAACTGGTGAGTAGAGCACCAGGCAGGATGACACCCACAAAGATGAAAGAGTTAAAGGTGCAGTTGGTGGATTTAGAAGACAAGAATTTTACCCGACCAAGTAGTTCACCTTGGGGAGCTACCATAGTGTTTGTTAAGAAGCCAGATGGATCGTTAAGGCTATGTATCGATTATTGTAAGTTGAATGAGAAGATGATAAAGAACTGATATCAATTGCCGAGAATCGATGATTTGTTCGATCAGTTGAGTGGAGCCAATGTATTCTCTCAACTATATTTGGCAACAGGATTTCATCAACTTAGAGTGGTATAGGATAGTATTCCTTTAACATCGTTTAGGACAAGGTAAGGATCATACGAATGGCTAGTTATGTCGTTCGGACTAACTAATGCACGGGCATTCTTTGTAGATTTGATGAACCGAATTTTCCGAGAGCACTTGGATAGGTTTGTGTCGGTCTTCATTGATTACATTCTGATATACTCAAAGGATGAGAAGGAGAATGAATTTCATTTTAGAGTTGTGCTTGAGACATTGTGGGAGCATCACTTGAAGGCTAAGTTTTTGAAATGTCATTTTTGGAAGAAGGAAGTGAAATTCCTTGGTCGTGTAGTCTCAGAGAAAGGGTTGTCTGTAGATCCAACCAAGATTGAGGCAATGAATAATTGGAAGAGACCTGAGACAGTGACCGAGGTAAAGAGATTTCTTGGATTAGCTGGATAATATCGAAGGTTTATAAAGGATTTTTCATGAATAGCTGCACCTATAACTAAGCTTACGCGAAAAGAAGTGATGTTTGTATGGACTCATAAGTGTGAGGAAGCATTCTAGAGCTTGACACACTTATTGACCCATGCACCAGTGTTGGTGGTTTTGGAGGTGAATCAAGATTTAGTTGTTTATACTATTGTGTGTAGAACTAGATTGGTAGCTGTGTTGATGCAAGGCGGTAAAGTGATTGCTTATGCTTCTAGATAGCTCAGACCACATGAAGTTAGGCATCCAAGCATGATTTGGAGTTATCTGCCGTAATATTTGCTTTAAATGTATGGAGGCATTATCTATTGGGAGTGTGATTTGAGCTTTATACAGATCATAAGTTGAAGTTCTTGTTCTTTCAAAAGGAGCTGAACATGAGACGGCAGAGATGGTTGGAGTTTATTACTGCTTATGATTTTGGAATTGAGTACATGCCTGGAAAAGGAAATAAAGTTGTGTATGAACTTAGTAGGAAACATGAGAATGCAAAATTGTCTATGATTACTGAGAGGAAAGATTTGGAAGCACAATCAGCTTGTAGTGTGCAGTATTGATCCGAGGCAGGTTCTAATGCAGGAATTGCTGTATTTTCTCGATTGGATCGACTGGTAATAATTGAGAAGATAGTTTCTAAACTGGAAGAGGATCCAGTTTTCGTTGAATGGATCGAGAGGTTAAGGGACGGAACATAAAGCAATGACTTAAGGAATTTCAATCTTGACCAAAATGGGTGGTTGAGAAAGAAGAGAAGGTTGTGTGTTCCAAACGTAGGAGACATGAGGAAAGAAGTTTGGATGAATGCCATCACTCAAAATTCACTATCCATCTAGGAAGAATGAAGATGTATCAGGATATGAAGAGAAGTTTCTTTTGGAAGGTATGAAACAGGACATTGGTTTATGGGTTAAGTAATGCTTGAATTGCCAGCAGGCAAAGGCTGAACACCAGAAGCAGAGTGGATTGCTTCAACCATTGGAAGTTCCATTATGCAAGTGGGATTCTATCTCTGTGGATTTTATCAATGGGTTGCCAAGGTCTAGTAGAGGAAATGAAAGCATATGGGTCATAGTAGATAGACTGACTAAGAGTGCTCATTTCAGTCCAGTAAAGCCAACTAGGACGGCGCCTATTTTGGTGAAGTTATTTATGATGAATGTAGTTAGACTGCACGAGGTTCCTAGTAGTATCATCAATGATAGAGATTCTCGTTTACCAGCGAGTTCTGAAAGAGTCTACAGGAAGCTTTAGGAACCAAGCTCAATATGAGTACTGCTTACCATCCACAGACTGATGGGCAAACATAAAGGGTTAACAAAGTCTTGGAGGATTTATTAAGAGCTTATGTATTGGATTTCGAGGGATCATGGGAGGACCATCTCCATTTAGTCGAGTTCTCATATAACAATAGTCATCAGAATAGTATTGGGATGGCACTGTTTAAAGCTTTGTATGGAAGGCCATGCAAATCTCCCGTATGTTGGTTAAAGACCAGGGATAGGTTTTGTTCTTGGTTCAGATTTGGTGAAAGATAAAGAAGATTGAGTTGATCTGAGCTAGGATGAAGGAAGCTCAGTCAAGGTAGAAAAATTATGCGGTAGAAGGAGGAAAGACTTGGAATTCTCTATTGGAGACTATGAGTTTATTAAGGTTTCACCAATGAAAGGTGTGATTAGATTTAGAAAGACAGGAAAGTTAGCACCTATATTCATAGGACCTTTCCATGTTGTTGAGAGGATCAATAAACTCACTTATAAAGTGGAGTTACTGAGTAGTTTAGCAGGAGTCTATGATGTTTTCCATGTTTCTCATCTTAAAAAGTGTGTTAGAGACCCAGAGACTACCATAGCACCTATAGTGTTAGAAGATTTAGAAGTAGAGCCGAATTTGACCATAGTTAGAAAGCTGATTCAGATTATGGATAGAGATGAGAAAATGGTGAGGGAAAAGACAGTCAGATTAGTAAAGGGCTAGTCGATTGACGATGCAAAAGACTGTACTTGGGAGACTAAGAGCAGGATTAGAGAGGCTTACCCTGATTTTTTTGACGGTATGTTTTATCTTTAATTGTTTTGTTATGTATCACATTTTCGAGGACGAAATTCTTTAAGTTGGGGAGTCTGTAACATCCCATATGTTATAACATTATTTGGGATATTTAATTAGCTAAATTAGATAAATAATGTGAAGATTAATGGGTTGAGATTTGATTATATTAAGGATAGCCATGCCATGTTAAATATAAATCAAATAAGATGATATAAACAAATGTGTTAGGATATAAGGAAGGGAAATATGGGAAATAGGAGAGGCTTATACCATAAATCCTTAGGAAATGAAACTCACATTCATTTCATTTTAGCAAACTAAAAACATCTAAGGCTGGTCATAATTATTGTTCTCAAGAGGAAGATAAAGCTAGGGTTCAAGAGGAGGAAGATAATCAATTAATTCAACATGAAATCTCACATCTTTTAATCCCAACGCTAAGGTGAATAATTACTACATCCCAATTTCTTATAGTTTTCGGCTAAATAAATAATGATTAAAGTTACATATTTGTTTGTTGGTGAATTATGCATGTTCATATTAGTATTTATGAAATGTTCGATAAGAAAACCCTATTAAATTACATCCAATTGCCTTGAAGATTTAGATATAAGTCAGAAATGATATTCTAGAGATGGATTCCCATTTTCATAATTTTTTGAATTTATGTGGATTTTATATTAATTTTCTAATGAAGAAAATAATTTATTGGGTTATAACCTATTTACGGCTAAATAAATAATTATTTGGATTTGAAATTTTTATATGTTGAAAAACATATTAAAATAGATTTTTAGAAATTTTTCCAGATTTTTCCTAGATGTTTATATAAAATTATTTAAGTTATGAAACTTAAGTTTTTTATATACTTAATTAAGGAGAAGGGGCATTTTATAAAATAAAACTATTATTTAATTTTGAAATTAGTGGCAATGCTTTTCTGAAAATTATTTATCGACCAATGAGAATTTGACAAACAAAGGCAGGTTAGTTGAAAAGTTATCTTTTTAAGTTGAAAATAAGAATGTCATACTTTTAGCATATTTTAGCCATTTTAGACATCAAACCTCCGACCCAGACCTTCCGACGAAGTCGAAAGGTTATAACTTTCGACAAGGTCAAAATACAATACATATGGTATTAAGTTACTTAATACATAATGAATTGAACAAGGTCAAAGGGTACTTAGTTGAAAGGTTGGTTGCTAAAGAGGTTGGAGCATGCTTATCTTATAAACCAAAAGAATCGCCTGATTTGCTTTCGAATAAGAGCTTTCGACTTGGTTGCTTTCGACCCGGCCAATTATTTAAAATAAAGGTTTTAAACCTTTTGACAAAATCAAAAGGTTACAGCCATTTTTATCATTATTTTGCTTTGAACCTGACAACAAAATCGAAAGGTTTACTTGTTTTTAAAAACCAGTCGCTTCTCCATGCTTTCGAAAGAGAGCTTTCGACTTAGGTGTTTTACCCCTTTCTTAATTGAAAAATAGCCTAAGATTTCGAAGGAGTTGTTTTAAAGGCAGAGGCATATCATTGTAAATGTTATGTTTTTAAGCCTTTGTGACAGCCCATCCCTTTGAATCCACAATAAACCACACATGTCCGACCCAAAAAACATAGACTAACGGAAAGTTAGGAGAAAGAAAAGAAGAGAGAAGAAGAGAAGAGAAGAAAGAGAGAAGAGAGAACTAATAAGAACAATACAGAATCTCACATCACAGCGGAATAACATATTATATCATATTAATGATCTTTACAAAACAGAAACTGTATATATATACAATAATTAGAGTTCAACGATTAACCACTAGTTATTAGCCTGGACAGTTATAATAACCTATCCTCACAATTACCGATAATGTATAACAACTAAGGCAGCGGATAATCAAAACAGATACGTGTATATGAAATGAAGATCTACAGCTCTCTTGTTGAAGCTCCAAAATAAGCAAACTGAACATGTAAAAATACTCGGTCTGACCCGAGCATTGAAAGGGAAGAACGCCCGGATCAGTCTTGTAAACCAGCATGAGAAACACACTCAACTAAATTTATTAAATTACCAAACTTTTCATTTATCAAAACAAAAGTATCTCGTAGGACACGCCCACACTTAAACACGGATATGTTTTTCCTTACGATAACTAAACTTTTCATATCAAATCCTCTTATATTATACTAGTGTCTAGTATACAAATAATATTAATCATACTTGAAACTGTTACATTGATTAAATTCCAGCATATAGCCTAAAATGGGTAATACAATCAAAATGGTAGGCACGTAGTGGAATTTTGGATTTTCATACAAATGACAAGGTGAAGGGACTACCTTCCAATGATACATCTCTAAAGGAATGTACTGAGAAACCATCACAAATTTCCTCTACCAACATAAGGCCATCCCAATCTATAACTAGATGGTACCGAATATGTCATCCTTCGGTTGTTACCGTCCTTTACCAAGGGCCCGCAAAGCGTGCAAACCACAATATTCAGATACATGACATCATAGCGTGTAAAGATATATCTAGAAGAGGATGATCATACCCTACTTGGGAGCGACCCACTCAGTCTTGCTGCATTTAAACTTGTTTTGGTCTTTTTCGGTTGATCGGGCCTGAGTAACGGTTACCTTTTACAAATCACATATCACAGCACTTTGACTGCCACACGGCCATTTCCGGTGACTACTAATTGCCTTCTACAAAAATACAACCCTTAAGCTCATACATCTCAAGAAGGGTGTTATGCTAAGAGAAGTTGCGATCTCCGCCACCACTGATGTACATTTGTAAAAACCAATGTACGTAATCTTTAGAAATGCAATGTCAGAAAAACAACCATACAAGTTTTCCAGGAACAGGACAAACCAAAGGTACTTTCCTACCACATCCTGTCGGGAAATCCCTATGATTAGTAGCGAATAGTCCTTGCATTGGATATTTCATAATGAAGAGACAACTGCTACTATATGTATATTGGGATTTTAACCCCAAACGATCAACAAGCAATCTTCCACTATGAAAATCCAAAAAATCAATATCAACACAATTTACATAATCGAACGCATATACGTTGGTCCGAATTGGTTTTCAGATAAATCAGATCCCTGTCTCTTCGCACCAACAACACAAATGCGTTTCTCAACCTCACAGAGAAACTAAATCTCATAGACTTATCACGTCTCCAACTTTCAACTTGCTATCCTTCGGCTAAGAACGAAGATCGATAGATTGGAGTAATACTCCGCACTATACGAATCAACATCATCAACACAAATGACAAACAAGCCTACACAGAAGGCTACGTACTAAATGTACGACTAAATAGTTCCCACATCAAGTCGAGGAACTAAAATGGCAAAATTGGATAGTCGGTTATTTAACTATCAAAGCAAACAAACAAATATTTAGCACCATATCAATCACGAGACCATTTTAATTAATGTTTTATTAGTTAAATCATTTTCCAAATATTCACTTCAAATTATCTTTAAAAGATATATTCTCAAAACATTTCAACATTGGAAAACATTTCCATATACTTATTTAATAATAAGTAATTCACAAATCAATTTATTTTCAACACTTCGGAAATATAACATATACTTAAATCGGGATTAAGTATATATTTTATTATTTATGGAAAACATTTTCTTTAACACATTTATTTGGGCTAAAATGAATGTTGCGTAAAACGCCGTTACGACAACCCAAAGTCACTAGTATAGGGATTCAAAAATTAGATAGATATATAAATCCCATATAGTATACAAAACAATTTCGTTCGAAAATCATTTACTATAACAACAGTGTTATAATCCATCGTTTCCTTACTTCTATAAAACTTCAACATTGAATTTTTAAATCTATGTATTCGATACATAATACATTTAAAACTTCTTCAAACCATTTTATTCCATTTAAAATATCACTTTTCAAAAAAATATCCATTTTATTTAATATATAATTCACTGTCCAAAATCACGAATATAGTCCATTTACCAAATCCAATATTTCTACACATTTATTAAATGGTAATGCAAGGTCCAAAATCGTGAATGTAATCCATTTACCAAATTCATTATTATTGCACATTTTAATTAAAGGATTATCCACTGTCCCAAATCGTGGATGAAATTCCTTTAATAATCTTTCACAACTTAACTTATTAATTCAATTGATTTCACATTTATAAAACAACGTTTACAAATTCACATTTTATATTTTATAAAACTTCAACTTATAAAATCACTTTATCAACAAATTCTATTTATATCCTATATATATGCCAAAATCCAATATATAAGTAAATTACTTATAAATCTCTTTATTTTACAAAATCCATTCAATTTATAACTTCACAATTATAAATCTTATTCACTTATAAAATCCATTTATAACTTCATTTCAACATTTACCAAACTCCTTTATTATCCCATTATTTTGATCTATAAAACATCAGTTTCATAAATCTTATATATAAACCATTTATAATTCTTCAGAAACTCAATGTAACTATTTACCGAATCATTAACTCCATATTTCAAAAATCACGTTTTGATTATATTTCCCAAAAATCATAATTTTTATAACATAAAAATTAAAATATTTATTTATTCAAAATAAATTCATTTCCTTCACAATTCAAACATTTTTTAAAACATCTATTTTCAAAATCACTTGAAAATCCTTTTTAATTCGAAATCACCATATTAATATTTTTAGTTTACCAAAAATAGGCACCAATGCTGCAACAGCACCAAATATATCAATCACGGCATCCAAACATCAAATATCATACGATAACAGCATATATATCAATATTTGTAAATAAACCAATGCTGGTAAGGAATCCAATTGGATCCCTCCAACCTATCACCTGCGACAAATATACATAGTAGAATATGTGTACAATGTCCGCTCCGAGGTAGACGCGCGTACAAAGGGTCATCCGCTTATACACGAAATCGTATAGGGTCTCATCTACTCCAATAGGCAAGAATATACCCAAATATCAATCAGTATATGGATAATATATCATATACCATCCAAATAATCTTCAATCAACATATATAAAATTTATTCTCACTTATCTAAAAATATTAGTGACTCGAAAAGAGTAAGTTGTACTCACATTGATTCCAATTGCAGTTGCAGCGTTTTATTCCAAATAAAATTAAACAAGCGTTTAATTTTACCCAAGATTTACACTAGCTCCAGTCTACTCCAGCTCTAAAACGTAGTGCTTGTCAATACGGACCAATGCAATTTGTTTCGTCAAAAACGGACCTTGTATGAAGAAGTTATAGCATTTAGAAGTTTATACGAATTAAATAAAATTAAATTTCACAATTTCTTTTTATATTTAAAACCCTCACTTGATCATGGCCGTTGATTTTGGGAATTATAATCTGAACCGCATCTTCTTTTCTTCCTTCCTAAACAATCATCATTCACGCATTTGAACCCATTGCCGTCATTCATCATTTACTTTCCACGCCTCGCTCGACACTCGAAACCTCATCGCTCCACCACCGAACGACAGCTCGTGCTCGCCTACACCCCCACCTAAAGCCACGAAGAGCTCGGCAACCCCTTTGCCAACATCTAACCCCTTGAACATGCTGCCTTCATCGCAAGATTCTGGCGAATCTAAATCACTATAACAAAAATCCACCATTGGATGTGAAGTACTCATCGAGCTTGGCAATTTTGTAGTTGATGGTTTTTTGATGTAAGTTGATGGATGTGGACTTCGGAGGGAAGAAATCATGGAATATTTTCGGCCATTAATGAAAAACAGCGGCTAGGGTTTAGTGGTATTAGGATTTACGAAAATTAGAAATTTTAATGTCCTTTTATAGAAAATTTCACGACACTATTTACTCATAAAATTTCTGTACTCCAAACAAAGCATGCCGCCTGGCGTTTACAATGTTTTACCCCTATTCTGAACACAATGGTTTCGAAAAGGTTTGAGTCCAATGATTTCAAAGGTTTTAATTCAGTGGTTTTGAAAGGTTTAAGTTCAATAATTTCAAAAGGTTTTAGTTCAATGGTTTTAATAGGCTTGAGTTCAATGAATTCGAAAGGTATGCTTTGAATGGTTTTGGAAGGTTTAAGATGAAAGGTTTTCTAAGGCAATGTTTTAAATTTCTTTTTAAGTAGGATGTCTAAAGTTTAATTGCTTTCGGAACGAATGATTTCAATAGTTTCGAAAGGTTTGATGTTTGGTTTCGAAAGTTAAAGTTTTGGCCTTTTGGCCTTTTGGCTTAGACAATTAAAGGATTCCGCTTGGTTTTGAAAGAGATGTTTCCAAAAGTTTAGAAAGATGTACTTTCAAATGTTTAAATGTTTTCATCAACTAATGTCTGAGTAAAGAAGAGATATATATATATATATATATATAACATGGTAATAATGTGATTTTGAGTGAAGCATAAAGATTTTATATATTTTCCTTATTTGAGCTTGATTTAAAGGTTTTAAATCATTTTGTAAATGTTTTCAAGGAAAATTATGGAAGGGGTTCCTTAATTGAAAATTACTCCAATATTAGAATATAAGATTGGACTGATGTAGGATCGCGCCCTATACATTAGCTATTAGTCCCAGCTAATTGTTGTCCAAAATTTCAGTGCGTAGGGCTTGGTCACAGGTAGACTAAAATTAAGATTACACACCGAAAGGAATATATGTTTGTATACAGATAGGTTATTGGTGAGCTCGAAAAATCACTAGGATCAGGAAGACCTAAGAGATGATTAAGTTAGGGATAGACCGTCCAGAAGCGAAGTATTTAATAGATAGTTAAAGACAGACCGTACAGAAGTGAAGTATTTAACAAATAGTTAAGGATAGACAGCCTAGAAAGAAAATAGCTAACGGGTGTTAGATTAATTTTGATTATATTTTCTGGTAGGCCCGAGTCAGCCAAAGGTTAAAAGTTATCCAAATAAAACTTATGTGTTTGAACATGTAGTTCATTATTACCTGATATTTATGTATGTCTGCATAATGAATTACTTTACAGTATTTAACAAGTTTTGGTTGTAGCAAAAGGTTTTGCAAAGATATATTTTAAAAGGATGTTAGTGAGGGGAAACCCATTTCGTTAAGCGGTGTGGTCTTATTTAACATATTAAACTGGGATGTATAATACTATTCATACTAGGCTTTATGTCTGACTCAAAGTTTAAGTTTTCTCATTAAACTATTGGGTGCTCAAAATTAATTTGAGTAGGCTGAGGGGTTAAGGTCTTTTTCAGGTTTAGTAGGATGACGAATAAGGCTATCGGAGGCATGCGGGAGGCAAACAGATAGCTATTTAGGAGTTGCAGTTTTAGGTTTTTTTGTATTTCCATCATGTTTGTATTAAGTCTATTATGACTATATGGCTCTGATCATCCAAGGAGTTATCTTCATATACGCTCTTGGCATATTTTATATTAAGTATATTTTATCTATGCCTGGGAACGTATTGGGATTATGTATTAAAAATATGGAACATCTGTTTTAAATGTAATAAAGAAAAGTTGTTTTGAAATCCGTGTTTTGTTTCATATTCAAGTGCTTCTGATACTGTAGATACCATTGTCATAGCCGTATTTAGTCGCCAGATACTAATACTATAGATGACTGCAGCATCTATAGCGCTTTTTTGGGCCTCTAGATAGGGGATGTTACTGGGCGCCCTTCTACCTTCGCTTCTGAATGGAACTTGAGTGTTTTCGACTCCATCAAAAAGTATGGATGCACCCTCCACTCTGTTGTTGATATGTTGTTGCAAGTAGGAAAGGACGTGGGCTTTCGATACTATCGAAAGGTGTGTCTTTAGGGCTTCAAATAGTTGATGCATAGTAGAAGCTTTAGCTGCGAAAGGTAGCTTTCTAAAGCATCCTCATTGATCATTGTGTAACCCCATCTTCTGGTGTTAGAGAAGACTTATTGGACTCTAAGCTTTCTTTTGTAATTGTGGATGGTTTCAGGCAATTTGAAAGGATGATCTACACTTTCAAAGGGGTAGTTTTGGCCAATCATTCTTTTACGGAAGGCAAATAATGGCGAAACCCACTATTTCAAAAGGATTGGTGCATATATGGAAGCATGTTATTTGATACCTTGTAAATGTGCTTCTTAACTCATACAAAACACCCTTTATGCATGCAGAATCATCTGTTCTAAAGAATTAACTGAATCGGATGGGTGACCTCACCACCTTTCGACTTCTTCGAAAGTCCACTGCTCATCCAACATTTTGCTGAAGCATCCCTTCGACCCTTTTAAAATATTTTGTTATTGCTATCATTCTTTGTGAATCCTTTTTATATTCTTTATAGTTTTGAGTTGAAGTACTTTATGATGATAACACTTACCTTCCCTTCTAGCGAAGGGATGCACTTGAATTTTCAAGTCAATTTTTTTGATATCCTTCTTTATCTCAACATAAAATTTCCTGCCTTTTTATATACTTACATGGGTCTTAGCCGTTCATTTGAATTTCATCGAATGGTTTATCCTTTGCATTTGCTTTTCTTATAAATCATGCTTCCTTCTGCCCCTTTTCATTTACCAGTAATTAAAAACTCAAAGCAAGAATCAGAAATTACAATTTCTTTTTAAATTCCTAATTTCTATAGATGCAATTTCAGATTGAGGTATGCATCCATTGTTTTATATTATAGACCGATTTATCACGTTTAATTCCAATTTCAAATTCTTGGGGTTCGAATTTGTGTTGTAGTTTCAATTTTTGAGAATGGTCTAAGTTTATTGTTCATATAAAGTGATCTTTAGATTCATTTTTTATGCTGATTTCCATTAATCTATTACATCAATTTTGTGTTTGAACTTGAATTTGTCAAATTTGGGGCTATTTGCCATTGTTGTATTTGAATTTAGGCTCGAATTCTGTTATTCTCAATTTTAATTAGTTTGATAGAACCTTTTTTTCAATTTTGATTAATCTTTGAAGCCAATTGTGGTTCGAGCTTCAATTTGCTAAAGCTAGGGATTTCATTGTTGGTAGATGCAAATTCAGGCTCAAATCAATATTGTTGTCAACATCTAAGAAGCGTTGGGTTGAGAGTGAATCGGAAAGGAACTGCTTTTTGGTAACTTCTAAGAGAAGGTTGAGTTGTGCAAATCAATAAACCAATATTACAACATAATTTTCCAACCCCTTCAAAAGGGATTAATGCGACTAACTCCACTTCAATTTCCAACCCCTTTCAAAGAGGTCGAAAGGAAGTCAAGTACCCACTTTAAATGGATCCTTTCTAAGGCATTGATGTTGCTGTCATGAGATGGACTTCTTATAAAGCTAAAGTATGTTCCAATGTATTCTAACACCTTTCAAAGAAGTCATCGTGAAGGGTTCAATTTAATGGCTGCACAGTGTATCTTTTCGAAGGCCCAATTCTCTTTGAAAGGATTCAGAACTCAAAGAATATAAAAAGTGGATTTGATTTGTTGTTGAACTTTATTTTGGGTAAATGATGCCTAATTTTAATTTACTTTAGAAGATGTTAAAAGTTAGAAATTCATAGCACTTAATATTGATTGGATCGAGAATAATAAATTTTCGTTATAGTTATAAACTCCTTATCTAGCATTTCGACTTGATTGAAGCCCCCTAAATTGAGACAAGCCTAGTCATTTGCATGCTTTCGAAACTCCACCTTTCCCTTTCGACTTGTTCGAGACCCATTATACTCAATAGGGATATAACTATCATTTTCTCGATATAAACATTGTCAAAATGTCCTAAGGTCCTTTTGTTTGTACTAAAATCACTTTGCTCCAAGTATTTCGACTTAATGAGAGTATAGCGTTCTGAAAATATTCATATATTTTAAGTAAAATAAAATCTTTGGGCTTCGACGTTGTTGAAAGTTTTATTTGACTTGACTTGGGAATGTTGTCAATAGTTTCAACAATGTATATATTCAAATTAGTATTGTAGGGGTAGTTGCACCTATTAATATGAAAAAATTCCGAGCTTTCGACATAGTTGAAGGGTGTGTTTAGGTGTCTATATTCCACCTTCCTTTTTGTCACTGTCGAAATCGCGAAGAATCTCATGATTCTCGTTAATTTTAACACCCTTTCAAAGGCATGGAACTATATGCCTCGGTAGATATTTGAATCATTACAATAGGCTTTCGAATCTTTGAAAGGTGTTAATAATAATAAAAAGTATAACTTTTATAAAACGATTTCACCTAGTAGGATCATGGGTTTAAAAAGAGCTTCTAGGAAATCAGAAAGGGTATAGCTTCCGAACTAGATTCTTCGCCAAAAAAGACCGAAGCCATTTCAAGACATTCCATTATATCTTCTTAAGATGAAGTTGATGCAATTCTTAATGACTACAGAATTACAGGAGTGGAAGCTATTCCCTCGTGGTGACAATGATACTATCTAGAATCCCCCTGAAGAATATTTTTCTTACATTGCCATCCACATCTGGCATGGCAGATTTATTCCATTCCCTGATTTCTTATCAAGATTCGTAAGTTACCTGGGTATAGCCCCTATTTAATTATCGCCAAATGTATATACATACCTCATCTCCTTAGAGCTCATGGATTTAGAGTCAGGCATGCTTTCACTAAATGTTGAAGTTCTCAATTATTTAGCGTGTCTTGTCAAACTCAACAACTTAGATAGCCTAATCTTCAGGGCTAACCCACATAAGAAGTTAATTTCTAATGAAGTAAACAAGTTTAAAGTTTAGGAGACGCAATTCTTTTATGTCAAATGTTTTCCAAATATTAGTGGAGCTTTCTCTTCTCCTCCTAAGTTGACGACTATTTTCATTTTTCAGTAAATTATTCTCTTTTGCTGAATTACGTCTTTTTATTAGGCCCTGCTCCTAAAGTTCTTGATGATGAAGAGAAGAGGATCGTGAAATCGTTAACTGCTGCTTCTGGTAGCATTGGGATAGACTTACGTTATTGACACCCAAGCAATCTTCAAAACCATTCTCTCTTTCCAATAGGCCAGAAGATTCTTGGACAACCTCCTCTTGTCCAACACACTTCCAAGGACAAGCGCTTCCTACCTTTGGTGACCCCATAAATTTTTCACCCTTGTCTTCGGTTTGTCTTGACCAACTTGGTAAACTTATTTGTATCGTTTATAACTCGCTGTTGTGTTATTCTTTGGATTGCTTTTCTAACTTATGCTTTTTGGATTCTAGCAGCTTCTTCTCATGCTGAATTAACCATAAAAGATCCACTCCCTCCAACTTCTGAATCTGGTGCTTCAGCTCTGATCCAGGCCATTGCTAGGTCGAGGATGATCGCTAAAAGAAAAATGAGCTGAATGAAAGCAGCAGGTCCTTCTCCCAAGAAAATCAAAACTAGTTGATGTCTAATTTTATCTTCCTTCGAAAAAGGCTATATATTTTGATGTAGGATAAACTCTAAAGGGTCCTAGCCTTGAGGATTCTATTGGCCAACCCAAAATAAATCTTTCAAAGGACGACTTCACATCCTTCATTATTGTGTTTGATTCTCCCAGCTTCATCGAGCAAATGCAAAAGGATTTAGGCACTTCAACTCCCTCTCAACTCTTTAGACCCCATTTTCGGTTTCTGCTAAAGAATTTAAGAAGACTACATAATCAATTATGAATTCTCTATCAATCGCATTTATTCAACCACCTTCCTCAATACCCAATCCTACAAGTCATTGTCGATCCCTCATTGTGCAACAACTTCTGGTATGATTCATATTACTTGACCTTCTTATTACTATTTCGTACTAAATTTTGACTCATGTTTTACTATTACTTTCATATATCTAAAAGCTGGTATTCCTCTAGAAGAATATTTCAAAATCTTCTGCCGAGAGATCTAAGCTTAAATAAGAAGGCTCAACTCTATGTAACCATATTACTTCCCTTACTGATGCTAAAGATAGTGCAACGAAGGAACAAGAAAGAATGAGTGCTTCACTTTTTCAAGCGAAATCTACACTTATCAAGGAGAGGAAGGTTAAATACATCTTGGTCGATGAGGTTTCGACTTTAAAATGACTCTAAAAGATTCAAAGGAAGAAAATGCCTAGATGATTGCTAAACAATCTTCTCTCAAAAAGAAATGCACTCTTTTCGAGAAGAAGTTAGAGAAGAAGAAAAATTCTTTGACTATGGCCATCTATACCATTTCTGAGGCCAAACAAAAGGTGTCACAATTTTTGAGCACTTCTCTTAGTGACATCATCGTGAATTCTTATGAGGATGCTCTCATGTTGGCTTATTCCAACAATAGAGAGATGTGTCCAGACTTAAGCTTTCCCTCACTCGATCTTGTGTTGGTCAAAAGATTCATGGCCAAAAAAAAAATGGAGCAAGGGATCAAGGTTCCTGAGAAAAAGAAATTGATGTCGCAAACCTTTCGAAGTCCCTTCTATAGAAGGATATTCTGACTCTGACGAGGAGGAAGATGATGAGGATGATGAAGTCATCATTGAGGAAGGTGGCAATGACAATAACAATGACGATGATAACCCTGACAATGAGGATAGAGGTCAGGATTCTGGCGGCAGCAAAGGTGATCATGATGGTTCACATGGAGGGGATGGCGATGATATTCCCAGGGCTTCGGAGAAAGTCATCCCTGATCCTAGTGCCCGTGAAGAAAGTCAAACTAAACTTTCTGAGCCTTCTGATCTCCATGATAAAGACGCCAATATTGATGTTGGAGAATAAAAGGGGAAAAATCAGACCCCAGAAACTTCAATACTGTTTCTTAGGTATGGAATTCTTTTTCTAAATGTCTTTCACTTCTAAGATAACAGCAGCTGATATGTCTCTGTTTTAGATAAAGTAAGAAATCCATTGGACTTTATAAAACTAAGCTTGAAAGAAAACAGGAGGAAATAAATAGCCTATATAGGGAGTTAAATAAACAATGAAAAGAACATAATGCACTCTCTAACAAGTATTATAAGCTTAATAAAAGCACTATAGTGTTAGCATCTTTTAAAGACCAGAAAGTGGCCCCTCGACTAAAAAGGGCGCGCCTTCATTATGAAAAGATCCTAGAAGAGATCAGGGAATTGATAATGCCCTTTTGGATGTTGGTTAAGGATAGAGATATCCGGATAGATTTCTTATATAAACCTTATTGCCTCATTCAATGGTCGATTTTTCATACTTGGGTAATTTAAGTGGAGGTCACTTAGATGTCTACATAGAAGATACTTAGATGAAATTGGATCTGATCCACATTCGGAGGCTTGCTGGAATTTACCACGAGTCAATCAATCCCTCGTGAATTGCCTCGAGAAAAACTCAAATATTGTTAACGCTAAAAATTGAACACTAATACCCCGGTGTAAGTAGAGATTCAGTGAAAGCACCACCCGTAAACACGGGAATTGGAAGTAAGTAGAAAAGTCACAGAAAAAGCAGTAAAAAGACAACAGTTTTATAGTGGTTCGGCTTCAAATTAAGCCTACGTCCACTTTAATCTTCTTTGTTGCTGAATCAATTACAACTTTACAACAATCTTCGATTACAACACTGATGGGACAAATAGCTAGAACTCCGATGTAGAAGAACTCTTTGAATCCATGTCGAATATGTTAGATTTCCTCTTGAAGTTCGTTGAGATGTATTTCGTGTTTGAAGTGTCGAGTGAGTCGAGAATTCAGCAGAGTATCGGCGTTCCAGAAATGAGCCAAAAGGATCTTTTCTCCGTTGGAGCTAGTGCTGTATTTATAGGGGGATATCGGAGTTAGGTCGTAGGACGCGAACGACCTATGGTAGGTCGCGCGCGACCTAGAGGACATGGCTTACTGCTTTGCACTTGGTCACTCGGTTGGTATTGATAGGTCGTGGGTCGTGAGCGGCTTAGGGGAGGAGGGCATAAGATGTCGCGACATAAGAAGTTACTTCGGTCTGCTTAGGTCGCGAGCGACCTAATGAAGAGGTTGTATGCTTGCGGCCTCACTCTTTCTTAGCCAATTAGGTCGTTAGGCCATTAGGTTGCTAGGTGCTAGGTCGCTTAGGCCGTCACACCTTAGTTCGCTGCAGAATTTCTTCCCTGTTAGGTCGCTCCCCTTATTAACTCGCTAGGTCGTCCAACCCTTAGGTCGCTAGGTCCATAGGTCGTTAGGTACGTAGGTCTCTAGGTTGCTTCCCTTCTGCCTCGTTAAGCCGGTTGAACCACACTCTGCCTTAGGTCGCATATCCTTTAGATAGTTAAACCCTTTAGCTTGTTAGCTCGCTGAATGGCTTAACTCGTTAAGTCGTGGAACCTTTCAACCCTTTAGGTCGCTGAGTTCTTTAACTCGTTAGGTCATTGAGCCGTTGAAAGGAGGTGTTAACACTTGCCCCTCGAAGTATACGCCTAGAGACTAGGTCGTGTGCTTCGATATTTCTTAACTCATGCCTTGTTGAGTCGCTAGGTCGTGAGCGGCTTATGGGATAGTTAGGTCGGTCTTTGCCGATTCGGGTTCTACCGCCCCTGCATATAAGTTGCTCATCTTCTTCCTCCTTCCCCTTACTTGCTCTTTTGTCCGAAACCACCATTGGCGAATTTCTGAGCTTTCAAAGACAAATTCCAAACAACCGGCCGCCGATCATCTTTCCATCACATTATGTGAGTGAATCTGGTCGTTGTTCAACTATATCCATCGTCGAATTGCTAACCACCCATTTTTGTTTCCAATTCACTTTTTGTGCCGTGCTTCACTGCGAACCATGTTTCGATCGACTCGCGGCTGCCATCAATCATGTTGTCGTAGTAATTTGTGATAAAATGGCAGTGCATTGGATTTGTGGCGATTCTGAGGTGATTCGACGATATGGAGAGATGAGGGTTTTTGTTTGTGGAGAAGCTAGCGGGTTATCGGGTTAGGAGTTAGGCGAATTGGTGCACTGAGAAGGCCTTTAGTTAACGGGTTAGTGGATTCTAGGTCGAACCGTTGCGCTCTTGGTAATTGTGAGGTGATGGACGTGTGGTAGCACTCGAGTGGAGGACGGGCCTTAGGGTCTTTGGCTTGAATGTGAATCATATGACCTAACTTGCTTGCGACCCAACATGCTTACGACCTAACATGCTTACGACCTAACACTCTTGCGACCTAACATGCTTGCGATCTAACATGCTGGCATAAGATAAAGCTTAGAGTAGAGAGACCTAATAAATTAACGACCTAACTTCTTGCGACGTAAATTTTAGGTCGCGGCCGAGCTAGTACTTAGACAAGTTTGCTTTATTTCGACCAGAAGCCTCATTCCTTAATATGCATCACAACTTTGACTTGTAGGAACATGAATGATGAACTTTGACCCATGATAAGTCGCTTGAGCTTGTTTACTTGCAAAAATATGACAGCATTCAACACGAATTCTCAATTTGAACTTTTCAAGATAAATTGCATGAACTTGTTGCACTTCTTGTAGATTATATTAACTTTAACGCTAATAACATGTTAAATACAACATTTGCAGAAAAATGAGACAAATATACTACCACTGATCGCCCACATCGAATGACAGATTAGTCGATAAAAGATAATCAACTTAAAGAAATTATATGCAATGCTATGAATCGACAAATTCAAGTGAAGTATTAAAGCAAAGCCATATTAATCAATTAAGACTGATTTGTTTGCATTAACACTGCACTTGTATTCGGACTTAAAACAACAATCCCTGAAACTTTAAAATTGGCAAATGCATATTAGTTTAATTTCAGTTATATTTGTTTGTCGTTTTGTTAGTTTTGCACAACACTTCACACATTTAGGAAACGTGCACCTTCATATTTGAATATCCAGTTCCTTGTGTAGAATGTCTTCTCAAGAAGAGATAATAGAGCAAGCTGAAGGGGCCTTCCTGATAGCCAATCCATTGGATAATCCTCCGGAAAGAACTCCAACTACCCTAAGTCAGCGGGCATTCAACCAATTACGCATTCAATTTGGTATTGCTGAAGCTGACGCTTTACTTCTTGGGCCAAATGATAGTGCTGACAGGCCACCTCTCGGTTTCATTGCTGTCAATCGTCAGAAGTGCCTGTGCGGCGCTATTCCTCCCTTCAATGAGTTTCTTCAAAAACTCCTTCTCCAACTAACCATCTCTCCCTTTCAATTGCATCCCAATGGCTACGCCATCCTGATGGGATTGTGCGTTCTATTCAGGAGGACACTTAACCGTCTTCCGAGCTTTGAAGAAATTTGCTACTTATGCACATTCGCAAAGAATAAAGACCACCCCTTCATTATACTCGTGAAAAGTGCCAGAAACCGTGAACTTATCACTGATCTTTCCGAAAGTGCACACGGTTTTTTGAATCAATTCTTCTTCGTTCGCTGCCCCCCAGGGTTTTATGCCATCTGGAGAATTGGAAGTAAGATTGCTCATCCCCGTTCTTTCCGTTTCTGAGTTTTACGAGATCTGAATTGCTAAGTGCTAATTTCATTCTTTTCTTTTACAACACTTCCTCCTCCCTCTAGAAATCCCAGCCACAAGCCGACTTTTGAAAGATTAAGTGCCGTGGTGATTGAGGAAAGAAGTATTAAATTTCTGCTGAATGACGAATTTCTTCACCAATACGAACTACTGCACCCTTCCCGATCTACTCAGCCTCATGAAGTCCCTGATTCTCCAGTAGAGATATCGGATGCCCCAGTTTCCTTCGGAGAACTTAGACTGAAAGAACATACTATTGAGGCTTCATTGGTAAAGTGTTCTACTTCAATTGATGTTGCGGGGCCATCCAGCAAACTTGCACTTGCCCCGGTCATCGAAGAAGAGGAACCTCCCCAACAATCCGGGAAATCTGGTGACGAAGGAACTGAGCGAACAAGTCCCGCCAGGCACAGCGATGATGATACTTTTGAGGGGTTGAGCGACCTAATGATTACTTCACAGGAGCTTTTTAAAGATGATCCTATCACTGCTAAAGTTGCTTCTCCAGCGGTTGAAGCGACATCCGTCCTGCAACAAGCTCCATCAGTCCAAGGGTTGACACTAGCTGTAAAATCCATCATCACCCGCCAACTAAGGAGTGGTTCGTAGTTTGACGCTCGTAGTTTACACGTTACACACACTTAGGACTTTTCAGCACTTATATGCATTCAACTTACTTGCTTTGAAGATTTCTGAATTTATCTTTTCTTTATTTTCAGATTCTCCAATGGGACGAAGTGGCTCTTACTATGATGATTTCCAGCGTTATGGGAGACGCGGCTCTTATGACCCTAAGAGGTATCTTCCTGCTTCCTGCGAAACCCGAAGAAAGAGCTGCGAGGAAAGCTCGTGAGAAGCGTGCTTACGAAGAACGCTACGGGAGAAGGGACGAATGACATGATTCTTCTCAGAGAGAGGATGATTCCCACAAGTGAAAATCCCGTGATGATAAAGGGAAAAATCATGTTGTTGAGGATCCAAGCAAACGGGCCAAACTTGGTGAGAAACCGACATCTGAAGTTTCCGAAAGGCCCGCTGCTCCCGTCTCTTTGGAAATTCCTTTTGGCTCTCCTGGCCTTCAAAGAGCCGACATTCAAACAATCATAAGTAGGCCCCCGTATCAAGTTAGGCAGGGTCCGGCTACTCTTCAAAGTCGGTTTCCGCACTGGTGTTTAAAGGGAGTGCATTTCGACCTTGACTTGGTCCCAATCGATAAGCAAGCCATGTTGAGAAATCTTGATGCCGTCAAACTCGATATCGAGAGAATGTCTGGCTGGTAGAAACTTGTTGACGAGCTTCAAAGAGTGAATCGCGCAAACCTCGAAGCCATGCTGACTATAGAAAATGACAAATCCGAGTGGCAGAAAACACTCGATCAGCATGATGCGGAGATGAAGAGTATTGCCGCTTATAATGAGAAGCTTGAAGCGGAAGTTGAAAAACTTAAAGAAGAACTTGTCACTTCTTCCACTTCCTATTCTCAAAGAGAAGAAATGCTTCAAAAACAGGTGAGAGATGCTCACGCTGCACAGAGAGATGCTGAAGCTAAAGTTGAAGCACAGCAGCAAGTTGTGGAAAGCTATCGAGCTGACGCTGCTCAGCTGCGAGAAAAAACCAACTCCCAGAACTTGGAAATTGAACTGCTAAAAGCTCGACTTTCTAAAGCTGAAAAGGAGCGTGATGAAGCTACTGCCGGCAAAGTAGCAGCTGAAGAATCTCATATGGCAACTAAAGCCGAAGTCAGCTCCACTCTATTCGAGTTTTACATTCATAGTGTTCTAAGGCGCGGTTGTCTTAAATTTTTGGGACCAGAGTATGAAATCACTTTGGCCAAAGTGTGGAAAGCCGCACTTGATATGCTTGGAGGAGTTGGATATGCTGAAGTAGATTTAATGGCACACTATCTAGATGATGTGCCGCTCTTGCCGGGGAAAGGAGCAACTCGCCAAAGAGAGAGCCGAAATGGCAGAAGAAGAACATTTAGGGAAGGCAACTTCAACTGACCCAGTTCAACCTTCGGTTTCTGCCGACATCGATATTGTTGACTCCAGTTCCCATTCTCCACCTCCTGCTCAAGCTGCTATTGAAAGTGCAACCGCCCGCACCGGAGATGAGGCTCAAGAAAGCACTGAGGCGCAGGACTTTGAAGTTGACATAGTAAAGCCTACCTCTCCAGGTAACCTCAGTGCTGATCTTGCTCCAGTGGACTGCTTGTTTACTTCACATGAGCTTGATGAACTTTTTGATTATTACTTAAATCTTGACGCACCACTTTCTCCTCTTTTTATGAGAGATACTGACTTTAACTCCTCTTCTCCTGTAGTGAAAGCGCCAAGTGTTGTCTAACCTTCCCCTCTTCCATCTGTTTCCTCTCCGCCTCTTCAGATTACTCCCCCTTCCGTTTCTCAACCGGGGTCACAAGAGGAGCATATAGAAGCTCTTCAAGGCTTGGATGACCCGGTCGCTTCTCAAGAACAGAAGGCCGAGGAACCTGAAGAAGGCGAAAGAACCCCGGAGCAAACTATTTCTGACGACATAAAGTTGTCTGCACTTTTCACTCCGGGCAGTGAGTCTTCTTCAAGGAAGAAGGGGAAGCGTGGAGTCTCAAAGAAAAGGAGAGAAGCTTCTGCCGGCGAAGAAAAAGCAGAAGAAAGTCCAATTTCACCCCTTCTTCTTTCTTCCCCTACTCTCACAAGCCGACCCAAAAAGTTAATCATCCGGCCAGGCGAAGGCTCGAAAGGTGGCAGAAAGAAGAAGTGATGGTTTTGGGACTTATGCTTTTCGTCTCGCTTTTTGCTTTTTTGCTTTTTTGCTTGTATATATGAAGACTTGTGTTGACCGGAGATTGTGCGGGTACCGTTCCCCGCCTTCTTTTGTTTTGAAACCTGCACATGTATAAAACTTTTATAGTATGGAATAAAATGATTCTTTTACTTGTACAAACTTCTGTCTGTATTTGAGAATGCATTTATTCTTCTTTTTCATACAAGTTTCTTTATTTTCTCTGTGTGATGTTGCAGTAAACCTATGGTATGTTGCTTGAGCATTGTTTTTATTTTTGTAACTATATTATATTGCGCCCATACCATGCTTTATTGCAATCTCTTTCACATTGGAAAATTTTTGGAGAACAACTCTTCTGTTTCGAGAAGACTTGTACTCTTTCTATAGAGAACAAGTTTTCCATTCGAAGGAGGTTTGCACCTGTACTTTATAGAATAATTTTTCCATGTTAAGGAAATACTTTTATGATTTAGTAGAATGCGCCTCGTATTGGAGAAGTCTTCTCTTTCTCTTTTTTTTGAAGAAGTTTTTACACTTCACTTTCGAACTAAAGTCACTTTTATTTTTGACAAGTGAACTTCCCTATGCGGTAAAGTGGGCCTCCGAAAAAGGGCTTTGACCTGTTTGTGCCCCCGAAGACGGCTTTTGTTTGATTGTGCCTCTGGGAAGAGGGCTTTTTTGTGTGTGCCTCTGAGGAGAGGGCTTTTGTTTTTTCCCTGTACGCGGGGAAGCGGGCCTCCGAAGAGGGATTTTTGTTTCGGCCTCTAGGGAGAGGCTTTTGTTTTTTCCCTGTTCGCTGGGAAGCGGACCTCCGAAGAGGGATTTTCACATTTCGACTCGTGTGAAGTTTTATTTCAGATCGCGATGAAATGTGTTCCTCCGAAGAGGTCTTTTAGCATTTCAACTCTGGTGAAATGGGCCTCCGAAGAGGGCTTTTCACATTCCAACACTTGTGAAGTTTTATTTCAGATCTCGGTGGAATGCGTGCCTCCGAAGAGGTCTTTTCACCTTTCAACTCGTGTGAAGTTTTATTTCAGATCACGGTGAAATGTGTGCCTCCGAGTAGGGCTTTTGCCTGGAAGTTTCTTTCTCATGGTTGGATGGATTCATGGGACGGACACAGTTACTTGGATGTTTGTTTGCACAAACGTTCTCAGCTAGTTAACGAGTCCCCTGTGCCACCGGTCATTCCACCAATCTTTTTTCTTGAGGAAGAGAACATTCTTTTTCTGGCAAGTCCCATTAGAGGTCTTTATCCTCCGAAGAGTTGTGCCTCCGAAGAGGGCTTGTGCCTCCGAAGAGGACTTTTGCTGTTTCCTGCCTGCTCGCCCATGTCTTTTCGCCATTTTCTCATATCAGCGGTTCCCTGTTATTACTTTCAAGCACACATTCCTTTCTTTTGCAAGTAGCTTATTTTATCCAAAGAAGTGTACTTCATTGTTAAATGAGTTCACAGGGGCATACACAGGCTAATTAATCGGATGTTCGTTTGCACAAACGAACACAATTAGTTAGGAAGGGTCCACCTCTGGCGGAGCCACTAACTGTTTGCTTGAAGCACTTCTTATATAGGATTTGAGTCTGGAATTTTTGTGGCTGAACATTCATTTGTTGAGTGATGTCAGGGATCGCTTGGTCTTGTGATGGGTAAGCTTTGTTTTAACGGCCTGCAATATTAAATCAACATTTTAGCATTACAATTAAGGTACTTTATATATCGAAATAAAACAGGCAGCCTATAATAGTAGAGAATACAAGATTTATAGTGGTTCGGCCAAGAACTGGGCCTACATCCACTTTATAGTTCTTATCATTCACTTGCACTGGCTTTACAATGACTTTCAATACAAGAATCATACATCCACAATTCTTTTACAGTATTTCAGTAAAGCTTTTTAAGTAAAATATGGGCGCAAGTGATTGTTGTTCCAAGCTCTTGGAATTGGATCTCCTTCGACAGTTGTTAGTTTGAAAGTGCCATCAAGAAGGTTTTTGGTTATGACATACGGCCCTTCCCAGTTTGGCGCAAACACTCATGTTGCTGTCATGATCCTTTTCAAGACTAGATCTCCAATCTCAAAGCTGCGTTGGCAAACTTTGAAATTGAAGTGCCTGGCAATTCTTTGCTGATGTGCTGCAATTCTGAGCTCAGCTTCTTCCCTTTTTTCATCAAGGAAGTCAAGTGCTTAAAGTTGCAATTCTTCGTTTTTAGCTTGGTTGAAATGAATCCTTCTATGTGAAGGAAATTCTATTTCCACCGGAATCATTGCTTCTGATCCATATGCCAATGAAAATGGAGTGTGCCCAGTTGCAGTTTTGTGGTAGTTCTGTATGCCCATAGTGCTAGTGGTAGCTTATCGACCCAACCACCTTTCGCTTTTTCCAGCTGTTTTTTGATGATTGATTTGATAATTTTGTTTACTGCTTCCACATGCCCGTTTGCCTGCAGATGAGTCACTGCTGAGAAGCTTTTTTGGATCTTGAATCGCTTGCAAAAATCTTGGAACTCTTCACTTTTGAATTGGGTTCCATTGTCTGTGATTATCTTTTGAGGCACACCATACCTGCAAATGATATTCTTAGTTACAAAGCTTATCATCTTTTTAGATGTAATAGTAGCTAATTGTTCAGATTCAGCCCATTTAGTAAAATAATCAACAACAACAATAGCATATCTGATTCCGGACTTGGCGGTTGGCAAAGGCCCGATGAGTCTATTCCCCAAATAGCAAATGGCCATGGACTGACCATCTGTGTTATCTCGATGGAAGGTGCTCTTGAGATTTTTGCAAATCTCTGGCATCGGTCACATTTTCTGGCATAGCTTGCAGCATCACAATTAATATCTGGCCAAAAATACCCATACCGAAGAATTTTCTTTGCTAGTGTTTGACCACCTGAATGATCTCCACACTCTCCTCCGTGTACTTCAGCTAGAATTGTCTTAGTTTCTTCCTTGGTCACACACCGGAGCAACGGCATTGAGAATCCCCGTCTGTACAATCGGCCATCTTGAATTATATATCTAGAGGCTTTTCTTAGCAACTTTTGTCGTTCTTTTGAATTTTCTGGTAGAGAACCATTGAGCAGATATTCCATTATCGAAGTCATCCATGATTATTGCTCTTAAGATATAGTCATGATTCAGTCAATATCCATCTCATCAGTGCTTGGAGCTGATAGGACTTCCACAGGAACTAATCCCAATAAATGAGCTTCACCAGTGCTTGCGTAATTTGCGAGAGAATCTGCCTTCATGTTCTCTTCCTGGGGTATATGATTTATCGTATAATGGTCAAGATCATCGAGAAGTTCCCAGGCTCTTGACAAGTAAGCAGGCAGATTTCCTCCTTTAGTTTGAAACTCTTTCTTGACTTGGCACACAATAAGCTGTGAATCACTGAAGACTTGCAACATTTTGACATTGAGTTCTTTAGCAATTTTCAAGCCGGAAATAAGAGCTTCATATTCTGCTTCATTGTTTGTCGAAGGGAATTCCAATCTCAATGCATAGCACAATGACCGCCCTTCAGGGGTTTCAAGCACAACCCCAGCTCCGAAACAATAATCGTTTCTTGCACCATCCACATATAATTTCCATCGAATTGGGGTATTATCGGTCATCTCTTCCTCGCTATCACCTTTATCTGTACATTTTGTGATGAAATCTGCTAAAGCTTGTCCATTGATTGCTCTCTAGGGATGACAAGTGATGTCGTATTGGCTGAGTTCAATATTCCACCTCAAAAGGCGACCTGAAGTCTCAGGGCAAAACAGGACTTGCTTCAGAGGTTAATCAGTGAGGACTTTGATAGGATGAGCTTGGAAATATGGCCTCAATTTTCTTGATGCAATCAGTAGACAATAGGCAAGCTTTTCCAGTTTTGAATAATTCATCTCTGCCCCAGCGAATCTTTTGCTGATATAATAGACCGGGCGCTGAATTTTTTCGCCTTCCCGTACCAATGTTGCACTAAGAGCATGAGATGAGATTGCCAAATATACGACAAGATCTTCACCATCGTCAGGCTTAGAAAGTATTGGAGGCGTTTCCATATGACGAATCAACTCATCGAAAGCTTTCTGGCATTCAGGAGTCCAGTCAAAAAATTTCCTTCCCTTCTTCAGAGCATCAAAGAATGGAATGCATTTATCAGTAGCTTTGGAAATGAATCGACTCAAGGCAGCGACTTTTCCATTAAGACTTTGCAATTCCTTCTTCGTTCTAGGAGATTTAACTTCTTTTAAGGCAGCAATCTGAGTAGGATTAGCTTCAATGCCCCTAGCACTCACAATGAAACCCAAGAACTTCCCGGACTCCACCCCAAACGAACGAACATTTCAAAGGATTAAGTTTCATTCCGTACTTTCGGAGGACTGCAAACATTTCTGCTAAGTGATCCATATGGTCTACTGCCTTTTTTGATTTCACCAGCATATCGTCAACATACACTTCCATAGTTTTTCCAATCTGTGGCTTGAACATAGCATTGACGAGTCTTTGGTAAGTTTCCCCTGCATTCTTCAGTCCGAAAGGCATGACTCTATAGCAGTAGAGACCAACATCGGTGACGAAGCTCGTGTCCTCCTGATCCGGCTCATGCATCATGATTTGGTTGTATCCAGAGTAAGCATACATAAAAGATAACAATTCATGCCCCGTTGTTCCGTCCACCAACTGATCTATCCTGGGTAACGGGAAGCAGTCTTTGGGGCGGGCTTTGTTTAAATCTGAGAAGTCGATGCATACTCTCCACTTCCCATTAGCTTTCTTAACCAGTACTGGATTTGAAACCAAATTCGGATAAGTGGACTCCCTGATGAAACCATTCTCCATGAGCCGGTCTACCTCTTCTTTCAACGCCGCCGACCTTTCAGGACCCTGGGTTCTTCTTTTCTGCTTTACCGGTGTAAACTTCGGATCAATATTTCGAACAGTGCAATTTCTGGGGATATTCCACACATATCAGCATGAGTCCAAGCGAATAGATCCAGATTTGCTTTCAGGAACGATATCAAGGAATTTTGAACCGTCATACTAAGTTGCGAACCCACATTCACCACTTTGTTCGGATCTTTCGGGTCAACAGGTACTGGCACCGTTACTTCCACTGGCACCACTCTATTCTTCCCTGCACTAGTTTTTCTGGGATCCATTTCTCTTCGTGCCCCGCTATGCTCACCAATGCAGGGTCCACCCTGTAATTCCTACAAGGTTGGTTCTTTGATGCGGACTGGGGCTGCCGCATCTTTTCCCATCTCTCTCTTCCTCGCTTCACGCAACTCTATTAGATAACATTCTCTCCCAGCATTCTGATCCCCTTTAATAACTCCAACTCCATTATCCGTGGGGAATTTCATAGTGAGGCACTACGGGGTGAGAATTGCCTTAAAAGCCGCAAGAGTTGGTCGGCCTAGGAAGGCGTTGTAGGCGGAAGATTCATCAACAATTACGAAAGTCTATTTTCGAACAACCTTTTTCTGCCCCTCTTCAAGCTCAACGAACAAGTCAATAGTTCCAATTGGCTGCTTCGGTTCCCCAGTAAACCCAACAATTTTATGAGATGAAGCTTGAACATCAGCCATCGGAATTTTCATTTGATCGAACGTCATTTTGAAGAGAATATTGCAAGAAGCGCCGCAATCTACAAGCACTCTTCTCACAATAGCCGGCCCAATGCCTGCGGAGATGACCAAGGGATCCATGGTTGGAGCTTCAACGCCCATAGAGTCCCTGGCTCTGAACACAATATCATCATCAAAAGTTTTCTACTGCTTCAATGGTGCAGCATCTTCTAGCACAAAAACACTCTCTTCTACTGGTGCGTATTTCAAGGCACGGGCATATCTTTCCATCTCGCCCCAGCTTCTGCCTGCTGGGTGAGGACCTCCCGTAATCACATTAATAATGGGCCTTTCTGATTCATGCGCAGTAGTCCTCTCACCCGAGCCAGACGGATGAGTAGGAGGTTGTTGACCCTTAGTAGATGAAGTTGGGTCATTCTTATTCCTCTTCACAAATTGCTGCAACTTGTTCTCTCTCTCAGCAATTCTTCAATCAAGCTTTTCAGATGGTGACATTCATTGGTATCATGACCGGGTTGATTATGAAACCGACAAAATTTCCTACTTTGAAGAGCCTTTTTCCCAACTCTCATCTCAGGTGGTTTAGGATATTCCACCGTATCTTTGGTAGCAAAAAAGATATTCTCCAGGGTGTCAGTCAAAGAAGTGAAATCTGAAGGTTTTGAGAAGCGGGGTTTCTTCATATCTTTCTGTTTCTTCCCATCATTATTCTCACTTTTCTGACTTCCGGATTCCTTTTTGGTAGGAGCAGTAGTATTATCCTTAACCTCTGTCAATGCCACTTTAGCCGGTGCTTGAAGGCTTTCCAAGCGCATGAATTCATCAGCTTTCTTATAAAATTTCTCAAGCGAATTTGGTTCTTTCATCTTCAGCCACTTTCCAAATTCGCTTGACTTGTCGATTGCCCTCATCAAGTATGTCAAGACCATCTGTGGCTCTGCATTGTCCACTTCAGCCAAAGCTATGTTGAAGCGGTTCAAGAAAGATCTAATAGATTCCCCAGGATTCTATTCCAGGCTTGACAGTGACATAATATCCTTTGCCTTTGAAGCATACAACCTGAATTGCTCTTTAAACTTCCAAGTTAAATCGGCAAACTGGTCTATGGATCGGACCGGAAGCTATGTGAACAAGAGTAGAGCCACTCCTTCCAAATATACCGGAAAGTACCGGCATTTGATCTCATCAGATGCCCTATCACCAGTCATGTTCTAGTCATACTTATACAGAAATTGGTTGGGGTCGCTTGTTCCCTTATAAGCTGGAATGGTAGGAGGAACGAACTTTCTTGGAAATTCAGCTTTCAAAATCTTTTCAGTGAACGGAGTTTTTGCTCGGAGTGAATCCCCATTCTTTTCATCTTCATCCCTCTGCATGCTTTCTTTCATGATTTGTCACACCATGCCCGAAAGATATTCCTCATCATTTAAAGGATCTGCAGGACAGACTTCGGCCATTTTCTCGGAAGTTTCTCTGGACAAACGTTCGTGGAGAGTTGGCTGTGGTCTCGATCCTCCGGCTTGAGGAGGTGTTTCTTTGGCAGGGCTAGCTGCTCTTTGAGGAATATTCCTCTCTTCAGGATTATGAACATCATTTGCAAGATTCTCTTCATTATACACCGGTTGACGGTTAGCCCCGAGAAAAGCATTTAACCTATCAAGCATTAAAGCATTCTGAGTTTCCATCTGCTGGTATAACCCAGATACTGCAGCGTCTAACACCGCTCGTGTAATTCCAGCACTTGGTGCTGCTTGACTTGATGAAGGAGAAGTGGGAGTATTCTCATGTACATCACTGAGTCTGGCAGATCCGCGCTTTCTTCCAGGAGCCATTATCTCTGATAGACTTCTGGTTTTGAGAGAGGTTTTTTCAACAAACTTTTGCGAAGCAATGACGAAAGTAGCCTGAGTTGGGTTCTCAGTGATGGCACCAAAAATGTTAACGCTAAAAATTGAACACTAAAACCCCAGTGTAAGTAGAGATTGAGTGAAAGCACCACCCGTAAACACGGGAATTGGAAGTAAGTAGAAAAGTCACAGAAAAAACAGTGAAAAGACAATAGTTTTATAGTGGTTCGGCTTCAAGTTAAGCCTACGTCCACTTTAATCTTCTTTATTGCTGAATCAATTACAACTTTACAACAATCTTCGATTACAACACTGATGGGACAAATAGCTAGAACTCTGATGTAGAATAACTCTTTGAATCCATGTCGAATATGTTAGATTTCCTCTTGAAGTTTGTTGAGATGTCATTCGTGTTTGAACTGTCGAGTGAGTCGAGAATTCAGCAGAGTATCGGCGTTCCAGAAATGAACCAGAAGGATCTTTTCTCCGTTGTAGCTAGTGCTGTATTTATAGGGGGATATCGGAGTTAGGTCGTAGGACGCGAATGACCTAAGGGTAGGTCGTAGGTCGCGCACGACCTAGAGGACATGGCTTACTGCTTTGCACTTGGTCACTCGGTTGGTATTGATAGGTCGTGGGTCATGAGCGGCTTAGGAGAGGAGCGGCATAAGATGTCGCGACATAAGAAGTTACTTCGGTCTTCTTAGGTCGTGAGCGACCTAATGAAGAGGTTGTATGCTTGCGGCCTCACTCTTTCTTAGCCAATTAGGTCGTTAGGCCATTAGGTTGCTAGGTGCTAGGTCGCTTAGGCTGTCACACCTTTAGTTCGCTGCAGAATTTCTTCCCTGTTAGGTCGCTCCCCTTATTAACTCGCTAGGTCGTCCAACCCTTAGGTCGCTAGGTCCATAGGTCGTTAGGTACTTAGGCCGCTAGGTCGCTTCCCTTCTGACTCGTTAAGCCGGTTGAACCACACTCTGCCTTAGGTCGCATATCCTTTAGATAGTTAAACCCTTTAGCTTGTTAGCTCGCTGAATGGCTTAACTCGTTAAGTCGTGGAACCTTTCAACCCTTTAGGTCGCTGAGTTCTTTAACTCGTTAGGTCATTGAGCCGTTGAAAGGAGGTGTTAACAATTATTATAAGGATAAATTGATTTTTGAGTTATTCAAAGATCAGTTTTTTGTGAACCAGATATACATTTGTAATCATGTAATAATATAGATTTTTGAATTATTGTATTAGTTTTCTTTTGTACGTAGTCGTATGTTATTTTATTACAGAATAAATGTCTTCCAAGCAGCCATGTTTCTAGAGACTACTTAGGAAAATACTAAGAAGAGATCACTTAGAAAAGGCCTCGCTCTTGAAACCTCAAAATTGGTGAAATATTGATCCTTAGGGATCTACAGAAGCTTTATATGCAACATCCCCGCCTTAGCTTTGATTTTCTAAGTGAAGAAAAGGAGAGACTCCTTAAGGAGATTCGAACATATCATACAAAATTGATTTGCAATCGTGATAGTCCTCCAGCCGAAGAATGGGATTATAGCAAATGTCCCCAGATTATTAACCCAGAGGGATTCAATACCACGTTTGACTTGACTATTGCCATTTTGGGCTTACTTTTTGAATAAAGTTAAAAATGTTGTTTATAGATTTTAAATGTGATAGGGCAATGCATGTATTTATTTATAATATAGATATTATACCTTTTGTTTTATTTCTTTTTGAGTTATAGCTTCTACTACTGTGATAAAGAATTTTTTTTTTCTAGGTATTAATTGTTTTTTGTTTATTTGAATAAGAATTACAGCTAGTTATCATACCTCTCCCACTAGATCCATTATCTCGTTTTATCGGTATTAGAGATAAGTTGGTTGCAGATCTTGAGAAGAAAAGCCTATTTAAATATCCTTTGTCCACCCGACTTCAAGGTAATACTGAGGAATTGGAATGGAGCAAGAAATTTTTACTTTAAAAGCGCTTATTAGGGAACTTAATAATCAAATTTCTAGTCTTGAAGCGGACATCAAGAACAAAGATGAAACAATTTGCTAATTGAAACGCTAAATTAAATCAAACCCGGCAATCGACTTTAATCATGAGATGTTTAAGCTTTTCCAACTGGTGAGCGATTTCGAGATTAAATTAAAAGATGGTCAAGCCCAGTGCAAATCCCTGGAATTTATCATGGGGACGACATTCCAAATATCAATATGCCAACTTCTATGATAGCCTCATCTATTGTAAAATCGACAAGGTTTTCATATTTAGCTATTCAAAAATTTCCAGCTACGTCTAACCCTCACCCGGGTTTAGACAAGAAGGTAGTAGGTGAATGGTGCAGAAAGGTCAAATTTGAAATCATGAGATATTTTGATGACCAACAGAAAGTAGGATATTCACAGCGCATTATTGAGCATGCAGCTTGAATTAAAAAACTTGAATATGGAAATTATCTTCTCCAAAAGCACATCGCCGATTTAGAAAGGCAAAACAAGACCCTTAAAGGTGCCAATAAAGCTATCAACTATGCTTTGAAGACCCGCATTGAGTTCATTAATGATGCTGACAAAACTAAGAAAAAGGAAAAGAAGCTTAAAGAAATTCTTTGTATATCAATTCACCATATTACCGATCCTTTAATTGCCAAGAATCTATATAAGGTTGTCCAGGATCTATGAAACATAAACTTATGTTATGTACTTGCATATAACTTTATAAATTATGTGAATATCACCTGGTTTGTAGCCTTTGCTTGACTTACAATGTTGTTTCTGAATTTACTTCCGATAACTTTGACTATGGTTTTTGTACTTGTCGACCCATTCAGTCTTCTTTTTTGATCTTTATTTTCCTGAAAAGTACATAGTAGACCATATTTCTTATCATTAATTTGAAGTCTATGCAAGAATATACTTAATGGTTCTTCATATTACTGGCAATAGTATGAGGAATCCGATAATAAAATTCCCAAAAACCTAAGTAATGGAAGTTAATGAATCATCATGTGAAAATAATAGGTGAAGAGAAATTCCACAGTTAGAAACGAATAGAAGTCCCGAGATCCAACTTTGGTAATGACGAGAGAATACGGAAAATCTGACTCCAAAAACCTAATTATTGAATTAATAATAAAGGGCCAAAAATCCAAATCTAGCATTAGAAGTTTAGAAATCCTCTGCGGAAAATAATTGATAGAAGATCAAGAATAATCGTTTAATAATAAAAGTCTTGAGATCATTATCTAGAAATAAATCATTAGGAATCCTCTTTTGGGAACAAATAACACGAATCTAGAAAACCTTATCTGGAAATAATAGAAGATCTGAAACCTAGATTCAGTTGTTGATAAGAACCGTCCAAAAGTTAATAGAAGACTGAAGATCCTAATTTGGGTATTAGTAAGATAAATCAAAGAATTAATAGAAGACTAGAAATCCATAATAGATGTCTCAATAATAGAGGTCCCAAAGCCCTGATTCAGACAATGATAAGACTAAAGCCCGGATCCAAACATTAATGAGTGAAGTCCAGAAATCAATGATAAGAGACCCGAAACCCAGATTCGGGTATAAGTGAAGATCAGAAATCAATTATGAGAGACCCAAAACTAAGATTCAGGTATTACTGAAGTCTAGAATCCTTCTTTTGCAATTCAGTCGAAGGATGTAGATTCTTACTTGAGTCTTTTGTTTGCACCACTCATTAGGTTTTGATTCTTTTGATATGTGCACTCTTTTAGGCTCTATATGTTATCATTGTTTGGTGTTTCGTTTCTAGTGTTTGGACATCCTAGTTCATTATTATCTGGTGCGCTTAGTTAGCTTATCCATAAGTAGGACCCAAGGACTTACCCAACTTTCCTCTAGGAGGCGCTCCAACTAGGCCTTATAAGCGGGACTGAAGGCTTGTTCGGTGCCTTGGCCAGGCCATAGCGTAATGGGACCAAGGGCTTACTCCATCCTCCGTCTAGGAGGTGTTCTAGCCAAGCCTTATAGCCGAGACTGAAAGCTAGTCGGTGTCTTAGCCAGGCCATAGTATGGTAGGATCAAGGGCTTACTCCGTACCCCCTCCAAGGGGTGTCTTGATCTGGCTATAGCGTGGCGCGATCAAGGGCTTGTAGATACTTTAACCTGGCAATAGTGTGTTGCGGATAAAGCTTTAATCTAACCTCCCTCCAGGAGGCACTTTGACCTGGCCAACGCAGCGTGAACAAAGGCTTATAACCATTTAAGATAATTTCCAAGATTAAGAAGAATTTTACTCCCAACCATATAGATTCTCTTTAAAAAGGTGCTTTATTGAATTTTTGTAGGATTGGTTTATAAATTTTTGGATCTTCCCATGTCTAAAAAATTTGATGACCATTCCTTCAAGTGCTCTACATTGATTTGTTTTTTGTCCATTCATCATGTGATAGTGATGGTAGGATCCTTCCTGGTTCCTTTCGTATTTGGGCTTTTTCTTTTTGGGTGACGAATAGTTGAGTTCCTCGCTGGTTAGTAAATAAATGTTCTCAATCGATGTAGTCGGATTGCATTCCTTAGGGAATCTTAATTTGAAGCTTGTCTTTTGAAGATGATTTCTAAACTTTTTTATTGCTTGACTCAGGAGCTTCACCATCAACGACCAATATTCTTTTCAAAACCTTCCGAAGCTCATTTACTGGTAATGTTTCGCTTATTTCTTGATGCCATCTTTATGCAAAGGTGTAGTAATAATCCATAATCTGTGACGCCCCACCTCTATACCCACGCTAGACAAGAACATTACGGTGAATGCTGTCAACTTGCACGGAGAATAAGGCTGTTGAGGAGCGACCATCCGTGTAATTTCTTTGTGCGAGCATCCATATGTCAGATAGTATAACATGCAATACTTTATCAAGAGGAAATCCGACATATCGGCACACATTCAAAGCTACTACACAGTGGCTATAATATCTTCGGAAACAAATACAGAAATAAACATAACATAAATCAGTCACAGATAATTCATATCACAAAGGCGGAAGAAGATATGAATATATAATTAACACATGGAAGTGTATATCAGAGTAGTGGTCAAAAAGATCCACAATAATACAAAAGAATAGCAACACGTGCTATCCAAAAAAATACAACTATGAGTCTATATCTCAAGTGTATACAACAAAATAAACTACTAATCTAAGTAGTTTGCCAAAAGTCAGAGTAATGAATCCCTGGGGAGAAGTCAAGCAGAAGCACCTGTAACATCTCGGTCTGACCCGAGTATTATTTAATAAGAAAATAATAAACGGATCAGTCTAACTATAAATATCAGATGAAACGATATAGAATAAGAGATATGACTAAACACATAATAATCACAATGCCAAGCTGTGATATATATAAGTAGTCGAAAATCATCAAGGGATTATTCAATGTGACAAAATCTACACAAGAATCAAAGAAACGTCATACTCCTAATTTAGTTCACCAAACCATAAATATTGACGATAATATCAATGTCAATCACAAAAGTCAATGACACACAAATTCCAGAATTCAACACACGAAATCCAGAAATCAAAAAAGTCAATGACGCACAAATTCACCAATGCACAAATATCGATAAAGCTTATCAATGGAAATCACGAAAATTGGTGAAGCACAAATTCTAGAATTCATCTCAAGAAATCCAGAAATCACAAAGGGGGGAAAGACCTATCACAAACGGGAGCACAAGGCTCACCAACACGTGTATCACAAACGAAACGCTAATTCCATGGTTGCTAACCATCACAAATTGAGCCGAAGCTCCACAAACGGCCCGAAGACCATGGGTTGCTACCCCACCAATTTGAGTCGAAACTCCACAAAACGGGGTATAGTCTCCCTCGCAGACAAAGAGACATCGCACATTGCTAGTCTAAATCACAAAGATGATCGTCATGATCAACGAGAAGTGTCAATTACAGTAAGCTAGTAAATATATGAGCTTATCTTCATGTCCCATAACCACTAGCTTAACTTAAATATTTGCGAACAAGTTGTAGATCTCCACTAGGAAATTGTCACAAGAGATTCAATCGAACAAGTCCAAGAATTAACCGACGAAGTAAACGCAAGCGTTTCATACCACTTGTTTTACTAAGTCGTTTAATTAGATTTCTCATACGAGTGAGGTAAAGGTTTGTACATACTAATAGATTGGAAAACGGTTTAAGAAATGAGCTTTGTACTAAAATAGAGTTGAAATCATTTGAAGAAAGAGTTTTGATATTTATTACTAGTATAGAAAACCTTTATATTTTTAAAGTGACAAATCACAAAGAAGATTGTAGGAACAATCAATCACTAAAATTCACATACGAAAATGTGAATAAAAATCCAACGAAACCGATAAAGAATCCATTGAAATGGATATTCAAAAATCCCTAAAAAGGAGTCACCAAAGTCATAACAAATGATAACAACACATAGGAAACAACACGAATCGATTAAAGTTGGAAATTCAAACAACTAGGCGAAATAGGCAAAAATGCACCAGGTCGGTCGGCCGGCTATAGAGCTCGGTCGACCGGACCCTGTTCCACAAAAATTCTCGGAAAGCAGGTCGGTCGGCCGAACCCTGTAGTCGGTCGACCGGACCCTAAAACAGAAAGTGCTTATGCACTTGGAAGCAGGTCGGTCGGCCGGCAGCGTCGGCCGGACCTGTTTCCTGTCCCTTCCCAGCCCATCCAAATGAGGTCCAATTTCGACCAAATTGCATTCTCTCGAGCAACGGCGCTAAGGGTTTGTGCCAATCGACTACCCGACCCTATAAGCTCTTCGATGCATCTCCAAAAACATGATCAAAGATCAAAGCTATGATTTTTAAGGAATTGACCCCAAAACACTAAAAATTGGAATATTCACCAAATCAATCCAAACCAAAAGCAAATGCACACGAATAAGTGTTAGGAATTCATACCTAACAATCGAAGATAAATATAAGCATAGATGTGAGATAAAAATCTCACCTTTGAACCCAAATCAATGAAGGAGAAGCTTTAAAAACAAGCAAAGATCAATTCCTCTTTAATAACAACTCAAGAAGCTTCAATCTAAGCTTAAAAGAGAAACATTTCCTAAATTAGGTTTAGGAAATTTCTGAAATCAAAGAGAGAATGAGTTGGAGAAGAAGAAGAGAAAGCTTACCAATGGGTTCACTTGAGTTTGGAGCAAGAAGATGGATTTGCTAATGAAAACTAGGGCTTAGGATTTCCTAATTCTTTTTCTCTTCCCCCATTTTTGATGAAGCTTGAATGTATCAGGAAATTATGAAGTAATGAATAGGAGAGGAGATTGGAACTGAGCTAGTAAATGGGGTTATTGGGCTCAGCCCAAACCAAAGCCCTAAGTAAAAAGTAGCAAAAATCAACTTTCTCCAAACTTATCGAAGCTTATACTCAAAAAGGTCGCAAACGGCATTTTAAACTCAATAGGAGTGGTCCCGAGTCCAAATTCGACCGTATGCAAAAAGTAGCTTTTCGGACTAAATTCCGAGTATCGAAAAAATATTTAAATAAAATATTTAAATATAAAAATCAACAAATATGCGGGTTGTTACATAATCCCTTTTTCAAAGATAGTGCCTTTGGTATAGAATTGAATTGTCTTCTTCATTTGGTCAAACAAATTATCTCTCTTATCTTTTGTTCTCGCTAAAGCAAAGATGGATGTAGTAAAAGTGGTTTAAGCTCCACTTGTCTGGATCATAAGATTCAACTTTTCTTTTCTTAATGATTCTCAAAACCTCCAATCTTAACTTCTGCTCTTCGTATAGTTTAGAATCTTCAACAGTTCCATGGGAGAATCCAAATGAGTGTGGCTCTTAGGATCCTTTTTTGGACTTTCTAATTTTTCTAAGCATGGTTGTGTATGGTCTAAGGTAAGCTTGGAATAGAATCGGGTTAGAGGAAAATAAAGTCGGAAATTCAACAAGGGCGGAGGTTCGAGCCCTCCTTCTAGCGTCAAAAATGTTAACAAGAAATTTTGTCAATATCCCAGAATAGGATTAAGAGTGTAGAAAACCTCTGTGAAGCCACCTTTCGAATTAATCAAGGTAGATTAAAACTCCTTTGAATCCACCTTTCGAAATGGTCGAGGTGATTGGAACTAGTTCGACTACCTTTTGAACAGTTAAGATGGCTTACATCCCCTTCGAAATCTCCTTTCGAAATGGTTAAGGTGACAAAGGGTTGGGACCTAATAGATCTAAGGGTTTAAATTGAATCAGTAGGTTTCTACACTGTCACAACGTAACCTTTCGAATGGTATTAATACATGTAATCCATAACCAGAACCATATAAAAGCAACAGACTGTAATCAATGTATTCAGAGATGCCATGCACTTGCTTTATTATTAATTTCCTTGAATACAAAAGGTTTAAGTATTATAAAGAAATAAAATCCCCCATCTGATTTAAGAACTAGGGTTTACAAATTCAAGAAAAGAACAAGCCTCAAGTGAATAAAATCAGATCCCCCAAACGATATCCCTAGGGTCTAATTTATGGGCATAGGCTGGACTCTTTCAAATCAGTCCTTTCAACTTAGTCGAAAGGGTGCCTTGAAGTCCTCTCGTTGCTGCTAAATTTAGGGCGCCCTTCTACCTTCGCTTCTGAATGGGACTTGAGTGCTTTTAACTCCATCGGATGGTATGAATGGACCCTCTACTATGTTGTTGATGTGTTGTTACAAGTAGGAAAAGAAGTGGGCTTTCGATACTTTCAAAATATGCATCATTGGGGTTTCAAAAAAGTTGAAGCATAGTATAAGGTTTAGCTATGAAACGTAGCTTTCGAAGGCATCCTCATTGATCAATGCGGAACCCCATCTATTGGTGTTTGAGGAAGACTTAATGGTCATGTAAGCTGTCCTTTGTAATTGTGGATGGTTTCAATAGATTCGAAAAGCTGATCTACACTTTCGAATGGGTAGTTTTGGTCAACCATTCTTCTGCGGAAGGCAAATAAGGGCGACTGTTTCGAAAGGTTTGGCGCATATATGGAAGCATGTCATCCAATACCTTACAAAGGCGCTTCTTAACTCATACAAAACCTCCTTTATGCATGTGGAATCATCTATTTATAAAGGAATTAACTGGATCGAAAGGGCGGCCTCATTACCTTTCAACTTCTTCAAAAGTCCATTGCTCATCCAACATTTTGCTGAAGCATCCCTTCGACTCTTTTGAAAAGTTTTGATTTTGCTATCATACTTTGAGAATCCATCTTTTCTATTGTTTATGTTTTTGAAAAAGTTGAAGTGATTTCTATTGATAACAATATCCAAGGGTATTACTAAGTAGTAATGTCAAATATTACACATAACGATATGATATGAGATACACACATGGATATTCCTTTGGATTAACACCGGTACATATCTCATATCATATAATACTCACATAGATGTACACGGTCTAAGTCCAAAGAAATAAACACATGTGCCTTCAGGATAGAATAATACATGTATAATGTCTAAATAACATCAAAGAGAACATAGAGTCTTAAACGCAACGATAATATATATATAATAAAATAATGATACATAGTCTATGGGATGTAAAATATAGCTTAAATTCCCACTATCACAAATAGATACAATGAATCAAATATAAAATTCAATAATATACATAAATGGAATGATATATACATATAAATATCATATCCTCTATCTATGCCCAACATTCACAAACTGGTCATCTTGTCCCTAAACTTGAAATGTCTGGAACTAACCCAAGTATTATATAAATGACATATAGGTCAGACTACGTCTACAATATAGATGTCATAATAGCTTAAAATGATAATAGGTAAGGTATAATGGAGATAGCATAAACAGTATCAAAATATCCCGAACAACACCAATCGTAAAGCCATGTAGAAAAGCGTCTTTACCCATATAAGTCGGGTCAATAAAATATCATAAAACAATATCAAATGGGTGAATCATCCATACATTAAATCCTCATCAATTTATAAGAAATCACCAAGTGAAACAAGGCTATCACAATAATGCCCAACATAGATATAAATAGATATATAAACATTTCTGGTATGTTAATATAGTGGCATCACCTGCCTATGATAATATAATGGCCTAACCCGCCTATACAAAGATATTTCATATATATAATGTAAATCAAATCCAATGATGATGGGAATTGACTATACAATAAACATAAGGTCCCAAGTAAAGTCATATCATAACATATGGGTTACTCCATCCATAACTATGCATTTTATACTTATGTGAGGCTACCACTCCATGTAGAACCGAACCAGAGACCGATAGCTAACCACCTACTCCAAGAGCCTAAGGTTACCCACTCGGATCCTCTTCTACGGTCATCTGTTACCTTCACGGTAATCGCGACACATATCCACCAGTGTGCTCATCAATGCGAGGACTTCGATTAAAAACCCAGATCCTACCCTTATTGCAGTGGACTACTGGCTTGGGTGACAAAAAAGGGCAAGGGTTCAACACCTTATAATACACACTAAAATTCCATGATGCACATCAAATATAATATCCAATAAAGATGTTACAGATCTGGGGCATGACCTCATGATCGCCCCCCACCAAGGTGGATACTAGTCTGATCTGGTTCTCCCTAACTCTAAATACATATATAAGAGTAAATCATGATAGATAAGTAGATAATATCTGTTAAAATATATGGGTATCCCTCCTGACCCAACATCCATGAGTTTGCTCAACCCCGAGCATTACCTCACGTAAGTATAATCTATCATCCTTATTCTCGTCCTATGAGTGTCATCTACTTCCACTGAATAACCTAGTAAGTATCACATCGACGTCCCTGCTACAGTGTGTTACACGTGTGCTTATTTAGTGGATATGAATTACACTCAAATCACACTATATTTCGATATAATAATTCCTTGAATAATCGAAAAAATATTATCGAAAGTTCCACACTAGACAATATTACTAATCCGATTATTCAAATTTTTTGTCAGACATAAATGAAAACATATATAATAATCATACTAATTTTATAATGCATTCTTACACTATTTGAAAACAAAATAATATTTTCTATAATAAAATACAATATTGCATTATATTATATAAAATGATATCCAAATAAATATATAACATCATAAAATTAATTTATAAATTTATCATGTAATTTTCATAATCATTAATAAATATTATAAGAACATTTGATAATTTAAAATAAGAATTTACTAAATCTGTATAATTTTTGACTTAAATAACAATTTTATTAAACCACTTAATTTAATTATTAAACACCGTAAAATAGCTTATAAAATAAAATATTACTTATAATAATCATTTCATAATTTTCCATAATTAAATACTATTTATAAATAAATTTTAGAACTATGCAAATCAGTTTTCATTTATTCCAAAACCATTTATCACAATTTCCTAAACATTAGATTATATCTAAAATTCATGAAATTTAATTTGAAATCTATAAAATATGAATTAGAAATCATTTCTTATTTTACTAAAATTTTAAAATATTTTTAAATAGTTAATAAACTCAATTATCGTAATTCTTTTTAATATATGATCATTTTTTATTAATACGAGTATATATGCACGCCCAGGTGGGCCTGCAAATCACAAAGTGCATGCATTTATAGTTATACTCCTAAAAGTAAATTTGATAGTATCATAGTCTGCATAAACTAAGCCTAACGCAGCATTTGAGAAGACCAAAACAACTGAAGAACGGCCATGAACCAATTTCTTTATAATACTAAAGTTTTATTATTCGTTTCTTTTGTTTTAGTTTATTTTAAACTACTGGGAATTGAAATGATACTTGTACTTATACATCCATATGCTCTTTTAGCTAATACTGAAACATATTAAATGCATTATCACTTCACGTACAATGCACGTGCGATGAACGTGCGCAGAAGGAATTGGTATTATAAGACAATGTTGGTAAGATTTGTTTAATCTTACAAAATGACTTGATTTGTATAAAATGTTGCATTTTTTAAGTGCATACATGCACAAATAAACCACTTATCAAAACATGAATGAGACAAAGTTATTTACGAAATAATTAATTGGATAAAAGAGTAATCAAAACGTTACATCAATATGCAGAGAAATATAGTAGTATTAAAATTAGCATTTTTAATAGTTTGGAACTTAAAATACTTGTATCGTCTCTAATTTAAAAACTAATAAATCAACCCATTGACATATAATGAAATTTTCTTTTCAACTATGAAGATCGTACCTCACATGATACTCCCTTCATCGCAAACCCTCATTTCTTGTTGAAGTGACGTGCATAAAGAAAAATAACAGTAAATTATTTTTTCTCAAAAAAGTACAAATAATAAAATAGAGGAATTCATAACATTTTTTTCTTCCATCAATTTGGTTTGAATATAACTTCCACTAAACATTAACTGTGCATCTAAAAACAATAATTTAAGGTGCAAGGACATTATAAAAATTTATGCTTCGTCGGGTAATCTATATTACACATATTATACTTAAAAAAGCTTCACAGCTAATATTATAAAATATCCAATTATGAAACATGGAAGGAGGGGCTTATTCTACCATAAATCATTTAACAGTAGCGTATTGATCTACTATGCAATTTTAGCAGCATGCTTATACTCATCATGTGCAACCAATATCCAACAAAATGCATATCCATTTGAAATTAATAATTTAAAATATAAAACTTCACATTGAATATGTAAAAAATGGGAATTGTTTATACAGGCAGACATATACATAATCTGGATACACTGAAGTGAAAGGAAAGAGCGAGGCCGATACTGCATCAGATACATGCAACACACATAGGAGTACATTAAATCTTTATAAATAATATGGGGGCAACCAGCGGTACATCACAATAATACAATGCGATAGGTTTGAAATGAAATGTTTACAAAATAGTACTGCATACTGAGAATCCATATAATAATCCAAACAATTGTAATTTAACTCAGAGGTTCATGGTTTCATTGCCGGCGAATATATGTTATCTGTATCTAGGCGCAGAGTGTAACGACCTAGAATTTCTGTCATTTGAAATTCGTATATTTAATTGATTTTAAATATTCACGAGTTAATTTTATAAGTCGGATAACTTATATTTCGAATATTTGGATTTAATTGGATAATTAAATTGATAATTTAATATTTGAAATTACAGAAATAATTGGAATTTGATTTAAAATGGATAAAAATGATTTATAAAGTTGAATTAAATCATATTTGAATTAGAATGATGTTACAAAACTTTTAAAATCGAATTAAAAGTTAATTTGTAGAAATTGAATATTTTAATACTTAATTAACGAGTAAAAATAGTCATTTTTCAAACAGTCTCGGATTTCGACGAAACTAGTTTCATCGAATTCGTAATGTTATATTATTGTAAGATTTCAAATTTCGTGTCAATTTGTATTTACGGTTTGTCCGGGGCAAGCTAAAACGCGTAGAAAATCGTTTAAGTGAATTTTAAATTTAAATATTCGATCTGAAAACCTATCTTTCAAATGCGATCGAATTGGCTCTCGATATATATTCCATTGCGTTCGAAATAGGGATAAAACATTATAAACGGCTGGCGGCACGTTCGGTTTGGAGTTCGGAAAAAAATCGGATGAATAGTGTCGCAACATTTTCTATAAAAGGACGTTATAATCTTCACTTTGCATCAAAATCCTAGGGTTAGGGCTAGCCGCCACAAACAGTCTAATGGCTGATATTCTTCGTTTCTTTTTTTTTTTAATTTCTTCCAATCTATAGACAATTAGGAAAATACTTCAACTACAAACTTGAAGTCCTCGTCCAGCTCAACAAATCCATACGGCGATGATGGGTTTTCGAGTATTGTACGAGGAGAATTTGGGGCACGTTTGTCTCGACTTCAAACACATATTTCCATGCACATGTGCAACCGAGCTTCACGACATGGGGACCGGAGGTAGAGGCAAGGTGGAGCATCGTCGTGGTAATGGCCGATCATCTTCAAGATGCCCGAGGTGATCGCGAAAATTGAGGGCAAAAGGCGGCTATTGGGTTTGTTTCGTTCAAATTTGAATGGGATAGAGAAGAAGCAACATGCGGCCAAGATTGATGCAAGCAAAATTGATGGCTCTGATCACTTCTAGGTTAAAAATATAGAAATAGAAATTATTACATTTAAAATTCGTTCAAACTTTATAACGTCATAACTTCTTCATACGAGGTTGAAAATTCACGAAACAAATTGCGTTGGGTTCTTATTAACGATCACTACAGTATGGAGCTGAATTGGGATTTGTTTGAACTAGTGAAAATTTTAGTTGAAATTAAACGCTTGTTTAATTTTAATCAGAATAAATCGCTAACGCAATGACTACAAGCAATGTGAGTACAACTCATTCTTTCTGCTCACTGATATTTTTATATAAGTGATAAATAAATATTATTTATGATGATCGATGATGTTTGGATGATATATTATATATTTATTGGTATTTGGATATATACCTACCTAGTGGAGCAGATGACCTTATACGTTTCCGTGTATGAGCGGACGACCCTTTGTACGCACGTCTGCCTTGAAGCGGACATTGTAAACATATTCTAATATGTATATTTGTTTGCAGGTGCACCCATATTGGTTTACTTACAGATATTGATATATATGCCGTTATCATATTGATAAATGATGTTTGGATGCCATGGTTGATGTATTTAGTGCTTTTGCAGCACTGGGCCTATTTTTGGAATTTTAAAAATGTTAAAGTGATGGTTTTCAAATTAAAAGGATTTTCAAGAGATTTTGGAAATATTCGTTTTATTGAATTTTGAATTGTTAAGGAAATTGATTTAATTTAAATAAAAAAAAGTGAAAATTTTTAGGTTATAAAATTATGACTTTTGTGAAATATAACCAAAATGTGATTTTTGAAATAAGTAGTTGATTATTATGTGAAATAGTATAAAGTGAGAATTTTTGATTTATTATAAATGGTTGATATATAAGATTTGTAAAATTGATATTTTATAAATCAAAACAATGGGATTGTAAAGAAGTTTCAAAATTGTTAAAATGAAGCTGTAAATGGGTTTATAAGTAAATAAGATTGTTGGATTTATAAATTGATGATGTTATAAAAAGAACGATTTTGTAAATAAATGAATTATGAGTAATTTACTTATAATTTGGATTCTTGGCATATAAATGAAATAAATGGAATTGGTTAATAAAGGATATTTAAAAATAGAAGTTTTTATAAAATATAAATGTGATTTATAAACATTATTTTATAAATCCGAAATCGATTGAATTCGATAAGTTAATTATTATAGTTTATTAAAGGAGATATATCCGTGATTTTGGACAGTGGATAATCCTTTAATGAACATGTAGAAGCTATAAATTTGGTAAATGAATTATATCCACGATTTTAGACAGTGGATTATTTTTAATAAATGTGTAGAAACATTGAATTGGATTAAATGAACTATATTCACGATTTTGGACAGTGAATGATATATTGATTAAAATGGATATGCTTTGGAAAGTGAATAACCTTTTGAGTTAAATAAATGCTTTGGAAGTGATATTTTAAATGGAGTAAAATGATTTAAAGTTGTTTTAAAACGTGTCAAGTATTGAAACCATATATTTCAACATTCATTGTTGAAATAGATGTTTTCGAGAAATAAGGAAATGATGGACTATAACACTGTTGTTATAGTAAATGGTTTTCGAAAGGAAATGTTTTTGTATAGTATTAGGATTTATATATCTATCTAATTTTTGAATCCCTATACTATTGATTTTGGATTGTCGTAACGATGTTTTACGCAACATTTGTTTTGACCCAAATAAATGTGTTTAAGAGAATATTTTCCTTAAAAGAATAAACATATACTTAATCCTGATTTAAGTATATATAATATTTTCTAAGTGATGAAAATAAATTGAATTATGAATTACTTATTATTAAATAAGTATATGGAGATGTTTTCCAATATGAAGTGAAATGTTTTGTAAATATATCTTTTTAAAGATAATTTGAAGTAAATATTTGGCAAGTGATTTAATTAATAAAAAATTAATTAAAAGGCCCTAGTGACTGTTATGGTGCTAAATATTTGTTCGTTTGCTTTGATAGTTAAATAACTGGCTATCAAATTTGTCAAATTTTAGTTCCTCGACTTGATGTGGGTACTATTTAGTCGTACACTTAGTACGTAGCCTTCTGTGTAGCCTTGATTATCATTTGTGTTGAGGATGTTGATTCGTATAGTGCGGAGTATTACTCCAATCTATCGAGCTTCCTTCTTGGCCCGAAGGATAGTAAGTTGAAAGTTGGAAACGTGATAAGTCTATGAGAATTAGTTTATGTGTGAAGTTGAGAAATGCTTTTGCATTGTTGGTGCGAAGAGACCGGGATCAAATTTATCTGAAAACCATGTCGAACCAACGTATATGCGACGATTGTGTAGGTTGCTACTTGATGATATTGTTACTTCGGATTTTCGTAGCGGGGGATTGCTTATTGATCGTTTGGGGTTAAAATCCCAATATACATCCAGTAGCAGTGGTCTCTTCATTATGAAATATCCAATGCGAGGACTATTCGCTACTAATCCTAGGGATTTCTCGACAGGATGTGGTAGGGAAGTACCTTCGGTTTGTCCTGTTCTTGGATAACTTGTGTGGATGTTTTTCTGACATTGTATTTTGTTAGATTACGTATATTAGTTTTTACAAACGTACATCAGTGGTGGTGGGGAAGGCAACTTCTCTTAGCTTGACACCCTCCTTGAGACATATGAGCTTAAGGGTTGTATTTTTGTGGAAGGCAATTAGTATTCAATGGAAATGGCCATGTGGCATTCAAAGTGATGTGATTGTGATTGTGAAAGGTAATCGTTACCTCAGGCCTCATCAACCAGAAATTACCAAAACAAGGTCAGATGCAACAGGGCTAAGTGGGTCATTCCCAAGTAGGATATGACCGTCCTCTTTTAGATATATCTTTACACGCTATGACGTCGTATATCTTATTATTATGGCTTTATGCTAGAGGGGCCTCAGTAAAAGTCGGTAACGATCGAAGGATGACATATTCGGTACCATCTAGTTAAAGAGGTGGGTCAGTCTTGTATTGGTAGAGGGCAGATGTTTTGTGCCTCGGGACATCCATTTAGAGGTGTACCCCTTCGTAAGGTTGTCCCTTCACGTGGTCATTTATATGAAAATCCAAACTCCACTACGTACCTGCCATTTTGATTGTATTACCCAATTGGGCTATATGCTGGAATTTAATCAATGTAACAATTTCGTCTATGATTAATATTATTTGTATATGGTAGGCGCTACTATAATATAAGAGGATTTGATATGAAAGAAATGTTTTAGTTATCGTAAGGTAAAAACATGTCCGTGTTTATTTGTGGGCGCGTCTTACGAGATACTTTTATTTTGATAAAAGAAAAGTTTTGGTAATTTAATAAATTTAGTTGAGTGTGTTTCTCACGTTGGTTTACCAGACTGATCCAGGCGTTCTTCCTCTTCAATGCTCGGGTTAGACCGAGTATATTTAAAGGTCTAGATTTGATGCCTTTGGAGCTTTAGCAAGAGAGCTGGAGATCTTCATTTTCGTACATCCGTGTTTGTTTGATTATCCGCTACATTGCTTAGTTGTTTTAAATTACCGACATTTGTGTGGACAGATTATTATAACTGTTCAAGCTGATAACTATTGATTGATTGTTGAACTCTGATTGATGTATGTATATATATATACAGTTTCTGTTTTGTAAAGATCATTGATATGATATTATATGTTTTCCGTTGCGATGTGAGATTCTGTATTGTTCTGTCTTCTCTCTTTCTTCTCTTCTCTTCTTCTCTCTTATTTTATTTCTCCTGACTTTTTGTCAGTTTGTGCTTTTTGGGTCGGACATGTGTGGATTATTGTCGATTCAAAGGGTACAGATTTGCAGGTCGTCACACGTGGTATCAGAGCTTAGATTTTGTAAATTCCTACGCTTTGATGTATACTCATTATAGATAGGGACAGTAGCACCCTAGATTGAGTTGAGTGTATTATATATATGAGCACGTATTTGTTAGTGAATATAAAATATTTTATATCGTGTTTGCTTATCCGTTGAGCTGTTTGTGAATTCTGGTCGGTATATGGGACGCCATGTTATCGATAGGGATTTCCAAACACTTAAACGAGGCAAGTCGACATGGTATCATTTTAAATTGGGTAAATGAAATGATTTTACCTCGATTATATTTTATATATAAAGGAACAATTTTTCATAAATCATTAAGCGTATATAAATGAATTGTTTGGTTGTTTGAAAATGTAAATATATATAAGTTAATGAAAGATGTTTAAATAATCTAAATAAAAACAACAATTGTAAAAGAATATATGGAATTATAACTAATATGATTTACAAATGTGAAATAATCTTATATATAAGAATTAAAACTATATGAATACATTTATAAATATGAGTTATAAATAAAAATGAATTTAAACTAAGAATTTTGTTAAATTTGAAAATTGTTTTTTCAAAGTTAAAGATGTTAAAAATCTAAATAAGATGAGTAAATTTGGAATGATCTTATATAAGTAAAGTGAAATAGTGAAATTATATAAGTAAAAAGATTTATAAATGTGTATAAATAAAAGAATTTTTAAAAAGTATATAAAGCACTAAATTCACTACTGTTGCTGGAAAATAATAAGGGTGATGACTACAGCAGCATCAGTATCATTTTCGACTTTCTATGTGATGGATTTGCTTCCAATGGTAAATTGAAAATGAAAATTGAAGTTTTGTTTTGATAAACAAATTTGATTTAAAATCCAAGTTGTAATTGATAAACATAAGTAAAAGACTTATAATATGAAGTAAGAATTTACTTTAGTAAAGTTGAAAGAAATTTGAGTTAGTAAGTGAATTATATGATTTGAAATTTAACTAAGGAAGGTTAAATAAGTTGGATTAGATTTTAATTGGGTTTGAACTAGATTGAATTATATAAGTTATTGAAATGGAATTTAAACTTAAATGGTTAAGTGATTGTATAATATGAATTTGGAAGGTTGATTAAACCTATGCGTGAAGTGATTATACAACTATGATTTGAAACTATAAAAATGTGAGTGGAATTATACTTAGGTAAATGTTTGTGGAAGTTTTAACAAATAAGCGGTATAACTTATAAAATGAGAAAATGTAAGTAAAACAAATTGTTAAAATGGTTAGACAATTTTGTTAAGCAAAACAAATTCTGAATTTGGATAGTGGTTTAAAATTTGACTTATGTAAAAGTTAAATAAATTAAATTAGGAGTGAAACTTAAGTTATATAGTGAAAGTGAATGTAAATGAAGTTGAAATAAAATATAACTTAAGCAATTAAGTTGATTTTGGTATCGAAGTAAATTAATTAATAAAGGGAATTAAATGAATGTGAACTTGACTTATATAAAGAAATTCAACTTTAATTGTAAAAGTAAATCAGTGAATGAAGTATGAATTGAATGTTAATCAATCAAATATAAATGAATAGTTATGGAATGATAGATGTAAGTGTTAATTCATTTAAAGCTAATTAAATGTGTTAAACCATATTGAATATAAGCGAATTAAATTAATTTGGTTATAACTGGATATACATTGGTTGTTAGATGGTTGTTAGTTGATTGAATAGAAATACATTAAGTGTTAATGAAATTGAATAAATGAAATTGAAAGTTAAATAATCGAATCCAAATTGAAAGTGAACCAACTTGAAAAATGAAAGAAAAAAATTAGTGAATGTTAACTAATTGAATATGAATGAATGAATGTTAGTAAAAATAAATCCAATGTTAATGAATCAAATGTGAATAAATTGAAAATCAATTTAATAAATATTAATGAGAGAAGTGAATGTATATTGATTTAGTCATGGATGTTAGTTGGATGATAGTTGGTTGATGGTTGGATTTGTTGTGGTGATTGCATTTGCTATATTGGCGTATATAGTTGTTGTATTGATATATGTTGTATATTGACATTACTTTCATATATACGTGTTTCTCATTTGTTGTTGAGTGTTTAGTAGGTTCGTATGGCGCTTGCTTCGCATTTGGAGCACGTTTTCGCGCTAATTAGCCGTATATGCTTGCTAATAATATATAAGGTACATATCTCGGATTACATATCGTGCTTTTACATTTTTTTCCCTTCGGGATGCCTCATCCTCGATGATGAGATGTGTATATGCAATATATACATTGTTATTTTTCTTCCGGATCGAACCGCGTGAAGGAGACTATGGCGAATTTTTTTGATAATTTAAGGCATTAGAAAAATTTTGGGAAAATTGGAAAAATTTGTGAAGACTAAAGTTTGAGTTTTGAATTAAAATTTAAAAGATAGTAGTTGGTTTTGAAAAGAATAACTATGAATGAATTTGTAAACTTAGTAAAGTTTTATAAGAAGTTAAACTAATGGATTTTGGGAAAAGCTAAAACGTTTAAATAGATTTGATATAGTAAATTGTTTTGAAAAGTTAATTGATTTTGTAACTTTTTCTTACTTGGTAATTTCGAGGACGAAATTCTTTTAAGTAGGGGAGAATGTAACAACCCAGAATTTCTGTCCTTTGAAATTCGTATATTTAATTGATTTTAAATATTCATGAGTTAATTTTATAAGTTGGATAACTTATATTTCGAATATTTGGATTTAATTGGATAATTAAATTGATAATTTAACATTTGAAATTACCAAAATAATTGGAATTTGAATTTAAAATGAATAAAAATGATTTATAAAGTTGAATTAAATCATATTTGAATTAGAATGATGTTACATAACTTTTAAAATCGAATAAAAGTTAATTTGTAGAAATTGAATATTTTAATATTTAATTGACGAGTAAAAATAGTCATTGTTCAAACAATCTCCGATTTTGACAAAACTAGTTTCACCAGATCCGTAAGGTATATTATTGTAAGATTTCAAATTTCGTGTCAATCGGATTTACGGTTTGTCCGGGGCAAGCTAAAACGCGTAGAAAATCGTTTAAGTGAATTTTTAATTTAGATATTCGATTTGAAAACCTATCTTTCAAATAAGATCGAATTGGCTCTCGATATATATTTCATTGCTTTCGGAACAGGGGTAAAACATTATAAACGCCAGGCGGCACGTTTAGTTTGGAGTTCGGAAAAAAATCGGATGAATAGTGTCGCAACATTTTCTATAAAAGGAAGTTATAATCTTCACTTTGCATCAAAACCCTTGGGGTTAGGGCTAGCCGCCACAAACAGTCTAATGGGCGATATTCTTCGTTTCTTTTCCTTTTAATTTCTTCCAATCTGTAGACAATTAGAAAAATACTTCAACTAAAATTGAAGTCCTCGTCGAGTTCGACAAATCCATACGGCGATGATGGGTTTTCGAGTATTGTACGAAGAGAATTTGGGGCGCGTTTATCACGACTTTGAACACGTATTTCCACGCACATGTGCAACCGAGCTTCATGCCATGGGGACCGAAGGAAGAGGCGAGGTGGAGCATTGTCGTGGCGATGGTCGGTCATCTTCAAGATGCCCAAGGTGATCGCGAAAATTGAGGGCAAAAGGCGGCTATTGGGTTTGTTTCGTTCGAATTTGAACGGGATGGAGAAGAAGCAACATGCGGCCGAGATTGATGCAAGCAGAATCGATAGCTCAGATCACTTCTAGGTTAAAAAAAATAGAAATAGAAATTATTATATTTAAAATTCGTTCAAACTTTATAACGTCATAACTTCTTCATGCGAGGTTGAAAATTCACGAAACAAATTGCGTTGGGTTCGTATTGACGAGCACTATAGTATGGAGCTGGATTGGGATTTGTTTGAGCTAGTGAAAATTTTGGTTGAAATTAAACGCTTGTTTAACTTAATCGGAATAAATCGCTAACGCAACGACTACAAACAATGTGAGTACAACTCACTCTTTCTGACTCACTGATATTTTTATATAAGTGAGAAAAAAATATTATTTACGATGATTGATAATTGTTTAGATGATATATGATATATTGATTGGTATTTGGATATATACCTGCCTAGTGGAGCAGATGACCCTATATGTTCCCATGTATGAGCGGATGACCATTTGTACGCACGTCTGCCTTGAAGCGGACATTGTACACATATTCTAATATGTATATTTGTTGCAGGTGATAGGTTGGAGGGATCCAACTGAATTCCTCATCCGTATTGGTTTATTTACAGATATTTATGTATATGCTGTTATCATATTGATATATGATGTTTGAATGTCGTGGTTGATGTATTTTGTACTGTTGCGGCACTGAGCCTATTTTTGGAATTTTAAAAAGGTTAAAGTGATGGTTTTCAAATTAAAAGGATTTTCAAGAGATTTTGGAAATATACGTATGAATTGTTAAGGAAATTGATTTAATTTAAATAAACAAAAGTGATAACTTTTAGGTTATAAAAATTATGATTTTTGTGAAATATAACCGAAATGTGATTTTTGAAATAAGTAGTTGATTATTTTGTGAAACAGTATAAAATGAGAATTTTTGATTTATTATAAATGGTTTATATATAAGATTTATAAAATTAATATTTTAATTCAAAACAATGGGATTGTAAAGAAGTTTTAAAAGTGTTAAATTGAAGCTGTAAATGGGTTTGTAAGTAAATAAGATTTTTAGATTTCTACATTGATGATGTTATAAAAAGAATGATTTTGTAAATAAATGAATTATGAGTAATTTACTTATAATTTGGATTTTTGGCATATAAATGGAATTGGTAAATAAAGGAGATTTAAAAATAGAAGTTTTTATAAAATATAAATGTGATTTATAAACATTGTTTTATAAATCCGAAATCGATTGAATTTGATAAGTTAATTATTATAGTTTATTAAAGGAGATATATCCACGATTTGGACAGTGGATAATCCTTTAATGAATATATAGAAGCTATGAATTTGGTAAATGAATTATATCCACGATTTTGGACAGTGGATTATCTTTAATAAATGTGTAGAAACACTGAATTGGATTAAATGAACTATTTTCACGATTTTGGACAGTGAATGATATATTGAACAAAATGGATATGCTTTGGAAAGTGAATAAGCTTTTGAATTAAATAGATTTTTTGGAAGTGATATTTTAAATGAAGTAAAATGATTTAAAGTTGTTTTAAAATGTGTTAAGTATCGAAACCATAGATTTCAATATTCATTGTTGAAATTGACGTTTTCGAGAAATAAGGAAATGATGGACTATAACAATGTTATTATAGTAAATGATTTTCAAAAGAAATTTTTTTGTATAGTATTGGGATTTATATATCTTCTAATTTTTGAATCCCTATACTATTTATTTTGGGTTGTCATAATGATGTTTTACGCAATATACGTTTTGACCCAAATAAATGTGTTTAAGAGAATATTTTCCTTAAAAGAATAAACATATACTTAATCATGATTTAAGTATATATAATATTTTCTAAGTGATGAAAATAAATTGAATTATGAATTACTTGTTATTAAATAAGTATATGGAGATGTTTTCCAATATGAAGTGAAATGTTTTGTAAATATATCTTTTTAAAGATAATTTGAAGTGAATATTTGGCAAGTGATTTAATTAATAAAAGATTAATTAAAAGGCCCTAGTGATTGTTATGGTGCTAAATATTTGTTCGTTTGCTTTGATAGTTAAATAACCGACTATCAAATTTGCCAAATTTTAGTTCCTCGACTTGATTTGGGAAGATTTAGTCGTACACTTAGTACGTAGCCTTCTGTGTAGGCTTGATTATTGTTTGTGTTGAGGATGTTGATTCGTATAGTGCGGAGTATTACTCCAATCTATCGAGCTTCCTACTTGGCCCGAAGGGTAGCAAGTTGAAAGTTGAAAACGTGATAAGTCTATGAGACTTAGTTTCTGTGTGAAGTTGAGAAACGCTTTTGCGTTGTTGGTGCAAAGAGATCGGGATCAGATTTATCTGAAAACCACTTCAGACCAACGTATATGCGACGATTGTGTAGGTTACTTCTTGATGATATTGTTATTTCAGATTTTCATAGTGGAAGACTGCTTGTTGATCATTTGGGGATAAAATCCCAATACACATCCAGTAGCAGTGGTCTTTTCATTGTGAAATATCCAATGCGAGGACTATTCGCTACTAATCCTAGGGATTTCCCGACAGGATGTGGTAGGAAAGTACCTTGAGTTTGTCCTATTCCTGGACAACTTGTATGGATGTTTGTCTGACACTGCATTTCTATATATTAGGTACATTGGTTTTACAAACGTACATCAGTGGTGGCGGAGAAGGCAACTTCTCTTAGCTTAAACACCCTCCTTGAGACATATGAGCTTAAGGGTTGTATTTTTGAGGAAGGAAATTAGTATTCAACAGAAATGGTCATGTGGCATTCAAAGTGATGTGATTGTAATCGTGAAAGGTAATCGTTATCTCAGGCCTCATCAACCGGAAATGAACAAAACAGGGTTGGATGCAGCAGGGCTAAGTGGGTCATTCCCATGTAGGATATGATCACCCTCTTCTAGATATATCTTTACATGCTATGACGTCATGTATCTGATTATTGTGGTTTGTATTCTAGAGGGCCCTCGGCAAAGGTCAGTATCGACCGAAGGATGACATATTCGATACCATCTAGTTATAGAGGTGGGACGGTCTTGTGTTGGCAGACGGCAGATGTTATGTGCCACGGGACGTCCATCTGGAGGTGTACCCCTTCGGAAGGTAGTCCCTTCACCTGGTCATTTGTATGGAAATCCAAACTCCATTACGTACCTGCCATTTTGATTGTATTATCCAACAGGGCTATATGTTGGAATTTCAACAATATAACAATTTCGGCTATGATTAATATTATTTGTATATAGCAGGCGCTACTATAATATAAGAGGATTTGATAAGAAAGAAATGGTTTTAGTTATCATAAGGTAAAAACATGTCATTGTTTATTTGTGGGTGTGTCTTACGAGATACTTTCATTTTGATAAATGAAAATTTTTGGTAATTTAATAAATTCAGTTGAGCGTGTTTCTCACGCTGGTTTAGCAGGCTGGTCTGGGCGTTCTTCCCTTTCAATGCTCGGGTCAGACCGAGTATATTTACAGGTCTAGATTTGATGTCTTTGGAGCTTCAACAGGAGAGCTAGAGATCTTCATTTTCGTACATCCGTATTTGTTTGATTATACGCTGCATTGCTTAGTTTTTTTAAATTATCGGCATTTGTGAGGACATGTTATTATAACTGTTCAAGATGAAACTATTGATTGATTGTTGAACTCTGATTGATGTATGTGTGTATATATATATTCTATTTTGCAAAGATCAATGACATGATATTATATGTTTTCCGCTGCGATGTGAGATTCTGTATTGTTCTGTTTTCTCTCTTTCTTCTCTTCTTCTCTCTTCTTTTCTTTCTCTTGACTTCCGTCAGTTTGTGCTTTTTGGTCGGACATGTGTGGACTATTTTCGATTCAAAGGGTACGGATTTGCGAGTCGTCACACTGAGCTTTAGATGTAACAGTTTCCATTCCTATATTTCGTTGATTTATGACCTATTCTTCGTAGCATCAATGTAGGACATGTTATCATTCTCCTTCTATATTGATTCAATTTTGCTGAAGAACGTAACAATGCTAACACAATGTAAAGACAAAATATAAGACTTAGAGGTATAAATTTAACAAATATTACAGGCGAATATATTGAATCAGAGTGAAAATCAATTGTGATTTATTTTTTTGACAAAACTGTATAGTTTAAATGGACGCTGTAGAGAAACAAGGTTAAAGGAGCATGAAAATTAAGGCAAAGGGATTTTGGAAACCCCAAAATTTAAATGCAGTGCCATATTTTAAAGAACGACGAACACAACACTAATTCACACTATTTAATATGAAAGTAGAATGCAGTCGATTTCTCTATAGCAACCTCCTATCTATGAGACGGTTCAGGTTATCTCCCTTGCAATTCTATGAGTGAGAAATGAGGTAGTTTTAGTACACTTATTCACATTCTAATACTTTTTGCTACCTCAATGGTAAGCAAGTACATTGATTGTTGCTTAATCAAGGAAGACAAAAGCTACATGATATAAAATTTGTTTTGCAACATGATGACTATAAGTACTGTGTCCTTCTGTTATCTAGTATACAAAACGACCAAACTTTTATCATAGTAGTCCAACATATATATAAGTACAGTATTTTACTTCTATATTCATAATTCATCTCAACATTTATTTTTTTGTTTTATTCCTCAAAACAATCACGGGTTAGTCCAACCAGGTTAGCTTTCACATAACTTTTGAGTATTCAAAATAATCAAACAATCTTTACTACTAACAAAACCCATTGTACTATGGATTGATTTATTAGTCATGACTAATTTTTTTTAGACCTAAAATTGACTAAATAACATTATAATTGTTAGAGCCCAAGATTTATCTGCTAAATTATTTCTCATGACGAAAATAAAACAAAAGAAAAAGGATTAAAAATTAAATTAACAACTTGTAGCTAGCCTGATTGAATGAAAAGCTAAAAAAAGGCAGTAAACATATACTTTGCATCCAGGCCTAAGTCAATTATGAAAGACACTAACGAATTAAGAAGCAAATTGCCATCACTAAACATAGAGGTACATCATATCCTTTTATATACACTACACTAGATTTTTTTTAATACACGTAAGATTAATGGGCATATTTCTACAACGTAACCTTAAATGTTCTGATTATGATATTTAAGGTTATGACATATATAAAATCCAAAGGAAGAGACGTCATGCATAACATTCAGTTGATATAAACAATCCATTATCAACAATCTCAATAACCTCGTGCCTAACCGAGGAGCCCATGTTATCTGATAATATTTTATGCAATTCAAGGAGCTCATGTTATCCACCAACATAAATTCAAAAAAATTTGAAAAAGCTCAAAGTTATCAATCAATAGCAACAAAAATAGCACGAATTCAATTGTAATTCATACATTGTTAAGGAACTCGAATTCTACTTAGAAGTCAAAGAAATTATTGAAAATCAATGGGTACTTACCTGAAATTGAAGTTTAATGGATATTGGATAAAAATGATCGAGCTTAATTATTTATCTACATCGAATAAGTAAATCCAAGCTAATGTTATGCGTAGTCGATTGGTCAACAATTGAATTTCGAGAAGATATTAGATCAGGAATTGTAGTTTAACGGACTGACTCAATAATCTATAATCGATAACTAAAGTTTGAGAAGACATTAGATCTGGAATTACAGTTTAATGAACTAACCCCGAGTGTGCATTCGTGCAGGTGCAAAGATGAGGAAACTGATTTAGGCATTTTTATTATCGGTGAAGAAAGAGAAATAGGTTAATTTCTAATATTGGGAAGAACGGCTGAAGAGAGATTCAGAGGAACAAAAAGTAAAAAAATAAGGGTATTATCGGTATTTCAAAAAGATACCGTGCATTTTGTATTCATGGAATTCTCATTATTAATAGTAGAGATTATTAAAACCAAATTTAGGTAAATATTTCTCCAAAATAATATCAAAAATTTATAATACATAATCTATATTGATTAAATAAATTTATTATCAAATATTATTATTAATATAACTTAATAATTTTTATTAATAATTTTTTTTTTAAATATGGATATGGTATATGCGACTAGTGGCGCCACCGGTCGACCGTTAGTGGTCGATCGGTCGTGCATTACGATGCCAGAATCGATCAGTATTGGTCGATTTTAGAGTCCTTCACCCCAATGCTTTCCTGTTTTCAACTCAAACTCGATATGCATATGTATATTCATCTATATAACAATCCAATCAAATATATATGATGAATTACATGCATTGGACATAGTTCGGGAGTAAAATACTCACCTAACACTGCTCTTGCTTCTTCTCTTCTTCTTTTTCACTATATCAAACCTCTGTACCTTGAAATCATAATCAAAACTCTAACTTCTTTATGGCATAGGTGTAGATCGATGTTGAGATGCACATAGTTGAATTCGATATTTTAATGTAATTTATTTGATTTGTTTTGGATTTACAAGTGAAGAGATTTTCAGGACTTATTTTCTGAAGTAGAGAATGGAAAAATAAAGAAAGGAGACATGAAAAGTTTAAGTGTGGAGATAAATCTAGACAGAATTGTCTTGAAACAAAAGTTGGGCTTAGGAGTTGCATAAATCCCAAACCATTAGATTTCTTTCCTTGTTCTACAAGCTATATTTTATTTTTATACTCAAACCACTACTAATTCCCAAATAAATTATATTTGCTTCAATTAGGCAATAACCCATCGTTATGAAATTTTATAGAATTTTATTCCCACAAATTTTTTTCATTTAATTTTTTTTACTCAAATAGGATATTATTATTATTTTAGCAAGACTAGCCGACTTTATAGTAGACCGTGCCACTATATTAAAATATAAAACAGATGTCCTGCACATGCATAAAACCGCTATACATGATTTTATAGTGGTCATACCACTTAATATAAAAAACCATTAGTTGATCATGCCACTTAACATATAAAATCATTAATCGCTTTTGACACATTTAAAAATCATTTTAAACTCAAAAGTATTGTCAATATTAGTTTAAATAATTAAATTTTACATTTTCTTAATAATCCATAATCTTCAAATTAATTAACCTCTAAAATACTTCACTCTAAAGCTCTTTAATACTTCCCAATAAAATTTAGATTCCAACAATTAGTATTCTATTATCTAAATTCCAATATTTACAAATAATTCGAAATCAATCATATTTAACCTTTAAAATTCCGTTTTAATTAATTAAATCGCTATTATTAACTTTAATTAGTTGCTTCTCGACACCGACTTGTTACAATATAACTACAGATGACAGATATAATTGTTTATTACTTAACTTTTCAAATCCTCCCAATAAGTTATGGTATCTTCGTCCATGATCATCATTTCCTGCTTTCTCTTTCCAACCTCTATCTTTTGTTTCTCAATGTTTGCAAAGTACACCAAACTTCTATCCTCTTCTTGGAGTGATCCTTTATTCATCACTTTTCTTCTCGAACATGGATGGTGAAGCGTACAAACTAGCATCCAAAGCTATTGTAATCGAGCTCTTCTTTGCGCTTTCCCATTGAAAAACCTAACTTGTCTCTTTGTAGGCTCCATGTCATATTCATCACTACAACCGTCCTTAGAATCCTACAATATGCTATCATTTTTTTTGTCAAGACTGGAACAAAATCCAGATTTTTGGGTTTACTTCTTCATCACTTTGCTTTTCAATTAGATGGATTACAACATCTTAGCGTTCTTAAAATTCCATTTCGTATGTTCAATGAGTCCGTCGTAGCAATTTCGAAATTGGTAATAATAAGGATAAAGATGATTCTTGTGCAGAGAGAGCTTGAAGAATTCACGATTAGCTCTATCAAGCTGCATATATATACACATACCAACTCAATACTGGGAAATGTTAAGAATACTAAATTATATGAAATATACCAAGTTCACCTCCCGTTCAATGCCCCTTGGATAAATTTTCCTGATTTTGTATATCCGAGATTCATAAAAGATGGTTTGTTGACTAATCTTTCCTAATCATCCTCTTAATGTTGAGTGTGTGCACGCATTCTCATCGTATGCTGCTTGTTGTAACGTTTTTGATATCTCAACCTGCAAATTTTTGACCTTTGCTCATTACCATGAATCGAGTCTTTGGAATAGTAGGCCCAACAGTAAGGCAAAAGTCTTCATCGGAAAGCCACGTTGCAGCGATGAGATGCTCAACGAATGATGCACTCCCCTTTAGTATACTACGGTCGAATTCAAAATCATCAACATTTGAAATATTTATTTAAGGGAGATGGTGAAAACATAGCTGTAGTTAGAAATTTGTGAGTGGCTGTAATAGATATTTGTATGTAGATGGTTTGTAGAAATAAGAACAGAAAATTATTGTCAAAGACAAAAAATTTCAACATTTTAATCTCAAAGACAGATCTTCGGTATTTTATCATGATAAACAACTTTCTTTAAGTATCAGTTCTTAGTTATTGACAGCAGTTTTTAGATATCAGTTTGTAGTTATCGATGACAGTTTTTAAGTATCAGTTTTTAGTTGGATAGCGGTTTTGAAAGAATGTTTGTGTTTATGAATAGTTTTGAAAAAATATTAATTCTTTTAAATAATTTTTAGAAGAATGTTTGTACTTGTGATTAAATTATTGAGCTCGTGTTTTTGAGGCTAAAAATATACGAATTTTTATTCTTTAAATTAATTTTCCAACTAAGAATTTGTGAATAATTTACATTTAGAATTGGGGCACAGAAGAAAATGGGGAAAATATGATCATTTGTTTTGGCAATTTCAAGACTGAAATTTCAGACCCTGAACCGACGTCTGAACCGATGTGGAGTTGGAGATGGCTTTATATGTATGGGAAGACAAAGAAATGATGGTGCATACTGATTTCTCTCACTTTCAAATACATTTCAGTATGGACCAAAAATTCGAATGAATTAATCAAAATAAATTGAACAATCAAACAAGAAGAATGCTGCATTTACTTCATTCAACAATCAATAATTCCAATAGACAAAAAAAAATGGAAAAAATAATAATAATCACAAACCAAAAGCATTCATCAAGATTATCAAATTTTGAAACATACCCGAACCAATCATTGAACCCACCAACCACATCCACCAATCAAAAACAGACCTTTCACCCAATTTCCGATTTCCAATCGCCATGAACATTACATTCAGGAGCATAGAAATCATTCCTTTCAAGCAGATTCTTAACAAAATCGTGATACGAAACACTTTTACCCTCTTTGTTTTCTCCTACGCTGGACTCCGACACCGTTTTGGGCGGCAGAAAACACAAACGGCAGCCATGAGCAAAATCTTCGTTGTAAGGAAACGGAGGAGGAGGCGGCCTGCTTCTTCTCCTCGACACGGCTTTATCCAAACTTATAATCGGAGACATGATCAGATTCTTCGCTCCTTTCAGCTTTCTTTCGAACCCAACTTGAATTTTCTTCTTCTTCTTGATTTTGGGCTTCTTCTTCTCGGATTCATCTTCTTCGTTTTCGGAATCGAGTAGAAGCGCTGGGCTACTTGACATATAATGGTTAGGGATTCAGCCACAGAAAGTGAACAGGTTTTCTGAAGAAAAATATTTTTTTTTCTGCTCTTCTTTTGAAGAAAGAGGAAAGAGGAAGAAACTAAATTTTGTGGATTTTGTTGGGGCCAGAATTTACACACGGAATAGACAAAGGATGACGTGGCAGTTGCGGTTTTCGTCTTTATTTATGGGTTGCCCACTATCATTTCATAATAATAAATAATGTTGCCATTTAGAAATCGATGATAGCGCTTTTACACATTAATCGATGTCCATAACGCGGCCGAGATGCACGTGATTTTGTAAGTGTTTTTATACGACTAAAATAGACAATTTTTTAATTTATGCAAATTTTAAAAACTTATTAAAAAAATAGTCCACTTATTGCCACGTGAGCGTCAAGCGTATTGGCGGGATTTCAAATGCCGTCAATACATTTTCTTCTTTTAAAGTAGTTTACTGCATTTGAGCGAGGCATTTGAAATGACACAAGTACGTATGGTACTGATGTGACACAAAGTTGTTTATTTTTATAATAAGTTATAAAACTGATCTAAATTTGTATTTAGTTTTTAAAATTGGCATAAATTTAAAATAAAATTCAATTAAAATTGAACCGGCTGTTTGAATACAAAATAAAATATAACAGATGGTACAGCAGATTTGAACTTTGGATCTTTTTATCTTTAGACGAGACATGGAAATCAGAAGACAATCCAATAACCGAGATGTATTATATCACAAATTATGTTCTAATAATTTGTGAAAAGAAGTCGGTCATCATAATGTTTGATGCAAATGCAATAAAATTAATGATATTGTAGGCTATTATTGTAAAAAGAAGTCAGTCATCATATTATTTGATGCAGGTATTCCAACATGTGTTGCAAGTCAAAGGTATATTAGGTGCATGTATATTAACATGTTTTGCCAATAAAAAGTAGGATAATAAAAAGTAGGATGAACAGTGTTTCAACGAATTATGTTTCAATGAACTCGCACGTTTTGTTGGATCATAGTGGAAAATTGAAGCTTAGTTATAAATAGAATGACCAAGTGGATAAGTTGAAACATGAAAAACAAAAAACCTAAAGCAGAAGAATAATAAAACTAGTTAGGCAAGACGACATAGAAACATCATATCTTGATTTTGCATCTAATGGTTCCCCATGGATGGAGGTGAAGTAATCGGCGCGACCAAGTAGATTCGTCCTACGACGTAACATCTCTCATTTTGAGATTCAAAAATAAATGTTAATAGTGTTGCAGTAACAATCCGAAATTTAAGGAGAAATTAATATTAATTATAAGTGAAAAGAAATAGTGTTTATAATTAGAATTCGTTGAAATTTGTATTGAAATTAATTGACAGCAGATTTATTGAAACGAGCGTTACAGCACGTGCTTCCTCCGTGATGTTGGTACGCACTTCGCGTGGGATGTTTTTTCTATAACAAATTGTATATGTTTAGCTCGTTCATAAAAATATGATTTACATAAATATTTAGTCATTTTTACGTTAAAATGATATCCCGTTAGTTTTAATTATTCTTTCTAAATTGCAGCATCTATTTTTTTGTTAGTTTGAATTTTCATTTTTATTGTTAATTAATAGAGAAAAATTTAACTTTTTATTAGTTTGAAATTTTATTTCGATTACTAATTAATAAAGAACGACTTTGAAAAGAAATTTTATTTGTTAGATCTTATTTTTAAGTGATATTGAGATTTCAATAATATTTGTAGATAAGCATTTTGAATTGACAAAGAAAACTTATGTATTAGATCTAATAAGTGGTATTAATATTTAATAATATTTATAAAAAGGCATTTTTGGTAGTTTATATTTATACCAAAAAAGTGTGACACCAAAGTTATTACAACTATTAGTAAAGATGTTTCAATTAGAAAGGGAAAGAGAAATTAAATTGCAATGATTAAGTTTAATGAAAAAACTTGCATTTGTATCAAAATGGAATGAACGTTTTTGTGACGACCCGCCTTTCATTCCACAGTAAGACGCATCATCATTAAGAAAGAAAGGAATAGAAAGGAGAAAAGATAGAGAAGAAAGAACTAAACAACATCAGAATCTCACAGCAGAACGAATAAAATATATTAGTCGCATAATTATTACATAATATACAACATCTATCAAAGTTACATAGCTTACACATCACATGTTAGACCGTTATAAAGACCTGTCTAATCATTATAACTCAAGTGCAACACAGAGATACAGACACAAACACTAGCATAGCAGAACCATAATATCTATATTCGCTGAAGCCTCCTGCTCCAAATCTCATCCAGAATTCGTCAAAGCTAACCTGAATCACTTGGCTACTCGTAAAAATTTGAGTACCCAAGAGTTTAATAAAAAAGAAAATAAACTCTGGGTCAGACATCGGTCTGGTGTGAGTAAACGGGTTAAAGTTGCTTAACTTTGAAAATCATTTGAAAGAAAATGTATCTCGTAAGACTTCCCACACATAAACGTGGAAAAGATTTACCTTACGATAACCAAAACATTTGATAGGAAATCCAGTGATATTATAATAGTGTCTAGGGTTTTCAAGTAAAATAGAAAATAGCTGGAATGCTTGCATCTCATGTTCCAACATAGTTGGACACAATCAAAACGTACGACACTTATTGGATATTGGATTCCATACAATGGCATGGCAACTGGGATACCGCCTGTCATAGTACCTGGTCTAGATTAGAGTACCGAGGATCCATCCTAAATCCCCCGCAACACAAGGCCGAAACCATCTCTTACCGGATAGTCCTGAACAAGACAACCCCGCAGTTGGCATGCGATTCCAACTGTACACTAAGCCGATTATAAAGGGACCTCTAGACAGAGGAAAATATCGTCCTACCTGAGAGCGACCCACTTAGCCTTGTTGCACCTCCCCTGTTTTAGCCATTCCCGGTTGACGAGGCTTGAGGCTGCGATTATCTTTTTAGGACACATCTATTTTAGAATGCTCATCGTCCTCCTGATGATGTTCTGAAAGCATTCAATCCATACAAGTTCTTTCCGAATTCGAACAAAACTGATGCAAGCCAGTCTAGCACGAAGGTCCTAGGTCATTCACGGCCTAACGAGAAGGATGATGAAGTACATAACAACTTACGACCTAACGTGCTAAAGAAGGAAGCACAAGGTAAAAGGCCGTGTGCTTTAGGTCGCTTGTGACCTAATTCTATCTGCAAGCTAGGCTCACGACCTAACAAAATCACGACCTATCAATCCACGAGCTATCGAGATGAGCAATGTAACACCTTGTAATGCTTTAGGTCGCTCAGAAGTAAGTCACGAGATCTTGGGTCGCTGAGATGTCTTAAGTCGTTGAAGGTCGCTGCAGAAGAAGGTCGCATGAAGATCTTTAGGTCGCTTGTCAGTAAGTCGCGCCATGTTGTAACCGGGTAAGTCGTTTGTATATAAGTCATAGGTCGCGGCCTACTGTGTTGTATGTTGTTGTGTTGTACATATAGGTCGTAACTCGTATGTTTTTAGGTCGCGTGGATGTGTTGTGATGTATATTTGATTATGGCGAGAGTGTTAGATCGTTAGCGACCTAAGTTGGGTCATGTGTGTTGTAAGGTCATTAGGGGTCGGGTCATTTGTAAAGAGGTTGATTTTGAATGAAACTTTGCTTGAGTGCTTTGTGCCTCTTTGAAATTGGTAGTTGAGTGTGATCTCCTATCTCCACTTTCGGTTATTCGAGTGCGCTCGAATCAATGATTGTTGAAGCCAATTCATGGTATCAAGTGCGCTTGATCAACGTTCGAAGAATTGTAGATCTTCTTTCACGGTATCGTGCGCGATCAACGTGTCGAAGATAGCTAGAATTCGATATCTTTGGAGATCAACGAATTTGGGCATTTTGGTATTTTCAATCCATCGATTTATATTGATTCATCTAATCGTTCTTCGATTAGTTTGACACGAAATCTTCATTTCGTCGTCAATCCGTAATATCCGCTGCGTCAGTTTTGGTATCAGAGCTAGACTTAGCCAACCATAGCTAAGCCGAGTCTTGGAGCCAAGGAGTTTGAAGTTTGGTGTTCATCGTGTTCATCGTGAAGTTGCAACAAGTTGGGAGTTTTTGATCCATATCATTTTGGATCAAAGTTCGGAAAGTGTTTGAATTTTTTTCTCATTGGAATTTTTGCACGCCAAAGTGAAGTTTGACTTAGGCCGAGACGAGCTAGTTGAAGGCCGTGCATCACTTTATTGTTCAAGGCCGAGAGTAGAGCCGAGAGTTTGAAGTGTTGAAGATTGTTTGATTAATCATGCCTCCGAGAAGAGCTAATCGTCATCAGAATGTTGAAGATTTGTGTAAACGAGAAGATGCCGAACAGATGGAACAACGCATTAGTAATAAATTCAATGAGAAGTTGGATGAAGGCATTGGTAGATTGGAGAAATTGATGATTGATATGGATCAGAGGAGAAGGTCGCCAATCTCGAACCATGGAGGAAACAGAGTTTCACCATCGGTGAGGGAAGCGAGAAAGGTGTCGCCCCAATCTTTTAGAGAAAGAAGAGAAACATCAATTTCATCGAGAAGAGATCACCATGAATATAGACATGAAGAGAGAAGAACTCCACGTGAGTTTGAAGATGAGCCATATTGAGATGAAGAGAGACATAGTAGAAGAGACATGCGTGATCGAAGGGATGTTGACGGTCGAGATCGATATAGATGTACATTTGATTTTGATGAAGATGGTGATAGAGCTAGTTTTCATTATCGAGATCGAGACCAAGTTCTAAATTCTTATCGAGATGTAGAAGATGGGCGACGTTCAGAATCGGGGATGAAGATGGAAATTCCAGAATTCAAGGGTGGAATGGTTGCCGAAGAATTTTTGGATTGGTTGTCTAATGTTGAAGAAATTTTTGACTTCAAAGAAGTTCTTGAGAATCGAAGAGTTAAGTTGGTTGCTACTCGTTTGAGAGATAGAGCTTTAGCGTGGTGGCAGCAAACTAAACTTACACGGGAGAGAATGGGGAAGTCAAAGATTGAATAATGGGAGAAAATGAAGAAGTTGATGAGAGCTACGTTCTTGCCATATAATTATCAATCACTCATGTATCAAAGGTTGCAGAATCTGAGGCAAGGGACGAAGACTGTTAATGATTATGCGGATGAATTTTATCAACTGATTGCTCGAAATGACATTATGGAGACAGAGGAACAACTGACTGCTAGATTTGTTGGAGGATTGAGAATGCAGATCCAGGACATGGTGAATATGTTTGATCCGAGATCTGTTGCAGAAGCACATCAGAAAGCATTTGCCTGGGAGAAACAAGGGAGACGAGGAGGTGGTGTGTTTTCAAGTTACAATACTCAGAACAAGGGTGTTAGTGGGAGTTCCAATGTTCCTAAAGTTGTCAGTAAACCAGTTGTGAAAGAAGTTGAGAAGGCAAAGGTCAACAACAGTTTCAAGTGTTATAATTGCCAGGAAGTGGGTCACAAGAGCAATGTCTGAAACCGAAGAAGCGAGCAATGATTGCTAAAGCAGAAGGTGAGGATGTTGGTGAAGATTATTCTAGTCCAGTGGAGGAGGATGAACAGGATATCGCGTCAGTGGATGAAGGCTGTAATCTAATGACGAGGAGATCTTGTTTGACACCGAAGCAGGAAGAAGAAGCTAGTTGGTTGAGGAGTAATATCTTTCAGTCGACATGCACTATTCTGGGGAAGGTTTGTAAATTTGTGATTGACGCGGGAAGTTGTGATAATATCATTTCTACTGAAGCTGTGAGAAAGTTGAAGTTGAAGACGGAGAGACATCCAAATCCTTACAAGTTAGCATGGTTGAGAAAAGGAGGAGAAGTGAAGGTGGATAGGCGAGTTCATGTTCCATTTTCTATTGGGAAGAAATATAAAGACGAGATCTGGTGTGATGTTGTGGAGATGGATGTTTGTCGCTTGCTTTTGGGAAGACCATGACAGTATGACCGAGCAGTGCAGCATGACGGTCGAACCAATAGCTACAGCTTTATGTTTGAGGGTACTAAGATTATTTTAGCTCCAAAGAAGAGACAGCAAGGGGAAAGCAAATCAGAAGAGATTGAGGAACTGAAAACTTTGTTGACTTTGAAGAAGTTTATTGAAGAAGTAGAGGAGAGTCCAGAGGTATTTTTGTTGATTGGACGTGAAGCTACTGAATCTGTTGAAGTTCCAGAGGAAGTAAAACCGGTATTGGAAGAATTTAGAGATGTTTTTCCTGAAGAGTTGTCAACGGAGTTACCACCGTTGAGAGATATCCAACATCAGATTGATCTTGTGCCAGGGGCAGTATTACCACACAAGCCACATTACAGGATGAGTCCTAAGGAGCATGAGGAACTGAGAAGGCAGGTGGAGGAGTTGTTAGAACAATGGTGTATTCAGGAGAGCTTGAGTCCATGTGTCGTGCCAGCTTTATTGGTACCAAAGAAGGATGGGACGTGGAGGATGTGTACGGACAGTCGGGCTCTAAACAAGATCACCGTGAGATACAGGTTTCCTATGCCGAGGTTTGATGATTTGATTGATTAGTTGAGTGGGGCTGTTATATTCTCGAAGATTGACTTGAAGAGTGGATATCATCAGATTCGTATTAGACCGGGTGATGAGTGGAAGACTGCTTTTAAAACTAGGGAGGGTCTATACGAATGGCTGGTTATGCCGTTTGGTTTGTCAAATGCTCCTAGTACTTTTATGAGGGTGATCAACCAGATTTTCAGACCATTCATTGGGAAGTTTGTAGTAGTTTACTTTGATGATATTTTGATATATAGTGGAAGTATGGAAGAGCATGTCCAGCATTTGCGTGAAGTACCGTTGATTCTACGACAGGAGAAATTTTATGCTGCAACGAAGAAGTGTGTGTTCATGACGCACAGTGTTTTGTTTCTGAGATATGTTCTGTCGAAGGAAGGCATTCAAGTGGATGAAAGTAAAGTGGAAGCTGTCAGGAGTTGGCCACAACCCAAGACAATTACTGAAGTAAGGAGCTTTCATGGATTGGCATCTTTTTATCGAAGATTCATTCCACATTTTAGCAGTGTAATGGCAACTGTAACCGATTGCATGAAAGGAAAGAAGTTTGCATGGTTAGAGGAAGCAGGGATTGCTTTTGAAAAGATCAAGACACTATTGACATCAGCGCAAATTCTAGTTTTACCACATTTTCAGTTGTTGTTTGAGTTACATACTGATGCTTCGAAGTTGGGATTGGTAGAGTATTGAGTCAAAAGGGAAGACCAGTTGCTTATTTCAGTGAGAAATTGTCTGGAGCCAAGTTGAGATGTAGCACTTATGACGTGGAATTTTACGCGATTGTTCAAGCTGTGAAGCACTGGAGACATTATCTGTTTCAGAAGGAGTTTGTTCTTTATACGGATCATGAAGCTTTGAAGCATTTGCAAGGGCAGGACAAAATTTCAGCTAGGCACGCTTCATGGGTCGCGTATCTGCAGCAGTTTACTTTTTTTGTGAAACACAAGTCAGGGGTGCGAATCGTGTAGCTGATGCTTTGAGCAGGAGAAATCATTTGTTAACAACAATGAAGGTTGAAGTGACAGGATTTGAGCTATTGCCAAAATTGTTTGAAGAAGATCCTTACTTTACAAAGATTGTTGAGAAAGTCAAGGATGGAAATACTGATGAGTTTATATTGGTGGATGGTTTCCTGTTCAAGGGGAATTAATTATGCATACCAGAAGGAAGCTTGCGTACGAAGATTGTAAAGGAGTTACACGAAGAAGGCCATGTGGGTAGAGATCGCACATTGCAGTTGATTTCTCAGTCTTACTATTGGCCGTCAATGAGAAGAGAAGTTGAAAAGTTTGTGCGTAGATGTCATGTTTGTCAAGTTTCGAAAGGGACAGCTAAAAATGCGGGACTGTATATGCCTTTACCTGTTCCTACAAAACCGTGGGTAGATATAAGCATGGATTTCGTGTTGGGTTTGCCGAGGACTCAACGGGGAAATGACTTTATATATGTTGTGGTGGACCGTTTTTCGAAGATGGTATATTTTGTTGCTTGTAAAAAGACAGCAGATGAGGTCCATGTGGCACAGTTGTTCTTTAGAGAGATCTATCGCTTGCATGGTTTACCAGAATCTATAGTTTTCGACAGGGATTCCAAATTTCTGAGTCATTTTTGGCTGAGTTTATGGAAGATGGTGGGAACGAAGCCGAATTTCAGTAGTGCTTATCATCCGCAAACTGATGGACAAACGGAGGTGGTGAACAGATTATTGGGAAATTTATTGCGGTGTCTCGTGAAGGATAATTTGAAGAGCTAGGATGTGAAGTTATGTCAAGCAGAGTTTGCTCATAATCATGTTATCAACCACAGTACGGGTTTCAGTCCATTTCAGATTGTGTATTCAAGCTTGCCAAAGGGACCGTTGGATTTAACGATAGCACCACAAACGAAGGGGATAGTTAAGCGGGCTGCTGATTTCGTTGATGGGTTGACAGAATGCCATAGAATCGTTCAAGAACGATTGGAGAAGACGAATGAGAAGTATAAACGATCTACGGATCTGAAGTGAAGAAGTGTTGAATTTAATGAAGTAGATTTAGTATATGCTGTACTAAGGAAGGATCGTTTTCCAGTAGGAGCATACAATAAACTTAAAGCTCAAAAGATTGGTCCTGTAAAGATTGTGAAACGGATCAATGAAAATGCTTATAGGTTGAAGCTGCCGGAGGATGTGTATACTTCTGACGTGTTTAATGTTAAACATCTTACACCTTACTATGGAGATGAACCATCCGATGGGGAAGAACTTTTAAATTCGAGGAAGAATTTTTCCCAACCAGGGGAGGATGATGCAGGCCAGTCTAGCACGAAGGTCCTAGGTCGTTCATGACCTAACGAGAAGGATGATGAAGTACATAACAACTTACGACCTAACGTGCTAAAGAAGGCAGCACAAGGTAAAAGGCTGTGTGCTTTAGGTCGCTTGCGACCTAATTCTATCTGCAAGCTAGGCTCATGACCTATCAATCCACGAGCTATCGAGATGAGCAATGTAACACCTTGTGATGCTTTAGGTCGCTCAGAAGTAAGTCGCGAGATCTTGGGTCGCTGAGATGTCTTAAGTCGTTGAAGGTCGCTCCAGAAGAAGGTCGCATGAAGATCTTTAGGTCGCTTGTCAGTAAGTCGCGTCATGTTGTAACTGGGTAAGTCGTCTGTATATAAGTCGTAGGTCGCGGCCTACTGTGTTGTATGTTGTAGTGTTGTACATATAGGTCGTAACTCGTATGTTTTTAGGTCGCGTGGATGTGTTGTGATGTATATTTGATTATGGCGAGAGTGTTAGGTCGTTAGCGACCTAAGTTGGGTCGTGTGTGTTGTAAGGTCATTAGCGACCTAGTGTGTATGTTGTGAAAACCCTATAAATAGAGGGGTCGGGTCATTTGTAAAGAGGTTGATTTTGAATGAAACTTTGCTTGAGTGCTTTGTGCCTCTTTGAAATTGGTAGTTGAGTGTGATCTCCTATCTCCACTTTCGGTTATTCGAGTGCGCTCGAATTAACGATTGTTGAAGCCAATTCACGGTATCAAGTGCGCTTGATCAACGTTCGAGGAATTGTAGATCTTCTTTCACGGTATCATGCGCGATCAACGTGTCGAAGATAGCTAGAATTCAGTATCTTTGGAGATCAACGAATTTGGGCATTTCGGTTTTTTCAATCCATCGGTTTATATTGATTCATCTAATCGTTCTTCGATTAGTTTGACACGAAATCTTCATTTCGTCGTCAATCCGTAATATCTGCTGCGTCAAAAACCGAAGACACTATCTCTTACACTCATTTTGGAATCCCCCTCAGAGTTAACGACAATAGCCCTTACTGAATTTTCATCTCGAAACTGAAAGCACTATCTCTGTTATACTCGTACTGGAATCACCCTCAGAGTTTTAACGACAAGTAGTTCTTACACTTCGAATCTTCAACTTAACTTGAGATTTCACGGCCAAACATTTAATTTGGATCGATGTGGTTTTCGGATATCCAAATCTAGAAACCGATCCCGGTCATGCCGAAATCCAAAACTCCTTTTTAATGTCCAGGTTGTTAAAGGTTTGACAATTTAATTTATATTCAGATAAATGATTCACAATGTCACAGATAGATAATCCATATCATCACAATTTATCCAAAATATCTCATATCACCAAGCAGCACATATCACATATCAGAGATATCACATAGTCCAGAACAACCAATATCATTCATCATTCATAAGCAAGATATTTAAGTTGAATAATTCCTAATTAATTTAATTAACCTCCAATTAAATTAATTATTAACTTTTTAATCACTTGGATTACTTAAGTCCAGTTTACTTAACATTAATTAATCATCCATCCATTATCTATCTTAATTAATCATCCTTGATTAATTATTCTCTAATTATGTTAAGTAATTAACCTTTAATTAATCAAAAAGATTAATTAGCCTTAACCATTATTTAACATTTAATTACTCTCATTAATTAATTAATTACATTAATTAATGATCTTCTAATTATTTCATTAATTAGTTACTCTTTTTATTTAATTATTTTTAACAAGTAATTTTTAATTAACCACATTCATTAATTAATCTTAATTAATCACTTTCAGCAATTAATTATCCTCTAATTAATTAATTAACCCTTCAATCAATTATATTAATTAATCCTTTAATTAATTGCACTAAGTAATTAATTCTTAATCATTTCCGTTAAGTAATTATTCTTTAATTACTTCTATAAGTGATTTCCCTTTAATTAATTTCATTCAGTAATTCGCCCCCAGTTAATCACCTTCAGTAATTATCCATTAATTACTTACCAAGTAATTATACTTTATAAACTACATTAAGTAATTATACTTAACCAATCCACAAATGATTATCCTTAATTAATTAATCCAATTAATTATCTTAAATTAATTATCTTAATTAATCATCTCATAATCACTAGTTAATGATCTTTAAATTAATCAATCGTTAACTATTCACTAATTATTTGTACTAAATAATTATACCTTGATTATTAACATCAATTAATCTTTATTAATCTAATAAAGCGATTAACTTTTAATCAATATTACTAATTAATCAACTTAATTAAACACTTAATTACATCATTTAATTTTTATTAGAAAACATTAGGAATCCATTATATAATTAAAAATATAATTTACCTAAAAATAAAACAATTTAAAACATTTAATTTATCATTTAAAATCATGAAACTTATCCAAAACTTGTTCAATAAATACCTATCCTTTGAAAAATTAGTTATCAATTTCTTTTTTTTACTTATTCATATTTAAACTTGGTTCAAAATTTCTTTTGGATCTTAAATACATTTTAAATCTTAACTAAACATCTTCTTTAGAAAACTAATATTTTAAAATCTTTAAAACTTTTAAAACTTATTTACACACTTAACTTGAAACTTTAAATAATATTCTAGCTTGTAAAACTAAATTTTGTTTTGCTTTAAACTTAAACTTGACCTCTTTTAAAAATTTAGAAACCTGGTTACTCAATCAAAAAAAATCGAGCTTGACAAACAATTCCCAAGCCAAAACACTTGAAACCCCGAACCAGCCTCGTGACCCTCGCAAAACATCACTACTTCGAGTCGTACTAGCATCTACGCGAGAATAAAACGAGAGAATATCTTCTTCCCAAACTCAAAACAAACATAGACATAACACGGTGCACTACGCACGTGCACAACGACTCTAGTGACTCCGACCAACTACGCCTGCCTCATCACATCGCCGATGATCTCTACAAGCCTTTCGACCACCCAGATCCAACAATCCCATCTCGAAACGAAATAGAGTACTTTGATCAAAACTTAACCCAAACTTCGATCGAAAATAACCCCTCGCCGTCGATATCGACCACGAGATCCCTCGCCAACATCGCCAAAAATTCGTCATGACTTCCACCATCATTTCCCCCCATCACGATCGAGTCCGGCCTTCCCACGGTGACTCAATCTCCTCGAAAATATCAGCTACCCAGATCACCAGAAAAACCCTACATCGCCATTCTCATACCACCACGGCCTTTGATAAATCCCACCAATATTTTTCTAGAGATCATCAACCCTAAAGCTACCCACAATAGCGATCCTAAGCTTCGGATCGTCTTTGATCGCCGACAATCAAAAATATACCCAAAACTGTTCAACTAAGCACATATCGATTTGTATAACACTAAAAATCATGATTTTAGTGTCTAAATTCATTATTTTCTAAGACTAATCTAGTTCTGAAATCCAATTCAAAAATTAAGATGATGGATTTTTAAGTCATATTTGGATCATCTCTGTATATTTATATTTCTGTAAAAATTTCTAAGTATAAAACTCTTTAAACTATTTTTAAAATTGATATTACACTGTAATGATCATCTTTCATTCAAAGATCAAGGTTTGAATCTGATTGTAGATGGAGATATGAATTTTCAAATGAAAAAAATGAAGCTTGAGAAATCAACAGAGAAGTGTATGCATGTACATATATTCATACAGACATTCACATCCATATACAGAGAAACTCAATCACATTCTAGAAAACATTCATGCAAACATAAATTCAATATTTCCATATAGATTTGTCACATGGGATTGATTAAAACTGTTTTTAAAGGGAAAAAGGTTTACTCACCTTTTAAAAGAACAGAGGAGCGGATTTCTTGTTCCAAGCTTTAATTCCTTAGATCTGGAATTATTACACTTGTTTTGAATTTGGTTCTGAATTGCTGAGTTGATTCCTACAGCTTGATGTTGAGTTGAAATCTTAGAATGCTTGTTGTTGATCAGGTTTCTTTTGATTTATTTTTATTTTAGTTATAGGAAGAAGAAGAGAAAATATTTGAACTATAAACTTTTGAACTGAAAAATAATAACCAGATTTTTCTTCTAAAACTTATTTATTTAATTTATTTTTAGAGAGAAATGAATCTTGCCACTTGTTAGTTTAAGTCATCCATGATTAAAAAATGTAAATGCACGATCTTTATTTCTTACAAATTTTAATTACAAGGATTTTTATGTCTAAACCCTTATCTAAATATCTCTTATGCCTTTTTATTTATGCAAATAGGAATTTATGTTTATATTTATTTATATATACTTATGTTTTTAAATAAATTAATATATTATATGCTTTTAAACTATTTTTAGTTCATAAGATATTTAAAAAAAGTAAAATTAAACCATTATATATATATATATATTTATAGACCATTTTAGTTTAAGTAAAATAAAATTTTATAAAATCTTATTCAAACTAAAAATATTATACTTTTTAGGTAGATAAACATTTTATTTAAGTGTTTTGAAAATAATGATAAACTTTTAAATAGCTTTTGAAAAGTGTTATTATTGGATTTAACATAATTTCCAAATCACATAATGTGTATATATATATAATTTGAAAACATGATTTTATTTATTAAATTCAAATCAAAGCATTTCTATTTACAATATATATAAATATATACATTATAAACAGAAATTATTTTATTATAGTTTTGAAAATTTAATATATTGAATTCTAAAACATAACTTCAAATCACAATATATACATACATATATATTACAATTTGAAAACATATCTTTTATTAAAATCAAAGACTTCCTATTTACAATATATATATATACACACATACATACATACATACATACATACATACATACATATATCACAAATAGAATATATTTTTATTAGCTTTGAAAAAATAAATTTTACCAATTAAATATTTATTAGCTTTGAAAAGAATAAACTTGCCCATTTAAAATAGTTATAAAAGAAAATTATCACACCAATTTAATTATTAATAAAGATTAGTAAATTGATATTGCCTAAAATTCCGGTCATCACATTCCTCCTCCCTTAAAAGAATTTCGTCATCGAAATTTAAAAGCAAAGAAAATTTAATAATCCAGCAAAGGTTTTGATTTTTACACAGTAAAGCACACATCAACTATAAACTAACAATCATAGCAACCAATACAATCAAGCAACAAATCTAACTAACTATTCTGACACAAATCAGGATAAACTATCTAGAGTTTCCCAAATACAATCACTGGGATCCTCGCTCGGTTGAATCTAAACTAGCTACACCATTGTGATCCTAAGCTCCTTCTCACCTCGATCTACAATCTGAACAAGATATCAGACCACAATCAAGTCTTGCTCAACTTCCAAATCCTGAACCGCTGATTCCACATCCAGTAATGGATCTTACACGTACTCCCTCAGAGATACGTGAAATACATTGAATCCCAGCCATCCAAATGGCATTTTAATTCTATAGACCAAAGAACTTATCCTCTCGAGAACACTGAGAAGGTCCAGTACACTTCTGAGCTAGCTTTCCAATCTTACCAAATCTTATTGCTCCTTTGATTGGAGAAACCTTATTAAATACCAAATTTCCAACTTTGAATTCCAAATTCCATCAACTCTTAACTGTAAAACTCTTCTGAAAATCCTGGGTTGCCTACATCCTTCCTTGAATCAGCACAATCTTCGTAGATGTCTCTCGAAATAAAACTGGACCAAGAACAAGACGATCTCCGAATTCCACTCTACAAGATGGTCCTTCCCAGATCCTGAAATCTAGCACACAAGCTCTACTCCACAAAGATTAGAAGACTTCGAACTTACTTTTCCTATCTGGAAAAGCCAAAAAAGGTGCACTCACAACCTTGCCTTCAGATCCTGAAAAACTCCTTCACACTTAGGGTACATATAAACTTCCTGTAGTAACCCTCTATTCCAAGAAAACTGCAACTTCCAGTTGCATTCACTCTGGAACAAGTGCTACCTCACTTCCGCTGCACAACTCTGATTAGGAGAAGATGAAAATGCTGATGATGAACACGGGCACAAATTTGATCCACACATCCTGGAAATATGGTTCATCGCATCCATAAAAGAGAAAACGCAGAAATTCCACTAAATCCTGAGCCGCTTCACCAAATCCTCTCTCTAGGAGCTATCCTCCTACTTAGCTGAACCACTGGCATCACACTGGAACCAAGTCAATATGAAAACTCAATCTCCAGATGCTAAGGCAAACCTTGACTTCAACGAAGATATTCGAAAAAACTTTGACAATTTCGATAACTCCTACTTTTTCTTGAGATGCCTCGATCCCATGCATAAGATTACCCAAGAGAACATTCAACCATCGCAAGTCACTTTTGCGATCTACCTAGCCTAATTTCCAAAGATACCGTTTTCTCTTCACAAATCAGAACAGCTTATGCTTAACCATTCCATTCAAAATAGGGTCAGATCCCTCAAAAACACCTCGCTAATCAGAAGAAGCTGACGATCCACTCTGCTGCTTCTGAACTCCACCTCTAGGAAACTGCTTAGCCGAAGACCTTCCTACTGGCACACAAAATACTTCCGAGCTGCACTGCTGCTACAGATGCCAAAGATTTCTTATCCATAAGCTCTTCGATTCTCAAAGCCATGTCAACCAATTTCACAAAGAGCCTTTGAGATAGTAGACATCTTCTCAAGAAACTCGGGCCTCATACCAACCATAAACACCCATGCTGAACTTAGACTCATCACCGATGCAGACAAACTCCCTTGCCTAAGATCCAGAAAATCCTTATGCAGTCGAGTCTTCTCTGTATCAACTGCTCCTTAAAAACTTCCCTAAACTTGGTCCAATAGAAAACACCTTCGGGAACATCTATGGTCACTGCACCCCACCATACAGCTACTCCTTCCTGAAGTTGCCAAAATGCTATCACTCGCTTCTGCACATCCAACAGATCCAAGATCATGAAAATCCGCTCACCCGAGCACAACCAAACTTGCACTTCAAGGACGGACTCCGATTCTTGAAAATAATTTCCTTCGAGATTGGTGAAATCCTTACACCAAGATGCAAATCTTACTCGAGGCGGTATTAGGTCTACAGCCTCGATAGATGCTCTTCCAACCTCAACACTAGGGCCTCTTCTATTTGTGGTAGTCGTGCTACATACTCCACTACTCCATCTACCTCTAGAAGTTATATTGGAAAACCGGGACAGGTAACCCAACAGATTAGGTGTGTGTGTGTGTGTGTATTACAAGTACGCTCTCTCAAGATAGAAATCCCTCTAAAGTAAAGGTATTCACTCAACTTAGAGCTCTGATACCATTGTGATAACCCTCTTTTCATTCCACAGAAAGATGCATCATCATTAAGAAAGAAAGGGATAAAAAAAGAGAAAAGATAGAGAAGAAACAACTAAACAACATCAGAATCTCACAGCAGAACGAATAAAATATATTAATCGCATAATTATTACATAATATACAACATCTATAAGAGTTACATAGCTTACACATCACATGTTAGACAGTTATAAAGACCTGTCTAATCATTACAACTCAAGATACAACACAGAGATACAGACAAAAACTAGCATAACAGAACCATAATATCTATATGCGCTGAAGCCTCTTGCTCCAAATCTCCTTCGAAATTTGTCAAAGCTAACCTGAATCCCTTGGCTACTCGTAAAAATTTATGTACCCAAGATTTTAATAAAATAGAAAATAAACTCTGGGTCAGAAATGAGTCTGGTGTGAGTAAATGGGTTAAAGTTGCTTAACTTTGAAAATAATTTGAAAGAAAAGGTATCTCGTAAGACTTCCCACACATAAACATGGAAAAGTTTTTACCTTACGATAACCAAACATTTGATAGGAAATCCAGTGATATTATAATAGTGTTTAGGGTTTTCAATAAAATAGAAAATAGCTGGAATGCTTGCATCTCACATTCCAACATAGTTGGGCACAATCAAAATGTACGGCACTTATTGGAGATTGCATTCCATACAATGGCAGGGCTACTAGGGTACCGCCCGTCACAGTACCTGGTCTAGATCAAAGTACCGAGGATCCACCCTAAATCCCCTGCAAAATAAGGCATGAACCATCCCTTACTAGATAGTCCCGAACAATACAATTCCGCAGTTGGCACTCGATTCCAACTGCCTACTAAGCAGAATATAAAGGGACTTCTAGACGGGGAAAATCTCGTCCTATTTGATCACGACCCACTTAGCCTTGCTGCACCTCCCCTATTTTAGCCATTACCAGTTGATGAGGCTTGAGGCTGCGGTTACTTTTTTAGGACACATCTATCTTAGAATGCTCATCATCCTCATGACGATTTTCGGAAAGCATTTAATCCGTACAAGTTCGTTCCGGGTTCGAACGAAACTGAAGGCACTATCACGTTACACTCATTTGGAATCACCCTCCGAGTTAACGACAATAGCCCTTGCACTCTGAATCTTCATCTCAAAACTGAAAGCACTATCTTCGTTATACTCGTATTGGAATCACCCTTAGAGTTTTAACGACAAATAGTTCTTACACTGCGAGTCTTCAACTTGACTTGAGATTTCACAGCCTAACGTTTAATTTGGATCGATGTGGTTTTTGGATATTCAAATCTGAAAATCAAATCCCGGCACCGAAATCCAAAATGTCTTTTTAATGTCCATGTTGTTAAAGGTTTAACAATTTAATTTATATTCAGATAGATGATTCACAATATCACAAATAGATAATCCATATCAACACAATTCATCCAAAATATCTCATATCACCAAGCAGCACATATCACATATCAGAGATATAACATAATCCAAAACATCCAATATCATTCATCATTCATAAGCAAGATATTTAAGTTGAACAATTCCTAATTAATTTAATTAGCCTCCAATTATATTAATGACTAACTTTTTAATCACTTGGATTACTTAAATCCTGCTTACTTAACATTAATTAATTTCAAACCAGTTAATTAATCATCCATCCATTATTTATCTTAATTAATCATCCTTGATTAGTTATTCTCTAATTACATTAAGTAATTAACCTTTAATTAATCATAAAGATTAATTATCGTTAACCATAATTAACCTCTAATTACTCTCATTAATTAATTAATTACATTAATCAATGATCTTCTAATTACTTTCATTATCTAGTTACTCTTTTTGTTTAATTACTTTTATCAAGTAATCTTTGATTAATCACATTCATTAATTAATCTTAATTAATCACATTCAGTAATTAATTATCCTCTAATTAATTAACTAACCCTTTAATTAATTATATTAATTAATCCTTTAATTAATTACACTCAGTAATTAATTCTTAACTATTTCCATTAAGTAATTATTCTTTAATTACTTCTACAAGTGATTTCCCTTTAATTAATTTCATTTAATAATTAGCCCCCAATTATTAATTACTTCACCAAGTAACTATACTTATAAACAACATTAAGTAACTATACTTAACAAATTCCACAAACGATTATCCTTAATTAATCATCTCATAATCACTAGTTAATGATCTTTAAATTAATCAATCATTAACTATTCACTAATTATTTGTAATAAATAATTATATCTTGATTATTAACATCAATTAATCTTTATTAATCAAATAAAGTGATCAACTTTTAATTAATATTCCTAATTAATCAACTTAATTACATCATTTAATTTTCATTAGAAAACATTAGGAATCCATTATAAACTTAAAAATATAATTTACCTAAAAAAAACAATTTAAAACATTTAATTTACCATTTAAAATCTTGAAACTTATCCAAAAATTGTTTAATAAATACCTATTCTTTGAAAACTTAGTTATCAATTTCTTTTTTTACTTATTCATATTTAAACTTGGGTCAAAATTTCTTTTGGATATTAAATACATTTTAGATCTTAACTAAACATTTTCTTTAGAAAACTAATATTTTAAAATCTTTAAAACTTTCAAAACTTATTTACACACTTAACTTGAAACTTTAAGTAATATTCTAGCTTGTAAAACTAAATTTTGCTTTGCTTTAAATTTAACTTGATCTCTTTTAAAAATTTAGAAACATGGTTACTCAATCTAAACAAAAATCGAGCTTGACAAATAATTCCCGAGCCAAAACACTTGAAACCTCGAACCAGCCTTATGACCCTCGCTAAACATCACTACTTTGAGTCGCACTAGTATCTACGCGAGAATGAAATCGAGAGAACATCTTCTTTCCAAATTGAAAACAAATCCAGACACAACACAGTGCATTTTGCACGTGCACGACGACTCTCACGACTCCACCAATTATGCCGGCCTCATCACATTGACGATGACTTCTACAAGCCTTTCGACCACCCAGATCCAAAAATCCCATTTCGAAACGAAATTGAGTACTTCGATCAAAACTAGAACCCAAACATCGATCGGAAACCACCCCTCACCGTCGATCTCGACCATGAGATCCCTCGCCGACATCGTCAAAACTTCATCACGACTTCCACAATCGTTTCCCCCCATCGTGATCGAGTCCGGCCATCCCACGACGACTCAATCTCCTCCAAAATATCGGCTACCCAAATCGGTAGAAAAACCCTACTTCGCCGTTCTCAGACCACCACGGCCTTTGATAAATCCCACCAATATTTTTCTAGAGATCTTCACCCCTAAAGCTACCCACGACAGCGATCCTGAGCTTCGAATCGTCTTTGATAGCCGACAATCAACAAAATACCCAAAACTGTTCAACTAAGCATATCTCGATTTATATAACACTAAAAATCATGATTGTAGTGTCTAAATTCATCATTTTCTAAGGCTAATCTAGTTCTGAAATCCAATTCAGAAATTAGGATGATGGATTTTTAAGTCATATTTGGATCATCTATGTATATTTATATTTTTGTAAAAATTTCTAAATGAAAAAAATCTTTAAACTATTTTTAAATTGATATTACATGGTATTGATCATCTTTCATTCAAAGATCAAGGTTTGAATCTAATTGTAGAGGGAGATATGAATTTTTAAACGAAAAAATGAAGCTTGAGAAATCAACAGAGAAGCGTATGTATGTATATATATATATATTCATAGAGACATTCACATCCATATACAGAGCAACTCAGTCACATTCCAGAAAACATTCATGCAAACATAAATTCAATATTTCCATATAGATTTGTCACATGAGATTGATTAAAACTGTTTTTAAAGGGAAAAAGGTTTACTCGCCTTTTAAAAGAACAGAGGAGCAAATTTCTTGTTCTAGGCTTTAATTTCTTAGATCTGGAATTGTTACACTTGTTTTGAATTTGATTCTGAATTGCTAAGTTGATTCCTACAGCTTGATGTTGAGTTGAAATCTTAGAATACTTGTTGTTGATCAGGTTTCTTTTGATTTATTTTTATTTTAGTTGTAGGAAGAAGATGAGAAAATATTTGAACTATAAACTTTTGAACTGAAAACAATAACCAGATTTTTCTTCTAAAACTTATTTATTTAATTTAATTTTTAGAGAGAAATGAATCTCGCTACTTGTTAGTTTAAGTTATCCATGCTTAACAAATGAAAATGCATGATCTTTATTTCTTACAAATTTTAATTACAAGGATTTTTATGTTTAAACCCTTATCTAACAATATCTTATGCCTTTTTATTTATGCAAATAGGTATTTATGTTTATATTTATTTATATATACTTATGTTTTTAAATAAATTAATATACTATATGTTTTCAAACTATTTTTGTTCATAACTTATTTAAAAAGAAAGTAAAATTAAACCTTTATATATATATATTTATAGACCATTTTAGTTTAAGAAAAATAAAATTTTATAAAATCTTATTCAAACTAAAACTATTATATTTTTAGATAAATAAACATTTCCTTTAAGTGTTTTGAAAATAATGATAAACTTATAGATAGCCTTTGAAAAGTTTTATTTTTGAATTTAACATAATTTCAAAATCATAATACATACATATATATAATTTAGAAAAATGTTTTTACTTATTAAATTCAAATCAAAGCCTTACTATTTACAATGTATATAAATATGTACGTCATAAATAGAAAATATTTTAATATAGTTTTGAAAATTTATTATATTGAATTTCAAAACATAACTTCAAATCACAATATATGCATACGTATATAATACAATTTGAAAACATATCTTTTATTAAAATTAGAGACTTCCTATTTACAATGCATATACATATATATTATAAATAGAATACATTTTTATTAGCTTTGAAATTTTTTTTACCAATTAAATATTTATTAGCTTTGGAAAGAATAAACTTTCCCGTTTAAAATAGTTATAAAAGAAAATTATTAAACCAATTTAATCGTTAATAAAGATTATTAAATTGATATTGCGCAAAATTTTGGGCCATCATAATTTTAAATAGAAATAAATGCATGTTCTGAGATAAATGAAGTAAACTTTTCATTTTCAAATATATGTATGATGTAATAAACAGGTAATTTGTTTTGTTTTAAAAAAAGAAGAGGAAAAAAATAACATATATGACAGTATATTTAAAAAGAAGGCATCTACTTTTATAAATTTGAAAAGTGAAAATGACGATGTTCAAAAGAGATGGGTTATTGTAAATGAGAGAAAATGTAAACATATATTTATAAACTAGAAGGCATTTAATAAAAAAACGTTATATTTTGTAAAGATTATGGAAGGATTGCATTTCTTACAAAAAATATTAGGTATGTTATTTATTTGTTAGTACGGAATAAGGATCTGTTTGGTTTTGAACACAAAAACATTTATACCAATTAATGTAATTGATTGCTCAATTTAAAGGTAAAGAATAAGGTTACTAATTAAAACAAAACATATATACATGTTTGTGGATATATGTTATTTATCTAATTACAACAGATGTGAATATGGAAAAAAATATAGATATAACAATTCGCATGTTAATTTATTTAATTCAGATGTAAATGAGGAAAGATATTGATATCTTGTTTTTTGTTTATTTTAGACGTACACATGTAAATTAAATGGGATATTGAAAACTAAAATGAAACATGCGAATAATGATGGATGCATGGAAATTTAACTTGAAATAAAATGCACAAATTATAAATTAATTGAGGAGAAGAAAACGTTATAATATTGAGGGTGTAATTAATTGAATTAAATATAAGATAAGGCGCCGACAAGGCATATTATAAGATTTGACACAGCAGTGAGTCAGTAGAAGTTTCATACACGTTGTTTTGCATTCTTTTATTCAGTCTGGTCCTTCCATGCTTCCATCCGATGGCTCCTATTCAGCCTATGACATGGTTGCATCCTATTCAATCTCCAAATTCAATGGTCTGAGATCCACTTCTACACATATAAATAGACCCCTAGACCTAACACTTTTTTCTCATTCAAGATTTTCTCCGCTTGGGTTAACCTTTTTAGGAAGGACGCTAAAAGGAATAATCTTTCAAGGAAAGTGTATTTTTAACAAAAATTATTTAACAACTTCAATTGGGTCCGGGAAGACCAAACGAAGAGCTTAGGACCGAAGGTGAGTGGTTGTAATTATTTTAAATTTCTTTGAGTAATTAAAAATAAGTAATTTAAAATAAAAGGATTTCCAATAGTTGTAGTTTTTCATTGGAAATACCTTTTTATCAGTTATTTTCAGTTTTAAATTTATTTTCAGTCTATTTCTTTAGTTATTCTTTTTGGTTAATCGTAGTTAATTTCTGTTAGTTATTTTTTCCGTTTAATTACAGTTATTTACAGCATTTTTTAATTATTTACTGTTAATTTCTATTTATTTACAACTTTTTCTACGTTTGGATTTTCTTTTATAAACTGTTAGTTTTCTTCTATTTCTTCTTTTTCTTCGCAAATGGATCAGAATAGATTTAAAGCAAATACGGATTAGACAATAATAAAACTGAAATTACGTAAAATAAGATGTAAATTGAAATGACTTTAATAAAATGGAGTTGGACTGAAATTGACCTATTTGCAAGCCTAATTATGAAGTAAAATTAGGATTAAAATGAGCAAATAAAGATGTTGCTTATTTTCACACTTAGACTTTTGGGTTAAGTAAATGAGCTAAATTATAACGTAAGTTATAGTAAGAAGTAGAACAGAATGAGGCTTATTTTAAGACTTAAGATAAACCAATAAACAAAGAAAGTATAGATAAACTGTAAAGGCTTATTTAAAATAATTTAGCTACGTTAATAAGCAAAGATGAAAGAAAAGGTTTGTACCGGCAGCATTTTTCCTATGATATTTAGGGTAGATAAGTGGAAATTGTTAAAAGAAAAGGTCCGTATCGGCAGCATTTCTCTTACGCTATTTAAGGTAGATAAGTTGTCAATAGTTAAAAGAAAAGATCCGCACCGGCAACATTTCCCTTGAGAGACGCTTATGCTGTTTAGGGTAGAAAGAGGTCAATAATTAAAAGATTAAATCATGGCGATTTAGATAAGGGGCGCAACTAGATTTTGGTTAATAGGAACTAGTGCCAACATCATCCCTTATTATTTCTATGGACACGGTGATCTCACATTAGCCTGAAGTGACATGAGGATGCACTTATGCTGTCTAGGATAAATAAAAGGTCAAAAGAGAGAGCAATAGATAGTGTGAACTGGCCGTGACCAAGCGTGCGGCATCGTTAAGGGGAAATAAGTAGCTAATGAGATCCAAAAGCGCTTAGTATGTGTCTTCTGTAGACACGGGTGTCTTTTGTGAGGGTCGATAAGGTCCGATCTACAGTAGACACATTAGTAGAAGGCCGATCAAAGGTAGAATTAGGGTTACAGTGTAATTACAGGATTAACAATTCAGCGTAATCAGAACAGCTATCTAGGACAAGTGCAAACAATCAAAGTTAACATATCTTATTAATTGAGTACTAGTTAAATTGTACATATTTCCAGCTTTATCTCTTTCCTATTTCCTTTTTTTCCTTTTATATACACTAGAACTATCGAAAAGTCTATTACTTTTACTTTGCTCAAAGATTCTTGTAGTTACTACCATTCACCATACTTTTAGTCCGACTCACTCCTCTATTTTTCCCTTCCCCTAGGAAATAAAAGGAGAGGACAGTAGACTGCAGTAGCTCGGAATTTCCTTAGAGGAAGTTTCTATTATGTATTTCCCTACTTTTATTTCATCTTTTTGTACTGGCACTTGAGAGGGATATATATACTTTGATTTTTGTTGAGACTATGAGTTTTTATTTCATAAGATATATTGGGTTTTTGTGACATGTATATTGTATTCGATATTTGACTTATTTGATTTATAAAGCATTTATGAAGTTTTGCTTTCAAAAAAGTTATTTTAATTTACGATGTTTTTACTTATTTCTATCTTGTGAATCCTAGTTTCTGTTTGTTTTAGTTTATACCTTAAACGCACCATGCCTTTTAGCATGTCCTTTTGGATATACTAAGGGGTATGGGGTGTTTCACTTGGTATCAGAGCCTAAAGTTATAGGATTCCTAAAAATTTATTTTAAAAGTAAAGTATTTCTTCCAAAAATAACTTGTTTTAAAAGTATTATCCAAGGAACTCTTGAAATGTTTTCAAGTACAAAAGAGTTTTTATAAAAATCCCCTCAAAGTCCAGTTCAACCTTCTTTCGATTCTTTCAAGCATAAGTTTCATTTTTTTTTGCATAGTATGGCCGACTAGTTCCGTAAGGTTACGGTACCAAAGGTGCAAGGGAAAACGCCCAATACAACACCGCTAGGTGGAAATCCCTTTAATCCACTTACACCAGTCGATTTTTCTAAGCTATGCAAGCACTTCGCTGGTATAAGGGGCAGAATGTTTTCTGGCACGGAGGATTTTGAGGAGGCACAAGCTAGGTTGGAAGATATGGTGAAAAAGTTTAAGCTGTTATACTTGGAAACCAACAGAGAGTTCAGCCTATATCTTCGCAATCGAAAGGATAGCTTAAAAAGGTTCCTAAATAAAAAATGGAAGGCCCTCAAAAGCAAATCAAGCAAGGAGTGAAGTGCCATAGTTATGGGGTGACTAGTCATTACGCAAAAGACTGCAAGACAGAGGGAAAGTACTATAATTGCTTGCAACTCGGTCACATGAGTAGGAATTGTCCCCATAGGAAGGGGTGGAGAGCAGGCGCACCTACAGCGCAAGCATAAGCTTTGAATGCAGCACCTTCTAGGAGTGGACCAAATAGAAGTAGGAAAGTCACCATGGAATGTTTTGATTTCTATTTTTGATTTGCTCATTCGAAACCTTTGCGATTCTGGAGCGTCACACCCTTTCATTTCGAGTTCTTTGTTTGATTGTTTGCACTCAGATGTCTCTTTAGTAATAGACCCCATTGTTTTTTCAAACCCCATAGGAGGATCAACACACTTATCTATGGTTTATAGGGGTTTGAAATTTTTTATCCTAAGCGTAGAGTTTGACTACGACGTCCATGTATAGGGAGTATGGGATGATTGTGGAAATGGATTGGGTATCCGCTTATGGAACGATATCAGACTGCGAGAGGAAAGTCGTTAGACAAGATACATGCAGTAGTAGGACTCTCAAGGTTTCTTGTGACCCATAGGAGTCAGTCATGTTGAGCTTCTTTTAGCCCCCTGATTCATCATCAGCAGAGTTCGATTCATTTCCAATCTTTAAAAATTTCCTAGACGTCTTTAATGAGGTGCCTTTCTTGGGCATAGAGAAGGTCTACACATGGTAGGAGATTGAGAAATGGTTTTTTTAGGTTCGGATTACGGAAATCCAAAATGAGGTAGGAAAAGGTTGGAGATGTACAATAGATTTAGTTGATAAGAAAAGAAGAAAGCCTATTTGTAGATGATTGCAGAAATTATAATTGTTTCATATAAGTTGATTTAATGGTAGTACCTTAGAGTAAAAATATAAGCATCAAAGTGGAATTGGAGTAAAAGACTTTGGTAAGGAAATGGGATTATCAAAATTTAGGAAGGATACTCCTATGTAATGAGAAGAAAACCCACTTTATATTTAGCCCAATAAAATTGTTAGAATTAGAAAAGTTGAAAAGTATAATTGTCAATGTTTTTAAAGTAAATATTGGGTCTTTTTGATAAATGGATTGAAATTTAAAATTTGTTTTTATATGATATAATTTTTTTTGAAAAAATGAAATTCTTTTTGATGAATTATAGATCGTATATAGCTCACTAGCGTCTTTGTAAGTAAACAAAGATTTTAAACATAAAACATAAAGTGTATTAAGTATCCAAAACATAGATTACAATATTTATTGTTGTAACAGATGTTTTCGTGAAAAATAAAATGAGCAGAGACTATAATACTATTATTATAGTAGACGACTCCCAAGAGGAATTTTTTACATAATATGTGAGGTTTATTAGTATTTGTTTTTAATTAAATTCATAAACTAGTACTTTTGGGTTGTATTAACGGTGTTTTACGCAACATCCATTTTAGCCCAAATAAAGACGTAATTTAAAAAGGTAATTTATAAGAATAGAAATAAAATAATTTGTAAATACACCTATTATTTAAATAAGTATAAGAAAATGTTTATCATAGAAAAGTAAAAATTAAACATGCTTTAATCTACTGGAATGAAAAGAATAATGACATAATTTTCTATGAAACTAATAAAAATGTTTTGTGCATATCACAAGGAATATATGAAAGAGATGTACATGGTATGAGAAGCACCATATTTTGCATAGTCTATCTCGAAAATATAGAATAAATTCCTTGTAACTCCACATAAACATGAAGTCCTCTTTTAAAAAGTTCATAGAAGATTTTAGCGTTGAAAATTTCTCGTTAGATAAAGTAGTTCCAATACCTTAAGGTATGAGGCTATTTGGTATAAAAAGATGATATGAAAAAGAACATTTTAAATATATTTTAAAAGAAAAATGGTTTGATGAAAAAGTAAATAAGATTTTGAAATCAAAAAGCTTAAACAGTTGAATTTAAAAATCCCAATTCTTATAAAAAAATATTTAAAGGTCCTCAAAAGGAAACGAGGAATAATTTTTGGATTTAAAAAGGTTCCCCTCTAGGTTTCGAAGTTAATGTAAATTCAAAAAGCTATAAGAATGCACGCTCAGAAAAATAAAATATTGAGTAGTCAAGTATTTTTGAATTTAGTAAAAACTTAAAAGATAACACTTTTAAAGACAAAGATTTTAGGATTTGATTTTGTAAAATTTTAAAAACCTTAGTTTTTAAAGCAAGTTGATAGATACCAAACCAAACTCTTAAATGTGAAGTAGGTAAGAATCATTTCCTAGGAGTAACAGAAAAGGTGTAAGGAGATAGTAGTAATTACTTTTAGAAGTAATAATGGAAGTTTCCATAAAGTGTATAAGACACTAGTAAGAACCTAGGAGTGTTGATTCCTGAAGAACAGTAAAATGAAATTAGTGGAATTCATACGGTAGTAGTTTTCAAGCTAGCATTGGAGTGGCACCTTTTGAACCTCTTTATGGAAGACCGCGCAAGTCGCCTTCGCGTTGGGTAGATTCTAAACAGTGATTGCCTTGGTTCCGACATAGTTAAGGAGACTTCAAAGAAATTGGTTTAATTAAGAGAAAATTCGTATCTCATATCCGCATTTCTTTAACAGTAATTTTTAGATTTTCCTATTTCCATTTTTAGTTTTGAATAGGTTCTTTCCTTTATTATCCTTTGTGAGGCTATAACTTAGGATTTAACTAATGAATGGTAGGATTTGACGTAAACATGTTAATAGAACATGTTACGAATGATGTATGCAAGTGGTTGTAAGTGTATGCTAGTGGATGCTAATGGACACATATACCTACACTAGGCATTATTATCCTTTAGGGATCGACCTAACTGGGACACTAGAGCATATGCATATGGATGTGTGCACATTATCATTTTTATTTTATTTTCATGGTTGCTATAAATGGATGTTTATCACATGATTGTTGCATTTGGATGACGATTGTTGCACGCATATAGAACTATCAGTTATCATTAGGGAATTTGCATTCATTTCGACACATGGAACAGACATGATTACATAAAAGGAGGTTGACTGAATCAGTAGACCTCCTAATCTTTTGCATTAGTTAGGGACATCGACACTACACTATTTGCATAAATATCATAAATCGCGTTAGAAAAACCTAAGGACAATGGATGCAATGGGTGATGATTGAGTAATTGGTGTAGAACTTAGATGAAAATACTTATTTCATTCTTCTATCCTTAGATATTTCTGGAATGAAATCCCTTAAGAAGGGGAGAATGTAAACAACCTGAAATTTAAAAAGAAATTGTAAATAATTATAAGTGAAAAGAAATAGTTTTTATAATTATAATTCGTTGAAACTAGTATTGAAATTAATTGGTAGTACATTTATTCAAATGTTTCAATTAGAAAGGGAAAGAGGAATTAAATTGCAATGATTAAGTTTAATGAAAGAACTTGCATTTGTTTCAAAATGGAATGAACATTTTAAATATAAATAAATGCATGTTTTGAGATAAATGAAATAAGCTTTTCATTTTTGAATATATGTATGATTTTATAAACAAGGATTTTGTTTTGTAAAAAAAAGGAGGAAAAAAAATTATATACATACATACATACATACATACATATACATATATATATATATATATATATATTTATATATATATATATAGTATACTTTGAAAGAAGGCATCTACTTTTATAAATTCAAAAAGTGAAGATGATGATGTTTAAATGAGATGGGTTATTGCAAATGAAACAAATGTAACCATATATTTATAAAAAAGAAGGCATTTAATAAAATAAACGTTATATTTTTAAAAGAAAAGGCAAGAGTGTATTATGGAAGGATTGCATTTCATACAGAAAATATAAGGTATGCTATTTCTTTGTTAGTAAGGAATAAGGGTCTGTTTGGTTTTTGAACAAAAAAACATTTATACAAATTAATTAATGTAATTGATTTCTCAATTTAAAGGTAAAGAATAAGGTTACTAATTATTACACAACATATATACACGTTTGTAGACATATGTTATTTATCTAATTACAATAGATGTGAATATGAAAAAGATATAGATATAACAATTCACATGTTAATTTATTTAATTCAGATGTAAATATGGAAAGATACTGATACGTTGTTTGTTTGTTTATTTTAGATGTAAACAAGTAAATTAAATGGGATATTGAAAGCTGAAATGAAACATGCGAATAAAGAGAGACACATGGAAATTTAACCTGAAATAAAATGCATGAATTAAAAATTAACCAAGAAGAAGAAAACATTATATTATTGAGGGTGTAATTAATTGAATTAAATATAAGATAAGGCGCTGACAGGGTTCATTGTAAGATTTGACACAACAATGAGTCAGAAGAAGTTTCATACACGTTGTTTTGCATTCTTTTATTCCATCCAGTCCATCCGTGCTTCCATCCGATGTCTCCTATTCAGCCTATGACATGGTTGCATCCTGTTCAATTTCCAAGTCCAATGGTCTGAGATCCACTTATACACATATAAATGGACCCTTAGACCTAACACCTTTTCTCATTCTAGATTTTCTCTACTTGAGTTCACCTTTTTAGGAAGGACCGGAAAAGGAATAATATTTCAAAGAGAGAATCATTTTAATAAAAATTATTTTACAACTCCAAGTGGATTTGAGAAGACCAAAGGAAGAGCTTTGGATCGAAGGTGAGTGATTGTAATTATTTTAAATTTCTTTGAGTAATTTAAAATAATAGGGTTTCCAATTGTTGTAATTTTTCTACGGTTTTGGAAATACCCTTTTATCAGTTATTTTTAGTTTTAAATTTATTTTCACTCTATTTCTTCAGCTATTCTTTTCAGTTAATTGTGGTTAATTTCTGTTAGTTATAGCTTATCTTTTAATTATAATTATTTACAGTATTTTTAATTATTTACATCTTTTTTCACATTTGGGATTTTCTCTATAAACTGTCGATTTTCTTCTATTTCTCCTTTTTCTTCGCGAATGGATTAGAATAGATTTAACGTGAATATGGATTAAACAATAAGAAAACTGAAATTACGTAAATAAGATGTAAATTGAAACGACTGTAATAAAATGGAACTGGACTGAAATTGACCTATTCACAAGCCTAATTATGAAGTAAAATTCGGATTAAAATGAGCAACTAAAGGTGTAGCTTATTTTCACACTTAGACTTTTGGGTTAAGTAAATGAGCTAAATTATAACGTAAGTTATCAGATGTAGAACATAATGAGGTTTATTTTAAGACTTAAGATAAAACAATAAGCAAAGGAAGTATAGATAAATTGTAAAGGCTTATTTAAAATAATTTATCTAAGTCAATATGCAAAGATGAAAGAAAAGGTCCATACCGACAACAATTCTCTTATGCTGTTTAGGGTGGAAAAGAGGTCCCTAGTTAAAAGAAAAGGTCTGTACCGACAACATTTCTCTTATGCGGTTTAGGGTAGATAAGTTATCAATAGTTAAAAGAAAAGATCTGTACCGGCAACATTTTCCTTGGGACACATTTATGTTGTTTAGGCTTGAAAGACGTCAGTAATTAAAAGAATAAATCATGGGGATTTGGACAACGGCGCAGCTAGATTTTGTTTAATAGGGACCAGTACCAACAATATCCCCTAATATTTCTATGGATACGGTGATCTCACATAGCCTAAACTGAGATGAGGGCACGCTTATGCTGTCTAGGGTAAATAAAAGGTCAAAAGAGGGAGCAATAGATAGTGCAAATCGATGTGGCCGAGCGTGCAATGTCGTTTAGGGGAAATAAGTCGCCATTGAGTTCCACAACGCTTAGTATGTGTCTTCCGTAGACACCGGTGTCTTCTTTTAGGGACAATAGTGTTCGATCCACAGTAGACACATTAGTAGAAGGCCGATCAAAGGGTAGAATTAGGGTTACAACCTAATTACATAATTAGGAATTCAACCTAATCAGAACAGCTATCTAGGACAAGTGCAAACAATCAAAGTTAACCTATTTTATTAATTGAGTACTAGTTAATTCGTATTTATTTCCAGCTTTATCTCATTCCTATATCCTTTGTTTTCTTTTATTTATACTAGAACTATTGAAGATTCTATTACTTTTACTTTGCTTAAAGATTCTAGTAGTTACTATCATTCACCAGACTTTTAGTCTGACCCACTCCTCTATATTACCCTTTCCCTCACCTAGGCAATCAAAGGAGTGGACAATAGACTGTGGTAGCTTGAAGTTTTCTTGGAGGAAGTTTCTATTATGTATTTCCCTATTTTTATTTCAACTTTTTATGCTGGCACTTGAAAGGGATATCTGTATTCTGATTTTTGTTGAGACTACGAGGTTTTATTTCATGAGATATATTGGGTTTTGTGACTTGTATATTGTATTTGGTATTTGACTTATTTGATTTATGAAACATTTATGAAGTTTTGCTTTAAAATAATTTATTTTAATTTTCATTGTTTTTACTTATTTCTATCTTATGAGTCATAGTCTCTGCTAGTTTTAGTTTATACCTACAACGCACCATGTCTTTTAGTGTGTCCTTTTGGTTAGACTAAGGGATGTGGGGTGTTTCAGTTGCCACAGTCATTACTAAAGTTTTTATCAAATAATTAAATGAGACCAATATTTTTTTCATAACATAACTGTAACGACCGCCTTTCTTGAACTGAAAGAGGAGCCATTAAGGGTAGAAGAAAAAGAAAAATTAGAAGAAACTAAACGATTACAGAATCTCACCACGAATCAGAACAACATATGATAGATAACATAAGATATTACATAGTCATTCCCATAATAATAATACATAAGAGCCAATATAATACAATTTCAACTGGAAAGTTACACTACCTGCCCAACATAAAAAACATAAATCATACATAAACACAGCGGAAATAAACACAATAAACTACAGTGAAGCCATTTTCTCCAACTCATTCAAAATGCTTCCTTAAGAAACCTGAATCAGTTGGCTATTGAAACACTCCCACATCGCTTAATATACCTAATAGGATACATTAAAAGGCATGGTGCATTGTAGGTATAACTGAAACTAACAGAGGCTAAGATTCACAAGACAAAAACATGCAAAAATAGCTAATTAAAATAATAATTATTTAAAACAAAAGCTTCATAATTACTCATAAACCAAATAATGAAAATAACATACATGTCTCAAAAAACAAAATATCTCATGAAATAAAAAGTTATAGTCTCAAAATCAGAGTATATAATATTCTTCATAATAGGCCAGTAAACAGAAAGAGTTAAAGCTTGAATAAAAGAAATACATGGTAGAGATCTCCCAAAATCCTCCAAGTAACTGCAATCTACATCCTTCTCCCTTGATTGCCTATGGGGGTTAAAAGGAAAAATCGAGGAGTGGGTCAGACTAAAACTCTGGTGAGTGATAGTAACTACTAGAATCTTTACGCAAAGTAAAGGTAATAGACACTTCAATAGTTGTAGTATATACAAAAGAAAACAAAAGAAATAGGAAAGAGATAAACTGGAAAATACGATTAAACTATTACAATTGATAAGATAGGTCAACTTTGATTGTTTGCACTTGTCTTTGATAGCTGCTTGATTAGGCTGAATTCCTAATCATATAATTATGCTGAAATCCTAATTCTACCCTTTGATTAGCCTGCTATTCCATAGACCTTACAGCGGACTAGATGCTATATAACTCCCTACACAACAGCCAACGTAACTACAAAAGATACACAAAGCACCCACTGTGGAATATACAATACATAGCTCCCTACATAGAAGGCAATGGTGTCTATGTAAGACGTACATACTAAGCACTTGGAACTCATGGCGATTACTGAGCACCGAAATGGAAGTCGCACGCATAACTGCCACCTTGCTCATGCTACCTGTTGCTCCACCTTTTGGGTCATATTATTACCTTGACTCAGCATAAGTGTGTCCATCGTCTCACTTCAGGATTATGTGAAACACCATGTCCCTAGAAAATATTGGGGAATGCTACCAGTACTGGCCCATCATCTAAACAATATCTAATAGCACCCTTGTCCAAATTCCCAGTGAATTTAACATCCCTATATTGACCAATTACTACCACTACTAGCAATAAGCGTGCCGCTCGTTTCACTTCGGGTTTATGTGAAACACCGTACTCATAGAAAATAATAAGGGAATGCTATTTGGTACAGGTCCTACTTTAATTCTTTGCTAATTAACTTAGGTAAATTATTTAAATAAGCCTTTTCTCTTTTTCTTACTATCTGTGCTTATTAATTTATCCTAAGTTTTAAAATAAGCCTTATTCTATTCTATTTCTTATATAACTTATGTTACAATCGTGCTTATTACTTAACCCAAGGTCTAAGTGTGAGATAAGCTTCTTTTCTATTTTATTCTTTTTAGAAAATTCTAAGTTATAACTAGGCCAATCTTTTTAATTCTGTCCAACTGATATCATAATTAGGCATAATTTCAGTCCAATTCCATTTATTTTACAGTCTTTATAATTTACATCTTATATTCCATTATTTTATATTTTTAATAATTTAATCCAATTTCGCGTTAATTCAATTCTAATCCATACGCGAAGAAGAAGGAGGATTAAAAGAAAGCTGAAAATAGAAGGAAATCCAAGGTATAAGAAGAAGATGTAAATAACGCATAAATAATAGTAAATAAACTAAAATATTGTAAATAAACTGTAATAAATGAAAAAGCAAGAAATAAACTAAAGTTAACGGAAAATAATTCTAAAAACTGTGAATAAATTACTAAAAAGTTTATTCCAAAAATCGTAGTAAGACTACAACTATTGAAAACCCTATTATTTTAAATTACTTAAATTTAAAATAATTACAATTACTCACCTCCGGTCCTTAGCTCTTCCCTTTAGGCCTTCAAGGATCCACTTGGGGTTATTAAATATTCTTATTTAAAATGATTTCCTCCTTGGATAATTATTCCTCTAAGGGTCCTTCCTGAATAGGTGAATTCAATTGGAGAAAATCTTAGAATGAGGAGAAGTGTTAGGCCCAGGGTTCTATTTATAAGGGCAGAAGTGGATCTCAGATCGGTGGATTTCGGGATTGAATAGGATGCAAGCACATCATAGGTTGAATAGAAGCCATCAGATGTAAGAATAGAAGGACCAGATTGAAATAAATAATGCAAAACACATCATAGGAAGCCGCTGGAATGAAGAAAAATTTTCTTCGTTCCTGAATACAGGCGGATCGACCGAGCGGTCGACCTAGCCTATATTGTTTTTCTTTTTCTGCTCATTTCGTTTTATTCATATCTCGTTCATTTTAGCCTGGATTCTAACGTTCTATATATGGAAATTGACCAGAAAATTACCATGGACACAATGGTGCAACTGCAATGGCTCAATTGTGATAATTTCACAAAGTTATCTTATTATTTAGTTAATTAATGATTTAATTATCATGGGTTAAAATTTTGGGTTATTACATTCTTTCCTCCTTAAAGAATTTCACCTTCGAAATCTCTAAGGATGGAAGAATGAAATAAAAGTTTTAATCCAAGTTCTGTAACCAACTACCCAATCATCACCCATTGCATCCATTGTCCTTAAGTTTTTCTAATGTGATTTATGATACTTATGCAGTTAGTGTAGTGTCAATGTCCCTAACTAATGCAAAAGATTAGAAGGTCCACTGATTCAGTTGATCTCCCTTTTTGCAATCATGTTCGTGCCATGTATCAAAATGAAAATAAAAATTCCCTAATGATAACTGATAGTTCTATATGCGTGCTGCATACATCGTCCAAATGCAACAATCATGTATTAATCTTCCATTTATAGCAACCATGAAAATAGGATAAAAATGCATGCACATCCATATGCATATGCTTTAGTGTCCTAGTTATGCCTCTTCTTAAAGAATAATAGTGCCTTGTATACCTATATGCGTCCATTAGCATCCACTAGCAAACACTTGCACTCACTAGCATACATCATTCATAACATGTTCTAATAACATGTTTACATCCAATCCTACCTTCCATAGGTTCAATCTTAAGCTTTACCCATCTAAAGGATAACAAAGGAAATAACATATTCAAAACTAAAGATGGAAATAGGTAATTCTAAAAACTTACTATCGAAAAGACGAGGATATGAAGTATGAATCTTCTCTTCAGTTTCCTATGTGGCCTCTGTAACATCATCTCCCCATTGCACCTTTACTAGCAGAACTTCCTTATTCCTTAGGCGCTTGATTTCTCTTATAACAATCTTCATGGGATACGCCAAACATATGCTTCCCTTTCTACTTCTACCTCCTCTGACTGACTGGGCTCTACAACCTCCGCTAAGTCATGTAAGCACTTTCGCAAGTGCAAAACATGGAAAACGTCGTGCACACCTAGGAGCCCCTCTGGTAGCTTCACTCGAAAAGCCATCTTCCCAACTCTCTCAATGAAAGCGAATGGTCCAACAAATATGGGGCAAACTTTCCATTCAATCTGAATCTTACCACCTTCCTAAGTGAGGATACTTTGATAAAAACTTAGTCTCCAACCTCAAACTCAATGTCTCCCCTCTGCTTATCTGCATAAGACATCTGCCTATCTTGGGCTGTCTTCATCCTTCGCCAAATTAAATCCACTCTCTTTGATGTCTCCCTCACCATATCAGGTCCAAGTAGCAACTTCTTCGTATCCTCCACCCAACATGAAGTGGATTTGTAAGGTCTCCCATATAAAGCCTCAAATGGTGCTATTCCTTTGCTCACTTGGTAACTATTATTATACGCAATCTCAACCAACGGAAGATGCTCTTCCCAAGTTCCTCCAAAGTCCAAAATGCACATCCGTAGCAAATCCTCATGCACTCTATTTACTCTCTCTGTTTGGCCATCTATTTGAGGACGATAGGTTGTACTCAATCTAAGTTGCATCATTAGCGCCTCCTGTAAGCTCCTCCAAAACTCATTAGTGAAAATGGGATTTCTATCACTCACTAGAAGGGATCCCTTGAAGTCAGACTATCTGTCAAACATAAAGGGATGCCAAATATGATGCTGTGCACTTACTCTTAACAGGGATGAAGTGGGCACTCTTGGTCAACCGATCAATAGTCACCCAAATGCTAGTATTCCCCTTCCTAAAACGGGGTAAATATATAAAATCCATAGAAATACTACCCCACTTCCATTTTGGCACATTTAAGGGCTGAAGTAGTCCACCGGGCTTCTGCTGCTATGCCTTTACCCTTTGGCATATCGGACACTTAGCTAAGTACTCTGCCATTTCCTTCTTCATGCCATTCTAATAGAACATCCTCTTCATATCCCGATACATTTTATCACCACCTAAATTAATAGTCATAAGGGAATGTTGTGCTTCCCAAAACCGCTCTCAACAAATCACTAGCGCGTAGAACACAAAGCCTCCCATATCTCCTAAGCCACTCTTTGCTTTCAATGGAACAATGTTGGATATGTCTAGAGACCTCTCCTTAGCTAATCTTATCTATAATGTTTATGATTTTCGAATCTCCTTGCTGCCTCGAGCCAATCTGATCCATAATGGTAGGCCTCGCTTCTAATGTCGCCAATAATCTGGGAGTAATGTCCGTAGAGGGCTTAAAATCAAAAGTAGAAATAAACACCATGCTCCTCCACTCTACGAACAAAGGACTACGGGTTGCTTTCTTCCTACTCAATGTATCTGCAACCACATTACATTTTCCAAGGTTGTATGCAATCTAAAAATCATATGAGGCTAAAAACTCCATCCACCTCTGTTGCCTCAAGTTCAAGTCCTTCTAGAGAATAGGTACTTCAATGACTTATGGTTGGTAAAAAGCTCAAACCTCTCTCCAAGAAAATAGTGCCTCCAAGACTTGAGTGCAAAAACTATAGCAGCCAACTCTAAATCGTGGGTAGGGTAGTTCTTCTCATGCATCCTCAACTGCCTACCACCATAACATACAACCCTTCCTTCTTGCGTCAACGCTGCTCCTAGGTCCGTCCCACATGCATCAGTGTATACAGTAAAAGGCTTATCTTCATCGGGTAGTACTAACACTGGTGCATTAATAAGGGATCTCTTAAGCTTTATGAAGGAATCCTCACAATCCACGTCCCACACAAAAGCTTTATTCTTCTTAGTAAGGCATGGGAGTGGTGCCGAAATCTTAGCAAAGTCTCTAATTAACTTCCTATAGTAGCCAGCCAATCCTAGGAAGCTCCTAACTTTAGTGACGTTCTTAGGGTCCTTCCAATCGTGTACAGCTATGACCTTAGCAGGGTCAGCAGCCAAACCTTCCTTCGAGACCACGTGCCCTAAGAAACGTACCTCCTCTCTCCAAAAGCGACACTTCGAAACATAGCTCTCAAATGATGACTGCATAGTGTGCGAAGAACCTCCTCTAAATGAACAACATGCTCCTCCATATTCTTGGAAAATACCAAGATGTCATCCATGAATAACACCACGAACTTCTTTAGGACTTTTCTAAAGACGCGCCTGATCAAGTCAACAAAGAGGATGGGGCATTGGTTAGCCCAAAAGGCAATACCAATCACTCATAAACCGTTTGGAGTCCTAAACGTAGTCTTATCTATGCTTTCATCGGCAACCTATAGCTAATGGAATCCTGTGGCTAAATCAAGCTGAGAGAAAATCGAAGAGCCAACTAACTGGTCAAAAAGATCATCAATCCTAGGGAGTAGATATCGGTTTTTCTTGGCGAGCTTATTTAATTCTCTATAATCAATGCAAAATCGAAGAGAAACATTCGCCTTAGTGGTAAAGATGACAGGCGCTCCCTATTCTAATATGCTTCTTCTTATGAATCCCTTCTCCAAAAGCTCACGTTTGCTTGCTCAATTTCTTTCTATCCCTAGGTGCCATGTGCCTCATAGGTAACGGTACTGGCTTAGCATTCTCGGTTAAATAAATCGTAAAGTCAATCTCTCTCTTAGGGGGTAGTCTCCTAACCTCCTCAAAGACGTCCGAAAAATCTCTAACGACAGTAACCAAATCAAGTTCTATTGAAGATGAATTGAGAGAATAAAGAAAACTCAACACGACTGAACCTTGTGGGTCGCAAGATACCTCAAGAGTCCTACCACTGCATGTCTCTAGTCTAATGACTCACCTCTCGCAGTCTAAAATAGCTCCATATATGGATAGCCAATCCCTACCCAAGATTATCCCATATCCTGAGAATCCCGAAACATAGGCGTCACAGTCAAATTCTAAGCCTAGGATATAATTTTTAAACTACTACAAACCATAGACAAGAATGCCGATCCACTTATGGGTTTGAAATAACGATGCGGTCCACTACCAAAGAAATGTCTAAGAGTGTGATGTTCCAGAATCGAATAAAGTCCGAATGGAAAAATTAGATATAGAAATCAAACCTTCAACTGTGACTTTCCGAACTCTATCCATAATGCTATTGGAAGGTGCCTCGTCTAATGCCTGAATCTGTGCGATTGGTGCACTCGCTCCCTGACCAGCTCTTTGGGGAAAACTCCTACTCATATGACCGGGCTGGCCAAAAACGAAGCACTTTCTCTTCATCTTTTCCCTTTTGCAATCCTTGGCGATATGTCCAGTAATCCCAAAGCTATTGCACTTCGATCCTTTCTTAATCTGCTTATGAGGGCCATCACCTTTCTTCTTCTCCTTGCTGTTTTCCACCACTTATTCTTTGAACCTTCTAAATTAACCACTTCTTTAGACTCTCCTTCCTTGACCGCATCCGACATAAGCCCCATTTAAATCAAAGACTCATAAGTAGCTCCCATCAGTACGTGAGTCAACAATAATCCTTGAGGGGGTTGATTCAACCCCTTCGCAAACATCATAGCTTTCTTGTGCGGGTATTCACCAACTCTATACCAAATCATGACAATTCATTGAACTGATTAATGAATTCCTTGACGAACAAACTCCCTAGCTTCAAATTGATAAACCTCGCCAACTGAATAGTCTCTTCCGGTTGAGATAGAAAATTCCTCTCAAATCTTTTCCTAAACCTATTCCAACAGAAATCTCTTCCTTCCAACTCAATAACCTCCCATCAGTAAGAAGCCTCCTCTTTCAGCTGCCAAGAGGCTAGTTGAACCCGTTGCTAGTCCTCCAATCCTAATAAATCATATATCATCTCTGTGTCTCTAAGACAAGCTCTCGCCTCCACAAAGGTCACCTTGCCAGAAAAAGTCTTTCCACCCCAACTCCCAAAATTCTTACAAAGCTTAGAGAAATTGATGGCGGTAGATGAGTTGATGGGGTTCCCACCAACTGGTGCAGGATTTGGCTCTAGCTCATGCACCTCTGGGAGTCATGGCTTGTAAGTACCAACGAAACCAGGCTGGTACTGGAATGCCATCGGGAGGGTATGGGGCATCAGCCATTCTAAGAAAATAGAAAAGGTAGTTTAGGAAAGAGTCAAAGGGAGATTGAACTGGACTTATTGTGGGATTTTTATAAAAAATCTTTTATACTTAAAAACATTTCTTAGAGTTCTTTTATGAAAAATACTTTTTAAAACAAGTTTTTCAAAAAATACTTCACTTTTAAAAATAAATTTTTAGGGATCCTGTAACCATAGGCTCTAACACCAAGTGAAACATCCCACACCCCTTAATATACCTAATAGGACACATTAAATGGCGTGGTCCATTGTAGGTATAACTGAAACTAACAAAGACTAAGATTCAAAAGACAAAAACAGGTAAAAACAGCGGAAATTAAAATGATACTTATTTAAAACAAAAGCTTCATAATTGCTTATAAACCAAATAAGTCAAATGATAAATATAACATACTTGTCTCAAAACCGAAATGTCTCATGAAATAAAAACTCGTAGTCTTAAAATCAAAGTATATTATATTCCTCATAATAAGCCAGTACACAAAAAGAGTTAAAGCTAGAATAAAAGAAATACTTGGTAGAGATCTTCTCCCAAAATCCTCCAAGCAACCACAATCTACATCCCTCTCCCTTGATTGCCTATGTGGGAAAAAGGAAAAATAAAGGGAGTGGGTCTGACTAAAAGTCTGTGAGTGATAGTAATTACTAGAATCTTTAAGCAAAGTAAAGGTAATAGACTCTTCAATAGTTCTATTATATACAAAAGGATACAAAGGAAATAGAAAAGAGATAAACTGGAAAATATGATTAAACTATTACAATTGATAAGATATGTCAACTTTGACTGTTTGTACTTGTTTTGACAGCTGCTAGATTAGGCTGAATTCCTAATCATATAATTAGACTGAACTCCTAATTCTACCCTTTGATTAGCCTGCTACTCGACCTTACTGTGAACTAGACACTATATAACTTCCTACACAGCGGCCAATGTAACTACAAAAGATACACAAAGCACCCACTTTGGACTAGACAATACATAGCTCCCTATAGAAGGCAATGATGTCTATGAAAGACACACATACTGAGCACTTGGAACTCATAGCGATTACTGAGCACCGAAATGGAAATCGCAGGCATAACTGCCACCTTGCTCATGCTACCTATTGTTCCACTTATTGGGTTGTATTATTACCTTAACTCAGCATAAGCGTGGCCCTCGTCTCACTTCAGGATTATGTGAAACACCGTGTCTGTAGAAAATATATGGGAAAGCTACCGATACTGGCCCGTTATCCGAACAATATCTAATAGCGCTCTTGTCCAAATCCCCCGTGATTTGAACATCTCTGTATTGACTAATTACTACCACTACTAGCATAAGCGTGCCCCTCGTCTCACTTTAGGTTTATGTGAAACACCGTACCCATAGAAAATAATAGGGGAATGCTATTTGGTATAGGTCCTACTTTAATTCTTTGCTTACTAACTTAGATAAATTATTTAAATAAGCTTTTACTCTTGTTCTTACTATCTATGCTTATTAATTCATCCTACATCTTAAAATAAGCCTTATTTAGTTCTATTTCTTATTATAACGTATGTTGTAATCATGCTTATTACTTTACTCAAGGTCTAAGTGTGCAAATAAACTTCTTTTCTTCTTTTATTCTTTTTAGTTATAATTCTAAATTATAACTAGGCCAATCTCTTTAATTCATTCCAACTAATATCATAACAAGGCATAATTTTCGTCCAATTCCATTTATATTACAGTCTTTATAATTTACATCTTATATTCCGTTATTTCAAATTTCTTATAAGTTATCCAACTTCGCGTTAATTTGATTCTAATCCATATGCGATGAAGAAGGAAGAGGAATAAAAGAAAGCTAAAAATAGAAGGAAATGTAAGGCGTAAGAAGAAGATGTAAAAAACGCTTAAATAACAGTAAATAAACTAAAATACTGTAAATAAACTATAAATAAATGGAAAAGCCAGAAATAAAGTAAAATTAATTGAAAATAATTCTAAAAACTATAAATAAATTACTAAAATTGTAACTCCATTAATCATAGTAAGAATACAACTATTGGAAACCTTATTATTTTAAATTACTCAAAGAAAATTAAAATAATTACAATCACTCACCTTTGGTCCTTAGCTCTTCCCTTTAGGCCTTCACGAATCCACTTGGGGTTGTTAAATGTTTTTATTTAAAATGATTTCCCCCTTGAAAAATTATTCCGCTTAGGGTCCTTCTTGAATAGGTGAACCCAATTGGAGAAAATCTTAGAATGAGAAAAAGTGTTAGGCTTAGGGTTCTATTTATAGGGGTAGAAGTGGATCTCAGACCGCTGGATTTGGGAATTGTATAGGATGCAACCACGTCATAGTCTGAATAGAAGCCATCGGATGCAAGAATAGAAGGACAATCCTTATGGGAGCAACCCACATAGCCCTGCTACATACTATGTTTTGGTCATTTCAGGTTGATAAGGCCTGAGGCTACATTTGCCTTTACTATAGCATTGCCACTTCGAATGCTAACATTATCTTCCATATGTTGACACAATGTCATCACTCATCCATACCAGTCGTTCAGGAGATGAACGAACCGAATGCACTTTATAATTTTCATCTTGGACCTTGCCTTTACTATTTTCAATTTGAACATTTACGTTAGTTTGAAAAGGTTTTGCATAATAACTAATATCCGATCCAGATCTCTTCAAACCAACATTCCATAATTTTAAAGGGTCGGGTTATCTATAGTGGACCATCCTACTATTAGGGTGTAATATTTACATATGGACATACGCTCCATATGCATTGATTATCATGACCTGCTTATCGAAATTAACCATTTTGTATTCATCACATTCCCGAAGCGTGGTATTTGTGATAAGTACAAGTCGACTTACTTTCAATGAAACATATCAACTTTTTATTACAACTACTTTAATTTATTTGGCTACATAATAGCATGGACAAGACATCCTCTTTTCCCAAAACCATTTTCTTACACAAAGAAGTTTATTAAAAATAAAGAACCAATAGAATTTAAAAGAAATCTTTAAAACAAATAAATTCCTATTTTAATCATAAAACCCTCAACTATAACTTAATTAGTCTTACTTAAATCAGAATTAAATCATAGATAACCCTAATTTTATTTACATTTAAATTTCAATTAAACTTTAATTAAATAACATTTATTTAAAATTAAACCCGAATTAAGTGAATAATTAACCTTTGATTAAATAATAATTGATTAAATAACTAGCTCTAATTAAATAAAAAACTTTATTAAATAAAACTAATTCCTTTTTATCTTAATTAATCATTATTTAAAACTTACTTAAAAATAATTAACTTAGTTCATAATTTCTTAAACTCTAATTATTTAACTTAATTACTTAATTAATTAATTAACAATTACCTGGATTAATTTAAATTAAATAAATAAATTTTTAAACAATTAAAAACTTAAACTTTGACTTACTTAATTAATTAAAAATGAGTTTTCAAAAGCAATCCAAGAGAAAACACTTAAAACTTGAAATCGTGAAATTTTCCATACCGCATCCACAGCGACAATCGCTATAAACATGGTTCGCTAGAATTGATTTTTAGGTTAAATCTTCACTTTAACTCTAGCTACTACATCTCTGAAAACACAAATGGGAATTTTTTGGAAACTTAAAACAAAGGTAAAAACTTGGAAAAACATTTTCAAAAATCCAAAGCTAGAAAATAACATTCGTTTTCAAATCGGATCTCAAATCCTTTACGACTTTTCAAGGTGCAAACTTCACCACATTTATATCAAACACACATGGCTTTGTTTCATAAACCAACTACCATAATATCATACCCAATATCACATAACCATATCCATATACATATCCAAACATATCGACCAATCACCAAAACTAAGTTCAAACATAAACATATCATCATATGTCATCAATACGACATGATAATTCAACATAACAATCATCATATTTTCACTACATATAGTCCATAAAAATCAAGTTGATTTGTTTTTCAAAAATTTTTTTACTCATCAAAACTTTTTCTAAATCAAAGCAAATTTTCCCAGAACTCAAAAATGTTTAAGAATGTTACAAATTTGAAACTTTTGGACCCTCGAACAGTTGAAGTGGGCTCGGTCAAGTGGTGTTTGAGCTCGGCCTTGGCTAATGGGTTCGCCTTGGAGTTTTGGGCGTGTTTCTTGTGATTTTGTGTGGTGGAGTGCTGTATTTTGGGAGAGGATATGTTGAATGGATTGTAGAAGCGTTTTAGTGAATTTTAAAAGAGAATTTTGCAAAAGAAGTGAATTTTTTTTAAACTAGAAGATGCGAAAAGAAGCCATGAAGAGTGTTTATCCAAGATCTTAGAAATTTTTAAAGTGAAGAAAGAGATTGTAAAATGAGAAAAATGAAAGTTACGGGGTTTATATAGGTTTAGGAAATCATTAGAAATATATAAGTGCTTATATTTAATTATACACATATGCATGCATGGCCATACACCCTTCCCCTTTCAAAACCATTCATACTACCCCCATGCTTTCCACCATTCACGTCATGTTCTTGTGTACTTGGGTTGAAAAGGTGTATTTTATATGTTATGTATATATATTTTTATGAAATATAATTTTATTTTAACTTATAGTTTATATGCATAAGAGTGCTAATATGTACATGCATATGTACATGTACACAACATAAAGTAGTTTGTAATGTGTGTTTAACATAGTGTTATGACCATTAAAACAACTTTCAACCAATGAAAAATCAATATTTCGGAAAATAACTTTCTGTCACATTTTCTATTTTTCGATGAACTATATATTTTGGTAAACAAATTTCTAAAATGATTTTATTATCTATCATTAATTATTATTTAAAATAGTTTTATTTGTTAATAAAAATCCATTTATGAATTATTTAAAATATAATTAAATATTCAATTAAATAGTGATTAATTTTCGGTCGTTACACTCTCTCTCGCTTAAAAGAATTTCGTCCCGAAATTTGCAAACAGGAGATAATTCAATTACACAAAAAACTATATATCCATATCATACACATACGAAGACATGCACTAACATCAATAGCAAACAAACACACATTGTACATACAATCTACAACTAGCTATATAACATCAACTCGGGATAGGCTTCTCTCAAACGATCCACCGTCTCTCATGTGCAGTCTCTAGAATCCTCGCTCCACTGAACCATAACTAGTTGCACCACTTTGTTAAGCAACCTCTTTTCATCCTGATCCACAACATAAACTGGATGTCTAACAACTGTCGGGTTCGGTTCTATTTCCAATTCCTCTTGAACCGATGGCTCCACAATCAAAGAGGGGTCATAAACGTATTTCCTCAAATAAGATATATAACATCCCGCTTCCAGAGGCTCAAAACTAACTGCTATGGATGCTGCAGCCATCTATAGGTGTTATTTTTGAGTGACCGAAATCAGAATCTTGAAACTATTAGCAACATAGAAACACAAGACTATGAAAAAATTTAAACTTCAACAAAATAGAATTTCTCATTTCTTATGAATTTCAATTAAGATCTAATTAAATAATCCCAAACGTTAACCACGTTTAGATCACATGTATATGTATAAAATACGATAACAACGACATATGAAGATGACCCCTTATAATGCCCAAAGAACTAATAAATATAAACTTTACAATTCTTGGTACATCACAAGGAAAATACAAAATAGCTCCTATATAGCTAACACTTCCTTATGCACGACTCCAGAAGCTTATTCATCCAAAAACCCAATAGTCTCCCACTCTCAGAGTACTTAAATTAATTTTGAGTACCCGAGAGTTTTAGAGAAACACAAACTTCGAGTCAGATAATAAGTCTAGTATAAATAATCCCTAGTCATCTCTTATCATAAATAGATAGCCAGTGAGACCATGCCGCTTAGCGGAATGGGTTTTCCCCTCGCTTGTATCCCAAACAAAACATGCAAATCATTTACTATGCCCCTGCACCCAAAATGATTAGTCTTAACATTATACGAAATAAAGCCATAAATCATATTCATCGGATCCCATCCACATATTTATTAGATATCCAATCTAAAAGCAATATATTAGATTTCCCATCCAAAATCAATTTATTAGAGTTCCCCTCTAAAATCCTTAAAAGTACCATCTATCATAATTTAATAGGATTATCTGTTTCAAATCCATTTAAAATAAGTGTAGATTATCCATCATACATTGTTTTATAAAAGTTGGTGTTGGCTATCCAACGTATACTCCATATTTTTTGTAGGATGACTATGAACCCTTGGGTGCCAAATCCTAGGCCAAACCTCCTCCGGCAAAACATTCTTTTCTTTAGAAATTTTATGTGGGCTATCTACCGCATATCCCATGGTTTTCCTACGTTAACCAAGAACCCAACACTTGGCCAATTAAAAAATCATTATCCACATGATTATGTATAAAAATTCATGATCCCCATGATTATTTATTTTTCCAAGGTATACCACCTATTTAACCTATTCCCGGTAGTAGCCCTAATTAGGTTAAATTAAATAAAAACATATTGATAGCCCCAATGTATATTTTCGAAATCATATTTCTGTTTGTAACCTCGAACTATGTATCGAAAATATTAGACCCACCACTGTGTCCCCAAGGTTTAATAGCACCTAATTTTAAGGATCCCTCTTACATTTTCAAAAAAAGATAAGTATCTTATGCTATAACCATTCGAAGTAACCCCTTCAAATTAGCAAAATTTACATAAGGAGAAATGGCTAAAATAGCCCTTTAAACCCCTTCGAATGGAGCCTCATTCGAAAGCAAATAAACATCCAAAGTTAGCCCCTTTGCAAGCCGTCCTTTTGAAAGCATCACAAAATTATACATTTCGACCTTGTCGGAAGGTCCTACCTTTCGATCTTGTCGGAAGGTTCCTTTTCGACCTGGTCGAAAAGTTCTACCTTTCGACTTAGTCGAAAGCTTAGGGTACCTCCCTTATAAAAACATTTATAAGCTTTTTGAAAGCAATGAAACTCAAAACCTTTCGAAATCATTTAAACTCAAAATCTTTTGAATTCATCGATGGTAATCCCTTCAAAATCTTTCGAAGTCAAAACCTTTCGAAACCAAAACCTTTCAAAACAAAACCTTTCGAAATCAAAACCATTTAAAACATGCCTACCCATTGACTTAGTCGGAAGGGTGATGGCTCATTTCTATACTTAGTCAATAGGTATAAGCTAGCGGCTTAACCTTTCCTTCGAATATCCCATTCGAAGGCATATAAAACATAAAGCGGAACGAAGTCAAAAGCTCCCCTTCGACTTCGTTACTTTCGAAGTTCTGATTCGAAAGCACTCCTTCGACTTCATCCCTTTGAGAGTAATCATCTCCTTGGAAAGCATGGCTTTGGAAGGCATTAAAAACATAACTTTTAAAAAAATGGGAAGGTTCAGAAGTAACCCCTTCCTTTTCCTCTCCTACCTTTCGACTCAATCGAAAGGTTCTAAAACATATTTTTGGAAAACATTTAAAACAATTTTCTTGAAGGTTTAAAATTTCGAAGATCTCCTTTGAAACCCCTTCTTGAGTATAAAAATTTGCCTTTATAAATATGATGGAGTCGAAGGATCCCCCTTCGAAAGCATTCATATTACCATTCGAAAGCCAAGGAAGCAGCCTCCATCCCTTCGCCTCTCTTCCTTCCGAGAGCAGTCCTACCTTTGACTTAGGAAAAAGGTAAATGCTTACCTTGTGACTTTAAAAAAAGGTACCTTTTGACTTAGTCAAAAGGGTGAAAGCGGGCTACGTAGTCGAATGCAAGTTATGGGCCAACGGAAGTGATAGTTCCTCTTGCTTGTCTAAATCTGATTGGTCAAAAGGCTTGCTCCTGGACTTTCGAATAGTAAAAAGTACTAAATAATCAACCTTTTTCTCAATTCTTCCCTAAGTAATTTTTGAACGCAATTTTTCCTCCGAATTTAACCAATTCGGAAGCCAGTTTTTAGTTTAGCCCTTGGGCATAAATAATTTAACTAACTTAGTAAACCATACAGTAAAAATCCCCAAAAATCCTTTAAATTATATATTTTAATATATTAAAATTTCAAAGGATATGAAGATTAATATAATTAGAAATTTAACCAGAACCAAAATATACTATGTCAATTAGCCCATTAGCATTTAAAAACACCTATGTCTTATCCAAACAAAGGTTTAAATGGTTATATCCTAACCAAAATCACAAACATGAATCGAGTATAACCCATAACCGATCCAAATATAGAAAAATGAGATGGTAAACATGATTATTCACCTTGATTAGTTGATTGGAGAATAATTTAATTTCCTAGCTTTAATTCCTTAGCTTTATCTTCAATTTATTTCTCTTCCTGAAGCTTTTAATGACTAGCCGGAATATAGATGATGAGTTATGAATGATAAAGCAAAAGTTTACTAAGGTGGAGGAAGAGATATATGCTAAGAAATGTAGCCTCATTTCCAAGTTTTACTCCTTAGGAAATTCCTCTTTCTTAATTTAGTTAAGTCTTTTATAGTTCATTCGTTAAGACAGAGCATTGGATTTATTAATCTCATCTCCCTAATTATTCAAGTTATTCTATTTAATTTATCAATTAAATATCCTAATAATTTATTCAAAATTCAAGGGCATTATAGACTTCCCCCATAAAGAATTTCGTCCCCGAAATTGCTGTATTGACACAACAAACAAGCATATGGCCCAAGCAAGCAAAGCTAGTATAACCTATCAGCCAGATTTTATGTAAACCCTATATAGAACATACCATCTAAAACAGCTCAGGAAAAGTAGCTCTAATTCTATCTTCTATATCCCAAGTACAGTCTTTCACGTTGTCGCACCACTGAACTTTCAACAACCATACTGTCTTGTTCCTTAGCCTCTTCTCATCTTTTGCCATAACACAAACTAGTTGCTTCACAAAAGTCATATCAGGCTCCACCACTAAGTCCTCTAGTGCCATCGGAGCGATATTAGTTTCTGGATCATGAACATACTTCCTAAGATGAAAAACATGAAATGCATTGTGGACCTCGACTAAACTGCTTGGTAAATCTACTCAGTATGCGAGTCTCCCAATCCTCTTTGATATTGGAAATGGTCCAGTATATCTCGGTGCTAGCCTCCAAGTCTTGCCGAACCGAACCACAACTTTCATTGGCGATACATCGATGAAAACTCTATCTCTAACTGAGAACTCTAGGTCCTTACGCTTCTTGTTTGCATAAATCTTCTACCTAGATTGAGCTTGCTTCATTCTTTTCCGTATCAACTCGATCATTTCCGTCGCCCCTCTCTCTAAATCTGGACCAAAGACCAATATGTCTCTGATCTGTAACCAACATGCTGGTGATTTGCATGGCCTTTCATACAAAGCTTCAAAAGGTGTCATTCCTATAGTAGTCTGATAACTATTATTATAGGAAAACTCTACTAAGTGCAAGTGGTCTTCCCAAGAACCACTAAAATCCAGCACACAACAGATCTTCCAGTACCATGTTTACTCTCTCCATCTGCCCATCCGTCCGAGGATGATAAGCGCTACTCATCTTGAGCTTAGTGCCTAACACACTCTGCGTGCTCTTCCACAACTTGCTAGTAAACAAAACATCTCTATCATCGACGATACTACAAGGGATTCCATGCAATCTAACGATGTTCTTCATGAACAACTTAGCCAAAACAGGTGCCGTCCTGGTTGACCTAACTGGATGAAATATGCACTCTTGGTCAATCTGTCCACCATGACCCATACACTTTCATTACCCGGGTTTGACCTTGGCAACCAGTGAATAAAATCCATGGATATCTAGTCCCACTTCTAAACTGGAACATCCAAAGACCGAAGCAAACCAATTGGCTTTTGATATTCGGTTTTTACCTACTGACAATTCAAACACTGTTTTATCTATAAGCCAACATTCCTCTTCATTCCTTCCCAGAAGAAACTTCTCTTCATATCCTGATACATCTTGGTTCCCCCAGGATGAATCGTAAACTTTGATCGATGACATTCCCTCATAACTCCTTCCTAAGGTCACCAACGTGCGAAACACATAATTGTTCCTTCTTTCTCAACCAACCCCTACGGTCAAGAATAAAATCCTTTAAATCATCAATCTCGGTTCCAGCTTCTAACTTTCTAATCATCTCGGCTAACACTGGATCCTCTTTATGCCTAGAAGCAATTCGTTCAATTAGAACTGGCCGAACTCCCAAAGAAAACATCATGGCGATATTCCAACTAGATCTAGCAGTCGACCTTAACTGCACACTGGAAGCAGCCAGTGCTTCCAAGTCTTTCCATTCCGCCAACATAGCTAACACCACATTCTGATGTTTCCTGCTCAGTGCATCAGCCACCTTGTATTCTTTCCCAGTGTATACTCGATGCTAAAACCATAAGCTGCAACAAGCTCCAACCATCTCTGCTGTCTCATGTTCAGCTCCTTATGAAAGAATAAATACCGTAGAGACTTATGATCTGTAAATAGCTTAAACCTTTTTCCCAAAAGATAATGTCTCCACACCTTCAATGTGAAGATTACCACTGCCAACTCCAAATCATGAGTTGGGTATCTCACTTCATATGGTGTAAGCTATCTAGAAGCATAGGCAATAACCTTTCCCCAGTACCACATGCATCGGTGTAAACTACCAACCCCCGATTCCCATCTGGAACTGCTAACACGGGCGCTTTGTTTAACAAATGTATTAACTAAAGAATGCCTCCTCACATTTGTTAGACCAAACAAACTTCACGTCTTTCCTGGTTAGCATGGTCAAAGATGTCGCTATCCGCGAGAAATCTTTAGTGAACCTTCGGCAGTAACTTGCAAGTCCAAGAGTGCTACTAATCTCACTTACCGTCTTTGGTCTTTCCCAATTGTTAACGGCTTCGAACTTATTCGAATCAAGTACTAACCTTCCTCGAAAACTTCATGACCAAGGAACTTCATTCATCCAGAAACGACACTTTAAAAACTTCGCTTTCAGCTGATGTTGCCTTAGCGTCTCTAACACTATTCTAAGATGATCCGCATGATCTTTCTCATTCTTACAATATAAAAAAATGTCATCAATATAAACCAACACAAACCTATCTAAGTGCTCTCGGAAATCCCTATTCATCAAATCTACGAAGAAAGCTGGTGCATTATTAAGCCCGAATGGCATGACTAAGCATTCGTAAGACCCATATTTGGCCCAAAACACGGTCAAAGGAATACTATTCTCTACCACTCTTAGCTGATGGAAACCTGTCTCCAAATCCAGCTGGGAAAACACTCTGGCTCCACTTAACTGATTGAATAATTTGTCGATTCTCGGCAAAAGATACCTATTCTTGATCGTTCTCTCGTTCAGCATACGATAGTCGATACATTTTCTTGACGACCCATTTGACTTCTTGACATATACCGCGGCTGTTCCCTAAGGAAAACTTCTTGGCTGGATGAAATTCTTTCCTTCCAATTCCAGTAGCCACACCTTCAATTCTTTCCTCTCGGTTGCTGACATCCTACTAGGTATTCTACTTACAGGTTCAACTTCGGTATGAGATCTATCCGAAACTCGATCGCTCTTTTCAGCCGCAAGCCCAAAACTGGTTCAAACACTTCTGTAAACTCTCTTGCAATATAAACCTACCTCAACTCTACTTCTGTTCCCATGGCACCTAATAACACATAAGCATTTCCGTCCGAACTCCTTACCGAGTAAATAACTCGGTTACGGCTATTAGGTTGCTTCAATGATATTTCCCCCTCTTGAAAAAATATCCTAACATCATATCTATCTAACCAATCCATAACCAATATGATCTCGAAACCCACGAAATCAAAACATATAAACTGCATGCAAACATATGACCTAACAAACCCAATTCTAACTGGTTATAACTCATTTCTAGAGTTGCATACCCTCCTATAGGATTTACAACCCTTAAAGGAGTAATAAGGTTTGAAGGTTCCAAACATAAACAATAACAAATGCTAATATATAAATGAGTTTAATGCACCTGTATCAAATAGTATCCTAACTGGAGTACTATGAATTATAAGCATACCATCCGTCGTAGCTTTTCCATTCTCAACAGCCGTCTAGAGGATGATGGTTCCAATGCAAAAACCTTTCCCTTTCCAGCCTTAGGAACCTAAGGAAACTTGTCCTCGTAATGCCCCATCTGGCCACAATTGTAGCACTTCACATTCGGCCTCACCGCCACAGCTCTTCCATTACCCATGTGACACTCATTAGCATAGTGCCCCTTCTTGTCACACTTGTAACAGACAATATCAGCCTTGCTCTTCTTGGTTGCTGCCCCCGGCTAGATTCCTTTTTCTTGAAGAACTTTTGCTTCTTATCTTGAAAATTCTGAACCTTTGCTGGTTTCCCTTTTGCAAAAGTAGAGAGCATCTCTTCATTCCGAATAGCCATCTCAACAACGATGTAACACGGATCTTGGAGGTTTGGCATGGCTGCTCTGGCGATCTCTGGATTCAACCCCCTAATAAACTTATCATTCCTTCGAATGACTGTATACATAGTAGTATATCTGTAATGTGACAGCTCATCAAATTCCGTAACATACTCAATCACTGATTTATCCCCTAGACTAAATTTGAAAACTTCCATAGCAACGCTGACTTGGCAACTTCAGATAGAAATTTTGTTCGAACCTCCTTCGAAATTCAGCCTAAGTTAGGTCTTCCTCTAGCACTCCCATGGTAACTCCGTTCCACCAATACAATGTTGCTCCCTGCAATTTCCTTGAAGCAAGTCTTCTCTTCTGCATATCTGTCAAGCTGAGATTTGCAAATATCCTTTCACAATGCAATAATCAGTTCTCCACTCCTACTGTATCCTCAATTCCCAAAAAAGGCATCCCTTCAAAACTAGCTTAATCCCTGCTTAGCTTGGCATAATTATTTCCATGTAAGGCTATTGGATTAGCTCCTCTAGCATTCCCTATAGCCACTCCTACAGCTGCTCCAAGTTGCATCATCTTCACAAAGAACCGATACATTATGTCCATATCGACTGGCGGGATCTTAGCACTAATATTAGCATTTGCATTTAGAATTGCATTTGCCTGTCGACCCTGGTTGCTCTTAGTATTGGGTCGAACGTTTCCACTTATTGCGGTGCATCCTCCAGATTGATTCACTCTTCCATTTCCTACCTCCATATCTTACTTCCCTACCACTTAAAATCCAATCTTGGTAAGATACAGAAGAACGGCCTAAGAGAGTGGGGAATACATACTTAAGTATTTATAACAAAGTATATATATGTTACTATAACGCTTACCTAAGCCCACCCATATTTTAGATTCATTAGATTATGCTTAAAAATCTTTGAAGGTTTTAATTCCTTTTAAGTACATAAACCATGCTTCGATACCAACTTGTAACATCTCACTTCCAAAGGCTGAAAACTAACTACTACAGATGCTGCAGTTATCCATTGGTGTTATTTCCAAGTGACCGAAATCGAAAACTTGAAACTATTGGCAACATAGAAACACAAGAATATAAAAAAATTTAAATTTCAACAAAACATAATTTCTCATTTCTTATGAATTTCAGTTTAAGATTTAATTACAAAATCCTAAACGTTAACCGCGTTCAGATCACATACACATATACAAAATATGATAAGAGCAACAAATGAAGATGTCCCCGTATGATGATCAGAGAACTAATAAATATGAACTTTACAGTTCTTAGTACATCATAGTGGAAAATAAAAAATAGCTCCTATATAGCTAACACTACCTCTTACACGTCTCCGGAAGCTTGTTCATCTAAAAACCTGAAAATCTTCCACTCTCAGACTATTCAAATTAATTTTGAGTACCAGAGAATTTGTGGAGAAACACAAACTTTGAGTCAGACGATAAGTCTGGTATTAACAATCCCCTATCATCTCTTATCATAAATAGATAGCAAGTGAGACCACACCGCTTAGCGGAATGAGTTTTCCCCTCACTAGTATCCAAAACAAAACATACAAATCATTTACTATGCCCCTGCATCAAAAATGATTATTCTTAACATAATATGAAATAAAGCCATAAATCATATTCATTAGATATCCCATCCACCCATTTATTAGATATCCCATCTGAAAGCAATATATTTGATTTCCCATCTAAAATCAATTTATTAGAGTTCCCCTCGAAAATCTTCAAATTGACCATTCGTCATAATTTAATAGGACTATACATCCCACATCCATTTAAAATAAATGCAGATTACCATCATACATTGTTTTATAAAAGTAGGTGTGGGCTATCCACCGCACACTCCATAGTTTTCCTAGGTTAACCAAGAACCTAACATTTGGCTAATTAAAGTATCATGATCCATATGATTATGTAAAAAAATTCATGATCCTCATGATTATTTATTTTTCCATGTTATACCATCTATTTAACCTATTCCCGTTGGTGGCCCCAATTAGGATAAATCTAATAAAAACACATTGAAAGCCCCAATGTATATTTTTGTATGTACAATTCTGTTTGTAACCCCAAACTATATGTCAAAAATATTAAACCTACCCCGGTGTCCTCAACGTTTAATAACATTCAATTTATATAAGGATCCCCCTTACATTTTCAAACAAAGATAAGTGTTTTATGCTATAACTCTTCAAAGTAACTCCTTCAAATTAGCAAAATATTACTTAAGGAAAAATGGCCAAAACAGCCCTTTAAACTCCTTTGAATGAAGTCCTATTTGAAAGCAAATAAACATCCAAATTTTGCCCCTTTGGAAGCTTTCCTTTTGAAAGCATCATAAAATCATACCTTTCGACAAGACCTCGACCTTGTCGGAAGGTTCCTTTTCGACCTAGTCTAAAGGTTCCACCTTTCGACTTTGTCGAAAGCCTGTGGTATCCCTCTTGTAAAAAACTATTATAAACTTTTTGAAAGCAATGAAACTCAAAAACTTTCGAAATAACTGAAACTCAAAACCTTTCAAAATCATTGAAGATAACCCCTTCGAAGACTTTCGAAATCAAAACCTTTCGAAACCAAAGCCTTTTGAAACCAAAACCTTTTAAAACTTCCCTGCCCTTAGACTTAGTCAGAAGGGTGTGGGCTCACCTTTCAACTTAGTCGAAAGGTATAAGATGGCGGCTTAACTCTTTCTTCGAATATCCCATTCGAAGGCATATAAAACATAAAGCGAAACAAAGTTGGAAGCTCCCCTTCGACTTTGCTCCTTTCGAACTACATCCCTTCGAAAGCAAACATCTCCTTCGGAAGCATGGCTTTCGAAGGCATTAAAAACTTAACTTTTAAAACAATGGGAAGGTTCGAAAGTAACCCCTTCCTTTTCCTTTCCTACCTTTCGACTTAGTTGAAAGGTTCTAAAACATATTTTTGAAAAACATTTAAAACAATTCTCTTGAAGGTTTAAACTTTCGAAGATCCCCTTTGAAACCCTTCTTGAGTATAAAATTTTTTCCTTTATACAAATGATGGAGTTGAAGGATCCCCTTTTGAAAGCATTCATATTTCCATTCGAAAACCAAGGAAGCAGCCTCCATCCCTTCGCCTCTCTTCCTTCTGACACCAGTCCTACCTTTCGACTTAGGCAAAAGCTAAATGCTTACCTTGTGACTTAGACAAAAGGTACCTTTTGACTTAGTCAAAAGGGTGAAAGCGGGCTATGTAGTTAGAAGCAAGTTCTAGGCCTGTGGAAGTGATGGTTCCCTTTGCTTGTCTAAATCCGATTGGTCAAGAGGCTTCCTCCTGTAATTTGGAATAGTAAAAAGTACTAAATAGTCAACATTTTTCTCAAAACACTATTCTTCTTTCTCAAATAATTTTCGAAAGTAGTTTCCCTACGAATTTAATCAATTCCGTAGCCATTTTTCAATTTATCCCTTGGGCATAAATATTTTAGTTACCTTAGACCACTAAGGAAAAATCCCCAAAAATCATCCAAAATCCTTTAAATTATATATTTTAACATAGTAATTTCAAAGCATACGAAGATCAATATAATTCAGAATTGTACCAAAACCAAAATAAACAATGTTTATTAGCCCATTAAATTTTAAAATACATACGTCTTGTCCAAACAACGGTTTAAATGGTTATATCCTAACCGAAATCAAAAATACGAATTGGGTATAACCCATAATCAATCCAAACATAGAAAATGAGATGATAGACATGATTATTCACCTTGTTAATCGGAGAATGTGATAATTTTCTAGCTTTAATTCCTTAGCTTTATCTTCATATTATTGCTCTTCCTAGAGCTTTTGATGGCCGACCGAAATATAGGTGAGGAGTTATGAATGAGAAAGTAAAAGATTATTAAGGTGGAGGAAGAGATGTATACTAAGAAATGTAGCCCCATTTGCAAGTTTTACCCCTTAGGATATTCCTCCTTATTAATTTAGTTAAGTCTTATTTTAGTTCATTCATTAAGACACGGCTATTGGACTCATCTACCTAATTATTCACATTATTCTATTTAATTTATCCAGTTAAATATCTCGAATAATGTTAATTAAAATTCAGGAGTATTACAGATACGTGGGATACATTATGAACTGCCGCCAATCTCTCTGGCAACTTGACCATATAAGCAAGCGACCCAATCCTTTCAAAAATATGGAAAGGCCCAACTTACCTTAGAGCTATCTTCCAGCTTTCCCAAATCTAACAGCTAATCTTATTGGTGAAATCTTTACAAACACCAAGTCTCCAACCACAAGTGCCAAATCCCTTTGCCTCCTATCAGCATAACTCTTTTGGTGATCTTGTGCATCCTTCATTCTTTTTGTAATCACTGCAACTTTCTCTGTAGCCTCTTGGATCATGTCCAGTCCAAGAATTAATCTTTCGCCCATCTCAACCCATCATGCTAGTGACTTGCATGGTCTTCCGTACAGGGCTTCACAAGGTGCCATCCCAATGCTTGCTTGGAAGCTATTGTTAAAAGAGAATTCAATAAATATGAATAATCCTCCCATGATCCACCAAAATCCAGAATACATGCCCTTAAGAGATCTTCTAAAATCCGATTCACCCGCTCCATATGTCCGTCTGTTCGGGGGTGATATGTTGTGATTACGCTTAACCTTGTTCCAAGGGTTGTTTGTAATGATTCCCAAAAAGACTAGTAAATATGGGGTCTATATCACTTACAATACTCATAGGAACTCCATACAAACTGACTATCTCCCTCATAATAATTTCAGCCAAGGAAGTAGTGGTCCTTGTTTGTTTCACTGGAATAAAATGCATGCTCTTCGTTAGCCAATCCATGATAACCTACGCTTCTTCATTTCCTTTTCTGGTTATGGGCAAACCACAGATAAAATTAATTGATATCATTTCCCATTTCCAATTGGTTATCTCCAAAGGTTGTAATAATTCGGCTGTTTTCTGATGATCACCTTTTGAAACGACCCACAAATCCGTACCCCTTGAGTCGACACTATTCTCCATCAATCAACTCAAGATGTACGGAAATACGAACCATGGGGGTTAAAGAAGAAGAGGTAGAAGAAGAAAATAGAAAACAACATCAGAATCTAACCATCGCAGCGAAGTAAAATATAATAGATAATCAATGATCTTTACACACAAACAAATACATTTGTTTATACATTACATCATCAGAGAATACATATCACACATCTGGACAGTAATCATAAACTATCCTCACAATCTGAATACACAGCGGAATATTTAACACAAATACAGAAGTATGTATCGCCATCCAACTCGTCTCCTCAGCTCCAGAAATCCTTTCCTGTATCCTATAATACTCGGTCTGACCCGATCATTATAGTTAAATAACACTCGAGTCAGTCTGGAATACCAATGTTAGAAAACCACACTCAAATTGATTAAAGTTTCAAAATTCTTTTGAAAACAAAAGCATCTCGTAAGACCACGCCACAAATAAACATGTAGGGTTTTTACCTTACGATAGCTAAAACACTTTTTATTAAAATTCTATGATATTATAATAGTGTCTATAGAAAGTAAAATAGAATCTAGCTGAAATGCTTGCACCTCATGTTTCAGTAATAGTTGGGCAAAATCAAAACCGTACGGGCGCGTGAGAAAATGGATTTCCATCTAATGACTAGGCATTGGGGTACCACCTGTCACGGTACCTGGTTTAGATCAGCATACCGAGGATCACTCCCGACCCCCTGCAACACAAGACCGGAACTACCCCTTACTGGATAATCCCGAGTAAGATCACCCCATGGTTGGGATCAACAACCACACCACTAAGCTTGAATAAAATGGGACATCTAGACAGGGATGACCTCACCCTAATTGGCGCTACCCACCTAGCCTTGCTGCATAACCCCTGATTTTCAGTCATTCCCAGTTGATGAGGCCTGAGGCTAAGCGTTACCTTTTTAGACCGTTTCACTTAGAATGCTCATCGTCCACCTTACGATGTTCTGAAAGCATTCATCCATACAAGTCCGTCCCGGGTTCGAACGGAACCGAAGGCACTACTCCTACTACATCCATTTTGGAACTCATCCTCAGGATTAGTAGCAACTAGCCCTTGCACTTCACTGCTCCATCTTCGTGTCCGAACTCGTTTTTCCACGAAAACGCACAAACCGGATCGAAGTGGTTTTCGAGAAATTATTCCCGATCTCGGTCTCTTCGAAACGATCATCGCATTGTCCAATATTGATAGTCGGTTATTTAACTATCAATCAACATTCACAAACATCCATCAAACATAAATAATTTCCCCAAATTATTTACTAATCTCAAAATATGTTCACGAGATATATTTCTGTTTTGAACCTTTTGCAAACAGTTTTCAAACCATTTTCCTCTCACGGAATACATTTCCCAAATATTTTCTACTTCCACTAAAATCACCAAGTACAAATATTTACATTTCTAAAATAATTTTTAAACACTCTTTATTTTAAAATACCCTTTAAAACATTTAAATTAAAAACTACATCAATACTTTTATTAAAAATATATACTATAGGAATATTTGAAAATAAGGTTACTTTATAAAATATAAAATTAGATTTCTCTTTTTAAAACAAAATACCAAGTCACCTTTTAAATAATTACAACGATAATAGATTTGAATAATATTTACTTTAGAACTTAAACATTTAGAATTAATAAATTTTCTAAAACATGCTTTATAAAACAACATTAAAACTTTTAATTTATATTTAAAATTTTGCTTTGAAAACGTACTTGGCTATCCAGGGAAATATACTTCTCTTCACATATTTTACAAAAATAAATCACTATAGTTTTAAACAAATTTTCCCATTACATAAATAAATTCCCACCGTGCATTTATTCTTCCAAATATCCACTGATATATCACTTCACTTTTATAAACCCAGTTTATAAATCCCGTAGCCTCATTTCCCTTTTTAAAATTCCTATTTTAAACACTTAAATCAATTTCAAATTGATTTCCAAATTACTCCATTTTGATATAATTTCCTTTACTTACTCATTTATTTCAAAACCCATTGACTTCAGATTTTTATTCCTTAATTATGATTTAAATTCTTTTAACTGAAACACCAATTTCAGATTTTCCCAAATTCCTTCTTTATCTTTTTAAATAAACTCAAACCTTTGAATTTAAAATAAATTCTTTATTCCTTTAAATAATATCACTTATGATTTTAAAATTCATTATTACTCTGTTTATTCAAAATTCCCTTTTTCCATACTCGGAATTATTTATTAGGATTTTAAAATCACTTTTATTCTTATCCAGTTTATTCTTAAATTTGTTCAAATTCTCAACGATTATTTTACTTAAAAATTCACTCTTTTGTTTTCTTTCAAAAATCCAATTCTATATATTTTAATAAACCAGTGTACCGAAATATATTCAAGCAAACTGTAGCATTCAATATTCCAATTATCAATGTAATTCATCACAGAATATCAAATAATCATAGCAGAGAATATTAAACAATTTAATAAGTTTTGAGGAATCCAATTAGATCCTACCAACCCGTTTCCCTGCATCCATAAATGTTAGCATAATAAAATACCAATTCCACTGTGAGGTGGAATAATGCGGTATATGGGATTTAAATATAAAATCATCCGCTATTATGCAGCGCATTGGGTCTCATCCGCTATATAATGCGGGAATCAATCATTCCAATATATACTATATACTACTATATATAATATAGCACATCCAATCAAATCAATCAATCAACCAATTGTTTAAATTTAACCATTTAAATTTAAATTATAACTAGATGAGTGAGATTAACTCACCTTCTTGTTTGTTGATGTTTGCAATCCATTTCCATTACAGACTAGTTATCTTCGTGATTCTAGACCTTGCCAAACAATTATATAATTTTATTAATATTCGAAATAAATTCGAACAGTTCAATCCACCATTTTAAAATTTAAAAATCAACTAATAATTTAGTTTTAACTTGATGATTAAATTTTAAACAAATTTTCTTAGTAACAAAAATAATTTTAATAGTTTTAATAGAATAAATTAATCACCAAACCCTTAATTTAAAGTTAAATTAGTAAGATTAAAATATGTAAACATATATTTATTTCTTTACGAACTACATATATAATTATAAAAATAACCTATATAGATTTCCTAAAAATTTGATTTTATCTAAACTTCTAAATGCTTTTTCAAAATTCTTATTATTATATTCTTCATTTTAGAAATTCTTTTAACAGTTTATAACTAAATATATAAATATAAAATTTCAGTAAATAGCAAAATAACTTTTCCTTAATTATTATGTACATTTTTAAAATTCATTTTCAGATTTAAATTAAATTGAAAATTTTTACATATACCTTACTGTTAACAAATTTCTGTCATCGATCTCTGTTGAAAATATTTAAATTAAATTAAATTAAATCACAAAAGATACCTTATTGTTATCGATCAAACCCAGGCTCGACATCGCAAAACCCTAGCTTAGCACCTTCCATCGGCATCGCACTTTGCTTTGGCCCCAAACCCTCAAAATCACAAGCACTACACTGATACGCCGCCACCATCATGACCGTACTCACCAGGCATCTCACCTCCATCTCGTCGCAAATGCCCATGCGTCGCCGAACCAAAACGACCCCTGCCTTAGCAGCTACTGCGCGTGCGCCATTTGCCGATGCCACCCTCTGCCACTCGCGATCCCCCTTGTCAAAGTCGAAATCGACTTCGATTCGCTTTTTTTTTATTCAATCGGTCATCCCTTTTTTATAGAAGAGAAGGGGTACGGTCTCGGTTAACTGAAAGAGGAGGAAAGGAGGGATTTTCTCCGGTCATGATTTTCGATTTATCTAGGAATCGTTTAAGAAGATGGTGACTACAGGCATTCGCCATTTTTCTGATTTTGATTTTGAACTACGTTTGAATGATTTTAAAAAGACGAAATAAAGGGGAAGCGTGCTGTTATATAGAGAAGTGGCTTCAAAAAGAAGATAGCAGCCTATGATTTTTTTCTGCTTTGATTTGAACAAGGGGGAATAAAGTTTTGACGTGATATAAAGCCGAGGGAGGCGTGTTGGAGAAGGTGAGCAACAGTGATTTGGAAAAAGTTCTGATGTGAATAGTTTTGGATTGGACAACAATATATATTTTATATTTAAATTTGAATTTTAAATCGTCACAAATTACGCAACCCAGAATCTCAACCTCCTATCGTGGCATGCCACTAGGCATTTAAATTGTTATACCCTATCCCGAATGCAATGGCGAAGGTTTCAAGTCCTAATTCGATCGTATGGAGAGGATAGCTTTTTGGACCAGTAATTATATTGAAATTTCGATATAAATTTAAGCGCGTTTATACGTCGTACGCTCAAACTATAGCTCCAAACATTACGAAAATGGAAATTCGATAATAACACAATATCAGGGATCCAATGGAACTGGTTTCGTCGAATTCCGAGACTGTGCCTCAGAAGGCTATTTTTGAATTCAATTTAAACGATATATTATTAAAACTGAACAAATCACCTTTAAATTAAATTTTAACCATTCTATTATCTCCAGTGTCATCATTATAAATTTTACCAGCCCTTTTAAAGTACTTTTAACAAGCTTGAAACTGAAGATTTAACGTTTTATCCAACTTCAAATTATTAGATTAAATAGTTATATCATTCAACAAACCGCTATATTAAATTCTGAATCTATTTTATTGAATAAAAACTAAAAAAATTCATATTCAAGATCAATTTATAATCCAAATTAAATATTTAAACCCATTCAAATATTCTAAACTCAATGCTAAAAATCCGGGTCGTTACACCTTTTATTTGTTGATAGCACGAACACCTGCTAGCAAAGATAGTGATATCTCTCTTCATTCCCTTTTACCAAAACACCCACTTTATGTCCCTATGCATCTTTGAGACACCTAGATGGATACTCAACTTTGAATGATGGAACTCTGACAAAACTTCCCTCCTAAGACCATTGACATTCGATACACAGATTCGTCCATTCGTTCTCAAAACTCCCAGTTATCAATCTTAAAATTTGGACACAGCCCCTCCTCAACCTTCTTGATGATTGCTATTAAGCTTATTTCCATCCTTTTCTTGCTTGCTATCCTTTCTAGGAGAGTCAGGGTAACCTCCAAAGGGGTCAAAATAGCATTTCTGCTCAGGGCATCCGCCACTATATTAGCCTTCCCTGGCGTATAAAGAATATCGAAGTCACCGGTCGCTAGAATTCTAACCGCCTCTATTGCCTTAGGTTCAGATCCTTTAGAGTAAAAAGATACTTCAAGAATTTATGATCCATGAAGAGATTGAATTTTTCACCTAATTAAAGAAAGAAAAATTACTCCTAAAATCTCTAAAGATTAGAAAGAAACTAAGAGGAATTGACGGATCCTTATCTAATAAGTAGTTTCTCTACATTTTTAATGCAAAGACAACAGTTATCAACTCCAGGTCATGCGTAGCATAATTCTTCTCGCGAGGCTTCAACTGCCTATATGCATATGCAATCACCCTACCACGCTGCATCAGAACAGCACCAAGTCCCGCTCCACATGCATCTGCGTAAACTATTAATCCACTATTTCCATCTAGAATAGTCAAAGTCGGTGCACCGGTCAATCTCTTCTTCAATTCCATAAATGCCTCTTCACACTTAGGGGACCATATAAACTTCTTCTCCTACTTAGCTTAGTCAAATGGGAGGAAATTGGAATAATTTTGAATAAACCTCTTATATTGTCCACCTAATCCTAAGAAACTATGAACCTAGGTAGGAGTCTGTGGTTGCTTCCATTCCTGAACAGCCTCTACGGTCACTGGGTCTATTGAAATACTTTCTCTTGTGATAATATATCCTAAGAATCTTACTTCTGATTTCCAAAAAGGTATTCATAAAATTCCACATTCAAGACATGTCTCCTTAATGTCTCTAATGCCACTTTCACTTGATGATTATGCTTCTCCACAAATTTAGAGCAGATAAGGATGTCATCGATGAAAATTAGCACTAACATGTTAAAACATCTCGGAAAACATCGTTCTTTGAGATCCACAAAATATGCTGGTGCATTGGTCAACCCGAAAGGTATAACCAACCACTAAAAAAAATAATCAGGGCCTCTAAAAGAAGTTAAGGGTACACTATCTTCAGCAACCCTCAATTGATGAAATCCAATAGCTAGATCAATCTGAGAAAATACTGTAGCTCTATGGAGTTGATCAAAAGGATCATCAATGCAGAGGTAAGGGATACTTCTTTTTAATGGTCAGCTTATTCAACTTCCTATACTCCACGCATAACCTTAAAGATCCATTAGACTTTGCAGCAAACATAATAATAGATCTCAAACTTGAATGGCAGCGTCTAATCAATCCTCTCCTCAATAGGTCCTAGGTTTGACTTACCAACTCCACCCTCTCCCTGGAGCCATCCTTCGCTTAGGTTGAACCATAGGCCTTGCACCACATACCTAATCAATGAGAAACTCTATCTCTCGGTGCGGTGTAAACTTTTAACTTCTTCAAACACATTAGGAAAATTCTTAACAACTTCAATGGAACCTAAACTCTCTTGGGCTGCTTCAAGGGCATACAAGAAACTACACATATGAATACCGGTTTCCTTACATGATACCTTAGCTTTCCTTCCTATATCAGTCACTAAAAATATAGTTCTCTTATTACATTTTAAGATAGCGTTATATTTTGATTACCAATCCATACCAAGAATAATGTCAAATCCTTTAAAGTCCAAGACATATGGGTCGCAAGAAAAGTGATGAGAAAGGTAGGAAATTAGCACATCTTCACAAACCATATTCAAATGTGTTACACCACCTATGGGGTTAGACATAACCATAAGGTTTCCTACAATAATAGGAATAAGATGAAATTTAGCTATTGATTCACAAGAGATAAAACTATGAGATGCATCAGTATCAAATAATGCTCGAACAAAAATACCATTAATCAGTAAAGTTCTTTCAAGGATACCTTTTCCCTTCACATCCGTAGAAGTAGACAGTTCATTCTTAATGGCATACATCTTAGGTTGTTGCACCTTCATCATGAGTGAGCAATCCTTTACCGTATGCCAGAGCTGATGGCGACTAAAACAAAAAGTCTTATGAATCATCGGAGAGATAAGTCCACTTTGCTGTTGTTGCTTTAGAACTTCACGATTCAGACAATACCTGGTAATATGTCCTTTCTACTTGCAAATATAACACCCACTATCCTCATACTTGCCTCCTTGACCTTTTCTCTACTTCCCTTTTCCTTGCTTCTTCCAATTTGGATTGAACTTCCTCTTATTAGAACCGTTTCAACTTGTATTTCCACTAGGCGCTACAAGATTAGGCTTCTTCTTTTCCAAGGTCTTGTACCTTAAAACCATATCAATTAGATCCACAAAAGTACCTTTAGCATGAGCAATCATCTTCTCATGGTATTCTTCCCTCATGCCTAAGACAAACATCTCATGCTTCTTTAATGGTGTGTAGATCAATTCAGGTCCAAAACAAGATAGCTCATTAGACTACATCTCATACTCTGCTACAGATAGAGCCCCCTACTTCAAATCCATGAAGTTGCGGTACATCCTCGTCCTTCCTACTACTGGCGAGAATTGGTCCTCAAAAACATCTTTTAATTGAGCCCACGAAAACTTGTCTTTTGGAATATTTGCAGTAAGGGAGTCCCACCAAGCTATTGCTCCCTCTTGTAGTTGCCATGTTGCTAAAATCCTTTTCTGCTCACCTGATAAACCAAGACCTTTAAAAATCTTCTCGCAAGGTCGGAACCAAGCTTGCACTACGATGATAAAATCAGTACCTTTAAATGGTTTCCCTCTAAGATTGGTGGAATTCTTACCTATGGTTGCGAAATTCACCTTTGGCAGCTCGGGCGCTGCTTCTTTGTTATTCGAATTCCTCTAGGATTTGGGGCTTGAGAATTCATAGTGGTGGTGCTACCTGCTCCCCTACCACGTCTTCCTTTGTTACTCATGTCTTAGTACTTGGCATAGTAAGATAATTCTTAGAATACTTGGACGAGATAAATCTTGATAGAAGGGTACTAATCAAACCTATCAAGCTGATCTACCTTTCAGATATACATACATACATACATACATACATATATATATATGAATAAAAATACAAATACGCACTCTCGAAGTTGACCCTCAACCCAAAGCCTAATTGTTCGCTTAACCTAGGCTTTGTAACCTAATGTAACGATCACCTTCCTTGAACTGAATGATGAGCCATTAAGGGTAGAAGAAAAAGAAAGATAAGAAGAAACTAAACAATCACATAATCTCACCGCGAATTAGAACAACATATAATAGGTAACATAGGATGTTACATAGTCATTCCCATAAAAATAAAATATCAGAGTCATTATAACACAATTTCAACTGGACCGTTATACTACCTGCCCATCACAAAATACATAAATCATACTTAAACACAGCAGAAATAAATACAACAAGCAATGATGAAGCCACCTGCTCCAGCTCCTTCAAAATTCTTCCATAAGAAACCTGAATCAATTGGCTACTTATGCAAATTCGAGTACCCAAGAGTTTTAGGAAAAGAAAATAACACTCAAAGTCAGACATGGCTCTAGTGTGAGTAAATTCAAACAACTTAATTCTTACTTTATAAAACATTTTGATATTAAAGGTATCCTGAAAGACCACACTGCATATAAACACGAATGGGTTTTTACCTTACAATAGCTAAGACACTTTATATAGAAATCCAATGATATTATTATAATGTGTAGGATTTTCAAATAAATAATACACGTAGCCGAAATTGTTACATTGATTAATTCCAGCATAATTGGTATACAAATCAGAATGAAGACACTTATTGGGAAATGGATTCCATGCACGACTAGGTAAGAAACTACCTTCCAAAGGTGTACCTCTAGATAAAATACACTTGGGGTTCGACAAGAACATCTTGTACCCCTACTACACAGAAACGACATACCACTTGACTTGTAGTACCGAATACATCACCACCATGGTTGGGATCAATAACCATACCAGAGCGTGCACAAAAAATGGATCAAATATCGATTCTAAATATGGTTATGACATACCCTTATTAGAGCGACACACGTAGCCTTGCTGCATATTCTTTTTTTGTCATTTCTGGTTGTTAAGGCCTAAGGCTATATTTACCTTTACTATAGCATTGCCACTTGGAATGCTAACATTGCCTTAAATATTTTGACACAATGTCATCACTCATCCATACAAGTCATTCAGGAGATGAATGAACCGAATGCACTTTATAGTCTTCATCTTAGATCTTGCCTTTACTATTTCCAATTCGAAAGTTTATGTTGGTTCGAAGTGGTTTTCAGATAACAACTAATATACGACCTCGGTCTCTATAAACCAACATTCGATAATTTTAATAGGTCAAGTAATTTATAGTGGATCATTCTACTATCAGGGTGTAATATTTAAATATGGACATATGCTCCATATGCTTAGATTATCCTGACTCGCTTATCGAAACTAACCACCTTGCATTCATCACATTCCCATAGCGCGTTATATGTGATAAGTACAAGTCGACTTACTGTTAATAAAACATATCAACTTTTTATTACAACTACTTTAATTCATTTGACTACTTAATAGCATGGACAAGAGATCCGCTATTTCCCAAAACCATTTTCTTATACAAGGAAGTTTTTTTAAAATAAAGAACTGATAGAATTTTAAAAAAAAACTTTAAAACAAATAAATTCCCATTTTAATCATAAGTTTAAACCCACAATTATAACTTAATTAGTATTATTAAAATCAAAATTAAATCATAAATAACCCTAATTTTATTTACATTTAAACTTCAATTAACTTTAATTCAATAACATTTATTTAAAATTAAACCTAAATTAAGTGGATAATTAACCTTTGGTTAAATAATAATTAATTAAATAACTAACTCTAATTAAATAAGTAATTAAATGAAATAAAATTAATTTCCTTTTATATTAGTTAATCATTATTTAAAACTTACTTACATAAAGATAATTTACTTAGTTAATAATTTCTTGTACTCTACTTATTTAACTTAATTACTTAATTACCTAATTAATAGTTACCGAAATTAATTTTAATTAAATAAATAAATTATTAAATAATCAAAAACTTAAACTTTCAATTTATTTAATTAATTCAAAATGAGTTTTCAAAAGCGATGCAATAGAAAACATTTAAAACTTGAAATCGTGAAATTTTCCGAACTGCATAGGGACTATCGCTTATTTAATGTATTCCTTTTCTTCATTTTCAGTTTTTAGCTTATTTGATGTGCTGGTACATTTTGGAGAGATAGTTTTTGTACTCTGATTTTTATCGGACTGAGGTTATGATTTTTAAAAAACATGTATTGGCATTTTGAGATACCTTATGTATTTGGTTTTATATCTCTATCTTATGAAGTTTGATTTTTATTAAGTTATTGTTTTAATTGTTTCCGCTGTTTTTATTTATTTTTTCTTGTGAATCTGATTCTTTGTAAGTTTTAGCTATACCTACAATGCACCACATCTTTTACTATGTCCTTTTGGGGTAACTAAAGGGTATGGGGTGTATCATTTGGTATCAAAGCCTAAGGTTATAGAATTCCTGAAAATTTGTTTTAAAAGTAAAGTATTTTTCAAAATAACTTGTTTTAAAAGTATTTTTCAGAAAGAACTCTTAAAAATAGTTCTTAAGTATAAAAGTGTTTTATAGAAATCCCCTCAAAAGTCCAGTTCAATCTCTCTCCGACTCTTTCCTAAATTCTCTTTTCATTGCGTAGAATGGCGGATGCCCCTAATCTTCTCTAGGGTATTCTAGTCCCAGGCTAGTTTCGTTGGTATCTACAAGCTATGACTCTAGAGGTGCGTGGGTAAATACCCAATCCAGCACCGGGGGTGGGAATCCCATTAACCCACCAACAACAGTCAATTTCTCTAAGCTTTGTAAGGATTTTGCGAATTTGAAAGGAATGAATTTTTCTAGTATAGGGACATTTGTGCAGGCGTGGTCTTGCTTAAGGAACATAGAAAGGATATTTGGGATATTGGGATTGGAGGATCCGCAGTGGGTTTAGCTATTATCTTGGCAGCTGAAAGAGGAGGCTTCTTATTGATGGGAGGTTATTGAGTTGAAAGGAAGAGACATTAATTAGAATGGGTTCCGAAAGCGATTTGATAGGAAGTTTTTATCTTAAGCAGAAGTAAGTGTCCAGTTGGAGTAGTTTATTAGCTTGAAGCAAAGAAGTTTGTCTGTGAATGAGTATATCAACCAATCTAAGTTGCCATGGTTTGGAATGAAGTTAGTAAGTGCACCACACAAGGACGCTATAAAGGTCGCGCAGGGATTAAATCAGCCCCTTCAAGGGTTGTTGTTGACTCACGTACCGTCGGAGCTACCTACGAGCCACTGGCAGAGATGGCATTTATGTCCGATCCTACTAAGGAGGTGGATTCTAGAGAAGCTGTTAAGTTGGAAGGTCCTAAGAAGAAATGGTCGAAGAATAATAAGGAGAATAAGAAAGGAGAAGGCTCTTAGAAGAAAATCATGAAAGGAGTAAAGTGCCATAGTTGTGGGATTGTTTGACATATCTCCCAGGACTGCAGGATGGAAAAGATGAAGGGAAAGTGTTATAATTCTGGGCAACCCAGTCACATGAGTAGGAATTGTCCCAGAAGATAGGGCAAGGAGTGAGTGCACAGGTAGTGCAGATTTAGGCATGAGATTCAGCACTGTCTAACAGCATTCCAGAGAGAGGTAGGAAAATGATATTGGTAGGTTTGATTTCTATTTCTAATTTTCCCATTCAGACTCTTTACGATTCTGGAGCATTATACTCTTTCATCTCTAGTTCTTTGTTAGATTGCTTGCACTTAGACATCTCTTTTGTAGTAGACCCCATTGTTGTATCAAACCCTATAGGAGGATTGACACACTTGTCTGTGGTTTGTAGGGATCTAAATTTTTTTATCCTAGGCGAAGAATTTGGTTGTGACGCCTATGTATTGGGATTCTTGGGGCATGGGATGAGTTTCGAGATGGATTGGCTATCCACTATGGAGCTATATTAGATTACAAGAGAAGAGTCATTAGACTAGAGACATGCAACAGTATGACTCTCGAGATCTCTTGCGACTAGCAAGGGTCAGTTATGTTGAGCTTCCTGTATTCCCTCGATTTACCATCAGTAGATTTAGATTCAGTTCTCTTCGTTAGAGATTTTTCGAACGTCTTTGAGGAGGTTAGGGGACTGCCTCCTAAGAGAGAGATTGGCTTCAAGATTTATTTGACTGATAATGCTAAGCCAGTAGCATTACCCGTGAGGCACATGGCACCTAGGGAGAGGAAAGAATTAAGCAAGCAAGTTCGTGAGCTTTTGGAGAAAGGTTTCATAAAAAGGAGCATATCAGAGTGGGGAGTGCCATTCATCTTTTCTACTAAGGTGGATGGTTCCCTTCAAATTTCCGTAAACTTTAGAGAATTAAATAAGCACATAAAGAAAAACCGTTATTCGCTTCCTACGATAGATGATCTTTTTGATCAGTTAGTTGACTCTTCGGTATTTTCTCAGCTTGATTTAGCCACTGGATTTCATCAGTTTAGGATCGCTGATGATAGCATTGATAAGAACGCATTTAGAACACTCGATAGATTCTTTGAGTGGTTGGTCATGCCTCTTGGGCTAACCAACGCTCTAGCCTATTTTGTAGATTTGATGAGCCATGTTTTTAGAGACGTCCTAAATAAGTTTGTGGTGGTATTCTTGATTGACATTTTGTTGTTTTCCAAGAGTATGGAGGAGCATGCTATTCATTTAGAGGAGGTTCTTCGCACGCTTCATAATCATCAGTTGAAGGCAAAGTTTTCGAAGTGTCACTTTTGGCAAAAGGAGGTACGATTCTTGGGGCATGTAGTCTCAAGAGAGGGTTTGGCTGTTAACCACACTAAGGTGACGACAGTGCAAGATTGGAAGGCCCCAAGAACGTTACCTAAGTTAGAAGCTTTCTAGGATTGGTTGGCTATTATAAGAAGTTCATCAGAGATTTTGCGAAGATTTCTACACCACTTACTCGCCTCACTAAGAAGAACAAAGCATTCGTTTGGGATGTGGACTATGAGGATTCCTTCAGGAAGCTTAAGAGAGCTCATAGTAGTGCATTAGTGTTAGTTTTACCCGATGGAGCTAAGAATTTTTTACAGTGTACACTGATGCACATGGGACGGGTCTAGGAGCAGTGTTGATGCAAGAAGGGAGGGTAGTATGTTATGGAAGTAGGCAGTTGAGGACACATGAGAAGCACTGCCCTACCCATGATTTGAAGTTGGCTGCTATAGTTTTTGCGCTTAAGTCTTGGGGGCATTACTTGCTTGGAGAGATGTTAGAGCTTTTCACCGACCATAAGTCATTGAAGTACCTATTCTTATAGAAGGATTTGAACTTGAGGTAGCAGTGATGGATGGATTTTTTGGCATCGTACGACATTGAGATAGCTTATACCCCTGGCAAAGGAAATATGGTAGCGGATGCACTAAGTAGGAAGAAAACAACCCTTTGTCCTTTGTCGTAGACTGGAGGAGCCAAGAGTTTATTTCCACTTTTTATTTTAAGCCCTCTACGGACATTACCACTGGATTGTTAGTAGCGCTTGAGGTAAGGACTACCCTTATAGATCAGATTAACTCGAGGCAGCGAGAGGATTCAAAGCTTAAGGATATTATGGATAGGATTAGCTAAAGAGAGGTCTCTGGACATCTCCAATGTTATTCCAGTGATGGAAAACGGTGGCTTAGGAGAGATGGAAGGCTTTGTGTTCCCGGCATTAGTGATTTGTTGAGGGCAGTTCTAGAGGAAGCACACAATTCTCGTGTGACTATTCATCCGGGTGGTGATAAGATATATAGGGACACGAAAAGGACGTTTTATTGGAGTTGCATAAAGAAGCATGTAGTGGAGATTGCAGACCAAAGGGTTAAAGCGGAGTAGTAGAGTCCCGGTGGACTACTTCAGCCATTGGATATACACGAATTGAAGTGGGACTACATTTCGATGGACTTCATAGATGGTTTAGCCCGATCTAGGAAAGGGAATACAAGCATTTGGGTGATTGTTGATCGTTTGACTGTGAGTGCCCACTTCATTCCAATTAAGAGTAAGAGGACAACATCTTATTTGGCATCCTTATATGTTCGCGAGGTAGTCCAACTTCATGGAGTTCCCTCTAGCATAGTGAGCAATAGAGACCCTATTTTTACCAACGAGTTTTGGAGAAGCTTGCAAGAGGCTTTAGGGACGCAACTTAGATTGAATACGGCCTATCACCCTCAAACGGATGGCCAAATAGAGAGAGTTAATAGAGTGCTTGAGGATTTGTTGTGGATGTGCATTCTAGACTTTGGAGGAACTTGGGAGGAGCATCTTCCTTTGGTGTAGGTCGCACATAATAACAGTTTCCAAGCCAGCATTGGGATGGCACCATTTGAATCTCTATATGGGAGACCTTGCAAATAGCCCTTACGTTGGGTAGAGTCTACTGTAAAGTTGCTACTTGGTCTTGACATGGTTGGGAAAACCTCGAAGAAGGTGGATTTGATTCGAAGGAGGATGAATACAACCCAAGATAGGCAGAAATCTTATGCGGACAAGCGAAGGGGAGACGTTGAGTTTGAGGTTAGAGACTTTGTTTTTATTAAGGTATCCCTGTTAAGGAAGGTAGTAAGGATTGGATTGAGTGGTAAGTTAGCCCCCAGATTTGTAGAACCATTCCCTATCATAGAGAGAGTAGGAAAAAGGGCATATCAAGTGAAGCTCCCAGAGAGGCTCGGAGGAGTGTACGGAGGTTATGGTGCCTATTTAGTTGGGGGAAGTGGAAGTACAAAAGGAAACATTGCTTTGTCATATTACTATGAAGATTATTGGACGAGAAACCCAGAGACTTAGGAATAAGTAAGTTCCATTAGTAAAGGTATTGTGGGGAGGCGACGTTGCAGTCGCTACACGGAGGCTGAAGAGAAGATTCGTACTTCCTATCCTTAGCTTTTCGGTACTAAGTTTTAGAATTTCCTATTTCCATTGTTAGTTTTGAATAGATTCTTTCCTTTATTATCCTTTGGGAAAGTATAACTTAAGATTTAACCCATGGATGGTAGGATTTAATGTAAACATCTCATTAGAACATGTTATGTATGATGGATGCTAGTGGTTGCAAGTGTTTGCTAGTGGATGCTAATGGACGCATATACTTACACTAAGCACTATTATCCTTTAGGGATCGGCCTAACTGGAACACTTGAGCATATGCATATGGATGTGTGCACTTTTGCATTTTTATTTAATTTTTAATGGTTGCTATAAATGGATGATTATCACATGATTGCTGCATTTGGATGATGATTATCACACACATATCGAACTATCAATTCTTATTAGGGAATTTGCTATCATTTGGATACAAGGCACATACATGATTGCATAAAAGGGGGTCGATTGAATCAATGGACTGCCTATTCTTTTGCATCAGTTAGAGACATTGACACTACACTAATTGCATAAGTATCATAAATCGCATTAAAAAAACCTTAAGGACAATGGATGTAATGGATGATGGTTGAGTGTCGGTCGTAGAACTTAGAAGAAAACATTTATTTCATTCTTCTATCCTTAGAGATTTCGGAGATGAAATTCCTTATGGAGGGGAGAATGTAATAAATCAAAAATTAAGCTATAATAATTAATTAATGAATTAATTAAATGAATAAATAACTTGTAAAATTATTTGAATTGAGCAACGGGATTTGCATTACTGTGTTTATGGTAATTTTCTGGTCAATTTCCATATACAGAATGTTAGAATCCGAGCTAGAATGAAGAAGATACGAATTGAAAAAGAAATTAGAAAAGAATATATATATATATATATATATATATATATAGGCCTAGGTCAAAAACTAGGTCGACCTACCCACTGCCTAGGTCGACCTATCCCCCGCCTAGGTCGACCTGCATGTCGACCTTGCAAGGAGGCAGTCGACACCTAGGTCGATCTGGCTTGTTGAATGAATGAAGAATTTAATTCTTCATTCCTGTAAGTTGGAACACATCCTTTTGGGTTACGTTCTATCATCTTGTGCATCCGTGCTCCCATCTGAGGGCTTCTATCCAGCCTATGACATGGTTGCACCAAATTCAATCTCCAAATCGAACGGTCCAAGATCCACAAGCATCACTATAAATAAGACCCTAGGCCTAGATATTTTTCTCATTCTAAATTTTCTACATTTGGGTTCACCTTCTCAGGCAAGACCCTAAAAGGAATAATTTTCTAAGTGGAACATCATTTTAAATTAAAATATTTAATACCCTCAAGTGGATAAGGAAGACCAAAGGAAGAGCTAAGGGCCACAGGTGAGTGATTAGTAATTATTTTAGATTTTTAAGTAATTTAAAATAATAGGATTTCCTATAGTTGTAGTTTTTCTACGATTTTGGAATAACCTTTTTATCAGTTTATTTTCAGTTACAGATTTATTTTTCAGTTTATTTTCTTTTAGCTATTCTTTTCAGTTATTTGTAGTTAATTACTATTAATTATACCTTCTCCATTTATTTACAGTTATTTACAGTATTTTTAATTATTTACTGTTATATGCGTTTTATTTACATCTTTTCTATATTGGAATTTACTTATGTAACTGTCAATTTCTTTCTATTTTTCCTTTTTACACGAATGGAATAGAATAGATTAGAACACGAATATGGATCAAATAATTAGAACACTGAAATTATAGGAAAAAGATGTAAAATGCGAAGACTATAATAAATTGGACTTGGACTTAATTTAAGCCTAATTATGATGTATAATTATGATTAAGAAGAGTAAAAAGAGAAAGTGGCTTATATTTATACATAGACCTTAGGTTAAGTTAATAAGCAATATTACAACATAGGTTATAATTAGAAACTGAACTGAAAAAGGCTTATTTTGAGACTTAGAATAAATTAATAGGCAAAGATAGCAAGGATAATTGTAGAGGCTTATTTAAGCAATTTATACTAAGTTAATATGCAAAATAGGACCTATACCACCCTATTTTCTATGGACATAGGTGTCTTACAATAGCCTAAAGTGAGATGAGGGCACGCTTACGCTATCTAGGGTTGATAAGATGTCAATAACTAAAAGTCTAAATCATGGGGATTTGGACAAGGGATGCAACTAGATTTTGTTTGACAGCGACCAATACCAACAGCATTTCCTATTTTCTATGGATACAGGTGTCTCACTGTATCCTGAATGAGATCAGGGCATGCGTATGCTTTCTAGGGTAAATAAAAGGTCAAAAGAGAGAGAGAGAGAGAGAGAGCAACATATGGTGTGAACCTAACGGCGGTCGAGCGTGCGGCCTCGGTGCATGGGATATAATTTTCTACTGAGTTCCAAGCGCTTAGTAGGTGCCTTTCGAGGCACCGATGTCTAGCTCACTGTAGACACAGTAGTAGAAGGCCGATCAAATGGTAGAATTAGGACTTCATCCAAATTAAAGTAGGATCGAGAATTCAGCCTAATCAAAGCAGTTATCTAAAAGAAGTGCAAACAATCGAAGTTATCCAATTGAATAAATCAAATAGTTAAATCGTATTTTTTTCCAGCTTTAGCTTTCCTCCTATTTCTTTATTTCCTTTTATACTAGATCTATTACAAAGTCTATTATCTTTATCTTGCTTAATAATACTAGTAATTATTATCATTCACCAGACTTTTAGTCTAACCCACTCCTCTATTTTTCCCGTTTTCTCCCATAGGACAGCAAGGGCGAGGATGGTAGATTAAGGACACTTGGAGACTTCAGTAGAGGAGATTTTACTTATGTATTCCTATTTTTAATTTTCATTTTTTATCTTATTTTATGTACTGGTACTTTTTGGAGGGATAATTTTGTACTCTGATTTTTATGAGACCGAGGTTATGATTTTCATTAGACATGTATTGGCATTTTGAGATATCTTATGTATTTGGTTTTATAACTCTATCTTATGAAGTCTGATTTTTGTTAAGTTATTGTTTTAATTGCTTCTGTTGTTTTTATCTATTTTTCTTATGAATTTTAGTCTCTGTAAGTTTTAGCTATACCTACAATGCACCATATCTTTTAGTGTGTCATTTTGGGGTATATTAAAGGGTATGGGGTGTTTTGCATATCGTGGTGTCAAGTTAATTTCATTAGTTCATTTGAATAAAGAGTTAATCTCGCACAAAAATTATTATATCTCTTCGGTTTTCCATGCAATTCACTATAAAGATTACACCAGATGGGTCGCACCAACTCACTTTGCAGCTATTACGCACTCGCAACCTAGGGTTACCTCACTCGATGAAATCCTTGTCATTAAGCTTGTCTAATCGCGGAAATCCATTGGTTTTTCGTTATACTTCATTCGTTATAAAATTATAACATTCAATTTTTTAAGGATCCGCCTTTCTTATATGAAAGACTACACTTAAAAATCAATGGTATTCATGTGTCGATCAACTTAGTATCCGAAAGACAAGTTGTCAGGGTAAAAAGAAAATAAAAGACAAGAAGAAAGAAACAAAGAATCACACAATGCTAGGCAATTTCATATAATAGAATAAGATAGTACATATGGTCACTTCCAAAATGATACATCAAAGTCACAACAGGTACTAACTCCAATCAGTGACAGTTATAACTGCTTACAACCACAATGTTGATACAAAATATATATACAATGGAAATAGAATAGATAACATCAAAGCATCCTTCTCCACCTCCTCCAAAATACATCCGTAAAAACCTAGACTACTTGACTGCTCATACAAATTTGGGTACCTAAGAGTTTTACAAAAAAAATTATGGATTAGATACGGGTCTTGCATGATCAACAACCGTACCCGGATCACTAGCATAAGTAATCTGGAAATATCAATCTAGATTGTACGATGACCATAACCTAATGGATGCGATCCACATAGCCCTGCCGCATATCCCTTTTTTAGTCATCCCCGATTATGAGGCTTGAGGTTACGTTTACCTTTACATATAGTAATCCCGCTTGGAATGCTAACATCGCCCTTCAAGCGACAATGCAATGCTGGCATTCATCCATACAAGTTGTTCAAGATATGAACAACCGAAGGCACAACTTCTACAACTTCTATTTTGGAATCACCCTTAGGATTAGTAGCAATTAGTCTTTGCACTTCAAATATCTTCCTCTACGATTCCATCATCTTCAAATTGTTTTCGATTCGAACGCCTACGTTGGTTCAAAGTGGATTTTGGACAAATCATGTTATTCAATCTCGGTCTCTTCGAACCAACATTTGATAATTTTAAAACTGGTCATGTCATCGATAGTATACAAATCCACTATTTGGGGTGTATGTAGAATTGCATATGAAAAATAAGACATCATATATTTATTCCTACTTTTCGATTTCAAACCGTATTATCCCTTGATTAACAATGTAGTCAGACAAGTTAGAAACTAACCTTGGTCTATGTACATTCTTACTTTTTGGGAAAGAGAGGGGTATTCATACCTCGAAATTTAGTGTTAAGTATACAATGAAGTACCTTCCATATAGTTAATTTATCATGACACATTTATCGAAATTAATTCCTATATATTTAATATTTTTGACATTTTGCCTTCTCTATTCCCTCGCCTAGAAAATCAAGTTCTAAACCTTACACATAGAGGAAAGTCTACTCATCGGCATTTAGTGTTAAATACGAGAATTACTTTCAATAAAATGTGTCAATATTTTAGCATAACGTATTCATATTTGTTTGGCTGCTTAATGGCACAGGCAAAGAATTCCCTTCTATTTAAAACCATCTTTAATAAAAGAAAGTTGTTCTTTAAACAAACCGATCCTTGGAAATAAAGCGATTAAAAATTAAAAAACAGTATTTAAATAAGTTTAAACCTTATATTTAATAATAATTAAATCATAATTAAAACTTAACTTAATTAATAATTAAGTAACAATTAAACCTTTCCTGAATAATAATTAATAATTAAACCTCATTTAATTAATAATTAATTTAGATCATTATACCTTTTACTTAATTAATAATTAATTATTAATTAATATTTACTTAATAAATAAATAGTTAAATAATAACTTAAACCTTAGTTAATTGATTAAAAATTAACCTTTATTTAATTAATAAATAATTAACCTTTCAATTAATTACTTAATAATTAACCTTACTTAATTAATAAATAATTATGATACTAAATTAATAATTGAGTACTAATTACCTTTACTTAATTAACTAATTAAATAATCATTAACTCATTAATTAATTAACTAAGTAATAGTTAAACCTTTTTAGTACTTGAAATATGGTTTTAAAGACTCTTCAAAAATATCTAAAGTGGTAACTCATTTTAATTTATACAAAAATTATTGTTTTATGAACTACATTTATAGCGACTATCGCTATGGATGTCATAACCTTAAAACTTATTTTATACATCAAATAGCCTTTAAACCTTTACCTTTTATATTTAGATTACTTTATAACTTTGTATAATTTTTGGAAACAAAAGTAAAGTTTTGAAAACTTTATAAAACATTTCTAGAGATTAAATGAGTAAACAAGTATAAAGCACATGGGTTCTTGATGTCACAACAAAAATAAATCCATGTGCTAACTTTCCTTTTAACATACAACATCTGCATAAAATAGCTCACACATATATACAAATGCAATAACATCCATACGCAAAGTAATGGTCATCACTTTCAAACTATCACTTAACATTTCGACTTCATTTTCAAGTCTATAACAAAACATTACATATGAACACATATATGTAAAATACAAGAATCATGACTTTTCGAACCAAATAACTAACAACACTTATTATCAATAATAATAAAGTTATAAACTTTATGGTTTTAAAGGTGAGATTTGCTCAACAAAATCAACAAGAAATCAAGTCAAAATCACTACCACTTTGCAACAATACCCAGACTTAGATTTTCTTTATAAAATTTGATTTTTAAGAGCCTAAAGTAGTGAAGTGGGTTCGGGTCTAGGGTGAGTGGGCTCGACATAGCTTTAAAAGGTGGTTTCGGGCCTTATTTTTGGAGGCTAAGGGTAGTGGACAATAAAAGGTGAGTTTTTAAATAGTTTTTAAAGGATTTAAAAAGGAAAGAATGAATTTTTATCTTTAGAAAAATTTAAGAAGCCATGGAAGTAAAAATAGGAGCTTGGAAATAAGGAAATAATTTTTTTAAAATGAGTGAATGAAATGAAAATGAGAATCCGAAAAAAGAGATTTTTTTATATAAAATGAGATATAATAAATTACTTTTTTGCCCTTATCCATTACCCTTCACACATTTGTTGCCACCTCACCTCCTTACCTACACCCTTCTACATGCAAGCACCATCCTCTTCTCTTGTCCATCACCTCATCACTTTTTGTATGTACTAGGATGAGTTGTCATGTTATGAGACATTTCATTTTTCTCATTTGATTTATTTATTAAATTATGAAAAGAAAAGTCAACTTACCTAATTTTCTTAAGTAAATATTTAAACCTATTTTAACTCTAACCATTACATATGTTATTATATAACTGTGTATATATAATCTAGTGAACACAACATTTTCCAACAACTTTCCGATGATGAAAAGTCAAAAATCCGAACAACGATTTTTAATCACATTTTCGATTTTTTCCAGACTAATTATTTTTTTAAACCAAATCTTAAAAAAACTTCACCATTATTAGTTATTACTAAAAAGAGGTTTGTTTGACTTATAAAATCCATTAATTAATTATTTAAAGATATATTAATTATTCCTATTTTAAATGATTAAATTACAGATCGTTACAACTTCACATCCTTTGATCTTAAGATGCAATTCTACTCATACGATAGTCATGACTCTGATTATACCCACTTTTTAGAATGTTCACAACTTATTCATTTATCGCTGATATAAATGGTCATCACAAGTGAGCATGAAACATGAAATAAGGTCTATTTATCATCATAAGTTACCAGTGTTTTAAAAACTCGACATAATCACATTTTGATCATGGTTAAACTTCATCTTTGAAGTGCCATGGTTCTAAAAATGAAATAATCTTGCGCACGTATGAACCAACGATCTAATCTCAAAGCCCTTAAAAAGCTCAAGATCAGCCTCTTTAAACCATATGGCTATTCAATTTGGATTAAAAAAAACTATTGCTTCGTTCTTCATCTTTTTCACATATAAATTCAACAAATAATTTCATAACTTTAACCACAAAATTATTAAAATACCATATCAATTCAAATGATATAATACATAATTAGTGTACATTTTATGAACTTTTGTTGAAGTGAATCTCCTATCTTAAAAATTAGTACAGATTTTGAAACAAAGATATTTTTACATAGTTTTTTAAATTAATATTTATTACCAAATTTTCAAAAACCATTGATTCTAAACATCAACAAATTAATTACAATTAGTTAATTTTTATATTAATTGAAATATTTTTACATCTAAATCAAAAGTATACAAAAGAACGGTCAACAAGGTTCTCATGGTCTAGCTGATTGAATTACTAGAACCTTTGACCTTGCGCCAACATGGTTCGACTCATGATTCGGTTTTCAAAACTATGCAAATTACTTGCATCTTAATAAATAAAGCAAACGTACCCATATGATGTTACATGAAAGCATATGAGATCCACTTTCTATACTCTTGATCATTTGAAATGAATCAAACTTTATTCATTGTTCATCTTTAATTTAGTAGCTCAAATTTAGCTAATTTATAATTCTACATTTTTGGAAATTAATCTTTCAACTTTCAAAACACTGTTACATCAGAAACTCACATAAAACATTATCTAAATACAGTATTATAGCTAAAAAATATATGTTGAATACTATCAAAAATATGCTTTCAACGTTATCGAAAATATGACTTAGAGCTATCGAAAATAGGCTTTCAATGTTATTGAAAATAGAACACAAAGCTATTAGAAATATGATTTCAATGTGAAATTACCTGTTATTTCAATCCTTGAAATTAACGTTTGAATCATTGGTTCCAAACACTGAAAATAGAAAACCATGAAGTGAATAAATTAATTACTAAAAAATAGACAGTTAGATAACCTCATAGTGGAATAGGATATTTTAAACAAATATATATTATACATTGACCAACATCAAAATTGCAAGATCTGCTGGTGCCTACATTCAATTTGATAAATCAACCATTCAATTTCCAAATGATACTACAATGATACAACATAAGCATATCAGGTAGGCAACTTATGGATATAACCTACAATCAAACTTCCATTCCTACATTCTTCTTTCCTTTAAAAACTAGGAATTGCATAAGAATATGCAAAAATACATACATATACAAATGAAAGAAAAATGATGAACAACTATTTTGGACTACGCCTTCATGTTTATAGTCCCCAACCTAAAGGTTAGTGGAAATACCGTAACACCCCTTATAAATTAACAATAAATTAACCAATAAGAATAGAATTAAGTAATCAATTAATAATAAAGATAAAAATTAAATTTTGTAAATGCTAAAATTTGCCCCCGAAAGTCATGTTGCTACGTTCATGCCAATTTTCTGATCAATTTTCATATCTAAAGTTTTGAAACGGAGCACAAACGGAAAAGATATTGATGTTTTAAGTTTTTGGATTCAAATTAATTTAAATGGAATTCAATTTTAATAGATAATTAATGCAAAATTTTGAAATTTAAAAATTAACGGTAATGAGACTAGAGGGTTAAGTAAATGTTAAAACAAAGTTAATGTTAAATATTAATAAAGGAATTAAATAAATAAATAAACGGCAATTAATATTCTTCCCAAAATATGGCAACTGGTCGACCGGTGCCTAGAGTAGGCGATCGATCGCCTAGGTAGGAGCGGTCAACTGGTGATCGTAGTGGCGGCTAGGGTTTCTGACGCAGCGGATAATTCGAACAAAACTTCAATCAATGAAATGTAGCAATCGGTGAGTTGAAGATACCAAAATGCCCAAGTTCGTTGATCCAAAGATACCGAACTCTAGCTATCTCAAACACGTTGATAGCGCACTATACCGTGTTCTAAGATCTACGATTCTTCGCACGTTGATCTAGCGCACTAGATTCCGTGAATCGGCTTCTACGATCGTTGAATCGAGCGCACTCGATTAACCGAAAGAGGAGATAGGAGATTACACTCAACTACCAATTGGTATGAAAGCACAAAGCTAACAAAAGAGAATTTTATTCAAAAATCAACTACCACAAATGTACAACACACGCCCCTATTTATAGAGTTTTCGACCCAGTCCCTAAGTCGGCAACCGACCTAAGACTCAACTTAAGTCGTGACCGGCTTAACACAAAGCGACTCAACCCCCTTTTCCATACAGCACATGCAACGACTCAAATATGGCCGACTTAACCAAGTACGACCTAACATACAACATACTCACCCGACTCAACACGACCGACTCATCATAGGTCGTACGCGACCTAACACTTCCCATTCATGACCGAGTTAAGCAATACAACACACAACATATGTACACGACTTAACTCGTTACCGACTTAACATATAACGACTCAAAAATTCACGACTTAACACCCAACACAACCCATAGGTCGGTAACGACCTAAAATACAACACGACCCAATCCCCTACGACCTAAAATAGAAGGCAGTTCAGCTTGCTTAGATCGGAACTCGGCGAAGTTATCTTGTTCAACATCACTAGCTCGTAACTCGGCACAGTTATCTCGTTCAATATCATTAGGTCGGGGCTTGTTAGGTCGGAATGCTTCTTCCTGTGTTTTCTTAGGTCGGAGACGACCCAAAACTCCGTTGTTAGGTCGTGACCATGCTTTCTTAGGTCGGACGACCTTCCCCCTTGGCTTGTTGACTCGTGGCCCTCCTTCCTTAGCTCGGCAACGACTCATGCCTTCACTGAGTCGTGAATGACTCATCACACTACACCACAAACTCATGTTTTCAGGAATTATAGTTTGCACAACTTCTTCTCTGGCCTTAGCTGCATCATCCTCCCCTGGTTGAGAAAAATTCGTCGTCGAATTTGCAAATTCTTTCTCATCAAAATGTTCATCTCCATAATATGGCACAAGATGCTTAATATTGAATACATCAGAAGTGTAAATATCCTCCGGCAGCTTTAACTTATAAGCATTGTCATTAATTCGTTTCACAATTTCGACAGGACCAATTTTTCTGGCTTTCAACTTATTATAAGAGCCCACTGGAAATCGATCCTTGGTTAATACAGTATAAACCAAATCACCTTCCTTAAATTCAACATTTCGTCGCTTTAAATCTGCAGACTTCTTATACTTCTCATTCGATTTCTCCAATCGTTCCTGAACGATTTTATGACATTCAGTCAGCTCATCAACAAAATCAACAGCTCGTTTAATTGTTCCTTTCGCCTGTGGTACTACTGCCAAATCCAACGGTCCCCTGGGTAAATTTGAATAAACAATCTGAAATGGACTGAATCCTGTACTACGATTCACTGCATGATTATGTGCAAATTCAGCTTGGCATAACTTCATGTCCCAACTTCTCAAATTATCCTGTACAAGGCATCGCAACAAATTTCCCAATGACCTATTAACAACTTCTGTCTGTCCATCTGTTTGTGGATGATAAGCACTACTAAATTTCAGTTTCGTTCCCACCGTCTTCCACAAACTCAACCAAAAGTGACTCAGAAAACGAGTATCTCGATCAGAAACAATAGATTCTGGTAAACCATGAAGTCGATAAATCTCCTTGAAAAATAATTGAGCAACACGAACAGCATCCGCCGTCTTTTTGCAAGCAACAAAATGTGCCATCTTCGAAAATCTGTCCACCACAACAAATATCGAATCATTTCCCCTTTGAGTTCTAGGCAAACCCAAAACGAAATCCATGCTAATATCAACCCATGGCTTAGATGGTACTGGTAATGGCATATATAACCCTGCATTCGTTGCTGTTCCCTTTGACACTTGACAAATATGGCATCTCTCCACGAATCTTTCAACCTCTTTTCTCATCGACGGCCAAAAGTAAGACTGTGAAATCAACTGTAAAGTACGATCACGGCCCACATGTCCTTCCTCGTGTAGCTCCTTGACAATTTTCAATCTCAAGCTACAGTCTGGAATACACAAACGATTTCCTTTAAACAGAAAACCATCAACCAACATAAATTCATCGGTACTCCCATCCTTCACTTTTTCAACATATTTCATGAAGTAAGGATCCTTTTCAATCATTTCTGGCAACATTTCAAACCCCGTCACTTCAACCTTCATTGTCGTTAATAAATGACTCCTCCTACTCAAAGCATCAGCTACTCGATTTGTCACCCCTGATTTATGCTTAACGACAAAAGTAAACTGCTGTAAATAAGCAATCCATGATGCATGTCTCGCTGAGATTTTATCCTGCCCCTGTAAGTGCTTCAAAGCTTCGTGATCAGTGTACAGAACAAATTCCTTCTGAAATAGATAGTGTCTCCAATGCTTAACAGCTTGTACGACAGCATAGAATTCAACGTCATATGTACTGTATCTCATCTTTGCTCCTGACAACTTTTCACTGTAATATGCAATAGGTCTCCCACATTGACTCAACACTCCTCCAATCCCAACCTTTGATGCATCAGTGTGTAGCTCAAACAACAACTGGAAATTTGGTAAAACAAGAATAGGTGCTGTCGTCAATAGTTCTTTGATCCGTTCAAAAGCAACTCCCGCTTCCTCTGACCATACAAACTGTTTTCCTTTCATGCAATCGGTAACTGGTGCCATCACACTACTGAAGTGTGGAATGAACCTTCGGTAGAATGATGCCAATCCATGAAAACTTCTAATTTCAGTGATAGTTCTCGGCTGTGGCCAATTTCTAATAGCTTCAACTTTACTCCGGTCAACTTGAATACCTTCCCCTGAAACAACATAACCCAGAAATAGAACTCTGTGCGTCATAAACACACATTTCTTCGTAGCAGCATAAAATTGTTCCTCACGAAGAATAATCAATACTTCCCTCAAACGTTGAACATGCTCCTCCGTACTCCTGCTGTATATCAGAATATCATCGAAATAAACCACGACGAACTTCCCAATGAATGGTCTAAAGATTTGATTCATCACCCGCATGAATGTACTAGGTGCATTTGACAAACCAAATGGCATAACCAACCATTCGTACAACCCCTCTCTCGTCTTGAAAGCTGTCTTCCATTCGTCCCCAGGTCTGATTCGAATTTGATGATAACCACTCTTCAAATCAATCTTCGAAAATATAGTTGCCCCACTCAATTGATCTAACAAATCATCCAACCTTGGCATAGGAAACCTATATCGGACAGTGATCTTATTCAAAGCTCTACTATCTGTACACATTCTCCATGTTCCATCCTTCTTCGGCACTAATAATGCTGGCACGGCACAAGGACTCAAGCTTTCCTGAACACGTCCCTGTTCCAACAACTCTTCCACCTGCCTCCGTAACTCTTCATGTTCCTTCGGACTCATTCGGTAATGTGGTCTATGTGGTAACACTGCTCCCGGAACAAGATCGATTTGATGTTGAATGTCTCTCAATGGTGGCAACTCCTTAGGCAACTCCTCTGGAAATACATCTTCAAACTCCTTCAAAACTGGCTTTGCTTCTTCAGGAATTTCAACCTCTTCGCTGCTCTCACGCCCAATCAACAAAAACACTTCTGGTTCTTCTTCGACTTCCTTGACAAACTCTTTCAAAGTCAACAGAGTTTTCAATTCCTCAATCTCTTCTAGCTTGCTCTCCTTCTGCTGTTGCTTCTTAGGAACCAAAGTGATTTTCGTACCCTCGAACATGAAACTGTAACTATTGGCACGACCGTCATGTTGAACTGCTCTATCAAACTGCCATGGTCTGCCCAACAACAGATGACACACGTCCATGTCTACAACGTCACACCAAATTTCATCTTTGTACTTCTTCCCAATAGAAAAATTAACACAAACTCTTCGACACACCTTCACTTCACCACCCTTCCTTAACCATGCTAACTTGTACGGTTTAGGATGCTTCTCAGTTTTCAAGTTCAACTTCCTTACTGCTTCTGTAGAAATAATATTATCACAGCTCCCAGCATCAATAACGAACTTGCAAACTTTTCCCAGAATAGTGCATGTCGACTGAAAAATATTGCTTCTCAACCAACTACAATCCTCCTCTTGCTTTGGTGTAAGACATGACCTCCTCATCATAAGATTACAACCTTCATCTCCAAACAATTCTTCTTCCTCCTCAACATAAGGTATATTTGAACATTCTGCCTCCTCACCATCATCCTCCTCAACTTCTGCAACCATGGTTCTCTTCTTTGGCTTCAGACATTCATTGCTTTTGTGACCCAACTCCTGACAATTATAACATTTGAACCCACTGCTAACCTTCGCCTTCTCAGCCTCCTTCACCACTGGCTTTGAAACAGGTTTAGGAACATTAGAACTTCCACCAACACCCCTTGCTTGATTATTGGAATTAGTAAACACACCACCTCCACGCCTTCCTTGTTTCTCCCAAGCCAACGCTTTCTGATGTGCCTCTGCAACTGATTTAGGATCAAACATATTAACCATATCCTGGATCTGCATTCTCAATCCCCCAATGAATCTAGCAGTTAGCTGTTCTTCTGTCTCCATAATATCGTTTCTGGCAATGAGTTGGTAAAATTCATCAGCATAATCACTAACAGACTTTGTCCCTTGCCTCAGATTCTGCAACCTCTGGTACATAAGTGATTGGTAGTTGTAAGGTAAGAAAGTAGATCTCATCAACTTCTTCATCTTATCCCACGATTCTATCTTTGACTTCCCCATCCGTTCTCTGGTAAGTTTAGTTTGCTGCCACCACGCCAATGCTCTCCCCCACAACCTAGTAGCAACTAACTTCACTCTTCTATGCTTAGGAACTTCCTTGAAATCAAAGATCTCTTCAACATTAGAAATCCAATCGAGAAATTCTTCTGCAATCATTCCGCCTTTAAACTCCGGAATTTCCATCTTCATCCCCGATTCCCAACGTCTATCATCTTCAACATCCCGATAAGAATTTCGAACTTGGTCTCGATCTCGATAATGAATACTAGCTCTATCACCTTCTTCAACAAAATCAAAAGTACGTCTACATCGATCTCGACCATTATCATCCCTTCGTTCATGCATGCTTCTTTGACTATGTCTCTCTTCATCTCTATATGCTTCATTGTCAAATTCACGTTGACTTCGTCTCTCTTCATGTGCGTAGTCATGATGATCTCTTCGTGATGATATTGATGTTTCTCTTCTATCTCTACAAGAATGTGGCGATACCCTCCTCGCTTCCGTAACCGATGGCGAAACTCGGTTTCCTCCATGGTTCGAGTTTGGTGATCTCCTCCTTTGATTCAAATCATTCATCAATTTCTCCAACTTACCAATGCCTTCATCAAACTTTTCATTAATACGTTGTTCCATAAGCTCGGCTTCTTCTCTTCGATACAAAGCTTCAACGTTTTGATGACGATTAGCTCTCCTTGGTGGCATAATTGAAAAACTTCTCAAACTTCAACAATTCAAACACAAAACTCCAAGGCTTTCACAAACAACACTTTCACAAGGCTCGGCCTTGAACTTAACTCGGCAACACTTAGATCGGCAATGGCTTCTACACGGCTCCACACTTCAAATCTTGGCGCGCAAAACTCCAAGACAAAATCCAAACAATATCCAACTCCTCGATTCCAAAATGAAATGGATCAAACACTCCAAACTTGATGCAACTTCAATATGAACACGATGAACAACTTCAAACTTCAAAAACTTCAAAAACTTGGCTCCAAGAATCAACTTAGCTATGATTGGCTAAGTATGGCTCTGATACCAAATAATGACGCAGCGGATAATTCGAACAAAACTTCAATCAATGAAATGTAGCAATCGGTGAGTTGAAGATACCAAAATGCCCAAGTTCGTTGATCCAAAGATACCGAACTCTAGCTATCTCAAACACGTTGATAGCGCACTATACCGTGTTCTAAGATCTACGATTCTTCGCACGTTGATCTAGCGCACTAGATTCCGTGAATCGGCTTCTACGATCGTTGAATCGAGCGCACTCGATTAACCGAAAGAGGAGATAGGAGATTACACTCAACCACCAATTGGTATGAAAGCACAAAGCTAACAAAAGAGAATTTTATTCAAAAATCAACTACCACAAATGTACAACACACGCCCCTATTTATAGAGTTTTCGACCCAGTCCCTAAGTCGGCAACCGACCTAAGACTCAACTTAAGTCGTGACCGGCTTAACACAAAGCGACTCAACCCCCTTTTCCATACAGCACATGCAACGACTCAAATATGGCCGACTTAACCAAGTACGACCTAACATACAACATACTCACCCGACTCAACACGACCGACTCATCATAGGTCGTACGCGACCTAACACTTCCCATTCATGACCGAGTTAAGCAATACAACACACAACATATGTACACGACTTAACTCGTTACCGACTTAACATATAACGACTCAAAAATTCACGACTTAACACCCAACACAACCCATAGGTCGGTAACGACCTAAAATACAACACGACCCAATCCCCTACGACCTAAAATAGAAGGCAGTTCAGCTTGCTTAGATCGGAACTCGGCGAAGTTATCTTGTTTAACATCACTAGCTCGTAACTCGGCACAGTTATCTCGTTCAATATCATTAGGTCGGGGCTTGTTAGGTCGGAATGCTTCTTCCTGTGTTTTCTTAGGTCGGAGACGACCCAAAACTCCGTTGTTAGGTCGTGACCATGCTTTCTTAGGTCGGACTACCTTCCCCCTTGGCTTGTTGACTCGTGGCCCTCCTTCCTTAGCTCGGCAACGACTCATGCCTTCACTGAGTCGTGAATGACTCATCACACTACACCACAAACTCATGTTTTCAGGAATTATAGTTTGCACAACTTCTTCTCTGGCCTTAGCTGCATCATCTTCTCTCATCATGAACGGTCTAGATTTTATTATTCTAAACCGACTTAAATACGATGGTTCTGGTATTTTCTAACCACTATAAATAATATCCTACCCCCCATACTTTTATTCATAGATTATTTTGGAAAATAACCGATGGTCTTTCGATCTCTCTGTTCAAAGATTTAGGAAATTCTCTAGGGTTTCAAGCAATAAATTTCCGGTGTTTATTACTCAATTTCTAATTCAATTCTTCTCCAATCTCTAAATTTTTAAACCCAATTCATATACAATTCCCATGTTGTACATTTCTAAAAGGATAGATCTAAAAGAGATTTAAAGCGAGCGTAAATGAATCCAAAAGGAAAGCTAAGGACATTTTGTGATGGAAATCTTAGTTTTTCTTATTCTAGTAACCGTACAGTATAATTTGGACTTAATATATGACTTGAGGAATTTTGTTTTTGAAAACAGTAAACTAAAACCCCAAAATTCGCCTAAGTGGGATGTCAATTCTAATGTTAGGATCACAACTATTCTATATTAAAATAATGGAATTGCATAGTTATTGCAATTTTAATGTTTTACATTCCATTCCACTACTTATCATTTTCTTTGAATCTGATTAAGGATTTTTGAAAGGAAATGACTTAGGAAATGGTGTGGAAGGTACGAACTCACTTTATTTGTAGTTTGCACTTCCTATTTTCGTAATTTAAATGAGAGTTCCCTTTTCTATTTGTATAAGCCGAAGTCTAACAGAGCGTAAAAGGACCTGAATTGCAAATTCTATTAATGTTGAGCTTACTAATTTAGTATAAAATAATTTTGGTAAAGATTTTTTCAAAACAATTTTGTTGAATTGATTGGATATATGGAATTTTTGTTGATATGAAATTGGACTTTTGTAAATTTAAAGATTTAACATTAAAATAATTAGTTTAGGATGTAATATTCGAATGCTTAGAAATATTTTAGGCATGCGTGTGTCTGTACACACACACATACATTAGCGTATAAATAACATATAACTTGTAGCGTATAAACTGCATAGCAAATAAATTATTAAACAATATTAAATCCTCCTTAGGAAATGAACTGATGTAAGACGAAATTCCTTATAAGGCCTTAATAGGGAATGCGGTGAGGTGTATGATATCATGTTAAGTGAGATTAGATTATGAGTAAGTTATAGGGATGCAAGATCAGTAAAAGCATGAGAAAGTCCACCTAGCTAATTTGGCTACCAGTACTATGATTTTGGGGATGATGTGAGATATTACCTATAATAAGTATCCACGAAGGACGCAAACTTAGTCCTAAATTCTATAGGGTATACCTTCCCAGCTAATTTGGCTATAAGTGCCTGCGAATGGTTGAACTAATGTACGACGTTATAGTTTGGGTTATGGTCATAATACAAAGGACCTGCTTTAGGGTAGAAGGTTGCATGTGGTTGATTGATGACCTACCTTCGACCTATTTAAGAAGTATTAAATGTTTAGGGTTAGCGGCAAGGTGAAGGAATTGGGCCAGCCTGCACCGGAAGAAATAGGTGAATTTCAAAAAAATTACCATTTTGGATCTTTAATGGGCCTAAGAAGCCTAAATTTCATTTATAACTTTACGAAATTTTGTTTAAATAAAATCTTGTATTCTATTTAAAATAATTAAAGGGAAGTTTAAATAAATTTAATTTCAAATATATAGTGTTTGCACCAAAAATGGTCACAAAAACCCTGTGGTATGTGAAAGCATCAATATCCAATATTTAGATCCAAACAGAGAAGTACAGATTCACATACCACATAATAAAATAAAGAAAAGTAAATGAACATATAAGTTTTATAGTAGTTTGGAAAACTCCTGTCAATGTCCACACCAATAATCTTTATTAATATTGTAAGATTACAAGTACATTTGTTTTTTCATTAGAAAATTAGTAGATGAAGACATACGAAATAATGAAGGAGAGCCGGTCGAAAAAAAATTCTTTGCAATGAGCCATGTCCGCTGTATTTATAGGTGAAGATGTGCATAGATCGGGCTGAAATTTTGCCAGAAGAATCTCCCAAGCCACACGACACCATCCACCAATTTCAAGATTGATGGCACATCCTTGGAACGATCGGTGCAGACCATTCATTTGAGCTCCAATGAAGGTGTGATTATTTTTGCGCCTGTTTCATGATGTAAGCTACTTGCTCTCTAAATTTTGCATGATTCCGACGTACCGTTTTGAGATATCACGTTTTCCATAGAGTCGAGTTGAGTTGTAATAAATCAAGAGCGATCATTCCATACTTCATCGATTTGAGCTATGACTAATCATGTGGGTTCCTCATGATGTTGGCTACTTGCTCTCCAAATTTCATACAATTCTAACGTACCAGTTATGAGATGTCACGTTTTTCGTGAAGCTATGTTGAGTTGCTTGTGCTGAAATATTCAGATCATTCTAGAATGATATGTACCGATCATTCCAACTTGCTCCAAATGACACGTGATCCATTTTAGGGACTCCTTTCTTCAATATATTGATGTTCCTAAAGTTTCATGGGTAATGTAGTTGTAGAACTTGAGTTATTGATCGATCATCATTTACTTATGTTGTTATATGGATTGATCTGTATAGGTCATAACCGATCGAACTAACTTCATCGTGGGGCCCATCGATCGATGGTGTTAGTCCCTCATAGGGGAGTGTAGTTCTACTTGAAATTTCATGTCTATTTCCTTTGTAGATTTTTAGTTATAGATCAATCGTCGTCGAAAATCGTAAAAACGATCGACGAAAAACTCACTTTAGGGTTAACTCAAAGCGAAACCCAAGTAATCACTCTTCTGACTTGAAGCAACGATCCGTGTCGATCATTTTTCTCCAAGCAGCGACCAATTTGACTCCAAGCTGACTCCAAGCATGAATAACGATCGGTACCGATCGTTCTTCTCTAACCAATGATCGTTCTAACTCCAAGCAATCATGTGTTCGACACCAAACACGGTCCAACGCTTCAAATTCCTGCGACTCCAAGCAAACCATGTACTGACACGAAGAAAGTTTCAAATGATCCATCGATATTGATCCATCTTCTTTTGCCAATAATTCGAGCATACGAACTCTGTAATGACTCGGATTTTTAATGTCTGTTAATTGGGTAATTAACTGATTTAAATTATCAGAACATTAATTTTGACGGGTCGGACAAATGAATTTCTAGTAGGTAAAAATATCTGAATAAATATAAATATATTTGGAAACTAAAATAAATATGGAATTATAAAATATCTGGATATGAAATTCTTATAGAAAATATTATATACTTCACCATTTAAATTAAAGATAAAATATCCATATATATATATATATATATATATATATATATATATATAGACAAGTTTTGTGATGTTTAGATATTACTATATAACGATAAAATATGCATAAGCACACAGCACCTGGTGCACTAATATATAAATGTTGGGCTATATGGAAGAATGGGTATGAAAATTTATATAAATTAAGTAAAATATATAGAAGAAGGCATAAATGTAAATATGATAAAAAAAATACATATGTAAGTTGAGAAGCATATAACATTTGTAAATATGGGAAGGTATAAGTATATATATGATAATAAATACAAATGCATTTGTTAAAAACAATTATTCATATGAAATGTATGTATGTACATGCATAAACATAGGGAGACAAGCATTTAATGCACATTTCAACTCAAGCACATAAAACATCAAATCCAAGCATACAAAAACATAAAAACAATGTCAATAGTAAAAATCGTGGCAAGCATATCGAACAGCAGATCAAAACTTTTATATGAAATCAGATCTGGTCAAAAAGGAATCTCTGATCAACAAAGAAAAGAATATATAAAATCAAAAGGAAATAAAAACAAACTTACTATATACAACAGCCTACCTTGCTCTCTCTATATATATATATATCTCCTTTATCTCATTCCTTTCACTCAGCTGAGTATAACAAAAGATAAACATCCCTACCATCTTACAACTAAAAATTTAAAGCAAACAAAATCAACTAAAACAAAAGAAGATCAAAACCAAATCAAAAGCAAGCATCAATGCAAAAGACAGTGTCTTCTGTTCAAATAAATCAAGTGAGTAAACTCCCTTTCAAAATCTAATCTTCTTATAAGGGTTATATTTAAAGGTCAAATGGAAATATCAGTTGAATATGTGTAGCATAAGAATGTAATGAGTATATATATGCATGTGTAAGGATGAGGTGCAAATGCCTGTACAACTTTTACTTTCCTCTGTTCGTTTTGTTTCCCTGACATGTTAAAAGCCGTCAAAATTCAAATCCTCTTCATCTAAATAGTTTTAGGTTGTGATGATTGAAGATATTTTTCTTGTAGTTGAGTACTCTTATTTTTAAAAATGGTTTCAGGCTAAACTATCAAGTTGGGTCACTGGGAAAAGGGATCTCAAGTGGATGGGGAAGCATTTCACGAAAATCGAACATTTTAGTTTGTGTTTCTTCCTACGTAACTAGATTCAACGTTAGAAATGATGAATTTTGGTAGCTTAATTGTGATTTTTAGCGAGTTAATTGTTAAGATATTGGGGAATGACCGGGATTTGGTCATGGGGTGTTTTCTGGCGAACGCAAGAGTTTTAGGCTTTGGGGTCTTGGTCGAAGGGATGCGAGGAGTTGGCGGCCATAGGAAAAATGAAGACTTGGTTTTCCAAGCGTTGTGGTGGCAAGTCGAAGAGGATATAGGGTTTTAGGCTGGTGTGTGGTTGAGGTGGGTTTTCGTTTGATTTCAGCATCGCGGTGGCGTCGGGGTGACTCGGGGGAGGGGGAAAAGGAAGAGACGAGCTGGGTAAAGCCTCAGGCTAAGCGGCGTGGGTTCCAGTGGTTGTGGTCGGCGGCTTGGGGTAGAAGTTGGTGACTGATTTTCTTCGTGGACATGGTGAACTGGTCGTTTTTGTTTTCGTGTATTTTCGTGGAGGTCCGGGTGATTCAGAAGGTTGAGGGTGGCAAAGGCGACTTGGGAAAGGGGTCGGCGGCGGTCGACGTGGCTCCTGTTGCGTAGGTACATGCACGGGATATCTTGGGTTTTAGGAAGTATCAGTTGGACTAGCAGTAGATAAGTGGAAATTAGAGAGAAGGGAAAGAAAGAAGGGAAGTTCAGCAACTGGTTATCAGAGTTTTGGGCCGATGAGCCGTGGGTTTTTTTTAAAAAAATAAAACAAAACAATATAAAATTGCCTTAACTATTTTCCCAAAAATCAAATTACTTTTTAACTTTTGGGACCTTAAAGCCTGGTTTTTTTATAAAATATAATAACCGAGATGTTTTATAGCCTCAACACTTGTTAACACTTATTTAACAATAATTTGGAAATGTAATTAGTTAATGGTTAATATAGGCAAAACAACTTAAGACTTTGAATCAATTAAGACCTTTGGTTAATTTTGTATATATGTTAGATTATTACTTAATTTTAAGATTTATTTAAAGTGAAACAAAATAGTTTATAATTAATTTTAAACTAATACCTTCGGGATTGAATTATTTTGTTGAAGTCAACTTGGTCTTAAAAGATGGCGTTTGGATTCGAAGAGACCGGGATCGAATATCAGCGTTATCTGGAACCACTTCGATTTTTGAACTACTATAAAATCTCTACGGGTTTAATTATAGAGTCGAATAGGCTAGAGCTGAATAAATAGGTAAATCTGATTATTTTTTAAATAAGTAACCGTGTTTGGACATTACTATAAAATCAATGAATTTCCACAGAAGTCGGTTGAAATCAAATGAAAACTTATCGAATTGTACGAGTTACCCTTGGTTTCAAAGAGTGTATAACTTAAGTATTTCATATCAAATGGGTTTCCTCATGCTGGTTTCTAGCCTAACTCGGGTCTTACTTTATTGTAATGCTCGGGTCACACCGAGTATTACGAATTTTCAGGCTAGGACGATGGGAGCTCAGGAGAAAGCTGGATGGAAGGGACGTATTGATTATATTCCGCTGTGAAGTATATGGTGTAGACAATATTTAGGGACAAGTTATTGTAACTATCCATATTTGTTACACTCTGGTATCTTCTATGTATATTGACAGTTATAGTTTTTATTTGTATAAAATGCTGTTATTTCATATTATATTTTGTTATGCTGCGATTGTGAGATTCTGTGCTGTTGTTTTTTTATGTTTCTTATTCTATCTCTTTTTCTTCTAAACCCTAACAATCTGGATTTCCGACACTCGATTGCTCGGCACTCTATACAGTGAACGTATTAGTGTTGATTTTAGGGGTTGAAAATCTTCGGGCCATTGCATGTGGTATCAGAGCTGAAGGTTAAGCGAGAACCTTGGCTCTAGTGAGGATTACTCATTAAAGATAGGGTCAGTAGTACCCTAGAATGAGTTGAGTATGTCATTATATGAGAGCGTACTGGTTATTTTCTTATATAATGATTTTCAAACAGTTTTAAAAATGATTTTTATAAGCTTATATTTCGATATATAAAGAAATAATTTTTCTAATTATTATGGTATATTAAGGTAAATGGATATTGTTATTAAAATGAAACAAATGAATAAAATTTAGTGGTAACATATATAACTAAATAGAAATTAGGGAAAGGATTAACTATATAAATATGTTAAGTTCAAATGGATTCAAAACCTGAATTTAAATCCTGGAAAATCCATAAGAATTTTCAAAGTGTTTGAAATAAGTTCCCTTGACTATATTTTTCCAATTAAGTATGATGGAAAAGATAATGTTTTTAGATATGATGGATATTGTATCATAATAAAGGATATTTATTATGGGATAAACAATGATAAAACATAATGAATGTCTTAAAGCAGTAAATTTTTTATAAAAGTATGACTTATAAATTAAAAATGGATTTAAATCGTGAAGTTTTAAATCTAATACCAGGGAAACTTGGAATTGTTTCAAAGTGAGTACGAAAATAATAAGTAATATTACTCACAATATTTTTGAATATAGAAATCTTGTTTTAAACAAGAGTTGTTTTTAAAATTTCAATGGAAATTGTTTTGAATTATAATCCAAGAATGGTGTAGAATTGAAAGTATGAATTAGTGTGCGAATAGAATAAATATGTATATATATGTGGATATACATAATATTAAAGTGATTTGAAATAAATAATAAGTGTTGAATTCTAAAATTCCCCTGAGAGTGAGATCGAAAACCTAAAGAGAAATAAGTTTTTGAACTTATAAGTGGGAAAGGATATTAATAAGAAATTTAAAATAAGGGAGTTTTGTAAAGTGATTTTGAAGAAGTATTGTCTTGATAAAAATATAAGTTAAAGGTGTTAACTATGTTTTATGAAATGTATTTCAAGGACATTATATCCACAGGAGCGGTATTTTTAAATTGTTGTTTTGCTTCTTCAAATATGAATATATCCACATGATAAGCCATAACTGTATTTTGGGGAAAAGGGATAGAAAAACTTGCTAGGTTAACTCAATAGTGAATATAAATTGCTTAAACTCCTGAATGAGAAGAATTGCATCCAAGGAGTCAAGGTGACAAAAATATAGGATGCCTAAACTTTATAGTTATTGGTATAAACAAAAACTATGATTATGTAGCTATTGGAATAAACCCAATAGGTTCATAGTTAATGTAATGACCCGCAAATCCGTACCCCTTGAGTCAACACTATTTTACAACAATCAACTCAAGTTGTACAGAATTACGAACCATTTGGGTTTAAGAAGAAGAGATAGAAGAAGAGAAAACAGAAACAACATCAGAATCTAACCATCGCAGCGGAATAAAATATAATAGATAATAAATAATTATACTCAAAAATCAAATATCTCTGTTTATATATTACATTATCAGAGTACATCAATCACAGCTCAACATCAATATCATACCATGGATACACATCAACTCAAGATACACAATAACTCAAACAGCGGAATATATAAATATAAACAAGTACGTGTGTACGTATCGTCATCCAACTCGTCTCCTGAGCTCCACAGCAACATATCCTGTATCCTATAATACTCGGTCTGACCCGAGCATTATAGTTAAATAACACCCGAGTCAGTCTGGAATACCAGCGTGAGAAAATCACACTCAATTGATTTTTAAAGTTTCAAAAATCCTTTGAAAACAAAAGCATCTCGTAAGACCACGCCACAAATAAATATGTCGGGTTTTTACTTAACGATAGCTAAAACAATTTTATAGAAATCCTCTGATATTATAATAGGGTCTATATACAAATACTTATAAAATAGCCGAAATTGTTACATCTATTAAATTCCAGCTACTAGCCACAAAGTGGGTAATACAAACAAAACTCGTACAAGGCTCGTAGGAAGAATGGATTTCCAACTAATGACTAGGCACTGGGGTACCACCTGTCACAGAACGGGGCCTAGATCACCGTACCGAGGAGTTCGCCCGCTTCCCTGCAATACAAGACCGAGACCATCCCTTACTAGACAGTCCCGAGTGTGATCACCCCGCGGTTGGGATCAGCAACCGCACCACTAAGCCGAAATAATAAGGGACATCTAGACTGGAATGACCTCACCCTGCGTGGGTGCTAACCACCTAGCCTTGCTGCATAACCCTTGATTTTCAGTCATTCCCATTTGATGAGGGTTGAGGCTAAGTGTTACCTTTTATAGAACATATCCCTTAGAATGCCCATCGTCCACCTGACGATGTTTCGCAGGCATTCATCCATACAAGTCCGTTCCGGGTTCGAACGGAACCGAAGGCACTATTCCTACTACATCCATTTTGGAAATATCCTCAGGATTAGTAGCGACTAGCCCTTGCACTTCATAGCTCCATCTTCGACGCTGAACACGTTTCACGAAACGTACAAACCGGATCGAAGTGGTTTTCGAGAAATTAATCTCGATCCCGGACTCTTCGAAACGATCAACGTATTTGTCCAATATTGATAGTCGGTGATTTAACTATCAATTAATATTCACAAACAACCATCAAACAATAAATAATTTACCAAATTATTTATTTATCTCAAAAATATCCTCACAAGGTATATTTCACCTTTCAAGTTCCCTTGAAAATAGTTTTCAAAACTATCTACCTTTCTCAGAATAAATTCCAAGTATTTCTATTTCCACTGGAATCACCAAGCACGACACTTTAGATTTTAATTTTTTTTTAAAACACTTTACTTTAAAAAAAATATACTTTAAAACATTCAAGTTAAAATTACTTTAATAATTTGTTAAAAATACATACTATATGATTATTTGAGAATAAGGTTAAAATATAAAAATAGATTTCCACTTTTAAAAAAAACAATTTACCAAGTTACTTAAATAAATTAAAGAGAATACTTACTTTAGACTTTAAATATTAGAAATAATAGATATTACAAAACTTGCTTTTCTTAAAAAAACTTTAAAACATTTAATTTATATTTAAAACTTTACTTTAAAAAAAACATGTGCTTGGCCATCCAGAGAAGATTTCAACTTCCATCACTTAATTCAATTTTCCCAAATTGATTTCCTTTATTTTATTTGAAATAAATTCTTTTTACTTATCAGTTCAGTTTCAAATTACTATTATTATTATTTACTTTTTTTTTCTCCTTTACTCTTTCAAATCTTAAATTCTAAATAAATGTTTGTTCTTTTTAATTAATAATGCTGCATTTTAAATTTCATTAACTTTCTGTTTATTTAATTTTCTTTTCCATTCTCAGGGCCATTTATTAGAATTTAAAATCACTTATTTCTTTTCCAAGCCATTCTTAAATTTTATTCCATACTTATTTTACTTGCAAATTTCACTTCTTTCTTTTCATACTCGAAGTTATTATTTTCATATTACTTCTATTTCTTCCAAAATCCAATCTATAAAATCTTGGTAATTCATTATACCAAAATATATCCAATCATCCATAACATTCAATATCCCAATATAACTCATCCTAGAATATCAATATTCACAGCAGAGGATATTAAATAATTTAAATAAATGTTGAGGGATCCAGTTGGATCCCTCCAACCTGTTTTCTCTGCATCCACAGATGTTAGCACAATAATATATCGATTCTAGAATATTTCATACCATATCACATCAATCAATTCCAACCATTCAAACAATGAATTAAATTTAATCATTTAAAATTTAAATTTTACTGAGTGAGATTAACTCACCTTTGACTACGCATGCAACCATTCCAATCCGGCTTGTTTTCTTTTCAGATTTCAAACCTTGAATATCCATTTACAGTTTATTAACATTTGGACCAATCAATCAGTCTATTACCATCTATTAATTAAATTTTTAAATAATTTCCTTTATTAAATTTCTTTAAGTAACTAAGAACAATTTAATTTCCAAAATTCATTATTTAAAAATTACACTAGTAAACGGAAATAGGTATATATGTGTATTTATTTATTTTATTTTATTTTCCACCTTGAAACTAAGAATCGCATCGTCGACCTCATCGTGTACCCTAACTGCCTACGATTCACCCCAACCCAAACGAAGTCGCCTCCGTAGCTTGCTGAAGTCGATCACTTTGATGCGTAGCTCGATTTTGAGAATCGACTGTAGGGAAGAACACGATTGAATTTTTAGAATCGGTCATTTGATTTTTAACCGAAATCGATTTCGTTTGAGAAATCGTTTCGATCGAAAAAGAACTAGAACGAGAATTCCTTTTGAATTCGATTCGTTGATTCAATTTAGAGGATGCAGAGAAAAATGAAAAACGTGATTTTCATTTGGTTGCTGAGGAGATTCGACTGGAATGAAAGTTATATTAAAATGAGGGCACACGAATGTACATAAAAGGGCTCGATGTTGGCTTCTCGCAGAAGGATGAAAAATCGTGTTCGGTAAGCCAAAAGAAGTGTGCTTTGCACGATTTATCGCTGTGATTTTTAAGCTGAAAAGGAAAAGAAAGGAAGGAGGTGAAAAGATTTGACAGTTAAACAATGTCTAAATTTGATTCAAGCTTAAATTTAAACCGACCCGAATTTTCGATATAGATTTAAGTGCGTTTATATGTCGTGTGCTCACACAACAACTCCAAACAGTATGAAAATTGAAATCCGATAATAATTCAATATTACGGATCCAATGGAACTGGTTTCGTCGAATACCGAGACTGTGCCTCGGAGGGCTATTTTAAAATTCAATTTAAAACGATAAAATTTCAAAACTGAACAATTCAGTGTTAGATTCAATTTTAACACTTTTATTATATTCATTGTTATCAATATAAATTTTATAAGCTTTCAAATTATATTTTAACAGGCTTAAAATCTCAAGCTTCATATTTTATCCAATTCAAATTATTTAATTCAACAATTTAATTGTCAAATAAATTATGGTATTTGTAATTTAAGTTAATAATTAACTTTTAAATATTTAAAATCAATTAAATATTCCGATTACAAATGCTTAAAAATTTCGGGTCGTCACATTCCTTCCCCCTTAAAAGAATTTCGTCCCCGAAATTACTAATTAGGAAGAATGGTCCAATTCCCGCTTACTTATTCCCCAAAACCAAACAGTTTTTTTTTCCAATTGAACACCTTACCAACCATCTTCTTATAAAAGACCCATTATTATTCTTATTAACTTCTCAACTCTCCCATAGTTTCCAAATATTATTACTTGCTCAATCATACAAATCATAACTCAAAACTAAGTTTTAAATTTTCAAATTTTCTCAAAAAATTTCTAACACCCTAAATTTCCGATTTTTTTTGCCAACGTCTCCTTTGCGCGGCTAGCTCGGTACAACTACAAAATGGCTCTATGGCCTCCCAAATCCAAAATGAAAACAAAATGCCAAGTGGCTCAATCCAGAAACCCAATCAAATTTCACAGAAATTTAAATACATACCTTTTTGGTCGGGCAATTTAATTTTTTTTTATCATCTGAAATCAAAACCAAATATCCTTTCTCTTGATAATACCTGCATATCCTGCTTAGCACTAATATCCAATCAAATATTGACTTAGAATATTTTCGCAATATTCAATTTCCAATTAAGAGTTTACCATTCCTTACTTGTGTTTAGCATAAGCATTCTATATGTTTCTTATATTTTATTTTCACCTTACTATTCTAATTGATACTTATTTCTATTCAATTTGATTCTTTCAATTCTATATGAATTCAATTTATCTTTAACTCTGCATATATAAATTTTATTTGCCATTTATTACTAATTCATTTCATTATTTTAATTAGTTTCATTTACTAACTTATTTCAATTTCCAATTTAAACCGTTTTGTCGTTAACAAAATTTTCCAAATTTTTCAAAAATTTTCTAACTCTCAAAATTTCTGAAATTTTTTGGCAGAGTCACCTTTGTACGGAGGAGCTTTTGCAATTTGACAAAAGATATAAATATATATACATCGACCCACACGGTCGGAAAAACCAAAAACAGTTCATATTTCCTATTTTTATTACGTAGGCGTACCTTATTTAGCATTTTAAGCAAGTGGCTTATTATTTTTAGCAAATAGCACAACCAATTCCAGCCACACGGCTTCCAGGTACCTGTACTTACTCAGTTTAAACATGTAAGTGCCGAATATATGCAGTTTAACTATATTTCACTTAGTTGCAATGGTTGAAACATATGAATTCTAAAGAAATGCACATCCAACATTTTCCGTAAGCAATTTTTACAACTTTCATAGTAATTCAACTATTTCAATTAATTTACAAACCATTTTCATTCAAATTTGAAGGGTTTACAATCCATTCGCATACCATTTCATCAATTCGAATGGTTTAAAACTCAGTCGCTTACTTTTAATTCATTCTTAAGCAAATTGAACTCATAGATTTTTATATAATCTCATTTGCGTCAACGACGACCATTTTTATGCAAATTCAATGATGTTCACTTAATAGAATATCCATTCTATTTTATAACTATTTAAAATTGATACCAATTCAATTTATACTTTATTCTGTTTCATTTCCAATGTTCCAACCTAATTCTTAATTGTTGACAACCAATTCATATATCGTTCCACTTAATCCGAATGGTTAACAACTCACAAACTTACATTTAATTTATTTTTAAGCAATCTGAACTCATATTTAATTCAATTGCTCTCAAAGTCAATTTTATTTTACTCCTATCAATTCATAGAAAATTAATTACTTCCATTTACATCCAATGATAATTTATTCTATGCAAATTTGACAAGTTCTATGTGAATAATCAAGTATTCATGTTTTATAACCAATTTAAATGGATTTCAACTCAATTTATTCTTAATTCTATTCCATTTGAAAATTTATTCACAATCCATATATTCTCAGTTCCATTGCATTTCATTTTATTAACCAAACCAGTTTCATTGTTCGAACAGGTTCCATTCGAAATGATTTGATCTAGCTCGGCACATTCTGCTTAAATTTCATTCACAATCCATTCATTTACATTTCATTCCATGTTTGTTTATTCCAATCTATTTTATTTTCACTTGATTTAAAACCAATCCAATATTATTAAACTTAGCTCAAGTTGATTTCAATTCAACTCTCCTACATTCATTTAGCTTAATTCAATTTACTTGAATTTATTCAAATTTTACACTTAAGCTCATTCTCATTTTGCAAACAAAGTTCTCTTAACTTGATTCTATTTTAATCCAATCCCATTTCAAACTACAAATTTATTTGATCAATTATTATACATTTTAAATTTCTAGATTCAGCTCATTCAATATATTACAAGGCCTTTTCCAATTTATTTCCACTTATTTGGATTTTATTTGCAATTTATACCATCACCCTTTTAATCCAATTTCATTTTTATTCCATATATTTCAATTATATTTAATTTGTTAACTCTTCACATTAAATTTTAATTAATAACTCAAGTTCTGCATCCACTATCCATTTTCAATTTACCACCAAAATTCACGAACTCACAATTCAACTTCATGCTTAATTACTTCCACTTCATCGACCATTTAAGTCGCATTTTATTTATAACTTGAGTTTATTTCCAAACTTCATCATAAACTCACTATCCAATTTCATCAACTAATTTATTATCAGATGAGTTCTTCCCTATTTATAGTTCAATACTTGATTGTTAATTCCAGATAGCACTTCATTTAATTTTCTTAGTTCAATTTATTTTTAATTCAAGTTTGATTTCATTTTATTTTTCAATTCACCAAAAATATCTATTCTGGGTTTTCTATTCCACTTTCAAAATTTATAAGCCATAACTTATTATTTACACAATTCCATTCGTCATAGGCTTGAATATATTGTTCTTTTATTTTAACTCAAGCCTTATGCTTATTTATATCCCAAGCATATTTTTATTCCCTGCAATTTAATTCTGATTCTTTTATAAGTTATTCTAATTTATTTACTTCAATTCCAATCCTTATTCAATTTATTTCCCATTCGTTCAAGTAAGAATTTAATTCCATTCATTGATTCAATTGAATTCTTATTCCAATTCAATTAAATTTTTAACTCAGATTTATTTAATCTCAATTAGATTTCAACTTATTCAAATACAACTGGTTATTATTTTCAGCCTACTCAATTACTTCAATCCAGTTTAAATTTTATTTCCCAATCCAAGTTAATTTCATTTTTAACCTTTCCCTTTACATTTAAATTCCAACATTCAAAGCTTATATTTCCTTCCTGATTTAAAACTCATCTCAATTTATAAGCTTACAATTTATCTCATCAGGATTTTTAAACTCCCGGCTTTGGTTTCAAATCATTTTGAAATCTTCAACATCTCAAATCACAATTCTCAAAAACTTTAAACCAATCCTGGCTTTATTTCCCAACAAATTCCCTTTAAAAATTTTCAAATACAACATGTTTTCCCGAACAAATCAGTTTGGCAGCAATTTATCACTTAGAAACTCGAAAATGAACATCGATGATGCTGCAGTCATCACCGAAATTATTTTCCAGTGACTGAAGTGAATTCAATGCTATATCCCTTTCCAAATTTTATTTGAAACAATTTCCTTTCAGAAATACCCCAAAAACAACAATGCTACTGTTTATCTTCAAAATACTTCCAAAATCTCTGGGGTTTTAAAGTTTCAAATTCTATTTTAATTCAAATTTTAACTATAATTCATTTGTATAGTTTCTGCTAATACAAATTTCCATTTGATTATATTTCAATTTATAATTTACATTTATAATTAATATTTATAAATTTTATTCTATAATGAATTTATTTCCTTAAATTTTGGTTACATTTCAGTTTCTAATTAAATTTTCACTTAAGAATGATAATACTTTAAATATCATCATTCCTAACAACCAATTAACATCCAAGCAACCATATATTAGCTAAATAGTTTTCAAAAACTATTCTTTATATCAAAATATGTTTTTGGGTAAAATTATTTCATTTACCCACATTTAAAACAATACCGTGTCGATTGTTCTATTCAAGTGTTTAGAAACCCCTTCGATACAGTTGTACAGACTGTGCCGACGAAGGTTCATATGCCACTCAATAAACCAATCAACACAATATTAAAACAATTTATATCCACTAACAAATACGCGCTCGTATCTATTAATACGCTCAAACTCATTCTAGAGTACTATAGACTCTATTTTATGAGTAATTCCCAACAGAGCCAAGGTTATCACCAACCTAAGCTCTGATACCAAGTGTAACGGCCCGCAAATCCGTACAACTTGAGTCAACACTATTTTACAACAATCAACTCAAGTTGTACAGAATTACGAACCATTTGAGTTTAAGAAGAAGAGGTAGAAGAAGAGAAAACAGAAACAACATCAGAATCTAACCATCGCAGCGGAATAAAATATAATAGATAATAAATAATTATACTCAAAAATCAAATATCTCTGTTTATATATTACATTATCAGAGTACATCAATCACAGCTCAACATCAATATCATACCATGGATACACATCAACTCAAGATACACAATAACTCAAATAGCGGAATATATAAATATAAACAAGTACGTGTGTACGTATCGTCATCCAGCTCGTCTCCTGAGCTCCACAACAACATATCCTGTATCCTATAATACTCGGTCTGACCCGAGCATTATAGTTAAATAACACCCGAGTCAGTCTGGAATACCAGCGTGAGAAAATCACACTCAATTGATTTTTAAAGTTTCAAAAATCCTTTGAAAACAAAAGCATCTCGTAAGACCATGCCACAAATAAATATGTCGGGTTTTTACCTTACGATAGCTAAAACAATTTTATAGAAATCCTCTGATATTATAATAGGGTCTATATACAAATACTTATAAAATAGCCGAAATTATTACATCTATTAAATTTCAGCTACTAGCCACAAAGTGGGTAATACAAACAAAACTCGTACAAGGCTCGCAGGGAGAATGGATTTCCAACTAATGACTAGGCACTGGGGTACCACCTGTCACAGTACGGGGGCTAGATCATCGTACCGAGGAGTACGCCCGCTCCCCTGCAACACAAGGCCGGGACCATCCCTTACTGGACAGTCCCGAGTGAGGTCACCCCACGGTTGGGATCAGCAACCGCACCACTAAGCCGAAATAATAAGGGACATCTAGACTGGAATGACCTCACCCTGTTTGGGTGCTACCCACCTAGCCTTGCTGCATAACCCCTGATTTTCAGTCATTCCCATTTGATGAGGCTTGAGGCTAAGCGTTACCTTTTATAGAACATATCCCTTAGAATGCCCATCGTCCACCTGACGATGTTTCGCAAGCATTCATCCATACAAGTCCGTTCCGTGTTCAAACGGAACCGAAGGCACTATTCCTACTACATCCATTTTGGAAATATCCTCAGGATTAGTAGCGACTAGCCCTTGCACTTCATAGCTCCATCTTCGACTCTGAACACGTTTCACGAAACGTATAAACCAGATCGAAGTGGTTTTCGAGAAATTAATCTCGATCCCGGACTCTTCGAAACGATCAACGTATTTGTCCAATATTGATAGTCGGTGATTTAACTATCAATTAATATTCACAAACAACCATCAAACAATAAATAATTTCCCAAATTATTTATTTATCTCAAAAATATCCTCACAAGGTATATTTCACCTTTCAAATTCCCTTGAAAATAGTTTTCAAAACTATCTACCTTTCTCAGAATAAATTCCAAGTATTTCTATTTCCACTGGAATCACCAAGCACGAAACTTTAGATTTTAAAAAAAAAAATTTAAAACACTTTACTTTAAAAAAAATATATACTTTAAAACATTCAAGTTAAAATTACTTTAATAATTTGTTAAAAATACGTACTATATGATTATTTGAGAATAAGGTTAAAATATAAAAATAGATTTCCACTTTTAAAAAAAACAATTTACCAAGTTACTTAAATAAATTAAAGAGAATACTTACTTTAGACTTTAAATATTAGAAATAATAGATATTACAAAACTTGCTTTTCTTAAAAAAACTTTAAAACATTTAATTTATATTTAAAACTTTACTTTAAAAAAAAACATGTGCTTGGCCATCCAGAGAAGATTTCAACTTCCATCACTTAATTCAATTTTCCCAAATTGATTTCCTTTATTTTATTTGAAATAAATTCTTTTTACTTATCAGTTCAGTTTCAAATTACTATTATTATTATTTACTTTTTTTTTCTCCTTTACTCTTTCAAATCTTAAATTCTAAATAAATGTTTGTTCTTTTTAATTAATAATGTTGCATTTTAAATTTCATTAACTTTCTATTTATTTAATTTTCTTTTCCATTCTCAGGGCCATTTATTAGAATTTAAAATCACTTATTTATTTTCCAAGCCATTCTTAAATTTTATTCCATACTTATTTTACTTGCAAATTTCACTTCTTTCTTTTCATACTCGAAGTTATTATTTTCATATTACTTCTATTTCTTCCAAAATCCAATCTATAAAATCTTGGTAATTCATTATACCAAAATATATCCAATCATCCATAACATTCAATATCCCAATATAACTCATCCTAGAATATCAATATTCACAGCAGAGGATATTAAATAATTTAAATAAATGTTGAGGGATCCAGTTGGATCCCTCCAACCTGTTTTCCCTGCATCCATAGATGTTAGCACAATAATTTATCGATTCTAGAATATTTCATACCATATCACATCAATCAATTCCAACCATTCAAACAATGAATTAAATTTAATCATTTAAAATTTAAATTTTACTGAGTGAGATTAACTCACCTTTGAATACGCATGCAACCATTCCAATCCGGCTTGTTTTCTTTTCAAATTTCAAACCTTGAATATCCATTTATAGTTTATTAACATTTGGACCAATCAATCAGTCAATTACCATCTATTAATTAAATTTTTAACTAATTTCCTTTATTAAATTTCTTTAAGTAACTAAGAACAATTTAATTTCCAAAATTCATTATTTAAAAATTACACAAGTAAACGAAAATAGGTATATATGTGTATTTATTTATTTTATTTTATTTTATTTTCCATCTTGAAACTAAGAATCGCATCGCCGACCTCATCGTGTACCCTAACTGCCTACAATTCACCCCAACCCAAACAAAGTCGCTTCCATAGCTTGCTGAAGTCGATCACTTTGATGCGTAGCTCGATTTTGAGGATCGACTGTAGGGAAGAACACGATTGAATTTTTAGAATCGGTCATTTGATTTTTAACCGAAAGCGATTTCGTTTGAGAAATCGTTTCGATCGAAAAAGAACTAGAACGAGAATTCCTTTTGAATTCGATTCGTTGATTCAATTCAGAGGATGCAGAGAAAAATGAAAAACGTGATTTTCATTTGGTTGCTGAGGAGATTCGACTGGAATGAAAGTTATATTAAAATGAGGGTACACGAATGTACATAAAAGGGCTTGATGTTGGCTTCTCGCAGAAGGATGAAAAATCATGTTCGGTAAGCCAAAAGAAGTGTGCTTTGCATGATTTATCGTCGTGATTTTTAAACTGAAAAGGAAAAGAAAGGAAGGAGGTGAAAAGATTTGACAGTTAAACAAATGTCTAAATTTGATTCAAGCTTAAATTTAAATCGACCCGAATTTTCGATATAGGTTTAAGCGCGTTTATATGTCGTATGCTCACACAACAACTCCAAACAGTATGAAAATTGAAATCCGATAATAATTTAATATTACGGATCCAATGGAACTGGTTTCGTCGAATACCGAGACTGTGCCTTGGAAGGCTATTTTAAAATTCAATTTAAAACGATAAAATTTCAAAACTGAACAATTCAGTGTTAGATTCAATTTTAACACTTCTATTATATTCAATGTTATCAGTATAAATTTTATAAGCTTTCAAATTATATTTTAACAGGCTTAAAATCTCAAGCTTCATATTTTATCCAATTCAAATTATTTAGTTCAACAATATAATTGTCAAATAAATTATGGTATTTGTAATTTAAGTTAATAATTAACTTTTAAATATTTAAAATCAATTAAATATTCCGATTACAAATGCTTAAAAATTTCGGGTCGTCACAGTTAACCCATGAAAACTATGTATTAATTACAGTTAGCATGGGCTAATTGGTTTGTAGTGAACCCATGAATACTATATCCAGATTAAGAATTGACATCAGTCAGTAGGTTCCTAGTAAACCCTTGAAAACTAGGATAAGAAAGTGGCTAATAGAAGTATCAGAAGGTTCCTAGTCGACCCATGAAAACTAGGATGTGAAATGAGTTACTTGGTAAATCCATAGGTTCCTAGCCACCCATGAAAACTCGAATAAGGTGATTATTTATTAAAACGACTAATAGGTTCAGGTTAACCCATGAAATTATTTAAGTTAACTGGCAAATGCGTATAGGTTCTTAGTGATCCCATGAAAACTATGGGTAAGATAGGGTGTCGTATTAAACGGGGGATGGGAAATCTTGATTATTTTCAAGCATTCATATCATCATAATATTTTGAAAATGTATGTTTTAACCATTATGGATGCATGCACATAATATGTGGTTTTATAATGGTTTTAGGGTACTAGTGAGGGGACAAACCATTCTGCTAAGCGGCATGGTCTCACTAGATATCTAAAAGGATTGAGATGTTAGATTATTACTCGTACTAGGCTTTATGTCTAACATGAAATTTTTGTTTTTCCCTTAAACTCTCAGGTACTCAATTGATTTGAGTAGTTTGAGATTTAAGGTTTAAAGGTTTTCTTCTTAGACAAATAAAGCTTCCAAAGGCATGCAGGTAGTTACTTAGAGTTTCTTTTTTCTGCTATGTATTTTTTTGTAAAGACAGATCTATTAGCCTTACTATATACTTTGATCATCCAAGGGGGCATCTTAATATGTCGCTCTTGGAGTAGTTGTAATAGTTATATTTTTCTGTGTTACATTTTTGGGATTATGTAACGAATATCAAATGTTTTGATTTGAATGTGGAAATATGATTTTGAATTGTTAAAAGTTTTCCATATTTCTATGATTTGTGTATCAATGTATCTAGCACCGCCGTATTTGATCGTCGTGAATTAATAACTATGGATGAATGCAACATTCGTAGCCATTAATTTTGGGCCTCCAAGTAGGGGGATGTTACAAATAGATACATGTTTAAATGGTTGCATGTTGTTTGGGAAAGAGGGCATCGCTTTACAAGTGTAGAATATGTAACGAGGAAAATAGAAACAAGAAAAAAGAAGGGAAAGAAAATTCCATACAAGCGTATGCATTACTTACCCATCACTCCTAGGCTTCAAATGTTATATGCATCTTGTTAGCATCAAAATTGGCCACCAACATCTAGTTATGTGTAAACATGAATATCCAATCTAGACATAGAAATATGAATAAACATAAATAAAGAACAAAATTAAAGCAATCAGAGAGCAAGTAAATAGAGACACAGATTTATAGTGGTTCGACTGACTCTGGCCTACATCCACTCCAAAGATTTTCTATTTATTAGTTTATATTGCTGATTACAGTCACAAATGTATAAAATATAGGAATAAAAATGGCAGAGTATATCCTAGGTAGAAGATGAAGAAAAGTGAAAAGAAGACCCATTCCTGAAGCCTACCTGCTGTATTTATATGTAAAACTTCGGTTACAGGACCTTCTTATCTATATGGGCCCACCATAAACGCGCTAGGCCTAACTCTCCATGGAGAGGGATCAGTACCGATCCCTCCATATGTTGAGTTTGGGGCAGCGGCCCCTATGGCAGCCTCCTTATGCTCTGATAAGATGGTGTTTCAAAGGTCATGATGATTGGATGCATGAAGCTCGAGTTTTGGTTGACCTTTGGTTTGAATCCCCTTCTAATCCAAAAGATGCTGATCTTTTCTGCGAGTGACATGTCGACCCATGATGATCATGAGATATGTGTCGATCCATAATGTTAGTGAGATGCATGCCGACCCATCCACTTGGAATGTCATGCCAACCCCTTTTTAATGGATCATACCAATCCCTCATGGTTGACTCCAGACTTCCTATGGTGATCCCTTTGACATGCTCTTATAATCCATCTACTTATCCAAACATGCCGAGCCATGCATTCTTCTTCATGCTTATCCCACGGACAATGCCAATCCCTCATACTCCACTATGTAGATCCATCTTCTTCTATAAGGCCATGTCGATCCCTCTTATTTTACAGGACTAGGCCAATCCCTCCTGCACGAAGCGCATCGATCCCTCCTTTTCCCAATGAAGTTGACTGAACCCTCTATAGCAAACCATACCCACCACTCGTACCACCAATCTTGTTGATCCCTTATAAGTTACTAAGCTGTGAAGTGTACCAATCCCATTATATTGAAATATACCAATCCCTATCCATCCGTTGCACCATATTCCTTACTTTGAACATTCTGCCTTGTTTATCTACCACTTTCATTCAATTCTGACTTTTTATAACCATTTGTATTTTAACTCCAGGCCCTATAACCATCACTTTGCACTCATCAACCTTGATAACTGCGAAGTCTGTTGGGTTAAATCTACTTGTATACTGCCTTGATGAAAGACGGGTTAACACTTTGCCCCCCAAAATACGCCTTGCGATAGGAAGGTGTGTTTTCAATTGCCTCAGGTCCAATATTTGAAACCCATTGATGACTTGTGAACAAATCAGTGATCTTGCCTGATTGTTAATAACGACTGTTTGGGATGATTATTCAAATTCGTAGCCATCCCAAGCTGATGATGATCGTCCAAGATCGAGTGTTTGTTCATGGAAAAATGTGATTGTACCAGATCATGTGCCATTCAAGGAAAAATGAGATCTTTTGAGATAGGGCGTTGTTTGAGGAAAAATGCGATCGTTCGAGTTCGTGTGCCGTTCGAGGAAAAATGCAGTCGTTCGAGATAGTGTGTCGTTCGAGGCGAAATACGATCATTCGAGGTCGAGTGTCGTTCAAGGTGAAACGCGATCGTTCGATATCGAGTGCCATTCGAGGTGAAATATGATTGTTCGAGATTGAGTATCGTTCGAGGGGAAATGTGCTTTTTCGAGATCGAGTCCGTTCGAGGTGAAATGTGATCGTTCGATATCGAGTGCCGTTCGAGGCAAAATGTGATTGTCCGGGTGGGACTCAAAATTATCGTTGTCATATTTCACCTTTGAGTGAGTTTTATAACCAAGTACCAAAAGAGAAACAAAGACTATAAATAAACACTACGATGCATGCATCTTTGTGTGTGACGATTCATTTTCATCTCAGAGCATGCCTAGGGACCGTTCTCAATCCCATACATGTGTAAGAGACTTAGCCATTTTATTGTAGAGTTTATTACTTATTCTTTGCCATTTCGGTCGATTCATGAAAAGTTGACGCCTCGATCCTTCGCGGTTCCTATTCAATGCAGGTAGTGGTTGCTCCTGTTCCACCGTCGTTGCTCGAGTTCTCGTGTATTGTAACAACTTGCCATTCTAGACATGTCCCTCGATCTCATCCTTTAAGTGCCTACAATAATTTGTACTATGCCCGTTCAGCTCATGGAACATACAGTATTTTTGTAGTTTCATTTCATCGCTTGTAGGCTCTCTCCTCATTGGCCTCCGATAGGGGATCTACCCCTAGTATCCAGACATATTCATTCCAATGTTTTAGTCAATTCTGTATAAGAGGTGAACCTCAGTTCCTTTCGTGGACGCTACAATCCATCAAAGCCATCCTCTGCTTTCCATTTTCCTTTATCCTTGTTTGTACTTTCCTCGGGCGGACCTCCACCTTGCATAATGTTCACATCCGGTTTGTTTGTTTGTGCGTTTTCCTGTCGCTAGAACCTTTCTGCTTCATGAAAAAGCTCTTTAATATCCATATATTGACCCCACACCAATGAATCCTTGAACTCTATGCCATTAGCAATTCCAAATACAGCGGCTATCAAAACCATGGATGGATTTGAATGATCCACCAGTGTCGTCGTGTAATTAAACCATGTTAAGAAACTCCTCGAGGACTCTTCGGTTCTCTGTTTCAGTATCGCCAAACTCATCGCATTTTTTGGTCTCAAGATGTGAATCCTAAAACGCCTCATAAACCTTTCGATCAATTCCGTCCATGTGACAATAGAGCTGCTTTCCAACTATCTGAAGCATAATGCGGCTATATCCGTTAAGTACAAGGGGAAGCACTGGGCCATTACTTCCTTTGTTGCACCCAGTACTTCCACGCATCTTATGTACCTTGCCAAATGAAGGGCGAGATCGTTTTTCTATCATATGTCTCAAGTGTTGGTAATTTGAACTCCGGTAGATTCCTTGCTTGCCTTTGGAGCGAATGGACTTCTATTTACGTCCTCGAGGTCCCTGTTAACTAATCTTCCATGCATATCTCGCCTTATCATTTCAGCAAACCTATCATCATCTTCTAATGGTAGTCTCTTATCATCATGCCCAAGTTGCTTCCTAAGTCTATGAGGGAATTCTGGAATGTATTCCTCCGGTCGCTCGTCCAAATTCTGGTTCGCACCAGGCTCCATGAGATTGATCGCATGTCCTCTATCATCATGATCACCTAGACCGGGGGCATGCCCCCTAACCTTTGGGGATCGGTGTCGGTGCCTCTTGGGATGTAGGGGACTGTCCCGGCTACTCTTTTCCACTCCTCTATCTGCTAGCTTCGATTCCATGTTCCTGGTTTTGGTTTTGCATTCCAGCAGCTCCTATGGTTCTAGCCTGTCTAATTTGTTGGAGTACATTCTGCATCATCTCTTCCTACCTTTTCAACATCCTCTCCTGCATGGCATCCATCATTGTTTTCATTTCATCCCTAGTAATGTAGATAGATGCTTGGTTAGCTCCAGCTCTTGAGGAAGCCTCCTTACTCCCACCATGGTGGCTTACTTTTGGTAGCACTCTCCTTGTTGATTTCATATTCATTGCTTCCTATTTCTAAGTATCCAACTTCAAAATTTGAGCTCTTGGCTTCCAAATCCACTTATGCAAGTCCCTCTCAATGAAAGCACCCAAATGTTGGCATCAAAATGAGCCACCAACACCAGTTATGTGAAAACACCAATATCCATTCTTGATACAGAAATATGTATAGAAATTAATGAAGAACAAAATTAAAGAAATCAGAAAGCAAGTAAATAGAGACGTAGATTTATAGTGATTCGACTAACTCTAGCCAACATCCACTCCAAAGACTTTCCTTTTATTAGTTTATACTGCTGATTACAGTTACAAATATGTGAAATTCGAGAATAAAAATGGTAGAGTATAGCCTAGGTAGAAGACGAAGAGAAGCAGAAAGAAGACCCATTTTCTTAAACCATTTCCATAAAATCATTCTTTTAATTTTATTTATTTAAGCACGACTTCTATTTAGTTTTCAAATCTCAATCCCCTTATTATTCTAATCTTTACATTATCCTATTTAGTTTGTCTAATTAAATCTCTTGAATAATGTTATTTAAATTAGGGATGTTATAGACTCCCCTCCTTAAAGAATTTTGTACTCGAAATTCAGTAGGGACCAAATACTAAACATAGCAATCGACTGTAATAGCTCCTAATTGTCATACTAGCCTACCTGACTAGCAACAGTCTACATATAGAATATATAGAGCATACCCTCACACTAGATCAGGATAAGTATCTCTAATTCTATCTTCTGTCCCCTAAGTAAAGTCCTTCTTTTTGCCACTCCACTCAACATTCACCAACTTAAATGTCTAGTTTCTTAATCTCTTCCCATCTCTCGCTACAACTCGAACTAGTTGTCTGAAAAAAGTCAATTTCAGTTCTGGTATCAAATCTTCCAACTCTATTCGAGGAATAGTGGTCTCTGGATCATGCACATACTTATGAGAATTAGGCACATGAAACACATTATGGACGCCTACCATATTTCTCGGTAACTCTTTCCTGCATGCGAGCTTTCCTATCCTCTCTATAATTCGGAATGAATCAACATATCTTGGTGCCGGTTTCCCCGACTTTTTGAATCATACCACACCCTTTATCGCTCTATCTCCAACTGAGAACTCTAGATCTTTATACCTTTTATCTACGTAACTAATCTATCTAGACCGAGCTTCCTGCATTCTTTCTTAGATCAACTCAATCTTCATTGTCGCCTCTCTAACATGATCTGGACCTAAAACTAATTTGTCTCCAGTCTCTATCCAATAGGCTGGTGATTTGCATGGCCTTCCATACAAAGCTTCAAAAGGTGTCATTCCAATAATAGTCTGATAACTGTTGTTATAGGAAAAATCCACTAAGTGCAGATGATCTTCCCAAGATCCCCCAAATTCAAGCACACAAGCCCTCCATAAATCCTGAAGAACCTTATCGACTCTCCGTCTGCCCATCTGTCTGAGGGTGATACGCAGTACTCATCTAGAGCTCGGTACCTAACACATTCTACAGATTCTTCTAGAATTTACAAGTAAACAAAATATCTCTGTCACTGACTATAATTCTAGGAATTCTACACAGTCTAACTATGTTCTTCATGAACATCTTAGCCAAAACAACCGCCGTCCCGATTGACTTAATTGGAATGAAATGGCCACTCTTGGTCAACCTATCCACTATGACCAACATACTTTCATTTCCTCTATTTGACCTTGGCCACCCGTTTATAAAAGCCATGGATATCGCATCCCATTTCCAAACTGGTATCTCCAAAAAGTGAAGCAACCCACTCGACTTCTGATATTCGGCCTTCACTTGTTGACAGTTTGTACACCGCCTAACCCACAAGCCAATATCTTTCTTCATACCTTCCCAGTAGAAGCTCCTCTTCATATCTTGATAAATTTTGGTTCCTCCAAGATTAATCATAAATTTGGATCAATGACATTCCCTATGAACTACCTTCCTTAAGTCCTCAACATTCAGGACACACAATCGTCCCTTCTTTCTCAACCATCCCTTCTGGTCAATACTAAAATCCTTTAGATCATCGATCTCCGAACCAACCTCAAGCATTCTAATCCTATTGGCTAATAATGGATCCACTTTCTGCTTAGAAGAAATTTTTGCAATCAATAATAGTCGAACTTCTAAATAGGACAACATGACGATGCTCTGACTAGAACTAGCAGTCGATCTTAACTGCACACTGTAGTCAAAGCTTCTAAATCTTTCCATTCCTCCAACAATTCTGCCAACATAGCTAACACCACATTCTGATATCTTCTGCTAAGAGCATCTTCTACTTTGTTTCCATTCCCAAGTGCATATTCCATACTAAAATACTAAGATGCTAAAAAATTCAGCCACCTTTGATGTCTCATATTCAACTCCTTCTGAGGGAATAAATATCTTAAAGACTTATGATCTATGTATAGCTCAAATATCTTCCCTAGGAGATAATGTCTCCGTATCTTCAAGCGAAGGTCACCATAGCCAACTCCAAATAATGAGAAGGATATCTCACTCATGCGGCCTAAGCTGTCATGAAGCATAGGCAATGATTTTACCCTTTTGTATCAGCACATCTTCTAATTTGGTACCAAATGCATCGACATACACCACCAAACCTTGGCTCCCATCTGGAACTACTAATGTACGAGCGTTGGTCACCAAATGTCGTAACTTAAGGAATGCTCTCTCACATTTGATAGACCAGATAAACTTCACGTCTTTCCTAGTTAGCTTGGTCAAAGGGGCTACTATCTGCGAGAAATCCTTAATAAATCTCCGACAATAGCCAGCAAGTCCTAGAGAACTTCTAATCTCGGTTACCATCTCTGGTCTCTTTTAGTTATTAACAGCTTCGACCTTATCTGGATCGACCGACAAACCTTTCTATGAAACCATGTGAACAAGAAACTTAACCTCTTTCTTTCAGAAATGACACTTAGAAACCTTCACTTTCGACTTATCCCGCCTCTGCATCTCAAGCACTACTCTTTGACGTTCCTCATGCTCTCTTTCATCTCTAGAGTACACTAAAATGTCATCTATGAATACCAATACAAAACCATCCAAGTACCCTCGAAAAATTTGGTTCATCAAATTTATGAAGAAAGCTGGTGCATTTATTAATCCGAATGCCATTATTAACCACTTGTATGCACCATACCTTGTTCAAAATATGGTCAATGGAATACTGCCCTCTGCCACTCTTAGCTGATGGAAACCTATCGCCAAATCCAATTGGGAAGATACTCTGGCTGCACACAACTGATCAAATAGACCATCAATTCCCAACAAAAGATAGTTATTCTTAATCGTATTCTCGTTCAACTTATGATAGTCAATACACTTCCTTAACGACACATCCAGTTTCTTCACGAACACTACAGCTGCACCCCAAATCGAATTGCTTGGTCTAATAAAATTTCCCCCTTCTAGAGCCACTAGCTGCACTTCAATTCCTTCATCTCCATTGGTGTTATCCTGCTAGGTAGTCCACAAACAGGTTTAGCTCTTGGTACAAGTATATCCAAAACTCAAAGGATCATTTTGATGGTAGTCCCATAACCGACTCAGAAACATCTGCAAGTTCTCTTGCTTTTCGAACATGACTTAAATCTTTTTCCACTTCCATAGCTCTTAACAAAGCACAAGCATTTCGGTCAGAATCCTCTATTGAGAATATCATTTGGTTATGACTATCTTGGTGTTTCAGTTATATTTCCCTATCCTAGCAAAATACCCGAGCCTCATATTTACCCAATCAGTCCATACCTAAAATGATCCAAAAATATAAGAAATAAAAAACATACAGACTGCATGAAAACTTATGAGCTAACAAATCAAGTTCTAACTTGTCAAATCTCATCCCCAGATTTTTATACCCTCCTGTCGAATTCGCAACCCTTAAGAAAGTAACAAGGTATGTGGGTTCTAGACATAACTTATCAAACAAACACTAAGATATAAATAAATGCGATGCACCGGTATCAAATAGTACCCCAACTGTTATACTCTGAATCAAAATCATACCTTCCATCACATTCTTTGCTTTCTCAACAGTAGTTGGCCTAACAAATGATGGTCTAATAGGAAATACCTTTCCCTTGTCCGCCCTGACTATTTCTGGACACTAATTCTTATAATGCTCTATCTGGTCATAGTTAAAGCACTTCACACCCTTCTCGTTTGCAGCCTTCTTCCCCTAGCATGTCCGCCATTCATAAGCATAATGACCTTTCTTATCACACTTGAAACAAACCAGATCATCCTTTGCTTTCTTGGTAGAGTCTCCCTTCTAGGTTCCCTTCTTCTTACCTTGATAACCCTGGGTTTCAATTTGCTTCTCCTTCCCATAAGTAGCAAGTGTTTGCTCATGTCAGATTGCCATCTCCACAACAACAATTACAAGGATCACGAAGATGTGGCAAAGTCGCTCTAGCAATCTCAGGTCTCAATCCCCAAATAAACTTCTCTTTCCTCTTGATGACGGTGTTAATGGTAGCATGTCCACATCGGGATAACTCATCAAACTTCATGGCATGCTCAATCACCAACATCTCACCTTGCCCCAAATCCATAAACTTTCTCAACAGTGCCCACTTAGCAACTTCAGACAAATACCTCTACTCGAATCTCCTTTGAAATTCTGCCCAAGTCAACTCTTCCTCGGGAACTCCAACAGTAACACTATTCCACCATTGTAGCACTGCTCCCTGCAATTGTCTAGAGGCTAGTCTCGTCTTCTGCTCATCATTCAACCCCAAGTTAGCGAAGATTCTTTCACAATGCAAAAGCTAGTTCTCAAATTCTATATCATCTTCCATTCCAAATGACAGCTTTCCTCCAAGACTGGTATAATCTCTACTCAACTTAGCATAGTTGTTCCCAATTGGAGCCATAGGATTTACCCCTCCAACATTCCCAACTACTCCAGCAGCTGCTCCAGCTTGCATCAGATTGACGAAAAAATGATACATCATCCCCATATCTACTGGTGGATATCCAGCACCTATGTTGGCATCTACATTTTGATTGGCATTTTCCTGTCGACTCGGGTTCCTCCTAGTAGGTCGAACGTTTCCGTTTGTTGTAGTGCTTCCTCCACAGAGATTTCCTCTTCTGTTTCCAACCTCTATATCTTCATTTCTTGTAAATCTACATACTAACCTTAGTAAGATATTAAAGAATGGTCTAAGAGAAAGGGGAATACATACTTATATATATATGTGTGTGTGTGTGTGTGTGTATGAAATACAAGTACGTTACTATAGCGTTAACCCAAACCCCGATCTTATTTTTCATTCATTGGTTTATGTTTCAAAAAATTATTTTGAGTTCAAAATTCCTTTTAAGTTCTCATAAACCTATGCTCTGATACCAACTTGTAACATCCCCTACATGGATGCCCAAAACTAACTGCTACGGATGTCGCAGTCATCCATAGTTATTAATTCTTGGTGATCAAATGCTGTAATGTTAGATACAATGATATAACAGAAACACATGAATATGGAAAAAATTTGAAGATATTAAATAAATTTACCATTCCATTTCAAATCATTTCAAATTCATTACATAATCCCAAATTGGAGTACCACATTCGAAGAAAATATAATTATTCAACATAGGCCAAGGGTGACATACGAAGATGCCCCCTTGGATGATCAGTGTCTGACATAGGAAAATAAGCATCTTTTCCCTTACATCAAAACACGGAGGAATCAAAATAAAAAAGAACTCCTATTAGCTAGCTTGCCTCTTGCACGTCTTCAGAAGCTTATTCGCCTAAAGAAGGACCTGAAAACCTCAACTCTCAAACTAATCAAAATTAATTGAGTACCCAAGAGTTTAAGGAAAAAACATAAACTTTGAGTCAGACATAATATATGGTATGAATAATAACCTATCATCTCGAACCACTTAGATATCCGGCGAGACCATACCGCTTAGCTGAACGTCCCTCACTAATATCTTACCCAAAATTTAATAATAACCATATACTGTGCACCTGCAACCACAATGGTTAAAACATCGCAATTTAAAATATCTTGTTGATATGTAAACAAGCAAAAAATTATGGATTTTCCATCAGCATTCATTTGACTATATGTCTCAATTATAGTTTCTAGGTTCACTATTAACCTATTAGTTTTCATGGACTGACTAATAACCTGTTTAAGGCTTATTGACTATCTGTCCGGTCTCATAGTTTTTATGGAATCATTAATAACCTATTGGCCCCTATCAATAACTTATTCAATTATTTCATGGGTTCTCCCTAAACCTATTGGTATATCTAATAACTTCTTTCATAGCGTAGTTTTCATGGGTTGATTATAAACCAATTGATTTCTATCAATAACTCTATCCAGATATAGTTTTCATGGGATCAGTACAAACCTATTGGCCCCTGCCACTAACTTTTCCCAAACATAATTTTCATGTATTTACTATAAACCTATCTAAACTGACAACTTCTTTATCAGTCTTTGGGCATTCTGTATTCTGGCCTACCTGACCTCTTGGATGCAATCCTACTCATACGGGAGTCGACTCAATTTGTATTCACTATAAGCTCAACCTAGCTGGTTATTCTTTCCTTTCTCCCTAAAATACAGTCATGGGTCCATTATACAGTGAACATGTTTATATAAGAACCAATTACAATAAAATAACAACACCAAAATCTATGGTTTAATATCCTTGAAATCATTTTCACATAAAACGTTGTTAATCCCCTTAACCTATTATTTTATCAAGGAGGGTTCTTCAAAAACTCCAAAATTAAAAGCCATTTCAAAGTTCTTTTATGTTCTCATGGGTTTTCCTTTAAAATGAGATTGTGTTCTTTGTTTTGAAAACTAAGGCTTTCGAAGACTTAGACTTTTATTTTCAAACCCATTAAAATTTATCTTTCGAATGCTTTCAAATCTTCTTTTCAAAACACTTTAACACATGCATTTTGAAACACTTAAAATATCTCTTTCAAAAGCATCAAAATCTTCCTCTTGAAAACATCAAAATATATTCCTTTTGAAAGTATTAAAGCGTCTCTTTTCAACTTGTAGATGCATAGCTTCGAAACCATTTGACATTACCTCTTTTAAAACCATTGGGTTTAATCTTTAATATAACCTTTGGGTCAAAGTGAACATAAGAGAAAGTACACTTTTTGAAACCATTAACCTTCAAATAAAAGAGTTTGGGGAAATCTGATGGCTTCGAAACCATCCTTTCGAAAGTTTTAATCTTTTCTGTAAAACAATTGAAAGGATAACATCAAAACATCTTTCGAAGCCATTGCCTTCGAAATCTATACTATAAGTGGCAACTGGAGCCCGTTCGAGAGCATTAGGAAGCGCTTGTTATATTTAAAACAAAAACTTGCCTTTTGAACTCATTGAGACTTCATCCTTTTCAAAAGGTATGAAGTCGACAACAAGGTTTCAGCTTGGTTCAAAGCTGTCCTTTCGAAAGCTTCTCTTTAAAACATAAAATGCGACAACTCATTCGAAAGCTACCCCATCAAAATAAGAAGGTCCCAACCCCTTCGAAACTATATTAAAATGGCCTCGACCCCTTTGAAATCATGGTTTTGACTCTATACCTTCTACCTTTCTCCAATCCATTTTTTTACAAAGCATTGATACCATGTGTATTGGTTTCGACTTAGTTGGAAGCGGAGAGGTTGCTACTGGAAGTGGCGAAACAATGAATCTATGCAAAATAGTTTTGTTGCCTTTTTCAGTAAATGCTTTCAACTAACTTGCCTATTTGTAAAAATATAATTGGTTGCCTTAACTTTACCAAAATCTTTTCTAAAAGGACTACCGAATTCATCCAGGATTAATTAAGAATAATTAGCAAAGAAGCCTTTCCATTTAATAAAACAATTAAAACATTTATGCCCTCCAACATAACTAATATAATTTCCATAGTAAATTACCTAAGAAAAATCCACAAAATCATCATAATTCACTTTTAATACGTTATCTATAAAATTTCGGACCCAAAATCATTTATTTACTAGTCGAAATAAAATTTTAAACCTAGTTATTTATTTCTTCCTTCAAATATTCATAGTATATTATCCATAAGTTGGATAATTACGAAAATTTAAATCCATCTTCAAAATAATGTTTTATATAACATACTAAATCCTTATGGCATTCGAAACCCAATAAATACTATTTTAGCCTAAAAATCGAGTTGAATTTGTATCAAACAAACTTTTTTTAAATTAAACACTTCATGAAATCCAAGCATATCATCATTAAAATCCTCATAAAGGTTTTAAATTTAAATCCCGAAAACAAATGCTCTTTAAAACGAAAATGAGATGGTTTTGACTATTATTCACGTTGCTTTGGATAAGAAACTTGAGATTTGATCTTATTTAATTCTCCTTGCTTGATTCTTTAGCTTTTAATCAACTTTTAATCCTCTTTTTACTAGGTTATGGACGGCTTGAGCTCCTTGGTTTATGTTTTTTAATTTTGAACATGTAGAATGAAAATGGGAATAAGGGTTTAGGGTTTAAGGGTTATGGTGGACGGCTATTCCCCATAATACCCTTGCCTTATTCTCTTATTAGTTAACTTACGAAACCATTTCTATAAACTCATTCTTTTAATTTTATTTAATTAAGCACAGCCTCTATTTAGTTTTCAAATCTCAATCCCTTTATCACTCAAATCTTTACACTGTTCTATTTAATTTATCTAATTAAATATCCTGAATAATGTTATTAAAATTAAGGGTGTTACGCTAGACCTACACTTGAAAGGTACAAGGACTCATAGACCGTGGATGCGGGCTAGCTTTTATATATATATATATATATGTATTGTGTATGTGTGTGTGTGTAAATATACTTTTGATACGTGTTTGGAGTTGATGTATGTATTATATGTGAGTCTAGTGCTTCATTTTGTAGAGTCGTATTATATTTTTAGCATGGCATTTATTATATTTTCCATTGTACCTATAATTCCGTGTTTAGTATTGTGTGATATATTGTTTTGTCTTAAATTAGCCAATATTTTATTACTTCCTGCTGATATTGAACACGTTAGATGTTTTTATATGTGAGTTAAAGTTAAACGTGCCGATGTTATTGTAATACCCATTCTCTATACCAATATTACCCTAGAGTATTACCAAGTAATATTGTCGAGTAACATGGAAAATGTGGTGATGTTGGTGAAACATACGTGAATATTCCCTTAGACCAACATAGAATATGTCGCATAATATAAAAATATCTCACCTCAACATAAACAGCCTCAGTACAAGGTAATAAACATGTGTGGTGCCCATGGATAGAACTATACATAATATGAAATTAAATCGTTGAGAACATAGAGTCAACAACACAGCAATAGATAGATAATGCACCGCACAAGTCTAAGCGGGGTACAAAAAGTCACATTCCCATTAAATCTCAAATAGACACGAATACAATATATATATATATATATATATATATATATAAGACAAGTAATCTAATAACTCGTAGATATATGAGTCTAAATACACAATATACAGTACATCTAGTAATACGGCCTCAAACTAAGCCCAATAAGCCAATTGGTCATATCATCTCTGAACTTGATATATCTCGGATCGACCCGAGTAATGTAAATAATAAACGGATCAGACTACGTCTAGATTCAATGGTGGTAATATAAACGATATCTCTAAGAATGACACTTACACACCATAACAAAGAAACTTATCCAAAAGAATAATAATAAAACATCCACTACACATCGAACAACATCTATAACACATTGAACATCAAAAACTCCATAAAATAATGAACACAATTATACTCATCATATAATACACATCAAGCACCCATCACACACAACACACAGCTCACATGTCACACATAGCACACTTCTACACACCACGCATCACGCATCATGCATCACACACAACATACATCATATATATCACACACATCTACACATCACATGCCATGCATAAGGCGAATAAAATATCAATTCATTTATATTTATTTAGTAGTATTAGATTTATTCATTTTGTTCATCATTTTTAATTTCATTACTGTTACCGCTACTTCTATTATATGTGCTATTGGCCCGTGTAGTAGACTGTGACCATACAATAAGGGGGCCATGTCGCCACAACTATCGGGGAGCTACCCCAAGATTGGTCAAGCTATGATGAGGCTAGAAAAAACTTCTGGCCAACGCATCTTTGTAAGAGACTTTGTACACCTCATTCCACTCAAAAGCGGAGATAGTCATATTCCCGATTTATAATAAAGTAAGGAAATATATATAATTTACCTCACACGTAAAGTCAGAAATCCAAATAATATCGATTAATATTTGTGTTAATATAGAATAATTCACCGACATCCAAATATTAAATATCGATCCTCAATGAATTAGCCAACAATATACTTGTGCTGAGTAAATAAATATACCGCACAAAGGCGTCCCATAGCGCTGATCGAATACAATCATATACACAACATCCTCAATTAATCAATATTAAATAAATTTCCACTTTGCTTATTAATTCACTTTCACTTAAATGATTCTTCAATTCATTATCATTTATTTTATTACTTTTCCAATCTCAACACAATATGTAATTTAAATTCATCTCATTCATAACAAACAGATCAATAATCATCCATATACACATCGATAATTTGTTCAATTTGTGATTAACCAGATGACGCATTTTTATTTATTTATTTTGCTTCATTTTTGTTTTCCTCTTTTTTTAAAAATACTTCATTTAAATTTGGTCATAAAATATCTCTTTTATTTATTCCTTCTCTTTTAAAATAATAATTATACATTTTCTCATCTAATTTCAAATCCACATTTCAAAACAAATTATTCAGCTTTATAAAAACCTCTGTTTGAACTCGTTATAAATTTTAAAACCTTAAAATACTTTCGCTTCAAATTTCCTCTTTAATAATATAGAAATACTTCAAAGAAATTTATATTTTCCAACTACCTTTAAAATCTCAAACCCAAAAAATATTCTTAATTCAAAAATATTTTCAAATCCATAACTTTAAAATCATCACATAAAATCCTTATTTACTTTCAAACGCTTCTTTCAAAGCTATTAGTCCATTATAATAATATATTTTACTTCAAAAAATTAACTTCATACTATATATATCAAATCCTCATAAATGGATTTTTTTATTCAACAAAATAAAATAAACTGCATCCATTTTGCAGCTACTTCAAAATATCAATTTTATATACTTTCCATCTATTAATTCAAATACCCATTACTTAAAAAATATATATTTCAAACTTTATTTCATAAGTATCCTCTAAATATTTTTGTAATCATCCGTAAATAAAAATATTCAAAATTCCCTTATAAAATCTCAAAACTTCATTTTCCAATATTCAAAATTCATTTCTCAAAACTCCTCATTTTAACAATTTTAAGTTCCCAAAGTCTTCAAAATTACTTCACTTCTACATTTAAAAAAAAATCCTTCTGGTTTTAAAATTTCCATTAATCACAAATTATCCAATATTAAATAAGACATCATTATAACATTCTCTTTTTATTTCCAGAATAATTTGTTTATCCCAAAACAATTTATTCAATTCAATCTTTATCTTTTAATTTATTTTGTTCTTTTCTAAGAAATTTCAAATATCATTTAATTTTTTTACAAAAATCTAATTACTACTCAAACACCACAAATTAACCACCTAACAATAATCATTGAAACAACAATTAAATCATAGTTCTTAAAAAAATTTCATCTAATTCAAAAAACTAAGTTCATCTAATAAATCAACCATCCAACCAAACAAATCAAATAATATATATAGGAGATTACACATCAATTAAAATGAAAACGACATAGTTGTAAGTGAAATAACTCGCCAAAATGATGCTCGAGTCCCAAAACAACAAATACGTTGTCTTCGCCTAATCCTAAGCCATCATTGCCCAAAATTACCAAACCTGTAACGACCTTGACTCGACCTTTGAAAATCGGCACATGTACTTCACTTGTGCTCGAATGCCGTAGATTCAAACGCCGAATCTGGTTCACCGGAGCTTATAACACATTAAGTACAACAACACATCAGAAAAAATGAATAATATCATTGATATACAATAGTTGATACAATAATGATACGATCAAATATCAAATACAAATCAGAGATATAAGATAAACAACAGCGGAAGAACAACAACACCAGCAGCGGAAAGATATCACCAATATAGTCTTCAAGAGGGAAAGAAAGACAAAATCTAGAACAACAACTCCATCTCCAATGCTCCAAAGCTCCAAGTCAAAAGCTCGAACCACCATCAAGATGGACTTAAGAAAGGTCAATCATCCAAAGGCTGAAGAAGATTTCCAGAGAATGAAGGCTACTGAATCTACTCCTACTATTTGATTATCTAAAAAACCCAACTCTAGACTGCCCGTGTGGAAACTTGTGGGCACCTAGAGTTTAGGAAGGGAACAATAAACTCCGTGTCAGTCATGGGACTGGTATGAGCAAACAAAACAGTTTTCTTTAAACAAACCAAATAAAAGAATTTAAAAAGAAATCTACAATGCTTTTTGGAAAATGAAACTACCATAAGGCCTTCCGCCGCATACAGCATGCAAACGCAGAATTGGAGGAGCTTTCTCCTTATGATAGTCAAACATGCTTGATACACGAAAACCATTTGATATTATTATTAGTGCATAGTGGAAAACATTTTGAAAGTATAATATTAGTCTTAGTCAGCATACAACATTTCGTCGTATGCTTACTATAGCTACGATGTTCAATAGTAGGTTACCGCCACATTTAATGGAAGGTTAAACAACTAAAACCGTACAAGGCATGCATTGTTTCTTTGGATTTTCCAACAAATGGTCAGGCTAAGGAACTTCCTATTGCCACATGGGAACGCCTCTGGAGGGACGCCCCGAGAATCTACCCGGCTCTCTACCAACACAAGGCCGGTTTACTCCCTTCTCGGGAGTAACACCTACAAGATATGCCATCCCTGGTCATTTGCGACCTTTATCCGAGGACCCTCAACACCAACAACTACAAAGCAATGTATCTGCAGTAACCACATAGGTTATATATCTAGGCTCCATACCATGATACCACCCTTTTCCAGAAGGAATGGACATACCCTAGGGGCGCGACCACTAAAACCTTGCCGCATCTTTCTTGCTACGACCATTTCGGGGGAGTGAGGCCCGACGAGGTCTAATCCACAAAGCTACGCTTTTCACAAAAGCCATACGTCGATCAACAAATGATCAGCAACACTCAGCAGCACTCAGCATGCCACACTACCAAATTGGGAATGTATCACTAGTAACCATCAACTACTTAACCTCTGAGCTCATACGTCTCAGAGAAGTGTGTTAAGCTAAGAGAATAAATCTCTACCACCAAACAGAAATGTATTTGATAGAGACCAGCTTTACATCTCATAGTGTAATGTCGGACATACATCCATACAAGTCTGTTCCGGGTTTGAATACAATCGAAGGCACTCCATAAAGTGTGATCAAATCTCTATACCGAGGATCAGCCGGTGCAGAGACAATCGTCGAGCTATTCTTTCGTTTTCGGAAATATCCGATCTTCACCACTGGTCTTCAAATGCTATCCATAACGTCGTGTCATTATTCGAAATGGGTTATATGACACAAGGTCCTCTTTCAGCTAAATCGAATAATGAACGCAATATTTTAAAACATATGGATATTGGGATTTTAGTTAAGTCACAACTTAAACCCCAAAAAAATGGTTTAAACAAATACCATTTCAAACCTTTTTGAACAAAAAGATTCACTTCACAAAGATCACCGATCTTTCATAAAGATTCATTCACGGCCTTTCAAAACAATTCCATTTCAAATTAGATTAACTCTTCCAATCTTTAAATCAAAGATTCAATTCATACCTTTCAAAACTATTTCAATTCCATTTCAAACTCAAAATCTTTCAATACAAATTGGAAATCCTTTCTTTAAACGAAAGCTATTATTATTTGAAAACAAATACTTTTCGTTTTGGAAAAATTAGATTACATTTGCACAAGCTATATCTTTTAAAGTATAAAACTTGGGTTAAATATAAAATTCCCAAAAATAATATCTTTTAAAATGGTTTAAAACCCATATAAACACATCTATAACTTGTATAATCTTTTTAAACCATAATTTCCAAATATAGAATTCAATTTCAAGTCTTGAATTCAAATTCAAATTAAACTATTTAAATTTCAAAACTTTATCAAGTTATTCAAAATAACTTTTATCTTCAAAACTCATTTTCAAACGCTTTCCATATTCAACCCAATTCCATTTCCAAAACTATTTTGGATTCAAAATTCAACTTTAAAACCATTTCAAAAATCTGTGACTTAACCAATTCCCTCGTGCAATCAATATTTGTGTGTGTATAGTGTAGTCAGGGGGCTTTACACAGTAGTGCACAACATCAATCATCATAGATTCAATCATATCAATATCGATAAGCGGTATATTTCTATAACGCTTATCTCCATTCAAGATTCAAAGATAAATAATATAAACTTTTCACGGATAAATAAATTACATTCATCACAGATCATACCAAAACAATTCATAACACAAAGCATAACATATCGGGGATATCAAACAATTCAACATTCAATAGAATCCAAATATTCATAAGTAAGCTCAATTAATTATCTGATTAATTTAAACTAGATAAATTACTTATGAATAAATACTAATTCTTGTTAATCAATATTACGAACCTTCATCATCAATTAACCTTTAATCATTCTTTAATTATTAACTAATCAACTTTAACTAATAAATTAATCAACCTTTAATCATCAAATAATTAACCCTTAATTATTTAATTAATTAATAAATCAATTGACCCTTAATTAATTAATTAATTAACCCTTAATTAATTACCATTAATTAATTATCCTTAATTAATTACAATAAGTGATTATCCTAATCACTTATATTAACAAATCACAAATTAAATTATTTTGAGTGATTATCCTTTAATCACTTGATTAATTAATTTTAATCATTAATTACTTTTAATTAAGTAATTATCTTTAAGTAATTAATTACCTTTAATTATTTATCATTAATTAATAATCTAATTACTTATTCTTTAATTACCATCATTAAGATTATCCTTTAAGTAATTAATTATCTTTAATTAAATTACAAAAAGTAATTAGCTTTTTAATCAATTTCACAAAGTAATTCATAGTTACTTAATCACTTAATTACATCTTTAGATTAAGACAAATAATCGAAATTGTTATCATACAAAATAATATAAAATCTTCTTGATTAATTAAAGATTAAAACACTTCCCTAATCACTTTTCCCATCACAGCATTATAATTTTGAAAATACTTGTTATTTAAATTTAATTAATTAACTAATATAAAATTATTGACTATCAAAACAATTTTTTTTGAAAACGATTCAAACTTTCAAATCTTTGACACTTGTTTTAAAACTGGTTTAAAATTTCGATTCAAAAACTTGGTCAATATTTCTTTTGGAAATTTTATTAACAAATTTACTTTGAAATTAATTTGAAAAAAAACAACTTCAAAACATACTCGGCCCAAACCCAGAAAATCCCAATCAGGGACTCGAGCCATATCTGATTTTTCCTGAGAATTACCCCGAGCGCCTTGCTTCTTCCTCCCTTACTTGTTTTCTTTTTAAAAAAATTGTTATCGGTTATTACTTTCACTCGAAACCCCGAAGACAAGTTCGAGCAGAATCCTCCTTTCCCCGAGACTAGCCTAAGTAATCATCTTCTTCCCCCTCAAATTTGCTGACACACACATAATACACGCGTGCATGTGTACATATGTTTGCCGACGCTCAGACCATCTTCGCCGTCCCCTCCAGGTCGTCGGTGAGCTAATTAAACATCATCAATACCCAAAATCATAAATAAGAAGGATATTCGAAATCGAGCAAAATAAACATCTACAGGAACGAAAATCGATCACCAGAATCCATCCCGCGCCACCATTCTAGATCACCAAAGAACTCATCGTTTCCCTCAGAGCCTTATCACCATCCCATGCTCCTATCCCCCCTTGTTCGATCATCCGTAGACCACCATCGACCCCACACGAACTCGGGCACCACAATGACTCAAAATTGTACTTTAACCCTAAATCAACATCGGTTGACTTTGCTGAAGATCTAAAATTTATCCACTATTATCCTGATGATCACCAGAATTCAAGCTACCTCTGACATCAATCTCGAAAACCTACGATCTCGCAATCACCAGAATTTGCCGCGTTTCCAATTTCTGTTCAACTTACAATTTCTCGAACGATACTATAATAAAAATCTCGATTCCTCCTTTAAAATTCATGATTCAGGAAGACTAACAAGATTATATAATCGAAACTCAGATTTAAATCAATTAAATTTTGAAAAAATCCGATTGTACAGTGTTTTCATCTTATCGAGTAATTCTTTAACTAATTATACATATAGTTAATTTTAAAATTTAGTTTACTTCTTACCATCATCTTTATTTGAAAATCAAAGCCTCTAATTGATGGTATAACAAGAAACTGATTTTAATTTAACTGTGATAGAATCTGAATACGGCAGAGATAGGTATATTTATGTATATACAGACATATATACTCTGATATTTTCATCAATACAAACATGCAATTATAATTTCAAACACAAGCATCAGAATATTCATCACACAATCAAAGTATAAATAGGGTTGAAATTTAAAGGGGTTAGTTTGCTCACCTGGATTTTGTCAATAGCAGAGAACATAGACTTGAATTTGAAACTGGAATTTTGAATTTATTCTATGGTTTATTGAATCCGCGGTTTTCATTAGGACCTGATATCTTTTGATCCTTTGAATGCTTGCTTGTTGTTTGAATCCGATTTTGATTTGTTACTTGATTTGTATTTGCTACCTTCAGATTTTGATTTACATTTGCTTTTATTCTTCTGGTTTTCAAATTGAATTTTTTTAGTTGAATCTGGTCTTTTGAACCTAGAAATCCTGTTTTGATTTACTCTAATACTTGTTCTTTACAGTTGAAATTTTTTAAAGCTTTGAATTGCTTTGTTTTCCAGGTTTTAGATTCTAAAATGAAGATGAAGAGAATTGTAGATTAATGGCACTTGAGATTTTATTTTTTTACTTAAATGAGTAACCTGGTTTTACTCTTTAATATGTTTATAATTTTTTAATTCAAATTGAAAATGATTAATGCCACTTGTATAATTGTTTTAACACTTGTTAATTTCCAAGTTCTTTTACTTACACTTGTTAAAAAATTTAATATTATGTTTAAGCCCTTCTTAAATAAACTATGTTTTAAACCCTTGTCGTTTTATATTTACATATATTTATACTTTTATATACTTAAGAATTATGTTTTTAAACCCTTTTCTTTATTTTATTTATAAATTATTTTTTAACTCTTTCACTTATTATTCTATTTATCTCCTTATTTTACAAATGTCAAATGTTACTTAAATTGCATTTTAAACCTTGCATTGTTTTAAACCTTGCTTTATTTAAATTTATGAAACAAGTTTTTATTCATCTTATTTAAATTTATGAAACATGTTTTAAACCTTTAAATTTAAATCCAATTAATTTTACAAAATATTTATTGTTAAATTTCCAAATCAACTTGATTTTAAAATCTACTTTTAAATATATTTATTTTCAAATATGAAATATGGCGACTCAGCATTTTGGCAATATTATTTTAATAAGTATTTAATCCAATTAAATAAAATGTAAACTTATCATTTTAAAAAGAAAGGACTTTTGGAATATTTGCCATTTATTTATATACATATGTATTTTGAAAAGGAAACTTTGATTTGAAAATTTAAAATGAAATCTTTCAAAAATATTTACAATAAAATCTATCTTATTCAATTGAATTAAAGGCTCTACATTATTGACATTTGATATAATGTATGCATATGAATGTAATATAGGTGATAATGTTTAAAATAAAATTAATCCTAATAATATTAAATATAAGTATAAAATATAATTATAAAAATATATGGATATAAACAAAGTATTTGGTAGTTTAAGCTTTAAATAAAAAGATAATAAAAACAAGAATTTATGTTAAAAATAGGAATAAATACATAAGGTAATTCTTGAATATAGTAATATACTATGGGAATTTATATGGGTAAGCAATGCAAGAAAACAAAAATATCTACATACAAAGAAAAGGAAGAGGCTGTAATCTTGTAGGGAAACATATGCATTAAATAAAATTATCATAGCACAAACAAAAATCATTTCAAATGTGTTCATTTTCAGAAAAAAATCTTTGACCAAAGTTTTAGAAAACGAAGAAAGCTTGTACCAGAAGTTCCTACCCCTGTAAAACTGTTTCTTTATATACACATCTATTTTAGTTCCTGTCGTTCATAACTTAGCAAGCCTTAAAAAAAGTAGACATCACTATATATACAAACTCAAATTCATTCAATTAAACAAAAATAGGAAGGTTTAAGGGAAAATCAAACTGCAGCCTTCAACACAAAAGTTGTTCTCTGTTTCAAATATATTTCAGGTGAGTAAACATACTGTTTTAAAAATTTAAAATTGGGCATTTGATTCATGAAAAATTTGTGCTTTGCTATATATTTTAAATAAGTAATTTTGTATGTTTCTGTTGTACTGAGTATTTTTATATGGTATGTTCTCCTTAATCTCTGGTTACAGAGTAAAGTAAAGTAGAAAAAAAAATTTGTTCCGTTGCGAATGTGAGAATCTGTGTTGTGTTTCTATAAACTGATATTATTTGATATTATATTTTTATCCGCTGCAAATATGAGAATCTGTGTTCTGTTTCTGTTTCTTCTTCTTCTAACTATCTGGAGTTTTCGGTTTTGGAAATTCCGGGTCATTACAGTTGGTATCAAAGCCGAAGGTTAAGCGAGAACTGGCTCTGTTGGGATTACTCATTAAGAATGGGGTCAATGGTACCCTAGAATGAGTTGAGTATGTATGTGTGTGTGTGTGTATATATATATGGGTGCGTACTTGTTACTTTCTCATATAAAGGTTTTAAATGATTTTATATAAGAATATATTTTGATATATAAAGCAATATTTCTTTCTAATAAATATTAAGGTAATTGGTTGTTATATTATTTGAAAATTTAATAATGAGAATTAAGTGGTAATAAAAATACGGCGATGTTTGTTCTCTAATAATAATAAAGCAAATTGGAATGTGTTAAGGAAGTAAACTTTTATATAAATATGACTTGTAAATTGAAGTGGGGTTTTCAATTGTGAAGTTAGAATCCTAAGATTTAAAAAAACATTTGAAATTTGTTTTCAAATTGATAAAGGGAATGATAAATAATATTCTTCAGAATATTTCTGAAGGTAATCTTATTTTGAAATAAGAAGTTGTTTGAAACTTGTTTGAAATTAAAAACCAAAGGTGTTGAAACATAAGGTATAACTTGGTAAGCAAATTAACATACACACACACACACACACACACACATATCAGAGTAAAAATTGAATTCTTCTAATTAGATCTAATTTATAGATTAGGAAGTCCCTCTAGAATTCAATCCTTGAGAGAGATGACTAAGAGTGAAGAATGGAAGGTTATACGTAGAGAGCAAAGAGCAGCTGCACGTAAGAATCGAGAAGAAGAAATTCAAGAGTATGAGAAACAGGTTATGTAAGGGCTGAACCAGGGCCTTATGATAATGTCACCTGCTACAGATGTTTTAATAAGGGACATTACACAGCCAAGTACAGTAAAACAAGGGGGGAATTGAAGGGAATATTCCAACGGTTTCGCTCGGAGATCTTGTGTTTTAAGTGTCATAAGAAAGGACATTTCCTAAATCATTGCCCTGAAGTGAGAAAGGCGAAGCGTAAACCAGTTGAACCGGTCAATGAGTTGACTATTTGCTATCATTGTAAGAAAACGGGACACATTCCTAGGAATTGTTCCGAGAGGCAGAAGTGGAGTAAAGCTATGGAACGTACTGTTGGAGGCGTGAAGGTTATCCAGGTCGATGACATGGTAGAAACATTTTGTGGTAAATGTTATAAGTGGGGACAACCTGTTAAGAAGTGTATGTTCGGGCTTTTCCCTTTGGAAGGAAGTCCATAGAATGGATTCTTGCAAGAACATTAGGGCTCTATTCTTTCCAAACCTTTAGTTAATAGAAATGCATCTAGATTTATAACTTCTGTAAGACTCTTATTTTGGATAAATGTATGTAATGTATGAACTACTAGTATATAGTCGATTAATGTATGGAATATTTTGTGGTATTACTAATGTAAAATTTTCTTTTTCTATTGAGAATTGGACTCAGAATTAAATTGTTTAAAGATTTGGATTATTGATTCAAAAATAAAGGTTAATCTAATTTAAGGGGTTAAGTCAACATTTGGAAATTTAACTCGAATTTATATAATTCGAGATGGTTTAAAATTGAGATCCAATTTGCATTATTTCAAATTGAATTCAGTATGAATTAATTTGAATTGAAGATGGATAAGTATAAAATTTAAATGGAAAATTTGAATTGGATTAATTTGAAACGATTTGAAATTGAAGTGGGTTCAATTTGAAATTAGTCCAAATTGATTTGAATAATTTGGAATTGTAACTAAAGTTGAATAGGTTTAAAATTCAAATGGAATTTGATTTGAATTTAGGAGAGAAATTGAGGATAATTCAAAATGAGTTGGAATTGGATCAATTTAATGGGAAATTGATTAGATTAGAGATTGGAAATTGAATAGTTTGGCTCTGGACTATTTTCAAAATAAATTGTTTAATATAAATCTATTTTTCCAAGCTATTTACTATACAATCTTTCTTTTTAAAGCCAAACTATCTTATACTTATTTTACAATTATTTTTGAAACTATTTAATAATTTTTTAATTGTTTTATAAACTAATTACTATTTTTCAACTTTTTTACAAATTAATTACTATTTTACAACTATTTTGCAAATATTTAAAGTTTCTGAAACTATTTAACTATTTTCCAACTATTTTACAATTAGTTAAATATTTTACAGCTATTTTGCAAATTAATAATTATTTTTCAACTACTTATCTATTTTAAAATTTTCAAGCTATTTTCTAAATATAAACTGGTCGGAGTTTAAACTGTTACTGGTTAAATACCCAACTAAGATAAGAATTAAAGTGATAATCCAAATGGGAATTAAGGCAAATGTGAATAGGTAAATAAAATCAAAAGTGAATGTGAACAGGAAAGGAACATGATTTGGTTAATAATCAATGGAATACTTAAGTAGGATGTACGTATATTATTCTATTCACATAACCGATTTGATCCAGAATCGAGCATGAAATTCCGAGATAGTATTATCGATCCGAGTTGGGATTTTCACTCGATTTTCGACGGCGAACCTGGATATGGATTTTTGATTGGTTTTGGAAATTCTTTATCATAGTGTGACTATGCAAGGAGAATGATGATTCCTGATCAAGAATCCAGATCTGAGTGTGACGGCCTGCAATTTTTGGATATTTGAAATCAGAATATTTAATTGATTTTAAATATTTAAAAGTTAATTTTTAACTTGAATTTCAAATATCACTATTTATTTGGGTAATTTAATTATTAAATTAAATAATTTAAAGTTAGGTAAAATCTTGAATCTGAAGTTTTAAGCCTGTTAAAAATAATTTGAAGGCTTGTAAAATTTATATTGATAACATTGAAAATAATAGAAGTTGTAAAATTGAAATTAACAGTGGTTTGTTCAGTTTTAATTTTTTTTAGTTTAAATTGAATTTAAAAATAGCCTTCCAAGGCACAGTCTCAGAATTCGGCGAAACCAGTTCCATTGGATCTGTAATAGTGTATTATTATCGGATTTCAATTTTCGTAGTAATGGAGTTGTTGGGTGAGTGTACGTTATATAAACGCGCTAAAATTTACATCGAGATTCAATTAACATATTTAATTTGGCCAACATTTTTAAATTAGCTGAGTTGATAGCAACATCAGCCTATTCCTTTCTCTTTTCCATTGCAGTTTTTCTTTCCCATCAGAACACTGTGATTTGTTTTCTCCCATACGCTACCTCCTTCCTTAAATCATGCATCTTCTTCCCTTCTTTCCGTTAAAAATCTTAAAAAAATAATCGAAGAAGAAACCGTCGTTCAAAATCTAATGGCCGAGTAAATCCCTCTTCTTTCCAAAATTTTAGCTCCTTCACAAATCGCGTTCGAAAATGGCGACTCTTTCGAATTCAAGACCAAACCCTATGTCATTCGAATCCAATTTCAAATCGATGATGGCGACTGCGTGCGTACGAAGAGGTCGCGGCAGAGGCAAGGCTTGCGGTTCTGGTCGAGATGCTCGCGAAAGGTCGGAATCTTTTGGGTTCGACAGTGAAGCGGGGTGGATCGTTCGCGAAGAATGGTCGCGTGTTGGTGACGACAAGTCACAAGGGGGGAAACAAGTTCGAGGTTAGGGTTTCTACTCGAAGTAGGTTTTGCTCGACGCGATCGAATTGGAACGCGAGCGCAGGTGATGTCGAACTCGAGCTAGGTGAAGGTCGATGATGACCTGGGTTCGTGGTGCGTCAGAGAGGCTGGGTTTTCTCCTTTCCTGTAAGGTACCAATTTTGTTAAATTAATTTAAATAAATGTATTTAGATTTGAAATAGACAATATAATTAATATTCAGGCTTATTAGAGGGAGACAGTAATTGTATTTGGATGAGATTTTAAAGTTGTAGAAGGATATTTTTAAAAAAAAACAAGTTCTATCTTTTAAAAATTCAATATATATACCTATGTCTATTTTTGTTTACTAGTTTATTTTAAACTAATGGATTTGGTGATTAATTTGTTAAAATTAACTTATTTGATTTATTATAGTTACTAAAGGATTTTTGAGGGGAAATTATTGGTCTGAATTAATTTATTTAATTATTTTAGTCTCTAAGAGTATGTTATTAAAAGAAATTAGTTTAAATCAAATTATTAGTAAATCAACTAAATAAATGGTAATGAATTATTCGACTTGTTCAAATATTAATAAACTATAAATGTTTATTCAAGGTCTACATCAGTCGAGACTGGAGTGGATTGCGAATAATAGCAAAGGTGAGTTAATCTTACTCAGTTAAATTTAAATTTAAATGACTAAATTTAAATAATTGTTTGAATGGTTAATTTGATTGATGTGCTATAGTATGGTATATTGTGGAATTGGTATTTTATGTTATGCTAACATCTGTGGATGCAGGGAAAACAGGTTGGAGGGATCCAACTGGACCCCTCAACATTAATTTAAATTATTTAATATTCTCTATTGTGATTATTTGATATTCTATGATGAGTTATATTGGAATATTGAATGTTATGGTTTGATTGGATATATTTGAGTATAATGAATTACCAAAAATAGATAAATTGATTTTTGGAAGAAAATAAAGGAAGTAAATTGCAAGCGAGATAGTTATAGAAAAGTGAATAAATTAAGAATGAATTGAAAAAGGAATGGAGGTGATGCTAAATACTAATAAATAACTTCGAATATGAAAAAAAAAGATTTGAATAAACAGTAATTAATGAATTGTAAAATTATGTGATATTAATTTAAAGGAATTTTAAAATTTAAAGTTTTAAATTTATTTAAAAGAATAAAGAAGTAATTTGAGAAATCTAAATTGGTATTTCAGTTAAAAATATTTTTAAATCATAATTAAGGATTTAAATCTGGAATTAATGGAATTTGGAATAAATGGGGTTAACTGGAAATCAATTTGGAAATTGATTCAAGTGTTTGGAATTGGAAATTTTAGAAGAATGTGAAGAGAAGTATATTTCTCTGGATAGCCAAGTACGTTTTCAAAGTAAGTTTTTGAAATAAAATAAAGGTTTTAATGTTGTTTAAAAAAAAGTATGTTTTAGGAATTTATTATTTCTAAATATCAAAATTCTAAAGTAAATATTTATTCAAATCTACTACTATTGTAATTATTTATAAAAAGTGACTTAGTAATTCTATTTTAAAAGTGGAAACCTAGTTTTATAATTATACAGTAACCTTATTTTCAAATATTCGCATAGTATGTATCTTTAATAAATTATTGAAGTAGTTTTAACTTAAATATTTTAAAGTATATTTCAAAGTAAAGCGTTTTAAATAATTTTAAAAATCTAAAGTTTTATGCTTGGTGATTTCAGTGGAAATAGAAAATTCTTGGAATTTATCCTGAGAAAGAAAGATAGTTTGAAACTGTTTCAAAAAGGTTTGAAAAGTGAAAATTTATCTTGTGAAGATATTTTTGAGGTTAATAAATAATTTGGGAAAATTATTTATTGGTTGATGGATGTTTGTGAATATAAATTGATAGTTAAATCACCGACTATCAATATTGGACAAATACGTTGATCGTTTCGAAGAGACTGAGATCGAGATTTATTTCTCGAAAACCACTTCAATCCTGTTTGTACGTTTTCGTGGGAAAACGAGTTTGGATTCGAAGATGGAGCAGTGAAGTGCAAGGGATAGTAGCTACTAATCCTGAGGATATTTCCAATATGGATGTAGTAGGAATAGTACCTTCGGTTCCGTTCGAACCCGGGACGGACTTGTATGGATGAATGCTTGCGAAACATCGTCAGGTGGACGATGGGCATTCCAAGGGATATATTCTAAAAAGGTAACGCTTAGCCTCAAGCCTCATCAAATGGGAATGACTAAAAATCAGGGGTTATGCAGCAAGGCTAGGTAGGTAGCACCCAAGCAGGGTGAGGTCATCCCTGTCTAGATGTCCCTTTTATTTCGGCTTAGTGGGCGGTTGCTTATCCCAACCACGGGGTGATCTCAATCGGTATTATTCAGTAAGGGGTAGTTCCTATCTTGTGTTGCAGGGGAGCGGGCGTACTCCTCGGTATGGTGATCAAGGCCACGTACTGTGACAGGTGGTACCCCAGTGCCTAGTCATTAGTTGGAAATCCATTCTCCCTACGAGCCTTGTACGAGTTTTGTTTGTATCACCCACTCTGTGGCTAGTAGCTGGAATTTAATAATGTAACAATTTCGACTATTTTATAAGTATTTGTATGTAGACCCGATTATAATATCAGACGATTTCTATAAAAATTGTTTTAGCTATCGTAAGGTAAAAACCTGACATGTTTATTTGTCGCGTGGTCTTACGAGATGCTTTTGTTTTCCAAGGATTTTTGAAACATTAATAATCAATTGAGTGTGATTTTCTCACTCTGGTATTCCAGACTGACTCGGGTGTTATTTAACTGTAATGCTTGGGTCAGACTGAGTGTTATAGGATATAGGATAAGTGTAACGTTTTCGATTTTTCGTTGCCGAAAAACCGAATAGTTAAGGTTTTAAAAAGAGAAGAAAACGAGAGAGAAGAAGAGAGAAGAAGGTAGAAAATAGAAGGAATAGACAATAGAAAATAGAACAGAAAGAAAATAGAGAATATAGAACATAGAACGGAACAGAAAACAACAGAACAACAACAGAATCTCACAATTCGCAGCGGAACAACATATAATAGATAAATGAATAATCTTTAAACAAAGAACTATATCAGTTATTACATTTCATCACATTTCATTACTTCATATCATCAGAGTGTACAACAACAACAACAAATAGTGCAGCGGAAAAGAAACACTATATACTAGTAATACGCCATGCCATCCAGCTTGCCTCCAGCAACTCCTGAATATCCTGATAAACCTTAACTCTTGACTGCCCGTGTGGAAATTGGTGGGCACCCAGAGTTTAGGAAGGAAAACAATAAACTCCGAGTCAGTCATGTGACTGGTGTGAGAACTCAAAACAGTTTATTTAACTTTAAAATCAAAATAGAGGAATATTTTTAAAGTCAATTCGCAATGCTTTTAAAAATGAGACTACCATAAGGCCTCCCGCACACACACACAATGCAAACGCAAAATCGGAGGAGATTTCTCCTTATGATAGTCAAAGATGCTTGATACGCATTTAAAAATAACATTTGATATTATTATTAGTGCATAGTGTAGAGGAAATATTTACTTCGAAAGTAGAATATAAATCTTAGCCAACATACGACCATTATCGTATGCCTACTATAGCTACCATCCAAACAGTGGTGACCACCATAAGTGAATGGCAGGTCCTACAACTAAAACCGTACAAGTCTCGTATTGTTTCTTTGGATTTCCAACGAATGATCAGGCCAAGGAACTTCCTATTGCCACATGAGAATGCCTCTGGATGGACATCCCCGAGAACCAAACCGGATCTCTACCAACACAAGGCCGGGTTACCCCTAAATGAGTAACAACTGACCGAATATGCCATCCCCCGGTCCTTTGGGACCTTTTCACCGAGCGCTCATAATCAATTCACACAATCATAACAAAGTGTTTTCAACATGAGTAAGTATCTGGGCTCCATACCATGATACCACCCTTTTCCAGAAGGAAATGCACACATCCTAAAGGGCGCTACCCCTCATAAGCTTGCTGCTTCTTTCCTGTTTTGACCATTCACGGGGTGTGAGGCTCGACGAAGTCACGTCCACAAAAACATACTTTATACAAAAGCCATGCTTTGGGTCAACAAATGATCATAGAAATGATCACCAGGATAGACGATCAAATAAACGATCCTATCACAAATAATCAACACAATGATCATTTACAGCATCACTCAGCATATCACATTACCAAATTGGGAATATATCGCTGATAACATTCAACTACATAACCTCTGAGCTCGTACGTCTCAGAGAAGGGTGTTAAGCTAAAAGAATAAATTCTCCGCCACCAACAGAAATATATTTGAAAGAAATCGGCTTTATATCTCAACTTGTAATGTCAGACATACAATCCATACAAGTCTGTTCCGGGCTCGAACAAAACCGAAGGCACTTACAAAGAAGTCCTTGCAATCCGGATATTCACAATCCTGATCGGATTTCCCATCACTTAGGGAGAACTCAATACCGTAGCTACTCGGTGCAGAGTCAATCGACAGGTCATCCTATCGTTCTCGCAAATACCGGGTCTTCAACACCGATCTTCAATGCTATCATAACGACGTATCACATATTCGGAATGGGTTATACGACCCCATGGTCCTTTCCCGGTTAACCCGAATAGTGAGCGCTTATTCAAAAATAAGTGTGGCATTCACTTTCAAACAAATCACATCAATTACCCATTCAAAGGGAAATATTGATAGTCGGTTATTGAACTATCAATGGATATGCACACATCACCAGATTCCAAATAATTTTCCAAATTATTTATTTTCCAAAATATCTTTACTAGATATATAATTTCAATTCTTCAAAAATAAATCAATATTTATTTTTAAACAACTTCCCTTTTTCTTTTATAAATTCCATAGTGGATTTATATTTCAAAATATCTATGAGTATACGGTTTCAATTATTCATTTCAATTTATCTTCAAAAAGATAAATTCTCAAAATATTCCCTTTATATCGGGAAAACAATTCCATACTTATTTATTCATAAGTAATTCACAGATTTTATTTATTTTCAACACTTAGAAAATATTTAATATACTTAAATCGAAATTAAGTATATATTTCATTCTTTAAGGAAATCATTCCCTTAAATATATTTATTTGGGCCAAAACGAATGTTGCGTAAAACATCGTTACAACAACCCAAAATCACTAGTATAGGGATTCGAAATTAAAATAGATATATAAATCCCAATACTATACAAAACATTTCCTTTCGGAAATCATTTACTATAACAACAGTGTTATAGTCCACTATTTCCTTCTATTTCTCGAAAACGTCTATTTCAACAATCAATGTTGAAATCTATGGTTTCGAATCTCAACACATTTTAAAACATCGTTAGATCGTTTTAATTCAATTTAAACATCTCATTCAAACATTTTCTTTAACATATTATTCACTATTCAAAAACGTGAATATTCTTTGTTAACAAATTTCATCCTTTTATTCATTTTATTTTAAAGGATCATTCACAGTCAAAAATGTGAATATAACTCCATTAATAGGTTTCAACAATTAACTTATCAAAATAAGTTGTTTGCGAATTTATAAAACAACGTTTATAAATTCCATTTCTATTTATTTTATAACAACTTCCTTTTTATAAATTCTTTTATTAACCTATTCGATTTATAACTCAATTATATACCAAAGGTTCACATTATAAGTTAAACATTTATAAAACGGTTATTTTACAAAATCGTTCTTTTAACTTCCCAAATTATAAATCTTATAACTTATAAGATTGTTTATTTATCCAAATTCATTCTTTCCATAACTTTATAAATTTTATAAACCTACTGTTTATAAAGTTTCATTTATAACTTCACCATTTATAATTTTATAAATTTCTTTCATTTATGAAATTCATTTTCACTTCATTCCAACACTTATAAAAACTCGTTTTATAATATCAATATTTCAATTTATAAATATCCATTTATAAATCTCTTATATAAACCAATTCATATTAATATTTAAAACGTTTTTAAACTCCATTATTATTTCACCATTTTGATTCATAAAATAATTAAATTTTATAAATCCTATATTTAAACTTTTCACAATAAATTCTAAAATCCCAATTAAACTATTTTATAAAATCATTAGCATCATATTCTCAAAAATCAGTTTTTTTAACTATTTTTCTCAAAAATCATAATTTTTATAACATTAAAAAATTATAACGTTTATTTATTTAAAATAGATCAAATTCCAAACATATAGTATATTTTCAAAAATCACTTTATACATTATTTTAAAATTCCAAAACTTGGTCCAATGATGCTACACACCAAATAGTCAATCACGACAACAACGATATCATATATCGATATGATAATCCATCAAATATCAAAATATTTGAAATCAAATAAATACTGTTGAGGAATCCAGTTGGATCCCTCCAACCTGTTTTCCTGCATCCACAACATTAGCACAATACCAATTTCGCTCCAGTACGAAATTATCGCGGTATATGTTCTTATTAAATATTATCCGCTTAATAACGGCGCAATAGGGTCTCATCCGCTAAACAAAAAATGCGGGAAATCAATAACTCCAATATATACATATGCCAATATATATATATTGCTATTATATATAATACCAATTTCACTGTTTATGAAATATTCGCGGTATATGTTTTTATTAAATATTATCCGCTTAATAACGGCGCATAATGTCTATTTTAACAATCAATAGATAACAATCATCATTCAAACATGCATTCAAATATTTTAAATCTAACTATTTAAAATAAAATCGAAACTGATTCGATTGAGTGAGAAGTTCTCACCTTGATTTTATTTCCGTTTTAGCGATTTATTTCGAATAAAATTAAACGGACGTTTAATTTTACCCAAAATTCTCACTAACTCCAAATGACTCCAATCCAACTCCATCGCGTAGTGCTCGTCCATACGATTCCAACGCAACTGGTTTCGCGTGTTTTCGACCTCGTACGAAAAAGATATCAATTTTTGAAGTTTACACGATCTTTATATAAACTAATTACACATTTTCTAATTAATTTTTAACCTCTTCAAACTCAAGCCGTTGGATCTGCATCTAAGGCTTCACGTTCATCTTCCCAATCCCCTCACTATCTCACGCGCACGCACAGGAATGAGGCCGAACCCAACATCCAATATTAGGTTTTCACTTTACATCGCGATCACTCGATTACAATTTGATCAGGATACACCGATGGAAGCGCCTCACCACAAGCTACACACGGCCCCCCTATGGTGGAGCTCGATCACCATATGTGCGTGGAATGTCGTGCCAAACGTGAGTCGAACGCGGCTCCCTAACTCCCAAAATACAGCTCCAAATCACATCATAACCGTTGATTAGCTAGTTCGTGTTGCCCCCTTCAACATTGTAGTTGAACAAATTTGATGAAACTGAATAGATTTGAAGAAATCAAAGAGAGAAGGAGAGAAAGTATCGGCCGTAGGCTAGGGGGGTGGCGGCTACTAGGGTTAGGGTTTTTTTTTTTTTTTTTTAATTTAGAGAGAGGGGTGGTCTATTTATAGGAATTTGAACGAACACTATTCATCCGGAAATTCCGAACTCCGATTCACGCGCCGTAACCTGTGTTTCTAAGGTTTACCCCGCGTTCCGGACACAATGGAACAGGTTTCGAAAGCTAATTCGGACATTTGTGCGAGTTATGGCTAAAAACGCTCAATTTGAATTAAACCGATTTAAGTCGATTTCTAGGCGTTTTAATTTGTATCGGACAAACGGTAAATCCAATTGACTTGAAATTTGAAACCTTACAATAAGATCACATTACGGATCCGATGAAACTGGTTTCGTCGAAATCCGAGACCTTTTGAAAAATGGCTATTTTAACTCGCCAAATTAAATTAAAAATAAATCGATGCGTTTCGAGCTGCCACGATCAAACGATAACTCCGATTGACACGAAATTTGAAATCCGGTAATAACTAACTATTACGGATCCAATGGAACTGGTTTCGTTCAATTCTGAGACTGTTCAAAAATTGACTATTTTCACTAGTCGATTTTAATATTAAAATATTCAATTTTCACAAATTAACTTCTAATTCGATTTTAAAAGTTCTAAAATATCGTTCTAACTCCAACATGATAAAATAAAATTTTACAAATCATTTTCAATCATATTTAACCCAATTTTCAATTATTTCCATAATTTAACATATTAATTTATTGATTTAATTATTCAATTAAATCCAATAATTCAAATAAAAATTTATTTGACTTATAAATTCACTTATTAATATTTAAAATAAATTAAATATCCAAATTTTAATTATTAAAAATTCTGGGTCGTTACAATAAGATGCTATAGAGCTCGACGAGCTGGATGAGATACGTACATCCATACTTGTTTTACATATATTCCGCTGTATAGAGTAGCTGTGTATCCAGATGTATGTTACTGATATTGAGCTGTGATTGATGTACTCTGATGATGTAATATATAAACTGATATATTTGATCTTTGAGTAAAGATTATTTATTATTTATTATAATTTATTCCGCTGTGATGGTTAGATTCTGATGTTGTTTTCTGTTTTCTCTTCTTCTTTAATTAAAATGGTTCGTATTTTTGGACATCTTGAGTTGATTGATGTAGAATAGTGTTGACTCAAGGGGTTCGGATTTGCGGGATGTTACACTGAGTCCGCACTAGGAAGTTGGATGGACGATACTAGCTCGGAAGAGGAATTGTGTGATCGAGTGAGCGATTAGATTGATATCGCGTACGGATGATATGTGTACATCGTACGGGTTTGAATGAAATTGATAATGGAAGTTTTTGGATAGGAAATGTGAAATGGTTTTTGAAATGAAAAGTTTATTTTGTGAACTATATGATGAAATAAAGTGGAGATTTGACATTTCTATGATAGAAATTTACTTTATATAAGTAAGTAATATGGTTATTAACTTTATAGATTAATCAAATTTGAATATTTGATTTGGAATAAACAAGGTTATATATCTTTGCTATATAAAATAAATCTCCCCTTATTGAATCTATTGCCAGAAGAAAAAGGGTTTTGATAGTATTTGAAGTATAAAAAGAGAATTTATACAAGTATGAATTGATTCAAGGATTTTCCAAGATTATTATATATATGTATATATAAAAAGGATTTTGTGGAAATGATTTTGAGGGAAGGTTTTGGGAACCTTTGGATTTGGAAAGGCTTTGATTTTTGGGTAAAATCAATATTGGAATTTGGGAAAGCCTAATTTGAGAATTATCGATTTTGGGAATCGATTTTGTGTTAAGGAGCTTTATATGAAATTCATACAAGGTGTATGATTTGGAAGATACTATATGTGTATAGTATATAGTGTTTTGAAAATGGCTCTGGAGAAAAAGGCGCTCCCTTGAAAAGAACTTCTCCGGAGTGCCATCGGGTGGTGCTGCCTTGAACCCTAAAGGGGTTTCTAAAGTTGATCCTGTAAGGAGTCCGGACAAAACTAGTTCCTGAGGATTATGAGTAGTGTTTAGCGAAAGTCGAGGGCGCTGATGCCTATAGAGACATTTGGGTTATGTTGTGACAAAAGTGTAACTCGATGTCATTGCGATCTACTGCAGGCCATAGCGAAAGTGGTGTGTGCCGCTAAGAGCCAACAGTCTACGTTTGATTTTATATCGGTAGACTGCGACCTATGGTAACATAGCAAAAGTCGTGTGTGCCGCTGAGAGCCAACCATCTGCATTTGATTTTATATCCGTAGACTGCGACCTATGGTAACATAGCGAAAGTCGTGTGTGCCGCTGAGAGCCAACAGTTTACGTTTGATTTTACATCGGTAGACTGCGACCTATGTGGGAGTGGAGAAGTTTCATTTTTGATAGCGAAAATCGAGGGCGCTGATGCCTACAGTTATATGGACTTTTTGCTACGATGGCAACGTAACACTGGAATGTAACCGCGATCTGTTGTGGGCTCCATGGCGTAATCGAGGGGCGCGGAGTGCCTACAGTTACATGGACTTTTGCTTTGATGCCAATGTAACCGAGGATGTAACTGCAACCATGGATGGGGATGATGATTTCCAGAGCATTCTCACCAAAGATATTTTCTCGATTTCAAAAATGTTTTCTATATTTTCAACAAAATTATTTATCAAAATATTTTCACTGGATGTTGGTAACAGGTCTGCCAAGCACTTATAGATTTTCAGTCGTACGCCTGATCAACGTATGATTGAATTTCTGTAAGAACAAGGATAGACATGTCGAAACATCAAGTTATAAAATTATTTGTATAAAAACTATTTTAGTAATATTTTATAGATTTTTAAAATAGTTTAAAAAAAATTAAAGAAAATTTATCTGATTTTAAGCATTTTAATAACTCTAGCTTCGTTCCTTTTCGAGGACGAAAAGATTCAAAGGGGTAAGGAATGTGACGACCCGGGATTTTGGCAATATTATTTTAATAAGTATTTAATCTAATTAAATAAAATGTAAACTTATCACTTTAAAAAGATAGGACTTTTGGAATATTTGCCATTTATTTATATACATATGTATTTTGAAAAGGAAACTTTGATTTGAAAATTTAAAATAAAATCTTTCAAAAATATTTACAATAAAATCTATCTTATTCAATTGAATTAAAGGCTCTACATTATTAACATTTGATATAATAAATGCATATGAATGTAATATAGGAGATAATGTTTAAAATAAAATTAATCCTAATAATATTAAATATAAGTACAAAATATAATTATAAAAAATATATGGATATAAATAGTATTTGGTAGTTTAAGCTTTAAATAAAAAGATAATAAAAACAAGAATTTATGTTAAAAATAGGAATAAATACATAAGGTAATTCTTGAATATAGTAATATACTATGGGAATTTATATGGGTAAGCAATGCAAGAAAACAAAAATATCAACATACAAAAATAAAGGAAGAGGTTGTAAGGTTATAGGGAAACATATGCATTAAATAACATCATCTCAGCAAAAACAAAAATCATTTCAAATGTGTAAATATCACTTCATTTTCAGAAGAAAAAAATCTTTGACCAAAGTTTTAGAAAACAAAGAAAGCTTGTACCAGAAGCACCTACCCCTGTAAAACTGTTTCTTTATATACACATCTATTTTAGTTCCTCTCGTTCATAACTTAGCAAGCCTGAAAAAAAAGTAAACAAACTCAAATTCATTCAACTAAACAAAAACAGGAAGGTTTAAGGGAAAATCAAACTGCAGCCTTCAACATAAAAGTTGTTCTCTGTTTCAAATATATTTCAGGTGAGTAAACATACTATTTTAAAAATTTAAAACTGGGTATTTGATTAATGAAAAATTTGTGCTTTGCTGTATATTTTAAATAAGTAATTCTGTATGTTTCTGTTGTACTGAGTATTTTTATATGGTCTGTTCTCCTTAATCTCTGGTTACAGAATAAAGTAAAAAAAAAATTAATACATCTTCATACAAACATTTTTAAGCTTAGGATTTTAAACAAAAATAAGTTTGTTTAAACTTAAATCATGGCCTAGAATTTGTTTGAGCTTGATAATGAAGAATATTGACCCTGTACATTCAATTTTACAGTGAAAAAGAAATCATATGATTAATTCGAATATTTTAAATTATTGATTTGATTATATAACTTGAATAACCGTTCAAAGATAGGATTTTTAAAACTAATATGATGATTTAGTTAAGCGTCTAAAGTGCAGTTCTTAGTTGAACAAAAAATGCCTTTTTGCCAATTTCCAGCGATCAAATGAATTTTGGATATTGAATTTTTGTTTGAAGCTAGCTTGTTGATCAACGATTTCAGGAAAATTGTTAAAAAAAATTTCTATTGCAAGAATTGAGAGAACGGGGCGAATTTAGGGTTTATGCTCGGTTTTGTAGTAGTCTGGAAACGAGGTGATTTCGTCACCTATGATGCATCAAGTTGCACTAGCTTCAAGGGGATGGTAGAGTGGGGTATCGGCGAGGTGAGGTCGGAGTTGTGTCACCTCTGATGGTCGGCGTGAGTGGGACGAGGCATTTTTGTTTAGTGAGTTTGAGTTATAATTTCAAACGAAAGGCCAAATTTATATTTCAAGTTTTGGGCAATGAATCAATTTTTTTGTCTAGTGTAGTGTTGTTTCATGTCTAGCTAGAGGTGGCACGGTTCGCCGGAGCGCCGGCGAAATGTCATGCACATGCACGACCTTGTGATGGTGTCAGGAAGTTGATGATGGGCAACACGAGTTGTTACTCGAGAAAGATGAGGGGTTGCTTCGTGTGAGAACCTGAGTGCGTAAGTGTTTCCAGTTTATTGAAGTTTAAACTTAGACATAACCGAATAAAAAGAAAACGGGGAAAAAAAGTAGAAGGGGAAGAAAGAGAGTGGACTCGGGAAATGGTGGGAAGAACTCGAGTGTTTACTCAAGTAAACATAAGGATGCTCTCGGGTTTTGATTTCAACTGACAGCCTATTAAAAGTTTGGAGTTAATTATCTTAATCAAATTTTAAGTATCAATGATTTAATAAAGGCTTGACAAATGAAGCTAAGGAATTATTACTAGTTTAATTATTTAAGAAAATACATAACAGTGTTTTCTAAAATCTTATTTAATATTTTGATTAAGTGGTTAATATAAGGTAAGTTTTAAATTTAATTAAAATTAAAGTTTTTAAGTTAGTAATAATTTGATTTCAAAGTTATCAAGGAAGACTTTAAAATGTTAAATAAGATGAATTGTTATTAATTAATTGTTTCAAAGGGGTAATTAAGAATGACTAATTAATTTATAATTGCAATTAGCTAAGTGATTAGAGATTAATCAATTTGTAATTAAAGATTGGTTAATTAATACTTAAGTGTTTAATTAATTTGTAATTGAATTGTAAATTGGCTAATTAAAGTTAATAAATAAATAATTAATAGTTAATTGATCAAGTAATTAATTAAGGATTAATGATTAATTAGTTAGTAATTAATGATTAATTAAATTAATAATTAAGGAGTAATGAATTAAGTAATTAATGTTTGATAAATTGATTAAGAAGTAATTAATTAAATGGTATGAATGGAATAATTAGTTAATAAATGTTTTATCAAGCAGGATTAAGATGCTTGCTTATGGAAGGTCGTAAAAGTAGAATATCTGGATTTGGGATATCTATTTGGTGACATTCTGTGATACTGTGATATGCCTTGATTTATTGTGATATATGCTATGTGAATTCAAAGTGTTGAATTAAAAATTCTTTAAACTATTAAACAACTTGACCTTTAAATTGGCGTTTGGATTTCGAAGAGACCGGGGTCGGGTATTAGAAAATACCTGAAACCACTTCGAATTTTTATCGATTGACATGTGAAATCAATAGGCTGGAACGAAATGACTTAAGTGAATTAGACTATTTAATCCAAATTTTGGTACTTAGAAAATTGACATGCGAAATAAGTGATGCCTATAACAAAGTGTGAATTTGTAAATGGATACGAGTCACCTAGGGTTTTATATAGGTTCTATGTTTGGTATTTCATGTTAGATGAGTTTATTCATGTTGGTTTCTAGCCTGACCCGGGTGTTACATTGATGTAATGCTCGGGTTAGAGCGAGTATTACATATTTTAAGGTAAGGATGTTCTGGAGCTCGGGAGACGAGTTGGATGGCGAGAACGTAAGTAGTGTTTCCGCTGTATTTTATTGTTGTATATCTAAGATATGATGATTGTGTATATCCAGTAATTGTGTATGCGTGTAACTCTGATGTATTAAAATGTAATTGACAGATACAGTATTCTTTTGTAAACTGATCCGCTGCGAATATGAGAATCTGTGTTGTGTTTCTGTTTTTTCTTCTTCTACCTCTTTCTTCTTCTTCTTCTAACTATCTGGAATTTTCAGGATCGGAAATTCTGGGTCGTTACAGAAAGAAGGTGTCTTTAAATCCTTTTATTAATTTTATTCTAAACTTCCTTCTCAAGTTATTATACTTAAATGGATAACTAAAAAAAATATTAGTGTTCAAATGAATAATTTAGCTTTGATTAACTTTTTAAAAAATTCTTATATTAACGTTAAATTACAATTTCCAAATATAGATATATATTATAATTAGAAAACAAACGTTTATAAATTTTAAATATAATGTTCCTCAAATCCAATATATTATTCAAAACATTTATTTAAAGCTTTCATCAATTCTTGTTTATATTTAATATTACTTACATTTATACAACTTTTTAAAGAAAAATGATTTGAAAACAAATTGTATACTTAATAGATAATCATACATACCTATTTATTAGTTCTTTAAAATAGAAAGATTTCTAACTTCAATTTAACTACAAAATATTTATTATTGAATTCCAAATTCATAATTACTATTTAAAAAATACATATCATTATTTATACTGGAATTTTTTTCCAATTAATTCATCACTAAATCCAGAATTCAAAATTAATTACCAATAATGTCATAATTTAATTCCAAAAATTGAATTCATTATAAAATTAATTCTGGCTAAAATCCGGGAATGTTACAAAACCCAGCCTACTTCCAATACCCCTCACCTCCAACCCAACCCCCTCGATCTACCAATAACACCGCCATTGTCCACATAAATAGCATTACTTACATCCCTTTCATTGCTTGAAACTCAGATCGACATCCGCCTCTTTCTGAAACATTTGACGCATCATGTCTCCATCTGCCTTCTTACATTAATCGGTTGCACCTATGCATAGTTGAAGTCATAGAACTCTAGTCGTGCATCCATTCATGATTAAACCTTTGCACACTTGTCAATTTGCATATTCGATCCTATCGTTGGTTACCATGCGACACCCTCCACCTCGAACGAAGTCGCATTTGACTATGCCTCACGTCATTGTATGTGTTGTTTTTTACTACATCTAGATTTATTTATTTGTGATCTCTAAGGCATAAAAATAAAATAAGATAATATAGGGTTTGGGCTTAAATTAGAATGTAGGAGAGTCTTCTAGACACAAGAGAAAGGAACGACTATGGGCTTGGTTGCTTTGGACTGAAATATTTATAGGCCCAGATTTATTTTAATTTATTTTAATTTAATTGCTTATGCATTAAAATTTGAATTTTTAAACCTTGAAATAATTTCAATTTATACTGAATCGCTCCTCATTCTACAGATTATATTTCAATAATTGGACTATTTTATTTAATTCGACGCTCGCTTATTTTATTTAATAATTCATCATATTATTATAAAATAGATTTATATTTCCATTACTTCAACGTGTTTAAAATTATTTACCATTCAAAATGCTTTGTATTTAACTTAAAACGCTCCTATTTGATCTTAATAAATTTCCTGAAAGAACTTGTCAAATTTTTTAATTTATTACTGTAAAATCTTTTATTAATAGAAATTAATTAACTGATGATTTATTTTTAAAATATAATCATCACAATTTGAATTCAAACACTTCTATTTTAATAAAAACTATTTATTTATACAAAGTAGAAAGCAAGATTATTACATTTATTCTCTGTATTACTAGACAATATTACTGTGCAATATTCTTTGGTAGTATAAGTATAGAGGTGGGGCATCACAGCGCTGGATTGATAAAAGTCATAGGCCAATAAGAGTAGGATTGAGTTAGAGTTTATGGTCGGGGATTTGGTATTTGTAAAGGTCTCACTATTGAAGAGAGTAACGAGGTTTGGAAATTCTTGAAAATTAGCGCATTGTTGGGCCTTTCCAAATATTGGAGTGAGTTAGAAGTCTGGCTTATTGGGTGGAAAAATCCAAAGAAGATGGTTGGACTCCACAATGCATTTCATATATCGCATTTGAAAAATGTGTGCATGATTTATACACTTTTATCAAGTCAAATTAGTTGGAGAATGTGGAGTTGGAGCCTGAGCCAAGTTCATCACATAGTCCAACCATTTTGCAGAGCATATAGTGAAGTGAATTAGGAATAAGGTTGTGAAGTTTGAGAGAGGGCGGTATAGGAACGATTTAGTAGAGAGCACATAAGAGCTTGATGAGAAGATGAGGGCTTCTCATCCAATCCCCTACTAGTACGTCCCTTAATTCTATTTTGTTTCCTTAGGATTAAGGATCGGATGTTAGATTTTTGGATGATTAAGATTTGGTTGCTTCATGATTGACTTAGATTAGTATTGATTATTAGGATTATTGAATCCTTAAATCACGATATGATGTGGACATGTGCATTCATATAGATCTCATCTATGTTTATATAATAGGATTAAATTGCATCATGTCTATATGTCATCTATATTTCATACATTTAGGAGGCCTACTAGTTTATAAGGTCGACTATTGGATTACCTCTTTGGATTTTTTCAAATATTATAGGAAATTATCATACATTTATATCTATTCATCCACGTGTTTTATATAAATTGATGTGATTTATATTTAATGATTATCGTGAATTGTTTGACTTAAATGCAATATTTGTAATTTTACTGATGAAATTCTTTAAAGGGAAAGTATAATACCTGTAAACTTTTGATAATTTACATAATAAATTATTTTTTTGACCAAAGGTAAAAATTATCACTTTTAAACTTTTGAATTAGAAAATGAAACCACTGACATTGCAACCATCTCATTTTTCGGATGCCTGTCATATAGTCGTTTGCTCGAAATGAAGTCTAGATGTTAATGAAATTGTGCTTTTCATGTTTTGGAAATTTGAATTTTAATTTGGGCTAACTCAATAAATTTGAACGGACGTCTCTTTTGGCTATAAATGTAGTCCATTTTGTCATATTTGAAAACTTAAATTTATTTCTTATGTATGTATTCATTTTCTCCTTTTCTTCTCGTCTTAGAAACTAGAAACCCTCGTTAATCAAAATCAATTTTTCTATCTTAGATTTCAATGAAATTAAATAACTTATGCATCGAATTGAGCGAATCGAAGGCTATATTTTGAGTGTTTTCGTCTAATTTTCTATATAACATACTCAATCTCCTATTGTTCGATGGTAGTTGGGATTTAGGAATATATATTTGAGATTAAATGAATTTATATGCACATATTGTTTATATAAATGAATATAAGTAAAGAGCGACATTGGAAATTGAACTTTATGTATATAATATATTTACGTTGCTATGTTAAAACCATATAAAAACTTTATAAAATATTTCCAATGGTTTGTCTATACATTTCAGAGAATGTATATGAATTAAATTAGATTTAATGTGACATATTTCATGATATTTAATGATATATCAAAAAAACATGTTTTTGCACCGTGAAATGAATTATATTGATATATATATATATATATATATATATGTGTGTGTGTGTGTGTGTGTGTGTGTGTGTGTGTGTGTGTGTGTGTGTGTGTGTATAATATATAAAAATTATATAAAGTATACGTAAAATTTCAACAGTTGTTTCAAGCCATAATATGATTTTAATTTCGAATTTACTTTGATTTTAAGTTTATTTTAATATGTGTACGTGAGTTAGTGTAAACCTTAAACTACTTTTATAAATATTAACTTTTCAGTAACTTTTGAAACTATTTCTATGTGAAATGATGATCAAGTTAAGGTAGTGAGATAGTGGAGGATTATATAAAAATTTGAAAGAAAACATATCGTAATTCGGATGTTAAATAAAGAAGATACAAGCAATTTAAAAAATGAAAATATAAATACATCTCTTAAGAAATTGATGAGAACAACCGTTCCTATCATCGTGCCATGCACCTGTCAATAGGTCAAATAAGTGGACCGATAGTCAACCTATGTGTATTTATGTTATGTATGTGTGTTGGCCCAGATCGCTTTGAGGTTTTCTCTTGGGTTTTAGGTAATGTTTTAAGGATGTTTTGGAATGGATTTATGATTAGATTAATCGAATGTTTGAATATATGTATACACACGTACGCACATAAATAGATCAATGTTTGTATTTACGTGTAAATATATATGGATTATATACGTGTAGATATATATGGATATATACATATGGAAAGTCGATTATTATTTATGATTCTTTTGACTATTGATTTTTAGACCTTTTTGGCTTATATGGTAACATGATAGCTTAGTATGTGTAAAAAAGCTGAGATGCATGTTGCTGTGTGGGAATTATATCATGAGCCATGTATGGAACCGAGTCCGTTTAATGGTTCAGCCAAGTTTTAATGCAATAAGGTGGGCTTGGCTTTATCTATAGGTTAGACCATATCATGGCCATGGTAATTGTATGGGACTACGACCTTGTTTCAAAATTATCCATGTTTATTTTTTTGTTTGACTAACTTGTTGGATGTAGGTGAAACAAGATTAAAGTATGATTGTTTACCATAGTTGTCTTAGTATTATTTGGGAATGACTTTGTGACGACCCGGAATTTTCGATCACAAAAATACCAGATAGTTAGAAAAAAGAAGAAAAGATAGAAGAATAAGAAGAACAGAAACACCGACATCTCACATTCGCAGCGATAAAATATAATAACAAATAATAACAGTTATACAAAGGAAAACTGTACTTGTCAAATTTCACTTTAATACATCAGAGTTACACATATATACAAACACTGGATATACACAATCATCATGTCTCAGATATACAACAATATAATGCAACGGAGACACTCCATACGTTCTTGCCATCCAGCTCGCCACTTAAGCTCCAGAACGTCCTTACTTGAAAATCTATAATACTCGGTCTGACCCGAGCATTACATCAAAGTAACACCCGGGTCAGGCTAGAAACCGACGTGAGTAAACTCATCTAACATGAAATACCAAAGCATAAAAGTTATTTAAAACCCGGGGTAACTCGTATCAATTTACAAATTCACAATTTGTTATAGACATCACTTATTTCACACATCAATTTTCTAAGTACCAAAATTTAGATTAAATAGTCCAATTCACTCAAATCATTTTGTTCCAGCCTAATGATTTCACATATCAATCAATAAAAATTCGAAGAGGTTTCGGGTATTTTCTAATACCCGACGCCGGTCTCTTCGAGTCTCATGTCATCCAAACCCAAGTTCCCAAATAAAATACACTTCAAACTTAAAACACAGGATGCCCCTTTACACAACAATTCATCATTTATAGATAAACACAATATCTTGTCCGCTCAAACATATGATATTATAAAATATTTCATATCAGAGATATCAACTCAATTAAGGCATCCAATATCATTCAATCATCCGTAAGAAAACTTGATCACTTCCAAAATAAATTTTAATCACTTCTAATTGAATTACTAACCTCAATCACTTAGATTCCTTCACTTGACATTAATTAATTTCAAATAATGATTAATTAATCATTCCTTAATTATCCTTAATTACCCTGAATTAATTATCCTTCAATTACATTCAAGTAATTATCTTTAATTAATTACACAAATTAATTATTCTTAACCAAAATCAGTAATTAATCTTTAATTACTTCACAATTTAATTGACTATAATTGATTACAACAATCCTTAATTACGTATATTAATTAATTCTCATAAATCACTTATTGTTGATTAATTAATCTTAATTAATCAACCTTTAATTACATCATTAATTATATTAATTAATGATTCCTAATTACATTTTAATTTATCCTAATATAAATTAATTACATTAAGTATTTATTCATTAATTAAACCACAAATATTAATCACTCTTGATTAATCTCAACCAGTAATTAACTACCTATTTATTTACTTCATTAAATAAATTAATTCTCATTCTATAAAAGAAGCTTAAAGGAATTTAAAACCAAATTCATTAGTAAATTCAAATCAATTTAAAAATGCACTTTAACATTCCAGTTGTTAAAAAAATTTAAATTTAAAAACGTTATTTGTTTAAAACTGAGATTCACTAACTTGAATTCCAGATTTAACTTTGATTTAAAACTTGTTTTAAATCTCAAATTTACAATTTAACTTCAGTTTTAAAAACCACTTTCAATTCTTTCCAATTCATTCTTATTTTTTTTCTATAATTACTTCACTTCCAAAATTTATCTTGTATTTCTTCCAAAAATCCAGTTCTAACCATTTTGATGACCCAGTGTACCGAAATATATTCAAGAAAACCATAATGTTCAATATTCCAATTATCAATATAATTCGTCATAGGATATCAAATATTCATAACACAGAATATTAAACAATCTACATAATTTTGAGGAATCCAGTTGGATCCCTCCAACCTGTTACCCTGCGTCCACAGATGTTAGTACAATACCAATTCCACTTTGAGGTAGAATATCACGGTATATGGGATTTATATAATATCATCTGCTATTATGCGGCGCATAGGGTCTCATCCGCTATATAATGCAGGAAATCAATCACTCTAATATATAATATATACTACTATATATAATATAGCACATCAAATCAATTCAATCATCCAACCAATTATTTAAATTTAACCATTTAAATTTAAATAGCAACTAGATGAGTGAGATTAACTCACCTTTGACTTTTTAATTTGTAATCCACTTCAATCTTGTCTTGGTTTCCCAATTGACCTTGAATAAATAATTTATATGATTTTATTAATATTTGAAATAAAATCGAACCATTTAAATAACATTTAATAATTTAATAAATTCATAGTTCATTTTTAAACTAACTCCCTTTTTAATAAAATATTTTTAGTGACTAAAATAATTAAACAAGTTTATTAAACAAATTAATCACCCTATACATTATTTCTAAAACAATTAGAAGATTAAAACGTATACTTATTTTATTTTTTGAGCTTCTTATATATATTTATAAAAATATGCTGTAGGTTTTTAAATAATCTAACCTTTTCATAAATTCCTATCTCTTCCAAAATTATATGTATTTTACTATTTTTATCAATATATATATATATATTTTATTAAATTAGGATTAACTTAAATTCTTTTAAAAACTGCTTAATATATACAAATTTTTTCTGTTTCTGCATATAAAAATCTGCATATATGTTTCTGTTCTAACACACACACACACACAAATTGGATTAAACTCGAGAAGAAAATATACCTCACTGCTTCCCATTACTCACGCCCCCACGATCTCCAAGCATCAATCATCCAGTCACCATCTCCACGCACAAAACCTCGTCATTCTCGACACTCTCACCAGAATTCTGACAGCATCTCAAAACCAAGCTGCACACTCTAGCACCCACAATCCTCCACCTCACTAGGATGTTCCTCCCATCACAGCCTGTGCAATCACCGAGTCAGATCCTTACGCACCCGAGTGCACGAACCACGAATCCAGATTCGCCATTCGAATCGATGGAGGAATCATCAGCTACCTCGAACATGCTTGATCGCAATAAGGCTTGGTCACCATGCGATTCAAAGAACTTGTCGACAAATCACCGACCTCTACCAAAAACATAAATCAAGACTTCACCGCCCCAATCGCAAGACTACCCTCCTCCCTATCGCAGCTCACGCGAATGCGAGCGATCCTACTCTGCGATGGACTTCGAATTTTCAGGGGAAGAACGAAATTTTGGGTGAAATTATGTGGTGTTCTCCCCATCTGAATTGCGTGAGGAAAGAACTTCGTACTCGAATTGAATTCGAGATTCGTTTGAATCGAAATACTTTTCTAACTGAAGAAGGGGATTCGGCCATTGATTTTTAAAAAAAGGAAGAAGGGATTTCGTTATGAAGAAAGGAGCAATGCTTCCTGTTTGAAGAAAAATGAGGTATATGGGGAGACAAGAGAAGACGTTAGCTTGCCTGAGTTAACAAGCTACAGTGTTTTGAAATGAGATGAAAAAGTTTTGATCGTGAAAGAAAGTAGGCTGCTGTATTGACTTAGGGTATAAATATATTTTAATTTAAATTCAAATTCAAATTATCCCGTCAAACGCAACGCGAAATTTTGACTTCCTATTGAGGCATGCCGCTAGGCGTTCATAATTGTATACCCTTATTCCGAACGCAATGGAATAGGTTTCGAGCCCTAATTCGATCGTATGGAGAAGATAGCCTTTTGAACCCAGTTATCATATTAAATTTTCGATATAAAATTCAGCGCGTTTATATGTCGTATGCTCACACAACTCCAAACACTACGAAAATTGAAATCCGATAATAATACAATATTACGGACCCAATGGAATTGATTTCGTCGAAATCCGAGACTGTGCCTCGGAAGGCTATTTTTAAATATCGATTTAAACGTTATATTTTAAAACTTAACAAAACACTTCCAAATTCAATTTTAACACTTGTACTATCTTCAGTACTATCAATATAAATTTTACAAGCTTCAAGTTATTTCTAACAGGCTTAAAACTGAAGATTCAATAATTTACCCATTTTAGTTTATTAAATCCAATAACTTAATTGCTAAATAATAATAATATTTGAATTCAAGTTAAAAATTAACTTTTAAATATCCAAAATCAATTAAATATCCAATTTCAAACATCAAAAAATTTCGGGTCGTCACATTCCTCCCTCTTAAACGAATTTCGTCCCCTAAATTGCTAGTTAAGAAGAATGGTCCAAACTCATTTACTATTTTCCAAAACTAAATAGTTTTTAACAACAAACCAACAATCTTTATTAAAGACATATTATCCATCTTACTAACTTTCCGAACTTTTCCATAGTTTCCAAACAACTTTACTTATTCAACCATTCAAACTTTAATTCAAAACCTAGTTTTAAATGTAACATCCCGCCCTTTTGACCGCCCCTAGTCGGTAATTAAACCAACTTGAAATGTTCAAAATGACGGATTGTTATTTAGTTTATAGAGTTTAAACAGAATCAGCCATAGAAACACAGAATAATAATATTTCGCAAAAAATGAATCTTTCTATTTTCTTACAAATATCAGAGTTTATACAATGTATTGAATTTATACAACGAAATATTTCTTTAAGTACAAAATCCGCGAACTAAAGTGAGCGTTTCCCCCTCTCTCTAACTTCGCTGTCCGGAAACCTTCAAGCTGCAAAACACTCGATCTGACCAGATTATTACATTCAAAAGAAAATAATACACGGGTCAGTCTAATTCAAACTCAGTTATTAGTGCATAGAGGCAATAATAATCAAATAGACGACAGTCACAATAATTCTCGTCTATCCGACCCTTTTAATAGAGAAATCGGATAATGGTAAATATAACACTTAATAGTGTTAAACAACAAATCAGCAAATTCAAATTATCAACAAAGACAAATGAAATGACTATCAATAAAGATAATTTAGAAAACATTATAATTGCAAAAACAGCAATTAACAACAAAAATCTAACTATTAAGACAATAATTAGAAACTCAGAATCTAATTATCAAATAGATAATTAGACAACAACAAAATAATCAAATCAAATCAAACCAAATCAATTTAAACAATTGAAATGTTACTTAAAAACATCAAAACTGATAGGCTGCAGTACCCGCTAACGTGTACTGCCTCGCCAATACGGTATATGAAATACGCAAAAGATCAACGCATTATAAGCAAATGAAATACCAACAAAAAAAATACGGTGTGGCTACAGTACACGCTCGCGTGCACTACCTCGCCACTACAGCATATAAAGTCACCACAAATCCAAATACTAACAGCAAGTCGAAACTGCAAAAGTAAGTCACGGATATCATGACTCAGCACAACTACAAACAAAATGAATTAGTGAATTTAACCCAAACATCAGCAACATTAACCATGGCTATAATAAAATGCATGAAACTACATGGCAACATGTATTCCACGGGTCTGAAACAAATAAAACTCAGATGCAAGTACACTCCAGGAGCAGTGCACATCAAACCAGAAGTGTGCTCAAAGAAAATCTGGACCAAGTTCAAGTCGCATATAAAAACAGCTCAATGCCACAACCAAAACCAAAGCAATAGTGGATCAAATGAAAACTCAAGTTAATAATGAGCACAACATGATTCAATCCTACAGGAATCAAGATATGCAAACAATGTACTCCAGTCCAGTTCAGATAGCAGACTAATTCAGGTAGCATAAGTATGGTCGAGAACTGATACCAGAAACACTGCTCTACATCAAGCAAGTGCAAATGCAAACCAGACCAGATTATAGTGCAACATGGTCAGAACCAAGGCATCTCATCTCTGGTCGAAATCAATGTAACTTTAAATGAAAACATATGTGCCAATGAACATGTGCAGCTCAACTCACATAGGCAACAAAAGTCAGGCAACAGGACAACATAAAAAAATCAAAGCTACCGGTCAATACAAAGTATCCCAAAAATTCATAGCTGAGAGACCAATATCATAACCAAGTCAAAGACGAGATAAACAAGTCAAGGGAATGTCCAAACTAAACACCATCTCAATCCAGAAACTAAACAAAACCAAGTGACCACGGTGGAACCCCAAACCAAACAAGGGTAAAACTTCAAATGAAGTCAATACTACTGCAAGCACTCAGAAGATTAAGTACAGATATGAAACATGGATAACAATGGTACAACTTATACATGTATTGTGAAGACAACTACACGTATCAAGTTAAGTTAAAGCCAAAACTACCAAGCATAAATACGGTTCGATAAGTCAAGGCTAAAGTCGAATAAAACAGTGATAATACTCAAGTGTATCTGCATATTAAACATGCAAACTGAAGTTGCAGTTAATCTACAAAAATGCTCAATCCCAAAAACACAATACACGATAGTGCATGGAGTACAAACTGATCCAACCAGCAAATGCATAAGGGATTTTAAAAAGCATAGGTGTGACATAGCCACGGCCATATGCAATCATCTGACAGATATCAGGATATACATAACATCAAAATGAATCATAGAAATGAACAGTAAGTTTCAAAAATGACCAAAGTCAAATACTTAAAGCAATTGCAAAGTCAAAATACATTCCCATCTAAAATACTTTCACAAAATTAAGCTTGCAGTCGAAGACAACTGCGGGTCGAATCAAGACCGGAGCAAATGAACAAGTCAGAGAATAGCACACACAAAGTCAGATTACTAAAGTCAAATGAAGTCATCAAGTCGTGGATTACAAGGAATCAGAAATTTCAAAAATCCAATTTCACCAAAGTCGACAGGTCATAAATCAAAACCGTGGCGATTACGAAAATCACACCATACAATCAAATGTCAAATTATACTTAATAGAAAAAGACAGTGAAACCATCAACAACAAACAAAAGCGAACTACAGAGCATAGTGTAGAATTAGATGTGAGTGAAAGAAATTCACTCACCTTTGTCGAAGAACACGATTTGGAATCGAAGCCGTGGCACTCGAGAATCAAGCGGAGACAAAACCTACTTTTTTTTGGAAGAGACGAACGAGAGAGCCACCATTAATTTGTTTTCTCCTTCGTATGTTGGTATTTTTTGTAAGGGTTACGAATGGGAATGGTTAAGGAGGATCGGGTTATAGGGTTTTCGAACGAATGCAAATGAAAAGGGAGGAATCGCGCATTTTATGAGGAAGGGGGAAGCGTGATTCCAAGCTGAAACAAAGGAGAGTTGCGTGATTTAAGGAAGACAGCAGTATGGGAGGAACAAGGCTACTGTATCATGATGGGAAGGGAAGCAGCTGACGTTGACCAATTTCAAATTTAAATTTTAATTGAATTCGATTTAATTTCAACGCGTTTATATGTCGTACGCTCACACAACAACTCCAAACACTACGAAATTTGAAATCCGATAATAATACAATATTCCGGACCCAATGGAACTGGTTTCGTCGAATTCCGAGACTGTGTCTCGGGAGGCTATTTTTTAAATATCGACTCAAACAATATAATTTCAAAACTGATCACTTTCAAATTCAATTCTGAAGCTTCCATTATCTCCAGCATTGTCAATATATATTTTACAAGCCTTTGAAATATTTTTAATCAGCTTAAAACTGAAGATTCAAATTATTATTCAACTTTCAATAGATTAAATTTTAAAATTTAATTGCCAATTTCATTCTGATAATTTGAAATTCAAGCCAAACCATCATTCAAATATTTAAAATTAATTAAATATTTTCAATTAAATTGTTCAAAATTCTGGGTCGTTACATTAAATTTTCAAAATTTCTCAAAAATTTCTAACTCCCTAAATTTTCGAAAAATTTCTCCATCGTCTCCTTTACGCGGCTAGCTCGGTACAACTACAAAATGCCTCTACGTGCTCCCAAATTCCAAAAGAAAACAAAAGCCAAATGGCTAGATCAAAATCCCAATCAAATTTCATATAGAAATTTAAACACATACCTTTTTGTCGGGCAATTCAAATTTATTTTCTGAAATCAAAACCAATTTTCCTTTCCCTTTATAATACCTGCATATCCTACTTAGCAATAATATCCAATCATAGCATTTTAAATCATTTTATACATTTCCTTACGGAATTTTTCATATCTACTTCTTTTCAAATTGGTTTTCCATTTCCATATGAATTCAATTTATCTTCAACTCTGAATATTGAATTTTATCTTCCATTCATAACTGATTCATATCATTATTTTAAATTAGTTTCATCCATTAATTTATTTCAATTTCAAATTTGAAATCGTTTTGTCGCTAACAAAAATTTTATAACTCTCAAATTTTTGCAAAATTTTGGCAGAGTCTCCTTTGTACGGATGAGCTTTTGCAATTTGACAAGAGATATAAGTATATATACATCGAACCACACGGTCGGAAAAACAAAAACAATTCATATTTCCTATTTTTATTTTGTAAGCGTACCTTTATTTAGCATTTTAAGCAAGCGGCTTGTTATTTTAGCAATTAGCGCAACCAAATCCAGCCAAATGGCTTCCCGGTACCTGTACTTACTCAATTCAAACATGTAAGTACTAAATATATGAAATTTATTAACATTTCACTTACTTTCAGTGGCTAAACACATGCACTTCATAAGCAACATGCACCAAACACTTCCCATAAGCGATTTATATGATTTTAAAGCTAATTCAATTGCTTTTAACCAATTCATTTGCCATTTCATTCAACTTTAATGGTTTACAACTCAATTTCTTACATTCAATTTATTTTTAATCCAAACAAGCTCATATTAAATTCAATTTATCTAAAAATCAATTTATTTAATCTCCATCAACTCATAGAAATTTAATTACCTTCGTTTACGTCAAACGACAATTCATTCTATGCAATTTGATGATATCCATGTGAATAAATAATTACTTAAGTTTTATAACCAATTTAAATTTATTTCGACTCAATTTATATTTAATTCCTTCCATTTTAATTCATTCACAACCATTTTATTTAGCTCGACACATTCCATGCTTGTATACTACTAGCCATTACCAAATTAATTCAATGCAAGCTTTTATTTAATGGTCTACCCTTCCTTCTTGAAGTCGAGCTTCTATAAATTTTAAACTTATGTTAATTTACTTTAATCTAGTCCAACTTCAAAACTTAAGCTCACTTTATTTGCACAATAAATTTTCCTTTTCAATTTAACTTGGTTCTATTTCAATCAAATCTCATTTCAATTTACAAATTTATTTGATTAGTTATTATAAATTTAATTTCCAAATTCAATTCATTAACGACTCATTTAACTAATTACAAGGCCATTTTCCATTTATTTCTACCATCTTGAACTTAATTTGCAATTCAAACCATTTCTGTTTCAATCCAACTTCCTTTTTATTCGACAATATTCTAATTGTATTCAATTTACTAACAATTCATGTCAAATTTAATTTATAACTCAAGTTTTCATTTTCAAACTCCATTAATAACTCCCAATTCATCTTCAATTTAACCAATTTAAATCTTATTAATATACTCACTTAACTAATTTATTTAGCTAACTAGCTTACTCCTTTACTTTAAAACTTTAGAAATACTTTTAAATTTACATAATACTATTAAAATGGATTTTTATAAAAATACTTCTTATAACTCGATGTCTCAACCAGTCCATCCTTGTTCTCACAGAAATTCGGTCATACGTTGATCAGGTATAGGACTGAAAATCTATAAGTACTTAGCAGACCCGTTTTCAACATCCAGTGAAAATAATGGGAAAATAATTTTATTGAAAATACCGAAAACATTTTTTTTTCAAAACAGAGGAAATATCTTTGTTGAGAATGCTCTGGAAATCATCACCCTCATCCATGGTCGCAGTTACATCCTGCGTTACGTTGCCATCGCAGCAAAAGTCCATGTAATTGTAGGCACTCCACGCCCCTCGATTACGCCATGGAACCCATAACAGATCGCAGTTACATTTCAGGGTTACGTTGCCATCACAGCAAAAGTTCATGTAACTATAGGCATCAGCGCCCTCGATTTTCGCTGTCAAAAATGAAACTTCTCCACTCCCACATAGGTCGTAGTCTACCGATGTAAAATCAAATGCAGACTGTTGGCTCTCAGCGGCACACACGACTTTCGCTATGTTACCATAGGTCGCAGTCTTCCGATATAAAATCAAACGCAGACTGTTGGCTCTCAGCGGCATAACTTTCACTATCTTACCATAGGTCGCAGTCTACCGATATCAAATCAAACGTAGACTGTTGGCCCTCAGCAGCACACACGACTTTCGCTATAGTCTGCAGTAGATCGCAGTGACATCGAGTTACACTGTCGTCACAGGATGATCCAAATGCCTCTATAGGCATCAGCGCCCTTGACTTTCGCTACACACTACTCATAATCGTCAGGAACTAGTTTTGTCTGGACACCTCACATGATCAACTTTAGAATCCCCCCTTAGGGTTCAAGGCCGTACTAACCTATGACACTCCTGAGAAGTTCATTTCAAGGGAGCGCCTTTTTCCCCAGAGCCATTTTCAAAACACTTTATACTATACACATATAGTATCTTCCAAATCATACATCTAGTATGATTCTCAAATAAATCTCCTTTCTCAAAATCGATTATCCCAAAATCGATAATTCTCAAACAAGGCTTTCCAAATCCAATATTGATTTTACCCAAAAATCAAAAGCCTTTCCAAATCCAAAGGTTCCCAAAACCTTTTCCAAAATCCTCATAAGATCCTTTATATATATATGTAGATATATATAAATTTTTTCTTTAAAACTTTGGATCATTTTAAACTTGTATAAAACTCCTTATACTTCAAACACTTTCAAAATCCATTTCTTCTGGCAATAGATTCAACAAGGGGAGATTTTTCTTATATTAAAATATATAACTTTGTTTATTCAAAATCAAATGTTAAAATTTGTTTACTTTAAAAAGTCACTTACCATTTTACTTACTTCCATAAAGTAAATTTTTACCATAGAAATACCCAATTTCCACTTTACTTCATCATATGTTTCACAAAATATACCTTTCATTTCAAAAAATATTTCACATTTCTATCCACAAATTTCCAATATCAATTTCATTCAAATCCATACGATGTACACATATCATCCGCACGCTATACCAATTTGATTGCTCACTCGATCACACAATTTCACTTCTGAACTAGTATCGTCCACCCGACTTCCTAGTGCGGACACAGATCTGGTTTCTTGATCAGAAACCTTCATTCTCCTTGCATAGCCTAGCTATGACAGAGAATATCCAGAATCAATCAACAATCCATATCTAGATTCGCCCTCGAAAATCGAGTGAAAAATCTCAACTCGAATCGATAAACTATCTCGAAATTCTATGCTCGAATCCGAATCAAACCACTATACGAATAGAATAATATACATACATCCACGTATCTATCCTTGTTGATTTATTAGACAAAACAGTTCACTTTCTATTCACATTCACTTTAATTTTCATTCACTTATTTATAATTGCTTCAATCCCATTTGGATTATCATTTTAATTCTTATCTCAATTGGGTAATTTAATCATTAATAGTTTGCACTCCGATCGGCTTCAATTTAGAAAATAGCTTGAAAAGTTTAAAATAGATAAATCGTTGAAAAATAATTATTAGTCTGTAACATAGCTATAAAATAGTTAAGTAACTATAAAATAGTTGGAAAATAGTCAAATAGTTGTAGAAATTTTTAAATAATTGTAAAATAGTAATTAATTTGTAAAATAGTTGAAAAATAGTAATTAGTTTATAAAACAGTTGAAAAATTGTTAAATAGTTCCAAATATAATTGTAAAATAAATATAAAATAATTTGGCTTTTAAAAAAAAGATTTTTATATAGTAAATAGGTTGGGAAAATAGATTTATATTAAAACAATTTATTCTGAAAACAGTCCAGAGCCAAATTGTTCAATTTCCAAATCAGGTTGTCTATTTAAACTTATTTAACTTCCTCTAAGTTAAATTCAATTTACTCAGTCCAGTCAAATTTACACAATTTGAATTTCCATTCAAATTTATACTTCAGATTAATAACCTTTCCACTTAAGTTTAAAACTTACTTCACTTTGGGTTTCACATCACATTCCAAGGAAAATTCAAAACTCAACTTTAGAGTTTATTTCATGTTTATTTACTTTACACACCAGGTTTCCTTTAAATTTTATACCACCTTAGGATTTAAATTCAAACAAATTTATTTAAAATTTTCAAACGACTCTTGTTGAATCAAGCTCTATCATTCAAATAATATTAAATAACATTATTTATTATTTCTTCATTACTTTGAAACAAAATTTTCAGATCAACTTCATTTCCAATTTATAAGTCATTCTTGCCTAAATTTTTTACTTCTTTAAAACATTTCATTTTAGTTACTTGTTAATTATTAAACACAACAATCATTTATGATAATAACCGAAATTACCATACCTGAAACCATTCGTTATCATCTTATTCTAAAACTCTTCCCCAATTCAAGATTTTAATTGCAGTTTGAATCCATTTCAAACTTATCTTTATTCAATTTCAGTTTGGTTGTATTATATTACTTCTTAATTTAATTCCAATAATTTAACAACCAATCACCTTAATAATAAAAGGAAATATTGCTTTATATATCAAAATATATTCTTATATAAAATCATTTAAAATCTTTATATAAGAAAACAACAAGTACGCTCTCATATATACATATATACTCAACTCATCCTAGGGTACCATTGACCATATCCTTAATGAGTAATCCCACTAGAACCAAGGTTCTCGCTTAACCTTCAGCTCTGATATCAACTGCGACGACCCGGAATTTTCGATCACGAAAATTCCTGATAGGTAGGAAAAAGAAGAAAGAGATAGAAGAATAAGAAGAACAGAAACACCAACATCTCTCATTCGCAGCGGATAAAATATAATAACAAATAATAACAGTTATATAAAGGAAAACTGTACTTGTCAAATTTCACTTTAATACATCAGAGTTACACATATATATAGACACTGGATATACACAATCATCATGTCTCAGATATACAACAATATAATACAACAGAGACACTCCATACGTTCTTGCCATCCAACTCGCCTCCTGAGCTCCAGAATGATCTTACCTGAAAATTTATAATACTCGGTCTGACCCGAGCATTACATCAAAGTAACCCTCGGGTCAGGCAGGAAACCGGCATGAGTAAACTCAACTAACATGAAATACCAAGGCATAAAACTTATATAAAACCCGGGGTAACTCGTATCAATTTACAAATTCACAATTTGTTATAGACATCACTTATTTCACACATCAATTTTCCAAGTACCAAAATTTAGATTAAATAGTCCAATTCACTTAAACAATTTCGTTCCAGCCTATTGATTTCACATATCAATCTATAAAAATTCGAAGTAGATTTGGGTATTTTCTAATACCCGACCCCGGTCTCTTCGAGTCTCATGTCATCCTAACCCAAGTTCCCAAATGAAATACAATTCAAACTTAAAATACAGGATGTCCCTTTACACAACAATTCATCATTTATAGATCACCATAATATCATGTCCGCTCAAACATATGATACTACCAACCATTTCATATCACAGATATCAACTCATTCAAGGCATCCAATATCATGCAATCATCTATAAGCAAACTTGATCACTTCTACAATAAATTTAATCACTTCTAGTTGAATTACTAACCTTAATCACTTAGATTCCTTCACTTGACATTAATTAATTTCAAATCAATTAATTAATCTTCCCTTTATTATCCATCTTAATTAATCACCTTGGATTAATTATCCTTTAATTACATTCAAGTAATTATCTTTAATTAATTACATAAATTAATTATTCTTAACCAAAATCAGTAATTAATCTTTAATTACTTCATAATTTAATTAACTATAATTAATTACATTAATCCTTAGTTACTTATATTAATTAAGTTCTCATAAATCACTTATAATTGATTAATTAATCTTAATTAATCAACCCTTAATTACATCATTAATTATATAAATTAATGATTCCTAATTACATTTTAATTTAACCAAATCTAAATTAATTACATTAAGTAATTAATCATTAATTAAACCACAAATATTAATCAATCTTGATTAATCTCAACAGTAATTAACTACCTATTTATTTACTTCATTAAATAAATTAATTACTCATTCTATAAAAGAAATTTAAAACCAAATTCTTTTTTAAATTCAAATCAATTTAAAAATGCACTTCAACATTCCAGTTGTTAAAACAATTTAAATTTAAAAACTTTATTTGTTTAATACTGAGATTCACTAACTTGAATTCCAGATTTAACTTTGATTGAAAACTTGTTTTAAATCTCTACTTTACACTTTAACTTCAGTTTTTAAAAATCACTTTCATTTCTTTCCAATTCATTCTTATTTTTTTATATAATTATTTCACTTCCAAAATTTACTCTTATATTTCTTCCAAAAATCCAATTCTAAACATTTTAAGAATGACCCAGTGTAGCGAAATATATTCAAGCAAACCATAGTATTCAATATTCCAATTATCAATATAATTCATTGTAGAATATCAAATATTCATAACACAGAATATTAAACAATCTAAATAATTTTGAGGAATCCAGTTGGATCTGTCCAACCTGTTTCGCTGCGTCTACAGATGTTAGCACAATACCAATTTCACTTCGAGGTGGAATATCGCGGTATATAGGATGTATATAATATCATCCGCTATTATGCGGCGCATAATAGCTCATCCGCTATATAATGTGGGAAATCAATCACTCCAATACATACTATATACTATTATATAATATAGCACATCAAATCAATTCAATCATCCAACCAATTATTTAAATTTAACGATTTAAATTTAAATAGCAACCAGATGAGTGAGATTAACTCACCTTTGACTTTTCAATTTGCAGTCCACTTCAATCTTGTCTTGGTTTCTCGATTGACCTTGAATAAATAATTTATATGATTTTATTAATATTTGAAATAAAATCGAACCATTTAAATACCATTTAATAATTTAATAAAATCGTAGTTTATTTTTAAACTAACTCCCTTTGTAATAAAATATTTTTAGTGACTAAAATAATTAAACAAGTTTATTAAACAAATTAATCACCATATACATTATTTCTAAAACAACTAGAAGATTAAAATGTATACTAATTTTATTTTTGTAAGCTTCTTATATATATTTATAAAAATAAGCTGTAGGTTTTTAAATAATCTAACCTTTCCATAAATTCCTATCTCTTCCAAAATTATATGTATTTTACTATTTTTACCTATATATATATATATATATATTAAATTAGGATTAACTTAAATTATTTTAAAAATTGCTTAGTATTTACAATTTTTTTCTGTTTCTGCATATAAAAATCTACATATATGTTTCTGTTCTTATATATATATATATATATATACACACACAAATTGGATTAAACTCGAGTAGAAAATATACCTCACTGCGTCCCACTACTCATGCCCCCAGGATCTCCGAACATCAATCATCCAGTCACCATCTCCACGCACAAAACATCGTCATTCTCGACACCCTCACCAAAATTCTGACAGCATCTCAAAACCGAACTACACACTCTAGCACCCACAATCCTCCGCCTCACAAGGATATTCCTCCCATCAGAGCCTGTGCACTTACTGAGTAAGATCCTTACGCACGCGAGCGCACGAACCACGAATCCAGATTTGCGATTTGAATCGATGGAGGAATCATCGGCTACCTCGAACACGCTCGATCGCGACAAGGCTAGGTCGCCACGCGATTCAAAGAACTTGTCGACGAATCACCGACCTCTACCAAAAACCTAAATCAAGACTCCACAGCCCCAATCACAAGACAACTCTCCTCCCTATCTCAGCGCACGTGAGTGCGAGCGATTCTACTCCATGATGGACTTCGAATTCTCATAGGAAGAATGAAATTTGGGGTGAAATTATGCGGCGATCTCCCCATATGAATTGCGTGAGGAAAGAACTTCATGCTCGAATTGAATTCGAGATTCGTTTGAATCGAAATATTTTTTTAACTGAAGAAGAGGCTTCGGCCATTGATTTAAAAAAAATGGAAGAAGGGGATTTCGTTGTGAAGAAAGGAGCGGTGCTTCCTGTTTGAAGAAAAAGGAGGTATACGGGGAGACAAGAGAAGACGTTAGCTTGCTCGAGTTAACAAGCTACAGTGTTTTGAAATGAGATGAAAAAGTTTTAATATTGAAAGAAAGTAGGCTGCTGTGTTGCCTTAGGGTAAAAATATGTTTTAATTTAAATTCAAATTCAAATTATCTCGACAAGCGCAACACGAAATTTTGACTTCCTATCGAGGCGTGCTGCTAGACGTTCATAATGCTATACCCCTATTCCGAACGCAATGGAAAAGGTTTCGAGCCCTAATTCGATTGTATGGAGAAGATAGCCTTTTGAACCTAGTTATCATATTAAATTTTCGATATGACATTCAGCGCGTTTATATGTAGTACGCTCACACAATAACTCCAAACACTACGAACATTGAAATCCGATTATAATACAATATTACGGACCCAATGGAACTGATTTCGTCGAAATCCGAGACTGTGCCTCGGAAGGCTATTTTTAAATATCGATTTAAACGATATATTTTTAAAACTTAATAAAACGCTTCCAAATTCAGTTTTAACACTTGTACTATCTTCAATACTATCAATATAAATTTTACAAGCCTTCAAATTATTTTTAATAGGGTTAAAACTAAAGATTCAATAATTTACCCATTTTTGTTTATTAAATCTAATAAATTAATTGCTAAATAATAATAGCATTTGAATTCAAGTTAAAAATTAACTTTTAAATATTTAAAATCAATTAAACATTTCGATTTCAATCGTCCAAAAATTTCGGGTCGTCACAGACTTGGTATGTAGTAATGTAGGCATACAACACTCGCCAGGCTATAGTCTAACTTTCTCAATATTTTCCCTTTTTTTTCATCATTAGGTTGATGGACACTGATGCATTATATAGAGTGGCTCTTGAAGGTGTGGGTGATGATGGCATTAGTTATGTTATAGACTAGTATATAAATAATCATCTAACATTGACACTGATTTATTATGTGTATTTGAACTTGGTTTGGATCGGATTTAATGATATTTTACTATGTACATTGAATCGATTATTTTGAAACAAAGTGATATTTGGTTATATTTTATGTTGTGACCTTCCACTACATGTTCAAAATGAGATGGATATAATATATTTATTGTTTGTCTCTTGTTATCAATCAACAATGACATGTTGCTTTTAGTTTTGCGTTTTACACATTTGGAGTCGTATTACATCGTAAGGTCGAAAATAGTGGGTTGTTACAACAGAGTTGGGAAAAAATTTTAACAAAAAAATAAAATAGATTGAATTTTAGTCCAAATGCAGAGGAAGCATGTATCTGTAAGAAAGAACTATAAAGGTACTAAAATATTTTTAAAACTATAAGTAAATAACAAACTGATGATTATTAACAATATACCCATGTAAAAATCATTTTAGTTCGATTGTTTAATTCTTGACGGAGGATTTGAAGAGTCATCTTTTATAATCAGTATAAAAGAATGTTTGGAATGTCCCAAATGATATAAATAGAAATCATATTAAAATGTTTTAATGTGGAGAATATAAGATGGATTCCTTATGCATCAACAATAGTAATTATCACATGTGCTATATAGTCCAATATATCATACTTTATGCATTTGATACATTAAGTGGATATCGGATCTGAATTGAGATCACTAAGTGTTTAGTTAGAGAATTTTCGATTATTTACGAATACTATGTAATTGTTTACAAAAACAACGAACTCCTTATAAAGGAGTATTCAGACATGAACTTCATAAGCAATATCAAGCATAGTATGACAATACTAAATTCATGTTGATACCATTGCTAAGGTGCTTTAAGTTGGAATTGTTCCAAATGAAAGGTTGTGGTTGGTTCAACCAAAAGGCTAAGTTCATTGTCTTGAATGGTGTCGCAATAAAAGCTATATGTTTGTTTGTATGTATGTATGTATGTGTAATGCATAATTTATGAATTAACTACGAGCTAATCCAAATACTGAGAATCACATAACATTGTTATATGATAACAATATCAAGATCACAAATGAATCTAAAGCTTACTAGAAGTCGAAAATCATACCTTAAAAGGTTCCACAAAATAATGGCATTTTAATAGTGTTGGAGAGAGTTGATCGACAAAGTAGATTCTTAAGACAATATAGCATATCTATTCACTAAGGAACTACCTCGATTAGTTTTGAGAAAACTACCCGAAGGAATATGAATATGATTCCATAATTGACCCCAAGTGCAAGTAGGAGATTAATAGAGTCAGGGTTATGCCCTAGGGTTAATTATGTAATTTGTCACATATATCCAACTTTGTGACCGATCTTGTTCCTAAACAAAGATTTCTGATTTCTATTATATAATTTTTTATATATGATTAATAAAGTAATTAGTTTTAAATATATAAATAAGAACCTTTAATGAAATGTTATGTGATTGTAGTGACAAATAGTTGCAATTGTGAGTAATTAATTATAATATAAAATATCGTTTTACTTTAAATATTCCTGTTCAAGATGTTTCAAGAAAGGATATGATATATCAGTTGAGACCACAGGATGTAACGCTCTTCGATTGTTGAACAGTGTATTACTCCTGGCAAGTAGGAGAACCAAGGGTCTACGTACTGGTAGTTATTGGATAACTATAGAATGGCTCATATAAGAGTTTGTTATTGGATGATAATTATTATCCCGCCTTTTGGCAAGGCCGCGATACCAAAAGATTGATCGAAAAACCAAAGATAGTTTGTCTCAAAGATTGGTTATACACTGCTTCGCTATGGATATCGATGAATTTTTTCCGAGTCCGGATCGGGCCACAATCGACCAGACACGACAAGCAAGATCATAAAAGCCAGTGTTTCAGATTTTAGGATAATCGGAGTTCATATAAACGAGATATAATCGATGCAAGTTAGCTAAAATACGCTGTTCGTATCCATCAAATGGTTGAGGAGATGTCCATTTCGAATCCATCGGGTTTGTATCCATCGGGCTGGCATTGCCTCAGTATGTTCGCATCCATTAAGTTTAGAGCAGTTCGAATCCATCGTTCGCATCCATCAGGAAATCATGCATCGGTGCACTCTACTTCGAATCGATCACTCTCGTATCCCTCGCCGCGTCACAGCTCGCGTCGATCTACTTCGTATCCATCCACAAGCACTCTTTCATATCGATCGGTTTCATATTCATCAGCAGATAGTACGCTTTGTATCGGTCATGCAATGCCAAATTCGTATCCGTCGAGGAGGCACTTGGTCGAATCCATCAGAGAACCTTGGTTCGTATCCATCAGTTGTTCTCACTTCGTATCCATCCCAAATACGCTTGTTCGTATCGATCGAATGGAGACAACTTCCGTCGATGCGAACAAGGCCACCTCCATCTATACGAAGTGGGCACGCTGCAAACCGATGCGAAGTACACATTATTAGTGGATTCGAGCTATGCAACGGTCATCAATACAAACTAGGTGAAACTCATGGAGTCGAAATGGTCAACTCAGAGCAAAAGATGGATCGATGCGAGATGTGTGCGCCACGTCGTCTCGAAGACACATGCATCCATCGATTCGAAGGCATGGATTCGAAGTGATCGACTCGAAGCGAACAGCCAACCCAGAAACTCCAACTCGTATCGATCATATCTCACAAACGAGAAGTCCAAATGCTACGAAATTTTCAGGGGAGCTTACGTACAAGGGAAAGAATGTTCCTGCCAAGTTTCGGCTCGATTGGATCATTTTTTGATGGATACTGTTATCCAGCTTTTTGACAAAGCCGTGATACCAAAAGATCGGTCAAAAACAAAAGACAGTTCGTCTCAGAGATTGGTTGTACTTCACTTCGTTATGGATATCGATGAATTTTGTTCGAGTCCAGATTGAGCTGCAATTGATGGGACATGACTAGCAAAGGCACAAGAGCCAACTTTCAAATTTCAAGTCAATCCGAGTTCGTATGCTCAAGTTACGATGGATTCGACCCTATGGATTCAACCCTATCGAGTCGACCCTATGGATTCGACCCTATTGATTCAATCCTATGGATTCGACCCTATGGATTCGACCCTATCGATTCGACCCAATGGATTCGACCCTATCGATTTGACCCTATTGGTTCAACCCTATGGATTCGACCCTATCGATTCGACCCTATGGATTGGATCCTATCGATTCAACCCTATCGATTCAACCCTATGGATTCGACCCTATGGATTCGACCCTGTCGATTCGACCCTATGGATTCGACCCTATCGATTCGACCCTAAGGAATCGATTCGAACAAAGCTTGTTAACCGGAAGCGCAATCTTGAATCGATCATAACTCGAGATCTGTAAGTCCAAATGCTATGAAATTTTCACAGGAGCTTATATACATGTTGAAGAATGCCTATACCAAATTTCACCTCGATTGGATGCTTTCTTGATCGATTCGAACCATGGGTCGAATCGATCCCAAAGTGGGCCCGGATTTCCAGAATTCGGCCGTATGGGCCCCCTCACGTGCCAGAAGCGGTCCCCCCGGATTTTAGACGAAATATCAGCCTTCTGCAGCTATAAATAAAGCCTCAGGTCATTCAGAAAAGGGGATCGGAATTCTAAAGCGCCAAGACTCTACCAGATTCAATTCTACACCCTATCATCGTTGTTGCATTCGAATTTCAGAGCTATAATCCATGGTAACTTGCTGTAACCACTGTAATCACCAAGAGAATAATCAATAAAGATAGAAAACTTCAAAGTGGACGTAGGCAGGATCGCCGAACCACTATAAATACTGTGTCGTTTACTTTTTTTCTGCTATTTCTATTGAATGTTCATCATTTTTGTTATCTACAAATTTGTTATTTGTGACTGCGAATGGGTGCTTTCAGACTATTGGGTGTTTGTGGTCAATTTTGACGCAAACATTTTGGTGCTTTCATCGAGAACCGCTGATTCAGGATAATTTGAATTTGAAGGCTTAAAGATTTAGATCTAAGAACCATGACGAGACAATCGAGTAGAAGGCCAAGGCCAGAGAGAAGTGAACACCAAGGAAGTCAAGAGGCTCCTTTAGGAGCGAATCAAGCATCGATCTTCATCACTAGGGATGAGATGGAGAAAATGATGAAGAAATAGGAGGAGCTGAGCCAAAGTTTGTTCCAACAGATAGGACAACTTGGAGCACAGAATAGAGAAGCGAATGGAGTTCAAAACGGAGCAGGACCATCCGGTGTAGCACCTGAACTAGGGGACGTGTACATGGAGAATGTTGATCCAATCCCTGAGAGAGAGAGATGCATCTACCCAAGCTAGGAGTAGCAGAGGAGTTAACGCTCAGTAAAGGGGGCAAATCCTAGAATTCCCTCGTGAACTCGGGGGGCAGGTTGAAAGTAATGAACGAAGATTGCATCTCGGTGACAACGAAAGATTGGCGGAGATGGTTAGAAGAGCTATGAGAGGCAGTTTGGTAAATAAAGATTTGGAGGATGTTAATAGGAGTCCTTTTACTCCAGCAATCAGACGAGCTAGGAACCCACTGGATTTCAAGTTACCATCATTAGACATGTATGACGGGAGAACAGACCCCACGGTTCATCTAACGAAGTATATGAGACAAATGGAAGTGCTGGGGGCATCAGAGGAGGTTATGGCCCGGTGCTTTCCATTGTACTTGACGGATATTGCAGCATTGTGGTTTAGACAATTGGAGAATGGATCCATTGGAACGTGGAATGGTTTAATTAAGAGATTTATGAGGCAATTCAGGGTTCACATTACAAGACCCAAGAATGTGATGACTTTGGCAACCCTAAAGCAGAAAGCCGGAGAGACCTTGAGGAGTTATCTAGCGCGATTCAATGCAGCAGCAGCTTCGGTGGATCGAGCAGATCCATCTATGGTGGTGACGGCAGCTGTGTCCAGAGTAGATGACGGCACAGAGTTCAAAAACTCATTGACTAAAGATCTACCCGTGGATCTAGAGGAATTCTACAACGAGGAAGAAAAGTTTTTACGATTAGAGGATGCGAATGCAGAAAGAGAAGAAGGAGAGGGAATAGAAGTTTATGTGCTTAAAGACTAAAAGCGTTTCGAAAAGGACCCAGACAAGGATAAAGGAAAACGAAAGGCTGAGGATTATAACGACAAGTCAAAGCGGCAACGGAGGGAGCCACGATTCACCACTTACACCGAGCTGAATGAGAGTCTTTTAGCGAATTTATCAGGATACCAAAGAGCAGGTTCCGTATCGTAGACCGATGCGAAGGGATCCAACTTCTGACGAAAGGAGATCGTATAAGTTTTGTGTATTTCATGAATTAAATGGTCATAACACTAATGATTGTAGGCATCTGAAGGACGAGGTGGAAGGGCATATCAGGAACAATATGCTCCTTCAATATGTGAGGAGGCGAGCTTCAACGGTGGAGCCGGAGCGACCACCGTCTACATCAGCCCTGCGTGGCCCTGAACCGGGACACCGTTTGATCATCAATTGATTGAAATAACGATGGACAAGTCGTAAGCTTCCCACTAACGCAATTAAACCATTTACACATGTACGAGATCGCGAACGATCTCCAGGCATGCTCTGAATGATCATTGACCGTTTCGTAGTGGGAACTTACACTTTGACATCCTTACTTTGCTTTTGTTTCATTTTGATTTGGACATTTAGACTTGGTTTGTTTGGACATTTCTGTTTTAAAATTCATCTATTGAATAGATATTTGATCCTGATAATTCTAAAATGGCTAAGCTACTTACACATGTAAGGGGTCGCGAACGGTCCTTAGGCATGCTCTGAGATAGCGATAAACCGCCCTGACAAACGATCCAGGGACCCACGCGAACGTGAGCCTGGTATCGATAATACCAAGCCCTCCCGGGCATACTTTCTCGCCCTGAACGGCACCCGACTTCGAACAGTCACAACTCGCCACGAACGGCACCCGACCTCGAACGGTCAAAAAACGCCTCGAACGGCACACGATCGCGAACGGTCACAACTCGCCTCGAACAGGCACTACTCGCCTCGAACAGGCACGACTCGCCCCGAACGGCACAACTCATGTCACCTCAAATGGCTCGATCGCGAACGGTCGTCATTTGAGGTCCGCCACTTGAATGCACACGGTCGCACTTCACCTCAAATGGCTTGATCCCGAACGATCGTCATTTGAAGTCAGGCGCTTGAACATGAACGGTCGCACTTCATCTCAAATATCTTGATCCCGAACGGTCGTTATTTGAGGTCACATAAAACTATAACTTCCTTTGCAGGACATCAACAGGATATGAACGTCCAGCTCATGGCATTACAAAACACGCCTTCCTACCGCAAGGCATGTTTCGGGGGGCAAATGTTATCCCGCTTTTTGACAAAGCCGTGATACCAAAAGATCGGTCAAAAACAAAAGACAGTTCGTCTCAGAGATTGGTTGTACTTCACTTCGCTATGGATATCGATGAATTTTGTCTGAGTCCAGATTGAGCTGCAATTGATGGGACATGACTAGCAAAGCCAGGAGATCCAACGTTTCAAATTTCAAGTCAATCCAAGTCCGTATGCTCAAGTTATGATGGATTTGACCCTATGGATTCGACCCTATCGAGTCAATCCTATGGATTCGACCCTATCAATTCGACCATATGGATTCGACCCTATGGATTCCACCCTATGGATTCGACCCTATCGATTCGACCCTATGGATTCGACCCTATCGATTCAACCCTATCGTTCAACCCTATGGATTCGACCCTGTCGATTCGACCCTATGGATTCGACCCTATCGATTCGACCCTAAGGAATCGCTTCGAATAAAGCTTGTTGACCGGAAGCGCAATCTTGAATCGATCATAACTCGAGATCTACAAGTCCAAATGCTATGAAATTTTCACAGGAGCTTATATACATGTTGAAGAATGCCCACACCAAATTTCAACTCGATTGGATGCTTTCTTGATCGATTCGAACCAAGGGTCGAATCGATCCCAAAGTGGGTTCGAATTTCCAGAATTCGACCGTCTGGGCCCCCTCACGTGCCAAAAGCGGTCCCCCCAGATTTTAGGCGAAATATCAGCCTTCTGCAGCTATAAATAGAGCCTCAGGTCATTCAGAAAAGGGGATCGGAATTCTGAAGCGCCAAGACTCTACCGGATTCAATTCTACACTCTATCATCGTTGTTGCATTCGAGTTTCAGAGCTATAATCCATGGTAACTTGCTGTAACCACTATAATCACCAAGAGAATAATCAATAAAGATAGAAAACTTCAAAGTGGACGTAGGCAAGATCGCCGAACCACTATAAATCCTGTGTCGTTTACTTGTTTTCTGCTGTTTCTGTTGAATGTTCATCATTTTTGTTATCTACAAATTTGTTATTTGTGACTGCGAACGGGTGCTTTCACGACTATTGGGTGTTTGTGGTCAATTTTGACGCAAACAGATACGAAATCATTTCGGCCATTGGACGTCCAGACTCTGAAGCCCCCGGAAGTTTTAGCGCGATCTCAACCTCCTACGCCTATAAATAGCCCCCTGAAGCCTACAGAGAAGGGATCTTTCGGCCATTGGACGTCCAGACTATGCCTGATTCAATTCTACGCTTCACTACCACTATTGTAATCAAACTTCAAAGCTATTATCAACTGTAATCGACTGTAATTGATTGAAATCATCAAATGAATCAATAAAGTCACCAACTTCAGAGTGGACGTAAGAAAGATCATCGAACCACTATAAACCTGTGTTTGTGATTGTTATTTCTGAATTGCTGTGCTTGATATTGCTTAGATCTGATATTTGTGTTGAATATTGCTGATTTGTGTTTATATACGGGTGCTTTCACGATATTGGGGTTTCTGACCATTTTTGGTGCAAACACTTTGGTGCTTTCACTGACAAGGCTAACTCAGGAGTTCTATCAATTGAGAGTTGAATCAGAGAGTTTGGGGATTCAGATCCGAAGAGTTATGATGAGGCAATCGAGTAAAAGACAAAGACCAGAGAGAAGTCGACATGAAGGAAGTTAAGAGGCTTCCTCCGGAACGAACCAAACTTCAGTCTTCGTCACCAGGGACGAGATGGAGACGATGATGAAGAGGCAAGAAGAGCTGATCTAGAGCTTATTTCAACAGATTGTGCAACTTAGAGCACAGAATCGAGGGGCTGATGGAGTTCAGAATGAAGCAGGACCATCCGGCGTAGCACTTGGATTAGGGGGCACACACTTGGAGCATGTTGATCCAATCCCAGAGAGAGATTGGGGCATCTGAGCAACCTGGTGGTTGTAAAGGAATGAACGCTTAGCCAATGGCAGGTAAAATTCCCTCGTGAACTCGGGGGGCAAGTCGAAAGCGATGAACAAGTCGCAAACCTCTCACTAACACGGTTAAATCAGTTACACATGTACGAGATCGCGCACGATCCATAGGCATGCTTTGAATGACTACTGACCGCACCATAGTAAGAGTTTACGCTTTGACATCCTCGTCTTGCTCTTTCTTTGACTTTGATTTGAACATTCCTGTTGTGTAATTCGTATGATCATTGCTTTGATATCTGCAATTCTACGAAAGAATTCACTTGTATGCCCGATGGATCATGAACGGTCCACGAACGCCTCTTGTATGGCGATGAATCGCCAAAGTCTTTGATTCAGAAACTCCCCCGAACGTAAACCTGACATCGATAATACTAAGTCCCCCCGGGCACACCAATTCGTCTCGAACGGCACACGATCGTGAACGATCACAATTCGCCTCGAACGGCACACGATCACGAACGATCATAATCCGCTTCGAACGGCACACGAACGCGAACGATCACAATTCGCCTCGAACAACACCCGACCTCGAACAATCACAATTCGCTTCGAACGACACCCGACTCGAACGTTCATAATTCGGCTCGAATGGTACCCGACCTCGAACGGTCACAATTCGCCTCGAACGGCACCCGACCTCGAACAGTCACAATTTGCCTCGAACGACACACGACCTCAAACAGCACCCGACCTCGAACGGTCACAATTTGCCTCGAACGGCACCCGACGTCGAACGGTCACCATGCGCCTCGAACGGTGCCTGACCTCGAACGGTCGTAATTCGCCACGAACGGCATTTGACCGCGAATGGTCCCGTTTCACCTTCAATGGCATACGATCCCGAGCGATCATCATTTGAGGTCATATGAAATTATCAAGTTCTTTACAGGTTGTTGATAGGATATGAAAATCCAGCTTATGGCATTACAAAACACACCTTCCTACCGCAAGGCATGTTTTGGAGGGCAAATGATATCCCGCCTTTTGCCAATGCCGCGATGCCAAAAGATTGATCGAAAAACCAAAGATAGTTTGTCTAAAAGATTGGTTATACACTGCTTCGCTATGGATATCGACGAATTTTGTTCGAGTCTGGACCGGGCCACAATTGAACAGACACGACAAGCAAGATCATAAAAGCCAGTGTTTCAAATTTCAAGTTAATCGGAGTTCATATGAACGAGATACGATCGATGCAAGTTAGCTAAAGTACGTTGTTCGTATCCATCAAATAGTTGAGGAGATGTCCATTTCGAATCCATCGGGTTTGTATCCATCGGGCTGGCATCGCCTCAGTATGTTCGCATCCATTGAGTTTAGAGCAGTTCGAATCCATCAGGAAATCATGCATCGGTGCAACCTACTTCGAATCGATCACTGTCGTATCCATCGCTGCGACGCAGCTTGCATCGATCTACTTCGTATCCATCCATAAGCTTTCGTTCGTATCGATTGGTTTCGTATCCATCAGTAGATAGTATGCTTCGTATCGGCCATTCAATGCCAAATTTGTATCCATCGAGGAGGCACTTGGTCGAATCCATCAGAGAACCTTAGTTCATATCCATCAGTTGTTCTCACTTCGTATCCATCCCAAATATGCTTGTTCGTATCGATCGAATGGAGACAACTTCCATCGATGCGAACAAGGCCACCTCCATTGATACGAAGTGGGCACGTTGCAAACCGATGCGAAGTACACGTTATTGGTGGATTTGAGCTATGCAACGGTCATCGATACAAACGAGGTGAAACTCATGGAGTCGAAAAGGTCAACTAGGAGCAAAAGATGGACTGCCACGTTGTCTCGAAGACACATGCATCCATCAATTAGAAGGCATGGATTTGAAGTGATCGACTCGAAGCGAACAGCCAGCCCAGAAACTCCAACTCGTATCGATCATATCTCCCAAACCAGAAGTCCAAATGCTATGAAATTTTCAGGGGAGCTTACGTACAAGGTAAAGAATGTTCCTGCCAAGTTACAACTCAATTGGATCATTTTTTTTATGGATATGAAATCATTTCGTATCGATCACAGATCGAGTCGAAACTTGGTGGGGTCGGTCGCGTGGGCCCACTCACGTGCCAGAAAAAGTCTCCCAAAGTTTGAGCACGATCTCAGCCTTCTACGCCTATAAATAGCCCCTGAACCCTACAAAGATGGGATCTTTCGGCCATTGGACGTCCAGACTCTACCGGATTCAATTCTACGCTTCACTACCACTGTTGTAATCAAGCTTCAGAGCTATTATCAACAGTAATCCGCTGTAATTGATTGAAATCATCAAGTGAATCGATAAAGTCACCAACTTTAGAGTGGACGTAGGCAAGATCGCCGAACCACTATAAATCCTATGTTTGTGATTGTTATTTTTGAATTGCTGTGCTTGATATTGCTTAGATATGAGATTTCGGTTGAATATTGCTGATTTGTGTTTGTATATGGGTGCTTTCACGATATTGGGGTTTGTAACCATTTTTGGTGCAAACAATAATTACTCAGGTCAAATAGGAAATCTTGAAGTGATGATATTATAGAACTCCACCAAGCTAAGAATACTGGTGAGCTTCAATTTAGATACTCCACTTTTATTATAGTTAAATCATGGCATGGTATCAATCGAATGATTGTATTGGGTCTAAATTGAAGCATTCAGAGTGAAACACTATGCAATAGAGAATTGTCTCATTGGTTATAAGAGGTTAGTGTCATGGTCAACTATAGCGAACTAAAGTCAAATCTCTAGTCATAGAGGCATGATCAATTATAAATGGTATTATTGAACCAAAGACTTTGTTTATGGACTAACCAGATTGCACATGGACAATATTGAAATTTTGAAAAACACCAAATTCCATTAGTTCTAAAGTGATATAGTATTGACTAAGATAATTGGTGTAAATAATCATTACAAAAAGGTGCAGCTTAAAACTGTACAACTGGATTTTATCAAAAATGACGTATAAGCGATAAACTCGGTCAAACTATCATGCCGCTGTCTAAGGTGAATTGTGAACGTTAATATTCGAACTATGCAATATTAATAGCTGACCGAATTTACAGTTGCAAATCGCATAATAACATTGGTAGATTCTTCGAAATACCATATAATTTAGCCGATTTATAAATTTTTTATTATTAATTATTTGATGTATTTGCCACTATTTTTATTTACCTAGTATCATGAGTAATTAATTGGATATGTATATAAAAGTTATATGCGCACATGTCATATGTGTTTAATTCGGTTTAAACGTCCTTAATTATTAATTAGTTTTGGAGCATTCATTGGCATAGTAATGCCTTGTTATAGTCAACCTAAAATGAGGTAACAAGAGATAAGTTTTCAATTTAGATTGTGTGTCATGATTAAAGGAAGAGTAAATAGCGGAGAAAATATCTTTTTCTTCTTCTTGCATTTTTCTTTTTAAATGTCGCAATGGCCTTAAATTAATTTAAACTTTTTGAAAGTTCCTTTTCTTTTCTAGCCATGAAAACTCCATTACCGTAACTACATTTTAGGCTGAAAAATAGAAAAAGAAAAGAAATATGTAAAAATCTAATCAAATCAATAGTTTGTACTCTAAGCTATTTGCAAAAGCTAGAAGATTGATACAAGCTTGGATCTAGTTTAATCTACTATTCTGGCTGTGATGAATGGTGACATCCTCAAGTTATATCTATTGTTTACATTTTAATTTACATGTATCATTTCGTGGACAATTTGTAGACTGATTACATATTCGAACATGTTGTCTCACCTAGTATCTATGATTAAATTGATGTGTTTTTATTCATTAAGTAATTTTGAGTTGTAAATATTTATTTAAAAAAATTATATTTGATTTGAACATTACACACACATACTTGATTTTGTATTTTAAAAGTATTTAAAATGTATTTTAATATATCGAAATAAATTTTTTTAACTTGAATTTCTAATCTAAAACTAAAATGCAATTTTACAAAATATTTTGATTCTATATCTATGGTTGAATTGAAACTTAACATATACAATTAAAGATTGCAAATGACCTAGCAGATGGAAATGTATGAAAGACTAAATTAAAAAAGTTTGTTTTGTAAATTATTTACCAAATCAAAGTTAGATTTTTTTCTATTAACACCAAATTTCAAATCAATAGTTTAGGATTTGTCAAAAAAAAATTATATTCGAACGCCGTATAATACGAAAATATATGATATTGTATTTTAAAGGTTACTAATATCAAGGAACGGCTGCCAAGTCCTTAGAATTGGAGGATGATGGAAGGAAAGTCCCTCTCGAAAAAGTTGTGAAAATTTGGTCCCTATTTTTATTTTTTGAATAATTTATGCTACTTTTGTCCTTGATTTCAATGCTAGGCTGATTTTCTAGAAGGGGACAATTTGGTAAAAAATAACAAAACAGGGATCTAATTTACATGGATTTATTAGTAGGGACTTTTTGCGCATGAGCTTTAAGCATAGGGACCTTTGGTAAAAAACCACTACTAATATATTCTAATATATCAAAATCATTATTTTAACTTGAATTTCAAATCCAAAATTCAATAGTTTATTTTTTAAAATCTTTAGTTCTAAATCGGTGGTTGAATTGGTACATAACATATATAATTAAAGATTTAAATTGGATACAAATGATAATGAATGAAGCAGTGAATTAAAAAAGTTTGTTTTATAGATTGTTTACCAAATCAATGACAGATTTTTACTAATACTGAATTTCAAACCTAAAGATTTCTTTGTCAAACAAAAAAAAATCAAATGGAATTTTGTGTGTCTGTGTGTATATCTATATGTGTGTGTAATAGTCAACGAGGCATTCGAATAACTCGATCTAGATCTAGTAAATCATAATAAGGGAAGGAGTAGACTATGGAGAGTTTGTCTAATAATTTCCTTCAATTTAAAGCAATCTATGCCTTTAATTTTGGATCATAACATTTATAATTAAATTCATACATATTGAACTAATAATTTTAAGAGAGCAGATGTGTATATGTATGAGGAATGTGTCTTTTATAAATGTAAATCCCAAATTCTATATAGGTATACAATAACTATTAACAAGATTGACTAGAAAGTTAGAAATATATAACAATATACATAAATTGTCCCCTAGGGCATACTAGTAGCTCTTTCAATCACCCACTTGTACTTGGGGTTCCTTTGATCAGTTTCCTCTATATGGATCGACCTAGTAACCATGTGAATGGATATACTATGATTTTTACAGTCTACTCTCTCCCTTAAATTTTCCCATCGTTGATAAAGTGCCTTTATCATATTCGGAGTATGTGTCTAGACATCTTGTGAAAAATAGGTTCTCTGTGATCTGTGTCATGGCATTGTTTTCACAAAACAACGCCATTGGATTCTCAGCATTTTGAATCACTCCTAGCTTAGTTATAGAAAATTCAAACGTGTGTGTGTGTGTGTGTCTATATATATTTGTATGCATGTGTCTTTATGTATGTGTATATTTCTTTAATTGCGGAAGTATTCAAGGTGATGTGCTTAGCCTTTCGGTTGAATTATCCACTATCTCCATTTGAAACATTTCCAACTTAAATCCCTTAACTATGATTCAACATGAATTTGAAACTGGCATGCTATGTTTGATATCACTTACGAAGTTCAAGTCCGAATATTCTTTTATAATGAGTTCATTGTTTCCATAAATAGTTCTTTATATTTTTATAAATACTTGAGAATACTCTTAACTACCAACTGACGATCTTAATTCAGATTTGTTATTTGCTCGATGACCAAGTACATAGGCACAATACGACATAGTAAGTAACATAACACATACGACAATTTCTATTGTCGATGTTTAAGGAATCCATCTCACATGCTCCATCTTAAACATTTTAATATGGTTTCCATGTATATCATTTGGGATTAACTCAACATCTTTTTATATTGATTATAAAAGATTTCATTTTCAAATGTTACATTGAGAGTCAAACAAGTAAACTAAAACTGATTTTAACATGGGTACATCATTAACAGTAAGTAGTATGTTATTTACTTATAGTTTTAGAAATATTTTAGTACTTTTTAATATTTATTATTATAGGAACATGTTTCTTCTACATTTTGGCTGAAAATCTAATTATTGGATTTCTATAACAAAATATTTACTTACCATTGATGCTTGTTGAATAATATCGTCATATCATTTCCATGGGTCCTATCTGAAACCCGCAAACTTAGTTTTCTCTCGCACCGACTTCGAGACATTTTGGTTGTTATATGCAAATAATCTATTCTAAATTGTTATTTAGAATTCCTGTCTCAATATCGATGTATCAAGAATCAAAGTCTTATTAGTTGATAATTTTGCAAGTAAAATCTGAACAAACTTAAGCAAATTGACTAGTGAATCTGTTACACTTATTTCAACAGTTAAAATTTCAGAGGTTATTCTCATCAACATTGCTTGCTATATTCCAACTAAATTGGCCATCTTCTTGAAAATGCAAACTTTTGTTTGATGGACCACATCTCTTCGAGGAGAACTATAAAAATCATGTTTTGATATTTATTTGGACCCAATTTTGATTAAAAGCATTGTGCCATATGGCAGAATTTACACCGTCCGTGGTTTATTAACAATTAACGAAATTTTTATTACTTACAATTCTTATTCTCGAAATTGACAAGAAATTCATAATTTTCCTTAATGTTTAAGAATCTTTATTAGACATTCTAACGAATTATGTCCTTTTAGGCTTGGTTAATTTTATGTTTCCATATGTAATCAATTTTTATGTTAGTCTTAGGGGAATGTATCCAACCCCATTATACTACCACTAATTTATAAAAGGAATTTTATCTTTATGAACTTGTTGTTTCTAGTAAATTTTCCATAGTCCTAGAGTATATTTAGACAAATAGAATGAACTGCAAAATGATACGGATCTAGAGATTCGGCTGGCTTCAAGAATGGAAAAGTGAAGGAACTTAGCAAAATCAACATTAATTGGACTAAGTTAAATAACTTGGTACCCATCCTTCATAATTCGATCTATCCTTCATAATTTGTACATATCCTTTATAACTCGATATATACCCTTATCGCGATAATACAGGCCGGCATAACTTGGAAAAAAGGTGAAATAGTAAGGCACAACAAGTCAAAAGTCATATTACTCGGTATTAAGGAACGCACAACTCGATACCAAGTTATTACTGTTTGCATTTTGGCCACAATCTCTTGCATAGAACTTCATGCCAGAATTGGAGAATGTGCAAAGCTTATTTTAGCAATTTTCATGATGGTTTTCATATATCTAAAGGGGGGCACATAGAAAAAAAGGGGGATCTTTCTCTCCCATCTTTGTTATTTGATCCTATGTCTAAACTCTGTAAATCCTTACCCGAGTTATTTGACACTGAGTTGTGTGAACTACTTTGCACGAGCAATGTTTAATCAATAAATACATAGACATATGCTAGAGAATTTGTCGAACCACTATAAAAATTTATGTTCTTCTTTCTTCAAATCTCTTTACTTTTATAGTTTCCACTTGTTGCTTGATTGGGTGTTTGACTAATTTTTGGAGCAAACATTTTGGTTCTTTCATTGAAAAGGACTTCGATTTGAGATTTGGAGAAGATGAAGAGGCCATCTATAAGAAAGTCATTGCCGTTGGATGTCAACTAGAGCAAGGGGATGCCAAGAGGTGCCCTAAAATTAAAATCCTCCTACAATTTGCATAACTAATGAAGAGAGGGAAAGCATGATGAAAATGATGCAAGAAAGAATCATGGCTTAACATGAATAAATAATGAACGGGTTCTTCCAAAGGATAGAGTAGCAAAGGATGATCCGAGCAGCCAAGAATTAGAATAGTGGCCAGAAGGTGAAGTAGGTGCACCAGGAGATAGGGCAAAACAAGTTAGAGAAAACCATCTCCCCTCCCCCCAAGATGCCATAAGTCGGTACCGACTTATCTGAACAACTCGGTACCGATCCTTATTATTTGGTGGGCAGGATTTAGAGATGAGGAAAGGTGGAGTGTGTCATAGAAATGATGTTGAGCCACATAATGAGCTCAAAATGGAAACATACACCCATAAGGATTAAGTATTAATTCAATGAATTGGTTAAAATATTTTAAATATATAGAACTATTATAAGTTCAAATATATGTATGTATGTCTATTTATACAACTATTAAACTAAAACATGGACAACAAATACATATACGCACATATATAAAGAAAAAAATGTGTCTATTGCTATGTATATCCCGTAGCGTACATACGGTCACATTATCCAAGTAAACTTTATATATATGGCACGTTCATTATACACATATATGTATATTAGATACACGTATATTTTATAACTTATATTAATTAAATTAATACCTTTATATAAACAAACTAACTAAAATAAAGATTTCATTTGAAAATACTTTTTATTGGATCTATAATAATTTAGACTTTATAGGCCTGATAAGATCTAAAATGGATTTTTTTGAATTCACCTATTAAACTCCGCAACTAAGCCTGGTTCCTTCATTGCTATAGTGTATCATATGTGTATGTATAACTATTATATATATATCCAAATAATTACTACTAACACCGAAAACATCAATTAAATTAATAATAATCAATATTTCTTAAATATTTATTTATTTAACTTATAACATTTTATAAATTAATTAAATCATATGGTTTTTCAGAGAATTCGCAAATGTTGTTGTGAGACTTAGACGTGTGAGTCTAGTCGGTGATTAATGTTGAACAATTAAAATAGTAACATTCACACGTCACCTAAGCTAATGGTGTGATAGTTTGGCTCAATTCATCACTTATAGTTCATTAAAATCCAATTCACATTTTCTTAAGTGGTATCTTTTAGTAATGAATTATTTACGCACTCACTTTGTCAGCTGTTAATAAGAAATCTTGTCAACACCCCCAAAGTATAGTTGAGGAAAGATGTTCATCTCTTTTGATCTTCTTTAGTTAAGTTAAGAAGATTAGTAGGTGTGTATCTCCATTGATTGCCTTTTCGAATTGATTTAGTGAGGACTTCCTTGCATCAACCTTTCGACCTGTCGAAACACTTAAATTTCTTTCTTCTTAATTTTTTGAGCTCACAAGAGAAGTATGAATATTTGTTCGAACGCCTTCCTTTCGAAGCACTTGCAAACACAAATTCATGGCTCAATGAATCCCAGGATAAAGTTTGACTTAGTGGTTTTCGACCCTGTCAACGACTAGGTTATCTAATGAATTAAATTTTGGTTTTGGGAATTATGGAATATTCAGCTAGGCTGGAGGTTTCGACCCTGTCGAAAGCTGGAGACTTAAATGTCTTGGGTTTGGAATCTAAGGTTAAAGTGGATTGGGATAAGGTCTCAACCACGTCGAAAGAAGAACTCCAATAGCAGGTGGCCTGGAATCTATATTTGGAATTACTCGAATATGCAGGGGTTTCGATCAAGTTGGAATAGTCCTTTCGATGTGGTCGACACCTGGAAAAATATGATTAGATCTGATAAAAGCTTATGAAACAACTAAGTAAAAAATACATTAAAGACTTCCCTTTCGTAACTCAATAAAGTCTTTATTGCTCAGTTTTCCCCAGTTAAATTTACAATTACGGTTAAAGCCTTTAGAACTAAGAAAATAAAAGTGTAGAATGACTATATTTGGATCCCCAAAACCAAACCCCTTTGGTCTTATTTATAGTGGCGGGTCAGTACCTTTCAACCCTAATCCTTTCGACCGGGTCAAAAGGTTGCCGTTTTATTATCTTTGGAATGCTTCCACCTTTGATGAAAGGGACGGTTGCGCATTTCTTCTCTATATTGCTTTGTAGGAGTTGTCGACGCTGTTGATAGGCCGCATCCAAGGGTTTCGAAGGTGTTTCAATTTTGATGGTTTCAACTCTGTTAGTTGCTTATGAACTTTTTCTTGTGACTTGATGCAGAACCTCTCCTGGATATTAATGGCTTTGACCGGCTCGAAAGGCTTGGTTAGGCTTTCAAAAGGATTGTTTTGACCAATGTATGCTTCTAAATGGTTGGAGTGAAGGCGAAACCTTTGGTTTTGAAAGGTTTGGCACATATAAGAAGAGTTGTCCTTCTTTGTCTTCGGAAGGTGTTGCTGTAACTCATGCAAAAGGTCTTCATGCATGTGGCATCTTCTGCTTCGAAAGGAGGACAATGAAGCAAAAGGGTGCTTTCGACCCTTTCGACCCCTTCGAAAGATTGAGAATCTTCTGGGCTTTGGATGTAGCATCCTTTTGACCCCTTTGAAAGGCATGCAATTTCTATACTTTAGCTATAGCATCCCATCGACTCCTTCAAAAGGACTTGATGGAGTTTCTTCCTCTTGTTCTTCTTTGTCTTCTATTCAAACTAGTTTCGACAAGGTCGAAAGGATATTTGGTAGTAATATTTGCCCCCTCCCCCCACGAAGGGATGGTCTTGACTTTCCAAGTCAATCATTTCGAAACCTCGAGTATTTCTCACCTTTATATATTCCATTGTGGATCGGGACCATTCATTTAAATCGGTCCAAATAGCTTGCCGCCCTTGCTGACTTTTCTTATGAATTTCGTCTTCTTCTTTTCTCCTTTCATATACCTGCAAACAAGAAAATACTCCAAGCGAAATCAAAGTCTTCAATATTTCAAGATGATCTTATATTCCTCTATCTAAAACCCATTTCTAAGTAAGCTTATACTCTTTTATTTCTCGTATCATTTTCCTTTTTATTTTATAGCATGTCCTAATTTATCAATTTTTTGCAGTTGGGATTTTAAATTTTGGTTTTACGTTACTAAAAACTGTTCAAGTTCTAATTTTGTTGAGAGTATTCTTTGATTCGATTCCATGGTTCGATTTGACTTACTTTTCTTGTTAATTTTCCTTTTGGACCCAATTTCAGATTCTATAGTTATTTTTGTTTTGAGATAATTTGAATTTTTATCTTGAAGATTTCGAAAATTAAATAGTTATTTCTCGTTTAAATTTTTGTGTATAATGGTTTTAAATTTCTGAGTTGAAATTGGATTTGGGAAAGAAGGGAACTTCGATTAACTTCACCCAGAAGTTTTGAGATGTACGAACTAAAAATTTGGAAATAGAATTTTACCCTTTTACCCCTTCATAAGGAATTAAGGTGGAAATTTGTTGTTTTGATATTTTCAGTACCTTTCGATGGGATCGAAAGGTAATCTAGCGCCTAATTTTCATTGACCTCGTTGAAAGGTTATTTAGTTCATATGAAATCGACCTCTTTCAAGGCTATTTTATGCTTTCGACTTTAATTCCTTTCGAAGATGTAGGTTATTGCATCGTAACCCACATTTTCGAAAGCATGGATCTTGTCTCATTAGTTTTGCATCCATTCATATGAACTTGTTTTAAATTTGTCTAAGTTAGAGATAGGTATACTTTATAAACCGGGTCGAAGAAAACATACTTTGTAAAATTCACAAATCAAGCCAAATGTTTCGACTTTGTCGAAACCTGTTTTATTGATTGAAATTTAGTTGTTAGTAGGCTTTTGGAACCACACATCCCTTTCGACCCTATCGAAGCTTTCTGTAACTAATAGGTTAAAAACTTCTATAATCACTTTTCTTCAATATTGTCGAAACTTTCCAAGTCCTCTTATTTTTTATCAATATGATTTTAACTTAGAACCTTTCGACTCTATGGGTATATAAGGTTTCGGCAGCATCCATAATCCCTTAATAAAACTTAGGATTTCGATAGTGTTGAAGGGTTTTGTTATTTTGTCTATTGAATATTGGTAGTGCATAAGTTATTCAAATTTTCATGTTAGTTTTAACTATTCCCTTCTAATAACATAGTTTGTATTAAGCTTTTGGCATTGTTGAAAAGTGCCAATTAGACATGTACTTCAAACCTTCCTTTGAACCTTGTCGAAAGCTCAATAGATTTTTATATCTGGGCTTTCGACACTATTGAAAGGTATTTCTTAAGTGTTAACTTTTTCATTTCTTTTCGACTCCGTCGAAAGCTTAATATATCACATTTTTCACTTTAACATTCTTTTAAGAACTTGAATTTCCATATTTTATTTGATGCTTAAATTGCTATAGTAGGTTTTTACTAATCCTTGAAAGAATGTTAACTTCATAACGAATTGTAAATTCTAACTGAAACGTTTTCACCTGACAGAATCATGTGTTCTCCAATGAAAGTTGAAGCTACTCCAAAGTGTTCTTTGATATCCATACAAGATGAAGTGGATGCTATTCTCAATGACTTTAGAATCACCGGGATGGAAGACATTCCACCTACAGAAAATGACACCATCAGCAGCCCTCCTGAAGGGTCTCCACTTACACCGTTATATACATATGGCACGGAGGGTTTCTTCCATTTTCAAAATTTTTGGCTGGATTCCTATATCATCTTTGAATTGCTCCAATTCAGCTATCTTCAAATGTATACACCTACTTTTTGTCTTTGGAATTGATGGGCCTAAACTCCAAGATCCTTTCTTTGAATGCTGAAGTATTGAATTTCCTCGTCCGATTGGTCAAACTCAGCAATCTTGACAACTAAATCTTCAGGGAGAACCCTCCCAAGAAACTAATATCAAAAGGAGTGAACAAATATAGAGACCGGGAGAAACAGTTCTTCTTTGTCAAATGCTTCCCAAACATCAATGGGACTTTCTCTACTCCTCATAAACTTAGATTATCATATTTTTCTTTCTATCCAATTACTTTTCTTTGCTGATCTACGCTTTTTGTCAGAGGCTCCTGCTAAAGAACTGAATGAGGTAGATAGGAGGATAGTAGAGTCAATAGTCTCAGCTTCAAGTAGGATTGGAAACCGATTGAAGCTGCTAAATCCTATAAATTTACGAAATCATTCTCTCTTGCCGATAGGTCAAAGGATTCTCGGCCAACCTCCTTTAATTCAACAAACATCTCGAAGCAAACACTTCCTTTCCCTAGGAGAGCCTACAAATTTCTTCCTTATTTTCCCATTTTCCCTGACCACTCCAGTAGGCTATAAAACTGCTCTTAATTTCTATTGCTATTTGTTTTCGAAACTTTTATGGTGATTTATAATCTTTTTGAATTTTCTACAGCTGCTGCTCAGGTTGAAAAACCTTCTAGTGGTCCGGCTCCACCTCCTGCGATTACTCGTGTGCCATCTCTTAATATCTTTCTAAATCTAAGATGGCTATTAAGAGAAAATTAGGCAAATCAACTGTGGAGGAATCATCCCTGAAAGTAGCTAAAATAGTTGATGTTCCTTATTAGGAGGAAAAGGAATCTTTAGCTTTTGATAAGGCCTTGGAGAGCCCGATTGTTGAAGCTCCTAATGACCAATACAAGAAGAATCCTACTGCAAACGATCCCCTCTCCCGCATTATTGTTTCAAGCTCTCTAGGTGCACTTGAGAAGATCCGAAAAGTTGTGGAGATGACCCCTTCTCAAAAGCACATTCCTCCAAGGTCGTCATCTCCTACATCCTCTATTAACTTTAAAGAGATGGTCTGATCTATCTTAAGCTATGCATCCTTTTCTTCCATTCACCTACTACCTCTATTTTGGACTTGGTAGGTTACTATCATTCTCTAATAGAACTACAACTCTTGGTAAGATTCTCTTCACTTGACTTTATCGTTACTATTCTTCTTTAAGTTTCTGACTTATGCTGTACTTCTTCTTTCAGATTTCCAAGAGTTGGTAATCTTTGCATGAGTAGGCATCAAAATCTTCTACCGAATCCTCCAAGTTTCAAGAGTAAATTTCTGCCTTAAAGAATCAAGTTTCTTCCTTGTGTAGAGAAAAAGATGAAGCTACATCCGAACTGGAGCTATTGAAAGATTCTCCTCCCAAGTCAAAATCCACTATTTTAGAAGAAAGGAAAGCCCGCCAACTCCTTGCTGATGAAAACTTGGTAATGCAAACGACCTTAAAAGAATCCAACGAGGAGAAAACCCAAACAGTAGTGAAGCAAGCCCCTTTGATGGCTATCTCAAACGCAAAATAGCTAGTGTCACAGTTTCTCGATACTACAATTGATGAAATTATGATGAATTCTTTCAAGTACGCTCTGATACTCACTTATGCTAACAACATCAACAAATGTCCCAAACTAATCTTTCCTTCGCTTGACCCTGCACTTGTTGATAGAGTTATGGGCAGGATTAATCAGATGAAGTAGGGAATCGAAGCTGTTGACAAGGAGCAGATTAGCGCCTTCAAGGTTCTTTCTGTTGAATTCCCTTCCTTTGAAGTCGTATATGACCCCAAAGATAAAGGCGACAAAGACGATGTCATCGAAGAAGAGGGTGACAACGATAATGTTGACAACGACGATGATAACGATGATAGCATCAACGACGGTCAAAGTTCAATTGGTGATGGAGAGTGCCAAAATGAGGCTTCTAATAAAGATCGGGATGATAATACAAGATCTTCTAAAAACTATCCATCTCCTCACAAAGCAGTCCCGCCTGAATCTGCCGCACCCTCTACTCCTCAAAAAGAACCTGCTTTTATTAACGTCGAAGAATCGAAAGTAAAATAGCAGGTTTTTTAAACATTAGTTCCAGTATCACAGGTATCAGATTCTCTATTTAAACATCTTTCACTTCGAAGATAATAATATTGTAAATCATCTATTTTAGATAAGAAAGAAAACCGACCACCCCTATAAAACCAAGATTGAAAGGAAACAAGCAGAGATAAATAGTTTAAATAGGGAATTAAACAAGCAATTAAGGGATTACAATATACATTCTGATAAATACCATAGGCTTAATGGAAGTGCAGCAGTGTTAGCATCTTTTAAGCATCAAGAGGCTACTCCATGCTTAAGGAGAATGCGCGTTCGCTACGACACTCTCTTGGAAGAGAATTGTGAGTTAATTACTTTATTTCGAATGTTGATTGTGGAGAGGGATGTTTTAGCTAATTTCTTATATAAGGCCTATTGTAGACAACCCATTGTTTACTTCTCATATTTAGGTGAATTTAGTGAGGGTCTACTTAAGCGCTTACACAAAAGATACTTGGAAGAATTTGGGTCTGACCCGCTTCCTGGAGCTTGTTGGAACTTACCAGGAGTCAAATCCATTTCCAAAGATCCACCTCTTGAAAAACTCAAGTATTATAAGATAAATTTGTTTCTGGATAATTTACTAAGTCAATCTTGTATAAACCAGATGAATGATTGCAAATAGGTAATAGTATATTGATTTGTAAATATTTGTTTTAGTCTTGCTTTGTATGCATAGCTATATTTTATTATGTTATCATAGGGTGACTGTTCCTCAAGCCATCTCATCTCTAGGGATTACCTAAGTCGATATGTTAAATTAATAAGATTTTATCTCGAAAAGGCACCAATTTTGAAATCTTTAAAATTGGCAAGATATTGTTTTCTTAGAGATTTACAAAGACTTTAGATGGAACACCCTCGCCTTCGCTTTAACTTTCTTAGTGAAGAAAAGGAGAAAATATTTAAAGAGATTCGGACATTCCGTATCAAAAAAATATGTGGACGCGATAGTCCACTTTCCGGAGAGTGGGACTACAGTAAATATCCACCAATTATTACTCCAGAAGGAGTCAATATTCCTTTTGACTCGACAGTTATCCTTTCTACTAATTCATTAAATAAAGCTAGATATGCAGTTTCTCAACTTCATATGCAAGATAAATATTCAATTGTACTCTTTTAGTTTCATTGTTATCCAAGTTGTAATCATTTATTGCCATAATAAAGAAATTGTTCATTCTAGTTCTGACTTCATTCTTTTTCTTTTTGTTTAAAAAGAAGTTGTAGTTATCCACAGCACCTCTTTCATTAAATTCAGCATCTTGCTTCACTAATCTTAAGGATAAGCTGTTAGCGGAACTTGAAATGATTAAGGTTCTCGAAAATACTTTGCTTGCTCGTTTTTATGGTAATGTTGAAGCTTTAAGATGGCACAAAAGGTTCTAACTTTATAAAACTATTGTTAGAAATCTAAAGGATCAAATTGCTAGCTTAGAATTAGATGTTAATAGTAAGGATGAAACAATTTCCGCTTGAAGCATCAAATTAAATCTAATCCTTCAATTGACTTCGATCATAAAATATCAGAACTTTTTCAACATATAAGTGCTTATTAGGAAATCCAATCTATGGTTTTAATGACAAAAACTATACAATGGAAATCGAATGTACATATATACTTATATATATAGGTACTTGCTATAACAACATCACTAGAAAGACAAGAACGAGGCTCAAAGGACACTATAAGAGACTATAAGTCGATAGGTACAAAGAAGCAAAAGAAAGAATGCACAAAAACTGACATGCACCATATCAGACATCTGGGTGCACAAGTTAGACGTTTGAAATAGTTCTTTGGAACAACATTTATGCTAAACCAAACGTCTGATCTGCTACTATAATTAAAAAAAATATAGTACGTGACGTTTGAAACAAATACCAGACGTCTGAATTCAAATTCAAACTTCAGAAAAGAACTGTAACTGCCACATGCGAATGGACATCTCCGCTTCTCTTCGCCACAACTCTTCACCATCAACAGAAGCAACTTTAGGGCATTCATTAATGGATGAAGCTACTCAAGATACCTATCTACAACTTTATATAACATGAAAAATAAAGAGAACATAAGTCAACTTACTTATGCTTTCTAATTCTATACTCTATCCTAGATTCTTGATCTTCGCACTCTAGCAATCTTGTATTCACTCTTCCATATACTCAGTTCTTCATAGACAATATTTTTACATATATATTGGAAGCAATTGTACTAATTAGTCAACATTCGTGTTATATTAGAACATACATTTAACAAGAACGATTTGTTGTAACCAAGCCTATTCCTCCAGGAGAAGCGAGGGTTTTCATAGTTGAATTTCGACGGGGAGCTTCGGGATTAGACGTAGGATGGAAGGTCCTAACTAGTATAAAATTCTAGTGTGCTTATTCTATGTTTACTTAGATTAATATTATTTTAGTTGAATCATATACTCTATCACATATACTTGCATATACACTACACGATCGACCCTGTAGACTTTTAATTGATATCAGAGCAAGGTTTGATCAAAGTACAAATACACGTATTTGAATCACTTTAATACGGTAAGTATTTTTCAAGAAGGACAATCCATAGCACGTCCTCCCCTTTTTAATGGTTCTAATTATGCATGCAGGTCAACGCGTATGAGAATTTTATGGAAGCTAATGGATTAGAAATTTGGTCAACCACTAAAAATAAATACGAAGCACCTGAACCATCTATGAACACATGGAATGATGCACAAAAAACTACAGCTTCTAATAATTCCAAGGCTATGAATGTTTTATTTTTTCATTAGATAAGAATGAAATTTCACCATCATGTTATGTAACACTGCATATGATATTTGGTGTACTTTATAAGTCACGCACGAAAGCACAAATAAAGTTAAGCAAACTAAAATTTTAATTTTACAAAACCAATTTTCATTATTCAAAATGAAAGAAAATGAATCTAAAGTGGACATGTACTCTAGATTCCAAACTATTCAACACGATTTAATGGCACTAGGAGTTAAATTCACAAATTTTAATTTTGTATCTGGAATACTCAATTTTTTGGAAAGAAAAGTACTAGCTATCGATGAAGCTAATGACCTTTCACCACTCTTAGTTGAAGAATTGATAGGAAATTTAATGTCCTATGAAGCAAATCTACAGGTAAGAAAAGAACAAAATTCGAAGAAGAAAAACATAACATTTCCAGCAACAAATGAAGACTCCGACTTAGACGAAGAAGAAATTGTATTTATTACCAAAACGTACAACAAATTCAAGAAGTTTAGGAAAATGAACAGATTTCAGAAAGGAGGATAATCAAGCTCAACAAATCAAACGTCAATCGAATGTTATGAATGTGATCAATTTGGACATATGAAGAAAGATTGTCCCAAGCTCATCAATGATAAAAAGAATAACAAATTTGAAAAAATAAAAAAGAAGAAAGATTTCAAAGTAACATGGGACAATTCAGACTATTCATCATCATCAGATAGTGACAGCGATAGTGACGGAGAACAAGCTAATGTATGTTTTATGGCACAAACTGATGAGGAATCTCACGAACTTAGCTATGATGAATTATTAGAGCTTTGCATGGAATTAAATGATAAATTTAGACAAATTAAAAATGTTTGCACAAAAAATGGGCAAACACCTCCAAGTCGCATGAATTAGTTGATTTTATGTTGTTTCTAGTGATTTGGGTGATTTACGCAAATATATAAAAAGCAGGGACTAAACTGTAAAAGACACATAGATTTATAGTGGTTAAGCCAGAACGTGCCTACGTCCACTTTATATGTTATTCTCCTTTTCTCTTTAGATTACAAGTACAAAGCTTTGATTACAAGTAATTGAAAGTTGTTTGAAAGTTCTATCCATGCTTGAGCTCTCAAACTTGTCTGCCATTGTTGTACCCCTGCCCCTATATTTATAGAGCGAGGTTGGGGGCAGGGGTCTTGGATGTATACGGCTGCTGGTGGGCCTGGGCTGGCGCAATCTGGCCTGGAAGAGTTGGTCCGGCACGCCCTGGTCCGGTGGAACTTGGTTCGGCAATGGGTGGAGTTGGCTGGTTCGGTAGGAGGTGGTATGTTGTTTGGACCGGTAGTAGGTGGAGTGAGGGTTGGTCCGGTCGTAGGTTGGGGATGAGCTGGTTCGGTTGTCGTGGGATGTTGATTCGATGGAACCGGTCTGGTGAGATATTGGACCGGTGGGACTTGGTGGAGAAGTGGTCCGGTAGGAGCTAGGGAGTGGTTGGTTTGGTAAAAGGTGGTTCGGTGGTAGGCGAGGTAGGTTGGTCCGGTGATGGATGGACGAGGGATGGTTCGGCATCACTGGCCATGGTCTGGTTCGGTGAGGACTTGGTCCGGTAGTAGGGAAAGAGCTTGGTTCGGGATTGCTTGCTTATTCTTGGTTCGGTCGTGGTGGAAACACACCCAACATTTGCCCCCCAAAGTGGGGCATACGCCAGCATAAGTCGCAATTTTTTTTGGTTGGGTCGTCCTTATTCGGTATAGTGTGCCGAACCTGTTGGTTCGGCCAACGCCTTTTGCCTATAAGTATGTGCCTAGAGTTCTCATTTTTCCAGACACCTATCTCTGCCGAATCAACACTCTCGTCTCCGCCGAATCAACACTTTCGTCTCTGCCGAACCAAACATATTAGCCAAACCAGGATCTTGTCTTTGCCGAATCAGGTGAGATTCTTTTCCGCCGAATGAGTTTATGTTAATGTATTACCGGATGGACTTTAAGAGTTTGACCGCCGAATGAGAATGGGCGTTGAGTGCCGAATGGGCCTTATATGCTTGGAATGCCGAATGAGGTTTTGCTTTGTACTGCCGAATGAACTCCTTGTTCTAACAACATGTCTTCTGCTTTTGTGTATGTAGGTAAATGTCTCGCAAAGTGGAAACCCGATCAGAAAAACAGAGGAAATCTATGGATAGAAGAGAGTCTCCCGCTGTGCCCCTAGTCCAGCCGGGACCAGCGCGACATGGACCTGCCCCGAGGTCATTAGTGGACGGATATGGCCCTCAGGAGCTTCTAAACTCTCCTCCCGATTGCTTTCCGAGCTCCCTCAAAGAAGGGCAACTTGATGTCATCGCTCGCTCCTTTGGGACTGACAGTGCGAGTACGCTGTTGCCGGGAGATGGTGTGATGCCGTATGATCCTCCTAAAGGATATTTCGCTTACAGCCGATACCATTGTATGTGCGGGGCCATTCCCCCAATCAATGCCTGGATAGTCAGCTTTCTTACCTATTTGAAGGTGGCTCCCTTCCAACTTCAGCCCAATTCCTATGCTATCCTGGTGTGCTTGTTCATCATTTTTCAGAGGAAATATGGGCGTCCCCCTTCCAACCGGGAGATCCGGTATCTGTACAACTTGAGAGGCTATAAGAAGGGGTCTCCATACATCAGCTTGGAAGCGGCCGTGCCCTTCAAGCCGGTCCTGGATTTGTATTCGAAGCTCAGTATGTTCAAGAAAGAATGGTTCTTCATCAAGGATGACTCTATTTCCTTCCGTCTTTTCACTTCTAGCTGTAAGTTGAACTTCAATTATATTTTCCTTGTCTCGACCGCAATGCTTCTTCTTATATGCTTTTATTTCTTGCCAGCGACAGGTGGCTTTGCGGTCGTGGAGAATGATTCCTTGGCTCGGATGGCTGTGGAAATAAAGGCCATTTCGGGACGGGATAGGTCGGCTTCTTACCTGATCAGGAATGCCACTCTCCTGGAGTACAACTTAATTCTGCCACGTCAATCTGTGGTTAAGCAGAGAGATATAGCCGAGGAGAGGGCTGCCAAAGCTAAAGACGGGGCTACTGCGAAGAGTAGCAAGAGGAGACCTTTCTCGGTACCTCCAGTCGTCAGGGGGAAGAAGCTTAAGAAATCTGATGGACCCTCTCCCAGCACATGCCCAGATGTTCCGGAGGAGGAAAGTGGAGAGGAAGAAAGAGGCGAGGAGGAGAGCGGAGGCGATGGAGAAGGTGATGGTGGTAACGGTGGCGAAGGGCAGAGTGGTAGTGGCGTTGGTGCCTTGACTTCTGGGCAAGCGGGTGAGATTCAAGAGTGGATGGATGATGCCTTCCGTCAAGCCTTCGAGGGGTTGGGGGAAGGGCCGGCCTTGGTGGAGAAATCGAAGAAGTCTGATAAGGCCGGGACGGGTGCCAGTCTATCTTCTGAGAGTATTTCAGCTAAGGCAACTCCGGCGGTTCAAGGTGAATTCTTAACTTCCGCAGACTCCTTTTATGATAAGGACTTAGTAATATTTAATGGCCAGCTCCCGTCCTGGAATGAGATTCAGGACTTATTGCAGTATCCCACTCCCCCTTAGGGTTTGTAAAATAAACGTGTTTTCATACTCCTTTTAACTTAACATATTTCTCAGATCATAGTTTCATGCATTCTTGTAACACTTGGTTTTTATTCCAGGAACGGGTAAGGTGGGCAAGACATCAGATATTCGGCACTGCCTTGAACAGTACAAGCTACTCAAAGCCTCCGCTGAACCGAAGCCATCAACTAGCCGTCCCGAAGATGTGGTTGGCTATCACCCTCTTCTCGGAGTTATTGAAGAAGATATGCAAAAGAGGAAGAGGGGCCGATCTTTGTTTGAACCTTCACCTGGCCCTCATCCTCCAATCCAGCATATCCATGATATTACTGAGGAAGATACTGAGTTTATGCCTTCCCTACATCCGTCCGAAAATCCAACCGTCACCCCGATAGACCACCCTGGTTTGGTTCGCAACTCATTTGCCGGCCACCCGGATCTGGACCCGAGTTTTCAGGACATTTCTTTTGACGAGGCCACAGGTGAGCATCTTCTCCCCCGCAATCCCATGGTATGGGTGCTTGATGAGGCAAAGTCATTAGACCTCGATTTGCTTACTACTCGGATTGTGACCATGGGGAATGAGGCCAAGGCAAACATCGATCGGGTGGCTGAAGAGACCAAGAGGCTAATGGAGCATCACGCTCGACTGGCCAAGGTTGGAGAGGAAATCGGAAGTGCTAACATTCGGTTGCGACTAAGGGTTACTCATCAGGCCAAACAGCTTGCCGATCAGGCTATCCAGATATCCCAGCATGAAGCGGCCTCCAGACGACTAAAGAAAACCATGGAAGAGGCTAGCAAGGCTAAGTTGCAAAAAATGGAGGCTGTTTGCAAAGAACGAATTGACATGGCCATCGCAACGGTGGATGAGGTTTGGAGAGCGGATCTTGAGTAGGTAGAGGAGTTATCTGGGAGGCTTGAGGCCGCAGAGCTTGCTCAGGCCAAGCCGAAGGAGGAGATGGAAGTGATGCAGAAATCCCTTCAGGCTGACTGCTCAAGATACCGATTGGAGAGAGATGCTGCCGTCGCACGGCTGTCGGCTTCTGAGACCCGGATGAAAGAGTTTGAGGAGAACGAGGGGATGATGGATGAGATGCTCCAGGACATGTATTTTCGGACTTGGAAGCAGGGCAACCTGTCCTGAATGGACGACTATCCCCGGGTCATGGCTAGGATATATCTTCGGGCTTTGGAGGAGGCTAAGGCAGATGCAGATAAGGAAGGTGGTGCGGCTTTCAGGATGGGTGTGGTTACGGCCCAATTTACTAAGGAAGAGAAGGTAGCGGTTAAGGAGGGCATGCAGCCGCTCGCTGCGGATGAGGTAGGCGTGCAGCTAGGTGATGATGATCAGGGAGCAGATGCTGGTAAGTCTTCCCTCTGAATCTTTCCTTAACTTGATTGCGTATCATTTATCTGATGGATTCTTTTCCTGAATCGGACAGGTGGGACCCCTGGCTAGCATGCTGGGAGTTCTGACCCTGCGGTCAAGTAGATCCCGGAGGGTGAGCAGGATAGAGGCGGAGCCCTGCTGTAGCTGATTATTTTTTGGCCTGCTTGGCATTCCTGTATATACTAGTCCCAAAACATTAATGTACTTTTCGGTTGTAATTATATCATTTGTAATGAACGGCTTTATTTTTGACATGTAATTTCATAACATTAACTGATTCTGCTATATTTGAATGCTTTTGTTACTTTGATGTGTTGCATAAGAAATATAGTTGTGCATGTGCTAGTGATTCAATTGTGTTTAATGCTAAGTTCTTGCCTAAACTACAACTTATGTTTGGTAACGTTAGTGTGGTGTGCGCATAAATTATAGCTACTATTTATATACAAGAGAAGAAAGTACCTCCCTTCAAGTTTTAGCTGTATATGGCAGCTTTGAATGTCTTGTGTAGCTGAGTGTCATGTTATCTAGTTGTGAGTTCCTATTTCCATCGACGGGCATCTCCTATTCTGTGTCCTGTACTTTAGGGATCGTTATAGAGGATAGGACGAAAGTTTTTATAAATAAAATGGAAATATAAGAAATAGTAAAACTTCCAATCACGGAAGGCCGTCGATATGCTTAAGTTCGTGGCAAATGGGTTTTGTAGTCACTTTCCCTATCTGTGGGTCTTGGAGACATTTGTCACCCATCTTACGCCTCCGCGGGGAGTTTATCTTTTTTACCACAGCCGCACTTAAGACATATCGGAGCCGAGATTGTGCACAGTAACTACCCGAGCCATTATGGCCCGTAATCGTGGGTATTATTCGATTTACTGTGGCCGGCTAGCGTGGGTGCCGATCGTCAACCGTGAACTACCCCTGGCTCGCCACACCTTATGTTGGGGCTTAAAGTAGGTTCACAGTTGCCGGCGAGCCGAACGCCGTAATGAGCTGCCATCGGCTATAGTCGGCCTTCTTGATGGCTTATAATCGGCTCATTACAGTTGGCTTTGAGGGCAGTCGCGAGCAATGAGTTAACCCACAGCAGAGGGATGCTGGAGCAAAAGTGTCTCATTGGCGAGTGCATAGATTCGTATAGTACCTGTTAGGTCTTGTCCAGGTGAAGCCGCGCTATGATGCGTCTTGAATGGAAATGCAGGATTTTGTACAACATAAAAGGATCAAACTCAACAAGTAGCCAAGACATAAAGGAACAAGTTAACATGAGACAAGATTTTTAAAGTGGTTCGGCACGAAAATGCCTACGTCCATTGATTCTCTTTGTTAATTCACTTCATATAGGCAGTACAAGTTAAGAAAAGTATCGACGAAGGTGTTGGATGTTCCATGCCCTCTGGAACACCTCTTCGTCCACTGTTGACAAAATATAAGCTCTATTGTGGAGATCTTTATGAATTACATAGGGTCCCTCCCAGACTGGATCTAACGCCCCGGGGCACGAGAAGATCCGTTTGAGGACAAGATCTCCTTCTTTTAAGCTGCGGTGTTTGACTTTGGAGTTGTATTGTGCTGCTACTTTTTGCTTGTGAGCTGCTGCTTTGAGTGCTGCATCATTTCTTCTCTCCTCAATTAGATCCAAAGACATGTGGAGGAGTTCTTCGTTCTCTTCTGGGTTGTAGTGGATCCTACGGTGGGAAGGCACTACAGTTTCGACTGGGAGCATGGCCTCCGATCCGTATGCCAAAGAGAAAGGAGTATGCTCGTTGATGTTCCGTAAGATGTGCGGTAGGCCCAAAGTGCCGTAGGAAGTTCATCCACCCAAACACCTTTTGACTTTTCAAGTTTCTTCTTGATTAGGGTTTTGAGGATTTTGTTGATAGCTTCGACTTGTCCGTTTTCCTAGGGGTAAACCACAGATGAGAAGCTTTTGTGAATTTCGTGCTCTTGGCACCAGTCGGTGAATTCCTTGCTGTCAAATTGAAGTCCATTGTCCGATATGATTTTGAGTGGAATCCCGTACCTACATAAAACATTTTTGATCAAGAAGTTAATAACTTTTGCCGAAGATATTTTATTTAGAGGCTCCGCTTCCACCCATTTGGTAAAATAGTCAATTTCCACTATAGCATATTTGGCTCCGCCTCGGTCCGTCGGCAATTCGCCAATCAAATCAATTCCCCATACTGCAAAGGGCGAAGGGCTGGTCATTTGAGTAATCTCGTTTGTTGGTAGTCGAGGAATTTTAGCAAATTTCTGACATCTGTCACATCTCTTGACGAAGTCTAGGGCGTCTTTGTTTAAGGTGGGCCAGTAATATCCGTATCGGAGTATTTTCTTTCTTAGAGTCTGCCCTCCGATGTGATCTCCGCAACTTCCTTGATGGATGTTGGAGAAGACTTCCCCGACTTCCCTTCCAGCGATACACCTTAATAAGGGATTAGAGAAGCCGCGCCGATAGAGGATGCCTTCTTGTAATGTGTAGTGGGAAGCTTTCCTTGATATTTTGTTAGCTTCGTTACGCCCGTTGGGCAGTGTGCCACTTTGTAAGTACTTTCAGATAGGAGTCATCCAAGTTTCCTCTTCGATTGCAGCTATCATATTCATTGGCTCGTAACTCGGGGCCAGTTGTTTTGAGATGGTTATTGTTCGGGAAGTAGTGCCGTCCTTCATGCTAGCTTGCTTTGCCAGTTCGTCGGCCTCCTGATTCTCTTCTCGAGGAATGTGTTTGATTAAATAGTGATCCAATTGATTGAGCAGCAGCTCGGCCTTCTTTAGATATGCGGTGAGTCGTTCTCCTCGAGTTTGGAATTCTCCCAGTATCTGATTTACAATAAGTTGAGAATCACTATGGAGACATAAAGAACCGACTCCAATCTCCAGGGCAAGTTCTAATCCGGCTATCACTGCTTCGTATTCTGCGTCATTGTTGGTGGCAGCGAATTCCAACCTTAGGGCGTAGTGAAGCTTCCTTCCCCTAGGGGTGATTATCACAACACCTGCCCCCGAGCCTTGTTTATTTGATGCTCCATCTACGAAGAGATTCCACTTGATATTTTTTTCTACTACAGATTGCTCCTTACCTTCGTTAGTAGTGAATTCGGCAATGAAATCAGCTATGGCTTGCCCCTTGATAACGGTGCGAGGATGGTAGGTGATATCATATTGACTCGGTTCAATGCACCACTTAAGTAGTCGCCCAGAAGTGTCGGGGCGATGGAGTACCTGCCTTAGTGGTTGATCGGTTAAAACTCTGATGGAATGAGATTGAAAATAGTGTCGCAGTTTCCGTGACGTGATTAGCAAACAATATGCTAGCTTTTCAAGTTTAGCATATCTGGCTTCTGCCCTTGTAAATCTCTTGCTTACAAAGTATACGGGCCGCTGCGCGCGGTTGTCTTCTCTCACCAAAGCGGCGCTGAAAGCATGGGACGATACAGCAAGGTATAGGTATAGTTCCTCGCCTTCATTTGGAGTTGAGTGTACTGGTGGTCTCTGGAGGTGTTCGATTAAGTTAAGGAAGGCTGTCGTGCATTCGTCAGTCTATTCGAACTTTCCTTTGTCTTTCTTTAGAGCTTCGAAGAAAGGGATGCATTTATCGGTTGCTTTAGAGATGAACCTGCTTAGGGCGGCCACTTTCCCATTTAGGCTTTGCATCTCTCTTCGAGTGGATGGTATCTTGATATCTTGCAAAGCACGAACTTGTTTGGGATTTGCTTCAATCCCCCTGGCATGGATGATGAATCCCAAGAACTTTCCCGACGATACTCCGAAGGAGCACTTTAGAGGGTTTAGCTTCATTCCATATTGGCGAAGTACTTGAAACATCTCTTCCAAGTGGTTTATATGATCGTTGGCTTTCCTCGATTTTACCAGCAAGTCATCCACATAAACTTCCATAGTTCGTCCTATTAGTTCCGCAAACATCTTGTTGACGAGGCGCTGATAAGTAGCTCCGACGTTTTTAAGTCCAAAAGGCATTACTCTGTAGCAGTACAATCCTCGATCAGTGATGAAACTAGTGTGGTCTTAATCAGGGGCGTGCATAGGGATCTGGTTATATCGTGAGTATGCGTCCATAAAGGATAAGAGTTCGTGTCCGGCTGTGCTGTCCACGAGCTGATCGATTCGGGGGAGTGGGAAGCAGTACTTCGGACAAGCGTCATTTAAGTTGGAGAAGTCGATGCATGTTCGCCACTTCCCATTAGCCTTCTTTACTAGCACCTGGTTAGCGATCCATTCGGGGTAGATGGCTTCTCGTATGAAGTTATTGGCAAGAAGGTTTTTTACTTCTTCCTCTAGGGCTGCTGACCGTTCTGCCCCATGCTTCTCTTTTTTTGCTTTACTGGCACCTTGGTGTGATCGATGTTCAGCACATGGCATGCTACGTCCGGGGAGATTCTTGTCATGTCAGCGTGCGACCATGCAAATACGTCCACATTGTGGCGAAGAAAATCAATGAGTTGATCCTTTAATTCTTCTTTTAGTTGAGATCCGATTTTCAATAGTCTACTTGAGTCATGTTTGTCTATAGCTACGAATTCCATAGCCTCCACAGGCTCGGCGGTGGCCTCCTCCTCTTTGTCCCTGGGATCTAATTCATTGAAAGGATCACCGGTATATCGAAGAGGAGGGGCTTTCTTTAGTTGCTATGCTTCCAAGCTTTTCATGCAGAGAGTAGTCTTTGCATTTTTCCCTTTATCTTTTCTGCGGTTATTGCGAAGTTCAGTTACATAGCAGTCTCGAGCAGCGTCTTGATCTCCCTCTACTTCTCCTATTCCATTATCTATTGGAAATTTCATCTTCAGGCACCATGGGGCTAGGACAATTTGGAAGTCAGACAAGGCTGGTCTTCCCAAAAAGGCGTTGTAGGCCGAATGGTTCTCTATTAGTACAAATGTCTGTTTTCGCACAACGGAGCGGGGATGACTTCCTATTTCAACAAAGAGGTCCAGTTGCCCGAGGGGCATCTTCGCATCTCTAGTGAAACCATGTAGTGGTTTGCTGCAGAGAGACACATCCTTCATTGACAGCTTCATTTTGTCGAAAGCATGCTTGAATAGGATATTTACTGAGCTTCCAGTGTCTACTAAAATTCAGAAAACTTTGGCTGGACCGAACCAGGCAGAGATGACCATAGGGTCCGTGTGTGGGTACTGCCTTCCCTCTGGATCACGCCTACTGAATGTGATGTCGTCATTCTCTTTCCGTTTTGGGTGGCGTTCTTCCATAACAGAATTAACGTAGCCTTCATTGTTTCTAAGTGACTTACCGTATCTTTCCATCGCTGCCCAGCTTCTGTCGGCGATGTGTGGTCCTCCTGATATGGTAAGGACCATTATCTTCTCTTGACTGGAGCCGTTGGTGTTGCGATTTCCTCCGCCTACTTCTGGGAGGGGCAGCCTCGGGTTCTCATTAACAGGAGTTGAAGTCCTGTTCTGACCTTTCACATAGCGTTCTAGTCTCTTCCTTCTGATGTGTTCTTCAATCAAGTCCCGGAGATGATGGCATTCATTGGTGTCATGCCCGTGAGATTCTTGGAATCGGCAGAACTTTCCAGACTTAATTGCATTATCTGATTCCTTCTTGTGCGGGGTGCACTTGTATCTAACTTCATCCTGGGTGGCGAAGAAGATGTTTTCGATTGTTTCATTCAAAGGGGTGTAAGAGTCAAATCTCGATCCTGGTCGATATAAACGCTTTTCTCCCTTCTTGCCCCCAGCATTGTCTGTAGAGTCATTTCTCCGAATATCCTTTGCTGCAGCGGGAACCCTGTCTGGAGTTGCCTTAGCCTGTTGTCCCGACTGCCTCTCAGTGGCAGTGTCTTCAAGTCTCATATATTTTCCAGCTTCATGGAAGAATCAGGTAAAGTAGCTGGTTTTTCTTTCGTTAGTCTTCTAGCAAATTTAGTATCCGGGTGCACGCCACTGCAGAGGGCCATTAGGATAAGTTTCTCATCGGCATCTTGAACTGCAGCCGCTGCGGCATTGAATCGGGTTAAATATTACTGCACTGTCTCTCCAGGCTTTTGTTTGATATTAGATAAGAAATAAGCGTCCTTAGGTTGTTCCACATGAATGTGAAACTGGCTGATGAACTTTTCTTTTAACATTTCCCACGAGCTGATGGACCCTTGGGGTAGGTGGCAGAACCAGGAGGTAGCTAGATCTGCCAAGAATAGTGGGAAGCATTTACACAATACTCCCTCTATTGCTCCGCTCATGAGCATATGCTGTGTGTATCTTTGTAGGTGTACGACGGGGTTAGAGGTTCCCTTGTAAGGTTCCATTGTTGGCATTTTCCATTCTCGGGGGGTGATCCCAATTTCGATATTACGGGTGAAGGGGCTGGTTACCCTAGCGCCTATCCCTCTATCTCTTTGGTCCCGTTGGACGTCTCTGAACAATCGCGCCAACCTTTCATCAGAACTTGGTGCGGATAAAAATGAGTTTGGTTCTTCCCGACGGGATTGATTCCGTCTAGATAACCTGTAGGGATGGTATCGTCTATCACTCTTAGCATTATATAATGGCTGCCTCTGGTCTTCCGGGGGCATGCTGGGGTCAGCCACAGTTGGCCCTTGCTTTGATCTTTCCCTGCTGGGTTCTCTTCTCAGCACTTTCTCGGGTCCAACTTCGAGCTGGACTCCAGCTCGGCCCCGTTCCTTGGTGTTTCCATGGTTAGGTAGCATGGCGGGCTCAGCCACATCCGACCCTAGCCTGGTACCTCCCCCGTTGGGTTCGGTTCCAAGCGTTTCCTCGGGTCGGAATTCGAGCTGAGTCCGGGCTCGGCTCCTACCATAGCTGTTTCTGTTGTTAGCCTCTTCGAAGAAGAAAGACCCTTGTCATCTCATAGATCCTCCAGACTGGGACTCACCCCATGATTCAGTGTTGCGGTTGGTTTCTTCGACATCCCTTAAGCGTGACATGAGTTGATCCACTACGGCTTCTTGTTGAGATGCGAAGCGGTTAGTTACTTCAGCCACAATCCTGTCCAGATCCGCCCTTGTAATTGGTTGTTCCGTAGCAGGGGCTGTCGGATTTGCCTGATTTAAATTTGCTGTTAGAACCGGACGATTGTCTTGGTGTCTGATCACTGGATCTGGGATACCGTCAGTTGCGAAGTCCTTTCCTTTGTTAGCATCTTTCTTCCGTCCGGGAGGCATGTTTTCCAAGCAATGAACGATGTTGATAGGAAAAGGGTTGAGTGGGAGATGCTTGAAGCTTCTAGCTCGAGCTCTCAGTGAAAGCACCAAAAATGTTTGCACAAAAAATGGGCAAACACCTCCAAGTCGTATGAATTAGTTGATTTTATGTTGTTTCTAGTGATTTGGGTGATTTACGCAAATATATAAAAAGCAGGGACTAAACTGTAAAAGACACACAGATTTATAGTGGTTCGGCCAGAACGTGCCTACATCCACTTTATATGTTATTCTCCTTTTCTCTTCAGATTACAAGTACAAAGCTTTGATTACAAGTAATTGGAAGTTGTTTGATAGTTCTATCCGTGCTTGAGCTCTCAAACTTGTCTGTCATTGTTGTATCCCTGCCCCTCTATTTATAGAGCGAGGCTGGGGGCAGGGGTCTTGGATGTATACGGCTGCTGGTGGCCCTGGGCTGGCACAATCTGGCCTGGAAGAGTTGGTCCGGCAAGCCCTGGTCCGGTGGAACTTGGTTCGGAAAACCTTGTAAATCACTCATGTACTAAACACACAAATATATGACATCACTGTTTACGCAACCATGTAGAAAAAGGAATTATTACATTAGAATACATAAATACTGCGAATCAAATAGTAGATATTTTCACAAAACCACTAAATGAACAAACAAAAATTAACACTAATCAACAATTTTTTAGAAAGTGTGTTTTATGAAAATAACTATATATAACCTTTTAAAACATGAATAAATAGCCTCTCTTTTGACAAAACAAAAAATAAATAAATAAGTACATGTATATATATTTCATATTCCTTTTAAAACAAACAAAAGAAAACAAAAACATGTCTTCCGACAACTCTCATCTCTCCTTCTCAACACCAACCTCGGATAGTTCATCAGATACCCCTCATCGACTTCCTACTCCTATACCAGGTCAAGAGCCTACGTATAAATGGTCCTCCTACCACACGGGATTCACTTCCAATAAAAAACGGTCCAAACGATCTCTATTTTTCTCTCCTAACACCGAGGATAAAATCGATGAGATACATCATTTCCAAAAGTAACAAATGGATTTACAACGAGAATTATACTTTGAACAAAAGGGCATTGCACGAGGACTAAGTTTTCTAAGCAAATAGCGATCAAATTTTGCAATTCACGAAAAAAGGATGTACATAAACCACTTCTGATTCCTTGCATTCCTCTGGATCCTTCAGCATCTTATCGTGCACCTTGGGATCCTCCATCTAGGAAATGTTTTGGTTCTCCAAGAACTAACGAACGTGGAAAATATTTGGTCTCCACTCAAGCCATGGAAGGATAGCACATCTGATGATCGCAATGCTCCATCTTCATCTAAATAAGTTTATTTATTCTCATTGTATTTTCATCTAATTACATTTGTGTTTATTTTTCAAAAAAATAATAATATTATGTTTCACTAAAAACAATCTCTAGAAAAATAAGTAATAACTTTCAATATAAATCTATTTTTAGACATATTGCACATTTCAGACGGCTGGACAATTCCCTTAGACGTCTGACACACTTGTGTCTACCATTTTATAAATATTGTGCATATATCAGATGTTTGATATAAACATCCAAACGTCTGAAAATTATCTCCGCCTTATATAAAATACACAACGGTCTATTTCAGACATCTAAAATTGTTAGCAGACGTCTGAAAATAGTATCTACATTTTAACATATAAATAAGGTCATTTTCAGACGTTTGATTCTATATCCAGACATCTGACAACACTCTCAGTCTTTAAAATTTACAGCTCTATCTATTCCAGGCGTTTGCCACCAACTAACAGACGTTTGAATATATTTATTCTCTTTATACTAGGTAAAAATCAGACATTTGATTCACTTCCTAGACGTCTGAAATTCAATCAACACCCTTCAGTATCCTTATAACGACTATTTTTCCTAAATTTCTAAATCATATTTCATTTCTTTTCTCTTTCAAATCCAAAACCCTAATTCTCCATATCACTATCTCCATAAATTCACTCAATCTCATGGCGCCCAAAACTAAAAACCCTAAAATTTCTAGGAGAAAGGAAGAGAAAGCCACATCCTCCAACCCACAAGTGTGCTCTGATGATCAAATTGAGAGAAGGATGAATCGAGTACCTCATTCAATCAAAATATATGACGATATTTAGAAGAAAAAGCTACATATAGGTCCTTTCTATAATTTGCTTAAATTCCCTATGTACGATTTGGATGAAATGTGCGAAAATGTTGGGTTAGAAACATTGATTTCCTTCAATTTGAATAACGTTCAAATCGATCAGCTCACCATATAACTTTTCTACGCTACTCTATATAGCACTACTATATGGAATACCGATAATGATGATAATTGGCTTTGGTCAAGTGTTTACGGCAACACTATTCGTCTAACTCCAGGAATTATAGGCTGTACTCTAGGCTGTTCCGACTCCAGAGAAGATTTGTATAACATCCCGTATATGCGCCTGAAACCAGGAAATAATGTTACCCATCAAATTTAGGAAGATGAAATGCCAAGATTTGCTTCAAAACACTTACGATCTAAAGCAAGACTCCTCACCAGGATGATTATCAACACAATCATTCCACGCCTTGGCAACCATAGGCAAATAACAAATTAGAACACAAAGCCCTATATGCCATCTTTAGTGGTACGAGGGCAAATTAGGTGAAATTCATATTTGACGAGCTTAAACATTATTGGACTCGACCATATCCATCCATCATCTACCCTACCTATATCATGCGTCTTCTGAAAGCTCACAACATTCCATTATATTTATCGACTTTTTAAGAGATTTCTCCCAAGTACGTCTCCACAAAGTTCTGCTATCTTATGTACTTACCAGAAAATCCTTCGGATTTTATGTCATCCGAAGAGTGGACACAATTTCGTCAACAAGATAGTTAATCTAGGCCTCCACCCCAACAACAGACATCACAACCATTACAAGATGAAGAATATCTCGAACACAGTCCTCCTCCTGCACCTTTTAATTATTCATGCCAAGACGACATTTTGGAGACTTGCACCAAGACCAATCAAAATGAAAGTATTCAAGACTTAACTCTCCAAAATCAACTTATCTTATTAGGAAATCAAAATTTTGAGTGTATTGATAGCTTTGAAACAACGTTTTCTTCTCGCCTAGCCACAGTTGAAACATCGCTTTCAACAACATTATCTGTTCCAAAAAAGGTTCTTCAACGAGTCTATGGCCCTACACCACCTTATGAAGATTTGCCAACTCCAATGCCTTCTCCTCCTCCTTCAAAACAGTCTAAACTTTTTTAACAAGAAAAAGAACTTCTCGAACATACTCGAATAACTCCTAAAAAACAAGCCAGTTCTTCAAAGAATGAAGATGAAGGAGATGCTCAAGCTAAAGCTTCCCCAAAAGATCCTAGAATTTTTTTAATAGGTTCCATCTTTTGTTTTGTAATTGATAATCTATGCATGTAATCACTGTGTTTAATGATTATAAAAGTACTTTTTGGTTTGCTGCTTCTACATAATTATAGTAAATTGATATAACCTTACGACAATTAGTATATATTCCAGAAAAATATTACGTACATGCTATCTATATTATAGATATTAATACTTTTTGATAATTCCAAAGGGAGAGAAATAATTGAAAGCACATATTCAGGGGGAGATTTATAAAATTATATCTAAGTACATTGTACAGTTGTCATCATTAAAAAGGGGAAGAATGTTTGGAAATCCAATCTACGATTTCGATGACAACAACTATACATTGGAAATCGAATATACATATATATTTATATATACAGGTAGTTGCAAGAACAACATCATCAAAAAGACAAGAACGAGGCTCAAAGGACACTACAAGTCCATAGGTACAAAGAAGCAAAAGAAAGAATGCACAAAAACTGACATGCACCATATAAGACGTCTGTGTGCACAAGCTAGATGTTTGAAATAGTTCTTTGGAACAAGCAGGCTAAACCAGACGTCTGGTAATAATAATCAGATGTTTGATCTTCTAATATAATAAAAATATATATAGTATCATACGTCTGAAACAAATAGCAAACATCTGAATTCAAACTCGAATTTCAAAAAAGAACTGCAACTGCCACATGCGAAATCTCCGCTTCTCTTCGCCACAACTCTTCACCATCAATAGAAGCAACTTTAGAGCGTTCGTTAATGGATGCAACTACTCAAGAAACCTATCTACAACTATAAATAGCATCAAGAATCAAGAGACAGAACTCACCTTACTTACTTGCGCTTTCTAATTCTATATTATATCCTATATTCTTGATCTCTGCACTCTAGCAATTTTTACTTGTATTCACTCTTCCATATACTCAGTTCATCATAGAAAATATTCTTTAGATATATATTGGAAGCAATTGTACTAATTAATCAACATCTGTGTTATACTAGAACACATATTTGACAAGAACAACTTATTGTAACCAAGCCTATTCCTCCGGACGAAGCGAGGGTGTTTGATAGTCGAATTATGAAAGGGAGCTTCTGTACTGGATGTATGACGAGAGGTCCGAAATAGTATAAAATTCTGGTGTGCTTATTCTATATTTACTTAGATTAATATTATTTTAGTTGCACCATATACTCTATCCACCCTGTAGACTTTCAGTGGTTTGGAGATGAAATTAAAGAATAGTCAAGCCCAATGCGAGTCATTAGAATTTATTATGGGAGATAATATTTAGAGAATTAACTTACCCACTCCTGATGCTACTCCACCTACTACTAAGTTTTGCAAGGTCCACTCCCCTTGCTGCTCAGAAATTTCCCACTACAACAAATCCTCCTCCAGGCTTAGATGAGAAGGTAGTGGGTGAGTGGCGTAAGAAATTTAAGTTTGAAATGATGAAATATTTTGACGGAAAACATAAAGCTAAATATTCACAATGCGTAAATGAATATGCTGCTAAAATTCAAAAACTCGAACGCGAGAATTATCCCCTTTTGGCAGCGCATTACTGAATTAGAAAGCGAAAATAACACCTTTAGGGGCGCAAGTAGAGCTTTCAAATGCGCTTTGAAAACTAATATCGATGCAATTCACTATGCACATAGGATAAGGAAGAAAGGGAATAAACTCAAAGAGGTTATTTGCATCTTTATTTGTCACATTGTAGATCCTTCAATTGTTAAGAATCTGAACAAGGCTTATCAAGATTTGTAAAAGATTCAAATTTATGAAATATATATATATTTTTTCTGTACACTCGTAAATAATTTCATAATTTATATAAATCATGTAAATTTTGTAATGTCACCTGATTCGTGATCCTTTCCTGTAATGTTATCTCTAAAACATTTTTTTGATAACTTATATCACCATTTCTGTATTTTTTGGATCTTTCATCCTTGTTTGTTGTTTCGATTTTCTTGAAAAGTATGAAGCAAACAACATTTGTCATTGTTAGCTTGAAACTTGCGTATAAGTCTATGCATATCAATCGTGAAGATTAACAAATCATCATGTTAATCATATGGAAATAAGTGAAAAGTAGTTATATTTGGTCAGATGTCTGAAACCCATCTTTGGTTATGATGAGAAATTTTAACCATATTGTTGGAATATCCGAAGTTAGTTGGTGGAAAATCATGTCCTGAAGTAGGGGTATAAATATTAGAGAGTCATCCTCCAGAGATAGTTAATAAAGAGCTAAATATGAAAAATTCCAGAAATCGCTATCTGAATATTTGTAGTGGAAATCCAATGACCCATACTCGGGTATTATTGAATATTGAAAGCTTAGAAGTTCGAAACCTAGATTTCAGTAATAATAGAAACTTATAATAATGAACTTTAAGTCTTTGAACCAAATTCGGGCATTAGTAATTGATAATCAGAAATCTATAGTAGAAATCTCAAGACCAGATTAAGGCATTAATATGTAGTAGTCTCAAAATCCTGATTCAGGTATGGTAAGGACAGTAAGTGATTGATAAAGACCCAAAACCCAGATTCGATTATTAGTTATGAAGTTCTAAAATAAAAGTCCTAAAACCCAGATTTGAGTATTAATAAATGGAGTTCTGTTCTACTCCTTTAATTTTGTCTTCTCCAACATGTATGAATCCTTTATGTCTTGTATGTAGTTTTAATTTGATCGGTTGCCTCTTAAGCTTAGACGTACTAGTCCATAATTTGATATGTCGCTACCTGGGCATGGACATCTTAGCTCATTGGAGATATTCCGCTTCTTATGCTTGGATGTCATAGTCCGTTGTTTGATAAGCCGGTTCTTAGGCTTGGACGTCATAGTCTTTTAGAGATATGCCATTTCTCAGGCTTGGTCATCTTGATCTTTTGGAGATATGCCATTTCTCAGGCTTGGACATCTTAATCTTTTGAAGATATGTCGTTTCTCAGGCTTGGACATCTTAGTCCTTTGTTTGATGAGCCACTTCTTGGGATTGGAAGTCTTAGCCCACTATTGTCTGGTGCTCTTTGTTAGCTCATTCTTAGAGGATGTAACCAAGGACATACCCAACCTCCCTCTAAGAAGTGCCATGACTTAAATAGAGGTGGGTCCAAGGGCTTGTCTGGTGCTTTAACCTGGCCATAGAATGGCACAAATAACGGCATACTATGACCTCCCTTGAGGAGGTGCCTGTAACGACCCGCTATTTTGGACTGTTCTCATCCGCACATGTCGGACTTGAATAATTCAAAATACCGAATTTTTAATTTAAATTTGGCAAAACTGAACATATACAGTAAATAAACAATCACAGACACAGAGTAATAAATGCAGCGGAAATAAAAGATAGTAGTTCATGAAGCTACTATATATATAACAGAGTTAAATAAGTTACAACAGAAGTCTCGAATACAATAGTCAAATACAAAAATCAGAATACATCACTGGAATCAACTGAATATCTGAAAGCTGGATAGATGGCTGGATCTCCAAGAGAAGCCCCAACTCCAAAGGTGAGCCTTGAATACTGGTACACTCAGTCTGACCCGAGCGTAAAGCAAAACACAAAATACTCGAGTCAGGATTAACACTCTTATATCAATAAATCCAACTCAAGTGAAATAGCAACTGAAATACAAGTAACTCAAAGGATGTTTGGGATAACCATCCTTTAAGGATATATTAAACTATCTACTATGTAGTAATTTTACGCTAAATAGATAATGTCTATTAGTGATATAAAGTTTCAAAATAGTGTTAAGGCGTTACCATTATCCCCCTTAATACATTTTATATAAGCGTCATAGTCTATACAGCACGGTAAACTCCACCGTAAACTAGTGGGATATTAGGGAGTACTCCATAGGTATGACAAAAAACAAATCGCAATGATCGCAACACCGCGAAACACCACTCCCAAAATTTTGAGGGTGCACACCAATCAATAACAAGTAAAGAGTGGTTTACAAAGAAGTGTGTTCACTAAAGGTGGCTAATCCCATTTGGCCCGGCATGGCTCCTGTTTTAGTCATTTCCAATTTGACACAAGTGTCAGGACTATCCATTATCGTTCTCTTTCTTCAGTCACCACTTACTTCATTCCAACCACTTCATACTGGATCACACTTCGTGTACAGTTATTAAAGTGGTATTCGGTTTAGACAATGAGTATGTCCCTAACCGATTCCGGTCTCTTTAATAACTTTTGTAATTATTAGACCGATTGGTCGCTTAATATATTTCAAAACCAAATCAATTTAAGTTCCAATTAGAATTTATAAATCAACATTTCATTTGTCTTCCTAAATCAATTTCCATAATTTAAGTTTCAAAAATTCCAAATTACCATTTCAAAATTTATAATTCAATTTCAATTTTTATTTAAACAATTCAAATATTGATTCAAGTTCGTATATAAGTTTGATTCTGAAATCATTTAAATTAATTTAATTTAACATTCAAATCAATTTAAATTCATTGATCGATTTCATTCAATATTCGTTAAGTTAATTTATCATTCAAAAAAATTTCTATTTAATTTCCAATTCTTTAAATCAATTTAAATTTTCTATATCATATCAAACTTCCAAATTTAATTAAATTAAATTCGTCAAATCAAATTCATTAAACTTCAAGTCTTATATTAATTTCAATAAATCATATTTTATTTCTTGTTGAAGAAATTCGATTTCACTTATTTACTTATTTAATTTAACAAATTTCCAAAACTTAATTATTACAGAACTCAATTTTACTTATTAAAGAATTTCAATTTTAATTATCAAAGAATCCAATTTTTATTTAATTATTAAATAGTTCAATCTCATTAAATTATTAAATAATTTCAAAAATTAATTATCAAATAATTTCATCACTTAATTATTAAATAATTTAAAAACTTAATTCAATCATTTCTTAAATTAAACAACGTTCTTTCATAAATTACTTTGTTAGTATTTTGTTTCAGATTATTAAATATTAACATTTAAGTTTCACTAGAATTCAAATTCCAACTTCACTTAAAACGCTTATTATTTTATTCAAATAAAATCTTTGTTTTTAAATCAAATTATTAACAAATCGGGTTTTTATTTAATTCTCTATCCTAAGTCAAAGTTATTTGGGTACTTATCATTTCAACCCAATTCCATTTCGATTCAAAAATTAAAGCATAGCAAAGGGAACTTGCGGTGTGATAACTGGGATGGTGTCAAAGTAAATAAACAAGCAATACCAAACATCAATAACAATCTAATAATTTATTCAAATCACCCCGAAACGATCGTATTTATTTACATTGTTGTTTGTACAAATTAATATAATTATTTCTAGAATCCACACTATCATCTCATGTAGATTAAAGATTATTACACTAATATTTATACAGTTCTTCACTTGGTATCTATCATTCAATTTCATACGACATCAATTTAAACAACATACATTTAAATGGTTCAAGGTGCAATTAACAGTATTTCTACGTGTCAATTTATTTAAACATTAAAAGGGGGTCATATTATACAAATTCAATACACATATCAATTTTAAATTGTTAACTATCCTACTTCAATTTCATTTTTAAATTATTTATCACTACAAACATTAACAATTTAACTTCCAATGTAAACATCAACAATCAATCAATTATCAACCAAAATAGATTATCATTGTATAAATAACAGATAATGGTGTCAGATGTCACAGGTGAACTGATACACGTAATACCATATATAACAATGTAAATAACCAACAGCGGCATATTTCAATTTTCGTTTCAATTGAAATCAAATTTAATAAATATAAGAATACTAATCGTGAGTGATTTCTCAACTTTCGAGGCTAGAGATATGAACGGAAATGGAAGCGAGTTGTGGATCCAAACACGAATTCCAAAACAACATTAGACGGACATGGTTCAGTGAAGCAAACAGGCACGATGGACAAAGCTGATAAATGGGAAATCGAGGCGAACGGGTTAGATCAACTTAATGTAAATGGCAGATATATATACTATATTTTAAAATCAATAATTATAAAAAATCAATATAACTCTATATATATAAACCCAAAATTATACTGTAATCTTTCAGACTGAAACACTTATCTTCATGTATAATATTACATATAACAGGACTTTAAATCAAAATATCTATATATTTAAAAATCTGTAATACTTAACACATTAAAACATCCATATATTTATATGCACCTGGAAACAACATGTGCAAGCATCTTCACATAAATACATGCAGACCATAACAACATGAATGGTGGCGAATGTATGCTTAAACTTAAACATATATATATATATATACATGCATATATATATATATATATATTCTTAAAATATCACAGTGTATAAAAATTGAAACTAATAAACAGTGCTGACATAATACCAAACACACACATATAAAACAAATATATCCATATAGAGTTACATACAAATTATATTTAAAACAATATATTACAAAACCGACAAAAGAATTTCTACCCACAAATCTCTAAATGTAAAAGTACATATATTTCTAAATTCTCCACAGCAAATCCACAACCCAAGAAATATAAACAATATATATTACTTTATAAAATAATACACGGTCGTCGAATAAACATAACATTTCCAACAAATACATATCACTATCGTATCTTATAGCAGTAAAACTATAGGGTATAATATAAATGTATGAACAAAATATGGTAGCCACAGACATTTACAAATATAGACTTACAAGTATAAAACAACGACAACTTACAATATTAATCCTGTACATATATATCGGACTTTTGATCAAAAGATAGACAAATAAAATATACTACGACTACACATACAACTATATTTATAAGCAGATTTATGTGGCAGGCTATAATTAATTGTTTGCAAAACAAATATCTTATACACAAATATATATACGTAACATATATTTAACTATACTTATATGGCAATACATTTATAAAACGCGCATGATGTATTCAACCTTACATGCTGGCAGGCAGGCAATAGAAGAGGTGCCTGCGACCAAAAATGAAGGGGAAATGTTCGGCAGGCATGGAGGAAGATGAGGCGTAGGAGTAAGCGGGTCCGTGGTAGCTTCCATGGATGAGTGGAGGCCGGGGTGCTCGGGCGTGGGTTTGGGTGACATGGATGGAGAGGCAGCATGGAGGGAGAGGAGAAAGAGGGGAGGGGACGGTACAGGTGGTGCTTGCGTTTGAGTTGGTGGCTTATGTTTTGAAGCCTGCATGCATAAGAAAGGGAGGTGAGAAGTGAAACAAAAGAAGCAGGTGGATTGGAAGAAGAGCAGGCAAAGAAAAGATGTGGAAAGAAGGAACAGACATTCACGTAGCTAAATTTTTTTAAAGGATGAATAGATAGGTATAGGGAAAATGAACACGCATGGACACAGTATCACGTTTCAAACTGAAGTCAGTCACGCAACTGAAATTGTCATAGGGAATAGATATAGTCATTATTTTTGAACGGCAAGTAATAAATGAAAATGTAAAGTCACAATGTTGATTTCCAAGATTATTAAAAGTTTTACGGATATGGGATTTGCACGATAGGAAAATGAAAGGGTAAGCAACCAAAAGGCTCGGTTGCGGAACCGATAACACGGGCGTTCTGAAGATTTCACCGCACACCGAACTCTGAAACAAAGAGTTGAATATACCGCAGAGATCAGCACGATGAGATAATCAAAATGGTATATGGATATCAGTGGTACAAATGAATTAAAAAAATTCAAATTTTTCTACTAGCGGAAAATGCAGTAAAAACGCAGAAAAATAAGATCGATGGAGCTAAAGAAGTCTGAATTTGGAAAAACGAAAAATGGCGTTTTGCTCAAAATATGATTTAGAATTTTTCTATGTAAAAATATTTAAGTTTCGAAATAAGTTTATTTTCATCAATTCTTAACTGATTAAATTGGAAATAAAATTACACACGAAAATAAACTTCCATATTTTCGGATGAAAATTTACCAATTGCTATACCTAATTAGATGTATTCCAAATATCGAATTTATATTTCAAAATTTTATTGTTTAAGCTTTCACAAAATTTCAATTAAATATATTAATAAAAAAATAGAATTATTAAAAATTTACGAGTCGTTACACTCTCCCCCACTCAAAAATTTTCGTCCCCGAAAAGGAACGAGGTAGGAGAATAGAAATAACCAGAAAGAAAAACAAATTGAAAAAAAAATGAAACAATTAGTTCAAACCATCATATAAATTTCAATTTAAATAAATTTATATTCAACATTTTTTTTTATTTAAGCTTTTTATTAAATTGACTTAATTTCACCTTTATTTATATTTGATACAAAAGGCTTCTTTCAAACCAAAATTTTCTTTAATTTCAATTAATTCAATATATTTCGTTGAGTTGATTTTATTTCAATTTATTAATTCCCTCAAAACGGAATTTATTTTATTTATCTCATTTGCTGTTCAATTAACTTATCATTCTCTTCATCTCTATTATCATTTTATAATTGAATTAAGTGTATAATATTTATAAAATCACTTTATATTGTATATTATCCAATTACATATTCAACTTTTGTAATAATTTAGGTAAGTTATATTAGAATGAAATTGGGTATTATACAAGCAAACTTTCTAATTCAATTCTCTCAAGTTTAAATATTAATTCAACCTTTTGGTTTCATTTATAATTGAAATCATCTTTTACCCAAATTTTAAGAATTAAATTTCCGATTAACTTCAAACAATTTAGAGATATATACACACACACACATTCAATATATCACATTAAATCAATAATCATATACCAATATAAATCAAGTCATAATTTAGAAATTTAAATCTATTCAAATTTTTCCAAATCAAAGTGTAGCAAGGCTATGAATAAATCTCTTCACTTCGAAATTCGAAAATGAATGTCTATGATGCGGCCGCCATCACCGAATTTATTTCCCAGCGACAAAGAGAAGGGCACTGATTTTTAAACATTTTAAAACTCTTTGGAAACAACTTATATTCGAAATTACTTTATATAATATGCATTCTAAAATTTAAACCCAATGTTTGAAATCACCGAAAATTAAATTCTCAAATTCTTTATTTAAATTCATTTTAAACTCCAAATAAATTTTTAAACCATATTTTATGACTTACCTCAATTTATATGTTGGAAAAATCAGTAGTTTACAAAACAATAAATGAAAATCAAATATTATCATTTTAACAACCAATTCGGTTAACAATTCAAATTCAGAAAATTATACTTATACATATAGTATAGTCATACAAAAATCTATTTCATTTACTGTGACGACCCTCGATTTTGGCCCTATTATTTTAATAAATATTTAATCTAATTTAAATAAAAAGTAAACTGACCATTTTAAAATGAATAAATCTTTTAGAAAAGATTGCCATTAATTTATATAAATTTGTATTTTGAAAAGGAAATTGGATTCTGGAAATTTAAGATAAAATATGTTAATAATATTTACAATAAAATTTATCTTAAATAATTAAATTAAATGTTCACCTTGTTAACATCTAATGTTGGAAATAAATCAGAGTCCATCAAAATAAAATATAAATATAAAGATAAGGTATAGATATAAATATAACATAAATAAATGTTATAAATCAAATGTGTGAAAATTTAATTACAAATAGAAATAAAAATAATAAAGCAAGAATTTAGAAATTAAAATATGCATATAACATAACTCTAAAATTTTAAGAAACAAAGTGTAAAATAAGCATAAATATAAGTAAGTAAACCACATGAATTTTTCATTTTAGAACAAATATCTTTATATACAAAATCAATGTCAATCTGCAAGTGTATAAGCTAAAACAAACATCTTTACACAATATCCTCACATATAAGACAAACAAGTATATATAAACTATTCAAGCTGAAAGTTCACAAGACAAATGTTTATACACCAAATATCTTCATCTACAAGTCAAAATATAAAATAAACCTGACACCCATATATGTATGTAAGTTATTCAAACTAAAGTTAATAATAAAACAAATATTTATAAATAGAATATTTTCATAACAAAGCAATAACACAACATATCTTCATACACAAGCCATGGGTTTTACTGCAAGGTGTACTTTTGCATACAACTATCTATATGCTCAGTTGAACATAATAATAATTATGTAAACTTATTAAACAACAAACATTTAATTCTTTATGCTCAAGCTCAAATTTTGTCATTTCAAAATATTTAGCAAATCCTTACTTTGCGGTAATAAAAATCTGTTCATATAAAACAAAGCTAAGAAAACAATAGTACCAGATAATACCTTCCTCAAACATCCTATTCCTTTTATATATATGTGTGTCCCTCTGCTATTTCAAGTTTGTTCAGTAAAAACTTAGCTAACTAAAGGAAAAAAAAATTATAAATATCATTTTGTATTTTCCAAGAAGTTCAACAAGGCAGATTCAACTTCAGGGTTTCAAATCAGCAGAGTGTTCTCTGTTCAACAAAAGCTTGCAGGTGAGAAAACCATAAAATTTTCAAGTATAAGTTTAATTAAAATATCAAGGATGAATTCATTTACTACATGATGTTGTATATGCTTTGATCTTGTATATGTTTTTTTTGATTGCTCTGTTCTTCTCTGAATACTGTTTCAGGTTGCATGTTTTCTTCAAAAATTCAAACTTTTCTCATCAAATCATAGTAAAACTATCAATTCGATTTAACAAGATGTTTAAAACTTAATCCAGACTTTTCAAAAGCTGTTTAAACCTGTTGTGAAATATCTTTACAGGAAATATGGTTTTACAGGAAATCAAGAGATACTTTGATAAACTCGATTGTTATAAAAAGTTAATTCAAGTTTATATCTTGGATTCTTTCTGCAATTTATGATTTTTAGAACAAAAACGAAGAATTTTAATTTGTTATTTTAAGAGCAGTTTGTATTTGAGTAAAATTTGCATTTTCCCCATTTTCAGATAATTGAATCGATTTAAAACGCTGAAACTCGAATTGAAGCTAGTATGTGCATCATGGATCTTGAGAAAATTATCAGAGAATTTTTTTATTGTATAAATTAAGGGAACGAATTCATTTTAGGGTTTTGTCTCGAGCTTGTGAATGTGACTGTAATGAGGGGTGTTCGACTTTTATTCATGATCGAGTTGCACAAATCTTGGGAAAATGGTAGCTTTACATGCTGTCTTGGTGTGACCGAAACTTGGACGTCCCTGGCAGTCTAAGCGGCGGTGGCGAAGCGTGTGGTTGATAGGTCGTGTTTCCAGATATTCAAGCAAACTGTTGTTTTTCGATTTCGAATTCGAGAAGGTGATTTGTATTTGATTTTCATGTTTAAGTGCGGTTTGTAATTTTCCTGGGGCGTTAGAGTTCGCCGTAATGGAGCTGCGTCGCCGTGCACGTGTACAGCAGTGAAGGATGGGGTCAGTGTCAGTAAGGGTGCGTGTCTCGGGTCGTGCTCGAGTAAACAGGGAGGTATCTTCGAGTTTAGGATGAGCGCGCAAGAAAGGTTTCCTGATGCTTTATTTAAACTTAAGTTTAGAATTTGAAAAAAAGAGGGGGAAGAAGAAGATGAGCATGGGTGAGTGTCTCGGCCAAAGGGGTAAGTAGCTCGAAGATCACTCGAGTTAGCTAGGTGGAGAGCCCGCGTTTTTAAACTGAAGAATCATACAAAAGAAAATAACAAAGCTAAGCAAATTGTTTCAAATAGTTTAAAACATTGTCAACTACATAAAGGTTTAAGGTTAAGTTGAAAATTTAATTCAAGTTTTAATTATTTAGTTAATGTTTAACAATGCTTCTAAACTCTTAATTAATTATTCTAATTAAATAATTAACTTAAGTAAAAAAAACTGAGTTCACATTTAAGTTTTGTGGTTAATAATAAATTGATTTTCAAAATTTAAGGAAGACTTTAAAATGTTAATTAAGATGAATAAATTAATATCAATTAATTAGTTTAGAAGGCAATTAAGAAGATGGCCTTTAAATAGTGATTAGAAATGGGTTAATTAATGATTAATTGATAATTAAATTTGTAATTAACTACTTAAAGTTAATTAACGAATGATTAAGTAATATAATTAACTAGTGACTTATGATTACTTAATTGGTAACTAAGGAATAGTTAATTTGTAATTAAGTTGTGTTAATTAATAATTAAGGTTTATTAATTTTTGGTTAAAGAGTAATTAATCTACATGAAGATTTATTACTTGGGTTTAAGGGTAATTAAGGGATGGATTATCCGATTTAGATTAATTTGTGAATAAATTAAAGGTAATCTCTTGGTGATTAATTAAATATAAATACTTGATGAGATTTAGTGAGGTAATTCATAATTATAGGATGTAATTAATTAAAGGGAATTACTTATTGGTAAGTAATTAAAGGGTAATTACTTAGTTGGAGTAACTAAGGATAAATTACTTGGTGTAATTAATTAAATAAAAAGAAAGGGAGATTAATAATTAAGTAAGAGGTCAATTACTTAAGTTAGTAATTACAGAGGAGTAATTACTGTTTATGAGTAATTGGGGATGATTAATGGAGGCAATTAATTCATGGGTTTGGTTAAGTATAATTACTTAATGAATGTAATTAGATAATGATTATAATCTTAATGTAATTAAAGAATAATTAATCACAGAAGATTTAACTAAGATAAATGATTATGGGATGGTGAATTAATTGGGCTGTAATTAATTAATAAGCAGGACTTAAAGGTAATTGATTAAATTCAATTATGGATAATAATATTTATTCGATATGGTGTGATTGATGATCTTGCTTATGTATGATAAGTGATTGTTTATATGCCCTGAATTGATTGATACCCCTGATATGAAATGGTTCGTGATATGATGTGTTGGGTGGGCAATGATAATGTGGTTATGTATTAATGATGAGTTTCTAAGTAAAGGTGACATCTTTAATTAAAAGTTGAATTGCATTTAACTTGAATGACATGTGTTAAGATGAACTAGATTCGAAGAGACCAGAGTCGGGTATTAGTTAATACCCGAAACCACTTCGATTCTTTATAAATTGATATGTGAAATAGGAGATGTCTATAACAACTTGTGGAATTGTAAATTGATATAAGATACACAGGTTTTATATAAATTGTATGTTTTTGTATTCCATGTTAAATGGGTTTACTCACGCTGGTTTCCAGCCTGACCCGGGTGTTACTTTGATGTAATGCTCGGGTCAGACCGAGTATTACAGATTTTTAGGTAGGTACGTTCTGGAACTCAGGAGTCGAGCAGGATGGCAAGAACGTATGGAGTGCTTTCGCCCTATTATAACTATTGTATATCATATGATATGATAATTGTATATGCAGTGACTATATATAATGTGAAACTCTGATGTATATTAAATGTAATCGACAGATATAGCATTCTTTTTGTAAACTGTTATTATTTATTATTATATTTTATCCGCTGCGAATGTGAGTTGTTTAATGTTCTGTTCTTCTTCTTTTTCTTCTTCTTCTATCTCTTTCTTCTTTCTTCCTAACTATCTGGAATTTTCGGGTTTGAAAATTTCGGTCGTTACATTTGGTATCAGAGCTGAAGGTTAAGCGAGAACCTTGGCTCTAGTAGGCGTACTCATTAAGGATAGGGTCAATAGTACCCTAGAATGAGTTGAGTGTGTGTGTGTGTGTATGTACATATATGAGAGAGCGTACTTGTTATTTTCTTATATAAGGATTTTAAATGATTTTATATAAGATTATATTTTGATATATAAAGCAATACTTCACACTAATAAATTATAAGGAAATTGCCTATTGAATTATTAGGATTTAATTAAGAGTAATATAATACAACCAAACTGAAATTAAATTAAGATAAGTTTGACATGGATTCAAACTGAAATTGAAATATTGAATTGGAGAAGTATTTCAGAATAAGATGATAATGAATGATTTTAGATATGATAATCTTGGTTATTATCATAAGTGATTGTTGTGTGTCTAATAATAAGATGTGTATTAATGAGTAAGCAAAATGAAATATTCTAAAGAAGTAAACATTTAAGTAAAGTATGACTTATAAAATTGAAAATATCTAAATTGTGGAATTTTAAATCTAGGTCCATAAATTTAAAAAAAAAATTGTTTCAAAGTTCTAAAAGAATAAATAAGTATTATTTGAATAAAGGAGACTTGTTGCAAACAGTGGGTTGTTTGAAATATGATTTGAATTTAAAACCAAAGGTGTTTAAAATTTTAAAACATGGCTGGGAGGGCCAAGAAACAAATATTTATATATATATATATATGTGTGTATGGGTATATATATATATATATATGATATCAAAGATAAATTTGAAATAAACTCTAAGAGGTTGAGTTTTGATTTTCCCTGAAGTATGATGTAGAAACCCTGAGTGATATAAGTTGTGAACCTATAAAAGGGAAAGAACTTTGAAGTTTGAAGCGGGAATTCAAATTGAGAAAGGTTGATTGGATAAAGTAAATTGGAATTTAACTTGGAAAGATAAATAGTTGATTTTAATTGGGAATTTGTGTGATCTCAAAACAGGTTTGAGATTTAAAATGGATGGACGTTTCAAAATAAATTGGATGATATCATCCTATTGTTAATAAAAATCTTTAAATTGAGAATGGTATTGTATAAATAAAATAAATTTGAATAATTGAATTGTAAAATAAACTTGTTTAAGAACTAGCTTCAAACTAGAAGATAAAATTTAATAATAAATTAAAATTTTAAAATAAAATTGTATTGAAATCTTATTTGAACCTTGAAATACATAAGTAAAGATAATTTAAAATGGAATTTTGAGAATTGAACTCAGAAATTAAATTGATTAAAAACTTTAAATAAAAGTTAATTTGGTTTAAAGAGTTAAACCAACCTTTGAAAATTCAACTCGAATTTATATAATTCGAGATGGGTTAAAGCTGAAACTTAGATTCCATTTGTACCAATGAATTGAGTTTGAATTAAGTGCATTGGTGATTGAAGATGTATAAGTTTAAAAATTTAAATGAGAAATTAAATTGGATTATATTGAAATGATTTGAATTTGGAATGGGTTCAGTTGATAATAATTCAGATTGATTGGAATAATTTGAAATTATAATTAAAGTTGAACAGGATTAAAATCAAATGTAAGTGTACATTGAATTGTTGGGGTAGTGAACAGTTTGACTCTTGACTATTTTCAATATAAATTGTTTTAATATAAACTAATTTTTTTTCTAGGCTATTTAATATATACAACTTTCTTTCTTGAAGCTAAATTATTCTGTACTTGTTTTACAATTATTTTTGGAGCTATTTAATCATTTTGCAACTGTTTTCTAAACTAATGGCTATTTTTCAACTATTTCACAAACTAATTTCTATTTTACAACTATTTTGCAATTATTTGAAATTTCTGAAATTTTTTAACTATTTTTAACTATTCTATAATTAGTTAACTATTTCATAGCTATTTTGTAAACTAATGATAATTTTTTCAACTACTTACCTATTATTCAATTTTCAAGCTATTTTCTGAATTGGTCGGAGTTCAAGCTGTTATTGATTAATACCCAATTGGGATAAGGATTAAAGATATGATCCAAATGAGAATTAAGGCAAATGTGAATAAGTGAGTGAAAATTTAAGTGAATGTGAATAGAAAGGAAATTGATTGGCTAATAATCAATGAAGTTAAATACGTAGGTTGTACGTATATTATTCCATTCGCATAGTGATTTGGTCCAGATTCAAGCACAGAATTTGGAGATAGTAATCTACCCGAGTTGGGATTTTTCACTCGATTTTCGACGGCGAACCAGGATATGGATTGTTGATTAGTTTTGGATATTCTCTATCATACTTATGGCTATGCTAGGAGAATGACGGTTTCTAATCAAGATATCAGATCTGTGTCCGCACTAGGAAGTCGGGTGGACGATACTAGTTCGGAAGTGAAATTGTGTGATCGAGTGAGCGATCAGATTGGTTTAGCGTACGGATGATAAATGTACATCGTACGGATTTGAATGAATTGATATAAAAAAAGTAATCAGATTTGAATATTTGATTTTGAATAAACACAGTTATATATCTTTGTTAGATATGATAAAATCTCCCCTTGATAAATCTATAGCCAGAAGAAAATATTTTTGAAAGTGTTTGAAGTATAAAAGGATTTTATACAAGTTTGAAATGATCCAAAGTTTTAAAATTTTATATATATGAATATATATATATATATATAAAGGATCTTATGAGGATTTAAAAAAAAAAGTTTTGAGAACCTTTGGATTTGGAAAAGCTTTTGATTTTTCGGTAAAATCAATATTGGAATTTGGAAAGCCTAGTTTGAGAATTATCGATTTTGGGATAATCGATTTTGTGTAAAGGAGCTTTGTATGAGATCATACTAGGTGTATGATTTGAAAATACTATATGTGTAGTACAAAGTATTTTGATGATGGCTCTGGGGAAAAAGGCGCTCCCTTAAAATGAACTTCTCAGGAGTGCCACTGGGTGGTGCTGCCTTGAGCCCAAGGGGGGGGGGGGGGTTCTAAAGTTGATCCTGTGAGGAGTGTAACGACCCAGAATTTTATTTAATTAAAATTTGAATATTTAATTTATTTTTAATATTAATAAGCGAATTTATGAGTCAAATAAATTTTTATTTGAATTATTGGATTTAATTGGATAATTAAATCGATAATTTAATATGTGAAATTATGAAAATAATTGAAAATTGAGTTAAATATGATTGAAAATAATTTGGAAAATTTTATTTAATCATACTGGAGTTATAGGAATATTTTAGAACTTTTAAAATCGAATTAAAAGTTAATTTGTGAAAATTGAATATTTTAATATTTAATAATCGACTGTAAAATAGCCAATTTTTGAACAGTCTCAGAATTGAACGAAACCAGTTTCATTGGATCCGTAATAGTTAGTTATTACCGGATTTCAATTTTCGTGTCAATCGGAGTTATCGTTTGATCGTGGCAGCTCGAAACGCATCGAATTATTTTTAATTTAAATTTGGCGAGTCAAAATAGCCATTTTTCAAAAAGTCTCGGAATTCGAAGAAACCAGTTTCATCGGATCCGTAATGTGATATTATTGTAAGATTTCAAATTTCAAGTCGTTTGGATTTACCGTTTGTCCGGTACAAATTAAAACGCCTAGAAATCGGTTTAAATCGGTTTAATTTAAATTGAGCGTTTTCAGCCATAACTCGCACATATTTCCGAATTAGCTTCCGAAACTTGTTCCATTGTGTCCGGAACGCGGGATAAACCCTAGGTACGCTGGTTACGGCGTCTAAATCGGAGTTCGGAATTTCCGGGTGAATAGTGTCGATCGGTTCCTTATAAATAGCCCTACCCCTTCACAAAAATAAAAAAAAAATACAAAACCCTAGCCAAAAAACTGCAGCCGCCACCCCATGTTTCAATGGCCAGAAATGATCTTCCTCTTCCCCTTGATTTCTCCAAATCCATCAAGAATTAGCCTTAGGTCTCAACTACAAAGATGAAGAGCACGACGAGGGCTACGATGTGAACGGTGGAGATCGCGAATGGAGCGATGGATTGTGAGTTATGTGAGGCCGTTCGTGGGCTGTAGGGGGGGCGTGCGCGTGCATCAAGGCATGGCCGAGCCTGACATGGTGGCTGGTGGAGATAGCTTGCGTCGTGTGCTTCGTCATGGCGTTGGTGTGATCGGATTTCGTCGAGTGTTGATGGAGAATAATTAAACCCTAGTTGAGCTAATGGGTTCGGCCTCCATCTTGTTCACCTGGAGATGATACGTGATGTAGGAGAAAGGAGGGGAAGCGTTGGATCTAGTTTGGATGGTGGATGATAGATATAGGTTATAAATTATAAAGTTTAAGTGTAATTATTAAGTTTAAATTTGTGTAAACTTCAAAAATTCATATCTTTTTCATACGAGGTCGAAAAAATGCAAATCCAGTTGCGTTGGAATCGTATCGACGAGCACTACGCGATGGAGTTGGTTTGGAGTCGTTTGGAGTTAGTGAGAATTTCGGGTAAAATTAAACGCGCGTTTAATTTTATTCGAAATAAAAGCTTAAACGGAAATTAAAACCAAGGTGAGAATTTCTCACTCAATCGAATAGATTTCGATTTTATTTTAAATAGTTAGATTTAAAATATTTGAATGCATGTTTGAATGATGACTGTAAATTATTGATTGTTAAAATAGACATTATACGCCGTTAGTAAGCGGATGTTATTTAATATAAACATATACCGCGAATATTTCATAAACAGTGAAATTGGTATTATATATTATATCAATATATATATATTGGCATATGTATATATTGCAGTTGTTGATTTCCCGCATTTTTTGTTTAGCGGATGAGACCCTATTACGCCGTTATTAAGCGGATAATATTTATTAAGAACATATACCGCGATAATTTCGTACTGGAGCGAAATTGGTATTGTGCTAATGTTTTTGGATGCAGGAAACAGGTTGGAGGGATCCAACTGGATTCCTCAACAGTTTTATTTGATTTCAGATATTTTGATATTTGATGGATTATCATATACGATATATGATATTGTTGTTAGTCGTGATTGACTATTTGGTGTGTGGCATCATTGGACCCAGATTTGGGATTTTAAAATGTTTTTAAAGTGATTTTTGAAAATATACTTTATTTCTGGAATTGATCCATTATAAATAAATAAAAGTTATAATTTTTAATGTTATAAAAATTATGGTTTTTGTGAAATATAGTTAAAAAGCTAATTTTGAGAAATACGGTTAAAAGTTGATTTTTGAAATTATGGAGTTAATAATTTTATAAAATGGTTTAAATTGAGAAATTTGAATTTATTGTGAAAAGTTTAAATATAGGATTTATAAAATTTAATTATTTTATAAATCAAGAGAATGATGAAATTATAAAGGAATTTAAAGACGTTTTAAAGAATAATATAAATTGATTTATATTAAGAGATTTACAAATGGATATTTATGAATTGAATTATGGACATTATAAAACGAGTTTTTATAAGTGTTTGAATGTAGTGGAAATGAATTTCCTAAATGAATGAAATTTATAGAAATTTTAAACTGTGAAGTTATAAATGAAATTTTATAAGCAGTAGGTTTATAAAATTTATAAAGTTATCGAAAGAATGAATTTTGGATAAATAAACAATCTTATAAGTTAAGATTAATAATTTGGGAAGTTAAATGAACGATTTTGTAAAATAATCGTTTTATAAGTATTTAACTTATAATATGAACGTTTAGTTTATAATTTAGTTATAAACTGGAATAGGTTAATAAAGGAATTTATAAAAAGGAAGTTTTTATAAATAAATAGAAATAGAATTTATAAACGTTGTTTTATAAATTCGCAAACGACTTATTTTGATAAGTTAATTGTTATAACCTATTAATGGAGTTATATTCACATTTTTGAATAGTGAATAATCCTTTGAATTAAAATGAATAAAAGAATGAAATTGGTTAACGTAGTTTATTCACGTTTTTGAATAGTGAATAACACGTTAAAGAAATTGTTTTGAATGTGATGTTTTAAATAGAATTAAAACGATTTAACGATGTTTTTAAACATGTTAAGATTCGAAACCATAGATTTCTACATTTATTGTTGAAATAGATGTTTCGAGAAATAAAAGGAAATAGTGGACTATAACACTGTTGTTATAGTAAATGATTTCCGAAAGGAAATGTTTTGTATAGTATTGGGATTTATATATCTATTTTAATTTCGAATCCCTATACTAGTGATTTTGGGTTGTCGTAACGATGTTTTACGCAACATTCGTTTTGGCCCAAGTAAATATGTTTAAGTGAATGATTTCCTTAAAGAATGAATTATATACTTAATTCGATTTAAGTATATTGAATATTTTCTAAGTGTTGAAAATAAAAGATTGTGAATTACTTATTTAATAAGTATGGGATTGTTTTTCCAATATAAAGTGAATATAGAGAATTTATCTTTTTAAAGATAAATTGAAATGGATAGTTGAAATCGTCTATGCATGATATTTTGAAATATAAATTCATTATGGAATTTATATGTGAAAAGTGAAATTGGTTAAAAATAAATATTGATTTATTTTTGAAGTGTTGGAATTTTATATCTTGTAAAGATATTTTGGAAAATAAATAATTTGGAAAATTATTTGGAATCTGGTGATGTATGCATATCCATTGATAGTTCAATAGCCGACTATCAATATTTCCCTTTGAATGGGTATTTGATGTGAATTGATTGAATTTGAATGCACACTTATTTTTGAATAAGCGCTCACTATTCGGGTTAACCGGGAAAGGACCATGGGGTCGTATAACCCACTCCGAATATGTGATACGTCGTTGTGAATTGCATTTGAAGATCGGTGTTGAAGACCGGTATTTGCGAGAGTGATAGGATGAACTATCGATTGACTCTGCACCGAGTAGCTACGGTATTGAGTTCTCCATATGTGATGGTGAATCCGATCAGGATTGTGAATATCCGGATTGCAAGGACTTCTTTGTAAGTGCCTTCGGTTTTGTTCGATCCCGGAACAGACTTGTATGGATTGTATGCCTGACATTACAAGTTGAGATATAAAGCCGATTTCTTTCAAATATATTTCTGTTGGTGGCGGAGAATTTATTCTTTGCTTAACACCCTTCTCTGAGACGTACGAGCTCAAAGGTTATATAGTTGAAGTTATCAGCAATATATCCCATTTTGGTAATGTGACATGCTGAGTGATGCTGAAATGATCATTGTGTTGATTATTGTGATAGGATCATTTATTTGATCGTCTATCTTTGTGATCATTGTGTTGATAATTTGTTGACCCAAAGCATGGCTTTTGTATAAAGTATGTTTTTGTGGACGTGAATTCGTCGAGCCTCACATCCCGGAAATGGTCAAAACAGGAAAGATGCGGCAAGGTTATTAGGGGTTGTTGTAGCTCCCCTTAGGGTATGTGCATTTCCTTCTGGAAAGGGGTGGTATCATGGTATGGAGCCCAGATACTTACTCATGTTGAAAACACTCTATTTATTATGGTGTGATGTTGGATATCGAGCGCTCGGTTGAAAAGGTCCTAAAGGACCGGGGGATGACATACTCGTGTCAGTTGTTACCTAGTTAGGGGTAACCCGGCCTTGTGTTGGCAGAGATCCGGTTTGGTTCTCGGGGATGTCTTTCCAGAGGCATTCTCAGTGGCAATGGGAAGTTCCTTGGCCTGACCATTTGTTGGAAATCCAATTCCCAATACGAAACTTGTACGGTATTAGTTGTAGAACCTGCTATTCACTTATGGTGGTCACCACTGTTTGGATGGTAGCTATAGTAGGCATAGTTCGAAATGTCTATGCTGGCTAAGATTTATATTCTACTTTCGAAATGGATTTTTTCTACACTATACACTAATAATAATATCAAATGTTATTTTAAATGCGTATCAAGCATCTTTGACTATCATAAGGAGAAATCTCCTCCGATTCTGCGTTTGCATTGTGTGTGTGTGCGGGAGGCCTTATGGTAGTCTCATTTTTAAAAGCATTGCGAATTAAATTTAAAAATATTCCTCTATTTTGATTTTAAAGATTAAATAAACTGTTTTGAGTTCTCACACCAGTCACATGACTGACTTGGAGTTTATTGTTTTCCTTCCTAAACTCTAGGTGCCCACCAATTTCCACACGGGCAGTTAAGAGTTAGGTTTATCAGGATATTCTGGATATTCTGGAATTGCTGGAGGCAAGCTGGATGGCATGGCGTATTACTAGTTTATATAGTATTTCTTTTTCCGCTGCACTGATTGTTGTATGTTGTTGTACACTCTGATGATTTGATGTAATGAAATATAATGTAATGTAATAACTGATATAGTTCTTTGTTTAAAGATTATTCATTTATTATTATATGTTGTTCCGCTGCGAATTGTGAGATTCTGTTGTTGTTCTGTTGTTTCCTTTCCGTCCTGTTCTATTTTCAAATTCTCTGTTTTCTTTCTCTGTTTTCTAAAAAAAATTGTCTATCTTCTTTTCCCTCTATTTTTCTTTTTCTATTTTCCCTCTTCTTCTCTTCTTCTTTTCCTAAATTCTTTTTCTTAAAACCCCTAAGGGTTCGTATTTTCGTTCATCTTGAATTAAACAAAGGAGATTAGTGTCTATTCAAGGAGTACGGACTTACGGGTCTTTACAGTTGGTATCGGAGCTGATGGTTAAGCGACAACCATGGTTCTGTTGGGTATAATTCATTAGAGATAGAGTCAGCAGTACTCTAGAATGAGTTTGAGTGTAATAATAGCTATGAGAGCGTATTTGTTAGTGAATAAAATTGTTTTATATTGTGATGATTGGTTTATTGAGTGGTATATGAACCTTCGTCAGCACGGTCAGTCAAACTATGCCGAAGGGGTTTCTAAACACTTGAATAGAACAATTCGGCACAGTATTGTTTTAATTGGGTAAATGAAATAATTTTACCTTGATTATATTTTTATATATAAAGAAATAATTTTTCAAGAATTATTAAAGTGTATATAAGTTGATTGTTAGGTTGTTTGAATAATCTAAGTAAAAGAATAATTGTATAAGTAAAAGAATTATAAGAATTGAATTATAATTAAAGTGTTTACAATTGTGAAATAAACTTATATATATAAAAAGTGAAATTATATGAATATGAGTTGTAAATAATCAAGTGGATTAAATGAATGTGAACTTGAGTATATGAATGAAATTCAACTTTGTAATTGAATTGAATGAATGGATTGAATGATTAATCAATTAAATGTTAAATAAAATTGGAATGAAATAATGAATATAAGTGTTGATTCATTTAAAAATCTAATGTTATTGAAAGTTGAAAGAGTGAATGAAAATCAATTTAATTAAACCAATTCAAAGAGATGGTGTTAAACCAAAATAAATGAATATAAGCAAAGGAATTTGGTTGAAATTAATATACATTGATTGTTATATGGATGTTGATTGATTGTTAATAATTCATTAAGATTTAATGAAGTGGAAAGCTATGTAATTGAATTCAAATTAGAAGTGAATAAATTTGAATAGAATTGAATGTGAATTGGATTTAATTAGTGAATGCAAACTAATTAAAATTGAATAAGAATGAAAGTTGATAAAATCCAATGTAATAAATCAAATATGATTTAAAGTGAAAACCAATTCATTGAATATTAATGAGAATATGAATGAAAATTCAATTGGATATGGATGTTAGTTGGTTGATGGTTGAATATATATTGCATTTGTTGTTTAGTTGCATTTGATATGTGACATATATAGTCATTATGTTGCTATATGTTGTATATTGATACTATTTATCTATATGCATGATTCTCATGTTGTTTGTTGAGTTGAGTAGGTGCGGATCGCGTTGCTTCGCATTTGGAGCTCGCTTTTGCGCTATATTAGCCGTATATGCTTGCTAATAAAGTATAAGGTACATATCTCGGATTAAATATCGTACTTTTACACTTTTTTCCCTTCGGGATGCCTCATTACTTGATGAGATGTATATTTGTGATATATATACTGTCATTTTTTTTTTCGGATCGAGCCGTGCAAAGGAGACTATGGCGAATTTTTCCGAAAATTTAAGGCGTTAGAAAAAATTTGAGAAAATTTGAAAATTTTGAAAACTTTAAACTTTGTTTTAAAGTTGAAAGTTAAATGATATAATTGTTTTTGAAAAGATAACTAAGTATGATTTGAAAACTTAGTAAAGAATTATAAGAAGTTTAATTATGAATTTTGGGAAAATTAATAGATTCTGTAACTTCTCTTACTTGTAATTTCGAGGACGAAATTCTTTTAAGTGGGAAAGATTGTAACGACCCAGAATTTTATTTAATTAAAATTTGAATATTTAATTTATTTTAAATATTAATAAGTGAATTTATGAGTCAAATAAATTTTTATTTGAATTATTGGATTTAATTGGATAATTAAATCGATAATTTAATATGTGAAATTATGAAAATAATTGAAAATTGAGTTAAATATGATTGAAAATAATTTGGAAAATTTTATTTAATCATACTGGAGTTATAGGAATATTTTAGAACTTTTAAAATCGAATTAAAAGTTAATTTGTGAAAATTGAATATTTTAATATTTAATAATCGACTGTAAAATAGCCAATTTTTGAACAGTCTCAGAATTGAACGAAACCAGTTTCATTGGATCCGTAATAGTTAGTTATTACCGGATTTCAATTTTCGTGTCAATCGGAGTTATCGTTTGATCGTGGCAGCTCGAAACGCATCGAATTATTTTTAATTTAAATTTGGCGAGTCAAAATAGCCATTTTTCAAAAAGTCTCGGAATTCGACGAAACTAGTTTCATCGGATCCGTAATGTGATATTATTGTAAGATTTCAAATTTCAAGTCGTTTGGATTTACCGTTTGTCCGGTACAAATTAAAACGCCTAGAAATCGGTTTAAATCGGTTTAATTTAAATTGAGCGTTTTCAGCCATAACTCGCACATATTTCCGAATTAGCTTCCGAAACTTGTTCCATTGTGTCCGGAACGCGGGATAAACCCTAGGTACGCTGGTTACGGCGTCTAAATCGGAGTTCGGAATTTCCGGGTGAATAGTGTCGATCGGTTCCTTATAAATAGCCCTACCCCTTCACAAAAATAAAAAAAAAATACAAAACCCTAGCCAAAAAACTGCAGCCGCCACCCCATGTTTCAATGGCCAGAAATGATCTTCCTCTTCCCCTTGATTTCTCCAAATCCATCAAGAATTAGCCTTAGGTCTCAACTACAAAGATGAAGAGCACGACGAGGGCTACGATGTGAACGGTGGAGATCGCGAATGGAGCGATGGATTGTGAGTTATGTGAGGCCGTTCGTGGGCTGTAGGGGGGGCGTGCGCGTGCATCAAGGCATGGCCGAGCCTGACATGGTGGCTGGTGGAGATAGCTTGCGTCGTGTGCTTCGTCATGGCGTTGGTGTGATCGGATTTCGTCGAGTGTTGATGGAGAATAATTAAACCCTAGTTGAGCTAATGGGTTCGGCCTCCATCTTGTTCACCTGGAGATGATACGTGATGTAGGAGAAAGGAGGGGAAGCGTTGGATCTAGTTTGGATGGTGGATGATAGATATAGGTTATAAATTATAAAGTTTAAGTGTAATTATTAAGTTTAAATTTGTGTAAACTTCAAAAATTCATATCTTTTTCATACGAGGTCGAAAAAATGCAAATCCAGTTGCGTTGGAATCGTATCGATGAGCACTACGCGATGGAGTTGGTTTGGAGTCGTTTGGAGTTAGTGAGAATTTCGGGTAAAATTAAACGCGCGTTTAATTTTATTCGAAATAAAAGCTTAAACGGAAATTAAAACCAAGGTGAGAATTTCTCACTCAATCGAATAGATTTCGATTTTATTTTAAATAGTTAGATTTAAAATATTTGAATGCATGTTTGAATGATGACTGTAAATTATTGATTGTTAAAATAGACATTATACGCCGTTAGTAAGCGGATGTTATTTAATATAAACATATACCGCGAATATTTCATAAACAGTGAAATTGGTATTATATATTATATCAATATATATATATTGGCATATGTATATATTGCAGTTGTTGATTTCCCGCATTTTTTGTTTAGCGGATGAGACCCTATTACGCCGTTATTAAGCGGATAATATTTATTAAGAACATATACCGCGATAATTTCGTACTGGAGCGAAATTGGTATTGTGCTAATGTTTTTGGATGCAGGAAACAGGTTGGAGGGATCCAACTGGATTCCTCAACAGTTTTATTTGATTTCAGATATTTTGATATTTGATGGATTATCATATACGATATATGATATTGTTGTTAGTCGTGATTGACTATTTGGTGTGTGGCATCATTGGACCCAGATTTGGGATTTTAAAATGTTTTTAAAGTGATTTTTGAAAATATACTTTATTTCTGGAATTGATCCATTATAAATAAATAAAAGTTATAATTTTTAATGTTATAAAAATTATGGTTTTTGTGAAATATAGTTAAAAAGCTAATTTTGAGAAATACGGTTAAAAGTTGATTTTTGAAATTATGGAGTTAATAATTTTATAAAATGGTTTAAATTGAGAAATTTGAATTTATTGTGAAAAGTTTAAATATAGGATTTATAAAATTTAATTATTTTATAAATCAAGAGAATGATGAAATTATAAAGGAATTTAAAGACGTTTTAAAGAATAATATAAATTGATTTATATTAAGAGATTTACAAATGGATATTTATGAATTGAATTATGGACATTATAAAACGAGTTTTTATAAGTGTTTGAATGTAGTGGAAATGAATTTCCTAAATGAATGAAATTTATAGAAATTTTAAACTGTGAAGTTATAAATGAAATTTTATAAGCAGTAGGTTTATAAAATTTATAAAGTTATCGAAAGAATGAATTTTGGATAAATAAACAATCTTATAAGTTAAGATTAATAATTTGGGAAGTTAAATGAACGATTTTGTAAAATAATCGTTTTATAAGTATTTAACTTATAATATGAACGTTTAGTTTATAATTTAGTTATAAACTGGAATAGGTTAATAAAGGAATTTATAAAAAGGAAGTTTTTATAAATAAATAGAAATAGAATTTATAAACGTTGTTTTATAAATTCGCAAACGACTTATTTTGATAAGTTAATTGTTATAACCTATTAATGGAGTTATATTCACATTTTTGAATAGTGAATAATCCTTTGAATTAAAATGAATAAAAGAATGAAATTGGTTAACGTAGTTTATTCACGTTTTTGAATAGTGAATAACACGTTAAAGAAATTGTTTTGAATGTGATGTTTTAAATAGAATTAAAACGATTTAACGATGTTTTTAAACATGTTAAGATTCGAAACCATAGATTTCTACATTTATTGTTGAAATAGATGTTTCGAGAAATAAAAGGAAATAGTGGACTATAACACTGTTGTTATAGTAAATGATTTCCGAAAGGAAATGTTTTGTATAGTATTGGGATTTATATATCTATTTTAATTTCGAATCCCTATACTAGTGATTTTGGGTTGTCGTAACGATGTTTTACGCAACATTCGTTTTGGCCCAAGTAAATATGTTTAAGTGAATGATTTCCTTAAAGAATGAATTATATACTTAATTCGATTTAAGTATATTGAATATTTTCTAAGTGTTGAAAATAAAAGATTGTGAATTACTTATTTAATAAGTATGGGATTGTTTTTCCAATATAAAGTGAATATAGAGAATTTATCTTTTTAAAGATAAATTGAAATGGATAGTTGAAATCGTCTATGCATGATATTTTGAAATATAAATTCATTATGGAATTTATATGTGAAAAGTGAAATTGGTTAAAAATAAATATTGATTTATTTTTGAAGTGTTGGAAATTTATATCTTGTAAAGATATTTTGGAAAATAAATAATTTGGAAAATTATTTGGAATCTGGTGATGTATGCATATCCATTGATAGTTCAATAGCCGACTATCAATATTTCCCTTTGAATGGGTATTTGATGTGAATTGATTGAATTTGAATGCACACTTATTTTTGAATAAGCGCTCACTATTCGGGTTAACCGGGAAAGGACCATGGGGTCGTATAACCCACTCCGAATATGTGATACGTCGTTGTGAATTGCATTTGAAGATCGGTGTTGAAGACCGGTATTTGCGAGAGTGATAGGATGAACTATCGATTGACTCTGCACCGAGTAGCTACGGTATTGAGTTCTCCATATGTGATGGTGAATCCGATCAGGATTGTGAATTTCCGGATTGCAAGGACTTCTTTGTAAGTGCCTTCGGTTTTGTTCGATCCCGGAACAGACTTGTATGGATTGTATGCCTGACATTACAAGTTGAGATATAAAGCCGATTTCTTTCAAATATATTTCTGTTGGTGGCGGAGAATTTATTCTTTGCTTAACACCCTTCTCTGAGACGTACGAGCTCAAAGGTTATATAGTTGAAGTTATCAGCAATATATCCCATTTTGGTAATGTGACATGCTGAGTGATGCTGAAATGATCATTGTGTTGATTATTGTGATAGGATCATTTATTTGATCGTCTATCTTTGTGATCATTGTGTTGATCATTTGTTGACCCAAAGCATGGCTTTTGTATAAAGTATGTTTTTGTGGACGTGAATTCGTCGAGCCTCACATCCCGGAAATGGTCAAAACAGGAAAGATGCGGCAAGGTTATTAGGGGTTGCTGTAGCTCCCCTTAGGGTATGTGCATTTCCTTCTGGAAAGGGGTGGTATCATGGTATGGAGCCCAGATACTTACTCATGTTGAAAACACTCTATTTATTATGGTGTGATGTTGGATATCGAGCGCTCGGTTGAAAAGGTCCTAAAGGACCGGGGGATGACATACTCGTGTCAGTTGTTACCTAGTTAGGGGTAACCCGGCCTTGTGTTGGCAGAGATCCGGTTTGGTTCTCGGGGATGTCTTTCCAGAGGCATTCTCAGTGGCAATGGGAAGTTCCTTGGCCTGACCATTTGTTGGAAATGCAATTCCCAATACGAAACTTGTACGGTATTAGTTGTAGAACCTGCTATTCACTTATGGTGGTCACCACTGTTTGGATGGTAGCTATAGTAGGCATAGTTCGAAATGTCTATGCTGGCTAAGATTTATATTCTACTTTCGAAATGGATTTTTTCTACACTATACACTAATAATAATATCAAATGTTATTTTAAATGCGTATCAAGCATCTTTGACTATCATAAGGAGAAATCTCCTCCGATTCTGCGTTTGCATTGTGTGTGTGTGCGGGAGGCCTTATGGTAGTCTCATTTTTAAAAGCATTGCGAATTAAATTTAAAAATATTCCTCTATTTTGATTTTAAAGATTAAATAAACTGTTTTGAGTTCTCACACCAGTCACATGACTGACTTGGAGTTTATTGTTTTCCTTCCTAAACTCTGGGTGCCCACCAATTTCCACACGGGCAGTTAAGAGTTAGGTTTATCAGGATATTCTGGATATTCTGGAATTGCTGGAGGCAAGCTGGATGGCATGGCGTATTACTAGTTTATATAGTATTTCTTTTTCCGCTGCACTGATTGTTGTATGTTGTTGTACACTCTGATGATTTGATGTAATGAAATATAATGTAATGTAATAACTGATATAGTTCTTTGTTTAAATATTATTCGTTTATTATTATATGTTGTTCCGCTGCGAATTGTGAGATTCTGTTGTTGTTCTGTTGTTTCCTTTCCGTCCTGTTCTATTTTCAAATTCTCTGTTTTCTTTCTCTGTTTTCTAAAAAAAATTGTCTATCTTCTTTTCCCTCTATTTTTCTTTTTCTATTTTCCCTCTTCTTCTCTTCTTCTTTTCCTAAATTCTTTTTCTTAAAACCCCTAAGGGTTCGTATTTTCGTTCATCTTGAATTAAACAAAGGAGATTAGTGTCTATTCAAGGAGTACGGACTTACGGGTCTTTACAAGGAGTCCGGACAAAACTAGTTCCTGAGGATTATTGGGTTGCGAAAGTCGAGGGCACCGATACCTACAGGGGCATTTGGGTTATGCTGTGACGACAGTGCAACTCGATGTCACTGCGATCTACTGTGGGGACCATAGCGAAATCGTGTGGAGGATGAGTGCCAACAGTCTACACTTGATTTTGCCGGGAAGGCAACGCAACATCGGTAGACTGCGATCTATGGTCAAGTGGAGTGGAGAAGTTTCATTTTTGGCAACGAAATTCGAGGGTGCTGATGCCTACAGTTATATGGGTTTTTGCTGTGATAGCAACGTAACCCCAGTTGTAGCTGCGATCTGTCGTGGGTTCCATGGTGTAATCGAGGGGCGCGGAGGCCTACAGTTATCTATGGATTTTGTCGAGATGGCAACGTGACCATCGGGTTAACTGCGACCATGGATGGGGGTGATGATTTCCAGAGCATTCTCACCAAAGATATATCCTCTATTTTCAAAAACTGTTTTTATATTTTGAATAAAATTATTTTACCAAGTATTTTCACTGGATGTTGAAACGGGTCTGCCAAGCGCTTATAGATTTTCAGTCGTACACCTGATCAACGTATGACCGAATTTCTGTGAGAACAAGAATGGACTTGTCAAACATCGAGTTATAAAAATATTTTAATAAAAACTATTTAATAAATATTATATAGATTTTTAAAATAGTAAGAATGATTAAAGAAAAAGTATGTGATTTTAAGCATTTCAATGAATCTGTCTTCGTTCCTTTTCGAGGACGAAAAGATTCAAAGGAGGGAGGAATGTGACGACCCTGGATTTTGGCCCAATTATTTTCGTAAATATTTGATCTAATTTAAATAAAAAGTAAACTGACCATTTTAAAATGAATAAATCTTTTAGAAATAATTGCCATTTATTTATATAAATTTGTACTTTGAAAAGGAAATTGGATTGTGGAAATTTAAGATAAAATCTCTTAATAATATTTACAATAAAATTTATCTTAAATAATTTAATTAAAATGTTCACCTTGTTAACATCTAATGTTGGAAATAAATCAGAGTCCATCAAAATAAAATATAAATATAAATATAAGGTATAGATATAAATATAACATAAATAAATGTTATAAATAAAATGTGTGAAAATTTAATTACAAATAGAAATAAAAATAATAAAGCAAGAATTTAGAAATTAAAATATGCATATAACATAACTCTAAAATTTTAAGAAACAAAGTGTAAAATAAGCATAAATATAAGTAAGTAAACCACATGAATTTTTCATTTTAGAACAAATATCTTTATATACAAAATCAATGTCAATCTGCAAGTGTATAAGCTAAAACAAACATCTTTACACAATATCTTCACATATAGGACAAACATGTATATATAAACTATTCAAGCTGAAAGTTCACAAGACAAATGTTTATACACCAAATATCTTCATCCACAAGTCAAAATATAAAATAAACCTGACATCCACATATGTATGTATATTATTCAAACTAAAGTTAATAATAAAACAAATATTTATAAATAGAATATTTTCATAACAAAGCAATAACACAACATATCTTCATACACAAGCCATAGGTTTTACTACAAGGTGCACTTTTGCATACAAGTATCTATATGCTCAGTCAAACATAATAATAATTATGTAAACTTATTAAACAACAAACATTTAATTCTTTCTGCTCAAGCCCAAATTTTGTCATCTCAAAATATTTAGCAAATCCTTACTTTGCAGTAATAAAAATCTGTTCATATAAAACAAAGCTAAGAAAACAATAGTACCAGATAATACCTTCCTCAAACATCCTATTCCTTTTATATATGAGTGTCCCTCTGCTATTTCAAGTTCGTTCAGTAAAAACTTAGCTAACTAGAGGAAAAAATTTATAAATATCATCTTGTATTTTCCAAGAAGTTCAACAAGGCAGATTCAACTTCAGGGTTTCAAATTAGCAGAGTGTTCTCTGTTCAACAAAAGCTTGCAGGTGAGCAAAGCATAAAAATTTCAAGTATAAGTTTAATTAAAACAGCAGGGATGAATTCATTTACTACATGATGTTGTATATGCTTTGATCTTGTATATGTTTTTGTGATTGCTCTGTTCTTCTCTGAATACTGTTTCAGGTTGCATGTTTTCTTCAAAAATTCAAACTTTTCTCATCAAATCATAGTAAAACTATCAATTCGATTTAACAAGATGTTTAAAACATAATCCAGACTTTTCAAAAGCTGTTTAAACCTGTTGTGAAATATCTCTACAGGAAATATGGTTTTACAGGAAATCAAGAGATACTTTGATAAACTCGATTGTTATAAAAAGTTAATTCAAATTTATATCTTGGATTATTTCTGCAATTTATGATTTTTAGAACAAAAACGAAGATTTTTAATTTGTTATTTTTAGAGCAGTTTGTATTTGAGTAAAATTTGCATTTTTCCCATTTTCATATAATTTAATCAGTTTAAAACGCTGAAACTCGAATTGAAGCTAGTATGTGCATCATGGATCTTGAGAAAATTATTAGTGAATTTTTTTATTGTATAAATTAAGGGAACGAATTCATTTTAGGGTTTTGTCTCGAGCTTTTGAACGTGACTGTAATGAGGGGTGTTCGACTTCTATTCATGATCGAGTTGCACGAATCTTGGGAAAATGGTAGCTTTGCGTGTTGTCTTGGTGTGACCGAAACTTGGTCGTCCCTGGCGGTCTTTGCGGCAGTGGCGAAGCGTTTGGTAGATGGGTCGTGTTTCCAGATGTTCAAGAAAACTATTGTTTTTTTATTTCGAATTCGAGAAGGTGATTCATGTTTGATTTTCGTGTTTAAGTGTGGTTTGTGATTTGCCTGAGGCATTGGAGTTCACCGTAGTGGAGCTGCGTCGCCGTGCACGTGTATGGTAGTGAAGGATGGGGTCAGTGTTAGTGATGGTGTGTGTCTCGAGTCGTGCTCGAGTAAACAGGGAGGTATCTTCGAGTTTAGGACGAGCGCGCAAGAAAGGTTTCCTGATGCTTTATTTAAACTTAAGTTTAGAATTGAAAAAAAGAGGGAGAAGAAGAAGATGAGCATGGGTGAGTGTCTCGTACAAAGGGGTAAGTCGCTCGAAGATCACTCGAGTTAGCTAGGGGGAGAGCCCGTGTTTTCAAACTGCAGAATCATACAAAAGAAAATAACAAAGCTAAGCAAATTGTTTCAACTAGTTTAAAACACTGTCAACTACATATAGGTTTAAGGTTAAGTTGAAAATTTAATTCAAGTTTTAATTATTTAGTTAATGTTTAACAATGCTTCTAAACTCTTAATTAATTATTCTAATTAAATAATTAACTTAAGTAAAAAAAAACTTAGTTCACATTTAAATTTTGTGGTTAATAATAAATTGATTTTCAAAATTTAAGGAAGACTTTAAAATGTTAATTAAGATGAATAAATTAATATCAATTAATTAGTTTAGAAGGCAATTAAGAAGATGACCTTTAAGTAGTGATTAGAAATGGGTTAATTAATGATTAATTGATAACTAAATTTGTAATTAACTACTTAAAGTTAATTAACTAATGATTAAGTAATTTAGTTAACTAGTGACTTATGATTACTTAATTGGTAACTAAGGAATAGTTAATTTGTAATTAAGTTGTGTTAATCAATAAGGTTTATTAATTTTTGGTTAAATAGTAATTAATCTACATTAAGATTTATTACTTGGGTTTAAGGGTAATTAAGGGATGGATTATCCGATTTAGATTAATTTGTGAATAAATTAAAGGTAATCTCTTGGTGATTAATTAAATATAAATACTTGATGAGATTTAGTGAGGTAATTCATAATTACAGGATGTAATTAATTAAAGGGAATTACTTATTGGTAAGTAATTAAAGGGTAATTACTTAGTTGGAGTAATTAAGGATAAATTACTTGGTGTAATTAATTAAATAAAAAAAGGGAGATTAATAATTAAGTAAGAGGTTAATTACTTAAGCTAGTAATTACAGAGGAGTAATTGCTGTTTATGAGTAATTGGGGATGATTAATGGAGGCAATTAATTCATGGGTTTGGTTAAGTATAATTACTTAATGAAAGTAATTAGATAATGATGATAATCTTAATGTAATTAAAGAATAATTCATAGTGGAAGATTTAACTAAGATAAATGATTATGGGAAGGTGAATTAATTGGGCTGTAATTAATTAATAAGCAGGCCTTAAAGGTGATTGATTAAATTCAGTTATGGATAATAAGATTTATTCGAGATGGTGTGATTGATGATCTTGCTTATGTATGATAAGTGATTGTTTATATGCCCTGAATTGATTGATACCCCTGATATGAAATGGTTCGTGATATGATGTGTTGGGTGGGCAATGATAACGTAGTTATGTATTAATGATGATTTTCTGAGTAAAGGTGACATCTTTAATTAAATGTTAAATTGCATTTCACTTGAATGACATGTGTTAAGATGAACTAGATTCGAGGAGACCGGAGTCGGGTATTAGTTAATACCCGAAACCACTTCGATTCTTTATAAATTGATATGTGAAATAGGAGATGTCTATAACAACTTGTGGAATTGTAAATTGATATAAGATACCCAGGTTTTATATAAATTATATGTTTTTGTATTCCATGTTAAATGGGTTTACTCATGCTGGTTTCCAGCCTGACCCGGGTGTTACTTTGATGTAATGCTCGGGTCGGATCGAGTATTACAGATTTTCAGGTAGGTATGTTCTGGAACTCAGGAGTCGAGCTGGATGGCAAGAACATACGCAGTGCTTTCGCCCTATTATAATTATTGTATATCATATGATATGATAATTGTATATGCAGTGACTGTATATAATGTGAAACTCTATGTATATTAAATTTAATCGACAGATATAGTATTCTTTTTGTAAACTGTTATTAATTATTATTATATTTTATCCGTTGCGAATGTGAGTTGTTTGATGTTCTGTTCTTCTTCTTCTTCTTCTTCTTCTTCTATCTCTTTCTTCTTTCTTCCTAACTATCTGGAATTTTCGGGTTTAAAAATTTCGGTCGTTACATTTACCAAATTTGAAAATAATATTGTGTCAGTTTGCTTGGTTCAAGTGTTTTGGGAATCCTATCGATAGCTTTGATCAGACGAATCGATCGAAAACCCAAATCTACATCAACAACTCAAACAACACAATATATATATAAAAAAAACATTTTAAATATAAATTCACAAATACACCTCCTTGCTCAACGATACAAGAATAGATTTCAAAGCAAAGTGAGAGATTCAAGTTTGATGGATTCAAATCAAAGAGAGTTTTGATTCGAAGATAGGTTTGAAACAAAGATGAGATAATTAAATAACAAAATAGGGAGATGGATATGTTTATATAAATCGCGGGCAACCTTAACCCGGTCGACCGTGAGTTCATGAATAAGATAGATTCAGATTTCTGAGGCAAATCTACATCCGATCTCAATTGATAAAATTCGGCATAACAAACGATATTAGCATCCAAACTGAGGAAATAGAAATCTCCGGTGAATCGATGTCAATTGTAAGGGAGTTTCACCCTTTTATAAATAAATTCGAGATTGGCAAGACCACCGACTCACTACAAAGATCATTCGAAGTAGAGTTATAGGATACTCCAGAATTAAAAGAAGATGAATAGTGAGGGACGCGAATGGATTTTGGAACCGAAGGGAACGTTCCAAAATTCAAAGGAATCGAATCAAGAAGGACGAGATTTAAACTTGGATGGAAGTGATTCTGTAAATACATTTACCATATATACTAAGTTTTTCCTAGAGCTACCAAAGCCCTAATATCAAATGTAACGACCCGCTATTTTGGACTATTCGCATCCGCGCATGTCAGACTTGAATAATTCAAAATACCGAATTGTTAATTTAAATTTGAAAAAACTGAACATATACAGTAAATAAATAATCAAAGATCACAGATACAGTCTAATAAATGCAGCGGAAACAAAAGATAGTAGTTCATGAAGCTACTATATATATAATAGAGTTAAATAAGTTACAACAGAAGTCTCGAATACAATAGTCAAATATAAAAATCAGAATACATTAATGGAATCAACTGAATATCTGAAAGCTGGATAGATAGCTGGATCTCCAAGCAAAGCTCCAACTCCAAAGGTGAGTCTCGAATACTGGTGCACTCAGTCTGACCCGAGCGTAAAGCAAAACGCAAAACACTCGAGTCAAGATTAACATTCTTATATCAATAAATCCAACTCAAGTGAAATAGCAACTGAAATACAAGTAACTCAAAGGATGTTTGGGACAACCATCCTTTAAGGATCCGTTAAACTATCTACTATGTAGTAATTTACGCTAAATAGATAATGTCTATCAGTAATATAAAGTATCAAAATCGTGTTAATGCGTTACCATTATCCCCCTTAACACATTTTATATAAGCGTCATAATCTATACAGCACTGTAAACTCCACCGTGAACTAGTAGGATATCAGGGAGTACTCCATAGGTATAACACAAAACAAATCGTAGTGGTCGCGTATATAGGGACACAAGTATGACAAGGCACAGGAGGCAATACCCAAGGTAGTGAAACTACCGTTTGCCTGATCCGGACTAGTGAGAACGCATCGCCACAGCGATCGCAACACCGTGAAACAACACTGCCAAAATTTTGAGGGTGTACACCAGTCAATAACAAGTAATGAGCAGTTTACGAAGAAGTGTGTTTGCTCAAGGTGGCTAACCCCATTTGGCCCGACACGGCTCCCATTTTAGTCATTTCCAATTTGACACAAGTGTCAAGGCTATCATTATCGTTCTCTTTCTTTAGTCACCACTTACTTCATTCCAACCACTTCATACTGGATCATACTCCGCGTATAGTTATTAAAGTGGTATTCGGTTAAGACAATGAGTATGTCCCTAACCGATTCCGGTCTCTTTAATAACTTTCGTAATTATTACGCCGATTGGTCGTTTAATATATTTCAAAACCAAATCAATTTGAATTCCAATTAGAATTTATAAATCAACATTTCATTTGTCTTCCTAAATCAATTACCATAATTTATGTTTTAAAACTTCCAAATTACCATTTCAAAATCTTATAATTCAATTTCAATTTTTATTTAAACAATTAAAATATTGATTCAAGTTCATATATAAGTTTCATTCCAAAATCATTTAAATTAATTTAATTTAACATTCAAATCAATTTAAATTCATTGATCGATTTCATTCAATATTCGTTAAGTTAATTTGTCATTCAAAAAAATTTCTATTCAATTTCCAATTCATTAAATCAATTTAAGTTTTCCTATATCATATCTAACTTCCAAATTAAATTAAATCAAATTCTTCAAATTTCAAGTCTTATATTAATTTCAATAAATCACATTTTATTTCTTGTTGAAGAAATTCGATTTCACTTATTTACTTATTTAATTTAACAAATTTCCAAAACTTAATTATTACAGAAATCAATTTCACTTATTAAAGAAGTTCAATTTCAATTATCAAAGAATCCAATTTTCATTTAATTATTAAATAATTCAATCTCATTAAATTATTAAATAATTTCAAAACATAATTATCAAATAATTTCATCACTTAATTTTTAAATAATTTCAAAATTTAATTCAATCATTTCTTAAATTAAACAACGTTCTTTCATAAATTACTTTGTTAATATTTTGTTTCAAATTGATTAACATTTAAATTTCACTAGAATTCAAATTCCAACATCATTTAAAACCCTTATTATTTTATTCAAATAAAATCTTTGTTTTTAAATCTGGATTTTTATTTAATTCTCTATCCTAAGTCAAAGTTTTATTTGGGTATTTATCATTTCAATCCAATTTCATTTTGATTCAAAAATTAAAGCATAGCAAAGGGAACTTGCAGTATGATAACTGGGATGGTGTCAAAGTAAATAAACAAGCAATACCAGACATCAATATAAATCCAATAATTTATTCAAATAACCTCAAAATAATCATATTAATTTACATTGTTGTTTGTGCAAATTAATATAATTATTTCTAGAATCCACACTATCATTTCTTGTAGATTAAAGATTATTACACTAATATTTATACGGTTCTTCACTTGGTATCTATTATTCAATTTCATACTACATCAATTTAAACAACATACATTTAAATGGTTCAAGGTGTAATTAACACTATTTCTACGTGTCAATTTATTTAAACATTAAAAGGGGGTCATATTATACAAATTAGACTAATCAAATTCAACACATATATCAATTTTAAATTGTTAACTATCCTACTTCAATTTCAATTTTAAATTATTCATCACCACAAACATTAACAATTTAACTTCCAATGTAAATATCAACAATCAATCAATTATCAACCAAACTGGGTTATCATTGTATAAATAACAGATAATGGTGTCGGATGTCACAGGTGAACTGATACAGGTAAAAGCATATATGACATTGTAAATAACCAACAGCAGCATATTTCAATTGTCGTTTCAATTGAAATCAAATTTAATAAATATAAGAATATTAATTGTGAGTGATTGCTCACCTTTCGGGGCTAGAGATATGAACGGAAATGGAAGCGAGTTGTGGATCCAAACACGAATTCCAAAACAACATTAGACAGACACGATTCAGTGAAGCAAACTAGCACGATGGACAAAGTTGATAAATGGAAAATCGATGAGAACGGGTAAGATCAACTTAATATAAATGGCAGATATATATACCATATTTTAAAATCAATAATTATAAAAGATCAATATAACTCTATATATAAACCCAAAATTATATTGTAAGCTTTCAGACTGAAACGCATATCTTCATTTATAATATTACATATAACAAGACTTTAAATCAAAATATCCATATATTTAAAATATGTAATACTTAACACATCAAAACATCCATACATTTATATGCACCTGGAAACAACATGTGCAAGCTTCTTCACACAAATACATGCAGACCATAACAGCATGAATGGTGGCGAATGTATGCTTAAACTTATATATATATATATTCTTTAAATATCACAGTGTATAAAAATTGAAACTAATAAACGGTACTGACATAATACCATACATACACATATAAAACAAATATATCCATATAGAGTTACATACAAATTATATTTAAAACAATATATTACAAAACCGACAAAAGAATTTCTACGCACATATCTCTAAATGTAAATGTATATATATTTCTAAATTCTCCACAACAAATCCACAACCCAGGAAATATAAACAATATATATTACTTTATAAAATAATACACGGTCCTTGAATAAATATAACATTTCCAACAAATACATATCACTATCGTATCTTATAGCAGTAAAACTGTAGGGTATAATATAAATGTATGAACAAAATATGGTAGCCACAGACATTTACAAATATAGACTTACAAATATAAAACAACAACAACTTACAATATACATGATTATATATAATCCTGTACATATATATATATATATAGATCGGACTTTTGATCAAAAGATAGACAAATAAAATATACTACGACTACACATACAACTATACTTGTAAGCAGATTTATGTGGCAAGCTACAATTAATTGTTTGCAAAACAATTATTTTATACACAAATATATATACATAACAAATTAACTATACTTATATGGAAATATATTTATAAGACATGCATGATGTATTCAACCTTACATGCTGGTAGGCAGGCAACAGAAGAGGTGACTGTGGCCAAAAATGAAGGGGAAATGTTCGGTAGGCAAGGAGGAAGATAAGGCATAGGAGTAAACGGGTCCGTGGTAGCTGCCATGGACGAGTGAAGGCCGGGGTGCTCGGGCGTGGGTTTGGGTGACATGGGTGGAGAGGTAGCGTGGATGGGAAGGTTGTGCATTCGGCTGTGGTAGTGGTGGGTGAACTGTCGAAGATGAGTGGAATGCATCGGTCTCGTTTTTTATTAGAGTGCTGGTGGAGGGAGAGGAGAGAGAGGGGAGGGGATGGTACAGGTGGTGCTTGCGTTTGAGTTGGTGGCTTATGTTTTGAAGCATGCATGCAAAAGAAAGGGAGGTGAGAAGTGAAACAAAAGAAGCAGGTGGATTGGAAGAAGAGCAGGCAAAGAAAAGAAGTGGAAAGAAGGAACAAACATTCACGTAGCTAAGTTTTTTTAAAGGATGAATAAATAGGTATAAGGCAAATGAACAGGCATGGACACAGTATCACGTTTCAAACTAAAGTCAGTCACGCAACTGAAATTGTCATAGGGAATAGATATGGTCATTATTTTTGAACGACAAGTAATAAATGAAAATGTAAAGTCATAACGTTGATTTCCAGGATTATTAAAAGTTTTACGGATATGGGATTGGCACGGTAGGAAAATAAAAGTGTAAACAACCAAAAGGCTTGGTAGCGGAACTGATACGCCGGGCGTTCTGCAGATTGCACCACACACCGAACTCCGAAACACAGAGTTGAATATACCGTAGAGATCAGCACGACGAGACAACCAAAACGGTATACGGATATCAGCGGTACGATTGAATTATAAAAATTCGAATTTTTTTACTGGCGGAAAAAGCAGCAAAAACGCAGAAAAATACGATTGATGGAGCTGAAGAAGTCCGAATTTGAAAAAACGAAAAATGACGTTTTGCTTAGAAGATGATTTAGAATTGTTATATGTAAAAACATTTAAGTTTCGAAAACATTTTATTTCATCAATTCCTAACTGATTAAATTCGAAATAAAATTACACACGAAAATAAACTTCCATATTTTCGGATGAAAATTTACCAATTGCAATGTTTAATTGGACCTATTCCAAATATCAAATTTATATTTCAAAATTTTATTGTTTAAACTTTCACAAAATTTCAGTTAAATATATTAATAAAACAAATAAAAATGTTAAAAATTTATGGGTCGTTACAGTGCCTGCCCTAGCCATAGCGTGGCATGAACTGGGGCTTGTTCGGTCCTTTATCCTGGCCATAGCATGACACGGATAAAGGCTTACTCCGTCCACCTTCAAAGAGGCGCCTTGACCTGACAAAAGGCGCAGCCAAGGGCTTGCCCGACGCTTTAACTGGCCATAGCATGACGAGGATAAAGGCTTACTTCGACTTCCTCCAGGAGGCGCTCCATCCTGGCCAACTCGACGCGGAAAGAGGCTTTTGACCGTTAAAGGTAGTGTCCAAATGCAAGGAGTATTTCACTCCTAACCATGTAGATCTTTCTTAGAAAAGTATTCTTTTATTGACTTTACTCATGTTCTCCTTAAAAATTCGTTAATCTTTCCTTGATGGAAGAAGTTGATTATCATCCCTTCTATGGCTCTGCAATGGTTGGTTTCATGTCCGTTCACCATGTGATAATAGTAGTAGGATTCGACCAGATTCCTTTCATTTTTTGGTTTCTTTTTCTATGATGGCCAATAATTTAGCTCATCCTTTTGTTAGGCAAGTAGACATTCTCTAAAGATGTTGTCAGATTACGCTCTTTACGGTGTCCTGACTTGAAACTTTTTTCTTGAGGATGGCTTCTAAATTTTTTACTGCTTGCCCTTACAGCTTTGACTTCATCAATTGTTTTTCTTTTTGACATTCTTTGGAGTTCTCTTGTTGGAAGTGTTTATGTTGCAGTTCGTTGTCATTTATGTGCAATGGCATTATAGTCAGTCATTATCTCTTCTTCAAAGATTGTGCCTTTGGAATAATGTTGAATAGTTTTCCACATTTGACTAAAAAATTGTCACTTCCATTTTTCCTTTCTCCTTACGGGCAAAATAGTGGAATAAAGGGGTTCAAACTCCATTTCTTTATATCATATGATTCCGCTTTTTTCTTGTTCGTAATTCTTAGAGCATCTAATCTTAACCTTTGCTCTTCATATTGTTTGGAATCTTCAATGGTTCTTAGGGGAATCCTATCAAATATGGTTTGGAAGATCCTTGCTCGGATCTTTTGTTTCTGCTATCCATGATGATGTTAGACCAAAGTAGATAAGCTTGAAGTTAAGTTAGATTAGAGATAAGTGATGTTTGGTGTTCAATAATGTCGGAGGTTCGACCCCTCCCTCTAGCACCAAAATGTTAACAAGAAATCTTATCAATACGCCACATTAAAGTTGAGAAAAGAGGTTGTTCTCTTTTTATCTTCTTTAGTTAAGTTGAGAAGATTAGTAGGTGTGTATTTCCTTTGATTGCCCTTACGAATAAGTTGTTTTAGTGAAGACTTCCTTGTATCAACCTTTTGATCTAGTCGAAACACTTAATTTTCTGTCCTCAAAACCTTTTGAGCTTATTAGGAATATTCCATCGAAAGCCTTCCTTTTGAAGTAGTTGTGAAACCCAAATGAAAAGCTCAATGAATCGCAAGATAAATTTTGACTTAGTGGGTTTCGACCCTATTGACAGCTAGGTTATCTGATGACTTAAATTTTGGTTTTGGGGACTAAGGTAAATTCAGCTAGGATTGAGATTTTGACCTTGTCGAAAGCTGGAGACTTAAATGTCTTGCGTTTTGAGTGGGGGTCGAACGTTAAAATGGATTAGAATAAGGTTTCGACCATGTCGAAAGTAGAAGTCCAATAGCAGCTTGCCTGGAATCTATAACTAGATTTACTTTGAGTATGCGGGGGTTTCGATCTAGTCAGAATAGTCCTTTTGACGTGGTCAATGCCTGGAAAAACACGACTAGATTTGATAAAAGCTTGTGAAAAAACTAAGTAAATAAAAATATTGAAGACTTCCCTTTCGTAACTCAAGAAATCTTTATTTCTCAATTTTTCCCAATCCAATTTACAAATTAGTGTTATAGTCTTTAAAATTAAGAAAATATAAGTGTATAATGATTGAGTTCGAATCCCCAAAACCAGACCCTTTGGGTCTTATTTATAGAGGTAGGTTAGTACCTTTCGACCACGATGCTTTCGACCGGGTCAAAAGGTTGTTGTCATATTGACTTAAGAAAGCTTCCGCCTTTGTTGAAAGGGATAGGTGGACCATTCTTCTCTATATTGCTTTGTAGGAGCTTTCGTCTCTGTCGATAGGCCGCATCCAGGGGTTTCAAAGCTATTGCAATTCTAAAGGTTTCGAATTTGTTAGTTGCTCATGAACTTTTTCCTGTGCCTTAATGCGGAACCTCCCCTAGATTGTAATGGCTTTGACCGGTTCGAAAGGCTTAGTTAGGTTTTCAAAAGGGTTGTTCTGCACTTCTAGGTGGTTAAAGTGAAGGCGAAACCTTTGATATCGAAAGGTTGGATGCATATATGATGAGTTGTTCTCCATTTTCTTCGAAAGGTGTTGCTTTAACTGCTTCGAAAGGTCTTCATGCATATGGAATCATGTGCTTCGAAAGATGGACTATAACACACCAGAAGTAACGATCCGCAAATCCGTACCCCTTGAGTCAACACTATTCTATCTAAATCAACTCAAGTTGAACAGATATACGAACCATTTGGGTTAAAGAAGAAGAGGTAGAAGAAGAAAATAGAAAACAACTACAGAATCTAACCATCGTAGCAGAATAAAATAAAATAGATAATAATGGTCTTTACTCAAAAATCAAATGTATTTGTTTATACATTACATCATCAGAGTACATCAATTACAGCTCAACATCAATATCATACAACTGGATACACAACTTCTCTACACAATGGAATATATATAAAACAAGTACGAAAATACGCATCATCCTCCAGCTCGTCTCCTGAGCTCTATAGCATCAAATCCTGTATCATATAATACTCGGTCTGACCCGAGCATTACAGTTAAATAACACCCGAGTCAGTCTGGAATACCAGCGTGAGAAAATCACACTCAATTGATTATTAAAGTTTCAAAAAATCCCTTTGAAAACAAAAGCATCTCGTAAGACCACACCACAAATAAACATGTCGGGTTTTTACCTTACGATAGCTAAAACAATTTTTATAGAAATCCTTTGATATTATAATAGGGTCTATATACAAATACTTATAAAATAGCCGAAATTTTTACATCTATTAAATTCCAGCTACTAACCACAGAGTGGGTAATACAAACAAAACTCGTACAAGGCTCGTAGGGAAAATGGATTTCCAACTAATGACTAGGCACTGGGGTACCACCTGTCACAGTACGTGGCCTAGATCACAGTACCGAGGAGTACGCCCGCTTCCCTACAATATAAGACCGGGACTACCCCTTACTGGATAATCCCGAGTGAAATCACCCCGTGGTTGGGATCAGCAACCGCCCACTAAGCCGAAATAAAAAGGGACATCTAGACAGGGATGATCTCACTCTGCTTGGGTGCTACCCACCTATCCTTGCTGCATAACCCCTGATTTTCAGTCATTCCCATTTGATGAGGCTTGAGGCTAAGAGTTACCTTTTTAGAACATATCCCTTAGAATGCCCATCGTCCACCTGACGATGTTCTGAAAGCATTCATCCATACAAGTCCGTCCCGGGTTTGAACGGAACCGAAGGCACTACTCCTACTACATCCATTTTGGAAATATCCACAGGATAAGTAGGACTAGCCCTTGCACTTCACTGCTCCATCTTCGAATCCAAACTCGTTTCCCACGAAACGTACAAACCAGATCGAAGTGGTTTTCGAGAAATAAATCTCGATCCCCGTCTCTTCGAAACGATCAACGCTTTTGTCCAATATTGATAGTCAGTGATTTAACTATCAATTAATATTCACAAACAACCATTCAACAATAAATAATTTTCCAAATTATTTATTAACCTAAAAAATGTCTTCACAAGATATATATTCAATTTTCAACCTTTTGAAAACAGTTTCAAAACATCATTCTTTTCAGAATAAACTTCCTAAATATTTTCTATCTCCACTGAAATCACCAAGCACAAAACTAGATTTTTAAAATAATTTAGAACACTTTACTTTGAAATATACTTTAAAACATTGAAGTTAAAACTACTTCAATAATTTTGTTAAAATACATATTATATGAGTATTTGAAAATAAGGTTACTTAATAAAATAAAACTAGATTTTCATTTTTGAAAACAAAATACTAAGTCACTCTTTAAATACTTACCGCTATAATAGATTAAAAGCAAATACTTACTTAAGACTTTAAATATTAGAAATAATAAATATTTCAAAACATACCGTTTAAAAACAATTTTAATACTATTAACTTATATTTAAAAATTTACTTTGAAAACGTACTTGGTTATCCAGGGAGAATTCCAACTTCAATCACTTAAATCAATTTCCCAAATTGATTTCCAATTTATTCCATTTGAAATAAATTTCTTTAATTACTTGATTCATTTCAAAATTTATTAATTATGGACTTAATTATTATTGTTATTATTTTCCATTTGATTTTAAATCTTTTAACTGAAATATACAAATTTCAGGTTATTCCCAATTTCTTCTTTTTCTTTTCAATAATTTAAATCTTAAATTTTAAATCGATGTTTTGTTCTTTTAAAATAATAACACTGAATTTTAAAATTCATTAACTTTCTGTTTATTCAAATTTCCCTTTCCATACTTAAGATTTATTTATTAGAATTTTAAAGGCACTTTATTTCTTATACAATTCATTTTTAAATCTATTCAAATTTCTATAATTATTTTACTTACAAATTCACTTCTTTTATTTTCTTTCCAAATTCCAATTTATATAATTTGTGCAATTCATTATATCCAATTATATCCAATCAAACCATAGCATTCAATACTCCAATATAATTCATCAAAGAATATCAAATAACCACAACAGAAGGTATTAAATAATTTAAATAAATGTTGAGGGGTCCAGTTGGATCCTTCCAACCTGTTTTTCCTGCATCCACAGATGTTAGCACAATAAAATACCAATTCCAAAATATACCATACTATAGCACATCAACCAATTCAATCATTCAAACAATTATTCAAATTTAATCATTTAAATTTAAATTTAAACTGAGTGAGATTAACTCACCTTTTACTATGCATTTGCCATCCACTTCAATATTCCCTTGGTTTTCTCTATTTTTGACCTTGAATAAATATTATATGATTTATTAATATTTGAATTGATCAAACAATTTATTATTGTTTATTAATTCAGTTTAAACTAACAAATGTTCTTTTAAATTAAAAGTTAAATTTTAACTTGATTTCCTTTTACTAAAATGTTTTGGTGGATAAAATAATTAAATTAGTTTATTTAATAAATTAATCTTCATAATACATTATAAAATAAACCAATTAGTTAAAATTGTGAGTATGTATATTTGTTTTATTTTATTGGAACTATATATATACTTGTCAACATAAATTACAGACCTCAAAAATCTAATTTATATAAACTTCCTATATTTTCTAAATCTTATCTACCACATATTTACTAATTTACTTATATATAGAATATTAAAATCTACTTTCTTATAGTTCCTACCATATTTTAAAATCCTTACTATTATTTCAAAATCTTATCTATGTAAAATATTCTATATATATCTATTATCAAAAACTGTTTCGTTCTTTTTTCTTTCCAGTGAACACAACAGAAATTTTCTTTATTGAAATTAATTTTTCTGTACATATACACTTAATTAAACAAACTGCTTTTAAACTTTCTTCTACTTCAGCATTTACATTTTAAGTGTTCGAAAATTATAAAATAATCAGTTAACGGATTACTGGAATAAATAGAAAACAAATTCGATCGAAGCACTCTTACCTACTAATGCCTTACGATCCACCATGCTCATCCACAACCTCCAGCTCGAACCCTTCCCCTGCCCAATGCCAGTGATGTACGGTCACTCGTCTCAAATCGCGTCACTATCTTACTATCTCGCGAGCTACTTCCCTTCCAAATCCATCGCCTACTTGCCATCTACTGCCTCGACGTCGTCACCTAACCTCCATCGTCGAACCCTCCCGCGCTCACGCAAAGACGTCTGTGACCCTCCTCCCCAAAACCCTAAGCGGCATCCAACATTAACTCATCATCACTGCGACGCTCTCGGCTCGACGAACAAGTCGCGCTCGTTTCGAATTCGATTTTGTACCACCCTCTTTTTTTTATAGCCGAAGTCGATTTCGGGCATTACCCTCTTTTTTTATTAAACGAGAAAGGGGTGTCAAAATTTATAAAAAGGGGAAAAATAGCTTCCGCAAGAAGACGGTTTGGATTCGATTTTAAGTTAAGGGAGGTAGAGTATACAAGAAGACTCGACTATTATAATTAAATTTCATTAGATTATTATCAATTAAATTCTCAGCGTGTTTATATATCGCACACTCACACAACAACTCCGATCACAACAAAATTTCAAACCCGATAATAATTTAATATTACGGATCCAATGGAACTGGTTTCGTCGAATTCCGAGACTGTGCCTCGGAAGGCTATTTTTAAATTCAATTTAAACGATAAAATTTCAAAACCGAACAAATCACTATTAAATTCAATTTTAACGCTTCTATTGCCTTTAGTATTTTCAGTAATAAATTTCATAGGTCTTCAAATTATTTTTAACAGGCTTAGAATTCCATATTCAACATTTTACCCAATTTCAAATTATTTAATTTCATAATTTACATATCAAATAAATTGTGACATTTGAAATTCAAGTTAGAAATTAAACCTTTAAATATTTAAAATCAATTAAATATTCTAATTTCAAATGTTTAAAAATTCTGGGTCGTCACATTCCTCCCCCCTTAAAAGAATTTCGTCTCCGAAATTACTAATTAGGAAGAATGGTCCAATACCCGTTTACTTTTCTCAAAACCAACAATTTAAAATTCTTCCAACTATCTTTTTATAAAAGTCGCATTATTATTCTTATTAACTTTCCAAGCTTTTCCATAGTTTCCAAATAACTTTACTTATTCAACTATTCAAATTATAATTCAAAACCAAGTTTAAAATTTTCAAACTTTCTCAAAAAATTTCTAACTCTCTAAATTTTCGAAATTTTTTGCCAACGTCCCCTTTGCGCGGCTAGCTCGGTACAACTACAAAAGGTCTCTACGGGCTCCTAAATTCCAAAATAAAACAAAAAGCCAAGTGGCTCGATCAAAAACCCAATCAAATCTCATACTGAAATTTAAACAAATACCTTTTTGTCGAGAAATTCAAATTTATCTTTTGAAATCAAAACCAACTCTCTTTTCCTTTTATAATACCTGCATATTCCATCTATCAATAATATCCAATCAAAACATTCAAAATATTTTATTGACTTCCTTACCAAATGTCAATATTTATTCATCCCAAATATTAACTTAGAATATATTTGTAATACCAAATTTCAATTTTCCCATTTAAGAAATTACTGTTCCCTTCTTAAGTTTAGTATAAACAATTTATATGTTCCTTTATTTATTTTCACCTTACCACTTTAGTTTATATCTATTCCTATTCAAATTGGTTCTTCCATTTCCATATGGGTTTAATTTATTTTCAACTCCAACATTTAGTTTTATCTTCCATTTATACTGATTTCATATTATTATTTTAAAGTAGTTTCATTCACTAACTTATTTAAATTTTCAGTTTGAAATCGTTTTGTCGTTAACAAAAATTTTCCCAAAAATTTTCAAATTTTTTCTAACTCCCAAAATTTCTGAAAATTTTTAGCAGAGCCTCCTTTGTACGGAGGAGCTTTTGCAATTTGACAAAAGATATAAATATATATACATCGACCCACACGGTCGGAAAAACCAAAAACAGTTCATATTTTTATTGCGTAGGCGTACCTTATTTAGCATTTATAAGCAAGACGCTTATTTATTTTAGCATTTTGCACGATCAACTCCAGCCCAACGGCTTCCCTGAACCTGTACTTACTCAATTTAAATATGTATGTACTAAATATATGCAATTTAATAACATTTCACTTATATTCAAATAGCTAACACATAGATATCATAAGTAATGCAGGTGATATACGTTCATAAGTACATATGCAAGGTTTCCACACTAGTTTTAAATTGTTTGCATTCAGATCACATACCATTCCATTTAATTCATTTTTAAACGAAATGAACTCATATTCATTCCAATTGATGAAAAAATCAATTTATTAAACTGCTATTGATTCATATAATTTTGTTTACCTCCGTTTACTTCGGACGACCAATTTTCTAATGCAATTCGACAATATTAATGTGAATAAATAATTACATAAGCTTTATAACCATTTAAATTGATTCCAACTCAATTTACACTTAATCCCATCCCATTTTAATTTATTCACAAACTTTCATTGCAATTTCTTTCATATCCAAAAAGATTTAATTCCAAACAATTTTATTATACTCGACAACCAATATATTAAACAACCATCTCACAAATTACTTGAGTTATTTATTTTCTTCAAACTATTCACCCAATAACTTAAGTTTATTCACGTTTTAATTTATTCATACTCGAATTGGATTTATTTTCATCTCAAGTCATTTTTATTTTAATCTAATTCCATACAACTCAAGCTTTATTTCCAAACTCTATTACCTATTCACAATCTATGGTTTGATTTTTCCTTTGATCAAATCCCAACCATTTCACTAATTTATTCGATTAGTTTATTCTTTTGTCCATTTTAAATTTCAATTTACATTAACAATTCATTGATTAATTTATTAATAACAAGGCCATTCAATTTATGCTTGAATTGGATTTGTTTATATTTCATACCATATCCATTTTAATCCAATCCAATTTTCATTCAACAACACTTCAAATTATAATCCCATACTTGATTTCTTTTTCATTTATCTTGAAAATCATTTTATAAAATCATTTTATTTGATTTCCTTGAGTTCAATCTTATTTTATATCTCAAGTTTGGATTTTTATCTCAGAATACAATATTTTCATTCCGGCTTATTTATTCTTTTTTTTTAATTTTCATAACTACTTACTTATTAATATTCACTCTTCCCCATCTATTTAAAACAAATTTTATTCACGTTTTACTTTTAACTAGGGGTTATATATATATATATATATATATATATATATATATATTCCAATGCTTTTTAATTCTTTTATAAGCTTCTGAAGTTTATTTATTTTAACTCAATACTTGTTTAATTTACATTAATTTGTTTGAGTAGAATTTTATTCCATTCAATATTATCTATACTCAGCTGAATTTATTTCAATCCAACTTAATCTAGCTTAGTTCCAGTTAAATCTAGTTACATATCATTCTTTTAAGTTTTATTAAGCAAGGACTTAATTCCATTTAATATCCTTCATGACACAACTGGATTTTTGATTCAGTTCAATCCAAATTTAACCAAATTTTATTTCTCAATATATGTGAGTTCAAAACTTATTTATTTACTTAAAAGCTTATATTGCTCAGTTGAGTCATTTCATCTTATAACCACAATTTCAGATTATATATATAACACTTACTAGCTTAAGGTATAAATTTTCATTTCATAATTATAATCATTTACTTTTCAACTTTATACCCGATTTAATCCAATTTTCAATTCCAATTTTATTTAACTTATCTCAAGTTAAATTCAAATATATTTTCTTCACTTTCATTCACTTAAGTTGAATTTTAATTCCTGGATTAAAATTTTCAATACCTTCTTATTAATATCAACTTTACTTTGTCAGTTCAATAGTTGACCCATTTATTCATTCACAAATTCATTTTCAACCAATAAATTTTATTTCCAACATTAATTATTTTAGTCCATTTGAACTTATTCTACGATTGTTTTTACACCATTAAAACAAGCATCATCCAATATTGAATTTCATTTCATTTGTATATTATATTAATTAATCAGTTACTTACAAATTTTAAATCTCAAAACTTTGTTTTATTTAGTCCAACTCGACTATTATTTTTTTTCATATTTAAGTTCAACATTCAATTTTGAAAACATATATATCTAACCAAACTATTCCTTCATTTTCAAAATCAACCAAATTTCTCTAACAAACTTTAATCCAAAACATCCTGGTTGCAATCCCTCTTTTGGAAACTCGAAAATGAACATCGATGATGTCACGATCATCATCGGAATTATTTTCCAAAGGCCGTAAAGAGTTCAATGCTTCTCTCTCTTTTAAAATTCTTCCAATATTTTTAAATTTCAAATCTCTCTAGATTTCACATCCGATTCAAAAAATATTTCTCAATATATTATCTTCCCAACCTTTGAGAAACATTATCAAATTCAAAAGAACTTAAATTCCCAAATTTCCAAATTCCAAACTCTTTAAGTTTATATTCGAACATTACTTTGGAATTTTATCTTACGTTAATAATTAATCACAGTATAATTCACATTTAGTTTATATCTACAAATCTCATTTGTTTATGAATTTATTTCTTAGTTTTTAATTATGAGTTCAATTCCTTATTCAATTATTAATCACATTCACAAATTTCATTTATTAATTTATTCCTTAATCTCTTGTTATTATTTTAATTTCTTATTCAAATATCATACAATAATAATAATTTAATATTATCACTTTCTAATAACCAAACATTCATCTATAACTATAACAATTTACGAAAATTATTTTCTTTATATACAAAATAATTTTGGGTAAAATTATTTCAGTTACCCTATTTAAAACAATACTGTGTCGGTTTATCTTGTTGAAGAGTTTATAAATCCCTATCGATGACTGACATCCCATATATCGACCAGAATCCATAAACTTGCTTATCCAGGGAGAATTCCAACTTCAATCACTTAAATCAATTTCCCAAATTGATTTCCAATTTATTCCATTTGAAATAAATTTCTTTAATTACTTGATTCATTTCAAAATTCATTAATTATGGACTTAATTATTATTGTTATTATTTTCCATTTGATTTTAAATCTTTTAACTGAAATATACAGATTTCAGGTTATTCCCAATTTCTTCTTTATTCTTTTCAATAATTTAAATCTTAAATTTTAAATAAATATTTTGTTCTTTTTAAATAATAACACTGAAGTTTAAAATTCATTAACTTTTTGTTTATTCAAATTTTCCTTTCCATACTTAAGATTTACTTAGAATTTTAAAGGCACTTTATTTCTTATCCAATTCATTCTTAAATTTATTCAAATTTCTATAATTATTTTACTTACAAATTCACTTCTTTTATTTTCGTTCTAAATTCCAATTTATATAATTTGTGTAATTCATTATATCAAATTATATCCAATCAAACCATAACATTCAATATTCTAATATAATTCATCATAGAATATCAAATAATCACAACAGAAGGTATTAAATAATTTAAATAAATGTTAAGGGGTCCAGTTGGATCCCTCCAACCTATTTTCCTTGCATCCACAGATGTTAGCACAATAAAATACCAATTCCAAAATATACCATACTATAGCACATCAATCAATTCAATCATTCAAACAATTATTTAAATTTAATCATTTAAATTTAAATTTAAACTGAGTGAGATTAACTCACCTTTTACTATGCATTTGCCATCCACTTCAATATTCCCTTGGTTTCCTCGATTTTTGACCTTGAATAAATATTATATGATATATCAATATTTGAATTGATCAAACAGTTTATTTTTATTTATTCATTTAGTTTAAACTAACAAATGTTCTTTTAAATTAATAGTTAAATTTTAACTTAATTTCCTTTTACTAAAATATTTTGGTGGCTAAAATAATTAAATTAGTTTATTTAATAAATTAATCTTTATAATACATTGTAAAATAAACCAACTAGTTAAAATTGTGAGTATGTATATTTGTTTTATTTTATTGGAACTACATATATACTTGTCAAAATAAATTACAGATCTCAAAAATCTAATTTTATATGAACTTCCTATATTTTCTAGATCTTATCTACCACATATTTACTAATTTACTTATATATAGAATATTAAAATCTACTTTCTTAAAATTCCTACCATATTTTAAAATCCTTACTATTATTTCAAAATCTTATCCATGTAAAATATTCAATATATATTTATTATCAAAAACTGTTTCTTTCTTTTTTCTTTCCAGTGAACACAGCAGAAATTTTCTTTACTGAAATTAATTTTTTTGTACATATACACTTAATTAAACAAACTGCTTTTAAACTTTCTTCTACTTCAGCATTTACATCTTAAGTATTCGAAAATTTTGAAATAATCAGTTAACGGATTACTGGAATAAATAGAAAACAAATTCGATCGAAGCACTCTCACCTGTTGATGCCTTACGATCCACCATGCTCATCCACAACCTCCAGCTCGACCCCTTCCCCTACCCAATGCCAGTGATGTACGGTCGCTCCTCTCAAATCGCGTCACTATCTTACTGTCTCTTGAGCTACTTCCCTTCCAAATCCATCGCCTACTTTCCATCTACTGCGTCGACATCGTCACCTAACCTCCATCGTCGAACCCTCCCGCGCTCACGCAAAGACGTCTGCGACCCTCCTCCCCAAAACCCTAAGCGACACCCAACCTTATCTCGTCATCACTGCGACGCTCTCGGCTCGACGAACAAATCGCGCTCGTTTCGAATTCTATTTCGTACCTCCCCTCTCTTTTTTTATAACCGAAGTCGATTTCGGCCATTACCCTCTTCTTTTATTAAACGTGAAAGAGGCGTCAAAATTTATAAAAAAGGGAAAAATAGCTTCCGCAAGAAGACGGCTTGGATTCGTTTTAAGTTAAGGGAGGTAGCATATACAAGAAGGCTCGACTATTATAATTAAATTTCATTAGATTATTATCAATTAAATTTTAAGCGTGTTTATATATCGCACATTCACACAACAACTCCGATCACAACAAAATTTCAAACCCGATAATAATTTAATATTACGGATCCAATGAAACTGGTTTCGTCAAATTCCGAGACTGTGCCTCGGAAGGCTATTTTTAAATTCAATTTAAACGATAAAATTTCAAAACCGAATAAATCACTGTTAAATTCAATTTTAACACTTCTATTGTCTTCAGTATCAATAATAAATTTCATAAGTCTTCAATTTATTTTTAACAGGCTTAGAATTCCAGATTCAACATTTTACCCAATTTCAAATTATTTAATTTCATAATTTAAATATCAAATAAATTGTGACATTTGAAATTCAAGTAGGAAATTAAACTTTTAAATATTTAAAATCAATTAAATATTCTAATTTCAAATGTTTAAAAATTCCGAGTCATCACACCAGATTTTCAATAACAATATTTAGGAGATTTAGTTAGATAAACCAAATAAAATAATGCATTGATTAGGAGATTGAGATTTGATTTAATTAAGGAAGCAGTTCCTTTTTTATTAATAAATTAAATGAAGGGTTTAAAATGAATTAGAGGCAGGGTATTATGGAAAAGAGGCCACTCCGATATTATCTTCCTAAGGCCGCGTATCTCTTCACACGTTCATTCTTATTTTAACATTTTAAAGTAAGGTCGGCCACCATTAACAAGGAAAGAAGAAGAAGAAACAAAAGAAAAGCTTAAGGAAAGTAAATTCAAATCAAACTCAGTCAAATCTCAAGTTACTTTACCTCTAAAGCAAAGGTGAATAATGTTTACATCTCTACACTTTTATGGTTTCAGTTTTAGGATTAAATCCGAATGATTTGCAAAGTTTTTCCATGTTTTTGAATGATAAAACAAATATATATACATGTTGATGATTTATGTATATTCATATAGATTTTATGACTTGTTTTAAGATGAAAACCCTACATCCATTAGGCTTGCAAATTATGATGATCTAAAAAGTTATATTAGAGATGGGTTTCAATTTTTAGAATTTTCTTAACTTTTGATTTATGATTTTTCTAAAGAAGAAAATGTATTTTGGATTATTAAATTATTTACAAGAAAAAAATTATAGTTTGGATCTGAAAATTTTATATGTTGAAGAGAACATATTAATTGATTTTCGGGAAATTTTACAGAATTTTCCAAGGTGTTTTAAAAGTTATATAAAATTATTTAAGGAATAGGACTTAAATGTTTTATGCAATTATAAAGGGAAAGGTGCTTTTTCAAAATCATTTAAATTTCCAATAAGAAAAGTCGGCAACAATTTTTGAATATAAAATTCTAGCAACCAATTAGATTTAGACAACTAAGGCAGGTTGCGTACAAAAGAACTATTTTAAAGTATAAATAAATAGTTTTTCTACTATTTCAACTCTTTCGGCAAGAGCTTCTGCCTCTATTCCAAACCTATCGATAAGGTCAAAAGGTATCAAACCTTTCAACTAGGTCAAATGCCAATGCACATGGTATAAGGCAACTGGTATATAGAGAATTGGATGAAGTCAAAAGGTTTGGGTACAAAAGGTTAGTGCTTTCAAAGGAGATGAAGTTTTGTTTTGTGTTTAAAGAAAATACGCCTGCTAACATTCGACAAAGAGCTTTCGACATTGTTAAATGGTTTAAAAGAAAAGGGTTTCGATTGGTTTGCTTTCTTGTTTTAATTGAAACTTTTAGACAAGGCCGAAAGTTATAGCTTTCGAAAAGGTTGAAAGCTAAGTTGCTACTTCCAAACCTTTCAACACAGATAGGGTCAAAGGTTACCCTTTTTTTATAAAAATTGTCGCCTCTCTCCATTGATTATGAAGGGTTGGTTCCAACATCAACACTTCATTGTTTTCGATTGGTTTCGAAAAGTTTTATAATGGTTTCAAAGTAGTTGCTTTTGACTCTAATGTTTTTCTAATCCTTTTGCTCTACTCGAAGCCACAATCCACATGTTTTAAGTCAAAACGTTTAAAGGTTTCAAGGTAACTTTAAATGGTTTAGAAAGGTTTCTACTTGTTTTAAATTGAACCTAATGTCTTCGAAAGGATTTGAGTTTCATTGCTTTCGAAAGTTAATAAATTATTTTATAGGGAAGGTAGCCTAAATTTTCAACAAAGTCGAAAGGTTAAACCTTTCGATAGGTCGAAGAGAAACCTTCCGACAAGGTCGAAAGGTGGGACCTTCTGATTAGGTCTTAACATTTTCAACAGGTTAAGGTCTAAAGGATTTAGAAGGCAGATGTAATATATTTTAAAGATTGTAAAAGGAAGGCTTTTTAAAACATTTTGATGGAATTACCTTCAATGATTTCGAAACGTATATTAAAGGGTATGAAGGAGTTACCTTCAATGTTTTCAAAGGGTTTATTAAGGGTTTTGAAGGACTTTCCTTCAATGTTTTCGTACAGTTGTTTAAAGGTTTTAAACAAAAGTTTCGAATGGAATGACAAGGCAGATAACCGAAGTGTTTTAAGTTATAAAGGGCTTTAAATTATTTTAAAAGGATAGATAATTCTTATTGAACATCATCACCATTATTTCGAGTGTAGCATATATAACATGCCAAAAATATCTTAGAGTAATGCTAAAGATATGTTTTCCTTGTATATATTTGATTTGATAGACTAAATCATTTTGAAAATGTTTTCAAGGAAAATTTGAAGGGCGGTTACTCCAGATATTTTGAAGGGTAGTTAATCCAAAAAAAATTTGGGCAGTTAGCTCATTTAAAATCAAACATTCAGTCCATTTTAATGGTAGTTAGCCTAGAGGACAGTTAGTCCAGAAAATGGCAGTTGGCCAAGATATGAACAATTAGTTCATTTATCAGCATAACGAACTTTGCTACTTCTTAACGATAATTAGTCTATCCTTTTTACCTGTTCTGGGCAGATAGACCATAATCTAGAATAAAAGATATTTCTATTTTGGTATAATTAGAATTTCGGACAGATAGACCAGTAAAGAGAGATAGCTCAGATTTTAGACAGTTAGTCTATTTATTTCTTGTTTTAGACATTTAGGAAAGACTGCCATTTGTAGGAACAGATGATGCCATTGAAGTTGAGAACAGGATGTTGCACGTCGAAAGGATTATTGCAGATCGAAGGCTCCTTGACGTGTAGAAGAGGAGGTTGGCGCCCAGATAGCTTCAAGGAGCCGCACTGTTTTGGTGGAACAGTGTAACAGCAACAGGTCATGGGGAAACAGTTACATAGGAGGATTTCAAAAGGAGATTCCAAGAGATATTTATATCTGTGATGGCACAGTCTGCTTTGATTATGTATTTTGTTGAGCTAGTGCAGGGTGAGATGTTTGTTGTTAAGTATGCTAAGAAGTTTGAAGAGTTGGCCCCGTATGTGTATGCTTTTATGGATGTCGTGTTAAAGGAGAATGAGAAGTTTATTAGAGGATTAAAGCCGGAGTTGGCTAGTGTTACGTTGTCTCATCTTAAAGATCTTTCTGATATTTGGTAGAGATGGCTTTGAGGTAGGAAGAAGTCCTTGAGTCTCTAGAGAAGAGCAAGGCAAAATGGTCCAGGTTGGGCAGGGTCAGAAGAGGAAGTTCATTCCCAAGAAAGGTGCTCAGAAGGGTGGAGCTGCCAAGAAAGCGAAGTCTGAGGTTGTCTGCTATAAATGCGACAAGAAAGGGAAAATCTACTAATGAGTGTCGCTCAGGGAAAGCGAATGATGTGGCTACCTGGAAGAATGTCAAGTGCTACAACTGTGTCCAGATAGGATATTATAAGAACCGGTGCAAGGACCCCATTATAGAAGGTAAGAGCAAGCTGTTTGCATTGGAGCCTGCTGCTTCTAAGCCTATGGCCCAGGAGAAGGGAAAGGCGGTTCTTGGAGGAACGCTTTAGATTCATGGTATGTCTATAGCGTTTTATTTGATACTGGCACATCGCATTCTTTTATATCTAGATGATTGATAGATAAGCTTAACCTTAAACCCAATTATTTAGTTACTTCCTTACGGGTTGCGAATCCAATAGGAGGGCATGCAACTCTAGGATTGAGGTGTGACCAATTTGAATTTAACTGTTAGGTCCTACTTTTATGCGTAGTTTGCATGTGTTTGATTTTGTGGGGTTTGGAATCATCCTAGGTATGGATTGGTTAAGTGAGTATGATGCAAGGATATTTGCTAAGGTAGGTTGATATCTCTTAGACATCCGAATTGTAGCGACCGAATTGTTTTCACCGTTGGAGGTTGTAGCGGTGCAGTGTTTTCCTTGTTGGGTGCTTTAGATTCAAATGATGAGTTGAGTCGAGTTTTTATGGTTAGAGAATTCGTAGATGTGTTTGAGCCTGTAGTTGGGTTGCTACCGAAGTGAGCCATCGAGTTTTGGATTGATTTGGTTTCGGGAGACGTACCAATGAGTAGGCCACCAAGAAGATGACCCTTTTAGAGATATGGGAGTTGAAGGTGCAGTTGGTGGATTTAGAAGGCAAGAGTTATATCAGGCTGAGCAGTCCACCGTGGGGTGCAATGGCAGTGTTTGCTAAGAAGCCGGACAAATCAGTGTGACTATGTATCGATTATCGTTAGTGGACTGAGAGGACAATAAAGAATTGGTATTCATTTCGCAGGATTGACAATTTGTTCGATCGGTTGAGTAGAGCGAAGATATTTTCCCAGTTGGATTAGGCAATAGTTTTCCATCAGCTTATGGTACCAGAAGACAGTGTACCTTTAATAGCATTCAGGACTGGATATGCGTCATATGAATGACTAGTTATACTGTTCCAACTGACGAATGCTTCAACTTTCTTTGTGGATTTGATGAACTGGATTTTCTAAGAGAACTTGGATAGGTTTGTACTGGTTTTCATAGATGATATCTTGATTTACTCTAAGGATGAAAGAGGTCAAGAAGTTCAACTCAGAGTGGTGCTTACGACGCTGAGGCATCAGTTGAAAATGAAGTTTTCGAAGTGTCACTTCTGGAAGAAGGAGGTGAAGTTTCTTGGTCATGTAGTCTTAGAGGAAGGGTTTTCAGTGGATCCGACTAAGATCGAGGTAGTGAATAGTTGGAAGAGACCCGAGGTAGTTACTCAGATTAAGAGTTTCCTTGGGTTGGTTGGTTATTATTGGAGATTCATTAAGGATTTCTCACGGATAGCAGCACCGATGACCAGGCTGACGAGGAAGGATGTGAAGTATATATGAACCGATAAGTGTGAGGAGGCATTCTAGAGTTTGAAACACTTATTAAACCATGCACCTGTTTTGGTTATTCCAGAGGGGAATCTGGATTTGGTAGTTTATACGGATCCGTATGGAATAAGATTAGGAGTTGTGTTAATGCAGAGAGGTAAATTGTTTACCTATGCTTCTAGACGGCTTAGACCACATGAGGTTATATATCCAATGCTGATTTGGAATTAGCTGCAGTGAGTTTTTCTTTGAAGGTATGGAGGCATTACCTTTTGGGAGAAAGGTTTGAGCAATATACAGATCATAAGTCATTGAAGTATTTGTTATCTATGAATGAGCTGAACATGAGACAACAGAGTTGGTTAGAGTTCCTAGCCTCTTTTGATTTTGGGATTGAGTACACACTAGGGAAAGGCAACAAGGTTGCAGATGCACTTAGCAGGATACATTAGAAACGTAGTGTTAGCTATGATGGCAGAGTGGAAAGATTTAGAAGTATTAGCGGGTTCCAATGTGCAGTGGAGATCTGAGGCAGGGTCTAGTGGAAATACAGTTGTATTGTCTTGTTTGGAAGTTCTTTGACCAATGTTGATTGAATGGATTGCTTCTAAGTAGATAGAGGATCCATTATTAGCTAAAAGGATCAAAAAGCTGAAGGAAGGACCCAAAACCGATGACTTGGAAGATTTCAGTCATGACCAGAACGGGTGGTTGAGAATGAAAGGAAGATTATGTATTCCGAGTGTAGGAAATATAAAGAAGGAAGTCTTAGACGAATGTCATCGTTCGAAGTTCACTATACATCTCGAAGGTACCAAGATGTATGAGGATATGAGGAGGAGTTTCTTCTGGGATGGAATGAAGCGGGATATTAGTTTGTATGCAAGGAAATGCTTGAATTACTAGCAGGCAAAGCCTGAACACCAAAATCCAAGTGGTTTGCTTCAACCATTAGATATTCCAGAATGAAGTGGGATTCTATTTTTATGGACTTCGTTGACAGGTTGCCAAGGTCGAGCAGGGGCAATGAAAGTATATGGTTCATAGTGGATAGGTTGACCAATAGTATCAATATCATTCCGATTAGGTCAATCAGGACGGCACTTGTTTTAGCAAGATGTTCCTGAAGAATGTGGTTTGACTTCATGGAGTTCCAAACAGCATAGTTAGTGACAAAGATTCCTTATTCACTAGCAAGTTTGGAAGAGTCGGTAGGACATTTTGGGAACCAAGCTTAAGATGAGTACCGCTTACCATCCGTAGACAGATGGGAAAACGAAAATAATTAACAAAATCTTGGAAGATTTGTTAAGAGCTTGTGTTCTTGATTTTGAAGGATCATGGGAGGACCATCTGCATCTAGTTCAGTTTTCATATAACAGAAGTTATCAGACTAGTATTGGGATGGAACCGTTTGAAGCTTTGTATTGAAAGCCATGCAAATATCCCGTTTGTTGGTTGGAGACTAGAGATAGGTTGATTCTTGGTCTAGATCTAGTTAGAGAGGTTGCAGAAAAGATTAAGGTTATTCTAGATTGAATGAAGGAGGCTCAGTCTAGGTAGAAAAGTTATGCAGATAAGAGATAAAAAGATTTGGAATTCTCGGTTGTGGACTAGGTTTTGGTCAAAATATCGCCGATGAAGGGTGTGCTTAGATTTGGAAAGTTGGGGAAGTTATCTCCTAGGTTCATTGGACCTTTTCCTATTCTTGAGAAGATCGAAAAACTCGCGTATTGACTTAAGTTACCGAGCAATTTGGCAGGTTTCCATGATGTTTTTCATATTTTACATCTCAAAAAGTGTATTAGAGATCCATAGATTGCTATTGCACTGATAGTGCTATGATTTAAGGGTAGAGCAAGACTTGACCAAAGTGAGGAAGCTAGTTCGCATTGTTGCAAGAGATGAGAAGAGGCTTAGGACCAAGATGGTCAGATTAGTGAAAGTCCCGTGGAGTGACGATGACAGAGACTGTACTTGGGAGTTTGAGAGTAGGATAGAGATACTTATCCTAACTTGTTTTGATGGTATGTTTTACCTTCTTAATTGTTTTGAGCCTTATTGTAATTTCGAGGACGAAATTCTTTAACGAGGGGAGTTTGTAACACCCCAAATTTTTGATAACATTATTTTAGAGATTTAGTTAGATAAACTAAATAAAGTAATTTGTTGATTAGGAGATTAAGATTTGATTTAAGGCAGTCGTGCCTTTTCAACTTATAAATTAAATGTAGCTTTCAAAATGAATTAGAGGAGGGTTATTATGGAAAAGTGGTCATTGCTATATTATCTTCCTTAGGCCGTGTATCTCTTCACATGCTTATTCTCATTTTAAAAATTTAAAAGCAAGGCCGACCAAAATTAACAAGGAAAGAAGAAGTGGAAACAAAAGAAAAACTTAAGGAAAGCAAATTCAAATCAAACTCATTCAAATCTCAAACTCCTTAATCTCTAAAGTAAAGGTGAATAATGTTTACGTCTCTAAACTTTATGGTTTCGGTTTTAGGATTAAATTTTAATGATTTTGCAAAGATTTGCCACGTTTTTGAATGATAAAATGATTATATGTACATGTTGATGATTTATGTATGTTCATATAGATTTTATGACATGTTTTAAGATGAAAACCCTATTAAATGACATCTGTTAGCCTTGTGAATTATGATGATCTAAAAAGTTATTTTAAAGATGAGTTTCAGTTTTTAGAATCTTTTGCACTTTTGTGGAATCATGATTTTTATAAGGAAGAAATGGTATTTTGGATTATTAAAATTTTTATGGGAAAAATAATTATTGTTTGGATCTAAAAATTTTATATGTTAAAGTGAACATATTAATTGATTTTCTGGAATTTTTCCAGAATTTTGTAAGGTGTTTTAATAATTATATAAAATTATTTAAGGAATGGGACTTAAATGTTTTATGTAATTATAAAGGAGAAAGGGGATTTTTCAAAACTATTAAAATTTCCAAATAAGGAAAGTCGGCAGCATTTATGAATACAAAATTCTGGAAACCAATCAGGTTTAGACAAATAAAGCGGGTTGGGTACAAAAGAGCCACTTTAAAGTACAAATAAATAGTTTTTTACCATTTCAACTCTTTCGGCCAGAGCTTCCGCCTCCATTCCAAATCTTCCAACAAGATCGAAAGGTATCAAACCTTTCGAATAGGTCAAATGCCAATGCACATGGTATCAGGCACTTGGTACGTAGTGAATTGGATGAAGTCGAAAGGTTCAGGGACAAAAGGTTAGCTTTTGAAAGAGATGAAGTTTTGTTTTTGGTATAATGAAAATATGCCTACTAGCTTTCGACCAAAAACTTTCGACATTGTCAAATGGTTTAAAATCAAAAGGTTTCGATTGGTTTGCTTTCTTGTTTTAGTTGAAACCTTTTGACAAGGTCGATAGGTATAGCTTTCGACAAGGTTGAAAGCTTAGTTGTCACTTCCAAACCTTTCAACACAGATGGAGTCAAAGGTTATCTTTTATTCTATAAAATTTGCCATCTCTCTCCATTGATATCGAATGGTTGGTTCCAACATCAGCACTTCATTGTTTTTGAATGGTTTCAAAAGGTCTTATAATGGTTTCAAAGCAGTTGCTTTCAACTGCAATGTTTTTTTGATCCTTTTGCTCTACTTGAAGGCACAATCCAAACGTTTTAAGTCGAAATTTTTTAAAGGTTTTTAAATAGTTAACTTTGAATGGTTTTGAAAGGTTTCCACTTGTTTTAAACTGAACCCAATGTCTATGAAAGTTTTTGAGTTTCATTACTTTTGAAAGGTTTATAAATCATTTTATAGATGAGGTGCCCCCAAGCTATTTAAAAGGTCGAAGACTTCCGACAAGGTAGAAAGGTAAGGTTTTAATGTTTTCAAAAGGCTAAGATTTATAGGATTTAGAAGGCGAATATCATATATTTTGAAGCTTGTAAAAGGAATGTAGTTTAAAAGGTTTTGAAGGAGTTTCCTTCAATGATTTCGAAAGGTTTATTAAAGGATATGAAAGAGTTACTTTAATGCTTTCGAAGGGTTTCATTAAGGGTTTTGAAGGAGTTACCTTCGGTGTTTCTGAAAGGTTGTTTAAAGGATTTAAACAAAGGTTTCGAATGGAATGATAGGCAGATAGCCTAAATATTTTAAGTTATAAAGGCCTTTAACTTATTTTGAAAGGATAGATAATCCTTATTGAACATCATCAACATTATTTTGAGTAAAGAAAGGCAAAAATAGCTTAGAGTAAAGCTAAAGATATATTTTCCTTGTATATATATAATTTGATGGACTAAATCATTTTGAAAGGTTTTCAAGGAAAATTTGAAGGGCGGTTAGCCAAGATATTTTAAAGGGTAGTTAACTCAAAAGAAAATTCGGATTGTTAGCTCATTTAAATTCAAACAGTCGATCCATTTTGAGGGTAGTCAGCCCAGAGGACAGTTAGTCCAGATAGTGGTAGTTAGCCCAGATTTGAACAGTTAGTTCATTTATTGGCATAATGGACTTTTCTACTTCTTAAGAAAGTTAGTCCACCCTTTTTACATTTTTTGGTCAGATAATCCATTATCTAGCATAAAAGATATTGCTATTTCGGCATAATCAGAATTTAGGACAGATAGTCCAGCAAAGAGCAGATAGCTTATATTTTAGAAAGTTAGTCTATTTATTTCCATTTTTAGCATAATGGATATTGCAATATTATTATTATTATCAGTTTATTAACCAGTTTGGTTGCAGGAAAGGATTTGCAAAATATGTTTTGAAAAGAGATATTAGTGAGGGAAACCGGTACCGCTAAGCGGTGTGGTCTCACTATGTATCAGTAAAAAAGATGTAACAGAAATTATACAAAATAGGCTTTATGTCTGAGTTGAAGTTTTTGTTTCCCCTTAAACTCTTGGGTGATCAAAATTGATTTGAGCAGGCTGAGGGTTTGATTTCAAGTTTTAGTTAATTTTGGCGAATAAAGCATCCAAAGATGAGCAGGTGGCTGACGAATAGCTAAGTTAGGAATTCTGTTTTAAAATTGTTTCCACTGCGTATTATGGAAGATATGTCTATATTGCTTTGATCATCCAAGGGGGTTTCTTCATATGACGCTCTTGGTGTATAGTTGTAAATTATATTTGATCAATGAGTGGGATACGTTTGGGGTTTTCTATAATTTGGATATGATAATATTTGAAATAAAATCACTGAATTTTTTTTTTGGAAATCTATGATTTTGTTCATATGAAATCACTAAAAATTATTGTTTGTTGGAAATCTATGATTTTGTTCACATTCAAGTGCTTCTGATATAATGGATACCATTAGCATTACTGTATTAATACTATGGATGACTACAACATCCATGGCGCTTAGCTTTTTGTGATAACCTGAATTTTTTTGGGCATCTGTTAATTGATAATTAACTGGGTTAATTAATAGAAATACCGATTTTAAATATTAATTATACTGATTTTTTAGATTGAAACAAATAAATCTGATAATTAATATTCATATATGGGAAAATATTTTATTTGATAATCTCCTAATATAATTATTTAAAATTGGCAAACTTATTATCTTCAAACAAATTAAGTATGTGTTTGTTTAATATATATATATATATAACTTGATTTAAATTGAATTTGAATTTATAGTTTGAAATCCAAAAGGATAAATGTATATGATTATTATTAGTATATAATTAAACTTTTAAAACCTTCGCTTTTAAAAGTTATATATGTGTAAATACTAGGGTAAGTATGAATATGAATATGATACATAAATTGAGAAAAAGGAATGCATTTATCTAAACTTGAAATATAATTAAAAGACAAGGATAAATATAGGCTTTAGTACGATTTAAGAAAGGTTTACTATATTTTAAAAAAATAACATGAGATTAAATTTAATTTGTATATATATAAAAAAATTATAAGAAAGATAAAATGCATTTAAAACAAATGTGAGGAAAATACAATATAATACTAACAAATGTAATCATCTCATCATAAATTTAACGTTTGTTGAATTAATGACATGCAAAAATAACAAGTGTCATTTTGTCTTTTTATTTTTAAAAAAAATAAATAAATACAAATAAACTTTAAAACAAGGATGAATACATCCCTACCTCTTCTATCTTTCGTTTTTCAAAAACTTTTATTCTCAAAGCTAAAAACATGAAAACAAGACCTTAAAAAAGATCAAAATCAAAGCAAACATGAAAACCCGAAAATCAAAGCAAGACCAAATCAGTATTATCAAACAATATGCTTCAGTTCTCACAATCAAGTTCAGATCGAAAGCAAACTAACAATTCAAGACCCAAAATTCATCTAAGAAGATCAAGATCAAATCATTTCCAACTTTCTGGATTTCAAAAAGTAATTCTCTGTTCCAGGTTGTTGGTGAGTAAACCAAGTTTTAATATGTTTTAAAATTTTGTTGCGTGCAACAATTCTTGGAACAAAATATGTTAAGTATTTATATGTTTATTTATATGAATCGCATGAAGATATATATGTGATTTCATAGTGTGAATGTGAGAATACAAATAAATGCTCTGTTATGGTTATCCAGGTTTCAAAACCTGATCAAATTCAAATATCTCTTAACCTGATTCATTTTAAACATGGATGTATAAATAAATTTTATTTGTTACAGCATGGTGTAAATTTTAAAAATATTTCCAAGTAGATTCTAAAGTTGGGTTCTAAGCAAAAGAAGTAGAACAGTAAGAATTCAACTAATTCAAGAAATTAATTGTTTGAATCTTGAAGTTTTACTTATATTATCAGATTTGATTTTGAAAACCATGAATTTTAAAATAAGAATCAAGATTTTTAAACAAATATTGATTGAGTAATTTGGGGTTGAACGGAAGTGGTGATTTCATCGATTTCTGGCAACTGGAGGACCTGGTATGTTCGAGATCGTGTCTAGAGGTGTTTGGAAAGGCAGAGGTCTGGGGGAAACTGATCGGAGGGTTAGACGATCACCATGGCGACGGCAAAGCGGTGATGTAGGGTTTCGAATCCATTTTTATCGACGATATTTAAGGGGTTTTTGCGATGTTGAAATAGGACTGGGTTCAATCGCGTAAGGGGGCAATGATACTGGAGGTTGAAACGCAACCGTTGACGAAGTGGCGGATTTTCTGGTGGTCAGGATGATCGTCAGCAAAGGATTTGTCATATTTGTTTGGAATCCAGACTAGTGGATGTGTTTATTTCCGATTTGATGGTGGAATCGGCGGAACTGGGTATCGGGTAGGGCGACGGGGTCAATGATGACTCGAGGATGGACGCGGCATTGATTGTCGGTGATCGATTCTGATGTGCATATGCATCAACTTGGCTTCGTGTCCATTTTATTTTGGTGGATGCTGTGTTGAGAAAATGGCTTAGAACTCGTTATAGGGAAGAAGGAGAGATGCCTCGGGTTAGATCGTGAGTTCTTACAGTTTTCGCTCAGGAATTTATTTGAGATTCTCGGGTTTGCTTCTGATTAAGTCAGTAAGCTTCAATTCCAGGATTTAAAAAAAAAAATCATTTTCAAGTTTTAAGTTATGAAGAAAATTGCCAAGTTTAGATCTTAAAGAAAATTTAAGTTTTCAAGTTTAAAAGAATACAAGTTTATAAGCAAAATAAAATAAGAATTTTCCACATTTTAAAGTTAAAAAAAAGGGGGTAAGTGTTTAAGCAATTTACTAAATCAAGTTTAAACCATTTAACCTTTGCATTAAAATTGAAACATTTACTGGTGATTATGATGATTAATTAAGGTAATTAATTTGAAATAATTATGTAACGACCCAGGATTTTTAGAAATTAAAATTTTAATATTTAATTAATTTTAAATATTTATAAGTGAATTTATAAGTCAAATAAATTTTTATTTGAATTATTGGATTTAATTGGATAATTAAATCGATAATTTAATATGTTAAATTATGGAAATAATTGAAAATATAGTTAAATATGATTGAAAATGATTTGTAAAATTTTATTTTATCATATTGGAGTTAGAATGATATTTTAGAACTTTTAAAATCGAATTAAAAGTTAATTTGTGAAAATTGAATATTTTAATATTTTAATCGACTAGTGAAAATAGTCAATTTTTGAACAGTCTCAGAATTGAACGAAACCAGTTCCATTGGATCCGTAATAGTTAGTTATTACCGGATTTCAAATTTCGTGTCAATCGGAGTTATCGTTTGATCGTGGCAGCTCGAAACGCATCGATTTATTTTTAATTTAAATTTGGCGAGCTAAAATAGCCATTTTACAAAAAGTCTTGGATTTCTACGAAACCAGTTTCATCGGATCCGTAATGCGATATTATTGTAAGGTTTCAAATTTCAAGTCGATTGGATTTACGGTTTGTCCTGTACAAATTAAAACGCCTAGAAATCGACTTAAATCGGTTTAATTCAAATTGAGCGTTTACAGCCATAACTCACACATACTTCCGAATTAGCTTCCGAAACCTGTTCCATTGTGTCCGGAACGCGGGATAAACCCTAGGTACGTCAGTTTCGGCGCCTAAATCGGAGTTCGGAATTTCCGGAATGAATAGTGTTTCGGTTTTCTCTATAAATAGCCCTTCACAAATTAAAAAAAAAGAAAATAAAACACTAAACCCTAATTTTAACCTAGCCGCCACCTATAGATGGATGGCCAAAAATTATCTCCACTTCCTCCCTCAATCACTCACGATCCGTCAACAATTGGAGGAAGTTGTCAACATGAAAGTTGTAGAGGGGAGTGTGTTCTTCAGATCCATACGGAGTTGATCGTGTATGGAGCATCGGAGGGGGAGAAATGGGGGGCCGACAGTCAGGGCCTGCGCACGCGTTTTCATGAGAGAGAGGGGGCCGAGCTTCGTATGGTGCTGGGCGTGGGTGGTGTTCGGGGTGGCGAGTCGCATGGAAGTCCCTGATCGTGCTATAGCTCGTCGAATTTAAAGCAAGAATTAAACCTAATTTAGCAAAGTGGGTTCGGCCTAAATATGCATTTCCTGGAGATGAACACGAGAGGATGGAAGATGATAGGGACGGCCAAGATCTGCAGGTGATGGATTGAAGGGCTGAGATGAGTTGGGGTTTAAAAATTTAAAGTTTATGTTGATTTGTTTATATAAATCGTGTACAAACTTCAATAATTCGTAACTTTTTCATACGAGGTCGAAAAAATGCAAACTCAGTTGCGTTGGAATCGTATGGACGAGCACTACGCGATGGAGTTGGTTTGGAGTCGTTTGGAGTTAGTGAGAATTTTGGGTAAAATTAAACGTACGTTTAATTTTATTCGAAATAAAAGCTAAAACGGAAATTGAAATCAAGGTGAGAACTTCTCACTCAATCGAATCAGTTTCGATTTTATTTTAAATAGTTAGATTTAAAATATTTGAATGCATGTTTGAACGTTGATTGATATCTATTGATTGTTAAAATAGACATTATACGCCGTTAGTAAGCGGATGTTATTTATTAAAAACATATACCGCGAATATTTCATAAACAGTGAAATTGGTATTATAAATAATATCAATGTATATATATATATTGGCATATGTATATATTGCAGTTGATTGATTTCCCATATTTTTTAGCGGATGAGACCCTATTGCGCCGTTATTAAGCGGATAATATTTAATAAGAACATATACCGCGATAATTTCGTACTGGAGCGAAATTGGTATTGTGCTAATGTTTTTGGATGCAGGAAATAGGTTGGAGGGATCCAACTGGATTCCTCAACAGTATTTATTTGATTTCAGATATTTTGATATTTGATGGATTATCATATCGATATATGATATCGTTGTTTGTCGTGATTGACTATTTGGTGTGTAGCATCATTGGACCCAGAATTTGGAATTTTAAAATGATTTTAAAGTGATTTTTGAGAATATACAATATTTTTGGAATTGATCCATTTTAAATAAATAAACATTATAATTTTTAAAGTTATAAAAATTATGATTTTGTGAAATATAGTTAAAAGTTGATTTTTGAGAAATAGGGGATTTATGATTTTATAAAATAGTTTAAATTGGATTTTTGAATATATTATAAAAGTTTAAAAATAGGATTTATAAAATTTGATTATTTTATAAATCAAAATGGTGAAACTATAAAGGAAATTAAAGACGTTTTAAAAGAATAATATAAATTGATTTATATTCAGGGATTTATAAACGGATATTTATAAATTGAAATATTGACTTATAAAACGGGTTTTTATAAGTGTTTGAATGAAGTGAAAATGAAATTCATAAATGAATGAAATTTATAGAATTATAAACTGTGAAGTTATAAAAGAAATTTATAAATAGTAAGATTTATAAATTTGGTGAAATTATTTGAAGAATAGATTAGTTAGATAAATGGATCTTATAAGTTATAAGATTTATAAATTAGAAAGTCTTTAAAAGAACGATTTTGTAAAATAATCGTTTTATAAGTATTTAACTTATAATATGAACTTTTAGTTTATAATTGAGTTATAAACTGGAATAGGTTAATAAAAGAATTTATAAAAAGGAAGTTTTTATAAATAAATAGAAATGGAATTTATAAACGTTGTTTTATAAATTCGAAATGACTTATTTTGATAAGTAAATTATTATAACTTATGTATGGAGTTATATTCACGTTTTTAGACCGTGAATAATCCTTTGAAATAAAATGCATAGAATTGATGAAATTTGTTAACGTAGTATATTCACGTTTTTGAATAGTGAATAACACGTTAAAGAAATTGTTTAGATTTGGTGTTTTAAACAGAATTAAAACGATCTAACGATGTTTTAAAAGATGTTGAGATTCGAAACCATAGATTTCAACATTTATTGTTGAAATAGACGTTTTCGAGAAATAAAAGGAAATAGTAGACTATAACACTGTTGTTATAGTAAATGATTTCCGAAAGGAAATGTTTTGAATAGTATTGGGATTTATATATCTATTTTAATTTCGAATCCCTATACTAGTGATTTTGGGTTGTCGTAACGATGTTTTACGCAACATTCGTTTTGGCCCAAATAATATGTTAAGATAATGATTTCCTTAATAGAATGAAATATATACTTAATCTCGATTTAAGTATATTGAATATTTTCCAAGTGTTGAAAATAAATGGATTGAAAATTACTTATGAATAAATAAGTATGGAAATGTTTTCCAATATGAAGTGAATATTTAGAATTTATCTTTTGGAAGATAAATTGAAAATGGATAATTGAAATCGTATATGCATGAATATTTTGGAATATGAATTCACTATTGAATTTATGAAAGAAAGTGGAAACTTGTTTAAAAGTAAATATTGATTCATTTTTGAAGTGTTGAAATTATATATCTAGTGAAGATATTTTTGAGAAATAAATAATTTGGAAAATTATTTGGAATCTGGTGATGTGTGCATATCCATTGATAGTTCAATAACCGACTATCAATATTTCCCTTTGAATGGGTATTTGATGTGATTTGTTTGAATGTAAATGCTACACTTATTTTTGAATAAGCGCTCACTATTCGGGTTAACCGGGAAAGGACCATGGGGTCGTATAACCCATTCCGAATATGTGATACGTCGTTATAATTGCATTGAAGATCGGTGTTGAAGACCGGATATTTGCGAGAGCGATAGGATGACCTGTCGATTGACTCTGCACCGAGTAGCTACGGTATTGAGTTCTCCATATGTGATGGTGAATCCGATCAGGATTGTGGATATCCGGATTGCAAGGACTTCTTGTAAGTGCCTTCGGTTCTGTTCGAGCCCGGAACAGACTTGTATGGATTGTATGTCTGACATTACAAGTTGAGATATAAAGCCGATTTCATTCAAATATATTTCTGTTGGTGGCGAAGAATTTATTCTTTTAGCTTAACACCCTTCTCTGAGACGTACGTGCTTAGAGGTTATGTAGTTGAATGTTATCAGCGATATATTCCCAATTTGGTAATGTGACATGCTGAGTGATGCTGAAATGATCATTGTGTTGATTATTTATGATAGGATCGTTTATTTGATCGTCTATCCTTTTGATCATTGTGTTGATCATTTGTTGACCCAAAACATGGCTTTTGTATAAAGTATGTTTTTGTGGACGAAACTTCGTCGAGCCTCACACCCCGGAATGGTCAAAACAGGAAAGATGCGGCAAGGTTATGAGGGGTAGCTCCCTTTAGGGTATGTGCATTTCCTTCTGGAAAGGGTGGTATCATGGTATGGAGCCCAGATACTTACTCATGTTGATACACTATATTTATTACTGTGTGGTGTTGTTGGTGACGAGCGCTCGGTTAAAGGTCCAATGGGACCGGGGGATGCCATATTCATGTAGTAGTTACCTAGTGATAAAGGTAACCCGGCCTTGTGTTGGCAGAGAGCTGGTTAAGTTCTCGGGGACGTCCAGCCAGAGGCGTTTCCATGTGGCAATGGGAAGTTCCTTGGCCTGACCATTTATTGGAAATCCAAAGAAACAATACGAGACTTGTACGGTATTAGTTGTATAACCTGCTATGGAATGTGGCGGTAACCTGCTATTGAACATAGTAGCTATAGTAGGCATAAGTGCGGAATGTCTATGCTGGCTAAGATTTATATCTTTATTTTCGAAATGATTTTCCTCGACACTATGCACTAATAATAATATCAAATGTTATTTTAAATGCGTATCAAGCATCTTTGACTATCATAAGGAGAAATCTCCTCTGATTCTGCGTTTGCATGTGTGTGTGTGCGGGAGGCCTTATGGTAGTCTCATTTTTAAAAGCATTGCGAATTGACTTAAAAATATTCCTCTATTTTGATTTTAAAGATAAATCAACTGTTTTGAGTTCTCACACCAGTCACATGACTGACTTGGAGTTTATTGTTTTCCTTCCTAAACTCTGGGTGCCCACCAATTTTCACACGGGCAGTCAAGAGTAAGGTTTATCAGGATATTCTGGATATTCTGGAGTTGCTGGAGGCAAGCTGGATGGCATGGCGTATTACTTATATAGTATTTCTTTTCCGCTGCACTATTTGTTGTTGTTGTACACTCTGATGATATGATGTAATGAAATGTGATGTAATGTAATAACTGATATAGTTCTTTGTTTAAAGATTATTCATTTATTATTATATGTTGTTCCGCTGCGAATTGTGAGATTCTGATGTTGTTCAGTTGTTTTCTATTCCGTTCTATTTTGTTCTGTTCTCTTTTCTATTTTCTCTTCTCCCCATTTTCTGTTTTCTTTCCTCTCTACTTTCTTCTCTATTTTCTCTCTTCTTTCTTCTTTCTTTTTTTTAATTCCTTTTAAAAAAACCCATAACATTCCGGTTTTTGACCTTCGATTTCTCGGCAGTCGATAAAGTGAGTATCGATGTTGAATTTTCGAAAGTCGAAAATCCGCGTACGTTACATTTGGTATTGGAGCATATGGTTAAGCGACAACCATGGTTCTGTTGGGTATTACTCATTAGAGATAGAGTCAGTAGTGCTCTAGAATGAGTTTGAGTGTAATAATAGCTATGAGAGCGGATTTGTTGGTGAATAAAAATTGTTTTATATTGTGTTGACTTATCGGTTGATTGTTTATAGATTCCAGTCGATGTAGTCTAGCTAACTATCGTAGATAGGAGTTTCTAAACTCTTAAACAAGATAAACCGACAAAATATTATTTTAAATTGGGTAAATGAAATAATTTTACCTTGATTATATTTTTATATATAAAAGAATAATTTTTCAGAATTATTAAAGTGTATATAAGTTGATTGTTTGGCTGTTTGAATAATCTAAATAAAAGAATAATTGTATAAGTAAAAGAATTATAAGAATTGAATTATAATTAAAGTGATCTACAATTGTGAAATAAACTTATATATATAAGAAGTGAAACTATATGGATATATTATGAATATGAGTTGTAAATGAAATTCAACTTTAGTAATTGAATTGAATGAATGGATTGAATGATAATCAATTAAATGTGAATTAAGTTGATAAGGAATAATGAATATAAGTGTTAATTCATTAAAATCTAATGTTATTAGAAAGTTGAATAGTTGAATAAAAATCAATTTAATTGAACCAGTTGAAAGTGATGGTGTTAAAACCAAATTGAATGAATATATGCAAAGTGATTTTGTTGTTATATGGTTGTTAGTTGATTTTATATAATTCATTAAGTATTAATGAAAGTGAATTAATGAAATTGAAAGCTATGTAATTGAATTCAAATTGAAAGTAAATAAATTTGAATAGAATTGAACGTGAATTGGATTTAATTAGTGAATGCAAACTAATTAAAATTGAGAATGAATGTTGATAAAATCCAATGTAAATAAATCAAATGTGATTTGAATTGAAAACCCTTTCATTGAATATTAATGAGAATATGAATGAATATTATTGATTATGAATGGTAGTTGGTTGATGTTGGCATTTGTTGTTTTACTACATTTGCTATGTGACATATATAGTTGTTATGGAGATATATGTGGTATATTGAGATTATTTCCATATATGCATGTTCTCATGTTGTTTGTTGAGTGTTTAGTAGGTGCGGATCGCGTTTGCTTCGCATTTGGAGCTCGCTTTTGCGCTATATTAGCCGTATATGCTCGCTAATAAAATATAAGGTACATATCTCGGATTACATACCGTACTTTTACATTTTTTCCCTGCGGGATGCCTCATTACTTGATGAGATGTATATTTGTGATATATATACTGTCATTTTTTTTTTCGGATCGAGCCGCGCAAAGGAGACTATGGCGAATTTTTCCGAAAATTTAAGGCGTTAGGAAAAATTTAAGAAAATTGGAAAATTTGTGAAAACTTTAACTTTGTTTTGGAATTGAAAGTTAAACAATAGTAGTTGTTTTTGAAAAGATAATTAAGTATGATTTCAAAACTTAGTAAAGTATTGTAAAGAAGTTTAAATTTGTTTTGGGAAAATTAATAGATTATATAAATTTTCTTACTTGTAATTTCGAGGACGAAATTCTTTTAAGGGGGGAAGATTGTAACGACCCAGGATTTTTAGAAATTAAAATTTGAATATTTAATTAATTTTAAATATTTATAAGTGAATTTATAAGTCAAATAAATTTTTATTTGAATTATTGGATTTAATTGGATAATTAAATCGATAATTTAATATGTTAAATTATGGAAATAATTGAAAATATAGTTAAATATGATTGAAAATGATTTGTAAAATTTTATTTTATCATATTGGAGTTAGAATGATATTTTAGAACTTTTAAAATCGAATTAAAAGTTAATTTGTGAAAATTGAATATTTTAATATTTTAATCGACTAGTGAAAATAGTCAATTTTTGAACAGTCTCAGAATTGAACGAAACCAGTTCCATTGGATCCGTAATAGTTAGTTATTACCGGATTTCAAATTTCGTGTCAATCGGAGTTATCGTTTGATCGTGGCAGCTCGAAACGCATCGATTTATTTTTAATTTAAATTTGGCGAGCTAAAATAGCCATTTTTCAAAAAGTCTTGGATTTCGACGAAACCAGTTTCATCGGATCTGTAATGCGATATTATTGTAAGGTTTCAAATTTCAAGTCGATTGGATTTACGGTTTGTCCTGTACAAATTAAAACGCCTAGAAATCGACTTAAATCGGTTTAATTCAAATTGAGCGTTTACAGCCATAACTCGCACATACTTCCGAATTAGCTTCCGAAACCTGTTCCATTGTGTCCGGAACGCGGGATAAACCCTAGGTACGTCAGTTTCGGCGCCTAAATCGGAGTTCGGAATTTCCGGAATGAATAGTGTTTCGGTTTTCTCTATAAATAGCCCTTCACAAATTAAAAAAAAAGAAAATAAAACACTAAACCCTAATTTTAACCTAGCCGCCACCTATAGATGGATGGCCAAAAATTATCTCCACTTCCTCCCTCAATCACTCACGATCCGTCAACAATTGGAGGAAGTTGTCAACATGAAAGTTGTAGAGGGGAGTGTGTTCTTCAGATCCATACGGAGTTGATCGTGTATGGAGCATCGGAGGGGGAGAAATGGGGGGCCGACAGTCAGGGCCTGCGCACGCGTTTTCATGAGAGAGAGGGGGCCGAGCTTCGTATGGTGCTGGGCGTGGGTGGTGTTCGGGGTGGCGAGTCGCATGGAAGTCCCTGATCGTGCTATAGCTCGTCGAATTTAAAGCAAGAATTAAACCTAATTTAGCAAAGTGGGTTCGGCCTCAATATGCATTTCCTGGAGATGAACACGAGAGGATGGAAGATGATAGGGACGGCCAAGATCTGCAGGTGATGGATTGAAGGGCTGAGATGAGTTGGGGTTTAAAAATTTAAAGTTTATGTTGATTTGTTTATATAAATCGTGTACAAACTTCAATAATTCGTAACTTTTTCATACGAGGTCGAAAAAATGCAAACTCAGTTGCGTTGGAATCGTATGGACGAGCACTACGCGATGGAGTTGGTTTGGAGTCGTTTGGAGTTAGTGAGAATTTTGGGTAAAATTAAACGTACGTTTAATTTTATTCGAAATAAAAGCTAAAACGGAAATTGAAATCAAGGTGAGAACTTCTCACTCAATCGAATCAGTTTCGATTTTATTTTAAATAGTTAGATTTAAAATATTTGAATGCATGTTTGAACGTTGATTGATATCTATTGATTGTTAAAATAGACATTATACGCCGTTAGTAAGCGGATGTTATTTATTAAAAACATATACCGCGAATATTTCATAAACAGTGAAATTGGTATTATAAATAATATCAATGTATATATATATATTGGCATATGTATATATTGCAGTTGATTGATTTCCCGTATTTTTTAGCGGATGAGACCCTATTGCGCCGTTATTAAGCGGATAATATTTAATAAGAACATATACCGCGATAATTTCGTACTGGAGCGAAATTGGTATTGTGCTAATGTTTTTGGATGCAGGAAATAGGTTGGAGGGATCCAACTGGATTCCTCAACAGTATTTATTTGATTTCAGATATTTTGATATTTGATGGATTATCATATCGATATATGATATCGTTGTTTGTCGTGATTGACTATTTGGTGTGTAGCATCATTGGACCCAGAATTTGGAATTTTAAAATGATTTTAAAGTGATTTTTGAGAATATACAATATTTTTGGAATTGATCCATTTTAAATAAATAAACATTATAATTTTTAAAGTTATAAAAATTATGATTTTGTGAAATATAGTTAAAAGTTGATTTTTGAGAAATAGGGGATTTATGATTTTATAAAATAGTTTAAATTGGATTTTTGAATATATTATAAAAGTTTAAAAATAGGATTTATAAAATTTGATTATTTTATAAATCAAAATGGTGAAACTATAAAGGAAATTAAAGACGTTTTAAAAGAATAATATAAATTGATTTATATTCAGGGATTTATAAACGGATATTTATAAATTGAAATATTGACTTATAAAACGGGTTTTTATAAGTGTTTGAATGAAGTGAAAATGAAATTCATAAATGAATGAAATTTATAGAATTATAAACTGTGAAGTTATAAAAGAAATTTATAAATAGTAAGATTTATAAATTTGGTGAAATTATTTGAAGAATAGATTAGTTAGATAAATGGATCTTATAAGTTATAAGATTTATAAATTAGAAAGTCTTTAAAAGAACGATTTTGTAAAATAATCGTTTTATAAGTATTTAACTTATAATATGAACTTTTAGTTTATAATTGAGTTATAAACTGGAATAGGTTAATAAAAGAATTTATAAAAAGGAAGTTTTTATAAATAAATAGAAATGGAATTTATAAACGTTGTTTTATAAATTCGAAATGACTTATTTTGATAAGTAAATTATTATAACTTATGTATGGAGTTATATTCACGTTTTTAGACCGTGAATAATCCTTTGAAATAAAATGCATAGAATTGATGAAATTTGTTAACGTAGTATATTCACGTTTTTGAATAGTGAATAACACGTTAAAGAAATTGTTTAGATTTGGTGTTTTAAACAGAATTAAAACGATCTAACGATGTTTTAAAAGATGTTGAGATTCGAAACCATAGATTTCAACATTTATTGTTGAAATAGACGTTTTCGAGAAATAAAAGGAAATAGTAGACTATAACACTGTTGTTATAGTAAATGATTTCCGAAAGGAAATGTTTTGAATAGTATTGGGATTTATATATCTATTTTAATTTCGAATCCCTATACTAGTGATTTTGGGTTGTCGTAACGATGTTTTACGCAACATTCGTTTTGGCCCAAATAAATATGTTAAGAGAATGATTTCCTTAATAGAATGAAATATATACTTAATCTCGATTTAAGTATATTGAATATTTTCCAAGTGTTGAAAATAAATGGATTGAAAATTACTTATGAATAAATAAGTATGGAAATGTTTTCCAATATGAAGTGAATATTTAGAATTTATCTTTTGGAAGATAAATTGAAAATGGATAATTGAAATCGTATATGCATGAATATTTTGGAATATGAATTCACTATTGAATTTATGAAAGAAAGTGGAAACTTGTTTAAAAGTAAATATTGATTCATTTTTGAAGTGTTGAAATTATATATCTAGTGTAGATATTTTTGAGAAATAAATAATTTGGAAAATTATTTGGAATCTGGTGATGTGTGCATACCCATTGATAGTTCAATAACCGACTATCAATATTTCCCTTTGAATGGGTATTTGATGTGATTTGTTTGAATGTAAATGCTACACTTATTTTTGAATAAGCGCTCACTATTCGGGTTAACCGGGAAAGGACCATGGGGTCGTATAACCCATTCCGAATATGTGATACGTCGTTATAATTGCATTGAAGATCGGTGTTGAAGACCGGATATTTGCGAGAGCGATAGGATGACCTGTCGATTGACTCTGCACCGAGTAGCTACGGTATTGAGTTCTCCATATGTGATGGTGAATCCGATCAGGATTGTGGATATCCGGATTGCAAGGACTTCTTGTAAGTGCCTTCGGTTCTGTTCGAGCCCGGAACAGACTTGTATGGATTGTATGTCTGACATTACAAGTTGAGATATAAAGCCGATTTCATTCAAATATATTTCTGTTGGTGGCGAAGAATTTATTCTTTTAGCTTAACACCCTTCTCTGAGACGTACGTGCTTAGAGGTTATGTAGTTGAATGTTATCAGCGATATATTCCCAATTTGGTAATATGACATGCTGAGTGATGCTGAAATGATCATTGTGTTGATTATTTGTGATAGGATCGTTTATTTGATCGTCTATCCTTGTGATCATTGTGTTGATCATTTGTTGACCCAAAACATGGCTTTTGTATAAAGTATGTTTTTGTGGACGAAACTTCGTCGAGCCTCACACCCCGGAATGGTCAAAACAGGAAAGATGCGGCAAGGTTATGAGGGGTAGCTCCCTTTAGGGTATGTGCATTTCCTTCTGGAAAGGGTGGTATCATGGTATGGAGCCCAGATACTTACTCATGTTGATACACTATATTTATTACTGTATGGTGTTGTTGGTGACGAGCGCTCGGTTAAAGGTCCAATGGGACCGGGGGATGGCATATTCGTGTAGTAGTTACCTAGTGATAAAGGTAACCCGGCCTTGTGTTGGCAGAGAGCTGGTTAAGTTCTCGGGGACGTCCAGCCAGAGGCGTTTCCATGTGGCAATGGGAAGTTCCTTGGCCTGACCATTTATTGGAAATCCAAAGAAACAATACGAGACTTGTACGGTATTAGTTGTATAACCTGCTATGGAATGTGGCGGCAACCTGCTATTGAACATAGTAGCTATAGTAGGCATAAGTGCGGAATGTCTATGCTGGCTAAGATTTATATCTTTATTTTCGAAATGATTTTCCTCCACACTATGCACTAATAATAATATCAAATGTTATTTTAAATGCGTATCAAGCATCTTTGACTATCATAAGGAGAAATCTCCTCCGATTCTGCGTTTGCATGTGTGTGTGTGCGGGAGGCCTTGTGGTAGTCTCATTTTTAAAAGCATTGCGAATTGACTTAAAAATATTCCTCTATTTTGATTTTAAAGATAAATCAACTTTTTTGAGTTCTCACACCAGTCACATGACTGACTTGGAGTTTATTGTTTTCCTTCCTAAACTCTGGGTGCCCACCAATTTTCACACGGGCAGTCAAGAGTAAGGTTTATCAGGATATTCTGGATATTCTGGAGTTGCTGGAGGCAAGCTGGATGGCATGGCGTATTACTTATATAGTATTTCTTTTCCGCTGCACTATTTGTTGTTGTTGTACACTCTGATGATATGATGTAATGAAATGTGATGTAATGTAATAACTGATATAGTTCTTGTTTAAAGATTATTCATTTATTATTATATGTTGTTCCGCTGCGAATTGTGAGTTTCTGATGTTGTTCAGTTGTTTTCTATTCCGTTCTATTTTGTTCTGTTCTCTTTTCTATTTTCTCTTCTCCCCATTTTCTGTTTTCTTTCCTCTCTACTTTCTTCTCTATTTTCTCTCTTCTTTCTTCTTTCTTTTTTTTAAATTCCTTTTAAAAAAACCCATAACATTCCGGTTTTTGACCTTCGATTTCTCGGCAGTCGATAAAGTGAGTATCGATGTTGAATTTTCGAAAGTCGAAAATCCGCGTACGTTACAAATTAATTAGTTAATTAATTAAGGATAATCACCAAAGGAAATTGATTAAGTATAATTACTTAATGTAGTTTACAAAATATAATTACTCAGTGTAAGTAATTAATAGGGAATTACTGAATATTACAAAATAGAAGAGTAATTACTTAAGGGAAGTAATTAGAAGATAATTACTTAATGAAAGTAGTTAATAATTAACTACATAGTGTAATTAATTAAAGAATTAGTTAATGTAATTAATTAAGGATAATTAATTAATGTGTGACATCCTGGAAATTTGGGGCACTATCAATTTAATCATCTACATTAAAAAATTAAATTAATTTGATAATAATTGTTAATTAGATTTAAATTGATTTAATAATCTCCTTTAAAATAAAGATTTAAATTGATGATTTATCTTTTAAAAGCTAATTTAAATTGTTTCTATTTATAATGTATATATGTATATATTTGTACATATTATCAATAGATAAGCTCTATTTTAAATTTAATAAATAAAGTTATGTTTTCTAATTCTAATATTTTTGGTAAATTTGGAAATTTGATTTAATTTAGTATTAAGCTATTGAATAAATAACTGTATGGTTTTAGATACTTAAGATAAATGTTTAACAGATAGAACTTATTCTAGCTTAAGTTTAAATTTAAAATTTATTAACAAAAAGATTGTTTTATTTTCTTTTTAGTATAGCTTGATAAAAATATGGTTTAAATATACTCAAGATAAGATTAAAATTTGTTTAAATGATTTAACAAAGGTTATTTTGTTTTTTTTTTTAAATGTAGTTGATAAAATAAGTAATTTATTTATGTAGTGATTTCATTTATGAATTATTTTAATTTAATAAGGAGATATTTTTAAAAATAATAATAATGTAATATCTTTACAATGTATTTTTAATATAAATAGAAGTTGTTATTTTAAATTTATTTATTTATATGCATATGTATTTTGTAAAGCTATGATTTATAAATTTAAAATAAAATCTTTCAACAATGTTTAAAAATAAAACAAACTTTATAAATATGAAACATAAGTGTAAACCAAATATATGGTTATAAAAAATAGGTCTGAATACATAAACTTAAGAAATTGTATTATTAACATAAGAATAAGAAATAATAAGTAAATAAAGTAATAAACCAAAACAAATGACTACAACAAATTTTATAATATGTATGTAAAATACAAAAGCAAGTAATCATGACTGTAAAATAGATATGCAAGCTAAAGAGTAAACAAAATAAGCATATGCAGGAAGCTTGTAAATAAAGATTCAGACAAGTATGAACATGAAATAATAAGAAGTCAAACCAGGCATTGTATAAATATGAGGGTAGCCTGTAAATAAGCCTCAGGCAAGAAAATAAAAGAAAATAAGCAAAGTTAAGAAAACAAAGCAAAAATATCTTTGTGCACATAAGATAGGATTAGTAGGAAACATATAGTACATTTGCATTTAATGCTTTCAAAACTCTAGCACATAACCAAGTCATTTGGAATTGTGTTAACATCATTTTAGCCTCCTGAACAAATATAATCTTGCCTGATAAAACAAAACATAATCTCTGAAAAATATAATAAGATTTTACCTGCAAACTTGCTAACCCAGTTATCACCTACCTGTAAACTTCTTTATATATGTCTTCTCATGTTTTAGTTCGTTCAGAACATATCAAACCTGAAACAAAGAAATAGTAGCAAACATTTCTATTTTTTTATACAACTTGAATAAAGTTTGCAACTCAACTAAAAACAAGAAGATTAAGGAAAATCAAAGAAAACCATTTTCCAGTTTTGAAGTCCAAAGCTTTTCAAACAAGGATGTTCTGTTCCTTTTCAAAAGCATAGGTGAGTAACATTTTTTTTAAAATAACTTAAGTTTTAAACTTGTTGTATGTTAATACTTGAATGCTTAAAATATTTGTGTGAATATTCATGTGTTCGTTTCTTTGTGCATTTGTGAGATGAAATATCTGCATATTGTATACCCTGCAAGACCATCCTGTTTATGAATCTTGAGCTCGTATCTTACTTCAAAACTCATCTCTGCTTGATATATTGATTTATAGGGCTTAGTATCAACACAAAATATGTTTGTTTGATCATAAATTAAAATCTGAATTCAAGTTAAACAAGGTAGAACTGCTTTGAAAAACTTAGAAACAGTTAATACTTAATAGAAGCGAAATTTCAAACATCTTAAATTATTAATTCAGGTTTATAAATTGGATTCTTATCTGAAATTAGGATTTTTAAAACTAAAATTTTATTTTTTAGTTAAGGTTTGTAGCGGCATTTTTGGTTTGATCAATTTGGGGAGTTTGGGTTGCCTCGGGCAATACACTTGGTCGGAGAGGTTGGGATTCGCTCGGGAGGTAGATGGGTGATCGGAGAGGCCATGAAAATGGTCGGAGGCACTCTCGATCACTGTGGCGATGGTGGCTTTCGATTTCAGTAGGTAAACCTAGTTTTTGCTGAGTGGAGTTTTTGGGACGGTTCGAACGCCTCGAAGCGTCGAGTTCAACGGGGGTTTGGGAATGCGTATAGGGTTGGCAGCCGAAGTCATGGCCGGTGGTGGTGGTTTTCTGGTGGTCAGAGCGTCGAATAAGTGATGTTGACAGGTTTCGAGAGGGAACCTGACTTTGTCTCCAGGTTTGAATTTCGAACTTGTTTTCGATTCGTGTTTCCATGATTATTTTGGGGGGATCGTGATCGTGTCGGCGGTAATCGGCGACAGGTTGAAGTTCGTGTGGGTGGCCGGAGGTGGCTGGAGCCACGGTGCACATGCACCGTGCCATTGAAGTGCTGATTTTCTTTGGTTGTGTGCATGGTTTTAACTCCGGAAAGACTCGAGTTATTCATGTGTTTAACTCGAAGTAGAGGAAGGGGAGACTCGAAGCAAGTTTGGGTTCTCTCGAGTCAGTGTTTGTTTCCAGGTTTTTTGTAAAACTTGGCTGCAGAATTTGTTTCTAAACAAATTCAAATGAAACCCAAAAATAAATAATAGATTTAAACAAGTTTAAATCCAGTTGAAGTATGAATTCAAAGTCTTTCTTGAATCTAAAGCTGAAATGAAAATAAAGTTTAAAACAATGAAAGGTGGGTTTTCTTTCAGGTTTAAAAACCTGACAATTTCAGATTTTGAAATTTATTTAAAATCTGAAACAAAATTTAAACTGTGTTTTTTTAAAAAATTTAAAAGTTCAAGGTATAGATTCAAGTGAACTTTTGAATCTAAGTTTTTAGAAATGAATTTGGATTTTAAATCAAGAATTAAAAACCAAATTTTTAAAAGCAAGTTAAACCCAAGTTTTAAATTCAAAGTTAGGCTAATAAATTCAAGTTTTTCTTGAATTCAGATCTGAAAAATAAATCAGTTTTAAAATCTAATTATATAAAACAAGTTTAAATCAAATAATTTGTTTTAAAAAGTAATCTGTTTTCAAATAAATATTTGAATTGGTCTTTATAAAGTTCTTTTGAATAAAAGTTAAATAAATTGTTCTAACTTGAATTTGCAAGTTAAAATATTAATGTATTTTGGAAATTTAAATTTAAATAAAAGTTAAGTAGTTGAATTTAAAGGCTTAACTTATATAAGTTCATATGCAAGTAATAAATGTTATTTACATTTATTTAAAAAGATTATAAATTGAATTTAAAGTTAGTTAACGTTTAAATAATAATCATTTTGAATCTTAAATTCAAAATGGAATTTGAATTTAAAATGTAATGTTCTGATACACTTAAATGTTAATGAAGTCATTAATAAAGAAATAAATTATCTTAGGAATAATTAAGATATTCAAATGATTTAATGAATAAGTTAATTAAGGAATGACTTATTTTATAAATTAATTATTTAGATTAATTTATAACTAGAGATTAATTAGGAAGTAATTTAAGAAATGTTATTAGGAAATGAAGATAATTAACTAAGGATTATTAATAATTAATTAATGTGATAAATTAGTTTAATTAATTAGATAATCTATTGTAAATTGTTAAGTGTAATTACTTGATAAAAATAATTAAGAGATTAATTACTTATTGTAAATAATTTTGATAAAATGATTAAATAAGTTAATTAATTTACTTTAATTAATTTAAGAAAATCATTTGATATATTGACGAGTGTAATTACTTAATTAATGTTAATTACTGAATACAATTAGTGAAAGATGATGTGTTAATGGAGTAATTTGGATAATTACTTTTGTAATTAATCAAATGATTAATTAATGGAGATAATTAATTATGGAATAATTAATTTATTAATATAAGTAACTAAGGGTAGTTAACTACTGGTTGATATTAATCAAGGATGATTAATAATTGTGTTTAATTAAAGATTAATCGCTTAATGTAATTTAATTTAAATAATGTAATTTAATTTAAAATCTAAATTAGAAATCATTAATTAATATAATTAATGATGTAATTAAGAATTAGTTAATTAAGAAATAATTAATAATGTGGTGATTAATTTATGTAATTAATTAAGAATAAATGTAATTAATTATATTTAATTAAAAAATGAAGTAATTAAATGTTAATTACTATAAATGATTTAGGATGATTAATTTGTAAAATTAATTAAAGACTAATTACTTATTGTAATTAGAGAATCATTAAACAAGGGTGTTTAATCAAGATAAATATTTAGAGGATGATTAACTAATTTGATTTCTAGTTAATTAATGATTGTATAAGCAGGATTTATAGATAAAGAATTAATTTAATTTACTTTAAACTAATTAGAGATAGAAATAGTTAATTTAATTCATTTTAAATTAATTATAAATGGTATGAATATAAATCATTGCTTATGGATGAATGATATTGATATTTCATTTGATGATCGTGAACTCAGATATGAAATGAGTAATATTATGTGATATGGATGCTTGGTTTATGTATGATAATATTTAATATCTGATTGGATAATAATGTGATTATCTATTATGATATTGTGAATTATCTATCTGTGTGTATATTGATAATATTAAATTAAACTGTTAAGACTAAATAGACAACTTGGCCTTAAAAGATACGGTTTGGATTTCGATGAGACCGAGATCGGGTTTTCTTATTTGGAACATCCGAAAACCACATCGATCTAAATTAATGATAGGTCGTGAATCTGAAGTGAAGATGAATATTTAGAGTGCAAGGGTTATTATCGTTAACTCGGAGGGTGATTCCAAAATGAGTGTAACAAGATAATGCCTTCGGTTTCGTTTGATCCCGGAACGAACTTGTATGGATTGAATGCTTTTTGAACATCGTCGGGTGGGCGATGAGTATTCTAAGAAATGAATTCTCTAAAGGTAATTGCATCCTCAAGCCTCATCAACCAGGATTGGCTAAAACAGGGGAGGTGCAGCAAGGTTAGGTGGTTCATGCCCAAGCAGGACAAGATATTCCCCTGTCTAGATATCCCTTTATTTTTCGACTGTGTGGGCCGTTAATTGCAACAACAGCCGGGGTTATCTTGTTCGGGACTGTTCAGTAAGGAATGGTTCTGGCCTTGTGTTGCAGGAGGTCAGGAGTGATCCTCAGTACGTTGATCTAGGCCACATATTGTGACGGGCGGTACCCCGGTAGCCCTGCCATTGTATGGAATCCAAAATCCAATAAGTGCCAACGGTTTTGATTGTATTACCCACTTTTGTGGCTAGTAGCTGGAATTTAATAGATGTAACAATTTCGGCTATTTTCTATTTACTTGAAAACCCTAGACCTATTATAATATCACTGAATTTCCTATCAAATGTTTTGGTTAGCGTAAGGTAAAAACTTACCCATGTTTATTTGTGGGGAGTCTTACGTGATACTTTTTTTTATTTCAAAGGTTTTTCAAAATTGAGCAACTTTAACCTGTTACTCACACCAGACCCATGTCTGACCCGGAGTTTATTTCTGTTTTCCTAAACTCTCGGGTACTCAAATTTTTACGAGTAGCCAAGGGGTTCAGGTTAGCTTTGACGAGTTTTGGAGGAGCAATGGAGCAGGAGGCTTCAGCGTTGTAGATATACATATAGTTCCGCTGTGTTGGTATCTCTGTGTTGTTTTGTGTATTGAGTTGTATTAACTAGACAGGTGTCTATAACTGTCTATATGTGATGTATTATCTGTATAACTCTGATTGATGTTGTATATTATGTTAATACTTATGTGATTAATATAATTTATTCGTTCCGCTGTGAGATTCTGATGTTGTTGTTCTTTCTTCTCAATCTTTTCTATTTTCTCACCCCTTTCTTTCTTCATGACGAAATGGTTTTCTGGTAGTAGAAACCCGGGTCGTCACAGTTGGTATCAGAGCGCTAGGTTGAGTGAATACCTAGGCTCTTGAGTGATTTCTTGCCTGAGAGAACGTATTTGTAATTTTGATATATATATATATATATATATATATATATATTTCTACCTATTTGTTGGGATACCCGTTTGGGTTTTCCAATGAGCTATAAAGGTAGATAGGGTAGTGGTGTGTGTAACACGACTACCAATGGTTGGAGTTTGAATGATTGAGGTTGGAAGTGTAATTGTCGAGACTGTAGACCTAATACCATCTCGAGTGAGCTTTGGATGGTGTAAGGATTTCATTAATCTATGAAGGAAACCTGTTAAGGTTCGGAGTTCATCTTTGAGGTGTAGTTTGGATGAGCTAGAGTTTGGATCTGTCGGTTGAACGGAAGCCAGTCATGATATCTTGATACATCAAGGTGTAGTAGCTGTGTGATGAGACACAGTGACTATGGATGTCTCCGAAGATGTTTCTTTGGAACAAGTTAAGAAAGTGTATCTGCTCGGTGTTTTCGCTGTGTTCAGCTGGGTGTTTCTGTTTGGTTTGAGGTCCGAGTTTCTCCAGAGCTCTGGATTAGGAATTTCTTGGCATTGGTGCATTGGAAAGAAAGTTTTTGACTTTCGCGCCAGCAGTGGAGTTCAGAAATAGTAGAGTAGATCCATTTCTTCGATGGATTGGCCACATAAGTGTAAGCTGTTCTGATTAGAAGAGAGAGCAGTATTTTTGGAATTATGCTGGATCGATCGCAAAAGTGACTTGCGATAGTTTGAGTGTTCTCTTGCATTTCTGAGATTTTTCTGGATGCCTTCAAGAAGTTAGAGTTTTGCTAACATTTGGAGATTGAGTTTGGTATCGACGGGATTCCAGAAGTTGTACCGGTGGTTCAGCCTAGTAATAGGATGGTTTTTGAGTTTGGTGAAGTAGCTCAGGTTCTGGAGAAACTTCTGAGTTTTCTTTTTGATCTGTGGAACCCTAATATTGGAATGTGTTGTCCAGTCTGTGTTCGACTTTAGCATTTTTATCTGTTCAATCAGGGTGGCGCAGTGGAAGCATGGTGGAAGCTGTTTAGTTTGGAAGCAATTGGATGTTGCAGTGGTTTGGATTAGAGAGTTTCTACAGGGAATTTTTCAGGATCTTAAGGCCAGTTTGGAGTGCACCTGTTTTATCTTTTCCGGATGAAAGAAGTGAGTTCTGTTTTCTGATTTTGGAATAGAGTTTGTGTTCTAAGTTTGGTTGATATTGGGAAGATCATTTTTTTGGATTGTCTTTGGTTCAGTTTGTTTCTAAGGACATCAGCAAGAGTTGAGCTGATCGGGGAAGATGTAGGCAGCACAGGATCGTCCGAAGAGTTTTGTGGATAAGAGACGAAGGAATTTGGATTTCGAAGTCGGAGATTCGATTTTGGATAAGTGGTTGGTTTTCAGGATTGAATTGTCAGTTTGGATAACTGGAATTCGTTGTGTTTCACGTATCTCTAAGGAAGTATGTGTAAGATCTATCTCTGGTTGTTGAACCAGCAGTTCAGGGAGTTTTGGTTGCTGATTCAGACTTGCCTGTAGTCTGATATCCCGTCTTGTTTTGTAGGTCTAAATGAGTGGAAGTTCTGTAGCTTAGTAGATTGATTGTTTGGATTCTATAGAGCGAGTAACCCGGTATTTATACATGGGGAAAACTCGAGGAAATTCTATCCGGAATTTTTTCTGGATAGTTAGATTTGTTTGAATTGGATAAATTGGTTGCTATGATTGTTAGCATATGATTGATTTACGCTTGTGTTTTAAAATTAAAATCTTTAATTGAATTATTAAATTTCCTTTGTTTCAAATTTTGGCGACGAAATTATTTAAAGGGGGAGGAATGTGACATCCCGGAAATTTAAGGCAATATCAATTTAATAATCTACATTAAAAAATTAAATTAATTTGATAATAATTGTTAATAAGATTTAAATTGATTTAATAATCTCCTTTTAAATAAAGATTTAAATTGATGACTTATCTTTTAAAAGCTAATTTAAATTGTTTCTATTTATAATGTATATATGTATATATTTGTATATATTATAAATAGATAAGCTATGTTTTAAATTTAATAAATAAAGTTATGTTTTCTAATTCTAATATTTTTGGTAAATTTGGAAATTTGATTTAATTTAGTATTAAGCTATTGAATAAATAACTGTATGGTTTTAAATACTTAAGATAAATGTTTAATAGATAAAACTTATTCTAGCTTAAGTTTAAATTTAAAATTTATTAACAAAAAGATTGTTTTATTTTCTTTTTAGTATAGCTTGATAAAAATATGGTTTAAATATACTCAAGATAAGATTAAAATTTGTTTAAATGATTTAACAAAGCTTATTTTGTTTTTGTTTTAAATATAGTTGATAAAATAAGTAATTTATTTATGTAGTGATTTCATTTATGAATTATTTTAATTTAATAAGGAGTTATTTTTAAAAATAATAATAATAATGCAATATCTTTACAATGGATTTTTAATATAAATAGAAGTTGTTATTTTAAATTTATTTATTTATATGCATATGTATTTTGTAAAGCTATGATTTATAAATTTAAAATAAATTCTTTCAACAATGTTTAAAAATAAAACAAACTTTATAAATATGAAACATAAGTGTAAACCAAATATATGGTTATAAAAAGTAGGTCTGAATACATAAACTTAAGAAATTGTAATATTAACATAAGAATAAGAAATAATAAGTAAATAAAGTAATAAACCAAAGCAAATGACTACAACAAATTTTATAATATGTATGTAAAATACAAAAGTAAGTAATCATGACTGTAAAATAGATATGCAAGCTAAAGAGTAAACAAAATAAACATATGCAGGAAGCTTGTAAATAAAGATTCAGACAAGTATGAACATGAAATAATAAGAAGTCAAACCAGGCATTGTATAAATATGAGGGTAGCCTGTAAATAAGACTCAGGCAAGAAAAAAAAGAAAATAAGCAAAGTTAAGAAAACAAAGAAAAAATATCTTTGTACACATAAGATAGGATTAGTAGGAAACATATAGTACATTTGCATTTAATGCTTTCAAAACTCTAGCACATAACCAAGTCATTTCGAATTGTGTTAACATCATTTCAACATCCCTAACAAATATAATCTTGCCTGATAAAATAAAACATAATCTCTGAAAAATATAATAAGATTTTACCTACAAACTTGCTAACCCAGTTATCACCTACCTGTAAACTTCTTTATATATGTCTTCTTATGTTTTAGTTCGTTCAAAACATATCAAACCTGAAACAAAGAAATAGTAGCAAACATTTCTATTTTTTTATACAACTTGAATAAAGTTTGCAACTCAACTACAAACAAGAAGATTAAGGAAAATCAAAGAAAACCATTTTCCAGTTTTGAAGTCCAAAGCTTTGCAAACAAGAATGCTCTGTTCTTTTTCAAAAGCATAGGTGAGTAAATTATTTTTAAAATAACTTAAGTTTTAAACTTGTTGTATGTTAATACTTGAATGCTTAAAATATTTGTGTGAATATTTATGTGTTCGTTTCTCTGTGCATTTGTGAGATGAAATATATGCATATTGTATACCCTGTAAGACCATCCTGTTTATGAATCTGAGCTCATATCTTACTTCAAAAATCATCTCTGCTTGATATATTGATTTATAGGGCTTAGTATCTACACAAAATATGTTTGTTTGATCATAAAGAAAAATTTTAAAATCTGAATTCAAGTTAAACAAGGTAGAACTGCTTTGAAAACCTTAGAAACAGTCAATACTTAATAGGAGTGAAATTTCAAACATCTTAAATTATTAATTCAGGTTTATAAATTGAATTCTTATCTGAAATTAGGATTTTTAAAACAAAAATTTTATTTTTTAGTTAAGGTTTGTAGTGGCATTTTTGGTTTGATCAATTTGGGGAGTTTGGATTGCCTCGGGCAATACACTTGGTCGGAGAGGTTGGGATTCGCTCGGGAGGTAGATGGGTGATCGGAGAGGCCATGAAAATGGTCGGAGGCACTCTCGATCACTGTGGCGATGGTGGCTTTCGATTTCAGTGGGCAAACCTAGTTTTGGCTGAGTGGAGTTTTTGGGTCGGTTCGAACGCCTCGAAGCGTCGAGTTCAACGGGGGTTTCGGAATGCGTAGAGGGTTGGTAGGCGAAGTCGTGGCAGGTGGTGGTGATTTTCTGGTGGTTAGAGCGTCGAAGTGATGTTGACAGGTTTCGAGAGGGAACCTGACTTTATTTCCAGGTTTGAGTTTCGAACTTGTTTTCGATTCGTGTTGCCGTGATGATTTTGGGGGGATCATGATCGTGTCTGGCGGTAATCGGCGACGTGTTGAAGTTCGTGTCGGTGGCCGGAGGTGGCTGGGGCCACGGTGCACATGCACCGTGCCATTGAATATCTGAGTTTCTTTGGTTGTGTGTAGGATTTTAACTCGGAAAAGACTCGAGTTATTCGTGTGTTTAACGCGAAGCAGAGGGAGGGGAGACTCGAAGAAAGTTTGGGTTCTCTCGAGTCAGTGTTTGTTTCCAAGTTTTTGTAAAACCTGGCAGCAGAATTTGTTTCTAAACAAATTCAAATGAAACCCAGAAATAAATAATAGATTTAAACTAGTTTAAATCCAGTTGAAGTATGAATTCAAAGTCTTTCATGAATCCAAAGCTGAAATAAAAATAAAGTTTAAAACAATGAAAGGTTGGTTTTCTTTCAGGTTTAAAAACCTGACAATTTCATATTTTGAAATTTTATTTAAAATCTGAAACAAAATTTAAACTTTGTTTTTTTTCAAATTTAAAAGTTCAAGGTATAGATTCAAGTGAACTTTTGAATCTAAGTTTTTAGAAATGACTTTGGATTTTAAATCAAGAATTAAAAACCAAATTTTAAAAAGGAAGTTAAACCCAAGTTTTAAATTCAAAGTTAAACTAATGAATTCAAGTTTTTCTTGAATTAAGATCTGAAAAATAAATCAGTTTTAAAATCTAATTATATAAAACAAGTTTAAATCAAATAGTTTGTTTTAAAAAGTAATCTGTTTTCAAATAAATATTTGATTCGTCTTTATAAAGTTCTTTTGAATAAAAGTTAAATAAATTGTTCTAACTTGAATTTGCAAGTTAAAATATTAATGTATTTTGGAAATTTAAATTTAAATAAAAGTTAAGTAGTTGAATTTAAAGGCTTAACTTATATAAGTTCACATGCAAGTAATAAATGTTATTTACATTTATTTAAAAAGATTATAAATTGAATTTAAATTTAGTTAACGTTTAAATAATAATCATTTTGAATCTTAAATTCAAAATGGAATTTGAATTTAAATTTAAAGTGTAATTTTCTAATACACTTAAACGTTAATGAAGTCATTAATAAAGAAATAAATTATCTTAGGAATAATTAAGATATTTAAATGATTTAAAGAATAAGTTAATTAAGGAATGGCTTATTTTATAAATTAATAATTTAGATTAATTTATAACTAGAGATTAATTAAGAAGTAATTTAAGAAATGTTATTAGGAAATGAAGATAATTAACTAAGGATTATTAATAATTAATTAGTGTGATAAATTAGTTTAATTAATTAGATAATCTATTGTAAATTGTTAAGTGTAATTACTTGATAAAAATAACTAAGAGATTATTTACTTATTGTAATTCATTTTGATTAAATGATTAAATTAAGTTAATTAATTTAGTTTAATTAATTTAAAAAAATCATTTGATATATTGATGAGTGTAATTACTTAGTGTATTCAATGGAGCATAATTACTTAAGGAAGTAATTAATGTTAATTACTGAATACAATTAGTGAAAGATGATGTGTTAATGGAGTAATTTAGATAATTACTTTTGTAATTAATCAAAGGATTAATTAAAGGAGATAGTTAACTATGGAATAATTAATTTATTAATATAAGTAATTAAGGGTAGTTAACTACTGGTTGATATTAATCAAGGATGATTAATAATTGTGTTAATTAAAGATTAATCGCTTAATGTAATTTAATTTAAGTAATGTAATTTATTTTAAAATCTAAATTATAAATCATTAATTAATATAATTAATGATGTAATTAAGAATTAGTTAATTAAGAAATAATTAATAATGTGGTGATTAATTTATGTAATTAATTAAGAATAAATGTAATTAATTATATTTAATTAATAAATGAAGTAATTAAATGTTAATAACTATAAATGATTTAGGATGATTAATTTGTAAAATTAATTAAAGACTAATTACTTATTGTAATTAAAGAATGATTAATCAAGGGTGTTTAATCAAGATAAATATTTAGAGGATGATTAACTAATTTGATTTATAGTTAATTAATGATTGTATAAGCAGGATTTATAGATAGAGAATTAATTTAATTTACTTTAAATTAATTAGAGATAGAAATAGTTAATTTAATTCATTTTAAATTAATTATAAATGGTATGATTATAAATCATTGCTTGTGGATGAATGATATTGATATTTCATTTGATGATCGTGAACTCAGATATGAAATGAGTAATATTATGTGATATGGATGCTTGGTTTAAGTATGATAATATTTAATATCTGATTAGGATGATAATGTGATTATCTATTGTGATATTATGAATTATCTGTCAGTGTGTATATTGATAATATTAAATTAAACTGTTAAGACTAAATAGACAACTTGGCCTTAAAAGATACGGTTTGGATTTCGATGAGACCGGGATCGGGTTTCCTTATTTGGAACATTCGAAAACCACATCGATCCAAATTAACGATAGGTCGTGAATCTGAAGTGAAGATGAAGATTCAGAGTGCAAGGGTTATTATCGTTAACTCTGAGGGTGATTCCAAAATGAGTGTAACGAGATAATGCCTTCGGTTTCGTTCAAACCCGGAACGAACTTGTATGGATTGAATGCTTTCAGAACATCGTCAGGTGGGCGATGAGCATTCCAAGAAATGAATTCTCTAAAGGTAATCGCAGCCTCAAGCCTCATCAACCGGGAATGGCTAAAACAGGGGAGGTGCAGCAAGGTTAGGTAGGTCATGCCCAAGCAGGACAAGATATTCCCCTGTATAGATGTCCCTTTATTTTTCGGCTGTGTGGATGGTTGATTGCAACAACTGCCGGGGTTATCTTGTTCGGGACTGTTCAGTAGGGAATGGTTCTGGCCTTGTGTTGCAGGGGATCGGGAGTGATCCTCGGTACGTTGATCTAGGCCACGTACTGTGACGGGCGGTACCCCGGTAGCCCTGCCATTGTATGGAATCCAAAATCCAATAAGTGCCAACGGTTTTGATTGTATTACCCACTTTTGTGGCTAGTAGCTGGAATTTAATAGATGTAACAATTTCGGCTATTTTCTATTTACTTGACAACCCTAGACCTATTATAATATCACTGAATTTCCTATCACATGTTTGGTTAGCGTAAGGTAAAAACTTACCCATGTTTATTTGTGGGGAGTCTTACGTGATACTTTTTTTTATTTCAAAGGTTTTTCAAAATTAAGCAACTTTAACCTATTACTCACACCAGACCCATGTCTGACCCGGAGTTTATTTCTGTTTTCCTAAACTCTTGGGTACTTAAATTTTTACGAGTAGCCAAGGGGTTCAGGTTAGCTTTGACGAGTTCTGGAGGAGCAATAGAGCAGGAGGCTTCAGCGTTGTAGATATACATATAGTTCCGCTGTGTTGGTATCTCTGTGTTGTTTTGTGTATTGAGTTGTATTAACTAGACAGGTGTCTATAACTGTCTAGTATGTGATGTATTATCTGTATAACTCTGATTGATGTTGTATATTATGTAAATACTTATGTGACTAATATAATTTATTCGTTCCGCTGTGAGATTCTGATGTTGTTGTTCTTTCTTCTCAATCTTTTCTATTTTCTCACCCCTTTCTTTCTTCATGACGAAACGGTTTTCTGGTTGTAGAAACCCGGGCCATCACATAATGGATGTAATAAATTAAGGATAATTAATGAATATGATTAATTAAAGACTAATTAATTATGTAATTAATTATAGTCAATTAGTTAATGAGGATAATTAAAGGTTAATTAATGTAAGTGGTTAAGGATAATTAATCTATGGCTAATTACTTAATGTAATTAGAGAATAATTAATTAAGGAAGATTAGTTAAGATGGATAGTTAAAGGTTGAGTTATCCATTGTTTTGTAATTAATTAATGTTGAGTAAGAAAGATTAGAGGTAATTTGAGAAATTACATTAATTGGAGATTAACTAAGTTAATTAGGAATTGTTCAACTTATAAATCTTGTTTATGAATGGATAAGTTAAATTGAATGATTAGATTAATATCTGTCAGATAATTTATGATATTCTGTGATATGATGTTTTGGGAATTAAACTATGGTTTGTGGGTTATCTGTGATGATGGATACTGTGCAAATGTGTCAACCTATATAATAAATTGAATTGAATTCACTTAAATAATTTGAATAAAAGATGATTTGGGATTCGAAGAGACCGGGGTCGGGTATCAGCGAATACCCGAAGCCACTTCGATTTGTAATCTACAACAATTCAATATAGATTTGCATTTAGAACTAAATTGGCTGGAATGGAATAAGTAGAGTACAATGTCCATTTAATCTGGGTAACAATGTTTGGATATGGTTTGTGATAAGTGAATGGCTTTGTAACATAAGAACTCGTGGGAAGGTACCAGTTACCTCGGGTTGCAAATAAATTTTATGTGATAACCTAGGTTTTTAATATCTGCTAATTGGATAGTTAACTAATTTTAATTCATTGAAATACTGATTCCATCTGGTTAAATAAATAGAATTTGACAAATAAAAGCATTTAAGTATGTATATTTTATATGAGTTGATTTTAATTTGAATTTAAAAATAATATACATATAATTTTATTAGTATATAGTTGTTATTTTTCATTTAAAGATCATATTAATATAAATAAAGGAAAGAGATTACTAAATAAAAATTTAATATAAGAGCTTTATGGAAAACATTTAAAATATAAATAAAGTATATAAAGTATAATTAGTGTATTTGTATAACGATTATAAGTGTAATTGGGATTTTGTATCATCTACTTTAAAAGTTATAAATAGACAAATATAAGAGAGAAAAAATTATATATAATTAAGTAAGATTAATTTAAGATAGAGAGAAAAAATTAAATTTAAACATTTAAGACATAAGACATTTTTATAAGAGCAAATTGATAATATGATAAATATTTATATTTAAAAAGACATTTATAAATATAAAAGCTAAATTTAGAATATCATACAAATTCACATAAAAACATATAAAACATGGATTTACAAATGTATGCAAAATAATAGGTTTAATGACAAGTGTAATTAAGTTACTTAACAATTTAACAAGTGTCTTTTATAATTAATAGAAGAAAATATAAACATCATCTCTCATTCTCTTTAATGATTTCAAATTCTAAAAAAAAATAAAGATCAAAAGAAGATCAAGGTAAATTTAACAAATCAAAACAAACTTAAAAACAAGCAACAGATCAAACTCCTCAACCTGAAGCAAACAAAGGCATAAGTGCAAAGTACAAATGTATCTCAAACATTAGTAAGCAGTAATTCAGATATCATCCCAATCAGAAGCTTCAGTCCTTACCCATCAATCTGGTTGCAGTACAAAGCAGAAAAAAATAATCAAGCAGCTGTTTCAGAAGTTTCTTTCAGGCTTTCTCTATTCTTCTAATATTTGTGAGTAAACCTTTGCTTTTAAAATTTAATATGGTGATATAAGTATATACAAACTTTGATGCATGCAATGGTGACATAGTATATATATATCCATAGTTTCCATGAATATTCAGATGAGAATACAATCATACATATATGTGACATGTCTATGAATATATAGACATTTAGGCAGCCTCTGTTCTAAGATGCAGGCTCAAAATTTACTTCAAAATCAATCTTTTTTTTCAATGCCTTTAGACCGTGATCCTTAAAAGGAAACTGTTTGCATAAACCCAATCTTGTTTTTTTTAATGTTTATGAGTATAAGTTGAGAGTAATTAATCTGTAAATAGAAATTTACAGTGGAAATTTAATTCAATTTAAATTTTGATTTTTAAACTTCCTAGTTTTGATTGAAAATGTAGATTTGTAACTGAAAACCATGATTTTTAGAATATAAATCAAGATTTATAAGCTGGTGGTTAACATGAATTCCCGATTTGAACTGAATTTGAGAAATAATCGATTTTGGTCGACCTCGAAGAATTGGTTATCGAGGACTTGACTGGAGGTTGCTTGGGGATCAGGGCACACAGGGGAAATGACCGGAGGGGTCAAGAATCACTGTGGCGATGGCGATGCGGCGATGTAGGGTTTCAAACCTGCTTTTATCAACGTTGTTTCAGGGAACTTTGCATTAACAGAGTTGGATCGAAATTGATCGCATAAGGGGGAAAAGATACCAAAGAGTGTGTCACGGCCGTCGACGAAGTGGCGAATTTTCTGGTATTCCAAATGGTCGTCAGCGAAGGGTTTTTCAGTTGGTTCTGAGGATCGGTTTTGTGGCAAGATTGCTCGATTTCGATTAATGGGGATTTTCGTGAATCTGGGTGGTTAGAGTTGATCAGCATGTCGCCAATGACTGATAGGAGGCGCCGTAGTTGGTCGGAGGGGTTTCAGTGCATTATGCACATGCACGAGGTCCTGATGTATCTATGACCATTGCTGTGATGTTGGAGCTTGTGAGGATGCAATGGCTCGGGACGTGCTCAAGGAAGAGGGGTAAAGACTCGAATGAGGCATCGAGTTTTTTTAGTTTGTTTTGGCCTGTCATTTTCTGTTTTAAAGAAACAAGTATAAATGATGATCGGTCCATGGAGTGAGAATAACTATGTTGACCTGTTTTGGGAATAAATGTTTATAACAGGTTCAAGCAAAATTTTGAAAAAAAAAACAAGTTTCCAAAATTTGATTTAAAATAAAATATTTTGAATTGAATTGTTTGACTTTGTTTAATTAGATTAGAATAATCAATTTAATTCAGAACTCCTACGTAATTTCATTTTCTGATGAATTTTATTAAGTATTTAAGATTAGTGAATTTAACCTTAAATCAAATAAAATTTCTCTAGTGATTGATTTCAAGCATTCAATTTAAACAAGACATAGGTGGTGAGTAAATAATCAATTAGGTAGATAGTCTATTTGTTTACTTAAGGTCTTATTTTATTAAGGATAATTAATGCAATTAATTATTGGTTAATATGTTAATATGTGTAACTAATGAGATTGACAAAAGGCGATTTAACGAATGAAATCAGTTAAGGTTAATTAATTAGAGTAATTAATTAAGGAATGATTAATTAAGGGTAATTACTTAATAAAGTAATTAGTGGATAAGTAATGAAAGTAATTGAGGGAAGAATCATTAAACTAAGTGAATAAGTGATAATTAATTAATCAATCAATTAATATAAATAATTTAAGTTAATTAGTTAATTAGTTAAGAATAGTCACTTAGTATAACTGATTCAGTGTAATTACTTAATGGAGTAATTATTGGATAATTATTGAATGTAATTAAGTAGGGAAAATCACTTAATGAAGTAACTGGGAAATAATTACTTAATGGAAGTAATTAAGGATTAATTACTTAGTGTAATTAATTAAAGGATTAATTAACGTGATTAATTTATTTGTAATTAATTAAGGTAAGTAGTTAAAGGGTGGTTAATTACCGGATGTGATTTAATTAATTAAGGTTAATGAGATTAAATAAGATTAATTAATCAAGGTAATTAATTTAAGCAATGGTTTATAATTAACCAAGGTTAATTAAGCAGGATTAAAGATAATTAATTCAATTTATAATGGGTGATTAAATTAAATTAATTAATAATTGTTTGATTATCTTGCCTATGGATGATAACTTGAATTGATTACCTTAGTTTGTCTAAATATCTCTGATAATGAGATTGTGATGTATTGAAATATGGTATGATGGGTTGGACTGTGGTGTTTTGATTTTTCTATCGATAATGGATTTGATATGAGAATATAAGAACCTATAAAGAAAATTGATTTGTATCCTCTTAAACAAGTGGAATTAAGATGACATTGGATTCGAAAAGAGCGGATTCGAGTATTAGTAAATACCCAAAGCCACTTCGATTCTTTATAAATTGATCTGTGAAATCTATAGGTTGGTATGGAATGATTTAAGTGAATTGGAGCATTTAATCTAAGTTTGGTACCTAGAAATTGATGTGGGAAACTAGTGGTGTCTTTAACAACTTATGGATTTGTAAGTTAATAAGAGCTACCCCGGGTTTTATTTAAGCTTTATGCTTTTGTATTCCATGTTATATGGGTTTACTCACGCTGGTTTCCAGCCTGACCCGGGTGTTACTTTAATGTAATGCTCAGATCAAACCGAGTTTTACAGATTTTCCGGTAAGGAGGATCTGAAGCTCAGAAGGCGAGCTGGATGACAGGAACGTATGGAGTGTTTCCGCTGTGATATATTGTTGTGTATCTACGATTGATTGATTGTATTTGTTCAGTGTTTGTATATATGTTATAACTCCGATGTATTAAAATGTAATTTGACAAGTACTGTTTTCCTTTTATAACTATTATTTATGTGATATTATATTTTGATTCGATGCGAATGTGAGGTTTCTGTGACTTGTTTCTGTTTCTTCTTCTTTCTCTTTTCTTCTTTCCTAACTATCTAAAAATTTCGGGATCGAAATTTTTCTGGTCGTTACATTTAGTATCAAACCTGAAGGTTAAGTGAGAACCTTGGCTCCGGTGGGATTACTCATTAAGAATAGAGTCGATGGTACCCTAGAATGAGTTGAGTGCATATATGTATGAGAGCGTACTTGTTATTTTCTTATATAATGATTTTAAATGATTTTATATAAGAATATATTTTGATATATAAAGCAATATTTCTTTCTAATAAATATTAAGGTAATTTGGTTGTTAAATTGTTGGAATTAAATTAAGTGGTAATAAAAATACAACCTAATTGAAATTAAATAAAGACAAGTTTGAAATAGATTCAAACTGAAATTAAAATCTTGAATTTGGGAAAGAATTTCAGAATAAGATAATAATAAACTGGTTTCCAGATATGATAATCTTGATTATTATCATAAACGATTGTTGTGTTTAATAATAAAATGTGTTAAGGGAGTAACCTTTTAGATAAGTATGACTTGTAAGTTGAAGTAGGTTTTAAATTGTGAAGTTAGAATCCTAAGATTTAAAAACATTTGAAATTTGTTTTCAAACTGTTAAAAGGAATGATAAATAATATTATTCAGAATATTTTGAAAATAATCTTATCTTGAAATAAGAAGCTGTTTGAAAACTTTGTTTGGAATTAAAAACCAAAGGTGTTACAACATAAGGTATAACTTGGTAAGCAAATAGATATATATAGGAGTAAAAGTTGAGTTCTTCTAATTAAGTCTAATTTATGGGATAGGAAGTCTTTCTAGAATTCAGTATTTGAGAGAGATGACTAAGAATGAAGAATGGAAGGTTAGACGTAGAGAGCAAAGAGCAGTTGCACGTAATGATCGAGAAGAAGCAATTCAAGAATACGAGAACAGGTTAAGGAAAGGGCTGAAACAGGGCCTTATGATAACGTCACCTGCTATAGATGTTTCAATAAGGGTCATTACGAGGCCAAGTGTAGTAAAACAAGGGAGGAATTGAAGGGTACATTCCAACGGTTGCGCTCTGAGATCTTGTGCTTTAAATGTCAGAAGAAAGGACATTTCCTAAATCATTGCCCTGAAGTGAGAAATGCAAAGGGTAAACCAGATGAACCGGTCAATGAGTCGACTATTTGCTATCATCGTAAGAAGACGGGACACATCGCTAGGAATTGTTCTGAGAGGCAGAAGATGAGTAAGGCTGTGGAACGTACTGTTGGAGGCGTGAAGGTTATCCATATTGATGACAGGTAGAAACATTTTATGTTAAATGTTACAAGTGGGAACACCCTGTTGAGAAGTGTATGTTCGAGCTTTTCCCTTTGGAAGGAAGTCCATAGAAGGATTCTTGTAAGGATATTAGGGCTTTGTTCTTTCCAAATCTCTAGATAATAGAAAGTCATCTAGATTTATGACTTCTGAAGACTCTTATTTTGGATGAATGTATGAACTACTAATGTGTAGTCAATTAATGTATGGAATATTTTGTGGTAGTATAATCTAATATAAAATTTTCTTTATCTATCGAGAACAGAATTGAAATTAATTCAAAAATGGAGTTGTAAGGAATTAATTGACATTCGAAATTTGATTCGAATTAATTTGAAGTGATATTTAAAGTTGAATAGTTTGAAATTCAAATGGGAAAATTTGAATTAAATTAATTTGAAATAAAATTGAAATTGAATGAGTTCAAATTTTAAAATGGAATTTGATTTTGAATTTGGAAAGAAATTGAGGTTAATTAAACTTGAATTAGGTTTAAATCAATTTCAATGGAAATTGAAGTTATTTAAATTAGAGTTGAGTCAATTTAAATGGAAGTGGAAATCTAAATTGAATTGATTGGAAATGGAGGTTGGGAATTGAATAGTTTGACTCTGGACTATTTTCAAAATAAATTGTTTTAGTACAAATCTATTCTTCCAAGCTATTTATTATATATATAATCTTTCTTATAAAACCCAAAACTATTTTATACTTATTCTATAATTATTTTTGAAACCATTAACTATTTTATAAACTAATTAGTATTTCTCAACTACTTTATAACTGATTACTATTTTACAACTATTTTACTATTATTTAAAATTTCTAAACCTATTTGACTATTTTCCAACTATTTTGCAATTACTTAACCATTTTACAGCTATTTTACGAACTAATAATTATTTTTCAACATCTTATCTATTTTTAACTTTTTAAGTTATTTTCTAAATTTAAACTGGACAATGTACAAACTGTTATGATTAAATACCCAATTGAGATAAGAATTGAAGTGATAATCCAAATGAGGATTAAGGCAAATGTGAGTAAATGAATAAAATCAAAGTGAGGATGAATAGAAAAGAGAATTGATTTGGCTAATAATCAATGAAGATAAATACGTAGTATACCATTCTATTCGCATAGTGATTTGATTCAGATTCGAGCAAAGAATTTCGAGATAGTATATCGATCCGAGTTGGGATTTTTCACTCGACTTTCGACGGCGAACCTGGATATGGATCGTTGATTGTTTTTGGATATTCTTTATCATAGTTAGGCTATGCAAGGAGAATGACGATTTTTGATCAAGAAACCAAATCTGAGTCTGCACTAGAAAGTCGGGTGGACGATACTAGTTTGGAAGTGAAATTGTGTGATCGAGTGAGCGATCAGATTGATATAGCGTACGGATGATATGTGTACATCGTGCGGGTTGAGTAAAATTGATTCGGAAATTTATGGATAAGAAATGTGAAATGGTTTTTGAAATGAAAATATATTTTATGAAATATATGATGAGATAAAATAGAAATGGGATATTTCTATGGTAAAAACTTACTTTATGAAAGTAGGTAATATGGTTAGTGAATTTATAGAGTAATCAAATTTGAATATTGGATTTGGAATAAATAAAGTTATATATCTTTGTTATATAAGATAAATCTTCCCTTGGTTAATCTATTGCCAGAAGAAAAGGAGTTTTGGAAAGTATTTGAAGTATAAAAAGGGTTTTATACCAATTTGAAATGATCCAAAGATTTTTAACAAGAATTATATATATATATATATATATATATATATATATATATACATAAAGGATCTTATGTGGATTTTGGAAAAAGGTTTTCGGAACCTTTGGATTTGGAAAGGCTTTTGATTTTTGGGTAAAATCAATATTGGATTTGGAAAGCCTAGTTTGAGGATTATCGATTTTGGGATAATCGATTTTGAGGAAGGAGATTTATATGAGATTCATACTACGTGTATGATTTGGAAGATACTATATGTTTATAGTATAAGGTATTTTGAAAATGCTTTGGGAAAAAGGCGCTCCCTAGAAATGAACTTCTCAGGAGTACCATAGGCTGGTACTGCCTTGAACCCTAAGGGGAGGTTCTAAAGTTGATCTTGTGAGGAGTCCGAATAAAACTAGTTCCTGAGGATTTTGTGTAATGTGTAGCGAAAATCGAGGGCGCTGAGGCCTACAGAGGCATTTGGGTTATACTGTGACGACAGTGTAACTCGATGTCACTACAATCTACTGCAGACCATAGCAAAAGTCGTGTGTGCTGCTGAGAGCCAACAGTCTGCGTTTGATTTTATATCGGTAGACTGCGACCTATGGTAACATAGCGAAAGTCGTGTGTGCTGCTGAGAGCCAACAGTCTACGTTTGATTCTACATCGGTAGAGTGCAACCTATGTGGGAATGGAGAAGTTTCATTTTGACAGCGAAAATCAAGGGCGCTGATGCCTACAGTTACATGGACTTTTTCTGCGATCGCAACGTAGCCCTGGAATGTAACTGAGATCTGTTGCGGGTTCCATGACGTAATCGAGGGGCGAGGAGTGCCAACAGTTATATGGACTTTTGCCGTGATGGCAACGTAACCTAAGATGTAACTGCGACCATGGACGGGGTGATGATTTCCAGAGCATTCTCGCCAAAGATATTTCTCAATTTCAAAATGTTTTCTATATTTTCAATAAATTTATTTTTCAAAGTATTTTCATTCGATGTTGAAAACGGGTCTGCCACGCACTTATAGATTTTTAGTCTTACGCCTGATCAACGTATGACCGAATTTCTATGAGAACAAGGGTGGACTTGTTGAAACATCGAGTTATAAAAGTATTTTTATAAACTATTTTGGTAATATTATAAAGATTTTAAAGAAGTATTTTAAAAATGATCAAAGAATAATTTATCTGATATAAGTATTTTTTATAAATTCTGGCTTCGTTCCTTTTCGAGGACGAAAAGATTCAAAGGGGGGAGGAATGCGATAACCCGGGTTTTTAATATCTGCTAATTGGAAAGTTAACTATATTCATTGAAATACTGATTCCATTTGGTTAAATAAATAGAATTTGACAAATAAAAGTATTTAAGTGTATATATTTTATATGAGTTGATTTTAATTTGAATTTAAAAATAATATACATATAATCTTATTAGTATATAGTTGTTATTTTCATTTAAAGATCATATTAATATAAATAAAGGAAAGAGGTTACTAAATAAAAATTTAATATAAGAGCTTTGTGGAAAACATTTAAAATATAAATAAAGTATATAAAGCATAATTAGTGTATTTGTATAACCATCATAAGTGTAATTGGGATTTTATATCATCTACTTTAAAAGTTATAAATAGACAAATATAAGAGAAAAAATATATATATAATTAAGTAAGATTAATTTAAGATAGAGAAAAAAATTTAAATTTAAACATTTAAGACATTAGACATTTTTATAAGAGCAAATTGATAATATGATAAATATTTATACTTTAAAATGAAAGATATTTATCAATATAAAAGCTAAATTTAGAATATCTTACAAATTCACATAAAAACATATAAAAATTGGATTTACAAATGTATGCAAAATAATAGGTTTAATGACAAGTGTAATTAAGTACTTAACAATTTAACAAGTGTCTTTTGTAATAAATAGAAGAAAATATAAACATTATGACGCCCCACCTCTATACCCATGCTAGCCAAGGACACTACGGGGTAATGCCATCAACTAGCACGGAGAATAAGGCTATTGAGGAGCGACCATCCGTGTAATTGCTTTGTACGAGCACCGTTATGTCAGGTAGTACAAGGATTCCGACACATCGATACAAACTCAAAGCTACTACATAGTGGCTATATAAAGTCTTCGAAAACAAACATAGAAATAAGCATAACACAAATCAGTCATAGATATCCATATCACAAAGGCGAAAAAAGTTATGAATATAACACTTGAAAGTGTACATCAGAGTAGTGGTCTAACAAGATCCACAATCACAAAAGAATAGCTACTAGTGCTACACAAAAGAATATGGATACATCAGCGAGTCTATATCTCAAATGTATACAACAAAAAACTACTAATCTAAGTAGTTAGCCAAAAGTCAGGGTGATAATCCCAGATGTGAAGTTAAGCAGAAGCACCTGTAACATCTTGGTCTGACCCGTAATAAGAAAATAATAAACGGATCAGTCTGGCTATAAATATCAGATGAAATGATATAGAATAAGAGATATGACTAAATGTATAATAATCACAAAGCCAAGCTGTGATAAATAAATAATTGAAAATCAACAAGAGATTAATCAATATCACAAGAATCTTCTCAAAGATCAAAAGGAATGTCATACACTATATTATTATTCACCAAATCCATAAGTATTGACAACAATATTAATGCCAATCACAAGGGTCAATGACACACAAAACACACCAATGCACAAATATTGATAAAACTTATCAATGTAAATCACGAAAATTGGTGAAACACAAATTCTAGAAATCATCGATGGAAATTCAGAAATCACATAAAGGGGGAGACCCATCACAAAATGGGAGCATGAAAGCTCACCAACACGTGTATCACAAACGGGACACTATCGCATGGTCGCTAACCATAGACTGGTGCAACGACGTAGTACAATGGTACGTCCGAGGAACCAGAAACTCGAATAGTTCGGAACAACGATGTAGTACAACGGTACGCCCGATGGACCGAACTCCATAAAAGAACATGGGTCGCTAGCCCACAAAAGTTGATTCGAAACTCCAAATAATACATAGGTCGTTAACCTATAAAGAAATGAGACGAAACTCAATAAGACAAGGTACTGTCCCCTACGTGGACAAAGAAACATAGCATATCGCTAGTCATAATCACAAAAATGATCGTCATCGATCATCAAGAAGTGTCAATTACAATAAGCTAGTAAATATATGAGCTTAGCCTCATGTCCCATAACCACTAGCTTAACTTAATTATTACGAACAAATTGTAGATCTCCACTCAAAAATTGCACAAGAGATTCAATCGAACAAGTCCAAGAATTAACCGACGAAGTAAACGCAAGCGTTTCATACCACCTGTTTAACTAAGCCGTTTAATTAGATTTCTCGTACGAGTGAGGTGAAGGTTTGTATATACTAGTAGATTGGAAAGCGGTCTTATAAACATGCTTGATATTGAAAATAGAGTTGAAATCGTTTTAATAAAAGAGTTTCGATATTCACTACGAGTATTGAAACCTTCATATTTTTAAAATGGCAAATCACAAAAAGGATCGTAGAAACAATCAACCACAAAAATTCACATCCGGAGAAATCACTGAAAACCCAAAGAATTCAAATTCCAAATTCATCGAAGTGGAAATGGCCCAGCGACTCAACACGGCGCGACTTAAGAGGAAGCGGCATATGTCCAGGGTAGAGCGACCTAAGGAATGATGCGGCTCAACAGTGCAAACGACCTAACATGGATGAGCTATAGGGTGGAACGACCTATGGATGCGGCCAAGGTTGCGCGACCTAAGGTATATGCGACTTAAGGAGTACCCGACCGAAGGAGCGAGCATGCGGCCTAGGTGGAGAACGACCTAATGAGCTAACGACCTAATGTGGCCGAGCGACCTAAGAGGTTTCGACCCAAGTGGCCCGACCTAGATGAGCTAGCGGCCCAACAGGCCGGACGACCTAAGTGATGCAACGACCTATGAGAAGAATAGGCTGAGTGACTTAAGGGTTGGAACGACCTACCAGGCCGAGCAACCTAACGACCTAAAGGAGTACAAGGCCGTGCGACCCAAGGGGGGTTTGCGACCTAATGACCTAAAGTGTATGAGGAGGCCAAGCGACCTAACACGGGCGACCTAGCTGCAGGCCGAGGGAATGCAAGCCAAACGACCTATGGAAGTAAAAGGGCCGAGCGGCCTAGCGACATATGGTTATGACCTAAGGCCGAGCGACCTAACGACCTATGAGGGAGGAACGACCTAAATGCAAGCCGAGAATCCTTCGTATGCAGGCCGAGCGACCTAAGGGTTTTGAGGCTCAAAACTCACTCAATTTGCACCCGATCGACCACGAACGCTAGGGGATTACGCCAATCGGCTACCGGTCGTATTGGCTACTCGATGCATCACCAAAAAAGTGTTCAAACATCAAAGATTGGATTTTTTAAAGATATGAACCCAAAACACGAAAATTTGGGATTTTCACCAATTCAATCCAAATTAATGGCAAATGCATATGTAAAAGTGTTAGAATTCATACCCAACAATCAAAGATAGTTATAGACAAAGATGTGAGATAAAAATCTCACCTTCACACAATATCACTGAAGAAGAAGCTTGAAATCAATGGAAGAATCAACCCAAGAAGCTTGAATCAATGTCTTCCCTTTGAATTTGGAGTTAGATGTAGGACTTGCAAGTGAACTAGGGCTTGGAGTTTTAATTTCTCATTCCTTCCTCCATATTTGATGAAGCTTGAGTGTTAGGAAATGAAAAGTAAAATTATGAAGGGAAGGGGTTTAGTTAGAGTTATAAGTTTAGGCTAATGGGCTATACCAAACCTAAAGCCTAAAGTGAAAAAGTAGCAAGATTCCACTAACTCCAAACATATCAAAGTTTATACTTAAAAAGATCGCAAACGGTGTTTTAAACTCAATGGAAGTGGTCCCGAGTCCAAATTCGACTGTATGCAAAAAGTAACTTTTCGGACTATAATCCAACTAAAGATAAAATATTTAAACATTCAATCATAAAATATGCGGGTTGTTACAGACTCCCCTCCTTAAACAAATTGTGTCCTCGCAATATTTAAGAAGAAAATATAAGGTAACAACCATAAAAGCATATCAACACAAAAGAAATTTGAAATATGAAATTCACCTCATGGAGCACGGGAAAGTAAGTCCGGATGTGTTCGCTCGATGAACTCTCTAGATTTCTAAGAGCAATCCTTAGGATTTGAGGACCATTGGACTTTAACAAGCGGAACATCTTTATTTCGAAGGCACTTGACCTTCGAAGCAATAATACGAATAGGATATTGCTCATAAGTTAAATTAGGTGAAACTTCAATTTCTTCCACAACACCGGACTCAAGAACAGAATCGGAATCTTGAAGGCACTTCCGTAATTGAGAAACGTGAAACACGTCATGAATAGCAGAAAATTGAGCCGGTAATAAAAGACGAAAATCCACGGAACCGATACGTTCGGTGATGGGAAATGGACCAAAATATCGAGGTGCTAATTTTCCCGATCGACTGAAACATACAACACCCTTCATAGGTGAAACACGAATAAACACCAGATCTCTCACAGAAAATTCTAATTTCCTTCTTCGGTTATCGGCATAGGATTTTTGTCTACTCTGGGCTTCTTTCATCCTATGACGAATAAGGTCAATCTTTTTTGTGGAATCATGAATAAAATCTGGTCCTAAAACCAGCTTCTTATCGGCCTCAAGCCAACAAGAAGGAGATCGGCATGGCTTTCCCTAGAGTGCTTCGAAAGGTGCCATACCAATACTAGATTGGAAGCTATTATTATAGGAAAACTCAACAAGAGAAATATGATCTTCCCAACTTCCACCAAAATCAAGAACACATGCACGAAGGAGATCTTCAAGAGTTTGATTCACACGCTCAGTTTGTCCATCGGACTGGGGATGATAAGCGGTGCTAAAATTAAGCTTCGTTCCTAAAGCTTTTTGAAGACTCTTTCAAAATCCACTAGTAAAAAATGGATCACAATCACTAAATATAGAATAAGGAACTCCATGCAATTTTACAATTTCTTTAATAAAGAGTTTGGCCAAGAAAGGAACGGTTCGATTGGACCGAACGGGAATAAAATGGGCGGATTTAGTAAGTCTATCGACTATCACCCATAAGCTATCATGACCCGAATGAGAACGGGCAAGGCCGTTTATAAAATCCATGGAAATTTGATCCCACTTCCAAATTGGAATTTCTAAAGGTTGTGATAACCCTCCAGGCCTTTGATGTTCGGCCTTGACAAGTTGGCAAGTCATGCAACACTTAACAAAGTTAGCAATATCGGATTTCATTCCCTCCCAATAATAAAGTCGCTTCACATCCGCGTACATTTTACTACTACCGGGATGAATGGTAAATTTAGAACGATGAGAATCTTCTAAAATGTCTCTACGAAGACTACTAATATTTGGCACGATAAGTCTACCAAATTTTCGAATACCGCCACGAGAATCAATATCAAAGTCTTATAAACTTTCAATATCAATTTTATCCCTAAAATTTTGGCCAAAAAGAGCCAAGTCGGGATCTAGCTTTTGAGCTTCAAGAATGCGGTCTAAAAGAGAAGGATGAGCCTCAAGACTACATAAAGTAAGAGGTGAACACAAATCGGAAACGCGATCTCGAATCTCACAAGTAGATAAAATATTGAGATCATTCCATTCGGATATCATCATAGAAACAACCGCTTGTTGCTTGCGACTAAGTGCATCGACAACATGATTACCCTTTCCGAGAGTATAAAGAATATCAAGATCATATGCTACAAGAAATTCGAGCCAACGTTGTTGACGCAAATTAAGTTCCTTTTGAGAAAATAGATACTTTAAAGATTTATGATCGGTGTAAAGAATAAATTTTTCTCCCAAAAGATAATGACGCCAAATGCGAAGGGCGAAAACAATAGCCGCGAGTTCTAAATCATGAGTGGCATATCTAGTCTCGGCTGGCTTCAATTACCTAGAAGCATAAGCAATAACGCATTCTCTTTGCATAAGAACGGCACCCAAACCAACGCGACTAGCATCGGTATAAACAATAAAATCTTGGTTTCCCATGGGAATCACAAGAATAGGAGCATCGGAAAGGAGTTCTTTTAATTTATGAAAAGAAGCTTCACATTTGTCCGACCAAATGTATTTATCACCTTTCTTTGTCAAACTAGTAAGAGGCACGGAAATTTTGGAAAAGTCCTTTATGAAACGGCGGTAGTAACCGGCCAATCCATGGAAACTACGAATTTTCGTCACACTCTTCGGTCTCTTCCAATTTTGAATAGCTTCAATCTTTGAAGGATCCACAGAAATTCCAGTTTCGGAAATAATATGACCGAGAAACTTAACACGAGTTTGGCAAAAGTGGCATTTAGAAAAAATTTCTTTCAATTGATTGCTCCTAAGAGTTTCCAACACAATCCGAAGATGCTTTTCATGCTCCTCCTCGGTTTTAGAATACACAAGAATATCATCAATAAAGATGAGAACAAACCGATCGAGGAAGTCTTTGAAAACTCGATTCATAAGGTCAACGAAATAAGTCGGGGCATTCGTTAGACCAAATGGCATAACAAGCCATTCATAAGATCCGTAATGAGTACGGAATGATGTCAAAGGAATGCTATCCTCTGCAATATGAAGCTGATGAAAACCGGTAGCTAAGTCTAATTGCGAAAAGACTCTAGCACCACTAAGCTGATCGAAAAAATCATCAATCCGAGGTAAAGGATATTTATTCTTGATAGTAAGATCATTAAGCTTGCGGTAGTCAATGCAAAGCCTAAGTGTACCATCGGATTTCTTCACAAAAATTGCCGAAGCTCCCCAAGGAGAGGAACTAGAGCGAATAAATTGCTTCATCTCCAATTCTGATAATTGTTTGCGCACCTCCTCATTTTCTTTATTGGACATACGATAAGGAGGACGAGTAATAGGTTGAGCTTCAGGGAAGAGATTAATTCTGAACTCAATTTCTCGCTTAGGTGGTAATCCTAAAACGGGCTCAAATATGTCGGAAAATTTACGAACAACGTGAATAAGAGAAATAATATCTTCCTCATCATCATTATAGTCATCATGAGGATTCAAAGAATATAAAGATGCAACCAAGCTGGAATCGGAATCTTTAAGCTCAATAGAAATCTGCTTAACAGATTGAGGATGTCGAAGATGAATAGTCCGCTCAGGGCATAGGATTTGGGCTTTATAGCGGTTAAGCCAATCCATTCCCAAAATCATTCCAAAGCCTAAGTAGCGCAAAACATGCAAATCGGCTCGAAAAGAAAAATCACACAAAATAATCTCGACATCTTTACAAAGAAAACTTATTGTTGCAGATCCACCAACCGGATTCGCAATTCTTAAAGAAGTCATTAAAGCAACAACACATAAAGAAAAAGTATCAACAAGTTCTTTTGATATAAAAGAATGGAATGCACCCATATCAAAAAGAACTCAAATAAGTTGATTATGAAACATAATAATGCCATCAAGGATAGAATGAAGAGTACCTTGACCACGAGATGTGTTTCCAGGGGCTTTAGCAACATTAAGCTTTCCCTCCTTCTTGCCCTGAAGTTTGGGACATGAAGATAAAAAATGGCCCGCACTTTTGCAATAGCGACAAAAGAGAGGTTTCAGACATCTATTGGCATAATGGTCCTTAGAACCACAATTGTAGCATTGCCCACTACTAGGAGCTGAAGCCTTTGCCATCGGAATTGCTTGCTTCCCTTTCTTATTGGGATAAGACCCTTTGAACTTAATAGGCCTTTTCTTGTTGTTGTTGAATTTTGGTTTGGCACCCACAACATCAGCATCACTCTCTTTATCTGCATCTTCAAGTCGAAGAGCGATATCAGCAAGTTGATCAAAAGAAACTTCTAACTCTAGAAGTAATGGCTTCTTGAGATCTTTATTCAAGCCATAGACGAATCTCTGATTTTTCTTCAATGGGATATTAATGTATTCAACCTCGTATTTAGAAAGAGATTCAAAAGACACAACATAGTCTGCCACGGAGAATTCACCTTGAACAAGGTCTATGAAACGACGAGCTAATGTCACCTTCTCAGCTTCTGGCACAAATTTTAACTCGAATCGTTCCCGGAATTTCTCCCAAGTAGATCCTCTTCAACTATTTCAGAAATAAGAAGTTCATACCAATCCATTTCTCTTTCTTGGAGCATACTAGAGGCCACCTGAACACGGTGAAGGTCAATAAGATTCATGCGAGAAAAGATTCGATTGCATGATCTCAGCCAAGCCTGGACTTCAATAATTGTTTCAGAACCTTTGAATGGCTTTCCACCAAAATTGGTATAATCGCTGCACAAACATGCAAATCCAGACCTAGGGTGAGTAGACTCCAAATTAGATCCGGCTACTTGAGCATTCCTTACTAGATCAAGAAGCTGCTGAGCAGACATAAATACTCCATCCTGGGGAGTAGCACGAGATTGACCGGCGCTGGGACGGCCTGGTTAAGAAAGAGGGAAGAAGAAAAAGGTTATTCAAAAAATGAATATCAACCAATTATGATTTGATGAAATAAGGAATCACAAAGAAAATAGGATAGGACGGTACGAGGACACGAATCAAATCCTAAGACACGACTCCTAAGATGGACTTAGGACGATGATCCTTGTTAAATTATGCTACATTGTTTCGAAGTTTGGCTCTGATACCAAGCCGTGACGCCCCACCTCTATACTCACGCTAGCCAAGGACACTACGGGGTAATGCCGTTAACTAGCGCGGAGAATAAGGCTGATGAGGAGCGACCATCCGTGCAATTTCTTTGTGCGAGCACCGATATCTCAGATAGTACAAGGAGTCCGACACATCGATACAAACTCAAAGCTACTACACAGTGTCTATATAAAGTCTTCGAAAAAAACATAGAAATAAGCATAACACAAATCAGTCACAGATACCCACATCACAAATGCAGAAAAAGATATGAATATAACACTTGAAAGTGTACATCAGAGTAGTGGTCTAACAAGATCCACAATATCACAAAAGAATAGCTACAAGTGCTACACAAAAGAATATGGATACATCAATGAGTCTATATCTCAAATGTATACAACAAAAAACTACTAATCTAAGTAGTTAGCCAAAAGTCAGGGTGATAATCCCAGATGTGAAGTCAAGCAGAAGCACCTGTAACATCTCGATCTGACCCGAGTATTATTTAATAAGAAAATAATAAACGGATCAGTCTAGCTATAAATAATAGATGAAATGATATAGAATAAGAGATATGACTAAACGTATAATAATCACAAAGCCAAGATGTGATAAATAAGTAATTGAAAATCAACAAGAGATTAATCATTATCACAAGAATCTTCTCAAAGATCAAAAGGAATGTCATACGCTATATTATTATTCACCAAATCCATAAGTATTGACAATAATATCAATGCCAATCACAAGGGTCAATGACACACAAAACTCACCAATGCACAAATATTGATAAAACTTATCAATGTAAATCACGAAAATTGGTGAAACACAAATTCTAGAAATCATCAATGGAAATCCAGAAATCACATAAATGGGGAGGCCTATCACAAAACGGGAGCATGAAAGCTCACCAATACCTGTATCACAAACGGGACGCTATCCCATGGTCGCTAACCATAGAGCCGGTGCAACAACGTAGTACAACGGTACGCTCGAGGAACGAGAAACTCGAATAGTTCGGAACAACGACGTAGTAAAACGGTACGCCCGATGGTCCGAACTCCATAAAAGAACATGGATCGCTAGCCCACAAAAGTTGAGTCGAAACTCCAAATAATACATAGGTCGTTAACCTATAAAGAAATGAGACGAAACTCAATAAGACGAGGTACTGTCCCCTACGTGGACAAAGAAACATAGCATATCGCTAGTCATAATCACAAAAATGATCATCATCGATCATCAAGAAGTGTCAATTACAATAAGCTAGTAAATATATGAGCTTAGCCTCATGTCCCATAACCATTAGCTTAACATAAATATTTACGAACAAATTGTAGATCTCCACTCAAAAATTGTCACAAGAGATTCAATCGAACAAGTCTAAGAATTAACCGACGAAGTAAACGCAAGCATTTCATACCACCTGTTTTACTAAGCTGTTTAATTAGATTTCTCGTACGAGTGAGGTAAAGGTTTTTATATACTAGTAGATTGGAAAGCGGTCTTATAAACAAGCTTGATATTGAAAATAGAGTTGAAATCGTTTTAATAAAAGAGTTTCGATGGTTACTAAGAATATTGAAACCTTCGTATTTTTAAAATGACAAATCACAAAAATGATCGTAGAAACAATCAACCACAAAAATTCACATCCGGAGAAATCACTGAAAACCCAAAGAATTCAAATTCCAAATTCATCGAAGTGGAAATGGCCTAGCGACTCAACACGGCGCGACCTAGGAGGAAGCGGCATATGTGCAGGGGCGAGCGACCTAAGGAATGATGTGGCTCAACAGTGCAAACGACCTAACAAGGTCGAGCTATAGGGTGGAATGACCTAATGTATGCGGCCAAGGTTGCGCGACCTAAGGTGTACGCGACTTAAGGAGTACGCGACCTAAGGAGCGAGCATGCGGCCTAGGTGGAGAACGACCTAATGAGCTAACGGCCTAACGTGGCCGAGCGACCTAAGGGGTTTCGACCCAAGTGGCGCGACCTAGACGAGCTAGCGGCCCAACAGGCCGAACGACCTAAGTGATGCAATGACATATGAGAAGAATAGGCCGAGCGACTTAAGGGTTGGAACGACCTGACAGGCCGAGGGACCTAACGACGTAAAGGAGTACAAGGCCGTGCGAACCAAGGGGGGTTTGCGACCTAACGACCTAAAGTGTAAGAGGAGCCGAGCGACCTAACACGAGCGACCTAGCTGCAGGCCGAGGGAATGCAAGCCGAATGACCTAAGGAAGTAAAGAGGGCCGAACAACCTAGCGACCTATGGTTACGACCTAAGGCCGAGCGACCTAACGACCTATGGGGAGGAACGACCTAAACGCAGGCCGAGAACCGTTCATATGCAGGCCGAGCGACCTAAGAGTTTTGAGGCTCAAAACTCACTCAATTTGCAACCGATCGACCACGAACGCTAGGGGATTACGCCTATCGGCTACGCGGTCGTATTGGCTACTCGATGCATCACCAAAAACGTGTTCAAACATCAAAGATCGGATTTTTTAAAGATGTGAACCCAAAACACTAAAATTTGGGATTTTCACCAATTCAATCCAAATCAATGGCTAATGCATATATAAAAGTGTTAGGAATTCATACCCAACAATCAAAAATAGTTATAGAAAAAGATGTGAGATAAAAATCTCACCTTTACACAAGATCAATGAAGAAGAAGCTTGAAATCAATGGAAGAATCAACCCAAGAAGCTTGAATCAATGTCTTCCCTTTGAATTTGGAGTTAGATGTAGGACTTGCAAGTGAACTAGGGCTTGGAGTTTTAATTTCCCATTCCTTCCTCCATTTTTGATGAAGCTTGATTATTAGGAAATGAAAAGTAAAATTATGAAGGGAAGGGGTTGAGATAGAGTTATAAGTTTAGGCTAATGGGCTAAACCAAACCTAAAGCCTAAAGTGAAAATGTAGCAAGATTCCACTAACTCCAAATATATCAAAGTTTACACTTAAAAAGATCGCAAACGGCGTTTTGAACTCAATGGAAGTGGTCCCGAGTCCAAATTCGAACTTATGCAAATATTAACTTTTCGGACTATAATCCAACTAAAGACAAAAATTTAAACAAAATATTTAAATATTCGGTCATAAAATATAACGCAATGGAAGTGATTCCGATTCCAAATTCGACAGTATGCAAAAAGTAACTTTTCGGACTATAATCCAACTAAAGATAAAATATTTAAACAAAATATTTAAATATTCAATCATAAAATATGCGGGTTATTACAAACATCATCTCTCATTCTCTTTAATGATTTCAAATTATGAAAAAAAATAAAGATCAAAAGAAGATCCAGTAAATTCAACAAATCAAAACAAACTTAAAAACAAGCAACAGATCAAACTCCTCAACCAGAAGCAAATAAAGGCATAAGTGCAAAGTACAAATGTATCTCAAACATTAGTAAGCAGTAATTCGGATATCATCCCAATCAGAAGCTTCAGTCCTTACCCATCAATCTGGTTGCAGTACAAAGCAGAAAAAAATAATCAAGCAACTGTATCAGAAGTTTCTTTCAGGCTTTCTCTGTTTTTCTAATTTTCGTGAGTAAACCTTTGCTTTTAAAATTTAATATGGCGATATAAGTATACACAAACTTTGATGCATGCAATGGTGACATAGTATATATATCCATAGCTTCCATGAATATTCAGATGAGAATGCAATCATACATATATGTGACATGTCTGTAAATTTATGACATTTAGGCAGCCTCTGTTCTAAGATGTAGGCTCAAAATTTATTTCAAAATCAATCTTTTTGTTTCAATGCCTTCAGACCATGATCCTTAAAAGGAAATTGTTTGCATAATCCCAATCTTCTTTTTTAAATAAATGTTTATGAGTATAAGTTGAGAGTAATTAATCTGTAAATAGAAATTTACAGTGGAAATTTAATTCAAGTTAAATTTCGATTTTTAAACTTCCTAGTTTTGATTGAAAATATGGATTCGTAACTGAAACCCATGATTTTTAGAATATAAATAAAGATTTATAAGCTGGTGGTTAACAAGAATTCTCGATTTGAACTGAATTTGAGAAATAATCGATTTTGGTCGATCGCAGTAGAATTGATTATCGAGGACTTCATTGGAGGTTGCTTGGGGATCAAGGCACACAGGGGAAATGAACGGAGGGGTCAAGAATCACTGTGGCGATGGCGATGCGGCGATGTAGGGTTTCAAACCTGCTTTTATCAACGATGTTTCAGGGAACTCTGCATTAACGGAGTTGGATCAAAATTGATCGCGTAAGGGGGAAAAGATACCGAAGAGTGTGTCACGGCCATTGACGAAGTGGCAAATTTTCTGTTGTTCCAAATGGTCGTCAGCGAAGGGTTTTTCAGTTGGTTCTAAGGATCAGTTTTGTGGCAAGATTGCTCGATTACGATTAATGGGGATTTTCGCGAATCTAGGTGGTTAGAGTTGATCAGCATGTGCCGGTGACTGAGAGGAGGCGCCGTAGTTGGTCGGAGGGGTTTTAGTGCATTGTTCACGTGCACGAGGTCCCGAAGAATCAATGACCATTGCTGTGATGTTGGAGCTCGTGAGGATGTAATGGCTCGGGTCGTGCTCGAGGAATGAGGGGGAAAGACTCGAATGAGGCATCGGGTTTTTTTGAGTGTGTTTTGGCATGTCATTTTTTGTTTTAAAGAAACAAGTATAAATGATGATCGGGTCCTTGGAGCAAGAATAACTATGTTGGCTTGTTTTGGGAACAAATGTTTATAATAGGTTCAAGCAAAATTTTGAAAAAAAAAAACAAGTTTCCAAAATTTGATTTAAAATAAAATATTTTGAATTGAATTGTTTGACTTTGTTTAATTAGATTAGAATAATCAATTTAATTCAGAACTCCTAGGTATTTTCAAATGAAATTTCTGATGAATTTTAGTAAGTATTTAAGATTAGTGAATTTAACCTTAAATCAAATAAAAGTTCTCTAGTGTTTGATTTCAATCATTTAATTTAGACAAGACATAGGTGGTGAGTAAGTAATCAATTAGGTAGATAGTCTATCATGTTTACTTAAGGTCTTATTTTATTAAGGATAATTAATTTAATTAATTATTGGTTAATATGTTAATATGAGCAACTAATGAGATTGGCAAAAGGCGAATTAACCAATGAAATCAATTAAGGTTAATATATTAGAGTAATTAATTAAGGAATGATTAATTAAGGGTAATTACTTAATAAAGTAATTAGTGGATAAGTAATGAAAGTAATTAAGGGAAGAATCATTAAACTAAGTGAATAAGTGATAATTAATTAATTAATTAATATAATTAACTTAAGTTAATTAGTTAATTAATTAAGAATAGTCACTTAGTATAACTGATTCAGTATAATTACTTAGTGGGGCGATTATTGGATAATTACTGAATGTAATTAAGTAGGGAAAATCACTCAATGAAGTAACTGGGAAATAATTACTTAATGGAAGTAATTAAGGATTAATTACTTAGTGTAATTAATTAAAGGATTAATTAACGTGATTAATTTAAGTGTAATTAATTAAGGTAAGTAGTTAAAGGGTAGTTAATCACCGGATGTGATTTAATTGATTAAGGTTAATGAGATTAACTAAGATTAATTAATCAAGGTAATTAATTTAAGCAATGGTTTATAATTAACCAAGATTAATTAAGAAGTATTAAAGATAATTAATTTAATTTATAATGGGTGATTGAATTAAATTAATTAAGAATTGTTTGATTATCTTGTCTATAGATGATAACTTGAATTGATTACCTTAGTTTGTCTAAATATCTCTGATAATGAGATTGTGATGTATTGAAATATGGTATGATGGGTTTGACTTTGGTGTTTTGATTTTTCTATCGATAATGGATTTGTTGTGAGAATATGAGAACCTATATATAAAATTGTTTTGTATCCTCTTAAACAACTGGAATTAAGATGGCACTGGATTCGAAGAGACCGGATTCGGGTATTAGTAAATACCTGAAGCCACTTCGATTCTTTATAGATTAATATGTGAAATCTATAGGTTGGTATGGAATGATTTAAGTGAATTGGAGCATTTAATCTAAGTTTGGTACTTAGAAATTGATGTGGGAAATTAGTGGTGTCTTTAACAAATTGTGGATTTGTAAATTAATAAGATCTACCCCGGGTTTTATTTATGCTTTATGCTTTTGTATTCCATGTTAGATAGGTTTATTCACGCTGGTTTCCAGCCCGACTCCGGGTGTTACTTTAATGTAATGCTCGGGTCAGACCGAGTATTACAGATTTTTAGGTAAGGATGATCTGTAGCTCAGGAGGCGAGCTGATAACAGGAACGTATGGAGTGTTTCCGCTGTGATATATTGTTGTGTATCTGCGATTGATTGTATCAGTTCAGCGTTTGCATATATGTTATAACTCTGATGTATTAAAGTGTAATTTGATAAGTACAGTTTTCTTTTGTATAACTATTATTTATGTGATATTATATTTTGATCCGCTGCGAATGTGAGGTTTCTGTGACTTGTTTCTGTTTCTTCTTCTTTCTCTTTTCTTCTTTCCTAACTATCTGAAAATTTCGAGATCGAAATTTTTTGGGTCGTTACATTTTATAATTTAATATTTCACATTTTATGGATTTACTCATGCTGGTTTCCAGACTGACCTGTATGTTACTTTGATGTAATGCTCAGGTCAGACCGAGTATTACAGATTTTCAGGTTAGGACGTTCTAGAGCTCAGGAGGCGAGTTGGATGGCAGGAACGTATGGAGTGTATGCCGCTGTGATATATTGTATTTTCTTTGGGACATGTTGATTTTAACTGTCCAGTGTTTTGTGTAAACATTGTAACCCTGATGTATTGATGTAAATTAACCAACACAGTTTTCCCTTGTGTAAATGCTATCTTATTTGATGTTATATTTTGATCCGCTGCGAACGTGATAATATGCGTTTGGTATTTTTGCTTCTTCTTCTTCTATCTCTTTTCTTTTTTTCCGTAACTATCTGGAATTTTCGAAGTCAGAAATTCTGGTTCATTACACTTTTAGCCTCCAGATATGGGACGTTACACGGATATTGAAGCGAAAGCGTGCTTTTGACCCATTCGACCCCTTTGAAAGGTTGAGAATCTTCAAGACTTTGGCTGTAGCATCCTTTTGACCCCTTCGAAAGGCTGTGAAACTTCTATACTTTATCTGTAGCATCTCTTCGACTCCTTCGAAAGGACTTGCTAGAGCTTCTTCTTCTTGTTCTTCCTTGTCTTCAGTTCAAACTGGTTTCGACAAGGTCAAAAAGATATTTGGTAGTAACGTCAACAATATATCACTTTGGAATTTAAGGAATTTGGTTTTGGTCAAAATTCCAATATCATTCTTATTCAACTTAGTTAGTTCATAAGAAGATCCTTAAATCAATAATAACATATATTATTAATCATATTAGATTTGGCCAAAGATTTTGATTTTGAATTGATCGTAATTGACTGTGATATTAATCAAGGAGATGAATTCTCAACTGAATTTTGTTTCACTTCCAACGCTTCAACTCAGACCCAAACTATAGTCACTTGGTGGATCTCCATGTCATGATTTAACTATAATTAAAGTGGAGTATTCACATTGAAGTTCAATTCTATTCTCAAGTTGACAGAACTATGAAACATCGTCACCCTGAGATTTCCTATTTGACCTAGTTGTAATAAGCCAATAGGAAACTCCTTGGATGATTCATTCAATAGTTATCTAGTAAATATGAGTATGTAACCCCATGGTGCCCTATTAGCAATGAGTAGTACACTTCCAAGTATATGGAAAGTGTTATGCATTCTGGCCAATCAACAGATATATATCAATATCCTTTCTCGAAACCTCTTGATCGTGAATATTTGAAATAATATGTCATTTTATATTGTGATAATTTTCTCATGGTTACAACTCCATGTATTTATTATCACATGACATATTATTCAAAGATAACTCATTGTATTATATTTCAATTAGTTACTTAATATATCATAATATAAGGAGTATTAAATAGAAAGCAAACACCTTTTATTTTGAATGGGATTTTATTGCAGAGTTAATAATTTAGAATAAATAACAAATTGGACATAGGTCATACACTTAACCCACTTAAATTTAATAACTTATTACTTCAATTTCATATTTCAATTATATGTCTATTAACCCACTTTTTTTCCAAAGCAGATTTAAACTGGACTTAGAAAATCAAACAAGGACGAAATGATTCACGGACATAGAAGCACGACTGGAAGGACAAGTGAATGGAATTCAAGAAGTTTGAGAGGAAAATTGACTAAGGAAACAACTCATGCCTGAGTTAAACAGGCCGGCCCCGAGTTATTTTTCTTCCACTTTTTACCTCTCGAACACCACACATATTTTGTGCTACTCCAATTACTCGCGGTCAAATGATTTTCCAAAGATTTGGACGAGCAATTCTAAGGATTAACAAGAAGAAAGCAAAGGAAAAAACTACTAAAAAGATCAAAAGAATCAAGTCAAAGTGGGAGGAGAAGAACTTGAAATAACTCAAAGACAAGATATAAAAAGTTAGCAAGTGGACGAACTCCCAATTGGACTAGTTAAAATAACTCAACATTGAGCCATTTAACTCGATACCAAGTTAATCTATTAACTCCTAGGCCTTTGTGCTCTCTTGTGTAATGTCTGCCTATCATCTAGACTCTAGTGTAAGCAGGCTTTGGAATTGTTTACATGTTTCCCTACAAATACAAGCCTAGCTGCAACCAAAGCGGGATCAGACGCTGCCATTTGAGACTCCTTCTTCTTCTTCGCTCCTATCCTCTGCCTTAGAAAACACTACAGAAACACCATTGTAAATCTAAGGTCCACTAGATAATGGTCAAATTTGATATGACTAGTTGTAATCCAAAGAGATAATAGTAGTAGCAAAGATTGAAGTGGACGTTTGCTGTAGATTACACTGAACCACTATAAAAGTTCTTATGTCTTCTTTTACCTTTCGATGTTTTCTTTTATTTTGAATAAAACTAGTGCTTTCATCTAATTTTTGGGTATTGATCCATTTTTTGGATTAACATTTTGGTGCTTTTACTGGGAAGGAAAAAAACTAGATTTGAAGACTTGAAGCTTGAATCCAAGATTTGAAGAAGTAGGCCTAACGCCATATCTAAGCCTAGAGGAAGCTAACCAAAGCCTAAGGGTAGCCATGAATTATCCTCAAATTCTCTTCAATGCTTCTACACGACTAAAGAAGAGATAAAAAGAATGATGAAGAAGATGCGGGATGGAGTTCTGGCAAGACAATAGGAAATGCTTAAAGGATTTCTCCAAATGATGGGACAATAAGGAATAGATGGACCTGTTGGAATTTAGAATTAAGGTCTAAGAACTAATGCAGAAGCATCTAGAGTTAGAGCGGAGCAAGCTAGAGTGATGCCCCTATGTAAAGAAAAATTCGGTACTGTCCTAAATCTACTCAGTACCGAGAGAATAATATTTGGAGGCAATGTTGGTGAGGCTGCTAAGATGCTGAGATTAGATAATGCTAAGGCTAGAAGTGCAAATCAGAATGCGAATGGTCAACGACCAAAGGAATATGTGCCAGAAATTCCCTTTAGAAATGGAGAATAGAATAAGACTAGAGGAGCAGGTAAGAATGGTAATGTGTAGCTGGAAGAGTAAGTGCCAAAATAAGTTATGGAGTTTCCCTATAGGAGCAGGGACAGAATGCAGTTGGTGGTTTAAGACTTTCAACAAATGATAACAACAAGATGGCTGAGATGATTAGAAAAATAGTTAGAAGTGGACCCTCATACTAGAGTTTGGAGGAATTAACAAGAATCCATTCGCTTCTAATATTCAAATTGCGAGAAGTCATCTCGATTTCAAGCTTCCGAGGCTGGAAATATACAACGGAAAGTCAGACTCAATGGTTCATCTAAGGAGATACATCTGACATATGCAAGTGTTTGGTGCTTCAAAGGAGGTGATGGTGTTGGAACTAGGCCAGCCCGTAGTGGAAGAAATGGATGAATTTTAAAAAAATTATTTTGGATCTTTAATGGGCCTATGAAGTCTAAATATGCCCAGAACTTTTCCTAATTTATTTTAAATAAAATCAATATTTTACTTTATTTAGGAAAATGGAATTTTAAATTTAATTTCAATTTATAACTATTATAAGGAATGTATAGAATACAGTCAATTGTGCGAAGAGTAAGTGCGGTATACAAGTGGTGTATAAATGAAATATGTATAGATGAACTAAGAGAAAGGGACCATTTGTTTCTCTCTCTTTATCTCTTACTCCATTCAATTAATAATGAGAAGATAATGACATAATATAAAAGGAGGAAAACATTTCATTTCTTTTCCTCTCTTACCCTATTCAATTGATAGAAAGAAGATATGGTAGATATAAAAGGAAGGAACCATTCATTACTTAACCTATTTAATCGTAAAAATTAATTACTCAAATAAAATTTATTACTTTTCAATCAAATTTACACATGCCTATGTTATCTAAATTTTACTGATGAAATCTATTCATACTTTCATAATAATTGTAGATACATACATACATACATACATACATACAAAGTGAAAAAGTATTAGTTGTTTTAAATAATTTGAATTCCAAAATTAACATTAATAGATATGATTTCAGTTAAGAAAGGTTTAAAAAAAAATTGTTGCATTATTTCTCATAATCTTTGTATAAGTTTGAATTGAACTGAGCATTTATTTTCAATATATATGATAATTACAATTCAATAATTTAGATCTGAGCAACATACATTTGCAAGTATTGTAGCATATGATATTTTATACATACATTTTATAAAAGTTTTTTGGTTTTGAAGTTAATAGATTTCATTAAACTTTCAATATAGGAATGAAACAATACTTTAAATTTTACATGAAAATTTAAATATAGAAAACGACGTAGAAATATAATTTGCATTAAAGTCCATTCAATAATCTTAAATCAAAGTTTCCCTTTTAAAAAATCATGATTGAAACAATTGTACACACGAATTTAACATATGAATAAGATCAACTTCAAGGAATGGTAGACAACTCGACATATATGTAATTCGTTAGCAACTGAATAAGTGAATGTTATGTCATTGTATACATAAAATCTCATCCAATGTCAATTTTCAGTTTCATAAATTTCTGAAGTAAAATAAAAGAAATTTGAGTAAGACGGACATGTGTAAATTTGTGACAAGAATTTATAGATCTTAACAATAAGGAAAATGATGATAATTTATCAGAGGTAACATGAAAATCAATTCGTGTCAGTTTATCATAAACATACATTAAAAGGAATTGATGATCAAACATAGATCTAAATAAAAATAATACAATAAACATGATTTAATCAAACTAAGCATAAGGCATATTTAATTTACACCTTGCAAGATGAAAAATTGAAACATAAAGTAAATCTTAGGAATCTAATTATATTAATAATATAAACAGATAGATGAATTTAATTAAAGATTACCTTTAGATGTAGCCAATAAATCACACCTTAAATGATGAAACAAAACTCCCAGATTAAGAAACCAGCCTTCAGATTTTGCAACGATCATATTACCCAAAGCCTTTAAATACACTTTGAAAATGAATCCCCCTTAGGCTGTTGCCTAGAAGTCACACTTTAAACGATGATATCTGCTCGGTTCTTCAAGATCTCTACCCTATCCTTGCAAGAGATGGATGAACCACTTTATTTTTATTATATTTTCTGTTTATCTAGAGTTAAATGATTTTTGGAATTTTTTGTTTTCTGTCAAGAAAAGTTGAGAGAAGAGAAAGAATCGGACTGAATGAGAAATAATGAATTGTACATATAGAATGAATGAGAGAATATGTTTTGTTTGAAAGAATGAAATTTTAAAACTTTCTTAATTAATTTCCATGATTGTTTCTCTCTCTCCAATCCTTTCTTTACACATATGTCATCAAATGACAAAATTTTCTATAAATTATACCATCAAATGACAAAAAATTTCCATAAATTATTTCATCGAATGACATAAAATTTCCACAAATCATGTCATCAAATGACATAGAATTTCCATAAATCATTTTATGCAATTGTCTTTAAATTCTATCAATATCGATATCAATACGCGCAAATATAACTTACATAAAATAATTACAAAAAAAAACTTCCAAACATCAAACAAAAATAATATATTTCTCAAATATCAATTAATCTAATCATTTTATAACATTTTATAAATTAATTAAATCATGTGTTTTTTCGGAGAATTCTTTATTACGGTTGTGCGACTCAAAGTTGTAAATTCAGTCAGCGGTTTGTATCGAACTATTCGAATATTAACGTTCACACGTCACTCGGCAAGTGGTGTGACATTTTGGCCGAATTTATGACTTATACATCTTTTGGTAGAATCCAATTTTACTTATTACAAGCGGGACCTAGTAGAGATAATTATTTACATCAACTCTCTTCATCAAAACCATATCACAATAGGACTTAAGGAATTTAGTAATAGTCAAAATTCCAATATCGTCCACATTCAACTTTATAGTCCAAACTCAAAGTCCTTTGTTCAACAATAGCAACTATTATTAACCAAAATGTTCTGGTAAGAGACTTTGACTTTGAGTTGACTTTAGTTGACCGTGATACAAACCTCCCTCTCTTGAATAGTGTTTCACTTCCAATGCTTCCACTCGATCCAACTATAGTCATTCGATGGACATTGTGCCGCAATTCAACTATAATCAAAGCAAAGCTTCCACATTGAAGATCAACAATATTCTCAAGTTGAGAGAACTGGGTAAATTAGTCAGATCGATATTCTCTGCTTGACCTTAGTTATATTAACCAACTGAAAACTATCGAGTGAGTCATTCCATGGTTATCCATAACTATCATTTTGTAGCCCCTTGGTGCTCCCAGCAATCATGAGTAATACACTGCCCAACATTTATAGAGCATTACATACTATAATCTCAACGGATATATCGATATCCAGTTTCAATACATTTTGTCTAGTACCATTCAAAATGGTATATTTGCTTCTTTGTTACAAATTACTCACGGTTACAACAGTTTGTAGCTACTATCACAAAACATACCATTTGTGGATTTTCTATTAAATATATTTTTAATTAAATTGATTAGTTAATATAACCACATTATATCAAGTTTATAGAAGAAAGAAAATACCTTTATTTCGAACAAGATTGGTCAACGATTTAGATACATGCAATAAATTACATAATTTTCCCTAGGACATACCCCTAACTCTATCAATTTCCCACTTGCATAGGGTCAAATATGGAATCTTATCCAATCCCCTCCAATTAGTTTTCTCAAAGCCAATTGGATTGGTCCCTTTGTGATCGGATATGCTATTATATTTTAATTATCTACTTTTTCAATCAACTCTCTCCGATGGCAATAAACTATTTTATCGTATGAAACAATTCACAGTATGTCTCTCGACTTCTAGTGAGAACTAAGATCTTTTATAAACTATAACGTAACATTGTTATCATATAACAATTTTATGAGATTCTCAACATTTGGAATCGGTCCGAACACTCCTTCATAAGATGTTTTTATTTCTGTAAGTAATTCTCTAGTATTTTAAATACATAAAACTACTTCAAACAACCATTTAGTGATATCATTTTGGATTTGGTACTTTCTTGATGTGTCAAATAAACAAAAAAGAAATCACGATCTCATAGACAGCATAACATGTATGATGATTCTTATTGCTAATGCATAAGGAACTCATCTCACATGTTCTATATTAAGCAATTTAATAAGGTGTCTTCGCATATCGATAGGGGACATTCCCAATATTTTTAATATTCACTATAAAAGACATCATTTATATTCCAAAATTAAGCATTAAAAAAACTAAGGTTGATTTTAACATAAGTACATCGTTTAAAATCAACAACGTGTTGTTTATTTGTAATTTAGAAATATCAATATACCTTTTAACATTGTTTCTTATGAACAAACGCTTCCACTGCACTTTGATTGATAATCAAACTATTCGATATTTCTTCAAAATATTTGTTCAACTTTGATGGTTATAAAATGATACTTTCTATCATTTCTTAGGTCATATCCACAGACTCACAAACTCAATATTGCTTCCACTGATTTCGAGACATTTTGATTACTATGTGTAAACAGTTTACTCTGAATCATTATTTAGAATTTTCTGTTTCAATATATATATACCAAACATAAAGCCATATTAAGTGATAATATTGCAAGTAAATCTGAATTGACTTGAGCACATTAAATACCGAATCTATTAAGCTAATTTCAACAATTTAAATTTGTAACGACCCGCTATTTTCGTGCCATTCGCATCTGCCCATGTCGGACTTGAATTGCTCAAAATATCAGATTTTTAATTTGTATTTCGAAAAACTTTGCATATACAGTAATTAAATCAATCGCAGAATCACAGACACAGAGTAATATAACAATAAGCAACGGAAATAAAAGGATAGTAGTTCATGAAGTTACTATATATATACATATATATATGAATAACAGAGTTTGAAATAAAATACAACAGAATATCTAAAATACAATGAAGTCTCGAATACGAATGGACGATAAGTCTGAACAAATCACCGGATAGCTGAAAGCTGAATAGATACAAGTGGATCTCCAAGCGAAGCTCCAACTCTACAAAGGTGAGTCTCAAATGCTATGACACTCATCTGACCCGAGCGTAAAGCAAAACGCTCGAGTCAGGATTAACATTCTTATATCGATAAATCCAACTCAAGTGAAATATCAACTAAAATACAAGTAACTTAAAGAATGTTTGGGATTACCATCCTCTAAGGATCCATGGAACCATCTACTATGTAGTAATATACGCTATTATAATATGTCTACAGTCAAGTAAACTATTAAATTAGCATTAAGGCATTACCCATATTCCTAACATATTCTTATATATTCGTCGTAAACTGGAAGGCTATCGGAGGGCACTCCATAGGTATGATACAAACCAAACTCGTAGAAGGCGTGATAGGGCATGCAACAAGGCATTCAAGGCAATGCCATGGTAGATATACCGTTTGCATATCCTACTGGTGATAATTCATAGCAACTACTACCGACCACCATGTGACACACTCCTAAATCTAATCAAGGGTTAACCCAATCACATCACAAAAGCAATAGAATGGTATTAAGGAAATGTGTCCGATAGGAGGAATGATCTCACTTGGCCCGGCATGGCTTCTATTTTAGCCGCATCAAGATGACCCACAGGAGTCGTGGCTACGTAATAACCATACAGAATCGTCACTAAACCATCCTACTTCATTCTGGAATCTCCACCATGTACACAATTGTTAAAGTGGTTTTCGGTATTGGCAAAGTGTATGACAATATTCATCCCCATCTCTTCAAAAACCAAACGTTATTATAACACCGTAGTCATTTCAAAACAGTCTGTACTTCAAAACCAGAATATCATATCCATTTCAAAACGATATCAACACGGTATCATTTTCACTTCAAATATATATACATTTCCAAAATCATAGCACTTTCAAAGTTATAACATTTTTGAAACCAAATACTTGAATTTATAATGCTTTAGAAATCATAATACTTTGAAAATATAATTTCCACCACTAAAAAAGTTTAGTTATAATAATAGTATATAATAAAATAGTTTATAAAATAAAAGAGTTTATATTAAATAATTAGTATACATAATAGTTTATATTAAAATTGTTTATATTAAAATTGTTTGTATATAATAAAATGGTTAGTATGTTAAAATTGTTTATATTAAATAATTTATAAAGTAAAATATATAAATAGTTTAATTAAAATTTAAGAATACTTTATATAATAAAATAGTTTCCTCAAATTTCACGAATTGATTCAAATCAACCAAAATACAAACTTAATTCGATATCAATTCATCAATTTCAATTCAATTCGGTTTCTCAATAAACCATTTCAAATTATATCAATTTCAATTACAGATTTGAACCATTAAATGAACCATTTATATCTCAATATATTTCAAAGCTTTAAATAATCCATAATTTCAAAACTAAATTGATAATTTTAGGTATCAAAATTTACCTTCATTATTAGTTAGTTTGAAATATTTACTTAATAAATCCGATATTATTTAAATAAAACGCCAAATTACAAATCACTAAATATTTCCTTCGATTTATTTGAACTTGAAATATCCAATAAATCGCATTAAATCGAAATAAAGTTATAAAATCATTTCTTAAAACCCTCAAATTCAATAAGTTCCAAATCGATTTAATCAAATAAAATTCTTAATTAAATACAATAAATTCAAATTAAGCTTTCCAACCTTAATTTGTAGAAATCATTATAAAATCTATTTCAAAATAAAATTTTAAATAAATACTTAAACATATTGTATTTTACTTAAACCAAACTTTACTAATTTTAAAGCTTATTATTAAATTTATTTTATATTAAAACTTATTCATATACATAATATTTTCAAATTTAAAAAAAAACATATATATTTCCTTTCAAAACCATAGAAATCATTTTCAAAATATTTATATATAGACTAACGATGTCTGTATAAAATTTTATATCCTATATTCAAGTGATATGAATATTTATCATTTCAATCCGTAATTTAATATATACGGGTATATAACATTTCAACCTACAAACACAAATTCAATTCAAATGAAAACCACTTGGTTTATCATTTCAACACATAACGATTTTCTCCCATTCTACAGATCGTTCGGGTATGTATCATTCAACCCATAGGGAATTTTATACTAATAGTGAACTTGTAGAGCGAGAACAATTATGATAGAAACATAACATATCAATAAAAGAGATATGTCATCAATAACAAATTAAATAAAATATAAATAATAGGATATGATGTTATATCCCACAGGTAAATAATTTTAGATAATAACATATCATATATAGTAATTAAAAATCAACAGTTCAATTTAGCAGCATATTTCAGTTGTCGTTTCAATTGAAATCATATTTAATAAATATAAGGATGTTAATCGTGAGTGATTGCTCACCTTTCGAGGTAAGAGATGGACGAGAATGAGGTGAGTTATGCAACCAATGTAAAGCTAGATTGGCAAGAATTTGACGGACAAGCTGATAAATAAGGATCGATGAAGCAAGGAGAATCAGTTGAATAGAAACAAATATATATATATATATATATATATATATCAATATTTTTTACTTATACACATATCATATACTTTTAAAACTATATATATATATATATATATATATATATCGAAACAAGCACTGGAAAAAATCAAGTAAACAATACTCATAATATATAAAACTTTCTATCTTTGAAAACAAGATAACTTAAAATGGAAAATCTTTACTTTACACGTATATATAAACACATCAAATTGTGAGCTAGATATATAACTAATGCATATATGCAGCACCACATAATATAAAATTAACATAAATTTTTATATAAACCGATCTTCAAAGCTATATATATATATAATACTCACCTATACATACTTATATATGCAGTAGGGATGGGGGTGCAAGTTCGGCAACATGCAGGCATAAATATATAATACTCATTACATGAAAAATACTGATGCGCATTATAACACAATATATGGTGAAATCAATCTATATTTAAAATATATATATAATAAAATTAAAATAAACTAATATCAGTGTACATTAAAACATGTAGACTGTATAAGTACCAATATATATTTAGTATAAATATGCAGACTGACCTCTGTATACAAAACAAACATCAGACTATATAAAATTTACATATATAAACTGACTGTGTATAAAATATACTTATAGCCTAAGATTCGAAATATATATTAAAGTTTGATACATACATTTATGCATATTTGCATCAATAAATAACTTATATACGAGATTAAGAAACAGATTATATATACATACATAGCCTACAAATAAACTAATATACGTATATACACGTTATATCAGAAGTGAAGGAAGCTTTTTACTTGCTGTGGTCGGGAAACAAGGCAACGGCTGTGGAGGAGGGGCCGAGTCGAAGGATGTGGCTGCGGTAATGGTCGGCGAGAGTGTGAAAGAACTCGGCAGGCTAAGGTGGCAGAGATGATGGGCTCTGTGGCCGTGTTGGCTGACGTAGGCGGAAAGAGGAGACGTGGCTTCGGGTTTGGGCAAGCTCGGTTATAGGTGAAAAGGATAGCAACAGGAAAATTTTAAGTAAGAAGAATAGGAAAGTTACGGAAAGAAATGGATTCGAGTAGGACATATACCTTTTATATACATTTAATTATATATATTTTTTCTGCAAATATCAAAAGGCAGAGCAACGAAATAAAACAAACATATCAACCAGTAAATAGCAAAGGACAGACACAAGAATAAGTGGGATATTAAAGAAAATGACCTTTAGGTTTGAACTGATGGACAATTGAAGAGACATGACACAGAAGACAACCAGAGATAAATAAAATATAGATCGAGAATAGAAAAGGTTAAAATTGAAAATAAATAGATGTTAGTGGCCATTTGAAACTTAAATGGAGACTGAATATCAACAGTTCAAAATGGGTGCCGATACGACTAACCATTTTTCATAGATTTCTCCACGTACTGGACTCCAAAATACACAAACGAATATACTATAGGGATCAGCATGATGAGACGAACAAAACGGTATATGGATATCAGTGATATGATCGAATTATAAAAATTTGAATTTTTGCTATTGGAAATGCTGCAAAAATGTAGAAATTAAGATAAATGAAGCTAGAGAAACCCAAATTTGATGAAATGAAGTATGACATCTCACTCAGAAGATGATTTACAAATTTATTATGTAAAAAGATTTAGGTTTGGAAAACATTTTTTTATCATCAAATATTAACTGATTTAAATTGAAATAAAATTACAGAATGAAATAAACCTCCATATTATCTAATGAAAATTTACCACTTACTATGTTTAAGTAGATGTATCCTTAATATCAAATTTTATTTCAAATTTTATTATTTAAAATTTCATAAAATTCAATTAATTACGTTATCAAAACCGTTAAAATTTATGGGTCGTTATAAATTTTCGATATTGTTCTTATCGACATTGCTCATTTAATTCCAACCGCATTATTCTTCCTCATAATGACACAATCATGGTCGATGGATCACAATCCTTAGGTTGCGACTACGAAAATCATATTTTGATAGCGTACTAGGAATTCTTTTGGATTTGTGTATCATACCATATCATATAGTCAACACTCTTAATGGTTTAAGCAATCGAGGATTATATATTATCGACAATGATATGAAACTCATAGCTTCTCTTCAATGTGCGAGAATAATTATTAGACATTCTAATGCGTTGATTTTGTATATGTAACATCCCTTATTTTGAGTCCCAGAGCTAAGTGCTACAGATGCTGCAGTCATTTGTAGTATTAACTTCCAGTGACAAATTACAGTAATGTTAATGGCATCCATAATATTAGAAGCACATGAATATGAAATTAATTCATCACAAATTTCAAAGTAGCTTTTCTTATTTACATTTTAAATCAATATTTCATATTCAATTACATAATCCCACAACGATTAAAAGGTTTTGATCAAATAAAATTATTACAAATTACGCCAAGAGCAACATATGAAAATGCCCCCATTGGATGATCAGAGTACTATATAGACATATCAGTCATAAATCCATCATAGCAGAAATAATACTAAATAACTCCTACATAGCTCGCTTTGCCTCCTGCACATCTCCGAAAGCTTATTCATCCAACCTACTAGACCTGAAAAGTCCTTTAACTCTCAATTTACTCAAATTAAATTTTGAGCACTTGAGAATTTAAGGGTAAAACATAAACCTTGAATCAGACATAAAACACGGTCTGAATAAATCTATTACATCTCGGTTTATTAATATTAAGTAAGACTATGTCGCTTGGTGGAACAGGTTTCCCCTCACTAATGTCCATTTAAAATCGTATCTTTTGCAAATTAAAATCCTGCAATCAAACTGATTATAACAATATTAGCAATAACATATATGCATATAAATCAGGCAATCAATAGACCGTCTGTCTGAACAGTATTTTTTTATCAGGCTGACTATTAACCACTTGCTGACTCGGGCTTACCAGACATAATAAAAATTCTAACTTCTGTTAGATATAATACTGGATGATCTGTCCTTAATTTACTTCCCCTAGGGTCAACTGATCCTAATGGTTTTGCGGACCAACCAATAACCCGCCTCTACTTTGTGTATTCCTTTCTGTTTGTAACATCATTTTAGTCTTACTTGTGACAAAGCCCAACATAATGGAATTTTGGACTTATATTAGACTTCTATTTCCTAAAGGCTACTAACTAAAGTATAGGGTGCGACCCCATACAAGTCTTATTTGGTATTCTAATATCTGAGTCATTCTTTTGGCAAATATATGGATTGACCACCTTATGTAAATTTCATTTCCTCGAAAACATTCTTTACAAATGATTTACCCTTGAAATCGTATCTTTGTAAAATAAGGAAATTATACCCTTTTCTTACTCTAAATACTTATGCCATGATATATGCTTTACACAAAACAATGTTGATGAAAACCTAAGTCCATTGGTTTATCTGTCCCTTTAAAATAAGTTAAAACCTTTTTAACTTGGAAAATATTAGGTTATAAAGCCGAAACCTTCCTTTCAAAATCATTGTTTGAGACCTCAAACAATCCCTTTTGGAACAACTACTTAGAATCTTAGACATCTTCTTTGGAAACACTTGAAAACGTACCTTTCGAAGGCATTGGGTTCAAGCAATAATTTATAGAAACATAGCTTCGAAACCATTTAAAAGTAGTACTTTCAAAATCATTAAGTCTAACATTTAATATAACTATTTGGTCAAAGAGAAAGAAGCAAAAGCTTCACTTTTGAAAGCATTTACTCAAGTAAAAGGATTGAAAAAGAGGCTAGCTTTGAAACCATCCTTTTGAAACCATTGCCTTCGAAACTATTGATAAAAGCGGTTAAAAGGACCCTTTCGAAAGTTTTCGGAAGGCAGCTTCAAATTTTAAAAGGCGAAAGATCCCATTTGGAATACATTGTTTGAAGGTTATAAGCGGCTTTAAACAAATCTGAAAGGTACTAACGCGGCAACTAGGTTTGAATGGATTCAAAAGTGGCAATTCTTTCGATAGCTTCTTTTTAAAAACAAAGGCAAGTTGATTGATTCGAAAGCTAACAAAATTGGCATCAACCCCTTTGAAAGCATGCCTTCAACTAAGTCCCTTCTCCTTTGTCCACTACACTACATATCAATTTAATGATACCATGTGCACTGGTTTTGAATGGGTGCGAAATGTCTTCTGGGCATGGTGGGGAAAGTAAGCAATGGAAGTGGTGAACTTGTAATTCGAAACAGAATTGGTTTTATGCCTTTCAAACTAATTTCTTTTCACCTAACTTGCCTAATTTGTCAAAATTCGATTGGTTGATATTTCTTTATCAAATTTCTTTCCTAAAAACGCTGTTGAATTTAGCAGTTAACAATTGAAATTATTTTAACAAATAAGCCAATCCCCTTAACAGTACAAATAAAGCATTTAAGTCCTCTAACTTAAATAATTTATTCATGATAGTAAAATACTTAGGAAAAATCCCCAAAAATCACCATAATTCACTTTGAATAAGTTTTCTAACATATGTAAATTTAAGAGCCAAAAATAACTATTTTCTCTCAAAGAAAATAAACAATAAATCCACAATCGGTTATAAAATTACGCAACTTGAAACCCACATCTAAAATAATTTTTTTGACCATATATCAAAAATGTAAATCATTTAATAGATTTTATAATCCAAACATATCATAAAATCCATCTTAAACCATATAAATCATTAACAAGCATATATATCCATTTAAACAAACACAACATGGCATAAAACTTGAAAAATAGTTCGGATCTAACTTGAAATCGAAATCAATATCAAAAGTGAGATGTAAGTTAATTATTCACCTTAACTTTTTGTTAAAAAGGTTGAGATTTGCCCTTAGATTGATTTGCTTAAGCTTCTACTTAAATCCTAGCTTTTCTTCTCCTTGAATCCTCTTAATAATGGCCGGCCATGTTCTTTAAGGTTTTAGTTCTGTTTGTGAAAGTTTAAAACGAATGAGTAATGAAGAATAAGAAGTATTTAGGTTATAAGGACAAAGGCTATTCTTATTCTACTCTTGCCTTATTCCTCCAACTTACTTACTTTCAATTCTCTTTTTTTAAACTTTCATCAAGACACGGCTTCTTCTTAATTAACAAATCTCAGTGTCTTAACTATCTACATTATTTTATTTTATTTACCCTATTAAATATTCTAAATAATGTTAGTCAAAATTAGGGCCATTACAAACTCCCCTCCCTAAAGAATTTCATCCTTGAAATTACGATAAGTTACTCACATCAATCAAACATAAAGATAAGCATACCTTCAAACAAGTCAGGATAAGTATCTCTAATTCTACTCTCAGTTTCTCTAGTATAGTCTCTCTCTTCATCACTCCACTAGTCTTTGACTAATCTGACTGTCATGTTCCTTAGTCTCTTCTCATCTCTCACAAATATACGAACTGGTTTTCTATCTATATTCATATCTGGTTCCACTACTTGATCCTCTAACACAGTCAATGTAATAGTAGTCTCTGGATATCAAACATACTTCCTTAGATGAGAATTATGGAAAACATTATGAACTCTTGCCAAACTATTTGGTAACTCTACTTTATACATGAGTTTCCCGGTCTTTTCAATAATAGGAAATGGTCCGACGAACCTTGGTGCCAATTTTTCTAATTTCTCAAAATTGATTACACCTTTCATCAGTGGCACCTTAATGAAAACACGATCTCCAACCGAGAACTCTAAGCCTTTCCATCTTTTATCATCATGACTCTTTTGCCTAGACTGGGCTTCCTTCATCCTTGCCTAAAATAACTCAATCTTTTCTGCAGCTTCTTTAACTTAATCTGGTCTAAGAATTAGTCTATCCCCATTTTCTAACCAACAAACGAAAGATTTACATGGCCTTCCATACAAAGCTTCAAACTATCATCCCTGTACTAGTATAATTACTGTTATATTAAAACTCGACCAAGTGTAGATGGTCTTCCTATAATCGTCTGAAATCTAGAATATAACCACTTAACAAATCTTCTAAGACTTTGTTAACTCTCTCCAGTTACCCACGTGTTTATGGATGGTAAGTAGCGATCATCTTAAGCTTGGTACCTAAAGTCCCTTGTAGACTCTTCCAAAAATCTCTAGTGAATATGGAATCTTTGTCATTTAATATACTACTAGGAATTCCATGTGGTCTAACTATATTCCTCATGAATCACTTAGCTAAATCTGGTGTTGCCCAGGTCAGCTTAACGGGTATAAAGTGTGCACTCTTAATCAACCTGTCTACTATAACCCAAATACACTCAATTCCACTATTCGACCTTGGCAACCCATATACGAAATCCATTGAGTTAGCATCCCATTTCCAAACTGAAACATCCAAAGGCTGAAGTGATCCACTTAGTTTCTGATGTTCAGTTTTTACCTGTTGATAATTAAAACACTGCCTCATCCATATGTCTATATCTCTCTTCATACCTTCCTAGAAGAAACCCCTTTTCATATTCTATACATCTTGGTTCCTCCTAGATAAATCGTAAATTTTGATCGATGACATTCTCTAAGGACCTATTTCCTTAGGTTCTCTACATTCGAGACACAAATCATCCTTTCTTCCTCAACCACCCTCTCTGGTTAAGACTAAAATCCTTTAGATCATCAATCTTGTTTCCAGTCTCTAACCTTCTAATCTTCTCGACTAACACTGGATCATCTTTCTTCTTTGATGCAATCCTTTCGATTGTCATCGATCGAACTTCTAAACATGATAACACGGCGGTTTCACAACTAGAAACAGACTTGTATCTCCATTGTACTCTGCATGTACTCAATGCTTCTAAATATTTACATTCATCTATCATTGTCAATACTGCATCCTGATGTTTTTTGCTAAGTGCATCTGCAATCTTATTTCCTTTTACGGTGTGTACTTCATACCAAAGTCGTATGCAACTATAAACTCTAACCATCTCTACGATCTCATATTAAACTCCATTTGAGAGAACAGATATCTTTGTGACTTATGGTCTATATACAACTCGAATTTTTCTCCCAAAAGGTAATGTCTCCACACTTTCAATACAAAAATTACTGCAGCTAATTCCAAATCATAGGTCAGTTATCTAACTTCATGCGGATTGAGCTATCGAGAAGCATAGGCAATCACTCTACCCCTCTGCATTAACATGGCTCCTAATCCTATCCCACATGCATCTGTATACACCACTAAGCCCTAATACCATTTGGGACAACTAACAAAGGTGCATTAATCAATAAATGTTTCAGTTTTTAGAATGCCTCCTCACACTATCAGTCCAAAAAACATCACATCTTTCCGAGTTAGCTTAGTCATCAGTTCCGCTATCTGTGAAAAATCCTTAATGAATCTCCGATAATAACCAGCTAATCCAAGAAAACTCTTTATCTTAGTCACTATCTCGGGTCTCTTCCAACTATTCACTGCTTCGATCTTAGCCTAATCTATCGAAAACCCTTTCTTTGAGACTACATGACCAAGAAACTTTACTTCTTTATTCCAGAAATGACATTTTAAATTTTTTTCTTTAAGTTGATGTTGCCTCAGCATCTCAAGCACCACTTTAGATGAACTTCATTCTCTCTTTCATCCTTAGAGTATATCAAAATGTCATCTATGAATACTAACACAAACCTGTCAGATATTCTTGGAAGATTCTGTTCATCAAGTCCACGAAGAATGCCGGTGCATTAATTAGTCTGAACGATGTTACTAACCATTCATGTGATCCATATATGGTCCCAAACGCCGTCAAAGGAATACTATCCTCTGCTACTTTAAGCTGATGGAACCCTCTTGCCAAATCCAACTGGGAAAATACTTTGACTCCACTCAATTGGTCGAATAAATCATCAATCCTAGGTAACATATCGGTTCTTTATCGTCCTCTCATTCAGCTTATGATAATCGATACATAACCTCAACGATACGTTCGGCTTCCTTGTAAATACTATGGCTTCTCCCCAAGGTGAACTGCTAGGCTTGATAAAATTCTTACCTTCCAGATCCACCAACTATACCTTTAGCTCCTTCATCTTGGTAGGTGTCATTCTACTTGGCAGTCTACTCATAGGTTCAGCTCCTGGTACTAAGACTATCCAAAACTCAATGGCTTGTTTCCGTGGGAATCTTACCACGAGCGTAAAGACATCTGCAAATTCTCTAACAACGAAAACCTTATTTAACTCATCTTTACCTCCATAACACCCATTAACCTCAAAACCAGGGTTTTCTACAGAGTATATAATCTGATCACTAAAACTGAGGTGTCTAAGTGATATTTTCCTATTATGGAAAAATATCCTAGCATCGTACTTACTTAACCAATCCATACCCAAAAAATTCTGAACCCTATGAAATCAAATATATGCAAACTGCAAGTCAATATATGACCAAACAACTCAAATTCTAAGTGGTCACATCTCATCCCAAGAGTCGCATAACCTCTTATTATATTCGCAACCTTTACGGAAGTAATTAGGTATGAGGGTTCTATGTTAAGCTTATCTACAAAACAATGAGATATAAAAGAACGCGATGTACCGGTATCAAATAGAACTATGACTAATACACCATGAATCAAAAACGTACTTCCTAACATAGGTTTTCCTTTTTCCTCTGTTGTTGGTCTTGAGGTAGCTGGTTCTAGTGCAAACCCTTTGCCATTTCCATCTTTGGTTGATACCTTGCACTGGTTCTTGTAATGTCCAATCTGATTACAGCTGAACATTTAACATTATTCTTTCCAATCACCTTCTTTCCATCCCCTAAGCGACATTTATTATCGAAATTCCCTTTCTTATCACACTTGTAGCAGTTAACTTCTGTCTATTCTTTCTTGGCAGCTCCACTCTTCTGAGTTCCCTTCTTATGGAAAAACTTTCTCTTCTAGTTCTGCCCACCTTGAATTTCCACTACTTTGTTACCACTAAAGAAAGCAAGCATCTCTCATTCCTCAAAGCCATCTCAACAACTACATCACACGGATGCCTAATATGTGGTAAAGTTGCTTTAGCAAGCCCGGGTCTCAATTCGCGAATGAACTTCTCATTCCTTTTGATAACCATATCAACCATAGCATATCCGTATCTCGATAGCTCCTCAAGTTTGATAGTATACGCCAGCACTCTCATGTCTCTCTGCACCAACTCAGCAAACTTCCTAAGCGGAGTTGACTTGGTGATTTCCAACATTGATCTTTCCTCAAACCTCTTTCCGAATTCTGCCAAAATAATAGCCTCTTCGGCTACTCCTACAGTAACAGTGTCCACTAGTACAGTGCTGCTCCCTGCAACTGTTTGGTTGCCAATCTCCTTTTATGCTCATCGTTGAGTCCCAAATCAGCAAAAATCCTCTCGCAATAAAGCAACCAATTCTCCACTTCAACTGCATCCTCATTGCTGATAAACGGCTATGCCCCAAGCCTAATATAATATCTACTTAGTACTACATAGTTATTGACCATCAGAGCTTGCTGATTTTCTTCTCCAGCATTTTCTCTGGCTAATCTCACAACAGCTCCAGCTTGCATCATGTTGACGAAGAAATGATACATGCCTCCATATTAACTTGCGGTGCTCCAGCGCTCACATTAGCGGCTGGTGCCCGACTTGGATTCCTTCTATTGTTTAGTATGGTGTTACCATTAGTTGTGGTATGTCCTCCACTAAGATTAACTCGTCCATTCCTAGCATCCATATCTTACTTCCTTAAAGTCTGCATTCGAGCCTTTGTAACATACAAAGGAATAGCCAAAAAGAGAAGGGAGAATAGAGATAAAGCGTATACTTAAACATAGAAAATATAAGTACGTTATCGTAGCATTATCCCCTACCCTAATCTTTTCTCTAATTTCTTAGGATTACGTTTTTCAAAAATAATTTTAAGTTTAAAAATTCTTTTATGTTTTCATAAACCTATGCTCGATACCAAATTCTAACATCCCTTATTTTGAGACCCGAAGTTAAACGCCACAGATGTTGTAGTCATCTAAAGTTTTAACTTCCGGTGATAAAATATGGTAATGTTAACGGTATCCATAATATCAGAAGCAAATGGATATGAAATAAAATAATCAAAGCAGCTTTTCTTATTACATTTCAAATGAATATTTCATATTCAATTACATAATCCCTAAACGATTCCTTGGTTTTGATCAAATAAAATTGTTACAACTTATGCTAAGAGCGACATATGAAGATGCCCCTTAGATGATTAGAGTACTAGATAAATAGATATATCAGTCATAAATACATCACGATGGAAATAATATTAAATAACTCCTACATAGCTAGCTTTGCCTCGTGCACGTTTCTGGAAGCTTATTCGTTCAACCGACTAAACCTGAGAAGTCCTTAAATCTCAATCTACTCAATCAAATTTTGAACATCCAAGAGTTTAAGGGGAAAACATAAGCCTTAAGTGATACATAAAGCCAGATGTGAATAATTCTATTACATTTCGGTTTATTGATATTAAATGAGACCATGCTGCGTAGTGGAATGGGTTTTCCCTCACTAATATCCTTTTAAAGTCGTATCTTTTGCAAATAAAAATTGTAAAATCAAACCGATTACAACAATAATAGAAATGACATATATGCATATAAATCAGGTAATCAATGGGCTATCAGTCCGAACAATATAGTTTTATTAGGCTGACTATTATCCACTGGCTGACTCGGGCCCACAAGACATAATAAATATTCTAACTTATGTTTGATACAATATTGGACGATCTGCCCTTAACTTACTTCTCCTAGGGTCAACTGATTCTAAAGCTTTTGCGGCTTACCAATAACCTATCTTTACTCTATGCATTCCTTTCTGTGGGTAACATCATTTTAGTCACACTTGTGACAAAGCCCTACACGCTGGAATTTTGGACTTATATTAGTTAGGGGCCACTAACTAAATTATAGGGCGCACCTCCATACCAATCCCATCTAGTATTCTAATATCTAAGTCATTCTTTTAGCAAATATCTGGGTTGACCACCCTTTCAAATTTCATTTCTTTGAAACCAATCTTTACAAATGATTTACCGTTGAAATCATATCTTTTTAAAACAAGGAAATTATACTCTTTTCTTACTCAAAATTCTTATGCCATGATATATGCTTTACACACAACAACGTTGATGAAAACCTAAGTTCGTAGGGTTATCTATCCCTTTAAAAAAAGTTAAAGCCTTTTTGAACTTAGAAAACATTAGGCTATAAAGCCGAAACCTTCCTTTCGAAACCATTACTTGAGACCGCAAACAATCACTTTCAGAACCAGTATTTCAAACCATAGACATCCTATTTCAAACCATTTAATAATGTACCTTTGAAGGCATTGGGTTCAAGTAAGAATTAATGTAAACATGGCTTTGAAACCATTTTAAAGTATTACTTTTGTAATCATCGAGTTTAACATTTAATATAACTATTGGGTCAAAGAGAATAGAAGTGAAAGCTCCACTTTCGAAAGCATTTATTTCAAGTAAAAGGATTGGAAAAGAAGGTAGCTTCGAAACCATCCTTTTGAAACCATTGCCTCCGAAACCATTAATAAAAGCGGTCAAAAGGACCCTTTCGAAAGCATTGGGAAGACAGCTCCAAAATTTAAAAGGCGAAAGCTCCCCTTTCAAATACATTGTTTGAAGGTTATAAGCGGCTACAAACCAATGCGAAAGGTATGAATGCAGCAGCTAAGTTTCAAATGTATTCAAAAGCGGCAACTCTTTTAAAAGCTTCTTTTTAAAAACTGTTATCCCATATTTGGTCAAAACTGGAATATCAACAAATTGGCAAGGAATGTTGAATATCGGGGTTGGAGATCGATTGGGATCAAGGCTGCGATCGATATCGCCAAAATCTGGTTGAGCTCCGATCCAGACGAAATTGATTGGAAATGATGGTAAGGACTAGGAAAGGCTATGTTTCAAATTTCAGGTTAATCAGAGTTCGTATGAAGGAGATATAATTGAACCATCCATCCTCCACTCCCAAGCACTGCCGGTCCAAACTTCACCTCCAAGCATGGCCAGACCATATTGCTACCGAACCAGCTACCTCCTCCCACTACCGAACCAACCATCTTTCCATGCACACCGAACCGGCATACCACCGAGCCAACATTATACCGAACCAACTGCCGCTTCAACCCTCACCGGACCAACTCACCACCGAGTCAACCTCCACCGGTCCAAGGCCTCTCCGGACTAACCACTGCCGAACCAACTCCCTTCCCATGCCTGCCGAACCAAAGTGATACCGGACCAATTCCACTCCAACCATCTCCGTACCAAGGCCTTGCCGAACCAACATTGCCAGGCCAGATTGCTTCAGCCCAGGCCCACCAGCAGCTATATACATCCAGGACCCCTACCCTCAGCCTCACTCTATAAATAGAGGGGCAGGGGTACAACAATGGAGGGAAGTTTGAGAGCTCAAGCACGGATAGAACTTTCAAACAACTTTCAGTTACTTGTAATCAAAGCTTTGTACTTGTAGTCTGAAGAGAAAAGGAGAATAACATATAAAGTGGACGTAGGCACGTTCTGGCCGAACCACTATAAATCTGTGTGTCTTTTATAGTTTAGTCCCTGCTTTTTACATATTTGCATAAATCACCCAAATCACTAAAAACAACATAAAATCAACTAACTCATACAACTTGGAGGTGTTTGCCCATTTTTTGTGCAAACATTTTTGGTGCTTTCGCTGAGAACTGAATTCAGGAGCGCTTTAATCATTGTCTCGCAAAGATTTGTTGAGAGACTCTATTTAAGAACCAGAAGTCTATCCGAGATTATGGCTCTTGGAAGGAAAACAAGTAGAAGACAGAGACCAGAAAGAAGTCAGCCCGAAGGGAGTCAAGGGGCTTCCTCAGGAGAGAACCAAACTTCAGTCTTCATCACCAGGGATGAGATGGAGACAATGATGAAAAGACAAGAGGAGTTGATTCAGAATTTGTTTCAGCAGATTGGGCAACTTGGAGCACAGCATAGGGTAGCGGATGGAGTTCGGAACGGAGCAGGACCATCCGGCATAACACCTGGATTAGGAGGCACACCCAGGGAGAACATAGATCCAATTTCGGAGAGAGAAAGAGGAGAATATGCACAACCTGGGAGCAGCAGAGGAGTGAACGCTCAGTCAAGGGGGCAGATCCCAGAATTCCCTCATGGACTCGGGGTGCAGGTCGAAAGTAATGAACAAAGATTGCATCTCGAAGACAATGATAGGTTGGAGGAGATGGTTAGAAAAGCTATGAAAGGCGGTTTGGTAAACAAAGATTTGGAGGATGTTAATAGGAGTCCTTTTACTCCAGCAATCAGACAAGCTAGGAACCCACCGGATTTCAAGTTACCATCGCTGGACATGTATGACGGGAGAACGTACCCCATGGTTCATCTAACGAAGTATATGAGGCATATGGAAGTGCTGGGGGCATCAAAGGAGGTTATGGCTCGGTGCTTTCCATTGTACTTGGCAGATATTGCAGCATTGTGGTTTAGACAATTGGAGAATGGGTCCATCGGAATGTGGAATGATTTAATTGAGAGGTTTATGAGGCAATTCAGGGTCCACATTACAAGACCCAAGAATGTGATGACTTTGGCAACCCTAAAGCAGAGAACCGGAGAGACTTTGAGGAGTTACCGAACGCGATTCAATACGGCAGCAGCTTCAGTGGATCAACCAGATCCATCCATGGTTATGATAGCGGCTGTGTCTGGGATAGCTGACGGAACAGAGTTCAAAAATTCATTAACTAAGGATCCACCCGTGGATCTAGGAGAATTCTATCATGAGGCGGAAAAGTTTCTACGATTGGAGGATGCGAACGCCGAAAGAGAAGAAGGAGAAGGAATTGATATTTATGCGATCAAAGGAGGAAATCCCCCTGAGAAAGGCGCGGAAACTAGTAGAGATAAAAGAAAGACTGAGAATGATGGGGACAAGTCAAAGCGGCAACGGAGGGAGCCGCGATTCACCACTTACTTTGAGCTGAATGAGAGTCTGGAACGAATTTATCAGGATACTAAAGAGCAGATTCCATATCGTAGACCGATGCAAAGGGATCCAACTTCTGACGAAAGAAAATCAGACAAGTTTTGTGTATTTCATGAATTGAACGGTCATAACACTAATGATTGTAGGCATTTGAAGGACGAGGTGGAAGGGCATATCAGGAATGGTATGCTCCTTCAGTACGTGAGGAGGCGAACTCCGGCAGTGGAGCCAGAGCGACCACCGTCTACATCGGCTATAGGTGACCCTGGATCGGGGCACCATTTGATTATCCACTGATTGCTTGATTAAAATAACGATGAACAAGTTGTAAACCTCTCACTAACGCGGTTAAATCATTTACACATGTGAGCGATCGCGCACGATCCATAGGCATGCTCTAAATGACTACCGACCGCGTTATAATAAGAGTTTACGCTTTAACATCTTCATTTTGCTTTTTGCTTTGATTTTGATTTGAACATTTAAACTCTGCCTGTTTGGACATTTCTGCTGTAAGGTTCATATGATTATTGCTTTAATATTTACAATTCTACGGAAAAAAATCTACTTGCATGCCCGTTGGATCGTGAACAATCCACGAACACCTCTTGCATGGCAGTGAACTGCCGAAGTCTTTGATTTGGAAACTCCCCCAAACAATAACTCCGGCGCTGATAATATTAAGTCCCCCTCAGGCACACTCATTCGCCTCAAACGGCACCCGACCTCGAACGGTCACAACTCGCCTCGAACGGCACCCGACCTCGAATGGTCAAAACTTGCCTCGAACGGCACCCGACCTCGAACGATCACAACTCACCTCGAACGGCACCCGACATCGAACGGTAACAACTCGCCTCGAACGGCACCCGACCTCGAACGGTCACAACTCGCCTCGAACGGCACCCGACCTCGAACGGTCACAACTCGCCTCGAACGGCACCCGACCTCGAACGGTCACAACTCACCCCGAACGGCACAACTCACCTCACCTCAAATGGCTCGATCACGAATGGTCGTCATTTGAGGTCCGCTACTTGACCGCGCACGGTCGCACTTCACCTCAAATGGCTCGATCCCGAACAATCGTCATTTGAAGTTAGGCGCTTGACCATGAACGGTCGCACTTCATCTCAATTATCTCGATCCCAAACGATCGTCATTTGAGGTCACATAAAACTGTAAATTCCTTCGCAGGACATCAACAGGATATGAACATCCAGCTCATGGCATTACAAAACACGCCTTCCTATTGCAAGGCATATTTTTGGAGGCAAAGTGTTATCCCATTTTTGGTCAAAACTGGAATATCAACAAATTGGCAAGGAATGTTGAATATTGGGGTTGGAGATCGATTGGGATCAAGGCTGCGATCGATATCGCCAAAATCTGGTTGAGCTCCGATCCAGATGAAACTGATTGGAAATGATGATAAGGACTAGGAAAGCCTATGTTTCAAATTTCAGGTTAATCGGAATTCGTATGAAGGAGATATAACCGAACCATCCATCCTCTACTCCCAAGCACTGCCGGTCCAAACTTCACCTCCAAGCATGGCCGGACCATATTGCTACCGAACTAGCTACCTCCTCCCACTACCGAACCAACCATCTTTCCATGCACTACCGAACCGGCATACCACCGAGCCAACATACTACCGAACCAACTGCCGCTCCAACCCTCACCGGACCAACTCACCACCGAGTCAACCTCCACCGGTCCAAGGCCTCTCCAGACCAACCACTGTCGAACCAACTCCCTTCCCATGCCTGCCGAACCAAAGTGATACCGGACCAATTCCACTCCAAGCATCTCCGGACCAAGGCCTTGCCAAGCCAGATTGCTTCAGCCCAGGCCTACCAGCAGCTATATACATCCAGGACCCCTACCCTCAGCCTCACTCTATAAATAGAGGGGCAGGGGTTCAACAATGGAAGGAAGTTTGAGAGCTCAAGCATGGATAGAACTTTCAAACAACTTTCAGTTACTTGTAATCAAAGCTTTGTACTTGTAATCTGAAGAGAAAAGGAGAATAACATATAAAGTGGACGTAGGCACGTTCTGGCCGAACCACTATAAATCTGTGTGTCTTTTACAGTTTAGTCCCTGCTTTTTATATATTTGCATAAATCACCCAAATCACTAAAAACAACATAAAATCAACTAACTCATACGACTTGGAGGTGTTTGCCCATTTTTTGTGCAAACAAACAAAGGCAAGTTGATTGATTCGAATGCTAATAAAATTAGCTTCAACCCCTTCGGAAGCATGCCTTCAACTCAGTCCCTTCTGCCTTACTCCAATACACTACGTATCAATTGCTTGATATCATGTACATTGGTTTTGAATGGGTGCGAAAGGCTTTTTGGGCATGATGGCTGTAACGACCCAACTTCCAGACTCCAGGAAGTCGCATCGTTAATAAGAAAGAAAGGGATAGAGAATAGAAAGAAAGAGAAGAAGAAAGAAACAACACATCACAATCTAAACAGCGGAACAAATAAATTATATTAATAACATAAATATTACATAGTACACAACACTAATCAGAGTTACTCAGAATTTACATCACATACTAGACAGTTATAAACACCTGTCTAGTTATACAACTCAATATAATACAACAAAGAGATACAACACAGTGAACACATAGCGGAACTATTATCTACAACGTAGAAGCCTCCTGCTCCATTTGCTCCTCCAATATTCGTCAAAGCTAACCTGAATCTCTTGGCTACTCGTAAAAATTTGAGTACCCAAGCGTTTATGAAAACAAAAATAAACTCCGGGTCAAACATGGGTCTGGTGTGAGTAATAGGTTAAAGTTGCTTAACTTTGAAAAACCTTTGAAAAGAAAAGGTATCACGTAAGACTTCCCACACATAAACATGAAAAAGTTTTTACCTTATGCTAACCGAAACATTTGATAGGAAATCCAGTGATATTATAATAGTGTCTAGGGTTTTCAAGTAAATATGAAATAGCCGAAATTGTTACATGATTAAATTCCAGCTACTAGCCACAAAAGTGGGTAATACAATCCAAACCGTTGGCACTTATTGGATTTTGGATTCCATACAATGGCAGGGCTACTGGGGTACCGCCCGTCACAGTATGTGGCCTAGATCAACGTACCGAGGACCACTCCCGATCCCCTGCAACACAAGACCGGAACCATCTCTTACTGGACAGTCCCGAACAAGACAACCTCGCAGTTGGCCTACGTTCCAACCGCCCACGCAGCCGAATAAAAAGGGACTTCTAGACAGGAGAAAATCTTGCTCTCAAGTGGGGGCTACCCACGAAGCCTTGCTGCACCTCCCCTGTTTTAACCATTCCCGGTTGATGAGGCTTGAGGCTACGATTACCTTTATAGGACATATCACTTAGAATGCTCATCGTCCACCTGGCGATGTTCTGAAAGCATTCAATCCATACAAGTTCGTTCCGGGTTCGAACGAAACCGAAGGCTTTATCTCGTTGCACTCGTATTGGAATCACTCTCAGAGTTAACGACGATAACCCTTGCACTCTAAATCTCCATCTCGAATCTATAAGTACTATTCCGTCAAACTCATTACGGAATCACCCATAGAGTTATACTGACGTATAGCCCTTACACCTCGAGTCTTCACTTGCTCCACTTAGATTCACGACCTAACGTTAATTGGAATCGATGTGGTTTTCGGATTCCAAATATGGAAACCGGATCTCGGTCTCATCGAAATCCAAAGCGTGTCTTTTAAGGCCACGTTGTTTTAAAGGTTTAAAACAATTCAATTTCATTATCTATATACACACAAATGGATGATATACAGATTCATAGTAGATAATCAACATTATCATTATCAAAAGATAATCCAAATCATTATCACAATGCAACCATGTATCTATATCACTCAATATTACTTATCTCATTTCTGAGATTCAAACCAATCAAGGCAAACAATCATTATTCAACCATATAAGCAATGATTTACCATACCAATTATAATTAATTTAAAATGAATTAAATTAATTACATCATCCAAATTAATTTAAAGTGAATTAAATTAATTACTTAATCAATATAAATCTTACTTACATCATTATTAATTAATTTCAATTAATTAGTTAATTAATCTCTAATCAATCACCTTAATTAATCACCCTTGAATAATTATTCTTAATTACATTCAAGTAATCATTCCTTAATTAATTTTACAAATTAATTATACTTAACCAAATACAGTAATTAACCTTAATTAAATTAATTAACTACAATTAACTACATTAATTCTTAATTAATTATGTCTATTAATTACCCTTAATCACTTATTATTAATTAATTAATCTTAATTAATCAATCTTAATTACATCATTAATTATATTAATTAATGATTTCTAATTAAAATTTAATTAAGTACCTTATTTAGATTAATTACATTAAGTAATTAATCTTGATTTAAACCATAATTGTTAATCACCCTTGATTAACCCCATTCAGTAATTAACTACCTTTAATTACTTTACCAAATAAATTAACTACTCCATAATTAATTATCTCTAATTAATCTCATGATTAATTCACAAAGTAATTATACTTAAATAACTTCAATTATCAAATCATCTTCAATTAATTACATCCAATAATTACCATTAATTACTACCCTAAGTAATTTCTCTTATTTAATTACATTAAGTAATTATACTTCACAAATCATCAAATGATTATTTTAAATTAGTTAAACTGAATTAATTAACTTAATATAATTAAATTTAAACTCAATTAATTATAATAAGTAATTAATTTACTTAATTACTTCCATAAGTAATTATACTTAATAATTTACATAAATGATTATCCTTAAATTAATTAATCCAATTAATTATTAAAATTAATCACATTAATTAATTAATTAATTAATCCTTAGTTAATGACTTTCATTAACTAGTAACAATTCATTAATTGTTTTCTAAAATAATTAACATATTTTAATCATTGCTAATTACAAATTAATTAATCATTAATTAACCCATTAATTAATCCCTAATTAATTAAATAATTAAGTGTTAATTAAAACTAAATTAATCCATTATTACTTAATTAATTAATTATTAATCGTTAATTAAAATCAACCCTTATTTAATTAATTATTCTTAATTACAAGTTAATTATTCTAAAAATAATTAATCCTAAACTTTTAAGATTAAACCTTTAATTACTTTATGTAATTATTCATTCATTAATTTATTAAAATAGATTAATTACTCATTTAATTATCCTAATAATTAAATGTATAACAAACCATTAAACTATAATTTAATTTCACCAAGTTTTAAACCAATTTAAAACTTATATATTATGTGATAAATAATACTTATAAAAGATATTTATACGAGATTTAAAACAAATTCTTTTTAAATTCAAACATTCAAATTTTACATTATCATTCAAAACTGTTAAAATACTTAAATCTATAAAACTTGAATTTATTTTAAATCAAAGATTCAAAATCAGATTTGAATCAGTTTAAACTTTATTTCAAACATTTCTTTACATATTAAAATTCCAATTTAAATTCAAATTTCTTAAAAAAATCATTTTTAAATAATAAATCCCTTTAAAGTTATTTTAAACAAAATTTGAATTTAAACTTATTTATATCCAGTTATGATTCATATTAAATCTTGAATCTATAATTTAAAATTAGATTTAAAAATTAATTTAAATCTTTGCTTCATACTTTTTAAATTTAAGTCTAAATTTGGGAAAAAGTCAAGTTTCAAACTTGAACAAATTGACTCGAGCTACCCATAATTTGCTCGAGTAAGATACTAAATAATCTCGAGTAAAACTCGAGTAACTTTCATTCTGGAATCTTTCAAACTAACAATTTACAGGTTTTATACAAACCTGGAACTGTCAACCTCACCCGAGACCACAACCCAACTCCTTCGAGTCCCATACCCCCTAGCTTCGAGCCAAACACAAGTTACCCCGAACAAAAACACGAGTACAACTTCCTTCCCAAACCCGCTGACACCCAAGAATGTCGTGCACCTGCACCGACGCCACCATCACCTCCAACCACTCGCGACCCCTTGCGCAAATCGGTAACCATCATTTAACCATATTCCGACCATCATACAACATGCAGAACCCCAAAGTCAAAATCGAGAGTTCAAGCACAAAAACTGCAACCATGTCGAATCTGAAATTCACCTAAAATACCAAAAACCGATCGTCAGAGAAATACCCCCTCCAGTCACATCCACTTCCACACTCCCTCAACCATCTACTCGATTTTGGAAGAACACGATCACCCATAGATGTCGAGATGACCAAATTCCTAATCAACAGCAAAACTAGGTTTTAAAAACTTAATCCCTAATCACTACTACATCCGTGTTTAAATCCTTCTCCCAATAATTTTCCCTGCTTCTCCTATCACCTCTCCACTACCAGAGAAGCCGCAGCCCACCCTGATCATCTAGAACGACAGTTATACTCCAAAATACCATTTCTGTTAAACCAGAAATGCCCAACCATTTTTAAGCTAAAAATTATAATTCAAGTTTTAAAATTCAAGTTTTTGTATAAGAAATCAACTTATACTTTTGGATCAATGAAATAGAATAACTAAATTTTCAATTGCTAAATATTTGCTCTATTATATTAAGTTACCCAAAGACATTACAATTTTTTTTTATGTTAAAATAAAATAAAAATAAATCTTTAACTTATGTTAACAACCACATTTTGATTTAAATCTCCAATCCTAACACAGCTTAGATCAAAGAAAATGGGAATTTCTAGGCAATTCTTAAACCTGGAACTTAAGAACAGAAAAGCAAATTCACAGCAAGATGCACATCTACATACATTCAATAATGAACTTATAGAAAGCATACACACATACTTATTTCAAAGTAAAATAAGCAACTAAATTCATATTTAAGTTATTTAGTAAAATGTTACTCACCCGTTTTGTTTTTAGAGGCAGAGCATCTATGTTTTGACAAGTTTCAGATTTGCTTTTTCCTGATGCATGCTTCCAATTCCGTTTATATGCATGCTTTAAAACTTCAAGTTTCTCCTTTTTATTTTGTAAACTTAACCCTTAATTTACTGCAAATGCCTTGAATTCCTATGCATGCTTGATTGAATGCTTTCCAGCAATTATGTAGGCTTTCAGAATAATGTATGTAGGTTCTTGGGTAGCAAATTGGTTTCAGGATTATGAATTGCACTTTGGTTTGATGATTTGAAGAGTTACAGGTTTATGCATGTTTTTCTTTTTAGGCTTGAGGAAGTGCAAATGATTTTCAAACAGCTTTGGTTAATTTTGGTTAGAGGAGATTATAGTTTATCAATTTTGTTTGAGAGGGGAAATTGACAGGTTTGATTTGAAGAAGCAATTTGCAGATTTTCTGTTTTGTGAAGATGAATTCAGATTTTTTAGATCTGAAACTTTCTCAAGTTTATGAAGAAAAGAAGAATGAAAAAAAAAGAAATGAGATGAGGAGAAATGTTTACATAAACAAGTTTTTGGTCTAATTAAGAGAAAATGAAAAAGAATTAATTAGGACACTTGTTTTAAATTTAAACATTTGTCACTTTAGTTCATGCTATGCTTACACATGTCAATTAGGTATAAATAAATTAACATATGTATTAAGAGTATTTTTACTTTAGTTTAAATTGTTTTAAAAGAAGTTTTATTCTAAATTTGTTATTTCTTATGTATAAATAAATGAGTTTCTTACATTTTTAATTTATTAAAAAGAAAATGAAACAAACAAATTATGAATATAAGCTTATTCAAATATTTTAAACATTTATTTCTTTTAAATTTTCAAACATTCAATTCAAAATCAAATTTAAATTATAAAATTCCAATTTAAAAATCAAGTTATACGTATGCATATATAACTCTTATTAAAATTAAAAATAACAAATCCTATTTCTAACAAATATGTTTCTAAAAACTAAGTATTATCATTTTTATTTAAAAATAACATATTAAACAATATTTAAAATGATTTATAAAAGATATCATAAATTACTTCTATTACTTAATAAATTAAGATCATATGTAAATTTTGTTTCAAATTCTTACATATATATATATATATATTCAAGCAATAATTTAAAAAGAAAATACAACTAAGTTTTTAATGTTAATCTAATTTAAATTCAGATTCAAGTTAATTAAAATATAAATCTAAACAAATAAGATTTTCCTTTAATATAAACCATATAATTATTTATTGAATTGTCTTTGAAAAGTTAGATGTTAAATTTAAATCAAATTTTAAATTTATCAATTATAAATTAAAATTAAAAATTGATTCATTTATTGAGTTTCCAAATCAAAGTTTATCAATCTACAATATATACAATTATATATTATAAACAGAAGACAATTTATTAGCTTTAAAATGATAAAATCTTCCAATTTAAATATTTATTAAAAGAAGATTATTAAATCAATCCAAATTTTATTATCAAAAATATCAAATCAAATTAAATTTATAACACAGATTATTAAATTTATATTGCCCAATTTCCGGGATATCACATTCCTCCCCCTTAAAAGAATTTCGTCCCCGAAATTTAAAAGCAAAGGTAATTTAATAATCTATCCTAAGATTTTAATTTTAAAACACAAGCATATATTAAACATACGTTAACAACCATAGCAACCAATTCAAACAAAACAAATCTAACTATCCAGAAAAACCTGGATAAAATTTTCACGAGTTTCCCCGGTATAAATATATATACACCGGAATACTTGCCCTATAGAATCTAAATAATCAATACTATTAAACTATAGGGCTTTTATCCAACTAGATCTTCAAAACTAAACAGGTTATCAGACTTCAGACAAGTCTGACTCAACAATCACATCCTTCTGAACTGCTGATTCCACAACCAGAGATAGATCATACACGTACTCCCTCAGAGATACGTGAAACTCATCGAATCCCAGTTATCCAAACTGGCAATTCAATCTTGAAAATCAAACACCAATCCTCACAAGAACACAGAAAAGATCCAATACACCTCGGAGCTGACTTACCCAGACTTACCCAATCTTATAGCTCCTTAAATCAGAGAAAACTTACCCAAAATCAAATCTTCGACTCCGGAATACAAATTACTTCGTCTCTTACCCACAGAACACTTCTAATGATCCTAGGTTGCCTTCATCCTTACAAATCAGCTCAACTCTTGCTGATTCCACCAGAAACAAACATGACCCAAAACTTCTCAACAAAATGATCTCCTCAAAATCAATTTCCAAACCAAGAACACCAACTCTATTCCACAAATATTAGAAGACTAACATACTTCTCTTATTCGAAAAAGATAAAACAAAAGCATTTCCATCTGCTTCCGCTGCACAACTCTTACCTGAAGCAGAAGAAAAACTTGAGCACCAACTAGATAACTCATCTCAGAAACATGGTTCAACAAATCCATAAAAGTAAACTCAGATGCTCCATCTGATCCTTCTACAAAACTGAACCACCAGTAGCACTCCTGGAATCCAGTCGATAAGAAAACTCAGCCTCCAGGTGCGGACAAACTTCTCATAGCTCAAGAGAACACTCAAACTATCGCAAGTCACTTTTGCGATCAACCCGTCCAATATCCAAAGAAAACGGTTCTCTCATTACTAATCGAAACAGTCTATGCTTAACTAGCCAACCCATCAAAGGAATGAATCTAACCGGCTTCTTCTGAACTCCTTCAGAAAAATTGCTAACCAGAAATCCTTCTTGCCAGCACATAGCACTCCGAGTTGCACTATTGACACCGACGCCAAAGACTTCCTAATCCAAAGCTCTTCGAGAAATTCGAACCTCAAACTGGACAGAAACATCCTGCAGAACCCCGCCACAACATCGAAGCAGACATACTTCCTAAACTTGTTCCAATGAAAAATCTTTGGACACATCCATAGTCACTGTGTCTCATTACACAACTACTCATTCCTCATGTATCGAGATACCATCATTTCCTTCTGCCCAACCGACAGATCCAAACTATACTCATCCAACTCAGTGATGATCTCCGAACCTTACAGGTTATCTTTAGATACTTATGAAATCCTATACTCTGCACAACTTACTCGAGACGGTATTAGGTCTACAGTCTCGATAGATACACTTCCAACACCAAACTCCAACCAATGGTAGTAGTCGTGTTACACACCCCACTACCCTATCTACCTTTATAACTTATATTGGAAAACCTGAACAGGTAACCCAACAGATATCTAGAAATAAATATATTTATATATATAAAAATTACAAATACGCTCTCTCAAGACAGACACCACACTAGAGCCTAGGTATTCACTCAACCTAATGCTCTGATACCACTGTAACGACCCAACTTCCAGACTCCAGGAAGTCGCATTGTTAATAAGAAAGAAAGGGATAGAGAATAGAAAGAAAGAGCAGAAGAAAGAAACAACACATCAGAATCTAAACAGCGGAACGAACAAATTATATTAATGACATAAATATTACATAGTACACAACACTAATCAGAGTTACTCAGAATTTACATCACATACTAGACAGTTATAAACACCTGTCTAGTTATACAACTCAATATAACACAACAAAGAGATACAACACAGAGAACACACAGCGGAACTATTATCTACAACGTAGAAGCCTCCTGCTCCATTTGATCCTCCAATATTCGTCAAAGCTAACCTGAATCCCTTAGCTACTCGTAAAAATTTGAGTACCCAAGAGTTTATGAAAACAAAAATAAACTCCAGGTCAGACATGGGTCTGGTGTGAGTAACAGGTTAAAGTTGCTTAACTTTGAAAAACCTTTGAAAAGAAAAGGTATCACGTAAGACTTCCCACACATAAACATGGAAAAGTTTTTACCTTACGCTAACCAAAACATTTGATAGGAAATTCAGTGATATTATAATAGTGTCTAGGGTTTTCAAGTAAATATGAAATAGCCGAAATTGTTACATGATTAAATTCCATCTACTAGCCACAAAAGTGGGTAATACAATCAAAACCGTTGGCACTTATTGGATTCTGGATTCCATACAATGGCAGGGCTACTGGGGTACCGCCCGTCACAGTACGTGGCCTAGATCAACGTACCGAGGACCACTCCCGATCCCCTGCAACACAAGACCGGAACCATCCCTTACTGGACAGTCCCGAACAAGACAACCTCGCAGTTGGCCTACTTCCAACCGCCCACACAGCCAAATAAAAAGGGACTTCTAGACAGGGGAAAATCTTGCTCTCAAGTGGGGGCTACCCACGAAGCCTTGCTGCACCTCCCATGTTTTAGCCATTCCCGGTTGATGAGGCTTGAGGCTACCATTACCTTTATAGGACATATCACTTAGAATGCTCATCGTCCACCTGACGATGTTCTGAAAGCATTCAATCCATACAAGTTCGTTCCGGGTTCGAACGAAACCGAAGGCATTATCTCGTTACACTCGTATTGGAATCACCCTCAGAGTTAACGACGATAACCCTTGCACTCTAAATCTCCATCTCGAATCTATAAGTACTATTCTGTCAAACTCATTACGGAATCACCCACAGAGTTATACTGACGTATAGCCCTTACACCTCGAGTCTTCACTTGCTCCACTTAGATTCACAACCTAAAGTAAATTGGAATCGATGTGGTTTTCGGATTCCAAATATGGAAACCCGATCTCGGTCTCATCGAAATCCAAAGCGTGTCTTTTAAGGCCAAGTTGTTTTAAAGGTTTAAAACAATTCAATTTCATTATCTATATACACACAGATAGATAATATACAGATTCATAATAGATAATCAACATTATCATTATCAAAAGATAATCCAAATCATCATCACAATGCAACCATGTATGCATATCACTCAACATTACTTATCTCATTTCTGAGATTCAAACCAATCAAGGCAAACAATCATTATTCAACCATATAAGCAATGATTTACCATACCAATTATAATTAATTTAAAATGAATTAAATTAATTACATCATCCAAATTAATTTAAAGTGAATTAAATTAATTACTTAATCAATATAAATCTTACTTACATCATTATTAATTAATTTCAATTAATTAATGAATTAATCTCTAATCAATCACCTTAATTAATCACCCTTGAATAATTATTCTTAATTACATTCAAGTAATCATTCTTTAATTAATTTTACAAATTAATTATGCTTAACCAAATACAGTAATTAACCTTAATTAAATTAATTAACTATAATTAACTACATTAATTCTTAATTAATTATTTCAATTAATTACCCTTAATCACTTATTATTAATTAATTAATCTTAATTAATCAATCTTAATTACATCATTAATTATATTAATTAATGATTTCTAATTAAAATTTAATTAAGTACCTTATTTAGATTAATGACATTAAGTAATTAATCTTAATTTAAACCATAATTATTAATCACCCTTGATTAACCCCATTCAGTAATTAACTACCTTTAATTACTTTACCAAATAAATTAACTACTCCATAATTAATTATCTCTAATTAATCCCTTGATTAATTCACAAAGTAATTATACTTAAATTACTTCAATTATCAAATCATCTTCAATTAATTACATCCAGTAATTACCATTAATTACTACCCCAAGTAATTTCTCTTATTTAATTACATTAAGTAATTATACTTCACAAATCATCAAATGATTATTTCAAATTAATTAAACTGAATTAATTAACTTAATCTAATCAAATTTAAACTCAATTAATTATAATAAGTAATTAATTTACTTAATTACTTCCATAAGTAATTATACTTAATAATTTACATAGATGATTATACTTAAATTAATTAATCCAATTAATTATTAAAAATAATCACATTAATTAATTAATTAAATAATCCTTAGTTAATGACCTTCATTAACTATTAACAATTCATTAATTATTTTCTAAAATAATTAACTTATTTTAATCATTACTAATTACAAATTAATTAATCATTAATTAACCCATTAATTAATCCCTAATTAATTAAATAATTAAGTGTCAATTAAAACTTAATTAATCCATTATTACTTGATTAATTAATTATTAATCGTTAATTAAAATCAAACCTTATTTAATTAATTATTCTTAATTACAAGTTAACTATTCTAAAAATAATTAATCCTAAACTTTTAAGATTAAACCTTTAATTACTTTAAGTAATTATTCATTCATTAATATATTAAAATAGATTAATTACTCATTTAATTATCCTAATAATTAAATGTATAACAAACCATTAAACTATAATTTAATTTCACCAAATTTTAAACCAATTTAAAACTTATACATTATATGATAAATAATACTTATAAAAGATATTTATACGAGATTTAAAACAAATTCTTTTTAAATTCAAACATTCAAATTTTACATTATCATTCAAAACTGTTAAAATACTTAAATCTATAAAACTTGAATTTATTTTAAATCAAAGATTCAAAATCAGATTTGAATCAGTTTAAACTTTATTTCAAACATTTCTTTACATATTCAAATTCCAATTTAAATTCAAATTTCTTAAAAAAATCATTTTTAAACAATAAATCCCTTTAAAGTTATTTTAAACAAAATTTGAATTTGAACTTATATATATCCAGTTATGATTAAATTTAAATCTTGAATCTATAATTTAAAATTAGATTTAAAACTTAATTTAAATCTTTGCTCATACTTTTTAAATTTAAGTTTAAATTTGGGAAAAAGTCAAGTTTCAAACTTGAACAAATTGACTCGAGCTACCCATAATTTGCTCAAGTAAGATACTAAATAATCTCGAGTAAAACTCGAGTAACTTTCATTCTGGAATCTTTCAAACTAACAATTTACAGGTTTTATACAAACCTGGAACTGTCAACCTCACCCGAGACCACAACCCAACTCCTTCGAGTCCAATACCCCCTAGCTTCGAGCCAAACACGAGTTACCCCGAACAAAAAACACGAGTACAACTTCCTTCCCAAACCCGCTGACACCCAAGAATGTCGTGCACCGACGCCACCATCACCTCCAACCACTCGCGACCCCTTGCGCAAATCGGTAACCATCATTCAACCATATTCCGACCATCATACAACATGCAGAACCCCAAAATCAAAATCGAGAGTTCAAGCACAAAAACTGCAACCATGTCGAATCTGAAAATCACCTCAAATTCCAAAATCCGATCGTCGGAGAAATACCCCCTCCGGTCACATCCACTTCCACACTCCCTCGACCATCTACTCGATTTTGGAAGAACTCGATCACCCATAGATGTTGAGATGACCAAATTCCTGATCAACAGCAAAACTAGGTTTTAAAAACTTAATCCCTAATCACTACTACATCCGTGTTTAAATCCTTCTCCCAATAATTTTCCCTGCTTCTCCTATCACCTCTCCATTACCAGAGAAGCCGCAGCCCACCCTGATCATCTAGAACGACAGTTATACTCCAAAATACCATTTCTGGTTAAACCAGAAATGCCCAACCATTTTTAAGCTAAAAATTATAATTCAAGTTTTAAAATTCAAGTTTTTGTATAAGAAATCAACTTATACTTTTGATCAATGAAATAGAATAACTAAATTTTCAATTGCTAAATACTTGCTCTGTTATATTAAGTTACCCAAAGACATTACAATTTTTTTATGTTAAAATAAAATAAAATAAAATAAAAATAAATCTCTAACTTATGTTAACAACCACATTTTGATTTAAATCTCCAATCCTAACACAGCTTAGATCAAAGAAAATGGAAGTTTCTAGGCAATTCTTAAACCTAGAACTTAAGAACAGAAAAGCAAATTCACAGCAAGATGCACATCTACATACATTCAATAATGAACTTATAGAAAGCATACTCACATACTTATTTCAAAGTAAAATAGGCAACTAAATTCTTATTTAAGTTATTTAGTAAAATGTTACTCACCGGTTTTTTTTAGAGGCAGAGCATCTATGTTTTGACAAGTTTCAGATTTGCTTTTTCCTGATGCATGCTTCCAATTCCATTTATATGCATGCTTTAAAACTTCAAGTTTCTCCTTTTTATTTTGTAAACTTAACCCTTAATTTACTGCAAATGCCTTGAATTCCTATGCATGCTTGATTGAATGCTTTCCAGCAATTATGTAGGCTTCCAGAATAATGTATGCAGGTTCTTGGGTAGCAAATTGGTTTCAGGATTATGAATTGCACTTTGGTTTGATGATTTGAAGAGTTACAGGTTTATGCATGTTTTTCTTTTTAGGCTTGAGGATGTGAAAATTATTTTCAGATAGCTTTGGTTAATTTTTGTTAGAGGAGATTATAGTTTATCAAATTTGTTTGAGAGGGGAAATTGATAGGTTTGGTTTGAATAAGCAATTTGCAGATTTTCTGTTTTGTGAAGATGAATTCAGATTTTTTAGATCTGAAACTTTCTCAAGTTTATGAAGAAAAGAAGAATGGAAAAAAAAGAAATGAGATGAGGAGAAATGTTTACATAAACAAGTTTTTGATCTAATTAAGAGAAAATGAAAAAGAATTAATTAGGACACTTGTTTTAAATTTAAACATTTGTCACTTTAGTTCATGTTACGCTTACACATGTCAATTAGGTATAAATAAATTAACATATGTATTAAGAGTATTTTTATTTTAGTTTAAATTGTTTTATAAGAAGGTTAATTCTAAATTTGTTATTTCTTATGTATAAATAAATGAGTTTCTTACATTTTTAATTTATTAAAAAGAAAATGAAACAAACAAATTATGAATATAAGCTTATTCAAATATTTTAAACATTTATTTCTTTTAAATTTTCAAACATTCAATTCAAAATCAAATTTAAATTATAAAATTCCAATTTAAAAATCAAGTTATACATATGCATATATAACTCTTATTAAAATTAAAAATAACAAATCCTATTTTTAACAAATATGTTTCTAAAAACTAAGTATTATCATTTTTATTTAAAAATAACAAATTAAACAATATTTAAAATGATTTATAAAAGATATCATAAATTACTTCTATTACTTAATAAATTAAGATCATATGTAAATTTTATTTTAAATTCTTATATATATATATATTCAAGCAATAATTTAAAAAGAAAATACAACTAAGTTTTTAATGTTAATCTAATTTAAATTCAGATTCAAGTTAATTATAATATAAATCTAAACAAATAAGATTTTCCTGTAATATAAACCATATAATTATTTACTGAATTGTCTTTGAAAAGTTAGATGTTAAATTTAAATCAAATTTTAAATTTATCAATTATAAATTAAAATTAAAAATTGATTCATTTATTGAGTTTCCAAATCAAAGTTTATCGATTTACAATATATACAATTATATATTATAAACAGAAGACAATTTATTAGCTTTAAAATGATAAAATCTTCCAATTTAAATATTTATTAAAAGAAGATTATTAAATCAATCCAAACTTTATTATCAAAAATATCAAATCAAATTAAATTTATAATACGGATTATTAAATTTATATTGCCCAATTTCCAGGATATCACAATGGCCAAAGCAAGCAATGGAAGTGGCGAAGTTATAAATCAGAACAAAACTGGTTTTATGCCTTTCAAAGTAATTCCTTTTCACCTAACTTGCCTAATTTGTCAAATATGATTGGTTGCCAATTCTTTATCAAATTTCTTTTTTAAAAATGCTGCCAAATTCAACAACTAACGATCGAAATTATTTTAATAAATAAGTCCTTAACCTTAACAAAACAAATAAAACATTTAATTCCTCTAACTTAAATAATTTATTAATCATAGTAATATACTTTAGAAAAATCTCCAAAAATCGTCATAATTCACTTTGAATACGTTTTCTAACATATGTAAATTTCAGACTCAAAAACATTATTTAATTGCCTTAAATAACTTAAATCCAAAATTAACTATTTTCTCTCACAGAAAATACATAATAAATCCACAATCACTTATAAAATTATGAAACTTGATACCCACTTCGAAAATAATGTTTTTGACCATATATTAAAAAACTAAATTATTTAGATGTCATTTAATAGATTTTCTAATCCAAAAATATCATAAAATCCATATTAGACTATATAAATCATCAGCAAGCATATATATCCATTTAAACAAACACAACATGACATATAACTTGCATAATAGTTCGGATATAACTTGAAATTGAGATCAATATCAAAAGTGAGATGTAAGTTAATTATTCACCTTATCTTTTGTTAAGAAGTTTGAGATTTGCCCTTAGATTGATTTGCTTAAGCTTTCTCTTTAAATCCTAGCTTTTCTTCTCCTTAACTCCTCTTAATGATGGGCAACCGAGTATTTTAACGATATAGTTTTGTTTGTGAAAGCTTAAAAAGAATGAAGAATAAGAAGGATTTAAGGTATAAGAAAAAAGGCTATTCCTATTCTACCCTTACCATATTCCTCCTACTTACTTACTTTCAATTATCTTTTGCTTATACGTTCATTAAGGCCCGACTCCTTCTTAATTAACAAATCTCAGTCTCTTAACTATCTACATTATTTTATTTTATTTTCTACTTAAATGTTCTAATGTTAGTCAAAATTAGGGTTGGTTAGTTAATTTCATTTCATCTCATCTAATCAGCTCTATCAATGGATCGTATCTAATTTTATTTTAAAACTAATAATTCCTTAAAGAAATTTCTTCACAACGAAATTCGGATTTCTTGAAACAACAATTGTTTCTCAGTGCAACATAATAGGTATTCGTAAACATTTTATGGGTTTCTTTATTTATAAAATTGATTTGGTTTTAGTTTACAAAACTTATTTTCAAAACATAAATATGTCATCCAATGACATTCTTCCAAAAATTCTTCTTGGGAGATTCATACAAGATCCCTTACGAACAATTATTACGCGCAATCTTTTGACTCGCACAACCCACAAACTCCTTATCCTAGGATATGTTGGGGTTTCTTATAACCTTCATCTTGTGTGATTTTGTAAATTGTAATTTAGATTAAATAATATAACCTTATGTACTACTCTTAAGTACGTTACCTTATAGAAAGAAACTAACACAACTTCACTTACAAATGATCCATCATTGTCCGATAAAGTTCGATTACTCCTTATTGATGTATTATTATATATCATATGGAGGAGTGACATTTGAGATTGAATCTTTATTCATTTTTAGGTACGTTCGAACCCTTTTCCAACATACTCATTCATCCGAGCAAATCGAATCATTTCTATCACATGTTATTTTATATACTTCTGCTTTATACTCTACAAGTTTACAATAGACAAATACATGTGTATCAAATACACATGTCCAAGTTGGTGATAACTCATCAGTGAATGTGAAGAAGTATGTAGAAACCGTTTTAGTATTAATAGACTTACGATTGCATACATCTTCATGTATCAATCCAAAGAATTCATTAAGTCTTATGATGCTCCCATTGAGTGGGTGTATAGCCCTTTAATTGTTTGGGATATAATTAAGCAATGTCATATGATTCATAATCATATACTAAAATTATTTCTCAAAACTATGTCTTTGCCTATGATTCCAAAAAATCTGTAAGTAATGTTTGATACTTTTGTATTTTCCAATGCATCATTTTGTTATGAAAACAAATACCGCATTATATTTTTATTTTATAACGAATATTCATAATATTCACATTAAAATATAACTATGTCCATTTTTTAGTTGGCACCAAAAAAATAGTCATTATTTCATAAATAGTGTTCGGCATGTTTTATTAAAACTATTTTCATAATTTGATTCAATAAATTAGTGTGGTATGGGATGCTCCCACTATTTCTACCATTCCTATAATAGCATACAGAATTCGGAGGTCCATTATTCACTTGATATAGGTTATTTATTTCATTTATTGTTACTAATTAACAACGGAGAGTTTCTAATCAAATATCTCAAACTCAAAGAGACAAATCTCATTGTAAACAATTTTCTATACGAAAATACATTTTGGAATTGAAATCACATTTCTCTTTCCAATGTTAAGTATCAATTATTATTATTACAATTCTTTTTTGTGATGTTTCCTTATGAATCATATGTGACCATTCACTCTCGTTATCCCAACTGTACCTTAAATCACACTTACTCTTCTACATTAGTTTTTCTTTCAAATTGGTCAAACCATTCGAAAGGAAATCCTTACTAAAATATTATAACGAACCTTTTACAAAAGCGCTTAGATTATCCTTAACATTTAAGGACATCAAATGTATTGCACTTTACGTAAATCGATCAAACCGACATTTCAACGATCAATTTCTTAGATTTATGTTGTAGTATTGGCCTTATGTTACAATTAACACAATATGATCTTTTAGGTAGTCAATCAAATTGAATACCCAATCTCATGGTACTGTTTATTGGCTTATTTCGAATGAGTTATATTCATTGAAGTATTGTACATTACGAACTGTGGACGTTCACCATATAAAATTTATATATATTAGTATATGGATCAAACATACTTAGTCTTATATTGCTTTTAAAGTTCGATATTCATTGAATGCAACACACGGTCTTAACCAAATAAACACATAAGTTACCATATTATGAACATATTAAGTAGTTTTAAAAATCAAGCACTTGCATGGGTATAGAAAACTTAACCTGAGATAGGCATTTAATAGTGAGTATTATACTATATTTCCATTTGTCAATTTTCAATACACTTCATTTTTATATATTAATTGATAAACGTTTTATCAGTCATATTAAATGCACAAATCTATCATTGTATATAATTAGAACATTATTTAACACATAGTCTTACAATATTAGAAAGATTTAATGTTACCATTTAATTTTTCTAATAAGGCTCCTATTAGTTTCTTATATATCTCCAAACCCTAAGATGATATATAGAAGTCTTTCAACTTCACTAGTGGGTGTTAGGACTCATCTGTCTCAGTATTCTGACCTTGAATTTGCTCAATGAATCATAGCCCCACAAATGGTGTATAACTCCTTATCGGTTGTATCACATAACAACTCCTAACCCATGTTTCCTTATCCTAATCTCATTTCAACCTTGAGTTTGCTGAACAAATCGAAAGAGATTATTCACTTATGCCTACCATACCGTGATGGGCTAAGTATAGTATATGTACCTTGAGTTGCACATAATTATCTTACTTCATCTTTTCAATATATTAATAAAACAACACATAACATCCCCAGCTTGAGTTTGCTCAACAACTAAGAAGTATGCAAGTAATTTATTAATATATATGTGGTAGAGGACAATATTATATTGAAGATTTATGATCTTCAATTTATCATATTGAGTGATATCGACTTAAGGAATAATGTAATTCTTATGAAATACCCTTGTGATTGAAGTGTCACACATATCAGAAATCATGATATACGTATGTATTTATTCCTTAAGTCTATTTGGATTTCTTTAATGTTCCACCATTTGTTCATACATTATATATCATATAAGTTTTAATGTTATATAACTTTTATATTTCATATTACTTATATGAAAGTCTTATGTATAGTATTTAATTAAATACTATTTAATTAATTTAAATTATTTGATCTTTCATGAATTTTATATTAGTGTTCAAATATAACATTTACATTGGATATATCTACTATAACCATTATAGCATATACTATGACATTTATAATATAAAACATATATCTTATAAATGCGTATTTTTATTTCATTAATTAACCTTTAATTAAAATATTTTATATAATTTATATTAATTTCAAAATTTATCTTATACACATGCATGCATACTTATGTTATCTTAAACATTTTAAAATAACATTACATATGTCAACATATATAATACATGCATATAAGTTTTTATTAATAAACTCAATTAATTAATTTGTTTTATATATCTTATTAGTGAATTTTGAATTTTGAAATGAACATTTAAATAATTTCAAACATTTTGAAATTTTCATTACATTTTCAAACATTTTGAAAATTTATGTTATATTATAACTATTTATAATAAACATGCTTTAATTTTAAATTTAACTTTTAAATTTAAAATCTTATCTTAATTCTCAAAACTATTTTGAAAATTAACCCAAGGCCCAATTCAAATTGGGCCTTTTATATCAAAGGCAACCTTTGGGCTCACTTCAGCTTTCAGACCAGGAGGGTAACCCGATAGGATAGAGTACTTGATTATCCAATTCCAATCCTAGACATCACCTTTCTAGACATCATACTAAGTGCACAAGCTTAATTTTTTAGCCCTAACAGACTAATTTAGGCTGCATAGGCTAGGGTTCCGATACCATTATTGGAACTGGGACAACCCATAGCGAAACAAATGGGTGAATTTCAAAAAAATTTACCATTATGGATCTTTAATGGGCCTATGAAGTCTAAATATACTTAGTATTTTTTTATGTTTTTTTAACTAAAATCAATATTTTATTTTATTTAGCAAAAAGGAATTTTAAGTTCAATTTCAACTTATAGGTATTATAATGAATGTAGTAAATACATTTATTTGTGTGAAGAGTAAGTGTAGTATACAAGTGGTGTATAAATGAAATATGTATAAATGAATTAAGAGAAAGGGACCGTTTGGTTCTCTCTCTCTCTTACTCTATTCAATTAATAATGAGAAGATAATGACGGAATACAAAAGGAGGGAAACATTTCATTTCTTTCCCTCTCTTACCGTATTCAATTGATGGAGAAAAGATATGGTAGAATATAAAAGGAAGAAAACCATTCATTTCTTACCCTATTTAAATGTAACAATTAATACATTAAATAACATTTATTACTTATCAATCAAATTAACACACGCCTATGTTATCTAAATTTTATTAATGGAATGTATGCATACATTTATAATAATTGCAGATACATACATACATGCATATAAAATGAGAAACTATTAGTTGTTTTAAATAATTTGAAATCCAAAATTAACATTAATTGATATGATTTCAATAAGGAAAGATTTAAAAACAAAATTGTTACATTATTGCTCATAATCATTGTACAAGTTTGAATTAAACTAAACATTTATATTATATATTATATATATGATAATTACAATTCAATAATTAGATCTAAACAACATACATTTGCAAGTATTGTAACATATGATATTTTATATATACATTTTATAAAAAGTTTTTAGTTTTAAAGTTAACAGTTTTCATTAAACTTTAAATTTAGGAATTAAACAATACCTTTAATTTTACATGAAAAAAAAATATAGAAAACAAAATAAAACTATAATTTGCATTAAAGTTCATTCAATAATCTTAAATCAAAGTTTCCCCATTTAGAAAAAACAAATATTGAAACAATTATACACATGAATTTAACATGTGAATAAGATCAATTTCAAGGATTGGTGGACAATTTAACATATATGTAATTCATTAGCAACTGAATAAGTGAATGTGACTTCATTGTATACAAAAAATATCATCCAATGTAAATTTTCAATTTCATAAGTTTCCAAAATAAAATAAAAGAGGTTTGAATAAGGTAGAAATTTGTAAATTTGTGATAAGAATTTGCAGATGCAGAAAATGAAGATAATTTATCAGAAGTAATATGAGAATCAAACCATGTCAATTTATCATAAACATACATTAAAAGGAATTGTTGAACAAACATAGACCTAAATAAAAATGATACAATAAACAAGATTTAATCAAACAAAGCATAAGGCATATTTTATTTACACGTTGCAAGATGAAAAATTGAAACATGAAGTGAATAATAGGAATCTAGTTATATTAATCAAATGAATATATATATAAAAATTTGATTGAAGATTGCCTTTAGATGTAACCAATAAATTACACCTTGAATGATGAAACAAAACTCCCAGATTCAAAATTCATCCTTTGGATTTTGCAAGGATCATATACTCAAAGCCTTGAAACATACTTTAAAAACGAATTCCCCCTCCGACATTGCCTAAAAGTCACACCTTGAATGATGATATCTCATCAAATCTTCAAGATCCCCATCCTATCCTTGCAAGAGACGGATGAACCACTTTTGTTTTGTTTTTTTTATGTTTTATCTTGAGTTGAAAGATTTTTGGAAGTTTATTTTCTCCCATGAAAAGTTAGGAGAAGAGAAAGAATCAAACTGAATGAGAAAGAATGAATTTGAGAATATGTTTTATTTGAAAGAATGAACCCTTTTCCATTATTTAATTAAAACTTGCCAAATTAATTCCCTTGATTTTTCTCTCTCTCCAATCCTTTCTTTACACTTATGTCATCAAATGACATAAAATTTCCACAAATCATGTGTTATCGATAAAATGTTCTCAGAAATAAAGTAGAAAGAAGTAGTTAAGAGGTCGTTTTGACTGAATAATAAAAAAGCCTTTGACGAAGTCGAAGGCCATCATCATAAGTCGACGAACAGAGAGCTTTCGACATGATCGGAAGCTACCTTTCAAATCAGTTAAGATACATCCAGGACACCTTTCGACAATCTTGAAAGGTTTTATGAAGAAGGCAACACTCGAAAGTCAATAAAGAATGAAGGACGACCTTTCGACAACATTGGAGGGAGGCACAGCCCTCGACAATGTTCAAGTGAAAAGCAACCTTCCGACAAGGTTGAAGGGTTCACAACAGTATGAACAAAGCAAACCTTTCTATAACATCGATAGGTTCATGAAGGCATCAGAAAATCTACCTTTCATCAAAGTTGAAAGGTTTATGAAGGCATCAGAAAGGCAAACCTTTCGACAACGTCGAAAGGTTCATCATGGCATATAAGGAACAAACCTTTCAACAAAGACGAAGGTTCATAGCTACACATAAAAGGTGGACCTTCCAACATGGTCGAGAGCATGGAGTGGAAAGAAGGGCCGCCTGCATCTATAAATAAGACCCAAGGGGTCAAGTTTAGGGGATCCAAACTTTCTCATTCTAGTTTTGTATCTTCTTATTGTAACCCTAATTAGATGCTAATTTGAGGATTTAATAAGATGAAGGTTGTTCTTGGATAAAGAGGTTCAAACTCATTGAAAGATTTTTGTCGACAAGGTCGACAACACTTCGGTTATAAATAAATATTGCAACGTTTTGAAGCTATTAACCCTCCGGTCTGAACCTTTCGACAAGTTTAATAATACAACTGGTTTAGACATCCAATGTAACCTTCCAAAGTAATTAACTCTAAGCTTAAACCTTTTGACAAGGTTTAATCCTACTTCACATAAGTGGCGTCACCTTTTGACAAGGTAGAAACCTGCTTCATATTCGCTAGGGTATATCATTTCCAGCTTCAACCCAAGGAAAGCCACCACCTAACCCTTTAACAAGATTGGAGCCTACCTTTAAAGGACTTAACCCAGTTAATCTTGACCTAATTGAAAGGGAAATCTTTGTAAGTATCTCAAACAATCTCATTAAGGTACGAAGGTTATTAAACTCAAAGGAAAAACCTTTCAACGAAGTTGAAAGGTCTGAATCATGAATTATCCATAAACAAAGCCAAGTTTGAAGGCAGTTCTCAAGGGAATTTTGCTCACTGTTCTTGCAATAGATTATCAATCTTTCTCAGTATTACTTTGGGGTGTTGACAAGAGTTCTTATTAACATTTTTTACGCCAGAAGGTAGGCTTGAATCCCCAATCTATAACAACTTTCATTCCTGATCAATTGCATAAAGAACTTCATTTAAAAGCAGAATACGGTAAGAGTAAGGAGTAATAATAGCAATCTAAGCGAAGAGGCTGCTTCATAGTCAGCGTTGAAAGATCGCATGGTCCCAAATTCTAACTTAGGGAATACAGGGGTTAGACAACCCTCAACCCTAAAAAAATTAGAAAGCAACGTGATAAAGGCCCAGAATCAACGGCCACAAATGAAAGCAATACAAGAATATTCTGAAAGAGCACCTACTCGAGAATCAATAAAGAACATGGAAATGGAGGATGAAGTGCAACCCTCAAATGAGATAGAAGATCAACGGTTAAACCAAGAGAGTCAACAAAAAAAGATCTCTTGATCAATCAGATAGCCTTGTCGAAGGAAACAACAATGGTAGCCATGGAAATAAAACCGACCATGAAAGATTCTAACACCAAATAATAACGAATGTGCTTAAAGAAAAAGATATTTATGGTCCAAATGAATATGTTATCCTACAAAAGGCACCTTTTTTAGAAGAAATAATGGCAACATGTTTCCCCTCACATATCTAAATTCCTCCACTGAAATACGATGGAACAACTAATCCAGATGGTCATCTAGTAGCCTTTGAAAATTGAATGAACTTATAAAATGCTCCAAAAGTGTAACAACCGCAATCGCACATTTTCAACCATTCGCATCCGCACATGTCAGACTTGAATTGCTCAAAATACCGCGTTTAAATAAAATTTTGCAAATATCAGAATATACAGTAAATAAAATCACAGATCACGGACACAGAGTAATAATAGTGCAGTGGAAGTAAAAGAAATAGTAGTTCATGAAGCTACTATATAAATATATCAGAGTTAAATAAGATACAGCAGAAGAAATAAAGTACAACAGAAGTCTAAGTATGATAACCAAGTACAAGTTGAATAAAATACTGCAATCAACAGGATAATTGGGAGTGAAATAGATAAACAAGACAAGCAGATAATCTCCAACGATTCCAATCTCCAAAAAGTGGAAATCCAAATCTGTGAATAACTCAAGCTGACCCGAGCATAAATAAAAATACAGACACTCGAGTCAGGACATACATATTTATACAATGTAAACCAACTCAAGTGAACTGTAGTAAAAGTACAAGTAACTTAAAGGATGCTTGGGACCGCCCATCCTCTAAGGATCCGTTAAACTATTTACTATGTAGTATATTGCGCTATTATAATAATGTCTAATAGTAAAATAAACTTACATTTAAATAGCGTTAAGGAGTGACCCAATATTCCCCTTAACTCAAATAATGCCAATAGTCTATACAGTACCTGCATATCTCCTGATCGGAAGACTACGAGAAGATACTGCATAGGTACGAAACAAATAGAAACTCATAGTAAAGGCTCGATATTGTAGGTGACACGGCACACAAGGCAATGCCAGGGTAGATATACCAATTACGACACTCGGGCTGGTGGTATCGCAGCAGCCACATACGCCCACCGTGGAACACATTCCAACAAAATCGGAGGGGTGCCCAAACAATCACAAATAATAGCATGTTATCGAAGAAATGCGTCCGCTACGAGGTGCGACCTCAACTGGCCCGAGACCGCTCCTGTTTTGGCCACCTTATGCCAACTCACGGGAGTTGGGTCCACGTAGTATACCTCAAGAACGTCGCCACCATCCTACTTCATTCTGGAATCTCCACCTCGTACACGGTTGTCAAAGTGGTTTTCGGTATCGACAGAGAGTATGCCCATATTCGATCCCGGTCTCTTTGCCAACCAATCGTTATTATAGCCGTGGTTATAACTTAAAAATAATATTTTATACTTCAAAAAAAAATATAATTTCAATCCAAATCTTTATCAAAATAAAGATTAAATCATTTCCAAATCATTTCAATATATTAAGATATAATACCTTTCCAAAACTTCCTTTCAAATCAATTTAATATATCAAAATCATATCTTTCCAAAACTTCATTACAAATCCTTTTAATATCAAAATATCATTTTCAAAGATAGTTTATACTTCCAAACCAAAACCATTTTATTTCAAAGCTTTATTCATTTCAGACATAATAGCATTTCTATTTCAACATATATTCACTTTACAAAATAGTTTATACTTTCAAAGTTATAACTCTTTCGAAACCAAAACATTTGAAATCATTACACTTTGAAGATCACAGCATTTCAAAATCATGCATTTGAAATCATCCTTTAATTCTTTACATTTTACAAATTTATTAAATTAAACTAAAATTTCATCTTTTCAACTTAATTTAATTCAAACCATCAGTTTCAACTCGATTCAGTTTTCTAACAAACCATTTCAAATCTTATCAATTTCAAAAATAGTTTTAATCCACAAAATATAGTATTCAATCTTTAATATATTTCAAAGCTTAGATATCCCACATTTCATAAATCCAATATCATTTAAATAAACTCCAATAATATTTACTTTAAATATTCATTTATCAAATAAATTAAATAAATCAGAAATCAAATATCATTTCAAATCCATTTCAAATATCAAATATTATTCAAAACATCATTCATTTTTATTTAAATACCATTTGAATCACAATCATTTTATTTAGAAATTAATTACCATTTTCAAACTTACATTTCGAAGGAGTTCATATTTAAAGATTAAATCTTTCCATTTACAACAATAAAGTCAATTCCTTATATTTAATAATTAAATATTAAATTTCCAAAACTTTCAATCTTTTTCCAAAGATTATTCTCATTAAAATTTAATAAAGCAAAAAAATACAGTTTCCGTAGCACTTATAAAATGCTAAGTAAAGTTATAGTTTAAAACAGTTCATTTAACAAAAGACAGCATTTTAATGCTGTAATAGATTTCCTTTATGTTTTCAAATAAACTTAAATGTTAAGATTAACCACTATAGCACGTACAAAGTGCTATAATAACCTTTATTTCAAATTAACTTTTAATTCATTTAAAACAACTACAGCATTTACAAAATGCTGCAATATCTTTTACATTACATTTAAAAATACTATCAAATCAAATTTAGAGTTTTAATTACCATTTCAAAAAAAATTAACTTTTTAATATAGATCATCTTAACTTATAAAATCATATATTTCACATTTAAAACATCATTTCAATACTCTATGTTTTTTATGATTTTATAAAGTTAAATTTCATCCGAAAGACAAATTTTAACATAATTTCTTATTTAAATTCAAGCATTGCATTCCATTTCTTTAAATTAAATTATTAACTTAACAATTAAGTTTAAATTTCCAAAATATAACTTATTACCCTCTATTTTACTTAACTAAAATTTCACTTTTAACAAAAATTCAAAATTTCTCAAAATAAGTTATATTTCAAAATTTAGCTCAAACATTCATTTATTTAACATTTTAACTTATTCAAAAATCATTGTTATTTATATAAAATCATTTAAAATACATTTTTAAATCAAAATATTTTATTTTCTTACTTTACATAATTTCCTTTTAAAAACAAGGCATAAATTCCAAAATTTACTTATAGTTCAAATTCTACTTCACCATTTACATAATTCATTATTTAATTTATAGAAAAACACTAATATATCTATAAAATTCATTTTTAATTACTTTAAATTAAAATATTATAAATTTTACATTTTAAAATATTTTTAAAACATTTCAGAAAAAAATATTATGTAAACCACGGGTCTGTATATGGTTTTCTAACCTAGGTCAAGTGGTACGGATATATATCATTTCAACCCGCAATTTACAAAAAAAAATCCGGGTTCTATCATTTCAAACCCGCAGTCCCAAGTAAAATAAATGAATTGAAAACAGCTTAGTCCTATCATTTCAGCCCATAACGATTTTCCATTATTCTAATGTATGTTCGGGTATGTATCATTTCAACCCATAGTGATTCTAGTCTACATGGAACTTGCAATGGTGATAACTGATATAAATAACAGAATAACATGAAATAACAGTAACATATGATATAACAGGTGTAATAACAGGTGTGAACATCATGTGTTAATAATATAGCAGTTATAACAGGATGATATGCATATACAAATTCAGGTGATGTCAGTTTATCAACTATATAAGTACATATTAGTCTGGTGAGATTAACTCACCAGTTCAAAACTAGAGATCGCCACCAAAGCAACAATACTGACAATATGAAGGCAAGATAGCACAGAGACAACTTAAGAGTGGAGAGCCAAAGAAAATTGCCTTGTTCAAACATTTAAACAAAACAATAGGATAGATATAAGTTTTCGACACAAATTATCACCAAATAATTCAAGGAATCAATACCCAAAACCATATCGAATGGTTTGCACTTGTTCTCAACTTCACATGGTTCAGTTAGTGATGGAATAAGCTCAGCTAAGGCAGGGACTAAGGGCCGGGTTTGGGTCCAAATAGGTCGGCCTAGGTGGGTTTGGAGATGGTGCATAAGTCTAGGTGCATAAACTTCAACAACAAGGCAAGAACAAGGCAACATACATCATTTCTTTGCTAAAGTTTGGCTCAGCCAGAAGCTATGAGGCACGGCCAGTGGGTCCAGGTGGTGGTGGTGATGTGGCAGAGGGCGGAGGTCAGGCCAGAGGTGGTGGTGGTGGTTGTGGGGTCTAGAGGTTGTAGAAGGAGATGGTGACTAAAGGTGATCGGCTAGGCAACATGTGATGGGTTTTAGTGGATTTTTGTGATGATCTATGCCTTGGTGTGGCTCGGCCTGAGGAGGAGGGGTACTAGGGTGGGTGATGGTTAGAGAAAGGGGTGGTGGTGGTCGGCCAAGGCCTGGAGTAGGAGGAGTGGAGCCATGAAGTAGAGAACATATGCAAAGATTCAATGGAAAACATAAAAAAAAAAAAAAAAACAAGAGAGAAGAGAAGATGTTTACCAAATTTTTGAACAACAAGGAGATGGGCATATTTTTTTGTTGAGAAATGTTTGTGGAAGTGTAATTCATGTGAAAATGAGGATGAGGCTGAAGAGAAATGAAGTATACGGCCAAAATCAATAAAGAGAGGAGTTGGGAAATTGAAAGGTCGGGAGGTGAAAAGCCATTGGAATTTCAATAGTTTAAAACCTTAAATTCCCTCTATATTATTTTAATTTTTATATAACTGAAATATATATATAAACTCAGATAAAATACGAAAATTTAGTAGATGAACAGAAATAAATAAATAAATTTTAATTATATATGATTTAATTAAATAAAACAGTAAAAATTGCAACTAGTCTTGAAAATATGAAAAATAAATGCAATGAACTTTGAAAAATTTGTATACACTTGAAAAATATTTATAAATAAAGATAAGAACACAAAATAAAAATGAATTCACAAAAATAAATAAATAAATTGAAATTAAAAAAAATTAAATGAAGAAAATAGCAGAAAATTGGAAACCAGGCTTAATAAATTGAAATAAATTTAAATAAACTTTAGAAAAATTATATTATCACTTTAAAAATAATAAAACACAAAACTGTACATATAATAACATATTAACACAAATTAAATAAAATATGACAAAGAAAATATAATTTATATAATTTAAAATAGACAAAATTGCAAAATAAATTAAATTATACTCAAAATTGAAATATACATAACTTTTGCAATTTAACTCCGTTTTCAACGAAACAAAAAGCAATGTTCAAGTTATTTCATCTATTTTCATAATAAAAGATAAAATTTAAGATTTAAAATAATTTAAATTTGAAGTTTAAAAGTCAAAGTTTGAACAGTTTGACCAGAAATTCACTTTACAGTAAAATATTCAAATTATACTAGTTTGAACTATAAATCACTTAATAATCAACATTTATATTTAAAAATAAAATGTTTGAAATAAAACAAATTTAAATTAATTTAAAAAATAAAATAAAGTCAAATTTAAATTATATGCAAAAATCTAGGGTTGTTACAAAAAGCAGCTCACCGGAAACTTTTCCCATTACTTTTCAAGGAGCAGATATCAAATGGTATAGAACTTACCGAATGGAAACCATCTATACTTGGGAATAATTTACTTGCGACTTTGTAGCCAAAATTTTCTATGTTCAAAGTTAAAACTATGGATTTTAGCTTACTAGTAACCATTAGACTAAAGCCAGGGGAACTACTTGGCGAATATTTGAACAAGTTTAACGCATAAGAATTAAGGGAAAAAAGTACAACTGATAGGGAAAAGCTTATAGCAGTTCGATCAGGGTTAATTGAAAAAACCCCATTATGCAAAGACCTTTATATGAATGGATGCAAAGATCTACAATATTTCTTTCTTTGAGCTTCGAAGTTTATTCAATTGGACGAGGTACACCACGCTAAGAAAGAATTCCATCGAGAATCCAAGGAATAGAAATATGATTTTAGGCTCCTTGACAAGAGGCCAAGGGAAAGTGAAAACTCGAAGGAAAGTCTAAGAAAGAAATCCAAAACAAATTGTTCGGTGTTGAATTATCTGCTTTCCCACATATTCGCCAGGATGAAAAGAAAAGAGAATTTTGCTACACCTCAGATGGTACGGAGCGCCCCAGAGTGGAATAAAGGCGGAAGTTACTGCAAGTACCATAAAGCAAATGGACATGAGACTAATGTGTGTCGTGTCCTGTCAGAGAAAATTCAAGGCATGATCAGGTCAGGACTCTTACAGGAGTTTGTCAAAGAAACCTAAATGTCAAATTATTCAAGCTGGGAAGAAAGCAATCCAGTAATTCCAAAATGCAAATTCTTATCAAATCATGAAATCTCACCGCATTAGTTCACCTATGGGCTTTTTCTATCTTTCTTATATCTTTTTAGTTCAATTTGTATTTCCATTCATACATAGATTTTGGTTGTGCATTGATCATGTCCTGATTAAAATTCGAGTGTTATTACTGGTAAAACAAAAATTGGTCTTAAGAATTCAAAAAATGCAAAAAGAATAACAAACATCCAGACTACTTGAAAAGGCGACTCAAACACAAGACATGAGGTAGTTGTCAATAAATCAACCAATGTAATACAAAGACCTTCTTCCATAAGATATCGGGACATCACCAACCATACATCAGCTTGAAAGGAAATCTATATATACCAACTCTATTTTTAGCAAATAATTTCAAAAGAAATTTCTCAAACGTATAACTTTTTAAGAAACTATGTTCAGTTACCACGTGAGCTGGGAGAAAACAAATACTTACCTATTCCAAAAGCTAATTTATGCAATCTATTTGGGACATCATATAGCATAATGACTGCACGTGAAAGAATTCAAACGAATCAGTTTGATGTTTCAAAGTTTACTAAAATTACAACTGGAGGAAATCCTATTCATACTTTTCAAGAAAAATTTCGAAAGCACAAAAAGGCTCAAACTAGAGAATCCTATTCTCAACTAAAAGACTGTTGGTTCATGAATCATGACCTCTTAGTCTCCTATTTGATATTTGAGTATCCACTATGAGAACAGCAAGAAATTTCTTGCAAAAGTCCACATTGAGAAAAAAAATCTTTTATCAAAAGGATTCATGAGTCTAAGCTATTTTCCAAAAAATAACCCTTTAATATATAAGAAGGGTTTAATTACAAAATTCTTTCCCTCAAAGGAGTCTCCATTTTAATTGGCCAAATATTATTTTCATACAAAAATACTCAAGCCTACGATGCTATTCAGTTGCACCTCCTAGAGGGAGGGACATAAGCTCACGATGCTATTTCATGGCACCTCTTAGAGGGAGGACATAAGCCTACATTGCTATTCTGTAGCATCTCCTAGAAGGAGAGATTGAATCCCTAACGTCAAAACCACCTCTTAGGGGATGGGTCAGGATAGTACCCATCAATAACCTTTTTGAGGAAGGTCGGCTCGGCATGTACAATATCCCTTTGAGATAAGGGAATCCCAATAGGAAGCTCATCAAACAGTGGACTACGATGTCCAAGCCTAAGATGAGGTTTTTCAAATAGTGGATTAAGATGTCCAAGCATCAGAAAAAGCACCAAGCAGATAAAGAAAGACAAAGATGTCTACAATGCAGAACAAAAGTCAAAACCCAGGATAATAAAGGGTCAAGGAAAGAATTCTATCTACTGTCTAAAATAGGAATGAAAGCTGGGGAATGGGTACCAACAAAGGCAAAAGGGATAAAGGTATCTGATGCCAAAATCTAGAACAGATAAAGAGACCAAAAACATATCCAAAAGTTACAATATATATATATATTAGCAAATCTTAGAACATCAAATGCATGAGAAATGATTTTTACATCAGAGTACCAAGGAACATGCATTCCAAAAAAAGAATATGAAACAAGAAAACAGATAAAATAAATCCACCACTGAATATCAAAAGCAAAGATCTATGCAAAAGTCAAAGGAGTGGAATGTATAATAAGTTCTTACACCAAAAATGGAAGTGACTCCATTCAAAGGTAGATTGAGTAAACCAACCTGTAAAAATAATGTATCCCTTTAAGATAGTAGAGTCCATATTATATATATACATGCACTAACAGTTTATTTGGATCATTGTACTATTAAACGGCCAAACAGTAATGTGGGACCATTATTCCGAGTAATTGTATGGCATTACAGAACTACTCGGCTCCAATATAACAATAATACTTCTAAATTATAGGCACTTTAGGAATCACACATTAATTAGATGTGTTATCAATAGACAAACTTATAATTTTCTGCATATTGGGTGAATTTAAAAATAGCTTATTCGTCAGATGAGATCCATATAAGATTTTGGTTGAATTATTGATTTTGTGAACTTTCAGATTCCTTATCTCTTTTCATGAAGATTTCGTATTGGGTTTTGTGAGGCTAGAATTTCCGCATTGGCTTTGATGATTATTTATGGATTTCATATTTAGGATTTCCTTGTTGGATTTTTGATGATTTCATATTGAATTTCTGATTTTGAGAATTCTGAAGTTTCTTATTAAATTTTATGATGGTTTATGGATTTCATATTTCAGATTTACTTGTTGGATTTTTGATGATTTCATATTGAACTTCTGCTTTCATAAGTTCTAGGTACCCTTATTGGATCTTCGATGATTTTTCGTCAAATTTTTTGGTTTTATGAATTTAAATATTGCTATTGAATTTTTTCCATTAATTTACGAACTCTATATTGGCTTCCTGAAGTTAGATTCAATATAAAACTTCTTGATATTGGTTGGACTCTCATTAAAGATAAAGGAACTAGATAAGACTGCCAAAGCAGGAAATTAATCCTCGAAGGCTGAAGAAGATAAAATTGGAGAATAAGGGATTGGGTGTATGCAATGGCCTTTTTGGGGCAGGCTATTTACTTAAATTGATAACAGCAAACCAGGTGACATCGTTTCATATATCTATAATTGTCATATAATTGACTAAATGCTCTACCAAATAAAATAACCAGATAATATCAATAATTATGAGGATACTCATCATGGTTTAACTTTAAGGATAAGATCCTTATAGAAGTTATTATTTGTCTTACAAGAAGAAAAATGGGAAGATTCTTTGGAATTTTCTTCCTAAAGAACAAAAGCTTCTTTCAAATGAGGTGGGGGGCAAAATGTTACCCATAAAATGTTCTTAGAAATAAAGCATGAAAGAGGGAGTTAAGAGGACATTTTGACAAAATAAATAGAAAGCCTTTGATGAGGCCGAAGGCCATCATCAAAAGTTGGCAAACAAGAGAGCTTTCAACAAGATCAGAAGCTACCTTTCGAAGATAATGGATAGCAGACACTTCACCTATTTGCACCAAACCATTCGAAATGCAATGGTTTCACTTAAATCATTCCTACCAGATGAGTATTCAACCAATTCAATAGTTTTGAAAGCGTGTATAGCCTTTCGAATCTGTAACGACCCGTAAAATTCGATAATTAAATTTCTTAATTTAAGAATATTTTGGTAACTTAATGTTGAAGGAAATAAAAATTTAGTGAATTATTAATGGAAATAATAATTTGGATAAGATTGGTAAGTTAATTTTAATAACTTGAAGGTAACAGTATAAAGTAAGTTAATTGTAGATAACTTGGATGTAATTCCAATAAGTGAAACAATGTAAATGCTAATTATATTCTTATTGTAATAAAAGAATGTTACCAAGATGAAATGATTAAATTGATTTGAAATCTTAATTGATATGTTCATTTATTTATAATGGGATATAAAAGGTAAATTAGTAATTTAAGATGTTAGCTTACTAATAAAATAATGTATAATGAACGAAAATGGAATGGATAAGTGTACGAACTAATGGTAACACTTATTGTAAGCTAATAAGTAAATTAAACCTAATAGTGCTAATTTGGGTTAATAATTAATAGGTTGAATGAAATGTCAATTAATGAATGATTAAAATTGTAAAGTATAATAATAGATGGTAATCGGTTGGGAAGAATAAAGATAACTAAATGTACTTTAATGAAAATTAATATAATAACGGAAAGTGTGGGTGTAAATTTAAAATGGAAACGAAAATTTTATTTATAAGATAGTAATTGGTGTAATAGAAAGCTAAACAAATTTATTGGGAATATTTAGTATAAATTGGATGTAGATTAATGTAATAACGTTAATGCAAGTTGATAAATAACTAATTTAGGGCAATCACTATTAATTGGAACCTATTGCAATAAATGGAATTAAATATTACATTAGTGAAGATTTAAGGTAATATTTGGTAATAAGGTATGGTTAGTGGTTTATGAATGAATTGATAATTAAAATTAAAGGTAGTGATGTTAATGTAAGTTGACTATAAACAAATTGAATGAAATTCAAATCAATACGTAATGTATGTAAAGTAATAAAATGGTATAAGAATAGAATTAAGGTAAACTCGTTAATTTATTTTAAAACCTTAATTTATGTGTTCAATTGATAGAAGTACACATCTAGTAAGGTAATATTTATTCAAATTAAGTTGTAGATAGGCGTATATTAGTGGAATGAAGTAAAATTAGCGTTATATATGGAATTATAACCTGGATTGATATGTAACGAACTTATAAATGCAATTAAAAGATAATAGGTGGCAATTAACATAGGTTATTTATTTATTTAATGTGTTAAATTAACTTTGGAAATCGATTTCAATAAACCTTAATTTAACGTTTTGTTAATGAAAATTTATGTAACAATTGATGAAATAAAGGATGGAACTAAGATAAATTAGTTAATTGGATTTTTAAATCTTAATTTATGGGTGAAATTGACAAATTTCAATATGATTGAATTATAGTGGTTATTACACAATAGGTGGAAATAAAATAGTTAATACGAATAAGGGTGAATTTGGAAGTATCAATGTAATAAAACGTAAACAAATGTTAAATATGTTTATAGGATAATGATTTTTGAATAATATGAATGGGATAATCATTAATTTATTTAATTAAATGGGATTATTTGAAATTTAATTTATAATTTCTGAATTTAATGAAATTGTGGTTAATACGAAAATAGATAAATTAACCAACTCTAAATTGACATTTAAATTTGGGTAAATTAGTGTAAATGATTTAGAAATTTAAAATGATGAAATTTGTTAATTATAGAGTTGAAATTGAAAATTTGATTTAATTTGTTAATTTATTATTTTAATTAATTAATATAAAAATAGCCATTTTGTCCACTGACTCGGATTTCAACGAAACCAGTTTCAACGGATCCGTAACATTGAATTATTGTAGGATTTCAAGTTTCGTAGCGATTGGACTTGTCGTTTGATCGTACGGACTAGAAACGCCTTGAAATCAATGAAATTGAAATCAACTGAAAAATATTGATTTTATCATAACTTCTTCATACGATGGAATCTGGACTTGAAACTTATTCCATCGTGTTTAAATATTTAAAAACATCTATTTTGATATACGGGTTGACCCAATTTCATTTTCGGAGTCAGAACGGGCTTTTTGGGCTACTTTGTCATAGCGCTTATATTCAACCCGATCCATCTATTCGTTTTCAACTTTGTCTATAAATACCCGGTTATAAACCCTAGCCTGTCCCTATTTCTCATTTGTATGTACGTACATTTCCACTATCTCTCCCCCTCAATGGAAGACAAACAAATTCTAGATCCAAACACAAATCAAATTTCAATCCAAATCGAAAAAATTCAAACTCCTCAGAAAAATTTGAAAAAAAAAATATGTCGTAGATCTTTTCGATACGAATCTACATCTGGTGTTTGTTTGTCGAAATTGTGCTTAATCAATCAGAAATCACGGTCAAAGTTGATTTGGGCATTTTTGATTGGAGAGTCAATCGGCGAAATTGACATGTGGGTATCGTAGAGGTCACTGCGTGGAGTTGATGGGTGGTAGTCTTGTGGCCTAGCTCAACCTGTGGCGGCGTTAATTCGCGTTTTAGGGTTTAAAAACCCTAATCGTGGGGTAGCGGCGCAACGCCCTAGGTGGCGATGGAGGACTGCGACTTTCAGGCTGAGTGTAGAGGCGAGCGAGGCGGCTTCGTGGGCGGTGGTGATGAGGCCGGTTGCGGCGTGCAGTGGCGGCCGTGGTTGGTCAAACGTTGAGGAAGATGGGTTCGGTTTTGTTCATGGTCGTCCTATAGCCGAGAATGCTGTGCGTGAGAGATGGAGAGCACCTTGCCGACGTGGCGTAAGTGAATGCTTTTGTTTTGTTGTTATTTTATTTTATTTTATTTTAATCTCTATTTCATTTGTTTTAACTATCGCATCTTTTACATACGGTGTCTGTTTCACGTGCGGTTTCCCCTCTAGATTCGTATTGGGATTCCGGGCATTTTGGTGCCGATTTGGACGGATTCTGAGACTGCTCAAATTTTGGGTTTAAATTGGATTTAAATTCAATTTAAATTCAAAAGGTGAGTGTTTTAACCCACTCACAACTTCTAAAATTTCTTATGTTTGTTAAACTAAATTTTGTTGTGATTGTGCATTTATTTATGATTTTTTTCATATATTTTAATCATCATCTCAGTTATTGCATTTATTTAAATTAAATGGTTATTTAATTTACTTTTGAATATAACATGCCAGTTAATCACCTGTTATATATTATCAGTTATATATTGATATTGATTGATTGTTTTGTATGATGATTGTGATGGATGGATGAATGGATGTTTTATTTATGTCATCATAATCTGCAAGTCGTTATGCATTTATTTTGACGGGATTGCAGTTTGAAATGATAAACAACCGCATTTTTATTTTAAATGGCGGATTGAAATGATAAATATCCATATCACTTGACCATAGGATAGAAAATTATATACAGGCACCGTGGTATATATATAAATATAATTATTTTGAAATGATTTTCTATGGTTTTGGAAAGAAATATACGGTTTAACAAATATTAAATTTGATGTTATATAAATATTATTATTATATATATAGCTAAATTCTTGAATTTAAGCTAAGGATAAAAATTGATTAATAAAAATGAGTTTAATAATAAAGTTTGATTTCTTTTATATAAAATGGTTAAGTATCGTTTTAAATTCTATTGTATATAGGGTTTATAATGACTCAATAAAATTAAGGTTGGAAGATAAATGTAAATTTGATTTGAATTAAAGTATTTAAGAATTATCCTCGAAAATTTTGATTTGAAATGTAAATAAATTAAGATTTAAAGGGTATGATTTCATAACTTGATTTTGTTTAGAGGATTTAAATGAATATCAAATAGATTTAAATGAATATTATCAAGTTAATTTGATTAAAAGAATATCCAGTTATTTGAAGTCTAAAAGCTTTACCAAAATGATATTTGATTTATTTAGTAAACATTTCAAATCTAAATAATAGTAGTTGAAATTGATATATATGAAATTATCAAAGAATAAGTTTTGTAATGGTGGAATAATTAAAGCTTTGAAATATATGGAAATTATATTGTTTTATTTGGGAATTTAAAATCCATATTGGAATTGATTAGTGAAGGCGAAGAAGCTATTTTACTATATAAAGTAATTAAATATTTAAACCATTTAAGTGGTGTAGTATGTTTCAAAGTTATAAAATTCAAAGTTTTATGTTTTGAAAGGCTATATTTCAAGTTTTCGTTTTGAAATATTATAACTTTGAAATTGCATCATTTTAGAAAAGGATATATTTGAAAATGATATCATATTGATTTGGTTTTAAAAGGGGAAATGATATCGTAATTTTATGGCTTGAAATGAATAATATATTCTGGTTTTGAAGTATAAATTATTTTGAAATGGCCACGGTGTTATAATAACGTTTGGGTTGTTAAAGAGACCGGGATCGGAAGTTGTCATACTCTCTGCCAACTTCGAGAACCACTTTAATAACCGTGTATGCGGTGGAGACTCCAGAATGAAGTAGGATGGTGGCGGCGTTTCCTTTGAGGTAAACACGTGGACCAGACTCCCGTGAGTTGGCATAAGGTGGCTAAAACAGGAGCGATTGACAGGCTAATGAGGTAGCTCCTTTGATCGGACATATCCCTTCGATATTATACTCTGACTTTTGGATTTATTCGGTGGCCAGTTTTGATTTTCCTTTTGGAGGTGTGGCTCGAGGTGGACGGTAGCTACGCGCTACGCGTTACCACCGTCCCGGAAGCGTAATTGGTATATATACCCTGGCATTGCCTAGTTGTGCATGTCGCCTACCCTTTCACGCCTTGTACGAGTTTCTATTTGTGTCGTACCTATGGAGTATCCTCTGGTAGCCTCCCGATCAGAAGGTATTACGGTACTGTATAGACTATTGGCATTATTACGTGTTAAGGTAGAAAATGTAGAGCCTTAACGCTGTTTAAAAGTAAGTTTATTTTACTAATAGACACTATTATAATAGCGAAATACTACTACATAATAAATAGTTAACGGATCCTTAGGAGATGTGAATCCCGAGCATCTCTTGAGTTATTGCACTCACGTTAGACACTAGATAGGAGATGTCAAATCTCGTAAACATCCCTGACGCCGTTCCACTCAAATTGTTTATTGTTGATTTAACTTATATAAGATATTTTAGTTCTGACTCGAGTGTTTTGTCCTTTCAATTTTCTCAGGCCAGTCCGAGCGTTTCAGGATTTGAAGATTTTATTCTAGAGGATGAAGACGATGATTGTAGTACTATTATCTACTATATTATTCCACTACACCATTTAATTCCGCTACATTAATTATTATTCTCTAGTATGTGTACTCTGATATGTATTATATAAGTAAATCAAATGTTCTGTAAACAGCTTCATGAACTGAATATTTGATTATTATATTTTATCGTTCCGCTGCAAGATTCTATTTTGTTTATTTCTTCCTTCTTTTTCTTATTTACCCCATAATAATCCGCCCTTCTGTATGGTTTAAGTCTGACGTATGTGGTTTATCGTCGATTTAAATCGTGCAAAATGGCGGGGCGTTACATCTGGTATCAGAGCTTTGGTTTAGTGATAAACCTTAGCTTTGTGGGGTTTGACCCTTTGTTAATAGGGTAGTAATACGCTATGATGAGTCGTTGAGTGTATATATATGAGAGAGCGTATATATTAGTGTTATAAAAAAGTTTTAATATTGTGTTAATCGTTCCATTTTGTATTTATAAATTCTGGTTGGTGCACGGGACGCTGTGACATTAATATGAATTTCTAAACACTTAATAGGACGGACCGACATAATATTTGGTTTTAATATATGGGAATGGAATAATTTTTCCTATTATATTTTCTATATATATAAGGAAATTTTTTATAAAGGTCATATTTGGTTGTATTATATTGGTTGTTAGGTAATGAAATTTATAAATAATAGTTGAAATAAGACTGAAATTAAAATAAAATGAAATTTGGAAATTTAGAACTTAAGTTCAGGGGTTTTGAAGATTTCTTTTGAATGATTTTGAAATATAATAGGAATATTGTTAGAAGTATTTTCTAAAATAAATATTTCTATATAATTTGAAAGAATTGTTTTAAAGAAGCTTTGAAAAGAAATAAGTTCTGTACTTCTCTCTCTATCGCTGGAAAATAACTTCAGTGATGGAGGCTGCATCATCGACGTTTATTTTCGAGTTTCGAAGTGGGAAGGCCACTGTAGTATTTTACTGCAGACTTATTTTGATAAAATATAAAAATTTCAAATTGTTTTAAATATAATTGGATATATGAATACATTTATCTATTATTTTAAAATGATTTGAGATTTAACCCGGTATTTAGTTCTTAAGTTTCCATTAATTAATAGTTTCAATTTTTGTAGTGAATTGGAACGTAGGTAATTAATAATTGAAACCTCTAAAGGAAATAGGATACTTAATTCTAAGTTATAAATTAAATAAAAATAAAATTTAAATTTGTAACATATAAAACAAAGGATATTATTATGGAACATTTAATTAATTAAAGGAATTGAGAAAAACTTGTATAACTTTCAATCACATTCTTAAAAAGCATATATATAACTTACCAAATATTAAAAGTTGGAATGTTTAATAAGAAAATGTAATGGAAAATTGTACAAGAAAAATTTATATAATGAAAGGGTTCAATGAATCACCTTAATAAATAAGAATTTGATGTTGTAGTGTTATAATCTTAAGTATAATTGAAATGCTACTAGTTTAATAGAAATGTAAGTAGTATAAATAAATGATAATAAATTTAAGTAAACGGTTGAAGCTATTATAAGTAAAATTAGTAGAAAAGATGAATGCATTAAATATGTGATTGTAGACTAAAATTAATGCATTAAGATGCTAAGTAAATGAAATTGAGAAATGAATGAATGTAAAGCAAATAAATAAATGAATGAAAATGAAAATTTGCAAGAAATAAATGTGAATTAAAAGAAATCATTAAATGAAAAAAAAGAGGAAATCAAACAACAAAGGTTATGAAATGAAATTAGTAAGGATGAACTTAATTTATTGTTTGGATTTGTTGTTTGTTTTGGTTTATGGTTGTTTGGGTAAGGATACTTTAAAATTGTTTGGATGAATGAATAATCTATTTAGTTTCACCAAAGACTGTTGAGTGAAGGGTACACTTAGTATTTTATTTTTCATTCCGTACAATTTAAAATTTGAACTCGAACAACTACTTGTTTGTTTGATATGAATGAATGTTTGATTTGTGTTGATTTTAAGGTGATGGTTGTATGCCTAGTTTGCAAGTGGTTGTTGGGTGTATTGATTTGTTTGTTTATGGTTGAAACAACTTTAATATTTCATTTATATAATTGTTAACCATTTTAGATTATATAAGTGAAATGCAGGTTATGCAAACAATTGCTACTACTTTTGGTTCCATAAAATAAGTCTTAATTGCCCGACGAATAGGTACGTTTTCGGATTACGGTTTATAGCGCTATTATATTATTTTTCCATTGTTGGGATATATATTATTGTGGAAATTATATGTTACATATTGTTATAATTGATATTATATTTTCTCCCGAGCCTCTCTGCCAAAATTTTCCGTAAATTTTGGACTTAGAATATGTTTGAAAATGTTTTCCAAACATCACTAATTTGAGTATAAAGGGATTTAATAGTTATAAATTGGTATATTTATTTAAATTAATTAGTTTTGTAAATTTATTTGTTTATAAATTTAATATTTTGAGTAAATATATTGATTTCTTAATTCTTATTTTCCCTTCCTTTTTCTTTTCGGGGACGAAAAGTTGTGAGTAAGGGAGAGTGTAACGACCCGTAAAATTCGATAATTAAATTTCTTAATTTAAGAAGATCTTGGTAACTTAATGTTGAAGGAAATAAAAATTTAGTGAATTATTAATGGAAATAATAATTTGGATAAGATGGTAAGTTAATTTTTAATAACTTGAATGTAACAGTATAAATGTAAGTTATTGTTAATAACTTGGATGTAATTCCAATAAGTGAAACAATATAAATGTTAACTATATTCTTATTGTAATAAAAGAATGTTACCAAGATGAAATGATTAAATTGATTCAAAATCTTAGTTAATATGTGCGTTTGTTTATAATGGGATATAAAACGTAAATTAATAATTTAAAATGTTAGCTTACTAATAAAATAATGTATAATGAATAGAAATGGAATGGGTAAGTGTATGAACTAATGGTAGCACTTATTGTAAGCTAATAAGTAAATTAAACATAGCAGTGCTAATTTAGGTTAATAATTAATAGGTTGAATGAAATGTCAATTAATGAATTGATTAAAATTGTAAAGTACAATAATAGATGGTAATCGGTTGGGAAGAATAAAAATAACTAAATGTACTTTAATGATAATTAATATAATAAAGGAAAGTGTGGGTGTAAATTTAAAAAGGAAATGAAAATTTTATTTATAAGATAGCAATTGGTGTAATAGAAAGCTAAATAAATTTATTGGGAATATTTAGTGTAAATTGGATGTAGATTAATGTAATAACGTTAATGCAAGTTGATAAATAACTAATTTAGCGCAATCACTATTAGTTGGAACCTATTGCAATAAATGGAATTAAATATTACATTAGTGAAGATTTAAGGTAATATTTGGTAATAAGGTATGGTTTGTGGTTTATGAATGAATTGATAATTAAAATTAAAGGTAGTGATGTTAATGTAAGTTGACTATAAACAAATTGAGTGAAATTCAAATCAATACGTAATGTATGTAAAGTAATAAAATGGTATTAGAATAGAATCAAGGTAAATTCATTAATTGATTTTCAAACCTTAATTTATGTGTTCAATTGATAGAAGTACACATTTAGAAAGGTAATATTTATTCAAATTAAGTTGTAGACAGGCGTATATTAATGGAATGAAATAAAATTAGCGTTATGTATGGAATTATAACCAGGATTGATATGTAACGAACTTATAAATGCAATTAAAAGCAAATATGTGGCAATTAACATAGGTTATTTATTTATTTAATGTGTCAAATTAACTTTGGTAATCGATTTCAATAAACCTTAATTTAATGTTTTGTTAATGAAAATTTATGTAACAATTGATGAAATATAGGATGGAACCAAGATAAATTAGTTAATTGGATTTTTAAATCTTAATTTATGGGTGAAATTGATAAATTTCAATATGATTGAATTATAGCGGTTATTACACAATATGTGGAAATAAAAAAGTTAATACGAATACGGGTTAAATTGGAAGTATCAATGTAATGAAACGTAAACAAATGTTAAATATGTTTATAGGATAATGATTGTTGAATAATATGAATGGGATAATCATTAATTTATTTAAATAAATGGGATTATTGGAAATTTAATTTATAATTTCTGAATTTAATGAAATTGTGGTTAATGCAAAAATTGATAGATTAATCAACTCTAAATTGACGTTTAGATTTGGGTAAATTAGTGTAAATGATTTAGAAATTTAAAAATGATGAAATTTTTTAATTATAGAGTTGAAATTGAAAATTTGATTTAATTTGTTAATTTATTATTTTAATTAATTAATATAAAAATAGCCATTTTGGCCACTGACTCGGATTTCGATGAAACCAGTTTCATCGGATCCCAGTGAATTATTGTAGGATTTCAAGTTTCGTAGCGATCGGACTTGTCGTTTGATCGTACGGACTAGAAACGCATTGAAATCAGTGAAATTGAAATCAATTTGAAAAATATTGATTTTATCGTAACTTCTTCATACGATGGAATTTGGACTTGAAACTTGTTCCATCGCGTTTAAAATATTTGAAAACATCTATTTTGATATATGGGTTGACTCAATTTCGTTCCGGAGTCAGAACGGGCTTTTTAGGCCATTTTGTCGTTAGCGCGTATATTCAAGCCGATTCATCTATTCGTTTTCAACTTTGCCTATAAATACCCGATTATAAACCCTAGCCTACCCCAATTTCTCATTTGTCTGTACGTACATTTTCACTATCTGTCCTCCTCAATGGCAGACAAACAAATTTTAGATCCAAACGCAAATCAAATTTCAATCCAAATCAAAAAAATTCAAACTCCTCAGAAAATTTGAAAATAATATGTGTCGTAGATCTTATCGAAACGAATCTATGTCTGGTCTTTGTTTGTCGAAATTGTGCTTCAATCAATCAGAAATCTCGGTCAAAGTTGATTTGGGCGTTTTTGATTGGAGGGTCAATCGGCGAAATTGACTTGTGGGTATCGTAGAGGTCACTGCGTGGAGTCGATGGGTGGTGGTCTTATGGCCTAGCTCAACCTGTGGCAGGGTTAATTTGCGTTTTAGGGTTTAAAACCCCTAACCGTGGGGTGGCGGCGCATGCCATAGGTGCCGACGAAGGACTGCAACTTTCAGGCCGAGTGTAGAGGCGAGCGAGGCGGGTTCATAGGCGGTGGTGACGAGGCCGGTCGCTGCGTGTTGTGGCGGCCGTGGTTGGTCAAACGTTGAGGAAGATGGGTTTGGTTTTGTTCATAGTCGTCCTGTAGCCGAGAGTGCTATGCGTGAGAGATGAAGAGCACCTTGCCGACGCGGCGTAAGTGAATGCTTTTGTTTTGTTGCTATTTTATTTTATTTTAATCTCTATTTCATTTGTTTTAACTATCGCATCTTTTACATACGGTGTCCGTTTCACGTGCGGTTTTCTTCGCTAGGTTTGTATTGGGAATCCAGACATTTTGGCGCTGGTTTGTATGGATTTTGAGACTGTTCAAATTTTTGGTTTAAATTGGATTTAAATTCAATTTAAATTCAAAAGGTGAGTGTTTTAACCCACTCACAACTTCTAAAATTTCTTATGTTTGTTAAATTAAATTTTGTTGTGATTATGCATTTATTTATGTTTTTTTCGTATATTTTAATCATCATCTCAGTTATTGTATTTATTTAAATTAAATCGTTTTTTAATTTATTTTTTAATATAACTGCCACTTAATTACCTGTTATATATTATCAGTTATATATTGATATTGATTGTTTGTTTTATATGATGATTGTGATGGATGTATGATTTTATGATGGATGAACGGATGTTTTATTTATATCATCATAATCTGCAAGTTGTTATGCATTTATTTTGATTCAGGATTGCGGTTTGAAATGATATACAACCGCATTTTTATTTTAAATTGCCGATTGAAATTATAAATATCTGTATCACTTGACCATAGGATAGAAAATTATATACAGGCACCGCGATGTGTATATCAAAATTATTTTGAAATGATTTTCTTTGGTTTTGGAAAGAAATATACGGTTTAATAAATATTAATTTTTGATGTTATATAAATATTATTTTATATATATAGTTAAATTCTTGAATTTAAGCTATGTATAAAAATTGATTAATAAAAATGAGTTTAATAATAAAGTTTGATTTCTTTTATATAAAATGGTTAAGTATCTTTTTAAATTCTATTGTATATAGGGTTTATAATGACTCAAATAAAATTAAGGTTGGAAGATAAATGTGAATTTGATTTGAATTAAAGTATTTAAGAATTATCCTCAAAATTTTTGATTTGAAATGTAAATAAATTGAGATTTAAAGGGTATGATTTCATAACTTGATTTTGTTTAGAGGATTTAAATGAATATCAAATTGACTTAAATGAATATTATCAAGTTAGTTTAATTAAAAGAATATCCAGTTATTTGAAGTCTAAAGGTTTTACAAAAACGATATTTGATTTATTTAATAAACATTTCAAATCTAAATAATAGTAGTTGAAATTGATATATATGAAATTATCAAAGAATAAGTTTTGAAATGGTGTAATAGTTAAAGCTTTGAAATATATGGAGATTATATTGTTTTATTTGGAAATTTAAAATCCATATTGGAACTGATTTGTGAAGGCGAAGAAGCTATTTTACTATATAAAGTAATTAAATATTTAAACCATTTAAGTAGTGTAGTATGTTTCAAAGTTATAAAATTCAAAGTTTTATGTTTTGAAAGGCTATATTTCAAGTTTTGTTTCAAAATATTATAACTTTGAAATGTTATAGTTTTAGAAAAGGATATATTTGAAAATGATATCATATTGATTTGGTTTCAAAAATGGAAATGATATCATAATTATCTGGTTTGAAATGAATAATATATTCTGGTTTTGAAGTATAAATTATTTAGAAACGACCGCGGTGTTATAATAACGTTGGGTTGTTAAAGAGACCGGGAGCGGAGGTTGTCATACTCTCTACCAACTCCAAAAACCACTTTAACAACCGTGTACGTGGTGGAGATTACAGAATGAAGTAGGATGGTGGCGGCGTTTCCTTTTAGGCAAATACGTGGGCCCGACTCCCGTGAGTTGGCATAAGGTGGCTAAAATAGGAGCGATTGACGGGCTAATGAGGTAGCTCCTTTGATCGGACACATCCCTTCGATATTTTACTCTGACTTTTGGATTTATTCGGTGGCCACTTTTGATTTTCTTTTTGGGGGTATGGCACGTGGGGGGCGATAGCTGCGCGCTGCGCGTTACCACCGGCCAGGAAGCGTAACTGGTATATCTATCCTGGCATTGCCTAGTTGTGTCGTGTCACCTACACTATCACGCCTTATACAAGTTTCTATTTGTGTCATACCTATAGAGTATCCTCTGGTAGCCTCCCGATCAGGAGGTATTACGGTACTGTATAGACTATTGGCATTATTACGTGTTAAGGTGGAAAATGTAAAGCCTTAACGCTATTCAAAAGTAAGTTTATTTTACTAATAGACACTATTATAATAGCGAAATATTACTACATAGTAAATAGTTTAACGGATCCTTAGGAGATGTGAATCTCGAGCATCTCTTGAGTTACTGCACTCACGTTAGACACTGGATAGGAGATGTCAAATCCCGTAAACATCTCTGACGCCATTTCACTCATATTGTTTATTGTTGATTTAACTTACATAAGATATTTTAGTTCTGACTCGAGTTTTTTGTCCTTTCAATTCTCTCAGGTTTGTCCGAGCTTTTCAGAATTTGAAGATTTTATTCTGGAGGACGAAGACGAGGATTGTAGTACTATTATTATTCCACCACACACACAGAAGGACGAAGATATTCTATTTTGTTTATTTCTTCCTTCTTTTTCTCATTTACCCCATAACAATCCGTCCTTCTGTGTGTGTGGTATATCGTCGATTTAAATCGTGCAAAAAGGCAGGGCGTTACAGAATCGGTTAGGGAAAATGTTACTCTAGAAAATCCAACTTTCAATTGGGTCAAAAGGTCCTTCAACAAAGACTAAGAAAGAGAGGTTCAAACCAAACCTTTCGAAGGAGTCAAAGGGATGTAGTCATCAAAGTCTAAACAGCTTCAAAATCTTTCGAAGGGGTCGAAAGGTTCCATCTCATAGTACCTAGGGAGTTCTAACCTTTTGAAGAAGAGGAAGAAGTCAAAGCAAGCAGTAGCAACCACATGGAGACCTTTTTGAAAGAATAGCAAAGTTTTCGAACTAGTTAAGACACATCTAGATACCTTTTGATAACGTCGAAAGGTTCTATGAAGAAGGAAACACTCAGATGTCAGTAAAAAATGAAGCACAACCTTTCGATTACATTAGAGGGAGGCACAGTTCTCGACAACGTTCAAGTGAAAAGCAACCTTCCGACAAGGTCGAAGGGTTCACAACAGTATAAAAAAGGAAAACTTTTCGATAATACCAATAGGTTCATAAAGACATCAGAAAAGCAACCTTTCATCACAGTCGAAAGGTTCACGAAGGCATTAGAAATGCAAACCTTTCGACGTTGTCGAAAGGTTCATCACGGCATATAAGGGGAAAACTTTCGACAAAGATGAAAGGTTCATAGCTGCACATAAAAGGAGGACATTCCGACATGGTTGGGAGCATAGAGTCAAAAGAGGGGCCGCCTGCATCTATAAATAAGACCCAAGGTGTCATGTTTAGGGGATTCGAACATTTTCATTCTATTTTTGTATCTTCTTAGTCAAATATATTGTAACCCTAATTGGATGCTAATTTGGAGATCTAATAAGGTGAAGCTTTTTCTTGGATAAAGAGTTCAAACTCATAAAAAGGTTCTTGTCGACAAGGTCGACAACACTTCTGTTACAAATAACTACTGCAACCTTTTGAAGCAATTAACCCTCTGATCTGAACCTTTCGGCAAGGTTAACAATACAACTGGTTCAAACATCTACTGTAACCTTCCAAAGTTATTAATTCTAAGGCCTAAACCTTTCGACAAGTTTGAATCCTACTCCACATAATTGACCTATCCTTTCGACATAGTTGAAACCTGCTTCATATCCACTAGGGTATATCATTTCCATCTTAAACCTAAGGAAAGCCACCACCTAACCCTTCGACAAGATTAGAGCCTACTTTATAGGACTTAAAGCAGTGAATCTTGACCTAATCGAAAGGTAAATCTTTGTAAGTATCTCAAACAAGCTCAACTAGGTTGGAAGGTTATTCAATTTAAAGACAAAACCTTTCGAAGATGTTGAAAGGTCTGAATCAAGAATTATTCGTAAATAAAGCATGGTTTCAAGGCACTTCTCAAGGGATTTTCGCTCACTGTTCTTATAATAGATTATCAATCTTTCTCAGTATTACTTTGGGGTGTTGAAAAGAATTCTTTCTAATGACATGTTATCAAATGAAATATATTTCCATAAATCATGTCTTCAAATGGCATAAAATTTTCAAAAATCATTTCATGCAATTGCCTTTAAACTACATCGATATCGTATATCAAAGGAGAAAATATAACTTTTAGAAATACATTAAAATAATTACAAAAAACATCCAAACATCAAATAAATAACAATTAATATTTCCCAAATATCAATTAATCTAATCAGTTTACATTCAATAAATTAATTAAATCAAGTGGTCTTTTAGAGAATTCATCATTACGGTTGTGCAGCTTAAAGGTGAAAATTAATCAGTGATCAATATTTAACTATTTGAATATTAACATTCACATGTAACTTAGCAGTTGGTGTGACATTTTGACCAAATTTATGGCTTACACATCTTTTGGTAGAATCCAGTTTTCCTTATTATAAGCGGTGCCCAATAAAGACAATTATTTACACCAATTCTCTTCGTCAAAACTATGTCACATTCGAACTTATGGAATTAGGTAATAGTCAAAATTCCAATATCGTCCACATTCAACTATATAGTCTAAACACAAAGTCCTTGGTTCAACAATAACAATTATTATTAACTGAAATGCTCTAGCTAAAGACTTTGACTTTGAGTTGACTTTAGTTGACCGTGATACTAATCTCATATAACTAAGGAGAGGAACCATCCTTTGAACAGTGTTTCACTTCCAATGCTTCCACTCGACCCAACTATAGTTATTCGATGGACGTCGTGCCACGAACTATAATCAAAGCAGTGCTTCCACATTAAAGATCAATAGTAGAGAACTGTGTAAATTAGCCACATTGATATTCTCTGTTTGGCCTTAGTTATATTAACTAATAGAAAACTATCGAGTGAGTCATTCCATAGTCATTCAATAACTATTATTACATAAAACCTTAGCGCCTCCAGCATTCATGAGTAATACACTACCCAACATTAGATGAATGTTATATACTCTAGTCTCAATAGATACATTAATATCTAGTTTTAATGTATCTTGACTAAGAACATTTAAAATGGTATGTTTGTTTCATTGTGATAAATTACTCAGGGTTATAACGTCTATCACAAAACATACCATTTATGGATTTTCTATTAAATATACTTTTATTTAAATTGATTAGTTGATACAACCACATTTTATCAAGTATATAATAGAAAGAAAATACCTTTATTTCGAACGAGATTGGTCTACGAGTTAGATATATGTAACAAATTAAATAATTTCCCCTAGGACATATCCTTAGCTCTATATAATGGGATAGTGCTTCCCATTATATCTAATAGATTTAGCGTCGATGTGGTTTAGACAGCTAGAGAACATGGCCATAAGCACATGGATCGATTTGGTGAATATATTGTTCAGACAGTTTAGAGTTCATATCTCTCGACCAAAGAATGTGATGACACTGTCGAGCATGCAATAAAGGCCCAGAGAGACTCTGAGAAGCTACTTGAAAAGATTCAATGCGGTAGCAGCTGTAGTCGATAAGTTAGATCTGTCAATAATCTTAAAGGCGACAGTGTTTGAAATCTTGAGAAAAACCGACTTAAAGATTGCTTTAGGAAGGGATCCACTGATGGATCTAGAGGAAATCTACAATAAAGATGAGAGATATTTGCATCAGGAAGACAGTTGAAGCTAAGGATGCGGAAATTAATGTTGTGAATGACAAAGGACTGTCTGGAGCAGGAAACGGAAAAGACAAAGGAAAAAGAAGAGCTAATGATGACTTTGGGAAACCGAAACAAAAAAGGAGGAAGCCAAAACTATCCTCATACAATGATTTAACAGAGGCCCCGAAGAGGGTCTATCTAGACATTAAGGCCAGATCCCCTATCAAAATCCAACTAGAAGGGAACCTATTGATCATAAGAAATGGTCTAGAAAGTCTTACATCGTCCATGAGCTGGAGGGACATGAAACGAACGAACGTTAACACCAACATGATCTGATGTAGAAAATGGTTTAGAGCAAATAGCTGAAGTAGTATTTGAGGAACCAAACTATAATGGTGTGGTCCAAGCAACCACTATTTGCAATAAATGCATCAAGGAACAACCAGGGGTCTGGTTCGAGGCATGAAATCCCATGATTTGTATGGTCGGGAGTCAAATTTAGTCGTTTGCTTTGCTTTTTCTTGCTTTGAATAATTCGAATAATAATGACCTCAGACCGCTTACATGTGTACAATGCCTATACTAATCTCTAGGAACGCTTTGAACTGGATGTCTAGGATGATTATTTAGGGCCATAATAACCTCGAACTGCTTACACGAGTATGAGACCTATATTGTCCTTAGGCACACTTTGAGTCAGATGTCTTTGATGGATAATTAGGATTTCTTCTTATTTTCCTTGATTTGAACATTTTACTTTTGAAAAATCCACATAGAATATGATGAATGATATTGATCGCTTTAAGTCTTCTCCAGAGAGACGGGATCGAAATGTAGGTGCAATCCCCTTGTTAACGTAAAAATCAGACGCTAACACCCCGGTGTATGTACAGTGAGTGTGAAAGCACCACCCGTCAATACAGGAATTAGAAATAAGCAGAAATTAACAGTAAAGCGATAAAAGACACAGTTTTTATAGTGGTTCAGCTTATTGTCAAGCCTACATCCACTTTATATCTCTTTAGTGCTGATTCAAGTACAACTTATACAACTTTCTTCAATTACAACACACTTTAGACTAGTAGCTCAAACTTCGATGAAGAATGATCTTTTGAATTCATGTCGAATGATGTAGATTCCCTCTTTAAGTTTGTCGTAATGTCCTTAGTGTTTGGAGTGCTTGAAGTACTGTTCGAGTTGAGAAAATGGCAGAGTGTCCGTGCCTTGAAGAATGATCCAAAAGTCCCCTCTATGTTGGAGCTTAGGCCGTATTTATAGGGAATTCTGGACAAGCCTTAAGTCGTGAGCGACTTAAAGTAAGTCGTAGGTCGTAGGTTATGACCTAAGATAGGTCATAAGTCGTCAGCAAGTTAAGGGGATGTGGGTTACGACCTAACTGGTTCACACCTGGCCATCTGAACTAACTAGTAGGTTCTAGCGACGTAACGGAAAGCGGCATGGTTCAATCACCAAGTGCTAAGTCGTAGACGACTTAAATTAGGTCGTGAAAGCACTAGGTCGCTGCCGCTTTATCTCTTTAAGTCGCGTAGTACTTAGGTCGTTAAGTAGTCCACTTCTTAAGTTGTTGGGTCGTCCACTTCTTAAGTCGTTAGGTCGTGATACCTTTAAGTCGCTACTTCACTTCCGCAGTTAGGTCGCTGGTCTTCTTAGGTCGCAAGGTACTTAAGTCGTTGAGTCGCTGGCCCATTAAGTCGTTAGGCTCTTCAACCCATTGGGCCGCTAGATCCAATTAGCTACTGGGTCGCTCCATACTATAGGTCGTTAGGTCGCTCATGTGCTCAAGTCGCCAAGTCTCTTTACCATGATAAGCCCATTAGGCTGTTAGGTCGCTCTGTAGGCTTAAGTCGCTAGGTTGCTTCACTTCATTAGTCCTTAGGTCGCTCTCAAAAGAGGAGTTAACACTTGCCCTTTGAAGTACATGTCTATGCTATAGGTCGTGTGCTTCGATCTAGTTCTGGTAGGTCGTGAGCGACCCAAGAGTCTTCCTACCTCACCCGCCCATTCGCCTCCTTTTCTTGACCCCATATAAAATGCAAACCCGTTTCTTCCTCCTTACATAATTACCTTGTCAATCTTTTCTGCCATTATCGATTTTTTCGAGCTTCCAGAGACGAATTCACTTCATCCTGTCGTTGATTTGACTTTACCATCACATCGTGTAAGTAAACTTGATCTTTCTCCAACCCACAGTTACCGTAGAACCACAAATTCCAATCGTCTAACCCCGGACCAACTTCATACGTTTCGCTTCACTTTTGAATCAAGTTGCAATTGATTTCATTTGCCATTAACCGTGTTGTCATTGCGATTCTTAAGAGCATAGGAGCGCGCATTATCCATGATGGATCGGAGTTAATTTGAATTAGCGTTGGGTGATTTGGTGGTATGGATAGATAGATAACGGGTTTCGCTGAGAAGATGGTGGATTTTTGTGTTTCAGATCAACTGGTTAGCAAGTTTGGGAGAAGTGAAAAGATCCTTAACGGGTTAATGGATTTTTGGTTGTGTCGCCGTATCTCTGGTGAGACAAGGAATGCGGGCACGCGGCAGCGGATGACTAGAGTGCGAGACTTAGGACTTCTTGATGTAAAATAGCTCGGCAGTTCTGAAATACCATTAGAGCGACTTACTAATTCGCGGCCCAACTTACTCGCGACTCAACGTGCTTGCGACCTACAATACTTGCGACTTATCATGTGTGCGACTTAGGTTTTAGGTCGCGGCCGAGCTTGGACTTGAGCAATTTTGCGATATTTTGACTAGAAGCTTTATTCTTTAACATGCATCACAACCTTAACTCGCCGGCGGATGATAATGAACTTTTTGACTTAAAAAGAATGACTTAATGGAACTTCGTCTTATATTAAGTTGCTTAAACTTGTTTTTTTGCAAAAATTTGATAGTACTTAATTTGAATCTCCAACTTGAACAGCTAGAGTGAACTGCCTGAACTCTGTTGCACTTCTTTACAGATTATACTAACTTGCAAGCTAAGAACCTGTTAAATACAACATTTGCAGAAAATGGGACGAATATACTGCCACTGATTGCCCACATCGAATGACAGATTAGTCGATAAAATATAATCAACTTAAAGAAATTATATGAAATGCTGTGAACCAACAAATTCAAGTGAAGTAGTAAAGCAATATTAATCAACTAAAGTCGATTTGTTTGCATCAATACTGCACCTGCATTTGGACTTAAGGCAATAAGACCTGAAATTTTACACTTGTCATATGTTTATTAATTTTAATTCAGTTATACTTTCTCGTCACTTTGTTAGTTTTACACAACACTTCACACATTTAGGAAACGTGCACCTTCACATTTGAATATCCAGTTCCTTGTGTAGAATGTCTTCTCAAGAAGAGATAATCGAGCAACCTAAAGGAGCCTTCCCAATAGCTGACCCATTGGTCGATCCTCCGGAGAGAACTCCAACTACCTTGAGTCAGCGGGTATTCAATCAATTACGTTTTCAATTTGGGATTGCCGAAGCAGATGCTAGACTTCCTGGCCTGAATGATACTGCTGACAGGCCACCTCTCAGTTTTGTTGCCGTCAACCGTCAGATGTGCCTTTGTGGTGCCATTCCCCCTTTCAATGAATTTCTTCATCAACTCCTTTTCTGGCTAACCATCTCTCCCTTTCAACTACATCCCAATGGCTACGCCATCCTGATGGGATTATGTGTTTTATTCAGGAGACACTTAACCGTCTTCCGAGCTTCGAAGAAATTTTCTACTTATGCACGTTCGCGAAGAATAAAGACCACCCCTCCTTTATATTTGTGAGAAGTGCCAGAAATCGTAAACTTATTACTGATCTTTCCGAAAGTGCTCACGGCTTTCTGAATCAATTCTTCTTTGTCCGCTATCCTCTAGGGTTTTATGCCATCTGGAGAAAAGGAAGTGAGATTGCTCATCCCCGTTTCTCCGTTTCAGCTTTTAAAGATTTGAATTGCTAAGTGCTAACTTCATTCTTTTCTTTCACAGCACTTCCTCCTCCCTCTAGAAATCCCAGTCACAAGGCAACCTTTGATAGATTAGGTGTCGTGCCGGCTGAAGAAAGAAGTATTAAGGTTTTGCTGAGAGATGAACTTCTGCACCAGTATGAGCTTTTGCACTCTTCTCGCTCCACTCAACCTCACGAAGTTCCCGATTCTCCGGCCAAATCGCCAGATGCCCCCGTTTCAGCTGAGGAACCTATACTGAAGGAACCTACTTCCAAAGCTTTGCTGGTGAAGTGCTCTACTTCTACTGATATTGCGGGGCCATCTGACAAGCTTACACTTGCCCCGATCATCGAAGAGTAAGAGCCTTTTCATCATTCAGGGAAATCCGGTGATGAGGGAACTGAGAGAGCGAGTCCTGCCAAGCAGAGTGGGGATGACATTTTTGAAGGGTTGAGCGATCTGATGATCACTTCACAAGAGCTCTTTAAAGACGACCCTGTTTCTGCTAGAGTTACCTCTTCAGCAGTCGAAACAACATCCACTTTACAATAGACTCTGTCAGCTCAAGAGTTGACGTTAGCTATAAAACCCATCATTTCCCCGCAACCGAGGAGTGGTTCGTAGTTTGACGTGCGTAGTTTTCACGTTACAGACACTTAGGATTTTAGCATTCTTATGCACTTACATGCACTTTACTTCAAAGATTCTCAAGCTTTGCCTCTTTTCCATTTTCAGGTCTTTCCATTGGGCGACGCTCTTATTATGACGACTTTCAGAACTACGGGAGACGCGACTCTTTTGATCCCAAGAGATATCTTCCTTCTTATAGGGAGACTGATGAAGAAAGAGCCGCACGAAAAGCTCGTGAAAGGCGTGCCCACGAAGAACGCCATGAAAGACGGGACGAGTGACACGATTCTTCCCAGAGGGGAGATGATTCTCATAAATGAAAGTCCCATGACGACAAGGGGAAAAGTCAGATTGCCGAAGATGTGAGTAAAAGAGCCAAACATGGTGAAAAACCAGCATCCGATATTTCCGAACAACCTGCTGCTCCTGTACTGCCTCAATCTCCTGCCCTGGCACGTACTGATATTCAAACAATCATTAGAAGGCCCCCATATCAAGTTGGTCCAGGCCCAGCTACTCTTCAGAGTCGATTCCCGAACTGGTGCCTGAAAGGAGTGCGCTTTGATCTTGACCTGGTCCCGATCGATAAGCAGGCTATGCTGCGCAACCTCGATGCTGCCAAACTTGATATTGAGAGAATGTCAAGTTGGCAAAAGCTTGTCGATGAGCTCCAAAGGGTAAATCGCGTGAATCTTAAAGCCGTGTTAACAATGGAAAACGACAAATCTAAGTGGCAGAAGATTGTTGAGCAACATGACACGGAAATGAGAAGCATTGCTACTTATAACAAAAAGCTCGAAGCGGAAGTTGAAAAACTTAAAGAAGAGCTTGCCACTTCCTCCACTTCTTATTCGCAAAGGGGGCAAGTGCTTCAACAACAAGTGCGAGATGCTCATGCCGCTCAAAGAGATGCCGAAGATAAGCTTGACGAGCAAAAAAGAATTAATGAGGGCCATATTGCAGACATCGTGGGGCTGCGAAAGAAGACTAGCTCTCAGGACGTGGAGATCGAAATGCTAAAACTTCAACTCTCTAAAGCTGAAAGAGAGCGTGATGAGGCTGTTGCCGGCAAAATTGCAGCTGAAGAGTCTCATGAGGCAACGAAGGCCAATATCAGCTCAACACTGTTTGACTTCTACTTGCATAGCGTCCTGGGGCATGGTAGTCTCTCCTTTCTAGGCCCCAAATATGAAATAACTCTGGCCGAAGTGTGGGAGGCCATACTTGACATGTCTGGCAGTGCTGGCTATGCTAAGGCGGATCTAGAGGCCAACTATCTTGATGGCAATGCACGTGCCGCTCTTGCTAGGGGAAAGGAGCAACTTGTCAAAAAGAGAGCCGGAATGACAGAAGGAGAACATGTAGGGAAGGCAGCTTTAACCGACCCAGCTCAACCTTCGGTTTCGGCCGATATCGACATTGTTGGTTCCGGTTCCCATTCTCCGCCTCCTACTAAAGCCATCACTGAGGGTGCAACTGCTCACAATGGAGATGAGAGTCAAGAGAGCGGTGACGCATGGGGCTTTGCAGTTGACATAGTAAAGCCTGCTTCGCCGGGTAACCTTACTGATGATCTTGCTCAAGAGGACTGCTCGTTCGCTTCACTTGAGTTTGATGAACTTCTTGATTATTTTTTAAATCTCAACACGCCACTAACTCCTCTCTTTTAGAGAGATACTGATTTAACTTCTTTTCATATGTAGAGAAAGTACCGAGCATTGTTCAGACTTCCCCTCCTCCAGTTATTCCTCCTCCGTCTCTTCAGGTCACTCCTCCTTCTGCCTCTCAACCGGGATCACAAGAGGAGCAAATAGAAGCTCTCTAAGACTTGAACGATCTCATTGCTTCACAAGAACATAGGGGAGAAGAAACTGAAGAGGGCGAAAAGACTCTGGAGCTAACTGGTTCTGACGATATGCCGTTAACCACACTTTTCACTCCAGGAAGCGGGTCTTCTTCTAAGAAGAAGGGGAAAAGTGGAGTTTCAAAGAAGAAGAAGGAATCTTCAGCTGGCGAGGAAAAAGCAGAAGAAAGTCCAATTGTGCCCCTTTCTCCTTCGTCCCCTACTCCTACAAGCTGGCCTAAGAAGTTGACCATCCGGCCAGGCGCAGGCTCAAAAGGTGGAAGGAAGAAGAAATGATGGCTTTGGTTCTGTGTTTTTTATCTCGCTTTTTGCTTTTTGCTTGTATATAAGCTTGTGTTGACCGGAAATTATGCGGGTACCGGTCCCCGCCTTCTTTCATTTTGAAACCTGCACATGTATGTAAAAATTTTATAGTATGGAATAAAATGATTCTTTTACTTGTACAAACTTCTGTCTGTACTTGAGAATGCATTTATTATTCTTCTTTTTTATACAGGTTTCTTTATTTTCCCTGTGTGATGTTGCAGTAAACCTATGGTATGTTGCTTGAGCATTGTTTTTATTTTTGCAACGACTATATTATATTGCCCCCATACCATGGTTTATTGCAATCTCTTTCACATTGGAAAATTTTCGGAGAACAGCTCTTCTGTTTCGAGAAGACTTGTACTCTTCCTTTAGAGAACAACTTTTCCATTTGAAGGAAGTTTGCATTTGTACTTTATAGGATAATATTTCCGTTTTAAGGAAATATTTTTCTGATTTAGTAGAATGCGCCTCGTATTGGAGAAGTCTTCTCTCTCTTTTTTTTGTCGCGAAGTTTTTACACTTCTCTTTTGGAAAAAGTCACTTTTGCTTTGGCAAGTGAATTTTACTTCATAGTACAGTGGGCCTCCGAAAAAGGGCTTCGACCTGCTTGTGCCTCCGAAGAGGGCTTTTTGTTTGATTGTGCCTCCGCAAAGAGGTCTTTTTTGTTTGATTATGCTTCTGGGAAGAGGTCTTTTTGTTTCTGCCTTTTGGGAGAGACTTTTATCTTTTCCCTGTTCGCTGGGAAGCGGGCCTCCGTAGAGGGCTTTTCACATTTCGACTCGTGTAAAGTTTTATTTCAGATCACGGTGAAATGTGTGCCTCTGAGTAGGGCTTTTGCTTGGAAGTTTGGAGTTTCCTTCTCTCAGTTGGATGGATTCACGGGGCGGACACGAGTGTTCTGTACCACCGATCAGTCCACAACTTTCTGTCGAGAAAGAGCTCTCTTTTTCTGGCGAGGCCCGTTAGAGGTCTTTTAGCATTTCAACTATGGTGAAATGGGCCTCCGAAGAGGGCTTTTCACATTCCATCACTTGTGAAGTTTTATTTCAAATCTCGGTGGAATGCGTGCCTCCGAGTATGCCTGGAAGTTTCTTCCTCATGGTTGGCTGGATTCACGGGGCGGACGCAAGTTACTTGGACGTTTATTTGCCAGACTGTCTCAGCTAGTGAACAAGCGCCTTGCCTTCTACTTTGGAAGGTGCCTCCGATCATCCCATGGATTCACAGGGCGGACGCAAGTTACTTGGACGCTTTTCTGCGCAAACTGTCTCAGCTAGTGAACAAGCGCCTTGCCTTCCAGTTGGGAAGGTTCTCCCGGTCATTCTATACCAATCTTTTTTGTTGAGAAAGAAAACTTTCGTTTTCTGGCATGCCCCGTTCGAGGTCTTTATCCTCCGAAGAGTTGTGCCTCCGAAGAGGGCTTGTACCTCCGAAGGGGTCTTTGGCTGTTTGATGCTTTCTCGCCCATGTCTCTTTGCCATTTATTCATATCGGCGATCCCCGTTATCTTTTCCAAACACACCTCCCTTTCTATTGCCAGTAATTTCCTTTATCCAAAGAAGTGTACTTCATAGTTAAGCGAGTTGACGGGAGCAGACACAGGCTATTTAATCGGATGCTTGTTTGTACAAACAACCACAATTAGTTAGCAAGGGCCCACTTCCAGTAGAATCACTAACTTTTTTGCTTCAAGCACTTCTTACGTAGGATTTGAGTATGGAAATTTTAAGCGGCTTAGCATTTGCTTGTTGGGTTATGTCAGGGATTGCTTGGTCTTATGATGGGCAAGCTTCGTTTAAATGGCCTGCATTATTAGATCGACATTTTAGTAATACAATTGACGTATTTTATATATCGAAATAAAACAAAGCAGTTTATAATAGTAAAGAACACAAGATTTATAGTGGTTCGGCCAAGAACTGGCCCTACATCCACTTTATAGTTCTTATTATTCACTTGCACTGGCTTTACAATGGCTTTCAATAAAAGAATCATACATTCATCATTCTTTTACAATATTTCATTAAAGCCTTTAAGTAAAATATGGGTGAAGATGATTGCTGTTCCAAGCTCTTGGAATTGGATCTCCTTCGATAGTTATTAGTTTGAAAGTGCCATCAAGAAGTTTTTTGCCTATGACATACGGCCCTTCCCAGTTTGGTGCAAACACTCCTGTTGCTGTCATGACCCTCTTCAAGACTAGATCTCCAATCTCAAAGCTGCGTTGGCGAACTTTGGAATTGAAGTGCCTGGCAATTCTTTGCTGATGGGCCGCAATTCTGAGCTGAGCCTCTTCCCTTCTTTCATCAAGGAAGTCAAGTGCTTCAAGTTGCAACTCTTCATTTTTTGCTTGGTTGAAATGAATTCTTCTATGTGAAGGGACTTCCATTTTTACCGGAATCATTGCCTCTGATCCATATGCCAATGAAAATGGAGTGTGCCCCGTCGTAGTTTTATGTGTAGTTTTATATGCCCATAGTGCTAGTGGAAGCTTATCGACCCAACCACCTTTCGCTTTTTCCAGCTGTTTTTTGATGGTTGATTTGATAATTTTGTCTACTGCTTCCACTTGCCCGTTTGCCTGCGGATGAGCTACTTCTGAGAAGCTTTTCTGGATCTTGAATTTCTTGCAAAAATCTTGGAATTCTTCACTTTCGAATTGGGTTCCATTGTCTGTGATTATCTTTTGAGGCACACCATACCTGCAAATGATATTCTTAGTTAAAATTTTATCATCTTCTTAGAGGTAATAGTAGCTAATGGTTCAGATTCAGCCCATTTAGTAAAATAATCAACAGCAACAATAGCATATCTAATTCCAGATTTCGCAGTTGGCAAAGGCCCGATGAGATCTATTCCCCAAATAGCAAATGGCCACGGACTAACCATCTGCGTTATCTCAGTGGAAGGTGCTCTTGGGATTTTTGCAAATCTCTGGCATCGGTCACACTTTCGGGCGTAACTTGTAGCATCACGATTAATATCTGGCCAAAAATACCCATAACGGAGAATTTTCTTTGCTAGAGTTTAACCCCCTGAATGATCTCCACACTCTCCTCCGTGTACCTCGGTTAGAATTGTCTCAGCTTCTTCCTTGGTCACACATCGGAGTAATGGCATTGAGAATCCCCGCCTATACAATCGGCCATCTTGAATTATGTATCTGGAGGCTTTTCTTAACAACTTCTGCCGTTCTTTTGATTTTTCTGGTAGAGAACCATCGCGCAGATATTCCAATATCGGAGTCATCCATGATTCTCGCTCCTGTGATATAGTCATGATCCAGTCAATATCCATCTCATCAATGCTTGGAGTTGACAGGACTTCCACAGAAACTAATCCCAATAATTGAGCTTCACCAGTGCTTGCATACTTTGCGAGAGAATCTTCCTTCATGTTCTCTTCCCGGGGTATATGATTTATCGTATAATGGTCAAGGTCATCGAGAAGCTCCCAGGCTCTTGACAAGTAAGCGGGAAGATTTCCCCCTTTAGTTTGAAACTCTTTCTTGACTTGACATACAATAAGTTGTGAATCACTGAAGATCTGCAATATTTTGACATTCAATTCTTTAGCAATTCTCAAATCGGCAATAAGAGCTTCATACTCTGCTTCATTATTTGTCGAAGGGAATTCCAATCTTAAAGCATAGCACAATGACCGCCCTTCAGGGGTTTCAAGCACAACCCCAGCCCCGGAACAGTAATCGTTTCTTGCGCCATCAACATACAATTTCCATCGAATTAGGGAATTACCAGTCACTACTTCCTCACTATCACCTTTGTCTGTACATTCTGCGATGAAATCTGCCAAAGTTTGTCCATTGATTGCTTTCCGGGGATGATAAGTGATGTCGTATTGGCTGAGTTCAATATTCTACTTCAAAAGGCAACCCGAAGTCTCAGGGCGAAAGAGGACTTGCTTCAGAGGCTGATCAGTGAGGACTTTGATTGGATGAGCTTGAAAATATGGCTTCAATTTTCTTGATGCGATCAGTAGACAATAGGCGAGCTTCTCTAACTTTGAATAATTCATTTCTGCCCCAGTAAACCTTTTGCTAATATAGTAGACTGGGTGCTGAATTTTGGCGTCTTCCCGTACCAATGCTGCACTAAGAGCATGAGCTGAGACCGCCAAGTATACAAAAAGATCTTCACCATTGTCGGGCTTAGAAAGTATCGGAGGCGTTTCCATATGATGAATTAACTCATCAAAAGCTTTCTGGCATTCTGGAGTCCAGTCAAAGTTTTTCCTTCCTTTCTTCAAAGCATCAAAGAATGGAATGCATTTATCAGTAGCTTTGGAAATGAATCGACTTAAAGCAGCGACTTTTCCATTGAGACTTTGCAGTTCCTTCTTCGTTTTAGGAGCTTTGACTTCTCTTAAGGCAGTGATTTGAGCAGGATTAGCCTCAATGCCCCTAGCGCTCACAATGAAACCCAAGAACTTTCCAGACTCCACCCCGAATGAACACTTCAAGGGATTAAGCTTCATTCCATACTTTCGTAGGACGGCAAACATCTCCGCTAACTGGTCCATATGATCTACTGATTTCTTTGATTTAACCAACATATCGTCAACATAAACTTCCATGGTCTTTCCAATCTGTGGCTTGAACATCACATTAACAAGTCTTTGGTAAGTTGCCCCTGCAGTCTTCCGTCTGAAAGGCATGACTTTGTAGCAGTACAGACCAACATCGGTTATGAAACTCGTGTCCTCCTGATCTGGCTCATGCATCATGATCTGGTTATATCCGGAGTAAGCATCCATAAAAGATAACAATTCATGTCCCGCTGTTCCGTCAACCAACTGATCAATCCGGGGTAGCGGAAAGCAGTCTTTGGGGCAGGCTTTGTTTAAATCTGAAAAGTTGATGCATACTCTCCACTTTCCGTTAACTTTCTTAACCAGTACAGGATTTGAAACCCAATTCGGATAAGTTGATTCTCTGATAAAGTCATTCTCCATGAGCCGATCCACCTCTTCTTTCAATGTTGCTGACCTTTCGGGACCCTGGGTTCTTCTTTTCTACTTCACAGGTGTAAACTTCAGATCAATATTCAAAGTATGTATTGCAACTTCTGGTGATATTCCACACATATCAGCATGGGTCCAAGCGAATACAACCAGATTTGCTTTCAGGAATGATATCAAAATATTCTGAACCGCCATATTAAGTTGTAAACCCACATTCAGCACCTTGTTTGGGTCTTTTGGGTCAACAGGTACTAGTACCGTTACTTCCACTGGCACCACTCGATTCTCCCCTGCACTGGCTTTCCTGGGATGCATTTTTCTTCGTGCTTCGCTACATTCGCCAGTACAGGGTCCACCCTGTAATTGCTACAAGGTTGATTCTTTGATGCGGACTAGGGCTGCCGCATCCTTTTCCATCTCTCTCTTTCTTGCTTCACGCCGTTCTATCAGATAACATTCCCGCCCTGCATTCTGATCCCCTTTAACAACACCGACCCCATTATCTATGGAGAATTTCATGGTAAGGCACCACGGGGCGAGGATTGCTTTAAAGGCTGCAAGAGTTGGACGGCCTAATAAGGCGTTGTAAGCAGAAAATTCATCAACAATTAAAATAGTCCCAATCGGCTGCCTGGGTTCCCCAGTAAACCCAACAATCTTTTGCGATGAAGCTTGAACATCAGCCATTGGGATCTTCATCTGATCGAAGGTCTTTTTGAAAAGAATATTGCAAGAAGCACCGCAATCAACAAGTACTCTTCTTACAATAGCTGGCCCAATGCCAGCAGAAATAACCAAGGGATCTATGGTAGGGGCTTCAACACCCATAGAATCCCTGACTCTGAAGACAATGTCATCATTAAAAGTTTTCTGTTGCTTCAGAGGTGCAGCATCTTCTAACACAAAAACACTTTCCTCTGCTGGTGCATACTTCAATGCATGAGCGTATCGTTTCATCTCACCCCAGCTTCTGCCAGCTGGGTGAGGTCCTTCTGTAATCACATTAATAACGGGCCTCTCTGATTCATGAGCTGCTGCCTTTTCACTTGAGCTAGGACGATGAACAGGAGCATGTTGTCCTTGAGTTGACGAAGTTGGGCCATTCCTGTTCCTCTTTACATATTGCTGGAGCTTGTTTTCTTTCAATAGTTCCTCAATCAACTCCTTCAAGTGACGGCACTCATTGGTATCATGCCCGGGTTGGTTATGGAACCGGCAAAACCTTCCAATCTTCTCAGCTTTATTATTAACCCTTTTCTTAGCTGGTGCGGGGAATTCGACCGTGTCTTTGTTTGCAAAGTAGATGTTCTCCGGTGTATCAGTCAGAGGGGTGAAGTTGAAGGGACGATTTTTCTTTGCATCTCCTTGCTTCTTATGACCATCGTTTCCCCTCTTCTGATTGCCAGATTCCTTCTTATTCGAAACAGCATTACTATTTCCAACCCCTGTCGATACTACCATAGCCGGTGCTTGGAGGCTTTCCAAGCGCATGAATTCATCGGCTTTCTTATAAAACTTGTCAAGCGAATTCGGTTCTTTCATTTTCAACCACTTCCTGAACTCGCTTGTCTTATCAATAGCCCTCATCAGGTACGTCAAAATCATTCTCGGCTCTGCGTTGTCTACTTCAGCCAAAGCTATATTGAAGCGATTTAAGAAATATCTAATGGATTCTTCAGGATTCTGCTCCAAGCTGGATAACGACATTATATCTTTCGCCTTCGAAGCGTACAATCTGAACTGTTCCTTAAACTTTCGAGTCAAATCAGAAAACTAGTCTATCGACCGGACCGGCAGCTTTGTGAACCAAAGTAGAGCAACTCCTTCCAGGTATACCGGAAAATACCGGCATTTTTTCTCATCAGAAGCTCTAGCACCAGTCATGTGCCAATCATACTTGTACAGAAATTCATTAGGGTCACTTGTCCCCTTATAAGCTGGTATGGTAGGAGGAATGAACTTCCTAGGAAATTCTGCTTTCAAAATCCTTTTAGTGAATGGAGTCTTGCTCGAAGCGAACCCCCATTCTTTTTCGTCTTCTTCCCTTTGCATACTTTCCTTCATGATTTGTCAGACCATCCCTGAGAAACATTCCTCATCATTAAGGGGCTCAGCAGGACAGGCATCGGCCATCCTCTCAGAAGTTTGCCTCGACAGGCGCTCACGGAAAGTTGGTTGTTGTCCCGATCCTCCAACTTGGGGAGGTGTGTCTTTGACTGGGCCAGCTGCCCTTTGAGGAACATCTCTTTCTTCAACATCATGAACATTATCAACAAAGTTTGGTTCGTTATTCACCGGTTGACGGTTTGCCCCAAGCAAAGCGTTCAGCCTTTCCAACATCAGATTGTTTTGGGTTTCCATCTGCTGATATAGCCCAGAAACCGCAGCATCAAATTCTGCTCACGTTACTACCACAGTTGGAGTTGTTTGACTTAAAGGAGGAGAAGTGGCAGTAGTCTCGCGAACATCGTCGGATCTAAAAGACTTGCGCTTTCTTCCAGGAGCCATTATTTCTGATAAACTTCTGGTTTTTTGAGAGATCCTTTCCACAAATTTCTGTGAAGCTATGATGACAGTATCCTGAGTTGGGTTCTCAGCGAAATCACCAAAAATGTTAATGTAAAAATCAGATGCTAACAACCCGGTGTATGTAGAGTGAGTGTGAAAGCACCACCCGTCAATACGGGAATTAGAAATAAGCAGAAATTAACAGTAAAGCGATAAAAGACACAGTTTTTATAGTGGTTCAGCTTATTGTCAAGTCTACATCCACTTTATATCTCTTTATTGCTGATTCAAGTACAACTTATACAACTTTCTTCAATTACAACACACTTTAGACTAGTAGCTCAAACTTCGATGAAGAATGATCTTTTGAATTCATGTCGAATGATGTAGATTTCCTCTTCAAGTTTGTCGTAATGTCCTTAGTGTTTGGAGTGCTTGAAGTACTGTTCAAGTTGAGAAAATGGCAGAGTGTCTGTGCCTTGAAGAATGATCCAAAAGTCCGCTCTATGTTGGAGCTTAGGCCGTATTTATAGGGAATTCTGGACAAGCCTTAAGTCGTGAGCGACTTAAAGTAAGTGGTAGGTCGTAGGTTATGACCTAAGATAGGTCATAAGTCGTCAGCAAGTTAAGGGGATATGGGTTACGACCTAACTAGTTCGCACCTGGCCATCTGAACTAACTAGTAGGTTCTAGCGACCTAACGAAAAGCGGCATGGTTCAATCACCAAGTGCTAAGTCGTAGACGACTTAAATTAGGTCATGAAAGCACTAGGTCGCTGCCGCTTTATCTCTTTAAGTCGCGTAGTACTTAGGTCGTTAAGTAGTCCACTTCTTAAGTTGTTGGGTTGTCCACTTCTTAAGTCGTTAGGTCGTGATACCTTTAAGTCGCTACTTCACTTCAACAGTTAGGTCGCTGGTCTTCTTAGGTCGCAAGGTACTTAAGTCGTTGAGTCGCTGGCCTATTAAGTCGTTAGGCTCTTCAACCCATTGGGTCGCTAGATCCAATTAGCTACTGGGTCGCTCCATACTATAGGTCGTTAGGTCGCTCATGTGCTCAAGTCGCCAAGTCTCTTTACCATGATAAGCCCATTAGGCTGTTAGGTCGCTCTGTAGGCTTAAGTCGCTAGGTTGCTTCACATTATTAGTCCTTAGGTCGCTCTCAAAAGAGGAGTTAACACCCCTCATTGGATTGTAAGCGAATGAGCTTGTATGATATTGATCGCTTTAAGTCCCATCCTATGTGATGGGACCAGAGTGTAGGGTGCAAGTCCCCTCATCGAAGAGCGAATGGATGAGATTTTGAGATATTGGTCGCTTTATCTCCCACCCGGATAGACGGAACCAGAGTGCAAAGTGCAAGTTCCCTCATCGAAGAGCAAGCAGATGAGCTTGTATGATATTGATCGCTTTAAGATCCATCTGAAGAGATAGGACAGGAGTATAGGGTGCAAGATCCCTTGCCTAAGAGTAAGTAGACGGGCTTGTATGAAAAGTAAGTCCAATCATTGGAGAGTGAGCAGATGGGCTTGCTTGGTCATTGGGTCACCTCGCAAGAGAGAAAGTGGATTATGCTCACCAAGGATCGAAAGAGATCAAACTCTAGATTGGGAGATAAATGGTCCGAAGAAATCAAATGATAAATTGAAAGTTAAATGGTTCGGAGAGATCGAAACCTTAAATTGAATGAAAAATGATCTAGAGAGATCGAACCTTAGAATGGATGTAGATTTGATAAAAGGATTTGAATTCCTTATAATGAGATAAAATGGATAAATCATGGATGAACACGGGACGATTTTGATATGTGATGTAATAAATCCGAATAAAATCAAAATGATAATGATGCATGAACAACACTTGAGAAAGGATCGGAGTCTGAAAACTGCAGTAGGTCCAGAATGACCTTTTACTTGATAGAGAATCCGAAGGAATTGGACGATTCATCAAGATTGAATTAGCTGGAGAGCTCAACTATCGAAGATTAATCTTTGGAACTGGTTCTTTAGCAAAGCATACCTTACATTTGAAAGGCGTACTTTGGGGGGCAAGTGTTAACCCGCTTTTTAGCCAAAGCAGATTTCAACTAGACTTAGAAAATCAAAACAAGGACGAAACAATTCATGGATTTGGAAGCAAGATTGTAAGGACTAGAGAATGGAGCTTAAGTTGTTTAAGAGGAAAATTGACTAAGGAAACAACTCAGACCTGAGTTAAATAGGCTTGCCCTGAGTTGTTTTTCCTCCATTTTTTTCCTCTCGAACCCTATACACCTCTTATGCTACTCCAATAACTCATGGTCAAGTGATTTTCTAAAGATTTGAATAAGCGATTCCAAGGATTAAAGAAAAGATAGCAAAGAAAATAGCTAGGAAAAGGATTACAAGAATCAACTCAAAGTGGAAGGAAAGGAGCTTGGAACAACTCAAAAACAAGATAGAAAAGTTAGCAACTAGACGAAGTCCCAATTGGATGGGTTAAAATAACTCGGCACCAAGTCATTTAACTTACTACCGAGTTATTCTTCTAAATCATGGGCCTTTGTCTCCTGTTCAGTGCTTAGCTGCCACCTGGACTTCAATGCAAGTGGGCTACTGGACCTGTACACATGTTTCCCTATAAATAAAAGCCTAGCTGCAACCAAAATAGGGTTGAATTTCTCTACCATTGGAGACTCCTTCTTCTTTGCTCCTATCCTATACTTCAAAAACACTTTAGATATCCATTGTAAATATAAGATCGACATGATAGTGGTCAAATCTGATATAACTAGTTGTAATCTAGAGAGATAACATACGATAACAAAAATTGAAGTGGATGTAGGATGGCGATTACACCAAACTACTTCAAAAATTCTTATATCTCCTTTTACTTTTCTACGTTTTCTTTTATTTTAAATAGAACCGGTGCTTTCACCTAATTTCTGGGTGTTGATCCATTTTCTGGGTTAACAATGTCAGTTACTCAAATGTTTTCAGCAACCTCACGCATTAAACAATTAAATACAAATATAATGTCTTTATCTTTTCTTGAATTTTTTTTGACGTCCGATATTGATTTCGATAGGGAAGCGGTTCAACGAGAACCATCTGGAGAAATACAAAAAATAATAGAACCATACTGTGATGTTTATGGATCAATATCTAAAAAGCATGGCAGTTTAGTCACTGATTGGGAATATATCAAGCATAATCATTTTTCATCCCACGAAACTCTCACACAAGATTACTTATACTGAAATCCAACTTATACACCACACACATTTCATAGGATATTTCGAATGCAACAAAATTTATTTTTGAGGAATTTGATAGATACTTCAAACAACAATGATTAATTTATTTAGAAGACAAATGCTTTAAAAATCCAGGGTTTTCGTAGGCAACCAAAAATGATCGACGCTCTTAAGATGTTAGCTTATGGCACCCCTACGAATGTGATAAACGATGCATACCAGATTGTAGATAGTACACTAGAAACTCTAAACAAATTTTAAGAAGCTATAGTGGAAGTTTAGGACATGAGTACTTAAGATCAACAAACGAAAAAGTTGTTGCAAGAGGAAGAGAAATGCATAAGAGCAGAGAATAGCCAAGAATGTTAGGAAATCTTTATTTTATGTATTGAAAATGGAATAACTACCCTAAAATACATTTTAGAGCTTATAAAAACAAGGAAAAAACTATTATCTTAGAAGCAATTGCTTCGTGCAATATGTATGTTTAGCACGGTTTCTTCAGAATGTCTATTTATGATAGTGACACAAATGTGATAGGGAGAGCACATTTGTTTAGTGAACTTGCACTTGGTAATTCAACATCAATGTCATTTACACTTGGTCAAAATATGTACAAACACAAATATTATCTAGGAAATGGAATTTTATCTAGAAAGAAGCACCATTGTGAAGGCCCATCCAAATCCAACCACAATGAAGTAGAAAAAGTCTGAGGAAATGTAAAAGGAACAATGGAAAGATGTAGAAAAGTGCATTTGGAGTCCTTCAATCTAGATTTATGATGATTAGTATCCTTGTAGATTATAGAAGCAACCTAAGCTGACTAGAATCATGTTTACTTGTATAGCTCTACATAATATGAATACTGAAGATGAAAGAGATATGTAAGGAGGTTGTCACTATGAATACGGCGGTGCAAACAAGATGCTAGAATTATTCCGAGAAGACATTTTGCAAACCGAGAACATTACAACGTTCATGGACCAACAATTAGCATACTAAAATACAACACTGCATAATAGGCTACAAAATGATCTAATGGATTATTTGGAATCATTATGGATATTATAAGTTTACTTATATGTTTATGCTTATTTACTTCATGTTTGCACTTTGTTTCTAATTATTGCCTTACTAATCAATCACCTAATGTTGTATTTTGTTTTTATAAGATTTTAAACAGAAGATCTTTAATTAATAATTAGAATCCAATAAATTGTTAAAAATAACCAGAGATACATTATTACTTTTCCACCAAATTATAAATTCATCATTTAAAGTAATACAAAGTAAGTATTTAAAAACATCTAATTGTGGGTTCGAAATACACTATGATTTACCCATGTTAGCAAAAATAATTTGTCTTTTGTTCTCTATCCAATGTTATGTTGTCAGTCCACCAACCCTATCAAATCCTTTTCCATAACTATGGTCTTGTATCACTAACATTTAAGATCCAAATTTTCTCATCAATATCCGCATACTATTTCATCACCTCCAACTGTTGTTTACTACGATGTTCCATTTGCTATTATTTATTACATGTCTTTCTTGGGTTATGCATACTTCAGAATCAAAGGTCGCTTCGATTATATTCTTTATCTTTGTAGCGTCACCCTCATTGGTCAGTGATCTTTATCAGTCTCTAAGTAATTACATCCATGTCATTTCCATCCTTATAAGTATCTTTGTTGGAAGAGTCTCCTGGACTAGAGTAGAATGATGATTTGATGCTTTCTTCTTTCCTTTAGTTTTGGTTTGATCATGTATCAAGTTCTTTGCATTGTTATAATTCTACTTCAGTTGACAAGTTAACAATCCATAACAATTTTTGAATTGGTAATAGTGAAATTTATTTTGTAATAATTTTTCCTTGGAAATAAATTTAAGAATTCTACACTTATCATTTCTTAATTACAAAATAGAACAAAACAAATATCTAAAATTTTTATGAATGCAAAATGGGAAATCAATGCAAAAAGAAAAATTAAGAAACATACCAATACATATTCGCCTCCTATTTCACTAAGGTTGGCTTTCATAATTTTAGAAATTCGTGATTCGTAAAGTTGAGTTTATCGATTAATTTTTTGAATTAACCTTGGATCGCTGACCGTGTTGTTTGAATGTCTTTTGTTTTAGAAATCCATTACTTTTCTCTATAACTTTTCAATGCTTCGATCATTTCTTCTAATCGAATCTTTAGAATAGTTATAATACATGCCCCAAAAAATGTAATCTTCTTCACTATGCCATGAATGCAATGCAAATTAGGAGGTGTTTCACTTTACTCATGATCGTCTATAAACACAAGATTATTTGAATTTGATGTTTGTGTCAACTCTTCGAATATGAAGATAATTTATATATTGAATTTGGTATAAGATTTAATTGTTTTAGTCGAAGAACTAGTATAGATTGTGATGTACTTTGAAGATTTAAAGTGAATTATTTATGGATGTTTGAATGAATAGAGTCATTTAAGGGGGAATTAGTCATTTATGGCCATTGAGGTTGGGGCACCTGTTAAATCGGTGTTGGGAGTCCAAGCATCTATTAAGTAGGCACTTATTTAATAGGCACATGCATGTTAGGTACCATTTGACAAACGTCTAATTTCGTGTGCCTATTACATAGGCACTTGGGACCAATTAAGAATTAGGAATTGATCCTTGCATATTAGCTAGCATATTCTCTTCTAGTTATGGAAGCGACTTTTTGAAAACTAAAGGTAAAAATTATCAAAATGCATATTTTTCCCTTTTATTTGTAATTTTTTGTTTGCAAAGGGAGAATGAGCATGTTTAGTTTATGTTTTTGCAAATCATTATTTACTACTTTCTCTAGATGCATTATTTATTAGTTTCGGAAAATGACTCTAAGAATTTTTCATTTTCCTTTTTTTCTAATGGAAAAAAACATAATAAATATCTAAAACTTGTATTAATGAAAAAAGGAAAATTAAGAATCATACCAACACATCCTCGCCTCTTATTCCACTAAGGTTGGTGTTCCTGATTTTTATTTAAATCCGTGAGTTGAAAATTTAAGACTATCGATTGATTTTCCGAATTGATCTTGAATTGTTAACTGTGTGTAGTCCAAATGTTTTTATGTTTTTGGAATCCATTATTTTTCTCCAACCATTTTGGTCATTTTCCTGAATCAAATATTTATGGCAATATACATAACACAAATTATAATCTTGTTCAATCTGCCACTGATTGGATGAATGCAAGCTAAGAGATGTTTCACTCTACCATCGACCGTTGTCAAAGAAAAAAAAATTAAATTTGACATTTGTGTAAGCTCTTTGAATGGCGAGGCTACGTACTGAATTTTTATAAAATTTAATGGTTTTGTAGAAGAAGCGGTACAAATTGCGATGTATTTTAAAGATTGATAGTGTGCTGTTATGGTTGTTTGAATGAAAAGAGCAGTAGTAAGTAGGAAGTAGTAGTTTATGCTATCAGACTCTAGACGACGATTATATAGACTCATAAAGTCTAGATACCCACTAAATAGACATCTAACTTTAAACGTCTATTTAATATGCCTATAAATGCTAGATGCCTATTTGATAAACGACCGATGATCCTCGTTAGAGAATCACTATATTATTGAATTTGCAATTTTTGGAGCTGATTTTACAATTAAGAAATTGGCAGTTCGAAAACTAAATGCAGAAGTTATAAAAGTGCCATACACTTTTCTCCTTTATTTAGCATTTATTTGTCTTAGGCCGTTCTACAAAGTTATCACTCTTTTTACTATGTTTGGAAACTTATTACAAGCATAGACCACTTTTGGCCAACTCAATGTTGAGCTAGCAAAAATGCACTGATGGCATTTGAAATGGCATCGGGATTTTTTTAAATGTAGTTGGCGCCTTTTGAAAAGCCGCCAACTACGTTTTAATATTAAAACATATGTGTAGATTTGAACGTTGTTAGTTTGGCGATTTTTCAAAAGTTGCCTTATCGATTTAGTGCTGTAAATCTAGACTGAAACCTCTCCTCCCCATTCACCGTAAATTTCAAAAACGAATATTTTCATCCATTATTTTCCAACTTCAAATATTTATTTTAAATTTCATTTATTTCTTTGCCAATTTAAAACATGGATTACTTTTCATCATAAGAAGTTCCTACGTGTTTAATTTCTACTCTCAATCCAACTTTTTTTGCAATATAGAGTTTTGTTGAATTTGATAAATATAATGTTTTGGACTTGTATAACTAGTTGTGTGAGAATGAAAATCACAATCTTTATAATTTTATGTTATTTAAGTACATGTTGCATATTATGAGTTATCATTGAAATAGATTTTATTTTTAGCAAATAGTGGATTTTTTGTTGATTACTTCAAGATATTATCGGGACCGATAAATGGTAGCACATTATACTTGCAAGAATGCCATCGAACGAGAAATTGCGCGTGGATGAAGGTAATATGCTTTCATATCGAATAGAAATATACATCGATATTGGTTATACGTAATACTTATATTTTGTTGTTTTTTGATAATGCACTACTCCGTATGCGACCATTGACCGCTCGTCTAAACTAAAGAAGTCACCTCATCTCATCCTACCATGTTAGAACTAATAGATCAAGATTTTTTTCCCTTATCATGCATTTGGAATACACCCAATTAGATAACAACTTTGGTAGATAGATGGAGACCGGAGACATCTACATTGCACCTTAGAGTTGGGCAGATGACCATTACATTGGCTGATGTTGCTGTATTGCTTGGTTTACCCATAAATGGTGGTATGTTGAACTACCTATCATGCATTTGGAATAAACCCAATTGGATCGCAACTTTGGTCGATAGGTGGAGACTGGAGACATCTACATTCCACCTTAGAGTTGGGGAGGTGACCATTACATTGGCTGATGTTGATGTTTTGCTTGGTTTACCCATAAATGATGGTTTGTTGAACTACCTAAAGCCCAAAGCTTATATGGAGTTGTGCGAGTCACTCGTAGGTCGATCTTCACCTAGTGAACAGGGGTGGGGAAATGGGATAATTATCACTACTTGGTTTAGGGAGTAGCTAGTTAACAACATTCCAACAGACACGTTTGAGATTTAGATTGCACGATGCGCTCATGTTATTATCTTGCATATCATCACTTCACATTTAGTTTGCGATCATTCTAAGACTCGTATATGGTTTAGATGGCTTTGATTTCTTGAGACTTCAATGTTTTCCACCGGTATTCGTGTGGTAGTGCAATTCCAACCTACACATACACGGAGCTGTTGAGGTTTGCTTTGCAAAAGAAGCAATCTATTGGTGGTTGTTTGTTTCTAGTATAGGTATTATCATTATTACCATTCAAATGCATTTATTTCGTATCATAATATACATTGTAATCTTATGCGCATACACATTTGCAAATATGGTTTTGGACATGCTTTACGGTTGGAAGAATAACGATGAAGATGGATGTGAATGTATCTCTTTCATATGGTTCTAGGTATATTTATAGCATTATTTGTTTACATACACATGCTTTGATACCGTAAATCATATTAACTTCCCCATTTAGGTATGTCGAACTGAAGAGCATTACGAAATCTCCTAGGTGGATTGTTATTTTCTTGCAACAAGTTTGATGTACACGACTATGATCCTATCGCAAGGACCCCTTACACACATATGCTTGGAGAGCTTCCAAACTTATGCATTGTTTCTAGTCATCTATAGACTGCATGGGGTTCACTCATTTGTATAGCTGATGTAACGTATTATCTCCCGATAGAGTTATGCGACAGTTTGGTATGCGACAACATTTGCTAAAAAATGCTCCTTTTTACAAGATTGAAATGGCACCTAGGTTATACGATATAGTGAGTGATACTTGGCATCATAGTCATCTGCATATGCAATAAGAAAGGGACCTCACTTTAATGGACGAAGAATATAATACATGGTATTGGGACATCATGTGCCACTACATTCCATATGGCAAAGAAGCTCCCGTTGTGATAGACCCATACATGCCTAGAGCTCCTCTTGAGAGGAATGTGGTATATACATATGTTGATTAACTAAGCATAATTGATTTATATACATTATAAATACGTTTTTTTAGGAGGACGATATTAACCATGCATTGGAGTTGGTTGATGAGCTATCTGAAGAAGTATCGAAGCATTAAAAGGATAAATATTTTCGTGTGAAGCGTGTTTTATTTAAAAAAATTGGGAAAGAATAAGTTATCACGACTTGCACCGCCTCATTGTCTTGTTCTTCCTCCTCCTATGCTCATAAAAGCATCGCCCCCTCATACCACTCCAACATACCAAAGATGTTGGAAACGAAAAGCTGGTTTATCTTTGCCACCTTTGCATGAGGAATATGGTCACGGTCGGTAACAGCCTGCAAATTCGTGCCCCTTGAGTCAACACTATTCTACCTAAATCAACTCAGGTTGTACAGAAATACGAACCATTTGGGTTAAAGAAGAAGAGAAAGTAGGAAACAACATCAGAATCTAACCATCACAGCGGAATAAAATATAATAGATATTAATATATCTTTACACCAAAGCAAATAAATGAGTTTATATATTACATCAGAGTACATCAATCACGGCTCAACATCAATAATATACATCTAGATATACAGCTAATCAACACAATGGAATATATATAAGACAAATACGAAAATACGTATCGTCATCCAGCTCGTCTCCTGCGCTCCACAGCATCATCCTGTATCCTATAATACTTGGTCTGACCCGAGCATTATAGTTAAATAACACCCGAGTCAGTCTGGAATACCATCGTGCGAAAATCACGCTCAATTGATTATTAAAGTTTCAAAAATCCTTGAAAAACAAAAGCATTTCGTAAGACCACGCTACAAATAAACATGTCGGGTTTTTACCTTACGATAGCTAAAACAATTTTTATAGGATCCTCTGATATTATAATAGGGTCTATATACAAATACTTATAAAATAATAGCCGAAATTGTTACATTATTAAATTCCAGCTACTAGCCACAGAGTGGGTAATACAAACAAAACTCGTACAAGGCTCGTAGGGAGAATGGATTTCCAACTAATGACTAGGCACTGGGTACTACCTGTCACGGTACGGGGCCTAGATCACCATACCGAGGAGTACGCCCGCTCCCCTGCAACACAAGACCGAGACTACCCCTTACTGGATAATCCCGAGTGAGATCACCCCGTGGCTGGGATCAGCAACCGCCCACTAAACCGAAATAAAAAGGGACATCTAGACAGGGATGACCTCACCCTGCTTGGGTGCTACCCAACCTAGCCTTGCTGCATAACCCCTGATTTTCAGTCATTCTCATTTGATGAGGCTTGAGGCTAAGCGTTACCTTTATAGAACATATCCCTTAGAATGCCCATCGTCCACCTGACGATGTTTCGCAAGCATTCATCCATACAAGTCCTTCCCGGGTTCGAACGGAACCGAAGGCACTATTCTTACTGCATCCGTATTGAAAATATCCTCAGGATTAGTAGCGATTAGCCCTTGCACTTTACTGCTCCATCTTCGAATCCAAAATCGTTTTCACCGAAACGTACAAACCGGATCGAAGTGGTTTTAGAGAAATAAATATCGATCCCGGTCTCTTCGAAACGATCAACGTATTTGGCCAACATTGATAGTCGGTGATTTAACTATCAATTAATATTCACAAACAACCATCAACCAATAAATAATTTCCCAAATTATTTATTTATCTCAAAATATCTTTACAAGATATAATTTCACTTTCAAACCCTTTTGAAAACAGTTTCCAAACTATCTTCCTTTTCTCAGAATAAATTCCGAGTATTTCCATTTCCACTGGAATCACCTAGCACAAAACTTTAGATTTTTAAAATAATTTAAAAACAATTTATTGTAAAATATATTTAACATTTAATTTAGAAAAATTTACTTTAATACTTAATTTATAATAATACTTTAGAAATAACTAAAATAAGGTTACCTTATAACTATACATTAGATTTCTTCTTTAATCAAAATACCAAATCATTCTTTAAATTATTATTACGAAAATAAATTAAACAAAATGCTTGTTTTGGAATTTGCTTTAAAACATTTAAGTTAGAACTACTTCAATAATTGGTTAAAAATATATACTATATAAACATTTGAAAATAAAGTTACTTAATAAAATATAAAACTAGATTTCTACTTTTAGAAACAAAATACTAAGTTACTTCTTAATAATTACTGCTAAAATAGATTAAAAGAAAATACTTACTTTAGACTTTAAATATTAGAAATGATAAATTTTACAAAACTTTCTTTCTTTTAAAAAAACAACTTTAAAACATTTAATTTATATTTAAAGATTTACTTTTAAAAACATGTACTTGGCTATCCAGAGAAAATTCCAACTTCAATCACTTAAATCAATTTCCCGAAATTGATTTCCAATTTATTTTATTTTGAAATAAGTTCCTTTAATTACTCAATTCATTTCATAATTCATTAGTTATGGACTTATTATTTTCCGTTTGATTTAAAATCTTTTAACTAGAATATACCAATTTCAGATTTTTCCAATTTCTTCTTTATTCTTCTTAAATAATTTAAACCTTGAATTTTAAATAAATGTTTTAATCATACTGAAGTTTAAAAATTCATTAATCTTCTGTTTATTCAAAATTTCCCTTCCATATACGGAATTTATTTATTAGAATTTAAAACTATTATTATTCTTATCCAATTCATTCCTAATTTATTTAAATTCTCTATAATTATTTCACTTACAAATTCTCTTCATTTTATTTCCAAAATCCAATTCTATATATCTTGATAAATTAGTGCACCAGAACATATTCAGCTAAACCATAACATCCAATATTCCAATTGTCAATAATATTCATCACAGAATATAAAATAATCACAATAGAGGGTATTAAATAATTTAAATAAATGTTGAGGGATCCAGTTGGATCCCTCCAACCTGTTTTCCCTGCATCACAAACGTTAGCACAATACAATATTCCAATTCCAAAATATCATACTATAGCACATTAATCAATTCAACCATTCAAACAATTATTTAAATTTAATCATTTAAATTTAAGTTTAACTGAGTGAGATTAACTCACCTTTGCTTTTAGTTTGCAATCCACTTCCAAACGGCTTGTTTCCTTTCAGATGTTGACCTTGAATAAATAATTATATAATTTCTATTAATATTCGAAATTATCAGACAATCAATTAACATTTATTTATTTAATGTACCAATGATGTTATTTTAGACTAATTGTTTTAATTTTAAACTTTCTTTTTAACAAAATATAAAATTGTTAAATAATTTGACTAAATAAATTAAACACCTCTATATATTATTTCAAATTTTACAACAAGTTACCTACGAGCATATATCTACCTATATATATTTTCCTTTCCTTTTTCTTTAACGTATATAACAACAGTCCCTTCTCTTATAATTTTTCTCTGATTTAAGCTAAACAAAGAAATTTAAATAAAGTAAATTAAATCAAGACAATATCTCACAGCCGAGAAAAGAAACCCTAGCCGCTGTAGTCACGCACAAGTCACCTCTCGAGCTCGCGGTTGATCGCGTAACCCATCTTCCCACGCCTTCCCCCAGCCCACAGTACCTCACGACCATCGCGACTCCATCGCGTGTCTTCCCTTCGCCGAACACAACCAGCCCATGTCGTGCCTCATCGCCTAGCCTTTCTCGCGAACCCCCCTCCCCCCCCCCCCCCCCCCCCGGCCCCCTACACATCGCCTCGATTGACACTAGGGTTCGGCGAAATCAAAGTCAATTATCTCGAACTCAAAGACGTTGATTAAGAAAAGAAGGAAGAGCTCGAGTGTCGCCATAATTTAGTGAAAAGGCTTCGGCCGACATAATTTTTCTTGTTATGAACATTGATTTTGTTTTTGATTTGAAGAAAGGTAATTCGGTCCCATTATTAAAGAAAAAAAGGGTTGCATGATGATGTAAAAAGGAGAAACATTGGTACGAGAAGAAGTCGGCTGCTCAGGAATATATGGTGGCTGATGGGAAAAGATTTTGGTAGGTGAAAAGATGTAAGATATTTAAATTAAACGATTAGTTATTTTCTAGACGTTTTTATCTCGTACGCTCACAAGATGATTCGGAATGCTACAACATTCGAAATCCGATAATAGTTCAATATTATGGACTCAATGGAACTGGTTTCGTTGAATTCCGAGACTGCGCCTCGGAAGCTATTTTTAAATTCAATTTAAACGATAATAAATTTCAAAACTTAACAAACCAAATTTAAGGATGGTTTGCATCAAACCAGAAATAGTTGTTCATTTTTTTCGCTAATGAAGGTGGCGATGAAATAGGACACGTCGATGACAAATTGCCACAATATTAGGAAGCACCTCCTGCTAGGGAAGAGTCTTGTGTCGATATGTGAACGAAACACAAGAGAGAATTAGCTATTGGAGAGCACTCCTCATTGAAAATACATCACTGTAGAGTTATGCGTCATGTGAACTTGGAAATAAATAGAATGAATGTAGGCCGTAGGTTCTGCGCATTTGCACGTTATAGGTTGAATAGAGAAATGCCTAAATCGTTAGACTGTTGTAATTTCTTTCAGTGGATAGATCTTCCATTGTGTTGCAGAGGAATTGAGTATGCTCTTGAGATGTAGGATAGAGTTTTACTATTGAAAAAAGCGAGTCTTCGATTACTAAAGAAAATTCTTACTTACAGTCGAAAGTCCCATTAGAAGCACAGTTTGATCATGTTGCTAGCTATCCCGACGAGTAATTTATATTGTTGTTGTCATAATCTTTTTATTATTTAGTGATGTCATCGTATGTTGTGCATTATTGTAGTTACTGGTAGTTTGTAATTTATGGTAGTTTGGGGTATGTTGTATCAGATGTTGAATCTACTATTAGTATTTGTGGGTTAATGAATTTACTGAATTATGACATCTTGGAGTATGTTGAATTGTGGTTGTTTCAGGTTTCTTCCTGAAATATGTTTTTACTATGATAACTTTTCAAATATCGCCCATTTGCGATATTTGAAATACTGCCTAGTTAAAATAGTTTTTAGGCAAAAACCTAAAACAACCAATATCAACAAGTAGTACTACAAATGTGCTACAAACAACTTGAATAGCAAGTAGTATTATAAACGTGCTGAAGTTGCTGAAATAAAAAATAAACACGTCTAACAGCAACATAAATAAAAGCAAAGTTATTGAAGTACAACGATTCTTCTTATGGCCATGCACTCCACATCTGCTGCACCTATTTATCTTTGGCGCCTGCATCTCATCCATAGTGTCTTTAATTCTTTTAGACCTAGGCCTTCGAATGGACTATGGGCTGTTGGAGGCCAAACCATCTATCCTTCATGTGCACTCCAATAATGTTTATCTTGAATGGGATGAAATTCTAGTGTTGTAAGTTGCTAAGTAGTTCTGAGCCGAGTACCAAGGTGAGGCGAAGTCATGATGAGCTCTATTCGCATCATTAGCAACTGACGAACAAACAGCCATAACATATGCACAAGGTATACGCACAAGGTAGTTGTTGAAGTAACAGGATGTTGTATACGCAAGAACAAGTGTTACCATCGATTGTTACTTTAGATTCATCACCGAAGTAGTGAATTACTTGCCTTTCAACTTAAATGAATCAAATTGAATCAAACAATCCTTGACTTGCTTCACTTTCTCTCCCGGCTGCCTTTACTTCCCATTTTGAAATTAAATGAGATTTCGAAGTCTTAGCAAACTCTCTTCTTTGACAAAATTAATCCACCGATCGAAAGGAGGTACGAGCAACCAAAGCTTTAACCGGTATCACCATGTACCTCTAAGAACACCATTAAAACTTTCATGTGCATTAGTCGTCATAACATGAAATCGTCCACCATCATGCTTACATAAAGCCTAGTTTTCCTCTTTTCCACTGAAACTTCTCTCTATCCAATTGTGCGCTCTAATATTGGTGATCTTAATTTCCCCTTGGATTTTTATATACTCAACTTTCTTTGAACAACATGCTGCAATATTAAATAAATCGGTCAACTATTTGTCTCTAAAGCCAGCGGCTTGAAATTTTGCTTTCAAATGTCTAGCAAAGAATCTATGCTTATGAGATAATCCCCAGTTGTTTTCCAACACTATCGATAATCATTTCATTTTATTGAAAATGAACCTAATACGTCAATCATTAACGCTATGAATGAATCTTTGCATGTAGGTAAAACACCAAACCTAACTATCACATGATTATGACTCAACAATTGCATAAGCCAAAGGATAAAGATGATCATTTACATCTACTGCATTTTCAACAAGTAAGGTTTCTTTATATTTTCGATATAGATGTGTGCCATGAATGCAAAACAAAGGCAGAAAATGTACAAAACCATCGATATAAGGCCCAAAAGCCCAAAAAGCACGATCGAAAACACCATACTCATCAGTTGTTACGTGTCCAACACTACTTGAATTTTTTCTAGCAATTTCAGTAAAATATTATCGTTGGTAGGTATGTGATTCTTCCCAATCACAATATATTCGTTCAATTGCCTTGCTCAATGCTTTCCATGCTTTCATGTAATCGATTTTAATAAAAAATTGTTCCTCTATTAAAGCTTGCACCATTGTAACTACTATAATAAAATCTTCTTTCACAAAAGGCATGATCTTTGAAACCAAAACGGTAGATGTTGCTTGCTTATGATTAGACTAAACTATTAGGTTAACTAAACTATGATTGCTTGTATTTTTTTAATAACCCACCATCCGGATTAAGATTAGTTTGAAACAATGGCATTTATTCTCTATGGACAATTTGAATAGACATTGCAAATTGCGATGTATTTAGTTTTGTTTGACTTAATTGGCCTAAAAGAAACTGCATGTAAAATTGACCAAGCACTTATTTGTCGCCGAAATTTTCTTTGCTCTCAAATATCATACCAACTTTAGAACCATTTTAAACACTAACGATAAGAATATTTCATCACTAAATTACATACTTGCAATGATAGATCTAGCCATCATTTGTGCATTACACAAGCCATCATCCAAAGATATCTCCATGTCTGGTTCATCATTATCCCCATAAGCATCGTCTTCGCCTTTACAATCATAGTTCAATAGATTTTTCTTTATTTGCACGTTATTGATCCACGTTGTATCATTTTTTGGTCTAGTTACAATAGTCATGCCATCAAGAGCAAAAACTTTTTGTACATCCACATCAGCATCTATATCCATATCGTCATCGCATACATTTGGAACCCTTAAGTCAGGTGTTGGTTGAATGTTCGGTTGTGTATCAATATCATGTGCCGGAAAGCTGGAATATGAATATAAGACATTTTAAATATGGTTAAAAAGTACAACAAAATTTTAACATAATGTACTTTAGGCTCATATGATATAATTTAGAGGGTGTGGGTTGCATTGGACAAGACCTACGGCTATTAGATGGTTCGCCACTATTTTACATCAGATGTTGCTATGCAATAAAGCCAAATGTGAAAATAAAATTTTGTATTATATACAATACAATGAATATATAGTAACGATACGAATTTTTCGCGTTTGAAAATCGACATACATACTTTGCATCGTACTCGAATGCCGCAGTTCCAAACGTCGAATCTGAATCATCGGAGCTTATAACACAAATAAGTAAACAACATAGCGAAAGAAAAAGAATAATACATTGATATGCAGCATTGAAACAATATCTGATACAACAGATGATATAATATATATCAATATACATCATAGATATGATACAAGAAAATAGCAGTGGAAAAGAATAAAATAGATAACACCAGCAGCAGAACAATATAATTCTAAGATAATCTTCGAAAGAGAACTCCAGCGGCAGCTCGAACCAACATCACGTTTCACTAAGATAAGCAAGACTGGTCTGAATCCAAGGACGGAACTAGCTCCATATAACCTACTAAACCTGACTATCTGGAAAAAAAACCCAACTCTAGACTGCTCGTGTGGAAAATAATGAGCACCCAGAGTTTAGGATAGGAACAATAAACTCTGAGTCAGTCATGGGACTGGTATGAGTAACAAAAACAGTTTGGTCTTTAAAAAAAACAAGAGATTTTTAAAGGAATCCGCGATGCTTTTTAGAAAATGAAACTACCATAAGGCCTCCCGCCACACACACAATGCAAACGCAGACTTGGAGGAGATTTCTCCTTATGGTAGTCAAACATGCTTGATACGAGAAAATTTCTGATATTATTACTATAAGTGCACAGTGGAAAACATTTCGAAAGTAGAATATAAATCTTAGCCAGCATAGGTACCATTATATTATGCCCGCTATAGCTACCATTTTAAATGGAAGGTTCTACAACTAAAACCGTACAAGATGCGTATTGTTTTATTTGGATTTCCAACAAATGGTCAGGCTAAAGAACTTCCTACTATCAATGGGATCGCCTCTGGTGGGACGTCCCGAGAATCTAACGTTACGGTTAGATCTCTGCCAACACAAGGCCGGGATACCTCTGTAACTAGGTAACTATCTAGGATCGATAACCAACATTACACAGTAATAAATATAGTGTGTCAACATGAGTAAGTATCTGGGCTCCATACCATGATACCACCCTTTCCAGAAGGAAATGACATACCCTAAAGGGTGCGACCCTCATAACCTTGCCGCATATTCCTATTTTGACCATTTCCGAGGAGTGAGGTCTGACGAAGTCTCGTCCACAAAGCTACGCTTTTTCACAAAGCCACGCATTGAACAATAAATGATCAATAGATAATCATCACACAGCAACACTCAGCATGCCACATTACTAAATTGGGAATATATCGCTTATAACCTTCAACCACATAACCTCTAAGGGTGCTAAGCTAAGAGAATAAATTCTCCGCCACCAACGGAAATGTATTTGAAAGAAAACTGCTTTATATCTCAAATATAATGTCAGATGTGTAACCATACAAGTTTGTTCCGGGTTCGAACAGAACCTAAGGCACTTCAAAAGAAGTCCTTGCATTCCGGGTATTCACAATCCCGATCGGACTTCCCATCACTTAAGGAATCTCTATACCGGCGCGACTCGGTGCAGAGACAATCGATAGGCTATCCTATCGTTTTCACAAATACCCGGTCTTCACCACCGGTCTTCAAATGCTATCCATATCGACGTGTCATTATTCGGAATGGGTTATATGACACAAGGTCCTCTCCAGGTTAAACCGAACAATGAGCCTAATAGTTAAAAACATATAGATATTGGGATTTTAGTTAAGTCACCACTTATTAGAAAACCAAAACTTCCTTTCAAATGGTTAAACAAATTTACCATTTCATATCTTTAAACAAAAAGATTTATTTCACAAAGTTTCACCCCGATTTCACAAAGATTCATTTACACAGCTTTCAAAACGATTCCATTTCAAAATTGGATTAACTCATCCAATCTTTGAATCGAAGATTTAATTGATAGCTTTCAAAACAATTTACAATTTAAATCTTTTATAATATAAAAGATTCCCCCTTCAAAATTCTCTTCGATTTCAAAACAAAGTTTAATCATCTTCACAAAGGACAATTTATAGTCTTCCAACTATTTCGTTTCCATTTCAAACTTGAAATTGTCTTAACACAAATTAGGAATTCATTCCTTATATGAAAGCTTCATTATTTGGAAACAAATAGTTTTCATTTTTTTGAAAAAAACTGATTACAAATTAAAACCATTCAAGTATAGAACTTGAATTCAAATTTACATTTCCAAAACCACACTATTTGAATGGTTAAGATCCCATATAAGCATCTTTTATGACTTGTATAATGTTTTAGATCAAAATTCCAAGTCATTGAATTCAATTTTAAATATTGAATTCAAAGTTAAATCAAATTATTTCAAATTCCAAGTTTTTATCAAGTTATTTAAAATAACTTTTATTTTTTAAATTCATTTCAAGAGTTCTTAATTCAAAATTCAAAACTATTTTGGATTCAAGAATTCAATTTCTAAATTTGATACAAATCTGTGACTTAACCGATTTCCTCGTGAAATCCGCATTTGTGTGTGTATGGTGTGGTCCAGGGGTTTAACACAATAGTGCAACAGCATTCAACCATCACAGCTCAAAATACAGAAATTTAGTTGATAAGCGGTATAAACTATAACGCTTATCTTTTATTCACAGATCGTAGACTACTTATATATCAATTACAGATAATAAATTACATTCATCCCAGATAAATAAACTATATTACAGATTACACATATAATTCAGAATATATAACAAGCATCCCAGATTAGGAATATCAGACAGATAAATCATCCAGTCAAGTCCAACATTCACAAGTAAATTTATTTATCACTGGTAAATCTGGGTTAATTATCATAAGAATCTGAAATAAATTTCCCATTCATCATTTATTAGTTAATCTTTTATTATTAACTAATCAATTTTAATTAATGAACCAATTTACCTTTAATTATTTAATTAATCTAATTAATCACAACTATTAATTAATCCTTTAATTAATAAATTTAATTAACCCCTTGATTAATAACCAATATGTATACCCAAATTACTGATTATCATTCATTTAATTACATCCGGTAACTATCTATTAATTACCTTTCTAAGTGGTTATATTTTCCAAATTGTCAAATGATTATTTTGAATTAATCTAAACTTAAGTAATTAACGTGAACAAATTCGATTAACTCCATTAATTACATTGAATAATTAATTCCATAATTACTGTCATTAAGCAATTATACTTAATAATTTCCATGATTGATTATTATTAAATTAATCAATCTTATTTATTGCTAAATTTATCACATTGATTAATTATTCAAATAAAACCTTAGTTAATGACTTCATTGACTATTGAATTTCTTTTATTACCTCTCTAAAGAAATTTACTTATATTTATCATTATTGGTTATAAATCGATTTACCGTTAAGAACTCATTCATTAATGTATTTGAAATCATTAATCTTCATTAACTTAAGTTAAAACTTATTCTTGATTTAATATGTCCTTTACAACATGCTAAAAAACATTGTTTCAAATTTCCTTTTTAAATTCCTATCTAAATTAAAACTTGAAATAAATCCTTATTTAATTTTAATAAAGTTTAAAACAAATTTTCAAACGTTTTTAAATTTACATGTAAAAATAACACTTGGTTATAAATTTCAGAAAATAGGATCAGGTTGAAAACCTGGAACAAAACTTTGACTCAAGACTTCCCATCACTACTCCGAGTATACTACTCGAATCACTCGAGCAAGGCACGAGTTTTCCCCAGCTCTACCCGCGTTCTTCTTCCACTCGTAAGCATTCTTCTTCTTCTATTTTTTTCTTGCCATATTGTTTAAGTTATGTTAAACTAATAACCTAGAATGCTACAGGATCCACACGAGCGAACCAAACATCTTCTCCAGAAAATCGATTTCTTCCCCGAGCAAACTCTCGAGAACCTAATACTTGCTCAACCCCCAAACGTGCTCACGACCACCCATGCATGTGCACACGAACCCCAAACTCCTCCGGTCACAGTTTTGATCATCAACAAGTCGACGTCATCGCCTTGAAGCCCCGCAACCACCCAAACACGTGAGAAGATCATCGAATCAAAATTGAACTTGAAAGCAAACATGGAAACACGTTCAGGTTCGCCATCAAACCTGGAAGTCGCGTCGTTCACCCAACCTCGGCCACCGGAATTCGTGCAAATCCGGTCACCACCTCGTCCATACCCCAGCTTCCGTTACCCCAAAGCACGAAAAACTCGATCACCAGGCGACGATGAACGAACCCAAAAGCACAGCCATGTCAAAACTATGTCACCAAACTTTGAGGGCTTCTCGCCGCCGCCATGATCGACTAAACGCCATCGCAGCATTTTTCCTTGAACCACCATAGGGCCCTCCATCTCCATGAGAAAACTCGACCTCCTTAGTTCATCGTAACGCTAGAATTTGATCAAACTACCCATTTCGATCGTCTTCGAACCGCTCTAAAATGCCACCTTTAGAAATCATCAAACCTACCTTAAAAATCATCGCTTCCGGTAAGGATTCAAGTTATATACTTGAATCAATATTTCATGACATTTGAAACCTCCAGAAATTAAGGTTTCTAATGTAAAATTTTGATTTGTTACTCTATAAACATTCATATTTCATGAAACCACTTTTGTATTGTAACTCATACTTAAACATAAATATTTTATCTTAAAGCCAAGGCCTGATACCGATTGGAAAAACAATAAATTGAATTACTTGTTGGTTTGTACTCTGTAAAGCAAACAGAGAAGAAGAACAGATACATACATATATAGACACATCACTTCCAAATATATACTCAAGTTAAAATTGCTAGTTGATACTAGCAGTCGTTGAGAATAGGAGAGAACAGAGCTGCTTTATTTTGAATTAGGCTTGAAATTTACTTGCTGAAGCCTTCACTTGGTTCTTTAACCTCTGGTTTGTTTTTGTTTTCAGGTTGCTATTTTATTTTCATTTTTTTTTCCAGGTTGATGTTTCTAAACTGAATTTTATTTAACTTCTAGTTGACATTCACTTCAGATGCTACTTGAACTGAGATGAAGTTAATATAAACAAAGAGATATACAGGGTTTACTAATTTTTTTGTATAGGATATTATTGTTGTTTGTTTATACAATAGGGTACATTACTTTGTACAATACTAGGCAGAGATATCTTCTTAATATGGTGGCTGAATAATTCGAATTGACTTTGTTTGCTGCCAAGATGATGGTATTTAATGCATATGTTCCCAATTTTGTTTACATATGAATTGTATATGTGCAGTTTATATTTTGCAGATATTTTCTTTCTTTTGCTTTCTTGCTTGGTGGCCGATGAATATATATTGTGTACTAAAGAGGATCTTGCATTAATTTCTCAAGTCCTTTCTTGTTTACAATTATGCTATTTAAATCATGCATATACAGTTTTGTTTGTAAATTTTCTGTTTACAGCCACTTCTTATATGTACCTAGTTGTAGATATTTGTTTTATCTTGGTCTTGCATGAATAAATCCCCAGGCTCTTGTATACATATTTAAACTTGTTTGCTTAAACACTTTTACAGGCTTTGATTTTATACTTTTATTATGTTCTATTTCTTTATTTATTTTCTTTTCTTAGCTTCAACACTTTGTTTAGTGTCTTTTTTTATAAGATAATTTACATATATTTTGTTTTTCTTTTACAAGTGTACATAACATACTTATAGTTGAATATACTTGAATGTACTTTCTTTGCTTTGGCCTTATTACCTTGAAATACAAATGAATTTTCCAAAATAAATATGTCGTTAGATATTTGTTAATATGCTTACTCACTATTTATCTTATGTGTATAATTATATTTCTAACTTAAGTATTCAATTTGCCTTACATACAAATTGTCTTGTATTTCTTTATACATATTTATTTTCAAATGTCCAAATTAAATTTTAATTAATTCATATTTTTAAACTAATATTTTATATTATTTACCGATTACTTCACAATTTTATTCAAAAATTTAATTAATTATCAATTTAAACTAAATAAAATTCAAGATCGTTACAGACTTCCCCCCTTAAGAAATTCCGTCCCCGAAATTTGCCAAGGAGATAACAAAGATAGATGAAAAATATTTCATCAAATCAAACTGAATATCTATTCTGCATTCGGCTTATCAAATCAGAACATCAATAATAGATACAAGAATGAATCTATTTAATTTTTTTTTACAGGATACTTGGGTTATCTGAATCTATGAAGTATGCAGAGGCATTGGTTAGTTCGAAGGGATAACTAACCATTCGTAGAATATATCTGGACCTAAAAATAAACAAATATATGGATACAATTTTAAAACTTTTAGTTTAGAACTGAAGTATACCTATTAACCACAGCAATCAAAGCAACCAATTCATCCAAACAAACAATTCTGGCCTATTTGGAGTTTATGTCCCATGCAAATATATCAAATCTTCTTCTTGGATCTACCAGGAACCATCGAAAAATTGAAAAGAGATGTTGAACAAAAGAGATTGATAGATGGATTCAATCTTCTACAATTTTTCAAACACAAGATATAGATTCTTAATTCAAGTCGGAACATCCCAAAGTATATACCAATTTGTCCCTCTTCGGACTTCGATCAACCCAAGAGATTACAATAGAATTTTAAATTTGGTTTTAGACGAAATCGTTTTATCGATACAGTTCAATTTTATCCTTATATTTCATTAACCAATTTGACTCAATTTAAACTTTCCAATTTATTCAGAATTTCCAATTTTTCAAATTTCAAATTTATTAAAGTTTAAATCAAAAACTGATGAGAAATCGACGAAGATACAAGGTAAAAATTTTCCTACAACGATTCGTAGAGCCATCCTCACACCGAAACATCTTCTTATAGCCGGTACGAAGCAATCAAAAAGAATTATGAAACGAATCAAAGGAAATTGATAGAGAAAGATCGTTTCCGCTGTTGCAGGGTATTGACCATTTATAGTCGTATTCCCCTGTGCCCTATCTCGTTCTCTTCTTGCACTCATACTCACTAGCAGTGGATAGTAAGAGAATTTACTGAGACATTCAAACGGATATCTTAGGGATATACTCATTCTAGGGTTTGCTTCACCCTACCTCTAATGAGTTACTTAATGTGTTCTACTCCTGAGCTAAAGTTCAACCTTAGCTCTGATAACAAATGTAACAATACGAATTTTTTGCGTTCGAAAATCGACATCCATACTTTGCATCGTACTCGAATGCCGCAGATCCAAACGTCGAATCCAAATCGCCGGAGCTTATAAAACAAATAAGTAAACAAATAGCAGAAGAAAAAGAATAATACATTGATATGCAGCATTGAAACAATATCTGATACAACAGATGATATAATAGATATCAATATACATCAGAGATATGATACAAGAAAATAGAAGCGGAAAAGAATAAAATAGATAACACCAGCAGCGGAACAATATAATTCTAAGATAATATTCGAATGAGAACTCCAGCAGCAGCTCGAACCAACATCACGTTTCACTAAGAGAAGCAAGACTGGTCCGAATCCAAAGACGAAACTAGCTCCAGATAACCTACTAAACCTGACTATCTGGAAAAAAAACCAACTCTAGACAGCTCGTGTGGAAAATAGTGAGCACCCAGAGTTTAGGATAGGAACAATAAACTCCGAGTCAGTCATGGGACTGGTATAAGTAACAAAAACAGTTTGGTCTTTAAAATAAACAACAAGTGATTGTTAAAGGAATCCGCAATGCTTTTTAGAAAATGGAAAATAGTGAGCACCCAGAGTTTAGGATAGGAACAATAAACTCCGAGTCAGTCATGGGACTGGTATGAGTAACAAAAACAGTTTGGTCTTTAATATAAGCAACAAGTGATTTTTAAAGGAATCCGCAATGCTTTTTAGAAAACGAAACTACCATAAGGCCTCCCGCCACACACACAATGCCAACGCAGACTTGAAGGAGATTTCTCCTTATGGTAGTCAAACATGGTTGATACGAGAAAATTTCTGATGTTTTTATTATAAGTGCACAGTGGAAAACATTTCGAAAGTAGAATATAAATCTTAGCCAGCATAGGTACCATTATATTATGCCCGCTATAGCTACCATTTTAAATGACAGGTTCTACAACTAAAACCGTACAAGATGCGTATTGTTTTATTTGGATTTCCAACAAATGGTCAGGCTAAGGAACATCCTACTGTCTATGGGACCGCCTCTGGCGGGACGTCCCGAGAATCTAACGTTACGGTTAGATCTCTGCCAACACAAGGCTGGGCTACCTCTGTAACTAGGTAACTACTACATGAATATGTCATCCCCCGGTCCCTTTGGACCTTTATCCGCGCGCTCGATAACCAACATCACACAGTAATAAATATAGTGTGCCAACGTGAGTAAGTATCTGGGCTCCATACCTTGATACCACCCTTTCCAAAAGGAAATGACATACCCTAAAGGGCGCGACTCTCATAACCTTGCCGCATATTCCTGTTTTGACCATTTCCGAGGAGTGAGGTCTGACGAAGCCTCGTCCACAAAGCCACACTTTGATCAACAAATAATCAATAAATAATCATCACACAGCAACACTCAGCATGCCACATTACCAAATTGGGAATATATCGCTGATAACCTTCAACTACATAACCTCTAAGGGTGTTAAGCTAAGAGAATAAATTCTCCGCCACCAACGGAAATGTATTTGAAAGAAAATTGCTTTATATCTCAAAATGTAAAGTCAGACATGTAACCATACAAGTCTGTTCGGGGTTCGAATAGAACCGAAGGCACTTCAAAAGAAGTCCTTGCAATCCAGGTATTCACAATCCCGATCGGACTTCCCATCACTTAGGGAATCTCTATACTGGCGCGACTCGGTGCAGAGACAATCGATTGGTTATCCTATCGTTTTCAAAAATACCTGGTCTTCACTACCGGTCTTCAAATTCTATCCATATCGATGTGTCATTATTCGAAATGGGTTATATGACACAAGGTCCTCTTCTGGCTAATCCGAATAATGAGCGTAATAGTTAAAAACATATGGATATTGGGATTTCAGTTAAGTCACCACTTAATAGAAAACCAAAACTTCCTTTCAAATGGTTAAACAAATTTACTGTTTCAAATCTTTAAACAAAAAGATTTATTTCACAAAGTTTCACCTAGATTTCACAAAGATTCATTTACACAGCTTTCAAAACGATTCCATTTCAAAATTGGATTAACTCGTCCAATCTTTAAATCGAAGATTAATTGATAGCTTTCAAAACAATGTACAATTTAAATCTTTTATAATATAAAAGATTCACCCTTCAAAATTCTCTTCGATTTCAAAACAAAGTTTAATCATCTTCACAAAGGTCAATTTATAGTCTTCCAACTATTTACGTTTCTATTTCAAACTTGAAATTGTCTTAACACAGATTAGGAATTCATTCCTTATATGAAAGCTTCATTATTTGGAAATAAATAGTTTTCGTTTTTTTGAAAAAAACTGATTACAAATTAAAACCATTCAAGTATAGAACTTGAATTCAAATTTACGTTTCCAAAACCACACTATCTAAATGGCTAAGATCCCATATAAGCATCTTTATGACTTGTATAATGTTTTAGATCAAAATTTCAAGTCATTGAATTCAATTTTAAACATTGAATTCAAATTTAAATCAAATTATTTCAAATTCCAAGTTTTTATCAAGTTATTTAAAATAACTTTTATTTTTGAAATTCATTTCAAAAGTTCTTAATTCAAAATTCAAAACTATTTTGGATTCAAGAATTCAATTTCTAAATTTGATACAAATCTGTGACTTAACCGATTTCCTCGTGAAATCCACATTTGTGTGTGTATGGTATGGTCCAGGGCTTTAACACAATAGTGCAACGACATCCAACCATCACAGATCAAAGTACAAAAATATAGTTGATAAGCAATATAAACTATAATGTTTATCTTTTATTCACAGATCACAGACCACTTATATATCAATTACAGATAATAAATTACATTCATCCCAGATCAATAAACTATATTACAGATTACACATATAATTCAGAATATATAACAAGCATCCCAGATTAGGAATATCAGACAGTTAAATCATCCAATCAAGTCCAAACATTCACAAGTAAATTTATTTATCACTGATTAATCTAGGTTAATTATCATAAGAATCTGAAATAAATTTCCCATTCATCATTTATTAGTTAATCTTTTATTATTAACTAATCAATTTTAATTAATGAACCAATTTACCTTTAATTATTTAATTAATCTAATTAATCACAACTATTAATTAATTATTTAATTAATAAATTTAATTAACCCCTTGATTAATAACCAATATGTATACCCAAATTACTAACTATCATTCATTTAATTACATCCGGTAACTATCTATTAATTACCTTTCTAAGTGATTATATTTTCCAAATTGTCAAATGATTATTTTAAATTAATTTAAACTTCAGTAATTAACGTGAACAAATTCGATTAACTCCATTAATTACATTGAATAATTAATTCCATAATTACCGTCTTTAAGCAATTATATTTATAATTTCCATGATTGATTATTATTAAGTTAATCAATCTTATTTATTGTTAAAATTTATCACATTGATTAATTATTCAAATAAAACCTTAGTTAATGACTTCATTGACTATTGAATTTCTTTGATTACCTCTCTGAAGAAATTTACTTATATTTATCATTATTGGTTATAAATCGATTTACCGTTAAGAACTCATTCGTTAATGTATTTGAAATCATTAATCTTCATTAACTTAAGTTAAAACTTATTCTTGATTTAATATGTTCTTTACAACATGCTAAAAAACATTGTTTCAAATTTCCTTTTTAAATTCTTATTTAAATTAAAATTTGAAATAATTCCTTATTTAATTTTAATAAAGTTTAAAACAAATTTTCCAATGTTTTTAAATTTACATGTAAAATAACACTTGGTTATAAATTTTAGAAAATAGGATCAGGTTGAAAACCTGGAACAAAACTTTGACTCGAGACTTCCCATCACAAATTCGAGTATACTACTCGAATCACTCGAGCAAGGCATGAGTTTTCCCCAGCTCTACCCGCGTTCTTCTTCCACTCGTAAGCATTCTTCTTCTTCTATTTTTTTTCCTTTCTAGATAGTTTAAGTTACGTTTAAACTTATAACCTAGAATGCTACACGATCCATACGAGCGAACCAAATATCTTCTCGAGAAAATCGATTTCTTCCCCGAGCAAACTCTCGAGAACCTAATACTTGCTTAACCTCCAAACGTGCTCACGACCGCCCGTGCACGTGCACACGAACCCCAAACTCCTCCGGTCACCGTTTTGATCATCAACAAGTCGACGTCGTCGCCTTGAAGCCCCGCAACCACCCAAACGCTTGAGAAGATCATCGAATCAAAATTGAACTTGAAAACGAAACCTGGAAACACGTTCAGGTTCGCCATCAAACCTGGAAGTCGCGTCGTTCACCCAACCTCGGCCACCGGAATTCGTGCAAATCCGGTCACCACCTCGTCCATACCCCAGCTTCCATCACCCCAAAGCACGACAAACTCGATCACCAGGCGACGATGAACGAACCCAAAAGCACAGCCATGTCAAAACTAGGTCACCAAACTTTGAGGGCTTCTCGCCGCCGCCATGATCGATTACACGCCATCGCGGCATTTTCCTGGAACCACCATAGGCCCCTCCATCTCCACGAGAAAACTCGACCTCCTTAGTTCATCGTAACTCCGGAATTTGATCAAACTACCCATTTCGATCATCTTAGAACCGCTCTCAAACCCCACCTCTAAAAATCATCAAACCCACCTTAAAAATCATCGCTTCCGGTAAGGATTCAAGTTATATACTTGAATCAATATTTCGTGACATTCGAAATCTCCAAAAATTAAGGTTTCTACTGTAAAATTTTGATTTTTCACTCTATAAACATTCATATTTCATGAAACCACTTTTGTATTGTAACTCATACTTAAACATATATATTTTATCTTAAAGCCAAGGCCTGATACCGATTGGAAAAACAATAAATTGAATTACTTGTTGGTTTGTACTCTATAAAGCAAACAGAGCAGAAGAACAGATACATACATATATAGACACATCACTTTCAAATATATACTCAAGTTAAAATTTCTAGTTGATACTCACAGTTGTTGAGAATAGGAGAGAACAGAGCTGCTTTATTTTGAATCAGGCTTGAAATTTACTTGTTGAAGCCTTCACTTGGTTCTTTAACCTCTGGTTTGTTTTTGTTTTCAGGTTGTTATTTTATCTTCATTTTTTTTTCTAGGTTGATGTTTCTAAACCGAATTTTATTTAACTTCTAGTTGACATTCACTTCAGATGCTACTTGAACTGAGATGAAGTTAAGATAAACAAAGAGATATACAGGGTTTACTTATTTTTTTGTACAGGATATTATTGTTGTTTTTTTATACAATAGGGTACATTACTTTGTACAATACTAGGAAGAGATGTCTTCTTAATATGGTGGCTGAATAATTCGAATTGACTTTGTTTGCTGCCAAGATGATGGCATTTAATGCATATGTACCCAATTTTGTTTACATATGAATTGTATATGTGCAGTTTTTATTTTGCAGATATTTTCTTTCTTTTGCTTTCTTGCTTGGTGGCCGATGAATATATATTGTGTACTAATGAGGATCTTGCATTAATTTCTCAAGTCCTTTCTTGTTTACAATTATGCTATTTAAATCATGCATGTACAGTTTTGTTTGCAAATTTTCTGTTTACAGCCTCTTCTTATATGTACCTAGTTGTAGATATTTGTTTTGTCTTGGTCTTGCATGAATAAATCACCAGGCTCTTGTATACATATTTAAACTTCTTTGCTCTGTACATAAACACTTTTACAGGCTTTGATTTTATACTTTTATTATGTTCTATTTTTTGTTTATTTTTTTTCTTAGCTTCAGCACTTTGTTTAGTGTCTTCTTTTATAAGATAATTTACATATAATTTGTTTTTCTTTTACAAGTGTACATAACATACTTATAGTTGAATATACTTGAATGTACTTTCTTTGCTTTGGCCTTATTACCTTGAAATACAAATGAATTTTCCAAAATAAATATGTTGTTAGATATTTGTTAATATGTTTACTCATTACTTTGTAATTTATCTTATGTGTATAATTATATTTCTAACTTAAGTATTTAATTTGCCTTACATACAAATTGTCTTGTATTTCTTTATACATATTTATTTTCAAATGTCCAAATTAAATTTTAATTAATTCATATTTTTAAACTAATATTTTATATTAATTACCAATTACTTCACAATTTTATTCAAAAATTGAATTAATTATCAATTTAAACTAAATAAAATTCAAGATCGTTACAGAATATATACGATTTAAGAAGATTAGAAAATATGTGTCACCTTTGACTCATGCGTGCAAAACTATCCTGAGTTGAATTTGGATAGCTAAATTGTACATTATGCTGAAAATTCATGAAAGGAGGATATCTGAAGAATATTTATTGTTGCTCATATTGCACTACATTCATAGGTAGATTACTGTGACTAGGAGATGGAATTTCTGGCAAAGTGTTCATGGTCCCCAACATTTTAGAATAATCTTCAAGACCAAAGTTAACTACAGGTGCCAGTACAGGTTGTTCTACTGCCAACCTTCTGCTTTTTCCAACAAACAACTCTATGGATTTAGATATGGAAAAAACCGTTAATTTAACGTCATCATCATCGGTAATTTTTATTGCTTTAAATCCAGAATCGGTTGGCCAATTGCAAACTAAATTAATATAGAACTCCTCCAATTTTATCTTGTTTGCTTTGCAAACTGATTCTTTTAATTGTTCTAAGTTAGATCCTTTACAAATTTTTGCTAGTTTGTAAGAACTACCAACATACTTTCCACATGTTGATCGTCAATAACCAATTCAACATCAAAATGGCATACGGTTGGAAAAAACTAGGAGCCACTCTATAATAATAACGGATATAACATTACGCAATTTTCATTTACAAATCTACGAAAAAATTAAGGTTTAGAAATTCAAACCTTGATTGATCCAAGTAAGGAGAAGTTATTATTCTTGAAGTAGATCTTTTGAAATACAAGTTTTTATTATATTTGATGCAAATAGTAAGAGATTTCATAAAAAGATAATAGAGATGGTTTTCTGTTTTTTGTTTAGAGTTTGGTGAAGCTAAGAATGTGAAGAAAGGAAGGGAGCTGCTATATTTTACAAGTCAAGAAAGTGGATGAATTTTGAAAAATCACCAATTGAGGACTTTTGAAGACCTGCCAATATGTTTTTGTGCTAAAACATAATTGGCGGTTTTTCAAAAGTTGCCAATTATGTTAAAAGGAAAATTATGCTGGCGACATTTGAAATGCCGCCAGTACATTTTTTGCTAACTCAATTTTGACCTGGCCAAAAGTAGCCTATGTTTGTAATAAGTTTATAAACAGGATTAAAAGCATAATAACTTTGTAAAATTGACCTAAAACAAAAAAAAGTCCTTTTATTTATATTGCTATGTTCCTGAAGAATCAAGTATACTTTTTTGTTTCCCTAAATGGATTCAAGTATAAACCCAAAATAAGTCTGCCTTCTTCTAGGTGTTTTGAAAAACATATTAAATAGCATAAAAAATTGAAAAATAAACTAAATTACTTAAAAAAGAAGTGAGAGAGAGAAAATCACAGAACCAAAACATGTTTTCAGTTTGTAGTTTTAAAACCAATTTAATTCAAGATATTTAAACAAAACTATTTTGTAAATGTTGGAAATAGTTTGAAACTAAAAATGAGTAACCCAAAATAATATCAAACAGTATCCATCAATCCGCTTTTTAGCAAAGCAGATTTCAATTGGACTTAGAAGATTGAAACGAGGACGAAAAGACTTGAAGATTGGAAAACACTCTTAGATAGGGCAAAGAAATATCTTAAAGAAAATTCAAACGAAAATAAATTAGCCGTACGTGTCGGTACCGACAGAAAGAGAGGTAAACCGACATGTTTTATACAACTCCATCGATGTTGCGAATTCGTGGGACACCTCCATATAGGATTAGAGGAGTGCTACAAAAGAGTACAAATCATTTTGAACTAAGGAAAAAGGTCACTACCAACCGCTTAGGCAAAAAGGCCGACACCACGTATTTTGGGGAGAAGTAGGAATCAACTTATTTTGGACGACCAACAATCAATGAAACAACATGGAGAAACTCAAAATCAAGTAGCATGAAGAATACAAAAGAGTTTAAAAAGTTTGGAGCAATACAAAAATGTCTTTGCCGACATGATCATGCCCTCATCGACATGTTTAAACACCTCAGTGGGTCCTAAGATTTTTTACACTCCTTTGGGCTTGCACTCAACTCCTAGTGGACTTCTGATCCAACTCGACTGATACCCTTATAAATACAATTCATAGAGCAACCAAAAAAGGGATCAGAATTCTCTAAGGGTAGAGGCTCTGCTACTACTTCACTTCTAAATTTTCCTCCATTAAAGTTGCTAAGGAAACAACATTTTAATGATTTCTAGGACTTAGATTAGCAAATTCATACTACTGGTGACTCATAAACAACCTAGAAACTCTATTGTAAGTCTGAAATTCACTAGATTTTGGTCTGATCTAAGAAAAACTAGTTGTAATCCAAAGAGAGAACAACTAATAAAAGATTAAAGTAGACGTAGGATAGAGATTACGCCGAACCACTATAAAAATTGAGTCTCTTTTTACTACTTTTCTATTTATGTAATCTGAATTGGTGCTTTCATTTGGTATCTGGGTGTTAATCGAATTTTTAAGTTAAAATTTTTGCGCTTTCATTGAGAAAGTTGAACAAGATCTGAAGACCTGAAGCTTAAATCTAAGATTTAGAGAAGATGAGAAGCCTAATACCAGAACTAGGATTGGAGGAAATCAACCAGAGTCTAGAGGCAACTAGGAGGTGTCCTTAAATTCTAATCAATCAATACACGTATCCAGAGAGTAGATAGAAAGAACGATGTACGAAATGCAAGATGGAATAATGGCTTGATAGCAAGAAATGCTGGAGGGATTTTAAAAAGGATAGATCAACAATGAATAGCCAGAGTAACTGGAATTCAGAACAAAAGACCAAAAACCAATGCAAGGGCGTTTGGAGTTAGAGAAAACAAATTGAAACAATGTCCCTATTACTTGAAGGCACGATCGATTTGATCTAAGATGAGCTTTAATGCCTAGAACGGACGATGCTAGAACCAGAGTGGCAAATTGGAATAAGAATGCATGATAGTCAGAGCTAAAACTAGAAGCTTACTATTGGAATAGGGAGAAGAATGAAGTTATGGATCAGAAACTTCCACTTGAAGACATCCCCATGATCGGGATGGATTGGGGTCAAGTTCGATTCCTTTCCCCTGACTTTAATAAATGATTCAATATAACTCTAGATCACTTAAACTGTATAGGATCCTGAACGGTCCCTAGGCATACTCTAAGTTGGATGCCTGAGATGCCTAATTAGGATAATAATAACTTCGGACCGCTTGCACTTATATGAGACCTTGATTGGTCTCTAAATATGCTCTAAATTTAATGTTTAGGATGAACACTTAGGAGATCTACTTATTTGACTTTTGAAAAATCCATATTGAATGTGATGACTGATATTGATCGCTTTAAGTCCCATCCGAAGAGACATGACCAGATTGCAAGGTGCAAGTCCCATCGCTAGAGAGCTAGTGGATGGACTTAGATGATATTGATCGCCTTAGAGTCCCGTCTGGAGAGACTGGACCAAAAGAAGAGTGCAAGTCCCCTCAACGAAGAGCGAGCGGATAGGCTTGTATGATATTGGTCGCCTTTGAGTCTCGACTAGAGAGTCAGGACTAGAGTGCAGGTTGCAAGCTCTCTTGTCGAAGAGCGAGTGGATGGACCTATACGAAAAGTGGGTCCCCTCATCGGAGAGTGAGTGAATGGGCTTACTTGGTCGTTGGTTTCCTTTTCCAGAGAGCGAAATGACTCACCAAGAATTCGAAGATATCAAAACCCTAGTTGGGTAATAAACGTACAGAGAGATCGTTCTCTCGGCGTAAACAATAAATGATCTAAAGAGATCATCCCTTTGAGTTAAATATAAATGATCTGGAGAGACCGATCCTTAACTAAACAATAAGCGACCCGGAGAGATCGTCCCCTTAACTTAAACATTAAACGATCTAGAGAGATCACACATTAAATTGAATATAAAACGATCCAGAGAGATCATACATTAAATTTAATATAAAACGATCCAGAGCGATCGAGCATTAGGCTAAATGTAAAACAACCTAGAGAGACCGAGCCTTAGAATGGATACGGATTTGATAAAAGGATTTGAAAGCCTTGTAACTAGAATAAAATGAATAAATCCTAGATTAATACGGCATGATTTTGATATATAATGTAATAACTCCGAATGAAATCAAAATGATAATGATGTAAGTCTCGGATGAACATGGGATGATTTTGATATGTGATGTAATAACTCTTAATGAAATCAAAATGATGATGATATATAGACTACACTTAAGTAGAGTCTAGAGTGTTAGGTTGTATTAGGTTTGGAACGACCAGTGACCGATAAGAGGATCTGAAGGAACTGGACCATTCACCAAGATATAAGCAGCTAGAAAGCTCAACTATCGAAGATTGATTTCTGGATTTTTTTTTGTGCGAAACACACCTTATATTTGAAAGGCGTACTTTGGAGGATAAGTGTTAATCTGTTTTTAGCAATATAGATTTCAAATGGACTTAGAAGATTCAAACGAGGACGAAACGACTTGAAAATTGGCAAGCCCTCTTAGATAGGGCAAAGATACTTCTCAAAGAAAATTCGATCGAAACACAATAACCATAGATGTCGGTATCGACATGAAGGGAGGTAAACCGACATGTTTTTGACAACTCCATAGATGTTGTGACTTCTTGGGGCAACTCCACATGCGATTAGAAGAGTGCCGTAAAAGAGTACAAGCTGTTTTGAAGTCCTTTGAAAAGGTTCTTCTTTTAATTTACTCTCAATGCAATGCACCTTTGGATGTTGAAGACAATATCGTTAATAGTCTTTAAAATTAATATCGCTGGATTTTACCTAGAATGATTTGGTTAGCATAAGGTAAAAACTCGTTCCATGTTTTTGTGCGGCGTGGTCTTATGAGATACCATTTCTTTTCAAATACTCATATTTTTTGTTTCACCCACCAGTCTAATGACTGACCCAGAGCTTATTTTCTTTCCCTTAAACTTTGGGTGCCCTATTTTTTCGGGCAGTCTAGTAGTCAGGTTTATTTGGAGCATTTTGAAAGAGCTTAGAGCATGGAGCTAGAAGATTCTCTTAAAGATTGTTATCCATTTCCACCACGCTTATGTACTATTGTATTCCGCATTAGTAGGGACAGAGATTTATAACTGTCAATGTTGAAGTTAAGTTAAACTTTGACAAATGTATTTAAAAAAATTGCTATAAAAATTATATGTTGAAATTAATGTATGTTAATCCATTCGTGTAAGATTCTGTTACCTATATTTTCTTCTTTCCCTTAACGGTCAGGTTTTCCGACACTAGAATTTGCGGCACGTGAACACCGAGGATGTATTAATGTCGAATTTTAAGGGTTGAAAATCCCGTTCGTTACACGATAAGTATGTTTACGCATAGAAAGGAATATAGTAAGATGAGATACATTATTGGTGGGCTCAAAAAACCATTAGGAACAGAGTGAACCTAGGAATAATAAGTTTCTAACAGACCATCCAGTTGTCTTCTAACAGTATATTAAAGAATTTGATATATCTAGTAGGCCTAAGTCATCTATAGATTTGTTGTTTTCCTAAGAAAACTATATTGTTGGGACAAATAGTCTATTGGTTTAGATAGATTGGTCGTGATTACCCATGTTGCATGCATGCCTATTATTGTGTATATTGCCTATTTGAAATGATGTGGTTGCAGGAGTTATTTTGCAAAAGATATATTTTAAAAAGGGATATTAGTAAAGTAAAATCCATTCCATTCAACGGTGTGGTCTTACTAGATATCAATAAACCGAGATAGCATATCATTATTCACACCATACTTTTCGTCAGACTCAAAGTTTATGTTTTCCCCTTAGATTCTCGAGTGCACGAAATTTTATTTGAGTAGGATATAAGTAAGGGTTTTTCAGGTAAAGTAGGTTTTGGTGATTAAAGCTTTCGGAGATTGTGTCAAAAATTCATTTTGTGGAATATATGTATTGACAGATGTTATAACTGCCTAGTAGTAAACTCTGATCAACCAAGAGGGTATCTTTATATGTTGCTCTTGGAGTATTCTGTAATAACTATATTTTATCTAAACTTAGGCAATGTATAGGATTATGCAATGAATGTGAAATATTATCTTTGAAATGAAGTATGAAAGTTTACTGAAATTAAGTTTAAAATGTTTCGTATTTTTGCTCTTTGATGTTATTGATATGATTAACATATCCGCATTTTGTCATCTGAAATTATTACCGTAGATGACTGCATCATCTATAGCGGTTAGTTTCAGGACTCAAAATGGAGGATGTTACAATTGCTTAACCAATCAATCATCTTATGTTGTATTTTGTTTTTATAGGATTCTAAAACAAAAGACCTTTGACTAATAACTAGAATCCAATAGATTGTCACAAATAACCAAAGATAAATTATTACTTTTGTACTAAATTACGAAAGCGTCATTTCAAGTGGTACAAAATAAATATTTAAAACATTTATTGGTCGGTTTGAAATACACTATGATTTACGCATGTTATCCAAAATAATTTGTCTTTCGCTCTGCTTCCAATATTGTGTTGCAAGTTCATCATCCTTATCAAATCCTTTATCATAAGCATGGTCTCCTATCTCTAACGTTTAAGATCCAACTTTTATATCTCAATATCCATGGACCTTTTCATCACCTCAGCTTTTTCTCTAGTGTAATGTTCCTTTCATTATTACTTTTTACATGTCTTTCTTAGGTTATGCATACTTGAGAATAAAAGGTCACTTTGATCCTATTCTTCTTCTTTGTAGCATTCGCTCTCATTGGTCTATAATCTTCATCGCATCTCTGAGTAAGCACAACCATATCATTTTCATCCTCACAAGTATCATTGCTGGATGAGTCTCTTATATTGGAGTAAAGTAATGATTTTGATGCTCTCTTCTTTCCTTTGGTTTTGGTTTAAGCATATATCAAGTTCTTCGCATTGTTATATTTCCACTTAGGTTGACTGGTCAACAACCCATAACAATTTGCCGAACTGATAATAGTGAGGTTTTTCGTAATCACTTTTCCTTGCAAATAAATTTAAGAATTCTACACACGCCATTTTTTAATTGCAAAGTAGAACAAAATAAATATCTAATATTTGTATTAATGAAAAATGGAAAATTTGTTTTAATGCAAAAAGGAAAATTAAGAAATATACCAATACATATTTGCCTCCTATTCCACTAACTTGATTTTGTAAATTTGTTATTCATAAAATTGATTCTGTCGATTAATTTTTCAAATCGACCGTGGATCGTTGACCGTGTGTTGTTCAAATGTTTTTTTGTGTTTTTTGTTGTAGAAATCCATTACTTTTCTCTAAAAAACTTCACCGCCTTGGTCATTTCCTCGAATAAAATCTTTAAAATAGTTGCAACATATGCCACACAAATTGTAACCTTCTTCACTATGCCATGAATTAGACGAATGTAAGCTAAAAGGTGTTTCACTCTATACTTGATTGTCTTTAAATACAAAATTATTTGAATTTTTTGTTTGTGTGAACTTCTAAATGATGAAGACATTTTATATATTGAATTTGGTATAAGAATTAATTGTTTTAGCAGAAGAAGCAGTATAGATTGTAATGTGCTTTGAAGATGTAAAGTGAATTATTTATGAATGTTTGAACGAATTGAGTCATTTAAGGGGGGAGTGGCCGTTTATGGCTATTGAAGTTTAGGCACTTGTTAAATAGGCACCCAGAGTCCAAATGTCTATTAAGTAGGCACATATTTGATAGGCACACACATATTGGACATCTATTTGGTAGATGTTACCATAAATTCTCACTTCAACCTTGTCGAAACCAAGTTGAATAGAAGAGAAGGATGTATAAAAGATGATAGCATCAACAAAGCCTTTTGATAGAGTCGAAAGGATGCTACAAGCAAAAATCCGATGTGTTACAAACTTTCAATGGGGCCAAAAGGGTCAAAAGCACCCTTTTGCTTCAATTGCTTCCTTTCGAAATAGATTCTTTCGCCTTTATGAATACGTTTCGAATAAGAGGAAGATCATCCTTTGAAGGAAGAAAATTACAACCACTCCATGCACGCCAAACCTTTTGAAACCGAAGGTTTCGTCTTCATTCACATTCCTCAGAAAGATGTTTTTTTAGAGCAACCCCTTCGAAAGCATAACTAATCGTTTCAAACCGGTCGGAACCTTACATAACCGAGGGGTTCCGCATCAATCCACAAGCAAGTTTTTAGAAGTTACCTTCCGCATTGAAACTCTCAGCATCTCAACACCTTCGAAACCCCAAAGAAATACCTGTTGACAGAGTCAAAAGCTCATGCCTCTTCTTACTTTCAAAAACAAAGCAATATAGGGTAGGAGGCGCACCTACCCCTTTCGATTAAGATGAAAGAACTTAAGTCCATTCAAATGCAATGCAGAAGAATGCCCAAATGTCGATGACAATGAAAGGTCTCCAAGGCCACCTTTCGACCAAGTCGAAAGCACTAAGTCGAAAGGTGCCAACCTGCACCTATAAATATGACCCTAGGGATATGGTAATGGGGATTTGAATTCTTTCACTCCATTCTTGGGTTTTCTTGAAGTAGTAAGCCCTAATTTTCAAATTAGATTGGGATTTTGATCAATTAGCACTGCTTGAGTTTAATAAAAGCAAGATTGTGGAATTTTTGGATATTTGGATGATTTAGTATTTCTAACAGATTCAGTTTGTAATCTTCTTATTTCAATTGGATCGAAGGGTCACCATTAGAGTAGACCGAAACCCTTAATTCAACTAATAGCCACGGTACCTTAGCTTCTATCCCCAAGTCATCGAAAGGTCAACTTCTAAAGGAGTCAGAACCTGTCCATTTGATTCACATCCTTAACCGATTAGAACCAACCTTAGGGTCAACTCAACCAATTCGAAAGGGAGGTTTCAAAAGGATATTAAGTAAGATTAAATTGTTCGAAAGACAATTTAAGAAGGATTTCGGTGTTTCATCTAAATCGAAAGATCTAATAAGAAGGAGTTTCAACTTAAATAACCTATTCGAAAGGAAAATAGAAGAGAATAGAATGGATTATAGCCATCTTTACCAGATTGAGAGGTGTCGAATACATTCATATTTTTGAAAGAAGGTCTTGAAAGAGTCCTCTACACTTTGAATTCAACTTTGGACTATTGACAATTTTTCTTTTTAACGTTTCGATGCTAGAAGGAGAGCCTGTACCCCGCTCTTGTTAAACTTTCAACTCCACTTTTCTCTAACCTAGTCCTATTCCAAATTTATCTACTTTAAACATTACATCATCATGTTTAGACAAATCAAAAGGACCAAACAAGGATCCTTTGAGCCACATCCAATTGGATTCTCCTGTAGGATAGTTAACGATTATAAACTTCATGAAGAACAAATGCTGAGATTGGAAGCTTTAAGAATGATGAAGAAAAAGAAAGTTGAATCTTATAATCCTAATAAATGGAGTTTAAACCCTTTTCACATTGGCCTCACAGCAATCTTTGCCTTAGGAGGAACAAATAATGAAAGTAACAACTTGTTTGACCAAATGAGGAAAAAAATTCAACTTTATACCAAAGGCACAATCTTCGAAGAGGGAATTATCACTGATTACAATGCCTTTGCACGTAAATGGCATCAAGCAACGAGTGGGTCATTGCTTATATATGAACTTCAAAGGATTTTGAAAAGAAAACTAATTGTTGAGCGTGAAGCTTCAGAACCAAGTAATAAAATATCTAGGAACCATCCTCAAAAGATAAACTTCAAGTCAAGACTCCATAAAGAATGCAATTTGACAACATCAATCGAGAATGTTTATTTGCTGACCAAGGAAGAGCTCAACTATTGGCCATCACATAAGAAGAAACCTAAATATGAAAAGAATTTGGGAGGATCCTATTGCTACTACCATGTAATGAATGGACATGAGACAAATCAATGTAGGTTATTGGAAGGAATGGAGATCGGTTTCTTCAGGCAAGGCAAAATCAATGAATTTGTAAAGAAATCCTAATTGGATTCAATAAAGAACTACTTTACTAAAAAAAATCTACATGGTCGAGAGTAGAATTCTCCTTGCACTTGGACATTACCTTAAATGTTCAAAGCCTTTGTCTGCGTCGAGTTGGCTAAGTCAAAGCGCCTCCTGGTGGGAGGTTAGAGTAAGCCTTCATCCGTGCCACGCTATAGCCAGGTTAAAGCATCGACAAGCCCTTCACTACGCCATCCTATGGCTAGGTCAAGGCGCCTCCTGGAAGGAGGACAGAGTAAGCCCTTGGTCCTGCCATACTATGGCCTGGCCATGGCACCAAACAAGCCCTCGATCGCACCATGTTATGGCTAGGTCAAGGCACCGCTTGAGGGAGGATGGAGTAAGCCCTTGGTCCAACCATGCTATGGTCTGGCTAAGGCACCGAACAAGCCCTTGATCCCGCAACGCTATGGCCAGGTCAAGGCGCCTCCTAGAGAGAGGTTGGTTAAGTCCTTGGGTCTTGGTGTGGATAAGCTAACCAAGCACACTAGACAACAATGGACTAAGACATCCAAGCATGAAAATGGTGCGTCAAACAATGGATTAAGACGTCCAAACTCAAGAAGTGACAAATCAAACAACAATAACAACATACAAAGCCTAAAGGGTAACACATTTCAGAAGAGTCAGAACACAAAGAGCAAAACAGAATGGATGCTTAAATAAGAGCCTACTACCTCTGACTAGATATCAAAGAAGAATTTCTGAACTTCACTTATTAATACCCGAATTTGGATTTCGGGTCTTTCATTATTAAGTTTAGGATATCACTTGCTAATACCCGAATCAGGGTTTCGAGGCTTTACTAATAATCTACGGTCTTCATCATACCTGAATTTATGTTTTGGGGCTATTATTATTAATTATTGAAATTCACATATTAATACCCGAATCTGGGCTTAAGACTTCTATTACGAAGATTATTATTATGGATTTCTGGTTATCATCCACCAATACCCAAATCTGGGTTTCAGATCTTTTTAACTTTTAAATTTAATTCATTAATGCCCGAATCCGGGTCACTGAATTTCTACTACGAACATTCATACAATGATTTCTAGACTTCTATTACATTATTATTATTGGCTTTCTATAAGCTATCTCCAAATGATGAATATCTAAACATCTATAATAAAATTCCGAATTAAATTTCTCGTTCTCTATCATTGGATTTTTGGTATTCTATAAATATAATTGAAGTTGAATTCCTGGCTGTCTCTCACCATTACCAAAGATGGGTTTCAAGACATTCGACCATATTGAATTATAGAATTACTTTTCACTTATTATCATATGTTTACACAATGATCGTTAAGCTCCACTGATAATGTATACAAACTTCTATGTATATTTCAAGTTAACGACGAAGAATATTATTTACTTCATACTTTTAAGGGAAATGAGATTGGAAAGGAAGATTTAATGGATCAGCAAATGCAAAACCCAAAGTTCAAGTTATCAGAAAACTGATTGAGAAACAACATTATAAGAAAAAACTAAAAACCAAGTGATATCTACATAATTTGCATAGTCTACGAAATTTATTTACAAGTATACAACACAAGTGTATGCTTTACAAGTCCTGAATAGTCTTTTTTAGATTTTCGACAATCAAAGGATCAACAATATGCATAATTTCTATATGAAGGATTTCCTTAAGCTTCTTTTCCTTCTTCCTTATTTCATCAGTATCTTTGTTAGAATCAATGCGAGCCTTTAAAGCATGCTTAAAAGCCTTATTAGCACCTTTGAGGATTTTGTTTTGTCTTTCTAAATGTGCAATGTGCTTTCAAAGAAGATACTTATCATGTTCAAGTTTCTGAATCTGAGAGGCATACTCATTTATGCAATGTAAGTACCTCACTTTCTATTGTTCGTCAAAATATTTTGTCATTTCGAATTTTACCATTCTACACCATTCTCCTGCCGCACCCGCACCCTCGTCTAAGCCGGGCAGAGGGCCGGTCGTAGGTAGAAATTTTTAAATAGCTAAAGATGAGGACCTTGTCGATTTCACAGCTGTAACAGCCGACACCTTACTTAATGTAGATATTGTCCCCAACTTAATCACTTCCGCCTCATGGGCCAAGGCTGTTACAATGGTATAAGAGCCGTACGCGGTCGGAATTGTGGTTTGTATGTGTTACAGCCATGATGCCTGGGTGTTGTTGTGTTCATGAGCCAATAAAGGCGTTGGGATTTAAAGGGGGGGAGATTGTAACACCCCTTCAAAATGGGAATAATAGTCCTATATCATAGAAAAAAAACTATGAAGTGGGTGCTTATATACCAAAGTCTTGACCTCATAACAACGTCGAGGCCTTTTGAGGAACAAAACCACATACCTTGGCTTGGCCCATGAGGCGGAGGTGACTAAGTTGGCTACAATATCTACGTTAAGTGAGGTGCGGGCTGTTACAACAGCAGATGAGGCAACCAAAGAAATTCGAAAATTGATATTCTGAATATTGTCCCCCATAATAAACTCCAAGGATCTGCACTGGGCTTTACTGTCATTTAATTCTATCTATAAATTACTTATCTATTAAAGGAGCCTAGACATATCTTGATTAAAATCAATCGAGGGGTTTAATTTAACTTGACACTTTAATTAGGAAATTTTTTCGTCCTTGCTCTTGATATATGCTTCAAGATTTGTAATCGGATCATTAAGACCACTAACAAACGTCTTCTGAAGCAAAAAAAAACTCCTATGCCGTTTTAGCGTTTCAGTATTAGCTTGGAAACGATAGACAAAGGATCGTTAAGGAGCTTCCTCTTTTCAATATATGCTAACTACCTATCTCTAATACTGATAAAGCGAGATGTTGAATTGAACAAGAGTGGCATTGTAGATAGCTATAACACCAATTTAAACAAACAAAAAGAAAATAAAGGCAAGACTTGAATAATCAATCTCTTTTATTATAACAATATCAGATTACATAAACAAAAAGTACAATTTCATTCAACACTTATTTTACACTTAAACTTGAGAAACAACACTTTTGACTTTGTTTAAGGAATTTGCCAAAAAAAGTAACCGTTGAATCAAAAGGGCATTAAATCCTTCTGCGGTAATAACTGAAAGATATTTATTATAATCTCATTCCCCAGTAGGAGGACTATCACAACCACATATTAGTCTGGTATAATATGTTCGAATTTCCTTAAAAGTTTTTTCTTTGTCTTCACCGAGAAAATCAAAACGAATGCGAGGATGTTCCATGTAAATTCTCTCCTAGTCTCAAAGGAAGCAATATCTGGCTAGTTTAAAGATTTCAAAAGTAAAGCCCTTTCTAGATACTCACTTCTAAGTCTAACATATTTTCATAAATAATCTTTAGAAACAGAGTTGCCTAAGAGACATTTATTATGTGATAACGTAATAAAATGCAAATAAGTATAAAAGAAAGTAAGAACAAGAAATCTACAAAAAAATATTATTACAAAATTATAAATATTCATCTTGTTCATACCCAATTGTCTTTTTGAATAACTCTAAAACAATTTTTTCCTTATAATATTTAAGTTTTTAGGAGAAACTCACGAGAAATCAATTTGACTCGTGGTAATTTCCAAAAAGCCCATGAGTGTGGATGTGATACAAACTCATCCAAGTATCTCTTATGCAAATGCCTAAGTAGACCCCCACTAAAGTCACTCAAATATGAAAAATCTACAATTGGATCTCTACAATAGGTTTTGTATATGAAATCTACAAGGATGTTCCTTTCTTCGGTCAACGTCCCAAAGAGTGTAATTGATTCCCGATTATCTTCCAAAAGTCTATCATATCGAAGGCATGCCATCTTCAATCGAGAAGGGGAGGTAGCTTCTTGGTTTTTGAAAGTCGATAACATTGCTGCACCCTTATTTAGCCTACGATACTTGTTAGAGAGGGTATTATACTCTTTTAACTTCTTATCTAACTCTCTATAAAATTTATTTATTTTTGCTTGTTTTCTCTCAAGATTTATTTTATAAAGTTGGAAGGATTTTCTCCTTATCTAAAATAAAAGATATCAGCTATTATTATTTTGGAAGTGATAGCCATTTAGACAAGGAATCCTATATATCTGAGAAATCGAAACTATAGTTTGAGAGACCTGCTTTCTCTCTCTTTATTCTTCAACGTTGATGTTAGCAGTCCCCTCTTGAAGGTCAGAAGGCATGGGGGATTCAGGTGGGCTTGCTTCACAGATACTTGGATCGAGGTTGACCTTTGCTGAAGCCCTGGTGATGTCATCATTATCTTTTTATTGAACATCGGTTTTGACGACCTCTGTCGCCACCTGAACCCTGGCCTCTATCCTCGTTATCATCATTATTTTCATTGTCACTTCCATCATCATCGTCGTTGCTACCTTCTTCAGCGGTAGCTTCATCTTTGTCACCTTCTTCATCAGAATCTGAGTCTACTTTGATGGAAGGGACTTTGAAAGATATGATTTTGGAGGCATCTATCTCCTCTCTTTCAGGGACTTCAACTCCTAGCTCCATTTCTTCGATTTTGTACATAAATCGTTTACAAGAGCAAGGTCGAGTGTAGGAAAGCTCAAATCTAGGCATTTCTTAATATTGTCGGTGTAGGCAAGCATCAGGGCATCCTTATAAGAGTTTACAATGTTGTCATCGAGGGAAGTAATCAGAAATCGTGACATCCGTTGCTTAGCATCATAGATAGTATTGACAGCCAACTTTAGAGAATTTTTCTTTTTCTCCAACTTTTTCATGAGAGAAGATTGTTTGATCTCCATTCGAGCTTTGTCATCTTCAGCTTCTTTCAAGGCCATTTTCAAAGCCATATTTTCATCAACTAGAAGTTGTCTTGATTTCCTCTCTTCAGAAAATAATGGACTCTTCCTGAATGAGAGAGTCTCTTATTCTTTCATGTTCCTTCGTAGCATTATCTTTGTCGGCAGACAGGGAAGGTATTTGGTATTTCAAAGTTAAAATTTCCTCTTGAAGCCTCGATGTTTCGATAGAAGATTTTGAAGCGTTCTCTTAAAGAGAGAGCTAGCTTTTGGAAATATGAAAAGAAAAGTATGATGCAAGTTAGCATTCGAAGAGAAACAATAATAAGAAAGATATGTAATGTAAAATGAACCAGAAGTTGTTGCTCTATCGTTGACAATGACCCTCCTAGTTAGGAATGAAGGAAGGCGGGTGAATGAAAGCAAAAGAAAAAGAGTTCAATGTAGATTGAACAATTAGTATCACTTGAAGGCGTAAGTGACGTAGGTCTAGAAGGGTTCAACTCCCAAGAGGGAGTTAAAGTTCCCAGGTCTTTTTGCATTTGTTCGATGACATGGGGAGAGCAGGGAATGATGATGCATGATAAGGGATTGTCCTTTGAGGGAGACGTCTTGGATTGATTGAGAGAAGCTTCAACAACTGGACTCTCTAAAGTTTTACCCGTACCAACAGTCTCACCCACTTCAAGTGGCGGAGAATCTAGAACTTCAACAGTCCTGGCCTTTTTGAGGGATAGGCCCGCAACAGCCATCTTGTACAATTTTTTTTTAGCAATCATCTTTGACCTAGCGATGGTCTGAGTCAAGGATTATGCACCAAATATGGAAGTTGAGAGAACTGGATCACTTATGATTAATTCAACTTGAGGTGCAGTCGCTAAAAATTAAAAAAATTACAACTCAATGAAGTAATTTAAGAAGTAATACAAAAACAAACTACAAGCACAATATCTAAAACTGCGGAATTGAGCTGCAAAAATTGGAGATGTTAACCCACCTTTTGGCAAGGTCATAGATAGGCGGATTTAACTAAATCGGCTACCCATTTATCAAGGCCGGAATATGTTGGGTTTGAGTCAGTTGGATGGATAGACGATAAATCACGGGTGACAACCATGATTATGAAGCCTGGATTTGGCATATTCGATGGATAAAAGTTATGGGATACTCGAAATATGGGTTTCGATGAAGATCGACTTGTCGTGAGTTGTTTGGAGATTTGCTTCAAGTCATACTTGGACTTGCTTCGGGTTTTCTTGATGGTCGCCCCGAGTCATCCAATGGGCTTGGGGTCATGAGAGTGGCAGGTTTAGGATTGGAATAATGTAGTACTTCGGCATGCTTTGAGTCAGTCAAGCATAAACACTGTGCCGGTGTTGTGAAAGCTTCGAGTGGGTAGGAAGATGGGTCGGTCTTGTTGGAGGGTCGGCATGGTTGGAGTGGCTCAAGGTCGGCATGGAATTAAACTTGGGTCGACACAAGAGTAGGGATCGGTGAATCGGATAGGGTCTGCTGCTTCGGGTCATTGAACTCACAACTCCGAGTCGGTAAGAGGAGGACTTTGGGTCGGCTAAAGGGGATCGGTGTCTCGAAGGAGCAGGATCGGCACTGAGCTGCTCCAGGTCTAGACATGTTTTACTTCGAGTCACAAACGAGTTTGCTCCGGGTCACGTCTACGTTCACTTCGAGTCATTCCCAAGGCAATATTGGATTGGTGTATTCAGAACTCAGGGTCGGCCGTAATGTTGGAATTGGGGTCAGCTATGGTATTGATGGGCCCGGATCATTCAGGAAGCCAGTAACTTGGATTTTGCCAATAAATACAGCAGGAGGGACTTCAGAAAAAGGATCTTCATTCTGTTTCTGTTCATCTTCTCCACTAAGTCTACTCTATCATTATTGTTTTAAAAACTCTGGATTGTAATTATAATTGATTCTAATATCAATAAAAAGGAAATTTCTGAAGTGGACGTAAGCTAAAGTTAGCCGAACCACTATAAATCCTCTAGCATTACTGCTTTCTTTTTAATTTGGATTTTTCTTCATATTTAAACTCTCTACATACACTCTATCTATTATCTATGACATTTAGTTGGTGCTTTCATCTGCATTTCGGTGTTAATGACCTATTTTGGCGCTAACATTTTGGTGCTTTCACTGAGAAAGCTAGAACTTAGGGATTCTGAAGCATGGATTTTGAATTTATAGGCTTAGAAACTCGGATTCTAGGAAGTAATGGTTTAGCCATCGACAAGGAGACAAGTGACAGAAAGGTGCAATCAAAAGGGAAGTCAAGAGGCCACTTCTGGAGCTGGATCAGATCTGGCATCCATCTACATCACTAGGGACGAGATGTAGATTATGATGGATTCTACAGGAGCAGTTGATAAAAAGGCAAGAGGAAATGATGCAAACCCTTCTTAGACAATTTGGACAGGCAAGAATAACATTAGTTATAGGAGCTTTACTCCCTAGAACCGAACCAGAAGGACTCAACGTGCAAGCAGATGGAGTGGTTTAGCAGAGGGGATCCCAAAATAGCAAACAACTATCAATTTGGATGGACCTAGACTCAAGGGGCACACCATCAGGTAATGTTGGACCAATCCACGAAGGGATACCAGATGATGCTACGCAGCCTGGTGCCCATAGGGATACAAGAGTGCGTGGCGGGGAGTATGTACCAGAATTCCCTCGAGGACTTGGAGGGCAGTTAGGAAATGTAGACGAGGGGCAACCCTTGGTAGGTAACACTAGATTAGCTGACATTATCAGGTGAAATATACGTGGAGGTCTGACAAACAGAGATTTGGAGGGAGTAAACAAAATTCCATTTATCTATAACATCAGGATGGCTAGGAATCCACCCGATTTCAAGTAGCCTACTCTGGAAGTATACAACGGTAAGAGGGATGCCACCGACCACTTGATGAGGTACACAAGACAAATAGAAGTGCTGGAACCATTGGAAGAGGTTATGGCCTGGTGTTTCCCCCCGTACTTGACCGATATAGCTACCATGTGGTTCAAACAGTTGGAAGAAGGATCTATTGGAACATGAACAGAATTGATGGACAGGTTTCTGAAACAGTTTCGGGTTCATATCAAAAGGCCAAAGAATGTTATGACACTGAAGTCAGTGAAGCAGAAGACAAGAGAATCGCTTAGGACTTTTTTAACTCAGTTTAATCTGCAGTTGCTTCGATGGATCGACCAGATCCATCAATGGTTCTAATGGCGGCGGTGTCGAGAGTTAGGGGTAATTTGGATTTCAAAGTATCATTGATATGAAACCCACTAATGGATCTCATGAAATTCTTTCACGAAACCGAGAGATTTCTTCGATAAGAGGATGCATGTTTGGATATGAGGTCAAAGGAGGTAAACATGGTTAAGGATGGAGAACCATCCAGTGAAAGCTCGGGTAAAGATAAGTATAAAGGGAAGAGGAAGTCTGATAACGAATCTGGTGAGGCAAGGAAGAGCTAGGAAGAATCAAAATTCTCCACTTACATAGAATTGAATGAGGATTGGAACGGATATGCTTGGATACTCAGGATTGCTTTCCTTATCGAAGGCTGGCAAGGAAGGAACCCTCAAAACGTGAAAGGGCATCGGGAAGGCACTGTCTCTTTCATGACCTAGACAGGCAAGATACTAACAGTTGTAGGCATCTAAAGGATATAATCGACAGGCATGTAAGGAATGGTTAGTTACGGCAATATATCAATACTCATAATGCGATGGTGGAACAGGAGCAGCCACTGCCTACTTTGAACGATGATAGCACGAGGCCCAAGAATGGTGGTCAGTTGGTCATCAAATAATCGTGATGGTTTGGAATAAATGACAAACTTTGGGCTAACGACTATGTCACTTACTCATATACGGGGAATGATCTGAGATGATGATAAACCGTGATGCTCTGGTTTGCGAAATCTTTTTTCTTTTTGGATTGGACACTTACTTTTTCTGGTTTTGTTTGTTTTCTGATTTGGATTCTGGTTTGGACATTTGCCTTTTGGTTTAGATTTTTGATACGGGTTTCTGGTTTGATCTGCATTTCAGATTGGAATTTGACTGGAATTTTATATGGTTTTTGATAAATGGTTGTCGGGTATGGATTATGCCTAGCAAGAGGTAAGTCACTTCGTCTAAACATGGCGGGTTGGCTTATTCAAGTCGTCAAGCGTGGAATATGCTCAACAAGGTTCGGAGCGACCAGGAATCGGCCTAGGACTTAGGCCCTTTATTATCTATCACTTTCTATATCAGGTCATCGGGTATGGACTATATTCGGCAAGGGTCTAGAGCGACTAGGATTTGGCTTAGGACTTCAGCCCTGGCATTACTCAATGTTTAGGGACACTGAACCAAGAACACCAAGGCATTGATTAACATAGGTTGCCAAGTATGGATTATGCTTGGCAAGAACCTAGAGAGGTTACGGATTTGGACATTGGCTATGAACAGCTAACGATTTGGGCATAGACCCGTAACTGTCCCGGATTTGGATATCGTCCCAAAGAGGTCCTAGATTCGGTTACTGGTTATTGGATATGGATGGAGTAGAGCTTGGCTATCGGATTCGGATTTCGGCTTTGGATTTAAACCCAGCGAGTCCCCAAATATGGATTTTAGGACTTGGCAAAGTCCCGACTTTGGATTTGGAGCAAACGATGTCCCGGCTTTGGATTACCGGACCCGGAGAGGTCCTAGACTCGGATAAAATGATCTGAAGAGATCATGGATTCGGTTAACGGATTTGGGATGGATTGAGAATTGGATAACGACTCGGGACAGTCATGGAATAGACTATCGAATTTGGATGGAATTGCTTGATAATGAATGAAACATGGACTTCAGTTATCGAATTTGAGGCTTTTCAAAACATATCTTCTAATAGAAAGGCATGTTTTGGGGGCAAATGTTAATCCGCATTTTGGCAAGGTCATCGATAGGCGGATTTAACTAAATCATTGCTCTTTTGTCGAGACAGGAATACGATGCGTTTGAGTCGGCTAGATGGATAGACAATCAATCACGGATGATAATCATGATTATGAAAGCGGAATTCGGCATATTCGATGGGTAAAAGTTGCGAGATACTCGAAACATGGGTTTCGACGAAGATCAAGTTATCGTGAGTTGCTTGGAGATTTTCTTGGAGTCATACTTGGACTTGCTTTGGGTTTTCTTGATGGTCCTCCGAGTCATCCAGGGGGATACTTGGGGTCATGAGAGTGGCAGGCTTTGGAATCGGCATAATGTAGTGGTTCGGCATGCTTTGGGTCAGTCGGGCATAAGCACTGGGTCGGTGTTGTGAAAGTTCCGGGTCGGTAGGAGGAAGGGACGGTCTTATTGGTGGATCGGCATGGTAGAAGTGGCTCGGCGTCGGTGTAGAATTATACTCGAGTCGACACAAGAGTAAAGGTCGGTGTATTGAATATGGTCGGCTGCTTTGGGTCATTGAACTCCTAGCTCCGAGTCGGTAAGACGAGGACTTTTGGGTCGACTAAAGGGGATCGGTATGTTGAGGGAGCGGGATTGGCACTGAGTTGCTCCGAGTCCAGACAAGTTTTAATTAAATAACATAAGTTTTCTTCAGTCTAATTCAACACTTTCGACCAGATCAATTAAGAGATAGACGTTGGATCTCCTTTTGACCCATCGAAAGAGTTTGAAAAAGAAAAACAAAGTTAGCTGCCTTAACCCCTTTCGAAGGGGTAGATAGGTAAAATTACAATGTCAAGTTGTGACTCATACGGCTTAAAATTCTCTATGAAGTAACTGGAAAAACCTTTCTTCCCCAAATTCAATTTTAACCCAATACTTTAAAAAAAAATTAAAAAAATTGATTTTAGCACGCATTTAGAATCAATAATCTTAAAAATCCCAAAAATGTAAATTCGAACCATAAAAAAAATCGGATGAATTCTAAATATAAATTGACATGGGAAATGAAACAAAATACGCCATAAAAATGGATCAAAGAATATTTTCATGAATGCAAAACGTAGTTTTCTTATGAAATTAGAGCAGTAATGTAAAGGGGCATTTCATCATAAGGACAAACTTTGCAGACCAATTAGTTTTTAGGATACACATTCAAAAAAATTACTTTCAAGGACAAAGTCAGCATAATAATTACTTTCAACGACAAAGTCAGCAGTCTAATTACTTTCAAGGACATAATTTCATAAGTTTTTAGGCCCTAGAAACTAATTATTTTGTGTTTTGTCCTTGAAAGTAATTATTTCAGTTGTGTGTCCTAGAAACTAATTCCACTTGCTAAAGAGGCCCTTGTGGCTAATTTCCACTAATGTAAATTCCTACCTAACGAGTTTTAAAATCAAAATCTACCATGGAAAATTAGTTTGAAAATCAGGGTAATAAAACTCACTTTGAATTCGAGATTCTATTTGTTGGAAATAGGAATTTATTAAGAAACCAAGAATATTAATTCTTGCTGGAAGTTTCTTTTAATCGCAAATAAAAGAAAGACGGGAAGAAAGAAGCATGATTTATAAAAAAGGTCGGTATGAAGGACAGACCGTATGATCAAATTAAAATAAACGGCCAGGATTTATGCAAGAATATGCAAAGGTGGGAAATCTCAATGCTAAAAGTAAAGAAGAGTATCGAGGCAGATGACTTAAAAAGTCAAAGGCATCCCTTCGTAAGGGTGGACAAGTATTACCACCAATTCTCACTTCAACCTTGTCAAAACTAAGATGAATAGAAGAGAAGGATGTACAAAAGATGACAACATCAAAAAAGCCTTACGAAGGAGACGAAGGGATGCTACAGCCAAAAATCAGATGTGTAACAATCTTTCAAAGGGATCGAAAGAGTCGAAAGCACTCTTTCGCTTTAATTGCTTCATTGTGAAACAGATGCTTTCGCCTGCATGAAGACGTTTCAAGTAAGTGGAAAATCACCTTTCGAAGGAAGAAAATTACAGTAACTCACATTCGCACCAAACCTTTCGAAACTGAAGTTTTCGCCTTCATCCACATTCCTAAAAAAGATTTTTTTTGTTAGAGCAACCACTTCGAAAGCATAACTAAGCCTTTCGAACTAGTCGTAACCTTACACAACCAAGAGGGGTTCCCCATCAATCCGCAAGCATGTATTCGGAAGTTACCTTCCGCATTGAAACTCTCAACATCTCAACACCTTCAAAACCCCAAAGAAATACTCTATTGGCAGAGTCGAAAGCTCATGCCTCTTTTTACTTTCAATAACAAAGCTACACATGGTGGAGAGATGCACCTACCCCTTTCGATTAAGACGAAAGCACTCTAGTCCCTTCAAATGCAATGCAAAAGAATGCCCAAACGTCGACAGTAATGAAAGGTCTCCAAGCCGTCTCTCAACCAAGTCGAAAGCACTGAGTCGAATGGTGCCAACCCACACCTTTAAGTAAGACCCTAGGGATCTGGTTATGGAGATTCAAATTTTTCCACCCCATTCTAGTATTTTCTTAAAGTTGTAAAATATAATTTTCAAATTAGATTTGGATTTTGATCAATTTGTATTGCTTGAGTTTAATAAAAGCAAGCTTATGGAATTTTTGGATATTTAGCAAATTTAATATTTCTAACATATTCAGTTCGTAATCGTCTTATTTCAATTGGATTGAAGTGTTGCCATTAGAGTAGGTCGAAACCCATAGTTCAACAAATACCCACAGAACCTTAGCTCCTATCCCCAAGATTTCGAAAGGTCATCTTCCGAAGGAGTTGGAATCTATCCATTTGACTCACATTCTTAAACTATTAGAACCAACCTTAAGGTCAACTAAACCAATTCGAAAGGGAGGTTTCAAAGGGACACTGAGTCAGATTAACTTGTTCGAAAGACAATATAAGAACAATTTCGGTGTTTTGTTTAAATCGAATGGTCTAATAAGGAGTTTCAACTTCAATAACCAACTCGAAAGGAAAACAGAAGAGAATATAATGGATTATTGCCATCTTAACCAGATTGAGAGGTGTGGACTACATTCATCTTTTTGAAAGAATGTCTAGAAAGAGTCATCTACACTTTAAATTTAACTTTGGGACGTTGACAAGTTTTTCTGTTAACAATAGGCGTCTGATTTCATATGCTTATTAAATAGGCGCTTGGGACCAACTAAGAATTATGAATTGATCTGCATTTCTCTTCTAAAGCGGCTCTTTGAAAACTAAAATTAGAAATTATGAATGCACCACACTTTTCCCTTTTATTTATAGTTTCATGTTTGCAAAATGACAATGATGCATGTTTATTTTATGTTTTTCAAATGCATTACTTACTGCATTCTCCATATGCATTATTTATTAGTTTCGAAAAATAACTTAGAAGTATGCATTTGCACTTTCTTTTTTCTAATGGAAAAATAAACATAATAATATCTAAATTTTGCATTATTGAAAAATAAAAACTTAAGAATTATACCATTACATATTCGGCTCATATTCCACTAGGGTTGTCATTCCTGATTTTTATATAAATCTGTGATTCGTAAATTTAAGACTGTCAATTGATTTTCTGAATTGACCCTGGATTGTCGATTGCATATTGTCTAAACGTTTTTTGTTGTAGGAGTCCATTATTTTTCTCTAGAACATTTGATCATTTCCTCAGTTGAACATTTCTGGCAATACACATAACACAAATTGCAATCTTGTTCACTGTACCATGAATTGGATGAATGTTGGCTAAGAGGTGTTTCACTCTAACCTCGAATTCAATTAAACAAAATTTATTTGAATTCGACGTTTGCGTAAACTCTTCCAAGGGTAAGATTACATATTAATTTTTTTATAATATTTAATGGTTTTCGTAGATAAAGTTGTACAAATTGTGATGTAATTTGAAGATTGACGGTGTGTTATTTATGTATGTTTGAATGAAAAGAGCCGTTGAAGGGAGAAAGCACTAGCTTATGGTCGTTGAAACCTGGGAAGATACTAAATAGACTCATAAAATCTAGACACCAGTTAAATAAACATTCGACTTCAAACGTTTATTTAATAGACACGTGAATGCTAAACGCATGTTCGGTAGACATTTGATTTCAAATGCCTTTTACATAGACGTTCGTAATCAATTACAAATCCTGAATTGATCCTGAATATTACAATGCATAATCAAGGTATATTCCTTGTTGGAGAACCACTTTATTATTGAATTTGTAATTGTTGGACTAGCTTTTATATATAGCTAAGGAAGCGGATCTCTGAAAACTGAACCTAGAAGTTGTGAAGGCGCCACGCATTTTTCCCCTTTGTTTATGACAAAAAAAGAACTACATGTCCATGTTTTTTGAAGTTGTTATAAAAAAGTCCCTCTAGAAATAAATATGTAAATTTGGTCTTTATTTTTGAAAATTATAAAACACAGTGCCTTGCACTTTCTTGGTCGAAAATGCAAGGTAACTTGCAATTTTCTGATTTCAAAATTTCTTTTGAAAATTTTGGAACTTTTAAAAATTTTGAAAAGCATAAGTTAACGTGTGCTTTATATTAGAAAGTTGCAAGTTACATTGCGCTTTCTGATTTTGAAATTTTATTTGAATTTTTTGACAAAAGTGTGTTAACTTGTGCTTTCTATCAACAAAGTGCAAGCTAATTTACGCTTTTTGATTTAGAAAAGTCATAAATCTAATTTAGATATTCATTACAACATATACTTTTCTTATAACAACTTCACAAGTAGGGACCTTCGGTGCAACACTCCTATTTATAATGCTATGTTCGTTCGTGAAGGGAGAATGATGCATTATTCAACGGCTTCTCTAAATGGATTCAACGCATAAACTCAAAATAAGTAGTGTTCTGAAAAACAAAATAAATAGCCCAAAAAAATAAAATAAAAATTAATTAACTAATTAACTCGCAGAACCAAAACATGTTTTCAATTTGCAGTTTTATTTATTTTATTAAATGATCCTACTATTTAAATCCAAAATTTGTCGGTGCACGTTGTCTTCTCCCATCTGAAAGTGAAAAGCGACGTGAGAAAGTTAAATATACGATGTAGTTAGATAACGTTGTCATGAAGGAACTTATGAGTTGGATATTGTAATTAAATATTAAATTTACTTCTAAAGACAATTTGTGTTTGGCAATGCAATTGGATTTCACAAATCTACAAATCAAGTTAATAATGCACCACAGTATTCAATAAATTGGTTAGGTTCACAAATATTTAAAAGTTTAGCATATTTGTAGAAATGTCCATAAATATTTAAAAGTTTTTAACTGCAAAAATTTACAGAAAAATCTAAAAGTGCCCTTAAGTTAAAGGGGTTTCTTCCTTGTGCCTATTTACCTGTAAGTTAAAAAGGATAAAAAGTATTGAGCTAGTCATAAAAACAAGCGACCGTAAATATTTGTTAATAACATGTATTACACATGGAGTTAATCGAGACGTAGAAAAAAGTTGGCCTGAAGGAACTATTTGGTGTTTACAGAGACATACGCTTGTTGATGGAATTCAAAATATTTGAAATTTCGTTCACATCCGTATTCGAAAAGCGGATAAATATTCAATATTTGAAAATTTGGATATGGATTCAGATACGAGCATTCGAAAATCATTCGTTCAGGTTTTAACAATATTATAATTTATATTTTATATATTTCTGTAGAACTAAAAACACGAGTTTAATTATTTTATTATGTTGGTAGTTGGTATTATATGGATATAATGCATATTAATCGCTCAAACTATTTGTCATCATCGTTATATTTGTTTATTTTTACACTTCTATGATCAATGAGATTGAGAAAAAGTTAAGTCAAAATTTTCAATCTATATTTCTCAATCCATTGATCATTGGCGGATAGGGTAATTATTCGATAGTCGTCTATATCCACGCATTCGAATACAAAGGTCCCATACTTTTTCTCTCTTATTTAATGTGTTGCAAAAGGTTTCTCATTTTCATCTTCCTAATACAATTACTAAAAAATAACATAGAATTTTATACTATACTCTTTCTAATACAAAACTTTTTAAGAAGCTATCAAAGATATCCTTTTCGATCTTTATTTTTGTACGGCGAACAATGCCGGTTAACACATTTTTTTACAACGATCAACCATCGAACAATAGTAGTTCGATGGTTGATAGTCGTGTAAACCGGTGTTGGCTAACGGTTGTTCGTCATGCAAATCTATTTTACGCGGTGGTTGATTGTCATGTAAAATAACGTTGGTATTAGAAAGCACACAGTGGTAATAGGAAAAGGAAACTAGATGTATGGCAACACGCTTTATTTAAAATTCTATGTTTGTAAACGGAGAATGACGCATGTTTAAAATGCATTATCTACTGGTTGCGCAGATTGATTTAACGCATACAACTCAAAATAAGTTCGTCTTCTTCTACGTGGTTTGAAAAACAAATTAAATAGGGGAAAAAAGAACTCACAAAACCAAAACCAAATTGCAGTTTGTAGTTTCAAACGCAATTTAATTACAGACATTTAAACGAAATTACACTCTTAAATGTTTGAAATAGTTCAAAACTAAAAATGCATAAGTGTCTTAAGGATTAAAGACTCACAATAATGTCAAACACTATCTTAGCTACTTATTTTACAAAGATACGCATTTCGCACGTGAATTATTTTCTACAAATTTTATGCGTTTAAAAGCAAGAGAAACTAATTTATATAAGTAAATATTTAATCATATTTTTACATTGAAATTATATGTAGTCAATTTGAATTATATTTTGAAGTTTCAAGCTTTGGATTTATTATTAGTTTGAACTTTTATTTATATTATTAGTCAATGAAGAACAATTTTGTAAAATGAGTTTATTCATATTCTATTTTCAAATTATATTAAAATATTTGTAATGTTTACAGAGATACGGTTCGAATTTGTAAAAAATGTCATTAAATTCTATATTTAAGTGATATTAAGGTTTGATAGAGCGTGTTTGGTAAGCCATGCTGATGCAGAAAAATTTGACAGCAACGATATTACAACCATTATTAAAAAAGACAAAGATATTTGTAAAGATACGGATTAAGTTTGTAAAGGAATTTTAATTGTTAGATCGTGTTTTTTAATGATATTAATATTCGATAATATACATGAAGAAGCATTTTTCATAGTTTACTCCGAAACTAAAAAACTGTGAACGCATGCATATCACAACTATTGTTATAGATTTTATAATAATCCTAGTACCTATATCCAAATTTAATTGGCGTTGGTTGTCTTCTCACATCTGAAAATGAAAGTGATGTAGACAAGTTAAATATATGATACAATTTGATAACGTTTTCATGAAGAAACTTACGAATCGGATATTGTAAGCAAATATTAAGACTACTTCTGAAGATAATTTAAGTTTCGCAACGCTGTTGGATTTTACAAAATCCACAAATCAAGCTAATAACGCTCTAAATGTATCCAATAAATAGGTTAGGTTCACGCAGTATTTGAATTTTTTCGAGGAAAAATATGAGCTTTTTATTTTTGCATCCTTTTAGTTACTGTACACATATTTTGAATTGGTTCACAGGAATCGGTAGAAAAGAAGTAAATGAAGTCAAATATAACAAGTTAGGTAATGATTGGTTTGTTGTTTTTAGTTTTGGTTTTTCGTCTGCACAAAAAAACAGATGACTTATTTATATTGTCGAGAACGATCAATTTAAAAAACGAAGTTGATATAAAAAATAAAAAACAACTTTTTTTTTACTTTTTGAAAAAATAACACGAGCCCGTGAAATAATTCATTTTTCCGTCGTTCCTCTATACCCTTCGTCCTTCCATCCATCTTTTTTTCATCCCGCCGTCGTTCCTCTATTTTTCTCATATTTGACATACATATTGAAAATCGAAAACGAAGAATTTGTTTTTAAACCAAACTCTACCTTAATTTTTGTAAAACTCGTTTTAAGTTTGAAACTACACATGTGTCTCTCCTCAAAACAAGTTTCTTTGAAGAGAATAATAATAATTATAATGTTTTGATTTTAGTATACTTGTAGGAAAAACTATACATATGTAATGTTTTTTTATCGCAAATATTTTTAAAAAAATGATAAACATTTGCATTTTTTCAGAAAAACAAGAAAAATTTATTTTGATCATAGAGATATGTGAATAAAGTTTAGATTTAAAGAACAAATTTCTATTCCTTCCCTCTAAAAAAATTTATTTAAAGTTTAGACCTCATTCAAAACTTATTATTAAAATAGGTCTCTTTTGACATATACAAGATTTTATACATTCGCATTTGAAAATAATTATTTATAATTTTTTTTGAAAACATACTTACGCATCTGAAAATGGACGAGAACATATTTGTTGCGCATATCAGAGTGCGCAAGCATAAAATGGATGAATGGTGAAAAGACGCTTATTTTCATAATAAGTTCGGAAATATACCTAAACTTGAAATAAGTTTTCTTTTTCGAAAGCCTAATGAAAATTTGTCCTAAATTTGATTTTAAAAATGAAAAAAAAACTTGTTTTTACTGAAAATAAAATAAGTGTATTTTGAAAGGATTTTTCACGTACGAATTGAAAATAAGGAAGGAATCGTAATTCCCACATTAAAATAACTCTTGGAGCAGCATTGTGATTTTATTTTTTAACAATATATTGGAATTTGAATATTGTACTGTAAAGGATGATTTAAATTATGAATGAAACCAAATTTTTGAATAAATATTTAAAACTTGAATAATTGAATTGGGAAAACTTTACTTGTATAATACTCAATTACATTCCAATATAACTTACCTAAATCATTCAGAAGTTGAGGGTTTTATTGAATAATTTACAATGTAAAATAATGTTAAAGGAATTTATAAATAAATTTGAGTGATTATAATAAATATTTAAATACTAATTTATAAATCATAAAAATGTTAATTGAGTTAAAATTGAATAATAAGAAAATGAATAAATGAGATAAATAAAATAAATTTTGTTTTGAGGGAATTAATAAAATTTAAATCAAATCAACTTAATGTAATACCTTGAATTTAAAACTAAATTATTAAATATTAATTAATTTAAATGAATGAAATTTATATGGTTTAAATTAGTTGTTTTATTTTGTTTTTCAATCTATTTTTCTTTCTGGTTGTTCTGTTTTCCTACCTCTTTTTTTCGGGGACAAAATTTTTTGAGTGGGGTAGAGTGTAACGACCTTGAAATTTTTGATGGTTTTAATAATTTATTTAATTAGAGATTTTGTGAAATTTTTAAATGACAACATTTTGACATAAAAATTTAATTTTTAGAATATGTCTATTTAAACATAGTAAATGTTAAATTTTCATCAAATAATATGGAAGTTTATTTTGTGATGTAATTTTTATTTCAATTTGAATCAGTTAATATTTGATGATAATAAAATGTTTTTCAAACCTGAATATCTTTATATAATAAATTTGTAAATCATCTTCTGAGTGAGACGTCGTATTTCGTTTCTTCAAATTTTATCTGATATTGCTCCGTTTATCTTATTTTCGGCCAATTAGCTGCATTTTTGATACCCGTTATCGACTTTCAACGTGATGATGGTAAAACTGATATCTGTGTACCGTTTTGATCGTTTTGTCATACTGATCTCCGCCACTTATTCAATCGTGTATTTCATAGTTCGGGACACGATGAAATCGATGAACCGATCAGTCGTACCGATTCCGCATCCGAATCTTTTTGTTTCTGTCACCATTGATTGTCCACTGTGACGCAAATAGTCGCTTGAAATTATTATTTCCTGAATCTTTGTGCTTGACTTTTTTTTGAAAGAGGGTAAAAGAGGGCCCAGCCCAAATACAAAACAGGTATAGGGTAAAAATCCAAATATACCCGATACCAAACATAAACAAAAACGCAAACCCTAGCCGACATCCTCATATCTCATATACCAGCAAAAGCAAACAAAAGAAAATAAAATGGCGACCGATATTTAACTATCGCCTCCTCCATTCTTCTCTTCGTTGCTATCTCCACCACCAAACTTTACACCACTGCTTTCGCCTCTCTTCCAGTACGAGAGGCATTTGTTAAACTTACCTCTCATACCAATAATCTCTTCGTTAGTAAAATTATAATTCTGATGAGGTTGCTTTCTGTTGAAATCAACAGATCTGTTGTCATAGCGACTCAGATCTGTTGATTTATACTTCTGAGAAGCATTGCGCGCTTGATTGGTGTTCTTTTGAGCTCTGTTGGAAATCTTTTCATGGTTGGAGACAGAGTTGACTCTGTTGTCGGCACTAGATGGAGAAAACTCATTAGATAACAAATTGGCCGTCCTAAGATGCTTTGGATGAGAAAGAATTTGTTCCAGATGCTTACTGCCAGCTTCGAAACTCCATCCATCAGCTAAAATAGCGAAATTGGTTTGATCTTTCATAATTTTCTTAGATTTACTAAGCAAAATCTGACAGTCGGTTTCAATTCTGAACCATAATTGCTCTTTACTGCTGCTAGCTTTGTTATGAACACGTGAATTTCTTTCTCTCCATATGTGATAAACTGCAGTAGTGGTATAAATGTGAGTTTGGTCTCTTTCGTAAGATTTCCTTTTGAACTTATTGTTCACCGGCTGAATAATATGCTTGAGCTCTAAAATAATGTTGGTATGAATATCCAGGATAGCTTTAATATGACTCCATATAAACTGAGAGTAACTGCAGCAAAAAATAGATGATTAGAACTTTCATTATCTAGACTGCATAAGGAACAGAGTGAATTTGAGGTATTACCCCATTTATTTAATCTGTCCCAAGTTGGCAATTTATTATGTAAAGCAAAAAAAGTACAATAAGCCATCTTGGGGTTGTTCACTCTATTCCAAATACAATCATACCAATCAACTTTAGTGACTTTATTCCTAATGGCATTCCAAGTATTTTTGAAAGAGAATTTTCCTTTATTATCTGCTTTCCATATCCAGTAATCAGAGTCTGCGCTATTATCAATAATAAACTTACAGATTTCAGAACTGTGAGGAAAAGTAATGGGATGAATTTGAGGTTGCCACTGACTGTCAATAATAATAGAAGACACTGTAGCATTAGGGTCCCCAAAAATAACTAAATTACTCCAGGTTATTTTATTGACAAATGAGTCATTATGGAACCAGGGATCAAACCACAAACTAGTTTCATTACCTGATTTAAAATTTCTATCCAAAAGAGACTTACCAATATCTCTGCAGTGTAAAATATGTTTCCAAGTATTAGACTGCTTACTGTTTGGATTAATATTCCAGAAATCACCTTTTCTGAGATATTTAGCCTTCATCCAATTTGCCCATAGAGAGTCTACACTCAAAAATCTCCAAAGCAATTTTAAATGACAAGTAAGACTAAGATCTTTCATGTTTCTAATGCCAAACCCACCTTCATCCTTAGGTTTACAAATTGTATCCCAACTAATTTTGTGGTATTTACCTCTCTACAAAAAAATTGCACATCTGCCATCTAGTTTTTTAATAGAAGCAGCTGGGATATGAAAAGTTTGTAACCAGTATAGAATAATAGCATAAACAACAGTTTTGATAAGTTCAACTCTTCCTGCAATAGATAAGAGTTTACTAGACCAAGTTTCCATTCTATCTTGAATTTTATCCAATAGGATAGCACAGTCAGAATCCTTTAATTGATTTACAGATAAAGGTAAACCCATATATTTAATAGGGAGATTACCTTCAGAAATATTAAGAACTTCAAGAAAATCATTTTTGTAGCTGCTGAATTTACTGAAATATGCTTTACTTTTATCTGTGTTTATTTGCAGACCAACATATTTATTCAGTTTATCAAAAATACTTTTAATGGAAATAGCATTTTTCCTATTGGCCTTAATAAAGACCATTAAATCATCAGCATAAATAAGGTGATTAATACAAGGTTGGACCCTATTTATGGGATTAATATTCCCTTTAATAGTTTCTATTTCAATTAAAATAGAAAAGTATTCCATCACCATAGTGAATAAGTAGGGAGACAGGGGGTCACCTTGTCTAATACTCCTATTGCTATTAATAAAACCTACTGGTTTACTTGTATAAGAATAGAAAAGGTAGGAGTGTCAATACATTCCATAATTAGATCACAGAATTTGCTAGGAAAACCCATGCACTTCATAATATGAAAAATAAATTGCCTATTAACTTTATCATAAGCTTTCTGAAGATCAATCTTTAAACACACATTGTCACCTTTTTTTGTATTAAAATTCCTAACCATCTCGTGGGCTAACATAGAATTTTCAGATATTAGCCTACCAGGAACAAAAGCACTCTGATTTTCAGAGATGATGAAAGGCAAAAAATGTTTAATTCTGTTGCTTAATATAGTAGAAATGATTTTGTATATGAAATCGCAGCAAGAAATTGGTCTATAGTCACCAATATTAGATGGATTTTTCTTTTTAGGAACAAGAGTAATAAAAGTGTGATTTATGCTCTTAAGTAATTTACCTTTATCCATAAATTCATTGATGACTTCATAAATTTGATTTTTAATATTAACCCATTGATTTTTATAGAACTTTGCATTAAAACCATCTGGATCTGGACTTTTGTTATCACCTGCTTTGAAAATAATATGTTTTATTTCCTCTATAGAAACAGGAGCAAGTAGAATATCTGAAGCATTGTCTTTCAAAATATTTTTACTAATAATATGAGGAAAATCTTTAGCACCAAACTCATTAAAGTAAAGGTTTTCAAAATACTCAATAGCTTCATTAGCAATTTTGGAAAAATCATTTGAAATATTACCAGACAGATCTATGATATTGCCAATATGGTTAATATGCTTTCTGTTGCTCATTTTGGCATAAAAGAATTTTGTACAATTTTCCCTAAAAGTTAACCAATCTACCTTGGCCTTTTGTTTGGCATTTACTGTATTTTTATAAATTTCATTAGAAAGATTTATCTGATTATTAAAAAAACTGCTGACAATATTCAGATTGCCTGGATCATTGTCCACTTGGCTCTGAAGAATTTTACCCTCCTTTCTAAAAAAATTCAGACTATTATTATTATCACTATTATTTTTATTCCATATTTTGATATTAGATTTAATATTTTTCAAAAGCATACAAAACTGAAATTGTTTAGTGCCACTACATGAAAAGTTTAAACTATTTTCCATCAAATTATTAAAATTCTCTTCCAGCACCCAACTATTTTTAAATCTAAAAGGGGCAGCTTTCTTATTTAAATTAATATTGTTGGAATTTTATCATAAGAGGGGTATGATCGCTAGAGTTTTTCTCAAGAGTTGAACATATAAAATCAGAAAAATTATTTGAAAATTCCTTGTTGATTAAAATTCTGTCCAATTTACAATGAATGTTTTTAGCCAAACCAGATTTCCAAGTAAACTTATTACCACTAGTATTAGGTTCCATAAGACCAGTGTTTAAAAGAAAATTATTAACTTTATCAAATTTGCTGTGAGGAATTTTTTTACCACCAAATTTCTCAGAAACATGAAACACAGTATTAAAATCTCCCAAAATAATCCAAGGGAAATTATATTTTGAGCTCATAGCAGTCAATTTATGCCATAAGTCATTTCTTTCAATTTCAAAATTACTGCCATAAATGCTAGTAATTTGAATCAAGAAACCACCAATATTTTTGAATTGACAATCTATGAACTGTTTGTCTTTAATTATATTTAAGTCAGTCCAAATATTAGAATCCCAAATAACAACGATTCTACCTTTACAGTTACAATCATTGTTATTTATATATTTCCAGTTACTAGATAACTTTAAACAGAATCTCTCATAACTTTCATCATTTAGTTTGTTCTCAAGAAGAGCAACAATGGTAGGTTTGTAAATATTGATCATATATAAAATATCAGACTGCTTAGCAGGGAAATTCATACCCCTGACATTCCAAACAAACACAGACATAATAAAAATAATAGGAGAAAATCAGATGGTACCTGATACAGAGGAACTCTTACCTCTTCTCTTATTACCAACACTCTTGTCTTTTAACCTAGTTGACATCTCATCCCATTCTGGATTAATGGAGATGTATTTTTGTTTAAAAACCTTTTTCTCTTGGTTTCCCTTTATTTTGCCAGTAGCCTTTGGTTTTGGAATGTGTAACTGAGAAATGTCAAACTGGTCTGCAGCTTCTATCATATCTAATTCATTATTTTCTTTATGTTCTATAACAGGAATCTTAATCAGAGAAATATCGTAAGCTGTGCGAGGCAATGTAGAGTCAGTGAGCTCTTCTATTGCAGCCTGCTTCAAGGGAGATACCTTCTTGCGAGGCAATGTTGAGTTGATAACCCTGTTCTCAATATCTGCAGCAAATTCCGAAGGAGACTCCACTGAAAAATTATCAATTTGGCTATTATCTTTATGCAAGCTTTTATGTATATTTGTACCATCAATCTCTATAGCTAAACATGGCTCTGAAATAGGAGGGGTTTCAGAGCTAAAGACCTTATCATTAATATTCCCCTCCATAACATGCTGATTCATAACCTTTATATCATTATTGGATTCTTTATACTGATGAACTTCCATAGTTGTGATCTGATCTTCTTGATCAGTGAGCACCACGGTATTATTTTCTTGATCGAAAATGATATCTTCTTGATTGATCCGGTCATTATCCTTCTGGCTTCTTGATTGATTTATAAACTCTTTAAAAGAATTTGGCTCTTGCACATCATCTGAGATATCTTCTTGAATGCCATTTTTTGAATTACTGGTTTTGGGTATCCACTTTTGTATTGGATTACACTGCTCTCTGGTGTGACCAAAACATTTACAGATATTACACTTCGGTGGAACCCATTCATATTCCACTTTCTGTAGAATGTTTTCACCATTATACAAAGCTAAATTGATCTCCTCTGGAAGTTCATCAGTCGCAGAAACTTCCACAAGAAGGCGAGCGTAATTCAGTCTCGTCTTTAAGGTAGTAGCTGCGTCCATTTTAATGGGTTTTTCCTATAATACTGGCCATGATACTAAAAGCTTCTCTGTCCCATAGTTTTAAATTGACACATGGTAATCTTATCCAAATGGGCATAGATGTTAACAAATCTCTGTCCATTTTCAGAGAATCAGACCACTTTTTCACTATGATGAGTTTGTCATTATAGAAAAATGGTCCATTCTTTAATACTGAAGTGCAATCTAGAGAGTCTTTGAATTTGACAAGAAAGAATCCATTCTCTCTTGTAAAAACTTCAAAATCGCCGATCGGCTTCCATACTCTTTGAATGTAAGACTTAAAAAACATATAATATGGTTTGGTGCCCACTACATAAACAAGAATGGAGTTATTCGATGATTCTGTAGCCCTTTTACATACCTCTTCCTTTACCAGACCATACTTTTTGTTGTTAATCTTGATCGGTGCAATATGCTCTAGATTGCATTCTTCATCATCAGGTTTTTGAGGCTGATCAGCAACAATATTAGCCCAGGATTTGCGGCCTTATCTCTATTCAGTGAGATGGCTATTGGTTTTTTGATTGGTGGCAGGATTTGGTCGTTCTTTGTAGAAAGCAAATCATCTCTGCCTTTCCTGTTGCCTCTATCAAACCCTAATAGCAACTTCTGCGATTTCTTGGCCTCTTTTCTCTTTTGCTGTTTAGATTGGACCAAAGTAAAACCATCATTATCAACATTAGCAACCCCTGATGGCTTTCTGATGTGAGATGCCTCAGGTGGTCTGATTAGAGAGGATTGAGAGAGATTAGAGGAAAGATGAGGGAGATGATTTTCCCCCATGGCTGAAAGGAAACCCTAGATTTCTTTTTGACAACGGTGATACTCTCTTTGTGCTTGACTTTTACCATTCCTAGCATACAATTTATTTCTCGCATACATATTGTTTTTTTAAATGAACCGTCCATTTTTGTCCATTTACAATCCCCTCTTTCTTTACTGAAACTTGCCTCTTCCTCTTCTCTCCACCCAAAATGCATCTTCTTCCCCTCAAATCTCCACGCCAGTGCACCAGGCTGCTATCACTTGCAAGCCTCCGCCTCTCACCAACATAGCCGAGCTCAGCCTCCATTAATGCAATCTCCTGAATCCCTCACGAGCACACCTCCTTCGCAAAAGCCTCAGCCACTTCCACCTGAACAACCACCCTCTCCATCTCGGCCTCTCTCTCACTTCATTAACTGCGTGCCCTGTTTTTCCCTATTTAACGCATGCAGCCGACCATCCCGAGAACCACGTGAAGAGGCAGCCTTCTTTCCACCTGTGCTTGCCAAGCCTCCTTTATTTGCATCTTTGTTGAAAATAATCACATACTACCGAGCTGTTCATATGTATGTGGTATGTAAATTTATATACACACATGTATATGTATACATACATATACATGTATATGTATATGTATAGATATGAAAACAAGTTATATAAATTATGAGTACAGTGTTATATTTTGTACAGTTTATGTATAAATAATTTTATAATATAAGCTATATGGTTTCGCGAAAATATATATGTATAACATGACTTTATATTATATATATATATACACACACACACACGTATATATATTATGTACGACTACTGTATATATATTTGTTTGAAGCTAATATATCATTGTGGTCATGTTTGAAGTTGGAACCTGTTATTTACATATATATTAAGGTCGCGTATATAATCAGCTGTATCATTTACATATATAATAGTTGTTCTTCCGTAAACATATATACATAAATAACAGTTATTAGTGCTTGCTTTAACCAGAAAAGGATTAAGAACTTAAAAGAGCACAAGAGGAATGAAAAAGAAGTTTAGTTCGCCGGTTTAACCGACTGTAGCGTGTATAAATAGATATGTTATGCCTCAAGCAAAACATATACCATTTTAGGGGGAAGGGAATAAAATAACAAAAATTTACAAAATTAAATAGTTCAAAATAATAAAGCAAGCTATATATTCACACGAAGACTCCAGAAAATGTAGCGCTGACAGTATTTTATTCACAGCTTTTATTAGTGCTTACTTTATGTAATAATTAAATGTACGACCAGAATTGTAAGGCCAGGTGTGTTTTTGTTCACCGTTTTAGCTGTAGTGTGTATAAATAGATATGTTCCGCCTCAAGCAAAACATACAAGCAATCTAAGAAATATTGTAAGCTCTTCTATCCTCTAATGGCGAATTAAACTTCTTTTTCATTCCTCTTATGCTCTTTTAAGTTCTTTAGTTACCTCGTTACTGTGAGAGACTCGCGCTACCAAATATGGGGAGAGCTTGAACTAAAGATAATGTTTCCTCCACTCTTCCATGAGTATTATTTTGATCCAAATAACTACGTGTTATTATATGATCAAAACTTTTCAAAAGAAGAAATAGAAGATAGTTGTCCCAGCATTGGTGACTTAGCCAGGAATACACACTCTACAGAGTACGATCAAATGGCCGACACTGATTAAAGATTCATTATCTCTAAAAGCAAATGTGTCCCTCACCTTTTGCAAAAGTAGGACAGGTGTAAGATTCGATTCCATCAAAATCTTTCTAGCCCACATGAAGACTCCAGAAAATGTAGCGCCGGCAGTATTTTATTCACAGCTTTTATTAGTGCTTACTTTATGTAATAATTAAATGTACGACCAGAATTGTAAGGCCAGGTGTGTTTTTGTTCACCGGTTTAACCGGCTGTAGTGTGTATAAATAGATATGTTCTGCCTCAAGCAAAACATACAAGCAATCTAAGAAATATTGTAAGCTCTTCTATTCTCTAATGGCGAACTAAACTTCTTTCATTCCTAGTGTTACTGTGACGCCCCACCTCTATACCCACGCTAGCCAAGAACACTACGGTGTAGTGCTGTCAACTAGCACGGAGTATAAGGCTGTTGAGGAGCGATCATCCATGTTACATGGTAAGCTATAAATATAAAAGATATGGCATAAACATAAAATATCCATACCGACATGGTATAAAATATCAGATGACATGGTATAAAATATCCATACTGACACATATCTCTTCGGACAATAAGGCTGTTGAGGAGCGACCATATTGTAAGCTATAAATATCAGATGACATGGTATAAAATAAAAGATATGACATAAACATAAAATATCCATACTGACATACTACTATAAGTATGCAAATGATGATCATCAGAAGATCAATCAATAAGAGATAAATCGATATCACAAGAATCTTCTCAAAGATCCAAAGAGGGCATCATACCCTAAACTTGTACTCATAACAAGTCAATGACATAAATTCCAGAAATCAACACGAGAAATCCAGAAATCACAGAAAAAGGGAAAGAGGCCTATCACATGACGGTCCGAAGACCATGGGGAGCTACCCCATATGGGTGAGTCGGAATCACCCAAATGAGGTCTAGGCTAACCAAAAAGCATAAAGGTATGTGTGAGTGGAATCACACAAATGGTGTCTAGCCAAACCTCGCAACAAAAAGGTATGTGTGAGTGGAATCACACAAATGGTGTCTAGACTAACCTTGCGGACAAAGAGATATGTGTGAGTCGGAATCACACCAATGAGGTCTAGTCTAACCTTGCAAACAAAGAGACATCGCATAATTGCTAGTCTAAATCATAAAATGATCATCATGATCAACGAGAAGTGTCAATTACACTAAGTTAGTAAATATAAAAGTTTAGTTTCATGTCCCATAACCATTAGCTTAACTTAAATATTTACGAACATACTGTAAATCTTCACTAATAAAATTGTCACTAGAGGTTCAGTCGAACAAGTCCAAGAATTAACCGACGAAGCAAACGCAAGCATTTCATACCACTTGTTTTACTAAGCCATTTAATTAGATTTCTCATCCGAGTGAGGTAAAGGTTTGTATATACTAATAGATTGGAAAACGGGTTAAGAAAAGAGCTTTGTTATTAAAAATAGAGTTGAAATCATTTTGTTGAAAGAGTTTTGATATTTACTACTAGTATTGAAATCTTTATATTTTAAAGTGACAAATCACAGAAGCGATTGTAGAAACAATCAATCACAAAGATCACATTTGAAGATGTGATAAAAATCCAAGGAAATCAGCTCAACAAGTTCTGTTGAATGTTTTTCAGATAAGATCCCCTACGAAGGGGGGGTCTAGGGGGGTGGCAACCCCCCAAGGTGGGGGTGCGGGGGCAACGCCCCTGCTACGGGGTTCGACCTACCCGGTCAGGTCGCGGGGGTCTAGGGGGCAGCGCCCCGTCCAAAACGGTACGACCTAGTGAAAACAAGCGGCCTACGACCTAAAACAAAAATGAGGTCTAACGACCTAAAGGGGTGTGCAACCTAAGAAGGTACGCAAGCTAAGCATGAGCGACCTAACAAGGTTCGCGACCTAAGAAAAACAAGGTCACGCGACCTAACAGGAAACAAGGTCAAGCGACCTAAGAGGTTACGCGACCTAACGTAACACGGGTCAAATGACCTAAGGCATCACAGGTCGAACAACCTAACTGCTTAAGGGACAGACGACCTAAAGAGGTTTGCGACCTAATGGGGTTCATGACCTAAAGGTATCCGCGACTTAACGGGTTATAGGTGTAACGACCTAACAACATAAAGGCCTAACGATCTAAAGGTGATAGGGTTACGCGACTTAGGGACAGAAGTAGGACCGAGCGACCTACGACCTAGGAGACTCACGAACTACGACCTACGACCTAAGGCCCGCGCGACCTAGTGAAATAGCAGAGGCAATATTAGGTCGGAGACGACCTACGACTTAAGGCCAGCGCGACCTAAAGTTTTAACACGCGAGCGACCTAACGTTATAAAGGCCAAACGACCTAAGGCTTAACTCGCGAACGACCTTCGGCTTAAGGCTTAACTCGCGAGCGACCTACGATCTAACATCCAGGCGACTTTTCCACGCGCGCAAGCCATGAACCCAAGCGACCTAAGGGTCCAGAACGACCTAAGGCTGGAAATTCACCAAAAACACTAAAAAGTGGAGTTTTTCGCCAATCCAATCCAAACCAAATGCAAATGTGCATGTTAAAGTGATAGGGAACCATTCCCAACAGTCCAAGATAGTTATAAGAAAGAGTGTGAGATAAAAATCTCACCTTTTCACTAAAATGGACGAAGATGAAGCTTGAAGCCAATGGAGAAGCAATCCAAAGCTTGAATCCAATGTCTTCTACTTGAATTTGGAGTTGAATGTTGGATTAGCAATTAAATTTGAGCTTGGAGTTTTAATTTCCCATTCTCTTCACCATTAATGCAAATTTCAAGTTAGTTAGGAATCTATGAAGAGTGAGGAGAAGGGGGTTGGAATTTGGGCTTAATAGGCTAAACTAACCCAAAGTCCAAAGCGGGAAAAGTTAGTGAAATTCCACTAACTCCAAACCTATCAATGTTTATACTTAAAAAAGTTGTAAACGACATTTCGAACTCAATGGAAGTGGTCTCGAGTCCTAATTTGACCGTTTGCAAAAAGTAGCTTTTCGGGCCAATATCCGATTAACGATAAAATATTTAAATATAAAATCGATAAATATGCGGGTTGTTACAGTTACTAATAAATTTTTTTTCATACGAAAATGAAATTGTTATTTTACTGTAGAACCCTCTGAGTTAGTTTTAGGGTAGCATAGAGGTGTAAATCCCATTTTTCGACTAAACATGGTAAACTGTAAAGTAAGAAAGAAATTGAACATGAATAAAATAAAAAGAATAATTAGTAACCCGGGAACTAATTATACTCTTATCATTTTCACTTTCAGGTCTTCTTGTTTTTATTTCAAAAATTGATCTCTCAAAGTAAATCTATAAAAGAACTTAAACACATAAGTAGGAATGAGTTTTTCGAAAATTATAAAGAAAGAAACTTTTAAAAATTGATCCTTCATCCTCTAAACGATTAAGCTATCTCAATCTTGAGTATAATTTCAAAGAACGCAGTATAATCAGTCTTGATAATTACAACTTTGTTTGTCACTTTGAAAAAGGTTTCAAGCATATATTACACAGTGATAATAAACAGTTCAATTCAGTAACAGATTTAATTATCGATTTAGGAATTGCTTTAGAACAGTACAATAATTCTATAGCAAGGACTTTGGAAACAATTGCCAAAAACCTTGAAAATAAGAATAAAATCTTAAAACAGTTGGTAGAAAATTTTGATTTTGTTAAAAATCAAAACGAAAATATTCTACACGGCTTAATTAGTTTAAAAAATACCTTCCAGATAAGTCATCAGTAAACGAGCTTAAATTCTTACTAGAAACAAATAAACCAAAATCTGTAGAACTTGAATCTAAACGAATATTAGAAAACCTTAAATCAAGAACAATTGAATTAGACACTAAGATAAAACAGGTTGAAACAGTATTAAAAGAAGTAAAACAGATTGGTAGTGGTTAAGTTTATGAATAAGTTCTTACAAAAAGCAATTGAAGAAGCTGGTAAATTCGCAACCCAACCAGTTCCAAAACAAGGGTTTACTATATATTCTGGTAACAGTCTTCCAGATAAAGAATATCCAAATTTGTTTAATATAATTATAATCCTTAATCTTCAAATTTTAGAAAATTTGAACAACTTGAGAATAAACAGTCTTTTAATCAAGAATTAGATAAAATCTCTGAATAGCTAGCAAAACTAAGCCTAGGAGAATCAGTAGTCATTAAAACCAAACAGCCAGAAGTTTACAAATTTTGGATCCCAAAATAATGAATAATAGAAAATCATTTTCAGGACCTAGTAGAACCCTAACAGAAGTCACTTCCAGTAGTAAACCCAAAGATGAAATTTCCAGTGTCTTATCAAAGTTTAAATCTAAGAAGGAAAAACAAACGGTACTGTTAGACGAAGAGATAGACTTAGACCAAAATCTAGATATTTATAACAATAATCATCTAGATCTTTTAAATCCAAGAATTCTCTATCAGACAGGAATCACAAACATTAATATCACGTTAATTAGAAGCACACGAGAAGAAGAAATACGCGTAATAGATAACAGTGTAACTTTAGACATTTTATCACCAGAAACTATTCATAAGTTAAAAAACACTGGTAAAAGGTTTTTTCACCTAGGATTGATAGTCATAGGAATCAAAGCTTTAACCAGAAAAGGATTAGGAACGAAACTTTTAACACTTGTCCTAGATAAATCTTGGACATCGAACGTAGAAAAAGCATTACTTTCAGGAATGGAGATAGACCTAAACGATAAATCAGCTTTAGTTTATTGTGTTCCAGATATTTTAAAAGGTATAAAGGATTTAAAACATTTAAAACTTGGATTTAAAGCAAACGGATTCGAAAACTACATAGGTAATAATATTATTATCAGTATTGGAATAATAGGAAAAGGTAGTAACAGATCAGGAATTAAATTTAAAATCAACCTTGATCGAATAGTCCAAAACATTGCTAGTAAAGGCATTAAAATGATTGAACCACGAAGAATAAACCCATAAGATTTAGTAGGCCTTGAATGGCAACTTAAAGACTTCATAGATAACGATAAAAGTTTATTAATTCCAGAAACGCATGTTCTCTACAAAAACTAGTTTGGAGAACCAAATCTAAGGTTCAGTAATTATAAATTTAAACAGAATGAAGAAGAAACAGATACTGAATCAGAAATTAGTGAACACTATAATTTAAATGAAATAGTTTTCGAACAGCTAAACGCTATGAATTGGGACGAAGGCCTAAAATTTGATGAATATAATTCAGATCTAGAAATATATGATGAACTAGATATTCTTGGATATCTAGTTGATGAAGATTACACCCAACAAGATGATGATAATGAGAATATAGAAATAGACGAAACCTTTAAAACAGAAAGTAAACGAACATTATGTGAGATTATAAACAGAAAAATTACAGTTGAAAATATAAGGCAAGAAACAGATGATATGCTGATAGCATGTATAACAGAACTTGATATGCCCTATGAAGAGGCTTTTACAACATTATCTAAACATTTTAATATGCCCTTAATAGAAGACATCTTAAATAAACAAATTCCATTAAGTGATTTCTTCATTGAAACTAACTTTATGGATCAGGCTATGATTCCAGTAAATAAACGAAATAGATTTGACAATGAACCCAGTTCTCAATATAAAGAAGGACCACTAGAAAGAGAGCAATGAGCTAAACCAGATTTAGATTACACGCACGAAAGCCCTTATATAGGAAAAGGCTTATGCAAACCATACGGTAAACTGTACAGCCATAATATGCTACTATTTGAAAACCAATCTCCTCAGCTATGGCCGGAAGAAATCCTTATTTGGGAACAAAATGTAGTAAGATATTGGGAAGTAAAAAAAACACAGAAATGGACATGTGGGCAGTCCTTGAAACCACGTTAGGCCCATTAGCATTAGGAATTTATCAAAGTCGTAAAACAGATAATCCAGCTATAATTACAGAACAAAAAGCTTTAGGAAATAACCCATATAACTTTACTAGTTTTATTAGACTATTACTTATTGGTAATGATCCAGGAAAAGGAGGAACTCTAACACAAAATACAGCTATAAGAAATCTTGAACAACTAAGTATACGAGATTTTAAATACATAAAGAATTCAGCCAAGATTTTGCCATAACTTTAGCTCAAACCGGCAAAGCTATGGATGAAGAACTATGTAATAAATATTTTTCAAAACTTCCAGGCGACTTAGGACACAAATTACAAGAAGATTGGAATACGACATATGGATCAATGCCAAAATTAGGAATAGGTCCAAGAATTATGTTTGTTTTCCAAGAATTAGAGAAACATTGTAAAGAAGCCACACTACAAGAACAAATTAAAAGACAGGCTTGGGCGTTCTGTAGAACAACAATCTACACTCCGCAAGCATACGGTTTTTATAAACCAAGAAAGTATCTCGAAAATCAAAATTTTACGATAAACGTAAAACAATAAACACGTTAAAAGAACTAAACCAAACCGAAAGTGTAATTGTTACATTTGTGGTGACCCTAACCATTTAGCAAAACGATGTCCAAATCGCCAAAATAATCAACAGAGAGCAAACCTAGTTGATGAAATAGGTGAATTTGATATTGAAAGTTTAAGTGAAAACGATGAAACAGAATCTATTTACAGTATAGTTTCAGAAAATGAAGAAGGAACTTCACAAAATAGTATCACTTATACGTTAATGAACAACGAAGATGAATGTAATCATCAATGGATCCAGAACAGAGGAAATGATCATATACCGTGCTTCATTTGCTATAGATATCCAGAAATAAATAAACGATTTCAATGTGACAAATGTTTTATAGAAATTTGTTTTCTTTGTGCAAAACATCATTTTAACCTAGAGCTTATCTATTTTACAAAATATACCAGATAACAAAAACATTTTTCAAGAAACATTAGAAAAACATGGCGCGCAAATCAAACTATTACAAATACAAGTAACTATGTTACAAAATGATATTACGCAACTAAAAACTAAAGAAAAGGATTTTAGTCAAATAGAACCAGGAAGTAGTTCTACACAAAATGAACAAACAGAAAATCTAGAAAACAATTTAATAGAAAATACAGAATTTTCCATTAATATTAATAAATATAATACATCTTTATTAACACTTAATTGTCGAATATGGCTTGATAATAACAAAGTCATAGATATAGTTGCAATAATTGATACAGGAAGTACTGAAATCCTAATAGCTTATTCGTTAGTTCCATCCCAGTACAGAATACCGTTAAATTACACAATTACCTCTAAAACAGCAAATCAAAGTTTTATGACATTAACACACAAATTACATGAGGAATCTATGATTCAATTCAAAGATTTTGCGGGCAACTACAGTTCAAAATATGAATTAGGACAATGTACAATTACACCAGCAGAAATTAAGAGTAACGAATTTTTGCTTGGATTAAATTTCATTTTAAACTATAGAGGTAGTATTTCTATCTCTAGAAACAACATCACTTTCAGTAAACAAAATTATACCTTACCCACGAATTACCACATTTTTCAATCAGAGTGCGCTCGAAAGCGTGGTGGACAAGGAGAATTAGATTTTTTAACAGGCAAAGAACATAACAAAAACTCTCCAAAACATAAAGAGCATAAAAATGCTTTAGTAATTTTAGCAAATGAAATATTTAGAGAATTAGAAAAGGGAAAAGAGGTAAAGTATATCTCTTATCAAATTATATCTAAATTAGAAAAAATAGGATTGATTGGTAATGACGTCACCAAAAACAGGGTCAATTACATATGCAAAATAAAATTAATAAATCCAGAAATTACGATTAGAACAGCCAATACAGATTATAGTCCAGCTGATGTGAAAGAATTTAAAATACGGATTAATGAAATGCTAAACCAAAAATTAATACGCAGGTCAGACAGTAGACACCGATCAGCAGCCTTTATAGTAAGAAATCATTCTAAATAGAAACGAGGAAAACCCAGAATTGTTTATAACTATAAATGGTTAAATGATAATACAGAGGACGACGGATACAATATACCTAACAAAGATACATTAATAAATTTAATTCAAAACAAACAAATATTTAGCAAATTTGACTTAAAATCTGGATACAATCAATTAAAATTAGAAGAAGATTTTAAGCCTTGGACAGCATTCATGTGCTCTGAAGGGCATTTTGAATGGAATGTCCTTAGTTTTGGCCTAAAAACGGCCCCAACAATTTTTCAACGTTTTATGGACAGTATTTTTAAAGAATATGAATTTTGTTTAGTTTATATAGATGATATTCTTGTTGCAAGCAATAGTGTTAAAGAACATGAAAATCATCTTAAAACGATTTTTCAAGAAATAGAAACAAACGGATTAGTAGTATCAAAACACAAAATGGAACATTTTAAAAAAAGATTTCATTTTTAGGACTAGAAATCGGAAACGGTAAGGTTGAACTTCAACCTCACATTTCACAGAAGATTATTGAATTTCCAGACAGATTAGATAATAAAAAGAAGATTCAAGCATTTTTAGGTTTAATAAATTATGCTAGAAAGTTTATACCTAATTTAGCAAAAATGGTTGGACCACTTTATAGAAAAATTTCAAAAAACGGAGAATCTAGATTTAATTCTGAAGACATAAAACTTGTTCAAAAAATCAAAAACGAAGTAAAAAAGATTAAACCTCTAGAATTACCTCTAGAATCAGATTACATTATAATAGAATGTGATGGTTGCAAAGAAGGATGGGGAGCCATCTTAAAATGTAAGCCATCCAAGTACAGTGATCGATCAACAGAAAAAATTGCAGCCTATGCAAGCGGCAATTTTCAGATAACATCAAAATGGACATCCTTAGACTTTGAAATCCAGGCAGTAATCAATGCATTAGATAAATATAAAATTTATCTTAATAAAGAGTTTACAATTCATACTGACTGTGAAGAAATTGTCAAGTTCATATCCAATGAAAACTCCAAAAAAGTAAACAGAACACGATGGTTAAACCTACAGAATCTTATTCTGGGAAATGGATATAAGATTAATTTTGAGCACATTAAGGGCAAAAACAATCAGCTAGCATATATCTTATCCAGAAAATTATCTTATATTTTTAGCCAAGTTTGTGATTTCCAGGAAAGAAACAATATGAATTGTAACGACCCTGGATTTCGACCCCGGTTATTTTAATAAATGTTTAATCTAATTAAATAAAATGTGAACTGTTCATTTTAAAATGAATATGATTTTGGTAATAGCTGCCATTTGTTTATATGCATTGGTATTTTAAAAGGAGGTTTGAGTTGAAAATTGGAAAGAAAATATCTCAATAATATTTCTAATAGAATTTATCTTATGTAATTAAAATAGAATGCTTTCTCTTATTTTCAATTGATAAAAATATTTAGATGATAATGTTTAAATTAAAATCTAACTCTACAAATTTAAAATATAAATATTTAATATAAGCCAAACACATGAATATAACCTAATAATTGATAGTTAAAATACAAATAGAAATAAATTTAAATAGATGTAAGTAAATCATATTGAACATAATTTACTATTGATAGTCAAGGTGTAAAATGAAAACAAAACCATAGAAAAGTAAACCTGACAAGTATGTTTATAAATTATTAAGCTAGAATAATACCAGATAAAAATAAACATCTTTACACAAAAACTAAACTTATAAAACACAATGTATATAAACTATTCAAGCTAGAAAATAACATAATAACAAAACAAATATTTAAATACAAATATCTGTGTTCAAAGCTTCATATTCAAGCCATGTTGACTGCCATAAGTACAACCTGCATACAAGATTCATCTACAGCAAGACATAATTATGCTTTGTAAGCCTATTAAGTAACAAAAGCATGTACTTGTATCTTCTCGGCCAACTTTGGTTGTAGATTCAATATATTTAAAAAAAATGTAAACCAGTAATAAAACTTAGGTGGTGGAAAATTTATATGTATAAGAAAACACAAGTTTTCACTTCAACATAATAAAACAAGATCTGTGTTTTGTACAAATTGCAAGTATCAGTAAAACATTAATTACTTGTTATCTTAAATAAGAGCAAAGGCATTAATCAGCACAACTTGTTGTTCAAATAAGTACTACAGCCGAAATATCTAAATCATTTCATACTGCAGTATATAACTCTTAGCCAATAAAAAGCATGGCAATGCAGGTAAAAACTGGTCAGTAAATACCTATACTGTTCAAATGCCTTTATATATATAAACTTCACATTATAATGTTCATTGATAAAACCTGAGACAACCACAGAAAAGAAAGAAAAAGGGGCAAGTTCAAAAATTTTAGTTCAACAGCAAAAAAACAGATTCAAAGGCTGCAGTTTCAAACTCTAGTTTCAAGCAATTAGGCTTCAAAAACATTCATGCTTACTGATTCACAAGAATATTTAGGTGAGTAAACCTACCTATTTTCCATTTAAACTTGTATCTTAGCTTAAAATTGGTATGTGTTTTGATATATGCTTAAATAAGTATTCCTGAGTACTTTTGTTGCTATGGTAACATATATAGTGTTCTTTAGAAATGTTGAGTATCTGAACAAAGCAAAACAGGAAAATTGGAAAATACTTACTCATATAAATGATTTGAACTTTGGTATGATTGCTAATTCGAGTTGTTTATCCTGAATTAAAGACCTGCGACCTTGTGGAAGTTTAACAGTATTTTATAAACACTGATTATTTAAGTTACAGGTAAAAAGGGATTCAAAGTTAAAAGTTTGATTGTTTAAATTTAGGAATTCAATAACATATTTTGATTTCATATACATAGTTAGGATTTTTAATATAAAAATTATGATTTTTAAGCAGAGATCACAAGAGCAGTTTGTAAAGGAAGCTGAAATAGGTTTTTGTCAATTTTGTACGATCGGGTAAATTTTAATTGTTGTAAATTAACATGAAGCAAGCTTGTAAATGATTTAACATGGGAAAATGTCGAGTAATTTTTCCAGTGCAAGGATTTTGAGGTCGAGGTGTTAGTAGGGTTTTGGGTTCTTAAATTTATATGTTCTGTAAATCAAAGTTTTCATTCCCATGAATTGATCGAGTGGCTCGTGGTCGTGAGTGAAGGCCGAGGAAGGTATGGGCGTGACATGGCTGAGGGGGTTTTGTCTCCGGTGGTCAGTGTTGGAGGGGCGAAGGGTTTTTTGGGGTTGCTCGAAACAGTTGTTCGAGTTTCAGGAATTTTTGGACTTCGACCATTATTCATAAAATCTGGGCCTTGATTTCGATTATCGAGACGAATTGTGGTTTGTGGGCACTGGCGAGGGCCGCTGGAGGTGCGGCTAACCACCGTGCACGTGCACGGTGGCGATGGAGGTGGAGTTTTGTTTTTCTGTCAACGTAAGTGCGCTCCGTGTCGTGCTCGAGTTTCACTGATGGTTGCTTCGAGTTTGATTGAGGCCTGTTTTATTTCCTGATGTTGCTTTATATTTAAGTTTTTACAACTTACTGCAAATAAATAAATAAGAAAGAGAGAAGAAGAAGAATGGGTTCAGGGGGGTGACCCGGGGAAGTTTGCGTGCGAAACCCAAGTTGCACTCGAGAATAATAGGAGGAGACCCGGGTTTTTGAAATTACAGTATTGAATTTTCAAGATTTAGATTGAAATATAAATAACTGTTAAATGATTGTAAGTTAGAAGCGGGTTACATGTTTTAATTAGTTTTCGTAATACTTAACTATGTTTAAGCCTTTATTATTATTATTTTAATCAAGTAATTATAGTATAAGTTAAGTAATTACTTTAAGTTAGAAGCGTAACCGATTAACGTTTAAGTTTGCAGTTAGTAGTAATTTGAGCTTCAAAATTTTAAAGAAACTTCTTCTAATTACTTGCAGGAAGTAATTAAGGATGTTTAAGTGATTGATAAATGAGTAATTAACAACTTAAGTCAATTAATGGATGATTAATAGTTAACTAATCAGATAATTTAATTATGAATTAATAGTTAATTAATTAAGTGATTAAGAATTAAGGATTTATAATCGATTAATTAAGTAATTAATAGTTCATAGTTAAGTAATTAAGTTTCATTAATTAATAATTAAGATTATCAATTAATGAATAAGGAATAGTAATTAAAGATAAATAACTTGATTATAAAGTAACTAATTAAATAAATGAAATAAATAATTAATTGAACAAATAAGATTTAATAGTTGATTAAGGAATCATTAATTAGATGGCTTGAAATGAAATAAGCAATTAATTTTTAATTTATGATTAATTAAATAGAGTTAAGTGATTAACTCTCAAGCAATTAATTCTAAAATTGAATTAATTACAAATAAGAATTAAGGGTAATTGCTTATGGATTATTGAGTAGAATATCTGCTTGTGATATTTAAATTGATGATGTTCTGTGATGCTCTGTGACATGTTATGTTATATCTATGATGCTTGTATATGTTTTATCTGTGATAAATGCTATGTTAATTTAACTGTTAGATTTAAATTATTTAAATTGTTTAAGTTAATTAGACAACTTGGCCCTTAAAATGGCGTTTGGATTCGATGAGACCGAGATCGGAAGAATCAATTTTGATTCCCCGAAAACCACATCGATTCAATTTAAACGTTAGGTCGTGAATCCTGAAATGAAGATCGAGATGGTGTATTCAGAATGCAAGGGTTATCGTCGTTGACTCTGAGGGTGATTCCAAAACGAGTGTAACGAGATAATGCCTTTGGTTTCGTTCGAACCCGGAACGAACTTGTATGGATTGAATGCTTTCAACACATCGTCAGGCGGGCGATGAGCATTCTAAGAATATTGTTCAATAAAGGTAATCGCAGCCTCAAGCCTCATCAACCGGGAATGGCTAAAACAGGGGAGATGCAGCAAGGTTAGGTGGCTCATGCCCAAGAAGGACAAGATATTTCCCCTGTCTAGATGTCCCTTTATATTTCGGCTGTGTGGGCGGTTGCTAGCTACAACCGCGGGTTTTATCTTGTTCGGGACTGTTCAGTAAGGAATGGTTCCGGTCTTGTGTTGTAGGGGGTCGGGAGTGATCCTCGGTACGGTGATCTAAGCCCCGTACTGTGACGGACGGTACCCCAGTAGCCCTGCCATTGTTGGAAATCCATTTTCCCTACGAGACCCTACAGTTTTGATTTGTATTACCCACTTTTGTGGCTAGTAGCTGGAATTTAATGAATGTAACAATTTCGGCTATTTTCTATTTACTTGAAAACCCTAGACACTATTATAATATCACATGATTTCCTATGAAATGTTTTGGTTAGCGTAAGGTAAAAACTTACCCGTATTTATCCGTGGGGAGTCTTACGTGATATCTTTGTTTTCAAATGTTTTTCAAAGTTAAACAATTTAAACCGTTTACTCATACCAGACCCATGTCTGACCCGGAGTTTATATTTTGTTTTCATAAACTCTTGGGTACTCAAATTTTTATGAGTAGCCAAGTGATAGGTTTTGGACTTTGATCTCTGGAGGAGCTTGGAGCAGGAGTCCCAGACGTATGTAGATATCTATCTAGTTCCGCTATGTCTGTAGTTGTTGTGAACTGTACCTCTGATGTATATAGTGATAAATGTATGTATTACAGTCATATGTATTTATATTGTATAACTCTGATATATGTAAAACTATGAAATATTTATGTGATATATTATATTTTGTTCCGTTTCACTGTGAGATTCTGATGTTGTTGTTTTTTCTTTCACTTTCTTTTTATTTCTATCCCTTTCTTTCTTAATGATGATACGTCTTTCTGGTAACAGAAGGGCGGGTCATCACATGAATATACAGATAGACAAAGGAAAGAAGAAAGCCGAACACAGTAACACAGCAAATAAGTCACAGAAAGTGGAAGCGCAAACTCCATTAGCAGAAACAGAAGTTAAAATAGAAACCTCATCTCCTAACAGAATAGACAGTCAAATTCCATGCATGACATTTGGTCAGAATTCTCTGACTATCTACAGAAACGATGATCCTAGGAGGTTTAAACCCCTGGTTCGGATAAACGATCAATCGCAACAGTGCCTTCTTGATCATCTATGGAACTTACGAACCATAGACCAAGAAAGGAAGAATAAACAGAAACTAGGAAATTGTCTAGCCTTTTACTTTTCCAGAATACAGCAAAAACCTCTTTCCAAAAATTTCTTTTGTTACATTGTCTTCAAAGGGAATTTTACAGGAATTTTCAAACAGTATATAGCCAGGTTCAAATGGCTATAAATAATTTTTATAACCCTATTTTCAAAGGTTTGTACAATTTAAACGATGCTTTGAAAGAAGCCCGAAACTTTTTTGGGCCAAATTATTATGTTGATCCAGAATGTCACCAGTCCAATGCCTAGACTACTTCTTCTCCTCCACCTACTCTAAATGATCTTCTCCAAACCCAAGCAATCCAATTAAATGACCTTCAAAATCTTTACCAGAAATCTCAAACCCAAATTAGCCAGCTAATACAAGAAAACCAACTCCTCAAAACTCAACAGCAACAGACCTCATACATTCAAAATACAAACAAACTCCTAGAAAAACGAATCCAACAACTAGTTGTAGAAAGAGATGATCTACAACAAAACCAAGCTAAACGACCCAAAACACTTTCTTATCAACAGCTGTTAAACCACCTAAAACTAAAACCGTATCCTATCCTCCAAGATCTTTACAAACTTGCAGGAACAGATATTCATTTAAAAATTGAAAAGATGGTAGAAGAATGATGGAACCAGCATTTAACAGAACTTTAGAAAAATCTAGCACAGATGTATAAAGACACCGCCAAAGGACATCAATTTAAAGTCATACAGGATCGACGATCAAATATGCTGAAAGCAAGAGTTGATAAATCACTCTTACCCTGCAACATTGATCAGATTGTTGATTTTTTCGACCATGGGATGTTATCCCGTATCACATTTTCCAGATCTACAAGTCCATAAATCCTTGAGAAATTTGGAAAACGCTTTGCAATGGTGGCGTTATAGTATTTAAAACTTGTACCAGGCATTATGATATGCATTAATTCCACAACCCCAAGTTATCATTATGGGCAAAATCACCAGATTATACCAGCTTTTTATCGCATGGCAATATTTAAAAATAATGGTTATACTCGGGAGCATGCATCAAAAAGTTTAAAGTGCTATTATCAACAGTTTGAAGGATCTCCAATATGGTTTGAAGCACACAAACCATGGGAGTTTCATCACAATAAACGCAACCTAGTGGCACCACTAGGATGGAAAGAACTTGTTTTACAGTCAGAAAGTTCGCGCTACCAAATATGGGGAGAGCTCGAACTAAAGATAATGTTTCCTCCACTCTTCCATGAGTATTATTTTGATCCAAAGGATCAAAACTTTTCAGAAGAAGAAATGTAAGATAGTTGTCCCAGCATTAGTGACTTAGCCAGGAATACGCATTCTCTAGAGTACGATCAAATGGCCGACACTGATTAAAGATTCATTATCTTTAAAAGCAAACGTGTCCCTCACCTTTTGCAAAAGTAGGACATGTGTAAGATTCGATTCCAGCAAAATCTTTCCAGCTCACACGAAGACTCCAGAAAATGTAGCGCTGGCAGTATTTTATTCACAGCTTTTATTAGTGCTTACTTTATGTAATAATTAAATGTACGACCAGAATTGTAAGGCCAGGTGTGTTTTTGTTCACCGGTTTAACCGGCTGTAGTGTGTATAAATAGATATGTTCTGCCTCAAGCAAAACATACAAGTAATCTAAGAAATATTATAAGCTCTTCTATTCTCTAATGGCGAACTAAACTTCTTTTTCATTCCTCTTATGCTCTTTTAAGTTCTTCAGTTACCTCGTTACTGTGAGAGATCATCATCAAAAAAAAAAGATATCTGATTTTAAACCTGCCGCAAGTCTAAAGCTCCATGAATTAGTTACTTCTGCTGCCTTCTCTCATTTATGAAATAGTTATGTTTGTTTTCAAATTTTTACTCGGATATCTTTTAGGAATTTACCTAGAAGATTTTGTATCATATATATATATATATATATATATATATAGCTTGCTTGCTTTATTATTTTGAACTATTTAATTTTGTAAATTTTTGTTATTTTATCCCCTTCCCCCAAAAATGGTATCAGAGCATGGTTGTTCCTAGTGTTACTAATTATGTACGGCTACAAGTTATATATTATGAGTACAGTGTTATATTTTGTATAGTTTGTATATAATTAATTTTATAATATAAGCTATATGGTTTTGCGAAAATATATATGTATAACATGATTGTATATTATATATATATATATATATATATATATATATATATATAGACACACGTATATATTATGTATGGCTACTGTATATATATTTGTTTGAAGCTAATATATCATTGTGGTCATGTTTGAAGTTGGAACTTGTTATTTACATATATATTAAGGTCACATATATAATCAGTTGTATCATTTACATATATAATAGTTGTTCTTCCGTAAATATATATATACATAAATAATAGTTTAATTTATATATGTTTATAAATGTTTTTGTATATATATTAGTTGATTTAAAGTTAGATCTGCATATTTGTTTATATATATTAAATTTTTCACATGTACATTTTTCTTTACTGGCTAGACAGTATATATGTTCTGTTTGTTCATTTGTAAACTAAAGTGAGTATATGTTTTGATTTAAATCTTAAAAATATGTTAGAATAGTTCTTTATATTACTTTTGTATCACATATAGCATATATATTTACTAATGTTTGTATGTATTGACTTCTATAAGTTGTGTGTGTGTGTGTATATATGTTTTGTTTTAACAAAGTTGAAGTATAGTTTTAATATGTTGAAGTGATATAATTGTTTATATGTAAATTCACGTATATGTTTATATAGGAGTCTGTATATTTTTATTTCTATGTACATTTATTATATAAGTTAAACTATATTTTTTAAATTTTTTGCATAGCAGTTATTTATATATAAATTCTATATAACTGGCATGTATGTTGATATCTGTAATATAAATTTTATATGGTATGGTTATATATATATATTCTTTTGATTGTTTGCAGTGGGATAATATGTTTGTACATATGTTAGATAGTATAAAATATACATGTGTTAGTTTCTATATATTTATATTGTTATTATATATTGATGTTGACTGGCTTAGTCTATATGTTTGTCTTTACTGTATAATTTTAGATATGGGATTAGCTCATATATTTCATGCATCGGTGCACATATTTTATATATCTAGCCGTTACAGTATTTTACAAGTTTATAGTGTTATTTTATAAATTGATTTTTTAGGCAAATTTTTTTATATGTATATATGTTGATTTTCTTTATATCTGTGTTAATTTAAATAATAATTTTTTATGTTATTTTATTATTTGTTTAATATTAATTCCATGGAAATAATAATAATGTATATATAAAAATTGCTGCATCAATCAAAATGATTCTAATTGCTTCATCGATTTCTTATCTATCAGCTTGTCAGTCGAACTCGTTCGTGTCCATCGTTCCTTACTTTGGAATTCGTGCTTGGATTCGTAACTCATCCCAGTCTCGTTCATCTCTAGCCTCAAAAGGTGAGCAATCACTCACGATTACTATTCCTATATTTATTAAATTTGATTTCAATTGAAACGACAATAGAAATATGCTGCTGCCAGTTATATACATTGCTATATATATACACACTGTCTATTCACCTGTGACATCTAACATCATTAAATGTTATTTGTATTGATGATATATGCTTGTATATTATTATCATATCTGTTATCACTCTACAAGTTCCCTGTTAGAATAGAATTTCCTATGGGTTGAAATGATACATACCCGAATGACTTGTAGAATAGAAGAAAATCGTTATGGGTTGAAATGATAGACTCAAGCGATTTTCAATGAATTGAATTTGAGACTGCGGTTGAAATGATATATATACCCATATATATTTAAATTACGGATTGAAATGATAAATATCCGTATCACTTGAGCATACGATAGGAAATTATATACAGATACTGTTGGTCTATATATAAATATTTTGAAAATGATTTCTATGGTTTTGGAAAGAAATATATGGTTTTATATGAATATGGATTTTTGATATTATGTATATGTTATTTTATATATAGTTAAAATCTTGATTTTAAGCTATGTATAAATTTGTTTAATATAAAATAAGTTTAATAATAAAGTTTGATTTTATTAAAATATAATATGGTCAAGTATTTATATAAATTATATTATAATATAGAGTTTATAATGATTTTACTAAATTAAGGTTAAGAGGATAGATTTGAATTTATTTGGAATTGTATTTAATTAAAAATTATAATTAATTAAATCGATTTGGAACTTATTGAATTTGAGATTTTAAAGGATGTGATTTTTTATAATTTGACTTTGGTTTAAGGTAATTAAATGAATATTCCAAGTTTAAATAAATTAAAGGAAATATTTAGTTCTTTGAAATTCAAAACTAAATAATAGTAAATTGATTTTGATATATATATATATATATATATATATATATTAACTTATCAAGTTTAGTTTTGAAAGTTTGAATATTTAAAGCTTTAAAATTTGTTAAAATTGAGATGGTCTATTTTGGAGTTCAAATCTATTTTGAAATCGATATAATTTGGAATGGTTTATTGAAAAACTGAATGGAATTGAAATTGATGATTTGAGACTTGATTAAATTTGAATTTTGGAATTCGAATTGACTTGGAATTGATTTGTGAGATTGGGGAAGCTATTTTATTATATAAAGTAATTTTAAATTATATTTAAAACCATTTTTATATTTTACTTTATAAACTATTTTAATATAAAATATTTTAACTTATAACTTTTTTACATAAACTTTTTTACTTTATAAAACTATTTTATTTTATATACTATTTTAATATCTAAACTATTTATGCGGTGGAAGTTATGTTTTCAAAGTTATGAATTTCAAAGTATTATATTATGAAAGTGTTATAATTGTAAGTCTTTGGTTTCGAAGGGTTATAACTTCGAAAATACTATGATTTTGGAAATGATATCATATTGGCATGGTTTTGAAATGACAATGATATTTTGCTTTTGAAGTATAACTATTTTGAAATAACCGCGGTATTATAATAACGTTTGGTTGTTAAAGAGACATGGATCGGAAGTTGTCATAGTCTCTGCCAATTTCGAAAACCACTTTAACAACTGTGTACGCGGTGGAGATTCCAAAATGATGTAGGATGGTCGGAGTACTAAATCTCCTTTTTGAAATGATCTTTCTCTCGCTTTAGAGTTATATTATTTCAATATCCTTTATCATTATCCGTTCAGCTGCCTTATTCCTTAGTTCATTGACTAAATTTAGGGAATTTGCTTTTATTTATTAACCTTCCAATAGGGTTCAGCCTCAACTTCGATTGGAAGCATTATTTCTCATGCATATGACATTCATCCTATTATGGCTTGATATGCCTAATGTATGAGTGGCAGTTATTCCATTCAATTGCTTTTCATAAACAATGTAGTAAGAGTTGGGGGGGCACTTCTTTATATATGTAACTCCTTAGTGAATCCACGCTTCTATGGGTAATTTTCTTTTCGATACACTTCATGTTCAAATACACTTTGTAGTTTCATTGGTAATCAAAGACTAGCTTCTTATAATTAATATTCTCGATCTTCTAGATGCAAATCGCATAATTATTTAGGATATTTTGTATTGATCTCATGCTAAATCCATACAAATGTTGGAATCATAAATTATTTTAGAATTGATATAAGGAAAAAGGAACTTGGATAAAGGAGTATTTCAGCGAACCTTGTTATTCTAAACGAATGTAAGCCAAAGTAACAATTGGTTGAGTAAAGGCTTAAGTGATTTGGCTAATTAGGTTCAAGTCCATAAAGAAGTTATTAGCGAGTCATATTGAAACCACGCGATCCCGGAGTCAATCTATATAGAACAATTTTATCCAATTAGAAAATCATGTTTGCGGGTGTTTTGGAACTCGAAACAAGCCATAATCTAAGACATCTTTACTGCTTTATAATCTTACTATCCTATTTTTGGATGATCTTTATAGATCTGGTCTGAATCTGGTAGTTTGAAAATCACAACATTGGATAATAATTTTATTCTTAAGTTGTAGATTTAAATTTCTTCCTTATTTCGTCTCGATGTATTGATCATCTTGCTAATGATTCCTTATCTTTTGCTTTGCTCTACTCGATTAAGACAATCCATATAAAAATCCTGTCTTGAATCTTTCGTTGTTAGTAATAAGGGTAACTTCTTTAAAAATCTTCTCCTTTAATAATAAAGTGACTGTGAAGTAATTCATTAACGGCCTTGGATCTTTTCTTTCTTAATAAGTACCGTCTGGACGAATTTGTCCTTTTTAACTGCACATGATCATGATTCTTGAAGAATTCCTTTCCATCTTTCCGAAAGTTACTTGGGGTATTTTTAGGGCCCAAATACGAGATTTTATTCCCAACGTTCGAAGCCAAAGGAAATTTTGCAAAACTTGTAATCTTATAATAGAAATGTAAATCTCGAATAATGGATCGAGAAGTCATGATTCATGAAGCAATAGTCCTTTAAATGAGAATAGACTCTTCTAATTAGAGTATTATCAACACAAATCAACCATGGTGGTTCTAAAAACTTTTCTAAAAGACGTAGTTTTCAATGGTATAAATTCAGATGTATTTTCTCAGATGTGTTTAATAAAACTTTTTGAATAAATTTTCTTATTAAAATGAATGTTGGTGTATATTATTCCATCTTTACGTAATATTGCATCATTTTAGGTCTTATTTAGTGAAAAAAAACATCTTATTTGAAAGTCTGAAAAGTCATGACTCATGAACTAATAGATTTTATAGACAAGAATATGTTTTTCCTTAAGAATCCTAACTTTTAAAAGAATATTGAATACTGGCTCTCAATGGAGGCTCTCAACGGAGGATTGCTAATGATTCAAGAGCTTATAAAGAAATTCAAGCTTTGATGTAGAAACTCGAAATTCAATTCCCGATTTTCTAGGTCATCATTTAAACTGTAAATTTCATCCTAACCACAAGATCTACGACTTCGAATAATATTGTGCCTAAGGAATTTGCGTTAGCAGTGGTGTTTCATTAATTTATCAGAAACCCACTTTAATAGTAGAATTCATACCCCAATTAATTAAAGATCGGAAAACCATCTTCTAATATAGAAATAAATCCTGATATTCATTTAATTTGTAAGAAAACCAGAATTCCTTCTGATGCATGAGAAATCCAGAAAACCTTCTGGTATAAGAAATCCATCTTCTGTTATAAAAAAATAATCAAAATATTCCGACGATGAATATTCCTATTACAATCTAACGGTAACATTTCAAGTCTTTTGAATCACCCATCTCCACTGCTCATAAAGAAAATTCGTTGAACTAATTTACTCGGTGTCTTTTTGAAATTTCAAAAATGCGCTTGCTTTCCGTTTACATATTTACGCTCAAATAACAAAGTATACAATAACAGAAACAGCCCGTGTGCGGAGCATGGGCTCATACTAGTATATTGTAAGTAAATCTTCGTAATATCCATAATGTCCCACATCATTGGGAGAAACTGCAGTCCGCTGCTGCTCTTAAAAATGCCGGTGCTTCATAAACTCAGTGCATGCCATCTTACTTGAATAATCACATTTAACTTTGCCTGTCAAAATTGGCAATAATTGGCATGTGACTATATACCTGGTGTGTACAAGAAATTTCGTATTTGACCTCCAAGCATGCGTAAGAATACCTTTTATTTGTTATTATACTACTATAAATATATAGCCATGTACTTTCGATACCCATTATACATATATTTGAAATCGTTATCTATTCAAAATCTGATATATGCTAAACTTTTATATATGGAACCATATATGATTCTATACTTTTTGAAGCCAAATATGTATTTGGAACTTACATAAAACTTCGTATATTTCGAATCCAATGCTTAATATTAATTTATATGAAACTGACATGCATAAAACTTTTATATCCGCGGTACCCAAAACATGTTCAGAGTTTGGACTTATGAAACTAACTCACATGAATATCTGAAGCTAACATATTCCAGAAGCTTTGAAAATCCTTATATAAATGAGACGTATACTCACACATACTTGAAATCTCTTTATATATGAAACTCTGAGTATTTGAGAAATTTAATACTTGAAAGCCGACAAACATTTGAAACTTTATATTTACTTCAAATCTATGTGTTTGAAATTTATGCATTCAAAGTTGTTATTATTCGAAACTTGTCTTTATATATATTTGAAACCAATATATATATATTTGATGCTTATTTGTATTCGAAATTTAATACATATCCAAAAGCTTGACATTCCCAAAATCTCCATGTACCAAATTGGTATGCCCAACGCTTTGAAAACCGATGTTTATTTTGTTCGAACACTTTGTGCCAAAAAGCTGATCGATATTCGAACTCATATACATTCTAAATCTTTGAAACGAAACCCTGTGAGGTAAAGGTTTTAACTTTGAAGCCCTTTGAACTTATGATACTCAAAACCTTTTAAAATCTTTATGCTAAAAACCTCATTTTTATCAAATTAATATATTTTAAAGCCTATATGTGTATGTGAAACATGCTTTAAAACAATATAAAAGTGGAATTCTTTTGATAAACAGAAGACTATAAACTTAAAATCATATTTGGTCATATCCAAAATTTACTGACATGTTTGAAATATGCTGACATGAACGTAATATATGCATATTTGAAATTGATGCACCTGATACTCATATGCTTACACCTTGAAGACATATATTCGGCTGAAACTCATGTATATGTGAAACTGTATATATATTTGGAAAATTGACATGTATTGAAAGCTAAATATATCATACAACCGTATCTTAAACCATATGCACATAAAACTATATATATTTGAAATCAATGCATTGTATATAATTTGTATGTTGAAGCTTATATGCCTTTTGAAACCATTTTTATACAAAACATACATATTTGAAATTAGATACATCTCATCTTATCTTATTTTACTACTAATAAAAAAAATTCGTTGAACTAATTTACTCGGTGTCCTTTTGAAATTTCAAAAATGCCCTTACTTTCCGTTTACATATTTACGTTCAAACAACAACGTATACAATAGCACAAACAGCCCGTGTGCGGAGGACGGGCCCATACTAGTATATATGGCTAATGTATATCCAAAGTTCATGTACAACTGAAACTGGTATACACGTATCAAAACTTACATGTGTATGTTCCTGAGATTTCATATATCATATTTGTTTGAATATCGGTATTCATCCGAGAACTCAATTGCATACAAAACTTTATATCTGCAAATCGTATATATGAAATTTCGCTGTTACAAAACCTGGTATGTACTAAAACTTACACACTCAAAATCTGTACATATGCAAAAATTGTATATATTCCAAAACTTAGTGCAGATCTGATATATATGTAAACTTATACATATAAGACTGCTTTTATCGCAAACTCATATGGATTTTGGAACTAAGTATATTTTAACATTGTGCACATGTACTTGGAGCCTAAAATACAACATATATAGAACCTCATCCTTTCAAAGCCCAAAACAGATTTATTCCACATACATGCAAAACTCATTTATGTGTAAGCCTTTATGTACATATCTGAAGCCAAATACGTAATTGAGGCTTTGAAGCCGCACATATACATATACCCAAAATTTATACATTTTAAAACCTGACACTGACATATACTTGAAATTTAATAATATAGAAACTCTACATACATACATACATACATACATACATACATACATATATACATACATATATATATATATATATATATATATATATATGTATATGTGTATGTATATGTAGGATCAAATGGTTGAAAACAGAACGCAACAGATTGTCTGCGTCGCTAAGGAACGCAATGTAACAGTATTATATGTTACAACAACAAAACAGCAACGCAATAAAGCGTTGCAAAAGCAGAAAGTGCAACAGATTATATTAAAAAAATACTGCAATGCAACAAAGATATTCTGTAACAGAAACGCCTTAAGAATACCAAAGTTCGTCGGAGGCTTGTCGTGACAATCGCCTTAATACTTTATTTTAAGTCTCTCAGGTTACAATCGACGAAATCGCTTGAGACAGTAAGGAGCACGTCAGTCTGAGAAGATGATGGCAACAGAAACGAATTAGCCGAAAAAAGAACAACGGGGAAGAAGAAGAACTGTAAATTAGTGAATGATTTGACTAGAATCCGTCACTAATTTATAATTGCCGAACGGTCACGGTCGCGTCCGTTCAAAATACATCCGTTTTGAAAAACGGCATCCTGTCATTCTTCCAACGGGTCGCACCCGTATTCAATTCAAATTCAAACGGGCCACGCCCGTGTAGCCAAATAAAAACCCACCGAAAATTGCACTGTTTTCTGTAGCAAAAATAAGATTTCATAGTGGACCCAAACCCGGACCCGGTTCGGTACGAGACGGGCGGGCGGCGCGCGCGCGTGTTCATCAGATTGGGGTTCTCCCTCTCGCACAAAATTACCTGACCCTAAGGGCCAATATAGGGAATGAGGATCCTACATATATACACAATTTAATATTTTAATTTGCCAATGTGGGACTAAAGCATATTTCATTCATCTCTTTAGAATTGTCAACAATCCCCCACACGAATGACAATATACTTTTCCCCCACACAAAGTGGAATATCTCAGACTACGTATGGAATAATGCTTTTTGAAGGATAAGTATATGTTTCACTTTGAACTTTCCCTTTTTAATACTCATCGGATATATTTGGCTAATCGGTGAATTATTTCATCTTGAACCGTCCGCCGTTATTGTATAACCAGATAATAAGGTTAACAAAACATTATTTCCCTTCTCCTCCAATCTCTTTGTTGTGTTCATTTCGGTCCTGAACAAATTTGGTTCTGCGAGTGTATATAGAGAATTTAAGCCTTTAATATTCTCATAGAGCCGATCCAGCTCACACTAACATAGGTGATCGCAACCATAAGGAGTATCCTATATATACCCCACTTGTTATTTACAAGATATGGTCATCATTAAAAAGCATAGCTTTAACCTTTTAATACTTCTGTAGGCATGCATTTATGTTTTGCACCATAGGAATGGAATGGACTATGTCCAGAAATATGCATTACGTTTTGAGTTATTCAAAACTGGTTTGCCTATTGATCCTAGTCCGTGGGATCTCCAGTCAGTAGGATAGGTTTCCGTATAAGATAACTCTTGTTGGTTTAGGCTTTTAAACCCATTCCCCTCGATGCGCATTCTAATTTCTCTTTTGATAACCCTTTTGTAAATGGATCCGCTAGGTTATCATTTGTTCTTACATAATCAATGGAGATAGTTCCATTAGAGAGTAACTGTCTAACTGTGTTATGACGTCGACGAATGATTTGCCATTATACACAAAGTTTTTTGCTCTACTTAGCACAACTTGATTGTCGCGGTGAATACATATAGCCGTTACAGCTTTAGGCCATAAAGGAATATCTTCTAAGAAATGACGAAGTCATTCTGCTTCTTCTCCTGCTTTGTCCAATGCAATGAACTCTGATTCCATAGTGGATCGAGCTATGCATGTTTGCTTCGTTGATTTCCATGATAAAGCTGCTCCTGCAAGAGTGAAGGCATAACCACTTGTGGATTTTGATTCCTATGAATCTGCAATCCAGTTTGCATCACTGTATCCTTCTAGAACAGCTGGATATTTTTCGTAATGCAAGGAATAATTTGTGGTATTTTTCAAGTATCTCAACACTCTCATTAGTGCTTTCCAATGTTCCTTCCCCGGATTACTTGTATACCTGCTTAGTCGACTTACTTCATAAGCTATATCTGGTCTCGTGCAATTCATGAGATACATTAGACATCCTATTACACGGGAATATTCCAGTTGCATTACACTTTCATTAGAGTTTTTATGCGGTACTTCCGATGGATTAATAGGTGTTCTTACTCCTTTAATTCCATAATGTTGGAATTTCTCAATTATTTTGTCTACATAATGTGACCGAGATAATTGTATTCTATTAGGCGTTCTTATTATTTTGATTCCCAAAATAATGTCAACAACTCCTAAATCTTTCATATCAAAATTGTTGATAAGCAATTTCTTTATGGTCTCTATAACTTTAATGTCAGGACCAAAGATTAGCATATCGTCCACGTATAAACAAACAAACACGTATGATTGTCTAACTTGTTTACAATAGACACATTTGTCACACTAATTTATATGAAAACCATTTCTCATCATGAAACTGTGAAATTTTGCGTGCCATTGTTTTGGAGCTTGTTTGAGTTCGTATAGTGATTTTACCAATTTGCAGACTTTGTTCTCATTTTCCTTGGATACAAATCCTTCTGGTTGCTCCATGTAGATTTTCTCATCAAGATCACCATTTAAAAATGCTGTCTTTACAACCATTTGATGAATTTCTGGATTGTAGATGGATGCAATTGCTATTAACATTCTTATTGAGGTTATTCGTGTAACTGGTGAATATGTGTCAAAAAAGTCTATACCTTCTTTTTGACGATATCCTTTGGCTACTAATCTGGCTTTGTATTTATCAATAGAGCCATCTGGTTTCATTTTCTTCTTGAAAATTCATTTGCAGCCAATAGTTTTATTCCAGGTGGAATATCAATAATTTCCCAAATTTTATTACTTAAAATTGAATGGATCTCACTTTGTATTGCTTCTTTCCAACATGAAGATTCAGAAGATGACATGGCTTCCTTATACGTTTGAGGTTATGTTCTAACACATATGTGAAAAAATCCGAACCAAATGATTTAGAAGTTCTAGCCCTTACACTTCTTCTTGGTTCTACTTCATTACTTTCACGATGAGTTTCATCTTCATGTGGGCTATTTGATTCTTCTCGTGTCCTTTTAGGGACATTATTCCCTTCATTCTTTTTGTGTGAAAATACTTTTTCAAAGAATGAGCCATCTCTTGATTCCGTGATTGTATTTACATGAATATCAGGTATATCAGACTTGAATACCAAAAATCTATATGCACTACTATTTTGGGCTGGTCCTAAATAGTAACAATCTACCGTTTTTGGTCCTAGTTTGACCTTCTTTGGAGGCGGGATATGGACTTTTGCTAAACACCCCCAAACTTTGAGGTATTTGAAGCTTGGTAGATGTCATTTTCATAATTTATATGGAATTTTTTCTGTTTTACTATGAGGAACGTTATTTAATATGTGATTAGACATATTTAAAGCTTCCCCCCACAAGTTTTTTGGTAGGCCAGAGGTTAAGAGCATGACATTAATCATATCTTTTAATGTTCTATTCTTTCTCTCGGCTATACCATTTTGTTGTGGCGAACATGGTGCTGTTGTTTAATGAATTATTCCATTTTCTGCACAGAATTGTTCAAACGACGACTCATATTCTCCACCTCGATCAGACCTCAATAACTTGATCTTTTTATTTAGTTGACTTTCTACTTCACCCTTATATTTTATAAACGATGTAATTGCTTCATCTTTACTATTTAAAAGATATACGTAGCAACATCGTGTATAATCATCAATAAATGTGATAAAATAATTTTTCCCACCTCTTGTTGGTAAGTTTTTGAAATCACATAAGTCAGTATGAATCATTTGTAATGGTTCAGTACTTCTATCAATAGTATGTAATGGTTTCTTAACCATTTTTGCTTCTACACATGTCTCACATTTATATTTTTTATCTACTTGAAATTGTGGAATTAAATCCAGATTTGCAAGTTTTTTCATCTTTCGAAAGTTTATATGTCCTAATCTTTCATGCCATAATAGAGCATCATACTCGACAACATAAGAAACTTCCTTTTTATTCATTTTAGAATTACAATATACATTATTGTTTCCAATTACGGCTACATTAGCCTTAAATAGGCCATCACACAAGTATCCTCTCCTTATGTAGATTCCAGCCTTAGACAGAACTACTTTATCTGATTCGAAGACCATTCGGAAGCCTTTCTTCGGGAGTACAGGTCCAGAGATCAAGTTCTTGCGAATGTCTGGAACACGAAGCACATCATTTAGCGTAATAGTCTTTCCAGATGTGAACTTGAGAATCACTTTCCCGCTTCCCTCAATCATTGACACTGCAGAGTTGCCCATGTACAACTTTTCTTCATGATCGAGTTTGTTGTAACTGGAGAACATGGACTTTTCAGAACACACGTGTCGTGTAGCACCTGTGTCAAACCACCACTGAGAAGGATTCTGAACTAGATTGCATTCTGACACAACTCCAGAAAAATTAGACCCATCGATGTTCATGTTTTCCACAACATTTTCTTTAGAATTATTCTGTTTCTTGTGCCTGCAATTCTTTGCTTGATGTCCAGTCTTGCCACAAACCCAACACTGCCCATTGAACTTCTTGGACGGCTTTTGATCATTTTGTTTGGTTTCTGGCGCCTTTCTTTTCTTTTTGTTTTTGTTGGGTTTCCTTTTTTCTTTGCCCCTTCTACAACAAAAGCCTCTTTGTTTTTTGATTTAGTGACTCCGCGATTATCTGCCTCGATCTTCAATCTGACGATGAGGTCTTGTAAGGATATCTCCTTCTTCTTGTGCTTCAAATAATTGCGGTAGTCCTTCCCAGATGGTGGTAGCTTTCCAGTGCTTGCTTCAACCAGGAAAGATTCACCAACTTCGTGGCCTTATGCTTGCAATTCATGGATAATAATCTGAAGTTTATGCAATTGCGCAATTACAGATTTTGAATCTACCATCTTGTAGTCCATGAACTTGTCAACTATGAATTTCTTCAGGCTCACGTTTTGCGTTTTGTACTTTGCACTAAGCGCGTTCCAGAGAGCTTTTGCAGTTTTCAGTGGCGGATACACCTTGTAGAAAACCTTATCCAAGCAGTTTAGGATGTAATTCCTACATAAGAAATCCGAGTGCCTCCATGCATCAATTGCAGAAATGTCATTTGCTGAATTGGCATTGCCTGGCGTAGGCGGCACTGGTTCATCTTCATTAAGATACTTCTGCAGACCAAGGGTTGTGAGATAAAAGAGCATCTGACTCTGCCATGTCAGAAAATCGTCTCCGTCTCCCTTGAATGGGTCTGGTTTGTTTAAGTTCGCTGTCTTGATCGACATCTGTTCTGCTGCCATCTCTGTTTTAACCAAAACAGGAAAGTCTTCAGATGTAGGATCAAATGGTTGAAAACAGAACGCAACAGATTGTCTGCGTCGCTAAGGAACGCAATGTAACGGTATTATATGTTACAAAAACAAAACAGCAACACAATAAAGCGTTGCAAAAGCAGAAAGCGCAACAGATTATATTAAAAAAATGCTACAATGCAACAAAGGTATTCTGTAACAGAAACGCCTTAAGAATGCCAAAGTTCGTCAGAGGCTTGTCGTGACAATCGCCTTAAGACTTTATTTTAAGTCTCCCAGGGTACAACCGACGAAATCGCTCGAGATTGTAAGGAGCACGTCAGTCTGAGAAGATGATGGCAACAGAAACGAATTGGCCAAAGAAAGCACAGCGGGGAAGAAGAAGAACTATAAATAGCGATTGATTTGATCAGGATCCGTTACTAATTTATAATTGTCGAACGGTCACGGTCGCGTCCGTTCAAGATACATCCGTTTTAAAAAACGGCATCCCTTCAATCTTCCAACGGGTCGCACCCGTATTCAATTCAAATTCAAACGGCCCGCACTCTGTAGCAAAATAAAAACCCACCGAAAATTGCAGTGTTTTCTGTAGCAAAAATAAGATTTCATAGTAGACCCAAACCCGAGCCCGAGCCCGGGACCGGTTCGGTACGGGGCGGGCGGGCGCCGCACGCGCGCGCGTGTTCATCAGATTTGGGTCCTCCCTCTCGCACAAAATTTTCTGACCCTAAGGGCAATTATAGGGAATGAGGATCCTACATATATACACAATTTAATCTTTTATTTTGCCAATATGGGACTAAAGCATATTTCATTCATCTCTTTAGAATTGTCAACAATCCCCCATATGAATGACAATATACTTTCCCCCCACACAAAGTGGAATATCTCATACTCCGTATGGAATAATGCTTTTTGAAGGATAAGTAGATGTTTCACTTTGAACTTTCCCTTGTTAATACTCATCAGATATACTTGGCTAATCGGTGAATTATTTCATCTTGAACCGTCTGCCGTTATTGTATAAGCAGACAATAAGGTTAACAAAACATTATTTTCCTTCTCCTCCAATCTCTTGGTTGTGTTCATTTCGGTCCTGAACAAATTTGGTTCTGCGAGTGTATATAGAGAATTTAAGCCTTTAATATTCTCATAGAGCCGACCCAGCTCACACAAACATAGGTGATCTCAACCATAAGGAATATCCTACACATACCCCAATTGTTATTTTAGAAGATATGGTCATCATTAAAAAGTATAGCTTTAACCTTTTAATACTTCTATAGGCATGCGTTTATGTTTTGCACCATAGGAATGGAATGGACTATGTCCAGAACAATGATTACGCTTTGAGTTATTCAGAACTGGTTTGCCTATTGATCCTAGTCCGTGGGATCTCCAGTCGCTAGGATAGGTTTCCGTATAAGATAACTCTTATTGGTTTAGGCTTTTGAACCCATTCCTCTCGATGCGTAGTCTATTTTCTCTCTTGATAACCCTTTTGTAAATGGATCCGCTAGGTTATCATTTGTTCTTACATAATCAATGGAGATAGTTCCATTAGAGAGTAACTGCCTAACTGTGTTATGGCGTCGACGAATGATTTGCCATTATACACAAAGTTTTTCGCTCTACTTAGCGCAGCTTGATTGTCGCAGTGAATACATATGGCCGTTACAGGTTTAGGCCATAAAGGAATATCTTCTAAGAAATGACGAAGCCATTCTGCTTCTTCTCCTGCTTTTTCTAATGCAATGAACTCTGATTCCATAGTGGATCGAGCTATGCATGTTTGCTTCGTTGATTTCCATGATACTGCTGCTCCTGCAAGAGTGAAGGCATAACCACTTGTGGATTTTGATTCCTATGAATCTGCAATCCAGTTTGCATCACTGTATCCTTCTAGAACAGCTGGATATTTTTCGTAATGCAAGGAATAATTTGTGGTATTTTTCAAGTATCCCAACACTCTCATTAGTGCTTTCCAGTGTTCCTTCCCCGAATTACTTGTATACCTGCTTAGTCGACTTACTTCATAAGCTATATCTGGTCTCGTGCAATTCATGAGATACATTAGACATCCTATTACACGGGAATATTCCAGTTGCATTACACTTTCATTAGAGTTTTTATGCAGTACTTCCGATGGATTAATAGGTGTTCTTACTCCTTTAATTCCATAATGTTGGAATTTCTCAATTATTTTGTCTACATAATGTGACTGAGATAATTGTATTCCATTAGGCGTTCTTATTATTTTGATTCCCAAAATAATGTCAGCAACTCCTGAATCTTTCATATCAAAATTGTTGATAAGCAATTTCTTTAAGGTCTCTATAACTTTAATGTCAGGACCAAAGATTAGCATATCGTCCACGTATAAACAAACAAACACGTTTGATTGTCCAACTTGTTTACAATAAACACATTTGTCACACTCATTTATATGAAAACCATTTCTCATCATGACACCGTCAAATTTTGCGTGCCATTGTTTTGGAGCTTGATTGAGTCCGTATAGTGATTTTACCAATTTACAGACTTTGTTTTCATTTCCCTTGGATACAAATCCTTCTGGTTGCTCCAAGTAGATTTCCTTATCGAGATCTCCATTTAAGAATGCTGTCTTTACATCCACTTGATGAATTTCTAGATTGTAGATGGATGCAATTGCTATTAGCATTCTTATTGAGGTTATTCGTGTAATTGGTGAATATGTGTCGAAAAAGTCTATACCTTCTTTTTGACGATATCCTTTGGCTACTAATCTGGCTTTGTATTTATCAATAGAGCCATCTGCTTTCATTTTCTTCTTGAAAATCCATTTGCAGCAAATAGGTTTTATTCCAGGTGGAATATCAACAATTTTCCAAATTTTATTACCTAGGATTGAATCGATCTCACTTTTTATTGCTTCTTTCCAACATGAAGATTCAGAAGATGACATGGCTTCCTTGTACGTTTGAGGTTCGTGTTCTAACACATATGTGAAAAAATCCGAACCAAATGATTTAGAAGTTCTAGCCCTTACACTTCTTCTTGGTTCTACTTCATTACTTTCACGATGAGTTTCATCTTCATGTGGGCTATTTGATTCTTCTCGTGTCCTTTTATGGACATTATTCCCTTCATTCTTTTTGTGTGAAAACACTTCTTCAAAGAATGAGGCATCTCTTGATTCCATGATTGTATTTACATGAATATCAGGTATATCAGACTTGAATATCAAAAATCTATATGCACTACTATTTTGGGCTGGTCCTAAATAGTAACAATTTACAGTTTTTGGTCCAAGTTTGACCTTTTTTGGAGGTGGGATATGAAATTTTGCTAAACACCCCCACACTTTGAGGTTTTGAAGCTTGGTAGATGTCCTTTCCATAATTTATATGGAATTTTCCCCGTTTTACTATGAGGAACCTTATTTAATATGTGATTAGACATCCCCTGAAGCTTGTTGGTAGGCCAGAGGTTAAGAGCATGGCATTAATCATATCTTTTAATGTTCTATTCTTTCTCTCGGCTATACCATTTTGCTGTGGCGAATATGGTGCTGTTGTTTGATGAATTATTCCATTTTCTGCACAGAATTGTTCAAACGGCGACTCATATTCTCCACCTCGATCAGACCTTAATATCTTGATCTTTTTATTTAGTTGATTTTCTACTTCAGCCTTATATTTTATAAACGATGTACTTCATCTTTACTATTTAAAAGATATACGTAGCAATATCGTGTATAATCATCAATAAATGTGATAAAATACTTTTTCCCACCTTTTGTAGGTAAGTTTTTGAAATCACATAAGTCAATATGAATCATTTGTAATGGTTCAGTACTTCTATCAACAGTATGAAATGGTTTCTTAACCATTTTTGCTTCTACACATGTCTCACATTTATATTTTTTATATACTTGAAATTGTGGAATTAAATCCAGATTTGCAAGTTTTTTCATCTTTCGAAAGTTTATATGTTCTATCTTTCATGCCATAATATGTCATAATAGAGCATCATACTCGACAACATAAGAAACTTCCTTTTTATTCATTTTAGAATTACAATATACATTATTGTTGCCAATTACGGCTACATTAGCCTTAAATAGGCCATCACACAAGTATCCTCTCCCTATATAGATTCCAGCCTTAGACATAACAACTTTATCTGATTCGAAGACCATTCGGAAGCCTTTCTTCGAGAGTACAGGTCCAAAGATCAAGTTCTTGCGAATGTTTGGATCATGAAGCACGTCATTCAGCGTAATAGTCTTTCCAGATGTGAACTTGAGAATCACTTTCCCGCTTCCCTCAATCATTGACACTGTAGAGTTGCCCATGTACAACTTTTCTTCATCATCGAGTTTGTTGTAACTGGAGAACATGGACTTTTCAGAACACACGTGTCGTGTAGCACCTGTGTCAAACCACCACTGAGAAGGATTCTGAACTAGAATGAATTTCGACATAACTCTAGAAAAATTAGACCCATCGATGTCCATGTTTTCCACAACATTTGCTTCAGAATTATTATGTTTCTTGTGCCTGCAATCCTTTGCTTGATATCCAGACTTGCCACAAACCCAACACTGCCCATTGAACTTCTTGGACGTCTTCTGATCATTTTGTTTGGTTTCTAGCGCCTTTCTTTTCTTTTTGTTTTTGTTGGGGTTTCCTTTTTTCTTTGCCCCTTCTGCAACAAAAGCCTCTTCGTTTTTTGGTTTAGTGACTCCGCGATTATCTCCCTCGATCTTCAATCTGACGATGAGGTCTTGTAAGGATATCTCCTTCTTCTTGTGCATCAAATAATTGCGGTAGTCCTTCCAAGATGGTGGTAGCTTTCCAGTGATTTCTTCAACCAGGAAAGATTCACCAACTTCGTGGCCTTTTGCTTGCAATTCATGGATAATAATCTGAAGTTCATGCAATTGCGTAACTACAGATTTTGTATCTACCATCTTTTAGTCCATGAACTTGTCAACTATGAACTTCTTCAGGCTCACGTTTTGTATTTTGTACTTTGCATTAAGCGCATTCCAGAGAGCTTTTGTAGTTTTTAGTGGCTGACACACCTTGTACAAAACCTTATCCAAGCAGTTTAGGATGTAATTCCTGCATAAGAAATCCGAGTGCCTCCATGCTCAATTGTAGAAATGCCATTTGCTGAATTGGCATTGCCTGGCGTAGGCGACACTGGTTCATCTTCATCAAGATACTTCTGCAGGTCAAGGGTTGTGCGATAAAAGAGCATCTGACTCTGCCATGTCAGAAAATCGCCTCCGTCTCCCTTGAATGGGTTAGGTTTGTTTAAATTCGCTGTCTTGATCGACATCTATTCTGCTGCCATCTCTGTTTTAACCAAAACAAGAAAGTCTTAAGATGTAGGATCAAATGGTTGAAAACAGAATGCAACAGATTGTCTGCGTCGCTAAGGAACGCAATGTAACATTATTATATGTTACAACAACAAAATAGTAACACAATAAAGCGTTGAAAAAGCAGAAAGCGCAACAGATTATATTAAAAAAATGCTGCAATGCAACAAAGGTATTCTGTAACAGAAACGGCTTAAGAATACCAAAGTTCGTCGGAGGCATGTCGTGACAATCACCTTAAGACTATATTTTAAGTCTCCCAGGGTACAACCAACGAAATCACTCGAGACTGTAAGGAGAACGTCAGTCTGAGAAGATGATGGCAACAGAAATGAATTGGCCGAAGAAAGCACAACGGGGAAGAAGAAGAACTATAAATTAGTGAGTGATTTAATCAGGATCCGTCACTAATTTATAATTGCTGAACGGTCACGGTCGCATCCGTTCAAAATACATCCGTTTTGAAAAACGGCATCCCTTCATTCTTCCAACGGGTCGCACCCGTATTCAATTCAAATTCAAACGGGCCGCGCCCATGTAGCCAAATAAAAACCCGCCGAAACTTGTAGTGTTTTCTATAGCAAAAATAAGATTTCATAGTAGACCCAAACCCAAGCCCGGGCCCGGTACGGGACGGGACGGGCGGGCGACACGCGCACGCGTGTTCATCAGATTTGGGTCCTCCCTCTCGCACAAAATTACCTGACCCTAAGGGCCAATATAGGGAATGAGGATCCTATATATATACACAATTTAGTCTTTTATTTTGCCAATGTGGGACTAAAGCATATTTCATTCATCTCTTTAGAATTGTCAACAATCCCCCACATGAATGACAATATGCTTTTCCCCCACACAAAGTGGAATATCTCAGACTACGTATGGAATAATGCTTTTTGAAGGATAAGTAGATGTTTCACTTTGAACTTTCCCTTGTTAATACTCATCGGATATACTTGGCTAATCGGTGAATTATTTCATCTTGAACCGTCTGTCGTTATTGTATAACCAGACAATAAGGTTAACAAAACATTATTTCCCTTCTCCTCTAATCTCTTGGTTGTGTTTATTTCGGCCCTGAACAAATTTGGTTCTGCGAGTGTATATAGAGAATTTAAGCCTTTAATATTCTCATAGAGCCGACCCAGCTCACATTAACATAGGTGATCGCAACCATAAGGAGTATCCTACATATACCCCCTTGTTATTTTACAAGATATGGTCATCATTAAAAAGCATAGGTTTAACCTTTTAATACTTCTGTAGGCATGCATTTATATTTTGCACCATAGGAATGTAATGGACTATGTCCAGAAAAATGCATTACGTTTTGAGTTATTCAGAACTGGTTTGCCTATTGATCCTAGTCTGTGGGATCTCCAGTCGGTAGGATAGGTTTCCGTATAAGATAACTCTTGTTGGTTTAGGCTTTTAAACCCATTCCCCTCAATGCACAGTCTATTTTCTCTCTTGATAACCCTTTTGTAAATGGATCCGCTAGGTTATCATTTGTTTTTACATAATCAATGGAGATAGTTCCATTAGAGAGTAACTGCCTAACTATGTTATGGTGTCGACGAATGATTTTCCATTATACACAAAGTTTTCTGCTCTACTTAGCGCAGCTTGATTGTCGTAGTGAATACATATGATAGTTATAGGTTTAGGCCATAAAGGTATATGTTCCAAGAAATGACGAAGCCATTCTGCTTCTTCTCCTGCTTTGTCCAATGCAATGAACTCTGATTCCATAGTGAATCGAGCTATGCATGTTTGCTTCGTTGATTTCCATGATACTGCTGCTCCTTCAAGAGTGAAGACATAACCACTTGTGGATTTTGATTCCTCTGAATCTGCAATCCAGATTGCATCAATGTATCCTTGAAGAACAGCTGGATATTTTCCGTAATGCAAGGAATAATTTTTGGTATTCTTCAAGTATCCCAACACTCTCATTAATGCTTTCCAGTGTTCCTTCCCTGGATTACTTGTATACCTGTTTTGTCGACTTACTGCATAAGCTATATCTGGTCTCGTGCAATTTATGAGATACATTAGACATCCTATTACACGGGAATATTCCAGTTGCATTACACTTTCATTAGAGTTCTTATGCGGTACTTCCGATGGATTAAAAGGTGTTCTTACTCCTTTAATTCCATAATGTTGGAATTTCTCAATTATTTTGTCTACATAATGTGACTGAGATAATTGTATTCCATTAGGCGTTCTTATTATTTTGATTCCCAAAATAATGTCAGCAACTCCTAAATCTTTCATATCAAAATTGTTGATAAGCAATTTCTTTATGGTCTCTATAACTTTAATGTCAGGACTAAAGATTAGCATATCGTCCACGTATAAACAAACAAAGACGTATGATTGTCCAACTTGTTTTCAATAAATACATTTGTCACACTCATTTATATGAAAAACATTTCTCATCATAACACTGTCAAATTTTGCGTGCCATTGTTTTGGAGCTTGTTTGAGTCCGTATAGTGATTTTACCAATTTACAGACTTTGTTTTCATTTCCCTTGGATACAAATCCTTCTGGTTGCTCCACGTAGATTTCCTCATCGAGATCTCCATTTAAGAATGCTGTCATTACATCCATTTGATGAATTTCCAGATTGTAGATGGATGCAATTGCTAGTGGCATTCTTATTGAGGTTATTCGTGTAACTGGTGAATATGTGTCAAAAAAGTCCATGCCTTCTTTTTGACGATATCCTTTGGCTACTAATCTGGCTTTGTATTTATCAATAGAGCCATCTGGTTTCATTTTCTTCTTGAAAATTTATTTGCAGCCAATAGGTTTTATTCCAGGTGGAATATCAACAACTTCCTAAATTTTATTACTTAGGATTGAATCGATCTCACTTTCTATTGCTTCTTTCCAACATGAAGATTCAGAAGATGCCATGGCTTCCTTGTGCGTTTGAGGTTCGTGTTCTAACACATATGTGAAAAAATCCGAACCAAATGATTTAGAAGTTCTAGCCCTTACACTTCTTCTTGGTTCTACTTCATTACTTTCACGATGAGTTTCATCTTCATGTGGGCTATTTGATTCTTCTCGTGTCCTTTTATGGACATTATTCCCTTCATTCTTTTTGTGTGAAAACACTTCTTCAAAGAATGAGGCATCTCTTGATTCCATGATTGTATTTACATGAATATGAGGTATATCAGACTTGAATATCAAAAATCTATATGCACTACTATTTTGGGCTGGTCCTAAATAGTAACAATTTACAGTTTTTGGTCCAAGTTTGACCTTTTTTGGAGGTGGGATATGAACTTTTGCTAAACACCCCCACACTTTGAGGTTTTGTAGCTTGGTAGATGTCCTTTCCATAATTTATATGGAATTTTTCCCGTTTTACTATGAGGAACCTTATTTAATATGTGATTAGACATATTTAAAGCTTCCCCCCAGAAGCTTGTTGGTAGGCCAGAGGTTAAGAGCATGGCATTAATCATATCTTTTAATGTTCTACTCTTTCTCTCGGCTATACCATTTTGCTGTGGCGAATATGGTGCTGTTGTTTGATGAATTATTCCATTTTCTGCACAGAATTGTTCAAACGGCGACTCATATTCTACACCTCGATCAGACCTCAATATCTTGATCTTTTTATTTAGTTGATTTTCTACTTCAGCCTTATATTTTATAAACGATGTAATTGCTTCATCCTTACTATTTAAAAGATATACGTAGCAATATCGTGTATAATCATCAATAAATGTGATAAAATACTTTTTCCCGCCTCTTGTAGGTAATTTTTTGAAATCACATAAGTCAGTATGAATCATTTGTAATAGTTCAGTTCTTCTATCAACAGTATGAAATGGTTTCTTAAACATTTTTGCTTCTACACATGTCTCACATTTATATTTTTTATCTACTTGAAATTGTGGAATTAAATCCAGATTTGCAAGTTTTTTCATCTTTCGAAAGTTTATATGTCCTAATCTTTCATGCCATAATAGAGCATCATACTCGACAACACAAGAAACTTACTTTTATTCATTTTAGAATTACAATATACATCATTGTTGCCAATTACGGCTACATTAGCCTTAAATAGGCCATCACACAAGTATCCTCTCTCTATATAGATTCCAGCCATAGACAGAACAACTTTATTTGATTCGAAGACCATTCGGAAGCCTTTCTTCGAGAGTACAGGTCCAGAGATCAAGTTCTTGCAAAAGTCTGGAACATGAAGCACATCATTCAGCGTAATAGTCTTTCCAGATGTGAACTTGAGAATCACTTTCCTGCTTCCCTCAACCATTGACATGGCAAAGTTGCCCATGTACAACTTTTCTTCATGATCGAGTTTGTTGTAACTGAAGAACATGGACTTTTCAGAACACACGTGTCGTGTAGCACCTGTGTCAAACCACCACCGAGAAGGATTCTGAACTATATTGCATTCCGACACAACTCCAAAAAAATTAGACCCATCGATGTCCATGTTTCCCACAACATTTGCTTCAGAATTATTCTGTTTCTTGTGCCTGCAATTCTTTGCTTGATGTCCAGTCTTGCCACAAACCCAACACTGCCCATTGAACTTCTTGGATGGCTTCTGATCCTTTTGTTTGGTTTCTGGCGCCTTTCTTTTCTTTTTGTTTTTGTTGGGTTTCCTTTTTTCTTTGCCCCTTCTGCAACAAAAGCCTCTTCGTTTTTGGGTTTAGTGACTCCGCGATTATCTGCCTCGATCTTCAATCTGACGATGAGGTCTTGTAAGGATATCTCCTTCTTCTTGTGCTTCAAATAATTGCGGTAGTCCTTCCAAGATGGTGGTAGCTTTCCAGTGACTGCTTCAACCAGGAAAGATTCACCAACTTCGTGGCCTTCTACTTGCAATTCATGGATAATAATCTGAAGTTCATGCAATTGCGTAATTACAGATTTTGAATCTACCATCTTATAGTCCATGAATTTGTCAATTATGAACTTCTTTAGGCTCACGTTTTGCGTTTTGTACTTTGCATTAAGCGCATTCCAGAGAGCTTTTGTAGTTTTCAGTGGCTGATACACCTTGTACAAAACCTTATCCAAGCAGTTTAGGATGTAATTCCTACACAAGAAATCTGAGTGCCTCCATGCATCAATTGCAGAAATGTCATTTGCTGAATTGGCTTTGCCTGGCGTAGGCGACATTGGTTCATCTTCATCAAGATACTTCTGCAGACCAAGGGTTGTGAGATAAAAGAGCATCTGACTCTGCCATGTCAGAAAATCGTCTCCGTCTCCCTTGAATGGTTCTGGTTTGTTTAAGTTCGCTGTCTTGATCGACATCTCTTCTGCTGCCATCTCTGTTTTAACCAAAACATGAAAGTCTTAAGATGTAGGAACAAATGGTTGAAAACAGAACGCAACAGATTGTATGCGTCGCTAAGGAACGCAATGTAACAGTATTATATGTTACAACAACAAAACAACAACACAATAAAACATTGCAAAAGCAGAAAGCGCAACAGATTATATTAAAAAAATGCTGCAATGCAACAAAGGTATTCTGTAATAGAAACGCCTTAAGAATACCAAGTTCGTCGGAGGCTTGTCGTGACAATCGCCTTAAGACTTTATTTTAAGTCTCCCAGGGTACAACCGATGAAATCGCTCGAGATTGTAAGGAGCACGTCAGTCTGAGAAGATGATGGCAACAGAAACGAATTGGCCTAAGAAAGGACGGCGGGGAAGAAGAAGAACCGTAAATTAGTGAATGATTTGATCAGGATCCGTCACTAATTTATAATTGCCGAACGGTCACGGTCGCGTCCGTTTAAAATACATTCGTTTTGAAAAACGGCATCCCTTCATTCTTCCAACGGGTCGCACCCGTATTCAATTCAAATTCAAACGGGTCGCGCCCGTGTAGCCAAATAAAAACCCATCGAAAATTGTAGTGTTTTCTGTAACAAAAATAAGATTTCATAGTAGACCTAAACCCGAGCCCGAGCCCGGGCCCGGTTCGGTATGGTAAGGGACGGGCCGGTGGCACGCACGCACGTTTGTTCATCAGATTTGGGTCCTCCCTCTCGCACAAAATTACCTGACCCTAAGGGCCAATATAGGGAATGAGGATCCTACATATATACACAATTTAATCTTTTATTTGGCCAATGTGGGACTAAAGCATATTTCATTCATCTCTTTAGAATTGTCAACAATCGCCGACATGAATGACAATATACTTTTTCCCCACACAAAGTGGAATATCTCAGACTACGTATGGAATAATGATTTTTGAAGGATAAGTAGATGTTTCACTTTGAACTTTCCCTTGTTAATACTCATCGGATATACTTGGCTAATCGGTGAATTATTTCATCTTGAACCGTCTGCCGTTATTGTATAACCAAACAATAAGGTTAACAAAACATTATTTCCCTTCTCCTCCAATCTCTTGGTTGTATTCATTTCGGTCCTGAACAAATTTGGTTCTACGAGTGTATATAGAGAATTTAAGCCTTTAATATTCTCATAGAGCCGACCCAGCTGACACTAACATAGGTGATCGCAACCATAAGGAGTGTCCTACACATACCCCACTTGTTATTTTACAAGATATGGTCATCATTAAAAAGCATAGCTTTAACCTTTTAATACTTCTGTAGGCATGCATTTATGTTTTGCACCATAGGAATGGAATGGACTATGTCCAGAAAAATGCATTACGTTTTGAGTTATTCAGAACTGGTTTGCCTATTGATCCTAGTCTGTGGGATCTCCAGTCGCTAGGATAGGTTTCCGTATAAGATAACTCTTGTTGGTTTAGGCTTTTAAACTCATTCCCCTCAATCGCTGTCTATTTTCTCTCTTCATAACCCTTTTGTAAATGGATCCGCTAGGTTATCATTTGTTCTTACATAATCAATGGAGATAGTTCCATTGGACCCATCGATGTCCATGTTTTCCACAACATTTGCTTCAGAATTATTATGTTTCTTGTGCCTGCAATCCTTTGCTTGATGTCCAGTCTTGCCACAAACCCAACACTGCCCATTGAACTTCTTGGATGGCTTCTGATCATTTTGTTTGGTTTCTGGCGCCTTTCTTTTGTTTTTGTTGGGGTTTCCTTTTTTCTTTGCCCCTTCTGCAACAAAAGCCTCTTCGTTTTTTGGTTTTGTGACTCCGCGATTATCTGCCTCGATCTTCAATCTGACGATGAGGTCTTGTAAGGATATCTCCTTCTTCTTGTGCTTCAAATAATTGCGGTAGTCCTTCCAAGATGGTGGCAGCTTTCCAGTAATTTCTTCAACCAGGAAAGATTCACCAACTTTGTGGCCTTCTACTTGCAATTCATGGATAATAATCTGAAGTTCATGCAATTGCGTAATTACAGATTTTGAATCTACCATCTTGTAGTCCATGAACTTGTCAACTATGAACTTCTTCAGGCTCACGTTTTGCGTTTTGTACTTTGCATTAAGCGCATTCCAGAGAGCTTTTGTAGTTTTCAGTGGCTGATACACCTTGTAGAAAACCTTATCCAAGCAGTTTAGGATGTAATTCCTGCACAAGAAATCCGAGTGCCTCCATGCATCAATTGCAGAAATGTCATTTGCTGAATTGGCATTGCCTGGCGTAGGCGGCACTGGTTCATCTTCATCAAGATACTTCTGCAGACCAAGGGTTGTGAGATAAAAGAGCATCTGACTCTGCCATGTCAGAAAATCATCTCTGTCTCCCTTGAATGGGTCTGGTTTGTTTAAGTTCGTTGTCTTGATCGGAATCTGTTCTGCTGCCATCTTTGTTTTAACCAAAGCAGTAGAGTCTTAAGATGTAGGATCAAATGGTTGAAAACAGAACGCAACAGATTGTCTGCGTCGCTAAGTAACGCAATGTAATAGTATTATATGTTACAACAACAAAACAGCAACACAATAAAGCGCTGCAAAAGCAGAAAACGCAACAGATTATATTAAAAAAATGCTGCAATGCAACAAAGGTATTCTGTAACAGAAATGCCTTAAGAATACCAAAATTCGTCGGAGGCTTGTCGTGACAATCGCCTTAAGACTTTATTTTAAGTCTCCCAGGGTACAACCGACGAAATCGCTCGAGACTGTTAGGAGCACGTCAGTCTGAGAAGATGATGGCAACAGAAACGAATTGGCCGAAGAAAGCATAGCGGGGAAGAAGAAGAACTGTAAATTAGTGAATGTTTTGATCAGGATCCGTCACTAATTTATAATTGCCGAACGGTCACGTTCGCGTCCGTTCAAAATACATCCGTTTTGAAAAACGACATCGCTTCATTCTTCCAAAGGGTCGCACCCGTATTCAATTCAAATTCAAACAGGCCGCGCCCGTGTAGCCAAATAAAAACCCACCGAAAATTACAATGTTTTCTGTAGCAAAAATAAGATTTCATAGTAGACCCAAACCCGAGCCCGAGCCCTGGCCCGGTTCGGTACGGGACGGACGGACGGCGTGCGCGTGTTCATTAGATTTGGGTCCTCCCTCTCGCACAAAATTATCTGACCCTAAGGGCCAATATGGGGAATGAGGATCCAATATATATACACAATTTAGTCTTTTATTTTTCCAAAGCGGGACTAAAGCATATTTCATTCATCTCTTTAGAATTGTCAACAATCCCCCACATGAATGACAATATACTTTTCCCCCACACAAAGTGGAATATCTCAGACTACGTATGGAATAATGCTTTTTGAAGGATAAGTAGACGTTTCACTTTGAACTTTCCCTTGTTAATACTCATCGGATATACTTGGCTAATCGGTGAATTATTTCACCTCGAACCGTCTGCCGTTATTGTATAACCAGACAATAAGGTTATCAAAACATTATTTCCCTTCTCCTCCAATCTCTTGGTTGTGTTCATTTCGGTCCTGAACAAATTTGGTTCTACGAGTGTATATAGAGAATTTAAGCCTTTAATATTCTCATAGAGCCGACCCAGCTCACACTAACATAGGTGATCGCAACCATAAGGAGTATCCTACATATACCCCACTTGTTATTTTACAAGATATGGTCATCATTAAAAAGCATAGCTTTAACCTTTTAATACTTCTGTAGGCATGCATTTATGTTTTCCACCATAGGAATGGAATGGACTATGTCCAGAAAAATGCATTACGTTTTGAGTTATTCAGAACTGGTTTGCCTATTGATCCTGGTCCATGGGATCGCCAGCCGCTAGGATACGTTTCTGTATAAGATAACTCTTGTTGGTTTAGGCTTTTAAACCCATTCCCCTCGATGCGCAGTCTATTTTCTCTCTTGATAGCCCTTTTGTAAATGGATCTGCTAGGTTATCATTTGTTCTTACATAATCAATGGAGATAGTTCCATTAGAGAGTAACTGCCTAATGTGCACGTAAATGTTCATATTTTTACCACCATATTTATTATATTTAAATTAAATAAATGATCATATTGGGTATTTTAACTTGTTTAAACCAAATTCAAATTATTTTCAAATTGTCACATATTCATCTTCATATAGGGACAAAATTGTCTTTTTTGTGCATTTATTAATTTGTGAAAATTTAATTGAAAATTTCTATGTATTTTGTAGGAATTAAAATTCAAACACAAGTGGCTTCATGAAAATATATGTATGCACAAGGGTGAATAGAACAAATGAAGATGGAAATAATTCAAAGGCATGATAATGGAGGACCCCACCTACCCACCTTTCTTCATGTACAAATTAGAAGTTAATCCACATGCTTATGGCCATTAAATCTTCATGCATACTTAGTGGATGATTAGTGGAAACTAATAGTTACTTGGTGACCACACTTCCTCCAAGGGCATTTTGGGTACTCCCCAAAAATATGCATTAGGGTTTTAACACTTGTATAAATACCCCTTATGTTTCATGTGGATCTTGCTCTTAGTTAGTTAGTTTTAGTTTAGAAAATAAGTCAAAGCTCTCTTTCTTTCCATGGCTACTTAGCCATTTTATTTCATGTAATTTTCTTTTCATTTATGCAATGTTAATTCTCTTTTATTTACATGCTTCTTCTCTTCTTATGTAATAGTGTAGATTTACCTTTATGCAATTAGATTAGTTGTCTTTTCCATTAGCTTTCATTTTCCTTTCTTTTTGCTTTCATGTTGCTTTCTACATTTATTGATTTGATAACAAATATGAGAGCTTAATCCCTACAATTTAGGGGTAATGAAGCTCTCTAGTATGTAGATGCAACATTTTGATGTTTATACTCTCTTTTTGTGCTTTAATGGAAACACTTGAAGTGGTTTAATGATGTTGTTTAGCTTTGAATTTGATAGTCTATGTTGTTCATAACAAATAGGCTATGCTTAAACAAACATAACACAAATTGCCTCTTCATCTAAATATGATTATGGCAAAGAAGTGAATGTTGAAATTGAAATTTGATAGCCTATATTTCTAAACAATAGTTAATAGGTTATGCTTAAAATAGATTTTGCTTTCAACTTTGTTGTCATATTTTATGAGATTTAAAAGTGTATTAGTGGTTGTGTTATAGTTTGATGGTTTATATTGAGCTAATTAATAGCACAAATATACCATACTTATGATAAGCACATCAACTAATTCACTAATGACAAGAAAAGAGAGATCATAACTTCATTTTGTTGATTTATGTGATCTAGAGAGTGGAAATTGCCTCTAAATTGTCTTAACACTCTCATATTTTTATCATTTCTTTTGCTAGTTTTTGTTAGTTTCTTACATTTCTAACTATTCACTCTCGACTTCGGTATAATTTGATTGAATAAAATTTTAAAATCATCAATTCCCTGTGGATCGACCCGTATTCGCCACGTGCTGCATTCGTACACCGTGCGCTTGCGGTTATTTTTATTTCAAAATTCGTTCGACGGTTTTCTAAACCGATAGAATTTCCGTCGTCCGAACAAGTTTTAGGCGCCGTTGCCGGGGAATTGTTTTGATTTTGATTTTCTACGCTTCGGATTATTCTCTTTTGATTTCTTTGTGTGTTTGTTTCGTGTGTTTGTTTGATTTTTGTGTGTTTGTTTGATTTATGTGTGCATTTGTTTGTGTGTTTATTGTTCTAGTTTCCTTTTCCATTTGCATTGCATTTCTATTTTTAAAAAAAAACATCACAAATTCAAAACACAAACAAAAATATTTTATTTCCTTTGCAATTTCCATTTCATTTTTTTTTTTACATTTACATTTTTGCTTATTCTTTTTTTTTTTTACATTTACAAACAGTACCAACATCACCACTGATCTACCTCTCTGTTTCTCTCTACCTGCACAGTGCAATCCATCACTACTCACCCACTTTGTCAAAACCTCTGACATACTCAACCACTGACCACTTCACTCCCTCGTTTCTGCCACCAATACACACCACATCCTTGTCACTTCATCCACCAAAACAAACTCTTCCTTGCAAAACATCACAAAATATCCACAACTACTCTCTGCCTAATACAACTTCACACCCACTTCTGCACATCAGTGCACAACCATACACACTTCCAGCCTGCAACTTGATTACCCACTCTATTCCTTGCCTACTACCCAATTCCTTCAACCACCCTTAACTTTCCCCTTGTGCATCTGTTCCACTGCCTACCATTTCCACCAAACATATACTTCCTCCCTCAAACATTCACCATCTCATTACACAGCCAACAATTCTCCTTCACTGGACAAAGACCTGCAACCTCGATTACGCCCACTGCAAACTGCCCATCCACTTTTGCCATAACCACCATCTACAATTCTTCCTCCTCCTACACTGATTCCACATTCTCCTACCTGACCAACCTCCCTGTTCATCAACCTCTGGCTCCAGTTCACTGTCAACATCAGAGTTCCCACTGTCAACATCAGAATTCTCAACTTATAACTCCTCACTGTGCACTAATATCCTAGTTGACATTCATCAATTTCCATCACAACATACTACTGTCCACACTACACAACCAAACATCTCTGTCAATAACCTCACGCGGCAAGCAACCATCCGACAGACCACAGAGCCACTACCACCATTCAGTATCAAACCACTTCACTACAGCCCCCTCCAAACCCCTTCAGTTTAACTGCAGTGCCATCGAACTCCCCAAATCAATCACACTCCTCAGCCAACATCAAGACTTCTACTTCCAGTCGTACAACCCGACTTCGCAACCCAATCATACATTTAACACTGCTAACCGAATCGCCATACACCAACTACAATCACTCGTTCCCACCACAGTCACCATCCTCATCCACTTCAACCGCAACAAATTACCCCTGAAGCCTTACCATCGTCCTGCATCATCACTGAAACTTTACCATCACCATTCCCTGAACCACAAAGTCGCTCACCCAAATTTCACATCCGCGGCCTCAGTTCAACATCATCCAATAACCATACCCGAAGTCGAAACCCCTCCTGCAGACGCGAACCTCACCTGCTCAAACATCCCCAAATCCAATCTCTGCATTCGCAAAGCCAAAGATCACCACAACCATCACCGCGATTTGCACCTACCTCTTTGAATCGCACCCGCTAACTCAACTTCCACGAATCCACAATTCCAAAATTGAATCTCCACCAGACACCCCATTTGAAACTCGCGACCAAGCCCAAGCAACTGCAATCTCCTCGCCGCTCCTCAATCCCCATCCACTACTCGCGATTTCAATCTGCTGAAATTTGATGTGCTTTGTTTTGTGAAATTTGTGAAAATTCGATCGGTTTTGGGGAAACATTCGTGCTTTGTTGTGGACTGGGTGGATAACTATCTTGTTTTGGGCAGAGGGATATAATGGGCCGGGTATTAAATAAAAAATAAAAGGCAGGTGGATAGCTATCTTGTTTTGGAAGTTGCTTGTTAATTTGGGTAATGGGCCGAAGTTGAGGGCTTAGTGAATAATTTTTTTTTCTTTTTTTGTTTTTTAGTTTTGGGTGTTTTGTTTTTTTTTTAAAATCCTTTTCTTTTCTGATTTTGTTAGGCTGTTTTGTGGGCTTAGTTAAGTATTTTTTGTTTCCTTTGCTTTCTTTTGTTAAATCATTTTCTTGTTTTATTTGATAGTTAAAACATTCAAAAGAAAAAAAAATATTTTTCCTAGTTAGTGGTCAACAAAATTTTCTTGTACTTTCCTTTGTTACAATTTTTTTTTTTGATAGTAAAACCCTACTTTTAAGTTTCCTTTCAAAAAAAACCAAAAAAAATATATATATTGTATATATCTTAGTTTTTAATTTTCAGGTTGCCAAAGCAGGAAATAAAGGAAGAATAGCTTGCTGAAAATTGCTTCCTTAGCTAGCCAAAATAAATTGCTCTGCTTGCTAAAAAATTCTGCTTTCATTTCTAGTTTTATTTGAATTGAATTGTTGGTTGCTTGCATTTGCATTTTAAAAAAATAAAAAAATTCATTCGTAGTTGCATTGTTAATACACGTTTAGTTTCTGTTCTGCATTTCATCTTAGATTTTGATTAATAATAACGGTTAGACATCGATAACACTTAATTGTATATTGACAATTTGTCTTTTTTGAACAATTTAATTTCTTGGTGTCTAGGCTACGGCAGAGTAATAACCATTTATAAATATTACGGTGATTCGTAAATATTATAGTGGTTGTTCCTCTGAAGGTACTTAAACCTTCGGCTGCATTGCTACGGTGATTCGTGGTGCACCGATAAATCCTGCCCGTTACCTGGCTGAGAACTATCTTGTTTATCAAAGACAATTTGTGAATATACAATTTTGGGTTAACTTAGGATAAATCATTTGTAATTAACCCTTGCATTCATTTAGTTGCATTTGTTCATGCATATTTTATTTTTTTTTAAAAAAATTCAAAATCCAAAACTAATTTTTTTTAAATATTCATTTTCTTTTTCTTTGAAATTTTTAAATCCTTTTCTTTGAAATTTCAAAAAAAATCCAAAAAAAAAAAAAACATTCTTGAAAATGTCTGAATATCCATATCCGCTTGAATTTTACAATAGTTGTGAAAATCAATATAATCCATATGATTTCAGTCCAAATTCGTATGGATATTTTAACAACAACTATTTTGTAAATAATTCAAATTTCGGACAACAAAATTTTCAAAACGATAACCAACGTTCGACTCTTGAAAAGAGCATTGAAATGATTTCATCTTTACTTGAACTTTCTACACGAAAAAATCAAGAAATAAATGATTTATGTAATTCTTATTTGTGTAATAACTCGAGTCAAGGATTTCAAAATTTGAATTCCATTCAAAATTCAAACGATTACGATTATAACCCATGCCAATTTAATTTCGAACTCCAAAATGAATTTCAAACTCAACATGAAAATGGGAACAACTTTTCAAATGAATTTGGCAATGGGAATAGTTTCAATAGCGATACGATTGAAAACTTTGGTTATCAACAAATTCAAAGTGAAAATTTTCAAATTAATAATCATGAATTTGATTTTGTTGACGAAATGGAAAAAGATAACGGAGATTTATTACATGAAAAATACAAAACTTATCGTGAAAATCATAACCAAATGTTAACCCACGAAGAATCAAATAATAATCTACCGTTTATCGAAATTGACAATTCTTGTTCTCAACAAGTCCAAATCGAAAATTTTCAAGTTAATAATTACAAATTTGACTTTGTTGAGCAAATGAATGACATGTATAATGAGCACATGGATTTGGTGTTCGAAACATATTTGAATCAACGTGATAAACAAACTCAAATTCCAATATGTGACAAGTCAAGTGATAATCCACCTTTTACCCAAATCGATGATTTTCAAATAACAACTTTCGAAATTGAAAACGAAAATCTTAACGAAGTTGTTGAAAAGATGGTAATTGAGTTGGATTTCAATTCTTTTGAGGGCATGGAACCAAATTTAAAATTCGATCTTCCTTTTCTCGATTTCGAAAATTTGAATACAATAACTTTGGATTTTGAACTTGAGATATGTAATAAACTTGTTGATAATCCAACAAAGGAAGAAGAATTTAATGAACACGAATTTTTTGGACTTTTGGATGACGATTTGTTAAATTCCGACGGGGAAGATGAAAATCACCATCTTGATTTTGAAATCAATATCTCTGAAAATGTTGTCAATAATAAACTTGAATTTCAATTTGGTGAAAATAAATGTGAATTTCAATCAATTGTTTTATCAACCCCAAAAATCATCGAAAACAAAACAACTCGTTCAATTTTTAATAAAACAAAATTCGTTTTTCCAAATCGACAATCAACTTCGAAATCTTTTATTCGTGCTTAAGCTGTGTCTCACACATTTGACGAGACAAATGAATCGGTCTTTAGAAGACCGTTTCATTTACTTTTTGACTGTATACTTTCTCATCTCTAGTAAATGATAATCTTTTTCATGTAAATATTAGATTTTTATTTTATTTTTCTCCTTCCACTTGGGTTGACTGTGGGGACACAGTCAAAATCAAGTGTGGGGGGAGACTCATCTTCTACTAGATTTTTCAAGATTAATTTTTCATTTTTCTTCCAAAAACTCAAAAAAAAATGCCAAAAACAAATTTTCTTTTATTTATTTTTAAAAGAAACACTATAAGATAAATATATGCCTTTGGTTTATTAAATTGAAGTTTTTGAAAATTTATTGGTCTTAACAAAAATAAAAATGAAGTTTGATTACAAATAATAATGGTTTAACTAGTATATAGGAAGATTCATACGTGTTAATTATGAAGTACATCCTAATTGAAAATCTTTGTTTTAAAAAGCGGTTGATTTAAAGTAAAGGATATAACATTTTTTTTGTCTTCTAAGTTAAATGGTGCTAAGATGATTTTACAAAACTCCCACTCAAAAAAATAAAAAAATAAAAAATAATAACATCCAAGTATTCACTCTCATTTAAAAGTCCTCACGGTTATGCATGGGTGAATTACTTGGAATTTTTGATTATGTGCTTTCATACTCATTTTAAAGTCCCCACGGTTATGATGTATGGAACACATGTAAAAAAAAAGACTTGATAAAAACCACCTACGGTCGATAGTGTATGCATGAAAGTGTGTGCACTCGCCATGCTCTGTGCTCCCCTCACATAAACCCGAAAGGCAGTGCATGGGTGGTATATCTGGCCTCAGTTTACCTGAGCTAGGTGTGTAATTTTTCTTGCAAATAATGAGAGAGCATGCAATTGAAATCCTAGCACTATTTTTACTTATTTGATTTGATTTGTTATTGAAAAGAAATGAAAATACCACTTTGATAAACTTTGATAATCAACTAAGGATCCATTTTATAATTACACTTTGTTATCAACCGAAACAACAAGTTAAACTATTGTCTATTTGTTATGATAACTTGATTTTTGTTGGAAATTCTGACGAGTAAATGACATAAATTTTCGAGATAATAACCAAAATCTATATTTAACTTATTTGTGTCAATTTAAAAATAAATCCTTCATTTGTAAATATTTTCAAAAATTTGCATTCATATCTTTGTAAATAAATCTTGCATTTTGTAAATATTTTCATCATGCATTTGGATTTTGTGGGTAGTATCCGCTGAAAACCCTCACGAGACAACACTCGTCCTACTGGGGACACCCAGAGGTTTAACGGCTTATTGCATACGCTCAATGCAATCGTGCTCCCTACGAAAACGGATTTACCTTAGTTTTAGTTTATTCGAGGACAAATAAAAAGATAAGTGTGGGGGTATTTGATATGCACGTAAATGTGCATATTTTTACCACCATATTTATTCTATTTAAATTAAATAAATGATCATATTGGGTATTTTAACTTGTTTAAACCAAATTCAAATTATTTTCAAATTGTCACATATTCATCTTCATATAGGGAAAAATTGTCTTTTTTGTGCATTTATTAATTTGTGAAAATTTAATTGAAAATTTCTATGTATTTTGTAGGAATTAAAATTCAAACACAAGTGGCTTCATGAAAATATATGTATGCACAAGGGTGAATAGAACAAATGAATATGGAAATAATTCAAAGGCATGATAATGGAGGACCCCACCTATCCACCTTTCTTCATGTACAAATTAGAAGCTAATCCACATGCTTATGGCCATTAAATCTTCATGCATACTTAATGGATGATTAGTGGAAATTAATAATTACTTGGTGACCACACTTCCTCCAAGGGCATTTTGGGTACTCCCCAAAAATATGCATTAGGGTTTTAACACTTGTATAAATACCCCTTATGTTTCATGTAGATCTTGCTCTTAGTTAGTTAGTTTTAGTTTAGAAAATAAATCAAAGCTCTCTTTCTTTCCATGGCTACTTAGCCATTTTATTTCATGTAATTTTCTTTTCTTTTACGCAATGTTAATTCTCTTTTATTTACATGCTTCTTCTCTTCTTATGTAATAGTGTAGATTTACCTGTATGCAATTAGATTAGTTGTCTTTTCCATTAGCTATCATTTTCCTTTCTTTTTGCTTTCATGTTGCTTTCTACATTTGTGGATTTGATAACAAATATGAGATCTTAATCCCTACAATTTAGGGGTAATGAAGATCTCTAGTATGTATATGCAACATTTTGATGTTTATACTCTCTTTTTGTGCTTTAATGGAAACACTTGAAGTGGTTTAATGATGTTGTTTAGCTTTGAATTTGATAGTCTATGTTGTTCATAACAAATAGGCTATGCTTAAACAAACATAACACAAATTGCCTCTTCATCTAAATATGATTATGGCAAAGAAGTGAATGTTGAAATTGAAATTTGATAGCCTATATTTCTAAACAATAGTTAATAGGTTATGCTTAAAATAGATTTTGCTTTCAACTTTGTTGTCATATTTTATGAGATTTAAAAGTGTATTAGTGGTTGTGTTATAGTTTGATGGTTTATATTGAGCTAATTAATAGCACAAATATACCATACTTATGATAAGCACATCAACTAATTCACTAATGACAAGAAAAGAGAGATCATAACTTCATTTTGTTGATTTATGTGATCTAGAGAGTGGAAATTGCCTCTAAATTGTCTTAACACTCTCATATTTTTATCATTTTCTTTTGCTAGTTTTTGTTAGTTTCTTACATTTCTAACTATTCACTCTCGACTTCGGTATAATTTGATTGAATAGAATTTTAAAATCATCAATTCCCTGTGGATCGACCCGTATTCGCCACGTGCTGCATTCGTACACCGTGCGCTTGCGGTTATTTTTATTTCAAAATTCGTTCGACGGTTTTCTAAACCGATAGAATTTCCGTCGTCCGAACACTGCCTAACTGTGTTATGGCATCAACGAATGATTTGCCATTGTACGCAAAGTTTTTCGCTCTACTTAGCGCAGCTTGATCGTCGCAGTGAATACATATGACCGTTACAGGCTTAGGCCATAAAGGAATATCTTCTAAGAAATGACGAAGCCATTCTGCTTCTTCTCCTGTTTTGTCTAATGCAATGAACTCTGATTCCATAGTGGATCGAGCTATGCATGTTTGCTTCGTTGATTTCCATGATACTGCTGCTCCCGCAAGAGTGAAGACATAACCACTTGTGGATTTTGATTCTTCTGAATCTGCAATCCAGTTTGCATCACTGTATCCTTCTAGAACACTTGGATATTTTCTGTAATGCAAGGAATAATTTGTGGTATTCTTCAAGTATCCCAACACTCTCATTAGTGCTTTCCAGTGTTCCTTCCCCGAATTACTTGTATACCTGCTTAGTCGACTTACTTCATAAGTTATATCTGGTCTCGTGCAATTCATGAGATACATCAGACATCTTATTACACGGGAATATTCCAGTTGCATTACACTTTCATTAGAATTTTTATGCAGTACTTCCGATGGATTAAAAGGTGTTCTTACTCCTTTAATTTCATAATGTTGGAATTTCTCAATTATTTTGTCTACATAATGTGACTGAGACAATTGTATTCCATTAGGCGTTCTTATTATTTTGATTCCCAAAATAATGTCAGCAACTCCTAAATCTTTCATATCAAAATTGTTGATAAACAATTTCTTTATGGTCTCTATAACTTTAATGTCAGGACCAAAGATTAGCATATCGTCCATGTATAAACAAACAAACACGTATGATTGTCCAACTTGTTTACAATAAACACATTTGTCACACTCATTTATACGAAAACCATTTCTCATTATGACACTGTCAAATTTTGCGTGCCATTGGTTTGGAGCTTGTTTGAGTCCGTATAGTGATTTTACCAATTTACAGACTTTGTTTTCATTTCCCTTGGATACAAATCCTTTTGGTTGCTCCATGTAGATTTCCTCATCGAGATCTCCATTTAAGAATGCTGTCTTTACATCCATTTGATGAATTTCTAGATTGTAGATGGATGCAATTGCTATTAGCATTCTTATCGAGGTTATTCGTGTAACTGGTGAATATGTGTCAAAAAAGTCTATACCTTCTTTTTGACGATATCCTTTGGCTACTAATCTGGCTTTGTATTTATCAATAGCGCCATCTGGTTTCATTTTCTGCTTGAAAATCCATTTGCAGCCAATAGGTTTTATTCCAGGTGGAATATCAATAATTTCCCAAATTTTATTACTTAGGATTGAATCGATCTCACTTTGTATTGCTTCTTTCCAACATGAAGATTCAGAAGATGACATGGCTTTCTTGTACGTTTGAGGTTCGTGTTCTAACACATATGTGAAAAAATCCGAACCAAATGATTTAGAAGTTCTAGCCCTTACACTTCTTCTTGGTTCTACTTCATTACTTTCACGATGAGTTTCATCTTCATGTGGGCTATTTGATTCTTCTCGTGTCCTTTTAAGGACATTATTCCCTTCATTCTTTTTGTGTGAAAACACTTCTCCAAAGAATGAGGCATCTCTTGATTCCATAATTGTATTTACACGAATATCAGGTATATCAGACTTGAATACCAAAAATCTATATGCACTAGTATTTTGGGCTGCTCCTAAATAGTAACAATCTACAGTTTTTGGTCCAAGTTTGACCTTCTTTGGGGGCGGGATATGAACTTTTGCTAGACACCCCCACACTTTGAGTTATTTGAAGTTTGGTAGATGTCCTTTCCATAATTTATATGGAATTTTTCCCGTTTTACTATGAGGAACCTTATTTAATATATGATTGGACATATTTAAGGCTTACCCCCACAAGTTTGTTGGTAGGCCATAGGATAAGAGCATGGCATTAATCATATCTTTTAATGTTCTATTCTTTCTCTCGGCTATACCATTTTTTTGTGGCGAAAATGGTGCTGTTGTTTGATGAATTATTCCATTTCTGCACAGAATTGTTCAAACGGCGACTCATATTCTCCACCTCGATCAGACCTCAATATCTTGATCTTTTTATTTAGTTGATTTTCTACTTCGGCCTTATATTTTATAAACGATGTAATTGCTTCATCTTTACTATTTAAAAGATATACTTAGCAATATCGAGTATAATCATCAATAAATGTGATAAAATACTTTTTCCCACCTCTTATTGGTAAGTTTTGGAAATCACATAAGTCAGTATGAATCATTTGTAATGGTTCAGTACTTCTATCAACAGTATGAAATGGTTTCTTAACCATTTTTGCTTCTACACATGTCCCACATTTATATTTTTTTATCTACTTGAAATTGTGGAATTAAATCCAGATTTGCAAATTTTTTCATCTTTCGAAAGTTTATATATCCTAATCTTTCATGCCATAATAGAGCATCATACTCGACAACATAAGAAACTTCCTTTTTATTCATTTTAGAATTACAATATACATTATTGTTGCCAATTACGGCTACATTTGCCTTAAATAGGCCATCACACAAGTATCCTCTCCCTATATAGATTCCAGCCTTAGACATAACAACTTTATCTGATTCAAAGACCATTCGGAAGCCTTTCTTCGAGAGAACAGGTCCATAGATCAAGTTCTTGCGAATGTCTGGAACATGAAGCACATCATTTATCGTAATATCCTTTCCAGATGTGAACTTGAGAATCACTTTCCTGCTTCCCTTAATCATTGACATGGCAGAGTTGCCCATGTAAAACTTTTCTTCATGATTGAGTTTGTTGTAATTGGAGAACATGGACTTTTCAAAACACACATGTCGGGTAGCACCTGTGTCAAACCACCACTGAGAAGGATTCTGAACTAGATTGCATTCCGAGACAACTCCAGAAAAATTAGACCCATCGATGTCCATGTTTTCCACAACATTTGTTTTAGAATTATTCTGTTTCTTGTGCCTGCAATCCTTTGCTCGATGTCCAGTCTTGCCACAATCCCAACACTGCCCATCGAACTTCTTGGACGGCTTCTGATCATTTTGTTTGGTTTCTGGCGCCTTTCTTTTCTTTTTGTTTTTGTTGGGTTTCCTTTTTTCTTTGCCCCTTCTGGAACAAAATCCTCTTCGTTTTTTGGTTTAGTGACTCTGTGATTATCTGCCTCGATCTTCAATCTGACGATGAGGTCTTGTAAGGATATCTCCTTCTTCTTGTGCTTCAAATAATTGAGGTAGTCCTTCCAAGATGGTGGTAGCTTTCCAGTGATTGCTTTAACCAGGAAAGATTCACCAACTTCGTGGTCTTCTGCTTGCAATTCATGGATAATAATCTGAAGTTCATGCAATTGCTTAATTACATATTTTGAATCTACCATCTTGTAGTACATGAACTTGTCAACTATGAACTTCTTCAGGCTCACGTTTTGCGTTTTGTACTTTGCATTAAGCGCATTCCAAAGAGCTTTTGCAGTATTCAGTGGCTGATACACCTTGTACAAAACCTAATCCAAGCAGTTTAGGATGTAATTCCTACACAAGAAATCCGAGTGCCTCCATGCATCAATTGCAGAAATGTCATTTGCTGAATTGGCATTGCCTTGCGTAAGCGGCACCGGTTCATCTTCATCAAGATACTTCTACATGCCAAGGGTTGTAAGACAAAAGAGCATCTGACTCTGCCATGTCAGAAAATTGTCTCCGTCTCCCTTGAATGGGTCTGGTTTTTTTAAGTTCGCTGTCTTGATCGACATCTGTTCTGCTGCCATCTCTGTTTTAACCAAAACAAGAAAGTCTTAAGATGTAGGATCAAATGGTTGAAAACAGAACACAACAGATTGTCTGCATCGCTAAGGAACGCAATGTAACAGTATTATATGTTACAACATCAAAACAGCAACACAATAAAGCGTTGCAAAAGCAGAAAGCGCAACAGATTATATTAAAAATGCTGCAATGCAACAAAGGTATTCTGTAATAGAAACGCCTTAAGAATACCAAAGTTCGTCGGAGGATTGTCGTGACAATCGCCTTAAGACTATATTTTAAGTCTCCCAGGGTACAACCTACGAAATCGCTCGAGACTGTAAGGAGCACGTCAGTCTGAGAAGATGATGGCAACAAAAACGAATTGGTCGAAGAAAGCACAATGGGGAAGAAGAACTGTAAATTATTGCATGATTTGATTAGGATCCGTCACTAATTTATAATTGCTGAACGGTCACGGTCACGTCCGTTCAAAATACATCCGTTTTGAAAAACGGCATCTCTTCATTCTTCCAACGGGTCGCACCCGTATTCGATTCAAATTCAAACGGGCCGTGCCTGTGTAGCCAAATAAAAATCCACCGAAAATTGCTGTGTTTTTTGTAGCAAAAATAAGATTTCATTGTAAACCCAAGCCCGAGCCCGGGCCTGGTTCGGTACGGGACGGGCGGGCGGCACGTGCGTGCGTGTTCATCAGATTTGGGTCCTCCCTCTCGCACAAAATTACATGACCCTAAGGGCCAATATAGGGAATGAGGATCCTACATATATACACAATTTAATCTTTTATTTTGCCAATGTGGGACTAAAGCATATTTCATTCATCTCTTTAGAATTGTCAACAATCCCCCACATGAATGACAATATACTTTTCACCCACACAAAGTGGTATATCTCAGACTACGTATGGAATAATGCTTTTTGAAGGATAAGTAGAAGTTTCACTTTGAACTTTCCCTTGTTAATACTCATCGGATATACTTGGCTAATCGGTGAAATATTTCATCTTGAACCGTCTTCCGTTATTGTATAACCAGACAATAAGGTTAACAAAACATTATTTCCCTTCTCCTCCAATCTCTTGGTTGTGTTCATTTCGGTCCTGAACAAATTTAGTTCTACGAGTGTATATAGAGAATTTAAGCCTTTAATATTCTCATAGAGCCGAACCAGCTGACACTAACATAGGTGATCGCAACCATAAGGAGTATCCTACACATACCCCACTTGTTATTTTACAAGATATGGTCATCATTAAAAAACATAGCTTTAACCTTTTAATACTTCTGTAGGCATGCATTTATGTTTTGCACCATAGGAATGGAATGGACTATGTCCAAAAAAATGCATTACGTTTTGAGTTATTCAGAACTGGTTTGCCTATTGATCCTAGTCTGTGGGATCTCCAGTCGCTAGGATAGGTTTCCGTATAAGATAACTCTTGTTGGTTTAGGCTTTTAAACCCATTCCCCTCGATGCGCAGTCTATTTTCTCTCTTGATAACCCTTTTGGAAATGGATCCGCTAGGTTATCATTTGTTCTTACATAATCAATGGAGATAGTTCCATTAGAGAGTAACTAACTAATTGTGTTATGGCGTCGACGAATGATTTACCATTATACACAAAGTTTTCCGCTCTACTTAGCGCAGCTTGATTGCCGCAATGAATACATATGGCCGTTACAGGTTTAGGCCATAAAGGAATATCTTCTAAGAAATGATGAAGCCATTCTGCTTCTTCTCCCGCTTTGTTTAATGCAATGAACTCTAATTCCATAGTGGATCGAGCTATGCATGTTTGCTTCGTTGATTTCCATGATACTGCTACTCCTGCAAGAGTGAAGACATAACCACTTGTGCATTTTGATTCCTTTGAATCTGCAATCCAGTTTGCATCCCTATATCCTTCTAGAATAGCTGGATATTTTCCGTAATGCAAGGAATAATTTGTGGTATTCTTCAAGGATACCAACACTCTCATTAGTGCTTTCCAGTGTTCCTTCCCTGGATTATTTGTATACCTGCTTAGTCGACTTACTGCATAAGCTATATCTGGTCTCGTGCAATTCATGAGATACATTAGATATCCTATTACACGGGAATATTCCAGTTGCATTACACTTTCATTAGAGTTTTTATGCAGTACTACCGATGGATTAAAAGGTGTTCTTACTCCTTTAATTCCATAATGTTGGAATTTCTCAATTATTTTGTCTACATAATGTGACTGAGATAATTGTATTCCATTAGGCGTTCTTATTATTTTGATTCCCAAAATAATGTCAGCAAATCCTAAATTTTTCATATCAAAATTGTTGATAAGCAATTTCTTTATGGTCTCTATAACTTTAATGTCAGGACCAAAGATTAGCATATCGTCCACGTAAACAAACAAACATGTATGATTGTCCAACTTGTTTACAATAAACACATTTGTCACACTCATTTATACGAAAACCATTTCTCATCATGACACCGTCAAATTTTGCGTGATATTGTTTTGGAGCTTGTTTGAGTCCGTATAGTGATTTTACCAATTTACAGACTTTGTTTTCATTTCCCTTGGATACAAATCCTTCTGGTTGCTCCATGTAGATTTCCTCATCGAGATCTCTATTTAAGAATGCTGTCCTTACATCCATTTGATGAATTTCTAGATTGTAGATGGATGCAATTGCTATTAGCATTCTTATTGAGGTTATTCATGTAACTGGTGAATATGTGTCAAAAAAGTCTATACCTTCTTTTTGACGATATCCTTAGGCTACTAATCTGGCTTTGTATTTATCAATAGAGCCATCTGGTTTCATTTTCTTCTTAAAAATCCATTTGCAGCCAATAGGTTTTATTCCAGGTGGAATATCAACAATTTCCCAAATTTTATTACTTAGGATTGAATCAATCTCACTTTGTACTGCTTCTTTCCAACATGAAGATTCAGAACATGACATGGCTTCCGTGTACGTTTGAGGTTCGTGTTCTAACACATATGTGAAAAAATCCGAACCAAATGATTTAGAAGGTCTAGCCCTTACACTTCTTCTTGGTTCTACTTCATTACTTTCACGATGAGTTTCGTCTTCATGTGGGCTATTTGATTCTTCTCGTGTCCTTTTAGGGACATTTTTCCCTTCATTCTTTTTGTGTGAAAACACTTCTTAAAAGAATGAGGCATCTCTTGATTCCATGATTGTATTTACATGAATATCAGGTATATAAGACTTAGATACCAAAAATCTATATGCATTACTATTTTGGGCTGGTCCTAAATAGTAACAATCTACAGTTTTTGGTCCAAGTTTGACCTTCTTTGGAGGCGGGATATGAACTTTTGCTAAACACCCCCACACTTTGAGGTATTTGAAGCTTGGTAGATGTCCTTTCCATAATTTATATGGAATTTTTCCCGTTTTACTATGAGGAACCTTATTTAATATGTGATTAGACATATTTAAAGCTTCCCCCCACAAGTTTGTTGGTAGGCCAGAGGTTAAGAGCATGGCATTAATCATATCTTTTAATGTTCTATTCTTTCTCTCGGGTATACCATTTTGTTGTGGCGAATATGGTGCTGTTGTTTGATGAATTATTCCATTTTCTGCACAGAATTGTTCAAAAGGCGACTCATATTCTCCACCTCGATCAGACCTCAATATCTTGATCTTTTTATTTAGTTGATTCTCTACTTCAGCCTTATATTTTATAAACGATGTAATTGCTTCATCCTTACTATTTAAAAGATATACGTAGCAATATCGTGTATAATCATCAATAAATGTGATAAAATACTTTTTCCTACCTCTTGTAGGTAAGTTTTTGAAATCACATAAGTCAGTATGAATCATTTGTAATGGTTCAGTACTTCTATCAACAGTATGAAATGGTTTCTTAACCATTTTTGCTTCTACACATTTCTCACATTTATATTTTTTATCTACTTGAAATTGTGGAATTAAATCCAGATTTGCAAGTTTTTTCATCTTTCGAAAGTTTATATTTCCTAATCTTTCATGCCATAATAGAGCATCACACTCGACAACATAAGAAACTTCCTTTTTATTCATTTTAGAATTACAATATACATTATTGTTGCCAATTATGGCTACATTAGCCTTAAATAGGCCATCTGTAACGACCTTGAATTTTATATAAATTTAAATTGATAATTTATATAATTTTTTAATTTAAATTGTATAGCTAATTGGAAATTTAAGCGAGCTTCCCCAAATACAGATAAATTCTGTATAAATCATTTAAACTTTAATATTGTATATATATGTATTGGAGCATATATGAGTAAATTTAAAATTATATATATATATATATTTGAATTTAAATACTATATATGTATGTGTATATAGAAAAATATAAAACAATAATTATTAAAGTAAAATTCATGATAAATATTTAAACTAAAAGTAGAAGTAAAATAAATATTTGAGTTATAAATAGAGATAAATAAAAGTTAAGTATGGAACCAAAAAAACATATTAAACATCTATGTACAAACAAAGTTATAGAATAAATAAAAAGCAAATGAAGATAATAATAATTTACATAAGTAATAAGGCAAAGTACAAGATAAACAAATAAAAATGTAGGCAAACATAAACAAAACAAAGTAAAAATATAAACATGCAAGTATAAAACAAATATGAAAAGTAAGCAAATAAATAAAATGCAAAGCTATGAAACAAGCAAAGTATAGGTAAGTATGTAAGGCAAAGTAAATAACAAAAAAAAAAATATTAGCATATGAACAAGGACACGTAGGTAGGGGATGAAGTAAGGCAAAAAGCAATATGTATACAAGTATGTTAAAGCAAGATATCGGAGAGTTATCTTCAGCCATGAACTGATATTGTACAAAGTAACATCACTTAGTTATACAAAATAAAAATAATAATCACTCTATAGTACATGATAAAATATATCACCTGTACAAATATATCCCTGTAAACCTTCTCCCTATATATCAACAACTTCTTCATTTCAGTTTCGACCATTATTCAAAGTAATATCATTCAAACTTAAACAAAAATATGTCAACAACTAAAGAAATCAAACCCAAAGATCAAGGAGGGTTTTCAGCTTGTATTTTCAAAACTGTTTCAATATGAAGCTCTGTTCTTCTTCTCATGACAAGGTGAGTAACTTATTCTTTTAGATACTTTTAAAATATAAAACTGTTGCTTATATATATATATATAGGTATATCTGTGAGTAGCAATTAGTTTTTCCTACTTGAAAATTTGTTGCATTGGCTCTGTGTATCTATGTTGTTCATCTCTCTGCTTAGTTCCAGATTATCAGATCACCAAGAAAAATTTCATTTCTTCCTCTCTGATCTGTTAAGCCTTGCTTCCAAAAACAAATATGTATGTTTTAGTTTGAGTTGCCATTTAAAAATAATTGCATAACATAAAAATGCATATAGAATGAAAGCTCAAGTTTTTACAGTAAAGGACTTTGTTCCTGGAAATTTCCAGTATCATAAAACATTGATTCAAGTTTGTAGTTTGAATCCTTACACGAAACGATGATTTTTAAGGCAAATTTGGTGATTTTTAATGGTGAGTTTCATGAGCAGTTTGGAGATGAGCGTGTGAGGCATTTTGATCGAATTCAGGTGATTGATGGAACTGGGGTGGTCGGGGTCGTGCGTGGTGGTGGAGGAGCGTACCACGGTGATGGGAAAAATAATGGGAGGTGGTCACGACTTCGGAGGTGACGGCGGCGATAGAAATTAGTTTTTAAACCTAAATTTTCCGTTAGCTAAATTTTTGATCGACGCGATCACGGTGGAGCATCGGGTGATGCGGGTTTTGGGGAAAGGGGGCATGGTGGGTGACGATGCCGTGGCTGGCGGCACTGAGCCTCTGATGGCCGAAGGTGCGATCGCGAGGTGTTTTTGTATAATGGGTTTGAGTTCAGGTTCGAACGAAAGGCCAGATTCGTGATCTCGAGTTTTTGCATCGAAGTGAGCTTTGCTTTCGAGTATAGGGGAGTTTCACGATGTGTGAGTGGAGGCGAAGTTCGCCAGAGCGGCGGCGGCCGGTCGTACACGTGCACGTACACGGCTATGGGGGTGTCCAAATGATTGTGATTTGGGGAAGAAGCAACGCGACTCGAAGTCGTACACGAGAAAATTAAGCTCGAGCTCGAAGTTGAACTCGAGTTATTTTGGCATGATACCGGGTAAATTTTTAACACTTAAACAAAAATTTGAAATTTATAAGGCTCGGGTAAGTTTGGGGAAAGACTCGAAGTCGTCTTCGGGTAGAACGAGGTTTGGCTCGAAGCAGGGCCCGGGTAGTATAAAAACAGTTTTCAAAATTTTAAAACAAAATTCAAGTTTTAGGCAATTTTAATTTATTCTTTTAAATAATTGTTTTATTTAAGTATGGGATCGGTTTAAGGTTTAAAAGTAAATTATTTCAATTAAATTAAGTTTTAATTAAAGATTTAATTAAAAGGGTTAATTTATTAAAGATTTAATTTATGTAATTGAATAAATTAATGTGATAAATTAAAAGATTATTTAATAATTAAAGGTTAATTAAGTACTGATTAAAAATTAATTAATTTGTTAAGAGCTAATTTATTAATGATGAATAATTAAAGGATAATTATTTAATTAAATATTAATAAATGATAAAAATTGATTTAATCAAGCGATTAATCAATATTTAATACAAAGCATAATGTGATTAATTCAAAATGGTAATTAATTTGAGATTAATTAATTAAAGGTTAAATTTAATTTAATGAAGTTGATTAAGGAATGATAATTAATCAAGGAAAAATTAATTAGAGTAATTAATTAAAGATAAGTAATTATATGGTGAATTAGATAATTAAAGATTAATTGTTTAATAACTAAAGGTTGATAATTAAAGGTTAATTAATTTATTATTAATGGATAATTAGTAATAGATTAAAGAATAATTAATCAAAATGATTTGTAAATTATCAATGTTGATTAACCAGGATTTATAATTCATAAGAAATCAATTTGATTTAAATTAATCAGATAATTAACTGATCTTACTTACGAATATTTGGATTCTATTGGATGACTTGATTGTTGATATCCCTGATTTATGATGCTTTGTATATATCCTGATTTATGTTGTGATCTGTGATAAATTATCTGTGATGTAATTTATTAGCCGTGGCATATATATTTGTGATCTGTATATAACAGATAAGCGTTATAGTTTATATCGCTTATCAATTATATTCCTGTATTCTGATCTGTGATAATTGTATGATGTTGCACTACTGTGTATAACCCCTGGACTACACCATACACGCACAAATATGGATTTCACGAGGAAATCGGTTAAGTCACAGATAATTTAAATTTAATGTTTTTGAAATTAAAGTTTTAATTTCAAATTGATTTTGAAAATGGATTTGGGTTAAACGGTAAAGCTTTTGAAAAAGGTTTTCACAGATAAAAGCTATTTTGAATAACTCGGTAAAATCTCCAATTTAAATAATTCAATTTGAATTTGAATTCGATATTTGGAATTGAATTCGATGATTGGAAATTATGGTTAAAGACATTATAAACATGTATGTATGAATTTAAACCATTTTAAAGGTATGGTTTTGGGAATTTGAATTTAACCCAAGGATTTCAACTCGTATAAATGAATCAGATTTCCAAAATGAAAACTGTTGTTTTCAAATGATAAACACTTTTAGATAAGAACTGAGATTCCAGTTAATTAGGGGAATTTCAAGATTGAATAGAGAAATGATTTTCCTAAGTTATGAATGAATTCTTTTTGAAAGCTATGAATTAAATCTGTTTATTTTTAACAGATTTAAATTGATGATTTGTTTAAATCAAATTGAAATGAAATTGTTTTGAAGGCTATAAGTTAAATCTTTGATTTAAAGATTTAACGAGTTAATCAAATTGAAATGAAATTGTTTTGAAGGCTATAAGTTAAATCTTTGATTTAAAGATTTAACGAGTTAATCAAATTGAAATGAAAATTGATTTGGAAAATCTGTGAATGAATCTTTTGTTTAAAAGATTAAAATGTGAAAATTGTTTAAACCGTTAAAGGTTGTGAAAATGAATCTTTTTGTTTAAAGATTAGAAATGGTAATTGATTTAAATCATTTGAAAGAAAGTTTTGAATTATTAAGTTGTGACTTAATTGAAATCCCATATCCATATGCTTTAAATATTTTCGCTCACTATTTGGGTTAGCCGGGAAAGGACCTTTGGGTCGTATAACCCATTCTGAATATGTGATTCGACATTATGGATAGCATTTGAAGACCGGTGATGAAGACCGGGTATTTGCGAAAGCGATAGGATGACCTATCGATTGTTTCTGCACCGAGTCGCGCCGGTATAGAGACTCCCTAAGTGATGGGAAATCCGATCAGGATTGTGAATATCCGGATTGCAAGGACTTCTTTGTAAGTGCCTTCGGTTCTGTTGGAGCCCGGAACAGACTTGTATGGATAGTATGTCTGACGTTACAAATTGAGATATAAAACAGATTTCTTTCAAATATATTTATGTTGGTGGCGGAGAATTTATTCTCTTAGCTTAACACCCTTCTCTGAGACGTACGAGCTCAGAGGTTATGTAGTTGAAGGTTATTAGCGATATATTCCCAATTTGGTAATGTGACATGCTGAGTGTTGCTGTGAAATGATCATTGTGTTGATCATTTGTGATAAGATCATTTGTTTGATCGTTTATCTTTGTGATCATTTCTATGATCATTTGTTGACCCAAAGCACAGCTTTTGTATAAAACGTGGCTTTGTGGACGTGACTTCGTCGAGCCTCACACCCCGGAATGGTCAAAACAGGAAAGATGCGGCAAGGTTATGAGGGGTAGCTCCCTTTAGGGTATGTGCATTTCCTTCTGGAAAGGGTGGTATCATGGTATGGATCCCAGATACTTACTCATGTTGAAACACTTTATTTATGATGGTGTGATGTTGATTACGAGCGCTTGGTTAAAGGTCCCAAAGGACCGGGGGATGGCATACTCGTGTCAGTAGTTACCCAGTTAGGGGTAACCCGGCCTTGTGTTGGTAGAGATCCGGTTTGGTTCTCGAGGACGTCCTTCCAGAGGCGTTCTCATGTGGCAATGGGAAGTTCCTTGGCCTGACCATTTGTTGGAAATCCAAAGAAACAATACGAGACTTGTACGGTTTTAGTTGTAGAACCTGCCATGGAATGTGGCGGTAACCTGCTATTGAACATGGTTAGCTATAGTAGGCATACGATAATGGTCGTATGTTGGCTAAGGTTTATATCTTTACTTTCGAAATAAGTTTTCCTACACTATGCACTAGTAATAATATCAAATGTTTCTTTTAATGCGTATCAAGCATCTTTGACTATCATAAGGAGAAATCTCCTCCGATTCTGCGTTTGCATTGTGTGTGTGTGCGGGAGGCCTTATGGTAGTCTCATTTTTAAAAAGCATTGCGAATTGATTTTGAAAATCTTTTGTTGAATGTTTTAAAAGATAAACTGTTTTTGTTGCTCACACCAGTCCCACGACTGATCCGGAGTTTATTGTTTCTTTCCTAAACTCTGGGTGCTCATTATTTTCTACACGAGCAGTCTAGAGTTGGGTTTTTCAGATAGTCAGATTAGTAGGTTATCTGGAGCTAGTTCAATCTTTGGATATGGACTATACTTGCTTATCTTTGTGCATCGTTATTGGGAGTTCGAGCTATTGCTGGATTGGTTCTTGGAGATGGAGTTGCAATTTTTTGGAGTTCTTCCTTGAAGACTATCTTAGAGTTATTTGTTCCGCTGCTAGATGTTATCTATCATTTTCTTTTCCGCTGCTATTTTATCGTATCATATCTCTGATGTATATTGATATCTATTGGATCATCTGTTGTATCAGATATTGTATCAAAGCTGTATATCAATGTATTATTCTTTTGTTCCGCTGTCTTATTTACTTAATGTTGTTATAAGCTCCGGCGAATCGGATTTGAACGGTCGAATCTACGGCATTCGAATACGATTTGAAGTATGGATGTCGATTTTCGAGCGGTCAAAAATCCGAAACGTCACATTTGGTATCAGAGCTAAGGGTTGAACTTTAGCTCAGGAGTATATCACATTAAGTAACTCATTAGAGATAGGGTGAAGTATATCCTAGAATGAGTAATCCCTAAGATATCCGTATGAATGCCTCAGTAAATTCTCTTACTATCCACTGATAGTGAGTATGAGTGCAAGAAGAGAACGAGATAGGGGACAGGGAAGTACGACTATAATTGGTCAATACTCTGTAACAGAAGTGGAAACAACTTTATTCTCAATCTCTTTTTGATTCGTTTCCAAAATTCTTTTGATTGCTTCGTGACAGCTCCACAAAGAAGTTTCGGTGTGATTGTGGCCTACAAGTCGTTGTAGGAAATTTTTACTTCATATCTTCATCGATTTCTTATCATTTTTTTTGATTTAAACTTTAATGAATATGAATTTGAAAATTGAAATTGGAAATTTTAAATGAATTAAAAAATTTACATTGAGTTAAATTGATTAGTAGAATATAAGGATAAATTGAATTGTATCGATAAAACGATTTCGTTTAAAATCAAATTTTGAAATTCTGTTGTAATTTCTTGGGTTGGTCGAAGTCCGAAGAGGGACAAATTGGTATATATTTTGAGATATTCCGACTTGAATTTCGAATCCATATCTTGTATTTGAGAAATTGTAGAGATTGAGTCTATCTCCGTGTTGTTTTCGTGCCTGCGAATTTCGGGGACGAAATTCTTTTAAGAGGGGAAGTTTGTAACGACCCCGAATTTTATATAAATTTAAATTGATAATTTATATAATTTTTTAATTTAAATTGTATAGCTAATTGGAAATTTAAGCGAGCTTCCCCAAATACAGATAAATTCTGTATAAATCATTTAAACTTTAATATTGTATATATATGTATTGGAGCATATATGAGTAAATTTAAAATTATATATATATATATTTGATTTGAATTTAAATACTATATATGTATGTGTATATAGAAAAATATAAAACAATAATTATTAAAGTAAAATTCATGATAAATATTTAAACTAAAAATAGAAGTAAAATAAATATTTGAGTTATAAATAGAGATAAATAAAAGTTAAGTATGGAACCAAACAAACATATGAAACATCTATGTACAAACAAAGTTATAGAATAAATAAAAAGCAAATGAAGATAATAATAATTTACATAAGTAATAAAGCAAAGTACAGGATAAACAAATAAAAATGTAGGCAAACATAAACAAAACAAAGTAAAAATATAAACATGCAAGTATAAAACAAATATGAAAAGTAAGTAAATAAATAAAATGCAAAGCTATGAAACAAGCAAAGTATAGGTAAGTATGTAAGGAAAAGTAAATAACAAAAAAAAAAAATATTAGCATATGAACAAGGACAGGTAGGTAGGGGATGAAGTAAGGCAAAACGCAATATGTATACAAGTATGTTAAAGCAAGGTATCGGAGAGTTATCTTCAGCCATGAACTGATATTGTACAAAGTAACATCACTTAGTTGTACAAAATAAAAATAATAATCACCCTATAGTACATGATAAAATATATCACCTGTACAAATATATCCTTGTAAACCTTCTCCCTATATATCAACAACTTCTTCATTTCAGTTTCGACCATTATTCAAAGTAATAACAATCAAACTTAAACAAAAATATGTCAACAAGAAATCAAACCCAAAGATCAAGGAGGGTTTTCAGCTTGTATTTTCAAAACTGTTTCAATATGAAGCTCTGTTCTTCTTCTCATGACAAGGTGAGTAACTTATTCTTTTAGATACTTTTAAAATATAAAACTGTAGCTTATATATATATATAGGTATATCTGTGAGTAGCAATTAGTTTTTCCTACTTGAAAATTTGTTGCATTGGCTCTGTGTATCTATGTTGTTCATCTCTCTGCTTAGTTCCAGAGTATCAGATCACCAAGAAAAATTTCATTTCTTCCTCTCTGATCAATGTTAAGCCTTGCTTCCAAAAACAAATATGTATGTTTTAGATTGAGTTGCCATTTAAAAATAATTGCATAACATAAAAATGCATATAGAATGAAAGCTCAAGTTTTTACAGTAAAGGACTTTGTTCCTGGAAATTTCCAGTATCATAAAACATTGATTCAAGTTTGTAGTTTGAATCCTTACACGAAACGATGATTTTTAAGGCAAATTTGGTGATTTTTAATGGTGAGTTTCATGAGCAGTTTGGAGATGAGCGTGTGAGGCATTTTGATCGAATTCAGGTGATTGATGGAACTGGGGTGGTCGGGGTCGTGCGTGGTGGTGGAGGAGCGTACCACGGTGATGGGAAAAATAATGGGAGGTGGTCACGACTTCGGAGGTAACGGCGGCGATAGAAATTAGTTTTTAAACCTAAATTTTCCTGTAGCTAAATTTTTGATCGACGCGATCACGGTGGAGCATCGAGTGATGCGGGGTTTTGGGAAAAGGGGGCATGGTGGGTGACGATGCCGTGGCTGGCGGCGCTGAGCTTCTGATGGCCGAAAGTGCGATCGCGAGGTGTTTTTGTTTAATGGGTTTGAGTTCAGGTTCGAACGAAAGGCCATATTCGTGATCTCGAGTTTTTGCATCGAAGTGAGCTTTGCTTTCGAGTATAGGGGAGTTTCGCGATGTGTGAGTGGAGGCGAAGTTCGCCAGAGCGGCGGCGGCCGGTCGTACACGTGCACGTACACGGCTATGGGGGTGTCCAAATGATTGTGATTTGGGGAAGAAGCAACGCGACTCGAAGTCGTACACGAGAAAATGAAGCTCGAGCTCGAAGTTGAACTCGAGTTATTTTGGCATGATACCGGGTAAATTTTTAACACTTAAACAAAAATTTGAAATTTATAAGGCTCGGGTAAGTTTGGGGAAAGACTCGAAGTCGTCTTCGGGTAGAACGAGGTTTGGCTCGAAGCAGGGCCCGGGTAGTATAAAAACAGTTTTCAAAATTTTAAAACAAAATTCAAGTTTTAAACAATTTTAACTTATTCTTTTAAATAATTGTTTTATTTAAGAATGGGATCGGTTTAAGGTTTAAAAGTAAATTATTTCAATTAAATTAAGTTTTAATTAAAGATTTAATTAAAAGGGTTAATTTATTACAGATTTAATTTATGTAATTGAATAAATTAATGTGATAAATTAAAAGATTCTTTAATAATTAAAGGTTAATTAAGTACTGATTAAAAATTAATTAATTTGTTAAGAGCTAATTTATTAATGATGAATAATTAAAGGATAATTATTTAATTAAATATTAATAAATGATAAAAATTGATTTAATCAAGTGATTAATCAATATTTAATACAAAGCATAATGTGATTAATTCAAAATGGTAATTAATTTGAGATTAAGTAATTAAAGGTTAAATTTAATTTAATGAAGTTGATTAAGGAATGATAATTAATCAAGGAAAAATTAATTAGAGTAATTAATTAAAGATAATTAATTAAATGGTGAATTAGATAATTAAAGATTAATTGTTTAATAACTAAAGGTTGATAATTAAAGGTTAATTAATTTATTATTAATGGATAATTAGTAATAGATTAAAGAATAATTAATCAAAATGATTTGTAAATTATCAATGTTGATTAACCAGGATTTATAATTCATAAGAAATTAATTTGATTTAAATTAATCAAATAATTAACCGATCTTACTTAGGAATATTTGGATTCTATTGGATGACTTGATTGTTGATATCCCTGATTTATGATGCTTTGTATATATCCTGATTTATGTTGTGATCTGTGATAAATTATCTGTGATGTAATTTACTAGCCGTTGCATATATATTTGTGATCTGTATATAACAGATAAGCGTTATAGTTTATATCGCTTATCAATTATATTCCTGTATTCTGATCTGTGATAATTGTATGATGTTGCACTACTGTGTATAACCCTTGGACTACACCATACACACACAAATATGGATTTCACGAGGAAATCGGTTAAGTCATAGATAATTTAAATTTAATGTTTTTGAAATTAAAGTTTTAATTTCAAATTGATTTTGAAAATGGATTTGGGTTAAACGGTAAAGCTATTGAAAAAGGTTTTCACAGATAAAAGCTATTTTGAATAACTCGGTAAAATCTCCAATTTAAATAATTCAATTTGAATTTGAATTCGATATTTGGAATTGAATTCGATGATTGGAAATTATGGTTAAAGATATTATAAACATGTTTGTATGAATTTAAACCATTTTAAAGGTATGGTTTTGGGAATTTGAATTTAACCCAAGGATTTCAACTCGTATAAATGAATCAGATTTCCAAAATGAAAACTGTTGTTTTCAAATGATAAACACTTTTAGATAAGAACCGAGATTCCAGTTAATTAGGGGAATTTCAAGATTGAATAGAGAAATGATTTTCCTAAGTTATGAATGAATTCTTTTTGAAAGCTATGAATTAAATCTGTTTATTTTTAACAGATTTAAATTGATGATTTGTTTAAATCAAATTGAAATGAAATTGTTTTGAAGGCTATAAGTTAAATCTTTGATTTAAAGATTTAACGAGTTAATCAAATTGAAATGAAATTGTTTTGAAGGCTATAAGTTAAATCTTTGATTTAAAGATTTAACGAGTTAATCAAATTGAAATGAAAATTGATTTGGAAAATCTGTGAATGAATCTTTTGTTTAAAAGATTAAAATGTGAAAAGTGTTTAAACCGTTAAAGGTTATGAAAATGAATCTTTTTGTTTAAAGATTAGAAATGGTAATTGATTTAAACCATTTGAAAGAAAGTTTTGAATTATTAAGTTGTGACTTAATTGAAATCCCATATCCATATGCTTTAAATATTTTCGCTCACTATTCGGGTTAGCCGGGAAAGGACCTTTGGGTCATATAACCCATTCTGAATATGTGATTCGACGTTATGGATAACATTTGAAGACCGGTGACGAAGACCGGGTATTTGCGAAAGCGATAGGATGACCTATCGATTGTTTCTGCACCGAGTCGCACCGGTATAGAGACTCCCTAAGTGATGGGAAATCCGATCAGGATTGTGAATATCCGGATTGCAAGGACTTCTTTGTAAGTGCCTTCGGTTCTGTTGGAGCCCGGAACAAACTTGTATGGATAGTATGTCTGACGTTACAAATTGAGATATAAAACAGATTTCTTTCAAATATATTTCTGTTGGTGGCGGAGAATTTATTCTCTTAGCTTAACACCCTTCTCTGAGACGTACGAGCTCAGAGGTTATGTAGTTGAAGGTTATTAGCGATATATTCCCAATTTGGTAATGTGACATGCTGAGTGTTGCTGTGAAATGATCATTGTGTTGATCATTTGTGATAAGATCATTTGTTTGATCGTTTATCTTTGTGATCATTTCTACGAACATTTGTTGACCCAAAGCACAGCTTTTGTATAAAGCGTGGCTTTGTGGACGTGACTTCGTCGAGCCTCACACCCCGGAATGGTCAAAATAGGAAAGATGCGGCAAGGTTATGAGGGGTAGCTCCCTTTAGGGTATGTGCATTTCCTTCTGGAAAGGGTGGTATCATGGTATGGAGCCCAGATACTTACTCATGTTGAAACACTTTATTTATGATTGTGTGATGTTGATTACGAGCGCTCGGTTAAAGGTTCCAAAGGACCGGGGGATGGCATACTCGTGTCAGTAGTTACCCAGTTAGGGGTAAGCCGGCCTTGTGTTGGCAGAGATCCGGTTTGGTTCTCGAGGACGTCCTTCCAGAGGCATTCTTATGTGGCAATGGGAAGTTCCTTGGCCTGACCATTTGTTGGAAATCCAAAGAAACAATACGAGACTTGTACGGTTTTAGTTGTAGAACCTGCCATGGAATGTGGCGGTAACCTGCTATTGAACATGGTTAGCTATAGTAGGCATACGATAATGGTCGTATGTTGGCTAAGGTTTATATCTTTACTTTCGAAATAAGTTTTCCTACACTATGCACTAGTAATAATATCAAATGTTTCTTTTAATGCGTATCAAGCATCTTTGACTATCATAAGGAGAAATCTCCTCCGATTCTGCGTTTGCATTGTGTGTGTGTGCGGGAGGCCTTATGGTAGTCTCATTTTTAAAAAGCATTGCGAATTGACTTTGAAAATCTTTTGTTGAATGTTTTAAAAGATAAAATGTTTTTGTTGCTCACACCAGTCCCTCGACTGATCCGGAGTTTATTGTTTCTTTCCTAAACTCTGGGTGCTCATTATTTTCTACACGAGCAGTCTAGAGTTGGGTTTTTCAGATAGTCAGATTAGTAGGTTATCTGGAGCTAGTTCAATCTTTGGATATGGACTATACTTGCTATCTTTGTGCATCGTTATTGGGAGTTCGAGCTATTGCTAGATTGGTTCTTGGAGATGGAGTTGCAATTTTTTGGAGTTCTTCCTTGAAGACTATCTTAGAGTTATTTTTTCCGCTGCTAGATGTTATCTATCGTTTTCTTTTCCGCTGCTATTTTATCATATCATATCTCTGATGTATATTGATATCTATTGGATCATCTGTTGTATCAGATATTGTATCAAAGCTGTATATCAATGTATTATTCTTTTATTCTGCTGTATCATTTACTTAATGTTGTTATAAGCTCCGGCGAATCGGATTTGAACGGTCGAATCTACAGCATTCGAATACGATTTGAAGTATGGATGTCGATTTTCGAGCGGGCAAAAATCCGAAACGTCACACCATCACACAAGTATCCTCTCCCTATATAGATTCCAGCCTTAGACAGAACAACTTTATCTGATTCGAAGACCATTCGGAAGCCTTTCTTCGAGAGTACAGGTCCAGAGATCAAGTTCTTGCGAATGTCTGGAACATGAAGCACATCATTCAGCATAATAGTCTTTCCAGATGTGAACTTGAGAATCACTTTCCCGCTTCCCTCAATCATTGACACTGCAGAGTTGCCCATGTACAACTTTTGTTCATGATCGAGTTTGTTGTAACTGGAGAACATGTACTTTCAGAACACACGTGTCGTGTAGCACCTGTGTCAAACCACCACTGAGAAGGATTCTGAACTAGATTGCATTCGGACACAACTCCAGAAAAATTAGACCCATCGATGTCCATGTTTTCCACAACATTTGCTTCAGAATTATTATGTTTCTTGTACCTGCAATCCTTTGCTTGATGTCCAGTCTTGCCACAAACCCAACACTGCCCATTGAACTTCTTGGACGGCTTCTGATCATTTTGTTTGGTTTCTGGCGCCTTCTTTTCTTTTTGTTTTTGTTGGGGTTTCCTTTTTTCTTTTCCCCTTCTGCAACAAAAGCCTCTTCGTTTTTGGTTTAGTGACTCTGCGATTATCTGCCTCGATCTTCAATCTGACGATGAGGTCTTGTAAGGATATCTCCTTCTTCTTGTGCTTCAAATAATTGCAGTAGTCCTTCCAAGATGGTGGTAGCTTTCCAGTGATTGCTTCAACCAGGAAAGATTCACCAACTTCGTGGCCTTCTGCTTGCAATTCATGGATAATAATCTGAAGTTCGTGCAATTGCGTAATTATAGATTTTGAAACTACCATTTTGTAGTCCATGAACTTGTCAACTGTGAACTTCTTCAGGCTCATGTTTTGCGTTTTGTACTTTGCATTAAGCGCATTCCAAAGAGCTTTTGCAGTTTTCAGTGGCTGATACACCTTGTACAAAACCTTATCCAAGCAGTTTAGGATGTAATTCCTGCACAAGAAATCCGAGTGCCTCCATGCAGAAATGTCATTCGCTGAATTGGCATTGCCTGGCGTAGGCGGCACTGGTTTATCTTCATCAGGATACTTTTATAGACCAAGGGTTGTGAGATAAAAGAGCATCTGACTCTGCCATGTCAGAAAATCGTCTCCGTCTTCCTTGAATGTGTCTGGTTTGTTTAAATTCGCTGTCTTGATCGACATCTATTCTGCTGCCATCTCTGTTTTAACCAAAACAGGAAAGTCTTAAGATGTAGGATCAAATGGTTGAAAACAGAACGCAACAGATTGTCTGCGTCGCTAAGGAACGCAATGTAACAGTATTATATGTTACAACAACAAAACAGCACAATAAAGCGTTGCAAAAGCAGAAAGCGCAACAGATTATATTGAAAAAATGCTGCAATGTAACAAAGGTATTCTGTAACAGAAACGCCTTAAGAATACTAAAGTTCGTCGGTGGCTTGTCGTGACAATCGCCTTAAGACTTTATTTTAAGCCTCCCAGGGTAAAACCGACGAAATCGCTCTAGACTGTAAGGAGCACGTCAGTCTGAGAAGATGATGGCAACAGAAACGAATTGGCCGAAGAAAGCACAGCGGGGAAGAAGAAGAACTGTAAATTAGTGCATGATTTGATCAGGATCCGTCACTAATTTATAATTGCCGAATGGTCACGGTCGCGTCCGTTCAAAATACATCCGTTTTGAAAAACGGCATCCCTTCATTCTTCCAATGGGTCGCACCCGTATTCAATTCAAATTCAAACGGGCCGCGCTCGTGTAGCCAAATAAAAACCCACCGAAAATTGCAGTGTTTTCTGAAGCAAAAATAAGATTTCATAATTGACCCAAACCCGAGCCCGGCCCAGTTCGGGACGAGCGGCGCGCGCGCGTTCATTGGATTTGGGTCCTCCCTCTCGCACAAAATTTCCCGACCCTAAGGGCCAATATAGGGAATGAGGATCCTACATATATACACAATTTAATCTTTTATTTTGCCAATGTGGGACTAAAGCATATTTCATTCATCTCTTTAGAATTGTCAACAATATATATATATATATATATTAAAATCAAATAAATGCAAATCTGACTTATATACACAAAACTCTATATACTTGAAATTGCGAGCTTATGAAGCTCATGCATACATCTAAAATTTGTTACTTTCCAAAGACAACATCTTCTTGAAATTTTTGATGTACTTTGAAAGATAATCATTGTTAACTCCACTTTTTCAGCAAGGCCGTGATATCAAAAATTGGCCGAGAAACCAATGATAGTTCGTCTCGAAGAATAGTCAACTCAGCATCCCAACAAAGCAAGTTCTGTTGAATGGCTTTTCAGATAAGATCCCCTACGGAGGGAGGGTCCAGGGGGGGTGCCAACCCCCCAAGGTGGGGGTGCGGGGGCAACGACCTATCTTCTACTCGAAGTCAACGACCTAACTGATGAAGCGGGTTAACAAGCTAACAAGTGGCACGACTTACCGACTTAATAAGGTTGCCGACTTAATAAGCTTAACGACTCAAGGATTGGACGACCTAAGAAGTGCCACGACTTAACGAGTTAAGGTTCAAGGCGACTTAGAGGAATGGAACGACTCAAGAGGGTTAACGGTTCATGAGACAGGTCGACTCAGTGGATCAACGACTCAAGAACTGTGCGACTCAAGGTCTTCACGACCTAACAATTCAAGGGCTGAACGACCTACGAGTTAAGGATCTACGAGTTAAGGCCACTACGAGTTAAAGACTCTACGAGTTAAAAGGTCTACGAGATAAGGATCTACGACTTAAAGCCTCCACGAGTTAAAGAGTCTACGAGATAACAATCTTACGAGTTAGAAGATGGCGCGACAGGAAGTCTACGGCTCAAAAGATAAGTTGTTCACGACCTAAGACTTGGAGACAAGTTCAACACCACGCTGTAGTAAGAAGAATCGCTGACGACTTACGACCTATGATGAGTCGTGTACGACTCATGCTAGCATAAAGGAAACTGCATTTGGTTAACTCGTGAACGACTTAGAACTTGTATCATTCATTCAGATGGGTGCATAACTCTGGGCCAAGCCATGAACCCTGTAAATCAGCCGCGACCTACCATGAGTCGTATACGAGTTATGACTCATCGTGAGTCGTATACGAGTTACGACCTAACTCCGAAGATGCCTATAAATACGCCCATAACTCCAACAGAGAGGGGACTTTTGGCTCATTCTCTTCAAGCGCCGTTACTCTGCTGCATTCCAAACCAATCCAACACTTAAAGCTCTCAAGACACGAAGAACGCTACAAATAACTTCGAGAAAAGATCACACACATCCAACATGGATTTGAAGACTCTAATCTCCATTGAAGTTTAGGCTACTTGTTCTAAGTGACTTGTAATTCAAAGTGTATTGTACTTGGAAAGAATTGTATCAGCTTGTAACGAGATCATCAATAAAAGTACTTAAAGTGGACGTAGGCTATACCCTTAAGCCGAACCACTATAAAATTGTTGTTGTTTACCGCTTTTCCGCTATTATCTGCTTGTAATCTGTTCCCGAGTTATCGGGTGGTGCTTTCACAACTATAACTCATACACCGGGGTGTTAGCGTTCAAATTTTAGTGTTAACAATCATGAAACTTTGAACCTTAATATTTATTCAAAATTTATATGCAAACCACTTGTGCACAAAATTCAAAAGCCTGTGTATGATATATCTTGTAAAGTAGTGATATATGAAACCTACACATTTCAAAATTCATATATGCTCAAAAATAATGTGTATAAAACAGTAAAGAATTTCATGAAGTTTTGTTTTTATGAAATCATGTATGTATTTAAAAATCTTAAATTCATTATCTAAAAACTAAATCTCATGAAATTTAGTGAAGCCTGATGATTTATGAGATCATACTTCCTTTGGAACTTCTCGTTCACTTTTTTGAGGTTAAATAGCTTAAAAAAATTATTATCAAAATCGATAAATAACTGTGAATTTTATAAATCAAATCACTTTGAAATCAATCTCATTTTTTAAACCTGATACGTATATTTTTGAAATCATAAACGTCATTTTCGAAACATTCAAAAACTCATCAATTTTGAAATCTGTGAAAAGAAAATTTGAAGTGAAGCCATTAACCTCGGGAAGAAGCCCTGAGCTTAGAGTTCTTTATTTTGATTTGGAACCTGGTGATCTACGAAATGAATTGAAATCCAGATCTGAATTTAGGCGGGGAGTTTGAACCATTTGAAGTCATCGTTTTGGAAGCAAAATGGATTTCACTTAGAACTGGAATCACCTACTTGCGGCATTGACTTCCCTACGGCATTAACTTCCTTGCAACATAAGATACTTGCGACAGCGATTATCCAGCGCCATCAGGTTATCCTAGGATAGAACTCCCAAAATATGACACAGCCCATTAACCGATCCATTTACCTAATTTTTAAACCGGTCGGATCTACCCATTTACTAATTTATTAAATGGGTTATGGGTTGGATTGACCCATTTTTAAAAGCTATAAATTGACAACTTATTTGTTAAAAACATTAAATCTTAATATAAATATGAAAAATAAAATATTTGAATATGCTATATAGTTTTTCATGAAGACAAACAGTTGTAATTAGAAAATAAGAGGCTACCGCATACTCATATTTGAGCAGCACCTAGTGTAGAGGTCGTTAATTTTTTTGTTTAGACCGCAATAACTTCTTCATACTAACTCGGAATCAGCCGAGACATCGACCAATGAACTCCTATCAAAATTACGGATAATATGAAACACTCGGATACTTCATTTTATGAACGTACACTATAGTTCTACTAGGGGACTGACAGTTGTTCTTAGAAAATAACCGGCTATCACATTCGCATATTTGAACTCCGACTAGTGCAGAAGCCGCTATTTTTTTGTTTAGACTGCAATATCTTATTTATACTAACTCTAAATCAGGCGAGACTTCGACCGATTAGCTCTCACCTAAATTGTGGACAATATGTAATACTTGGATATTTCATAGTGTGAACACACGCTGTATTTCTCCAAGGGAACCGACAGTTGTACTTAGAAAATAACAGGCTACTACATCCCCATATATGAATTTCGCCTAGTGCAGGAGCCGCTATTTTTTTTGTTCAGACTGCGATAACTTCTTCGTACTAGCTTGGAATCAGACGAGACTTCGACCGATTAACTTTCACCTAAATTACAGACAGTATGTAACACTCGGATACTTTATCTTGTGAATGCATACTGTAGTTCTCCAAGATAACTAACAGTTGTACTTGGAAAATAACAAGCTACCACATCCTCATATTCGAAATCTGTCTAGTGCAGAAGTCGCTAATTTTTTGTTTACACTGCAATAACTTCTTCATGTTGACTCGAAATCAGGCGAAACTTCGACCAGTGAAATCCTACCTAAATTACGGACAGTATGTAATACTCCGATACCACATCTTGTGAACACAGACTGTAGTTATGTAAGAGGACTGGCGGTTGTACTTAGAAAATAACAAGCTGTCACATCCCCATATTTGAACTCCGCCTAGTGTAGAAGCTTTTATTATTTTTGTTCAGACTGCATTAACTTCTTCATACTGACTCGAAATCATACGAAACATCGACCGATTAACTCCCACCTAAATTACGGACAGCATGTAATGCTCAGATACATCGTCATGCGAATGCACGCTATAATTCTCCAAGGGGACTGATAATTGTAATTAGAAAATAGCATGGTACCGCATCCTTATATATTAGGGCTGTCAATGGGTAGGGTCGGGTTTGGGTCGGGTCAAGTCGGGTTCAGGTTGATTTTAAATGGGTCGGGTCAACCCGTTTATTAAACGGGTCGAAAAAGCTCAACCCGAACCTGACTCGTTTATACACGGGTTGACCCGACCCAACCCGTGTAACCCGATTATAAACGGGTCGGGTCGGGTCCGGTCGGATCGTAAATGGGTCAGGTCAACCCGTATAAGGTGTAAACAGGTCGTAAACGGGTCGGGTCAAGTCGTATAACCCGTATAAGGTACAAACGTGTCATAAACGGGTCAGAGAGGGTCGTAAACGGGTCAGCTCAACCTATGTATTTTATAAATGGGTTGTTAACAGGTCAGTTTCGGGTTAGCGGGCCAACCCGAAAACCCACCCGTTTATAAACGGGTCAAATTCGGGTTGACCCAAAAATGACCCGCCAATTAAATGGGTCGGGTTAACCTGCTAATTTTCGTGCGGGTTTCGGGTCGTGTTTCGGGTTGACAGCCCTGTCATATATGAACTTCGCTCAGTGCAGAAGCTGCTATTTTTTTATTCAGACTGTAATAACTTCTTTATACTGACTCGGAATTAGGCGAGACCTCGACCGATTAACTCCCACTTAAATTACGGACAATATTAAACACTCGGATACTTCATCTTGAGAACGCACACTTTAGTTCTCCAAGGGGACTAACAGCTGTATTTAGAGAATAACATGTCTACCACATTCCCATATTTGAATTTTGATAAAAATTAGAATTAAAATTTTAAATTTTTATCGAAATTCAAAACATAAAAATTAGAATTATAATAATTTTATATTTATTTGTTTTTTATTAGTCAAATCAAACTTAAATTTTTAAATGGGTTAAATCGGTAACCCGCTTATTAAATGAGTTGGGTCATAAATGGGTTGGGTCGTAAGTGGGTAAAAAAGAATGGGTCATAAATGGGTTGGGTCGAACTCGACTCAACACATTTTGACCCAATCTAACCCATTTGACATGCCAACTCTACGACATCAATTTTGCCTTTACTTAACTACAACATCGAACACCTATGCGTCGTTATTAACATATGATTCTCACCCTTATGGTATTGATTACTCGCGACATCGCTCTCTTGCGATATTGATTACACATGGCATCGCTCACTTGCGATAGTGATTACTCAGCGGCACCGCCTATTTACAGCACTAAACACTCAGCGATATTAACCAACTTATGGCATCGAATTCTTAGCGGTATCATTAACTTATGGCATTAAACATTTAGCTGTATTAAATAACTTACAGCACTGAGCACCCATCGTATTAATTAACTTATGGCATTGAATACCCATCGGTATTGACTAGCTTACGGCATTGATCTGAGTTTTGATACAGAATTCCCAAATTTCGATATTCAAAGCCATCTATATATATTAGGCCCTCTAGATCCACAATGTTGAAATAATTTGGATCTACGAATTTGAATTTCATCTAGATCTGAAACTTTATCTAAGTTTGGCATCAATCAATGGAATAATAAGGATGCTTAACATTCGATACATGAGCAGGAATTGATGGTGGATGTTGAGTACTAAACGGATGAGATGAATGATATAAATTAAGGACAAATTATTGATGAACTGAGCCCGGAGATGGTTTTAGTAAGTGGTAGAGACAATGTCATAAGGATGAAATCTACAACACTTGTTTACCATCCGATCTGTGTTGTTTGCACCTACAAATATTAATATAATCAGTTTACAGATTTTGAATTTAATAAGGATTGGATTTGAAATTTTCTCTACAATATAAAATTCAATCCTTTTAGGGTATTTTGGTAACTTTTGAACATTCCAAGATTCACTTCTAGTGCTAAAATGTTAAACCAAAATTTGGTTCAACATTCAAAATGTGTGTTCAAGGAGGTATGTTTGAAAATATTCCAATAATAACCCTTGGTCTTATAATAATTCACAAAATTATTTAAAACACCATTCATGAGTTTGAAAATAAGATAGTTCATGAGTTCAAAAATAAGATAGGCAAGTCAAAATAACAGTAGGCAATATGCTCAAGTCATGTTCCTTTATTCAATTATGAACATGTTATAAATACTCTAGTGCATAATTTTCAAATTATTCAGGCCCTTGTTTGCAAATATTGTAGATCCTCTTCTCCCTCGTTAACCTTTTTGTCATTAGTTTGTCCTCGAATTCTCATAAAGATAACTCGAAGAAGATTCCGATTGCAAAAAGCAATAAGAGTGAGAAAGAGGTTAAGAGTCCCTTTCCATGAAGGAGTCATCTTTATTTATAGTGGTTAGAAGGAGGTAGGTTTACTTCCATTGATGATGTGGGACTTTGATTGCTATTTGTGATGGTTTCAACAAGAATGCCTTTGAATCTTTATGAAGGGAAACACACTAAATCCTCTTGAATTTGCTCTTGCGAATGATTTTAATCATCTTTCTTTACATGGCCTTTGACATTCACACGACATCGATGTTATGCGATATCCATAATATGCAAATTTGTGGCATTGATTAGGTATGGCAATGAATCCATACGAACAATGTCGCATTGATTAGGTGTGGCATTGAATCCGTGTGGCGTTGATTAGATGTGGTATTGAATCTGTATGGCGTTGCTTATATGATGCTTGAAGGAATGCGACATTTCTTGAAAGGGGAATTAAAGAGAGACTACATTGAAGTGAGATGGCATTGAAGGGAGGTGGCATCAATCTTTGCCTTGATGGAGTGTAGTACATATGATATTCCTTTTTTCTCCAGTTGCATGAGAGACCTTATGCTTTCAACTTAATGTCCTTTTTTCTACCAAATGCGGTATTGTCTTTAGATTCAACACTATTCCTACTTCAACTGATATGCATATGCTTTTCTCCTTTAGAAAATATGTGAATAACAAAAACATATAGAGAAATGAAGAAGTCTTCTCTGAATTAGGCTATCAGGGCCAAGAACAGCCAAAAACGAGCAACATGCATACTTCGAGGTGAAGTGACGATGCGAGCAGCTTTGATAGTGTAGCCACATGTGATGTTCAGAAATGCCTGAGAGGTTCGAATTACTTCATACGTCGGTGGGAGGAAGCAACTACTACTAGAGCGGAGTTGATGGTAGAATATTTAGGCATTTAGAAGGCACTGGATCTAGAAAGGGATGGGAGAGTTATTAGAGTTAATGAACTTAAATTAATAAGATATACTTACATCTGAATCAAGGAGTTGTTATGAAGTTGAGTAGTTACAGTTAGTGAGGTCGGAGTTCTACAACTAATTTTTATTTCTGATTTGTGTTCACTAGTGGTGTATATGGGTACGTAAGGTAGTTTTTTAGTAGGTCATCATTTTACACTCCAACTGTTGTTTAAACCCTTTATACTAAACTCATGTATTTTCTCCTTTTTCATTTAATAAAGTACCAACGTTCCAAAAAAACCATACTGTAATTACTATCACAGAAAATATTATTTATGGATTTCTATGAAATATACTTAATTCAATAAATAATTATTATAACACATTATACCAAGTTTATAATAGGAAGAAAAAACACCTTATGTTTTGAACGAGGTTTTGTTATAAAGTTGACAATTTATAGTAAATTACATAATTACCCTAAGGAAACTCTATCAATCTCCCACACGAACTTGGAGATAATTATAGAATCTTGATCCCATCTCTTCGATCAACTTAATAAGAATTGATCTCCAATTCCTTTGTGAATGGATCTACTATGTTGTTTTAATAATCTATTATGTCAATCAACTCTCTCTGACGCTGATAAACTACCTTTATTGTGTGAAAATGTTCAGAGTATGTTTCTTGAGTTCTGGTGAGCTCTTATCATTATATTGTTATCTCACAATAATGATGTAGTATTTTCAATACTTGGAATCATCCATAACTCAGTTAGAAATTTGTGCATTTATATTTATATGTTGCTTTTACTGTGTCGCTATTGAAGGTGATGAACTTAGCATATCATTGAATTAAACATCATTTTGTTTGGAACATTTCCAACATAAAGTTTATTAATTAGGATTTAAACATAAATCTAATTGTTATCTAGGTTTTAGACCAATCATCTTTCAATCGAATGTGAACGTTAAGATGAAGACGAAATGATTCAAGGACATGGATGCATGCTTGGAAGGATAAAAGATGCGACTTGAAGAACTTAGACATAATTGGATCAAGGAAAAGAGGTTGATACAGACCTTTTGTGATCGTTACCGAGCACTTTTGATGCCCTATAGGACTCTGGATCTATAATCTCTAGAATTTTGATCACAGTGATCATGGTGGGGACAATTTCTTATAAAGTAGGTAAACAATTCCAAGAAAGTTCGAAAGAAAAGAAGACAAGTACTCAAGATATCAGAATTTCTCAAAAACAACAAGATTTTTAAGGAAAATTACTTGGAACATAATGGATTGAAGATAGAACAAGGGAAGGAAGATGGAGCTACCTTCCCCTATAAATTTAGATTAGTATAACCAGATCTGGTCGACCAAGATGAATTTTGACTCGAAGACTCCATCTTCATCTCGTACATCTTCGGATTTGATGTTAGACTTAGTAAATTCAGATCTGGCGATTCGTTTGTGCGATTTCTCAATAAACATTGCATTTGACATTTGAAAAAGGACTTTTTGGCACTTTCTTTCTTCATCTTCTATCTCTAGTCACTAAGGAAGTTACTTTTGGCTGCTTTAGGTTGTTAGACCAACATAAACCCCATAAACAATAATACTAAAGTGGATGCAGGCCTTAAATTTGCCGAACCACTTTAAAAACTCTCTGTTTAATTTACAGTTTTTGCTACATCTCTTACTTTCAATTCGTTTTTGGGTGTTGTACCATTTTCTGGCTCAACATTTTGGTGTTTTCATTAAGAATGGTGTTTCTCAAGCGTAGATCTAGCTATCTCTTATGGATTGGAGTGCCCAAATGTTAGATCCAAAAGGTTGTCATCAAAGGATTTGAAAAGATTTGCATACTGAAATCAATAGCACATCAAGGAAGTCCGGTAGATCTAAAGCGGTAGTTGGTGTAGATGAAGAAGCTTCTCATCATATTGAAGTTAGCAACCAGTTGACAGCAATGTTGCTGGGACCATCTTCTTCTCAGGAGATGAGCCAAGGGCTGAATTCCCAAGGAAACCAACTTGGGCCCAGTGGAGTGGGACCTAGGCATACTAATGGAAGGATAGTTATAAATACCACAATTGGAGGACCTCATCTAGTGATGAAGAGATGGAATGCAGTGGTACATGAGTTCATTAACACACGTACCATAAGAGAGTTGCTTCTCCATCGAGGATAGAGCTCGGGTTAAGCAACAAAGGATGGCGATGGATGATATTATGTTCAGGAATAGGGATTCTGGTGGAGTTGAGGCGCCAAACTTCGACCTCATGGTGATTACGGCTATAGTTGGCCCTGCTATAGTATGCCGTGTTTTAATAGATAGTGGAAGCTCGGTGAATATCTCGTTTAAAAAGGTGCTCGACCAAATAATAATTAGTATGAAGGATGTTAGCCTTGTAAATCCAATATTCAAGGATTTACGGGCAAGGCGAAAGAACCAATACAAATAATAGATTTGTCCTGAGAGTTAGGTGATGGAGGCACAAGATAGTGCAGGTTTAGAAACTTGTAATAGTGGATGAGTATTTGGCATGTGATGCCTTTTTGGAGCGGCCAACCCTAGATGATTTTAGGATAGCACTGGCTCCTTGGTGCTTAATGATTAAAGTCCCCACGAAAAATGGAGTCGAAAAAATTAGAGATACCAGAGTTCTGGCATGGAATGTTATATCGTCAAGATGAAAGAGAAAAAAGAGGTGGAGAAAGGCAAGGATATGAGAGAGCTGTCTACATTAAAAATTTAGAAGCATAGCAATTAAAGCACAAGCCCTAGCTCGGGAAACATAGCAGGTTTGATAAGTCTATGGATCCTAGGAAGAAGTTAGAGCTAGTGCGGGAAACACTAGCGGAGCTAACTGTCAAAATTACGATTGGCATGGAAAATCCTACTCTTGCCCTAAAGATCGAATCTCAACTTAGCACGGGATTGAGGAAGAAGTTGGTCAATTTTCTATGAGCAAACTTGAACGTGTTTGCTTTGAATATATTAGGATATGTGTGAGATATCATCGATGATAATGTGTCACACACTAAATGTAGACCTAGAATTTACACTAGTAATGCAGAAGAGGCGTAGTTTGATTTTGGAGCAGTCTACTGCGTTTAAGGAGGAAGTAGATATGCTAAAAGCGAATGGATTTATTAGAGATGTTTTACACCCGAAATGAGTATCAAATCCGGTGTTGGTCAAGAAATCAAATGGAAGATGGCAAATGTATATTGATTATTTGGATTTGAACATAGCATGCCCAAATGATAACTTTCCTTTCCCCAAGATTAACCAGTTGATAGACAAGGTTGCAGGGCATGAGTTACTTCCTTTTAAGGACGCTTATTTCGATTATAACCTAATACCATTACATGCTTCAGATAAGGAGCACACAAGCTTTACAACAGGTTTGGGATTGTAGTATCATCAGGTAATGCCGTTCGGTTTGAAAAACGCAGATGCGACATACCAGAGATTGGAAAATGCTATGTTTAGGAATCAAATCAAACGTACAATGGAATTATACATGGATGATATTCTTTTGAAGTCATGGCTATCAAGGAACCATTTCAATGATCATTCAGAGATCATCAAAGTACTATGGAAATATGGAATGAAGTTGAACCAGTTAAAATGCTCTTTTGGAGTAGCAACAGGAAAGTTTTCTGGATTTATCATGAATTCCAGGGGTACGGAGTCTAATCCAAAATAGATTAACACTTTAAGGAACATAACTGCCCCAACCATGAAGAAGGAGTTGCAAAATCTAAATGGGAAGGTTGACGCGTCAAGTCAGTTTATCTAAAAGAAAACGGATAAATAAACACTATTCTATGATGCCCTTAAAAGGGGAAGAAGAATTTTGAATGGTATAAGGATTGTCAGGATGCCTTCAAGGAATTGCCGAGGTATACGAAAACACTGCAGGTTCTATCAGAATCTTGGATGGAGTTGATTTATCTATCTACTTGGCAGTGTCTGCTCATGCACTAAGGGAGGCATTCGTACGTGAGGAGGCAAGGATTCAAAGGCCGGTATACTAAATTAGCAAGGGATTTGCCTAAGCTGGGAAGAATTACTCGAAGTTTGAGAAACTTGCCTACATCGAGGAAATTGCAACCAGATTTTTAGGTTCATCCGATTACGCTACTACGAATCAACCTTAAAATAGGTACTGTACTGGCTTGAAACTTTAGGAAGGTTGCTAAAGTGGAAAATTGAACTAATCCAGTATGACATTACCAAAAACCCAAGGAGGGCGATAAATTGGCTGGCATTGGTGCACTTCATCGTAGAGTTTACCACACAAGACGGTGAAGAGGAATGGACATGGTCATACGTTTTCATTTGGAACTGTTTGTTAATGGAGCTTCGAATGAACATAGTTCAGGTGTAGAAGTAGCGATTGTAACACTGGAAGGACGATCTAACTTTTATGCATTAAAGTTGGAACTTCCATGATTTACAATGAGGCTGAGTACGAAGCATTGTTAACAGGACTTAGGATAACAAAGGTGCTGGAGATGAGGATGCCACATATATTCAGTGATTCTTAGTTGGGGTTTATCAAGTGAAGAAGGAATATCAAACTAACGGTGCGAGACCTGCTCCTTACCTGACAAAGGAACCAGAACTATTGGATGACATAGAACATTGCATAATTACATACATCCTTAGAAAGGAGAATGTGATTGCTGATTCATTGGCCAAGTTTGCCTATTCTTGAGATAAACAACTTTTGAGATTAGTTCCAGTGGAGGTATTATCGACTCCATGTATCGACTAGATGGATGTCGACTGGATGTTGGAGATCAAAGAGGATAAGGAGTCATGGATGACACAAATCGAGAATTATTTGCTAAAGGGAATTCTCTTAAGAGAAAAGAATGAACGTAAGAAACTCCTTTGGAAAGCGCCATGATTCATGATGCAAGGAGTGCTTTAAAGGAGAGGATTCTCTACCTCTTTTCTAAGGTGTGTAACTAAGGATGAGGCTAGGAAAATCCTTACGGAAATCCATGAGGATGGATGTGGTGATCACAACAGAATGAGTAGTGGACGTTAGCAAAAAAGGCACTTTGCTATGGATATTTATGGCCCACGTAAAATTGAGATGCGTCTGATTACACCAAACGATGTGACCGTTGCCAGAGATTGGAGAACGTTCTAAGACCCTTATCGATAGTGCTTATGCAAATGGTTAATCCATGGTCGTTTGTGATTTGGTGAATTGACATACTCCGTGTTGCTACCGATGGTGAAATGATGAGCTTAGTACATTATACTTGTAGTAGATTGCTTCACAATGTGGGCCGAAGCAGAATCTCTTTCTGCAATCACAACGAAAAAGGTGTTCAACTTTGTGATGAAAAACATCATTTATAGGATTGGAGTACCTCAGAAGATTATAACGGATAACGCAATCCAGTTTGAAAGTACTGAGTTCAGGATTTCTGTAACCGGCATAAGATTGAGAAAAGCTTTTTGGCAGTAGCACACCCACATGTGAACAGACAAGTGGAGGCAATGAATAAAATTATCAAGTCCACCTTGAAGAAATGGTTAACTAAAGCTAAGGGCGGCTGGGTCAATGAATTTCCACTGGCATTGTATGCTTATAGGATGACTCACAAGTCTACAGTTGGACAAACTCTATTCTCTTTGGTCTATGTATCATAGGTAATGATCTTGATAGAATTGGAAGTCCCTTCATAAAAGGCAATACGATCTAAAGGTAAAGGAGGAACTATTACTTGAGTCGCTCGATTTAGTTGATGAGAAGAGAGAGGAAGCAAAATTAAGAGTAGTTGCTGAACATAGAAGAGTAGCAAGACACTTTATATCAAGGTTCAAAGTCATACCTTTGAGGTAGGGGCCCTTATTCTGAAACAGGTTCCCTCGAGTGTGGAGGCACTTGGTCCGAATGAAGAAGGTCCTTATGTGAACAAATAGAATCTTAGAGATGGAACTTTCAAACTGGCTACCATTGATGGAATCCCAATTTCACGGGCATGGAATATCGACTTGTTACAACACTATTTTATTTAGTTTAATCTATTTTATTTTTCTGCAAATAAGAAATCCAAGGAGTCTATGGGTAATGTAATAAGGTAGGACTTGACACATTTTCCTTAATAAAATTTAGCTTCTTGACTAATGGAACCATGTTCTTATAAGAAACGTCATGTACTACGTGATTAGCAGTGCAATCAGGTACCCAGAGATATGTACCGACTGCTTTAGTCCAGGATCAAGACAAAGTAGTATAATCATAAGCGTTGATAAGATAATTCGACCCTATCCCTTTGATATTTACTATTTCTTGGAAATAGGCAACGTCAATAAAGAATATCCAGGGGTAGATAGAAAAAATGTCATTTTGGAGGTAGAAATTGGCACGTGGATGGAAATTTGATGTTATGCTTACGGCCTGACAGGATATGTTAGGCCGAGGACAAGCGAGGACGGTTAATGGAAACTCTCGGTTAATACCCACGGATAGTGAGACTTAGAACGGATGCCCAGAGACAGGTGTCCAAAGCACTTGTTCATAGAAATAGGAACTGATGTATGGCTAGGATTTTCATGGCTACACTTTCAGCTTTGCAGGACGTGCTTGGCCACGGATAAGGAGGATGGTCAATGAATGCTTTCGATCATCACCCAAAGGTAGGTAAGATTGAAAGCCGAAACTCAAAAAATAGATACCGTCGGACTCCTCTAGTCTAGGATCAGGTCAGAGATATTATAATCGGGTTGGGGGCAATTGGATGATTTTTCCTATATTATAATATTAGGTCGATGCTCAAAGGTAATACATGACAAGGAAATCATCCCAGATTCTGGTATTTGGAGTGCTAAGTCCTGGGATAGGACTTAGTGTGCAATAGAATTGTGAAGAGTAAGAATTCACTCATGGCCTATGAGACATGTTTGGCCAAGGTTGAGTAGTGGAAATAAATGGATAATGCCGACCCCGCTTAGTTATTGGCGAGATCGACGATGTCAAGATACGAATGTCCAAACAGTTGTCCCCCAGAAATAAGGAATAGCACAGAACTCGAAATAAATGGGAATAACTACGAAGTTGGTTAAGTGATAGTTATGTTTATCCAAATGGAAACACTTTGGCGATGATAACATAGAACTAAATAATGGAATATAATTAAAGCAATTGCAGGAATTTTACTTATATATACAGAAATATAGTAAGAAAAAGCGTTGCATAGATAGAGGCATGTATGATATGGAAAAAATCGTAGTACAAATAGTCATATTTCATTTGCAAGCAGTTGATTTAGGCAGGAATGAACATAAAATGTGGAAATGTAAACGAAATAGAGACCGAAATAGAAAAATAGTCTTTCATTACATGCTTACTTTATGTACAACGGATGCGAAGGCTAGTCCTATGTACAAAAATGGAAGATAAAGTATAACCTAAAAGGAGACAAATGGAGATTGTCATGTTAACATTAGAAGATAGATGCGGAGCCTATTTTTTATGACCCTTCTTTTTGGCCTTGCCACCTAAGCCATCACGAGGCCTTTCAAGTGCATCTCATCTTTTGGTGTGCTGCCTCCGAAAGGGGTGATGTCGCCTTTGGTGGTAATGACGGCACAATCTTTAGGATGGTTAGCAAAGGGTCAAAAGTCCTCGTGATGACATCGGTGTTACTACTTTTAGGATCCTTAGTGATAGGAAATATTTAGGAAGAAGTTTTCGACTCCTCAGAACCCATAGGCTTTTCGATTCTATGCTCGATTGTAATTTTAACTTTAGAAATATCAAGCTTTAGCTTCTCCATCATGGAAATTGATACGGTTGGGCCTGAGGTGCTAGTGATGGCGATGTCTTCTCCAAAAGGATTGGGAAGCATCATCCAATCCCTCTAAAGCTGTGATTTTTCCACATCGGAGCAGGGAATAGAGCTAACGGGAAGGTTTGGAATGACTAGTTGCATAGTCATATAGGTCGACTCAGTAGTGATACAACATGTTCCATACGTTGAGTAATCGGAAGAGGAGGAGGAGGGAGAGAAGGCTAACCTACAAGGTCACAAATAGAGTAGTAAAGGCTAGTAATAATCTTAGGTGAGAACTGGAGGAGTACAAACACTAGAGAGACAATGGATATACGTATGCCAAGACTGGATTGCTGGATAAAAGACCTAGTAATTTCCCCTCTTCAAGAGCTAATTGCATTGGTTGGTCGAGAAAAGGAGGAATGTATTGTTTTATAGAAGTAATACCTCTAGAAGATGAATTCACTTAGGTGTCCTTGGAGTTGGCCCTCTCATTTGTTGGGATATTCACTGTAAGCTCTTGGGATTTAGAAGTTGATGATTATGCCAACCCGATGCACTTGGGTTAGTAGGACCTTCAACAACAGCATCTTTCACAAAAAGGATAGCTCTCCCCTCTTTGAGTTTTTCTATGTTCTCAACGTCCAGTTACATGACTTTTAACTCACCTTCGGCGAGGTTTCACTAGTTACTCTGCATTATGTAATACCGCTTCCCAGGCATCTGCTCGGGTAACGACATATGTACTTCCCAACCACTCCAAATTCTTGTATTGGATGATGTTAGCAAAGAACAACTGAAAGGTGGTGTTCAATTTTTTTCCTCTTTTTAGCCTTCTGCTCCTTTAGCTCATTCGGGTCATGCACAGCTGCAATATGATCGACTTAAGCCTCCAATCTCTCTATTTTCACTAGGTGCACTTCAGACTCAAGCCTCTCTTTCCTAACTCAAAGCCTCTGGATTTCAATTTCCTCGTCTTTGATAGTTTCATCATTCTCTAGGAGGTCCAAGTCTTTGGATGCAAGCTGTGTTCTCGAGAGCAGCGTTATCTTTGTGAGTGGTTTTTACAATATTCTTCGTGACGATTATGGCCTGGTTATGAGCTATCTTCATCTTCTCTATTAAGTCATTGACTTTTGTTTTCGCTTTTAAAGCCATGTCTCTCTTTTTCTCCATACTCTCCAAATCTCCCTTGTATCCCTTTATAAGGCTTTCATAGGTTATCTTTTCAGACTCAAACGATTGGATGTTCATTGGATTGATTCGATTAACATTAGAGAGGGCATAGAAAAGCTTCTTCCACTTGTATCCTTAGTCAACAAGTTCTTGGACCCATCTAACCTTACAGTCCACCTTTTCCTTAGGTATTTTTTTGATGTGATGATCAAACATGACAAGAGTTAAGCAGAGGTCAGGGAAAGTAGTCTGCATGCGATTTGACGGGGTCGGAATAGGAACTAAAGGAACAAAAACATCTTTGGATTAAGGAAGGGAAGGAACTATAGTAGACAACGAGCGTGATGCTAAATTTTGTTGCTATGATCGAGGAGGGTGTGGTTAAAACCGAGGTAGAGGAACACCAGAGGAGGAACAATGACAGTCATGTGGATAAATATGCCTTTCTCTATGGTCATTGGCCTACCAATCTTTGGCCTACCTCTTCTTTAATCCCTCTATGCATGTTGGTCATTTTCTACCTCTCGTTCTTTATCTTTTCTTTAAAATCTCTCCTCATCTATTTCTCGCTCCCTATGATAGCTGGAGTAAGGAGAATATTGATCAGGAATGCACTTCCTTTCTTCGATAAAACAGTATTGGAGATTACTAAATCTATCTCTACCTATTTTAAGTGAAATAATAGAAAGGAGCATGTCGGTTCTAGAAAATTGGAATGTAAATGAATGCAAGGAATATGTGTTCATGATCTTAGGAGTGTGTCGAGTGCCGGTATCCCGCTGAGTACTCTACGAAACATGTTCAAAAGGAAGTAAAGATAGGGTCTCACCTCCTTCGGCAAGGATGCCCCCAAAGGGGAAGTTGAAGCTAGGAGAGTCCTCTTTAAGGAGACCAGCAATTAGAATGTCAAAGTCGTTGAGAGAATTGAAAATATCATCAAAATAACCCACTAGAGGAATTACCATAGTCACTAGCGCTATGCTTGGTTCTATGGTTGGTTTGGAAGTCTTGATAGTTAATCTCTTTAGATGCAGCAAGGCAGGATTCGGTGCCATCTGGAGACGTCTCTCCATATGATTCATCTCCTCCTTGATCAGAGTCATCGTTGTGGTTGTCTTTTTTAGCATCTTCGTCTTCCTCTTTTTCCTCTCCTACTTCTTCACTTATATCTTCTTCTTCATGGATGGTTTCCATGTCAATTCTCTCTTCCCCTTCTGCTTGCACTTCTCCAACAACGTGCTCGTCTACTGCTCCATCAACTGGTCTATCGGTGTGATTAATGCCAAATAGGCCTTCTACTTCCTCTTGGACATTATTGCTGGAGCCGTGAGTAGGGAAATAAGAACTGGTTGGTATCCTGGAAGTGCTTGAAGGAACATCAACATGAATGATAAAGCGTTCGGGGTGTAAGAGGTTGCATCGGCGAAGGTTCTCATTTGTCAGAGGATAAGAAGTGGTGTGATGTCGAACATTGATTCCCTGAGAGCTTTTACAGTTTCAGCATGCTCTTCGCTTTTGTCCTGAGTAGGAATATCTACAAAGGAAAGGAAGAAGCCTTACTTTCGAAGGCTTGGGCTTGTTGAATCCATACAGACAACGAACAAAGAAATATTCATTTTTGAAGTATGAACATTTACCGTGGAGTGCTTCAAAAACCTTGCAACGACACCATGCCTCACTAATCTTGCAGGAACGTGATTAATGCCATTGCTTGAAGCTAAGGACACATTTAAGCTTTCTGAAAGTGGGAGTTTGCTAGTACTAGCTCATAAACAAAATGCATAGGGAATTTAGCAATGCGTATTCATTGAGATGAAGGAACATACACGAGGATGGATTAAAAGGCGGTATAGTGTCGCCTAAGCACATGTATTTGTTACAAATTGTATAGCATGTTGAAGGATTATGTTCTGATTGGCTCTGTGTAGGAAACAACACATTACATTCAAGAATCCCCTTTTGCCGGAAGATGGTCCGAAGTGTTTTGGGAGTTAGAACTGTCTGTATTTGTTCAGGCAGATCATCCAGGACTCTTAGGCCAATGTGTTCATTTAAAGGAGTAGGCTAGACTTGAATGGATTCCACCGGTATAATAATTATTTGTAACTCGGTAGTGATTGAATGCCTAGGTCCAAGTGGAAGTCAAAGCCTGTACCATTGTAGTCCTGGCTTTGGGTGGAGTTGACGGGCCATACCAACATTGAATTTGCAAGAGTGATGTGTTATTCTGAATAAGAAAACATGGCGTTCAACTTGATCAGATATTTTTTACTTTGGAAATCTATTTTAAATGTGAACTCATGTAACCGACCTCAAAATCCAACAGATGTCGACGTGTTCTGATCAATTGGATTTTGAATGTCGAATGGGGCAAATGGAAGTGCAATCTATATAGTGTGAGTCTTTAATCCTGTACACGACGAATGGACTACGTAGATAGTCCGCTTGCACTTGAAAACTAGCCACATCGCACAAAGGAATTGTATATTGGAGCTTATAATTTGTCGTTCGATAATCGATAATCGAACTTATGTTCGAAGTGACATGTAGGTTTCTTTTATAGGAACACAGGAAGTGGAATAACTGGAAATTCTTTGCAATGGAGTCATTTAAATGCCCAAACATGTTAAGTGGGACTATTCCTTGGAAAAGAAACATCCCACCAACCTCAAGAATGACAATTTGTGATCAACCGCTTGTTAATAGGAGTGAGTTCATGCAATTTGAGTAGGCAAAAATATGAAGGCTTTACAAAATTGTGAACAACACCGATTAACCCAAAGCAAGATAGGTAGCTCGAAGTTGAAATTAAAATTTTCAAAACATAGGCACGTTACATATTTTCCTCGGGTAAAAATCAAGATAGGGGATAGAAAGACATAAATTTGGCAAGGCTCGTGGTTCAAAGGATTAATTAATACAAGTTAAAGCACCAAATGCCCTACTGGTTGTAGGCAACTTCTGGCCAATGACAGCGGCAACTCGACCAATGTAAGATGGTGCAACACATACCACCATGTCAAGAAACTCCGATGACCTACCTTAGAAAGATGTATTCAAATCTGGAGTCAAAAGGAGCTCAGGTCTAAATTCTTTTAAAAAGGTAGCGATGATCGAAATGATGATCTTGTGGTAGCAATGGCTGAAGGAGGCGGCGGTGGCTTAACGTGGTCGATAGCGGTCAATGTGGATAAAGGAATAGTACTCGCAAGCATTTGGCACTAGGAAAATTTTCGAGCATGAGAATAAGGAGAAAGTGAGGATAGGAGAAATCCTCTAAGTCTCAAGTAGTTATATTGTCAACCTAACTTGGAAAATGGTCTCATTACCGATCAAAACGGCTCGATACCGCGATGAATTTTGAATCAAATCCAAAAGAGAAAGGGAGGAAAAGTGACGTGGAGAAAATATGTACCTTAAGGCATGCGATGATCTCTAGAGTGTAGATCTTGTCCTTGGCATGGGGAATGGTACTACTGCTACCTTAAGCAACATATTGGATACATGTGGAATAGGGAAGATATCTCAAAGCAACCATTAAACATCCAATGAAATTTTATGGATAATGGTGCCTACTTTTCTAAATCCAAAGCACACTTTTCTTCCAACAGAAGTGTGCCTTTTAGGAAAATGTTAGATAGCTTTTAGACCAAGTGACTTTCAATTGAATCTAGACATCAAGATAAAGACAAAATAATTCAAGAACCTGGAGGCATGCTTGGAAGGAGTGGAAGCGACTTGAAGAAGTTCAAATACAATCGGAGAAAGGAAAAGAGGTCGATACCACCCACTTTTTGGTTACTACCGACCAGTTTTTACGCCCCGTATGGGGCTCTGGAGCTATGTGTTAACAAGAAATCTTATCAACACCCCAAAGCAAAATTCAAAGTGTAAGTGAACCTTTCGAACAGATTCAGACAGTTTAAACCCTTTCAAATCCCTTTTTCAAATCAAATCTAAGTGATTTACATCTCCTTTGAAACCACCTTTCAAAAAGGTTAAGGCAATTGGTACTCCTTCTCAACAACCTTTCAAAACATTCGAGACAATTGGAACTTCCTTTAAATTTACATTGCGAATTAATTGAATTAGCTTAAGATCCTTTCGAAACCTCATTTCGAAGTGGTTGAGGTGACTAAAGGTTAGGATCAAATGAATCTAAGGGTTATAATTGAAACAATAGGTTTCTACTCCTTCGAAAGAACCTTTCGATTGGCATTGATACAAGTAATCCCTAACCAGAACCATATAGAAGCAACAGATCAATCAATATATTCAAAAGTGCCACATACTTGCTTTAATAATAATTTTCTTGAGTACAAGAAGCTTAATTACAATAAAAAAGTAAAACACCAACTTGATTTTAGAATTAGGGTTTACAAATTTAAGAAAGAACAAGTAGTGAGTGAATGATATTGGATCCCCTAAAGAATATCACTGGGGTGCGAGTTAGACCCTTTTGAATCAATCCTTTCGACTTAATCGAAATGGTGTATTGAAGACCTCTCGTTGCTGCTAAATTCATGGCACCCTTCTAACTTTGCTTTTGAATGGAACTTCAGTGCTTTCGACTTCATCGAAAGGTATAGATGCGCCCTCCACTTTGTTGTTGATGTGCCATTGTAAGTAGGAAAGGATGCGGGCTTTTGACACCGTTGAAAGGTGTATCTTCGTAGCTTCGAACGAATTGGAGCATAGTAGAAGGATTAAATGCGGAAGGTGGCTTTCGAATGCATTCTTGTTGATGGATGCATAACTTCTATACCCTAGTGTTTGAGGAGGCCATATTGAACTCATGTAAGCTTTCCTTTATAATTGTGGATGGTTTCAACCTACTCGAAAGGCTAATCTATGCTTTCAAAGGGGTAGCTTTGGCCAAATGTTCTTCTATGGAAGATAAATGATAGCGAAACTCACTGTTTTGAATGGTTTAGCGCACATGCAGAAGCTTGTAATCTGTTGCCTTCGAAAGGTTCCTTTGACACATTCGAAACACCTTTATCCATGCGGAAGAAACCATTTTCGAAAGGGATTAATTGAAGCGAAAGTATGTCTCTGTCTTCTTTTAACCTCTTTAAAAGTGCATTGCTAATTCAACTTTTTGCAGAAGCATACCTTTGGCTCTTTCAAAAGGATTTATTATTATTATTATTATCATTCTTTAAGGATCCTCATCATGTATACTTTAAGGTTTCAATCAAGCTGGAGTGGTTTTTGATGATAACACTATGGTCACTAGAACTATGGTTAAGGTGATCTTGGTGGGTTCTATTTCTCAAAGAGTAGGTGAACAACTCAAAGGAATTTCTGAAGGAAAGAAGATAAGTACTAGAGATATCAAAAATACATAGGAATAATAAGATTTCAAAGGAAATGTGCTCAAAGCATGATGGATCGAAGATAGAAGACCAAGGGAAGGAAGATGGAGCAACCTTCCCCCATAAATCCGGATCAGTACCGACCACTTCTGGTAAGTATTAAGATGAATTTTTGGCTTTGGGGATGCCATTTTCCTCTCCTACATCTTCGATCTAAAATTAGGCCTAGTAAACTGCGATCTGGTGATTCTGTAGGATGATTTCTCTATAAATATAGCACCTATGGCATTTGGAAAAGGACTTTTTAGTGCACTCTTTCTTCATCTTCTATTTTTACTCATCTCTAGTCACTAAGAAAGTTACTCTTTGTTGATTTAGGCTGTTAGACCGACCAAACCTTTGTATTTGTAGCTAAAATCCGTAATAAAAAACAATAAGTGGACGTTGGTCTTAGGTTTGCCGAACCACTTTAATAACTCTCTATTTTATTTGATATTTTTGCTTGATCTCTTACATTCAATTCATTTTTGGTCATTGCATCATTTTCCATCTCAACCCTAATACTGACATATTATACTCAATATCACTTATGAAGTTTGAGTTTGAATACATCTTCATAACGAATTCATTATTTCTATAAACAGTTCTCTAGTATTTTGTAAATATTCGAGAACAACTTAAACTACCATTTAGTGATCTTAATTTGGATTTGATATTTTGATGTATTAAATATATTATCTAAATACGATATTGTATATAATACATCATGTATGGTAATTCCTATTGCCATTAGGAATCCATCTTATATGATCCATATTAAACATTTTAAGATGGTATCTGTGTATGTTATTTTGGACGTTCCCAACATCCTTTATACTAATTATAAAAGATATAATTTACAGATCCGATATCAAGTATTAAACAACAAAAGTAGAACTGATTTTAACATAAATACATTGCCAATAATAAGTAGTATGTTGGTTATTTATAGTTTAAAAATATCTATGTACCTTTTAATATTCTTTCTTTTAGACACATGCTTCCTTTGCATTTTGATTGAAAATTAGACTATTTGGTATTTTTATCAAAACACTTGCTCTACTCTAATGCTTATCGAATGATACTTTCATATCAGTTCTTGGATTATATTCGAAAATCCAAAAACTTAATATAGCTTCCACTAACTTCAAGACACTTTGGTAGTTATGTGCAAATAGTCCATTTTAAATCATTAGTTATAATTTTATGTTACAACACATATGTACCAAAATGCATAGTCGTATCAGGAGATAATTTTATGAATAAAATCTGAATTAACCTGAGCAAATTGAATGATGAATATGTTATGCTAACTTTGACAGTTGAAATTTATGATGTTATTCTTATCAATGTTTCTTATTATATCCCAACCACATTAATCTTTCTCTTAAAGACACATTTGCAACTGATGAATCATATCCCTTTGGGTACAACTATCAAAATTATATCTTGACAACGTACTTGGAATCATTTTAGATTTATGCATCATACCATATGGCACATTCAATACTCTTAATGGTTTATCTGAAAACCGAGGATTATCTATTCTAGATATTGACAAGAAAGCCATATTTTCTCTTCAATGTACGAGAATAATTATTAGACACTCTAATGCGTTGTGTTTGTTTAGGTTTGGTTAATTTCATTTCATCCTATGTATTCAATTTCATCTTTGAGTCATATCCAAATCAATTTTATTACCAATAATTTATAAAAGAAATTCCTTCACCATAAAGTTGTTATTTATTAAAACAAAAATTATTTCTTATTGTCACAAAATAGGTACTCATGGACACTATGAATTTCCATATATATAAAATTGATTTGGTTTTAATTTATGATATTCAGGTTCAAAACACAAATTGATCATCCAATGATGAGAATTTTAAAACTCTTTTTGTGGTGATCCATACAACATCCCTTATGTACAATCAATACGTGTAGTCTTTCGACTCACACAACTTGCTAACTCCTTGACCTAGGATATGTGGAGGTTTCTTATAAACCCATATCATGTATGATTTTATAAACTATTCTTTAGATGGAATTAATTTTAAACTTGTATACTACTCTTAAGTATACGACCTTACAGAAAGAAGTTAAGTTTACTCATCACCAATCATATATTTTTCAATAAAGTTCGATTAATCCTTATCGATACATCATTATGTATCATAGGGAGGAGTGACTTTTTAGATTGGATCTTTATTTATTTTTAGGTATGTTTGAAACTCTTTCCAATATATTCATTTTTTCAATCTAATCGAATCATTTTATTTTCTATCGTACATTATTTTTATTTACTTCTACTTTATACTCTATGAGCTTATCATAGACATACCATATGCGTATCAAATACACTTGTTCGTGTTTATTAAAGCTCATCAATGAAATCAACGAAGTACGTGAAAACATTTTGGTATTATCAAACTTAAGATTGCATACATCTATATGTATCAACCCATAGGGTTCATCAATGCTTATATCACTCCCACTCAAAGGGTGCTTTGTCCTTTATTAATTGAGTATAATTCATCACTGCAGTATGATTCACAATTATATAATCAAAGAATTATTTCTTAAAACAGTGGCTTAGTCTATAATTCCAAAATAATCACAAACAATTTCAGATATTTCTGTATTCTCCAATGCGTCACTTTTGTTATGAAAACAAATACCACTAAAATAGTTTTATTTTATAATGAATATTCATAATATTCATATTTTAATAAAATTGTTTCTATTTTTCAGTCAATAGTGAAAAAAGTTATTATTTCTTAAGTAATGTTTTGCATCTTTTATGAAAACAATTTTGATGACTTGATGCGACCAATAAGTGCTATATGGCATGCTCCCTATTTTTGCTATTACTACAATAGCTTATGAAATAAGAAGCTACATTCAACCACTTAATATAGGCTATTTAGTCCATCTAATATAACCATTTTACAATCGAGAATTTTTAGATTAAATATCTTGAACTCAAAGGAATAGATCTCATAGAAAATAATTTTCTATATGAAATAAAATTATGAAATGGAAATCATATTTCTCATTCCAATATTAAGTATTTATTATTATTTTACAATTCTTATTTTCGATATTTATTTATGAAGCAAAAGGGAATATTCACTCTCTTCATCCCAACTATGTCTTAGGTTGTATCCACTCTCATACAATTGATTTTCTTTCTAAATGGTCGAACCTTCAATGGAAACACCTACAATATCATAATGAACTCTCTTTAACCGTTAAGCATATCAAATAAGTTGCACTTTATGCAAACTGATCAAACTGACATTTCAATGATTGAATTCTTTGATCTATGTTGTAGCACTTGATTTAGCGTTACACTTAACACAACATGTTCTTTATTATAATCAACAATATTGAATACACAATCTCACACTTCGGTTTACTTACTTATTTCGAGTGAACTAATTTCATCATGGTTTCATACATTATGAATTACGACATTCAACATATAACATTTATACGTGATTCGATATAAATCAAACATTCATATTCTTATGTTGCTTTTAGAGTTCAAAACTCATAAAGGACAATATATAATCTCGGGCGAATAAATATGTAAGTAACCAAGTTATAAATGTATTTAGTAGTTCTATATTTAGAAGCTTGCATGGATAAACATGAATTTTTTTATTGGTAAGTATATTTACATTTCCATTTGTCAATCTTAATTTAGTTCATCAATACATTTTAATTGATAAACATTTTATCAATTATATTAATTGCACAAATTTAACCAAGTAGATTAGTTGAATTTATACATAGCAGATGTTCTTACAATATTAGAAAGGTTAAATGTTACCATTTCATTTTCCTACTAAGGCTCCTACTAAACTTTTGTGTTTCTTAAAACCTTAAAACCAAACACAAAAGCCTTTTGAACTCACTGTGTGTGTTAGGACTCGTATGCCTTGAAATTCAGACCTTGAAGAGACCTCAACAAATTATAGCCCCGGATATGATAGCTTACTCCTTATTAGTTGTATCACATACAACTCCTAAACCTTAGAGATTTCCTAGACACTCTACTATATTAGTAGGCTTTAGTAATTTATTTTATCTCTACTAATTTAGACTACATAGGCTATAGGTCCACGATACCATTGTTGGATTTAGGCCAGCACGTAGCGATTTAAATGGGTAAACTTAATTTTTTTGCGATTTTGGATCTTACTGGGCTTATGAAGTCCAAATTTATTTGGAGCCGATCTAAACTAATTTTATTTAAAATATTTATTTTATTTTATTTGTGAATATTGTTTTATTTTGATATTATAGTTGTATTACACAATATATGTACATGTGTATGATATACACATATGTGCGTATGTTTACATACAACATATACGGTGTGCACCGTTTAGCATGCCCGTGTCTAACTGTTGGGACTACACTGCAATAGACATGTTAGACCCTCCATATACATATATGGTGTCTAATATATATACTAAAAAATAAATATGACATTGCAAAAATAGGAATATTTATAACTGTAAATATAGGTAATTTTAAATTCAAATTAGAATTCAAATTTCAAATTTCAAGTTTCAAATTTTGATCTAGATTTTAAAATGCCATCGGAAATAAATTATACTTAATAAATATAAATACATACTTATGAAAATAATATTCTTTAAACGAAATTATAATGTGTGTGTGTATATGTCTATATATATATATATATTTGTATATTACACTAATATTTGGAGATCAAATATAAAATGATGGTATAATTTAAAACATAAATAAACAAATACATATATAACCACAAATATAGTTTCGACCAAATAATTTTCTATAAAATAATTTTTTTAATTAAAACATGTAGTTTTAATTTTTTTTAATTCTTTTAAATAGTTTTTGTGTGGATATTGTCAATATATATATATATAATTAATTTTCTTCAAAAATTTAATTTCACAACATATGTACTTTTTTTATTATATATATTAAAATCAAATAATTGTATTATTTTTCTAAATAAAAACATAAATATATATATATATATATATATATATATATAAATTAATAAATTAATACATATATATATATATAATTTTTTTATTTTTGAAATATAATAATAAATAGTATCTAACAAAAATTTATATGTATAATGCACTTGTATTTATTAAAAAATTAATGTTTTATTTTAAAACCCTTTTAAAATCAATTTGTTAATTTGTAAATTATAATTATTTAATTTTTTTCCTCTGTCCATGAGCATATATAACTATATTTATAACTTTTTTAATCATAATATGTATGCATACACATCTTATATTGACAGCATACACGTATAAAGATTTGTGATATACGTCAAACCTAATCACATATAAATGTAAATGGTGACAAATAATTATATATATTTATATATATGTATGATTAGGTTACCTTGACTATAGCTCAGTTGCAACATCTAGAATGTTGAATTTGATTGCTCTGTTTGAATCTAAATCCAAAACCGTCAAGAAAGAGCTACCCGACTAAAAGATCTACACATCTATTATTGAAATTTGATTTGATCTTATGTTTTCAAAGCTTGAATTGATGGATGAAGATGCCTATAATTTTTAAGGTGATAGGGTAGAGAGCATAATCAAGAGTGCAGAAGTGGAGTTAGAAGTATTTTAAAAGGCGAGAAAGGTAGGAGCAAATTGTGGATCTAAATCCACTATTTTCTCTACTAATTCAAATCTCACTTAAACCAAATCTACCCATCCTCCCCATCTATCATTTTCAGCTATATGTGCCCTATTATAGGCCATCATGCCGCTTCTTTACATTTAAATCTAATTTAAACATACATCGATATTGTATACCGATACGTGCGCATACAACTTTTATACACACACTATTTTTAACACTGATCAACACAGCTAAAATAGAATATTATAAATAATATTCCACAAACATTAGTTAATTTTATTAATTTATAACAATTATAATTCAATTAAATCAGGTAGTAGTTGAAGTATTTAAATTTCAGTTATGTAACTTTTAGGTGTAAATCCGGTCAGTGATTAATATCGAACAATTCAAATATTAACATTCACATATTACCTTAGCTAGTTCTATGACATTATGGCCAAATTTATCACTTATATAGTTTTGGTAAAATTTAATTTTACTTATTTTAAGCGGTCCCCATTAGCGACAAATATTTACATCAATTTTTTTCGTAAAAAATATATTACATTCGGACTTATGGAATTTGGTATTAGTCAAAATTCCAATATCACCCATATTCAACTTGTATAATCCAAACACAATGTCCTTGGTTCAATAACAATAGTTATTATTAACCGAAATACTCTGGCAATAGACTTTGAATTTGAGTTGACTTAAGTTAACCATGAAATTAACCTCATATAATTAATGAGACAAATTCTCTATTGAATAATGTTTCACTTCCAATGCTTCAACTTGACCTAACTATGGTTATTCAGTAGACATCGTGCCATATTTTAACAATAATTAAAGTGGATTTTCCATGTCAAAGTTCAGTAGTATTCTCAAGCTAAGAGAACTGTATAGTATTGTTACATCGATATTTTATGTTTTACCTTAATCATATTAACTAATAGGAAACTAAATAACTATCAATTTTAATCCTTTGGTACACCCAGTAGCCACGAGTAATACAATATCCAAAATTTTGAGAGCGTTGTGAACTCTAGCTTCAATGTATATATCGATATCCGGTCTCGATACATCTTCACTATGTATCTTTAAAACGATACGTTTATTTTCATTGTGATAAAATTGCTTATGATCACAACTTATTTTAATTATTATCACAAAACATATTATTTATGAATATTCTATTAGATATACTTAAATAAAATAAATAAATAATATACACATTATATCATGTATATAATAGAAAGAAAAACATTTTTGTTAAAAAAACTTGTCAACACCCCAAAGCAAAGTCTAAAGTGTAGACGTCTCCTTCGAAACTCCTTTTGGACCACATAGAGATAATTAAAATCTTATTTCTTCTTTAAAACCACCTTTCGAAACATGTTTTTTTTTAGTTAAAACTTCTTCTTGATCAACCTTTCGACTCGGTCGAAATACCTGATTTTCTTTATTATACTTTTCAATTGATTGAGTCAAAATTCCTCCTTACTCGACCTTTCAACACAATCGAAACACCTTTATCCCTTCCTATTAAGCCTTTCAAACTAATTTAATTCGTTTATTTATCATTTCAAAACCTCCTTCCGAAACAGTTGAGAAAAATCAAGGGTTTCTCCTTAGGATATGAATTAGATGGAAAGATTATGACTTTGTCGAAAGCTTGCCTTTGATGGCTTGGGTTAGGACCTATAAATCTAAAGATATCAGCTGAGCTAAAGGTTTCAACTTACTTAAAAGGTATCCTTTTAATAACTTGAGGTTTAGGGCTAAGTTTCAAAGGATATTGGTTGAGCTAAGAGTTTCAACTCACTCAAAAGATGACCCTTCGATCAATTCGACGCAAGTAGACCGTAAACTGAATCCAATGTAAGTATTAAATCAGCTGTATATTCAAATATATCATAATATTGCTTTCATTAAGCTAATGTTATACAAATTGACCAAGTCACCAATCTAATTTCAAAATTAGATTTTACAAATTTAAGAAAGTACAAGAATGAAATGAATTCAGATTCCCTAAACCAGACCCCTAGGGTCTTCTTTATAGTTGCGGGTTGGCACCTTTTGAATCAATCCTTTCGACTTAGTCGAAAGGTAGCCCTAGAGACCTTTCATACCGTTCACATTGAGGCATCCTTCTACATTGCTTTCAAATGGACTTGAGTTGTAACGACCCAGAATTTAAGTCATTCAACATTGGTATATTTAATTGATTTTAAATGTTCACAAGTAAGTTTTATAAGCTGAATAAATTATATTTCGAAATATAAGGATTTAATTGGATAATTAGTTGTTAATTTAATATCTGCAATTGTGTAAATAATTGGAATTTGAATTTATTGTGAATAAAAATGATTTATAAAGTTTTATTAAATCCTATTTGAATTAGAATGATGTTAGAGAACTTTTAAAATTGAATTAAAAGTTTAATTATAGAAATTGAATATTTTAATATTTAATTGACGTGTAAAAATAGCCATTCTTTAAACTTTCTTGGATTTCAACAAAACCAATTTCATTTGATCCGTGATGTTATATTATTCTAAGATTTCAAATTTCGTATCAGTTGGATTTATGGTTTGTCAGGGGCAAGCTTAAACGCATAGAAATCTGTTTAAGCGAATTTTAAAATTAAATAAGTCGATTTGAGAACTTATCTTACAAATACAATCGAATTGGCTTCTGATATATATTCCATTGTGTTCGAAATAGGGGTAAAACATCATAAACGCCAGGAGGCATGCTTCATTTCGAGTTTAAGAAATTTCGGGTGAATAGTGTCGTGAAATTTTCTATAAAAGGACGTTATAATCTTCACTTTGCATCAAAACCCTAGCTAGGGTTTCACAGCCACCACGTATACAATCAATGGCCGAAAACTTCAAATCTTTCTCCTTCAATACCTTCCAATCCATAAATCTAATTGAGAAACTTTCAACACCGAAGTTGTAGAGCATCGTGTGATCTACAAATCTAATGGCTATGATCATTTATAGTCGAGTAATTCGACGACAAATTGTTCATGAAGGTCTGCATTTCTTTCACGTTTTTTGAGGCCGAGAAGCGACTGAGCTCATCCCTGTTTTGCCGATGGGGTGTCTCGCATAGGCGGTCGTGGTGGCAGGCCCTGATTGTCGTCAAAATGGAGGAGTGTGGCGTGATAATTCAATATAACGGTGGCTTTGGGTTACGATATGCAATGAGAACCTGGATGAAGAAGAGAGAAAAACAGCGGCCTAGATCTAGGGTTAGGAAATCGTTGTCCTAGATTGAAGCAAGGTTAAAAAAATACAAATATTTGTAAATTAATTATCTTTTAAATTTTATAAACTTCTAAATGTTGTAACTTTGTCATACGAGGTCCGTTTTTGATGAAATGAATTACGTTGTGTCCATATTGATGAGCACTACATTTTAAAGCTATTGGATTTGATCGGAGCTAGTGTAAATTTTAGGTAAAATTAAACGTTTTTTAATTTTATTTGGAATCAAACACTACAACTGTTATTGGAACCAATGTGAGTACAACTCATACTTTCCGACTCACTGATATTTTTATATAAGTGAGAATAAATTTATTTTATAATGATTAATCATTGTTTGGATGATATATGATATATTATCTATATATTGATTGGTATTTGGATATATTCCTGCCCATTGGGCAGATGAGACCCTATACATTCCCGTGTATGAGCGGATGACCCTTTGTACGCGTGTCTGCCTCGAAGCGGACATTGTACACATATTCTAATATGTATATTTAGTGCAGGTGACAAGTTGGAGGGATCCAACTAGATTCCTCACTAGTATTAATTTTATTTACAAATATCGATATATATTATGTTGTCATATGATATACGTTGTTTTAGATGCCAGGATTGATGTGATTGATGTATTTGGTGCTGCTGCAGCATTGGGCCAATTTTTTTGGAAAATAAATATATTAAAGTGGTGATTTTGAATTAAAATGGATTTTCAAGTGATTTTGAAAATAGGTGTTTTATTGAATTTTGATTTGTTAAAGGAATTAATTTATTTTAAATAAATAAATTTTATAATTTTTTGTTGTAAAAATTATGATTTTTGTGAAATAGAATCAAAATGTGATTTTTGAAATATAGAGTTATTTATTTTGTAAAATAGTTTAAATTGTTATTTTCAAATTATTATAAATGGTTTTATATATTAGATTTATAAAATAGATATTTTATAAATCAAAATGACGGAATTGTAAAGGATTTTTGTAAATGTTAAAATGGAGTTATAAATGGATTCTATGAATAAATAAGATTTATAATTTGTAAAGTTATAAATGAATGGATTTGCAAATAAAGAGAATTATAAGTAAACTAAATTTATAAAAAGGATAAATGAAATTGGCTAATAAAAAGGATTTTATAAATTGAAGTTTTTATAAAATAATAAATGTAACTTTCAAACGTTGTTTTATAAATCCGAAATCAATGGAATTTGATAAGTTAAATATAGAAGACTATTAAAGGAATTATATCTACAATTTTGGATAGTGGATAATCCTTTAATTTAAATTTGCAATAGTGATGAATTTGGTATAGGTATTATATCCATGATTTTGGACACTGGATTGTGCTTATTGAATTTGGTAAATGAATTATATTCACGATTTTGGACAGTGAATAATCTTTTAAACTAAAATAAATGTTTTGGAAAGTTATCTTTTAAATGGAGTTAAATGGTTTAAAGATGTTTTAAAATGTGTTAAGTATCAAAATCGTAGATTTCAACATTTGTTATTGAAATAGACATTTTCGAGAAGTACATGAAATGATGGACTATAAAAATGTTGTTATAGTAGATGATTTTCAAAAGGAAATGTTTTGTATAGTATATGTGGTTTATATATTTATCTAATTTTCGAATCCCAATACTAGTGATTTTGGGTTGTCGTAGCGATGTTTTGCGCAACATTCGTTTTGACCCAAATAAAAGCTATTTAAGTGAATGTTTTCCTTAAAGAATAAAATATATACTTAATCGTGATTTAAGAATATGAAATATTTTTTAAGTGTTGAAAATAAAGAGATTTTGAATTACTATTATTATATAAGTATTTAGAATTGTTTTGCAATATTGAAATGTTGAAATCTTTTGAGATTATATCTTTTGAAAGATAATATGTAGTGAATATTTGGAAAATGATTTAATTAATAAAGATTAATTAAAAGGGCCTAGTGATTGTATATGGTGTTAAATATTTGTATGTTTTTTTTATAGTTAAATAACCAACTATCAAATTTGTCCATTTTAGTTCCTCTACTTGACGTGGGAACTATTTAGTCGTACACATAATACATAGCCTTCTGTGTAGGCTTGATTATCATTTGTGTTGAGGATGTTGATTCGTATAGTACGGAGTATTACTCCAATCTATCGACTTTCCTTCTTGGCCCGAAGGATATCAAGTTGAAAGTTGGAGCCATGATAAGTCTACGAGACTTAGTTTCTGTGTGAGGTTGAGAAACCCTTTTGCGTTTTTGATGGGAAGAGACAGAGATCGAATTTATTTGAAAACCACTTCGGACCAATGTATATGCGAAGATTGTGCAAGTTGTTTGTGATGATATTGATATTCATGATTTTCATAGTCGGGGACTGCTTGTTGATTGTTTTGGGGTTAAAATCCCAATATATATATATATATATATATATATATAGTAGTGGTCTCTTTATTATGAAATATCCAATGCAAGGACTATTCGCTACAAATCCTAGGGATTTCCCGACAGGGTGTGGTAGGAAAGTACCTTCGGTTTGTCCTGTTCCTGGACAACTTGTATGGATGTTTATCTGACATTACATTTCTATAGATTATGTACATTGGTCTTTACAAACGTACACCAGTGTGGCGGAGAAGGCAACTTCTCTTAGCTTAACACCCTCCTTGAGACATATGAGCTTAAGGTTTGTATTTCTGTGGAAGGCACTTAGTAGTCAACGGAAATGGCCATGTGGCATTTAAAGTGATGTGATATGTGATTGTGAAAGGTAATCGTTACCTCAGGCCTCATCAACTGGAATTGACCAGGACAGGTTTAAATGCGGCAAGGCTAAGTGGGTCGCTCCCATTAGGGTATGATCATCCTCTTCTAGTTATATCTTTACACTCTTGACGTCGTGTATCTAATTATTGTAGTTTATATGCTATGAGGGCCCTCGTTAATGGTCGGTAACAACCGAATGATGGTATATTTAGTACCATCTAGTTGTAGGGGTGGGCCGGTCTTGTGTTGGTAGAGGATCCTTTGTGACGGTCCTCGGTACATTCTTCTAGAGATGTACTGCTAGAAGGTAGTCCCTTCACTTGGTCATTTGTATGGAAATCCAAACTCCACTACGTACCTGCCATTTTGATTGTATTATCCATTTTGGGCTATATGCTTGAATTTAATAATGTAACAATTTTGGCTATGATTAGTATTATTTGTATACTAGACACTGGTATAATATCAGATATTTGATATGAAAGGTTTTAGTTATCGTAAGGTAAAAACATGTCTGTGTTTATATGTGGACTTGTCTTACGAGATACTCTTGTTGATAAAGGAAAAGTTTGGTAATTTAGTAAATTCAGTTGAGTGTGTTTCTCGTGCTGGTTTACCAAACTAATCCTGGTGTTCTTCCCTTTCAATGCTCGGGTCAGACCAAGTGTATTTATAGGTTCAGATTGGTGCTTTTGGAGCTACAGCAGGCGAGCTGGAGATCTTCATATTCATATACGCTTTATCTATTTTGTTTATTGATTATCCGCTGCATTGCTTAGTTGTTGTTTACTATCGGTATTATGAGGGCATGTTATTATAACTGTCCAAGTTGATAATGTGTGATTGATTGTTGAACTCTGATTGATGTATGTATATACAGTTTATGTTTTGTAAAGATCATTGTATAATATTATATGTTTTACACTGCGATGTGGGATTCTGTATTGTTCTGTTTGGTTCTATTATCTCTCTTTCTTCTCTTCTCTTATTCTCTCTTCTTTTCTTTCTCTTTACTTTCCATCAGTCTATGCTTTTTGGGTCGGACATGTGTGGTTTATTGTCGATTCAAAGGGGACAGATTTACGGTTCGTCACATTTGGTATCAGTTCTTAGATTTTGTATATTCCTACGCTTTGATGTGTACTGAGTATAGATAGGGACAGTAGTACCCTAGATTGAGTTTGAGTGTATTATATATATGAGCGCGTATTTGATAGTGATTATAAAATGTTTTATATTGTGTTTATTTGTCCGTTGCTGTTTGTGAATTTTGGCCAGTATGTGGGACGCCATATTATCGACAGGGATTTCCAAACACTTAAACGAGGCAAGTCGATATGGTATCATTTTAAATTGGGTAAATGAAATAATTTTACCTCTATTATATTTTATACATAAAGGAAGCAATTTTTTAGAATTATTAAAGTGTATATAAATTGATTGTTTGGTTGTTTGGAAATGTAAATATATATAAATTAATAAAACCGTTTGAATAATCTAAATAAAGCAACAATAGTAAAAGAATAAATTATATAAGCAAATAAATTATAAAGTATGGAATTATAATTAATATGATTTATAAATTTGAAATAATCTTATGTATAAGAAGTGAAACTATATGAATATATTTATAAGTACGAGTTATAAAAAAATGAATTTAAACTAAGAATTTTTAATTTTTAATTCCATTGATTTTGAATGTTTTTTTTTCAAAGTAAAGAGATTATATTATTATAAATCTAGATAAGATAAATAAATTTGAAATGAGTCTTATGAGTGAAGTAAAATTTTGAAATTATATAAGTATGAATGTATAAATGTGATTTATGGATAAAAAGGAATTTTTAAAAGAATTAAGCACTGAATTCATTACCGTTGCTGGGAAATAGTAAGGGCGATAACAACAACATTATCAGTATCATTTCCAAGTTTCCGTGTGATTGATATAGCAATAGTAAATTGAAAATTAAAGTTTTGGTTTAATAAACAAAATTGAATTTAAAATCTAAGTTGAAACTAATAAATATAGTGAAATGAATTTGGACTTATAATATGAAATAAAGATTTTTAGCTTTAGTAAAGTTGAAATAAATTGAGTTAGCATAATAAAATATATGATTTGAAATTTAACTAAAGAAAAGTTAAATAAATTGAACTGTATTTAAACTAGATTAGATAAATTATTGAAATGGAAATTAAACTTTTAAGTGATTATATAATATGAATTTGGAAGTTTAGATAATTAAGTTGTATAACTTAGAAAATGGGAAAATGTAAGTAAAACCAATTTAATATGGTTAAACAATTTTGTTGAGCAAAATAAAATTTGAATTTGAACAAGTGATATGAAATTTGACTTAAGTAAAGTTAAATAAAATAAGATTTGAATTAAATTAATAGTGAACTTAAGTGGTATAGTGGAAGTAAATGCAAGTGAGAGTGAAAATGAAATTTAACTTAAGTAATGTTGAATCAAGTTGATTTTGATAAATAAAATGAATTATCAATCGAATGTAAACGAATTGAGATGAAATAGTGGATGTGAGTGTTAATTCATTTAAAGCTAATTCAATGGGTTAAACTAAATTAAATGTAAGCGAAGGAAATAAATATGGTAATGTTGGATATGCATTGGTTGTTAGATGGTTGTTAGTTGATTGTATAGAAATTCATTAAGTGTTAATGAAATTGATTAATCAAATTAAAAGCTAAATAATTGAATTTAAATTGGAAGTAAGTGAAATCTAAATAGAATTGAATTTGATTTGATTTGGAAGCGAATACTTTTGAATATGAGTTAGTGAACATAAACTAATTGAATTCAAGTAAATGAATGTTAGTAAAAATCCAATGTAAATGAATCAAATGTGAATAAATTGGAAACCAATTCAACGAATATTAATAAGAAGTGAATTTATATTGATTTGGTTATGGATTGTGTGGATAGGTATTGCTTTATTGGATGTTTGTTGGATGATGATTGTTTGATGATTGAATTTCTTGCTTGTGTTGCATGTGCTATATTCGCATATATAGTTGTTGTATTAGTATATGTTGTATATTGATATTACTTTCATATATACATGTTTCCCATTGTTTATTGAGTATTTAGTAGGTGTGGATAGCGTATGCTTCGCATTTAGAGCTCGCTTTTATGCTATATTAGCCGTATATGCTCGCTAATAATATATAAGGTACATATCTCGGATTACATATCATACTTTTACACTTTTTTCCCTACAAGATGTCTCATCCTCGAAGATGACATGTATATTTGTGATATATGTATGTTGTGATCCTACTACGATCAAGCCACAAAAAGGAGACGTCGGTGATTTTTTTTTGAAAATTAAAGGCGTTAGAAAATTTTCAAGAAAATTGGAAAAACAATTTGATAACTAAAATTTTGATATTGAGTTAAAGTTAAACGACAATAGTTAGTTTTGAAAAGATAGTTATGAATGAATTTGAAAACTTAGAAAAGTTTTTGTAAGAAGTTTAACAAAATGATATTGGAAAAGTTAAAATGTTTAAGTGATTTTGGTAAACCAGCCTGAACGATTTGTTTTTGAAAAATTAATGGATTTTATGGTTTTTTCTTACTTGGTAATTTCAAGGACGAAATTTTTTTAAGTAGGGGAGAATGTAACGACCTAGAATTTCAGTCATTCGATATTCATATATTTAACTGATTTTAATGTTCACAAGTAAGTTTTGTAAGCTGAATAAATTATACTTTGAAACACAAGGATTTAATTGGATTATTAAAATTGTGTAAACAATTGGAATTTGAATTTAATGTGAATAAAAATGATTTATAAAGTTGTATTAAATCCTATTTGAATTAGAATGATGTTAGATAACTTTTAAAATTGAATTAAAAGTTAAATTGTAGAAGATGAATATTTTAATATTTAATTGACGTGTAAAAATAGTCATATTTCAAACAGTCTCGGATTTCGATGAAACCAATTGCATTAGATCTGTAATGTTATATTATTGTAAAATTTCAAAATTTCGTGTCAATTAGATTTATGGTTTGTTCGGAGCAAGCTTAAACGCGTAGAAATTTGTTTAAGCGAATTTTAAATTTAAATAAGTCGATTTTAAAACTTACCTTCCAAATACGATCGAATTGACTTTCGATATATATTCCATTGTGTTCGGAATAGGGGTAAAACATTATAAATGCTAGGCGACACACTTCATTTCAAGTTCGAGAAATTTCTGGGTGAATAATGTCGTGAAATTTCTATAAAAGGGAATTATAATCTTCATTTGCATCAAAATCCTAGCTAGGTTTTCACAGTCGCCACATATACAATCAATGGCAAAAAACTTCGAATCTTTCTCCTCCAATATCTTTCAATCCATAAATCTATACGAGAAACTTTCAACGTGGAAGTTATAGAGCATCACGTGATCTACAAATCTAACGGCTATGATCGTTAATAGTCAGGTAATTCGACGACAAATTGTTCGTGAAGGCTGGCGTTTCATTTGCGTTTTTTGAGGCCTAGAAGCAATCGAGCTTGTCCCTATTTTGGAGGATAGGGTGTCTCACGTAGGCGGTCGTGGTGGTAGGCCTGATCGTCGTCAAAGTGGAGGAGTGTGGCGCGATGATTCAATGATAACGGCGGCTTTGGGTTTTGATACGCTGTGATAACCTGGACGAAGAAGAAAGCAAAACAGCGGACTTGATCTAAGGTTAGGAAATCGATGGCCTGGATTGATGCAAGGTTAAAAAATACATATAAAATTTATAAATTAATTATCTTTAAATTGTATAAACTTCTAAACGTTGTAGCTTTGTCATACGAGGTCCATTTTTGACAAAACAAATTGTGTTGTGTCCGTATTGACGAGCACTACATTTTAGAGCTGTTTTGGAGTTGATTGGAGCTAGTTTAAATTTTGGGTAAAATTAAACGCTTGTTTAATTTCATTCGGAATAAAACACTACAACTGTTATTGGAACCAATATGAGTACAGCTCACTCTTTCTGACTCACTGATATTTTTATATAAGTGAGAATAAATTTATTTTATGATGATTGATGATTGTTTGGATGATATATTATATATTATCTATATATTGATTGGTTTGGATATATTTCTGCCTATTGAAGCAGATGAGACCGTATATGTTCTCGTGTATGAGTGGATGACCCTTTGTACGCAAGTCTGCCTCGAAGCGGACATTGTACATATATTCTAATATGTATATTTGGTGCAGGTAACAGGTTGGAGGGACCTAACTGGATTCCTCACCGATATTGGTTTTATTTACGGTTATTGATGTATATGCTGTTATCATATGATATAATATGTTTTGGATGTGAGGATTGGTGTGATTGATGTATTTGGTGCTGTTGTAGCATTAGACCTTTTTTTTGGAAAATAAAAATACTAAAGTGGTGATTTCAAATTAAAATGGATTTTAAAGTGATTTTGAAATTAGATGTTTTATTGAGTTTTAAATTGTTAAAGGAATTGATTTATTTTAAATAAATAATTGTTATAATATTTATGTTGTAAAAATTATGATTTTTGTGAAATAGAATCAAAATGAGATTTTTGAAATATGGAGTTATTTATTTTGTAAAATAGTTTAAATTGGTATTTTTGAATTATTATAAATGGTTTTACATATAAGATTTATAAAATTGATATTTTATAAACCAAAATGATGGAATTGTAAAGGATTTTTATAAATGTTAAAATGGAGTTATAAATGGATTCTATGAGTAAATAAGATTTATAGATTTATAATTTGTGAAGTTATAAATGAATGGATTTGTAAATAAAGAGAATTATAAGTAAATTAACTTATAAATTGGATTTTTGGCATATAAATGAGATAAATGAAATTGGTTAATAAAATGTATTTTATAAGTTGAAGTGTTATAAAACAATAAATGTGATTTGTAAACGTTGTTTTATAAATCTGAAATCAATGGAATTTGATACGTTAAATATAGAGGATTATTAAAGGAATTATATCCACGATTTTTCACAGTGGATAATCCTTTAATTTAAATTTTCAATAGTGATGAATTTGATAAAGGCATTATATCCATGATTTTAAACAGTGGACTATACTTTAATAAATATGTAGAAATATTGGATTTGGTAAATGAATTATATTCATGATTTTGGACAGTGGATAATCTTTTAAATTAAAACAAATGTTTTGAAAAGTGATCTTTTAAATGGAGTTAAATGGTTTAATGATGTTTTAAAATGTGTTAAGTATTGAAACCATAGATTTCAACATTTACTGTTGAAATAGACATTTTCGAGAAGTACAGGAAATGATGGACTATAATACTATTGTTATATTAGATGATTTCCGAAAGGAAATGTTTGTATAGTATACGGGATTTATATATCTATCTAATTTTCGAATCCCTATACTAGTGATTTTGGGTTGTCGTAATGATGTTTTACGCAATATTCGTTTTGACCCAAATAAAGATGTTTAAGAGATTGTTTTCCTTAAATAATAAAATATATACTTAAACATGATTTAAGTATATGAAATATTTTCTAAGTGTTGAAAATAAATAGATTGTGAATTACTTATTATTGAATAAGTGTTTGTAAATGTTTTCCAATAATGAAATGTTGAAATGTTTTGAGATTATATCTTTTGAGCGATAATCTATAGTGAATATTTGGCAAATGATTTAATTAATAAAGATTAATTAAAAGGGCCTAGTGGTTGTATATTGTGCTAAATATTTGTTTGTTTGTTTTGATTGTTAAATAACCGACTATCAAATTTGGCCATTTTAGTTCCTCGACTTGATGTGGGAACTATTTAGTCGTACACTTAATATGTAGCCTTCTGTATAGGCTTGATTATCATTTGTGTTGAGGATGTTGATTCATATAGTGCGGAGTATTGCTCCAATCTATTGAGCTTCCTTCTTGGCCCGAAGAATAGCAAGCTAAAAGTTGGAGACGTGATAAGTCTACGAGAGTTAGTTTCTGTATGAGGTTGAGAAACACTTTTGCGTTGTTGGTGCGAAGAGACCGGGATCAGATTTATCTAAAAACTACTTCGGACCAATGTATATGCGACGATTGTACAGGTTGCTTGTGATGATATTTATATTTAGGATTTTTATTGTGGGGGACTGCTTGTTGATTGTTTGGGGTTAAAATCACAATATACATATAGCAGCAGTGGTCTCTTCGTCATGAAATATCCAATGCAAGGACTATTCCCCACTAATCTTAGGTATTTTCCGACAGGATGTGGTAGGAAAGTACCTTCAGTTTTTCCTGTTCCTGGACAACTTGTATGGATGCTTGTATGACATTGCATTTCTATAGATTACGTACATTGGTTATTACAAACGTACATCAGTGGTGGTGGAGAAGGCAACCTCTCTTACCTTAACACCCTCCTTGAGACGTATGAGCTTAAGGGTTTTATTTTTGTGGTAGGTATTAGTAGTCAATGGAAATGGCTGTATGGCATCTAAAGTGATGTGATATGTGATTGTGAAGGGTAATCGTTACCTCAGGCCTCATCAACCGGAAATGACCAAAAGAGGGTTAGATTAAGCAAGGCTAAGTCGGTCACTCCCATTAGGGTATGATCATTCTGTTCAAGATATATCTTTACACGCTATGATGTCGTGTGTCTGATTATTGTGGTTTGTATGCTATGAGGGCACTTGTTAAAGGTCGGTAACGACCGGAGGATGATATATTTGGTACCATCTAGTTATAGAGGTGGGCCGGTCTTCTGTTGGTAAAGAATCCTTTATGATGGTCCTCGATACATTCTTCTAGAGATGTAATGTCGGAAGGTAGTCCCTTTACCCGGTCATTTGTATGGAAATCCAAACTCCACTACGTACCTGTCATTTTGATGATATTACCTATTTTGGGCTATATGCTAGAATTTAATCAATGTAACCATTTTGGCTATGATTAATATTATTTGTATACTAGACGCTAGTATAATATCAAATGACTTGATATGAAAGGTTTTAGTTATCCTAAGGTAAAAACATGTCTGTGTTTATGCATGGAGTTGTCTTACGAGATACTCTTGTTTTGATAAAGGAAATTTTTGGTCATTTAATAAACTCAGTTAAGTGTGTCTCTCACGTTGGTCTACAGTGTTCTTCCCTTTCAATGCTCAGGTCGGACCGAATATATTTACAAGTTCAGATTTGGTGCTTTTGGAGCTTCAGCAGGCGAGCTGGGTATCTTCATATTCGTATATGTGTATCTGTTTTTTTATTGATTATTCGCTACATTGTTTAGTTGTTGTTTATTATCGGCAATTGTGACGATAGTTATTATAGATGTCCAGGCTAATAATATGTGATTGATTGTTGAACTTTGATTGATGTATGTATATACAATTTATGTTATGTTTTACGCTGCGATGTGAGATTCTGTATTGTTCTATTTGGTTCTATCTTCTCTCTTTCTTCTCTTCTCGTCTTCTCTCTTCTTTGCTTTCTATTGACTTTCCATCAATCTGTGCTTTTTGGGTCGGACACGTGTAGTTTATTGTTGATTCAAAGGGTACAGATTTATTGTTCGTCACATGAGCGCTCTTGACTCTATTGAAAGAGATAGGTATGGTTATCCACCTTGTGTTGCAATGTTGTTGCAAGTAAGAAGAGGCATGAGCTTTTGACTATGACAATTGGTAGATCTTTGGGGTTTCGAAGGTATTGACACGCTGAATGTTTTAAAGCAGAAGGCAATTGTCGAAGACAAACTTGCTGATTGATGTGGAACCCCTTCTTATGGTATATGAGATTACCATATTGAACTTTAGTAAGCTTTTCTTTGTTTGGTGTGAAAGGTTTCGACCGATTCAAAAGGATTAGCTATGCTTTCGAAGGTGTTGCTCTAACAAAACATCTTTTTGTGGAATGTGAACGAAGGAGAAACCTCCAGTTTTGAAAGGTTTGGCACGCATGTTAGTGGCTGTAATTTGCTGCTTTTGAAAGGTGTTTCTCAACTTATTCGAAACATCTTCATGTAGTGGAAGAATGTGTTTCTAAAGGAAGCACTAAAAGTGAAAGGATTCTTCCATCCCTTTCAACCCATTCGAAAGCTTATAGCACACTTAATCTTTGCCGTAGTATCCCTACGACTCATTCAAAAGGATTTGTTTATGCTATCATCTTTTGTAACTTCTTCTCTTCTACTCTTCTTGGCTTCGACAAGGTTGAAATGTGAATTGGTGGTTACACTTGGCCCACCTTGATGCTCTTGACTTTACAAGTAGATAGATCTTGACCATTTATTTTAAATTTGATCGGGTGACTTTCTTTGCATCTGTCACTTTTATAAATCATGCTCTCTTCTTCTCCTTTTCATTTACCTACCATTGAAAGCTCATAGAAAAAATAAAAATTACAATATCCTTGTAAATCCTTATTTTTATTCAACACAATTTTGGATCTAAGGTATGTGCTTGTTGTTTTATCCCAAAAGTTAATTTATTCCATTCGATATCAATTTTTAAGTTTATAGGTCTAAATCTATATTTCTGTTTTGAGTTCAATAAGATAATTGGATTTTTCGTTCGTATAAAATTATTCTTGGATTCAATTTGTTGTGTTAATTTCGATTTAGAATTCAAATTCAATCGGGTTTGGCGACTGTTCGTTATTATTGCATATGAACACATGGTCAAACTTTATTGCGCTTAATTCATTTTTTTTAAGCTTGAATTTGGGGTTTTAATTATCATTGGTCCTAAATTCACGCTCGAATCAATCGAGTTGTTAACCTTTTGAAGTATCGAGTTAAAACTGAATTGGCAAGGAAGACACTTTTCTAGTGGCTTCAAAGGGACGTTCCAACCCCTTTTTTCGACCTTTCCAAAATGGTTTGAGGGGTCAGTTTTACTTTACTATTTTGACCTCTTTAGAAGGTGTCGAAAGGAGGTCACATTTTCACCTTTAAATGAATCCTTTCGAAAGAGTTGATGTAATCGATAAGAAGCATACTTCTTTGAAAGAAAGAGTATGTTTCGACATTCTTTTGATACCTTTTGAAGAAATCGCCTTATTGTGTCACATAATACATACTTACGAAAGCCCAACTTTCATTTTAAAGGATTCAAAACCTAATGTATATAAAATTGAATTTGATCTGTCATTAGATTCATGTCTAACTTTAATTTATTTTAGAAGATGTCGAGAGCTAGTAATTCATTCTTCTCACATTGAACTAGATTGAGGAAAACATATTTTGTTTAAGTTGAAAATTGAATCAAACCTTTCGACTTGATCGAAACTTACTATATCGAATCAAATTTAGTTTGATATGCTTTCGAAACCATACACCTCTTTTCGACTTACTCGAATCCATTATAGTTAGCTGAGATTTGACCATCATTTTCCACAAACACTATCACAACATCCCAAAGCCCTTTCATTTGTGTTGATATTACTTAAACCCAAGTCTTTTGACTTAATTGGTATATATGGTTTCAACAACTTATCTATTCTTTGAGTAAAACAAAATTCGTAACAAAATTCTTGGGTTTTGGCATTGTTGAAAGATTTATTTGTCCTGTTTGTGAAATATTGTTAGCATATATTTATATTTAAATTGGTTGTATATACTTTGACTATGCTTTCTAGTTGTAAAATCTCCTTTGGGCTTTCGACATTGCCGAAGGGTGTTTGTGGGTGTTCCCATTCCATTTTCCCCTTCGACAATATTGAAGCTCAACGAATTTCATTTCCTAAACCGACTTTAACATTCTTTCAAGGATATGTAATTACATATTTCGTTTGATATTTGAATCATTGTAATAGGTTTTCAACATCCATGAAAAATGTTAATAATAGAAAAAATTATAACTTTTACTGAAATGATTTCACGTGACAGGATCATGGGTGTGAAAAAGGTTTCCTAGAATCTTGAAAAGATACAGTACCAGTGGTAGAATCTCCTTCAAAGAAGGTTGAGGCCATTTCCCAACATTCTATAATATCTTTCTAGGATGAGGTTGACGCCATTCTAGACGACTTTGGCATCACTGGGGTAAAAGCCATTCCCCCAAGTGATAGCGTCAAAATCCTCCCAAAAGATATTTTTCCTACACTGCCATTCATATTTGGCATGGTGGCTTCCTGCCTTTCCTAGATTTTTTTATACATGTTCTTGACTCACCTAGGCATTGCACCGATCAAGTTATCTCCCAATGTATACAAATATCTTCTCTCTTTGGAACTTATGGCTCTGGAGTTGGGCATTCCGTCATTAAATGCTGAAGTTCTTAACTATATAGTTCGAACTAGTCACACTTAGCAATCTGAACAGCCAAACTTTTAGAGCTAACACCCCCAAAAAGCTAATCTCAAATGGGGTGAATAAGTTTAGAACTTAGGAGACGTGATTCTTCTTCGTCAAATGCTTTCCAAATATCAGCGGAGCCCTTTCTTCTCCTCATAAGTTGATCATAGCCTTTATCTTTATTAGGTTACTTTATTTTGCTAATCTAAGCTTCTTTGTCAGGTCCTTCTGCTAAAGATCTCAATGATAAAGATAATAAAACCACAAGCTAGTTATTGCTGCTTCAAGTAGCATCAAAAATAAGCTTACACTGTTGACTACATCAAATTTGCGAAAACATTCTCTTCTCCCTACGAATCAGAGAATCCATGGTCAACCTTACTTGTTCAACAAACTTCTCAGAGTAAACGTTTCTTGTCTTTGGGTGACTCCAAGAAGTTCTCCCCTACGTCTCCAATTTTCCCAGATCACTTTAGTAAGCTTAGATATAGTACTTGTAGCTTGTTGTTATGTTACTTATTATGTTTCTTCACTGACTTGCAGTTTTTTTATTTAATTTTTATAAACTGCCCTTTAGGTCGAATCAATCATCAACGATCTAGTTCTCTCAACTTCCACATCTAGTGCATCATCCTTGAATCAGGCCATCGCTAGATCGAAGATGATTGCTAAAAGAAAATAAGGCAAGGTGGTTGTAGTGGGCCCATCTCTTAAGAAGGCTAAGATTGTTGAAGTTCCAGATTTTCCATCGCTAGAAGAGGGTGAGACTGTCGATGTAGGAAAAAATTTAGAGAGTTCTATTGCTGAAGCTTCTCTCGATTTATCCAAAATAGCTCCCTCAAAGAACAATCTCCTATCTCGCATCATCGTTTCCTACTCTCCTCACGTTATTAAGCAGATGCGAAAGGATATGGGAAATTCAACTCCCTTATAGGAGTTGAACCCTTCTAGACCCACTTCATCGGTGCCTTCACGTAATTTTGAAAAAATAGTTCAATCTATCCTGAACTCTTCATCCATTTCTTCTATTCACTTGCTTTCTTCCGTTCCTAACTGGTAGGTCACTGTAGATCTCTAATAGAGCGACAACTTCCGGTACATTTCATATCGTTCAACCTTCTTATTATCATTTCTCTCCGGATGCTAACTTATGTTATAATTTTCCATTCAGATTACCAAAAGTTCGCTTTCTCTTCAAGAGAACACATCAAAATTTTCTGCTGAGACATTAAGACTTTAAGAAGAAATATCATCTTTGAACAGTCAGATTTTCTCCCAATATGCTGACAAAATCAATGCTGTGAAGGAACAAGAAAGATTGGGAGCCTCTCTCGCTCAAGCAGAATCTATTATTTCTGAAGAGTGGTGTAAAGACCCGCAAATCCGTACTCCTCGAATAGACACTAATCTCCAGTGATTAACTCAAGATGAACGGAAACACGAACCCTTAGGGTTTTAAGAAAAAGAAAGAGGTAGAAGAAGAGAGAAAAGGATAGAACGGAACAGAAAACAACAACAGAATATCAGAATCTCACAATTCGTAGCGGAACAACATATAATAAATAAATAAATAATTTTCAAAACAAAGAACTATATCAGTTATTACATTACATTACATCATCAGAGTGTACAACAACAAACAACATCAACAGCGGAAAAGAAATATTATATACTAGTGAATACGCCATGCATCCATCTTGCCTCCAGCAACTCCTGAATTCCAGAATATCCTGATAAACCTTACTCCTAACTGCCCGTGTGGAAATTGGTGGGCACTCAGAGTTTAGGAAGGAAAACAATAAACTCCGAGTCAGTCATGTGACTGGTGTGAGAACTTAAAAACAGTTATTTATCTTTAAAACAAAGAATAGGGTAATTTTAAAATAGATTCGCAATGCTTTTAAAAAAAATGAGACTACCATAAGGCCTCCCGCACACACACACAATGCAAACGCAGAATCGGAGGAGATTTCTCCTTATGATAGTCAAAAATGCTTGATACGCATTAAAAGAATCATTTGATATTATTACTAGTGCATAGTGTAGAAAACATTTCGAAAGTAAAGATATAAATCTTAGCCAGCATAGGCATTTCGCACTTATGCCTACTATAGCTACCATCCAAACAGTGGGGCGCCACCATAAGTGAATGATAGCTTCTACAACTAAAACCGTACAAGATCGTATTGTTTCTTTGGATTTCCATCAAATGGTCAGGCCAAGGAACTTCCCATTGCCACATGGAAACGCCTCTGGAATGACGTCCCGAGAACCTAACCGGATCTCTGCCAACACAAGGCCGGGTTACCTTTCAAACTAGGTAACTACTGACACGAATATGCCATTCCCCGATCATAACCGATCTATCCGAGGATCCTCGATTTCCAACAACCACAAAATTTGCAGCAACAACATAGGTTAAATACCTGGGCTCCATACCATGATACCACCTCTATCCAGAAGGAATGACATACACTAAAGGGGCGCTACCCCCTAATAACCTTGCCGCATCCTTCCTGTTTTGACCATTTTCGGGGTGTGAGGTCCGACGAAGTCTCGTCCACAAAGCCACACTTTATACAAAAGCTGTGCTTTGGGTCAACAAATGATCAAAGTAATGATCACCAAGATAAATGATCAAACAAATGATCATATCACAAATGATCAAACAATGATCATTTCACAGCAACACTCAGCATGTCACATTACCAAATTGGGAGTATATCACTAATAACCTTCAACTACATAACCTCTGAGCTCGTACGTCTCAGAGAAGGGTGTTAAGCTAAGAGAATAAATTCTCCGCCACCAACAGAAACATATTTGAAAGAAATCAGCTTTATATCTCAACTTGTAATGTCAGACATACAATCCATACAAGTCTGTTCCGGGCTCGAACAGAACCGAAGGCACTTACAAAGAAGTCCTTGCATTCCGGATAAATTCTAATCACGTCCGGACTTCCCGTCACTAAGGGTGATAAAACCTATATATCGGAGATCAGCCGATGCAGAGTAACTCAACGGTAATCCTTCCGTTTTCAAAAATATCCGGTCTTCAAAACCGGTCATCAAATGCAATCCATTACGACGTATCACATATTCGGAATGAGTTATACGACCCCAAGGTCCTTTCCCGGCTAACCCGAATAGTGAGCGCTTATTTTAAAAATAAGTGTGGCATTCAAATTCAAGCAAATCACAACAAATACCTATTTAAAGGTAAATATTAATAGTCGGTTATTTAACTATCAATAGAGATGTGCAACATCACCAGATTCCAAATAATTTTCCAAATTATTTATTTTCCAAAAAATATATCTTTACAAGATATAAATTTCCACACTTTAACCATTTGAAACAAATTTTCAAATCACTTTTCAATCCTTTATCACTTTTGAAAACAAATTTCAATCATTTTCCTTACTCGGAAATACTTTCATTTCAAACTGGTTCATTTAAACAAATTAAATAAATCTTTACCAATTTACTTTATTTTTACGTTCCAAATCCGTAAATTTATTCCCACACTTCAAAAATAAATCAACTTTTATTTTTAAACAAATTTCCATTTTCATTTATAAATTCCATAGTGAATTTACAATTCCAAAATATCTATGGATATACAATTTCCAAATTGATTTCTAATATTCATTTTCCATTATCTTTAAAAGATAAATCTCAAAATATTCACTTCATATTGGAAAACACTTCCATACTTATTTAATAATAAGTAATTCACAAATCCATTTATTTTCAACACTTGGAAAACATTCAATATACTTAAATCGAAATTAAGTATAATTTCATTCTTTAAGGAAAACATTCACTTAAACACATTTATTTGGGCCAAAACGAATGTTGCGTAAAACATCGTTACGACGACTCGAAATCACTAGTATAGGGATTCGAAATTTAGATAGATGTATAAATCCCAATATTATATAAAACATTTCCTTTCGGAAACCATTTACTATAACAATAGTGTTATAGTCCACCATTTCCTTCTATTTCTCGAAAACGTCTATTTCAACAATAAATGTTGAAATCTATGTATTCGATTCATAATACATTTTAAAACATCATTAAACGATTAACTTCATTTTATAATATTCATCTTCCCAAGCATATCCATTTTATTTGATAATATATTCACTTTCCAAAATCGTGAATATACTTCCTTAACCAATTTCAACTTTCAATTTATCAAATTCCATTGATTTCGAATTTATAAACAATGCCTATAAATTCCATTTCTATTTATAAGCTTCGATTTATAAATCTCCTTTATTAATCCAATTTAAGTTATATAACTCGATTATATGCCAAAAGTCCATATTATAAGTTAAATGCTTATAATCCATTTTATTTACAAAATCGTTCCTTTAAAACTTCACAAAATATAAATCTTATTACTTATAAGATTTCAATTATAACCCTATTTTCAACATTAATAGAACTCCTTTTAAAATTCTATTATTTCGATTTATAAAATATATATTTTATAAATCTCAACTATAAATTATTTTTGCTTCATCAAAGATTTCAATTTAAATGCAAAAATCTGATTTATAATTTAATTCCTTAATATCTTTTGTCTTACAACATCTATTCATTTTATAACTTCACAATTCATAAATCTATAAATTTTCATTCACTTATGAATCCATTTATACTTCATTTTAACACATATAAAAACTCGTTTTATAATTCCAATATTTTTAATTTTAAAATATCGAATTTATACATCTTTCATATAACCCATTTTAAAACAATTCAAAAAATCCCAATTTAACTATTTTATAAATCTATTAACTACTTATCTCAAAAATCACCTTTTGGTTATATTTCACAAAAATCTTAATTTTTATAACATAAAAATTTATAACGTTTTAATTATTTAAAATAAATCAATTCAAAAATTCAATAAAGCGTATACTTTCAAAAATCACTTTAAAAATTCTTTTAAAAACCAAAATCATTACTTTAAAACTTCAAAAATTAATCCAATGATGCAACACACGAAATAATCAATCACGGCATCCAAACATCATATATCATCATATGATAATCAACAATATCACAATATATGTAAATAAATAAATACGGTTGAGGAATCCAGTTGGATCCCTCCAACCTATTTCCCTGCATCCACAGATGTTAGATATCGCGGTATATGGGATTTATAAAATATTATCCGCTTAATAGACGGCGCAATAGGGTCTCATCCGCTATACAATGCGGGAAATCAATCAACTGCAATATATACATATGCCAATATATATATTGCTATATATAGATATATCCTACTATATCTAATATCACAGCCAAACAGAAATCAATAACTGCAATCCAAATTTTTAATTTGAGTGAGAAGATCTCACCTTTATTTCCGTTTGCAATCCACTTCCAATTCAACTTGTTTTCTTCACCATTTTAAACCTTGTATAAATATTTATACAATTCATTAATATTCGAATCAAGTGAACAATTAATTTCCATTTAATAGTTCTTTTTCTTTTTTTTTTCTTTTTTTTTGATTAGCTGATAATTCTTTTTAAACCAATTTTTAAACTCCAGATTAAATTTCTAAATTTATTTCCTTTTTGAAATAAATTCTTTTATCTCTTTCAAATATTTTAAAATACGTATTTGAAATAATCTCTTCAACTATTAAACAAAATTACTCGAAATTTCCTTAAAAAAAATATTTTGAACTAATCTAACAATTAATTTCTCTTTTTTTTTGATAACTTAAATTAACCAATGATTTTGTTTTAAACTAATTTTCTTCTTTTAATAAATTATTCTTAGTAACACAAAAATAAATTTAGATTTAATTAACTTGTGACTTGATTTTTTTACACTAATATTCTCTAACCATTTCTAAAACAATTAAATTAAACAATTTTTCTTCTTGATCATTATTTTCCTTTTAACCAAATTTCTGTTAAATAAATTTATTTAACTAAACATTTTACTTTCAAACTAACTTTCCTTTTACTGTAAATTAAAATCTCATTTACACATATATTTATTTTCTGTTTATAAATTTTTCATTTCCTTTCAAACAACTAAACAGACAGTTTTTAAAATATCTAAAACTTGTTAAAACCCTTTTAAAACTTTTCTCTGTTTTATACATTTTAAAACTTTACATATATTATATTTTTTTCTTCTTTATTTTCTGTATAGACATAAATATTTATTCAATTCAAATTAAAAACAATATACCTTGACTGTTTCCAGAATTCGCCTATCGTGCTTTGCCGGCCGACCACGCGATGCTCGCAAATCGCCGATCGCCGCTTTACTGAGTCACGACCACGCCCCATCATCGCGCGCACGCTCGCGTACCAGAACATGACGCAATCGACCCCAATCGCCATCGCCACCTCACGTCTCAGTGTCGTCGCCGCCTACTCGCGGCCAAGCCCTAGCCCAATCGCCCCGACCTTGGACCGCTGTCGCTCCTCGTCAATCACGAGGTTGCTTCGCCTCGTGCTCGCCGATGCCGCCGCCCCTCTGATTATTTTTTTGATTTTGAACCTCGAACTGTTGAGGTTTTTTTTTTTTGATTTGAAACGAGATTTCGTTTAAACTTAAGGAAGAGGGTCGAGAGAGAGAGGCCATTTATTTTCATTTTTTTTTCGTTCGATTTGGAACTGAGAAAGTTGCGTGATTCTTTTAAAAAGAGAGGGAGGGAGACAGAAGAACGTGAATTTAGGCTGAAAGGAAGGAGAACGTGTTTGGACGATTTTAGCCATAATTTTAGGCTTAATTTAAGTAGAGGAGCGTGGCTGATGTTTGACTAAATTTAAATTTAAATTTTAAATCGAATTTGATTTAATTTCAATGCGTTTATACATCGTATGCTCACACAACAACTCCGATCAATACGAAAATTGAAACCCGATAATAATTCAATATTACGGACCCAATGGAACTGGTTTCGTCGAATTCCGAGACTGTGCCTCGGAAGGCTATATTTAATTTCAATTTAAACGATATAAATTCAAAACCGATCAAATTACTTTCAAATTCAATTCCGAAGCTTCTATTATCTTTAGTATTATCAATATGGATTTTACAAGCCTTTGAAATATTTTTAACCAGCATAAAATTGAAGATTCAAATTCTTATTCAACTTTCAATAGATTAATTCTAAAATTTAATCGCCAAATTCATTCTGATAAGTTGAAATTTAAATCAAACCATCGTTCAAATATTTAAAATTAATTAAATATTTTCAATTTAAATTGTTCAAAATTCTGGGCCGTTTCAATTTAAATTTGATTTAATTGTGTGCATTTTACATTGAGAAATGCCTAGATTTGAGTTTTCCTTCGCTCGACCCTACTCTTATCAATAGATTTATAGACAAAGTCATAAAAATGAAGAAGGTAGCAGTGATGATGATGCCGATAATAATAATGATGATAATGAAGATAGAGGCTAGGCTTCAGGTGGTAACAGAGGTGATCACTCTGACATTCATGAAAAGATGGTGATGACATCATTGGGGCTTCAGAAAAATTCAACCCCGATCCGAGTACTCGTGAAGAAAGCCTACCTTAATCCCCGAGCCTTTTGACCTTCAAGAATCGACTGCTAATAACAACATTGAAAAACAAAGAGAGAAAAAGCAGGTCTCTTAAACTTCAGTTCCTGTTTCTTAAGTATGGCATTCCTTGTCAAAATGGCTTTCAATTCCAAGATAATAATAGTTGACATCTTTTATTTTAGATAAGAGGGAAACCTATCCAATTTTATAAAATAAAGCTTGAAAGAAAAGAAGAAAAAAATAAAAGCTTATATAAAAAGTTGGATAAGAAGCTAAAAGAACACAATACCCTCTCTGTCAAGTATCATAGACTTAACAAAAGTGCCACAATGTTTGCATCTTTCAAAGACAAGAAGCTGCCCCACGATCGAGGAGGGCATGCCTTCGATATGATAGATTAACTGAAGAGAATCGAGAATTAATTACACTCTTTTAGATGTTGGTTGAAGAGAGGGACATCCTTGCAGACTTCCTATACAAAGCCTATTACAGACATCCAACTATAGATTTTTCATACATGGGTGATTTTGGTGGGGGTCTACTTAGGTATTTACATAGGAGATATTTAGATAAATTTGGATTTGATCCGCACCCGAGGGCTTGCTGGGATTTACCCCAGGTCAAATCACTTTCCCATGAGTTGCTTCCTAAAAAAACTAAATATTATGAGGATAAATTTATTTCAGAGCTATTCAAAAAGTCAATTTTATATGAACCGGATGAACACTTATAATTTTGTAATAATACTGATTTGTAAATTTCCTATTCAAGCCTCTATTTATTCTTAATGCATCTCATTACATTTTTCTAAAGATGATTTAAGAAAATATGTGTGATTTAGAAGGGATTGTGTAGAAAAGACTTCGCTTTTGAAATCTTCAAAATTAGCCATATACTGCTTTCTAAAGACTTGTAGAGACATTACATGGAACATCCTCGCCTTTGTTTCGATTTTCTTGGCAAAGACAAAGAAAAACTTCTCAAGGAAATCTGAACATATCACACCAGATTAATATGTAGTCTGATAGTCCACCTGCCGCAGAATGGGATTATAGCAAATATCCTCTAGTGATTACCCCAGAAGGATTTAATGCTTATTTTGATTCAACAGTTACTCTTTCAACTAATTCCATAAATAAAGTCAAAAATGCAGTTTCTCAACTTTAAATGTACAATAAATATCCAATGAAATTGTACTTTTTGTTTCATTTATACTTAGATTGTAATCTTTTATTGTTATAATAAAAGAGATTAGTTATTTGAGTCTTGACTTTATTTTCTTTTTGTTTGTTTAAATAGGAGGTACAGTTATCCATCATATCACTCTTAATGGATTCCCTATCCTGTTTTATCACCATCAAAGATAGGCTGATTATAGATGTTGAAAGGAGAAACCTTCTTAAACATCCTCTTTCCGCTCATTTACAAGGAAAAACCAAAGCGCAAGAATGGCATAGAAAATGTTTTCTTTAGAAAAAAATCATTAGGGATTTTAATGATCAAATTACAAGTCTCGAAGCAGACATCAAGAACAAGGACGAAATGATTTCTCAATTAAAGCATCAAGTTAAATCAAACCCTTCGATTGACTTCGATCAAGACATGTCAAAGATTCTTCAATAGATACGTGATTTAGAGATAAAATTAAAAGATAGTCAAGCCCAGTGCAAATCCCTAGAGTTTATCATGGGGGACAACATTCAAAATATCAATTTTCCAACTTCTCTGATTGCTTCAGATGTTGTGAAATCGACTAGGTCCTCATCTTTAGCTATTCAAAAGTTTCCAGCTACGACTAACCCTCCACCTAGCTTAGATGAGAGCGCAGTGAGGGAATGGTGTAGGAGGGTCAAATTTGAAATGATGAAATACTTTGATGAACAAAGAAAGTGAAGTATTCTCAGCGAATAAGCAAGTATGTAGATAGGATTCAAGATCTCGAACATGATAGATATCTTCTTCGAAAGCATATTGCAGATTTAGAAAGGCAAAGAACCCTCAAAAGCGCTAATAAAGCTTCCAATCATGCTTTAAAGGCTCGCATTGATTCCATCGATGAAGCTGACGAAATAAGGAAGAAGGAAAAGAAGCCTAAAAAGATTCTTTACATAGCAATTCAGCGTATTTTTGATCCTTTGATTGCTTGAAATTTAAATGAGACTATTCAAGACTTGTAAATCATACATTTGTGTTGCATACTTGTAAATAATTTTGTAAATTATGTAAATATCACCTGTCTTGTAGTCCTTTCTTACAATTTTGTTTCCAAATCTGCTTACTGATAACTTACACTATGGTTTTTGTATTTGCTGGCGCTTTCAGTCTTCCTTTCTGACCTTATTTCCCTGAAAAGTATGAAGTACACAATATTCTTTATTATTAACTTGAAATCTATATATAACTTTATATAGATTATTGGTGGCGGTTAATAGTTCATTATGTAAACATATGTTAATATGTGAAAAGTAATTCTATAATCGAACATGGTTGAATGTCTTGAAACCCATCTTTGGTAATAATGAGAGCGAGCCAGGAATTCAACTTCAAGAACAGAGAACCATAAATTCAATTCTAGATTCAATTATAGATGTTTAGAAATTCATCTTCTGCGATAGCTAATAGAAAGTCAACAATAATCATGTTATAGAAATCATTGTCTGAAAGTTTTTCGTAGAAGTCCAGTGACCCTGATTTTGGCATTAGTAAAATAGATCTCGAGCTTAATAGAAGATTAGGAATTCATAGAAATCTCTACATCATTTGCTTTGGAACCCTAATTCGAGCATTAGTGGATGATAACCAAAAATTCATAATAATAGTCTCCATAATAGACATTAAGAGCCCATATTCTGGCGTTAATGAGTAAAGTCCAGTAATAGCCCTGAAATCTAAATTTTGGTATGATGAAAACCATAGATTATTAGTGAAGACAAGAAACCCTGATTCAGGTACTAATAAGTGAAATCCTAAACTTAATAATGGATGAACCGAAACCCAGATTCGGGTATTAATAAGTGAAGTTTAGAAATTCTTCTTTGGTAATTACATAGAGGCTATAGATTCTTATTTAAACTTTTTGTTCTATACTGCTCCTTGGATTTTGACTCTTTTGACATGTGTTAGCCTTCAGGTCTTGTTTGTTGTCTCTGTTTGATTTGCCACTTCTCGGGCTCGGACGTCTTAGTCCATTGTTTGATATGCCGCTTCTCAAGCTCGGACATCTTAGTCCATTGTTGTCTGATGCACTTGTTTAGCTTATCCACAAGCAGGACCCAGGGACTTATGCCACCTCCCTCCACGAGGCGCTCCAGCCAGGCTTTATAGGTGGGAACGAAGGCTTGTTTTGTGCCTTGGTCAGGCCATAGCATGGCGGGACTAAGGGCTTACTCCGTCCTCCCTCCAGGAGATGCCTTGACCTTTCTATAGCATGGCGCGATCAAGGGGTTTTCGATGTTTTAACCTGGCCATAGCGCGGCGCAGATAAAGGCTTATTCTAACCTCTATCCATGAGGCACCTTGGCCAAGCCGTAGCATGGCACGACCAATGGCTTGTCGAGGCTTTAACCTGGCCATAGCGTGGCACGGTTAAAGGCTTACTCTAACCTCTCTTCAGGCGATGCTTAGACCTTGCCAACTTGGCATGAACAAAGGCTTTGACCATTTATGGTAATGTCTAAGTGCAAGGAGAATTCTACTCCCAACCATGTAGATTTTTCTTAGTAAAATGGTTCTTTATTGAATCCAGTTAAGATCTCTTTATAAATTCATTGAATTTGCATTGTCTTAAGGAACTGATCACTATTCTTTCCAATGTCCTACATTGATTTGTCTCACGTCCATTCATTATATGGCGGTAACAATATGATCCTTCTTGATTCTTTTCATATTTAGGTTTTTTCTCCTATGATGGCCAATAATTGAGCTCTTCCTTGGTTAGGAAATAAACATTCTTGATTGATGTTGTCAAATTGCATTCCTTAGGGAGTCTTGACATGAAGTTTGTCTTTTAAGGATGGTTTCTAGATCTTTTATTACTTGGTTTGAAGCTTCACCCTTAATGACCAGTTTTCTTTTCAAAAACCTTTGAAGTTCATATGCAAGAAATACCCCACTTGTTTCTTGATGCCATTTATGTGCAAAGGTGTTGTGATGAGCCATTATTCCCTCTTCAAAGATTGTGCCTTTGGTGTAGAGTTGAATTGTTTTCCTCTTGATCAAATAAGTTAGCAATTTCATTGCTTATTCCTCTTACGACAAAGATAGCTGTAGGGCCAATGTGAAAAGGGTTTAAACTCCATTTATCTGGATCATAAGATTCAACTTTCTTTTTCTTTATGATCCTTAAAGCTTCCAATCTCAGCATTTGTTTCTCATGTAGTTTAGAATCATTAACTATTCTAAGGGAGAATCCAAACGGATGTGGCTCTGAGGATCCTTGTTCGGACCTTTTGATTTTTCTAAACATGATGATGTAAAGTCTAAAATAGGTAATCTTGGAATAAACTTGGGTTAAAGAAAAGTGGAGTTGTAAGTTCAACAAGTTCGAGGTTCAAGCTCTCCTTCTAGTGCCAAAAATGTTAATAAGAAAACTTATCAACACCCCAAAGCAGAGTCTAAAGTGTAAATGTCTCCCTTGAAACTCCTTTTTATCAGATAAAGATGGTTAAAACCTTATTTCTTCCTTAAAACCACCTTTCGAAACATGTTGTTTCAGTTAAAATTTCTTCTCTTCTACTCTTCTTGGCTTCGACAAGGTTAAAATGAGAATTGGTGGTAACACGCTTTTTATTTCGAATGAGATTTTATTATAAAGTTAATAATTTGTACTAAATTACATAATTTCCCCCAGTGCATACCTCTTACACTATCATTTTGGCCATGTGGTTGATGGTTAAGTGATATAGCGACAATGATGATGACTTAGTATGCGATTCGATTAGTATTATGCTCTTATAAAGTCGTTTGGTAGCGTCGAAACTAGATAACTAGAGTATTGTAATATACGATCACAAATGATGTTGCGTATATGGAGTAAGTCCATATCCCTTGGCTATGGCCATAGCATTTGAAATTTATTGAATATTTGTTGCATGTGGCATGGTTGTGTCAATCGCACCTATTGGGGGCATCGATTCGGAGACTCCTAGTTAGTAGAATGATGATAAACCTTATTCAACATTATAGTAAAGGTTATTGGCCTTGAGTTAATTGTCCTAAGTCCTTTTGGTAAAAAAACGATAATGGTGACGCACATATGTATCATTTTGAGCTCGGTACGATTATAGGTGGTGGACAATGTGGTAGAGCGCCATGTTATTGGTGTTACATTGATGACCATACTTAGCAGGTCTTGTCCTCACAAGAAGGCAAAGTCCCACTAGCTTAGCATGTAGCGATTATGTCATGCTTAGTTGCCATAGTGATTTGCTGTTATATACTTATCATGTATTATGTAGCGCTATAGTAGAATTGTGCTAACTTGTTGAATGCAGGTGAAGATGCAAGTTGAGGCTTGGTTTCATTACCTTATACAATGGTATTGTACACGATATGTTAGCGCATTAGTAATTATGTAGTTTTGTGATACTTATTTTGTAATAGATTTTATGTTTGACCCTCTTTATAATGTCTCTTTTCTTACCTGTTCCATAAATAGGTTGACTTAGAGAAAGGATTCTGCTAGTTGAAGGAATTTTTTAGAGATGTAGCCATTATCGCTATTCTTATATTTATTCATTGTATTAGGACTGTAGACATGTATGACTGTGTATTATAAGACAAGTTGTATATGGATTTGATGTACTATTTACGCCATGATATATTAGCGCATTGGTAATTATGTAGTATTGTGATACTTCTTTTATAACAAACTTTATGTTTGACCCTCTTTATATTGTCTCTTTCTTATCTATTCCATAAATAGGTAAACTTAGAGAAAGGATTTTGCTAGTTGGAGGAATGTTTTAGAGCCATAGCCATTGCCACTATTCTTATATCTATCCATTATATTCGGATTGTAGACATGTATGGCTGTATATATTATAAGACAACTTGTATATGGATGTGATGTCATTTACATCCTATTTTCTTTAGAGTATGATGTACTATGATATTGGATCTTATGTCATTTTTGTTTATATGATATGGATTTAGTTCTATACATGTGTATATTGATATAACATTCATTCTTTGCACCCTAAGATAATTAGTATGACAAATATTCTTTTTTTTTAAATACTACCTTATCGACCATCACTCATGATACTTATGAAGTCTGAGTGCCCTTGTACATGGATTATGGGTGTTATAAATGGCAAGTTATTATTAGAAATATAGTCAATATAGCTATTATTAGATCTATCTAGTATTTTATATTATATACATGTGAGACTATACATACACACACAAACACATACGAGACAAGTTGTATGTGTTATTTAGACTCTATTGTTTGTATTGTAATGTACTATGATGTTGGAAATTATGTAACGTTCATTTATATGAAATGCAATTAGCCCCGCACATGTTTATAGAGATACTATGTTTATTTTTTCGATGTGAAATAATTAATATATATTGAAATAAATATGCTATGTTTGTTTTAAGTACTACCTTATGAACCATCATCCGTGATACTTACAAAATTTGAATGCATCTTTTTAGGGAGTTACTGGTATCCCCTAGAGGAAATTATGTGATTTTACATGTTATCTTAACTATTTGATGAATCTTGTTCTGAATAGAAGTATGCTTTTTGGTTTTGTTTTCTATTATATATGTTTATTATATGTCATAAATAATGACTACGAGCCTTGAACATATGTAAAATATCTAAGTAGAGTATTGTATCAATTGCAATTGTGAATCAGTCATAACCATTAATATTGAATCGATTTAATAATAATACTCAAATTTAAAGGTTCCTAGTCAAATGCATCGAGTAAGGGGTATTGGTGAACTCGTTGAGACTAATGTATGTAATGTACTTCGAATGTTGGATGGTGAATTACTCATGACCATTAGGAGAACCAAGAGGTTATGTATTTTTTATCTTTGAAGGGTCAAAAAATTACTCAATTAAGAGTCTTTTATTGGTTAAATATATCTGAGTTAGAATATAGGATTTTATCGAGATGATGTACAGTATATTTTAGACTAGAGAATATCATGTAGCATAATGAGGAGGACATGTTTTGACTTTGGTCAATAAATGGAATCAAAACCATGCTACAACTCTTTTAGGTATATGCCAAACTGTTTAGAGTGAAAAACAATACCACAACGAATTTGTCTCTTCTGGTATAGGAGGTTTGAATCACTGTAATTGGAAGTCAACTCAAATTCAAAAACTTGTAGCTGCAGTATTATTGGTTATTTTATGATTATTATCATCTAAACCAACGATTTTGAAGTTGGTCATCGCTACTAACTATGGATATTATAAGAGTTTCCAACTATTGATGAAACTTTAGACATTTAAGTGATATGGTGATGATGAATGATAAATGCACACAAACATTATTTCTAAGAGTGTATGCTTAATTAGACTAAAATATGATATTCCTAGACTATCAATGAGCAACAAACTTATGCCATAATGCCACAATAATAAAGCGAAAATTGATATGGACTTTAATATCAATTTTTTTGACATTATTACTGGTCAAGTTCGCACCTACAAGTCACACAATGAAGATTGATTGAGCAAATTACAAAAAATACTAATTTATAAATGTTAAAAATTATATGGAGAAATTATTATATGTGGTATATTAATGTATTTGAGAGAATTAATATTATGGAGGGCTATAGATTAATTCAATAATATATATAAATATTGAACATTCCGAAAAATAAAATAGCTGAATAATATTTGAATAAAAAGAATGAACATTTCAATTTTTTATTAATGTAAGTCAGACCCCAATTTATAGAATACATATTGATGTATGTTTCTATTTATTAAGGCTCAGTCAGCTACTTATAGAGAGATAGAATAAATATAGGCACATTTTAGATTGGCTCTCCACTATTACATATAATAGTGCCTACATGAAACCCTAGCCATCACAATACTCATTTTTATCTCTCTCTCTCTCTCTTAAAATTAAACTCTCTATTGAGGCTTGCTAGCCGATAAGAAAAGCCTGCAACTTTACTTCAAGAAAGAGAAGATCTCTAAGGAAGAAACATAATCCATTTCGAGGTGTTAACGAACCATAAGAAGTTGGGCAATTCATCGGTAATCCAAACTCGCTTGAATATTACTTTATGATTTTGGCATTATAACTCATTATATAACAATGTATTCAAATCTAAAGTTTGTGCAAACTTGATTACAAAACAATGAATCAAAATCCATAATTTGTGCCTGTATGTATACATATATATAGTTTGTGTAAATATTTAAATATATATAAATATTAAGTTTGTGCAGAATTGGTTGTAAAATAATGAATTCAAATCTAAAATTGATGTAATCTTGCTTGTAAAAATTGATGAAAAAATAATGAATTCAAAGCACTAATATTGTTAACTTTATTATAAAATAATGAATTCAAATCTACAGTCTATATATGTGGGTTAATAAAAAACAAAATTTTATTTGATTTGGGATATGAGATTGTAAAACAAATTTTTAGCTCGAAATGTTCTCAAAACTAGTTTGTAGAATCATAGGAGTTAATATAAGACCTAAGATCTAATCATAAATTTAACATATATTTGAACATTTTTAATAGGTAATAAGTTTTTAATTAGTCAAACTATTATTTTATGAAGTGAAATTGAAATTTGAACATGCTAACATTTAATATGATTAGTAATTTACATTTATGTGTATATTTTAATTTTATTTTAAATTTATACGCTCACAGATGCACATATATTATTAATAAACATAAACACAATGTTGAAAATCATAAATATATATTAAGCTATATATGACATTTTAAAGTATATTCAAACACGCACGTACACACACATGCATGCGTAGGCGCACACACAAGCACGTGTGTGTGTATGCACGCGTAAATATATATAATTATATGCAAAACCACATGTGTGTGTGTGTATATTATCATAAATTCCAAGTTCTAGCAATACGTAATATATATAAAACATATGGCTATAAATCCTTATTAGTGTATTTGTATATATTCATGTATATTTAGGTTGACATATATTTATTGTCTTATCGCATATGTTATCCCATACATAACACTTCCCTAGACATTATATGCTCACATATACATGAACACATATACACTTTGATATATATATATACACACAAATATATATATATTTGTGTGTGTGTGCGTGTGTTAACATCAAATAGGTTTATATATGTTTTAAGAATTATTAGTAAAAGAAAATAACATAACCCTAATCATAAACTTCCAAATCCCTTTCAATGCATTAAATAATTTTAAAGCACAAATTTTGTATTGATCTGCCCTTCTTATTCCTAATGACACCACTTAATACCTCCATGGTATTCATGTGCCGATCATCTAGGTGTCCAAAAGACAAGTCATTCGGGTAAAAATAAAAGACAAGAAGAAAGAAATGCGGAATCTTACAATGCAAGGAAATAATCTATAATAAAATATAAGACAATATTCATATAGTCACTTCTAAAATGTAAGCATCAGAGTTACAACAGAACTAACTTCAGCCAGGGACAGTTATAACTGTCTGCCCTCACAATGCTGATAAATAATAGATACACACAACAAAAATAAAATAGCTAGATAATGTCGAAGCCACCTTCTCCATGCTCCTCTGAAATGCATCTGTAAGAACTTGGACTACTTGGCTAAGGAAAGAAAGAAAAAACATCCGAGTCAGAAATGGGTTCGGTGTGAGTAACTCCAAATAAATGAATTATTATACTTATAAAAGCCCTTTTAAAAATGAAGGTATCTTGTAAGACTATGTTGCACAAAAATACAGATGGTTTTTAACTTATGATAACCAAAACATTTCAAGTAGAAAATCTAGCGATATTATAATAATGTCCAGGATTTAAAATAAACGTATAACATAGCTGAAGTGATTGCATCTTGCATTTCAACACATTTGGGCATAACTAAGTCTATAAGGCACTTATTAGACAATGGACTCGAGTAATGACAAGGCTACTGTGATACCGCCTTTCATAGTACACCTCCAGAAAAATGTACCTAGGTCGCAAAATATGTTGCACTTCTACCCACACAGAGCCGGCCTACCCTTCCTGGATAGTACCGAATATGATCATCCTTGGTTGTGATCAAAAACTATACTGGGCCTGAAGCATACATCAAAAGGGATAATATCAATCTAGAACAGGGATGATCATATCTAATGGGAGCGACCCACAAGCGCTGCCTCATCTTCCCTGTTTTAGTCATTCCCAGGTTGTGAGGCTCGAGTCTACGATTACTTTTATATTGAAAATCCCACTTGGAATGCAAACATTGCCCTTTAAGCAACAATGCAATATCAGCATTCATCCATACTACTTTCTCAGGATATGAAAAAACCGAAGAAACTACTCCTACTACATCCTTTTTGGAATCTCCCATAGGATTAGTGGCGTGTAGCCCTTGCACTTCAAAGCTCTTCGTCTTCAATTCTAACATCTTCAAGATGTTTGGAATTCAAATGCTTACGTTGGTTCGAAATGGTTTTGGTATATGGTTAAGCGATCCCAGTCAACAATCGATAATTTCAAAACTGGTCAAGTCATCGGTAATGGACAAATCCACTATTTGGTGTAAGTGCAGATTTAAATATGAAAAATAATACATCCTATATCACCACTTCAAGATTTAAAATAGTACTATCCCTTGATGTAATTCCCCAAAATTTTGTAGAAAATTATTTTAATAAAATAATTCAGTTTTAAAAATATTTGGATTAAATATTGATGGAATTTCTGAATTTAATGATGTGCAAGGGTATGCGTGCATATGCACACCGGAAATGGAACAAGAAAGAATTTAAAATTTCTGAGAAAAAAAATGATGATAATAAAATAAATAAACAAAGAAGGAAAGCATTTCAAATATGATTTTGGAAATGTGAATTATTAACCCAATTAAATATTTTTATATTGGAATTAAATACTCTCTGTGAAATTTAAATATGTATACATATTGAAACTAAAAATATATTTATATACTGAAATTAAAAAAATAATATGAAACATATGTGTATGAATATTTTTACGGTGAAGCAACGAAGAATTAAATAAATACATACCTCTGTACACATACACATTTTCTTTGAGCAGGAATGTGTTAAAAATAAGCAATAGAAATAACGTTAAATTGGCATAAAACACAATACAAGTAAGCATGTGCGTGTAGGTAAAAATAGTAAAGGGGATTACCAGAAATGAACAAATGAAGTCACACTTTTAACATGACTTGAATAAGGGGAATGATATTCAAAAAAAAGAAATAAACATTTTCTGTAAAGCAAGAGTAGAAAGCAACTGACCTTAATCAACGTATGCAGCCGGGGTATTGGGATGAAAATGTAAAAATATAAAATGCTTGAGAATTAACCAGGACAAAAATGGAATTTTGTCTTGATAAAAACCCTAGTAAAAATATACATATAAATAAGCAGTTATAACCAGAGAAATCATCTTACCCGAGATACTTAAAAAAAGGAAGAAAACATTTAAAGGGAAGGAGAAATATTCAGGGGTTTTCTGGTTCAAACAAGAGGAAGAACTTAGGTGAGTAATCTCACTATATTCTTGGCATTAAGTCCTGATGTAAGGCAGCCAATCTTTTATATTTTGTTTGCATATTTTGGTTTTGTTGAAAACAGTTTTATTAGATAATCTTATGGAAGTTTTGGATGGTTTTTGATCTGTAAGATGTTTGTTATGGATGTGCATGCTACTATTTTATTATACTTTGAAAAGCTAAGGCACTAAATCCTGAAATCACGGGAAGAATACTCATAACTGATGTGGAGTTATGACATGAAAATCTCAACAAAAAAAATAGTATAAGTTGCATTATGCTTTGCATAAGTGTCGAGGCTTAAGGAGAAAAAAAGTATTAGGGGTGCAGTAGAGATTTCTAAGTGTTGAGTCCCTAATGAAACAGCAAAAATTCACAAGTCAAAAATTGTGATTCAGCTAGGTCTTGAATCTGGTTCAATCACAGTTACTTGTAAATCATAATGATGTAACATACCATGTCTCCATACTCAGTTGTAAATACTCTTTTATATGATTTAAAGTTAAGTCATCTGATGGCAATATTCTTTGAAAATGATCGTCTGTTTATTTTTGAACAATATACTTGTAAGACATATGGAGGTGTTTTTATACACTGTGACATGTTTACTTAGCTATTTGATGATAGGGATAAACAAGTATAATTAATAAATTAAATTAGGAAGGGTGAGCCAAGAAAGCTGCTGGAATGCTTGTCATACTTGAAGTATGCAAGTTGGCACATGGTTTGATTAAGCTCTGAGATCTTTGTGCAATGATGTGAATTAGTTCATTTCAATGTGTCCCTGTGATTCCTTGATAGCAGATGAGGCTAGGGTATGAATTGATATAGATAGGCAACTCTCAAGTTTTTAAAGTAGGAACATGAGTATTCCCTCGACTGGTTGGAGTGGAACCATGGTTGTTCCAGTGCATTTTTATGCTATTGACTAATGTGCTTGTTTGTATAAGTATGTTTGTGTTAACAGTTGAATTATGAAGATACTAAGCCTGCACCAAATGTATCTGAAGCATAACATAACAGTTAATTAAAGAAATTGAAAATGCAACATGCTAGAACACATGTTTTACTATATGCTTAATGTCATGAATATATTGATGTTGCTCATACCAGACCATAGATCTGACCCTTGTTTGCTCATGTCATATGGGGGTGTCTCATTTTAAAATGAGGCAACCACTAATGCTCTTTCAGGAATTACAGGAACTAAATAGGAAGGAAGATTATGGCTGTTGAAAAATGAATGAGCATGCTTGTTAGTTTTAATAAGAGCATAGGAAGATCTATCTGCATGTATTCATGAAAAAAAAACTAGTGTCATGTAATGAACTTGCTATGTTTGATTGTACTAGTTATTTTCTGTTGAATCTTGCTATGTATTAAAGTTTGAAAAATTAAAAGATTATCTGAATTGAACAAGAAAATAAGCTCAAAGTTTGCCCATGAAAATCTGGAAAAAAAGGAATATATTTGTATTGAGAAATTGGCATACAAAAGTTGATATGTATTAGGCAGGCTTGAGTCATTCAAAAACAATAAGTTTAAGTTTAAATCTGATTTATTAGCTTGGAACATTCTTTAAATATTTAGTTACCTTTCAGGGAAATGTTTTGAGAAGGAACTTAAGTTCAGTCATAAGTTGTTATACAATGTATGCATATATCTTAAAAAGGCTTCAAGTATTTTGCTTGTGAAAGGCATTTACATTGACATGGATTGAAGTGTGTGTGTCTGGTTGGCACAGCCACATGGTTCTGCCAGCTTCAAAAGAATGGAGCTTTGGTTGATCATGTTGGTCAAGGATTTGATAAGCCAGTGTATTTTAAAATCCTTAGTTCATTTAGCAAATGATTTACTAAACTCTTCTTCAAACATTATAGACTAATATGCACATTAACTGGTTTGCATTATCAAATCAGTAAGTACTTTTTAGTCAAGATCTGGTTCATTCAAAACATAGTGGTTGCATACTTATAAATCATTTTCAAGTCAAGTATCCTTATCATCTCAAACTCAGAAGCAAGTAATCAAATGACCAACTTAGGGTGTATTATATTGATTGAGTCAGGAATAAGAGAGATTCAAAAGAAAAATATATAAAGCCATGAATTGAAAATGATAAATGCAAATATCATTCTCTGGCCTTAATTAAATAGCAAATATTTGGACCACACAATAAAAAGGCTTTGAATTCTGAGACTATTCTGTTAAGATAAGTTATTTGTAAATCTTAGTTAGAACGATCAAAGCTATTATTATTATAAATAAACATGGGCAGGATCTACTCATATATTATAAGTATCATTTCAAAAAAAACATGAAAATTAAAAATGGGTGGAAATTCAAAACAAACAAAAAAAAGACTCTTGTTTAAGTACCACATCACTGATTTTAAACAAGAGGGGCACATGCATCTTCATATGTATGTGCATATCTTATAAATACACTGATATATTTATATTGGTAAAGATTTGGATCCTGGATCATCGATTGCAAAAAATTTTTTACAGAAAATATAGGTAAAATAGGAGGGTCTTTCCACTTGATTAACAATAAGGTCGGATAGGTTAGAAAATTATCCTTATCTCGGCATTTATTCTTACTCCTAGGGATAGAGAGGAGTTTCCATACCTGGAATTTGGTGTTAATTATACGATGGAGTATTTTCCATATGCTTAATGCTCATGACCCATTTATCAAAATTAAATCTCCCATACTTATCATGTTTCCTACATTTTGACTTCCCTATCCCTCACATAGAAAATTCGATTCTATATCTCGTAGATAAAGGAAAGTCCACTCATCATCTTTTAGTGCTAAATACAAGATGACTTAATTTCCATAAAAGGTGTCAACATTTTTGCACTACTTATCATATATTTTTTAGCTATTTAATGGCATAAACAAAGAAATCCATTGTCTTTAAAACATCCTTAAATAAAGTAGTTTCTCTTAAACAAAACCGACGTTTGAAAATAAAGTGATTTAAAGATTAAAAAACTTATATTTAGATAAATAAATTTTAAAAAAATTAAACCTTTTATTTATCTAATTGAATAATCTTTAAAAAAGTTAATATTCAAACTCCCTTTTTAACACTTATGTATATTTTAAAAGACTTTTTAGAATTATCTAACGTAGAAACTCTTTTTATTTGCATAAAAATTGTCAATTTACAAACTGCATATATAGCGACAATCGCTATATGGACCATAACATTTAAACTTATTTTTGTAAATCAAAATAGCCTTTTAAATCCTTTCCGTTTATATTTAAACCACTTTATAGACTTTGTATAAAGGTTTGAAAACAAAAAGGTAAATTTCGGCAAACCCTTTAAAACCTTTATAGAAAACAAGGAAGTAAATTAGTTTTAAAAGAACACGTGATCTCAATGTCAAACATAAACTAATTCAAGTGTGTTAACATTCCAATCGACATACAACCATTCATATATACAAGAACATGCATACATATACATATGTAAACGATAATTATAAAGCAAGGAGAGATTATCACTTGTAAATTTTTCTTAAGCACTACGACTACATTTCAAATCATCAATAAATCTCATATATGTCATCTGCTTCAATCGAAAATCAAATCAAACAACATTACTTTCAAACATTTATATACGTGAGCAACTAACTAATATTATTATCACAAATAATAAAGTTTAAATCTTGGGTTTTAAAAGTGATATTGTCTTACAAAAATCAACACGGATTCAAACCCAAACTATCACAACTTTTATACTAACACTCGGACCTAGCTTCTTCTTTCAAAAACTTGATTTTTAGGACCCCAAGGAGTGGAGATAGGCTCACCATAGGTGGTGGATGTTAAAACCACAGTAAATGATTTTGATGATAATAACCTCGACAACAACAATATACATTTATATAAAATATGGATACTAATGTTTTACTAAATTATATAGTATATAGTGCAGGATATTACACAGATATTTAACTTAGTACTGCATAATATAAAGACTCAAGAAAAGGACATGAAGACTCATTAGTACAAAGATCAAGGTATGAAGATCTCAAGACTATAATATAGCATATAGAGTCATAGAATATTGTTAAAGTCCTTGGTAGCAATCTTTGATCTCTATTTTCCAGCATTTATTTAAAAAATAAATATTTTTGAAATGTATTTAAAAATATTTTATAAAAGTTTTTCTATGTTTAAAATGTTACAAACTACACTTAAATAATTCTACAAAGTATTAAAATATTTTATAAAGCATAAGATTTTCGAAATATTTAAAAACAAAGGGTTCAATTTTCAAAGGGAAACGTAGACATATACCCTATAATTATGTTGACATATATGCCGTAAGTTTGAAATTCAAATTTTGAAATGAAGTGCCTATTCATCGTAACTCTTTGCGAATGGACTTGTCTGTTTATTCTCTATAAGTAGGAGTTTTTAAGCAACTACTTTCTTGTTTCTTCTCTCCTCTTACTCTGCCAAAATTTCTAGTGAAAAATTATTCAAATCTCTTCATATTCAACCAGAATTAATTCAATCTTCATTGTATTGATTTTCTACTATTTACTCTCTGATTTCAATCATCTCTCTCTCTCAATTCAAGATCAAAGTGTTACTCAAGAAGTTATAGGACCATTATAACTAAAGGGTATATCTTGGCAAAAACCATCAAACACTAGTCGTACTTACTTAGGTTTGATTGTAGCACATTCAAATCAATTAGGTGTGCTTGGTAGCCTAGAAATCTAAGTGGGTGTGCTTGTAGCATGTCCAAATAAAGTGTGTGTACCCTGAGCCTTCAAAATCAGGAGGGTGTGTCTCGTAGCCTCGTAATCGAGATTGTAATTGGGTTTGACTTCTTCCCATTTAAGGATTTACATTTGAAAAGAAATCTGTACAAACAACTGTATGGGAATGGATATAGAAGAAATCTGAACCAGCATAAAATCCCTGATGTCATCTCTCTAATTCTCTACTTTACTGCTTTATTTTACTTGTGTTTGCATCTGTGATTGATTGTTGATATAAGTTTGTGTTGAAAAGTCTATGGACTAACATTAAACATGAAATAAATTTAAAAAGATTTACAAAAGTTAGAAAACACTATTCATCCTCCATCTAGTGTTTATTTAGCCTTAAGATCCATAATTCCGCTACCCACACTTGATATAGAAGCACCAGGTATTCAAAACTCGTAATTTAATTTTTGAAAAGTTTTAATGGCTAGCAATACTGTTAGTACATTTTTAACACTTTTATCCAAGGACAATCTGCTGCTAGTCCCCACTTTTTAGTGGTAGTAATTATATTTTTTGGTAATGTAGCAGAAGACTTATTTACAGTCAAATGGTCTAGATATTTGAAATTTTACAAAGAATGATTAAATTAAAGCCTAGACTTATTTTTCAACTTGGAATACTGACTAAAAGGGACTCGCATAAAATAATTATGAAGCCATGAATATTTTATTTTGTTCACTAGATAAAAATGAATTTAACAGAACCTATTCACATGTCTGCATATGAAATTTGGAGAACACAGCAAGTTACATACGAGGGAACGAGTAAAGTGAAACAAACTGGAATTTCCATATTAACTAATTAGTTTCAATTTTTCAAAATGAATCCAGTTGAGACTATTTTTGACATGTACTATAGATTTCAAGGTATAGTATATTCATTAACTACATTAGGCAAAAACTTTTCTGAAGATGATCAAGTTAGGAAAATCCTAAACCCACTCTCTTCGGAATGGGATCAAAAGGCACTTGCAATTGAAAAGGCTAATGATATTAGTATTTTGAAAATTATAGAGTTAAAAGGCAACTTAATGTCCTATGAAGCACAATTGTAGAGAAGAAGAGAAAACAAGGCACGCTAAAAAAATCCATCGCTTTCAATCCAATAACTGATGTTCATGATTTAGATGATGACAATTACAAGGAAATTGCTTTTATGACTAGAAATTTTAGAAAATTCCTGAAGTAAGAAAGGTTAACAATTTTCAAAAACCTAAAAACAAAATGCTTAGAATAGGAACTGCGACTATATATTTCAACTTTAATGAAGTTGATCATTTTTGAAGAGACTGCCCGCTTCCTAATAAATTAAAGATCTCACAAGTAAATGATTCATCCAAAAAGGAAAAAGGATTATACAACAACTTTGGATAATTCGGATATTTCCTCTAGTGACAATGAACCAAATACTGAAAATGTGAATATGTGTTTCGCAGCAGCAATGGATTAGTCATAACTGATCAACAAAAAGCAGCAAAAATGATACCTTTTTATAATAATTTTTATTTCATTTTTTGGTTAATTTTTTTTGGAACAACATATAGATTAACAACAATATTGGATGAATATAAGTATATAAACATATATATGGGAATATATTAGCCTAATTTTATTTTTGAAAATTTTGGGCTATATGTCGACATATCCACATGATATATGTTGACATACATGCTAGAAAACTGAAATGTGAAATTTCAATTCAAATTTCAAATTTTCCTCTCTTTTACACTTACTCATATGTTCTAAAAAGGCACCTTTTTAACCAGAGAACATGACTCCTCACTCTTATTAATCAAAACTATCTTTATTCATTCACTCACTTTATTTCAAATTTCAAATATCTCATCATTACCTTGTCTCCTCAAAAACTCAAAAGTGGCTTCCTCTAGTCAAAATGTTAAAGCCATAAGGCTCTCTAAGGAAACTAAAAGCTTACTCTTCAATGAGACATATGCCATTGAATCCTAAATGGAGTATAATACTTTTAGAAAAGTTTCTCCTGGATGATTTGCTAAATTCGAAGATATTTCCTCTTATGGTTTACATGATCTTTGTTTTGAAAATGAAATTCTTAGTTTAATTGAATCTTCTCAAAATGATGTTGTTTATTGTCTGAATTTGATCAAAAGTTTTATGTGAATTTAAATGGAATATTTTATCAAGGAGAAGAAGGTCAAATTTGGAGGAGTGTTAATGGTACTCAAATTGTTTTAAATTATGAAATTTTGGGTAAAATTGTTGGTCGTAATTCTAGTGCAATTGACTCGTCCACTTTTCAAATTGACGACTAAAATCGTGAAGGTTTTAATGAAAATTTTGAAAGTGGCAAAGAATTTGAATTTAAACACAAGAACCTTCGACAAAAATAGAGACTTATGAGTCTCATTTCACAACAAAGTATCACTCTGGTGATGGGTAATTACAATAACCCTATTCAAATGGTTTTTAAAGCTCTTTTGTTATTTATGGTCATTGCAACATGAATTGGGCACAAGTCATTTTAGATGACTTTATTCAAAAGAGCATTTCTAGACATAAGAACACACTCTTTCATGGTGTGTATCATACAAGAATTTTTGTAGTGATGCGTCTTTTTGACCTTCGACTGTCAACACTAATACTTCCATGGTGATCATATGCCAAGCAGCCAAATATTGAAAAGTTGAAAAGTTGGGGTAAAAATAAAATGAAATAGAACAAGAAGGAAAATAACACAATATCAGAATCTTACAATGGAATAATATATATATATATATATATATATATTAAAGGAATAGTGCAAAGGTTACTCTAATACAGAAACTTTGAAGTTACCAAACCTAAGTACCATCATCAGCTTAGACAGTTATAACAACAGGACCTCACAGCCGCTGATATGTAAAATATAGTAATACAGCAGAAATAAGTATACTACGGTAGGTGAAACAACTAGCTAACCATTTTGAGTTCCAAAGGACATCAATGAAAACTTTCCTTTCTCGAACTACTCGAAAGAACACGTAAGGAATTTAAGGAAAACAAAAACCAAGTGTCAGACATAAGTCTGATATAAGAAACTTAATAAATATGCGATCAACATATAACACTACTTTTGTACCTCATGGAATGCCATAACGATTATCCCTCAAAAGAACCACTATCTAATAAGTACTAAGGTTATATAAACGATAATGTATAGGGTATAGAATATAAATATATAACATAGCCGGAATGGCTACATTCATTACATTCAACAGCTTATTAGAGGGCATAATCAAAACTGATATGGAACGTTCACATAATGAATTTTCCTTGGAGATCTCTTCGGAGAAGCCAAATCCGAACTCCTTGCACAAGGATTAGAAAACAATTTCCGAGCATCGCATATCTCAGATATAATATAGCATAAGGTAAACACAAAGGCCACCGTCCAAACATAAACATGAACCATGTGGTACCAAATATCATCAAACTCCCACACACAACATCGATAAGCATACTTTAGATATGGAATTGACAATACCTTATTGCAGATTGCAAGACCCCAGATTGTACATCCTACTCTGTCTTTAAACATTTTCAATGCTGAGGTCACGTTCGGCATCTTTCACACAAATTTTCATCACTCGCACAAAATACAAATCCCTAATTGAATTACCACATATCAAATTGATCTCAAAACCACACATGGATTCTAGCATCTAGAATAGTTCCACTTCCAAGTGATAGAACATGTGTCTTAGTCTTGAAAATATTTTCAATAAGTAAAACACTTATCGATCTCAGTCTCTTTGAGACTAAATCTACGAATTTATCCACACACTGGTAATGAAAGCGAACATATATGGAAACCAAGTCTCTGTACTTATCATGTTTCTGATATTTTCATCTCAGACTATCCCTCGATCAAGAGAGAAGTTGGTAGGTTAGAGCTCTATTGCTCATATCCCTACACGAACATCAGTCTTAGTTCCCACATATAGACAAACCAACTTCATCGGCTTTTAGTGCTGAGTATACATCCAAATGTTTTTCATAAACAAGCAAATATATAAAACACGATCACACCATACAAAGCATGACTAAGTCACATAAGCAACTCCTAATCCCTTCTTATTTAAGTAATAATTTTATTAATTAAAACATTATTAGTAAAACTTCTTTTATCTAATATAAAACTGTTTATCAATTTTCATTATTCATTCGTACTCTTTCAATGCTTTAAAAAGTATTCATATACTTATCTCAAATTCAAAAATCCATTCAAAAGATTTAGGACCAATGTTACTTAAACATTGTCACTACAGACCCAAAACTATTTTACTTATGCTTACCTTTAAAACATTATTTTAAAAAACTATTTACATTTATAAGTATAATCAAAAGGGTTAAAGATGAATATTATTAACACATTATTACAATGAAAACAAATCATTCCATACTTATATATATTTTTAAAACATACTTTTAAATTTCTAATATAAGATCTAGTCAAGTTTGGAAGTCAATTAAGCAACTATCTAGTCAAAATGATTGCTTACACAAACCGATTTTCATATACTAAACTTGTTTTTGACATTTCAACTTAACCATTCCTCGTTCAAGAATGAAGCCAAGTAAGTTAGAGCATTGGTTGTGTCAAAGCCTTGACTAGATACTTTATTCTTGAATCTTACAAATAGACAAGCGTACTCATCATCTTTTAGTGTTAACTATAGTATTAATGATTTCCATAAACAATCAATAAATAATATGATTAACCCATTTTCGACATTCTCGACTTAACCATTCCTCGTTGAAAAGGGAAGACTATTAGGTTAGAGGTTTATTGCTCCTTTCTAATTGGACATCAATCTTAACTCTCATAGATAGATAAGCCTACTTCGTTGGCGTTTAGCATTAAACAAAGTTAATTACCTTTCAAATAAGTAAGTAAAAAACAAGATTAAAACGTTTTCAGCATTCCAAATGAACTATTCCTCGTTCAATAGGAAAGCCCAGTAGGTTAGAGCTCTATTGCTCCATTCCTACTCAACATCAATCTTAACTCTCACAAATAGATAAGCCAACCTCATTGACTTTTAGTGTTAAGCCTTGTCAATTACCTTTTTCAAAACTTATACATACTTTAAAAATATTTGTAAATAGGTTTGAAATTTATATGCAAAATATTACTTGAAAATAATTAATTTATAATTTGATGAAAAATCAATGAAACATATTTTACATTTTGCAGCACTTTACTTCCAAAATTCGTACACAATCATTAAAACTATATTTGAACTTATAATATTTTTTACACACTCAAATACATTTTATTAGGACTTCAGTAAAAAAATTATAAAGAAAATAATTTATAACCTATCTAAATCATGAAAAACATGTCATAACATCACATTTTAAACAAATAAAACCGTAAGTGACTAACTACATGCAACGAACTAGAATTTCACTTCTTTGATTTATGAATATTTAATTAATTTTAAATATTCAAACAATAGCTTTTATAATTAAAATAAAACTCTTTTAAATAAAAATTAATGACGGTGAAATCATTTTAAAATTTTATCTACAAAATAATTAGTTCTAAGAAAGTTTGAAAATGTGACTGGAATTCTATTTCTGAATTTTCGACTTTTCGTTGGCCAAAAGTTATCAAAAATATAATGAAACCATTTGTATAAATATACTAATTTAATTTAAAAATAAGTTAGGATATTTATTAGATAAGTATATGTATGTGTGTACACATACAAAATAATATAATATAAAAATTTAGTAAAAGTAAGTGTCACATCATAGGAAAATATGTTCAAAAATGTTTTCATTGACATGATGAGGGGGAGACAAGGTGGTGGGCTGAAATGGCATGTGTGGCGGAGGGTGTTGAGGTTGAAAAACAATTTGGAGGGTAGAAGTACAAGGTTGTATGGGTAATTCTTTTTTTTTCTTTTTTATAAATAGCCTTCCATTTCTTCATTTTTTCCTCATCTTCCTCTTATCATATCTTACTCTTCTCTAATCCAAATGGACAAATTCTTTTTTTCAAATAGTGTAAAATTACAATGGCTACAACATTTATTTGTATCACTTTTTCAAATTTTGAGCCTAGCTATGTCAAAATGCAATTATTTCAAACATATATTTGGACCCATATTTTCAAGCATGAAAATACCACTCCTATTGGCCATATCTTCCTTAAAAAACCAATTTGGGTGTTTGTTGAAATGACAGAGAAAATGATTTCCAAGAACTTTACTTTTGAGCACTTCTCAAAATTCTAAGTGTAACATGGTCAAACATCATGGGGAAAATGACCCTTTTTCGAGTGATTTTTGTGTGGTTTTCCAAGCTTTACTAGTTCGAAAGCATTTCAAGTTTTCAAATATTTTAGTGAGTAAACCTTTGGTTTTAACAATAAAAGTTTAAAATTTGGTATATTGCATTAATTTATGGTATTACATGTGCTTGCTAATGATGTTGAATGTTGGGTTTAAATAATGTTGTGATGTTGCTTATGTATGTGAATTCTTGCATGCAGTAAGATTAGGCTTGGATTTGGAATCTAATTTTGTGAATGATGGTAAAGTTTAATTCCTTCTTGTGGTTATAATTTTGATTTTGTTATGGATGTTATAAACATATTTTTGTGTAGGTTTTCTAAGTAGGTTAGCACTTTAGTTTGGTTTATCTACGAAGAATTCTTATATGAAATACTAGCTTTGGTTTAGAGATCAAAATCAATTTAAAAGTTAGTAACTTTGTTTTTAGTTTCAAATGCATAATTAGGTTTCAAAAAGGTAGTAACTTTCCAAGTGGGGGTTCAAAGAAGAAAGTAAGAGAAAAATTCTACGAAAATGGCATTATAACGATAGTCCGATGGATGCAGTTTCGATAAAAATTCGATTTTTTTAAAGTTTGAGCTTATTTAATTTTAAAGTTTTGACAGTATTTTAAAAACATAAAAAAATTGTGTTTTAGAAAGTTAATTAGGTTATAATTATTCACTATTTATTTGGTAGTTAATAATTAATTGAATATTAAACAAGGATTATAAAGTTTAATTAAATAAGGATTACTTGATAATTAATTATCTTTTTAATTTAAGATTAATTTTAATTAATTATTAATTAATTTAATTAAATTTTAATTAATTATGGGTTAATTATATAGTTTATTTTGATTAATTATTAATTTAATAAAGGGTTTAATTATTAAATAATTACTAATCAAGTTAAATATATGTTAAGGATTTAATTAAAACTTACTTATGATTTAGTTATTTGTAATAATTTTTAATTTATTATTTAAGTTTTAATTAAAGATTATTTAATTTTTCAATTGAGATTAATGAAAATTTAATTATTTATGATAATTTAAATTTGATAATTGATAAGGGATTAATCAGGGTTTATTAATTATTATTATTGTTTAATTATTTATTAAAGTTTTAATTATTCTTGATTTATAATTAGATTAATTTAAGATTGATTATGATTTAAATAAGAGTTTAACTTGTAGATAATTATTTTAAAAAGGAGTTTTAAGTTTTAAACTCTTTGTTTTCAAAGAATCAAATTGTTTTAAAGGTACTACCTTTTTAAAGAGGTTTTGAACTCAAGGAATTCAAATTTTGGTACTATTAAGTAGACAAATGACTACGATTAAGTTCTGTGATTTTTTGTGTTTATGTGGCCAACTATTAGTAGAAAACCTCGTTCTGCTATAAATTGATTGTTTGATTGTATGGATATTTGATAGCAGAATAAATCCCTATTTTACCATAAAATGATTTTTTGATTGTTTAGATACGTGTTAAGTAGAATACATCTCTATTATGCTATAAATTGATTGAATTATTTAGACACCTATTTTGCAAGGCAAATAACTATCTTGATGTATTGTTATTTGGACATATTTATGCTGGTTAATTTATATTGACATGTTATTTCATGATTTGGATATGAAGTATATTTACATATATATTGACTTATGTAAATAAAGTGATGAATGAGTTGAAAGTGAAATTGAAATTAAATGATAACTTTAACATGTACCATTGGGATTGCTAAGCCTCTTTTGAATTTATAAAGTATGATTTTGAATTAACTTCAATCCTTTAATATATTTTGGGGTTTAAAGTTTATAAATGATTTTTGTTTGATGTGATTTTTTGTTTGATGATAACAAAATATATATCAATATATATATATGTGTTTGCAGTTTGGACTATATACAGAAAGGAAGAAATATTCATATTGAATAATTATACTATTGCACAGAATTTATATAATTCAACCAGTATTTTTTATTCAATATAATATTTTATTACAACACTTAAACAATACAAAGTTTTCAGCTCTATCTATATATACATACACCAGTTCGTACATTTTACATTTCTCACTACAACACTCAACACTCAGTTTTTCACTCTGTCTGCACATCTGCATCTATCTGCATTATCCACCTCCACTTCTTGTCCTGTCTCCTGTGTACCTGTATAATTAGCAACTACAACAGTAATCTGAAAACAAACAAATTTGAATTTGCAAAAATAGAAATTTGTTTGTGTCTCAGATACATGGGTTATTGTCATCATCTTTGATTGTGTAATATCTGTGCATATCAGTGTTCTTACAGGTAATCGTGAGTGGCTGCAATACACACGTGTACATGTATACACGTGTGCACTGCCTCGCCAACTCGTGTGCGTTATCAACAAAAGCAATCAATACTTCAATGAATTCAACATGAAGCAAGTGCAAACTCCCGAAGACACAACAGTGAAGCAACTGCATAGCAGCTACACAACAAAGCAATGACCAGAACACAAGTACAAGCAAAGGTGAAGCAGTAGTAAATCAAAGTGTGCAACTCGAGAATGGATACAAGTGACTCAGACCAAATGCAGTGACATACTGCAACAAACAAAGTCTCGACGAAAATCAGTGACTCAATGCAAATACAACAACAGAGCACAATGCACAAAAATCACAAACAACGTCAAACCCAAGATAGGTTCAACTCAAGGCAACTTGAAGCATACGAGGTCAGACAAATCACTGCAACAACAAACACAGTGAAGCCAAAGTGCAGTGCAACTACAAAGAAGTCAGTGGCAAGCTACAAACTTCGAGTGCAACAACAAACTCTGTGCACATGTACAAGGATGAATACAACATGATGAAGCAGTGGAAACAAACTCAAGTGCAACAGTGAAGTTGAATACATGAACAAGTGTAGCATCTGATACAGTGAAAAAGCCCAAGTCAAGATGGAGCTACAATGCAACACAGTGATAATGCAACATGGAGTGTGCAAGTGCAATTCGAATTGACAAAACAGTTTCAAGTTACAACAAAGAAGTCAGTGGCAGCTCCAAAATCAAGATCAACAGAACATGAAGCAGTTCAAATCGAAGTACAAACCCAAGAATATATGCATACACACATACATATGTATATATGCATATATATAGTAAACAGGTGAATGTGCAGTAGGGAACACAAGACAGTGGCAAGTACAAGTCAGTGCAGAAATCAAGCCAAAGTTAAAAATCAAATTCGTATCTTTAATTAAGTCAAAGAAATCTAATTTGGAAAGAAATCTCTGCATCAAATTTCTCGACTACATATATGGTCGGTATTAATTCAAATAGGGGCCGAGAAAACAAATATAGGAAGAAATCTTCGAATTAATTAATTCGAAAACAAATATGGTCAGCAAAAATTCGAAATTGAATCAAGAAAGGAATACTCCAAATCCAGAACAATTTCAGGAAAAATAATCAACGACGTTCAAAAATCAAATCTGACAGTGGTTATTAGGGTTTCAACCCTATAAATAAACCCCAAGAAATCATCATAGAACACAGAACAATCGAGTTAAAAAGCAAGCAATCAAACAAGCAACAAAAGAAATTACATACCGAACCATCAACAACTCGATCAACAGAAAACGAGCTAGCAACAAGCATCAATCATCAGAGGACAAGCAAGAGCTTAATCAATCATCAGAAAGAAGCCGAAGCCCCAATTCGAGAAAGAAACAGAAGCCCTAATTCAGATCGAATAAACAGAGGGCCGCCATTTTTTTTTCTCCACAAACAAAAGACAATGGACCGGGTGAAATAAGATAAAAGGGAAGTGACCGCATATTTTTGTTTGTTTTGGGTTAGGGTATCTTTTTTTTTATTTTTAAAGGCAAGATAATTTAAATTGTTTTAAATTTAGTGCTTGCTCTTATAATTTGTTTTATTTGTCTGTTCTTTTCAAAACAAAACATGGTAAATCATCACCTAGGGTGTAGGTGTTGTCAGATTGTCTAGTTAGAGTTAGTCCAGTTAGCAGGGTTTGCGAGTTTGCAAAACTCTATAGGCGGTAGCAGGGTTTGCAAGTCTGTTAGAGTGTTTGTAAGCGGGAAACTGTTTAATTCTAATAGAAATCTGGGAATGCAACAGTGGGCAGGGGTTGCCGAAGCTGGGTAAATTTTGTGTGTGATTTATTTTTCAGCATATTTATTTCTGCAGTTTGCTTCTGTGTTTAATTCGGAAAAATTTGCTATAACCCTATTCACCCCCCCCCTCTAGTGTTAATCTAGATCCTACAAGTGGTATCAGAGCTAGGTATTTTACTTTAACTCTAGAGTCATGAATCCACCAAATAATGCTTTTTCTGAGGGGCAATCTATTGCTAGGCCACCCATGTTTAATGGGAATGATTATGCTTATTGGAAAGTTAGGATGAGTATTTATCTTAGTTCTGTCGATTATGATGTTTGGGATATTATTGAAACTGGCTATAAATCTCCCACTATAGTTATTGGTGATACTGAGTGTTTGCGTAAAAAATGGCCGCAAACACCCAAAGTCGTATGAGTTGGTTGATTTTATGTTGTATTTAGTGATTTGGATGATTTATGCAAATATATGAAAAACAGGGACTAAACTGTAAAAGTCACACAGATTTATAGTGGTTCGGCAAGAACGTGCCTACGTCCACTTTATATGTTATTCTCCTTTTTTCCTTCAAATTACAAGTACAAAGCTTTGATTACAAGTATCTAAAGTTGTTCGAGAGTTCCTTCCAGGCTTGAGCTCTCAAACTCGTCCCCATTGTTGTACCCCTGCCCCTCTATTTATAGAATGAGGTAGGGGGCAGTGGTCTTGGAAGTATATAGCTGCTGGTGGGCCTGGGCTAATGCAATCTGGACTGGCACATCTGGTTCGGTTGTCACCTGGTTCGGTGGTAGGAGTATGGTGGTGGACCGGTGGAGCTTGGATTCGGTAGGAGGATGGAGGTTGGGATGGACCGGTGGCGTTGGATCGGTAGTGGATGGAAGAGATGGTTCGGTAGAAGAGATTCGGTGGTGAGAGGGACGCCGAATGAACTGTGGTGAGAGGGATGCCGAATGAACTTCCATATATGGGAGTGCCGAATGGAAATGGGTGCTCGGACCACCGAATGAGAATTGCGACCACCGAATGAGAATTGCCTTGGGAATGCCGAATGGAACTTCATGTTTGGAGTGCCGAATAAGGCTCTGCCGAATGAAACCTTAAACTTCCTATTACCGAATAAGCTTTTGCACTGGGGCTATGAATGAAATCTTCGACTTGTATACGCTTGCTTGCTTCTTCTTGGCTCGATCGTGGTGGAGACGCGCTCGACATGGATATCCTAGTTTTGACCAAAAAATGGGATAACACTGAGATTCCTAAACCTAAGGATAGGTGGGATGCTAACGATAAGAAATTAAAAACTACAAATGCCAAAGCAATGAACGCTTTGATCTGTGCTCTTGATAAAAATGAGTTTAATAGAATTTCTCATTGTACAACAGCACAGGAAATTTGGCACACTTTGGAGGTGACACACGAAGGAACTTCTCAAGTCAAGGAGTCACGTCTGGCTCTATTTAGCAATGAATACGAAAACTTTGTGATGGAAAAGGGCGAGAGCATAAAGGATATGTTTGGACGATTTTCAACTTTGGTGTACAATGCTAGAGCGCTTGGGAAGGTCTTCACTGAAGTAGAGCTTGTGCGGAAGATACTGCGAGTCTTACCAATGAACTTTGAGGCAAAAGTCACGGCAATACAAGAATCGAAAGATCTGAGTAAACTAAGCATGGAGGAGTTGATCGGAAACTTGATGACATATGAGCTTGAGCTAAAGGCAAAGGAGGAACGTAACAACTCCGAATCAAAAAAGAAGACAATTGCCTTGAAGAGCAAAGAAGAAAGCGATGAAGAAGAAGAAGATCCAATTGAAGAGCTTGCAATGGCTGTCAATAATCTTAGAAAATGGTCAAAATTCAGGCCACGCAAGAAGAAAACAAGTGGTAATAGGTCAAAAGATTCTGACGATTCCGATAATGAATTGACATGCTTTAACTGCAAAAAGCCTGGCCACTTCAAACAAAAATGTCCACTTCTCAAAAACAACAAAGGAAAGAAAAAGAAGAAGAAGGCCTTTGCAGCAACTTGGGATGATGAAGAAGGAGAAGAAGGTTCGGATAATAGCTCAGAAGAGGCTAACTTATGCCTTATGGCAAAATCAGATTCAGAAACAAGTTCAGAGGAATCCAGTGAGGTCTGTTGGCGGGCTAAGAAGCAACAAGAATGGTTTCTAGACTCAGGTTGTTCTAGACATATGACAGGTGATAAATCTAAGTTCCTTAGCCTAGAGAATTTTAGAGGTGGAAATGTGATCATGGGAGACAATAGCAAGTGTAAGATTATTGGGAAAGGTGAAGTAAGTAACGGTACTTTTTCCTTGACTAATGTTTTATACGTTGATAATTTGCATCACAATCTCATTTCTATTAGCCAACTATGTGACAAAGGTATGAATGTGTTTTTTGATAGTGATACTTGCAAGATCATTGATAAAATTTCTAATAACATAGTTTTTATGGGCAAAAGAAAAGGAAATGTTTACTCGCTTTCGTTTGACAATCTAAATCTTTCCAGATGTTTGGTAGCCACTGACGAAGAGGCATCTTTATGGCATAGGAGACTTGGACATGCTAGCATGAGTCTCTTAAAAAATCTTGAAACGAAAGAATTAGTCAGAGGGTTACCACATCAGAAATTTAAAGATAACAAAGTGTGTAAAGCATGTTCCTTGGGCAAGCTTAGTCGATCATCATTTCGCCCTAAAAACATTGTTAGCACATCAAGGGTCCTCGAATTAATTCATATGGACTTATTTGGACCAAATGAAATTGCTAGCTTGAATGGAAAACGTTATTGTTATGTATTGGTTGACGATTATTCTAGATTTACATGGGTTTATTTCTTAGCCAAAAAGTCTGAATCTTTTGATTATTTTTCAAAATTTGCTAAATTTGTTCAAAATGAAAAAGGAGTTTCAATTAAAACTTTAAGAAGTGATCATGGAGGCGAATTTGAAAATTCGGAATTTGAAAACTTTTGTGAAGAAAATGGTTTAAAACATGAATTTTCTGCTCCACGAACACCTCAACAAAATGGGGTGGTTGAAAGGAAAAATCGTACATTGCAAGAATTGGCTAGATCCATGTTGAGTGAGTATAAACTACCTCTAACCTTTTGGGCAGAGGCGGTGAATACTTCGTGCTACGTAATGAATAGAGTAATGATTAGACCAATACTTGACAAAACGTCTTATGAAGTGTGGCATGAAAGGAAACCTAACATCTCTTACTTTCGTGTTTTTGGATGCCCTTGTTTCATTCTTAACACAGGTGATCAACTTGGAAAATTTGAATCAAAGGCCGATGAGGGAATTTTCATGGGCTATTCAACCAGGAGCAAGGCTTACAGGATATACAACAAACGAACAAAGACAATTGTTGAATCAATCAATGTGAAATTTGATGAATCTGATCTGGAAAGGACGACTGAAAAAACGGTTGATGATGGGGTAGATCATGAAGGCATTAAAGAAGGGACATCTAGTGAGAAAGATGAAAGTAGGACTGTTGATGCTGATAGATTGAAGTTCAAATCCAATCATCCTCCTGAATTGGTTATAGGAGATCCTACGGAAGGTATACGCACTCGCTCTTCATTTGATAAAAATTTGTGTGCGTTTTGTTGTCATAGTGGTTTTATTTCTGAAATTGAACCTGATTCTGTTGAAATGGCTCTTAATGATGAAAGTTGGATTCTAGCAATGCAAGATGAACTTAATCAATTTGAGAGAAATAAAGTTTGGAAATTAGTTCCTAGGCCAAATGACTATCCAATTGTAGGAACTAAATGGGTGTTCAAAAACAAACTTGATGAATCAGGAAATGTAATTAGAAACAAAGCTAGGTTGGTCGCAAAAGGATATAACCAAATAGAAGGCATAGATTTTGATGAAACATTTGCTCCAGTTGCTAGGTTAGAAGCCATTAGGATTTTGCTAAGCTTTGCTTGTTATAAAGGTTTCAAACTTAAACAAATGGATGTAAAAAGTGCTTTTCTAAATGGTGATTTGAAAGAAGAGGTTTTTGTTGAACAACCGCCCGGTTTTGAAAATCACGACTTTCCAAATCATGTGTATAAACTTGAAAAAGCATTATATGGTCTTAAGCAAGCTCCTAGAGCTTGGTATGACTGCCTTTGTACATATCTTTTGGAAAATGGCTTTAAAAAGGGGAGTGCTGACACGACACTGTTTCTATTACATAAAGGAAGTGATTTTTTTATTGTTCAGATTTATGTAGATGATATCATTTATGGCGCTACTAATGAACTCTTGTGCGAGAAATTTGAACAAGTCATGCAGGCTAAATTTGAGATGAGCTTGGTTGGAGAATTGAAATATTTTCTTGGATTTCAAATCAAGCAAAGCAGTGATGGCATTTTCATTTCACAATCCAAGTATGTGTTGGAACTGTTGAAGAAATTTGGAGTTGAGAACTCCAAACCATTGAGAACTCCTATGAGCCCATCAACAAAGTTGGACAAAGACGAGAAAGGAAGTGCTGTTGATCAGAAGAAATATCGAGGGATAATTGGTTCACTTCTATATCTTACTGCTTCTAGACCTGATATTATGTTTTCTGTGTGTCTGTGTGCACGTTTTCAATCTAATCCTAAAGAATCTCATTTGAAAGCCACTAAACGAATTTTGAGATATCTTTCACACACAAACAAACTTGGGTTATGGTATCCTTCTTGTGAAAATTTTGATTTAGTTGGCTATTCTGATGCTGATTATGCTGGTTCATTGGTTGACAGGAAAAGCACTAGTGGAACATGCTTTATGCTAGGACACTCGTTAGTTTCATGGTCAAGTCGAAAACAGAACTGTGTTGCATTATCCACCACTGAAGCAGAATATATTGCTTTAGGGAGTTGTTGTGCTCAAATTTTATGGATGATGCAAACTCTTTCTGATTTTGGCTTAGTTTATAAACAAGTTCCATTAAAATGTGACAGTAAAAGTGCAATAGACTTATCAAATAATCCTGTTCATCATTCACGCACAAAACACATTGATGTGAGACACCACTTTCTTAGAGATCACATTGCTAAGGAAGACATTTGCATTGAATATATTTCAACTGAGACTCAACTTGCTGATATTTTCACAAAACCCCTCCCAGAAGAAAGATTTTCCAGATTACGTTTGGATTTGGGGATTATAGAAATTGACTAACCATTTTTCATTTTCTTTATTGAAATATTCTTGGATATATACTTTCAACTTAAGTTTCTAGGATTCAAACCAGTTTTGGATATTATCCAAAGATTGATTCGAATATGGTATTCAATACTGGATATTACATAATATAATTAACTTGGTAACTTATTCCACGATCATTTCTATTTCTACCATCTTTCTATCGTTCATAATGGTTTTGTAAAATAAGAAGAGTGAATTATTTTTAAAACAAAAAAAAAGGAAAAATTATAATAATAACTCTCATGCATCCATTCTCATTTAAACGTCCTTATGGTTATGCATGGATGGAGCATGTGAGTGAATTATTTTTATCATTACTCCATTCTCATTTAAAATTCCTTATGGTTATGCATGGATGGAGTATGGTAACTAAGTATTCTGGTCTCGCTTAAAAGTACGGATGCTTAGACTAATAAGTAACTGCTAATCCCATTTAAAAGTCCTTATGGTTATGCGTGGTTAGTAAGTGCTTATTTTTTTGTTTTTTGTGCTTAAATGTCAAATTAATGTTAAAATATCTCTCTTCTTAAACCGATCATCGATCCATTCTCTACAATGTGGAAGTTGTTATCTCGTTATGATATATTATTTTTTGTTCCTACTGTTCCATTGTTTTTTTGTCAGTCTTTTGATAATGCCAAAAGGGGGAGAAAAGAACTAGATTTTGATAAGGAAGTAAATATTTTTTGGAATACTTCAAAAATATTTGTTTAATGTTGTTAGATAATTTTCCTTAGTTCTTTTATTCATCAGTAATTTTTTGTTATCTTCTAAATAGGGAGTGGTCTTGGTTGTAGGGGGAGCATTCAAATAGGGGGAGCTAAACATTTCATGCTCAAACACATGTATTAGCATTTCAAAATCTTTAATATATATGTTTGTCATCATCAAAAGGGGGAGATTGTTTGATGTGATTTTTTGTTTGATGATAACAAAATATATATCAATATATATATATATGTGTTTGCAGTTTGGACTATATACAGAAAGGAAGAAATATTCATATTGAATAATTATACTATTGCACAGAATTTATATAATTCAACCAGTATTTTTTATTCAATATAATATTTTATTACAACACTTAAACAATACAAAGTTTTCAGCTCTCTCTATATATACATACACCAGTTCGTACATTTTACATTTCTCACTACAACACTCAACACTCAGTTTTTCACTCTGTCTGCACATCTGCATCTATCTGCATTATCCACCTCCACTTCTTGTCCTGTCTCCTGTGTACCTGTATAATTAGCAACTACAACAGTAATCTGAAAACAAAAAAATTTGAATTTGCAAAAATAGAAATTTGTTTGTGTCTCAGATACATGGGTTATTGTCATCATCTTTGATTGTGTAATATCTGTGCATATCAGTGTTCTTACAGGTAATCGTGAGTGGCTGCAATACACACGTGTACATGTATACACGTGTGCACTGCCTCGCCAACTCGTGTGCGTTATCAACAAAAGCAATCAATACTTCAATGAATTCAACATGAAGCAAGTGCAAACTCCCGAAGACACAACAGTGAAGCAACTGCATAGCAGCTACACAACAAAGCAATGACCAGAACACAAGTACAAGCAAAGGTGAAGCAGTAGTAAATCAAAGTGTGCAACTCGAGAATGGATACAAGTGACTCAGACCAAATGCAGTGACATACTGCAACAAACAAAGTCTCGACGAAAATCAGTGACTCAATGCAAATACAACAACAGAGCACAATGCACAAAAATCACAAACAACGTCAAACCCAAGATAGGTTCAACTCAAGGCAACTTGAAGCATACGAGGTCAGACAAATCACTGCAACAACAAACACAGTGAAGCCAAAGTGCAGTGCAACTACAAAGAAGTCAGTGGCAAGCTACAAACATCGAGTGCAACAACAAACTCTGTGCACATGTACAGGGATGAATACAACATGATGAAGCAGTGGAAACAAACTCAAGTGCAACAGTGAAGTTGAATACATGAACAAGTGTAGCATCTGATACAGTGAAAAAGCCCAAGTCAAGATGGAGCTACAATGCAACACAGTGATAATGCAACATGGAGTGTGCAAGTGCAATTCGAATTGACAAAACAGTTTCAAGTTACAACAAAGAAGTCAGTGGTAGCTCCAAAATCAAGATCAACAGAACATGAAGCAGTTCAAATCGAAGTACAAACCCAAGAATATATGCATACACACATACATATGTATATATGCACATATATAGTAAACAGGTGAATGTGCAGTAGGGAACACAAGACAGTGGCAAGTACAAGTCAGTGCAGAAATCAAGCCAAAGTTAAAAATCAAATTCGTATCTTTAATTAAGTCAAAGAAATCTAATTTGGAAAGAAATCTCTGCATCAAATTTCTCGACTACATATATGGTCGGTATTAATTCAAATAGGGGCCGAGAAAACAAATATAGGAAGAAATCTTCGAATTAATTAATTCGAAAACAAATATGGTCAGCAAAAATTTGAAATTGAATCAAGAAAGGAATACTCCAAATCCAGAACAATTTCAGGAAAAATAATCAACGACGTTCAAAATCAAATCTGACAGTGGTTATTAGGGTTTCAACCCTATAAATAAACCCCAAGAAATCATCATAGAACACAGAACAATCGAGTTAAAAAGCAAGCAATCAAACAAGCAACAAAAGAAATTACATACCGAACCATCAACAACTCGATCAACAGAGAACGAGCTAGCAACAAGCATCAATCATCAGAGGACAAGCAAGAGCTTAATCAATCATCAGAAAGAAGCCGAAGCCCCAATTCGAGAAAGAAACAGAAGCCCTAATTCAGATCGAATAAACAGAGGGCCGCCATTTTTTTTTCTCCACAAACAAAAGACAATGGACCGGGTGAAATAAGATAAGAGGGAAGTGACCGCATATTTTTGTTTGTTTTGGGTTAGGGTATCTTTTTTTTTATTTTTAAAGGCAAGATAATTTAAATTGTTTTAAATTTAGTACTTGCTCTTATAATTTGTTTTATTTGTCTGTTCTTTTCAAAACAAAACATGGTAAATCATCACCTAGGGTGTAGGTGTTGTCAGATTGTCTAGTTAGAGTTAGTCCAGTTAGCAGGGTTTGCGAGTTTGCAAAACTCTATAGGCGGTAGCAGGGTTTGCAAGTCTGTTAGAGTGTTTGTAAGCGGAAAACTGTTTAATTCTAATAGAAATATGGGAATGCAGCAGTAGGCAGGGGTTGCCGAAGCTGGGTAAATTTTGTGTGTGATTTATTTTTCAGCATATTTATTTCTGCAGTTTGCTTCTGTGTTTAATTCGAAAAAATTTGCTATAACCCTATTCACCCCCCCCCCTCTAGGGTTAATCTAGATCCTACAATTTTCAAGTTGTATAATTATGCGATAAAGGTATTTGTAAATAATAACTTGTTTAAAAAAGGGGAATTACAAGAGTTTATTTAAAGTGATTTTCAAAAGATATTTTGGAAATGATGTTTGCAAAGGATTTTTCTTTAAGAAGGTTTATCAAAATTATTTTTAAAAATAGGAAAGACTTACAAATGATTTAATAGGTTGTAAAGGTATTATTAATTACAAAGTGAATTTTTAAGGAAGGAAACTTATTATGAAGCATAAGTGGGTTGGTTTTATAGGAAGAAATGTTTTTGAATGAAATATATTTGGTCATTTAATATGGAATACGAAGAGAGGAAATGTCTTATAAAGTTTAATGGTATATTTATATCATTGAGATAAGTATATAAATGTTTTCCAATATAAAAGGGATGCAAGGGGTTTTAGGAGCAGTGTCTTATAAAAGATCCTTTGATTGAATGTTCATAAAGTGCTTTTAATTAATGAAAGATTAATTAATAAAGGCTTAGTGGATCCCATGTGCAGTTAAATCAATGTTGAATGATTGTTAATTTGATAGCTAAATAACTGAATACCAAATCTAAACCAAAATTATAATTTTGGAAATATCTAGGAGAAGCACATGAGTTATATGGCACAGTCATTCCCAATGATGTTGTACTATGCGTATAAATGTCATTTCATTCTTCTAATTTAAATGATATGGAAATCCATCCACAGACGGTTAGAAGGTGAACTCTACTCTTATCTTTTGTTTTGTTTATTTCCTAAAGTACGATGTTGAGTTTATTGGAAATTATCGAAAGTTGTTTTCGAGGAAACTGGGATCGGTTACGTTATCTGAAAACCACTTCGATCCAAATAAAGCATTTCAAGCCGAAGATATCTTAAAGAGTATGGAACCGAAGACATAGCAATTGACGTGCAAGGGTTGCATGCTATAAATCCCGAGGATTATTCCAAAATGGATGTTATAGGAGTAGTGCCTTCGGTTTGTTAATGTCCTGAACAACATACATGGATGAATGCTGGCAATGCATTGCTACCTACAGGACAGTGTTAGCATTCCAAGTGGGAAGTGCTATATAAAAGGTAAGACATAGCCTCAAGCCTCATTAACGGGGAATAACTAAAAGAGGGGAGGTGCAGCAGGGCTAAGTGGGTCACTCCCAATTAAGGTATGATTGTCCCAATCTAGAATCAATATCATCTCTTATTTATATGCTTCGGGGCCCACTAGTAGAGGGTCGACAATATTCAGTACTACTAGTCAAGTGGTAGGCCAGTCCTATCTTGGCAGGGTATATTGGTGAGATCCTCGGTGTTATTTTATTTAGAGATGCACCATGATGGGCAGTAACCCAGTAGCCCAATCATTTTATGGAATCCAATCTCCAATAAACTAATTTACGGTTTTGATTTTAAAACCTGGTATGTTGGAATTTAATTAATGTAACAATTTTGACTATTATTTATAAGTATTTGTACTCTAGACATTATTATAATATCATTGGATTTTCTATAAAAAGTGTTTGGTTATTGTAAGGTAAAAGCCCGTCCGTGTTTTTGTGTGGTGTGGTCTTACGAGATACCTCTGATTTTAAAAGGGTTTTAAACATAATAATTCAATTGTTTGAGTTCACTCACACCAGATCCATGTCTGAAACGGTGTTTTATTTTATTTTCCTAAAACTCTTGGGTGCTCAAATTTTATGGATAGCCAAGTAGTTCAGTTTTTCCCATGGATGCATTTTGGAGGAGCTTGGAGCAGGAGGCTTCATCGATGGCTAGTTATTATCTTATTTCCACCATATAATATATATGTATCTTGTATCATTTGGGTAGGGACAGACCATTATAACCATCAAAGGGTAAAATTGTATTAGTATGACTCTGATGTATCATTTTTGAAATGACTTTGTAAAGTATTATGTTGATTAATATATGTTATTCTATTGCGTTGTAAGATTCTGTGATTGCCCCTTCTATCTTTTATCTTCTTTCTTTCCCCTAACAGTCTATGTTTCTGGAACTTAGTTATTCGGTATGTGAATACCATGATGTATTAGTGATGACTTCTGGGTTCGAAAAGACAGGTCGTTACACTACAACATTTACAAATGCTGTTAAAAGTGCTTGTTAAAACGACATTGAAAAACATCATCTTTGTGACTAGTTTTAACCACTTAAAAAAATAATTTAAGACTTGAAATTTTTATAATACATAATACCAATATAACACTTAAGAAAATGGAAAGAAACCCCTAATAATTTCTTTCCATTTATTTATATAAATTCTCTAATATAAGGGATCCAGAAGTGCACTTATAACGGCTATTCTTGCTTCAAATACTTTCAACTTACTTCAATATAACACACAAGTTAAACAACCATTTAAAGATCAAGTTAATGCCAAACCAAATGTTCAAGAGAGTAATAGAAATGATGTTATACAATATAAAGTTATCATTTTCTTTCAAAAGCAAAAGGGGTCTAAAGTTTATAGCTTTACTTAGTTAGTGTCACTTTAATTTTATACTTTGCACACAGCGTGTAAATACATAATATATACTTATAAGATAGTGAGGTAACTCACTTAGATCCAAATGAACAACCAAACCAAAGAATAAGAACCAAGGCAACCCTTCCTACCATCACCTCATCACCAAAGCAAATACCTTTGCTTCTAAAATCTCAAAACTATGCCCTCCCACTCCATCATTGCTCACGACCAAGAGAGATTCCCCCTCTACTCCATCGTTCTTTAACTTTTTAGATGCTAAACAATGTTCTAATGATATTCAAAGGTCTTTGGGAAAGTTTGGTTGTGATTGGAATTGGTTTGAATAAGATTTGAGAAAGTTAGACATGAAAAGATAGAGAACGAAGCCACTAAAAAGCTTAGTTTCATTTGTGAAATTGTGATTGATTCCTAAGGGCGCGCCTCTCCTTATATAGGATGAAAATGGTGTTGCAGAAGCTTGCAATCCCCCCTCTCCCACCATGCCATGGAAGCTCTTACCTCGCATCACTTCTCCTTTATGTCACTTCTCTTTTATTCAAATTACACTTATACCCTTACCATAATAACATCTCTTATCCTGAAAGCTGGTTCTAGAATTGCAACCACTCAGAATTTGACCACTTTAAAATATACTATTTAAATTAATATTAGATATAAAATATATAACATTTTATGATTTAAATAATATTACATATGATTTGCAAAGAGAAATATACATAAAAATAGGAATAATTGCTTATTTGACAAAATCCTGATTTTAGAAAAGTAAGTTTCAATGGTTAAACAAATTATTTTAATTAATCTATAGTGTTTATATTTTTAAATAACATTATACAAATTTATTTTTAAATTTGGTTTACCTAAATAAATAATTTAACTAAAACGTCAAAATGTGACCGTAAAACATTTTGTCGAAAATCAACGTTTTGTCGATTTAAAGTTGTCGCAACAATGTTGCACCTTTATTTTCTTATATATGAACATATATTCAAATAATATAAGTATTAATTAATTCTGTAATCAATTTTACTTTTACTAGACATACTTAGAAAATTCTAGAATGTAATTAACAAAAAGTGAGCATAAAAGGGCAAAAAGTGTTATAAACGTCAAAAAATAAACATCAAATCAAATTTGTTATAGTCTTTACTTTATACTTGAGTGAAAATGAATTAAAATAATAATCTGAAATGTGATGTTAATTTTTGAAAAAAAATAGTTTTCTTAAAGTATAAGCAAAGAGTATTTTGGTCTTTTTACAAAATAATATTCTATTCAAAACATTTTTATATAAATACCTACCACTTCTTTTACAAATTACACACACTTTCCATTCTTTTTCTTCATTTCCTAAGCTTCTCCTTCTTCTTCCTTAGAGATTTAATGGCTTTAATGCCTCAAGCATAACGAAGTTATGGCAAAAATAATCGGGAAAAAAAAGTATACCACTTAAGTCAAGTAGATGCTAGTAAATTTCATCCATCCACCCAAGGCCATGCTCACCTAGAAGCCATCTCCACCTCTTTTAATCTCAAATTCTAGGACAGTGAAGCTATAGCTGAATTTCAAGAAGTTTTGGAAAATAGTAGCGAAGCTATAGTCAAATTCATAGCGATAAAGTTTGCAAAATTGGTAGGAAGTATGGTTTAGATCTGGAGTTCCTTGCCTTAATGTTTGACGGAGTGGAATCCAAAGTGAGTTATTTCTTCCTTCAAGTTTATTAAAATAATTGCTAAGTTGAAGGAACTTTAAGTGTTAAGTGTGTTTGAAAACCCTTGTTGAATGCTTGTTTACTTTGTTTGCTAAAATAATGATTTATTTCCATGTTTGACTATGTTTGGATGGTTAATTAAGTATTTTAAATTTTCGAAGTTAAATAAATAACGGGGTATGCGGAAACGACTAGTACACGTGTTTCGTCTGTGAGATCCAAGGAGACTTGGACGAGGGACAGACCACGTCGAAGGGAAAGCCCGGATGCTCCAAAATAAAAATCAAACCGTTTTAACCCAAGATAAAATAAAAAGTGTTCTAATATTTGATAGAATGAAGCATTGATTATCATTTATTGTTATGTTTATTTCATTAGTTGGTTGTTTGAATTAGGCTCGACTAGTTTATGAGTAGTTTACCTTTTTACATGCATGGGCTGGGTAGACAATAAATTGAGAGTGATTAAATACGAACACCTTGTGATTAGAATTTCACAGTTTGACTATAAGGTATTTGATAAAAATATTGGTTAAGCAAGAATTATAATAAAATATATTTATTAAAATTTTGGAAATAAAAGATATTTTATCTTTTAAATGAAATGGTTTCTTTCGAAAGGAAATAGAAATATTGGAGAATAAATATTTTGAAGCGATTATATAATAAAAGTGATTTATATAAAGAATGGTTTTATAACATTGTTTTATGAAACGGAAAGATTTTCGAGGACTAAACCCGATGGTTTTTAAATGATTTTTGAACGGATTTGGAAATAGAAATTTTTATAGATTTGAAATATTTTTAATTGTTAGTGTAAATGATTTTTTCACTTTGGGATATAAAGTGATTTGTTATGTTACTGATGATTCGGGTAACCCGTAACTAAAAAGTTGGCAAGGGAAGTGCTGATGTTCTGTAGCCTCAGTATAGTCCACTCTCATTGTAGGGGCATCAACATTTATTTTCGAAAGGCTGGGACCCAGTTACCTTATTATAGCTAGAAACCTCCCAATCAGGTAGCAAATAGTTTTGTATGTTTGTATATTGATATCATTTCAGAAAGGCGATTTGTTTTCAGATCCCGAAGTAAAAGACTAGTTCGAATATAAAAGATATACATATACATATTTCAAAAGTTTTGAAACAAGAATTTGGGAATAAAGTCCAAAGAGATAATTTTCATAAAGATAATTATATTGGGAAATCTAAGTGTGAATATTAAGCTAAATGGGTAGATTTTGAACCTACATTTGCATGATATATTCTATGTAGTTTGGGAATTGCATATTCATTGTTACATCGTAGGCTCCATGAGTCCTATTTATGGTAGGAGAACTACGTTGACTTGATCGTTTATCTAATTGGGTACCCAATTAGATAGGGGTACGTAAGTAGTTACAAGTGGTCGTGATGCAACCCCTAAATCAATATAACCATTTTTCTATTTATCTGTTATTGGCTGTTGTTTATCTTATGTTGTTGTATCTTTCCCCTTACTATATTATTCTGCATTTACATTATTTATGTAGTTTGCTGCAGTAAAAGAATTATATATTTCGCAGCACCAAATTGCAGGGTTTTAGTTAAAAAGTTGCTACTATGCGTGTGGATTAGAAAAGCATTCGTTGTAAAGGTGCTACTAAACGTACGTAAAGTATGGAGCGGGCAAAAGAAAAGGTACCCACTTTTCTCCCAAGCCCCTCAACATCGTATCCCTTCCTCTCCCACAGATCCCTAATCCCAAATTTCATTAAAAAAATCTTATGATCTTCATAATCTTCACAACTCTACCATTGATCTCTTCAAGTTTGCCTGCCTCGCACACCACAACCTCTCACGATCAGAAAACCCTCAAGCTTTCTCGAGCTTCATAATTCTCCAGCGTTCCACGTCACCATAAGCCATCGATCTTCATCAGCCACTCCACATCTTTAGGAATCTGCCGACGTCAGTGTTAAAGGTAATAACCATTTGATTTGAAGTCACCATATTTCGGGTAATCTAACCATTTCTATATTTTTTAGCTAATTTACAAATGCAGGATTTTGTAGTGCAATGGAGATCTAAGGATGCGAATTTGATGGTGTTGGATTCAGGTGATGTAGTTGGCTTGGTTGTGGAAGGATGGTTAGCAGTGGTGCTTAAGGAACTGTTCTAGTCTCGGTGATGAGTTTAATGAGGTGAGGTCAGGTGTGTTTTGGTTTTTGGTATGATGCTGAGAAGGGAAAGTTTCTATGGAGGTTTGTGCATGCCTAGTTAGTGAACTTGGGCTGGTTGTTGGCGTTGTTGTGGCGATGGATAAATTATGAACTCAAAGTGGATCCTTTTGAGGATGTTCCTGAAGCTCTTATGGAATGACAGGCCAATGGAATCAAGGTTTCTGTTGAGCTTATATATTATATCATGATGTCTAATCTTTCACGTTTCTCTCTTTAATGGTCTAGTCTTTGCTTGAAAATTAATATGCTTTAAAGAAATTTTCTTAACATTTATATAACGCTAAATATACGAGCTCCCATTCTTATGTTAAGATATAGATTGGGCTAGCTATTTTTTTAGAACAAAGATTAGTTGTTTAACAATAATGGATAAATAATTGAAATTTTATAAACAATGGGCATATTGCTTTGCCTTTTTTCTGCCAAGCACATATGTATAATTTTAAATTTTATTATGTTTCAACTTTTAACAGCAATGATACACACATACACGTTCTTGTTAAGTTACCATTGTTCCATGTAGAAGAAATTGATTTGACAAATATTTTTGCGTAATTACATCCTGACTTCTGCTTTTTTTAAGAATATTTCTAGATGACTAAATCTCATAATGCTGCAAATAAGTTTTATTTGTATAGTCCTTTTCTTCTATAGTTTTTTAAATTTGGATAAAATAAATGAAATTTTAGTTTTGAGTGCCTTTAAGCACCACTATGTGTTATACAATATCTGTCTGTCAAAAGTACACGAATTTTGACATATTTATTGGGTTTTGGAACAAGGTGTTTTCCGTAATCTCAATATTTATTCAAAAATTTTATTTTATTTTTTTGTTTGTTTAAATCTTCCTCACAAACTTCCAAGATCCAAACTGGACTGTAAATTTCAACTCCTTGAGCTTATATTGCTGATTGCTATATTTCTGATTGTCATAAATATGTTGACATCTCTTGAAAGTATAATTCTTTTTCCACCTTTAAACCAAACTTTTGTTGCTTCTTTATTCATTTGTCTCTATCGACATAGCTCAAACTATGTGAAGTAAGACTAAAAACTTCATGTAGTATCAGCCATTAGTCTCATTTGTCAACATTCATTGTTAGCGTACATCAACGTTGAAATTGAAATGATACTTGAAAGTGTTCTTTGTAGCCTTTAGTAATTATGGATTGAATTGGGACTTTCATACCACTTCTTCACATTTCTATTCATTTTTATCACAGATTAGAAGTCATGCACAAAAATATTTTTGAAGGTTCAGAAAAATGGAACAAGAGAACATGTTCCTCCTCATCTAAAGCGTATAACAGCTCATCCTTGTCCTCAAAAAGCATCTAAAAATGGTAGGAAACCGTCTGATGGTGTTTCTTAAAGTTGAATCATACAGACACACATTTTTTGATATTTATGATAATACCACAAACATTGCAGTTCCCCTGCTGTCTCAAGTTACAGTTCCATTTCATACCTCTTTTTGTGAACAAGGTTTAACAGTCTCTTCTTGAACTCATAATTCAATCGATCTTTGCTGTTCAAATATGATGGATGGTAAAGGAATTTATATACATGTAATCTCAAACCAATTATAAAATTTCATGCCAACCTTTTACCCTTGCAATACCTGTTTGCTTAATTGCAATGCTAAATGTTAGCAGAAAATATAGCCACATTAACACAAATGCAGCAGTATATAAAAAATACAATAAATTTTCTGGGGAAATTCTAGATACATCAGCCAATATTTTGAATTTAGGAAACCTTTATAATATATTACATCGGATAATAAAAAAAATCAATTTATCAAACTTAAAAACCTCTATAATGAGTTACAATGAGTAATGAAAACATGCTGTATTAGATTTATTTTAAAGAAGTGGACGGTTGTAAAAGCTTGTTCTTCACAACAATTTGATTGTAACTTCTGTGGTTTAAAAGGTGCAAAAACCACTACCGAATTATGACCTCCAAAACTAAAAGAATTTGAAATAGCTGCAATATAATATAAGCTTAAAAAATTTGGCATATTAGAAAAGCTAAAATTATGTTTTGAATAATACGTACTAAAATTTACTTCATGTTTCTTCTTCACAATCGGCACTGTGTCAATTGTGACTTGTTCCTCCAGAATCTGCATATGATTAAATGAAAATGGATAAAAACTAAGTTTCTCTTATCGTATTGGCTTGCTTAGACACGAAGTCATATTGGCTTGTTTAGACATGGTATAATAGTTAATGAAATGATAACTTATTCTTTCCCTTAATGTCTTGAAATAAATTACAATGAGGGTTGTCATTGAGCGAATTATGGATATAAAGCTTTGCCTCACTTGAATTTTAGGAACTTTGCATGTGTTTGAGACTTCGAGCAGAAATTTTAAAGGCAACCAGGAAAAGAGAGACGATGGTTTAATGACATCATCGACATATAATGACTGTTGAGCCACATAACCAAGTTTAAGATATTACCCATATTTTTCATTATTTTACGTGCGCATGTTCTTCAAGTTGTATTATTGTAAACCAACACTAAATCAGATTTTGTTTACCTAAAGTAGTAACTATATAATATGTTAAGGATGCAGAGCATCTATTATATGAGTTTTAAGATGAAAAACACAGTTTTGATATTTTGAATTCTTAGAATTTATCCTCAGCTTTGATACCAAACTGATATATTTATACTTTTATTCTATACAAATATAACAGACCAGGAATACTCACCATCAACCTTCTCCTCCTCTTTATGAACGATCTTCTCAAATAATATTCCATTATTTTTCCTATATTTTCTAACTAATATTACGAAACATGAAAATTCAGTGAAGATAGCATCAATATGAAGTAGAAAATACCAATCTGAACTTGAAATATCAAGTACTTTGAAAATACACTTCCATGCTAAAGTTTCTTTTAAATGATTATTACAACATACTTTGTTTATAGACAATCTACATGCTTCTTCTATCTACAACTTTTTCTTATCAGAATTCAGAATTCTATTTTAATGGTTGATATAATTTATCTATGAATTAATTGTTTACAAGCATTAAAAATTTGGTTTATGAAAATGCAGAATCCCAAAATCCTGGCATTGGAAATAAATGTTAGAATTTGATGCAACTTATCTCTAATAACATCTTAAAGATTCTTTACTAAGTAACCACTTCTGTTGTAAATAATTAACAAAATAAACTTTCTATTAACGATTAACCCAAAAATATGTACATATGCTATTTATTTAATGTAATATGCATACGCATTTCAGATATAATTGTAAGTATGCAACCTACCCACTGTACTATATATAAGAGGCATGCATTATATAGTGTTATATATGTGAGAATCACTGTCACTTATCATGTCATGCAGTTTAACCAAAATTTGTGTTTTGTTGCCTGACCTCTTTATGTATTCCATGTAACATATTAGGTAAGTTATGTGCCTCCTGCATCATAATACGTTAATTTTCCTGTTGTTTAGTTGGTGCACCTACTAACTGTCTGCAAAAAATTCATATAAATACTCTTCAAATCGCACAAAATAAAGCGGCCTTTATGTGAATATCTTCAACTTGTTGGTTTTTTCTATATTTTGCTGAATCTTTTGTCCTCGCTAGTCACTGGTAGTAGTACCTTACTTTTATTGTGTTTTATTTGTTACTGATGCTTTACACACTGATTGATACAGGCTAGATGAGCATGCGGGTCGTTATTGTTTGAATAACAATTCTTGCTGTGTGTGTTGAATGACCATTTCCAAGCACTATAGGACATTCTTCCATCGTTTATCTCTATAAAAAATTCTTGTAGGAATATTGGACTTTTGCAGGAGAAGAGCTTGGACTTTCCTTAATTTATGTTATGCTATTTTAATAAACTTTTTTTTTTGTAAGATTTTATGTCGTTAACATTTGGGTTAAAACACGGTTTTTATAATTTTGCATATGACTAAATCTTATAGTTAATGAAATTGATGTAGCTTTGATTATGTTTAATCTTTATAGTTGTTTATGATATCATTGTTTATCCATCATTCTATTATAAATTGAGCAATTTGTTATTGAATTCATTAACTATAACTGATTTAAAATAGCTGCAGCAAATGCAAAAGATGAAGCAAAACTTTGATATACAACAGCGTTTTTACACTGCTGCAAAATAAAATAGCAAAATGCTGCAAAATAGAAAAAACACTGCGTTATAAATTACTGCAGCGTTTTATAAATGATGCTATATTAACAATATGTCAAAGCATGTTTTGTGACTGCGTTCTTTGAAATGATGCTAAATGAATTCTCAATATTTAGAAAATGCTGCACTAACAAATTTTCACAGCGTTTTATAAAGGCTTCAGAATCCATTTTTTAGCAACCTATTAGAAACGCTGTGGTTATTCGTTTTTAGCAGCTTTTCAAAAATGATGCGGTATAATAGTGCGCTTTTGCAGCAGGAGTTAATACAACATTCTTCGAAATGTTGTGGATGATAATGACAATTCTAAAACGCTGCAAAAGTCTCTTTTTGTTGTAGTGTTGGTAAAGATATTGTTATCTTTCTCATCGGAGTGTGCAGCAGTAGATTTATTACGTATGAGTTCGGTATGCACACCTTGTAGAATAAAATCATTTACTCTAATAAGTTGTATAATTGAAATTGTATTCCATACATTTCGTAATGTTGAATATTTATGTATTAAGTTGGTAATTTTCATTTGTGGTTTTAGAAAATATGGATTTTTTTAGCGATTTTGACTGTTTCAAAAATCCGAGTCGTCATAAGAATGTTCCATGCTTTATAAAGAGGAACGTGTGTTAGTTAGTTTCTAATGTGTTCATTTGATCATTAGAAAACAAGAGTTTGAACAACTTATATCGATCGAAAATTTATTTACCAATAATACGATTGTCAGTCACATTATCAAAAAAATTCCAAAGTATTTAATTTTGTATACATTTTTCCAAAATAAGTTTACCATCATTAATAATGATTTTAAAGGTGTTTAAAAAGCTTATTAAATCATTTTAATAACATTTAATCCAAGATTTAAATATTGAAATAGTCTAGATATTTAAATATGAAGTGTCTGAAATTCAAGGTCGTTACGTTCTCCCCCACTTAGAATATTTCATCCTCGAAATTCCAACACGAGCAATAAAAGAAATAATCATATAGCAATACTTTACAGTATTCAATCACTAGAAAACAAAACTCGTGGTTTACTTAATTTCAAATTCCTCCCATCACACAAGGATGATAATCAACAAACTAAGCGTATAGTACATCAACAGCCTCTTGTTATAACTTAGTAGACTATTCTTGCTACCTCATAGCAAATCGAAGGGTCATCACTTAAACCCTCCATAAGCTAACAAAACTTAGCATACAAATATACAGAAGCCCATACTACGTACATGGATCATCAGCATGCAATATAAAATATGATCGCTTGCTAGATCACATAAATTTCACTCCCGGCTAGTATAGATCATTTACCTCTCTGATGCGAACTTCGATCCAGTTTCTTGATTAAAAACCTTCATTCTCACAACATAGTCATATACTATGATAGAAAACTTTGGGATAATTTCAAGAATCTGTATCAAGTGTCAACTGTCAGGAATCTAATGAAAAATTCTTTTTTGAACCGGTGTAAACTACCGCGAAATTATATACTCAAATACTGAATTGAGAACGTCATGCTAATAAAATAATCTACGTACAACTTACATATTTATCCTATTGGCTTCTTAGACATACCAATATCCTTTTACCATATTCTTTTATATAATAATATGTTTCGTTCAATACTAAAATCATTTATGAATCATTCCATAAAATATAACTTCAAGTTTATAAACAGTTGTACAACTTAAGTCTATATTCGTATAGTACTCCATGACATCCTAAGAGCTTATACAATACATTAAATTCATTTTACTAAAAAAGGATGTTCAACAAATTCAAAACTTGTTTTAACTAACTAACTTCTTAAATTAAGAGTTACAAACAATCAACTTTTATTTTTCTCAAAAACGCTTAGCTTAAATTTCTATAACAATTCAGAAGTTTCCAACTGTCTAAAATCACCAAAAATCCCATTTCATTGTAATGAATACTATCGAACAACATATCATAATATGATGAACATACCATACAATCCTAATACATAGGCTACATGTGTCCATATAATATCTTAACGAATTTTAATAATTTATTAAACACACTTTACCCAAAAAAGGAAAAACCTAAAAAGTTCCAACATTATTTCGAGTTATGCCACTACCAAATGAGCACCCAATATACCATACATATAGAACATTTCTACATAAAAGGTTCATATAAAATTTCTTTCCAACGAAAAAATTTAGAATTGAACACCGGGTTTCTATTTCAAGTCATTTCGAAATAATAATACATACATATATCTTTTGTATAACAAGTCAAACTTTCAGAATCAGAATCCGTTTTTTAAAACAACCCTATAGAATCCCTCACATAGAAATCGGAAAAAGAACGCTGAAGATGCTGAAGTCATCACTCGAATCATTTTCAAGTGACATAAGTGAGTTCAGTATATCTAATTCATGCCTTACTTAACGAAAATCATTTCCATATAGTATCGAGTGCTTTTGTAAGTATTACTAAGTACCATGATCTCAATTTCATAAACCAATTTCCTAAATATTTACTTTCAAATAATAATACTATTATTTTATCGAAATCGTGTAAAACATTTTCATAGACACCGGGATTTAAGTTCTCAAAATATCAGTTTAATCCTTCTTGTTAATAAATCATGTTTTATAAACCAAATTTATATAAAATCTCTTTCTTATATAAATTCAATGTTTATTCCTAAAATAACTTATATTTCTCAAATTAAAATAAACATCTTTTATTAAATACGACTTCTATAAAAATTAACTTCTAGCCCAACATTACTACCGAACGCCTTATAGTTAAACTGTGAAACTCAATTCACAAGATGTTTGTCTCAATTCATTTACAAATATTGTTTATCCAACCATGCAGTGAAAAGATAAAACTGCTAATAAAATGGTCGAGCATAGGTCAATAATCAACAAATGATAGTTAACGCCCATAAATTGGCGGAGCATAACTAAACTAAATAACGAGGGATAATAGATAGACATCATTAACCCTTACATTAATTAGACTATACCTTGACAATTCACTAATATAAGTTACCTTATAGAAGATCTTTAGTTTTTGCAGTTTTAATTACCAACAAGGTATACGTTTATAACAATTACAAAAACGCTCTCATATGTATGATACACTTGACTCATGCTAGGATATTCCATTGCCCTATCCACTAATGAGTCATACCCCACCAAAACTAAGCTGTCGCTTAACCTTCAGCTCTGATACCTGTTTTAACAACCCACCCCTTTGACCTCTAAATGTCGACACTAATACATCCACTGTATTCACATGTCGAGTACCTAAGTGCCGGAAAGATGAAAAGTTAGGGTAAAATGAAAGAGAATAAGAAAAAACTGAACATAATATCAGAATCTCACAGAAGAATGATAATATATAATATTAAAGGAACAATATAAAGAGTTACTTCGATATAGAAATTTGAGAGTTACTAAACCTAAGTACCATCATCATCATCAACAGTTATAACAACTTATCCTTACAACTAGTTATATGCGCAATATAGTAATGCAGCAGAAATAAGAATACTAGGGTAGGTGAAACATGCATATCGCCTTCTCGAGCTTTAAAGAACATCAACGAAAACTTGCCTTTCTCAAACTACTCGAAAGAGCAAACGAGGAATTCAAGGAAAACAAAAATCAAGCGTCAGAGATAAGTCTGGTATGAGAAACTAAAAAAATATGTGATCAACATATAAAAGTACATTTGAAACCGCATGGAATGCCATAATGATTATCCCCTTAAAAGAACAAGCATTAAATAAGTATATAAGGTGATATTGGGACATTTCACCAGAAGGACAAACTTTGCAGTCCAATTCGTTTCTAGGACACACATTCAAAGAAATTACTTTCAAGGCCAAAATAAGCAGAATAATTACTTTCAAGGACAAAGTCAGCAGACCAATTACTTTCAAGGACATAATATCATAGGTTTTTAGGCCCTGAAAACTAATTATTTTATGCTTTGTCCTTGAAAGTAATTATTTCAGTTGTGTGTCCTAGAAACTAATTTCACTTGCGTAAGAGGCCCTTATGGCTAATTTCCACGTGATATAATAGATAATATCTACGGTATAAAATATAAATATATAACATAGCCGTAATGGCTACATTCATTACATTCAATAGTATATTAGAGGGTACAATCAAAGCCGATAAAGAACGTTCACATAATGGATTTTCCATGGAGATCTCTCTAGCAAAGATGAATTCGAACTCCATGCACAATAATCAAAAAACATCTTCGGAGCATCGTATATGTCTCTAGATAAAATACTATAAGGTAAACACAAAGGCCCACGCCCAAATGTAAACACCAACCATGGTACCACATATCATCAAACTCCCGCGCACAATATCAATATGCGTACTCTAGATATGGAGTTGACAATACCCTATTGTGGGTTTGCAAAACTCCAGATTGTACATCCTACTCTATCTTTAGGTATTTCCATTGTCAAGGCCATGTTTGGCATCTTTCACATAAGTATTCATCACTCGAACATAACACAAATCCCCAATTGGATTATGATATTTCGAATAGATGTCGAAATCACACAAGGATTTCAACATCTCAAAAAGATCCACTTGCAAGAGATAGAACATGTGTTGAAGTGGTTTTCCATAAACGAGTATACATACAAAGCACGATCAAGTCGCACAAAGCACAACTAGGTCACATAAGTGACTTCTAACCCCTTCTTATTTAATTTATAATTTTATTATTTCTAAAACTACCATTATCTTATAAAACATCGTTTATCAATTTCCATTATTCACTTATACTCTTTCAATATTTCAAAATGTATTCCTATACTTATCTCAAACGGTATATTCATAAATTACTAATAAGCTTTATTAATTTAAACTTTTGTTTTTTCTACCTTTTTCCAAAAGATTCCTTACTTATAATTTCCTTTAAATTATCCATTTTAAGGATCTAAATACTTTTACAAATCCATTCAAAAGCTTTAAGACTAATGTTACTTGAACATTGTCACTACAAACCCAAAACCATTTTACTTATGCTTTTCTTTAAACTATTCTTTTAAATATTAATTCACATTCATAAGTACAATAAAAATGGGTTAAAGATGGATGTTATTAAAACATTGTCATAACAAACCAAAAACCATTCCATACTTATCTTTATTTTTAAAACATCCTTTTAAAGATCTAAGATAATATCTATTTAAGTTCGATAGTCGACTAAGCGACCATCTACTTAAAGAAATTGCTTATACAAATCAATGTTCGTATACTTAACTCATTTTTGACGTTTCAAATTAACCGTTCCATGTTCAAGAGTGAAGCCATGTAAGTTAGAGCACTGGTTGCATCAAAGTCTTGCTTAGACACTTTATTCTTGAATCTCACAAAATAAATAAGCATACTCCCGGCTTTTTTAGTTTTAAGTATAGTATTAATGATTTCCATAAACAAGTAACAAATAACACGAATAACGTGTTTCTGATTCTTGCTTAAACATTGCTCATTCAAGAGGGAAACCCAATAGGTTAGAGCTTTATTGCTCCGTCCCTACTCGGCATCAATCTTAACTCTCACAGATAGATAAGCCTACTTCATCAACTTTTAGCGTTAAACAAAGTTAATTGCCTTTTAAATAAGTAAGTAAACATCAAGATTAACACATTTTCAACATTCAACTTAACTACTACTCGTTCAAGAAGAATGCCCGGTAGGTTGGAGCTTTATTCCTCCATCCCTACTAGACAAATATTAACTTTCACAAATAGATAAGACTACCTTGTCGGCTTTTAGTGTTAAGCATAGTTAATTGACTTTTTCAAAACTCATATATACTTTAGAAATACTTGTAAATAGATTTTAAATATCTATGCAAAATATAATTTGAAAATAACCAATTTATAATTTGATGAATAATCAACCAAACATATTTTCCATTTTGCAGCACTTTGCTTCTAAAATTCATAAATAATCATTAATACTATATTTAAACTTCTAATCTTTTTTCCATACTCAAGTATATTTTATTAGAATTTCCATAAAAATATATTATAAAGAAAAGTGTTCAAAAACTATTCAAATCACGAAAAACAAGTCAAAATGTCTCATTTTAAACACTTAAAACCATAAGTGACTAACAATAACATTCATAAATGTTGTTAAAAGTCCTTGCTAAAACAATATTAAGTAGCACCATCTTTGCAACTAGTTTTAACCACTTAAACAAATGATTTTAGACTTGAAAATTTTATAGCAAGTACTACCATTATTGTACTTAAAACCATGGAAAGTAACCCTTAAGAATATATTCACATTTATTTATAAAAATTCCCAAAAACAAGAGATACAAAAGTGTGCTTACAGTGACTATTTAAGAACAGGAGTGTGTGTTAATTAGTTGATAGTATATTCATTTGATCATTAGATAAGTGCACAAGAGTTTGAATAACTTATATCGATCGAAAAGCTATTTACCGATAAACCGATTTTCGATCACATTATCAATATTTTTTCAAAGTAATTATTTTTGTGAATGGTTTTTCAAAACAAGTTTGCCATTATTACTTATAATTAAAAAGGGAGTTAAAAAGCTTATTAAATCATTTTAACAATATGTAATCCACAATTCAAATATTCAAATAGTTCAAATATTTAAATACGAAGTGTCCAAATTTTTGGATTGTTATAATTTCTTATATTTTAGTGTTGTTTTAATAGAAGAAAAATCCATTCCTCGTAAAGTTTTGTAACATCACCATACTTGGAGGCCCAAAACTAATGGCTACGGATATTGCAGTCATCCGTAGTTACTAATCCTCGATGACCAAATACGGCGGTGTGGGATACGCTGATACACAAATCACATGAGTATGCAAAAATTTAACAAATTAAAAACACATTTCCTCATTCCATTTAAAACATTTCATTTTCATTACATAACCCCACAAACGTTAACCACGTTCATAAAAGTATAATTATTACGCATATGTCAAGAGCGACATATGAAGATGTCCTCTTGGTTGATCAGAGTATATGATAAGGCTAATAAATCTGCCTTTACATCCAAAATACACAATGGAATCCTGAGCTAAAGTTTCAACCTTCAGCTCTGATACCACTTCTAACGACCCTGACTCGACCTTCAAAAATCGGCACCGAATACTTCACCTGTATTCAAATGCCGCAGATTGAAACGTCGAATCTAATTCGTCGGAGCTTATAACACATTAAATATAACAACACAGCGGAAGAAAATAATATATATCATTGATATACAATAGTATTGATACAACACATTTGATACAACTGACTATCAATATATCAAAGATAGATACAAGACAATAACAGAGACAACAGCAGCGGCAAGACAATGCCTTCGATGCCAAGCTCCAATAACTCCATCTCCAATCCAAAGCTAGCTCGAACCCCCATCAAGCTGAACTGAACCAAACTCCATCACAATGCGGTTTGCCAATATCCGAAGATTGAATGCTATCGAATCTACACCTACTATCTAACAAACTGAAAAAATAAACTCCAGGCTGCCCGTGTGGAAAATTGTGGGCACCCAAAGTTTAGGAAGGGAACAATAAACTCTGGGCCAGTCATGGGAATGGTACGAGCAAACAAAAACAGTATATCTTTAAAACAACCACAAAAGATTTTAGAAGTTGAAATCCGCAATGCTTTTTGGAAAATGAAACTACCATAAGGCCTCCCACCACACACACCATACAAACGCAGAATTGGAGGAGATTTCTCCTTATGATAGTAAAAAAATGTTTGATACGCGAAAACCATTTTGATATTATTATTAGTGCATAGCGGAAAACATTTTGAAAGTATAATATTAATCTTAGCCAGTAACTTTAAATAAATTGCTGCCTCCTGCACGCCTTTGGAAGCTTTATTCATCTAAGAAGAGAACCTAAAAACCACATATCTCAAACTACTCAAAATCAATTGAGCACCCGAGAGTTTAAGAGGAAAGCAAACACTTCGAGTCAGACATAAAGCCTGGTATGAATAATAATCTAACATCTCAATCCTTTTAGATATCTAGTGAGACCGCGCCGCTTGGTAGAATGGGTTTTCCCCTCACTAGTATCTTAAACCCTTTTTATAAAACCATATACCGTGCTCCTGCATCCACAATGGTTAAAACATAGCATTTCAAAATATGATGATGATATACATATATAAACATCTTGGATTTCTCATCCCCAATTTTAATTGACTCCCTGTCATATTTATAGTTTTTAGGGTCAATATTAACCTATTGGTTTTCATGGGTTTACTAATAACTTTTTTATAGCTCATGGACATCCTGTCCTATTTTAGAGTTTTCACGGGATCACTAATAACCTATAGGCCCCCTCCACTTAACTTAATCAACACATAGATTCCCCTAAACCAATTAGCTATTCCCATAACTCCCATCTTATCCTAGTTTTCATGGGTTGACTAGGAACCTATGGATTACTCTAGTAACTCCCTTCTTAGCCTAGTTTTCATGGGTTGACTAGGAACCTACAACTTTCTTATCCTAGTTTTCATTGGTTGACTAGGAACCTTTTGAATGATGTCAATTCTTAATCCGGATATTGTTTTCTTAGGTTCACTACAAACCAATTGGCGCCTACCAACCATCCTTTATACATAGTTTTCATGGGTTTTCTATGAACTTGTTAGTTACCCTAATAACTTCCTAATTATAGTTTTCATGGGTTTACTATGAACCTATCTCCCAAACAACTTCAAAGTTTAGGCATCTTATATTGGTCATCCGAGCTCACTACATGCAATTCTACTCATTCAGGAGTTTAATTAATTTATATTCACTATTGGGTTAACCTAACCAGTTCTTCTACCCCTTTACCCATCAAAATACAGTTATGGGTTCTTTATCATGTGAATATATTTATATTTGGAAAATTATACATAATAACCTAACAATACCACTCCTGTGGGTTTTAGATCCTTGAAATACTTCTTCAAATTTACGCACTTGAAATCCTTCCAAAACTCCTTTAATTAACCATGGGATTTCCTTTAAAATGAGTTTGGGTTTAAAAATCCTTTCGAAACCTTTGCTTTCGACTTCATTGGATAACCTCCTTTGAAAGAATAAAATTATATCTTTAAACCATTAGGCTCATACCTTTTAAGTACTTTAAAACATCTCTTTCGAAACCTTTCGATTGATTAAAGCATTAACCTTTAACTTTGGAAGCATAGCTTCGAAACCTGGTGAAAATACCCCCTTTCAAAACCATTGGACATTTACCTTCCGAAACCATTGAAAGTACCCCTTTCGAAACCATTGAAAGTTACCCTTCGAAATCATGGGGTTTATATTTAAAATAATATTTTTGGGTCAAAATGAACATAAGCGAAAGCACCCTTTTAAAACTATTCTTTACTTCAAAAAAGTACTAGGGAAATTGATGGTGACGAAGCCATCCTTTCAAAAGCATAAAACATGTGGGTAAAACAACTGAAGGTTGGTGTCGAAACCCCTTTCGACAGCATCCCCTTCGCACCTCAAACCCCTTTCGAAAGCTGTAGGATTTGGCTCATGTTTATGAAAACAAACAGTATCTTTCAATAACACTGATGTCTTCAATACCATCAAAGGTCACGAACTCTCTAAAAGATTTCGACTTGGTCGAAACTAACCCTTCGAAAGCTTTAAACAAAATCTATAAACTCCTTTAGAAGCTACTTCTTCAAAACAAAGGCAGAAGCGCTCTTTCCAATACCTCATTTGGAAATATCTTTCGCAACTATAGATTTTGACCATGTCGAAGCCCCTTTTTAAACTAGCAAGCGCATTTCCTTTAAAACAAAATAAATTAAGGAACCAACTTCTTCAAAAGCTACCTTCCGACATTCTACCTTTTGCCTTTCTCCAATCCACTAAGTACCATCTAAATGATACCATGTGTATTTTAACTGGTTTTTACTTAGAAGGTTTTGACAAGTTTGGAGGCGAAAGCTCTGGGTCGAAAGGTCTTTCCATAGAAGGAGGAACCCTTTTTCTGAATAAAAGGCTGTTATACCAAATAAAGTAAAGTTTTTGTAACTAACTTGCCAACTTGTAAACTCTTGATTGGTGATAATAAACTTTCAAATTATTTTAATAAAACTTGTCAGATTTTCTCAAATCTAAAACCAATTAACTTTTTAACAAATATGCTCTTCTTATTAACAATACAATTAAATCATTTAGGTCCTCCTTTCAAAATAATTTAATTTTCATACTAAATCACTTAGTAAAATCCCCAAAAATTCCAAAAACTCATTTTAATCATGTTATCTAACATATCAAAATTTCAGACCCAAATTCTCAATATATTTTCCAAAATAAATTTATAAACCCAAATAACCATATTTTCCTTTGATAGTACATAATTAATTATCCACGGCTTGGAACATTATGAAAATTGAAACCCAACTCCAAAATCATGTTTTCCATAACATAAAATTTTTCCATGGCATTTAGATATCATTTAATCTCAGATTTGCTCTAAAACCATGTCTATTCTCTTTTATATAATCTTGTTAAATTATAAGAATCATAAATCAAGAATATAATCATCTAATATATCATAAAAACGAATTTACCCTTTAATTCAAAAACATGTAGAAATCAAAATAGAAATGTAGTGATTATTATTCACCTTAGATTGGATAAGGAAATTAATGATTGATTGAGACTGATTTTTTCTAGCTTAAATCCTAAGCTATACTTTGGTTTTTTTCTCTTCTTCTCTTCTTCTCTTTATCCTAATGGCCAGCCTTGCTCTTCCTTGTTTACATTTTTAGTTTTGCTTGTGATAGATGAATGTGTATGGCTAAAGGGGAAAATAGTATAAGGGTGGGAAATGCTTATTTTAATAAGAACGACCACTACACATTTATTAATCAACCTCAATCATCTTATCTAAATTATTCTATTTAATTTATTCCAATTAAATGTCCTGAATAATATTATTAAAAATTAGGGGTGTTACAAGCTCCTCTCCTTAAAAAAATTTATCCTCGGAATTCCATAAAGACTAAATAGCAAACATAGCAATCATTTGTAACGACTCCTAATAACCATACTGGTCTACCTGACTAGCAACTAATCTGTATAAAACTCTAATATAGACATATCATCAAATCAGACGAGGATAAGTACCTCGAATCATGCCTCGGTCGCCCAAGTACAGTCCTTCTCGTTGTCGCTCATTTGAACTTTCACCAAATTGACTTTTTTTGGTCCTCAATCTTTTCTCATCTCTCTCTACTACCTGAACTGGTTGTCTAACAAAGGTCAAATCAGGCTCCATTACCAAGTCTTCCAACTTTGTTTGGGGAATAATAGCTTATAAATCATGTACATACTTGTGAAGATGAGATACATGGAATACATTACGGACACCTGCCAAAGTGTTGGGCAACTCTACTCGGTACGTGAGCTTTTCAATCTTTTCTATAATCTGGATTGGCCCAACATATCTCGGGGCCAACTTTTTCAATTTTCCAAACCGTACCACACCTTTCATCAGTGATACTTTAATGAACACCCGGTCTCCAATTGAGAACTCTAGGTCTTTACGCCTCTTATCTACGTGACTTTTTCGTCTGGATTGAGCTTCCTTCATTCATTCTAGGATTAACTCAATCTTCTCTGATGCCTCCCTAACCAAATCTGGACCTAAGACTAATCGGTGTCCAGTCTCCAACCAACATGTAGGGGATTTGTACGGCCTTTTACACAAACCTTCAAAAGGCGACGTTCCTATACTAGTTTGGTAACCATTATTGTAGGAAAACTCAATCAAATGTTGATGATCCTCCCAAGATCCACTAAAATCCAACGCACAAGCTCTCAATAAATCTTTGAGCACCTTAAAGACTCTCTCTGTCTGCACATCCATCTGTAGGTGATATGCGGTACTCATCTTGAGCTTAGTACCCAACACCTCCTGTAGACTCTTCTAGAAATCACGGGTGAATGGAGCATCTCTGTCGCTGATTATGCTACAAGGAAATCCATAAATTCTAACAATGTTCTTTATGAACAACTTTTCCAAAACAGATGCCGTCCTGGTCGACTTTACTAGAATGAAATGGGCACTTTTTGTCAACCTATCAACAATAACCCATATACTTTCATTTCCTATTCTTGACCTTGGCAACCCATCAATAAAATCCATAGATATTGAATCTCATTTCCCGTTTAGAATATCTAGAGGCTGAAGTAACCCACTCGATTTTTAATGTCTTTCACTTGTTGATGGTTTACACACTACCTAACCCACAAGCCAACATCCCTCTTTATGCCTACCCAATAGAAGCTTCTCTTCATGTCTTGATGCATCTTGGTCCCTCTAGGATGAATCGTAAACTTCGATCGATGACACTTTTCCAGAACCTCCCTTCATAAGTTCTCTACATCTACAATGCATAATCGTCCCTTCTTTCTAAACCATCCTTTTTGGTCAAGACTAAAGTCCTTTAGATCATCGATCTCAAATATCATCTTAAGCCTTCTTATCCTCTCAGCTAAATCTGGATCCTCTCTTTGCTTAGAAGTTGTCCTCTCAATTAGCACTGGTTGAATTTCTAAACAAGATAATGTTGGGCGAATTCTCACCCAGGAGACCATCAGTTCCTGACTGAAAGGGAATGCTTTTGGGCTTTCGAAGTGCCGATAATATGTTGATTGATTCGATGATTATTCGCGTGTACCCAAGACCAATAGGCGTCAGTTCCATCTTGGATCGCAGTCTCCATCCTCGTTCGGCGATACCCCACAAGCTCCATTCGGCACCTCCGTGGACACAGCCCCATTCGGCACCTCCATGTACCCATGTCATTCGGCATCTCCATGTGCCATGATCCATCCGGCAGTCCCATGCTCCTTCACCCATTCGGTATAGCCGGTCCAAGCCCCGCCGAATACCACCACCGGACCACGCTATTGCCGAACCACCTTCCCATCACATCTCCTCCGGACCAACCTCTCCAATATCCACCCATCACCGGACCACCATAGCCGGACCAGGCACCACCGGTCCAAACTCCAACATCTCCCTACCGAACGAGGCTACCACCGGTCCAACCTCACCACCGAATGAACCTCGCCGAACCAGACAACTGCCAGTCCAGATCGCTTCAGCCCGGGCCCACCAGCAGTTATATACTTCCAAGACCCCTGCCCCCTACCTCATTCTATAAATAGAGGGGCAGGGGTACAACAATGGCAGACAAGTTTGAGAGCTCAAGCAAGGAAGGAACTTTCAAACTACTTTCATACACTTGTATACAACGCATTGTACTTGTAACCTGAAAGAAAGAAGATAATAACATATAAAGTGGACGTAGGCACATTCTGGCCGAACCACTATAAATCTGTGTGTCTTTTACATTTCAGCCCCTACTTTTCTCATATTTACATACTCATCTAAAATCATTGAAAATTACATATAATCAACTAAATAACACGACTTGGAGGTGTTTGTCCATTTTTTGTGCAAACATTTTTGGTGCTTTCACTGAGAACTGAACTCAGACTTCATCTTCTCCCACTCAACCTTCTTCCTAACAACATCACTCGTTGCTTAGAAATCATGCCTTTCAAACAGAGAAGGGATGTTAACAAAGGAAAGAACATCGCAACTAGCAGCCTTCCAGATCCAGCAATCACAGATCAGCCCACTTCAACAGCAGTACCAGATGAAAATCAGGAGAATCCAACTGGTCCCGCAACGGAACAACCAATCACTAGGGCAGATCTGGACAGGGTTGTGGCTGAAGTAACTAACCGCTTCACATCCCAACAAGAAACTTTGGTGGACCAACTCATGTCACGCTTAAGGGATGCTGAAGAGTCCAACCGCAACACGGAATCATGGGGTGAATCCCAATCCGGAGGATCCCGGAGGCAACAAAGGTCTTCACTCTTCGAACAAGCTACCAACAGGAAAAACGATGATAGGGGCCGCGCCCGGACTCAGCCCGAATTTCGACTCGAGGAAGCCCTGGGAACCGAACTTAGCGGGGGAGGCACCAGGCGAGGGTCGGATGTAGCTGAGCCAGTCATGCCACCTAATCATAGAAACCCCGCTGAACGGAGCCGAGCTAGAACCCAGCCCGAAGTTGACCCCATGGATGTGCTCGAAACAGAACCCCACAGGGGAAGATCAAGGCAGGGGGCAACTGTAGCTGGTCCTAGCGTGCATCCAAGCAGCCGAAGACAACCACTGGATAATGCTAGAGGTGATAGGCTGTACCATCCCTACAGGGCATCTGGACGAGATAGATCCCGCAGGGAAGAACCGAGCTCATTTTTGTCCGCTCCAAGTTCTGACGAACGAATGGCACGATTATTCAGAGAATGTGTCCAACGGGAGCAAAGGGACCGGGGAATAGGCGCTAGGGTTACTAGTCCCTTTACCCGAAATATCGAAACTGCCATCACTCCCCGGGAATGGAAAATGCCAACCATGGAACCTTACAAAGGAACTTCCGACCCCATCGTACACCTGCAGAGGTACACCCAGCATATGCTCATGAGTGGAGCAACAGAAGGAGTATTATGTAAATGCTTTCCGCTATTCCTATCAGATCTAGCTACCTCCTGGTTCTGCCATCTACCCCAAGGATCCATCAGCTCATGGGAGATGTTAAAAGAAAGGTTTATTAGCCAGTTCCGCATCCATGTGGAACAACCCAAAGATGCTTATTCTCTATCCAATGTCAAACAGAAATCCGGAGAGACGCTGCAACAATATCTAACACGGTTCAACGCCGCAGCGGCAGCAGTTCAAGATGCCGATGAAAAACTCACTCTGATGGCCCTCTGTAGTGGTGTACATCCAGACACCAAGTTTGCCAGAAGATTAACTAAGGAAAAACCAGCTACCTTGCCTGATTTCTTCCATGAAGCTGGAAAGTATATGAGACTTGAAGACGCTGCTACGGAGAGGCAGTCAGGGCAACAAGGCAAGATAGTTCAGGACAAGGTTCCCACTGCAGCTAAGGACGCTCGAAGAAATGAATCTAGAGACAATGCTGGGGGCAGAAAGGTTGAGAAGCGCCAATATCGACCAGGGCCAAGATTTGACTCCTACACTCCTTTGAATGAAACAATCGAAAACATCTACCTAGCCACTCAGGGCGAACTTGGATACAAGCGCCCCCCTCACAAGAAAGAATCAGATAACGCACTCAAGTCCGGAAAGTTCTGTCGCTTCCACGAATCCCACGGACATGACACCAATGAATGCCACCATCTTCGGGACTTGATCGAAGAACACATTAGAAGAAGAAGACTGGAACGTTATGTGAAAGGTCAGAACAGGACTCCAACTCCTGCCAACGAGAACTCAAAGCAACCCCTCCCAGAAGTAGGCGGAGGGAATCGCAACAATCACAACACCAGTGGCTCTAGTCAAGAGAAGATAGTGGTCCTTACCATCTCAGGAGGACCACACATCGCCGACAGAAGTTGGGCAGAGATGGAAAGGTACGGCAAGTCGCTTAGAAATGCCGAAGGATATGTTAACTCCATTACGGAGGAACGCCACCCGAAACGAAAAGAAAACAATGACATTGTATTCAGTAGGCATGATTTGGAAGGAAGACAGTACCCACATATGGATCCCATGGTCATCTCTCCTGGTTTGGTCCAGCTAAAGTTTTTCGGATTCTAATAGACACGGGAAGCTCCGTTAATATCCTATTCAAACATGCTTTCGACAAAATGAAGTTATCAATGAAGGATGTATCCCCCTGTGACAAACCACTGCACGGTTTCACTGGAGATGCAAAGATGCCTCTCGGGCAACTTGACTTCTTCGTCGAAATAGGAAGTCATCCCCGCTCCGTTGTGCGAAAACAAACGTTCGTACTAATAGAAAACCACTCGGCTTACAACGCTTTCTTGGGAAGACCAGCCTTGTCTGACTTTCAGATTGTATTAGCCCCCTGGTGCCTGAAAATGAAATTTCCAACAGACAACGGAGTAGGAGAAGTAGAAGGAGATCAAGATGCTGCCCGAGACTGCTACGTAACTGAACTTCGCAATAACCGCAGAAAGAGTAAAGGAAAAGATGCAGAGACTACTCTCTGCATGAAAAGCTTGGAGGCATAGCAACTAAAGAAAGCCCCTCCTCTTCGATACACAAGCGATCCCTTCAATGAACTAGACCCCAAGGATAAAGAGGAGGAGGCTACCGCCGAGCCTGCAGAGGCTATGGAATTCGTATCGGTAGATAAGCATGATTCAAGTAGACTATTAAAAATCGGATCTCAGCTGAAAACGGGATTGAAGGATCAACTCATTGACTTCCTCCGCCACAACTTAGATGTATTTGCGTGGACCCATGCCGATATGACAGGAATCTCCCCAGACATAGCATGCCACATGTTGAACATCGATCCCACCAAGGTACCAGTAAAGCAGAAAAAGAGGAGCATGGGGGCAGAGCGATCAGCAGCCCTTGATGAGGAAGTAAAAAATCTACTTGCTAATGGCTTCATACGAGAAGCCATCTACCCAGAATGGATCGCTAACCCAGTGCTAGTAAAAAAGGTCAATGGAAAGTGGCGAACATGTATTGACTTCTCCAATCTGAATGACGCTTGCCCGAAAGACTGCTTCCCACTTCCCCGAATTGACCAACTCGTAGACAGCACAGCTGGGCACGAACTCCTATCTTTTATGGATGCATACTCCGGATATAACCAGATCCCCATGCACGCTCCCGATCAGGACCACACTAGCTTCATCACCGACCGCGGATTATATTGTTACAAAGTCATGCCTTTTGGACTCAAAAATGCTGGAGCTACCTATCAACGCCTCGTCAACAAAATGTTCGCAGGACTGATAGGACGAACTATGGAAGTATATGTGGATGACATGTTGGTAAAGTCCAGGAAAGCCAACGACCATGTAAGCCATCTGGACGATATGTTTCAGGTACTTCGCCGGTATGGAATGAAGCTGAATCCTCTAAAGTGCTCCTTCGGAGTTTCATCGGGAAAATTCTTAGGATTCATCGTCCACGCCAGAGGAATCGAAGCAAACCCTGAACAAGTCCGGGCTTTAAAAGAAATAAGGATACCTTCCACTCGAAAAGAAATGCAGAGCCTAAACGGGAAGGTGGCCGCCCTAAGCAGATTCATTTCCAAGGCAACTGACAAGTGTGTCCCTTTCTTCGAAGCACTCAAGAAAGACAAAGGGAGGTTCGAGTGGACCGACGAATGCTTAAAAGCCTTCCTCAACCTAATCGAACACCTTCAGAGACCACCAGTACTCTCAACTCCAAATGAAGGTGAAGTGTTATACCTATACCTCGCTGTATCATCTCATGCTCTAAGCGCCGCCTTGGTAAGAGAAGAAGACCGCACACAACGCCCGGTTTACTTTGTAAGCAAGAGATTTACAGGGGCAGAAGCCAGATATCCTAAACTTGAGAAGTTAGCATATTGTTTATTGATCGCGTCACGAAAACTGCGACACTACTTCCAGTCTCACTCCATCAGGGTTCTAACCGATCAACCACTAAGACAAGTGCTCCATCGTCCTGACACTTCTGGGCGACTCCTCAAATGGTGCATCGAACTGAGTCAGTATGATATCACCTACCATCCCCGCACCGCTATCAAAGGACAAGCCATGGCTGATTTCATTGCCGAATTCACTACCAACGAAGGCAAGGAACAATCCGAAGTAGCAAAAAACATCAAATGGAACCTCTTTGTAGACGGAGCATCAAACGAACAAGGCTCGGGGGCAGGTATTGTGATCATCACCCCCAGGGGAAGAAAGTTGTACTATGCATTAAGATTGGAGTTCACGGCCACTAACAACGATGCTGAATATGAAGCAGTAATAGCGGGATTGGAACTGGCCCTAGAAATTGGAATCAATTCCTTATGTATTCATAGTGATTCTCAGCTTATCGTAAACCAGGTACTAGGAGAATTCCAGACTCGAGGAGAACGACTCACAGCATACCTAAAGAAAACCAGACTGCTGCTCGATCGATTGGACCATTATCTAATCAAACACATTCCTCGAGAAGAAAACCAAGAGGCAGACGAACTTGCAAAGCAAGCTAGTATGAAGGACATCACCATTTCCGGAGCACTAGCAATCTCAAGGCAGCTTGCCCCGAGTTTCGAACAAACGAATATGATAACTGCAATCGAAGAAGGAACCTGGATGACTCCTATCCGGAAATATTTGCAAGATGGCATACTACCCGACAGGCGTGACGAAGCTAAGAAGATCTTGAGAAAAGTTCCCCACTACACAATACAAGAAGGCATCCTCTACCGGCGTGGCTTCTCTAGCCCCCTATTAAGATGCGTCGCCGGAAGGGAAGCCAAGGAGATATTAACAAACATCCATCAGGGAGGATGCGGAGATCACACTGGAGGACAGACTTTGGCAAGAAAGATACTCCGATATGGATATTACTGGCCCACACTAAACAAAGATGCCCTAGACTTCGTTAAGAAATGCGACAGATGTCAGAAGTTCGCCAAGATCCCTCGACTACCCACAAACGAAATTACTCAAATGACCAGCCCTTGGCCCTTTGCTGTATGGGGAATTGACTTAATTGGCGAACTGCCAACGGGCCGAGGCGGAGCCAAATATGCTATAGTGGCAGTCGATTATTTCACCAAATGGGTGGAAGCGGAACCTTTAAATAAAATATCTTCAGCAAAAGTTATCAACTTCTTGATCAAAAACATTCTGTGCAGGTATGGAGTCCCCCTCAAGATCGTATCAGACAACGGACTCCAATTTGACAGCGAAGAATTTGCCGACTGGTGCCAAGAGCATGGAATTCATAAAAGCTTCTCATCAGTAGCTTACCCTCAGGCAAACGGACAAGTTGAAGCTGTCAACAAAATTCTCAAAACCCTAATCAAGAAGAAACTTGAAAAGTCAAAAGGCGCTTGGGTGGACGAACTTCCTACGGCACTATGGGCATACCGCACATCTTTCAGAACATCAACGGGACATACTCCTTTCTCTTTGGCATATGGATCGGAGGCAATGCTCCCAGTTGAGACTATTGTGCCTTCCCACCGTAGGATCCACTACAACCCAGAAGAAAACGAAGAACTCCTCCTCATGTCTTTGGATCTGATTGAGGAAAGGAGAAACGATGCAGCACTCAAAGCAGCAGCTCACAAACAAAAAGTGGCAGCACTATACAATTCCAAAGTCAAGCATCGCAGCTTACAAGAAGGAGAACTTGTCCTCAGGCGAATCTTTCCGCGCCCCGGGGCACTGGACCCCATCTGGGACGGACCATATGTAATTCACAAAGATCTCCACAACGGAGCTTACATTTTGTCAACAGTGGACGGAGAGGTGTTCCAGAGGGCATGGAACATCCGACACCTCCGTCGATACTTTTCTTAACTTGTACTGCCCATATGAAGTGAATTAACAAAGAGAATCAGTGGACGTAGGCATTTTCGTGCCGAACCACTTTAAAAAATCTTGTCTCTTTTTAACTTGTTCCTTTATGTCTTGGCTACTTGTTAAGCGTTATCCCTTTCTGTTGAACAAAATTCTATGGCATCTCCACTCAAGACGCACCGCGGCCTCATCTGGACTAGGCCTAACAGGTACGCTACGATTCTATGCACTCGCCAATGAGACTCTTTTGCCCCAGCATCCCTCTGCTGCGGGTTAACTCATTGCGCGCCTGCCCTCAAAGCCAACTGTAATGAGCCGATTATAAGTCATCATAAAGGCCGACTATAGCCGATGGCAGCTCATTACGGCGTTCGGCTCGTCGGTAACTGTGAACCTACTTTAAGCCCCAACATAAGGTGTGGCCAGCCAGGGGTAGTTCACGGCCAACGACACCCACGCTAGCCGGCCACGGTAAATCGAATAATACCCACGATTACGGACCATAATGGTTCGGGTAGTTACCGTGCGCGATCTCGGCTCTGATGTGTCTTAAGTGCGGCTGTGGTAAAAAAGAAAACTCCCCGCGGAGGCGTAAGATGGGTGACAAATGTCTCCAAGACCCACAGCTAGGGAAAGTGACTACAAAACCCGTTTGCCACGAACTTAAGCACATCGACGGCCTTCCGTGACTGGAAGTTTTACTTTTACTATATTTCCATTTCATTTAAATATTTTTCTCCTATCCTGTATAACAAACTCTAAAGTACAGGAAACCAAATAGGAAGCATTCACTCATGAGGCTCTAAGCCTGCGTGCTGGATAGCAGGGCGCTCGGCTATACCCGTGAACAGTTACACAAGACACTCAAAGCTAACGCCTGCGAATAAAACATAAAGGGCGGTACTCTCTTCTCTTGTACATAAATGCGTAACTATAACTTATTCATACACTGACATTGCAAAACGTGAAATTATATTTCAAGCAAAAACTTAACATCAAACACAAGTGGAATCACAGGCATATACATAATTATACTTCTCACACAGCACATAAAGATAGCAACAACATTTAAACATGACAAAATCAGCTTATATTATAAGATCACACGAAGTTATTCTTTGCAAATAATTTTATTACAGTTGCATATCAAAGACTAACATGAACAGTGATAAAAAAGAAACAAAAAGATGGCAGATGCATCCACACTCCATCACCAACTCCCCCAGCCTACTTAGCCGCAGGATCGGAGCCCCCAGCATGTGGATCTGAAGTCCCACCTGTCCAGATCAGAAGAGGAATTCATTAAACGAACGATCAAGTTATGAAAACACGGAAAGAAAAGAAAGGGAAAAGAATAACTCACCAGCATCCGCCGCTTGATCCTCATCATCCAACTGCACGCCCGCTTCCTCTGCAGCGAGTAGCCGCATCCCCTCCTTCACCGCCGCTTGCTCCTCCTTTGAGAACTGAGCAGTAACCGCACTCAAGTTGAAAGCCTCTCCGCCTTCCTTACCCGCATTCACCCTGGCCTCCTCTAAAGCCTGGAGATACACCTTGGCCATGACCCGAGGATAATCGTCCATCCAAGACAAGCCGCCCTCCTTCCAAGTGTGGAAGTACATATCCTGCAACATCTCATCCATCATCCCCTCGTTTTCCTCAAACTCCCTCACCCGGGCCTCGGAAGCTTGCAACTTGGCGATGGCGACGTCCCTCTCTGATTGGTATCTCAAGCAGTCAGCCTGGAGTGACCTCCTCATTTCCTCTTCCTTCAACTTGAGGGACCTCCTCATCTCCTCCATCTCCTCCTTCAACTCGGCCTGAGCCATCTCCGCAGCCTCGAGCCTCCCTGACAACTCCTCTACCCGCTCGAGATCCGCATTTCGAACCTCATCCACCGTTGCGATAGCTATGTTGATCCGTTCCCTGCAAGCGACCTCCATCTTCCGTAATTCCGCCCTACTGGCCTTCTCCATGGTCTCTTTCAGACGCTTGGAGGCTTCCTCATGCTGGGAAATCTGGATGGCTTGGTCGGCGAGTTGCTTGGCCTGATCGGCAACCTTTAACCTCAACCGAATGTTAGCACTCCCGATCTCTTCCCCGGCCTTGACCAACTTAGCATGATGCTCCATTAACTTCTTGGTCTCTACGGCCACCCGGTCGATATTAGCCTTGGCCTCATCCCCCATGGTGACTACCCGTGTAGTAAGTAAATCAAGATCTAAAGATTTGGCCTCGTCCAGCACTCTTACCATGGGGTTGCGGGGAAGTAGGTGCTCGCCCGTGGTCTCATCGAATGAAATGTCCCGAAAACTTGGGTCTAAATCAGGATGACCGGCAAAAGGGTCACGAGGCACGGGGCGAGGCACATCGGGACGCCTTATATGAATGACAGTAGAACTCTTGGAAGGAGGAGGAGGGGGGCAGGGCTCCGTGCTCTCCTCCGTAGTATCACGAGGAGGCTGAGTAGGGGGAGGCAGAGTAGGAAGCTGCGAAGCAGAAGAAGACTCAAATAAGGAACGGCTCCGCTTCCTTTTCTGAATGCCCTCTTCGATGACCCCAAGAAGAGGGCGGTACTTGACTACGTCACCAGTGCGATCAGTAGAAGGTTTCGCGGAAGCTCTCCTCGACTTAAATTGTTCAAGGCGGTGTCGAACATCCGACGTTTTACCCGCCTGGCCTGCCCCTGGAATAAAGAACAAGTGTTACGAACATACAATAATCCGCAATTCAAAAAATGTGCTAAGTTAAAAAGAAAGAAAAGTGAGGAGACACATCTATTATACAAACCCGGCGGAGGAGTGGGATACTGCAATAAGTCCTGGATCTCATTCCAGGACGGAAGTGAACCGTAAAAAATTTCTAAGTCCTTATCGAAAATAGAATCGGCAGAAGACAAAAGTTCACCTTGCATCGCCGGAATCACCCTAGCTGAGGAACCCTTAGAGGATGGGTCAGTGCCAGCCACAGCTTTGCCGGTTTCCTTTGCCTTCTCCGTTCCCTTCTCCGTTTCCGACTCTCCCTCCGACTCCCCGAAGGCCCGACGGAGAGCCTCATCCAGTTCGAGGTCTTGTTCAGAGGTTAGAGCAGCAACACCACTACCACCTTGACCGTCGCCATCTCCTCCACCCTCCGACCCTTCTCCAACTTCGCCTCCTTCCTCCTCTTCTACACCTTCCTCCTCCGGGACAATCGGGCAAGTACTTGGAGAAGGGCCATCGGACTTCTTCAGTTTCTTCCCCCCAACCGCAGGACGCGCTGCGAAAGGCTCCCTCTTACCGCTCTTTACCGTAGCCCCCTCCTTAGCTTTAGCAGCCCTCTCCTCAGCCGTATCCCTTTGCTTAACCACGGACTGGCGCGGTAAGATCAAATTATACTCCAAGAGGGTTGCGTTCCTGATCAAGAAAGAGGCCGACCGGTCCCGTGCCTGAATAGCCTTTAGTTCAGCAGCCATTCGCACTAAGGAATCGTCCTCCACGACTGCAATACCACCTGTCGCTAGCCAGAAATAGAAGCATGTCAGAAAAAACACTACAGTCAAAACACATGAAAAATATAAATGAAATCAATCTTACAGCCGGAAGTGAAAAGGCGGAAAGAAACAGCATCGTCCTTGACGAAGAACCACTCCTTCTTGAACATGGTGAACTTGGAATACAAGTCCAGAACTGGTTTGAAGGGCACGGCCGCCTCCAGGCTAATGTACGGAGACCCCTTCTTATAGCCTCTCAGGTTGTACAAGTATCGGATTTCCCGGTTAGAAGGAGGACGCCCGTACCTCCTCTGGAAGATAACAAAAAGGCTCACCAGGATGGCATAAGAATTAGGCTGAAGCTGGAAGGGAGCCACCTTCAAATATGTGGTGAAGCTAATTATCCAAGCGTTGATAGGGGGGATAGCACCGCACATACAATGGTATCTGCTAAAAGCGAAGTATCCCTCGGGAGGATTATATGGCATCACTCCATCTCCCGGCAGCAGCATAAGGGCCCTATCTATCCCAAAGGAACGGGATATGACGTCAAGTTGCTCCTCCTTTAGGGAGCTAGGAAAGCAATCCGGGGGAGAGATCAAAAGTTCCTGTGGACCATATCCGTCCACTAGAGACCTCGGAATAGGTCGGTGTTGCCCGGATCCTGGTTGGACTGGGGGCAAGGAAGAAGAAGGCTCTCCTGTGCCTCTAGACTTCTTTCTGTCTGATCGTGTTTCCGCTTTGCGAGACATTTTCTGCAGCACAAGAAAGACTTGAGATTAGAATAAGAAGTATAGAAACACAAACAAGCAAGTATATAAAGCAAGCGTATAAAAGCCTAAGATTTCGCTCAAGATTCAAATTTTCGAGTCTCATTCGGTATATGCCCCATTCGGAAATTCCATTCGGCATTAGGAGTTCATCCGGTATACGAATTCGTTCGGTGGTACAGTGCAAGTAAATTCATTCGGCCCTAATGCCGAAAGCCCATTCGGCACCTATGTCCCATGTTCATTCGGCATTTGAGAACCAACGTGTGTATTCGGCATTCTGAGCCATTCGGTAATAAGAGGCATTCGGCAATAGAGTACGTACCTGATTCGGTAGAAATTTGGTTCGGCAGAAGATTTGGTTCGGCAGTACAGTTGATTCGGCTCTCTGATTCGGTAAGGAAAAACCAAGGGGGGTGTAGCCTCTATATATAGGCGAGCTCAGGACGGCCGAACCAGTTAGTTCGGTACCGGACCAACCAAAAGCCGGATGAGAACAGCCGGACCAAACACAAAGCCGAATGAACTCTCTCTCTCTGCCAACAACAACCAGGAACTAGAGGCATACAGAGCGCCTCATGCAGATAAGTACCGAACTCCAGAACTAACTAATAAAATAAGATTATGATAACGGTGAATAAGTCGTAAAACTCTCACTAACATGGATTAATCGTTTACACGTGTATGCGACCACGAATGGTCCATAGGCACGCTCTGAATGGTTATTAACCCTATCGTCGTGGGGATTTACACTTTGACACGCATTCTTAAGCCCAGCGGTCATATGGATATTTGATAATTATGAAATGGCTAAGCTACTTACACATGTACGGGGTTGCGAACGATCCCTAGGCATGCTCTGAGCTGGCGATAAACCACCTTGGCAAACGACCCGGGGACCCACTCTAACGTGAACCTGGCATCGACAATGCTAGGCCCCTTCGGGGCACACTTGCTCGTCCCTAACGACACGATTAGCTTCATCTCGAATATTTCGATCATGAACGGTCGTTATTTGAAATCATACTGAAACTGTAAGTCCCTTTGCAGGACATCAACAAGATACGAACATCTAGCCCATGGCGTTACAAAACGAGCCTTCCCACCACAGAAAAACAAAGCGCGGCACATGCAAGCACGTACCCCACTTTGGGGGGCAAATGTTGGGCGAATTCTCACCCAGGAGACCATCAGTTCCTGACTGAAAGGGAATGCTTTTGGGCTTTCGAAGTGCCGATAATATGTTGATTGATTCGATGATTATTCGCGTGTACCCAAGACCAATAGGCGTCAGTTCCATCTTGGATCGCAGTCTCCATCCTCGTTCGGCGATACCCCACAAGCTCCATTCGGCACCTCCGTGGACACAGCCCCATTCGGCACCTCCATGTACCCATGTCATTCGGCATCTCCATGTGCCATGATCCATCCGGCAGTCCCATGCTCCTTCACCCATTCGGTATAGCCGGTCCAAGCCCCGCCGAATACCACCACCGGACCACGCTATTGCCGAACCACCTTCCCATCACATCTCCTCCGGACCAACCTCTCCAATATCCACCCATCACCGGACCACCATAGCCGGACCAGGCACCACCGGTCCAAACTCCAACATCTCCCTACCGAACGAGGCTACCACCGGTCCAACCTCACCACCGAATGAACCTCGCCGAACCAGACAACTGCCAGTCCAGATCGCTTCAGCCCGGGCCCACCAGCAGTTATATACTTCCAAGACCCCTGCCCCCTACCTCATTCTATAAATAGAGGGGCAGGGGTACAACAATGGCAGACAAGTTTGAGAGCTCAAGCAAGGAAGGAACTTTCAAACTACTTTCATACACTTGTATACAACGCATTGTACTTGTAACCTGAAAGAAAGAAGATAATAACATATAAAGTGGACGTAGGCACATTCTGGCCGAACCACTATAAATCTGTGTGTCTTTTACATTTCAGCCCCTACTTTTCTCATATTTACATACTCATCTAAAATCATTGAAAATTACATATAATCAACTAAATAACACGACTTGGAGGTGTTTGTCCATTTTTTGTGCAAACAGATAACATGGCAGTACCCTGACTAGTACTAGTATTAGATCTCAACTGCACACCACAACTAGCCAAGGTTTCTTGATCCTTCCATTCTGCCATCATCGCTAACACCACATTCGGATGTTTTCTACCGAGGGCATCTACTACCTTGTTTCCTTTCTCAGGAGTATACTCTATACCAAAATCATAAGCTGCCAAAAATTCCAGCCACCTCTATTGCCTCATATTCAACTCCTTTTGGGAGAATAAATATTTTAGTGACTTATGATCGGTATACAACTCAAATTTCTTTCCTAAGAGATAATGCATACAAATCTTCAAGGAAAAGATTACCGCAACCAACTTTAAGTCATGAGTATGATATCTTACATCTTGCGGTCTTAGCTGCCTAGATGCGTAAGCAATGAATTTGCCTTCTACATTAACACCGCTCTCAATCCAGTCTCACATGCATCGATGTATACTACCAACCCTTGGTTTCCATCTGGAACTACGAACACTGTTGCATTGGTCAATAGATGTGTTAACTTAAGGAACCCTTCCTCACATTTATCGGACCAAACAAGCTTCTCATCTTTCCAAGTTAACTTAGTCAAAGGCACTGCTATCCATTAGAAATTAAAAAATCTTTAGTAAAAGCCAGTAAGTCCAAGAAAACTTCTGATCTCGGTTACCATCTCGGGTCTCTTTTAATTGTTCACGGCTTCGATCTTATCTAGATCAACTGACAATCCTTTCTTTGAAACCACATGACCAAGAAACTTAACATTTTTCTTCCAAAAATGGCACTTGAAATTTTTTGCCTCTAGTTAATTCTACCTCAGCATCTCAAGCACTAATCTAAGATGAGTCTCGTGCTCTCTTTCATCGTTCGAGTACACTAAACTGTCATTTATGAATACCAACACAAATCTGTCCAAATACTCTCTGAAGACTCGGTTCATAAAATCTACAAAGAAAGTAGATGCACTTGTCAATCCAAATGGCATCACTAACCACTCATACAAACCATACCTAGTACGAAATGCTGTCAAAGGAATACTATCCTCTGGCACTCTCAACTGATGGAACTCCATCTCCAAATTCAATTGGAAGAACACTCTGGCTCCACTCAACATATCATCTATCCTCGACAGATGGTATTTATTCTTGATCGTCCTTTCATTCAGCTTACGATTGTCGATACGCATCCTCAACGACCCATCTGGTTTCTTCACGAAAACCCTCCTAAGGTGAACTGCTTGGTATAATAAAGTCTTTCTATCAAGATCCACTAGGTGCACCTTCACTTCCTTCATCTCAGTTGGTGTCATTCCGCTAGGTGGTCTACTGATAGGTGCAGCTCTCGGTACAAGATCTATCCGAAACTCAATAGCTCGTTTCGGTGGTAGCTCTATAACCGGCTCAAATACATCTGCAAATTCCCTTGCCAATCGAACCTGACTTAACTCTTCTCCAACCTCCATGGCACTTAATAAAGCAAAAACACTCCTACTAGAATCTCTACTAAGAAGATGTTTCAGTTTATGACTATATGGGTGTTTCAATGATATTTTCCTATCCTGGAAAAATATCCTTGCCTCGTACTTACTCAACCAATCCATACCTAAAATGATCCCAAAATATACGAAACAAAAAACATACTGACTACATGCAAACTTATGACCTAACAAATCAAGTTCTAACCGGTCACATCTCATCCCTAGAGTTGCATACCCTCATATTGGATTCATAACCCTTAATGAAGTAACAAAGTATGTGGGTTCTATGCATAACTTACTAACCAAATACATGGTATAAATGAATGTGATGCACCGGTATCAAATAGTATGCTAACTAGAATACTCTGAATCAAAACGTACCCTCCATCATAGTTTTTCCTTTTTCTACTGCAATAGGCCTAGAAGAAGTTGGTGGTCCAATAGCAAAAACCTTCCTTCTATCCGCTCCGATTGACTCTGGACACTGGTTCTTGTAATGCCTAAATTGGTTGCATTTGAAGCACTTAACATTCTTCTTCTCTGTAGACTTTTTTCCTTTTCCTATTCTACACTCGTGACCATAATGACCCTTCTTATCACACTTGAAGCTCACCAAATCAGCCTTTGCCTTCTTGGCTGCCTTCCTTTTCTGGGCTCCCTTCTTGAAGAATTTCCTTTTCTTTCCCTGAGGATCGTGGAATTCAATTGGCTTCTCCCTAGCAGAAACAACAAGCATCTCTACATGGCGAATAGTCATCTCCATCACCAAATTACTAGGCTCTCGGATATAGGTCATGGTCATTCTAGCAAGCGTAGGTCTCAGCCCTCAAATGAACCTTTCATTCCTTTTGACATGAATGTCAACCAAAGCATATCCGTATAGAGATAGCTCATCAAGCTTAGCATCATACTCGAGCATTGACATCTCTCCTTGAACTAGAGCCATGAACTTCCTCATCAATGCTGATTTGACAACCTTTGACAAAAACCTCTGCTCAAACCTTCTTATGAACTTAGCCCCTATCAGCTCTTCCTCCAGTACCACGACTGTCACACTATTCCACCAGTGAAGCACCTCCTCTTGCAAATGCCTAGAGGCTAGTCTTCTCTTTTCACCGTCATCCAAGCCTAGATCAGTAAAGATTCTCTCATAGCTCAACAGCTAGTTCTCAACCTCAACAGCATCCTCCGTTTCCAGGAACGGCTTTCCTTACAGATTGGTGCAGTCTTTGCTCAGCCTGGCATAATTATATCTAGCTAGAGCTACAAGATTAGATCCTCCAACATTACTAGCAGCTCTTGCTTGCAAAAGATTAGCCAATAACTGATAAACCATCCCCGCATCTGCTAGCGGATTTCCAGCACCTACATTGGCCTCAGCATTTGGATTAGCATTAGCCCGTCGACCTTGGTTTCTCTAGGTGTTAGGTCGAGCATTTTCGTTGGTTGTGGTGCTTCCTCCACCTAGATTTCCTCTTCCTCTTCCTGCTTCCATATCCTCTTTCTCGTAAATTTACATATGAGCCTTAGCACAATACAAAAGTACAGTCTAAGAGAGAGGGGAATACATACTTAGATATAAATCTATATATCAAATACAAGTATGTTACTATAGCATTAACCCAAACCCTGATCATATTTTCAAATTCATTAGATTATGTTTCAAAAAGCTTTTAGGTTTTTACTTTCTTTTAAAGTGTCATAAACCTATGCCCTGATACCAACTTGTAACATCCCCCTAATTGGAGGCCAAAAACTAATGGCTATGGATGCTGCAGTCATCCATATTTATTAATCCTCGGTGACTATATACGACATTGTTAGATACATTGGTAAATAGATCGGAAGAATATGGAAAAATTTAACAAATTAAAAACATATTTCCATATTCCATATAAAACATTTCATGTTACATAATCCCACAAATGTTAACCATATTGAGAAAAATATAATTATTACGAATACGTCAAGAGTGGCATACGAAGATGCCCCCTTGGTTGATCAGAGTATATATTAAGGTTAATAAATCTACCTTCACATCCAAAATACACAGCCAAAAACGATAACTCTAAATAACTAACCGCCTCCTGCACATCTTTAGAAGCTTTATTCGTCTAGGAAGAGAACCTAAAAATCTTAAATCTCAAACTACCCAAAATCAATTGAGCACCTGAGAGTTTAAGGGAAAAACGAAAAATTTGAGTCATACATAAGGCCTTGTATGAATAATAATCTAACATCTCAATCCTTTTAGATATCTAGTGAGACCACGCCGTGTAGCGAAACTTGTTTTCCCCTCACTAGTATCCTAAACCCTCTTTATAAAACCATATATTGTGCTCCTTCATCCACAATGGTTAAAACATAACATTTCAAAATATGATGATGATATACATATATACACATCTTGGATTTCCCATCCCCAGTTTAATCGACTCCCTATCATATTTATAGTTCATAGGGTCACTATTAACCTATTAGTTTTCATGGGTTTACTAATCAACTTTTTATAGTTCATGGACATCCTGTCCTATTTCAGATTTTTGATGGGATCACTAAGAACCTGTAGGCTCCCGCCATTAAACTTAATCAACATACATGTTCCGCTGAACCTATTAGCCATCTCCGTAGCTCCCCTTTTGTCCTAGTTTTCATGGGCTGACTAGGAACCCATGGATTACTCTAGTAACTCCCTTCTTAGCCTAGTTTCATGGGCTAACTAGGAACCTAACACTTTCTTATCATAGTTTTCATGGGTTGACTAGGAACTTTTTGATTGATGTCAATTCTTAATCTGGATATAATTTTCTTGGGTTCACTATGAACCAATTGGTGAAAGTGACCGTGCTATAGGATCGTGTAATATGGATGAATTAATAAACTTCTTGTGAGGAATAAAAACTAAGTAAGTAAATAAATAATGTAGTAAAGTAAATGAAACTATGATTTTTATACTGATTCGAACTCCTGTTCTACGTCCACTCCCAGACTCCTTCCGGAATTAAACTAGCAACCCTCACTTAACCTAGTGGAATAGGTTTACACCGTCCGAGCAACCAAACAAGACTTCTACTGCCTAAGAAACCGAATAGGATTTCTCCCTCTTAATTGAACATGACTTCTTTATAAATAAACAAAAGTATCTGACTAAAGTATGCTCTTTAAAATAGCACCGACAAGTCAATGAAGTACAATCTTCCTATAATATTCTCATGTACGATATATAGCGTAACGCGCTTGAAGAATGTGGAAGGTAGAGTGATTAGCTATCAGAGATTGTTTAAAAGCCCGCAAGTCCGTACCACTTTTAAGCTAGAAAAATCCCACAACAATTCAACCAAAGAGGAACAAACTTACGAATCTTTAGGGTTTAAAAAGAAGAGGTAGAAGAAGAAGAAAGAAGAAGCAGAAATAATAATAGGATCTCACATTTCGCAGCGAACAAATATAATACATAAATAAATATCTTTAAACAAAATAACTATATCAGTTATTACATTACATCACATTACATTATCAGAGTGTACAACAACAAACAGCGGAAAGAAATACTACATATATAGTGATACGCCTCGCCATCTAGCTCCAACTCTTGATTCTCATAGCAACTTCTTGACTTCGCCCCCGAATAAATGCTAACCTGACTCTAGGCTGCCCGTGTAGAAAATTATGGGCACCCAGAGTTTAGAAGGGGAACAATAAACTCCAGGTCAGTCGTGGGACTGGTGTGAGATCTTAAAAACAGTTATTTTCACAAAGAAAATAAAAAAAGAAATCCGCTATGCATTTGGAAAATGAAACTACCACAAGGCCTCCCACCACACACACAATGCAAACGCAGAATTGGAGGAGATTTCTCCTTATGATAGTCAAATATGCTTACTACGCAAAATTCTTCTTTTATATTATTATTAATGCATAGTGGAAAACATTTCGAAAGTAAAATATTAATCTTAGCCAGCATAGGTACCATTATATTATGTCTGCTATAGCTATCTCCTAAGGAGGCAGGTTATACAATTGCAATCGTAAAGGGCTCGTATTGTTTCTTTGGATTTCCAACAAATGGTCAGGCTAAGGAATTTCCTAATGCCATATGGGTACGCCTCTAGAGGAACGTCTCGAGAACCTACCCGGATCTCTACCAACACAAGGCCGGGTTACCTCTGTAACTAGGTAACTACTACTCGAGTATGCCGTCCTCCGGTCCTTTGGGACCTTTATCCGAGGATCCTCTACACCAAAACCACAAAGAAAAGTATTTGTAGTAACCACACAGTTTAAATATCATGGCTCCATACCTGACACCACCCCTTTCCAGAAGGAAATAACATACCCTAAAGGGCGCGACCCTCATAACCTTGCCGCATCTTTCCTGTTTTGACCATTTCCGGGGTGTGAGGTCTAACGAAGTCTCATCCACAAAGCTACACTTTTCACAAAGTCATGCTTTGATCAACATATGATCAACAACACTTCGTGTGCCACATTACCAAATTGGGAATGTATCACTAGTAACCATCAACTACATAACCTTTGAGCTCGCACATCTCAGAGAAGGGTGTTAAGCTAAGAGAATAAATTTTTCGCCACCAACATAAATGTATTCGATAGAAACCAGCTTTACATCTCAAAGTGTAACGCCAGCCACACATCCATACAAGTCCATTCCGGGATCGAACGAAACCGAAGGCACTTCCAAAGAAGCCCTTGCAAAACCGGATATTCAAAAATCACGTCCGGAATCCCCATCACAAAGGGTGATAGAATCTCTATACCGGAGCAATCCGGTGCATAGGCATTCGACAGGTAATCCTTTCGCTTTTGAAAATACCCGGTCTTCAACACCATCTTTAAATGCAATCTCATTTCGTCGTATCGTTATTCAGAATGGCTTTTATGACACAAGGTCATCTCCCGGCTAAACCTAATAACGAGCGCTTATTTTCAAAAATAAGTGTTCATTCAGATTTCAAACAAATCACAACAATTTCCACTTTGATATTTTAAATAAAAGATCCATCACAATCATAAAGGTTCGATGTGGTTTTCGGATATCCACTTGGAATCCGACCTCCGGTCGCATTGAAATTCAAACGCGAAAGAATGAAAATATTCTGAATAAAAATCCAAATTGGACAGAATGGATAAAACAAGACAACAGTCTAAACTTGATAGAATGGACTAAACAAGATAACTATCCAAACTCGATGGAATGTACAAAAACCAATAATTGAACACTGTAAAGAGTGGTTGACTGTTCCCGTTGTAATTAAAGAAAACAGATTCAAAGATTTGGATCAAATAAGAAAAGGAAATTTTCCAACAAATGACTAGGAGGGTGCGTCCCCCCGTACCGAAAGTATACCTTTAGAAATATACTCGAGAACTCTGATGGCTTCGGAAAACCTCCAAGCCAGACCTCGCCAACTGTTACCGAGAATCTGAGTACTTCACACCTCAATACGCAACACCAAATCCAATCTAGAATGGATGTGAAAATACCCTAATGGGAGTAACACTACATAGCTTGGCCCTCACTTGCTCTTTGGCTTTAGTCATTTCTGACAAAGGATATCAAAGCTCAATGGAGCAACACATCGTCTTAGAATGTTGATAATAAAGAAGTTGAAGTCATTGATAACTGAAAAACCAACTATCGAGGATATAAAACGATAGTATATGGAAATTAAGTCTTGTGTACTTATCACCACTCGTCGAATTCCAACTAGTATTATTTCTTGATTAACAATAATATCGAACTAGTCAAGGTAGTGTTACCTTAAAGTCATCTCTCATGATTATTCTTAACTTTCAAAATAGCGACAAGTCTACTTCTTCGACGTTTACTGCTAAGTATACAAATAATTCATTCGCATATGAGTGAATCGCTTTATAGTAATTAATTCATTTCCATAAACGAATCAAACTTTTGCTTCTAGAAATCTCAAATTCGTATTTGGCCTCACATTACAAGTATTAAGTATTAGCTTTAAAACATTTTGTTAAAAGAGTTTACTAACTTCAAACATCAATTTAAAAAGGATTTAATAACTTAAAACATCCTTATTACATTAATTAATTAACTTCAAACTTCATCACAATTTGATTTTTGAACTTCAAATGTCTTTAAATAATAAAAAGGGTAAACCACCTTAAACCTTATCAATCCAACTAATTAGTAAAATATAATTAATTAAATTAATGAACAATTAATTACATTTATTTAAAATGAATAACAAAGTCAAAACATCATGGTTACTTTGATAAATTTACTTTGAAACTTCATAAATTAAACTGATTACTTAACTCTAATAACCTTTAATTAAAAAGGGTAAATCGCCTTTAAAATATCATTAATTCAATTAATTAATAAATTTAAATATGATTAATTAAATTAAATAATTAATTGATTAACTCTCATTATTCAAAAATGATTTATTAATTATAAACATCAATAAAGAAAGATTGATTAAAGTTAAAATTAGTTGATAAATTTTAAAAGTCATTTATTAAAAAGATTTACTAATTTAAAAGTATCATTAGCAAATTGATTAATTAACTTTAATTCATTAATTATCCTTAAGCATCATTAAATAAGGTAATTAAATTTAAACATCATTAACTAAAATGATTAATTAATTTAAACAACCATTAACTAGGTAATTAGTTAAATTTAAAACACATCATTAACTAAGTAATTAGTTAACCTTAATCCTTATTAGTTAAGTAATTGATTAATAAGTAATTAATTAATCGTTATTAAAATAATTAATTATACTTTTTCTTTTTTTTAAAAAAAATATCACTAATCAAAAACATGCTTAACTTGTAAAATAATTTCAAGCACGATAATGAAACTAAATAGTTTCAATAAAAGGTGATTTTTCGAAAGTACCGATATAACGATTATCGCTATAAGGGCAGTTCGGCAAACAAACTTATGATATTAGACATACAACGAAACATCACGTAGCAATGGTTTAAGTACAATACAAGGTAAATAATGATTATACAGCATGTAATAAGTATTGATTAACTATTATATTAACTTTAACTACTGACCTTTCATATAGTTAAACACATGCTTAATAACTTTCAAATGCGACAACTTTTCAAAACAGAAAACAAACAAACGAACAACCAAACCATCACTTCGTATATACAACAAGCATTCATAGGCTATTAACATGAACATGAACATAGTATAAGCTTGGCTTAAGAATTTGTAGTTTTACTCACCGAAAGCTATCCAAACTCTTGCTAACTTAGGGTATGGCCTAGCACTTCTATTCCTAAGCAAAGATGAAGTCTTGGACCTCTTAATGCACTTGGCAGGCTCGACTTTGAAAGAAGAAGAAAGTGAAACTTGTTTTGATAAGGTGGAGTAACTTTGGATATTCATCGAACTCTCAAAAATGAACCCAAAAAGGTCATTTTACGATTGATTTTTAAACTATTTACTCTCGGATTTTGTAAAAATAGTAGAGGAAAGTTTTAGAAAATTCTTTTCTGTACAATTGAAAAAAAAGAATCACTTAATTACAATTAGTTTTGAAAAAGAGACGGTCAAAAGAAGAAAAAATATTTTCGAATTTGAAATTTTGGATCCAAAACGCTCTGTAAACGATTGATATTTTGACATAGCTATATTCGAAATTTGAAGAATTGATCAAGATAAAAGTTGTAGCAACAGGAATTTGACATGATTTAAAGAAAAGAAAAAGTTCATTTGAATAAGATATGAGAGAGATCTGATCGGTGGAATAAGAGAAAAATTTAGAGAGATGAAAGACTATTTATAAGCAATTGAAAATACAAATTACCTAAACACCCCTTGTCCCATACCCTCCACATTGTTTTGCCACTTCGCACCCTTCACCACAAATGTCATTTCAGCCTCCACCTCTCTTCACCCCCCTCCCCACATCATGTCAAAGAAAACATGTTTAAACATGTTTTGTGCTTGAGTCGCCAAAGTGTCAAATCATGTCTTTTAAGTCATCTTTTAGTATATAAATGTACATACTTAAGTATATATACCTATATATACCAACATTCACTAACTAACATTTAAATGTTCTTTCAAATATAAACAAGGTTCACAATATTTCAAACAACTTTTATACGATGAAAAGTCGAAAATTCGAAAAACTAATTTCATTCACATTTTTTGTTTTCCATCGAACTAAATTTGAAAACATTCTTATCTTCAATATTTATTATTTAAAAAAGTTTTCATTTTAATTATAAAACCTATTATTTAAATATTTAAAATTAATTAAATATACGAAAATTAATATGGTGAAATTCCAGACCTTTACATTTGTAATAACAAATTTTTTTTCCAAAATATCATTACTTTCTACCTTCAAATTGCTATGTAATTGCTTGTCTTTGCATATTTTTTTATACATAGCAATAAAGCTTTTTACCTTCCATACATAACCATATGAAGCAAACATCAAAACCAAATGGGGTACGAGTAAGCAAAAGATAAAACAGAAAACAGATTTTATGAAACTTAAATATAAACCATATGGAGCATAGACATCAAAACCATATGAAGCAAACAGATTTTATGAAACTTAAATATACACTTTTAACATAATGTTACAGTAACACTATAATTGTTGCTACAATTATTCATTTTTACAGCTATTTAACACCGACTATACACCCCTGCTTGATCAGTATCTATCTCTCCTCTATATCTTCTGTTCTGTTATGCTTCACGTACTTGTACGTCTCTTTAAAAAACTCAAATTTGAATTTTCATTTTTTATTTATCCGATCTTTAGGTTGGTGCATAAGTGACCAAGTTCAGGTCTTCCTTCCATCCACGATTCAAACCCCATTTCATTTGGAGAAGTGCAATGGAGGTATGATCTGAAGGTGATTAAGAAAAAATACCGTCTGGAAAGAATATAATGAAAAATATTATTAACAAAATTATGAACAAAGGTTATGTCATATAATCCAAAATTATAAGCAATAGACAGTAGTTGATATGGTGCTTAAAACGTTATTATCAACAGTGACGCATATAGTATTCCTCGTGTATCTCATTTTTATTATCTATAATAATGAGCACCCATCCTAGTCTATTTTCCACGAGCACAGAAATTAAATAAAACACTTCACCAATGTTATCAAGGAAAAGGCTACTCCTACCAAAAATATTCGGTAAAATTTACTAGAAACGAGATCCAATGGTGTGCCAGCCCTCAAAATTAATCTCCTCCTGAATTCCACCAGTTGGAGCATTTTCTATTTTTCTATTTTTTTTTTTTTTTTTTAACTGATTTCTAACTTTTTTTTTGGTATATCTAGGCATAGTCCTATTATCAAATCAAATCCCAAAAATCTTTCCAAGAAAGAATTCATAATCTTAATATTAATATAGATTACATCCTCTAATCAATGTAGCATTGACAAGTTTTTAGTGATAGGAAAAATCTCAGTTTATACCGACAAATTTAGTACTATGCCAAGATGTACGAAAAATTTAGCATTATGCCATGATGTATGACAAATTTTGGTACATGATGTATGTGCAGTACACGACAAATACAGTATTATTAGACAACTTGCTAAAAAGGAGATTTAATGGTGTACCAGCCCTCAAGACTAATCTCCACCCATTAGACCCTATTTTAGTAATTTTTACTGAATATTTTTGGTACATATAGCAATGTCTTATTTACCAAATGCCCAAGAACTTTGCAAGAAAGAATTGATAATCTTACTATTTAAATTGATTACATCCTCTAATCAATGTAGCATGGACGTGTTTTGAGTGATAGGGAAAAAACTCGTTTTATACCAACAAATTTAGTATTATGACAAAACGTATGTGCAGTACACGACAAATTTAGTATCACGACATAATTTACTAAAAACGAGATTCAACAGTGTACCAGTTTTCAAGATTAATCTCCTCCTGAATTCCACTTGTTGGATCCTATTTTAGTAAATATTTACTGAAATTTTTTGGTATATCTAGAAAAGTCCTATTATCAAATGCACAAGAACCTTTTCAAGAAAGAATTCATAATCTTACTTACTATTAAAATTGATTACATCCTCTAATTAATAGCATGGTCAAGTTTATAGTGAGGGAAAATCTCATTTTCTACGGACAAATTTAGTATTATGATACAGTGCATGTGCAGTACACAACAAAGCATGTCTGTTTGTGATATTTCCCATGAAAAGAACTACCAACGGCACTAAACAGAAATTTCCCATTGACTCTTTACAAAGGGATTTATAGTCTGATTATTAATTGTTTTCTTTAATGGTGACACTGATACATTTGGAGCCCTACTAGAAGTGTCGTTCTCCATCCACTTGTTTAATACCCAAGTTTAACAATTTCAGCCCATAGACCAAGCGAACGTGTGAGTACAACATTACTGGTTGTCCTCAATGGTTTAAAACGAAAAGGATTTTACTATACAAGTAACATAGAATTATTAGTTTAAGGAATCCCGTCGTACGGAAATAGCTACCCCGTATTCACCCACCAAGATATCATAAGTTACAGCTACCTTTTTTTTCTTCTAATTCACTAAATATCTCCCTTTAAAAAGGGGATTATTAAAGGAACTCTAGTTTTGTGTTTTGTATAAGAAGTGCATTTTCAACATTTTTAAAATTGTTATGGGGAGTGCATAAAAATTCATCCCTCCAAAAAAAAACACACATACACACACACACAATTACATAATTATCCTCTTTTTATCGGCATTCATATTTAAATGATAAAACAGTGTCATGTTTTTAGACAAATTTCGATTAGACCCCTACCGTAGTACTGTTTTGGTAATACTGTACGTTTTTATGAAGAATTTTCGGTAGATCCATGTCGTTTTTCTTTTAAAATGTATGTTGCCATCAGCATTATGTCATCCCCTAACAATTTTATTTTGGCTGCAGTCCCCTAAAATCCCCCTTCCCCCACCAATTCAGAAATGGAGTTCCTATAACAATCATGTTAACAATATGCTAAATACAAAATACATACATGCGCATTTTTGGAAGGCGCAAGCTTACTTTTAAAAAAATATAGCTTATGCATTCCAAAAATGCTCAAGTTAAAATAAAATAAAAATATAGCTTGTGCATTCGATGCGCAAGCTATATGAAAGTGGACTTATTTTTACAATTAGTTTTGGGAGAGACCTAATGTTGCAATACCTTTTTTTTGCTGGGTCTATTTTAAAAATTTGTCCTCCCCGGTATTCAACATTATGTTGTCTGCTAAGAAACTATTTTGCTCTGCTGAAAAAGAACCTTCTGCTATCGAATTTCTTTCCTTCTATTTATAATTTGTGAATAAAAGCAAATCTTAAAGATATGGATTACACTTCCCTAGAAGCGATTTGATTTTCCAGCTGTATACCCATAATGTAAGCATAGAAATTAATACAATCATAATTTTGGTTTGGAGTAGGCTTTAACAGTTTCTGTAATACACAACGCTCACGCTACTTGTATCCAACTTATCACCTCCACTACATTGATCAAACCAAGATGTGAGCTTTTATTCTTTGAAAAAAACAACCTCAGTGTTGTTCAGAAATAGGTGTTATTGTTCGTATTTCAAGCTTAATAATATGGCTATGTATTAGTTTTTTTAATTATGTCATACGACATTTGATAAGGTACTCATTTAATCTGTGTGCTTGAGCAGTTGGGAAATTTTATGCTTAAAAGGAGAAACTTGAGATTTGAAATTTAAAGCTTTTTTTGGCAAATTAACAATCTTTGGTATTTAATACTTGTCATATATATCAAAAAAAAACTGTTTGCTATTTTACAGAGGACTTCCACAGAACTTAATACGAAATCCATATGAAGAATAGCAGAATCTTATTGAATTTATTAGTTAGCAATAAATAGTTTTACACCATACAGGATCATTATAATTTGAAATGTTGTAGACAAAAGTTTAAAATATTAATCGATAACCATTGGTACTTAAGTTAGTTCTCATGCATCTCATGCTTTTTTAAATTTATTTACGTCTGCCAATTAGGAACGTGTTAACACATATTTTAATAACTTAATATTCTTATGGAATGTGTATTTTACTTTTGCGCAATAGACATGTGTTAACATCTCTTTTATAAAAGAGATTTTCCTGTTTTCATAATTTTTTTGCAACCCAATATGTAGAGGTGAACAGTACTCGTTTAGAATCGAATCAGCTTACCGAACCGGTTCCTTTCGGTTGGTGCGGTTTGGTTACAAAGTTTGAATTCAGTTTATAAGATAATTTTCCTGGCTACAGGTTAAACTGGTATAACCAAACTTTATAATATTATCGAAATTCACAGTATTATAGTAATTTTTCGATTGCTTTAGCAATAGAAATATGTTTCATATATAAAAGAGACCAATTTTGCTTATAACAAATGGAATACACACACACACACAAAATAAAAACTTCGTAATCATATATTTGCATATATCTTTAAATTAATTGGATGTCCTAACATTTCATTTATTCAGCTTTTCAGTTCTCGGCAAAATTAATTTTGTTCTTTCAATTTTTTCGGCTCCAATTCGGTTTGAATATTTTTACCCTGGTACCTTCCGAATGTTCACCCCTACCCGGACTTACTATATCAAATTATAAAATTAATGTTCATAACAGTAATAATGCTCCCTTACAAATAACATCATACGTTTGATCATTTCATATACAAAATGTCTTTACTGAAAGTGGCGTACCATTGTTATCAAGGCTTGATTCTGTCAGCAGACATGAAAGAGACATAGTTTTTGTGAGCATAAATAATATACCAAGACAAGAGGATATGGAAATGTATTAATAACAAACAAGTATATGCTACAGGGAAAACAATTAGAGTATTTTAATAGACAATTAAGATTATAATGACATAGATTTATAAGTCTGGCTGACCTCAAAGCTTTAATGCCCATGTCTTTAAATACTGAACAGGTCTCATCATCATCTTTATTACTATCCATTTTCTTCCAATAATGCAGAATGTCATCTCTTATATGCCCAGCACCTGCACATCTTTTTGTAACAAGAAGAAAGATGTGATATGAAGAGTTAAACCAAAAACTATTGATTTCATCGAAGAAGCAAAGGTTACATATGTGATATCCTAAAGCAGCGTAAACGCATAAGATATATCTACCAATAATGCAAATAAGAAGGCTAGAAGTTTGATAATATAGATGAAGCATTTTTGCAAATTTCCAAATGTGTTATTATTTTGGCCCAAGGATTTATGTAAAATAATAACTTAGTTAACGGTATTTGGGTTTAAAAATCGCCTTTCTCAAAAATACAGTTATTGATAATATATGCCACGTGCCACTGCATTAACAAAGAATTTGAACTCTTAAAATGCAATATATTCCTGTAATAAAATTGGGCTGGGGATGTATTTTTATTATTGACTAATAATAGTAAACATTTTAAAAAAAAAATCGTTCCCTGTCACCAACATGGAATACCTCTCTATGACAATATCAACTTCTTCTTTGCTCTTAGGGCCATTAATCAATACTCTAGTGAGGCTCAAAATGTCACGATAATCACCCAGTTTAAATGCTTCTTCGCCAGAAGACAATACATTATCTTCCTTTTTTGTCGCTTGATACTTCTCAGCTTTTTCATCAACGGTGAATTTAGCATTTGCATCAAGTCCAAGACAAGTGATGGCAATAGCATAGGAAACTCCTCCAGATCCCGTGTGTGAAATGAAAATATATGAGCTCGCACGTCTGCATGAAATCAATATTATTTACCGATTGTGCTGATAATTAATCGCCAGGTAATCATGGGTACACTTACTCATCTTTCCGATATTGGATTGCATCAACATCTGCGGCTAACGCTTCCCTTTCTCTCGTAAGTGGTATCCTCTTATAATCAATATTAAAGCCTTCCTGTCTTAAAGCTTCATACACTTCAGCAGGTGTTTTCACATCTCCTGGAGTTATGTTTTCCCAGTAACCAATTACACTAGGCTTTCTCGATGATGGATTAATTTCTTCACGGTGCAAAAGAATTTGACCACCAGGTTGTGTAACTTCAGCGTAAATATCCTCTTTTAACCTCGACTCCATACGTTCCACCTGCATCAACAGCCAAATGTGTAATCAGTATGTTTTATTTGGTAAATTGCTTAAAACTGTTTTTTCAACCATAGACATCAAACATGAATTTCACATCCGATGCGTTTATTGAAGGAAATAATTTCAGTAAAGAATTTTTCACTTTTAAGTCGCGTTTATAATAATTTACTTCTGAAAATATTTAAACTACTTCCAAGATGTTTACAGCAACAAATCATTTTCCGACTACATGACGAAAAATTACCTTTTGTACTGGAGTTGTTCTGAACACTATCGGTACGTTTTTAATAAAAGATTGGATTGACGCTATTTGAAATATATCGTTGGCATAAAAAATGGTATTTCCCCTATTTGAAACAGCCCTAGTGTAACTTTTTTATTTTTGCTGTGTGGACTGAAAGGTTTAGTTTTTATAAATAATTTCGATTGGTTCAAATATGAATAATGTCTTTGAAAGTGGTAGAAATGAGTAAAAAGTCTTTTTAGTAAAGAAAAAATATATGGACCATGTACCATAGAACCACTAATGCCAACATGTTTAAGTGTATCAAATGGTTGATCCAGTTCTCTAAGGACGTATGGTGTGCCATGAATGTAAACAACTGCTTCCTCTCTTAAATCTGTAATGACAACTTTTTCAGTAACACTCTTATCATCTGTTGCTTTAGCACCTAGATAAGTAAGAATTTCTTTAGCTCCATTAATTGTTGGGGTAGCCATGCTATATACAGGATATGCATCCACCTGCAACATCAAGATACAACTTCACCCAAAGAATCAGTCAATAACTACAGAGAGGATATCCGGCGGGGGTATATACCTTGTACATATGAGGTGCACCCTCAAAAGGTACATTTGACTTTTTCTGCCCAGGGAAAAAGTACATCTTTAGTATCGATCCTTTCCCCAAAACTGATCCACTCCTTGCCTTCACAATTGCTTCCATAACCACGTCCTCGAGCACAGATTCATATGGAGCTTTTGATTCTTCCTGGTGATACAGTAAAAAAATAAGATCAATGACTTAGCAAGCCATACTAAAACGAAAAATACAAAAGGTAAAGAAACATTACACGAATAGCAAAGTATTTCCCAGGCCTTAACCTTATGCTCCATTTCATTGTTTGGATTTCTGATCTCTTATGTATCCATGTTTTGAATGTGGTGGCATCTTTTCCTTGCTGACAAAAATCATCAAATGCTTCACTTCCTAAATAAGCAGAAAAAGCAATTAATCTGAAGTAGCGCTCTAAGTACTCAGCACCACGGTATAATGCAACTCTTCTAACTCTCTGTTCCAGATTTTGCTGATTGAATACTTTCCTATAACGCAAAACTGCTTGGCGTATATTCTGTAAAGCTGAACAACGATCAATAACCGAATCCAACACCTCCCTGCAGTCAATTCCATTATCAAACAATCTAGTGATTTTACGTAATAGAAGGATGTCATTAATTCCAAAAGCTTTATGAGTGTCAGTTTCCTTCTCTGGTTTCAAATCTGATTCTGAACCATTGCCGCCTTCTATCACTTCTTCACCACTAGAAGAAAATTTCTCTATTGTTTCTTTATAACCTTCTTCTAATTGCATTTTAACAGCTCGGCCTCGATCTATCCGATATTTTAAAAGGCAAGCAATTACCGTGCCTGTTGTTGTTCTACCTATACCCATCTGTGTAATGAAGTGGTCAGAAAACAACGCACATAATTCTAGAATAAAGGTCAACATACAATAAAAAAGGAAAAAAAAATTACCTGGCAATTAAAGACATAAGCAGCATCCCCTGGGGAGGAGACGATATTTGCTGCTATAGTGTCAAAATCTGAACTTTTAGGTGCTTTTCCATCTGTTATGGGGACACGGGCATATTTAATTGGAAGACCTTCATTTTCCAACAGCTTATAAACGTCTAGAGGAGTTTGCACGGCATCATCATTTATACGTTCCCAAACATCATGTATCTGGCCACTGTCTGCTTCATGTATAACCATAATGGCACCATTATAACGCGACGCTTCTCGCAAAATGTCCTCTTTTAGACGAGCTTCCATTCTCTCCACTCGCTCGACATCGATTCCCTGATTATTTCAAAATATGAATAACAAACAAATGTATGATTACAAATGTGGTGTCTATTGATTAAGCGTCCCATTTGCAATCGAAAACAGTTTTGCTTTTGTTTTTATTAAAAGGCCTTCTTAGTTTTATTAAGTGAAAATCTGAAAAGTCGATTTGACAAAACACTTATGTACAAGTGAAATAAATAAATAAATTGCTTCCTGATAAAGTCAAAAAGAAACTTTCAGAAGTCTATGATTTTTGCACATCCAAACAATTTTTTATTTTATTTTTTTACTTTTGCTTTTAAAAAGAAAAAATGTAACGTAATCTATGCTATCCAAAGGAACCGTAAGTTGACGTTAGTACCGAATACTCCAGCATGTTCTTATATGGCCTTTCAGCCTCACGCAAGACAAAAGGTTTTCCATTAATGTAAATAACGGGCTCTTCCCTCATGTTGTGCCATAAAACAGGACGACCTCCCTCAGTGCTGCTTATCCTTTCAATAACAGCACGGATACCATCAACAGTAGGATTAGCAACACCATAAACTGGAAATCCAGGAACTTCTCTGAAATTTGGAGCACCATCAATTCGTTCTGGTAAGTTAAGGTTTTGGCAGCCTGGACAATGATCACTTTTCAAGATGGTTTGACTTCCTAGAACTTCGCCATTTCTTGTTGCAGCTACTATGCTCATATCACGAGGAAGACCATCAATAGACTCTGCTTTTCTTGGTGATGAGGGTTTTGACTTTGAAAAACCTAGGGCGCCCATTGGATCTCTCCTAAGTAATCTGCAGTTTAAAAAAGTATGGCAACGGTTATTATTGTCAAGAGTATTTGATGTTATTATTAGTGATTGTAGAATAAGACTCACCTACGCAGTATGCTATAAAGTTCAGGTCTTGCTTTCATCCAGTCAGAGAAACTGATGCGATCTAATGAATTTGAGCGTAGAATAGCTCTTTCAGTGTGCAAGTAAACTGCAAAACATATAAGGAAGTAATATCTTTCAAGATATTCGACGAAGAAAGAAAGCGATGTCTGCTTCTTCATCTCATCAGGCTGACGAAGAATGCTACTACGATATGTTGTTATGGCTTCTCTCAGATTCTGTTAAGCAATGGACCAAAAATACGTTATAACTCGTATGAAACAACAAAAGGAAAACAAGGTGCTAAACTAATGGACAAGCACCTGCATAGAGTCGCATTGATCAATCACTTTATCCACCTGCCATTTACCAGCTACTCCACCCTGTACATAGTAAAATTTACATTTTATATCATGATACTTTTTTTAGTATAGGTTATGTAGTACGTGTCACTTACTTACCTCAAGTACACGAAGTAGGCTTCTGATAACAGCATATTCACCTCTGCGTAGTGCTTCTTCGGAATTGGGCATATTATTATTCACATCCATTCCCGCACCTAGAACTCTTCCAGTTAAATTAATTCCTGGAATACCTGTTTGGTCCACAAGCATTATACATATAAACTTCTTTAAATATTAAAGAATTTAGCATGATAATACCAACAAATAGAAGCAAACATCTTAGTGGTGATATTGTAATATACCTAATCTTCCTGTACGATGTAGGTAAACCAACGTAGCTATCACCATTCCTGTAGTAGTTCTTCCTCTACCCATTTGACAGTTGAAAACTATTTCGGTATTAATATCAACTTTGGATATCCTGTGTACCTGCATAATTAAGAACAATCTATGGAGAAAGATAACTGGATAATGGCGGGATGAACTATATGGAACGAACAAAAAAAAAATCTTACTAAATTGTCAAAATCTCGCTCTTTAGGTGATTTTTCATCTGTAATAGGAACTCTCTCATAGTCAACAAGGTATCCTTCATTCTGCATCTCTTCATAGACCTAAGCAGAACTCCGGTTAATAAGTCAAATACCGCCTCCTCAAATGTTGATACAAATATAATTATCTACCTCTAGGGGTGTTCTTATAGAAGCATCAATCACGGATTCCCACTGGTCAATCATTTGACCGTCGGGAAGTTCATCAGTTACAAGTATCTTACTTTCATATCTGGAATCTTCTATGACATAGTAAGCAACACCTAAAAAAACCTATGTTTTGATAAGTTGATTATCTATTGACAGTTAAATTACCTTGCGGCTTCCAGAAGAATGTCCTCTTTCAGACGAGATTCCATCTGCTCAACTCTAGCCCTGTTGATTCCCTAACTCAACAGATAAAAAATTAGAAATTAAACAATCAACAAGTAGATTGGGTATTATATGAGATGTTGACTCGTTCATATTAGTAAATCCATATGCAGCCATTCTATACGTATTATTTTAATGAATAAGTGGATTGTCTGAAACTAGTGAGCATATGCGAGTAAAAATGTTTAAGCACACTTGTGGATTAGTAAGATGTGCAAAACAAATTATACACATGCATAACTATCACACACACACAACAAAAAACAAGTAGATAACAGTTTAAAAAGGAAATAACAATAGATTATCATCAAAAACTGCATATTTGAGCATCAACAAACCGTGTATTCAAGATTGGAGAAGGGTCTTTCAACATCACGTAAAACAAAAGGTCGGCCATTGATGTATACAACCTAATTTCAAAAGAGCAGTCAAGTTACTATGTATGGGAAATAGTAACTGATACAATCAAAAGCACAGCAATTACATGTGACTGGTTATAAACATTTTAACTACAATTGTCCAAACTAGATTAAGATGCTATTCTATGAGAATTATCTCACAGGTTCTTCTCGAAGATTGTGCCACAATACTCTTTTTTGTGGTCCATTTATGTGTGCCCCAATGTGATTTAGCACGTTCCTAATTCCATCAATGGTAGGTATAGCAACACCATGCACGGGTAATGTACCAGCCTGAATAATAAATAAAAGCATATGAAAAAAATAAACATTCATAATAGCATAAGACACACATACGAGTAATGAATTAAATACTTCCGGAACCAGATATGATAGGAAACACATCATTGAATATGTGAATGAATGATCTAATTCTTTGTGTGCTGAGGTCATATATCTTCCCAAAAAATGAGCCCATGAAATAGTTTAGAAAGAAAATATCAAAATACTTTGATCTTCTAATTCACTCAAAACGTAAAAAAGTGTGTGCTTGTGTGCATAAATCATATTCATGTTATCATATGTACATTCCATATTCATTATCAATATAATTCATTGTGGCTGACAAGTTCTACATCAAAGTTCACATTAATTAATACATACCCCAATTAAGAAAACAATTTTCAGTCAGATAGTACATGGGTCCAGAATAACGTATGATAATATCACATAAAACCATCTGAAAACTAGTAACAAATTATATAAGCAGAAATTTATGACAGTGATCAAGCACCAACCTGAACTAAAAAAAAAAATTAATAAAAAAAAAACCATGTAAATGCATTATACAAAACATGAGTGATTCAAAACTTATCACCAAAGTACTCAATATATACTGATGGAAGAAAGAAATAAAGGTAAAAAAAATTACCATTGTAAGTAAGGTCTATCTACACCAACCAAATAAATACGTTAAACCATAACTACAGTAGATATTCTAAGAATTTTGAACGTGCAAACAAGTTTAGCACCGGTAATACAACTTCTCTACAAACAGACAAATTTAGCCGAGAATTAAATTTAGAGCATAATAGGTTGGTATTTAAAAGCAAAAATAGCCACTAAGATCTTACTTACAGTAAGAGCTCTAGCACTTCAGTACATGCGCATAGCAAATATAGGATCTTGAAATAAAACCAGCAATTGTTTTACAAAAATCTTAGCTAGAGTAGCAATCAAATTAAGCACACGTGTGCAGCAATAAATCGAATAAACCAACGGCCAGCAATATAACTCTAGCCCAACGCAATGGAAGTAAAAGTAAAACAAAATCCACATGAAGAGATTCCAAGAAAGAACCACCTGTCGATAATTAGGAGCACCATCGATTTGGGGCAGTAGTCTCTTGTTCTGACACCCAGGAAAATGATCGCTTTTAAGAACAGTCTTCTTTCCAAGAACCGATCCTCCTCTATAATTCATAACTTGCTCAGACTCAACCTTCATCCGTTCACAAACTGAAATGGGTTTTATGTAGATAGAACGGAAACACGAAGAAATGGACAAAATAAAGGGCAAAAGGTACGAAGAAAAGGTTTGCACAGAGATTGACAAGTGTAGAGATTTCGCAATGAGGACAACAAACGAGAGTAGTGGGCACTGACTGTGCAAAGATGCTTTACTTAAAAATCGAAACTTTTAATTATTTTCAAAAACTAATCCAGATACTGAGCGATTTGGATATGTTCGAATTCGGAAATGGAGAGTGCAGACCAGCTCAGAAAAAGAACTGACATTGAAAGGAGTGGTTAAATTAAAATAAGAAGGTGATTGAGGAGTACAAGTCAGAGAACATTTTTTAGAAAGAATTTAAATAACAAAAGGAAATTAATGAGGGGTTTTATAGGCTTGTAATATTGGATTGGGAAGAAATAACGAAGTGGGAATATAATTGGATTAGTGAGAGGGATATTCCTAGTGTAAGTTACAGGTGGAGAGATAATAGAGACGGAATCGAATCCATTGGTGCTTTGAGAGCTGTGTGAGCCTCAAAAGACATAGATAGCCCAAGATCTGATATTTCTTTATGGATGCCTGGTTTACACGCAGAATGTGTATCATGTTTTAGAATAATTATATTTTATATCCCAAAGAATGTCTGTTTGTAAATTTTCACATGTTTCTTGTTTATATCAAAGCTTTCTTTGTTAGCAATTGAAAGAAGCCAGATTGCACATAAGATTGAAAGCTATTAGATGGTGAATTCCATTGTATTGCCTTTTACTTGATCATGAAATGGATATAGCTAAGGGTTAACTGAAAATGTAATATTTAATCTTTTACAATGTGCTAAGTATGATAGGGACAAGATACAAGCATGTTTTTGGATGGTGGATCATTTTTCACATCAAATGGTTGAACAAGCATGTAAAACTAAGTGGATGAAATTTATGCATATTAGAGCGTTTTAGGACCGTTTAGGCACAGTCATTTGGTGGATAAGAGTTCCACTAGGATTGTGCTCGATTTGTTGACTGAAATAACATTTTGATTTGCCAGTGTCATTCATCTCAAAATCCCTTTTCAAATATTTGATGTCATTATTAATATTGTGGAGAACTCTATTAATGTCATCAACGTAAATTGCAACGATAACATATCTGTAACGATCCGGAATTTCGAATGTTTGATATTTAAATATCGGAATTTTTTAATTGTTTAACTCTTGGATTTTATGATGTAAAATTGATTTCAAAAGCTTATTAAATTCTTTTTAATTGATAAATGATAATGGTAAACTTTTAATTTTTAATTAAAGTGTTTAAACTTGTTTTAATAATAATTCTTTTTAATCAACACGTGAAATTATCATTCTAATGTTCTATCTTGGATTTTGATGTGACCAATGTCATTGGATCAGGAATAATGAATAAATGTGAGCCGACGAGTTTCGTGACGATCGAACGTGTTGCGTGCCGTGAAAGCTTAAAACGCATAGTAACTAATTTCAGGAATTAAAATATTTTATTTATTTCACTATATATGCCATCCCAACCCTTATTCTCTTCATCAGTTTTCCTTCCTTAAATAAAATCAACCGTCGCTCTTCCTCTTCTTCAATTAATTAAATCCGGAGCAAGAAGAGTCGTTAGAGCTCAATGTTAGATTTGTTGGCCTTGCGTGAGTGAGAGCTTCATTTTGGCATTGCGATAGTGGGTGTGGCGTCGCTTGTGAATGCTTAACTTTGTACAGTCGTGGCTAGGGTTAGGTTTTTCTAGTGATTTAGGCGACGATAAGCTATAGCATTGGTTGTATTGTTCTTCTCATGTGAAGGCTAATGTGTGGTGGAAGTTTGAGGAGGTGCGACGCTATGATGGGTGGTGCAATAATCTAGAACAGTGCAGGTTCATCGGGTCGAAAATGGATGGAGGTGTGAGGAGGTGTGTAACATTATTAAGGGGATTGATTAGATAAACTAAATGGAATAATGTAAATGTTAAATGGTTAAGAGATTGAGATTTGTAAAATCATAAGGTAGTCGTGACTCAATGAACAAGCAAATGAAAATTAAAGATAATAAGATAAAGGCAAAATAGGAATATGTTATATTCTTATATCCTAAACCCTTAACCCACTCTTATTTGCAACATTCACGAATTAAAACCAAAACAAAGTAAGGCCGGCTGTCATTAGAAGATAATAAGAGGAAGATAAACAAAATTTCAAGAAAGAAGCTTAATCAAATTAGTTCTAGAGCAAATCTCAATCTCTTCAACACAAGTTAAAGGTGAATAATATATTATATCGCATTTTTATAGTTTTCGGTTTCTAGATAAGACTCGTGTTATTTTGCAAATGATTTTGCCATGTTTTGATCGTTTAAATGGACATATATGCTTTTTGATGATTTAGGTTATTTATATAGATTTTATGATAAGATTTGATTTGGAAAAACTATTAAATGACATCCAAATGAATTGCGTTTTTTCGATAAGGTCGAAATATCATTTTAGAGATGGGTTTCAAGTTTTGTAATTTTTTGAATTATTATGGATTTATCATGAATTTTCTAGTAAAGAAAATGGTATATTAGGTTTTAAATTAATTACGGCCGTTATAAGTTAGCTTTGGTTCAGAAATTTAAATATGTTAGAAAACATAATAAAAGTGATTTATGAGAATTTTTGGAGAATTTTCCCAAGTGTTTTATTAAGTATATAAAATTATTTAAGGTATAAGACTTAAATGTTTTATATGTTTAACATATGAGAATGGGTGATTTGTTAAATGTTTTAAATAAATAATTATTGAATTCGACAGCTTTTTTTGAAAAGACTTTTGGAAAATAAATTGGTAGCCTATTATATGATGATAATTAAGCAAGTTAGTTAGAGAGATATTACTTTAAAAAGAAAGAAAATAGTTTTTTCCAAGGTTTGTTGTTTCGCCACTATCGGCAGCTACCTTTCGACTTCATACTAGAGCCTCCATCACAGTCGAAACCAATACACATGGTATCAATGCCTTAGTGCATAGTGGATTGGAGTTAGGCGAAAGGTATAAGGTCGAAACGTGCTTTCGAAGGGTCGAGACATTGTTTTGCTTTCAAAAAAAACTGCTTGCTTTGCTTTCCAATGATTAGTTTCAAAAGGGTTTTAATAAGGCTTTCACCAGAGGTTGCCATCTTTTGTTTTAAACAAGCTTTCGACACCGCATTTTACCTTTCGACCCAGTTGAGTCAAAAATTAGTTTCGAAAGGATGCTTTCGCTTTTAAATAAGAAGCTGCTTCTCCATGCTTTCAAAAGGGTTGGTGTTGAAACCATCTACTTCCTCTTACGTAGGAAATTGCTTTCGAAAGTGTTGCTTTTGACCTAGTTATTTTAAGACCCTTTATTCTATTGAAAGATCCACCCATAAGTTTCAAATGGAATGGTTTTAAATGGTTTTTTGAAACTACGTTCCACAAGCTTTTACTTGAACCCAATGGTTTCGAAAGGTTTGTTTATAGTAAAGACTTTAATGCTTTCAAAATGTTTAAACTAAGGTTTCAAAGGGGTGGTTCCCCAATGGTTTCGAAAGGTACTTATAGTATTTAAAATGTAAGGTTTCTAATGCTTTCAAAAGGCAAGTTTAAAGAGTTTTGAAAAGACGATGTCTAAGGTTTATAAAGGTTTTGAAGAGACACCTTCAATGATTTCGAAACGTTATTATAAAAGTTTCAAAATGTATGTTTTAGCCTTTCGGCCTAGTGTTTCAAGGTATAGTAGTTAATATATTTTGAAAGAGGTACTTTTAATGGTTTCGAAAGGGTTGTGTAAAGTTACTAAGCAAAGGTTTCGAATGGTTTACCTTGGCTTTATGGCCTAAGATCTTTTAAGTTAAAAAGGAATTTAACTTACTTCGGAGGGTTAGATAACCCTCAATATATTTCATAAACATTGTTTTGAGTACAATATGTATAACATGGAAAAGAGATTTGAGTAAAGCAAAGAGTGTATTTTCCTTGTTTAAGTATTATTTAAAGAGTTAAATCTATACGAAAGAAATGTTTTCAAGGAAAATTTGATGGCGAAGTTTACCCCAAGTAAATGACTCGGATATTGGAATGCCAGATGGGACTGGTATAGCATCGTGCCTTATACTTTAGCAAGTAGCCCGTAGCTAATATAAGTCCAAAATCCTAGTGTGTAGGGCTTTGTCATAGGTAAGACTAAAATGATGCTACACACAAAAAGGAATATACAAAGGAAGATAGGTTATTGGCAAGCCCGCAAAACCATTAGGAATCTGTGTTGTTTTTATTTCATATTCAAGTGCTTCTAATATTATCTATACCATTAACATTACCGTATTTTGTCACGGGAAGTTAATACTATGGATGACTGTAGTATTTGTAGCGCTTAGCTTCGGGCCTCAAGATAGGGGATGTTACAACTTAGTATCGGGGCATAGGTTTATGAAAAACTTAAAAGAACTTCAAATTTAAATGATTTTTGAAAACAAAATCCTAAGGAATTATTGAAAAGACTTGGGTATGGGATAACGCTATAGTGACGTACTTGTATTTGCTATATATAAGTATATGCTATATCTCTATTCTCACGTTTCTCTTAGGCTATTATTCTATATCTTACCAAGACTCGAATCTATATATTTCAGACATAAGATATGGATGCTAGAAGAGTTAACTTGGGTGGAGGAAGCAACACAACCAATGGAAATGCTAGACCAAACACCAGAAGGAATTCATGTTAGCCACAAGCAGCAAATGTGGGTGTTGGAATGTTGGAAGCTGATATGGGAACTATGTATCAATTCTTCGTTAACATAATGCAAGCAAGAGCTGCTGCAGGATTAGTTGGAGGAAATCAAGATGCTACAGTAATCAATAACTATGTTGTCTTGAGTAGAGATTATGCAAGGTTGGGAGGAAAATCATTTATTGGTTTTGAAAATGCAATTGAAGTGGAGAATTAGTTACTTTACTGCGAGAGAATATTTGCTGATTTGGGGTTCAATGACGGGCAGAAGAGGAGGCTTGCTTCTAGGCATTTAGAAGGAGCAGCACTGTATTGGTGGAACAGTGTTACGGTCGAAATCAATGAGGAGGCTATAACATAGGCTAAGTTCAGGAAGAGGTTTGAAGAAAGATTTACATCGGAGATTGCTAAGTCTACAGTGCTTAGGAAGTTTGCTGAATTGGAGTAGGGAGATATGACAATGCTTGTGTATGTAACCAAATTTGAAGAGCTATCAAGACATGGGTATGCTACAACTGATACTATTATTAAGAGGAATGAGAAGCTCATTTGTGGGTTGAAGCTTGAACTTGCTAATGCTACCTCGTCGCACATTAGGGATCCATGTGATGTAGTTGTTGAAATGGCTTTGAGGCAGGAAAAGATGCTGGCTTTCTTGAAGGTAACAGGATAGGTGGAACTCGGGAGGACAAACCTAGAAGAGGAAGTTTTTCAACAAGAAGGGAGCTCAGAAGTGTGGAGCTGCCAAGAAGGGAAAGGCAGAGGTTATCTTCCATAAATGTGACAAGAAAAGGCATTTCGCAAATGAATGTCACTCGGGAGATAGAAAGAAGGTGTTCAAGAAGAAGAATATTAAATGCTTCAACTACGATCAGATAGGACACTATAAGAACCAGTGCAAGGAGCTAGCCAGAGATGGAAAAGGCAAAGTGTTTGCATTGGAACTATCTACCTCAAGAACAACAACAGGAGAGAAAGAAAAAGCTATATTGGGAGGTATTCTTTTGATTCATGGTATGTCAGTTAGAGTTCTATTTGATACCGGTGCAATGCATTCTTTTATATCTTATTGTTTGGTAAATAAGCTTAATCTAGTACCCTCATACCTAGTTACTTCCTTAAAGGTTGCAAATCCGATAGTAGGTTATGCGAATCTTGGGGATGGGATGTGACTCCTTAGAGTTTGATTTGTTAGGTCATGTGTTTACTTGCAGTTTGCATGTATCTGATTTCGTAGGGTTCGGAATTGTTTTGGGTATGGATTGCTTAAATAAATACGATGCTAAGATATTTTTCCATGATAGGAAAATATCACTTAGACACCCTAACTATAGTGATCGAATAGTATACTCCATAGAAAACCCTAGTTGTGAGGTTAATGCTTTATTGGGTGTTGTGAAGGTAAAAGACGAGTTGAATTGAGTTTTTGTTAGTATGGAATTCGTAGATGTATTTGAACCTATAGTAGGACTACCACCGAAATGAGCCATTGAATTTCATATAGATTTAGTACCCGGAGCAGAACTAGTGAGTAGATCGCCAAGTAGAATGACACATACCGAGATGAAGGAGTTGAAGGTGTAGTTGGTGGAATTAGAAGGAAAGAGTTTTATTAGACCAAGTAGTTCGCCTTAAGGAGCAGCCGTAATGTTTGTAAAGAAGCTGGATGGATCGTTGAGGTCATGTATCGATTATTGTAAGTTGAATGAGAAGACGATAAAGAATCGATATCCGTTACCTAGAATTGATGATTTGTTTGATAAGTTGATTGGAGCCAAAGTACTTTCCCAGTTGGATTTAACAGGATTCCATCAACTTAGAGTGGCAGAGGATAGTAATCCTTTGACAGTATTTAGGACCAGATATGGATTGTATGAATGGTTAATGATGCCATTCAGATTGATTAATGCGCCAGCATTCTTTGTAGATTTGATGAATTGAATTTTTCGAGAGCATTTAGGTAGTTTCGTGTTGGTATTCATATATGACAGTTTGATATACTTTAAGGGTATTCATATATGACATTTTGATATACTTTAAGGATGATAGGGGGCATTAAGTTCATCTTAGAGTGGTGGTTGAGACGTTGAGACCACATCAACTGAAGGCAAAATTTTCAAAGTGCCATTTTTGGAGAAGAGAAGTGAAGTTTCTTGGTCATGTGGTCTCAAAAAAATGATTGTCAGTAGATCCGACTAAGATCGAGGCGGTTAGTAATTGGAAAAGACCTGAGATCGTGACTGAGATAAAGAGTTTTCTTAGATTAGCTGGTTACTATCGAAGATTCATTAAGGATTTATCGTGGATAGCAACATCGATGACTATGTTAACTCAGAAAGATGTGAAATTCGTCTGGACTGATAAGTGTGAGGATGCATTCCAAATGTTGAAATACTTATTGATGAATGCACCTATGTTAGTTGTTCCAGAGGGGAATCTGTACTTAGTGGTGTATACGGATGCATGTGGAATATGGTTAGGAGCTGTGTTAATGCATAGAGGTAAAGTGATTGCCTACACTTTTCGACGGCACAGACCGCATGAGGTTAGGTACCCGACTCACGATTTGGAATTAGCTACAGTGATTTTTGTATTAAAGCTGTGGAGAGGTTACCTATTAGGAGGAAAATTCGAGTTGTATACGGATCATGAATCTTTGAGGTATTTATTCTCTCAAAAGGAGTTGAATATGAGACCACAGAGGTGATTAGAGTTTATGGCTATTTATGACTTTGGTATTGAGTACACACCAGGAAAAAGCAACAAGGTCGTGGATACACTTAGCAGAAAACATTAGAATGCGGTGTTGGCAATGATAGCTGAGTGGAAAGATTTAGAAGCATTGACTACATGAGTGTAGAGTGGAGATTTAAGAGTAGTTGCTGTACAAAAACTGCTATGTTGTCATGTTTAGAAGTTCAACCGGTGATGATCGAAAGGACTGCTTCTAAGCAAGGAGAGGATCCAGTATTATCTGTCAAAAAATCAAGGGATGGAACAGAGGGCGATGAATTGAAAGATTTCAGTCTTGACTAGAATGGGTGGTTGAGGAAGAAAGGATGACTATGTGTTCTGAATGTGAGGGACGTCAGGAAGGAAGTTCTAGAAGAATGCCATCATTCGAAGTTCACAATTCATCCAAGAGGAATTAAGATGTATCAGGATATGAAAAGAAGTTTCTTTTAGAAAGGTATGGAGAGAGATGTAGGCTTATGGGTGAAATAGTATTTGAACTGTCAACAGGTAAAACCAAACATCAGAAACCAAGTGGGTTACTTTAGCCATTAGATATTCCAGTATGGAAACTGGATTCTATCTCAATGGATTTTGTAGACGGGTTGCTAAGGTCAAATAAAGGAAATGAAAGTATATATAGGTTAACCAAGAGTTCCCATTTCGTTCCAGTTAAGTCAACCAGAACGACACCTGTTTTAGCTAAGTTATTCATGAAGAATATAGTTAGACTTCATGGAATTCCTAGTGGTATAATAAGTGATAAAGATTCCTTATTCATTAGTGAATTCTGGAAGAGTCTATAGGATAACTTAGGCACCAAGCTCAAGATAAGTACTGTTTACCATCCGTAGACAGATGGGCAAATGGAAAGAGTTAACAAAATCTTAGAAGATTTGTTAAGAGCTTGTGTGCTAAATTTTGAAGGGTCATGGGTAGACCACCTACACTTAGTCGAGTTTTCATATAACAACTATTATTAAGCTAGTATAGGGATGACACCATTTGAATCTTATAGAAGGCTATGCAAATCTTCTGTTTGTTAGTTAGAGACCGAGGATAGGTTGGTTCTTGGTCCAGATTTAATTAAAGATGCTGTATAAAAGATTGAGTTGATTCAAGCCAAAATGAAGGAAACTCGCTGTAGGCAGAAGAGCTATGCTGATAAGCGATGGAAAGACTTAGAGTTCTCAGTCGGGGATCACGTATTCATCAAGGTATCATTAATGAAAGGTGTCAGATTCAGGAAATCAGGAAAGTTGGCACTGAGATTTGTTGGACCATTTCCTATTGTAGAAAGGATCGAAAACTCACATATATAGTAGAGTTACGGAACGGTTTGGCAGGAGTTAACGATGTTTTTCATATTTCTCATCTAAGGAAGTGTATACGATATCCAAAGACTACACTATAGCACCGAATGTGTTAGTTGACTTAGCAGTTGTAACAACCCTAGATTTTTGTATATTATTTAAATTAGACTTTCTTTTATTTTTAAATTATTTTAAATTTGTTTTATTTCAAACATTTCATTTTTAAATATAAATGATGATTATTAAATGATTTATAGTTCAAACCAGTATAATTTGAATATTTTACTGTAAAGTGGATTTCTGGTCAGCTGTTCAAAAAGTGACTTTTAAACTTCAAATTTAAATTATTTAAAATCTTAAATTTTATATTTTATTATGAAAATAGATGTAATAACTTGAACACTGCTTTTCGTTTTGTTGAAAACGGAGTTAAACTGTAAAAGTTATGTACATTTCAATTTTGAGTGTAATTTGATTTATTTAACATTTTGTCTATTATAAATTATATAAAAAAATTCTTTATCATATTTATTTTAATATGTTATTTTATGTATATTTTTGTATTATAATAATTTTAAAATGAAGTAAACAAAAATTTCAAAGTCAATGGTGATTTATTTGTAATTTCTGTACACTGTTTTGGATTTTTAAGCAATTTCTTTAAATCTTTTTCTATTTTCTTTAAATTTAATATTTTTTTATGTTTTAAAATGTTATTTTAGGTATATTTTGTCTTTTAAATGTTTTTAAAGTGATGTTTGAATTTTTTCAAAGCTTATTGAATCTATTTCCAAATTTTAAAGCCTAGTTTCCATTTTTCTGCTATTTTCTTTTTTTAAATTATATTTAAATTTAAAATTTATATATTTTTTTGTGAATGCATTTTATTTTATGTTATTATCTTTGTTATAAATATTTTTAAAAGTCCATATAAATTTTCCAAAGCTCATTACGTTTATTTTCCATTTTTCTAGACTAGTTTGCAAATTTGTGCTATTTTCTTATTTTAACCTTATATAATTAATAAATATTTATATATATTTTATACTTGGTTATATTTTTGAAATTTTGACTGGAATTATTATTGCTTTCAGTAATGTAAACTTGTATGAATAAATTAAGGAAATTCGAAAGATTTTAAAAGCTTTTGAAACGTAAAGTCGTTTCACCTCCTAAGTCGTTTCTTTTACCGTTTCTTCATTTACTCTTTGGCAGTTTTTTATTTATTTATTAGCCACATCTTTCAGCTACATACTCTATTTCCTATTCACGTGCATTCATTTTCATTTCTAAAGCAAAAAAATTCGGCCATGGCTATTGAGAAGAGTTTGAGTAATGATTTTTCAACTTTTCTTATTCTTCTTCCTTGTTTACATTGATTTTTGCACTTGTTCTCATCTAGATTTGATTGGCTCCTCCTCCTCCAGCTCTGACCTGACCTCCACCACCCCCTTCCTCTGATCATCACCCATCCTACTACCTCTCCATTTCAGGCCGAGCCAATCCAAGGTGAATATCATCACCAAAATCCACAAATACATCACCTATTCACACAAACCGAGCCTAGTTTGCTAGCACCACCTTCACCTTCCTTTAACCGCCACTTCCACCACCACCACCAGCCCAGATCTGATCACAACCCTTTGCCACATCACTCATCACCATCTGGACACCTGGCCAAGCCCCTATAGCTTGAGGGCCGAACCCTATGGTGCAACAAAAGCCACCATTTGCCTTAGAACCCTTTGTATTCCATTGCCTTCTCTACTTGTAACTCCCACTCACCATTCAAACCCATGTGTAGGCCGACCCTATAGGGATCCAAACTAGACCTAAATCCATGCCTTGGCTATGCTATTTCAGTTCATAACTGAAGTATGTGAAGTTGAGAACAAGTGCAATTCATTCGATGTTGTTTTGGGCTTTGAATTCTAATGTTATTTGATGTTTAAATCGTGTTGAAACTTACATATATTTGTATTATTTTGTGTAAATGTTTGAACAAGGCTATTAACTTTGGCTCTCCACTCTCTTGTCGTATCCGTGTTGTCATGCCTTTGTAGTGTCGGTATGTGTGCTTTGGCAGCAATCTCTAGCTTTGAACATGTGAGTTATTCTCACCAGACAATATGTACATATATAACTAGTAAATTGACCCCTTTTGAATCTGTAAAATGCATTATCATGTTACACCTGCTATATTATGATTTTATGATGTTCACCCATGCTTAAACACCTGTTTTAACATCTGTTACTGTCATATCATGCTGTTCTGCTATTTTTATCAGTTTATCACACTGCAAGTTTCCTTTAGATTAGAATCACTATGGGTTGAAATGATACATTCCCGAATGGACATTAGAATAAGGAAAATCGTTATGGGCTGAAATGATAGGCCTGAACGATTTTCAACTTTTTTTATTTACTTGGGAATGCGGGTTTGAAATGATAAAACCCGGATTTTTCTTTGTAAATTAAGGGTTGAAATGATATATTACCCGTATCACTTTACCTAGCGTAGAAAATTATATACAGACCCGTAGTTAAAATATGTTTTCTAAAAATTTTAAAATATTTTAGAAATTTAATTATTATAATATTTTTGTTTAAAATTAAATAAAAACATAATTTTTGTAAAGTATTATTGATTTTATGGAAATCGATAAGTTAAATAAATTATGGAAAAGCTAGAAAATCTGAATGTAAGTTATTTTGAAAATTTTGATTTAATTTTTAATGGAATTTAAATTAACTTTGAAAATACGATAAATTTATGATATTTTGAATTTTAAATTAATTTTAAATGATTTGTATAACATATTAATGATTTTTGAATAAAGTTAAAATGTTAATGAGTGAATATTGAGTTGAATTTGGAAATATAACTTAAATTGGAATTTATGAATTTGGTTTAAAAGTGAAATTTTAAGTTAAGTTAAATAAAATGGAATTAAGTTATATTTGAAATTTTAAACTTAAGTGTTAAGTTGAAATTTAATGTAATGAATTTAAATTTGAATGTTGAAATTTAATAAGTGAATTATTAATAAATATTGATTTTTGGAAGGAAACTTAACTTTATAAAATCATGAATTTAAGAAAAATTAAATGATGCTTATAAATGTGAAAATGTATGATTTTATAAGTTAAAAATGATTTAAATAAAAATATAAGTGTTTGTGAAATTCTATTGAATATTTGAAGTTCATTAACAGCATTTTTAATACTGTCTTTTGTTAAATTTAGTTGTTTTTTGAATGTAATTTTCTGTAGCATTTTCTAAATGCTGCGAAACTTGAATTTTCATTGTTTTAATAAATTTAAGTGCATAAATGAACATTGAAAAGTTTAAAATTTTGGCATTTAATAATTTAATTATTAAATGTAATAACTTCATTTTTATGATTTAATAATGAAGTAATTTGTTTTGAAATATAACTATTTGATATATTAAAATGATTGAAATGTGGTTTCGAAAGATATGATATTTTGATATATTAAAATGATTGAAATGTGGTTTCGAAAGGTATGATATTTTGATATATTAAAATGATTGAAATGTGGTTTCGAAAAGATATAATATTTTGATATATTAAAATGATTTGAAACGAAGTTTTGAAAGATATGATATTTTGATATTAAATGATTTGACAAATGGAGTTTTGGAAGATAGATATTTTGATATTAAATGATTTGAAAAATGGAGTTTTGAAAGATATGATATTTTGATATTAAAATGATTTGAAAAAAAGTTTTGAAAGATATGATATTTTAGAAATGAAGCTTTGAAAGGTTATGATATTTTGATATATTAAAATGATTTGAAAGGAAGTTTTGAAAGGATATGATAATTTAATATATTGAAATGGTTAGAACTGACTTGATATTTATTTTGATACATATTTGAATTGAAAGATATGGTATGATGATATATTGAAATGGTTTGGAAATGATTTAATCTTTATTTTGATAAAGATTTGGGTCGAAATGATATTTTATTTTGAAGTATATAATATTGTTTTAAAGTTATAACTACGGGTTATAATAACGATTGGTTGTTAAAGAGACCGGGATCGGATATTGTCTTATAGCCGGCCAATACCGAAAACCACTTTAACAACTTTGTACGTGGTAGAGATTCCAGAATGAAGTAGGATGGTAGCGACATTCTCGAGGTATATTACGTGGACCCAACTCCCGTGAGTTGGCATATATGACTAAAACAGGAGCTATACCGGGCTACACAAAGGGTCGCACCCTTTCATCGAGCATGCTCCATCGAAAACCATTCTATTACTTTTCTGATTCGATACATGGCGCCACTTTGATTCGGGGGTATGTCTCGAGGTGGGCGGAAGCTGCTGGCTTGCCATCACCACTGGTCCGGGAGTGCAAATGGTGTATCCACCCTGGCATTGCCTCGCGTGCCTTGTCATATCCTTATATCGAGCCCACTAAGATTTTGGTTTTAAAGATCCGATAGCGTTAAGGTTCACCATCCCCTTAACGCTATTTTCTATATGATTGTACTTTACTGATTAGACACTACTGTATATAGCGCAATATACTACATAGTAAATAGTTTAACGGATCCTTAGAGGAAGGGCGGTCCCAAGCATCTTCTAAGTTACTTGTACCTTTACTACAGTTCACTTGAGTTGATTTACGTTTTATAAGTATGTATGTCCTGACTCGAGTGTTTGTATTTTATTTATGCTCGGGTCAGCCTGAGTTATTCACAGATTTGGATTTTCACTTTCTGGAGATTGAAATCGCTGGAGATTATCTACTTGTCAAGTTTTATCTTTTGTAGTCTGTTGTTCCATTCAGCTCTTGTATTAGTAGACTTCCATGTAGTGAGACTTCCTTTGTACTTTATTTCTTCTGTTGTATTTTATGTAACTCTGATATTTTTATATAGTAGCTTCATGAACTAATATTTCTTTTACTTCCGCTGCATAATTATTACTCTGTTTTTGTGATCTGTGATTTTTATTTACTGTATATTCTGAGATTTGCCAAATTTTTATTTACAACGCGGTATTTTGAGCAATTCAATTCCGACATGTGTGTCTACCTATACACTTATAATGGATGCGAATGGTTGAAAATATCGAGGCGTTACAGTTGGTATCAGAGCTTTGGTAGCTCTAGGCAAAACTCAGCATATGGAGTGAATGTATTTACAGAATCACTTTCATTCGAGTTTGAATCTCTTCCTTTTTGACTCGATTCCTTTGAATTTTGGAACGTTCCCTACGGTTCCAAAATCCATTCGTATCCCTCACTATTCATCTTCTTTTGACTCTGGAGTATTCCATAAACTCTGCTTCGAATGATCTTTCTAGTGAGTCGGTGGTCACGCTAATTTCAAATTGAATTGTAAAGGGGTGAAACGCCTTTACAATTAGCATCGATTCACCAGAGGTTTATATCTATCCTTGGTTTAGATGCTAATATCTTTTGTTATTCCAAACTTTATCTATTGAGATTAAATGTAGATTTACCCTAGAAAATCCACATCAATCTTATTATTTAAGTCACGGTTGACCCGATTAAGGTTGCCCACGATTTATTTAAGCTTACCCACCTCCCTACTCTATTATTTAATCATCTTGTCTTTTGTTTCCAATATATTCTTCCAAACATTTTGAATTGTACTTGTATATCTATGTTTTGTTTTATATATTGTGTTGTTTGGGTTGTTGATGTTGATTTGGGTTTCCGATCGATTCGTCTGATCAATGCCATCGATAGGATTTCTAAAACACATTGACAGAACAAACTGACAAATATTATTTTAAAATTTGGTTAATGAAATAAAATTTTGATATATAAGTAAATTTATGGAACTTAATAAATTGATTTAAAATTGATTATTTGAAATGATAATACTTAATTTATCATTTATTGTTCTATAAATGAATTTATAGATAGTTGTTTATAAATTTACTTGGGAACTGAAATGAATTTAAAACAAGAAATTTAATTTAATTTCCGATGGTTTTAAACCTTGTGTTTAAAGTTTTAAAGGGTTATATTATTTAAAGTATTTTCGAATAGAAATTTGTTTTCAAAGAACTTGAAAGTTTAAAAATTAGTGCTATTCTCTTTGTTGCTGAAAAATAACTTTGGTGATGACTGCAGCATCATCGACATTCATTTTCGAGTTTCGAAGTGAAGAGACTGCTCTGTAGTCTTGCTACAGCTTTGTTTTGGAAATCAATTTGATTTGAATTTCTAAAATATTACTTGATCTATAATATATATAGACATATGATTTAAATTTGATTTGATAAACTATGTACATACCTTTAGTTATCTCTAAATGGTTTGAAGAAATCGGAAATTTAATTCTCAAATTTTATTTTTAAAGAATAATTTCAATTATAAAAAGAAAATCAAAAATTTTGGATGAATATTCAAGCATGAAATGATTTAATTGTATAATACAATTGCATTCAATACAACTTACCTTAATTTTTCAAATGTTAACAATGTAATTGGATAATATACAATATAAAAAGATTTTATAAATAAAATTTGAGTGGTTATAATAAATGTTATACACTTAATTTTTAATTATAAAATGATTAACAGAGGTAAATAGAATAAATGGGTAATTAAATAATTTACAATATAAAATAATGTTAAAAGAACTAAGAATAAAAGAAAGCAGTTATAAAAAGTGTAAGTATATTTAACATAAGTGATAAATATATTGAGCGGAATAAATTTAATTTTAATTAGGAATAAAGAAGAATAAGATTTATTAAGTACATTGTGAGTGTAATAAATGATTTTTTTTCAAACCCATGGTTTAAAAAATTGTTAATTTAAGATGATTGGATAATAAGATAATGAAATTTGAGATAGTTAACGATTTATTTAACTTATGAGAAAAAGGGAAAAAAAATTAAGTTGAAATTTCCATGCTTTCAAATCTATTTCCTTATTTTGTTTTTCAAACTATCTTTTGGTTGTCCTTATCATCCTTATCTTGCTATAGACTGGTATAGGCATCTTTCTATAATCTTTCTGTTTAGAAATCTTTCTATAATCTTTGAAATTTGCACCTTGCGAAACTTACCTATAACAATAGTTGTCAGGTATAATTTTCAATCTTCTTGTCATCTTATCTTAATCCTATTTCACTCTATCTTTTTCTGTGCTTTTCCGTACCTCATCTCTTTTCGAGGACGAAAAATTTTGAGTGGGGGAGAGTGTAACAACCCTAGATTTTTGTATATTATTTAAATTGGACTTTCTTTTATTTTTAAATTATTTTAATTTTTTTTATTTCAAACATTTCATTTTTAAATATAAATGATGATTATTAAATGATTTATAGTTCAAACCAGTATAATTTGAATATTTTACTGTAAAGTGGATTTCTGGTCAAGCTGTTCAAACAGTGACTTTTAAACTTCAAATTTAAATTATTTAAAATCTTAAATTTTATCTTTTATTATGAAAATAGATGTAATAACTTGAACATTGCTTTTCGTTTCGTTGAAAACGGAGTTAAACTGTAAAAGTTATATACATTTCAATTTTGAGTGTAATTTGATTTATTTAACAATTTTGTCTATTATAAATTATAAAAAAAATTCTTTGTCGTATCTATTTTAATATGTTATTTTATGTATATTTTGTATTATAATAATTTTAAAATGAAGTAAACAAATTTTTTAAAGTCAATGGTGATTTATTTGTAATTTCTGGACACTATTTTGGATTTTTAAGCAATTTCTTTAAATCTTTTTCTATTTTCTTTAAATTTAATTTTTTTTATGTGTTAATATGTTATTTTAGGTATATTTTTTCTTTTAAATGTTTTTAAAGTGATGTTTGAATTTTTCCAAAGCTTATTGAATCTATTTCCAAATTTTAAAGCCTAGTTTCATTTTTCTCCTATTTTCTTTATTTAAATTATATTTAAATTTAAAATTTATATATTTATTTGTGAATGCATTTTATTTTATATTTTTATATTTTTATAAATATTTTTACAAGTCCATATAAATTTTCCAAAGCTCATTATGTTTATTTTCCATTTTTCTAGACTAGTTTGCAAATTTGTGCTATTTTCTTATTTTAACCTTATATAATTAATATATATATATATATATATATATATATTATATTTGGTTATATTTTCGAAATTTTGACTGGAATTATTATTACTTTCAGTAATGTAAACTTATATGAATAAATTAAGGAATTTGAAAGGTTTTAAAAGCTTTTGAAACGTAAAGTCGTTTCACCTCCTAAGTCGTTTCTTTTACCGTTTCTTCATTTACTCTTTGGCAGTTTTTTTATTTATTAGCCACATCTTTCAGCTACATACTCTATTTTCTATTCACGTGCATTCACTTTCATTTTTGAAACAAAAAAATTTTGGCCATGGCTATTGAGAAGAGTTTGGATAATGATTTTTCAACTTTTCTTATTCTTCTTCCTTGTTTACATTGATTTTTGCACTTGTTCTCATCTAGATTTGATTGGCTCCGCCTCCTCCATCTCTGACCTGACCTCCACCACCCCCTTCCTCTGACCATCACCCATTCTACTACCTCTCCATTTCAGGCCGAGCCAATCCAAGGTGAAGATCATCACCAAAATCCACAAATACATCACCTATTCACACAAACCGAGCCTAGTTTGCTAGCACCACCTTCACCTTTCTTTAGCCGCCACTTCCACCACCACCACCAGCCCAGATCTGACCACCATCCTCTGCCACATCGCTCATCACCATCTGGACACCTGGCCATGCCCCTATAGCTTGAGGGCCGAACCCTATGGTGCAACAAAAGCCACCATTTGCCTTAGAACCCTTTGTATTCCATTGCCTTCTCTACTTGTAACTCCCACTCACCATTCAAACCCATGTGTAGGCCGACCCTATAGGGACCCAAACTAGACCTAAATCCATGCTTTGGTTGTGCTATTTCAGTTCATAACTGAAGTATGTGAAGTTGAGAACAAGTGCAATTCATTCGATGTTGTTTTGGGCTTTGAATTCTAATGTTATTTGATGATTAAATCGTGTTGAAACTTGCATATATTTGTATTATTTTGTGTAAATGTTTAAACAAGGCTATTAGCTTTGTCTCTCCACTCTCTTGTCGTATCCGTGTTGTCGTGCCTTTGTAGTGTCGGTATGTGTGCTTTGGCAGCAATCTCCAGCTTTGAACATGTGAGTTATTCTCACCAGACAATATGTACATATATAACTAGTAAATTGACCCCTTTTGAATCTGTAAAATGCATTATCATGTTACACCTGCTATATTATGATTTTATGATGTTCACCCATGCTTAAACACCTGTTATAACATCTGTTACTGTTATATTATGTTGTTCTGCTATTTTTATCAGTTTATCACACTGCAAATTCCCTTTAGATTAGAATCACTATGGGTTGAAATGATACATACCCGAACGGACTTTAGAATAGGGAAAAATCATTATGGGCTGAAATGATAGGCCTGAACGATTTTCAGCTTATTTTATTTACTTGGGACTGCCGGTTTGAAATGATAAAACTCGGATTTTTCTTTGTAAATTATGGGTTGAAATGATATATTACTCGTATCACTTTACCTAGCGTAGAAAATTATATACAGGCCTGTAGTTAAAATATATTTTCTAAAAATTTTAAAATATTTTAGAAATTTAGTTATTATAATATTTTGATTTAAAATTAAATAAAAATATAATTTTTGTAAAGTATTATTGATTTTCTGGAAATTTATATAAATTATGGAAAAGTTAGAAAATCTGAATGTAACTTATTTTGGAAATTTTGATTTAATTTTTAATGGAATTTAAATTAACTTTGAAAATACGATAAATTTATGATATTTTGGGTTTTAAATTAATTTTAAATGATTTGTATAACATATTAATGATTTTTGAATAAAGTTAAAATGTTAATGAGTGAATATTGAGTTGAATTTGGAAATATAACTTAAATTGGAATTTATGAATTTGGTTTAAAAGCGAAATTTTAAGTTAAGTTAAATAAAATGAAATTAAGTTATATTTGAAATTTTAAACTTAAGTGTTAAGCTGAAATTTAATGTAATGAATGTAAATTTGAATGTTGAAATTTAATAAGTGAATTATTAATAAATATTGATTTTTGGAAGGAAACTTAACTTTATAAAATCATGAATTTAAGGAAAATTAAATGATGCTTATAAATATGAAAATGTATGATTTTATAAGTTAAAAATGATAAATAAAAATATAAGTATTTGTGAATTTCTATTGAATATTTGAAGTTAATTAACAGCATTTTTAATACTGTCTTTTGTTAAATTTAATTGTTTTTTAAATGTAACTTTCTGTAGCATTTTCTAAATGCTGCGAAACTTGAATTTTCATTGTTTTAATAAATTTAAGTGCATAAATGAACATTGAAAAGTTTAAACTTTTGGAATTTAATAATTTAATTATTAAATGTAGTAACTTCATTTTTATGATTTAATAATGAAGTAATTTGTTTTGAAATATAACTGTTTGATATATTAAAATGAATGAAACGTGGTTTCGAAAGATATGATATTTTGATATATTAAAATGATTGAAATGTGGTTTCGAAAGATATGATATTTTGATATATTAAAATGATTGAAATGTGGTTTCATAAAGATATAATATTTTGATATATTAAAATGATTTGAAACGAAGTTTTGAAAGATATGATATTTTGATATTAAATGATTTGAAAAATGGAGTTTTGAAAGATATGATATTTTGATATTAAATGATTTGAAAAATGGAGTTTTGAAAGATACGATATTTTGATATTAAAATGATTTGAAAAGAAGTTCTGAAAGATATGATATTTTGGAAATGAAGCTTTGAAAGGTTAAGATATTTTAATATATTAATATGATTTGAAAGGAAGTTTTGAAAGTATATGATAATTTAATATATTGAAATGGTTAGAAATGACTTGATATTTATTTTGATACATATTTGAATTGAAAGATATGGTATGATGATATATTGAAATGGTTTGGAAATGATTTAATCTTTATTTTGATAAAGATTTAGGTCGAAATGATATTTTATTTTGAAGTATATAATATTGTTTTAAAGTTATAACTACGGGTTATAATAACGATTGGTTGTTAAAGAGATCGGGATCGGATATTGTCTTATAGCCGGCCAATACCGTAAACCACTTTAACAACTGTGTACGCGGTGGAGATTCCAGAATGAAGTAGGATGGTGGCGACGTTCTCGAGGTATATTACGTGGACCCAACTCCCGTGAGTTAGCATATATGACTAAAACATGAGCTATACTGGGCCACACAAAGGGTCGCACCCTTTCATCGAGCATGCTCCATCGGAAACCATTCTATTACTTTTGTGATTCGATACGTGGCGCCACTTTGATTCGGGGGTATGTCTCGAGGTGGGCGGAAGCTGCTGGCTTGCCGTCACCACCGGTCCGGGGGTGCAAACGGTGTATCCACCCTGGTATTGCCTCGCGTGCCTTGTCATATCCTTATATCGAGCCCACTACGATTTTGGTTTTAAAGATCCGACAGCGTTAAGGTTCACCATCCCCTTAACGCTATTTTCTATATGATTATACTTTACTGATTAGACACTACTGTATATAGCGCAATATACTACATAGTAAATAGTTTAATGGATCCTTAAAGGATGGGCGGTCCCAAGCATCTTCTAAGTTACTTGTACCTTTACTACAGTTCACTTGAGTTGATTTATGTTGTATAAGTATGTATGTCCTGACTCGAGTGTTTGTATTTTATTTATGCTCGGGTCAGTCTGAGTTATTCACAGATTTGGATTTCCACTTTCTGGAGATTGAAATCGCTGGAGATTATCTACTTGTCAAGTTTTATCGTTTGCAGTCTGTTGTTCCTTTCAGCTCTTGTATTAGTAGACTTCTATGTAGTGAGACTTCCTTTGTACTTTATTTCTTCTGTCGTATTTTATGTAACTCTGATATTTTTATATAGTAGCATCATGACTACTATTTCTTTTACTTCCGCTGCATTATTATTACTCTATGTCTGTGATCTGTGATTTTTATTTACTATATATTCTGAGATTTGCCAAATTTTTATTTACAACGCAGTATTTTGAGCAATTCAATTCCGACATGTGTGTCTACCTATACACTTATAATGGATGCGAATGGTTGAAAATATCGGGGCGTTACAGCAGTGGAGCCAAATTTGACTATAGTTAGGAAGCCACTTCGTATGGTCGCAAGAGATGAGAAGAAACTAAGCAGTAAGACAGTCAGATTAATTAAAGTCCCATGGAGTGACGACGATAGAGATTGTACTTGGAAAACATAAAGCAGGATTAGAGACGCTTACCATGACTTGTTTCATGGTATGTTTGACCTTTATGATTGATTTGTATGAGTACCTTATCATAATTTCGAGGACAAAATTTTCTAGGAAGAAAAGTCTATAACACCCCTAATCTTAGGTAAAATTATTCAGGGGATTTAATTAGATAAACTAAATAGAATAACCTAAATGTTAAGTGGTTAAGAGATTGAGATTTGTAACATCATAAGGTATCGTGTCTCAATGAATAAGCAAATGAAAATTAAAGATAATAACATAAGGGTGAATTAGGAATAGGTTATATTCTTATACGCTAAACCCTTAATCCACTCTCATTTGCAACACTCATGAATTAAAACTAAACCAAAGCAAGGCCGGCCACCATTAGAAGATAATAAAGGGAAGATTGGCAAGATTTCAAGAAGGAAGCTTAATCAAATTAGTTCTAGAGCAAATCTCAATCTCTCTAACACAAGCTAAAGGTGAATAATAGATTAGATCTCATTTTTATAGTTTTCGGTTTCTAGATAAGACCCGTGTTATTTTACAAATGATTTTGGACTTATATGCATGTTGATGATTTAGGTTATGTCATATAGATTTTATGATAAGATTTGATTTGAAAAACCTATTAAATGACATCCAAATGACTTGCGTTTTTTTGATAAGGTCAGAAATATTATTTTAGAGATGGGTTTCAAGTTTTATAATTTTTTTTGAATTATGGTGGATTTATTATGAATTTTCTAGTAAAGAAAATGGTATATTGGGTTTAAAATTAATTACGGCTATTATATGTTAGCTTTGGGTCAAAAATTTAAATATGTTTGAAAACATATTAAAAGTGATTTATGGGAATTTTTGGAGAGTTTTCTTTAAATAATTTACTAAGTATATAAAATTACTTGAGGCATGAGACTTAAATGTTTTATATGTTTAAAATAGAAGATGGGGCAATTTGCTAAATGTTTTAAATAAATAACTACTAAATTCGGTATCACTTTTAGAAAAGATATTTGGAAAAGAAATTGGCAACCAATTATATGATGATAATTAAGCAAGTTAGTTAGAAAGATATTACTTTAAAAAGAAAGAAAATGGTTTTTGTCAAGGTTTGCTGTTTTGCCACTATCGGCAACTATCTTTCGGCTTCATACTACCGCCTCCATCATATTCGAAACCAATACACATGGTATCAATGCTTGTACATGGTGGATTGGAGTTAGGCGGAAGGCATAAGGTCGAAAAGTGCTTTTGAAGAGGTCAAGACCTTGTTTTGCTTTCAAAAGAAAAGACGCTTTCTTTGCTTTCTAAAGATTGGTTTTGAAATTGTTTAAATGTGGCTTTCGACAGAGGTTGCCGCCTTTTGTTTCAAACAAGCTTTTGGTAGGGTCGAAACACTTGCTGCCGCATTCTACCTTTCGAACCAGTTGAGTAAAATATTGGTTCGAAAGGATGCTTTCGCTTTTAAAAAAGAGGCCGTTTCTTCATTTCGAAAGGGTTGGTGTCGAAACCATCTACTTTCTTTTACTTAGGAAATTGGTTTTGAAAGTGTTGCTTTTGACCTAGTTATTTTAAGACCCTTTGTTCTATTGAAAGATAAACCTATAGGTTTCGAATGGAATGTCTTTAAATGGTTTCGAAACTATGTTCCACAGGCTTTTACTTGAACCAAATGCTTTCAAAAGGTTTGTTTATAGTAAAGGATTTTAACTCTTTCGAAGGATTTAAATAAAGGTTTCGAAGGGAAGGTTCCCTAATGGTTTTGAAAGTACTTATAGTATTTTGAATTGAAGGTTTCCAATGCTTTCAAAAGGGAATGTTTAAAAATTTTGAAAAGAGGATGCCTAAGGTTTATAAAGGTTTCAAAGGGATACCTTCAATGATTTCGAAAGGTTATTATAAAGGCTTCAAAAGGTATGTTTTGGCCTTTCGGCTTATTGTTTCAAGATATAGTGGTTAATATATTTTGAAAGGGGTACTTTCAATGGTTTCGAAAGGGTTGTTTAAAGTTTCTAAACAAAGGTTTCAAATGGTTTACCTTGGCTTTATGGCCTAAGATCCTTTAAGTTAAAAAGGATTTTAACTTACTTTTGAGGGATAGATAACCCTCGATATATTTCATCAACATTCTTTTGGGTAAAGTATATATAACTTGGAAAAGGGATTTGAGTAAAGCAAATAGTATATTTTCCTTGTTTAAGTATGATTTAAAGGGTTAAATCAATTTGAAAGAAAAGTTTTCAAGGAAATTTGATGGGGAAGTTGACCCTAAGTAAATGACTCGATGTTAGGCCTTTGTCACAGGTAAGACTAAAATGATGTTACACACAAAAAGGAGTATACGGTGAAAGATAGGTTATTGGATAGCCCAAAAAACCAGTAGGATCAATTGACTCTAGAAGAAGTAAGTTAGGGACAGACTATCCATAAGTGCGTCTAATAGAAGTTAGATTATTTGTTATTTTTAGTAGGCCCGAGTCAGCTAAAGGTTAGTAGTTAGCCAAACAAAATATTGTTTGGACAAATATTCCATTCACTACCTAATTCATATGCATATACGATATTTCTATGATTGATCTAATCAGTTTGATTGCAGGATTTTTGTTTGCAAAAGATATGTTTCGAAAAGCGATATTAGCGAGAGAAAACCCGTTCCGCTAAGTGGCGTGGTCTCACTTAATATCAAATAACCGTTATGTATATTATTATTCACACCAGACTTTATGTCTTACTCGAAGTTTATGTCTCCTCTTAAACTCTTGGGTGCTCAAAATATGATTTTGAGTAGATTGAGAGTTGAGGTTTTATAGGTTTAGTAGGTTGGATAAATAAAGCTTCCGAAGACGTGCAGGAGGCAATGCTAGCTATATATAGAAGCTATTTAGTTTTATTTCCATTGTTATGTATTAAAATTGATATTTCTACTTATTACTCTAATCATCCAAGGGGGCATCTTCATATGTCGCTCTTGGAGTAGTTTGCAATAATTATATTTGATTAAAACCCGGGAATCGATTATGAGATTATGTAATTTGAATATGAAATATTTCTTCGAAATGCAATTAGAAAAGTTGTTTCAATATATGAAGTTTTTATTTCGTATTCAAATGCTTCTGATATTATGGATATCATTGACGTTACCGTATTTTGTCATCGGAAGTTAATACTATGGATGGCTATACCATTTGTAGCACTTAGCTTCGAGCCTTAAGATATGGATGTTACAAGGTGGAATCGAAGGTGTTGTCGAACTCGTGGCTCCAAGGCGAGTTGGACGACGTTCGTTTGGAGTGGTCCAGAGCCTCGAGACAAAACACAACATTAAAGCAAGGAAGAGGAGGTGTCATGTCACTTTTGGCTAAGGGGTGTTACCGTGACATGGTTGTGTCGGGAAGCGAAGTGCGCGAAAAGAGTGACAGGTTGATGAAGCCCGCTTATCGAATCATCTAGTGAGGAGGGAATAATTGGCTAGGGAAGAGATAGGCTATTGGTTTTGTGACCTTGTGTACATATACAGGAGAAACAAGTTTGGTGGAGAAGGATTATGTAACATCCCCCGATTAGAGGCCCAAAACTAACTGCTACGAATATTGCAGTCATTCATAGTTATTAATTTTCGATGACCAAATGCGATAATGTTTGATTAATTGATATAACAAAAACACATGAATATGAAAAAAAAAAAAATCATAAAACACATTTCTCATTCAACTTCAAATCATGTTTCAAATCCATTACATAATCTCAATTCGTAAACCACGTTTAGAGAAAATATAATTATTATAAAATACGCCAAGTGCGACATATGAAGATGTCCACTTGAATGATGAGAATCTAAATATGAGCAATTGAACAACTTTGTCATTACATCCAAACACAGCGGAATCAAACAGAAAAGAACTCCTAATAGCTTGCTTGCCTCTTACATGTCTTCGAAAGCTTATTCGTCTAAAGAAAACCTGAAAACCTTAACTCTCAAACAACTCAAAATAAATTGAGCACCCGAGGAAAACATGAACTTTAAGTCAGCCAAAAAGTCTGGTATGAATAATAACCTACCATCTCGAACCATATCGATATTTAGTGAGACCATGCCGCTTAGCGGAATGCGTTTTCCCCTCACTTGTATCTTAACTCAAATTTACAATAACCATATACTATGCACCTGCATTCACAACGGTTAAAACCTAACATAATAAAATGTATCATGATGATATGAAAACATGCAATATATTCTGGATTTTCCATCCCTATTCATTTGACTATCTGTCCCAAGTTATGGCTTTTAGCGTCATTATTAATCTATTAGTTTTCATGAGCCGACTAATAACCTATTCAAAGCTTACGGACTATCTGCCCAGTTTCATAGTTTTCAAAGTTCACTAAGAACCTATTGATATCTACCAATAACTTCATCCAATTATAGTTTTCATAGGCTCATTATGAACCTATTAGGTTCTCCAATTACTTCTCTCATATCATAGTTTTCATGTGTTAATTATGAACCTATTGATGTGTGTCAATAACTTAAATCCGGATATAATTTTCATGGGATCATTAACAACCTATTGGCTCCTGCTAATAACTTTTTTCATACATAGTTTTCATGAGCTTACTAAGAACCTATATAAACCAATAATCCTTTGACCAATCTTTGGACATCCTATATTTTGGTCTACTTGAGCTCGTGGATGCGATTATACTGATACAAGAGTTAACTTAATATATATCCACTATTGGGTCAACCTAACTGGTTATTCTGCTTTTAATGCCCCAAAACGTAGATTTGGGTTAATTATAAAGTGAATATGTTTACAGAAGAAGCACACATAATAATTGATCAACATATAAAAACATAAACATCTATGGTTCAATATCCTTGTAATCATTTTTCAAATGAAACACGCTTAATAGCTTTAACCTATTACTTTACCAAGGAAAGCTTCTTCAAAAACTCCAAAGTTAAATATCATTTTTAAAAACTCTTTCATATTGCCATAGATTTATCTTAAAAATTGAGATTGGGTTCCTTGTTTTGAAAACTAAGGCTTTCGAAATCTTAGACCCTCTTTCGAAACCATTAAAACACATCTTTCAAAAGTATTCAAATCTTCTTTTCATAACAGTTAAAGATATACCTTTCGAAACACTTAAAACATTCCTTTCGAAAAAAATTGAAATCTTTCTTTCAAAACCATTAAAACTTACCCTTCGAAAGTGTTAAATCTTATCTTTCGAAACCGCTTAGCTCATGTAGAATTTATAGAAACATAGTTTCGAAACCATTTGAAAGTACTTCTTTCAAAATTATTGGGTTTAACCTTAAATATAACTTTTGATTCAAAGTGAACATAAGCGGAAGCAACCCTTTTCGAAAACATTAATCTTCGAGTAAAAGAATTTGGGGAATAAATGGTTTCAAAACCACCCTTTCGAAATCAATGATGTTTAGGTAAAATAATTGGGGAAAGGATAGCTTCGAAACGACCTTTCAAAACCATTGCCTTCAAAAGCTTTAATATAAGGAAATACAGGGACCCTTTCGAAAGAATTGGGAAGTGGCTTCAATATTAATAAAACAAAAGCTTCCATTTCAAACCCATTGTTATAAGGCTATAAAGAAAAGTGGCCTTCAACCAATTCGAAAGGTATGAAGATGGCAGCTAGGTTTTGACTAAGTTTAAAAGAAACTACCCATTCGAAAGCTTCTTTTCAAAACTTAATATGTAGCAACTCAATCGGAAGCTACTTCTGAAACAAAGGCAAGCGGTAATCCATTCGAAAGCTATTTAAAAGTAACTTCAACCCTTTCGAATACATCTTTTAAAAGCAAAGGCAATTAACGTATTCAAAAGCTTATAGAAATGACCTCTACCCCTTTGCAAGCTTCTTCCATAAGTAGAGGTAAGTAGTGGATAACTTCCACCCCTTTGAAAGCTAGGCTTCGACACTGTACCTTCCGCCTTTCTCCAATGCACTATGTACCAATTGCTTGATACCATGTGTATGGTTTCGAATAAGTTCTTTGATGTAGGCATGGTGTCGAAATCCATCAGATGCAAGTGGCGAAGTAGTAAATCCAAAGAAAACTAATTTTTAGCCTTTAAAAGAAATTTCTTTTCGCCTACTTGCCTTATTTGTCAAAATATGTTTAGTTGTCAAATCCTTTACCAAAATCATTTTCTAAAAAGGCTGCCGGTTCATTAATTAATATCAAAAATATTTTTGCAATGAAGCCCTTCCCCTTAACAAAAAATTAAGATGTTTAAGTCCTCAAACTTAATTAATTTAATTTCCATAGTAAATCACTTAAGGAAAATCCCCAAAAATCATCTTAATTTGCTTCTAATATGTTTTCTATCATATATAAATTTCAGACCTTAAATCCTTTGTATAATTGTCATAATTAATTTTAAACCGAAATTATATATTTCTTCCATTCAAAATTCATAATAAGTTATCCATAGCTTGGATTATTATGAAAATTTAAGCACATTTTCAAAATAATGTTTTATATAACAATTAAATCCTCATGGCCTTTGAAACCCATTTTACACAATTTAACCTTAAAATGGAATCAAACCTTTTACAAACATACTTGTTTAAATCAAACATGGCATAAAATCAAAGCATATCATCATGCAAATCATCCTAATGGTTTTAAAACCTTAAACCAAAAATTGAGATGTTCGTTAAACCATATATGAGATAGTTTAGATTACTATTCACCTTATTTGGATAAGGAACTTGAGAGTTGCTCTTGTTTTAATCTCCATAGCTTGTATCTTTGATTCTAATGATTTTTAAACTCATTTTCTCTTATTGTTATGGCCAGCCTTGGTCTCCTTTGTTTATGTTTTATGAAAGTGTGATAATGAGAATGAGGTAAGGGTTTAGGGGTTATGGGGTTATATTCGGCTATTCCCATAATACCTTTGCCTTATTATCTTGAGTGGATAACTTATAAAGCATTTTATAAACCCGTTATCATGATTTCATTTAGTTAATGCATGGTCTCTATTTAGTTTTCAAATCTCAATCCCCTTATCACTCCAGTCATTGCATTATTCTATTTAATTTTTCTAATTAAATCTCCTGAATAATGCTATCTAAAATTACGTTGTTACAGATTAGTGAGTGATCATGCTAAGGTTAATTTTAATTAAGCTAATAAATTAATTTTTTAAATATGAAATCTTATAAAATCTATAACTTTTGCATACAAAGTCTAATCGAGACGTCGTCTTAGTCGTCGCACTCATATCGGGATTATCTACATATGGGATTGATTTTGGCTTGGGTGAATTTACTCATCAACTGATTTGTATATTGTTGTGATATAATTGTTGTTGAGTGAAAATATAAATTAAAATAGATAACAATGCAAGTTATTAATTTTGTACCCCTCCTTGCTTTGGAAAGTGAGTGATAACATTATATGTAGTATAATCTCTCCTATAACTTTCTAAAACATGTATCATAGTCCTAACTTATTACTTTCATGTTTGATATTGCTGTGCGGAGAGTGTGTTGTGAATGGTAAAAGCAAAATTGTCGCTATAAATGCACTTGGAAAGTTTCCTGTATTTGACACTGGTTAAATTAGTTAAAATATGAATATATTATATATTAGGTTGTCTCGTACACATGTTTTAAGCATATTTGACATAAAAATGGGTTTAGAAAGTTATTGAAATTGTGAAACAAAGTTGTGTTGAAATCCTGGTTTTTAGTAAAGTAATAAGGACTTTTATTTAGATATTTTTCCAATTCCTCGAAAACAGTTTGCTAAAAAGTTGTTTAAGTATTTTAAAATGGGAAGTTTGAACTTTAAATAAGTTTTTATAATTATTTCTGAAATTTTAAAGTAAAGAGTTTTAAGTTATAAAAACATGTTTTTATGGTTTTTAAATAAATTATAAAATAAGTATTTTTTAGTAATATTTAGAATGAATGTTTTAAACCATAATATAAGTATTTTTAAGAGTGTATGTGTGTATAGTTTTAGAAAACTTGTTAAAGATTTTATTCAAAGTAATTTGAAGCTTATTTAATATAAATATCTTTTAAATTGTTTTAGTAAATGTATAAGTTGGAAAAGTAAATTAAGCCTTTTATAAAGAAGGAAAGTTTGGATTTTAACACTTTTTATTAAAATAAGCGGTTTTGTGAAACTATATGGAAGCACATCAATTTGTTAAATTAATGTGAAGATAAGTAATTATAATCGGGATTGTATTTATGACTTTAGTGAGGAATACTTTAAAGTAATTATAAGAGAAATGAGTTTGTTGTGACATTGTTGAAGTAACAATTCCTTAAACCCATATAAATGTAGTTTAATCTTTAAAGAAAGTTTTAAAGATAATGATTATGTGATGTGTTTTGGTTGGTTGTATACAATCTTTTAGTAACATTTGTTTTTAAACCCTTGAATAATATTTAAAGTGGTGAAATACAGTTAAATGATTTTGGAAAATACTTAAATCTTTAATAATGGAATTTTATAGATAATAACTAGTATGAAATCTTTTAGGAAAAAATAAAAAAAGTATAAGTTTTAAAGTATGAAAGAGTGAAAAGTTTTATAATGACAATGTTCGAGTGACATTTGTTTTTAACCTCTTTGATGGTGTTTTAAGCAAGTAAAACTTGATATTGTTTTATGAATATACTTATACCGGTTAGATAACTGTATGAATACTTTCGAGAGTATGGAAATGTGTAAAAATGAAAATTGAAGTTTAATTACTGAGTGAAGTTTTAATTAGTAAAAGAAGTTATTGAATAAAAAGGAGTTTTACTAATAAAAGAGGCTTAATAAATAAAGGATTTTATTAATTAAATAAAAAGGGGATTTGAAGTCGTTTATATGACTTGATCGTACTTGTGTATCGATCATGTTTTATGTGCTACTTGCTTATGTATAGTATACGGAAAATTTTTAAAATCTACCCATTTAACCAACTATAGACTGTATTAGTTCCTTCAATGATATCAAAGTCCAAATAGTCTACGCGGTCGAATTAGCAAATTGTAGGACCAACTATTAATCTACCTATCTGGCTGGCATTTTAAAAATTAGTGTCTAGATTTGGGGTTGAATAATCAAGTATTATCCTCTCTTCATCTACTGGCCTACCTTAGCGTGGATTATGTCCAAAAAGTTAGCCAATTGTAAAGGCCCAAATGGAATTACCATGCTTCATAACTGTCTTAGTGGCAAGACCTTCAAAAACCAGGTCGTTTACAAGGAACTCATATTCTATGTGTTTCCTATAACCAAACGATTTATACTTGTCTTGTGTATATTTCATCCTGTTATGGATCAAATCCACTTTCTCCAAAGTCACTTTGATCATGTATGGCCTAAAAATAATCCTATCTATGGTGTTCCACCAAAAAGATGGAGAATTGCATGGCCTCCGTACCATGCTTGAATGGTGATATTCCAATACTTGCTCGACGACTGTTATTATGTGAAAACTCTACTAATGACAAGTGGTCTTCCCAAGAATCGTACAAAATACACATTTGCAATAAATCTTCCAACACCTGATTTACCCATTTGGTTTGTTCGTCCCTATGTGGGTGATAGGCTATACTTAAATTCATATCAGTGCCTAAAGCCTCCTGAAGATTCCTTCAGAATTCACTAGTAAAAAGTGGATCCTAATCAGTTGCAATACTAGATGGAACTCTACGTAGTCGACTTATCTCTCTCACGTATAACATTGTCAAAATATAGTCGTCCTTATATTGCTAATCAGAATAAAATTAGCGTATGTGTTTGGCAGGCACATACTTTCCTAGAGTTTACAAGCGAAGCTTGGTTCTCTAGGTAATTCAAAAAATAAAAAAATAAAAATAAAAATAAAAAAATAAAAACACATCAATAAAATGCATATAGATGTTTTCTCATTTCCACTATTGAATGTCCAAAGGCTATAATAATCTGGCAGGCCTTTTCTTCTCTGCCTTCACCCTTTGATATGTCACACACTTCAAAATAGGGCTGTCAATTGATACCCGAAAAATTAGAAATCCGTCCGCATCCGTATTCAAAAAGTGGATAATATCCGATATCCGGAAAAACAAATGCGGATTCGGATACAAAGACATCTGCATCCGAAAATTATCCATCCGGTCTTTGTCAAGATTATTGTATAAATTATATGTATTTTAGTACAATGAAAGAAATTTATTTATTGTTTTACTAAGTTAGTATTTTATATTATATGCACTTAATGCTTATCAATTGCTCAAATTTTTTTATTATCGTCGTATTTTTTTATATTTAACACTTCTATAGTCAATTGGATTGAAAAAATGTATGTTAAACTTAAAATTTATATTTATATTTCTTAATTCATCAGTCGTTAGCGGATAGGATAATTATTCGATATCCATTCTATCCGCTGATGCTAATATCCGATATTCGAAAATCATTTCGAATCCGGATGCGAATATGATACTATTCGCATCCGAAAGTATCCGTTGACAGGCTTACATCAAAATAAACTATGCTACATGTCTCTTCATATCCGACTTGTAAAATACGCTCTTCATGTCTCGATACATTTTGTCACCATCGAAATTAATGATCTTCCTAAAATGATGACACTGGATAGCACTTATCTAGTACCAAGTCAATCAACCTTGTAATAAGAAAAACAAACAACCTACCATCCGTATGCGACCACCACATAAAATTAATGAAATAATGATCCAAATGAATCGAATATTAGCTTTTCAAAAATACCCAACAACTCCGTATCTTTCTTCTGACTCAAACCGATGCAGATCATATATGAAGGTTGAACATCTAGGGATGCTAATAACTCAGCTATAATGGAGGTCAAAAATCAAATGTAGAAATGAACTCTAAGTGCTTCCACTCCAAAAACATAAAGCCTAGAATTGTGTCTCCTAATTAAGGCATCAGTTACAACATTGCCTTTGCATGGGGGATACATAGTGCCGAAATCATACGATACTAAGAACTTCATCCACCTCTGTTGCCTCAAAGTTAATTTTTTACAGAATAAATACTTTAGAGACTTATGTTTTGTAAACAACTCAAATCCTTCCACTAAAAGGTGATGCCTCTAAATTTGAGAGCAAAAACAATATATGTCAACTCAAGATCATAAGTCGGATAATTTTTATCGTGTACTTTGAACTATTGACTAGCATAGCAAACAACCCTACTTTCTGCATTAAAATAGCATCAACCCCAATATCACAAGCATAGGTGTACATAGTAAACGGCTTCAAATCATCAGGAAGTAATAAACCAGATGAACTAGTCAATGACTCCTTTGGCTTAAAAAAAACCATGCTCGCATTCGAAGTTTCACGAGAAAATTAAATTCTTCTTAATAAGATGCGTCAATCACATAGATTTTTTTGCGAAGTCTTTAATAAACTTCCTATAATAGCTAGCCAAACTAAGAAAATTTATTGACTCTATAGCACTTTTGGTACATGCCAATCTTTTACTATAGCAACTTTACTTTGATCAACTAATAATCCATGTTAAAAAACAACACGACTGAGAAAGCAAACTTCTTTATGCCAAAAGTAACAATTGGAAATTTTCGGTTTTAGCTTGCTTACATAGGATATTGAGCACTTCTCTTAAATGCAACCTGTGCTGTTCCTTCTTTTTGAATAAACAAGTATATCACATACAAATACCACTATGAATTTTTTTTAACAATCCACTTAAGACTCAACTAATAAGGTCAATGAAATACAATGGTGTATTGGTCAGTCCAAATAGCATGACTAACCACTCATAAAGTTTGTAGTGTGCCCAAAAAGCTATTTTATGAACACTATCCTCAGTCACACACATCTGATGCTATTTAGTTGCCAAGTCAAGCTGAGAAAACATCATTTCTTTTAGTGATTGGTCAAACAAATCATCTATACATGGTAGTGTATAAATATTCCTTTTTGTTAGCTTATTCATGTCACGGTAGTCAGAGAAAAGCCTTAAAGAGCTATTGTTTTAGTAGCAAAAACAATAGGTGCTCCCCATTTTGAAGCAGTTGTTAGGCTAACACTCTAATCCAATGATTCGTTCACCTATTTACTAATCATGCGTCTTTCTCTATGAGTCATATTCCTAAGCGGTAAGGCAACAGGTCTAACATCCTTTTCAAAATAAATAAGAAATTTGATCTTCCAATGAGGAGGAAGACCATAAACTTTGATAAAGACATTTGAAAAGATCCCAATTATAAGAGCGAAAGCTAACTCATCGTGTAAAAGGTCTAGGAAATACGAATAACTCTACATAATAGAACCTTTGGTATCACACTATAGATCAAGGTTGCACCCATTATAAGTACCCAAGCAAACAACTTTCATATCATAATCCAACGCATCTCCGTTCTTAAAAATATGTAACATCCACAACTCAATTCTCAATTAATTCACTGCAAAATATGTTAGCTTTCCTTGTCTTACTTTAAAACAAAATAAGTTTTAGCCAAATCACATCTTCTAAGTCATCTTGCACTATACACCAACAACTCAAATCATGTTTGGGTAAAATGACACAAAGTGTTGTTTATACTTCAGTATTATGGAAATAAATCAATTTGGCATTCTACCCTTCCAACCCAAATGTGGATTGAAAAATCCACCAAATCTCTATGCTAATTTTTCCTTCACTCCAAAATTTTCATTTCTTCGAAATTCTATAATGTTCAATACTAGTAAGTCTCTAGCACATTGGCATATTGACTATTCTAATGAGAGAGTTTGTGGTATGCCCTTGGGATATAATGTAATTTGTTACATATATCTAGCTCGATAATCAGATTGTTCATAATAAAGGAGTTTTTTATATATACTTTGTTATATTGTGATATAACTGACTAAATAATTAATTTAAAGAGTATGATCCAAAAAATTCTTCAATAAAATGTAATGTGACTGTAGTTGGAAATAGTTGCAACCACGAATAAGTAAACAAAATATTAAATAACATTTTATTTTAAATATTCATAATCAAGTTGTTTAGAGAACATATATTGTTATATCTGTTAAGACCAAAATACGTAATGCTCTCCAAATGTTGAGCGACGTTTTACTCATGGATGTTATGGACATCATGGGGTTACCTATATTCATTGGCTAATTATGGAAAAATTCATCCAAAAATTTCTTGTGGGTTGATAAAAACTAGGTCAAACGGGAATCCAAGTGTGATGTGTTACATAGTTCCCTCGACTTGAGAACACTATGAAACTTCAATATGGATGCTCCACTTTGATTATAATTAAACAATGACGTGGCAATTGTAACGACCCCGGATTTTTATGAATTTAAATTGATAATTTAAACGAATTTTTGAATTAAAATTGTAAAATTGATTATAAATGGCAGCGAGTTCCTCGATTCAAATAGAAAATATATTAAGTCATATGAATTTGAAAATTTGTATATATGTGAATATATATGTATATATTGGATTTGAAATAAAATCTTAAATAAATGGTTTTAAAAATAAATAGAAATAAGTAGTCATGCAAGAATAGAAATAAATATACAAGCTAATATAATAAAAATAAATATAACAACTTTAAAATGAGAACTTAAGTGAGTCTAGAATTTTATATAGTATACATGTATTTGCAGGTTGGAAATATATGTACTATAACCATATGTATATGCAAGGAATAAGTCAAAACAATAAAATAAAATACATACTAGAGGTACAAAATAATGTAAAATATAAAACCCATATATATATATACACACACAAGATGATAAGTAATATATTTAATGAAAGTAGAAATGTGTTTATATTCTAAAGTAATAAGGCCAAAGTTAAGAAAATATATTCAAGTAATAAATAGAAAGACAAAAGAAAACAATATATATGTCAAAACAATATTCATCACAACCTTACATAAACAATAGTATGCATACAAGAAGACATGAAAACAAAATATATTCTTCAGCCGAAGTTACCAAGTATTGCAAATAAAAACATAAAGTATGGAAGGAGGTATGGCAAAAGATCAAAGGACTTAAGCATTAAATGCAAGATCATCATCAGCCTCCGTAAACAAATAAAGTATAATACCCTCACCTCTAGTACTAGCCAAAGATCATCTCAGCCCCCATAAGGAAGAATAGCTCTGACCTATAAAAAAATATATAATATAAACCAAGCTAAGGTAATTAATGCAACATACCTATTGTACTTAACCTCGACCTGCACACTATCTTTTATATACATCAACCCTCCTTTCAGTTCATTATCACAACTGAGTAAAATGGGAGCAAGCATCAAAGTGAAAACTCAAACAAAAATTCAATTTAAACTTCAACAACTATATGAATTCATCAAAACCAGAGGGTCAAGCAAGTTGATATAAAGGAAAATCAAGTTCAAAAGTAAAGTCTGCAGCCTGGAAACAAAGCAAAATTTGAAACTTTAAAACAAATTCAAACTGTAAATTCAAAGCTACAGGCAGTTGGACACAAACAAAATGCTTCTCCGTCCAACTTCCAGTTCTCAAAAATGTCAAGTTCTTTGTCTCTGCTGCAAATCAAAGGTTAGTAAACATAATATCAAATTTTATGTTAGATTATTATCTGTGAATGATATATGTTAATATGGTTTGGATATCTTCTTTAAACACTGTGAATATGGAAATTGTTTGACAATACAGAGACAGGTTTTGCTTCTCTGTGCTTGGTTTAGGATGAAACCAACATAGACAAACAATCCGATTTCTTCTACTTTAATCATTTTCAAGCTTGTCTAAAGTAAAGATGTATATTTAAGTAAGATCTACGATCTAAAAATAATTGCATGAAGTATAGATATATACAGGTTGAAAAATAAATGTTTACAGAGGATTCTTTAAAATTCAAAATTTTCAAATTAAATAAAACATTGATTCAAATATATAGTTTGAATCCTTGCTTAAAGTCATGAATTTTAAGACGCGTTTGATGATTTTTAGTGGGTAGGGGTAATAGTAGTTCGAAGATGACCAAAAAGGGGTTTTTGTCCAGAATCAGGCGATCGGTGGAACAGGGGGTGACCGGGTTGTGCGAGGTGGTGGAGGAGCCTACTGGGGTGGTAGAAAAAATAGGCGGGGGTGGCCACGACCTCGGAGGCGTCGGCGGCGATCGTTTTTAAATTGTAAACCTAAAATTTTGAGTTATCAGAAAACTGAGTGACGCGCATCCTCTCATGCATCGAGCTGCGTGAATTTCCGGGGGAAGATAGCTGAGCGTGTGTCGGAGTTGTGACCGGAGGCGTTGAACCTCTGGTGGCCGATGACGTGGTTACGAGTAAGTTTATTATCGGAGTTGGGTTCAGGTTCTCGATCGAGATAGGAAAAGTCGATCTGGAGCTTTTAGCTTCGAGCTGGGTGGTCTGAAGGGAAGTGGGGATCGCAGGCGATGTGACGAGGCTGGCGAAGTTGGTCAGAGCATCGGAATTCATGGGTGTACGTGCACCATGCACCTCGCGTATCCGGGAATTGTTCGAAGTTTGTTCGAGAATTTCCCTTTGTTTCCAGATTTAAGTGCTTTAACTTGTACATTTTTTAATGTAAAGGAGAAACAAAGTTCAGGTTTCAAAACAAGATAGGAATAGTTTTTATGAAGTAGTAATCGGATTTAAAATGGAAGACCAAGTTATATATATATATATATATATGAAATAGTTTATAAAAGAATAAGTTTGAATGTAAACAAAGAAAGTTTCTATTATTATCAAATTTCAAGGTAAATATTAATAAGGTTTAAAGATTTGTAGGATTAGATGAGTTTCTCTTTAACATTTGATTTAAAAGATTTCTTTTCTTTATTTACTTTGAATCTTTTTGAGTTAAACTCATAGACATTTTAAACTTAAATTTAAAATGAAATCTAAAAGAAAAAAAAATTAAAAGCAAAGGATTTTCAAAGGCTTGTAAATGATAAACTAAGTCATTTTTAAGAATAATGTTTACCTTAAGTTAACTAAGATTAAACGATTTGACATTAATTTAAGTAATAAGAAAAATAAAGAGTAATTAATTACTTTAATTAATTAATAACGGGTTAAATAAGTAACTAAAGTTTGAAAGTTAATTAATTAAGAATAATTTCAGAATAAGATCATTAATTAGATTGGAGGTTAAATAAATCAGTAGTTAAGATTAATTAAGTTACAGTTAAGCACTTCACTAATTAAATAATTAGTGATTAATTAAATGATTATTAAAGAATAATTAATTTGTAATTAATAATGACTCTTTTGAGTTTAATTACTTAAGAGAAGAAATTAAAGAATTGTAAATTGTTTAAGTGTAATTACTTAATAAAAGTAATTAAGGAATTAATTACTCATTGTAATTAATTAAGTTTGAAATGAATTGTTTAAGTTAATTAATTAGTTCGATTAAATTAAATAGCCATTTGATACAGTTAAGATTTATTCACTTATAAATCAAGGTTGATGAATAATCAAAGGTTAATTAACAAATAATTAAAGAATAATTAATCAACATGGGTTGTAATTAATTAATTAACCAGGATTTGTAATTAAATTCATAAGTAAAGGATCTGATTACATAAATCAGATAATTAAATTAATCCTACTTATGGATGTTTGGATTACATTGGATGTTGAATTGTTTGATATCCTTGATATATGATGCTTTGTGATATATTTTGATTTATATTGTGATCCATAATGTAATTAATTATCTGTGATGTAATTTATTATCTATGATATACATATCTGTGAATCTGTGAAAGAATGATAAGCATTTTAGTTTATACTGCTTATCAACTATATTTCTGTATTTGAATCTGTGATGATGATGATGATGTTGCACTATTGTGTTAAACCCCTGGACCACACCATACACACACAAATATGGATTTCACGAGGAAATCGATTAAGTCACAGATTTTTGGAAATAGTTTTGAAGTTAAAATTTTAAATTCAAATGGTTTGAAAATGGATTGGGTTTAAGTTGAAATGCTTTTGAATGGAATTTCAAAGATGAGATTTATTTTGAATAACTCGATAAAATATGAAGTTGAATAATTTGATTTGAACTTAAATTCAAGATTTGAAATTGAATTCTATGATTTAAAACTAGGGATTAAAAATGTTATACCAGTTATATATGGGTTAAACTATTTTAAAAGTATTGATTTGGGGATGTGAATAGAGATCAAGGGCTTTAACTCGTGTAAATATAATTGGATTTTTCTGAAACGAAAACTGTTTGTTTTCAAATAATAAAAGCTTTCACATAAGAAATGAACGTCCAATTTGTGTTAAAAAGAATTTCAAATTTGAAAATGAAGATAATTTCCAAGTTATGAAAACGATCTTGAAAGCTATAAGTTAAATCTTCGATTTAAAGATTTAACAAGTTAATCCAATTGAAATGGAAATTGTTTTGAAATCTACGAATGAATCTTTATGAAACTGGGTAAACTTTGTGAAATAAATTTTTTTGCTTAAAGATTTGAAGTGGTAATTTGTTAAACCATTTGAAAAAGGGTTAAGGGTAATAAGTTGTGACTTAATTAGAATCCCATATCCATATGTTTCTTGTAAATGTTGCACTCACTGTTCGGTTTAGCCGGGGAAGGACCTTGGTGTCATATAGCCCATTCCGAACATGTGATATGTCGTTATGGATAGCATTTGAAGACCGGTGATGAAGACCGGATATTTTTGAAAACGAAAGGACAACTCGTCGAATGTCTTTGCATCGACTGGTCTTCGATATAGAGACTCCATATGTGATGGGAAGTCCGGATGTGATTAGGGATTATCCGGATTTGCAAGGGCTTCTTTGGAAGTGCCTTCTGTTCTGTTCGAACCCAGAACAGACTTGTATGAATAGTATGTCTTACATTACAATTGAGATATAAAGCAGATTTCTTTCAAATACATTTCTGTTGGTGGCGGAGAATTTATTCTTTTAGCTTAACACCCTTCTCTAAGACGTACGAACTCAGAGGTTATGTAGTTGATGGTTATCAGCGCTATATTCCCAATTTGGTAATGTGACATGCTGAGTGTTGCTGTGAAATGATCATTGTTTGATCATTTTTGATATGATCATTTGTTTGATCATTTATCTTTGTGATCATTACTTTGATCATTTGTTGACCCAAAGCATGGCTTCATACCAAAGCGTGGCTTTGTGGACGAGACTTCGTCGGACCTCACACCCCGAAATGGTCGAAACAGGAAAGATGCGGTAAGGTTATTGGGGGTAGCGCCTCTTAGGGTATGTGCATTTCCTTCTGGATATAGGTGGTATCATGGTATGGAGCCCAGACACTTAACCTATGTTGTTGCTGCAAATTTATTACTTTGTGCTTGTTGGTTATCGGGATCCCGGATAAAGGTTGGTTACAACCGGGGGATGACATACTCGTGTCAGTAGTTACCCAGTTAGGGGTAACCCGGCCTTGTGTTGGCAGAGATCCGGTTAATTTCTCGAGAACGTCCTTCCAGAGGCGTTCTCATATGGCAATGGGAAGTTCCTTGGCCTGACCATTTGTTGGAAATCCAAAGAAACAATATGAACCTTTATGATTGCAAATTGTAGAACCTGCCTCCTCAGGAGGTAGCTATAGCGGGCATAATATAATGGTACCTATGCTGGCTAAGATTTATATTCTACTTTCAAAATGTTTTATACACTATGCACTAATAATAATAATAATCAAATGATTTGATTTTGCGTAGTAAGCATCTTTGACTAACATAAGAAGAAATCTCCTCCAAGTCTGCGTTTGCATTGTGTGTGTGGTGGGAGGTCTTATGGTAGTTACATTTTCAAAAAGCATTGCGAATTGACTTTAAAATCTTTTGTTGATTGTTTTAAAAGATAAACTGTTTTTGTTGCTCACACCAGTCCCATGACTGATCCGGAGTTTATTGTTTCTTTCCTAAACTCTGGATGCTCAAAATTTTCCTACACGAGCAGTCTAGAGTTGGGTTTTTCAGATAGTCAGGTTTGTAGATTATCTGGAGTTAGTTCAGTCTTTGGATTAGACTGCACTTGCTTATCTTTGTGCATCGTTATTGGGAGTTCGAGCTATTGCTGGATTGGTTCTAGGAAATGGAGTTGCAGTTTTTGGAGTTCTTCCTTGAAGACTATCTTAGAGTTATTTGTTCCGCTGCTAGTGTTATCGTTTTCTTTTCCGTTGCTATTCTCTTGTATCATATCTCTGCCGTATATTGATATTCATTGTATATTGATCATTGTATCAGATATTGTATCAATGCTGTATATCAATGTATTATTCTTTTTATTCCGCTGTGTTGTTTACCTAATGTTGTTATAAGCTCTAACGACTCAGATTTGAACGGTCGAATCTACGACATTCGAGTACGATGTATAGTATGGATGTCGATTTTCGAGCGCGAAAAATCCGTTCGTCACAGCAATCCATCAAGGGACTACAATTGAGTCTAAGTTGACGCATTGGAAGTGAAACACTATTTAGTAGAGAATTTGCCTCCTAGGTTGTATGAGTTTAGTGTCATGTTCAACTATAGTCAATTCAAAGTCAAAATCACTATGCGGTATACAACAATTAATAGTAAATGATATTATTTAGTCAAGTTGTTAATGGACAGATCAAGTTAATTGTGGATAATACTAGAGTTTTGACCAATACAAATTCCATACATCCTAAAGCGGCATAGTATTGGCGAAGAGAACGTGTGTATTTTATTGTCATTATCAGTATCTATTAAGATAATATAAAATATGATTACTAAAAATGTCTTTGATCTATGTATTCTTCCAAATTGTCACACCACTATCTAAGGTGAAAGATGAACATTACTATTTGAATTTTTATCAATAATCGTTTATTGAATCAGATCTATGAGCCTTTCGAAATACCATACCTTAATGGGCCTAAATTTTTGTTAAATTGAAAACCAAGTCCACCAAACTCCGAGTCATTGGTTTTGGTATTGTAACGTTACGCCTTTTTGACCCTCGGATGTCGACACTAATTCATCCACGGTATCCACATGCCGAGTACCTAAGTACTAGAAAGGCGAATTGTTAGGGTAAAATGAAAAGAAAAGGAAATAAAACAAGAGAGAAGAGAACACAATACTAGAATCTCACACGTAGAATGATAATATATAATACCTCAAAAGATATTTACCAAAAAGAAGACCTTTATATACATATATCAGTCAAAGAAAACTAACCTACTATCAATCTAGAAAGGTATACCAACCCATCCTCGCAACTGCTGATAGGTACAAATCAAGTAATGAAGTGCTAAATAAGTACGATAGGAAACCATCCAGCTCCTCTCTATAAGCTCCATTGAACAACAGTTAAGTCTGGAAACATACTCAAGCTGACTCGAGCATTATAAGAGAATAACACTCAGATCAGTCTAGTAAACTAGCATGAGAAACTCAAATTGTATAGATTTACAATATCTTAAAACCCTTCAAAATAATGGTATCTTGTAAGACTATGCAGCCAATAAACATGGACAGGTTTTTACCTTACGATAACCAAACCATTTCTATTATAAAAACCAGTGATATTATAATTTATGTCTAGGGTGTGAAATATAAATATTAATCATAGCCGAAATGGTTACATTGATTACATTCCAGCATAATTGGAGTATAGTCAAATCCGTTAAGGAACGTTAATATAATGGATTTTCCATGGAGATGCCTCTAGTAAACTTAAGCGGATCTCTATGGACAAGGATCAGAATATAACTTCCAAGCGTCGTATATCTCTAGTTAAAGCATACCATAAGGTAAACACAAGTGGCACACGCCCGAACATAAACATGAACCATGTGGAACCAAATATCATCAATTCCTAAGGCCAATAATCGATAAGTATCTCTAGATTTGGAGTTGATAACATCTTGGCATGGGTCAGCTAAACCCTAGTTTATGGAGCCTACTCTGTCTGTAGCCATTTCCAATGTCGAGGTTATATTTGTCTTCTTTCATACGAGTCTTCATCACTTGAACAACACTCGAATCCCAAATGGATTCCTACATCTCTAACAAATCTCGGAACCTTACAAGGATCCCTTAATAGATCTCGAAATATCACATGGATTTCCATATCTTAACAGATCTCGAAAACACACGTGGATTCCTACATCCTGAATAGATCATGAACAACTACATGTTTTTGAGCATCTTAAATTGATCGTCGAATATCCACATAGATTCCAACATTTCAAACATATCAACTGCCAAGAGATAGAGCACGTATCTCAGCCTTGAAGTGGTTTTCGATAAACAGAACACTTATCGATCCCGATCTCTTCAAAACTGAATGGATGAATTAGTCATTCAACCAACGAAAACAATTTCATATGGCAGCGAAGTCCCACATACTATCCATAAGTAACACACAAAGCAAGATCGGAACACATAAGCATGATCAAGTCATACAAATGACTTATAATCCCTTTTTTTAATTAATCTTCATTTATTAATTAAAATCACCTTTTATTAGTTAAACTCATTTTACCTAATAAAATCTTTTATAAATGAAACTCCATTTATTAATTAAATTTGCTACTTAATTAAACTACCATCATTCATTTTCAACACATTTTAATGCTCTCAAAAGTATTCATATACTTATCTCAAATGGTATAGATATATTCATAAATCATTAACAAGATTTTTTATTTTAAATCTTTACTTTGTCTATCTTTTTCCAAAAGATTTCTTATTTATATTTTCCTCTAAAATATAAATTTGAGGGACCTAACTTCTTTCATAAATCCATTCAAAAGGTTTAAGACTAATGTCATTTAAAGTTAAAACATTGTCCCTGCAACGCAAAATCATTTTGCTTTAGCTTATCTTTAAAACGCTATTTTGAAAGATCTATTTACGTTCACAAGTATAACCAAAATGGGTTAAAGGAAAATGTTACTAACACATTACCACAACAAACCAAAACCATTTCATACTTGTTATTCTCTTTAAAATTCCATTATTAAAGATATATGTAATTTCCCAAACTCATTTACAATATTTTAAAACTTTAAAATATTATCTAAGGGGTTAAAAACAAATGTTACTAAAACATTGTTTACGACAAACCCTAAAGCACTTCACTATTCTGTTATCTTTAAAATTCCATTTCGAAGATACAATTACTTTTAAAAGTATAGTTAAATGGGTTGAAACAGATGTTGCATAAACATTGAAACTATAAACCCAAAATCCACTTTAATACTTGTCATTAACTTTAAAATATCCATTTAAAGTTCTAAGTACTTCTCCTTTTATTCAACAAGGTAATATATCTTTCTAATCAATTTATAAAACCATCCATTATAACATGATGTTATAATCCAAAACTTCATTATAATTCCTTTACACATACCAAACTTCCTTTTCACAAATAACTTCCATTTCACAACTTCTATATATTAAAATACTTTTATAAAGATAGATATTTGCATATAATAATTTATTTATAAAACAAAGATATTAAATAAAATTCTATAAGTCATTTATAAAATATTATAACATAAAATCCATTTAAGAATCTTAACTAAAATCTTTAATAACTTTTAAAACCATATGTATTTACTAAAATATACTTTTAAAACACTTATACATATTTTAAAACCTTTTGTTTAAAACACCACTTTAAAACTTGTTCTATAATTTAAAACCCTTTTTTTGTAAATTCATAAATGATTTCCAAAGTATATTTAGATCATATTATTTTCCTAATAGTAACTACGCTAATAATCTTTATTATAAATACGAATAAGCCCTAGAATGTCTTCAAAGTTAACTTTAAAATTGCAGATCAGCGATTTCAAAGTGCATCCATCACGACCGTTTCACTTCTACCGTTTATTGCTCCCATTTAAAACTCCCATTTAAAAATCCCACACATGTCCAAACCAATCCCATTTATGCTTAACATGCCAAACTATGTATAGAATAATCCAATATATATGCACACATATATTTCCAAAATTTACCCAATTTATCCAATTTAACATATGCCGGATATCATAGATTTCAAAGCACGTTTATAACGGCTAAATCGTTTCTAACATTCATAACATATTGTCACTATTTATAAGGCAATATCAAACCTGTAAATATTGATTCTAGACACGATACATGTTTACATAATCAAAAGGAAGATTACACTACAATTTATTGTTTCACTTGTTTTACAAAACAAGTAAGGGTTGAAAAGTGATAACTTGCAGTCCGTTATACAGTTTATATTTTCAATATTACAGTTATATATACATAATATATAATCAATCAACTGGTGAGTAAACCTCACCTAAGCTCTAGTTAACACCTTTGCATTTTCGAATAGTTCAAAATCGAATGTGACTAAAATTCTAACTAGCCCCAAACTTGATGAATCCAACTCCAACACGTAAATAATCTCGACACGAATGCAATAGCAAAAATGGCGCCCTTGATCAGATCTCGTAGGAGCATGATATGATTGTTAGAACATTCGAGATTAATTAAATTATAATAACATTAATTAATAAGGTAATTAACCTAATTATCTTCTTCTAAAACCCTAGCCGTGATTTTAAACCCATGGCGTTGTTGTTGTCTTGCATGTCACCTCTGACCTAGGCCTCCAGCCACCGTCGCTTGTTCACCAAAGGTCACCCTACCTCCAGCACCCCTACGCCGCCATCGGCTCCCTCCTTTTGCCTCCGTTCGTGATATCTATCCCAAAATATCATCCACGTGCAACTCCAGATCCTTGCTGCCACACTCAACCCTATGCTAATCGATCGCCATAGATGAACTCCCCACTCCACGCTGCATCACTTTGTAGTTGGACATTTTTCCTTAAATGGAGCCGATCGACGAGGAGATTTTTGGCCATTGGATAGGAAGGCTAGTTTAGGGTTAGGGTTTTAGTTTCTTTGAAAAACAAAGAAAGTAAGGTCCTTTTATAGAAAATTTTCAAACACTATTCATCCCTAAAATCTCGAATTCCAAACAATGCGCGCTGTTTGGCTTCTACATTAAATACCCCCATTCCGAACATAATGGAACTAGCGTCGAGGCTTAATTCCATCATGAACAGAAGTAAGATTTCAAAAATTATATTATACTTAATTCCTAAAATCTATTTCTATGCGTTTCGAGCTCGCTCGACCACACAGTATGTTAGATCGTCACGAAACTCGACAGCATATAGCAAATCGTTATTCTGAATCCAATGGCACTAGTTTCGTCAAAATTTAAGATAGTTCCCTGGAATGACAATTTCGCAATTTAATTAAAATGAGTTATTATTGAAACGGTTTTAATCACTTCTAATTCTAAATTAAAAGCTTACTATCATTGTTCTTGTTACATAATTTAAATAAACTTTTGAAATCATTTTACCCACATTAAATCCAAGATTCAATTATTAAATAATTTAAATATTTAATTATAAACCGTTCAAAAATCCGGGCCATTATATTCTTCCCCCATTAAAAGAATTTCTCCCCTAAAATTTGGCATAAGCCGCAAAGCAACAATCACACGTCAATACCTAACGGTATTACAATCACCGGCAACCATAGAACTTATCATATAATAATACTATACTATGTCGTAACACTAGCAACCAAAACTCATTGTTTGTCCAGGTTCAGAAACCATCTCACCGCACAAGGATGACAACTAATCCACTAAGCGTTACCTTGTGCTCAGCAGCCTTCGGTATTACTCAGTCGATCACTCATACTCCAAAACAATTCGAAGGTCATTCCCTGAACTCTCCACAATCCAACTTACATAGCATATACACATACCGAAGCCCATACGATATACATATATCATCTCTACGTAAACCCAAATCTGATCACTACTTCGATAACATAAATTTCCCTTTCGAACTAGTACATCCCACTTGACCTCTCTAGTGCGGACTCCGATCCAGTTCCTTGATTAGATGTTCTTTCTACATAGCCATATTCTATAATAGAAAATTCCAGAATCATATCAAGAACTCATATCAAGTGTTCGCGGTCGAGAATTGAGTGAATAATCCAGACTCGGACCGATGTACATCACCTCGAAACCTATGTACTCGAATCCTAGATCAAGAATTGGTATGCAAATAAAATGATCTACGTATAACTTATACTATACTCAGTTGGTTTCTTAACTATACCAAGTATTTTCCATTTTAAATTCACCTTCAATTTCACTTATATTATTTCTTATTTAATACTAAAATCACGTATGAATCATTTCATAAAATTCACTTCAAGTTATTAAACATTATATAACTTAAGTTCTTATCCATGTAATACATCACAACCTCCTCAAAGCATATACAAAATCATCCAATTCATTTTACTTAACATGAATATTCAATCAATTTAAAACTTCTTTAACTTGTACTATCTTTTCAAATCAAGCATTATATAAACTTAACTTATATAGACACTTAGCTTCCAAATTCTATTATCTTCTAAGTTTAAGTATTATATAAACTTATCTTTATATTTTAACAAGACACTTAGATTTAATTCCTTACACAAATTCTGAAGTTTCGACTATCCAAAATCATTTAAAATTCCAAATTAATTTTGAAAAATAAAAAGATACTAATCAACGGGTCAAACAAGATGCACAACCATATTACGCTAATGAATAGGTTATATGAATCCATAAGTATCTTAACCAAAAAATCAAGAACTAAACACCTGATCTTATTTCAAATTACTTTGAAATATATATACTTATAACTTTTATTTATCAAATCATACTTTCGATATTTAAATCAAAATATGTTTTTACCCAAACAACTCCGTAGCGAATTGCTACTGTAGAATACCTACTTTGAAACTCAAAAATAAACACCGATGATGCTGCAGTCATCACTAGAATCATTTTCTAGTAGTAGAAGTGGATTTAGTACAACCAAACCATGCTTTTCAGACTTAACCAAAATTATTTTCAAAATGGTATCAAATACTTCGTAAATATTACTAAGTACCTTGATATCAATCCCATATACCAATTTCCAAATATTTACTTTCAAATAGTATTATTTTCCAAAACCTTAGAAAACCAATTTATAAAACATCGAGATTTAAATTCTCAAATCCTCAGTTTAAATCCTTCTATATCTATAAACTTTATTTATAAACCATATTTATATGAGTCACTCCTATATAAAACTATCACCTTGTTTAAATTATCATAAACAACTATTGTTAAAATCAAATTTTAACCCAACATTATCGTCGAACGCCTCATAGTCAAACTAAGAAACTTAATTCACAAGATGTTCATTTCAGTTTTCCCACAAGTTATTATCTACCCAACCAATGCAGTGAAAAGGTAAAACTGCTCATAAACTAGTCGAGCATAACTAACCAAACAACATATGATGTATTATCATTTCCTAACAAATAAATACATCATAAACGACTGTATCAATTTATGAAAATTATTCTTTTATTTATAAAATATAATCCATGGTAAAATTATTTCATTTACCAATTTCGAAAACAGAATTGTGTAAGTTTGCACTGTCTAAGTGCTTAGAGATCCCTACCAATAACGATAGCAACTCATATTGATCAGAACTCATAAGCCACTCTATAAACCAATAAACACCTACAATTTTTTTTATAACAATACAACTACGTGCTCTCGTATATATACACTTAACTCATAATAAGACATTCCGTTGCCCTATATCTCGATGAGTTATACCCTACAAAGCCAAGATTCTCGCTTAACCTTTAGCTCTGATACCATATGTAACGATCTACCTTTTCGACCATCAAATGTCGACTTTAATACATACATGGGATCCACGTGCCGAAAATCCAAATACCAGAAAGACAGATTGTTAGAATAAAATAAAAAGAAATAGAACAAGAAAGAAGAGAACACAATATCAGAATCTCACACACGTAATGATAATATATAATATCTCAAAAGGTCTTTACCAAAAAGAAAACTTTGATATACATACATCAATTAGAGAAAACTAACCTATCATCGACCCAGATAGTTATAATAACATATCCTCACCAATACTGATAGATACAAATCAACTGATGCAACAGAAAATAAGTACGGTAGGAAAACATCTAGCTTCTCTCCAAGAGCTCCAACGAACATGTAGCATCACCCACTTTGAGGCCCAAAATTAACGGCTAATGATGTTGCAGTCATTCATAGTTATTAATCCTTGGCAACCGAATATGATAATATTAGATAAGTTGATATACTAGAAACACATGGATATGGAAAAATTTTAAAATTTCTAAACAACTTTTACATTCCATTCTAAACAACCCAACATTCTTTACATAATCCTCAACGTTAACCACGTTTAGAAAAATATAATTATTATAATATATTCCAAGAGTGATATATGAAGATCCTCCCTTGGTGATTAGAGTATATAATAGGCAATAAATAACTTTGCCTTAACAAAATAATATAGCGGAATCATATGAGAGAGAATCCAAATAATTACATGTCTCCTGCACGACTTTCGAAGCTAATTTGTCTTAAGAGGTACCTGAAAACCACAGATATTAAGATGCTCAAAATTAATCGAGTATCCGACAGTTTAATGGGAAACATAAACTCCTAGTCATACATAAAGCCTAGTATGAATAATTATCTACCATCTAAAATCATTTAGATATATAGTGAGACCATGCCGCTTAGCGGAACGTTTTCCCCCTCACTAGTATCTTAAAAACCTTTATAAACCATATTCTGTGCTTATGCATCCACAATGGTTAAATCAATTCAATACATTATAGGTGATGATATGCAAAACAATCTAACCAATTCTGTATTACCCGTCCTCATTCATTTTGGCTATCTATTATAGTTATAGTTTCTAGGTTTACTATTAATCTAATAGTTATCATGGGCTGACTAATAACCGGTTAAACATTTATGACTTATATAGTTTTGATCGGTTGATTAGGAACCAATTGACTAACTATCAACATCTTTCTTTTACCCTAATTTTCATGGGCTAACTAGAAACCTAATGACTAACAGCCGATATCTCTTTTTCTTATCCGGATATAGTTTTCATAGGTTAACTATAAACCTGTCTAACTGGCATCTTGAATTATACATAGTTTTCATGGGCTAACTACCAATCTATCGACCCTTGCAAATATCATTTTCCTTACACCGTTTTCATGGGCTTGCTGTAAACCAATTATCCCTTGCCAATATCTTTAATTTATATTCACTATTGGATCAACCTAACTAGTTATTCTGCCTTTCCCTAAAATACCATTTTAGGTTCATTACAAAGTGTATATATACATATATGAAGAAGTAATTAGAATAATTTGGTTAATCTCCTTAACCTATTTAAATTTCTTCAAAAACTTCATTTCAAATTCTTTTGTCTATTAATATGCCACGGTTTTTATTTTAAATGAGATTGGGTTATTTGTATTGAAAACTATACTTTCAAAATCTTCAAAACCCTGCTTTCGACCTCAGTGGGTAGCCTCTTTCGAAAGCATATATCTCTTTTTAAAACATTAGACTCCTGCCTTTTAAAACACTTTCAAAACCTTTCGAATATAATAAATGTTACTTATTAATTATTAGAACTATAGCTTCACAGCCACTAGAAATATCTCTTCCTAAAGTACTGAAAGTCCGCCTTTCCACATCATTGGGTTTATTTAAAATATCATTTGGGTCAAAGTAAAAATAAACAAAAGTATCTCTTTTAAAAAAATTAATTACCATATAAAAATGTTAGGGAATTTATGATGATGTCAGAACCATCCCTTTCGTCAGAGTCGAAAGCATATATTTATAATACTAAAGGATAGTTTCAAAACCATTTCCGAAACCATTTCCTTCGAAACCAGTAATGTCCTTGAATTTTAACTAACATTATTCGGAATATTTAATTGGATGAATTAAATAGATTAATGTGAATAATTAGGGAGATGAGATTAATAAATTAAATGGCTGTGTCTTAATGAAGGGATTAAAATAAGATTTGACTAAATTAAGAAGGAGGAATTTGCTAATAGGTAAACTTGAAAATGGGGCTACATTTCTTTGCACAAATCTCTTCCTCCACTTTAGTAAATTTTACTTTCTCATTCATAACCCCTCACATATATTTCGGTCGGCAATTAAAAGCTCTAGGGAGAGTAATAGATTGAAGAAAAAGCTAAGGAATTAAAGGTAGGAAATTATCTCATTCTCCAGTCAACTAATCAAGGTGAATAATCATGTTTATCATCTCATTTTTCTATGTTTGGATCGGTTATGGGTTATACCCAATTCATGTTTGTAATTTTGGTTAGGATATAACTGTGTAAACCTTTATTTGGATAAGACATACGTGTTTTTAAATGTTAATGGGCTAATTAACACGTTTTTATTCGGCTTTGGTTAAATTTCGAGTTTTTTTTTATCATCATATGCTTTGAAATTTTATTATACTGAAGTATATGATTTTTTAGATTTTTAGTGATTTTTGAAATTTTTCCTTAGTGATTTACTGAGGTAACTAAATTATGTAAGCCTAAGGGCTAAATTGCAAAATTGCCTTCAAACTAGTCCATTCGAAGGGAAGGCTACAATTCAAAATTTTAATTGGGGAAGAAGAATAGTGTTTTAAGAAAAATGTTAACTTTTTCATACTTTTTACAATTTGAAAGTACAGGAGAAGGCTCCTCAACCAATCAAAATTATACTAGTAAGATAAAACATCACTTCAATAGGCCTAGTTCTGCCTTCGACTCAAACAAGCCCGCTTTCACCCTTTCGATGAAGTCAAAAGGTACCTTTCGTCCAAGACGGAAGGTAAACAATTACCCTTCGCCTAAGTCGAAAGATAGGCACAGTGTCAAAGGGAAGAGGGGCGAAGGGAACATGAGGCTGCTTCCTTTGCTTTCGAATAGAAACATACTTGCTTTCGAATAGAATCATAATTGCTTTCGAATAGAAACATATTTTCTTTCGAATAGATTAAAGTGGGATCCTTCAACTCTATCATTTTATAAAAGATTAATTTTTTTATATATTCAAGAAGGGGTTTCGAATGGGATCATTGAAAGTTTAAGCCTTTAGGGGAATTGTTTTAAAATGTATTCTAAAAAGGTGTTTTAATCCTTTCGACTAAGTCGTAGGGATGCCTTCGACAAAGCCGAAGGGAAAGAAGGGGTAGAAGAAAGGGTTACTTCTATACCTCTCATTGTTTTTGAAGTAAATTTTTTAATACCTCTCAACAAAGTTAAAGGGTAAACCTTCCAACAAGGTCAGAAGTATAATTTCGAAGAGTTGGTTCCAACATCAACACTTCTTTGCTTTTTAATGGTTTTAAAAGATTTGATTTCAAAAGGTTTTGAAGGGGTTACCTTCAATGATTGCAAAAGGTTTTGAGTTTCAATGATTTCGAAAGGTTTTGAGTTTCATTGCTTTCAAAAGGTTTATAAATGATTTTATAAAGGGGGATACCCCAGGCTTTCTACAAGGTCGAAAGGTAGAACCTTTGGACTAGGTCGAAAAGAAACCTTCTTACAAGGTCAAAAGGTATGATTTTGTGGTTCTTTCAAAAGGAAGGCTTCCAAAGGGGCTAACTTCGGAGGGTTATTTTCTTTCAAATGGGACTTCATTCAAAGGGTTGTAAATGGCTATTTTTAGCCATTTTTCTTGAGTAAAGTTTTTCTAATTCGAATGGGCTACTTCGAAGGGTTATAGCATAAGGTACTTATCTTTGTTTGAATATGTAAGGGAAATCCTTGTTTAAATTGAACGTTATAAAACCTTGGGGACACCGGGGTAGGTTTAATGTTTTCGATACAAAGTTTGGGTTACAAACAAAAATATGCTTTCGAAAATATACATTGAGGCTACCAATGTGTTTTTATTTAATTTAACATAATTGAGGCTACCAATGGGAATTTGTTAAATAGATGGTATGCCTGGGGAAACTAAGAAATCATGGGGATCATGAATTTTTAATAAATAGTCATGGGAATCATGATATTTTAAATTGGCCAATTCTTCGTTAACCTAGGAAAACATGGAATGTGCGGTGGATAGCCCACGTCAAATTTCTAAAGTGAAGAATGTTTTGCTGGAGGTGATTAGCCTAGGGATATGGCACCTAAGGGTTTATAGTCATACCAGTAAAACTATTGAGTGTGCGGTGGATAGCCAACACCAACTTTTATAAAACATTGTACGATGGATAATCTGCATTTTTTAAATGGATTTGGGATAGATTGTAACATCCTGCCTTTTTGTACTTTTAAATCGACCATAAACCACACATGTCAAACTCAAACCATACAAAAGGACGGATTTGTTATTGTGGTGAATAAGAAAAAGCAGAGAAAAAACAAAACAGAATCTTGCAGTGGAACGATAAATATAATAATCAAATAACAGCTCATGAAGCTGTTAAACATTTGATTATACTTATACAATACATATCAGACTTACACATGCCAGAGAATAATAAATAATGTAGCGGAACATTATGAATGCGGTGGAATAATATAATAGATAATAGCAACACAATCTTCGTCTTCATCCTCCAGAAATAAGGTCTTCAATACTGAAATGATCAGACTGACCTGAGCGAATTGAAAATACAAAACACTCGAGTCAGAACTAAAAGATCTTATATGAGTTAAATCAACAGAAATAAATATGAGTGGAACGGCATCAGAGATGTTTACAGGATTTGACATCTCCTATCCAGTGTCTAATGTGTGTGCAGTGACTTAAGAGATGCTTGGGATTCACATCTCCTAAGGATCCGTTAAACTATTTACTATGTAGTAATATTTCGCTATTATAATAATGTCTATAGTAAAATAAACTTACTTTAAAATAGCATTAAGGCTTTACATTTTCCACCTTAATACGCAATAGTCTCAGTAGTCCATCCAGCATTGTGGTCCCTCCTGATCGGGAAGCCACCAGAGGATATCACACGTGCTACGGGAGAAAACCAAACTCGTACAAGGCGTGCTAGGGTAAGTGTAACGACTCTGGATTTTTGGCCCCGTTTGTTTTAATAAATAGTTGATCTAATTAAATAATCATATTAAAATGAATATAATTTTGGAGATAACTGCCATTTGTTTATTTGGATTGATATTTAAAAAAAAAAGAGATTTGATTTGGGAACTTAAAATAAATCCCAACAATGTTTATAATAAATTTTTTCTTATATAATTCAATTAAAATAAAATCTGTCTTATATAATGGGATTACAATACTTTGTCTTATTAACATGTGATAAATAAATACATTGATGTGAATGATAATGTTAAAATAAAATCAAAATTTATCAATATAAAATGTAAATATTGAATATAAGTAAAACTTAAGAATATAATGTAAATATTGATAATCAAACTATAAAATACAAATATGAATAAGTAAGCAAATGAATATCATTTAAATATTGATAGTTAAATATGAAATATAAATATAAGTAACTAAACCACATGAATTTTTCAAGTTAGAACAAATATCTTTAATGTCAATCTGCTAAGTGTATAAAGCTAAAAATAAAACAAAAGTATAAGATAAAACAAGAACAAAGTATATCAGTAAAATAAAACCAAATGTAATGTAAGACCAAACACAATCATATGAGTTATTCAAGCAAGCAATCAACAAAACTGTTCTTTTATATACAATATCTTCACATGTAATCCAAACTCAAAGTATAAAATGAAATAAAAACAAGTATAACATAATATAAGATGTAACGACCCGTAAATTTTCGATAATTAAAATAGCTAAATTTAATAAGATTTCGTGATTTAGTGTTAGAAAAAAATTGTAAGTCGTTTGGAATAATAATAACTAGAATGAAATGCAACAAAATATTATGTAAGTTAATTACTTATGAATTGAATGAAATCCCAAATCAATTGAAATGTTATGTAGTCACAGGTAATTGAATGAATTTGTATTGTATAGGTAATTGTGACGCTTGTTTGTAAATAATAAACTTATAAGTAATTAAAAGTTAACGGTGATAATTATTTAAGTTACCTATTCATTTGGTTAGTCGAATTGAATTTGTGAACCAGTTGCAATTGAAATGAAAGTTTATATATTAGTTGAGTGCATTATCTCTAACTGTAGTTAAATAATAATGTGGAATTCATTTGATGTAATATAGTAAATCGACTGATAATGAAATTTTATTTAAAAATCCAATATTGGAATCCGTCAAATATTGAACAGTTAAATTGTTTAAATTAAATATTTAAAACTTACTGAATAATTGAATAACTGTAAAATGAAAATAGGGTTCTAAGATGTGAATTGGTTTAAAGGTTAAATTTTATAAGTTCGTTTTAAGTATTTCAAAGATAGTGATTTAAGAATAATCAAATTTGTCTAAATTTAATATTACAAATGTTAGAATAATTAAATTCCGAATTTGATATGATTAATTGATATTGAAATTTAATGTATGAAAATAGAGTGAATAATGGAAATTTGATTAATATGATTCAAATTGATTTCCAAAGTGAATGTAAGTTATATTTGGATTTTAATAGAGTTAATAAGATTTTAAAATTGGAATTTACTGGATAAATTGAATAACGGGTTTAATATGATTAAAAATGATTTGTAAAATTTTATTTTATCATATTGGAGTTATATTGATGTTATAGAACTTTTAAAACTGAATTTAAAATAAATTTGTGAAAATTGAATATTTTAATATTTAATTATCGACTGGAAAATAACCAAAATTTGAACAGTCTCAGAATTGGACGAAACTAGTTCTATTGGATCCGTAATAGTTAGTTATTATCGGATTTCAATTTTCGTAGCAATCGGAGTTGTCCTTTGGCCGTGGCAGCTCGAAACGCATCGAAATCGTTTTAATATTAATTTGGCGAGTTAAAATAGCCATTTTTCAAACAGTCTCGGATTTCGACAAAACCAGTTTCATCGGATCCGTAATGTCATATTATTGTAAGGTTTCAAATTTCGTGTCAATCGGATTTACCGTTTGTCCGGGGCAAGCCAAAACGCATAGAGTTAAGTTGAATCGGTTTAATTTAAATTTGATCGTTTATTACCGTAACTCACACATATGACCGAATTAGCTTACGAAACCTATTCCATTGTGTCCGGAACGTGGGATAAACCCTAGAAACTTCAGTTACCGCGCGTAAATCGGAGTTCGGGAATCCCGGATGAATAGTATTTGTCGTTTCCTATAAATAGCTTTTTTTTCACAAAATAAAATAAAAAGTGAGAAACCCTAGTTTAATGGCCGGCCGCCTCTTATACCATGAATGGCCGAAAATCTTCCTCGTTCACCCTCGAATTACTTGCAATCCACTAATCAATTCCGAAAACTTTCAACTGGACAATTGTAGAGCACATCACGATCTACCATTTCAACGGTTATGATCGGATATAACCTCACGGATCGACGCGAATTGGTGTTTGAAGGGGCCATCTTTGGTTGCGTTTTTCTAGCCGGTGGTGGCGCTAGGGGGGTGTGGTCGAGCATGGGAAGTCGAGCTCGGCTAGGCGAACGGAGAGGTGGTGGAGTGATGGGGTTTCGTCGCGTGTAGGTGGTGCAGCTTGGAGCCCTAGTTCGAACGATATGGGTTCTTTTTTTTTTTGGCGTGCGTTCTGGAGCGAAGGGGAAGGGAAGAAGAAACGCGCGCGGGCCTGGGTTTGGGGCTTGAGATCAATGGCCTTGATTTCTTAGGTTGAAAATTATTAAAGGAATTGTAAATTTTAATTTATAAATTGTTCAATGTTTAAAAATAGTGTATCTTTTTGCTGCGAGGTCGGAATCGAACGAAATGAATTGCGTTGCGTTCGTAACGTCGAATACTATGTGATGGAGCTGGATTGGAGTCGTTTGAAGCTAGAGAAAATTTTGGATTAAATCGAACGTCGTTCGATTTGATTTAAAATCGTGAAAAAAATCAAGGTGAGTGTTTTATAACGCTCACAACGTACTAAATATTTTTATGCTAGTTAAATTTGACATTATGAAGTGTTATGATTTTATTGTTGTTGTTTGATAGAATTTAATTGTCATATGGATTGTCATTTGAATTAACCGTTAAAAATTAAATTGACAGTTAAATTGGAATTGAAATTGAATTGCGATTAAATTACCTGACATTGATATCTATGATACTGCCATGAATTGTATTGTCTATTGGATGATGTATTTCGATGGATGTTATTGGTTGATATTTAAATGTTTGGATGTTTATTTGCTTATATACTGTAATGCATACCTATGAAACCGTGATTCGATTTAAGTGATATGTATTCATCCCTGACATTTAATTGAAATAAATAACTACTTGACCATAGGAAAAAAAATTATATACGGACACCGAATTGGCTAAATTAATAAATTTTGAAATCGTCGATTTGAAATTTATTTAATTGTTTGATTTAAAAGTTATAAATAGAAATCAATTTATAGAAATCGAATTTATCGAAAAATTGAGTTAGGAATGTTGAAATAAATTTTGGTTAAAAGAATTTAGTTAAATAATTTAAGTTGAGACTTTGAGATTTAAAATTTGGATATGATTGAATTTCGAAAATTTATTTGTTTTAAAGATTGAACATTACTTCGAGCTTTGAGCATTACTAAGTAAAAGCGGTGTAAAAAGATATTTTGAAATTGAGCTTGAAATTGAACCATGTTTGTAATTGGGTTTTAAAATTTGAATATTGAAAGATAATTTTGTTAAGTGTTATAAACGGATATTTTGTAAAATCAAGCTCCGAATCGATATAAATTGAAATTGAATAAATTTAAGGTGAATATAGAATTGAATAAATTTGAAGTCAAGGTTGACATTGATTTGAATTGAAATCGAAATTGAATCGGTAGAAGGGAAATTGAAATTGTTTTGAATTGAGAAGTTACAATTGAAATGGTTTGGTTTTGAAGCTGTTTATTTTGTTTCCAAATTACTCGGTTATATAAACCATTTTTGAATACTTAAACTATTTTAATCTATTTTAAATCTACTTAACCCAATTTAAATTATTTTAAACTAAATTTATCTATTTCAAATCCATTTTAAGACTTTAAAGTATTTTAACTATTTTAATTATTTAAAAACTACTTTTAAACTACTTAAAACTATTTTTCTAAGATTCCAAACTGGTTAATAAGGTGAAATGGTTATGTTTAAATCTTGAATTTAAATACGAATTGAGTTAAATAAAGTTGCAACCTAAATTGAAATTCGAAATGATCTTGAAAATCGAAATGAGATATTGATGCGAAAATTTATGTTTGAAACGAATCTTACATTTGAATAGATACGACGATATTTTGAAATGGATTTGATTTTTGAAGCGAACATGGTATTTTGATATCAATTATGATCAATTTGAAATGTAAAAGAGTCAACGGTGTAATAATACGTAGTTATTAAAGAGACCGGGATCGGATATGGACATACTCTCTGTCGATACCGAAAACCACTTTAATAACTATTATACGCGGAGTGTTGATCCAGAATGAAATGGATGGTTTGGTGAACGCGTTTACTGAAGAAAGAAAACGATTATTGGATGACCCCTGACATGACTAAAACAGGAGCCGCGCCGGGCCATTGAGGTTCGCCACCTCTAGCGGACACGCTTCTTCGATACCATTTCTATTACATTTGTGATTCGATTTGGGTGCACCCCTTGATTTCGGAGTGTTGTTTCGCGGTGTTGGGGTAGCTGCTGGCTATGCTCAACATCAGTCAGGATCACGCAACTACTAGTATCCTAGTTGGTATCGCCTCATGTACCTTGTCATACTGATTATCCTATTCGCGACCACTACGTTTTTGATTTGTACCTTGAGTATATGGATTGCCCTCTGGTGACTTCCGGTTTTGGGGAAACCACGGTCTTGTATATGCTTTTGGGAATATAAAATGTGTTAAGGGGGATTATGGTAACGCCTTAACGCTATTTTGATACTTTATATTACTGATATGCATTATCTACTTAGCGTATATTACTACATAGTAGATAGTTTCACGGATCCTTGAGAGATGGAAAATCCCGTAACATCTCTTAAGTTATTGCACGCACGTTGACACTGGATAGGAGATGTCAAACCCCGTAAACATCTCTGACGCCGTTACACTCATATTTATTTACGATTGATTTAACTTACATGAGGATATTTTAGTCCTGACTCGAGTGTTTTGTCTTTTCATTACGCTCGGGTTAGTCCTGAGTTTTTCAGATTTTTGAAGATCTATTCTGGAGGATGAAGACGAAGATTTGGTATACTATTACTATTATTACCCTTTCATCATGTTATCTGCTGCATTGTTTAATTGTTCTGTTGTATACGTATAACTCTGATAAATATTGTATAAATAATTGTCAAAGTATAGTAGACAGCTTCATGAACTGTTTATTTGACTATTATATTTTATCGTTCCGCTGCGAGATTCTGTGTTGTTTCATTTCCTTTATTTCTTTTCTTTTCTTTTCTTATTTACCCCAATAACTATCTGCACTTTTGAATGGTTTGGAATCGACATGTGTATTTGATCGTCGGTTTAAACTGTCCAAAAGGGCGGGTCGTTACAGTTGGTATCAGAGCTTTGGTTTAGCGATAAACCTTGGCTCTAGTGGGGAATAACTCATTGAAATAGAGGTAAACTATATGAATGAGTTGAGTGTATATGAGAGAGCGTACTTGTTATTTGATATAAAATGGTTTTATATTGTGTTAACTTTGTTTCGTTGAGTATTTATGAATTTTGGTCGATACTTGGGACGCCAAGGCGTCGATAGGAATTTCTAAACACTCGAATAGGACAAACCAACACAATATCGTTTTGGAATATATTTTATATAAAAGAATTATTTGAATATTTATTCATTTTGATTGAATTGATTGTTAGGAGATGATAATGTTAGATTATTATTGTTATTGTTTGATCAGTCTCTATTTACAACAATTGATTTAATAACAATGGATTTAGGAAAATCAAATCTTGTAAACACAATTGATAATGAATATAAATGAATTTTAACTTGGATTTGGGAATTTAAATTCCGGCGTTTGAAATTGACTTACAAGAATTTGAAAAATATAATATGAGTATTATATGATAGTATAATTGAGTTGAAATTGTTTTCAAAGGATTTTTTTTATGATAAGTGTTATATTCCCTTCTCTTGACGCTAGAAAATGATTTCGATGTCGGCATTTATTTTCAAGAGCCCGAGTTAGGGAGGCCACTTAATAGCTTGTCTAACCTTGTTTTGATTCAAATTTTATTTTATCTTGTATTCTCTATAGTATGACTTGATATATAAATTATATAAGTATATATTATTTTTAAACTTGATTTGAAATGAAACCGGGATTGGAGTTCTTAAGTCCTTTAATAATTAATGATTTTTTTAATGATTGAAATGAATTTAGACTTGAATCATTAAGGAACTTCTGAATTGTGAAATGAGAAATGAACCTAAGAGCTAAGTGAAGATATCAATTGAAGTAGAAATCCTTAGAATTAGGAAATTATGAACTTAAAATAAAATTGAAACTGTAGAACTCGCATAGTATTAAATTTCATTCTATAACATAGATATAACTTACCAAAACATTTAAGAAGTTCAAAAATGTTATATGAATTGTTAATTGGATAATATACAAGTATAGGTTTGAATAATGAAATATGCATATAATTAATGGTTTGCAAATATAAATAAAATTATTAGTAAATAATTGGAATTTAAGGTAACATTTAAAGGTGATTTACAATTATGTTAATATAAAATGGAAATACTATATGTGAATGTAAATGTGAAATTAAATTATAGTGAAATTTAAGTAATGACTTAAGAATTAATTAATTGGAAATTCAACTTTGAATGAAAAGAAGTTGTATGTTGTTTAACTACATTCTATTTGCATAACTATAACTTACCAAATACTTAAAAGGTTTAAAATGCTAATAAGGATAAGTAGAGAAAATAATATACTAGTGTGAGAATGAATAATAAAATGTGAAGATCTATTGATGGTTGTAAATATAAAAGAAATTTAAGCTGTAAAATGAATGATATATATAAGTGAATGAATAAAATTTATAATTAATGAAAAATAAAATTGGTAAATGGAAACTAATTAAATTTGAATATAACTAAATGTCAATAAACTCGGAAGTGTATGAAAAATTTGACTTTGAAATGTATAATTGATTTAGTGTGGATTTTGGATGGATGTTAATGTTTGGTATGCATTGGTTGTTAGATGGATGAAAATTGATTAAGTAGAATTCATTAGGATTAGTGGAATTGAATAAGCAGAATAAAATTTAAAATAATTAAATTCAAATTTGAAGCAAAGTGAAATTAAATATAATTGAATTCAGTTTAAATTGAAGCAAATTGACTTGAATTTAAAATGTGAATGAAACAAACTCGAATAAATCGGAAACAAATTGAATGTAAACCTATTGCATGGATGAATAAGAAAATAAATGACTTTGTGTTTATGATTTTTCTTTAGAAAATTTGAAGTTTTGATGGTTTGCACTTTGATATAATAAAAGCATATTTTTGGGAAAAATCCAAAATTGTCTAATATATGCTGAAACGAAAACAACCATAACTTTTAAATGGCTGAAAAAAATTCGACGATCTTGGACTTTTCGAAAAGCTTAGAAACTATAGCACAACTTTTGTTTAGATAACTTGAGAAAATTCCTTCGTCTACTAGGTTAAAAACTTGAATGTTACTCGCTGTCCTGTGTAAAAATAAGTAAAATCAGTAGTGTATACCCTTAGTATTTTCGCCATATCTTTTGACTGGTTTATCGGATTTTTATGATCTTGCACTTTCTGGAAAGCTAAGAACTTAAAATAAAACTTTTGTTTTAAGTGTTTTGTGTTTTGATGTCGTTTAGAAGGTCGAAAACGTAGGTGAACGTCGCTGACCTGCGCAATTCATTGCCCAGACTGAGGCGTATCCTCTAAGTAAAACTGCCATAATTTTTGAACGTATGGTCCGAATTCGATGATTTTGGACATTCCGGAAAGCCTGAAATGAATGCAACAATTTTAGTTTAGATTCTGTTGCCGAGTTTTATAGTTTAGGTGTCCTAAAACTATGATTTGTTTGCTGTCCTGGAATTTGGAATCTCAGTTTTGAGGCTAAATATGTTATATATATGTTGTGTAGGCTAAGTATATCGATCTATCTTTATATGCATGATTCTAACTTAGTCATTGAGTGTTTAGTAGGTGCGGATTGCGCTTGCTTCGCATTTGGAGCTTGCTTTCGCGCTATATTAGCCGTATATGCTCGCTAATAATATATAAGGTACATATCTCGGATTACATATCGTATTTTTACATTTTTTTCCCTGTGGGATGCCTCATCACTTGATGAGATGTATGTTTGTGATATATATACTGTTATATTTTTTTTCCGATCGAGCCGCGCAAAGGATACTCTGCCGAAATTTTCCGTAAAATCCGGGTGTTAGAAAATTTTTCAAGTTTTAAATTTTTTATAACTTGTTTTGATTACTAACTTTTAAAGTTAGGAAGCCGTTTGGAGTAACTTAGTGGAAGCGTAGTTATGACTTTATAAATGGAATTTCATTGTTTTATAAGCGGATAATTTGAATAAAATATATCAAATGTTGAATCCTTTACTTAGTTCCTTTTCTCTTCTTTTTTCTTTTCGGGGACGAAAAGTTTTGAGTGGGGGAGAGTGTAACGACCCGTAAATTTTCGATAATTAAAATAGCTAAATTTAATAAGATTTCGTGATTTAGTGTTAGAAAAAAATTGTAAGTCGTTTGGAATAATAATAACTAGAATGAAATGCAACAAAATATTATCTAAGTTAATTATTTATGAATTGAATGAAATCCCAAATCAATTGAAATGTTATGTAGTCACAGGTAATTGAATGAATTTGTATTGTATAGGTAATTGTGACGCTTGTTTGTAAATAATAAATTTATAAGTAATTAAAAGTTAACGGTGATAATTATTTAAGTTACCCATTCATTTGGTTAGTCGAATTGAATTTGTGAACCAATTGCAATTGAAATGAAAGTTTATATATTAGTTGAGTGCATTATCTCTAACTGTAGTTAAATAATAATGTGGAATTCATTTGATGTAATATAGTAAATCGACTGATAATGAAATTTTATTTAAAAATCCAATATTGGAATCCGTCAAATATTGAACAGTTAAATTGTTTAAATTAAATATTTAAAACTTATTGAATAATTGAATAACTGTAAAATGAAAATAGGGTTCCAAGATGTGAATTGGTTTAAAGGTTAAATTTTATAAGTTCGTTTTAAATATTTCAAAGATAGTGATTTAAGAATAATCAAATTTGTCTAAATTTAATATTACAAATGTTTGAATAATTAAATTCCGAATTTGATATGATTAATTGATATTGAAATTTAATGTATGAAAATAGAGTGAATAATGGAAATTTGATTAATATGATTCAAATTGATTTCCAAAGTGAATATAAGTTATATTTGGATTTTAATAGAGTTAATAAGATTTTAAAATTGGAATTTATTGGATAAATTGAATAACGGGTTTAATATGATTAAAAATGATTTGTAAAATTTTATTTTATCATATTGGAGTTATAGTGATGTTATAGAACTTTTAAAACTGAATTTAAAATAAATTTGTGAAAATTGAATATTTTAATATTTAATTATCGACTGGAAAATAGCCAAATTTTGAACAGTCTCAGAATTGGACGAAACAAGTTCCATTGGATCCGTAATAGTTAGTTATTATCGAATTTCAATTTTCGTAGCAATCGGAGTTGTCGTTTGGCCGTGGCAGCTCGAAACGCATCGAAATCGTTTTAATATTAATTTGGCGAGTTAAAATAGCCATTTTTCAAACAGTCTCGGATTTCGACGAAACCAGTTTCATCGGATCCGTATTGTCATATTATTGTAAGGTTTCAAATTTCGTGTCAATCGGATTTACCGTTTGTCCGGGGCAAGCCAAAACGCATAGAGTTTAGTTGAATCGGTTTAATTTAAATTTGATCATTTATTACCGTAATTCACACATATGACCGAATTAGCTTTCGAAACCTGTTCCATTGTGTCCGGAACGCGGGATAAACCCTAGGAACGTCAGTTATCGTGCGTAAATCGGAGTTTGGGAATCCCGGATGAATAGTATTTGTCGTTTCCTATAAATAGCCTTTTTTTTTCACAAAATAAAAAAAAAGTGAGAAACCCTAGTTTAATGGCCGGCCGCCTCTTATACCATGAATGGCCGAAAATCTTCCTCGTTCCCCCTCGAATTACTTGCAATCCACTAATCAATTCCAAAAACTTTCAACTGGACAATCGTAGAGCACATCACGATCTACCATTTCAACGGTTATGATCTGATATAACCTCACGGATCGACGCGAATTGGTGTTTGAAGGGGCCGACTTTGGTTGCGTTTTTCTGGCCGGTGGTGGCGCTAGGGGGGTGCGGTCGAGCATGGGAAGTCGAGCTCGGCTAGGCGAACGGAGAGGTGGTGGAGTGATGGGGTTTCGTCGCGTGTAGGTGGTGCGGCTTGGAGCCCTAGTTCGAACGATATTGGTTCTTTTTTTTTTGGCGTGCGTTCTGGAGCGAAGGGGGAGGGAAGAAGAAATGCGCGTGGGCCTGGGTTTGGGGCTTGAGATCAACGGCCTTGATTTCTTAGGTTGAAATTTATTAAAGGAATTGTAAATTTTAATTTATAAATTGTTCAATGTTTAAAAATAGTGTATCTTTTTGCTGCGAGGTCGGAATCGAACGAAATGAATTGCGTTGCGTTCGTATCGTCAAATACTATGTGATGGAGCTGGATTGGAGTCGTTTGAAGCTAGAGAAAATTTTGGATTAAATCGAACGTCGTTCGATTTGATTTAAAATCATGAAAAAAATCAGGGTGAGTGTTTTATAACGCTCACAACGTACTAAATATTTTTATGCTAGTTAAATTTGACATTATGAAGTGTTATGATTTTATTGTTGTTGTTTGATAGAATTTAATTGTCATATGGATTGTCATTTGAATTATCCGTTAAAAATTAAATTGACAGTTAAATTGGAATTGAAATTGAATTGCGATTAAATTACCTGACATTGATAACTATGTAACTGCCATGAATTGTATTGTCTATTGGATGATGTATTTCGATGGATGTTATTGGTTGATATTTAAATGTTTGGATGTTTATTTGCTTATATATACTGTAATGCATACCTATGAAACTGTGATTTGATTTAAGTGATATATATTCATCCCTGACATTTAATTAAAATAAATAACTACTTGGCCATAGGATAGAAAATTATATACGGACACCGAATTGGCTAAATTAATAAATTTTGAAATCTTCGATTTGAAATTTATTTAATTGTTTGATTTAAAAGTTATAAATAGAAATCAATTTATAGAAATCGAATTTATCGAAAAATTGAATTAGGAATGTTGAAATAAATTTTGGTTAAAAGAATTTAGTTAAATAATTTAAGTTGAGACTTGAGATTTAAAATTTGGATATGATTGAATTTCGAAAATTTATTTGTTTTAAAGATTGAACATTACTTCGAGCTTTGAGCATTACTAAGTAAAAGCGGTATAAAAAGATATTTTGAAATTGAGCTTGAAATTGAACCATGTTTGTAATTGGGTTTTAAAACTTGAATATTGAAAGATAATTTTGTTAAGTGTTATAAACGGATATTTTGTAAAATCAAGCTTTGAATCGATATAAATTGAAATTGAATAAATTTAAGGTGAATATAGAATTGAATAAATTTGAAGTCAAGGTTGACATTGATTTGAATTGAAATCGAAATTGAATCGGTAGAAGGGAAATTGAAATTGTTTTGAATTGAGAAGTTACAATTGAAATGGTTTGGTTTTGAAGCTGTTTATTTTGTTTCCAAATTACTCGGTTATATAAACCATTTTTGAATACTTAAACTATTTTAATCTATTTTAAATCTACTTAACCCAATTTAAATTATTTTAAACTAAATTTATCTATTTCAAATCCATTTTAAGACTTTAAAGTATTTTAACTATTTTAATTATTTAAAAACTACTTTTAAACTACTTAAAACTATTTTTCTAAGATTCCAAACTGGTTAATAAGGTGAAATGGTTATGTTTAAATCTTGAATTTAAATACGAATTGAGTTAAATAAAGTTGCAACCTAAATTGAAATTCGAAATGATCTTGAAAATCGAAATGAGATATTGATGCGAAAATTTATGTTTGAAACGAATCTTACATTTGAATAGATACGATGATATTTTGAAATGGATTTGATTTTTGAAGCGAACATGGTATTTTGATATCAATTATGATCAATTTGAAATGTAAAAGAGCCAACGGTGTAATAATACGTAGTTATTAAAGAGACCGGGGTCGGATATGGACATACTCTCTGTCGATACCGAAAACCACTTTAATAACTATTATACGAAGAGTGTTGATCCAGAATGAAGTGGATGGTATGGTGAACGCGTTGACTGAAGAAAGAAAACGATTATTGGATGACCCCTGACATGACTAAAACAGGAGCCGCGCCGGGCCGTTGAGGTTCGCCACCTCTAGCGGACACGCTTCTTCGATACCATTTCTATTACATTTGTGATTCGATTTGGGTGCACCCCTTGATTTCGGAGTGTTGTTTCGCGGTGTTGGGGTAGCTGCTGGCTATGCTCAACATCAGTCCGGATCACGCAACTACTAGTATCCTAGTTGGTATCGCCTCATGTACCTTGTCATACTGATTATCCTATTCGCGACCACTACGTTTTTGATTTGTAACTTGAGTATATGGATTGCGCTCTGGTGACTTCCGGTTTTGGGGAAACCACGGTCTTGTATATGCTTTTGGGAATATAAAATGTGTTAAGGGGGATTATGGTAACGCCTTAACGCTATTTTGATACTTTATATTACTGATAGGCATTATCTACTTAGCGTATATTACTACATAGTAGATAGTTTCACGGATCCTTGAGAGATGGAAAATCCCGTAACATCTCTTAAGTTATTGCACGCACGTTGACACTGGATAGGAGATGTCAAACCCCGTAAACATCTCTGACGCCTTTACACTCATATTTTTTACGATTGATTTAACTTACATGAGGATATTTTAGTCCTGACTCGAGTGTTTTGTCTTTTCATTACGCTCGGGTCAGTCCTGAGTTTTTCAGATTTTTGAAGATCTATTCTGGAGGATGAAGACGAAGATTGGTATACTATTACTATTATTACCCTTGCATCTTGTTATCTGCTGCATTATTTAATTGTTCTGTTGTATATGCATAACTCTGATAAATGTTGTATAAATAATTGTCAAAGTAGAGTAGACAGCTTCATGAACTGTTTATTTGACTATTATATTTTATCGTTTCGCTGCGAGATTCTGTGTTGTTTCATTTCCTTTATTTCTTTTCTTTTCTTATTTACCCCAATAACTATCTGCACTTTTGAATGGTTTGGAATCGACATGTGTATTTGATCGTCGGTTTAAACTGTCTAAAAGAGCGGGTCGTTACATAAGACAAGTGTTTATACAAAAACAATAAATATCTTCATAAACAAAGCTTCACACTCAAAAACTAAATATCTATCTGCAAATGTACTTTTCATACAACAAAATCTTTATACACAACAACATGTCTTCCTATACAAGCCATAAGCCTACCTGCTAAAGTACATATCTTACATACAAATATCTTTAAGCAGCCGAACATAATTAATAAACTAAGGTAGGAACCAAAGTATTAATTGCTATCATCTCAGCATAAAAACATGTCCAGCCGAAATTGAAAAATCATGTTATATTGCAGGAAGTTAATTACAAAATCAACCTGGTCAAAAATATAAGGCTGTCTAGATACAACCTACAACTGTTCAAACCATTTCTATATATACAACATCCTAATTGATTTGTTTACAAACTTAAGAAGTAAACCTGAGAAAAGGAAAAGAAAATAATAACATCTTGCCTTTGTAAACTCAATCAAGTACAACAGCAAAACAAGAAAAGTTTTCAAGAATTCAAATCTGCAGTTGCTTCATCAATCTTTGCTTTCTGTTTCAACAGTTTGTTCTCTGTTCAAAGTGATTTTGGCGAGTAAACAAGAAATTCTTAAGATTTAAGTTTATTTAAAAATAGTTCGAGATTTATTGATAATCGGGATAATATATGCTTCAGTTTGAGTATATGCTTGTGATGCTCTGTTCATCTCTGTTGATTGATACAGGTTGTGTATTTTCTTCCAAATTCAATTACTCTCTTCAGATTAATATAAAGCTTAAAGCTTTTCATCTAAAACAAGGTGTTTAAACTTAAATTTTGATTTCTAAAAACTGATTAAACTTTATTGTAAAATATAATTGCTGAAATTTTGTTTTACAGGTATCAAATGATAACTTGATGAAATTAATTTTTGCAAAATATTAATTCAAGACCATATCTTAAATCCTTGCAGAAAATCATGATTTTTAAAACAAAAATGAAGCTTTTTAGCTTTGAATCCTTAAAGCAGTTTGTTTGTGAACAAAAATTACATTCTCTCTAATTTCAGAAAATCAAACCAATTAAAAATGTTGAAACTTGGTTTGAAGGTAGTAATAACTACTGTGATCCTGAGAAAAATGAGAGTTTATTTTTCTATTGTGTGAAATTTGAGTACGAGGTCGTATTAGGATTTTAGTTGCACTTCTGTTCATATTTGTAAATGTAATGAATTCGTCGCCTGCATGTGACCGAGCTTCATGCGAATCAGGAGGATGGAACTTGACGTGTTGTCGTAGTGTGTGTAAATTTTGGGCGTCTCTGGTGATCTCTACGGCGATCGTGAGGGGTTTTTGTTGCTGGTTGAGTTCACAGGTTTTTTGGAGCTGCAGGCAAATTTTCGTATTCGAATTTTTGTAAGCGATTGGTGTTTGGATTTCGAATCTAGGGTAGGTTTGTGGTTCGCCTGTGATGTTGGTGTTCACCGGAGTTGAGTTGTGCCGCCGTGCATGTGTACGGCGTGGAGGAAGGAGTTTGCGTTGTGTCAGTGGGTATTCTCGAGTAGTGTACGAGTCTGGGGATTGAATGCTTCGGGTTGAGGTCGAGTTTGAAATGTGAGAATGAACCTAATGTTTAATTTATATCTAAGTTTAAACAAAACTTGCTGGAAAATATAAAAAAAGAGAAGAAGAAGAAGGAGAGCGTACAGGGGGGAGACTCAGGAAAATGCCTGAATTACTCGAAGTAGCTCTCGAGCTTTGTCAAGGGAGTCTGGGGTTTTTTCTTCTATCAGCAGTATTGTATTTTATAGTAAGGTTAAGTAAACAGTTAAGTTTAAATTTAGGTACAGGTTAATTATTTCTTTAAATTGTTTCAAGCTCTTAATTATTATTCTAATTAAGTAATTAATATACGATAAGTATAAAACTTTAACATATAAATTTGTAATTAGTAATAAAATGGTTTCAAAAGTTAAAGAAGATTTCTTTTAAAATGTTAATTAAGTTAAATAACTAATATTAATTGATGATTTTCAAAAAGCAATTAAGAATAATTACTTTTAATTAGTGATGGATTATCAGTAATAAATGAATTTGTAATTAACTACTTAAGTGAACTAATGAATGATTAAAGTTAATTAATTAAGTGATTTAATTAAGAATTAATAATAGATTAATTAAGTAATTAGTAATTAATAAATAGATAATTAAGTTTATTTAATTAATAATTAAAGTTATTAATTAATGATTTAGGAATAGTTAATTAAGTTAATTAAAATTAAATAACTTGATTTAGAAGTAATTAATTAAATAGTGTGAAATGAAATAAATAAGTAATTAAGGAATTAATTACTTATTGTAATTAATAAAGTTTAATATGAATTGTTTAAGTTAATTAATTAAGTTTAATTAATTTAAATAATTATTTGATGATGTGATAAGTATAATCACTTAGAGAAGTAATTAATGATAATTACTGGATGTAATTAACTGAGGATGATTTAATAATGAAAGTAATTTAAGCATAATTACTCTGTGAAAGTAATCAAGGGATTAATTTGAAGAAAATTAATTAAGGAGTAATTAATTTATTTAATGGAGTAATTAAGGGGAGTTAATTACTGAATGGTATTAATCAGGAGTGATTAATAGATGTGTTTTAATGGAAGATTAATTACTTAAGGTAATTTATTTTAAAACAGGATAATTAATTAAAACGTAATTAGTAACCATTAATTAATATAATTAATGACGTAATTCAGGGTTGATTAATTAAGATTAATTAATAATAAGAGATTAAAGAGTGATTAACTAATATAATTAAGAAGAAATGTAATGTTAGTAATTTAAGGTTAATTTCTATAGGATAATTTATTTGTGAAAATAAATAAAAGATAATACTTGAATGTAATAAAAGTTAATTAATCAAGAGTGATTAATTAAATTGAATAATTGAATGATGATAAATTAATTAATTGATAATTGATTAATAGTTATATAAGCAAGATTTATAATGATGAAGTAATTAATTTAATTTACTTTAAAATAATTAGAGATGCGAGTAATTAATTTCATTCATTTTAAATTAATTATAGCTGATATGATTGCTTATGTATGGATGGATGATACTGTCTACCTTGAATGGTTTGAGATCTCAAATATGAGATAAATGATGCTGTATGAAATGTATGCTTTGATTGAAGTATGATGATAACATGGATTATCTGTGTATGATGGTAATGTTGATTATCTATTGCGATATTGTGAATTATCTATCTGTATGTATATGGATAATAACATTGAATTGTTTTAAACTTTAAAACAACTTGGCCTTAAAAGACACGTTTTGGATTTCGATGAGACCGGGATCGGGTTTCCATATTTGGACATCCGAAAACCACATCGATCCAAATTAACGATAGGTCGTGAATATGAAGTGAAGATAAAGATTCAGAGTGCAAGGGTTGTCGTCGTTAACTCTGAGGATGATTCCAAAATGAGTGTAACGAGACAATGCCTTCGCTTTCGTTCGAACCCATAACGAACTTGTATGGATTGAATGCTTTCAGCACATCGTCAGGTGGACGATGAGCATTCTAAGTGATATGCCCTGTAAAGGTAATCACAGCCACAAGCCTCATCAACCGGGAATGGCTAAAACAGGGGAGATGCAGCAAGGTTAGGTGGGTCATGCCCAAGCAGGACAAGATATTTCCCCTGTCTAGATGTCCCTTTTTATTTCGGCTATGTGGGCGGTTGCTAGCTACAACCGTGGGGTTTATCTTGTTCGGGACAGTAAGGAATGGTTCCGGCCTTGTGTTATAGGGGGTCGGGAGTGATTCTCGGTACGGTGATCTAGGCCCCGTACTGTGACGGGCGGTACCCTAGTAGCCCTGCCATTGTTGGAAATCGATTTTCCCTACGAGACCCTACGGTTTTGATTTGTATTACCCACTTTTGTGGCTAGTAGTTGGAATTTAGTAGATATAACAATTTCAGCTATTTTCTATTTACTTGAAAACCCTAGACACTATCATAATATCACTGGATTTCCTATGAAATGTTTTGGTTAGCGTATGGTAAAAACTTACCCGTATTTATTTGTGGGGAGTCTTACGTGATACCTTTATTTCAAACGTTTTCAAAGTTAAACAGTTTAAACCGTTTACTTACACCAGACCCATGTCTGACCCGGAGTTTATATTTTGTTTTTTATAAACTCTTGGGTACTCAAATTTTTATGAGTAGCCAAGTGATAGGTTTCGGACTTGATTTCTGGAGGAGCTTGGAGCAGGAGTTTCCAGACGTATGTAGCTATCTATCTAGTTTCACTGTGTTAGTTGATGTGTACTGTACCTCTGATATGTAGTGATAGATGTATGTATGATTGTCATATGTATTGATATTGTATAACTCTGATATATGTAAAAACTACGTAATAGTTATATGATATATTATATTTTGTTCCGTTCCGCTGTGAGATTCTGATGTTGTTGTTCTTTCTTTCTCTTCTTTTCCATTTCTATCCCTTTCTTTTCTTAATGATGATACGTCTTTATGGTAGTAGAAGGGCAGGTCGTCACAGTTGGTATCAGAGCATAGGTTGGTGATAACCTTGGCTCTGGTAGGAATTACTCATAGAATAGAGTCTGTAGTACTCTAAAATGAGTTTGAGTGCATTAATAGATATGAGCGTGTATTTGTTAGTGAATATAATATTGTTTTTATATTGTGTTGACTTATCTGTTGAGTGTTTATGGATTCTGGTCGATGTGTGGGACGCCATTTCATCGATAGGGATTTCTAAACTATTAAACAAGGTAGACCGGCACGGTGTTGTTTTTAATGTAGGGTAAATGAAATAATTTTACCCAAAACTATATTTTGACATAAAAGAAATATTTTTCTGAAATTATTATATATATTTGAATGTTTGGTTGTTAATACTATAATTGAATAAAAATTTAAAATTTGAGTGGTCTATAACCAAATAAAATTATTTAAGTATGATTTTAAATAAAAAGGAATATAATTAAAATTTGACTAAAATAGAATTTAAGTCCCGGAAATTTGGAAGGTGTTTAAATGAATTTAAACAAAAGGATTTGGGAATTTGAAATCTTGGGAATGTTTGAAATGTTTTTTCCAAAGATTTGAAGGTAATAATGGAGTACTGTTTTGGAAAATATCGTTGAATGGAAATTGTTTTGGGAGGAAATTGTGGAAGTAAGGAAGCACTGAACTCACTTCAGTCGTTGGAAAATAATTGTAATGGTGAAATGAAAATTTATACTTTAAGATAGTAAGTGTTATATATATATATATATAATCTGAAATTGTGGTTATAAGATGAAATAACCCAAATGAGTAATATAAGCTGTTAATTAGATAAATAAGTTTTGAGCTCATATATTGAGAAATAAATTTAAAGAATGGTAAGTAGCTAAATTTAACTGAAGTTGAGTTGGAATAAAATTGAATTTAAATGAATTCAATCGAGTTATAGATAATATTGAATGAAATAAAATTCTTAAGTAAATAAGTAAGAATTGAATTGAATTAAAATAGAATTGGTGTGAGTTGTAAACAAATATAATTCAAGCATAAATTGAATAACCTTATTATAGATAAATTCAATAATGAATTGTTAATATAAATTAAAATTTAAGAATGGATAAAAGAATAAACTAATCGAATAAATTAGTAAATGGTTAGGATTTGATTAAAGGAAAATCAAATCAAAGATTTGAATGAAAATTGGTGGAATAGAATGAATTTAAGTTGTTAGGCGGAACAGTTTGAAGAAAATAAATAACTTGAGTAAATTATGAGATGATTATTTAAAATATTGGTTGTCGAGTTTAAATAAATGGTTTGGAATCAGACTTTTTGAAATGAAAGAAAAAAAAAGCAATGTAAGGATTGTGAATAAATTAATTGGGATGGAATCAAGTGTAAATTGAGTGGAATCAATTTAAAAATTGTTATAAAGCTTAAGTAATTATTTATTCACAATAGTATTGTCAAATTGCATAAGAAAATGAGTCGTTTGAAGTAAATGAGATTAGATAAAATTTTATGAATTATTAAAAGCGAAATAGGATGATTTAGAATATGAGTTTGTTTTGCTTAAATAGATTATATATAAGCGAGTAAGTTGTAAATCACTTAAACTAAAAGGAATGATTTGAGAATTGGATGGAAGTAATTGTAATAAGTATTGAAAACTTTATATATGTGCTTATGAAAATATGTAATGCTAAACAAAAGAAACTCTGCTAAAACTTTTAAAAATTTTAGGAGTTAGAAATTAAAACTTTAGGAACAAATCGATTTCAAATTGGAAATTGAAATAAACTAGTGGATGAAACCACATTTAAAAATAATGATAAAAATCAGTTATAAATGGAAGATAGTCAATAAAATTCAATATTCAGATTTGAAAATAAATTGAATTCACATGAAATTGGAAATTCATATTTAAAATATGAAGAGATAAAAGCTAAAGTGGTAGAGTAATAATATAAGAGTATATATAATGCTTATATTAGACTTAAGAAATGAACAGTGAAATTCTTAAGTAAAATTTGATATTGAGAAAATTATTCCAAGTGGATAGAAATCAAAATAATGTGAATAAAAGAAATTGATATAGTCGACAATCAATGGATATAAATACGTAGGATGAACGTATATTATTTTATTTGCATCACAATTTGATCCAGATTCGAGCACAGAATTTCGAGATAGTTATATATCGATTCGAGTTGGGATTTTTCATTCGATTTTCGACGACAAACTATGGATATGGATTTTGATTGATTCTGAAAATTCTCTATCATAGTTGTGACTATGCAAGGAGAATAACAGTTTCTGATCAAGAAACCAGATCTGAGTCCACACTAGGAAGTCGGGTGAACGGTACTAGTTCGGAAGAGAAATTGTGTGATCGAGCGAGCGATCGAATTTGATATTGTGTACGAATGGTATATGTACATCGTACGGGCTTGATTGAAAGATATTGAAATTCTATAAAGAAGTCAATAAATTTTGGAAAGAGTTAATACTGTAGATTTCAGTATTGAATTGCTAGAACGGATATCTGGAATTCATAATGTATTTCATGTATCCCATTAAGAAATTTGTTCGTGATCCATCATTAGTTGTAGAACCAGTAGTTCAGGGAGATTTGGAAGTTGAGTTGAGTTTGACTATGGTCAGGAATCCTGTTTGGATTGTTGGTCAAGACGAGAGGCAACTCGGAAGTAAGTAATGAAGCTTGTGAAATTAAGTAGAGCGAGGATCCCACCGTTTGCACCTGGGAAACTCTAGATAGTTTTAGGAAAGTTTATCTGGACTTGTGTTTGGATAGCTAGCGACGTTTGTTGGGATAGATTGTTTGGTTGTTTGCTAATGCATGAATGATATTTATGTTTGAATGGCTGGTATAACAACTTTTAAATTATCTTTGTTCTAAATTTCGGGGACGAAATTCTTTTAAGGGGGGAGGAATGTAATGACCCTGGATTTTCGGCACCATTTATTTTAATAAATAGTTGATCTAATTAAATAAAATGTATGCTGATCATATTAAAATGAATATAATTTTGGAGATAACTGCCATTTGTTTATTTGGATTGATATTTTAAAAAAAAAGAGATTTGATTTGGGAACTTAAAATAAATCCTAACAATGTTTACAATAAAAATTTTCTTATATAATTCAATTAAAATAAAATCTGTCTTATATGATGGGATTACAATACTTTGTCTTATTAACATGTGATAAATAAATACATTGATGTGAATGATAATGTTCAAATAAAATCAAAATTTATCAATATAAAATGTAAATATTAAATATAAGTAAAACTTAAGAATATAATGTAAATATTGATAATCAAACTATAAAATACAAATATGAATAAGTAAGCAAATGAATATCATTTAAATATTGATAGTTAAATATGAAATATAAATATAAGTAACTAAACCACATGAATTTTTCAAGTTAGAACAAATATCTTTAATGTCAATCTGCTAAGTGTATAAAGCTAAAAATAAAACAAAAGTATAAGATAAAACAAGAACAAAGTATATCAGTAAAATAAAACCAAATGTAATGTAAGACCAAACACAATCATATGAGTTATTCAAGCAAGCAATCAACAAAACTGTTCTTTTATATACAATATCTTCACATGTAATCCAAACTCAAAGTATAAAATGAAATAAAAACAAGTATAACATAATATAAGACAAGTGTTTATACAAAAACAATAAATATCTTCATAAACAAAGCTTCACACTCAAAAACTAAATATCTATCTGCAAATGTACTTTTCATACAACAAAATCTTTATACACCACAACATGTCTTCCTATACAAGCCATAAGCCTACCTGCTAAAGTACATATCTTACATACAAATATCTTTAAGCAGCCGACCATAATTATATTATGTAAACTAAGTTAGGAACCAAAGTATTAATTGCTATCATCTCAGCATAAAAACATGTCCAGCCGAAATTGCAAAATCATATTATATTGCAGGAAGTTAATTACAAAATCAACCTGGTCAAAAATATAAGGCTGTCAAGATACAACCTACAGCTGTTCAAACCATTTCTATATATACAACATCCTAATTGGTTCGTTTACAAATTTAAGAAGTACACCTGAGAAAAGGAAAAGAAAATAATAACATCTTGCCTTTGTAAACTCAATCAAGTTCAACAGCAAAACAAGAAAAGTTTTCAAGAATTCAAATCTGCAGTTGCTTCATCAATCTTTGCTTTCTGTTTCAATAGTTTGTTCTCTGTTCAAAGTGATTTTGGTGAGTAAACAAGAAATTCTTAAGCTTTAAGTTTATTTAAAAATAGTTCAAGATTTATTGATAATCTGGATAATATATGATTCAGTTTGAGTATATGCTTGTGATGCTCTGTTCATCTCTGTTGATTGATAGAGGTTGTGTATTTTCTTCCAAATTCAATTACTCTCTTCAGATTAATATAAAGCTTAAAGCTTTTTATCTAAAACAAGGTGTTTAAACTTAAATTTTGATTTCTAAAAACCGATTAAACTTTGTTGTAAAATATAATTGCTGAAATTTTGTTTTACAGGTATCAAATGATAACTTGATGAAATTAATTTTTGCAAAATATTAATTCAAGACCATATCTTAAATCCTTGCAGAAAATCATGATTTTTAAAACAAAAATGAAGCCTTTTAGCTTTTAATCCTTAAAGCAGTTTGTTTGTGAACAAAAATTACATTCTCTCTAATTTCAGAAAATCAAACCAATTAAAAATGTTGAAACTTGGTTTGAAGGTAGTAATAACTACTGTGATCCTGAGAAAAATGAGAGTTTATTTTTCTATTGTGTGAAATTTGAGTACGAGGTCGTATTAGGGTTTTAGTTGCAGTTCTGTTCATATCTGTAAATGTAATGAATTCGTCGCCTACACATGATCGAGCTTCACGCGAATCAAGAGGATGGAAGCTTGACGTGTTGTCATAGTGTGGGTAAATTTTGGGCGTCTCTGGTGATCTCTACGGCGATCGCGATGGGTTTTTGTTGCTGGTTGAGTTCACAGGTTTTTGGAGCTGTAGGCAAATTTTCGTATTCGAATTTTTGTAAGCGATTGGTCTTTGGATTTCGAATCCAGGGTAGGTTTGTGGTTCGCCTGTGATGTTGGTGTTCACCGGAGTTGAGTTGTGGCGCCGTGCACGTGTACGGCGTGGGGGAAGGAGTTTGCTTTGTGTCAGTGGGTATTCTCGAGTAGTGCACGAGTCTGGGGATTGAATGCTTCGGGTCGAGGTCGAGTTTGAAACGTGAGAATGAACCTGATGTTTAATTTATATCTAAGTTTAAACAAAACTTGCTGGAAAATATAAAAAAGAAGAAGAAGAAGAGCGTATAGGAGGGAGACTTGGGAAAATGCCTGAAGTACTCGAAGTAGCTCTCGAGCTTTGTCAGGGGAGTATGGGGTTTTCCTTCTATCAGCAGTACTGTATTTTATAGTAAGGTTAAGTAAACAGTTAAGTTTAAATTTAGGTACAGGTTAATTATTGCTTTAAATTGTTTCAAGCTCTTAATTATTATTCTAATTAAATAATTAATATAAGATAAGTATAAAACTTATTAACATATAAATTTGTAATTAGTAATAAATTGGTTTCAAAAGTTAAAAGAAAATTTCTTTTAAAATGTTAATTAAGTAAAATAACTAATATTAATTGATGATTTTCAAAAAGCAATTAAGAATAATTACTTTTAATTAGTGATGGACTATCAGTAATAAATGAATTTGTAATTAACTACTTAAGTTAACTAATGAATGATTAATAGTAAATTAATTATGTGATTTAATTAAGAATTAATGATTCATTAATTAAGTAATTAGTAATTAATAAATAGATAATTAAGTTTATTTAATTAATAATTAAAGTTATTAATTAATGATTTAGGAATAGTTAATTAAGTTAATTAAAATTAAATAACTTGATTTAGAAGTAATTAATTAAATAGTGTGAAATGAAATAAATAAGTAATTAAGGAATTAATTACTTATTGTAATTAATAAAGTTTAATATGAATTGTTTAAGTTAATTAATTAAGTTTAATTAATTTAAATAATTATTTGATGATGTGATAAGTATAATCACTTAGAGAAGTAATTAATGATAATTACTGGATGTAATTAACTGAGGATGATTTAATAATGAAAGTAATTTAAGCATAATTACTCTGTGAAATTAATCAAGGGATTAATTTGAAGAAAAGTAATTAAGGAGTAACTAATTTATTTGATGGAGTAATTAAGGGTAGTTAATTACTGAATGGTATTAATCAGGAGTGATTAATAGATGTGTTTTAATTGAAGATTAATTACTTAAGGTAATTAATTTTAAAACAGGATAATTAATTAAAACGTAATTAGTAACCATTAATTAATATAATTAATGATGTAATTGAGGGTTGATTAATTCAGATTAATTAATAATAAGAGATTAAAGAGTAATTAACTAATATAATTAAGAAGAAATGTAATGTTAGTAATTTAAGGTTAATTTCTATAGGATAATTTATTTGTGAAAATGAATAAAGGATAATACTTGAATGTAATAAAAGTTAATTAATCAAGAGTGGTTAATTAAATTGAATAATTGAATGATGATTAATTAATTAATTGATAATTGATTAATAGTTATATAAGAAAGATTTATAATGATGAAGTAATTAATTTAATTTACTTTAAATTAATTAGAGATGCAAGTAATTAATTTAATTCATTTTAAATTAATTATAGCTGATATGATCGCTTATGTATGGATGGATGATACTGTCTACCTTGAATGGTTTGAGATCTCAAATATGAGATAAATGACGCTGTATGAAATATATGCTTTGATTGAAGTATGATGATAATATGGATTATCTGTGTATGATGGTAATGTTGATTATCTATTGTGATATTGTGAATTATCTATCTGTATGTATATGGATAATAGCATTGAATTGTTTTAAACTTTAAAACAACTTGGCCTTAGAAGACAAAGTTTGGATTTCGATGAGATCGGGATGGGTTTCCATATTTGGACATCCGAAAACACATCGATCCAAATTAACGATAGGTCGTGAATCTGAAGTGAAGATAAAGATCCAGAGTGCAAGGGTTTCCTCGTTAACTCTGGGGATGATTCCAAAATGAGTGTAACGAGACAATGCCTTCGGTTTCGTTCGAACCCGGAATGAACTTGTATGGATTGAATGCTTTCAGCACATCGTCAGGTGGACGATGAGCATTCTAAGTGATATGTCCTATAAAGGTAATCACAACCTTAAGCCTCATCAACCGGGAATGGCTAAAACAGGGGAGATGCAGCAAGGTTAGGTGGGTCATGCCCGAGCAGGACAAGATATTTCCCCCGTCTAGATGTCCCTTTTTATTAAGGCTGTGTGGGCGGTTGCTAGCTACAACAGTGGGGTTTATCTTGTTCGAGATTGTTCAGTAAGGAATGGTTCCGGCCTTGTGTTGTAGGGGGTCGGGAGTGATCCTCGGTACGGTGATCTAGGCCCCGTACTGTGACGGGCGGTACCCCAGTAGCCCTGCCATTGTTGGAAATCCATTTTCCCTATGAGACCCTACGGTTTTGATTTGTATTACCCACTTTTGTGGCTAGTAGCTGGAATTTAATAGATGTAACAATTTCGGCTATTTTCTATTTACTTGAAAACCCTAGACACTATTATAATATCACTGGATTTCCTATGAAATGTTTTGGTTAGCGTAAGGTAAAAACTTACTCGTATTTATTTGTGGGGAGTCTTACGTGATACCTTTATTTCAAATGTTTTTCAAAGTTAAACAATTTAAACCGTTTACTCATACCAGACCCATGTCTGACCCGGAGTTTATATTTTGTTTTTCATAAACTCTTGGGTACTCAAATTTTTATGAGTAGCCAAGTGATAGGTTTCGGAGTTGATTTCTGGAGGAGCTTGAAGCAGGAGTTTCCAGACGTATGTAGCTATCTATCTAGTTCCGCTGTGTTAGTTGATGTGTACTGTACCTCTGATGTATGTGGTGATAGATGTATGTATGATTGTCATATGTATTGATATTGTATAACTCTGATATATGTAAAAACTACGTAATAGTTATATGATATATTATATTTTGTTCCGTTCCGCTGTGAGATTCTGATGTTGTTGTTCTTTCTTTCTCTTCTTTTCCATTTCTATCCCTTTCTTTTCTTAATGATGATACATCTTTCTGGTAGTAGAAGGGCGGGTCGTCACAGTAAGTGACACGGCACAACTAGGCAATGCCAGGATAGATATACCAATTACTCTTCCGGAATGGTGGTAACACGTAGCAGCTACTACTGCCTACCTCGAGCCACACCCCCAAAATAAAAAAGGGCCTAAATCAATGCCTACCTCGAGCCACACCCCCAAAATAAAAAAGGGCCTAAATCAATTACAAAGTAATAGAATGGTATCGAAGGAGTGCGTCCGATAAAAGGTGCTACCTTCTTAGCCTGTCAATCACTCCTGTTTTAGCCACCTTATGCCAACTCACGGGAGTCGGGTCCACATATATACCTTAAAGGAACGGCGCTACCATCCTACTTCATTCTGGAATCTCCACCGCGTACACGGTTGTTAAAGTGGTTTTTGGAGTTGGCAGAGAGTATGACAACTTCCGATCTCGGTCTCTTAACAACCAAACATTATTATAACACCGTGGTCATTTAAAAATAATTTATACTTCAAAAACCAGAATATAATATCCATTTCCCAAACCATATAAATACGATATTATTTCCATTTTTAAAACCAAATCAATATGATATCATTTTAATAAAACCCAAATCAATATATTGTCATTTTTATTTCAAATATGTCCCTTTTCCGGAATCAAAGCACTTTCAAAGTTATAAAATTTCAAAATTAAAATACTTGAATATAACACTTTCGAATTATAATACCTTCAAACTCATAACTTTGAAACATAACTTCCACCACTTAAATGGTTTAAATATTTAGATACTTTATATAATAAAATAGCTTCTTCAATTTCACAAATCAAATCCAACCCAACTCAAATTTCCATATTTTATATTTAACCAAATCCCAAATCATAGATTTCAATTCAATTCAGTTTTCAAATAAACTGTTCTAAAATTCGTCGATTTCAAAACAGATTTGATCCATAGAATAAACCATTTCAAATTCAAAATATTTCAAACTTAAAGTATTCAACAATTTCAAAACTAAGTTTGGTAATTACGATTCAACAATTAAATTTTTTATTATTTAATTTTGAAATATTTTACATTAAAAATCCATTATCATTTAAATAAAACTCAAATTACAATTCAAATTACAAATAACTAAATATTTCCTTCAATCTAGTTACTTGAAATATTCATTTAATCTACCTTAAAGAAAATCAAGTTATAAGAACCATACCCTCTAAAACTTCAAATTTTATGAATTTCACATCAACTTATTTGAGTTTAATTCTTAAATAAATTCAATTTCAAATAAATCTCCAATTTATCTCCCGTTCTTTATTTATTTAAATCATTATACACTATATATTAAAATATAATTTAAATACTTACCCATATTATATTTTAATAAAATCAAACTCTATTATTAAACTTATTTCTTTTATTCAATAAATTTATGCATAGCTTAAATTCAAGAATTTGCCTATATATAAAATAATATTTATATAATCTCAAACATCAATATTTATTAAATAATATATTTCTTTCCAAAACCATAGAAATCATTTTCAAAATATTTATATATAGACCGATGGTGTCTGTAAATAATTTTCTATCCTATGGTCAAGTGATACGGATATTTATCATTTCAATCCGTAATTTAAAATATAAATACGGTATATATATTATTTCAAACCGCAATCTCGAATGAAATAAAATCCATAACAACTTGTAGTTAATAATAATATAAAACACAATATCCATTCATCCAATATCAATCATCAACCATCTACCACAATCATCATCCAATTCAATCAATATCATCAATATAGACAGATAACACATAAATTCAATAATAAATTAAATACTATTTTATACAAATAGATTCAAATAAACTGAGATGACGATTCAAAATATGCCAAACAGTCATAAATAAATTTCTAATCACATCATGAATCAATTTAACAAACATAAGAAATTTTAGAAGTTATGAGTGGGTTAAAACGCTCATCTTTAGAATTTAAATTGAATTCAAAATCGAATTTAAACCCCAAAATTGAACAGTCTTAGAATCCGTCCCAACCAGTGCCAAAACCCAAAATTCTAATACGATCCCAGCAAAATAAACCGCGCATGAATTCGAGCACGTATGAAAAATTTATGAAAATTAGAAGATTGGAAAATTCTAGTCCTGGGTCGACTTCGGGTTCAACTTCGGTCCACCGCCTCAAATCCCTGGTGCTTGCTATGAGGTTTTTGCCAAAACGACCCAGAGCGACCCGAGTCATTTTCCTCCTGACCCGAAGTTGATGCAGGGTTTTTGCCTTTGAAACTCGAAGCGCGACCCGAAGTTGCTGCAGATCCGCAATATATATATATATATATATATATATATATATATATATATATATATATATATTGGAATTGAGATTGGATTGGGAAGATTAGGGTTTTCAGCCATTGAGGAAGAAGAGCAGTAGAAATTTCTGTACGTACAGAAATGAAAAATAGAAAGGCTGCAAGGATTTATAACGATATATATAGGAAGAGCAAAATAGAAAGAAATGGGCCCAATTGGTTTGAGTTTTTAACGATAATTGACTCGAAAAGCCCGTTTCGATTCCGAAATGGAAATAGGTCAACCCATATATCAAAATAGGTTTTTGAATATTTTAAAATCGATGGAATAGGTTTCAAGTCCAAATTCCATCATATGAAGAAGTTATGCTAAAATCAATTTATTTCAAATTAATTTCAATTTCATTGATTTCTAGGCGTTTCGATCCGTACGATCAAATGACAAGTCCGATCGATACGAAACTTGAAATCCTACAATAATTCATCGTTACAAACCCGACAAAACTAGTTTCATCGAAAACCGAGTCAATCACAAAAATGGTTATTTTTGCATTAATTAAATTAAATTAATATTTAATTAATTAAATAACTTTTTCGTTTCAATTTAATAATCCACAAATCTCATCATTTTGACTTCTTAGATAATTACAAAAATTTAAACAAACTTAGTTATCAATTTAAAATAAATAGATTTACCAATTACAGTGTTTCTTCAATTTTAATTAAAGTCAATTAATTCATTAGTAATTCCAAATGAAAATTGGTTTGGTACAAATTTCAACTCTTCCATTAAATCCATTATTACCCTATAAACACATTTAACATTTGTTTTACGTTTCTTTACACCGATACTTCCAATTTCATCTTTATTTGTATTAACTATTTTATTTCCACTTATCGTGAATAATTACTATAATTCAATTATATTGAAATTTGTCAATTTCACCCATTAATTGAGGTTTTAAATCCAATTAATTAATCTACCTTGGTTCTATCCTTTATTACATCAATTGTTACTTACATAATATCGGATTTATTCAATCACCAATTATTGGATCATTTCATTAATTTATTCCGTATTTACATTTGTTTTCATATATTCAATTTATAGCCTAATATAATATTTACATTATTCCCATAAATTGTAATTTCATTCAAATAGTTAATAAATAACCTAGCTTAGCATTATTACATCTCATTTAAGTTATTATTTGATAAATGAAATAACAATTTCTGCTTTTTCCCAATATTGGATAACAAACATTTAATGAAATTTAACAATTAAATTACTGAAAATTTACGGGTCGTTACACTCTCCCCCACTCAAAACTTTTCGTCCCCGAAAAGAAAAAAGAAGGAAAAAAAAAGAATTGAGTAAACAATATCTTATTCAAATATATTAACTTTATAAACAATTTAATTTACAAAATTAATTAATTTAAATAAAATATACCAATTTATAACCATTAAATCTTTTTATACTCAAATTAATAAAGTTTGGAAACATTTTCCAAAAAATTCTAAGTCCAAAATTTATGAAAAATTTCGACAGAGTCTCCTTTATACGGAGACGCTCAGGAGAAAATATAATATCAAATATAACAATATATAACATATATTTTTCAAAATAATATATTCCAACACGGGAAAAACAATGTAATAACGCTATAAAACTGTAATCCGAGAACGTACCTATTTGTCGGGAAAATAACGCTTAATTATGAAACCAAAAGCAGTAGCGATTGCTTCCATAACCTGCATTTCACTTATATAATCCCAAAAAGTGTTAATAATTATATAAAATGAAATGTTTAAAGTTGTTTCAATCAATAGCAAACAAATCAATATAAACAACCATCACTTGCAATAAAGCATACAACCATCACATAAAATCAACACAATCAATTATCCATTCATATCAAACACACAAATAATTGTTTGGGTTCAAAAACTTTAAATTGTACAGAATGGAAAATAACTACGAAGTGCACCATTTACTCAACAGTCTTAGATGAAACTAGATAGATTATTCATACATCCAAACAAATTTTAAAGTATCCTTGTCCAAACAACCATAAATCAAACAAACAAAAAATTCTAATATTATTTAAATTTATTCTTATAATTTTTTTTTCATTCATGCAATGATCCATCTTTCTACTTATTTTCATTATAAATAACTTTAACATTTACTTAAGTTTATTATCATTTATTTATAACCTTTCTATTATATTTAATTAGCAGCATTTCAGTCATAATTTAAGTTTATAACAATTATAACATTAAATTCTTATTTATAAAGAAAATCCATTGAACATTTTCATTACATAAGTTTACTTGTACAATTTCCATTACATCTTCTTATTAGACATTTCAACTTTTAAATCCTTTGGTAAGTTATATTTCTTTTTTTTAAAATGCAATTGACATTGATACAAGTTTATCTCATTTCTTTTAAATCAATTTAATGTTCAAAAATCATATCTTTTGTTTTTATAGGTTACAAATTTCAACTTTATTGTTATTTCATTTATAACCTAGCATTTAGTATCTTATTTCATTTAGAGGTTCCAATTACTAATTAGTTACATTCCATTTCACTACAATAATTGAAACTATCTATTAACGGAACTTAAGAACTAAATACCAGGTTTAATTTCAAATCATTTTAAAATAATAGATAAATATATACTTACAACTTGTATATCCAATTATATTTAAAACAATTAAATATTCATATTTGGTTATCAAAATAAATCCATAGTAAAACTACTACAGTGGCCTTCCCACTTCGAAACTCGAAAATGAATGTCGATGATGCGTGCACTCATCATCGAAATAATTTTCCAACGACAGAGAGGGGAGTACAGAAATTATTTCTTTCCAAAGTTTCTTTAAAGAAATTCTTTCAAATTATATTGAATTATTTATATAAGAAAATACTTATAAACAATATTATTATATTCCAAAAATCCTTCGAAAGCTAATTTTTTCAAAATCCCAAAACTAAGTTCTAAAATTTCCAATTTTATTTATTTTAATTTGAATCTTATTTCCCACCAATATTTATAAATTTCACTACCTGACAACCAATATATTACAACCAAATATATATCATCTATAAAAAATTTATTTTATATATATAGAAAATACAATAGGCAAAATTATTTCATTCACCTATATCAAAAAAATATTGTGTCGGTCTGTTCTATTAAGTGTTTAGAAATCCCTATTGATGTCATAGCGTCCTATGCACCAACCAGAATTTATAAATACGAAATGGAACAAATTAACACAATATCAAAACCCTTTTATAACACTAACAAATATGCTCTCTCATATATATACACTCAGCGACTCATCATAGGGTATTACTACCCTACTAATAAAGAGTCAGACCCTACAAAGTTAAGTTTTATCGCTAAACCAAAGCTCTGATACCACGTGTAACATCCCGCCTTTTTGTACGTTTTAAATCGACAATAAACCTTACACGTCAAACTCAAACCATACAAAAGGGCAGATTTGTTATTGGGGTGACTAAGAAAAAGCAAAGAAAAAACAAAAAAGAATCTTGCAGCAAAACGACAAAATATAATAATCAAATAACAGTTCATGAAGTTGTTTTATAAACATTTGATTATACGTATACAATACATATCAGAGTTACATATACCAGAGAATAATAAATAATGCAGCGGAACAATATGAATGCAGTGGAATAATATAATAGATAATAGTAACACAATCTTCGTCTTTGTCCTTCAGAAATAAAGTCTTCGAATCCTGAAATGCTCAGACTAACCTGAGCTAATTGAAAAGACATAACACTCGAGTCATAACTAAAAGATCTTATGTAAGTTAAATCAACAGAAATAAATATGAGTGGAACGGCGTCAGAGATATTTACAGGATTTGACATCTCCTATCTGGTGTCTAACGTGTGTGCAGTAACTTAAGAGATGCTCGGGATTCACATCTCCTATGGATCCATTAAACTATTTACTATTTAGTAATATTTCGCTATTATAATAATGTCTATAGTAAAATAAACTTACTTTAAAATAGCATTATGGCTTTAAATTTTCCAACATAACATGTAATAGTCCCAGTAGTCCGTCTGGTATCATGGTCCCTCTTGATCGGGAAGCCACCAGAGAATACAATACGGGCTACGGGAGAAAACCAAACTCGTACAAGGTGCGCTAGGATTGGTGACACGGCACAACTAGGCAATGCTAGGGTAGATATACCAATTACGCTTCCGGACCGGTGGTAACGCATAGCAGCTACTACCGCCCACCTCGAGCCACACCCCCAAAATCAAAAAGAGCCCAAATCCATCACAAAGTAATAGAATGGCATCGAAGGAGTGTGTCCGATAAAAGGTGCTACCTTCTTAGCCCGTCAATCGCTCATGTTTTAGCCACCTTATGCCAACTCACAGGAGTCGGGTCCACGTATATACCTTAAAGGAACGTCGCCACCATCCTACTTCATTCTGGAATCTCCACCGCGTACATGGTTGTTAAAGTGGTTTTCGGAGTTGGCAGAGAGTATGACAACTTCCGATCCCGATCTCTTTAACAACCAAACGTTATTATAATACCGCGGTCATTTCAAAATAATTTATACTTCAAAAACCAGAATATAATATCCATTTCCAAAACCATATAAATACGATATCATTTCCATTTTTAAATTCAAATCAATATGATATCATTTTAATAAAAACCCAAATCAATATAATGTCATTTTTATTTCAAATATATCCCTTTTCCGAACTCAAAGCACTTTCAAAGTTATAACATTTCGAAATTAAAACACTTGAATGTAACACTTTCGAATTATAATACCTTGAAACTCATAACTTTGAAACATAACTTCCACCACTTAAATGGTTTAAACATTTAGATACTTTATATAATAAAATAGCTTCTTCAATTTCACAAATCAAATCCAACCCAACTCGAATTTCAACATTTTATATTTAACCAAATCCTAAATCATAGATTTCAATTTAATTCAGTCTCCAAATAAACTATTCCAAAGTTCATCGATTTCAAAACAGATTTGATCTACATAATAAACCATTTCAAATTCCAAATATTTCAAACTTAATGTATTCAACAATTTCAAAACTAAGTTTGGTAATTATGATTCAACAATTAAATTTTCTATTATTTAGTTTTGAAATATTTTGCATAATAAATCCATTATCATTTAAATAAAACTCAAATTACAAATAATTAAATAGTTCCTTCAATCTAGTTACTTGAAATATTCATTTAATTCACCTTAAACAAAAATCAAGTTATAAGAATCATACCCTCTAAAACTTCAAATTTTATGAATTTCACATCAGCGTATTTGAGTTTAATTAATAAATAAATTCAGTTTCAAATAAATCTCAAATTTATCTCCCGACCTTAGTTTATTTAAATCATTATACTAAAATATAATTAAATACTTACCCATATTATATTTTAATAAAATCAAACTCTATTATTAAACTAATTTTTTTATTCAATAAATCTATACATAGCTTAAATTCAAGAATTTGCCTATATATAAAATAATATTTATATAATATCAAAAATCAATATTTATTAAACCATATATTTCTTTCCAAAACCATAAAAATCATTTTTAAAATATTTATATATAGACAGGCGAGGTCTGTATATAATTTTCTATCCTATGGTCAAGTGATACAGATATTTATCATTTTAATCCGTAATTTAAAATATAAATACGGTATATATATCATTTCAAACCGCAATCCCGAATGAAATAAAAATCCATAACAACTTGCAGTTAATAACGATATAAAATACAACATCAATTCATCCAGATCAATCATCAACCATCTACCACAATCATCGTCCAATTCGATCAATATCATCAATATATACAGATAATAAATAAATTCAATAATAAATTAAATACTATTTTATCCAAATAAATTTAAATAAACTGAGAAGATGATTCTAAATATGCCAAACAGTCACAAATAAATTTCTAATCATATCATAAATCAATTTAACAAACATAAGAATTTTTAGAAGTTGTGAGTTGTTTAAAACACTTACCTTTTGAATTTAAATTGAATTTAAATCCAATTTAAACCCAAAAATTGAACAATCTCAGAATCCATCCCAACTAGTGCCAAAATATCTGGAATTCTAATACGATCCCAGCAAAAAAAACCGTGCATGAATCCGAGCTCGTATGAAAAAGTTATGAAAATTAGAAGATTGGAAAATTCTGGTCCTGGGTCGACTTTGGGTTCGACTTCGGTCTACCGCCTCATATCCCCAGTGCTTGCTCTGAGTTTTTGCCAAAACGACCCGGAGTGACCCGAGTCAATTCCCTCCTAAGCCGAAGTTGATGCAGGGTTTTTGCCTCTGAAACTCGAAGCGCGACCCGAAGTTGCTGCACGCACGCGCGCGCACACACACACACACACACATATGGAGTTGAAATTGGATTGGGAAGATTAGGATCTTCAGCCATTGAGGAAGAGGAGCAGCAGAAATTTCTGTATGTACGAAAATGAGAAATAGAAAGGTTGCTAAGGTTTATAATGATATATATATATATATATATATATATATATATATATAGTCAGAACAAAATAGAAAGAAATGGGCCCAATTGGTTTGAGTTTTTAACGATAATTGACCCGAAAATCCCTTTCGATTTCGGAACGGAAATGAGTCAACCCGTATATCAAAATATATGTTTTTGAATATTTTAAAATCGATGGAACAGGTTTCATGTCCAAATTCCATCCTATGAAGAAGTTATGCTAAAATCAAGTTATTTCAAATTGGTTTCAATTTCATTGATTTCTAGGCGTTTCAAGTCCGTTCGATCAAACGACAAGCCCGATCGATACGAAACTTGAAATCCTATAATAATTCATCGTTATGGACCCGGTGAAACTAGTTTCGTCGAAATCCGAATCAGTGGCAAAAATGACTATTTTTGCATTAATTAAATTAAATTAATATTTAATTGGTTAAATCACTTTTTCATTTCAATTTAATAATCCACAAATCTCATCATTTTGACTTCTTAGACAATTACGCTAATTTAAACAAACTTAGGCATCAATTTAAAATAAATAGATTTACCAATTACAGTGTTTCTTCAATTTTAATTAAAGTCAATTAATTCATAAGTAATTCCAAATGAGAATTGGTTTAGGACAAATTTCAACTCTTCTATTAAATCCATTATTACCCTATAAACATATTTAACATTTTTTTTACGTTTCATTACAATGATACTTCCAATTTCATCATTATTTGTGTTAACTATTTTATTTCCACTTATTGTGTAATAACTACTATAATTCAATTATATTGAAATTTGTCAATTTCACCCATTAATTGAGATTTTAAATCCAATTACTTAATCTACCTTGGTTCCGTCCTTTATTACATCAATTGTTACTTACATAATACCGGATTTATTCAATCACCAATTATTGGATTATTTCATTGATTTATTCTGTATTTACATTTGTTTTCATATATTCAATTTATAGCCTAATATAATATTTACACCCATTAATTGTAATTTCATTCAAATAGTTAATAAGCAACCTAGGTTAGCATTATTACATCTCATTTAAGTTATTATTTCATAAATGAAGTCACAATTTCTTTTTCTTTTTACAATATTAGATAACAAACATTTAACGAAATTTAACAATTAAATTACTAAAAATTTATGGGTCGTTACATAGATAGTCCTATTAATTTATGAGGGATAATCATTTTAAAGATTTTAGAGGGACTTCTAATACGTTGCTTTTAGATGAGATATCTAATAAATGGGTGGATGTGATATCCAATACATATGATTTATGGCTTTGTTTCATATTACGTAAAGACTAATCATTTTGGGTGCAGGAGCATAGTAAATGATTTGCATGTTTTATTTCGAATACTAATGAGGGAAAAACCTATTCCGCTAAGCGGCGTGGTCTCACTAGATATCTATTTATGATAAGAGATAATAAGGGATTATTCATACCAGATTTATTGTCTGACTCAAAAATTGTGTTTCTCCATAAACCTTCGGGTACTCAAAATTAATCTGAGTAGTTTGAGAGTGTGAGAATTTCAGGTTTTTGGATGAATAAGCTTCCGAAGACGTGCAAGATGCAATGTTAGCTATATAGGAGCTATTTGGTGTTTTCCACTGTGATGTACTATAAAGTTCATGTTTATTAGTTTTCTAATCATCATAAGGGGACATCTTCATATGTCACTCTTATCATCTTTCGTACATGTATATGTGATCTGAACATGGTTAATGTTTGGGATTATGTAATTAAATCTTAAATTGAAATTGATAAGAAATAAGAAATTCTATTTCGTAGAAGTTCAAAAAATTTCTTATTCTTGTGTGTCCGTGTTGCAAATAGTTTCAAGGTTCTGACTTTGGTCACTCAGAAATAACACCTCTAGATGACTGCAGCATCCGTAGCAGTTAATTTTGAGCCACAGCGTAAGCTGGATGTTATAAGTTGGTATCAGAGCATGGTTTATGTACTTAAAAGAAATTTAATCCTTAAAAGATTTTAAAGCACAAACTAATGAATCTAAAATATAGTTGGACTTGGATAAGCGTTAAAGTAAAGTATGTGTACTTTGCTATATATACGTAAGTATATATTCCCACTCTATTAGACCTTTCTTCTATATCTTACAAAGCTTGGATTTCAAATAGTTGGGAAGTAAGATATGGAGGCAGGAAATGGAAGAGTTAATCAAGGTGGAAGATGCACCGCAACAAGTGGAAATTTTCTACTCAATGCTAGGAGCAACCAGGGTCGACAGGCAAATGCAAAACCAGATGCAAATGCCAATGTTGGTGCTAAGATTCCACCGGTTGATATGAGGATAATGTATCAATTCTTCGTGAATATGATGCAAGATGGAGCAGCTGAGGAAGTGGATGTAGGGAATGCTGGAGGAGCTAATCCGGTGGCCCTAGTTGGTAATTATGTCAAGCTGAGCAGGGATTACGCTAGTCTTGGAGGAAAGTCGTTCTTAGGGTTGAGACTGCAGTAGGAGTGGAGAACTGGCTATTACATCGTGGAAGGATTTTTTTATATCTCATCTTGATGGATATGTAGAAGAGCAGACTTGCATTAAGGCAATTGCAGGGAGTATCATTGTTTTCTTGGAACATAGTTATCGTGGGAGAACCAGAGGAAGATCTGACTTGGATTGAATTTCAAAGGAGGTTCGAAGAAAGATTCTATTTGAGGTTCCCAAGTCAACATTGCTAAGGAAGTTTGCAGATTTACTCTAGGGGGAGAGATCGATGATTGAGTTTGCTACGGACTTTGATGAGCTGTCCCGTTACGGATATGCTACAATGGATACGGTCATTCGGAGGAATGATAAGTTTATTAGGGGGTTGAATGCTAAGATCGCCAGAGAAACCATGCTAAACCTCTAGAATTTGTGTCATATTATTGTCGAGATGGCTATTTGGAATGAAGAGGTGCTTTCTAATTTTGAAAAGGGGAAACCGGTTGAGATTCAAAATTTTCAGGGTAAGAAGTGGAGTTCTTTAAGAAGAAAGGTGCCAAGTCGGTGGTAGCAGCTAAGAAGAGCAAGGCTGCTATTGTCTGTTGCAAGTGTGTCAAGAAGGGGCACTATGATAATGAGTGTCGCTTGGGTGATGGAAGAGCAGCTGCAGCGAGGCCGAATGTGAAGTGCTACAACTGTGGCCAAATGGGGCATTATAAGGACAAGTGTCCCAAGGCTGCTAAGGCTGGAAAGGGAAAGGTCTTTGCAGTGTAACCATCATCCTCTAGACCCACGGCTGTTGAGAAAGTAAAAGCTGTGATGGAAGGTATACTTATGATTCATGGTACTCCGGTTAGGTACTATTTGATACCGATGCATCGCACTCATTTATATCTCGGTATTTGGTAGACTGCTTATGTCTAGAAGCTTTATACCTTATTCTTCTTTAAGGGTTGCGAATCCTATAGGAGGGTATGCAACTCTGGAAATAAGATATGACAATTTAGTACTTGATTGTTAGGTCATATGTTTGTATGCAGCTTATATGTTTTTGATTTCATGGGTTTCAGGATCATATTAGGTATGGATTGGTTAGATAGCTATGATGCTAGGATATTTTGCCAAGAAGGGAAAATATCATTGAGGCACCCTAATAGCCCTAACCGAGTTATTTACTCGATAAGGAGTTCGGACGAAAATGCTTATGGATTATTGGATGCCATGGGAACGGAAGCAGAGTTAAGCGGGTTTATGTTGCAAGAGAGTTTGCAGATGTGTTTGTATCAGTTTCAGGCTTGTCGTCGAAGAAAGCAATCGAATTTCAGATAGATCTCGTACTGGGAGCTAAACCCGTAAGTAGACCACTAGCAGGATGTCACTAACCGAGATGAAGGAATTGAAGGTGCAGCTAGTGGAATTGGAAGGAAAGAATTTCATCCGGCCAAGTAGTTCGCCTTGAGGCAGATGGGTCGTTAAGGATGTGTATCGACTATCGTATGTTGAACGAGAGGATGATCAAGAATAGGTATCCTTTACCGAGGATCAATGACTTACTCGATCAGTTGAGTGGAGCCCGAGTGTTTTCGCAGCTGGATTTGGCGATAGGTGTCAATCAGCTAAGAGTAGCAGAGGACAGTATTCCTTTGATGTGTTTAGGACCAGATACGGGTCTTAGGAGTGGTTGGTTATTCCATTCGGGCTTGTTAATGTGCCAGCTTTCTTCGTGGATTTGATGAACCGGGTTTTCTGAGAGCATTTGGATATGTTCGTGTTGATTTTTATTAATGACATTTGGTATATTCTAAGAATAAGAAGGATCATGCAGATCATCTTAGAATAGTGTTGGAGATGCTAAGGCGTCATCAGCTGAAGGTGAAGTTCTCATAGTGTCGTTTTTGGAAGAAGGAAGTGAAGTTCCTTGGTCTTGTAGTTTCCGAGGAAGGTTTAGCAGTTGATCCGGATAAGATCAAAGCTGTTGACAATTGGAAAAGACCAGAGACGGTAAGTGATAATTAGGAGTTTTCTTTGTCTTGCAGGTTACTACCAAAGGTTCATTAAGGATTTCTCATGGATAGCGGCATTCTTGACTATGCTAACCATGAAGGACATGAAGTTTGTTTGGTCTGAAAATTGTGAGGAGGCATTCCTTAGGTTGAAACATTTGTTAACCAATGCGTCCGTGTTAGTAGTTCCAGATGGGAATCAGGGGTTGGTAGTTTACACCGATGCATGTGGTACTAGGTGTTGTGCAAATGCAGAATGGAAAGTTTATTGTCTATGCATCTAGACAGCTTAGACCGCATGAAGTGAGATACCCGACTCATGATTTGAATTTGGCAGCGGTTATCTTTGCATTGAAGGTGTGAAAACAATATCTTTTAGGAGAAATGTTTGAGCTATTTACGGATCATAAGTATCTATGATATTTATTCTCTCAAAAGGAGTTGGACATGTGAAAATAGAGATGGCTGGAGTTTGTTGCAGCTTATGATTTTAGCATCGAGTATACACTAGGAAAAAGAAATACGATGGCGGATGCACTTAGCAGGAAACATCAGAATGTGGTGTTAGCTATGTTGGCAGAATGGAAAGACTTGGAGCGACAACATGAAGGACTGTACTTGGTAGACTAAAGATAGGATTCGGGCTACTTTTCCTGGGCTTTTTAGATGGTAAGTTCTATATATGGTTTATATAGAATTTGGCTAGTAGGATTTACTAGCTTTGCTTGTATGGGCCATATGCTTTTTGTTGTGTCCTTACAGGAATTTCAGGGACGAAGTTCTTTGTGAGGGGGAGGGGGAATATGTAATGCTCCTAAATTTTAATTAACATTATTCTAGATATTTAATTGGATAAATTAAGTAGAATAATGTGAATAATTAGGGAGATGAGTTTAATAAGTTCAATGGCCATGTCTTAATGAAGTAATTAAAATAAGACTTGACTAAATTAAGAAGGAGGAATTTCCTAAAGGGTAAACTTGGAAATGAGGATACATTTCTCAGTATAAAACTCTTCCTCCACTTTAGTAAACTTTTAATTTCTCATTCGTAAATCCTCACCTATATTTCATCCCTCCATTAAAAGCTCCAAAAAGAGGAATAAATTGAAGAAAATGCTAAGGAATTAAAGCTAGGAAATTATCTCTTCTCTAATCAACTAATCAAGGTGAATAATCATGTTGATCATCTCATTTATTTACGTTTGGATCGGTTATGGGTTATACCCGATTCATGTTTGTGATTTTGGTTAGGATATAACCATTTAAACGTTTGTTTAGATAAGACATAAGTGTTTAAATGTTAATGGGCTAATTAACACGTATTTATTCGGTTTTGGTTAAATTCCAAGTTGTTTTGATCTTCATATGCTTTGAAATTTTAATATGCTAAAGTATATTATTTACCATATTTTTGATTTTTGGGCATTTTTCCTTGGTGATTTACTAAGGTAATTAAATTATTTAAGCCTAAAGGCTAAACGGCAAAATTTCCTTCGAACTAGTCCATTCGAAGGGAAGACTACAATTCGAAAATTTAATTGGGGAAGAAAAATAGTGTTTTAAGAGGATGGTTAACTTTTGCATATTTTTACTATTTGGAAGTACACGAGAAGACTCCTCAGCCAATCAAAATTAGGCAAGCAAGATAAAACATCACTTCAGTAGGCCCAGTTCTGCCTTCGACTCCAACAAGCTCGCTTTTACCCTTTCTGTTTGTCCGTGAGATGATGATTTTGATGAAAACAACCTTATAATAGATTATAAAATATAAATACTAGCAGTATAATTTTAGATATATATGTATATGCAGGATTTAACCATGCAGGTAACAAGAATGAAGACTGTACAGTATAGAGATTTAAGATATCAAGATTGAAGACTTATGAGTATCAAGATTATCAAGAGTTAAAGAATTCACGTAATTTATTTTTTAATTCGAAAATTTGTAAAAACTCCTAGAAAAGCACTGGCATCTTAAAATCCAATTTATTCGTGGAATGGAATCCACTTCGAGCCTGTTAAAGGGATGGAACCCTAAGTAGGATGAAAGCTACAAAAAATCTAGTGGAACATTGTTTTGTATCCGTGAACTTTTTAATCAAAATGATTCTTCAAAATTATCTCTTGTTTTCAAAATGATCTCAAAACCTTCCTTTTAAAAGCATCAAAAACATCTATCCTGATTTCAAATACTTTTAGCCTCAAAATAATCTTTAATTTCAAAATCAAATTATTCTTGTTTTTAAACTATTTTTTACTTTGATTTTAAATATAAAATTATAAAAAAAATTGTATATATTATTTTATATATTTATTTATGCATTTTTAATAATATTCAAGTATATTTATAAAGTTTAAAATAGTTTTAATATAAGATAAAGGTTATTTTCAAAGAAAATCAAAACACCAAAAATCCCTTTGGGATGTCGACATACTCATGTACCCCATGTCGACATAGTGTCAGTTGAGTTCAAAATTTAAATTTCAAAAGAAGTGTCTATTTGTCATAACTCTTCACGAATGGACATGGTTGTTGTTCCTCTATAAATAAGGGTTGGTATCAACGAATTTTAATAGAGTTTTTTTGGTTTTTCACTCCTCTTATTCTTCCACATTTATATATACAAATTCTTATCATTACTCTGCCGAAATCAACATTGAATCTAACTAGATTATCTCTGGTTTGATTCTCTATCACTATCTCAATAATATCCTCAGTGCTATTTAGAGTTATAGGCTTTTTGTAATCAACTTAGCGGGAAAAAGTGTGATTGTGGCCTTGGAAATCAATCAAGCGAGATAAGGTGTGATTGTAGCCTTGGAAATCAATTGGGTGAACTTGTTGTCCGGGAAATCAAGTATCTCTACCCAGAGGATTGTGATTCTGGAGGGTGTACCTCGCTGTCTTGAAATCAAGGGTGTAATTGTAAAGATTGGTTTTAAAAGGAAATCCGTACTTGTGTGTGGGACTGGATGTAGGGTAACTCCGAACCAGTATAAAATCCGGTGTGTTCTTTCCTTTACTGTTTTTACTTTATATCTGCATATGTGTCTGAATATTGCATACATTTGTGTTTAAACTAACAAAAACTAAAAAGATTTAACAATTCTATAAAATACTATTTACTCCCATCTAGTGTTTATCCTTAGCCTTAAGATCCTTAATTCGCATTTCTCACATTTGGTATTAGAGCAAGGTTTTCAAAGTTTCATAATCTGATTTTTGAAAAAGTTTTAAAATGGCTATGTTTGAAATATTCAGATCATCATTGTCTTTTGAGTCTGCATATAATTAATGTTCAAATTCAATTTGTCTACCAAAATTCTTTGATGTGCATGAATCATGCTTTATGGCTATTGAGGAATCAATACCCAACGGAAAAATTATGCAGATCAAAAAGGACAAATGGATACTCGATAGTGGATGTTCTAGACACATGACCGGCAATCTAGATATGTTAAATGATATAATATACAAAGATGAAGGACTGGTTAACTTTGGAGACAATTCAAACGGATATGTGATTGGCATCGGCAAAGTCGGTAACTCTGAAACTCCTATTATTACTAAGTTTTGCTAGTTAAAAATTGAAACATAATCTGCTAAGCATAAGTCAACTTTACGATGAAGGATATAAAATTAAATTTGAAAAAGATGAATGTCACATTGAAGATAACAATTCAACCATAATATTTGAGGGAGTTAGGAAAAAGAATATTTATATTCTTAGTATGAAAGTTTCAAATGATAACTTATGTCTTTTAGCAAATACAAGTGACCCTTGGATTTGGCATAAGAGATTTGGGCATTTGAATTTCAAACTCTTATCTAGACTGTCAAGACATGATCTAGTAAGAGGTCTTCCTAAAATGAATTTTAAAGTAGATAGTCTATGCGATGCATGTCAATTAGAAAAACATAGAAAAAGTTTCTTTAAATTAAAATATATGATTTCAACTTCGAAACCTCTTGAATCACTTCACCTTGATTTATTTGGTCCATCTCAAATTCTGTCAATAAATCATAGTAAATATGTTTTTGTAATTGTAGACGATTATTCTAGCTTTACATGGATAATATTTTTGAAACATAAAAGTGATACTTTTGAATGTTTTGAGAACTTTACAAAAAGGATTCAAAATCAACTTTCTCTAAAAATTATAACCATTCATAGTGATCACGGTGGTGAATTTGAAAATGAAAAGTTTGAGGAATTCTGCAATAAAAAGGGAATAACTCACAAATTTTCATTTCTAGGAAATCCACAACAAAACGGAGTAGTAGAACATAAAAATAGGACGATTCAAGAGTGTGCGAGAACTATGCTTTCAGACAGTAAATTACCATGGAATTTTTGGGCAGAAGCAGTTGCTACCGCCTATTATATTTTAAATAGAATTTTAATTAGAATTTAACTAATAAGACTTCTTATGAACTTCTTCACTCAAAGAAACCTAAAGTATCTTATTCTATAATTTTTGGAAGTAAATGTTTTATTTTACATACTAAAGATAACTAAGATAAATTTGATCCTAAATCTGACGAAGGTATCTTTATCGGATATCCTAATAGAAGTAAAGCGTACAGAATATTTAATTTAAGAACTAACAACACCGAAGAAACAATGCATGTGTCATTCGATGAAAATTTCAAAATTTTTGAAGATACAAATGATGAAGATGATTTAATTACTCAAAATCAAGAGTCAACTAAAACTAATAATGAAATTAATCATCCTAATAAAAGGATTAAACTTTCGAAAGATCATCCTATTGAAAATATACTAGGAGATATGCAATCTGTAGTTAAAACTAGAAATCAACTAAGTCAAATGAGTAGTGTAGCTTTTATATCAACTATTGAACCAAAAAATCCAAACGAAGCATCAACTGATGATTCATGGATTTTGGCTATGCAAGAAGAACTAAATCAATTTACTAGAAATGAAGTTTGGGAACTTGTTCCTAGACCTGAGAATAAAACTATAATTGGAACTAAATGGGTTTATAAAAATAAAGTGAATGAACAAGGAGAGGTAGTTCGAAATAAAGCACATTTAGTCACTCAAGGTTTTTGTCAAGAAAAAGGAATAGATTTTGATGAAACCTTTGCTTCCGTAGCAGGATTAGAAGCCATTTGGATTCTACTTGCTTTCGCAAATCATAATAATTTCAAATTATACCAAATGGATGTTAAAATTGCCTTTTTAAATGGATTTGTAAAAGAAGAAGTATATGTTGAACAACCACCACTTTTTGAAAATGAAAAAATACCTAATCATGTTTACAAACCTAAGAAAGCTTTATATGGTATAAAACAAGCTCCTAGAGCCTGGTATGATAGACTAAGATCTTATTTATTACAATCAAATTTTGAAATTGGTAAAGTAGATAATACTCCTTTTATTAAAAGAAATGAAAACGATATTCAACTAGTACAAGTCTACGTAGATGATATCATTTTTGGATCAATTTATTTTGAAATGAATAAAGAATTTTCTGAAATAATGACAAAAGTGTTTGAGATGAGTCATATGGGTGAATTAAACTTCTTTTTAGGATTACAAATAAAACAATTAGATAATGGTATCTTTATTAGTCAAGAGAAATATGCTAAAGACCTAATTAATAAATTTGGTTTGACTAGTACGAGTGGAAAACCCATCACATGGCAACCAATGAGTACCTTAGTAAAGAAGATCTCTCGAAAGATGTAGATCAAAAGTTATATAGAGGAATGATTGGATCACTACTCTATATTGCTGCTAGTAGACCTGATATCATGCATAGAGTTTGTCTCTGTGCAAGATATCAATCCCAACCTAAAGAGACCCACTTAAAAGCCGTAAAACGTATCATAAGATATGTTAAACACAATTCTGATTACTTATTTTACCCTAAAAATGATTCCTTTGACTTAATATCTTACTATGATGCTGGTTGTAAATCAGACCGAAAGAGTGCAAGTGGAACTTGTCACTTTTTAGGGCATTCTCTGATTTCCTGGTTTAGTAAAAAGCGAAACACAGTTTCTTTATCAACAACTGAAGCAGAATATATTTCCGCCGCTTTGGCTTGTTCTCAAGTAAATATATGCAACAAACTTTAAAAGATTATGGTTTAAACTTTTAAAAACCACCAATTTATTGTGATAATACTAGTGCGATAAATTTATCCAAAAGTACTACTCAACATGCTCGAACCAAAAATATTGATATAAGACATCATTTTCTCAAAGAATATAAATAAGGAAGTAATTACTCTAGATTATATCAATTCTGAGAATCAAATTGCTGATATCTTAACAAAACCATTAAATGAATCTATATTTACTAAATTAAGAAGAGAATTAGGTATTTGTCCGATAACTGAAATATAAAATATAAATAAACAAAGTATAATTAAAATTAATTCAAATAAATTAAATAGGCAAAAATTCAAGAACCATGTCGACATACCCCTCTGCCCTATGTCGATATACAACGTTTTTAAACTTTTGAAATTTTTCCCACTAAAATTCAAATAATTGGTTATATATTCTTCACATTTTCGAAATTTTATTCATCCTTTCTGTTATCTCTCTGTTCTTTTCTCTGAAATCAAATAATCAATGGCCTCCTCTTCTAAATCAAACATAAAATCAACCCTTTTCGTTCCACTCTCCTACATCTGGTCCATTTCAACATACTACTCTCGCTCGTGTAACTAAAATGGAGGATTCTTTAAGGGATGCACTTCAGTTAAGGACTGAAATTCAAGTAATGCAACTTCAAATGGTCAAGGAACAAGAGAGGAAAGGAAAAATCCTTAGGAATTTGCAAAAATATCTAATGGACAATCATGCTAACCCAATCTTGATTGACGAAGACTCTTCAGGAGATCAAGAACAAGAGGCCAGGGAAGAAGAAGAAGAACCCATGGAAGAAGCGCATACGGAAGATGACGACAAGGTCGTTTGTGTTGGTGAAGTGTGTTTTGACAAGAATGAGAATCTTGTCGAACAACGTGGAAATTTCTGTTTCCACTATCCAAACTGTTCGATTCATAGATCTCCTATGTTCAAACAAAACATTAGTTTCTTCTCGTTCTTTACCATTGTTGTATGTTCCTTCTTATGTTTCCCACGGAAATGTAAATATAACTATATGATTAATAAATAAATTGTGTTCTTATATGTGTTCTTCCCTATTAATAAATATAACTATATGGTAATTATATACTTAGAATAGTTAGTAGTTTAGGATTAGGTTTATTATTAGATCTAAGTGTTGATTATTTATGATAACACTATCATTATAATCACATATCATAGAGTATTATATTTAAGGGGAGTTTGATAGTTTGGTGTTATATAGTTTAGAGTTAGTTTTTTGTTGATGACAAAGGGGGAGAATTATAAAATATGGTAGTTGGGCATAGATTAAGGGGGAGTTATTAGGATAGAAGTAATATTTTATAAACAAAGATTGTCATCATCAAAAAGGGGGAGATTGTTAGTCTGTGAGATGATGCTTTTGATGACAACAACCTAAGAATAGATTATAAAATATAAATACTAACAGTATCAGTTTAGATATGTTTGTATATGCAGGATTTAACCATGCAGGTAACAAGAATGAAGACTGTACAGTATAGAGATTCAAGATATCAAGATTGAAGACTTATGAGTATCAAGATTATCAAGAGTTCAAGAATTCAAGTAATTTATTTTTTAATTAGAAAATTTGTTAAAACTCCTAGAAAAGCACCGGCATCTTAAAATCCAAATTATTCGTGGAATGGATTCCACTTCGAGCCTGTTAAAGGGATGGAACCCTAAGTAGGATGGAACCTACGAAAAATCTAGTGGAACATTGTTTTGTATCCGCTAACTTTTTTAAAATGATTTTTCAAAATTATATCTTGTTTTCAAAATGATTTCAAAACCTTCCTTTTAAAAGCATCAAAAATATTTATCCTGATTTCAAATACTTTTAGCCTCAAAATAATCTTTAATTTCAAAATCAAATTATTCTTGTTTTTAAACTATTTTTTACTTAGATTTTAAATATAAAATTATAATAAAATTTTGTATATATTATTATACATATATTTACTTATGCATTTTTAATAATAGTCAAGTATGTTTATAAAGTTTAAAATAGTTTTAATATAAGATAAAGGTTATTTTCAAAGAAAATCAAAATGTTAAAAATCCCTTTGGGATGTCAACATACTCATGTACCCCATGTCGACATGATGTCAATTGAGTTCAAAATTTAAATTTCAAAAGAAGTGTCTATTCGTCATAACTCTTCATGAATGGACATGGCTGTTGTTCCTCTATAAAAAGGGGTTGGTTTCAACGAATTTTAACAGAGTTTTTCTGGTTTTTCACTCCTCTTCTTCTTCCACATTTCTATGTACAAATTTTTATCATTACTCTGCCGAAATCAACATTGAATCTAACTAGATCATCTCTGGTTTGATTCTTTCACTATCTCAACAAGATCCTCAGTGCTATTCAGAGTTATAGGCTTTTTTTAATCAACTTAGTGAGAAAAGGTGTGATTGTGGCCTTGGAAATCAATCAAGCAGGATAAGGTGTGATTGTAGCCTTGGAAATCAATTGGGTGAACTTGTTTCCTGGGAAATCAAGTATCTTTACCCAGAGGATTGTGATTCTGGAAGGTGTACCTCGTTGCCTTGAAATCGAGGGTGTGATTGTAAAGATTGTTTTTGAAAGGAAATCCGTACTTGTGTGCGGGACTGGATGTAGGGTAACTCCGAACCAGTATAAAATCTGGTGTGTTCTTTCCTTTACTGTTTTAACTTTATATTTGCATCTGTGTTTGATTCTGTGATCATATGTATGTCTGAATATTGCATACATTTGTGTTTAAATTAACAAAAACTTAAAAGATTTAACAATTCTCTAAAACACTATTCACCCTCCCTCTAGTGTTTATCCTTAGCCTTAAGATCCTTAATGCGCATTTCTTACACTTTCATTCAAGACAGAAGGTAAACAATTACCCTCCGCCTAAATCAAAAGATAGGCACAATGTCAAAAGGAAGAGGGGAAAAGGGATGGGGATGCTTCTTCCTTTGCTTTCGAATTTCTTTCAAATAGAATCATAATTTCTTTCGAATGGAAACATATTTTCTTTCTAATAAATTAAAGTGGGAGGCTTCGACTCTATCATTTTATAATAGACTAAATTTTTTATATATTCAAGAAGGGGTTTCGAATGGGATCTATGAAAGTTTAAAACTTTAAGAGAATTGTTTTAAAATGCTTTCTAAAAAGGTGTTTTGATCCTTTCGAAAAAGTGTCGAAAGGATTCCTTCGGCAAAGCCGAAGGGAAAGAAGAGGTAGAAGAAAGGGATACATTTGAGCCTCCCATTGTTTTTGAAGTAAATTTTTTAATACCTCTCAACAAAGTCGAAGGGTAAACCATCCGATAAGGTCGGAAGTATACTTTCGAAGGGTTGTTTCCAATGCCAACCTTTATTGTTTTTGAATGGTTTCGAAAGGTTTGATTTCGAAAGGTTTTAAAGGGATTACCTTCAATGATTTCGAAAGGTTTTAAGTTTTAATGATTTTGAAAGGTTTTGAGTTTCATTGCTTTCGAAAGGTTTATAAATGGTTTTATAATGGGGGATACCCTAGGCTTTCGACAAGGTCAAAAGGTAGAACCTTTCGACTAGGTCGAAAAGAAACCTCCCGACAAGGTCGACAGGTATAACCTTCCGACAAGGTCGAAAGGTATGATTTTGTGATGCTTTCAAAAGCAAGGCTTCTAAAGGGGCTAACTTTGGAGGGTTATTTGCTTTCGAATGGGGGTTCATCCAAAGGGTTGTAAAAGGATGTTTTTAGCCATTTTTCGTGGGTAAAATTTTGCTATTCGAAGGGGCTACTTCGAAGGGTTATAGCATAAAATACCTATCTTTGTTTGAATATGTAAGGGGGTTCCTTGATTAAATTGAATGTTATAAAACCTTGTAGACATCAGAGTGAGTTTAATGTTCTCGATACATAGTTTAGCATTACAAACAAAAATATGCTTTCGAAAATATACATTGGGGCTATCAATGTGTTTCTATTTAACTTAACCTAATTGGGGCTATCAATGGAAATGGATTAAACAGGTGGTACACCTAAGGAAAATAAGGAAACATGGGGATCATGAATTTTTAATAAATAATCTTGTGGATTTTGATATTTTAAATTGACCAAGTGTTGGATTTAACCTAGGAAAACCATGAAATGTGCGGCGGACAGCCCATGTCAAATTTTTGAAGTAAAGAATGTTTTGCCAGAGGTAGTTAGCCTCGAGATTTGGCACCCAACGGTTCATAGTCAACTTAGGTGTGACGACCCGCCTTTCTATCCACAGAAAGACGTATCATCAATAAGAAAAGAAAGAGATAGAAATAGAAAAGATAGAAAGAAAGAATAGCAACATCAGAATCTCACAGCGGATGGAACAAATATAATACATCACATAACTATTACATAGTTTTACATATATCAGAGTTACACAACATCATACAACAAGACAGTCATATATATCTGTCATTACATACATCCCAAAATACAACATACATTAACTAATACAGCGGAACTAGATAGATAGATATGTCTGGACTCCTGCTCCAAGCTTCTCCAGAACTCAACAATCCAAAACCTATTACTTGGTTACTCATAAAAATTTGAGTACCCAAGAGTTTATGAAAAAAAGGAATAAACTACGGGTCAGACATGGGTCTGGTGTGAGTAAACGGTTTAAAGTTGTTTAACTTTGAAAACATTTGAAAATAAAGGTATCACGTAAGACTTCTCACACATAAACACGGGTAAGTTTTTACCTTACGCTAACCAAAACATTTTATAGGAAATCCAGTGATATTATAATAGTGTCTAGGGTTTTCAAGTAAAATACAGTAATAGCTGAAATGCTTCCATCTCACATTCCAATATAGTTGGGCACAATCAAAACGTACGGCGCTTATTGGAGATTGGGTTCCATACAATTGCAGGGCTGCTGGGGTACCGCCCTTCACAATACGGGGCCTAGATCACCGTACCGAGGATCACTTCCGACCCCCTACAACACAAGGCCGGAACCATCCCTTACTGAACAGTCCTGAACAAGATAACCCCGCGGTTGTAGCTAGCAACCGCCCACACAGCCGAATAAAAAGGGACATCTAGACAAGGGTATATCTCATCCTGCTTGGGTGCTACCCACCTAACCTTGCTGCACATCCCCTGTTTCAGCCATTCCCGGTTGATGAGGCTTGAGGCTGCGATTACCTTTATAGAACATATCTCTTAGAATGCTCATCATCCACCTGACGATGTTCTAAAAGCATTCAATCCATACAAGTTCGTTCCGGGTTCGAACGAAACTGAAGGCATTATCTCATTACACTCATTTTGGAATCACCCTCAGAGTTAACGACAATAACCCTTACACTCTGAAACACCATCTCGATCTTCACTTGGAGATGTCACGACCTATCGTTTAATTTGGATCGATGTGGTTTTCGGATAATCATAACTGACACCCGATCCCAGTCTCATCAAAATCCAAACGCCATTTTAAAGGTCAAGTTGTTTAATTGTTTAAACAATTTAATTCAACATTTTGAATTCACATAGCATTTATCACAGATAAATCATATACAACATCATAGACATATCCATAATATATCACAGCGTATCATAGAATATTACCAAATAGATATCACAAATCTAGATATCCTATTTATACAATCGTCCATAAACAAGCATCTTTAATCCTTATTGTAATTAATTGAATTTAAATTAATTACTTAAGAATTAATCCCTTGATCATGCTTCATAAATCATTAATTAGTAAATTATTCCATTTCATATCATTTAATTAATCACTTCTTAATCAATTTATTTAAACTTAATTAGTTACCCCTTAATTATTAATTAATAACATTAATTATTAATTAATAAAACTTAATTTCAAATTAATTAATCCTTAATTATTTAGTTAATTAAATACTAATTATAAATTAATTAACTTTAGTTATCTAATTAACAATTCTTAATTACAAATTACTTAAACACTTAATTATTAATTAACCAATCTTTAATTACAAATTGATAAATCATTCTTAATTACCTTCCAAAACAATTAATTAAATAATCATTCATCTTAATTAACATTTTAAAAATCTTCCCTGAACTTTGAAATCAAATTATTGCTAACTTAAAAAGCTTTAAATGTTAATTAAATTTTAAAACTTATCTAATATTAACTACTTAGTTAAAGAATTAATTGGATTTTGAAAACATTCTTAAGTATTTACTTCGTTAATTAAAACTTAAAATAAATTTCTTAACTTAAAATAGTCAAACATTAATTACTTCATTCATACCAAAATTTGTTTAACATCATTAACTTAAATTCATTAGGCTTAACCTTTTTAAAAACAAAACCCGAGAATACCTCCAATTTTGCACGAGTAGACACTCGCGTTCCCTTCCATTTTCCCCGAGTCCATCTCTCGTTCCTCACATACGTTTCTTCTTCTTCCACTTTTGTTTTTCCAGTTAAGTTTAAGTTTAAGTTTAAACTACGAGATCAAGTAAACACGCTCACTCACTCGAGTTCCAACCTGAAACAATCCACCATTTTCTCGAGTATCAACTCAGGTCGCTCACCACCCAAAAGCTTCAGACACCATATCGATATCGTGCACGTGCGTGGCGCTTCGCAGGTATTCTGACGAACCACGCATCCTTTGGCAAGCGTACGATCACTACAATCGAGAACAAAAATCAATTCGATGCCAAAAGTACCAGATCGAAATTTTGCCTTTTGCTCGAATTCTCGAACCCTGAGTCCACCCAGTAAATTGCCTCGCCTCACTCACACCTTCCACCAAAGGCGATATAACTCCGGCCTCACCACGTCAACCCCCTATACTAACATCCCCTTGAGTTTCGAGAAGCTCGATCAACCGGAGGAGATGAACTCATCTCGTTTCCTGACCACAACAAACTCAAGCCATTAACCCTAATCTGGCCTCGTCCCGTCAATTCTTGCAATAGAAAATTTATTCAACAATTTTCCTGATATCATTAATCAACAAGCTAGCTTCAAACAAAAATTCAACAACCAGAATTTGTTCGATCACCAGAAATTGGTAAAAAGGTATTTTCTGATCAACTAAGAACTTCTCGTTGAATACTTAACTAAAAATTACCATTTTTGTTTTAAAAATCTTATTTTGCAGTGAGGATTTAAGTTATGAAATTGAATTAGCATTTTAAAACACTCGAATTCAACATATAATTATATGTTGTACTGTAAAACAAGTTTCCCAGTTGATATACTTCACTAACAGGTTGAAAATAAATTTTAAAAGCTTGATTTATGTTTAAACAACCTATTTTGTTTTAAACTCAAAGCCTAAAAATGGCTAGATGAAAATATTTTGGATTTTGAATAACTTCTTAACTCAGTAAAAAAAACAGAGAAGAATTAGAACAACTCATATAGATATACAAAGTTACATTCAACAATACAAATGCAAGCGCAATATTGTTCATGAATCACATACACAAATTAAATTATACTTAAGTCTTTAAAAAATTATGTTTGCTCACCTGAAAAGATTTTTGAACAAAGAGCAATACTTTTTTGAAAAAAAGGTGCAGTTTTGATCTTCCTGTTTTGTTCAGCAAATTAGATTTGAGTTTATAAAATGATGATGCTTCTTATTTTATTTTTTTGGTTTTGCTACGTTATTGAACGAACTGGAATAGATGTATATATAAAGAAAACAGTTTTGTACAGGGGAGGTATTTACTGGTGTATTCTTTCTTTGGTCAGATTTTTTTTATTTTCTTTGACTAACAATTTTTTTTTATGAAATTGAAATGATTTCTAAATATTTGAAATGACTTTATTTGTCTTGAGAAGATAGCATTTATGTAATTGTTTCCTTCTTTGTTTACAAACTTATCCTATTGGATTTTGTATATAGATATTTTGTTTTATTATCTTCTTGTTTTGCATAATTTACATACATATCTACATGTATTTCAAAAGTACATATATCTCTAGAATTATCTGATATGTTTTACTTTATGTTTCATGTAACCATATAATTTAACCTATATATTTATTTATATTCCTAACATAAATCCCTAGTTTTTATTTCTATTTAAAGTTTAACTATCAAATACTATATTTATATTCATATATTTTATAATTATATTTTATACATATATTTAATATTGATAGGATTAATTTTATTTTAAGCATTATTATCCATATATATATATATATATATATTTGTACCAAATGTTAATAAGGTAGAGCCTTTAATTTAATTGAATAAGATAGATTTTATTGTAAATATTTTTGAAAGATTTCATTTTAAATTTTCAAATCATAGTTTCCTACACAATACACACATATCTATAAATAACTGGTAAATGGCCAAAGGTTCTATTCATTTTTGAAATGATAGGTTTGTAATTTATGTAATTAGATTAAGTACTATTAAAATAATATTGCCGAAATCCCGGGCCATCACATTCCCCCCATCTAAAAGAATTTCGTCCCCTAAATTTAAAACAAAAGATAATTCAAAAGCTTTTATATCAACAATCCAAGCATACATATCATCCATACATTAGCAAACAATCAAACAGTTTATCCTAACAAACATTACTAGTTATTCAGACACAAATCTGAATAGGCTTTCCTAAAACTATCTAGAGTTTCCCAGGTACAATCTCTAGGATCTTCGCTCCACTGCACTTTGATGGGCTTCACTACTTTGCTCCTGAGTTGCCTCTCGGCTTGATCGACAATCTGAACAGGGTTCCTGACCATAGTCAAATTTGGCTCGACCTCCAAATTTTCCTGGACTACTAGTTTTACAACCAGTGATGGATCATGAATAAATTTCCTTAGATGTGATACATGAAATACATTATGTTAACGCTAAAATTTAAACGCTAACACCCCGGCATATGAAGTGAGATCGTGAAAGCACCACCCGATAGCTCGGGAACAGATTATAAACAGATAGTAGTGAAAAAACAGTAAACAGCAGCAATTTTATAGTGGTTCGGCTTAAGAGATAGCCTACGTCCACTTTGAATATCTTTATTGACGATTTGATTACAAGTCAATGCAGTTACACTTTGATTACAACACACTCTGAGTTTCAAGTAACTTAGAACAAGTAGCCAAAACTTCAATGTCGATCCAAATCTTTGAACACATGTTCGAAATGTTTGATTTCTTCGTGAAGTTCCTTGAAGATGTTGAAGTAGTTCAGAATGCAGCAGAGTAACGGCGCTTGAAAATGAATGAGCAAAAAAGTCCTCCTCTAGTTGGAACTAGGGTCGTATTTATAGGCATTTTTCGGAGTTAGGTCGTAGGTCGTGACCGACCTAAGTTAGGTCGTAGGTCGTGACTGACCTAAGATGCACTGGCTTCTCTTTCACAAGAACACGCATGCTGGTTTGCACAAGTCCTAAGTCGTGAGCGACCTATCATAGGTCGTAGGTCGCAAGCTTTTTCCTGAAGATGGTTGAATAGCATTGCACTTAACTCTGGAACGAGCTAGTAAGCAGTAGGTCATGGTCGACTTAACAGATCAGGGTATAAGTGAAGCGGCATAGGGATTTTATTTCATCTGCTTAGGTCGCAAGCGACCTACTATAGGTCGTTAAGTCGTTATCCTTTTTAAGTCGCTCCATACTTTAGATTGGTACATATCTTTAGGTCGTGTTGAACATTAGGTCGTTCCACCTTTAGGTCGTAAGGTCGCTAAGACAATTATGTTATTAGGTCGTTGAGGCTATTAGGTCGTCGAGTCCTCTTAGGTCGTAACTTTCTGTTAGGTCGCGGAGCTTCTTAGGTCGCGGCCTCCTTTAGGTCGCGAAACATATTTAGTTCGTTCTCCTTTTTAGGTCGAGCCATTTTTAGGTCGTGGAGTCTTCTTAGGTCGTTATAACCTTTAGGTCGCCGCTATTTTTTAGGTCGTGGCTTCCTTAGGTCGCGACTACTTCTAGGTTGCTTCATTAGTTAGGTCGCTAGCAGTGGGGAGTTAACATTTGCCCCTCGAAGTATGTGACCAAGTTATAGGTCGCGTGCTTCGATCTCATTAACTCGTGCTCTGGAGGGCCGTTAGGTCGTAGACGACTTAGAGAGAGGATTAGGTCGCATGCTGTCGATTCGTGTTCCACTGTCCCTGAATATAAATACCATAGGTCGCTCCTTCCCTTCTTCATTTGCTTCAGCATCTATTCTACCATTAACAAGCTTTTGAACTTCTCGAGGGCGATTCCGATCAGCTCAATATTCATTCCTTTCCATCATCAGATTGCGTAAGTGAATTCTATCAACATTCGACCACATCTATCATCAAACCGCGGATATTCCACCTGTCGTTCTTAATACATGTCCGTATGCTGCGTTTTCCCATAAGTCACGAGTCGATTAACCTTTTGATTGAGTTACCGTGGTGATTCTTGTGAATATGGCAATACATCAGATGTACGGTGGATTTGAGACGATTTGGGTTGGATTCTTGGGTAATTCGTGACGATGTAGGAGGAAGATGGCGAATTATGGTGTTTCGAACTAATTGGCTTGCAAATTTGGAAGAGACGAGGAGGGTTCTGATGGGTTAATGGGTTAATGGATTCATAGCTACACGGGTAATGGAGGAGATGATGCGGCAGCGTGTGAGTGGAGGATCGACCTTAGGGCTGTCTGCTTGAACACTAACCATGCGACCTAACTTCTTAGGATCTAACTTTGTAATGACCTAAGTTCTTGCGGCATTGCTTTTAGGTCGCGGCCGACCTTAGACTTGAATTCTTGTGGCACAGAAGTTAGGTCGCTGCCGACCTAGTACTTGGATGGTTTGCACATGAACTTTGAACTGAACGACCTAACAGCTTAGCAACTTATCACCTTTGAATGACTACATAGGGACTTAACACATCAACGACCTATCTTTTGCGACATAAGCTTTAGGTCGCGGCCGAGTTATGACGTGAACAGATTTGCATTGAGCGACTTAAGTTAACCCCGACCTAGGTTAGGGCACCAGACGACCTAGGACTTGACAAATTTGCACATGAATTCCAGGCAGCACGACTTAACAAATTAACGACCTAACTCCTTTGCGGCATAGGCTTTAGGTCATGGCCGAGCTAGGACTTGAACAAATCTGCATTGCTTTGAACTCCTTTAACTTGCACGGTGCGACCTAATATAGCCTTGACCTATGCTAAGTTGCAGGGGACAGTCTGGACGACCTATGACTTGTAAAATTTTGAGAGAATTTGATTGAACTGCTTGGACTTGAATCATTTGAAATTCATTGCATTTCTTTGCAGATTGCTCTAACTTTTAATTTAACAACCTGTTTAAACATAACATTTGCAGAAAAGTGGGACGAATATACTGTCACTGACCGCCCACATCGAATGACAGATTAGTCGATAAAGAATAATCAACTTGAATAAATTGTGTGAGTGAAGTGCTGTGAATCAACCGACTCAAATGAAGTGTTAAAGCAAAGCTAAAATTTTGTTTGAATTAACACAGCACTCGAGTTTTAAATTAACAAATCCTGAAATCTCACAATCAAACAGTTGTCAATTAGCTTAATTTCAGTTATTTTGCTTGTTATTTTTATTAGTTTTGCACAACACTTCACACTTTTAGGTAACGTGCACCTTCACATCTGAACATCCAGTTGCTTGTATAGAATGATGTCTCAACAAGAAGAGATGATAGAACACGTCGAAGGGGCTCCTCCGATTGCTATTCCACTAGAGAACCCTCCGGAAAGAACTCCTACCCTTCTGAAACAGCGGGTGCTTAATCAATTATGCGTTCAATTTGGCATTGCCGAGGCAGAAGTTTTACTCCCTGGACCAAATGATTTTGCTGATAGACCGCCTTCCGGTTTTGTTGCCATTAATCGTCAAATGTGCTTAAGTGGAGTAATTCCTCCCTTTAATGAATTTCTTCAACAAATCCTTCTTCGACTGACGATTTCTCCTTTCCAACTGCATCCCAATGGCTATGCCATTTTGATGGGATTGTGCGTTCTATTCAGGAGAACTCTTGACCGTCTTCCGAGTTTTGAGGAAATCTGTTACCTGTGCACTTTCGCGAAGAACAAGGACCACCCTTCGATTGTACTTGTAAGAGGTGCGAGGAACCGTAAACTAATTTTGGATTTGCCGGAGAGTGCACATGGTTTTTTGAATCAATTCTTCTATATTCGTTGCCCCGCAGGATTTTACGCAGACTGGAGAATAGGAAATGAGATCTTTTTTCCCTTCTTTCTTCAATTCCATTCTAAGTTTTTCATGGTTCGTATTGCTAGATGCTGATTCCATTCCTTATTTTTACAGCACTTCCTCCTCCTTCTAGAGATTCCAGTCATAAACCAGTCTTTGAAAGGCTAAGCATTGTGGCTGCTGAAGAGAGGAGCGCAAAATTTCTATTGACAGATGAACTCCTTCATCGGTTTGAGCTTTTACATTCTTCTCGTTCTACTCAACTTCATGAAGTTCCGACTGAAGTTCCCGATTCTCCGATGAAAATTCCTGATGCCCCGGTCCCTACTAAAGAGCACATGCAGGGAGGAACCTCTATAGAAACTTCACTAGTAAAGTGTTCAATTCCGAAGGATGTTGCGGGGCCGTCTGACAAGTCTGTACTTGCACCAGTTATCGAAGAGGAAGAACCTCCACGATCTTCCGAAAAATCTACTAACGAAGGAGTCAAGAAAGCAAGTCCCAAAAAACATGATGGTGATGATGTTTTCGAGGGGTTGAGTGATTTAATTGTGACTTCTCAAGAACTTTTCAAAGATGATGTTTCCAAAACTATCTCTTCTGTAATCGAGGCGACATCTTCTCTACAACAAATGTCAACTCCTCCTACTCAAGTTATCACTACCTCTATTCCACAGAGTGGTTTGTAACTCGATACGTGTAGTTTACACGTTACACGACACTTAGGATTTTTCATCACTTCTACGCACTTATCTTCTTGTACTTTAAAGATTTCTAAAGCTTATTATTTTTATTCCAGATTCTCCTATGGGGCGCACCGGCTCGTACTATGATGATTTCCAGCGCTACGGGAGGCGTAGCCAGTATGATTATAGGCGTTACCTCCCTTCTTACAGAGAATCCGATGAAGAGAGGGCCATCAGGAAAGCAGACGAGAGACGAGCATATGAAGAACGTCACCGAAGAGAACAAGAAAAACATGACCCTCCCCACAGAGATGATGATACCCAAAAAAGAAAGACTCACGATGAGAGAGGTAAAGGACACATGGAAGATTCTTCTAGCAAGCGGGCTAAACTTACTGAAGAAACAATGCCGACAGTTTCTCAAAACGTTCCTGCTCAATCCCCTGCCCCCGTTCGTTCCGACATTCAAACAATCATCAACCGGCCCGCATACCAAGTTGGGCAAGGTCCTCCCACTCTTCAAATTCGATTCCCTCAGTGGTGCCTGAGAGGGGTTCGATTTGATCTCGACTTGGTTCCTCTCGACAAATCGGCTATGCTGCGAAATCTTGATTCTGTCAGGACCGATATTGAAAGAATGTCGAACTGGCAAAAACTTGTCGACGAGCTTCAGAGGGTTAACCGAGCCAATCTCGAGGCCATGCTCACAATGGAGAACGATAAGGCTGAGTGGCAGAAGACTCTCGAACATCGTGACGCCGAAATGAGAAGTATTGCTTCCTATAATGAAAAGCTGGAAGCGGAAGTAGAAAAGCTTAAGGAAGAATTAGCTACTTCATCTACTTTCCATTCTCAAAAGGAGAGCATGCTTCAGCAACAAGTACGAGATGCGCATGCCAGTCAAAGGGCAGTCGAAGATAAGCTTACACACCAGGAGAAGGTCATAGAAGAATATCGCGCTGAAACTTTACAGCTGCGAGAACAGGCCGGCTCTCAAAGCTTGGAGATAGAGATGCTAAAAGCTCGACTTGCTATGGCCGAAAAGGAGCGTGACGAGGCTGTTGCTGGTAAACTCGCGGCCGAAGAGGCCCATCAAGCAACCAAAGCTGACATTAGCTCCACATTATTTGATTTCTATCTGCATAGCATTTTGGGACGTGGCAGCCTTGCCTTTCTAGGCCCTAAATATGAAATTACATTAGCTGAAGTCTGGGAGGCAGCACTCGATATGCTAGGTGGTAAAGGTGCTGGCTACGCTGAGACAGCTCTTGAAGAGCATTATCTCGATGATGATGCCCGCGCCGCTCTTGCCAAGGGAAAAGAGCAACTCGCCAAGGTACGGGCCGGAATGGCGGAAGGGGAACGTTTTGAGAAAGAAATACCACCTACCACTTCTGAACGTCCTTTAGTTTCTTCCGAAGTGGACATTACAGGTTCCAGTGCTCATTCGCTGCCTCCTACAAGAACCGGGGTAATCACCCCTACTGATGATGAGGCTTTGGAGGATATCGGGGCTCAGAATTATGAGATTGAACTAACGAAGCAAACATCTTCAGGTAATTTTGATATTGGTCCGATTCAGGTGGATCGCTTGCTTACTCCTCAAAAGTTTGATGAGCTTCTCGATTACTTCTTGAATCTCGACGAACCCATATCTCCCTTCTTTCGGGGAGATACTAATATTTTTAATTTCTCTTCTTCTGCAGTTGAAACACCAAGTGCTGTGCAGACTTCACTTCCTCCGGTTATCCCTCCTCCGTCTCTTCAGGTGACTCCTCCTTCTGCTTCACAACCCGGGTCACAAGAGGAACAGATTGAGGCTCTTCATGGCTTGGATGACCCTATCGCTTCGCAAGAGCAGAAGGACGAGGGACTTGAAGGAGGCGAGATCTCTCCGGAGCGGACTCCCTCTGATGATGTAGTTTTGTCCGCTCTTGTTACTCCAGGGAGTGAGTCTTCTTCGAAGAGAAGAAAGAAGCACGGAACATCGAAGAGGAGGGGAAAGATAATCATCACTACTGAAGAGGAACCGGAAGTTGCACCGGTTGCACCTCCCTCTCCTTCTTCCCTTATGCCTATAGATAGACCTGAAAAACTAATCATTCGGCCAGGCAAAGGGTCCAAAGGTGGTAAGAAGAAGTGAAGAGTCGGACTTCGGGCTTTTTGACTCCTTTTTTGTGTAATGGTCGGATGTTGTGCAGGCACCGGCCCCTGCTTTTTTTTATTTTGAAACCTGTATCTGCAATTGAATAAAATGATCCTTTATTTGTACAGACTCTTGTTTGAATTTGAGAATGCATTTATTATTCATTTTTGCACAAGTTTATTTATATGATATTGCGGTGAGCTTGTGGTATGTTGTTTGAGCGTACTTTACCGATGTAGCTATACCATTTTGTATGTAACTATACCATGTTGCCCCCATACCATAAGTTTGCTGCAATATTTTATACTTTGAGGGGACTCGCACTCTTATTTTCTGAAGAATAATTACTTCATTCTTGAAGAAATTTTTCGTAGAGTACAACTTCCTTCATATAAGTTTTTACGCTTTGTCCTTCGAAGAAATCACTTTTTTCTTTTGCTTAAGTACGCATTTTGCCAAGTGAATTCTTCTATGTGGTAAAGCAGGCCTCTGAAGAGTACTTTAACTTTCTTCCTTTTTTTTTTTGAGGAAGGTTATTTTCTAGAATAGGTAAATCACTCTTCCTTTGAAAGTTAAAGTATACCCTTGATGAGGATACATATTTATTTTATTTTTTATTTTTATTTTTTTTTCTTGAGGTAGAAATTTGTACTTCTGAGGAGGGATTTCTCACGTTTCAACACTTGGAAGTTTTATTTCAATCTTGGTGAAACGTGTACCTCCAAAGAATTGCGCCTTCGAAGAAAGCCTTTTCACGTTTCAACACTTGGAAGTTTTATTTCAATCTCGGTGAAACGTGGGCTTCCGAAGAAGTCTTTCTTTTTGATTGTGTCCCCGGGAGGGGGTTGTACCTCTGAGGAGGGATTTTTCACGTTTCAACACTTGGAAGTTTTATTTCAATCTTGGCGAGACGTGTACCTCCAAAGAGTTGTGCCTTTGAAGAAAGCCTTTTCACGTTTCAACACTTGGAAGTTTTATTTCAATCTCGGTGAAACGTGGGCTTCCAGAAAGGTCTTTATTTTGTTTTGCATTTCAACTTTGGTGAAGTGAAATTCCGAAGAGCGGCTGTTACACTTCAACTCCTGGTGAAATGTGCCTCCGAAGAGGTCTTTATTTTATTTGCATTTCAACTCTGGTGAAGTGAAATTCCGAAGAGCGGCTGTTACACTTCAACTCCTGGTGAAATGTGCCTCCGAAGAGGTCTTTATTTTGTTTGCATTTCAACTCTGGTGAAGTGAAATTCCGAAGAGCGGCTGTTACACTTCAACTCCTGGTGAAATGTGCCTCAAAGAGGGTTTTCATCGCCTGGAAGTTACTCTCTCATGGTTGGAGGGTCATGACTCCTCCAATCTTTTTTGTTGAGTAGAGAACTTTCTTTTTTGTGGCGTATGACCCATTAGAGGTCTTTATCCTCCGAAGAGTTGTGCCTCCGAAGAGGATTTGTGCTGCCGATGATGGCTTTGGTTGTTCCCTTGTCCACTTGCTTATGCTTTTTCAGTGATCCTCTTTTTTTTATACAAGTGACTTGTTTAATCCAAGGAAATGTACTTCATTGCCAGGCAAGTTCGTGAGAACGAGCATCAGCTTCTTAATTGGATGTTTGTTTGTTCAAACGATCTCAATTTATTAGCAAAGGCCCGTTTCTGTCGAAATCATAGGCTGTTCAATTGAAGTACTTCCTATCCAGGATTTGAATTTGGAGCTTTTGTGACTTGAAATTTGGCGAGAATCACTGGGTCTTATTATGTGCAAGTTTCACTTCCATTGTCTGCAAGAATTTAAATCGACATTTCAGCAATACATTCTATGTACTTTTTATATCGAAAATAAAGCAAACATGTAATAATAATAAGGAACACAAGATTTATAGTGGTTCGGCCAGGAAATTGGGCCTACATCCACTTTATATTTTTTCATTATTTACTTGCATCAGTTTTACAATTGCCTTCAATTACAAGAATCATACATTCATAATTCTTTTTACAATATTTCAACAAAATTTTCAAGTAAAATATGGACGCAAATGGTTGCTGTTCCATGCCCTTGGAATTTGATCTCCTTCAACAGTGGTGAGTTTGAATGTGCCGTCAAGAAGCTTCTGACCTATGACATATGGTCCTTCCCAATTTGGCCCAAACACACCTGTCGCTGTCATAATTCTCTTCAGGACTAGGTCTCCAATCTCAAAGCTGCGTTGGCGAACTTTGGAATTGAAATGTCTGGCTATTCTTTGCTGATGAGCTGCAATTCTGAGATTAGCCTCATCTCTTTTTTCATCAAGGAGATCTAGCGCTTCAAGCTGTAGCTTTTCGTTTTCTGCTTGATTGAAATGGATTCTTCTGTGTGAAGGAACCTCTATTTCTACCGGAATCATTGCCTCTGACCCGTATGCCAATGAAAACGGGGTGTGCCCAGTCGCAGTTTTGTGAGTGGTTCTGTATGGCCATAGTGCCAGTGGTAGCTTATCAACCCAACCACCTTTTGCTCTTTCAAGTTGCTTCTTGATGGTTGACTTAATAATTTTGTTCACGGCTTCCACTTGCCCGTTTGCCTGCGGATGAGCCACTGCTGAAAAGCTTTTCCGGATTTTGAATTGCTTGCAAAAATCTTGGAATTCTTCACTTTCAAACTGAGTACTGTTGTCTGTAATTATTTTTTGAGGCACACCGTATCTGCAAATGATGTTTTTAGTCACAAAACTTATCATCTTCTTTGAGGTGATAGTAGCCAGTGGTTCAGCTTCTGCCCACTTAGTAAAATAATCTACAGCAACAATGGCATATTTAATTCCAGATTTGGCAGTTGGTAACGGTCCTACAAGGTCTATTCCCCATATTGCAAACAGCCATGGACTGACCATCTGTGTGAGTTCAGTGGAAGGAGCTCTAGGAATTTTGGCGAATCTTTGACATCTGTCACATTTTCGGGAATACTCTGCTGCATCTCGATTAATTTCTGGCCAAAAATATCCGTATCGGAGAATTTTCTTTGCTAATGTTTGGCCACCTGAATGATCACCACATTCTCCTCCGTGTACCTCCGCTAGGATTGCTTTGGACTCTTCCCTGGATACACATCGAAGTAATGGCATTGAGAATCCCCGTCTGTACAACCGGCCATCCTGGATTATATATCGAGAGGCTTTTCTCAGTAGCTTTTGTCATTCTTTTGAGTTCCCTGGTAAAGATCCATTGAGCAGATATTCTGTTATCGGAGTCATCCATGATTCTTGCTCTTGAGACATGCTCATGATCCAATCAATATCCATCTTATCAATGCTAGGAGTCGACAGGACCTCCACTGGAGTTAATCCCAGAAATTGGGCTTCGCCTGTGCTAGAATACTTTGCGAGAGAATCTGCTTTCATGTTTTCTTCTCGAGGAATGTGACTTATCATGTAATGATCGAAATCACCCAGGAGCTCCCAAGCCTTTGACAAGTAGGCGGGCAGATTCCCCCCTTTTGCTTGGAATTCCTTTTTGACTTGGCATACAATAAGCTGAGAATCGCTAAATATCTGTAACGCTCGGATGTTTAATTCTTCAGCAATCCTTAAGCCAGCGATAAGGGCTTCGTATTCTGCTTCATTGTTTGTTGAAGGAAATTCCAATCTTAGTGCATAGCATAATGATCGGCCTTCAGGGGTCTCAAGTACAACTCCGGCTCCAGAACAGTAGTCGTTTCTCGCACCATCGACATATAACTTCCATTGGATTGGGGAATCGTCGACTGTTTCCTCCTCACCGTTACCCTTATCTGTGAATTCTGCAATGAAATCTGCTAAAGCTTGTCCATTGATTGCTTTTCGGGGATGATAAGTGATGTCATACTGACTGAGTTCAATATTCCACTTTAGAAGACGACCCGAAGTCTCAGGGCGAAACAGGACTTGCTTCAAAGGTTGATCAGTGAGGACTCTGATAGGATGAGCTTGAAAATATTGCCTCAACTTCCTAGATGCAATTAGTAGGCAATAGGCGAGTTTTTCCAACTTAGAGTAATTCATCTCTGCCCCAGTGAGTCTTTTGCTGATATAGTAAACTGGATGTTGAATCCTTTTGTCTTCTCGTATCAGCGCTGCACTTAAAGCATGAGATGATACTGCCAAGTATATAAGAAGATCCTCGCCATCGCCAGGTCTAGAAACTATTGGAGGCGTTTCCATATGGCGAATCAATTCATCAAAGGCTTTTTGGCATTCGGGAGTCCAATCGAAGTTTTTCTTTCCTTTCTTTAGGGCGTCAAAGAATGGGATGCATTTATCTGTGGCTTTGGAAATGAACCAACTCAAGGCGGCGACTTTTCCATTGAGACTTTGCAATTCCTTCTTTGTTCTAGGAGCTTTGACTTCTTTCAATGCAGTAATTTGAGCTGGACTGGCCTCAATGCCCCTAGCGCTCACGATGAAGCCTAAAAACTTGCCGGATTCCACTCCAAATGAACATTTTAAAGGATTGAGCTTCATTCTGTATTTCCAGAGGACCGCGAACATGTCTGCTAAGTGTTCTATGTGATCCACTGCTTTCTTAGACTTTACTAACATGTCATCGACGTAGACTTCCATAGTCTTGCCCAGTTGCAGTTTGAACATAGCATTAACGAGTCTTTGGTATGTTGCCCCTGCATTCTTCAACCCGAAGGGCATAACTCTGTAGCAGTAAAGACCAGTGTCGGTGATAAAGCTCGTATCCTCCTGATCCGGCTCATGCATCATGATCTGGTTATATCCGGAGTAAGCATCCATAAAAGATAACAATTCGTGTCCCGCTGTTCCGTCTACCAATTGGTCGATTCTGGGTAATGGGAAGCAGTCTTTGGGGCAGGCCTTGTTTAGATCTGATAAATCGATGCATACTCTCCATTTTCCGTTGGCTTTCTTAACCAGCACTGGATTTGAAACCCAATTCAGATAGGTAGATTCCTTGATAAAATTATTCTCCATTAGTCGATCAACTTCTTCTTTTAATGCTGCCGACCTTTCTGGACCTTGAGTTCTCCTCTTTTGTTTCACAAGTGTAAATTTTGGATCAATATTTAGAGCATGCACTGCAACTTCTGGGGATATTCCGCACATATCGGCATGAGTCCAAGCAAAAACATCCAGATTTGCCTTTAAAAAAGATATTAAGATATTCTGAATTGACACATTAAGTTGTGAACCCACATTCAACACCTTGTTTGGGTCCTTTGGGTCAACAAGTATTGGTATTGTCGTTTCCACTGGTACCACTCTATTTTCCCCTGCACTGACTTTTTTAGGGTCCATCTCTTTCCTTGCTCCGCTGTGCTCGCCAGTGCAGGGTCCGCCCTGTAATTGCTACAAGGCTGGTTCTTTGATGCGGACTGGGGCTGCCACATTCTTTCCCATTTCTCTTTTTCTGGTTTCTCGTAGCTCTGTCAGATAACACTCTCGCCCAGCATTTTGATCCCCTTTTATAACTCCTACTCCATTGTCTGTAGGGAATTTAATGGTGAGGCACCACAGGGCAAGAACAGCTTTGAACGCTGCCAGAGTTGGACGACCAAGGAAAGCATTGTAAGCAGAAAATTCGTCGACAATCACAAAAGTTTGCTTGCGGACCATTTTTCTCTCTCCTTCTCCAAGTTCCACAAACAAATCAATGGTTCCTACCGGCTGTTTTGGCTCCCTAGTGAAGCCAGCGATTTTATGCGATGAAGCTTGCACATCAGCCATAGGGATCCTCATTTGGTCGAATGTTTTCTTGAAGAGGATATTGCAGGATGCGCCACAATCAATGAGAACTCTTCTGACAATAGCTGGCCCGATACTAGCCGAGATGACTAAGGGATCCAAGGTAGGAGCTTCAATACCTGCGGAATCCCTAGCTTTGAATACAATATCATCATCAAGAGTTCTTTGTTGCTTCAAGGGCGTAGCACCTTCCAAAACGAATACATCTTCCTCGGTCGGTACATACTTTAAAGCTCGGGTATACCTTTCCATCTCACCCCAGCTTCTGCCCGCTGGGTGAGGTCCTCCTGTAATGACATTGATAATGGGCCTTCCAGATTCATGCCCTGAAGCCTTCTCAATCGTTCTAGGCTGATGAGTAGGAGCCTGTTGCCCCTGACTAGATGAAGCAGGATTGTTGCTATTCTTTTTCACAAATTGCTGCAGTTTGTTTTCCCTTAGCAACTCTTCAATCAGATTTTTCAACTGTCGGCATTCGTCGGTTTCGTGACCGGGTTGATTATGGAAGCGGCAGAACTTCCCACTCTGTATAGCCTTTTTCCCGGTCCTTAGAGGAGGAGGTTTAGGAAAGTCAATAGAATCTTTAGTGGCAAGGTAGATACGCTCCGGCATATCTGATAAAGGAGTATATTCTGATGGCTTGAAGGATCGGGGCTTCTTCAGATTACTCTGCTTCTTCCCATTGTTATTTTCCCTTTTTTGCCCTACAGATTCATTCTTGCGTGGAACAACAGTGTTATCTTCGGCTTTTTCCAACACTGCCTTTACTGGTATGGGACGGCTTTCTAAGCGTATGAATTCATCTGCTTTTTTATAGAACTTTTCAAGGGAATTTGGTTCCTTCATGTTTAGCCATTTCCCAAACTCGCTCGACTTGTCAATACCCTTCATCAGATAAGTCAATATCATTCGCGGTTCTGCATTTCCACCTCAGCTAGCGCTATATTAAAGCGGTTTAAGAAAGATCTGATAGTCTCCCCTGGATTCTGCTCCAAACTTGACAGTGACATGATATCCTTGGCTTTTGAGGCGTATAGTCTGAACTGCTCCTTGAACTTACGGGTTAAGTTAGAAAACTGATCGATAGATCGGACTGGAAGTTTGGTGAACCAAAGCAGAGCTACACCTTCGAGATACACAGGAAAATATCGGCACTTTATTTCATCAGAGGCTCTGGCACCTGTCATGTGCCAATCATACTTGTATAAGAATTCGTTCGGATCACTCGTCCCCCTGTAAGCTGGAATGGTTGGTGGGACAAACTTCCTTGGGAATTCAGCCTTTAAGATTTTCTCAGTAAAAGGAGTTTTACTTGGGGCGAAACCCCATTCTTTCTCGTCTTCCACCCTCTGCATACTCTCTTTCATAATTTGTCGGACCATTCCAGAAAGATACTCCTCATCATGTCGAGTTCTAGATCCACCAACCTCTGGAAGTATTTGTTCAAAGGGGCTAGCAGCCCTTTCAGGAGCATTTCTTTCTTCAGCATCACGAATGTTGCCAGCAAAATTCCTTTCATTATCCGCCGGTTGACGGTTTGCCCCAAGCAAATCGTTCAACCTATTCAGAATTAGGGCATTCTGGGCATTCTGAGCCTCGAATTGTGCATTTTGGGCATTTATCTGTTGGTTCAGCCCTAAGATTGCAGCATCCAGCTCTGCCTTTGTAACTCCGACAGCTGGAGTGGCTTGATTCGATATAGGGAAAGCGGAGGTTCCCTCTTGAATATTCCCAGATCTGACAGATCTACTTTTCCTTCCAGGAGCCATAATCTCGGATAGACTTCTGGTTTTCAAGGAAATTCTCTCTACAAACCTCTGTGAAGCAATGATGATAACTCTCCTGAGTTCAACTCTCAGTGAAAGCACCAAAAATGTTAACGCTAAAATTTAAACGCTAACACCCCGGCATATGAAGTGAGATCGTGAAAGCACCACCCGATAGCTCGGGAACAGATTATAAACAGATAGTAGTGAAAACAGTAAACAACAGCAATTTTATAGTGGTTCGGCTTAAGAGATAGCCTACGTCCACTTTGAATATCTTTATTGACGATTTGATTACAAGTCAATGTAGTTACACTTTGATTACAACACACTCTGAGTTTCAAGTAACTTAGAACAAGTAGCCAAAACTTCAATGTCGATCCAAATCTTTGAACACATGTTTGAAATGTTTGATTTCTTCGTGAAGTTCCTTGAAGATGTTGAAGTAGTTCAGAATGCAGCAGAGTAACGGTGCTTGAAAATGAATGAGCAAAAAAGTCCTCCTCTAGTTGGAACTAGGGTCGTATTTATAGGCATTTTTCGGAGTTAGGTCGTAGGTCGTGACCGACCTAAGTTAGGTCGTAGGTCGTGACTGACCTAAGATGCGCTGGCTTCTCTTTCACAAGAACACGCATGCTGGTTTGCACAAGTCCTAGGTCATGAGCGACCTATCATAGGTCGTAGGTCGTAAGCTTTTTCCTGAAGATGGTTGAATAGCATTGCACTTAACTCTGGAACGAGCTAGTAAGCAGTAGGTCATGGTCGACTTAACAGATCAGGGTATAAGTGAAGCGGCATAGGGATTTTATTTCATCTGCTTAGGTCGCAAGCGACCTACTATAGGTCGTTAAGTCGTTATCCTTTTTAAGTCGCTCCATACTTTAGATTGGTACATATCTTTAGGTCGTGTTGAACATTAGGTCGTTCCACCTTTAGGTCGTAAGGTCGCTAAGACAATTATGTTATTAGGTCGTTGAGGCTATTAGGTCGTCGAGTCCTCTTAGGTCGTAACTTTCTGTTAGGTCGCGGAGCTTCTTAGGTCGCGGCCTCCTTTAGGTCGCGAAACATATTTAGGTCGTTCTCCTTTTTAGGTCGAGCCATTTTTAGGTCGTGGAGTCTTCTTAGGTCGTTATAACCTTTAGGTCGCCGCTATTTTTTAGGTCGTGGCTTCCTTAGGTCGCGACTACTTCTAGGTTGCTTCATTAGTTAGGTCGCTAGCAGTGGGGAGTTAACACATTATGAATTCCAGACATCCATTCTGGCAATTCAATTCTGTAAGCTACCGCACCAATCCTTTCCTGCACTCGGAATTGTCCAATATATCTCGGGGAAAGTTTTTCTGTCTTTTCGAATCTAATAGCTCCTTTGATTGGGGAAACTTTGACAAAGACAAAATCACCAATCTCGAATTCCGATTGTCTTCGCCTTTTATCTGCGTACTTCTTTTGATGATCCTGAGCAGCTCTCATCCTTCTCTTGATAAGCTCAACTTTAGCAAAAGCTTCACAAATCAAATCTGGTCCAAGCACAAGATGATCTCTCGACTCTATCCAACAGGATGGGGATCTATACGGTCTTCCATGTAAAGCTTCATAAGGTGCCATTTAAATACTCGCCTGGTAACTGTTATTGTAGGAGAATTCTACTAGATGAAGATGGTCTTCCAACGATCCACCAAAATCCAATACACAAGCTCGCAGCATATCCTCTAGAATTCGGTTCAGCCTCTCCGTCTGTCCATCTGTCTGAGGATGATAGGCTATACTCAATCTCAAACTCGTTCCCGTAGCTGATTGCAGAGCCTTCTAGAATTTGCTGGTGAAGATAGGATCACGATCACTTACTATGCTAACATGAACACTATGCAATCTAACTATCTCTCTCAAGAAAATCTCTGCTAGAGAAGTTGCAGTACGAGTTTCCTTAACCGGGTTAAAATGGGCGCTTTTAGCTAAACGGTCCATAATAACCCATATACCTTCGTTTCCTTTCTTGTTTCTAGGCAAGCCGTCGATGAAATCCATCGAAATCATCTCCCATTTCCATTCTGGAACTTCCAAAGGCTGCAACAAACCTGCAGACTTCTGCTGATCTCCTTTAACTTGCTGGTAGATAGCACAACTATTGAAAAAAGAAGCTACATCCCTCTTCATGCTCGGCCACCAGAAAACTCTTCTCATATCTTTATACATCTTAGATATTCCTGGGTGGATATTCAGTTTGGAACGATGACACTCAGATAAGACTTCTTGCCTTAATCCATCTATATTAGGTACACACAAACGACCATTAATCCTCAAAGCACCTTGATCATCCACCCTGAAATCCGAATATCGACCATCCTTGGTTCCAAGAATCAGTTCCTCAAAAGATCTATCCTCTATTTGTTTGCTTATGATTCTTTCCTGGAGAGACGGAACAACTTCCAAAAGTGACAGAACTGCATTCCTGCTAAGTGCATCAGCCACAACATTCGCCTTTCCCGGGGCATACAGAATATCCAAATCATATGATGCCAGAAACTCGACCCATCGCTGCTGCCTCAGATTAAGAACCTTTTGAGAGAAAAGATATTTCAACGGTTTGTGGTCCATGAATAACTCGAACTTCTCTTCCAAGAGATAGTGCCTCTAGATCTTCAAAGCAAAAACAATGGCTAACAACTCAAGATCATGCGTAGCATAGTTCCTTTCATGTGGCTTTAATTGCCGACTCGCATACGCAATTACTCTTCCATTCCGCATCAAAACTGATCCCAGTCCAACTATACAGGCATCTGTATAAACTTCAAATTTGCTCTTCCCATCCGGAATAGCTAGCACAGGTGCACTTTTCAGCCTCGACTTCAACTCTTGGAAAGCTTTTTCACACTGGGATGTCCATTTAACTTAGCTCCTTTCCTCGTCAACTTAGTTAGGTGCGAAGAAATCTTGGAATAGTCCTTGATAAACTTCATGTAATAGCCAGCTAATCTCAGAAAACTACGAACTTCAGTCGGTGTCTGCGGCTGCTTCCACTCCAGAATAGTCTCAACCTTCGCTGGGTCTACAGAAACACTTCACCAGAAACAATGTGCCCTAAAAATTTGGCTTCCGATTTCCAAAAATGGCACTTAGAGAATTTCGCCTTCAAAACATGCCTCCTCAGTGTCTCCAACACTATTCTCAAATGATGCTTGTGCTCTTCTTCAGACTTAGAATAGACCAGAATATCATCGATGAACACCAAAATGAACTTATTCAATACATCTCGAAAGACTCGGTTCATCAGATCGACAAAGTAAGCAGGAGCGTTGGTTAACCCGTAAGGCATAACCAACCACTTATAGAAACAATTTGGTCCCCTAAATGCAGTTAAAGGGATACTGTCCTCAACTATCCTTAACTGATGGAAACCTAAAGCTAAATCCACTTGTGAAAAGACAGAAGCTCCATGCAGCTGGTCCAAAAGATCATCAATACGAGGAAGAGAATACTTATTTCGAATGGTCACATTGTTCAATTCTATATAGTCTACACAGAACCTTAGCGATCCATCCGACTTAGTGACAAACACCGCAGTAGAACCCCAACAAGAAAAGCTGGGCCTAATCAATCCCTTCTCCAAAAGATCCTATGTCTGCTTAACTAACTTCTCCCTTTCCCTAGGAGCCATTCTCCTACTAGGCTGAATCACTGGTACCGCTCCTGGAACCAAATTAATGCGAAACTCTATCTCTCGGTGCGGAGGTAAACATTTGACTTCCTCGAATACATCAGGAAAATCTTGGACCACATCGATGTCTTCAACCTTCTCTTGAGAAGTCTCAACTCCATGTAAAAGACTACTCAAGTGAATTCCAGAATTATCACACGCCACTCTAGCAATCCTACCCTGATCGATTTCCAACGAAACTGTTCTCTCATCACAATTCAGGATAGCCTTATACTTATCGAGCCAATCCATCCCCAATATAAGATCAAACCCTTTAAAATTTAACACATAAGGGTCATAAGAAAAACTATGGGACGGATAGAAAATCCTCAAATCTATACAGATCATATGTGATTTGGTTACCCCTCCTAGAGGATTAGATACAAAGATAGGACAGCCTACAGTACTAGGGGTAAGAAAGAACTTCTCTACAGATTCCAGAGAAATAAAACTCAAAGAAGCACCCGAATCAAACAAAACTTTAATATATTTTCCATCTAAAAGTAATGTACCTTCCAATACTCCCTTGCCTTTAGATGAGGTAGATGGTGCACCCTCCAAAGAAAATACCTTATTCTGCTAAGCTTTATGAAGTAGCGGGCAATCCTTGATCATATGACCTGGTTGGTGACAATTGAAGCATAGAGATCTCTGAACCAAAGCCGAACCCAGTCCACTCTGATGCGACTGCTGCCGCTGTTGCTGAAATCCTTTCCTGGGACACTTATTTGCCAAGTGACCTTCTTGTTGACATATATAGCATTTGCGAGGTCCGTTATTGCTTCCAGTCTTCTTCTTGTTCTGCTTCCTCCAATTGGGATCGAACTTCCTCTTATTTGGATTAGCAAAATTCCCTCCCGATGCTGCTACTGGTGCCACTGATCTCTTGTTCATCAAATCCTCATATCTCAGAGCCATATCAGTTAACTCCACAAAAGATCCTTTCAAATGCACCGACATCTTCTCATGAAATTCTGGCCTCAATCCTTGCACAAACATTTCGTTCTTTTTCAAGGGAGTGTCTATAAACCCTAGTCCATAGCAAGAAAGTTCATTGAATTTTGTCTTATACTCAGCTATAGTCATGCTTCCCTGCTTTAAATTCAGAAAATACCGGTACATACGAGGTTTCCCTGCCGTTGGCATGAATTTCTCCTCAAATAACTCTTTAAATCTTTCCCAAGAAATGTCGTCCTCAGAGATATTTGCTACCGCTGCATCCCACCAGGCTGCAGCGCCTTCCTGTAATTGCCATGAAGCCATTTCCCTTTTTCGCTCATCAGACAACTTCATACTCTTAAAGATCCACTCGCAAGAGCGTAGCCAATCTTAAACCTCAATTATAGTCTCTGACCCTTTAATGGTTTACCTCCAAGGTTGGTGAAGTCCTTGCATAAAGCGGCAAAGCTAACCTGAGGTGTTACTGGATCTACAGCCTAACTAGCAGTTTGACTTCGTCCATTATCAGTCGAGGTACCGCCCCTACCTCTACCTCTCCTTTCAGAAATCATGTTGGCCACCTGAACAGGTAACTCAACAAATTTAGATAGGTATACAGTTATATAAAAATACAAATACGCACTCTCAAGATAGATATTATTCCATAGCCTAGGTATTATCTCAACTTATGCTTTGATACCAACTGTGACGACCCGCCTTTCTATCCACAGAAAGATGTATCATTAATAAGAAAAGAACGAGATAGAAATAGAAAAGATAGATAGAAAGAAAGAATAACAACATCAGAATCTCACAACGGACTGAACAAAATATAATACATCACAAAACTATTACATAGTTTTACATATATCAGAGTTACACAACATCATAAAACAAGACAGGCATATATATATATATATATATATATATGTATATATCTGTCATTACATACATCCCAAAATACAACATACATTAACTAACACAGCGGAACTAGATAGATAGATACATCTGGACTCCTGCTCCAAGCTTCTCCAAAACTCAACAATCCAAAACCTATCACTTGGCTACTCATAAAAATTTGAGTATCCAAGAGTTTATGAAAAACAGAAATAAACTCGGGTCAGACATGGGTCTGGTGTGAGTAAATGGTTTAAAGTTGTTTAACTTTGAAAACATTTGAAAATAAAGGTATCACGTAAGACTTCCCACACATAAACATGGGCAAGTTTTCACCTTACGCTAACTAAAACATTTTACAGGAAATCCAATGATATTATAATAGTGTCTAGGGTTTTCAAGTAAAATACAGAATTAGCTGAAATGCTTACATCTCACATTCCAACATAGTTGGGCACAATCAAAACGTACGACGCTCATTGGAGATTGGATTCCATACAATGGCAGGGCTGCTGGGGTACCGCCCGTCAAAGTACGGGGCCTAGATCACCGTACCAAGGATCACTCCCGACCCCCTACAACACAAGGCCAGAACCATTCCTTATTGAACAGTCCCAAACAAGATAACCCCGCGGTTGTAGCTAGCAATCACCCACACAGCCGAATAAAAAGGGATATCTAGATAGGGTTATATCTCGTCCTGCTTGGGTGCTACCCACCTAACCTTGCTGCACATCCCCTGTTTTAGCCATTCTCGGTTGGTGAGGCTTGAGGTTGCAATTACCTTTATAGAACATATTTCTTAGAATGCTCATCGTCCACCTGATGATGTTCTGAAAGCATTCAATTCATACAAGTTCGTTCCAGGTTCGAACGAAACCGAAGGCATTATCTCGTTACACTCATTTTGGAATCACCCTCAGAGTTAACGACAATAACCTTTGCACTCTGAAACACCATCTCGATCTTCACTTGGAGATGTCACGACTAATCGTTTAATTTGGATCGATGTGGTTTTCGGATAATCATAACTAACACCCGATCCCGGTCTCATCGAAATCCAAACGCCATTTTAAAGGTTAAATTGTTTAATAGTTTAAACAATTTAATTCAACATTTTGAATTCACATAGCATTTATCACAGATAAATCATACACAACATCACAGATATATCCAGAATATTACCAAATAGATATCACAAATCTAGATATCCTACTTATACAATCATCCATAAGCATGCATCTTTAATCCTTATTGTAATTATTCAATTTAAATTAATTACTTGAGAATTAATCCCTTGATCCTGCTTCATAAATCATTAATTGGTAAATTATTCCATTTTGTATCATTTAATTAATTACTTCTTAATCAATTTATTAAACCTTAATTACTTAATTAATTACCCCTTAATTATTTATTAATAACCTTAATTATTAATTAATAAAAATTAGTTTTAAATTAATTAATCCTTAATTATTTATTTAATTAACTACTAATTATAAATTAATTAACTTTAATTATCTAATTAACAATTATTAATTACTTAAACACTTAATTATTAATTAACCAATCTTTAATTACAAATTGATAAATGATTCTTAATTACCTCCCAAAACAATTAATTAAATAATCATTCATCTTAATTAACATTTTAAAAATCTTCCTTAAACTTTGAAATCAAATATTACTAACTTAAAAAGCTTTATATGTTAATTAAATTTTAAAACTTATCTTATATTAACTACTTAGTTAAAGTATTAATTGGATTTTAAAAACATTCTAAAGTATTTACTTAGTTAATTAAAACTTAAAATAAATTTCTTAACTTAAAATAGTCAAACATTAATTACTTCATTAATACCATAATTTGTTTAACATCATTAACTTAAATTCATTAAGCTTAACCTTTTTGAAAACAAAACCCGAGAATGCCCCCAGTTTTACTCGAGTAGACACTCGCGTTCCCTTCCATTTTCCCCGAGTCCATCTCTCGTTCCTCACATATGTTTCTTCTTCTTCTAGTTTTGTTTTTCCAGTTAAGTTTAAGTTTAAGTTTAAGTTTAAACTACGAGATCAAGTAAACACGCTCACTCACTTGGGTTCCAACCCAAAGCAATCCACCATTTTCTCGAGTATCAACTCAAGTCGCTCACCACCCAAAAGCTTTTGACACCATATCGATATCGTGCACGTGCACGGCGCTTCGTCGACACTTCGATGAACCACGCATCCTTCGGCAAGTCGCGTACGATCACTACAATCGAGAACAAAAGTCAATTCGATACCAAAATTACCAGATCGAAATTTTGCCTTTTGCTCGAATTCCCGAACCCTGACTCCACCCAGTTAATTGCCTCGCCTCACTCACACCGGCCACCAGAGGCGATACAACTCCGACCTCACCACATCAACCCCCTATACTACCATCCTCTTGAGTTTCGAGAAGCTCGGTCAACCAGAGGAGATGAACTCATCTCGTTTCCCGACCACAACAAACTCGAGTCTTTAACCCTAATCTGGCCACATCCCATCAATTATTGCAATAGAAAATTTATTCAACAATTTTCCTGATATCATTAATCAACAAGCTAGCTTCAAACAAAAATTCAATAACCAAAATTTGTTCGACCACCAAAAATTCGTAAAAATGTATTTTCTGATCAACTAAGAACTGCTCGTTGAATACTTAACTAAAAATTACCATTTTTGTTTTAAAAATCTTATTTTGCAGTGAGGATTGAAGTTATGAAATTGAATTAGCATTTTAAAACACTCGAATTTAACATATAATTATATGTTGTAGTGTAAAACAAGTTTCCCAGTTGATATACTTCACTAACAGGTTGAAAACAAATTTTAAAAGCTTGATTTATGTTTAAACAGCCTATTTTGTTTTAAACTCAAAGCCTAAAAATGGCTAGATGAAAATATTTTGGATTTTGAAAAACTTCTTAACCCAGAAAAAAAACAGAGAAGAATCAGAACAACTCGTATAGATATACAAAGTTATATTCAACAATACATATGCAAGCACAATGTTGTTCATGAATCACATACACAAATTAAATTATACTTAAGTCTTTAAAAAATTATGTTTACTCGCCTGAAAAGATTTTTGAACAGAGAGCAATACTGTTTTGAAAAAAAGTGCAGTTTTGATCTTCCTGTTTTGTTCAGCAGATTGGATTTGAGTTTATAAAATGATGATGCTTCTTATTTTCTTTTCTGGTTTTGCTATGTTATTAAACGAACTGGAATAGATGTATATATAAAGAAAACAGTTTTGTATAGGGGAGGTATTTTCTGGTGTATTCTTTCTTTGGTCAGATTTTTTTTCTTTTCTGACTAACAAGATTTTGGGAAGATAGCATTTAATGTAATTATTTCCTTCTATGTTTACAAACTTATCCTATTAGATTTTGTATATAGATATTTTGTTTTATTATCTTCTTGTTTGCATAATTCACATACATATCTACATGTATTTTAAATGTACATATATCTCTAGAATTATCTGATATGTTTTACTTTATGTTTCATGTAACTATATAATTTAACCTATATATTTATTTCTATTCCTAACATAAATCCTTAGTTTTTATTTCTATTTAAAGTTTAACTATCAAATACTTTATTTATATTCATATATTTTTATAATTATATTTTATACTTATATTTATTATTGATAGGATTAATTTTATTTTAAACATTATTATCCATATATTTATTTATACCAAAATGTTAATAAGGTAGAGCCTTTAATTTAATTATATAAGATAGATTTTATTGTAATTATTTTTGAAAGATTTTATTTTAAATTTTCAAATCATAGTTTCCTACACAATACACACATATATCACTACAACAAAAGTTGTTATTGGTTGCATTTCTTAGTGGCGTTTAATGTTATATGCAACAATTGATCATTTTAAAATATAAAAATCAATAATGAAATGCAACTAATTGACTCCCGCCAACATTTCACTAAAATTTTGCTGGAATTTTATGCGGCCGCTCATATCTCTTTTTACCCTTAACATTTTCATCGTCCTTCTCAAACGATAATGGAGACCCCAAAAAAAAATTCAAAAACTCTGAATCTCTCTCATCCTTTTTTTATCTTCAGATCCGCACTTTTTTGGTCAGGATTTCGAACACGCTAGCAACCTCGAAAGAAAATAGTGGATGTTAAAACGATGAGCTCTGCTAATTTACCCAACAATGGCGACACTAGCACGCCCCAATTCGAACGCCGCAGTCTCAAGAGGCTACAATTTTGCTTCCACTTGGGATCAGGTACTATTTTTTCTTCTAAAACTTCACCTTCGCAAATCTCATATCCCAAATTGATTGCAGAACGCTCCATTAACGGATCAGCAGCACGCTGCTATATCTCTGCTCTGTCGAATGCCGTTTCTGAGCGCCCTTTCCCACCAAATTTGGTAAGTATGTTTAATGTTTGTTAGATTTGACCCTTTTTTCTTTCTTTTTTGTTGCACTGACTTGATGTGGCTTTGTAGAGTCAGGATAAAAGCAATAGTATTGATAATGCAACTGACTCAGTTGATGAGAATGTTGCTGTTGATGTAGTTTAGTGAATACGCATCAGATGATTCTTTGTAGCTTAGTAACTCCTGTTACTTCTTATTATCAGTTTATTCAAGTTCTGTCAATTTTTTGCGAATCTGCAATGAAATCCGAGGTTTGTTTTTTAAGTTTTTGTCCTTTTGAATGTTAGTGCGTCATAACCTAAGTTAGTTCTAGTATACCTTTGCATATATGTAGACAGAGGAGATATACAATTTGTATATCTATACATTATTGGGACGTATTCAAATATGTGATGGAATACTTAATCAGGTACATTTTGCGGTTGAGTTACTATTTTAGATCCACTTGGGATTATGATGAAATTGTCAATAGGTTCCGGAAGGTAAGGAGATTTCTGTTGCAATGTTCTGGATTTGGGAATGTATATTGTATTCTTTTTATTTTTCGTTTGCTTGGTTTTTTTGGCTTTGGTGCTAACACTAGTTATGTTTCGTTGGTTTGTACTTGATTTGATTTCATGGTTTAAATTCTATGAATCTGGACTAAATTGCTAGTTTTGAAAAGTTTCAGCTTGCAGATGAAAAGTGTAGGTATTTATGTGGATAATCTAGAGTCAATTTAGGAAACTATAGTAATATTTTTGTGGACAACATGATCGATTATTGAAATCAACCCCAAATGTTGCAGTCATTTCACCGAGTATAAACTTATAATACAATTTCTCTTGATTTGTTTGTATTTATTTATTTCCTATTAAGATGAATATCTATTTACTTATCTGGACAATATGTTTATTGTAGAATTGAATGGAATCTGAAATAAACAGTAAAGTTAGTCCTGGAATTTGACAAAACTAGTGTATTGTGAGATCTCAATTTAAAGCAATTTGTTATCAGGTCTATCAAAAGTAGCCGAGAGGAACAAATGCAAAGCTAGGTTGGAAAATATTAATATATTCCCAAGTGCTTATGTTATGATTCTTCAATCTCTGAACTAAATTGGAGATATGTGCATCAGCTGAAGCAGGTATTCATCATTTGTTATGAAGATAACGTATTTGCCTCTTCATGCTTATTCTTCACCATATATTAGCATACTTTCCTTTCTAGTATACCCTACATAAATTATAGCAATAACCCCAAACTGAGATTGAGGTCAAGTCAAAAGTAGGGCGCTTGTCAACTAAATTTTATACTAAATCGGAATCTTCAACAAATTATAAAACTGAAATCAACAATTCTAGGGAACAAAACCAAACCTGTTAGTTTTGTAGACCATCGTCACCTTATCTTTTCGGCCACAAAGTTTATTATTATATTATTTGAATTATATAAATTAAAATAACATAGGTGCTTCATTTTTAAAGAAAAGACGTTCCAGATCATGATACTGTCACATACATCAGTTGTTAGTATAGTTGCTATAACTTATCGTCCAATTTGAACGTATATTTTGTTGGGTGATTTGGTGCATTGCAGTCAGGACAGAAGTACATAGGTAGATGCAGTTGAAGTTGAACTTTGGTGCAGCTCAGACCAGGGTCGAAAATTTGCAAGTTATTGACATGAGTCGTTCAAGACTTAGTGGGAGTTTAAGTCGCTCACGACTTAACAGATCAGAAGGAGAAGTCATGAGTCGTACAGGACTCAAGGAGTCACGGGGGAAAAGCATACGAGTTAATATCAGTCGTATACAACCTAAGGAGGAAGGTATAGGTCGCTTCCGAGCTAACTCAAACAGGCAACGACCTAAGGGGACACGTGAAACTGAGCTGCGACCTAATGGAGGTACTTTAGGTCGGTCACGACCTAAGGAGAAGATGTTAGGTCGTCTACGACCTAAAGATCCACGAGAAAAGAAGCTGCGAGTTAATGGAAGCATAAGTCGTTCATGTTTGATGAGTCACATACGAGTTAACGACACAGGTTTAAGTCGTTCAGGACTTAACAGAGCAGAAGTTGTTGAAGGCCTAGGTCGTCCACGACCTAACTGGAGATCAGAGAAAGATGTTAACGAGTTACGAGTTACGACCTAAGAGTTTGAGTCGTTGGGAGTCTTAAGTCGTAAGCCTGGATGTGTAGATTCTCTATGAGTCGTGGAAGGTTGAGTCGTAAGTCGTTTGTGTCTTATGTCGTAAGTCATTAGGTCGTATACGACCTAAGTGTTGTGTCGCTTGTACCGATGAGTCGTGTACTGTTGGTATGTTCTTTAAGTCGCTGTTGAATGATGTTAGGTCGTTCACGACCTATAATTGAATCTGTACATGTTTTGAGTCGTTTGTTATGATAAGTCGTGAGTCATGGTAGCTGATGAGTCGTGCAGTTTGTTAAGTCGCTGGGTTTTAAGCTGTGTGTTTTTGAGTCGTGAGTCATAGGTCGTTGCCGACCCAGGACGAGTCGTAAGTCGTATACGACTTAAGGGGGCCGGTTGTAACAAGCTATAAATAGGGCGTGTGTTGTACATTTTTGGGTTGTTGATTTTGGAAATAAAATTTCTTGTTGATTGCTTTGTGCTTTCTTCTCTAATTGGTAGTTGAGTGTAATCTCCTATCTCCACTTACGTCATTCGAGTGTGCTCGAATCCACGTTTGTTAAAGCCGATTCACGGAATCTAGTGCGCTAGATCAACGTACGAAGAATCGTAGATCTTTGAACACGGAATAGTGCGCTATCAACGTGTTTGAGATAGCTAGAATTCGGTATCCTCGGATCAACGAATTTGGGCATTTCGGTATCTTCATTCCATCGATCGCTACTTTCACCGATTGAAGTTTGTTTCGAATTATCCGCTGCGTCAGTTTTGGTATCAGAGCCATACTTAGCCAATCATAGCTAAGTTGATTCTTGGAGCCAAATATTTGAAGTTGAAGTTTGAAGTTGTTCATCGTGTTCATATTGAAGTTGCAACAAGAGGGAGAACTTTCGATCCATTCCATTTTGGATCAAAGTGTTGAAAGTGTTTGAATTTGAGGTTGAAGGCCGTGTATACTTGTGGGAAGTAGCCGAGCCTTGTGAAGGGTTTTGAAGTTGAAGCCGTGACTTATTGTTGTTTGTTGAAGTGTTTGTGAAGTTTTCCAATCATGCCACCAAGGAGAGCTAATCGTCATCAAAACGTTGAAGCTTTGTATCGAAGAGAAGAAGCCGAGCTTTTGGAACAACGTATTAATGAGAAGTTCGATGAAGGCATTGGAAAATTGGAGAAATTGATGAATGACTTGAATCAAAGGAGGAGATCACCAAACTCGAACCATGGAGGAAACCGAGTTTCGCCATCGGTTACGGAAGCGAGGAGGGTATCACCACATTCTTTTAGAGATAGAAGAGAAACATCAATTTCATCACGACGAGATCATCGTGACTATGCACATGAAGAGAGAAGAAGTCAACATGAATTTGACAATGAAGCCTATAGAGATGAAGAGAGACATAGTCAAAGAAGCATGCATGAACGAAGGGATGATAATGGTCGAGATCGATGTAGGCGTACCTTTGATTTTGTTGAAGAGGGTGATAGAACTAGTATTCATTATCGAGATCGAGACCAAATTCGAAATTCTTATCGGGATGTTGAAGATGATCGACGTTAGGAATCGGGTATGAAGATGGAAATTCCAGAATTTAAAGGAGGGATGGTAGCAGAAGAATTTCTTGATTGGTTATCTAATGTTGAAGAAATCTTTGATTTCAAGGAAGTGCCGGAGAATCGTCGAGTGAAGTTGGTTGCTACTAGATTAAGGGGAAGAGCATTGGCATGGTGGCAGCAAACTAAACTTACACGAGAACGGATGGGGAAGTCGAAGGTTGTTGAGTGGGATAAGATGAAGAAGTTGATGAGATCTACTTTCTTACCTTACAACTATCAATCGCTTATGTACCAGAGGTTGCAGAATCTGAGGCAAGGGACGAAATCTGTTAGTGATTATGCTGATGAATTTTACCAACTCATTGCCAGGAATGATATTATGGAAACCGAAGAACAGTTAACTGCTAGATTCATTGGGGGATTGAGAATGCAGATCCAGGATATGGTTAATATGTTTGATCCAAGATCTGTAGCAGAGGCACATCAGAAGGCGTTAGCTTGGGAAAAACAAGGAAGGCGTGGAGGTGGTGCGTTTACTAATTCCAATAATCAAGCAAGGGGTGTTGGTGGAAGTTCTAATGTTCCTAAACCTGTTACAAAGCCAGTGGTAAAGGAGGCTGAGAAGGCGAAGGTTAGCAGTGGTTTCAAATGTTATAATTGTCAGGAGTTGGGTCATAAAAGCAATGAATGTCCGAAGCCAAAGAAGAGAGCAATGGTTGCAGAAGCGGAGGAGGATGATGGTGAGGAGGCAGAATGTTCAAATGCACCTTATGTTGAGGAGGAAGAAGAATTATCTGGAGATGAAGGTTGTAATCTTATGATGAGGAGGTCATGTCTTACACCAAAGCAAGAGGAGGATTGTAGTTGGTTGAGAAGTAACATATTTCAGTCGACATGCACTATTCTGGGAAAAGTTTGCAAGTTCGTTATTGATGCTGGAAGTTGCGATAATATTATTTCTACCGAGGCTGTGAAGAAGTTGAACTTGAAAACTGAGAAACATCCTAAACCGTACAAGATAGCATGGTTAAGGAAGGGTGGTGAAGTGAAGGTGCGTCGAAGGGCTTGTGTGAATTTTTCTATTAGGAAGAAGTACAAAGATGAAATTTGGTGTGACGTTGTAGACATGGACATATGTCATCTGTTGTTGGGCAGACCGTGGCAGTTTGATAGATCAGTTCAACATGATGGTCGTGCCAATAGCTACAGTTTCATGTTCGAAGGTACTAAAATCACTTTAGTTCCCAAGAAACAACAACAGAAAGAAAGCAAGCTTGAGGAGATTGAGGAATTGAAAACTCTGTTGACTTTGAAGGAGTTTGTTAAGGAGGTTGAAGAGGAGCCTGAAGTCTATTTGTTGATTGGGCGAGAGAGCAGTGAAGAGGTTGAAATTCCTGAAGAAGCAAAGCCAGTTTTGAAAGAATTTGAAGATGTATTTCCAGAAGAGTTGCCTAAGGAGTTACCGCCATTGAGAGACATTCAACATCAAATTGATCTTGTTCCGGGAGCAGTGTTACCACATAGACCACATTACCGAATGAGTTCGAAGGAACATGAAGAGTTACGAAGGCAGGTGGAAGAGTTATTAGAACAGGGACGTGTTCAGGAAAGATTGAGTCCTTGTGCAGTACCAGCTTTGTTGGTGCCGAAGAAGGATGGAACATGGAGAATGTGTACAGACAGTAGAGCTTTGAACAAGATTACTGTTCGTTACAGATTTCCTATGCCGAGGTTGGATGATTTGTTAGACCAGTTGAGTGGGGCAACTATATTTTCGAAGATTGATTTGAAGAGTGGTTATCACCAAATTCGGATTAGACCTGGAGATGAATGGAAGACAGCTTTCAAGACAAGAGAGGGGTTATACGAATGGTTGGTTATGCCATTTGGTTTGTCAAATGCACCTAGTACATTCATGCGAGTGATGAATCAAATCTTTAGACCATTCATTGGGAAGTTCGTGGTGGTTTATTTCGATGATATTCTGATACATAGCAGGAGTATGGAGGAGCATGTTCTACATTTGAGGGAAGTGTTGATTATTCTTCGTGAGGAACAATTTTATGCTGCTACGAAGAAATGTGTGTTTATGTTAAGAAGTGTTTTATTTCTAGGGTATGTTGTTTCGGAGGAAGGAATTCAAGTAGACCAGAACAAAGTGGAAGCAGTCAGAAATTGGCCACAGCCGAGAACTATCACTGAAGTTAGAAGTTTTCATGGATTGGCATCATTCTACCGAAGGTTCATTCCACACTTCAGTAGCGTGATGGCACCAGTTACCGATTGCATGAAAGGGAAACAGTTTGTATGGTCAGAGGAAGCGGGAGTTGCTTTTGAGAAGATCAAGAAACTTTTGACGACAGCACCAATTCTTGTATTACCGGATTTCCAGTTGTTGTTTGAATTGCATACTGATGCATCGAAGGTGGGAGTTGGAGGAGTGTTGAGTCAGAGTGGGAGGCCAGTTGCTTATTTCAGTGAGAAGCTATCAGGAGCAAAGATGAGATACAGTACTACGATGTTGAGTTTTATGCTGTTGTGCAAGCTGTTAAACATTGGAGGCACTATCTATTTCAGAAAGAGTTTGTTCTTTACACTGATCATGAAGCTTTGAAGCATTTGCAGGGGCAGGATAAGATTTCAGCAAGACATGCATCGTGGATTGCATATTTACAGCAATTTACCTTTGTTGTTAAGCACAAATCTGGAGTGACGAATTGTGTGGCTGATGCTTTGAGTAGAAGGAACCATTTGTTGACTACAATGAAAGTTGAGGTGACAGGGTTTGAATTACTACCGGAATTGTTTGAGGAGGATCCTTACTTTGCAAAGTTTGTTGAGAAAGTTAAGGATGAAAGTTCTAATGAATTTATGTTGGTTGATGGATTCTTGTTTAAAGGAAATCGATTATGTATTCCAGAGAGCAGTTTGAGATTGAAGATTATCAAAGAATTGCACGAGGAAGGACATGTAGGCCGTGATCGTACATTGCAATTGATTTCTCAATCTTACTTTTGGCCGTCGATGAGGAAAGAGGTTGAAAGGTTTGTGGAGAGATGTCATATTTGTCAAGTTTCGAAGGGAACAACGACCAATGCGGGATTGTATATGCCGTTACCTGTACCTTCTAAACCATGGGTTGATATCAGCATGGATTTCGTTTTGGGTTTGCCGAGAACTCAAAGGGGAAATGATTCTATATTTGTTGTGGTGGATAGATTTTCGAAAATGGCACATTTTATTGCTTGTAAAAAGACGGCGGATGCTGTTCGTGTTGCTCAGTTGTTCTTTAAAGAAATCTATCGTTTACATGGGTTGCCGGAGTCTATTGTTTCAGACAGGGATACCAGATTTTTGAGTCATTTTTGGCTTAGTTTGTGGAAGATGGTGGGAACGAAGTTGAAATTTAGTAGTGCTTATCATCCACAAACAGATGGACAGACAGAAGTTGTTAACAGATCGTTGGGAAATTTATTGCGATGTCTTGTGAAGGACAATCTGAAGAGTTGGGACATGAAGTTATGCCAGGCAGAATTTGCACATAATCATGTAGTGAATCGTAGTACGGGATTCAGTCCATTCCAGATTGTATATTCCAATCTACCCAGGGGACCGTTGGATTTGGCAGTAGTACCACAATCAAAGGGGACGGTTAGACGAACTGTAGATTTTGTTGAAGGATTGAAGGAATGTCATAAGATCGTTCAGGAAAGATTGGAAAAGTCGAATGAGAAGTATAAGCGAGCTGCAGATTTAAAGCGACGGAATGTTGAATTTAACGAAGGAGATTTGGTGTATGCTGTGTTAACAAAAGATCGTTTTCCAGTAGGCGCTTATAACAAGTTAAAAGCCAGGAAAATTGGTCCTGTAGAAGTTATGAAACGGATTAATGACAATGCTTACAAGTTGAAGCTACCGGAAGATGTATACACTTCCGACGTGTTCAATGTTAAGCATATTGTACCATATTTTGGGGATGAACAATCCGATGTGGAGGAATTTACAAATTCGAGGTCGAATTTTTCTCAACCAGGGGAGGATGGTGCAGCTCAGACCAGGGTCGAAAATTTGCAAGTTATTGACATGAGTCGTTCAAGACTTAGTGGGAGTTTAAGTCGCTCACGACTTAACAGATCAGAAGGAGAAGTCATGAGTCGTACACGACTCAAGGAGTCACGGGGGAAAAGCATACGAGTTAATATCAGTCGTATACAACCTAAGAAGGAAGGTATAGGTCGCTTCCGAGCTAACTCAAACAGGCAACGACCTAAGGGGACACGTGAAACTGAGCTGCGACCTAATGGAGGTACTTTAGGTCGGTCACGACCTAAGGAGAAGATGTTAGGTCGTCTACGACCTAAAGATCCACGAGAAAAGAAGCTGCGAGTTAATGGAAGCATAAGTCGTTCATGTTTGATGAGTCACATACGAGTTAACGACACAGGTTTAAGTCGTTCAGGACTTAACAGAGCAGAAGTTGTTGAAGGCCTAGGTCGTCCACGACCTAACTGGAGATCAGAGAAAGATGTTAACGAGTTACGAGTTACGACCTAAGAGTTTGAGTCGTTGGGAGTCTTAAGTCGTAAGCCTGGATGTGTAGATTCTCTATGAGTCGTGGAAGGTTGAGTCGTAAGTCGTTTGTGTCTTATGTCGTAAGTCATTAGGTCGTATACGACCTAAGTGTTGTGTCGCTTGTACCGATGAGTCGTGTACTGTTGGTATGTTCTTTAAGTCGCTGTTGAATGATGTTAGGTCGTTCACGACCTATAATTGAATCTGTACATGTTTTGAGTCGTTTGTTATGATAAGTCGTGAGTCATGGTAGCTGATGAGTCGTGCAGTTTGTTAAGTCGCTGGGTTTTAAGCTGTGTGTTTTTGAGTCGTGAGTCATAGGTCGTTGCCGACCCAGGACGAGTCGTAAGTCGTATACGACTTAAGGGGGCCGGTTGTAACAAGCTATAAATAGGGCGTGTGTTGTACATTTTTGGGTTGTTGATTTTGGAAATAAAATTTCTTGTTGATTGCTTTGTGCTTTCTTCTCTAATTGGTAGTTGAGTGTAATCTCCTATCTCCACTTACGTCATTCGAGTGCGCTCGAATCCACGTTTGTTGAAGCCGATTCACGGAATCTAGTGCGCTAGATCAACGTACGAAGAATCGTAGATCTTTGAACACGGAATAGTGCGCTATCAACGTGTTTGAGATAGCTAGAATTCGGTATCCTCGGATCAACGAATTTGGGCATTTCGGTATCTTCATTCCATCGATCGCTACTTTCATCGATTGAAGTTTGTTTCGAATTATCCGCTGCGTCAAACTTGGTAAGAATTGAATAATGTGTAGTAAACTTCTGTTCGATTAGTTTAACTTACGAGCAATGATGTTTGACACAAACCCTTCTTCCTTTTTATTTCGTTAGAAGCATGACCCTTAAGCACTTATTTTTGTTTAAGGCGGTGTCCTTTTTCCAACTTTAGTGTGTGAACTGCCTCTGTTTATCAGGAAGCTTGTTTGTTTTTGTATTCAAGGTATATTGTATATTATCTTTAGATAATGGTCTAATTATTATATTCATTTGATATTATAACCAGTGAATCTTTTAACAGGTTAACATTACGCTTTAATGGCCGCACTACATACAAAAATATAAAAAGGAATTTGTTTGGCTTTCTAATGGATAGAACGGTGTATGCTTGTCCTTTTCTAGTATGCTAAACGTGCAACCTCTCCTGTAGTAAAACATGGAGTATTTGCTAGTATGCTAAGATAAGTCTTCGTGATGCTCTGTGTGTTGTCAGGTGATTTTTGCTCTTAACACTTCTTCTAATGCCCCTTTTCTTTTCTCGTTTCCTTTTCTCTCTGTTGGGGACCCATCAAGAATAACTAAAGCAAAGAACATTGATTTACTAGCTATTTGCAAACACAAAGAACCAACTTCAGCGAATCATTATCAACTCAGCATTGTTATTAGCCTTGGATCATAAAAACAAAAGCTATTAAAACTTGATTATCTTATGATGTGGAATAGATAATTGGCCATATGTGTTTCAGAATCCAAGTATAGCACCACATGTGTTTATTATAATATTCCCGCCGATAAGATTAAGAACTCATCATTAAAATTTTAATTTATGAATTTAGTAATAAGTATACCCATATATGTACATGGTCTGTTAGCTAATCTACAATTAAATTGGGAAAAAGAAATATTGTTTAGAAAGTTCTTGGCCTCACAGCTCTTTAGGAAACGTGAAATATTACACCAGTACACTTCAGGGGTATCTCACTTATTTATAATTAATTTAACATTTTTCTACAAATACAAGTTACTATGAAAATCGATTCAATTAATATTGAGCAAAAAGTAGATATGAATCCCTATGGATCGTACTTTTTTGATTATTACGAAATACAAAACATATCGAAGCCCCGGATTCTATTTCAAAATTTTCTTTGCTATCTTGCTTCGTACACGGTTGTTGAAGATTGATAATTCATGGTTTGCTAGATTATAGTTGATTTTAATTTTTCACCGTAATAGTATGTATATTTTTAGCTGTTAGTACATCCCATAATAGAAAAAAGTAGGGTGGAAGATGCATAGCATAAATCACGTGTATGTTAACACTAGTTAAGCATTCTTAAATGTGCTACATTTAGTTTAGCTTAACATTTAGCTTTACATGCTTAAGCTTTAACTTATATGAATATCTCTTCTTTGAATTTTGAACTGCAAAATAAGTGCAAGATTTCATGTTTCCATCCACTATCCCAAACCATTACACGTGCTTTCATATTTAATTTGCATGTTTAGTTTTCATATGGGCCCCCGTGTTTCGCCTTTGTTTACATTTTTTCCCCTATTCCGTGGTTACATGATGTTTATGCATGCATTCACTTCGCGTGTCATAGTATATATGTGTGCCTTCGCATTTTATTTCGCATGTCATAGTATATATGCATTCACTTCGTGTGTCATAGTATATCTTTTGTTGAGTTTGACTATATGTTGTGCTTTCACTTGTGCAGACATTGGATTTTCGAAAAGAGCAAGGTTGGACTTTTATGGTTCTAGCTTTCAATTGTGCATGCAACAAAGAATTATTGTGCAGGTAGCCAAACTTTTGTAAAGAACTCAAGAAGCAGCACTAGTTTTTGGTATGGTAGTAGCACATGTATGTAGTTAGGTTGATTAAAATTGTTATGTAAATATTATGAAACTAGTATGTATGGTAGCAACACTACTTTAGCTGCATGTACTATTATGAAGCTGTTTATGGTAGTTTGGTTGTGTAAACATATGGTTAACCTTTTGTCTTGACACTAATGTTATGATATAGTGGTGATTATGTAATTTCTTTTGTTTGTGTTATTGTGGTTCATTGAATGTGTTATTTTTGAATGTGTATGTATAAGTTTTGAAGTACTTGAATTGGAGGCGAAATCAAAAGTAGCCGTGGAACAGCAGGCAATAAAATCGAAACATACGGTGGCGGAGAAAAAACGCCACCAAAAATATTTTTTTGTAGCGTTTAAAAACGCTACAGAATCAGCAATTATAGTAACTCAGATAATCTCCGTGGCGTTCAAAAAACGCTGCAAAAAATAATAATAAGTGCAACAAAAAAATAAGATAGTAAACGGCACCTTTTCGGTGGCGTTTCTTAAAGGCTATAAAAAAGATCTTTAGTAACGTTTAAAAAACGCTGCCAAAAATTCATTTATAGTGGCGTTAAAATAAATGCAACAAAAAATCATGAATTTTTAGTCGCATGTTTTCTAGCGGCGTTTATCAAAACGCCACCAAAACTTTTTGTAGCGTTTTTTGAGCTCCACTAAAAATCAAATTTCTTGTAGTGTATATATAAATAACTGGTATGGACAAAGGTTCTATTCATTTTTAAAATGATAAGTTTGTATTTTATTTAATTAGATTAAATATTATTAAAATAATATTGCCAAAATCTCGGGCCGTCACATTAGGAAAACTATAGAGTGTGCGGTGGACAGCCCACACCAACTTTTATAAAACAATGTACGATGGATAATCCACATTTATTTTAAATGGATTTGGGATGGATAGTCCTATTAAATTATGACGGATAGTCATTTTAAATTTTTTAAAGGGGAACTCTAATAAATTGCTTTTAGATGGGATATCTAATAAATGGATGGATGAGATATCCAATACATATGATTTATGGCTTTATTTCATATTACGTTAAGGTTAATCATTTTGGGTGCATGGGCATAGTAAATGATTTGAACGTTTTGTTTCGGATACTAGTGAGGGGAAAACCCATTTCGCTAAGCAGCATAGTCTTACTAGATATTTATTTGATAAGAGATGATATGAGATTATCCATACCAGACTTATTGTCTGATTCGAAGTTTGTGCTTCTCCACAAACTCTCGGGTACTCAAAATTAATTTGAGTAGTCAGAGATTGTGAGGCTTTCAGGTTTTGGGAGAAATAATCTTTCGAAGATGTGAAAGAGGCAGTGTTAGCTATAAAGGAGATATTTTGTGTTTTCTACTGTGATGTACTAAGAAATGTAAAGTTCATATTTATTAGTTCTCTGATCATCATAAGGGGACGTCTTCATATGTCGCTCTTATCGTATTTTGTACATGTATATGTGATCTGAACGTGGTTATCGTCTGAAATTATGTATTTAAATCTTAAATTGAAATACATGAGAAATAAGAAATTCTGTTTTGTTGAAGTTTAATTTTTTTTAATTCTTGTGTTTCTATGTTGCCAATAGTTTCAAGATTTCGATTTTGGTCACTCAGAAATAATAACTATGGATGACTGCAACATCCATAGCAGTTAGTTTTGAGCCTTCGAATGGGGGATGTTACAAAACTCATAACGCTTTCGAAAGAATTTAGGAAGCGACTTAATATACGTTAAACAAATGATACCTTTCGGCAGCATTGGCGACTTCTATACACTCGAAAGATAAAAGAATCGACGATAAGGCTTCAACTGTGTTGGAACACCTTCTTTCGAAAGCATTGATTTATAATTAAAGGAACTCCTTCGAAACACCTTTTTCTTTTAAAATAAACATGGCGACCCCCTTTGAAGGCCGTTGCAAAACTCCTTTCGAAAAATATACGAATCGACTAAGTCGAAAGTTTAGTAAAACAAAGGCAGCCGCCTAACTTTTTAAAACATGCTATGGTACCGACTCCGTCAGAAGGATGCTTTCGACACCATACCTTCCGCCTTTCCCCAATCCACTATGTACCACCGAAATTATACCTTATGCATTTGTAACATCCCGTATCTAGAGGTCAAAAGTTAAGTGCTACAGATGCTATAGTCATCGATAGTATTAACTTCCAATGACAAAATTTGGTAATACTTATGATATCTATAATATTAGAAGCACTTGAATATGAATGAGATCATATATTTTAAAAAAACATTTAGCTGATTATATTTCTAACGATATCATATCCAACTTACATAATCCCTTAACCGTTTCCCGAGTACTGATTAAATATAATTTACAATAATACACCAAGGGCCCCTTGGATGATCTGAGAAATATAGTCATATATGACTTTGTATACACAATGGAAAAATAAATAGAATAGTCTGTATTCCTAATTAGTTATCCGACAGCCACATGATCGTCTCTGAAAGCTTTATTCGCCGAAAGAAAAACTAAAAATCTCCACCCTCAGCCTATTCAAACCAATTTTGAGCACCCGAAAGTTTAAGGGGAAATAAAAATTTGAGTCAGACATAAAGCCTGGTGTGAATAATACTGTTCATCTCTATTAAATTATGTTAAGCGAGACCACGCCATTTGGCAGAATGTGTTTTCTCCCACTAACATTTCTTTAAAAATTTATCTTTTGTAATTCTTTTCCTGCAACCAAAACTGGTCAAAATATATGTAAAGCATCAATATGTAAACATACATAAATATATTAGGTAATAAAATGAATTATCTTTTCATGCAAATAGTTTAGTTTGGCTAACTTTTAACCTTTGGCTGAATCGGACCTACCAGACAATATCAAAATTTATCTAACATCTGTTAGACACTTCTCTTCTTCTAGACAATCTGTCCTTAACTATCTATTAAATACTTCTTTTCTGGACGGTCTGTCCTTAACTTATCGTCTTCCAGGGTCACCTGATCCTAATGGTTTTGCAGGCTCACCAATAACATATCTGTATAAAAATATATTCCTTTCTATGTGTATCCATTATTTTTATCTCACCTATGACAGAACCCTACACACTGGAATTTTGGACTAAATTATTTGGGTCTAATAGCAAATGTATAGGGCGTGACCATATGCCAATACCATTTGGTATTCTAACATCCGAGTCATTTTACTTAGGGATATCATCCCAAAAGTTTCCTTGAAAATGTTTTGAAAATGATTTAAGATCTTTAAATCAAACTCAAACAAGGAAAATATATAATCTCTTATGCTTTACTCAAAACTTGTAATAACCCGAAATTTAAGCTATAATAATTAATCAACGAATTAATTAAATAATAAAATAAATTTATGAATCATCAGAATTAAGCCGCAGGAGTTGCACTATTGTGTCAGAGGAAATTTTTTGGTCAATTTCCATATATAGATTGTCAGAATTCGAACTAGAACGAAGAAGTTACAAAAGAAAGAAAAAATCAAAAAATAAGAAGAAAAAAATATATATAAAGGGGATAGGCCGACCCTAGGGTCGACCCTCCCATCAGCTAGGTCGACCTATAGGTTAACCTAACTCACATAGTGGTTGACACCCAGGTCGACCAACATGCATTCTTGGACGAGTAATCGTCCAGGTTGAATCGTGATGTGTTTTTTATTTTTACTCCATCTCGTGCGTCCGTTGGTTCCCATTGAGCCAATGATGTGTTTGCACCAGATTTAATCTCCAAATCCAATGGTTTGAGATCCAAGGTTGACACTATAAATAAGACCCTAAACCTAGCTATTTTACTCATTTAGATTTTCTCTATCTGGGTTCATTGCTAGAGGCTGGACACTAAAAGGAATATTTTTCCAAAGAGAAGATCTTTTTGTAAAATATTTTATATCTAGAAGTGGACCTGGAAAGGCCAAGGAAAAGAGCTAAGGACCACAAGTGAGTGTTTAAGTAATTATTTTAGATTTTTAAGTAATTTAAAATAATACGGTTTCCAATAGTTGTAGTTTTCTACACTTTTGGGATAACCTTTGTGCAAGTTTATTTAAAATTTAATTTTAAGTAAATTGTAGACTTTCTTTCCAATCTAGTTTCTTTTAGCTATTCTATTTCTGTTATTTGCAATTATTTACTATTATTTATAGCTTTCTCAATCATTTACAGATATTACAGTATTTACAGTCATTTACTGTTATTTACATTTTATTTACATCTATTCAATGTTGGGATTTATTCTGTAAATATTGTTTCTTTTTAATTCCATTTTTACATGAATAGAATACATAGAAGAGACTAATTCCCTAATATGAACTTAAATATAATAACACCGAATTAATAGAAAATTAGATGTAAAGTAAGAAGAACTGTAATAGGTTGGATATATGCTGAAATAGGCAAATTTAAGATATTTGCAAGCATAGTTATAACATGTAATTATAACTAAAAAAAGAAAAAAGAAGAATTAGTAGAAGAAGCTTATTCTTAAACTTAGACCTTGGGTTAAGTTAATAGGCAAAATTATAACACACAGGTTATAATCAAAGATAAAAGAAGAGGCTTATTTTAAGGCTTACGTTATGTAAATAAGCAAATAGAGCAGAAATAATAGAAGAGAATTATTATAAAACTTACACTAAGTTAATAAGCAAAGAAAGAAGTAGGACCCGTACCAGCAGCATTCCCGTTAGAATACACTTATGCTGTTTAGGTTAGATAAGTGGTCAATAGTTAAGAAGTAAGACCCGTACCGACAGCATTTCTGTTGGGACACACTTATGCTGTTTATGGTAGATAATTGGTCAATAATTAAGAAGTAGGACCTGTACCAACAGCATTCCCCTTAGGACACGCTTATGCTGTTTAGGATAGATAAGTGGTCAATAATTAGAAGCTCAACTCAGGGGATTTGAGCAAGGGGCGCATTTAGATTTTGTTTGTTAGGACCCGTATCGAGAGCATTCCCTTTTGGTTAGAAACTGGTGGTCTCACAAGACACTCGGGTGAGGCTAGGAATGCTTATGCTGTTTAGGGTAATCAAGAGGCTAAAGAGAGAGCAATAGATAGTGCGAGCCTAACGGTATTCGAGCGTGCGACCTCGGTGCAGGGTGATAAGTAGTTATTAAGTTCCAAGCGCTAAATAGGTGCCTTTTACTGTGGGACCCATAGGATGGGACTATCTCACAACGGCACAATAGAGATAGAAGGACGATCAAAGGGTAGAATTAGGACTTCAACATAATTAAACTAGGATTGGGATTTTGGCCTAATCAAACTAGTTTTTGAAAAGTGCAAACAATCCAATCGAACTATCTAAGCAAATCAAACAGTTAAACCATTTTTTTCTAGCTTTATCTTTTCCTTTATTTCCTTTTATACTAGAACTGTTGATAAGTCTATTATTTTTATCTTGCTTAAAAATAATAGTAATTACTTTCACTCACTAGACTTTTAGTCTGATCCACTACTTTATTTTCCCTTTTTTCCCCCATAAGCCAACAGAGGCATGGGCAGTAGACTTTCAGCTTCCTAGGAGTGACATTCTTGGAGATTCTTCATGTTTTCTACTTCTTCTGTTCCAGTTTTCTTTTTTATTTTAGTTTTGATGTACTGCAACTGTTAAGAGGGATGGTTTTATTTATGTAATCTGATATTGTGACTGAGATGGTGTTTTTCATAAGATATATGTATTTGGTATTTTAATACTTATTTTGTTTATGACTTGTTTTATGAAGTTTGATTTATAAATAATTTATTGTGTTAAATGTTTCTGCTGTTTTATTTATTTTGTCCTGTGAATGTTGGTCTCTGTAAAGTTTTAGCTATACCTACAACGCACCACATCTTTTAGTATATCTTTTTGGATGTACTAAGGGGTGTGGGGTGTTTCACTTGATATTAGAGCCTAAGTTTATAGGATTCCTAAAAAAATTATTTTAAAAATAAAGTATATTTTTCCAAAAGTAACCTATATTTAAAATTAGCATATCTTCAAACTAGAAGTATTTTCCAGAAAGAAACTCTTATTATAGAAATAGTTTTTCAAGTATAAGAGAGAGTTTTTATAAAAATCACCTCAAAGTCCAGTTCGAGTTTCTTTTGAATCTTTGGAGCCTGAATTTTCTTTTCATTGCATAGTATGGATGATTGGTTCCGTAGAGCTACGGTACCAAAATTGCAAGGAAAATCGCCTAATACAACACCAGAAGGTGGAGATCCGATTAGTCTACTTGCAGCAGCCAATTTTTCTAAGCTATGCAAGGACTTCGCTACTCTAGGAGGCAAGATGTTTTCTACCAGAGAGGATTTCGAGGAGACACGAGCTAGGTGGGTGGATATAGAGCGAATGTTTAGACTGTTAGGATTAGAGGACTGACAGAGAGTTCAGCTTACGTCTTGGCAGTTGAAAGGAGGGCTCATAGTGGGTCCTAAGTCAAAATGCTCTAAGAAGATGTGGTTGAAGAGCAAGAAGGAAAAGAACAAAAGGAAAGAAGGAGGACCGCAAAAGTGGATCAAGAAAAGTAGGAAACGCAATGGCTGTGGACTGGTTGGTTATTACGCAAAGGACTGTAAGAATAAGATGATGAAGGAAAGGTATTATAGTTGTGGATAACTTGGCCACATTAGTAGATTTGTCCTCAAAGAACGGGGCAGAGGGCAGGTGCACCTACAATGCAAGTGCAGGCTTTGGATGCTGCACCTTCTAGTAGTGGACCAGATGGAGGTAGGAAAGTCTCTTTAGTTGGTTTGGTTTCTATTTTGGATTTTCCTATTCGGACTCTTTTTGATTTTGGAGCCTCACACTCTTTCATTTCTAGTCAATTATTTGCACTTAGACATCTCTTTAGTAGTAGACCCTATAGTTGTTTCAAACCCCAAAGGAAGATTGGCGCATTTATCTATGATTGTAGGGGTTTGAATAATTTTATACTAGACGTAGAGTTTGACTGTAACACCTACGTATTGATATTTTCGGTGTATGGGATGATTTTTGAAAAGGATTAACTATCCACTTATGAAGCAATGCTAGACTGTGAGAGGAGAGTCGTTAGACTAGAGACATGCAGCGGTAGGACACTCAAGGTTTCTTACAACCTACAGGGGTCAGTCATGTTGAGCTTCCTTTATTCCCTCGATTCATCATCAACAGAGTTAGATTCAGTTCCAATCATCAGAGATTTCCCAAACGTCATTGAGGAGGTTAGGGGACTACCTCCTAAAAGAGAGATTGACTTCAGGATCTATTTGAATGACAATGCTAGGCCAGTGACATTACTCATGAGACACATGGCACCTAGGGAGAGAAAGGAGTTAAGCAAGTAGATTCGTGAGCTATTAGTGAAAGGCTTCATCAATAAGAGTATATCTGAGTGGGAAATGCCAGTCTTCTTCGCCACAAAGGCGGATGGTTCCCTTCGACTTGGCGTAGACTTGAGAGAGTTGAATAAGCTCAGAAAGGAGAACCATTATTCACTTCTAAGGATAGATGATCTTTTTGATCAGTTGGTTGGCTGTTCATTATTTTCTCTGCTTGATTTAGCTACTGGATTTCATCAGCTTAGAGTCGCCGATGATAGCATCGATAAGGCAGCATTTAGGACGCCCGATGAATTCTTTGAGTGATTGGTTATGTCATTTGGGCTAACCAATTCCCCAACATATTTTGCAGATTTTACGAGCTGTGTTTTTTTCGAGTAGTCCTCAATAAATTCGTAGTAGAGTTCGTGGATGACATTTTTGTGTTTTCCAAGAGTATGTAAGAGCATGCTATTCATTTAGAGGAGGTGCTTTGTACACTTCGCATTCATTAGTGGAAGGAAAATTTCTTGAAGTGTCCACTGTGTTTCTTAGGGCATAGAGAAGGTCAACACATGGAAAGAGTTTTATAAACACTTTTGTACATTTAGGTTCAGATTGTGGAAATCCAAAGAGTGGTAGGCAAGGATTGGAGATGTACAATAGGTTCGGCTAGAAAGCCCATGTGCAGATAATTGCAAAAATTATAATTGATTCAAATAAGTGGATTTAATGGTAGTGCCCTGGGATAAATATAAGCATAAAAAAGTAATAGGAACAAAAGACTTTAGTAAGGAAATGAGATTACCAAAGTTTAGGAAGGGTACTCCTTGGGCAGTAAGAAGAAAATCCACTTTATGTTTAGCCCAATAAAATGATATTATTAGAATTGTAATCGTTAATATTTTTAAGAAAGTAAATATTGGGTTTTTGAAAAAAAATATCACGAAATTTAAATTGATTTTTATATGGTCAAAATATTGTTAAAAGTGATTTTTTTTAGAATTATAGAGTGTATATGGCTCATTAGTTTTTCTGAAAGTAAACAAATATTTTAAAAGTAAAAGCCTAAAAGTGTATTAAATACGTGAAACATAGGTTACAACATTTATTGTTGCAATAGATGTTTTCGTGGAAAATAAAGGGGGCATAGACTGTAACGCTATTGTTATAGTAGGTGACTTCCAAAGGAAATGTCTTTACAAAGTATATGAGATTTAATGGTATTTATTCTAATTAAATCCATACACTAGTACTTTTGGGTGTTTTACGCAACATCTGTTTTGACCCAAATAAAAATGTATTTTGAAAATAATTTCCAAGTATAATAAGTGGTTTGTAAGTACAATTATTATTTAAATATAAGTATGAGGAAATGTTTTCTAGCTATGGATATATTAAAACACTTTTGAAAATTCGTTTCTTGAAAAGAAAAATATGGGTTAAATATTACGAAATTAATAAATTTCATAGAAATTGTCTATTGAAAGAGAATATAGATTAAACATACTTTGATCTATTGGAATGAAATGAATAATGGTAAAATTTTCTATGAAACCAAATCACAAATAAAGATATTTTGTGCAAGTTATAAGGAATATGTGAAAGAGATATACAAGGTATAACCTATTTCAAAAAATATAAAATAAGTTCCTCGTAATTTTTTGGCAAAGCCAGCGGGGTTAACTGGTCCCCTACCAGTTTATTGCAAACCAATAAAAGTTACAGATGAAGGACAAAGATAAACATAGAAAAGAAAGAACAAAACAAAACCAAACACAAAGAGCTAAAAAAAATAAAATAAAAAGGGACTTAGTCTCTTTCCCAGAGATGTAACATTTCAACTGAATAACCAGATTGACAGTTCTTTATTTGGCAAAGAATAGCATTCTTCACCTCTTGCCAAAGAGCATCACCATTTTTTCTCTGATTTTCAAAAAATATAGTATTCCTCTCTCTCCAGATAACAGACATATAAATCTTCAAGCAGTTAGCAAGCATCCTTCCTTTTACATCTTTCTTCTTGCCAGATTTTAAGAAAACTCCCCACACTTCAGTAGTGCTAACTGGCAGTAACCTAATGCCAGCTTTATTCCAAATACCAGTGATGATATATAGGAGAGCAGGGCATTCAAAATAAATGTGATGAGCAGACTCATCAAAATTATCACAAAACAGACACTTCAGTGAGCAACTCATGCCATACTTGTTCAGTACATTTCTAGTAAGCAATGCTTGGTTTATCACTTTCCAAAGCATCAAGTTATGGTTAGGTTGAGTATCAGAAGACCAAATGACACTGTTCCAAATAGCAGAAGGCAGTGGGGCTGTGTCAGTGATCTGATTGAAAACACCTTTAATTGTATGTTTCTTCTTGTTCCATGTCACATAGTCATGTTGTGCATCAGGCTTGTAAAGTTGTATCATTTTTTCCCACAGCTGTCTTATATGTAAATTACTGTTATAAGGAAGCACCAGTTTCCCATCAAGTATGTAATCACTTGCCTTAGCATTCATTTGTATACCAGTCTGCACAATCTGGTTATAATCACACAGGCTGGATAGAATAATACCTTCACTTACCCAAGGATCATACCAGAATTTGACAGTAGAATTTTGATTGACTGGGTATTTGATCATTTTTAGTACCACATTCCTCAACTTAAGTATATTTCTCCATATCCAGCTACTATTCTGAGGAATATCCATGCACCAAAAAACTTTCCTTTTAAATTGTACTGCCTAGCCCATTGTACCCATAAACTTTCCCTATTGCTGATTATATCATCAATATGCTTGCTCATAGCTGCTGTATTCCAAGTCTTGACATTTTTAACTCCAAGTCCTCCCAAATATTTAGGAACTTCAAATTTAGAAAAAGAAACTGGCAAAACTTTTTTGTTATGTATGCTACCAGTCCAGAAAAATCTGCTCATGGCAGACCTGACCTGATGTAGTAGTCTAGAAGGAAGTATCATTGCACGTGCCCAGTAAACAAGGGAGGCAAAAACAGTAGCTTTTATTAGCACTAGCCTACCACTTTGAGATAACTTCCTATTTTCCCAAGCTTTCAACACTGAAGTGATTTTGTTGTAGAGAGGAAAGCAGTCAGCTCTAGTAATTCTTTTTGTTATCAATGGTAACCCAAGGTACTTCATATCAGAGCTCATTGCAGAGAAACCACTTGCAGTTTGTAATTCAGAAACATGTGTGTCACTAGCACCAGATACTAACAAGGAGGATTTCTGTTGATTGATTTTGAGACCAGTCATAGCATAAAAATCAAGTAGTGCCTTAGAGATGGCATTAAATGATGGAAGCTCAGGCTTGGTAAACAACAACACATCATCAGCAAACATGATAGAGGTGATATTAAGTTTAGCACACTTCGGATGATACTTGATAGCTTTCTGCTCATATTTAATTCGTAGAATAACAGTGAAAACTTCCATGACTAGTAAGAATAAGTAAGAAGAAATGGGGTCTCCCTGACGTATTCCTTTACAACTTCTGAAATTACCAACTGGTCTACCATTTATCACTATAGAGAATGAAGGAGTAGATATGCACACATAAACCCAGGAAACAAAAATTTTGGGAAATCCCATTTGTGCCATAACCCTGACTAATGAAGACCAGTGGATGGTATCATAAGCCTTAGAAATATCAATTTTGATAGCTGCCGCTTTGGTTACTTTGTTTTGGCCATATCCTTTCAAGAGTTCTTGGACCAGCAGTAAGTTGTCAATTATACTTCTACTAGGAATGAAGGCAGCCTGATTTCTAGAAACTACAGAAGGAAGGACTTTAACAAGTCGTGAAGCAAGAATTTTAGTGATGCATTTGTAGACCACATTACAGCAAGAGATGGGTCTGAATTCAGTGACAGTAGAGGGATTATTGACTTTGGGAATAAGTGCAATGTTAGTGCAATTCACTTCACCCAACATTTTACACTTATTAAAGAAATTGTGGACAGCATTACAGAACTCACTGCCCAATATACTCCAAGTTGCTATAAAGAAAACCACATTCAAACCATCAGGCCCTCCAGATGATTGTTGGTTCATAGCAAAAAGGTTATTTTTAATTTCTTCATCAGTAACTGGAGCAATAAGTGACACAGCTTCAAGGGAAGTAATGGTAGGTAGAGGTAGGGATGAAATAAGATCAAGGTCAGGGGTGAACCCATCAGTGTTACCAAGCAATGTAGTGAAATAATCAATAAATGCTCTATCAACAGTATCTGCAGTAGAACATGCTGTTCCTTGTTCATCATATATGTTATGTATATTCTCAGTAGCATGTTTTACCTTTATAGAATCATGGAAAAATTTTGTGTTTTTATCTCCTTCTGCTATCCATTTTTTGTGTAACTGCTGTCTCTTCATACTTGCTTCCATGTACAGAGCATTGTTTACCTCTTTAAAAAGTTTGCATTCCTCTTCAGCAGCTTGAACATCAAGAGGGTGCTCCATCAAGTACTCCTGTTGTTTCTTTAGCTTTTCCTTGAGATCAGTAGATAATAATGCACCAGTGCCAAAAGTTGATTTAGCCCAAAGTTTAATCTGCAGCTTAATGAATTTGAGCTTCCTGCAAAACTTGTACATTTTATTACCATAACAATTAAAATCAGAGCTTAATTTAGTTACTAAAGGAATGAATTGTTCATGTTTTGCCCAAGCATTGTAAAATTTAAAGCTTCTCTTTTCCTTATTAAAATGTTGACCAAAAGATAATATTAGAGGGGAGTGGTCAGATAAGATAGGCTGGGGGAGGAAAACAGATAATGAGGGCCAGGAAGATATAGCTTGAAGGTTGCAAAATGTATGATCAATAGTAGTGAAAGTGCGAATGCCACTACGACTCCTGTTATTCCAAGAAAACTTTGCACCAGATTTATTGACCATGATTAAGTCAGACTCATAAATGGCTTGATTGATAGGATCAAGATCATTAGCAGTTAGTGGAACTCCACCAGATTTGTCAGTATAATCAAAGCAGGAGTTAAAGTCTCCCATCACAATCCAAGGGTGGGTGGATTGTCTTAATGGTGGCAATGCATCAAAAAAAAAATTCCTTGAATTTGCAGAGTTATCAGCATATACAAAAGTAACATAGAATGAAGAACGGGTATTTATGTCTTGGACGTGTAGGTGAATGTATTGCCTAGTAGAAAGAAGTGGGGATATAGAGAAAATAGTAGGGTCATAGATTACTAATATTCTACCATAAGATGCATTGTCAAGGTTGTGGTGAAAGGACCAAGTTGGATTGATGTAAGAAACAGCTCTGGAAGATAAAGCTGAATTTAGTTTAGTTTCAAGAAGACCAAAAAGAGAAATATTGTACTCACTGATTATGTTTTTAACTTGGTCAAGCTTCAAGTTGCTGTGAGCACCCCTAAGGTTCCATGATGCAATTTTTTTAAACATTAACAAGATTGAGGTTTGGTTTTGTTGTGTCTTCTCTTAGCAGATAGAGATCTCGTTTCAATGGTTCTAATGGGCTGAGATGATGGAGAAGGAGACTGAGAGAAAGAATTGGTTGGTTTTGTGACAGGAGGAGGAGCAAAAGATGAAGTGTGGGAGGTAGGATTTGAAGGCCATCCAGGCAGATCAATGGAAAAGTTGTATGGGATTGTTTGTGAGTTTGGTTCAACCACTGAGTTTACATACATTTGCTGTATTAAATTATTTACTTGTTTCTCAAAATTGGTGCACCATTCTCTATCCATGTCTGTTTCATGTGTGTCAGTGGTGTCATGCAGAACTTGTTTTCCAGAATCATTTGTTAGTTCAAGTTCAAAGCTATTTTCTTCAATGCAGACTTCATATGTGTTCTCATCAATAGTCTTATGTTTATTTTCCATTGTGCCTTCTCCATCACAATGTTCAACAACAACATTAGAGGTAACACTTACTATGTTTCCAACAGAACACTGTTTTCCTGCATTTACTTCAGTTGTTATTTCACCAACCTCAACTTCATTTATTTCCAGTACTTCTACCTCTTCAATTTCAGTTTGTAACAATTGGAACTTATTAGTAGTAGTAACAGAACAAGCTTGAGCATCATTTTTAGATTTATTCACTTCAAGTTGCAGACTTTTATTTGCCTCATTTGCATCTTTCTCAGTAACCTCTTTTTCCACTTGCTTCATCATGATATTTCGTGCCACTTCCTCACTCCCATTTCTTTTATTTACTTTGTTTTTGTTAACCTTCTGCCACACTTGCTTAATGCAATCTTGTTTCTCTTTTTCTTTCCCCTTATTCAGTCTGTTCATTTTATCTTCAGAATAACTATGCTGTTTTTTTTCTTCACATTTCTCTTCATTCTTCTCACCTTCATATTTCTTGCAGTTCTTGCTATTGTGCCCAAACTCTTTACAAAAACAACAAATTTCCGGTTTCCACAAATACTCCACTTTCACAACTTGTTCTGCCCCATCTAGCATCTTCACATTGAAACTGTCTGGCAGTTCTTTGTATGGAGTAACTTCAACTAAACATTTAGCATAGGATAGGCGCTCAAATTTTTCAGTTGATGTATCCATACATAGGAGTTTTCCAACTCTGGCAGATAACCAATTTATTCCCAATGGTGACCAAGCATACAAGGGAATATTAGTTAATTTAATCCACACTGGCACTGCTTTTATACTACTACAGGAGTTTCCTATATTTTCATCCCACTTTTTCACAATGAATAACTTGTTTCTCATAACTACCGGATCTGCCTCAGAAATCTTTTTCCTATCCTCATCATTAGAGAACTTAAATAAGAAAAGGAATCCATCTGATTTAACAGTTATCATCCCCTTAAGTTTCCACGCACGCTTGAGATAGTACAGGACAGTAGAGTATGGCAGTGGTTTATCTAGGAAAAACCCAACGAGATAATCACTCCACAAAGAACTGCCTGCCCTGACTACTTCAGCAGGTGGCACAATTGCATCCCCTTGAAATTCAAGTAAAATTTCACGTGGAACATAGGAACCAGCATTAGTTGGTCTGGCTTTGAAAAGAGTGGTCCAAGCTTTCGGCTGATTGTCATGAGCAAGGGAAGAAGCTGAAGAGATTAAAGGAGGTGGGGTTGGTGATGGCAGGGATGTTTTGGTCAAAACACAGACAGAAATGGGTTGGGAAAGCTGAATATTGTCAGTGGCAGAGACAGGAAGAGGAGGAATGGGTGAAACAGTGTTGGTACGGGGAAGACCAGACTGTGAAGAAGGAGAAGCTGGGTTAACAGAGACAGGGGGAGGTACAAGGTACGACAGAGGGAGTAAGGGAGGAGCAGAAGGTGGCACAAGAATCGGGGAGGAAGGACAGGGCTGTAGAGAAGATAGGGGAAGTGATGGATTAGCGGGAAGGGAGAGAAGGATAGGGGCGGTCCCCATTTTTAAAAGAAAAGAGAATTTGACAGTGTCCTCGTAATTTCATATAAACATAAAGTCCTCTTTTAAAGGATTCATAGATGGTTTTAGCGTTAATAGTTCCTTAAGAAAGTAGTTCCAATATATTAAGGTATAAAACCATTAGGTGTAATAAGAAGTGTAATAATTAGAGACAGAGTTGATTAAGAGAGATATTATAGAGGAACTTTGTAGGAAGTCCCGATTTGTAGTTAGAAACTCCTCTAAGTTTAGGTAATTGGAAAGTTAAGTGGTTTTTAATAAAAGAATTGTTCTTATCTGCTCTAGTTTTTGTAAAATTGAAAATTTATTAAAAGAAGCTGTTTTGAAAACAAATGAGGACATTTTAAAGATATTTTAAAAGAAAAATAGTTTAGTGAAAAAAAGTAAATAAGTTTTTGGAAGCAAAAAACTTATTAAAAATTAAATTTAAAAATCCCAATTTTTATAAAAAGCTGTAAGGATGCAAGTCTAGAAAGATAAAATGTAAGTAACCAAGCACCTTTGAATTTAAAATTGAAAATAACGCTTTTAAAGGCAAAATTTTTGGGATTTGATGTTTTAGATGATTTTCTTTTTAAAATAATAAATACCGAACCAAACCTTTAAATGTGGAGTAGATAGGGATCATTTCCTAGGTGGGATGGAAATAGTGTAAGACTATAGCAGTGATTACTTTTAGAAGTAATAATAGAAGTTTCCATAAAGTGTATAAGACACTAGTGAGAACCAAGGATCGTTGCTTCATGTGTGTAGACTATAGAAGAATAGTACAGTGATTTTAGTAAGATGGTAAGACACATGTGGTTGAGGATGTATTCTTGATTTTGAGGAACTTGGAAGAGCATCTTCCTTTAGTGGAATTCGCGTACATTAATAGTTTTTAAGCTGAAATTAGAATGACATCTTTCAGAGCACTTTATGAAAGACCATTCAAGTTGCCTTCGTGTTGGTCAGACTCTGCAGAGAGATTGCTACTTGGTCCCGACGTGGTTAGAGAGACTTCGGAGAAGATTGATTTGATCAGGAGAAAATGTGTACCTTTTATCCACATCTCTTTGATAGTAAATTTTGAATTTCCTATTTCCATCTTTAGTTTTGAATAGGTTCTTTCCTTTATTATCCTTTGGGAGCGTAGAACTTAGGATTTAACTTATGGATGGTAGGATTTGATGTAAACATGTTGTTAGAACATGTTATGTATGATGGATACTGGTGGTTGCAAGTGTTTGCTAATGGATGCTAATGGACGCATATACTTACACTAGACACTATTATCTCTTAGGGATTGGCTTAACTAGGACACTAGAGCATATGCATATCGATGTGTGCATATTTGAATATTTATTTTTTATTTATTCCACGATTGTTATAAACGGATGATTATCACATGATTGTTGCATTTGGATGATGATTGTAGCACGCATATAGAACTATCAGTTATCATTAGGAAATTTGCATTCACTTGGATACATGACACGGATATGAATCACAAAAGTGGAGGTCGACTGAATCAATAGATCGCCAAATATTTTGCACTAGTTAGGGACATTGACACTACACTCTTTGCATATATATAGTACATTGCATTAGAAAACTTAAGGGCAATGGATGTAATGGATGATGGTTGAGTAGTTGGTTGTAGAACTTGGATGAAGACTTTTGTTTCATTCTTCTATCCTTAGAGATTTTGGGGACGAAATCCTTTAAGGAGGGGAGAATATAACAAACCGAAATTTAAGTTACAATAATTAATTAACAAACTAATTAAATATTAACGCTTAAAATTGAACGCTAACACCCCGGTGTATTGTAGAGATTAAGTGAAAGCACCACCCGTGAATACGGGAATTAGAAACAAGTAGAAAAGTCACAGAGAAAGCAGTAAAAGACAACAGTTTTATAGTGATTCGGCTTCAGGTTAAGCCTACGTCCACTTTAATCTTCTTTATTGCTGAATCAATTACAACTTTACAACAATCTTCGATTACAACACTGATGGGATGAATAACTAGAAATTTGATGTAGAAGAAATCTTTGAATCCATGTCGGCTGTGTTAGATTTCCTCTTGAAGTTTGTTAAGATGTCTTTCGTGTTTGAAGTGTCGAGTGAGTCGAGAATTCAGCAGAATATCGGCGTTCCAGAAATGAGCCCAAAGATCCTTTTTTAGTTGGAGCTAGTGCTGTATTTATAGGAGAGTTTGGAGTTAGGTCGTAGGTCGTAAGCGACCTTGGATAGGTCGTAGGTCGTCAGCGACCTAGTGAGAGTGGTTTGTGGCTTAAATATGGTACACTTGATCATTCTGAACAGACTAACAAGTCATAGGTCGTGGACGACCTAGGGAGGAAGCGGCATAAGAAGCTCCTTTGGTATGTTTAGGTCGTGAGCGACTTAGGAATAGGTCGTAGGTCGTGAGCGACTTAGTAAACACGGTTTATGGCCTAACAGGAGCGTCCTTGGTCACCTGAATAAGTCATAGGTCATGGGCGACCTAGGGAAGGAACGACATAAGGAAAACTAGTTACCTCTGTTCTGCATAGCTCGCTATGTCATAAGTCCTAAGGTCGCGAGATACTTTAGGTCGTTAACTCGCTAGCTCATTAGATCGTTAGACTCTTTAATCTGTTAGGTTGGTAAATCCACTTAGCTACCAGGTCGCTTCACACTTTAGGTCACTGCACCCCATAGACAGTTAGGTCGCTTTAGGCCATAGGTCGTTCGGTCACTGTAGTCCATTAAGTCGCGAAGTCTTTTTGCCGTGACATGCTATTGATGGTTAGGTCGCTAGGTCGCAATACCCTTAGGTCACGATACCCTTAGGACTCTGAGCTATGAAATAGTGGAGTTAACATTTGCCCCTCGAAGTATACGCCTATGCCATAGGTCGTGTGCTTTGACTTAACTTTGCTAGGTCGTGAGCGACCTAAGAGATGAGCTAACCCACGTGTCCATTTTCTTCCTCTTTTCCCCCTATATAAGTCGTTAGGTCGTTTCTTCTTCCTTTATCATATTGCTTGCATTCTGCCGCCATTAACGAAACTTCAAGCTTCCCAAAGGCGAATTCGAACTAACAAGCGGTTGTCTCCTTCTCACCATCACATCGCGTAAGTGGACTCGATCTTTATCCAATTCATAATCACCGTCGAACCACAAATTTTCATCTTCTGTCCCCATTTCAAATCCATACATCGCGTTCCACTTTTGAGCCATGTTGCGATTGGTTTTCGATCGCCATCGGCCATGTTGCTGTCGTGATTCATGAAGGCATAGAAGCATGCTGGATTTAAGATGGATTTGAGATGATCCGCGTCGATTATGGGTGATTTGGTGGAATCGGTAGATGATCAGTTCTACTGAGAGGATGGTGGATTTTGTTACCTAGGCGATAACGGGTTGTCGGGTTACAAGATAGCGATCTAAGGAAAGTGGAGTATAGTGGCTTTGACAGGGAATGGTTCGAGATTGCTAAGCTTCATCAGAGGCGACCTAACGAATCTGAGCGACTTAAGAGCTTTAGCGACCTAACCCACTTAGCCGACCTAAAAACTTGCGACTTAAATGGCCTACGACTTAACCTCTTGGGTCGTGCTTGTATTCAAGCGACCTAGGACTTAGACAGATTCACACTGCCTTGCCTTAAACTCTTTAGCTTGAACCAGGCGACCTAGGACTTCTCGCGATATAACTCTTAGGTCGCATATATGCCCCAGCGACTTAGAACTTAAGCAAATTTGCTCTGCCTTGACTTGAAGTTTTAAGCCTTGAACTTCTTGACTCGGATTGCGACTTAAGGACTTGAACAAAACTTGAAAGCTTCAAAATTTGACAGAACCTGATTGTATTTCCAACTTGAACTGCTAGAATAAACTGCTTGAACTTTGTTACACTTCTTCACAAGTTATACTTACATGTAGGCTAACAAATTGCTAAACACAACATTTGCAGAAAACAAGGGCGAATATACTGCCATTGACTGCCCACATCGAATGACAGATTAGTCGATAGAAGATAATCAACTCAAAGAAATTATATGAAATGCTGTGAATCGACAAATTCAAGTGAAGTATTAAAGCAAAGTCATATTAATCAATTAAGACTGACTTGTTTGCATCAACATTGCACTTGTATTTGGACTTAAAACAACAAGCCCTGAAACTTTAAAATTGACAAATGCATACTAGTTTGATTTTAGTTACATTTGTTTGTCGTTTTATTAGTTTTGTACAACACTTCACACATTTTAGGAAACGTGCACCTTCATATTTGAATATCCAGTTCCTTATGTAGAATGTCTTCTTAAGAAGAGATAATATTGCAATCTGAAGGAGTCTTCCCGCTAGCCAATCCATTGGATAATCGTCCGGAAAGAACTCCAACTTCCCTGAGTCAGCGGGCATTCAATCAATTACGTATTCAATTTGGTATTACTAAAGCAGACGCTATGCTTTCTGGACCAAACGATACCGCTGATAGGCCACCTCTTGGTTTTATCACCGTCAACCGTCAAATGTGCCTATGTGGTGCCATTGCTCCTTTCAATGACTTTCTTCAACGACTCCTTCTTCGGTTAACTATCTCTCTTTTCCAAATGCATCCCAATGGCCACGCTATCCTAATGGGACTTTGTGTGCTATTCAGGAGGACACTTGATCGTCTTTCGAGTTTTTAAGAAATCTGTTACTTGTGCACATTTGCAAAGTATAAAGATCATCCCTCTATCACACTCGTGAGAAGCGCCAGAAATCGTAGATTGATTGTCGATCTTCTGGAAAGCGCCCATAGGTTCTTAAATCAATACTTCTTTGTTCGTCGCCCTTCAGGGTTTTACGCCATCTGGAGAGTAGAAAGTAAGATTGCTCACTCCCACTTCTTCCATTTGAGTTTTTCGAGATCCGAATTGCTAAGTGCTAACTTCATTCTTTTCTTTTATAGCGCTACCTCCTTCCTCTAGAGATCCCAGTCACAAAACGACTTTTGAAAGATTAACTGCCATGCTGGTTGAAGAAAGTAGTATTAAGTTTTTGCTGAAAGATGAACTTCTTCACCAATACGGGCTTCTGCACCCTTCCCGTTCTACTCAGCCTCATGAAGTCCCTGATTCTCCAGTAGAGACATCGGATGCCCCAGCTTCCGTCGGAGAACTTATGCTGAAAGAACATACTGTTGAGGCTTCATTGGTAAAGTGTTCTACTTCAATTGATGTTACGGGGTCATCCAGCAAACTTGCACTTGCCCTGTTCATCGAAGAAGAGGAACCTCCCCAACAATCCGGGAAATCTGGTGACGAAGGAACTGAGAGAACAAGTCCCGCCAGGCACAGCGGTGATGATATTTTTGAGGGGTTGAGCGATTTGATGATTACTTCACAGGAGCTTTTTAAAGATGATCCTATCACTGCTAAAGTTACTTCTCCAGCAGTTGAAGCGACATCCGTTCTGCAACAAACTCCATCAGTCCAAGAGTTGACACTGGCTGTAAAATCCATCATCACCCCCTAACCTAGGAGTGGTTCGTAGTTTGACGCGCGTAGTTTGCACGTTACACACACTTAGGACTTTTCAGCACTTATACGCATTCAACTTCCTTGCTTTGAAGATTTCTGAGTTTATTTCTTTTTTATTTTCAGACTCCCCAATGAAACGAAGTGGCTCTTACTACGAAGATTTCCAGCATTATGGGAAACGCGGTTCTTATGACCCCAGGAGGTATCTTCCTGCTTCTTGGGAAACCGACGAAGAAAGAGCTGCAAGGAAAGCTCGTGAGAAGCGCGCTTATGAAGAACGCTATGGGAGACGGGACAAACGACATGATTCTTCCCAGAGAGAGGATGATTCCTACAAGCAAAAATCCCGTGATGACAAGGGAAAAAGCCATGTCGCTGAGGACCCAAGTAAATGGGCCAAACTTGGTGAAAAACTGACATCTGAACTCTCTGAAAAGCCCGCCGCTCCCGTCTCTTTGGAAATTCCTTCCATCTCCCCCCTTCAAAGAGCTGATATTCAAACAGTCGTAAGTAGGCCCCCTATCAAGTTGGACAGGGCCCGGCTGCTCTTCAGAGCCAATTCCTGCACTGGTGCTTAAAGGGAGTACGCTTCGATCTCGACTTGGTCCCGAATGATAAGCAAGCCATGTTGCGAAATCTCGATGCCGTCAAACTCGATATCGAGAGAATGTCTGGCTGGCGGAAACTCGTTGACAAGCTTCAAAGAGTGAATCGCGCAAACCTTGAAGCCATGCTGACTATGGAAAATGACAAATCTGAGTGGCAGAAAACACTCGAACAGCATGATGCCGAAATGAAGAGTATTGCCGCTTATAATGAGAAGCTTGAAGCGGAGGTTGAAAAACTTAAGGAAGAGCTCGCCACTTCTTCCACTTCTTATTCTCAGAGAGAAGAAGTGCTTCAAAAACAAGCGAGAGATGCTCACATGGCACAGAGAGATGCTGAAGCTAAATTTGGAGCACAGCAACAAGTTGTGGATAGCTACCGAGCCGACGATGCTCGTCTACAAGAAAAGACCAACTCCCAGAACTTGAAATTGAACTGCTAAAAACTCGACTTTCTAAAGCTGAAAAGGAGCGCGATGAAGCTATTGCCGGCAAAGCAGCAGCCGAGGAATCTCATATGGCAGCAAAAGCCGAAGTTAGCTCCACTCTATTCGATTTTACATTCATAGTGTTCTGGGGCGCGGTAGCCTTAAATTTTTGGGGCCGGAGTATGAAATCACTTTGGCCAAAGTGTGGGAGGCCATACTCGATATGCTTGGAGGAGCCGGATATGCCGAAGTAGATTTAATGACGCACTATCTAGATGATGATGCATGTGCCACTCTTGCCAGAGGAAAGGAGCAACTTGCCAGAGAGAGTCGAAATGGCAGAAGGAGAACATTTTGGGAAGACAATCTCAACTGACCCAGTTCTACCTTCAGTTTCGGCCGACATCGATATTGCTGGCTCCAGTTCCTATTCTCCACCTCCTGCTCAAGCTGTTATTGAAAGTGCCACCGCCCGCACTGGAGATGAGGTCCGAGAAAGTACCGATGCGCAAGCTTTTGAAGTTGACATAATAAAACCTACTTCTCCAGGTAACCTCAATGTCGATCTCGCTCAAGTGGACTGCTCGTTCGCTTTGACCGAGTTCGATGAGCTTCTTGCTTATTTCTTAAGTGTCGATGAGCCATTATCCCCTCTTTTTATGAGGAATACTAACTTTAAGTTTTCTTCTCCTGTAGAGAAAGCACCAAGTACTGTTCAGACTTCCCCTCCTCCAGCTGTTCCCCCTCCATCTCTTCAGATTACCCCTCCTTCTGTCTCTCAACCGGGGTCGCAAGAAGAGCAGATAGAAGCTCTTCATGACTTGGACGGTCCTGTTGCTTCTCAGGAACAGAAGGCCGAAGAACCTGAAGAAGGCAAGAGAACTCCGGAACAGACTGCTTATGATGACATAAAATTATCCACTCTTTTCTCTCCGGGCAGTGAATCTTCTTCTAAGAAGAGGGGGAAGCTGGAGTCTCAAAGAAAAAGAAGGAAGCTTCTGCCAACGAAGAAAAAGCGGAAGAAAGTCCAATTGTGCCCCTTTCTCCTTCTTCCCCTATTCTTATAAGCCGGCCTAAAAAGTTGATCATCCGGCCAGGCGTAGGCTCGAAAGGTGGAAAGAAGAAGAAATGATGGCTTTATTCCTATGCTTTTTTTCTTGCCTTTTGCTTTTTTTTTCTTGTATATATAAAGACTTGTCTTGACCGGAGATTGTGCGGGTACCGGTCCCCGCCCTCTTTTGTTTTGAAACCTGCACATGTATAAAAAAATTATAGTATGGAATAAATTGATTCTTTTACTTGTACAAACTTCTGTCTGTATTTGAGAATGCATTTATTATTATTTTTAAACAAGTTTCTTTATTTCCTCTGTGTGATGTTGCAGTAAACCTATGGTATGTTGCTTGAGCATTATTTTTATTTTTGTAACGATATTATATTGCCCCCATACCATGGTTTATTGCAACCTCTTTCACATTGGCAAAATTTTGGAGAACAACTCTTTTATTTCGAGAAGACTTGTACTCTTTCTTTAGAGAACAACTTTTCCATTTGAAGGAGGTTTGCATCTGTACTTTATAGAATAATTTTTCCATTTTAAGGAAATATTTTTATGATTTAGCAGAATGCGCCTCGTATTGGAGAAATTTCTCTTTCTTTCTTTCTTTTTTTTCTTTATGGAGAAGTTTTTGCACTTTACTTTTGGAGAAATTCACTTTTATTTTGGCAAGTGAATTTTATTTCGTGGTAAAGTGGGCCTTCGAAAAAGGGCTTTGACCTGTTTGTGCCTCCGAAGAGGGCTTTTGTTTGATTGTGCCTCTGGGAAGAGGACTTTTTTTTACTTGATTGTGCCTCTGGGAAGAGGGCTTTTTTGTGTGTGCCTCTGGGGAGAGGGCTTTTTTGTTGTTTCTACCTCTGGGGAGAGGCTTTTATTTTTTCCCTGTCCGCTGGGAAGCGGGCCTCTGAAGAGGACTTTTCACATTTCGACTCGTGTGAAGTTTTATTTCAGATCGCGGTGAAATGTGTGCCTCCGAAGAGGTCTTTTAGCATTTCAACTTTGGTGAAATGGGCCTCCGAAGAGGGCTTTTCACATTCCAACACTTGTGTAGTTTTATTTCAGATCTCGGTGGATTCCGTGCCTCCGAAGAGGTCTTTTAGCATTTCAACTTTGGTGAAATGGGCTTCCGAAGAGGGCTTTTCACATTCCAACACTTGTGAAGTTTTATTTCAAATCTCGGTGGAATGCGTGCCTCTGAGTAGGGCTTTTTCTTGGAAGTTTCTTTCCCACGGTTGGATGGATTCACAAGGCGGACACAAGTTACTTGGACTGTATGTTTGCACAAACGTTCTCAACTCGTTAACGAGTGTCCTGTGCCACCGATCATTCCACAACTTTTTGTTAAGAAAGAGAACTTTCTTTTTCTGGCAAGTCCCATTAGAGGTCTTTATCCTCCGAAGAGTTGTGCCTTCGAAGAGGGCTTGCGCCTCCGAAGAAGTCTTTTGCTGTTTGCTGCCCGCTCGCCCATGTCTTTTCGCCATTTGTTCATATCAACGATTCCCTGTTATCATTTTCAAGCACACATTCCTTTCTTTTGCAAGTAGCTTATTTTATTCAAAGAAGTGTACTTCATTGTTAAATGAGTTTGCAGGGGCAGACACGGGCTAATTAATCGGATGTTTGTTTGCACAAACGATCACAATTAGTTAGGAAGGGTCTACCTCTGGCGGAACCACTAACTGTTTGCTTGAAGCACTTCTTATATAGGATTTGAGTCTGGAATTTTTTGTGGCTGAACATTCATTCGTTGAGTGATGTCAGGGATCGCTTGGTCTTATGATGGGTAAGCTTTGTTTTAATGGCCTGCAATATTAAATCGACATTTTAGCAATACAATTGAAGTACTTTATATATCGAAATAAAACAAGTAGTTTATAATAGTAGAGAACACAAGATTTATAGTGGTTCGGCCAAGAACTGGGCCTACATCCACTTTATAGTTCTTATTATTCACTTGCATTGGCTTTACAATGGCTTTCAATACAAGAATCATACATTCATAATTCTTTTACAGTATTTCAGTAAAGCTTTTTAAGTAAAATATGGTGCAAGTGATTGCTATTCCAAGCTCTTGGAACTGGATCTCCTTCGACATTTGTCAGTTTGAAAGTGCCATCAAGAAGTTTTTTGCCTATGACATATGGCCCTTCCTAGTTTGGCGCAAATACTCCTGTTGCTGTCATGACCCTTTTCAAGACTAGATCTCCAATCTCAAAGTTGCGTTGGCGAACTTTGAATTGAAGTGCCTGGCAATTCTTTGCTGATGGACTGCAATTCTGAGCTGAGCCTCTTCCCTTTTTTCATCAAGGAAGTCAAGTGCTTCAAGTTGCAACTCTTCGTTTTCAGCTTGGTTGAAATGAATTCTTCTATGTGAAGGGACTTCCATTTCCACCGGAATCATTGCTTCTGATCCATATGCCAATGAAAATGGAGTGTGCCCAGTCGCAGTTTTGTGGGTAGTTCTATATACCCATAGTGCTAGTGGAAGCTTATCGACCCAACCACCTTTCTCTTTTTCCAGCCATTTTTTGATGGTTGATTTGATAATTTTGTTTACTGCTTCCACTTGCCCGTTTGCCTGCAGATGAGCCACTGCTGAGAAGCTTTTTTGGATCTTGAATCGCTTGCAAAAATCTTGGAACTCTTCACTTTCGAATTGGGTTCCATTATCTGTGATTATCTTTTGAGGCACACCATACCTGCAAATGATATTTTTAGTTACAAAGTTTATCATCTTTTTAGAGGTAATAGTAGCTAATGGTTCAGATTTAGCCCATTTAGTAAAATAATCAACAACAACAATAGCATATCTGATTCCGGATTTGGCGGTTGGCAAAGGCCCGATGAGATCTATTCTCCAAATAGCAAATGCCCATAGCGGAGAATTTTCTGGCATCGGCCACATTTTCGGGCATAACTTGCAGCATCACGATTAATATCTGGCCAAAAATACCCATAACGGAGAATTTTCTTTGCTAGAGTTTGACCATCTGAATGGTCTCCACACTCTCCTCCGTGTACTTCAGCTAGAATTGTCTTAGCTTCTTCCTTAGTCACACATCGGAGTAGTGGCATTGAGAATCCCCGCTTATACAATCGGCCATCTTGAATTATATATCCAGAGGCTTTTCTTAGCAACTTCTGTCGTTCTTGTGAATTTTCTGGTAGAGAACCGTTGAGCAGATATTCCATTATCAGAGTCATCTATGATTCTTGCTCGTGAGATATAGTCATGATCCAGTCAATATCCATCTCATCAGTGCTTGGAGCTGATAGGACTTCCACGGGAACTAATCCCAATAATTGAGCTTCACCAGTGCTTGCGTACTTTGCGAGAGAATTTGCCTTCATGTTCTCTTCCCGGGGTATATGATTTATCGTATAATGGTCAAGATCATCGAGAAGTTCCCAGGCTCTTGACAAGTAAGCGGGCATATTTCCTCGTTTAGTTTGAAAATCTTTCTTGACTTGACATACAATAAGCTGTGAATCACTGAAGATCTGCAACACTTTGACATTCAATTCTTTAGCAATTCTCAAGCCGGCAATAAGAGCTTCAAATTCTGCTTCATTATTTGTCGAAGGGAATTCCAATCTCAATGCATAGCACAATAACCTCCCTTCAGGGGTTTCAAGCACAACCCCAGCTCCGGAACAGTAATCGTTTCTTGCACCATCAACATATAATTTCCATCGAATTGGGGGATTATCAGTCACTTCTTCCTCAATATCACCTTTATCTGTACATTATGCGATGAAATCTGCCAAAGCTTGTCCATTGATTGCTCTTCGGGGATGATAAGTGATGTCGTATTAGCTGAGTTCAATATTCCACTTCAGAAGACGACCCGAAGTCTCAGGACGAAATAGGACTTGCTTTAGAGGTTGATCAGTGAGGACTTTGATAGGATGAGCTTGGAAATATGGCCTCAACTTTCTTGACGCAATCAGTAGACAATAGGCGAGCATTTCCAATTTTGAATAATTCATCTCTGCCCCGGTGAACTCTTGCTGATATAATAGACCGGACGCTGAATTTTTGTGTCTTCCCGTACCAACGCTGCACTAAGAGCATGAGATGAGATTGCCAAATATATGAAAAGATCCTCACCATCGTCGGGCTTAGAAAGTATTGGAGGCGTTTTCATATGACGAACCAATTCATCGAAATCCTTCTGGCATTCAGGAGTCCAGTCAAAATTCTTCCTTCCTTTCTTCAGTGCATCAAAGAATGGAATGCATTTATCAGTAGCTTTAGAAATGAATCGACTCAAGGCAGCAACTTTTCCATTAAAACTTTGCAATTCCTTCTTCGATCTAGGAGATTTGACTTATTTTAAGGCAGCAATCTGAGTAGGATTAGCTTCAATGCCCCTAGCACTCACAATGAAACCCAGGAACTTTCCGTACTCCACCCCAAACGAACATTTCAAAGGATTAAGCTTCATTCCGTACTTTCGGAGGATTGCAAACATTTCCGCCAAGTGATCCATATCGTCTACAGCTTTCTTTGATTTCACCAACATATCGTCAACATAAACGTCCATAGTCTTGCCAATCTGCGGTTTGAACATAGCATTGACGAGTCTTTGGTAAGTTGCCCCTGCATTCTTAAGTCCGAAGGGTATGACTCTATAGCAGTAGAGACCAACATCGGTGATGAAGCTTGTGTCCTCCGGATCCGGATCATGCATCATGATCTGGTTGTACCCGGAGTAAGCATCCATGAAAGATAACAATTCATGCCCCGCTGTTCCATCCACCAACTGATCTATCCTGGGTAACGGGAAGCAGTCTTTGGGGCTGGTTTTGTTTAAATCTGAGAAGTCAATGCATACTCTCCATTTCCCATTAGCTTTCTTAACCAATACTAGATTTGAAACCCAATTCGGATAAGTAGACTCCCTGATGAAACCATTCTCCATAAGCCGGTTACCTCTTCTTTCAATGCTGCTAACCTTTCAGGACCCTGGGTTCTTCTTTTCTGTTTTACCGGTGTAAAGTTCGGATCAATATTCAGAGCATGTACTGCAATTTCTGGGGATATTCCACACATATCAGTATGAGTCCAAGCGAATACGTCCAGATTTTCTTTCAAAAATGTTACCAAGGAATTTTGAACTGTCACACTAAGTTGTGAACCCACATTCACTACTTTGTTCGGATCTTTCGGGTCAACAGGTACTGGCACCGTTACTTCAACTGGCACCACTCTATTCTCCCCTGCACTAGCTTTTCTGGGATCCATTTCTCTTCGTGCCCCGCTATGCTCGCCAGTGCAGGGTCCACCCTGTAATTGCTACAAGGTTGGTTCTTTGATGCGGACTGGGGCTGCCGCATCTTTTCCCATTTCTCTCTTCCTTGCTTCGCGCAACTCTATTAGATAACATTCTCGCCCAGCATTTTGATCTCCTTTAATAACTCCAACTCCATTATCCATGGGGAATTTCATAGTGAGACACCACGGGGCGAGAATTGCCTTAAAAGCCGCAAGAGTTGGTCGGCCTAGGAAGGCATTGTAGACAGAAAATTCACCAACAATTACAAATGTCTGTTTCCGAACCACCTTTTTCTGCCCCTCTCCAAGCTCCATGAACAAGTCGACAGTTCCAATGGGCTGCTTCGGTTCCCCAGTAAACCCAACGATCTTTTGAGATGAAGCTTGAACGTCAGCCATCAGAACTTTCATTTGATCGAACGTCTTCTTGAAGAGAATATTGCAAGAAGCGCCGCAATCTACAAGCACTATTCTCACAATAGCCGGCCCAATGCCTGCAGAGATGACCAAGGAATCCTTGGTTGGAGCTTCAATACCCATAGAGTCCCTGGCTTTGAACACAATATCATCATTGAAAGTTTTCTGCTGCTTCAAAGGTGCATCATTTTCTAGCACAAAAACACTCTCTTCTGTTGGTACATACTTCAAGGCACATGCATATCTTTCCATCTCGCCCCAGCTTCTGCCTGTTGGGTGAGGACCTCCTGTAATCACATTGATAACAGGCCTTTTCGATTCGTGCATGGTATTCCTCTCACCCGAGCCAGATGGATGAGCAGGAAGTTGCTGGCCCTTAGTAGATGAAGTTGGGTCATTTCTACTTCTCTTAACATATTACTGCAACTTGTTCTCTCTCAGTAGTTCTTCAATTAAACTTTTCAGATGGCGACATTCATTGGTATCATGACCGGGTTGATTATGAAACCGACAGAATCTCCCACTTTGAGCAGCTTTTTTGTTAACTCTCATTTCAGTCGGTTTAGGATATTCTACAGCATCTTTGGTAGCATAGAAGATATTCTCCGGGGTGTCAGTCAAAGGAGTGAAATCTGAAGGTTTTAAGAAGCGAGGTTTCTTCACATCTTTCTATTTCTTCCCACCGTTATTTTCCCTCTTCTAACTTCCGGATTCCTTTTTGATAGGGGCAGCAGTATTATCCTTAACCTTGTGAATGCCTCTTTAACTGGTGCCCGAAGGCTTTCCAAGCGCATGAATTCATCTGCTTTCTTATAGAATTTCTCAAGTGAATTTGGTTCTTTCATCTTCATCCACTTCCCAAATTCGCTTGATTTGTCGATTGCGCTCATCAGGTATGTCAAGACCATCCGTGGCTCTGCATTGTCCACTTCAGCCAAAGCTATGTTGAAGCGGTTCAAGAAAGACCTAATAGATTTCCCATGATTCTGTTCCAGGCTTGACAGTGACATAATATCCTTTGCCTTTGAAGCATACAACCTGAATTACTCTTTAAACTTCCGAGTCAAATCGACAAACTGGTCTATGGATCGGACCGGAAGCTTTGTGAACCAGAGCAGAGCCACTCCTTCCAAGTATACCGGAAAGTACCGGCATTTGATCTCATCAGACGCCCTAGCACCAATCATATGCCAATCATACTTATACAGGAATTGATTAGGATCGCTTGTTCCCTTATAAGCCGGGATGGTAGGAGGAACAAACTTCCTTGGGAATTCCGCCATTAGAATCCTTTCCGTAAACGGAGTTTTGGTTGGAGCGAATCCCCATTCCTTCTCATCTTCATCCCTCTGCATGCTTTCTTTCATGATTTGTCACACCATGTCCGAAAGATATTCCTCATCATTTAAAGGATCTGCAGGACAGACTTCGGCCATTTTCCCAGAAGTTTGTCTGGACAAACGTTCGCGGAGAGTTGGCTGTGGTCTCGATCCTCCAGCTTGAGGAGATGTTTCTTTGGCGGGGCTAGCTTCTCTTTGAGGAATATTCCTCTCTTCAGGATTATGAACATCATCTGCAAGGTTTTCTTCATTATTCACTGGTTGACGGTTAGCTCCGAGAAATGCATTTAACCTTTCAAGCATCAAAGCATTCTGGGTTTCCATCTGTTGGTATATCCCAGATACTGCAGCATCTAACTCCGCTCGTGTAATTCTAGCACTTGGTGTTGCTTGACTTGACGAAGGAGAAGTGGCAGTATTCTCATGGACTTTACTGGGTCTTGTAGATCCACGTTTTCTTCCAGGAGCCATTATCTCTGATAGACTTCTGGTTTTGAGAGAGATTCTTTCAACAAATTTTGGAGAAGCAATGACGAAAATAGCCTGAGTTCAATTCTCAGTGAAATTACCAAAAATGTTAACGCTTAAAATTGAACGCTAACACCCCGGTGTATTGTAGAGATTAAGTGAAAGCACCACCCGTGAATACGGGAATTAGAAACAAGTAGAAAAGTCATAGAGAAAGCAGTAAAAGACAACAGTTTTATAGTGGTTCGGCTTCAGGTTAAGCCTACGTCCACTTTAATCTTCTTTATTGCCGAATCAATTACAACTTTACAACAATCTTCGATTACAACACTGATGGGACGAATAACTAGAACTTCGATGTAGAAGAAGTCTTTGAATCCATGTCGGTTGTGTTAGATTTCCTCTTGAATTTTGTTAAGATGTCTTTCGTGTTTGAAGTGTCGAGTGAGTCGAGAATTCAGCAGAGTATCGACATTCCAGAAATGAGCCCAAAGATCCCCTTTTAATTGGAGCTAGTGCTGTATTTATAGGAGAGTTTGGAGTTAGGTCGTAGGTCGCAAGCGACCTTGGATAGGTCGTAGGTCGTCAGTGACCTAGTGGGAGTGGTTTGCAGCTTAAATATGGTATATTTGATCATTCTGAACAGACTAACAAGTCATAGGTCGTGGCCGACCTAGGGAGGAAGCGGCATAAGAAGCTCCTTTGGTATGTTTAGGTCGTGTGCGACTTAGGAATAGGTCGTAGGTCGTGAGCGACTTAGTAAACACGGTTTACGGCCTAACAGGAGTGCCCTTGATTACCTGAATAAGTCATAGATCATGGGCGACCTAGGAAAGGAACGACATAAGGAAAACAAGTTACCTCGGTTCTGCATAGCTCGCTATGTCGTTAAGTCCTTAGGTCGCTAGCTCATTAGGTCGTTAGACTCTTTAATCCGTTAGGTTGGTAAATCCACTTAGCTACCAGGTCGCTTCACACTTTAGGTCGCTGCACCCAATAGAAAGTTAGGTTGCTTTAGGCCATAGGTCGTTAGGTCGCTGTGGTCCATTAAGTCGCGAAGTCTTTTTGCCGTGACATGCTATTGATGGTTAGGTCGTTAGGTCGTGATACCCTTAGGCCGCTGAGCTGTGAAATAGTGGAGTTAAAATTAAATGATAAAATAAGTTTGTGAAATTATTGAAATTAAGCTACGGGAAGTGCACCATTTGTGTCCATGGTATTTTTCTGGTCAATTTCCATTTATAGTTTGTCAAAATCCGAGCTTGAATGAAGAAGTTACAAAAGAAAGAAGAAATTAGAAAATAAGAAGAAAAAAATATATATAAAGGGGCTAGGCCGACCCTAGGATCGACCCTCCCATCAGCTAGGACGACCTATAGGTCGACCTAACTCAGATGACAGTCGACATCTAGGTCGACCCGGATGCATTCTTGGAAGAGTAATCATCCAGGTTGAATGATGACGTGTTTTTTGGATTTTTACACCATCTCGTGCATCCGTGCTTCCATCCGATGGTTCCCATCGAGTCTATAGCATGGTTGCACCATATTTAATCTCCAAATCAAACGGTCAGAGATTCACAAGTGACATTATAAATAAGACCTTAGACCAAGCTATTTTTTTCATTTAGATTTTCTCCATCTGGGTTCATCGCCTGTGGCTGGACCCTAAAAAGAATATTTTTCCAAGGAGAAGATCTTTTTCTAAAATATTTTATACCCTAGAAGTGGATCCGGGAAGGCCGAGAAAAAGAGCTAAGGTCCACAGGTAAGTGTTTAAGTAATTGTTTTAGATTTTTATGTAATCTAAAATAATAGGGTTTCCAATAGTTGTAGTTTTTCTACAATTTTGGGATAGCCTTTATGCAAGTTTATTTACAGTTTAATTGTAAGTAAATTTTAGACTTGATTTCTAGTCAATTCTATTTTAGCTATTTTCAATTATTTACGGTTAATTATAGCTTTATCAATTATTTACAGATATTTATAGTATTTACAGTCATTTACTGTTATTTACCTTTTAATTACATATATTCTACATTGGAATTTATTCTGTAAATGTTAGTTTCTTTTTAACACACTTTTTACATGAATAGAATAAATAGAAGAGAATAATTTTCTAATATGGACTAAAATAAAGAGCACTGAATTTACAGAAAATTAGATGTAAAGTAGGAAGAACTGTAATAAATCAGATATAGACAGAAATAAGCAAATTTAAGATATTTGTAAGCATAGTTATAACATGTAATTATAAATAAAAAGAGAAAATAGAAGAAATAGCAGAAGAAGCTTATTTTTAAACTTAGACCTTGGGTTAAGTTAATAAGCAAAATTATAACACGTAGGTTATAATCAGAGATAAGAGAAGAGGCTTATTTTAAGACTTAGATTAAGTTTATAAGCAAATAGAGTAGAAATAATAGAAGAAACTTATTTTAAAACTTACATAAGCTTGTAAGAAAAGAAAGAAGTAGGATCCGTACCGGCAGCATTCCCCTTGGGACACACTTATGCTATTTAGGGTAGATAAGTGATCAATAATTAAGAAGCAGGACCCATACCGGCAGCATTCCCCTTAGGATACACTTATGCTGTTTAGGGTATATAAGTGGTCTATAATTAAGAAGTAGGTACCGAAAACATTCTCCTTGGGACACGCTTATGCTTTTTAGGGTAGATAATTGGTCAATTATTAGAAGCTCAAATCAGAGGATTTGAGCAAGGGGCGAAACTAGATTTTGTTTTTAGGACGCTTATCGGCATCATTCCCATTCAGTCAGGAACTGGTGGTCTCACAATACACTCGGGTGATGCTGAGAACTCTTATGCTATTTAGGATAATTAAGAGGTCCAAAGAGGGAGCAACAGATAGCATGAGCCTAATGGTGGTCGAGCGTGCGACCTCGGTGCAGAGAGATAAGTCGCTATTGAGTTCCAAGCGCTAAACATGTGTCTTTTGTTGTGGGACCTATAAGATGGGACTAGCTCACAGTGGCGCAAAAGAGATAGAAGGCCGATCAAAGGGTATAATTAGGACTTCAGCCTAATTAAACTAGGATTGAGATTTCAGCCTAATCAAAGCAGTTTTAGAAAAGTGCAAACATTCCAATCGAACTATCTAAGCAAAGCAAGTAGTTAAACCGTATTTTATTCCACCTTTATCTTTTCCCATATTTCCTTTTATACAAGAACTGTTGCTAAGTCTAGTTTTTTTTATCTTGCTAAAAAACATTGGTAATTACTTCCACTCACTAGACTTTTTGTCTCACTCGATCCTCTAATTTTCCTTCTTCCTTCGTAGGCCAATAGAGGCAAGGGAAGTGGACTTTTAGCTTTCTAGGAGTGACATTCTTGGAGATTCTTTATGTATTCTTCTTCTTCTGTCCCAGCTTTCTTTTCATTTTAGTTTGGATGACTTGGTACTATTTAAAGGGATGGTTTATTTATGTACTCTGATATTGTGACTAAGATGATGTTTTTCATAAGATATAAGTATTTGGTATTTTGAGAAATATCTTAGCACTAGTACAAAAAGTGCATATTGCTTCGCCTCATTTGCATCGGTTGAAATAAAAACTGATGCAAATAGAACTATTTGCATCAGTTCTATCTTAATAACCAATACAATTGGTACGTGGAAAGCAATAGGTAATAAAAAAAAATCAAATTTGCATCAGTTCTCACCAACAACCGATGCAAATAGTTTTAGTCGCATGGGTTTTAAAGTCAACCGATGCAACTACATGTTGATGGCAATATAAAATTTAGGTGGGAAATAATGAAAAATTTGCTCCAAAGTTACTACTTTGGACAAATGTACTCTTTCCTCCTCGATAATCCACTCCGGAAAAAAAATTCTTCTCCTCCTCAGAATGCTCGGTGGCAGATTTTTTTTTTTACTTCTTTTCTTCTTCAACAAATTAAACGAGATGCTAAAATGGGATTTTTTGCTGCTAATTAACGTCTGCTATTTGTCTTCAAGCTAAAATTCTGCTACAACCTTGCTGGTGACCCCTATTGCTGAGAGGAATAAGCTCTAATCACAGAATTAGATGCTCTGTTGATGGCATATGAAGACGATTCATGGCAATCCCCAAAGATGCGTACTATATTTACAATTGAAAAACAAATGCTCATGTGTTTCTGAGTCCTCGTTACATAATAGGCACGTAGTTGAATCGAAAATTCACAATGAATGGAGTCGATCCTTAGTACCAGAGCAATCGACCATTTACTTTTCCGGTGCTTTTTCTTATCGAGAATAGTGGAGGTGGGAATCAGAAAATAAATGGACCCGCGCTTCAGATCCGACTCCGAAGAAATGATCAGGATCCGATGGGTGACGCCTTGGGAGTAGGGTTTGCTGATGACGTGATTAGGGTTAGCGTCGAGGACTTCTTTGGCTGAGATGGGTCGGCCATACTCTCCGACCTCGCCGTTGATATGGACGATCCTGATCAGATCAAGGCGCCGCATGGCAGGACGCAGGCCAAGCAACATCGTAGGCTGTTTCCCATGCTAGTAATGTTTTCTTATTTTTATTTTTATTTATGTGGTGGTGATGGTGATAATGAATGTAACATTCCTTAAATTTATCAAGTTTAAAATTGGCAATTTAATTTATTTTTGAAAATAAATTGAGAATTAATTAGAAAATTTTCTAGAATAAATACATAATTTTTGATCATAAACAGAAATTTAATAAGAAATTTGAGTATAAGTAGCTTAAAAATAAATATTGGATTTAGGGAAAATAAAATGTATATTTATATAAATGAATTACAAAATAGAAATTTGAGATTTATAAGATTTCAAAATATAATGTATTAAAAATAAATTAGAAATTAAAAACTTTAAAAAAATTGAACAAACAAAATAAATAAATAAAATTTTGATTTAATTGTGAATTAAATTGAGTTTTTCCAAATAAAATACAAATGGATTTTTTATATATGAACTTTTGAATTAGAAAATTTAAAAATAAATGTTTAAATAGTATATATTGGATTTGAAAGAGAAACTCTATCTTTTAAAATTTATAGAAATTTGTTTTTAAATTTATAACATACATATGTAATATGTATTTTGAAAGTTATATTTAAAGTTTAATATATACATATCTTTTGAAAAGTATAAGTGTAAATAATAGTTTGAAAATGTATAAAATGTGATTTACAAATTTTAAAATGATGAAGGTTTAAAACCAAATTTATAAATTTTAAATGATATGTTTTAAAATAATTGGCATTTAAAAAATCATTGAAGTGTAACTTGCATAATTTAAAGATTGGTTAGAAACAATTCTTTTAAACTTTGTGTATATGTATATATATAAGTGGCATCATTGCATTTATACAATAATCAAATTTAAAATTACAAAAAAAAAGGGAAGAAAGAAATAACATTTTTTTTTTCAGCTATGAAACAACTAAAAGAAGACAAAGATAATCAATGGCATATCTTTTGCACACTAGAGAATATCAGTAGCCACCAATCAAATCTGCAAATCAAAGATTTGGACAAGAAATTTTTTTTTATCTCAACATCCAAGAAAAATAAAGTAGAAGATCTTGCAAATCTTAATAACCATCAAACCAAAAAAACAGAAAAATAAAAATGCTCTCTGCCTTAATTTAAGTTTGAGAATCTGAAACCATACAAAACAAAACTCAAGCCAAAGTCAAACCGGGAAGCAAATGCAAGATCATTTCAAAATCAAGCTTCAGTTTACATTTGTTTCCAGCAAGTTTAAATTCAAAGTAAAGAAGCAACTCAGTAAACATGCAAGTTCAAATCTGGAAATAGAGGCAAAGTTCAATATTCAACAAGAACCTGAGGAAGAAAATCAAAAGTGAGATCAAATCTGAAACAACTCAACTTAAAAGCATTTCACAAATCAATGATTCAACCTGAAGCAATTGAAAAGAGTCAGAGCTACAACCTGTTAGCTTCAGATTTTAAACATCAGACAAACAGAATCAAAACTGCAGATTTACAAATCAAATGCAAAGCTTTCTGGAAACAACTTTAAGGCAAGTGAATCTTTTCTTTAAATTTGAATTTGATATTCAGTAATAATAAAAAAAAAAACAAAAGGTTTAAGCAATATTATCAATCAGTTAACAGAAGGAAATCCAAAGTTTCAAAGCACTTGAACATATCAAAAGAAAAAGAAATGCAAAGCAATCAAAGAAAAGAAAAAAATGTTCAGGCTCAAAAAAACTCCTCTCTGCCTTCCTTGTTCTCTGCTGCCTCTGTTCCTCTCTGTCTTCTGAAGTCCAGGTGAGCAAACCACATCCCAAACTTTAAATCTGGTTTACAACTTGGTTGCATGTAATAATCTGTTAGTGTGTGATAAAAGTTATGTTTGCATGTTGAATGTAAATGTATGTAAGTAGATGTGTATATGAATGAGCACTCTCTGTTTGTTGCCAGGCAAAAAGATAAATTTAGAAAATTTAATTTCTTCTTCCTCAAAACCCCTATAAGACATGATCTCTGAAAGGAAAGTGAGCAACTTTCCCTCCTGAAACCTATTTTGTTGTTAATGCTTGTGAGTAAATTTATGTTTTAAAAACAGTTTCTACTTCTTAAAATCCAAGCAATCAAAAATTTGCAGAGATTAAAGTTTAATTCAAATGCCTTTAAATGAGCAAATTTAAAAAGTAGAAATTAAAACTGTTTTGTTCTTTCTCTGTAGTGAGTAATTTAAAATTTATGGGTTGTTTAAAAGTTTTATATGTGTATGAGTTTGAAAATATGCTTGACTGTTGTATGCCTGCATACATAAATCTTGAAAATGCAGAGGAGAGTGATGTGAATTTCTTCAAACATGCTGCTGTTATTTCTTGGATGTAAACACAAATCCACTTATTTTTGTCTGAATCTTAGTTAGGAAGTATGGTGTGAACAAATTGTGTTTGTACAATATAGTTTAGGTTTGAAATATTTTAAGTTAGAAAAGTAAAGACTGTTACTTCTGGAATCAATGACAACAGACAATAGATTCTAAAGTAAAAATTTACCAGACATCTTAAAATTTATTAAAACAAGTTAAAGCTTAAATGCATGTTTTAAAAAAAACATGGATATTAAAACATGTATCAGGTTTAAAAGCTTCTGAGGGGTTAGATAATTAGACTGTGCAGATTTGGTGTTTTGAGGATACCAATTCATAAAATAATTTGGGAACTTGGATTCTACCTGGAGGTTGAATTGTTAAATGGAGAGAGTGGGGAGGATAAGGGGAATTGATCAGAGAGTGAGGTGATGACAGTGGGTTTTCAGGATTTGCATGTTTGGTTTGAAGCCTTTTTCAGGTTGATGTTATTTTGCTTGATTCAAATTATCAAGCTACAGAGTATTATGTTGGAGGTTGTTATCAAGTTGAGGGATTGATTTGCATCTTGGAGAAGTTGGTGAAGGTTGCTGGAAGTCGCCGGAGTGGTGGTGCATTTGCACAGTGTAGTTTGAGGCTCTGGTGAAGTTTTGATGTGCAGGCTTTGAGTGACTCGGAGTTGAACCCGTGCAGTTGGTGTTATAACTCGAAGTAAGTAGGGTTTTAACTCGAAGTAAAAGCAGGGGGCAGCTCGGGTTAAAGTTTTTTTCAGGTTTTTTGAGATTTGAACAGAACCTGTTCTTTTTCCCAGTTTTTAAAATTTAAACAAAAGTGTTGATGCAAACTTAAATTTAAACCTAAGATTTTTTTTTTTTTTTTTAAAAAAAAAACTGAATTTAATTTGAATTCAATTCGGTTAATTTTAGGTTTGAAATAATTTAAATTTTGAAAAATTTATTTGGTCTTATGCAAAAGCAGTAACCTGTTTCCAGGTTTTATAAAGTTGAAGAAAAAAAATGGCAAAACAAAAATCTGAAAATAAGACCTGAACTTGAAATTGAAAATTCAATTAAGTTTTAAATTTTAAATCTTTGAACTAAATTTGAAATGCTTTTAAATCCAAGTTGGGTTTTTAACTAAAACAGAAACTGTTTTCTGTTTTTATTTAAATTTAAAAGTAGAGTTTAAATTTGTAAGATTTAGTTCAAAACTGAAATGTTTAAACCTGAAAGTTAAATTTGAAGTAAATGGTATAATTCTTGAATTTGAAATATTTTTGAATTCTAGAATATAATATGTTTTAAACCAAACAGAAACTGTTTTCTGTTTAAAATTTAAAAGTAAGTTTATAATGGAACTGAAATTTAAAATAAAGTTTTAAATCTGGAAGTCTGAAATATGAAACTTAGCAAATGAAACTAAGTTTGAATTTAATTTAAAACTGGGAATTTAAATTTAGTTTTTTTAAACTTTTTAAAGTATAAAGGAACATTGGTTTAAACTTGTAAACCATGAGTTTTTAATTATGAAATAGAATTTAAAATAAGTTTAAATTCAGTATTGAAAATCTGGAATTTGACTTTAATGTCAGTTTTTTTTAAAATAAAATAAGTTTTTAAATTTAATTTGTTTAACTATTTTTAGAAATGGTTAAAAAAAAAATTGAGTTTTAAAATGAAGATGAAAAATGTAAGCAAAGCTTTAAAGGATTAAGTTTAAAATTAAAATAAAAGATTCAAATCTGTATTTCAGTTTTGAAGTTAAGGAAATTTTTGAATTTGTTTTTAAATGCTTTATTCAAGTAAGAGATGTTTTATCTTAAAAATAAATAAATAGAATTTAATGATTTAGACTCATTAAATTATTAAGTCGATAAATCAAATAATTAATGAATGATCAAATGAAAATAATAAATACTTAGTGAAAATAATTAAGAGAAGATAATTAAAGGTTAAGGATTGATTTATCAAATATTTGAGATTAATTACTTTAAAGAATAATTAATTAATGTGGTTAATTAATTAAGAGAACTAAATCGATTAAGGTCAATTAACTTAAAGTGATTAAGAAATCATTATTAATTAGGGAATAATTAATTATTGAAATTAATTAGAGGAATAATAAATCTATTTATTAAGGACAATTAATTTTAACTAAGATTTAATTAATCAATAATTAAAAGTTTATTTTTTTAAAGTAACTAATTGAGGAATATGTAATTAAGATTAATTAATCACAATTAAAGGATAATTAATTAAGATAATTGATTTAGTAAATGATTAATAAATGAAGATGGTTAAGACTTAATTAATTATAGTTAGTGATAATTTAATCATTGATTTAAGGATTACAAATAGAAGTAATTATGTGGGTAATAAATTTATAACCACACGGTTTATTCATCTTAATTAAAGATGTTTGATTGTTAATGAATGTTGTGTGATGGATTGATATATTTGATATGTGATGCTATGTAATGCTTTATACTGAGCTGTTATATCTGTGATGTATATATTGTTATATGAATATGAAACCCTTTGACCCGTAAAACGACATTTGAATTTCGATGCGACAGGGAGTCGGATTCCAGCTGGTTATTCGAAACCCACATCGAATCATATTAGTGAATTTTTGTGATTGATAATTTACTTTATCTATGAATCTGTGAATATAGATAAGCGCTATGGGTTATACCGCTTATCTTTATGATTGAATCTGTGATGATGATGTTGTGCACTATTGTGTTGAACCCCTAGACCACACTTATACACACACAAATATGGATTGCACGTGGGAATGGGTTAAGTCACAGATTTTGAAATTGTTTTAAAATTTGAATTTTTGAATCCAAAATAGTTTTGGAATTAGAATTGAAGCTTTTGAAAAAAATGAATTTCAAAAAAATAAAAATTATGTGAATAACTTAATTGAGTGTTGAAATTTAAATAATTTGATTTAAATTTGAATTCAATATTTGAAGTTGAATTCTATGATTTGAAAACTATGTTTAAAAAGGGTATTCAACTTATAAATGGATTTATATGGGTTTTTAAACCAATTTAAAAGTGATGTTTTTAAATTTAAAATTAACCCAAGATTCCAACTTGTATAAATCGGACTTTTCTGAAACGAAAACTGCTGTTTTCCAATAATAGAAGCTTTCATATAAGAAATGGATTTCCAATGTGTGTTAAAAGGAATTTAAGTTGAAATGAAAATGGTTTTCCGGGTTATTAATAAATCTTTGGAACGTGTTTGGAAAGCTATAAATTAAATCTTAAAATTTAAAGATTTATCGAGTTAATCCATTTGGAATGGAAGTTGTTTTGAATCTATGAATAGATCTTTGTGAAACTGGGTGAAACTTTGTGAAATAAATCTTTTTGTTTAAAGATTTAAAAATGGTAATTTGTTTAACCATTTGAAAGAAAAGTTTTGGATTTTTATAAGTTGTGACTTAACTAAAATTCCATATCCATATGTTTTAAAATATGGCGCTTACTATTCGGTTTAGCCGGGAGAGGACCTTGTGTCATATAACCCATTCCGAATAGTGATACGACGTTATGGATAGCAATTGAAGACCGGTGGTGAAGACTGGGTATTTGTGAGAACGATAGGATAACCTATCGATTGTCTCTGCACCGAGTAGCTACGGTATAGAGATTCCCTTAGTGATGGGAAGTCCGATCGGGATTGTGGATACCCGGATTTGCAAGGGCTTCTTCGGAAGTGCCTTCGGTTCTGTTCGAACCCGGAACAGACTTGTATGGTTGTATGTCCGACATTACACTTTGAGATGTTAACTGATCTCTATCAAATACATTTCTGCTTGGTGGCGGAGAATTTATTCTCTTAGCTTAACACCCTTCTCTGAGACGTACGAGCTCAGAGGTTATGTAGTTGATATTTATCAGTGATATTCCCAATTTGGTAATGTGGCATGCTGAGTGCTGCTGTGTGATGATCATTGGTTGATCATTTGTGATATGATCATTTGTTTGATCATTTATCTTTGTGGTCATTGCTTTGGCCATCTGTTGACCCAAAGCATGGCTTTGTTGCACAAAGCGTAGCTTTGTGGACGTGACTGCATCAGGACCTCACTCCCCGGAAATGGTCGAAACAGGAAAGATGCGGCAAGGTTATGAGGGTCGCGCCCTTTAGGGTATGTCATTTCCTTCTGGAAAAGGGTGGTATCATGGTATGGAGCCCCGATACTTACTCATGTTGATACACTATACCTATTACTGTGTGGTGTTGTTGTGCGCGCGCTCGGATAAAGGTCCCAAAGGACCGGGGGATGACATATTCGTGTAGTAGTTACCTAGTTACAGAGGTAACCCGACCTTGTGTTGGCAGAGATCTAACCGTAACGTTAGTTCTCGGGACGTCCCGCCAGAGGCGTACCCATGTGGCAATAGGAAGTTCCTTAGCCTGACCATTTGTTGGAAATTCATTCATCCAATACGTGCCTTGTACGGTTTTAGTTGTAGAACCTGCCATTTAACATGGCAGCTATAGTAGGCATAGCATCATGGTACCTATGCTGGCTAGGATTTATATTATACTTTCGAAAGATTTTCCACTATGCACTAGTAATAATATCAAAGAATTTTTCTCATAGTAAGCATGTTTGACTATCATAAGGAGAAATCTCCCCCATGTGTGCGTTTGCATTGTGTGTGTGCCGGGAGGCCTTATGGTAGTTTCATTTTTCAAAAAGCATTGCGGATTTCAAATTTAAATTCTCTTGTCTGTTCAAAGACCAAATGCTTTTGTTTGCTCATACCAGTCCCATGACTGACCTGGAGTTTATTGTTCCTTTCCTAAACTCTGGGTGCCCACTATTTCCCACACGGGCAGTCTAGAGTTGGGATTTTCAGATAATCCATAGTAGGTGTAGATTCGATAGCTTTCAGCCATTAGGATTTGGCAATCGCATTTTGGATCGAGTTGCTTCTCTTCATCTTGAGTGGGAGTTCGAGCTATTGCTGGATTGGTGCTTTGGAGATGGAGATTACTGATATTGGAGTTCTTTCTTGAAGACTATTTTGGAGATTTGTTCCGCTGATAGTGTTATCTTTTATTTCCGCTGCTATTCTTTGTATCTTTGAAAATGTTGATATCTATTGTACCATTCTGTTGTATCATTCATGTTGTATCAGTTATTGTATCAAATGTTGTATATTGATATGCATATTCTTTTTCTTCCGCTGTGTTATTTACTTAATGTGTTATAAGCTCCGGCACGACTCGAATTTCGACGTTTGAATCTGCGGCATTCAAGTACAGTGGAGTACGGATGTCGATTTTTGAACGCTGGAATTTGGATCGTGACAATGAATGAATGTTGATGGATGTAGTTGTTTGTGGAGATGAATGCGAGTTGAATTAATGTTGTAGAGATGCAACATTACAACAGTTTGTTTTATAAACAAACTAAAATATTTGCCACTTTAAAAAAAATACATACTGTATATACTGAAATTGCTAGGTTTAATAAAAGAATTGCTTGGATTCATTAATTTATTCAACATTGTCTACCGGTAACCATTCATTTTAAACTTCTTACGGTAACAATGCTTTTGAGAAAATTGGTGTAACAACCCGGGATTTCACAATTATTTTATTATCGTCATTAGACTTTTAATATGTTGGCTAATTGCTAATTTAAGTTTTGAATCCAGTTTAAATTCTTTGAAAAAAAAATAGAACATTATCTCCTTTATAAAATTTTGGTCGTTCCCTTTTTATTCGAATTGGACCCGTCCCTTTTTCTTATTTCTCGTTCATTTTGAAACCCTAAAACTAAAACACACGAAAAAAAATGGTGGCGGCCTCGTTTTTCCCCTTATTCGTTTCGAATTTAGGGCTTCTTCGATCGTCCCTCTTTTCAAAATTGAGGCCATCGACTTTGGTTTCTTTGATTTCTGCTCTATTGTTGGCCGTCTCTTTGAATGCTCACGGCGGCTTCTAATTGGTCGAGTTCGCCTCTGCTTCGATCCTTGGAAAGTGCGCACGTAGAAGCAAGGTGAGTAAATCCCCTTACTCACGTCTAGTTCGTTCTTAGTATGGTGCTTCTGCAACTCGATTTCTTCGATGTTGATTTATCTCGGCTATTTGATTTTGCCTCTGCTGGGACTATGTGATAATGTTTTGTTAATTGGTGAATTCTCTGGTTCTTCGACTTCGGTCGCTTTGACTTTGCGAAAACATTTTGGGCTTCGGCTCGTGATATTGCTTTTGTTTGGAAGTTGGTGATTTCATTTATTTTTCTATTTCGTATAAATTGATACTGGACTTTGTTCATTCGTTCTCACGGCCTCTGGTCATTTGACATTAGTTGTTGTTGTTGCTTCTGTACGTTTGCTTAAGTCATTTGTAACTGTTGCTACATGTTGTTCGGTCTCGTGACTTTGACTTTGTTTCGATGTCGATGAGTTTTGTCTAGCCTGGTTCGTTTTGTTTGTATATCACGGAAATGATTTATGTATAAACATTGAGCTCTGGAAATTTGTGGACTTTGAAAATACACAGTTTCAAAATATAAGTATATGTGTTATTCTCAGAATTATGAAGTATATTATAATTCTAATAGGTGATTTGAGAAAAACATAGTGAAGAATAATTGGATTTTCATGTATAAAGGTCCTCTTAAAAAAATTTCATACTTATCATAGAAAGCTTTGAAATATATATAAGCTTAACCAAATTTGTACAAATGAAACTTTTCGAAAGCAATGGTCCATTTATACTGCTTTGATGATTTCTAGATTTTTGTTGCTTTGATTTTTTTGACAACTATGGTTTTAAGTGTTTTGGGGAATTTGGTTTGTTGAACTTGGGTCTTGCTGTGTTCAGATTGAATGCGGCCTTGATTGTGATAATAGTTACTACTGTGACTTTGGCCACTTGATTTCATGTAGTTGTGGATGCGAGCCACTGGCTTGCTTGATTTAAATCTCTGGTTTGTTTTCACTTCGGTCTTGACTTCTGGCGACACTCGTGTAGTACCATGGTTTTGGTTTGAAAAGGTTCGATTTGTTCATCTACATATAAGTAAATATATGTATGATGTTGTTGTGCACTGGCTTTAGCCTGTTGCGCACTTCATACACTGGCTTCAGCCTGTTGTGCACTTCATACTTGTTGTCCTTTGTAGTTGCACCTGTTTATATTTGCAGTCCTACAGGAACCATGTTGTTTAGTCTTCATCCCCGGTGCGTGTATGCATCCCTGTCATACTTGTTAATGCCCTGAGTATGTTGTTTGGTTTTGGCCATATCCTTGTTTGCTTACACCTTCATTCGGTTGTGCCCTCATGTGTATCACTGCCGTGTGCAGTTCCATGTTACACCTCTGTTTCATTTTATCCATGTGCAACTAGTAGTGTACATTCATTGTGTACATTTGGGTTCGCATTCATGTTGTCCAGGCTTGTTCTTTTGCACTACTGTTAGCTCTGGGCTTCACTGACCACTCTTGTTGTACCACTGTTGTCTCCTTCCCTTGACATTTCGGAACTTGAATTGTTGCATTGAGTTGAGTCATGACAGCAGTGACTTGACCTTTGCATTTTGTTATTTTTCGAATTCACTTGAGTTGAACCCAACGTGTAGCTTGGGTTTGACCTTGTGTTCGTTTGTGAATTTTCATTGTGTACATATCACTGTAGTGGCAAGGCAGTGCACGCAAGCGTGAACTGCAGCCACACGGTATTCATTGGGTACATCGTCACTGTAGTGGCAAGGCAGTGCACGCATGCGTGAACTGCAGCCACACGGTATGGCTTTTATCATATTCTATTTCGTTTTGACTTATTGATCTTTTGCATATTCTATATGTTGTAGTGGCGAGGCAGTGCACGCGTGCGTGTACTGCAGCCCTACTCGAATTTAATATTTTAATGGATATTTCAATTGTTTGAACTGTTTTGTTTATTCAACTCAATATTCTGATTTGGTTTAAATTTGCTGATTTTTTGTTTAACACTGTTACGTGTTATATTTATCGTTATCCGATTTCTTTATTTAAGGATCGGATAGACGAGATTTATTGTGACTGTCGTCTATTCATTAGTTAATTCTTATTGCTTCTGTGCACTAATAACTGAGTTTGAATTAGACTGACCCGAGTATTATTTTATTTTGAATTTAATACTCAGGTCAGACCAAGTATTTGCAGGTTGTTGATATCTTACTTTGGGTTGCTGCTTGGGCTATGAAGTCACTTCATATCTTTTGGAGTTGTCGTCGTCAATTAAGTAGTCGGTTTATTTGTATAGGAAGATATGTATTCATGTATATTATATATGATAATGTACTTGTATATGTAACTTCCAGAGTCGACAGTTGTAGTTGTATCATATATATTGTATCACATGTATATCAACTGACATCAGTTATTATATATATATGAGACTTTTATTTTAGCTGTGTTCCGCATTTATATTATCTGTGTTATTACTATATATATTGTCCTAAACTATTATGAACCATCGTAGTTCGTTTTACACTAGAATTGGGTATGTCGATGAGAGTAAATAAATATGAGATGAAAAATAAAAATATATATACCACTCCTATCGAGATAACCAATACTAGTGTAAGGCCTAACTGCGGATGGCCGCTCCTATCCAGCCTTATCCTTCAGGATAACAGACAGTATTTCTTTTAATACTCTTTGTTATTGCAAGCATAGAGGTGGGGCGTCACAGTTGGTATCAAAGCTTGGGGTTTACGGACATAATATAAAACATAACTTAGATGGAACATGTGTTACAACTATATGTCGGTGTTTTATTATGTTTTGAGTCAAAACTAAAGTTTTGAAATTAGGATGGAATTTTTAAATATCTTTATTTAAAAATAAAAAGTGAAACTGTGTTTTGATGATTGATTGAGTGTGTTCTGTTTATCAGAGTGCGCAGCGGAAACAGTGACTGTCTTCGCTGAGTACGGCTGATAACATTTTTGATTTAAAAATCAAATTATGAAATTGAAATAAATTTCTTTTGTTGCTTACATAGCTGTGTTTAATTTGTTTTCTTTGGAAACTTCGAATCCGATTTGAGGATTCGAAGCGATTGCAGCTATGAGGATTTGTTGAGATTTTGGCTGGTTTTCTTTGATGCTAATCACATGTTGATTAGATTTTGATTGCTTTGAATTATCTTCATTGAAGATATATTCGAATGATTTCTTTGTTCATTTGTAGTATACATGCAAATTTAAGTTGCACGTTACTGCATTAATTTTACGTGAACCGATGTTTGGTTTAAACGTATTTTGTTGCCGTTATTTTTTTATGTAACGGGATTTTTACACCAACGCTAAATCTTTGAAGCACGGTGTTTTGTTGACATTTTAATGAATGAAAATTCACTGATATTATATTTGATACAAATTATTTAGATGAGATTTTGACGTTTAAAAATTACTGTCGCTTTGACTTCAGTATCCGTCAAATTTTAAAGTGGATTTTCAAGCGCTTATTCCGCAATTCTGATTTTGAGATCCGTTTTTACGGTGTTTTGAGAAGTACAATTTCCATATCGAAATTGTTTTTGATGTTGCTGTTTTGAGCAAGGATTTTCAAATGGTTTCAAAAAAAAAAAATTGTTTTCAAAATTTTTTCAGTTTACGTTTTCAAAAGAATGAGAAAGAGATTTAAACGATTCAGCAAAATCGAGGACTATGAACCCTTTCTTTTACTGATTCGCTTAATTCCGGACTTGTTCGTTTGAGAATGTAAATTATTACTTTTATAAAATAAATGAAATTGTTTTCAGAATTTTTCCAGTTTGCGTTTTCAGAAGAATGAGAAAGTGACTTAAACGTTTCAGCAAAATCGAGGACTATGACCCCTTTCTTTTACTGATTCGTTTAATTCCGGACTTGTCCGTTTGAGAATGTGAAATGTTATTTTTGGAATACACAATTTTACACGTTCAAGGAAACGATGAAGAGAATCAAACGATTTAGTAAAACACGTGGTATGGGACATGTGCGTTTGCTATTTCGGTTAATTCCGGACTCGTTAATTGAATATATGATGATTTTCGTGTGCTTTCGAGCCACTATGAGGACCTTCGGGTCATATGTTGGACCTTCGGGTCAATACCAGTACCGGACCTTCGGGTCATTTGTTGGACCTTCGGGTCATTTGTTGGGCGCCAAAATTATGTTGGGTACTTGGTAGGCTTCGGCCATATGTTGATGCACGTGCGGCGTAGCTAAAACTCGCCATTTGTTGGGATCGATCCACCTTTTATGTTGATTTCTAGAATATCTTAATTGATTTCTAGATATTTGTTGTTTCCAATTATCTGCAGGTAATTGGAAATTTGTTGATATGAGTTCTAATTATCGTTTTTGACAATTAGATATTTGTTGATTTGATTATCGCTTATGATAATTAAATATTTGTTGATTTGATTATCGTTTTTGATAATCGGATATTTGTTGATATGAGTTCTAATTATCGTTTTTGATAACTAGATATTTGTTGATTTGATTATCGCTTGTGATAATTAAATATTTGTTGATTTGATTATCGTTTTTGATAATCGGATATTTGTTGATATGAGTTCTAATTATCGTTTTTGATAATTAGATATTTGTTGATTTGATTATCGCTTGTGATAATTAAATATTTGTTGATTTGATTATCGTTTTTGATAATCGAATATTTGTTGATATGAGTTCTAATTATCGTTTTTGATAATTAGATATTTGTTGATTTGATTATCGCTTGTGATAATTAAATATTTGTTGATTTATTGATTTGTTGATTTGTTGATCTGAGATTTCTGATTATCGCTTGTGATAATTAGATATTTGAGATTTGATTATCGATTTTGATAATTAAATATTTGTGATTTGAGATTTGATTATTGTTTTTGATAATCGAATAATTGTTGTTTCTGATTATCGTTTTGATGATCAGATATTTGTTGATTTGATTATCGTTTTTGATAATCGAATATTTGTTGATATGAGTTTTAATGATCGTTTTTGATAATTAGATATTTGTTGATTTGATTATCGCTTGTGATAATTAAATATTTGTTGATTTGATTATCGTTTTTGATAATCGTATATTTGTTGATATGAGTTCTAATTATCGTTTTTGATAATTAGATATTTGTTGATTTGATTATCGCTTGTGATAATTAAATATTTTTTGATTTGATTATCGTTTTTGATAATCGGACACTTGTTGATATGAGTTCTAATTATCGTTTTTGATAATTAGATATTTGTTGATTTTATTATCGCTTGTGATAATTAAATATTTGTTGATTTGATTATCGTTTTTTATAATCGAATATTTGTTGATATGAGTTCTAATTATCGTTTTTGATAATTAGATATTTGTTGATTTGATTATCGCTTGTGATAATTAAATATTTGTTGATTTATTGATTTGAGATTTCTGATTATCGCTTGTGATAATTAGATATTTGAGATTTGATTATCGATTGTGATAATTAAATATTTGTGATTTGAGATTTGATTATTGTTTTTGATAATCGAATATTTGTTGTTTCTGATTATCGTTTTTGATAATCGAATAATTGTTGTTTTTGATTATCGTTTTGATGATCAGATATTTGTTGATTTGATTATCGTTTCTGATAATCGAATATTTGTTGATATGAGTTTTGATGATCGTTTTTGATAATCGAATATTTGTTGATTTGGTTATCATTTTTGATAATCGAATATTTGTTGATTTGATTATAGTTTTTGATAATCGAATATTTGTTGATTTGATTATCGTTTTTGATAATCGAATATTTGAGATTTGATTATCATTTTTGATAATCGAATATTTGTTGATTTGATTATCGTTTTTGATAATCGAATATTTGTTGATTTGGTTATCATTTTTGATAATCGAATATTTGTTGATTTGATTATCGTTTTGGATAATCGAATATTTGAGATTTGATTATCGTTTTTGATAATCGAATATTTGTTGTTTCTGATTATCGTTTTTGATAATCGAATATTTGTTGATTTGGTTATCGTTTTTGATAATCGAATATTTGTTGATTTTGTTATCGTTTTTGATAATCGAATATTTGTTGATTTGATTATCGTTTTTGATAATCGAATATTTGTTGATTTGGTTATCGTTTTTGATAATCGAATATTTATTGATTTGATTATCGTTTTTGATAATCGAATATTTGAGATTTGATTATCCTTTTTGATAATCGAATATTTGTTGATTTGATTATCATTTTTGATAATCGAATAATTGTTGATTTGATTATCGTTTTTGATAATCGAATATTTGTTGATTTGATTATCGTTTTTGATAATCGAATATTTGTTGATTTGAGAATTGAATATTGCTGATGATTGCGTCCATTCAGTTTTGTTGTTTACTGATTATCCAATTGATGGTTAGATTTTGTTGAGAAATTGCGAAATTCTTTTAGAGAATTAAAAGATTTCTTGGCGTTTGTATTCTCGAATTTTATTTTTCTAGCTTAACCAGTTTATGTTAGAAAAATAATTGTTATTGACGACTTTACTTATGAAAATTGCAGGGACGCAATTTTTATAAGGAGGGGAGTCTGTAACAACCCGGGATTTCACAATTATTTTATTATCGTCATTAGACTTTTAATCTGTTGGCTAATTGCTAATTTAAGTTTTGAATCCAATTTAATTTCTTTGAAAAAAAAATAGAACATTATCTCCTTTATAAAATTTTGGTCGTTCCCTTTTTATTCGAATTGGACCCGTCCCTCTTTCTTATTTACCATTCATTTTGAAACCCTAAACCTAAAACACACGAAAGAAAATGGTGGCGGCCTCGTTTTCCCCCCCATTCGTTTCGAATTTAGGGCTTCTTCGATCGTCCCTCTTTTCAAAATTAAGGCCGTCGACTTTGGTTTCTTTGATTTCTGCTCTATTGTTGGCCGTCTCTTTGAGTGCTCACGGCGGCTTCTAACTGGTCGAGTTCACCTCTGCTTCGATCCTTGGAAAGTGCGCACGTAGAAGCAAGGTGAGTAAATCCCTTTACTCACATCTAGTTCGTTCTTAGTATGGCGCTTCTGCAACTCGATTTCTTCGATGTTGATTTATCTCGGCTATTTGATTTTGCCTCTGTTGGGACTATGTGATAATGTTTTGTTAATTGGTGAATTCTCTGGTTCTTCGACTTCGGTCGCTTTGACTTTGCGAAAACATTTTGGGATTGGGCTCGTGATATTGCTTTTGTTTGGAAGTTGGTGATTTCATTTATTTTTCTATTTCGTATAAATTGATACTGGACTTTGGTCATTCGTTCTCACGGCCTCTGGTCATTTGACTTTAGTTGTTGTTGTTGCTTCTGTACGTTTGCTTAAGTCATTTGTAACTGTTGCTACATGTTGTTCGGTCTCGTGACTTTGACTTTGTTTCGATGTCGATGAGTTTTGTCTAGCCTGGTTCGTTTTGTTTGTATATCACGGAAATGATTTATGTATAAACATTGAGCTCTGGAAATTTGTGGACTTTGAAAATATACAGTTTCAAAATATAAGTATATGTGTTATTCTCAGAAGTATGAAGTATATTATAATTCTAATAGATGATTTGAGAAAAACACAGTGAAGAATAATTAGATTTTCATGTATAAAGGTCCTCTTAAAAAAATTTCATACTTATCATAGAAAGCTTTGAAATATATATAAGCTTAACCAAATTTGTACAAATGAAACTTTTCGAAAGCAATGGTCCATTTATACTGCTTTGATGATTTCTAGATTTTTGTTGCTTTGATTTTTTTGACAACTATGGTTTTAAGTGTTTTGGGGAATTTGGTTTGTTGAACTTGGGTCTTGCTGTGTTCAGATTGAATGCGGCCTTGATTGTGATAATAGTTACTACTGTGACTTTGGCCACTTGATTTCGTGTAGTTGTGGATGCAAGCCACTGGCTTGCTTGATTTAAATCTCTGGTTTGTTTTCACTTCGGTCTTGACTTCTGGCGACACTCGTGTAGTACCATGGTTTTGGTTTGAAAAGGTTCGATTTGTTCATCTACATATAAGTAAATATATGTATGCCGTTGTTGTGCACTGGCTTTAGCCTGTTGCGCACTTCATACACTGGCTTCAGCCTGTTGTGCACTTCATACTTGTTGTCCTTTGTAGTTGCACCTGTTTATATTTGCAGTCCTACAGGAACCATGTTGTTTAGTCTTCATCTCCGGTGCGTGTATGCATCCCTGTCATACTTGTTAATGCCTTGAGTATGCTGTTTGGTTTTGGCCATATCCTTGTTTGCTTACACCTTCATTCGGCTGTGCCCTCATGTGTATCACTGCCGTGTGCAGTTCCATGTTACACCTCTGTTTCATTTTATCCATGTGCAACTAGTAGTGTACATCCATTGTGTACATTTGGGTTCGCATTCATGTTGTCCAGGCTTGTTCTTTTGCATTGCTGTTAGCTCTGGGCTTCACTGACCACTCTTGTTGTACCACTGTTGTCTCCTTCCCTTGACATTTCGGAACTTGAATTGTTGCATTGAGTTGAGTCATGACAGCAGTGACTTGACCTTTGCATTTTGTTATTTTTCGAATTCACTTGAGTTGAACCCAACGTGTAGCTTGGGTTTGACCTTGTGTTCGTTTGTGAATTTTCATTGTGTACATATCACTGTAGTGGCAAGGCAGTGCACGCAAGCGTGAACTGCAGCCACACGGTATTCATTGGGTACATCGTCACTGTAGTGGCAAGGTAGTGCACGCAAGCATGAACTGCAGCCACACGGCATAGCATTTATCATATTCTATTTCGTTTTGACTTATTGATCTTTTGCATATTCTATATGTTGTAGTGGCGAGGCAGTGCACGCGTGCGTGTACTGCAGCCCTACTCGAATTTAATATTTTAATGGATATTTCAATTGTTTGAACTGTTTTGTTTATTCAATTCAATATTCTGATTTTGTTTAAATTTGCTGATTTGTTGTTTAACACTGTTACGTGTTATATTTATCGTTATCCGATTTCTTTATTTAAGGATCGGATAGACGAGATTTATTGTGACTGTCGTCTATTCATTAGTTAATTATTATTGCTTCTGTGCACTAATAACTGAATTTGAATTAGACTGACCCGAGTATTATTTTCTTTTGAATTTAATACTTAGGTCAGACCGAGTATTTACAGGTTGTTGATATCTTACTTTGGGTTGCTGCTTGGGCTATGAAGTCACTTCATATCTTTTGGAGTAGTCGTCGTCAATTATAGTAGTCGGTTTATTTGTATAGGAAGATATGTATTCATGTATATTATATACGATAATGTTCTTGTATACGTAACTTCCAGAGTCGACAGTTGTAGTTGTATCATATGTATTGTATCACATGTATATCAACTGACATCAGTTATTATATATATATGAGACTTTTGTTTTAGCTGTGTTCTGCATTTATATTATCTGTGTTATTACTATATATATTGTCCTAAACTATTATGAACCATCGTAGTTCGTTTTATACTAGAATTGGGTATGTCGATGGGAGTAAATAAATATGAGATGAAAAATAAAAATATATATACCACTCCTATCGAGATAACCAATACTAGTGTAAGGCCTAACTGCGGATGGCCGCTCCTATCCAGCCTTATTCTTCGGGATAACAGACAGTATTTCTTTTAATACTCTTTGTTATTGCGAGTATAGAGGTGGGCGTCACAATTGGACTTGTTTTAAACGAACGCTATGTGATTTTTGACTTCGTTAGTACAAGATTTCATCAGCTATCACACTATGATCAGTACAGTGCAACCAAAACAAGAAGCATTTCATTCAGCCTTTCCTTTGTTTCTTACTAATACTGTATGCGTTGCTACTTCCGACGTACTTTTATTAATTAGGGAACAACTTTGTACAGTGGAAACATAAAAGAAAACCTCGAAATTTAATCAAATTTAGCATGACTCGAATGAAAAACCTGTCAAACGACTTTTAATGAACAAATTTATACAAAAAGATAAATAATAATGGTCTACTAATAAAAAATATCAAACAGAAAATAAGTATTTAAAAAAATAAAAATAAACGTTCATATGCACAAAGTAAACTATGGGATTTACGCATCGGCATTTAATTTTCCACGTTATATGAAATTTTTTGAAATTAAAGTTTTTGCAAGCCAGTTGCTAACGTAACTGAACATATCTTCTTTTTATGACACAAGAAAATCAGTAATTAATAGTATATTCCTTTCAGTGCTAAAATATTAATCAAGAGTGCAGCCAGGTTAGTTCTTAGAGTACATAGTATAGAACAAGTAGTGTACACATAACAAAACATTAAATCTTTATCTTTTCCAACACTTAACTAAAGCAGTAAAAAATAAGCAGCAATCTACATAAAAACGACAAAGATGATGAAAAATGATACATATCGAGCTAATGCTATGATGTAATAAGAACAAAATTGCAAATGAATTTTAGTTGGATTGGATGGTTTGCTGAAACTAGTTTATTGGATGATATCTGTCGTTCTAGAACTAAACTGAGAATGGTATGTGCATTTTTGTATATGAGGTGCACAGATAAGAGGCCGGTTCCCCGTAAACATCGAAGTACAGAGTGCAAGGAGTCACATCTATGTGTCAAAGTAAGAATATCTTTTGGAATTAGTTGCTTGGTGTAGTTTAATTAGTATTTGTTGTATTGTAATTCCTTTTCATATAGTCTAGAACAACTAGTATATTGGTAAGAATTTAGAATGTCGATGTTAGAGGTTTTAGATTGCAATTACCATTGAAAATGAGTTGTTAACCATCGACTATACTTTGAAAGTAATTGTCTCTTTTTTTTACTCCGGTTCTAGTCCCATTTGTCAATTCATGCCTACAATTGGGTGGACAGACGTTGGTATTATATTATTACTTGTTTGAATAACGCATTTATTTAAAACCATACAAAGATTGCTGAGCGCATAATCTATTCTTATGTTAAATGTATGTTATAAAATCCTTCATCAAATTGAATGTTTATCGATAAATACGTGTCATGCATGTTCAATGTAAGTCATTTGATTAACTATTTCAATTTTATGACCAATGTGGTTGCTTAGTTGGTGATATAGTTAATTTTGTTCTTCCTGAATTTTAAATTACACTGCAATGTAATTCCTTTAGTTTGTAGGCAAAATGTTTGCTGGTGTTGTTAAATCTTGTAATTTGAGAAACACCCTTAAATTTATTTTCAGATTATTCCCACTTTTATTCTTTTGCTTGATATGATTATTTTTATTAGTTAATGAAATTTGTTGTTTTATGTTCTTTTGAACGTAGAAAAAGCAAAGTAGCGACCAATCTGTGATAGCAAATGTTTAATGCTTCGGACTTGCAACAGCTATTTTGCAGTTGCAGTCGTTGAACTTTTGTTATAACAAAATAGTTTAGTCATAGTGCTTCTAATATAAAACGCTTCCCATATAAAGGGAGCTTTTGGCTACCTCGGTCCTAAGCACATTTCAACATGAAAGTTAACAAAAAATCGATGTTTACAGTTTCAGAGTTTTACCTTTTGGGTTGAATACTGCCAGAAATCTACAACGAGGTTTCATGGGCTATGGTGAGCTCGTAAGATTTCTCTTTGTTATGCGAATGATTTCCAAATTAATATAAGCAGGTTTTCAAATATCTTTATACTTTTCATTTATTCTATGTTTTACCTCATTTTATCCTGAAATGTTAGACATATAGTTTTTGGATTTGCATATTTTGTTTATTAATTTTCTTCTCTGTTCCAATTTTTACTTTTACTAGTACTTTCTGCTCAAGCATTTCATGTGATAGTAGAAATGAGCATATATCATCTTTTACTTATGTTATTTTCAATTTGAATTCATAAATTATTTCGTTATGTTCATTTGTTTGTTAATGTACCTATAATGCCATTGATCCTGCAAATTTTTTTGATGAAAATATAATGATTATATATATATATATAATCAAATCATTCCAAATCGAGATGTGTACCCAGTCGCCGCTACCGGTAACCAAATCAGGAATAGGCTGGAAATGCAGGTATGTGCTAAAGGGAAGCATGGACGATGAAACATTTACTGGAAAACAGCCGTCTACCTATTACTGAGTGAAGCTAAACATAGGCAACTTTTAATAGTTTAGTCATGGTGCTTCCAATATATACACCTGGCATGGCACTTCCTATAATATATCAGACCATCAACCGCCAACTTCTTTCCAAAATTGCAACAAAGATGGTCATGGAGAAAATTCAAGTTATTTTGATGGACGGAAAGCTTATGAAAAGTATCCTTTCCATTTAACTGACAATCAAGATGGAGTTATACAAATGGGTCTAGCTGAGAATCAAGTAAATGTTTTAAACCATCTCGCTTCATTTTGTATATATGATTATTATACATACCATCAGATATGTAGGCAAATTCAGCTGCTAAATAGTAAGATCTTTTATAATGTGTAGCTTTGTCATGATTTGATACAAGAATGGATTAGAGAACATCCCCAAGCTTCAATTTTCACACCATAAGGCATGTCTGAGTTCAAGATTATCGCTAATTTTTCGGATTATCATGGCCTTCCATAATTTAGAACAATGAGAATCATAAGTTATGCCGCTCAATTTAATATGATCATCTTCAAGAAATTCCTAACTAGAGTCGTAACAAAAAAAGAGTAGAATATGCACTTCATCTTTGCTAAAATGAAACTAACTTGAGTTACTGATCAAAATATTGACAGAGAGAACTTCAGTTTACAAACATATTGTTTCAGTTTACAAACATAACTTGGTGAAAATGTATTTTTTAATAAGCACTTGTAAAACAAAACAATTTCAGTTAGTGATAGGTTAGTTATGTTCATTTGAAAGGAAAAAAACGTCACTAAAAATTAATTGAGATGTGATGTGTCTGCAGGCAGTGGCCAGATTCATGGAGAAAGCGAGAGGTAATCGCGTCAGATTCGAGCCTGATAGAATAGTAATGAGTGGTGGAGCAACAGGTGCACAAGAATTGATTGCTTTTTGTCTTGATGATCCTGGAGATGCATTTCTCATCTCTACTCCATATTACCCTGGGTTAGTACTACAAAATTTACATTTTACATTTACATGGTATGTCTCCATAGATCCGTGAAAAACTTAAGAGTAAAAAAACATGGAGACAGCGTTCATCACAAGTTTATTGCCTATTTTAATTTTCAGCTGCAATTAGAAAATAAATTTTAGTGTAAAAAAAAATTATGGTTGGGCCTGGGGGGGGGGGGTGGTGGTGGTGTGTGTTGGGGGGCAGGAAATCTAGTAGGATTTTCTGTTGTGTGAGAGTTGATGATAATAAGTTGAGCATTTGACTTAACCTCAATAATGTTGCAAAACCATCACTCTCATGGTTATGTGCAGTGGTTAACACCTCACGATCAAACGATTTGCTGTTCATCTAGACTATTGAAAAGGAAAAAGGGTATGTGTACATATTCCTGTCTTTATGGTATACAACAAGGGATAACGCATTTGTTGCAATCAAGAAGAGGACAAATATGTAATATTCTCTGTTGTATATGGCCAGCATAAAGAATATGTACACTTCTCATTTCCCTTGCACCAAAATCACATAATAGAAACTCAACCAACAAGTGTGAATGTTGTATGTGGTTCAAGAAGAAGTGAGATTTGTTGAAACAACGGTGAAGTTTGGTGAGTTTGCTAGTCGATGGTGGTATATGACTGAGGGGTGTTTGAAAGTTTGTTTTGGATATGGTGTTATTAATTGTGAGGAGATAGGAAGTTGATCAAGGAAGCAATTGTGGATGTGGTCAGTGGGAGAGGTTTAGGTGGCAGTAGCATTTTGGTTTATAGTTTGTAGTTTGTGGCAATGAGAAGGAATTGTGAAGGTGGCAGAAAGGATGTGAAGGCAGAAGATGTTGTAGTGGTGGTGATGACATGCACAGTTGGCTATGAATATGCAGGCAGGAATGGTCAGTATGATGTGGTTGTATAACAGTTTGTATGTGGAGTAGTTTAGGTGAACCAAGTTGTAGAACGCCGTGGAGTTTAATGTATTTTGAAGTGTGATGGTCATGTGCAGTTGTGGGGATGAATGATGATGTTGAATAATTAGGCATTGTTAGATGATTAGGTGGTGTAGTAATATGGTATGTATGCTGTGGTAGACAGTGAGAACAATTGTATTCGTCAATGAGGAATGTAGGAATGCAGCAGTGTTGAGTTGAGGTGATGACATAGTGTTGTGGGGTTTTTGTATAGTGTATGTAGGAGTGGATATGTCAGGGAGGAAGTACGGCAGTAAGGAGTGGAATGAATGTTGCTATTTGGTGGTTTGAATGGCAGATTATTACATGGTTGTAGAGGTAAGCAAGCAATTGAAAAGTGTACTGTGATGCAATGTGAGTATGAGTATTTCTGTCGATTATTTTGTTAAATAGTTACACGATTAATGTTTCAAAACAATCTTGTCATTGCAGTACTTTGTACAAGATGGTTCTTATAGCCAACAAGAGACAAATGAATATACCACTTAATGATTGTATTAAAGATCTGAATTATGCTGCTAAATGGATGTATAAACCATTATTTTGTATAGATTATTAACACTATAATTGATGATATATTTTGGTACTATGTTATTCAGTTTGTATTTGCCATCAAATTTAATTTTGAATGATTGTAATATTGCATGCAATAATTGTTTGTTATAATCAATAATATATATATAGTCTATTTGAGTACTGTAATAATAGTTTCTGGGAATGGCTTTTTTGCATCAGGTATAAATAGCTGATGCAATAGAGGGATTAGTTTGCATTGGTTGTTATAAAAAACCGATGCAATAGAGGGATTAGTTTGCATCGGTTTTCAACAACAACCTATGCAACAAGTTCCTTTGTTGCATCGGTTTTCATTACAACCGATGCAACATGGGGACTGTGTCCAAGCAACCAACCATGATATTTTGCATCAGTTGTTGGTAACAACCGATGCAAAAAGGACCTTTTTGTATCAGTTTCAGAACTGATGCAAAAGTGTTAAGCCTGTTGCATATGCATCGGCTGTTGAAATGATGCAAGGGGGGGGGGGGGGTAAACAACCGATGCAAATGGCCTGTTTTGTAGTAGTGTGGCTATGAGTTATTTTATGAAGTTTATTTCTAAATAAGGTATTGTTTTAAATGTTTCTGCTATTTTATTTATTTTATCTTGTGAATCTTTGTCTTTGTAAAGTTTTAGCTATAACAACAACACAACATGTCTTTTAGTGTACCTTTTTGGATATACTAAGGGGTGTGGGGTGTTTCAAAACCACCTCGCGATGTTATATATATATATATATATATATATATATATATATATTACTCAAATCTTAGTTGATGAAACATTCAACTTTGAAAGTCCTTCTTCCAAAACCATCGAAAATATCCCCTTCGAAACCATTGAAAGTTTTCTTTTCGAAACCATGTAAAACCCTTTCTTTTATCTAGGCCGAAAGGCGAAAACCTTCCTTTTGAAACCATTCTCAAAACCTTTCCGAAACCTTTGGAAATCTTTCTTTCAATGGCTTTAGAAACCTTTGATATCCTTCTTTCTAAAAACCTTTAAACGTTGCCTTTCAAAACCATTGGAAAACCTTTCCTTTCGAAACCATTCGAAACCATCAGAAAACAACAACTTTCGACTCCTTTGAAACCTAAAGGGAACTACCCCATTGAAACCACTTTTAGAACCTTTCGAAGCATTGAACCTAAACCTTTTGAAAGCATTTGGTTTCAACTTAAAACTTGTGGAAACCTATCAAAACCATTCAAAGTTAACACCTTCGAAACCCTTTGAAAACTTCTTGGGAGAAACCATTGGATTATGCATTCAAGTAGAGAAAAAGGACATAACCCATTATAGTAAAAAGCACTTCCTTTTTAAATCATTCAAATAGTCTCTTTCAAAACCAAGTTGGGTTTTACTTCACTTATAGAAAAAATATCTTAAAACATTTAAGTCAAAAGTAACTGCTTTGAAACCATTTCCTAAGTAATGAAGTGATGGTGTCAAAACCAACCCTTCGAAACCATTGAAGAGATGGGTAGATTTTCTAAAACAAAAAAACAACCCCTTCGAAACCTACTTAGTCGAAAGCATTCATTTAAAACAAAGATGCAACCCAATTGAAACCATTTCCTTTCAAACCATTTGACCTAGTCGAAACCCAACCAAGCCGAAAGCATCTTAGTCGAATCAAGTAGGCACATTTTTTCTTTAAAACCAAATCAAAGTTTCAACTCTTTCGTAACCCCATGGTTTCGACCCTATACCTATCTCACACTTCCAATTCATTACATTCCAGTGGGCTGATGCCATATGCATTGGTTACGACTGTGTCGGAGGCGATAGTATGAAGGCTGAACCTGGTGCGGAAGGAGACAAAACAGTGAAAACCTATTTATTTGTACTTTTAAACTATTTCTTTTGTACCTAATTGCCTTATTTGTCTAAATCTGATTGGTTGCCATATTACTTTTTCAAAAGTGCTGTCATTTTCCAGAATTAATAAATTCCAATTATTTACAAAAAGCCCCTTTTCTATGTTATAATATATAAAACATTTAAGTTTCATGCCTTAAATAATTTTATGTACCTATTACAACTCTTAGGAAAAATTTGGAAAAATTTAAATAAGTCTCTTTTAATATGTTTTCTAACATACAAAAGTTTCTGACCCAAACCATATATTATTTACCCATAAATAATTTATAACTCAAGTTATCATTTTTTTACTAGAAAGTTCATATAAAATCCACATTAATTCCAAAAACTCTGAAAATTGAAACCCATCTCCAAAATATTATTACCGATCTTCATAAAAATTAGTAAGACATAAAAATGTCATTTAATAGGTTTTTTTATCTTAAAACATTTCATAAAATTAATATGTACATGTATAAATCACCAACAAGTGTGTCTGTGTGTGTGTAAACATTTCATCATTCAAAACATGGAAAATCAGTTTGGAATCATCTTAAGATCGAAAACAATCAATAGCTATGTAAACATTATTCACCTTATCTTTAGCGATTAAGGGGCTTGTAATTTGGATAAATTTGATTTGAATTAGCTTTTCCTTTAGCTTTTCTTAATTCTTCTTCCCCTTTCCTTGTTAACGGTGGTAGATCTCATTTTATAAAATTCTAAAATGAAATGAATGCATAAATTATACATGGCTATGGGTAGTATATATTTGTTAATGGGCTCTTTTCTATTTTACCCCTCCTCTAATTCATTTTAAACCCCTTTTTTGTTCATTGTCAAATGGTAGCCCTTTAATAAAATAAAATCTCAATCCCCTAATCAACACATTATTTTATTTAATTTGGCTAATTAAATATTCTAAATAATGTTACGAAAAATATGGAGTGTTATAGACTCCCATCCTTAAAGAATTTCATCCTCGAAATTACGATAAGCTATACAATAAATCAAACAATGACGAAAAACATGCCAACAAACAAGTTAGGATAAGCATCTCTAATCTCGCTCTCAACCTCCCAAGTACAATCTCTGTCATCATCACTCCGCTGGATTTTGACTAATTTTACCTTCTTGGTTCTAAGCCTCTTCTCATCTCTCGCAACAATGCAAACTGGCTTTCTCACTATGGTCATGTCCGGTTTTACTACTAAATCATCTAGCACTGTCGGTGCAATAGCAGTCTCCGGGTCTCTGACACACTTTCTGAGAAGAGAAACATGGAAACATTGTAGATACCTACCAAACTGCTCAGTAACTCAACCCTACATGATATTTTCCCGATCCTCTCAATAATAGGAAAAGGTCTAATGAATCTAGGTGATAACTTCCCGATTTCCCAAATCTAATTACACCCTTCATTGGTGACACTTTGATGAAAACCTAGTCTCCAACCGAGGACTCTAAATCTTTCCATCTCTTGTCTACATAATTGTTCTATCTAGACTGAGCCTTCTTCATTCTAGCTTGAATGATCTCAATCTTTTCTGCAGCTTCTCTAACCAGATCTGGACCTAAAATCAACCTATCCCTGGTCTCCAACCAACAAAGGAAGATTTGCATGGTCTTCCATACAAAGCTTCAAACGGTTCCATCCCAATACTAGTCTGATAACTGTTGTTATACGAAAACTCGACTAGATGCAGATTGTCTTCCCATGATCCCCCAAAATCTAAAAGATAAGCTCTTAACAAATCTTCCAAGATCTTGTTAACTCTCTCCGTTTGCCTATCTATCTATGGATGGTAAACGGTACTTATCTTGAGCTTGGTTCCCTAATCTTCCTGCATAATCTTTCAAAACTTGCTAGTGAACAAAGAATCTCTATCACTAATTATGCTACTAGGAATTCCATGCAGTCTAACCACATTCTTTATAAACAACCTCGTTAAAAAAGGTGCCATTCTGGTTGACCTAACTAGAATGAAATGGGAACTCTTGGCCAATCTGTCCACTATGACCCATATACTATCATTGTCCCTGTTCCACCTTGGCAACCTGTCAATAAAATCCAAGGAGATTGAATTCCACTTACATACTGGAATGTCTAATGGCTGAAGTAACCCACTTGGTTTCTGGTATACGGCCTTTGCCCATTGGCAAATCACACACTGCTTCATACACAACCCAATATCTTGCTTTCATACCTTCCCAGAAGAAACTCCTCTTCATATGCTGATACATCTTAATACCTCCTGGATGAATGGTGAACTTCAAATGATGGCATTCCTCTAAGACTTATTTCTTTATGTTTCCTACACTCATAACACATAATCTTCCTTTCTTTCTCAACCATCCATTCTGATCAAGACTGAAATCTTTCAAATCATCACTCTCAGTTCCTTCTCTTAGATTCGTAATCCATTCAACTAACACTGGATCCTCAATCTACTTAGTAGAAATCCATTCGATCAACACTATTCAAACTTCCAAACAAGATTATACAACTGTATCTCCACTAGATGCAGCCTTGGATCTCCACCGAACTCTGCAGTTAGCCGGTGCTTCCAAATCTTTCCACTCAGCAATCATTGCTAACACTGCATTTCGATGTTTCCTGCTAAGTGCATCTACAACCTTGTTGCCTTTCCTCCGTGTGTACTCAATTGTCAATCCTAAAATCGTAAGCGGCTATAAACTCTAGCCACCATTGCTGTCTCATGTTCAGCTCCTTCTGAGAGAACAAATAATTCAACAACTTGTGATATGTATATAACTCAAAACTTTCTCCCAAGCACACCTTTAAAGAAAAAATAACTACATCCGATTCCAAATCATATGTCGGATACCTGACCTCATGCGGTCTAAGCTGTCTAGAAGCATAGGTAATCACTTTATCTCTCTGCATCAGGATAGCTCCTAATCTTGTTCCACACGCATAACTATAAACCACCAAATCCTGATTCTCCTCGCGAACAACCAACACAGGTGCATGGGTCAAAATTTGTTTCAAACTACACATCCTTTCTCATCAGGTTGGTCGGTGCTGCTATCCACGAAAAATCTTTAGTGAACCTCCGATAATAGCAAGCCAACCTATGGAAACTCTTTATCTCGGTTACTGTCCCAAGTCTCGTCGACTATTCACTGGTTCAATATTGGTTGGATCTATTGATAACCCTTCCTCTAAGACTACATGATTAAGAAACTTCACTTCTTTCCTCGAGAAGTGGCACTTCGTAAACTGCACTTTTAGCTGATGCTGCGTTAGTGTCTCAAGCACCACTCTATGATGAATTTCGTGCTCTCTTTCATCTTTAGAATAAATAATATATCATCTACGAAAACCAGTACAAACTTATCTAAGTGCTCTCGAAAAATCAAGTTCATTAAATCCATAAAGAAAGCTGGTGCAGTCCTCAGTCCGAACGGCATGACTAAACATTCGTATGACCCATACCTAGTTCTGAATGTTGTTAAAGGTATACTGTCCTTCTCTAGCTTGAGCTGATGGAAACCTGTTTCCAATTAACTGAGAAAACGCCTTGGCTCCACTCAACTGGTCGAATAAATTGTCAATCCTAGGCAATGGATATCGATTCTTTATCGTCCCCTCATTCAATTTACAATAATCGATACAAAGCCTCAATGATCCATTCGGCTTCTTAGCAAGCACTGCAGCTGCTCCCCAAGACGAACTACTCAACTTGATAAGACTCTTTCCTTCCAAATCCACTAACTACACCTTCAACTCCCTCATCTCTGAAGGGGTCATCCTGCTTGGCGGCCTACTCACTAGTTTTGTTCCCAGAAACAAATCTATCTGAAACTTAATGGCTCGTTTCGGTGGCAATCCTACTACAGGCTCCAAAGCATCTACGAATTCTTTAACCATGAAAACTCGACTTAACTCATCATCTGAATCCATAGCACCTAATAATGCATAATCTCACTGCTAGAACCATGAAAACTCGACTTAACTCAATTCCACTTTAGAATGATAGGGACGATGTCATCATATAAAACCATATAGTTATGTCTATTTGTGGTATACCTATACCAGGAATTTGAATACTTACTAACCATACATAACGTTAGGACTTTTAAATGAGATTAGTAGTATTCTTAATTTTAAAAAAATTAATTCAAGTATCTTCTAACCATGCATAATCGTGAGGACTTTTAAATGGGATTAGAATCAACTTGTCTATTTAATCAATTAATTTTGTTATGCGTTCCATACATGCATAACCGTGAGGACGAGCATGTAAGCACATAATCAAAAATTCCAAATAATTCACCCATGCATAACCGTGAGGACTTTTAAATAAGAGTGAATATTTTGAATGTTGAAATATAATAAAATAAAAACGAATGATTTTCTGTTTAAAATACCACATATTGACATACTATATTGGATTTTTATGAGTGATGGTTGATAGAAATATGATAGAAATAGAAGTGGTCATGGAATTTTTACCAACAAAAAGTTTTTATAACTCTTGTTTACACTTTTAAACAAATTTTCAAAGTATGCTATCTCAAGTTATAATATATGATTAATATCAACACTCATCACTTTTTCAATCACTATTTATCTTTTCGATAATCAGTAGGGAGTTAGATTAGTTAATGTAATCATTTAAGCTCAAATTTAAAAATAATTATCAAATTTTCTAAAATTGACTAATCTGAAACAAGGTCAACAAAAATGATTTTCTAGAAGGGGTTTTATAAGAAAAAATTTCTGCTATTTGAAAATTATTTCAAGTGAAAAACATGCAGATGTTTACTTTGAAAAACGATACAATTACCGAATGTCTCAACATAAGTCATATTCCACTAGAAATTTTTCTATCAACTAGATTACCAGTGTAATTGTATCTGAATTTCCCTTTGACTCAAGATTATCATTAATTGAATGTTATAGACTAGACCATGATGTTGCATCAAATACCTTGAAATCATTTTTACAATTTTTTAAAGAAATTCTTTTGAATTTGAGTTGAAGCTGTGTAAATAAACAATCAGTGAATATAGTGTCAGCAGTAAAGTAACCAAATATATCCATGTGAACCGAGAGTAATCATCAATCAACAAAACGCCATCATTAATCCAAACAAAATCTATTTGAAGTATTTCAAGAGTTGTAGTGTTCTCGGCATAAAAAAATAATTTGGCCAACAATTTTCATAATTCAGAATCAAAATCAACATTCATAACTTTATCAGATAACTGGCTGATTTAATTCAGATTATGGTGCAGATTATCATATTTAATAAATCGTTCAAGATGAATACACCATTACCCATTTTACCTTTGTCGATAGTTTTTCATTGTTGCCCATTATGATTCTGCCACCTTTGTATTAGGCTAAGGAACTTGATTTTCCGCCCGTTGTGTGCCTGGAACAGCCAGAATCCATATTGCACTATCGTTGTTGCTTAGCCTGCCACCACATCAACACAAGAGAATATTTTTATGACCTATTTGTTTTTACAGGTCCATGGTTGTTAGTGGCAAATGATTTTGAAAAAAAATGTTTGCGGAGTCCCAAAACTATTTATATATGTTCCTTTCAACATCCAAATTTATTTAACTTTAAGAGATTTTATATTCATGCCTTTGGGAACCTAAATTGGTATGGTTTTCACGTGTTTGGGTATCACACTTTTCCGTCTAACAATGTTATTAGTTGTTTGTTCATATTTTGACATTTTTGTATACATCGTTTTATTCTCGAAGACTTGATTTTCTAGGAGCATGTTAAATGATTTATCTCTAGTGTGAAATTTCCAAGTAGCCAACTCAAATTTCTAATCTTTGGATTTTAAAAGTGTATTTTCATTTATTAGCTTCAAACAACAACTAATGTAACTATCTCTCCTTTCAAAATTCTTTATTTTCAAATCCATATTTTCATTTTTAAGCTCTCTAACTTTAGTCTCAATTTCTTGCATCTCAGTTTCAAAGAGTTGGAGTTTTTTAAATCCAAGTTTTTCAAAATCCTTGATTTTTTCAATCTCCTTTTCAAACTCGTGATTTAATTGAATAGTTTCAGATTTGCTTAAAATCACGTTTTCTTTTTCAAGAGTTTTGAAATTTTCGTTCACTTCGGTTAATTCCTTTTCAAATTTTGCACATTTTGAAATTTATGACTTCTTAAGGCTGCCCAACTCTTTTTGCAAAATGTTGTTTTTACAAATCAACTTAGTTTCATTTTTCTCTCGAGTTAAAATTTCATTTTCTAACTTTTGAAAATTTTCATGTAAACGAGAAAATTCTTTTTCATGGGCCAAACACATTTTGCAATTTGACCTTTTATTTTTAAGCTCATTTTCCAAATCATTATTTTTCTGATGAAGTCTAGTTTGTTCCCTTTTCAACTTATTACTTTTCATTTCAAGAGCTTTATTATTTTCGATTAATTTTCAACACAAGAGAATTAAATCATTGAATGAAAAATCACTTATCTCATCGGCTACTGAATCTTCATCACTGCTGCCTTTTGCCAACCCGGTTAAGCACGTTTCTTTAACTGAGTTGATTATAGGGATTTCACTTGGTTGTTCACTTTTGCACCATATATTGCTTCAAAGGTATTCAAGATTTCCTGTGCATTTTCACAATGATAGATAAAGTTAAAATTATCTTGATTAATATAAGAATATAATATATGCATAGAAAGAGAATTAATTGAAGTATTTTTCTTATCTATTATATCACACCCATCAATAATATCCATAAATTTAACATTAACATATTTTAAATAAGATTCCATTTTTAATTTCCAGTTTAAAAAATCCGTTCCATCAAAAACAAGAGGAATAATGTTGGATCGACCCTCAGCAAAAGCATTATTAAAAGAAGCCATTTTAAATTCAAATTTGTAAAGCGAAAATTAGTTTTTGAAAAATCAAATTTTTGTAAAACAAAAATTGATTTATGTTCCTAGCTCCAATACCACTTGTAGGATCGATTTCATCCCAGAGGATGGTGAATAGGGTGATACTATCAATTAAAAAAATTTAATGCGGAAGTATATAAAATAATCACAGCACTGATAATACCAGAATAACAGCAGCATAGATAATAGCAGAATAATAAAAGTAGAAAATAGAACACAGATTTACCCAGCTTCGACAAACCCTGCCTATGTGCTACACCCAAGGTTTCTACTAGAAATTAAGCAGTCAGACGCTTACACACGTAAACTCGCGACACCCGCTATCGATTAACCTAACTCTATGCTTAAAAACCTACCACAAGTCAGCCATTAAGTTGCGAATTCTCGAACTACACCACCGTAGTTCGTCTCCTAGTCACACGACTAGACTTTACAAAAGTTTAAAAAAATACAAATTAAAAATGATTTAAAAAACCCTAATAAACTAAAGCCCAATTATAAAGGCTGGCCTAATAAAGAAATAAATAAAAGATTACCCTTTTCCTTTTTATTATTGGCCCGGTTTGTTCTGTGAAAATGGCTCGTTCCTCTTTGTTACTTGTTCGTTCTTCTTCGTTCTTTGTTCGAAAATTAGCGCTTTTTATAATTTTTGAAGCCACCGACTTTTTTGATCGATCAAGTTGATGTTTTCGTGATTGCTTTGACGATCGATTGTCTCTTCACTTTGCACACAACTGCTCCAATTTTGATCGAGTTCAGTATGAATTGGTATGTGATTTTATGTTTTTTGATTAACTGCTTACTTTCCTTGAACTCGATGATCTATCTGCCGATGATGTGAATGGTTAAACATGATTCGAAGTCCTATGAATTCGTTCATTTGAATTTGTCATTTAATTTAGCTCGATCATTGATTTTGCTTCAATGCGTGAGACTGATCTGACTTGTTCAATTCGTATAATTTGACGATGGCTTGCTCACCACGGCTTCGAATTGCTTTGGGAATTTTTCTTGCTCACCACAGTTTCGATTTTCTGGCACTCAAATTTGTTGACTTCGGTCGCATGATTTTGTAAAAATATTTTGAGATGAAAATTTTACTTTGACTTTGCATTTGATTAGAGAATTTACTTTATCCTGGTTCCTGTAAGACTATAAACAGCTTCGATTTTGTTCGATACCGAATGCACTTGTTTGATTTTTTTTCCCTTTTGACTTCGGCCTTGACTTTGTTTAAAACTACTATGTCACTTGCTTATGCTCTGTTTACTTCGAGTACATATGTATATATATGATATTGTGTTCTTCATGAGTTTGCATGTCGTGACAATGCATTGAACTTCCTATTATCTTGTTTCTTCATTATCTGATGTTGAGGCCTTCATGTGAGTACACTTTTGTTGTAGTTTGCATTGATTAACTTGGTTAGTCTGAACTGTGTCTTGATTCTCTGTTACGTATGCACTGGTTGAAGCTCTGTTAATCTTCATGTAAATTGGTTTGTTATCTATTGTTATGTTTGATTTGAACCATTGACTGTGTAGTCATGTAGAGCTACTGTCCTGGTGCACTTGCTCATTCGAGCTTATATATGCACTGTGCACTTATTAGCATGGTCTGAATTATGGCCTTGCTTGCATATGGTTTGTGTTGTTCCTTTGTTATGCACTTGACCATTTGCTATTTGGTTCATGTATGGTCTACCTGTGTTTAATTGTTGTTAGGTCTGGTGGTCTGCAGTTGTGTACTTCTAATCATGATACTTTCTTCGAGGCAGTTTGCATATAGTCTTTGTTGGTCTTGTAATTGATTTCGTATGCTTTGTTCGCATACTTCATGCTTTTTGGAACTGCTTTGAGCTGTACTGCTGGTTGCCTTTGAGTTTTTGGATTACATCAAGTACATGTCAATATGCCTGATATGCTCGCTCGAGTCTGGTACCTTGATTCACTGTATATTGATTCTTATGCAGTCTGCATTTGCTTATATACTTCACTTGACCCTATGGCCATTGAGTTGTATGCATGTCTGAAGTCTTGTATCAATTTGTGGTGCACTTTGTTGTTTGAATCTGGCCATTGGTTCATGTTGTAGCTTGACTTGATTACTTGTTTCTCTGACCAGTTTGGGTTCAAGTGCACATTCGAATTTTCGGTCGAGCCTATGTTGTATGTATCTTGACCTATTTTATTGAACTTGTACATTTTGATTGCACCAGTGTTGAATCCAGCTTATAGCTCGGGTTTGACCTTGCGATGATAGCGGGGCTTTATTTGTATTTCACTTGAGCTGAACCTGGCTTTTGATTGGGTTTGACCTTGTGCTCACCTGTCCCTATTAATTTATGAAGTGTACATTGGTGTGCATGGCCTTGTGGCATGTACACTAATACACTACGCATGTCACAAGTTGTTCGTGTATAATGAATTCAAAATTAAATGAGGACAAACAACCCAAATAACTGAGGCAAATAATATTTTCAAAATATATTTTATTTTACACCATAAAATATTTTCTTTTCAACTTTACCGCATTAATGTTTATTTACAAATTGCTCAGATGCTGGATTCAATCTGGAATGGAGTTGAAGATAAATACGAGTGAATGAGTGATATGTAGTAAGGTGCTTATGTAAATGATAAGTTGTTATGTAATTGAAATTTGTGTGTGTGTGTGTGTGTATATATATTGTGAGTGCTCAAATTTGTACTATTAAAAATTGTAATAAATATTTGTTTGAATAAAATATTTGTTTGAATTTAAAATCTGTATTATTTATTTTATTCAGCAAATATTTATTTGATTATGTGAAAAATAAAATAGTATATTATCAAATACATTTAAATGAACATATATATATATGTTCATTATTATCAAACAAAAATATATACTAGCATATTCAACAAACTCCCCTTTTTCTCCCTTTCAAAATTCATATTCCACAAGCATACATATATTTATTAGAAATCTACATCTAAGAAGAGATTTGGATTTAATTTAGATTCAAAGCAAGATTTATAATTTACCTTGAAATTGGCGATTCGATTCGACCCTATTTTTCTTCTCCATTGTACTCTATTATTCTCCACTCGTTTATATGTATGTAAACTATAATTTATGTAAATATAAGAATTTATGGAGAAGAGAAAATGGTAGAGCTTCGCTGTTGCTTTAGAAAATTTGAGAATAAAAGTGAGGGGTTAGGCCTATATTTCTAGGGATTCGAATCAATATCATCCATTAGATTCTTTTATTTTAAATCCAAACCATTTGGTCTAGGTTCAAATTATAGCCACCACAGCAATACCAATCAACCGCTTTACCAACCAGTTGAGCTAAGAGTCGACCGATCGTACCTATTTGGTTAATGCTATTTGTTTCCCTTTTTAATTTATTTAATACCATTTCCAACAGATTTAATTTAACGTTGATTATACTTAAATGTTAAGTAAGCGTTGGCTGAATTTTAGTCGTTAATCAAAATTGGTTAATAATATTATTTCCTTAATTATATATATAATAATTTCCAACTTAAAATATTCAAATGTTAATAACTTTTTCATTTGAACTTGAATCGAAAAACTTTATATATGAAAATTGATCAAAAAATCACCATGAATGCAATAATGTATGTTTCATAGCCAAATTCTGACATTTAAAAATATTCTATTTTTTGCTTTAATAATTACTTATTTATAAATTTCCTTTTTAATTCATGGGGTGTTTCAGGCCTCACAACCGTATTTATGAATTCTTTGAAAACTACACAATTTAATTAGTTTATAAAGTGTTATAAATTAATTGATTTAATTAATGTTTGAGAAATATTAATTATCATTATACTTGGTGTTTGATTTGTTATTAATTGATGTAAGTTTCATAGTCATTAATATGGGTTGGAATGCATGGTCAGTAGTATTACACAAGAGAAGTCTGCCTACCGTAGGGGTCCACCAACAGTTGTGTATACATTATACTAATGTGGGACATATCCAATCGTAGGACTCGTGGAATTATACCTTTATATATAGGTGAAGGAAATATATCAAAGTTGGATGATTTTTCTTGGTCGAAGTTTCAAATGGCCATGTAGAGTCTACTTCAACCTGTTAAGGGGTACGTGATAAGTAACCAAATGTTCATTTCCTTGATTGCATTTGGCAAACTAAATGGGATGGCAAGCATAGGCTTGGCGCTATGACAGCAAGGTTGGTACCATATATGTGAGGTGTACAAGCTGCGTACATAGGTCGAGACCATCATCGGTTATGAGCGGTCGGCGGGAGACATGTGTTTTTCCTTAATGAGCTACTCCTTCTACTAGTGTATGCCACGTTTAAGACATGTGCCACTATTGTTTTTTTAGTTTGTTTGTTGTTAGGAGGCAAGGCTAGATAACATTTTAATGGAGGTCTTTCAAAGGTAAATAGTTGTAATGTACTTATTAAGAACTCTAGGAGTTTCTTGGTGTGCACGGGACGAGGACGTGATGTTGCATTGATGATGGATCCTGGCAAGGTGTAGAGTTATGGATACTAGCAAGGAAAATATCCTAGTCAAAAAGGGAACTGTGGTACTTATACATACATACACCTGTATACATACATATGGAGCTACTATATACATCAAGTGAGGGCATATCGTAAACATATATGAAGTTAAGATGACTAAGTTTAAATGGTAGACATAACATGTAATGGAAAGCAATCGACATAACCCAGTATTATGTACAAAATATGTAATTTACCAATCAATAGAACGTTGTTCTAACCCCCCCTTCATTACAACCTACATGATAAGCTTAGAGGGACAAGTGTTCGTACAAGTAAAAAATGGTGGAAGAATAGATTTCTTTTGCATGCTAAGCACTAACAAGGGTACTAGATATTAGAGGTATTAGACTTGGTTGGCAGTTATATGTTTTATTATACTTTATTATTCCGCTTTGAGTTTTATTATGATAACCCGGATTTTAGGATATCTGTAACTAATAAATTAACTGGATTAATTAGTAGAAATACTGATTTATAAGTTAAATAAACAATTCTGGTAATAAAAATATAAACCTGAATAAGTATTGGTTTGACAATCCTCTTAATATATTTATTTAAATTGGAAAAATAGATATTTTCACACAATAATAACAATGTGCCGTTTATATATATAGATATAAATAGATTTTAAGTAAAAAAATTATTTACAGATTGAATTTGTGTTTGTTTAAATATATATATTTGAGTTGAATTTAAATTGAATTTTTGAACTTGAATTTGGATTAGAATATTGAAATTCAGAAGATAGACATATACTTGTGGGTGAATTGAAAGCATTAATTTGGATTCAATGTATTAAATTTTTAAAGGATATAATAAACTGATATATTTATGTAATTATTTTTAAGTTTATAATTGGGTTTTTATTTTATTTCATTTCCTTTCAAATTTCATTTAAGATAAATAAAGAATAAGTTTGAATATTAAAACAATTAATACATTTATAAATATGAAACTAAATTGAAATATTATATAAATATATATTAAAACATACTAAAACATGGAAATTACAAATGTAAATCATATATAATACAAGATTAACAAATGCAAGTCATTAAATATAGAAATAGACAAGTGCAACAATTATAATATACATTTGAAGCAAGTGTCACTTATTTTAAAATAATTTTTCTAATAAAAAAGAAATGAGATTTTATAATATCCTTGCTCTCATCTCTATCATTTTCTTTCAAATTTCAAAACATAAACCTATAAAAAAAAAATTCAAACTAGAGAAAACAAAGGCTTATAAACATTTTTTTTTTCAACCATAAATCAATTATATTCAAACTGAAATCAAAACAAGAAATCAATCATTTTCAAATCTGCAACCTGTACAAAATCATTAGCAAGCAAGATTTCCAATTTCAAGTTAAATCATCTCAATAACAAAAAATTTCAGTTTCAAAAGATCATCATAGCATTCAAGTATTTTCTAGATCAAAAGCATTCAGTTTTTAAAATCTAGCATCCTTGTTTCAGTAGCACTCTGTTCATCTTTTAAACAGGTGAGTAAACAGTTTTATTTAAAGATTTAAACCTGTTTAAATCTAGATGCGTGTAGTATTTATTTGAAGTGAAATATGGTATGTGTTTGTATGATTGTTTAAAACAAGAATGCACGTGTATATGTATGTGAATGTGGTTATGTATGTCTGAAACAAAATGTTGCTCTGTTCATTTGTTCTCAGGTTCTAAAAAAATTATAAAAATCAACTACCCTTTTATCTGATCTGTTATATGATATAAGGCATAAACAAATATTGTTAGAAACGACAAGATTTAAGTTATAAAAATATTTTAAGTAGATATTAATGACAGTTTTAACTAGGATATAAGAATTACAGTAAAACTTAAATATATCAAAATTTTGACTTACATAATTTGCAAATTCATGTATATAGTCTGATCTATCATTACAAACTAGGATTTTTAGATAAAGAATCCTGATTTTTAAGATGGCATTTCGAGAGGAATTTTGAGATAAACGTGATTTGGGTTTTTGCCTTTTTCTGGCGATCGCGATGCTTTGGGTTGTCGGGATTAATACTGGAGCATGTTCGTTGACAAGTGATCATGGGAAAATTGTTCAGAAGAATTTTAGATCACCAGAATAAACATGCTTAGGCGAATTAGGGTTTAAGTATGGGTTAAGGGCCAGGTTGATTTATAGGCCAAGGTGGCATCGACACTACATCGAGTTGGATTGGATATCGGGGAAATTGAAGAAGGGTTTGCAATGCATCTCTGTTTGGAAGGGGCAGATTTTCTGGTGAACGATTGGGTGATGTGAATCGATTTTTCTGATGAAAGGTGGGTTCTTAAGTGTGGGCGTGGCATCAATTTTGTTCCTCTAGCGAATTCAGAGATCTGAGTAGTTGTACCATTGGAGGAGGTTATCGCTGGCATGTCGGAGTTGTTGTCGATGAACGAAACAGCGAGGTTCTAACGTACACGTGCACGCATGCACGATAATGTCTAGTAGAATTTGTGTCTTCGAGGAAGAAGAAAGACGTTGGTTCTTGCTTGAGTTTTCCTCATGTTTGTCTTGAGATGGTAGAGAATTTGTGTATGACTCCGGGTAGATTTTAGTTGGCTTGGGATTTTAAGGGTTTGGTTGTTCCAGCTTTAAAAGTTTTTAGATAAAACTTGTACAGATTTTTATATTTAAAATAAACAGAACCTAAATTTATATTAAGCAGAGGAAATCAAAGTTTAAAAGAAAAGAAAATATTTAATAAGTTTCAAAGCCAGATAAAAATGAAACAAGTTTTCAAGCGAGAAAATGTTAAGCTAAGTTTAGAAAGGTATTTAAAATGAATTTTCTTAATTCACATTGATTCGGTATAATTTTATAACAGGTTAGTTATCTAATTTTATTCTTAAGTGTTTCAAAAGCAAATTTAATAATGATAATTAAGAAAGATAATGGTTTATCATAAATTAATGAAGATCTTGATTAATTAATGAATAATTAATCAATGTGATTAATTTAATAGTTAATTAATTTATATAAGTAATTAAGAGTTAATTAATTAACTTGAGTAATTATAAGATAATTAATTAATGTAATTAAAGGAGTAATTGCTTAATGAAATTAATTAAAGGGTAATTCGTTAATTAGAGTAATTAAAGGATTATTTAATGTGAATAGTTGAAGTTAATTAAATTGTGTAGTTAATTAAAGGTTAATTACTCTATGTAATTAAAGACGATAATTAAAGGGTGATTAATTAAGATGGATAATTAAAAGATGATTAATTAATTGATTTGTAATTAATGAATGTTAAGTAAAGGTAATCTAAGTGACTAAAGTTAGTATTTAATTTAATTAGAGATAAACTAAATTAAATTTTGAAAGTGACCAATCTTGCTTATGAATGATTGAATGATGTTAAATGCCTTAAATTGGTTAATATCTCTGATATGAAATGTTTTGTGATATGGTATGTTTGGTTTGAACTGTGATAATGTAGTGAACTATCGGTGATGAATTACTATGTAAAAGTTGGCATCCTATATTTAAAATTGAACTGTATTCACTTTAATAACTTTGGTTAAGGTGGCATTGGATTCGAAGAGACCGGGGTCGGGTATCAATAAATACCCGAAACCACTTCAATTTGGAATCTACAGTAATTCTTTATAAATTGATATGTGAAATCAATAGGATGGGATGGAATAAAATGGACCATTGAAACTAAGTAATAACACTTAGAATTTGATTTGTGAAAATAAGTGTTGACCATTACAAGTTATGAACTCGTAGTAAGGCACGAGTAACCCCGGGTTTTAAATGAGTTCTATGCATTAATATTTCATGCTAGATGGGTTTACTCACGCTGGTTTCTAGCCCGACCCGGGTGTTACTTTGATGTAATGCTCGGGTCAAACCGAGTATTATAGATTTTCAGGTAAGGACGTTTCTGGAGCTCAGGAGGCGAGCTGGATCGCAGGAACGTATAGTGTGTATTCCACTGTGATATATTATTTTATATCCGGAACAAGTTAATTTTAACTGTCCAGTGTTGTGTAATTTTATAACTCTAATGTATTAATGTATATTGACTGATACAGTTTTCCTTTGTATAACTGTTATTTTATTTGATATTATATTTTGATCCGTTGCGAACGTGAGATTTTGTGTTTCATTTCCGTTTCTTCTTCTATCTCTTTCTTCTTTACCTAACAATCTGGGATTTTCGGAATCAAAAATTTCGAGTCGTTACGTCTATCGTTAGTGCTCTGGTATGCTTTTGTTTATTATAAGATAATAGCACTAACAATTCATACTTTGGTGGATTTGGATTTTCGACTTAGCAAAAATTTAAGCTCGTTGTGGTGCAGGTTGTTGCATTTGGTATCAGTGCTTAGGTTAATCGATCATAGGAAGTAGGATGCGTTGAGTGAATGTCTTTGTATATTTACTATAATTATATATATATATATATATATATATATATATATAATATGCTAACTCTACAAATTCCATTTATAGAAATAGTTGCAACCGTATTCTTAAAAGATTGGCAACGCGACTTATAATAAAAGAAGTTGAAAATGTACACTTATCTCCATCATCCCATTGAAAAGAGATCGTATTAGAAGGCGTTGACTTAAGAAGAGCATGAATGCAACATATAGAAGGTCCTTGAAGTTGGATGGTACTTGACCCCATTATTGGGCCTGGATTGTCTAATGGTTGTAGTTCCCAGTAGGATTGCTAATAGATGATGTACAGTAGATCTAGATAACGGGAAAGTAAAATGATCTACACATTATTGATATCCGGAAGTAAGAATTAAATAAGTTTCTAAAGGAAGATGTGTAGTAATCACTCCAAGATGATAGCCGGATTTCAACATTCCTAAAAAAGATAAGTTACAATACAAGTAGAAAAGGAGAAAAATCCAATAGAAGGGATAATTGAAATAATCCACTCTGAGTCCGACCCAATGCTGTAAAAGCCTCGCTAAAACCCCGCGAAATCCCCATTATAACACTATTAAATATATAGGATAAAATTTCAATTGTACAAGTTATCAGAGTAATCAATTTAATCTACCAGGTGTGATTTGATACATACAAAATACAGATGCCAATAAATCTACCGCTGCATAACTCTGATGAGAGAGACAGTAATAGCCATTCTTGCAAACTCAATAAGCATGTCAAATGCGGAATAAAATGGCAAGCAAGAAAAATACATCAATACGCGATATATAGAAAACAATAAACAGAAATGTTATGCTATTATTGAGGCTGCATCGCTATCATTGTGAGTACCTACGTACCCTTATCTAATTGCTTACCCAATTAGATACAGGATCAAGCCAATGTATTTCTCCTACCATAAGTAGGACTCCATGGGAGCTTATGATGCAACAAACAATACACAATTCCAAAAACTACCCACTTAGGCTTAATCTTCGAATTTAGATTTTCAAAATCTAGTCAACTTTAATATTTTCAAAATATAATTCTTTTCGAAAATAATCTCTTTGGACCAATCTCCTAAAATTTTAATTTCAAACCTTTAAAATATTTTATATATATATATATATATATATATATATATATGCATCTTTTGTATCAAATTATACTTTACTTTGGGATTTTAAAACAAATCACTTCTGAAATATTTATTTGGAAATATCAAAATACTATGATAAAAGCATATTAAAGTATATGCAACTGGATCAGGAGGTTTCTCTCGTAAACAAGGTAACTCGGTCCTAGCCTTCATACTGTCGATAAATAAGTACATCCCTCTATTCCACAAATAAAAACTGATAATCAATGCTTCATTCTATCAAAAATTTACAACTTTTTATTTTATCTTGATTAAAATGGTTTGATACTTACCTTGGAACATCTGGGCTTTCTTTTCGACAAGTTTCGTCCCTTGCTCAAGACTTCTTGGATCTAACAAACGAAACACGTGTACTAGTCATTTCCACATACTTATTAAGTATTTTAACTTATAAATTTTAAAATACTCAATTAACCATCCAAATAGTCAAATAAGGAAATCAAACCATTGTTTTAGCAAAAAAAGTAAACAAGCATTCAACAAGGGTTTTGAAACAACACTTAACATTTAAATTTCCTTCAACTTAGCAATGATTTTAATGAACTTAAGGGAGAAATATGTCATTTCGAATTCCATTTCGTCGAACTTTAAGGTAAGGAACTTAAGATCTAACCCACGCTTCCTACCATGCTTCAAAACCAAACCAAAATAAGCCCGAATTCCTCCTTCCTACCAAGTGCTCGACCAAGGCTTGAGATGGAGGTTGGCCGAAAGTATGGAGAAGAAGTGGTGGACCTTTAACCTTGAATTCACAAAACTAGATCCAAAAAATAGATCATCTTCTCTTTAATTTTCTACCCTCTTAATCTCAAAATTATAAAAAGTTGTTAACTGATTATAAATTATATTCCATTGAATTTTAAAAAAAAAGAATCACTTGATTTTGAACGGTTTTGAGGGAGATATTATCGAATGAAGAAGAGGTGTTCTTGGATTCAAAAAAAATGAAGCCTGAAAATGCACTGTAAAGAATTGGAATTTTAACATAGCTAAGCTCAAAACACGAAGAAGTTCTCCACATAAAGGTTGTAACCGCTAGAATTTTACATGATCTGAAAATAGTATTTCTTTATTTGGATCACTTTTGAGAAGGTTATTATCATAAGAAGCAAAGGTATTCTCGACCATAATATGTGGGTCGAAAATGACTTTGAATCAATTGAATTTTGACATAATAGCTCTTAGATTATATGAAATGATGTAAAAATTGTAGGCAATTCAATTCTTTTGAGTTTGAAAAAAAGAATTTCCCTATTTGGATTACTATCGAGGAAGTTATGGCCGTGAGAAGAAGAGGTAAAATATAAAATAAAGTGAGTTTGGTTTTGAGGCAAATGGATGTCGATTTCTTTTTGTATATTTTGTATATGTTTCAACATTATATCTTTCTAATATTTTTTATGGAAGGGAAGCCATTAGAGAGGCTTTGAAGAAGAAGAAGATGATGAAGAAAGTGAGGAAGAAGTGAAGAATGAGATGTGTAGAAAGTGGAGAAATGGTGATGGTATTTATAAACAAAGTTTATAGAAAAAAGACCTTACTACCCTTAACCCAAAACTCATTTCTAACCACATATTTATTCCTCCATTCCAATGTAAGCTTAGACCTATAAGTACTAGCATTTAATGAGATGGAAAGTATGTGTAAGGAGGTGAAAGGTGATGGTAAGTTTTCTTTTTATTACTTAACACTTAAGTAGCCTTATTTAATTACATTATGAAAATATCTTAGATGTTTTCTTAGTTTTTTAATGTGACTAGTTGTGATGGTTTTAAATGTGTGTATGCATGTGTACATATGTGTATTAAACAACATTGCAACGGTTTGAAATAACTTATGCTCAATGAATGGTGGAAAATCCAAAAAACAATCATCAATCACATTTTTAGTTTTCAATCAAACTATTTATTTATGTAAATAAAACTTGAAAATTGATTTTTTATCCTCCTTAAATAATTAAAAAAAAGTTCATTTAAGCTATAAGACCATATAAAATAATAGTAAAATGTAATTTTATCGAAAATAATTTTTTTTAATTTTACGTCAAAACTTCAAAACCACCATTCAATTCTAAAAAAAGTTCACCATTCTTATTTATCACATGAAACATGGCTATTTAAGTTTGGTAAACCTATATTTGAATATTTCAAAAATTTAAATGTTCCATTTTCAAAGTAGTAAAATTATGGGTTATTGCATACTTCACTCCTTAAAAGAATTTCGTCCCCGAAATTCCAAGGACTGAAAAATATAACGAAAACAAACAATTAAGTACATCCAAAAATAAACATCACCCATAAGCCTATTCGGAGGTACGGTGCCTTATCATGTCCATTTTTATTTATCAAATTAAGGACGTTTTCATTTTAAAACTTCTAGGTTAATTTTACTAATCTAAATGAATTTTACTTAGGCACCTAACCTAAGCCCCGATACCATCTGTAACGGCTCGGGTTTTCAGACTTGTCAAAATTGCCGAAAAGTCTATCCGTTCTAAAACTACAAATTAAAAATACCAAATTAATACACAATATTTGACAAATATTCAATACTATTAAATATATAGGATACAATTTTAGTTGTACAAGTTATCAGAGTAATCAATTTAATCTACTAGCTTTGCTTTAATACACACCAAATACAAATACTAATAAATCTACCACTGCACAACTCTGATGAGAGAGACAACAATAGTTATTCCTGTAAACTCAATCAAATGTGGAATAAAATAGCAAGCGGAAAAAATACATCAATGCACGATATTTAGCAAACAATAAACAGAAAAATGTTATGTTATTATTAGTGCTGCATCACTACCTCTTGTGATTGCCTATGTACCCCTTTCTAATTGGGCACTCAATTAGATACAAGATCAAGCCAACTTAGTTCTCCTACCATAAATAGGACTCTATGGGAGCCTATGATGCAACAAATAATATGCAATTCCCAAAACTGCTCACTTAGGGTTACTTCAAATTTAGATTTTCAAAATCTGATTAACTCTATTATTTTCAAAATATAATTCTTTTCGAAAATATTCTCTTTGGACCAATCTCCTGCTTTTTTTATTTCAAAACCTTTGAAATAATATATACATCTTTTGTATCAAATTATAATTTACTTTGAGATTTCAAAACAAATCACATTTGAAATATTTATTTGGAAATCTCAAAATACTACTATAAAAGCATATCAAAGTATACGCAACCAGATCGGGAGGTTTCTCCTATAAACAAGGCAACTGGGTCTCGGCCTTCACACAGTCGATAAATAAGTACATCCCTCTATTCCAAGAGTGGTGACATATCCCCACTTTTTAGTTACGGCTTACCTGAATCATTGGTAACATAAGAAATCGTTTTATATCCCGAAGTGATAAATCATTTTCACTAATATTCACAAGTACTTTCAAATCATATTGTTACTATTTCAAAAACCTTTTGAAACCATTTTCAAACGCTGGGTGTTTAGTCCTTAAAATTCTCTTTCGTAAAACACTTTTAAAATCATTATTTATACAAATCACTTTTACTATCACCTCAAAATATTTATTCCCAAAATATTTCCATTACTTTTCAAAAGAAACTTTTCATTTAAAAGATAAAATATCTTTATTTCCAAAACTATAATAAATATCCTTTATTAAAATTTCCACTTAACCAATATTCTTATCGAACACCTTATAGTCAAACTATGAAATTATAGCCACAAGGTGTTCGTATTTTACCATTATCAATTTATTGTCTACCCAGCCCACGCATATAAATAGGAAAACTGCTCAAAAACTGGTCGAGCCTAATTCAAAAAATCAATTAATGAAATAAACATAATAATAATTTATAATCAACGCTTCATTCTATCAAATATTTATAACACTTTTTATTTATCTTGGGTTAAAATGGTTTGATATTTATTTTGGAGCGTCTAGGCTTTCCCTTTGACATATTCCATCCCTTGCTCAAGTCTTTTTGGATCTCACTGACGAAACACGTGTTAGTCGTTTCCGCATACCCATTAAGTAATTTAACTTCTATATTTTAGAATGTTTAATTAACCATCCATTGTCAAACAAGGAAATCAAACCATTGTTTTAGGAAACAAAGTAAACAAGCATTCAATAAGGGTTTTCAAACAACACTTTACACTTAAAGTTCCTTCAACTTAGCAATGGTTTTAATGAACTTAAGGGAGAAATAACTCACTTTGGATTCTTCTCTGTCGAACTTCAAGGCAAGGAACTTCAGATCTTAACCATACTTCCTACCATGCTTCGAAACCAAACCAAAATAAGCCCGAATTCTTCCTTCCTACCAAGTGCTCGACCACGGCTTAAGATGGACGTTGGTCGAAAGTATAGAGAAGAAGTGGTGGACTTTTGACCTTGAATTCTCAAAACTAGATCCGAAAAATAGATCATCTTCCCTTTGGTTTTTAACTCTCTTACTCTCAAAATTAGAAAAAGTCGACAACTGAGAAATTGTTGTAAACGTTTTCTCTTTAATTTGTAAAATAGAATCACTTGATTTTGAGCACTTTTTAGGGAGATATGATTGAATGAAGAAGAGGTATTCTCCAATTCACAAAAAATGAATCCCAAAAGTGCACAACAAAGAATTGGAATTTAACATAAAATTTGAAGAATACTCAACATAAAAGTTATAGCCACTTAAGTTTTATATGATCTAAGAAACAAATTTCTTTATTTGGATCATTTTTAAGGAAGTTACGATTATAAGAAACATAGGTATTCTCGGCCACAAAATCTGCGCCAAAAATAACTTTGAAAGAATTAGATTATTGACATAGTACCTCCTCGATTTTAAAGAAATAATGTAAATGAAAAGTGTAGCCAACTCAATTTTCTTGAGTTTAGAAAAAATAATTCCCTATTTAGATTAGTTTTGAGGAAGTTATGGCTGTGGGAAGAAGAGATAAAATATGGTGAGTTTAGTTTTGAGGTGAATGGAATCGATTTTATTTTTTTATATATTTCAATATTATTTCTTTCTTAATTTTTATGGAATAAAAGACATTAGAGAGGCTTTGAAGAAGAATAAGATGATGAAGAAAGTGAGGAAGAAGTGAAGAATGAGATGTGTAGAAAGTGGAAAAATGGTGGCTGTATTTATACTTGAAGTTTATATCAAAAAGACCTTACTTCCCACCTTACTTCCCTTGACAAAAAACCCATTTCTAACAAATATTTATTCCTCCATTCCAATCAAGATTCATCCCTTAAATACTAGAATTTAATGAGAGGAAAATATATGTAAGGAAATGAAAGGTGATGGTAAGTTTGCTGTTTATTACCTAACACTTGAGTATACTATGAAAATATCTTAGATATTTTCTTTGCTTTTTGATGTGACTAATTGTGATGTTTTTAAATGTGTGTATGCATGTGTACCAAATTATATTACAATGACTCAAAATAAATTCTTTACGACGTACAGTCAAAAATCCAAAAAACGATCGTCGATCACATTTTCAGATTTTATATAAATAAGAGTTTCTAGTGGAAATTAAAGTTTATTTAGATAGAAAATTTTAGTTAACACGAGATTTAATAAAGACATAGTTCTTTTGAAATAAAAAATAGCATACATACAACTCGTCGATTTTCTACTTATAGAAAATTCAAGTCTTTTAAAATTCTTTTCACTAGTGGAAAATAGGAAGTAATACTAGTTTAAGTAGAGTAAAAAAATAAAAAGGAGGCAAGAACTCGAAAACAAAGCAGTAAGCGAAAGTACTGTAACGGTTCTATAAAGAAGTCTGTCAATTGAGAGAAAAGCAATATAAATAGAAGCAATTGAAATAAGAACAGTTTAGGTGGAAGAAAATTAAACAGTAGTAAAACTATCAAATATGAATAGAAACAATGTTAGAAATTTATTTAAAATAATGTTAGTAATTAGAAACAATGTAGGAAATTAAAAGAAAAAATGGATAGTTTCTAAATAGGTGCGGTAATGGCACATATCCTTTACATGTCCTCTTAATATGCTTTTAGAATCTCCGCTGAGGTTGAAAGTAGAGATATCATGAGTAATAGGAAAATAATAGAGTGAAAGTTGTCCTAATCGACTCTAATTTTTATTAGTTATAAAAAATGCTTTATAAACACTATAAAGTGCATTTCTGAGAAGAAAAAAATAGTTTGGTATAACAACCGGGGCTATAAAGGCCAAACTTAATAAAAGGTTTGAGTAAAAATCTCACTTTTAAGTAAAATCTTTTTTGGTAAAAGGCGTTAAGGGAAAAGTTGATTTAAAGGAAAAGAAAAGAAACATTTTAAATTAAATTGCTAACATTTTCTTTTGAACTTGATAAATAAACTTATTTCAAAAATCTTAAATTATAGTTTTAAAAGTTTAGACACTAAGTTACTGTTAAATTTCATGAAAAGTTTCTAAATTTATGATTTTTAAAGATAAAAGTTTTGAGATTAAGTACTTTATGATTATGAAGCTTTAAATTTTAGAAAGTGTAATGAAAACCCAAAAAAACCCGCATAATTTATCACTTCAATAAATTTTTATTTTTAAAATATTTATATAAGTTTTTATAGCATAAACTATGATGTTTTGAGCAATATATAATATTGGTAATCTTACTTTGAATAAGTAATTACAAAAGTATATACTTTGGAAGAATATCGGTAAAATGGATAAAAATCGTTTTATCAATAAACAACCTATAATTATGGAAAGTCATACGTGGAGCTGGATTAATACACTTATTTATATATTTAAACAAGATTATGAAATAAAAATATTTATTTTATTTATGGAAAATAAATTAAGTTATATTTATGACATCATCATGGCATCATATTTAATAATTTATTTATGAATTTAAATTGATATTTAATGATTTAGTGATTATTATAATTATTCAAATAATTTTTTAAAATGACAATTATTAATTTTGATTGATTATTGAGTGATAATAAATCATTTATAATAGTTTTATAAAGATATATACTTGACTTGAAAATATAAGAAAATCCTTATCGCTTTATCGATATAACAACATTTTTTATAAATAGTTGTTTAATATTATATAGATCGAATGCGATCATTTTAATTAGTTAAAATGACTGGAAGTTATTTTTCAAATTTCATTTACATTTAAATGTAAATTAATTATAAGTGAAAATGTGATCAAAAATCGGCTTTTCGAATTTCAACGGCTTAACGAACGAAATTTGTTCGAAATTATTGCAACCTTGTTAATATGTCTTGTGCACGTATATATCATACACATGCATACCCTCAAATATACATGAATATTTATATACATGCAAATATATACACACACTTATATATACTAGTGTGAACTCATGCTTCACATATGGATTGCATTATATATTTTTCAATTATCTATAGATCTTTGTTTTGTTGTGAAATTATTATTATGATAATTAAGTTTAGTATCACATTAAATTCATTTTATGGAAAACCATTTCAAATTTTATATGTTTTAAGATGTTTACACTTTTATTGGTGGAGAATAAGTCTTCTTTTTAAGTTTAAATACATTACACATTTTAAGCATAAAATATTTATTTTAAGATTAACTGTTCTAACTTGGACAACATCCATAGTTAAACCTGAAGCGAAACAAAAAAATGTAACGGCCTGATTTTTCGGCATCCGAAAATCGACATCAATACTTCCATTGTATCAAATGCAGAACCAATCGAGTGCTGAAAAACCAGTTTGTAAGGGAAAAATAAGAAGAAGGTAGAAGAAGAGAAAACAAAACAACATCAGAACCTCGCAAACGCGGCGGAACGATATATAATAGATAAATGACTGAATCTTTATACAAAGAGCTGTGTCTGTTAAAGACATTACATCATCAAAGTTCAACAAAATTCATAGCACACAACTGGACCGTTATCATAACCTGTCCTCACAAAAACTGACTATGCAGTTAACCATACATAGTGGAAAATACATCAAGTGCGTGAGATACGTCTCGCCATCCAGCTCGTCTCCTGGGCTCTATAGCAATCCATCTAGAATCTGTACGCTATAATACTCGGTCTGACCCAAGCACTATATTAAAACAACACCCAAGTCAGTCTGAAAAACCAGCGTGAGAAAACACACTCAATTGGATTATTAAAATTTTCAAAATCCTTTAAAAATCAAAGGTATCTCGTAAGATCATGCCACAAATAAACATGTCGAGTTTTTACCTTACGATAACCAAAACATTTCTTATCAAATCCTATGATATTATAGTAGTGTCTATATACAAATACTTATTCAAATAGCCGAAATTGTTACATTCATTAAATCCCAACATAATAGGTATACAAACAAGTCCGAAGGCACTTGTTGGAGATTGCGTTTCCATCAATGACAGGGCTACTGGGGTACCGCCTGTCACAGTACTTGGTCGAGATCAGAGTACCGAGGATCCACCCTGATCCCCTGCAACACAAGACCGGAGCTACCCCTTACTGGATAGTCCGAATAATATCACCCCACGGTTGGGATCAGCAACCGCCCACACAGCCGAATAAAAAGGGACATCTAGACAAGGATGACCTTACCCTAATTGGTTGCTAGCCAATTAGCCTTGCTGCACCTTCCCTATTTTAGCCATTCCCGATTGATGAGGCACGAGGCTATGCGTTACCGTTTTAAAACACATCTCACTTAATGCTCATCGTCCTCCTGACGATGTTCCGATAGCATTCATCCATACAAGTCCGTTCCGGGTCCGAACGGAACCAAAGGAACTACTCCCACTACATCCATTCTGGAATCACCCTCAGGATTAGTAGTGATTTGCCCTTGCAATTCACTGCTCCATCTTTGAATCCAAGCTCTTGTCTTCCTTACGAAAGCATTCAAACCGGAACGAAGTAGTTTTCGGGAAATTAATCTCGATCCCGATCTCTTTGAAACGATCATCGCATTGGTCAATATTGATAGTCGGTTATTTAACTATCGTATAACATCCACAAACAACCATCAGGCCTTAATAATTTCCCAAATCATTTTTTTCATGTTATCTTCGCAGGATATTTTTCTACACTTCAACCCTTTGAAAATAGTTTCAAATGCGTTTTCTCTTGTGGAATAAATTTCCACCAAATGTTTTATTTCCACTGAAAATCACCAAGTCTTAATTCTTTAGATTTTAAAATAATTCAAATCACTTTATCCAAAAATATATACTTTAAAACATTTAAAATAAAAACTACTCAAACACTTTATTTAAAATACTAGTTATGAAATTTTATAATAATTTCTCAAGTAAAACTTAAGCCAAAACTAATTTTAAAATAAACCATTAGATAGAGTATAAATATTTAATAACAACTTTTAAATCAAGTACTAGTTAAACCTTAAAATACTTCTATAATTAACTGTATTTACTTAAAATGTTAAAATGATTAAATAAATTTTTTCCTAAAACATTCTTTTTAAATTACTTTAAACTTCCAAATTATATTTAAAAATCTCCTTTGAAAATATACTTGGTTTTACAGGGAAATACACTTCCTTTTCAATATAAACCATAAAATCCTTTATAAATCCTGCTCAATTTATCCCAATTTAATTTCCGTCCCAATCGCGTAAATTCTTTCAATACATTAAAAATAAAACCACTTTTTTATTTTTAAAACACATTTCCTTTCTCCTTAAAATCACTTTCAAAAATATGTACTTAAATTATTTACATTAAGGCTACTAAAATTACTTAAATAATAAAAATAATACTTAAGAAATTCTATAAGAGTTTCTGAGTAAAACTTAAACCAGATTTTCCTTATAAAATAAAGTTATTATATCAAACATTTGTGTTAAAATTTCCTTTTAAAAATCATAATACTAATTTACTTTTAAAAATAATTAACTACCATAATTAACTTAAATTAATATTTACTTTTCGCTTAAAAATAATTAAACTAATAAATTTTCTGAAACGTTCTTAAAAAAAAACATTTTAAACTTTAGTCTATACTTTGAAATCTTTTCTTTGAAAATATACTTAGTTTTCCAGGAAAAATATACATTCCAACTTTTAAAAATAAAATCACCTTTCTATTTTTAAAATGAATTGCACATTTCTTATAAATTCCACCGGAATCTATACTTCTAATTTATCCATTAATGAATATTCCACTTCATTTATAAACCAAGTTTACAAATTTTCATTTCTCATTTTCCTTTAAATCACAGTTTCCAAAACACTAAATCGACTTCAAATCGATTTCCTTGTTTAAATTCCCTTTAAAATTTATTACTTGATTTATCCAGTACCCAATAGTTATTTACTTAGAAAATTTCTTTTCATTTTCTTTACAAAAAATCCAAACTTTATATATATATATATATATATATATATATATATATATATATATTTCCATTGCTCAAAATACCAATATATATATTCAGCCAAGTCATAACATTCAATAATTTCAATTCCTAATATAATCAATATAATCTATCACAAATCATCAAATAAATCATATTGCTGAATGTAAAATAAATTCAATGTTTTGAGGAATGCAGTTGGATCCTTCCAACCTATTTCCCTACATCCATATATGTCAGCACAATATAATAACACCAATCCCACTTCGAGGAGGATATCGCGGTATAAAGGGTCATCCACTATTATGCGAGGCGCATAGGGTCTCATCAGCTATAATATGCAGGAATATCAATTACTCCAATATGTATATATATATATACACACACACATGTATATGTATATGTATATGTATATATACTACCATATATACTATCACATCCAGATTGATAATAATCAATTCAAGCAATCAAGCCAATAATTTAAATTTTAAATATTTAAATTAACGGTAATCCAAATGAGTGAGATTAACTTACCTTTGTATTTGTTTGCAATCTGATCCAACAGGCTTGTTTTCTTCAAAATTTTAGACCTTGAACAACATTATATGATTTATTAACATCCGGGATAATGTACAAATAACTTACCATTTAATAAATTAAATTGACCAATAATTTAATTTAAGCCAACATTTGGTTTTAAACTAATAAATTGATTTTATACTAAATTCCTTTAATAAATTATCTTTAGTAACTAAAATAACTAAATAAGTTAATTTATCAATTTATCCACCAAATCCATAAATTTAAAACAAACTAGCAAATTAAAATATGTAAGTGTATTTATTTTATTTTGAAATTTTATATGCTTATAAGAAATAATCTATATAGATTAAAAACTAATCTCTATACAATTTCCTATATTTTCCAATATCCTACATATATATAAAATTTATGTTTTACCGTACAAATTAATACATGGGTGTACTTATATATTTATTAAATTAACAGTATAATTGTTTTGAATCTTGCTGTATATAAAAAATCTTATCCATATACATATACATATACTATTAAATTTAACTTGAAGAATGGATCGTAAATACCTCTCTGCGTCGCCCAACTCCCCTGTCAAGCATCGAGCCACCACCATGAAACCATTCTCTTCGTCGCCACCACTTGGAGCTACCGAGCCACCATCGCGTCCCTTCCCACATCCGTGCAACCTAGCCTCCATCCCCAGTTCGCGACTGCAATAGCCATTCTCTTCCCCTCAAGCCTCGTCGTGATTCGAACATGGCTTTAGTCGAACGAAAATCATTTGTCTGCTCAGAGGATTTGAGCGCGTTCTTTGTAAACGATTTCGTTTGGCCCTTCTTGATTGAAGAAAATGAAAAAAAAATCCGATTTTGTGAACGATATGCGATTTGGATTTGAAGAGAAAAATCGTTCGACCATTAGTCTCTTTTTTATTTTATATCCGACTATTTTAAGTTATATAAGTATAAAGGGAGCGAGAAAATTACACGTGTTAGAAATTGTAGGGGACATGTTCTTTAAAGAGGAGTTGGCGTGTTTTATGTGTAGGAATTATCAAGCTATAGTGATATGGAAAAGTTCTGATGTGTAGGCTATTTGATCAGTCAAAGAAAGTATATAAAATATATATTTTAAATTCAAATTATCTCGAAAACGAAGCCTAAAATCTCGATCTTCAATCGAGACGTGCCGCTGGGGTTTATAATGTTAAACCCCTATTCCAAATACAATGGAAAAGGTTTCGAGTCCTAACTTTGATCGTATGGAGAAGATAGTCTTTTGGACCCAGTAATTACATTAAATTTTCAATATAGATTTCAGCGCGTTTACAAACCGTATGGTCACACGTTAACTCCAAACACTACGAAATTTGAAATTCGATAATAATACAATATTACGGAGCCAATAGAACTTGTTTCGTCGAAATTTGAGACTATGCCTCGAAAGGCTATTTTTAAATATCGATTTAAACAATATATTTTCAAACTGAACAAAATAGTTTTTAATTCAATTTTAAAAGTACTATTATCTCTAGTATTATCAATTTAAATTTTATAAACCTTCAAATTATTTTTAACAGACTCAAAATCCAGAATTCGTATTTTACGTGATTTCCAATTGTTTAATTAAATAGTTTATTTGTCAAACGAATAGTGATATTTGAAATTCAAGTTGAAAATTAGCTTTTGAATATTTAAAATCAATTAAATATTCCAATTTCAAATATCTAAAAATTCTAGATTCTCACAAAAAAACAACCTAAGCATTGGAAATAAAACTATTCAGAAAAGAACAATTTTACGTACTTAACAACTCTGTTGTATTTATGGGTATTGCTTTATCCATGTCCAATGCTAAATTTCTTTTCCTGAGAGTGTATTTTTTGATTTCAGTCATACTATCTTCTCATAAAAAATAAGGTAAACACCTTAGCATGAAAATGCAGCTGTTACAAACTGAATAATATCTTAATGTAGTATATCCAATGCATTATAAAGATGGTGGCATGTCTAATCCTGTTATAAATTTAGTAAAAGTTAGAGAAATAACCATGTGTCATTAAGTAACTTTTTTCAATCTTTACATTTTTCTCTCTGTATACACATAAAACTTGGCCCCATAAACTATCATACATATGTATGTATGTGTAGACGCACACATGCTAAGCAACTTAAGCAGTATAAGCCATCAATATGAAAGAACTATTCGCATGATTCCCATGTCCTTACTGCATGGATGATGGCAATCCCTACCGGCTCTCTGTGAAATTATAAAAATAAATACAATCACGTTAAAAAGAAAAGAGACAGTGAGTAAACACAAAAGAAACATAAAGCCACTACAGTTATACCATTATAATATCCTATATGGACCGAAGTGATAAAAATAAGACTCAAAGTAATGCATGCACGTTCACTAAACAGAATAATTAATGGAAAAAAAGATCATACTAAAAGGATTGGAATAATCCATAGCAAGCAACTCATTTGCTATGCTTATTAGGTTCAAACTAATATATATCACTCAGTTAGGTACATAGACAGTTGATATCCTAGTATGACAGACAATATATTTCATTTTAGGGAAGAGCTAGAAAAATATTGTTTAGTCAATAAACCATATTCAAGTCAAGGGATCAAAAAATTACAAATTCCACATATTCATTACCTATGTAATTATAACTCTCTATCAAGTGTCCATTACATATAATCTACTAATAGAGTGATGAGATAATCACATGACTTATTTTGAGATTATGTGTATAATAATAAAATCTTCATTAAGAGTCAATGAAAATATAAATCTGCAAACTATATATTATAATTATAGTATGTAATCTTTATACCACAAAATAAAATATTCCACAAATTTCCTATTACCATTATAACAAATCACATACATACCCAAGTCTTACTTTATAAATTGATGACTTTTTTAAAAATCTAAATCTACATAAAAGTTACCAACAAAGCCTTAATTTTAAATTCTACTTCTATAATGATCATATTGGACCAAACTGTCGACATACAACTCTTATTCAAACAAAAATATTTTTCAGGTCAAACATAAATGAATAAGTTTTATTTAGCAGATGAATGGTAAGATTTCAATTTTGACACCCAATTAGTGACTAAATTGAATGTATAGATAATTCAAATGTGTCTAAAGAACAATTGTTTTTAAAAAAACATATAATTATCATAGCTTTAAACATATTTTTTTAAGTGGTATAGGTTCACACAAAATAAATTTCGTTCAAACACTTTGAGAAAAAGTGCGTTGGGTCAATCAAACTTAAAAATTCAATAATTCACTTCAAGGTTAACAACATTCGAAAAGCATTCATTATTTTTATTTATGGATTTCATATAGCAAGCATGTAAATTCAGAATATCATATGTCACTTGATTAAGCGGTGAACAAATTTTGAGAATGTATTCAAACCGAATTGAAGACTAAAGAAATACGCAATGTAGAGCAAATAATAGCTCACCAACATTGCACAACAAAAAACATTTATCAACTAACATTGATAAGCAATATATATATATATGTACGTATTAAGAAAACAGAAGAGAATATATTCAGATTAAAATGGATAATAGAGGAAACATGCAATGTTGGGTAAAATTCAACGGAGGTTGACATCCAGAATAAGGAAAATACCAACTAACATTGACACCCATCAAACTAAAGATGACCATAGGCACATAAGGCGATGGATTCCCAAAATCCCAACAGTAAAGGGCAAAAGGATAGGAAATCAGGCATGTACCATGCTTGTTAGAAGGAATCTAATGATTGATTATTGGCCTAACAATCAACCGATGAATTTTTTTCCACGGTTTTTTTTTCACCTTCTTTGAAAATAAGGTAATGTGTGTTAAAAGAATTCGAGCATTTTAAGACTGAGGCGGGGCTAATCAAAAAAGTTGGTGAATCGTCAATTTTTTAAGCCACATACTTTTAGTAAATAAAAATAAGTGAAAAATCTATTTCAACATGGCAAACGTGGAGGTCTGGAATAAAGGCATGGATATGAAAAGTCGAACTGACTTTTCATAAATATTTAATATTAATTGTTTGAGTTTTATAAGATTAGGTTTGGCATTGGATGATACATTTAGTGGACGATGAAAGATATGTGCACGCTAAAGCTAAAGCAATACCAAATTTTCTCTGCAGAATTGTGAAAAAATTATTATGATTCACGTATCCTTGTTGTTATTTGATTTTATTTTCAAAATATTAAAATACTACGTGGTTTGTCTGAACTTGAAGAATCTCTTAGTATTTTCTCCAATCTTATTAAAATCTATAATGTTAACATAATGCTGATTTAATTGGTTCTTTGCATTTGGATCAAAATTTTATGCATATCACTTGCTTCCATTTTCAGTCAAGTTAAAAGAAAAAAATAAACATTTCCAAGAAAGTAACTTGAAAGACCAAAATAAGAGCAGCATTAACCATAACACATATAATTGGGCAATAGAAATGGTGAAGTTCACTTAGTTATGTATGCAAAACTGTAAATAATTTATAAGGCTAAATGTTTGCATTCATATTTGCAGCAACTCTCCCTTAGTTCTACTTAGTACTACATAATCATTTATAAGCTATAAGCCATACACTGAATAATTGATGTGGATGATATTAAACCACAGTTAGTGAATCCAGTTACGACCAAACGGCCAAGTACTCTAAATAGCCACCATTGTAATCCATTAATCATTATTTAAAATAACTATTATGGAATGCTTTAAAGCTACATTGTACTGGTTAAGTGTCCATTCAGTTATGGGCTCGGTAAAGAATAGAATTTAGAACTTACAGTTAAAGCTCAAGCTTGATCCCCCATCTTTAAAAGTTTTTGTAAAGTCGTTGGAAAACAAAAGATAAAGAGTAGAAAATTAGAGTCTAGTGTTGTTACATTAATGCATATTTCTTCATAATGCATTTCCAAATCTAACAAATATGTGTGTCACAACCTTCTGAGGTTGCATTTACGATATATGTCAATTAAATTATGAGCATGTTTGAATGAATACAAAATTTACCATGTGAAATTCACTATGTAGGTAAAAGTATAAAACTTGATATAATTTATTGCAATAAACATTTTAATCAAACATTTTAATCAAACTGGACATAATTTATTGCAGTAGACCTGAATAACCCAAAACCTAGTATAAATGTATGCTAGAAAATAACAAATTGAACTAGTAAAAAATGAACAAAAATTAAAATTAAATAAGGAATGGTGCTGGTAAAGAATAGAATTTAGAACTTACAGTTAAAGCTCAAGCTTGATCCCCGATCTTTAAAAGTTTCTGTAAAGTCGTTGGAAAACAAAAGATAAAGAGTAGAAAATTAGAGTCTAGTGTTGTTACATTTATGCATATTTCTTCATAGCGCATTTCCAAATCTAACAAATATGTGTGTCACAACCTTTTGAGGTTGCATTTACGATATATGTCAATTAAATTATGAGCATGTTTGAATGAATACAAAATTTACCATGTGAAATTCACTATGTAGGTAAAAGTATAAAACTTGATATAATTTACTGCAATAAACATTTTAATCAAACATTTTAATCAAAATTGACATAATTTATTGCAGTAGACCTGAATAACCCAAAACCCAGTATAAATGTATGCTAGAAAATAATAAATTGAACTAGTAAAAAATGAACAAAAATGCAAATCTAACCTCATGGAAAAGTATCTTGAATGCTGCACATAAATGGATCCAACAGCTACTCAACTACCATCCCAAATGTAGGGCAATACCCTCCTATTCATCACCGGTTGTGTAGGTACCAAGTAGAAATTAACTCAACAATTGAAACTAACCCATTATTTCAGATTAATTTCCTTACTCAAACTTACACCTGCCTTGGGACTGAATACTTGTGTCAACAATTCATGTAGTACCCTCTCAAAACTTAAAAATTAACATTACCAAATATTCGTGCACACGTATAATCTCATAATTTTTTATTAAATATATAGAGATGATGAATATATTAAAATTCCAAGAAGATTTCTTACTATTAAAACACGTTTTAGGATTTCTAAGACACTTATGTGTAGGTGTGCATGCGCATATTATTTCCACTTATCTAATATAAGGATTACATCAATTAGACTAAATTGAAGCAATAAAAATTGCAAAATTTGATGTCTTTCCAAAAAAACAGGACAATTAAATAACTAATCATGTTTGTAACTGACCACAAAAGAGAAACTAAACTAATAATTATGTTATTAATCGAACACTTCAAATTCTATAAGCCATATAACCGATCAAAGTTGTGTAAAGAACAGTTGTAATCTTTTTTGCAAATGATTTATAATGGGTGTAAACGAGGTTTGAATAATTAGGATTTGCATAACCCAAACAATATAGTCAGATATAACATTGCTGATCTTTTATATTTTACCAAGAAAATAAGAACCACCATCTATATGTTAAACGCATATGACGCAGCGGATTAATCAAAACAAACTTCAATCGGTGAAAGTAGAGATCGATGGAATGAAGATACCGAAATGCCCAAATTCGTTGATCCGAAGATACCGAATTCTAGCTATCTCAAACACGTTGATAGCGCACTATACCGTGTTCAAAGATCTACGATTCTTCGTACGTTGATCTAGCGCACTAGATTCCGTGAATCGGCTTCAACAAACGTGGATTCGAGCGCACTCGAATGACGTAAGTGGAGATAGGAGATTTCACTCGACTACCAATTAGAGAAGAAAGCACAAAGCAATCAACAAGAAATTTTTTATTCAATATTCAACCACCAAAAAGTTACAACTCACTCCCTATTTATAGACGTTTACAACACAGCCCATAAGTCGCATACGACTCAAGACCTGACCGACTCATCACAAGACTTACGACTCATATTGACTCGGCAGCGACTCAAACACCATGCGACTCAATATATGTCAACAACGACCTAACACCAATATATACAGACGACTCAAAGAAACAACGACTCATATATACACATACCCGAGACAACTCTTAAGTCGGCACCGACTTAACATGAAGCGACTCATCCCCTTTACAACAAACAAAAATGCAACGACTTAGGCAAGGTCGTTACCGACCTAACTGACTCAAGAAAATACACTACACAGACACATTGCGGCATAACTCCTTAACGACTCAATTAGGGCGACTCATCATGAGTCGTAACTCGTTGACTCGGCACAGTCTCCTTCTGATATCCAGTTAGCTCGGAAGCGCCTCATGCTTCCATTGACTCGTGAACGACTCAAGTCCGATACCTCCTCCATTCGACCTATGGTTATCTCTTCCCCCTGTAACTCCTTAGGTCGGAAACGACTCAAGCTTTCATTGAGTCATGGACGACTCATTAAACTACACCACAAACTCATGTTTTTAGGAATTAAAGATTGCACAATTTCTTCTCTGGCCTTAGCTGCATCATCCTCCCCCGGTTGAGAAAAATTCATCCTCGAATTTGTACATTCTTCTTCATCTGATTGTTTACCTCCGTAATATGGAACAAGATGTTTAACATTGAACACGTCAGACGTCGGGCAGCTTCAACTTATAAGCATTTTCATTAATTTTCTTCACAATTTCAATTTTCCGCGCCTTCAACTTGTTATAAGCACCCACTGGAAATCGATCCTTCGTCAATACAGCATAAACCAAATCACCTTCCTTAAATTCAACACTCCGTCGTTTCAAATCAGCAGCCCGCTTATACTTCTCATTTGACTTTTCTAATCATTCTTGAACGATCTTATGACATTCCGTCAACCCGTCAATAAAGTCTACAGCTCGTTTAACCGTCCCCTTCAGTTGTGGTACTACTGCAAAATCCAACGGTCCCCTGGGTAAATTTGAATATACAATCTGGAATGGACTGAATTCTGTGCTACGATTCACTGCATGATTATGAGCAAACTCTGCCTGGCATAACTTCATGTCCCAACTTTTCAGATTATCTTTCAACAAACATCGCAACAAATTCCCCAATGATCTGTTCACAACTTCGGTTTGACCATCTGTCTGCGGATGATACGCGCTGCTAAAGTTCAACTTCGTTCCCATCATCTTCCACAAACTTAACCAAAAGTGACTTAGAAAACGAGTATCTCTATCCGACACAATAGACTCTGGCAATCCATGAAGTCGATAGATTTCTTTGAAAAATAACTGAGCAACACGAACAGCATCCGCCGTCTTCCTACAAGCAACAAAATGTGCCATTTTCGAAAATCTATCCACCACAACAAATATAGAATCATTTCCCCTTTGAGTTCTCGGTAAACCCAAAACGAAATCCATGCTGATATCAACCCAAGGTTTAGATGGTACAGGTAACGACATATACAATCCCGCATTTGTCGCTGTTCCTTTCGAAACTTGACAAATATGACACCTTTCCACAAACCTCTCCACCTCTTTTCTCATTGATGGCCAAAAATAAGATTGAGAAATTAACTGCAAGGTACGATCTCTACCCACATGGCCTTCTTCGTGCAACTCTTTGATAATCTTCATTCTCAAACTGCTCTCAGGAATACATAACCGATTTCCTTTAAACAAGAATCCATCAACCATCATAAATTCATCAGTATCTCCACCCTTAACTTTCTCAACAAACCTCGCAAAGTAAGGATCCTCCTCAAACAATTCTGGCAATAATTCAAATCCCGTCACTTCAACCTTCAATGTTGTCAACAAATGACTTCTCCTACTCAAAGCATCAGCCACACGGTTCGTCACCCCTGACTTATGTTTGACAACAAAAGTAAACTGCTGTAAATAAGCAATCCACGATGCATGTCTCGCTGAAATCTTATCCTGTCCTTGTAAATGCTTCAACGCCTCATGATCAGTGTAAAGAACAAACTCTTTCTGAAATAGATAATGTCTCCAGTGTTTAACAGCTTGCACAACAGCGTAAAATTCAACATCGTATGTACTGTATCTAATCCTCGCCCCTGACAACTTCTCACTGAAATATGCAATAGGTTTTCCACACTGACTCAACACTCCTCCAATTCCCACCTTCGACGCATCAGTATGCAATTCAAACAACAACTGAAAATCCGGTAATATAAGAATTGGTGCTGTCGTCAAAAGTTTCTTGATCTCCTCAAAAGCAATCCCAGCATCCTCTGTCCAAGAAAATTGTTTCCCCTTCATACAATCAGCAACCGGTGACATCACGCTACTGAAGTGTGGAATAAACCTTCGGTAGAATGATGCCAACCCATGAAAACTTCTAACTTCAGTGATAGTTCTCGGCTGTGGCCAATTTCTAATAGCTTCAACTTTACTCTGGTCAACTTGAATTCCTTCCTCCGAAACAACATACCCCAGAAATAAAACACTCCTTGTCATAAATACACACTTCTTTGTAGAAGCATAAAATTGTTCCTCACGAAGAATAATCAACACTTCCCTCAAATGTAGAACATGCTCCTCCATACTCCTGCTGTATATCAGAATATCATCGAAATAAACTACCACAAACTTCCCAATGAATGATCTAAAGATTTGATTCATCACCCGCATGAATGTACTAGGTGCATTTGATAAACCAAATGGCATAACCAACCATTCGTATAACCCCTCTCTCGTCTTAAACGCTGTCTTCCACTCGTCTCCAGGTCTAATTCAAATCTGGTGATAACCACTCTTCAAATCAATCTTCGAAAAGCTAATAGCCCCACTCAACTGATCTAGCAAGTCATCCAACCTTGGCATGGGAAATCTATATCTCACGGTAATCTTGTTCAATGCTCGACTGTTAGTGCACATCCTCCACGTCCCATCCTTCTTGGGTACCAATAAAGCTGGTACAACACATGGACTCAAACTCTCCTGCACTCGCCCTTGTTCAAGCAACTCTTCCACATGCCTCCTCAACTCTTCATGTTCCTTCGGACTCATTCGATAATGTGGTCTATGTGGTAATACTGCTCCCGGAACAAGATCGATCTGATGTTGAATGTCTCTCAGTGGCGGTAACTCCTTAGGCAACTCCTCTGGAAATACATCCTCAAATTCTTGCAAAACTGGCTTCGCTTCTTCTGGAATTTCAACCTCTTCACTGCTCTCACGCCCAATCAACAAGTATACTTCAGGCTCCTCTTCAACCTCCTTAACAAACTCCTTCAAAGTCAAAAGAGTTTTCAATTCCTCAATCTCCTCCAGCTTGCTCTCCTTCTGTTGTTGCTTCTTGGGAACCAAAGTGATTTTAGTACCCCCGAACATGAAACTATAGCTATTGGCTCGACCATCGTGTTGTACTGCTCGATCAAACTGCCATGGCCTGCCCAACAACAGATGACACGCATCCATGTCCACTACATCGCACCAGATTTCATCTTTGTATTTCTTCCCAATAGAAAATTTCACGCAAGCTCTTCTCCCAACTTTCACTTCACCACCCTTCCTTAACCAAGCTAACTTGTATGGTTTAGGATGCTTCTCGGTTTTCAACTCCAATTTCCTCACTGCCTCTGTAGAGATAATATTATCGCAACTCCCAGCATCAATGACAAATTTACAAACTTTCCCAAGAATAGTGCAAGTAGACTGAAATATGTTATTCCTCAACCAACTATCTTCCTCCTCTTGTTTTGGCGTCAAACAAGACCTTCTCATCATCAGATTACAACCTTCGTCTCCCGACACTTCTTCTTCCTCCTCAACATTAGGTGAATTAGAACATTCAGCTTCTTCCTCTTCATCCTCAGCTTCAACTATCATAGTTCTCTTCTTCGGCTTCGGACACTCGTTGCTTTTATGACCCATCTCCTGGCAATTGTAGCATTTGAACCCACTGCTAACCTTCGCCTTCTCACCTTCCTTCACAACTGGTTTGGCAACAATCTTAGGAACATTAGAACTTCCACCGACTCCTTCACTTGATTGTTAGAATTGGTAAACACACCACCTCCACGCCTTCCTTGCTTTTCCCAAGCTAATGCCTTTTGATGTGCCTCCGCTACAGATCTGGGATCGAACATATTAACCATATCCTGGATCTGCATTCTCAACCCTCCAACAAACCAAGCAGATAGCTGTTCTTCTGTCTCCATTATATCGCTCCTGGCAATGAGTTGGTAAAATTCATCTGCATAGTCATTTACTGATTTCGTCCCCTGCCTTAGATTCTGCAATCTCTGGTACATAAGCGATTGATAGTTGTATGGCAAAAATGTAGCCCTCATCAATTTCTTCATCTTCTCCCAAGATTCTATCTTTGGCTTCCCCATTCGTTCATGAGTAAGTTTAGTTTGCTGCCACCATGCCAAAGCTCTTCCCCTCAGCCTTGTAGCAACTCACTTCACCCTTCGATTCTCCAGAACCTCCTTGAAATCAAAGATTTCCTCCACATTAGATAACCAATCTAAGAATTCTTCAGCTACCATCCCACCTTTAAACTCCGGAATCTCCATCTTCATTCCCGATTCCCAACGTCGATCATCATCAATAACCCGATACTGACGTTGTCTCTGATCTCGGTCTTTGAAATGAGTACTTCCCCTCTCACCATCAAACTCCTCATCAAAGTCTGATGCATATCGTTGTCTTTCACGTCCTCCAACATCTCTACCACCACTCCTACTACCAACATCCCGTCTATCATGATCATCAACATTCCTCCTACTTCAATTGTCAACACTCCTAGGCTCTTGACTTTCTCTCCTCTCCCATTCTGAATGTGATGACACTCTACTACCCCCACGGATGGATTCAGGTGAATTTCTTCTTCTACTTTGATTCATATCAATCATAAGCTTCTCCAACCTACCAATGCCTTCATCAATCTTCTCATGCATACGTTGTTCCATTTGATCGGCCTCTTCTCTCCGATATAAGGCTTCAACATTTTGATGACGGTTAGCTCTCCTTGGCGGCATGATTGAATCAACACAACACTTCAACAAACAACAATAAGTCACGGCTCAAGCTTCAAGACCCTTCACTAGGCTCGGCTACTTCACAAGTATACACGGCCTAACTTCAAATTCAAACACTTCCAACACTTTGATCCAAAATGGAATGGATCGAAAGTCTTCCTCTTGTTGCAACTTCAAGATGAACACGATGAACAACTTCAAACTTCAACTTCAAATACTTGGCTCCATGAATCAACTTAGCTATGATTGGCTAAGTATGGCTCTGATACCAAAACTAACGCAGCGGATTAATCAAAACAAACTTCAATCGGTGAAAGTAGCGATCGATGGAATGAAGATACCGAAATGCCCAAATTCGTTTATCCGAAGATACCGAATTCTAGCTATCTCAAACACGTTGATAGCGCACTATACCGTTTTTAAAGATCTACGATTCTTCGTACGTTGATCTAGCGCACTAGATTCCGTGAATCGGCTTCAACAAACGTGGATTCGAGCGCACTCGAATGAAGTAAGTGGAGATAGGAGATTTCACTCGACTACCAATTAGAGAAGAAAGCACAAAGCAATCAACAAGAAAATTTTTATTCAATATTCAACCACCAAAAAGTTACAACTCACTCCCTATTTATAGACGTTTACAACACAACCCATAAGTCGCATACGACTCAAGACCTGACCGACTCATCACAAGACTTACGACTCATATTGACTTGGCAGCGACTCAAACACCATGCAACTCAATATATGTCAACAACGACCTAACACCAATATATACAGACGACTCAAAGAAACAACGACTCATATATACACATACCCGAGACAACTCTTAAGTCGGCACCGATTTAACATGAAGCGACTCATCCCCTTTACAACAAACAAAAATGCAACGACTTAGGCAAGGTCGTTACCGACCTAACTGACTCAAGAAAATACACTACACAGACACATTGCGGCATAACTCCTTAACGACTCAATTAGGGCGACTCATCATGAGTCGTAACTCGTTGACTCGGCACAGTCTCCTTCTGATATCCAGTTAGCTCGGAAGCGCCTCATGCTTCCATTGACTCGTGAACGACTCAAGTCCGATACCTCCTCCATTCGACCTATGGTTATCTCTTCCCCCTGTAACTCCTTAGGTCGGAAACGACTCAAGCTTTCATTGAGTCGTGGACGACTCATCAAATTACACCACAAACTCATGTTTTCAGGAATTAAAGATTGCACAATTTCTTCTCTGGCCTTAGCTGCATCAACATAGTAATGCATTCATACTGCATAGTAAAAACAAACATCAAAATTGCAAACAGCGCCACACAACTCTCAAAAACTTCAAAACAGAAGCTAATCATCAGATCAAGGAAACAGGCACAAACTTATAGTAAAAATGGAAACTTTAATAGAGTCAAATGAGATAAAAATCACCTTGGAAAGTACCAAACATGAAAATGAGAACAGCCACTGAATTCATAAAATCATTTTTAAAAATAAACAAAGAAAAGAATATATAAAATAAATAGTCTATGAATAATTCAAAAATGATTTAATGGCAACAAAATTAAGTCACACATGGTACGTACACCTTTCCTTGAATTGACACATCTATTGTGTGATAGCTTAAAGGGAAAGGTAAATGTGAAAAAAATTTCGTTGTCTTATCTGATGGATGTCCTGGAGCATAGGAAAAAGTGTTAAGGACAAATAACATGGCACGTAAGAAAATAACAAAAGTGTAGGAAAATTTTGTTTTCGTTCATGCATACTTGTGAAAATTTTCGTACAATAATCTTTAATTAGATATAATTTGTCATTCTTACTTATTGGACTACTATTATGTAAAATTTTATGTAAAAATCAGTATTTGTGTTTTAGTTAACATGGCCAGATCTGTTGATACTAGTATATAATATGGATATAGGAGATTAATTACAACCTGGTAATGACTTTCAAGTGGTGAATTATCTACCTCTACTATTTTCATCACCATTTCCATGGAGTTTGAACTACATGCTTTCACATTGAGAAACCTGAGTGGAACAACATGACATTATTGTTTAGAATATAGATTCAAACAGTAGTAGTTATTGAATATTCAAGCATGTAAATAAAAATGATTCACAATCAGCCATGCATACGCACACAAAACACACACATCATGATTTCAATGACAAACACACAACTGAAGTCCTTTTAAACATGCAAAGACTATAAATCCTTCGATGCAACTACCAAGATAAATACATTGACGTATGCTAACATTAGTTTGTAGGTTGATTGTACAACTTATTAAGCCAATCCATGACCAACCACTGATAGGCCAGGTCGATTTACTAAATACCATTCTTCCGAAAATAGACAGATTTGCTTATATGGGAGAGGAAAAAAATATAATAATCTAGTGTATTTCAAATCTCATCATCATATCCATTATGATATCAGTACATGGTCCCATCCTTCTATTGCTTAAGCTAAATTAACAAAATAAACAATCTAAAGCATTAATACATTCATTAATAAAAACCATGTGTGCATTTTTAACTCAAACTCTCTTATAAAGACATTAATTGTGAACATGATATAGAGGGGTAAGGAAGTATGATTGCTTCCAAGTTCTTTCCATCAAAAAAAAAAAAAAAAAAAAAAAAAAAAAAAAAAAAAAAATCATATCTCAAGATGCTCAAGTGTACTGGAATCAACACAACTAACATTCACCAAACTCCATTAGGGTTTTGCCTTAGAATACAAAATTTAGATATGACAAAAACCTTTTAGAAAGTATGTTGTCTCGTGTGTTTGCATAATGTATATATGAGAGAAGCTACTCAAATTCTCCTAGAAGTTTGAATTCAGAATTCTGTACTATAACTTAAATGTTACTTCTTGTTAAACAATCAGAATAGTTGCATATCTGTACTATTCCATCTAGTACATATTGTCCACCACCAACCTTATTTTAACATATAAAAACTCAAAATTCTTGATTATATATTCTAATCAGTAAAAAAGACAACAAAATCAATGGAAATCAATGAAATTCATGAAGATGAGGACAAAAAGTTCAACTTGAAAGACGGGTTAAAATTAAAAATGCATGTAGAAATAAATTATTGAAAATTTCTTGCTGGTTGAGGAAAATGTAGCGGTTACCTGTCTTTTCAAGTAGGTTTTTGGTTTGACATTTGACTTCTAATTTTAAATTTGTAGTTTAGTTTTGAATGCAAAAATCTTTTTATAAATATACTTTCGAGGTACCTCCCATTTTTAAGACACGAAGAGAAAAAGTTACACGTAACCCTTGATGAGTTAGTGGGCTTAATAGCTTCCCTATAACAATATTAAATACACTACATATATTATGAAGCTTGAGTAATTTTGGAACTTTGAAAAGGCTTAACCTCTAAGTTCTTGCTTCTTTGGTCTATGTGTATGTATGTATGTATTTATGTATGTCATTTATTATGATTAGAGTTGAATCATTCTTATTTAGCTTATTGGTTCAAAATGTAGCATATGCCATTTATGGATAATCCAAAACTAACATCAGAATGTTAATGAATATGCAGCTAAATGCAACCTCTGAAATCCCTTTCGTAGTAAAATATGCATGAACCTTCTACCCGGCAGCATTTATTTTCTTCTTTTTAATTTAAAGTTTCTGTGAATCAAATGTCAGTGACTATTCAAATAACCACACCCATTGCATGTTTAATCTAGTCCATACAATTGCATTATGCTTATATTATGTGGCAAATTCTATTTCAACCCGAGTATTTACTTTGTAGCCCCCTAAAAATTAAAAAGGACTGTAAACCCAAAAAATAACTTAGTACCCCCTACCATTTTCATAACTACCCTTTCCGTCACGAAAAAAAATGAACTTCCAAGCTAGGTGACTCCGTGGTTCGTATCAGTACCACGTAGGTTTTCTGCATGGATGTGTAAAAATTCATGCAATTATTTGTGCGATTAAGCCAAAAACCTAGTATAGCCCCTACGTGAATTGTCACCAACCCCCGTATCGACAGCTTACGATTGTATTTGCAAAAAATTTAAAAAAGAATTCAATTTTTTTTGAAGTACATGCTGTGGTTGGGTTATCAATTCATTCTCCGCTCCAAAATCCATCAACTAGTAGTGAAAATTTTGAATTTTTTCTTCACTGATTTAGAAACTAGGGTTTTGAAAAAGCAGTGGTTTAGACAGTAAGAAACTGATGTAAGAAAATAACGAAAGTGAGAAGAAAGAAAGTACGCAACTTTCTAAGGGTATTTTAGTCTTAAAAATTACATTTATTTTAGGGTGCTACTAAGTAATTATCTTCGCTCGATAATTTTTCGCTTGATTTCTTGCCTAATCTGTTGGCATCTGTGGTGCGCGCGGAACAAGGCAATTTTTGCGGACTCTCCAATGTATCCATATTCCATTATTCGTCGGGTTAGAAATAATGTTTTCTTGGCTTTTCGTGGCAGACCTTTTAAGGGTTCGGTCAGCTCTCGTTCTAGTCGTCTTGTGGATCTTTTATCTATTTCCTGTATTCAGGCACCCTCTAGAGTTGGAATTGGCTGACTTCATCTCTTCCCCCCCTTATTTCTCATTTCGTGGATGTTGTTTTTTCAGGCTATTGCTTTTCAGGTTGGTCCGGGGTCTTCTGTCGTATTCTTTTATTGGGGTTTTCTGCGTGATATTCTATGCTAGTTCTGGTGGGCTCATCTGCTCTGATTGCTGTTGTTTTACTCGGTCTTCATTCGTCATCGTTATCGGGCTGTATCTTCCCGGGTACTCGATGACGATGATCCTATGGGCAGTTGTTTTTTTGGATTTCATCCAGATTGATCTTTGACTGTTTCTCGCGGTCGTCTTCCTCTCCTATTCGCGGACTTATGCTGTTTCTTTGGGCTTTTGTTATTGCATTGTCGTTTGGTTTGATTCAGAAGTCTTGTTTACTTTTGTTTGCTGGTTACCTGTCAGGCATGTTGACAGCTTGTGGTTTTGATTTATATATTTCACTCTTTTTTTAAAAAAAAACAAAAAACAAAAAATCTATATTGAAATAGAATTTGCCATATTTTGTGGTGCTTGAAATAAAGCAAACATCATATTCGCATTTCATAGCAATATAAAAAGTATATTATTGTCTCCTTAAAGCCTATTCTAACCTCAATACAGTCTTCATATCAAATGCACAGTTTAGTCCAAAACTATTTCGGTTTGCAAGAAATCTACGTTATTGTGCAAACTTATGATGTGCACATGACATGTATGGATTGCACATACCAATAACAGATAATACCACAGTGTGGTAATTTGAAGGGTTTGTAATAAATATTTTCAAGATAGACTCATCAAGTTCATTCCAAATCTAATAGTGGTAAGCACAATAAAATTATGAATATACAAACTGAATAGGAAAACATAATATTCAGCATAAATTGAATCTCAAAATTTTGTAAATAAACAAAAAATCGATTATAATAACCTAAACGTTAAAGGTAATTATTATATATCACAAACTAATAACCTACCAAATGATGACTCACCCTAAAATTTATTAGCTTTCCCAGAAGAAAATGGAAGTTGAAATAGACAAATATAGAATTACATGAAAATTAATTGCCTTTAAGGAATGTAATTCCCACAATCAGCTACAAATATAAAATGGGCTCAATGTAAATTTATGTGATGAAAAATAACCAGCCGCATTAAAAACATTAAAAATGGGTTATTTTCAATCCAATCATAAAAATCAAGGGCCTGACTGTTAGAACCTCCAAAGATAGTGAGATTGAGTTTAGCTCGGTCTAAAATGGAGTTTAGTTCGGTTTTAAAACCAAGTTTAAGTCGGTTTTAAATTGAGTTAAATTCAGTTAAATGAATATTTTAACTCAGCTGAGATTAACTTAGCTTGACTTGATATGTAAGAAAAAAGATTAGAAATATGTATACTCAAATCAAATGGTTGCAGAAGCAGTTTCATCCATGGAGCAAAGTATATATCATAACCCATTTTTATTGGTGATGCCTAAAGTCTATTTTATCTTGTGGTGTATCTCATGAACATATTGGCAAAGAGAAAATATTAAAAAAATGTTTACAAAGTAAATAGAAATTGCATCTTCTTTTTCATAACCATTTTAAAAACAGCATACTAAAATCTCCAATAATTATCATAAAAATAAAAATTGTATTGAACACATCATATTTGCAAAACCAAATCAAATCAATTAGATGTATGAAAGGTAAAACACACTACAATAAATTAAAGAAAATAAATCAAATCATATAAATTGGCACTGATTAATGTGTAATAGAATGAAATTCCTTAATACCTTATATAGAGATGATTTATTTTACGACATATGCCACGGGGACGAATCTATCAAACACCAATGTCTTCTTTCTTTTTCTCTAAAAGGGCAGATGAAATCAGCGATAGTTTGAAATTAGGAAGTAGATCTGGGGTTGGAAGGAGGAAGTTGCCTATCGAGAAAACACGAAGCCTAGAATAACTTTATTTTTAATATGCTTGCAGGGTTAGAGGGTCAACGATTTGAGAGAAGAAGGGGGGGTTCCATTAATTGAAGCTCTGTTTAGAAGAATGGACAGATTTGAAGGGATGCCAGAAGAATTGAAGGATGGGAGAAGAGATGTTACGAAAGAAAAAGATGGGGGCCATGATTGTTAATTTAACAAAATGCTCAAAAGGTTTATGCGTTCTTGAAACCAAACTCAGTAATCATAGTATAGTATAAATTATAAAAGATCTAGTATATTTTTACGTAAAATTCCTCCTTAATCACACCAAATTCAAAGCATATGGCATGGAAGTGAAGTGAAAAGATGGAGGTGCATGGATAAGGGGATCAACGAGTGGAATGATGGGAAAGGAGGGGTATGGGTTGAGGGTAAAAAACAAAATGCATATTTAGATATCTTGAACAAAAATTTGCCTATAAATACAAGGCATCAGCTCTCTCCCTCATTTCATTCATCTATTCACCTCTTCTTTGTCCTTCTTCTTAAAGCTCTAAGAGCTCCTCTTTAATGGCTTCCATGCCTTAAATTTTTTTTAGCAAAGCAATGGCAAATTATTCGAAAATGAAGTAAAATATACACTCATGTAAATATTATGTCAATCCATCTCCAAAACCAAATCAAACATCTCCTCCCCACCTTCCAAACTCATGGCCACCACATTATATCACTAATTCCGGTCCACTTCCATGTACAAGCATAGGATGAACTCATTCAAAGGTCCAAGGCTCGATTCTGTAGGCTTTGATTCAATTGTAGCGAAGCTATAGCGAATTTTCGTAAAGTTAGAAACCAACGAAGATGAGAAACTCTCTATATATATATATCTATGTATACACATATATATAATGATAATGTGATTTGATTTTTATGGATTTTTATTATGTTTTCACAATCAATTAATGGTTGTTTTAATATAGTATTTATTTGTGCCAACAAGTCACGTTAAATACATGTCGATATTGCATAAGGAAATCACTTTCCTAATCAAGTTATAAAAGTGATATGGGATAATTAAATCACTTTGAAATTGTTCAAAATGGTTTGGAAATATTTATAAACATTAAATAATCTAATTTGATGAAGTTTTGACAAGTTTATGAAAATTGAACCAAAAATGGATGCGACGCGTAACAACGTTCGTGATTTCATGCCGTAGGAAGTTAAGTCCGTTTATACGATGGATTCAGAGTCGGAATTCTTTGTAATAAGAATTTTCCAAACTCTTATAATCATAGTTTTCAAACAAAATAAAAGGATTGATATTTTGTGTATTATATTTTGAAATATGAGCAAAATAAATTTTCAAAATAGTCGCGATTTGGCAGTTCGGAAACTAAAGCGATAAATTCTTTAAAATTGATACTTTTAATTCTTAAAAAATATGGAATAAATTCTATTAATCTTTTAAAATGTTTTAAATGAGATTTGAGACATAAAAATAAATTTCGAAATGATGGAAAAGTTATTCTGGTCAAATAAGCCTTAAAAGCACTATTCGTAGCATTTTTTGCAGCACTTTTGATAACTTTTGAAATATAGATTTAAACTTAAGTATCATTTTCCAAATCTTCTATAGATGTTTTAAAATTGATAATTAAGTATTTTAAAGATGGGTTAATGGTTTTATAATTTATTTTAATAAGTTTAAATAAACGATTTAAAGAAAAGCTGTTATAATCAAGTGATTTAATCTTGCCTCTAAAAGCCGATGAGTAGAGTGGATTTTTTACCTGTGAGATCTACATAAGAGGCGCTTAAACTAAGGAAATATTAGGAGCAACTAATTCCCTTACTCACCTGGCCTCTTTCTTAGGCGAGGGATAGATAAGGTCAAAATGTCGGAAACGAAGCAAGTATAAAAGATTCAAATTTACAAATTTAATTTCATACAAATTGGATTGTATAGAAATAATCTTCTTATACTTGGTATTAAATTTTGAGGAGGGAACCGGTACTATCCATGTGAATTTAAAAGGTGATTTCACCGTGATTCGATAGATAGAAAGGTTGCATACATAAATTGATATCGAGTAAAATTTGTATAATTTCTGTAGATTCGTTTTACTTGAATGCTAACTAATTTAGATTTACCATTTTAGATAACATGTTTTTAACCCATTAAAAAGCTATTATTTGGAAATAAGAAATCTTTTGTCAAGATTTAAATAAAAGATTTGGAATTATTCCTATGGATCCTTATACTTAAAATTAATTATTTTAGGTTTACAGTAAACGATGTCTTAAATAACATCGTTTTTGACCCGTTTAATAGTTATGATTTGGAAGTAAGAAATTTTTCATAACATTTAGATGAACGGTTTGGAGATATTTTCCTAAGTAAAGGATGAAATGATTTGGAATTACTCCAAGATTTGAAAAGGCTTTAATTGAACAAAGATTTGATAGATAAGGTTTAATGACACCGTGTATACTGAAAAGAAATGGTTTTCAAAACATATATATCTCTAAGAAGATACTTTGGATAAAAAGATAATAATTAATGGAATATTAATCACCAAACTACTTAACATTTTTTATCGACGATTGGCTTGGAGGAAACGGGATCGAAGTTGGCTAAATTCTTGTCCGAAAACCACTTTGAACCAATTTATGAATTCAAAAGTGAAGATATGTAAAAGATAATGAAGATGAAGGCGTGGATCTTTCTGAAGGACTGCTTGTTGATAATTTCAGAGTAGCTCCTGAGATAAACATATAGCGGCGGTCTTTTCATTTTGGGATCTTCATATGCAAGGACTACTCACTACTGATCTAAGGGGATGTGGTAGGAGAGTGCTTTGTTTATCTTGTTCCTGGACAACTTGTGTGGTGAATGTCTAACATTGCATTCTAAAGAACACAATACATTTATCTCTACAAACATATATCTCTTTGGTGTTGTAGGAGATAACCCCTCTTATGCTTAACGCCCTTCTCTAAGATGTACGAGTTCAAAGCTTGTGCATTTGTTGAGATCAATAGAGTGTTGTTTTAAATGGCAATGTGTTATTTTAATTGAAAATGTTCTAAGAAAGGTAAACATTACCTCAAGCGTCACACCTGGGGAATTGTGAAACAGAGGTTGCTTTAAGGCTAAGTGGATTGCAATCGTTGGGGTGTGATATCACATTTCTAGATTATTTTGCACCCGCTAAGACATGAAGTAAAAAATTATATGGTGTATGGTATGAGAGCTCGCGGAGAGGTCGGCAACAACCGGGGTGATATCATATTCGGTCCTATCCGCCACCGGATGAGTCTATGGGTAGGCCGGTCTTAATTCGCAAAGGCTTTGAAGATGTCGATCCTTAGTCTATTCCTCTAGAAATGTATTGTATGTGAGGTAGTCCCTTATTTGGCTATTCATTGGAAATCTATTCTCCATAAGTGCCTTTGGACTTAGTTGTAAACCTATTATACCATGAAATTTAAATAATTTAACAATTTTGGCTATTTGAATATGTTTATTTGAAAGGTTTTTAAAGAATGTCATTAAAATAATATCACCGGATTTTACGTAGAAATGATTTAATTTTCATACGGTAAAAACCCATTCTGTGTTTATGTGTGGCATTGTCTTCTGAAATACCCTTTATTTTCAAATACTTATATTGTGAGTTTCTCACACCAGCCCATAACTGAACGATAGTTTATTTTCTTTTCCTTAAACCCTGGGTGCCCTGTTTTTCTGGGCAGTCTAGTAGTCAGGTTTAGTTTGGAGCATTTTGAAAGGGATCGAAGCATGGAGCTAGAAGATTCTTTTGAAGATTGCTATCCATTTCCACCACACTTATGTACTGCCGTATTCTATATTTGTAGGTACAGATTTATAACTGTCCATGTTGATGTTAAGTTAAACTCTAAAAAATGTATTTAGAATTACTAGAGTAAAAATTATATGTTGAAATAATATATGTTATTCCATTCATGTAAGATTCTGTTCTTTTCTTTTTTCTACCCTTACCATCCACATCTATGGCGCATAAAACTATGTCACGTGAATACCGATGATGTATTAATGTCAATTTTTAAGGGTCGAATGGCAGGTCGTCACATTTGGTATCGGAGTTTAGGTTGAGCGAACACCTGAGCCTGGTAGGGGTAAAGTCTCATCAGAGATAGGGTTAGTAATACCTTAGGATGGGTAACTCATTAGAGATAGGGTAAATGAAGCCTTGGAATGAGCCGAGCGTATTATATATGAGCGTATTATATATGAGCGCATATTTGTAAATGTTATACAAAACATGATTTTTGTTTTGAAAAATTGGTAGATGAAATAATTTTAACTAAGATGATTCTTTTTAATAAAGAAATAACTTTCGAAAATGTATTTATTTATAGTGTGATAGTTTGCAATTAATGAAATAATAATATTCGGTTATTATGATTAATTGATTGATTGTTTGTTTTAAAAAAATACGTACACCCAGTGAATTACGTTTCATGATTCGATATGTGGTGTTTGGTAATAATATTGGTTTAAAGTTAAGAAATTATTTTAAGTTAAATAAATTTATGAGCTTAAAAAATGTAAAAATAAGATGATCCTAAGAAATGAATGTATAAATCAAGTTTTATAAATAAAGGAATTGAAAAGAGGAATATTATGGTGACTAGTTCAAGTGGCTCGGAAATAACAAAAAATGGGCAGGAGATATGTTCGAATAGTAAACGCCTCTCTTAAATATCATGTTTCTAGTTAAGGGTATATATGATACTATTGGTAGTATCCAGTTCCTTAGTATCAATTTGGAGTTAATCGACTTATAAAAAATTTAAGTTAAAGATAATGTGATTCTGTAACATCCCTAAATTTTGATAACATTATTCAGAAGATTTAATTAGATAAATTAAATAGAAAAATGATGATAAGAGGATTGAGATTTGAATAAATCATATGACGGGTCATGCTTAGTAATAAAATTTAATGGGCTTTAAATAGGTTTATAAGATAATTAAACTGTACATGGGCATATTAGTAAAATAGCCTCTTTATTTTACATGGCTATACATTTCTCACTATTGTCCATTCACGTTCATTTTTCTCAAATCGAAAATAAAATGCAAAAACCCTAAGATAATCGGCAATTAACAAGGAGAAAAGGAGGAATTTCAATCTAAAGCAAAAGATTAAAAGCTAGGGAGTATTTATCAATAACAAATCTCAAATTCCTTATCAAGTTTTAGGTGAATAATAATTTTATACCATCCATATTTTACTCTAGACTATGTATCTTGGGATTTATGTTTAATTTTTTTTAATAATGATATGGATGATGATTTTCTTGAATATGTTATGATTGAATTATTTTAATTCATACACATATGATTTTGCTCGGTTTTAAGGGAAAACAAGGGTTTATGATTTTCGATTGTCGTGGAAATTTTTTATGTGGAATAACACATAATTTTGGAGATGGTTCTTGATTTTCAGAATTTCCTAAGCTATAGAAAATTTGTTATGAATTTCTAAAGGAAGATATGATATAGTTGGGTTTAAAATTTATTTCTAGTATTTAGGTAAGAAATTTAGGTCCGAAATTTTGATATGTTAAATTATATGATGAAAGAGATTTTCGATGATTTTTGGGGTTTTTTCCAATTGATTTGTTAGCAAAAATAAATTATTTTAAATAAAGGGACTTCTTTGCAAATATTATTTTTGTTATATGGAAGGGCTAAAATGTAACCTATCTATGGTTTAAATCTAATTAATGCGATAGTTTTAATGGTAAAGTACTTGAAAAGTTTTAAATTAGCCAATCAAGGAGTTACACCTAGTAGGTTAGTTATAAAGCAATTTACCATGATTAGCTATCAGCAGTTTAGAAAAAGGTGGTTCCGCCTATTTCGGAGGCATCTTTCGACTCCTTTGCCTCCACTCCATCTCAATCGAAACCATATCTTTCGAAACCCAAATAGTCGAAACCAAGGTACATAGTATCAATAGAATTGGTATGAAGTGAATTGTTAAGTAGCGAAAGGTAGGACATCGAAAGCTATGCTTTCGTCAGAGTCGAAACAAAGGTTCAACTTTAAAAAGGTAAATGCCTGCCCAGTTTTTGAAGGGCTTTCAACTGAATCGATACCTTATAGAGTCGAAACCTTTAATTGTTTTCTAAAGTTAAATTCCTGCCTGCTTTTACTTAAGGTTTTCAACATAGGCTTAAGCCATGCTTTCGAAACGAACTTTATAAATAGCTTTCGTAAGGGAACTTTTTCTTTAAATAAGAAGCTTTCGATATGGTAGGTTCTGACCTAGTTGAAACCTAGCCGCTATTTTTCTTCCCAAGTATTAAAGTCTTCAATACCTTCGAAAGGTTATCCTTATTTTTATCTAGGTTAAGCCGCTTCCTAATTGCTTTTGAAAAGGGTTGAGGGTTATGAAAGTGATGGAGTCGGAAGGGAGTTTCGACTCTGTCCTTCAAAGTTTTAATTTTAAAGATCTTTGCTTTCTAACTAGATGGTTCTGACACCATCAACTTTTCCCCAAATTTATTTTTGTTGTTTCCAAAAGAGACACTTCCATATATACAACCATTTTGACCCAAATGATGTTTTAAAAGAGTAAACCCAATGCTTTCGAAAAGGTACTTCATTTGTTGCAAAGCTATGTTTCAAAGAATGTTTATTGATACCATCGAAAGGTATCATTGATTTAAAAGTATATACTTAGAGTTTTGAAAAGAGGTTTTCTATGCTTTCAAAGGAGGTCATCCAGTGGTTTCGAAAGTGATGTTTTAAAGTTTCAAAACAAATAACCTATTCTCATTTTTAAAGGAAAAACCATGGCATAAATAAAGATTTTGGAAATATTATTCACATTGTATTAACCCATAACTGTATTTTGGGGAAAGGGTAGAATAACCAAGTAGGTTTGATCCAGTAGTGAATATAACTTAACAGATGTTAAAATCTTAATTAAAGGTATTGGCAGGGGCCAATAATTTTATAGCAAGCCCATGAAAATTGTATGATATTGGCAGAGGCCAATAGGTTCATAGTCAGCCCATGAAAACTATGACTTGATATTGGTAGAGGCCAGCAGGTTTGTAGTTAGCCTATGAAAACTATATCCGGATTAAGATTTTGACAGTCAGTTAATAGGTTCCTAGTTAACCCATGAAAATAGGATAAGAAATAGGAGTTACCAATCGTTTCTTAGCGATCCCATAAAAACTAAGTAATTGGACATGTAGTCCATAAACATTTAACATGTTAATAGTAACCCTAGAAACTATAATTGAGATAGATAGTCAAAATGAAAAGGGATGGGTAATCCAGAATTGAATTATTTGTTTTTCATATAATCATAATGTTCTGAAACACCATGTTTTAACCATTATGGATGCAAGATCACAGCATATGGTTTTATAAATGTTTTAGGATTCTAGTGAGGGGAAAACTCGTTTTGCTAAGCGACGTGGTCTCACAAGATATCAGAATGGTTTGAGATGGTAAATTATTATTCATACCACGCTTTATGCCTGACTTAATATTTTTTCCCATTAAGCTTTTGGGTACTCATTTGATTTTGAGTAGGTTGAGAGTTATGTTTTCTAGGTGTTTTTTAAGCAAACCTAGCCGGCTTTATAGTGGGCCGTGCCAATATGAATATATATAAGGAACATGTGATCTGTACATGCACAGAACAGCTAAATCTAGTTTTATAGTGGCCAGACCACTAAGTACAAGAAGTAAAAGAAAAAATAGGAGCTAGATAGGGAGTCTAAACTACTTGGGAGGACACAAGTCCCCTATATCATTACTGATATCAACATCAGTATTAGGACCTATTACATGCTGAACGTCAGAAAAATACGTAGCCGGAATAGGGTCAAAAGACCTCGAGAGAGATGAGTAGAGATAAATCCAGTCCTAAGTATGGTCCAAGAATTGCCATCGATTGTTTGCGCCGTCTACACCAATGGTCATCAGGGTAAGATCATCACCCTCAACATGATACACCAGGCTCCTAGTCTCGTCAGGACCACCTAAGAACATGTGATAACTATGCATCTATGGGTAATACCTCATTTCTGTATCCTCGTGTACCCAAGATCTCTCTTTAGGTTCTTAGCTAATAACCTCATCATCAAAATCGCTAACCGTAAGATAATTAGTTTCTGACTCCACAGCAGGAGAACTATAAACAACTAGATCAGATACAGGTGGAGCACTAACCTTAGGAGCCCATTTCATTTCCGTCCCACGGAGGGGGACTTTTCGGCAAGAGGAAGAGGAGCATTCCTAAAACACTTCTCACAGTTTGTACATATATTAGGTTTCCAGCTGTAATTAACATTTATCTTCACTTCATGACCTTCTATGATTCTTACTTTCAATATTGACGGCAGTGGAAAAGTTGGGGTTATTTCAATCAATGCTATAGCATATACTAAATTCTTATGAGCGATGGTATTAGCAACAAAGCATTTAAAGTCGCCAATAAGGCTCACAAGCCAGTTCAGACTAATTAGTAGTTGTAGGATAGACAATATGTTAGAGAAAGTGGCCCACACAGGAATTAAGAGTATCTGCTCCCTAACATTGTCAATTCTAACACTCCAAGGAGTCACAATAGATGGTTTCCCCTCTATAATGTGAGGGCTAGTCTCAAGAGCCGTAAGTCTGTCTTCGTTGTTTCCAAATTAAAAGTAGAAAAAGGAGTTTATATATTGGACATAAAAAGTAACTTTTAGCTTCCATGCACGCTTACATTGCTCATGGACTACCGAATATGAAGATGAAAGATCTTGGGGACAGCATCAACTTGCGATTTACAATTCCTCTCTATAATCCTATCACCAGATTTAGGGGAACCAGAGCCAACCAAAACCAAGATATAATCTCCATTCAACTCATTTGGATAAGAATTCCCATTTATGTTAAAGTCATTAGTGCAACCCCAATTGCCAACATGCTAAACTAATTTCGAAATCGAGGATGAAGTGGAAACCAAAGATATACCTAAAATAGGGGCAACTAAAGGTGAAGCGCTAGATAACTCTGCTGCAAGATTCAACATCGAGTTAGCAATGCTAACAACATCCACAGTGATAGGCATATGTGAATATGGGTTAAAATCATCTATTGCGGCTCTTTAGACGAATAAAGCTTTTGAGGACGCGCAGGAGCAAGCTTGTTATTAGAGTTCTTTTATTTTCACTATGTATTTTGTTTGTAAAGGCAAATTTTTTTCTTGCATATCTATATACTCCGACCTACTAAGGGGCCATCTTCATATTTCGCTCTTGGCGTATTTTGTAATAATTATACATTATCTAAACGTGGTCTGCGAATTGGGATTATGTAATCAATTTGGAATATTTTGAAATAGAATGTGGAATTTGTTTGTTGTTTTATTTTTTTTCCATATTCTTGTGTTTCTGTGTATCAATGTATCTAATGTCGCCGTATTGGTCATTGTGGATTAATAACTGTGGATAACTGTAGCATCCGTTGCCATTAAATTTGGGCCTTCAAGTAGGGGGATGATGCAGAATCATCAATTGATAAATTGATTAGCAATTATAAACATCTTTATAAAAGTGTTACACAATAGAGTCTACCCACTGCAAGGGGCCACTAGCAGCTGTGTATACATTATACTAATGTGGGATGTATCATATTAAGGACTTGTAAAATTATACGTTCACGTATAGGTGAAGTGATGTATACATTATACTAATGTGGGACATATCCTATTGTAGGACCTGTAAAATCATATGTTTTCGTACAGGTGAAGGGAATATACCAAAGTGGGATGGTTTGCCTTGGTCGAAGTATCAAAGGGCCAAGTAGAGTCTGCTTGAACCTTTTAAGGGTTAAGTGTTAACTTACGAAATGGACATTTTCTTGATTGCATTTCAATGTCTAAACGGGACAGTGAGTATCGGCTTGGCATTATGACAGCGTGGTTGGTGTGTGTGTGTGTGTGTGTGTATATATATATATATATATATGAGAAGTAGGAGCTATTCACATATGTCAAGATCATCGTCTGTAACGACCCAGAATTTCTATTAATTAAAATTTGTATATTTAATTTATTTTAAATATTAATAAGTGAAATTAAATAGTCGAACAAATTTTATTTCGAATAATTGGATTTAATTGGATAATTAAATCGATAATTTAATATTGGAAATTTAAGAAATAATTGGAAATTGAGTTTAATATGATTGAAAATGATTCGTAAAATTTTATTAAATCATATGGAGTTAGAATGATGTTATAGAATTTTTGAAATCGAATTAAAAGTTAATTTGCAAAAATTGAATATTTTAATATTTAATTGACGAGTTAAAATAGCCATTTTTCAAACAGTCTCGGATTTCGATGAAACTAGTTTCATCGGATCCGTAATGTTATATTATTATAAGATTTCAATTTTCGTGTCAATCGGATTTACGGTTTGTCCGGGGCAAGCTAAAACGCATAGAAATTGGTTTAAATCGATTTAATTTAAATTTGATCGTTTATTTCCGTAACTCACATAGATGATCGAATTAGCTCCCGAAACCTATTCCATTGTGTCCGGAATGCTGGTTAAACCTTAGAAACGCCAGTCACCGCACGAGATTCGGAGTTCGGAAAATTGGAAATGAATAGTGTTTTTTGTGAAAATTTCTATAAAAAGACCTTTATGTTTTCATTTGCAAAGAAAAAACAAAACCCTAGGGTTTAGTTCAGTAGCCACCGACTATATATTCAATGGCTGAGAATTCACCTTCTTCTTCCTCAAAATTCTTTCAATCCATCAGTTATTAGCAAAATTTGTTAACTAACAACATTGAAGAGCTCGTTGAGATCTATAGATCCAACGGCTATGATCGAAAATAGCATCACGGATTGTCGGCAATTTGCATTGGAATGTGCAACATTCATTCGCGTTTATCGAGAGGAGAATGCAACCGCGTAGGTCCGGATTTGGCGCGGAAGTCGAGGCGAGGTAGGGCTTCGTTGCGGCGGAGCCTGATCGTCTTCGAGCTAACTGGATATGGTGCGGCAATCTAGGGTTTCAATGTGCTTATGGGTTCGTTCACGTTCTTGGCCTCGGGAGGAAGATAGGGGTGAGCGGCCGTGATTGCAGAATGGGGATCAAACGGCTATGATCTATTTAGGTTTAAAATTAAAATAAAAAGTGTAAATTATTTATATTTAAAATCATGTGATCTTTAAAATACGATAACTTGTTCATACGAGGTCGGAATTGCACGAAATGAATTGCGACAGGTTCGTTTTGATAAGCACTATGCGATGGAGCTAGATTGGAACCGTTTGGAGCTAGTGATAATTTCGGATAAAATTAAACGCTTGTTTAATTTTATTCGAAATAAAACGCTACAACTGTTATCGGAAACTCAAGGTGAGAACTTCTCACTCAACCGAATTGCATTTCGATTTAAATTTTAAATAGTTAGATTTAAAATTGCTTGTTTGTATGATTGAATGATAAATTATTATCTATTGATTGTTAAAATAGACATTATACGCCGTATATTAAGCGGATGTTATTTATTAAAAACATATACCGCAATAATTCCATCTTGATTGGAATTGGTATTATTTCTGTACTTGGAGTTGATTTCCCGTATTATATAGCGGATGAGATCCTATTGCGCCGCATAATTGCGGATAATATTTTATAAATCCCATATACCGTGATATTCCGTATTGGAACGGAATTGGTATTGTGCTAACATCTGTACATGCAGGGAAACCGGTTGGAGGGATCCAACTGGATTCCTCACCAGTATTTATTTGATTATAGATATTGTGATATTTGTTGATTATCATATTGATATATGATGTTTGGATGCCATGATTGATTATTTGGTGTTGTTGCATCATTGGCCCTATTTTGAAGTTTTAAAAAAAAATGTTAAAGTAAAGATTTTTATTTTAAAAGGATTTTTAAAGTTATTTTTAAAAATATACATTTTATTGAATTTTTGGAATTGGTTTATTTTAAATAAATTAAAGCTATAAAATTTAATATTATAAAAATTACGATTTTTGTGAAATATAGTTAAAATGTGATTTTTGAAATATGGAGTTAATGAATTTTATAAAATAGTTTAAATTGGGATGTTTGAATTATTATAAACGATGTGTATAAAAGATTTATAAAATTGATATTTATAAATAAAATATAGTAATTATAAAATGAGTTTTATTAAGTGTTAAAATGAAGAATGATTGGATTTCTTAAGTGAACGAAAATTCTAGATTTATAAATTGCGAAGTTATAAAAAGAATAGATTTTTGTAAAATAAAAGATTTATAAGTAATTAACTTATAAATCGGATTTTGGCATTTTAATTGAGATTTTAGAATAAGTATAAATGGTTTATAGATGAGATTTATAAAATATATATTTTATATAAATCGAAATAATGGAATTATAAAAGGAGTTTTGTTAATGCCAAAAATGAGGTTATAAATGGAATTTTATAAGTAGTAAGATTTTTAAATTTTGTAAATTGAAGTCTTTATAAAATATAAATGGGAATTTAAAAATATTGTTTTATAAATCCGAAGCTGACTTATTTTGATAAGTCAATTATTTTAGATTTTTAAAGGAGATATATTCACGATTTTGGACGGTGGATAATCCTTTAAACGAAATGGGTAGAAAAATGTTGAATTTGGTTAACGAAGAATATTCATGATTTTGGGACAGTGAATAATATATTAAAGGAATGTTTAGGGAGTGATCTTTAAATGGAATTAAAATTATTTGAAGTTGTTTTAAAATGTATTAAGTGTCGAAACCATAGATTTCAACATTCATTGTTGAAATAGACGTTTTTGAGAAATAAAAGGAAATTGTGGACTATAACACTGTTGTTATAGTAAATGATTTCCAAAAGGAAATGTTTTATATAGTATTGGGATTTATATATATATATCTATCTTAATTTCGAATCCCTATACTAGTGATTTTGGGTCGTCGTAATGATGTTTTATGCAACATTTGTTTTGACTCAAATAAATGTGTTTGAAAGAATGTTTTCCCTAAAGAATGAAATCTATACTTAACTGTGATTTAAGTATATTGAATATTTTCCAAGTGTTGAAAATAAAGGGATTTGTGAATTACTTATTATTAAATAAGTATGGAAATGTTTTCCAATATGAAGTGAAATGTTTTGAGATTTTACCTTTTTAAAGATAAATTGAAAATGAATATTAGAGATCAATTTGGAATTCGTATATGCATAGATATTTTGGAATTGTAAATTCACTATGGAATTTATAAAAGAAAGGGGAAACTTGTTTAAAAATAAACGTTGATTTATTTTTGAAGTGTGGAAATAAATTTACGGATTTGGAACGTAAATATAAAATAAATCGGTAAGGATTTATTTAATTGGTTTAAATGAACCATTTTGAAAAGAAAATGAATAAAGATTTGTGAATATATCCCGTGTAGGGAAACGATTTGAAATTTGTTTTCAAAAGTTGTAAAGGTGAAAAGTGATTTCAAATTTGTTTTCAAATGTTGAAGTGTGGAAAATATATATATCTCGTAAAGATATTTTTGGAAAATAAATAATTTGGGAAATTATTTGGAATATGGTGATGTTGTGCATGCCTATTGATAGTTAAATAACCGACTATCAATATTTACCTTTGAATGGGTATTTGTTGTGATTTGCTTGAATTTGAATGCCACACTTATTTTCAAAATAAGCGCTCACTATTCGGGTTAGCCGGGAATGGACCTTGGGGTCGTATAACCCATTCCGAATATGTGATACGTCATTATGGATTGCATTTGATGACCGGTGTTGAAGACCGGATATTTTTGAAAACAGAAGGATTACCGTCGAATGACTCTGCATCGGCTGATCTCCGATATAGAGATTTTATCACCCTTGGTGACGGGAAGTCCGGACGTGATTAGTGAATATCCGGATTGCGAGGACTTCTTTGGAAGTGCCTTCGGTTCCGTTCAATCCCGAAAGGGACTTGTATAGTTGTGTGTCTGACATTACAATTTGAGTTGTAAAGCTGGTTTCTATCAAATATATTTCTGTTGGTGGCGGAGAATTTATTCTCTTAGCTTAACATCCTTCTCTGAGACGTACGAGCTCAGAGGTTATGTAGTTGATGGTTACTAGTGATACATTCTCAAATTGGTAATGTGGCATACGAAGTGCTATTGAGCATTTGATGATCAAAGCACAGCTTTTGTATAAAGCGTGGCTTTGTGGACGAGACTTCGTCGGACCTCACACGTCGGAAATGGTCAAAACAGGAAGGATGCAGCAAGGTTATTAGGGGGTAACACCCCTTTAGTGTATGTCATTCCTTCTGGATAGAGGTGGTATCATGGTATGGACCCCAGATATTTAACCTATGTTGTTGCTGCAAATTTATTACTTTGTGGTTGTTGGAATTGAGGATCCTCGGATATAGATCGGTTACGATCGGAGAATGACATATTCGTGTCAGTAGTTACCCAGTTTGAAGGGTAACCCGGCCTTGTGTTGGCAGAGATCTAACCGTAACGTTAGGTTCTCGGGGCGTCTTTCCGGAGGCGTACCCATGTGGCAATGGGAAGTTCCTTGGCCTGACCATTTGTTGGAAATCCAAAGAAACAATACGATCTTGTACGGTTTTAGTTCTAGAACCTGCCATCTAATATGGTAGCTATAGCGGGCAAAATATAATGGTACCTATGCTGGCTAAGGTTTATATTCTACTTTTGAGATGTTTTCTACACTATGCACTAATAATAATATCAAAAATGATTTGATTTTGCGTAGTAAGCATCTTTGACTAACATAAGAAGAAATCTCCTAAAAGTCTGCGTTTGCATTGTGTGTGTGGTGGGAGGTCTTATGGTAGTTACATTTTCAAAATGCATTGCGAATTGACTTAAAAAAATTATCCTGTTGTTTGTTTTTAAAGATAAACTATTTTAAGTTCTCACACCAGTCCCATGACTGACGTGGAGTTTATTGTTTCCCTTCCTAAACTCTGGGTGCCCACTAATTTCCACACGGGAAATCTAGAGTTAGGTTATCAGGATATTCTGGAATTCAGGAGTTGCTGGAGGCAAGCTGGATGGCATAGCGTATTCACTAGTATATAGTATTTCTTTTCTGCTGTTTGTTGTTGTTTGTTGTTGTACACTCTAATGATGTAATGCAATGTAATATGATGTAATGTAATAATTGATATAGTTCTTTGTTTAAAGATTATTCATTTATCTATTATATGTTGTTCCGTTGCGATCGTGAGATTCTGATTTCGTTCTGTTGTTTCTTTCTGTTCTGTTCTATCTTTTTCTCTCTTCTTCTATCTTCTACGTCTTCTTTAACCCTAACGGTACAGTTTTCCGACCATCGATTTCTCGGCAGTTGATACAGTGGACGTATTGATGTCGACCTTCGAGCGTCGAAAAATCGCGTTCGTTACATCGTCGGTCTTGAGCAATCAATGGAAAAAAGGGTTACGCTTAAATGGTCTATTTCTCCTACTAGTGTATACCATGTTTAGCACATACACCACCTCACAGTTGTTTATTAGTTTGTTTGATGTTAGGAGGCAATGCTAGATAACCTTTAAATGGAGGTCTTTCAAAACGAGATAGAATATAGGTAAATAGTTGTAATGTGGTTCTTAGGCACAATGAGAGTTCCTGGTATGCACGGTGGCGAGGACGTGATTTCGCAGTGGCGATGGATCCTGGCGAGGTCTAGAGTTACAAATACTAGTGGGGAAAGTATATTGGTCCAAAGAGGGACTATGGTTCTTATATACACACACCTATATATATATATATATATGTATGGATTTACTATATCGAGTACGTTAGGGCATATCGTACGCATGTATGAAGTCAAGACAGCTAAGTTTAAAAAGTAGACATAACATGTAATGGAAAGAAATCGTATAAAATAGTGTTATTTATAAAGTATGTAATTTACCAGTCACCAGATTGTTTTTTCTGACCTCCTCCTCATTACAACCCACATGATAGGCTTAGAGGGACATGTACTAGTACAATGCGCGAACCGTGGAAGGACATGCTTTTTTTTATGCTTGCTTAGCACTAACAAGGTAACAAGATGCCAAAAGTATTAGTCTTCGTCAGCAATTATATGTTTTATTATATTTTACTATTCTGTTGTAAGTTTTATCGTTAGTGCTCTGATATACCTTTGTTTATTTATAGGATACCAACACCAACAATCCATACTTTGGTAGACTTAGGCTTTTTATTTAACGAAAATTTGGGTCTACTGAGGTGTGGGTTATTGCAATCACTTACGAGTTTACTTGCCCAAAACAGTTGTAACATCACCCCACTTGAAGGCCTAAAACTAACGGTTACGGATGATACAGTCATCCATAGTTATTAATCCTCGGCGACCAAATACGGCAATGTTAGATATATTGATACATGGAAAAAAAATGAATATGGAAATTTAAAACAGCAAACAAAGTCCATAATCCATTTCAAAATATTTCAAATTCATTACATAATCCCAATGCACGGACCACATTCAGACAAAATATACTTATTACAAAACACGCCAAGAGCGACATATGAAGATGCCCCCTTGGATGATCAGAGTATATAATAAGGCAAAAAAAAATTCCTTTACAACCAAACATAGCGGAAATAAAAGAACTATAAGTAGCTGACGTTCCTCCTGCACGTCGCCGAAAGCTTTATTCGCCTAAAAGAACACCTGAAAACCATAAACCTCAAACTACTCAAAATCAATTGAGTGACTAAGAGTTTAAGGGGAAAATAAAAAATTCGAGTCAGACATAAAGCCTGGTATGAATAATAATCTACCATCTCAAACCATTTTGATATCTAGCGAGACCATACTGCTTAGCTGAACAGTTTCCCCTCACTAATATCCTAAAACCTTTATAAACCATATACTATGCTTTTACATCAACGATCATTAAAACAATTAAAAACAATATGATATGATGATATGCAAAATAAGCGAATCACTTCTGGGTTACCCATCCCGGTTCATTTTGACTATCTGTCTCAGTTATAGTTTCTAGGATTGCTATTAACCTAATTTACGGGCTGACTAATAACCGGTTAAAAGTTTATGGATACCTTGTTCGGTCTCATAGTTTTCATGGAACCACTAAGAACCCATTGGTAACTCCAACATCTTGTCTTCTTATCTTAGTTTTTGTGGGCTGACTAGGAACCTACTGAAATCTATCAGTATCTTAATCCGGATATAGGTTTCATGGGCTAACTATAAACCTAATGGCCCCTACCAATATCAAATCGTAGTTTTCATGGGATAACTATGAAGCTATTGGCCCCAGCTAATATCTTTTCCTTTATATACTTTTCATGGGCTTACTGTGAACCTATTGGCCCCTGCCAATATCTTTAGTTAAGATTTTAACATTTCTTAAGTTATATTTGCTACTGGGTCAACCTAGTTGGTTATTCTTCCCTTCTCCAAAGTACTTTTATGGGTTAATAACAATGTGATTAAATATATGAAGAAGCAATCATAATAATACCAACCCTTATGGTTTAATGTCCTTAGAATCATTTTATATAACACTTGGTTAAACCCTTAACCTATTAATCAACGAAAACTTCTTCTATTTCAAAACTCTTTAATTAATTTGTGCCATGGTTTTCCTTAAAATGAGATTGGGTTATTCGTTTTGAAAACCATAAAACATCACTTTCGAAACCCATGGATAACCTCCTTCGAAAGTAAAGAAAACTCCTTTTCAAAACGCTATGTATATACCTTTCAACCCCTTTTAAAACATCTCTTTTGAAATCAAAAATACCTTTCGATGGTATCAAAACATTACTCGAAAGTCTTTAGAAATATAGCTTACAAATAAATGAAAGTACCCCTTTCGAAATTATTTGGTTTTACTTTTAGAAACATATTTTAGGTCAAAGTAATCATAGGAAAAAGTATCTCTTTCGAAACCTTTAATAAAATAGTTTTGGGGAAAAATTGATAGTTTCAAAACCATACATTTGAAAGCTCAAGACCTTTGAGTAAATCTTTGAAGGATAGCATCGATACCCCCTTTCGACACTATTGCCTTCAAAACCCCTGAATCCATTTGAAAGCATTTAGGAAGTAACTTAGCTTAAGTTCAAAACAAAGAGAACCCTGCGAAAGCATTGAAGCTGTAATACATTTGAAAGGTAAAAGAACAGCGGTTGGGTTTCGACCAGGTCGAAACCACTTCTTTCAAAAGATTTATTTAAAAACAAACGAACCTATTCGAAAGCTCTTACTTAAAACATGATATGGAAACCTACTTCGAAAGCTCTTTAGAAAAACCCCTTTCAAAAACATAGTTTTGACTATGTCAAAATCTTTGGGTAAAACTAATCAGACACTAAACATTTGAAAACAAAACTAAGGTTTCAACACCATCAGAAGTATTGCTTTCGGCACCTTGGCTTCCACCTTTTCTTCAATCCACTATGTACCATCTAAGTGATACCTTGTGTATTAGGTTCGACTAGGTGGGTTTCGACTGAGTTGAAGCGGAAGCATTGGAGTTGAAAGGCACAACTATAGGAGGCAGAACCAACTTTTTCGAATTAAAGGCTGGATTATGCTATTTTTAGTAATTTCTTTATAACTACCTACCTATTTGTGATCCTTTGATTGGTTGTTGTAACAACATGCATATTTTACGATTATATATTTAAATATTTTGTTTAAATATAGTATCGTTATTCGAATTTTTGGGTCCGAAATGTCACTTTTTGCAAACTGTCGAATTGGGACTCGAAACCACTTCCATTGAATTCAAAATGGCGTTTGCGATTTTCTGAGTATAAACTTCGATACGTTTGGAGTTTGTAGAATTTTGCTACTTTTTCACTTTGGGATTTGGGTTAGGTTCAGCCCACTATCCTAACTTAATACCCTAACTCATTAACTCTTCTTCCATTCACTCATTTTCATTTTCTATGCTCTAGCTCAACTGAAAATGGGGGAAAAGAATAGGAAATAGAGACTCCAAGCCCTTGTTTCCTTTGCAAACTCAAATTCTTGCTCCTTAATTCAAGAGAAGCTATTGGTAAGCATCCTCTTCTTCTTCTCCAACTCTTTCTCTCCTCGATTTCAGAAATTCCATAAACCTAAATTTAGGAATTATTTGTTTTGATCTTAGATTGGAGCTTTTAGAGTTGAAGTGAAGAGTGGTTGGTCTTCTCTTTGCATTTGAGCCTCCCAATCATTGTTTTTGTGTTAAAAAGGTTTTGAACTCACATCTACTTCTCTTGATATCATTGATGTTAGGTATGAATCCTAACACTCATTTATGTTCATTTGCTTTTGGTTTGAATTGATTTGGTGAACATTTCAATTTTTAGTGTTTTGAAGTCAAAAAATCTAAAAATCATAGCTTTGATGTTTTGATCATGTTTTTGGAGGTGTATAAAAGAGCCAATAAGGTTGGGTTGTCGATTGGCATAAACCCCTAGCGCCATTGCTCGTTCGGTTGCAATTTGAAGAGTTTGTTCTTCATTGGATAGGCTGAAAAACAGCCCCAGTGCCAGTCAGTCGACTAACCGCTACAATCAGTCGACTGGCTGTAGCAAATGATTGTTCCGGTGACTGTTTGCAGAGGCTGGGAGTCTCTATTTCCTGCAATCAGTCGACTAGCCTTTGTAATCAGTCGACTGACTGTAGGAAATGAAGCTTCCAGGTTTCTGGATCAGTTGACTGGCCTTTGCAGTCACTCGACCGACCTGTTTGTTTTTGCCCTATTTAGCCTATTTTGCTTGAAATTCCAATTTTTATCTATTCGTGGTTTTCTGATTTGTTGTTATCATTTATTATTGTCTTTGATGATTCCTTTTGATTTCATACACGGGTTTTTATAACATGATCTTTTCAAATTGTATTAAAAGCTCGGTTCTCCAATTTATAATTTCAATTTAAAACGCACACACACAATTTTGCACACCGAGCGAAGAGGGAGGAGAATTAAATGATTAGATAAAACGCGTGCTATGAACATGTGTGTTCATCTTTTCAGTTAATTCCTAATTTATTCATTTGAACGTTTTGACATTTGGGTTTCGTTTACCGATGAGATGAGGTAAACTTTAGACTGCTTTGAGTGTGAAATTGACTAACGGGTAGTAAACAGTTTAGTGCGAGTGTGTGGTATGGGACTCATGTTAACATTTTTCAGGTTCCTTCTGAGGAGTTTGTGACACATATTGCCAGTTAGTGGTGTCCAGTACTGGGCCTTCGGACCTTCATCACTACTGTTTGTTGCCTTCGGGTATGTTGCCGTCGGGTTTGTACCTTCGGGTTTGTGCCTTTGGGTTTGTTTCCTTCGGGTATGTTGCCTTTGGGTTTGTACCTTCGGGTTTGTTCCTTCGGGTTTGTTGCCTTCGGGTATGTTGCCTCGGGTTTGTGCCTTCGGGTTTGTTGTATTCGGGTATGTTTCCTTCGGTTTTGTACCTTCGGGTTTGTTGCCTTGGGGTTTGTGCCTTTGGGCTTATGGATCCTTGTTTATATAGTACTGAGCACGTGCATTTCTTTTGTTTCATTGATATTTATATTCCCTAGCGTATCGCCTTTCAGTGTAGGTCCTTTGAATCACACGATATATAGCAGTTACCTTGTGGAGCTTGTGTTACCTTCATTGGTATTTGTTATTTGCCCTTTTGGCTTGATTTGGGATATTTATATCCATTGTTTATTTGAGTTGCCGATGATATGAGGCTTGTTATGATTCATCTATTGTTAGATGATTAAGATATCTCTTCTAAAAATATTTGTTGTTCTTTATGACCTTGTAGGTTCATTATTTCTCAGTTTATCTAACTGATTTGTTTAGCTAGACTGACCCATGTGTTTTCATACTCGGGTCAGACCGAGATGTTTCAGGCTAGGTACTTGTGGACTTAGCCTCTTTTTCTTCCGCATGGACTATTACGCTAGCTCCTTTTTGTTATAGTTTTTTGTATAGTGCTTTTTGGTTGTAACTCTGACATGTATTCTTTTGACTCGTCTGTATATTGTGGTCTGCTATACCACTTGTCATGTATCATTTCGTATACTTTGTTATGTATCTGTATACGTGTATATGATGATCTACTGTTCTGTGATGTGCACTACATTCGAGTTGTTATATTTTCTTCTGATAGATCCTTCATCCACCTATAGTTTTTTATTAAGTATATTGGATATGTCGATCGGCAATTGTCGATGTATTCAATAGATAGTTAAGGCAAGGCTATAGATGGTCTCTCCTATCCGGCTCTATTCTCCGCATTAGCAGACGGTGTTATTTCTTAATACTCTTTGCTACTGTGGGTCTCGGAGTGGGGCGTCACAGCTATCTTAAAACTTTTCACATACTTTATAAAATAACTACCACATTTAGTAGATCTAAATCAAGGGAAAAAGCAACGTTTCAGACATTCCATTAACCAAAATCAATATTGCAAATAAGTCTATCTTTTAAAATAATTTATTTTCCATAGAAAATCAATTAGGACAATCCCCAAAAAACATAGAAATTTGCTTTCATCATTTTATCAAACATATTGAAATTGCAGACCAATTTCTTCTTAAAATAATTAAGATAAATTTTTAACCCAAATATATCATATTTACCTTTAGAAATTCATAATAAATTTTCAATAGCCTAGAAAATTATGGAAATTGAATCCCATATCTAAAATCATGTTTTACTTAACATATAATTTTTCAATGGCAATAATCGGTTTTGCCCTAAAATCATGCCAATTCATATATAAATGAATTGGTTTAAATCAAATATATAATAATTCAAGCATATAGTCATCCAAAACATCATAAAAATGAATTTAATCTTAAATCCAAAAACATGTGATTATAAAAAAATAGAGATGGAATGAATTATTATTCACCTTGAATATGATAAGAGCTTTGAGATTTGATTTAAGATTAATCCCCTTGCTTTAATTCCTTAGCTTGATTTAACCTTCCCCTCTTTTCTTCCTTATAGTGGCCGGCTTTCTTAGATTTACGTTTTTTTTGAGGAATAAAATGAACGTGAGAAAATGAAAGGATATGTGAATAGATGGTTATAGAATTAAAGGCGGTCATTCCCTAACAGGACTTTATGTAAATTAATAACATATTAGTCCATTTAAGACTATCTATAACCATTAAGCACGACCTTAAATTTTATTTTCAAATCTCCATCCCCTTATCATTTTAATTCTTGCATTATTCTATTTAATTTATCTAATTAAATCTTCTAACTAATGTTATCAAAAATTAGGGAAGTTACAATTGTATATTGTCTTCAATGAGTTTTGAACTCAAAAAGCAATACAGAACTATGAATATTTAATCCATATGCGGTCACATATAAATGTTATATGGTAAACGGTCACAATTCATAATTTACGAAACCTCGATGAAAATAGTTCATTGAAATAAGCAAGTAAACTATAGTGTGAGAATGTGTATTCAATATGATTGATTACAATAATGATTTTATTGTGTTAAATGTAATGTTGGACCAAAGGCTACAATATATATCTAATAATTCGATCACTTGTGTGACGACCCGGAATTTTCTAGCAATATCAATTTAATAATCTGCATTAAATATTAAATTGATGTGATATATTTTTGATAATTTAATCTGAATTGATACTTTTCTTTTAATAAATATTTACTTAGTAAATGTTATCGGTTAAAGTTAATTGTTTGTTTTCTATTTATATATGTATATATTTGTATACATTGTAAATAGATGAGATTTGTTTTAAAATTCAACTAATTAATTATGTTTTAAATCCTAATACATATTTTAGTGAATTAGAAATTTTGTTTTATTTAATATAAACATTTCAAAGCTAAATAAATAAATACAGGATTTTCAATACATAAGTAAATGTTTAAATAGTTTGAAACTTATTTTAGCTTAAGTTTAAATTTAATTTATTAACAAAAAGAATTGTTTACTTTTCTTTTTAGTATAGCTTGATTTAAAATATGAATTTAAAAATATATATGAGTTATATATATAATTTTGTAAATCAATACAATAACATACATTAATAAATATGTAGTTTAAAATAAAAAGATAATTTATTCTATCTATCTTTTCAAATTGACAAATGTGTTGTTGTAAAATAAATTAAATTAAATTATACAAATAGAAATACAAGCCTACAAAGTAAATTGGTTAAATTATAATAGCATAATAACATAACAGCTATCAGGTCATTTAGTTTTCAAACAACAAACATAGAAATAAGACAAATATACATAAGTTAAATTTTATTGTAAAATATAAAATGAATACACTATAAATAATTATGCAACAATTAAATTACAAACAAATTATACATTCAAGTTTAGTATAAACCAATTTAGATATGTGTGCAGGCTGAAGTAAAGAAATAAGGACAGTAATAAAAATACATGTTATACAAATAAAAATGCTAACATTCACATACTTTTCAAATATAGTAACTAGTCAACAATTAAAACTAGAAACAAAATCATTTTTTTAAGTTTGTAAACTATCACAAAGGAACTGCAGTATACATATGTACATGTTTAAGCATCAAGACAATAACAAAATCTAAAGTATATGCAAGCTACTGAACAATTCAAAAGTATGCAGGCCAAATAAATAAACAAACTGTATATGTGTATGAAGCTTGCTTAGGAAGATAGTATTAAATATCTTTAAGCTAACAAACAAAAAGTAATTAATGTAAAAATCTTTTAGTACATAATTGTATTTATATCAGCCTCCATTAAATAAATATCTCTGGAAAACAAAACTGTACAAACACAAGATTGTATACAATATTGTACAGTTTCATGAAACATAATCATATTACCTGTCTGCATATGCTCTGTGTATTTGTTCATAAATTAGATTCATCTGCATATCAGTTCGAACTAGGTAAAATCTAGAATAAACTTCATTTTAAAATAAAACTAGCTTCTACTTGAACATCAACCAAAATTCAATTCAACTGAGAAACAGGGGAGTTCAAACTGGTAAATTGCAAGTCTGTTGCAAAGCAAAAGTGCCTCTGTTCCTCCACTTATTGGTGAGTAACACTTTTATAAATTATTAGGTTTTAATCCGTTGCAAGATAAATTTTTGGATGTTTAAAATATTGTGTGAATCTATACATATTTCTTTCTCTGGCAAATTGCAAAATAAATTACAGCATATTGAATTTTCTGTGAGTAACTTGTGTTTTCTATTTATCATTAGTCAACATAGCTTAAGTTAAAAGGGTGTATATGTTTTGATATGTAGGGTTAACATACAAGTATATGCTGCCGTGAATCCTGTGTATGTAGGTATACATATGTTGAGTACTGCTGTAAATTTGAGAAATCCCTGTTTAGTTTTCAAAGTCCAAACCTGGTTCAAAATTTCATTTGATCTTGTTCCAATCTATATTAATCCTTAAACCTTGAATGAAATTTATCTGTATACTATAAACTTTTGTTTAAAAATTTGTTTTAAGCAAATAAACTTGTGTTATCACTGAAAAGGGCTAAAACACAGTACCATGTTCAAACAGGTTAAAATTCAAGTTTATTAAATTACAAATTCATGAATATAAATGGAATTCACATACTAAAGTATGATTTTTAAGGTGAGTTTGGAAATTTTTAATGGTATATTATGAGAGCAGTTGGTGTTTTAGTGATTTGGGTATTTAGGTTTGCCATGGTCGATCAAGTGGATATGGGGGGTTGAGCTTCGGTCTGGTGGTAGAGGAGGTTGCCGTGGAGTTGGGAAAAATAGGGGATGGCGGCGCAAATGGAGGGGGAAGCATCGGTATGAGATTCAAGTTTTTAAACCTAAGTTTAACTGTGCTGGAAATTTTCGAGCACCGCGGCTAGCATAGGCGACCGAGTGTCGCGTGTTTTTGCAGGGAGGTAGGGGAGAGATGGTCGAAGGAGTAACCGGAGTTTGGTGGCCTCCGGTGGTGGGACCGCTGCGTGCGTGTCGTTGACATGTTTGGAGGGGTGTGAGGAGTTGCGTTTCCAGGTTTGTGTTTATTTTCATTTGCATGCATAGAATAACTCGAAGCAGACTATGGGTTTTCTCGGGGGTAACACGCGTATTGCTCGAAGAGAACGTAGGGGGGTTGCTCGGGTTTTAGTGTACAGGTTTGTAAACCTGAAACTGTTTTTTTTCAGTTTCAACTGATTTTGAACTTGTGTTTTAAAATTTAAAATCAAAGCTAAAAGCTAGTACTAAATCAAGTTTAACAGTGAATTTAAGTTTGTTTGCAAAGTAGTTGAAAAAAAAAATAAAGTTCCCATGATTTAAATCATTTTAATAACTCAAAGGTGAAAAATAAGTAAAGAATTTTTAAACTAGAGTGGAATTCAAAATTTACATAAACTGTTGAGAAATGATTGAAACAAGTTAGCTCGACAATTTAAAACCAGGACTTAGATTTGAAAGTCTAATTTGGAAATAAAATAAGTTTTATAATTTAAATTTATTCAAATAAATTTTAGGTGTAATTAAATATGTAAGTTTAAAAAAAAATGGGTTTTGAAAATAAATTAGTGTAAAAATTTTATGAAGATAAAAATTGAAATTTATTGAAATAAATGTTTAAACATATTGGAAGTAAGAATTTAAATCAATTATAAGAACAATTTACTTTAATTCATGAAGTTTCGGAATTTTATATGCATTAACTCTTAAGTTGATTAAGTAAGCTAGTAATTATAGTGTAAATGTAGTAATTAAAGTGAATTAATGAATTAATTTACTAATGTGTGATTTAGAACTATAGATTAGATTTTTTTAAATTAATAATGGTTAATTAACTTATAATTAATAATTAATATAAGTTGATTATGTTAGAAGAAATTAATTAAATAATTATTAATGAAGTTCATTAACCAGATTATGCTATAATTAATTAATATGATTTATTTTGTAATAAATTAATTAGATTAATTAATTCAATAGTTTAAATGAAATTATTTATTGAGAAGTAATTAAGAAATTAATTACTTATTAATGGTGTACATTGATTTAATTTGAGTTAATTAATTTAGATTAATTAACTGATATTTTGGGATTAAATTACTTAGAAAAGTAATTGAAGGATAATTACGGGATGTAATTAACTGGATGATGTTGTTAATGGGAGTAATTAGAATATAATTACTTAAAATTAATCAAGGGATTAATTAAGCTTGTTTTTGGGAAGTAATTAATTACGAATGATTAATTACTGTATGTTATTAATCAAGAGGGTTAATATTTGTGTTCTGAAGATGTGTATTCTTAATATAATTAACAAATGAAATGTAATTAGAAATCATTAACTAATATAATTAATGATTAAGAAATTGATTTATTTGAGAATAATAAAACAACAAGATAATTAAGTGGAAATAAATCGATATAAATGTAATTAATGGATTTATTCAAGATTAATTTATGTAAATAAATTAAAGGAAATTTCTGGAATGCAGTAAAGGATAGATGATTAATTTATATAAGCAATGGATAATAAGATTTAAATTGAGTAAATTAATATTTATTAATTTAAGAAATCATTTGATGATTTGGTATGTGTAATTACTTAGTGTAATTATTGGAGCATAATTACTCAGAATAGTAATTAGATGATAATTACTTGATGAAATTTATACAAGATGATTTGTAAATGAGGTAATTTGAGTAATTTCTTTTATAATTAATCAAAGGATTAATTTATGGGAATAATTAATCATGGAATGATTAATTTGCTAATAAGTAATTAAGAGTAGTTAATTATTGGTTTGTTATTAATCAAGGGGCGATTAATAATTGTGTTTAAGTAAAGATTAATCACTTAATTAATTTAAGTAAGTAATTGAATATAAATTGAAGATCATTAAGTAATATAATTAATGATGTAATTAAGAATTGTAAATCAAGGAATAATTAATAGGGAAGTAATTAAATGTTAATCTATTATGAATAATTTAGAATAATTCATTTCAGAAATTAATTAATTAAAGACTAAATTACATCTTGTAATTAGGGAATGGTTAATTAATTTGATTTATAATTAATTAATGATTGTGAGAGCAGGATTTACGGAATGAGTAATGCCATAAGAAGAAATCTCCTCCAAGTCTGCGTTTGCATTGTGTGTGTGGCGGGAGGTCTTATGGTAGTCTCATTTTTAAAAGCATTGCGAATTGACTTTAAAAATATTCCTCTATTTTGATTTTAAAGAAAAAAATAAACTGTTTTAGTTCCCATACCAGTCACATGACTGACTCGGAGTTTATTGTTTTCCTTCCTAAACTCTGGGTGCCCATCAATTTCCACACGGGCAGTCAAGAGTTAAGGTTTATCAGGATATTCTGGAATTCAGGAGTTGCTGGAGGCAAGATGGATGGCATGTCGTATTTACTAGTATATAGTATTTCTTGTTCCGCTGCATTGTTGTTATTGTACACTCTGATGTAATGAAATGAAATGTAATGTAATAACTGATATAGTTCTTTGTTTAAAGATTATTCATTTATCTATTATATGTTGTTCCGCTGCGAATTGTGAGATTCTGATGTTGTTTTGTTATTTCTGTTCCATTCTATCTTCTTTTCTCTCTTCTTCTACTTCTTTCTTCTTTCTTAAACCCTAATGGTTCGTATTTCCGTTCATCTTGAGTTAATCTATGGAGATTAGTGTCACTTCAAGGGGTACGGAAAAGCGGGCTATTACATTTGGTATTAGAGCATATGATTAAGCGACAACCATGGTTCTGTTGGGTGTTACTCATTAGAGATAGAGGCAGCAATACTCTAGAATGAGTCTGAGTGTAATAATAGATATGAGCGTGTATTTGTTAGTGAATATAAAATTGTTTTTAAATCGGGTAAATAAGACAATTTTGCCCAAAACTATTTTTGGGTAGAAAAGAAATGATTTTCTATGAATTATTATAATATATGGTTGCATGGTTGTTAGGAAGTAATAATAATAAATTATTATCATTATTATATGAAATTAAATAAGAAATAAAATGGATTGAATTCAAGTAAACTAACTTGATAAATTATAAATTCATGGATTAATGAATTGGAATTTCAATTGGTTAAATTAAAGTTTAGACGTGAGCTAAATTTGAAGATAAAATTGAATTTGTATATAAATTCAAGTAAGTAAAAGAAATAAATTGAAATTCCCTTTGTTAGTAATTAAGTAAATTCGAGATGAATTGAATATGGAAATTGAAATTTAAAATGAATAAGTGAATGTACTAATTGAATTAAATTAGTGAATGGAATAGATTTGAAAAAAAATTGAATGAAATTTGTTTGGTTAATAAAATCAACCGAATGAAATATGAAATGCAAATTGAAATGGAGTGGAATTAAAATAAATTGAATTGATATCAACTTAAATTAGTTATAAACTAAAATAGATATCCTATTAAGTGAATATCATTAAATTTGCATAGAAATAACCGTCGTTTGACACAAACAAGATTGTATAAAATTATATGAGTTAATGAAAGCAATAAAATTGATTTTTGAATCAATTAAAATAGTATGAATTCGTTTTGCTTAGAAATGAATAGAATGAAGAAAATGAGTTGTAAACGACTTGATTTAATAGAAATGTCATGTGAATTAGTCGTAAGCGACTAAAGATGAATTAAAACCATATGAATTGCTAATGGCATTTATCTTGAATGTATTGCTAATGAAATCTATATATTTGTTATTGAAAATGAATGTAATGTTAATAGATTTCTTATATTTGTCACTGACGTGTTTAAACTAAGTAAGTACAGGTTCAGCGAAGTCGTTGGGCTGGATTAGATTGTACTAATAAGCTAATAATCAGCCGCTTTGCTTAAAAATGCTAAATAAGGTACGCCTACACAATATAAATAGGAAATATGAACTGTATTTCTGTTTTCCGATCGTGTGGGTCGATGTATACATATTTATACATATTGTAAAATTGCAAAAGCTCCTCCGTAGAAACTCTGCCAAAATTTTCCGTGAATTTTGGGAGTTAGAAATTTTTTTGAAAATTGTTGGAAAATTTAATTAACGACAAATCAATTTAGAAATTCGCAAATTGAAATGAATTAGTGAATGAAACTAATTTAAAGTAGTAATATGAATTAGTAAATGAAAGTTAATCGTTAGAATTCAATATTGAGAATTGAGAATTGAATTCAAATAGAATTGAAATTGTGAATTGAATTGAAATAAAAAAAAATTGAATGAAATAAATGTGTAACTTCAATAGTGAAGTAAAAATGTATAAGAAGCAAATATTGGAAATTTTGTAATGGAATTGGCAAAATGGTTTGAATGTTGGAATTGGATATTATGAATAGCAGGATATACAGATATTATAAAGGGATTGGATTTTGATTTTGAAGATAATTTAAATGCTCGATAAAAAGGTACGTATTTCAATTTCAGTATGAGATTTGATGATTTTCTTCTCCAGCCACTTGGCTTTCTCTTTTCTTTTTGATTCTGAGGGGCCGTGGTGCCATTTTGTAGTCGTACCGAGCTAGCCGCGCAAAGGAGACGCTGGCGAAATTTTTCAAAAATTTAGGGTGTTAGAAAAATTTTGAGAAATTTTGAAAGTTTAAAATTTGAATTTAAATTTGAATTGTTAGGAAAACAATATTGTTTGGAACTTATAATTGAAGTTGGAAAGCTAGTTGAAATGATAGTGAATCTCTAGTAAAAAGATTTGTTTTAGAAAGTTGATAAAACTATTTGGATTGTGAAAAATAATAGATGGGATAAGGGCATTCTTCTTAACTTGTAATTTCGGGACGAAATTCTTTTAAGGGGGGAAGATTGTAACGACCCAGAATTTTGAATAATTTAATTTGGAAATATTTAATTAATTTTAAATATTTGAATGATGGTTTGGATTGATTTTTCAATATAACTATGAATTTGGCGATTAAATTACAGAGTTTAATCTATTGAAAGTTGAATAAAAATTTGAATCTTCCATTTTAAGCCGATTAAAAATATTTCAAAGGCTAGTAAAATTCATATTGATAATACTGAAGATTTTAGAAGCTTCAAAATTTAATTTGAAAGTGAATTGTTCAGTTTTGAAATTTAATCGTTTGGATCGATATTTAAGAATAGCCGTTCGAGGCACAATCTCGGAATTTGACGAAACCAGTTCCATTGGGTCCGTAATATTGTATTATGGTAGGGTTTCAAATTTCGTAGCGTTTGGAGTTGTTATGTGAGCATACGACATATAAACGCGTCGAAATTAAATCGAATTCGATTTAAATTTAAATTTAAATTTAGTCAATGCACACACGTTAGCTTCCCTAAATTCACGCCAAAAATCACGCAGCAGATCACGAACGAAATCGTGCAACCCATCACACAACCATCTCTGCACGTTCTTTTTTTTTAATATGCAAACAGATCACTTTGAAGAGAAATCAAATGGCCGAAGCCAAGAATCAAAATAAAAAAATGGCCGCTTCCCAGATTAAAAAAAAAACTATTCTTCATTCAAATCTCGACCTTCCTATTTTCGAAAGAAAGAAGAATGGCCACCTCAAATCGCGGCAATTGGAAGCTCGCGAGTAGGCAGTGGGAACGGGGATTGGCGCCTAGGGTTTCGCGCGAGTTTGAGGCCGCGACTAAGGTTGTGGTCGCGTGGATTTTTGTTGAGGTCGTGGTAGCAGTGGGGGCAGGTCGAGGTGAAGAGGGGTGTCGCGATTCGTGGGGTCGCGAGCAGATGTTGGTGATGGGAAATTGGAGCACGGCGGCGCGCGCGAGATGATGGGGACAGCGTTGATGGATTCGTGGGTGACTCGAGCAAGGGGGGGCCGGCTGTGCTCTCCATTTCGCGTGTACAGTGAGGTATGGCAACGACTTATTACCAAATTTAAAATCTAATTTAAATTATATATAAATATAGGTTGAAAAAAAGTAAAACAGAAAAAAAAATATAGGCAGTTTTAATTTATATATATATATATATATATATATATATATATATGAGAATTTGGAAATATTGATTTTATTTATAAAGATATTTTTGAAAATATAATAAAGGATTACAGTCTGCTTATTTTTAAATTTAGATTTAAATAATTAGTTAATTAAATCTATTGAACGATAATTGGTGATTTGAATTTTTCGAATATTAATATATTATAAAGATAATTTTATTTAATGAAACTTAATTGAATTTTTACAAGAGGTTATTTTATTTAATTTAGTTTCTGAAAGTAAATTTTTAGTTAAATATTTTGTTAAAGAAAAAAATTTGATAGTTGATTTAATTAATAAAAAGGAAATTTAGTTAAATTGAAATGAAGGAAAATAAAATATAATCTATTAAAGGAAAATTAGTTTAAATAAATTTATTAAAGGAGAAAAAATGGTTTAAATAAAACTATAAGTTAATTTAACTATTAAAATGAAATCACCGATGAATCGAAATTATCTAATCAAAATTTATTATTCGATCTGTTCGAATATTAGTAAATTGTGTAAATATTTAGACAAGGTATAAATCAAGAGAAAACCAAGTCAAGATGGAAATGGATTGCAAAATAAAAGCTAAGGTGAGAACTTCTCACTCAAATAAATTTATAAGTTGGATTTGCAGTTATTATTGATTGCTATATTGGTTGTGATATTAGATATAGTAGGATATATTATATATATAGCAATATATATATATATTGGCATATGTATATATTGCAATTGATTGATTTCCCGCATTGTATAGTGGATGAGACCCTATTGCGCCGTTAGTAAGCGGATAATATTTTATAAAATCCCATATACCGCGATATTCCACCTCGAAGTGGAATGGGTATTGTGCTAAAGTCTGTGGATGCAGGGAAACAGGTTGGAGGGATCCAACTGGATTCCTCACAAATATTTATTGATTTCAGATATTGTGATATTTGATTGTTTATCATATCGATATATGATGTTTGAAAGTCGTGATTGACTATTTGATGTGTTGCATCATGGATCCAAATTTTGAAGTTTAAAAATAACGATTTTTATTTCAAGGAATTTCTAAAGTGATTTTTGAAAGTATACGTTTATAAAATATTTTTAGAATTGATTCATCTTAAATAAATAAACGTTATAATTTTAATATTTTAATTTTTGAGAAATACAGTTAAAAGTTGATTTTTGAAAATATGGGAATAATAATTTTATAAAATAGTGTAAACTGGGATTTCTGAATTTATTATAAAAAGTTTAAAAAATAGGATTTATGAAATTTGATTATTTTATAAATCAAAATGATGAATTATAAAGGAGTTTAAAGACGTTTTAAAAGAATAATATAAATTGATCCATATAAAAGATTTATAAATTGATATTTATAAATTAAAAATATTGGAATTATAAAACGAGCTTTTATAAGTGATAGAATGAATTGTGAATGAATTTCATAAAGAAATGAAATTTATAGGATTTTAATTGTGAAGTTATAAATGGAATTTTATAAACAATAGGTTTATAAAATTTATAAAGTTATTTAGAGAATAGATTTTGGATAAATAAATGAATCTTACAAGTTATAAGATTTATAACTTAGGAAGTTTAAAAGACCGTTTTTGCAAACAAATAAATTATGAGCATTTAACTTATAATATGGACTTTCGGTATATAATTGAGTTATAAATCGAATAAGTTAATAAAGGAAATTTATAAAAGGAAGTTGTTATAAAATAAATAGATTTATAAACATTATTTTATAAATCCGCAACAACTTATTTTGATAAGTAAATTGTTGTAATTTATTAATGGAGTTATGTTCACGTTTTAGACAGTGAATAAACCTGTAAAACAAAGTAAATAGAAATGATAAAATTTGTTAACAAGTATATTCACGTTTTTGAATAGTGAATAATATGTTAAAGAAATGGTTTTGAATGAGATGTTTTAAATAGAATTAAAACGATCTAACGATGTTTTAAATGTATTAAGATTTGAAATCATAGATTTCAACATTCATTGTTGAAATAGACGTTTTCGAGAAATAGAAGGAAATGGTAGACTATAACACTGTTGTTATAGTAAATAATTTCCGAAAGGAAATGTTTTGTATAGTATTGGGATTTATATATCTGTTTTAATTTCGAATCCCTATACTAGTGATTTTGGGTTGTCGTAACGATGTTTTACGCAACATTCGTTTTGGCCCAAATAAATATGTTTAAGAGAATGATTTCCTTAAAGAATGAAATATATACTTAATTTCGATTTAAGTATATTGAATATTTTCCAAGTGTTGAAAATAAATAGGTTCGTGAATTACTTATTAATAAATAAGTATGAAAATGTTTTTCCAATGTGAAATGAAAAGTTTAGAGAATTTATCCTTTTGAAGGTAAATTGAAAATGAATAATGGGAATTGTATATTCATAAATATTTTTTGGAAATATAAATTCAATATGGAATTTATAAATGAAATTTGGAAAATGGGTTTAAAAATAAATATTGATTTATTTTTAAAGAATGGAAAATATATATCTTATAAAGATATTTTTGGAAAATAAATAATTTGGAAAATTATTTGGAATCTGGTGATGATTGTGCATATCTATTGATAGTACAATAACCGACTATCAATATTTACCTTTAAATAGGTATTTGTTGTGATTTGCTTGAAATTGAATGCCACACTTATTATTTTTTAAATAAGCGCTCACTATTCGGGTTAACCGGGAAAGGACCTTGGGGTCGTATAATCCATTCCGAATATGTGATACGTCGTTATGAATTGCATTTGAAGATCGGTGTTGAAGACCGGATATTTTCGAAAACGAAAGGGTTTCTTGTTGATTGTCTCTGCACTGGCTGATCCCCGGTATAGAGATCTCCATATATGATGGGAAATTCGGGCGTGATTAGAGATTATCCGGATTGCAAGGACTTCTTTGTAAGTGCCTTCGGTTCTGTTCGATCCCGGAACAGACTTGTATGGATAGTGTGTCCGACATTACAAATTGAGATATAAAGCCGATTTCTTTCAAATATATTTCTGTTGGTGGCGGAGAATTTATTCTCTTAGCTTAACACCCTTCTCTGAGACGTACGAGCTCAGAGGTTATATAGTTGAAGTTATCAGCAATGTATTCCCAATTTGGTAATGTGACATGCTGAGTGTTGCTGTGAAATGATCATTGTGTTGATTATTTGTGATAGGATCATTTGTTTGATCGTCTATCTTGGTGATCATTTCTATGATCATTTGTTGACCCAAAGCATGACTTTGTATAAAGCGTGTTTTTGTGGACGTGACTTCGTCGAGCCTCACACCCCGGAATGGTCAAAACAGGAAAGATGCAGCAAGATTATGAGGGGTAGCTCCCTTTAGGGTATGTGCATTTCCTTCTGGAAAAGGGTGGTATCATGGTATGGAGCCCAGATACTTACTCATGTTGAAACACTTTGTTATGATTGTGTGATGATGGTGACGAGCGCTCGGTTAAAGGTCTCAAAGGACCGGGGGATGGCATACTCGTGTCAGTTGTTACCCAGTTAGGGGTAACCCGGCCTTGTGTTGGTAGAGATCCGGTTTGGTTCTCGGGGACGTCCATCCAGAGGCGTTCTCATGTGGCAATGGGAAGTTCCTTGGCCTGACCATTCGTTGGAAATCCAAAGAAACAATACGAGGCTTGTACGGTTTTAGTTGTAGAACCTGCTTCCTCAGGAGGTAGCTATAGTAGGCATAATATAATGGTACCTATGCTGGCTAAGATTTATATTCTACTTTCGAAATATCTTCTACACTATGCACTAATAATAATATCAAAATTGATTTGATTTTAATGCGTATCAAGCATCTTTGACTAACATAAGAAGAAATCTCCTCCAAGTCTGCGTTTGCATTGTGTGTGTGGCGGGAGGTCTTATGGTAGTCTCATTTTTAAAAGCATTGCGAATTGACTTTAAAAATATTCCTCTATTTTGATTTTAAAGAAAAAAATAAACTGTTTTAGTTCCCACACCAGTCACATGACTGACTCGGAGTTTATTGTTTTCCTTCCTAAACTCTGGGTGCCCACCAATTTCCACACGGGCAGTCAAGAGTTAAGGTTTATCAGGATATTCTGGAATTCAGGAGTTGCTGGAGGCAAGATGGATGGCATGTCGTATTTACTAGTATATAGTATTTCTTGTTCCGCTGCATTGTTGTTGTTGTACACTCTGATGTAATGAAATGAAATGTAATGTAATAACTGATATAGTTCTTTGTTTAAAGATTATTCATTTATCTATTATATGTTGTTCCGCTGCGAATTGTGAGATTCTGATGTTGTTTTGTTATTTCTGTTCCGTTCTATCTTCTTTTCTCTCTTCTTCTACTTCTTTCTTCTTTCTTAAACCCTAATGGTTCGTATTTCCGTTCATCTTGAGTTAATCTATGGAGATTAGTGTCACTTCAAGGGGTACGGAAAAGCGGACTATTACAAGGAATATCCGAAAACCACATCGATTCCAAATTAACGGTAGGTCGTGAATCTGAAGTGAAGATGAAGGTTCAGAATGCAAGGGTTATCGTCGTTAACTCTGAGGGTGATTTGAAAATGAGTGTAACGAGATGATGCCTTCGGTTTCGTTCGAACCCGAAACGAACTTGTATGGATTGAATGCTTTCAACACATCGTCAGGAGGACGATGAGCATTCTAAGAAATATGTTCTATAAAGGTAATCGTAACCTCAAGCCTCATCAACCGGGAATGGCTAAAACAGGGGAGGTGCAGCAAGGTTAGGTGGGTCATGCCCAAGCAGGACAAGGATATTCCCCTGTCTAGATGTCCCTTTTTATTCGGCTTAGTGGGCAGTTGGTCTGCAGCCAACTGCGGTGTTTATCTTGTTCGGGACTGTTCAGTAAGGAATGGTTCCGGCCTTGTGTTGCCGGGGATGAAGGGAGTAATCCTCGGTACGTTGATCTAGGCCACGTACTGTGACGGGCGGTACCCCAGTAGCCCTGCCATTGTATGGAATCCAAAATCCAATAAGTGCTTACGGTTTTGATTGTATTACCCACTTTTGTGGCTAGTAGCTGGAATTTAATAGATGTAACAATTTTGGCTATTTTCTATTTACTTGAAAACCCTAGACCTATTATAATATCACTGGATTTCCTATCAAATGTTTTGGTTAGCGTAAGGTAAATTTTTTCCATGTTTATGTGTGGGAAGTCTTACGTGATACCTTTTGTTTTCAAAGGATTTTTCAAAATTAAGCAACTTTAACCTGTTACTCATACCAGACCCATGTCTGACCCGAAGTTTATTTTTGTTTTTCATAAACTCTCGGGTACCCAAATTTTTACGGGTAGCCAAGGGATTCAGGTTTAGCTTTGACGAATTTTGGAGGAGCAATGGAGCAGGAGGCTTCAGCGTTTTAGATATATTTAGTTCCGCTGTGTGGTATCTCTTTGATGTATTGTGTATTGTGTTGTATTAACTAGACATGTGTTTATAACTGTCTAGTATGTGATGTACTATATGTATCACTCTTATTGATGTTATATACTATGTAAATACTTATGTGATTAATATATTTTATTCGTTCCGCTGTGAGATTCTGATGTTTTTGTTCTTTCTTCTCTATCTTTTCTATTTTCTCACCTCTTTCTTTCTTATTAACGATGCTACTTCTTGGAAGTAGGAAGTGGGGTCGTCACAACTTGAATGTTAGTTTAATACTCTATGTAAAGTGTGATTTATTTGATATCCTTAAAAGTTAAAGATGACCAAATGAACTTTTGTAAAGAGTTCATTATGATATTTTAGTAAGATTTTCCTTAGAATGGTTTGACCAATTAGAAAGGAAATCAAATGTATAAGAGTGGATATGACCTAAGGCATAGTTGGGATGAAAAGAGTGAATGGTCACTTCTATTTCAAAAAGAAATTTAGAAATGAGAATTGTAAAATAATAATAGATACTTTATATCGGAACAAGAAACATGATTTCTATTTCGAAAAGTATTTTCACAAGGAAAATTGTTTTTTACGGTATTTATTTTTTAGAATTTAATATACTTGATCTGAAAATTCTCAGCTGCAAACTAGTTACAACAAATGAAATAAATAGCCTATATTAAGTGGTCTAATGGAGCCTCATATTTCATATGCTACTATCGCAATGGTGGTATAGTGAAAGCATGCCATATAACACTTAATAGACATATAAAGTTACAAAAATTATTTTCGTAAACCATACCAAACATTATTTATGAAATAATAATTATTTATCAGTATTAACTGAAAAATGGTCATAGTTTATTCTAATATGAATATTATGAATATTTGTTATAAAATAAAACTGCAGCACAAGCAAGTATGATGCTTTGGAAAATACATAAGTATTTAAATATATTTTTAATTATTTTGGAATTATGGACTAAGCCACGGTTTTAATAAATAACTTTTTATTATATGATTATGGACCATATGGTATTAGTAATTATATCTTAAATAATTAAGAGCAAAGCACCAATTCTATAGGAGCATAATAAGAGTTAATGAACCCTTCAGATGGATACATATAGATGCATGCAATCACAAATTTATTAATAGCAAAACGTTCCACATACTTCATTATATTCATCGATGGGTTATCGCCGACATGGACATGTGTATTTAATACATGTGTAGTATGTAGATGATAAGCTCGTAGAGTGTAAATTAGAAGTAAATAAAATAACATGCAATAGAAAATAAATGCAACTCCTTTACATTTTGTTTAACCTTATTTAGGGAATCTATTAGATAAATTAAATAAAATAACATGATGTGATCTGATGTGGTAAGAAGAATAAGATTATTTAACAAATTAGGCCATCCCTTAAGTAATCAGTGAGAAAGATTCTTTTAAATATAGGATAGAATATAATTAATTGGAAGGGCTTAATGGGAGTAATTCCTTACTTCATTCCCTAAATCCTTCCTTTCTCATTCATTTTCGTTTCATTTTCTAAAATCTAAACAAAACTAAAAGAAGGGGCCGACTGTTACATAGAGGAAAAGAAGGGGAAATATGTACGACTCAAAGGAAAAATCTCACGGAAACTAATCTACATCAAATCTCAATCTCTCTTACCTAATATAAGGTGAATAATATTATCCATCTTGATTGTTTATTTTTTTTGGATCGATGTTTGATTTCTGAACTAATCGTGATAATATGTCATGCTTGGTTTGGTGACAACATTATTGGATTAAATGATGGGTTATTATAATTTTATGGAAATTGTTTTTAATGGGTTTTAGAGAAAACCTAGTTTTTTTTATCTTCAATTGATTTGACGGATTTTCAAATTCATAATTTTTCAAGTTTTTATGAAAATTTTGTGAATTCTCTAAAGGGAAAATGCGTTTATTTTGATTATTAAAAATAGTAAAATTTATTTTTTATTTTCAATATTTTTGTATGTGAGAGAAGAAGGAAATTTGAATTTTTGGTGATTTTTGGGTGTTTATGATTTTCTATGAATTTATTAATTTAGAAAAGTGTTTAATTAATATAAGTTAAATATATTAATTATAAGGGTTTGTAATGTTATTTGCGAAGGTAGAACATGATTTACCAGTAATTTCTAAAAAGATTATGAAATGTATTTTGATATCCAATGAATATTTGACGAGAGATAAGAGTTGGTGGAACATATTTTCTTTAAAGTGAAATAAAATGGTTTTTAACTTATTTACATAAGTGCCATGGTAGATATTCGATACCCCTATCTCATTGTTACTTGGAAACTATAGAAGCCAGTAAATAGAATAACTATACGTTAGTTATATGATGTATCTACTTTATAGACTTGACAACCATTGGGTTGATGCATGCGATAGCAACATGGTAGCTATAAAATGTATCTACTTATATACAGAAGCTCAATACCTTCTTTGTTTTGGGGGTTTGGTATCTCAAGGTTGTATAGTTTCGACAAACTTATGGTTTTGAAACTCAACACCATTTTTTTAAATTCGACACTTCTTGATTTAGGGCTTCGACACCCTCATATTTTTAAAGGCTCAACATTCCTAATTTTCTTAAACTCGATACCTTTTGTCTTTTGTGACTCGATAGCTACCATGTAACTATTCGATATCTATGTTTTTGCGGCATGATAGCCTTATGTTTCACAAACCCAGTTCACTATATTTTAGCGGCTTAATAGCCATATTTTTTATAAGCTAGATGGTATAAATTTAGAGTCGATATAGAGACCCGACAAATATTTTTTAGCAGCATAGTACGTGTATGTTTTATAACTAAGATCTATGTCTTAGGGGCTCGATAGCCCTATATTTTAAGGGGTAAACAACCCTATTTCTACAACAGATGTTTCGAAAGCTATGCAAAGATGTTAGAGCTTTGGCACAAGATTTTGGCTGTGTTTGGGCTATGTTTTCCTTGTTTTTCAAGAAAGGTTTCGAATGTGTAGTCATTCTAAAGATAAATGTTTTCAAGGAAGTGAAATAGTGTTTTAGCCTAATTTTATATGAATATTTCCAAAGGAAAACTTAAACCTAAGTAATTTTGTTTTAGATATGACTATTGAATGAGCATATTTTAATGAGTTATGTTATATGCTCTTATTATCATTTAACTGGTTAAATTTACATATTTTTATCATTGATATATTCACATTTACACTTCCCATAATTGAACTTTTGGATTTAAGGACATAATTACTAGTTAGGTTGTTTCGGTGGTAAGTCTAATTAGGCGAAATTCCTGAGTAAGTAGAATTGTATTCAGGAGATCAGGTAAATCTATTATATTAGGATTCCTAGAACTAATCAAAGAAATATGACTCATGAATTTAAAACCATATAAGATAAATATAGGACCGATGGAGGGTCCCGTCCTATGCTTTAGCTATTAGCTTCTGGTTGGTAATTGTCCGCCATTCCAAAGCGTAGGGTTTTGTTAGTAGTAAGACTAAAAGGACGTTTACACCTATAAAGGAACTTGTAGCTCTATATGCTCATAGGAAAAGGTTACTAGTAAGCCTATAAAGCAATTAGGTTCATAATGACCCTAGGAAAACTATGATTCAGATAGACAGTCCAGTTTCCTCTTAACCGTATTTAGAGCCCTCCCAACCATATTTGAAGATTTCGATATATCTAGTTATATTCACCATGAGTCAGCCAAATAGGTTATTGTTTGGCCTGCAAAGCCATTAAGTTCATTATTACCCAAGGAAAACTATGATTTGAGACAAATAGTCTACTCTGTGAGATGGGTAAACTTTGCAAATGCATAACCTTTTATTGACAGACTGGTCATATTTACCCATATTGCATGCGTATAATCATATCATGTTTATTTTAACCATTGTAGTTGCAAGTGCATGATTTATGTTCAGATTGACATATTTGATAAGATACCGGTGAGGGGAAAACCTGTTATAGTTCTATGATGTGGTCTCACTAGATATCTGCTTTTGGTTCGAGATGGTATATTATTATTCACACCAGATTTTTTGTCTGATTCAAAGTTTTTGTTTTTTCTTAAAATCTCGGATACTCATTTGATTAGTTCGGGAGTAGGGTTTTTAAGTTAGGCTAATAAACTTCCAAGGACATGCAAGAGGAAAGCTAATATTAGGAGTTTATTTCCGCTGTGTTATTTGTGGTTTATACCTAGTTTGAAGGAGCAATGAAAGAAATTTTAATTGTCAAGTAGTTTGACTCTGATCATCTAAGTGGGCATCTTCGTATGTTGGTCTTGGAACATATTCCTCTGAATGAGGAAACGGTGGGTTATGTAATGAATTTGAAAATTATTAATAAAATAGGTTTTAAAATTTTCATATTCATATGCGCTTGATGTTATAGATAAGATTAACCGATGTCATTTTGTCACTAGGAATTAATACTATGGATGATTGCAACATCCATAACGCTTAGTTTGAACCTTAAAATGGGGGATGTTACAATTCAGTATTGAAGCATAAGTTTATATATGACTTAAAAGCTTTTGATGAAATAAAAATTAAAAGATTTAAAAAAATAATCCAGCTAAATCAATGAATAAGATTAGGGTATGTGATAAGACTATAGTGACGTACTTGTTATTTTCTATATATAATTACATATATTATCTCTACTCTCCCTTCTATCTTAGACCATTCTCCTGTACCTTATGAAGACTCATATATAGATTACGAGAAAGCAAGAAATGGAAGAAGGAAATGAAAGAGTGAATCCAGGTAGCAGAAGCATCGTAACTAATGGAAATGTTCGACCTGGTACTAGAAGGAATCCGGGTCGATAAGAAAATGCTAACCCAAACGCAAATGCTAATGAAAGTGTTGTAACCCACCAGTAGATATGGGACTATGTATCGGTTTCTCGTGAATATGATGCAAGCTTGAGTCGGGGTTTGTTTGGTTGAAGGAAACACTGATAATGTGGGAGGTGCTAATCTTGAGGTACCTGGTCGTAATAATTACGCTAATTTGATTCATGATTATACCGATCTTGGAGGAAAGCCTTTTATGGAATAGAAAGGGATATTTAAGTTGAGAATTGAATGTTGCACCATGAAAGGATCTTTGATGAATTAGGCCTGAATGATGAGCAAAGGGGAAGGTTGGCATCTAAACAGTTGTAAGGAGTTGCTATTTATTGGTGGAACGGTGTGACTGTAGGAGTACTAGAGGAGAATTTGACTTGGGCCATGTTATCCATAAAATCTTCTCAGGAGTGAAAGTATGAAAGAAGGTACAATAACATTGGTGTGTCCCAGAAGGCATTAGAATGATCTCTATAAGCATCATACAAGGCGTACGACAAGAATATAAAGGACTGATTTACAAAGAGCAACAACAGACATAAAGCCTTTCGAAGAAGTCGAAAGGGTACTTCAACAAAATGTTTGATAAGTAAGGAGATTTCGAAGAAGTCAAATGGTTACAAAGATACCCCTTTTGGCTTCAAGGAACCCTCTTTCGAAATAATAACTCTCGTATGCATAAAAGAGTTTTGAATATGTTAAGTGTACCTTTCCGGCAATGGATAGCTGGTTTTTCGCATGAGTGCTAAGCCATTCGAAAGGATTGGTTTTGCCTTCATTTACCTCCACTAGAATAACATTCGACCAAAGCAACCCTTTCGAAAGCATATATTGTCCTTTCGAATTGTTTGAAACCATCCATACCTATGAAGATATAATTAAATGAATTCAATAGAACTTCCTCAAACATAAAAAGATAGGGTTCCGCATTAGTCAGAGAGAAAGCTTTCGAATGGAATCTTCTACAGCTAAACTTTCTACAGTGATTCAACTCATTCGAAACCCAAAAGGTTACACGTTTCGACAGCATCGAAAGCCTATGCCCTTTCCAACTCACATGTCACATTAACAACTAGGTGAAAAGTGCGTCTATACCTTTCGACGAAGTCAAAAGCAATCAAGAAAGATAGAGGAAAGCCCAAACTTTAGTGGTAATAGAAGGTTGTAAAGGTAATCCCTTTGACTACATAATAGGGAGTGCACGGAAGGATGAAAGAAGGCCTTCCGACGCATCAAAAGGATGTAGGAGGAAGGTAGTCAACCAGCATTTATAAATAAGACCCTAAGGTCTTGTTTTGGTGGTCAATTCCATTCGCTCCTTACTTGTACTTTCTAAAACCGGTAATCTCTAATTCCTAAATTAGATTGGGGATAAAATTACTTTACACATTTGAGTTTAAAGTAATAAAGGATTGTAATTTTAGATCAAGCTTGTAGCATTCTTGAATATAGAAGTGTACTTAAAGGTTCTGTGTGATTCTGATTGAGGCCTATTTACATCAATATGTTCGAAAGGCTACTTTTTGAGGAAGTTGAAACCATTTAATTCAACCAATATTCTAAAACTGTTATGTCCTAACCTTCAACCACCCTGACTATTTCGAAAGGTGGTTCCGACAGAGTCCTAAACCAATTAGACAAGCTCGAAAGTTATTATAAAAGAGAATCGGATGTTTCAACTATGTTGAATGGGTGTAAAAGAAGCGGTTTCATCCACCATAGCATATTCGAAAGAAGTTCTTAAGGGAACAATAAGTTTTAACTATCTCTATCTATTCAAAACGTGGTTTCCAAGGAGGCATTTACACATTAAATTCTACTTTAGGGTATTAACAAGTTTTCTTATTAACATTTTTGGCGCTAGAAGGTGGGCTAGACCCTTTGATTCCCAATAACTTCCACCATAGATTAATTGCATAGAGTTTCTCATTCGAAAGATGAAAATGGTAAGAGCAAGGAATAATAACAACATTCCTAATGAAGGATCCACGTCATAATCAACTTTGGAAACAATATAGTCCCTAACTTTAACTAAGAGAATATGGAAGTTGGACAACCTTCAACAGTAATAAGATTGGAAACAATGAGATTAAAGTCCAGAATCTACAACAACAAATGATAAGTATACAATAACTTTATGAAGATGCCCCATCTCAAGGATCGTTAAAGGTCATGGAAGGAGAAGAGAAACCAGATTCTCTAAATAAAGACCAATACGAAAGCCAAGAGAGTCAAACTAAGAGATTAACTTTGGAAGACAATGGAGATCACCACAACAACATTCTTAACCAAGTCACAAATGATACATTAAAAGATGCACTCCTTAAACTAGAGAAATATGTTATCCTGCAAAAGGCTCCTTTTTCAAGAGAAATAATGGCAATTAGCCATCCTCCTCACATTCAAATTCCCCCACTAAAGTATGATGGAACTATTGATCCTAATGATCACCTTGTAGCTTTTGAAAGCTGGGTGACCTTATATAATGCTCCTACGCTAGTTCGTTCTAAACACTTCTTCGTCACTATAACACCCCTAATTATTGATAACATTATTTAGGAAATTTAATTAGATAAATTAAATAGAATAATGTAAATGTTAAGTAATAAGGGGGTTGAGATAATTAAGGTCATGCTAAATAAAAAAATTAATGGGCTTAAGAATTGGTTTTTGTTAATTAAATTACATAAGGGTATATTAGGAATTTGCCGCCCATAACCCTGACCCTTATATATTTTCGTTCCTACCATTTATTCCTAATTCACGTCATTTTAAAAACATAAGAAAGAATATAAAGAAGGGTCGGCCATTACCAAAGAGAAGAGAATTTAATTAAAGCTAGAGATTCAAGCTTAGGGGAAATCAATATTGATCCAATCTCCGTATCAAAATCCAGATGAATAATAATTTCGTCTCTATTTTGTTTTGAATCATATATTTTCATATCTAAGGGTAAATTCATGTTTATGATGAATTGAATGATGATATGCCTGAAATTTGATTTGTTCAATTTAAACATGATTGTCTAAAGGGATTTATGCATGGTTTTAGGGTAAAACCGATATATGTTGATGTTTATATGCCATGGAAAAAATTTATGTTATGTCAAATATGATTTTAGAGTTAGGTTTCAATTTTGATAATTTTCCAAGCTATGGAAAGATAATTTGAATCTCCAAAGGAAAATATGGTTATTTGGATTTATAAATTTATTACGGAAAATATATTAAGAATTTGTGTCTGGAAATTTGATATGTTAGATAACACAATTAAAGTGAATTCTGATACTTTTGGGGATTTTTCCAAACTGAATTGCTATGCGAATGAAATTATTTTAGAAGTGGTGCTTCTTTGCAAAAATTAGTTTTGCTTAATGGAAGAGCTTATGTAATTAACTTAACCATAGTTTAGATCTAAAATTAGTGCTAGTTATTTAGAAAAGAATTTGAAAAAGTTAAGGCAAGCAATCTGGTGTTGACATGTGGCAAGTTAGCTAGAGAAAAGTTTGCTTTAAGTAGTATTAAACCAAGTTTACTTGGAAAATGGGTTCCACCAACTTTGGGAAGTACCATTTGACATAGAAGCTTTTTCCTTCGACCAAGTCAAAACCTTCTAAGCCGAAATCAATACAGTAGGTATCATGATGGTACATAGTGGTTTGGAGGAAGGTGAAAGATAAGGTGCCGAAAGAATAGCTTCCGAAGGAGTCGCTAACTTAGTATGTATTCAAAAAAAAGGGAAAGCACTGCCTCTGTTTTGTTTTAGCCTTCAAAGGAGTCAAAGCATATGGATTCGAAAGAAATTTTAAAAGGTTTCGAAAGAGTTTCCATTAACTTAAAATTTTCTTTTGACATGGTTTCTTTACTTATAAAAGAGTGTTTTGAAAGACATGGTTCCAACCTAGTCGAAACCCTGCTGCCGTTCATGAAAACTTGGGTAAGACAGGGTTTCTTTACTTATAATTTTAAGCCACTTCCTATAGCTTTCGAAAGGGGTTAGGGGTTTCGATGGCAATGGTGTCGAAAGGGGTTTCGACGCCAACCTTACAATATTTTACTCAGTTGTTTTATGCTTTCGAAAGAGATGGTGCCGATGCCATCATGTTTCCCCAATATTTTTATATGATAAATAATGGTTTCGAAAGAGTTGATTTCACCTATATCACTTTGACCCATATAATGTTTTAAGTATAAACCCAATGGTTTCGAAAGGGGGAATTTCAATTGTTTCAGAAGGGTTACTTCCAATGCTCTCGAAAGGGTACTTTCAACTGGTTTCGAAGCTATGCTTCTAAAGTGAAATATTAATACTTTGGTAAAATCAAAGGGTTCGAAAGGAATGTATTATTGTATTATAAACGCAAGAGCTTAATGTTCTGAAGATAGATTTTAAGGCTTTCAAAGGAGGTCATCCTATGAAGTTTAAAGCCAGGTATCGAAAGGTTATTTAACCCAAACTCTATTTTTAAAAGGAAAAACCCATGGCAAAATTAGAGGAGTTTTTGTAATGGTTTTTTAAGAAGAAGCTTTCTTCATAAAATAATTGGTTAAAGGGATTAACCATGTTTTATACTAAACCCACAGGAGTGGCATTGCTATGTTGTTATGTGTGCTTCTTCAAATATGAATATATTCACATTATAATGGACCCATAACAACATTTTGAGGATGAAGGGTAGAAGAACTAGCTAGGTTAACTCAGTAGTGAATATAAATTGATTAAACTCCTGAACGAGTAGAATTGCATCCAACAGGTTAGGACGACCAGAATATATGATGCTAAAATATAAAAGTAAGATATTGGCATGGGCCAATAAGTTCTCAGTAAGCTCATGAAAACTGTGTATAGGAAAAGATATTGGTAGGGGCCAATAGGTTCATAGTTAGCTAATGACAAACTATGTGTAAAGGAAGATGTCGGAAAGATGGGTTCATAGTAATCCCATGAAAACTATGATTTAATACCGGCAGGGGTCTTTAGGTTTGTAGTTAGCCCATGAAAATTATATCTAGATTAAAATATTGACAGATGTTAGTCGGTTTCTAGACCGTCCATGAAAACTTAGGTAAGAAGGAAGGATATTGGGGTCACCAATAGGTTCCTGGTCAACCCATGAAAACTAGGATAAGAGTATAGATGTTGGAGTTACCAATAAATTCATAATGATCCCATGAAAACTATGTAATTGAACATGGAGTGCTTAAATGTTTTACCGGTTATTAGTCAGCCCATGAAAACTAATAGGTTAATAGTAATCCTAGAAACTATAATTGAGACAGATAGTCGGAATGAATGGGGATGGGTAATCCAGAATTAATTCATTTATTTTGCATATCATCATATTATATTATTTTGAATTGTTTTAATCATTGTGGATGTAAGAGCACAATATATGGTTTTATAAAGGTTTTTGGATGCTAGTGGGAGGAAAACTAGTTCCTCTAAGCGGCGTTGTCACATTAGTTATCTAAACGATTTGAGATGGTAGATTATCATTCATACCATGCTTTATGTCTGACTAGAAGTTTATATTTTCCCCTTAAACTCTCGGTACTCAATTGATTTTGAGTAGTTTGAGAGTTGAGGCTTTCAGGTGCTTCTTAAGAAGAATAAAGCTTTTAGAGATGTGCAAGAGGCATGATAACTATTTAGAGTTATCTTTTATTTGATTCTGTTGTGTTGTTTGTAATGAAAAGTTGTTGTCGCTCTTAGCATATGTTGTAATAAATATATTTTCTTCGAACGTGGTTTACCACTGTGTGATTATGTAATGAATTGAAAATGTTTTGAAATGAAACATGAGTTTTCTTGATATTTTATAATCATCCATATTCATATGTTTCTGTGTATCAATGAATCTAACACTGGTGTAGAGGATTAATAACTATGGATAACTAGAGCATATGTAGCAGTTAGTTTTGGACCTCCAAATAGGGGAATGTTATAAGTTGGTATTAAAACATAGGTTTATGAAACTTTAAAAGAAAGTTAAACCTAAAAGTTTTTGAAACATAATCCAATGACTTTGAAAATATGATCGGGGTTTGGGTTAATTCTATAGTAACATACTTGTATTTGATATATATATATATATATATATATATAAGTACATGTTCCCCTCTCTCTTAGATTGTTCTTCTGTATCATACTAAGCCTTGTATGCTGATTTATGAGAAAGAAGATATGAAAGTAGGAAACAAATGAGGAAATCTAGGTGGAGGAAGCTCCACAACCAATGGAAATGCTCGACCTAATACCAGGAGGAACCAAGGTTGACAGGCTAATGCTAACCCAAATGATGAAGCCAATGTAGGTGCTGGAAATCCACCGGTAGATGCAAGGATGGTGTATTAGTAGTTAGCCAATCTTTTGCAAGCTAGAGTTGCTGGTAATGTTAGAGGTGCTAATCCTATGGCTCCAGTTGGGAATAACTATGCTTAGCTAAGTAGATATCACCAGTCTGGGTGGAAAGCCTTTGTTGGAACGGAGGATGCTATTGAGGTTGAGAATTGGCTATTGCACTGTAAGAGGATCTTTACTGATCTAGGCTTGGAAGATGGGAAAAAGAGAAGGCTAGCCTCTAGGCAGTTGCAAGGGGAAGCGCTTCATAAGTGGAATAGTGTTACTGCCGGTGTTCCGGAGGAATAGCTGACATGAGCTGATTTTAGAAGGAGGTTTGAGCACAGGTTTCTGTCTTTGGTTTCTAAGTCTGCATTGATGAAAAAATTCATGAATCTAGCTCAAGGAGAGATGTCAGTAATCGAGTATGCTGCTAAGTTTGATAGCTGTCTCGATATGGATATGTTATGGTCGACACTGACATTAGAAGGAATGAAAGGTTCATTTGAGGACTAAGACCTAAGCTTACTACAATGACCATGACCATGACCCATATCCGAGAACCTTGTAATGTGGTGGTAGAGATGACCATTCGACATGAAAAGATGCTTGCTGTTTCTAATAGAGAAAAAGCGGTTGAATTCTAGAGTCCATGGGGAAAGTAGAGGTAATTCTTTAAGTAGAATGGAGCCCAAAAAGGAGATACTGGAAAAAGTTGATTTGATATGCTACAAATGTGACAAGAAGGGTCATTACGCAAATGAGTGCCGGTCGGAAAAGGGAAAGAAAGCTGCAGACAAGAAGAATGTGAAGTGCTTTAACTGTGATTAAGTTGGACACTATAAGAACTAGTTTTCAGAGCCAGCTAGGGCGGACAAAGGCAAGGTCTTTGTCGTTGAATCAGTAGCTAAGCCTACTGTAGCTGATAAAGGAAAGATTGTGATGGAAGATACATGTTTGATTCAGTATACCAATTATCATACTATTTGATATCGGTGCATCATATTCATTTATATCTCATTGCTTGGTTGATAGGTTATGCTTAGAACCCATATATCTTGTTACTTCCTTAACGGTTATGAATCTAATAGGTGGGTATGCAATTCTGAGAGTGGGACGTGTCCAGTTAGAACTTGATTTGTGAGGTCAATTGTTTGCATGCATTTTGTACATCTACGATTTCGTAGATTTTGGAATTATTTTGGGTATGGATTGGTTGAGAAGATACGAGGCTGGGATATATTTTCATGAAGAGGAGATATCTTTGAGACACCCTGATAGTCATAATCGAATTATATTCTCAGTAGAGAATTCTGACCGGTGTAGTTGGGCTTTGTTAAGTGCAATGGAAGTGGGAGAAGATCTAAGTCAGGTTCGAGTAGCAAAAGAGTTTGTAGATGTCTTTGAGCCATTCACAGGACTACCACCGAAATGATATGTTAAATTTCAAATAGATCTTGTGCTAGGAGCTGAATCTGTAAGTAGACCACCTAGCAGGATGACACCGATAGAGATGAAGGAACTGAAGATGCAGCTAGTGGATTTTGAAGGAAGGAATTTTATTAGACCAAGTAGTTTGCCTTGGGGAGCGGTCGTGGTGTTCGTGAAGAAACCAGATGGGTCGTTGAGGATGTGTATCAACTATCGTAAGTTGAACGAAAGGACGATAAAGAATAAGTACCCTCTGCCGAGGATAGATGATCTGTTTGATTAGCTAAGTGGAGCTAGAGTGTTTCACAGTTGGAGTTGGCAAGGGGGTTCAATCAGTTAAGAGTGGCGGAGGACACTATTCCTTTGACCGCATTTCGTACTAGGTATGGTTCGTATGAGTGGTTAGTAATGCCATTCGGGTTGACGAATGCACCTGCTTTCTTTATGGATTAGATGAACCATGTCTTCCGAGAGTATTTGGATAGATTCGTATTGGTATCATTTTTGGAAGAAAGAGATTAAGTTTCTTAGTCATGTGGTTTCAGAGAAAGGATTGTCAGTCGATCCAAATAAGACTAAAGCTATGAACAATTGGAAGAGACTAGAGACAATGACCGAGATTAGAAGTTTTCTTGGACTTACTTGCTTTTACCGAAGATTTATTAAGGATTTCTCGCGGGTAGCAGCGCCTTTGACTAAGCTTACCAGGAACGAGGTCAAGTTTATTTGGTCCGAAAAATTTGAGGAAGCATTTCTTAAGTTAAAGAATTTATTGTCTAATGATCCAGTGTTAGTAGTTCCAGATGGAAACCAAGGGTTGGTACTATACACTGATGCATGTGGGACTTGATTAGGAGCCATGTTGATGCAGAAGAGAAAAGTCGTTGCCTAGCATCTAGGCAGCTTAGACCACATGAAGTAAGATATCCTACTCATGCTTGGAGTTAATTGCAATGATTTTTTCCTTGAAGATTTGGAGGCATATCTCTTGGGGGAGAGATTTGAGCTGTATACCGATCATAAGTCTTTAAGATATTTATTCTCCCAGAAGGAGTTGAATATGAGACGTCATAGATGGCTGGAGTTTTTGGCTGCTTATGATTTTGGTATAGAGTACACCAGGGAATGGTAATAAGGTGGATGATGCTCTTCGCAGAAGACATCAGAATGTTGTATTAGCTATGTTGGCAGAATGGAAGGATATAGAAGCTTTGGACAATTGCGGCGTGCAGTTAAGATCAACTGCTAGTTCTAGTTAGAGTACTTCCTTGTTAACCTATTTAGAAGATTGACAGCGTTTTTCTACAAAATTGATTTTAAGTAGAAGGAGGATCCCCCATTAGCCGAGAGGATTAGAAGGCTTGAGGCTGGAATAGAGGTCGATGATTTGTAAGGTTTTTTTCTTAACCAAAGAAGATGGTTGAGAAAGAAGACGGTTATGTACTCCAATGTGGAGAACTTGAGGAGAGAAGTTTTTAAGGAATGTCATCGATCTAAGTTTACGATTCATCCTGAAGGGACCAAGATGTATCAAGATATGAAGAGAAGCTTCTATTGGGAAGGTATGAAGAAGGATGTTGGCTTGTGGGTTAGGGAGTGTGTAAATTGCCAACAAGTGAAAGCTGAACATTAGAAGCCGAGTGGGTTACTTCAGCCTCTAGAGATTCCAGTTTGGAAATGGGATTCGATATCCATGGATTTTATAAATGGGTTGCCAAGGTCAAGGAGAGGAAATGAGAGTACATGGCTTATTTTGACAAGTTAACAATGAGTGCACATTTCATTCCAGTAAAGTCGACTAAGATGGCACCTGTTTTGTCGAAGTTGTTCATGAAGAACATAGTTAGACTTCGTGGAATTCCTAGTAGCATAGTTAGCGACAGAGTGGCCTTATTCACTAGCGAATTCTATAAAAGTCTACAGGATGTGCTAGGCACTAAGCTCAAGTTGAGTACCTCATATCACCCACAGACGGATGGGCAGACAGAGAGTCAATAAGATACTCGAGGATTTATTAAGAGCTTATGTGTTGAATTTTGGTGGATCTTAAGAGGATCACCTATATTTGGTTGAGTTTTCCTAAAATAATAGTTATCAGACTAGTATAGGAATTGCACCTTTTGAAGCTTTATATGGAAGGCCATGCAAATCCCTTATATGTTGGTTGGGGACTGGAGAAAGTTTGGTTTTAGGTTCAGATTTGGTTAGGGAGACGTCAGAGAAGATTGAGTTGGTCCAAGAACAGACGAAGAAAGATCAATCTAGGCAGAATATTTATGTAGATAAGAGGCATGATCCATAATACATTACATGTGTCCCATATTCACAAATATGTGCATGATCCAGAGGCCATCATGTGGAGCGACAACGAGAAGGACTGTACTTGGGAGATAGAGGACAAGATTCGAGATACTTATCCTTATCTACTTTGAGGGTTGTCTATATTAGATTTACAAATATTTTCTAGTCAGGTAAACTAGTATGGTTGTTCGGAATCGTTACAGATGATTGCTATCTTTAGTATTCAACCTTGTTGAATTTCGCGCAAAAAATTCTTTAAGGAGGGGAGCCTGTAACACCCCTAATTTTTGATAACATTATTAAGAAGAATTAATTAGATAAATTAATTAGAATAATGTAAAAGTTAAGTGATAAAGGGGTTGAGATTTGAAGAAATTTAATTAAGGTCGTGCCTAATAAAAGAAATAATAGGCTTAAGAATGTGGTTTTTGTTAATTAAACTACATAAGGGTATATTAGGGATTTGCTGCCCATAGACCTTACCCTTATACATTTTCATTCATACCATTTATTCCTCATTCACGTAATTTTGAAAACATAAGAAAAAATATTAAGAAGGGCCGACCATTACCAAGAGAAGAGAAATTTAATTAAAGCTAGAGATTCAAGCTTAGGGGAAATCAACCTTAATCCAATCTCCTTATCTAAATCAAGGTGAATGATGATTCCTTCTCCATTTTGTTTTGAATCGTATATTTTCGGATTTAAGGGTAAATTCGTTTTTATGATGAATTGAATGATGATATGCTTGAAAATTGATTTGTTTAATTTAAACAAGATTGTTTATGTCGATTTATACATGGTTGTAGGGTAAAACCGATATATGTTGATGTTTAAATGCCAAGGAAAAATTTTGTCTTATATAAAACATGATTTTGGAATCGGGTTTCTATTTGAGAATTTTCCAAGCTATGGAAATATTATTATGAATTTTAAAAAGAAAATATGGTTATTTGGGTTTATAAATTTAATATCGAAAATATATTAAGAATTGGGTCTGGAATTTTGATATGTTAGATAACATGATTAAAATGAATTTTTAGAATTTTTAGTGATTTTTCCAAAGTGATTTGTTATGCAAATTAAATTATTTTAGAAGAGGGTCTTCTTTTAAAAAATTGGTTTAGCTTAATGGAAGGGCTTATTTGATTAACTTAACCATGGTTTGGATCTGAAATTAGCAGCAGCTATTTTGGGAAAGAATTTGAAAAAGTTAAGGCAAGCAATCTGGTGTTGACACTAGCAAGTTAGTTAGAGAAAAGTTTGCTTTAAATTGTATTAATCCAGGTTACTCAGAAAAGAGGGTTCCGCCTACTTTGGGAAGTACCTTTCGATGTAGAAGCTCTCGCCTTCAACCTGGTCGAAACCTTCTAAATCGAAAACAACACACAAGTTATCACAAAGATGATACGTAGTGGATTGGAGGAAGGCGAAAGGTAAGGTGTCGAAAGCATAGCTTCCGTAGGAGTCGCTACCTTGGTTTGTATTTTTTTTAGAAAAGGGAAAGCACCTGCCTTTTTTTTATTTTAACCTTCGAAGGAGTCGAAGCTTATGATTTCGAAATTTTTTTTATAGGGTTTCGAAAGGGTTGATGTTAACTTAAATTCTTCTTTCAATAAGGTTTCTTTACTTATGAAAGAATGTTTTGAAAGACGGGGTTCCAACCTAGTCGAAACCCTACTGCCGTTCTATGGCCTTTCGATAGTGTTGAACATGTCAATGCTACCGAAAGGTACTGTGTTTTATAAGTTTAAGCCACTTCCTGTAGCTTTCAAAAGGGGTTAGGGGTTTCGACGCCAGCCTTCCAATATTTTATAAAGATGTTTTATGCATTCGAAAGAGATTATGCCGACGCCATCATGTTGCTGCAATATTTTTACATGATAAAGAATGGTTTCAAAAGAGATGCTTTCGCCTATATTCACTTTGATCCATATAATGTTTAAGTATAAATCCAATGGTTTCGAAAGGGTGACTTTCAATGCTTTCGGAAGGGTTGCTTCCAATGGTGTCGAAAGAGGTACTTTCAAATGGTTTCAAAGCTATGCTGCCAAAGTTAAATATTAATACTTTAATACAATCGAAAGGTTTGGAAAGGAAGGTTTTAAAGTATTATAAAGGCAGGAGCCTAATGTTTTTAAGATATATTTTAAGGCTTTCGAAGGTGGTCATCCTATGAAGTCGAAAGCCAGGTTTCGAAGGTTTGAAAGGTTGTATAACCCAAACTCTATTTTTAAAAGGAAAAACCGATGGATAAATTAGAGGAGTTTTTGTAATGGTTTTGAGAAGAAGCTTTCTTGATAAAACAATAGGTTAAAGGGATTAAGCATGTTTTATATTAAACCCACGAGAATGGTTTTGCTACGTTGTTATGTTTGCTTCTTCAAATATGAATATATTCGCATTATAGTTGACCCATAACTGCGTTTTGGGGATAAATGGTAGAAGAACCAGCTAGGTTAACCAAGTAGTGAATATAAATTGATTAAACTCCTGATTGTTTAGAATTGCATCCAAGAGATTAGGAAGACCATAACATAGAATGCTCAAATATAAAAGAAAGATGTTGGCAGAGGCCAATAGGTTCACAGTAAGCCCATGAAAATTGTGTATAGGAAACGATATTGGTAGGGGCCAATAGTTTCATAGTTAGCCCATGAAAACTATGTATACAGGAAGATTTGAAAAGGACAAATTCTTAGTATGCCCATGATAACTACGATTACATACTGGCAAGGGTCAGTAGGTTAGTATTTAGCCCATGAAATCTATGTACGGATTAAAATGTTGACAGATGTCAATAGGTTCCTTTTCAGCCCTTGAAAACTAGGGTAAGAAGAAAGGATATTAGGGTCATTAATAGGTTCCAAGTTAACCCATGAAAACTAGGATAAGAGTATAGATATTGGAGTTACCAATATGTGCATAGTGATCCCATGAAAACTATGTAATTGGACAGTGAGTCTTTAAATTTTTTACCAGTAATTAGTGAGCCCATGAAAACGAATAGATTAATAGTAATCCTAGAAACTATAATTGAGACAAACAGTTAGAATGAATGGGGATGGGTAATCCAGAATTGATTCATTTGTTTTGCATATTATCATATTATATTATTTTGAATTGTTTTAACTATTCTGGATGTAGGAGCACAGTATATGGTTTATAAAGGTTTTTGGGATACTGGTGAGGGAAAACCCGTTCCACTACGCGGCGTGGTCTCACTAGATATCTAAATGATATGAGATAGTGGATTATCGTTCATACCAGGCTTTATGTCTGACTCGAAGTTTATGTTTTCCCCTTAAACTCTCGGATACTTAATTAATTTTGAGTAGTTTGAGAGTTGAGGCTTTTAGGTACCACTTAAGATGAAAAAAGCTTCTGGAGACGTGCAGGTGGCATGATACCTATTAAGAGTTTTCATTTATTTGATTCTGATGTGTTATTTGTAATGGAAAAGCGGTTATATTGCCTGTAATACTCTGACACTTGGCGTATATTGTAATAAATATATTTTCCCTTAACGTGGTTTACGAATGTGAGATTATGTAATGAATTTGAAATTTTTTGAAATAAAATGTGAGTTTACTTTATGTTTTAAAATCTTTTCATATTCATGTGTTTTTATGAAACAATGAATCGAGCGCCACCGTATTTCGTCCTCGTGAATTAATAACTATAGACGACTGCAACATCCTTAGTCGTTAGTTTTGGGCCTCCAAGTATGGGGATGTTACAATCACTTTCCAAGGACCAACTGTCAAATGGTATGGGCACTACCGAAAAGGAACTATCCATTCCTAGGGACAATTCTCGTGTAAATTTATAACACAATTTTACATATATAAAGACTAAATAATAAATTCTTACATGTTAGTTGACATCAAACAAAGGCCTAAGGAATTGCTTGGTGAATACATTAAAAGATTTAACATGGAAGCATCGAAGAAAGAAAATGCGACTGATCAGGAAAAACCGGTGGCAGTTCATTCAAGACTAATCAAGCAAACTCCTTTTTGAAAGAAACTTCATATCCATGGGTGTAAAGATCTACGATACTTCTATTTCCAAGCCGAGAAGTTTATCTAAATGGAAGAAATGCTTCATGCCATGAAGAAATCTCAGCAAAAACAAAAGGAAGAAAAGTTTGACTTCACCCGTCCCAACAAAAAGTCTAGATGGAAGGAAAACAAAAAGACAGTCGAATGGTGACATGTAAACCCAGACCAATGGAATTAGAAAAATCTCTTTCTTATATCTTTTCCATGACAAAAGATGATGAGAATTTCTCCATTTCCTATATGCCAAGGACTCCTGCTGAACCTAAAGAAGGAAGGAACTACTGTGCATATCATAAAGTGAATGGACATGAAACCAACAATTGAAATGTTTTAGCAAAAATAGTTCACAAACTGATTAAGTCTGGGTTCGTAAAACAATTTGTCAAAGAGTAATAGAAGATTTCCTAACCTGTAAGGAGCAACTCAATCATTTAAGGGCCAATTGAGAATCAGTTTTATAATTTCAGATTCCTATCAAACCATGAAGCCTTGCGGCATTAGTTCAACTATGGATTTTCTTCTTTTATGATTTTCTAATTTGATTTGTACTTTGATTTATACTTTGATTTGTGCTAAAAATTGGTCATGTATTAATATGAAATTCGAGTGTCATTATAGGTAAAAATAAAACCAGTCCATGGCATTCAACAAACTCTCGAAGCACAACAAATTTCGGGAGCAAAATGACTCATCCTTGATCAATGTGGTGTAAAGAACTACTCCCATAGAACCTTCGATTATTTTCGAACTTTAATTGTAAACTCATGAAAGGTAAATATCTAAAAATCACCCAAAAGAAAAGATTTTAACGAAAAAGCATGCCCTTATTTGCGGAATTCTATTGAACCATGCATCATGGCTTTTGTTCAGATTTAAAAATATATCATTTAAATCGATATTTAAAAATAGCCTTCCGAGACACAGTCTTGGAATTCGACGAAACATGTTCCTTTGGATCTGTAATAGTACATTATTATCAGATTTCAATTTTCGTAGTGTTTGGAGTTGTCGTATGATCGTACAATATGTAAACACACTGAAATTTTATATCGAATTCAATATAATAATTGAGTCCAAAAAGCTATCTTCTCCATACGATCGAATTAGAAATTGAAACCTTTTCCATTGTGTTAGAAATAGGGTATAACATTATAAATTCCTAGTGGCACGCATCGATAGGTGTCGAGATTTTGAGTTGCGTAATTCGAGACGATCTAAAATTTAAATTTAAATAAAATATTCGACTAAATTCACATCTACATCCTTTCTTTCTTTTCTCCAGCCACCCTACTACCTACAGTGTCTTCTGAAACATGTCGCCTACCTTTTCTAATCACATACAGATCTTTCCCTTCTCCTTCTTTTTGTTCTGCCGAGAAAAGGAAATAAAAGCTTAAAAATTTACGATCACCTTATTATATATCATGAGTGCCCTTTCTCCCCTATTCTCTTCTTTAGTTCAAAAACCGATCGATATGTTCGTATAATAAAATAAAGAAGGGTTCGAAATCAAATCTAAGAGGAGGGGGGGCAGTTCGCAGCTCGATATCGAAGCTAGGGTTGCATCCTCCTCTGTACGCGTGCGCATGTAAGTGCTATGTGGCAATTTCTGGTGGGTTGCACTACGGCGCGTGGGTAGATGCGAGGTGATGTTCGCAGCATCGTGGGGAGACGTGGAACTCGTTGAAGGCGGCCGGAGTTTTGATAGATGGAATTGCGATGTCAAATAAGTGACGAGGCTCGGGTGTCAGAGGTAGGGCATTCGCGATTGCGTGATGTCGCTCAAATTGCAAGTCGTGAGTGGTTTGACAATCGAGCAGGCCAGTCGGTTGCTATGGCATGGGCTTCTTGTTCTGTCTTTTAATTTTTTGGATTTGGATTTTTATTTTAAAAGGAAGTTTACAGTAAAGTAACATTTTATTTTATTTTGTTATTTACTAAAGTTGGAAAGGAAGAATATATATATATGCACATTTTAACTTTACTGTTAAATTTGGGGAAAAAATATATAACTTAAGGTAATTTAATTTTATAACATTTTAATGTAAGGATAAGTAATTTTAAACTTTTAAACTAAAATATTTATCAATTTATCAGAAAGTGAAATTTCGAACTTTATTATGGCAATAAATTTAAATTTAAAAATGAGAATATTTATGGTAGTTTAGAATCATGGCAAGTGCTAATGAATTCGGAAATTTCGTTTATACAAGGTCAAAAATCAAGAAACAAGCCGATTCGGACGGGTTGTAAACAAAATAAAAGGTGAGTTAATCTCACTCATTTGGATTACCATTAAATTTAAATAGTTAAAATTTAAATTATTGGATTAATTGCTTGAACTAATGATTTATTATCAATCTGGATGTGGTATATTATATGATAATATATATTGGAGTGATTGATATTCCGACATTATATAGCGGATGAGACCCTATGCGCCCGCATAATAGTGGATGACCCTTTATACAGCGATATCCCCATCGAAGTGGGATTGGTATTTTTATATTGTTCTAACATCTGTGGATGCAGGGAAACAGGTTGGAGGGATCCAACTGGATTCCTCAAAATATTGGAATCTATTTTTATATTCAGTAGTATAATTAATTTGATAATTTGAAGTTATTGATGGCTTGGTTTGCTGAATAAATTTAGTTATATTCAGATATCAAAATATAAAGATTGGATTTTTTAAGGAAAATAAAAGAGAAAATTTTAAGTAATAAATTTTAAAGGGAATTTAAAACCAAGAAATCGGTTTGAAATCGATTTAGTGTTTTGGAAAGTGTAATTTAAAGGAAAATAAGAAATGGATTTTGTAAACTGGTTTATAAATGAAGTGGAATATTTATCAGTGGATAAATTTGAAAGTATAGATTCTGGTGGAATTTATAAGAAAAGGTGCAATTAATTTGAAAATTAAAGGTGATTTTATTTTTAAAAGCTGGAAGTATATTTTTCCTGGAAAACTAAGTACATTTTTAAAGAAAAGATTTCAAAGTATAAACTAGAAGTTTAAAAAAATTAGAATGTTTCAAAAAAAAATATTATTTTAATTATTTGTAAGAGAAAAATAAATATTTATTTAAGTTAATTATGGTAGTTAATTATTTTTAAAGGTAAATTAGTATTATGATTTTTAGAAAGGAATTTTAACATAAATATTTGATATAATAACTTTATTTTAAAAGGAAATTTTGGATTAAGTTTTACTCAGAAACTCTTATAAAATTTTTAAGTATTATTTTTATTTAAGTAATTTTAATAGCCTTAATGTAAATAATTTAAGCGTATATTTTTGAAAGTGATTATAAGGAGGTGGAAAAAGTGTTTTAAAAATAAAAAGTGGTTTTATTTTTAAAGTGTGGAAAGAAATTTACAGAATTGGGACGTAAATTTAATTGGGATAAATAGTGCAGGATTTATAAAGGATTTTATGGTTTATATCGAAATGGAAGTGTATTTCCCTGTAAAACCAAGTATATTTTCAAAAGAGATTTTATATATATATATATATATATATATATATAAGTTGGAAGTTTAAAGTTATTTAAAATGAATGTTTTAGGAAACAAAATTTATTTAATCATTTTAACATTTTAAGTAAATATTTATTAAGTTAATTATAGAAGTATTTTAAAGGTTTAAGTAGTATTTGATTTAAAAGTTGGTTATTAAATATTTATACTCTACCTAATAGTTTATTTTAAAATTAGTTTTCCTTAAGTTTTACATGAGAAATTATTAGAAAATTACATAACTAGTATTTTAAATAAGGTTTTTAAGTAGTTTTTATTTTAGATGTTTTAAAATATATATTTTTCGATAAAGTGATTTAAATTATTTTAAAACCTAATGTGACGACCCGGAATTTTTAAGCATTTAAAATCAAAATATTTAAATTATTTGAAATATTTAAAAGTTAATTTTGAACTTGAATTTCAAATATAAACATTTATTGGATAATTAATTTTTGAATTCAATTATCGGAAATTGGGTAAATTATTGAATTTGGAGTTTTAAGCCTGTTGAAGATAATTTGAAGGCTTGAAAAATTTATATTGATAATACTGAAGATAATAAAAGTAATAGAATCGAATTTAAAGATGATTGTTTAGTTTTAAAATTATATCGTTTAAATTGAAATTAAAAATAGCTGTCCGAGGCACAGTTTCGGATTTCGACGAAACCAGTTCCATTGGATCCGTAATATTGTTTTATTATCGGATTTCAAATTTCGTAGTAATCGAAATTGTTGTATGACCATACGTTATAAACGCGTTGAAGTTTGCATTGGATTCCGTAGCTAGCTTCATGTATAAAAAAAAAGAGAAGGAAAATCGTGTTACCTTCTTTAAGAAGCTTCTAAGTTTAGTAAATAAAATATAAAGAAGCTATTTACTTTATTCGGAAAAAAACAAAACAAACCGAATACGCAAAAAAAAAAAAAGCGAAAACCAAATAAATCTCGGCCGAGCTTCCTTTCCCTTCCTACCCATTTTCAATCTCGGTTCGTTTATATAAAAAAAGGCAACAAATCAATGGAGGCGGAGAGCACGAGACTAGGGATGGCGACGGCGAAGCGTTGGGTTTGAAGGAGGGGGGAAACACGCGTTCGCGCACGCGATTTGGGGGGGGGGTCTGTTCGAAACTAGGTTGGCGAGTATATGAGGGGAACGCGAGCATCTAGGGCTTCGCGGTTATCTGAGGCAGGTCGCGATCTTGGCGAGTTCGAGCTCGCGAGTGAGGATGGTCGCTATTAGATAATGGAGTGTCGCGATAGGTTCGAGTGGTGGGTTCGCTTGGTGGCGAAACAATCTCGAGTAGGGTAGCTACATGCGTGTGCCGCTGTTGAGCGTTGCAGTGAGGTATAGACAATCTCTTTGTTTTTGAATTATTTATAGTAATAGATAAGATTATTTGTTTACAGTAAAGAAAAAAAATTATATTTTTAGAACTCAAAATAAATATATAAGTACATGCACATTTTTATATGTACTGTAAACAAAAATTTGTATATATGTAGGATTTTGGTAAAAATAGGAATATTATAATATTGAAGAGTTTATTATAAAATTGGATTCTTAAAATCTATATAGAATATTTGAGTTTCAAATTGGAGGAAAAAAAAAATTATTGAGGTAAATTTGTTTAATAAACTTAAAATTTATTTAACTAGTTTAGTTGCTAAAAATAATTTATTAAAAGGGAAATTTGTTTAAAAACAAATTATTAGCTTAATCCAAATTCTTAGTTAATTAAATTAGTAGATGGAAATTTAATTGTTTAATTGATTCGAATATTAATAAAATCCTATAATGCTTATTCAAGGTTAAACATCACGAAAACTAAAGCAATATTGAAGTGGATAGCAAAACAAAAATCAAAGGTAAGTTAATCTCACTCGGTTGAATTATACTTAAAATTTAAATGATTAAATTTAAAATTGATTGGATGGTTGAATTGTTAATGTGATATAGTATGGTATATTTTGGAATGGGCATATATTATCGTGCTAACATCTGTGGAAGCAGGGAAACAGGTTGGAGGGATCCAACTGGATCCCTCAACATTTATTATTTAATATTCTCTGTTACGATTACTTAATATTATATGGTGAATATATTTGAATATTGTATGTTATGATTTGATTGGATATTTGGATATAATGAATTACCGAAATATATCAATTTGATTTTTTGAAAGGAAGTAAAGGATGTAAATTTGTAAACGAAACAATTTTAGAGAATTTAAATAAATTAAGAATGAATTGGAAAGGAATGGAAATGAAATTAAAATACTAATAAATAATGTCGAGTATGGAGGATAAAGGATTTGAATAAGCAGAAATTAATAAATGGTAAACTTAAGTGAAATCAATTAAAAGAATAAAGAATTATTTTAAATTTCAAAGTTTAAATTTATTTAAAGGAATAAGAAGTAATTTGATAAATCAAAAATTGGAATTTTCAGTTAAAAGAATTTTAAATCATAAGTAAGGAATGAAATCTGAAATTAAAGGACTTTGGAATAAATGAAATAAATTGGGAAATCTAAAATTGATATATTTCAGTTAAAAGGTTTAAAATCAAATGGAAAATAATAACATTAATAATAAGTCCATAACTAATAATTTTTGGAATGAATTGAAAAATCAAAGAAACTTATTTCAAATAAAATAAATTGGAAATCAATTTGGGAAAATTGATTTAAGTGAAGGAAGTTGGAATTTTCTCTGGATAGCCAAGCACATGTTTTGAAAAGCAAAGTTTTAAATTTAATTAAATGTTTTAAAGTTGTTTTTAAAGGAAGCAGGTTTTGTAAAATTTATAATTTCTAATATTTAAAATCTAAAGTAAGTTTTTTCTTTTAATCTATTTTAGTAGTAATTATTAAGAAGTAACTAGTATTTGTTTTTAAAAGTAGAAATCTAGTTTTATATTTTATTAAGTAACATTATTTTCAAATGTTTATATAATTTGTATTTTTAGTAGATTATTAAGGTAGTTTTAACTCAAGTGTTTAAAGGTAGATTCCAAAGTAAGTATTTTTGTTTAATCTATTATCGCAATAATTATTTAAAGAATGATTTGGTATTTTGTTTAAAGTATTATTATGAATTATGTATTAAAGTAAATCTTCCTAAATTGAATGTTAAATATATTTTGCAATAAAGTGTTTTTAATTATTTTAAAAATCTAAAGTTTGTACTTGGTGGTTCCAGTGGAAATGGAAATACTCGGAATTTATTCTGAGAAAAGGAAGATAGTTTGAAAACTGCTTCCAAAAGGGTTTGAAAGTGAAAATATATCTTGTAAAGATATTTTGGGATAAATAAATAATTTGAAAAATTATTTATTGTTGGATGGATGTTTGTGAATATTAATTGATAGTTAAATCATCGACTATCAATATTGGACAAATGCGTTGATCCTTTCGAAGAGACCGGGATCGAGATTTATTTCTCAAAAACCACTTCGATCTGGTTTGTACGTTTCGTGTAAACAGTTTTGGATTCGAAGATGGAGCAGTGAAGTGCAAGGGCTAGTCGCTACTAATCCTGAGGATATTTCCAAAGTGATTGTAGTAGGAGTAATGCCTTCGGTTCCGTTCGAACCCGGAACGGACTTGTATGGATGAATGCTTGCGAAACATCGTCAGGTGGACGATGGGCATTCTAAGGAATATGTTCTAAAAGGTAACGCTTAGCCTCAAGCCTCATCAAATGGGAATGACTGAAAATCAGGGGTTATGCAGCAAGGCTAGGTGGGTAGCACCCAAGCAGGGTGAGGTCATTCCAGTCCAGATGTCCCTTTTTTATTTCGGCTTAGTGGGCGGTTGCTGATCCCAACCGTGGGGTGATCTCACTCGGGATTATCCAGTAAGGGATAGTCCCGGCCTTGTGTTGTAGGGGAGCGGGCGTACTCCTCGGTACGGTGATCTAGGCCCCGTACTGTGACAGGTGGTACCCCAGTGCCTAGTCATTAGTTGGAAATCCATTCTCCCTACGAGCCTTGTACGAGTTTTGTTTGTATTACCCACTCTGTGGCTGGTAGCTGGAATTTAATGAATGTAACAATTTCGGCTATTTTATAAGTACTTGTATATAGACCCTATTATAATATCAGAGGATTTCTATAAAAATTGTTTTAGCTATCGTAAGATAAAAACCCGACATGTTTATTTATGGCGTGGTCTTACAAGATGCTTTTGTTTTCAAAGGATTTTTGAAACTTTAATAATCAATTGGGTGTGGTTTTCTCATGCTGGTAATCCAGACTGACTCGGGTATTATTTAACTATAATGCTCGGGTCACACCGAGTATTATAGAATACAGGATATGATGTTGTAGAGCTCAGGAGACGAGCAGGATGACGATACGTACTCCCGTACTTGTTTATATATATATATATTCCGCTGTGTTGAGTTGATGTGTATTCAGTTGTATATTATTGATGTTGAGCTACGATTGATGTACTCTGATGATGTAAAATATGTAAGCAGATATATTTGATTTTGAGTAAAGATCATATATTATCTATTATATTTTATTCCGCTGCGATGGTTAGATTCTCTTGTTGTTTTCTATTTTTCTTCTTCTACCTCTTCTTCTTTAACCCAAACGGTTCTTATTTCTGTACGACTTGAGTCGATTTAGATAGAATAGTGTTGACTCAAGGGGTACGGATTTGCGGGTTGTTACAGTTGGTATCAGAGCTTAGGTTGGTGATAACCTTGGCTCTGGTGGGAATTACTCATTTAAATTAGAGTCCGTAGTACTCTAGAATGAGTTTGAACGTATTTATAGATATGAGCGCGTATTTGTTAGTGAATATAAATTGTTTTAATATTGTGTTGATTGATTTATTGAGTGGCATGTGAACCTTCGTCGACACAGTCTGCGCAACTGTATCGAAGGGGTTTCTAAACACTTGAATAGAACAATCGACGCGGTATTTTTTTAAATATAGGTAAATGAAATAATTTTACCCAAAAATATATTTTCGATATAAAGAAAGTTTTTGTAAACTATTTAGCTAATATATGGTTGTTTGGATGTTAGAAATGATAATATTAAAGTATTATCATTGTTAAGTGAAAATTTAACTAGAAATTGAAAATATAACCAACGTTTGAAGGAATAAATTCATTATAAAATGAAATGTATAAATATGAATTATAAATGTAATTTATGATTTGAAATGCAATCAAATGGAAATTTATATAAGCATAAACTATACAAATGCATTATAGTAAAATTTGAATTTAAAATAGAATTTGAAACTTTAAAACCCCGGAAATTTTGGAAGTATTTTGAAGATAAATTGTAGCATTGTTGTTTTTGGGGTATTTCTGAAAGGAAATTGTTTCAAATAAATTTTGGAAAGAGATATAGCATTGAATTCACTTCAGTAACTAGAAAATAACTTCGGTGATGACTGCAGCATCATTGATGTTCATTTTCGAGTTTCTAAGTGACAGATTGCTGCCAAAAATTTATTCGTTCAGAAAAGCTAGTTGTTTTTGAAATTTCAAAGGAAATTTGTTGGGAATAAAAGCCAAGATTGGTTTAAAGTTTTTGAGAAATGAGATTTGAGATGTTGGAGATTTCAAGATGATTCTAAACCAAAGCCGGGTGTTTAAAAATCCTGATGAGATAGTTGTAAGCTTATAAATTGAGATGATTTTAAATCATGAAGGAAGTATAAGCTTTGAATAATGGAATTTAAATTTAAAAGGATAAAATGAGGTTAACTTGGATTGGAAAATAAAAACTTAACTGGATTGAAATTAATTAATTAATTAGGCTGAAAAATAATATCCAGTCGTTTTTCGAATTAAGTTGAAATCGAATTGAGTTAAATAAAACTGAGTTAAAATAAAATTGAGTTGGAATAAGAATTCAATTGAATTATTGAATGGAATTAAATTCTTACCTGGATAAATGGAAATTAAAATTGGTCAAGGATTGGATTGAAGTAAATAAATTAAAAATCCATAGGAATAAAATATGCTTGGGTTATAAATAAGCATAAGGCTTGAGGTAAAAATAAAAGAATAATATATTCAAGCCTACGAGGAATGGAATTGTGTAAATAATAAGTTGTGACTTATTAAATTTGAAAAGTGAGATACAAAACTCCAAAATAAATATTATTGATGAATTGGAGAATAAAATAAAAATCAAAACTTGAATTATAAATTAAATTGAATTACGAAAATTAAATGTAGTGATATTTGGGATTAAAATTCAAGAGTTGGATTATAGATAAGGGAAGAACTAATTGATAATAAATTAGTTAATGAAATGTGTAAATGAAATTCAAGGTAGTTAAATAGATGTAACATCCCCGAAAATTTATTAAGTTTAATTTGGCAATTAAATTTATTTTTGGAAATAAATTGAGAATATTATTTGTAAATGTACCAAAGTATAAAATTCAAAATAAAATGTATTAAAAATAAAATTTAAATTTAAAAGCTTAAGATTAATAAAAAGATAATGATAGTTGTTTCTAAAATTTTTTATTTTATTAATTTTTGGAAGTGGCAATAAAAGAGAAAAAATTAGTGTACTCATTTTTAAAATATTTTTTTTAAGTCAAATTCCCTTAAATAAATAAATGTAACTATTGTTAATATAAAAATCAAAGTATTTAAAGGTCATTCTTTTCTTTTTATAAAATATTTTTTAGTACAAAACAAAAAAAAAATGTAAGAATGTAAATTGTATAAATATATTAGTGTATAAACATGTTGAACAAACAAAAAAAATTTAATACAAGAGATTAATGGGAATATAATTTTTGTTTGTGTAAATAGAGAAAAAGTACATTTATTTATAAAATAGATATGATATAAAAAATTTATAAAAAAAAAACCTTTGTCTTGTGAAATTACAAATGTAAATATACATAAGGAAGTAAAGAGATACACTTGCACATGGGTTTGGAGTAAGATAATTAACAAGATCTAGAGATTTTGATATTTTTGTACAAATGGCATTCAACATTATTATTTAAATAAAATAATAAGATAAAAAAATTACAAAAACTCTTCATTTTCCCATATGCAATCATATTAAACATCTCACAAAATCTGAACAAATCAGTAATCAAAGATTTGGCATTTCAATCTAAACACCAAAGGAATGTATACAATTCAAATTTAAGTTCAGTTCGAAAACAAAGCAAAAGAAAAAAAAAAGAAATCTGGAAAACAATCTAAAGATTTAAGCAATGCAAAGGGATTCAAAATCAAATCTGGAACAAAATCTGTCTATACAGATTTGAGCAAAACAACATGAACTTGTGAGAGAATAATGCTAAGTGATCAACTCAATAAATCAAGAACTGGGAATCAGAGATAAAACAGTTGAAGCAAACATTCAAAAGGCCAAAATCAATTCAGTTTGAAGTCTGAAGCAATTCAACATGGGATAGCTTCAGTTTTGTCAAGTGCAGTGTATCTCTAAAACAAATTCAAAGGCAAGTAAGTTTTTTTTTTTAAAATGAATTTGAGTTTAATGGTGAAATCAGTAATTCAAACAAGATTTAAACAATCATGTTTAATTAGTTAACAAAAAGGAATTCAAAGTAAGTGAAAAAGGAAAAAGACCTGAAGTCTGCAGCTGGGAAAATAGAACAAGTTGGAAGCTTTAAACAAAATCCAAAGTTCTTTGCAGTGGTGACTTCAAGCTTTAAAGAAAAAAAAAAAAGAAAAAAAATATAGTTCAGGCTCAAAGGAAATTCTCCTCTGTCCTTCAAAAACAGGTGAGCAAATCCTTCACCCTCTTTTATATGATGCATATATTAAACTCTGTTGTTAGTTACTTCCCTGTTTCCATGCTTGTGAGCAAAACTTTCACCTCTGTTTTTTTTATGTTTTGATGCTTGTGAGCAACTTGAAAACTTTCTCTTTGAATCTGATATTCATGAACTTGTGAATTGCTTTGTGATGCTTGTTTGTTGATTTTGGAAGGCTGCATGTGTTTGTTTGAACAAGTATATTGTTTTTGGGTTGCAGTTTTGAAAACATGAGAAAAGAACATATATCTTCTTATTTTAAAAACAAATTCAAGCCTGAGTACTGAAAATAGGGGCATGATATTATAAGGTCATTCCTAAGATAAACTCAGAAGAAGATACTTAGTGATTAAACAAAGTAGGGTGTAACAGGGAGAACAAAATGCCCAAACTTAATTAAAACTAAAAAAAAGAAAACCAATCTGGTCTCTGTTCATCTTGGAATCCAGGTGAACAAATTTATTTTATTTTTAAGACCAGAGATTCTTTGTTTTATTACCTGTGAGTAATCTCATTTTTAAGAATTAAATACAAATATGGGTTGCATGCTAATAAAAATGAGAAAAATGAATGTGTGTGACATGAATAGCTGCTGTATACATGACCATGTATGGTTCTCTGCACATCTCTCAGTTGCTAGGCAAATTTAAATTCAAAAACCCTTTGATTTGTTTAAGGTTAAGATTTAAATTAAACTTGCCTGTTTAAATTAGAACTTCAGTTTAAAATTCTATATAAGTTGAAAAAATATAGGAATATCACTGGAATGTATGTACTGAAGATAAATAAAAAAAATTAGTGAAATCTCAAGTATAATAATTTGAAGTTTCAGGATTATAGATCCAATCTCCATACAAAACAATGATTTTTCCAAGAAAAATTATGATTTTAAATGCTATATTCCAAGAGCACTTCTATTTTGACTGTATCATACATTTTGGGGTATTTCGATCTCCACAATCGATTGGAGATGTCGTGATCGCTTCTGGAGGTGGAGGAGACATCAAGGACGAGGGGAAAAATATTAGATTGTGTTGCAATTCGTTTTTGTAATTGCGATTTTGATTTGAATTTTTGAACCCTAGTTTTACTGGGTTTGACAAAATTCAACCTATCGGCTAATGTAATTGATCGAGTTGCACGGGATTTCGCTCAGTTGAAGCTTGGACGTGGTTGAAGTCATCACCGGAGTCTCAGGGGTCACGGTGGTCGGAGGGGCGGATGCGAGGCGATGACAGGTTTTGAAGGGGGACTTGGTTTCATTTCCAGGTTTTGGCATTGGGTATCATTCTTGATTCCTGATGATGGTAGCACCAGTTGATGATTTAGTTGAGTAGCTGCATGGGTTGCTGATGTGCCAGTGAGGTGATCGGAGGCCGGAGGGGGTTCTGGTGGTGGTGCACGTGCACATGGTATTGGGTTGTATCAGTGTTTGATTGAAGCAGAGGGAAAAATATTTTAAGTTTTCTTCTAGAGTCGATTTCGTGAGTGACTCGAAGTTCTTAGGTGTCTGACTCGAAGTAAAGTAACATCTGACTCGAAGTAAATTAAAAAAAAAAATAATAACATTTTTTCTGGTTTAAAACAGAAACCTGTTCTGTTCTTAAAATATCAAAGCAAGTTTCAAAAATGTAAATTAGAAATTTAAACTAAGTTTGAACCTGAGATTGAATCTGAATTTAGGAAGTTTGAAATCTAAATTTGAAATAATTTAAATTTTGAAGTTAGAGTTGGGTTGAAACAACTTTTAGGCATAAAAGAATATTGGTTTCAAATATTAAATCTGGAAGTTTAGATTTATAAATATAGGCTTTAAAACAAGTTGAATCTGAAATCTAAAATCTGAACTAAGTTTTTGAACCTGAAATTAAATATGGATTCAACAGTTAAATCTAGGTTTTGAAATCATTTGAATTTTTAAATCTTAGTTTCGGTTTTTAAATAAAAACACAAAAAACTTGTTTCTTAATTTAAATGTAAAGTTTATAATGCAAGTTGAATATAAACTGAGTTTGAAAAATCTAAAGTTGAATAAGAATTCAAATTTGTTTGTCTGAGATTTGAAATAATTCATATTTTCAAATTTAAATTAGATTTTAAAAAGTGTAAAAGCATATATGTGTTTTGAAATTGAATTGGAAGTTTAAAATTTTAAATCAGAAATTTAAAAGTGAGTTTAAATCTGGAATTAAACTTTTATTTCAGTTTTTAAAATAAGTTTGAATTTAAATTGAATTGATATTTAAAACCTTTAAAACCAATTTTTGTTAAGCATGTGTTTCTTTTAAAATATGAGATAAAGGTTTTTGAATTGTATTAAAACCTTGTTTAAGCTAATTTTTATCTTAAGTTTAAAATGAAACTTAAAAGTGAAATTTAAATTCTTTAATTAAGTAAGAAATATTTATCTAAAAGATAAATAAAATTCAATGATTGGGTTCATTAATTTTTTAAAATAATTAAGTGGGATAATTAACTATTTAGTTAATTAGGAATATGGATGATTGATTAAATAATTAACAATTTTAATTAAGTCTTGAGATTAATTAATTAAGGCCCATTTATAAAAGTGATTAAGATTTTATTAATTACAACTAAGGATTAATTAATTAAGATAATTAATTAAGGAAGTGATTAGTTAATGAAGGTGGTTAAGACTCAATCAATTAAAATTAATCATTGATTAAAATTACTAACAAAGGTAATTATGTGAGTAATAAAATTTTAACCACACGGGCTATTCATCTTAATTAAAGATGTTTGATTGTTATTGATGTTGTGTGATGGATTGATATATTTGATATGTGATGCGATGCTATGTGACGTTTTGTGCTAAGCTGTTATTTCTATGATGTATATATAGTTGTGCAAACCCTGACCCGTAGAACGACATTTGAATTTCGATGCGACAGGGAGTCGGATTCCATTTAGTTATCCGAAACCCACATCGAATCGTAATAATTGAATCTGTGATATTTGATGATGTTGCACTATTGTGTAAAACCCCTGGACCACACTCATACACACACAAGTATGGGTTGCACGTGGAAATTTGTTAAGTCACAGATTTTGAAATTGTTTTTTTTAAATTTTAACCTTTTGAATCCAAAATAGTTTTGGAATTGAAGCTTTTGAAAATGGGTATTTTGAATAACTTGATTGAGTTTGAAATTTAAATAATTTAATTTAAATTTGAATTCAATATTTGAGATTGAATTCTATAATGTGGAAACTAAGGTTTAAAAGGTTATTCAACTTATAAATGGATTTATATGGTTTTTAAACCAATTTAAAAGGTGATATTTTGGAATTTAAAATTAACCCAAGTTTCAAATTATAGAATTGGATTTTGGAAACGAAAACTGTTGTTTTCAAATAATAGAAGCTTTCATATAAGAAATGGATTTCTAATGTGTGTTAAAAAGGGATTCAAGTTTTGAAAATGGAAAATGGTTTTTCCGAGTTATTAATTAATCTTTGGAACGTGTTTTGAAAGCTGTAAATTAAATCTTTAATTTAAAGATTTATTGGGTTAATCAAATTGAAATGGAAGTTGTTTTTTTGAAATCTATGAATAGATCTTTGTGAAACTAGGTGAAACTTTGTGAATAAATCTTTTTGGTTTAAAGATTTAGAATGGTATTTTGTTTAACCATTGAAAGAAAAGTTTTGGATTTTTATAAATTGTGACTTAACTAAAATCCCATACCCATACGTTTTAAAATATGGCGCTCATTATTCGGTTTAGCCGGGAGAGGACCTTGTGTCATATAGCCCATTCCGAATAGTGATACGACGTTATGGATAGCAATTGAAGACCGGTGGTGAAGACCGGTTATTTCCGAAAACGAAAGGATAACTCGTCGATTGTCTCTGCACTGGCCGATCCCCGGTATAGAGATCTCCATATGTGATGGGAAGTCCGGACGTGATTAGGGATTATCCGGATTTGCAAGGGCTTCTTCGGAAGTGCCTTCGGTTCTGTTCGAACCCGGAACAGACTTGTATGGTTGTATGTCCGACATTACACTTTGAGATATTAACTGATCTCTATCAAATACATTTCTGCTTGGTGGCGGAGAATTTATTCTCTTAGCTTAACACCCTTCTTTGAGACGTACGAGCTCAGAGGTTATGTAGTTGATATTTATCAGTGACATATTCCCAATTTGGTAATGTGACATGCTGAGTGCTGCTGTGTGATGATCATTGGTTGATTGTTTGTGATATGATCATTTGTTAATCATTTATCCTTGTGATCTTTGCTTTGGTCATCTGTGGACCCAAAGCATGGCTTTGTTGCACAAAGCGTAGCTTTGTGGACGAGACTTCATCAGGACCTCACTCCCCGGAAATGGTCGAAACAGGAATATGCGGCAAGGTTATGAGGGTCGCGCCCTTTAGGGTATGTCATTCCCTTCTGGAAAAGGGTGGTATCATGGTATGGAGCCCAGATACTTACTCATGTGGACACACTATATTATTACGGTGTGATGTTGTTGTTGGAGAGCTCTCGGATAAAGGTCCCAAAGGACCGGGGGATGGCATATTCGTGTAGTAGTTACCTAGTTATAGAGGTAACCCGGCCTTGTGTTGGCAGAGATCTAACCGTAACGTTAGTTCTCGGGGCGTCCCGCCAGAGGCGTTCCCATGTGGCAATAGGAAGTTCCTTAGCCTGACCATTTGTTGGAAATCCATTCTTCAATTACGTGCCATGTACGGTTTTAGTTGTAGAACCTGCCATTTAACATGGCAGCTATAGTAGGCATAATATCATGGTACCTATGCTGGCTAGGATTTATATTATACTTTCGAAAGATTTTCCACTATGCACTAGTAATAATATCAAAGAATTTTTCTCGTAGTAAGCATGTTTGACTATCATAAGGAGAAATCTCCCCCATGTGTGCGTTTGCATTGTGTGTGTGCCGGGAGGCCTTATGGTAGTTTCATTTTCCAAAAAGCATTGCGGATTTCAAATTTAAAATCTCTTGTTTGTTTTTAAAAGACCAAATGTTTTTGTTTGCTCATACCAGTCCCATGACTGACCTGGAGTTTATTATTCCTTTTCTAAACTCTGGGTGCCCACTATTTTCCCACACGGGCAGTCTAGAGTTTGGATTTTCAGATAATCTATAGTAGGTGTAGATTCGATAGCTTTCAGCCTTAGGATTTGGCAATCGCATTTTGGATCGAGTTGTTTCTCTTCATCTTGATTTGGAGTTCGAGCTATTTCTGGATTGGTGCTTTGGAGATGGAGATTGCTGATACTGGAGTTCTTTCTTGAAGACTATTTTGGAGATTTGTTCCGCTGCTAGTGTTATTATTATATTTCCGCTGCTATTCTTTGTATCTCTGATAATGTTGATATCTATTGTACCATTCTGTTGTATCATTCATGTTGTATCAGTTATTGTATCAAATGTTGTATATTGATATATGCTATTCATTTCTTCCGCTGTGTTATTTACTTAATGTGTTATAAGCTCCGGCGCGACTCGAATTTCAACGTTTGAATCTCCGGCATTCAAGTACGGTGGAGTACGGATGTCGATTTTCCAACGCTGGAATTTGGATCGTGACATTTTGGTATCAGAGCTGATGGTTAAAACCATAGCTCAGGAGTATAACAGATTAAGTAGCTCATTAGAGATAGGGTGAAGTATACCCTAGAATGAGTATATCCCTAAGATATCCGTTCGAATGCCTCAGTAAATTCTCTTACTATTCACTGATAGTGAGTATGAGTGCGAGACGACAACGAGATAGTGGACAGGGAAATACCACTACAAATGGTCAATACCCTGAAATAGCGGAAACAACATTTCTCTATCAATCTCCTTTGATTCGATTTCGAATTCTTTTGATTGTTTCGTAGCTGCTCCAGAAAGAAGTTTCGGTGTGATGATGGCCCTACGAATCGTTGTAGAAAATTCTTACTTCGTATCTACATCGAATTCTTATCAGCTTTTCGATCTAAACTCTAATGAATTTGAGAATTTAAATTTGAATAAATGGGAAATTTTAAATTAAGTTAAAACGGTTAACTAATATGAAGATTTGATCCATCTATCTATTCTCTGGGATCCAACATATTCTACGAACGATTAGTTATCTCTTCGAACTAATCAATGCCCTTACATATTCGTAGACAGGTGAACCTAAATATCTTGTGTAATATTGTATGAGTTTGTTCTCATATTATCGATATTCTGATTTGGTAAACCAAATACAGAATAAATATCTCGATTATGATCTGATCAATCATTTCTTTATCTATTATCTATTCTTTCTCGTCTTCCTTGCAATTTCGAGGACGAAATTCTTTTAAGGGGGGAAATCTGTAACATCCCCGAAAATTTATTAAGTTTAATTTGGCAATTAAATTTATTTTTGGAAATAAATTGAGAATATTATTTGTAAATGTACCAAAGTATAAAATTCAAAATAAAATGTATTAAAAATAAAATTTAAATTTAAAAGCTTAAGATTAATAAAAAGATAATGATAGTTGTTTCTAAAATTTTTAATTTTATTAATTTTTGGAAGTGGCAATAAAAGAGAAAAAATTAGTGTACTCATTTTTAAAATATTTTTTTTTTAAGTCAAATTCCCTTAAATAAATAAATGTAACTATTGTTAATATAAAAATCAAAGTATTTAAAGGTCATTCTTTTCTTTTTATAAAATATTTTTTAGTACAAAACAAAAAAAAAATGTAAGAATGTAAATTGTATAAATATATTAGTGTATAAACATGTTGAACAAACAAAAAAAATTTAATACAAGAGATTAATGGGAATATAATTTTTGTTTGTGTAAATAGAGAAAAAGTACATTTATTTATAAAATAGATATGATATAAAAAATTTATAAAAAAAAAACCTTTGTCTTGTGAAATTACAAATGTAAATATACATAAGGAAGTAAAGAGATACACTTGCACATGGGTTTGGAGTAAGATAATTAACAAGATCTAGAGATTTTGATATTTTTGTACAAATGGCATTCAACATTATTATTTAAATAAAATAATAAGATAAAAAAATTACAAAAACTCTTCATTTTCCCATATGCAATCATATTAAACATCTCACAAAATCTGAACAAATCAGTAATCAAAGATTTGGCATTTCAATCTAAACACCAAAGGAATGTATACAATTCAAATTTAAGTTCAGTTCGAAAACAAAGCAAAAGAAAAAAAAAAGAAATCTGGAAAACAATCTAAAGATTTAAGCAATGCAAAGGGATTCAAAATCAAATCTGGAACAAAATCTGTCTATACAGATTTGAGCAAAACAACATGAACTTGTGAGAGAATAATGCTAAGTGATCAACTCAATAAATCAAGAACTGGGAATCAGAGATAAAACAGTTGAAGCAAACATTCAAAAGGCCAAAATCAATTCAGTTTGAAGTCTGAAGCAATTCAACATGGGATAGCTTCAGTTTTGTCAAGTGCAGTGTATCTCTAAAACAAATTCAAAGGCAAGTAAGTTTTTTTTTTTAAAATGAATTTGAGTTTAATGGTGAAATCAGTAATTCAAACAAGATTTAAACAATCATGTTTAATTAGTTAACAAAAAGGAATTCAAAGTAAGTGAAAAAGGAAAAAGACCTGAAGTCTGCAGCTGGGAAAATAGAACAAGTTGGAAGCTTTAAACAAAATCCAAAGTTCTTTGCAGTGGTGACTTCAAGCTTTAAAGAAAAAAAAAAGAAAAAAAATATAGTTCAGGCTCAAAGGAAATTCTCCTCTGTCCTTCAAAAACAGGTGAGCAAATCCTTCACCCTCTTTTATATGATGCATATATTAAACTCTGTTGTTAGTTACTTCCCTGTTTCCATGCTTGTGAGCAAAACTTTCACCTCTGTTTTTTTTATGTTTTGATGCTTGTGAGCAACTTGAAAACTTTCTCTTTGAATCTGATATTCATGAACTTGTGAATTGCTTTGTGATGCTTGTTTGTTGATTTTGGAAGGCTGCATGTGTTTGTTTGAACAAGTATATTGTTTTTGGGTTGCAGTTTTGAAAACATGAGAAAAGAACATATATCTTCTTATTTTAAAAACAAATTCAAGCCTGAGTACTGAAAATAGGGGCATGATATTATAAGGTCATTCCTAAGATAAACTCAGAAGAAGATACTTAGTGATTAAACAAAGTAGGGTGTAACAGGGAGAACAAAATGCCCAAACTTAATTAAAACTAAAAAAAAGAAAACCAATCTGGTCTCTGTTCATCTTGGAATCCAGGTGAACAAATTTATTTTATTTTTAAGACCAGAGATTCTTTGTTTTATTACCTGTGAGTAATCTCATTTTTAAGAATTAAATACAAATATGGGTTGCATGCTAATAAAAATGAGAAAAATGAATGTGTGTGACATGAATAGCTGCTGTATACATGACCATGTATGGTTCTCTGCACATCTCTCAGTTGCTAGGCAAATTTAAATTCAAAAACCCTTTGATTTGTTTAAGGTTAAGATTTAAATTAAACTTGCCTGTTTAAATTAGAACTTCAGTTTAAAATTCTATATAAGTTGAAAAAATATAGGAATATCACTGGAATGTATGTACTGAAGATAAATAAAAAAAATTAGTGAAATCTCAAGTATAATAATTTGAAGTTTCAGGATTATAGATCCAATCTCCATACAAAACAATGATTTTTCCAAGAAAAATTATGATTTTAAATGCTATATTCCAAGAGCACTTCTATTTTGACTGTATCATACATTTTGGGGTATTTCGATCTCCACAATCGATTGGAGATGTCGTGATCGCTTCTGGAGGTGGAGGAGACATCAAGGACGAGGGGAAAAATATTAGATTGTGTTGCAATTCGTTTTTGTAATTGCGATTTTGATTTGAATTTTTGAACCCTAGTTTTACTGGGTTTGACAAAATTCAACCTATCGGCTAATGTAATTGATCGAGTTGCATGGGGTTTCGCTCAGTTGAAGCTTGGACGTGGTTGAAGTCATCACCGGAGTCTCAGGGGTCACGGTGGTCGGAGGGGCGGATGCGAGGCGATGACAGGTTTTGAAGGGGGACTTGGTTTCATTTCCAGGTTTTGGCATTGGGTATCATTCTTGATTCCTGATGATGGTAGCACCAGTTGATGATTTAGTTGAGTAGCTGCATGGGTTGCTGATGTGCCAGTGAGGTGATCGGAGGCCGGAGGGGGTTCTGGTGGTGGTGCACGTGCACATGGTATTGGGTTGTATCAGTGTTTGATTGAAGCAGAGGGAAAAATATTTTAAGTTTTCTTCTAGAGTCGATTTCGTGAGTGACTCGAAGTTCTTAGGTGTCTGACTCGAAGTAAAGTAACATCTGACTCGAAGTAAATTAAAAAAAAAAAAAATAACATTTTTTCTGGTTTAAAACAGAAACCTGTTCTGTTCTTAAAATATCAAAGCAAGTTTCAAAAATGTAAATTAGAAATTTAAACTAAGTTTGAACCTGAGATTGAATCTGAATTTAGGAAGTTTGAAATCTAAATTTGAAATAATTTAAATTTTGAAGTTAGAGTTGGGTTGAAACAACTTTTAGGCATAAAAGAATATTGGTTTCAAATATTAAATCTGGAAGTTTAGATTTATAAATATAGGCTTTAAAACAAGTTGAATCTGAAATCTAAAATCTGAACTAAGTTTTTGAACCTGAAATTAAATATGGATTCAACAGTTAAATCTAGGTTTTGAAATCATTTGAATTTTTAAATCTTAGTTTCGGTTTTTAAATAAAAACACAAAAAACTTGTTTCTTAATTTAAATGTAAAGTTTATAATGCAAGTTGAATATAAACTGAGTTTGAAAAATCTAAAGTTGAATAAGAATTCAAATTTGTTTGTCTGAGATTTGAAATAATTCATATTTTCAAATTTAAATTAGATTTTAAAAAGTGTAAAAGCATATATGTGTTTTGAAATTGAATTGGAAGTTTAAAATTTTAAATCAGAAATTTAAAAGTGAGTTTAAATCTGGAATTAAACTTTTATTTCAGTTTTTAAAATAAGTTTGAATTTAAATTGAATTGATATTTAAAACCTTTAAAACCAATTTTTGTTAAGCATGTGTTTCTTTTAAAATATGAGATAAAGGTTTTTGAATTGTATTAAAACCTTGTTTAAGCTAATTTTTATCTTAAGTTTAAAATGAAACTTAAAAGTGAAATTTAAATTCTTTAATTAAGTAAGAAATATTTATCTAAAAGATAAATAAAATTCAATGATTGGGTTCATTAATTTTTTAAAATAATTAAGTGGGATAATTAACTATTTAGTTAATTAGGAATATGGATGATTGATTAAATAATTAACAATTTTAATTAAGTCTTGAGATTAATTAATTAAGGCCCATTTATAAAAGTGATTAAGATTTTATTAATTACAACTAAGGATTAATTAATTAAGATAATTAATTAAGGAAGTGATTAGTTAATGAAGGTGGTTAAGACTCAATCAATTAAAATTAATCATTGATTAAAATTACTAACAAAGGTAATTATGTGAGTAATAAAATTTTAACCACACGGGCTATTCATCTTAATTAAAGATGTTTGATTGTTATTGATGTTGTGTGATGGATTGATATATTTGATATGTGATGCGATGCTATGTGACGTTTTGTGCTAAGCTGTTATTTCTATGATGTATATATAGTTGTGCAAACCCTGACCCGTAGAACGACATTTGAATTTCGATGCGACAGGGAGTCGGATTCCATTTAGTTATCCGAAACCCACATCGAATCGTAATAATTGAATCTGTGATATTTGATGATGTTGCACTATTGTGTAAAACCCCTGGACCACACTCATACACACACAAGTATGGGTTGCACGTGGAAATTTGTTAAGTCACAGATTTTGAAATTGTTTTTTTTAAATTTTAACCTTTTGAATCCAAAATAGTTTTGGAATTGAAGCTTTTGAAAATGGGTATTTTGAATAACTTGATTGAGTTTGAAATTTAAATAATTTAATTTAAATTTGAATTCAATATTTGAGATTGAATTCTATAATGTGGAAACTAAGGTTTAAAAGGTTATTCAACTTATAAATGGATTTATATGGTTTTTAAACCAATTTAAAAGGTGATATTTTGGAATTTAAAATTAACCCAAGTTTCAAATTATAGAATTGGATTTTGGAAACGAAAACTGTTGTTTTCAAATAATAGAAGCTTTCATATAAGAAATGGATTTCTAATGTGTGTTAAAAAGGGATTCAAGTTTTGAAAATGGAAAATGGTTTTTCCGAGTTATTAATTAATCTTTGGAACGTGTTTTGAAAGCTGTAAATTAAATCTTTAATTTAAAGATTTATTGGGTTAATCAAATTGAAATGGAAGTTGTTTTTTTGAAATCTATGAATAGATCTTTGTGAAACTAGGTGAAACTTTGTGAATAAATCTTTTTGGTTTAAAGATTTAGAATGGTATTTTGTTTAACCATTGAAAGAAAAGTTTTGGATTTTTATAAATTGTGACTTAACTAAAATCCCATACCCATACGTTTTAAAATATGGCGCTCATTATTCGGTTTAGCCGGGAGAGGACCTTGTGTCATATAGCCCATTCCGAATAGTGATACGACGTTATGGATAGCAATTGAAGACCGGTGGTGAAGACCGGTTATTTCCGAAAACGAAAGGATAACTCGTCGATTGTCTCTGCACTGGCCGATCCCCGGTATAGAGATCTCCATATGTGATGGGAAGTCCGGACGTGATTAGGGATTATCCGGATTTGCAAGGGCTTCTTCGGAAGTGCCTTCGGTTCTGTTCGAACCCGGAACAGACTTGTATGGTTGTATGTCCGACATTACACTTTGAGATATTAACTGATCTCTATCAAATACATTTCTGCTTGGTGGCGGAGAATTTATTCTCTTAGCTTAACACCCTTCTTTGAGACGTACGAGCTCAGAGGTTATGTAGTTGATATTTATCAGTGACATATTCCCAATTTGGTAATGTGACATGCTGAGTGCTGCTGTGTGATGATCATTGGTTGATTGTTTGTGATATGATCATTTGTTAATCATTTATCCTTGTGATCTTTGCTTTGGTCATCTGTGGACCCAAAGCATGGCTTTGTTGCACAAAGCGTAGCTTTGTGGACGAGACTTCATCAGGACCTCACTCCCCGGAAATGGTCGAAACAGGAATATGCGGCAAGGTTATGAGGGTCGCGCCCTTTAGGGTATGTCATTCCCTTCTGGAAAAGGGTGGTATCATGGTATGGAGCCCAGATACTTACTCATGTGGACACACTATATTATTACGGTGTGATGTTGTTGTTGGAGAGCTCTCGGATAAAGGTCCCAAAGGACCGGGGGATGGCATATTCGTGTAGTAGTTACCTAGTTATAGAGGTAACCCGGCCTTGTGTTGGCAGAGATCTAACCGTAACGTTAGTTCTCGGGGCGTCCCGCCAGAGGCGTTCCCATGTGGCAATAGGAAGTTCCTTAGCCTGACCATTTGTTGGAAATCCATTCTTCAATTACGTGCCATGTACGGTTTTAGTTGTAGAACCTGCCATTTAACATGGCAGCTATAGTAGGCATAATATCATGGTACCTATGCTGGCTAGGATTTATATTATACTTTCGAAAGATTTTCCACTATGCACTAGTAATAATATCAAAGAATTTTTCTCGTAGTAAGCATGTTTGACTATCATAAGGAGAAATCTCCCCCATGTGTGCGTTTGCATTGTGTGTGTGCCGGGAGGCCTTATGGTAGTTTCATTTTCCAAAAAGCATTGCGGATTTCAAATTTAAAATCTCTTGTTTGTTTTTAAAAGACCAAATGTTTTTGTTTGCTCATACCAGTCCCATGACTGACCTGGAGTTTATTATTCCTTTTCTAAACTCTGGGTGCCCACTATTTTCCCACACGGGCAGTCTAGAGTTTGGATTTTCAGATAATCTATAGTAGGTGTAGATTCGATAGCTTTCAGCCTTAGGATTTGGCAATCGCATTTTGGATCGAGTTGTTTCTCTTCATCTTGATTTGGAGTTCGAGCTATTTCTGGATTGGTGCTTTGGAGATGGAGATTGCTGATACTGGAGTTCTTTCTTGAAGACTATTTTGGAGATTTGTTCCGCTGCTAGTGTTATTATTATATTTCCGCTGCTATTCTTTGTATCTCTGATAATGTTGATATCTATTGTACCATTCTGTTGTATCATTCATGTTGTATCAGTTATTGTATCAAATGTTGTATATTGATATATGCTATTCATTTCTTCCGCTGTGTTATTTACTTAATGTGTTATAAGCTCCGGCGCGACTCGAATTTCAACGTTTGAATCTCCGGCATTCAAGTACGGTGGAGTACGGATGTCGATTTTCCAACGCTGGAATTTGGATCGTGACAATAGAAGCTGAATTGTAAGCTAATAATGAAGATTGGAAATAAAACTCAAGTTATAAATCAAATTCGACTTGGGTCGATAGTGAAGAAAATGTAATTAAATTGTGGTTAATAAATTGGGTGGTAAATTGAAAATTAATAGTGGATTCAAAACTTGAGTTATAAATTTAAAATTTAGCTTGAAGTGTTAACAAATTAAATATAGTTGGGAATGTATCAAATAAAAATGTAAATGGATTAAAATAGCAACGGTTTGAATGTTTTTTTAAAATCCAAATAAGTGAAGATAACTTGGAAAATAACCAGGTAATAAATTGAATGAGCTGAATCGAGAAAGTTAAAATGTATAATAATTTATTAAATAAATTTGTAGTTTGAAATGGGATTGGATTAAAATAGAATCAAGTTAAATTGAAAAGAGAACTTCGTTTGCAAAATGAGAATGAGCTTAAGTGTTAAATTTGAATAAAGTGAAGAAAATTGACTTAAGCTAAATGAATGAAGGAGAGTTGAATTGAATTCAACTTAAACAAAGTTTAATAATATTGGATTGGTTTTAAATCAAGTGAAAGTAAATTTTTAATCGAAATAAAAATTCGGTGAGTGCCGATAATATTTAGTGTTAAGAAAATTCTTAAATAAATAATTGTAAACCATTTAAATTGTTACGGAATTGAAATAATTAGAGACAATAAGGAAATGGAATGTTTTTAAGTTAATAGAATGGATTTAAATGAATGCGGATAAGAAATGAAACGCTATTGAATAGATCGTGAATAAAGTTGAAATAATTATTGAATGAAATAGCTTAGATTGTCTTTGAGCTAAATAAAATGGTTTGGGATGAACAAATATGGAATGAAATGTAAATAAATGGATTGTAAATGAAATTTAAACAGAATGTGTCGAGCTAAATAAATGATTGTGAGTAGATTAAAATAAAAAGGAAATTTAATTGGTAATGAAGATGAACCTAAGTTGTTACTGGTTTTGAATGAACTGGTTTGGTTAATAAAATGAAACGCAAGTGAATGGGTTCAAATTTAAAATGCAATGAAAATGAGAATATATGGATTGTGAATAAATTTAGAAATGGAATAGAAGTAAGTATAAATTGAGTTTAAATCCATTTAAATTGGTTATAAAACATAAATACTTATTTATTCACATAAATTTTGTCGAATTGCATAGAATAAATGGTCATTTGATATGAATGGAAGTAATTAAAATTCTATGAATTGATAGAAGTAAAATGAATTGAATTTGAAAGCAATTAAATTAAATATGAGTTCAGTTTGCTTAAAATGAATTAAATGTAAGCTATTGAGTTTCAAACCATTCAAATTGATGAAGTTGTATACGAATGGATTGAAAACCATTCAAATTGAATGAAAATGGTTATAAATTAATTGGAACAGTGGAATTAGTATGAAAACTATATAAACTGCATAAGGAAAAATATTTGGTGTGAATTTCTTTTAGAATTCATATGTTTTAACTATTGCAAATAAGTGATATGTTGTTAAACTTCTTATATTTGACACTTACATGTTTAAATTGAGTAAGTACAGGTACCTGGGAGCCGTGTGGCTGGATTTGGTTGTGCTATTTACTTAAATAATAAGCTACTTGCTTAAAATGCTAAATAAGGTACGCCTACGCAATAAAAATAGGAAATATGAACTGTTTTTCTTTTTTCCGACCGGGTGGGTCGATGTATGTATATTTATATCTTTTGTCAAATTGCAAAAGCTCCTCCGTACAAAGGAGACTCTGCCAAAAAAATTCAGAAATTTTGGGAGTTTGAAAATTTTTGGAAAATTTTGTTAACGACAAAACGGTTTCGAATTGAAAATTGAAATAAGTTAGTCAATGAAACTAATTTAAAATAATGACATGGATTAGTTATAAATGAAAAATAAAATTCAATATTTAAAGTTAAAGATAAATTGAATTCGTATGGAAATGAAATAATCAATGTGGATAGAAATGGATATAAACTAAAGTGGTAAGACGAAAATGAATATAAGAAACATATAAATTGCTTATGTTAACTTAAGAAGGAATGATGAATTCTTAAATGGAAGATTGATACTACAAATATAATCTAAGATAATATTGGAATGAATAGATATTGGCATTTTGTGAGAAAGTCGATAAAATGTTTTTGGAATACTGTGATTGGATATTATTGTCTAGTAGAATATGCAGGTAATATAAAGGGAAAAGGAGAATTGGATTTGATTTCAATAGATAAATTTGAAATGCTCGACAAAAAGGTATGTGTTTAAATTTCTATGAAATTTGATTGGGATTTTGGATTGAGCCACTTGGCCTTTTGTTTTCTTTTTGGATTTGGGAGGCCGTAGAGCCATTTTGTAGTTGTACCGAGTCAGCCGTGCAAAGGAGACGCTGGCAAAAATTCTCGAAATTTAGAGAGTTAGAAAATTTTTGAGAAAATTTGATAATTCAAAATTCAGTTTTAAACTTAAACTTGAATAATAGAGCAAATATGGTTGTTTGCAAACTCGGGAAAGGTTTGGAAAGTTAATAAGAATAATAATGGGTCTTCTATAAGAAGATAGTTGGTGAGATGTTGAATTGTTAAAAACTGTTTGATTTTAGGGAACGGGTATTGGACCATTCTTCCTAATTGGTAATTTCGGGGACGAAGGGAGAGGAATGTGACGACCCAGAATTTTTAAGCATTTAAAATCGAAATATTTGAATTATTTGAAATATTTAAAAGTTAATTTTGAACTTGAATTTCAAATATAAACATTTATTGGATAATTAATTTTTGAATTCAATTATTGAAAATTGGGTAAATTATTGAATTTGGAGTTTTAAGCCTGTTAAAGATAATTTGAAGGCTTGAAAAATTTATATTGATAATACTGAAGATAATAAAAGTAATAGAATCGAATTTAAAGACGATTATTTAGTTTTAAAATTATATCGTTTAAATTGAAATTAAAAATAGCCATCCGAGGCACAGTCTCGGATTTCGACGAAATCAGTTCCATTGGATCCATAATATTGTTTTATTATCGGATTTCAAATTTCGTAGTAATCGGAATTGTTGTATGACCATACGTTATATAAACGCGTTGAAGTTTGCATTGGATTCCGTAGCTAGCTTCACGTATAAAAACAAAAAAAAAAGAGAGAAGGAAAATCGTGTTACCTTCTTTAAGAAGCTTCTAAGTTTAGTAAATAAAATATAAAGAAGCTACTTCCTTCATTCAAAAAAAAAAAACAAAACAAACCGAATACGCAAAAAATAAAATAAAAGGGAAAACCAAATAGATCTCTGCCGAGCTTCCTTTCCCTTCCTACCCTTTTTCAATCTCGGTTCGTTTATATAAAAAAAAGTCAACAAATCAATGGAGGCGGAGAGCACGAGACCAGGGAGGGCGACAGCGAAGCGTTGGGTTTGAAGGAGGGGGGAAACACGCGTTCGAGCGAGCGATTTGGGGGGGGGGGGGTCTGTTCGAAACTAGGTTGGCGAGTATATGAGGGGAACGCGAGCATCTAGGGCTTCACGGTTATCTAAGGCCAGTCGCGATCTTGACGAGTTCGAGCTCGCGAGTGAGGATGGTCGCTGTAGATAGTGGAGTGTCGCGATAGGTTCGAGTGGTGGGTTCGCTTGGTGGCGGAACAAGCTCGAGGAGGGAAGCTACATGCGTGTGCCGCTGTTGAGCGTTGCAGTGAGGAATAGACAATCTCTTTGTTTTTGAATTATTTATAGTAATAGGTAAGGTTATTTGTTTACAGTAAAGAAAAAAATATTTTTAGAATTCAAAATAAATATATAAGTACATCCACATTTTTATATATACTGTTAACAGAAATTTGTATATATGTAGGATTTTGGTAAAAATAGGAATATTATAATATTGAAGAGTTTATTATAAAATTGGATTCTTAAAACCTATATAGAATATTTGAGTTTCAAATTGAAAAAATATATATATATATATATTATTGAGGTAAATTTGTTTAATAAACTTAAAATTTATTTAATTAGTTTAGTTGCTAAAAATAATTTATTAAAAGGGAAATTTGTTTAAAATCAAATTATTAGCTTAATCCAAATTCTTAGTTAATTAAATTAGTAGATGGAAATTTAATTGTTTAATTGATTCGAATAATAATAAAATCCTATAATGCTTATTCAAGGTTAAACATCAGGAAAACTAAAGCAATATTGAAGTGGATAACAAAACAAAAATCAAAGGTGAGTTAATCTCACTCGGTTGAATTATACTTTAAATTTAAATGATTAAATTTAAATAATTGATTGGATGGTTGAATTGTTAATGTGATATAGTATGGTATATTTTGGAATGGGCATATATTATCGTGCTAACATATATGGATGCAGGGAAACTAGTTGGAGGGATCCAACTGGATCCCTCAACATTTATTATTTAATATTCTCTGTTACGATTACTTGATATTATATGGTGAATATATTGGAATATTGAATGTTATGATTTGATTGGATATTTGGGTATAATGAATTACCGAAATATATAAATTTGATTTTTTGAAAGGAAGTAAAGGACGTAAAATTGTAAACGAAACAATTTTAAAGAATCTAAATAAATTAAGAATGAATTGGAAAGGAGTGGAAATGAAATTAAAATACTAATAAATAATGTCGAGTATGGAGGATAAAGGAATTTAATAAGCAGAAATTAATAAATGGTAAACTTAAGTGAAATCAATTAAAAGAATAAAGAATTATTTCAAATTTCAAAGTTTAAATTTATTTAAAGGAATAAGAAGTAATTTGAGAAATCAAAAATTGGAATTTTCAGTTAAAAGAACTTTAAATCATAAGTAAGGAATGAAATATGAAATTAAAGGACTATGGAATAAATGAAATAAATTGGGAAATCTGAAACTGGTATATTTTAGTTAAAAGGTTTAAAATCAAACGGAAAATAATAACATTAATAATAAGTCCATAACTAATGAATTTTGGAATGAATTGAGAAATCAAAGAAACTTATTTCAAATAAAATAAAATGGAAATCAATTCGGGAAAATTGATTTAAGTGAAGGAAGTTGGAATTTTCTCTGGATAGCCAAGCACATGTTTTGAAAAGCAAAGTTTTAAATATAAATTAAATGTTTTAAAGTTGTTTTTAAAGGAAGCAGGTTTTGTAAAATTTATTATTTCTAATATTTAAAATCTAAAGTAAGTATTTTCTTTTAATCTATTTTAGTAGTAATTATTAAGAAATAACTAGTATTTTTTTAAAATTAGAAATCTAGTTTTATATTTTATTAAGTAACATTATTTTCAAATGTTTATATAATTTGTATTTTTAGTAGATTATTAAGGTAGTTTTAACTTAAGTGTTTAAAGGTAGATTCCAAAGTAAGTATTTTTGTTTAATCTATTATCGCAATAATTATTTAAAGAATGATTTGGTATTTTGTTTAAAGTATTATTATAAATTATGCATTAAAGTAAATCTTCCTAAATTGAATGTTAAATATATTTTGCAATAAAGTGTTTTTAATTATTTTAAAAATCTAAAGTTTGTGCTTGGTGGTTCCGGTGGAAATGGAAATACTCGGAATTTATTCTGAGAAAAGGAAGATAGTTTGAAAACTACTTCCAAAAGGGTTTGAAAGTGAAAATATATCTTGTAAATATATTTTGGGATAAATAAATAATTTGAAAAATTATTTATTGTTGGATGGATGTTTGTGAATATTAATTGATAGTTAAATCACCGACTATCAATATTGGACAAATGCGTTGATCGTTTCGAAGAGACCGGGATCGAGATTTATTTCTCGAAACCCACTTCGATCCGGTTTGTACGTTTCGTATAAACAGTTTTGGATTCGAAGATGGAGCAGTGAAGTGCAAGGGCTAGTCGCTACTAATCCTGAGGATATTTCCAAAATGGATGTAGTAGGAGTAGTGCCTTCGGTTCCGTTCGAACCCGGAACGGACTTGTATGGATGAATGCTTGCGAAACATCGTCAGGTGGACGATGGGCATTCTAGCGAATATGTTCTAAAAGGTAACGCTTATCCTCAAGCCTCATTAAATGGGAATGACTGAAAATCAGGGATTATGCAGCAAGGCTAGGTGGGTAGCACCCAAGCAGGGTGAGGTCATTCCAGTCTAGATGTCCCTTTTTTATTTCGGCTTAGTGGGCGGTTGCTGATCCCAACCGTGGGGTGATCTCACTCGGGATTATCCAGTAAGGGATAGTCCCGGCCTTGTGTTGCAAGGGAGCGGGCGTACTCCTCGGTACGGTGATCTAGGCCCCGTACTGTGACAGGTGGTACCCCAGTGCCTAGTCATTAGTTGGAAATCCATTCTCCCTACGAGCCTTGTACAAGTTTTGTTTGTATTACCCACTCTGTGGCTAGTAGCTGGAATTTAATGAATGTAACAATTTCGGCTATTTTATAAGTACTTGTATATAGACCCTATTATAATATCAGAGGATTTCTATAAAAAAAATTTAGCTATCGTAAGGTAAAAACCCGACATGTTTATTTGTGGCGTGGTCTTACGAGATGCTTTTGTTTTCAAAGGATTTTTGAAACTTTAATAATCAATTGGGTGTGGTTTTCTCACGCTGGTAATCCAGACTGACTCGGGTATTATTTAACTGCAATACTCGGGTTAGACCGAGTATTATAGAATACAGGATATGATGATGTGGAGCTTAGGAGACGAGCATGATGACGATACGTACTCCTATACTTGTTTATATATGTATTCCGCTGTGTTGAGTTGATGTGTATTCAGTTGTATGTTATTGATGTTGAGCTGTGATTGATGTATTCTGATGATGTAAAATATGTAAGCAGATATATTTGATTTTGAGTAAAGATCATATATTATCATTATATTTTATTCCGCTGCGATGGTTAGATTCTGTTGTTGTTTTCTATTTTTCTTCTTCTACCTCTTCTTCTTTAACCCAAACGGTTCGTATTTTTGTAACTTGAGTCAATTTAGACAGAATAGTGTTGACTCAAGCGGTACGGATTTGCGGGTTGTTACACCTAAAGTACTAAGACTTGGTGATTTTCAGTGGAAATAAAAAAATTGGGTGGAAATTTATTCCGTGAGAGAAACAGTGATTTCAAAACTATTTTCAAAGGGTTGAAGTGTAGAAAATATCTTACGAAGATATTTTGAAATATAATTTGGGAAATTATTAAGGCCTGATGGTTGTTTGTGGATGTTATATGATAGTTAAATAACCGACTATCAATATTGGCCAATGCGTTGATCGTTTCAAAGAGACTGGGATCGGGATTAATTTCTCGAAAACCACTTCGATCTGGTTTGAACGTTTTCGTGAGGAAGACAAGAGCTTGGAGTCAGATGTAGCAATGAAGTGTAAGGGCTAATCGCTACTAATCCCGAGGGTGATTCCAAAATGGATGCAGTATCGGTTCCGTTCGAACTGGGAACAAACTTGTATGGATGAATGCTATCAGAACATCGTCAGGAGGACGATGAGCATTCTTAGTGAGATGTGTTCCAAAATGGTAATGCAAAGCCTCGAGCCTCATCAACCGAGAATGGCTAAAACAGAAGAGGTGCAGCAAGGCTAAGTGGCTAGCAACAAATTAAGGTAAGGTCATCCCTGTCTAGATGTCCTTTTTATTCGGCTGTGTGTGCGGTTGCTAATCCCAACTGCGGGGTGATCTTATTCGGACTATCCAGTAAGGGGTAGCTCCGACCTTGTGTTACAGGAGATCAGGGTGGATCCTCGGTACTCTGATCTAGACCAGGTACTGTTACGGGCGGTACCCCAGTAGCCCTGCCATTGTATGGAATCCAATCTCCAATAAGCTCCTTTGCGGTTTTGATTGTGCCCAACTATTTCTGGAACGTGAGATGCAAGTATTTCACCTAGATTATATTTTACTTTCTATAGACACTATTATAGTATTAGACGAATTTGATAAAAATGTTATGGTTATCATAAGGTAAAAATATGACATGTTTATTTGTGGCGTGGTCTTATGAGATACATTTGATTTCAAAGGATTTTGAAAACTTTAATAATCCAATTGAGTGTGTTTTCTCAAGCTGGTTTTCCAAACTTACTCGGGTGTTATTTCACTATAATGCTTGTGTCAGACCGAGTATTATAGGATACATGAAGGGATGCTGTGGAGCTTCAAAGACGAGATGGATGGAGAGACGTATCGCACGTACTTCATATATATTCTAATGTGCAGTATAAGCTGTATAGACTGCTTTTGGGTGAGGACAAGTTGTTACAACTGTCCAGTATTTGGTTGTTATTTGTATGTACTTTGATGATGTAATGTATTATTCAGTTATAGTTTCTTTTGTATAAAAACCTATTGTTATCTATTATATATTATTCCACTGCGAATGTGACATTCTAATAGTGTTTTGTTTTTCTCTTCTTCTATCTCCTTCTTCTTTCCTTTACGGTATGGTATTTTGGCATTCGATTGTTCGGCATTTGATACGATGGACATATTGATGTCGTTTTTCGGGCGTTGGAAAATCGGGTTATGACATTTCAACTAACTTTAGGATGTGAAAGGAACAAAATTAGCTAATGCCTTTAAAACTTAAGTTGAAGAATTATTTTTTAGCTTTCCACAACAATTTTTGGATTACAAAATATGGATCACAGCTCAATTTATGGTAAATTTTCTAAGGATAAGTATAGCAGATTATACGTATATATATACTACACATACTAGCAAGTAAACTTATATATATTTACAAATTGATATTAAATTAAGTCTAAAAGCATTGAGTTGAAAGGTAATGCACCTACTATATAATAATATATGTGCAAGATAAGAAGTATGTACGAGTTAGGCAACATAGCAAAAATTATGTGTGTAAGCATTATTATTTTGCTTTGTAAAGTAAATTATATAATAAAAGTATGAAGTGATGTCAAATCAAAGTTACTTAAATGTGTTCAACATGTTGAAAAAAAATACAAGAATGCTTTGTAATAAAAACATACACATGCAAATTTCAAGATTCATGTGTCCCTTTTCAAAGCTAGGCTATTAATTCTAACATGCACAGGTAATGTATGTACATTTGTAAAGTTAGAAAGTACAAGCAAGTAACCATATATATATATATATATATATATATATATATATATATATATATATATATATAATTTTACAAAGTGATGTCATACCAAAACAGAAATGCTTTGTTTGTTTAAGTAAATCCATTCTACCCTTTAGATGTACAGGCAAGTAAGCTTGTATATATATAATTACAAAGTGATATTAAGTAAAAGTAAAAGTATGTACAATGGTAGTTTAAGTTTCAGAGCAACAGGCTGGTGACATATATATACACACACGCGCACACACACACACACACACACATATATGCATATATATATATATATGTATGTATGTATGTATGTATGTATGTATATAGAAGGTGATATTAAATCAAGCTATTTATATATTTTTACTAGATATTTAAAAGATGCCAGGTTGATTACAAAATAAAACATGTACCATGTGAAAAACAAACAAGCCAAGTTGCTAAAAGATTTCCAAGTTTCATAGAAAGACTATAAATAAAGCAGGTTATTCCTATTTAAAGTTAGCCTAGCAAAAGGATGTTAGGCTATGAACTAGAAGCATGTAAAAAAATTGAAATTTACATATATATTTTATATATAAGTATGTATAGCCACAGGAATAACGGACGAACAAGATTAAGCTATATATATATCTGTGTGTGTGTGTGTGTGTGTGTGCATGTATGTATATTAAAAAGATGCAGGCACTAGCAAAGCTAGCAAGTTAAGCTCCTAAATAAAAGCATGTACAAAATCAAGGCAAGGATAGGGACTAAAATGGAAGCAAGAATGCTGGCTAGTATAATCATATTTTAATGCAAATGACAAGTGTACTTATATAAATGCAGGTCCAAGTCAATTACCAAAAATATGTACAAGTAGTATATTTCAAGTCGCATAGAAAAGAAAAGTGAAAGCATGGTTTTACAAATAGAAAAGCATAAGCATGTTTCATAAATTGAAAGTACACTGTACAACCTATCAATGCATCCCTAAATTTTTGAATTTCATGATCAAGATGGCCATATATTTTCAAATTACTCAAGGTAAGTCGAGGAATCTGTAATAACCCGGATTTCTGGACATCTGAAATTTGGATTAGAATATTGAAATTCAAAGGATAGACATATATTTGTGGGTGAATTAAAAGCATTGATTTGGATTCAATGTATTAAATTTTCAAAGGGTATATTAAACTAGTATAATTATTATTTCTTAGTGTGGAAGTGTATTTTATCATTTTCTTTTTAAAATACATGTAAATAAAGTGAAAGTTTAAAACATTTAATATTAAGACATATATTTGAGTTGATTGGATTTTTAATTGAATTTGAAATTTAATTTGAATTTGAATATTTAAATAAAAGTTTAAAGGATAGTTATTTATATCTTAAATCATACTTTGGTTTAAGGTGTATTTGCATGATTTTACTTAGAATATAAGACTGTTTTATATTAAAAAAAAATTTAAAAAAAAGAGAGTGATTTATATAAATTAAAATGTATTTATAAATTGGATAATTAATTATAAAAGCTTTATTAAATATAAATTTTTTTTGCATGAAAACTACTTGTGTTAACTTGTGAACATCTCTAATAACATGTGTTAATAAGTTAAGGGTGTTTAGTGACAAGTGTCACATTTGTTTTATATTTTTTTTTATTAATTTTAATAAATCAAAAATTTAATCCATAAAATTACTTCATCTTCTCATCTCTTTTCTAAAAGCAAAGAAAAGGTGAGTAATAGGCAAACCTGAATTTTATCAACTTCCACTTTTCAAACAAAAACTCAAGCTCATTTCAAAATTTCCAAATCTACAAGAGAGGAAAAAAATATATACACCAAAGCCTGTAAATCAAATTCCAGTAAAAATTTAAATCAAGAATTCAAAGCAAGGAAGCAATTTCAGTCAGGGATTTCCAGTTTAGGGTCTGCAGTTTAAACTTTTACAAATTTCTAAATTTTCAGTCTCTGCTTAAAATCAAGTGTCAGGTGAGTAAACATATATTTTTTTTAAAAAGCTAAAGCTTCTTATTTATTTGTTGCATATGGTAGATTTGAGCAGTGATAATGATTGTATGGTATGCGTAGGTATTTTAAAATTTGAATATAGTCTAAACTTCTCTGTGTATAAGGTGAATATGTCTGTGTATATTTATGTTTTTGGTCTTGTTGTCATTGTTCTTTTTAACAGACTCAAGAAGTAACAAAAATCCATACCTTTTTATCCCAATAAATTCAAGCTATAATCTTTACACAAAAATGATTTTAACAAGGTAGTATCATTTTTAAAAATAATTCGTAGTGGAATCATTTAGCTAATATTTCGAAAAATTAGTTTTTACAGTAAAACCTGTTAAATCGAGAAAATTTGAGCAACTCAATTTCTGAATTGGATTATAGAATTAGACTAGTGATAGAAAATGATGAATTTAGGTACCAAAATCATAATTTTTAGTTTGATAATTTTTGAGAAATCAGAGATGAGGAGTTTTTGGGGGTTTTGCCAATTCACGGCAAACGTCGTGGTGAACGACGTGGAAATTTTGGTCGAAGAAGGCTGAAAGGTGGATGGAGATGGGAAAAATATTGTTGGATTTTATTTTAGGTCATGGTGACCGGAATTGGATGATCTAGGGTTTTGCTGCTTGTTTGGGATGGTCGTATGTTCGAAGCAATGGAGACGTCTAAGGGGATTCAGAGGCGATCGTGAGGTGGGAAGACTGTTCGTCAGAGTGTAGTGTTGCTTCTGATTGGAAGGTGCATGTTTCGGTGGTCGGAGGTGTTGACAGCAATTGTCAGGACCCGATTCTTCGTCTTCCGAAAATTCAACATCGATACTCACTTTATCGACTGCCGAGTAATCGAACGACGGAAAACCGAACACTGAGGGTTTTAAGAAAGAAGAAAAGAAGAAAAAGAGAGTGGAGAACATAGAACAGAACAGAAAACAACATCAGAATCTCACAATTCGCAGCGGAACAACATATAATAATAAATGAATAATCTTTAAACAAAGAACTCTATATCAGTTATTACATTTTATTACATTTCATTTCATCATATCATCAGAGTATACAACAACAACAAACAGTGCAGCGGAAAAAGGAATACTATATAACTAGTAATACGCCATGCCATCTAGCTTGCCTCCAGCAACTCCAGAATATCCAGAATATCCTGATAAACCTAACTCTTAACTGCCCGTGTGGAAATTGGTGGGCACCCAGAGTTTAGGAAGGAAAACAATAAACTCCGAGTCAGTCATGTGACTGGTGTGAGAACTCAAAACAGTTTATTTATCTTTAAAAATCAAAAATAGAGGAATATTTTTATTTCAATTCGCAATGCTTTTAAAAATGAGACTACCATAAGACCTCCCGCCACACACACAATGCAAACGCAGACTTGGGGAAGATTTCTTCTTATGTTAGTCAAAGATGCTTGATACGCATTAAAATCAAATCAATTTTGATATTATTATTAGTGCATAGTGTAGAAGATATTTATTTCGAAAGTAGAATATAAATCTTAGCCAGCATAGGTACCATTATAGTATGCTTACTATAGCTACCATATTAAATGGCAGGTTCTACAACTAAAACCGTACAAGTCACGTATTGTTTCTTTGGATTTCCAACGAATGATCAGGCCAAGGAACTTCCCATTGCCACATGAGAATGCCTCTGGATGGACATCCCCGAGAACCAAACCGGATCTCTACCAACACAAGGCCGGGTTACCCCTAACTGAGTAACAACTGACCGAATATGCCATCCCCCGGTCCTTTGGGACCTTTTCACCGAGCACTCGCAATCAATTCACACAATCATAACAAAGTGTTTTCAACATGAGTAAGTATCTGGGCTCCATACCATGATACCACCCTTTTCCAGAAGGAAATGCACACATCCTAAAGGGCGCTACCCCTCATAACCTTGCTGCTTCTTTCCTGTTTTGACCATTCACGGGGTGTGAGGCTCGACGAAGTCACGTCCACAAAAACATACTTTATACAAAAGCCGTGCTTTGGGTCAACAAATGATCATAGAAATCATCACCAAGATAGACGATCAAATAAATGATCCTATCACAAATAATCAACACAATGATCATTTACAGCAACACTCAGCATGTCACATTACCAAATTGGGAATATATCGCTGATAACATTCAACTACATAACCTCTAAGCTCGTACGTCTCAGAGAAGGGTGTTAAGCTAAAAGAATAAATTCTCCGCCACCAACAGAAATATATTTGAATGAAATCTGCTTTATATCTCAATTTGTAACGTCAGACATACAATCCATACAAGTCTGTTCCGGGCTCGAACAAAACCGAAGGCACTTCTTACGAAGCCCTTGCAAATCCGGGTATTCACAATCCCGATCGAATTTCCCATCACTTAAGGAATCTCTATACCAGGAGCTACCCAGTGCAGAGACAATCGATAGGTCATCCTATCGCTTTCGCAAATACTCGGTCTTCAACACCGATCTTCAATGCAATTCACAACGACGTATCATATATTTGGAATGGGTTATACGACCCCATGGTCCTTTCCCGGTTAACTCGAATAGTGAGCGCTTATTCAAAAATAAGTGTGGCATTCACATTCAATCAAATCACATCTAATACCCATTCAAAGGGAAATATTGATAGTCGGCTATTGAACTATCAATTGATATGCACACATCACCAGTTTCCAAATAATTTTCCAAATTATTTATTTTCCAAAATATCTTTACTAGATATATAACTTCACATTTCAAAAATAAATCAATATTTATTTTTAAACAAATTTCACTTCCTTTTATAAATTCCATAGTGAATTTATATTTTCACAATATCCATGCATACATGATTTCAATTATTCATTTCAATTTATCTTCAAAAAAGATAAATTCTCAAAGTATTCACTTTATATTGGAAAAACATTTCCATACTTATTTATTTATAAGTAATTCACAAATTTTATTTATTTTCAACACTTAGAAAATATTCAATATACTTAAATCGAGATTAAGTATATATTTCATTCTTTAAGGAAATCATTCTCTTAACATATTTATTTGGGCCAAAATGAATGTTGCATAAAACATCGTTACGACAACCCAAAATCACTAGTATAGGGATTCGAAATAAATATATAAATCCCAATACTATACAAAACATTTCCTTTTAGAAATCATTTACTATAACAACAGTGTTATAGTCCATTATTTCCTTTTATTTCTCGAAAACGTCTATTTCAACAATAAATGTTGAAATCTATGGTTTCGAATCTCAACACATTTTAAAACATCGTTAGATCGTTTTAATTCAATTCAGAACATCACATTCTAAACAATTTCTTTAACATATTATTCACTATTCAAAAACGTGAATATACTACGTTAACAAATTTCATCCTTTTATTCATTTTATTTTAAAGGATTATTCACTGTTTAAAACATGAATATAATTCCATTAACAAATTACAACTATTCCTTATCAAAATAAGTCGTTGCGGATTTATAAAACAATGTTTATAAATTCTATTTCTATTTATTTTATAACATCTCCTTTTATAAATTCCTTTATCAACCTATTCGATTTATAACTCAATTGTAAAACAAAGGTTCATATTATAAGTCAAATACTTATAAACGATTATTTTACAAAATCGTTTCTTTGAACTTCATAATTATAAATCTTATAACTTATAAGATTCAATTATTCATCCAAATATATTCTTTAATAATTTCACAAAATTTATAAATCTTACTATTTATAAATTTCATTTATAACTTCACCATTTATAATTTTATAAATTCCATTCATTTACAAAATTCATTTCCACTCCATTCAAACACTTATAAAAACTCGTTTTATAATGTCAATATTTCAATTTATAAATATCCATTTATAAATCCTTTATAAAATCAATTTATACTATTATTTTAAAACGTCTTTAATCTCCTTTATTATTTCACCGTTCTCTTGATTTATAAAATAATTAAATTTTATAAATCCTATATTTAAACTTTTCACAATAAATTCAAATTTCCCAAATTAAACTATTTTATAAAATCATTAGCATCATATTCTCAAAAATCAGTTTTTAACTATATTTCTCAAAAATCATAATTTTTATAACATTAAAAATTATACGTTTATTTATTTTAAAATGAATCAATTCCAAAAATATTTTATAACGTATACTTTCAAAAAATCACTTTGAAATCAATTTAAAATTCCAAATTTGGTCCAATGATGCTACACACCAAATAGTCAATCACGACAACAACGATATCATATATCGATATGATAATCCATCAAATATCAAAATATCTGAAATCTAATAAATACTGTTGAGGAATCCAGTTGGATCCCTCCAACCTGTTTTCCTGCATCACAAACATTAGCACAATACCAATTTCGCTCCAGTACGAAATTATCGCGGTATATGGGATTTAAATATTATCCGCTTAATAGACGGCGCAATAGGGTCTCATCCGCTAAACAAAAAATGCGGGAAATCAATAACTCCAATATATACATATGCCAATATATATATATTGCTACTATATATAATACCAATTTCACTGTTTATGAAATATTCGCGGTATATGTTTTTATTAAATAACATCCGCTTACTAACGGCGTATAATGTCTATTTTAACAATCAATAGATATCAATCATCATTCAAACATGCATTCAAATATTTTAAATCTAACTATTTAAAATAAAATCGAAACTGATTCGATTGAGTGAGAAATTCTCACCTTGATTTTATTTCCGTTTTAGCGATTTATTTCGAATAAAATTAAACGGACGTTTAATTTTACCCAAAATTCTCACTAACTCCAAACGACTCCAATCCAATTTCATCGCGTAGTGCTCGTCCATACGATTCCAACGCAACTAGTTTCGCGCGTTTTCGACCTCGTATGAAAAAGATATGAATTTTTGAAGTTACACGAGTTTTTATATAAATAATTACAACATATAATTTACTTTTTATAAACCTAAATCAATCTTGGCCTTAGGATCCTTCATCATGCAATCACCACCGCACTTTGCTTTCTTCCTCATCACGTTCAAACTCCAGGAAGGAGCACGCACGTCCAACCCATATAGCATTAACTAGGGTTTCACCTTACGCCACCTACGCTCGACGAAACTTCATCACGTCACCACCACGTCGAAGCTCATCACGTGCTCTGTGTTCGGCCATCACCTGGTGGAGCTCGGCCATCCCCCCACCTCGAACCACGTGCACGAACCGGCCCCCTTCATACAACAATTGCCGTCAATCCACAACTCCAAACACGATCTCCACCGTTGATATTAAAGATCTCATCGAGCTCTTCAATCTTCTAGTTGGAAGATTCTTGAATCGTTGCACGGATTTGAAGATTTGGAGGGAGGAAGTTGGGAGTTTTCTGGCCGTTCATGTATGTGGAGGCGGCTGTGCTGTTATGAAACTAGGGTTTTGTTTTTTTTTCTTTTATTTTTTTAGAATGGTGGCTATTTATAAGAAAACGAACGACACTATTCATCCCGGAAATTCCGAACTCCGATTTACGCGCCGTAACCAGCGTTTCTAGGGTTTACCCCGCGTTCCGGACACAATGGAACAGGTTTCGGAAGCTAGTTCGGACATCTGTGCGAGTTATGGCTATAAACGTTCAATTTAATTTAAACCGATTTAAATCGATTTCTAGGCGTTTTAATTCGTATCGGACAAACGGTAAATCCAATTGACACGAAATTTGAAACCTTACAATAATATCACATTACGGATCCGATGAAACTGGTTTCGTCGAAATCCGAGACTTTTTGAAAAATGGCTATTTTAACTCGCCAAATTAATATTAAAAATAAATCGATGCGTTTCGAGCTGCCACGATCAAACGATAACTCCGATTGACACGAAATTTGAAATCCGATAATAACTAACTATTACGGATCCAATGGAACTGGTTTCGTTCAATTCTGAGACTGTTCAAAAATTGACTATTTTCACTAGTCGATTTAAATATTAAAATATTCAATTTTCACAAATTAACTTTTAATTCAATTTTAAAAGTTCTAAAATATCGTTCTAACTCCCATATGATAAAATAAAATTTTACAAATCATTTTTAATCATATTTAACCCAATTTTCAATTATTCCCATAATTTAACATATTAAATTATCGATTTAATAATCCAATTAAATCCAATAATTCAAATAAAAATTTATTTGACTTAAAAATTCACTTATTAATATTTAAAATTAATTAAATACTCAAATTTTAATTTCTAAAAATTCTGGGTCGTTACAGCAATGGTTTTTCCGATCATGTTCATGCTCCAGTTTTGATCGAGTTACTCGATTTTGCTTGGACATTGATTTCTTTATTCTGATTGATCGAGAGGTTTGTTGAAGTCATTTGTAGATTTGTGAGGGCCGGAGCGTTGGTCAGCGACATGCGAGTTCGTCATGCAAGTGCACGGGGTTCGTTCGTGCACGATGATGTTTGTTGGTTTGGGAAAGAAGCTTTGCTCGGGTCGAACTCGAGACGTTTTATGTGCTGGGCTCGAGGTTGTTAATTCTCTGGGATTTCATATCTTTGCTCGGTGATTTGGGGTTTTATCTTAGGTTAGTTACATCATCAATTTGTATTTTAGTGTTTAGGTTCAGGGGTCTAAAGGAAGTAAAAGAATAGATAGACTTAAAGTCTTAAAGTTAAAATAAGCTTAGCTTTCAAAGAACTGTATTAAATTTTAAAGTTTAAATGTTTAAGTTAGTAACTTTATTTTGTTTTACAGGTAATTATTTTAATTACCAATGTTTTTTTTGAAGTTAAGGAGTAATTAAAAGGTTTGATTAATCAATATAATAAAATTAAATTAATATGACTAATTTAAATTAATTAATTAGTTTAATTTATTAAAGATAAACACTTAGTGATTGATTAAGTAAAATAACTCAAGGTAATTAATGAAGTATAATTACTTAGTGTAAGAAATAAATGCGTAATCATAGAACGTAATTAATTAAAGGAAATTACTTAGTGGTGGTAATTAAAGATTAATTACTTGGTGTCATTAATCAAGGGTTAATATAATTAAGGAGTTAATTAAGCTAAGTAATTACAGGATGGTTAATTACCGATTATGATTTATTAAAGTTAGTATGTGGCTAATTAAAGATTAATTATTTAATTAATTAGAAGGATATTTATTAATGAAGTAATTAAGGGATTGATTAATTTTGGTTAATTAATCGATGAAGTAATTATAGAAAAATTAATTAATGTAATTAATTAAGAATTAATGTAATTAATTATAGTTAGTTAACTAATAGGAATAAGTAGGGGTTAATTACTATAATTGTTTGAGAATAATTAATTTTTGTAATTAATAGTATGATTACTTAAGGTAATTAATGAGGCGTAATTACCTAGTTGAAGTAATTAGTGGATAATTATTGGATGTAATAAATTAAAGGAAATTGCTGGTTGTTGAAGTAATTAAAGGATAATTACTTGGTGGAAGAAATTAAGTGATAATTTCTCAGTATAATTAAAGGCTTAATCAATATAATTAATCAAGGAAATGGTTTAATTGATGGGGTAATTAAGAAAAGTTAATTTATAATTGTGATTAATCAAGGTTGATTAAGTTAAAGGTTAATTATTCGATGAAATTAAAGAATAATCAACTAATGAAAGTAATTAGGGGATCATTAATATAATTTTTGGAAGTGATAAATCTTGCTTATGAATGATTGAATGATGATAAGTGCTTTGGATTGGTTGATATCTCTGATATGAATTACTTTGTGATAATGTGATTATCTATCAATTATGAATTGCCGTGTAAGAGGGTGATCAGGTAATTAAAATTGAGTTGTTTTTAAATTGAATAACTTAGGTTTATATGACATTAAATTCGAAGAGACCAGAGTCGGGTATTAGTTAATACTCGAAACCACTTTGATTCTTATATGGATCGATATGTGAAATCAACAAACTGGAATGAAACGATTTGAGTGAATTGGACTATTTAATCTAAGTTTTGGTACTTAGAAATTGATATGTGAAATAAGTGGTGTCTATAATAACATGTGAGGTTGTAAATTGATACAAGTTACCTGGGTTTTGTATGAGTTGTATACTTTTGTTTTTCATGTTAGATGGATTTACTCACGCTGATTTCCAGCCTGACCCGGGTGTTACTTTGATGTAATGCTCGGGTCAGACCGAGTATTACAGATTTTCAGGTAAGGACGTTCTGGAGCTCAGGAGGCGAGTTGGATGGCTGGAACGTATGGAGTGTTTACTGCTGTGTATAGTATAGTTGGCTTGGATATGTTGTTTTTAACTGTCCGGTGTATTGTAAAGGGTGTAACTCTAATGTATAAAAATATAATTGTACCGATGATGGTTCTTCTTTGTAAAACCGTTATTTATGTTATATTTTATTTTAATCCGCTGCGAATGTGAGGTTTCTGTGACTGGTTTCTGTTCTTCTTCTTTCTCTTTCTTCTTTTCACTAATTATCTGGGAATTGCGGGATTGAATTTTTCGGATCGTTACATTTGGTATCAGAGCAGAAGGTTAAGCGAGAACCTTGGCTCTGGTGGGATTACTCATTAAGGATCGGGTAAGTGGTACCCTAGGATGAGTTGAGTGTGTGTGTATATATATATATATATGAGAGTGTACTTGTTATTTTCTTATATAACAATTTAAAATGATTTTATATAAGAATATATTTTGATATATAAGCAATATTTATTTCTAATAAATATTAAGGAAATTGGTTGTAAAATTTATTGGAATTAAATTGAGAAGTAATAAAAATACAACCAAACTGAAATTAAATCTTGAATTTGGGAAAGGTTTCAGGATAAGGATAATTAATTAATTTATGTAATTAATTAAACTTTATTTAATGAGATTAATTAGTGGATAATAAATGGAAATGATAAATAAAGAGGGAGTTACTTAATGAAGGTAATTAAGAAATAAGTTAATTACCGAATGTAATTAATTGGAATTAATTAATGACGTAATTAATTTAAAGTAATAGTAAATAATATTATTTAATGCATTTGAATGAAATGGTCCTAATTTCAAACAAGAGTTGTTTGAAAATTTAAAGAAATTTGTTTTGAATTAAAAACCAAAGGTGGTTTAAAATTTCAAAGTATAATTTGTTATGTAAAAGAAGTTAATATGTATATATGTGGATATACATAATATCAAAGATGGTTTGAAATAAACTCTAAATGTTGAGTTTTGAATTTGGAATAAGATGTGATACCCGAAGTGTTAAGTTTTGAGCTTAATAAGTGGGAAGATTATTCACGAGAAGTTCAAAATTTGAAATGGAAGTTCAAACTGGGTAAGATTGACTAGATTAAGTGAATTGAGTTTAACTTGGGAAAGGCTAAATAAGTTGGAATGATCAACCTGATTTGGAAATTTCAAGATGAAATTAAATTTTAATTTGGAAAGTTAAATGATTGATTATATTAGGAATTTTAGTGATCTCAAAATGGGTTTGAGATCTGGAAATTTAAAATGGATGGATATTTTTAAAATAATTTGAAAGATACCATCATGCTGTTATTAATAATCTTTAAAAATATAAATTGAATTTGTTTAAATGAATAAGAAATGAAGTGTAGTGATATATCCATTATTGAGATAAAAGAAAATCTAACTTTAATTGGAAATTAAGGACATGGAATTACTTTGAATTGAAAATCTAAATGATTGAATTTGTAAATTAAATTTGTTTAAGAATTGATTTCAAACTAGAAGATAAAATTGGGTGATAAGTTGAATTTTTAAGATAGAAATTGTTTTTAACTCTTATGAAAACTTTGAAATCAATAAGTAAAGATAATTTAAAATGAAAGTTCTTGAATTTGAGCTCAGAAATTAAATCGTTTAAAAGCTTTTAATAAAGGTTAACTTGGTTTAAGGGTTAAACCAACCTTAGTGAATTTAACTCGAATATATATAATTAGAGATGGTTTAAATTTAAAATTTGAATTGAAATTAGTTCAAATTGAATTTGATTTGAATCAACTGAAATTGTGATTGAAGATGAATAAGTATAAAATTCAAAGGGAAATTTTGAAATTGGATTAATCTGAAATAATTTGAAATTGAAGTGGGTTCAATTTGAAATTAGTCCGAATTGATTTGAATAATTTGGAATTGTAATTAAAGTTGAATAGTTTTAAATTCAAATTTGAATTTGAATTGAAATCGAAAGGAAATCAAGAATAATTCAACTTGATTTGGAAATGGAGTCTGAAATTGGGATTAATTCAAACTGGAGTTGAAATGAATTAAAGTTGGAACTAGTTCAGTTGAAATTTATTTAAATTAGTAGAATTTGAGATCAAGGTTGAATAAAGTTAAATTTGGAAAGAAGCTGAGGTTGATTCAACTTGAATTGGGGTTGAACCAATGGAAATTGAAGTTATTTAAAATTGAAATTGGGTCAATTTAAATGGAAGTGGAAATTTAAATTGAACTGATGAGAATGGAGATTGGGAAGTGAGCAGTTTTGACTCTGGATTATTTTTAATATAAACCTATTTTTCCAAGCTAATCATTGTATATACCACCTTTCTTTTAAAAGCCAAACTATCTTATACTTGTTTTACAATTATTTTGAAACTGTTTAACAATTTTCCAACTATTTTACGAAACTAATTACTATCTTACTATTATTTTGCAATTACCTAAAATTTCTATAATTATTTTAACTATTTTCTAACTATTTTACACCTATTTTACAAACTAGTAATTATTTTCCAACTACTTATCTATTTTTGAATTTTTAAAATTTTAAATTTTTCAAGCTATTTTCTAAATAAATTGGTCGGAGTTTAAACTATTATTGGTTAAATACCCAACCGAGGTAAGAATAGAGGTGATAACCGAAATGGATTGAAGCAATTGTGAGTAAGAGAATGAAAATCGAAGTGAATGTGAATAGAAACAGAATTGATTTGGCTAATAATCAATAAAGATAAATGCGTAGGGTGTACGTATGTTATTCTATTCGCATAGTGATTTGATCCAGATTCGAGCACAGAATTTCAAGATAGTATGTCGAACCGAGTTGGGATTTTTCACTCGATTTTCGATGGCGAACCTGGATATGGATTGTCTATTGGTTTTGGATATTCTCTATCATAGTTACGACTATGCAAGGAGAATAACGGTTTCTGATCAAGAAACCAGATCTGTGTCTGTACTAGGAAGTCGGGTGGACGATACTAGTTCGAAAATGGAATTGTGTGATCGAGTGAGCGATCAGATTGATATAGCATACGAATGATATGTATACATCATACAGATTTGAATAAAGTTGATACTGGGAATTTGTGGATAAGAATTGTGAAATGATTTTTGAAATGAAAGATATATTTTGTGAAATACATGATGAAGTAAAATGGAAAAATTGGATATTTCTATAATAAGAAATTTACTTATGGTAGTAAGTGATATGATATGTGGTTTTGTATAGGGTAATCAAATTTGAATATTTGATTTGGAAATAAACAAAGCTATATATCTTTGTTATTTAAGATAAATCTCCCCTTGTTGAATCTTTTGCCAGAAGAAAAAGATTTTTGAAAGTGTTTGAAGCATAAAAGGAGTTTTATACAAAGTTTGAAATGATCCAAAGTTTTAAAATTTATATATATATATATATATATATATATATATATATATATAAAGGATCTTATGAGGATTTTAGAAAAGGTTTTGGGAACCTTTGGATTTGGAAAGGCTTTTGATTTCTTGGTAAAATCAATATGAGAATTTGGAAAGCCTAATTTGATGATGGCTCTAGGGAAAAAGACGCTCCCTTGAAATGAAATTCTTAGGAGTACCACCGGGTGGTGCTGCCTTGAGCCCCAAGGGGGGGTTCTAAAGTTGATCCTGTGAGGTGTCCGGAAAAAACTAGTTCCTGGGGATTATGAGTAGAGTAACATAGAGAAAGTCGTGTGTGCCACTGAGAGCCAACAGTCTGCGTTTGATTTTATATCGGTAGACTGCAACCTATGTAAGAGTGGAGTAGTTTCATTTTGACAGCGAAAATCAGAGGCCGCAGAGAGCCTGCAGTTACATGGACTTTTGCTGTGATGGCAATGTAACCCTGGAATGTAACTGTGATCTGTTGTGGGATCCATGGCGTAATCGAGAGGCCGCGGAGAGCCTGTAGTTACATGGACTTTTGCTGTGATGGCAACGTAACCCTGGAATGTAACTACGTCCATGGATGGGGATGATGATTTCCGGAGCATTCTCACCAAAGATATTTCCTCTATTTTCGAAATTTGTTTTCTATATTTTCAATGAAATTATTTTCCAAAATATTTTCACTAGGTGTTGGAACGGGTTTATCAAGTACTTATAGATTTTCAGTCCTACGCCTGATCAACGTATGACCGAATTTCTGTGAGAACGAAGATGGACCTGCTGGGACATCGAGTTATAAATAGTATTTTTATGAAACTATTCTATAATATAAAATTGATTTAAAAAAAAAGTTTTAAAAATAATCAAAGAAAATTTATATGATTTTAAGTATTGAATAAATTCTTGTTTCGTTCCTTTTCGAGGACGAAAGGATTCTAAGGGGGGAGGAATGTAATAACCCGGATTTCCGGACATCTGAAATTTGGATTAGAATATTGAAATTCCAAGGATAGACATATATTTGTGGGTGAATTAAAAGCATTGATTTGGATTCAATGTATTAAATGTTCAAAGGGTATATTAAACTAGTATAATTATTATTTCTTAGTATGCAAGTGGATTTTATCATTTTCTTTTTAAAATACATGTAAATAAATAAAGTGAAAGTTTGAAACATTTAATATTAAGACATATATTTGAGTTGATTGGATTTTTTATTGAATTTTAAATTTAATTTGAATTTGAATATTTAAATTTAAGTTTAAAGGATAGTTATTTATATCTTAAATCATACTTTGGTTTAAGGTGTATTTTCATGATTTTACTTAGATTATAAGACTGTCTTATATTAATTTTTTTTTTAAAAAGAGATTGATTTATATAAATTAAAATGTATTTATAAATTGGATAATTAATTATAAAATCTTTATTAAATATAAAAAAAACCTATTTTTGCATGAAAACTACTTGTGTTAACTTGTGAACATCTCTAATAACATGTGTTAATAAGTTAAGGGTGTTTAGTGACAAGTGTCACATTTGTTTTATATTTTTTTATTAATTTTAATAAATCAAAATTTTAATCCATAAAATTTACTTCATCTTCTCATCTCTTTTTTTAAAAGCAAAGAAAAGGTCAGTAATTGGCAAACCTGAATTTTATCAACTTCCACTTTTCAAACAAAAACTCAAGCTCATTTCAAAATTTCCAAATCTACAAGAGAGGAAAAAAATATATACACCAAAGCCTGTAAATCAAATTCCAGTAAAAATTTAAATCAAGAATTCAAAGCAAGGAAGCAATTTCAGTCAGGGATTTCCAGTTTAGGGTCTGCAGTTCAAACTTTTACAAATTTCTAAATTTTCAGTCTCTGCTTAAAATCAAGTGTCAGGTGAGTAAACAGATTTTTTTTTAAAAAGCTAAAACTCCTTATTTATTTGTTGCATATGGTAGATCTGAGCAGTGATAATGATTATATGGCGTGCGTGGGTGTTTTAAAATTTGAATATAGTCTAAACTTCTCTGTGTATAAGGCGAATATGTCTGTGTATATTTATGTTTTGGTCTCTGTTGTCATTGTTCTTTTTAACAGACTCAAGAAGTAACAAAAATCCATTTCTTTTTGTCCCAATAAATTCAAGCTATAATCTTTTCACAGAAATGATTTTAACAAGGTAGTATCATTTTTAAAAATAATTCCCAGTGGAATCATTTAGCCAATATTTCGAAAAATTAGTTTTTACAGTAAAACCTATTAAATCGAGAAAATTTGAACAACTCAATTTCTGAATTGGATTATAGAATTAGACTAGTGATAGAAAATGATGAATTTAGGAACCAAAATCATAATTTTTAGTTTGATAATTTTTGAGAAATCAGAGATGAGGAGTTTTTGGGGGTTTTGCCAATTCACGGCAAACGTCGTGGTGAACGGCGTGGAAATTTTGGTCGAAGAAGGCTGAAAGGTGGATGGAGATGGGAAAAATATTGTTGGATTTTATTTTAGGCCGTGGTGACCGGAATTGGATGATCTAGGTTTTTGCTTCTTGTTTGGGATGGTCGTATGTTCGAAGCAAAGGAGACGTCTATGGGGATTCAGAGGCGATCGCGAGGTGGGAAGACTGTTCATCAGAGTGTAGCGTTGCTTCTGATTGGAAGGTGCATGTTTTGGAGGTCGGAGGTATTGACCAGCAATGGTTTTTCCGATCATGTTCATGCTCAAGTTTTGATCGAGTTACTCGATTTTGCTTGGACATTGATTTCGTTGTTCTGATTGATCGAAAGGTTTGTTGAAGTCGTTTGTAGATTGGTGAAGACCGGAGCGTTGGTCATCGACATGTGAGTTCGTAGTGCAAGTGCACGGGATTCGTTCGTGCACGATGATGTTTGTTGGTTTGGGAAAGAAGCTTTGCTCGGGTCGAACTCGAGACGTTTTGCGTGCTGGGCTCTAGGTTGTTAATTCTCTGGGATTTCATATCTTTGCTCGGTGATTTGGGGTTTTATCTTAGGGTAGTTGCATCATCGATTCATATTTTAGTGTTTAGGTTCAGGGGTCTAAAGGAAGTAAAAGCATAGATAGACTTAAAGCCTTAAAACTAAAATAAACTTAGATTTCAAAGAACTGTATTAAATTTTAAAGTTGAAATGTTTAAGTTGGTAACTTTAGTTTGTTTTACAGGTAATTATTTTAATTACCAATGTTTTTTTTTGAAGTTAAGGAGTAATTAAAAGGTTTTATTAATCAATATAATAAAATGAAATTAATATGACTAATTTAAATTAATTAATTAATTAGTTTAATTTATTAAAAATAAACACTTATTGATTGATTAAGTAAAATAACTCAAGGTAATTAATGAAGTATAATTAATTAGTGTAAGAAATATATGCGTAATCATAGAATGTAATTAATTAAAGGAAATTACTTAATGGAGGTAATTAAAGATTAATTACTTGGTGTCAGTAATCAAGGGTTAATATAATTAAGGAGTTAATTAAGCTAAGTAATTACAGGATGGTTAATTACCGATTATGATTTATTAAAGTTAGTATGTGGCTAATTAAAGATTAATTATTTAATTAATTAGAAGGATATTTATTAATGAAGTAATTAAGGGATTGATTAATTTTGGTTAATTAATCGATGAAGTAATTATAGAAGAATTAATTAATGTAATTAATTAAGAATTAATGTAATTAATTATAGTTAGTTAACTAATAGGAGTAAGTAGGGGTTAATTACTATAATTGTTTGAGAATAATTAATTTGTGTAATTAATAGTATGATTACTTAAGGTAATTAATGAGGTGTAATTACCTAGTTGAAGTAATTATTGGATAATTACTGGATGTAATAAATTAAAGGAAATTGCTGGTTGTTGAGGTAATCAAAGGATAATTACTTGGTGGAAGAAATTAAGTGATAATTTCTCAGTATAATTAAAGGCTTAATCAATATAATTAATCAAGGAAATGGTTTAATTGATGGGGTAATTAAGAAAAGTTAATTTCTAATTGTGATTAATCAGGGTTGATTAAGTTAAAGGTTAATCATTCGATGAAATTAAAGAATAATCAACTAATGAAAGTAATTAGGGGATCATTAATATAATTTTTGGAAGTGATAAATCTTGCTTATGAATGATTGAATGATGATAAGTGCTATGGATTGGTTGATATCTCTGATATGAATTACTTTGTGATATGATGTTGGATGGACAGTGATAATGTGATTATCTATCAATTATGAATTGCCGTGTAAGAGGGTCATCCGGTAATTAAAGTTGAGTTGTTTTTAAATTGAATAACTTAGGTTTATATGACATTAAATTCGAAGAGACCGGAGTCGGGTATTAGTTAATACCCGAAACCACTTCGATTCTTATATAGGTCGATATGTGAAATCAATAAACTGGAAAGAAACGATTTGAGCGAATTGGACTATTTAATCTAAGTTTTGGTACTTAGAAATTGATATGTGAAATAAGTGATGTCTATAATAACATGTGAGGTTGTAAATTGATACAAGTTACCCGGGTTTTATATGAGTTGTATACTTTTGTTTTTCATGTTAGATGGATTTACTCACGCTGGTTTCCAGCCTGACCCAGGTGTTACTTTGATGTAATGCTCGGGTCAGACCGAGTATTACAGATTTTCAGGTAAGGACGTTCTGGAGCTCAGGAGGCGAGTTGGATGGCTTGAACGTATGGAGTGTTTACTGCTGTGTATAGTATAGTTGGCTTGGACATGTTGTTTTTAACTGTCCGGTGTATTGTAAATGGTGTAACTCTGATGTATAAAAATATAATTGTACTGATGATGATTCTTCTTTGTAAAACCGTTATTTATGTTATATTTTATTTTAATCCGCTACAAATGTGAGGTTTCTGTGACTGGTTTCTGTTCTTCTTCTTCTTTCTCTTTCTTCTTTTCACTAACTATCTGTGAATTTCGGGATCGAAATTTTCGGATCGTTACAGAATCCCAATTGATGAAATAAAAAGGGAAGTACACAACATCATTTCAATAATTCAATTCATACTTGTAACCATTGAAATCCATAACAAGTTTAATTATAGTTGAAAAATCATTTCTAAACTTTAATCCTCACTTTCAGTATGTTATCATGCGTGTAGGAAATCTAATTTAGTTCCTAGTTCATCATATAGTCGCCAAACAATCAAAGGTAGAAGAAAGGAGCAAAAATGAATATTTTGAAAATGATCTAGACTCACTACCTATTTTTGGTAACATATCCGCTTGCCTTATCAGGGTAATCGAGGAGTGTTTTATGGTGATGATCAATATGAGTTTTTTTATGGTTTAACTAGCATGCGCGTGTGCGCGCACACACACACACATATATTCAAGTGAGAGTTAAATCAATATTTGATTTGCATGATGAAGTGCTAACTCTCATTAATCAAATATTACAATATAATGTAAGGCAACTGAAATTATATTATACTGACAGGTTATAAGGATTCAAACATATGGAAAGGTTAATTATGCAAGTAGAAGAAGAATTATTGTAGTTTAAAATAGGCAGTAAAGTGATGATGATGTATTACTAAAACAAATTACATAGAAATTTAAACAAAGAAAATACCAAATGAGAGAAGATACTCAATGACTTTTGGATATATATATATATATATACACGTAAACGAAAGATTATACTCATTATAATTTATTTTATATACAAGATTCATTTCCTAAGGACTCGTTTTCCTATAAAAGTGAAAATGAAGAAAATCCAATATTTTCTTTATAAAAATACATTGAAATCTCATTTTATTATATAAAGCTATTCTTGAGAAATATAAGGATATAAGGATTCCATATAAATATTACTAAAATATCATCCTAAATAATACTCCAGTTTTCCAAATAATGCTCACTCGTTTTTAAATACTTTATTTTATTTATCAGATAATCCTAACGCATCTCCTTTAAAAATATAATTCATATACTTCTAAAAAATAAAACAACCTTTCAAACCGCCCATTTTATCATGTATAATATTTAACTCATTTCAAAATTCTATTTCCTTTACAAAAATATTATGTACTTACTAAATATTACTACTAAAAACATTTTATTATCCAAAACACTGTGTCTGAATGTCTCGTCCTAGTGTTTAGGAAATTCCGATTGATAACGTTGATTAAGCACATCGACCAGAATCCTTAAAGTATTCAACAGGAAATTAAGCACATAAATTATATATATATATATATATCTTTTAATACTTTATGCCTTTAAAAAAATGTTAGCTTGTATATTAATAACATAATCGAGTTCCATATATATATATATATATAATATTAAAAGGATTTTAATTTAAATAGATGATTGCTTTTAATAAAGTCCTTTCAATTAATCTTAATATATAATCATATAAATAATAATTTACTGATAACAATTCTATAGTGAACAAATTCATCCATAACTATTTCAAGCAAACATCAAATTTTAATTCATCTTAACATTTAATTTGTCACACATATGGATTAACATTTTGTTTTATATAAATTAAATCTTCAATATTTCTTGCGGTAACTACACTACAAAAGGCACCGTAAGTTCTTATAGTTATTAATGAGCAGGTTTCAACTCTCAATAATGATTCCTACTTAATAATAATTTTGCACAATCATTTAAAGTTTTAAAACAACTAAACATCCATCAACCAATCAATTTTTATTACATCTTATTTTATTTATTAAGTATATTTTTCAGTCCAAATTTAATTAGATATATATTATTTAGCATTCTATATTTTCTAACTATAAATTACTTAGACATTTTTATTATTCCCTAGCAATTCTATTTTGTAGAAACCGTGGGCTTTTATTAAAAATTGTGTTCGTCCGGACTCAAATGGGATTATAAATTCTTTGAGTTATAATGTCTTATTTAATTCCATATTTTAAACTAAGCATAAAATATAAACATTGATGCAAACAACATACATTTTAATCAAAATACAAACAATCGCCTTCGGCAGAAATCTATTTTCCAGCTTCCGTTGCGCGCTCTAATCATTAACAAATCAGGGCACAACAATTAAATTCTAAGCCATATAAGGTCTCATTTATGCTATCTAATAAATTTCACTCTTACAATAATGAGTTCCAAATTTAAAAATCATTTTCATAATAATAATTTGTTTAGTTCAAAAAATTTCAAATATGTGCCAATAATTATTCTCAATAATCATTTAAATTCCAATTCCTAATAGTTAATTAAGTTACTAACTACCACATACCCAAGGGACGAAACTCTAGGTCATCTATGTTTAGATCTCGACTCTGTAGAATTTATATTCTATAATGTTCTGAATCCAGCTCTGATGCCAAGCTGTGACGACCCTTCCGCTATGCCTAGTTTAGCGAAGAACAATACAGGTAATGTCATCTGTTAATCCGAAGAATATGGCTTGTTAAGGGCGATCGAATGTGAATATATCTTTATGATAACACTAGCACATCTTATTTACCTTTTTGAGGATCTGAACTAAAAATTGGATGTGTAGAGTATTAATACAAAGTAATAAACAAATTGATTAAAAATACTCAAAATAATATATAATACAGATAAACTAGAATCAGAATCACATATTACAGCGGAATAATATACATCATCATATACATAATAGAATGTAAGTCTACAAAATATGAGTACTAAACCCATATAAATATATACATCATATCCAAAATCTTGTATCGGATACAAAGTCACTACTATATAATATAGATGACATAAACTCCTAACTGTCAATATATACAAGTATGAAGTAAACTAAAACTATCAAAATAGTCTATTTCGATATTAGTCCAAAATTTAAAGGTCAATGAGTCCCTTACCTGTAAAGTCTCAGGCTGACCTGAGTATTATTGAAAATAACAAATGGGTCAGACTATATCTAAATAAAAGGTGAGATACTAATATTATAACTTTATGACTTAAAATAATAGGCCATATATAATATGCCAAACGAATAATTATAATAAGGTATATTAATTAAATTCACTACTTTACAAATCCATAAAAGACTTAACTCAAAAATAAGTCATTTCAAAATATGCCTAAAACCCAAAAATACATAAAAGGCATATCAAACCAATAATTGCATATCTCACAAATTTTGACTTAACAATAACCAAATAAGTCATAAATAAAATATGCCTGAAACAAATACTCAAATAAGGCATATCTAACAAATCACCATTTCATAAGTATATATCAAGTCTCAATAGACTATCATATCAAAATATGATGGTAACCAATTCAAAATTCCTCAGAGCCATAAAGGATATAGAATATCCATAATAAAAATCTCTAAACAAATAATCGTCAATAATGAAATTATAATGGTAGCCATCTATTAGTTTAATACAGCGATACACAATCTACCTAAAGAGACCCGCTATATAGAAAGGAAGCCTACCAAAAAAGACTGCAAATTAGGAACACCGCTCAAAGAAAAGAGCAGCCATGTACCTAAAATATCCTACACAAATTTACCTACCGATAGAGGTAAACATAGTCAAACTATATAAAAAAAAATGGTAGGTTGTAGTATCTATAGACTATGATGCATGTAAAATTCTTCCTTCCGAAAGAGACAACCGTATTTACATCATAACAGATCTTCCGAAAGAGATTTGCCTACCCAAATCTAAAAATGTATGGATTCTTGGATCGATGAAAAATTAGTTATCTCAGTCTAAAATCGAAACACCGTAAGATAATACAACTCTAAGTGTTAATTACAACCACTCCAGTAATTATTAGAATCTAACTAATTGTCCCATGCCAGATAGTACATTCAAGCATTTGCTAAAAGCTAGTAATTTTCACTCAAACTTTATTTAACAAACTATAGTAATAAACTAAAGAATTGTACGAAAAGTCGCATAACAATCTGACAATTCAATGGTTTATTAAAATTCTTTGCTTCATGTATGAATTTCAATATAATATAAATGAAAGCATTAATTGCTCGAAAGCAATGGTTTTGAAGTCACCAAAGAAATATCAATGTGGTAAATACATATAGCCAAAGGCCAAACAATAAAGGTCAATAATAGGCTATAGTTTGAAAGTAAATAATAAAATATTATCATATAGGAATGATATCTAAATTGCTTTATCTATAGTTTACTTTCAAGTTTATCACTTTGAAAATCCTATAACTCATATATATAAAACGAAAAGAGTTACAAAGTTATACGTCATAAACATAAAATTCCTTTATTAGGTCCTTGAATCAAAACAATATTTTAAAATTTGATAATTCACTATATTTCAAATCTATATAGATATATACATATATAATATTGCTTCATAAATTCTTTAAAAACATAAACTATTTATAAAATTTAAAATCTTAGTTGAATTTATTTCAAAACAAAGCTTTACTTTTCATAATTGATAATTTATTTTATTTTGAAAATCTATTTAAATACATGTACATACAAAAAAAGATATAATTTTCCAAAGGCTTTCAAACTCTTTTTAAAATCATTTAAACTGCTTTTATAGCTAAAATTATTTAAAATTGAATTTATTACTTTCATAACCACTTTTCTACAATAGTAACATATCTTATCTTTTTCCTCTAAAGCATTTCTAAAATTTTGTAATAATAAATTTTATTATATTTTATTTTTAAAAAAGATTTTGTAAATAAATATACTTATCTTTAAAAGTTTTATTTGGAAATTTTATGATAAGTAATAGGTTAAGAAGGTAATATAATTTAATTATATATTTTATAAACTAATTTCAAATAGGGATCAAAATGGATAAAATCTTATTTTTGAAATCCATTTAAAAACATTTAAATAATTCACACAATAAATCCAATGAAAATTCAACATCTAGAGCCAACATCGCTCTGTAAGATATATTTCTCTAATACATAATTATTTATCAATTCGAGTTGCTTTCCAGCAAACTCTGATACAACAATGTATATATTTTCAACTATTAACCTAACTTAAATGAACAATATAAAATTTATATGTAATCTTAGTTTAACCATTTATTTCATTTTTAAATATTGATTCATATCCAATATTTCAAACATTAAATTCAACTAATTCAAGCATCATCGTGAAATTTTATTTTAATTATATCATTCAATCACTACCAAAATTTATGCAATTCATAATTTATGAAATACATAAAAAAGGATGTAATAATTAATATAGGTGTGTGAGTTAAATAAGTAACTCACCTTAATATAACATCCCTAATTTTTGATAACATTATTCAGGAAATTTAATTAGATAAATTAAATAGAATAATGATGATAAGGGAATTGTGATTTGAATAAATTATATAATGGGCTATGCTTAATAAAAAAATTTAACGGGCTTTAAATTGGTTTATAAGATAATTAATTTATACATGGGCATAGTGGTCACTAGCTATTCTATTATACATGGTTATGCACATATTATTCATGGCCATTCACGTTCCATTTTTCATTATTCACAAATGCAAATCAAAACTAAATAAACTTGGCCATTAACAAGGAGGAAAAAGGAGAAATTTCAAACTAAAGCCAAGGATCAAAGATAGGAAGGATTAATCAACAACAAATCTCAAATTCCTTATCAAATCTAAGGTGAATAATAATTTCATACCATCTCTATTTTATCCTATGATTATATTTTTTTGGATTTATGATTAAATTTTTTTTAAGATGATACAGATAATGATATGCTTGAATTTTGTTATGTTTGAATTATTTTAGTTCACGTACATATGAATTTTCTCAGGTTTAAGGGAAAACCAAGGGTTTATGATTTTTGAATGCCATGGAAAAATTTATGTTGAATAATGATGATTTTGGAGATGGGTTGTGATTTTCAGAATTTTCCAAGCTATAATTTTGAATTTCTAAAGGAAACTATGATATGATTGGGTTTAAAATTTATTTCGAGTGTTTCAGAAAGAAATTCGGTCTGAAATTTTAATACGATTGATTACAAGATAAAACTGGTTTTCTGTGATTTTTGGATATTTTCCTAGCTGATTTATTTCGGAGAATAAATTATTGTTAAAGAGGGAATTTTCTGCAAATTTTTATTTTGTTATATGGAAGGGCTTAAAACGTTATATGTCTTTTACTTAGATCTAAATTAATGCGTTAGTTTCTTATTGTAAAGTATTTGAAAAGCTTTAAAGTAACCAATCAAGGAATTACAACTTGCAGGTTAATTATAAAGCAATTTCCATGTTTAGCATAGGTGGTTCCGCCTATTTTGGAGGCATCTTTCGACTACTTTACCTCCGCTTCATTCGAAACCCAAATAGTCGGAACCAAGGAACATGGTATCAATAGAATTGGTACGAAGTGAATTGGTAAGTAGCGGAAGGTAGGGTGTCGAAAGCTATACTTTCATCGGGGTCAAAACCAAGGTTCACTTTTAAAAAGATAAATGCCTGCCTAGTTTTTTAAAGCCTTTTGACTAAGTCGATACCATATAGATTTGAAACCTTTGTTTGTTTTCTAAAAAGCTAAACTCTTTCCTTTTTTACTTTAAGCTTTCAACGTAGTCAAAAGCCATGTTTTCGAAAGGGACTTTATAAAGAGATTTCAAAGGGAAACTTTTCCTTAATTAAGAACTTCCGGAAGGATTGGTTTCGACGAAGTCGAGACCAAGCCGCTATTTACCTTTCGACTGCATTGAAGTGATCTATGCTATCGAAAGGTTATATTTGTTTTAACTAAAGTTAAGCCACTTCCTAAACGCTTTCGAAAGGGGTAAACGATTTCAAAAGCAATGGTGTCGAAAGGGGGTTTCGACACTATCCTTCAATATTTTAATTTAAAAGATTGCTGCTTTTGTCTAGATGGTTCCAACTCCATTACCTTTTCCCTAAAACTATTTTATAATTGGTTTTGGAAAAGATACTTTCGTATATGATCAATTTAACCAAAAGAACGTTTTAATAAGTAAACCCAATGCTTTCAAAAGGGTATTTTATTTTCTTTGAAGCTATGTTTTAAAGAATTTTTTCTTGATACCATCGAAAGGTATCATTTGTTTCAAAAGGTATATACATAGAGTTTTGGAAAGAGGTTGTCTATGCTTTCGAAGGAGGTCATCTAGTGGTTTCGGAAGTGATGTTTTAAATTTTCAAAACAAATAGTCATTCTCATTTTAAAAGGAAATACCATGGCATAAATAAAGATTTTTGAAAATGTTATTCACATTGTTATTAACCCATATATGTATTTTGGGGAAGGGCAGAATAACCAGATAGAATGACCCAGTAGTGAATGTAAATTAAGGAATGTTAAAACCAAAAAACTAAAGTTATTAGCAGCAGCTAATAGGTTTGTAGTAAGCCCATGAAAACTGTGTATAACTAATGATATTGATAGGGGTCGATAGATTGATTGTCAGCCCATGAAAACTATGATTTGATACTGGAAGGGGTCAGTAGGTTTGTAGTTAGCCCATGAAAACTATATCTAAATTAAGATATTGACAATCAGTTAATAAGTTCCTAGTTATCCCATGAAAACTAGGATAGAAATATGATATTGGAGTTATCAATAGGTTCTTAGTGATCTCATGAAAACTATGCTAGTGGACAGATAGTCCATAAAAATTTAATAGGTTAATAGTAATCCTTAGAACTATAATTGAGGCAGATAGTCAAAATGAATGAGGATGGGTAATCCAGATTTGATTTACTTGTTTTGCAGATCATCACAATGTGTTTGAAATACTATGCTTTGACCATTATGGAAGCAAGATCATAATATATGGTTTTGTAATTGTTTCAGGATACTGGTGAAGGAAAATCCGTTCCGCTAAGTGGCGTGGTCTCACTAGATATCTAATGGTTTGAGGTGGTAAATTATTATCCATAGCAGGCTTTATGTCTGACTCAAAGTTTTTGTTTTCCCCTCAAACTCTTGGGTGCTCAAATTGATTTTTAAATAGGTTGAGAGTTAAGGATTCCCGGTGTTCTTTTAGATGAATAAAGCTTCCGAAGACATGCAGGAGGCAAGCTTGTTATTATAGCTCTTTTATTTTCGTTGTGATTTTTGATCGTAAAGGAAAATTGGTTTCTTGCCTATTTAGATACTCTGATCTACCAAGGGAGCATCTTCACATGTCGCTCTTGGCGTATTTTGTAATAATTATGTGTTATATGAACATGGTTTACGAACTGGGATTATGTAATAAATTTGGAATATTTTGAAATGGAATATGGAATTTGTTTTCTATTTAATTTTTTTTCCATATTCTTGTGTTTCTGCATATCAATGTATATAATATCATTGTATTTGGTTACCGAGGATTAATAACTATGGATGACCGTGGCATCCATAGCCGTTAGTTTTGGGCCTCCAATTAGGGGATGTTACAAGTTGATATCAGAGCATAGGTTTATGAAACTTTAAAAGCAACTTAAACCTAAAAGATTATACACACACACACACATACATATATATATATATATATATATATATATATATATAAAAGTTCATAACCCCCGCTCTTATAGATCGTTCTTTTGTATTGTACGAAGGCCTGTATGCAAATTTATGAGAAAGGAGATATGAAAGCAGGAAATAGAAGAGGAAATCTTGGTGAAGGAAGCACCACAATTAATGAAAATGCTTGACCCACTACCAGGAGGAATCTGGGTCGATAGGATAATGCTAATACTCAAAATGCTAATGCCAATGTGAGTTGCGGAAATCCACCACTAGATATGGAGGCTATGTATCAGTTCTTTATTAGTTTGATGCAAGATGGAGCTGCTGCTGGGGTTGTTGGAAATGCAGGATGAGCTAATATTGTGGCTCTAGTTAGGAATAATTATGCTTTGCTTAGTAGAGATTACGCCAATTTGGGTGGAAGCCATTCCTTGGAACGAAGACTGCCATGGAGGTTCAGAATCGGTTGTTGCATTGTGAGCATATATTTACTAATTTGGGCTTGAATGATGGAAAAAAGAGGAGTTGGCCTATAGAAAGTTGCAGGGGTCAACACTATATTGGTGGAATAGTGTCACTGTTGGAGTTCCAGAAGAGTAGTTAACTTGGGCTAATTTTAAAATGAGATTTGAGCAGAAGTTTGTATCTAAGTTTGCTAAGTCTAAGCTGATGAGGAAGTTTATGGATTTAGTGTAAGAAGAGATGTCAGTAGTCGAGTATGCTGCTAAGTTTGAAGAGCTGTCTCGATATGGATATGCTGTTATAGATATTGACATCAAAAGGAATGAGAGGTTCATTCGGGGATTGCGGCCCAAGCTTGCTAGGATGACCATGACGCATATCTGTGTTCCTCGTAATATAGTATTAGAGATGGCCATTCGCCATGAGGAGTTACTTGCTGATTTAGCTAAAGAGAAGTCGATGGAAAACTCAAGGTTCTCGAGGGAAGAGTAGAAAGTTCTTTAAAAAGAAGAGAGCCCAGAAGGGAGATGCTTCTAAGCAGTCAAAGGCTAAGGTAATTTGCTATAAGTTTGACAAGAAGGGTCACTTTGCTAATGAATGCCCCTCGAGAAATGGGAAGAAAGCTGCGAGTAAAAAGAATGTGAAATGCTTCAACTGCAATCAAATTGGGCATTACAAGAATCAGTGTCCAGTGCCAATTAAGGAGGACAAAGAAAAGTTTTTTCTATAGGACCAGCTAGGCCTACTGCAGCTGATAAAGGAAAGATTGTGATGGAAGGTATGCTTTTAATTCAGAGTATTCCAGTTAGGGTACTTTTTCATACCCGTGCATCACACTCATTTATATCTCGGTGCTTGGTTGATAGATTATGTTCAAAACCCGCCCGCCTTTGTTACTTCCTGAAATGTTGCAAATCCAGTATGAGGGTATGCATCTCTATGGTTAAGATGTGACCAGTTAAAACTCGATTTGCCAGGTCATAAGTTTGCATGCAATTTATATGTTATTGATTTCGTAGCATCGGAATCATTTTGGGTATGTTGGGTAGGTATGAGGCTATAATATTTTGCTAGGATAGGGAAATATCACTAAGAAATCCAGATAGTCATAACCGAGTGATATTCTCAGTAGAGAATACTGACCGGAGTGTTAGTGCTATGCTTAGTACTATGGAGGTAGGAAATGAGTTAAGTCAGGTTTAGGTAGCAAGAGAGTTTGTAGATGTCTTTGAGCTAGTCACTGGACAACCCTAGAAAAGTACTGTTGAGTTTAGGATAGAACTTGTGCCAAGAGCTAAACCATTAAGTAGACCACCTAGAAGGATGACACCAATTGAGATGAAGGAATTGAAGGTGCAGCTAGTGGATCTAGAAGGAAGGACTTTTATTAGACCAAGCGATTCGCCTTGAGGAGCGGCCAAGGTATTCTAAGAAACCGAATGGGTCGTTAAGGATGTACATTGACTATCGCAAGTTAAACAAAAGACAATTAAGAATAAGTGTCATTTTCCAATAATAGATGATCTGTTCGATCAGTTGAGTGGAGCCAGAGTGTTTTCCCAGTTGGATTTAGCGATAGGTTTCCATCAGCTAAGAGTGGTGGCGAACGGTATTCCTTTGACAGCATTTCGAACTAGGTATGGTTCATATGAGTGGTTAGTGATGCCATTTGGATTAACGAATGCACCTTCTTTCTTTGTGGATTTGATGAACCAAGTTTTCCAAGAGTACTTAGATAGGTATGTGCTAGTGATTATAGATGGCATATTAGTATAATCTAAGGATGAGAGAGAACATGAAGTTCATCTTAGAGTGGTGCTTGAGACGCCGAGGCAGAATCAGCTAAAGGCTAAGGTTACCAAATATCAATTCTTAAGGAAAGAGGTAAAATTTCTTGGTCATATGGTTTCAGCAAAAGGATTGCCAGTCGATCCAGATAAGATCGAACTTTGAATAATTAGAAGAGACCAGAGACATTGACTGAGATTTGAAGTTTTCTTGGACTTGCTGGCTAGTATCCGAGATTCATTAAGGATTTCTCGTGAATATCAACACCCTTAACCAAGCAAAATAGGAGGGAAGTGAGATTTTTTTGGCTCGATAGATGTGAGGAGTTATTCCTTAAGTTAAAGCATTTGTAGACTAATGCACTTGTGTTAGTAGTTCTAGACGAAAACTTAGAATTGGTGGTGTATACTGATGCATGTGTAACTAGATTAGTAGCGGCGTTGACGCAGAATGGTAAAGTCATTGCTTACGTATCTAGGCAGCTTAGACCGCATGAAGTTAGATATCCTACTCATGATTTGGAGTTGGCAGTTGTGATCTTCGCGTTGAAGATTTGGAGACACTATATCTTAGTGGAGAGATTTGAGTTGTACACCGATCATAAGTCTTTACGTTATTTATTTTCTCAAAAGAGTTGAATATGTGGCAGTAGAGGTGTCTAAAGTTTTTGGCTGCATATGATTTTGGTATAGAATATAAACCAAAAAAAGGTAATAAAGTGGCTAATGCTTTTAGCAGGAAACATCAAAATACGATGTTAGGAATAATGGTAGAGTAGAAGGATTTATAAGCATTAGTCAGTTGCGTTTTATGTACTTAAGATCGACTACTGGTTCTAGCCAAAGTTCCGCCAGGTTCTTTTGTTTACATGTCTGACCTGTATTGATTGAGAAAATTGCTTCTAAACAGAAGGAGGATCCAGTATTAGTTGAAAGGATCGGAAGACTGGAGGTTGGAATATAGATCGATGGTTTAAAGGATTTTAGCCTCTACCAGAAAGGATGGCTAAGAAAGAAGGGACGATTGTGTGTTCCGAATATGGAGGGCTTAAGGAAAGAAGTTCTTGGAGAATGTCATCGGTCCAATTTTATGATTCATCCTGGAGGTACCAAGATGTAATATGATATGAAACGGAGCTTCTATTGGGAAGGCATGAAGAGGGATGTTGGCTTATGGGTTAGGAAGTGTGCAATCTGTCAACAGGTGAAAGCTGAACATCAAAAATCAAGTGGGTTGCTTCAGCCTTTAGAGATTCCAGTTTGGAAATGGGATTTGATATTTATAGATGGGTTGCCAAGGTCAAATAGAGGTAATGAAAATACACGGGTTATAGTGGATAGATTGACCAAGAGTGCTCATTTCGTTCAAGTTAAGTCAACCAGAACCACACCTGTTTTAGCTAAGTTGTTCCTAAAGAATACAGTTGGACTACATGGTGTTCCTAATAGTATAGTTAGTGACAGAGATGCTTTGTCCACTAGTGAATTCTAGAAGATTCTACAAGAAGTGATAGGTACCAAGCTTAATATTAGTACCGTGTTTCACCCTTAGGCAGATGGGTAGAAAAAGAGAGTCAACAAAGTAATCAAGGGTCTACTGAGAGCTTGTGTATTAGACTTTGTTGGATCCTTGGAGGATCATCTATATTTTTTGAGTTTTCTTCTAATAATTGTTATTAGACAAGTATAGAAATGGCGTCATTTGAAGCTTTGTATGGAAGGTCATGCAAATCACCAGCATGTTGGTTGGAGACTGGAGATAGATTAATCTTAAGTCCAGATTTGGTTAGAGAGACGTCAGTGAAGATTGAGTTAATCCAAGGGGGGATGAAAGAAGCTCAGTCAAGACAAAAGAGTTACACAGATAAGAGGCGTAAGGACTTTAAATTCTCAGTTGGAGATAAGATTTTCATTAAGGTATCACCAATGAAGGGTGTGCCATGATTTTTGAAAGTCAGAGAAGATGGCCCCAAGATATGTAGCTCCATTCCAGATTATAGAGAGGATTGGAAAGCTCACTTACAAAATAGTGTTGCCGAGAAGTTTGGCTGGCGTCCATAATGTATTTCATGTGTCACATATTTGCAAGTATGTGCATGATGTTAAGACTACCATTCCTCTGACAAGGTCAGATGACTTAGTGGTAGAGCCTAATTTGACTATTATTAGACAATCAGTTCGGGTTGTGGCTAGAGATGAGAAAAGATTAAAGAACAAGACAGTCAGGTTGATAAAATTTCAGTAGAGCGACAACAAGGACTCTACTTGAGATACAAAGGATAGGATTAGAGATACTTATCCCGATTTGCTTTAAGGCCATGTATATTAGATTAATATAGATAGTTTCTAGTTAGATAGACTAGTATGGTTGTTAGGAGTTGTTAAAGAGGATTGTTATGTTTAGTATTTAGTCCTTATTGAATTTTGAGGATGAAATTCTTTAAGGAGGGAGCTTGTAACATTCCTAATTTTTTATAATGTTATTCAAGAAATTTAATTAGATAAATTAAATAGAATAATGATGATAAGGCGATTGAGATTTGAATAAATTATCTAATGGGCCATGCTTAATAATAAAAATTTAATGGGCATTAAATGTGTTTATAAGATAATTAATTTACACATCGGCATAGTGGTAATTAGCCATTGTATTATACATGGCTATATACATCTTATTATTACCCATTCACATTCCGTTTTTGTAATGTCCCCTATCTCGAGGCCCAAAACTAAGCGTTACAGATGTTGTAGTCATCTATAGTATTGCTTTCGGAAACTAAGTACAACTATGTTAATAGTATCAGTAATATTAGAAGCACCTGAATATGAAACAAAACACATATTTCAATTTTTTTTTACTTCATTACATTTCAAAACCAAATGTATCACAATTCCAACACATAATCCCAATTTTGTTCATAGGCACAGATTAAATATACTTATTACAAATAACGTACGAGCGGTATATGAAGATATCCTCTTTGGATGATTAGTGTCATAAAGTCATAATAGACTTAATAAAAAGCACAATGGAAATACATCAAAACAAAAAACAAGAACTGGAACTCCTAAATAGATATCCATTTGCTTCCTACAAGCCTCCGGTAGCCTTATTCATCGTCCTATTAAAACCTGAAAAGACGTTAACCCCTTAGCCTACTAAAATTAATTTTGAGCACCCGAGAGTTTAAGGGAAAAACATAAACTTCGAGTGGGACATAAAGCCTGAAACGAATAATACTATACATCCCCTAGTAAATATATTAAGTAAGACCGCGCCGCTTAGCGAAACGGGTTTCCCCTCATAAAAACCTTTTTAAAACATATATTTGCAAAACCTTTTCCTGCAATCAAAACTGATTAAACATTGTAAAGCGTCATTATTTAAGCATACATAAGCATCAGGTAATAATGAACTATCTGTTCAAACACATAAGTTTTGTTTGGTTAACTTTTAATCTTTGGCTGACTCGGGCCTACCAGACAATATAATCAAAATTAATTTAATACGTGTTAGTTATTCTTCCTTTGGATTATCTATCCTTAACTATCTAAAATGCTTCACTTCTAGGCAGCTTGTCCTTAACTATCTGTTAAATACTCCTCCTTTAGACGGTTTGTCCCAAATTTAATCATCTCCCAAGTCTACCCAATCTTAATGGTTTTTCATCCTCACCAATATTCTATCTGTATATAACATATATTCCTTTCAGTGTGTGATCATAATTTTAGTCTACCTATGAACAAGCTCTACACATTGGAATTTTGGATAACGGTTAGCTAGGGCTAATAGCTAATGTATAGGGGCGCGACCCCATACTAGTCCCATTTAGTATTCTAATATCCGAGTCATTGTCACTTAAGGATCCCCTTCCAAAATTTTCCTTGAAAACATTTCAAAATGATTTAAAACTTTAAAATCAAACTTAAACAAGGAAAAGTATGTAATCTTTATGCTTTACTCAAAATCATATCACCATGTTATATATATATAACTTCTTTACTCAAACCATAGCCGATTAAAACATTTAAACATTTGAAAGTTTCCCTTTCTAATTCTTTGAAAGTACCTCTTTCCAAGAACAAGTGAAAACCTTTTAATTATTTAGGCCACCATGCCAAAACATTATCTTTCGAAACCATTGAAAAGCAAACCTTTCGAAATCAATAAAAATTTCCTTCTTTAAAATCACTTTAAAACATTGCCTTAGAAAAACATTGGAAAACCTTCCATCTCTATCCTTTCAAAACCATTGAAATAAAACCTTTCAAAACTATTGAACTTAAACCTTTTAAGACCATTGAACTAAACCTTTCGATATCATTGACCTTAAACCTTTCGAAACCATTAAACAAAAACCTTTTGAAGTCATTCGATAAACAAACCTTTTGAAATCATTCAATAAGCATACCTTTTGAAGGCATTAACCTTCTAAAACATAAACCTTTCGAAGACTTACTGGGTTCAATTTAAAACAAGTGGAAAATCTACTTTTAAAACCTTTCGACTTCATTAGAAGCAACCATTCGACTTTATCGAAAGCTCTGTTTGATAGCATTAAAATTTAACTTTTAAACAATAGGCTTCAGCCTTTAAAACAACTCCTTCGGAAGCTAGGGTTATACTTCAATTCGGAAAATAAGGATAAGTCACCTAATTCGAAAGCTCTCTTTCGAAGGTATGGAGAAGTGGCTAATTTTAAAACAGGTAAATCTTTTGACTTTTTCGAAAGGTTCAAATCAAAAAAAAAAAGAGGCAGTAACTTTTTGACAGCGTCGAAAGATTTCAAAACAAAATAGTGAAAAAACAACGGAACCTTTCGACTGTGTCGAAAGGTTTAAAACCTTTATTTTAAACATTTGACCTGGTCGAAAGCAATCAAGTCGAAAGCTCTTATTCGAAAGGAAAGTAGGCTATCTTTGGTTTATGATATAAACACACTTCAACCTCTTTGGCAACCAACCTTTCGACTTAGAACCATTCGAAACTATCTAATTCATTACATTTCAAGTAACTTGATCCATATGCATTGGTTTGACCTTACCGCAAGCTATGAATCTCTCGACCTTGTCCAAAGGTCTAGGTCGGAAGGTTTAATGCTGTAAAAGGCTGAAACATGCTAAAAATATGATTTCTTTGTTTTCAACTTAAAAAATATAACTTTTCAACTAATCTAACTTTGTTTGTCAAATTCTCATTGGTTAGCAAATATCTTTCAGAAAAGTGCTGCCACTATTTCCAAATTAAATAATCATATTATTTTATAAAATGCTTCTTCTCCTGGATTAAATATATAAAACATTTATGTTCCATACCTTGAATAATTTTATATATTCATCCAAAAACTTAGGAAAAATCTGGAAAATCTCCGTAAAATCTTTTTTTAATTCGTTTTCCAACATATAAAAATTCCAAACCCAAATAATCATTATTTTAGCCGTAAATAATTTATAACCCAATAAATCATTTTCTTCACTAGAAAATTAATATAAAATCCATATTAACTCGAAAAAGTAAAATCCATTTATAAAATATCATTTTGACCTAAATTTAAATTTTCAAGGCATTTGGATGTTATCTAATAGGAATTTCATGTCAAAGTATCATAAAAACTAACATGAACATATATAATTCATCAACAAGCGTATATATAACTTTAATCATCAAAACATGACATATACTTGCAAAACATTTTAGATCTAATCAAAAACCGAAAATCATATGAAAATGGGTTGTAGTAATTATTCACATTAGGTTTGAGATTATAAGATGTGAGATTTGATGTCGATTATGTTGATTATCTTCCTTCACTTGAATCCTAGCTTTAGTATTTCCTTGAGAACAATAATGGTGGTCGGCTTTGGTAAAATTTTAGTTTGAGTGAAAATGACATGAACATGGGTTTCATTCCCTAAGGGTTTAGGGTATAATCCTTCCCAATTTCCCATATTGGCCTTACTTATTCCTAACACATTGATTCAACTATTTTAATTTGATGTATAATTAACATGGCACGACTACCCTTAGTTTAATCAAGTCTTATCCCATTAATCTCCACATTATTCTATTTAATTTACCCAATTAATTATTCTAAATAATGTTATAAAAATATGGGCTGTTATAGACTTACCACCTTGAAGAATTTCATCCTCAAAATTACGATAAGGTACACAATCAAAACAACCAAAGGTAAAACATACTATCAAATAACTCTGGATAAGCATCTCTAATCTTGTGCTTAGTCTCCTAAGTACAGTCTCTAGCATCTTCACTCCACTGGACCTTTACTAATTTGACTGTCTCGTTCCTCAACTTCTTCTTATCTCTAGCCACAATCTGAATTGGCTTTCTAACTATAGTCAAGTCCAGCTCTATTACTGAATTCTCTAATATTGTAGGTACTATAGTAGTCTCTAGGTCTCTAATACATTTCCTAATATGAGAAATATGGAATACATCATGGACTCTATCCAAACTTCTCAGTAACTCTACTTTATGAGTGAGTTTCCCCATCCTCACAACATTATGGAAAGGTCCAACGAATCTAGGTGCTAACTTCCTTGAATTTCCATATCAAATCACACCCTTCATCGATGAAACCTTAATAAAAATATAGTCTCCAACCAAGAATTCCAAATCTTTCCTTCTTCTATCAGCATAACTTTTCTACCTAGGACGAGCTTCTTTCATCCTACTCGAATCAACTCAATTTTCTTTGCGGCTTCTTTCACCAAATCTGGACCGAGAACCAGTCTATCCCCGACCTCCAACCAGCATATGGGAGATTTTCATGGTCTTCAAAGCTTCAAATAGTGCCATCCCAATAATAGTCTGATAACTATTATTATACAAGAACTCGACTAAATGGAAATGGTCTTCCCATGGTCTCCTGAAATCCAATACACAAGCTCTTAACAAATCCTTCAAGACTTTGTTAACTCTTTCCGTTTGCCCATCGGTCTGTGGATTGTAAGCAGTACTCATATTGGGCTTGGTCCTAATGCTTCTTGTAAACTCTTCCAAAACTCACTAGTAAACAATGAATCTTTATCACTGACAATACTACTAGGATCCAGTGCAGTATAACCACATTCTTCATAAAGAACTTAGCTAAGATAAGTGCCGTCTTAGTTGACTTTACTGGAATGAAATGAGAATTCTTTGTTAGTCTATTTACTATGAACTATACGCTTTCATTCCCTCTACTAGATCTTGGCAACCCATCAATGAAATCCATTGATATAGAATCCCACTTTCATAATGGAACTTCCAATGATTGAAGCAATCCACTTGGCTTTTGGTGTTTAGCCTTTTCCTGTTGGCAATTCAAGCACTGCTTAACACATACACCAATGTCTCGTTTCATACCTTCCCAGAAGAAACTTCTCTTCATATCCTGATACATCTTCGTTCCTCCTGGATGGATAGTGAACAACGAAAGGTGACATTCATTCAAAACTTCCTTCCTCATATCTCCAACATTCGGAACACACAATCTTCCTTTCTTTCTCAACAACCCATTTTGGTCAAGGTTGAAATCATTTAAGTCATCACCCTTTGTTCTTTCTTTAACCTTCTAATCCGTTCGGCCAAAACTGGGTCCTCCTCCTATTTAGAAGCTACCTTCTCAATCATTACCGGTCAAACTTCTAAACAAGACAATACAACACTTCCTGCACTAGAACCTGCCTTAGATCTAAACTTTACTCTACAAGCTGATAATGATCTAAATCTTTCCACTCAATAATCATAGCCAATACTACATTCTGATGTTTCCTGCTAAGTGCATCCACAACCTTATTTCCTTTCCTATGTGTGTATTCAATTCCAAAATCATAGGTAGCAATAAAATCTAACCATCTCTGCTATCTCATGTTCAGCTCCTTCTTAGAGAACAAGTATTTCAACGACTTATGATCTATATAAAGCTCAAATCTCTCTCCCAAAAAATAATGCCTCCACACCTTCATGCATAGTATACCACACTTCATGTGGTCTGAGCTGTTTAGAAGCATAAGCAATCACTTTACCTCTTTTCATCAACACAGCTCCCAATCCAGTTTGACACGCATAAATATAAACAACCAAATCTTGAATCCCCTATAGAACCACTAATACCGGTGCATGGATCAATAATCATTTCAAGCTCTAGAATTCTTTCTCACACTTATTGGTCCATACAAACTTCACGTCTTTTCGCATAAGCTTAGTCATCCATGCAGCTATTCACAAAAATTCCTTTATAAACGTTCGATAATATCCGGCTAATCCAAGAAAACTCTTTACCTTGGTCACTGTCTTGGGTCCTTCTAATTATTCATCGCCTCAATCTTAGTTGGATCTATAGACAACCCTTTCTCTGAGACTATATGACCAAGGAACTTCATTTCTTTCTTCCAAAAATGACATTTCGAAAACTTAGCCTTCAGCTGATGTTCCCTCAATGTCTCAAGCACAACTGTAAGATGAACTTCATGCTCCTTCTCATCCCTACAGTATATCAAAATATCATCTATGAAGACCAACAAAAATCAATCCAGGTGCTCTCGGAAAATTCAGTTCATCAAATCCACAAAGAATGTTGGCACATTAGTTAGTCCGAATGGCATAACTAACAATTTGTACGATCCATGCCTTGTCCTAAACGTCGTCAAAGGAATACTATCCTTTGCCACTCTAAGCTGATGAAATCTAACCGCTAAATCATACTGAGAGAATACTTTAGCTCCACTTAACCGATCGAACAAATCGTCAATTCTCGTAATGGATATCGGTTCTTTATCGTCTTCTCACTCAACTTACGATAATCGATACATAGCCATAATGATCCGTCCAGCTTCTTAATAAACACTGCAGCAGCTCCCTATGGAAAACTACTCGGTCGGATAACATTCTTACCTTCCAAATCCACCAACTTCACCTTCAACTCTCTCATCTTCATAGGTGTCACCCAGCTTGGTGGCCTACTCATCGGTTCTGCTCCAAGCACCAAACCAATCTGAAACTCAACGGCTCATTTCGGTGGTAATCCAACTATCAGCTCAAACACGTCAGCAAACTCTCTAACCACAAAGACTCGATGCACCTTATCCTCCAACTCCATGATACCCGGTAAAGCATTTACTTCGCAACTAGGGTCCTCTATGGTATAAACTATCCGATCACTACAATTTGGGTGACTAAGTGATATTTTTCTATCATGGAAAAATATCCTAGCATCATATCTACTTACCCAATCCATCCTAAGGATAATACCAAATCCCACAGAATCAAACAAATGTAAACAACAATCAAAATATCACCAAGAAAATCAAACTCTACATTATCACACCTCATTCCAAGTGTTGTATACCATCATATTGGATTTGCAACCTTTTAAAGAAGTAACTAAGTATGAGGGCTATAACTTAAGCTTATCTACTAAACATCGAGAAATAAAAGAATGTGATGCACCAATATCAAATAGAACGCTAATAAACATACTGTTAATCTGTAATAGGCCTTTCAGAATAGCCTTTCGTTTCTCCTGCACAATTGGCCTTGAAGTTGCGGGCTGCAATGCATAAACTTGCCCCTTACCTTCTTTAGCAGGCTCCCTGCATTGGTTCTTATAATGGCCGATATGATCACTATTAAAGCATCGGATGTTCTTATTTCCAACTACTTCTTTCCTTTCTCCTTCCTTTTTCAGTGCGACACTCATTATCATAGTGTCCTTTCTTAACACATTTATAATAAACCATCTCATCTTTTCCCTTCTTTTGTGCTCCTTCCTTATAAGCTTTCTTCTTATAAAAGAACTTTCTTTTTTGGCCTTGTCCCACCGGGACCTCCTTCATTTTCTTCCTCAAAAAAGCTAGTGCCTCTTCTTTTCTCAGCGTCATTTCTACCACTACATCACTTGGATCCCTTAAGTGAGGAAAGGTAGCACTTATCAACTCCGACCTTAAGCCTCTTATAAACTTCAAATTCCTCCTGAACATTGTATCAACCAAAGCATACCAATACCGGGCCAACTCTTCAAATTTTCTTGCATATTCTAGAACTAACATCTATCATTTCTCTAGTTTAGCAAACTTCCCAACCAATGCCGACTGTGCCATCATAGACATAAACCTTTCTTGAAACCTTCCCCTAAATTCTTCCTAAGTTATGGTTTCTTCTTCAACACCAGTTACGACATTATTCCACCAGAATAAGGTAACTCTCTAAAGCTGTCTCGAAGCGAGTCTCCTATTTTTCTCGTCATTCAATCCTAAAATTCCCTCATAGTGCAGTAGTGATGTAGCGGATAACAACAAGTTGTCACCAAATGATGCACAACGAACAAACGACGATGGAACGATACAAAGATGAATCGATGGATTGATATTACCCAAGATAAATGCTCAAATCCATTAATCTCGCGAGATACCGGATTCTAGCTATCTTTAACACATTGATCGCGCACGATACCGTGTTAGAAGATCTACGATTCTTCGACGTTGATCTCGCACACGAGATTCCGTGAACCAGCTTCAAAATCGTTGATTCGAGCGCACTCGAATAACCGAAGATAGAGAAAGGAGATAACACTCAACTTCCAATTTTAAAGAGGCACAAAGCACTCAAACAAAAGTTTATTCAAAATCAACCACCTTACAATTGACACCTCTCCCCTATTTATAGGGAAATTACAACACAACATACACAAACAACCCAACAACACAAGTGACTCACGGTTTGCGGCCTAAGAACAAATACAGGTTACAACGACCTAACAACGTAGCGACATAGCGACCTAGAAATACAACGTGGCCTAACATCACAGGCGACTTAACAAGTTACAACACACGCGACCTACACATACAATACAATGACTCAAGACAGTGCGGCTTCATGCGACCTAAGAAAGTAACGACCTAATCAAGCATGGCAGCGACCTAGGCAAACTTCGGCATAATGATCCAGGAACGTCCTAAGAAACAACGACCTATTGGAAGCTCGCGTCCTAAGGAGGCTCGTGACTCAGGCATAATGCTGCATAATCTTCGTGACTTAAGGTAGGTCATTTGCGACCTAAGGTTTGCTCGCTACTTAAACTGGCGGCATCTGGAGGTAAACGCGATCCAAGGCTTAGGTCGCTAGGTCGTAGCTCGCTAGAGAGCGACCTAAGGCTTAAGGCATGGCGTGACTTAAGGATTAACTCGTTATCCTGGTGCACTGCCTCTTCCTTCCTTCGTATCTCTCTAGGTCGTATCCCACTAGGTCGCTGGTGACTTAAGGCATGCGACCTACGGCCTAAAGCATAATGCGCTGCATCATCCTTCGCAGGTTGGAAAGAATTCGACCTCGAATTCACATTTTACTCTTCCTTGACAAGGTTGTACTCATGATACGGAATCAAATGTTTGACGTTGAAAACGTCAACAGTATGAATATGATTAGACAATCTTAACCGATAAGCATTATCATTGATTTTCTTCAAGATTTCTAAAGGACCAATCTTTCGAGATTCCAATTTGTTGTAAGTTCCAATTGGAAAACGATCTTTCGTCAATACTGCGTAAACAAAATCACCCTTTTTAAAGTCCACTCTCCTTCGCTTGTTATCTTCCAGTTGCTTATACTTCTCATTTGACTTAAACAATCGTTCATGAACAATCCTTTGACACTCCTGCAACTCATTCGCGAAATCACAAGCTCGTTTAACAACCCCTTTCTGACGTGGAATTGTCGACAAATCCAACTGTCCCTTCGGAATTGCTGAATATACTAATTGAAATGGACTGAATCCAGTACTTCGATTAACATCATGATTATGTGCGAATTCTGCCTGACATAACTTCACATCCCAGCTCTTCAAATTATCCTTAACAAGACATCTCAACAAGTTTCCCAAAGATCTGTTCACCACTTCCATTTGCCCATCCGTTTGTGGATGATAGGCGCTACTAAAATTCAGCTTAGTCCCAACCATCTTCCACGGACTCAACCAAAAATGACTTAGAAATCGAGTATCCCGGTCAGAAACAATGGTCTCAGGTAGCCCATGTAGTCGATAAACCTCTTTAAAGAACAATTGAGCAGCACAGACTGCATCAACGGTCTTTTTACAAGCTATGAAATGTGCCATTTTCGAAAATCTATCCACCACAACATATATATAATCATTCCCTCGTTGAGTTCTTGGTAAACCCAAAACAAAATCCATTCTAACATCAACCCATGGTCTAGTAGGCACGGGCAATGGCATATACAATCCTGCATTCGTAGCTGTCCCTTTGGAAACTTGACATATGTGACATCTCCGTACAAATCTTTCAACTTCTTTCCTCATGGAAGGCCAAAAATATGATTGAGAAATCAACTACAAGGTATGATCTCTTCCCATATGACCTTCTTCATGAAATTCCTTCACAATCTTCATCCACAAACTGCACTCTGGTATACATAATTGATTTCCTTTGAAGAGAAAACCATCCACCAACAGATACTCATCCATCTTCCCTTTCTCGACTTCATCTATAATCTTAGCAAAGTAAGGATCTTCAACAAACAATTTTGGAAATACTTCAAAACCCGTCACTTCAACTCTCATCGTAGTCAACAAATGATTTCTTCTACTCAATGCGTCTGCCACTCGATTTGTAACTCCTGACTTATGGTTTACAACAAATGTAAACTGTTGCAAGTATGCGATCCATGAAGCATGCCTGGCTGCAATCTTATCCTGTCCCTGCAAATGTTTTAATGCTTCGTGGTCCGTATATAACACAAACTCTTTATGAAACAAATATTGTCTCCAATGCTTTATGGCTTGGACAATAGCATAGAACTCCAAGTCATAGGTGTTGTATCTTGTCTTGGCTCCAGAAAGTTTCTCGCTAAAATAAGCAATTGGACGACCCTTCTGACTTAATACTCCACCAATTCCAACCTTATACGCATCAGTATCTAGCTCAAAAAGCAACTGAAAATCCGGGTATCTAAGAATCGGTGTTGTAGTCAAGAGTGTCTTGATCTGTTGGAAAGTAGAATCAGCCTCTTCAGTCCACACAAACTACTTTCCTTTCATACAATCTGTCACTGGTGTCATCACGCTACTGAAACGTGGAATAAACCTTCAGTAGAATGATGCGAACCCATGGAAACTTCTTACTTCAGTTATAGTCCTGGGTTGTGGCCAATCCTTGATTGCTTCAACTTTACCTTGATCTACATGGATTCCTTCCTTGGATAACACATGCCCCAAAAACAAAACACTGTGTGTCATGAACATGCACTTCTTTGTTGCCGCATAAAATTGCTCCTGACGAAGTATCATCAACACTTCCCGCAAGTGTTGCAGATGTTCTTATGTGGTTCCACTGTATATCAATATATCATCAAAGTATACCACCACGAACTTTCCAATAAACGGTCGAAAGATCTGATTCATCACTCGCATAAAAGTACTAGGTGCATTCGAAAGATCAAACGAAATGACCAGCAACTCATACAACCCTTCCCGTGTCTTAAATGCGGCATTCCATTCATCCCCTGGTCGAATTCGAATCTGATGATACCCATTCTTCAGATCAATCTTTGAAAAGATAGCTGCTCCACTCAGCTGATCTAACAAGTCATCCAATCTCGAGATCGGAAATCTGTACCTCACTATAATCATGTTTAGTGCTCGACTATCTGTACACATTCTCCAAGTTCCATCCTTCTTTGGCACTAACAAGGCAGGTACAGCACAAGGACTTAAACTTTCTTGTACGCGCCCTTGTTCAAGTAACTCCTTCACTTGTCTTCTCAACTCTTCATGCTCCTTTGGACTCATTCTATAGTGTGGTCTATGTGGTAACACAGCTCCCAGAACAAGATCAATCTGATGTTGTATGTCTCTCAACAGTGGTAAATCTTTTGGTAATTCTTCAGGAAATACATCTTCAAATTCCTTCAACACTGGCTTAACTTCCTCAGGAATTTCAACCGTTCACTACTTTCACGTCCAATCAACTGAAATACTTCAGGTCCATCCTCTACTTCCTTGACAAACTCCTTCAAAGATAACAGAGTCTTTAGTTCCTCAATTTCTTCCAACTTGCTTTCACTTTGTTGTCACTTTTTAGGAACTAAATTGATTCTAGTACCATTAAACATGAAACTATAGCAGTTAGTTCTACCATCGTGTTGCACGGCTCTATCGAATTGCCACGGTCTCCCCAACAACAAATGACATACGTCCATATCTACCACGTCACACCAAATTTCATCCTTATACTTCTTTCCAATGGAAAAAGTTACACAAGCTCTTTGACTAACCTTCACTTCCCTACCTTTTCTCAACCAAGCTAATTTGTAGGGTTTAGGATGTTTCTCCGTCTTTAACGCTAACTTCTTTACAGCTTCTGTAGAGATGATGTTATCACAACTTCCTACATCGATAACAAACTTACAAACTCTTCCCAAAATAGTGCACGTTGACTGAAACATATTACTCCTCAACCAGCTAGTCTCCTCTTCCTGCTTTGATGTCAAGCAAGATCTCCTCATCATTAAAGAATATCCCTCATCTCCCGTCAATAATTCTTCTTCCTCCTCAACTTGTGGTGAATTGGAACATTCTATTTCTGCATCCTCATCTTCAATCTCAGCAACCATCGCTTGCTTCTTAGGCTTCGGGCATTCATTGCTCTTATGACCAAACTCCTGACAATTATAACACTTGAAATTGTTGTTGACCTTGGTCTTAGCAACTTCATTGACAATCGGTTTACCAACAGCCTTGGAAACATTAGTATTGCTACTTGCCCCTTTCACCTGATTGATCGAACTTGTAAGCATACCACCTCCTCTTCTACCTTGCTTCTCCCAAGCTAGAGCCTTCTGGTGTGCTTCAGTAATAGATCTTGGATCAAACATATTCACCATATCCTGAATTTGCATTCTCAATCCTCCAACAAATCTAGCTGTCAACTGGTCTTCCTTCTCCATGATATCATTTCTAACAATCAGTTGATAGAACTCATCTTCATAATCATTTACCGACTTTGTCCCTTATCTCAAATTCTGTAAGCGTTGATACATAAGAGACTGATAATTATAAGGCAAGAAAGTAGCCTTCATCAACTTCTTCATCTTTTCACATGAAACAATCTTCGACTTTCTCATTCTCTCACGTATAAGTTTAGTTTGTTGCCACCATGTCATAGCTCTTCCCCTCAATCGTGTAGCAACCAACTTAACTCTACGATGCTCGGGTACTTCCTTGAAGTCAAAAATTTCCTCAACATTTGATAACCAATCCAGAAACTCTTCCGCTATCATTCCCCCTTTGAATTCTGGAATCTCTGTTTTCATCCCCGACTCCCATTTACGATCATTCTCTGAATCAATATATCCATTTCGCACTTGGCCTTGATCTCGATCATCAATACTTCCTCTATCATCATATTCCTTAAAATCATATGTATATCGTTATCGATCTCGTCCATCTACATCTCTATGACTATGCATGTCCCTTCTATCATGTCTTTCAGCATCACGATACAGATCATCTTCAAATCCACGATGAGTTCTTCTCTCTTCAACTTGATACTCATGATGTTCTTGCCTCATAGAAACTGATGATTCTCTCCGATCTCGATAGGATTGGGGTGACATCCTCCTCGCTTTCGAAACCGATGGCAAAACCCTATTTCCTCCATGGTTCGAGATTGGTGACCTTCTCCTTTGACTTTGATTCATTTCATTCATCAATTTCTCTAACTTCCCAATACCTTCATCGAACTTTTCATTGCTACGTTGTTCCATCTTCTCAGCTTCTTGTCTTCGATACACATCTTCAACATTTTGAAATCGATTAGCACGTCTCGGCGGCATGATCATCAACAAACTCTAAACTACATTAATCTCGGCTTGAACTTAACTCCAAATCTCGGCCTTGATTTACAAAAGAGATGCACGCCTCCAACTTATAGCTCGGATCTAACTTTAACTCTTCCTCTTGGCTCCACAGGCTCGGCTTAGCTATGATTGGCTAAGTTTAGGCTCTGATACCAAACTGACGCAGCGAATAACAACATGTTGTCACCAAATGATGCACAACGAACAAACGACGATGGAACGATACAAAGATGAATCGACGGATTGATAATACCCAAGATAAATGCTCAAATCCGTTGATCTCGCGAGATACCGGATTCTAGCTATCTTCTAACATGGTACTTTAACACGTTGATCGCGCATGATACCGTGTGAGAAGATCTACGATTCTTCGACGTTGATCTCGTACACGAGATTCCATGAACCGGCTTCAAAATCGTTGATTCGAGCGCACTCGAATAACCGAAGATGGAGAAAGGAGATAACACTCAACTTTCAATTTTAAAGAGGCACAAAGAACTCAAACAAAAGTTTATTCAAAATCAACCACCTTACAAATGACACCCCTCCCCTATTTATAGGGAAATTACAACACAACATACATAAACGACCCAACAACACAAGTGACTCATGATTTACGGCCTAAGAACAAATACAAGTTACAACGACCTAACAACATAACGACATAACGACCTAAAAATACAATGCGACCTAACATCACAGGCGACTTAACAAGTTACAACACACGCGACCTACACATACAATACAACGACTCAAGACAGTGCGGCTTCATGCGACCTAAGAAAGTAACGACCTAATCAAACACGGCAGCGACCTAGGCAAGCTTCGGCATAATGATCCAAGAACGTCCTAAGAAACAACGACCTATTGAAAGCTCGCGTCCTAAGGAGGCTCGCGACTCAGGCATATCGCTGCATAATCTTCACGACTTAAGGTAGGTCGTTCGCGACCTACGGTTTGCTCGCTACTTAAACTGGCGGCATCTGGAGGTAAACGCGATCCAAGGCTTAGGTCACTAGGTCGTAGCTCGCTAGAGAGCGACCTAAGGCTTAAGGCATGGCGCGACTCAAGGATTAACTCGTTATCCTAGTGCACTGCTTCTTCCTTCCTTCGTATCTCTCTACGCCGTATCCCACTAGGTCGCTGGTGACTTAAGGCATTCGACCTACGGCCTAAAGCCTGATGCGCTGCATCAAGTAGCCAATTTTCAACCTAAATCGCGTCTTCGGTTCCCATGAACGGATTCCCTCCAAGCCTGATATAATCTATGCTCAGGTTAGCATATTGATTGACCATCGGAACTTCCTAAGCTACTCCTCAAGCAGCGTTTCCACCAACAACTTCAGCTGCAATTTCAGCTTGCATCATGTTTGTGAGAAATGTGGAATACAAATCTCAAGGCTTGGATTAACACTAGAGGGGGGTGAATAGTGTTTAAAGAAATTACTAAATATTTTTGAGTTTTTGTTAATTTGAACATAAATGTATGCAATATTCAAATACAGATATGATCACAGAATCAAACACAGACGTAGAAATAAAGTAAAAGCAACAAAGAAACGAACACATCGGATTTTATATTGGTTCGAAGTTACCCAAAATCCAGTCCCGCACACAAGTACGGATTTCCTTTCAAATGACATTGTACAATTACACTCTCGATTTCAAGGCCACGAGGTACACTACTCCAGATTCACAATCCTCTGGGTGGAGATACTTGATTTCAGGGGCAACAAGTTCATCCAATTGATTTCCAAGGCTACAATCACACCATTACTTGATTGATTACCAAGGCTATAATCACAACTTTTCTTGCTAAATTGATTACAAAGAAGTCTATAACTCTGAATAGCACCATGATCTTGTTGAGATAGTGATAGACAATCAAACTAGAAATGATCTAGTTAGATTCGATGTGGGCAGAGTAATGGTAAAAATGTGTATAAAGAAATGTGGAAGAAGAAGAGGGGTGAAAATTAGAAAAATATGATTGAAAATTCATTCAAACCACCCCTATATATAGTAGAACAATAGCCATGTCCATTCGTAAAAGCATATGACGAATGGACACTTCCTTTGAAATTCAAATTTTTGAAATAAACTGCTACTATATCGTTATGGGGTACTTTAATATGTCGACATGCCAAAGGAAATTTTAGTGATTTGTTTTTCTTTGAAAATAACTTCTATCTTATATTAAAACTATTTTAAACTTTATAAATATACTTAACTATAGTTAAAATACATAAGTAAATATAGAGAACAATATTTTGATATATATAAAATTTTACTATAATTTTATACTTAAATCTAAGTATAAATAATAAAAGTTAAATGAATACATTACAACTAAAAGATAGTTTAAAAACCAAAGGTAATTTGATTTTGAAAATAAAGATTATTTTTAAGGCTAAAATTATTTATAACCAGGATAGATGTTTTTGGTCTTTTTAAAAGGAAGATTTTGAAATCATTTTGAAAACAAGATAATTTTTGTAAATCATTTTGAATAAAAGTTAGTGAATACAAAACATGTTCCACTAGATTTTTCGTAGGTTCCATCCTACTAAGGGTTCCATCCCTTTAACAGGCTCGAAGTGGATTCCATTCCACGAATAAATTGGATTTTAAGATGCCAGTGCTTTTCTAGGAGTTTTAACAAAATTCCTAATTAATTACTTATCTTGAAATCTTGAACTCTTGATAATCTTGATACTCATGAGTCTTTAATCTTGATATCTTCAGTCTTGAATCTCTAGACTGTACAGTCTTCATTCTTGGTACCTGGATGGGTAAATCCTGCATATACATATATATCTAAACTATAATGTTAGTATTTTTTTTGATAATCTTATTCTAAGGTTGTTGTCATCAAAACCACCATCTCAAGGACAAACAATCTCCCCCTTTTTGATGATGACAACCTATGTTTATAAAATATTACTTCTATCCTAATAACCCCCCTAAAACTAATAACTCCCTCTTAACTATGCCTAACTATCCTATTTTATATTTCTCCCCCTTTGTCATCAACAAAAACTAACTCGAAACTATATAACTCCCCCTTATTCTTGTACTAAAGTACCTGCATTAATAAACTATACAATGGAGTATACAATAGACATATTAAGGGATAATAATACTGATAGACATGATAAATAATCAGATATCATATAAATATCAATGCATATTTATACATGTTTTGCATACTAAATATCAATCCAAATCAAAACAAATCAAGTCAAATCAAATCAAATCAATCCAAGCAAACAATTCAAATCAAATAAAGCAATCAAATAAAATCAAACATTACGAGGAATTTCCATCATTCTTCTTCTCCAAATATAGGGCCCGCTTTAATGGCATCCCAATTTTCATTATCATTGGTGAGAGAGACAGGAGGATGTGCTTCATTATCATCCTAGTATAGGGAGGAAATCATCCATCGTATCGCATCAAAATGCTTTTCTTGCTCCTTGATCATCTGCATTTGACTCAACTCTAAGTGTCGCTAGTTACGAAGAATGAACAAAAGAATATTCTTGAAAGAATTAAGAGTTTCTTCAACATTGTCGGTTAAATTATGAATTGGATTGGCCATAATCGAGTTTATGAGAAGAATTAGAGATAAAATAGATAAGAGATAATTCTGAACGATGAATTCTGAAAGAAATAGGTATTTATAGGTGTAGAAATACATTTGAAATGAATAGACATAAGGTAGTTATTTAAATTTTAAATTAAGTGTCATTTCTGACCAATACATGTCGACATGGTTCAGTGAATTTTGATGACCTTTTTGATTTTGTAAATAATCGTGTGTATATATATATATATTTATATAATATACTAACGTTTATTCTGGAGATAAGATAAGCTAGATAATAGAAAGGAAATTCAATTTCATTTCATAATAAGACAATACTAGGATTAAACATTAAGAACTACACGAACTTTCAAATCAAAACAAACTAAACTAGTACAACACGACATAAAAAGATAGAACTAGTTAGAGGATGATGAAGATGAAGATAATCCAAGCTTCTTGCTGACTTTGGAGAAAAACTTATTCATCTTCGTTGACATTTTATCCAATTTCTTACTAACGGACAGTTTAAGAATCTGTCGATTCTTGGAAATAGTCTTTTGATTTTTGAGAAGGGTTTTGTTGGTTGGATTGGGAGGATAGTCAATGCTTTGCAAAGAGGTTTTACCTTCTTCTTCTTCTGTTTCCGTTTCATCCCCTTCTTCTTCTTCCTCTTCCTCTTCCTCCTCTTCCATCTCCTCATGAGCCAAATGCTCTTCCTTTTCGGCAAGAGTATCATAAGGTTGAAAAACAAATGGAATTTTCATAAAAGAAATGTTTGAGTGATTAAAAACCTTTCTTGAAACAAGTTCTTCTCCTTTGAAATCCACTCCAAAATAGTTAAAAATCTGAGTGAGCTAGATTCCATGATACAAAGTGCTTTCACCCATTTCAAGATTTTTGGGAGAAATTCGTCCAAAATAAATTGCACGCAATTAGTATCATAATTTCCAAAAATAGAAAAAAAGTGCTTTGCAAACTTTTGAGGTAGGATTGTTAAAATTTTCCAATCTTGGGGTCAAAGTATGTTGTAAAAGAAGATTAACAATTCTAGCCTTTGGTCGAAAGTTTCGATTTTCGAATTCTAAATTATCATTTCCTTCGAAAATGTAATGAAATGTCTCACGATCATTTCCATCGATTTTAAAACTAGAAAGATCCATTCCCATGCTTTTGCAATTGAGAATGGTACCCAAAAGATCACAATTTAAAACTATTCTAGTGCCTTTGACACTACTCTAAATTTCATCATCATTTCCAATATAAAATCCATGGTTTAAATTTGCATAAATTTTTTTAACAAGATTTGGATAACAAACGAAATCATTTTGAGAAGCATCAACAAGACTAAGAACTTTATTGTTTGCAAAAAGAGAATCAATTTCATAAGAAGAAAAATCTTGAAATATAGCAAACTTTCCGGGATGGACTTTTCCATGGTTAAAATAATTGATGTATGCTTTTATGGCCTCCGGATCATCGAAGAGTTGCTCTTTTATCTTTTTGGATATTCTTATTGTGGAGGAGTTGCTTGAAGAAGCCACTAGACTAGAGAGTAGAGAGCTTGAAGTTTTGAAGAGAGAGTTTGAATTTGAAAATGAAAGTGAAAAGATGTGATAAAAGATAGTGAATAAATAGATTCTCAAAGGACATTCTCTGGTCAAAAGATTGCTTTTTAGGGAATTGAATGAAGTGAAAAGGTGGAAGGAAATTCAACCATTTGATTATGGTAGGGACCATGTCAACATGTGCCTTTGAATTTCCATGATTATTTTTCTTAAGTATTCTAATATATACATATATATTTATTGTATTAATGTCTATATATATCTGGAATATTACTAGAATTATAGTATATTCCATAAAATATTATGTATTATTAACAATAATAATAAAAAAAAAAAAATTAAAATTCAAACAACATGCTAATTCAAAATCAATCAATTAAGCATCCAATTCTAAGCATGCAATTTCAACCAATTGTATTGTAAATTTGTACCTTTTACTGAGTCTGTTTCTCTGAATTCGTCGGAGTCGTGAATTGCCGTGAAACAAATATTTGAATTATCTGTCTTCTGATCTTCCTCGCTTGAGGACGAGTCTGAAACATCTAGAGTAGCAATAAATTCATGTTTTCGTTTCTTCACGGAATTATTGCTTATAGGAGGATTTTGCCTATCTGGATACTGACAGTCTCGTTTGATATGGTCTGGTTCGTCACGGTTGAAACATTTGATATTGTTTGGCACTACATTTTGATTTCCAGAGTTCATGTAGTTGTTTCTCTTTAAATTATTCATCTTTCTGTATTTCAGGAGTTTCCAAAAATTCTTGGTCATAAGGGCTATCTCTTTATCATTATTGTTGTTTGAGTCTGATCCATCGGTCAATGCATTGAACGCCTTTGATTTCTTTTCAGATGCTTTGCTTTCTCTTCTCTCAATCATTTGGACTTCAAATGACATTAGATTTCCAATTAATTCTTTTATCTTTAAGGTACTGATGTCATTTGCCTCTTCGATCGCAAGTGTCTTTTGATCCCATTCTGGAGTAAGAGAATTTAAGATTTTTCTGACTTGATCTTCTTCCGAAAATTCCTTTCCTAAGTATATTAGAGAATGCACAATGTTCTGAAATCTACTATACATATCTGAAATAGACTCATTAGAATTCATTTTAAATAATTTAAACTGGTTTATGAGCATGGAAATTTTGGTCTGTTTAACTTTGCTTGTTCCTTCGTGAGTAACTTGCAAAGTTTTCTAGATTTCATATGCAGACTTACAAACTAACACTATATTAAATTCACTTCTACCAAGTGAAAAAAACAAAATATTCATAGCTTTAGAGTTATTTTGTGAATTAGTCTTTTGCTCGGAAGTCCACTGTGCAAAATCAGTTGTGGGTTCAGAATATTCAGTCTGTGTGACACTCCAAGTGTCTAGTCCTATAGATTATAAATATATTTTCATCCTACATGCCTAATATGCATAGTTACTGCCATTAAAAAGTGGTGGTATGACAGTAGACTGACCTTCTACAAATGAATTACTGATAGGGATAATAGAACCAGTGTTGGTAGTGTTAACAATATCAGTGTTGGTAGCCATTTTGAAAATTTTTCAAAATTCAGATTATGAAAACTTTGAAAACCTTGATCTAGTACCAAACGTGAGAAATGCGGAATACGGATCTTAAGGCTAGGATTAACAGTAGAGGGGAGTGAATAGTGTTTAAAGAAATTACTAAATCTTTTTGAGTTTTTGTTAATTTGAACATAAATGTATGCAATATTTAGACACATATATGATCACAGAATCAAACATATATGCGGAAATAAAGTAAAAGAAATAAAGGAAAGAACACACCGGATTTTATACAGGTTCGAATTTACCCTACATCCAGTCCCGCACATTAGTACAAATTTCCTTTCAAAATAAATTGTACAATTACACCCTCGATTTCAAGGCCACGAGGTATACCACTCCATATTCACAATCCTTTGGGTAGTGATACTTGATTTCAGGAGCAACAAGTTCACTTACTTAATTTCTAAGGCTACAATCACACCTTTACTTGATTGATTTCCAAAGCTACAAACACAACTTTACTTGATTGGTTTCCAAGGCTACGATCACACCTTTTCTCGCTAAATTGATTACAAAGAAGTCTATAATTCTGAATAACACTGAGATCTTGTTGAGATAGTGATAGAGAATCAAACCAGAAATGATCTACCTAGATTCAATGTTGATTTCGACAGAGTAATAGTAAGAGTGTGTATAAATAAATATGGAAGAAGAAGAGGAGTGAAAACCAGAAACATATGATTGAAAATTCGTTCAATACCACCCCTATTTATACTAGAACAACAGCCATGTCCATTCGTGAAAGGATATGACGAATAGACACTTCCTTTGAAATTCAAAATTTTGAAATAAACTGCTACCATATCGACATGGGGTACTTTAGTATGTCGACATACCAAAGGAAATTTTGATGATTTGTTTTTCTTTGAAAATAACTTCTATCTTATATTAAAAATATTTTAAACTTTATAAATATACTTAACTATTGTTAAAATACATAAGTAAATATAGAGAACAATATTTTGATATATATATAATTTTACTATAATTTTATATTCAAATCTAAGTATAAATAATAATAGTTAAATGAATATATTATGATTAAAAGATAGTTTAAAAACCAAAGATAATTTGATTTTGAAAATAAAGATTATTTTTAAGCCTAAAAATATTTAAAACCAGGATAGATGTTTTTGATCTTTTTAAAAGGAAGATTTTGAAAACAAGATAATTTTTGTAAATCATTTTGAATAAAAGTTAGAGGATACGAAACAATGTTCCACTAGATTTTTCGTAGGTTCCATCCTACTTAGGGTTCCATCTAATTAACAAGCTCAAAATGGATTCCATTCCATGAATAAATTGGATTTTAAGATGCCAATGCTTTTCTAGGAATTTTAACAAAATTCCTAAATAAATTACTTATCTTGAAATCTTGAACTCTTGATAAGCTTGATACTCATGAGTCTTCAATTTTGATATCTTCAGTCTTGAATCTCCATACTATACAGTCTTCATTCTTGGTACCTGCATGGTTAAATCCTACATATACATATATATATCTAAACTATAATGTTAGTATTTACATTTTATAATCTTATTCTAAGGTTATTGTCATCAATACCATCATCTTAAGGACTAACAATGTTTACAAAGAACTGATACATGTCTCCCATGTCTACTTGGGGAACCCCAGCACCAACTATTTCAGCTTGATCTTGACCGGGGCATCTCCTAGCATTTGGTCGGGCGTTTCCATTAGTGGTGGTGCTATCTCCACCAAGATTAATTCTTCCACTTCTTCCTTCCTTATCTGTATTCAAACCCCATGAGATACAGATGAATAGCCTAACTAAGATAGGATTATAGAGATATAGTGTATACTTATATATATATATATATATAATACAAGTACGTTATTATAGCGTTATCCCATACCCCGAACTTAACTCTAATTACTAAGGATTATGTTTTCAAAACCATTTTTTAGTTAAAGTATTTCATAAACCATGCTCTAATACCAAGCTGTAACATCCTCTATCTAGAGACCCAAAACTAAGCACTGCAAATGCTGCAGTCATCTATAGTCTTAGCTTCCGGCGACTAAATACGGCTATGTTAATGGTATCAATAATATCAAAAGCATTTGAATATGAAACAAAACATGGATTTCAAAAAAAATTACTTCATTACATTTAAAAACCAAATGTATCCCATTCCCAACACATTATCCCAATTTCGTTCCCGAGCACAGATAAAATATACCGAAGATACCCCCTTTGGATGATCAGAGTCATAATAGACTAAATACAATACAGCGGAAATACATCAAAACATAAAATAAGAACTGGAACTCCTAAATAGCTATCCATTTGCCTCTTGCAAGCCTCCGATGGCCTTATTCGTCATCCTAATTAAACCTGAAAAAACCATAACCCCTCAACCTACTCAAATTAATTTTGAGAACCCGGGAGTTTAAAAGGAAAATATAAACTTTGAGTCAGACATAAAGTCTGGTATGAATAACACTATACATCCCAGAATAAATATATTAAGTGAGACAACGTCGCTTAGCAGAACGGGTTTCCCCTCACTAACATCCTTTTAAAACATATCTTTGGAAAACCTTTACCTATAATCAAAACAGATTAAACACGGTAAAGCATCATTATGTAAACATACATAAACATCAGGTAACAATGAACTATCTGTTCAAACACATAATTTTTGTTTGGATAACTTTTAACCTTTCGCCGACTCAATCCTACCAGACAATAATAAAAATTAATCTAATACCTATTAGCTATTCTTCCTTTGGATTATCTATCCTTAACTATCTGTTAAATACTTCACTTCTGGGCGGTCTGTCCTTAACTATCTGTTAAATACACCTCTTCTAGACGTTCTGTCCCTAACTTAATCATCTCCCGGGTTTACCCGATCCAAATGGTTTTTTAGGCTCGCCAATAACCTACATGTATACAACATATATTCCTTTCAGTGTGTAATCATAATTTTAGTCTACCTATGACCAAGACCTATACACTGAAATTTTAGGCAACGATTAGCTGGGGCTAATAGTTAATGTATAGGGCGCGACCCTATACTAGTCCTATATGGTATTCTAATATCTGAATCATTTTCACTTAAGTATCCCCTCCCATATTTTTCCTTGAAAATATCACAATTTTATATATATATATATATATATATATATATATATATCTTCTTCATTCAAACCATAGTTGATGAAAACATTTAAACATTTGAAAGTTCCCCTTTCTAATTCTTTGAAAGTATCTTTTTCTAAGACCAAGTGAAAACCTTCTAATGATCTGAGCTACTATGCCAAATACTTACCTTTCAAAACCATTCATCAAACCTTTCGAAACTATTGAAAAGCAAACCTTTCGAAAGCAATAAAACTTTAGACATCCTTCTTCAAAATCACTTTAAAATGTTGCCTTAGAAAAACGTTGGAAAACCTTTTATCTCTAACCTTTCGAAACCATTGAACTAAAACCTTTCAATACTATTGAACTCAAACCTTTCGAAACTATTAGACAAAACCTTTCAAAATCATTAATCTTAAACCTTTCAAAACCTTTAAACTCAAACCTTTCGAATTCCTTCGATAAACAAATCTTTCAAAATCATTCAATAGGCTTACCTTTCGAAGGAATTAAACCTTTTAAGACATATACCTTTCGAAGACTCGCTAGGTTTAATTCAAAACAAGTGGAAAATCAACTTTTAAAACCTTTCGACTTTACTGGAAGTAACCTTTCGATTTTGTCGAAAGGTCTGCTTCCAAAAGCTTTAAAACTTAACTTTTAAACAATAGACTTTAGCCTTCAAAATAACTCCTTCGGAAGCTAGGGTTATACTTCAATTAGAAAAATAAAGATAAGTCATTTAGGTCGAAAGCTCTCTTTTGAAAGCATGGGGAAGCGGTTAATTTTAAAATAAGGAAACCTTTTGACTTTGTCGGAAGGTTCAAATCAAAACAAAATAAAAGCGACAGTAATAATTCGACTATGTTTAGAGGTTTCAAAATAAAATAGTGATAAAACAGCAGAACCATTTTACTTTGTCAAAAGGTTTAAAACCTTTATTTTAGACCTAGTCAAGAGCAACCAAGTCGAAAGCTCTTATTCAAAAGCAAAGCAGGCTATCTTTGGCTTATGAAACAAACACACTTCAACCTCTTCGGCAACCAACCTTTGGACTTAGAACCCTTCGACTCTATCCAATTCATTATGTACCAAGTAACTTGATACCATGTGAATTGGTTTGACCTTATCAAAAGTTATGAACTTCTCGATCTTGTCGAAAGTACTGGGTTGGAAGGTTTAATGTCGTAAAAGGCTGAAACATGTTAAAAGTATGATTTCTTTGTTTTTAACTTAAAAATGATAGCTTTTCAACTAACCTGCCTTTGCTTATCAAATTCTCATTGGTTAACAAATATTTTACAAAAGTGCTGCCACTATTTTCGGAATTAAATAATCGTTTTATTTCATAAAATGCCTCTTCTCATTGATTAAATATATAAAACATTTAAGTCCCATACCTTAAATAATTTTATATATTCATCAAAACACTTAGGAAAAATCTGGAAAAGTTCCAAAAAATCTATTTTAATATGTTTTCCAATATATAAAATTTCCAAACACAAATAATCATTATTTTAGCGGTAAATAATTTATAACCCAATAAATCATTTTCCTCACTAGAAAATTAATATAAAATCCATATTAGCTCGAAAAATTATGAAAATTAAAACCATGTCTAAAATATCAATTTTGACCCATATTTAAATTTTCAAGGCATTTGAATGTCATCTAATATGGATTTCTTGTCAAACATATCATAAAAACTAACATGAACGTATATAACTCATCAGCAAGCATATATATGACTTTAATCATCAAAACATGGCATATACTTTCAAAATCATTTCAGATCTATTCAAATCCCGAAAACCATATGAAAATGGGGTGTGGTAATTATTCACCTTAGCTTTGAGATCATAAGATGTGATACTTGATGTTGATTATGTCAATTATGTTGATTAAATAAAATAATCTTTCCTTAAGAACAATAATGGTGGCTGACCTTGGTAAATTTTTTGTTTGAGTGAAAATGAAATGAACGTGGATTTCATTTCCTAAGGGTTTAGGGTTTAGGGTATAAGCCTTTCTAATTTCCCGTATGGCCCTTACTCATTCCTAACACATTGGTTCCAATCTTAATTAACATGGAAAGGATACCCTTAATTTAATCAAGTCTCAAACCATTAATCTCTACATTATTTTATTTAATTTACTCAATTAATTATTCTAAATAATGTTATAGAAATATGGGGTATTGCAATTTTTCATTATTCACAAACTTAAATCAAATCTTAATAAAGTCGGCCATTAACAAGGAGACAAAAGGAGAAATTTCAATCTAAAGCTAAGGATCAAAGCTAGGAGGGATTAATCAACAAAAAATTTCAAATTCCTTATCAAATCTAAGGTGAATAATAACTTTAGACTGTCTCTATTTTATCCTACGATTATATGTTTTTGGATTTATGATTAAATTTGATTTTAAGATGATATGGTTGATGATATGCTAGAATTATGTTATATTCGAATTATTTTAATTCATATAATATGAATTTGCTCAGTTTTAAGGGAAAACTAAGGGTTTAGATTTTCAAATGCCATGAAAAATTTTATGTTGAATAATACACGATTTTGGAGATGGGTATTGATTCTCAGAATTTTCCAAGCTATAGGAAATTTGTTATGAATTTCTAAAGGAAAATATGATATAATTAGGTTTGAAATTTATTTTGAGTATTTTAGGAAGAAATTGGATCTGAAATTTTAATATGTTTGATTAGAGGATAAAATTGATTTTCTATGGTTTTGATGATTTTTCCAAGTTGATTTATTTGGGAAAATAAATTTTTGTAAGGAGGGACTTTTCTACAAATGTTTGTTTTTTATATAGAAGGGCTTAAAATGTTACATATCTTTGATTTGGATCTAAATTAGTGCAACAATTTCTAACTGTAAAGTATTTGAAAAGTTGTACAGTAACCAATCAAGGAATTACAACCGGCAAGTTAGTTATAATGTAATTGCCATGTTTAGCTATAAATCGGCATTTCAGAAAAAGGTGGTTCCGCCTATTTCGAAGGCACCTTTCGAGTCCTTTACCAACGCACCATCCGAAACCTACATAGTCGGAACCAAGACATATGGTATCTATAGAATTTGTAGGAAGTGAATTGGTAAGCAGTGGAAGGTAGGGTGTTCAAAGCAAAGTTTCGTCAGGGTCGAACCCAAGGTTCACTTTTAAAAAGATAAATGCGTGCCTAGTTTTTGAAGGGCTTTCAACTAAGTCGATACCCTATGTAGTCAAAACCTTAGCTTGTTTTCTAAAAAGTTAAATTCCTGTCTTGATTTACTTTAATCTTTCAATATAGCCGAAATCCTTGCTTTCAAAAGGGACTTTATAAAAAGCTTTCAAAGGGAAACATTTTCCTTAATTAAGAGCTTCTGAATGGATTGGTTTCGACCGAGTCGAGACCTAGCCGCTATTTACCTTTCAATTACATCGAACCCATCTATGTTGTAGAAAGGTTATCTATGTTTTAACCAAAGTCAAACCACTTCCTAAATGCTTTCGAAAGGGGTTAAGGGTTGCGAAGGCAATGGTGTCAAAAGGGGGTTTCGACACTATCCTTCAATATTTTGATTTGAAAGGTTGTTTCTTTCAACTAGATCAATCCGACACCATCAACTTTTCCCTAAAACAATTTTATATTTGATTTCATCAAAGGAAATACTTTCTTATATAATCAATTTGACCCAAAGAATGTTTTAAAGAGTAAACCCAATGCTTTCAAAAGGGTATTTTTATTTGTTTCAAAGCTATGTTTTAAAGTGCTCTCTTGACACCATCAAAAGGTATCATTGGTTTCAAAAGGTATACACGTAGAGTTTTAGAAAGAGGTTTTCTATACTTTCAAAGGGGGTCGTCCAGTGGTTTTGAAAGTGATGTTTTAAAATTTTAAAACAAATAACCCATTCTCATTTTAAAAGGAAATACCATGGCATAAATAACGATTTTTGGAAATATTATCCACATTGTTATTAACCCATTATTGTATGTTGGGGATAGGCAGAACAACCAGATAGATTGACCAAGTAGTGAACATAAATTATGGAATGTTAAAACCTTAAAACTAAAGATATTGGCATGGGCCAATAGGTTCATAGTAAGCGCATGAAAATTGTGTAAAACTAATGATATTGCTGGGGCCAATAAATGCATTGTCAGTCCATGGAAACTATGATTTGATACTGGCGGGGCCGGTAGGTTTATAGTTAACCCATGAAAATTATATCCAGATTAATATATTGATAATCAGTCAATAGGTCCCTAGTTAGCCCATGAAAACTAGAATAAGAAGTATGATATTGGAGTTATCAATAGGTTTTGAGTGATCCCATAAAAACTATGCTATTTGAAAGATATTCCATAAAAATATTACTGATTAATAGTAATCTTAGAAGCTATAATTGAGATAGTTATTCAAAATGAATAGGGATGGGTAATCTAGATTAGATTTACTTGTTTTGCATATCATCATAATGTTTTTGAAATTCTATGTTTTAACCATCGTGGATGCAGGAGCACAGTAAATGGATTTGTAAATGTTTTTGGATACTAGTGAGGGTAAAACTCGTTACGCTAAGCGGTGTGGTCTCACTAGGTATCTAATGGTTTGAGATGGTAAATTATTATTCATACCAGGCTTTATGTCTGACTTGAAGTTTTTTTCCTTAAACTCTCGAGTACTCAAATTGATTTTTGAGTAGGTTGAGAGTTAAGGTTTTCTGATGCTTTTTTAGATGAATAAAGCTTCTGAAGAAGTGCTGGAGGTAAGCTTATTATTAGAGCTCTTTTATTTCCATTATGTGTTTTGTTTGTAAAGGAAAATTTGGTTTCTTTCCTATTTAGATACTCTGATCTACCAAGAGGCATCTTCATATGTCGCTCTTAGCGTATTTTGTAATAATCATATATTGAACATGGTCTGCGAATTGGGATTACGTAATCAATTTGGAATATTTTGAAATGGATTATAGAATTTGTCTGTTGTTTAATTTGTTTTCCATATTCTCGTGTTTCTGTGTATCAAAGTATCTAATATCACCATATTTGGTTATCAACGATTAATAACCATGGATGATTGCTGCATCCGTAGCCGTTAGTTTAGGCCTTTAAGTAGGGGGATGTTACACTTAACCCAATAGCTTGGCTTGATTTCTCGTTCTAGCTTTTTAGCATGAACCCGAAACTCTAGCACCACCACCACTAATTTTCACTGCTCTGGAATAAATCCTGCTCCGGCTTTCACACATCACCAGCTGCCCATCTTCGACACTAGAACTACCGTAGTTCTTCCATATCGCACCAACATCTGTTCCTCTTCGTCATCGACTTCCACCCCTACCTAAGACTCATGCACACGTGCTCCATCTTCGGCCGCAAATACCACCTCCTCTGCCTAAACCCTACACTCTAGCAGAGCCATGTCCAAGCTTCATCGATCGTCCAAGCTCCCTCAGCAATGCCGTTGATGAAGTGCTTCATTGCATATCATCCTGGTCGTCGATGATATCCCAGACATCATCGACCATAGCGCGTTGCCCCTTTTTTCTTTTTATTTCTAAACGTGATGGATCTAGGGATTTACGATTTGGGAAAAGAGAGCATGATTTGCAAAAACAAAGGAGATCTTGGTTTTTTGTTTAACTAAGGGAATGAATTTGAATTAACATGGGCCTGCGCTTTGTAGTGTTAAAGTGGGGAGTTCAAATGAATTAAAACTGTGGCCAATGTTATTCTCAATCAATCCTTCTGTAAATTAATTTCTATTTTATCTTTTTATATTACAAATTGTAATCCCTTTATTTACATATATGAATAATTATATCATTAATTATAGGTCCATTTCTAGTTTTAATTGATATACCGTATATTTTACCAAATATTTAAATCTAATAAGTATTCATCTTCTTCGATCTATTAATTTTATTAAATAACAAATAACATTTCTTTTTATCTATTTCTAGTGTATAAAAATTAAAATTATTTACACTTTAATAATGTATTTATTAAAACATTTTATTTGGATTTTGATATATTATTTAAAATGAAGTTTATCAACTAATTAAATTTTGCTATAATAAAATTTTTACTAAATAAACTTCAGTTAAATAATAATTTGATTCTAAAAGCAATACTTATCAAAATCAAATTCGAAAACTTCTATTTTAATTAAATTATCTTAATATTATGGGTTAAAAAATAGAGTTGTTACATATAGTCAGTGACAGAGATACTTTATTTACCAGTGAATTTTAGAAGAATTTACAAGTAGTGTTAGGTACCAAGCTGTAGATGAGTATCGCTTACCATCCACAAACGGATGGGCAAATAGAAAGAGTGAGAAAAGTTTCTTGAAGATTCGTTGATGGCTTATGTGCTAAACTTTGGAGGGTCATGACCATTTACACCTAGTCGAGTTTTCCTATAATAGTTATCTAACTAGTACAGAGATGACACCTTTCGAAGCTCTTTGCGGAAGGTCATGCAAATCACCAGCATGTTGGTTATGTAGGATCAATTTCACCCTAGAGGGGGCTGAATAAGGTGATACTATTAATTATAAAAGATATAGCAGAGTAAAAGCAGCATGGATAATTGCAGAATAATAAAAGCAGGAAATGTAACACGCAAATTTACCCAGCTTCCGCAAAACCCTGCCTACGGCTGCCTCCAAGGTTTCTACTAGAAATTAAGCAGTCAAACGCTTACACATGTAAACTCGCGACACCCGCTATCGACTAGCCTTAACTCTATTCTTAAAACCTTGCCACAACTCAGCCATTGAGTTCCGAATTCTCGAACTACACCACCGCACTTCGTTCCCCAGTCACACGACTAGAAATTACAATGTTTAAAAGAGAAAAATGAAAATTAAACACAAATTAAAATCAAAAGCCTAATTTTAAAATTATAAGCCTAAAACCATATATAATAGCCGACCCACAATAAAAAAATAAGTCCCATTTTTCCTTTTGTTATTATTCGGCTTGCTTCCTTGTTCTTCGATGGCTTCGGCCTCCTTTTGTTTGCTCGAAAATTAGGGCTTTGAATGTATTGAAGATGTCGACTTTAGTAGCTTGATCGAATGATGGTTTATGTCCTTACTTCGTCAATTGATACTCTTTTCTTTTAGCATACGACTCCTTCAATTTCAATTGAGTTCGAACTTGCTTCGGTATGTAATTTGTTACTTTTTCTTTATAGTTTTTGCTTACTTGAACTCGATCGATGATTCAGTTTGAATGATTATTCCTTTTGTTGCTTGAACTCGAATGCCTTTGCTGCCAATGATGATTACAGGTTTTATATGATTTGAATTCCTATATTTTCATTCGTTTGAATTTACTTGAATTCATTTATAGATTTATCTTGGCCACTTGATTTTGCATGAATTCTGTGATTTGCTTCTGACTTATTCAATTCGTATAGTTTTGTTTCTTGATTGACATGGTGTTGATTTCTTTCATAGCCACCACGGCTTCGATTTCTGACCTGTTCGACTTCGGCAATGACTTGCTCAACATCGGTTTTGAAACTGCTGTTGACATTATTTGATTCTTGTTTGAAATACCCTACGACCTTATTCTGGGTTCGAACGTTTTTCTATGACTTCTTCCACTTGATTTGATTTGAAACTGTTGATCCATGATGTGTTCGAACTTGCTGTATATCAGTATTTTGAAACCGCTGCATGATGCTTGTATTCATATGGAAGTTTTGCATTGCTTTGCCTTTTCCATTGCCTGACTATTCTTGTATGTCTTCACATGTGTACTCAAGTCTGATTCATGTAGTCTTGCTTCCATATTACTATGATGTATTGTGTTTCCAGTCATCATGTAATCTAGTTATGCATATGTATATAGTTGTTGTATGATAATAGTCTGGGTTGTTGTTACATTGGCATGTGAATTTTACTATTTGTCTGTTCCATTTGATCTGGGCATTTCAACTTGTATTCATTTGATTTGAACATTTCTGATTTGTATATTCGATCACTGTCTTGCTTGGAATTCACACGCACTTAGTCTAAATGTTGTTGTTTGCTCTTCTTGTAGTCTCTGGTGTCACTCTTCGAGACAGTTTGCATTTTAGTTGTAGTTTTATTCATGTTCATATATGTACCTGTTTCACTGGTGCATCTCTTGACTTGTTGACATGTGCGTTGCTCCCTTCTCTGTTGACTTGTGTATTGCCTTCATACTTTATGTTGTCTGGTTTGTAGTCTTGCGCATTTCATGCATGTATGTATATGCTCACTCATTTGCTTCGAGACAGTTTCGGTTGCATTTTTTCGAGTGTGGTCATATTCATTTGATGGCATTTGGTCCAGACTTGAGTTCCCTGTGTGCATGTCTTCACTGTGTAGTCTGGTTTTGATACATGTGCATGGCTTGGTCTTATTCATAACTATATTTGAAAGATTGGCCATTTTTAACATTCCTGCCTTTGTTCTGACTAGCCCATTGAGACTTGCTTATGCTCTATATTTCAGTTTGGTTGCCATGTATATGATGCATGTTTTGTTGACTGGTCGACATGTAAATATGCATACTTTGATCATAGCATTCATGTGTACATTTGAGTTGCACCTCTGTTGAATCCAACTAATAGCTTGGGTTTGATCTTGTGCTAAAATCGTGACTTTATATTTATTTCACTTGATTTGAACCAGGCTTTTGATTTGGGTTTGACGTTGTGCTCACCTATCCCTGTAATTTTATCAAGTGTATATATTGGTGTGCACGGCCTTATGGCATGTACTGTGATACACCGTGCATGTCACAAGTTGTACGTATATGATGAATTCAAAATTAAATGATAAAGAACAACCCAAATAACTAAGGAAAATAATATTTTCAAAATTACATTTTATTTTATACTACAAAAATATTTTATTTTCAATTTTACCACATCAGTGTATATTGCAAATTGCTCAGATGCTGGATTCAATCTGGAATGGAGTTGAAGATAAATATGAGTGAATGAGCGATATGTAGTAAGGGCATTTGTAAATGAAAAATTGTGATGTAATCAAAAAAGTATTGTAATTGAAATTATTTATGTATAGTGAGAGCTCAAATTTGTACTATACAAAATTATAATAAATATTTGTTTGAATAAAATATCTATTTGAATTTAAATTCTGTGCTATTTATTTTATTTAGCAAATATTCAATCTATGAAAATAAAATAGTAGATTAACAAATACATTTAAATGAATATATATATATATATATATATATATATGTTCATTATCATAAAAAAAATCATATACTCGCATATTCAACAATCTCCTCCTTTTGATGATAACAAACATATATTTAAGATTTTGAATTTGTTAAATGTGTTTGATCATTCAATTTGCTCCCCCTATTTGAACGTTCCCTCTCTACACAGAGCTCCCCCATCATACATGCATGTAAATAAAAAATATGCAAATGAGCCAAGATGCAAATAGAAAATATTTGACATTTGTCAAAATCTTACCTTTTCTCTCCCTCTTTTGTTATCAGCAAGAGAGTAATAGTGTTAGAAAAATAGAGATAAAGTGATAGACATTACTACAACATTAAAACTTAATTGAATATAAATATTAAGTTTCAACAAAAAATGAAACAAAAATCATAAATACTCTATTTGACACATATTTTGCTTTAAAGTGGTATGGATGATGTCATCATATAAAACCATACAGTTGTGTCTATTTGTGGTATATTTATTTCAAGAATTTGAATATCTACTAGCCATGCATAACCGTTAGGACTTTTAAATGAGATTAGTAGTATTCCACTTTTTTAAATAAATGAATTCAAGTATCTTCTAACCACGCATAACCGTGAGGACCTTTAAATGAGATTAGAATCAACTTGTCAATTTAATAAACAAATTTTGACATGCTTTCCATACATGCATAACTTTGAGGACTTTTAAATGAGCATGGAGGCACATAATCAAAAATTCCAAGTAATTCACCCATGCATAACCGTGAGGACTTTTAAATGAGAGTGAATACTTTGGATTTTTTTTTTAAAAAGTGAAAAACGAATGGTTTCCTGTTTAAAATATCATATATTGACATACTATAATGGATTATGATGAGTGATGGTCGATAGAACTATGATATAAATAGAAATGATCATGGAACTTTTACCAATAAAAAGTGTTTATAACACTTTTTTAAATTTTTAAAGAAATTTGCTAAATATACTGTCTCAAGTTATAATATATGATTAATATCAACACTCGTCACTTTCAATCACTATATATCTTTTCGATAATTAGTAGGGAGTCAGATTAGTCAATGTTATTATTTAAAATCAAATTCAAAAATAATTATCAAATTTTCAAAAAGTGACTAATCTGAAACAATGTGAAATAAATAATTTTTCTAGTAGGGGTTTTATAAGAAAATTTCTGCTATTTGAATATATTTGAAATGAAAAATATGCAGATATTTTCTTTGAAAAAAAACGATGCAATTACTGAATGTCTCAACAGAAGTCGCATTCCACTAGAAATTTTTCTACCAACTAGATTACCAGTGTAATTTGCATCAGAATTTTCTTTTCACTCGAAATTATCATTAGTTAAATTTGATAGACTAGACCGTGAAGTATGCATCAAAATATCTTAACGTCAATTTAACAGCTTTTAAATGAAATTCTCTTGAATTTGAATTTGAAGCAGTGCCAATCAACAAATCAATGAATATAGTGTCAAATTTAGAAGCTGTAGGATAAACAAATATATTTACGTGCACTGAGATTGATAATCAGTCAATAAGATACCATCATTAGTCTAAACAAATTTATATGAAGTAGTTCAAAGACTCTAGCGGTGCCTGTTGTGTTCTCGATATGAAAATTATAATTGGCCAACAATTTTAAAAAAGTCATAATCAAAATCAACATTCATTTCTTTATCAAATAACTGGCTGAATTAAATTCAGATTATGGTGCAGATTATCACATTTAATAAGATGAATATACCATTACCTGTTTTACCTTTACGATCATATTTCATTGTTGTCCATTGTGATTCTGTCACCTTTGTACTAGGCTAAGGAACTTTTCTTTGTTGCTAGTTGTGTCCCTGGAATAGCCAGAATCCAAGTAACACTATTGTAGTTCCTTAGCCTGCCACTACACCTACATGGGAAAAGATTTTTGTGATCTATTTGTTTTTATAGGTCCATGATTGTTAGTGGCAACAGATTTTGAATAAATCAAAGTACTTTTCTCATCTATTCTATCACACCTATTTTCAATAATATCCCAACTTTTAATATTAATAGATTTTAAATAAAATTCCATTTTCAATTTCCAATTCACAAAATCTGTTCCATCAAAAAAGGAGGGATAATACTAGACCGACCCTCAACAAAAGTAGCCATTTTAAAAATTCAAATTCGTAGAAAAAAATTTGGTCTTTGAAAAATTAAACTTTATAAAAAAAAATGGCTTTTGTACCTTGCTTTAATACCACTTGTACGATCGATTTCACCCTATAGGGGGTGAATAGGGTGATACTATTAATTATAAAAATTATTGCGGTAGTTTATATAAAATAATTGCAACATAGATATAGCAGAGTAAACGCAGCACGCATAATAGCAGAATAATAAAAGCAGGAAATATAACACACAGATTTACCCAGCTTCAACAAATCCCTGCCTACGTGTTGGCCCCAAGGATTCTACTAGAAATTAAGCTGTCAGACGCTTACGCACGTAAACTCGCGACACCCGCTATCGACTAGCCTTAACTCTACGCTCAAAACCCTACCACAACTCAACCACCGAGTTGCGAGTTCTCGAACTACACCACCGCAGTTTGTACCCTAGTCACATGACTAGAAATTACAATGTCTTAAAAGAGAAAAATACAAATTAAACACAAATTAAAATCAAAACCCTAATTTTAAAGTTATAAGCCCAAAACCATATATAATAACCGGCCCATAATAAACAAATAAGTCCTTTTTTTTCTTTTTTATTATTCATCCAGCTTCATTGTTCTTCGATGGCTTCGGTCTCCTTTTGATTGCTTGAAAATATGGGCTTTGAATATATTTAAGATGCCGACTTTAGTGGCTCGATCGAATGATGATTTACGTCCCTATTTCGTCGATCGATGCTCTCTTCTCTTAGCACACGGCTCCTTCAATTTCGATCGAGTTCGAACTTGCTTCGGTATGTAATTTGTTACTTTTGCTTTACAGTTTTTGCTTAACTGAACTCGATCGGTGATTTGAGTTGAACGATTATTCCTTTTGTTGCTTGAACTCGAATGCCTTTGCTGCCAATGATGATTACGGGTTTTTATATGATTTGAATTCCTATATTTTCGTCCATTTGAATTTACTTGAATTCGTTTATAGATTTATCTTGGCTACTTGATTTTGCATGAATGTTGTGATTTGCTTCTGACTTGTTCAATTCGTATAATTTTGTTTCTTATTGACACGATGTTGATTTCTTTCATAGCCACCACGGGTTCGATTTCTGACCTGTTCAACTTCGGCACTGACTTGTTCAATATCGGTTTTGAAACTGCTATTGACATGATTTGATTCTTGTTTGAAATCCCCAGCGACCTTATTTTTGGTACGAACGTTTTGCTATGACTTCGACCACTAGATTTGATTTGAAACTGTTAATCCATGTTGTGTTCGAACTTGCTGTGTATCATTATTTTGAAACTGCTACATGATGCTTGTATTCATATGGAAGTTTTGCGTTGCTTTGCCTTTGCCTTTGCCTGACTTTTCTTGTTTTCTGCACATGTGTACTCAAGACCGATTCATGTAGTCTTCCATCCATACTGCTATGATATGTTGTGTTTCCAATCATCATGTAATCTGGTTATGCATATGTATATAGTTGTTGTATGATACTAGTCTGGGTTGTTGTTTCACTGGCATGTGAATTTTACTGTTTGTTTGTTCCATTTGATCTGGGCATTTCAAATTGTATTCGTTTGATTTGAGCATTTCTGGTTTGTATGTTCGATCACTGTCTTGCTTGGAATTCACATGCATTTAGTCCAAACGTTGTTGTTTGTTGTTCTTGTAGTCTCTTGTATCACTCTTCGAGACAGTTTGCATTTCAGATGCAGTTTTATTCATGTTCATATACATACCTGTTTCACTGGTGCATCTCTTGACTTGTTGACATGTGCATTCTCCCTTCTCTGTTGACATGTGTATTGCCTTCATACTTTATGTTGTATGGTTTGTAGTCTTGTGCAATTCGTACATGTATGTATATGCTCACTCATTTGCTTCGAGACAGTTTCAGTTGCATTTTGTCGGGTGTGGTCATATTCATTTGATGGTATTTGGTCCAGACTTGAGTTCCCTGTGTACATGTCTTCACTGTGTAGTCTGGTTTTGATACATGTGCATGACTCGGTCTAATTTATAACTGTATTTGAAAGATTGGCCATTTGAACAATTCCTGCCTATGTTCTGACCAATTCATTAAAATTTGCTTATGCTCTATATTTCAGTTTGGTTTCCATGTATATGATGCATGTTTTGTTGACTAGTCAACATGTAAATATGTATACTTTGATCATAGCATTCATGTGTACATTTGAGTTGCACCTACGTTGAATCCAGCTAATAGCTCGGGTTTGACCTTGTGCTAAAATCGTGACTTTATATTTATTTCACTTGAGTTGAACCTAGCTTTTGATTTGGGTTTGATCTTGTGCTTACATGTCCCTATAATTTTATCAAGTGTATATATTGGTGTGCACGGCCTTATGGCATGTACAGTGATACACTGTGCATGTCACAAGTTGTTCGTGTATAATGAATTCAAAATTAAATGATGATGAACAACCCAAATAACTGAGGCAAATAATATTTTCAAAATTACATTTTATTTTATACTACAAAAATATTTTATTTTCAATTTTACTATGTCAGTGTATATTTTTGCAGATTGCTCAGATGTTGGATTCAATCTGGATGTAGTTGAAGATAAATATGAGTGAATGAGCGATATGTAATGGGGCATTTGTAAATGAAAAATTGTGATGTAACCAAAATTGTATTGTAATTGAATTGTGTAAGTATAGTGAGAGCTCAAATTTGTACTATTCAAAATTGTAATAAATATTTATTTGAATAAAATATCTATTTGAATTTAAATTCTGTGTTATTTATTTTATACAGCAAATATTTATTTAATCTGTTAAAATAAAATAGTACATTAACAAATACATTTAAATGAATATATATAAATGTTTATTATCATCAAACAAAAATCATATGCATGCATATTCAACAGGTTAGAGACCAGAGACTGATTGATTCTTGGTCAAGATATGGTGAGGGAAGCTACAAAAAAGTTTGAGTTGATCTGAGCAAGATGAAAGAAGCTCAATCTAGGAAGAAAAGTTATGCAGATAAGAGGCATAAGGATTTAGATTTCTCAGTTGGAGACTATGCTTTTATTAAAGTATCATTGATGAAGAGTGTGGTACCGTTTGGCAAGTCAGGAAAATTGGCACCGAGTTATGTTATTCCACTTCCTATCGTAGAAAGGATCAAGAAACTTTATTATTGGACAGAGTCACCGGATAGTTTGGCAGAAGTCCACAATATTTTTCATGTTTCTCATTTTAGAAAGTGTGTACATGTTCTAGGGGCTACTACTGCACCAACTGCATTGGAAGATTTAGTAGTAGAATCAGATATGAATTTTGTTAGACAACTAATTCATGTAGTAAGAGATGAGAAGAGATTAAGAAACAAGACGGTTAAGTTAGTGAAAGTCCAATGGAGTGACACTGAGAAAGACTGTACTTGAAAGACAAAAGATAGGATTGGAGATGCTTATCCTGAGTGGTTTTGACGGTATGTTCTGTATATGCCATATAGACTTTTAATTAGAAGGATAAGGTAGTATTGTTACTATGTGTTTGTCCTACATGTTTGCATGATTGATATGCTTGTTGATTTCCTTATCGTAATTTCGAGGATGAAAGTTTTTATGTGGGGAGCTTATAACATCACTAATTTCTGTCCAACATTATTCAAGTAATTTAACAACATAAATTAAATAGAATAATGTGATGTGATGTGATAAAGAGAATGAGATTTGTTAACTAATTAGGTTGTGCCTTAAGTAATCAATTACAAAGGTTGTTTTAAACATAGAATAAAGTAGAATTAATTAGAGGGGCATAATGAGAATAATTCCTTACTTCATTATCTAAACCCTTCCTCTCTCATTCATTCTCATTTCATTTTATAAAATCTAAACAAAACTAAAAGAAGGGGCCGATTATAGCCACTATGGGAAAAACGAATCACACAATAATTATGCTCCGTTGTCTAATTGAATACCTATCTATTATTAAATCTCATGCTATCTCATTGCACATCAGACCACAAAAATGCCCCATCGTCTGATATGCACTAGCACAACAATAAAAAACAAAATGTTGTCTGATGCTATAGTATCATTTCTAAAATTCATATTAGACAACATATAAACATTGACTAATATGAATATCACTGAATGAATTTCAAATATTTTACTTAAATAAATATTTATTTCAAATCAAATTCAAATAAAATACAACTTTCATTATCACTCTACTTACACTTTCAAATGCGACGTTCATTATCACTCTACTTACACTTTCAAATACAACTTTCATAATCGCTCACATACATACAATGTTTCTCAACACTCTCTGATCTAACATTTTTTTGCTCATATGAGTTTCTTCTTGACGCTGATCTTGATTTGCTTGCTCCGTCTTGTGTCCAGCCATCTCATATACTTAGCAAATAAACAACGCAATAAGAAGGAAAATTAAACAAACTATATTGCAAAAATAAAATTGAAATGAATATTAATATTATCTCAGTTTATAGGTTTGTTTTCTCTTCATGTTTTAGTCAGGGAAAAATATATATGTGCACATACAACTTACGATATGCATAGTGTATCACAGTGAATATCACAAGGCCGAGCATCAATTGAATCTCACAAATTATTGCAAAGGTCAAGCCCGAAGGCTCAAAACAGTGTAATGTGCACAAAGTCAAGCCCAAGCCTTCTCAAGCTCAACTCAGGTGCACATATTATAAAACAAGTTTCAACAATTCTCAAACTCAGAATTTATGTACATCAAGTGTGAGATTATACAACCAGAATACTCAAACAAGGAAATGAACACATTTTTTTTGGAAATAGGAAATGCACACTAACCCATTAAAACATATGTACATACATATATGCGTATGTATATACATGAAAATGCATACTTGCATGTCCAAGAAATGAAAACAAGACAACTAGGTAAGAATTCAAGGCAAAATTGCAGTGCATATAATGTTTAGAACTACAGTGCACATAAATAAGAATTCAAGTGCACTTTAACAAACTTAGGAAAAACTGCAGTGCATATAGGAGAAACTCAAGAGAACTCAAAAAAAGTTCAAATCAAAATGGTTCGGAAATTCAAAATGGTTCGGATAAAGGTATGAACAAGGAACACCAAAAAATGCACACATGAAGCATGTATAACGGTACATGCATGACAAGCATTTCATGCTATAGGCATCAAGTATATATCATTAAAGTGAGCATGTGCATATATACATATATATGTATACATGTACATAAGCAGTAAACAACCAGTGCTCAGGCCAAAAAAAGAAATCACAGTCTTGAAGCAAGTATATACAAGTTTGAGTGTTCATAAGTATATACAAGTACATACAAGTACATACAACTATATATATACAAGAATTGAATTAGAACAAGATTAGCAGCTGAAAATGTGATGAGAAATCACAGTGCATATAAAAAAGATTAGGCAAAACAACGAGTGTTGAAGCAAGTATCAAAATGCACAAATAAGCAACAGAAGCACATGAAAGGGATTCAATCAATGTCAAGGCAATGCACACTGTCTTGTTCAAGGCAGTGTATTGGCATTGCATTGACAAGGCAGTGCACTACCTTGAACAAGGCAATGCACAGCCTTGAAGAAGGCAGTGTATTGGCATTGCATTGACAAGGCAGTGCGCTACCTTGAACAAGGCAATGCACAGCCTTGAACAAGGCAGTGTGCAAGTACATGGATAAAGCCAACGGTGCAACAAGGCAGTGCCACAAATAGCAAGTTCCACAAGTTAAAACAAGGTAGTGCCATAAACTAAAACAAGGCAGTGCCACAAATATTCAGGCAGTAAAGCAATGTATAAGTATAGATCAACCACCAATATTCACATATATATATATACATACATATGTATGTATGTATATACATGGATGATATTGGAATCAAATTGCACTGCAACATGATCAACTCAAAATGGTATAGCTCAAAGAAACAAGAAGAAGCAAGTGAAAGTGTACATGAAAACATAGGAGCAGATAACCAACGAATAATGAAAACATTCTGCTCCTATATAAAGATTAAAGGGACAGTTTTGATAGGAATGGAAACATACGAAAACATCAAAGCGTATATGAAAACATACATATAGATAAACAAGGGACAATTTTGACATAGGAGCATCAAGACTCAAGTGGTAGTGCACATAGAGCACCTCAAGGCAAATCAAAACGAGATCAACTCAAAATAGTCTAGCACAAAGCAATTCAACAATTGGTTCAGCCCAAAATGGTTCAGTTTAAAGCAATTCAACAATTGGTTCAGCCCAAAATAGTTCAAGCTCAAGAGCAGTTCATACACACATACACACATAGAGACACACACATGTAGTGTGTAGAAATGGTTCAAGCTCAAACTAACTCAAAGCAATTCAAAATGGTTCAGCTCAAATAAACTAGTCTAAGCTTAAAATGGTTCACAAACAAATTAAAACAAGGCAGTGCTACAAATAGCAAGTGCCACAAATTAAAACAAGGCAATGCCACAAACATTCGCGTACATATACATACATATATATGTATGTATATGCATGGATGATACTGGAATCAAAGTGCATTGCAACAAGATCAACTCAATGAAACAAGGAGAAGCAAGTGACAGTGCATATGAAAACATAGAAGCAGATAACAAGAGGCGTATGAAGACATTCTGCTCCTATATAGAAATTCTAGGGACAGTTTCAACAGGTATGGAAGCATATGAAAACATTAAAGTGTATATGAAAGCATACATACAGATGTGCACCCATGTATATACATCTATTAATGACATAGTGAGTAGAAAGGCAACAAGTATATCACTCAGTGTCAAGCGTCATGCAAAATATTTCATTTCAGCTCAAGGAAAACGCTAACAGATAACTGAAAGAATCACAAGTGCAATGGGCAACAAAAAAGCAAGGGGAAACTAGCGAAACAATGAAGTGATCAAAGTCAAACTTAACTTCCTAAAATCATATATAGGGAGAAAAATATGAAGGGGTAAACTCAAAATGCGGCCATGGAATGATTAAAAGGGAAAAGATGGACCCAAATCTAAAAAATTTGATAACTTAAATTAGATGGCATATAAAATGTTCTCTAAATAACAATCACATGCATAGATTTCATGGGCTATTCAGACAACAAATGAATGATTTCACGGGCTATTCATACAATAGATGATTTTTCCATCTATTGTGTGCAAAAGTGGGACAACATGAAATCTATCTTATGTTTTGTGATCACTATTGTCTGACTCACTTTGTCGCATAGTGTACATAGAGGAAAAGAAGGGGAAACCTAAGGGATTAAAAGGGAAAAGCTCATGGAAACTAATCTACATTAAATCTCAATCTCACTTATCCAATCTAAACTGAATAATAACATCCATCTCGTTTTTTCATTTTTTTTTGGACCTATATATGGTTTTCTAATTAATTGTGATAATATGCCATGCTTGGGTTGATGTTATCATCGGTGGATTGAATGATGGATTATTAGAATTTTATAGAAATTGTTTTCAAAGGTTTAAAAGGTAAAAACCTAGTTTACTATTAATAATTAACTTGAAATTTGAATATGTTGTGTAGAACATTATTTTGGAGACGATTTTCAATTTTACGTTTTTTTAAGTTTTTTGAATATTTTAAGGATTTCTTAAGAGGAAAAGGGGATTAATTTGGTTTTAATTATTAAAAATAATTGAGTTTATTTTTTATTCTTAATATTTTTATTTATGAAAGAAGGAAATTCAGATTTTTGGTGATTTTGGGGGAATTTTCCCAATGGTTACAATTTTTTATGAACTTATCATTCTAGAAAAATGTCTATTTAATATAAGTCAAATATACTAATTAGAACGACTTGTAAAATTATCTATGAAGGTAGAACATGATCTGCTAGCAATTTCTAAAAAGGTTATGAAAAGTATTTTGTTATCCAATGAAATTTTGACAAGAGATACGAGTTGGTGGAAATCAACACCTTCTTTGTTTCAGGAGTTTGATATCTCAAGGATGTAGAGGCTCGACAACCTTATGGTTTCGAGACTCAACACCATTCTTTTTAAATTCGACACTTCTTGATTTAGGGTTTCGACACCCTTATGTTTTTAAAGACTCGGCATCCCTAATTGTTTTAAAATCGGTACCTGTTGTATTTTGTTACTCGATAGCTACCATATAGCTATTCAGTATCTATTTTTTTGTAGCATAATAGCCTTGTGTTTCATAAACTTAAATCATTATGTTTTAGATGTTCGACATTTATATTTCTGTGGCTTAATAGCCATATGTTTTATGAACCAGATTGTATAATTTTAAAGGCTCGACATATAGACTTGAGAACTATATTTTAGCAGCATGGTAGTCATATATTTATAACCAAGAGCTATGTTTTAGAAGCTTGATAGCCCTGTATTTTAAAGGGTTAACAACCCTATTTCGATAGTAGATGTTTCGAAAGCTATGCAAAGGTTTTAGTGCTTTGGCACAAGAGTTTGGCTATGTATTTGGCCTCTGTTTTCCTTGTTTTTTAAGAAAGGTTTTGAGTATTTAATCACTTAAAAGATAAATGTTTTCATGGAAATGGAATAATGTTTTAGCCTAATTTTATATGAATATTGCTAAAGGAAATTATTCCTTAAACCTAAGTAATTTTGTTATGGATATGATTATTGGTTGGACATATTTTGATGGATGATGTTATATGTTATTGTTATCATTTGATCAGTTAAATTTACAAATTTTTATCATTATCATACTCATATCTGCATTACCCATAATTGCATCTTGGGATTTAGGGACAAAATTACCAGTTAGGTCATTCCAGTAGTGAGTATCGTCAGATCGAACTTTTGAGTAAGTAGAACTACATCTAGGAGATCAGATAGATTTATTGTATTAGGATGCCTTGAACTGATAAAAGAAATATGACTCATGAGTTTAAAACCAAATAAGATTAATACAGGACTGATATAGGATCGAGCCCTACGCTTCAGCTGTTAGCCCCGGTTGGTAATGGTCCACATTCCAATGCATAGGTCTTTCACTACTAGAACCATAATATATTCTGACAACCATTACCGACGGCCGCCGACGGCTTCCAATGGTATATATTTTATGATTAAAATAATTGGCCATTGGAAAATTGTCGTTTGCTGCCGTTGATGGCCGTCAGAAAGTCGCATGTATCTTCTTCCTCAGGCCAAAACTAGAACCATTTCACTCCTTCCCAAATCAAAAACCCTCCTCAACCATTTCCCTATCCAGCTCCAAGCGACGAATTTCTACCGAAATAAACTCCAACTTCATCAAATTAGAATCTCATCTCCTCCAAACCTCTAATCTCCTCTATTTTAGGTATTATCCCTAAATTCTAATTTAATGAATTTGTTAATTTAGGGTTAATTTGTTAGTTTAATTGTTTATATTGTCTTATTGATCATGTTGTATAGTTTATTGAATGTTAGTTTGTTAGTTTGATTTGTTAGTTAGTATAGTTTAATTTATTAGTTTATGTAATAAGAAATTAGTGCGTATTAGTTGAATAATTTAGTGCTTTTATGCGTTACTTGGGCTATTTAATGTGGATGATCATAATTTATTTTATGCATTTTCTAAAACATCGAAAACAATAATAAATATTATATATGTACGATTAATTAACTAAAGTTTTAAACAGTGCATATGTGATAAACCGTCGTATACGGTAGTTTAACTTATGTTTTATTTTAATGTAAGTGACGAAAGCCAATTTTTTTAATATAAAATATATAATATATTTTATTCATAAAACCTTTAGAGTGTTTTTGGCCTTGTCTGATAAGTATTGTATATGTTCATTATGTGGGTATTCGTTTTTTTAAAAGAACGGACATATATATTCGACATATGCAGTATTTGTTGGATTTGTCCCTGTATTGGACAAGTTACATACACAGTAACGCAATTACATCTCGTAAATCATTTCATTTTAAATGGTTCATAAAATTTCGACAGTGCTTTCTTCATGTTCCCTGCGTACATGCAGTCGTACGACTTAGGAAACAAAAACGAAGTTTTGCCGAAATTTTGTTGAATCGTTTAAAATGAAATGATTTATAAGTTGTAATTACGTTGCTGTGTCTGTAATGGGAAGTAGGATGACCCAGCAACAAAATGTCAATGATTAACTAATATAAACATTAAACTGTAAAATTGTATTGAAAAATAAATTATGAATGTGGTTTTCATTTATATCATATTTTTCAACTACCGTAGGAGAGATGATGATTATTTTACTGATCGAAGCTGAATGTATCAACAACAAAGGAAAACTGGAGGCTCAATAAGTGAACATTTTAATAATGGTGTACACGTAGTTATTGATTTTTCTTTAAGTAATAATAGAAACGATGAAGAAATCCACTGTCCATGAAGTAAGTGCAAATTGTTGAAGCATTTGATAATAGAAATGGTTAGAGTTCATTTGCGTCAATATGGTTTCGTGCCAAACTATTTGGTATGGATCGGCATGGAGAAATTGTAGCACCTAATCCTGTATAGTCAGAGGAGGTAGTGATTAATGAAATTGTTACGATGAATCTCATAGAACATATGGTTGAAGATGTAGTACGTTCAATGTTCCCTACTGTAGAATTTGTTGATGACGATGTTAATGAAGAAAAACAAAAAAATAGAGCAAAAAAATTTATGATTTATTGCATTCCGCGAAGAAACCACTTTGGGAAGACTGTACAAGCAATCCAATTATCGGTAACTACAAAGTACATTGCGATGAAATTTAAATACAACCTCACAGAAGCTGGATTTACAGCTGTTATACAAGCTGCGAAGCAGCATATGCCTCCCGACAACTTAATATGCGAAAATCATTATGAAGTGAAAAAACTTATGTTGGCTTTTGATTTACCATATCAAAAAATAGATATATGTTTAAACAGTTGCATGTTGTTTTGGAAATAAGATATCAATCTTACAAATTATAAAATTTGTAATCAAGAAAGGTATAAACCAAGAAAGAAGAAGGGAAAGGAAGTCCAGTATAAACGTATGCATTATTTACCTAGTACTACTAGACTTCAAAGGTGATATGCATCTTCTATAATCGCGCATCATATGAGATGCCATAGTGTTAGAACGCAGGAAAAGGTACGTTAACACACCCAGCTGATGGGGAAGTATGGAAGCATTTTGATCAGAAATATCCTAATTTTGCAGTGGAGAGACGTAATGTTAGATTTGATTTATGTAAGGATGGATTTTCAGCATTTTCTCAATTTGGTTATATCTTGGCCTATAATCGTTACACCTTATAACTTACCTTTATGGATGTATATGAAAACTTCATGTATGTTTCTCACAATTGGCGTCCCCGGCTCTGATGATCCGACATAAGGAATCGATTTTTGTGTACAGCTGTTGATTGAAGAGTTGAAAACATTATGGTACGAAGGAGCTGAAACATACGACATCTCAAAAAAAAAATTCATATGTTTGCTTTTTTGTTGTGGACTATTAGCAATTTTTCTGCTTGTGCAATACTTTCAGGTTGGAGTACGACTGGTCGCCTAGCTTGTCCTTATTGCATGGAGGAAACATGAGCATTTTCTTTACCGCATGGAAGGAAAATTTCATGGTTGATTGTCATCAGTGTTTTCTCCATATTAATCATCCTTTGAGAACAGACAAAAAAAACTTTACAGCTAATAGACACGAGCCCTTGCAACCACCAACGGTTTTGTCAAGCGAAGATGTATATGAAATTGTAAAGGATTTTCCAAAGATACATGAGACCAGAGAACAAATTGAAATTCAAGGTAAATCAACGATTCATAATTGGTGCAAACAAAGTATATTTTGGGAGTTGCCATATTGGAAAAATATACTGTTTTGTCATAATATTTTCATGATGCACAATGGGAAAAACTGTTCGACAACATTTTTAATATAATTTCAAATGTTAAGAGGAAGATGAAGGATGATTTGAAATCAAGACATGATATCGAAGCAATATGTAATCACCCTAGGCTTCATATCAAGCCAAATGACACAAAAAAACCAAAAGCATGCTATGATCTAGACAATAACCAAGTTAAAATTCTTTTAAAATGGGTGGAAGGATTAAGATTTCCTGACGATATTTCGTCCAATATTCGTAGATGTGTCAACTATAAGAACAATAGACTTAGTGTGTGATATCCCAGGATTTTGGGCAATATAAATTTAATAATCCATATTAAAAATTAAATTGATTTGATGATTACTGTTAATAAGATTTGAATTGATTTAATTAAATAAATATTTAATTCGTAGATTTTATCGTTTAAAGCTAATAAATTGGTTTCTATTTATAATGTAAATATATGGTTTATATTGTAAATAGATAAGCTTTGTTTTAAATTTAACAAATGAAGCTTTTTTATAATTCTAATATTTTTGGTAATTTGATTTTATTTAATATAAGCTTTTCAAATCTATTAAATAAATAACTATATGGTTTTAAATTGTTAAGGTATATTGTTTAAAATGATTTTGGCTTAAGTTTAAATTTAAATTAATTAACAAAGGGTTTTTTTTTAAATGTTGCTTAATAAATATGATATTTTAATTCATTTAAGCAATTCATTAATAATAAGACAATTTCTTTTACAGATTATTTAAAGTTGATAAATGAGTTATTTTCAATAATATTAATAATGTATTGTTTATATATATATATAAATATATATGATTTTAATATAAATAAAATTTGTTATTTTCAAATTTTAATATGTAGTTATATATGTATATATGTAATTTGATCTTTAAATTGGACTTTTGAATATGATTTGGATTTCAATTTAAAGTTTGGGATTCAAAGGATAAATATTTAAATTGTTTTGCATTTTAAATTATTTGTATAAACTTTTATTTTATAAATATAATTGGTTTTATTTCTTTTAAAATTATTTATACATATAAATAAGAATTTGTAAACTAGTTAATTACGCATAATATTATATTAAACTTTAATTATAAATACTAATTAACTAAAAGACATGTGTTATTATTTTAAGGCCTCATTATAACAAGCGTTAATATATAGGACAAGTGTCATTTTTTATTTTATTTTATCTTTGATTTTAATAAATCATGAATTTAGTTATACAAACACATACATTTTCCATTCTTTTTCTCAACTTTTTCCTAGTAAAGCAATTCTAAGGTCAAAACTGAGAAAAGAAAAGAAATTTGCAAACCATTTTCTATCAAAATCGGTAACCATCTTCAACCTGTAAATCAAACCCTGTAATTTATCTCTCAAGCTCAAACAAAACCAGAAATCAACCAAAATCTGTAATCACTTCCTCATAACCATTTCAAAACCAGAAATCCATCTGTAAATCTCTGTATCAATGTTTGCAAACATTTCCAAATCAAGTTTGCAAAGCTTTTCATCAACCTGTGAACAAATCAAATCATAATGAAAATCAATTCCCTGTAACATTTCCATAATGAAATCTGAAGCAAGATCTGTAACGACCCGTTAAATTTGATAATGTTAAATGAATTAAATTAATATAATTTTTAATCTAATTAGAATAAAATAAAAGCCTTAATATTTTATTTGAGAAAAACGTAGTAATTTGTTATAGTAATTGGAATTTAATGTAACAATAAAATTTTATGATAATAGATTTGGATAATGTAATTTGTCACATTTTGTTAAAAGATTTAATTTTAAGAAACCAATATAATGCAATACAAAGGTGTTTGAAACGACTGTTGGGTTTTAAATGGAGTGTATATAAATAGTGAAAATCATTATAACCTCTTAATTTAATACGATTGTTTAATTAATACTAAAAGAATAAAATTTGTAATAGTATTAATGTAATAATAACTGAATTTAAGTGCAACCATATTTATGGAAGTGAATTGGATTTTTGTGGATGTTAACATTGAATAAATTTATTTAGAGTAAAAAGGATTTAAAAGCATGTTTTGGATAGAATGTTAAATTCATGGATTTAGTGTAAGTAACTAGAATTTAATCCTATAAGATTTGGAACTGAATGTATGAAGATAATTTTGTAGAAATAGTAATTAACAACTTAATTGTGCATACCTAATATAATATAAATAACAAAAGGACTAGAACTTGATTTGCCTAGGTATGTATATATATTGATAAACTATAACCAAGTGAGAAATTTGGTAGTAAATAGGGAATAAGTTGACTAAGGCAATTAGTAATTTAATAAATGAATGCATAGTAAGTAAGTGGAAATTTATGCATAAAAATATTTTCATATATAGTATAATTACAAAAGTTTACCCATTTATCTAATGTATATAATTGAATCTAAATTTAGGGCAACATTTTTGCTATTGATGGTGTAGGTGAATTTGAATAAAAGGGTAACAATTATTTTGATTTAACATTTATTGAGTATATAGTTAAGAAGGGCACTCGACGTAAATGAATCTAAATAAATTATTTTGGGTATTGATGTGTCTAGTCAATAAAGGAGAACTTTAAGGAAATAAAATATAAATGAATGTATTTGGGAATAGAGTTCTTGTATATGTTGAATAGTTATTATATAGTTATTAAGAATGAGCATTACTTTATTAAGTATAAATATAGTAACAGAAGTATGAAAAAATTTATAGAAACATAAGATTTACTTTAAGGTAATATTTGAGTGTAGACTTTTGGAATAGATTCAATAACAATAATCATTGTTTGTCACCTATCTTATTTGTTGTTAAGTTATGTTGAAATCAATCTCAAATTTATTCACTAAATTTTTTGCAGTTAGCGTAGTTTTGGCTTTGTAATTGCAGTAGTTAATTCTTTAAGGTGAGGTCAATACTAATTTTATTTTTATTTGACCATTGGTTGTTATAGACTTTAGAAAGCAAGATTTATATGTATAATTTGAGTATAAAATTCAACAACTGGTATTTATTACAAATAAAATGGAATTAAACGTAAAATATTACGTTATTGAATATAAAACGGAATTTGTGAACATTAGAGTGAAATCTTGAACTAATGTTAGTAACGTCTTTATTTTAGGTGAAAGTTGAGGATATAAAGGTTAAAAGTCTAAAGTATGGGTTTTTGAGAATATAATTTATAAAATTCTTAAATATAAGAAAGTGTAGAAATGAACACTGAAATTTGATATTTTGTCAATTTTAATTCACATCCAAGCTTGTTAAATCATTTGAAATTGATTAATTTATATAGGCAATAAAATTGGGACAAATTTTAGAATATTAATACAAGATTGGATTTTATAATTTATTTAATTTATTTAATGAATATTAAAAATAGCCATTTTTGTCACGGACTCGGATTTCGACGAAACCAGTTTCATCGGATCCGTATCGGTGAATTATTATAGGGTTTCAAGTTTCGTATCAATTGGACCTGTCGTTTGATCGTACGGACGCGAAACGCCTTGAAATCGATTTATTTAAGAAATCAATTTGAAATCAATTTGGAAATTTTGTTTTCAACATAACTTCTTCATACGATCGAATTTGGTCGTGAAACTTTTTCCATCGCGTTCAGAATATTTTAAAATACCTATTTGGATATATGGGTTTAATAAATTTTGTTCCGGAGGCTAAACGGGCTTTTTGGGCCATAGTTTGTGGCGTACGTTCATCCATCTAGTCTATACGCTCTAACTCAACCCTAACTATAAATATACAGTTATAAACCCTAGTCACTCCTTATTTTCATTTTCTATACATACATCTCCTTCTCACCTCCTCATTCTAATGGAAGAGAAAAAAACCTAATTCCCAAATTCCAAAAAAAAAAAAAAATCAAATTTAAAAAAAAATAAAATTGCGGATCTGCAGCAGCTTCTGGTCGCGCTTCGGGTTTCAGGGGAGAAAACCCTAGAGCAACTTCGGGTCAGGAAGAAAATGACTCGGGTCGCTCCGGGTCGTTTTGGCGAAAACTCCAAGCAGGCACCGGGGAATTGAGGCGGCGCACCGAAGTCGACCCACGACCAGAATTTTCCATTTTTCAAATTTTCATAACTTTTGCATACGAGCTCGGATTCACGCGCGGTTTGTTTTGCTGGGATCGTATCGGAATTTCTGACGTTTTGACGCTGGTTGGGACAAATTCTGAGACCGTCAAAATTTTGAGTTTAAATTGAATTTAAATTCGATTTAAATTCCAAAGGTGAGTGTTTTAACCCACTCACAACTACTAGAAGCTTTTATGTTTGTTTAAATTAATTTTAGAAATGAATAGAAATTTATTTATGAGTGTTTGGCATGTTTATTTTATTCATATCCGTTGAATTGCATTTAATTAATTTAACTGTTAATTTAATTAATTTATTGCGTATGAATTTACAGTTAAAATTTATTTGTTTGTATATGAACTGCTAGTTAACAGTTATATAATTTATTACTGAATATAGACTGTAGATTAATAGCTGCTAAATTTAATTTGAATAAAATTGCCAGTATTACCTGTTATGTAGTACCAAAAATAATATTGTTATTGGTTGATATTGATTGATGATTGCGATTTGGATGATGGATGATGTTGATGAATGGATGTTTATTGTATATCATTAAATTGCAAATTATCATGCATATTTCATTTCATTCGGGATTGTGGTTTGAAATGATATATAACCGCAAAATTTTATATTTTTAAATTGCGGATTGAAATGATAAATATCTGTATCACTTGACCATAGGATAGAAAATTTTATACAGGCACCGCGGTCTATATATAACTATTTTAATGTGATTTCTATGGTTTGGATGGAATACGGTTTATAATAATCTTAAATTTTATATTGTATACATATGAAGTTGAAAATTTTGAAATTAAAAGGTGTATAAATCTCTTTATTAAAAATGGAAAAATTAAGAAAATGGAGTTGATAATTTATATCATATGTTTAAATGTTAAGTTTGGAAATTTTAGGATATGATATTTATAATTGGATTTTTCCAAGATAAATTGAAATGAATATTCTAGTATAATTTGAATTGAAAAATATATATTTTATTACTAGAAATTTGAGTTTTTATTTATTTATGGATTTTATGTGAATATTCAAGACTAATTAATAGAACATTCGATTTGTTGAAAGAATAAAATCCAACTTTAGTTTGAAATATTAATACTCCAAATGGATATACGTGTGTATATATATATATATATATATATATATATATATATATATATATATATATTGAAGTGGTTTTGGAACTTGAGAGAGATAATACAAATTTTGGTTTAGACTTTAATAAAGAAATGTATTTGTAAAGCCATGAGAACTATTTTCTTTACAAAGTAACATTTAAGTTAAACTATTTAATTCATATACCGTTGAATGTCCAAACCATTCAAGTTTTTAGAAGTTATGGTTTTAAATTATGATTTTTAAAATATTATGCTTTGAAATATTTGATTTTCAGACGTTATGAAGTTAAAGCATTATGATTTTGGAAAAGAATTATATTTGGGATAAGTGATAAAATATGGCTTTGGGTTTGAAATGATATCGTATTCATGGTTATGAAATGGAATGTTTATTCTGATTTTTAAAGTATAAGCTATTTTTAAAGGACCGCGGTGTTATAATAACGATGGGTTGGCAAAGAGACCGGGATCGGATATGGCATACTCTCTGTCGATATCGAAAACCACTTTGACTAACCGTGTACGCGGTGGAGATTCCAGAATAAAGTAGGTGGTGGCGACGTTTCCTGTAAGGTAAATACGTGGACCCGACTCCCGTGAGTTGGCATAAGGTGGCTAAAACAGGAGCGATTCTCAGGCCAATGAGGTCATTCCTCTGATCGGACCCTCCTCTTCGATATTATACTTTGATTTTGGATTGATTCAGTGGTCACTTCTATATTTTGATTTTGGGGAGTTAGTCCGAGGTGGGCGGTAACTGCGGCTACGCGTTTCCACCAGCCTGGATAGCAATTGGTATATCTACCCTGGCATTGCCTAGTTGTGCCGTGTCACCTACCATACCGAGCCTTTACTACGAGTTTCTATTTGTGTCGTACCTATGGAGTATCCTCTGGTAGCTTCCCGATCAGGAGGTATTACGGTACTGTATAGACTATTGGCATTATTTGTGTTAAGGGCTATATGGGTAACCCCTTAACGCTATTAAAAAGTAAGTTTATTTTATAAATAGACACTATTATAATAGCGCAATATACTACATAGTAAATAGTTTAACGGATCCTTAGGAGATGTAAATCCCGAACATCTCTTGAGTTACTGTACTCATATTTATTTCTGTTAATTTAACTCATATAAGATCTTTTAGTCTGACTCGAGTGTTTTTGTCTTTTCAAATTCGCTCGGGTCAGTCCGAGCGTTTCAGGATCGAAGATTTTAGCTTTGGAGGAAGAAGACGAAGAATCCGTATTATATTATTTATAGTTTTGCACCACACTCTAAAATTTCCGCTGCAATGATTGTATTGGTATGTGTAACTCTGATATTCATTGTATAAGTAAAATAAATATTTTGTAAATAGTTATCATGAACTGTATATTGATTATTATATTTTATCCTTCCGCTGTGAGATTCTATTTTGTTTTATTTCTTCTCTATTTTTCTTATTTACCCCATAACAATCCGCCCTTGCGTATGCTTTGAATTGGCACGTGTGTCGGTTTGAAGTGTGCGAAAAGGCGGGATGTTACAAGATCTAGTGCATGCAGTTTATAAATCAAGCACTAAAGTTTTCAAACAAGCAATTCAAGTTTTAACTCAATCAAAGGCATTTCAGCACTCAAGTTTTAAAAACATCAAAAGCTGTTTTTCAAAATGAAGGCTCTGCTTCCATCTTCAATTCTGGTGAGTAACTTCACTTTTAAAAAAAATTAAGTATGTAAATATGGTTTCATGCTAGTTAATTTTAAATGAATATGTATTGTATGATATCTGCTGTGTATATATTCATGTATGGTATGCATGTTGCTTTCTTTAGAGTACTCTCTATTTATACCTTTCAGTTTTCTAGTTTTAAGTTAAATTTTTGATCTTGACTCTATTTAAAATTAAAATTCAAATGAACTTGTTTGTTTAATCACAAACTTTAGTTTAGAATTTTACTTAAGTAAAATAACTTTGTATGATTTCTGGAAATCAAAATATCTGAGCAAGTCTAAATAAAGTAAAAATTCAAACTACATAATTCAGGGATTCAGACATATGATATGAACTCTCATACCAAATCATGATTTTTAAAAGAAAAATCACAATTTTTAGTGTTAGAATTAGGGAGCAGTTCAGAATTGTTTGAATTGTGCATTTTGGGTTGTCTCTGATGATCCAAATGATCAGAGGGGTCGGGTTTCTTCCTGGAGGTGGAGGAATGATCGGTGTTGATGGAAAAATAGTCTGATGATGGTGCATTTCATTGTGTAGGTGGTGGTTGTTGTTTGAAGTCTCGAACCCTAGCTTTAACTAGATTGAGTGATTTGAGCACCACGACTTATAAGATTGATCGAGTGCTTCGAAATTCTGCGGAATGAAGGTAGGTGGATTGACGAAGACTTGGCTGAAGTTGTAGGATTTCTGATGGTCAAAGGATCGTGGACGAGGTGTTTTTCAGGTTTGTGGTGGATTCCAGTTCTTGTTCGAGGTTTGGGTTGAGTGCTCGAATGCGATTTTGAGATTTAGAGAACGATCTGATGATCGTGTTAGGATGCAAGGGTGAACGATGACATGAGGAGATCATCGGTGGTGATAGGAGTTGAACGGCGTCACCGTGCATGTGCATGGCTTACCACTTCGATTCTGATGAAGTTGGTTTTATTCTTGTAGTGAGTTTGCTCTCAGGTAATTTGAGTTCTGACTCGAAGCACTTTGGGTTTTGGCTCGATGCAGTTAAGGGTTGGCTCGAGTAAATATTTGGTTACAGGTTTTAAAAGAAAACCTGATCTATTTTTAAAATTTTAAAATAAAGTTAAAATGGAAAGCAAAGTCTTAAATTAAGTTTTAAACCTAGTTTAAATCTGGATTTAAGTTAGTTTGAATCTTAGTATTGAAATAATTTAAGTTTTTGGAATTTAAATGGTTTTAACAACTTTTAAGTGTTTAAAGTGTATTTGGTTTGGATTTAAAAATGAAATTTTAAATTGTAAAGTAAAGTTTTTAATCAAAGTTTAATCTGGAATAAAATTTAATCTGTATTCCATTTTTGAAATTAAAGGAAGTTTTTTAATTTGAATTGTTTTAAAACAACTTTGAATGATAAAGTGTATTTTATATTGATTTGAATCTAAAATAAAATTGGTTTTTAAATTCTTTTAAACTTCTTTATAAGATAAATATTTCTTTAACTTGTGAAATAAAAGGGGTTTTAAATTGTTTTAAACTTTGTTAAAGTTAATTTGTATTCATTTTAAATCCTAAACTTAAAATGAAATTCGAAAGTAAATTTAAAAGTAAATTGTTTTCAAATGCCTTGTTAATGATAATTTGATCATTAACAAGAAAAATGTTTTTATCTTTAAATAAAAAAATTAATGATTTGTAAATAAAACGGATAATTAATTTATTTAATTAATTAATGATTTGGATTAATTAATAAGTATTAAACGTTTAAATTGATTAATTAAAGTTTAAGATTAATTAATTAAGGAATAATTAATTTGTAATTAAGGATTATTAATTAGATTTTAATTAATGATTAAAGATTAATTAATGAGGTAATTAAGGATTAATTAATTCATAGTTAACACTTAATTAATTATATAATTAGAGGTTAATTAATTGGTAATTAAAGATTAATTAATCTGTAATTAATAATGGTTAATCTAAATTAATTACTTAAGAAAAGTAAATAAAGAATTGTTAATAGTTAATGAAGGTCATTAACTTAAGATTATTCAATAATTAATTAATGTGATCAATTTTAATAATTAATTAGATTAATTAATTAATGATGGTCATTTGTGAAAACGTTTAAGTGTAATTACTTAATGAAAGTAATTAAGGGATAATTACTGATTGTAATTAATTAAGTTTAACGTGATTAGTTAAGTTACTAATTGAGTTTAATTAATTTAAGTTAATCACTGGTTGATTTGTTAGCATAATTACTTAATGTAATTAATGAAGTGTAGTTACTTAGTACAGTAATTAATGGTTATTACTGGATGTAATTAATGAAGATGATTTATTAATTAAAGTAATTTTGGATTTAATTACTTTGTATAATTAATCAAGGGATTAATTAAAGATAATTAATTAAGGAGTAATTAATTTATTTAATAAAATAATTAAGGGTAGTTAATTATTGGAGGTGGCTAATCTAGAGTGGTTAATAATTATGGTTTGATTAAAGATTAATTACTTAATGTAATTAATTTAAATAGGAAAATTAATTAAAATGTAATTAGAGAGTCATTAGGTAATATAATTAATGATGTAATTAAGTGTTGATTAATTAAGATTAATTAATCAATGGTAAGTGATTAAGAGTAACTAATTAATTAATTAAGGATTAATGTAATTAATTATAGTTAATTAATTTGTGAAGTGATTAAAGGTTAATTACTGTTTTGGATTAAGCATAATTAATTTTTGAAATTAATTAAAGAGGATGATTAATATAGGTGAATAATTAGAGGATAATCAATTAATTATTTGCAATTAATTAATGGTTTAGTAAGAAGGATTTATGAAATGAAGTAATTAATTTAATTCACTTTAAATTAATTAGTGATGGAAGTAATTAATTTAATTCATTTTATATTAGTTATAGATGACGTGATTAAGTAAATCACTGCTTATGTATAGATGGATGATAATTGAATTCCTTGAATAGTTTGAGATCTCAGATATGAGATAAGTAATGCTGTGTGATATAGATGCTTTGGTTGCATTGTGGTGATAATATGAATTATCTATTTGTGATGATAATGTGAATTATCTGTTTGAGATGATAATGTAGATTATCTATTGTGATATTGCGAATTATCTATCTGTGTGTATATAGACAATAGAATTGAATTTTTTTAGCTTTAAAACAACTTGGCCTTAAAAGATACGTTTTGGATTTCGATGAGACCGGGATCGGGTTTCCAAATTTGGATATCCGAAAACCACATCGATCCAAATTAACGATAGGTCGTGAATCTCCAGTGAAGATGAAGATTCAGAGTGCAAGGTTTATTGTCATTAACTCTGAGGGTGATTCCAAAATGAGTGTAACAAGATAATGCCTTCGGTTTCGTTCGAACCCGAAACGAATTTGTATGGATTAAATGCTTTCAGAACATCGTCAGGTGGATGATGAGCATTCTAAGTGATGTGTTCTGATAAAGGTAGTCGTAGCCTCAAGCCTCATCAACCGAGAATGGCTAAAATAGGGGAGGTGCAGCAAGGCTAAGTGGGTCATGCTCAAGTAGGACGAGATTTACCCCTGTCTAGATGTCCCTTTTTATTTCGGCTGTGTGGTGCGGTTGCTGATCACAACTTCGGGGTTGTATTGTTCGAAACTATTCAGTAAGGAATGGTTCTGGCTTTTTGTTGCAGGGGATTTAGGATGGATACTCGATACGATGATCTTGGCCCCGTACTGTGACAGGTGGCACCCCAGTAGCCCTGCCATTGATGGAAACTCATTCTTCCTACGTGCCCTTACAGATTTTATTGTATTATCCACTTTTGTGGCTAGTAGCTGGAATTTAATGAATGTAACAATTTCGGCTATTTTATATTTACTTGAAAAACCTAGACCCTATTATAATATCACTGGATTTCCTATTAAATGTTTTGGTTAGCGTAAGGTAAAAACTTACCCATGTTTATGTGTGGGAAGTCTTACGTGATAACCTTTGTTTTTTCAAAGGTTTTTCAAAGTTAAGCAACCTTAACCTGTTACTCACACCAGACCCATGTCTGGCCGGGAGTTTATTTCTATTTTCTTAAACTCTTGGGCACTCAAATTTTTACGGTAACTAACGGATTCAGGTTAGCTTTGAAGTATTTTGGAGGAGCAAGGGAGCAGGAGGCTTCTGCGTTATAGTTATATATATAGTGTTCCGCTGTGTTGTTTTCTCTAAGTAGTTTCTTTGTATTGTATTGAGTTGTAATAACTAGACATGTGTTTAGAACTGTCTAGTATGTCATGTATTATCTGTGTAACTCAGATTGATGTTGTATATTATGTAATACATATGATATTAATATAATTTATTTGTTCTGCTATTGAGATTCTGATGTTGTTCTTTCTTTTCTCTTTCCTATGCCTTTCTTTCTTCAAGATGATGCAACTTTTTATGGAGAAAAAGTCTGGTTGTCACATTTGGTATCAGAGCACTAGATTGAGTGAATACCTAAGCTTTGCAGTGATTTTCTTCTTGAGAGAGTGTATTCGTAATTTTGATGTGTGTGTGTCTATATATATATATATATATATATATATATATATATATATATATATATCTACCTATTTGTTGGGTTACCTGTTCGGGTTTTCTAATATAAGTTATAAAGGTAGATAGGGTAGTGGTGTGTGTAACACGACTACCATTGGTTGGAGTTTGAGTATTGAGGTTGGACGTGTATCTGTCGAGACTGTAGACCTAATACCGTCTCGAGTGATCTTTACAGTGGTGCAATGATTGCATCAGTCTTTGAAGGAAACATGTTAAGGTTCGGAGTTCATATTTGAAGTATAGAATTGGATGAGTAGAGTTTGGATCTATCAGTAATGTAGAAGCAAGTGATGGTATCTTGGTAACCTTAGGAAGTAGTAGTTGCGTGATGAGACGCAGTGACCATGGATGTTTCCCAAGATGTTTCTTTGGAAAAAGTTTAAGGGAGTGTGTCTGTTCGGTGTTGTGGCTTGGCTCAGCAGGGTGTTTCTGTTTTCTTTGTGGTCCGAGTTTCTCAAAGAGATTTGGAAAGGAGGTCTTTGGCATCTGTGTCAGCAGTGTAGCTCGGAGTGTTCTGTGTGCCGGCAAGGAAGTTTTCTAGCTGAGCAGTTTTTCTAGAGACGGAGTTAAGAAGTAGCAGAGTGGATCCATTTCTTCAATGGATTGGCTAGATTAACATAAGCTGTTCTGATTAGTAAAGAGAGAGCAGTTTACTTTGGAAATTAGGCTGGGTTGATCACAAAAGTGACTTGCGATAGTTTGAGTGTTCTCTTGAGCTATTGGAGTTTTTTTTCCGAATGTCTTCAAGGAAGTAAGAGGTTTTCACATCTGGAGATTTAGTTTTTCTTATCGACTTGGATTCTAGGAGTGCTACCAGTGGTTCAGCTTAGTATAAAGATAATTCCTAGAGATAGAGTTTGGGTGAGCAGCTCAGATTTTGGTGGAACTTCTGAGTTTTCTTTTATGGATCTGCGGAACCATATTTCTATGATGGGTTGTCCAGTTTGTGCTTATGTTCATCATCAGCATTCTTATCTACTCCAGATCAGAGTTGTGCAGCGGAAATAGTTTGGAGGTGCATCTGTTTTGTCTTTTTCGGATAGGAGAAGTTTGTTTTCTTCTGATGTTTGTAGAGTAGAGTTTGTTCTTGGTTTTTTGTTGATCTTGGAGAGATCATTGTGTTGGGTTGTTTTGGTCCAGTTCTCTTGAGGCATCAGTGAAAGTTGAGCTGATCGAGAAGATGTAGACAGCCTTGGATCATCGAAAGAGTTTTGAGGATAAGAGACGAAGGAATTTGGATTTCGGAGTTGGAGATTTGGTTTTGGATAAGTTTTTCTCCGATCTAAGGGAGCTATAAATTTGGGTAAGACTGGAAATCTAGCTCCGAGGTGTTTTGGATCTTTTCTGTTTTCTTGTGAGAATATGTGTTTGGTCATTAGGATTGAATTTCCAGTTTGGATAACTGGTATTCAGTATGTTTCACATATCTCTGAGGGAGAACGTGTATGATCTATTTCTGGTTTTGGGAACCAGCAGTTCAGGAGATTTAGTTATTGAGTCAGACTTGTCTGTAGTCTGATATCCTGTCTAGTTTTGTAGATCTAGATAGGTAGGAGCTCTATAGCTTAGTAGTATTGATTGTTTGGATTCTGTGCAGCGAGTATCCCGGTATATATACCTAGGAAACTCTAGGAAATTCTATCTAGAATTTTGTCTGGATAGTTAGAGTTGTTTGATTTGGGTGAATTGGTTGTTATGTTTTGCATATGGTTGATAGTATATGCTTGTGACTTAAAATTAAATCTTTAATGAGATTATTAAATTACCTTTGTTTTAAATTTCGGGAAAGAAATTCTTTTAAGGGGGGAGGAATGTGATATCCTAGGATTTTGGGCAATATAAATTTAATAATATGTATTAAAAATTAAATTGATTTTATGATTATTGTTAATAAGATTTGATTTGATTTAATAATCCAATTAAATAAATATTTAATTCATAGATTTTATCTTTTAAAGCTAATAAATTGGTTTCTATTTATAATGTAAATATATTGTTTATATTGTAAATAGATAAGCTTTGTTTAAATTTGAACAAATGAAGCTTCTTTTCTAATTCTAATATTTTTTGGTAATTTGATTTTATTTAATATAAACTTTTCAAAGCTATTAAATAAATAACTACATGGTTTTAAATTGTTAAGGTAAATCGTTCAAAATGATCTTATCTTAAGTTTAAATTTAAATTAATTAACAAAGGGTTTTTTCTAAAATGTTGCTTAATAAATATGATATTTTAATTCATTTAAGTAATTCATTAATAATAAGACAGTTTCTTTTATAAATTATTTAAAGTTGATAAATGAGTTATTTTCATATAATATTAATAATGTATTGTTTATATAAATATAAATATATATGATTTTAATATAAATAAAATTTGTTATTTTCAAAATTTAATATGTAGTTATATATGTATATATATAACTTGATCTTTAAATTGGACTTTAGAATATGATTTGGATTTGAATTTAAAGTTTGGATTTCAAAGGATAAATATTTAAATTGTTTTGGATTTTAAATTATTTGTATAAACTTTTATTTTATAAATATAATTGGTTTCATTTCTTTTAAAATTATCTATACATATAAATAAGTATTTGTAAACTAATTAATTAAGCATAATATTATATTAAACTTTAATTATAAATACTAATTAATTAAAAGACATGTGTTATTATTTTAAGGCCTCATTATAACAAGTGTCAATATATAGGACAAGTGTCATGTTTTATTTTTATTTTCTCTTTGATTTTAATAAATCATGAATTTAGTTATATAAACACATACATCTTCCATATCTTTTCTTTTTCTCACCTTTTTCCTAGTAAAGCAAATCTCAGATCAAAACTGAGAAAAGAAAAGAAATTTGCAAAACATTTTCTAAACAAAATCAATAACCATCTTCAACCTGTAAATCAAACCCTGTAATTTATCTCTCAAGTTCAAACAAAACCAAAAATCAACCAAAATCTGTAATCACTTCCTCATAACCATTTCAAAACCAGAAATCCATCTGTAAATCTCTGTATCAAAGTTTGCAAACATTTCCAAATCAAGTTTGCAAAGCTTTTCATCAACCTGTAAACAAATCAAATCATAATGCAAAATCAATTCCATGTAACATTTCCATAATGAAATATGAAGCAAGATCTAGTGCATGCAGTTTATAAATCAAGAACCAAAGTTTTCAAACAAGCAGTTCAAGTTTTAACCCAATCAAAGGCATCTCGGCACTCAAGTTTTAAAAAGCATCAAAAGCTGTTTTTCAAAATGAAGGCTCTGTCTTTCTTCTTCAATTTCGGTGAGTAGCTTCACTTTTAAAAAAAATTAAGTATGTAAATTTGGTTGCATGCTAGTTAATTTTAAATAAATATGTATTGTATGATATTGGCTGTGTATATATTCATGTATGGTATGCATGTTGCTTTCTTCAGAGTACTCTCTATTTATACCTTTCAGTTTTCAAGTTTTGATTTAAAATTCAAAACCTTTTGATCTTGACTCTGTTTAAAGTTAAGATTAAAATGAACTTGCTTGTTTAATCACAAACTTTAGTTTAGAATTTTACTTAAGTAAAATAACTTTGTATGATTTCTGGAAATCAAAATATCTAAGCAAGTCTAAATAAAGTAAAAATTCAAACTACATAATTCAGCGATTCAGGCATATGATCTGAACTCTCATACCAAATCATGATTTTTAAAAGCAAAATCACAATTTTTAGTGTTAGAATTAGGGAGTAGTTCAGAATTGTTTGAATTGTGCATTTTGGGTTTTCTTTGATGATCTAAATGATCGGAGGGGTCAGGTTTCTTCCTGGAGGTGGAGGAATGATCGGTGTTGATGGGAAAATTGTATGATGACGTTTGCATTTCATTGTGGAGGTGATGGTTGTTGTTTGAAGTCTGGAACCCTAGTTTTAACTAGGTTGAGTGATTTGAGCACCAGGGCTTATAGGATTGATCGAGTGCTTCGAAATTCTGGGAATGAAGGTAGATGGATTGACGAAGGCTTGGCTGAAGTTGTAGGGTTTCTGATGGTCGGAGCATCGTGTACGAGGTGTTTTTCAGGTTTGTGGTGGATTCCAGTTCTTGTTCCAGGTTTGGGTTTAGTACTCGAATGCGATTTTGAGATTTGGAGAACGGTCTGATGATCGTGTTAGGATGCAAGGGTGGACGATGACTTGAGGAGATCATCTGTGGTAATAGGAGTTGAACGGTGTCACCATGCATGTGCACGATGCACCTCTTCGATTCTGATGAAGTTGGTTTTTTTCTTGCAGTGAGTTTGCTATCGGGAATTCGAGTTTTGATTCGAAACACTTTGGGTTTTGGCTCGAAGCAGCTAAGGGTTGGCTCGAGTAAATATTTGGTTACATGTTTTAAAAGAAAACCTGATTTGTTTTTAAAATTTTAAAATAAAGTTTAAAATGGAAAGCAAAGTCTTAAACTAAGTTTTAAACCTAATTTTGGATCTGGATTTAAGTTAGTTTGAATCTTAGTTTTGAAATAATTTAAGTTTTTGTAATTTAAATTGTTTTAACAACTTTTAAGCGTTTAAAGTGTATTTGGTTTGAATTTAAAAATAAAATTTTAAATTTTAAAGTAAAGTTTTTAATCAAAGTTTAATCTGGAATAAAATTTAGTCTGTATTCCAGTTTTGAAATTAAAGGAAGTTTTTAAATTTGAATTGTTTAAAAACAACTTTGAACGTTAAAGTGTATTTTAAATTGAATTGAATCTAAAATAAAATTGGTTTTTAAATTCTTTTAAACTTCTTTATAAGACAAATATTTCTTTAACTTATGAAATAAAATGGGTTTTAAATTGTTTTAAACTTTGTTAATGTTAATTTGTATTCGTTTTAAATCTTAAATTCAAAATGAAATTCGAAAGTAAATTTAAAAGTAAATTGTTTTTAAATGCTTTGTTAATGATAATTCGATCATTAATAAGAAAAACGTTTTTATCTTTAAATAAACAAAAAATTAATGATTTGTAATTAAAATGGATAATTTAATTAATTAATTAATTAATGATTTGGATTAATTAAATAAGTAATTAAAGGTTTAAATTAATTAATTAAAGTTTAAGATTAATTAATTAAGGAATAATTAATTTGTAATTAAGGATTATTAATTAGATTTTAATTAATGATTAAAGATTAATTAATCAGGTAATTAAGGATTGATTAAGTCACAGTTAACACTTAATTAACAGATTAATTAATTGGTAATTAAAGATTAATTAATTTGTAATTAATAATGGTTAATCTAAGTTAATTACTTAAGAAAAGTAATTAAAGAATTGTTAATAGTTAATGAAGGTCATTAACTTAAGATTATTCAATAATTAATTAATGTGATCAATTTTAATAATTAATTAGATTAATTAATTAATGATAATCATTTGTGAAATTGTTTAAGTGTAATTACTCAATGAAAGTAATTAAGGGATTAATTACTCATTGTAATTAATTAAGTTTAATGTGATTAGTTAAGTTAACTAATTAAGTTTAATTAATTTAAGTTAATCACTAGTTGACTTGTTAGCATAATTACTTAATGTAATTACTTAGTGAAGTAATTAATGGTAATTACTGGATGTAATTAATGAAGATGATTTATTAATGAAAGTAATTTTGGATTTGATTACTTTGTATAATTAATCAAGGGATTAATTAAAGATAATTAACTAAGGAGTAATTAATTTATTTGATGAATTAATTAAGAATAATTACTGGAGGTGGTTAATCAAGAGTGATTAATAATTGTGGTTTAATTAAAGATTAATCACTTAATGTAATTAATTAAATAGGAAAATTAATTAAAATGTAATTAGAGAATCATTAATTAAAATAATTAATGATGTAATTAATGTTGATTAATTAAGATTAATTAATCAATGATAAGTGATTAAGAGTAACTAATTAAATAATTAATTAATTAAGGATTAATATAATTAATTATAGTTAATTAATTTGTGGAATAAGTAAAGGTTAATTACTGTATTGGGTTAAGTTTAATTAATTTGTGAAATTAATGAAAGATAATTCTTGAATGTAATTAAAGGATAATTAATCAAGGATGATTAATAAAGGTGAATAATTAGAGGATAATCAATTAATTAATTTGTAATTAATTAATGGTTAAGTAAGCAGGATTTATGAAATGAAGTAATTAATTTAATTCACTTTAAATTAATTAGTGATGGAAGTAATTAATTTAATTCATTTTAAATTAATTATAGATGATGTGATTAAGTAAATCATTGCTTATGTATGGATGGATCATAATTGATTTCCTTGAATAGTTTGATATCTCAAATATGAGATAAGCAATGTTGTGTGATATGGGTGCTTTGGTTGCATTGTGGTGATAATATGAATTATTTATTTGTGATGATAATGTGAATTATCTATTTGTGATTATAATGTAGATTATCTATTGTGATATTGTGAGTTATCTATCTGTGTGTATATAGATAATAGAATTAAATTGTTTAATTTTAAAACAACATGGCCTTAAAAGATACGTTTTGGATTTCGATGAGATCTGGATCGACTTTATAGATTTGGATATCCGAAAACAACATCGATTCAAATTAACGGTAGGTCGTGAATCTCAAGCGAAGATGAAGATTCAGAGTGCAAGGGCTATTGTCGTTAACTCTGAGGTTGATTCAAAAATGAGTGTAACGAGATAATGCCTTCGATTTCGTTCGAACCCGAAACGAACTTTTATGGATTGAATGCTTTCAAAACATCATTAGGTGGACGATGATTATTCTAAGTGATGTGTTCTGATAAAGGTAATCGTAGCCTCAAGCCTCATCAACCGAGAATGGCTAAAATAGGGGAGGTGCAACAAGGCTAAGTAGGTCATGCCCAAGTAGGACGAGATTTACCCCTGTCTAGATGTCCCTTTTTATTTCGACTGTGTGGTGCGGTTGCTGATCACAACTACAGGGTTGTCTTGTTCGGAACTGTTTAGTAAGGAATGGTTTCGACCTTGTGTTGCAGAGGATTTAGGATGGATCCTCGGTACGGTGATCTAGGCCCCGTACCGTGGCGGGCGGTACCCCAGTAACTCTGCCATTGATGGAAACCCATTCTTCCTACGTGCCCTTACGATTTTGATTGTATTACTCACTTTTGTGGTTAGTAGCTGGAATTTAATGAATGTAACAATTTCAGCTATTTTCTATTTACTTGAAAACCCTAGACCATATTATAATATCACTAGATTTCCTATCAAATGTTTTGGTTAGCGTAAGGTAAAAACTTACCCATGTTTACGTGTGGGAAGTCTTACGTGATACCCTTTGTTTTTTCAAAGGGTTTTCAAAGTTAAGCAACCTTAACCTATTACTCACACCAGACCCATGTCTGACCCAAAGTTTATTTCTGTTTTCTTAAACTCTTGGGTACTCAAATTTTTACGAGTGGCCAAGGGATTCAGGTTAGCTTTGATGTATTCTAGAGGGGCAATGAGCTAGAGGCTTCTGCGTTATATATATATATATATAGTGTTCCGCTGTGTTGGTTTCTCTAAGTAGTTTATTTGTATTGTATTGAGTTGTAATAACTAGACAGGTATTTATAACTGTCTAATATGTGATGTAATATCTGTGTAACTCAGATTGAAGTTGTATAATATGTAATACTTATGTTATTAATATAATTTATTCATTCCGCTGTTGAGATTTTTGATGTTGTTCTTTCTTTCTTCTCTTTCTTTTCTCTTTCCTATCCCTTTCTTTCTTCAAGATGATGCGACTTTTTATAGATAAAAAGTCTGGTCGTCATATTTGGTATCGGAGCACTAGGGTGAGTGAATACCTAGACTTTGGAGAGATTTTCTTCTTAAGAGAGTGTATTTGTAATTTTGATGTGTGTGTGTGTGTATATATATTTCTACCTATTTATTGGGTTACCTGTTCGGGTTTTCCAATATAAGTTATAAAGGCAGATAGGGTAATGGTGTGTGTAACACAACTACTATTGGTTGGAGTTTGAGTATTGAGGTTGGAAGTGTATCTGTCGAGACTGTAGACCTAATACCGTCTCAAGTGAGTTTGCAGTGGTGTAAGGATTGCATCAATCTCTGAAGGAAACCTGTTAAGGTTCAGATTTCATCTTTGAAGTGCAGAATTGGATGAGTAGAGTTTTGATCTGTCAGTTAGGCAGAAGCAAGTGATGGTATCTTGGTAACCTTAGAAAGTAGTAGCTGCATGATGAGACGTAGTGACTATAGATGTTTCCGAAGATGTTCCTTTGGAACAAGTTTAAGGGAGTGTGTCTGTTTCGGTGTTGTGGCTTGGCTCAGCAGGGTGTTTCTGTTTGCTTTGAGGTCCGAGTTTCTCAAAGAGCTTTGGATAGCAGGCCTTTGGCACCTGTGTCAGTAGTGCAGTGCGGAGTGTTCTGTGTGCCGGCAGGGAAGTTTTCCGGGTGAGCAGTTTTTCTAGAGGCGGAGTTCAGAAGCGGCAGAGTGGATCCATTTCTTCGATGGATTGGCTAGACTAACATAAGCTGTTCTGCTTAGTAAAGAGCGAGCAGTTTACTTTGGGTATTAGGCTGGGTTGATCGCAAAAGTGACTTGCGATAGTTTGAGTGTTCCTTTGAGCTATTGGAGTTTTTTTCGGATGTCTTCAAGGAAGTCAAAGGTTTGCCGCAACTGGAGATTTAATTTTTCTTATCGATTTGGATTCCAGGAGTGCTACCAGTGGTTCAGCTTAGTAGAAAGATGGTTCCTAGAGATAGAGTTTGGGTGAGGAGCTCAGATTTTGGTGGAACTTTTGAGTTTTCTTTTATGAATTTTTGGAACCATATTTCTGTGATGGGTTGTCCAGTTTGTGCTTGTGTTCATCACAGCATTCTTATCTACCCCAGATAAGAGTTTTGCAGCGGAAGCACTTTGGAGATGCATCTGTTTTGTCTTTTTCGGATAGGAGAAGTTTTTTTCTTCTGATGTTTGTAGAGTAGAGTTTGTTCTTGGTTTTTGGTTGATCTTGGAGAGATCATTGTGTTGGGTTGTTTTGGTCCAGTTTGTCTCTTGAGGCATCAGCGAAAGTTGAGCTGATCGAGAAGGATGTAGGCAGCCTTGGATCGTCGGAAAAGTTTTGAGGATAGACGAAGGAATTTGGATTCTAGAGTTGGAGATTTGGTTTTGGATAAGTTTTTCTCCGATCTAAGGGAGCGATAAATTTGGGTAACACTGGAAAGCTAGCTCCGAGGTGTTTTGGATCTTTTCTGTTTTCTTGTAAGAATAAGTGTTTGCTCTTCAGGATTGAATTGCCAATTTGGATAACTCGGATTCAGTATGTTTCACGTATCTCTAAGGAAGAACGTGTATGATCTATCTCTGGTTTTGGGAACCATCTGGTCAGGAGATTTGGTTGTTGAGTCAGACTTGTCTGTAGTCTGATGTCCAGTCTAGTTTTGTAGATCTAGATAAGTAGGAGCTATGTAGCTTAGTAGTATTGATTGTTTAGATTCTGTAAAGCAGTATCCCGGCATATATACCTGAGAAACTCTAGGAAATTCTATCCAGAATTTTGTCTGGAAAACTAGATTTGTTTGATTTGGATGAATTGGTTGCTATGGTTTTCATATGGTTGATAGTATATGCTTATGATTTAAAATTAAATCTTTAATGAGATTATTAAATTACCTTTGTTTTAAATTTTGGGGACGAAATTTTTTAAGGGGGGAGGAATGTGATATCCCAGGATTTTGAGCAATATAAATTTAATAATCTGTACTAAAAATTAAATTGATTTGATGATTATTGTTAATAAGATTTGAATTGATTTAATAATCCAAGTAAACAAATATTTAATTCGTAGATTTTATCTTTTAAAGCTAATAAATTGGTTTCTATTTATAATGTAAATATATGGTTTATATTGAAAATGGATAAGCTTTATTTTAAATTTAACAAAATGAAGCTTCTTTTCTAATTCTAATATTTTTGGTAATTTGATTTTATTTAATATAAGCTTTTCAAAGCTATTAAATAAATAACTATATGATTTTAAATTGTTGAGGTAAATTGTTTAAATTGATTTTGGCTTAAGTTTAAATTAATTAACAAAGGGTATTTTTAAATGTTGCTTAATAATATGATATTTTAACTCATTTAAGTAATTCATTAATAATAAGACAATTTCTTCTATAGATTATTTAAAGTTGATAAATGCGTTATTTTCAAATAATATTAATAATGTATTGTTTATATATATATATATGATTTTAATATAAATAAAATTTGTTATTTTCAAAACTTAATATGTAGTTATATGTATATATATAACTTGATCTTTAAATTAGACTTTAGAATATGATTTGGATTTGAATTTAAAGTTTGGAATTCAAAGGATAAATATTTAAATTGTTTTGGATTTTAAATTATTTGTATAAACTTTTATTTTACAAATATAATTGGTTTTATTTCTTTTAAAATTATCTATGCATATAAATAAGTATTTGTAAACTAATTAATTAAGCATGATATTATATTAAACTTTAATTATAAATACTAATTAATTAAAAGACACGTGTTGTTATTTTAAGGCCTTATTATAACAAGTGTTAATATATAGGACAAGTGTCCTATTTTATTTTTATTTTCTCTTTGATTTTAATAAATCATGAATTTAGTTATATAAACATATACATCTTCCATTCTTTTACTTTTTCTTACCTTTTTCCTATTAAAGCAAATCTCAGATCAAAACTGAGAAAAGAAAAGAAATCTGCAAACCATCTTTTAAACAAAATCAGTAACCATCTTCAACCTGCAAATCAAACCCTGTAATTTATCTCTCAAGTTCAAACAAAACCAGAAATCAACCAAAATCTGTAATCATTTCCTCATAACCATTTCAAAACTAGAAATCCATCTGTAAATCTCTGTATCAAAGTTTGCAAACATTTCCAAATCGAGTTTGCAAAGCTTTTCATCAACCTGTAAATAAATCAAATCATAATGCAAAATCGTTTCCCTGTAACATTTCCATAATGAATTCTAAAGCAAGATCTAGTGCATGCAGTTTATAAATCAAGCACTAAAGTTTTCAAACAAGCAATTCAAGTTTTAACTCAATCAAAGGCATTTCAGCACTCAAGTTTTGAAAAGCTTCAAAAGCTGTTTTTCAAAATGAAGGCTCTGTCTTCCTTCTTCAATTATGGTGAGTAACTTCACTTTTAAAAAAAAATTAAGTATGTAAATTTGGTTGTATGCTAGTTAATTTTAAATGAATATGTATTGTATGATATCTGCTGTATATATATTCATGTATGGTATGCATGTTGCTTTCTTCAGAGTACTCTCTGTTTATACCTTTCAGTTTTCAAGTTGTGATTTAAAATTCAAAACCTTTTGATCTTGACTCTATTTAAAGTTAAGATTCAAATGAACTTGTTTGTTTAATCACAAACTTTAATTTAGAATTTTACTTAAGTAAAATAACTTTGTATGATTTTTGGAAATCAAAATATCTGAGTAAGTCTAAATGAAGTAAAAATTCAAACTACATAATTCAGGGATTCAGGCTGATGATCGGAACTTTCATACCGAATCATGATTTTTAAAAGCAAAATCACAATTTTTAGTGTTAGAATTAGGGAGCAGTTCAGAATTGTTTGAATTGTGCATTTTGGATTGTCTTTGATGATCCAAATGATCGGAGGGGTCGTGTTTCTTCCTGGAGGTGGAGGAATGATCTGTGTTGATGGGAAAATTGTCTGATGATGTTTGCATTTCATTGTGGAGGTGGTGGTTGTTGTTTGAAGTCTGGATCCCTAGTTTTAACTAGGTTGAGTGATTTGAGCACCACGACTTATAGGATTGATCGAATGCTTCGAAATTCTGGGGGATGAAGGTAGATGGATTGACGAAGGCTTGGTTGAAGTTCTTAGATTTGTAATGGTCGGAGGATCGTGGACGAGGTGTTTTTCAGGTTTGCAGTGAGTTTGCTCTAGGGTAATTCGAGTTTTGACTCGAAGCACTTTGGGTTTTGGCTCTATGCAGTTAACGGTTGGCTCGAGTAAATATTTGGTTACGGGTTTTAAAAGAAAACCTGATAAGTTTTTAAAATTTTAAAATAATGTTTAAAATGGAAAGCAAAGTCTTAAACTAAGTTTTAAACCTAAGTTTAAATCTGGATTTAAGTTAGTTTGAATCTTAGTTTTGAAATAATTTAAGTTTTTGGAATTTAAATGGTTTTAACAACTTCTAAGTGTTTAAAGTGTATTTGGTTTGAATTTAAAAATGAAATTTTAAATTGCAAAGTAAAGTTTTTAATGAAAGTTCATTCTGGAATAAAATTTAATTTGTATTCCAATTTTGAAATTAAAGGAAATTTTTAAATTTGAATTGTTTTAAAACAACTTTGAATGTTAAAGTGTGTTTAAAATTGATTTGAATCTAAAATAAAATTGGTTTCTAAATTCTTTTAAACTTCTTTATAAGATAAATATTTCTTTAACTTATGAAATAAAAAGGATTTTAAATTGTTTTAAACTTTGTTAAAGTTAATTTGTATTCATTTTAAATCTTAAATTTAAAATGAAATTTGAAAGTAAAGTTAAAAGTAAATTGTTTTTAAATGCTTTTTGAATGATAATTTGATCGTTAATAAGAAAAATGTTTTTATCTTTAAATAAATAAAAATTTAATGATTTGTAATTAAAATGGATAATTAATTTATTTAACTAATTAATGATTTGGTTTAATTAAATAAGTAATTAAAGGTTTAAATTAATTAATTAAAGTTTAAGATTAATTAATTAAGGAATAATTAATTTGTAATTAACGATTATTTATTAGATTTTAATTAATGATTAAAGATTAATTATTCAGGTAATTAAGGATTAATTAAGTCATAGTTAACACTTATTTAATTAATTAGTAATTAAAGATTAATTAATTTGTAATTAATAATGGTTAATCTAAATTAATTACTTAAGAAAAGTAATTAAAGACTTGTTAATAGTTAATGAAGGTCGTTAACTTAAGATTATTCAATAATTAATTAATGTGATCAATTTTAATAATTAATTAGATAATTAATTAATGATAATCATTTGTGAAATTGTTTAAGTGTAATTACTTAATGAATTTAATTAAGGGATTAATTACTTATTGTAATTAATTAAGTTTAATGTGATTAGTTAAGTTAACTAATTAAGTTTAATTAATTTAAGTTAATCATTGGTTGATTTGTTAGCATAATTACTTAATGTAATTAATGAAGTGTAATTACTTAGTGAAGTAATTAATGGTAATTACTGGATGTAATTAATGAAGATGATTTATTAATGAAAGTAATTTTGGATTTAATTACTAATCAAGGATTAATTAAAGATAATTAATTAAGGAGTAATTAATCTATTTAATGAAGTAATTAAGGGTAGTTAATTACTGGAGGTGGTTAATCAAGAGTGATTAATAATTGTGGTTTAATTAAAGATTAATTACTTAATGTAATTAATTTAAATAGGAAAATTAATTAAAATGTAATTAGAGAATCATTAATCAATATAATTAATGATGTAATTAAGAGTTGATTAATTAAGATTAATTAATCAATGATAAGTGATGAAGAGTAACTAACTAATTAATTAATTAAGGATTAATGTAATTAATTATAGTTAATTAATTTGAGAAGTAATTAAAGGTTAATTACTGTATTAGGTTAAGTATAATTAATTTTTGAAATTAATTAAAGATAATTACTTGAATGTAATTAAAGGCTAATTAATCAAGGATGATTAATAACGGTGAATAATTAAGGATAATCAATTAATTAATTTGTAATTAATTAATTGTTAAGTAAGCAGGATTTATGAAATGAAGTAATTAATTTAATTCACTTTAAATTAATTAGTGATGGAAGTAATTAATTTAATTTAATTTAAATTAATTATAGATGATGTGATTAAGTAAGTTATTGCTTATGTATGGATGGATGATAAATGATTTCCTTGAATAGTTTGAGATCTCAGATGTGAGATAAGTAATGCTGTGTGATATGGATGCTTTGGTTGCATTGTGGTGATAATATGAATTATCTATTTGTGATGATAATGTGAATTATCTATTTGTGATGATAATGTAGATTACCTATTGTGATATTATGAATTATCTATCTGTATGTATATAGAATATAGAATTGAATTGTTTTAACTTTAAAACAACTTGGCCTTAAGAGGTACGTTTTGGATTTCGATGAGACTGTTAGAACCTCAATCGTTGGATTTTAATGACAACAACTATACAATTACAATAATGAATTCTAGGCTAATTTGCAGGTACATAGAATCAAAAAGAGATATTCAAATACGTTCAAAATGAAGATACACAATACAAAAGGTTGAAAGAATGTATACAAAGATACAAGAAGAGATGTATACGATAGAGACAAGACGAAGGTGACAAACAAAGTTTTATTAGTCATAGAGTGTCGTGTCTAGAGTTTACAAATGTTAAAATCTTCTCCAATTGGTATACACACATATACATTCATATTTTAAATGAAAAATCAAGTTTTCAAAAAATTGCATAGAACGGGGCTCGAACCCGGGTCATTAGTTTAGATGGCAAGTGCTCCAAACAAATGAGCTATGATAATCTTTGTTATGGACTAAATTCAGACGTCTGAATAATTTCATTCAGACATCTGAATGCTGAAACCAGAATATTGTTCCACAATATTCAGACGTCTGAATGAAAATATTCAAACGTCTGAATAAGGCCAGAAATAGACTATTTCCTTGATGTTTGCATTTAAACTTAATTCAGAAGTCTGAATTATTCAATTCAGAAGTTTGAATTATTCAATTCAGAAGTCAGGATATTGTATAGTGCAAATTCAGAAGTCTGAATTATTCAATTCAGAAGTCTGAATACTATTTAGTGCAAATTCAAAAGTCTGAATTATTCAATTCAGAAGTCTGAATATCTACAATGGCTATATTTTCAAGTAGGCACTTCCTTGCATGAAGAGATGCGTCCTTCATTTCAATAGATATGACCATATCTCTTCATGAAAACTCTTCACGAACAAATGCACCTATTTATAATCTATATAAACACATTAGAATCATGTTTCCATAACAAGAATTCAATCTATTCTTACTTTACTTTCATATTCTTTGATTTTAATACTCTTATGCATTCAATTTCATACAAATTCATTCTATTACTTCCTTATTCTTCACGTATTCACGATATATCATAAAGGAGAAGATTATAGGAAGATTGTACTTAATTGACTTATCAGTGTTATTTAAGAACACACTACAGTCGGATACATTTGTTATTTGTAAAGTAGTCCTGTTCGGTTGCTCGGGCGTTTTGAAGTCCTATTCGGTTGCTTAGGCGAATGAAGTCCTGTTTGGTTGCTCAGGCAGTGTAAACATGTTCCTCTGGGTTAAGTGAGCGTTGATGTAGTTGAAATTCCAGAAGGAGTCTACGACTGGACGTAGAACGGGAAGTTCGAACCAGTATAAAAATTCCTGGCGTTCTTGTTTTATTTTTGCCAATTTACATTTCTATTGTATTTTAGTTTATTTCCGCACCAGTATAGTATAATTCCATATAGCACGATCCGCACTGTCATTTACAATTGGTATCAGAGCATAGTTATTTACAGAGACCGGGATCGGGTTTCCAGATTTGGATATCCGAGAACCGCATCGATCCAAATTAACGATAGGTCGTGAATCTCAAGTGAAGATGAAGATTCAGAGTGCAAGGGTTATTGTCGTTAACTCTAAGGGTGATTCCAAAATGAGTGTAACGAGATAATGCCCTCGGTTTCGTTCGAACCCGGAACGAACTTGTATGGATTGAATGCTTTTAGAACATCTTCAGGTGGACGATGAGCATTCTAAGTGATGTTTTATGATAAAGGTAATCGTAGCCTCAAGCCTCGTCAACCGGGAATGGCTAAAACAGGGGAGGTGCAGCAAGGCTAAGTGGGTTATTCCCAAGTAGGATGAGATTTACCCCTGTCTAGATGTCCCTTTTTATTTCGGCTGTGGGGTGCAGTTGCTGATCACAACTGCGGGGTTGTCTTGTTCGAAACTGTTTAGTAAGGAATGGTTCCGGCCTTGTGCTGTAGGGGATTTAGGGTGGATCCTCGGTACGGTGATCTAGGTCCCGTATGACGGGTGGTACCCCAGTAGCCCTGCCATTGATGGAAACCCATTCTTCCTACGTGCCCTTACTGTTTTGATTGTATTATCCACTTTTGTGGCTAGTAGCTGGAATTTAATGAATGTAACAATTTTGGTTATTTCTATTTACTTGAAAACCCTAGACCCTATTATAATATCACTGGACTTCCTATCAAATGTTTTGGTTAACGTATGGTAAAAACTTACCCATGTTTATGTGTGGGAAGTCTTACGTGATACCCATTGTTTTTTTCAAAGGTTTTTCAAAGTTAAGTAACCCTAGCCTGTTACTCACACCAGACTCATATCTGACCCTGAGTTTATTTCTGTTTTCTTAAAATCTTAGGTACTCAAATTTTGACGAGTAGCCAAGGGAATAAGGTTAGATTTGACGTATTCTGGAGGAGCAATGGAGCAGGAGGCTTTTGCGTTATAGTTATATATATAATGTTCCGCTGTGTTGGTTTCTCTGAGTAGCTTCTTTGTATTGTATTGAGTTGTAATAACTAGGCAGGTGTTTATAACTGTCTAGTATATGATGTATTATCTATGTAACTCAGATTGATATTGCATATTATGTAATACTTATGTTATTAATATAATTTATTTGTTCCGCTGTTGAGATTCTGATGTTGTTCTTTCTTTCTTCTCTTTCTTTTCTCTTTCCTATCCCTTTCTTTCTTCAAGATGATACGACTTTCTATGGAGAAAAAGTCTGGTCGTCACATAGTGGGATGAAAAGCCATGATTGTTACCCGTTGCTTTTAATGAACCGATGCCCGTAAACTTTGGATGGTTCTAGCAGAACTTGGTTTGTTTTATAAGTAGATTTATTCTACTACGTTAAAAGTTGATCTCTATGTAAACTTGGGGAAGAAATCCCCATAATACTCTACAAACTAGAGAAAATATTTCCTTCATGTTTATTTAATGTAATGGAGCACTTACATGTTCATCTTCCATTTGAAGCACGTCTTCGAGGGCCTGTGCAATATGGGTGGATGTATCCATTCGAGAGGTATTAATATCTAGTACGTTAAATATTAGTTTACTTCATGTATAAATAAATTTCGATTTGGAATAATTCTAAATAGGTACTTAAATCATCTAAAGAAAAAAGTAAGACAGAAAGCACGAGTTGAAGGTTTGATTTACAAATCATATATCAAAGAAGAAGCTTCATATTTTATCTCACGTTATTTTAGTGATCACCTGAACAAATCATTTGAAAGTGCTACGCGTAATGGTGAAGGCATTGATCAAGATGATTGTCAAGCGATTTTATCTATTTTTGAAAACATGGCCAACCTATTGGTAAATGTGTGGAATTATGGTTGGACGATAGAGACTACCATGTAGCACACACATTTATTCTTCTCAGTTGTGGTGAAGTTGCACCATTTGTTAGGTAATGCACATATATTCTTTTTAATGCATTATATCATCTACGTATGTGTGTATATACGTATGTACTATGTGTGTTAAATATAATGCAATATTTCTTCTATAATTGCGGTGTTTATGACTTAGAAGATCTAAATGGCGATATCGGCAAAGATTTCGCTACTTGGTTTTTAAATTACGTTTACGACTGCACAAACTGTGTGGTCGACGAAGAATTGAAACATTTAACTATGGGACCAAAAGGAAATTCAAGACCTATCCAATATTCTTTGTTACTAGATATAAATTTAATACCAAAGAATACAGTACTGAAAAATTAATTAACAATACCGGTGTATTTGTTAAAGGAACTAACAATACCAAATGATCATGTAAAAGATTTTTATGGTGTGCTTACTCAGGTTTTGCAATTGACATATTTAGAAGTTTTTTGTTTAAATGCAATTGGTTCGGTAACGTTTCAGGTTCTGGAATCAACGTGCACCCAAAGTATAATCTTAAAGAAATAAAGCATATCTTGCGTTATTATACGTACGATCCTTTTATACTTGCCAAGCAAGCTCTTCAAGTTTATTACGCTCCGTACCCATCTCTACGATGAGACAAAGCAGATTGGTCGGCTGTTTTTAAAACAAAGGCAACATTTACATTTTATGGATATAATATTCCAGAGGAACAAGCTTATCAAGTAAATATCGAGGAACATACTAAAATAATAATAACCAACGATCAAACTGATTTTGGACCTCTAAACGATTATCAAATGCATTAATAGAAGCATCTAAGACTATAGAGGAACAAAACATAGATTATGAAATGGGAGTCTGAATCAGAAAATGACGAGGACTATTTAATAATCTACATATCGGGAGAAGGTAATTTATGTGTTTATTTATGTTACATTATTTCATTAAAAATGATGTGTTCTGCTGATGATATGTTTAATCGTAATCTGTTTCACATAATCATTTTATGTTTCTTGCATAATGTATGTTTCCTTTAATTAAATGATATATTTTTCAGGTATGATATGTCTATAACGGGTATTGTATATACAAATCATTTTTCCGTAGACGCCGCTCATCCTATACAATATCTCCCTCTTCTTCACAAGGAGGGACGGGTGCGCCTCCATCAGATGATGTCCCAGCCCATCACAGAGTCAGCTCTTCCTGTGGTATAGTTGCAGGCCAAAGCCATGGATCGTAAGTATTAAATTTATTTCAGTATTAACAATATTTTTTTGCATATTCTGTTATGTATTAGTCTTGTTTTATTAAATGCTTATTTCTTTTTGACACAGCGGTTTTGATCTCGACCCATCAGCCATGGTGTTCTCCATATCCAAGCAGGCATATAAATGCAGGATGACTGTTTGTTGTCCTAAATGGAGCAAGGAAACGAATAACATCTGGGAGAGCATTTGGCAAGATTTTGTGGTAAATGTAAATTTATATTTCGCACTTTCTCTTTGATTATAGATCACTTTATATGCTGTAGACTATTTATAAAAATGTATAGCTTTCATTTTTCTTAATGTGCATGGTTCAGTCAACCTACAAGAGACCAATGTATCCTTAGTGTAGTGGCACTGGAATAGAAAAATCGCCAAAAATTATAGGGATACGGTGTCCTCTATGAGAAGAGTGAGGAAAAAAACCAACTGGATGAGTGCTAGCATTTGGGAGGCCTGGGTCGCATAGTGGGGCAATGAGGAGTTCCAGGTAAGTTAGCCACATATTAATTACTTTAAATTGTTGCGTTGTATTTAATATATAATTTTAAACTGTAATGTTATTTCCAATTGAAATTTGTAGAGGGAGTCAGATACGAACTCCACAAATAGAAATAAGAATCCTGTCACACATCGCAGTGGTTCCAAGCCATTCCAGCATCATCGCGAGGATTCGGTAAAAAAAATTATTCACATTTTTATATTTTAGGCTATAAGTTATTAATAGATAGTTAATAAAACAATATATATAATATATATATTCATATTTTAGGAAAGAGCGCAAGGAGATTCTGTTTCGTTTTGGGGTGTTTTTGCTCATGTACGTTCCCTGAAACAGACCGACGATTCAAGCTCAGTCGTATACTCATGGGAGCATGATGATAAAGCGGCTGTTGCCTATGTAAGCATATTATAATTAAGTTAAAGGTCATCAGTTAATTAATTAACTAAACATTTACAGATATAGTAATTAGTGTTATTTATACAAGTGACTATTCAACCTTTTTTCAATTAGTATAGCGATTAGTCTAGTAAATTGTATTTTGTATTTTGCATTATAGCAAAAGTTTCAGGAAGCACGGGCACAGTTGCTGGCTGAGATAGGATGGGATGAATTGACAGCTGATGAGGAGGACGCTGTTGTTGAGTCTGTCATGGATCCACCATCCCACGCCAGGTGCTATCGATTTAGGAATCAAGCGGTAGTTTTCGAAAAATAAACAATTCAAATTTTGTATATTTTTCAATTAAAGTTATGTAAATTACGTTTATGATGTTGGAGGAAGTATAACAATTTATTTGTATTCGTATGCTAGGACATCGCAACGGGCGTATAAGATGGCTCAAGACAAAGAAGAAATTGCAGAGCTACGAGCCGAGATCATCGAGCTGCGAGAGCATGATCGTCGTCGTGCTACGCAGATGGAGTAGCTAAACCATCGCTTGGCGGTGTATATGGAGCAGCATGGGAGGTTTCCTTCGTCACGTGGTTCAGCAGGGGATGATGATTAGTGATGCTAGGTATGTTCTATTATGTTTTTTATTTGTATATATACGCTTCGGGTGGGTGAGGACGTGTTTGATACATTTTGATGGATTGTATATTATTTATGTGGATTTGGATGTTGAGTTTGTGGATTTGGATGTTAATTTCATGGATTATATTGGATTTTCGTATGGATATTATGGATGAAATATTATGTACGCTTATCTATATGATCATTGGTTCATATAAACTCGAAAAGGAGCTGTTATTAGTATTGATGGATGTTGGGGTGGTTGGAAGGCAGAAGGTTTAAATTCATAAAAAAAAAATACCCAGACTACCAACGACTCATAAAGGTTTCCGACGGCCTATAGGTCATAATTTTTCAACGGCTTCCAACGGCAATCTCCAATCATGTCCGATGGCCTGGGATGGCTATTTGGATTTTAGGATTGTTATGTGGCCATTTTGGCCCTTGGAAATGGCTGGTGATTGTCGTTGGAGGCCGACAGAAAAGTGACGTTGGTGTCGTTGGAAATCGTTGCTAACGAGATTCATATTCCATGGGCTATTCCTACAGTTTTCGACAACCTTCCAATGCTCGTCGACGACTTTGGGCCATTGGAACTAGTGTTGTTCTTGTAATTTTTATTAGTAGTGAGACTAAAAGGATGTTTACACACATAAGGAATCTTTGTCTATATGCACATAGGAAAAGTTATTGGTTGGCTTACAACATTAGGTTCATTGTGGCCCTAGGAAAACTATGAATCGAACAGATAATCTAGTTTCCTCCTAATCGTATTTGGAGATCTCTTAACCGTATTTGAAGATTTTGGTATATCAGGTTAAGTTTCAGCATGAGTTAGCCTGATAGGTTATTGGTTGGAATGCAAAAACATAAGTTCATAGTGACCCTAGGAAACCTATGATTTGAAACAGATGCTCAATTTTGTGAGATTAAACTTTTGGAATGCATAACCCTTTGTTGACAGACTAGTCACATTTACCCATATTGCATGCATATGATCATATCATGCTTATTATAACCATTTTAGTTAGAGGTGCATGATTTGTGTTCAGATTTACATATTTGATAAGATACTGGCATTGGGAAAATTCTTTCTGTTCTACGACGTGGTCTCACTAGATACCTATTTTTGGCTCAAGATGGTATATTATTTTTCATACCAGAGTTTTTATCTGACCTGAAGTTTTTAATTTTCCCTTAAACTCTCGAGCACTCATTTGAGTTGTGTCGGAGTAGGGTTTTCAGATTAGATGAATAAGCTTCTTAGGATGTACATGAGGCAAGCTAATATTAGGAGTTTATTTTTGCTGTGTTGTTTGAAGTTTATCCTTGCTTGAATGGACATAATGAAAGAAATTATAACTATCAAATAGTTAGACTCTAGTCATCCAAAGGGATAACTTCACATGTCGCTCTTAGAATATATTGTAATTATTACATTTTCTCTGAATGAGGAATTAATAGGATTATGTAATGAATGTGAAAATTATTAATGAAATGTGTTTTAAAATTTTCATATTCATATGCTTTTGATGTTATAGATATGATTAACATATCTCATTTTTTCACTAGGAATTAATATTGTGGATGACTGCAATATCTGTATCACTTAGTTTCAAGCCAAAAGATGGTGGATGTTATAATAAAATTAATTAGATTTGATCGAATATGTGAGGATCTGGGAAATAGATTCAAATGTACCTAAAAGCGAACAAAGATTTAATCTGAAAAACACTGCTACCTATGATACATAATATTTTATCGATAAAAAGTAATCAATCCTGGTTGAACAGAGTATGATTAATTGTAAGTGAAGCTTAGTTAACTTCTTTCAGTAAAGTCGTGTACTTAAGAGTAGTACAAAAAGTTAAAATAGATTTCATCTAAAAAATAGTTTACAAAATCATGCAAGATAAGGGTAAGAGACCCCAACGTCTCCAGGGCTAACTAATTAGCAAGTTGTGCGAGTCGAAAGACTACACATAATAATTATTCGTAAGGGATCTTGTTTGAATTGCACAAAACGGAGTTTGGGAATGATGGTCATTGGATGACAAATTTATGTTTTAAACATAGGTATCATAAATTAAAACCAAATCGGTTGCATATATAACACAATTCATAATGTGTTAATGAATATCTATTCTGTTGCACTAAGAAAGAACTGTTGTTTCAAGAAATACCAATTTCATAGTAGTTGGAATCTCTTTCAGAAATTTTTGATAATAAAATGGATTTGGATACGATCCAAAGATAAAAATGATTACATGGGATGAAATGAAATTGACGTAACCTAAATGAACAGATCGCATTAGATTATCTAATAAGTATTTTCACACATTGAAGAAAAACTACGAGCTTCTTATCAATATCAAGAATATATAATCCTCGACTATTAATTAAACCACTAAGAGTATCGACTCTTCCATATGGTATGATGCACAAATCCAAAAGGATTCCATGTACATTATTAAAATATGATTTTGTTTAGTTATACTCGAAGGGATGTGATCCATCGACCACAAATGTGTCTTCAAGAGCAAGACTAATATAGTTGGAATAAATTGAGTAACATTGATAACAATAAATCATAAATTTCAATTGTTGAAGTTAGCATAATAGATTCGTCATTCAATATGCTTAAGAAAGTTCGGATTTGCTCATCAAATTATCGCTTAGCATGATTTTTTGTTCTATACATATGTGTCAAAATGGAAATTCTAAATAATGAATTAGAATAGACTATTTGTCATAACAATCAAAGTGTCTCGAAGTTTGTGGAGCGATATTGAGTTTGTAAGATATGATATAACAAATGACTGAAGTATTATTTTATAAGCATCAGAATTAAATAAGTATTTTGATAGAAATTTCGAATAGTTTGATTTCCTGTCAAAATGCAGAGAAAGCGTGTGTCATAAGAAAGAATACTAAAAGATGCATATATATTTCTTAGCTATAAATAAACAACATATTAGTGATGGTTCATGATGTACCTATGTTAAAATCAGTAATAGTTTGGTTGTTTAATACTGGATATTGGATTTGTAAATTATATCTTTAAAGGATGTCACGAATGTCCTAAGTGATATGCAAAGATACTGTATTAAAATGTCTAATATAGAACATATAGAGTGGATTCCTTATGTATTGGCAATAGGAATTATCATACACGTTGAATTGTCTTTAATATCGTAATTCGCTTATGTATTTGATACATAAAGCAAATATAAAATTCGAATTAAGATCTCTAAATGGTAGTTTAGAGTGTTCTCGAGTTATACGAAATACTAGAGAATCGTTTATAGAAACATTGAACTCTTTATGAAAGAGTGTTCTAACTCAAACTTTGCAAGTGCTATTGTATATAGTATATCAATATTAAATTCATGTTCAAACCTTGATTAAGAAGCCTAAACTTGGAAATGTTCCAAACGAAAGGTTGTGCTTGATTCATATGAAGACTAAGTACATCAACTTGAATAGCACCACAATAAATGCAATGCATATAAATAAAAATGAACAAGTTTATAACCGAGCTAGGGGCGATTCCATGTATTAAGGGTACTACGTCATTGTTATATGATAATAGTGTAATAATAAAAACATACTTGAAATAAAGAAACATACTCCGAATAATTCCACATAATAAAGGTAATTTATCAGTATTGGAGATGATTGATATTGTAGTTAATTAAACGAACATGGAAGATCAATTCGTGAAGGGTCTAACTTGATCAGTTCTCATCAAACTAATTGATGATATTGAATAGAGATTCCATAATTAACCTCAAGTGCAAGTGAGAGAATGATAGAGTTAGGGGTATTACCTAGGTGGCAATTATGCAATTTGTTACATATATCTAACGCGATAACCGATCTTATTCATAATAAAAAGTGTTTTCTTTCTAAGTATATATAATATGTTATATTAATTAATTTAATTAAAATTATATCTAATAGAAGATCCATAAATGATATTTTGCGATAAAAATTACAATGCATTGTACCCATGAGTGATTTATCCCAATAAAATAAACATACCGTTTCAAACATTCCTAGTCACGAGGAATCAAGACTGCATATCAATGCATCTGTTAAGACTAGAGTATGCAGCACTCTCCAAATGTTTGGCAATTTATTATTCATAACTGCTGGGGGAATTAAGGGGTTACGTAGTTATTGGATAACTATGGAATGACTCACTTGACAATTTTATGTTGGTTAATATAAGTAGGGTTAGTCATAGTGCATCGATGTGACAAAATTACATGTTTCTCTTAACTTAAGAATACTGTTAGTCTTCAATGTAGAAGCTCCACTTTGATATAGTTAAATCATGGCACGATGTCCATCAAACGACTATAGTTAGGTTAAGTGGAAACATTAGAAGTGAAACACTATTCAATTGAGGATTCGCTCCTATGTTATATGATGTTAGTATCACGGTCAACTGAAGTCAACTCAAATTCGAAGTCTCTGGCTAAAGCATTTTAGTTAATAATAATTGGTATTATTGAACCAAGCACTTTGTGTTTGGATTATGGAGTTGAATATGGATGATATCGAAATTTTGACCATTACCGAATTCCATAAGTCTAAAGTGATAAGTTTTGACGAAGAGAATTGATGTAAATAATTGCCACAGTTAGGTAGGGGTTAATAAAGTAAAATTGGATTTTACCAAAATCAACTAAACGATAAATTAGGTCATAATGTCACACTACCTACTAAGTGACTTGTGAATTGTGCGGTATTAATTGCTAATCAAATCTACACCTAAGGGATACACAACTGAAATGATGAATACTCCTTTTATCACATGATTTAATTAACTAATTATTATTAATTAATTAATATCTATGAAATATTAATTACAAAATTATGTGTCGAAGAGTGTTAAACAATGTATTTTCAATAGTTATAAATATAACGATCGTTATACGATATCGAAACGCGTTTAAATTTGAATTTAAATGCAGCTGACATTGTTCGATCTAGATTTGGCTTTTGAGCCTAGATGGGGCATGCAAATTCCAACTAAATTAGCCTAGATAGGCTAGCCAAAATTTCCAAAATATGGAGGCTTTTAAATGGTTTAAAAGAGTGGAATTGATAAAAGAAAGATAAGGATATGGACTTTTTTCTCTTCATTTGACATCCTATTTATATGCAACTCTCCACATCATTCTTTTTTTTATACTTTTCTCTCTTCTCCCTCTGCAAATTTTAACCAGCGAACCCACTTTAAACCCAAAAGAAATGCAAGCTTAAATCACATCAAACTTCTCCGATTTGATAGTCGGTGGTAAAGCTGTTTAGGAGACAACAACTCTAGAACATGGAATTTGATTAAAAGATCCATTTCACCTTTTCAAAGTGAGATCTCCAAGCTTTGGGGAAAGGTATTCAATATGTTTAGTAATCCATTTAATATCATTATCTATTATTGTAATATATTATAGGTTACTAGATTATATAATGAATATAGGATATCAATGTTCTATCACACTTAGAAGGTTGAATATATTAGTATATCTATATTGACCGAACATATAAAAAAACATTTTTTTAACTAAATAATTATATATATATATATAATTTTATTAGTGAATATATTATATCTTAAAAATACAAATCATATACCAAACATTTTAAAATTATAAAATTTTGTTTTTTACAATCGTTATCTTACCTTTTAGTCAAGGTCGGAATATCAAAAAGTTACCTGGAAAGGATGGATATCGGGATTGGAGATCGATTGAAAACAAGGCTGTGATTGATGTCGTCAAAATTTGGTCGAGCTCCAATCGAGGTGTAATCGCTAGAAAGTGAAAAGGCTAGGAGAGGCTACATTACAAGTTTCAGGACAAAGGAATTCGGTTACTCAAGATAATGATGGATACATATGCAAGAGAACCTCACATTTTGTATCGGTATGATTTCATATCCATCAAAACAGATATGAACTCGTCCTTCGTATCGATCAGAGGAGATGGAGGAAGGAAGGTTTCGACTCAATGATTTTGTGTCGGTCTAGAAGAGAATAGGCGGCATGCTTCGAATTGAGACTTTCGTATCGATTATGAAGAACTTGATACTTTCCTGTCCACCAGGGGCTATTCTGATTCGTATCCACCAGGTAAGGCTTCATTCGTACCCATCCTAAGATTGAGTTTCGTATCCATATGTTGGCCCTTCCAATCGCTTTTTTGTATCCATCACCTTGCGACCTTTTCGTATCGATCAAAGATGCATTCTCCATAGTTATTTCATATCGATCAACACGTACAGGATCGATACGAAATGTACTCCTGGAATCAATATGAAAAATGGCATGAATTGATGGATGCGAATGTAACGATGTAAGTAGTTGGATACGAACGTACCGATGTGAAACTATGGATACGATTGAGCACAAAGCATGGATAAGAACGAAGAATGTGCATGGATACGAACAAAGCATAGGTACGATCAAGCCTTAAAAATAAAGCCACGTCATCAATGCGCACGTGCATGGTGTCGATACGAAAACCTATCGATATGAAACGATCGATGCAAACCAAGAGCACTGCATTTCGAGTCGATCATATCTCGAGATCTACAAGTCCAAATGCTATGAAATTTTCACAGGAGCTTATGTTCAAGATAGAGAAGGTTCATGCCAAATTTTAACTCGATTGATCAAATCTTGATTGATACGAAATTGGCTCGTATCGATCAAGGATCGAGCCGAAATCACTTAGGATCAATCGCGTGGGCCCCTCACGTGCCAGAAGAAGTCATTATTTTCATCGATCGCCTATAAATAGCGCCCTAGAGCCTACAAGAAAGGGACTTTTTTCCAGCGACGTCTAAACTCTGCCAAAATTACAATCGCACTCAAACTCCATTGTTGTACTTGAAAATTACTGCTGTAATTCACTATAACTAGCAAGCGCATCAATAAAATATTATCCTTCGAAGTGGACGTAGGTCGGGGCCAGCCAAAGCACTATAAATCTTGTGTTTTTGTTTGTTATTTTTTTAATTGTTATTCTCTACTTTGTCTGGATCTGAGATTTGTGTTAGAATACTGCCGGTCTATGTTCGTACACTGGTGCTTTCACGATATTTGGGGTTTGTGACCAATCTTGACGCAAACACTTTGGTGCTATCACCAAAAAAAAGCTAACTCAGGGATTCTACCACTTGGATATTAAATTTGAAGGCTTAAAGATTCAGACCTGAAAAACTATGACAAGGCAATCAAGTAGAAGGCAAAAAGCAAAGAGAAGTCGGCATGAAAGAAGCCAGGAGGCATCATCAGGGGCTAATCAGACTTCAGGTTTCATCATCCAAGATGAGATGGAGATGATGATGGGATCTATGCATGAAGAGTTTATGAAAAGATAGGAGGAAACGATGCAGAACCTCCTTAGATAGTTTGGACAGGCAGGGACAGATGGAGTTGCTAGAGTACAGTTTCACGGAGATGGAACAGAAGGACCCAACGGGCAATCGAACGGAGTATCTCAACAAGGCGCTGCCCCTAATCAGCACACAACTATCAATCAGGATGGATCCAGACATGGGGAACGCCACCCGACAACGATGGACCAATTCGTGGATGAACTCTAGGTCATACCACACAACAAGATGCCCGCAGGAATACAGGAGCACATGATGAAGAGTGCATGCCAAAATTCCCTCGAGGGCACATGGGGAAACCCTTGACGGACAACGCTGGATTGGCTGAGATTATCAGGCGAACTATGTGCGGAGATTTGACAAATGGAGATCTAGAAGGAGTGAAAAGGAGTCCGTTTAGTCGTGACATCAGAATGGCTCGAAATCCACTAGAATTCAAGCTACCTACGCTAGATGTATATAATGGCAAGGATGATCCAACTGATCACTTGATGAGGTACAAAAGACCTATGGAAGTGCTAGGGGCATATGAGGAAGTGATGGCCCGATATTTCCCTCTATACTTGACAGATTTCAGGCAGTTGGAAGAAGGATCTATCAGGACATGGACGGAATTGGTGGACAGGTTTCTGAAGTAGTTTTGGGTTTGTATCAAAAGGCCAAAGAACATGATGATGCTAACATTGGTAAAGAAAAGAACAAAGGAATCACTCAGAGCTTTCTTAACTTGGTTCAATGTAGCGGTTGCTTCGGTGGATCGGCCGGATCCATCGATGGATTTAATGGCAGCAATGTCAGGAGTCAGAGAGAATTTGGATTTCAAACTATAATCGATACGGGACCCACCAATAGATCCGGCGGGATTCTTTCACGAAGCTGATCGATTCCTTCGGCAGGAAGATGCATGTTCAGATATGAAATTAAAGGAGGTGAATGCTGCTGAGGATGGAGGGCCATCCAATGGGAGCTCGGACAAAAATAAGGAAAAAGGAAAAAGGAAGCTGGATGATGAAACAGGAAAAGCTACAAAGCGGTGGAGAGAGCCAAAATTTTCCACTTACACGGGATTGAACGAGGCGTTGGAACGGATATTCATGGAGACTCGAAATCTCCTTTCCTATCAAAGGCCAACAAGGAGAGAACCCTCGGAACATAAAAGGGCATTAGGAAGGCACTCCCTCTTTCACGGTTTGGAAAGACATGATTCCAACAGCTGCAGGCATTTAAAAGATATAATTGACGAGCATGTAAGGAATGGACAGTTGCGAAAATACATCGAGGCTTAGAATGTGGAGGTGGGAGCAACCACCATCTACCTCAAACAATAATGGCGTGAGGCCAAGGAATGATGGTCGATTGGTTGTCAATTGACGGGAATGATATGAAATAAGTAGCAAACTACAGGCAAGCAACCAAGATAATTACTCATGTACGGAGACGGATATGGCCCCTAGGCATGCTCTGAATGAAGATAAACCGCGACGCTATGGTTTGTGAAATCTATTTTTTCTTTTGGGTTGGACATTTGCTTTCTCTGGTTTGGTTTTGGAGTTTGGTTTGTACTCGTGATTCTGTTTGTTTTCTGGTTTAGACTTTTGTTTGGATGACTGTTTTCATGTTTGGATATTGGTTTGGATTTCTGATGAGGATTTTCTCTTTTTCGATTTCATTTGGATTTTGGATTGGATTTTGATTGGATTTTTATCTGGTTTTCGGTAAATGGTCGTCGGGTAAGGATTATGCCTGTCAAGAGGTAAGTCTCTTCGTCCAAACATGGCGAATCGACTTATTCAGGCCGTTTAGTATGGACTATGCTCGGCAAGGGTCCGAAGAGACCAGGATTTGGCCTAGGACTTAGGTCCTATATTATCGGTTATTATTTCAGATCATCGAGTATGGACTATGCTCGGCAAGGGTCCGGAGCGACTAGGATTCGACTTAGGACTTAAGCCCTGACATTACTCAGCGTTCAGGGACACTGGACCATGGATCGAAGGCATTGCTTGGCACAGTTCGTTGAGTGTGGATTATGATTAGCAAGAACCCGGAGAGGTTACGGATTTGGATATCAACCCGGAGAGGTCCTGAATTCCGTTATTGGTTATTGGATGAGGATGGATTAGGACTCGGTTATCGAGTTCGGATGGATATGGAATTGGCTGAGGCTTTGGTTACTAGATTTGGAATTGGACATCGACTCGATGCGGTCAAGAATGATGCACTCAGATGAGATGGCTTGGTAATGGATTGGATTATGAATCGGATGGTTTGGCTATAGACAGAATATGGACTTCAGATGTTAGATCCGAAACTATTCAAAACACACCTTCTTACCACAAGGCATGTTTTGGGGGGCAAATGTTATCCCACCTTTTGGTCAAGGCCAAAATATCAACAAATTTGCTGGAAAGGATGGATATCGAGATCGATTGGAAACAAGGCTGTGATCGATGTCGTCAAAATTTGGCCGAGCACCGATCGAGGTGAAATCCCTTGAAAGTGAAAAGCAAGGCTAGGAGAGGCTACATTTCAAGTTTTAGAACAAACAGAATTCGATTTATCAAGATAATGATGGATACATATGCAAGAGAACCTCACATTTCGTATCGGTATGATTTCATATCCATCAGAACGGATATGAATTCATCCGTATCGATCAGAGGAGAAGGAGAAAGAAAGGTTTTGACTCGATGATTTCATGTCGGTCGAGATGAGAATAGGCGGTATGCTTCGAATCAATACTTTCGTATCGATCATGAAGAACTTGATACTTTCGTATCCACCAGGAGCTGTTCTGATTTGTATCCACCAGGTAAGGCTTCATTCGTATCCATCCTAAGATTGAGTTTCATATCCATATGTTGGCCCTTCTAATCCCTTTTTCGTATCCATCACCTTGTGACCTTTTCGTATCGATCAAAGATGCATTCTCTATGGTTATTTCGTAACGATTAGCACGTACATGATCGATACGAAATGTACTCCTGGAATCAACATAAAAATGGCATGAATTGATGGATCCGAATGTAACGATGCTAGCAGTTGGATAAGAACGTACCGATGCGAAACTATGGATACGAATGAGCACGAAGCATGCACCCAAACGAAGAATGCGCATGATTAGAAGGAAGAAATATTCAACACGGCATGGAATGTGGATCAAGCCTTGAATGGTCCAACTAACTGAATATCCTCACACTATAGAGCCGATCGAACAAGCCATCAATAATAGGAGTGGATAATCATTCATCATCTCATTCAACTCACCACAACCAACAAACAATTTCAAAGAGCCATCCGCCCTAATAGCGAACACTATAGACGCATCCTACCCAAATACGCTCCCATGGTTTACCCCTCACCTCAATAGGTCATCCCCTCACACCTTTACTTTTCTACGCTCTTTGGGAAACATTACTTTAAAGGCATAATTACTAGTCTATATCCTCTAACTGGATAAATACAGAACTCTATACCCTTATGGTGGTAATTCGGTTACCTCGTCGAATATGTCCGGACACTCTCTAGCTATAAGCACATATGACAACTTGTCATGTGGAATATTGAGTAAATCTTGAAAAGCTAACCATAACCCATCCTCTACAAGTAGCCAATCAATACTATTCACTCCTCCACAACCCCGGTCACCATTAACGGTCTCTCACATTTCACCACTGTTCCGTACATTCTTCGGCCAGTCCATTCCCAACTATAATACCATACCTAATCAAACCCCAAAACAAATGAATAGTGAATAAATAAACATCCATGAATCAATAAGACGAAGTCTTGACAAACTATATATTGGCTGGTTGAGACCCTAACTAGGTCTGTCTCAATCAAAGGTAGGTTAACCACCTCGAGTCTCAACCCTAATATCTTCATCAAGGGATATGAAACCTCGATGTCGAGTAAAACACGTATGGAAACATCATAAGTGGAAAGCATATCTCAAATGGTAATTCTATTTCTCTTCTCCTTTGTCGATGGATTACTCAACCAAATCGAAACGACAATCAATGCATATACTTCCACGGTTTATCTCTACTCTACTAGCTCAGGACAATCCTTCTACACTGCGTACATGCCCTCCCATTATAAAGCCTTCTCGATCATCTTCTCGAAGTCTCATCAATATGACAAATCAATTGCTTCTTAAGATGATCACTTAACCCAATGATAAACTTTCCATTCTTTTTTATAGGGTATCAATACAAAATAGACTGTACTTCGATAGCACATCGAATTCGGTCACATGCTCCAACACGGACATGTCACTTTACTTCAAGGCGATGAACTGTCTAACCAACATTGACTTTGGAAAAGTTGAGATAAATTTCTTTAAAGCGAAATATGAACTGATCCCATGTAAATCGATCCTCGAGAATCGAAGCTATGAAAGCAATATATTAGTTCATCGTCCCTGAAGTTATCTAGAGGTTAAATTCTACCTCATGGCATCATCTTACTCCAAGTCATTGTAGATCTTCTTGCAAGTAACCATCTAATTTTGTCTTTCAATAGCCGACTCCGTTCTAAAGAATAGTCTACCCCTTAGACTCTCGTAATCTCTAAACATCTTGACAAAGTCGACTCTAACCATTTGCACTTAAGGACTATAATCATCCAAAACAAACTGAGCATTTCAAAAGATGATTTTCACCATCTCTATGAATATATCTTATCAATTAGGGTTAGTGGCCCCGATCCAACCCACTCCTCTACTCCAAGGATGGAGTCAATAGCAGTATTTCTCAACGTTATATCATTCCTACTCTATAATAAGGATGATTACTCTCTCATAAAGAAAGCTGCATCAATAATGCTCAGGTGCAACTTAATATATATACTATATGCTGCTATATATTTTTGAAATCCAAAATATATAACAAATACGAACTCGCTCGTACACACACACACTCTCTCTAGATCTAGTCTAAGGCAATAACTCCTACTCTATCTCTGCTGGATCACGGTGTCAACTTAGGTTAATCATATAACCTATGCTCTGATAGCACATGTAACAGCCGCTCTACACCTTGTGCGGAATGGTTGTCAAAGGAAAGAAAATAAGTAAAGAAGAGGAAATAGAAGAGAGACAATGGAAAAGAAGAAAAATGAATCATCAAATAATCACATAACCTATCTTATATCTCACATCGCATTAGATAAAATATAATAGGCGACACAAATATAAAACAATAGAGATAATAATAATAATGTGAACTAATCATCAAAGTATAACATCCAAAGAGTTATACAACACAGTAATAGAGTTTGCATAATTATTATATAAACTCAACCGATAAAATTTCTCTAATAATAGTAAGTCAAACACTTTTAAGGCTCCTTGGTGTCAACCATCAGAATATACAATAATAAGCTCAAATATAATTATGAGTAAACATCACCTCCTTCTGGTCTATCTGCAGAACTCCATATGTCATCCACACCTGCTCTCTAGCCTAATCACTAAGAGTACCTAAGATAATAAGAAACAAAGCATAAATCCCTGGGTCAGACAATAGTCTGGTGTGAGCGATAAACAATCTCAAAACACTATAACAATTGACATAGTATTTGCGACATAGGGTACGTGAATCATACCTGAACTATCTTTGCAACCAAAGAGTCAGCACATAACATCGATAATATGCTACTCTATAACATCATAAAAGGGTACTCCATACTCACTAAACTGTCAGGGTGCCTAGGTATCTCCATCCACAATACTTACTTCATACTAAGTAAACTATCCAGGGTTTCTAGGTATTCCTATGCACAATACCTACCTCGTGCGACCAATCTATGGTGACAAGTGGCTTGCAAAGCAACAATAACAAACATAGCATCCATCAAACAATACTAACTATCACCCACTGTGCTCTAGATATATGATAACTTGTATGGCCTTCTTTCTACCAGGTGTTAGGGGAAATTCTGATTCTCCGTTGTACTTTCGCATCTTGCGGCCCAAAGCTGGATAAGTGTCTTGCAGCCTAAAGCTGGACACTAGACCTAAAGGGTCCATGGTACATGTATCCCTTCTAGCAATCCAAGGGTGTCCCCACTTACAGTTGCCCTACTTTGGGTGCAACAGAAAACACTCCGAGTCATCAACGATCCCTTAGTATATAAACATCCATCCGAGCCCTGCAAGCTCAATACAATTTCCAGTATCTGAAATCCAACATGTTCCTCTACTCCATGATTCGCAAAATAAGCCTCTTTTGTACCCATTATGCTCACGAGCTACAAACCAAAGTTACAGAGTGTTTAATATTTTGTATTTGCTACCACACGAGCTATAAACCGAAGATATAGATTTTCCATCATGCAATACATCTCCATTCCTCATGCTACAAATGAGCCAATGCCCCCAACACGATCTACAAAGACTTGAAATTATCTACCTCAAAACCTACTCCCAATTCGAGCCGATATTCGAAGTACCAACTCTGACGGAAAAGCATCATATCATCACTTGGAAATCTAAATCGCATGCCATAGAGCAACAAAATCAAAACTCTAAGTCAACCGCATGAACAAACCATCAAATTGCACACCACGAAATCTTCATAACATCCAAGCCAAAGGTCGGCCATATTGCCAATCAATAATAGTGATTGACATTGACCACTCTACAGTAGTCAATACCAACCACTTTGGTCTTGTATATAACCAAAAGGGATAAGTACAAACCAAATGGAAACGTCTGGCATCCATTCTAAAGTCTGAAGCCTTGTTTTCCACCTCATATCCATTGGCACACATCCTAACCTCCTCTACAACTTATCTTGCTCGTTAGTTTTTTGATATGCGAAACCCCAATGTATAAGATATTCCTCTAACACCTGATCACCACTAATCGATGTTTTGAAACAAAACAAGCAAATAAGCCAAACTACCAAATATAAAACTAGCAACCATATATGCATCTAAAACAACATACATAAAACATCTATAATTCGTCCATATTACATTGGGGAAATCGTCTAAAATAGCCCGAATCTAATAATTCCTTAACAATGAAATGTAGATGAAAGATATGTGATATTCGATATAAATCATTTTAAAATACGTTTTATTTTCTTTTATTAAAATCCAGGAGGTGTACAAGTAAAGGAAAATCATATTTTAAAACCAAAAACCAAAAATCATTCTCGAACATCATTCTAGTACTATAAAACCAATCAAGATATAGTGAGAGATAATATCACTCGTCTTAATAAAATCTATTTGAACAAGTGCCAAACCTTAGATCTCTCCACTAAGAGCGCAATGCAAGAAACTGCGTCCAAAACGGACATTGTATGTAAAAGATATGGCCGATATAAGAAAATAGATTATTTAAATAATTAATTCACTAGTTAACTACCCAAATTAAGCTAATTACCTCTTAATCCCTTGTCCTTACCAAATATACATCCCTGTACATGTATGTTATAGGGAAACCCACCTCCTCCTTGCTTGCTTTCCTCTCTAACTTGACGAACACTCAACGCAATCTCAGTCTGTTTTTTTGTACGTGCCATGCTACGTGAGCTCATTGCCATGGACCTAAAATGAATGAGCTCGGCCTCCCTTCATGATAAGCGACCTGGAAGCTATGAGATCGGCTGATTATGGATGCATTTTGCGTTACTCAAACGAGCTCAATGAGATTTCAAGTGAAGGTGTTATTTGCCAAGAGAAATCCAATGGCAATATCCGTTTCGCCTATCGTTGACCGTAGCTCTGACCATCACAAACCTAGATTGACTATGGATAAGGTTGATATCGCCAATCACGATCGATCAAAGTTTCGCCACAGTCATTGCGAAGGTCTTGTTCATACGATCTCAATGGATCGGGTTTCATAATTTATCATTGAGAGGATTGATCAATTTTATTTTTTAAAGGGGATTTGAGGAAGAGGCCATTTTCTGGAATGGAATAGTGATTAGGGAAAACGAGATTAGAGAGGGAAAGAGGATTTGGATGGTGTTTATAATAATATTCTATTCCATTTATTTATTCTCTCAAATAAAAGTGGTACATTTCGAGTCCATACAATCGCACGACGCATCTGATCACCATGAAACTTATCTACATACATCACCTCTATTTTTCGGCTCAATGGTATAAATGTCGTTGTTATCTAAGACTGCATTTTAGGATGCTAATTTCTTGTATTTCAAGGTCGTTTCTGTCATCGGATCATCCAATCTCCAAATATAATGATCCTTATACTCATTTCCATTCAAAACGCCAGTACGAACTCAACAGTAGTAGTCTCGAATCTTGATTCGATCATATGCAAAAAATCATATTTTTAGGCATTTACTTAATTAATGATTAAATATTTGAATAAATTATTTAAATATCCGATCATTAGAAATACGGGTTGTTACATGTACCGTCTTCCATGGTACACCTCTAGATAAAATGTACCGAGATCTAAAAAATTCAACCCCTACAAGTGAAGACCGACCTACCCCCTAGTGGATAGTACCTAATATGATCATCCCTCGGTTGCGATCAATAACCATACTAGGCCCTAAAGCATACATCAAAAGAAATAATATTGATCTAGATCAAGGATGATCATACCCTAATGGTAGCAGGCTACATAGCCTTAAAGCATATCTCATGTTTTAGTCATTCATGGGTGTAAGGCTTGAGGCAACGATTCCAGAATGAAGTAGGACAAGTTACATAACTATCCTTGCCTCGATGTACATTCATAATTCTTAGGATAGAGAGGAATTTCCATACCTTAGAATTTAGTGCTAAGTATATGATAAAGTACCTTCCATATACTTAATTAATTGCTATCCATAAAGTTTCAATGTCGAAGGAAATGTTATAAATAGCGGTGTCCAAAAGAAACAAATCTTGTTAGGGTCGATGCCACAAGCCTATAATGCCTCATCTCATCAATAAATGGCCGTATACAATGCTGCAGACCATTCTTAGAGTTAAATAATGAATGACGAATCTCTTATACCATTAAATAATATCGTGATTTGTTAGTATTATCTGGGCCGCATCTCATGCAACGTCACTACTCAACCATGCAACATATCATATAATGTCGTATCGCATCCATACAACCACTCCTTTATGCTACCTTCCTTTAAAGTTATGTCTCGTACGATGACGCTTCCTCTTAATATCAAGCCTCAGATGATACCAAATTGCTTCTACATTGTATACTATCCATGCCGCAATTCATCAATATGGAAAAGGAGAACGCTGCACTTAGTCGATGCCACATAGATTTCATACTGCTCATTATCGAAGTCGTATGATTTATGAATGCCATATTTTCTCAACATTGCCTCTATTTAGCGTCTTTACTCATCAATACTACCACTCAAGTAATGCCATATATCAACATGGGCATGATTGATGTTGCATAATCAATATGGATTCCAATTAATCTTACCTCTTATCAATATCAAGAATCAATGTTCTTGTTGAGTAATGTCGCTTATCATCTATATTGTCTCACTTTGGCATTACATATATCGATACCGCACTTGGGAGATATCATGCAGATCTTCAATAAGACATTGATAATGACTTTCATCAATATCCATACAAAAGCTATTAAAATGAATATGATACTGAACGTTGCCACCCTATATCAACATTGCTTCATATTTATGTCGTCTCCTATTGTTGAAGCATTCCAAAGATCATTGAAAGTAAAACTTGGAACCTGGCACCATTGATGACTTTGAAGACTATGCATGCCGAAGATTGGATGCTGAAAGAGGCATTGAACCACCATGTTGAACCTTCTACCCCTATAAATAAGACCCTAGGGGTGAGGAGGAAAAGGAGCTTATTTCTTTTCTTGACTCTCAAAATTAAACACTTGTAACCCTAAATAGACTAGGGACAGTTCTAATCTGATTATAATCATGCACTATTTGTATGAACAAGGATTCGGACATACATATTACCTTTATTGTGCACTTTGAACATTGTTGGACATAAATACGCATATAATAAAGCTTTTTAGGCCCAAAGTAATTGCGATTCTACTTTAAATGGTTTCACATGAGCTCCGGACTAAACTAGTGTACATATGCATATCTCCTATCTTGCCTATTACATATAGACATTGGACTACGAACATAAGTATTGTTAAATTAGTTCATTAACATGCTTAATGAGCCATTTCACATACTTAGCACTTATCTTCTTTTTCCTTTAGATATATGACATGGGATTTGGAGTTCCATATTCCTAAAGATCTCATGGATTCTATTGTATAATATTTCAAGCGACCTTAAGAGCTCTCGAACATTATGTTCCAAATGACCTTAAGGGATTTTGAATATCATATTTCAAGATAACACGTAAGTCATCAAAAGTGCAAAATTTAAAATACATGGGAATTATAGCTCATCTCCTAATGATATCATCTTGTACTTAGCCTCGAATGATAGATTTGTTCTTGATTCAACCAGTACCGACAGAGCCATCTTTAATCGTTTTATTCTATATACTCAAATCAAGAATTAATTTATCATTCATGACATCATGGATGCTTTACCAATTTTTGGTTTAACATATTGGTGCTAGAAAGAGGGCTCGAACCTTCACTCCCGTTTGATTCTCTTCTCAAAGTAATTTGGGTAAATTTATATTTCAGGAAAATGGGAAGGTCAAAGCGAATCAATGCTCCTAATGAAGAAGTCAAGCAAACCTTGACATTAGAAGAAAATGCCGTTCTTAACTTTAACTTGCGAAATGTAGAGCTGGGACAACCATTGGAGCTAGTACAACCTACCAACTGCAAGGCTAAGATTAAAAACTAAGAATGAGAAGTTCAATGGTGAAAGAACTTTTAAAAGGAAACCTTGTTAAAAAGTCTTCCAAAACCACAAAGCTCACGGGAGGAGATGAGTTATAGTCTCCAAGAAGGGGCTTAGATTTCTCTTTGTTCAGAAATGAAAGCAGAAGCAAGCTTGTTTTGACAACACAAAAGAGAAAAAATCACCAGCAGGCTAAAGTAACCAAGGTTTCTCCAAGGTCTTTGGTGGATAACAAAGTTAAGGCAGATTACCTAGGGAGATTGGAGGAGAAGTCCAAGGAGCGATCTGGAAGTTCAACCTTCAAGATATAAACCTGTTAGAAGCAATTATTATTGTGACGAAGCTTATCTAAGAGACATAGCCAAGAAAATAGCAAATGATATGCTTAATCTTAAAGGAAAAACAATTCTCGATGACAACATCAATAATAACTACCGATCAGCTCCCTTCATAGAAGAGATCAATTCCCTCAGGATCTCGTCCCATTTTGAAATTTCATCCTTAATATGCAATGAAACCACTGACCCAGATGATCACTTGGTGACCTTTGAAAGTAAAATGGATCTATAGAATGCAGCTGGGGCTATGCATTATAGGCTTTTCCTTACCACTTTTCAGGGTGCATCAGTCAAGTGGTATAGGAAATACCATGAGAAAATCATCTATTCCTGAAAACAATTCTCTTTTGAATTCTTAATGTTGGTTTGTATTTGTAAAGACCCTACTATTGACTACATTGTATTGGCTAATAAGTAAAGACCAGGGGAGTTATTGAATGATTATCTTAGGAGATTCAATTCAAAGGCATTGAAGGCAAAAGGGATGGCCGATAGGGATAAGTTAGTGGCAGTACACTCGGTATTGATTGAGCAAACACCATTCTAGAAAGAGCTCTATATATACGGATGGAATTACTTATAAGACTTCCACTTCCAGATTGACAAATTCATCCGTGTTGATAAAATATTTCATGCTAAAAGAAAGCTCAAGCTAAAATGAGTCTAGAAAAACAGGCAATAACTACAACCATAAGAAACCGAGATGGAGGAAGTCCCTGATACCAATCATATTGTCTAGAATAAGATGCTATCTTACATATACACTATAGCAAAGGAAAACGATGATTTCCCAGTCTCATACAAAGCCTAGACCTATCGTGAACCAAGAAGAAGGAAAGACTATTGCGCTTATCATAAGCAGAACGGGCATTAAACTGATGAATGTCATGTTTTGGCGGCATAATTCAACTTATGATTCGCTCTGGATGCTTAAAGGAATTGGTTAAAGATAACCAAAAAGTGACTCATTCTACAGATCCCTACCAAAGACTCCAAACAATGCTGTCAACTTAGTGGAAAGTGATGATTAACCAGATTTCGTACTACTCCCTATAGAATTGATGTGATCCATAAAGGACCGCATCTAGCTAAATGTAGTAAAGGAGCTAGGGACCGCTATGTTCAAGAAGAAAAGAAGGGAATTTTCACTATTCATGAAGAACCACCCCTCAAGAATCCCAACTTCCAAATCAAATGCACAGCCTAACCATCACTCAACAAGAACTAAGAGAAGGTGTTCATCATCCGCATAATGATCCACTCATGATTACTCCTTAAATCTGTGGTTTTCAAAATTTTGGTAGATACAGAAAGTGCAGTCAACATGATCTTCAAACATGCTTTTGATCAAATGGGAATTCCAAAGGATAAACTAGAGCTGAGCTCTAAACCCATTTTCGGGTTCAAGAACAGAGGACCTACTCCTATTGGGCAAATAAGACTTTTGGTGCATATGGGAATTCCACCCAACTCCAAGACATCCGAGACTCTTTTTGTTATCATGGATCAACCATCTTTTTATAATGCTTTCCTTAGGAGGCCAACTTTGGATAAAGTTGATGCTTTTGTTTCGCCAAAATACTTGATGATGAAGTTCTTAACCAAAAACGTTGGAGAACAATAACGGGAGAATAATTTAGTTCTCGTGAAGTGTATTTTTCCACTCTTAAGCAATATAAATAGGACAATCTTTCTTCCTATGACTTGGGAAAAACCGAGTTAATTAGAAACAATATTAGTAAGCCTTTGGATATGGGTTTTTCAAAAAAATCATCCAAATAAAGATGAAACCTATTTTAAGAACTAAGCATGTATTAAGAAAATTTAATTTCTCTAGGAAGACAAGAAAGAGGAAGGAAACAAACCTAGTTGAAGACGACATAGAAAATAAAGAAATACCCACCGAGTTGATTGTAGAAACAAGCAAGAACAAATGAAACCCATATAGGACCTCGAGGAATTATGGTTAGATCTAATTGAACGAGCAAAGACAAATAAAGTTGGAAAGGAGTTAGAGAGAAAATTTAAAGCAAAACTAATTCAGTTCCTTCATATTAGCAAAGATGTATTTTGCATAAGCACATTCAGATATGGTTGAGATAGATCCAATTATCATGTGTCATGCTCTGAATATCAATTCAAATATAACACATGTTTGATAGAAAAGGGGGAAATTTGATAAAGTCCAGTCTAGTGCATTAAAAGAGGAAGTCAAAAAATTACCTGATAATGGGTTGATCACAAAGGTACTTTATCTGAAGTGGTTAGCTAATCTAGTGTTGGTCAAGAAATCCAATAGCAAGTAGAGTATGTGTGTTGACTACACCAATCTAAACAAGGCATGCCTAAAGGAATGCTACCCTCTTCCGAGAATGGATCGGTTGGTTGATGCAACCAATGGGTACATACTTTTGCCTTTTATGGATGCATATTCCGGCTATAATCAAATTTCCTTGTTCAAGCCAAATGAGGAGAACATTAGTTTCATAACGAATTGGGGAACATATTGCTATAAGGTAACTCCTTTTGGACTAAAGAATGCCGGCGCTATATAACCGAGATTGGTAAACAAAATGTTCAAAGAGAAAATTGGCCAAAATATTCCATCATATGTGGATGATATATTTGTCAAGTCTCATGAAGGATGCAGCCATTTAAAAGATCTCGAGGAGATGTTTGGGGTATTGTGCAAGTATCAATTGAAACTCAACCCACATAAGTGTTCTTTTGAAATTCGATTCGAGAAGTTCCTGGGATATGCTGCTAGTGCCTGGGGAGTTGAAGCTAATCCTGACCAAATTCAGGCTATTAAGGGCATGGCAGAGCCCAAAATGAGTAAAGACAAAATGAGTCTAAACAGAAGAGTGGCAGCATAAAAAAGGTTCGTTTCCAAGATCATCGATAAATGCATTTCATTCTTAGATATGATTAGAAAAAAGAAGAACTTCGAATAGGGAGAAGACTATCGAAAAGCTTTTAAGGATTTGAAAGACCATCTTGAGAATCCATCAATCGTGTCTAGATAGAAGGGAAAAACCTTTATCTTTACATGGCAGTTTCTAAACATGTAGTTAGATCTTTATTGATAAAAGAAGAGAAATGATTGAACTTTCGGTATACTACATAAGCAGAAGGTTAAAAGATGTAGAGACTAGATATTCAGTCATGGAGAAGATAACATGTTGCTTAATGCTCACAACATGAAAATTAAGAGCTTACTTTCAAGCACATTCAATCAAGATTTTAACCAATTTTCCACTTAAGCTAGTCTTTAGCAAACCAGAAGCCTCAAGATGATTGGTAAAATGGGGGATAAAGCTTCTTCAATATGACGTTTGACAGTCGCTATGCTCTTATACCAAATAAAAGCGACTGCTGTTCTATAGGATCTCAATGGCCAACAGTTGTAAACAATGTAAATGTAGTGGCAATGCGATATAAACTAAGTTATTTACTTATGCCAAATATGAGTATAAAAATAACTAGTGTGGAAAATAATAATAGCAGTAAGGTAAAATGACACCAGGAATTTTTATACTGGTTCGAACTCCCGTTCTATGTCCAGTCCCTGGCTCCTTCTGGAATTCAAACTAGCAACCCTCACTTTACCTGAAGGAACATGTTTACACCACCTAAGCAACTTAACAGGACATCTATCGCCTAAGCAACGGAATAGGACTTGACTGCCTAAGCAACAGTACAGGACTTTGACCACCTGAGCAACCGAACAGGACTTTCTTACAAACAGGATTTTAACTTGACTTTGCGTGTTCTGAATAACACGGATTTGTTACTTGTGGTACACCCTTACTATAATCTTATCCTGAAGTATGATATGTGTAGTTGTGTGTATATGAAGATTAAGAAGTTTCAAATTTCTTTTAGAAATATAGAATTGCGATTGTAAGCAATGAATATATGAATTCAAGAAAGTAATTAATTCAGAAAATGTGATTCAAATATAAGAAAGTAAGTGAAGTAATTTGATCTTGAAATTCATGAAAATATATAGTAGTTAAGAAGTTGCAACTGCTGGTGAAGAGATCTCTACAAAGAGCAATGGCTGTGACTCTTGACGTAGGAGAAGACTGTTCACGAAAGGAAGTGTCTATTCAGAAAATATCAGTTGGAAAAATTCAGCCGGCTGAATTTATTAATTTAGCCTTCTGAATTGAATTAAATCGAAGATAGCAAGTAAATAGGCCGATATTAGCCTGATTCAACCGGTTGAATAAACTTATTCAGCCAGCTGAATATTGTGAAACGATAAATTTGTTTCAGCATTCAGCCTTCTGAATGAAGGCATTCAGCCGGCTGAATATAGCCTGTAACAAAAGTTATCATAGCTCATTTGGTTAGAGAACTTGTCTTCTGAACTAGTGACCCGGGTTTGAGCCCTGCTCCATGCATTTTTTTGAAAACTTGATTTTGGTTAAAATATGCATGCAAGTTTATTTTAATGTGAATGATGATTCTTGAAGAAGGATTTTAACAAAACACTAAACTAGACTATATATACGTTTGATGACTCTTGATAAAATATATAACTATACGAACCATACTTTGAGTCGTTGAGTCCGGATATTGTCATAGTTGTAGATTCGTGAATTGTTGTTTCATGTCAACAATCAAAACCTACGATCCAACATTCTCCCCCCTTTTGATGATGACAACTCCATTTGCTACGGACGAATCTTCGACAAGTTTGTTGAATTTTCTCTCCAGCTGAATATATTCCTATAATTAGGCTATAAAATTTTTCCTCCTGAATCTATGCTATATATTCCTGTAAATAATTAATCTTTTCTCCACTTTAATCTTTATATGCATCGTTTATTCCTGCAAACAGTGTTAGAGCAATATCTTTCTCCCCTTTTGTCATCGACAAAAAGGAGAGTTTATATGATGACATAAATTATATTTCACATAAGTGTAGCCATAGAACAATATATAACAAAATAACTACTACTTACAATATAAGGTATTAGAAAAAAATTAACATTTAAATCATGCGATACCCAAGGTTCTTATAATTTCATATTTTTTAGGAAACCATAACCATTTGGGTGTGGTTGAACCTTTATAGGTATATTTCATTACAAATCACATTTATGATAGTTGCTAATATAAAGTTGTTTATCACGATCAATCATATTAGCTGGAATCCCTAACTTAATACTATTAGTCATTAGCTTAGTACTTGAAGAATAATTTCTATCATTTCTAAACAAAGTACTATTCTGACCATAACTGGTTTTAAAACTCTCTTGGTTACTAGTACTAGCACTAAAATTAGTATACAAGAATGCATATCTAGTACTATTTTTACTTTTAGCTTGTTTATAGCTTAAACCACTTTTATCATTGTGGGCTTTTGAACTTGTAACTAAGGAAGATAAGATATCTTTACCTTTGATAAAAATTTTGATTTTTATATTTCATCTTTCAAAATTTGCTTTAAAACCACAAACTTCTTTTTGAAAAATATTATTATTACCTTTTAAAATCTCACATTCTTTAGATAATTCTAAATTCTTTTTAATTAAAGATTCATTCTCTTTTTCAAGAGACAAAATTAAAAAACTAGAATTATTTAAAGAATTTTCCAAAAACGTATTTTTATTTTGCAAAATATTGATTTCCTCCAAAAGATCATTGTTTTTATCTTCTAACTGCTCATTTTCTTTTTGCTGGAAATCTTTTTTGTAAAACAAGTTCTTCTAGGGTATTTTCAAAACATTTAGTTTTTTTTACCAAAAATATAATTTTTCTCTTTTAAATTGGAAATTTCTTGCTCGCAATCTTTTAACTTAGGTGAAAAAATTGTATTAACTTTATTCAAAGTGTTACAATCTGTTAATAATTCATCATGTGATAACGGAAGAACTTTATAAAAAGAATCTAAGCATGCCGATTGTGATCTGAGTTGAGCCGTGAAGCATTTGTTTGTTTGCTCCTTTGATTTTTCTTTATTTCTCTTCCTCTTCTTATTGGCTCGACTAGATCTATTTGTAGCCATTTATTCTAGGATGTTGTTATGATCTCTAGAATCCCAGGCTCTGATACCAACCGATAGTCGCTATGCTCTGATACCAAATAAAAGTGACTGCTATGCTATAGGATCAAAATGGCCAATAGTTGTAAACAATGCAAATGTGGTGGCAATGCGATATAAATAAGTTATCTACTTATGCCGAATATGAGTATAAAAATAACTAGTGCGGAAAATAATAATAGCAGTAAAGTAAAATGACACCAGGAACTTTTATACTGGTTCGAACTCCCATTCTACATCTAGTCCTAGACTCCTTCTGGAATTAAAACTAGCAACCCTCACTTTACCTAAAGGAATAGGTTTACACCGCCTGAGCAACCGAAGGTCTTCTACCGCCTAAGCAACCGAATAGGACTTGACTGCTTGAGCAACTGAACAAGACTTTGATCGCCTGAGCAATCGAACAGGAATTTCTTACAAAATAAATTTTATTTGACTTTGCGTGTTCTAAATAACACAGATTTATCACTTCTAGTACACACTTCTGATAATCTTATCCTCAAGTATGATGTGTGTAGTTGTGTGTATATGAAGATTAGGAAGTTTCAAATTGCTTTTAGAAATATAGAATTGTGATTGTAAGCAATAAATGTATGAATTTCAGAAAGTTGTTAATTCAGAAAATATGATTCAAGTATAAGCAAGTAAGTGAAGTAATTTGATCTTTAAATTCATGAAAATATATAGTAGTTAAGAAGTTGCGACTGCTGGTGAAGAGATCTGTATGAATAGCAATGGCTGCAACTCTTCACGTAGGAGAAAGTTGTTCGCGAAAGGAAGTGTCTATTCAGAAAATATCAGTTGAAAAAATTCAGCCAGCGGAATTTATTAATTCAGCCTTGTGAATTGAATTAAATCTAAGACAACAAGAAAATAGGCTAATTTTAGTCTGATTCAGCCGTATTCAGCCGGTTGAATATTGTGAAACGGTAAATTTGTTTCAGCATTCAGCCGTCTGAATGAAGGCATTCAGCTGGCTGAATTCATCTTGTAACAAAAATTATCATAGCTCATTTGGTTAGAGCATTTGTCTTTTAGACTAATGAACTGGGTTCAAGACTCGCTTCATGCAGTTTTTCAACAACTTGATTTTGATTAAAATATGCAGGCACGTTTATTTAAATGTGAATGATGATTCTTGAGGAAAGATTTTAACAAAGCACTAAACTAGACTCTATATACATATTTGATGACTCTTCATAGAATATATAACTATACGAACCATACTTTGAGTCGATGAGTGCGGATGTTGTCGTAGTCATAGATTCATGAATTGTTGTTTCATATCAGCAACCAAAACCTATGATCCAACAATGTTGAATTCCTGCCTCGAGTAGCAATAAATGGTCAGGCTTTAGCTGATTTTGTTAACGAGCGTGAGGGTTTCATCAAAGAGTAGTCCAAAAAGGAAAAAGATTTAAAACCCGAATACCAGCTATGCATAGAGAGATGTTCAAATGAACAAGGTGCTAGAGCAGGATATGTCATTATCACCTTCGATTGTAAAAACTCTATTTTTGTATAAGAATTTATTAAAATTAATAATTGCAATTTGTTTCATTAAATTGAATTTGAAGATTTAATTGATAAATTAGTGTTAAACAATTTAAAAAAAGGCGTTAAGTTATGAAAATATGATATTTAAATTTAAAAAATGTGAAAGAATAAATTTGAATAATACAGATTTGAAATTGATTAGTAAATGTTTTATATAAAATGAGTGATTAATTAATTAAAATTAAGGGAAAATTATTTTTATAAAATAAATGAAGGTTTAGTTTAGTGAAAAGTAAAATCTGTGAATGGAATTTTTCTCACGTATCCCACAAAAAAAGAAATCTAGGGATTTCATCAGCCATGGGGGAAAATCTCTCTCCACAAAGAAACCATTCACATCTTTCATTTTCAAGACATCAAAGCAGACCACCTGAATCTCACATCAGAGAATCAAACAATAGAATCATCATTGATAAAGATGGGTTTCAACTAGTTCAATCAAGATCACAAAAGAAATGACAACCCAATATGCCTGGCTATTAGAGAAATTTGTGGGGAAATCATACCGAAATGAAGAAGACAGACGATCAGAATTCAACTGTCCCTCTCCAAAATATGAGAAATCAATTGTATCAACCATGGAAACCCACAAATTTTTCTCTGAATAAAGAACAGGAGCAAAAATCATGGGCTAAAATCATTTCTGAGCAATCAAAGATCCAAAAGATGATGAATGCAATCTTGAAAGTATTGCTCCCATCAAAATTAACAGTAAGAAATATGGTTTGACAAAGGAATCTGTTTGTAAAAGAGCAATCGATTGCTGGAGCAATTCAATTTTAGTTTATGTTGTGGGTACCAAACCATATTATATGTTTTTCAAAGCTTACATTCAACGTGTATGGAAGCCTGTTGGAGAATTTGAAATTTTTACCAGAGAAAATGGGTTCTTTATTGTTAAATTCAAGGAATATCAAGACTGCAATTCAATCATTTAGAATGGCCGATACTTCTATAATGGAAAGCTCATCATAATGAGAAGATGGTCTGAGTCCCTAAAAATGGATAGGGATCTCCTCAGTACCATGCCGATATGGGTTAAATTACCCAACGTCAATATCAAATATGGGACCGTGAAGCGTTCAGTGTAATGGCCAGCATTATTGGAAAACCCATAAAAATGGATGCAGCTACAACCTTGAAAACAAGATTGAATTACACTCGTCTTATGGTGGAGGTATCTGCAAATGATGAACTTCCTCAAGAAATCAATCTTACATTATATAATGGAGAAAATATTACTCAAAAGATTGAATATGAATGGGTACCACCGAAGTGTAGTATTTGTAAATGCTTTGGACACATTAGAGAACAATGTGTCACAGAGAAAAAGTGGATACCTAGAGCTTACAATCAAAACAAAGAAATAGCCACTGATACAGGAAAATTTGCAGATGTAACATTTCAAGAATTGCATCTCAATTAGGAGACACTAAAAGAATCAAGAATTCAAAAGAACAAAGATCGAATTAGCCATAAAGGTATCATCTTCAATCAAGAAACAACATCATATTCGCTCACTGATCGAGATGACCAGATCCTTGCTTCGAAAGTTCGTCATTCAGAAAACATAAAAGCGAATTCTAAAGATAGTTCACAATGCAGCTCAAAGGAGGGTATCAATAATGAAGAGGCCTTTAACTCTGAAATCCCCCCATTTCAGAGTTATGTTTAATTACAAAAAATCATGATACAGACACACAGAGCATCCCGCATTTGAGTTCCAACCAAAGTCCAGAAAATAATATGGAGAGTGAACCTCCATCAGATAATGCTGCATAAGTTGAGGACAATGTTGGCATCCACTCAACCTTGCCTCGCAATGCTGAGGAGTTTGACATCTCTCGCATTCAAATCCCAAAGAGTTATATTGCATCAACATCTGTAAATGTTATGGAGGAAGCTGAAAAGTAATTTGATATATCAGAATTACATATTCCCAAGACTAAAGCAATTGGTAAATATAAGAGCACAATAAAGAGAAGAAAGCTTTTGGTCAAAAATACATATCAATCAATCCACACTGGAATGAAATGACCACAAGACTTAAAGCTAAAATCTCAGAGAAAAAGAAGAAGGGTAAGGGTAGCAGTATATCAGGATCAATCTGAATCTCTGTTTAATTATTTCACTTTACCCTGTTTTATTATGTCTATCATGGCGTGGAATGTTAGGGGTATGAATTCCCCTGCTAAACATACTGACACTTTAAATATAGTCAGAATTTACAAGCCATCAGTAGTTGCCCTCATAGAAAACAAAATGCATGATACTAATATTGAGAAATTCTGTTTTAAACTCTCCAATAACTTGAAATCTATAAACAATAATGATCGTGGTAGTAAAGGTAGAATCCTTGCTATATGGGACTCTAATATTTGGAATTTGGTCAATTTCAAAAAGGATATTCAATTTATTGATTGTAACTTTAAAAATGTTGGTGGTTTCTCCCTTTAAATAACCAATATATATGGTAGTAATGTTGAAATTGAAAGAAACAGTTTATGGTATAGATTAAAACCTCTTAGTCAAAGTTATGATTTCCCTTGGATTATTTTAGATGACTTTAATACTGTTTTCTATGTTAATGAAAAATATAGTGGCAATAAAATTCCCCACGGTAAGCTTGAAAAAATCAGTAAATTTTTACTTGAATCTGGGCTTATTGAACCAAATATGAATGGCAATAAATACACTTGGAAATCTAGAAAAGAAAAAATTATTCATTGCAAGCTTGATAGAGTGTTAATTAATGAAAAATTTTGTACTACTTTTCCAAATTTCTGTTGTTGCTCTATTGAGCAAAATACAAGTGATCATACCCCTTTACTGATAAACTTTTTTCAAAATCAAATTAATAATAACCTTAAAGCTGCTCCTTTTAGATTTAAAAATGGTTGGGTCATGAACAATGAATATAATGATATTATTGAATATTGTTTTAATTTTTCAAGTATTGGTTCTTATCAATTCCAGTTCAACATGTTTCTTAAAAACACAAAAAATAAAATCAAAAACTGGAATAAGGCTAACTTCTATAAGAATGACTATTTAAATAAATTAAGAGAGGAAGGAAAATTGTTACAAAAGCTTGCTGATGATAACCCTGACAATACTAATATTATTGATAAATTCTTTCCTAATCAAGCTAAGCTTTCTCAAGAACTTTTTATTAACACGGTCAATTATAAGCAAATGCTAAAGTAGACTAGCTTACCATGGGAGATGATTGCACCAAATTTTTTCATGCTAAAATGAGCTGCAGAAAGCATATTAACAATATAGGAAAAATTATTAACAGTAAAGGAGAATGCATTAACGACTTTGACAAAATTGGCAATGAAGCTATTAATTTCTATTCTCGGTTATATTTTTCAGATTCAAATGAAACTAATTTTCCTAATATTGTGTGTAAGAATGTGTTAAATGATAATGCTGTAGATATCTTATTAGCTCCTGTAAATATGTATGAAATCAAACCAATTATTTTTAATACTGGTGATAATAAAAGTCCAGGGCCTGATGGTTTTAGTGCAAAAATTTCCAAAACTCATTGGGAAAATATAAAAGAGCATATTCTTAAAGTAGTCAATGAATTTATGAATGAAGGAAAGTTGCTTAAAAGTTTCAATCATACTTTTATAACCTTAATTCCAAAAAACCAAAATCCAACTTGTATTGGAGATTACAGACCAATATCTTGTTGTAATTTTGTTTATAAAATCATTGCTATCATTTTAAGTAACAGAATTAAATTGTTTCTCCCCTTTTCAATTTCTGAAAATCAATGTGCTTATATCCCAGGTAGACTTATATATGAAAACTCTTTGTTAGCACATGAAATGGTCAGGAATTTCAATAATAAAAAAGGAGATAATATGTGTCTGAAAGTTGACCTCCAAAAAGCATATGAAAAAGTTAACAAGAAATTTATTATTCATGTCATGAAATGCATGAAATTTCCTGCGAAATTTTGTAAGTTAATTTTTGAATGCATTAATACACCCACCTTTTCAATCTTATTTCAAGGTAAACCTGAGGGTTTCATCAAGAGTAACAGGGGAATTAGACAGGGAGATCCACTTTCTCCCTATCTTTTTACTTTGGCTATGGAATATTTTTCTATTCTTATTGACATTGAAACTATCAAAACAACATTACTCCAATAAATAGAGTTCAACCATCCATTACTCACCTGATTTATGCCGATGATCTTATGTTGTTCACTAAAGCTAACAAAGATAATGTAGTGGCAATTAGTCAAGTTTTTGGGAGTATGTACAAATATGCTGGTCTCAAAATTAATGAATTTAAAACAAAGGCATATTTCAGCAAGTACTGCAGATATAAAAATGATTTCTGGATGTTCTTAAAGTAAGTGAAGGTAGTCTTCCTATCAAATACTTAGGCCTTCCTTTATCTGTAAATCAGATCAAGGATAGTGACTGCTCTTATCTGATAGAAAAATTTCAAAACAGAATGGAAACTTGGTCATGCGAGCTTCTATCTATTGCTGATATAATTGAGTTAATTAAGACTGTTGTTTATGCCACTATTCTATACTGGTTTCAAACATACCATATCCTTGTTGCTACAATTTAAAAAATTGAAAGCATATGTGCTGAATTTCTTTGGAGAGGTAAATACCATAAAATTAGTTGGGATAAAGTATGCAAACCCAAAAAAAGAGGGTGGGCTTGGTATTAGAAATCTGAATGATCTTAGTTTAACTTGTCAATTAAAGCTTTTTTTGGAGATTTATAAGTGGTGATTCTTTATGGACTAAATGGATGACTTGCAAATACCTTAAAAATGGTAACTTCTGGACCACTTTACCTAAAAATAATCAATCCAATGCTTGGAATCAAATTTTAAAATGCAGAGTTTTAGGAAAATCTCTAATTCAGAGAAAATTTAAAGCTGGTCATGAAACTAGCTTTTGGTTTGACCCTTGGTTTCAAAGTGATTCTTTCATAAATAGGGTTGGTTGGAATAATCTTGTTATTTGTGGTGAAGCTAATGCTAATGTTAATGTCATTATTAAAAATAATCTCTGGCAACCCCAACTTCATCCAATCACTAATCCACATAAAAATTTTATTATTAATATTCCCTTAGAACATGATGCAGATAGTGACTACTGGGAATGGATAGCTGACAATAAAGGTAAGTTTTCTTTCAAGAAAACTTGAGAGCATATCAGAAACAAGCAACCTATTGTAGATTGGCATACTTGCATATGGAACAGGGTGAATAATCCGAAGATGGTTATCTGCACATATTTTTCTATCAAAAATAGATTGCCAACTTTGGATATAATCAATAAGCGGGGAAGAAATAATTCTTCGTTCTGTTCCTTATGTAACTTATCTAATGAAACTGTGACTCATTTATTCATTGAATGCAGTTACAGTTACTATATATGGAGCCAAATTAGAACGAAGCTGAGTATATGCAACAAAAACAACATGGAGCTAAATCCATTATTATAGACATCAATAATCATTTCAAAAGTAAATCGCTTGAAAGAGAACTTGCGCATGTTCTAATAACTTCTGTTGTTTATCATATTTGAAAAGAGAGAAATAATCGTACTCACAACAAATCTAAGTTGTCCAAAGAGCAAAGATGGATTATAATCGAGAACGATAGCAAAATAATTCTCCAGAAATCGAAGAAAAAAATCAAAAACCAAACCAGATTTGATTTCCTTGCGGATTATTGGAGCATAAAGGCTAGCAGCAAGCATATCGAACTTTATCTCCACAATCCGAAGGCTTATCAAACTGATTCTAACATTCATCAATGTAGCAATCGAGTCAATTACGAGCCTTTCACTAACAATCATTCTGAAGATGGTGATATCAGTTGCAAATCTACAGATCTGGGTCGCGTCGACACCAGATCTGTAAATCATAGCCACATGAATCACAATTTTGCATCGAGCGACCACATCAGCTCAAACAAAGCAGATAGCAACATGAGAAATAAATTCAACCAGTGTCTTTCATACTGGATGTCTTTCATACTGGAAGAGAGACGAGAGTAGTAGGAACGAGAATACGAGATAGATCTGCTTTCGCTTTTCTTTTTTCTCGTCGCCATTGTTTTGGCTTTGGTTTTCAAGTGTTTTTGTCGGCAACCCTATGTTGTTTAGGGTTTTATCTTTTTGTTTGTTGAGGTTCGGGTTCATCATTTGATGCCCGCTTTTGTTGGGCTTGGCCTTATAACTATTTTCAAAAAAAAAATAAAAAAATCTGTGAATGGAAAATGATTGAGGTAATTGGATTTCTATTTGGGCTTATATGTTTTGTATTATAAAATAAATGAAAGAAAGAAAAGAAATAAAAAGTCAACAAAAGAAGCCAACAACCCAAAGCCCAACAGACACTAGCCAAATCAAAGTATGGAAAAGGAATTTCCAGATATTCGACTATCCCTGCTCTACATTTTCTACTCTTTTTATAAATATAAACAGAGTGTTCATGAGAGGGAGGAAGAATCCATTTCATCTCCAAATCCTACTTCTTCCAAATCAAATTCAATTCAAATATAAGTTTAAAGAAAAAAAAACCTTGAATTTGATTACATGCTTCTCGACGCCCAAACATTCACTCGCCCAAGAAAGATGAAGGTTTTGTTGAGGTGTGCAAAGACGATATGCTGGCATTCAAATACAATATAGCAGCAAGATGTACAGTGAGTGATAGAGAAGAAGTAGGAAGGAGTTGTAAGCTTATTAGTGCACTTCTTCATGTCAGTAACTCGTGTTCCAGTGTGATGACGGTGAGTTTAGGGAGAGCGTTCGTGCGGAAAAGGAAACAGCGGGTGAAGAAGACGCATATACAGGTGAGTGCATAGCTATGTATATATGCTGCGTGTATTTAAGTATTAAAGTTGTGTGCATATGTGTAACAGTAGGCTATAATGTAATATATATTTTACTCAGTGTGTGCTGTTCCTCTGCTACCAAAACTATGAAAATGAGTAAGTTCCTGTTTTATTTCATGCGTGTGTGTTTCCTGAGTACGCTCCTTTGTATATTTTTCTGAGTTAACTAAATGCATATAACAAACTAAGTAAACCAAGTGTTAGTGCAAAGCGTGTGTCTCTACACCTGAAGACAAATACTTGAGTTCTGCAAATTATGAAACAATTTATATTTTTATATAAGTATGGCTATCCTTGCTAGGTGCTATGTGTGAGTTGGTATTTGTATGTTGTCAAATGTGCCGTGTTGTGAAGTAGCGTGTGTTGTATGCATGGGTAAGCGTGCATACATTTGTGTAGGAGGGTGGTTGCATTTCATTTTGGCTTCAAGTTTAGCAGATATGCGCGTATCTTGTGTGTCATTAGGTGTATTCAGCAATGTATCTTTATATGAGTTAGTGTGTGAGTATTTAGTAAGTACTTATTGTTTTAAATAAGGACAATTTTTCAAAAGTAACCAGCTGAAATAACTTATTTTAGTTTCAGGCCTCTTCAAAAACCTATTACAAAACCATACCTCGTTTTGAAAATGCTTTGTACAATTATGGATTGCGTAAGCAGGAATTTGCGTACGGCTTGCGCATTCGATAAGTGCGTAAGCTCTATGTATAAAGTTTGCGCAATCCATATATGCGCAAGCTTTATATTGTAAAGCTTGTGCATTTATGGATTACGCAAGCTTAATTTCAACCATTAAAAAGACAAAATGGTCAGATCCATCTTCATTTACTCATTTCTTCATCTTCCTCTCAATATAATCCAAAACTCTCATCCTAAATCCAATTTTTTATCAAATCCAAATCTTCAATTACCTTGTCAAATAAATAGTTGCTAAATTATATATGAAATACTCGTCTTCATCCTTACAAAACAAAGGTAATAATTTATATTGATCAAAACGGTGCTCAATTTTTGCAATTTTTGTTGTTGTTGGAAATTAAGAGTTATTGTTATTGGTGATGTTAATTACTAGGCAATGGTGTTCTTGTTGTCGAATCACTTGTTAATGATTAATGAAATAGGAAACCCTAGTAGTAAACTGAAAAGCCTAATTGATATATGATGCAGCGCGGCAAGGCATGAGAAGGAAGGAGTCAATAAGACGTACCTTAATTCGCAAACGACCATCGCCATTGCTCTGCGACCTAGACCATCGTACATCTTCACGCGACCTAACTCCACGACCTAACCCTTCTCTACGACCTAACCCCACATGCGACCTTACCCTATCCCCATCTTCACGACCTAACCCCATCTTCACGCGACCTAACTCCACGACCTAGCCCTTCTCCACGACATAACCCCACATGCGACCTTACCCGATCCCCATCTTCACGACCTAACCCCATCTTCACGCGACCTAAATTCCACCCCCATCTCCACGATCTAAACCCACACGACCTAACCCCATCACCTGATAGTTAGTCGCGAAGCCATAAGTTGCGCTCAATTTCCAGCTTAGGTCGCGAATGCATAAATTCCTACATCGCGAAGTAGGCTTATGTTGCTGCCGAAGTGGTCTAGAACGCGACCGTGCTTGAGTCTCTCAAGTTTAGGTCGTTACTGATTTTTTTTTAAGTCGTTTGTTGTAATTTCTACTGTTAAGTCGAACATGTTAAGTCGTGGATCATGTTATGTTGAGTCGTTGTTATGTTGTAAAATTTCTATAAATAGAGGTGTGAAGTCCTTGTAAAAAGGGTTGAATTTTGAATAAAAAATTTGGTTTGTGCTTTGTGCCTCCATTTAAATTGGTAGTTGAGTGTTATCTCCTATCTCCACTTTCGGATATTCGAGTGCGCTCGAATCAACGATTGTTGAAGCCAATTCACGGAATCAAGTGCGCTTGATCAACGTTCGAAGAATTGAAGATCTTCTCTTACGGTATCGTGCACGATCAACGTGTCGAAGATTGCTAAAGTCCGGTATCTTCGTGATCAACGGATTTGGGCCTTACGGTATTCTTAAATTCATTGATTTATCAACGATTCACCGATTATTTCCGCTAATCGTGTGAGATCCTGGACGGATTCGATCTACATCGTCGAGTTCGCTTCCTACGCCGCGTCAGTTTGGTATCAAAGCAAGATCGCAAGGAGTTTGTGTCATTTGAAGTTTGTATCATTTGGAGAATTGGGTTTCGAGAATTTTTAGTTTGGAGATCGGATTTGCAATTGTTGAGAAGTTTGGTGTTCATCGTGTTCATCGTGAAGTTGCGACAAGTTTGGAGCTTTCGATCCATATCATTTTGGAAGTCCGGAAAGTGTTTGAAGTTTGAGCCGAGCATCACTTTGAAATGTTCAAGGCCGAGAGCCAAGTGTTGGAGAAAGCCGTGACTTGTTTGTTCAAGTTTGAGTTGAAGTTTTTGAAGATTGTTTGATTTTTTGAAGTTCAATCATGCCACCGAGGCGAGCTCAACGTCATCGTAATATTAATGCTTTGTATGGAAGAGAAGATGCCGATGAAATGGAGCAACGAATCAACAAGAGTTTCACTGAGAAGTTGAATGAAGGGATTGGTCGATTAGAGAGAATGATGCTTGAAATGAATCAAAGTAGAAGAAGGGTTTCACCTGAATCGAGTCATGGGGGAAATAGAGTTTCACCACATTCAGATCGGGAGAGAAGAGAAGATCATGATCGTAGAAATATTGACGATCGTGATAGAAATGTTGATGAACGAAATCGGAGAGATGTGGATTATCGTGATCGGAGGAATGTAGATCTAAGAAATGTTGGTGGTAGAAATGATGGTAGAGATATTGGTGGTCATGAACGACATCGATATGCATCAGATTTTGACGAGGAGTTTGATGGTGGTAGTGTTCATAGTCGAAATCGAAGCCAAGGAAGAAATCATTCAGAGTATGATCACAAATGGAAGTCCGGAATGAAAATTGAAATTCCAGAGTTTAAGGGTGGTATGCAGGCTGAAGAATTTCTAGATTGGTTATCTAATGTTGAAGAGATCTTTGATTTCAAGGAGGTTCCGGAAGATCGTAGAGTCAAGTTGATTGCTACTCGTTTAAGAGGGAGAGCCATGGCATGGTGGCAGTAGACAAAACTTACACGAGAAAGGATGGAAAAGTCGAAGATTGTTTCGTGGGGGAAGATGAAGAAGTTAATGAAAACTACTTTCTTACCTTACAATTATCAATCTCTTATGTATCAACGCTTACAAAATCTAAGGCAGCGGACAAAGACTGTTAATGATTATGCTGATGAGTTTTATCAACTGATTGCTCGAAATGACATCATGGAGACGGAAGAAAAGTTGACCGCTAGGTTTGTTGGAGGGTTGAGAATGCAAATTCAAGATATGGTAAATATGTTTGATCCGAGATCTGTTGCAGAAGCACACTAGAAGGCGTTAGCTTGGGAGAAGCAAGGCAGAAGAGGAGGTGGTGTGTTTACAAATTCCAATAATCAAATGAAGGGAACTAGTGGCAATACTACTGTTTCAAAAGCTGTTACTAAATCGGTTGGTAGTGAAGTTGCTAAGACCAAGGTCAACAATAGTATCAAGTGCTTTAGTTGTCAAGAATTTGGTCACAAGAGCAATGAATGTCTAAAGCCAAAGAAGCAGGCGATGATTGCTGAGATTGAAGATGAGGATGCAGAAGCTGAATGTTCCAATTCACCATATGTTAAGGAGTAGGAAGAATTGTCGGGAGATGAGGGTTGTAATTTGATGATGAGGAGGTCGTGTTTGACGCCAAAGCAAGAGGATGATTCAAGTTGGTTGAGGAGTAATATTTTTCAATCGACGTGCACTATTCTGGGGAAGGTTTGCAAGTTTGTTATAGATGCGGGAAGTTGTGATAATATTATTTCTACAGAAGCTGTGAGAAAGTTAACATTGAAAACAGAGAAGCATCCAAAACCTTACAAGTTAGCTTGGTTGAGGAAGGGTGGTGAAGTGAAGGTTTGTCAAAGAGCTTGTGTAACTTTTTCGATTAGGAAGAAATATAAAGATGAAATTTGGTGTGATGTTGCGGACATGGATGTATGTCATCTATTGTTGGGGAGACCGTGGCAGTATGATAGAGCCGTGCAACATGAAAGTCGTACCAATAGCTACAGTTTCATGTTTGAAAGCACAAAAATCACGTTAGTTCCTAAGAAGCGACAATAAGAAGGAAACAAGTTGGAGGAGATTGAAGAATTAAAGACTCTGTTGACTTTGAAGGAGTTTGTTAAAGAGGTGGAGGAGGAACCTGAAGTTTTTTTGTTGATTGGACGTGAGAGTAGTGAAGTGGTGGAAGTTCTTTAAAGGGTAAAGCCAGTGCTGGAAGAATTTGAAGATGTATTCCCTGAAGAGCTGCCAAAAGAATTGCCACCATTGAGAGACATACAACATCAAATTGATCTAGTGTCAGGTGCTGTTTTACCGCATAGGCCACATTATCGTATGAGTCCGAAAGAACACGAGGAGTTGAGAAGGCAAGTGGAAGAGTTGCTTGAGCAAGGGCATGTTCAGGAGAGTCTCAATCCATGTGCAGTACCAGCATTGTTGGTGCCGAAGAAGGATGGAACGTGGAGGATGTTTATCGATAATTAGGCATTGAACAAGATTACTATCCGATACAGGTTTCCTATGCCTAGATTGGATGATTTGCTAGACTAGTTGAATGGAGCTACTATATTTTCTAAGATTGATCTGAAGAGCAGTTATCATCAAATCCGAATTAGACCAGGTGATGAATGGAAAACAGCGTTCAAGACACGGGAGGAGTTGTATGAATGGCTGGTTATGCCGTTTGGTCTTTCGAATGCACCTAGTACGTTTATGCGGGTGATGAATCAAATCTTTAGACCATTTATTGGGAAGTTCGTGGTGGTGTATTTTGATTATATACTGATATACAGTGGAAGCCTAGAAGAACACTTGCATCATCTGAGAAAAGTGTTGATGATACTGCGACAGGAACAATTTTATGCTGCAACGAAGAAATGCGTGTTCATGACGCATAGTGTTTTACTTTTGGGATATGTTGTATCAGAAGCAGGAATACAGGTGGACCAAAGTAAAGTTGAGGCTATTAGAGATTGGCCACAGCCCAAGACTATAACAGAAGTTTGAAGTTTTCATGGGTTGGCTTCATTTTATCGAAGGTTTATTCCACACTTTAGTAGTGTGATGGCGCCTGTTACGGATTGTATGAAGAGCAAGCATTTTTCATGGTCAGAGGAAGCAGGGGTTGCTTTTGAACGAATCAAGGAACTCTTGACGTCAGCACCAATTTTAGTATTACCAAATTTTCAGTTGTTGTTTGAGTTACACACTGACGCTTCGAAGGTTGGAATTGGTGGAGTATTGAGTCGGAATGGAAGACCAGTTGCTTATTTCAGTGAGAAATAGTCTGGAGCAAAGTTGAGATATAGTACATACGATGTAGAGTTTAACGTGATTGTTCAAGCTGTGAAGCATTGGAGACATTATCTGTTTCAGAAGGAGTTTGTGCTATATACTGATCATGAGGCGTTGAAACATCTACAAGGGCAAGGCAAGATTTCAGCAAGGCATGCATCATGGATTGCGTATCTACAACAGTTTACTTTTGTTGTGAAACACAAATCAGGGGTGACGAATCGTGTAGCAGATGCATTAAGCAGGAGGAATCATTTGTTGACGACAATGAAGGTTGAAGTGACAGGATTTGAACTATTTCCAGAGTTGTTTGAAGAAGATCCTTACTTTGCCAAGGTTATAGATGAAGTAGAGAAGGGAAAGACGGATGAATACGTGTTAGTGGATGGTTTTCTATTTAAAGGAACTCGATTGTGTGTACCAGATTGCAGTTTACGAATGAAAATTGCGAAGGAATTACATGAGGAAGGCCATGTGGGTAGAGATCGTACATTGCAATTGATTTCCCAATCTTATTTTTGGCCGTCAATGAGAAAAGAAGTTGAGAGATTTGTGGAGAGATGCCATATCTGTCAAGTTTCGAAAGGAACAGCTACGAATGCGAGATTATATATGTCATTACCTGTGCCTACCAGACCATGGGTTGATATTAGCATGGATTTCGTTTTGGGTTTGCCTAGAACTCAAAGGGGGAATGATTCTATATATGTTGTGGTGGATCGTTTCTCGAAGATGGTACATTTTGTTGCTTGTAAGAAGACGGCAGATGCAATCCATGTGGCACAGTTGTTCTTTAGAGAGATTTATAGACTTCATGGTTTACCTGAATCTATTGTTTCAGATAGAGATACTCATTTCCTGAGCCATTTTTGGTTGAGTTTGTGGAAGATGGTCGGAACGAAGCTGAATTTTAGTAGCGCTTACCATCCGCAAACTGATGGGAAAACGGAGGTGGTTAACCAATCATTGGGAAATTTACTGAGATGTCTTGTGAAAGACAATTTGAAGAGTTGGGATGTGAAGATATGTCAAGCGGAGTTTACTCATAATCATGATATCAACCATAGTACGGGTTTCAGTCCATTTCAAATTGTATATTCAAGCTTACCAATGGGGCCGTTGGATTTGACAATAGTGCCACAACAGAAGGGGACAGTTAAGCGGGCTGCTGATTTTGTTGATGGGTTGACAGAATGCCATAGAATCGTTCAGAAACGATTGGAGAAGACGAATGAGAAGTATAAACAAATGGCGGATAAGAAACGAAGAAGTGTTGTCTTCAAAGAAGGAGATTTTGTGTATGCAGTATTGACCAAGGATCGATTTCCTGCTGGCACTTACAACAAGCTAGCCGCTAGAAAGATTGGTCCTTTGGAAATCATAAAAAAGATTAATGAGAATGCTTATCAGTTGAGATTACCAGATCATATCCATACTACCGACGTTTTCAACGTCAGACACTAGATTCCATGCCATGAGAATAAGCATGTCGAAGGAGAGGAAAGTGCGAATTCGGGGTCGAATTCTTTTCAACCAGGGGTGGATGATGTAGCGCGGCAAGGCATGAGAAGGAAGGAGTCAACAAGATGTACCTTAATTCGCAAACGACCATCGCCATTGCTATGCGACCTAGACCATCGTACATCTTCACGCGACCTAACTCCACGACCTAACCCTTCTCCACGACCTAACCCCACATGCGACCTTACCCTATCCCCATCTTCACGACCTAACCCCATCTTCACGCGACCTAAATTCCATCCCCATCTCCACGATCTAAACCCACACGACCTAACCCCATCACCTGATAGTTAGTCGCGAAGCCATACGTCGCGCTCAATTTCTAGCTTAGGTCGCGAATGCATAAATTCCTACATTGCGAAGTAGGCTTATGTCGTTGCCGAAGTGGTCTAGAACGCGATCGTGCTTGAGTCGCTCAAGTTTAGGTCGTTACTGATTTTTTTTAAGTCGTTTGTTGTAATTTCTGTTGTTAAGTCGAACATGTTAAGTCGTGAATCATGTTGTGTTGAGTCGTTGTTATGTTGTAAAATTTCTATAAATAGAGGTGTGAAGTCGTTGTAAAAAGGTGTTGAATTTTGAATAAAAAAATTGGTTTGTGCTTTGTGCCTCCATTTAAATTGGTAGTTGAGTGTTATCTCCTATCTCCACTTTCAGATATTCGAGTGCGCTCGAATCAACGATTGTTGAAACCAATTCACGGAATCAAGTGCGCTTGATCAACGTTCGAAGAATTGAAGATATTCTCTCACAGTATTGTGCGCGATCAACGTGTCGAAGATTGCTAAAGTCCGGTATCTTCGTGATCAACGGATTTGGGCCTTACGGTATTCTTAAATTCATCGATTTATTAACGATTCACCAATTATTTCTGCTAATCGTGTGAGACCCTGGACGGATTCGATCTACATCGTCGAGTTCGCTTCCTACGCTGCGTCAATATGTTAGTGTTTAATTGTTTATTTTGACGGTAAACATGAATGTTTGGGAGATTGACGATGAAACATTGTGATGAACTTGAATTGTAAATCGATGGTGCAAGCTCAAGTCATATTACTGTTGATGTTGATCATGTTTCAGAAACACGGTTTGAAACAATACGGCGTAAATTCCATTTTGGACCATCCACCTTACATGCTCGTTTACATGAAGTTGTTTCTACCGAAAGACCCGATCATCAAATTCGCATTGATGGAAATATGCCGACGCTTGTACATCCAATTGGTCCATCCATGCCAAGGGGATAACGACCATATCCAAATTGTTATTTTAGAGATATGTGTCTAGTAGTCGTTTGCGGAAAGCAAAAGAACGTCGGGCAAAGATTTTTCGGTTGTAGTTCATACAACGAACACAGACTGGATCCTCACGAAGCTGGTCATTGTAATTATTTTAAGTGGATTGATCGATCCTTGTGCGAAAGGGGACTCAAGTATGCCAATGAATTGCAAGCCGAAGTCAGTCGTCTCAAAAATGTGAATGAAGAACTAAGTGAAAGCGGTGGGAGACCAAGATTGTAGTCGTTTGGAACTAGGTTAATGTTGTCAAATTTAGGTTTTTTGTTGAACTATAGTATTTGTAAGATGATGTTCGTAAAATGTTTGTTTTTGTTTTAACCCGTAGTTAACCCGTACCGTTTTCTAGCTATGCAATTGGAAAACACTGAAGTGATTTTGGGTTTAAATGTACTGTAGAGCTATAATGTTGATTATGTCGGTGAAATGTATTGGTTACGTTATCATATTGATTCGCTTGCTTGATTTTTCTTCAAGATTGATGTGACTACTTTTGCTTAAAGATTGCCTACGGAAATAGGTTCTTCTTGGAAAAATAAGGTATTAATTCAACAAATTTATGTTCAGAATTATATCACAAAATAAAGATTTTGGATGTGGTATTGCAACTTATTTTGTAGATTATGCCAAAGTTTCCAACTATATTTTACTATGATAGAGAATTAATGGTTGATGATGAAGGTAAACCTAGATATGTTGGCGGAAAGCGAAAATGATCGATAATAAAAAATCATTGTAGTTTTAAAGAGCTTAAACAAATGGAATTTGAAGTGACAAAAGTAAATCCTGTGATGTATGATTTAAAATTAGCGGTGAAATGGGCTATAGATGATGGTTCATTCGCTATTGATTTGAAAATTGACGCTGATTTAAAATCTACTTTTTCGGTTGGAATGAGAGTGATAGGAATATATGTTGCAAAAGTGGAATATAATTGGTGGAAATTAACAATATATGACGGCAATCACACTTTTTTAAATGCAACAGTCAACTCAAACCATCGACATGCAACTGCAAAGTTTATATGTAGCAAAATACTTCCATTGATTAAAGCTGAAACAAACATGACTGCAAGAACTGTTCAAGAGATAATGTCAAATTTGTTTCATATTAAAGTGAGTTATTCTCAAGTGTGGCATGGACTACAGAAAGCTATTGCAATGATTTATGGAGACTGAGAATCATCATACACGGAATTGCCAAAATATCTTCGAGCCCTGCAACGTACTAACCTCAAAACCGTGTATGATGTTATTCATAGTCGTGCTATTTTTTATGATGCTTTTTAGGCTTTTGGACCTTCTATTCATAGTTTCAACCACTGTCGACCTATACTGCCTATTGATGTCACTCATTTATATGGGAAGTATCTGGGTACATTACTAGTAGCTACTGCCATAGACGCAAACCACGGTCTATTTCTGTTAGCCTTTGCTATTGTACAAACAGAGTCGTAGCAAACATGGAGTTAGTTTATTCGTGGCATATAGAATTATATTTCATCTATCCGTAACAGATGCATTAATCTTTATCTAAGACCGTATGAAAGGAATTCCATGCTCCCTTAGAGAAGCTTGGCCAATTGAACATCATCATCGCTTTTGTATTCGTCATATTAATTTTTTTTCAAAAAAGTGGGATTTGGAACGGATGAGCTACAAAATTAGTTACATGCATGTGCCATGACATCGAATGTTGTAAAATATAATGAACTTCGAACATAGTTGAAGGCTGTAAATCGAGATGTCGATGCATGAATTGAAATAAGTTTAAAAAATCGGGAATCAAGCTGGACTCTTTGTCACGACGGCGGCGCAAGATTCAATATGGTGACAACTAATGTGTCCGGAAGATTTAACGGTGTGCTGAAAGGAACTAGGAATTTACTTATTAGATCCTTGGTCGCACGTACGTTACATCGATTGAACCATTACTTTGTCGAACGTCGAAGTCAAGAAGAAGAGTGGACATTACAGCTCGCATCGAGGTGGGAAGTATTAGCGTAGGGAAGAATGGAAGAATCAAGGCTCATGTCCATAGAGAGATATAGCTTCATAGAATTGTAGGTGAAATATGTTCATATGTTTAATTATGCAGTGAATATCGAAGATGATGTCGCCAAATGTTCGTGCAGCATGCCAACGTTAGATCATTTTTCATGCTTCCATGTATTAGCAGCTTGTTCACATGGTTCAGATGGTGCTAATAGAGCGTATTTTGACTTAATATCCATGTGGTACACGAGGGCTAAGTATACCTCATCTTATACTCCTTTATTCCACCCTGCACCATATAGTCGATATTGGGATGTCTACGATGGTCCTATTATACAATCACCACCAGTACGTTGAAATTCAGGGCGTCCGCGGTTAACTCGAATCAAAGGTTTCATGGATCCGTCATCCTCTTTTGGCCATAATAGATGTAGCAAACGTGGTTCTATTGGCCATAAGAAAAAGACATGTCCGCGTTGAATTGTATGAGTTGCTGTATATCTTTGTTATTCAATATTTTTATTTATTTGTAACGGAAGAAGTGTGTTAACTTGTTGTTGCATATGTTTGTTTTTCACTTCACATATTAATTTCTTACTGCGAATATTTATTTCTTTTCATTGTTAATTTCTTTGCATTGCCAATATCTTTTCCTATGATTATTGTGTGTTGGAGAAGGTTGCAGCAGCTACCTGTCTTTGACAAAAGGAAAATACTGCTTGCACAATTTTGAATTGCGCAAGCTATATTGATTATTACTACTTGTGCAATTCAAAATTGTTCAAGCAGTATTTTTTCTCTATCAAAGATAGAGTGCTTCTGCACCCATCTCCAATACAAAACATTCAACATTTCATACTCTCAACAACAAAATATGCCATGCAAACTGCAATTGAATATCATCACCACTACTAAACATCGTCAACAACAAAAAATAACATCCACAATGCAATTGAAAATCAACAAAATTAGGTTCGACAATATATACAATCAACCAACGACATATACATCTGCAACCTCCTTTCCGACTAAAGGAACATCAAAAACATATGTCGGTCATGCAACAATACACCTCAATCACGAAGCCTTCTAAGCTCAACAGGCGTGTCTCCCTTCTTCTTCTTCCTTCTATACACGATGAGAGCCGAATCTCGTCCTTTTTTAAAAGTTGGAGCAGGAGTTAGAACCGGGGTTTTTTGTTCTTGACTGGGCCCAAAAATTAATTCTTCTTGTTTTCTTTCCCGTAGCGGCCGCTCTTATGTTTTCTCTTGTGTGGATTGTCCAAGATATCCGCAGCATTGTTCTCCTTCGTGCCAAACGGGCCATTGATCCTAAATTTCTCCACCGACGTGTTATTGTTCTTCTTCATACCAAGCGGTCCATTGAGCTTGAATTTCTTCGACGGCATGTTGTGTTCCCTCCCCATCCATGTATGCCTCCCTCCATCTCATTTTTCCTCCCTCCACTCCCTCCGCTGTTGTATGTATCTCCTCCGTAGAACGTGGTCGTTCTTCTACAATGCGCAAAGATTTTGTCGGCCTTCTTAACTTGTTTCGACCAAGAACCGTATCGAGTATACGTCATAGGTCAATGCATTTGCTTTTTACCTTATCCGGACTATCTTCGATTCCGTCGACCACATCCAAATCGCTATATATCCCGCTTACCTACACGAAATTCAAAACAATGTGTCAACGAATATGATCTAAAAAATTGAATAATCAAAATTTATAAATTACAATACTAACCACATCACACTCAAGTGGAGCACGAGGAATCTACACAAACAATTTCCTTACCGACGTTTTCAGAATATAACGATGAGTAATTTGCTAACACTAATACTCATACTTGCTCATCGGTGTTGGGGGATCACGTACTTTTCGGCACGATCAATTCTGGAATTCTGTAATGTAATACTTTCCTATAGAAATGCCATCCAATTTGGGGATTCTAGGTCTAATGGCACCACGGGATAGGGAATGTACTGATGGTCAAAGCTAAACTGTCTCATTACTCGGTCAGGAGCACATTGTCCAAAAAAGAATCAGTCTGTGCTTAGCGATTCAACCAGCAAACATATATATTCAATGTCAGGACGTCCAAATTTGTTCACAAAGAATATGGTTCCCATGTAACGGCGTCTTCCGCTAACAAATCCAATTCATTTCGGTAAAACTATACATTTTTTGGAGTTTCACGCCTCCTGACACAATTCCACCTACAACCAAATGGAAGATACAGATCTAAATCAGTAGGAATTCTTACAGATGGCCATCCAATAGCAATATGGGACCAAGACCATATTTGCAACAACGTTGCAGAACCTCCAACACTTTTCTATTTGCAAGGCAACGTTTGTCAACTCGCTGTACAAATAACAAAGTAAGCACTGCCTCATGAATGGTAACCACAATTTGCTAATTAATCCAGAAATGGCAAGAACTTCAAATTCAGTCTACCTTTCGAATGATGGGGGAAAAAAGACAACTTAAAAAGTACAATACGACAACACAACTACAACGAAGTATATCTAAATCCGTCACACCTTTAGGTAGTGGTTCAGAAAATTCACTTTTAAAGCTTGTCATTGCTAACTCACTTCTAGACTTAACAACCTCTTTTGATCAAAAAATACCAAGCAAATCATGAAACAATTCCAAATAATCGACATTCAAATTTTGTGAACATATCGAGAAGCCGTCTGTGCGTAGACCAAAAAGAAAATAAACATTGGCTAGAGTTACCATCATTTCACCAACTCTTAAATGAAAAGTATTTGTCTCCGGTCTCCATCTATCGCACAAAGCTGTAATAAAGTGATGATCTAGCCGAATGTAGTCAATTTGCATAGCTTTCCAAAATCCGGCAATTCTTAGGTTCTGTTCCAACCTAGGATCTTTAAGGTCTATTTTCTTTAGCTTGCTCGAATGGTCGCAAAGCTTAACTATTTCCACATCCTGATCATTATCAAAAAATTTAAACTAGTAATTCGTAGTTGCATTTTGGTTTAACATTAATGCATTGTGCATAAAATAAATACATCCATAAACGAATCATTTTGGCGTCTATGTTGTTTTTGAAGATAGAGCACACTACTATCTTCAGGTCTGGGAGCCAATTCTAAAATATATAGATCAACCAATTAATCTTTCAAACATCTACCATCTAGATTTTAGATTTTAGGATTATGTTATCTCTATTTCCATTTTCAACAATGATAGCAACCATATGAGTAAATTATCGTCGACATCAACGACATTACTTTATTTATTAACAACAACAATCACTTGTTAACTAAAATCAATTTACACTAACATTATTTTTACCTCTAATCACCGTGGATGAAAAACTTCCTTCCATTTTTAGTTTAATCAAGTAGTTGCTTCAAGGAATAGAAGAGAATAATGTTATTGAGGATTTGGATTTGAATTGGGTTTGGAATGAGAAATGGGGAGGGTTTTGTGATGAAAATAATGAATTGGGAAAATGAAGACAGATCTGGCCTTTCTGTCATCTTGGTGGTCGAAATTAAGCTTGCGCAATGCATAAGTGCGTAAGCTTTACATATAAAGCTTGGGCATATATGGATTGTGCAAGCTTTATACATAGAGCTTGCACATTTATGGAATGCACAAACTATAAAAAAAGATTTCCTTGCTTGCACAATGCATAATTAAGCAAAGCATTTTCAAAACGAGGCCTAGTTTTGCAATAAGTTTTTGAAGAGGCCTAAAAGTAAAATAAGTTATCTCTGCAGGTTCCTTTTGAAAATTTGTCCTTTAAATAATTATCTACTTTTGAAAATATAAGACTTAAAGGATAGTTGCCAAATTTGTTAAATATTGTCAAAATAGTTTTCTAAGTTTAGTTTAACTTGCAATACTTACATATTTTGTAAACTAGCTATTGTATCATCCGAAGCCAACCTATTATCTCATGACCAAATCTGGTAATTCTGATGAAAACAGTGTTATGTAACCTACAAACTCCTACTAATATTAGTAGTACTTGCATAATAACCACAAGCTATGATAAATAACCTTCAGGTTACAAATTACGTCATCTAAGAAGAAGTCTGGCCATGTGTCCTCTTATTCATTTGATAATGCAGGCTATGAACAGAGCCGGCTCCAGGGCTAGGCGGAGCAGGCGGCCGCCTTGGGCAACCCCCCTTCAAGGGGGCAACAATCAAAGAAAAGCTTGTTAGAGTTGAGTATTAATTTGTAAACAAATATGTGTTGATGACCACTAATTTATAAAGATTTACTAGCTATGTTGGTTGTGTGATTGGGCCTCATCAATGAAGTTGCAGGTTCAATTCATTCAGTCGGTAATTTTTTCCCCCTTCCATCAGTCTCCTAGTCTCTGCCTAGGGCAACCCACATCATAGAACTGGCCCTGGCTATGAATCAAGGATATATTGTTTTCAATTGGAATCTTTCCATGTGTTATTTTTTATTAGAACATTTCTAAGTATTTTGCTATTACATTGAACACATATAAAATAAAATGTAACATAAAAATATATTTATTGAATAGTAGTGTTTATACGAAAAATATACAGGTAAGTATGGGTTGTTTTCCCTGACAGTTATCTGAATTCTGATGGTAGAAGCACATCCAAAGCTTTATGCCTTGAAACATGGTTTGCATTATGTTGGTTAGTTACATCTGAATTATGATGACGGAAGTTGTATATATTGAATATTATCTTAGGTTAATAAACAAATTAAGTCAATTCACTACTAATTAAAATTAAGAATATGGAACGGTATGTGGTTAATATTCTATGGGTTTTAAGGTATATATATTAAATCCTAATATATCCTTTAAATATCGAAGTTGTATTTATTTGAGTGTGTTATATTAAGTTATCTAAGATGTTTGATAATTATTTTAATTAGTATGTAGTTCTGATTAATTGGAGAATACATGTTATATGCAATATTTAGATTTATAATTAACCTAATTTTTGAGTAAGAAGTTTTTCAATGTTATTGATATGTATCAAAACTTTTACTTAACTTATGAAAGTTAGAAAAATTGATTAATCGGTGCAATATTAAACTATACCTAAGTTTAGATAATTATTTAATAAATTCTGGATCCATCATTTAGTATTTATATTTTTTATATAAAGCTATGTATATATTTTGAATATTTCATTATTTAGTACTGATTCATTTGTTTATACTTATTTGAATAATATATTTATATATTAGTTTCCAATTTTCAATTTCTTATTTTCTTTTTATTATTTTGATAATATGAATAATTCACCATCAATGTGATTTGATTATTGATTGATATAATACATTGTAACATCCTTTGTCATTATTTTTAGAGATTTCATTTCTGTGTGACGAGAAATTTTAATAAATAGATTAGTGATACCGTTTGGCATGAACTTTTGATAACACTTCTCGGTTATTCACAATATTTGTCATATAGAGATATCTAGTGTAGATTGAATGTAGTTTATAAGCATTGAATAATTATCCGAGCAACATGCGGCAGTATAAGACGCCATGTATGTGATGATACTCACTGTTGTGAGTAAATTATAGTCCTGTGGTGACTTATGGGTATAACCGGTTGTCGGCGTAGGATTAGAGCTCTAGTATATTATTGTTACATGGTGACTCATACGGAGTCGTGTGTCGACTTATGACTAGAGTTGTATGTGGATATTGATATGAGATTATATGTCATCCACTTGTTGTCTAGCTTCCTTTATGGTTTAAAAGTGAACCAGATTGGCCAGTACCCACGATAACGGCCTGATCGTGGGGTTGTGCCATGGATCTGCGACACCTTTGTTGGATATTACATTTGATGCACATCATGAGGTTTGGGTTAGATGACCCATAGGGTAGGTGCTCTACAGGCCCTTGTGTCACATATGCCAGCAGTCTATTACCATTAGGGGCAAAGAAGGGTCATGACCGGTGCTATGCGTTGACAACCATTGGTGGACGGGGTCACAATGTCCGTTAAGGTAACTGAAGACTGTAGGGATAAATGATACTCTACGGGAGGTGAATAGTTCTGGGTCTTTGGAGCATGCTGTGTACTATCAGTCTCACTTTCTAGTTTAGGGTTATTTATGTGACATGGATTGGCATATATTATTCACTATCCCATGAGGCATCTAAACTAGAGGTCGCATGTCTAAAGTGTAGTCAGTCCCCGTTATATCCATACTCTCGATAATTTGATATTTAAAGACAACCTTTGTGTATTGATTGTGGTTTGGTTTATGATTGCTTATCTTTATGACTTGTATGATGTTAGATATTGTTTGAATGATTTAATGGGCTATCTCACATTTTCTACCGATTATATGTTTTCGTGATATTAAATTAGGGCAGTGCAGTGTGCTAGACCGATTCACCTACTAATTACATTTTCTTTGGTGATGTTTTACTATATGGATGATTCACCCATTCAATATTATTTCCTAGTTTCTGATTTGGTGAGGTTTTATATTTGTGATGAAATTTTTATCCTGGTTTATATGGAGTTTTGTGGATATGATATTTGGTATTATTGAGATAAAATTATTATATTTATCTATATTAGGTATATACATAGTTCTATATGTTATTGATCGTGGATATAGTCGAACCTGTTTATTATTTATATAATACATGGGTCGGTCCAAGGCACTGTAGGTACAGGGACGATACTACTAGCAATTGTTTATTTGAGCTTAGAGGAGTATTGTACAAGGATACTTGGTACTTGTACGTTATTGATTCATTGTATGTTTATATAATTGGTAGTTGATTTGTATTATACTCATACAACATTATTGAACATAACTGCTACAACCGAGCATACATACGCATACATATACATATACATACATGCATACATACGTACATATACATGCATACATACAACCGAACATACATACATACATGCATACATATACATATACATATACATATACATATACATATACATATACATATACATATACATATACATATACATATACATATACATATACATATACATATACATATACATATACATATACATATACATATACATATACATATACATGCATACATACATAAATTGTTATTGCTACAACCGAACATACATACGCATGCATATACATACTTATCACTACGACTGACTTTATGTTCGCAACTATTTATTGTATATTGTGTATTGTTCTATCCTGGAGGTGCATGTGCTAAAGCTTTAAACTGATATTGTGTATGTATAAATTACTTATTTATTTGATGTTTTAATACGTACCAATGCTAGTCCAAAGAAATATTCACGTGTGTACCCCTTAAACTGTAACGAATTGCCTTTCTTACACCTAAAGCAACACTTAATACATCCTCGGTATTCGTGTGTCGATCATTCAAGTGTCCGAAAAACAAGTCGTTTGAGGTTTAAAAAGAAAAGACAAATAGAATCTCACAAACGTTACGACAAATATATAATATGAGCAAGTATTTATAAAAAGAAATCATCTTTATTATACACAGAATACACTAACCTATTATCCACTTGGACAGTTATAACAACCTGTCCTTACAATTTGATAACTATAACTTGACCAAACAAGTTGTTCCAGGATCGAACAAAACATTCAAAATTTACTATCTTCTATTTTGGAATCAACCTCAAAAAGAATAGTATAGCTCTATAGCCTACTTCATCATGAATGTTATTAGTTTGGAGTGGTTCGGATAAATCCGAAAAACCAATATCTACAAACTAAGCGATAATTCTGACTCACTCAATTTCAGTACTTTGGAAGTATGCAACAAGCATGCGAGTCCTCATCGGGGAATTTGAATATACAATCATACTTCCTGAATCAAAATAGGTCAAGATTTGATAGTCGGTATTTAACTCTCAAATAATCAAACAATAATAGTTTAGAGATTTAATTACCCGTAGCAACCACTAAGCCTCAAAACAAATCTTTCCTTTATTTTAAATCACTTTCCAAAATATTTGTTGAAGTACTCATATACTTATTCCATTGGCATATGTATATTCGCAAAATATTTGCGAAAGATTTTTATACCAAAATCTTTTAAAAGGATCGAACAAGGGTTATTTAAATTAGAGATAAGGATAACCCCAAACACTATTCCTTTGGTGTTAAGCATAGAACAAATATCCACACCACCCTAATAAAAATGTCAGTTAAAGGAAATCTCATCCTAAATTCATTTATAATTTACTTTCGAAAATCCTTTTAATAAATCACTTTCATTTAAACTCCAAATCCATTTATAAAACGATTTATAAATCTTCAAGTTTATTTATAGAACTCTTTTATAAATATCAAAACTATTTATATAACTCTTTATATATCTCCAAAATCATTTATAAAACTTCTTTTACAAATATCCCAAACCATTTGTAAAACTTCTTATAAATATTCAAAATCATTTATAAAACTCTTTTCCAAATTTTCAAGACCACTTTTTAATTTATAAAACTCCTTTTACAAACTTTCCTTATGTAAAACAAAACTTCCTAAATAAACTTTTAAATCGGTAAAGTTCCCTTGATAAAACCGATTATTTAAAACAGCTTAAAATAAATAAGTTATTATTTTTTAAACATTCTCCGTTTAATTTTATCTTTAAACCAGATTATCAAAATAATGATTTTAAATAATCATCTTAAAAGTATTAAATTGTTTCAGAACACATCTAAATAAAACAATCACTACATCATACTTTAGATATTATAACCTTTAAACCATTATCAAGAGGATAAAATGAAGTATTTGATTTCATAAAAATCAGAAAGAGGTTTAGTGACGAAAATGGTTCTCATTTAATATAGTTTAACTTTCCAAATTATAACATGGGTATTTACATAACAAGCACATATGTAAAAGAGATCAACAACAACAATCAATCAACATATAGGTAAATGCCTAAATTATTATAATAGTAGATGAGGATTTGTTCTGCTAAACACATGTCAAATTTAATATAATAGCAGAAATTGTTTTTATTCTGCCCAATAGATGTCAGCATAATCTATTTGGCGAATTATAGAAGAACGATGATTTATTCTACTAAACATATGTCAATAAAACTTAACTAGCAGATTATTCTACTAAGCAGATGTCAATACAATTTAATTAGGGTTCCTTGAAGGGTAGTCGATAAAGAAATCCCTTGAATATAACTTATACTTTAAAGAGGGCTTGCTTTAAAACCAAAATTGATCTTTAGAAATAAAGTAGTTTGAAATTCTAAAACTTTTATTAACAATTGAATAACTTTTAAACTCTTTATTTATTAATTAAACCAATAATTATTAGGGGTTTTTAGGCTAAAGGAAAAAGTCAGAGAAAAATTTAGTTTTAGGGACAAGAAGTTTGTTTTTTAGGAAGGACATTTTTAGTGTAAATCACAGAATGATAGTTGTAACTATCATTTTCAGGTTACGCTAAAAAGCGTCATTCAGGCTAAAAAACAAACTTGTTGTCCCTTAAACTAATTTTTTTTACAACTTCTTCCTTATGCCTATTTACCTGTAATTATTAATTAAACAATAATTAAATTTGAAATAAATAATTAAATAATAATTATCCATAAATAAATAATTAAATTATAGTTTGCTTTGAAACAAGTAATTAAAGCATAATTAATTTTTAATTAATTATTAAATAATAATTTAAACTTTTAAGTAATGATTAAATAATAACTAATCTTAATTAATTAATTCTTAGTTAAAACCTTAGTGATAAATTGAACCTTCATTTAAAAATTATTAAAGCTTAACTTAAATTTAACTTGACTAGTAACTAATTAATAATTAAACCTTCAACAAATAAATAAATAATTAAAGTAATAGTTAATCCTTAAAAAATTAATTAAAAAATAATTAACCCTTAATTAATTATTAATCATATTTAACTTACTTGATTAATACTTAAGTACTAATTACCCTATTAACAAATAATTAAGTACTAATTACATTGTTTAATTAATTAATTAAATAATCGTTAAATAAATGAATAAGTAAATAAATTATATGTTTTAAATACTTATAATAAGTTTTGAAAACACTTTCCCAAAAAGATACTTAAGTTTAAACATTTTTAATTTTGTGAAAAGAATTCGTTTTACAAATTGCATCCATAGCGAGTATACGACCCGTAATTTTCAAAACCTGAAATTTTATTTTCTAAGTTTCTTTTAAAGCTTTTGTCACTTGGAAAGCATGCCTGCTTGTATAAAACGATAAAACAAGTATTTTTTAAAGTTAAATAAAGTTTAAAACTAAGTTGATTTTAAATTTTAAAACTTTATAAACCTTTTTGGAAATGCATAAGTAAAAGCATTCTTTTAAAGGCAAGGAATCTCTATGTCGTAAAATCAACAACTTTGAGTGCTACCTTACTTTAGCATACACTAGCCAACGTTCATGAATTCACATTATGTAACGACCCGTATTTTTGACTATTTTAAATTATAGAATTTAATGTGATTATTGGATAAAATTGGTAGAATAAAAATTTAATGTTTTATTATTGTAGTTTATTGAATATATTAAATTTTTGAGATAAACAATTTTGAAGATTTTAGCAATAACAAATATTAAAATGAAATTCTATATATTGAATAGTAACAGTTGGAATTGAATAATGAATATTGAATTAATGTAAAATGGAAGTAGTTGTTTAATTATTTGAATTCGTTTTAGAAATAAATTTTATAAGTTAAATAACTTATACTGAAATATGATGATTTATTCGATAATTAAATTATTTTAAATTACATATTGGAATTATTTAAATAATTAAATTTCGAATTAACGTGAATGAAAATGTTATCAAAAATTGATTTAAATTTTATTTAAATATGAATAAAGATTGTTAATATTTAAAATTGGATTTAAAAGTGAATAATTAGAAATTGGAAATTTGTATTATTATTAACAAGTAAAATTAGCCATTTCAACCACTGTCATGGATTTCGGTGAAACTAGTTTCATCAGATCCGTAATAGTGAATAATTATAGGATTTCAAGTTTCGTGGCGATCGGACTTGTCGTTTGACCGCGCGAGCTTGAAACGCGTAGAAATTAATTTAAGGAATTCGATTAAAATTAGTTGATTTTGAAAAGCTATCATCTGAATACGATCGAATTAGGCTTCAAAACTAATTCCATTTTGTTCGGAATGGAGGTGAAAGAGTCTGAATGCCAGGCGGCATGCCTCATGTGGATCTAGAGAAATTTCAGACGTCATAAGCTAGATATTTTCTAATATAATAATATATATTTTCTATCTTACAAACACCGTACGCTCAGCCTCTTCTTTTTTTGTCGGCCCATACCTCTCGCCCTCATTTCCTTTTGTTGTTCGATATAAAAAAACAACGCGCGGTCGCGTGCGATGTCGATGGGGAAGTGGAGCGAGCGATGGCGATGAGGAAACAAGCGGCACGATATGATAGAGGGGTCAGACTATGGAGTTCATCAATTTAGAGTTTGAGTCTCATACCGCGTGCGCAAAAGATGGTGTCTGGGGATGGGCTTCGGCTGTAGGTGACGGTGGCAACTCGTTTATGGATAGGCACGCTTTGTTTATATGTGTAACAATCCGATATTTTCAACCATTCACATCCGCACATGCCAGACTTGAATTGCTCAAAATACCGCGTTTTAAATAAAATTTGGCAAATCTCAGGACATACAGTAAATAAAAATCACAGAACACAGAGTAAGAAATGCAGCGGAAGTAAAAGAGATAGTAGTTCATGAAGCTACTACGAAAATATATCGGAGTTAAATAAAATAAAACAGAATAAATAAAGTACAACATAAGTCTCAAGATGATAACCAAGTACAATCTAAATAGAACAACAGAACTGGAATAGATAAACCTAGATAAGCAGATGATCTCCAGCGATTCCAATCTCCAGAAAGTGGAATCCAAATGTATGAATAACTCAGGCTGTCCCGAGCGTAAATAAAATACAAACACTCGAGTCAGGACAATATATAATTATATAATGTAAACCAACTCAAGTGAATTGTAATAAAGTACAAGTAACTTAAAGGATGTCTGGGACCGCCCATCCTCTAAGGATCCGTTAAACTATTTACTATGTAACAATATTTCGCTATTATAATAATGTCTACAGTAAAATAAACATACTTTTAAATAGCGTTCCAGGCTACCCATATCACCCTTCACACATAATAGTCCCAGTAGTCCATCCAGTATCAGCATATCTCCGAGAGACTACCCTAAATACTCCATGGGCTACGGGAGAAAAACAAACTCGTAGTAAAGGCTCGATATGGTAGGTGACACGGCACACAAGGCAATGCCAGGGTAGATATACCAATTACGCACACGGGCTGGTGGTAACGTAGCAGCCACATATGCCCACCTCGAAACACACTCCAAACCAAAATCGAAGGATGGCCATCTAATCAATCACAAGTAAGAGTAAAGTATCGAAGGAATGGGTCCGATCGGAGGAATGACCTCACTTAGCCCGAGATCGCTTCTGTTTTAGCCACCTTATGCCAACTCACGGGAGTTGGGTTCACGTAATATACCTCAAGAACGTCGCCACCATCTTACTTCATTCTGGAATCTCCACCACGTACACGGTTTTCAAAGTGGTTTTCGGTATCGACAGAGAGTATGCCAAATATCTGATCCCGGTCTCTTTGCCAACCAATCGTTATTATAACCCACAGTTATAACTTTTAAAACAATATTTATACTTCAAAATAGAATACCATTTCAAATCTATATCTTTATCAAAATAAAGATTAAATTAATTCCAAAACATAAAAAAACATCATATCTTTCCAAAACTTCCTGTTAAATCATTTCAATATATCAAAATATCATATCTTTACAAAACTTCATTTCCAATCATTTTAATATATCAAAATATCATATCTTTACTAAACTTCATTTCCAATCATTTTAATGTATCAAAATATCATATCTTTACTAATTTCCTTTCAAGTCATTTCAATATATCAAAATATCATATCTTTACAAAACTACATTCAATTCAAATCATTTTAATATATCCAAATATCATATCTTTTCAAAACCACATTCATTTCAAATCATTATTCATTTTATTAAATTTAAAATACCATTTCAATTCACATTTCAAAACAGTTTATATTTCAAATCAAATTACTTCATTTAAATAAAAAATGAAGTTATTACATTTAATAATTAAATTATTAAATTTCCAAAATTTTCAACTTTCAAAGTTCATTTATTCACTTAAATTTATCAAAACAATGAAAATTCACTTTTCGCAGCATTTAGAAACGCTGTGGAAAGTTACTTTCAAAACAGTTCAATTTAACAAAAGACGACATTTTAGAAATGCTGTAATAGGGTTTACTTAAATTTCAAATAAACTTAGTTAAATTCAATAATTATAGCACTTACAAAAATGCTACAATATCCCTTAATTCAATTTAACTTTTTAGTTCATTATCATCAACTACAGCATTTACAAATGCTGTAATATCATTTACATTGCAATTAATAGCATTTCAAAAATGCAGTTAATTAACTTAAAATATTCAATATAATTTCACAACCAATCATAATTTTAATTAGAACATTTTTTTAACTTATAAAATCATACATTTTCACATTTATAAACAACATTTAATTTTCCTTAAGTTCATGATTTTATAAAGTTAAATTTCCATTCAAAAATCAAGATTTAATAATAATTCACTTATTAAATTTCAACATTCAATTTTAAATTCCTTGAATTAAATTTCAACTTAACACTTACGTTTAATATTTCAAAATATAACTTAATTTCAATTTTATTTATTTAACTTAAAATTCACTTTTAAGCCAAATTCACAAATTCCCATTTTGGTTATATTTCAAAATTTCAACTTAAATAATCATTCACTTCCCATTTTAACTTTATTCAAAATAATTAATATATTATAAAATCACTTTAAATTCATTTTAAATTCAAATTATCATAAATTTATCATAATTTCATATTTAATTTAATTTCCAATTATAATTAAATCAAAATTTCCAAAATAATTCACATTTAGATTTTTTAAATTTTCCATAATTTATTTAACTTATAAATTCCTAGAAAATCAATAATACTTTACAAAATATTTTTATTAAGTTTAAATCAAAATATAGTAATATTTACATTTTTAACATATTTTTATAAATTCTAGAAAAACATATTTTAACTATGGGTCTGTATATAATTTTCTACGCTAGGTAAAGTGATACGGGTAATATATCATTTCAACCCGTAATTTACAAAGAAAATCCGAGTTTTATCATTTCAAACCCGTAGTCCAAAGTAAATGAAAAGAATTGAAAATCATTCAGGTCTATCATTTCAGCCCATAATGATTTTCCCTTATTTTAAAGTCCGTTCGGGTATGTATCATTTCAACCCATAGTGATTCTAATCTAAAGGGAACTTGCAGTGTGATAAACTGATATAAATAATAGAATAGAATAATATAACAGTAACATATGATATATCAGGCACTTAAGCATGGGTGAACATCATATGATCATAATATAGCAGGTGTAACATTATAATGCATTTTACAGATTCAAAGGGGGTTAGTTTACTAGTTATGTAAGTACAAATTATCTGGTGAGAATTACTCACAGGTTTAAGCTGGAGACACAACGATGAATGCACGAAAGGGAACCACACAAGAACGATAACACGACACAGAAATGAGTGGAAGAGCCAAAGTATCAAATCTCTTGAATACTAGTCACACAAAACAATAATAATAACATAAGTTTTCTAATGCAAAATATGATAGAATAAGATAGAAATAAATTCACGAATCAAAGCAGAATTGCTTTCCACTTGCTTCCAACAACCTTCAAATTCAGCCGTAAGGTGTACGACAGGTCTAAGGCAAGATTTGGATCAGGTTTTGGTTGGGTATGTTCGGCCTACACTTGGTTGTTGATGGTGCAAAGGTGGGTAGTGGTGAAAACAACACAAATATACATAAACAATGCTAGGAATGAATGCATAAATCATCTCCAAAGACCTTGCACTTGCTTTCAACATCATATGCTTCAGTTATGGATCAGGTTGGCACAATCAAAGCATGTATTTGGATCAGGTTATGGATTGAAATGGGTCGGCCTAGCCTAGAGAAAGTGGTGCACAAGTTTGTGAGGTAAGAGGCTAATGTTACAAGGCAAAAGCAAGGGTTTCAAGGCATCTTATGGCTCGGCCAAGGCATGGAGGGCATGGCCACTTCAGGTATGGTCAAGTGAGGGTGTGCAAAGGTGTGTTAGGTCGAGATTAGGCCAGTAGTGGTGGTGGTTGGTCGGCCTAGATGGTTGAAAGAGGTGGTGCTAGGCCTTGGTGTGCTCTGCTTGCATATATATGAGATGTTGCTCAAAACTATGGTGGTTCTTCATCACAAAGGGCTCAGCTATGGCATGGGAAGGGGCTGGAGGAGGTGTTGGTCAGAGGGGATGCTGGTGGAGGCGGCCTAGGTGGTGGATGAAGGCAGGCCGATCCAAAGAAGTGGACGAAGGCAAGGCAAATCCATGTAAAACAAAGGAGAAAACAAAGAAACATGAAATAGAAAAGGAGTCTTTACCAAATTTTTTTGCAATAGAATGATGGCCGGCTATTTTTTTAGAGATGAGAAAGATTGTATATGTGAAAAATGAGAAAGATATGCCCCTGAACAAATGAGAAACTCATCCAAAGAAACATCAATCCAAGAGTTATGAAAATGAAAAGGCGGGAAAACAAAAAGTCTTAAGTAACTAAAGAGTCACAAAACCTTTCAAATTTCTTTTATTTATTTATATAAATTTATATTACTGAAAATAATAATAATTTTGGTAACTAAAGAGTCACAAAATAATAATAATTTCAGTCACAAATTCGAAAATATAACAAAATATAAAATATATATAAATATTTATTAATTATACAAGGTTAAAATAAGAAAATAGCACAAAATTGCAAACTAGTCTAGAAAAATGGAAAATAAACAGAATGAACTTTGGAAAATTTATATGGACTTGTAAAAATATTTATAACAAAGATAATAACATAAAAATAAAATGCATTCACAAATAAATATATAAATTTTAAATTTAAATATAATTTAAATAAAGAAAATAGCTGAAAAATGGAAACTAGGCTTTAAAATTTGGAAATAAATTCAATAAGCTTTAGAAAAAATTTATAATCACTTTAAAAATATTTAAATGTCAAAATATATATAATATACCATAAATACACAAATGATAATAAGATATATGAAACAAAGGTGTCATTTTTACAAATTAAAACAAAGAATATTGTTAAATAACTCAGTATACACACAATATTGAAAACAATATAACTTTCACAATTTAAATCCATTTTCGATGAAACGTAAAGAAGAATTCATGTTATTAAATCTAATTTCATACTAAAAAGGTAAAATTTAAGAATTTAAATATTTAAATTTAAAATTTAAAAGTAAAAGTTTGACAAGTTTTGACCACAAATCCATTTTTCAGAAAAATATTCAATTTATACCAGTTTGAAATTATAATTCATATAATAATCAAAATTTATATTTTAAAATGAGATGTTTTAAATAAAACAAGTTTGAAATAATTTCAAACTAAAATAAAGTCAAGTTTAAATTATATGCAAAAATCTTGAGTTGTTACACTCTCCCCCACTCAAAACTTTTCGTCCCCGAAAAGGAATGAGGTACGGAAAAGCACAGAAACAGATAAAGTGAAATAAGATTAAGACAAGATGACAAGGAGATTGAATTTATACCTGATAACTATTGTTATAGTTAAGTTTAAAAGGTAGAGATTATCAAATATTATAAAAAGATTTCTAAACAGAAAAATTGTAGGAAAATGCTTACACCAGCCTGAAGCAAGATAAGGAAAATAAGGACAACCAAAAGATAGTTTGAAAAACAAAATAAGATAATAAGTTAGAAACCATGGAAATTTCAACATAAATAAATAATTAATTTTTACACAAGTTAAATAAATCTTAACTATCTCAAATTTTATTATCTTATCTTCTACGTCTTAAATTAACAATTTCTAAGATCATGGATTTGAAAAGAAAAAAAAAGCATTCATTATACTCATAATATACTTAATAAATTTAATTCTTCTTTATTCCTACTTAAAGTTAAATTTATTCCTCTCAATATATTTTATCATCTATGCCAATTATACTTACTCTTATTATAACTGCTTTAAATTTATTGTTAGTTCCATTAACATCATTTTATATTGTAAATTATTCAATAAACCTTTTATTCTATTTACTCCTGTTAATAATTTTATAACTAAAATTTAAGTGTATAACATTTATTTAACCATTCAAATTTTATTTATAAAATCTTTTTATATTGTATATTATCCAATTACATTATTAACTTCTGTATAATTTGAATAAGTTATATTTAAATGTAATTGAGTATTATACAAATAAAACTTTCTAATTCCCTTATCTCAAGTTTGAATCATTTATCTAAAATTTTGAATTTCTTTTTATAATTGAAATGATTCTTTAAGATAAAGTTTAAGAATAAATTTCTGATTCCTTCAAACCATTTAGAGATAAACAAATATATATATATATATATATATATATAATATGTCAAATTAAATTTAAATCATATATCTATATATATTATAAATCCAGTCTTATTTTTTTAGAAATTCAAATCAATTAAATTTCCCAAAACAAAACTGTAGCAAGACTACAGAACAATCTCTTCACTTCGAAACTCGAAAATGAATGTCGATGATGCCGCGGTCATCACCGAAGTTATTTTCCAGCGACAAAGAGAAGAGCACTAATAACTTTAAAATTTCTTGGAACAAATTTCTATTAGAAAATACTTTAAATAATATACCCCTTTTAAAACTTTAAGCACAAGGATTGAAGCCATCGGAAATTAAATTCTCAAATTTCTTGTTTTAACTCATTTCCGTTCCCAAATGAATTTATAAATAGCTATTTATAAATTCATTTATAGAACAATAAATGATAAATCAAGTATTATCATTTCAAATGATCAATTTAAATCAACTTATTAGGTTCCATAAATTTACTTATATCAAAATTTATTTCATTAACCAAATTTTTTTAAAATAATATTGTGTTAGTTTGTTCTGTCAAAGTGTTTTAGAAATCCCATCGATAGTGTTGATCGGACGAATCGATCAGAAACCCAATTCAACATCAACAACTCAAACAACACAATATATAAAACATTTAAATTTTAAATATTAGTTTACAAATACACTATACATGAATAGATTTTCAAAGAAAGATAGAGATTCAAATATGATTAACTCAAATCAAAGGAAATTATGATTTGAAAATAAGTTGGAAACAAGGATGAAATGCTTAAATAACAGAATAAGAAGATGGATAGGCTTATATAAATCGCGGGAAACTTTAAGTGGTCAACCGTGACTTAAAGAATAAGATCGATGTGGATTTTCTGGGGTAAATCTACATTCGACCTCAGGAGATAGAGTTTGGAATAACAAAATATATTAGCATCTAAACCAAGGATAGATATAAATCTCTGGTGAATTGATGCTAATTGTAAAGGAGTTTCTCGCTTTACAAATGAATTTTTGAGATTGGCGGGACTGCTAATTCACTATAAAGCTCATTCGAAGTGGAGTTATGGGATACTCCAGAATCAAAAGGAGATGAATAGTGAGGGGCATGAATGGATTTTGGAACCGCAGGGAACGTTCCAAAATTCAAATGAAATTTGAATCAAAGAGGAAGAGATTCAAGTTTGGATGAAAGTGATTCTGTAACTCAATTTACTATACATTCTAAGTTTTGCCTCAAAGCCAAAGCTCTGATACCAACTGTAACAACCCGAATTTTCAACCATTCGCATCCGCACATGCCGGACTTGAATTGCTCAAAATACCGCGTGTTAAATAAAATTTGGCAAATCTCAGGACATACAGTAAATAAAAATCACAGAACACAGACACAGAGTAAGAAATGCAGCGGAAGTAAAAGAGATAGTAGTTCATGAAGCTACTATGAAAATATATCGGAGTTAAATAAAATACAACAGAATAAATAAAGTACAACAGAAGTCTCAAGATGATAACCAAGTACAAGCTGAATAGAACAACAGAACTGGAATAGATAAAACTAGATAAGCAGATGATCTCCAGCGATTCAAATATCCAGAAATTGGAATCCAAATCTGTGAATAACTCAGGCTGACCGGAGCGTAAATAAAATACAAACACTCGAGTCCGGACAATATATACTTATATAATGTAAACCAACTCAAGTGAACTGTAATAAAGTACAAGTAACTTAAATGATGCCTGGGACCGCCCATCCTCTAAGGATCCGTTAAACTATTTACTATGTAGTAATATTTTGCTATTATAATAATGTCTATAGTAAAATAAACATACTTTTAAATAGCATTTCAGGCTACCCATATCCCCCTTCACACATAATAGTCCCAGTAGTCCATCCAGTATCAGCATATCTCCGAGAGACTACCCTAAATACTCCATGGGCTACGGGAGAAAAACAAACTCGTAGTAAATGCTCGATATGGTAGGTGACACGGCACACAAGGCAATGCCAGGGTAGATATACCAATTACGCACACGGGCTGGTGGTAACGTAGCAGCCACATACGCCCACCTCGAAACACACTCCAAACCAAAATCGAAGGATGGCCATCTAATCAATCACAAGTAAGAGTATAGTATCGAAGGAATGGGTCCTATCGGAGGAATGACCTCACTTGGCCCGAGATCGCTCCTGTTTTAGCCACCTTATGCCAACTCACGGGAGTTGGGTTCACGTAATATACCTCAGGAACGTCGCCACCATCCTACTTCATTCTGGAATCTCCACCGTGTACACGATTATCAAAGTGGTTTTTCGTATCGACAGAGAGTATGCCAGATATCCGATCCCGGTCTCTTTGCCAACCAATTATTATTATAACCCGCAGTTATAACTTTTAAAATAATATTTACACTTCAAAATAGAATGTCATTTCAAATCTAAATCTTTATCAAAATAAAGATTAAATTAATTCCAAACCATAAAAAAAACATCATATCTTTCCAAAGCTTCCTGTCAAAATCATTTCAATATATCAAACTATCGTATCTTTACAAAACTTCATTTCCAATCATTTTAATATATCAAAATATCATATCTTTACTAAACTTCATTTTCAATCATTTTAATGTATCAAAATATCATATCATTACTAACTTCCTTTCAAATCATTTCAATATACCAAAATATCATATCTTTACAAAACTACATTCATTTCAAATCATTTTAATATATCCAAATATCATACCTTTTCAAAACCACATTCATTTCAAATCATTATTCATTTTATTAAATTAAAATACCATTTCAATTCACATTTCAAAACAGTTTGTATTTCAAATCAAATTACTTCAGTTAAATCAAAATTGAAGTTATTACATTTAATAATTAAATTATTAAATTTCCAAAATTTTCAACTTTTAAATTTCATTTATTCACTTAAGTTTATCAAAACAATGAAAATTCACTTTTCGCAGCATTTAGAAACGTTGCGGAAAGTTACTTTCAAAACAGTTCAATTTAACAAAAGACGACATTTTAAAAATACTGTAATACGGTTTACTTAAATTTCAAATAAACTTAGTTAAATTCAATAATTATAGCACTTACAAAAATTCTATAACAGCCTTTAATTCAATTTAACTTTTTAGTTCATTATCATCAACTACAGCATTTACAAATGCTGTAATATCATTTACATTGCAATTAATAGCATTTCCAAAATGCAGTTAATTAACTTAAAATATTCAATATAATTTCACAACCAATCATAATTTTAATTAGAACTTTTTTTTAACTTATAAAATCATACATTTTCACATTTATAAATAATATTTAATTTTCCTTAAGTTCATGATTTTATAAAGTTAAATTTCGATTCAAAAATCAAGATTTAATAATAATTCGCTTATTAAATTTCAACATTCAATTTTAAATTCATTGAATTAAATTTAAACTTGACACTTACGTTTAATATTTCAAAATATAACTTAATTTCAATTTTATTTATTTAACTTAAAATTCACTTTTAAGCCAAATTCACAAATTCCCATTTTGGTTATATTTCAAAATTTCAACTTAAATAATCATTCACTTCCCATTTTAACTTTATTCAAAATCATTAATATATTATAAAATCACTTTAAATTCATTTTAAATTCAAATTATCATAAATTTATCATAATTTCATATTTAATTTAATGTCCAATTATAATTAAATCATAATTTCCAAAATAATTCACATTTAGATTTTTTAAATTTTCCATAATTTATTTAACTTATAAATTCCTAGAAAATCAATAATACTTTACAAAATATTTTTTTATTAAGTTTAAATCAAAATATAGTAATATTTACATTTCTAAAATATTTTAAAATTTTTAGAAAAACATATTTTAACTACGGGTCGGTATATAATTTTCTACGCTAGGTAAAGTGATACGGGTAATATAACATTTCAACCCGTAATTCACCAAAAAATCCGGGTTTTATCATTTCAAACCCGCAGTCCTAAGTAAATGAAAATAATTGAAAATCATTCAGGCCTATCGTTTCAGCCCATAATGATTTTCCCTTATTCTAAAGTCCGTTCGGGTATGAATCATTTCAACCCATAGTGATTCTAATCTAAAGGGAACTTGCAGTGTGATAAACTGATATAAATAACAGAACAGCATAATATAACAGTAACAGATGATATAACAGGTGTTTAAGCATGGTGAACATCATATGATCATAATATAGCAGGTGTAACATGACAATGCATTTTATAGATTCAAAAGGGGTTAGTTTACTAGTTATGTAAGTACAAATTGTTTGGTGAGAATTACTCACAGGTTTAAGCTAGAGACACAACGATGAATGCACGAAAGGGAACCACACAAGCACGATAACATGACACAGAGATGAGTGGAAGAGCCAAAGTATCAAATCCCTTGAATACAAGTCACACAAAACAATAATAATAACATAAGTTTTCTAATGCAAAATACGATAGAATAAGATAAAATTAATTGCACGAATCAAAGCAGAATTGCTTTGCACTTGCTTCCAACAACCTTCAAGTTGAGCCGTAAGGTGTACGACAGGTCTAAGGCAAGATTTGGATCAGGTTTTGGTTGGGTATGTTCGGCCTACACTTGGTTGTTGATGGTGCAAAGGTGGGTAGTGGTGAAAACAACACAAATATACATAAACAATGCTAGGAATGAATGCATAAATCATCTCCAAAGACCTTGCACTTGCTTTCAACATCATATGCTTTAGTTATGCATCAGGTTTGCACGGCCAAAGCATGTATTTGGATCAGGTTTTGGATTGAAATGGGTCGGCCTAGCCTAGAGAAAGTGGTGCACAAGTTTGTGAGGTAAGAGGCTAATGTTACAAGGCAAAAGCAAGGGTTTCAAGGCATCTTATGGCTCGGCCAAGGAATGGAGGGCATGGACACTTCAGGTATGGTCATATGAGGGTGTGCAGAGGTGTGTTAGGTCGAGATCAGGCCAGTGATGGTGGTGGTTTGTCGGCCTAGATGGTTGAAAGAGGTGGTGCTAGGCCTTGGTGTGCTCTACTTGCATATATATGAGATGTTGCTCAAAACTATGGTGGTTCTTCATCACAAAGGGCTCAGCTATGGCATGGGAAGGGGCTGGAGGAGGTATTGGTCAGAGGGTATGGTGGTGGAGGTGGCCTAGGTGGTGGATAAAGGCAGGCCGATCCAAAGAAGGGGATGAAGGCAAGGCAAATCCATGTAAAACAAAGGAGAAAACAAAGAAACATGAAAAAGAAAAGGAGTCTTTACCAAATTATTTTGCAAGAGAATGATGGCCGGCTATTTTTTGGAGATGAGAAAGATTGTATATGTGAAAAATGAGAAAGATATGCTGCTGAACAAATGAGAAAGTCGGCCAAAGAAACATCAATGCAAGAGTTAAGAAAATGAAAAGGCGGGAAAACAAAGAGTCTCAAGTGACTAAAGGTCACAAAAACTTTCAAATTTCTTTTATTTATTTATATAAATTTATATCAGTGAAATAATAATAATTTAGGCCAAAAATTAGAAAATATAACAAAATATAAAATATATATATATATAAATATTTATTAATTATACAAGGTTAAAATAAGAAAATAGCACAAAATTGCAAACTGGTCTAGAAAAATGGAAAATAAACAGAATGAACTTTGGAAAATTTATATGGACTTGTAAAAATATTTATAACAAAGATAATAACATAAAATTAAAATTCATTCAAAAATAAATATATAAATTTTAAATTTAAATATAATATAAATAAAGAAAATAGCTGAAAAATGGAAACTAGGCATTAAAATTTGGAAATAAATTCAATAAGCTTTAGAAAATTTTTATAATCACTTTAAAAATATTTAAAAGTGAAAATATATATAATATACCATAAATTCACAAATTAGAATAAGATATAACAATCAAAGTTGCCATTTTTATAAACTAAAACAAAGAATATTGTTAAATAACTTAGTATACACACAATATTGAAAACAATATAACTTTCACAATTTAAATCCATTTTCAACGAAACGAAAAGAAGTATTCATGTTATTAAATCTAATTTCGTACTAAGAGGTAAAATTTAAGAATTAAAATATTTAAATTTAAAAAAGTCAAAGTTTGACCAGTTTTGACCACAAATCCATTTTTCAAGAAAATATTCAATTTATACCAGTTTGAAATTATAATTCATATAATAATCAAAATTTATATTGTAAAATGAAATGTTTGAAATAAGACAAGTTTAAAATAATTTCAAAATAAAATAAAGTCAAGTTTAAATTATATGCAAAAATCTTGAGTTGTTACAATACGTATGTATGTACGTACGTATGTATGTATGCATGTATGCATATGTATGTATATGCGAGGTCAAGATCTGGACAAAGGAGATGCAGGTGGGTTCCTCGCGTGAATCTGGATAAGGAAGAGTAGGTATCAGTTTTTTTAGTTAAGTTTTGTTAGTTTTAATTTAACTATGCCATTAAATCGTAACTTCCTCGTACAAGGTCCATTTTGAATGAAACGAATCATGTTGGAATCGTATCGACATAGGCTTTGGCATGGAATCAAAGTTTTATTTATTTGAAGCTGAAAACATTTTCAGTTTCAAATAAAAGGTGAGTGTTTTATAAAGCTCACAAAGTACTAAAATAATTTTTATGCTAGTTAAATTTATATTACGAAGGGATTTAAATTTATTGATTGTTGTTAGTAAAATTTAAGTGACATTTAAAATGATATGAATTAAAATGATAAGAATTTGAATTGACAGTTCAAATTTGAAATAGGAATTAAATTGTTAGTTAAATTTTTGATTATTGATAACTAGAAAAGTGTTATGATATTTTGAGTGATTTGGATGTTTATTGTGATGGATGTTATTGATTGACATTTTGGATGATTTGGATGTTTATTTATTTTGGTATTACATGTTATCATTCCGTATATTATTTACAAAACGTAAAACTGTAAATCAAATTATTTCGAATAAATTAAGAAGTAGGTTGAAATGATATATACTTACAACATTTATTTTATATTGAAATGCTATACATCCATGTTTGAAATTAAATTGAAATACTGATTCCATCATAGGATAGACAATTATATACGGACACCGGATTAGTTAAATTAAATGATTTAAATTTTGAATTATTTGAATGAATTTGATTTAAGGAAATAAGAATTGAAATATGGGAATTAAATTATTTTCGAACTCGGGTTTTGAAATATTGAATATAAAATTTGATAAAGAAATCTTTTAAAGAATTTGATTTGGAATTTGATGTTATAATTGAATTATGGAAATCAAAAATTGTTTGAAGGTTGAATTTTATTCGAACTTTGAAATTTGTATCAGAAAAGATGTTTAAATTGATATTTCAAACTTTGGCTCGAAATCGAATTATTTTAAAATATTTGAACACTAAATTGTCTAAGTAAAATTTGGTGTAAATGAATTAAATCGAACCCGAACTCGAGATAAATTGAAATGGTTTGAAATTGAGAATTGAAATGAAATTTATTCAAGTTGGAATTGAAATTGAAATCAATTGGAATTTAAAGCGAAATGGAACTAAGTCGAAATTGAAATTGAATTTATTTGAATTGAAATTGGAATCAAAGTAGAACTCGACTTGAAATCGGAATTGAATCGATGAAATTGGAATGGAAATTAGAAGTGATTTGAATTGGAGAATTTGGAATTGAATCAGTTTGATTTTGAAACTATTTTCAAATAAATTATTTTAGTATAAACTATTTAAAATCTATCTTTTTGAAATATTCAAATTATTTTGATTTCCAAACTATTTTATTTTATAAAACATTTTAAATACTTAAATCATTTTATATCTAACTATTTTAACTATTTAAATAATTGTAAGCAATTTAAAACATTTTTCCAAACTATTTTCTAAAATTCAAGCTGGTCAAAGGCTAAAATGTATATAATTTAATCATGATTTAAATAATAATTGGGTTAAATTGAAGTTATAACCCAAATGAAAATTCGAAGCAATTTTGAATTGGATCTAAAATCGAGATATTAAAGCAAGATGATTTTGAATTGAAATAGTATATTTTGAGTAAATATGATGATTTCAAAATGAATTCGATTTTGAAGTGAATATGAAATTTTGATATTAAATACGAATTGTTTCGTAATGTAAAAGTATCAACCGGTGTGTAAAACAACATTTGGCTGTTAAAGAGACTATGACCTCTTATTGGCATATTCTTTGTCAATATTGGAACCACTTTAGCAACCGTGTACGCGAAGGAGACTCCAGAATGAAGTGGTTGGATATGGCGTCATTTGCTGCATTTGAAGAAGGAGAACGATGATGGATAGACCTCAGCACTTGTGCCAGTTTGAAATAACTAAAACAGGATGGCTTGATAGGGCCAAGTGGGCTACTGACCCCTAGCGGACATCCGTTCTTTGATTTTCATGGACTCGGTCCATATTATTCCTCCTGTTGTTGGTTTTGATTGGTTCATCTTGATTTGGGATAGTCTCCCTTTGATTCGATATAGGATGGATGTACGTGGTGGGCGGTCTTGGCTACGATGCACTACCACTGGCCCTATGACCCAAACTAGTAGTATCTTACCTTGGGCATTGCTCACGTGCGTTGTCATATTTTTATCCCTATACGAGACCCCTACATTTTTGGTTTAGTGTTGTCATATCACAGAGCATCTTTATCCTCTGACGTGCTATTGGGGCGTTATAAGCAAACTATATGACAATGCTTAAAAACGCATTAAGGAGGATTAATGTAAAGCCTTAATGCTAAGAAAAATATTTACCGATTAAACATTATATATATAACATGTAGTACTATATATAAATATTTTGACTGATCCTTAAGAGATAAAAGCCTGTAACATCTCTTAAGTTATTCCACGCGCGTTATACACATGATAATAGATGTGAAATCCTATAAACATCTCTAATGCTATTACACTCAGGTTATTTGATATCGATTTGACTCATATAAAGATGTTTATTCCTGACTCGAGTGTTTTGTCTTTTCATTACGCTCGGGTCGGCCCTGGGTATTTTAGCACATCGAAGATCATATTATAAAGGACGAAGGCGAAAATTTGGTATATTATTACTATTATAATTCCCTGCATCATGTTGTTCTGCTGCATTATTTATTCATCCCTATTATTTATATAACTCTGAAAAATGCTGTATAAATTATAATCAAATGTATAATATAAAAAACTTCACGAATTGTTTATTTGACTATTATATTTTATCATTCCGTTGTGAGATTCTGTGTTTGTTTTCTTCTTCTTTACTTATTTTTCTTAATTTACCCCATTGACTATCTATATTTTGAATTGTTTGGGTTGGACATGTGTGGATTATTGTTAATTTAAACCTTTCGAAATATGGGTCATCACAGTTGGTATCAGGGCTTTGGTTTAGTGAATAGCTTTGTAGGGTTTGACTCATTAGAGATTGGGTAGTACTACCCTAGAATGAGTTAATTGAGTGTACATATATGAGAACGGGTACTTGTTAGTGTTATAAAATATTTTATATTGTGTTTACTTATCCGTTGAGTTGTTTATGAATTCTGATCGATATATGGGACGCCATGATATCGATAGGAGTTTCCAAACATTAAATGAGACATGTCGACATAATATTGTTTTAAAATTAGGTATAATTTTACCTAAATTATATTTTATATAATATAATGATAATATTGATGGATGTTGTTGTTAGGAGATGATAATATTCAGTTATCATCGATCACTGGTTGAATTAAAATAAAAACTAATACCTTGTTAACTCTATTTCACGAAGCGTTCGGTAATTAAATTGATTGAAATACAATTACAATAAAAATTATTTAAAATAACAAAGTTGTGAATTGATGAAATGTTTTGGTAATAAGGTAATGAAGTTTGTATAAGTAGATTTATAATATATCTTATAAAAACAAAGGATATAAAAGCTAATGATTTTATAATTAAAAATCTCGTTGATTTTCAAATTTGTTTTCAAAGTCTTCAAAATTAATAATAATATTTTTTGAAAGTGTTTTGACCAGAAATATATTTCGAAAGGATTTTTTGGAATGAAATAAAAGCGTTGAGCTCACTTTATTCGCTGAAAAATAATTCCATGGATGACTACAACATCGCCGCTATTCATTTTCGAGTTTTTGAGTGAGAATTGCTACGAAAAGAATTTTATTTTTGATTAAAATAAGTTTGATTGTGAAAAATATTTCAAGTATGGTTTAATAATATATGAAATAGTTTTGAACTTATAATTGAAACTAGTATAGATAAAAATAAGTTTATAACTTATAGATTTGAGCAGGAAAGTAAAATTAAATTTAAAACTGTTGAATATTTTTGGTTAAGCAAAATAAGAAAGTTTGAATTTAAGAAATGAAATAAAATAATTAACTTAAAAAATGTTAAATAAATCGAGTTAATAAAATGAAGATTATAAAATGAAGTCTAACTCAAGAAAGCTCAAATAAAAATGAATTGTATTTGAAATGAATTAGATAAAAATAACAAAATGAAATTTTAAGTGAATAAGTTTGTATAACTTATAAGTTTGAGAAATATTAAGCAAAAAACAAATTTAAATTTTGTTGAATGTGAATGATAAAAAAAGGAAAGGGAAATTTAACTTATATAATGTTGAATAAACTAAGTAATGGATTAAAATGTAATGGACTTTAATTTAATATTAAATAAATTGAATTGGATTTAAATATCACTAGATTAATTTGTAAAGAATTAATTCCACCTAAGCTATAAAATGAATTGATAGAATGAATACAACTTGAATTATAAAATGAAATGGAATTTAAGTTGTGACAGAAATTGAATAAAACAAATGAGTGTAAGTAAAATTAATATGAGTAATCGAGTTTAATTTAAATTTGACGTAATAAATTAAATGCAAATGGAATGAGTTTCAATAAAATTAAATGCTAACTAATTTTTTTTTTGAGAGAAATGTGTGATCCTCTAATAAAAGAGGAGAGCACACATGGAACACTATATATATACAAAAATAAGGAGCTGCCAACATGCCTGACAGGTAGCCAAACTATAAAAATAGAAAAAGAAAAAGAAAAAGATACCCCTCAAATGAGCTCCGGCAAAGCCACCGCCCATTACACTCTAATACCAAGCTCCGGCAAAGCCACCGCCCAATATTAGAGTGTTAGAGGTATCTAAAAAAAAAACAATCTCTCAAGAGATAAGATCCAAAAAGAGGAACTCCAACAGTAGGACCAAAATGAAGAGCTCCACAAAGAAGACCACGAGAAACCGAAGAGAAAAGCCAAAAGCAATCCAAATCCCAGAGAAGAGCTATCCTGAAAACCTGAGTAAAGCTGAATACTCTCCTGCAAATCAGATAAAAGAAAAACCAGCAACCAACCTGAACCATACCTAGAACGAAACTAGGAATACAAGTTAGAATGAATCATATATATGTATATAAATAGAATTTATATACATATATGTGTGAGAGAGACAAAAAATGGAAACTAAGAACCTATAATAGAAAGAGAATTATGATTCATCCAATAAACATGATTAAAATCAGAATAAGGAATAATGTGAGAAGTATTAGAAACAGAATTATTGATGCTAAGAGAGAATATGAAAATATTGTTTCTAACCTTGTTAAGATAATCTTTAAAGCACTTATTTTTGGCTAGTTTATATTTGGGATTAGATATCCAATTTAAGCAAAAATTTGAGATTAAAATAATCAAATTATTATTATGATGATAGTTATTATTAAAGATTCTTTGATTTCTTTCAAACCAAATGAACCAACAAGAAATAGTGAATAAAGAATCAAGCAAGTATCTGGAGTCCTTATTAAACATAAATCTAAAAGAGTTCCAATAGAAGAAACAATCAGAAACTCTAGAACTAATAACAAACTCAAAAATATTAAGGGTCTTAATAAGAATAAAATGAGTATCCATGCATTCGAAATAAATATGATTAATATCTTCAGGAAATAAATTGCAAAATAAACATTTATTATCAATACTAATATTTTTCTTTTTTAAAAATTCAGTAGTGTTTAATTTACCATGAATAATGAGCCACATATGAATCTTAGATTTAGGAGGGGCATTTGACTTCCAAATAAAATTAAAACAATTGACAGAAACCCCGGAGAAGTTGATAAATTTGTAAAAGGAATTACAAGAGTATTTCTTGCTCTTATCCCATTCCCAACAAATAATGTCATTATTATTGTCAATGTTATAGAGATTAAGTTTAGCATAAAGCAAGAAAAGCTGTCTAAGGGTATGGCCAACTAAAATACAATTAAAATTGAAAATCCAAGGAGGGTCTCTCTCAGAGTTGAAACCATCAGAAATAAATGCAAATTTAAAGTTACAAATATCATATAAATCCTTGAATTCATACTTGAAAGGAGTAGAAGAAATCCAGCAATCATGCCAAAAAGATGTATTATTACCAGAATGAACAATTATATTAATACCTAATTTGAAAATATCACTACATTTTAAAATAGATTTCCAAAAATGAGAAATATAACTAGAACTAGAAGGACTAATATGATAGAGATTATAACTACCATTGTAATAATATTTAGATATAATCTCCTTCCAAATGGCATTATCACTAGTATCTCTAAATTTCCATAACCATTTACCAAGAAGAGACAGATTCATATTATGTAAATTAATGACTCCTAGACCACCCTCTTTTTTAGATTTACAAACAGTATCCCAATTAACTAAACATTTAATGCTACTGTTAGGATTAACTCCACTCCAAAGCAAATCCCTTCTAATTTTATCTATCTTATCTATCACCCAATCAGGAAAAAAGTGCATAGACATCCAATAAATAGGGAGCGCTGATAAGACAGAATTAATCAATACCAGCCTACCAGCTCTAGATAAGAATCTCACATTCCAATTATTAAACCTATTTTTAATTTTATCTATAATAATTAACCAATCATCATGTTTAAGTTTCGAGGGTCTGATTACAAAACCAAGATAGTCAAAAGGAAAACTCATAGTTTTACAATTCAAAGTTTTAGCAACTAAATTTTCAACATTATCAAAATCATTTAAAATTAAAACAGAACTTTTGTCAAAATTAATTTTTAAACCAGATAAAAGTTCAAAACTATAAAGAATAAATTTAAGAGCAATAATATGCTTAGGTAGATGAGAGTAAAAGAGCAAAGTATCATCAGCAAACTGAAGGACAGAAAGACTAAGACTAGAAATATCATTACCAATAACACCCAAAAGATTATTGTTAACAGCATTCTTAATAATCTTAGAAAAAACATCAGCCGCTAAATTGAACAGAAGGGGCGATAATGGATCCCCTTGCCTTAATCCTCTCTTAGATTGAATTTTATTACCTAAGACACCATTGACCATAATACTCGAATTGCCCGTTTTAAGCAAGATATTAATCCAATTAATCCACGTATTACTAAAGCCTCTGGCATGGAAAATATCAATAAGAAAATTCCAATCAACCGAGTCAAAGGCTTTAGCAAAATCTAACTTTAAAATAGCACATGTTATATTATTCTTACAACAAAAATTAATGTATTCTTGAACAGCAGCTACACTATCAGTAATATTCCTACCTTTAATGAAGGCTGATTGAGAGCAGTCAATAAGATCATTCATTTTTAAACTAAGTCTATTGGCTAAAACTTTAGAAATAATTTTAACAGAGCAATTAATCAAAGAAATGGGTCTAAAATCTTTTAAACTATTAGCACCAACTTTTTTATGCAATAAAATAACATTAGCAAAATTAAAACGACCTAATTGGAGCTTACCATTATAAAATTCATTAAACATACAAATAAGGTCTGCTTTTAAAACCTCCCAAAAAGATTGATAAAAGGAAATAGGAAAACCATCTGGGCCCGGAGATTTATCCCTAGGTAAATCAAAGATGGCTTTACGGATTTCCTCTTCAGAAAAAGGAAAATCTAAATCTGAAAGATTGGTGTTAGAGTCTGATGGATAAAGATCATTCCATCTTACGCTAACTCTATGCTTGATATTGGTACCAAAAATGTCTTTGTAGTATTCAGTAAAAGCGTTGTTAAGATCACGTTGATCAACTAATTCCACGTTATTAACTAAAATGGATTTAATAGTATTACTACACTTTCTACTATTAGCTAAATTGTGAAAAAATTTGGTGTTATTATCACCTTCATTGATCCATTGAAAATTAGATCTCTGTTTCCACATAACTTCCTCTTTTTCAAGAATAGAGTAAAGTTCATCTTTTAAGTTATTAAGAACATTTCTTTCACCTAAATTTAATTGTCTAGTTTCTTCAATCTTATTAAGTTTGAGCAATTCTTTAAGAATATTATCTTTTTTAATTTTAATATTACCAAAAACAATTTTATTCCAGTTTTTAAGAAAAATCCTAAGCTTTCTTAGCTTAAGCACAAAAGCTTTGGCAGAGTTGCCACAATACTTAAGACTATAAAAACTCAAAGCATACCATTTATTAATGACTAAATTTAAAAAACCTGGTTCAAGAAACCACATTTTTTCAAATTTAAAAGTTCTAATCAAAAATCTATGACTATTACAAGAAAGAATAATGGGACAATGATCTGAGAGGGTGTGAGGTAAACCTGACACACTACAGATAGGAAATTTGTCCTCAATTTCATCACTAACAAAAAACCTATCTAAAAGAGCAAAAGATGGAGACTCTCTATTATTGCTCCAGGTAAAAGCTCTATTGGATAGAGGAATTTCGATCAAATTACAATGAATAATAAATTGATCGAATTCCTCCATGGCCGAATATTCACCTTCTCGGGGAGAGCGCTCCCCAATAAAGCGAGTCACATTAAAATCACCCCCCAAAATCCAAGGACCAGGGGCAAAAGACCTAAACTCAAGACATTCATTCCAGAGAATCCACCTATCAATTTTAGAGTTAGGGCCATAAACATTAGAAATATTTAAAAAAGAATTATCGGAAAGATTAAGTAAAATGATGTGTAATGAGTGCTGCTTCTGAATACACTGAAGTAAATTAAAGAGATTATCTCTCCAACCAATCATTAAGCCTCCAGAAGAACCCACAGAAGGAAGATAAACCCAATTACTAAAATGAAAACCTCCTAATCTTCTAAAAAAACGAAAATCAGGACACTCAATTTTAGTTTCTTGAAGAAGAGCAATGTCAATAGAAAGGTCTTTAAAAAATATTCTAACTTTATCACATTTGTTAAGGTCGTTCAAGCCTCTTATATTCCAACTAATGACTCTCATAAACCCAAAGATCTAGCCCTCTCAAGTTCTTTACTTCTAATAAACTCACGATCTAGCTCCAAATCAGTAAAAATAAAAGCAGATCTACTGGCTAACTGACTGAAATCAGAAGCAGTTAAGTCACCCAAAGCATAAGACGAATAAAAGCTAGCCGAATCAAAATGCATACCTGAGCCTGAATCCGAACCACCGCTCACGGTGTTCGAACCAGGACACTTACCCGAAGGCCGAAAGCAACTATCTCGAATCCTGACGCTACGGTGAACCAACCCACTCGAAGCTGCAACCTTTCTTCGTCTACCTCTCCTCGAAAATGAAGAAGAAGTTAAAGCATGAGCACCACCGGTCTCACTAAAATGACCAAACGTAGCACAACCAGCAACATTAACCAAATCACCAGAATCATTCATAATAGTGGGACCCTTAAAATCCACTATCATGTTCAAAGCTTCATCCAAATGAACCACAGAGGTAGAAACTGAGATATCTCCAGCATTACAAGGCAAATGATCCAAATTGCCACCGATACAACAATCCACCAAGTTATTGACTTTAACAGAAGAAGAAATCTCTCCATGCAAAAACTCGTTATCCATATCACAATCAACCTGAACAGGTGACTCAAGTGCACCATGCACACCATGAATATCAAACCTTCCTGCCATGAGCTCATTAAAATTCAAGTGGTTCTCAAGATCCGATGCCAAATCAACAACTATGAGCGAAACATCATTAAGGCACCAATCAAACTCAGCTTGCTTCAACGAAACAACAACATTAATATCAGATAACTCAGTTGACAGAGATGATAAAACACCCTTAAAAGCATCTTCTGACCAGAAATTTAAAACAGAGGAATCCAAGTTAAACCCAAAACCTTTAGGTAAATTGAAGACCAAGTCGACCTGTCTACTATCAGAAACATCAAAATGAAGGCAACTATCGACAACCATGGGAGAATTTAAGTCATATTCAGGAAAGAAGGTAACTGAACAAACACCTTCATCTTGAATAGAGGGACGAACAGGAGACTGCACAAAATCCAAACTCTCAAAAACAAAGGAGGGAGGATCGCTGACCTCTTTCAAAAACGAACACTCAAAAACAAAATCAGAGTCAAGGCATTCGAAACTGTTAGAGATAGGGATCTGAAAAGAATCCAAGTTACAAAGGCTACGCGAACCAATCGAATGCTTTGGACAGATATAGTCATTATCTGATATAGGTTGGAAAACCCCAGAAACTAACGCGGTCTCACAATGAACTACATCAGGATCTAACAGAATTGGATCAACAAAAATGGATTCTTCACTTCTGAAAGTATCAAGAAGAGCATATTGATCATCAGACAAGAAAATAGGAGGAGCTGGAATATCAACATCATGCAGAGAGACATCAGAAAAATGCTGAAAACCTTTATCTGTGTTTGGCAAATTAACATTGTTGAAATGAAGTAAAAGATCATCAAGAAGCTTTAAACCTTCTGAACGCTTGATCATAAGATTGTTTATTAGGATCCCCCTCAAGTAAATAAAATTCAAAACAAACTTAAACCCATGCTCTGCTAAAATGACTGGAGAACAGGAAGATACATAATCGGTTTTTCCAAAATACTTTTCAGGGTCGCCAAATCTTGCCCTATAACCAATGCCAATATTTGGGGCATTAACAGCATTGAAATGTAAGTGCAACTCTTCCAAGAAGTTAAAACAATCAAAACGAAGATGCCATAAATGATCGAACAGAAACGCCTTCAACAGCATAATCTTTAACACAAAATTAAAACCATTCTCGACCAAAAACTCAGATGAAATTGAAGAAGAATGACCAGAAGAACAGTTAAAGCTCTTGTGTCCAAAAAAGCCGCACCGGAAACATCTGATGGGATCTCGGCATTGAGATGCAAAGTGATTACTATCGCCGCATCTAAAGCAATAAGATTTGGAAGAGCGAGAGTCGATCCATCTTTTATTCAAAAATTGAGGTTTCCGATCACGAAAAGAAGAAGAGGGCGGACGGTCTCTGACCACTTGAGCGAAAGAACGATGCTGAAGAGAATCTGATTCAAAAGCTAAGGCATAATCTTGCAACTGAGGACGATCAAAAGGAGAAAGAAGGAAGGATTGAGAACGAGAACGAAAAACTGACGCCATTGATTTCTTTAATCCCAAATGTTAACTAATTTAATATGGAATAAGTTAAAAAAATGAATTATAAGATGATGTTAACTTAATAAGTTGAAAAAATTAATTGCGATAAAAAGAAAATTTTATTTATATAAATTTGAGATATATAAAAAAAGAGGAATTTTTTTTACTTAAGTAAAATTATGAATATGTTTGAGTAAATGAAATGAACAAATGAAGTGAATCATTGAATTAACAATAACTTAAGATATGAAGAAAAAATAAATAAACATGAGTTATATTATATATAATGTTTATAATAAACTTAAATGGATTATAAATGATATGAATATTGAAAATAATATACTGAGTTGTGATAAAATAAAATTTAATTTAAATAAGGTTAAATGAAGTGATTTTTTAAAATGGCTCAGAAAATAAATTTGTATGAAATATGTTAAACAAAAGGTGAAAAAATTGGAATTTAACGAATTGAATTTGAGTAAACTGAAAATAAATGAAATATACGTGAATAATTTGAAGTAAACCAATTAAATGTTAATAAAAAAAGTTGGACGTAAATACGGAAAGAAGCGTATAAACTAATTATGGACATTGGATAATGTAAATTCATGTAGTTATGTTAATTGGATGAATATTAATTATTGAATGGTTTCTTTTGTTGTAAACCGTTGTTTTAACTATTTTTATTGCTTATGATTGTTGTATGTCGTGTATTGGTGCTAATGCTAATAACTTGGTTTCAAACTTTATGTATATAGTCATACATGCTTCTATATCTTTTATATGTAGCTAATATTCTAATTTGAGTTGAGGTAGTTATATACAAAGACTGTTTGGATGTATAAGTGGATTTTATATGCTTTTGCTTGCTTAATATAAGCGAACTGGATCGTATTAATAATAATAAGGTATGTATCTTGAATTACATACCGCTTTTATATTTTTCCCCTACGGGATGCCTCACCATTGAGGTAAGATGTATATTTGATATATATTTGGGATATATATTATATTGTAAAGAATTTTCTGTCGAGCCATGCAAAGGAGACACTGCCAAAATTTTCCCTAAATCTGGGTGTTAGAAAAATTTTATGGTTTTAAAAATTTTATAACTTGTTTTTATATATAAGTTATAATTTTCGTAAAACCGACATCAAAGTGGCATGGCGATAGCGTAGTAATGGTTTTATAAGTAAGATTTTAACTTTAATAAGTTGATTGTTTTGAATAAAATATATCAAGTGTTAAATTCTCTACGTAGTCCCTTTTTGAGGACGAAAAGTTTTGAGGCGGGAGAATGTGACATCCCGTATTTTTAACTATTTTAGATTATAGAATTCAATGTGATTATTGAATAAAAATGGGTAGAAATAAAAATTTAACTGTTTATAATTGTAGTTTATTGAATATATTAAAATTTTGAGATATACAATTCCGAAGATTTTAGCGATAACAAATATTGACACGAAATTCTATATATTGAACGTATTTATAATCAATAATTGGAATTGAATAATGAATATTGAATTACTTTAAAATGGCAGTAGTTTTTAATATTATTTGAGTTCGTTTTAAAACTAAATTTTATAAGTTAAATAACTTATATTGAAATATGGTAATTTATTAAATTATTTAAAATTTAATATTGGAACTATTAAATAACTGAATCTTGATTTAATGTGAGTGAAATTGACATCGAAAATTTATTTAAATTTTATTTAAATATGAATGACGATTATTAACATTTAAAATTGGATTTAAAAGTGAATAATAAAAAACTAGAAATTTTATATTATAATTAACAAGTAAAAATAGCCATTTTGGCCACTGTCTTAAATTTTGACGAAACCAGTTTCATAGGATCTGTAATAGTGAATTATTTTAGGATTTAAAGTTTTGTAACGATCAGATTTGTAGTTTGACCATGCGAGCATGAAACGCGTAGAAATTAATTTAAGGAATACGATTAAAATTAGTTGATTTTGAAAAGCTATCTTCCGAATGCGATCGAATTAGGCTTCGAAACTTGTTCATTGTGTTCGGAATGGGGGTAAAATATTATGTACGCCAGGCAGCACACCTCGTTTGGAGCTCGAGAAATTTCGGACGTCGCAAGCTAGATATTTTCTAATATAATAATATATATTTTCTATCTTCCAAACGTCGTATGCTCAGCCTCTTCATTTTTGTCAGCCCGTACTTCTCTCCCTCATTTCCTTTTTTGTTCGATATAAAAAACAAAACTACGCGCTGTTGTTGCGATGGCGATGGGGAAGCGGAGCGAGTGATGGCGATGGGGAAACGAGCGGCGCGATAGCAGAGAGGGAGGCGGACTATGGCGTCCATCGATTTATTGTTTGGGTCTCGTATCTCGGGTGGTCTAGGGAGGAAGGAGATGCTGGTGGGTTCATCGCGTGAATCTAGACCAGGAAGAATAGGTATCAAGTTTTCTTTTTTTTTTTATTTTAGTTAAGTTCCGTGAGTTTTAATTTAACAATGTCATTATACTAATTAAATCGTAACTTTCTTGTATGAGGTCCGTTATGAATGAAACGAATCATGTTGGAATCGTATCAACAAAGGCTTGATCGAATAGGTATTTATTTGAAGCTGGAAATATTTCTAGTTTCAAATAAAAGGTGAGTGTTTTATAACACTCACGAAGTACTGAAATAATTTTTATGTTAGTTAAATTTTGTTATCTGGGTTTTTAACCCAATTGGACCCAACGGAAACAAACAAGATGGTTCAGAACTTAACCAGAAAAGCTAAGACAAGGAATTAACAGGGCCAAGCTATATGATTAAAGCAACTGAAAGGGAGTGCAGATTAAGGATCTTAAGGCTAAATTAACACTAGGGAGGGTGCATAGTGTTTAATGGATTTTAAGACTTATATGAACTAATTTAAAAATTATGATATAAACTAATGCAGAACTTAATTACAGAACAATCACAGAATCAAACATAGATGCAGAAAGGAAATAAAAAGCAGTAAAAGTAAAGAACACATCGGATTTTATACTGGTTCTGAGTTACCCTACATCCAATCCTGTACCAAGGAAAACACCTCATACATATATTTATTATACCAATATCGAGATTACAATCCTTAATTTCTAAAGGCCTTAAGGTACCCTTCTGTCCACGAGTCCAGGGAAACTCTCTTGATTTACGGGACACAAGATCACCCAATTGATTTTCAGGCACAACCACACCTTATAGAGAGACTCGATAAACTTTTGATTAAAAATTGATCCTATAACTCTGAAAAGCACTTTATCTTTGAGAGAGGGTAGAGAATCAAACAAGAATGAGATTCTAATTTGATTCACTTGAGAATTCAGCAGAATTTTTGCACGATCTTAAAAATATGAAAATTTTAGAATATGAATTTGTGGAGAAGAAGGAGTGAAGAAAATAAGAAAGTAGTTAGCTAAAAAATTCATTTGTGAAGTCTATTTATAGAACACAACGGTCATAACCATTCGTGAAGAGATTTAAACGAATGGACACTTCTTTTGAAAATTGAAACTTTTGAATTCAACGGCCACCATGTCCACATAGGGTATCCCATGATGTCGACATCACTATATTAAAAACAATGTAAAATTTGTTTTGAAAATGGTATTGAAAGGAAAACAAGATAAAATGATTCTGGAGTAAAAACGAAGTTTAAAACAAGAGTTATTTAAAAACAAAGAATATTTTAAGACTAAAACATCTTTTTGAAAATCATTTGAAAGGGTAATTTTTAAAGCTAAAACATTTTGGAAAGAAATTTTGAAAATCATTTCGAAAAGCATTGTGAAGTAGTTTTGCAAGCTTCTTCCTGCAGAATATCTCATCACATCAGGACTCGAGAACTTGTATAAAACCAGGATGTTCGTGGGTTTGTAAGCCACTTGTGATAGGTTTGTAAGTTACTTGTCGTGGGTTTGCTAGCTACTAAGAAGGTAGAAATGGGTTCCATCCCAAATGAAATTTGGAATGAATATTTCCATACTATTATGAAGTTTTAACGAAAACTAGACTCATATCTAGAAATCTTGATCTTGATACTCTAGAGTCTTCAATCTTATATCTTCATTCTGGATCTTGAGTCTTGAGTCTTTATACTGATCAGTCTTCAATAATCAATACTTTCATATATATATATATATATATATATATATATATCCTGCATATACATATCTATCTAGACAATAGTTTTAGTATATATTTTATAGTAAGATAAGTTAAAAGGTTATTGTCATCAAAACCAACATCTCAGTTCCTAACAATTTCCCCCTTTTTGATGATGACAACCTATATTTATAAAATATATTTACCATACCATAACTCCTATCATAACTCCCCTAACCTCAATCATAACTCAACTCCCCCTTACTCTAAGCCAACTACTATTTTATAACTTCTCCCACTTTGTTATCGACAAAAACTTCTTACTAATAAATTCCCTGAACTTGATATAAGATAACCAACCATAATAGAGTAATCCATATATAAGTGTAATAAGTGCTAAGTGTGGTCATAAGTGTAATTCAGAAGCAAATCAGTCATCATCCAATCATATTTATATTAATTATTCAATCAATCATATATACAAACCATACCAAATGTCTTAAATAAGTCAAGTCAATCAAGTTTAAAACACACCAATCAAATCAAATAAATAACATGCAGAATGACTAGACATTCCTTGGTACTTCCACCCATCCATCTTCTCCAAAGATAGGGTCCTCTTTGATGGCATCCCACTCTCCTTTACATTGTCGAGAGTGACTGGTGGATTTCCTTCGAGATCATCCTTGTTAAGGGCTGAGATCATCCAACAAAGGGCGTCAAAATGTCTCTCTTGCTCCTTGATCATCTGCATTTGACTCAATTCTAAGTGATGTTGATTGCGAAGTATGAACATAAGGATATTTTTAAAGGAAGTTAGAGTTTTCTCAAGATTATCACTTAGATTCTTAATCGGAGAAGCCATATTCCAAGAAACAGGAAGAAACATGAAAGGTAGTGATCAGAAATGAAGTTTTATGATTTATTTTGGAAGAAATAGGTATAAATAGGGGTAGAAAGTTGATTAGAATGAGTAGACATAAGTTAGTTACATGAAATTAAAATTTGAAAGTGCAACTACTTTCTACCCGTTGCATGTCGACATGGGGGATGGGGTATGTCGACATGCCTCTGCCTAAAGTGACAATTTGCTTTGTTTTGAATACTATGAACAAATCTATGCAACTAAAATTTGTATAATATAAAAACAAGCAATTGCAGAGACAAGTGTAGTTGAATAACAGGAAGTAAAAGATGTCATAACGATTTTAATCAACATTACATGAAATAATATAATATTAACTAAAATACATAGACAAAACTTGAAACAAACAGATAACATGAACTACAACTAATTAAATGAACATGAAGAAGATGATAGTCCAAGCTTTCTACTAATTTTTTCGAAGAACTTATCGATTTTGGTGGAAATCTTATCCTATTTCTTACTCATTGATCTTTTAAGTGTTTTTTATTTTCCACTATAATTCTTTGATTATTGAGAATGGCCTTATTGGAAGGATTAGTGGGATTGGTAGGATATTCAATACTCTCTAAGGAAGTTTCTTGATCTTCCTCTTCCTCCTCTTCAATTTCCATTCCTTTCTCTTCCTCCTCCTCCTCCTCCTCCTCCTCCTCTTCTTTTTCCATTTCTTCCATCTCTTCATGAGCAAGCCTTTCTTTCTTTTCCGTAAGTGTTTCATATGGTTGAAACACTAATGGAATTTGCATAAGCGAAATGTTTCCATGGTTAAACACTTTCCTAGTTATAAATTCTTCCCTTTTGAAATCAACTCCAAAGTAATTAAAAATCTGAGTGAGATGAATTCCATGATATAATTTATTTTCATCCATAGTAAAATTCATGGTCCTTAGCTCATCCAAATTAACTTGAGCCTAATTAACATCATAATTTTCAAAAATTTCAAAAAGGGCTTTGCAAACTTTCAAAGTCAGGTTGTTGTAGTTTCCCGATTTTGGTATAAGAGTGTGTTGAATAAAAAGGTTAACAATTCTTGCTTTTTGACGAAATAACGATTTTTGAATTCGAAATTGTCATCCACTTCAAAGATGTGATGAAATGTCTCTCGATCATTTTCGTTTATTTGAAATTCTAAGAGATTCATTCCGGTATATTTGCATTCCAAAATACTTTCCAAAATTTCGCAATCCAAAACTATTTGTGTTACTTTAATGCTACAACAAATTTGTCCATCTTACCCCATCATAAAAACCATGATTCAAATTTGCATAAAACATCTTAACAAGATTTGGATAACATACAAAATCATTTTGTTTGTTATCCACTACACTATGAATAGAACATTGTTGGAAAAGATTTTCAATTTCATAAGAAGGAAAATCTTCAAAATAGAAAATTTCCCCGTATGAATTTTACTGAAGTTTACATAGTTTATGTAAGCTTTGATAGCTTCCGGGTCATTAGAAAGAAAGTTTTTGATAGCTTTTGGAAGCCTAATGGTGTTAGGAGTGCTTGGAGAGGCCATTGAAGAAGTTTGAGCGGAGTAGAAGTTAATGAAGATAAATTTGAAATTTGAAATAAAAATGAAAAGTGATGATAAGGAGAGTGAATTAAATAGAGATTCTATAGATATGTTCTCTGGTCAACAGGCATCTTTCCAGAGCATTGAAGTTAGTGAAAAGGTGGTGCGAAATTCAAAAGTTTGAATTCAAATTTCGAAATCAAATTTTGAGGAGCAAGTCGACATGGGGTATCCGGGTATGTCGACATGTGCTATTGAATCAAAGGACAAGTTTCTATTCCTAATTTGTAATAAACGTATATATTATATCTTATATTCTACTTATATAATGTATGTGATAACATTAAATATAATTATACTTAAATATTAATAATTTAATATTTAAAATATTATTATTTTTGAATTTAAAATTCAAATTTCAAGGGATAAATTTGAATTTAAAATTCAAGGAATTTTTTTCAAAAAAATCAAGCAAACAAACAAGCATCCATTCAAACAAGAAAAAATAAAAATAATGTAAATGCGTACTTATTTTTAGATGCATACTCCCATTGTCGTCTAATACATGAATAGCAGTGAAACACAGATTTGAATTACCCGTCTTCTTTTCATCTTCACTGGATGATGAGTCTGAGTCATCAAGAGTTGCTGTGTATGCTTTCTTTCTTTTCCTTGACGAATCATTTTTTGAAGGAAACGGCTATTTATCTTGATACAGACAATCTTTCCTATGATGCCCAACTTTATTGCAATTATAGCATCTATCATTGTTAATATTCTTCATATTATTTTTGGAATTCCTTTGATCATTTCTTTTGTAATTACTCATTTTTCTATATTTTAGGAATTTTCGAAAGTTTCTTGTCATGAAAGCGATCTCCTCATCACCGTCTAGTTCCAAATCTTTAGTTGTTGCATTGAATGCTAATGACTTCTTTTATGTAGCTTTGTTTTCTCTTCTTACTTGCGGTGGAACTTCATAAGACATCAGATTCCTAACCAATTCTTCTATTTCATTAAACTGATATCATTTGCTTCTTCGACTGCAAGTGTTTTTTGATCCCATTCTGGAGTGAGTGAATTTAGAATTTTTCTGACTTGGTTTTCCTCCGAAAAGCTTTTTCCCAGTGCAATTAGTGAATGAACAATATCTTGAAATCGACAATACATGTTGGAAATGGACTCATTTGCATGCATTTTAAATAATTGAAACTAATTAGTTAATATGGAAATTTTAGTTTGTTTAACTTTGCTTGTTCCTTCATGAGCAACTTGCAAAGTTTTTCAGATTTCAAATGCAGACTTACATACAGACACTCTATTAAACTCATTCCTATCTAATGAAAAAAATAATATATTCATGGCCTTTGAGTTATTTTGTGCAACACCCTTTTGCTCAGCAGTCCATTGGGCAAAGTCGGTAGTTGGTTCAATATACTCAGTTTTTGTGATATTTCAAGTGCGTAATCCTACTGATTATAAATAAATTTTCATTCTACAAGCCCAATATGCATAATTACTGCCCTTGAAAAATAGTGGTCTGATAGTTGATTGACTTCTACAAATGAACTAGTGTTTAATGCTAATAGAACTAGTGCCAGAGTTGACATTACCAGTGTTGGTAGCCACTATTTTTTTTTCAAGTTTCAGATTATGAAAACTATGGAAGCAATGCTCTGATACCAATTGAAAGGGAGTGTGGATTAAGGATCTTAAGGCTAATTTAACACCAGAGGGGGGGAGGGGTGAATGGTGTTTAAAGGATTCTAAGACTTATATGAACTAATTTAAAAATTATGATACAAACTAATGTAGAACTTAATTACAGAACAATCACAGAATCAAACATAGATGCAGAAAGTAAATAAAAAGCAGTAAAGGGAAAGAACACACCGGATTTTATATTGTTTCGGAGTTACCCTACATCTAGTCATGTACTAAGGAAAACACCTTACACGGATTTTTATTATACCAATGTCGAGATTACAATCCTAAATTTCTAAAGGCCTTGAGGTACCCTTCTGTGATATGAGTCCGGGGAAAACTCTCTTGATTTACAGGACACGAGATCACCCAATTGATTTCCAGGCATAACCACACCTTATAGTGAGACTCGATAAAATTTTGATTAAAAATTGATCCTATAACTCTGAATAGCAGTTTGATCTTCGAGAGAGAGCAGAGAATCAAACAAGAATGAGATTCTAATTTGATTCACTTGAGAATTCGATAGAATTTCGGCACGATCTTTAAAATATGAAAATTTTAGAATATGGATTTGCGGAGAAGGAGTGAAGAAAATAAGAAAATAGTTAGTTAAAAAATTCGTTTGTGAAGGCTATTTAGAAAATACCAACAGTCATAACCCATCGTGAAGGATTTAAATGAATAGAACTTCTTGAAAATTGAAACTTTTGTATTCAATGGCCACCGTGTCGACATGGGGTACCACAAGATGTTCACATCCCTATGTTAAAAACAATGTAAAATTTGTTTTGAAAATGGTATTGAAAGGAAAACAAGATAAAATGATTCTGGAGTAAAAACGAAGTTTAAAACAAGATTTTATTTGAAAAAAAAGAATAGTTTAAGGCTAAAGCATCCTTTTGAAAATAATTTCAAAAGATAATTTTTAAAGCTAAAACATTTTGAAAAACAGTTTTGAAAATCATTTTGAAAAACCATTTTGAAGTAGTTTTGTAAGCTTCTTCCTACAGAATATCTCATCACATCAGGACTCGAGAACTTGTACAAAAGCAGGATGTTCATGGGTTTGTAAGCCACTTGTCGTAGGTTTGTAAGCTACTTGTCTGGGTTTGTAAGCCACAAAGAAGGTAGAAATGGGTTCCATCCTAAATGAAATTTGGAATGAAGATTTCCGTGTGATTATGAAGTTTCAACAAAAATTAGACACATATATTGAAATCTTGATCTTGATAATCTAGAGTCTTCAAGCTTAATATCTTCATTATGAATGTTGAGTCTTGAGTCTTTATACTGATCAATCTTCAGTAATCAATACCTACATACATACATATATATATATATATATATATATATATATATATCCTGCATATACATATCTATCTAGAAAATAGTGTGAGTATATATTTTATAATGAGACAAGTTAAAAGGTTGTTGTCATCAAAACCAACATTTTAGTTCCTAACAGCAATGACTGGGATCAACGAAACCAAGAGATCAGCATTCTTTCTGTCTAGTCTATAGCTGAACGTAAACAGCTAATGAATTGCCATCAAAATGAAACAACTACGATAATGGGCTATGGGAACATCTCCAATTACAAACGCCAGAAAAATCATAAGTGGTTGGATCATCAGCAACCCAAGCCTCTCCTAAAACTTTCAAACAAGATGGCTAAGGAATACTACGAAAAGAAACAAGACATTGGCTCGCAAACGAGCCAAGTCTATGGGTCGCTGGTGACCCATGGTTCTACCTCGTTTTGCAAGCCAAATCCTTAATGGGTCATTCCCTACCAACCTACGAGGAGATGATGAAGTGGCTTGTCCTAGGAGCTCTCTGATCCATATAAATACCATCCTGTCTGGAACATAAAAAGGATTCTTCCAGACTGATTGCTGAAGCTCTACTGGAATTATTCTTCATTCCCTCCCTCCCTTACAAAAATCTCTAAAGGAATACACCGTGATTCTCTAGTGGATTGCAACTCTGGAGATTCAATCTAGCTAGAAAATAATCAAAGCCTTGTAATCAAACATCTCTGTAACAACAATCAGTCTGTAATAAAACTATAAAGTGGATGTAGACTTCGTTAGCAACCGATCTACTATAAAAATTCTCTGTCTACTTTCTTTTACTGTTCTTTCTTTATATCTATGAACCATGATATTGCTCTGTCAGAATAGGGCTGGTTCTTTCAAACTCAAATCAAGGTGTTGGTCCATTTTATGGGCCAATATTCTGGTGCAATCACTGAGAACCCAACTCAGGCTTAGATCCAGCCATCTACTTTGGATCAAATAGGTTCAAAAGTTAGATTCTCAATCTCTGCTTAGAAGGTTTGCTATTGAGAACAGAAGAACCAACCAAGAAGCATCAGAGAAAAAGTGAGGCAAACACATGCAAAGGTGATGGAGAACATCAACACGAGATAGTAGACGCGATCTAAAAGGCAAAACTCAAAAATCACTTAATACATGGGTCGCTAGGAATCCATGCACTATTGGTCGCTAGCGATCCATACCTTTTCACCGTACCACCATAAACCGTAAAAGACAAAGTACTAAAATCAGTTAAGTACATGGGTCGCTAGTGATCCATGTACTATTTTGCCCGGTCGCCACAAAGTCCGAAATCACTTAAGTACATGGATCACGAGCGATCCATGTACTATGGATCGCCAGCGATCCATACTATTTTGCTAGGTCGACATAAAGTCTGAAATCACTTAAGTACATGGATTTCTAGCGATCAAATGGATCATGTATTGCCAGCGATCCATACTATTTTTCCATTTCGCTATCGAGCCAGAAGCTATGCACCCCCAAACCCCTAATGGGTGGAGCACCACATTGCGCCGTCTAGATCGTTCGAAGGGGATACAATCGAAAGGAAGCAATAGGCGGAGCTACAAGAATCATGACAGAAGAAAACATTAACACTCCACCTACTGCAAAAGCACTGGCGAAAACCTGACTTAAGAGAGAATACACCATAGAAGGAAATAATGATGACTCTCTCCGGCTCTAAAAGTGAGAAACAATTTGGGGAAGATAAATTGGATGAAAATGCCAATATGCAAAACTTTAGAAGGAGCTCTAAAACCTGTGCCGTAGCACGGTGTCAAATAATGGACGAGGAACTGCTACTCAGACCTGTCATAGCACAATGCCAAACAATGGAAGAGGAACTGCTACTTACATGGTATTCCTAGAGACTGGGACTAGAGGGCCAAGAAGATATGATACAAACGAGATCAATTACAATGCCAAGCTCCTGTGGTATATTTCTACCACTCTCAACTGACCAGCTTCCAATCCCATCATGGAGCTCACATCGTCGAATCACGAATAGTCATCGTCGAAAATCATTAAAAATCATCAAAATGGTTGTTGAAAAACTCAGTTCAAGGTTGACTCGAAGTCGAACTCGGGTATTCGACTATTTGACTCGAAGCAGATTCTGGAAGTCCCGACTCGAAGTCAAACTCGGGTAATCACCCATTTGAATCGAAGTTAACCTAGGAAATTCTAGTTCATAGCTTGACTCAGGTAAAACTAAGATTTTATCCAAGAAAATAGGCAAATGTCTCCAAGCAACGTTGGTCACCAACCCAGCACTTCGAATTCTGTGACTCTAAGCGAACCATGGGCTGAGCCCAAGCAAATGACAAATTTTCTTGAGCCAAATCCAAGTAAACTGCGACCGATTCATTAATGCCAATCCATCTTCTTTTTTCCAAAAATCGAACGTGGGAACTCTGAATACCTTGAAACTTAGGATGTAACCTTTTTGGGGCCTCCTTTATCACCCCAGACTAATCTCACCTTGTTTCAAAATTGTTGAGATCGTTGCTAATCCATGACCACATCATAGGTGATTTGTTATCCATCGGCATTTCCAATCATTTAAGCGTAAACAATCATGCATATATCATTCTCAAGCATTATAAATAGTCGTAACTTGAAAATGGACCATTCTGACAACGATTAGAGCATCTTCCCTAATCAAAACCTATTCACCGAAGCCATTCAATATGTAGAATATCCAAAGAAGTTTATCATTCCAACTATACCTTTTGTACAATTAATTAGAAATTGCTTTTTTACAGGTATGACTAGCATACGGACGAAGCGAGGGCAACTGATGCAATCTACTGCAAGGCCTACCAGAATCATTAAGGGATGAAACAACCTACCACCTTGGATAAATTCTATAGAAAGGCATACCGGTTCTAAATACTAGAAGTGGTGTAATTAGAAGAAGGAAAACCCAATAGTGTGCCAAAGAACATACAAAATGGTGAAGGAGCTATAGGACCTCAGGGACCTTCTGCCCAAGCAAGGCAACTAAGACCCAATAGAAAAGCACCCCAGCTAACTGATGAAGTCAGATGAAAAGATGATTATTAAATAACACTCTAGATAGCTAGCAACTAAGGAATGGGACAACAACCTAAAGTGATGCCTTCCCATCCGTTCTTTGTCTACTCTCCTTTTTCAAAAGATCCGTAATGGTACATTAGGGGTATTATAGACAACACAGTGAAAGAAATGCTTTTATGCCCTCGATGAGTCAGGTCAATCTCCCTTTTGAGAACTGACGTTGCTGGTGGGTGTCGAGAAGTCTTGTCCAAATGATCGTCGAACAAAAAATCCAACAACTTAGCCAGCAGGGACTGATAAAACTATGTTCCCTCGAGCTAAATCTAAAAATTTCCTCTTGACGTCGATGGATCATTGCTTTAAAACCGCCAGCCATCAGACATACGACCTAAAACTCCTCTTGGAACCGATAAATTATCATTCCAAGGCCGTCAAATCACCGAACATTTGACCATAAAAAACCCTTCGTGAATGTGTAGGTCTTTTACGAACTAAAGCACCGTGGAGGCTAACTAGTAGATCAGTTATCATCTGACCCAACAAAACTTTTGCGAACGTGAAGGTACTTCACGAACTAAAGCATCGTGAAGGCTAACCGGTAGATCAGTGGTATTCTAATCCAAAAAATCCTTTGCGAATGTGAAGGTCCTTTGCGAATTAAAGCGTCGTGAAGGCTAACCGGTAGATCAGTAGTCATCTGAACCAAAAAAAACCTTTGCGAACGTGAAGGTCTTTTACGAACTAAATCGTCGTGAAATCTAACCGGTAGAAGCGGCCATCTGATCCAAAAACCTCTTCACGAACATGAAGGTCTTTCATGAACTAAAGCGTCATGAAGGCTAATCGATACATTAACAGTCATATGATCCAAAAAAACCCTTCACGAATGTGCAGGTCCTTCAAGAACTAAAGCTTCGTGAAGGCTAATTAGTAGATCAGCGGTCTTCTGATCTAAACAACCCTTCGTGAATGTAAAGGACCTTCACAAACTAAAGTGTCATGAAGGCTGATCGGTAGATCAGCAGTCATATGATCCAAAAAGCCTTCGTGAACGTGAAGGCCTTTCATGAACTAAAGCGTCGTGAAGGTTAATCGGTAGATCAACGGTCATTTGATCCAAAAACCCTTCGCGAATGTCAGGGTTTTTTAGGAACCAAATCATCGTGGAGGCTAACTGATATATCCTTGGTCATTTGATCTAAAAAAACTTTCACAAATGTGAAGGTCCTTCATGAACTAAAGCACCATGAAGGCTAATCGGTAGATCAACGGTCTTCTATTCCAAAAAACCCTTCACGAATGTGAAGGTCCTTCACGAACTAGAGCGTCGTGAAGGCTAACAGGTAGATTAACATTCATCTGATCCAAAAAAACTCGTCATGAACGTGAAGGCCAAGGCTAACTGGTAGATCAGCGAACTTCTAATCCAAAAAATCCTTCGTGAATGTGAAGGTCCTTCACGAACTAAAGCATCGTGAAGGCTAACCGGTAGATCAGCGGTCATCTGATCCAAAAAACTCTTAACGAATGTGAAGGTCTTTCACGAACTAAAACTTCGTGAAGGCTAATCGGTAGATTAGCGGTCATCTGATTCAAAATAACTCTTCGCGAACGTGAGGGTCTTTCACGAACTAAAGCGTTGTGAAGGTTAACCATAGATTAGTGGTCATCTGATCCAAAAAACCCATCGTGAATGTGATGGTCATTCACGAACTAAAGCGTCACGAAGGCGAATTGGTAAATCAGCGAAATTTATGTATGATTGATATCCATGAGGGTGAACTGGAAGATCAGCAGTCATTTGATCCAAAGCTTCCCGAAGTCAATGAAGTCATGCTCCGGGGATACAAATCGACAGTCATACTAGTCACCCCGTAAAATTGATGGAATCACTTCCAACGACCAATGAGGAAAAAATTGCTAAATTCTAAAGATTCAAAGTCGCTCAAAGAAACTAACCCAAAACTAAACTGACCTTGTGATCAATCAGAGGCCAACTCAGATCAAGCCAAGATTCGATACCTGGGAAAATCGCGCCCACTGGACCAGAGGAAACCAAACGAGTTATGGAGAGACCATAGATACAGTTCAAGCACCCCAACAACCCTATGGCATGGGTGCACCGCACACAGTTGAATATCCATTTGAAAGGCCGAGACTAATCATATCAGAGTTATGTTAAGTCGATCAAAAATTCTGGCATTCTGACAATCGCGGACTTAAAGACCTAGCTAGTGCGACAAAAGAAATACCATCATAATCCTTGCCCACTTCTTTCCAACTACTATTTTACCGCTCTTATTGGCCAATTTCTATTCCTCTTAGTCTGTATGCCAACTAAAGACCCATTCTCTAAAGGCAATTTAGACAAAGAGCTATGAGTCATGTCGTGCACTCCCATAGGCTCTTTCTTCAATCCATCTTTGTGCGATCAACTATAGATCTCTCCACCATGACATCATAATTCCAGAAACACGGAAGGTCATCTATGCCATGGTTGCCCAAACCAAAAACTACTTAGCTTCTTTAACCAATAAAAAAGTGTTCATGTAAGCAACCTGCTAAGTTGACAGGGTCAAATCGACTTGAAAATCATTGTTTAGCTGCTTGGACCGGTCAAACTACAGATGAGTATGCTCCACTAACTCTCCGAATCGAAGGAAGAGAATCAAATCAAACTGCCAACTCCTCATGTTGATCGAAGACAGGCAACACCGAGGAGTACCAAAAGCCACACATTTCATAAGCCGTGCCAAAACATGCACTCCTCACATTGCGCGAAGATAGGCAACACCGAGGAGTACCAAAAGCCATGCATTTCATAATTCGCGCACTAACTCTCAAAAAACTTGTGCCCCCCACGTTGTACCAAGATAGGTAACACCGGGAATAACTAAAAGCTGTGATCTAATATGCCGCGCACCAAATTTCAAAACACAAACCCCTCATTTTGCCTCAAGATAGGCAACATAGAGGAATACCAAAAGCCGCGTGCTCGTAAACCATGCACTAGGTCTTCAACGCTGCCAGAAGATAGGCAACACCGAGGAACATCGCTGAATAATCACGCTCCTAAAGTATAAACTCCTCACATTGCCCAAAGATAAGCAGCACTAAGGAGCATCAAAACCGGATCGACAGGCCATATCGATCCCAAAAACTGTGGATCTCATAACCGGTGCCAACCTCTTCTATTATTGGGAAAATGGGCACAACTACAACAAAATTGGAGTGCTACAAATCAACAAAAAAGTTTCAACTGACGACACTTAATGATTAAAACTACCCTCAGTTAACCCATGCTACGTGCTCCTCTCAAACACGCAAATATTGAAAACTTACTAGAATATCATAAGAAACTTGGATTACATGCTGAAGTTGCAAAACATCCAAAAGAAGGAAAATCAAGTTGAAACTTACCCAAATTCCAATTTTAATATAAAAATCATCTACACTATAAGTTACCGGTCATTTGAAGTAAACAGCCATGTGAACTGGGGTGCATACACCGGTACATAAATAAAAACAATCGAAAACAATAAGTTCATAAGTTCTATTACTCCAAATAAAAGATTGTTACTCTAAATAAATTTTTTGGCGGCAATCACAAAAATTGGATAAGTGTAAACAAAATAAGCACAAGTGCACGAAACACACATGAATAGACAAATAAGAATACAATCGGAATTTCAATATATTGTTTATAGTTTTATTTTATATAGAGTCAAAGCGTAGGGCCCGTACCCACACAAAACTGGCCAACAAAAAAATACAGACTCCATGATAAAAACTCTAAGCACGGACTCTGTACTTGAACAAACTGACTCAAAAATAACAAAAGCTAGATCGGTCTCCACACAAGCTCCTCGACGTTTCCTTCCATCGCTCCCCTTTTCTCCTTTTGTTTGCAGTTTCTGCATCGTTTCGGGAGTGTTGTCGCTACCGGTAATGCATCAAACTCCTCAATGACAACGTCAATAAGCACCAAACCATTCCAGGTGGACCTATCTTATCGATCCCATTAGTCGCACACTCTCAAAAGTCATGCGTTTTGTAAGCCACACACTCTCAAAAGCGGTGAACTATGTAAGCTGCACATTTTCATGGGCTGCGTAAACATTGCTTGATGTTGCTCTGGCACCAACGATGAACCATTAAAATTTTCTACGTACTAGTGTATTCCCGACAACGCCGAGAAACCTATTATAGGATTGACAGGGATCGACTCCCGCTAGAAAAAAGAACAGACATTGCTTCGATAGTGCCGCAAAGCTCACAAACCAAGAAGTCGGCATACAATTCCGATCTTTGACCAAAGTTAATGTACAAAATGTCAAAATTCAAGACATCCAAGTCACGAATTCCCAAAGATAGGAGGTACGATGTACCTTTGATTGGGGTCATCCAAGGAGCCGCCCAGAACATTAAGTCTCACATCAGTTGTTCAGAATAATCAGTCTTGTGGACTGTGAGGCACATAACACATCAACACTTGGTCAGGATAAAAGTTTGCTCCAACTTGCAATAAAAGGAGGAACTTACCATTCTACAGAGGTAGATGACGACGGAAAGCAATTCTGGAATCAAGTCATCAATGCACCAGCTTCCAAAGACAAAAGCAGGTGCTTGAATGAGGTCTCAAAACCAAACTTGCAAAAAACAAGCTGTTATCCGAAGACAGACAACGGCAAGGAAAGAATTCTCAAAATCAAACCACTAAACCATTGATTTCTGAAGATTGAAACCAATGAATAAGATTGATATACACAATAATTCTATTAGTCCAGCATAATGTGTATGGCCTGAAACAAGCAAGGTTAAGTGTCACGGATTCAAGACAAACACTACTGATGCCTACCGCTCCACAATAAATGTAGGAATGAACATGGTCGTACCAGGGCAATGTGATGACTTGCTCCACGATTTTCGATTTTCTATGAGAATGTGGAAAGGGTCCAACCCAAAAATAAAGGGTTCCGCAAATAGTCGTCAGATCGTAACAAAAACAATGTATAAAGAGGGTTTTGTTAATGGTTTTAGATAGTTATAAAGGGATTTTATAAGTGGGCTTATAGATTTATAACATGGATTTTATAAATAGTTGCATGGATTTATAAAGGGTTTATAAGTTGGAAGTAACTATGGATTGTATAATATGGAATATTAAACAATATAACTAATTTTATAGAATGTAAGTATAATATTAAAGTGGTGAAGTAAATGACACCATGAATTTTTATATTGGTTCGAACTTTCACGTCCTATGTCCAGTCCCAGACTCTTTATGGAGTTTAACAATCAACCCTCTCTTAACCCGAAGGAACAGGTATTACACCACCTGACCAACTAAACAGGACTTCTACCCGCCAGAGCAACCGAACAGAACTTTTACCCGCCCGAGCAACTGAATAGGACTTGAATAATAAAGAGATATCCGACTGATTGTTCTCTTTGAATAGCATGGATTCTTTAGAGTACACCCTTCCTATAATCTTCTCCTTTGCGGTATATCATTTATTTCATGAAGAAAGGAAGTTTATTTGATTAAACAAGAATAAAATTGAATATATAAGTGATCAATAAAGTTGTTGCGCATAGAAAGTCTTTGAATGTAAATAGCAAGAATAAATAGAATTAAGAAAATAGAAAATTGATTATCTTTATATGTTTAATTTCTTTGCTATTTATAGAAATTAAAAGGTTGTATATGTTAATGAAAAGCAACCATATGTTAATGAAAAGCAACCATAAAGAGATATAGAAGCAATCTTTCGAATTAAGAGTTGTTACTATTCATTGAAAAGAAGCACCCTTTCAAAAACTAGCCGTTATGAAGCTTCAGCCGTTTGAATTAAATATTTTAGCCAGATGAATTGAGTAAAATTTAATACAACAAGAAATTAGTGCAAAATAGATACAATTCAGCCGTTTGAATATTGTAGGTCTGCCGGCTGAATGTTCTTATATATTTTTCTACCTATAAAGTATTAGTCAGTGTAAAGGATCATTCAGCCGGCTAAATGTAATGTTTTTGTGCATTTCTTTTGATTTTCCAATACTTCAGTTATGAGTGTACGTGTATACCACTTCGAGGATATTTTAAGATTTATCCACATCTAGACTCAGACTATATACATAACAATACATTGTAGCAACATTCTAGAATCTGGTCTTCATATGTTTTTGAATATCTTCTCCTGCTAACTTGGTTAGTTCATATAATATTTACTTATACAGTTGTCACAATCAAAACATCAAAATTCGAAGTTCTAACATTCTCCCCCCTTTTGATAATGACAACTATGTAAATTTTAAATATATAGATTAATTTTTCTCCCCCTGACTGGATAGTCCACTTATCAATCTTATTCTCCCCTTTTGTCATCGACAAAAAGGAAAACAACTAGTTGATATGAGAAGAAAAAAGGTAGACATTTCACATAGGCCCACATAAGTATTGCATGTAGGCATTGCACACAAAAAAAGGATAATATTGACTTAAGATTATATCACAAACACATAAATGTCACAAAGTTCCAAGAGGTCATGTTAGAAAACAAGATAGAAACATGCCCTAACTGCACAGAATAATCAGTAAACATATTATCAAGAAATAAAACATCATAGGATACAATAAATACAACATAAATTTGTGCTTAAACCGTAGTAGCCAAAAAAGAGTTATGTTTGGATAATTAAAAAAAATTTCAAATCAATCTTCACTACCTTCTTCTTCGTCATCTTCTGCTTCCTCCAAGGATATCCACGTGAACAGTGTCAGATTTTCAAGAATACCAATTGAAGTGGATCCGAAGCAAGACAATTTTTCCCTAAATTTTATTCAAAAAACGTTTATGGCGTTTAGATTTTTGTTTGTCTTAGAAACAGTTTTTTCAACATTAGCTAAACGACGATTGAGTTTACTTTGATTTCTAGATAATGTGACAAGAGCTTGTTTATGAGGCACGTCAATGTTTAGTTCATGAATTTCACCATCTTCTTCTTATTGTTGAGTTTGTTGAGAAGAAGAGGCAATATTTGTGTCTCGAGGTTGTGGAATGCCTTGATTGCGATTGGTGACCCATTCTTGAAAAACTAATAATTTGTTGACTCTTGGGACGCTTAGGAAGATCCATTAGACTAAGGGTTTTGGAGTTAAGCTCATCTACTGTCGTGAAGTTGAAATTAGGAAAAGGAACTCAAAAAGTTTGTATTATCCGCATTATATAAGCTCCATAATGAATATTTTTATAGCTTCTCTTATGATTGACACTAAGCAATTCATCCAATATAATTTTCCCCAGTTAACTCACTGAAAGGAATAAGTAGAATATAGGGCTTGGAAGTCAAGTTTGTAAACCGTTTCATAACTTTCGGTTCGTAGTCGAAGAGAGCGTATAAGCGCGCGATGAATAATTCTAGCTTTGGGATGTAATGCACTTGATTTTAGTTCAGTTAAATCATCAGATAAAAATCTATGTGACATTTCGTCACGTTCATGCATATTAACATCAACCATTGTCTAAGCCATTGGACGGACATCTTAAAATATGCCCTAATCTTTGTAAAGGTAAGTAAATTTTAATGCCACTAATTAAAATCCAAATACAATCGTCTTTGTTTTGAGGATTATGATGTTCTAGATTCATATTATCATTAAAAAGCTTGTTAAATAAAGGATACTTAACATTATTAGCGTCATACCCAATAAGAGAATTGAAACCATGCACTTCCGTTAATTCTCTAATAGCATAGCTATTAAAATTCGAATACTTCATAAAAACTCATTCAAAAGCTTGGAATTCTTCATGCTTTTATATTTTTTATAGCAGTATCGTTGTAGAGCCATGATCTAATTTGGCTCTGTGATGGACCGGTAGATGATTCTCTTGTTCGTTTTGATCTAGATGGCATTTTTGGTTTGAATGAGAAGAGAAATTTGATTTTTAATTCGGTGGATTTAGGATTTTTTTTTTATTTTTAGTTTTAAAGAGTGAATAGATGGGTAGAGGGTGAACGAATGGGTAGTTGATAATAAGTAGGTGTTTTGATTGGATTCTTACTTTGAAAAATATGCCTTTCTGTTTTAAAATACAGAAAATTGTTGAGGCAGTCGATTGAATTTCACTTGGCAGTCGGCAGTATTAGAACCTCTAGTTTATGTTTCAAATATGACAACTGCACAATCATATATATATATATATATATATATATATAGAAATATATGTATGTACTTTATCAAGATTGTAGGTATTTGCTGCAAGAAGACACCATGTTCGAAGATATTAAGAAATAAAGAGAAATGAAGATCTATCGACCATACTATAGTTAGTAAGTTATTGTATTATTAAAGAGTCTTAGATAAAATATTGTAAAGGTCTCCTTGAGTAATATGCATATATGATCACACGCTATTTCATATGCATCGAAATTATGTTGGAAAACTAATTTTAGTACTCGTAGACATCTGAGATAAAACCACAGACGTCTATGACAATTCTCGGGTAAATATTTTTTGAAGTCATAAAGGTCTGAGGTTCTACCATAGACATCTATCATATGTAAAAATTGTCATTTTTGAAAAGAAACTTCTGTTTGAGACAATAAGAAATCACCCTTCATCGGAAGGTTGTAGCCATTAAAATGAATAGTCTTTTCAGATAGCTACAACTCTTTATCTACACCCTTTTGAATCTATAAATACTTCTTTGATTTAGATGTAGAGATTAACAAAACATGAATCAATTGAATATTTTCTCCCTTGATTCCTTAACACTTTCTTGGAATACCGTACTCACATACCCTTAATCTATTATAAACAAAATATAATTTTGCTTAAATCACTTCCTACAACTCAAAGAATTTATATTCACGTACTCAAAGGAGATCATAGGAAGATTTTTACTATCGGTCAAAACCGTGTTATTTGTAACACAAGATTGTAAGAGATATACATTTGTATTAGCATATTCCTCCATACGAAGCGAGGGTAAGCTAGTTGAAGGAAATACCAAAGGGCAGCTCCAGGACTAGACGTAGACAGGAGGTCCGAAATAGTAACTCTAATTTGCATGCTTCTTATACTTTACTACTTATTATATATTGTAGCATTAGCTAATACACTTGCATATTATACATAAGTTAAATAATATATGATCCACAATATTTTCATTTGGTATTAGAGCAAGGCTATTTCAATCTATAGTAACACTTATTTGAAATCATTAAAATGGCAAGTACATTTCAAGAAAGTCAATCAACTTCTCGCCCCCCACTATTTACTGGCTCTAATTATGGTTATTGGTGAACATGCATGTGAATTTTTATGGAAGCAAATGGGTTAGAAATATGACTAGCAACTCAAAACAAATATGAAGTAGCTGACACCGCTATTGGCTCATGGACTGATGTACAAAAAGTTGAGGCATCTAACATTGCCAGAGCTATGAACGTATTATTTTTCTCACTCGATAAAAATGAATTTTCACAAGTCATGCTTTGCACTACTGCTTATGATATATGGCGTACATTACAAATTACCCATTAAGGCACAAACAAAGTTAAGCAAACAAAAATTTATATTCTATAAAATTAATTTTCATCATTTAAAATGAAATCAAATGAATCAACTATTGACATGTATACTAGATTCCAATCTATACAACACGATCTTATGACACTAGGAGTTAAATTCACTGATTTTGATTTAATCACACAAATTTTTAACTCTTTAATAAATAAATGGGAAAGAATAGTTTTAGCTATCGAAGAAACTAATGATCTTTCCCAACTCAAATTCGAAGAGTTATTAGGAAATTTGACGTCGTACGAAGCTAATTTATAGGTAAGAAACAAAATCAAGAAAAGAATAACATCGCATTTCAGGAAAATTATGACAACTCCGACTTGGAAGAAGATGAGATTATTTTCATAGCCAAAAATTACAATAAGTTCATGAGTTCAAAAAGATGACGAAATTTCAAAACAACTGCAACATGAATTCCTCAAATCAAACATCAATGAAATGCTTCGGGTGTGATAAATTTGGCCATATGAAGAAGGACTTTACACTACTCAACAATGATAAAATATAAAAACAAATAAAAAAATTTCAAGAAAAAGAGGAGCATTTCAAGTAAGTTGGGATGACTCCGACTCTTCCTCTTCATCCGATAGCGACAGTGACTCGGAACACACAAATGTTTACTTCATTGCTAGCACAGATGAGGTACGTCCTGAATTAACATATGATGAAATTCTTGAAATTAGTATAGAATAGATGGAAAATATAGGGAATTAAAAAAATATATAAATAAAATGTAGGAAAATTAAATAGAACTGAATTGGAAATTGGATTGTTAAAAGATGAGAAAACTATTTTAGAAGAAGAATTAGAATTAGCACAAAAAGAATGTAAAAAATTATCATCTCAAAATGCTACTCTAACATATGATATAGAGAATAATAGAATAGAGAATTATAAAATTGGAAAAGAAAAGTGTGGATTGAAACAAAATTTAGAATTAGCTAATATAGAAAATTTTGATCTTGGAAATAAATTAGATAAGATTATTAACTATGTTTCAAAATTTAATAAAGGAAAACAAAATCTGGAAAATTTGATAAAAAATTTCAAAACTATTAGGAAATAAATGGGGATTAGGATTTAACTAAAAAAACCATAACTTTTAAGAAATAATTTGGTTCCTAATAATAATCAAGGATCTAAGAAGTATAGTACATTATATATTAATTTTAGAAAAACAAAATTTAAATATGAAAATAAGGGAACAAAAATGATTAAAATATGGATTCCTAAAACAAATAACAAATTGAATAGACAATAAAACAAAAACTCAAGCCTAAGATATAGTTCAGAATGAAAATTACATCTTTGAAGGTCCCAAACACTCATGAGTATGGCTACCTTCTCCTACTTACATATAGGACCCTGATGGAGGAAGCAGGTACCAATTAAGACCTTTTATTATTTTGCCGGTACCCAAAAAAAACAAGGAGAGATGCATATTCAGTAGCGGATGCTCCAAATATATGATGATAAATGCACGCATGCTATCGAATATCATTTACCTGGATGATGGCACTGTCACTTTTGGGGATAATTCCAAAGGATATGTTATAGGGATTAGAAACGTCATCAATGTCGGTATATCTACTTCTCCAATTATTTCAAATGTATTATTAGTTAAACGCTTAAAACATAACTTATTAAGTATAATCAAATATGCGATAAGGGATTTAGAATCGATTTTGAAAAAGATAAACGAATATCTTTGATCAAAATAAAATTTTAATTTTTGAAGGTATCATATCATCGGGCAGTCAAATAGATTTTACAATATTTAACCAACACCAAAGATTATGGCCTATTTTATCCGAAAGACAGTTCGTTTGAACTCGTATCTTCCAGTGGTGCGGATTTTGCTAGATGCAAATTGGATAGAAAAAGTACAAGTAGCACATGTCACTTTGTCTCTCAGTTGTTAGTTTCGTGGTTTACTAAAAAGAAAAATTGTGTTTCTCTTTCAACGTGTGAAGCCGAATATATTTCTACAACCTTAGCTTGCGCTTAAGTTATAAATATGCAACAAACTCTTCAAGACTATGGAAAACTAATAAATAAGTCTCCAATATATTGCAATAATACTAGTTCTATAAATCTATCTAAAAATTTAATTAGTCACCCACGAACAAAACATATCAATATTCATTACCATTTTCAGAGATATAATGTTGAAAAATAAATAATAACTCTTGAATTTGTTAATATCGAAAATCAAATAGGCGATATTTTTACAAAACCATTATGCAAAACAACTTTATCAAGTTAAGACGAGATTTAGGAATTTGTTCGTACAGTGAATTAATTAACTAATTTATAGAAATAATTTTTGTACACTTAAATTTGCAGAAATAGCTTATATAGGCTTTCAGTTGGTTATGTACACTTACATTAAAAATAAATCGCACAAAAATTAAACTAATAACAACCATATAAACCTAACCTCTCCCAGAAAATATATATGGTTAAACTTCTTTCCCTCAACTAACTCTCTAGAAATATTAAAAAGCTATACTATAAATCAGCTTATATTCCTCATCAAAATTTTGTTATCATTGTTCTAATTATTAAAAAAATAATACTCAAAAATATCTTCTGATCACGATTCCACCTGTTCAACTATCGACTATAAATCTCCCTCATCCGAAAGTACTTATGTTTCACCGACTAAATCCAATCCTACATCGATCCATTAAGCCTCTCTAAACATTGCTACATCACCTACATATCGCATTGGTTTTTTGTCTTAAAGAAAAGAAAGCTAAACTTTTAATTGATCTACATTCAACATCTCTCATCGACAAGGTCGGTGAAATATATCATTATCAACAACAAACGATGGGAGTTCAACATTAGATGTATTACAAAGAATGATGTCAAGGATCATCTAAATTTCTTTGAAAAATATATTCTGGCAATTTATGGTCATTCGCCAACAAAACATACATCAAAAATCTCCTCGAATACAAGAAGCTCCTACAAAAGCGTATAACATTACTCCGAGAAATCTATGCAAACTGAGACCATCATACCAAGCTTGGATTGACAACAACCAACTTCCTCTAGTTAAGCTATCGAATGTTATTTGGATTCTGAAATACAAGAAGCTCATGTTGAACCAATGCAAAACAAATCTCTTTGTGATTTGGCACTTAAAACCAAAAAATAATCATTGCTAACCATCGAGCTTAAACAAAAAGATGATTGGATTGGAACATTCTTTCTCCATAAGGATGGCAAAAATGGAGAAGACTTTGTACAAAGTAGTCTCCACTTTTGGGAAAGTTATGCACTAAGTACGTGTCGATCATCTTCTCTCTCATCATCCTCGCCTTCACCAGCACCTTTACCTAGGCTCAAACACCAGTTTCTCACTCTATAGCTTCACCCGAAGGTACATCTCACGATAGAGGTGACAGAGGGAAGACTCCTATTAAAGCACAATTTGAGGAAGAATAATAAGATAGTGATGACATGTACATTCCTAATAGTCCTCATTTCCAACGACAATCATACATGGCATTTCAAAGCCTCTCAATTCAAGAAGTTGAGGAGTACAATGACCAAACACAATGGCCGGGCACATACGAGTAGGATACGTCTTCTTATTAGGATACTACGAGAGCTATTGGGGCATATCATACTTAATAATCTGTACTATTAGCATTTTATTTTTTCTATTTACTATTTTGCAGTTATCTATTCTTATACTTGTTTGTTTCGCTATTTAAGACTTCTGCTACATTTTATTTTCAATTCCCTATTTGATTTTTCATGATCTTAATGTATAACATGTTATGTCTATTTAATATTTTTATATCTTATATCATTTCCTTCCACCATGATAATGAAAAAGGGGGAGGAATTTATGCATATACATAGGGGAAGACAAACAAAATAATACTTCCATTTTTTATTTTATAGCTATCATCATCAAAAAGGGGGAGATTGTTAGAACCTCCAGTTTATGTTTCAATAATAACAACTACATAATCACATATATGTATATGTACTTTATCAAGATTGTGGGAATATGCTACAAGAAGATACCATACTTGAAGATATTGAGAAACAAAGTGAAATAAAGATCTATCAAGCATACTATAGTTAGTAAGGTTATTTTACTATAAAAGATTCTTAGATAAAATATCGTTAAGGTCTCCTTAACTAAATATGCATACATGATCACACACAATTTCATATGCATCAAAATTAAGTTGGATAACTGATTTTGCTACTCACAGACGTCTGAGATAAAACCATAGACGTATGTGACAATTCTTGGGTAAATATTTTTTAAAGTCACAGATGCCTAAGGTTTTACCATAGATGTCTATCATATGTAAAAACTATCAATTTGGAAAAGATACTTCTGTTTGGGACAAAAAGAAATCACCCTTCATCGAAAGGTTGCAGCCACTAAAATGAATAGATCTTCTCAGATAGTTACAACTATTCATTTGCACCCTTTTAATCTATAAATACAACTTTGATTGAGACGTAGAGAAATATTGAATTAATTATATATTTTCTCTCTTGATTTCTTAACACTTTCTTGCGTATATATTGCTCGTATACTTTCAATCTATTATAACCAAAATATAATTTTTGTTAAATCACTTCCTATAACTCGAAGCATTCATATTCACATACAGAAAGGAGATCATAGGAAGATTTTTACTACCAGTCAAAAACCGTGTTATTTGGAACACAAGATTGTCAGAGATATACTTCTGTATTATCCTATTCCTCCAGGCGAAGCGAGGGTCAATTGGTTAAAGGAAATGCCAAAGGGGAGCTTCGGTACTGTTAACGCTAAAATGTACGCTAACACCCCGGTGTGAGTTGAGTTATAGCGAAAGCACCACCCGTTGGTACGGGAACTAAAAGTAAGCAAAAATTAGCAGAAAATAGTAAAGAGACAACAGTTTTTATAGTGGTTCGGCTCAAAGTCAAGCCTACGTCCACTTAATCTTTTCTCTTATCGGCTTGATTACAGTTTCACAATAATTCTCCAATTACAACACCATTAAGGCAAGAAGTTCGAACTTTGGTGAAGAAAAGCTCTTTGAATTCATGTTGAATGAACTTGATCTTCTCTTAAGGTTCCTTGAAGTTTCTTTGGTGTTTGAAGTGTTGTAGAAATTGTGAAGCAGCAGAGTCTTGGCATTCAAAAAAGGTCCAAAAGTCCCCCGTCAAAGTGGAGTAGGTGAAGTATTTATAGGGGAGTTTCAGAGTTAGGTCGTATGGCGTAGGCCGTGGGCGACTTAAGGAGTTGCGGCCTAAGAGTCATCCCGAGGTAGCTTAAGTCGTTAGCGACTTAATGGAGCCCTCCTGGACGAGATATATGCCGTGAGCGGCTTAGCATGTGTAGCACAGATGTTATCTCGGCTTGTTTAGGTCGTGAGCGACCTAATGGAAAAGGCAGTGTGCATGCGGCTTTACTCTGAAACTTGCTAATTTGTTAGGTCATTTTTCTTTTAACTCGTTAGGTCGCTCCTGGCTTAGGTCACTATCTTCACTGAGTTTCTAGGTCATTGAGACGCTAGGTCGCTAGGTCGTTGAGACGTGCCATGTTGAACTGCTCTATACTTTAGGTCTCTAGGTTGTGCCATGTTGAGCTGCTCTATACTTTAGGCCGGTAGGTCGCTCCTTGTTGTAGGTTGTTGGGTTGTGTAAGTCGCTAGGTCGCGAAAAAGAGAGGAGTTTACACTTGCCCCTCGAAGTATACGCCTAAGGATTAGGCCGTGTGCTTCGATACCTCTTAACTCACGCCATCCTGAGTCGCTAGGTCGTGAGCGACTTATGAGAAAGCTAGGTCATTCGTGTCGGTTCGTGTTCCATTGCCCCTGTATATAAGTCGCTTATTTTGATCCTTCTTCTCTTCACCTGCTCTAACACTCCGAACCGCCATTGAAGAATTCTCTAAGCTCTCAAAGAGGAACTCAATCTAACCGGTCATTGATCATCTTCTCCATCACACTACGTAAGTGAATCCGATCGACCACTGTCGAATCAGGAATCCCCGTTTTCCGACCCTAATCCAATTTCATGTGCTGCATTTCACCACGAATCATGTTACAATCGATCTTTGGTTGTCATTGGATGCGTTGTCGTTGTAATTCACGAGAACATAGTAGTGCATTGGATCCATGATGGATCTGAGGTGATTTGAATCAGTTTTGGGTGATTTGGCGATGTGGAAAGATGATGGATTCTATTGTGGAGATGATAATGGGTTATCGGGTCACAAAATAATGGGTTAGCGAGTTTATGAGTTAGGCAGTTATTGAATGAAGAGGAGCTAGCGAGTTAAGGAGAGTGAGGAAGTGACCGGCTTAGGAGCTTCGAACGACCTAAGGCTTAATGTGAATCGCACGACCTAACTGACTTGCGACTTAACTTGTTTGCGACTTATCTTGCTTGCGACTTAACTTGCCAGAATAGCATATGGCTTAAAGCAGAGCGACTTAAGGAGTCTACGCGACCTAATTTAACCCGCAGCTTTGCTTTAGCTCGTAGGAACATGACTGAGGAACTGCTTGACTTTGTTGCGTTTTGTCACAGATTGCATTAACTTTTAAGCTAACAACCTGTTAAATACAACATTTGCAGAAAACTAGGGCGAATATACTTCCATTGACTGCCCACATCGAATGACAGATTAGCCGATAAAGAATAATCAACTTAAGGGAATTTATGTGAACGAAATGCTATGAATTAACAAGTTCAAGTGAAGTATTAAAGAAAAGCTAAATTAATCAACTAAAGCCGATCTGTTTGCATCAACACTGTACATGGACTTAAAATAACAAGGCCTGAAACTTTATAATCGACAAACGCCAACTAGTTTAATTCCAGTTATATTTGCTTGTCATTTTATTAGTTTTGCACAACACTTCACACTTTTAGGAAACGTGCACCTTCATATTTGAATATCCAGTTCCTTGTGTAGAATAACTTCTCAACAAATGCAAGAAGAGATAGCAGAGCGGGCCGATAAAGTTTTCCCAATAGCTGACCCTCTACAAAATCCTCCGGAAAGAGTTTCAACTTCATTGAGTCAACGAGCTTTCAACCAACTATGTATTCAATTCGGCATTGCTGGAACGGATGCTCTGCTTCCTGGGGTAAATGACACTGCCGATAGACCACCTCCTGGCTTCGTTGCAGTAAATCGTCAAATGTGTTTGAATGGAGCTATTCCTCCCTTCAACGATTTTCTCAAAACACTCCTCCTTCGACTTACTATCTCTCCATTCCAGTTGCACCCTAACGGCTATGACATCTTGATGGGGTTGTGCATACTATTCAGGAGGACGCTTAACCGCCTCCCAAGCTTCAAGGAGATATGCTACTTGTGTTTATTTGGGAGGAACAAAGATCATCCTTCTATTACTCTTGTCAGGAGTGCAAGAAACCGTAAGTTAATTACGGATCTGCCCGAGAGCGCTCACGGGTTCATAAACCAGTTCTTTTTTGTCCATTGCCCTCCGGGATTCTACGACATCTGGAGAGTAGGAAGTAAGGCTACCTACCTTTGTTCATTTCACTTCTGAGCCTTTCAAAATTAGAGTCGTCAAGTGCTAACTTCATTCTTTACTTTTGCAGCACTTCCTCCTCCCTCCAAAGATTCTATTCACAAACCAACTTTCGAAAGATTGAATGCCATATCTGTTGAGGGGAGAAGTATTAAGTTCCTACTGAAGGACGATTTCTTGCGCCAATTCGGACTTTTGCATTCTTCTCGATCCACTCAATCCCGTGATGCCCCTAGTTCTGAAGCAGAAACGTCAGATGCCCCAGCCTCCGCAAAGGAATTTGCACTGAAAGAACCTATTGTAGAGGCTTCATTAGTGAAGTGCTCCAATTCCGTTGACGGTGAGGGATTATCTGGCAAATATAAACTTCCCCCAGTTATTGAAGAGGAAGAATTTCCTCAACATTCCGGGAACGCTGCTGGAGAAGCTGATAAGGGAGCTGGGAAAGAAAGTTTTGTTGTGAAGAGTGTAAAGCGTGCTGAAGATAGCACTGCTGATGTGGTCCATCCCATTGGGCACGATGGTGATGATGTCTTTAGGGGATTGAGCGACCTTATGGTGACATCCCAAGAGCTTTTTAAATATGACACGGTCAACTCTAAGCTTGAAGCGACATCCGTTTTACGATCAACTCCATCAACCCAGGAGTTGACTCCTGTTGCAAAAGCTGACATCGCTCCTAAGCCAAAGAGAGGTTTGTAGCTTGACGCACGTAGTTCATACGTCACACACACTTAGGATTTTCGGCAATTATGCGCACTAGCTTCTTTATTTTGAGGATTTATAAATTTTGTCTCTTCTTCAATTTCAGGTACTCCCATGGGATGCAGCAGCTCATATTATGATGACTTTCAGCGCTATGCGAGGCGTGATTCTTACGACCCCAGGTGCTATCTTCCTGCCTCTAGGAAAACTGATGAGGAAAGAGCAGCTAGAAAAGCTCGCGAGAGGCAGGCTCATGAGGGGAGCTATGGAAGGAGAGACGACCGACATGACGATAACTCCCTCAAGAGAAAGTCTCATGACGATAAATGGAAGAGTCATATAGCCGAAGATCCGAGCGAGCGAGCCAAGCTAAGCGAAAAGTCTTCATATGATGTTTCCAAAGTGCCCACTGCTCCTACCTCTATAGACATCTCCTCTAGCTCCCCTGCCTTTCAAAGAGTTGACATTCAATCAATCATTAATAAGCCTCCTTATCAAGTTGAGAGACCTCCGCCTGCACTCCAAAGCCGATTTCCACATTGGTGTTTAAAAGGAGTACGCTTTGATTTGGACTTGGTTCCCATTGACAAACAGGCCATGCTGAGAAATCTTGACGCCGTCAAGCTTGATATCGAAAGAATGTCTGGCTGGAAAAAATTAATTGATGAGCTTCAGAGGGAAATCGCTTAAATCTCGAGGCTATGTTGACCATGGAGAGCGATAAATCCAAGTGGCAGAAAGTTCTTGATCAGCATGATACAGAAATGAAGAGCATCACTGCCTACAATGAGAAACTTGAGGCTGAAGTCAAGAAGCTTAAAGAAGATCTTGCCGCCTCTTCCACTTCTTATACTCAAAAGGAAGAGGTTCTTCAAAAGCAAGTAAGAGACGCCCACGCTGCTCAACGGGATGTTGAGGCTAAACTTGGGGTGCAGCAGAAAATTGTGGAAAATTACCACAATGATGTTGCTCAGTTGCGGGAGAAGACTAACTCCCAAGATTTAGAGATTGCAACGTTAAGGGCCCAGCTTTCCAAGGCTGAAAAGGAGCGTGATGAGGCCATCGTTGGAAAAGCAGCAGCCAAACAATCACACGAAGAGACTAAGGCCAACATCAGCTCTACTCTATTCGATTTTTATCTTCATAGTGTTTTGGGATGCGGCAGTCTTTCATTCTTGGGCTCAAAGTATGAGATTACCCTAGCAGAAGTGTGGGAGGCAGCAGTGATATGCTTAGGGGCGCTGGTTACGCCGAGGAGGATCTTGAGGCTTATTATTTGGATGATGAGGGTCGTGCCGTGTAACAACCCGCATATTTTACGATTGAATTTTTAAATATTTTATGTAAAATAATTCATCGTTAGTCGGATTATTGTCCGAAAAGATACTTTTTTGCAAACAGTCAAATTAGGACTCGAGACCACCCCCATTGAGTTCAAAATGTCGTTTGCGACCTTTTTGAGTATAAACTTTGATATGTTTGGAGTTACTGGAATTTTGCTACATTTTCACTTAGGGCTTTGGTTTTGTTTCAGCCCATTAGACCCTAGCTTCACCCCTCTTCTCTTCATTACTTCATTTCTATTTCCTAAGACTCAAGCATTAGCAACAATTGAGAGAGGAATGGGAAATTAAAACTCCAAGCCCTAGTTTCCATTTGAAAATCAAGTTCTAGCTCCAAATTTATAGAAGAAGCTTTGGTAAGCCTCCTCTTCTTCTTCTCCAACTCATTCTCTTACCAATTTAAGAAATTCCTAAACCTAATTTAGGAAATGTTTCTCTTTTAAGCTTAGATTCAAGCTCTTTATATTGGAATTGAAGAGTGATTGTTCTTGCCATTGCTCTATAGCTTCTTCTTCATAGTTTTAGGTTCAAAGGTGAGATTTTTATCTCACATCTTAGTCTATAATTGTCTTCGATTGTTAGGTATGAATTCCTAACACTTATTCTTGAGCAATTGATTTTGGTTTGGACTGATTTGGTGTATATTCCAATTTTGGTGTTTTGAAATCAAAATCTATGAAAATCCTATTATGGATATTTGGACATTGATATTGGAGGCATATCGAAGAGCCGTTAAGGCTGGGTTATCGCGTGGCGTAAATCCTTAGTCGTTATTTGCTCATCTGATCGCTTCCGATATCCATTTGGCCATTTTTGGTCGAGGTTCAGGGAATGCCCTGAACCACAATTTCAGACGTCTGAATCCTTAGTTTCAGACGCTTGAATATTATACGGGGAATTTTTATTCCCCAGTATTCAGACGTCTGAATCAAAATTCCAGACGTCTGAATTGGCTTGATTTCAAACAGAAAGAAAATAGGCAAAAAAAACCTATTTCAGACATTTGAATTTCGTTCTGGAAAACTTCTAATTTTCCAGATTCAGACGTCTAAACCACCTATTTCATACGTCTGAATCTGCTTTGTTTTGCCAGCTTGCCTATTTTGTTTAAGAATTCCAATTTTTTTGATTCGAGTTGATTCCCTTTTGTTGTTATCATCTATTATCGACTTTGATGACATTTCCTTTGGGATTTTTGGAAATATCCATTTTTGATGGAATTGATTTCGATTTCTTTGGAATTAATTCACGTCTTCGTATGTGAATTTTAATGATTGATTGCTTATACAATCATTTTTGTGATTTGTCACTTTAAAAATATAAAGGTTTTCTATACTAGTAGTAAATATCAAAACTCTTACATTAAAACGATTTCAACACTATTTTATTACAAAGCTCATTTCTTAAACCGTTTTCCAATCTATTAGTATATACAAACCTTCACCTCACTCGTATGAGAAATCTAATTAAACGACTTAGTAAAACAAGTGGTATGAAACGCTTGCGTTTACTTCGTCGGTTAATTCTTGGACTTGTTCGATTGAATCTCTTGTGACAATTTTCTAGTGGAAACTTACAATTTGTTCGTAAATATTTAAGTTAAGCTAGTGGTTATGGGACATGAAGCTAAGCTCGTATATTTACTAGCTTAGTGTAATTGACACTTCTTGATGATCGATGATGATCATTTTTGTGATTTAGACTAGCAATATGCGATGTCTCTTTGTCTGCGAGGGAGACTAAACCCCGTTTATGTGGAGCTTCGGCTCAAATTGGTGGGCTAGCGACCCATGGTCCTCGGACCGTTTTGTGGAGCTTCGGCTCAAAATTAACAGTTAGCAACCACGGAATAGCGTTCCATTTTGTGATACACGTGTTGGTGAGTTTTCATGCTCCCGTTTTGTAATAGGCCTCCCCCTCCCTTTTTGTAATTTCTGGATTTCTATTAACGATTTCTAAAATTTGTGTTTTCACCAATTTTTGTGTTTTACATTGATGAGTTTTATCAATATTTGTGCATCGGTGAATTTATGTGTTATTTACTTCTGTGATTGGCATTGATATAATTGTCAATATTTATGGTTTGGTGAATAAACATAAAGAGTATGATATTCTTTTCGATCTTTGAGAAGATTCTTGTGATATTGATTAATCTCTAGTTGATTTTCAGTTGCATACTTTTTACAGTATGGCTTTATGGTTATCATACGACTTTTTTCATATCTTTTGTTTTATATCATTTTATTTGATATTTATAGTTAGACTGATCCGTTTATTATTTTCTTATTAAATAATACTTGGGTCAGACCGAGATGTTACAGGTGCTTCTGCTTGGCTCCTCATCTGGGATTATTATTATCCTGACTTTTGGCTAACTACTTAGATTAGTAGTTTTTGGTTGTATACATTTGAGATATAGACTCATTGATGTATACTTATTCTTTTGTGAAGCTCTTGTAACTATTCTTTTGTGATATTGTGGACCATGTTTGACCACTACTCTGATATACACTTTCATGTGTTATATATTCATATCTTTTTCCGCCTTTGTGATATGGATATCTATGACTGATTGGTCTTATACTTATTTCTATATTTGTTTCCAGAGATATTATAGCCACTGTGTAGTAGCCCTGCGTTTGCATCGGTATGTCGGATTTCCTCTTGTGATGAAAAGTTGTATTTTTATCTGGCATATCGGTACTCGCACAAAGCAATTATACAGATGGTCGCTCCTCAACAGCCTTATTCTTCGCGCTAGTTGACGGCATTACTCCATAGTGTCCTTGGCTAGCATGGGTATAGAGGTGGGGCGTCACAGCTTGGTATCAGAGCCAAACTTCGGAACGATGTAGAATAATTTAACAAGGATCATCATCCTAAGTCCATCTTAGGAGTCGTGCCTTTGGATTTAATTCATGTCTTCGTACCGTTCTATCCTATTTTCTTTTATGATTCCTTGTTTTAACAATCATTAATGTTTGATATTCAATTTGTGAACAACCTTTTTCTTCTTCCTTCTTCTTTCTTAAGGAAGAGAAATGGTTAGACCTGGCCGTCCCAGCGCCGATCAATCTAGTGCTACTCCCTAGGATGGAGTTTTATGTCTGCCCAGCAGCTTCTTGATCTAGTAAAGAATGCTTAAGCAGCCAGTTCTAATTTGAAACCTACTCACCCTAAGTCTTGATTTGCACCTTGTGCAATGATTATACTAACTTGGGTGGGAAGCCATTTAAAGGTTCCGAAACCATTATTGAAGTCCAGGCTTGGCTAAGAACATGCGATCGAATCTTTTCACGCATGAATCTTATTGATCTTCACTGTGTCCAAGTGGCTTCAAGTATGCTCCAAGAAAGAGCATTAGATTGGTATGAGCTTCTTATTTCTGAAATTATTGAAGCGGATCTTACTTGGGAGAAATACCGGGAACGCTTCGAATTAAAATTTATGCCAGAAGCTGAGAAGGTGACTTTGGCTCGCCGTTTCATTGACCGTATTCAGGTGAATCCTCTGTGGCAGATTATGTCGCATCATTCGAGTCACTTTCTAAATACGGGGTCGAATATATAAACACCCCATTGAAGAAGAACCAACGGTTTGTCTATGGCTTGAATAAAAATCTCAAGAAGCCACTACTTCTAAAGTTAGAAGTTTCTTTTGATCAACTCGTTGATATCGCTCTTCGACTTGAAGAGGCAGATAAAGAAAGTGATGTTGAAGTTGTGGGTGCCAAACCAAAATTCAACAACAAGAAAAGGCCTAGTAAGTTCAAAGGTCCTTATCCCAATAAGAAAGGGAAGCAAGCAACTCCGGTGGCAAAGACTTCTTCCTCTAGTAGTGAGCAATGCTACAACTGTGGTTCTAAGGACCATTTTGCGAACAAGTGTTCAAATCCCCGTGCTTGTCGCTATTGCAAAATCCCGGATCATTATTTATCTTCTTGTCCCAAACTTAAAGCAAGAAGGAGGGAAAGCTTGATGTTGCTCAAGCCCCTAGCAATACTTCTCGTGATCAAGGTATTTCTCATTCTATCCTTGATGGTATTATTATATTTCGTGATCAACCTATTCGAGTTCTTTTTGATACGGGTGTGTCCCATTCTTTTATATCAAAGGAACTTGTTGATGCTTTTTCTTTAGTGTAGTTGCTTTAATGACTTCTTTGAGAATTGCGAATCCGGTTGGTGGATATGCAACAATTAGTTTACTTTTTAAAGATGTCGAGATTATTTTGTGTTATTTTTCCTTCCGAGCTGATTTGCATGTCATGCGTTACTTAGGCTTTGGAATGATTTTGGGAATGGATTGGCTTAACCGTTATGAAGCTCATATCCTATGTCCTGAGCGGACTATTCATCTTCGACATCCTCAATCTGTTAAGCAGATTTCTGTTGATCTTAACGATTCGGATTCCAACTTGGTTGCATCTTTATGTTCTTTAAATCCTCATGATGACGATAATGATGATGAGGAAGATGTCATTCTCTTATTCACGTTGTTCGCGAATTTTCCGATATATTTGAGCCCGTTTTAGGATTGCCACCTAAGCGTACAATTGAGTTCAGAATTAATCTCATCCCTGGATCTCAACCTATCACTTATCCTCCTTATCGCATGTCCAATAAGGAAAATGAGGAGATGCGCAAACAATTATCCGAATTGGAGACGAAGAAATTTATTCGCTCTAGTTCCTCGCCTTGGGGAGCTTCGGCTATGTTCGTGAAGAAATCCGATGGTACACTTAGGCTTTGCGTTGATTACCGCAAGCTTAATGATCTTACTATCAAAAATAAATATCCTTTACCTCGGATTGATGATCTATTTGATCAACTTAGTGGGGCTAGAGTCTTTTCACCGTTGAACTTGGCAACCGGTTTTCATCAGCTTCGTATTGCAGAGGATAGCATTCCTTTGACATCGTTCCGTATGCGTTATGGATCTTACGAATGGCTCGTTATGCCATTTGTTTAACGAATGCTCCGACTTATTTCGTTGGCCTTATGAATAGAGTTTTCAAAGACTTCCTCGATCGATTTGTTCTCATCTTTATTGATGATATTCTTGTGTATTCTAAAACCGAGGAGGAGCATGAAAAGCATCTTCGGATTGTGTTGGAAACTCTTAGGAGTAATCAATTAAAAGCAAAATTTTCTAAATGCCACTTTTGGCAATCTCGTGTGAAGTTTCTTGGTCATATTATTTCCGAATCCGGAATTTCCATGGATCCTTCAAAGATCGAAGCGATTCAAAACTAGAAGAGGTCTGAGAGTGTGATGGAAATCCGTAGTTTTCTCGAATTGGCGGGTTATTACCGTCGTTTTATCAAAGACATTTCTAAAATTGTCATGCCTCTTACTAGCTTAACAAAGAAAGGTGTTAAATACATTTGGTCGGACAAATGTGAAGCTTCTTTTCAGGAATTAAAAGAACCTCTTTCCGATGCTCCTATTCTTGTGATTTCCGTGGGAAACCAAAATTTTATTATTCATACCGATGCTAGCCGCGTTGGTTTGGGTGTCGTTCTTATGCAAAGGAAACTTGTTATTGCTTATGCTTCAAGGCAATGGAAGCCAGCCGAGACTAGATATGCCACTCATGATTTGGAGCTCGCGGCTATTGTTTTCGCCCTTCGAATTTGGCGTTATTATCTTTTGGTAGAAAAATTTATTCTTTACACGGATCATAAATCTTTGAAATATTTATTTTCTTAAAAGGAACTTAATTTGCGTCAACAGAGTTGGCTCGAATTTCTTGCATCTTATGATCTTGATTAGTCGGATTATTGTCCGAAAAGCTACTTTTTTGCAAACAGTCAAATTAGGACTCGAGACCACCCCTATTGAGTTCAAATGATGTTTGCGACCTTTTTGAGTATAAACATTGATATATTTGGAGTTAGTGGAATTTTGCTACATTTTCACTTAGGACATTGGTTTTGTTTCAGCCCATTAGACCCTCGCTTCACCCCTCTTCTCTTCATTGCTTCATTTCTATTTCCTAATACTCAAGGTTTAGCAACAATGGAGAGAGGAAAGGGAAATTAAAACTCCAAGCCCTAGTTTCCATTTGCAAATCAAGTTCTAGCTCCAAATTTATAGAAGAAACTTTGGTAAGCCTCCTCCTCTTCTTCTCCAACTCATTCTCTTACCAATTTAAGAAATTCCTAAACCTAATTTAGGAAATGTTGTTCTTTTAAGCTTAGATTCAAGCTCTTTAGGTTGGAATTGAAGAGTGATTTTTTTGCCATTGCTCTATAGCTTCTTCTTCATAGTTTTGGGTTCAAAGGTGAGATTTTTATCTCACATCTTAGTCTATAATTATTTTCGATTGTTAGGTATGAATTTCTTACACTTATTCTTGCGCAGTTGATTTTGGTTTGGATTGATTTGGTGTATATTCCAATTTTTGGTGTTTTGAAATCAAAATCTATGAAAATCCTATTATGGATATTTGGATATTGATATTTGAGGCGTATCGAAGAGCCGTTAAGGTTGGGTTGTCGCGTGGCGTAAATCCTTAGTCGTCATTTGCTCGTCCGATTGCTTCCAATATTCATTTGTCCATTTTTTTTCGAGGTTCAGGGAATACCCTGAACCACAGTTTCAGACGTCTGAATCCTTAGTTTCAGACGTCTGAATATTATAATGGGAATTTTTATTCCCCAGCATTCAGACGTCTGAATCAAAATTCCAGACGTCTGAATTGGCTTGATTTCAAACAGAAAGGAAATAGGCAAAAAAAACACCTATTTCAAACGTCTGAAATAAAGGGTTCATACGTCTGAATTTCGTCCTGGAAAACTTCTAATTTTCCAGATTCAGACGTCTGAACCACCTATTTCAGACGTCTAAATCTGTTGTCTTTTGCCTGCTTGCCTATTTAGTTTAAGAATTCCAATTTTTTCGATTCGTGTTGATTCCCTTTTGTGGTTATTATCTATTATCGACTTTGATGACATTTCCTTTGGGATTTTTTGGAAATATCCATTTTTGATGGATTTGATATCGATTTCTTTGGAATTAATTCACGTCTTCGTATGTGAATTTTAGTGATTGATTGCTTCTACAATCATTTTTGTGATTTTTCACTTTAAAAATATAAAGGTTTTCTATGCTAGTAGTAAATATCAAAACTCTTCCATTAAAACGATTTCAACACTATTTTATTACAAAGCTCGTTTCTTAAATCGTTTTCCAATCTATTAGTATATACAAACCTTCACCTCACTCGTATGAGAAATCTAATTAAACGACTTAGTAAAACAAGTGGTATGAAACGCTTGCGTTTACTTCGTCGGTTAATTCTTGGACTTGTTCGATTAAATCTCTTGTGACAATTTTCTAGTGGAAACTTACAGTTTGTTCGTAAATATTTAAGTTAAGCTAGTGATTATGGGACATGAATCTAAGCTCACATATTTTCTAGCTTAGTGTAATTGACACTTCTTGATGATCGATGATGATCATTTTTGTGATTTAGACTAGCAATGTGCGATGTCTCTTTATCTGCGAGGGAGACTAAACCCCGTTTATGTGGAGCTTCGGCTCAAATTGGTAGGGTAGCGACCCATGGTCCACGGATCGTTTTGTGGAGCTTCGGCTCAAAATTAACGGTTAGCAAGCATGGAATAGCGTTCCGTTTTGTGGTACACGTGTTGGTGGGTTTTCATGCTCCCATTTTGTGATATGCCTCCCCCCTCCCTTTTTGTGATTACTGGATTTCTATTAACGATTTCTAGAATTTGTTTTTTCACCAATTTTTGTGTTTTACATTGATGAGTTTTATCAATATTTGTGCATTGGTGAATTTGTGTGTCATTAACTTTTGTGATTGGCATTGATATAATTGTCAATATTTATGGTTTGGTGAATAAAAATAAAGAGTATGATATTCTTTTCGTTCTTTGAGAAGATTCTTGTGATATTAATTAATCTCTAGTTGATTTTCAGTTGCATACTTTTTATGGTATGCCTTTATGGTTATCATACGGCTTTTGTCATATCTCCTGTTCTATATCATTTTATTTGATATTTATAGTTAGACTGATCTGTTTATTATTTTCTTATTAAATAATACTCGGGTCAGACCGAGATGTTACAGGTGTTTCTGCTTGACTCCTCATCTGGGATTATTATTATCCTGACTTTTGGCTAACTACTTAGATTAGTAGTTTTTGGTTGTATACATTTGATATATAGACTCATTGATGCGTACTTATTCTTTTGTGAAGCTCTTATAACTATTCTTTTGTGATATTGTGGATCTTGTTTGACCACTACTCTGATATACACTTTCATGTGTTATATATTCATATCTTTTTCCACCTTTGTGATATGGATATCTGTGACTGATTGGTCTTATACTTATTTCTATATTTGTTTCCGAAGATATTATAGCCAATGTGTAGTGGCCCTGAGTTTGCATCGGTATGTCAGATTTCCTCTTGTGATGAAAAGTTGTATTTTTATCTGGCATATCGGTACTCGCACAAAGCAATTATACAGATGGTCGCTCCTCAACAGCCTTATTCTCCGCGCTAGTTGACGGCATTACTCCGTAGTGTCCTTGGCTAGCATGGGTATAGAGGTGGGGCGTCACATGCCACCCTTGCCAAAGTGAAAGAGCAACTTGCCAAGGAGCGAGCCGAAGCGGCGGAAGGAGAGCATTTGGGGAAGGCACCTTTGACTGACCCAACTTGTCCATCGGCTTCGATTAACATCGACACTATTGGCTCCAGTTCTCACTCTCCGCCTCCTGCCAAAGCCGAAACTGAAACTACAACTGCCCATACTGAAGTGAAGGCTTAAGAAGACACTGAAGCTCAAGACTTTGAAATTGACGTGATAACGCCAACCTCTTCAGGTAATTTCAATTCTGATCCAGCTCAAGTGGACTACTCGTTTGCTTCATATGAGCTCGATGAACTTCTTGCTTATTACTTAAACCTCGACGTGCCACTATCTCCTCTCTTTGCGAGAAACACTGATGTTAACTTTTCTTCTTCTGTAGTGAAAATAACAAGTGTTGTACAAGCTTCGCCTCCTCTAGCCGTTGCCCCTCCATCTCTTCAAGTTACTCCTTCTTTTGCTTCTCAACCGGGGTCATAGGAAGAACAAATAGAAGCTCTTCAAGGCTTAGATGACCCGGCCGCTTTACAAGAGCAGAAAGCTGAAGAGCTTAAGGAGGGTGAGAGGACCCTGGAGGAATTTACTGCCGATGATACAAAGCTGATTGATCTTATCACTCTGGGCAGCGAATCTTCTTCAAAGAAGAGGGGAAAGCGTGGAATTTCAAAGAAGAAGAAGGGCATTTCTGCTGGTGATGAGAAAGCAGAAGAGGACCCAATTGCACCTCTCTCTCCTTCTTCCCCGACTCGTTCAGGCCGACTCAAGAAGTTAACCATTAGGCCAGGCGAGGGCTCCAAAGGCGGCGGGAAGAAGAAGTAATGGGCCTGGATTTATCCTCCTTATTTTTCTTTTTTGCTTTTATTTGAAGACTTGTATTGACCAAAGATTGTGCGGGTACCGACACCCGCTTTTTGAAACCTGCACATGTATACAGATTTTTATAGTATAAAATAAAATGATTCTTTATACTTGTACAAACTTTTGTCTGTATTTATAAATGCATTTATTCCTTTTTATCACACAAGTTTCTTTATTTTCCTTGTATGATATTGCAGTGAGCCCGTGGTATGTTGCTTAAGCGTTGATTTTATTAATGCAGCTATATTATATTGCCCCCATATCACGGCTCATTGCAATCTTCTCCATTTTAAGGAGACTTGTACTCTTACTTTGGAGAATAATTCTTCCATTTTGATGAAATAATATTATACTCTAGTAGAGTGTGCTTTATATTGGAGAAGTTTTCTCTCTCTCATTTGTTTTTGAAAAAGTTTTTACACTTCATGTAACGCCCCACCCCGAGACCCACCTTAGTAAAGAGAATTAACGAATAATTCCGTCTACTAAAGCGGAGAATAGAGCTGGTTAAGGGCGGCCATCTATAACTTCGTCTTAAACATCTACTGAATACGTCGACAAATGCAATATGATTTTTCTTTTCTATCTCAATGGATCGACATACACAGTAAATGCTTAATTCAAAACTATAGGTGGCAAACGGATCTATCAGAACAAAATACAATAGCTAAATGTAAAATACATCACAGAACAGTCATCATATATAGATAGACACACACACACACACACACACACACACATATACACTGATACATGTTTAGTACAATACAGTATGAATACAATAAAGGTGGTACTCGACCACACCATATACATCGAATCAAATATAAATACATCAGTGTATGCGGAAGAATTAACTACCCAAGCGATAGACAAGCTGATATGCAACCTCAACTTCAAGCTATGCCCAAAAGCGAATACCTGAAACAACTCGGGCTGACCCGAGTAAAAATACTCGGGTCAGTCTAGCTAAACAAATCAGTTGATAACGATAATACGAAGCAGAATAGACATAAGATACTTCTTCTTGAAAGAGAAGAATGAATATATAACTCATAAGCTCGACACTTAAGTAACAAATGCTACTTAAGAGATTAAACATCTCGGAAGAGGTAACTCATACTCAATACTCCAAATAAAATACAAGTGCCTCATATCATCGGCGATAACTCCATAATGTACACAAGTCATTTCACATAATGCTCATGCAATAATCAAATGGTTCGATGAACCTTCATTCCAAAAAGAAGAAAACTCATCTAAATCTCAAAAGAAGCCAAGAAGCAACCGCAAGGTAACTCCATAATATTAAGTGATTCCAAACTCAAAAGTAAGCTAAGACGGCTAAATCTCACTTATTTAACTCAATCACAAAAGCTCATGGAACTCGATACGAATCCAAACTCATAAATTTTCAAACTAAATAAAGAATTTGATGCGAGTTCAAAACCCTGAAAAATCTCAGCACTAATGCGCCAAAACGATAAACCCAAAACTCAGAAAAACCTCCAGATTGGCCAGATCCCCAATTGCAAATGCTAAACAATGCTGCACGTGCCTAATTCCAACGGCCGAAGCCTCTAACAAGGTCGCTAACACCTCCCAAAGCAGTTCATCCTCGTGATAAGGTCGCCGACACATCTACAAGCCGTTTTGTCAGCCCTAACATCGGAAACTCAAAAATTTTGAAAACCAAGTTATTTTTAAAATTTATTTGAAATTGTTTATACAGATCAATACTTGAAAACTCAAAAATCCATCGGAAACTTAATAAAAAAAGCACTCGAATACAATTCGAATTCAGCTCGGATTCGAACTCAAAAATTCTCAAAACTCTGACTCACCTATTGATAGGCTTCATGGTCAGCAAATATCTCAAAAGCACTTCGCAATTAGATTGCAAAGAGGCAAGAAAGCGAGCAAAGATTCATTTGAAAATCAACATAAAACAAAAGAGGGAACCAAAAGAATAGGCGCACAAAACAGGGTTTCCTGGTCGACCCTGGGGTCGACCAGCTCAACCCCCAAGTCTATACTAACTGTGCAATTATACGTAAGGATAGGGACTTAAAAAAAAATTCCAAGTGACATGATAAAGAGAGAGAGAGAGAGACATGACCCATCTAGCACTAGGACAAGTAGAAATAAAATAATAAATTCAAGGAAACAAAACTTGGCATCAGGGACGAAATAATTCATGCAATAATGCTTGAGTGGGTGGCCATTTCTATGAACAGGACGTGCAAATAAACAGCATAGGATATGCAATAATTAAGGCTAAAACAATTACATCTTTTAATTCAGTAATGAGCAAGTACAGGGCCATAAACAGTGACGTGCATAAAGAAATAATAAGGTGTAGTCAGCATTCTCTAAGATAACAGGCACATGCATGAAGAACCATACCAGTAGCAAATGTTATTTCTTACAACAGGTAGATTTGCATTTAGCCCCAAACTAATATGTACGAAATCTCTATAATCCATAACACATGTAAAAAAAAATTATTTAATTCAAGAAGCATTTTGTTCTCATTCTTTTATTTATCTCATATAAATGAGTACATGCAGCTTAAATTCTTAATTGAAACATATTAAGGCTAATTTTTTTTTTTTCAAACATGGTTTGAAAATACTAAATTTTGATTAATTATCCTTTGTAAGCTACTTGCATTGAAATTTACAGAAGGGAGAGATGTTATATAAATATATGAAATATCAATACTTAGAAGAACGAAATGAGCAGAAGTAAACTTCATAAAGCATTGAACCAAAACAAAAGCCAACCAGAGATTAAAAGTGGCAACAGATCAAAGCCTCAATGATGTACGAAAAATAAAATATGAACATGGAAGCAAGAAAAAATTCAAGACACACAAATGCAAAGTATGAATAAATCAATGCAGCAAGCTATGAGGGTGTATCCACTTTCAAGTCTATAAAGCAAACAAGGAACAGAACTAGTTAAAGCAACCCACAACTCTCTCCCATAGGTAGGGACGTACGAGCATAGTACATATAGACCAAAGTGCATGGCAAATTCAAAGCACTGTACACACATACATTTGGGAGAGTGACATTATTTCAAAGCAAAAGGGGGATGTACGAAAGTATGGTAGCAAGCATGGGCGTGTGACAGGCTTTCCAAGCTCAAAGTATATAAAAAACGTACAAACATAAACAGCAATAAGTGAGGATTGTGTTCTAGAAGCACGCAAGCAATATAATAAACTAAAGGAGGAAGAGTGCAAAAGATTCAAGGCACGATTGCATGATTAATTTTCAATGCAACGGGTTATTGTCTGACTTATTTCAAGACAGTGGGTTAATTTTATAGCGAACAATTGAGTGTGTATGAACAACAAAACAATAGATTATCAATAACCACTTATCACTAAAATCAACTAACTTTCAAAATCAGTTAATAGATGTGAGTAAAACTCACCTGAAAACCAATGATACGCAGCAAATTAGAGGTGGATTATTGCTAGAAAGAAGGAGACTTTAGCTTGGATTTGGCCTTCAGCTACCTTTGAGTTCAATTGTCTTGCCGAGAGATTAATTTGAAGAATTCCTTAAGAAAATTGGTAGATTTGGTAAAGTTCCCACTGTTTTTTTTTTGCTTTAGGCTTTAGGCTGGTTCAGGAAGATGAATCAATTAAGAAATGAGTATGCCCACGTTTTCACAGTGCTTCCCTTCCATTAACAGGCTAATGGGCCAAATACTTAGAAAAATAAAAGAGAGGCATAGTAGTAGTTAGTTTAAAATTCACACATATCACATATATGCACATATATACACATGTACACATATTTAAATTCATTTTCTTTTAACTTCTAATTCAAACGAATAATGTAAATTTATATACTTGTGAAATTGAATATTTTCTATCATATGAAAAGATAATTTATACTTTTTAAACATTTTTTTTCCTTTATTCCCATAAAATACATTATTTATTCAATTAAATGTAATAGACCATGTCTATTACTTCTAAGATTCAACAGAATTCAATTTCCCAGTCAGAAAAATATCTTAGCTCATTTCCAAACATTATTTAAAACTTTATTTTCTCATTTTATTTTCAATTATATTGTTTATTTCCACTAAACAATTTAAATTATCCATTTATTATTAATTCTCACTTTTAAACTATAACTGCCGTTATAATTTAATATTCTCAAGTAATCACTAAAAACAGGGTTGTTACAGACTCCCCCTCTTACAAAAATTGCGTCCCCGCAATTATCTAGAAAAAGAGCTGTGAACAACATTTGAAAATTTCTCAAACTCTTTACTATATCACAAAGCAAGTAATTTAAAACTCAAAGTTCAAATTCCAAATTTCTCCTCTTACTTCAAAATTAATTTCCAAAGAATTTTGTAAATCCATAATAATATCCCTCAAAATAAATTAAGGGTTTAAATTCTATTATTATATAATATAGATCCTAAAATCTCAAAATATACTTCCAATAAAACACAATTCAAAAATAATCTCATTTATATTCTCATTTTTTATAATAAAAATAAATAAATAAATACATAGCATTGCCTCGCCATTTAGTCTTTAATAAACAAGTATACCGTTGGCTGTAGAGTTGACCGAACGATCAAAACTGCCTCGCCACACTTTTACTCGCCTTTAAAATCAATGGCTGCAATTACCATTCAAAAATAAATTTAATATTTAATCTCAAATATTATTTTCAAAATCTCAATTTTTAAAACACAAACCATCGTGTCTGATTGTCTCATCATAGCATTTAGGAGATTCCTATCGATAACGTTGATCAGGCGTATCGACTAGAACTCTTAACTACTTGATGGACAACCCAACACTCTCAAATTATTTCCATAAAAGAAATACTACTCATGTAAATATATATCACAAGACTTCAATTTCTCTTTAAAACTCATATATATAGCTTCAAAAACTCAAACCAAAGAACATTGAGGGAATTCATCGACATATTCCTAGAATACGCGATTCACAAAATCAACAGAAGGAGATGGAGTGTTCGTCAACTCCTACAAGATGACGAGCCACTCTCGGAAATAATCAAGGCAAAAGATAAAGCAAGATATTCTTCTCGAAGGAGAGGAAGCACACAAACGACAAGTCATTACTTCAAACAAAGTAATGCTACAAACGATAACACTGATTGAGTATCCGAAGAGGATAACTCAAAGAAACTGAATGCTAAACTCAATCAAGCTTGAACAATCTAGAAACTCACCTCATTCCTTAGTGGATTTCCTCGTGGAAGGATAACCGAAGAGCTAAGAGCCAGAAATAAGGTTACCTCAACACTCGATTGCCCGATTGGATATCAAACCCAAACGGACTTATCAAAACTCAATGAAGTCACCTTAATTGGAATTCGAGATATATCATCAACATCTCGGTACTTAAGAGTGAATACAGAAACTTTGGAATCATTGTTAAAATTCCAAAATGATAGAAGTAATAAACTGATCATATTAGGATGCCTAAATAAATATAGGATCCTATAACAACCAAAAGGATCGGACTTAACATCAATTAAGTCACTCCATCTCAAATCAAATACATCTTAATTTAGTGAGTAATAAACAAATACTCACTAAAGCAGCAACAAGTAGAAAACTCAGAATGCTCACAACAAGCCAATCGTTGTGGACCCCTCAATAGGATTCACAACTCTCAAAGGAATGCAACAAGAATACTCAAAGAAATCAATCAGCTCCATCGATACGAACCCGCTTGTATCGACAAAAATAAGAATAAAACAATCCCAAATAAGATTATTCAAAAGATAAGATAACACCAAACTCAATTATGGAATACTACGAAATACAGTATACGTGTATATATATTCCTAGACATATTCCATCTCATCATATCCCAAAACTCGAAAAAAGAATCAAAGCACGATTCGAAAACAAGCTCGAATAAAGGACAATGATTCACTCGTATTGTACTTCGATGTATCGTGATATACGTACTGTTCTGTGTTTATTCTACTTTGTTCTGACTACCGCTCTGATACCATGCTGTAACGCCCCACCCCGAGACCCACCTTAGTAAAGAGAATTAACGAATAATTCCGTCTGCTAAAGCGGAGAATAGAGCTGATTAAGGGTGTCCAGCTATAACTTCGTCTTAAACATCTATTGAATACATCGACAAATGTAATATGATTTTTCTTTTCTATCTCAATGGATCGACATACACAGTAAATGCTTAATTCAAAACTATAGGTGGCTAACGGATCTATCAGAACAAAATACAATAGCTAAATGTAAAACACATCACAGAACAGTAATCATCATCATATATATATACATATACACTGATACATGTTTAGTACAATATAGTATGAATACAATAAAGGTGGTACTCAACCACACCATATACATCGAATCAAATATAAATACATCAGAGTATGCGAAAGAATTAACTACCCAAGCGATAGACAAGCTGATATGCAACCTCAACTTCAAGCTATGCCCAAAAGCGAATACCTAAAACAACTCGGGCCGACCCGAGTAAAAATACTCGGGTCGGTCTAGCTAAACAAATCAGTTGATAACGATAAAATGAAGCAGAATAGACAAAAGATACTTCTTCTTGAAAGAGAAGAATGAATATATAACTCATAAGCTCGACACTTAAGTAACAAATGCTACTTAAGAGACTAAACATCTCGGAAGAGGTAACTCATACTCAATACTCTAAATAAAATACAAGTGCCTCATATCATCGGCGATAACTCCATAATGTACACAAGTCATTTCATATAATGCTCACGCAATAATCAAATGGTTCGATGAACCTTCATTCCAAAAAGAAGAAAACTCATCTAAATCTCAAAAGAAGCCAAGAAGCAACCGCAAGGTAACTCCATAATATTAAGTGATTCCAAACTCAAAAGTAAGCTAAGACGGCTAAATCTCACTTATTTAACTCAATCACAAAAGCTCATGGAACTTGATACGAATCCAAACTCATAAATTTTCAAACCAAATAAAGAATTCGGTGCGAGTTCAAAACCCTGAAAAATCTCAGCACTAATGCGCCAAAACGATAAACCCAAAACTCAGAAAAACCTCCAGATTGGCCAGATCCCCAATTGCAAATGCTAAAGCAATGCTGCACGTGCCTAATTCCAACGGCCGAAGCCTCTGACAAGGTCGCTAACACCTCCCAAAGCAGTTCATCCTCGTGACAAGGTCGCCGACACATCTACAAGCCGTTTTGTCAGCCCTAACAAGGTCGCTGACACCCCCCTCCCAAAGCAGTCCATCCTCATGACTAGGTCGCTAACACCTCTCAAAGCAGTTCTGTTAGGTGAACATCGTGAGTGTGTCACAAACTCACGGATAGGAATCCGAAAAGTGTTAACTTGTGTCCCATACCACACATTCGCACTTAACGGTTTACTACCCGTTAGTCGATGCCACACTAGAAACACCATAAAACTCAGAAAATTATAGCTCGCCTCATCTCATTGGCGAGTGGTAAAGAGACAACATATTCATCTCGTCTTATCGACGAATATTAAAGTCGTCTTAACTTGTCTCATCTCATTGACAAGTGAAAACATCGTGATGGTTCCTCATAAACCATAAATTTCAAAATGTGAAATCATTAACTCAAGACTTGCCATATATTATTGGCAAGTAACAAAACATCATGATGGTTCTCATCGACAATACTCCTACATAGGAGATCTCAAACCATAATACTTACCTAATATTGGCCATCTTAAATAATTCCAATAAATAGGAATTATAAAATTCAAGATATGCCATAAAATTGCAAAACAATTCAGGTTCAATAATCTCAAATAGCTTCGATCGTACAAGTCCGGAATTAACTGAAATAGTAAACGCACATGTCCCATACCACGTGTTTTACTAAATCGTTTAATTCTCTTTCTCATACGTTCGAATTATGTAAAATTGTATATTTTATATATATATAATTTATCTGAGAAAACAAGCTTTTAAAACCATTTTTAGAAATCACTTTTGAAGATGATATTTGAAAATTCCCTTATTAATGAGACACTTAAATTTTATATTGAAATATAATTTAAAAATATCTAATAATAATTTTGAAAACCAAGTTATTTTGAAAATTTATTTGAAATTGTTTATACAAATCAATACTTGAAAACTCAAAAATCCGTCGAAAACTTAATAAAAACAGCACTCGAATACAATTCGAATTCAGCTCGGATTCGAACTCAAAAATTCTCAAAACTCTGACTCACCTATTGATAGGCTTCATGGTCAGCAAATATCTCAAAAGCACTTCGCAATCAGATTGCAAAGAGGCAAGAAAGCGAGCAAAAATTCATTTGAAAGTCAACATAAAACAAAAGAGGGCACCAAAAGAATAGGCGCACAAAACAGGGTTTCCTGGTCGACCCTGTGGTCGACCAGCTCAACCCCCAGGTCTATACTAACTGTGCAATTATACGTAAGGATAGGGACTTAAAAAAAAATTCCAAGTGACAAGATAAAGAGAGAGAGAGACATGACCCATCTAGCACTAGGACAAGTAGAAATAAAATAATAAATTCAAGGAAACAAAATTTGGCATCAGGGACGAAATAATTCAAGCAATAACGCTTGAGTGGGTGGCCATTTCTATGAACAGGACATGCAAATAAACAGCATAGGATATGCAATAATTAAGGCTAAAACAATTACATCTTTTAATTCAGTAATGAGCAAGTACAGGGCCATAAACAGTGACGTGCATAATGAAATAATAAGGTGTAGTCAGCATTCTCTAAGATAACAGGAACATGCATGAAGAACCATACCAGTAGCAAATGTTATTTCTTACAACAGGTAGATTTGCATTTAGCCCCAAACTAATATGTACGAAATCTCTATAATCCATAACACATGTAAAAAAAAATTTATTTAAGTCAAGAAGCATTTTGTTCTCATTCTTTTATTTATCTCATATAAATGAGTACATGCAGCTTAAATTCTTAATTGAAACAGACTAAGGCTAAAAATAATTTTTTTTCAAACATGGTTTGCAAATACTAAATTTTGATTAATTATCCTTTGTAAGCTACTTGCATTGAAATTTACAGAAGGGAGAGATGTCATATAAATATATGAAATATCAATACTTAGAAGAACGAAATGAGCAGAAGTAAACTTCATAAAGCATTGAACCAAAACAAAAGCCAACCAGAGATTAAAAGTGGCAACAGATCAAAGCCTCAATGATGTACGAAAAATAAAATATGAACATGGAAGCAAGAACAAATTCAAGACACACACATGCAAAGTACGAAGAAATCAATGCAGCAAGCTATGGGGGTGTATCCACTTTCAAGTCTATAAAGCAAACAAGGAACAGAACTAGTTAAAACAACCCACAACTCTCTCCCATAGGTAGGGACGTACGAGCATAGTACATATAGACCAAAGTGAATGGCAAATTCAAAGCACTGTACACACATACATTTGGGAGAGTGACATTATTTCAAAGCAAAAGGGGGATGTACGAAAGTATGGTAGCAAGCATGGGCGTGTGACAGGCTTTCCAAGCTCAAAATATATAAAAAAACGTACAAACATAAACAGTAATAAGTGAGGATTGTGTTCTAGAAGCACGCAAGCAATATAATAAACAAGAGGAGGATGAGTGCAAACGATTCAAGGCACGGTTGCATGATTAATTTTCAATGCAACAGGTTATTGTCTGACCAATTTCAAGATAGTGGGTTAATTTTATAGCGAACAATTGAGTGTGTATGAACAACAAAACAATAGATTATAAATAACCACTTATCACTAAAATCAACTAACTTTCAAAATCAGTTACTAGATGTGAGTAAAACTCACCTGAAAACCAAAGATACGCAGCAAATTAGAGGTGGATTATTGCTAGAAAGAAGGAGACTTTAGCTTGGATTTGGCCTTCAGCTGCCTTTGAGTACAATTGTCTTGCCGAGAGATTAATTTGAAGAATTCCTTAAGAAAATTGGTAGATTTGGTAAAGTTCCCACTGTTTTTTTTTCCGCTTTAGGCTGGTTCAGGAAGATGAATCAATTAAGAAATGAGTACGCCCACGTTTTCACAGTGCTTCCCTTCCATTAGCAGGCTAATGGGCCAAATACTTTGAAAAATAAAAGAGAGGCATAGTAGTAGTTAGTTTAAAATTCACACATATCACATATATGTACATATATACACATGTACACATATTTAAATTCATTTTCTTTTAACTTTTAATTCAAACGAATATTGTAAATTTGTATACTTGTGAAATTGAATATTTTCTATCATAGGAAAAGATAATTTATACTTTTTAAACATTTTTTTTCCTTTATTCCCATAAAATACATTATTTATTCAATTAAATGTAATAGACCATGTCTATTACTTCTAAGATTCAACAGAATTCAATTTACCAGTCAGAAAAATATCTTAGCTCATTTCCAAACATTATTTAAAACTTTATTTTCTCATTTTATTTTCAATTATATTGTTTATTTCCACTAAACAATTTAAATTATCCATTTATTATTAATTCTCACTATTAAATTATAACTGTCGTTATAATTTAATATTCTCAAGTAATCACTAAAACCAGGGTTGTTACACTTCAACTTCCGGAGATGGTCACTTTTATTTTTAAGAAGTGGATTCCTCTACGTAGGAAAGCGTGCCTCCGAAGAGGGCTTCTTTTGGTTTGTGCCTCCGAAGAGGGCTTTTTGTTTGCCTGAAAGTTACTTTTCGCAGTTAAATGGATCCACGAGGCAGACGCAAGCTATTGTTAGCAAGGGCCTGGTGCCTTCACTTCGGGAAGGTGCCCACTTCGGTGGTCCCACCAACCTTTTTGGCGAAAAGCATTTCATTTTTGGGCGTGCCTCGTTGGAGTACTTTTTTGGCACTTCCCTCTTGAGAGGAGAAGTGGGCCTCCGAAGAGGTCTTTTTGGCACTTCCCCCCTTGAGAGGAGAAGTGGGCCTCCGAAGTGGGCTTTTAAGCACTTCCCCCTTGAGAGGAGAAGTGGGCCTCCGAAGAGGGCTTTTTGGCACTTCCCCCCTTGAGAGGAGAAGTGGGCCTCTGAAGAGGGATTTTTGGCACTTTCCCCCTTGAGAGGAGAAGTAGGCCTCCGAAGAGGGCTTTTTGGCACTTCCCCCCTTGAGAGGAGAAGTGGGCCTCCGAAGAGGTCTTTTTGGCACTTCCTCCTTGAGAGGAGAAGTGGGCCTCCGAAGAGGGCTTTTTGGCACTTCCTCCTTGAGAGGAGATGTGGGCCTCCGAAGAGGGCTTTTTGGCTTGGCTCGCCAAGAAGGTTGCATTTCACAGTTAAGTGGGTCCATGGAGCAGACACAAGCTACCTAACTGGATGTTTGTTTGAACAAACGATCACAATTAACTAGCAAGGGTCTGGAACCTTCACTTCGGGAAGGTGCCCCTTCAGTGGTTCCACTAACCTTTTTGGTTGAGAGACAAGATTCCATTTTGGCTGTTTTTTTGGTCCGCTTGCCCATGTCTTTTCACCATTTGTCCCTCAGCGATTCCTCGTTATCATCCCTATGTACATGTTACTTTCTTTTGCAAGTTGTTTGCTTTTTCTTTTTTCCAGAGATGTGCATTTCATTGTTAAGTGAATCTACGGGGCACGCAAGCTACCTAATTGGATGTTTGTTTGCACAAATGATCGCAACCAGCTAGCAAGGGCCTGGAACCTACACTTCGGGAAGGTGCCCCTTCAGTGGAATCACCAACTGTTTGTAAGAAGCGCTTCTTATGTAGGAATTGATTCTGAAACTTTTGTGACTTGGCATTTGCTTATCGAGTGATTTGTAGGAATCGCTTGGCCTTGTGATGTGTTGAATAGGCAAGCTTTGCTTCGATAGCCCTGAGTAGATGAGGTTGGGTCACTTCTATTCCTCTTCACATATTGTTGTATTTTATTCTGTCTCAACAGCTCTTCAATCAAATTCTTTAAATGACGACATTCATTAGTGTCATGGCCAGGTTGATTATGGAATCGACAGAATCTCCCATTATGCACAACATTTTTCCCAAGCCTCATCTTAGATGGTTTGGGGTATTCAACAACATCCTTGGTTACAAAAAAGATATTTTCTAGAGTATCAGTTAAGGGAGTAAAATCTGAAGGTCTAAAGTGGCGAGCTTTCTTCGCATCTTTCTGCTTTTTTCCACTGTCATTCTCCTCTTCTGGCCACCAGATTCCTTTTTGTTAGAAGCAACGTTGTTATCCTCAACTTCAGTCACGACTACTTTTGCAGGCACAGGAAGGCTTTCTAGGAGCATGAATTCATCGGCCTTTTTGTAGAACTTCTCAAGTGAATTTGGCTCTTTCATCTTTAGCCATTTTCCAAATTCACTTGATTTGTCAATAGCTCGCATCAAGTAAGTTAGAATCATCCGAGGCTCTGCATTATCAACTTCAGCCAAGGCTATATTAAAACGGTTTAAGAAAGATCTGATAGACTCTCTAGGGCTTTGTTCAAGGCTGCATAGTGGCATTATGTCCTTGGCCTTTGAAGCATATAACCTGAATCGATCTTTGAATTTTCGAGTTAGGTCGGAGAACTGGTCCACTGATCGAACTGGCAGCTTTGTGAACCAAAGTAGGGCCACTCCCTCCAAGTACACAGAAAGTATCTGCACTTGATCTCATCTGTTGCTCTGGCACCTGTCATATGCCAGTCATACTTGTATAAGAACTGGTTAGGATCACTTGTTCCTCGATAGCTGGAATGGTGGGGGGAACAAACTTCTTTGGAAATTCAACCTTCAGAATTCTTTCAGTAAAAGGAGTCTTGCTTGGAGCAAACCCCCAGTCACTTTCATCTTCCTCCCTTTGCATGCTTTCTTTCATGATTTATTGAATCATTCCCGAGAGGTACTCCTCATCGTTTAGAGGCCCTGCGGGGCAGACGTCAGCTACTTTTTCGGAAGTTTGCCTGGACAAACGTTCACGAAGAGTTGGCTGCGGCGATGAATCTCCAGCTTGGGGAGGTGCATCTTCGGTGGTGCTAGCTGCCCTCTGAGGAACACTTTTCCCTTGGGAATCATAAACATCTTCAGCAAAGGTTTCTTCATTATTTCCTGGTTGTTGGTTAACTCCAAGCAAAGCATTCAACCCGTCCAACATCAGAGTGTTCTGGGCTTCCATTTGTTGATACAACCCAGTCACTGCAGGATCGAATTTGGCCCTTGTGATTCCAACACTAGGAGCCGCTTGATTTGACGCGGGAGAAGTGGCGGTGTTGTTATAAGCATTTCCAGATCTAGTAGATCTACCTTTTCTTCCAGGAGCCATAATCTCGGATAGAATTCTGGTTCTTAGAGAGATTCTTTCAACATATCTTTGTGGAGCAATGATGAAAGCACGCCTGAGTTCGGTTTCTCAATGAAAGCACCAAAAATGTTAACGCTAAAATGTACGCTAACACCCCGGTGTGAGTTGAGTTATAGCGAAAGCACCACCCGTTGGTACGGGAACTAAAGGTAAGCAGAAAATAGCAGAAAATAGTAAAGACAACAGTTTTTATAGTGGTTCGGCTCAAAGTCAAGTCTACGTCCACTTAATCTTTCCTCTTATTGACTTGATTACAAGTTTCACAATAATTCTCCAATTACAACACCATTAAAGAAAGAAGTTAGAATTTTGGTGACGAAAAGCTCTTTGAATTCATGTTGAATGAACTTGATCTTCTCTTAAGGCTCCTTGAAGTTTCTTTAGTGTTTGAAGTGTTGTAGAAGTTGTGAAGCAGCAGAGTCTTGGCATTCGAAAAAGGTCCAAAAGTCCCCCGTCAAAGTGGAGTAGGTGAAGCATTTATAGGGGAGTTTCGGAGTTAGGTCGTATGGCGTAGGCCGTGGGCGACTTAAGGAGTTGCGTCCTAAGAGTCATCCCGAGGTAGCTTAAGTCGTTAGCGACTTAATGGAGCCCTCCTGGACGAGATATATGCCTTGAGCGGCTTAGAATGTGTAGCACAGATGTTATCACGGCTTGTTTAGGTCGTGAGCGACCTAATGGAAAAGGCAGTGTGCCTGCGGCTTTACTCTGAAACTTGCTAAATCGTTAGGTCATTTTTCTTTTAACTTGTTAGGTCGCTCCTGGCTTAGGTCACTATCTTCACTGAGTTGCTAGGTCGTTGAGACGCTAGGTCGCTAGGCCGTTGAGACATGCCATGTTGAACCGCTCTGTACTTTAGGTCGCTAGGTCGTGCCATGTTGAGCCGCTCTATACTTTAGGTCGGTAGGTCGCTCCTTGCTGTAGGTCGTTGTGTTGTATAAGTCGCTAGGTCGCGAAAAAGAGTGGTGTTAATAGGTACTAGACGTAGGACGGGAGGTCCAAATCAATATAAAAACTCCGGTTTGCATGCAATTTATAATTTACTATTTATTGTCTACTATAGCATTAGCTTGTACACTTGCTTATTATACACAAGTTAAATAATATATGATCTGCAAGATTTTCAGGCTGAACACAAACCCACAAGAAACAGTTAAAAATTGGTATGATTCAGTAGGCTGAAGGTTAGGGTTTAGTCGGCTAAATTCTGGGTAATTTTTTATACATTTGGATATTTAGCCATCTGAATTCTTAGATTTAACCGGCTTATTCTATCAAATTTTTACAGATTAGCCTATTGTAAGTAATTTCCATTTTGGTTAGCAATGTATGCCATATATATGTATTATTTTGAGAGCTTTATTTTTATATTGAAATTATAATTTTATTTCAACAAATGTATTATATATGCAAATTACAATAATAATTTTATGAATGTAAATTTTATGAAAACATGAACTTATTTTTCAGAGGTCTTGGAATCTTTTGAAGACGGAATTTCGAATGAGCTTGGTTCAACTTTGGTGTCATCTCGTAATGGATTGATAGGAGACCAAGTATTACGTTGAATAGAAGCACCTTGATCCCAAGAATTTGGAGATACGTGAGGTTGATGAGGAGATGGATTGTGCACACCTTGTTTATTGGTAGTTCCACATATTTTAGAGCAAATTCAAGAAAATTTAAACGTCTTCCATGGTGTTTTCACTTAATATACATCTCATGTTGTATACTTAAAGTTTCACACTGGTAGTGATGAATGTCATTGATTTTCTCCTTAGTAAAAGGTGATCCATATTCTAATTTTCTTCTAGCTCTTTTACCGTTTGGTGTATATCCGATATGGTGATTAGGAGATAAAGTAATCTTTACTAGAACATACACCGAATTAGATTTATTTGGCGAATCTGAAGTTGGAGTGCTGAATACAATTGATGGGAGGTCGGAATTTTGTTGAGATGAAATTTTATAAGATTTAAAGTGGATGTTTGTTTATTTTATACGAATCTAAAATATTTTCTTCAAGTATGTATATATATATATGGAGTTCCAGACTCTTATCGCTAGCAGGCAGAATAGAACTGGTTCACACAGTTATCCATTCCAAAGTCAATTTCTGGCTACAAACATTCCAACTACCTGATGCATCAATACAGAAAATAGAAAAAGCTTGTGCAGACTTTATATGGAAAGGAGGACTACACAAGATCAAATATGAGAACTTATGTAGACCTAAGGAAGAAGGGGGAGTGGGACTTAGAAGAATTACAGATATGAGACTTGTATACACTCTGAAACAAGCCTGGCGAATTATCAAAGGAAAGGGTTTGTGGGGAAATTGGATGAGGAAAAGATATATCAAAGGAAATTTCTGGTGTATGCAAATTGATAAAAATGCTTCTTCTGTCTGGAAAGCAATTATGAAAGTGCGAAAAACACTAGCATCATGCTGTACAAAGGAGATTGCTACAGGTAGAGACACGAACCTCTGGAAAGATCCTTGGATTTTGGGAGAATCCTTGATTGACATTCTAGGGATCAACACATACTCAGATTATGGTTGTCCAGATAAGAAGGTGTCAGATGCAATAGATAATAATGAATGGAATTACTCAGTGATACCAATAAATCAAGGAATTAAAGAAAAAATTCAATATATACCAATATTTAGTGGACGAGAACATGACCAATGGGTATGGAAACAGACTGGAAATGAATTTACAACTAAATCTTCTTGGAATGAGATCAGACACAGAGATAATAAAGTGAACAGGTGTAAAATTATTTGGAATCGAGTAAATTGCCCGAAAATGGCATTTGTCACACACAATGCAGTTTTTAAAAAGACTACCTACAAAGGATCGACTTTCAAAATGGGGGATTACAAACGAAAAGCTTTGTGTGTTATGTGAACAAGAAGAAGAAAATCACGAACACCTCCTTTTTACTTGTAAATACTTAGCTGAGATTTTAAATGCATGCAAACTATCAATAAATTCAACAGCGCAAGGAAAAACACTAGAAGACGAAATAAATCACCTGATTCACAAAAGGGGCAGCGAAGACATGGAATCCAAACTGAGCAGCAACGCCATTACTGTAGCAGTTTGGAACGTATGTGTTAACGTATAAATCAGACGCTAACACCCCGGTATAGATTGAAGTTGAGCGAAAGCACCACCCGTGAGCATGGGAACTAAAACAAGTAGAAAAATCACAGAGAAAACAGAAAAGACAACAGTTTTTATAGTGGTTTGGCTTGAGGTAAGCCTACGTCCACTTTAATTCTCTTTATTGCTGAGTCAATTACAACTTTACAACAGTCTTCAATTACAATTCTGATGAGACAAACAACTAGAACTTTGATGAAGAAGTTCTTCGAATCCATGTAGAATGCGTTAGATTTTCCCACGAAGTTAGTTGAGATGCCTTTCAAACTTGAAGTATTGAGTTAGTCGAGAATTCAGCAGAGTATTGGCGCTTAAAGAGATTGGCCCAAAAGCCCTCCCCATGCTTAAGGTGGGTTGGTATTTATAGGAGAATTCTCCCCTTAGGTCGTAAGTCATGACTGGTCCATGGTGGGTTGTAGCCGACTCATCTGGTCAAACCCCCTGGTCTCATAGAAGTTCATTTGTACAAGTCCTAAGTCGCCCATAAGTCATCATCTAAGTCGCAAATGAGTCAACTGGCCTTTCTGATGCGGCCTTGAACCTTCACCCAATAGCTTTAGGTCATGGACGACTCAAGCCAGGTTGTGAATCAAATACGAGTTAACTGATAAGCTTGTTCCCTTCAGATAATAACCCAGGTCTTGAATCGTGTACGAGTTAAGAGGTCACTGTGTTAAGTAAGGAGCAGCACCTTATTTGCTTAAATCGCTCACGACACATGCTATGTCGTAAGTCGTAGATAGCTCTAAGTCGTTAGCTCATTTCCTTCTTAACTCGTGCTCTCTCTTGAACCGTTAAGTCATTTTGTCCTGGAGTCGTGGGCCTCCTTAAGTCGTAAACTATATACCCCCTTAAGTCGTAGGAACCTTAAGTCGTGGATGCCTTAGGTCGTGAAGCATCCCTTTTCCGCTGAGCCGTTAAGTCACAGATTTCTCTATGTCGTAAGTCCTTCAACTCGCTAAACTGTTAGGTCGTCCATAACCTAAGTCGTAAACCGTCCACTTCCTTAAGTCGTTGAGTCCTTTATGTCGGCCAATCCTTGACTTGTTAAGTGCGGTTTTTGAGTTGTGGGAGAATCGAGGGTTAACATTTGCCCCTCGAAGTACACGCCTAGGTCGTAGGTCGTGTGCTTCGACTTATCTTAACTCGTATGTCGGTTCAAATTCCTCTGCCTCGAGATATAAAAGGCTTAGGTCGCTTCTTTTTCACCCACTTGTTTCCGTGTCTACTTCCGCCATTAACGACCTTTGAAGCTTTTCAGAGACGAATTCGATCAGTTTACTTCATCACCAATCAAGTTCCTGCCACCTTCATCATCGCACTACGTAAGTAAACCTATTGCTCGCTCAATTTCACAATTACCGTTACCTTTCGAACATGGACTTCTCATTTTCCAATCCCAATCCAAATCCTCATACCATGCTTCATCTTGAGTCACGTCATGATTGATTGCTGACAAGCTTGGAGCGATTTGATTGAGTTCTTAGATGACTTGCAAGGAGAAGACGATGGGTTACTATATTTCGATTCAGTTGACCCACGAATTTGGAGGAGACGATATTGTCCTACATGGGTTAACGGGTTAGGAGTTAGGAAGATAACGAGTTATCGGTTAGATGGGAGGTTTGTTGATGAAGCGAAGTGCTGACTTGGACAAGACTTAATAATTTTGGGCGATCTATGATCCCTCTCAACTTAACTAGATACGACATAAGCTTTGAGTCGCGGCCGGGCTAAGGCTTAAAGAAATTCTCATTACTTTGAACTGGAACTTTCTCTTCTTAACACGCTTTGCGGCTTATAGGACCGACAATTTAAGGAGCCAACGACTTAAATCGCAGAAAACCTTTTAACTCGTGGTCAATTTCTTTTAAGTCGTAGACGACTCATCACTTGAACGATCTTATACCTGTCAAATTGTTTCCTTTAGCCTAAGCCAATTGCACCCCAGCCTGTTAGGTTGTGAACGACTTAGCCCTGAGTCGCAGCCGAGCTAACTTTTAAGTCGTCAACGACTTAACTTTTAGGTCATGGACGACTCATGACTTGGAGAACTCTTTGGACTGTGACCCAATGATCTGAACAAAATTTGAAAACTTAGAGATGTTAATAGGACTTAATTGTATTTCCCATTTGAGTTGCCAGGATAAACTGCTTGAAGTTTGGACTGTTACTTGAACTTTGAACTGTCAAACTTTGCTGCATTTTTTCACAGATCACTTTTGACTTGCAAGCTAACAATCTGTTCAATACATCATTTACAGAAAATTGGGACGAATATACTGCCACTGACTGCCCACATCGAATGGCAGATTAGTTAACATAGAGTAATCAACTTAAACATACTATATGAAATGCTGTGAACCAATCAACTAAAGTGAAATATTAATGCAAAACATTGCTATCTTGAACTGATTTGTTTGCATCTACATTTCTCTTTCATAATTTAAAACAGCGAACCTTGGACTTCATAACTGACAAATGCTTGCTAGTTTTCATTCCAGTTTTATTCACTTATTGCTTTGTTGATTTTACAACACTTCACACATTTTAGGAAACGTGCACCTTCATATTTGAATATCCAGTTGCTTGTGTAGAATGACTTCTCAACAAGAAGATATAACAGCCCAGGCTGGAGAGGCCACTCTTATTCCAGCTCCATTAGTCAATCCTCCAGAAAGAGCCCCCACCACCTTATCGTACAAAGCTTTTCGTCAGTTGTGCGGTCAGTTTGGCATTGCTGAAGCAGATGCCATTCTTCCTGAGAAAAGTGACACTGCTGACGTGGCGCCTAATGGCTTTGTAGCGGTTAACCGGAAAATGTGCCTAAGCGGGGTCATTCCCCTTTTCAACAACTTTCTCCAGAATCTTCTTCTTCGACTAGCTATCTCCCCATTCCAGCTACACCCCAATGGCTATGCCATTCTGATGGGGTTGTACGTGCTATTTCGGAGAACATTTGACCGACTTCCAAGCTTTGACGAGATTTGCTTCCTATGTTCCTTTACTAGGACTAAGGATCATCCTTCTATCACCGTCGTGAGAAGCGCCCGAAATCGTAAATTGATCGTTGGCCTCCCTGACACTGCCCATGGGTTCTTAACTCAATTCTTCTATGTCCGTTGCCCCCCGGGGTTTTATGTTGTGTGGAGAGAAGGATAAGATCACCTACCTCTTCCTCTTCTATACTCTGAGTTTTGTGAAGTCCGAATTGCCAAGTGTTAACTTCATTTTTTCATTTCAGCGCTCCCCCCTCCTTCTAGAGATCCCAGCCACAAGCCAACTCTGGAGAGGCTCGTAGCTGTACCGGTTGAAGAGCGGGATATGAAATTTTTGTTGAACGACGAATTCCTTCACCAGTTCGGACTTCTTCACCCTTCTCGCTCCACACACCCCTATGAGGTTCCAGACTCCCCGCCTAAATCATTAGATGCCCCAGTCGCTTCTGATGCACCCATACCAAAAGAACCTGCCCCTGAGGCTTCTCTAGTGAAGTGTTCCACTACTGTTGATGTTGCGGGGTCATCTGGCAAATCTGCACTTGCCCCGGTCATTGAGGAAGAAGAGCCTCAGGGATCTCCCCAACGTTCACAGAAGTCTGGCGAAGAAGCCGAGAAAACAAGCCTTGTCAGGCAGAGCAGGGACGACACTTTCGAAGTGTTGAGCGACCTCTTTGCCACCTCACAAGAGATCTTTAAAGATGACCCTGTCACTACAAGGGTTTCTTCTTCAGTAGTGGAAGCGACTTCTTCTTTGCAACAAGCTCCGTCGACCCAAGAGTTGACGTTCACTACTACTCCCCTAACTACTCCGCAATCAAAGAGTGGTTCGTAGTTTGATGCACGTAGCTTGCACATCACACACACTTAGAATCTTTCGGCACTTTTATACTCCTAACTCTTTGTACTTTGAAGATTCTAAAGATATGCTTCTTCTCTCTGAAGACTTTTAAGACTTGTCTCTTTTTATTTCAGATTCTCTGATGGGACGCAGTGGCTCTTATTATGACGACTTTCAGCGCTACGGGAGGCGCAGTCAATATGATTATAGGCGCTACCTTCCTGTTCACAGAGAAACCGATGAAGAGAGAGCCGCCCGAAAGGCTCAGGAGAGAAGGGCTCAAGAAGAGCGCTATGAGAGAAAAGAAAGGGAGGAGCACCATGATTCTTCTCAGAGAGGTGACGGTTCTCACAAGAGAAAGTCGCATGATGATCGGGGAAAAAGCCACATAGTTGAGGACCTGAGCAAGCGTGCCCCGCACGGTGAAAAGCATGCTTCTACAACTCCTGAAAAGGTCACTGCCCCCGTTTTACTTGACATTCCTTCTGGCTCTCCTGCTCTCGGGAAGACAGACATTCGGACAATAATCAGCAGGCCTAAATTCAAAGTTGGACCAGGCCCGGCTACTCTGCAAAGCCGGTTCCCGCACTGGTGCCTAAAGGGAGTGCGGTTCGATCTTGACTTGGTCCCTATTGATAAACAAGCAATGCTGCAAAATCTTGATGCTGTTAAACTTGATATCGAGCGGATGTCGGGGTGGCAAAAGATAGTTGACGAGCTTCAAAGGGTCAACCGCGCGAATATAGAGGCCATGCTTACTATGGAGAATGATAAGGCCGAATGGCAAAAGGTTCTTGAGCAGCATGACACCGAAATGAGGAGAATCACTACTTACAATGAAGAGCTTGAAGCGAAAGTTGAGGAACTTAAACAAGAGCTTGCCACTTCTTCTACCACATATACTCAAAAAGAAGAAGTACTTCAAAAGCAAGTTCGCGATGCTCACGCCGCTCAGCGACATGCCAAGGCGCAACTTGAAGCTGAGCAGAAAACAGCAGGAAGATATCGTGCTGAGGTTACAGAGTTACGGGAGAAAGTCAACTCTCAGGAGGCGGAAATTCAAATGCTAAAGCTTCAACTTTCAAAGACTGAAAGAGAGCGTGATGAGGTCGTTGCCGGTAAAATTGCAGCTGAAGAATCTCATGAGGCAACGAAGACCAATAACAGCTCGACACTATTTGACTTTTACCTGCACAGCATCTTAGGGTGCGGTAGTCTCGCCTTTCTAGGTCCCAAGTATGAAATTATTTTGGCTGAAGTGTGGGAGGCCGCACTTGACATGCTTGGTGCTACAGGTGCTGGCTATGTCGAATCAGCTCTTGAGGAGCATTACTTGGATGAAGATGCTCGCGCTTCTCTCACCAGGGGAAAAGAACAACTTGCAAAATTAAGAGCTGAAATGGCAGAAGGGGAACGGTTAGGAAAAACTACTTTAACTATTCCAGTCCAGCCTTCTCCTTCGGCCAAAATCGACATTATTGGCTCCAGTTATCATTATCCATCCCCTACTAAAGTTACCGCTGAGATCATAAGCATACAGGGTGGAGATGAAGGAGACAAGAGTGCTGAAGCACAGGCTTACGAGGTTGATATCAGGAAGCCGACTTCTCCAGGTAACTCTACTGTCAATCTTGCTCAAGTAGATTGCTCATATGTTTCTTACGAGCTTGATGAGCTTCTTGACTATTTCCTGAATCTCAACGAGCCTTTATCTCCTCTTTTTACCGACTTTAACCTCTTTTCTTCTGTAGAGAAAGCATCGAGCATTGTTCAAACTTTCCCTCCTCCAATTATTCCTCCTTTGGTTCTCCAGGTCACTCCTCCGTTCGCCTCTCAACCCGGGTCGCAAGAGGAGCAAATAGAAGCTCTTCATGGCTTAGATGATCCTATTGCTTCTCAAGAACATGGGGGAGAAAGGCTTAGAGAAGGCAATGAGTCTCCGGAGCGAACCACTTCTGATAACATAAAATTATCTGCTCTTGTTACCCCAGGAAGTGAGTCTTCTTCAAGGAGGAGGAGGAAGCGTGTCACTTCCAAAAAGAGAGGGAAAGACATTCAGGAAGCGAAAGTTGATCCGGCAGTAACCCTTTCTCCTTCATCCCCGACTCTCCCAAGCTGTCCTGAAAAGCTGCCTATTAGGTCAGGTGAAGGCTCTAAGGGTGGTGGCAAGAAGAAGTAAGGGGTCCTGCTTCGATTCATCTTTACTTTTTGCTTTTTGCATGTACTGGCCGGAGATTGTGCGGGTACCGGCCTCCGCTTTTCTTTTTCTTTTTATTTTGAAACCTGTACCTGTACAAAATTTTGACGGTATTGAATAAAATGAATCTTTTTGTTTGTACAAACTTCTGTCTGTATTTGAGAATGCATTTACTATTCATTTTTGTACAAGTTTTTTTATATGATATCGCAGTGAGCTTGTGATATGTTGTTTTAGCGTAATTTTACCAATGTAGCTATACCATGTTGCCCCTATACCATAAGCTCGTTGCAATATTTTATACTTTGCGGGGACTTGTACCCTTATTTTCTGGAGAATAATTATTCCATACTTGGAGGAATATTATTTCGTTAAAAATAGAGTACAGCTCCCTCCATATGAGTTTTTACGCTCTATCCTTCGAAGATATCACTTTTTCTTTTGTGCATACACACATTTTTACCAGGTGAATTCTTCTAAGTGGTAAAGCGGGCCTCTGAAGGGCACTTTAACTTCTTTTTTGAGGAAGAGTATCTTCCAGAATAAGTGAATCATTCTTCCTTTGAGAGTTAAAGTGTGCCTTTGAAGAGGATTTTTTTTTGTTTTTTTTTGCGCCTCAGTGGAGGGCTTTCTGATTTTGCTTTGCGTTTCTGACGAAATGCTTCTTTGAAAAGTTGTACCTCTAGGGAGGGCTTTTTCACGTTTCAACACTTGGAAGTTTTATTTCAATCTCGGTGAAACGTGTGCCTCCGAAGAGTTGTGCCTCCGAGGAGGGCTTTCCACGTTTCAACACTTGGAAGTTTTATTTTATTCTCGGTGAAACGTGTGCCTCCGAAGAGGTCTTTCTGTTCGATTGTGCCTCTACGAGGTCTTTTTGTTTCTGCCTCTGGGAAGAGGTCTTTTTTGTTTGATTGTGCCTCTGGGAAGAGGTCTTTTTGTTTCTGTCCCTTGGGAGAGGCTTTTATTTTTCCCTGTTCGCTGGGAAGCGGGCCTCCGAAGAGGGCTTTTCACATTTCGTCTCACGGGAGTGTATCACCGATCACGGTGAAATGTGTGCCTCTGAGTAGGGTTACTGCCGGGAAGTTTGGTGTTTCTTTCTCTCGGTTGGACGGATTCACGGGAGTGTATCGACCGATCAGTCCGCAACTTTGTATCGAGAAAGATCTCTCTTTTTCTGGTTTGGCCCGCTCGAGGTCTTTTAGCATTTCAACTGTGGTGAAATGGGCCTCCGAAGAGGGCTTTTCACGTTTCAACACTTGGAAGTTTTATTTCAATCTCGGTGAAACGTGTGCCTCTGAGTAGGGCTTTTGCCTGGAAGTTTGGAGTTTCTTTCTCTCGGTTGGACGGATTCACGGGAGTGTATCGACCGATCATTCCGCAACTTTGTATCGAGAAAGATCTCTCTTTTTCTGGCTGGGCCCGCTCGAGGTCTTTATCCTCCGAAGAGTTGTGCCTCCGAAGAGGTCTTTTGCTGATTGATGCTTGCTCGCCCATGTCTCTTTGCCATCCATTCATGTCGGCGATCCCCGTTATCCTTTGCAAGTGTCATCCTTTTTAGTTGCCAATAATTTTCCTTATCCAAAGAAATATACTTCATAGTTAAGCGAGTTGGTGTGGTAGACACAGGCTATTTAACTGGTTGTTTGTTTGTTCAAACATTTGCAGTTAGTTAGAAATGGTCCACTTCCATCCGCATTGCTAACTTTTATTCGAAGCACTTCTTTTGTAGGATTTGAGTATGGAAATTTTGAATGGTTTAGTGTTTGCTTGCTGAGTGATGTCGGGGATCGCTTGGTCTTGCGATGGGTAAGTTTTGCTTTTATGGCCTGCATTATTAACTCGACATTTTAGTGACACCATTAACGTATTTTATATGTCGAAATAAAACAAAGCAGTTTATAATAGTAGAGAACACAAGATTTATAGTGGTTCGGCCAAAAGTTGGGCCTACATCCACTTTATAGCTTTTCATTATTCACTTGCTTTACAATTGCTTTTAATACAAGAATCATATATTCGTAATTCTTTTACAACATTTCAGCAAAGCTTTCAAGTAAAATAAGGACGCAAATGATTGCTGTTCCAAGCTCTTGGGATTGGTTCTCCTTCGACAGTTGTAAGTTTGAATGTGCCGTCAAGAAGCTTCGTGCCTATAACATATGGCCCTTCCCAGTTTGGCCCAAACACACCTACGGCTGTCATAATTCTCTTCAGGACTAAATCCCCAACTTCAAAGCTGCGCTGACGAACTTTGGAATTGAAGTGCCTGGCTATTCTTTGTTGATGAGCTGCAATTCTAAGCCTCGCCTCTTCTCTTCTTTCGTCAAGGAGGTCAAGTGCTTCCAGTTGCAGTCTATCATTCTCATCTTGATCAAAATGGATCCTTCTGTGCGAGGGGACTTCAGTTTCCACTGGAATCATCGCTTCTGATCCGTATGCCAATGAAAATGGAGTATGCCCAGACGCAGTTTTGTGGGTGGTTCTGTATGCCCATAGTGCAAGCGGTAACTTATCGACCCAACCACCTTTTGCTTTTTCCAGCTGCTTTTTGATGGTTGATTTGATGATTTTGTTTACTGCTTCCACTTGCCCGTTTGCCTACGGATGAGCCACTACTGAGAAGCTTTTTCGGATCTTGAATCGTTTGCAGAAATCTTGGAACTCCTCACTTTCAAACTGAGTACCATCGTCTGTGATTATCTTCTGAGGCACACCATACCTGCAGATGATATTTTTAGTCACAAAATTTATCATTTTCTTGGAGGTAATAGTAGCCAATGGTTAGGCTTCAGCCCATTTAGTGAAGTAATCAACAGCAACGATAGCATATTTAATCCCCGATTTGGCAGTCGGCAAATGCCCAATGAGATCTATTCCCCAGATGGCAAACGGCCACGGACTGACCATTTGTGCTAGCTCAGTGGAAGGTGCCCTAGGAATTTTAGCAAATCTCTGGCATTTACCACACTTTCGGGAATAGTCAGCAGCATCCTGATTAATTTCTGGCCAAAAGTATCCATAACGGAGGATTTTCTTTGCTAAAGTTTGACCACCTGTATGATCCCCACATTCCCGTCCGTGTACTTCAATTAGAATTGTCTTAGCTTCTTCCTTTGTCACACATCGGAGTAATGGCATTGAAAATCCTCGTCTGTACAAACGACCATCTTAAACTATATATCTGGAGGCTTTTCTCATTAGCTTCTGTCGTTCTTTTGAACTTTCTGGCAAAGAACCATTGAGCAAATATTCAAGTATCGGAGTCATCCATGATTCTTGTTCTTGGGATACATTCATAATCCAATCAACATCCATTTCGTCTGTGCTTGGAGCTGACAAGACTTCGACGGGAATTAACCCCAATAGTTGAGCTTCACTAGTACTTGAATACTTTGCGAGAGCATCCGCCTTCATGTTCTCCTCTCGGGGTATATGGTTTATTGAACAGCGGTCAAAATCTTGAAGGAGCTCCCAGGCTTTTGATAAATAGGCGGGTAGATTCCCTCCTTTAGCTTGAAATTCCTTCCTGACTTGGCAAACAATAAGTTGAGAATCACTGAAGATTTGTAATGCCTTAATGTTTAACTCTTTAGCGATCCTCAAACCAGCGATGAGAGCTTCATATTCAGCTTCATTGTTTGTCGAAGGGAACTCTAGTCTCAGCGCATAACATAGCGATCGCCCTTCTGGGGTTTCAAGGACAACCCCTGCTCCAGAACAGTAATCATTTCTTGCGCCATCGACATACAATTTCCATTGGATTGGGACGCTATCAGTGACTCCTTCCTCACTATCACCCTTATCCGTACATTCTGCGATGAAATCCGCCAAAGCTTGTCCATTGATTGCTTTCCGGGGATGGTAAGTGATGTCATATTGGCTGAGTTCAATATTCCATTTCAAAAGACGGCCCGAAGTCTCAGGACAGAATAGGACTAGCTTTAGGGGTTGATCAGTGAGGACTTTGATGGGATGAGCTTGGAAATACGGCCTCAATTTTCTTGATGCGATCAACAGACAATAGGCGAGCTTTTCTAATCTTGAATAGTTCATCTCTGCCCCAGTGAATCTTTTGCTGATATAATAGACTGGGCGTTGAATCCTTATGTCTTCCCGTACCAACACTACACTGAGAGCATGAGACGAAATTGCCAAATATACGAAAAGATCTTCACCACTGTCAGGCTTTGAAAGTATCGGAGGCACTTTCATATGACGAACCAACTCATCAAATGCTTTCTGACATTCAGGAGTCCACTCAAAGTTTTTCCTTCCTTTCTTCAGTGAATCAAAGAATGGAATGCATTTGTCAGTAGCTTTGGAAATGAACCGACTCAAAGCAGCAACCTTTCAATTGAGACTTTGCAATTCCTTCTTCGTTCTAGGAGCCTTGACCTCTCTCAGGGCAGTGATCTGAGCTGGATTGGCTTCAATTCCCCTAGCGCTCACAATGAAACCCAAAAACTTTCCGGACTCCACTCCAAATGAACATTTCAGGTGATTAAGCTTCATTTTGTACTTGCGGAGTACCACAAACATCTCTGCCAAGTGATCCATATGGTCCACTGCTTTCTTAGACTTTACAAGCATATCATCAACATAAACTTCCATTGTCTTGCCAATCTGTGGTTTAAACATGGCATTGACCAGTCTTTGGTAAGTTGCCCCTGCATTCTTGAGTCCGAAAGGCATGACCTTATAGCAGTAGAGTCCAACATCTGTGATGAAACTAGTATCTTCTTGATCTGGCTCATACATCATAATCTGGTTATATCCGGAGTATGCATCCATAAAAGATAACAATTCATGTCCTGCCGTCCCATCCACCAACTGATCGATCCTGGGCAGTGGGAAACAGTCTTTGGAGCAGGCTTTGTTCAGATCTGAAAAATCAATGCAAACTCTCCACTTTCCATTAGCCTTTTTCACCAGCACTGGATTTGATACCCAATTTGGATAAGTAGATTCTCTGATGAAACCGTTCTCCATGAGCCGATCCACTTCTTCTTTTAACGCAGCCGTTCTCTCAGGACCCTGGGTTCATCTCTTCTGTTTCACAGATGTAAACTTTGGATCAATGTTCAGAGTGTGTACTGCAATCTCTGGGGATATTCCACACATGTCAGCGTGAGTCTAAGCGAATACATCTAAATTAGCCTTCAAAAATGAAATCAGAACATTCTGAACCGTTGCGTTGAGTTGTGAACCCACATTAAGCACTTTGTTTGGGTCCTTTGGGTCAACGGGCACCGGCACTGTTACCTCTACCGGTTCCTATTCTCCCCTGCACTGGCTTTCCTTGGATCCATCTCTCTTCATGCCCCACTACATTCGCCAGTGCAGGGCCCACCCTGTAATTGCTACAAGGCTGGTTCTTTGATGCGGACTGGAGCTGCCGCATCTTTTCCCATTTCTCTTTTCCTTGATTCACGCAGCTCTGTAAGATAACATTCTCGCCCCCACGTCCTGGTCTCCCTTAATCACACCAACTCCGTTATCTGTGGGGAATTTTAGAGTCAGACACCATGGAGCAAGAACGGCTCTGAATGCAACAAGAGTTGGTCGGCCTAAAAAGGCATTGTAGGCAGAGAATTCTTCAACAATTATAAAGGTTTGCTTTCGAGCCACCTTCCTCAGTCCCTTTCCAAGTTCTACAAACAAATCTATGGTTCCAATCGGCTGTTTGGGTTCTCCAGCAAACCCAGCGATCTTAAGTGATGAAGCTTGAATGTCAGCCATTGGAATTTTCATTTGATCGAAGGTCTTCTTGAAGAGGATGTTACATGATGCTCCACAATCAACTAGAACTCTTCTCACAGTTGCTGGCCCGATACCAGCGGATATAACCAAAGGATCTATGGTCGGAGCCTCGATACCCAAGGAATCTCTGGCGCTAAACACAATATCATCTGTGGAAGTCTTTTGTTGCTTTAAAGGCGCATCATTCTCTAAAACAAAAACATTCTCTTCAGCTGGTACATGCCTCAAGGCGCGGGCATACCTTTCCATCTCGCCCCAGCTTCTGCCTGCTGGGTGAGGTCCTCCAGTTATTATATTGATGACAGGCCTTTCCGATTCATGTTCCACGGCCTTCTCACTTGAGCCAGGACGGTGAGCGGGAACTTGCTGTCCTTGATTTGATGAAGCTGGGGAATTGCTGTTCCTTTTCACATACTGTTGGAGTTTGTTTTCCTTCAAGAGTTGTTCAGTTACCTCTTTCAACTGACGGCATTCGTTGGTGTCATGGCCGGGCTAGTTGTGGAACCGGCAGAACCTTCCACTTTTTTCCATCTTAATTGCAACTCTCATTTTAGGTGGTGTCGGATAATTGACATCATCTTTGGTTGCAAAGTAGATGTTTTCAGAGGTATCGGTCAAGGGTGTGAAATTGAAAGAACGACCTTTCTTAGCGTCTCCCTGTTTCTTTCCACCATCGGTTCCCCTTTTCTGAGTGTTAGGTTCTTTCTTGTTCGAAGGAGCATCATTGTTCCCGGCTTGTGCTGATACCACCTTAGCCGGTGTTTGGAGGCTCTCCAAGCGCATGAATTCATCCGCTTTCTTGTAGAATTTGTCAAGTGAGTTTGGTTCTTTCATTTTCAACCATTTTCCAAATTCACTCGATTTGTCAATCGCCCTCATCAAGTATGTCAGGACCATGCGTGGCTCAGCATTATCTACCCCAGCCAATGCTATGTTAAAGCGATTCAAAAACGACCTGATAGATTCTCCCGGATTTTGCTCTAGACTTGACAGCGACATTATGTCCTTTGCTTTAGAAGTATACAATCGAAATTGCTCCTTGAACTTCCTGGTCAAATCGGAGAACTGATCGATGGACCTGACCGGTAGCTTTGTAAACCACAATAGAGCTATACCTTCTAGATATACCGGGAAGTATCGGCATTTAATCTCATCAGACGCCCTGGCACCTATATGCCAGTCGTATTTATACATAAACTCTTTAGGATCACTCGTCCCCTTGTAAGCCGGAATAGTAGGGGGAACGAATTTCCTTGGGAACTCTGCCTTTAAGATCCTCTCAGTAAATGGAGTTTTGCTTGGAGCAAAACCCCACTCTTTCTCGTCTTCATCTCTTCGCATACTTTCTTTCATGATTTGACGAACCATACCCGAGAAATACTCTTCATCATTTAGAGGCTCTGGAGGGCACACATCAGCCACTCTTTCTGAATTCTGCCTTGACAATCGTTCACGGAGGGTCGGCTGCGGCCCTGATCCTCCAGCTTGAAGAGGAGTCCTTTCTACAGGGTCTGCGGCTCTTTGAGAAATGTTCCCTTCAACATCCTGAACTCCCACAGTAGGGTTCCTATCATTATTACCCGGTTGACGGTTTGCCCCAAGTAGATCATTCAATTTACTCAAGTTCAGAGCATTCTGGGCATTCTGGGCTTCCAACTGCGCATTCTGAGCATTCAATTGTTGATTCAATCCCAAAACTACGGCATCCAACTCTGCTCGAGCAACCCCAACAGTTGGAGCTGCTTGACTTGAAGGAGGAGAGGTAACAGTATTCTCTTAAACATTGTCGGATCTTACAGAACTTCGTTTTCTCCCAGGAGCCATTATTTCCAATAAACTTCTGGTTTTAAAAGAAATCCTTTCAACAATCCTTCGCGGAGCAATAGTGGAAGTTTCCTGAGTTGGGTTCTCAGTGAAAGCACCAAAAATGTTAACGTATAAATCAGACGCTAACACCCCGGTGTAGATTGAAGTTGAGCGAAAGCACCACCCGTGAGCACGGGAACTAAAACAAGTAGAAAAATCACAGAGAAAACAGAAAAGATAACAGTTTTTATAGTGGTTTGGCTTGAGGTAAGCCTACGTCCACGTTAATTCTCTTTATTGCTAAGTCAATTACAACTTTACAACAGTCTTCAATTACAATTCTGATGAGACAAACAACTAGAACTTTGATGAAGAAGAATTCTTCGAATCCATGTAGATTGCGTTAGATTTCCCCTCGAAGTTAGTTGAGATGCCTTTCAAACTTGAAGTATTGAGTCAGTCGAGAATTCAGCAGATATTGGTGCTTAAAGAGATTGGCCCAAAAGTCCCCCCCATGCTTAAGGTGGGTTGGTATTTATAGGAGAATTCTCCCCTTAGGTCGTAAGTCGTGACCGGTCCATGGTAGGTTGTAGCCGACTCATCTGGTCAAACCCCCTAGTCTCATAGAAGTTCATTTGTACAAGTCCTAAGTCGCCCACGAGTCATCATCTAAGTCGCAAATGAGTCAACTGGCCCTTCTGATGCGGCCTTGAACCTTCACCCAGTAGCTTTAGGTCGTGGACGACTCAAGCCAGGTTGTGAATCAAATACGAGTTAACTGATAAGCTTGTTCCCTTCAGATAATAACCCAGGTCTTGAATCGTGTACGAGTTAAGAGGTCACTGTGTTAAGTAAGGAGCAGCACCTCATTTGCTTAAATCGCTCACGACACATGCTATGTCGTAAGTCGCAGATAGCTCTAAGTCGTTAGCTCATTTCCTTCTTAAGTCGTGCTCTCTCTTGAACCTTTAAGTCATCTTGTCCTTGAGTCGTGGGCCTCCTTAAGTCGTAAACTGTATACCCCCTTAAGTCGTAGGAACCTTAAGTCATGGATGCCTTAGGTCGTGAAGCATCCCTTTTCCGCTGAGCCGTTAAGTCACAGATTTCTCTATGTCGTAAGTCCTTCAACTCGCTAAACTGTTAGGTCGTCCATAACCTAAGTCGTAAACCGTCCACTTCCTTAAGTCGTTGAGTCCTTTAAGTCGGCCAATCCTTGACTTGTTAAGTGCGGTTTTTGAGTCGTGGGAGAATCGAGGGTTAACAGTATGGAAGGAAAGAAATTGACGTGTATTTCAACATATACAAAGAACAACCTCAAAAGTCAGTAAGCTAGCTGTTAACGACTTGAAACTAGTACAAAATCGCATTCAAGATCTCACCTTTCGGGGACGAGATGAAGCACGAACTGGAGTAGAGGATCTACAGAATCCATCGGTAAGAAATCCAAGTACAAGCTACTCTCACTGGCCGCCATGAAACAAGAGGAAGAAGAAGTTAGCTGTCGGTATTGTTTTTGGTATGTTATGAGTTGTATGATCCTGTCTAAACATATTAATATTGTAAGTTTGTATGACTGCTTGAGCCGGAACTGGGCCTTATCCATAGGCAGAAATTGCCTTAATAAAATCTTACCAAGTTTCAAAAAAAATATATATATGTATATGTATGTGTGTGTGTGTGTGTATATATTAATTTCATTTGCTATTTTTGAAGTTGTAATTTTTTGGTAAACATTATTCTTTAAACTTGAGTCAATCCTTTTAATTTATCTCTATGTTATATATAGTTACAAGTTTCAAAGGTGAAAAATATTAAATGTTTATTACTGTATATAAAATAGAAAGGAGGAGAGATCTTAATGCAAATAATAGAATACAACATTGGAAAATGACATATCTATCTCCCATGATTGCAGTGTTCGAGTGCCATCGGGTCCTATTTTTCGTTCAAATTTATTATTATTTTTTCATTTTATAACCTTTTATTCATTTATACTTTATTATCAATTTATAAATCATGTAACGACATAATTCCAAGTTCACGTCTTAAATTCTGAAAAATATTTTCATTTAAAGTTTTAGTAAATATGTCTGCAACTTGATTTTCTAATGATACAAATTCAAGAGAGATGGTACCTTTTTCTATGTTGTCATGAAGAAGACGATGTCGGATGTCAATGTGTTTAGTTCTTCAGTGGTTTATTGGATTTTTCGATAAATTTATAGCACTTTTATTATAAAAATAAATTATTTATTTAGCCAAATTTATACCAAAATCTTGAAGTGCATATATATTACTTGAGCGCAGGCCAAAGCAGCAAAATGTATTTTGCTTCACACGTCGAAAATGAAAAACAATTTTGTTTCTTACTAAACATGATACTAAAGATTGTCCAATGAAATGACATGTACCACTTGTACTTTTTCGTTCCGTTCGACATCCTCCAAAATTAGCATCACTATATAATACTAACTCAAAAGGACATTCTTTCAGGTAAAAGAGGCCATAGTCTTCAGTTTGCTTAAGTAGCGCAAAATTCGTTTCAGTGCACGTAAATGTGGTTCTTTGGAATTTACTTGAAATCATGCACATAAGCATACACACATCATTATATTAAGTTGACTAGAAGTTAATTAAAGATCCGATCGTACTTCGATATAATTTTTAGTCAATGCTTTTGCCATTTTCATCTCTACAGTGATGTACCATAGCACTTATAGGTGTCGATTTAGCAGAAGTATTTTCCACACTAGAACGATTTATTAGATTATTACAACATTTTTCTTGATTAATAAAAATACTATTATTTAATTTTTTGATTTGTGACCCAAGAAAATATGAAAGTTCTCCCATATGAGACATTTCAAATTCTCTGTCATAATATTTGAAAATTTTTGACACGATTTTTTGTTCTTGGAACCAAAAATGATGTCATCTACATAAACTTATATTACTAAAATATCCTTTTTATCTTGTTTCATAAAAAGAGTCTGATCTACTTTTCCAATTTAAAACTAGAATTTATAAGATAACTCCTCAGACGGTCATACCAAGCACGAGGTGCTTATTTTAAACTATATAAAGCTTTCTTTAATTTATAGACATGGTATGGATATTTTTCATGTGTAAATAGATGATGTTGTTCTACTACACATTTCCTTTTATAAATATTTTTAAAAAGGCACTTTTTACATCCATTTGATATAATTTAAAGTTATGAAAACATGCAAAAGCGAATAGAATACGTATTATTTCTACTCGGCTATAGGAGCAAATGTTTCTTCGTAGTATATTCCTTCTTCTTGATTGTAGCCTTGGGCGACTAATCTAGCTTTGTTTTGAATAATATTCCCTTGCTCATCGGCTTTATTTTTGTAAACCTGCTTTGTACTAATGATTATTTGATTACTAGGTCTAGGAACTAAGTCCCAAACTTCATTTCGCTCAAATTGAATTAATTCTTCTTACATAGCTATAATCGAGTAATCAGCAGTTGAAGCTTCTTTAGCATTTTTATGTTCAATGTCCGACAGGAAAGCTACATGATCCAATTGATTTAATAGATTTCTTGTTCTCACGTTAGAATATATTTCTCTAATAATATTTCAATTGGATGATTTCTTAGTAATCTCGGTAGAGATCGAATTTCATTTTCATTAAGTAAGTTGTTTTCAATTTCAGTATTATTTTCAATATTTTCAATATCGTGATATTTGATTTTGAAATTATATCTTCATCTTTATTTGTATTATTGAGTTTGAAATTTTCATCGAATGACACATGAAGTGTTTCTTTGATTATTTTAGTTCTTTTATCATAAATTTTATTTTATTTTCTTCGTTTCGAGTATCCTATGAATATTCCTTCATCGAATTTCGGATAGAATTTACCAAGTCAGTATTTTGTATTTAATAGAAAACATTGTGAATCGAAAATTTTAAAATATGATACTTTGGGTTTTCTTCCATTAAAAATTTCATATGAAGTATGTATCGTTAATGGTTTAATGGAGATTCGATTTAAAATATAACAAGCAGTAGCCATAGCTTCTATCCAAAATTGTCTAAATAGAGTGCTTCCACTTAACAAGGTTCTAGCGCATTCTTGAAGTGTTCTATTTTTCCATTCTACGACTCCAGTTTATGGTGGAGTTCTAGGAAATGAAAATTTATGAAAAATACCTTTCTTATTACAATATTTTTCAAAAATATCATTATTGAATTCACCACCATGATTGCTTCTAATGTTTTGTATTTTAATATTTTTAATATTTTGAATTCTCTTAGAAAAAATTTAAAATTTTCAAAAGTATCACTTTTATTTTTCATAAATATTTTCCAAATATATCTCGAAAAATCATCTACAGTTACAAAGATATATATGTTATGATTTATAGATCGAACTTGAGTTGGTCTTAAAAGATCTAAATGTAATAACTCAAGTGATTGTAATGTAGAAATAATTTTATTTGATTTAAAAGATGATTTAGTTAATTTTCTTAACTGACGAGCATCACGAATGCTATTTACTTTAAAATTCATTTTTGGTAGACCTTTTACTAATAGATAATTTGCTTATTGCTTTGAAGTTTATATGACAAAAATTTTTACGCTATAACCAAGGATCATTTTCTTTGACTATTAGACACATATTTGTATTATGATTAACTTTCATGTTTAAGATGTATATATTATGTTCTCTAGTTCCTTCAAAGATAAGATTCTTGTTTTGATCAAATATATTACATTTATTTTTCGAAAAAGATATATTAAATCCTATATCGCATAGTTGGCTTATTCTAAGCAAATTATGTTTTAAATTTTTAACTAGTAAAACATTTGCAATAAGAGGTAATTTAGATGTACCATCTTGCTCACATCGCTTTTGCTAATGATATATCCTTTGGGGTTATCTCCAAATGTGGCAGATCCTTCATCTGGATTGACAATGTTGGTGAGCATTTCTTTGTTTTTTGTCATGTGTTTTGAGCAACCACTATCAAGTATCCATTTTCCTCTTTTCTTAATTTGTACCTATAAAAAATAAAGAAATCATGTTGGTGCCCACTTTTTGTAAGGGTCCTAAGAGTTATGTCTTAGGAAACCAAACCAAAGAGGTTTTAAAATTCCCTTTATAAGTAAAATTTTCGCTTTTATTAACCGTATATATAGAATTATTTATATACTTATTTTTAAATAATTATTTGTCTTTGGAACCCAAATCTTAATAGATGTTGGACGATTAAAACCTTTTAAAACAGGTTTGACAAAAGTATTATCTTCCTTTTTAAAGTTTGTATATAAAGAATTACTATTTTTACGAATAGTTTTTGTTGTCTTATCATATCCCGATCCCCTTTTATTTGAAGTAACCTGTGAATTTTCTACAATTCTAGAAAGATTTTCTCTTCCTTTATTAAGATTAGAAATGTTATCAGTAAGATTCTCTAAATTTTTTTAAGACTAGAGATATCTAATTCTAATATTTTAATCCATGATTCTTAGATAAAAGGATATCATTCTTTTCTTTTTTGAGTTTCTATTTCCCTTCTTAGTACCATAAGCTATGAGCTTATATTAGAACAAGATTCTTGAGCAATTGCAAGTTCTTCCTCTAAAATTTTCTTTTCATCTTTTAACATATCTACTTCAATTTTCAGTTATATTCAATTTTCCAAGTGTATCTTCGTATTATCTTTTGATATTCCTTAGTGTATCTAATAGTTCTGAGTTTATATCAACTAAATCATAAAAAAAGATCACTTACATCATCATTTGTAGCCATAAAGCATACATTGGCTTGTTCTGTGTCACTATCACTACCACTGTTTGATGAGGAAGACAATTCTGAATCATCCCATGTAACAAAGAATGGTTGCTTCTTCTTATAATTGTCCCTTTTATTTTTGTACCTGTCTTTATTACGATCAGGACAGTTGATGTGCACGTAAATGTGCATATTTTTACCACCATATTTATTCTATTTAAATTAAATAAATGATCATATTGGGTATTTTAACTTGTTTTAACCAAAATTCATATTAATTCCAAATTTTCATATATTCATCTTCATATAGGGGCAAAACGATCATTTAAGTGCATATATTTCTTTGAGAAAAATTAATTGAAAATTTGTATATATTTTTGTAGGAAATTGATCTCAAATAGAAGTGGTTTCATGAAGATATGCATGCACAAAATTAATACAAAGGAATGAAGATGGAAATAATTAAAAGTGAAGAACATGGAGGACCCCACCTACCCACCTACCTTAATGTACAAATTAAAGGCTAATGCACATGCTTTTGGACTTAATGGTTTCATGTACACTTAATGGGGGATTAAGACATGTTAATGGTTACTTGGCCTCCACACTTCCTAAGGGGCATTTTGGGTATTCCCCAAAAATATGAATTAGGGTTTCATACATGTATAAATACCCATATGTTTCATGTAACATGATCTCCTCTCTTAGTCTCTCTTAGGCCTTCTTCCTCTTAGTTAGTTAGTTTTAGTTTAGAAAATAAATCAAAGCTCTCTTTCTTTCCATGGCTACTTAGCCATTTCTTCTCTTATGTAATTCTTTTTTTTATGCAATGTTATTTAGTGTTTCCTTTTAATTACATGTTCATTTTCTTTTCTTGTTTATTTTCTTTCATGTTCTAGCATAGATCTCTTTTATTTTATGCAAGTAGAATAATTTTTCTTTTCATTTTTCTCTCTTTCTCTCTTCTTGTTTAATGTTGTTTTCTACATTTGTTCATATGATAACAAATATGAGAGCTTAATCCCTTCAATTTAGGGGTAATGAAGCTCTCTAGTATGTAGATCATTTTGAAAACCTTGAAATCATTTGATTATTTTTGTACCTGTCTTTATTACGATCAGGACAGTCCTTCTTTATGTAACTCTTTTTTTGACATTCATAGCATTCGAGATTTGAAGCTAATGGTTTATTGGTGTTCTTGTTGTTTCCAAATTTATTGCACTTTCTTAATTTCAAAAACTTTTTGAAATTTTTAGCTATAAACGCCATACCATCTTCATCCTAATCTGATTCTTCCTTTTAAGTCTGGAATGCTATTATCATTTTGTCTTATGCTTGAGCCCTTTTTGCTTGTAAATTTACTTCATATGACATTAGATTTCCTATCAACTCTTTCGGTTTTATGGTTGAAATGTCATTAGATTCTTCTATGGCTAAGACTTTTCATTTCCATTCATTCGTTAAAGAGTTGAGGATTTTTGAAACAATGTCAAAATCTATGAATTTTTCTCCTAATGCCAAAAGTGAATGATATATATATATATATATATATATATATATATATTGAAATCTAGAATACAATTCATTTACAGTTTCATGTTGCTTCATTCTAAAGTTCTGGAACTGATTCTTAAGTATAGAAATCTTGCTTTTTTAGCCTTGTTAGTACCTTCATGCGTAACTTTCTGTGTACGCCAAATTTCATGTACCAAATTATACATACTAACTCCGTTAAACTCATTTTAGTCTAATGAACAAAACTACATATTCATGGTTTTAGCATTACCAGTAGCATCTAATTATTGTGTCTTAGACCATTATGCAAATGGTGTAGTAGGTATAGTGTATTCAGTTTGAGTGAAATTCCAAGTATCATACCCATTTGCTTGCATATAAATTCTCATTCTAGTTGACCAATAATTATAGTTTAATCCATTAAATAGTGATGGTCGTGTAGTGGATTGACCTTCAATAAAACTCTTGCTAGTGTTATTTTCCATATAATTTGAATATCAAATAACTGTGTTATAGTTATATGATGACACTTTTCTCTGATACCAAATGAAAGTAAACATGGATCATATAATATGGAATATTAAACAATCTAACTACTTGTATAAAATGTAAGTATAAAATTAAAGTGGTAAAGTAAATGACACCAGGAATTTTGATACTAGTTCGAAGTTTCATGTTCTACATCCAGTCCTAGACTCCTTCTGGAATTCAACTATCAACCATCTCTTAACCCAAAGGAATATGTATTACACCGCCTAAGCAACCGAACATGATTTCTACTGCTTAAGCAACAGAGTATGACTTTTACCCGCTTAAGCAACCAAACAGGACTTGAATAATAAAGAGATATCTGACTAATTGTGCTCTTTGAATAGCACAGATAAGTCTTTATAGTACACCCTTCCTATAATCTTCTCCTTTGTGGTATATCGTGTATTTCATGAAGAAAGGAAGTGTATTTGATTAAACATGAATAAATTTGAATATATACATGATCAATAGTGTTTTTGTGCATAGAAAGCCTTTGAATGTAAATAGCAAGAATGGATAGAATTCAAAAAATAGAAAATCGAGTATCTTTAGACGTTGGATTTCTTTGCTACTTATAGAAATTAAAAAGTTGTATTCGTTCATGAAGATCAACCATGAAGAGATATAGAAGCAATCTTTCGAATCAAGAGTTGTTACTATCCATTGAAAAGAAACCCTTTCAAAAACTAGCCATTATGAAGCTTCGGCCGCCTGAATTAAATATTTTATCCAGCCGAATCGAGTAAAATTTAAAACAAGAAATTAGTGCAAATAGATACAATTCAGCCGTTTGAATATTGTAGGTCATCCGGCTAAATGTTCTTATATATTTTTGTACATGTAAAGCATTAGTCGGCTGAAAGGGATTATTTAACCGGTTGAATGCAATGTCTTCGTGCAATTCTTTTGATTTGCCAATACATTTGCTATGAGTGTATGTGTACACCACTTCAGAGAGATTTTAACATTTATCTACATCTAGACTCAAACTTTGTACCAAACAATACGTTGTAACAATTTTTTGGAATCTGATTTTCATTTGTTTTTTATTATCTTCTCCTGCAAACTTAGTTAGTTCATATAATATTTATTTATACAGTTGTCATAAAAATTCAAGGTTCTAACATAAATGACTTGAGAAATAATTTATAAATGATTTTAGAGTTGTATAAAAGGGAAATCTTCTCAATTTTGTGAGTATACTTATACTGTTTATAGATATTTTCCGTGTATTGAAAATATAAGGGTTCGTGAATAAACCTTTGTGATGGTATTTTGATAAAAATATTAAAAATTATTTTAAATGATGAAAAGATTAATCAAGGAGGCTAGTGGTTGTTCTATGCTTAACCAATGTTGGTATTCCATATGTGATTAAATCCCTTATTTGAATGTTTGTTCACTGAATAGTTAAATAACCAACTATCGGATTTTGACCCAAAACGTAACTTTGGAAATATTTAGGGGAAACACGTGAGCTATATGGCACAATCATCTCTGATGATGCTGTATTGTATGTATAAATCTCATTTCATTCTCCTACGATAAATGATGAAGAAATCCATCCACTAAAGGTTAGGAGATGATCTCCGCTCTTATCTTTGACTATTTATTTTCTAAAGAACCGGGGTTCAGTTTACTTGTAACTATCAAATTTTGTTTTGAAGGGACCAGGATAAGATATGTTATGTAAAAACCACTTTAATCCAACTCAAGCATTTTGAAGTGAAGACATCATAAAGGTGATGAAACTGAAGATGGAGCTCTTTGAAGTGCAAGGGCTACTTGCTACTAATCCTGAGGGTGATTCTACTATAGATATAGTAGAAGTAGTGCCTTCAATTTTTCCATCTCCCGAATGACTTGTATGATGAATGCTGACATTGTGTCATCGATTAAAAAGCAATGTAACATTCCAAGTGGGAAGTGCTATATAGAAGGCAAACGTAACCTCATCCCTTGTAACAACCCGCATATTTATCGATTTTATATTTAATATTTTATTTAAATATTTTATCGATACTCGGAATTTAGTCCGAAAAGCTACTTATTGCATATGGTCGAATTAGGACTCGGGACCACTCCCATTGAGTTTAAAATGTCGTTTGCGACCTTTTTGAGTATAAGCTTCGATATGTTTGGAGAAAGTTGATTTTTGCTACTTTTTCACTTAGGGTTTTGATTTGGGTTGAGCCCACTTATGTATTCAGTCCCAACTCCACTTCAACTCCTCATTTACTTCATTTCCAATTCCTAATACTCAAGCTTTAGCGACAATGGTGGGGGAGATGGGAAATTAAAAATCAAGCCCTAGTTTTCTTTTGCAAATCAAGTTCTAGCTCCAAACTAATAGAAGAACCCATTGGTAAGCTTCTCTTCTTCTTCTCCAACTCATTCTCTTATCAATTTCAGAAATTCCTAAACCTAACTTTGGGAATGTTCTTCTTTTAAAGCTTAGAATCAAGCTTCTTGAGTTGGATTTGAAGAGTGGTTGATTCCCCTTTGCTTTCTAGCATCTTCTTCAATCGTTTGGGTTCAAAGGTGAGATTTTTATCTCACATCTATGACTATAATTATCTTTGGTTGTTGGGTATGAATTCTTAACACTTCTTCATGTGCATTTGCTCTTGATTTGGATTGGTATTGTGAATATTCCAATTTTTGGGTTTTTTAAGTCAAATTTGTGTGAAATCCTTTTATGGATGTTTGACCATGCTTTTGGTGATGCATCGAGGAGCATATAGGGCCGGGTTGCCGATTGGCATAAACCCTTAGAGCCAATGTTCGTCCTGTTGCATTTTGGAAGAGTTTGCTCTTCATTTGAATAGGCTGAAAAACAGCCCAGGCAAGATTCAGTCGTCTGAAAAGTCTGTTCAGTCGACTGAACCTGGAACCCGAAAGTTTTCAGGCATGATTCAATCGACTGAATCCTCTATTTAGTCGACTGAAACTGGAAACAGAAAGTTTCCTGAACCTGGAAAATTTCCAGGCACAGGGTAAGTCGACTGAAAACTCTGTTCAGTCGACTGAACCTGCTGTTTGAGTCCATTTTGCCTTTTTGATTGAATTTCCAATTTAAATCGATTCGTGATGATCCTATTTGTTGTTATCATTTATTATGACTTTGATGACTCCTTTTTAGGGATTTTTGAATATCCATTTCGATGGATTCTTTATCCGTTTCTTTGAATTTTATTCACATCTTCGTATGTGAATTTTAGTGATTGATTGTTCCTACAATCTTCTTTGTGATTTGTCACTTTAAAAATATAAAGGTTTCGATACTAATAGTAAATATCAAAACTCTTTCTTCAAATGATTTCAACACTATTTTATTACAAAGCTCGTTTTCTCCAACCGATTTCCAATCTATTAGTATATACAAACCTTTACCTCACTCGTATGAGAAATCTAATTAAACGACTTAGTAAAACAAGTGGTATGAAACGCTTGCGCTTACTTCATCGGTTAATTCTTGGACTTGTTCGATTGAATCTCTTGTGACAATTTTCTAGTGGAGGTCTACAATTTGTTCGTAAATATTTAAGTTAAGCTAGTGGTTATGGGACATGAAGCTAAGCTCATATATTTACTAGCTTACTGTAATTGACACTTCTTGATGATCATGACGATCATTTTTGTGATTTAGACTAGCAATGTGCGATGTCTCTTTGTCTACGAGGGAGACTAAACCCCGTTTGTGTGAGTTTCAGCTCACATATGTGGGGTAGCGCCCCATGGTCTTCGGGCCGTTCGTGTGTCAAAAATTAATGGCTAGCTACCATGAGATAGCGTCTCGTTCGTGTGATACATATGTTGGTGAGTTTTCATGCTCCCGTTCGTGTGATAGGCCTCTCCCCCCTATTTTGTGTGATTTCTGGATTTCGTGTGTCGAATTCTGGAACTTTCTTCTTCACCTATTTTTGTGATTTCTATTGAGAAGTTTTATCAATTTTTGTGCATAGGTGAATTCGTGTGTCATTGTCTGGATTTCTTGAGATGATTTCTAGAATTTGTACTTCACCAATTTTCGTGATTTCCATTGATAAGTTTTATCAATATTTGTGCATTGGTGAATTCGTGTGTCATTGACTTTTGTGATTGACATTGATATAATCGTCAATATTTATGGTTTGGTGAACGAAATAAGGAGTATGACATTTTCTTTGATTCTTGTGTAGATTTGGTGATATTGATTAATCTCTTGTTGAATTTCAATTACTTAGATATATCACAGCTTGGCATTGTGATTATTATGTGTTTAGTCATATCTCTTATTCTATATCATTTCACCTAATATTTATAGTTAGACTGATCCGTTTATTATTTTCTTATTAAATAATACTCGGGTCAGACCGAGATGTTACAGGTGCTTCTGCTTGACTTCTCCCTTGGGATTGATTTCTCTGACTTTTGGCTAACTACTTAGATTAGTAGTTTATTTTGTTGTATACACTTGAGATATAGACTCATAGTTGTATTCTTTTGTATAGCACGTGTTGCTATTCTTTTGTATTATTGTGGGTCTTTTTGACCACTACTCTGATATACACTTTCATGTGTTAATTATATATTCGTATCTTCTTCCGCCTTTGTGATATGAATTATCTGTGAATGATTTGTGTTATGCTTATTTCTATATTTGTTTCCGAAGATTACTATAGCCACTGTGTAGTATCTTTGAGTTTGTTTCGGTATGTCGGATTTCCTCTTGTGATGAAAAGTTATATTTTTATCTGGCATATCGGTGCTCGCCCAAAGCAATTACACGGATGGTCGCTCCTCAACAGCCTTATTCTCCGTGCTAGTTGACAGCATTACTCCGTAGTGTTCTTGTCTAGCGTGGGTATAGAGGTGGGGTGTCACATCCCTCATCAAACAGGAAATGCAAAAATCGAGCACGTAGGAGGATCATGTGGGTTACTCCCACTAGGGTATGGTCATCCCAAATCTAGATTGATTACTATCTACTCATGTATGCTTTGGAGCCCATTAACAAAAGGAGTGATCATATTCATTACTACTAGTCAAGTGGTAGGCCAGTCCTGTATGGCAGGGGTGTAAGATGTTCTTGTTTGACCTCGGTGCATTTTACCTAGAGATGTACCATCGGAAGGTAGTTCCTTACCTTGTTATAGTATGGAATACATTCTTCAATACAAGCCTTTACGATTTTAGTTGTATACCTATTATGTTGGAATTTAATCAATGTAACAATTTCAGCTATCGATAGATAAGTATTTCTATCTTAGACACTATTATAATATCAAGGAAATTCATATGAAGTGGTTAGGTTATCATAATGTAAAAACTCATCCATGTTTATGCGTGGCGTGGTCTTACGAGATACTTTTTATTTTAAAGGCTTTTATAACTTTAAAATCCTATTGGATGTGTTTTTCTTATGCTGGTTTTCCAGACTAACTCGGGTGTTCTTTTATTAAAATTCTCGGGTCATGCCAAGTATATTTACAAATTTCTTTTGGACGCGTTCGAGCTTAAGAGATGAGTTGGATGTCTAAGATGTATCTATGTATTTCTTTAAGTTCCGCTTTGTTGTCTGTTGATTGTATTTATCAGCAATTATAAGGATAGACTGTTATAACTATTTAGGCTGAAAAAAGTTTTCAAACTTTGATTAGTGCATGTATGTTACATTTTTCTTTAGATAAAGATTTGTTGTATATTATAGATTATTCGTTCCGCTATGAGATTCTGTGTTTTGGTTTTCTTCTTATCTTCTTCCTTCTTCTTTCCCTAACTATTTGCCTTTTTATTTAATTTGAGTAGGTCAAGTGTGGATGATTGTCTACTTAAACTATTGGAAAAGTGGGTCGCTACATTGAATATATAAAATTATTTGAATATTCATAAATCAAAGAAGTGAAATTTTGGATAGTTACACTCTCCCCTTTAAAAGAATTTCGGCCATGAAATTTTACCCCAACCTTAACCCAGACACACTTAACACTATTTATCAGTCCGTATGATGTACGTAGATTATTCTGTGTAAAATATGATTTGATCACTCACTTGTATACATAGCTTACTTTCGAACTAGCATTGCTCACCCGACTTCCTAGTGCGAACTCTGATCAGGCTTCTTAATTTATAACCTTTGTTCTCCTTGCATAGCCATATAATATGGTGGAAAACTTTTGGTTCAACAATAAGAACCCTCACCAAGTGTCCGTCGTCAAAAATGGAGCAATAAATCTTCTTCAAAATGGTGCGAAACACCTCAAGTCATGTACTCAAATCTTGGATCGAAATTTATATGAAAGAGAGGAAGGACCTATGTATAACTTATGTACTTATCTTATTGTTTCTTACTACCTAACTACTTTCAACCCTTCCCAAAATATTTGTGAAAACATTTCACAACAATTTCTACTTAGGTCCAAGCATTTTAAAATGACACAACTTTATGTATGAAACCTATGATAAAATCATTTTACTTTATTAACTGGCATAATACTCTTCTACATCCTAAGAGTTTATACAAATAATTTGATTTTTTTTTGATTTTGCTTACTTTTAACTATTCAGATGTAGACCTGAAATAATTTGGGTTTTAAAAACCGAATCGACCAATACCCATTCGGTGTGGTAAGTAGCTAAGATGAGTAGAACGACGGTATCCAAACTCCATCCTAGTGTCTACTTTTTCTTAGACACCTCTAAGGTAAAGATGTTTGTTTGTCGGTCCAATAACATTATCTAATTTTTTTTACATCCTAAGTGTTAAAATCAAAAGACACAGTTTAATAAAAATAAGTTTATTAAACCTTTTTATTAAATTAATTCAATTTTAAAACTTCATTTACTTACCCAATCTTTAATCAAAATATTTGTAAACTCAGGAGCCAAATACTCAGGCTATCTTAAAATCTTTTTCAAATGATACTTTATATTTAGTCCTTAGAAAATATACATATAGACTAAACTCCAAAATAATACAAAGAAACTAGGTGCTACCAAATAGTATCATATATTCCATTACCAAGAAAGATAATATCCAAGAGAATTATTTACCATCTAAACACATACCTTTCCCATTTTTAGTTATTTTCAAGCTACTTAACTTGTTAATCAAAAAAATATTTCTTATTTTCAAATACCCCTTTTGAATTAATATATATATATATATATATATATATTTCCAACTAAATAATTCTTTAACAAAATATGTATCATCCACTGGCTTTGGATTCATTTGAACTCGAAATTGTTTCGATGGTACAATGACAAAGAGAATAATTTACTGAGTGCACTACCACGTTTGCCTAAGCAAACATCCGATTATCACTTAGAATATTATTCTGATCACAAAATTGATCAAGACTCATTCCCTGAACTGTCCAAAGAAAAAGATTCTTTTTAATTTCTTTCCAAAATAATTATGCTTTAAAGTAATTTTGAGTAAAACTATTAGTACTTTTTCAAAAATTGTTTAAAAAATTTATCAAAGTAGCCAGGATTCAAATTATTTGAAAATCAATCTTTTTTTTCAAAATATATTTTATAATTCTGATTTATAAAATCAGCTTTTTATAAATTCATCAGAAGATTTTCTTTTTTATAAACACCTCATATTAAAAACCAATTTTAACACAACATTATTAACGAACGCTTTATACTCAAATTTTGAAACTTAATTCATAAGGGGTTTGTTTCAATGTTCTCATAAATACTGCCAACGCAACCTATGATGGGAAAAGGAAAACCAACAAACAATAATCATCCTTTAAAATGGGACGAACATGACTAGACAAACCCTATATGATAATGATTAAATATTATCAACTGTAAACAATAACACATCAAAGTGACTATATTAAAGAAAATTTCTTATGAACTAGTAAACATATTAATAAAACAACATTAATTTTGAAATCTTTCTTTATACATATACATACATACATATATATATATATATTCCTGGGTAAAATTATTTCACTTACCACTTTTTAAATAATATTGTGTCGGTTTTCCTAGTTCAATTGTTTAGAAACCCCTATAGATACAGCTATACCTTCTATATCGACCAGAATTCACAAACCACTTAACCGATAAATTAACATAATATAAAACATTTTTTATAGCACTAAAAATTATGCACTCATTTATATAATACATTTAGAATCATTCTAGGGTCTTACTTACCCTATCTCAAATTAGTTTACCCCACCAAAGCCTAGGTATTTGCTCAACCTAAGCTCTAATACTAAATGTAACAATCTGCTTTTCTTACATCTAAAGATGACACTTAATACTTCTTTGGTATTCGTGTGCGGATCATTTAAGTGTCCAAAAGACAGGTTGTATTGGGTGAAAGGAAGAAAAGACAGAACAGAATTTCATAAAACATGACAAGTAATATATAATATGAATAAGTTTTTACAAAAAGAAATCATCTTTATTATACACATTGCTCGATTCGACCCGAGCATTATAGGAAAATATTGCTTGGGTCAGTCTGGTAAAACTAGCATGAGAAACTCAAATCAGAAGGAATTTTATATATTTAACTTGTAAAACCCTTTAAAATCAAAGGTATTCCATAGGACCAGGCCGCACATAAACATGGAAGTGTTTATACCTTACGATAACCAAAATATTTTCTACAGAAAATCCAGTGATATTATAATAATGTCCATGGTTAAATTAAATATTGGATCAAAACCAAAATTATTACATGAATTAAATTTTGACATAATATCTATACAATCAAGCTCGAAGGCTCGTATTGAAAAATGGATTCCAACTATGGTTAGGTAAGAGACTACCTTTCGATGATACACCTTTAGAAAATGTACCTGAAGGCTACAGATGCATCTGCCCTCTGCTAGATAGAGTCGACTACATTTTTAACTTGAGAAGCAAAATTACCTCATCCCTTGAGATTGAGGTTGCAGACTTTTCCACTCGATGCCTACGTGCAAAACAATTCTAAGTGGATAATCTAGAATGGGATGATGGCTCCAAATGGTAGCTAACCACATCGCTCTGCTGCATACCATGTTTTAGCCATTTTTCTGGGTTGTGAGCCTTAAGGCTACACTTTAACCTTTTCTATGACAAACCATCTTAGAATGTTAACATGGCCCTCCAGGCTGAGATGCGGTGCCGGCACTCATCCATAAGTTGTCAAGGATCGAACAAACATTCAAAACTTACTATCTTCCATTCTGGAATCACCCTCAGGAAGAATAGTATAGCTCCATAGCCTACTTCATCATAGATGTTAATAGTTTGGAGTGGTTTAGATTAATTCGAAAAACCAATGTCTCCGAATTAAGCGATAATTTTCGACTAACTCAATTCTGGTTCTTTGGATGTATGCAACAAGTATTCGAGTCCTCGCCGAGTAATTCGAATATGAATCATAGGAGTCAAAACAGGTCTGATAGTCGGTTGTTTGACTACCAAATAATCAAACAATGAAAATTCGGAGATTAATTACCCAAAGCAACCACTAAATCACAAAATAAATCTTTCATTTATCTTTAATCTCTGTCCAAAATATTTATTAAAATATTCATATACTTGTCCCCTTGGCATAAATATATTCACAAAAAATTTGTTAAAGATTTCTTATCCCAAAATTATATTAAAAGGATAAGACAAGGGTTATTTAAACTAGAGATAAGGATAACCCAAACACTATTCCTTCGGTGTTAAGCATGGAATAAATGTCCACACCGCCATATTTAGAAAGGCTGGTTAAAGTAAAATCCTATCTCGAATTCTTTGATCATTTACTTTTGAAAATCCTTTTAGTAAATCTCTTTAATTTAAACTCCAAAACCATTTACAAAACACTTTATAAATCTCTAAGTTTATTCATAGAACTCTTTTATAAATTTCAAACCATTTGTATAACTCTTTATAAATCTCCAAAATCATTGATAAAACTTCTTTTATAAATATCCAAAACCATTTGTAAAACTTCTTATGAATATTCAAAATCATTATAAAACTCTTTTCCAAATTTTCAAGACCACTTTTCAATTTATAAAACACTTTTTATAAACTTTCCTTATTTAAAACAAAACTTTTAAATCAATAAAGTTCCCTTATTAAAACCAATTATTTAAAACATCTTGAAATAAACAAGTTATTATTTTTAAAACATTCTCGAATTAATTTATCTTTCAACCACATTATCAAAATAACCATTTTAAATAATCATTTTAGAATTATTAAATTTCTTTGAAGCACCTTTAAATAAAATAATTGCAAAATTATCCTTTAAAAATTCGGAAATGAAATAAGCTTTAAACCATTATCAAGAGGATAAAATAAAGCACTTGATTTCATAAAAATTAGAAAGAGGCTTAATCATGATAATGGTTCTCATTTAATTGAGTTTAACTTTCCAAATTATAACGTTGTTCTTTACATAACAAGCAGATATGTAAAAGAGATCGGCAATAACAATCAATCAACATATAGGTAAATATTCAAGTTAGTATAATAGTAGGTAGGACTTGTTGTGCTAAACACATGCCCAAGTTAATATAATAGTAGAATGGGTTTTTATTTTGCCTAATAGATGTCAACATTATCTATTTGGTGAATTATAGCAAAACGGTGATTTATTCTGCTAAACAGATGTCAGTATAATTTAATCAGCAGAACGATGACTTATTCTGCTAAATAAATGTCAATGTAAATTAATTAGGGTTGCTTTAAGGGTAGTCGACAAAGAAATCCATTGGATTTAAAATATTCTTTAAAAGAGAGCTTGCTTTAAAATAAAAATCGATCTTTAGAAATAAAGTGGTTTAAAACTCCAAAACTTTTACTTAATAATTGAATAACCTTTAAACTCTTTATTTAACAATAATTAAACCCTTATTTTTTAATCAACAATAATTAACTTTTAAATAAATAATTAAATTATATTATCCTTAAATAAATAATTAAATTATAGTTAGCTTTTAAATAAGTAATTAAACCATAATTAATCTTTAATTAATTATTAAATCATAATTTAAACTTTTAAATAATAATTAAATATTAATTATTCTCAATTAATTAATTAAATAATCCTTAATTAAAACTTAAATGATAAATTAGACCTTCACTTAAAAATAATTAAATCTTAACTCAAATTTAACTTGATTATAATTAATTAATAATTAAAACTTTTTCAAATAAATAATTAATTAAAATAATAATTAATATTTAAATAATTAATTAAATAATAATTAACCCTTTATTAATTAATTAATTATAATTAACTTAATTAATATTTAAGTACTAATTACCCTATTAATAAATGATTAAGTACTAATTACCTTGTTTAATTAATCAAATACATAGTAGTTGAATAAATGGATAAGTATGTAAATAAAATTTCTTTGTAAATACTTATAATAAGTTTCGAAAACTTTTTCCAAAAAGATACCAAGTTAAAACACTTTTAGTTTTGCAAAAAAAAATTCATTTTACAAACTGCACTCATAGCGACTATCTCTATGCGATTCGTAAGTTTCAAAACTTGAAATTTCGTTTCCTAAGTTTCGTTTGAAGTCTTTGTCACTCAAAAAGCATGCTTGCTTTTATAAAATGATAAAACAAGTATTTGTAAAGTTCAACAAAGTTTAAAATTAAAATGATTTTAAAATTTAAAACTTTATAAACCTTTTTGGAGTTACTTAAGTAAAAACATGCTTTTAAAGGCAAGGAATCTCTATGTCGCAAAATCAACAACTTTGAGTGCTACCTTACTTTAGCATACACTAACCAATGTAAGTTCATGAATTCACAATGCATCCCATAACCATGGTTCATGAATAAAAATCACAACTTTCCTTTCATCGCTTAAGATCAAACCATATTTCAAAGTTCACAACCAACCACAACATATATATAATCTTGCATACATATTTTACTTTATCCAAACAAGTACCATACTTTGCAACCAAGACAAACAATATTTAAAGTTAAAAACTTTAGGTAAAAGAGTGAGCTTTACTCATCAAACTTAACCAAATCTTTTTAAAACTTGAAATCAAATCCTAGCACTTGTATTCCAAAAATAAAACTTGAATTTTAGCTAAAAAAGTTAAGTGGGTTTGGCCTTGTTGTCTTAGGCTCGGTCTCTTATGGCTTAGGATCGACCATGGGTTTTAGAGGTGGATTTTTCTTAATTTTTGAAGTAAAAGTGGTGTAGAAAGAAGGATAAAGGTTTTAAACAAGTCTGAAAATGTTTAAAAGGAAAAGGCTTTGATTTTAAAACTTTGGAAATTAATAGACAAGCCATTAAAGGCTTAAAGCTTAGGAAAGAAGAAGTAAGGTTGAAATAAAGAGATGAAATGAAAAAAATAAGAAGGAGAAAATAAAGAATTCCTTTCATATAAAATGAAATGATAAAATTACTAAACTACCCTTAGTACCTTACCCTCCTCTCATGCAATGACACATCACTAATCTCCTTCCTTCACCATGTACCTCATTCCTACACTCTTGTCCCCTTCTTCTCCTTGTTTCAACATGTATTAATTAACATAGGTACTAATGTTTCTAATGACATGACATTTACTTTTTCATTTATTTGTTTCTTTACACTTGGAAATTAAACTCATTTAAACTTAAGCATATATATACCCATATAATAACATATGCTAACTTATGTATACATGTATGCGTATATACTTATATTAGAGTTCATAATGTTTCCAACCACTTTTAGCCAATGAAAAATCAAAAATTTGAAAAATAAATTCCAGTCGCATTTTTTATTTTTCTTTGAACTAAATATTTTTGTAAATAAAATTTGAAATCTATTTCGCCATCATTATGTATCATTTAAGAGAGTTTTATTTTAATTATAAAACCTATTGTTTGAATATTTCAAATTAATTAAATATTCGTAAATCAAAGCGGTGAAATTCCTGGTCGTTACAAAACCTAATTCTTCGTATTATCTAACAGTATTGTTCTATAATACTCTTGGATAGTATTAGTATAGAGGTGTGATATCACACTAGCGGACATCGCTTATATTTTGCAATGAATTGGGATGCATGGCTATAAATAATGTGGCAGAATACAAATCAATAGTAGCAGGACTCACTTTGGCCCTACAATTGCAAATTCCAAAATTAAAATTTTCAACGACTCCAAACCAATGGTAAATCAGTTGAAACAAACATACCAGACAAAGGACACCAAATTAGTCTTATATGTAAAGAAGGTATAAAAAATAGTAAACCAACTTGAGGATTTATCAATACACGAAGTACCAAGAGGAAAGAACTAAAAGCGGATTCTTTTGCCAAACTAGCCAGTTCGTGGGGAGCGCCAGAAACTAAGATTGTTCCGACGAGCTATCAGCCAAGTCCCAGCATAGAAGAAAAGATTCCTGAATCAAAGAAAGAATTGATGGTATTGACCATATCTCAAGCTCTAGCATATAAAGAGGAGGAAAGAGAAGATAAAGTGAGATCCTACAAGAGATATTCTCCTATTCAGAGAAAGTCAATCACTATAAGAATAATTGGATGGCCCTCATTGTTGAATACCTTGTAAATGCAATGTTACCGACTGAAAAAAGAGGTAAGAAGGATTAAGCATCAGGCTTCCAATTTTATTATAATGGACAGAGTACTTTATAGGAAGGGATATGTTTTTCCTTACTTTAGATGCGTCAATCCAGAATGTGGACTAAAACTATTGAAAGAAGCCTATGAAGGACTTTGTGGGGATCATTCTGATGGGATAAAGCTAGCTAAGAAAATCATAAGACAAAGCTTTTATTGGCCTCAAACGACTAATCGTGCCACAGCTAAGAAGGTCATAAGACAAGGCTTTATTGGCCACAAATGACTAATTATGCCATTGACTATGTAAAAAGATGCAACTAGTACCAAAAGTCAAAAGTTCTCTAAAATTCCACATTTTTCGCCTAGTGAATTAACTTCGATCTCAATCCCATGGCCTTTCAACATATGGAGTGTCGACCTAATAATAACCAACGCTTATATCTAAAGAAGGAGCCAAATATGCTGTAGTGGCCATTGATTATTTTGCTAAGTGGGTAGAAGCAGAACCCTTACCAAATAACACATCTGGAAAAGTACTCAAGTTTGTAATCAATAATGTCGTTGTTAACAAGAAATCTTGTGAACACCTCAAAGTAAGGTTAGAGGAGAAGGTTTTAAGGGAAAGCTATAAAGAAGCCATGGTGAAGTCTAGCAAAGTTGTTGTAAGCGTAAAAAACCCTTTTGAATGCATAAAAAGGAGAGATCTAAGTCATCAATATACACCTTCGAAACACCTTTCGAACCAAGTAATACAGCCCATGATTGTGATCTAATGGTGTCGAAAGGTATTAAGTGCGTTGAATGGACCTCATGATTCGGAAGGAACTCCTTCGTAAGGCATAAATGTAAATACTCCATAAACAAAGCCATATGTAAGAAGTAAATCTGAATCCGTGCATTTGAGAATTCTATGTATTTGTTTTATTGATGACTTTCATGAATACAAAGGCTTAGTGTACAATGAAGTGAAATCCCTAATTCGATGTAAAAATTAGGATTTACAACTCTTAGAATAGTAAAAGTGCGGTGGGAATGGAAGCGGTTCCTCAAATAATACTCCTAAGGTTTATTTATAGATGCGGTTTTAAGCCTTCCGCATCCATCCTTCCATCATGGTCAGAAGGAACATCTTCGTAAGCTTTTGTTGATATTGATGTTGAAGCATCTTCATTCTTCTAATACGATGCTTTCGCTATAGTTGAATTTACCCTTCTGCAGTTGTTGGCGGTAAGGTCTGGGTGGGTATCGACTCATCTCTTTGTCAATACTACTTATATTCACTTATGGAGGCTTTTGTCACTAGCGAAAGGTGTTCTACTGGGTAGTGGATGGGTCATGATGCGTCACAAGGGGAACAGTTGCGGAAGGAAGTGCTTCAAATGAATTCGAAGTGAAGAATATTCGTAGAGCAATGCTGGTGGGGCTGATGACCAAAGTAATAGTTTATGTAGCTGTGTGCCTAAGTCCCTATGATACCTTCGGAAGGAATGACACCTTCAAAAGGTCATGAATGATGGAAGAAAGAGCTTTAGAAGGAGATAGTAGCAAAAGGATCAACCTTGAAAAGATGCAAAAGGAGGTACTTTGAAGAGATGCGGAAGGAACCAACTCTTGCAGAAGGGAGGAGCTAAAGGAAAGACTCTGGCGAAAGGCATGATCCCTATGGAAGGGTCAACTATGACAGTGGGAACTATTATTATGGCATGTAGAAAGTCGATACAAACGAAAGGAATAACTCTTTGAGGAAGCATATCTTTTGATGCTTGAGGAAGTGTCTTCTGAACCCTGGCGAAGGCATTCCCTAAATCAACTGATGCAAAAGCCCGATCAACCATTGCAGAAGGAAAAAGAAACGACATCCGCTGAAGAAGATAGAAGGAACTCCTTTGACCATGATGAAAGCATCTTCTCTAATGCTTATGAGGCCTTTTCAACCTTGTCGAAAGCCTTACTTCTTCTTGATGTCCTCAAAGGTGCAACTGGAACACTTTTAGAAGCTTACTTAACTCTTATGAAAGCTTCTTTAATGCTTGTGGAACCCTCTTTTATGCTTACGAAACCTACTTTGGCACTTGTGGAAACCATCTCAATGCTTAGAGAAGCTTCCAAATCCCACGTTATAGCTCCTTCTTTCATACTTTTAACCTGGAGAATATTTTTGTGGATAACATTTTGCCATTCCCCCTCCCGTATGAAAGAAGCTTTACTTTAGGACAAAAATCTGAAAATCTTTTTTAGACCACTCAAACCTTAATCGGATTTCTTTCTTCGTTTTTTTGTAAAATAGATAATAACTTCTATTAGGATTATAACCTTGTTATGAGATTTTGATAGATAACACTAAATTCTAAAATTGAAATTCAAGAGATTATTTGACAATATCACTGGATAGAGCATCTAGAGAAATACAAGATTAAATTCAAGCATTGATGATAGAAATGTGGAATAATATCACCTGATCAATAGATGTTGGTTTATGTGAAAGGACCTTTCAAGAAAACTATTATACACTCCAAAGCCTTTTTTCTTATGTTTTCTTTAGCCATCGAGGATTAATTTCTTGCTTTAGGTATTTTTATCTTGTCTCTTTGCTATAATTTTATCTCTAACCGTGCGCTATATGTCAATAATTTTCATTCGTTTATTATAATTTAGTAGATAGTTTGGTATTAAATTTGAACGTTGTCTAATAATACAGAGATTAGGGGGCTCTTATTCCCTTTTACCATCATCTTCTAACAAAAAGAATATAAATCTATCTGGTATCAAGAGACCCTTGTTCATAATTCCTGTTAATAATAGTATAAAAAAATTGAATTTTCAAGAAAACCTCAATTTCAATACAAAATCTCAGGACTTATCCAGAAAACTCACAAATCCTGAAATTCAATGGGAATTCCATATATCATCATAAAAATTCAATAAGGAAATCAAGAATTCATAAAACCATAAATTCAACAAGGGATCATTATGACAAGAAACCTAAAATTCATGAAATTAGGAATTTAATCAGAAACTTGCCAGGATCTTATTTGACAAATAGACTGGTCAACATTTTATCTAACATTTGGTACAAATCCAGAAATTCAATGTGAATTCCACAGTCATCATGGAAATTCAATAAGAATTCATAAAACCAGTAATTCAATAAGAAATCATCACGAAAACCAAATAAGGAAATTAAGAATTCATAAAACTAAAATTCAATAAGAAATCATCACAAAAATCCAATAGGAAAATTGAGAATTCATAAAACCAAGAATATGAAATCCGCAAATCACCATAAAAATCAATATGGAAATTTAGAATTCAAAAATTCAATAAGAAACCATTATGTGAAGAAACAAAGAAATTGATAATTCATAATGTCAGGGATTTAGTCGTAAGTTTGTCAAGATCTCATCAGACAAATAGACTACTTCAAAATATTATTATAAGTATAACATCGGAAAATTGTCTAGTAATGGTAACCTAAGCAGTCTTAAGCAAAAGATCTTTAATCGTATCTAGCTCTAATTCTAAAATTTTACCTAACATTTTATGCTAGAGATTTATATAGAACTCATGCCTTAAATAGTAATGAGGATTCCCATTATTTAAAGGAATTATCCTATTAATAAATAAGTAGCTCCTAAAGTGCCTTTAAGTTAGTAGTATTATTGTTATGTTGGAGCCGGGTAGATCCCTAATGCCATGCAATCATTTGGAATAGTGGTTTGGTAATACCAGTCAGCCATTCGGAGCAGTAGTTCCATAAGATCAGTCAACTGTTCAGTGGACAGTTTCGTTCAGCTGTTCAACCATTCAACATGTAGTTCCGTTCACTTGGTTGGTTGTTCAACAGTGCAAGCTATATTTGACTATTCGGTCGTTCAGCTATGCATGTTCCATCCTACTACTTAGCCATTCAGTAGTGCAATGATCCAAATAACTTATTAATATATAAATATAGACTCTTTTATCCTAAAGGGTTACCTTATTTCTAAGGATTTGCAAGTGGTTTACTTAATCTACTCTTTGAATGAAGTCATTTTAATCCTGTAGTAAATTTTTTTTAATCTATTCCATTCCTTTAGTTTTTGTATAGATCTTTGTTTTCCATTTCAAATTGCAATCTCTTTATCCATTTATATGTCTCATGTTTCCTTTTAGGATGTAGATTTCTTAATTCTTTGTTGTAGGAGCCACTTTTCAAGCATTGGATATATTGAAGATTAATAGCTGATACTTTGTCCTTTTTTATTATAGTCTTCGAGATCTTATCCATTCCTATTTATAGCATAGCACACTTTCACCTTTTTCCTTTTGTTTCTACCCCTTTTTCGAGCTTCATCTTTGTTTTAAATGATGGATAGATTATTTCCTTTGACCCTTTTTTCCCTTGGGTCTTGACTCCTATTTTAAGTTGTGGACATCTTTGTCCTTCTTTATCTGTTTGGTGCTCCATTTGGGCTTCTCATGATTCTAAGGATTATAGTGTATGTTAGATTGACCTTCCTCTAAAGGGTTGCTAGTGGGTGATAGACCTGACCACCCTCTATGAGGTGAATTGGACATTAGGGATTTTATCCGTCCTTCTAAGAGGTGAACTAGACATTAAAGGTTTTATCCCTCCCTCCGGGAGGTGCTTTAGAGTTGATGTCAAATGCTCATTCGCAAAAACATTTTGCTCCGGAGTAGACGTCGAAAGCTCATTCTCAAAACATTTTTCTCCAGAGTAGCCATTAGAGGCTCATTCTCAAAAATATTTTGCTTCGGAGTGGACGTCGGAGGCTTATTCTCAAAAACATTTTTAATTAATTCCTTTATAAAAAGTGTTTTCTTTCCTCTCTTTAACAGTTGCTTCTGCAGAAGGCTTAAATAATTTTTGACCTTCTCTCCAAGAGGTATGAAAGTAATTTTGACCCTCCCTCTAGTAGGTATAAAAATAGTTTTGAAAACTTTATTTGAGAGAATAGTTATTGAATTACTTGTGAAAACCTCTTTTGGCCCATAAAACTTTTGAAATAGGATTCTCTTTGATAAATCCTGAAACCATTCTTGAAATTGGTCTTTCTTCTAAAAATATTTTTAATATCATAATTTTTTGATGAAGAAGTTCTTCCTTAGCACTATCAATAAGGACGGTTTTTAAATCATTCTTGTGATAGAAACATAAATCTCAAATGAGGGGCTGAATGATCATGATTCATGAGCCAATAGTTCTTTAATCAAGAATAAGTCTTTCTCAACAAAAAGAAATGTCTTGTTCGTGAGTTTGAAAAGCCATGATGCATGGACTAATAGACCTTCACGAACAAGGGCATGCTCTTCCCAAGAATCCCCTTTTGGGTGAGTTTTGGATATTTACCTTTCATCAGGAATGAGTTTGCAATTGAAGCTTGACAATAATCCAAGTTTCCATGGAAGTTGTTCTTTGCACCACACTGATTCAAGCTTTGAGCCAAGAATGAGTCATTTCATTCCAGGCATTTGAGTAGTCTTTCTTAAGTAGCTGGAAATTTGTTGTGCTTTAAGAGTTTATCGGATGCAATGGACTGGTTTTTTTATTATCTGTAAAGACACTCGAATTTTGTACTAATATATAATCTATTTTAAGTAAAAAATCATGAGGAAAGAAAATTCATAATTGGAAAAATGTTAAAAGACTTCATGGCTTGATGGGAGTCCTAATTTGAAGTTTCTAAGCTACTTTCTTTTTATACAGAAAGATAAAAGTGTTTGAGCTATCCTTGCTTGAACAATAAGTTTCTTCAAGCTTCTTTAATAAATACATTTAAGGTCGATATGATCAAATTCTAAATTATTCCCGCTAAGATGCGACACTCATCGGTCTTATGTCCATTTACATTGTGGTAGGCGCAATAGTCCTTCCCTTTGCTTGGTTTAGGACGGCTCGATATTTCGTGAGTAATTGAAAACTTTAAGAGTCTTTTTCTGTGGCAAAAATATGATAAAAGGTGTTTTTCAAATTCACGTAGTTGGATTCAGAAATCTCTCTCTGACTCTTTCTTATACTTTTCTTTCCTTTCAATCTTTTATTAGGAGACCCAGTGTTGATCTCATTTGTACGGATTCCCTTGTAGAAGGATGCTCTTCTCCATCTGAATACATTTCTCAGCTTGAAAATAATAGTTTCACAGATCTCCACATCTATGAATAAGAAGTTCTTCCCAAAAATGGTTTGCTCGATTAATCCTGACCGAATCACAATTAGCTTGTCTCTATCAGTCGCATTTTCTTCTTTTAATGCTTCTATATTGAACCTCTTTAATTATTCGTTGACCGGTTCTCTCGGTTTTTGTTTAATAGTAGCTAATAAGGTAAAGTCCATAGTTAGGTCTTTTAATACATAAAATTACGTCACAAACTCATAAGAGAATTATTTCCAAGAACGGATGGTTTCCACTTGGTAATTCTTGTACCATTTGATAGCTTCTCCTTGAAAAGTTACCGAAAATGTTACTAGGAATTTCCCCAGATGCGATGTACAGATCCACTTGTATTACAAAAGCTACTAAGTGATCCTCTGTATCAGTGGTGCCATCATACTTTACTGCTGGGATTTCAATATGGGATGGGATTTTAACAACCATTATTTCTTTTAGAAATGGATCTTTCCAAAGGTTATCTTTTTCCAAAAACTAAGAAGCATATCCTTTACTATTTGATTGAGAACATTTTTTTGATCAATTTTGTCACTGTAACACTCTCTATTGTCACCTTGGATTGAATTGTCTGATTGATTAAGCAATTGCTCAATTGATTCTTTTGGTCTGCTTTTTGCTCTCCTAAAGTTGTTTACGATGCAGCTTGTTCGCTTAGGATATCACTATTGCTTCTGGCCCTAATCATTTTTCTCTTTGAAATAAGAGAGCCTATTGTAATCAATTTGTAGGGAGAAAAATAAGAGATCAGAGGTTCGAGCCCTCTTTGCGCCAAAAATGTTAACAAGAAATCTTGTCAACACCTCGAAGTAAGGTTAGAGGAGAAGGTTTCAAGGAAAAGCTAAAAAGAAGCCTTGGTGAAGCCTGGAGAAGTTGTTGTAAGCACAGAAAACCCTCTCGAATGTACAAAAAAGAAGAGTATTGAAGTCGTCAATATACCCCTTTGAAACCCCTTTCGAACTAGGTAACATAGCCTACATTGTGATCCAATGGTGTCGACGTATCAAGTGTATAGAATAGACCCTATGGGTTCGAAAGGACTCCTTCATAAGGTATAAATATAAATACTCCATAAACAAAGCCATACGCAAGCATTAAATCTGAATCCATGTATTTGAGAATGCTTTGTATTTTTTTATTGATAACTTTTATAAACAAAGCCATATGCAATTATCATTGGGACTACTAAGCCGCATTTGGAAATTATAGACATGGTTTTGAATTTACTTTAATTCTTTGATCAATTTGAGGGTAAAGGTTTATAAATGGTTTTTCACGTTATATAATTCTTATAAAGGTATTTATAAATGATAACTTGTTTATAGAAAGGGGTTTTTACTAGCGGAAAGGGTTATTAAGGTGTTTTACAAATGATGTTTTGTAAATGATATTGATAAAGGAATTTTATAAAAGAGTATAGAAAGGTTTATATAAAGAGGTTAAAAATAGGAAAAAGGTTTACAAATCATTTTAGAGATTTGGAAAGAGGTTTATAAATTAACTTAAGGGTTTATAAAAGTGGGTTATAACTTTATTTTGAAGTTATAAGTTAATTGAAATATGAGATGAGCTTTTAAAAAACGAATTTTTGAAAAGGATAAGCGGCATTTTTATTTGGAAAAAATGTTTGATTATTAAATATGGGATTTGGAAAGAAGAAAACTATGAAAAAGTTTGTAAATATATTTATACTGATAAGAAAAGTATATAATTTCATTTTCAAGGCATGAAAAGTAAAATGTTTTGGCAATATACTTATATCATTGGGATAAGTATATAAATGTTTCCCAAGTATAAAGAAAATGTAAAGGGTTTGGAAATAGTGCTTTGAAAAGATCTTTTGATCAAGTTTTATGAAGTGGTTTTATTAATTAAAGGGAATTAATAAAGGCTTAATGGATCCCATATGGAAATTAAACCATGATCGGATGTTTGTTTATTTGATAGTTAAATAACCAAGTATCAAATCTGGACAAAAACATAACTTTGGAAATATCTAGGAGAAACGCTAAAATTATATGGTACAATTACTATCGAAGGTGCTACATTGTAGGTATAAAATCGTTTCGTTCTTCTAGGATGAATGATGGGGAAATCGTCCAATAAAGGTTAGGATGTAAACTCCACACTTATCTTTGTCTATTTATTTCCTAAAGAACCGAGATTGAGTTTACCGGGACTGTCGAAAGTTGTTTTCGAAGAGTCCAGGATCAAATATGGTATCTGAAAACCACTTCAATCCAACTCATCATTTCGTATTGAAGACATCTAAAGAGCATGGAATCAAACACAGATTTTTAAAGTGCAAGGGCTATTTTCAATTTTCCATGGGAGGGATTCCTCATAATGGATGTAATAGAAATAGTGCCTTTAGTTTCGTTCAATCACAGAACGAACTTGTATGGATAAATGCTAGCATTGCATTGATGCCTAGAGGAAAGTGTTAGCATTCCAAGTGAAAAGTGCTAAAGAAAGGTAAAACGTAGCCTCAAGCCTTATCAGCTAGGAATGACTATAACACAGGAGATGCAACAGGGCTATGTGGGTCGCATCCATTAGGGTATGTCACCACCTTTCTAGATAATCATTCATATTTCCAAATTCAGTTGTGCATATGAGCTCAGTAAAACAGTTGGTAACAATAGGGGTGATGACATATTTTGTACTATCCAGCAAGGGTTAGGCCAGTCCTATGTTGGCAGGGTCGTTAGTTATGATCTCAGAATATTGTTCTAGAGGTGTACTGTGATGGACGATACCTTAGTAGCCCTGTAATTAGTTGGAATCCATTCTCCAATACGAGCTTTACAGTTCTAGTTGTGTACCAAATATGTTGGAACATCAGATGCAAGCATTCCAGTTATTTTAATATTTTACTTTAAACCCTTAGACATTATTGTAATATCACTGAATTTCTATAAAAGTGTTTTGATTAGCGTAAGGTAAAAATCCGTCTGTGTTTATGTGCGGCGAGATCTTACGAGATACCTTTGATTTCAAAGGACTTTTCATGTTAATAAATCAATAAAGTTTTTTGTGGTTAGAGTTTACTCACACTAGTATTCCAAACTGACCTAGGCGTTATTTCCTTATAATGCTTGGGTCGGACCGAGCATGTTTGCAGGTTAGCTTTAGATGCTTTGGAGCTATTGAGTTGAGTTTGAGGCCTAGGACATACTCTTATATTTTGGATATCTTCCATTGTGTATGTGTTATGTGTAGTTTGTCTGCTGTTGTAAGGACATGTGTTATAACTGTCCAACTTTGATATGTACATGTATTATAATAAAGGTCTTAGATTTTGTAAAGACTTGATAATATTATATATTATTCTGTTGCGTTGTGAGATTCCATGTTGTTCAGTTTTTACTTATCTTTCCTTTCTACTTTCTTTCCCCTAACAATCTGCCTTTCCGGCACTTGGTGGTTCGACATATGAACACCGAGGATGTATTAGTGTCGACTTCTAAGGGTCAAAAAGCTAGGTTCGTTACACCCCAGTGGAAGAAATGGATAAATCTGAAAAAAATTACCGTTTTGAGTCATTATTGGGCCTCTGAAGTCTAATTCATTTGGAACTTTTCTAAATTTCTTTTAGACAAAATTATTATTTTATTTTATAAATAAAGTTTTATTTTATATTTTTCTATATTATATTTGAATATGTGTATCATATACACATATATATGTACGTGCACGTGTAATATAATAAAGTGTACATGGTTTGACATTATGGGTACTAGGATTTACACTAAAACGGACATATTAGCTCCTCTACTATCCTACGAGCTGTCCAAATGAATACATACATACATACATACATATATGTATGTATGTATGTATGTATGTATCGAAAATTATTTATATATATGTATGTATCTATGTATGTAAAATAATACTGATGTAAAACATAATCTAATACACACACAAATATATTGAAGTAATAGTAGTAGTAATTTATACATAATATTTTAAAATATATTTGAACAGATGTCTATTTATATTAAATAACAAATCATTTAATAAAAATATTAAATAATTTAAAAATATTTTTTATTTGAATTCCTACTGCAAATTTGTGCACAATTTTTTTAATTTTTAATTTTAAGTATTTATAAATATATATAAATATGTGCACATACATAAATACGTATACATGTATATGTATACATTAATAATTCCTGATTTTAATGTTGCAGCAAAAGAAATAAAAATTTATTTAGTTTTTTTTAGATTTTTAAATGATATTTTAATTAAAATTTAAAATCGACTTAATTAAATTAAATAAAACTATAGAAAAAATCATTTTTGAGAACTGACAATTATGTAATATATTATATATATATATTTTATAATTAATTTAGAGCTATATAATATTTACATATATTTATATTTATATTTATATATACATAGTTAATATATAGTTATATTATTATTAAATTAAAATAAATATAAAATATATTAAAATTGAACATTCGTTGCTACCGAATTAATATTGTTGTTCGCACCAAAATTGGTCACAAACCCCAAATATCGTGAAAGCACCAGTGTATGAACACAGATCAACAGTATTCAAACACAAATCTCAGATCCAGATAAAGTAGAGGACAATAATTGAAAAATAACAAACAGAAACACAAGATTTACAGTGGTTCGACTATCTCTGGCCTACGTCCACTTCGAGGATAAACTTTTGTTGATGTGCTTCCCAGTTACAGTGAATTATAGCAGTAATTTTCTAGTACAACAATGGATTTTGAGTGCGATCGTGATTTTGGCAGAGTCTGGACGTCGTCAAAAAAAGTCCCTTTCTCGTAGGCTCTAGGGTGCTATTTATAGGTGCTCCATGCTAATATCTCGCTCAAACTTCGGGAGACTTCTTCTGGCACGTGACTGGGCCCACGCGATCGATCCTAGGTGATTTCGGCTCGATCCGTGATCGATACGAACCAATTTTATATCGATCAATATTTGATCCAATCGAGTTGAAATTTGGCATGATCCTTCTCTAGCTTGTACGTAAGCTCCTATGAAAAATTTCATAGCATTTGGACTTGTAGATCTCGAGATATAATCAATTCGAAATGTAGTGCTCTTGGTTCACGTCGATCGTTTCGTATCGATGGTTATATCGACACCATGCACTTGTGCATTGATGACGTGGCACTTTGTTGAATATGCATATATATGGTTTTTGTTTAATGATGATAAACATATATATAGATATATATATATTCATTTAAATGCATTTTTTAATGTGCTATTTTATTTTTTCACATAATTAACTAATATTTGCTGAATAAAATAAATAACACAGAATTTAAATTCAAAAAGATATCTTATCAAACAAATATTTATTCGGTTTTGAATAGTATAAATTTAAGCTCTCACTTTATATACAATTTTCAATTGAAATTTCAATCAAATCACATTTTTCATTATACATTTGCACCTCACAACATATCACTCGTTCACTCATATTTTTTCTTCAACTCTATTCCAGATTGAATTTAGCATCTGAGCAATCTGCAAAATAAACACAAACACAACAAAATTGAAAAGAAAGTATTTTACAGTGCAAAATAAAGTGTATATTATGAAAATATTTTTTTCCTCGGTAATTTGGGTTGTTCGTCATCATTTAATTTTGAATACATCAAACGCGAACAACTTATGACATGCACGGTGTATTACTGTACATGGCACAAGGTCGTGCACACCGATATACAATTGATAAAATTACAAGGACAGGTGAGCACAAGGTCAAACCCAATTAAAAGCCGGGTTCAACTCGTTGTAAACTAGTGAATGGCACCGAACATTAAAATATCATGTACAATCAGTTGTTCTCAACACCATAGACTTCAAATGAAATTATTCAAGATGCACTGCGAATACAAGCACGATATGTACAAAGTCAATGCAACAGTGGACAGTGCAATGAAGACTACAAGACCAAGCCGTGCATATGTAAACAAAAATAAGTATAAATCCAAGTGAAACACAGTACAAGCTCAACTACAACCAAGAAGCATGCATATATGCAGTGACACACAGAGCACGTACACTTGGATACAATTGCATCACTAATACACGAGTACAATATACATGCAGCATCGTTAACTGGACCACAGGCTACGACTTCAAGTATGCGAATACATGAAAACCAAACTGCAACAATGCCCAAAACAAATGAAAAAGTGATACCAGTGACATGAACAAGACTCGAAGCAACCATATTATATCCAAGCAAGAACAAGTGAACCAATGAATCACACATCAACTCACAACAGTTTGAAAATGTACAAGTAACTCGACTACAATATCAAAGAAAAAAATGGTTACAACAAATCACAGTGCAGACTCAAATATCAGTGAAAACGAAATAGTGACACATGGAAATGCAGATACAAATGTACACGAATTCAAACAAAGTCAAGTTAAATGGCGAAGTCATGGAACATCAGCCTCAACATCAAAGACCGGTCCCAAGTACATAAAGCAGTGAACTATATATGCAGTGTTCAAGAGAGAAGACAAAATCAAAGAAGTGACAGTGCCAAAGTCACAGAGACAAAAATAAAAACCATGGCAAGTTCGAACAAATCTTCAAAGCCGAGTCAAAGGGAACAAAGAATGAAATCAAAATCATCAAAGAATTCAACATTGTGGTCGCCAAGGAAGTCCACACCAAAGCCGAGACAAGAAAGTACACAAAATATACAACATTGAAGAAGTCAGAAATCATCTCAAGCATTCAAACATAATCAAGTCGCCGAACAAAACAATTGATGAATTCAAATGAATTTATACGAACGAAAATATAGGAATTAAAATCCTATAAAACCCAATCATCACCGGCCGTAAATAGGCATTAGAGTTCAAGTACAATAGAGAAGAATAAATCATAAAACTCGAATAAAAGTCGAGTGCTGTATAAATCAAGAAGGAACAGACGTACCAATTCTTTCAATAATCAAACTTGACTAATTGGAAGCGATCGCAAGCTAAATTGGAGAAGCATTGAAGCCAATTGAGGAGCGACCAGAAATTGATTAGAATCTTTGCTCCAAATTACAAAACCTAATTATAGCGAAGAGGAACAAGTGAATAAAGGAACGAGGCTGACATTTTTACAGAGCAAAGTAGAGCAACGAAATAAAAGAGAAATGGGGCCAACATTTTTATTTAGTAATAATTTATTTTGGGCCATTTTTAAAAGCATTTGGTCTTATATTTTTATTTAGGGTTTTTTGTGTGGTAATTGTCTTTTAAATTTTAATTTTTCCTTTTAATCCTTTGTAATTTCTAGTCATGTGACTAAGGGACGAACTACGGTGGTGTAGTTTGAGAATTCGCAACTCAATGGTTGAGTTGTGGCAGGGTTTTGAGCATAAAGTTAAGGTTAGTCAATAGTGGATGGCGCTAGTTTACGCGTGTAAGCGTCTGACTACTTAATTTCTAGTAGAAACCTTGGGGGCAGCATATAGGCGGGGTTTTGTCGAAGTTGGATAAATCTGCGTGTTCTGTTTTTTGCTTTTTATATTCTGCTATTACATGTGCTACTATTATTTTGGTATTATCTGTGTTGAGATTATTTTATATACTTCTACAATAAATTTTATAATTAATAGTATCACCCTATTCACCCCCTCTAAGATGAAATCAATCCTACAAGTGGTATCAGAGCTAGGACCGAAAGCAATTTTTTTAAAAAATTGATTTGTTTTTCAAAAACCAATTTTAGTTTTAAAAATTGAAGCTTTAAAATGGCTTCTTTTAATAACGCTTTTGCTTAGGGTCAGTCTATAGTTAGACCGCCAATGTTCAATGGTGAATATGCTTACTGGAAAAATAGAACGAAATTTTTTTCTGAAAATAAGATGCTTAGAATATTGTTGAGACGGGATATAGGACACCAACTATAGCTGTAGATAATCAGGAAATTGAAAAACCATTTGATCAATGAACAGATCTAGAAAATAATATACAGCATGCTAATGCTTAAGCTATGAATTCTATTATTTGTTCATTGGATCATACTGAATTTAATCGTGTCTCACATTGTCTAACTGCGCAGGAAATCTTGCACACACTAGAAGTGACTCATGAGGGAACATCTCAAGTCAAAGAATCTCGTCTTGCCATGCTTAGTAGCGAATATGGAAATTTCACAATGGGCGAGGATGAAAATGTTAAAGAGATGTAAGAACGACTTACTAATCTCATATACAAATCAAAAGCTCTTGAAAAATCATACGCAGAATTGGAAATATTCTGAAAAATCCTTGTCCTTCCAAGAAGTTACGACGCAAAAGTGACTACCATTCAAGAATCCAAAGATTTGAAATAAATCAAAGTTGAAGAACTCATCGGAAATCTCACCACTTATGAGCTAGAAATGAAATTCAAGGAAGAGCATGAAGGTGGAGATACCCGAAAGAAATCAATAGCGCTCAAAGGAATAACTGAAAGTGATGACGATGACGATGATGATGGAGCAACTGAGCTGGCACTATTAATGAAGAAATTCAAAAAGTGGAATCACAAATATGAAGATCCAGCTCTAAATCAACAATTGAAAAGAAGAATAATCAAAACACTAGACAGTCTAGAAGAGCGGGAGATCATCTGTCACAAATGCAATAAACCTGGCCACATTAAGCCTATTTTACTTAGAATCGACATAGCCAAGAAAAGAAATCAAAAAGATGAAGTTTTGCAGCCACGTGGAATACGGGTGATGAAGTTAATAAAATTACTGGCAGTGAGAGTGAGAAAGGGGATATGCGCCTCCGAGGTGATATAACTGATAGCGATGATGACGAGCCAAGCATGGTATCAAAACTCACTCACCCAGGATTACTTATAAATTTCCACGAAGTAAATGGCTGTTTCGAAAGACTTAGGGAAAGATACATTAAAATTGAATCACAAAGAGATACTTTGATAGACTTAAATAAACAGCTTGATCAATTGGTTAAAAAGTATCAAAGCAAGAGCACTAAGTGTGTAAAGTGTCCAACATTTGAAGATGAAATTAAAAGATCAGAAATCAAAATTAAATCACTTGAAAATGAAGTTCTGGTTTTAAAAGAAAGTGAAAATACTAGAAGAGAGAATTCTATTAAAAAGTGCACACAATTATTGAATGAAAATGAATCTCTCAAAACATAAGTCCAATAACTGTCAACGATTTTAGAAAATTTTTCCAAAAGTGAAAGATCGTTGAATATTCTATTAGGAAAACAAACTGTTAATACAAATAGACAAGGACTTGGATATAATCAATCAGAACATGATAGAGGCAAAATTAATCAAGTCAAATCCATGTGCATAATTTGTAGAAAAATTGGACACAATTAAAATATTTGTTGGTATAGACCCAAAAATGTGAAAACCATACCAATTTGGGTTCCCAAAGGAATTAATATAAAATCACTTAAAGTCAAACAAATCTTGGTGCCGAAAGGAACATATATAAATAGTTTTGGGTGTACACAAACATATTTTTCAAAATCTTTTGCCACTAACCACCATGGACCTATAAAAACAAATAGGTCACAAAAATCTTTTCTTGTGTAGGTGTGGTAGCAGGCAAAGGAACAACAGCAGTGTTATCTGGATTCTGGCTATTCTAGACAAACAACGGGCGAATAATAAATGTTCCTTAGCTTAGTTCAAAGGTGGCAGAATCTCAATGGGCTACGTCGAAAAATTATCGCAAAGGTAAAGCAGGTAATGGTATATTCATCTTGAATGATATATTAAATGTGATAATCTACACCATAATCTGAATTAAATCAGCCAGTTAAGTGATAAAGAAATGAATGATGACATTGATTCTGACTTTTTTTCAAAATTGTTGGCCAAGAACACTATAGATTTTGAATTAGTGATGATGTTTTGATGATTAATCTTGATTCATGTGAATATTATTTTTTCTAGATCCGTCACTACGTTCGCTATTTGCACGGTTTCAATTCAATTCCATTTAAATAATGATTTTAAGGAAATTTCTTCACGGTCTGGTCTATAACTTTCATCAAATGATAATTTTGAGTCAAACGGAGTTATGATGCAGATTACACTGGTAATCAAGTTGATAGAAAAATTACTAGTGAAACATGATTTATATTGAGATATTCAGTAATTGCATCGTTTTCAAAGAAAATATCTACATATTTTTCATTTCAAATAATTTTCAACTAGCAGACATTTTTCACATAAAACCCCTTCTAGAAAATCATTTTTGTTGACCTTATTTCGGATTAGTAATTTTGGAAAATTTGATTTTATAATTATTTCTGGATTTTATCTTAAATGATTACATTGACTAATCTGACTCCCTACTGATTATCTAAAAGATAAATAGTGATTGAAAAAGTGATGAGTGTTGATGATAATCATATATTATAACATAAGACAGTATATTTAGTAAATTTCTTTAGAAATTTAAATAAGAGTTATAAAACTCTTGTTGATAAAAATTCCATGACCATTTCTATTTCTATCATATTTCTGTCGATCACCCCTCATTAAAATCCATTGTAGTATGTAAAAATGTGGCATTTTACATAGGAGATCATTCTTTTTTCAATTGATTATATTTTCAAAGAAATAAAAACATCCAAAGTATTCACTCTCGTTTAAAAGTACTTACGGTTATGCATGGGTGAATTACTTGAAATTTTTTATTGTGTGCTTTCATGCTCATTTAAAAGTCCTCAGGATTATGCATGTATGGGACACATATCAAAATTGATTGATTTAATAGACAAGTTGAATATGAGGTTATGCTTGGTTAGAAGATACTTGAATTTATTTTTAATAAGAAAAATAATGAATACTACTAACCTCATTTAAAAGTCCCAATTGTTATGCATGGCTAGTAAATAATCAAATTTCTGATATGAATATACCATAAATAAACACAACTATATGGTTTTATATGATGACATCATCCCTATCATTCTAAAGTGGAATATGCGTCAAACAGAGTATTTATGATTTTTGTTTGATTTTTTATTGAAATTTAATATTTATACTCGATTGAGTATTAATGTTGTATTAATGCCTATGACGTTATCTCTATTTTTTTAACACTATTACTTTTTTCCTGATAACAAAAGGTGGAGAGAAAAGCTAAGATTTTGGAAAATAAAGGTCAAATATTTTATTTTGTGTTTTCTATTTTCATCTAGGCTCACTTGCATATTTTTATTCATGTATATATGAAGGGGGGTTTGATGTAGAGAGGGAGCATTCAAATAGGGAGAGCAAATTGAATGATCAAATACATTTAATATATCCAAAATCTTAAATATATATTTGTTATCATCAAAAGGGGGAGATTGTTGAATATGCAAGCATATGATTTTTGTTTGATGATAATAAACACATACACACATACATACATATATATATATATATATATATATATATATGTATATATGTATATGTATTCATTTAAAAGTATTTATTAGTGTACTATTTTATCTTTTCACATAATTAACAAATATTTGCTGAATAAAATAAATAACACGGAATTTAAATTCAAATAGATATTTTACTCAAACAAATATTTATTACAATTTTGAATAGTACAAATTTAAGCTCTCACTATATATATAATTTTCAATTACAATTTCAATCACATCACATTTTCATTATACATTTGCTCACTACATATCACTCATTCACTCGTATTAGTTCTTCCACTCTGTTCCAGATTAAATCCAGCATCTGAGTAATCTACAAAATAAATACTAACGCAGCAAAATTAAAAAAATATTTTGCAACGAAAAATAAAGTGTATACTCTGAAAATATTATTTGCCTCAGTTATTTAGGTTGTTCGTCATCATTTAATTTTGAATTCATCAAACATGAATAACTTGTGACATTCACAGTGTATCACCGTACATGCCATAAGGTTGTGCACATCGATATACACATGATAAAATTACAGGGACAGGTGAGCACAAGGTTAAACCCAATTAAAAGCTGGGTTCAACTCAATGTAAACTACTGAATGGCACCAAACATCAAAATTTCATATGCAATCAGTTGTTCTCAACATCATAGACTTCAAATGAACTTATTCAAGGTTCATTGCAAATACAAAAACGATATGTACAAAGTCAATGCAATAGTGGACAGTACAATGAAGATTACAAGACCAAGCCGTGCACATGTAAACAAAACCAAGTATAAATCTAAGTGAAACACAGTACAAGCTCAACTACAACCAAGAAGCATGCATATATGCAGTGACACAAAGAGCACGTACACTTGGACACAAATGCATCACTGAGACACGAGTACAATATACATGCAATATCGTCAACTGGACCATAGGCTACGACCTCAAGCAAGCGAATACAGGAAAACCAAACTGCAACAATTCCCAACACAAATGAAACAGGGGTACCAGTGACATGAACAAGACTCAAGGCAACCAGATTATATCCAAGCAAGAACAAGTGAACCAGAGAATCGCACAGCAACTCACAACATTTTGAAAATCCACAAGTAAATTGACTGCAATATCAAAATAAAAATTAGTTACATCAAATCACAGTGCAGACTCAAATATCAGTGAAAACGAAACAGTCACTCATGGAAATGCAGGCACAAAAATACATGAATTCAAACAAAGTCAAGTTAAATGCCGAAGTCATGGAACAACAGCCTCAACATCAAAGACCAGACCCAAAGTACATGAAGCAGTGAACTATATATGCAGTGTTCAAGACAGAAGACAAAATCAAAGCAGTGGCAGTGCCGAAGTCACAGAGACACAAATCAAAACCATGCATGTTTGAACAAATCTTCAAAGTGGTTGAGTCAAAGGGAACAAAGAACGAAATCAACATGGTCAAAGAATTCAACACTATGGTGGCCAAGGAAGTCGAAGCCAAAGCCATGACAAGCAAGTAAACAAAATATACAAAATTGAAGAAGTCAGAAATCATCTCAAACATTCAAACATAATCAAGTGGCCGGACAAAATAATTTACGAATTCAAATGAATTTATAAGAACGAAAATATAGGAATTAGAATCCTATAAAACCTAATCATCATCGATCGTAAATAGGCATTCGAGTTCAAGTACAACAGAGAAGAATAAATCATAAAACTCGAATCAAAGTCGAGTACTATATAAATCAAAAAGGAACAAACGTACCAATGCTTTCAACAATCAAACTCGATTAATTGAAAGCGACCACAAGCTAAATTGAAGAAGCATTGAAGCCAATTGATGAACGACCGGCAATTGACTAGAACCAGCGCTCCAAATTACAAAGCCTAATTATAGCAAAGAGGAACAAGCAAATAAAGGAACAAGGCCGACATTTTTACAGAGAAAAGTAGAGCAACGAAATAAAAGAGAAAAGGGGTCGACATTTTTCTTTAGTGATAATTTATTTTGGGTCTTTTTTAAAAGCAATTGGGCTTATATTTTAATTAGGGTTTTGTGTGTTTTAATTTTTTTTTAAATTGTAATTTTTTAAACCTTTGTAATTTCTAGTCGTGTGACTGGGGACGAACTGCGATGGTGTAGTTCGAGAATTCACAACTCATTGGCTGAGTTGTGGCAGGGTTTTGAGCATAGAGTTAAGGTTAGTCGGTGCAGGTGTCGTGAGTTTACATATGTAAGCGTCTGACTACTTATAGAAACCTCTGAGGCAGCACGCAGGCAGGGTTTTTCCGAAGCTGTATAAATCTGTGTGTTCTCTTTTCTGCTTTTTATATTCTGCTATTATCTGTGCTGCTATTATTTTGGTATTATTTGTGTTGAGAATATTTTATATACTTCCATAATAAATTTTTATAATTAATAATATCACCCTGTTCGCCCTCCTTTAAGGTGAAATCGATCCTACAGTTTTCACCAATTCAGAGTATTTAAAGAGAAAGTGTCGATTATAGCGCTTCATATGCTACTTTGATTTTATTTTTTGGGTTATGCCCTTCAGGCTAACCGATGTATCAGCATGCCTTATTGATCTCATGGACCATGTTTCGAGAGGTCACTTGAGTGGGTAATGCTTCTGTTCATTGATGATATTTTCGTCTACACATGGACAAAAGAAGAGCATAAGACAAGATTGGTGATCATGATGTAGGTGTTGAGATGACACCGATTGCTGATGAGATTTTGGTAATGTCACTTCTAAAGGCGGAAAGTGAGATGCTTGGGTCATGATGTTTCAGAGTAGGACATCATTATAGATCCTGTAGTTACGCTATACAGAATTTGAATAGACCCAAGATAGCAGCATCTTTAACCTATTTGATAGGAGGTGATCAAACTTTTATTCGAGACGCAAGGTGCAACCTCGGTTAGTGGTTCTGACCAAGAGGTTGTTGAATGCACCGATGTTCCTCATTCCAAGATGGAATGAGGAGATGATAATGCAGCATGCCTGTGGTATTTAATTGGGTGCGGTATTGATACCAATAGGTAAGGTTGTCACATGTTAGTTGATAATTCAAACCGCATAAGAGGAAGTATCCGACTCTCGCTTCAGAGTTGGAGGTGATGGAGTTCGCTTTAGGGATTTGGAGGCATTGTTGATTAGGAGATTCAGTTGTTCAGTGATTCCACTTCATTGGAGAATCTCTTCTCTGAGAGGGATCTTGACCTTCGCCAACAGCGATGGTTAGAATTCTTAGCCTCCGATGGATCTAACATTTCCTATACACATATAAGAGAAATGAAGTTATTGATGCTTTGAGTGGAAGACATACCAGTTTGGGAGCAGTATTCCTATAGGGGCAATGGTCGAGCTTATCACTAGTTATGACTTCGGAACTCGATGAACTATGGCAAAAGGTGATGGCTAGTTTAAACATCAGACCTACTTTAATTTAGCAGATCGGTACTAGTCCGAGGCGTTAGGCTAGGCGAGTGGTGATCGTGGATAAATTAAAAGAATGAGTAGTGCTTATACAGGTAATGCAGTGCGGACCCGACCGAGATATTAGGTTTGGTAGGGATGAGAAATTTCTTGTTCTCGAGTACTGGGAATATATATCTCTAAACTGTATCGATGGATTGCCAAATGATCGAGTATAGTGTGAGAATTTGAGTCATAACCGATTGGTAGACGAATAATGCTAGATCTATATTCCTTAGTCTAGTAAAACGACATTCGTATTTGTCGAGTTATATGTGGGATGGATAATGTGATTCCCCTATGCGTCAAGAGCATTGTAAGAGACCGAAACCCGTTGTTCGGTAGTGGGTTTTAGGATAATGTACAAGAGGCGCTTGGGAATTTGACACCGAATCAATTATATGATATGAGATTGAACCAAGGACTCCGAGACCACTTAGGCCTATTTGTAACGATAGATGTGATGTGAAATAGGTTAGGAGAAGGGTAGTGGAGTAGTAGAGGTTCAGTGGAATGAAAGCGAAGGTGATAGGATATGGGAGACTGAGAAGAGCATGAGGACCGCTTATTTGAAGCTCTTCACTTGGTCAAATTTCATTTTTATAATCGAAATCATATTTGATGAATTATACTAGATGGTTAGTATTCTGTATGCTAGGATAGGCATGGATGTTACTTTTTGATGATAGATCTTTTGTATGTATGGTTGATGTTGATTGTTAGCATTTGAGATGACAGCGTATGTTTGTATAGTTTTTAGAATGTGAGATAATTATAGTTGGATATAACATATTTATTTGAGACAATTGCTATATATGATCTGGTATATTAAATATATGATGTATATATATATATATATCCTTGTTGTGTTGGTATTTTTCCTGGACCAAGCCGCATAAAGTAGGTGCTGTGACGACCCGAAATTTTAGATATCTGAAATTGAAGTATTTAATTGATTTTAAATATTTAATAGTTAGTTTCTAACTTGAATTTCAAATATCGCTATTTATTGGATAATTTGAATATTTAAAATATTGAATCTAATGATTGGATTAGGGGAAATGTTGAATCTGGGATTCTAAGCTTATTAAAAATATTTCAAAGGCTTATAAAATTTATATTGATGATACAGAAGATACTCGAAGCGTTAAAATTGAATTTAAAAGTGTTTTGTTCAATTATAAAAATATATTGTTTAATTCAATATTAAAATAGCCTTCTGAGAAACAGTCTCGAAATTCGATGGAATTAGTTCCATTAGATCCATAATATTGTATTATTATCGGATTTCAATTTTCATAGTAATTGGAGTTGTTATGTGAGAATAGATATATAAATGCGTTGAAATCTATATCGAAAATTAAATATTATGACTGGGTCCAAAAAGTTATCTTCTCCATACGATCGAATTAGGACTCGAAACCTTTTCCATTGCGTTCAAAATAGGGGTATAATATTATAAACGCCTTGCAGCACTACTTGAGAGGAGTTCGAAATTTTAAGTAGCAATTATCGAGACAAATTGAATTCGAATTTAATTAAATATATACATATATATTTGTCAACCACCAGCTGAAATTCTTTTCGTGTCAGCTGTATTTTTATTCACTTTGAATTACTGTAGCAAATTTATCCCAGCACGCAAAACATTTAAAGCACGCTACCCTTATCTTCAATCTCACGCTTCCCATTCCTTTTTAATTTGTTTGTTCCTTCCTCACTTCGCTTCCTAGGTTCGAATTCAGTTTGAAAAAAAAGGAATTCCGACTTCATCTCTCCTTCCAGACCAAACTTGAATCAAAATCAGAAATTTCCCTTCGAGAATGGCCGCGACTAATACCTCAATCATCTCATTCCACTGTCTTTCGAATCGAAGTGAAAAAAAGACGGGGAAGGTTCGAGTGTAGCCGCGAGGCAATCGGGGAGGCTCTGGCTCGAATTGGCTTGGGTTGCGAGATTTGCTCCATGGGGGAAGGCAGCGGGCGAGGCTCAGGTTTGTGATCGGGAGACACGATGTGTCGCATGAGGGAAGTCGTTTCGAGGAGGGAATACGAACACGACTGCGTTCGTTTAATCAGAGGAGGGGGTGCGCGGTCGCACGCTCGGGGGTCGTGGGCTTGTTTCGATCTGAGGTTGCGTGAACGAGTGACTGCGTTAAGGGTTCGACATGGTTTCCGCTGTGTCGCGGTAAAGGTTTGAGGCATCTCGACTTGAGGTTGTTCGATGAGGTAATCATATTTAGTTTTAAAGCTTGAAATTTTATATAACCTGTATTTGATTATTTACAGTAAGGTAATATTTTCGCTTTAATTTAGAATTCATAAATTTGTATACAAAAGGTATATATTCATATATGCATGTAAGCAGTAAGTATATCTATACATTTTTAACATACCAGTTTATTTTAGAATAATGTATTAAGGTGATGAATTTGTTTAATTAACTTATTTTAGTTACTAAAAAGATTTTTTTAGGGAAAAGTAGTAGATTAAATTAAATCATTAGTTAATCAAATTTAGTAAATGATATTTAATTGTTCAGTTAGTTCAAATATTAATAAAATAATATGATGTTATACAAGGTCTAAAATTAGGAAGAAACAAGCTGGTTTGGACCGGATTGCAAATTAAGAAGCAAAGGTGAGTTAATCTCACTCTTCTGGATTGCTATTTCAATTTAAATGGTTAAATTTAAATAACTGGTTGAATGATTGAATTGATTTGACGTGCTATACTTTACATAATAGTATATAGTATATACTGGAATGATTGATTTCCCGCATTATATAGCGAATGAGACCCTATGCGCCGCATAATAGTGGATGATATTATATAAAACCATATACCGCGATATTCCACCCCGACGTGGAATTGGTATTTTATATTGTGCTAACATCTGTGGATGTAGGGAAACAGGTTGGAGGAATCCAACTGGATCCCTCAAAATTATTTAGATTGTTCTAATAATTCTGTAATATGATTATTTGACATGTTGTGATGAATTATATTGATAATTGGAATATTGGATACCATGGTTTGATTTAATATATTTCGGTACATTGAGTCATCAAAATATTTAGAATTGGATTTTTGAAGGAAAAATAAGAGTAAATTTTGAAGTGAAATAATTATAGAATAAAAATAAGAATGAATTGGAAAGGAATAAAAGTAATTTTTAAATCCTAATAAATTCCGGGTATGGAAAGGGATTTTGAGTAAACGGAGAAATAGTGAATTTTGAACTTAAGTGATGTTATATCAAGAAATAAAGAATTTATTTTAAAATTCAAGGTTTGAATTTATTTGCAAGGATAAAGAAGAAATTTAGAAAATATGAAATTGGTATTTTCAGTTAAAAAGATTTTAAATCATAATTAAGGAATAAAGTCTGAAATTAATGGATTTTGAAATAAATTTAGTAAGTAAAGAAATTTATTTCAAACTGGAGTAAATTGGAAATCAATTTGGAAATTGATCTAAGTGTTTGGAATCGGAATTTTAAAAGGAAGTTGAATCTATGAAACTTATAAACTGGGTTTATAAAGTAAAGCAATATATCATTGGATATTTGAAGAATAAATTCACGGTGGGAATTTATTAAAGGAATGGGTAAATTTGTTTAAAAATAAATAGTGATTTATTTTTAAATGATGTGAAAGAGAAGTGTATTTCCCTGGATAGCCAAGTACGTTATCGAAACAAATTTTAAGTATAAGTAAAAGTTTAAAGTTGTTTTAAAGAGTATGCTTTAGAAAATTTATTATTTTTGAATGTTTAAATTTTAAAGTAAGTCTTTTTCTAATTTATTATCGTAGTAATTATTTAAAGGTGGCTTGGCACTATGTTTCTAATAGAGAAAAATTTAGTTTTATTATTTTATTAAGTAGCTTTATTCTTAAAGTATATATTTTTAATAAAGTATTTAAGTAATTTTTAATTTAAATGTTTTAAAGGATATTTTATAATAAAGAGTTTTAATTTATTTTAAAAAAATCTAAATTTTTTGTACTTGGTGTTTCCAGTGGAAATAAATATTTGGGAATTCATTCCATGAGAAGAGTGTGGTTTGAAAACTATTTTCAAAGGATTGAAAAGTTTAAATATATCTTGTGAAGTTATTTTGAGATTAATAAATAATTTGGTGAAATTATTTATGTTTCATGGTTGTTGGTGAATGTTAATTGATAGTTAAATAACCGGCTATCAATATTGGCCAATGCGCTGATCGTTTCGAAGAGACCGGGATTGTGATTTATTTCCTGAAAACCACTCTGATCTAGTTTGAACGTTTTCATGTGGAAAACAAGAGTTTGGATTCGAAGGTGAAGCAGTGAAGTGCAAGGGCTAGTCGCTACTAATCCTGAGGTGATATCAAAATAGATGTAGTAGGAGTAGTGCCTTCGGTTCCGTTCAAACCTGGGACGGACTTGTATGGATGAATGCATTCAGAACATCGTCAGGTGGGCGATGAGCATTCTAAGTGATATGTTCTAAAAAGGTAACGCTTAGCCTCGAGCCTCATCAACCGGGGTTGATTGAAAATCAAGGTTTATGCAGCAAGGCTAATTGGGTAGCACCAACTAGGGTGAGGTCATCCCTGTCTAGATGTCCCTTTTTATATCGGCTTAGTGGGTGGTTGCTGAACCCAACTGCGGGGTGATCTTACTCGGGGTTATCCAGTACGGGGTAGTCCCGGTCTTGTGTTGCAGGGAATTTGGGGTGGATCCTTGGTACGATGATCTAGGCCACGTACTGTGACAGGTGGTACCCCAATGCCTAGTCATTAGATGGAAATCAATTCTCCCTACGCGCCTGTACGGTTTTGATTGTGCCCAACTATTGCTGAAACGTGAGATGCAAGATTTCTGCTAGATTCTATGTTACTTTCTATAGACACTATTATAATATCAGAGGATTTTTATAAAAAAGTGTTTTGGCTATCGTAAGGTAAAAACCTGACATGTTTATTAGTGGCGTGGTCTTACGAGATGCGTTTGTTTTCAAAAAAAATTGAAACTTTAATAATCAATTTGAGTGTGGTTTTCTCACGCTGGTATTCCAGACTGACTCGGGTGCTATTTGACTATAATGCTCGGGTCAGACTGAGTATTGTAGAATGCAGGAAAGGATGCTGTGGAGCTCAGGAGACGAGCTGGATGGCGATACGTACTTCCGTATTTGTATTAAATATTCCGCTGTGTATTTAGATTGTGAGGATAGGTTATGATTACAGCCCAGTTGTGTGTTATGTATACTCTGATGATGTAATGTATAAACAGATTTGTTTTTTGTGTAAAGATCATTTATTATCTATAATATTTTATTCCGCTGCGATGGTTAGATTCTGATGTTGTTTTCTATTTTCTTCTTCTACCTCTTCTTCTTTAAACCTAACGGTTCGTATTTCCGTTCACCTTGAGTTGATGTGTTGGATAATATTGTTGACTTAAGGAGGTATGGATTTGCGGGTCGTTACAGTTGGTATCAGAGCTGAAGGTTGGGCGAGAACCTTGGCTCTGGTAGGAATTACTCAAATAGAGTCCGTAGTACTCTAAAATGATTTTGAGTGTATTAATAATATGAGCGTGTATTTGTTAGTGAATATAAAAATTGTTTTATATTGTGTTGATTTATTGGTTGAGTGTTTATGGATTATGGTCGATGTGTGGGACGCTATGTCATCGATAGGGGTTTCTAAACTCTTAAACAAGATAAACCGACACGGTATTGTTTTAAATAGGGTAAATGAAATAATTTTACCCAAATTATTTTTGTATATAAAGGAAATAATTTTTCGTAAATTATTATAGTTATATATGGATGTTTGGTTGCTAGAAAATGATAATATTAAATTATTATCATTGTTGTGTAAAATTTATATTGAGAAATTGAAATCATAACCAAAAGCTAAGAAATAAATTCATATACAAATGGGATTTCTAAATGTGATTTATAATTTGAAATAGAATTCCAGAGAAATATTTGAAAATAATTTGAGATGAAAATTCTAGAGTAATGTTTGAATAATTGGGTGGATTCCAAATTTGGAATTTTGGGAAAAGTTTAAATTCCTTTAGGTTAGAAAATGGTTTTCAAAGGTTTTGGAGAAATAATGATGATATTATTTGGACAATATTTTTGAATTGGGTATGAAATCTAGTGAGAATTGGAATTTAAAAATATTTGAAATGTTTTGAAAGGATAAAAGAACTAAACTCTTTTCAGTCGCTAGAAAATAACTTCAGTGATGACTACAGCATCATCGATGTTCATTTTCGAGTTTCCAAAGGAGGGATTGATGCTTGAATGTTTTAAATGGGAGATATTTGCAAAAATTAGGTTTGGTTTTTAAATTCAAAGAGGTAACTGAATTTACCAAATAATTTTGGATATAATTGATTTCAAATGATTTTTGAAATACTTAAGTAATTATTGAAGACTCTGGAATTGGTTTAAATGTTTTGAGTTTCTAAGTAATGGCTTAAGCTCTAAAGGTCTAACTAAAAATGTTTAAGATTATAAAAAGATTTGGAAATTTATAAAGTTTGAAAATTTCCTGGAATGGAATTAACTTGTAGAAAAGTTAATAAGTTAGAAAAGTAAGTCGAATGAAATAAACTCAAGCTAAATCTAATAATATTTTGATTATATTTGAATTAAAGTTGAAATAAAATTGAGATGAAATTGTATCATGTGGTGGATACATTACATGAAATTAAGTTCTTACTTAATAAAATTTGAATGAATGGTGTGAAGTCGAAGGAATAGTATTGGGTTAGATTTAACTAGAGTTTAGTTAAATAAGATTGAATGGGAATAAATAGATTTCGATGGCTCATAAAAGAATTGAAAACCCATTGAATAAAAAAATATTCTTGGCTGAATAAAATATATAATCCCATGTTAAAAAGTAAAATGTGAATGGGATTGATTATAATGGATGAAAGTATGGATGTAAATAAGTTGCGACTTATAAAACTTAGAAGTGGAATAAATAAGCCAAAATAAATTTGTTTGCATTTTGGGAAATGAATAAAAATCCAAAACTTGAATTATAAAATAGATTGAACTCAAGAAAATTAAGTGAAGTGATTTTTGAAGGAAAAAAATCAAATATTGAATTAAAGGTGGGGAATGAACTAATTTGAATAAATTAGTTAAGTGAGTATGTTAATGGAATTCTGATTGGCTGGATAAAAAATTGAATTATGAGTTAAAAATCGATTGTTGTGAAGTTAAACTTGAGTTATAAATTAAATTCAAGTTAGAAGTGCTAAGTGAATTGCATATGATTGAAATATGGTGAAATGAGGTTAGATTAAAACAGAAATGGTTTGAATTGCAAATAAAATTGAAATGGTCTTGTTATTAACAAAATAAGTTCGGAAGTGAAATGAAAATGCCAAATAAAGTTTAAAATGGATTGAATGAATATACTAATTGAATTAAATAGAATGGAATTTAATTGGAAATAGACATGAACTTAAGTGTTAACTTAAGAAAATTGTTAAATGGCTGTTTGAGAGCTTTATGAAATGGTTTTGAATAGAATCTGTTTGAATGATGAAATGGAATGTAAGCAAATAGATAAAATTAAAAATGTAGTAAAAAATGAGAAAGCATGGAATGTGTCGAGCTAAATAAATGGTTGTGAATGAATTAAATGGAATGAAATTTGTATAAATTGTGTTGAGATCAATTTAAAATGGTTAAAGCTTAAGTACTTACTTATCCACATGAATATCGTCGAAGTGCATAAGAAAATTAGTCGTTCGACGAAAACGGAAGTAAATAAAATTCTATGGATTAATGGAAGTAAATAAATTTGATTTTGGATCAATTGAGATAAATATGTGTTTGTTTTTCTTAGGATGAATTGAATGAGGGAAAGTGAGTTGTAAATCACTTGAAATTGAAAATAATAATTTAAGAATTGGTTGTAAGAAATTGAAATTGGTGTCGGAATCTTATAAATTAAATATGGGTATTGTTTAGTGTACATTACTTATGAAGTGCATGCATCTAGCTATTGAAAGTAAATAAATGTTAGTGAGTTGCATATATTTTATACTTACATGTTTGAATTAAGTAAGCACAGGTACAGAGAAGCCTTATGGCTGGATTTGGACGCGCAAAATGATAAATAATAAGCCGCTTGCTTAAAAATGCTAAATAGAGGTACGCCTACGCAATAAAAGTTAGGAAATATGAACTATTGTTTTTTTTTTCCGACCGGGTGGGTCGATGTATATATATATATATATTAATATCTCTTGTCAAATTGCAAAAGCTCCTCCGTACAAAGGAGACTCTGCCAAAAAAATTCGAAAATTTTGGCAGTTAGAAAAAATTTTAGGAAAATTTTTGTTAGCGACAAAATGATTTCAAATTGGAAATTGAAATAAATTAGTGGATGAAACTAATTTAAAATAATGATGTGAATCAGTTATAAATGGAAGATAAAATTCAATATTCAGAGTTGAAGATAAATTGAATTCATATGGAAATGGGAGAACCGATTTGAATAGAAGTAGATATAAACTAAAGTGGTGAAGTGAAAATAAATATAAGAAGCATATAAAATACTTACATTGAACTTAAGAATAAATGGTAGAATTCTTAGGTAATATGGATTTCGGGAAAATATATTGATTAAGCATTTGAGTGAAGATTTAATAAAAATGATAAGCGTTGATAAGTGAATAGAAATCAAAATGAATGTGAACAAAAAAGAAAATTGATATAGTTGATAATCAATTGCGATAAATACGTAGAATGTACGTATATTATTTTACTCGCATAGCAATTTAATCCAGATTCGAGCATAGAATTTCAAGATAGTTATATCGATCCGAGTTAGGGGTTTTCACTGGATTTTCGACGGCGAACCCTGGATATGGATTTTGATTAATTCTGGAAACTCTCTATCATAGTTATGACTGTGCAAGGAGAATGACGGTTTCTGGTCAAGAAACCAGATCTGAGTCCGCACTAGGAAGTCGGGTGGACGATACTAGTTCGGAAATGAAATTGTGTGATCAAGCAAGTGATCGAATTTGATATTGCATACGGATGATATATGTACATCGTACGGGATTGGATGAATAAATATTGAAATTTTGTAAGGGAGGCAATAAAATGATTTTGAATGTTGTGATTGGACATTATTGCTAAGTACGATATACAGGTATTATAAAAGAAAAATTGGGATTTTTGATTTCAGAAGATAAATTGAATTGCTCGACAAAAAGGTATGTGTTTAAATTTCTGTATGAAATTTGATTGGGTTTTTGATTTAGCCACTTGGCATTTTGTTTTCTTTTGGAATCTGGGGGCCATAAAGCCATTTTGTAGTTGTACCTAGCTAGCCGCACAAAGGAGACGCTGTAGAAATTTTTCAGGAATTTAGAGAGTTAGGAAATTTTTAAGAAATTTTGAAAATTTAGATTGGGTTTTAAATTTAAATTTGAATGGTTGGGTAAGAGATATTGATTAATGGAAGAAGTTTGAAAAGTTAGTAAGGTTGATGATGTCCTTATTAAAAAGATGGTTCCAGGTATTGTTAAAAAACAGTTGTTTGGGGGAAAATAGAAAACGAGTTAGGGACCATTCATCTTAACTAGTAATTTCGGGGACGAAATTCTTTCAAGGGGGAAGGAATGTGACGACCTGAAATTTTTAGATATTTGAAATCGAAATATTTAATTGATTTTAAATATTTAATAGTTAGTTTCTAACTTGAATTTCAAATATCGCTATTTATTAGATAATTTGAATATTTAAAATATTGAATTTAATGATTGGAATAGGGAAAATGTTGAATCTAGGATTCTAAGCTTATTAAAAATATTTCAAAGGCTTATAAAATTTATATTGATGATACTGAAGATAATAGAAGCGTAAAATTGAATTTAAAAGTGTTTTGTTCAATTATAAAATTATATTGTCAAATTCAATATTTAAAATAGCCTTCCGAGACACAGTCTCGGAATTCGATGGAATTAGTTCCATTGAATCCGTAATATTGTATTATTATCGGATTTCAATTTTCATAGTAATTGTAGTTGTTATGTGAGCATACGATATATAAACACGCTGAAATCTATATCGAAAATTAAATATTATGACTGAGTCCGAAAAGCTATCTTCTCCATACGATCGAATTAGGACTCGAAACCTTTTCCATTGCGCTCAAAATAGGGATATAACATTATAAATGTCTAGCGGCACTCCTTGAGAGGAGTTCGAAATTTTAAGTAGCAATTATCGAGACAATTTGAATTTGAATTTAATTAAATATATACGTATATATTTGTCAACCATCAGCTAAAATTCTTTTCGCATCAGCTGTATTTTTATTCACTTCGAATTACTGCAGCAAATTTATCCTAGCACGCAAATCAATTAAAGCACGCTACCCTTATCTTCAATCTCATGCTTCCCATTCCCTTTTAATTTGTCTGTTTCTTCCTCACTTCGCTTCCCAGGTTCGTATTCAGATCGAAAAAAAGAACTCCGACTTCATCTCTCCTTCTAGACCAAACTTGAATCAAAATAAGAAATTTCCCTTCGAAAATGGCTGCGGCTAATACTCAATCATCTCGTTCCAGTGTCTTTCGAATCGAAGTAAAAAAAAAAAGATGGGGGAGGTTCGAGTGTGGCCGCGGGGCGATCGAGGAGGCTCTGGCTCGAATTGGCTTGGGTTGCGAGATTTGCTCGATGGGGGAAGGCAGCGTGCGAGGCTCGGGTTGGTGATGGGGAGACACGATGTGTCGCATGAGGGAAGTCATTTCGAGGAGGGGAGACGAACACGACTGCATTCGTTTAATTAGAGGAGGGGGTGCACGATCGCGCGCTCGAGGGTCGTGGGCTTGTTTCGATCTGAGGGTTACGTGAACGAGCGACTGCGTTAAGGGTTTGACGTGGTTTCCGCTGTGTCGCGATAAGGGTTTGAGGCATCTCAGCTTGAGGTTGTTCGGTGAGGTAATCATATTTGGTTTTATACCTTGAAATTTTATATAACCTGTGTTTGATTATTTACAGTAAGGTAACATTTCTGCTTTAATTTAGAATTCATAAATTTGTACACAAAAGGTATATATTCATATATGCATGTAAGAAGAAAGTATATATACATTTTTAACTTAATAGTTTATTTTAAAAAAATGTATTAAGGTGATGAATTTGTTTAATTAACTTATTTTAGTTACTAAAAGATTTTTTTTAAAGGAAAAGTACTAGTTTAAATAAAATCATTAGTTAATCAAATTTAGTAAATTATATTTAATTGTTCAATTAGTTCGAATATTAATAAAATAATATGATGTTATACAAGGTCTAAAATTAAGGAGAAACAAGCTGGTTTGGATCGGATTGCAAATTAAGAAGCAAATGTGAGTTAATCTCACTCTTCTGGACTGCTATTTAAATTTAAATGGTTAAATTTAAATAATTGGTTGAATGATTGAATTGATTTGATGTGCTATACTTTATATAGTAGTATATAGTATATAGTACATACTAGAGTGATTGATTTCCCGCATTATATAGCGGATGAGACCCTATGCACGCATAATAGCGGATGATATTATATAAACCCATATGCCGCGATATTCCACCTCGAAGTGGAATTGGCATTTTATATTGTGCTAACATCTGTGGATGCAAGGAAACAGGTTGGAGAGATCCAACTGGATCCCTCAAAATTATTTAGATTGTTCTAATAATTCTGCGTTATGATTATTTGATGTGCTGTGATGAATTATGTTGATAACTAGAATATTGGATACCATGGTTTGATTTAATATATTTTGGTACACCGAGTCATCAAAATATTTAGAATTGGATTTTTGAAGGAAATATAAGAGTAAATTTTGAAGTGAAATTATTATAGAATAAAAATAAGAATGAATTGGAAAGGAATAAAAGTGATTTTTAAATCCTGATAAATTCTGGGTATGGAAAGGGATTTTGAGTAAACGGAGAAATAATGAATTTTGAACTTAAGTGATGTTATATTAAGAAATAAAGAATTTATTTTAAAATTCAAGGTTTGAATTTATTTGCAAGGATAAAGAAGAGATTTGGAAAATATGAAATTGGTATTTTCAATTAAAAAGATTTTAAATCATAATTAAGGAATAAAGTCTGAAATTAATGGATTTTGAAATAAATTGAGTAAGTAAAGAAATTTATTTCAAACTGGAGTAAATTGGAAATCAATTTGGAAATTGATCTAAATGTTTGAAATCGGAATTTTAAAAGGAAGTTGAGCCTATGAAACTTATAAACTGGGTTTATAAAGTAAAGCAATATATCAGTGGATATTTGGAAGAATAAATTCACGGTGGGAATTTATTAAAGGAATGGGTAAATTTGTTTAAAAATAAATAGTGATTTATTTTTAAAAGATGTGAAGGAGAAGTGTATTTCCCTGGATAACCAAGTACGTTTTCGGAGGAAATTTTAAGTATAAGTAAAACTTTTAAGTTGTTTTAAAGAGTATGTTTTAGAAAATTTATTATTTTTAAATGTTTAAATTTTAAAGTGAGTCTTTTCAAATTTATTATCATAGTAATTATTTAAAGGTACTTGGTACTATGTTTCTAAAGGAGAAAATTTTATTTTTATTATCTTTAAGTAGCTTTATCTTAAAGTATATATTTTTATTAAAGTATTTAAGTAATTTTTAATTTAAATGTTTTAAAGGATATTTTATAATAAAGAGTTTTAAATTATTTTAAAAAAATCTAAAGTTTTTGTACTTGATGTTTCCAGTGAAAATAAATATTTGGGAATTCATTCCATGAGAAGAGTGTGGTTTGAAAACTGTTTTCAAAGGATTGAAAAGTGAAAATATATTTTGTGAAGGTATTTTGAGATTAATAAATAATTTGGTGAAATTATTTATGTTTGATGGTTGTTTGTGAATGTTAATTGATAGTTAAATAACCGGCTATCAATATTGGCCAATGCGCGGATCCTTTCGAAGAGATCGGGATCGGGATTTATTCCCTAAAAACCACTTCGATCTGGTTTAAACATTTTCGTGTGGAAAACAAGAGTTTGGATTCGAAGGTGGAGCAGTGAATTGTAAGGGCTAGTCGCTACTAATCCTGAGGTGATTCCAAAATGGATGTAGTAGGAGTAGTGCCTTCGGTTCCGTTCGAACCCGGGACGGACTTGTATGGATGAATGCTTTCAGAACATCGTCAGGTGGGCGATGAGCATTCTAAGTGATATGTTCTAAAAATGTAACGCTTAGTCTCCAACCGTGGGGTGATCTTACTCGAGACTATCCAATAAAGGGTAGTTCCGGTCTTGTGTTGCAGGGGATTTAGGGTGGATCCTCGGTACTATGATCTAGGCCACGTACTTTGACAGGTGAAACCCCGGTTCCTAGTCATTAGTTGGAAATCCATTCTCCCTACGCGCCTGTACGGTTTTGATTGTGCCCAACTATTGTTGAAACGTGAGATGCAAGCATTTCAGCTAGATTCTATTTTACTTTCTATAGACACTATTATAATATCAAAGGATTTTGATAAAAAGTGTTTTGGCTATCGTAAGGTAAAAACCCAACATGTTTATTTGTGGTGTGGTCTTACAAGATGCTTTTGTTTTCAAAAAAAAATTGAAACTTTAATAATCAATTTGAGTGTGGTTTTCTCATGCTGGTATTCCAGACTGACTCGGGTGTTATTTAACTATAATGGCCGGGTCGGACCGAGTATTATAGAATACAGGAAAGGGTGCTGTGGAGCTTAGGAGACGAGATGGATGGCGATACGTACTTCTGTATTTGTGTTAAATATTCCACCATGTTACAGATTGTGAGGACAGGTTATGATTACTGTTTATTTGTGTGTTATGTATACTCTGATGATGTAATGTATAAACAGATTTGTTTTTCTGTGTAAAGATAATTTATTATCTATAATATTTTATTCCGCTGCGATGGTTAGATTCGAATGTTTGTTTTCTATTTTCTTCTTCTACCTCTTCTTCTTTAACCCTAACGGTTCGTATTTCCATTCACCTTGAGCAGATGTGTTGGATAATAGTGTTGACTTAAGGGGGTACGGATTTGTGGGTCGTTACAGGTGCTGTCGAAATTTCCGTAATCTGAGAGGCTATTGAAGGACTATCGGTTAAGAGATGTTCTCTTTACTTTGTAATTTCAGGGACGAAATCCTATAAGGAGGGAAGAATGTAACGAGCCATATTTTAAGAATATTTAAATATTTAATTTAAATATTTAATCGTCAACTAAATGGCCCAAAAATATTGTTTTTCACATATACGGCTGAATCAGGAATCGAGACCACTTCCGTTGAGTTTGTATTGGCGATGCGAATTAAAATGAGTACAATGAGTGCTATTATTGACGATTAGACGATTCGATGGGCGAAACGACCTTGAAATACGTGAAATTAGAACCTAGGATGCGGTCCCAGATATCGACAAGACTTATACCATTGGATCTAGAAAAATGAGGAGATGTATGTAGACGAGTTTTATGACGATCGGAGCATTCGGTGATCATGTACACTCAAAACGTAGGACCATTTATTGAGAGAATAATTAAATGGAATAAAATATTATATAAATACCATCCAAATCTTCTTTCTGTCTCTAATCTCAATTTCCCAAATCACTGTTCCATTCTAGAAAATGGCCTTTTCCTCAAACCCTCTTCAAAAAATAAAATCGACCGATCAACTTAACGATAAACTTGAAACCAGATCCGTTTATGGATGAGAGCTTTGCAATGACAATAACGGAATTTTGGTCGATCGCGATTTGCAACGTCGGCCTCATCCAGGGCTTATATAGGATGTGAGATAGCCGGAGCTATAGTCGACGATTGGCGAAACATAGACCGTCTTTGGAATTCTCTTGGAGAATAGCATCTTCACCTGAAATCTCATCGAGCTCGGTCAAGCTACATGAAATGCGTCCATAGATAGTGGATCTTGTGGCTTCCAGGTCCCACGTCATGAAGGGAGGTCGAGATCGTTCATTTCAGGTCTATGGTGATGAGCTCGCATAGCATGGCACGTTGGCGAAAGCAAATCAATATTTCTTCGACTTAGAGAGGAGGCAAGGTAAGGAGGAGGTGGGTTTCACTGTAACATACATGTACAAGGATGTACATTTGGAAGGGAAGAGGGATTAAGAGGTAATTAACTTAATTTGGGTAATTAACTAATGAATTAATTATTTAAATAATCTCTTTTCTTATATCGACCATATCTTTTACGTACAACGTCCGTTTTGGATACGGTTTCTTATGTTGCGCTCGTGATGGAGAGATCTATGCTTTGGACTAGCCTGGACAGATTTTATTGAGGTAAGTGACACTATCTTTTACCTTACTATGATTTGTTGTATAGTATTGGAATGACGTTCGGGAATTATTTTTAGTTTTAAAATATAATTTTCCTATAACTGTATACCTACTAGATTACTGTAAAAGAAAATTAATTTATTTTAAAATGGTTCATGTTGAATATTATATATTTTCCGTCGATATGCCATTGTTAGGGAATTATTACATTTGAGTTATTTTGATATAATTTCCCCATTGGTTGATATGGATGGACTACACATGTCGTATGTATGCTGTTTTGGATGTATATATAGTTGTTGGTTGTACGTTTAGTTGTTTGACTTGTTTGGTTGTTTCGGTTGAAAATACCGATTAGCGGTGATATGGTATTAGGGGAGCATCTTGTACGTTGGGTGTTCACATATGTGAAAACCTAACGAGGGAGAAAAGTTATGGAGGAGGGTTAGGATGCATGCTGATAGATCTGAGGTGGAAGACGAGGCTTCAAACCTCAAGATGGATGCTAGATGTTTCCATATGGTTTGTACTTATCTGCTTTTGTTAAGTACAAGATGAAGGTGGTTGGTATTGACTACTACAATGTGTTCAGTATCCATCACTATTGTTCATTGGCGATTAGCCAATCTTTGGCTTGGAGGTTATGGAAATTTCTTGGTGCATGATTTAATGTTTTGTTCATGCAATCGATAGTAGAATCTTGATGTTGTTGCTCTATGGCAAGCGGTTTAGATGGCAAGGCAATGATATGATGCTTTAACATGAAAGTTGGTACTTCGGATACTGGCTCGTGTTCAAAGAAGGTTCCAGGGTAGAAAGTTTCGGACTCTATAGATCGTGCTGAATGTTGGCTTGTTTGCATCATGAGGAATGTCGATGTACAGCATGATGGAAAGTCTTATATCTTCGGTTTTTTGCTCATGGTGGTAACAAGTACCGAAGATTAGACACTCTGTATTTTTGGTTTATGGCTCGTGGGGGTAGTAGGTACCGAAGAGGCTCATTTTCAAAGTTGTGGAGTGGAGGAACATGGTGGGTTCTGGATAGTTGAAATGGTATTGAGCTAGTAAGGCTTGGATGTATGTGTTTTTCCTAAGGAATCGTTAATGGATCGAAATGTTTTTTGCTGTACTAAAGTAGGGATATTGTGTAGCGAGGATGCCCATGGATTGGTAGTAAGGATCTGTATACCCTGGACCCTTTAGGTCTAATGTCCAGCTTTGGACTGCGAGACACGTATCTAGCTTTGGGCTGCGAGATATGAGAGTACAATGGAGAATTGGGATTTCCACTAATCCCTAGTAGAAAGGAAGCCATAGGTTTATGATATATCCAGAGCACACGTGGTGACAGTTAGTATTGTTTGATGGATGCTATTTTTGTTATGATTGCTTTATTATCATCTGTCACCCTAGGCATGTCACATGTGTAGGTATTGTTCATATGGATACCTAGACACCTCGGATAGTTTACTTAGTATGGAGTAGTTATTATGGATGGAGATACCAAGGCATCCCGACAGTTTACTGTGTATAGAGCACCCTATTATGATGTTATAGGGTAGCATATTATCGATGTTATGTGTTGACTCTTTGGTTGTAGGGACGGGTCAGGTATGATTCATGTACCCTCCGTTATTTATATTGTATTGACTTTTAAAGTATTTTGACATGTTTTATCCCTCATACCAGACTGTTGTCTGATCCAAGGTTTTATGTATTGCATTATGTTATGTTAGATACTCTTGAATGAGTAGGCTAGAGTCCAAGTGTGCATGACATACAGAGTTCTACGGATGTACTAGCAGGAGGTGACGTTTACTCATACTTATATTCGAGCTTGTTGTTTTATATTCTGCTGTGTGACACTAGGAGCCTTGACATTGTTTAACATACTATTATTGTAAGCAGGTTATCAATTGAGTTTATGTATTAGTTGTGTAAATCCAATACTATGTTGTATATCCTTATGGATCTTATACTCTGATGATTAGTTCATATTGTTATTATTGTCTCGACTATTTTATAACTATGTTTCCTATTATATTTTATCTAATGCGATGTGAGATATACGACGGGTTATGTAATTATTTGATGATTCCTTTTTCTTCTTTTCATTCTTGTCTCCTTATTTCCTCTTCTTTACTTTTTCTTTTATTTGACAACCGTTCTAGACCATAGGTGCAGAGCAATCATTATAGTACCTTAGTAGTCTTATCATTGTATGGAACCCATTTTTCAATAAGTGACTTTACGGACTTATTGTATAACTAATATACTGGAATGTAATTAATGTAACCATTTGGCTACGATTCAATGTTTATTTTAAACCTTAGACATTATGATAATATCACTGGAATTTCTATTGAAATATTTTGGTTATTGTAAGGAAAAACTTGTCCGTGTTTATGTATAGTGTGGTCTTACGTGATACCTTTATTTTAAAAGAGTTTTATAAGCATAACAATTCTGTTCTCTATAGTTTACTTACATCAAACCCATGTTTGACCCTATAGTTTTCTTTCTTTCCCTAAAACCCTAAAGTACTGAAATTTGTATGAGTAGCCAAGTAGTCCATGTTATTACGGATGCATTTGGAGGAGCATGGAGCAGGTGGCTTCCATGTTACCTAGCTATCTATTTTATTTTTGCTTTATATGTATATTATGTATCAACATTGTGGGGCAAGTAGTTATAACTGTCCCCGGCTGAAGTTAGTGCTTGTTGTGACCATGATGCTTCAGCTTGGAAGTGACTATATGTACTATCTTATATTCCATTATATAAGATTGTCTTGCATTGTGAGATTCTATGTTTCTTTCTTATGTTCTTTTGTCAACTTTTTACCCTAACGGCATGTCTTTCGGACTCCTAAATGATCAACATATGAATACCGTTGATGTATTAAGTGTCGTCATTAGGAGTAAGAAAGGCATATTATTACACGTGGTATCAGAGCCTGCATCAAACGAACACTTATGCCTTAGTTGGAGTCAAATCATGTGACATAGGGTTAGAAATACCCAAGAATGAGTTTAGTCTATGAGGGCGCGTATTTATAATTTTTTTCAATGTGTGTATATGTATTCGAATTATTTTGATTATCTCGATATGTTTGAATTGGTACCCTTTTTCCTTAAGAGTATCTCGTCTAAATTTTCTAAAGTTATCTTATTATATCCCAGTAGTAAGAATGAGTAATAGAGCAAGACTAAGTAGAGTAGCTAGTAGCACTATGACCACCAATGATCGAGCTGCTTGGAATGTTGGAAGAGTTAGAGTAGTTGAAGAGACAACATCAGTGTAGCCTTGTGTGAACTTTGCAGCTATGTAAAGACTATAAAATCTATGAGGAAAATAGTTTAAGGGAAAGAAATCCATTATCAAAGTCCAAGCTAGCTTCGTTTTTGCGTCAATATTTTCAATGGGTTAGATATTTCAGATGAACAAAAGCATTTATTAATATCTTAGCAGTTGCGAGATGGAGCGATAGCATGCTAGGACTCTGTTACATCGAATGTTCCAGAGGACAATTTTTCTTAGGCAGGATTTAAGGAGGTGTTTGAAAACCTATTTATGCCCACTATAAGAAAGACCCATATGTACAAGTGTTTCTTGAATCTTTAGAAAGGAGATTTTATTTGAATATGAAATCAATTTTAATGAGTTATCGCGATTTGGAAAAAAGTTGATTTATACCCTTCTTAAGAAGAATGAGATGTTTGTGATAGGGATGAGTGAAGGATTTCAGGAGAAGATTGGATACGGCTTTTCGATATAAGGTTCTTGAAAAGAAGAAGCCAACAGCAGCACCCAGTGGTAATAGCGGCAACCTGAACAAGAGGAAGTTCAACTCGTTATGGAAGAAACAGTGCAAGAGAAATTCAAGAAGAGATCAAAGGAAGAATTTCAAGGATTATATTTATAATAAATGTAATTAGAAGAGCCATATCGCAATATTCTATAAGAATTCTGGAGTTCAGCGGCAATAAGCAGGATCTATTTCTTCGATAGTTCAGAAGGAACTTTGCTTTAATTGTCAACAATCAGGGTATATGGTGAAGGATTATCTATTGATGAAGAAAGGGGAGCAAGTCAAAGTTTATGCTATCAAGGATGAACCCTCAACCTCAAGGGATGTGAAAGGGAAAGGAGTTCTTGAAGGTACCTTATTTTTTAATGGCATTTTAGTTCGAGTATTGTTTGATATTGAGGCTTCCCATAGTTTTATTTCTCTAGAATTGCTAAGTGGATTGCAACTTTCCCCTAAATTCGTTGAAACCCCAATCTATGTGTTTAACCCTATAGATGGTGCAACTAATCAGTGTATGATTTGTGAAAAGATGTAAATTAATTATCTTACCCACCCCTTCTTTTGGGACATGTATGTTTTGGATTTTAATGGGTTTAATGTTATACTAGATATTGACTAGTTATCTAGGTATAAAGCTATTCTGGATTGTGTCAAGCGGATATTAGTGCTAAATGCCGAGTATGGAAGGGTATTGGAAATAATATCATGTGAAGATCCTGACAAACGAATGATTAATTCTTGTATGCATTGGATTTGTGCAAAGAAGAGTTAGGGCTGATAGAAATTGTTAAGGGTTTTTTTGACGTTTTTGAAGAATTTAATAGTCTACCTCCACATCGGTAGATTGATTTTCGTATTGACTTAATTCCCTGTTGGAAAACTGTTATTCAACCTATTAGTAAAATAGCTCTAACTAAGGGAGAAGCAGGAGTTATAGAATCGGATAGATAATTTGTTGAGTAAGGGACTAATTAGACCATGTCGTTCAAGTTGGGGAGCACTGTATTTTTTGTTGTAAAGTCGGATGGATCATTAAGACTTTGTGTTGATTATGGGGAGTTACATAGAAAGACAATTCGGAACAAGTATCCCTTTCCCTGTATAGACAACATGTTTGACCAACTCCATGGTGCTCGAGTATTTTTCCAAATGGACCTTGCTACAGGATTTCACTAGCTAAGGGTAGCACAGGATAGAATACCCCTAATAGCATTTAGAGGACCGTATTGTTTCATCGAGTGGTTGGTTATGCCATTCGGGCTAAACTAATGCACCCGCTTTTTTGATAGATCTGATGGATAGACATTTAGAGATATGCTCAATAAATTTGAGTTGGTCTATATAGATGATATTCTTTTTTATTCTAAGACCGAGGATAAACACAAATACCATCTAGAATTAGTGCTTGAATCATCCAGGAAAAATGTTTTGAAAGATAAATTTTCTAAGTGTCATTTTGGCAATTAGAAGAAAGGTTCCTCAGACATATTGTGTCAGGAGATGGTATTTCGGTTGATTCCGCAAAGATAGAGGCTGTTCAAGATTGGAAGACACTGCGGACTACAACGGAATTCAGAAGCTTCTTAGGATTAGCAGGATATAAGAGATCAAGCCAAGGCTTCTCCAAGATTTCTTCACACCTGACTAAGTTGACGAAGAAGGATGAGAAGTTTCTTTGGACTTCAAAGTGTGAAGAAGCGTTCATTAAATAAAAGAAGAGGTAGACTAATGCTCTTGTTCTGGCTATTTCGGATGGAGGTGGAGCATTGTCTATATATATAGATACCAGTGGTGTAGGCTTGAGTGCATTTTTGATGCAGCATGGGAGAGTTATTGCTTATGCTAGTAGGCAGTTGAAGCCCTATGAGAGGAATTACGCAACATATGATTTGGAGTTGTTAGCTGTGGTGTTTGCATTGAAGTTGTGAAGGCATTACTTATTGGATGAAAAAAGTTCAAGCTCTTCATGGATCATAACTCCTTGAAGTATCTTTCCACGTAGAAGGATCGGAGCATGAGGTATCAGCAGTGATTGGAATTTCTGGCGGCACACGACTTAGATATCCTATATATGTCAGGAAAAGCCAGTGTGGTAGTAGATGCTCTGAGTAAGAATGAAATCTTGGTTCCATCGGAAGTTACTCCGACTCTCCTAAAAAATATTGCATGTAAGTAAAGGGAAGATAATCGCTTGATGGAGATCATTAAGGATAAAGAGGAAGGTCATTGTTCGAGCTTCGAGATGGACCATCGAGGTATATTGCGAATGAATGGAAGGTTATTTGTTCCAAATGTTGATGCCTTAGGCATGAAGTTTAACCGTCGTCGATCCAAGTAAACCATATATCCTGCTGTTTCGAAGATGCATCAGGATATGAAGCAGGTTTTTTAGTGGAAGGAATGAGGAGGGATATCTCAATTTATGTCAATCGATGTGTGAACTGCCAGCAAATCAAAGGCGATCACCAAAGGGTACTGGATACTACAACCACTAGAGATTCCGAATTGGAATTTAGAACAAGTATCGATGGATTTTATTGATGGCACACGCAGATCGATGAAAGAAAATGAAGGTGTTTAGGTCATTATGGATCGGCTGACTAAGAGCGCTCATTTTATTCCAGTAAATCTGACAAGGACTGCAGTAACTTTGGCAGAGATTTACATGAGGGAAATCGTTTGATTGCATAGGGTTCCAGTTAGCATTGTAACTGATCAAGATCCGATCTTTGCCAGTCAGTTTTAGGAACCTTTACAAGTAGCTTTGGAAACCAAGCTAAGTGTAAGCATAGCATACCATTTTCAAATGGATGAGAAAATGGAAAGAGTTGATCGAATCTTGGAAGATCATTTGAGAGCATGTGTCTTGGGCTTTGGAGGATCATCCTCACTTCCTGGAATTCTCTTATAAAAACAGTTAACAAGCATGCATTAGCATGATATCCTATGAAGCTCTTTATATATGGCCATGTAAATCACCATCGTGTTTTGTGGAGACCGGGGATCGGTTAGTGCTTGGACCTGATTTAGGAAACTGCGGAGAAGGTTATTGTGATTAAAATGATGATGAAAGAAGCTCAAGATCAAAAAAACTATGCTGATAAAAGGCGTAGGGATTTAGAATTTTAAGTCGGAGACTTTTTATTTGTAAATATTTCTCCAATTAAAGGAGTTGTTTGATTTTGAAGAGGAGGGAAGTTGGCGCCCAGATATGTTGGACCTTTTCAAATTCTTGAGAGGACTAGACCACTTGACTATACGGTTGATTTGCTGAAAGATTATAGGGAATTCATAACATTTTTCATGTATCACATTTAAGGATGTATGTGCATGATCCATCGCTAATTGTTGACCCATCTGTTCAAGAAGATTTGGAAGCGGAACCAAACTTGATTGTGATAAGGCATCCAGTTCGCATTGTTGAACGAGATGTGAAATAATCGCATAATAAGGTCATGAGATAGATTAAAGTTCAGTCGAGTGAAGATTCCAAAGACTGCATTTGGAAGACTTATCCCAAGTTGATGTTAGAATAGTAGTTTATTAGTTTTGGGATGGTGTACTCACTGTTTGTGATGTAGTTCTCTAGTATTTTGTATGCGTTTCATCATATATAATATAAGCACTTTTGATTTATTTTTAGTTATCTTTCTGTTTATTAATTTCGAGTAAAATTCTTTTGGGGGGAGAATGTAATGACCCGTAATTTAATCACTTTAAACATGAATATTTGATATATTTTTAAATAATTAATTAATGAATTTTATAAGTGAAATAAGCCTGTTTTAAGTAATAACTAGATGAAGCAGTTTTAAATTTTGGTTTACAAAAATAGTTAAGTCGGAGAAAAATCGAATATGTGAACAAAAATCATTTTTCAGATTTTCAACTTTTCATCATCTAAAAGTTGTCGGAACAAGTTGTGTATAGTAGAGTATATATGCACACACATATATAAAAAATATATACTTTGGCTAAAGAAGTAACTAGTTAAATAGGTTAAATTTGTACTTAACTTGTGAAAAAATTCGACTTTTCTTTTAAATTTTAAAAAGAAACAAAATACAAAATGACAATACATCAAAATACATGCTAAAAGTGATGGTGATGGGAGGAGATGATAGGTGGCATGTGCAAGGGGAAGGGAAGGGTGGTGATGTGGCATCTAAATGTGGAGAATATCGTACCTTTTAATTATCAAAGGTATTTTGGTAATTTCCCTTATCCATTTTATATAAAAGTAATTCAATTTTTTTCATTTCGTATATTCATTTCATTCTCTTCATTTTCAAGTACTTATCTTTTCTTATCCGATATTCATTTTATTTCCATGGCTTCCCTTAAGTTTTCAAGTTAAAAATCTTTCCCTCTTCCCCTTTAAATCCATAAATCCTATTTTAAAGCACTTCTTTTCCTCTCTACACCTCCTTTCTTCCAAAATAAGGACCCAAAACACCCTATTTAACCATAGTTCGAGCCCTCATCCACATAGACTAAGCCTATCTCCCCTCCTTATGTGACGCCCCACCTCAATACCCACGCTAGCCAAGAACACAACGGTGTAGTGCTGTCAACTAGCGCGGAGAATAAGGCTGTTGAGGAGCGACCATCCATGTAATTTCTTATCACACGGTGGCTATAAAATAATCTTCGGAAACAAATATAGAAGTAAGCATAACATGCGAATCAATCACAGATATCCATATCACAAAGATGGAAGAAGATATGAATATATAACTAACACATGAAAGTGTACATCAGAGTAGTGGTCATTAAGATCCACGATAATACAAAAGAATAGCAACACGTGCTATACAAAAGAATACAACTATGAGTCTATATCTCAAGTGTATACAACAAAAACTGCTAATCTAAACAGTTAGCCAAAAGTCAGAGTGATGAATCCCTGGGAAGAAGTCAAGCAGAAGCACCTGTAATATCTCGGTCTGACCCGAGTATTATTTAAGAAAATAATAAACGGATCAGTCTAGCTATAAATATCAGATGACATGATATAACATAAAAGATATGGCATAAACATAAACATCCATAACGACATACCACTATAAGTATGTAAATAATGATCAACAGAAGATCAATCAATAAGAGATAATCAATATCACAAGAATCTTCTCAAAGATTCGAAGAGGGCATCATACCCTAAACTTGTACTCATAACAAGTCAATGACATAAATTCCAGAAATCAACACGAGAAATCCAGAAATCATAAAAAGGGAAAGAGGCCTATCACATGACGGTCCGAAGACCATGGGGAGCTACCCCGCATGTGTGAATGGAATCACACAGATTGAGGTCAAGACTAACCAAAAAGCAGAAAGGTATGTGTGAATGGAATCACACAAGTGGTGTCTAGTCTAACCTTGCAATGAAAGAGACATCGCGCAATTGCTAGTCTAATTCATAAAGCGATCATCAAGATCAACGAGAAGTGTCAATTACACTAAGCTAGTAAATATAGAAGTTTAGCTTCATGTCCCATAACCACTTGCTTAACTTAAATATTTACGAACAAACTGTAAATCTTCACTAATAAAATTGTCACAAGAGGTTCAATCGAACAAGTCCAAGAATTAACCGACGAAGTGAACGCAAGCGTTTCATACCACTTGTTTTACTAAGTCGTTTAATTAGATTTCTCATCCGAGTGAGGTAAAGGCTTGTATATACTAATAGATTGGAAAACGGTTTAAGAAAAGAGCTTTGTTATTAAAATAGAGTTGAAATTGTTTGTTAAAAGAGTTTTGATATTTACTACTAGTATTGAAACCTTTATATTATAAAGTGACAAAACACAGAAGCAATTGTAAAAACAATCAGTCACAAAAATCGCATACGGAGATGTGAATAAAATCCAAGGAAATCAGCTCAATGTTTTTCAGATAAGATCCCCTACGGAGGGGGGGTCCAAGGGGGGTGGCAACCCCCCCAAGGTGGGGGTGCGGGGGCAACGCCACCGCTTATGGGGTTCGACCTGCCCGATCAGGTCGCGGGGGTCCGGGGGCAGCGCCCCCGGCGGGGTGCGGGGCAGCGCCCCGACCAAAACGGTACGACCTAGTGAAGACAAAATGAGGTCTAACGACCTAAGGGGAATAGGGTCGAGCGACCTAATGGTTGCAACCTAGGGGTCTAAGGAGTCAACCGACCTAACTGGAGCAACCCTGTGGTCATGCGACCTAACTGAAATGGCCAAGCGACCTAACAATAGAACAGGTCAAGCGACCTAACGTTTTAAGGCCGAGCGACCTAATTAAACTCGCGACTTAATGGTGTGAAAGGCGTGCGACCTAACATGTTACGACCTAAGGGGGGTGCGCGACCTAAGAAGGTTCGCGGGCTAGGGATGAGCGACCTAACAAGGTTCATGACCTAACGGAGACGAGGTCATGCGACCTAAAGTGGTTCGCGACCTAAAGGTGTTCGCGACCTAATAGGGTTCGCGACCTAAAGGTGCACGACCTAAGGTCTTTCGACCTAGGGGTATATAGGTAACACGACCTAAAGGTGTCGCGACCTAAGGGGCCAAGCGACCTAGTGGGTCATACGACCTAAAGGAAATAGGGTCCAACGACCTAAGGAAAACAAGGTCCAACGACCTAAAGGAGTATGCGACCTAAAGAAGTGCGCGAGCTAAATGAAGGCGGAACAACTCAAGGTCTAACGACCTAGGGGGGGCGACCTAAGGTCTAACGACCTAAGACCAAGGAGACGTTTCCAACAGAGGGAACGACTTAACGACCTAAGCCTAACGACCTACGACCTAAGGTCCCACGACCTAATGAGGCAGGCAAGGCCGAACGACCTATACGCGAACGACCTAAAGTCCAACGACATACGACCTAAATCCGAGGCGACCTAAATCCGAGGCGAACGAAATATGCAGGCCTTGACTTTTCCACATGCGCGAGCTAATGATTCCAAGCGACCTATACCTGGGCAGAGCGACCTAAGCTCAGGAAGTTCACCAAACAACTAAAAATTGGAGTTTTTTGCCAATCCAATCCAAACCAAATGCAAATATACATGCTAAAGTGATGGGGAATCATTCCCAACAGTCCAATATAGTTATAGACTAGAATTGTGAGATAAAAATCTCACCTTTGCTCCAAAACTCAATGAAAATGAAGAACAAAGCTTGAAGGCAAATGGAGAAGCAACCACAAGATTGAATCCGATGTCTTCTTCTTGAATTTGGAGTTGAATGTTGAAGTTGCAATAAAACAAAGACTTTGGAGTTTTAATTTCTCATTCCATTCACCATTTTTGTTGAAGCTTTAGTGTTAGGAAATGAAATGAAGCAATGAAGAAGAAGGGGGGTGGAACTTGGGCCTAATGGGCTAAAATTCCAAACCAAAGGCTCGAGTGAAAAAGTGGTGAAATTCCACTAACCCCAAACATATTAATGTTTATACTTAGAAGATTGCAAACGACGTTTCGAACTCAATGGAAGAGGTCTCGAGTCCTAATTTGACCGTTTGCAAAAAGTAGCTTCGGACCAAAATCCGATTAACGATAAAATATTTAAATAAAATATTTAAATATAAAAATCGATAAATATGCGGGTTGTTACACCTTAGGCCTATAAAAATCAAGATTTTGAAAGGAAAGTTATATTCGGGTGTTGGTGGAAAAGTTGTAGTGGTTTGGTTTGATTCGTGTAGATTTTGTGAGTAAATCTCACTTTTAAAAAGAAAGGTTCAAACTTTATTATATGCGATAATAAAAGTTGTTATTATCTTATGTTTATATGAGTTTGAAACTATGTTGTTTGGTTTGCTTCCCGCTTATAGTTGATGACATATATAGTAATTTATTAGTGACTTGACATGTAGTCGAAATGTTTAAGTAATTGTTTACAAGTGATGATCTCTCCATGTTGTATAGGTGTTATTTAATTTATATATATGTGTTTATGTATATGGATGGTTGTATTTTGGTTAGAAAGTTAACACTTGAATTTGTTTATGTTTTGACATAGAGATCCTTTGTGCTTTAAAAACTAGTTTACTTCCTTGGTATCTAAATGTTTCTAAATTTTTTTTCCAAACTTTACCTTTTGCTTTCCAACCTTTATACAAAGTTACTTGATTGATTTAATCATAGAAGAAAATATTTAAAAGTCATTTGGAGGTTATAAAACTAGTTTAAAGGTTATGGTCCACATAGCGATGATAGTTATAAATGTATTTCGTGAGGAGTTTCTACTTAGATACTTTTGATAAGTCTTTTAAAATATATTCTAAATATTAAAAATAATTTTTAAATATAAAAATATTTTCAAAAATTATTATTTAATTATTATTTTAATAAAAGTTTTAATTATTATTTAAATAAAAGGTTTGATAATTTATTATTAATTAACTAAATAAAACTTCTAATTTTAAATCACTTTATTTTCAAAGGTTGGTTTTGTTTAAAAGAACTACCTTTTGAAAATGTTCTAAATATAAGGGATTTCTTGTTTGTGCCATGAAGTAGCCAAACAAATATGATAAGTAGTGCTAAAATGTTGACACGTTTTATGAAAAGTAAGTCATCTTGTATTTAGCACTAAAAGCCGATGAGTAGACTTTCCTTTGTTTGTAAGATCTAGAACCGGATTTTCTAGACGAGAGATAGAGAAGTCAAAATGTCGAAAACGTGACAAGTATGAGAGATTAATTTTGATAATGGGTCATGACTAATCAAGTATATGGATGGTACTTTATCGTATATTTAACACCAAATTCAGAGGTATGGAAACTCATCTCTATCTCGAAGAAGTAAGAATGTATGTTGAGGCAAGAATAGTTTTCTAACTTGTCCGACTTTATTGTTAATTAAGGGATAGTACCGTTTGAAATCGAAAAGTAGAGAAAAGGCCTTCTTTTTCATATGCAATTCTATACTTACATTCGGATAGTGGATTCGTCCACTATCAATAATTTAACTAGTTTTAAAATTATTGATTGCTAGTTCGAAGTGGCGGAGATCGGATAGCAAGAGTTATCGAGAACCTCTTCGAACCAACATAAGAATTCAAATTGGAAACATATTGATAATGATGGAATCAAAGACGAAGATCTTTAAAGTGCAAGGGCTACTTGCTACTAATTTTGAGGGTGGTCCCAAAAAGGATGAAGTAGAAGTAGTGCCTTCAATTTGTTTATACCTAAACTACTTTTATGGATGAATGCTAGCATTGCATTGTAGCCTAAAAGATTGTGTTAGCATTCCAAGTGGGATTGATATATGAAAGGTAAATCACTGGCTCGATCCCCACAACCGGGAATGAATAAAATAGAGGATATTGTTTCAAGGCTACATGGTTCGCTACCATTAGGGTGTGATCATACCAGATCTGGATCGATATTATTCCTTTTGATGTATGCATCGGGGCTCAGTGCGATTGTTGATCACTACTGAGGGATGATCATAATCGGTAATCCAGTAAGGGGTAGGCAGGTCTTGACCCTCGGGCGTTGAAAGGTTTTTGAACCCGATACATTTTATCTAGAGGTATACTATGGCAGGCGGTACCCCAGAAGCCTTGTCATTATATGGAATCCATTTTCCAATAAGTGCCTTTACAAACTCAGTTGTATATCTAATATGCTAGAATGTATTAATGTAACCATTTTGGCTATGATTTAGTATTTATGTTAAACCTTAGATATTATTACAATACCACTGGATTTTCTAGTGAAATGTCTTGGTTACCATAAGGTAAAACTCCATCCATGTTTATATGTGGTATGGTCTTACGAAATACATTTTATTTAAAAGATTTTTATAAGTATAACAATTCAGTTGCTTGGAGTTTACTCACACCAGACCCATGTCCGATCCAGAGATTTTATTTCAATTCCTAAAACTCCTGGGTACTCAAATTTGCATGACTAGCCAAATAGTCTAGGTTCTTGCAGATGCATTTGAAGGAGCATGGAGCGGGTAGCTTCGATGTTACATAGTTATCTATTTTATTTCTACTGTATTTGTATAATATGTATCAGCGTTATGGAGGCAGGCAGTTATAACTGTACCTAGCTGAAGTTAGTACCTGATGTGACTTTGATGATTCATTTTGGAAGTGACCATATGTACCATCTTATATTCTATTATATATAATTGCCTTGCATTGTGAGATTCTATGTTTCTTTCTTCTTGTCCTTTCTCTTCTTTTTCCCCAACAGAATGTCTTTCGAACACCTAGATAATCGGTACATAAATACCGTAGATATTAAGTATCATCTTTAGGAGTAAGAAAGACGGATCATTACACTATTATAATTTCTATTTTTAAACACTACATTTTTCTTAACTAAACTGATACGAGATTTAACTTTTTTAAGATATTCATTGAAATTAATATTATTATCCTTATTATAACGAGGGTTAAGCAATTATATATTTATTTTATTATAAACTCTTTGGTTCCTATCAAACCATAAATACCAACATATTATTGTAATGATAGTATCAATTACTAATCTATGAAAACCATTATAATGAAACCTAAGCTTATTCCAAAGTAATTCATAATTAATATCATTATTAATTATATTAAAGTAATAAATGTTAAGATAATTTATAAGAATATAATTAGTGATATGGCACTCAACATATAAATGTGAAATGGTTTATGTTCCTATATTACGAAAAACATTTATTATCAATAAATATATTCTTCCTTTTTAATAGCTCTATGGTATTTAATTTTCGATGTATGATTAATCTATCACGACCCGAAATCCGACGTTCGGAAATCACATCAAATACCTCACTTGTATTCGACTACCGCAGATTCAAACGTCGAGCTCCAGTTTGGATGGAGGTTATAACACATTAAGTATAATAACACGGCGGAAGAAAAATGAATGTGTCATTGATATACAATAATCGATACAACAATGATACGAATTGAATATCAATATCAGAGATATAAGATAACAGCGGAAGAACAACAGCGGAAGAGATAACTCCAATAGAATTACCAAGTGAGAAAGCAAGAATCCAATAAAATGCATCTCCATTGCCGAAGATCCAAGGACTCCAATCCAAAAGCTCGAACCACCATCACGTTGAGCTTAAGAAAACTAGGCAACTGATGAACCAAATGCAATTGCCAAATCCAAAGGCTCCAAAGATATCAAATCTACATCTACTATCTGATAATCTAAAAAAATCTAACTCTAGACTGCCTGCGTGGAAAATTGTCGGCATCCAGAGTTTAGAAAGGGAACAAAAAACTCCAGGTCAGTTATGGGACTGGTGTGAGCAAACGAAAACGGTTTTATCTTTGAAATAGAAGAAAAACAAAAGAAATTTTAAAAAGAAAACCGCAATGCTTTTTGGAAAATGAAATTACCATAAGGCCTCCCCGCACACACACAATGCAAGCGCACAATTGGAGGAGATTTCTCCTTATGATAGTTAAACATGCTTGATACATGAAATCCTTTTTGATAATATTATTATCAGTGCATAGTGTAGAAAACCTTTCGAAAGTATAATATAAATCTTAACCAGCATAGGTACCATTATGTTATACCAGCTATAGCTACCACTTGAGGTGGCAGGTTGCACAATTGCAATCGTAAAGGGCGCGTATTGGCGAATGGATTTCCAACAAATGGTCAGAAAAAGGAACTTCCTGGGCCATGTGGGTATGCCTCTAGAGGGACGCCCCGAGAACTTAAACAGCTCTCTGCCAACACAAGGCCGGGTTACCTCCGAACTAGGTAACTAACTGTCACGAGTATGCCACCCGCCGGTCGTAACCAACCTTTATCGGAGGCGCCTCTCAACCAATAACCACAAAGCAATAAGTTTGCAGCAACCACATAAGTTTAGTATCTAGGCTCTATACCATGATTCCACTTCTATTTAGAAGGAAATGGACATACCCTCAGAGGGCGCTACCCCCAAATAACCTTGTTGCATCCTTCCGGTTTCGACCATTCCGGTTTGTGAGGTCCGACGAAGTAACGTCCACAAAGCTACGCTTTACACAAAAGTCATGCTTCGATCAACACATGATCAGCAGCACTTTGTATGCCACATTACGAAATTGGGAATGTATCACTAATAACCATCAACTACATAACCTCTGAGCTCATACGTCTCACAGAAGGGTCTTAAGCTAAGAGAATAAATTCTTCGCCACCAAATAGAAATGTATTTGATAGAAACCAGCTTTACATCTCAAAGTGTAATGTCAACACACATCCATACAAGTCTGTTCCGGGTTCGAACAGAACTGAAGGCACTTCCGAAGAAGCCCTTGCAATCCGGATAATCTCTAATCACGTCCGGACTCCCCATCACAAAGGGTGATCAAATCTCTATACCGGGGCCATTCGGTGTAGAGACATTCGATAGGTAATCCTTTCGCTTTCGAAAATACCCGGTCTTCACCATCGGTCTTCAAATGCAATCCATAACGTCGTTTCATTATTTGGAATGAGTTATATGGTAAAATGTCCTCTCCCGGCTAAACTGAATAATGAGCGCTTCATTTTAAAAGCATATAAATATATGGGATCTTAGTTAAGTCACAACTTAAAGCCCAAAACCTTTCTTTAAATGGTTTAAACAAATTACCATTTTCAAATCTTTAAACAAAAAGATTCACTTCATAAAGTTCACCAATCTTTCACAAAGATTAATTCATAGCTTTCGAAACTATTTACAATTCAAATCTTTTATACAAAAGATATACCCTTAAGATCCTCTTCAATTTGAAAACAAAATTCACCAACCTTTCACAAAGATTCATTCATAGTTTTCAAAACTATTCCATTTCAAATTTGAAACCCCTTTCAACAAAAACTGGAAATCTTTTCTTTATCTGAAAGCTATTATCATTAGAAAAAAAAATTGCTTCGAAAAAAACTGATCAAATATACACAAGTTATAGCCTTTAAAAGTATAAACCAGAGAATCAATGAACTGTCGTACTATTGGCAAGTTCTAATTTAAATTAAATTCAAATTCCCAAAATAATTTATTTAAAATTGTTTTAAATTCATATATAGAAATTGTATAAACCCTTCTAACCATGATTTCCAAAATAATTTTCAAATAATATTTAACCAGATATAGTTTATTCAAAACTAAATTTCAATTTCAAAACTTCCCTTTCAAAGGCTTTTCTTATTCAATTCAATCCCATTTCCAAAACCAATTGGATTCAAACTTCAATCTTTTAAACAAAATAATATTTAGATTTCAAAATATCTGCTACTTAACCGATTTCCATGTGAAATCCATATTTGTGTGTGTATGGTGTAGTCCAAGGGTTTTACATAATAATGCAGCATTAACAATCATCATAGATTCAATCATATCAATATTGGTAAGCGCTATAATCTATAACGCTTATCTTCCATTCATAAATTCACAGATAAATAATGTACATTCATTACAGATAAATAAATTACATTCATCATAGTTTGAATCAAAATAATTCACATCACAAAGCGTCACACATCAGGCATGTCAAACAATTCAAACATTCAGTAGAATCCAAATATTCATAAGTAAGATCAATAAATTATCTGATCAATTTAAATCAGATTAATTACTTATGAATAAATTACTAATCTAGGTTAATTTATATTAATTAATTACAAACCATATTAATTAATTACCTTTTAATCATTTATTAATTAACCTTAAATAATAAATTAATTAACCTTAATTATTAATTAATCAACCTTAATTAATAAATCTATGATCCTTTAATCATTAAACAATTAAACTTTAAAAAAATTTGATTATTCTTTAATTAATTATCCTTAATTAATTACATTTATTAAGTAACCCTTAATTAATTACCATTTAATTAATTATCCTTAATTAATTTCAATAAGTGATTATCCGCAATCAATTTCATTAATTAATCAACCTTTAATTAATTAATTATCCACAATTAATTACAATAAGTAAGTATCCCTAATCACTTATATTAATAAATTTCAAATTAATTTTAATTACTTGATTAATCAATTTTAATTATCCATCTTAATTAATTACCATTAATTAATTATTCCTTAATTAATCACATTAATTAAATTAACCTTCAAGTTAATTACATAATTAGTTATCCCTTAATTACATTAAGTAATTACAAATTAATTAACTTTTAATCATTAATTAATTCACCGTTAATCATAAATTAATTAACCATTAATTATTAAGTAATTCACCAGTAATCACTTAATTAATCTTTAAACTAATCGCATAAATAAATGAATCACATAAATTAAATCCTTTTAAGTAATTAAGTAATTAATCATTTAATCACTTTAAACCTTTAAATTAAATTAAGGATTAAAACGCTTCATTCTTTGATTATTTACTTAATCACAATATTAAGTTTATTTAAAATAAACTTTCAAAACAAAGGTTATATATACATTAAACTCTATTAAATTTAGTAAATAAAAAAATATTTTTAAAACATTTAACTATGTTTCTAACTTAAATAAAACAAGTTTTATTGAAAAACATTGATAAGGAAAACATTTAAACTTGATTAAATTTAGATTTTTTTTTAAAACTGGGCATTTTCTTTCTTTTTGAAACCTGCCCTTGTTACAAAAACCCGAGCCATATCAATGAAATCCCGAGCACAACTTCGAGTTACCTCCCTGCATTATTACTTCGAGTCCATACGATAATATTCTCGAGACTAACTCGAGACCTTTGCTTCTTTTCCAAACCCAAAATCCAAATCTGATACATAAGTGCACGTGCATGTGCACGATCGTCAGATCGTCTTTCGACCACTGCTGAGACCTCGGGCATGACGACGAGTACGTCCTTCTCTATTACGAACATCCAGATCATCCAATTCGATAAAGAATCGAAAACGAGCATCTCATCTCAAAACTAGAAACTAACCCGACCAACCAAAAATGCTTCGTGCCGCCACGACATATCGCCTGAACCCTTACGACTCCGACCACAGCTTCCTTGATCATTCATGCACCTTTTCCCCTTGGACCGGTCACCCTCGATGCCCTATCGATGACGAACTTTCCCCTGGAACTATGCTGATCAAAATTAGGTTTAAAACCCTATTTCCCATCGTATCGTCGACGATGATGATCAGAAAAATCGAACTCCATTTTTCCCGTGATCTACAACCTTTCTGCTACCTTCAGACCAAATATCGACCAACCCGGTTTTGCCGATCGTCAGTGATCCACGATAATACAAAATCGGGTCAACTCATGATTTCTCATAATTTACTAATCGAAAATTCTTGAAATGACTCTCTAAACTCATCCTTTTCTAATTCGAACTTGATTATGGAATCCAAATTAAAAAACTTGAGCATTTTCAACTGATATTAGATTTTTACTGTTATTCCTCACTTTTGAAATGAATACACAATATAAAAGCATGAAATTATTTTTAACAATGATATTATATTGTTTCAATCATTTTTCCTTCAGTAATCGTAGCTCGAATTTATATAAATTGGAAGATATGGATTTTCCAATATGCTATTCTTAATTTTGTTGATATAACAGAGATAATGTTTGTACACAGATCACATTTATATATATATATATATAAACATATTTATATCCATACAACATATTCTACAACATCATCAATCTCATTCATCATCACACAGCACAGACCGAGATAAAAGATTGGGTTTAAAATGGAGTTTACTTACCTGGATTTGGGAATAAAAGAGAACAGATTTTTAATATCTGGCACTAGAATCCGATTTGTTGATCTGTTACTTTGTTGAAATGGATCTGATCCTTGCATTTGTTGTAGTTGATGTTGAGCTTTGAGTTGTTTACAGGTTTGCAAATAGATCCAGTTTCATCTTTGCCTAGACTTTGTTTTGGTTGATTCAGGTTATTAATTCTAGGTTGAAAGCTTGTGAAAGTTAAATTGTTTCAGGTTTGAACTTGGTTTTGATTTCCATTTTGTTTTGGTTTTGATTCCTTCTCAGGTTTTCATTTCTTTCTGTTTTGATTTTTCTTGTCTTTTTTTCTTGCCTTTTGTTTTACAGGTTTTAAATTTTGAAGATAAGAGAAAATTTGAGAAAACATGCATTATCCTGATTTTACTTCTTATATATTATATTTATAAACCAAATTTATAAGGAGATTTCATTGCCACTTGTTCATTTAACTCAACACTTGTCTATTACTTATTTTCTCTAGCCTACATTTGTAATTATAGGTTACACTTGATAAAAATATTTAATTTTTTGTTTAAATCCTTTTCTTTAATTTATTTATAACTTTGTTTTAAATCCCTACTTTAATTTAATTTATGGGACATGGTTTCTTATTTTATTTTTATTTTTACATATGTTTTACAAATTTTCATATGCATACAAATTATACTTAGTTCAAGTAAATTTTAAAAAGAAATTATATAAACATATTTATTTATATATATTTATAGCTTTAAAAAATGTGGTTTAAAATTAACTACACATTAATAAATAAATATGTAATATGTATATATTTAATTTTAACTTTTTAAATAGCTTTTGTAAATTTACTTATATCAATTTTAAAATAAAAAATTTCAAATAATCATACTATAAATACAAAACAAAATTTTCTATTATTAGATTATAGATTTTCCAAATCCAATATATTATTCAAAATATTTATTTCTGAATTTTCAATTAGAAATTCTATTTAAAATCATATCTATATACATTTATATTAATAAACAAACAAATATCTATTTAATTTGGAAAATATCAAATTAATTCACAATTTAATTTCAAAAACTAAATTAATTTCTAATTTAAATTTCATTTAAAAACGGGAATGTTACAGATTCCCCCCTTAAGAAAATTTCGTCCTCGAAATTTGCTAGATAGGGAGACCAACAAAGAACAGAATGTTTTACTAGTTCAAACTGAATATATATATTCTGCATTTGGCTTACCAAATCAGAATATCATCAATAATTACGAGAATGAATCTATTCAATACTTCACAAAACACTTGGGTCATTTGTTCTACGAAATATGCAGGGAAACTGGTTAGCTCAAAGGGATAGCTAATTGTTCGTTGATTATATTTGGACCCAACAGAACAAATAATGGATAATCAATTCAGGTTGGAATATTCAAAGTATATACCAACTTGTCCCTCTCTGGACTTGGTTCCTCAAAGAATAAACAAGCAGATACAACTTAATCCAGTTTCATTATTAACCAATTTATTCCAATTAATTTTCAAATTCGTTTAGAAGCAAAAAGCTGATAGAAACTGATGGAATAGGAACTTATCTACAACGATACGTAGGGCCATCACCAACTAAAGCTTCTTTCCGGAGCTGCCACGAAGCCATCCAAGAATTGGAAGTAATTGATGATCAAAGAGATTGAGAAGAGTTGTTTCCTTGTTGTTACATGGTATTGACCATTTGTAGTGACTCCCTGTCCCCTATCTCATCCTCTTTTTGCTCTCATACTTACTATTAGTGAATAGTAAGAGAATTTACCGAGGCATTTGGACCGATATCTTAGGGATATACTCATTCTAGGGTATTTGTAACCCTATCTCCAATGAGTTACCTAATGTTTTATACTCCTGAGCTAAATTTTTACTCAACCTTCAGCTCTGATACCACTTGTCACGACCCGAAATCCGACATTCGAAAATCGACATCAAATACTTCACTTGTATTCGATTTTCCCAGACTCAAATGTCAAACTCCATTTCGGATGAAGCTTATAACACATTAAGTAGTACAACACAGTGGAAGAAAAATGAATATATTGTTGATATACAATATTCGATACAACAATGATACAAATTGAATATCAATATCAAAGATACAAGACAACAGCGGAAGAACAACAGCAGAAGAGAAAACTAGGCAACTGATGAACCAAATGCAATTGCCAAATCCAAAGGCTCCAAAGATATCAAATCTACATCTACTATCTGATAATCTGAAAAATCTAACTCTAGACTGCTCGTGTGGAAAATTATGGGCACCCAGAGTTTAGAAAGGGAACAATAAACTCTAGGTCCGTCATGGGACTCGTGTGAGCAAACGAAAACGGTTTTATCTTTGAAACAAAAGAAATTTTATAAAGAAAACCGCAATGGTTTTTGGAAAATGAAACTACCATAAGGCCCCTCCGCACACACACAATGCAAGCGCACAATTGGAGGAGATTTCTCCTTATGATAGTCAAACATGCTTGATATGCGAAATCCTTTTTAATAATATTATTATTAGTGTATAGTGCAGAAAAGCTTTTGAAAAGTATAACATAATCTTAACCAACATAGATACCATTCTATTATGCCAGCTATAGCTACCACCTGATGTGGCAGGCTATACAACTGCAATCGTAAAAGGCACGTATTGACGATTGGATTTCCAACAAATGGTCAAGCAAAGGAACTTCCTGGGCCACATGGGTACGCCTTTGGAGGGAACCAGCTCTTTACCAACACAAGGCCGGGTTACCTCTGTAACTAGGTAACTAACTGTCACGAGTATGCCACACCCCGGTCGTAACCAATCTTTACCCAAGGCGCCTCTCAACCAACAACCACAAAGCAATAAACTTGCGGCAACCACATAAGTTAAGTATCTAGGCTCCATATCATGATACCACTTCTATGCAGAAGGAAATGGACATACCCTCAGAGGGCGCTACCCACAAATAACCTTGCCGCATCCTTCCTGTTTCGACCATTCTGGTTTATGAGGTCCGACGAATTAACATCCACAAAGTTATGCTTTACACAAAAGCCATGCTTCGATCAACACATGATCAGCAGCACTTCGTATGCCACATTACCAAATTGGGAATGTATCACTAATAACCATCAACTACATAACCTCTGAGCTCGTACGTCTCAGAGAAGGATGTTAAGCTAAAAGAATAATTTCTCCATCACCATACAGAAATGTATTTGATAGAAACCAACTTTACATCTCATAGTGTAATGTCAGACACACATCCATACAAGTCTATTTCAGGTTCGAACAGAACCGAAGGCACTCCCGAAGAAGCCCTTACAATCCAGATAATCCCTAATCACGTCCGGACTCCCCATCACAAAGGGTGATTAAATCTCTATACCGGGGCCATTCGGTGCAGAGACAATCGACGGGTATTCCTTTCGCTTTAGAAAATAAGCGGTCTTCACCACCGGTCTTCAAATGCAATCCATAATGTCGTATCATTATTCGGAATGGGTTATATGACACAAAGTCCTCTCCCGACTAAACCAAATAATGAGCGGTTAATTTTAAAAGCATATAGATATATGGGATCTTAGTTAAGTCACAACTTAAAGCCCAAAACCTTACTTCAAATGGTTTAAACAAATTACCATTTTCAAATCTTTAAACAAAAAGATTCGCTTCACAAAGTTCACCAATCTTTCACAAAGATTAATTCATCGCTTTCAAAACTATTAACAATTCAAATCTTTTATACAAAAGACATACCCTTAAGATCCTCTTCAATTTGAAAACAAAATTCACCAACCTTTCACAAAGATTCATTCATAGTTTTCAAAACTATTCCATTTCAAATTTGAAACCCCTTCCAACAAAAACTGGAAATCTTTTCTTTGTCTGAAAGCTATTATCATTTGAAAACAAATACATATTTCGAAAAAATTTGATCAAATATACATAAGTTATAGCCTTTAAAAGTATAAACCAGAGAATCAATGAACTTCCGTATTGTTGGAAAGTTCTAATTTAAATTAAATTCAAATTCCCAAAAATAATTATTCAAAATAGTTTTATATTCATATATAGAAATTGTATAAACCCTTCAAACCATAACGTCCAAAATAATTTCAAATAATATTTAACAAGATATAGTTTATTAAAACTAAATTTCAATTTCAAAACTTCCCTTTCAAATTCTTTTCTTATTCAATTCAATCCCATTTCCAAAACCATTTGGATACAAACTTCAATCCTTTAAACAAAAATAATATGTAGATTTCAAAATATCTATGACTTAACTGATTTCCTCGTGAAATCCATATTTGTGTGTACATGGTGTAGTCCAGGGGTTTTATACAATAGTGCAGCATTGACAATCATCACAGATTCAATCATATCAATATCGATAAGCGGTATAATCTATAACGCTTATCTTCCATTCACAGATTCACAGATAAATAATATATATTCATTACAGATAAATAAATTACGTTCATCACAGATTGAATCAAAATACTTCATATCACAAACATCACACATCAGGGATGTCAAACAATTCAAACAATCAATAGAATCCAGACATTCATAAGTAAGATCAATAAATTATCTGATTAATTTAAATCAGATACTTATTAATAAATTACTAATCTTTGTTAATTAATATTAATTAATTACAAACCATATTAATTAATTACCTTTTAACATTTATTAATTAACCTTAAATAATAAATTAATTAACCTTATTTATTAGTTAATCAACCTTAATTAATAAATCAATAATCCTTTAATCATTAAATAATTAACCTTTAAATTTTTTTATATTATTCTTTGATTAATTATCCTTAATTAACTACATTTATTAATTAACCCTTAAATAATTACCATTTAATTAATTTTAATAAGTGATTATCCCTAATCAATTTCATTAATTAATTAACCTTTAATTAATTAATTATCCTCAATTAATTACAGTAAGTGATTATCCGTAATCACTTATATTAATAAATCTCAAATTAATTTTAAACACTTGATTAATCAACTTTAATTATCCATCTTAATTAATTACCTTTAATTAATTATTCCTTAATTAATCGCATTAATTAAATTAACCTTCAAGTTAATTACATAATTAGTTATCCCTTAGTTACATTAAGTAAATAAAAATTAATTAACTTTTAATCATTAATTCACTTTTAATCATAAATTAATTAACCTTTAATTATTAAGTAATTAACCTTTAATCACTTAATTAATCTTTAAATTAATCATATAAATTAATGAATCACATAAATTAAATCTTTTTAAGTAATTAAGTAATTAATCGTTTAATCACTTTAAACCATTAAATTAAATTGAGGAAACACTTCATTCTTTAATTATTTACTTAATCACAATATTAAGTTTATTTAAAATAAACTTTCAAAACTAAGGTTATATATATATATATATATATATATATATTAAACTCTTTTAAACTTAGTAAATAAAAAATTGTTTTTAAAACCTTTAACTAAGTTTCTAGCTTAAATAAAACAAGTTTTATTGAAAAACATTGATTAGGAAAACATTTAAACTTGATTAAATTTAGATTTTTTTTAAAATTGGACATTTTCTTTCTTTTTGAAACCAACCCTTATTTCAGAAACCCAAGCCATATCAACGAAATCCTGAACACAACTTCGAGTTACCTCCCTGCATTATTACTTCGAGTCCACCCGATTATATTCTAGAGACCAACCTAAGACCTTTGCTTCTTCTCCAAACCCAAAATCCAAATCTGATACATAAGTGCACGTACACATGCACGATCGTCAGATCGTCCTACGACCACTGCTGAGACCTCCGGCACGACAATGAACACGTCCTTCTCCATTACGAACATCCAATTCGAAAAAGAATCGAAAACGAGCATCTCATCTCAAAACTGGAAACTAACCCGACCAACCAAAAATGCTTCGCACCGCCATGACACATCGCCTAGACCCTTATGACTCCGACCACAGCTTCCCTGATCATTCACGCACCTTTTCCCCTTGGACCGGTCACCCCCATTGCCCTATCGAGGATGAAACTTCCCCTGGAACTATGCCAATCAAAATTAGGTTTGAAACCCTATTTCCCATCATATCACCGACGATGATGATCAAAAAAACAAATTCCATTTTTCCCGTGATCTACAACCTTCTAGCTACCTTCAGACAAAATTTCGACCAACCCGGTTTTGCCGATCGTCGGTGATCCACGCTAATACAAAATCTAATCAACTCACGATTTCTCACAATTTACTAATCGGAAAATCTTGAAATAACTCTCTAAAAAATCCTTTTCTAATTTGAATTTGATTATGGAAACCAAACTCGAAAACTTGAGCATTGATTTTCAACTTATATTAGATTTTTACTATTATTCCTTATTTTTGAAATGAATACACAATATAAAAGCATGAAATTACTTTTAACAATGATATTATATTGTTTCAATCATTTTTCCTTTAGTAATCGTAGCTCGAGTTTGTATAAATTGGAAGATATGGATTTTACAATATGCTGTTCTTAATTTTGTTGATATAACATAGTAAATGTATTTTCCAATATGTTGTTCTTAATTTTGTTGATATAACAGAGTTAATGTCTGTACACAGATCACATTTTTATATATATAAAAACATATTTATATCCATACAACATATTTTACAACATTATCACTCTTATTCATCATCACAGAGCACAGATCAAGATAAAAGATTGGGTTTAAAATGGAGTTTACTCACCTGGATTTGGGAAGGAGAGAGAACAAATTTTTAATGTCTCGAACTAGAATCTGATTTTTTGGTCTGTTACTTTGTTGAAATGGATCTGATGCTTGCATTTGTTTTAGTTGATGTTGAGCATTGATCTTTGAGTTGTTTACAGATTTGCATATAGATCTGGTTTCATCTTTTCCTCGATTTTTTGTTCTTGATTCAAGTTATTAATTCCAGGTTGAAAGCTTGTGAAAGTTGAATTGCTTTCAGGTTCGAACTTGGTTTTGATTTCCATTTTGTTTTGGTTTTGATTCCTTCTCAGGTTTTCATTTCTTTCTGTTTTGATTCTTCTATTCTTTTTTTTTGCTTTTTGTTTTACAGGTTTTAAATTTTGAAGATAAGAGAAAATTTGAGGAAACGTGCATTATCCTGATTTTACTTCTTATATATTATTTATAAACCAAATTTATAAGAAGATTTGATTGCCACTTGTTCATTTAACTCAACACTTGTCTATTACTTATTTTCTCTAGCCTACATTTGTAATTATAGTCTACACTTGTTAAAAATATTTAATTTTATGTTTAAATCCTTTTCTTTAATTTATTTGTAACTTTGTTTTAAATCCCTACTTCAATTTAATTTATGAAACATGGTTTCTTATTTTAGTTTTATTTTTACATATGTTTTACAAATTTCCATATGTATACAAATTATACTTAGTTCAAGTAAATTTTAAAAAGAAATTATATAAACTTATTTATTTATATATATTTATAACTTTAAAAAATGTGGTTTAAAATTAATCAAAAATTAATAAATTAATATGTAATATGTATTTATTTAATTTTAACTTTTTAAATAGCTTTTGTAAATTTATTTATTTCAATTTCAGAATAAAAAATTTCAAATCATCATATTATAAATACAAAACCAAATTTTCTATTATTAAATTATAGATTTTCCAAATCCAATATATTATTCAAAATATTTATTTTCGAATTACCAATTAGAAATTCTATTTAAAATCATATTTATATACATTTATATTAATACACAAACAAATATCTATTTAATTTGGAAAATACCAAATTAATTCACAATTTAATTTCAAAAATTAAATTAATTTCTAATTAAAATTTTATTTAAAAAAGGGAACATTACATAACGACATATGTTTTTTGGCTTTGAGTGGTGTATTACCTTTCCAAATATATCTAAATATACTTTATTTTGTAACAAAAAAATTAAGAAATTTATAAAAAGAGTGAGTTGTATATATTTTATTATTATCCCAACACCATATTTTAATGTTGTCTTTGTTATCAATGTTAGAGTATTATATAATTCCAAGTTAGCATAAAGTAAGGCAAATTTTGATAATTTAAATTTGGTCTATATATTTCTAAAGGCAACACATTTTTAAAATTACAAATTTTGTGAAGTTCATTAAAATCTACTTTAAGGGGAATTACCGATATTCAACTATCATGCCAAAAGGAGGTATCATTCCCCGAATGTACCACATTATTAGTCCCTAATTTATAAATATGCCATAATATGCCATAATGAACCTTTCAATGCTGTCGGAAGGTTTTTCTTTCCTATGCCATTGTGAACCTTTCAGTGCTGTCGAAAGGTTTGTCTTTCCGATGCCTTCATGAACCTTTCGGCTTGGACGAAAGGTTGTTTTTATGACGCCTTCATGAACCTTTCAACTCTGTTGGAGGGTTGCCTTTCTGAAGCTTTCATGAACATTTTGATGTTGTCGAAAGGCTTACCTTTTTCCCACTATTGTGTTCCCTTCGACCTTGTCGAAAGGTAACTTTCTTCCTAACTGCTGTGAACCTTTCTACCTTGTTGGAAGGTTTCTCTTCACGTGTTTATTGTTGAGTGTTGTTCTTCTCTTCAATGTTTTCGAAAGATTGTCTACCATTCTTTGCTGACTTTTGAGTATTTCTTTCTTCATGAAAACCTTCCGACCTTGTCGAAAGGTATTCTAGATGTGCTCTAACCAATTCGCTTTCGAAAAGGTTATTATAAAGTTGCACTTGCTTGCTTTGATTTCTCCATCTTCTTTGAATGGTAAGAACTCCCTGAATGGAACCTTTCGACTATTTCGGAAGGTTTGAAGCTATTAAATCCCGATGGCTACATCCTATCGACTCCTTCGAAAGGTTTGGTCTGAGCTCCTTCTCCTTTGTCTTTGTTGAAAGTCCTCTCGTCCTAATCGAAAGGTGGATTCTTAGAGCATCATCCTGTCTATGGACATTGAAAATAGCCTTGGACTTGACCGGAAGCTCCTTGTCGAAAGATATGATTATCCATAACATCTTGGTGCCTTCTGATCTTTCCTCATGCTCTCATGACCCTTCTTCGTACCTTCATTTTTCTGAATATTTTATGGTTAACATTTAGCGCACCCTCCCCCGTATGAAAAAAGATGTCATTTTTTAGGACAAAATGCCAATGGATTCTCTTCTTTACTTCCTATAAAAATAGATAATAACTCCTATTAAAGTTATAACTTTGTTATGAGCCTTTAATGAGCAATCTTAAATTTATGGAGCTAATATTTGAGATGCAATTAAGGTTATATTTTTCAAATAAATTGCTTTGTAATAACCATAATTATACTTCCTTAAGAATGTGGAGTAATATAACCTGATTTGCAGATATCGATTCAAATAAATGAACCTTTGGAGAAAATCTATTACAGACTCTTGATATTTTTTTTCGAGTTAAGCCTTTTCAACCTTTAGAAATCAATTTCATGCTATTAGGGACTTTTCCTTGCCCCTCTAAGTTTTTTCATTTTCATCCTTAAACCATTGTTTGGTAATTGTCATTTAGTGAAAAAGTAGAAAGTAGTTTAGTAATGTTTCCATTTGATGTCATGAAGATCTCGTATTGAAATCAAATTTTAAATTCAATGGAAAATTCACAATTCATCATAAAATTAAATAGTAGGATATAGAATTTATAAAGTTAGGAATCCAGTAAAGGTCCCATAAGGAGATCGGAGATGTGAAATTCATAAATTGTCATCAAAATTCACAAATAAATTTTAAAGTCCATGAAATTAGTCAATTGAAAAAAGATCATTCAAAATTCAATGAGAAAATCAAGCATGGAAAGTCCATAAATAACCAAGGAAACCCTCAAGGAAGTTTCAAAATTCATTTGATCAAAAATCCAAATAGAGATCGCTAGAAACCTCAATAAGGAAAGTAGAAATATGAAACGCACGAATCATTAAGAATGCAAAATTCACAAATCACCATAAAGGTCCACAAGGAAACCTTGGAATTTGTTAAATCAAAAATCTTATAGAGGATTATCATACACCCAATAAGGAAATCAGAAATTAATAAATCATCATGAAAAACATCAAGTAATTTCAGAATTCGTCAATTCAAAACCCCAATGAAGATCATCCAAAAATTCCAAAAGGAAAATGAAAAATATGAAGTTCATCGGTCATCACAAAAATTAGTAAGGAAACTTAAATTCCATTAAATCAGGGAATCAAAAATCCAAAAATCAAAAATGTGATCTGAAACTCATTCATTCTTCTTTAAAATCAGAAGATCAGTGGAAAATTCATAAATTATCACCAAAACTTAACAAATGAGTTAAGAATTCACTAAACTAGAAAACCAATAAGATCATCAAAATTTAATAAGGAAACCATAAATACAAAATTCCTGAATCATTATAATAATTGTTAACTCCAATGGTCAACAACTCAATAAGAAAACGACTCAAGGTGGGCGGCGACTCAATGGACAAACGACTCAGTGAGTTATCAACCTAACGAGTTAAAAGACGCACGACTCAATAAGTCAAGAGGATGGACGACTTAAGGGACTGATGACTTAACAGTTTAAGGGCTTAACAACCTAAAAAGTATAACGACTTAGCGACTTAGCTAGTGGCACGACCTACCGACTTAAGGAAGCTATGACTTAGCGGCTTAAGAGAATAGACCGACTCAATACCTTAAGGAAGTTGCCGACTCAGAGTACTTCACGACCTACGACTCAAGGTATGGATGACCTAACGGTTTAACGAGTTGAAGGACTTGGTGACTTACGACCTAAGGCATCCACGACTTAAGGTTTCTACGACTTAAGGAAGTCCACGGCTCAAGGACGGGATGACTTAACGATTCAAGAGATGGCACGACTTAAGAAGGAAATGAGTTAACGACCTAAAGCTATCTGCGACTTACGACCTAGCATGTGTCGTGAGCGACTTAAGCAAATGAGGCGCTGCTCCATACTTAACACGGTGACCTCTTAACTCGTACACGATTCAGGACTTTGGTTATTATCTGAAGGGAACAGGCTTATCAGTTAACTCGTATACGACTCACAACCTAGCTTGAGTCGTCCACGACCTAAAGCTACTGGGTGAAGGTTCAACGCCGCATCAAGAGGACCAGTTGACTCATTTGCGACTTAGATGCTGACTCGTGGGCGACTTAGGACTTGTACAAATGAACTTTTGTGAGACCATGGGGCTGGGCCAGATAAGTCGGCCACGACTTACTTTAGACCGGTCACGACTTACGACCTAAAGGGGGGATTTCCCTATAAATACCAACCTACCTCAAGCATGAGGGGGACTTTTTGGCCGACCTCTTTAAGCGCCGATACTCTGTTGAATTCTCGACTCACTCGACACTTCAAGTACGAAAGGCATCTCAACTAACTTCGAGAGAAAATCTAACGCAATTTACATGGATTTAAAGAATTCTTCTGCATCAAAGTTCTAGTTGTTTGTCTCATCAGAATTGTAATTGAAGATTATTGTAAAGTTGTAATCGATTCAGTAATAAAGGGAATTAAAGTGGACGTAGGCTTACCCTTAGCCGAACCACTATAAAAACTGTTGTATTTTCTGCTTTCTCTGTGATTTCTCTACTTGTTTTTAGTTCCCGTGTTCACGGGTGGTGCTTTCGCTCAACTTCAATCTACACCGGGGTGTTAGCGTCTGATTTTTACGTTAACATTTTTGGTGCTTTCACTGAGAACCCAACTCAGGAAACTTCCACTATTGCTCCGCGAAGGATTGTTGAAAGGATTTCTTGTAAAACCAGAAGTTTATTGGAAATAATGGCTCCTGGGAGAAAACGAAGTTCTGTAAGATCCGACAATGTTCAAGAGAATACTGCTACCTCTCCTCCTTCAAGTCAAGCAGCTCCAACTGTTGGAGTTACGCGAGCAGAATTGGACGCCGTAGTTTTGGGGCTGAATCAACAATTGAATGCTCAGAATGCGCAGTTGGAAGCCCAGAATGCCCTGATCTTGAGTAAGTTGAATGATCTGCTAGGGGCAAATCGTCAACCGGTTAATAATGATGGGAACCCTACTGTGGGAGTTCAGGATGTTGAAGGGAACATTTTTCAAAGAGCCGCAGGCCCTTTAGAAAGGACTCCTCCTCAAGCTGGAGGATCAGGGCCGCAGCCGACCCTCCGTGAACGATTGTCAAGACAGAATTCAGAGAGAGTGGCTGATGTGTGCCCTCCAGAGCCTGTATATGATGAAGAGTATTTTCCAGGTATGGTTCGTCAAATCATGAAGGAAAATATGCGGAAAGATGAAGATGAGAAAGAGTGGGGTTTTGCTCCAAGCAAAACTCCATTTACTGAAAAGATCTTGAAGGCAGAGTTCCCAAGGAAATTCGTTCCCCCTACTATTACGGCTTACAAGGGGACGAGTGATCCTAACGAGTTTCTGTATAAGTACGATTGGCATATGACTGGTGCCAGGGCGTCAGATGAAATTAAATGTCGATATTTCCCGGTATATCTCGAAGGTGTGGCTCTATTATGGTTTACAAAGCTGCCAGTCAGGTCCATTGATCAATTCTCCGATTTGACCAGGAAATTCAAGGAGCAATTTCGATTGTATGCTTCTAAAGCAAAGGATATAATGTCACTGTCAAGTCTAGAGCAAAATCCGGGAGAATCTATCAGATCATTTTTAAATCGTTTTAACATAGCATTGGCCGAGGTAGATAATGCTGAGCCACGCATGGTCCTAACATACTTGATGAGGGCAATTGACAAATCGAGTGAATTTGGAAAATGGTTGAAAATGAAAGAACCAAACTCGCTCGACAAATTCTACAAGAAAGCGGATGAATTCATGCGCTTGGAGAGCCTCCAAACACTGGCTAAGGTGGTATCAGCAGAAGCCGGAAACAATGGTCCTCCTTCGAACAAGAAAGAACCTAACACTCAGAAAAGGGGAAATGATGGTGGAAAGAAACAGGGAGATGCTAAGATAGGCCGTTCTTTCAATTTCACACCCTTGACCGATACCTCTGAAAACATCTTCTTTGCAACCAAAGATGATTTCAATTATCCGACACCACCTAAAATGAGAGTTGCGATTAAGATGGAAAAAAGTGGAAGGTTCTGCCGGTTCCACAACCAGCCCGGCCATGACACCAACGAATGCCGTCAGTTGAAAGAGGTAACTGAACAACTCTTGAAGGAAAACAAACTCCAGCAGTATGTGAAAAGGAACAGAAATGCCCCAGCTTCGTCAACTCAAGGACAACAAGTTCCCGCTCACCGTCCTGCCTCAAGTGAGAAGCCCGTAGAGCATGAATCAGAAAGACCTGTTATCAATATAATAACTGGAGGACCTCACCCAGCAGGCAAAAGCTGGGGCGAGATGGAAAGGTATGCCCGGGCCTTGAAGCATGTACCAGCTGAAGAGAATGTTTTTGTTTTAGAGAATGATGCGCCTTTAAAGCAACAAAAGACATCCATAGATGATATTGTATTCAGTGCCAGGGATTCTTTGGGTATCGAGACTCCGACCAAAGATCCTTTGGTCATATCCGCTGGTATTGGGCCGGCAACTGTGAGAAGAGTTCTAGTTGATTGTGGAGCTTCATGCAACATCCTCTTCAAGAAGACCTTTGATCAAATGAAGATTCCAATGGCTGACGTACAAGCTTCATCACTTAAGATTGCTGGGTTTGCTAGAGAACCCAAACAGCCAATTGGGACCATAGATTTGTTTGTAGAACTTGGAAAGGGATTCAGGAAGGTGGCTCGAAAGCAAACCTTTATAATTGTTGAAGAATTCTCTGCCTACAATGCCTTTTTAGGCCGACCAACTCTCGCTGCGTTCAAAGCTGTTATTGCCCCATGGTGTCTGACTCTAAAATTCCCCACAGATAACGGAGTTGGTGTGATTAATGGAGACCAAGATGCGAGGCGAGAATGTTACTTTGCAGAGTTGCGAGAATCAAGGAAAAGAGAAATGGAAAAAGGTGCGGCGGCTCCAGTCCGCATTAAAGAACCAACCTTGTAGCAATTACAGGGTGGACCCTGCACTGGCGAATGTAGTGGCGCACGAAGAGAAATGGATCCGAGGAAAGCCAGTGCAGGGGAGAATAGGGTAGTACCGGTAGAGGTAACAATGCCGGTGCCCGTTGATCCAAAGGACCCAAACAAAGTGCTTAATGTGGGTTCACAACTCAACACAATAGTTCAGAATGTTCTGATTTCATTTTTGAAGGCTAATTTGGATGTATTCGCTTGGACTCATGCTGACATGTGTGGAATATCCCCAGAGATTGCAGTACACACTCTGAACATTGATCCAAAGTTTACACCTGTGAAACAGAAGAGAAGAACTCAGGGTCGTGAGAGAACGGCAGCGTTAAAAGAAGTGGATCGGCTCATGGAGAACGGTTTCATCAGATAATCTACTTATCCAAATTGGGTATCAAATCCAGTGCTGGTGAAAAAGGCTAACGGAAAGTGGAGAGTATGCATTGATTTTTCAGATCTGAACAAAGCCTGCCCCAAAGACTGTTTCCCGCTGCCCAGGATCGATCACTTAGTGGATGGGACGGCAGGACATGAATTGTTATCTTTTATGGATGCATACTCCGGATATAACCAGATTATGATGCATGAGCCAGATCAAGAGGATACGAGCTTCATCACAGATGTTGGACTCTACTGCTACAAGGTCATGCCTTTCGGACTCAAGAATGCAGGAGCAACTTACCAAAGGCTTGTTAATGCCATGTTTAAACCACAGATTGGCAAGACAATGGAAGTTTATGTTGATGACATGCTAGTAAAGTCTAAGAAAGCAGTGGACCACATGGATCACTTAGCAGAGATGTTTGTAGTACTCCGTAAGTACAGAATGAAACTTAATCCCCTGAAATGTTCATTTGGAGTGGAGTCCGAAAAGTTTTTAGGTTTCATCGTGAGCACTAGGGGCATTGAAGCCAATCCAGCTCAGATCACTGCCCTGAGAGAGGTCAAGGCTCCTAGAACGAAGAAGGAATTGCAAAGTCTCAATGGAAAGGTTGCTGCCTTGAGTCGGTTCATTTCCAAAGCTACTGACAAATGCATTCCATTCTTTGATGCTCTGAAGAAAGGAAGAAAAAACTTTGAGTGGACCCCTGAATGTCAGAAAGCATTTGATGAGTTGGTTCGTCATATGGAAGTGCCTCCGGTACTTTCAAAGCCTGACAGTGGTGAAGATCTCTTCGTATATTTGGCAATTTCGTCTCATGCTCTCAGCGTAGTGTTGGTACGTGAAGACGCAAGGATTCAACGCCCAGTCTATTATATCAGCAAAAGATTCACTGGGACAGAGATGAACTATTCAATGTTGGAAAAGCTCGCCTATTGTTTGTTGATCGCATCAAGAAAATTGAGGCCGTATTTCCAAGCTCATCCCATAAAAGTCCTCACTGATCAGCCTCTAAAGCAAGTCCTATTCCATCCTAAGACTTCGGGCCGTCTTTTGAAATGGAATATTGAACTCAGCCAATATGACATCGCTTACCATCCTCGGAAAGCAATCAATGGACAAGCTTTGGCAGATTTCATCGCAGAATGTGCGGATAAGGGTGATAGTGAGGAAGAATTCACTGATAGCGTCCCAATCCAATGGAAATTGTATGTCGATGGCGCAAGGAATGATTATTGTTCCGGAGCAGGGGTTGTCCTTGAAACCCCAAAAGGGCGATCATTATGTTATGCGCTGAGACTAGAATTCCCTTCGACAAACAATGAAGCTGAATATGAAGCCCTCATCGCTGGTTTAAGGATTGCTAAAGAACTAAAGATCAAGGCATTGCAGATCTTCAGTGATTCTCAACTTATTGTTTGCCAAGTCAAGAAGGAATTTCAAGCTAAAGGAGGGAATCTACCCGCCTATTTATCAAAAGCCCGGGAGCTCCTTCAAGATTTCGACCGCTATTCAATAAACCATATACCCCGAGAAGAGAACATGAAGGCGGATTCTCTTGCAAAGTATTCGAGTACTGGTGAAGCTCAACTATTGGGATTAATTCCCGTCGAAGTCTTGTCAGCTCCAAGCACCGATGAAATGGATGTTGATTGGATTATGAATGTATCCCAAGGTCAAGAATCACGGATGACTCCGATACTTGAATATTTACTCAATGGTTCTTTGCCAGAAAGTTCAAAAGAACAACAAAAGCTGATGAGGAAAGCCTCCAGATACGTAATTCAAGATGGTCGTTTGTACAGACGAGGATTTTCAATGCCATTACTCCGATGCATGACAAAGGAAGAAGCTAAGACAATTCTGACTGAAGTACACGGAGGGGAATGTGGGGATCATACAGGTGGTCAAACTTTAGCAAAGTAAATCCTTCGTTATGGATACTTTTGGCCAGAAATTAATCAGGATGCTGCTGATTATTCCCAAAAGTGCGATAAATGCCAAAGATTTGCTAAGATTCCTAGAGCACCTTCCACTGAGCTAACACAAATGGTCAGTCCATGGTCGTTTGCCATCTGGGGAATAGATCTCATTGGGCCTTTGCCGACTGCCAAATCAGGGATTAAATATGCTATCGTTGCTGTTGATTACTTCACTAAATGGGCTGAAGCCGAACCATTGGCTACTATTACTTCTAAGAAAATGATAAGCTTTGTGACTAGAAATATCATTTGCAGGTATGGTGTGCCTCAGAAGATAATCACAGACAATGGTACTCAGTTTGAAAGTGAGGAGTTCCAAGATTTCTGCAAACGATTCAGGATCCGAAAAAGCTTCTCAGCGGTGGCTCATCCGCAGGAAAACGGGCAAGTGGAAGCAGTAAACAAAATCATCAAATCAACCATCAAAAAGCAGCTGGAAAAAGCAAAAGGTGGTTGGGTCGACAAGTTACCGCTTGCACTATGGGCATACCAAACCACCCACAAAACTACGACTGGGCATACTCCATTTTCATTGGCATACGGATCAGAAGCGATGATTCCAGTGGAAACTGAAGTCCCCTCACACAGAAGGATCCATTTTGATCAAGATGAGAATGAGAAACTGCAACTGGAAGCACTTGACCTCCTTGATGAAAGAAGAGAAGAGGCTAGGCTTAGAATTGCAGCTCATCAACAAAGGATAGCCAGGCACTTCAATTCCAAAGTTCGTCAGCGCAGCTTTGAAGTTGGGGACCTAGTCCTGAAGAGAATTATGACAGCCACAGGTGTGTTTGGGCCAAATTGGGAAGGGCCGTATGTTATAGGCACGAAGCTTCTTGACGGCACATTCAAACTTACAACTGTCGAAGGAGAACCAATCCCAAGAGCTTGGAACAGCAATCATTTGCGTTCCTATTTTACTTGAAAACTTTGCTGAAATGTTGTAAAAGAATTACAAATATATGATTCTTGTATTGAAAGCAATTGTAAAGCAAGTGAATAATGAAAAGCTATAAAGTGGATGTAGGCCCAGTTTTTGGCCGAACCACTATAAATCTTGTGTTCTCTACTATTATAAACTGCTTTGTTTTATTTCGACATATAAAATACGTAAACTGTGTTACTAAAATGTCGATTTAATAATGCAGGCCATAAAAACAAAGCTTACCCGTCACAAGACCAAGAGATCTCCGACATCACCCAGCAAGAAAACGCTAAACCATTCAAAATTTCCATACTCAAATCTTACAAAAGAAGTGCTTCGAACAAAAGTTAGCGATGTGAATGGAAGTGGGCCATATCTAACTAACTGCAAATGTTTGAACAAACAAACAACCAGTTAAATAACCTGTGTCTACCATCACCAACTCGCTTAACTATGAAGTATATTTATTTGGATAAGGAAAATTATTGGCAACTAAAAAAGGATGACACTTGCAAAAGGTAACGGGGATCGCCGACATGAATAGATGGCAAAGAGACATGGGCGAGCAAGCATCAATCAGCAAAAGACCTCTTCGGAGGCACAAGCCCTCTGCGAAGGCACAAATCTTCGGAGGATAAAGACCTCGAGCGGGCTTCGCCAGAAAAAGAGAGATCTTTCTTGATACAAAGTTGTGGGCTGATCGGTCGATACACTCCCGTGAATCCGTCCAACCGAGAGAAAGAAACTCCAAACTTCCAGGCAAAAGCCCTACTCAGAGGCACACGTTTCACCGAGATTGAAATAAAACTTCCAAGTGTTGAAACGTGAAAAGCCCTCTTCGGAGTCCCATTTCACCACAGTTGAAATGCTAAAAGACCTCGAGCGGGCCTAACCAGAAAAAGAGAGGTCTTTCTCAACATAAAGTTGCGGACTGATCGGTCGATACACTCCCGTGAATCCGTCCAACTGAGAGAAAGAAACTCCAAACTTCCAGGCATAAACCCTACTCAGAGGCACACATTTCACCATGATCGGTGATACACTCCCGTGAGACGAAATGTGAAAAGCCCTCCTCGGAGGCCCGCTTCCCAGCGAACAGGGAAAAAATAAAAGCCTCTCCCAAGAGGCAGAAACAAAAAGACCTCTTCCCAGAGGCACAACCAAACAAAAAGACCTCTTCCCAAAGGCAGAAACAAAAAGACCTCTTCCCAGAGGCACAATCGAACAGAAAGACCTCTTCGGAGGCACACGTTTCACCGAGACTGAAATAAAACTTCCAAGTGTTGAAACGTGGAAAGCCCTCCTCGGAGGCACAACTCTTCGGAGGCACACGTTTCACCGAGATTGAAATAAAACTTCCAAGTGTTGAAACGTGAAAAAGCCCTCCTCAGAGGTACAACTTTTAAAAGAAGCATTTCGTCAGAAACGCAAAGCAAAGATCAGAAATCCCTCCACTGAGGCGCAATATAAAAAAAAAGAGAAGCCCTCTTCAAAGGCACACTTTAACTCTCAAAGGAAGAATGATTCACCTATTATGTAAAATACTCTTCCTCAAAAAGAAGTTAAAGTGCCCTTCAGAGTCCCGCTTTACCACATAAAAGAATTCACTTGGTAAAAATGTGTGTATGCACAAAAGAAAAAGTGATATCTTCGAAGGATGAAGCGTAAAAACTCATATGGAGGGAGTTGTACTCTATTTTTAACGAAATAATATTCCTCCAAGTATGGAATAGTTATTCTCCAGAAAATAAGAGTACAAGTCCCCTCAAAGTATAAAATATTGCAACGAGCTTATGGTATAGGGGCAACATGGTATAGCTACATTGGTAAAAATTACGCTCGAACAACATACCACAAGCTCACTGCAATATCAAATAAAGAAACTTGTGCAAAAATGAATAGTAAATGCATTCTCAAATACAGACAGAAGTTTGTACAAACAAAAAGAATCATTTTATTCAATACTGTCAAAATTTTGTACAGGCACAGGTTTCAAAATAAAAAGAAAAAGAAAAGCGGAGGCCGGTACCCACACAATCTCCGGCCAGTACATGAAAAAAGCAAAAAGTAAAAATAAATCGAAGCAGGACCCCTTACTTCTTCTTGCCACCACCCTTAGAGCCTTCACCTGACCTAATAGGCAGCTTTTCAGGACGGCTTGGGAGAGTCTGGGATGAAGGAGAAAGGGTTACTGCCGGATCAACTCTCGCTTCCTCTTCAGAAACAAGAATGTCTTTCCTTCTCTTCTTGGAAGTGACACGCTTCCTCCTCCTCCTTGAAGAAGACTCACTTCCCGGAGTAACAAGAGCAGATAATTTTATGTTATCAGAAGTGGTTCGCTCCGGAGACTCATTGCCTTCTCCAAGCCCTTCTCCCCCATGTTCTTGAGAAGCAATAGGATCATCTAAGCCATGAAGAGCTTCTATTTTCTCCTCTTGCAACCCGGGTTGAGAGGCGGACGGAGGAGTGACCTGGAGAACCGAAGGAGGAACAATTGGAGGAGGGGAAGTCTGAACGATGCTCAACACTTTCTCTACAGAAGAAAAGAGGTTAAAGTCAGTAAAAAGAGGAGATAAAGGCTCGTTGAGATTCAGGAAATAGTCAAGAAGCTCATCAAACCCATAAGAAGCAAATGAGCAGTCTACTTGAGTAAGATTGACAGTAGAGTTACCTGGAGAAGTCGGCTTCCTGACATCAACCTCGTAAGCCTGTGCTTCGGCACTCTCTTCGCCTTCATCTCCACCCTGTGTGCTTGTGATCTCAGTGGTAACTTTAGCAGGGGATGGAGAATGAGAACTGGAGCCGATAATGTCGATTTCAGCCGAAGGTGAAGGCTGAACTGGAACAGTTGAAGTAGTTTTTCCTAGACGTTCTCCTTCTGCCATTTCGGCTCTTAATTTTGCAAGTTGTTCTTTTCCCTTGGCGAGAGCAGCGCGAGCTCCGTCATCTAAATAATTTCCCTCAAGCTCTGATTCAACATAGCCAGCACCTTTAGCACCAAGCATATCAAGTGCGGCCTCCCACACTTCAGCTAAAGTAATTTCATACTTGGGACCTAGAAAGGCGAGACTACCGCGCCCCAAGACGCTATGCAGGTAGAAGTCAAACAATGTCGAGATGATGCTGGTCTTCGTTGCTTCATGAGATTCTTCAGCTGCAATTTTACCGGCAACGGCCTCATCACGCTTTCTTTCAGTCTTGGAGAGTTGAAGCTTTAGCATTTGAATTTCCGCCTCCTGAGAGTTCACTTTCTCCCATAACTCTGTAACCTCAGCACGATACCTTCCCGCTGTTTTCTGCTCAGCTTCAAGTTGTGCCTCGGCATGTCACTGAGCGGCGTGAGCATCGCGAACTTGCTTTTGAAGTACTTCTTCTTTTTGAGTATATGAGGTAGAAGAAGTAGCAAGCTCTTGTTTAAGTTCCTCAACTTTCGCTTCAAGCTCTTCATTGTAAGTAGTGATGCTCCTCATTTCGGTATCATGCTGCTCAAGAACCTTTTGCCATTCGGCCTTATCATTCTCCATGGTCAGCATGGCCTCTATATTCGCACGGTTGACCCTTTGAAGCTCATCAACAAGCTTTTGCCACCCTGACATCCGCTCGATATCAAGTTTAACAGCATCAAGATTTTGCAGCATTGCTTGTTTATCAATAGGGACCAAGTCAAGATCGAACCGCACTCCCTTTAGGCACCAATGCGGGAACCGGCTTTGCAGAGTAGCCGGGCCTGGTCCAACTTGGAATTTAGGCCTGCTGATTACTGTCTGATTGTCTGTCTTCCCGAGAGCAGGAGAGTCAGAAGGAATGTCAAGTGAGATAGGGGCAGTGACCTTTTCAGGAGTGGTAGTTGCATGCTTCTCACTGTGCCTGGCACGCTTGCTTGGGTCCTCGACTGTATGACTTTTTCCCCAGTCATCATGGGATTTTCTTTTGTGAGAGTCGTCACCTCTCTGGGAAGAATCGTGGCGCTCCTCCTTTTCTTTCCTCTCATAACACTCTTCTTGAGCCCTCCTCTCCTGAGCCTTTTGGGCGGCTCTCTCTTCATCGGTTTCTATGTGAACAGGAAGGTAGCGCCTATAATCATATTGACTACGCCTCCCGTAGCGCTGAAAGTCGTCATAGTAAGAGCCGCTGCGTCCCATCGGAGAATCTGAAGAAAAAAAAGACAAGTCTTAAAAGTCTTTAGAGAAAAGAAGTGTAACTGTAGAATCTTCAAAGTACAAAGAATTGGGTGTATGAAAATGTCGAAAGATTCTAAGTGTGTGTGATGTGCAAACTACGCGCATCAAACTACGAACCACTCTTTGATTGCGGAGTAGTTGTGGGGGTAGTAGTTAACGTCAACTCTTGGGTCGACGGAGCTTGTTGCAAAGAAGAAGTCACTTCCACTACTGAAGAAGGAACCCTAGTAGTGACAGGGTCGTCTTTAAAGATCTCCTGTGAGGTGGCAAAGAGGTCGCTCAACCCTTCGAAAGTGTCGTCCCCGCTCTACCTGACAGGGCTTGTTTTCCCGGCTTCTTCGCCAAACTTCTGTGAACGTTGGGGAGATCCCTGAGGCTCTTCTTCCTCAATGACTGGGGCAAGTGCGGATTTGCCAGACGACCCCGCAACCTCGACAGAGTAGAGCACTTCACCAGAGAAGCCTCGGGGGCAGGTTCTTTTGGTATGGGTTCGTCAGAAGAAACTGGGGCATCTAATGCTTTAGGTGGGGAGTCTGGAACCTCATGGGGGTGTGTGGAGCGAGAAGGGTGAAGAAGTCCGAACTGGTGAAGGAATTCGTCGTTCAACAAAAATTTCATATCCCGCTCTTCAACCGGTACAGCTACGAGCCTCTCCAGAGTTGGCTTGTGGCTGGGATCTCTAGAAGGAGGGGGAAGCGCTGAAATGAAAAAATGAAGTTAACACTTGGCAATTCGGACTTCACAAAACTCAAAGTATAGAAGGGGTAGAGGTAGATGATCTTACTTCCTTCCCTCCACACAGCATAAAACCCCGGGGGGCAGCGGACAAAGAAGAATTGAGTTAAGAACCCATGGGCAGTGTCAAGGAGGCCAACGATCAATTTACGATTTCGGGCGCTTCTCACGACGGTGATAGAAGGATGATCCTTAGTCCTAGTAAAGGAACATAGGAAGCAAATCTCGTCAAAGCTTGGAAGTCGGTCAAATGTTCTCCTAAATAGCACGCACAACCCCATCAGAATGGCATAGCCATTGGGGTGTAGCTGGAATGGGGAGATAGCTAGTCGATGAAGAAGATTCTGGAGAAAGTCGTTGAAAAGGGGAATGGCCCCGCTTAGGCACATTTGTCGGTTAACCGCTACAAAGCCAGTAGGCGCCACATCAGCAGTGTCACTTTTCTCAAGAAAAATGGCATCTGCTTCAGCAATGCCAAACTGACCACACAACTGACGAAAAGCTTTGTACGATAAGGTGGTAGAGGCTCTTTCTGGAGTATTGACTAATGGAGCTGGAATAAGAGTGGCCTCTCCAGCCTGGGCTGTTATATCTTCTTGCTGAGAAGTCATTCTACACAAGCAACTGGATATTCAAATATGAAGCTGCATGTTTCCTAAAATGTGTGAAGTGTTGTGTAAAACCAACAAAGCAATAAGCGAATAAAACTGGAATGAAAACTAGCAAGCATTTGTCAGTTTTGAAGTCTAGGGTTGGTTGTTTTAAAATATGAAAGAGAAATGTAGATGCAAACAAATTAGTTCAAGATAGCAATGCTTTGCATTAATGTTTCACTTTAGTTGATTGGTTCACAGCATTTCATACAGTATGTTTAAGTTGATTACTCTATGTTGACTAATCTGTCATTTGATATGGGCAGTCAGTGGCAGTATATTCGTCCCAATTTTCTGTAAATAATGTATTGAACATATTGTTAGTTAACACAAGTCAAAAGTGATCTGCGAAAGAATGAAACAAAGTTCAAGTAACAGTTCAAAGTTCAAGCAGTTTATCCTGGCAACTCAAATTGGAAATACAATCAAGTTCTGTCAACATCTCTAAGTTTTCAAATTTTTTTCAAGTCATTGAGTCACAGTCGAAGTCATGAGTCGTCCATGACCTAAAAGTTAAGTCGTTCACGACTTAAAAGATAATTTTGTTCAAGTCTTAGCTCGGCTGCGACTCAAGGCTAAGTCGCTCATGACCTAGAGGCCAAGTCATAAAGTCTCAAATCAAGACAGAGCAAATGAAGTGCAAATGAAGCTAAGTCTTAAGTCGTCCAGAAACAAACACAACCTAAAGGGTTAAGTCGTGTGCAATTAAGGTCGTAAGGGATCTTAAGTCAGTCACTTTGAAAACTATGCAAATTGGCAAAGTCGCGAAAACTTCACGATATCTCTTCTCAACCCGCTGATCCTTCTCCAACCCAATAACCCGTTATCTTCCATTAGCAACAAAATCCATCATCTTCTCAAGCAAAACCCAAAAACAAATCCAAACACTTGCCAAACAACTACATAAGATCCTAAGCCGATTCACCTTCTAGGGCAATTGTCAATGATCGGCAATGGCCAGAAGACGAATCGAAACATAATCTCACAGCATGGAAACAAAACTATATCTAAATGGTTACGAAGAGTTGGTGGTAAACGCAATGGACAGCTGACTGAAGTTACCTAAATCTGTTGATCGAGGATGTAATATTAAGGAAAATTGATGATTGATCGGATTGAAGTCGCCTTTGGGAGCTCGGATGCAACAATGGCAGAAAAAAGACAAGCAACGAAGTAAGAATAGAGAAGCGACTTAACGGCTTATATAGGAGGCAGAGAAGAAGATGGATGGTCAAACGAGTTAACCAGCTCCTTGAGTCGTCCACGACTTAGGGATTAGATCGAAGTACACGACCTACGACTTAGGCGTGTACTTCGAGGGGCAAATGTTAACTCCTATGGTCAACAACTCAATAAGAAAATGACTCAAGGTGGGTGGCGACTCAATGGACAAATGACTCAGTGAGTTATCAACCTAACGAGTTAAAAGATGCACGACTCAACAAGTCAAGAGGATGGACGACTTAAGGGACTGACGACTTAACGGTTTAAGGGCTTAACAACCTAAAATGTATAACGGCTTAGCGACTTAGCTGGTGGCATGACCTACCGACTTAAGGAAGCTATGACTTAGAGGCTTAAGAGAATAGACCGACTCAATACCTTAAGGAAGTTGCCGACTCAGAGTACTTCACGACCTACGACTCAAGGTATGGACGACCTAATGGTTTAACGAGTTGAAGGACTTGGTGACTTACGACCTAAGGCATCCACGACTTAAGGTTTCTACGACTTAAGGAAGTCCACGGCTCAAGGACGGGATGACTTAACGATTCAAGAGATGGCACGATTTAAGAAGGAAATGAGTTAACGACCTAAAGCTATCTGCGACTTACGACCTAGCATGTGTCGTGAGCGACTTAAGCAAATGAGGCGCTGCTCCTTACTTAACATAGTGACCTCTTAACTCGTACACGATTCAGGACTTTTGTTATTATCTGAAGGGAACAGGCTTATCAGTTAACTCGTATACGACTCACAACCTAGCTTGAGTCGTCCACGACCTAAAGCTACTGGGTGAAGGTTCAACGCCGCATCAAGAGGACCAGTTGACTCATTTGCGACTTAGATGCTGACTCGTGGGCGACTTAGGACTTGTACAAATGAACTTTTGTGAGACCATGGGGCTGGGCCAGATAAGCCGGCCACGACTTACTTTAGACCGGTCACGACTTACGACCTAAAGGGGGATTTCCCTATAAATACCAACCTACCTCAAGCATGAGGGGGACTTTTTGGCCGACCTCTTTAAGCGCCGATACTCTGCTGAATTCTCGACTCACTCGACACTTCAAGTACGAAAGGCATCTCAACTAACTTCGAGAGGAAATCTAACGCAATCTACATGGATTTAAAGAATTCTTCTGCATCAAAGTTCTAGTTGTTTGTCTCATCAGAATTGTAATTGAAGATTATTGTAAAGTTGTAATCGATTCAGTAATAAAGAGAATTAAAGTGGACGTAGGCTTACCCTAAGCCGAACCACTATAAAAACTGTTGTATTTTCTGCTTTCTCTGTGATTTCTCTACTTGTTTTTAGTTCCCGTGTTCACGGGTGGTGCTTTCGCTCAACTTCAATCTACACCGGGGTGTTAGCGTCTGATTTTTACGTTAACAATAATCGACAAGGGAATCCAGAGTTCATGAAACTAGGAATCAGAAATCCAATAAAGAAATTAGAAATGGGAAATCTTTGAATCATCATAAAAACTCATCCAGGGAATTAGGAACTCATTAAACCAATAAACTAATAAGAAATCATCATGAAAATTCAATGGGAAGAAACTCAATATCTGGAATTTATAAACCATCACAAGAGACCAACAGAAAAATTCACAATTCAAAATTCAATTTAAAAGTTATCATGAAAATTAAACAAGGAAATAATGGGTATGAAATCTATAAATCATCATAGAAAGCAACATGGAAATTCAGAGTCCATGAAATCCAGAATGAAATTGCATCAATAGAAATGGTGAAACTCTAGATTCACGAAATCGAAAATTATCTAAAGTCTCATCAGAATCTCATCTGACGAATTAATTATTCAAAACTCCATCAATATAAGTATGAAGCCATGGATATGTCTAATAATAGTATATTTAGTATATTTCAAATAAAAGATAGCTAAGTTTATCTAACCTTAATTCTAAGGCTATTAACAGGAAAGTTTCTTATTAAATAATGTATCTCTCTTAAAGTGCCTATAAGTTAGTAGTATATGTATACACAGATATAATAGACTCTTCTATCTAATCGGTCAATTTATCTCAAAGAACTCAGGAGTGGCTTTCTTAATCTGCTCTTGGAGTGAAGTACTTAATCTTAAAAATTTGTCATCTATTCTATTCCTTCGGTTTGCGTATCAATCTTATTTTTGTTCCCATGTTATGGATTCCTTCTTCCATTTTCTGGTCTTATGCTTTTTTGTGATATGAAAGTTTCTTAATCCTTTGATTTAGGAATAATTTTTCCAATATTGGAAAATCTGTAAATTCATTAGCGTATCCTTTGCCTCTGTGTGTATCCTCTACTAGGATTCCAACTTGGTCTCGGATGATGGACAGATCACTTTCCTTTGGCGTATCTTTTATAACCCTCAATATTCCTCTTCCGTAAGTTGAAAATCAAGTCCATCTAAATCAATCCTAGTGTCATTAGGATATAATTCATCCCAATTAGCTCTAATACTATGTTTGTTTTTAGTTCCAAAAGTTTCTTTATAATAGTTACTTAATAGATCATTTAATTCTTTTTGATCAAAGATCTAAGCATTAATAATTAAAATAGAATTAATTTACCACGTTTTCTATAATTTGCTACTTTATGAAAAGAAAATTAGTATGCATATACGTTAATTATATATAATATATTTTTTAACTTTATGCACATATAGGTAAATATATTCATAATGTATGTATGTATATATAATTAAAATGAACAAAATTGCTATTCATTAATGACTGAAAATATATCCGTATACAATATATAATGTCATCTTAAAACTATTTAAATATGTTAAAGAACATTTTTAATACTATTTTCCTTTTATAACCATAAGTCATAATGATTATTCACTTACATATGTTCGATATATTAATACTTGTATTATTTCCCTTGGTCAGTTTATGATATTTATAATGTTCGTGATATGAATGTGTACCATGAACATTTAACAAATAATATATAATACACTGAAATTAAATTAAACTAAAGTTGGAATATACATATAGATAAATTTAGATCTATACACACACATGCATGCATTCAGTGAGGTTTTAAATGTAACATAAAACACAATTAGATTAACAATAATAATTTTTTCACTAATGACCACTAAATATTATTTCGTGTAGATAATTATTCATGTAAATACAAAATAAGATCTATGAAAAATCAATTAGATGATTTTTTTGAATTTTCCCATTTTACTGCATAGTTAACGCACTTGATCCAACAACATCCACGTAATTTCTACTTGATCCATCATTTTGTTTAATTTTATTTTAAGTAAAACGGTTCTACCTTCTCCCTACTATTTAAAGTCATATTTTCTCATATTCGGTTTAATTCCAATTTCATTTAAAACCTTATTTTTTTGTTTCAATATTGCCAAACACATTTTATGACGCCCCACCTCTATACTCACACTAGCCAAGAACACTACAGAGTAATGCCGTCGACTAGCATGAAGAATAAGGCTATTGAGGAGCGACCATCTATGTAATTGCTTTGTGCGAGTACCGACATGTCATAGTATTACATGCATTTCGTTTCAAGAGGAAATCTGACACATCAATTAAAAACTCAAAACTACTACATAGTGGCTATATGATCTTCGGAAACAAATATAAAATAAGCATAACACAAATCAGTCATAGATATTCATATCACTAAGGCGGAAATAGATATGAATATATCACATAGAAGTGTACATCAAAGTAGTAGTCATACAAGATCCACTACATCACAAAAGAATAAGTCTACATCAAGGAGTCTCTATCTTGAATGTATAAAAGCAAAAACTACTAAGCTAAAGTAGTTAGCCAAAAGTCAGAGGCCATTCCCTGCTAAGAAGTCAAGTGGAAGCGCCTGTAACACCTCGGTCTGACCCGAGTATTATTTAAGAAGAAAAATAATAAACGGATCAGTCTAGCTATAAATATCATATAAGATGAGATAGGATAAGAGATACAACAAAAATATATGATAACAATAATCTCATATTTCGACAAGCATACATTTGATAACAACAAAAATCATAAAATACCTCAAATCTCCTTAAATATCCAAAAATAATATCACATTCTTTATCCTATTCACCAAACCTCAAATATTGACAAAACATATCAATGCCAATCGCAAAAAAATTGGTGAAACACAAATTCCGGAAATCAATAATTAGAAATCCAGAAAACGCAAATGGGGGAAAGCCTATCACAAATCGGATTATGAAAACTCACCAACACGTGTATCACAAACAGATCACTATCTCATGGTCGCTAACCATAAAGCCGATGCAACAACGTAGTACAACGGTATGCCCGAGGAACCTAAAACTCAAATAATCCGAAACAACGACATAGTACAACGGTACGCCCGATGAACCCGAAACTCAAATAATTCGGAACAACGACGTAGTTCAATGGTACTCCCGATGAACCAAACTCCATAATTCGCAAGTCTATAAAAAATGAGGCAAAGCTCAACAGAATAGGGTATAGTCCCCCAGGCGGACAAAGAGACATCGCATATCGCTAGTCTAAATCACAAAATGATCATCATTGATCAATAAGAAGTGTGAATTATACAAAGCTAGTAAATAAATGAGTTTAGCTTCATGTCCCATAACCACAGGCTTAACTTAAATATTTACGAACAAATTGTAGATTTCCACTTGAAAATTGTCACGAGATCTCAATCAAACAAGCCCAAGAATTAACTGACGAAGTAAACGCAAACGTTTCATACCACTTGTTTTGCTAAGTCATTTAATTAGATTTCTTATATGAATGAGGTACTAGTTTGTATATATTAACAGATTAGAAAACGGTTTTAAAAATAAGCATTGTATTAAAAATAGTGTTGAAAAACCTTTGTATTTTCAAGTGACAAATCACAGAAATGATTGTAAAAACAATCTATCACCAAAATCCACGTTCGACGACATGAATTAAGATCATAAAAATCGATATCAAATCCATCAACTGTATATTCCCAAAAATCCATAAATAAAGTCATCAAAGTCGATAATAATCGACAACAACTAACCGGATCAACAAAAATCGATAAAAATTAAAAATCCACTCAAAAACAGCCAAAATTGGCAAAATTGCACGGGACCAGGCGTCTGGTTGGATTGGCCAGACGTCTGACCTAGGGTTCGGGAAACTTAATTCTCTTTTCCCCGTTTTCTTTTTAATTTCAAAAGCCTCCCAAACGTTTGATTGGTTTGGACTAGACGTCTAGTCCAAAGCTCTACCATTTTTTCTTTTTCCATGTCTTTTTTTTTCTTCTGGTGCCCTAACCAAACGTTTGAGTTCTTCAACCAGACATCTGGTTGCCTATACTGGGAAACAATTTTCCTAGGCCATTGATGGCCAAATTGATTCAGAAGCGATCGGACAAGCGACAGGGGCTAAGGAATTATGCCAAGCAACAACCCAGCCTTAAAGGCTCTTCGATACACCCCAAACAACATGTCCAAACATTCAAGATAGGACCTTTAAAGATTTTGACTTCAAAACACCAAAATTGAAAAATTCACCAAAATAATTCAAATCAAAAGCAATTGGACATGAAATAAATTTTAGGAATTCATACCTAACCACAATGAAAGCAATAGACATAGATGTGAGTTCAAGAACTCACATTTAAACTCAAAAACAAGGAATGAGAAGCTCTAAAACAAGCTAAGATTGATTTCTCTTCAACAATACCTCAAGAATCTTCAATCTATTATCAAATGAAATGAATTTCCTAAGTTAGGTTATAGGGAATTCTTAAAATTGAAGAGGGATTGAGATGGAGAGGATGAAGAGGATGCTTACCTAAGCTTCTCTTTGATTTTAGAACTTGAACTTGAACTTCCTAAGAAAACTAGGGCTTAGGAATTTCTAATCTCCCCTTTTTCCCCCATTTTTCCTTTAGCTTGAGTGTTAGGAATTATTATGAGTAGAATGAATGAAAGCTAGAGGAGTTAAGGTATTTGGTAGAAGAGTTTGGGTTCTATTATTGGGTTAGTGGGCTAGAACCAAACCCAAAACCCAAATGAAAATACGAAATCCTAATCAACTCCAAACATATCGATGTTTATACTCAAACAAGTTGTAAACGTCATTTTAAAATTAATGTAAGTGGTCCCCAGTCCAAATCTGACTGTTTACAAAACATCGCGTTTTGAAATTTAATCCAACTAACGATGCTATATTTAAATAAAATATTTAGATATAAAATCGTAAAATAAGTGGGTTGTTACAGACTCCCCTCCTTAAATAAATTGTGTCCTCGCAATTCTTAAGAAGAAAATAAAGAGTAACAACCACAATAAGGCATAACAACACGAACGAAAATTTTGAAGTAAGAAGTTCACCTTAAAGAGCACGAGAGAGTAAGTCTGGATGTGTTCCCTCGATGAATTCTCTAGATTCCCGAGAACAATCCTTAGGATTTGAGGACCATTGAACTTTCACAAGGGGGACATCTTTATTACGAAGAAGTTTAACCTCCGTAGCAATGATGCGAATAGGATGTTGCTCATAAGTCAAATTAGGTGAAACTTCAATTTCTTCAATAACACTGGGCTCAAGAATAGAATCGGAATCCTTAAGGCATTTCCGTAGTTGAGAGACGTGGAATACGTCATGAATAGCAAAAAATTAAGCTGGTAATAAAAGACAATAAGCCACGGAACCAATGTGTTCGGTGATGAGAAATGGGCCAATATATCGAGGTGCTAATTTTTTCGAACAACTGAAATGCACAACACTCTTCATAGGTGAAAACGAATGAATACCAAATCTCCCACAGAAAATTCCAACTTCCTTTTTTAGTTATCGGCATAGGATTTTTGTCTACTTTGAGCTTCTTTCATCCTATGACGAATAAGGTCAATCTTTTTTGTGGTATTGCAAATAAAATCTGGACCTAAAACCAACTTCTCACCGGCTTTAAGCCAACATGAACGAGATCGGCATGGCCTTCCATAGAGTTCCCCGAAAGGTTTATACCAATACTAGATTGGAAGCTATTATTATAAGAAAACTCAACAGCAGAAATATGATCATCCCAACTTCCACCAAAATCAAGAACACATGCATGAAGAAGATCTTCAAGAATTTGATTCACACACTCTATTTGTCCATCGAACTGAGGATGACAAGTGGTGCTAAAATTAAGCTTTGTTCCCAAAGCTTTTTGAAGGGCCTTCCTAAATCCACTTGTAAACAATGGATCATAATCACTAAAAATAGAAGTAGGAACTCCATGCAATTTAACAATTTCTCTAACATAGAGTTTGGCCAAAAGAGGTACATTCCGATTAGACCGAACGGGAATAAAATGGGAGATATTGTAAGTCTATCCACAATCACCCATAAACTGTCATGACCCGAACGAGAACGGGGAAGATAGTCAATAAAGTCCATGGAAATTTGATCCAACTTCCAAACAGGAATGTCTAACGGTAGCAATAACCCACCGGGCCTTTGATGCTCAACCTTAACGAGTTGGCAAGTCATGCAATGCTTAATGAAGTTACCAATATCAGATTTCATTCCATCCCAATAATAAAGTCGTTTCATGTCCGCATACATTTTACTACTACCAGAGTTAATGGTAAATTTAGAACGATGAGAATCCTCAAAAATGTCCTTATAAAGATCACTATTATTTGGCACAATAAATCTACCAAATTTTCGAATGCCCCCATGAGCATCGATTTCAAAGTCTTTCAAACTATCAACATTCGTATCCCTACAACTTTGGCTGAGATGAGCCAATTCGAGATTCATGCTTTTGAGCTTCAAGAATGCGGTCTAAAAGAGATGGATGAGCCTCAAGGCTACATAGAACAAGAGACGAACATGAATTGGATTCACGATCTTGAATCTCACAAGTGGATAAAGTCTCGAGATCATTCCATTCGGATATCATCATGGAAACAACCGCTTGTTGCTTACGATTAAGGGCATCGGCAACACGATTTCCCTTTCCGGGAGTATAAAGAATATTAAGATCATAAGATGCAAGGAATTTGAGCCAACGTTGTGTGACGCAAATTAAGTTACTTTTGAGAAAATAAATACTTCAAAGATTTATGATCGATTTAGAGAACATATTTCTCTCCCAAAAGATAATGACACCAAATTCTAAGGCCGAAAACAATGGCCGCGAGCTCTAAATCATGAGTGGCATATCTAGTCTTGGCGAGCTTTAATTGCCTAGAAGCATAAGCGATAACACAATCCTTTTGCATGAGAAAGGCTCCCAACCCAACACGACTAGCATCGGTATAAACAATAAAGTCTTGGTTCCCTTCAGGAATCACAAGACTAGGAGCAACGGAAAAGGAGTTCTTTTAATTTCTAAAAAGCAGCTTCACATTTATCTGAATGTACTTAACTCCCTTCTTTGTCAAACTAGTAAGAGGCAGGGAAATTTTAGAAAAGCCTTTTATGAAACGATGGTAATAGCCCGCCAATCCAAGAAAGCTGCGAATTTCCATCACACTCTTCGGTCTCTTTCAATTTTGAATCACCTCAATCTTTGAAGGATCTATAGAAATTCTGAATTCAGAAATGATATGTCCTAAAAATTTCATACGAGAGTGCCAAAAGTGGCACTTAGAAAATTTTACTTTCAATTGATTGCTCCTAAGAGTTTCCAACATAATCCGAAGATTTTTTTTCATGCTCTTCCTCAGTTTTAGAATAAACAAGAATATCTTCTATAAAGATGAGAACAAATCGATCGAGGAAGTCTGTGAAAACTTGGTTCATGAGGTCAACGAAATAAGCCGGAGCATTCGTTAACCCAAATGGCATAACAAGCCATTCATAAGATCCATAGCGAGTACGGAACAATGTCAAAGGAATGTTATCCTCTGCAATACAAAGCTGATGAAAATCGATTGCTAAGTCTAACTGTGAAAAGACCCTAGCACCGCTATTTTGATCGAATAGATCATCAATCCGAGGTAAGGGATATTTATTCTTGATGGTGAGATCATTAAGCTGGCGGTAGTCAACGCAAAGCCTAAGTGTACCATCGGATTTCTTCACAAAGATAGCTGAAGCTCCCAAGGAGAGGAAATAGAACGATTAAACTATTTTGCTTCCAATTTGGATAATTGTTTACGCATCTCCTCATTTTCCTTATTGGACATACGATAAGGAGAACGAGTGATAGATAGAGCTTCAGGAATTAAATTAATTTTGAACTCAATTTCTTGCTTAGGGGGTAATCCTAAACCGGACTCAAATATATCAGGAAATTCACGAACAACGTGAATGAGGGAAATAACATCTTCCTCATCATCATCATCGTCATGATGTGGATTTAGAGAATATAAGGATGCCACCGAATTGGAATCAGAATCTTTAAGAACCATAGAAATCTACTTAACAGATTGGGGATGTTGAAGATGGATAGTCCTCTCGAGACGTAGGATGTGGGCTTCGTAATGGCTAAGCCAATCCATTCCCAAAATCATTCTGAAACCTAAGTAACGCATAACATGCAAATCGGCTCAGAAAGCATAATCACATAAAATAATCTCGACATCTTTACAAAATAAACCGAGTGTTGCAGATCCACCAACCGGATTCGCAATTCTCAATGAAGTCATCAAGCTCATAACATTTAGAGACAAAGCATCAACAAGTTCTTTTGATATAAAAGAGTGAGATGCACCCGCATCAAAAAGAACTCGAATAGGAAGATCACGAAATATAATAATGCCATCAAGGATAGTTTGAGAAATACCTTGACCAAGAGAAGTGTTACTATGAGCTTGCACAACATTTAGCTTTCCCTGTTTCTTGCCTTGAAGTCTGGGACATGAAGATAAAAGATGACCCGAACTTTTGCAATATCGACAAAAAAGGTGTTTCGGACACCCATTTGTATATCTTCGAACCACAATTGTAGCATTACCCACGACTAGAGGTAGGAGTCTTTACTACCAAAGTTGCTTGCTTTCCTTTTTTTATGGATTAGGGCCTTTGAATTTAATAGGCCTCTTCTTGTTATTGTTGAAGTTCTGTTTGGCACTCATAACTTCAACATCACTTCATTTATCGGCATCTTCAAGTCGAAGAGCGATATCTACAAGTTGATTGAAAGAAAGTTCTAGTTTCAAAAGTAAAGCCTTTTTGAGGTTCTTATTCAACCCATAGACAAAACTCTGATTTTTCTTCAACGGGGTATTAATATACTCAACCCCATATTTAGAGAGAGATTCAAAAGATGCTACGCAATCCATCACAGAAGATTCACCTTGAACAAGGTCAACAAAGCGTCGAGCTAAAGTTACCTTTTCAGCTTCCGGCACAAACTTCAACTAAAAACTTCTCAGAATTGCTCCCAAGTAAGATCCACTTCAAAAAATGTCAAAATCAAAAGCTCATACCAATCTAATGCTCTCTCCTGCGGCATGCTAGAAGCCACTTGGACTCGATCTAGATCCAGAAGATTCATGCGAGCAAAGATGTGATCGCTTGTTCTAAGGCAAGCTTGGACTTCTATAACACTTTTAGAACCCATAAATGGCCTTCCACCTAAATTGGTATAATCACTACACAAGCATGAAAACCCGGCTTTAGGATGAGTAGGCTCAGGAATGGGACCGACATCTTGGGCATTCTTTACAAGATCCTAAAGCTGTTTGGGCAGACATGAATACACCATCCTAAGAAGTAGCACTGGATTGACCAGCGCTGGGACGGCCAGGTTTAACCATTTCTCTTCTTTAAGAAAGAAAGAAAGAAGAGGAAAAAAGTTATTTCAAAAATGAATATCAATCAAACTTGATTGATAAAACAAGGCATCATAAAGGAAAATAGGATAGAATGGGTCTTAAGACTCGAATTAAGTCCTAAGGCACGATTCCTAAGAGAGACTTAAGACAATGATCCTTACTAGATTATACTACATTGTTTCGAAGTTTGGCTCTGATACCAAGCTGTAACGCCCCACCTCTATACCCACACAAGCCAAGAACACTGTAGAGTAATGCCATTGACTAGCTCGAAGAATAGGCTGTTGAGGAGCGACCATCTGTGTAATTTCTTTGTGCGAGTACTGATATGTCAAATAGTTTTACATGCATTTCGTTTTAAGAAAAAATTTGACACATAAATTACAAGCTCAAAACTACTACACATTGGCTATGTGATCTTCGGAAACAAATATAAAATAGGCATAACAAAAATCAGTCATAGATATTCATATCACTAATGCGGAAACAGATATGAATATATCACATAGAAGTGTACATCAAAGTAGTGGTCATACAAGATCCACTACATTACAAAAGAATAAGTATACATCAAGGAGTCTCTATCTCGAACGTATAAAAGCAAAAACTACTAAGCTAAAATAGTTAGCCAAAAGTCAGAAGCTAGTCCCTACTAAGAAGTCAAGTGGAAGCACCTATAACACCTCGGTCTGACCCGGTTATTATTTAAGAAGAAAAATAATAAACGGATCAGTCTAGCTATAAATATCATATAAGATGAGATAGGATAAAAGATACAACAGAAATATATGATAATAATAATGTCATACTTCGACAAGCATACATTTGATAACAACAAAAGTCATACAATATCTCAAATCTCCTCAAATATCCAAAAGAATATCACATTCTTTAGCTTATTCCCTAAACTTCAAGTATTGACAAAACATATCAATGCCAATCGCAAAAAAATTAGTGAAACGCAAATTCCAGAATTCAATAATTAGAAATCCAGAAAACACAAAGAGAGGAAAGCCTATCACAAACGGGAGCATAAAAACTCACCAACATGTGTATCACAAACGGGTCACTATCCTATGGTCGCTAACCATAGAGTCGGTGCAATGATGAAGTACAACGGTACGCCTGAGGAACCAAAAACTCAAATAATCCGGAATAACGGCGTAGTACAACGGTACGCCCGATGAACCCGAAACTCAAATAATTCAAATAAAGACGTAATACAATGGTACGCCCGATGAACCGAACTTCATAAAACCAATAGGTCACTAGCATATAAAAAATTAGACGAAGCTCAACAGAACAGGGTACAGTCCCCCACACGGACAAAGAGACATCGCATATCGCTAGTCTAAATCACAAAATGATCATCATTGATCAATAAGAAGTGTGAATTACACTAAGCTAGTAAATAAATGAGTTTAGCATCATGTTACATAACCACTGGCTTAACTTAAATATTTACAAACAAATTGTAGATTTCCACTCGAAAATTGTCATGAGATTTCAATCGAACAAGTTCAAGAATTAACCGACGAAGTAAACACAAGCATTTCATACCACTTGTTTTGCTAAGTCGTTTAATTAGATTTCTCATAGAAATGACGCAAAGGTTTGTATATACTAATAGATTAGAAAACAGTTTTAAAAATAGTGTTGAAATCGTTTTTGTGAAAGAGTTTTTAGTATTTACTACTAGTATAAAAACCTTTGTATTTTAAAGTGACAAATCACAGAAATGATTGTAAAAACAATCTATCATCAAAATCCACATTCGACGACGTGAATTATGACCACAAAAATCGACATCAAATCTATCAAATGGATATTCCCAAAAATACATAAATGAAGTCATCAAAATCATAATAATTGATAACAACTATAGGATCAACAAAAATCAATAAAAATTGAAAATCCTCTCAAAACAGCCAAAATAGGCAAAGTTGCACAGGACCAGATGTCTGGTTGGATTAGCTAAACTTCTGACCTGGGGTTCGAGAAATTTATTTTTCTTTTCCTCATTTTCTTTTTAATTTCAAAAGCCTCCCAAACGTTTGGTTGGTTTGGACCAGATGTCTAGTCCAAGGCTCTGCTAATTTTTTCTTCCGCCATATCTTTTTTTCTTCTGGTGCCATAACCAGACGTCCAAGTTCTTTAACCAGATGTCTGGTTGCCTGCACTGGGCAACAGTTTGCCTAGGCAACTGATGGCCAAATCGATTCGAAAGCGATCGAATGAGCGACGGAGGATAGAAAATTATACCAAGCAACAACCAGCCTTATAGGCTCTTCGATACACCCCAAACAACATGTCCAAACATCCAAGATAGGATCTTTAAAGATTTTGACTTCAAAACATCAAAATTGAAAAATTCACCAAATCAATTCAAATCAAAAGAAATTGGACATAAAATAGATGTTAGGAATTCATACATAACCACAATGAAAGCTATAGACATAGATGTGAGTTCAAGAACTCACCGTTAAACTCGAAAACAAGAAATGAGAAGCTCTAAAACAAGCTAAGATTAATTTCTCTTCAACAACACCTCAAGAATCTTCAATCTATTGTCAAATGAAATGAATTTCCAAAGTTAGGTTATAGGGAATTCTGAAAGTGGGAGTGAGATGGAGAAGATGAAGAGGATGCTTACCTAGGCTTCTTTTTGATTTTAAAAGTAGAATTTGAATTTCCTAAGAAAAATTGGGCTTAAGAATTTCTAGTCTCCCATATTTCCCCTATTTTTCCTTTAGCTTGAGTATTAAGAATTATTATGAGTGGAGTAAATGAAAGGGGGAGGAGTTAGGGTATTTGGTGGAAGAGTTTGTGTTCTATTATTGGGTTAGTGGGCTAGAACCAAACCCAAAACCCAAATGAAAAAACCAAAAACCTAATCAACTCCAAACATATCGACGTTTATACTCAAACAAGTTGTAAACATCGTTTTAAAATCAATGGAAGTGGTCTTGAGTTCAAATTTGTTGTTTACAAAAAGTCACATTTTGGAATTTAATCCAACTAATGATGCTATATTTAAATAAAATATTTAAGTATAAAATTATGAAATATGCGGGTTGTTACACATTTATTTCCAATTTTTAAAGTATGTTCTTATTTCTCTTAATCTGGAAACCAACGTTATTGCTGGATTAATAAAAACATATTTATCCATAAAATTCCACTATAAGAATACGAGATCTTCAAAATTATTTTATTTGAACCGATTTTTCAAACTTAAACGGTTTATTTTTAGGAAGTTGATCGTGAGACTTTAATAAAATGGGATAATGATCGAAAATGAGGCTGGCAAGATCATACATTTTGGATAGTGCAAACTTCTCTTGGTAATTGTCGAAGATAAATAATTTATCAAAAGTCATCAAATGATCATCTCTACCGTTCGAACAGGTGAATGTCTTACCCTGGAGAAGTCGTTCGATATGGTTGTTGAGGTTAATAAAATCATATGATTCTTTCATATCGCTATAATCACTCTCTCGAGATGAGCGCTCACGAATGTGTCTAGTTACATTGAATCCCCTCCTGTAACCCAAGGACCAAAGGAGAGTAGTCTAAAGTCGATGCCCTCAGACCAAAGTACACATCTAAGAATTTAATTATTGGGCGTCCATGCACACATGCGCATACACACGCGTGCGTACGAGCATGTGCATACACAAATACACATACATTAGTGATATTTGTAATTAAGTTGTTTAGTTGTCATATAGAGTTACGTGGTGTGAATGATTTATAGGGACTGACTAAAAAAGCTTATATTTGTCATCTTGTCAATCGTTATAACTCCCCCAGAGCTACCAATAGCTTAGAGGAAAGCGCATTAAGTGAACATGTTACCCTCGGTTGATCTATAAAAACTTGGATAAGGATATTCTAGTTTAGTTTCTTTTAATAGTGCAATATCTACTGACTTATCTTTTAGAAGTATTCTTATTCTAGAAAACTTTAGAGATGTACATAAACCTCTAATGTGTCAACTCAAGACTTTCATCTGCACATGGGTTTATTAAAAATGTCATTTTTATCTACCATGGTAGATAATATGGTAAAGTTGGACCAAACAACTATCGACGGGATATTCGGATCCATTTGCAAAGTATCAAAGTCTCGCTCACTCACATAATCAAAGCAGTATGAAATATCCCTCCCGCTTCTTCAAATTTGTCTTCCGCTTCTTTAAATTAGTCTTTCTCTTCTTCAAATTAGAACTTTCCACTATCAGCCTATCATTTCTCCAACAATTTTGCATAGCCGCTCCGATCAATTCCTCTTGGGTCATAATAAAAAATAATATTAGAGCAACCCACCTAGTCTTGGCTCTTGAGCGACACCTTTTATTTTGCACTCCAGAATTCAAGGATTGTTTGAATTGGTTGCTCCGCTTTTGTTGCCTACTGCTGAGTGTTGAAGAGAGATATGCACTTTCAATCGTTTTTGTTTCTTGAGAATATGATATGCTTACATTTTTATTCCAGATATATTTTTTGATTTTTTGATGCTTGAGCTGAGATGAAATAAGCTACTGCTTTAGAGTAGGTTATTTAGACAAATTATGTATTGTGTGCACAAATATTATTTCACTTCATATTTAGACAAAGTTTTTTAGGAATTGATAACATCAAATTGGATGTTAATTTCACTTTAGAATGAATCGACAACGTTTAATTAAAAATTAAATGACTTGGCTGTAAATAAGTGAACGATTAGAGATTATTGGACTAAAACAAAAGTTATATCTTATTAGATGGTTGATGAAAACAATAATTTAGATGCTGACGTAATTTTTAAGTATCTTATTGGATAGTTGATACGATGCAAAGGGAAATGGAGGGAAAAAATGATGTGATTTAGAAAATTTTCATTCGAGAGAAGTTTTTTCAAATTGAAATTGATTAAAAATTATCTTCGAATGACAATTTCATAAGGACAGTTGAATGGAGCTGCGATTACCTCAATTAATCATGTTTTTAGAGAAACTTGATTATAAAATTTTAGTCAAAAAATTCGCTACAAAAACCCATGAAGAAACATTTTCCTTTAAATTATTGGTGGACAGTTGTCCATTATTTATATGAAACGTCAATCTTTGACTTTATATTTCTTTTAAATTTAGTATTGTGCCCTACTTGATGTTGTAAATTTTGTATGAAATGTTAATATTTTGTTATGTTGTTTATATGTGACTTTGTGCTTGCAACCTTTCTTAAAAAAAAGTGACATGTTATATATCATCATGTCAATAGACAACAAAAATCAGATTGCTTGGCAACCAATTACTAACAAATAACTGGATCTACTTCTTGATTTGTATTTAACGTTTTTCTACTCCTCCCTAAACCACACAAGGTCAAACTTGAGTGTTTCTGGTTGTGGGGAGCGGTTTGCAAACTCGAGTACTTCCAGTCGTGGGAAGCGGTTTGGGTATGATGACTTCTTGTGTGCTCCATTGGGCTCTTCTCGACAACTTCATTTTCGCCAATCAAGCACATGGGTATATACAGTAAGGATGGACCAAACAACTAACGACAGTTCAAGGACATTCGGATCCAGTTGCAAGGTCTCACTCGCTCACAAAATCAGCGACCGAAGCACAAACCAAGTTTACCACCCTTTCCTTATCAAAACGTCGTGCTTTGTTGGGGGTTAAACTGCTTCGCATTCCATTTCAGTTGACTATCAAAAATATCCACATTGACCATCGTTACAACATCGAAAAATGGCCAACAATGTCTCCATCTACTATAGGAGTTCACTTGCACACGAATTTGAGTCTGTAGTTCACTTGCACACGAATTTGAGTCTGTAGTTCGAGAAAACTTTAGGCAAACATTGAAACAGTTATCGGGTTTTGTTTCTGTATGTAGGAACCGATGCACATACTTTGTTTTAGATATGGGAGCGATTGTTCGACAAGGCCATACTTGAAGTCAATGTTTTAGATTCCTGGGCAACACATTGATGCTGCTTATGATCGAATCTACGGTAATACAAGCAGTGAATCAGATCATGGTACACAGAGGCTCGTTGAATGACAGAGCCGCATGGTAAACATATGCCACATCTAGTGTTTCAGCGCTGAATTCAGGAAGTGTGACACCTTAAATCGGCTTTGGATTGCTGGAAACTTATGTTTTGGCCTATTTCAGATCTCAGAGCTTCGAGGTATTTGTAACTGTAAGAGGAGATGAGCTAAACGAGTAAAGTGGAAGATCATTAGTGGATAAATGGTTGGAAAATTTAGAACGATTTGGAGGAAGATTGAGGCAGCTGGAGGTGATAGGGTTGGAAGAAAAAAATTGCAGGCGCCATGATTAATTTTCATTGTTAAGTGCTGGAGGAAGATTGCAACGGTTATTTCCTGATACTATTAGAATAACCATTAAATGCCTAATAAATATACGAGGCAGCATAACAAAGGTGGATGCCAAGAGGCATTGTCAATTGTGTGTTTCCATGATTTCTTTCACCCTTGACTGGTGGTGGTTAATAAATCCTGGTTCAAACGGCATTAGCAACTAAATAATAAGTGGCAAAATATGAATAGTAATTACATTATTTTAAATGATTATTACATTTACAATTTTACACATAATTCACAACCTCAATTGACAATGTAAACAAAAAAAGCATAAAATGTAGCATAATCATGTTCATTCTTTTGTGTACAAGCCCATCCTCAGTTCACGGTTAATGTTTGCTTGTTTTGAAATGTAAACTGTCATTTTATTCTAGCGCTAATTAAGGGGCTTTACACCGAAGGTTCTTGTTTTTTATGTTGTTGTAAGAAAATTCCATATGATAATGAGTATGTAAATTAAGTCTTTATTTTTTCTAAATCAGAAAACGCAAACTATCTTGCACTTTTCTTATAAAAAGTGCAAGTTAATTTGCTCTTTTTAAAAATTTAATTCAGAATGAAAAAGCACAAACTAGCTTGTGCTTTTCTGATAAAAAGTGCAAGTTAACTAACGCTTTTCAAAAATTTTAAAATTTTCGAAAATTTAAAAATCAAAAAACACAAACTAGCTTGAACTAGCATTTTTAAAAAAATTCAAACATTTCAAAAAAAATTCATAATAAAAACGCAAACTAGTTTGCGCTTTCCTGATAGAAAGCCGTCTTAACTTGCGATTTTCAAAAATTTTAAAATTTTCAAAATTTAGAAGAAGAAAAAATCAAAGTCTAAAATTTGCAAGTTGGCTTGCATTTTCTGTCAGAAAAACGCAAAACACCTTGCGTTTTCTATTTTTTCAGAAAATAAAGACTAAATTTACATATTTATATCTACAAAGACTTTTCTTCTAACAACGTCAAAAATCGAGACCCGTAACTCGTTTCTTGGCTAATTAATGTAGCACTGACTAAAATAGAGCCGTTGTAACCTCCGCCAACGTTTCAAACAAATCCATCATTTAAGTCCCAACGGCTAGTTTCCATCTTTTCCTCCCATTAAAAACAAACAAATCTTCTTCTTCCCCCTCACAAAAATCTCATTCCTCCCCCCACTCTAGCATCTTTCATTTCAGAAAACAAAAATCCAAGATGAACAACCTAATGACGAAATCGTTCCTAAGTTACCAAGACCTGAAAAAAGAAGCCCTAAAAGACCTGGAAGCAAACGCCTCCACAGACCCAACCTTCTCCCTCTCCTCCTCCATGGAACTCGCTTCCAAATCCCTCCACCCCTTCCTCGAAGAGGCCGACTCCGTCCAAGAAGAGATGACCGCCATCAAATCCCTCTTGACGGACCTCCAAACCTCAAACGAAGCCTCCAAATCCCTCTCCAACCCCGAATCCCTATCCAAAACCCGAACCCACATCAACTCCACCATCAACCAGGTCCTCAAAAAGGCCAAAACGATCAAGTCCCAACTCGAGTCCATGGACAATGCAAACTCCTTCAACCGTCTCTTACCGGGTTTTGGGCCCGGATCCCCCATAGACCGCACCCGAACCTCGGTCACGAATGGCCTTCGCAAAAAGCTCAAAGAGCTGATGATGGAGTTCCAAGACCTGCGCCAGAGGATGATGTCCGAGTACAAAGAGACGGTGGAAAGAAGATACTATACTGTCACAGGCAAAGTGCCTAATGAAGAGGTGATAGAAAGGATAATAGCAGATGGGAAAAACGCTGTTTACATGAAGAGCGAGGTGGTGCATGAAATACAGGATAGATATGATGCAGCAAAGGAGATAGAGAAGAGCTTGCTGGAGCTGCACCAGGTGTTTCTCGACATGGCGGTAATGGTGGAGGTGCAGGGGGAGAAGATGGATGATATTGAACATCATGTGGTCAATGCTGGGCATTATGTTAGGAATGGAGCGAAGGAGTTGAGTGTCGCGAAAGAATACCAGAGAGGGAGCAGGAAATGGGTTTGTATCGGGGTTGTTGTGCTGTTGATTTTGATATTGGTGGTGGTTGTTCCTATTGTTAGCAGTTTTAGGAGGTCTTAAGAGGGTTTGGCTTCTCTGGAGCCTGATCGTTAAGGAGTTTATATGTTTGTTTGAGTTTTAAGTACGTGAATGCTTTTGATTTGTACTGGGTTTGTATCATTTACATGTTCCTTTCTGTGAATAGTTTGATGATGGGTTTATGATATTGATTTTGTTTAGTGAGTGCGTTTGAGGTTTTATATTTCTTTCCGTGAGTAGCTTTAGCAAAAAACACAAAGATGACAAAAAAAAAGTAGCCAACATGATACATTGTCTTCCCAAATTGAGACACACAGGGTCCTCTGTGTTTATTCAGCTATACAAAACCCAGTAACGTCTTATATTTATGCTTTTGATCGTCATCACAGCAGACATATGGCTGCTGTTAGCTAAAAAAGGAATCAAAAAATTATTTGGCTTCAAGTAAGGTCGATAACTTTTGACATTTTCCACTAAAATACTCTTCATTGGCTGTCTAGTGTCAATGTGTGCAGTGGTGAAACCCCTTACAGCTATAGGAGGTTAGCTGTAGCTCAATTGCTCTGTCCCTCTTTACTCTCTTCACTCTGTGTCCATGTATCCAGTTGAAACTCAATCATACACCATCTGATTTAATTACTCTGTCCCACCATACTATTAAACCAGTAAGATATGATACAAAAATTAATGACCGTTGAAGTTGGCACATGAAGACATGAAAATGAGGACAGAGGAATTGGATCCGGTTAGGTTAGCCAACCCCAACTTATTTTAGCAAGTATTGACATACTCTTTTTATAAGATGGTCTTATTGTTCTAAGGATGTATAATAACACATTTTTGTCTTCTAAACTTTCTATGGGGTTACGAGGTAAGTTTTTGTTACATAACAAGAGTAATAAGCATATGCTGATATTGATATGTGATACATGTTATATTGTAGTAACGATATTCAGGGCCGGTTCAAATACACAGATTGTCCTAGATAGCTGAGAATTTTTTTGAAAGGTAGCATTTTATTTAAGAACTGAACCTATAATCGTAGTATCGCGAAGCTTGCATACTACCACCACACCAACACCGTTTTTGAAATATAAATACAATAATGTAATTGAAACATTAAACTGTTTTAACCTTCTGTTTTTCGAACTTTGTTGTCCCCACCCAGGGGGTTGGCCTAAGCGGCCGCCTGGCTAGTATATCCCTGAAATCAGGCCTGCTGATATTGATATGTGATGCATATTATATTGTAGTACTGATATTGAACTGTGATACCTATTATATTGTAGTATTGTACTAGCAAATAGATAAATTATTATGGATTTCATACAAAATAACAATTATACAAGTGAGTCCAATTCTTTGGTCCCCAAATTACATGTCTCGCATGATAAGTAAATTACATCCACTCATTTATCAAATTATCTTTTAGGCTGAAATTAAAGGATTTGTAATTATCTTTTAGGCTGAAATTAATTTTATATATTCATGCATCATAATCGCTACATCTTATTTTGAATTTTGGTCAAACAGTCAGATTCAATATGTTAAAAGAAAAATCGGTCAAATTGGCACGTTTTTCAAGATTTGATTGGCTTGGTATCAATCCAACTCTCTATTAATGGATCGATACCTATCGATATTTTGACCAAATCTTCATTTCTTTCTTCAAATTTGCTTGAGTCTTCATGCTTGGATTTTAGCAGGAAAGTCATAATTTTAATGGATCGGTGCTATTAAATCAACTTTTGGCCAACATCAAAATGCTTTAAAGAAATACAATTCAAAGAAAATTTCAAATATATCCATAGTTAAAATAATATAAATTTGAAATGTCCAAAATGTTCAACGTTCAAATCATTATTCTTTCAATGCGATTGAAATGAAGTTCATGAACATATGGATTATTCATTGTTCAATAGTCAATATGCTAGAAACACAAGTCAACCGCTTTGATCTAGTTTAAAGATCGTGGATGAAGTCAATGTACAAATTCTTATTTCTAAGGGTCTTTATGTTCAAAAGTTCAAGTTGTCTTAGGTCTCAAGCTCTCAAGAGTAGCTTAGAATTATCAATCCCTAAATAATGATTTGAGCTAAGAAAAAAAAAAGATGAGCTTCTTCTTAGGTTGGGGTAAGTCATAGGATGGAGAATAGTATAGCCTGCTTGGATTGGTTGATCGCAGTTGATGCGGATTAATGGCTTGACCAGATGGATGGTCTTGATAGTGCCATTTGTCATCGTCTCTGTACTTGCTAACCCGCTTTTGAACCAAACAAATTTCAACTGTACTTAGAAGATTAAAATGAACGTGAAACGACTTGAAGTCTTAGGCGCACGTTTAGATAAAGCAAAGGAGTGGCTAAAAGAAAATTCATCCAAAAATATGCTAAGGAAACAAGTCAGCGTCGACATGTTTTTGCTCCACAATCGTCCACTCCAAGTTCACACGAGTTATTATCTGCCCCTTCCACGTGTGTCCAAGAGATTTCCAAGGATTTTGAATGACCTATTCCAAGGGTTGGAGAGTTAACAGCTAAAACAGTAGAGTAAACCAAGTAATGAAGGAATGATCATCAGAATCAACCAATGGTCGATGGAAACAACATAGAACACCTCAAAACAAAGTAAGAAGAAGATTGCAAAAGAGTTTGATGAGAATCAAACTAAGCAAACATATCAGCACCAACGTGAACAAGTCGTGTAACACCCTATATTTTTATAACATTATTTAGGATATTTAATTATCTAAATTAAATAAAATAATATGATGATTAATAGATTGAGATTTGATTATAATAAAGGGTAACCATACCATGTTAATATGTAAATCAAAATGAGAAAACATAAATACAAGTGTTAGGAAACAAGGGAGGGCAAAATGGCAAATAGAAGGGACTTATACCCTAAACCCTCAGGAATTGAAAACACACATTCATTTCATTTTTGACAAACAAAATACTTCAAGGACGACCGCCATTTTTAATCTCAAGGGTAGATAAAGCTAGGATTTTCAAGAGGAAGAAGTTAATCAACCTATTCAACATCAAATCTCACATCTTTTAATCACAAAGCTAAGGTGAATGATCACTGTATCCCTCTTTTCTAATGGTTTTCGGTTTTAAGTTAAATCCAAAATGATTTTTCATGATAATGCCATGTTTTGAATGATCAAAGGTTTATATATGCTTGTTTATGACTTATGCATGTTCATATTAGATTTTATGAGATGTTTAATATGAAAACCCTATTAAATGACATTCAAGTGCCTTAAAAATGTAAACGTGGATCAAAAATGATATTTTAGAGATGGGTTTCAATTTTCATATTTTTCTAAATTAATGTGGATTTTATATTAATTTTCTAGTGAAGAAAATGATTTATTTGGTTATAAATTATTTACGGCTAAATGAATAATTATTTTGGTTTGAAATTTTTGTATGTTAGAAAAAATACATAATTTGCTTTTTTGGAATTTTTCTAGATTTTTCTTAAGAGTTTTGATGAATATAAAAAATTATTTAAGGTATGAGACTTAAATGTGTTATATATTTAATTAAGAAAAGGGGCATTTTGTAAAATAAAATCATTCTTCATTTCTGAAATTATTGGCAGCACTTTTCTGAAAAGAATTTAGCAACTAATGGAAATTTGACAAACGAAGGCAGGTTAGTTGAAAAGTTTTCTCTTTTAAGTTAAAAACAAAAATAACATGATTTTAGCATTTTCCGCCACTTTCGATATAAGGTTTTCCGACCTACACCTTTCGACACCAATGGTTTTGAAAACAAAGCGCATGGTATCAAGCTGCTTGGTAAGTAGCGTTTTGGACAAAGGTGAAGGGGTACTTGATCGAAACCATAGGTCCCAAAGGGGTTGGAGTATGTTTGTTTTAAAACCAACGGTAGCACCTGCTTTGCTTTCGAACGAGATAGGTTTTGACTCAATTGCTTTCGACTGGGTCAAATGTTTTCAAAGGAATGGTTTTGAATTGCTTGCAATCTTTTGTTCTAAGTAAAGCTTTCGAAGGGATCGATACCCCTAGCTGTCGCCTTTCTACCTTTCAAAGTCAATGTTTTCGAAAGGTGTACTTTACTTTTAATAATTAGCCATTTCCCTTCATGCTTTTGAAGGGATGGTTTCGACACCAATGATTCTTTACTTAGGAATAGGTTTCGAAAGTAAGGTTTCAATTAGATGTTTTATTTGACCTTTTTGTTTTGTATGAAGTATAACCCAAAGGTTTCGAAAGAGATGACTTATATGGTTTTGAAAGGTCTTTTTCCACATGTTTTAAATTAAACCCAAAGAGCTTTTGAAAAGTTTAAGTTTCTAAAGGTCAATGCTTTCGAAAGGTGTATAAAATGGTTTCAAAAGGGGTGGTTCCCCAAAAGATTTCAAAGAAGTTGAAAGGTGGTATTTTCCGATGGTTTTGGAAGGGTTGAAATGAAAGGTTCCCAAGGTTTTCTAATGCAATGTTTTGAAGTGTTTTAAGATATGATGTCTAAGATTTTATTGCTTTCAAAAGGAAGAATTTCATAAGTTTTGTAAGGTTTTATGTATGGTTTCGAAAGGGAAGCTTTGGCCTTTCGGCCTAGATAAAGAGAGGGGTTTTTACTTGGTTTCAAAAGAGTTGCTTTCAAAGGTTTAGAAAGGGTATTTTCAATGGGATCGAAAGGGGTACTTTTAAGTGCTTAATTGTTTTCATCTACTTGGGTTTGTGAAAAGTATGTATATGTATAACATGGTAAGGTGATTTTGAGTAAAGCATGGATATTAAATATTTTCCTTGTGTGAATTTGATTTAAAGGCTTTAAATCATTTTGAATAGGTTTTCAAGGAAAATCATGGGAAGAAATCCCCAAGTGAAATGACTCGGGTATTACATACCAGTTGGAACTGGTATAGGGTCGCGCCCTATACATTAGCTATTGTCCCAGCAAATTATTGTCCAAAATTCCAGTATGTAGGGCTTTGTCACAGGTAAGACTAAAATTATGATTACATATAGAAGGGAATATATGTTTGTACACAGATAGATAATTGGTAAGCCCGCAAAACCATTAGGATCAAGTGACTTGGAAGATGATTATGTTAGAGACAGACCGTCCAAAAGAGAAGTATTTAACAGATAGTTAAGGACAGACCGTCCTGAAAGAAGTGTCTAACTGTTATTAAATTAATTACGTTTATATTGTCTGGTAGGCTCTAGTCGGTCAAAGGTTAAAAGTTAGCAAAACAAAACTTATGAGTTTGAATAGATAGTTCATTTATTACCTGATATTTATGTATATTTACATATTGATACTTTATAGTATTTAATCAGTTTTGGTTGCAGGAAAAGGTTTTGCAAAAGATATGTTTTAAAAGAATGTTAGTGAAGGAAAACTCGTTCCGCTAAGTGGCATGGTCTCACTTAACATTAATTAACGGGGATGATTAGTATTATTCGCACCAGCCTTTATGTTTGATTCAATGTTTATGTTTTCCTTTTAAAATCTTGAATGCCCAAAATTGATTTGAGTAGGCAGAGGGATTAGGTTTTTCAGGTTTTTGGTAGGATGACGAATAAGGCTACTAGAGGCAAGCAGGAGGCTAACGAATAGCTATTTAGGATTTGCAATTCTTTGTTTAGTTGTTGTTATTTCCGTTGTGAATGTACTAAGACAATTATGACTATATGACTCTGATCATCCAAGAGGGTAACTTTATATACCACTCTTGGCGTATTTTGTAACAAGTATATTTTGTCATTGCCTGGAAACGTATTGGGATTGTGTAAAATGAATATGGAAAATCTGTTTTGAATTTAATGAAGAAAATTCTATTTTAAAATCTGTGATTTGTTTCATATTCAAGTGCTTATGATATTATAGACAACATTAACATAGTCGTATTTAGTCGCTGGAAGCTAATACTATAGATGACTACAGCATCTGTAGTGCTTAGTTTTGGGCCTCTAGATAGGAGATGTTACAGCTTGGTATCAGAGCATGGTTTATAAAATACTTTAACTAAAAATGATTTTTGAAACATAATCCTTAGGAATTAGAGTTAAGATCAGGGTATGGGATAACGCTATAGTAATGTACTTGTATTTGCTATATATAAGTATATGCTATATCTCTAGAATCCTATCTTTGTTAGGCTATTCATATGTATCTCACGAGGTTTAAATATAGATATGGATTGAAGAAGAGGCAGAGTTAATCTCGGAGGAGAGCACCATATAAATGGAAATGCCCGACCAAATGCTAGAAGAGGTCTAGGTTCGGCTCAAGCTGAAAATGTGGGTGTTGGGGTTCCCCAAGTCGATATAGGAGCCATGTATCACTTTTTTATAAACATGATGCAAGATGGAATTGCAACTGAGTTGTTGGAGGGAATGCTGTTGGAGGAGGAGTTCAGGAAGCTCTGATAGTCAACCACTATGCTAACTGGAGCAGAGACTATACTAAGCTTGGAGAAAAGTCGTTCATTGGAACTAAGGATGCAATTGAAGTAGAAAACTAGCTGTTATATTATGAAAGGATTTTCACCGACTTAGGACTCAATGATGAGCAGAAAATGAGACTTGCTTCAAGACAGCTTCAGGGAGCTGCTCTATATTGGTGGAATAATGTTACTACTGTAGTAGATGAGGAGACAATGACTTGGGTGGAGTTTAAGAGGAGGTTTCAAGAGAGGTTTATGTCGGTAATGGCTCAGTCTGTATTAATTAGGAATTTTGCTGAACTGGAACAAGGGGAGATGCTGTTCGAGAATATGTTAGAAGATTTGAAGAGTTAGCCCGACATAGATATACCACTGTTGATACAGTGATGAAAAGAAATAAAAAGTTTATTAGGGGTTTGAAACCGGAGTTGGTAAGAGCTACCTTACCGCACATAAGGGATCCATGTGACGTAGTTGTAGAAATGGCGCTAAAGCAGGAAGAGACATTAGTTTGTTTGGAAAAGAAGAAAGAGAAGGAGGTTTAGAGTGGACAAGGCGAGAAAAGAAATTTTTTTCATAAGAAGAATGCTCAGAAAGGAGGAGTAGCAATGAAGGGAAAGTCCGAGTTGGTCTGTTATAATTGCGATAAGAAAGGACATTATGCTCACGAGTGTCGTACTGGAAAAGGAAAAGGAAAAGGAAAGGAGGCTGTTGGAAAGAAGAATGTCATATGTTTTAATTGTGATTAGATCGGCCATTACAAGAACCAATGCAAGGAGCCCGCGAGAGATGGAAAGGGCCAAGTGCATGCACTGGAACCCGCAGCTTTAAGGCCAGTGGTGCAGGAGAAGGGAAAGGCTGTTCTAGGAGGATCGCTACAGATTCACAGTATGTTTGTTAACGTTCTATTTGATACCGGAGCATCACATTCTTTTATTTCTCAATGTTTGATATATAGGCTTGATCTAAAACCCTCATATTTAGTTACTTCCTTAAGGTTTGCAAATTCGATAGGAGGGTATGCGACACTTGGGATGAGGTGTGACCATTTAGAATTTTATTTGCTAGGTCATAGTTTTGTTTGTTGTTGCATGTGTTTGACTTTGTGGGTGAAACACTCCACACCCCTTAATATACCCAAAAAGGCACACTAAAGGATATAGTGCGTTATAGGTATAGCTAAAACATTACATAGACTAAGATTCACAAGACAAATAAGTAAAAATAGCAGAAACATTTATATGGTAACTTATTATTCAAAATAAAACTTCATAAATAAGTCTGAAAAACATCACATGTCTCAATTACCAAATACACATGTCTTATGAAAAATACCTCTTAGTCTCATAAAATCAGTGTACAATAAAACAATCATCCCTCTCATAAGTGTCATACATCAAAACCAAATGAAAACAAAATTGAAAAGAAGAATAATACATGATGAACTCCGGGAATATATCTCTAAGAAATCTGAATGTACTGTACTTGCCTCTGTTGGCCTATGGGAGAAAGAGGAAATAGAGGAGTGGGTCATATTATATGTCTAGGGAGTGAAAGTTACTGCTAGCATTTTTAAGCAAGATAAAGAAAATAGACTTAGCAATAATTCTAGTATAAAATGGAAATATAGAAAAGATAAAGCTGGAATAAAATACCGTTTAATTGATTCTTTTGACTGTTTTTTCTTTGATTATGATTGTTTGCACTTTTCTTAGATTGCTGTAATTAGGCTGAAATCCTAATCCTATTTTAATTAGGTTGAATCGAAAATTTACCCGTTGATTGGCCTTCTATCTTTGTTGTGCCATTGTGAGATACTCCCATCATGTGGGTCCCACAACAAAAGACACCTGTTTAGCGCTTGGAATGCAGTAGCGACTTATCTACCCTAATCAATGCCGCATGCACGGTCATCGCCGGTACACGCTAACTGCCACCCCCTCTTGTGACCTCTTACTTACCTTAATCAGCACAAGCAACCCAGCCTTACCTAATCTGTTGTGAGATATTCAGCCCTAGTCTGAAAGGGTCTTACCCAGTATCACCTAAGTGTTTTATGAGACCATCGGTCCTAGTCTGAAAGGGAACGTTGTCGATACGAGTCCTAACAAAGAATCTAGTTGCAGCCCTTGCCCAAATCCCTTAATTTAAACTATCTATTGGCCACTTACTTACCATGTGTCCCAGCCTCACCTAACTATTGTGAGACCATCAGTCCTAATTTGAAAGGGTCCTACCTAGCCTCATCTAATCTATTGTGAGACCATCAGTCCTAGTCTGAAAGGGAATGCTATTGGTACGGGTCCTATTTCTATCTTTTCTTATTAACTTAGTGTAAGTTTTAAAATAAGCATCTTCTGTTATTACTGCTCTATTCCCTTATTAACTTAATCTAAGTCTTAAAATAAGCCTTTTCTGTTATCTCTGCTATATTTTCTTATTAACTTAATTATAAGTTTTAAAATAAGCCTTTATTGTTCTTCTGCTTAATCATAACCTACGTTATAATTATTACTCTTCTGTTCTATCTTTTTAGTTATAATCACTAGTTATAAACATGCTTGGAAATGTCTCAAATTTGCCTATTTTAGTCTATCTTCTTTTTATTAAATTTTTATTTTACATCTGATTTCTGCAAATTTAATGTTTTCTATTTTAGTCCATATTTGCAAATTATTCTTTTTTTTAATATTCTCGTATTTTATTTGTGCAAAAAGGAATAAAAAGAAACTAAAATTTACATGCTAAATTCTAATATAAAACGGATGTAAATAAATGCAAATAGTAGTAAATAACTGTAAGTCATCGAATAAAATTGTTGAATAAAAATAACGTAATAAAATAGACTGATAAGAACATTAAAAACTAGCTGTAAATAACTTATATAGAAATCGTCTCAAAATTGCAGAAAAACTACAACTACTGAGACTCCTATATTTTAAATTATTTAAAAATCTAAAATAATTACTAAACACTCACATGTGGTCCTTATCTCTAGTCCTTGGTCTTCGTTGACCCATTTCTAAAGCGTAGAATATTTTTATCAAAAGATTCCCTCTTTAGAAAAAAAAATTATTTATGGTCCAGCCTCTGGCAATGAATCCAAATAGGAGAAAATCTGAATGAGAAAAATAGCTAGGCCTAGGGTATTATTTATAGTATTGTCTAGGGATCTTAGACCATTGGATTTGAAGATAAAATATGGTGCATTCATGTCATAGGCTCACTGGGAACCATCGGATGGAAGCATAAACGCACAGGATTGAAGAAAATTGGAAAATGACGTGTTCAAAAGAACTGGACAAAACAACGTCAAAAGAATTGGGCGGGTCGACCTAAGATGTGTGAGGGTCGACCCTAGGGTCGACCTTACTCTAGCCTGGGTTGGCCTATAGGTCGACCTGACTTTGGTCTGGGTCGACCCGACCCTCTTATATTAGTTTTTTGTTTTCTTTTTAATTCAATTCTGGTTTAATTTGTATCTTCTCCATCTTAGCTTGGATTTTGTTTGCACAAAAAATGGACAAACACCTCCAAGTCGTATTATTTAGTTGATTATATGTGATTTTCAATGATTTTAGATGAGTATATAAATATAAAAGAAGTAGGGGCTGAAATGTAAAAGACACGCGGATTTATAGTGGTTCGGCCAGAATGTGCCTACGTCCACTTTATATGTTATTATCTTCTTTCCTTCAGATTACAAGTACAATGCTTCGTATATGAGTATATGAAGGTAGTTTGAAAGTTCCTTCCTTGCTTGAGCTCTCAAACTTGTCTGCCATTGTTGTACCCCTGCCCCTCTATTTATAGAGTGAGGTAGGGGGCAGGGGTCTTGGAAGTGTATAGCTGCTGGTGGGCCCGGGCTGGAGCAATCTGGACTGGCAATCTTCTGGTTCGGCGAAGCCTTGGTTCGGCCGTGCTGAGGTTGGACCGGTGGTAGCCTCGTCCGGCTATGGTGGTTCGGTGATGGGTGGATATGTGCCATTCGGTAATGGGTTTACATGGAGTTGGTTCGGTCTTGGAGGTGAGTTGGTTCGGTACCAACCAGGCTCGGTGAAGGCTTGTGGATCGGTGGAGTTCGTGAGAGGAGCATGGTTCGGCATAGGGGCATGAAGGCTGGTGGATCGGTAGTGACTTGACCGGTAGGGTCTGGTTCGGTATGGGGCTTGACCGGATGAAGTTGGTTGATGGCTGCCGAATGGGTCGTGCCGAATGGGACATAGGATATGCCGAATGGACTCATGCCCGAATGGACTTGTACACTGAGAATGCCAGATGGGCTCCTATGCTTACGTTGAGCCTTGTGTTTGCTGAACGAGGTGGAGGTTGCGAGCCCGGGTAAAACTTGTGACTTCTTGGTCTTGAGATCCTCTGGGTGAGAATTCGCCCAACATTTGCCCCCCAAAGTGGGGCACGTGCTTGCATGTGTCGCGCTTTGTTTCCTTGTTGTAGGGAGGCTTGTTTTTGTAATGCCATGGGCTGGATGTTCATATCATGTTGATGTCCTGCAAAGGAATTTACAGTTTTAGTGTGATTTCAAATAACGACCGTTCGGGATCGAAATATTCGCGATGAAGTGAATTGTGCCGTTCGGGGTGAGTAAGTGTGCCCCGAGGGGGCTTAGCATTATCGATGCCAGGTTCACGTTCGAGTGGGTTCCTGGATCGTTTGTTAAGGTGGTTTATTGCCGGCTCAGAGCATGCCTAAGGATCGTTCTCAACCCCGTACATGTGTAAGTAGCTTAGCCATTTCATAATTATCAGAATCAAGGATCCTTTTAACCGGTGAGCTTAAAAAGGGATGTCAAAGTGTAAATTCTCACGATGATAGGGTTAATAGCCATTCAGAGCGTGCCTATGGACCGTTCGTGGTCGCGTGCACGTGTAAATGATTAACCCATGTTAGTGAGAGATTCACGACTTATCCATTGTTATCATATTCTTTATTTTATTAGTAAGATCTGGAGTTCGGGACTTATCTGAGTGAGGCGCCCTACATGCCCCCTGTTTCTGGTTTCTGCTGGTAGAGACAGTTTCATTCGGTTTCGAGTAGGCATATATTCTTATTCGTTTGGAGGTTGGTTTGGTATGGAAGGTTTCATTCGGTACATAGTTGGTCCGGTTGTTGTTGGTCCGGTTGTTGTTGGCCCGGTGATAGGTTCTCGTTCGGCATGGGGTTGGTCCGGCAGTAGGTTCTCGTCCGGTATTCCAGAGCTCGCCTATATATAGAGGCTACACCCCCCTTAGTTTTTCTTTACCGAACAAGAGGGAGCCGAATCAAGAATCCACCGAACCAAATCTTTGCCGAATCAAATATTCGCCGAATCAGGTATATACTCTTTTACCGAATGAACTCGACAACCGAATGGGCTTATGCCGAATGGGCACGAAAGCTTTGTTTTGCCGAATGAACCTCAGATTCCATTGCCGAATGGAAGTCAGATCCCATTGCCGAATGAACATGAACTTGTTCTGCCGAATGAACGTAAGACCCTAGTGCCGAATGGTCTTGAACCTCCAGTGCCGAACGAACTTTGTGTCTGGACTTTGAGTGGAACTCCGGACTTATGTATGCTTGTTTGTTTATACTGTCGTTCTAACATCATGCTTTTTACTTTTGTGTATGCAGATAAATGTCTCGCAAAGTTGAAACTCGATCGGGCAAGAAGAAATCCAGGGATAGCGGAGAAACTTCTGCCGTGCCCCCAGCTCAGCCAGATCCAGCACAGCACGGACCCGCTCCGAGGTCACTAGTCGATGGGTATGGTCCCCAGGAGCTTCTCGTCTCCCCTCCTGATTGCTATCCTAGCTCTCTGAAAGAGGAGCAACTTGATGTCATATCCCGTTCCTTCGGGATTGACAGAGCGCTTATGTTACTGCCGGAGGCCGGTGTCATGCCGTACAACCCTCCCGAGGGGTATTTTGCCTATAGCCGATATCATTGCATGTGTGGGGCCATTCCTCCTATCAACGCTTGGATAGTAAGCTTCACCACATACTTGAAGGTGGCTCCCTTCCAGCTTCAGCCTAACTCTTACGCCATCCTGGTGAGCCTCTTTGTTATCTTCCAGAGGAGGTACGGGCGTCCTCCTTCTAACCGGGAAATCCGATACTTGTACAACCTGAGAGGCTATAAGAAGGGGTCTCCGTATATTAGTCTGGAGGCGGCCGTGCCCTTCAAACCAGTTCTGGACTTGTATTCCAAGTTCACCATGTTCAAGAAAGAGTGGTTCTTCGTCAAGGACGATGCTGTTTCTTTCCGCCTTTTCACTTCCGGCTGTAAGATTGATTTCATTTATATTTTTCATGTGTTTTAACGGTAGTGTTTTTTCTGACATGCTTTTATTTCTGGCTAGCGACAGGTGGTGTTGCAGTCGTGGAGGATGATTCCTTAGTGCGAATGGCTGCTGAACTAAAGGCTATTCCGGCACGGGACCGGTCGGCCTCTTTCTTGATCAGGAACGCAACCCTCTTGGAGTATAACTTGATCTTACCGCACCAGTCTGTGGTTAAGCAAAGGGATACGGCTGAGGAGAGGGCTGCTAAAGCTAAGGAGGGGGCTACGGTAAAGAGCGGTAAGAGGGAGCCTTTCGCAGAGCGTCCCGTGGTCGGGGGGAAGAAACTGAAGAAGTCTGATGGCCCTTCTCCAAGTACTTGCCCGACTGTCCCGGAGGAGGAAGGTGTGGAAGAGGAGGAAGGAGGCGAAGTTGGAGTAGGGTCGGAGGGTGGAGGAGATGGCGACGGTCAAGGTGGTAGTGGTGTTGCCGCTCTAACCTCTGAGCAAGACCTCGAACTGGATGAGGCTCTCCGTCGGGCCTTCGGGGAGTCGGAGGGAGAGTCGGAAACGGAGAAGGAAAAGGAGAAAGAAACGGAGAAGGCAAAGGAAACCGGCAAAGCTGTGGCTTCAGCTAGGGTGACTCTGGCGACGCAAGGTGAACTTTTGTCTTCTGCCGATTCCAATTTCGATAGGGACTTAGAAATTTTTTACGGTTCACTTCCGTCCTGGAATGAGATCCAGGACTTATTGCAGTATCCCACTCCTCCGCCGGGTTTGTATAATAGATGTGTCCTCTCACTTTTCTTTCTTTTTAACTTAGCACATTTTTTGAATTGCGGATTATTGTATGTTCGTAACACTTGTTCTTTATTCCAGGGGCAGGCCAGGCGGGTAAAACGTCGGATGTTCGACACCGCCTTGAACAATTTAAGTCGAGGAGAGCTTCCGCGAAACCTTCTACTGATCGCACTGGGGATGTAGTCAGTTACCGCCCTCTTCTTGGGGTCATCGAAGAGGGTATTCAGAAAAGGAAGCGGAGCCGTTCCTTATTTGAGTCTTCTTCTGCTTCGCAGCTTCCTACTCTGCCTCCCCCTACTCAGCCTCCTTGTGATACTACGGAGGAGAGCACGGAGCCCTGCCCCCCTCCTCCTCCTTCCAAGAGTTCTACTGTCATTCATATAAGGCATCCCGATGTGCCTCGCCCCGTGCCTCGTGACCCTTTTGCCGGTCATCCTGATTTAGACCCAAGTTTTCGGGACATTTCATTCGATGAGACCACGGGCGAGCACCTCCTTCCCCGCAACCCCATGGTAAGAGTGCTGGACGAGGTCAAATCTTTAGATCTTGATTTACTTACTACACGGGTAGTCACCATGGGGGATGAGGCCAAGGCTAATATCGACCGGGTGGCCGCAGAGACCAAGAAGTTAATGGAGCATCATGCTAAGTTGGTCAAGGTCGGGGAAGAGATCGGGAGTGCTAACATTCGGTTGAGGTTAAAGGTTGCCGATCAGGCCAAGCAACTCGCCGACCAAGCCATCCAGATTTCTCAGCATGAGGAAGCCTCCAAGCGTCTGAAAGAGACCATGGAGAAGGCCAGTAGGGCGGAATTACGGAAGATGGAGGTCGCTTGCAGGGAACGGATTAACATAGCTATCGCAACGGTGGATGAGGTTCGAAATGCGGATCTCGAGCGGGTAGAGGAGTTGTCAGGGAGGCTCGAGGCTGCGGAGATGGCTCAGGCCGAGTTGAAGGAGGAGATGGAGGAGATGAGGAGGTCCCTCAAGTTGAAGGAAGAGGAAATGAGGAGGTCACTCCAGGCTGACTGCTTGAGATACCAATCAGAGAGGGACGTCGCCATCGCCAAGTTGCAAGCTTCCGAGGCCCGGGTGAGGGAGTTTGAGGAAAACGAGGGGATGATGGATGAGATGCTGCAGGATATGTACTTCCACACTTGGAAGGAGGGCGGCTTGTCTTGGATGGACGATTACCCTCGGGTCATGGCCAAGGTGTATCTCCAGGCTTTAGAGGAGGCCAGGGTGAATGCGGGTAAGGAAGGCGGAGAGGCTTTCAACTTGAGTGCGGTTACTGCTCAGTTTTCAAAGGAGGAGCAAGCGGCGGTGAAGGAGGGGATGCGGCTACTCGCTGCAGAGGAAGCGGGCGTGCAGTTGGATGATGAGGATCAAGCGGCGGATGCTGGTGAGTTATTCTTTTCCCTTTCTTTTCTTTCCGTGTTTTCATAACTTGATCGTTCGTTTAATGAATTCCTCCTCTGATCTGGACAGGTGGGACTTCAGATCCACATGCTGGGGGCTCTGATCCTGCGGCTAAGTAGGCTGGGGGAGTTGGTGATGGAGTGTGGATGCATCTGCCATCTTTTTGTTTCTTTTTTATCACTGTTTATGTTAGTCTTTGATATGCAACTGTAATAAAATTATTTGCAAAGAATAACTTCGTGTGATCTTATAATATAAGCTGATTTTGTCATGTTTAAATGTTGTTGCTATCTTTATGTGCCGTGTGAGAAGTATAATTATGTATATGCCTGTGATTCTAGTTGTGTTTGATGTTAAGTTTTTGCTTGAAATATAATTTCACGTTTTGCAATGTCAGTGTATGAATAAGCTATAGTTACGCATTTATGTACAAGAGAAGAGAGTACCGCCCTTTATGTTTTATTCGCAGGCGGTAGCTTTGAGTGTCTTGTGTAACTGTTCACGGGTATAGCCGAGCGCCCTGCCACCCAGTACGCAGGCTTAGAGCCTCATGAGTGAATGCTTCCTATTCGGTTTCCTGTACTTTAGAGTTTGTTATACAGGATAGGAGAAAAATATTTAAATGGAATGGAAATATAGTAAAAGTAAAACTTCCAGTCACGGAAGGCCGTCGATGTGCTTAAGTTCGTGGCAAACGGGTTTTGTAGTCACTTTCCCTAGCTGTGGGTCTTGGAGACATTTGTCACCCATCTTACGCCTCTGCGGGGAGTTTTCTTTTTTACCACAGCCGCACTTAAGACACATCGGAGCCGAGATCGCGCACGGTAACTACCCGAACCATTATGGTCCGTAATCGTGGGTATTATTCGATTTACCGTGGCCGGCTAGCGTGGGTGCCGTTGGCCGTGAACTACCCCTGGCTGGCCACACCTTATGTTGGGGCTTAAAGTAGGTTCACAGTTGCCGGCGAGCCGAACGCCGTAATGAGCTGTCATCGGCTATAGTCGGCCTTTATGATGACTTATAATCGGCTCATTACAGTTGGCTTTGAGGGCAGGCGCGCAATGAGTTAACCCGCAGCAGAGGGATGCTGGAGCAAAAGTGTCTCATTGGCGAGTGCATAGAATCGTAGCGTACCTGTTAGGCCTAGTCCAGATGAGGCCGTGGTGCGTCTTGAGTGGAGATGCCATAGGATTTTGTTCAACAGAAAGGGATAAAACTTAACGAGCAGCCAAGACATAAAGGAATAAGTTAAAAAGAGACAAGATTTTTTAAAGTGGTTCGGCACGGAAATGCCTACGTCCACTGATTCTCTCTGTTAATTCACTTTATATGGGCAGTACAGGTTAAGAAAAGTATCGACGGAGGTGTCGGATGTTCCATGCCCTCTGGAACACCTCTCCGTCCACTGTTGACAAAATGTAAGCTCCGTTGTGGAGATCTTTATGAATTACATATGGTCCGTCCCAGATGGGGTCCAGTGCCCCGGGGCGCGGAAAGATTCGCCTGAGGACAAGATCCCCTTCTTGTAAGCTGCGATGCTTGACTTTGGAATTGTATTGTGCTGCCACTTTTTGTTTGTGAGCTGCTGCTTTGAGTGCTGCATCATTCCTCCTTTCCTCAATCAGATCCAAAGACATGAGGAGGAGTTCTTCGTTTTCTTCTGGGTTGTAGTGGATCCTACGGTGAGAAGGCACAATAGTCTCAACTGGGAGCATTGCCTCCGATCCATATGCCAAAGAGAAAGGAGTATGTCCCGTTGATGTTCTGAAAGATGTGCGGTATGCCCATAGTGCCGTAGGAAGTTCGTCCACCCAAGCGCCTTTTGACTTTTCAAGTTTCTTCTTGATTAGGGTTTTGAGAATTTTGTTGACAGCTTCAACTTGTCCGTTTGCCTGAGGGTAAGCTACTGATGAGAAGCTTTTATGAATTCCATGCTCTTGGCACCAGTCGGCAAATTCTTCGCTGTCAAATTGGAGCCCGTTGTCTGATACGATCTTGAGGGGGACTCCATACCTGCACAGAATGTTTTTGATCAAGAAGTTGATAACTTTTGCTGAAGATATTTTATTTAAAGGTTCCGCTTCCACCCATTTGGTGAAATAATCGACTGCCACTATAGCATATTTGGCTCCGCCTCGGCCCGTTGGCAGTTCGCCAATTAAGTCAACTCCCCATACAGCAAAGGGCCAAGGGCTGGTCATTTGAGTAATTTCGTTTGTGGGTAGTCGAGGGATCTTGGCGAACTTCTGACATCTGTCGCATTTCTTAACGAAGTCTAGGGCATCTTTGTTTAGTGTGGGCCAGTAATATCCATATCGGAGTATCTTTCTTGCCAAAGTCTGTCCTCCAGTGTGATCTCCGCATCCTCCCTGATGGATGTTTGTTAATATCTCCTTGGTTTCCCTTCCGGCGACGCATCTTAATAGGGGGCTAGAGAAGCCACGCCGGTAGAGGATGCCTTCTTGTATTGTGTAGTGGGGAACTTTCCTCAAGATCTTCTTGGCTTCGTCACGCCTGTCGGGTAGTATGCCATCTTGCAAATATTTCCGGATAGGAGTCATCCAGGTTCCTTCTTCGATTGCAGTTATCAGATTCGCTTGTTCGAAACTCGGGGCTAGCTGCCTTGAGATTGCTAGTGCTCCGGAAATGGTGCTGTCCTTCATACTAGCTTGCTTTGCAAGTTCATCTGCCTCTTGGTTTTCTTCTCGAGGAATGTGTTTGATTAGATAATGGTCCAATCGATCGAGCAGCAGTCTGGTTTTCTTTAGGTATGCTGTGAGTCGTTCTCCTCGAGTCTGGAATTCTCCTAGTACCTGGTTTACGATAAGCTGAGAATCACTATGAATACATAAGGAATTGATTCCAATTTCTAGGGCCAGTTCCAATCCCGCTATTACTGCTTCATATTCAGCATCGTTGTTAGTGGCCGTGAACTCCAATCTTAATGCATAGTACAACTTTCTTCCCCTGGGGGTGATGATCACAATACCTGCCCCCGAGCCTTGTTCGTTTGATGCTCCGTCTACAAAGAGGTTCCATTTGATGTTTTTTGCTACTTCGGATTGTTCCTTGCCTTCGTTGGTAGTGAATTCGGCAATGAAATCAGCCATGGCTTGTCCTTTGATAGCGGTGCGGGGATGGTAGGTGATATCATACTGACTTAGTTCGATGCACCATTTGAGGAGTCGCCCAGAAGTGTCAGGACGATGGAGCACTTGTCTTAGTGGTTGATCGGTTAGAACCCTGATGGAGTGAGACTGGAAGTAGTGTCGCAGTTTTCGTGACGCGATCAATAAACAATATGCTAACTTCTCAAGTTTAGGATATCTGGCTTCTGCCCCTGTAAATCTCTTGCTTACAAAGTAAACCGGGCGTTGTGTGCGGTCTTCTTCTCTTACCAAGGCGGCGCTTAGAGCATGAGATGATACAGCGAGGTATAGGTATAACACTTCACCTTCATTTGGAGTTGAGAGTACTGGTGGTCTCTGAAGGTGTTCGATTAGGTTGAGGAAGGCTTTTAAGCATTCGTCGGTCCACTCGAACCTCCCTTTGTCTTTCTTGAGTGCTTCGAAGAAAGGGACACACTTGTCAGTTGCCTTGGAAATGAATCTGCTTAGGGCGGCCACCTTTCCGTTTAGGCTCTGCATTTCTTTTCGAGTGGAAGGTATCCTTATTTCTTTTAAAGCCCGGATTTGTTCAGGGTTTGCTTCGATTCCTCTGGCGTGGACGATGAATCCTAAGAATTTTCCCGATGATACTCCGAAGGAGCACTTTAGAGGATTCAGCTTCATTCCATATCGGCGAAGTACCTGAAATGTACCGTCCAGATGGCTTACATGGTCGTTGGCTTTCTTGGACTTTACCAACATGTCATCCACATATACCTCCATAGTTTGTCCTATCAACTCTGCGAACATTTTGTTGACGAGGCGTTGATAGGTAGCTCCAGCATTTTTGAGTCCAAAAGGCATTACTTTGTAACAATATAATCCGCGGTCGGTGATGAAGCTAGTGTGGTCCTGATCGGGGGCGTGCATGGGGATCTGGTTATATCCGGAGTATGCATCCATAAAAGATAGGAGTTCGTGCCCAGCTGTGCTGTCTACGAGTTGGTCAATTCGGGGAAGTGGGAAGCAGTCTTTCGGGCAAGCGTCATTCAGATTGGAGAAGTCAATACATGTTCGCCACTTTCCATTGGCCTTTTTTACTAGCACTGGGTTAGCGATCCATTCTGGGTAGATGGCTTCCCGTATGAAGCCATTAGCAAGTAGATTCTTTACTTCCTCATCAAGGGCTGCCGATCGCTCTGCCCCCATGCTCCTCTTTTTCTGCTTTACTGGTACCTTGGTGGGATCGATGTTCAACATGTGGCATGCTATGTCTGGGGAGATTCCTGTCATATCGGCATGAGTCCACGCAAATACATCTAAGTTGTGGCGGAGAAAGTCAATGAGTTGATCCTTCAATTCCGTTTCCAGCTGAGATCCGATTTTTAATAGTCTACTTGAATCATGCTTATCTACCGATACGAATTCCATAGCCTCTGCAGGCTCGGCGGTAGCCTCCTCCTCTTTATCCCTGGGGTCTAGTTCATTGAAGGGATCGCTTGTGTATCGAAGAGGAGGGGCTTTCTTTAGTTGCTATGCCTCCAAGCTTTTCATGCAGAGAGTAGTCTCTGCATCTTTTCCTTTATTCTTTCTGCGGTTATTGCGAAGTTCAGTTACGTAGCAGTCTCGGGCAGCATCTTGATCTCCTTCTACTTCTCCTACTCCGTTGTCTGTTGGAAATTTCATTTTCAGGCACCAGGGGGCTAATACAATCTGAAAGTCAGACAAGGCTGGTCTTCCCAAGAAAGCGTTGTAAGCCGAGTGGTTTTCTATTAGTACGAACGTTTGTTTTCGCACAACGGAGCGGGGATGACTTCCTATTTCGATGAAGAGGTCAAGTTGCCCGAGGGGCATTTTTGCATCTCCAGTGAAACCGTGCAGTGGTTTGTCACAGGGGGATACATCCTTCATTGATAACTTCATTTTGTCGAAAGCATGTTTGAACAGGATATTTACGGAGCTTCCCGTGTCTATTAGAATCCGAAAAACTTTAGCTGGACCAAACCAGGCAGAGATGACCATGGGATCCATATGTGGGTACTGTCTTCCTTCCAAATCATGCCTACTGAATACAATGTCATTGTTTTCTTTTCGTTTCGGGTGGCGTTCCTCCGTAATGGAGTTAACATATCCTTCGGCATTTCTAAGCGACTTGCCGTACCATTCCATCTCTGCCCAACTTCTGTCGGCGATGTGTGGTCCTCCTGAGATGGTAAGGACCACTATCTTCTCTTGACTAGAGCCACTGGTGTTGTGATTGTTGCGATTCCCTCCGCCTACTTCTGGGAGGGGTTGCTTTGAGTTCTCATTGGCAGGAGTTGGAGTCCTGTTCTGACCTTTCACATAACGTTCCAGTCTTCTTCTTCTAATGTGTTCTTCGATCAAGTCCCGAAGATGGTGGCATTCATTGGTGTCATGTCCGTGGGATTCGTGGAAGCGACAGAACTTTCCGGACTTGAGTGTGTTATCTGATTCCTTCTTGTGCGGGGGGCGCTTGTATCCGAGTTCGCCCTGAGTGGCTAGGTAGATGTTTTCGATTGTTTCATTCAAAGGAGTGTAGGAGTCAAATCTTGGCCCTGGTCGATATTGGCGCTTCTCAACCTTTCTGCCCCCAGCATTGTCTCTAGATTCATTTCTTCGAGCGTCCTTAGCTGCAGTGGGAACCTTGTCCTGAACTATCTTGCCTTGTTGCCCTGACTGCCTCTCCGTAGCAGCGTCTTCAAGTCTCATATACTTTCCAGCTTCATGGAAGAAATCAGGCAAGGTAGTTGGTTTTTCCTTAGTTAACCTTCTGGCAAACTTGGTGTCTGGATGTACACCACTACAGAGGGCCATTAGAGTGAGTTTTTCATCGGCATCTTGAACTGCTGCCGCTGTGGCGTTGAACCGTGTTAGATATTGTTGCAGCGTCTCTCCGGATTTCTGTTTGATATTGGATAGAGAATAAGCATCCTTGGGTTGTTCCACATGGATGCGGAACTGGCTAATAAACCTTTCTTTTAACATCTCCCATGAGCTGATGGATCCTTGGGGTAGATGGCAGAACCAGGAGGTAGCTAGATCTGATAGGAATAGCGGAAAGCATTTACATAATACTCCTTCTGTTGCTCCACTCATGAGCATATGCTGGGTGTATCTCTGCAGGTGTACGATGGGGTCGGAAGTTCCTTTGTAAGGTTCCATGGTTGGCATTTTCCATTCCCGGGGAGTGATGGCAGTTTCGATATTTCGGGTAAAGGGACTGGTGACCCTAGCGCCTATTCCCCGGTCCCTTTGCTCCCGTTGGACACATTCTCTGAATAATCGTGCCATTCGTTCGTCAGAACTTGGAGCGGACAAAAATGAGCTCGGTTCTTCCCTGCGGGATCTATCTCGTCCAGATGACCTGTAGGGATGGTACAGTCTATCACCTCTAGCATTATCCAGTGGTTGTCTTTGGCTGCTTGGATGCACGCTAGGACCAGCTACAGTTGCCCCCTGCCTTGATCTTCCCCTGTGGGGTTCTGTTTCGAGCACATTCATGGGGTCAACTTCGGGCTGGGTTCTAGCTCGGCTCCGTTCAGCGGGGTTTCTATGATTAGGTGGCATGACTGGCTCAGCTACATCCGACCCTCGCCTGGTGCCTCCCCCGCTAGGTTCGGTTCCAAGGGCTTCCTCGAGTCGGAATTCGGGCTGAGTCCGGGCGCGGCCCCTATCATCGTTTTTCCTGTTGATAGCTTGTTCGAAGAGTGAAGACCTTTGTTGCCTCCGGGATCCTCCGGATTGGGATTCACCCCATGATTCAGTGTTGCGGTTGGACTCTTCAGCATCCCTTAAGCGTGTCATGAGTTGGTCCACCAAAGTTTCTTGTTGGGATGTGAAGCGGTTAGTTACTTCAGCCACAACCCTGTCCAGATCTGCCCTAGTGATTGGTTGTTCCGTTGCGGGACTAGTTGGATTTTCCTGATTTTCATCTGGTACTGCTGTTGAAGTGGGCTGATCTGTGATTGCTGGATCTGGAAGGCTGCTAGTTGCGATGTTCTTTCCTTTGTTAACATCCCTTCTCTGTTTGGAAGGCATGATTTCTAAGCAACGAGTGATGTTGTTAGGAAGAAGGTTGAGTGGGAGAAGATGAAGCTTGAGTTCTGAAGATGAAGTCTGAGTTCAATTCTCAATGGAAGCACCAAAAATGTTTGCACAAAAAATGGACAAACACCTCCAAGTCATATTATTTAGTTGATTATATGTGATTTTCAATGATTTTAGATGAGTATATAAATATAAAAGAAGTAGGGGCTGAAATGTAAAAGACACGCGGATTTATAGTGGTTCGGCCAGAATGTGCCTACGTCCACTTTATATGTTATTATCTTCTTTCCTTCAGATTACAAGTACAATGCTTTGTATATGAGTATATGAAGGTAGTTTGAAAGTTCCTTCCTTGCTTGAGCTCTCAAACTTGTCTGCCATTGTTGTACCCCTGCCCCTCTATTTATAGAGTGAGGTAGGGGGCAGGGGTCTTGGAAGTGTATAGCTGCTGGTGGGCCCGGGCTGGAGCAATCTGGACTGGCAATCTTCTGGTTCGGCGAAGCCTTGGTTCGGCCGTGCTGAGGTTGGACCGGTGGTAGCCTCGTCCGGCTATGGTGGTCCGGTGATGGGTGGATATGTGCCATTCGGTAATGGGTTTACATGGAGTTGGTTCGGTCTTGGAGGTGAGTTGGTTCGGTACCAACCAGGCTCGGTGAAGGCTTGTGGATCGGTGGAGTTCGTGAGAGGAGCATGGTTCGGCATAGGGGCATGAAGGCTGGTGGACCGGTAGTGACTTGACCGGTAGGGTCTAGTTCGGTATGGGGCTTGACCGGATGAAGTTGGTTGATGGCTGCCGAATGGGTCGTGCCGAATGGGACATAGGATATGCTGAATGGACTCATGCCCGAATGGACTTGTACACTGAGAATGCCAGATGGGCTCCTATGCTTACGTTGAGCCTTGTGTTTGCTGAACGAGGTGGAGGTTGCGAGCCCGGGTAAAACTTGTGACTTCTTGGTCTTGAGATCCTCTGGGTGAGAATTCGCCCAACAGATTTTGACAAACTATATATGCAAAGAAAATTACCACGGACATAATGGAACAACTTCTATGGTTCAATTTTGACAATTTCACAAATGTATTTTATTATTTAATTAATTCGTTAATTAATTATTATAGCTTAAATTTCGGGTTGTTACATTCTCCCCTCCTTAAAAGAATTCGTCCCTGAAATCTCTAAGGGCAGAAGAATGAAATAAATATTTTCATCCAAATTCTACAACCAAATATTCAACCACTATCTATTACATCCATTGTCCTTAAGCTTTCTAATGCAATTTATGTTATGCAATAGTGTAGTGTCAATATCCCTAACTAATCCAAAAGATTAGGCGGTCTACTGATTCAGTTGACCTTCTTTTTATGCAATCATGTCCATGCCATGTATCCAAATGAATTCAAATTTCTTAATGATTACCGATAGTTCTATAGCATTCTACAATCATCATCCAAATGCAACAATCATATGCTAATCATCCATTTATAGAAACCATGGAAATAAAATAAAAATGCAAATGCGCACATATCCATATACATATGCTTTAGTGACCTAGTTAGGATAATAGTGCATAGTGTGTATATATATGTCCATTAGCATCCACTAGCAAACATTTGCAACCACTAACGTCCATCATACATAACATGTTCTAGTAACATGTTTACATTCAGTCCTACCATCCATATGTTAAGTCCTAAGATTTACACTCCAAAGGATACTAAAGGAAAGAACCTGTTCAAAACTAAAGATAGAAATTGGAAATTCAAAACATACCATCGAAAAGATACGGATAAGAGGTATGTATTCTCTCTTCGGCCTCCCACGTAGGGTTTTCAATGATGTCTTCCCACTGCACCTTAACCAATGGGACTTCCTTATTCCTAAGCTTCTTGATATAACGTCCCACGATCTTGGTAGGAATGTGACGAACCGATGCTTCTCTCTCCACTTCAGCTTCCTCTAGTTGACTAAGTTCCACCACCTTTGTGAATCAGGTAAGCACTTTCTCAAGTGCGAAACACGAAAAACGTCATGAACTTCTGCGAGCCTCTCCAGTAGCTTTATCTAATACGCCATCTTTCCTACTCTTTCCACAGTGGGGGGCGGTCTTACGAACCTGGAAGCAAGTTTCTCGCTTGATCCAAATCTTACTACCTTCCTTAGCGGAGATAACTTAATGAAAATTAAGTCTCCTACCTCAAACTCAATATCCCTTCTCCGCTTATCTATATAAAATTTCTATCTATCTTGGGCCATCTTCATTCTCTTTCTAATCAAATCAATCTTTTTCGAAGTCTGTCTAACCATGTTGGGACCAAATAGCAATCTCTCTGTAGACTCCAACCAACATGACAGTGACTTGCACGGTCTTCCATAAAGAGCTTCAAAAGGTGCCATCCCAATTCTAGCTTAAAAACTACTATTATAAGCGAATTTCACTAAAGGAAGATGCTCCTACCAAGTTCCTCCAAAATCAAGAATGCACATCCTCAACAAATCCTCAAGAGCTCTATTAACTCTCTCTGTTTAGCCATTCGTCTGAGGGACATAGGCTATACTTAATCTAAGCTGTGTTCCTAAAGCCTCTTGCAAGCTTCTCCAAAACTCGCTAGTAAAGATAGGGTCTCTATTGCCCACTAAACTAGAGGGAATTCCATGAAGTCGGACTATCTCACGAACATATAAGGATGCAAAATAAGGTTCCGTTCTCTTACACTTGACTAGAATGAAGTGGGCGCTCTTAGCTATGCAGTTTATGTGCTCGGTAGATTCAAAGTGGTGGAGGTGCAAAAAGTCATAGCGGGAATACAACGAGGATATAGCGGGATATAGCGGATGACTCTAAAATAGCATATAAAACTCGTACCTAATGTTTTTACAAATATATAAATGGTAATTAAATGAAAAATTATCATTCAATTGAATTATAAATAATACATAAATAATTTTAAATAAAAACATGTGCAAATATACTTTAAATAAACGGAAAACTGTTATATAACATAATTGAATTTGCTAGAATATCAGACTATTTTCGTTTCTAAAAATATATTTAAAATTAAATCAAATAAATTATTTTCATAATTTTATAATGTATAAATGCAATTTTTCAGTTCATTTTATTAAAAAAGATATAGCGGGAATAGCGGAATATAGTGGAAATAACGGGATATAGCGGAAATAGCGGGGATTAAAGCGGAAAGGCTATATTTTGGGGCTATATGGAAAAATCGTAGTGGTAGAAACTCGCTATGAGATATAGCGGGGTTGTAGCGGGGTAATAGCGGGGCATTAACTACACAGGCTCTTAGTCAAATGATCTACAATCACCAAAATTCTGGCATTCCCCTTCCTAGGTCGGGGTAAACCATCTACGAAGTCTATCGAAACACAATCCCACTTTCATTCGAGTACATCCAATGGTTGAAGCAATCCACCAGGCTTCTACTTCTCTACCTTAAATCTTTGGCAAACAAGACACTTGGCTACAAACTCTGCCACATCCTTCTTCATGCCACTCCAATAGAACACTCTCTTCATGTCCCTATACATCTTATCACCACTCAGATGAATAGTTATTCGAGAATGGTGTGCTTATGCTAGTACTATTCTCATCAAATCACCAGAGCGAGGGACATATAGTATTCCATCTCTCCTTAGTCACCTTTCACTATCAAATGGAATAACGTTGGAGATGTCTAGAGACCTCTCCTCTGCTAATCCTATCTAAAATATCTATAAGCCATGAATCCTCTCGCTGCCTCGAGCCAATCTGATCTATGAAGGTAGGCTTAACCTCAGGTGCCGCCAATCCAATAATCTAGGAGTAATGTCCATAGAGGAATTAAAATCAAAGGTAGAAATAAACTCTAGGCTTTTCTACTCCACGAACATTGGGCTAAGAGTTGCTCTCTTCCTATTTAATGCATCCGCAACTACATTTCCCTTGCCAGGGGTATAGGCTATCTCAAAGTCATATGATGCCAAAAACTCCATCCAATGTTGCTGCCTCAAGTTTAAATACTTTTGTGAGAACAGGTACTTTTCAGTGATTTATGGTCAGTAAAAAGCTCGAACCTCTCTCCTAGCAAGTAATGTCTCCAAGACTTGAGCGCGAAAACAATAGTAGCTAACTCCAAATCATGGGTAAGGTAGTTCTTATCATGAGTTCTCAACTGTCTACTTCCATAGCACACTACCTCCCTTATTACATTAATACTGCTCCAAGACCAGTCCCACATGTACTGTAAAGGCTTAACTTCGTCAGGTAAAACTAACACTAATGCACTAGTAAAGACCCTCTTCAGCATTGTGAAGGAATCCTCACAATCTACGTCCCACATGAATGTCGTATTCTTCTTAGTGAGGCGAGTAAGCGGTGCTGAAATATTAGCGAAATCCATGATAAACTTCCTATAATTGCCTGCCAAGCCTAGGAAGCTTCTAACTTCAGTAGCGTTCTCAGGGGCTTTCCAATCTTTTACGGCTCCTACTTTAGCGGGATCCACCACCAGACCCTCTCTTAAGACTACATGCCCAAAGAAACGCACTTTCGTATGCCAAAAGTGACACTTTGAGAACTTTGCTTTCAACTGATGAACACCAAGTGTATGAAGAACCTCCTCAAGATGAATAGCATGCTCTTCCATGCTCTTGGAAAATACCAAAATGTCGTCCACAAATGCTACAACGAACTTATTTAGGGCATCTCGAAAAACATGGGTCATCAAATCTATGAAATAGGCTGGGGCGTTGGTCGGCCCAAACGGCATAACCAACCACTCAAAGAATCCATCGGGTTTCCTAAATGTTGTCTTATCGATGCTATCGTCAATGACCCTAAGTTGATGAAATCCAGTAGCTAGATCAAGCTGAGAAAATACTGAAGAGCCAACCAACTGATCGAAAAGATTGTCTATCCTAGGAAGGGGGTAACGGTTCTTCTTCGTGAGCTTATTTAACTCTCTATAGTCTACGCAATGTCGAAGGGAACCATCTTCCTTTGTAGCAAAGACGACTGGTGTTCTCCACTCAAATATGCTCTGTTTGATGATGCCTTTCTCCAATAGCTCACCGGTCTGCTTACTTAACTTCTTCCTCTCCCTAGGAGCCATATGTCTCATGGGCAAGGCCACTAGCTAATCATTGTCATTCAGGTAGATCCTAAATTCGATCTCTCTCTTAGGGGGTAGTACCCTAACCTCCTCAAAAATGTTTGGGAAATCTCTAACGACTGTAATGGAATCTAACTCTCCTAGTGTTGAATCATGGAATAAAGAAAGCTCAACATGACTGACCCTGTAGGTCACAAGAAACCTTGAGAGTCCTACCGTTGCATGTCTCTAATCTGAAGACTCTCCTCTCGTAGTCCAATATTGCTCCATAAGTGGATAGCCAATACATCCCCAAAATCATCCCATATCCTAAAAATCCCAATATATAAGCATCACAATCAAACTCTATGCCTAATATAAAAAATTTCAAACCCCTACAAACTGTGGATAAATGTGCCAATCCTCCCATGGGGTTTGAAACAACTATAGGGTCTACTACTAGAGAAATATCTATGTGCAAACAATCAACTAAGGTATTGGAAATGAAAGAGTGTGATGCTCCAGAGTCAAAAAGAGTCCGAATAGGAAAATCTAAAATAGGGATCAAACCTTCTACAGAGACTTTCCTACCTCGATCTGATCCACTACTATAAGGTGCTGAATCTAAAGCTTGTACTTGTTCCGTATGTGTGCCTGCTCACTGCCCCGTCTTCGGAGGACAAGCTCTGCTAAGGTTTCTGAGCTGCCCACGGTTATAACACCTCCTCTTCATCATGTCCTTCTTATAGTCCAACCAATCCAAAACTATGACATTTCTCGCCTTTCTTGTTCTTTCCCTTTTTAGGTCCTCCTTTCTTCTTGTCCTTATCCTTTTTATTCTTCTACCAATGCTTCTTAGATTTTTTTCGATTTAGGAACCTCCTTAACCTCTTCTTCCTTAACCAAACTCGTGCCTCCATGAAATCTTCCATACCAGAAAACATTCTACCTCCTAGACTAGCGAAGTCCTTGCATAGCTTAGAAAATTTGGCAACTACAAGGGGATTAATGGGATCCCCACCTACTGGTGCTGTATAAGGCGATTGCCCTTGCAGCTCTGGTACCGTAGCTCTACGGGACAAATTAGCCATATTATGTAAAGAAAAGACAATTTAGGCTCGAAGGAATCGAAAGAAAGTTGAACTGGACTTTGAGGATATTTGTATAAAATTCTTTTATATCTAAAAACTATTTCTAAGAGTTTCTTTTTGAAAAATACTTTTAAAATATGTTGCCTTCGAAAAATACTTTATTTTTTAAAACAAATTTTAGGAATCTGGTAACCCTAGGTTTTGATACCAAGTGAAACACCACACACCCTTAGTATATCCAAAAAGGCACACTAAAGGATATGATGCGTTGTAGGTATAGCTAAAACATCACAGGGACCAAGATTCACAAGATAAATAAGTAAAAACATTGGAAACATTTAAATAGTAACTTATTATTCAAAATAAAACTTCATAAATAAGTCTGAAAAACATCATATGTCTCAAATACCAAATACACATTTCTTATGAAAAATACCTCTCAGTCTCACAAAATCAGGCTACAACAAAATAATCATACCTCTCATAAGTACCAGTACATCATAAACCAAATGAAAAGAAAACTAAAAAGAAGAAGAATACATGAAAAACACCAAGAATGTATCTCCAAGAAATCTAAATCTATTGTCCTTGCCTCTGCTGGTCTATGGGAGAAAGGGTGAAATAGAGGAGTGGGTCAGACCATAAGTCTGGTGAGTGAAAGTAACTACTAGTATTTTTAAGCAAAATAAAGATAATAGACTTAGCAACAATTCTAGTATAAAAAGAAAATAGAAAAGAGATAAGGATGGAATAAAATACTATTTAATTGGTTCTGTTTGACTGTTTTCTTTGATTGTGATTGTTTGCACTTGTCTTAGATTGCTGTGATTAGGCTGAAATCCTAATCCTATTTTATTTAGGCTAAATCCAAATTCTACTAGTTGACCGACCTTTTATCTCTTTTGTGTCACTATGAGCTAGTCTCATCCTGTGGGTCCACAGCAAAAGATACATGTTTAGCGCTTGAAGTGCAGTTGCGACTTATCTATCCTAATCAATGCCGCACGCACGATCATCGTAGATACACGCTAACTTTCGCCCTTTCTTGTGACCTCTTACTCACCCTAATTAACATAAGCGTGCCCAGTCTTACCTAATCTGTAGCGAGATCATCAGCCCTAGTCTGAAAGGGTCCTGCCCAGCGTCACCTAAGTATTTTGTGAGACCATTAGTCCTAGTCTGAAAGGGAATGTTGCCGATACAGGTCCTAACAAACAAAATCAAGTTTTGCCCCTTGTCAAAATCCCTCGATTTGAGCTTCTGTCTATTGGCCACTTATTTACCATGTGTATCGGCCTCACCTAACTATTGTGAGACCATCACTCTTAGTCTGAAAGTGTCCTGTCCAGCCTCACCTAATCTGTTATGAGACCATTAGTCGTAGTCTGAAAGGGAATGCAGTTGGTACGGGACATGTTTCTATCTTTGCTTATTAACTTAGTTATGTTTTAAAATAAACCTCTTTTGTTATTACTACTCCATTAGCTTATTAGCTTAATCCAAGTCTTAAAATAAGCCTTTTCTGTTATCTCTGCTATATTTGCTTATTAACTTAATTATAAGTTTTAAAATAAGCCTTTACTGTTCTTTCTGCTTAATCATAACCTATGTTATAATTGTTACTCTTATTTTCCATCTTTTTAGTTATAATCACTAGTTATAAACATGCTTGCAAATGTCTCAAATTTGCCTATTTCAGTCTATCTTCTTTTTGTTACAATTTTATTTTACATCCGATTTCTATAAATTTAATGTTTTCTATTTTAATCCATATTTGCAAATTATTCTCTTTTTTAATATTCTTATATTTTATTCATGTGAAAATGAATAAAAGAAACTAAAATTTATATGCTAAATTCTAACGTAAAACAGATGTAAATATATGCAAATAATAGTAAATAACTGTAAACAACTCAATAAAATAGCTGAATAATAATAATTGAATAAAATAGACTAAAAAGAACTTTAAAAACTAGCTGCAAATAACTTATATAGAAATCGTCTCAAAATTGCAGAAAATTTACAACAATTGAGAACCCTATTATTTTAAATTGCTTAAAAATTTAAAATAATTGCTAAATACTCACATGTGGTCCTTAGCTTTAGTCCTTGGTCTTTCGTTGACCCACTTCTAGAGCATAGAATATTTATATAAAAAAGATTCCCTTCTTAAAAAAATTCTATTTAGGGTCCAGCCTCTGGCAATGAACCCAAATAGAAGAAAACCTAAATGAGAAAAATAGATAGGCCTAGGGTCTTATTTATAGTGTAATCTAGGGATCTCAGACCATTGGATTTGAAGATAAAATCTGGTGTAACCACGTCATAGGCTCACTCGGAACCATCGGATGAAAGCATGAGCGCAAAGGATTGCAAAAAATTGGAAAATGACACGTTCGAACAAAATTGGACAAAACAACATCAAAAGAATTGGGCGGGCCGACCTAAGATGTGTGAGGGTCGACCTTAGGGTCAACGTTACTCTAGTCTGGGTTAACCTATAGGCCGACCAGGCTTTGGTTTGGGTCGACATGACCCTCTAATATATGTTTTTTCGTTTTCTTTTTAATCCAATTCTTGTTTATTTCGTATCTTCTTCATTTTAGCTCGGATTTTAACAGACTATATATGGAAGTTGACCAAAAGTTACCGAAGACACAATGGTGCATCTCCCGTGGCTCAATTTCGATAATTTCACAAACTTATTTTATTATTTAATTAATTCGTTAATTAATTATTATATCTTAAATTGTGGGTTATTGCAGTGGGGTTCGGGATTGTTCTTTGGATGGATTGGTTAAGCGAGTATGATGTTAGGATATTTTGCCATGATAGGAAATTATGACTTAAACACCCTGACTGTAGTGATCAGATAGTTTATACTGTATAAAATCCCAGTTGCAAAGTGAATGCTCTATTGGGTGTTGTGGAGTTGGAAGATGAGGTGCATTGAGTTTTCATGGTTAGAGAATTCGTTGATGTCTTTGAGTCGGTAGTTGGGTAACCACCGAAACAATCCATCGAATTTCGGGTAGTTTTGATTCTTGAAACAGAATTGGTGAGTTGGCCGCCAAGTAGAATGACACGTATAGAAATGATGGAATTGAAGGTGTAGTTGATGGATTTAGAGAGCAAGGTTTTTATTCGACCGAGTAGTTCACCTTGGGGAGCTCCCGTATTACTTGCTAAGAAGCCGAAAGGATCTTTAAGGCTATGTATCGATTATCATAAGCTGAATGAGAAGACAATAAAGAACCGATATTCATTGTCGAGAATTGACGATTTGTTCGATCAGTTAAGTGGAGCCAAGGTATTCTCTCAGTTGGATTTGGTGATGGGATTTCATCAACTTAGAGTTGCGAAAGATGGTATTCCTTTAACGGCGTTTAGGACTCGATATGGATTGTACGAATGGTTAGTTATGTCGTTCGGACTAACTATTGCGCCGATATTCTTTATGGATCCGATGAACTGGATTTTTCGAGAACACTTAGATAGATTTGTGTTGGTTTTTATTGATGATATTCTGATATACTCTAAGGATGAGATGGAGCATGAAGTTCAGCTTAGAGTTGTGCTTGAGACACTAAGAGAGCATCAGTTGAAGGCTATGTTTTCGAAATGCCATTTTTGAAAAAAGGAAGTAAAGTTCCTTGGTCATGTAGTCTTAGAGAAACGGTTGTTTGTAGATCCAACTAAGATCGAAGTAGTGAATAGTTGGAAGAGGCCAGAAACAATGGCTAAGATAAGAAGTTTTCTTGGATTGGCTGGATATCATAGGAGATTCATAAAGGATTTTTCATGGATAGCGGCAGCGATGACCAACTAATGTGAAAGGATGTGAAGTTTGTAAGGACCGATAAGTGTGAGGAGGAATTCCAGAGCTTGAAACTCTTATTGACCCATGCACCAGTGTTGGTGGTTCCAAAGGGGAATCAAGATCTGGTTGTTAATAATAGTGCATATAGAACTAGATTGGGAGCTGTGTTTCTGCAGAGAGGTAAAGTAATTGCTTATGCTTCTAGACAGCTCAGACCGCACAAAGTAAGATATCCAACGCATGACTTGGAATTAGCTGCAATTATATTATTATTTTTGACGGTATGGAGGCATTACCTTTTAGGAGAGCGATTGAAATTTATACGAATCATAAGTCACTGAAATATTTGTTCTCTCAAAAGGAGCTGAACATGTTACGACAAAGATGGTTAGAGTATATTGCTGCTTATGATTTTAGGATTGAGTATACATCGGAAAAAGGTAAAAAGGTGGCAGATGCACTAGTAGGAAACGCCAGAATGCAGTATTGGTGATGATTGTTGAGTGGAAGGATTTGGAAGCATTGTCTGCTTACAGAGTGTAGTATATATCTGAGGCAAGTTCTAGTGCAGAAAGTACTATGTTGTCTTACTTAGAATTTGAACCGGTAATGATTGAAAAGATAGCTTCTAAATAGGAGGATGATCCATTTTTGGCTGAACAGATCAGAAAGTTAAGGGAAGGAATGGAGAGGGATGACTTAACGGATTTCAGTCTTGACCAGAACGGGTTGTTGAGAAAGAAAGGAAGGTTATGTGTTCTGAATTTGGGGAGCACAAGGAAAGTAGTTTTGGATGAATGTCATCGTTCAAATTTCACTATCAATCCAAGAGGAACAAAGATGTATCAAGATATGAAAAGAAGTTTCTTCTAGACAGTGATGAAATGGGATATTGGTTTGCGTGTAAAGCAGTATTTGAATTGCCAACAGGCAAAGGCTGAACACCAAAAGCCAAGTGGATTACTTTAGTCGTTGGATGTTCCGATGTGGAAGTGGGATTCGATTTCTATGGACTTTATAGATTAGTTGCCTAGATCTAGTAGGAGAAATGGAAATATATGGGTTATTGTGGATAGATTAACTAAGAGTGCCCATTTCATTTCGGTAAAGTCAACTAGGACAGCACCTATGTTGGTGAAGTTATTCATGAAGAATGTGGTTAGACTGCATGAAATTCCTAGTAGTATTGTCAGTGATAGAGATTCTTTGTTTAATAGCGAGTTCTGAAAGAGCCTATAGGAAGCTTCAAGAACCAAGCTCAAAATGAATACCGCTTAGCATCCACAGACTGATGGGAAAATGGAAAGAGTTAACAAAGTCTTGGAGGATTAGTTAAGGGCTTGTGTTCTTGATTTCGAGGGATCATAGGAAGACTATCTACATCTAGTTGAGTTTTAGTATAACAATAGATATTGGGCTAGTATTGGAATGGCACCCTTTTAAGCTTTGTATGGAAGGCCATGTAAATCTCCTGTAAGTTGGTTGGAGACCGAGGATAAATTGGTTTTTGGTCCAAATTTAGTGAAAGAAGACGCTGAAAAGAATGAGTTGATCCGAGCTAGGATGAAGGAAACTCGGTCTAGGTAGAAAAGTTATGCAGACAGAAGAAGGAAAGACTTGGAGTTCTATGTTAGGGACTATGTATTCGTTAAGGTTTCACCGATGAAGGGTGTGACTAGATTTGGAAACTCAAGAAAGTTGGCACCGAGATTCGTTGGACCTTTTCGTATTATTGAGAGGATCGGGAAAATCGCATACAGAGTAGCGTTGCTGAATAGTTTGGTAGGAGTCCATGATGTATTCCATGTTTCTCATCTTAGAAAGTGTCTTAAGGATCTAGACACTACTATAGCATCGACAGTGTTAGAGGACTTGGTAGTGGAACCAGACATGACTATAGTTAGAAAGCCTACCTGGATAGTCGAGAGAGATGAGAAGAAGTTGAGGAACAAGACAATCAGACTAGTAAAGTTCCAATGGAGTGACGATGCTAGAGACTGTACTTGGAAAACTGAGATCAGGATTAGATACACTTATCCTGATTTTTTGATGGTATGTTTTGACTTTTGATCGATTGTGTACCTTATCCTAATTTCGAGGACGAAATTCTTTGAGGGTGTTCTATAACACCCCATATTTTTATAACATTATTTAGGATATTTAATTAGCTAAATTAAATAAAATAATGTAATGATTAATAGATTGCGATTTGATTATAATGAAGGGTAGTCGTGCCATGTTAGTATGTAAATCAAAATGAGGTAACATGAATACAAGTGTTAGGAAATAAGGGAGGGAAAAATGAGAAATAGCAGGGACTTCTCCCTATACCCTTAGGAATTAAAAACATACATTCATTTCATTTTTCTCAAACAAACTAATTCAAGGCCGACCACCATTTTTAATCTCAAGGGAAGATAAAGCTAGGATTTTCAAGAGGAAGAAGTTAATCAACCTATTCAACATCAAATCTCACATCTTTTAATCACAAAGCTAGGATGAATAGTTACTACATCCCACTTTCTCTAATATTTTTGGGTTTTTAGTTAAACCCGAATAGATTTTTCATGATAATTCCATGTTTTGAATGATTAAAGGTTCATATATGCTTGTTTATGACTTATGCATGTTCATATTACATTTTATGATATGTTTGATATGAAAAACCTATTAAATGACATCCAAATGCCTTGAAAATTCAAAAGTAGATCAGAAATTATATTTTGGAGATGGATTTCAATTTTCTTAATTTTCTTAATTAATGTGGATTTTATATTAATTTTCTAGTGAAGAAAATGATTTATTGGGTTATAAATTATTTACGGTTAAATAAATAATTTTTTGGGTCTGAATTTTTATATATTAGATAACATTTATAATTTTATTTTCTGGAGTTTTCTAGATTTTTCCTAAGTGTATTGATGAATATATAAAATTATTTAAGGTATGGGATTTAAATGTTTTATATATTTAATTAAGGAGAAGGGGCATTTTGTAAAATAAAATCATTGTTTATTTCTGAAATTATTTGCAGCACTTTTCTGAAATGTATTTAGCAACCAATGAAAATTGGACAAACAAAGGCAGGCTGGTTGGATAGTTTTCTCTTTCAAGTTAAAAACAAAAATAACATGATTTTAGCATGGTCTGCCACTTTCGGTATAGGGGGTTCCGACCCAGACCTTTCGCCATCAATGGTTTCGAAACCAAAGAGCATGATACAAGCTACTTGGTACTTAGCATTTTGGACAAAGGTGAAGGGGTACTTGTCCGAACCATAGGTCTCGAAGGGGTTGGAGTAAGTTTGTTTTAAAACAAAAGGAAGCGCCTGCTTTTCTTTCGAAAGAGATGGGTTTCGACTCTGTTGCCTTTAGCTGGTTCAAATGTTTTCAAAGGAATGGTTTTGACTTGGTTGCAATCTTTTGTTTTAAGCAAAGCTTTCGAAGGGATCGAAGCCTCTAGCTGCCGCCTTTCTACCTTTCGAAGTCAATGGTTTCGAAAGGTATACTTTACTTTTAAAAATCAGCCACTTCTCTCATGCTTTCAAAGGGATGGTCTCGACATCATTGCTTCTTTACTTAGGAACGAGTTTTGAAAGGAAGGTTTCAACTTAGATATTCTATTTGACCCTTTTTATTCTATTTGTATAACCCAAAGGTTTTGAAAAAGATGACTTATATGGTTTCGAAAGGTGTTTTTCCACATGTTTTAAATTAAACCCAAAGAGCTTTCTTAAGGTTTAAGTTTCTAAAGGTTAATTCTTTTGAAAGGTATTAAAAATGGTTTCGAAGAGGTGGTTCCCCAAAGGGTTTCCAAGGAGTTGAAAGGTGGTATTTTCTGATGGTTTCGAAAGGGTTGAAATGGAAGGTTTTCCAAGGTTTTCTAATACAATGTTTTGAAGTATTTTAAGATATGATGTCTAAGGTTTTATTGCTTTCTAAAGGAAGAATTTCAAAGGTTTTGAAAGGTTTATGTATGGTTTCGAAAGGGAAGCTCTTGACTATCGTCCTAGATAAAGCAAAGTGATGTTTACTTGGTTTTGAAAGTGTCGCTTTCAAAGGTTTAGAAAGGGGTACTTTCAATAGGACCGAAAGGGTTACTTTCAAGTGTTTAATTGTTTTCATCAAATTGGATTGGTGAAAAGTATATATATGTATAACATGGCAAGGTGATTTTGAGTAAAGCATAAAGATTAAATGTTTTCCTTCTGTGAGTTTGATTTAAAGGCTTTAAATCATTTTGAAAACGTTTACAAGGTAAATTATGGGAAGAAATCCTAAGTGAAATGACTCAAATATTAGATAACAGATGGGACTGGTATAGGATCACGCCCATACATTAGCTATTGGCCCCAGCCAATTGTTGTCCAAAATTCCAATGTGTAGGGCTTTGTCACAGGTAAGACTAAAATTATGATTACACATAGAAAGGAATATATGTTTGTATACAGATCGATTATTGGTAAGCTCGAAAAACCATTAGGATCAGGTGACCTGGGAGATGATTAAGTTAGGGATAGACTATCCATAAGAGAAGTATTTAGCAGATAGTTAAAGACAGACCGTCTTGAAGAGAAGTGTCTAACAGTTATTAAATTAATTCTGTTTATATTGCCTGGTAGGTTTGATCGGCCAAAGGTTAAAAGTTAGCAAAACAAAACTTATGAGTTTGAGCAAATAGTTCATTTATTACCGATATTTGTGTATGTTTACATAATGATGCTTTACAGTATTTAACCAGTTTTGGTTGTAGGAAAAGGTTTTGCAAACGATATGTTTTAAAAGGATGTTAGTGAAGGGAAACCCGTTCAGCTAAGTGGCATGGTCTCACTTAACATTATTTAATGGGGATGTTTAGTATTATTTACACCAAGCTTTATGTATGATTCGAGGTTTATGTTTTCTCCTTAAACTCTCGGATGCTCAAAATTGATTTGAGTAGGCCGAGGGATTAAGGTTTTTCAGGTTTTTAGCAGGATGATGAATAAGGCTACCGGAGGCAAGCAGGAGGCTAAAGGATAGCTATTTAGGAGTTACAGTTCCCTGTTTAGTTGTTTTTATTTCCGTTGTGAATGTATTAAGACAATTATGACTATGACTTTGATCATCCAAGGGGGTAACTTGATATACCCCTCTTGGCGTATTTAGTAAAAAGTATATTTTGTCATTGCCTGTAAACATATTGGGATTGTGTAAAATGAACATGGAACATCTTTTTTGTACGTAATGAAGAAAATGCTATTTGAAATCTGTGATTTGTTTCATATTCAAGTGCCTCTAATATTATAGATACCATTAACATAGTCGTATTTAGTCGTAGGAAGCTAATACTATAGATGACTGCAGCATCTGTAGTGCTAATTTTTAGGCCTCTAGATAGGGGATGTTACAGCTTGGTATAAGAGCATGGTTATGAAATACTTTAACTAAAAATGATTTTTGAAAACATAATCCTTAGGAGTTAGAGTTAAGATTGGGGTATGGGATAATGCTATAGTAACATACTTGTATTGGCTATTTATAATTACACGCTATATCTCTAGAATCCTTTCTTTGTCAGGCTATTCATCTGTATATCTCGAGGTTTAAATATAGATATGGACTGAAGAAGAGGCTGAGTTAATCTTGGAGGAAAGAGCACCACTACAAATGAAAATTCCCGACCAAATGCTAGAAGAGGTCTAGGTCAGGCTGAAGGTGAAAATGTTGGTGCCGTGTTTCCCTAAGTGGATATAGTAGCCATGTATCAGTTTTTCATAAACATGATGCAAGATGGAATTGCAACTGGAGTTGTTGGAGGGAATGCCGTTGGAGGAGGAGTTTAGGAAGCTCTGATAGTCAACCACTATACTAAATTGAGTAGAGACTATACTAAGCTTAGAGGGAAGCCATTCATTGGAACAAAGAATGCAATTGAAATAGAAAATTGGCTGTTACATTGTGAAAATATTTTCTCTGACTTAGGACTCAACGACGAGGCAAAAAGGAGACTTGCTTCGAGACAGCTTCATGGAGCTGCTCTGTATTAGCGGAATACTGTTACTACTGGAGTAGATGAGAAGAAAATGACTGGGGTAGAGTTTAAGAGGAGGTTTCAAGAGAGGCTTATGTCGATAATGGCTCAATCTGTATTGGTTAGGAAGTTTGTTGAACTAGAACAAGGGGAGATGTCTGTTCGAGAATATGCTAGAAGATTTGAAGAGTTAGCTCAATATGGGTATACCACTATTGATACAATGATGAAAAGAAATGAGAAGTTTATTAGGGTTTTGAAACCGGAGTTGGCAAGAGCTACCTTACTGCACATAAGGGATCTATATAATGTAGTTGTATACATGGCGTTGAGGCAGGAAGAGGCATTAGCTTGTTTGGAAAAGAAGAAAGGGAAGGAGGTTCAGAGTGGACAAGGCCAGAAAAGAATCTTTTTCCATAAAAAGAATGCTCCAACCCGGCTCAGCCGTATATGGTGAAGGGATTCATGTGACGTGTCTTGTTTCATATTCAAATACTTTTGATATTATAAATACCATTAACATTGAAAGAGATAGCGGATTAAGGATCTTAAGGCTAATTTAACACTAGAGGGGGGGTGAATAGTGTTTAATGGATTCTAAGACTTATATGGATTAAATTGAAATTATGACACAAACAAATGCAGAATTTAATCATAGAACAATCACAGAATCAAAAGATATAGAAAGTAAATTAAAAGCTATAAAAAGGAAAGAACACACCGGATTTTATACTGGTTCGGAGTTACCCTACATTCAGTCCTGTACCAAGGAAAACACCTTATACAGATTTTTATTATACCAATGTCGAGATTACAATCCTCAATTTCTAAAGGCCTTGAGGTACCCACCTGTCTCACGAGTCCCGGGCAAACTCTCTTGATTTACAAGACTCAAGATCACCCAATTGGATTCTAAGCACAACCACACCTTATAGAGAGACTCGATAAACCTTTGATTACAAATTGATCCTATAACTCTGAATAGCACTTTGATATTCGAGAGAGAGCAGATAATCAAACAAGAATGAGATTCTAATTTAATTCACTTGAGAATTCGGCAAAATTTCGGTACGATCTTAAAAATATGAAAATTTTAGAATATGGATCTATGAAGAAGAAGGAGTAAAGAAAATAAAAAATTAGTTAGTTAAAAAATTCATTTGTGAAGGCTATTTATAAAGCACCAACAGTCATAACCATTCGTGAAGAGATTTAAACGAATATATACTTCTTTTGAAAATTGAAATTTTGAATTCAACGGCCACCATGTCGACACTGGGTATCCCATGATGTCGACATCCTTAGTTAAAAATTAATGTAAAATTTGTTTTGAAAATGAAGTTTAAAACAAGAGTTTATTTTGAAACAAAAACAAATAATATTTTAAGGCTAAAACATCTTTTTGAAACTCATTTGAAAAGATAATTTTAAGGCTAAAATATTTTGAAAAGCAGTTTTGAAAATCATGTTGAAAAACCATTTCGAAGTAGTTTTGCATGCTTCTTCCTGCAGAATATCTCGTCACATAAAGACTCAAGAACTTTTACAAAACCAGGATGTTCGTAGGTTTGTAAGCCACTTGTCGTAGGTTTGTAAGCTACTTGTCATGGGTTTGTAAGCCACTGAGAAGGTAGAAATTGGTTCCATCTCAAATGAAATTCTAAATGAAGATTTCCATGCTATTATGAAGCTTTAACAAAAAATAGACACATATCTTGAAATCTTGATCTTGATCTTGATACTCTAGAGTCTTTAATCTTGAGTCTTGAGTCTTTATATCGATCAGTCTTCGGTAATCAATACCTGCATATATATACATATATCTTGTATATACATATATATCTAGACAACAGTGTTAGTAATATTTTATAATAAGAGAGTTAAAAAGGTTGTTCCATCAAAACCAACATCTCAGTTCCTAATAATCTTCCCATTTTTTATGATGACAACCTGTATTTATGAAATATACTTATTATACCATAACTCATATACCATAACTCCCCCTTACTCCATGACTCCCCTTACTCCAATCATAACTCCCCTTACTCCAAGCCAACTACTATTTTATAACTTCTCCCCCTTTGTCATCAACAAAAACTTCTAACTAATAAATTCCTTGACTTCGATATAAGATATTCAACCATAGTAAAATAGAGTAATCCATATATAAGTGTAATAAGCGCTAAAAGTGATCATAAGTATGAAATGTGATCGTAAGTGTAATCCAAAAAGTAAATCAATCATCAGCTAATCATATTCACAGTAATTATTTAATCCAAACATATATACAAACCATACCAAATAAGTTAAGTCAATCAAGTTTAAAACACACCAACCAAATCAAATAAATAACATACAGAATGACTAAACATTCCTTGGTACTTCCACCCATCCATCTTCTCCAAAAATAGGGTCTTCTTTGATGGCATCCCATTTTTCTTTATCTTTGTCGAGAGTGACTGGTGGATTTCCTTCGAGGTTGTCCTTGTTAAGAGCTGAGATCATCCAATGAAGGGCGTCGAAATGTCTCTCTTGCTCCTTGATCATATGCATTTGACTCAATTCTAGGTGGCGCTGATTACAAAGTATGAATGTAAGAATATTGTTGAAGGAAGTGAGAGTTTCTTTAAGATTATCACTTAGATTCTTAATCGAAGAATCCATAATTCAAGTAATAGGAAGAACTATGAAAGGGAGTGATTAGAAATGAAGTTTGATAATTTATTCTAGAATAAATAGGTATAAATAGGGGTAGAAAGTTATTTAAAATGAATAGACACAAGTTAGTTACATGAAATTAAAATTTGAAAGATTAATTATTTTCTACCTGTTGTATGTCGACATGAGGGATGGTAGACATAGACATGCCTCTGCCTAAAGTGACAATTTGCTTTGTTTTGAATATTATGAACAAATCTATGCAACTCAAATTTGTATAATATAAAAATAAGCAATTACAGAGACAAGTGAAGTTGACTAACAGGAAATGAAAATTTTCATTAATAATTTTAGTCAATATTACATAAGATAATATAATATTAACTAAAATAAAGAAAATACAAAGATAGAACTTAAAATAACATGAACTAGAACTAATTAGACGAAGATAAAGAAGATGATAGTCCAAGCTTTCTACTAATTTTCCCGAAGAACTTGTCGATTTTATTGGAAATCTTGTCCATTTTCTTACTCATTGATCTTTTAAGTGTCTTTTTATTTTCCACTATAATTCTTTGATTTTTGAGAATGATCTTATTGGATGGATTAGCGGGATTAGTAGGATATTCAATACTCTTTAAGGATGTTTCTTGATCTTCCTCTTCCTCCTCTTCAATTTCCATTCCTTCCTCTTCCTCTTCCACTTCTCCTTCTTCTTCTTCCTCCATTTCTTCCATCTCTTTGTGAGCAACCTTTCTTCTTTTTCCGTAAGTGTTTCATATGGTTGAAACACTAATGGAATTTTCATAAGGAAAATGTTTCCATGGTCGAACACTTTTCTAATTGTAAATTATTCTCTTTTGAAATCAAATCCAAAGTAATTAAAAATCCGAGTGAGATAAATTCCATGATATAATGTGTTTTCACCCATAGTAAAATTCTTAGGCCTTGGCTCATACAAAATAACTTAGCCTAATTAAAATCATAATTTCCAAAAATTGCAAAAAGAGCTTTGCAAACTTACAAAGTCAGGTTGTTGTAGTTTCCCGATCTTAGTATAAGAGTGTGTTGGACAAGAATATTAACAATTCTTGCTTTAGGACAAAAATAGCGATTTTTGAATTCAAAATTGTCATCCCCTTCAAAGATGTGACGAAATGTCTCTCGATCATTTTGATTTATTTGAAATTCCGAGAGATTCATTCCGGTATACTTGCATCCCAAAATATTTCTCAAAATTTAACAATCCAAAACAATTTGTATTCCTTTAATACTACTCCAAATTTGTCCTTCTTCCCCATCATAAAAACCACGATTCGAATTCGCATAATTTTTTTTAATAAGATTTAGATAACATACAAAATCGTTTTGTTTGTTATCTACTAAACTAAGAATAGAACATTGTTGAAAAAGATTTTCAATTTCATAAGAGGAAAATCTTCAAAAATGGCAAATTTCCTCGTATAAATTTTACCAAAGTTTACATAGTCGATGTAAGCTTTGATAGCTTTCAGGTCATTAAAAAGAAAGTTTTGATACATTTTGGAAGCCTAATGTTGTTAGGAGTGCTTGAAGAGGCCATTGAAGAAGTTTGAGAGGAGTTGAAGATAATGAAGATAAATTTGAAATTTGAAATAAAAGTGAAAAGTGATGGTAAAGAAGTGAAATAAACTGAGATTTTTTAGACATGTTCTCTGGTTAAGAGGCATCTTTCCAGAGCATTGAAGTTGGTGAAAAAGTGGAGGGAAATTCAAAAGTTTGAATTTGAATTTCGAAATCAAATTCCGAGGGGGGTGTCGACATGGGGTATCCGGGTATGTCGACATGTGCCTATTGAATCAAAGGACAAGTTTCTATTCCTAATTTCTAATAAATATATATATCATATCCTATATTCTAATTATATAATTCCCGTGATAACATTAAATATAATAATAATTTAATATTTAAAATATTATAAAAATAATATTATTTTTGAATTTAAAATTCAAACTTCAAGGGATAAATTTGAATCTAAAATTCAAGGAATTTATAAGAATCAAGCAAACAAACAAGCATCCATTCAAACAAGAAAAAGTAAAAATAATATAACTGCGTACCTATTTTTAGATCTATACTCCCACATCATCTGATTCATGAATAGCAGTGAAACACAAATTTGATTATTCGTCTTCTTTTCATCATCATTGGATGATAAGTCTGAGTCATCAAGAGTTGCTATGTATGCTTTCTTTCTTTTCCTTGACGAGTCATTGTTTGGAGTGAACAACTGTTTATCTACATACGGACAATCTTTTCTATGATGTCCGACTTTATTGCAATTGTAGCACCTATCATTCTTGACGTTCTCCGTATTATTTCTGGAATTCCTTTGACCATTTCTTTTGTAATTATTCAGTTTTCTATATTTTAGGAATTTCTGGAAGTATCTTGTCATGAAAGCAATCTCCTCATCAATGACTGAATCTGAATCTTTAGTTGTTGCATTGAATGCTAATGACTTCTTTCCTGTAGTATTGTTTTCTCTTCTTCCTTGCCGTTGAACTTCATAAGACATCAAATTCCTAATCAATTCTTCTATTTTCATTAGACTGATATTATTTGATTCTTCAATTGCAAGTGTCCTCATTTGGAGGGAATGAATTTAGAATTTTTCTGACTTATTCTTCCTCCGAAAAGCTTTTTCCCAATGCAATTAGTGAATGAACAATATCTTGAAATCGACAATACATGTCAAAATGGACTCATTTGCAATGCATTTTAAACAATTGAAACTGATTAGTTAATATGAAAATTTTAGTCTGTTTAACTTTGTTTGTTCCTTCATGAGTAACTTGCATAATTTTCCAGATTTCAAATGCAGACTTACAAACAGACAATCTATTAAACTCACTCCTATCTAATGAAAAAAATAATATATTCATGGCCTTTGAGTTATTTTATGCAACACCCTTTTGCTCAGTAGTCACTGGGCAAAATCGGTAGTTGGTTCAACATACTCATTTTGTGTGATATTCCAAGTGTCTAATCCTACTTTTCATAAATAAATTTTTATTCTACATGCCCAATATGCATAATTACTGCCATTGAAAATGGTGGTCTAATAGTAAACTGACCTTTTACAAATGAACTAGTATTACGGATAACAGAACTAGTGCCAGAGTTGACATTACCAGTGTTGGTAGCCATTAGAAAATTTTTCAAGTTTCAGATTATGAAAACTATAAAAACCAATGCTCTGATACCAATTGAAAGAGACAGCGAATTAAGGATCTTAAGGTTAATTTAACACTAGAGGGGAGGGGGTGGATAGTGTTTAATGGATTCTAAGACTTATATAGTCTAAATTGAAATTATGACACAAATAAATGCAGAAACTAATCACAGAACAATCGCAGAATCAAACACAGATACAAAAAGTAAATAAAAAGTAGTAAAAAGGAAAGAACACATCGAATTTTATACTGGTTCGGGTTACCCTACATTCAGTCATGTACCAAGGCAAACACCTCATGCAGATTTTTATTATACCAATGTCGAGATTACAGTCCTCAATTTCTACCCTCCTGTCTCACGAGTCCATGGAAAACTCTCTTGATTTACAGGACTCAAGATCACCCAATTGGTTTCTAGGCACAACCACACTTCATAGAAAGACTCGATAGACTTTTGATTACAAATTGATCCTATAACTCTGAATAGCACTTTGATCATCGAGAGAGGGCAGAAAATCAAACAAGAATGAGATTCTAATTTGATTCACTTGAGAATTCGGTAGAATTTGGCACGATCTTAAACATATGAAAATTTTAGAATATGGATTTGTGGAGAAGAAGGAGCGAAGAAAATAAGAAATTAGTTAGTTAAAAAATTCATTTGTGAAGGCTATTTATAAAGCATCAATAGTCACAACCATTCGTGAAGAGATTTAAAGGAATAGACACTTTTTTGAAAGTTAAAACTTTTGAATTCAATGGCCACCATGTCGATATGGGGTATCTCACGATGTCGACATAACTAGTTAAAAAATAATGTAAATTTTTTTTTGAAAATGAAGTTTAAAGCTAGAGTTTATTTTAAAACAAAAAAAATAATATTCTAAGGCTAAGACATCTTTTTGAAACTTATTTGAAAAGATAATTTTAAGGCTAAAATCATTTTGAAAAACCATTTTGAAGTAGTTTTGCAAGCTTCTTCCTGCAGAATATCTCGTCACATTAGGACTCGAGAACTTGTACAAAACCACGATGTTCGTGGGTTTGTAAGCCACTTGTCATAGGTTTGTAAGCTACTTGTCATGGGTTTGTAAGCCAATAAGAAGGTAAAAATGGGTTCCATCCCAAATGAAATTCGAAATGAAGATTTCCATGCTATTATGAAGTTTTAACTAAAACTAGACACATTCTTGAAATCTTGATTTGATACTCTAGAGTCTTCAATCTTGAGTTTTGAGTCTTTATACTGATCAATCTTCAGTAATCAACACCAGCATATATATATATATATATATATCCTGTATATACATATCTATCTAGACAACAGTGTTAGTAATATTTTATAATAAGATAAGTTAAAAAGGTTGTAGTCGTCAAAACCAACATCTCAGTTCCTAACAAACATAGTCGTATTTAGTCGCTGGAAGCTAATACTATAGATGACTACAACATTTGTAGCTTTTAGTTTTGGGCCTCTAGATAGGGGAAGTTGCAAGTTGGTACCAACATGTTTGTACAACCCGGTTGGTCTTACGATCTTACATACTGCTTTGAACTGACATTCAAATTATGCTCTGACTCGGCTTTCGACTCAATACAACTATTTCTCTATAAATACTGGTCTACTTGCAACCAAAGGAAGATCTATTTTACTAGGTCTTTTCCTTGATCTTTAACTATTCACTCTAGATTTGATCTTTCTACCATTGGAGACTTCTTCCTCTTCTTCACTCCTACCCTCTACCTCTCAAACTCTCTATAAACACCATTGTAAATCTAATATCCAATAAATAGTGGTCAGATCTGACATAAATAGTTATAATCGAGAGAGAGAGAGAGAGAACAACTAATAAAAGAGGTTAAAGTGGACGTCTGCCGGAGATTGCACCAAATCACTATAAAAATTCTCATGTGTCCTTTATTTTTCTAATATTCTTACATGCTTGATCTGGGATTTCTACTTTTTTACGTTTATTATAAAAGAACAAGTGCTTTCATCCGATTTTTGTTTGTTGATCCATTTTTTGGATTAACATTTTGGTGCTTTCGTTGAGAAAAAAAGAACCAGATCTGAAGACTTGAAGCTTGAATCTGAGACTTGGAGAAGGTGAAGAGACCTAACACGAGATCTACGACTGGAACAAGCCAACCAGAGCATGGAAGTAGCCATAAAATGTCTTTAAATTCTCTTTAATCCATCTACATAACCAAACAAGATATGAAGAAAATGATAAAAGAGATGCAAGACGGATTAATAAATCAACAATAGGAAATGCTTGAAGGATTTTTCCAAAGAATGGGACTGTAAGGAATAGCTAGAGCTGGAGGAATTCAGAACCAAGTGCTAGGAGCCAATGCAGGAACATCTAGAGTTGGAGCGGAGAAAACTGGAACGATGCCCCCCCCCACAAAGAGAACATCTCGGTACTAACCTAAATAAAATTTGTACGGAGACAATTACCCTCAAGGGCAACCCTGGTGTGAACTTGGAATGCCAGGAGCAAACAATGCTGGTAGCTAGAAACACAAATCAGAATGTGAACGGGAAATGATCGGAAGAGTATGTATTGGAACCTCTCTATAGAAATGAAGGGCATAAGAAACCAGAGGAGCGGGTCAGAACGCTAACGTGCAGCAAGATGAATACATGCTATAGTACGTGCTAGAGTTCCCTCATAGAAGCAGGGGACAAAATATCGCTTTTGGATGAAGACCTTCACTTGAAGGTGAAAACCGGATTGTTGAATTAGTAAGAAAAATAGATAGAGGTGGACTTTAGACCATAGTTTGAAGGATGTGAACAGGAATCCATTCACTTCTCATATTCGGAATGTGAGAAATCCTCCTGATTTCAAGCTTTCAACATTGAAATGTACGATAGGAAGTTGGATCCGACGAGTCATTGATGAGATACATCCAAGATATGGAGGTGTTGGGTGCTTCTGAGGAGGTAGTGGGGTGATGCTGCCTATTATACTTAATAGACTTGGCAGCAATGTGGTTTAGACAACTGGAGAATGGGTTCATAAAAATGTGGATCGATTTGGTGAATAAATTCTTAAGATGGTTCAGAGTTCATGTCTTATGACCGAAGAATGCGATGATGCTATCAAGAATGAAACAAAGGCCTGGAGAGACCTTGAGAAGCTATTTGACATAATTTAATGTGGCAGCTATATTAGTTGATAAACTGAATCCATCTATATAATATTAATGCTAGAAGTATTTGGAGTCGTGAGCAAGACTGATTTCAAATTTGCGTCGAAAAGGGATCCATCGATGGATCTTGTAGAATTCTATCACAAAGCTGAGAGATATTTGCGTCAAGGAGATGCTAAAGCGGAGGATACTAAAATTAATGCTCTGGATGACAGAGGACTGTCCAGAGCGAGAAACAGAAAGGAAAAAGAAAAGAGAAGAGTCAGTGATGACTTTGGGGAACCAAAAAGGCAGAGGAGGGAACTGAAGTTGTATTCCTACACTGATTTAACAAAGACCCTGAAGAGTATATATTAGGGGGAAAATTCCCTATCAGAAACCTTCAAGAAGAGAGGCCACTGATTGAAAAAAAAGATCTGATTTTTTTTTGCATCTTCCATAAGCTGGAAGGACATAAAACGAATGAGTGTCGATGCTTTCGTGATCGGATAGAAGAACTTATTCGGAGCAGCTGGCTGCAATAGCATGTGAGATCCTGAACTGCAATGATGCGGTCGGAGTAATCACCATCCATAATGATCACACCAAGGAACAACCAAGAATCTAGTCCGAGACTCGAAATACCATGATCAGAATGATTGGGAGTCAGGTTCGAATCACTTGCTTTAATTTTTCTTGCTTTGAATAGTTAGGATATTAATAACCTCGGACTGCTTATACGTATACAAGGCCAAAATCGATCTCTAAGCACACTTTGAGTCGGATGTCTAAGATGACTATTCAGGACAATAATAATATTAGACCGCTTATAAATGAAAGAAAACTAGATTGTCCCTAAGCATGCTCTAAGTCGGATGTATGAGACAGATAATTAGGACTTCTACTTGTTTTCTTTGATTAGATAGTTGACTTTTAAAAAAATCCATATTGAATGCGATTACTGATATTGATCGCTTTATGTCCTATCTGGAGAGATGGGACGGGAGTGTAGGGTGTGAGTCCCCTCATCGAAAAGCAAGCAGACGGACTTATATGATAGTGATCACTTTAAGTCTCGCCCGAAGAGACGGGACCAGAGTGCAGGACGCAAGCTCCCCTACCGGAGAGAAAGTGGACGGGCTTTTACGAAAAGTATGTCCCTCACCGAAGAGTGAACGATGGGCTTACTTGATCGTTGAGTTCCTTTGTCAAAGAGCAAGCGGATTCAGCAAGAATCCGAAGAGATCAAAATCCTGTATTGGGCGACAAATGGTTTGGAGAGGTCGAAACCTCAAATAGAATGCCAAAATATTTGAAGGGATCGCCTCCTAACTAGAACGATAAATGATCCGAAGACACCATCCCATAAAATTAAATGATAAGTGATTCCAAGAGATCGCACGTTGAATTGAATGTAAAATAATCCAGAGAGATCAAACCTTAGAAAAAAATAAATTTGATGAAAGGATTTGAATGCCATGTAAGTAGAGTAAAACAGATAAATCCCGGTTGAACAACGGGACAATTTTGATATGCGATGTAATAGCTCCAAATGAAATTAGAATAATTATGATGTATAAACAACAATTAAGCATAGAATAGAGTCTTTTGCTATAACAAATTCGGAACGACCTGTGATTTGCAAGAGAATCTGAAGGAACTAGATGATTCACCAAGATTAAGATCAACTGATAGCTAGAGAGATCAACTATCAAAGACTGGTTACTGGAACTTGCTTTTGAGCAAAGCACGCCTTACATTCGAGCAGCGCACTTTGCGGGGCAAAGGTTAACTTGTTTTTGAGCCAAAATAGATTTCGATTGGACTTAGAAGATTAAAACGAGGAAGAATGGATTTGAAATCCTAGACATATATTTAGATGAAGAAAAGGAGTAGCTCATAGAAAATTCATCCGAAAATACGCTAAGTAAATAAGTCAATGCTGACATGTTCATGTCAGTGCTGACATATTTTTTCTGCATAATCATCCACTCCAACTTCACACGCGTTATTATCTACCCCTTCCACATATGTCCAAGAGATTTTCCAAGGATTTTGAATAACCTGTTCCAAGGGCTGAAGAATTAACATCTAATATAGTAGAGTAAACCGAGCAATAAAGGAAGGATCATCGAAATCAACCAACGATCGATGGAAATAAAATTGGACACCTCAAAACAAAGTAAGAAGAAGATTTCAAAAGAGTTCGATGAAAATCGAACTGAGCAAACATGTCAACGCCAACATGTTTGTACAACCCGGTTAGTCTTACGATTTTACATACTACTTTGGGCCAACATCTAGACTCTGTTCCAATAAGGATTTTGGTCCGATATGACTATTTCTCTAAATACCAACCTACCTACAACCAAAGGTGTTTTTTTACTTGATCTCTCCCCTGATCTTTAGCTCTTCACTCTATATCTGATCTCTCTACCATCGGTGAATTCCTCCACTTCTTCACTCCTACCTTCTGCCTCTCAAATTCTCCAGAAATTCCATTATAAATCTGAGATCTACTTGATAGTGGTCAGATTTGATATAACTTCTTGTAATCAAGAGAGAGAACAACTAATAAAGATGTTAAAGTGGACATAGGCCGGATTTTATGCCAAACCACTATAAAAATTCTTGTATGTTCTTTATTTTTCTACTATTCTTACTTGCTTGATCTAGGATTTCAACTTCTTTATGTTTGTTATAAAGAACTGGTGCTTTCATCTGATTTTTGAGTATTGATCCATTTTTTAGATTAATAGTGCTATAACAGTTCATGCGGATCACTATATTGACCATAGTATCAATAAAGGTGGCATAGTTGTATAGGAGTGCTTTGAAGCTTTATTACATAGAATTCCTTTCATATTAATATAGTACTTCATCATATGGGCTATTGCTTGAATTTCACCATTATGTGATGGCTTGCTATTTTCTCAACATGTGATGGCTCCACTTGCGATGGATCATAACACCCACCTACGATAGCTTGTAGCATCAATCTATGATGGCTTACTACATTAACTTACGATAGCTCTGTTATGCTACACGTTGTTCTTAATATTCATTTGCCTTAACCTTTGATAGCTTGAATTAACTCATTATGACTTTAATCAACACACGATAGCTACAAGAGTCATTATATGATGGTTTCATGATATTTGTTGGAACCGGGCCAACCTGTAATGGAAGTTATGGGTGAATTTCAAAAAAAATTCCTTGTTGGATCTTTATTAGGCCTAGAATTCTATTTTATTTAGAATATTTCTAAATTTTAATTTTGATAAAATCTTTTATTTTATTTAAATTTATAATAAATTATATTGTATTACTTAATTTTACGTTATGTAAATATATATATATATATATATGCATATGTATCACATACACATATATAAGTGTGTGCATCTGTAACATATCAATTGGTGTAAGGTGTAACATGCTCGTATGTAGATGCTGGTATTACATCGCAAAGGACACATTAGCTCATCTGATATGTAAATGTATTATCCAAGTGTATATATGTATATACGTTTTCTTTTATAATAAAATATTTTAATACATGTATATATAAAAAAATTGCATAAATGTGTAATAACTGCTCTACACTTCAGATGTATGACATTTGTCAAAAGAAAGAAAAAGAAGTAAAGAAGAGAAATGGAAGAGAAGAAAAGAGAAAGAAACATTAGTCAATAATATAACCTGGCACATATCTCACATCGCATTGAATAAAATATAACAATCATCATAGATATAAAACAAGCGAGATAGTAGTCAATACATGAACCTCAAAATTAGAGTATACAAGCTCACATAATTATACAAAATAGTAATATAATTTATATAACTGATAAATAAAGTCAACTGATAAACTATCTCCAATAACAGTAAATCAAACGCTGTCAAGGCTCCACAGTGCCATCTAGTGGAATATCCAATAATTAACTCAATTATATGTATGAATAAACGTCACCTCCTGCTAGTCCATCCGCAGAACTCCATATATCATCAACACATGTTATCTAGTCTACTCATTTAAGAGAACTTGAGATAATAAGAAGCAAAACATAAAATCTCGGGTTAGACAACAGTCTAGTGCGAGCGATAAACAACCTCAAAATACTATAAAAATCGATATAGTATATGGAACAAAGGGTAAAGAATCATACATGATATGTCCCTGCAAACAAAGAGTTCGCACATAACATCGATAATATGCTACTTTACAACATCACAAAGTGTACTCCATGCTAAGTAAACTGTCGAGGTGCCTAGATATACCAATCCACAACACCATCATGTGACATCTCCTAAGTGATAGGTGTCTAGTGAAGTAACCATAACAAACATAGCATCCAACAAACAATACTAACTGTCACTCAGTGTGCTTTAGATATATGATAACTCATAAGGCACCCATGCCAGAGGCTAATGGAAAATCCTAGTTTTCAATTGTACTCTCGTATCACGCAACCCAAAGCTCGATATGTGTCTCATAGCCCAAAGCTAGACACTATACCCAAAGCTATAGGTCCAAGGTATATAGATCCTAGATCCCTACATGATCCATATGCTCCCTACTTATAATACCCCCACTTCGAGTACAACATAAAACACTCCGAGTTATCAACGATCCCTTAGCATATGCATATCCATCCGAGCCCTAATTTTAATCTAAATCCCTCATGTAGGAATCCCCCAACGCTCCTCCACTCTACGGCTCCTTCAAATATTGAGCCTCTTTAGTACCTACTCTCTGCACGAGTCACAAAACGAAGATATAGAGTTTCTAATCATCGGTACCTACTCCCACCACGAGTCACAAACCACAGATACAAAGGTTTTATCATGTTGTTACATCACCATCCATCCCTAATGTGAACGAGCAAACACCTCTAGCATAGTCTATAGAGTCCTAAAACTATCAACTTCGGAACTTACTTCATGCATTGCTGAGCAACCATCCGAAGTACCAACTATCATGTAGAAGCATTACATCATTGCCTCACCATCAAAATTGCTATCTATAGAGCAATAACATCAATTCTCTAAGTCGAGCGCACGAACAAACCATCACATCGTGCACCTCCAAATCTCATCAACATCCATGCCAAAGAATGGCCAAATCTTCCTTATTCAATAGTGATGAGCACTGACCACTCTAGGTCAATATAGACCACTTTGGACATGTACTTAACCAATGGAAACGTACAACGTCCATCCTTAAGTTCAAAGTCCATCCAAACCCACCATCTTCCACCATCAGATCGATCGGCATATATCCTAACCCTTTTCTACAACTTATCCCATTCGTCGGGTTTTCGATCAACATGTACGAAACCACAGTGCAAGAGATATTTCCCCTAGCACTCGATCGTTGCTAAACCAGGGTTTTCAACCAAGAACAAGCAAACAAGACAACGTGCAACCAACGAACTTACATACATCCAACATAGTATACATACAGCATGTATAATGCATCTATATCAATCAATGGGGAATTTATATAAAATAGTCCAAATCTTGCAATTCTCTAAAAATAGCACATAGATGGAAAAAAATGTGATGTCTAATGTAGAACTATTTTAAAATATTTTTATTTTCTTTTATAAAAATCAACTGTGTTTAAGTATAATAACATTACATTTTAAATTTAGAAACCATTTCAAAGCATCGATTTAATATTATACTAACAATCATAGTATGTGAGAGACAATATCACTCACCATCACAATAGTTGTCTAAACCAATGCCAAGACATATAGCTCTCCATCATGAGTGCAACGTAAAAAACTGCATCCAAAAGGGATCACGTATGAAAAAGATATGGATGAAATACGATTTCGGATTAATTAAATAATTAATTAACTAACAAAATGCTAATTACCTTAATTAATCCTTAATCCTTCTTCTCCATCACCTGTATGTGCACTCCATGCATATCCAAAACTATGAATCTCTTCTCCCCAATTCCTCCCTCTATGCTTAACGGTTTCATGAGCCATCGACTCCATCGTGACACACCCTGAAAATTCTTCGCCATGGACCTAAAGAAGTGAAGCTCGATTGCCTATTTGAAGTCACGACTTACTGCAATGACATCAACCATGCCATTGATGCAATTTTCCCTAGGCCATCAGAGGTGCTGTGATTTTGGTGAGAGGTGCATGTCGTCGAGAGAAGTGCAATGGTGATCTTCGATCCGTCTATCTCTGCCTCAAGCTTCGCCTTGATCAAACCATAGATATGGCCACGAGAACGTGGACTGCCCCAATCACAGCTGCACTCTAGATTGGTACCACCAACTCGAAGCTCTCATCGATACAAGCTCATCGGATCTAGTTTTGCAATTTATCGTTGAGTGGATCATCGAATTTTGATTTTTAAATGGAAGTAAGGGGAGCGGCCATAATTCTTCAATGGAACAGTAACCGTGCAAATGAAATTTTGGAGAGGGAATGATTTGGGGATATTTATATTAATATTATATTATGATTTATTCTTAACTAAATCATTGTACATTTCGAGTCTGCATGATAACACGACGCATCCGATCGCAACGAAACTCGGTTACACACATCACCCCATTTTCCCGGTTCCAATGATATAAATCTCATCGCTATCTGAGATTGCGTTCGAGGATGCTAATTTCAAACATTTTGAAATCGTTTCCAGGTCTTGATTCAGCCGATCTGATCGTCCGATCTTCAAATATAGTGATGCTTATACTCATTTTAATTTGCAATGTCGATTCGAACTCAATGGAAGTGTTCTTAAGTCTTGATTTGGTCGTATGCAAAAATCCTATTTTTGGGCCTTCGTTTAATTAAAGATTAAATATTTAAACCAATTATTTAAATATTCCATCGTTAAAAATAAAGGTTGTTACATTCTCCACCCCTTAAAAGGATTTCGTCCTCGAAATCACAAATTAAGAAGAACATCTTCTGAGTCATAGGCCTTCAAAACCCCTCACATTCCGAAATTTTTTGGCAACGCCTCCTTTGCGTGGCTAGGTCTGAGAAAAATCCCAATACAACAAAGATACATGCATGCACACACATCTCATATGTGAGGCATCTCGTTTCCAAGGACAAGCAAAGGTATATTACCAAATCTACACTACAGATGTTACATACCTCTTTTATAGTAAGAGCATATCATTTAGATGCGAATAAAAGCGGATAAGCATCCAAATAGCCAATACTTGCTTCCTTGTGCCTGAATATGTACTCAGTAAAGAGGATTAAACACAATGTAACATAATCTTGTATTTAAACATACAAGATCATATATAGCAATCATCTCTAATAAATGTGTTATACCAAACCATAACTATCCCGCATGCCTAACAATTATATAAGCATAAACTATCATATCCAATGCTAGCAATCCTACATCAAACATGCATACATAAAATCAAAAATCAAACTGTAATATCCACATCTATCCTAGCATGCAGGATACTAAACTATCTAGTATAAAAACATCAAATATGATATCCAATATGACAGCCGATGGTAAAAATGAAATCTCACCATGTGAAGAGCTTTGGACAAGCGATCCTCATGCATTCTCCGTCTCCCATATCCTATCTGCTTCGCTTTCATTCCAATGAACCTTTACAACTCCATTGCCTTCCTCCTAAGCTGTTTTGTAAAACATCTATCGGTACTAATAGGCATATGAGGTCTCAAAGTTCTTGGTTCAGTCTTGATATCATCTAGTTGATTTGGTGCCAAATTTTCAAATGCCTCTTGTAAGTTCTCCCAACACCTACTATCGAACAATGGGTTTCAACCACTTATTATGCTCTTGGCATACAATGGAACCATACTATCCATTTCACATATAACTCGATAAATTCGAATGTCGTTTTACTAGACTTAAGGAGTACAAATCTAAAATTCTTCATCAATCAATCGACTATGACTCAAATACTATCATACTGTCCTCAATCCTTGGTAATCCATCGATACAACCTATAGACATCTGTGTCCACTACTCGAGAACAAGCAATCTCTCATCCCTTCGAAACCAACAACCTATGTTGGGTCCACACTGCATTATCTCTATAGACACCACACATTCCTCTGAATTAACCATAATCTCTACTAGTCTAGCTTCATGCCTCCGACTAGTACCTATTCAGTAGATCAAAATAAGTCTAATAGTCAGACTAGCCATCACCCTTGGTCGTAGTTTTCATCGATATCTAAAGTCATAACCGCGACAAACTTGATCAATGCCCACTCTAAGAATATTACTCCCAAACCGGTATGTCTTCTACTCAAAGCATCAAAAACTACATTTCCCTAATGAACATATGGGAAATGTCAAAATCGTAAGAGGCTAAGAATACCAACCATTGCTACCGGGGATAGTTGAGATCCTTCTTGGAGAAGAGATATGTCAACAATATGGAATCATTGAATAGATCGAACTCCACTTGTTGACAAGAAATCTGGCAAACACCTCAAGGAAAAGTTTAAGAAGAAAACAATCCCCTCGAAATCCATTTCGAATGAGTCGAAAGGGTATTTATGCCTTCGAGGGGAAACCCTTTCAAAGGAATTGATTATGCTGTCATGTAGAGGGTTCCTTCGAAAGCAATTATATGTTCCGAAGGATTCAAACTCCATTCGAATGAGTCCTCCCGAAATGTATGACTTTAATGATCACATAGTGAATCCTTTCGAAACCCCTTTTGAATGAGTCTAGAGGATCTCTATTCCTTCGAAGGGACCGAGATCACAATGTATATATTAAATAAATGTGAATTCAATATGCAATGGAATCTTATCTTGGATAAATGATACAAGTCTAATTGACTTGATAATTTTGAATTGTCATCATCACACCACTTTGGTACCGCATGGGCTTTCGACACAATGATAATATGCTTCAAAGTCAAGATATCCAAGTAAATCCCATAGCAATGCATATGTTAAATAAGGGTTAAGAAGATAAGTATATCATGTGCAATTGACCATTAGGCAAGCTAACGGCTGAAATGATCATCCTCATATTCGAAATCAATATTCGATCCATGCATCATCTCATTTTCATTTCTCGAGAATGGACTACAAGTAGCAGAGTTTTTCCTAATTTGATTTAGGGTTACAAGAATTTGATTTAGCTAAGAAGTAAAAAAAAGATCCAAGAATTCAAAAATTTATCATGAACATGGACCTACAGGTTGGTATGTATAGATGCGATTTGGACTCTTTCGCATCCATTCTTTTGAAGTTGTCGAAAGGTCTCTTCTTCCACCTTTTGCACCCATCCTTTCACTTTCATTCTCCCGTCTATGTCGAAATCATGCTAGTGGAAAATATTAATCCAATATTACTTTCGAGCACTTTTAGGGCCTTTCGAAACCATTGCTAATTCAGCTTTCATTAGTGGTGAATGAGTCATGGTGCATTTATTTATTGTTTGAATGTAAGTGAAAGCACCTCTATCTTCTTTATCTCCTTTGAAACCTCTTCACTGTTTTAAGATCTGGTACTATCATGATAAAATTTCGCTGGAATAAGCGGGGCAGGGTATTTGGATGGTTTCGGAAGGGTTTAATGGTGATGAAAGGACCGGTGCGAAATGTCATTTGTGATGGAGGAGGCTTCTTGGTGGTCAAATGATAGTTGCAGAAGGTGGCTTTCGAAAGCATCCCCTCGATTAGTGTGAAAGCTTGTCCTTTGATGTTTATGGAGTCAATATTGGTCACACGCGAAACCTCCCTAATACTTGTGGAAGGATTCAACCGATTCAAAGAGCTAGCCTTTTCTTTTGAAAGGGTTATTTTAGCAAAATCTTCTCCAACCGTTTCGAAGGATCTGATATATGTGCGGAAGCTTATTATTTGATACCTTTGAAAAGAATTCTTAACACATTCAGAACCCCTTTATGCATGCGGACCCAACTGCTTCGAAAGGATCAACTAAGTCAAAAGGGTAACTTTGCCCACCTTTCAACTCCTTCAGAAGCCCTTATTTCATTTAATACTTGCAGGAGCATAAGGTGCTTGCGGCATCAATCCAACCTCTTCGCAAGCTATTCCAACGCCTTCAAAATGCTGCTTTTGAACCATAGTGGAACCCCTTTTTTCAATTCTTCTGAAGCTTCTACAATACTTTCATGGGCCTTATATCATACCTTCGTTCTTAAGTGAGCTTTATAGTCAATATTTTCCCCCTTGTATGAAAGAAGAATTTTTTCTTTAGGACAAAAATATAATAATTTTCCTTTTGCATTATTTCATTCGCAATGACCCTATTTCCCTATAAAGTACAAAGAAGGCAACATTCCTTATTGTTAGTTCGAAATTCATGTAAAAATATGTTTAGTAGCTTGTTCATAATGTTATTGGAGATAATATTAGAATTTCTAATAACAAAATTCCAGAATTCTAAATATGGGAACAACGAAAATTAACAGACCATCATCTGGAGTTAATAACAGATGAGAAATCCATAGATGGGGATGATTGAAGATAAAAAATTCTTGTCTGGCACTAATAATGGAAGTCCCAACATCCAACTTTGGTAATAATGAAAGAAATCCAGAAATTAAACTCTTGTTATAGTAATAGAAGACCAGGTATCTAGTTTAGATTTGACATTAATAGTTGAAGTTTAGAATTCTTCTTCTGATAATAACAATTGTCTGGTAATAGAAGTCCAGAAATTGTCATTTGGAAATAAGTCATATAAAATTTGGAATCCTAATTTGGGATAAATAATAGAAGTTTATAAATCCATGTTTGGAAATAGTAATAGTCCTGAAACCCAAATTCGGGTGTTGATAAGTGATGTCTGGAAGTTAGTAGTTGAAGACTAGCGACCCTGATTCGGGTATTAGTGAGATAGATCTAGAAGTTAATAGAAGACTAGAAGTTCATAATAGATGTCTCAATAACAACGATCCTGGAGCCTAGATTCAGGCATTAATGAGTGAAGTCCAAAACATAAAAGCAAAATACTCAAAACCCAGATTCGAGTATTAATAAGTGAAGACTATAAATTAATGATGAAAGACCTGAAATCCAAATTGGGGCATTAATTAGTGAAGCTTAGAAATCGTCCTTTGGAAATTAGTCAATCGTTGTATATTCTTATCTGAAATTTTGTTCCGCACCACTTTTTGGGCTTCAATTTTTTGAATGTTTTGCTTTGAGTTTCCTTTTCTGGTTCTCGATTCTTTTGACATGTGCCACCTTTTACGCTCTGTACGTTGTTATTATTCGATGTGCCACTACTTGGGCTTGGATGTATTAGTCCGTTGTTTTCCGGTGCGCTTGGTTAGCTTATCCATAAGCAAGAACCAAGGAGTTACCAAACCTCCCTCCAGGAGACGATCCAACCAGGCCTTATAGGCAGGACTGAAGGCTTGCTCAGTGCCTTGACCAAACCATAGTGTGGTGGGATCAAGGGCTTACTCCATCCTCTCTCAAGGAGGTGCTCTAACCAGACCTTTTAGGCGAGACTAAAGGCTGTTCGGTGCCTTGACCTGGGCATATCATGGTGCGCTCAAGGGCTTACACCGTCCTCCTTCTAGGGGGCACCTTGATCTGGCCATAGCATGGCACGGTCAAGGGCTTGCAGATACTTTACCCTGGCCATAGTGTGGCGCGGATAAAGGATTACTCTGTCCTCCCTCCAGGTGGTGCTTTGACCTGACTATCTCGGCACGGACAAAAGCTTATGACCGTTTAAGGTAATTTCCAAGTTTAAGGAGAATTATACTCCCAACCATGTAGACTTTTCTTAGGAAAGAGGCGCTTTATTCATTCATTCTGTGAAAATAAGGTTGTATATGTTCTATATTCCACGTTCTAGGAACCATATTGCCATCTAGTCGACATAATTTGTATGCTCCAGGAGGAATTATTTTGCACACGATTAGGGGACCTCCTAGTTTGGTCATAGTGGTCCATCTATAGGATTTCTTATGTTTGGCATCACTCTTGGAGCACTAAATCTCCCTCTTGAAATGATATTGTCTTTACTTTCGAGTTGTAGTATTATGAGATTCTTCTTTGATATTCTAAAATCTGAATAGCTGCTTATCTCTTAGCTCATGTATTAAATCCAATAACTCTTTCTTTAATTCTTGGTTTGAACCGAATGCATATGCGATTCTTTGATGTGAGAGTACCTCAATTTCGACTAGTAACATTGCTTCGCATCCATATGTTAGAGAGTAAGGGGTACGAACCATTGTAGTTTTGGTGGATGTACGATAGGCCCAAAGTACAAGTAGCAATTCTTATACACAATTCCCTTTGGCTTTATTCAATCGTTTTTTTCAGAATAATCTTAATAGTCTTGTTTCCCACTTCAATGGCTCCATTTGCCTTTGGATATGCCATGGAAGAAAAGCTTTTGACAATCCTATTCTTATGGAAAAATCAAGAAAATTCTTTACTTTCAAATTGTGTTCCATTATTAGATATAATCTTATAAGGGATCTCGAATTTAGTAATGATGTTTTTAATAACGAATCTAATCACTTTCCCAGAAGTGATTTTGGGGAGGAGCTCTGCTTCTATCCACTTAGTAATCAATGGCCACTAAAGCATATTTTGCTCCTCCTTTGGAAATCAGCAATGGTCTGATCAAATCGATTCCACATGCATCAAAGGGCCATGGGCTGGAGATCATGGTTAATTGGCTTGGTGGTAAATGAGGAATCTTTAAGTATTTCTAACACCTTTTGCATTTCTTTACATACTCTATAGCTTGACCTGTCATTTGAGGCCAACAGAAACATTGTCTCATTATTTTCTTAGCCAACTTTACCCTATTGGAATGGTCTTTGCAAAATCCTTCAGGCGCTTCCCTAATAATTTCATCCCATCTTCAGAACTACATATCTTAAGTAAGAAAGGGCATATCCTTTCTTATAAATAATTACATCCATCATTATGAAGGCCAGAGCCTATCATTTGATTTCCTAGCTTCCATTTTATCATATGATAATATCCCATTGGTAAGATATTCTAAAATAGGTGTCATCCAAGTGTTACCTTAACATTTATCTTCCTTTTGATGATTGGGCTCCTCATACAGAATTTCTTCATTAATTTCTCTTTCTTCTCTTTCTTGCGTCATGACCAAGGATCTAGTTAAAACAAATAGTTCATTCCTTGGTTCGGGCATTTCCTCTTCAATACTGGAATTTACTTATACCCTACTAGTACGATACAGGTTTCTAGAGCTCCTCTTGATCTAGCCAATTTTGCTAATGAATCCGCTTGAGAGTTGTCATCCCTTAGGACTTGGTGTATACAAAAATATACAAAAAAGCAAGCATTTTTAGCACCTTCTTAACATATAGGGATAGTTTGGTGTTTAATCTGATATATCTGCTTTATCTGATTCACCATTAGTCGATAGTCATTAAATATTTGAATTCGTGGGATTTTAAGTTGCAAGGTCAGAGTTAATCCTGCCATTACCAATTCATATTCAGCTACGTTATTTATTGCAGGTAACCCTAGCTTCATTGCATAGTGTAGGCGACGCCCATCGGTTTTGATTATGACATAACTTGCTCCGAATCCCTGCTCATTTGATGCCCCATCAACAAACAATTGCCATATGGGATTTTGATCTCTCTCTTTTTTGACTTTTCCTTAATGAAGTTTGTACATTCATTGATAAATTATGCTAACGCCTGCCCTTTAATTGATGTCCATGGTTGAAATTCAGTGTCATATTGGCTAAGTTCAATTCCCCATTAACTAGCCTCCCTTAGGTCTTAGGTTTACTAAAAATCTGTTTGAGTAGAATGTTAGTCAATACTCTGATTGGATGTGCTTGAAAGTACGCTTTGAGTTTCTATGTTGTCGGTATCAAACAGCAAGCTAGCTTTTCTTTGACTATATATCAAACCTCGGCATCCTTCAACCGTCTGCTTACATAATAAATGGGAAGTTAAGTTTCATTTTCTTCTCTAATCATCACCGAACTAATCGCATGTTCTGAAATCGCCATATACACATATAGGCTTTCTCCATCGTCAAGGTTGGATAATATTGGTGGCCTTTCTGAATGATTTTTAATTCTTTGAAGGCTTTCTTACAATCTTCTCCCCACTCAAAGTACTTTCTTTATTTAATCACATTGAAAAAGGGGATGCATCTATCGGTTGCCTTGGAGATGAATCTGCTTAGGGCTACAATTCTACCATTAAAACTCGTTACATCTTTGCTGGTTTTAGGCTTTACCATGTCTTTGATAGCTTGGGTCTGGCTGGACTAGCTTCGAAACCTTGTGCGCTAACAATGTAACCTAAGAACTTTTCAAAATGAACTCCAAAAGAACATTTCTAAGTATTTGGTCTCATTTGTACTTTAAACATTTCTTCAAGATCCAAAAGTTGATTCTCAGCTTCATGAGGCTTTACTAGCTTATCATCCACATAAACTTCAATATTTCATCCAATCTATTCCTTGAACATTCTATTGCCAATCTTTGATAAGTAGCTTCTGCATTCTTTTGTCCAAAATGCATTGGTCTGTAACAGAAAGTTTTCCCATCGTTAATGAAGCTTGTATGATCTTTGTCTAGTTTGAACATGGGCATTTGATTATACCCTAAATAAGCATTCATGAGAGGCAATAGCTTATGACCACTAGTTGCATCAACTAACTGGTCTATTCTGGGTAACGGATAACAGTCTTTCGGGCATGCTTTGTTCAAATCAGTGTAATCGACACATGTTCTCCATTTGCTATTTTCCTTTCTTACCAACACTGCATTTACTATCGATTTTGGATTAAAAAACTTCCCGAATGAATCCATTTTCAAGCAGCCTTTAAACGTCTTCTTTCAAGGTGTCAGATCGAACCTTATCAAATTGCCTCTGCTTTTGTCAAACGGAGGTAACGTTCAGATTAATATATAGTGCAATACACATAACTGATCGATCAATCCCGATCATATCCAAATGAATCCATGTAAATACGTCTTTGTGAGCTTTAAGAAATTGAATAAAGTCTGCTTTCAAGTTGTTCTTCAATTCCTTTCCCACTCTAACTATCTTGGCTGAATCAGTTGGATCTATACATGTTTCCTCAAGATCCTCTATTGGCTTTATCCTCTCCATTTCTCCTTGGCAATCTAATTCTATAACAATCCCGCTTTCTTCTACAGAGCTAGCACCATTCCTCTTCCTCTTGCTCCCAGGCGAGATGTACCTTCCAAATGCACGTTTATTTATTTTATTATGTCTTCTTTTGCTTCAAATGTTGGATGTAAAAATCCATCATCTAAAGGTTGAAAATTAGTAGAGGAATCATAATAAGAAGAGTACACCCTTTTATATTGATCAAGACTGGAAAAATACATTTCGCGGGAGCTAAATTGTTCTACCCAAATAGTACCCCAACCTCTTTTAGTAAAGAATTTCAACATCAGATGTCTCAGTGAGATAAAATCATCTACCTCATCCAGCGTAGAGCAGCGAAAGAATGCATTGTAATATGATGACTAATTGATGATCACAAAACGAGTTTCAAAAATTCTACAGCATGGTGGTATTCCTGTCTGTACTAGAAGCTTTACTTACCCTACCGGAGTTGACCCTTTTGTTATTGAACCCAAAAATAGATTCATGAATAGGCTTTAGCTTATCTTCAGAAATGCCCATTTGATCAAAGGTATGCTTGAAGATGACATTCACATCACTTCTAATGTCTACCAGGATCTTGGACACTATGGAAAGAACGATTTGAGTAGTGATTATAAAGAGGTCATTATAGGAACAATGAATTCCAATTTTGTGCTCTTATGGGGTGATGACAAGATTCGACATCTGTATATTAAGCTACGATTATTTAAGCGGGGACTCTTTCTACACAGAAAATACTTCATCCCTAGTGTCCTTGATATATGTGTTTCTGGCTCCTATACTAGTTCTCGCTAGGTGCGGTCCCTCATGAATCACATCAATCCTATTCAGGGATGTACTCGAGTTTAATGGATTTTCGTCTTCTAAGATATTCATAGTGTTATTAGGGAACTTTTGTGGTCCATTGCTAGTCCGTGGTGCTTTCTGTTTATCTTGGATGAATTCTTTCAAGTGACCTTCATGGATTAGCTTTTGAATAAGTCCAGCTAGCACTCAGCACTCATCGGTCTTATGGCCATTCGCTTTATGCTAAGCATAATAATCATCCCCCATTCTTTGTACAGTGTAATTTCAGGCCTTGAATGAAGTTGGGAGGTTAACTTTTTCTTTATTTATGGCATAGATACAATACAATGGCTTGTTTAAAGCAATTGAATTAGTGTTGGAGTCTTCCCACCTTGGCCTTTTCTGTCCGCGGTAAAATCCAAATTTTCGACTCTCCTTCTTGGGGTTAGCTTTCTTTTTGGCATAGTACAATTCATTCATCTGAATGAATTTATCAACTTGGAAGTGAAAGTCTGGTAAATCTTTACACCCACGAACGACGAGCTCTTTTCAAAATGGTGTATTTTCTATCAACCCTGAATGCACTGCAATTAGCTTATCCCTACTGTTCATGTCTTTGGCCTTCAGTGCCTCTATATTGAAACTTCTAAGATATTCACCCAACGATTCTCCCTGCCTTTGTTTGATGTTTGCTAAGATAGTATAATCAATTGTGGGATCTTTGCATATGAAGAATTGAGTGGACAATTCATAGGAAAATTGTTTCCACGAGTAAATAGCCTTCACTCAATATTTGTGGTACCATTTTATGGCAGCCCCTTGAAGTGTTACTGGGAATAGTCTGCACCGCGCTACCTAGAAGCATTAAATTGACCCGTTTGGCTATCAAAAGCCTTCGGGCGGTCACCAGGATTGGTAATATTTCATAGTTGGAATCTTGACATGTGAGGGAATTACTGCTGACATGATTTCATCACTAAACGGAGCCACTCGATCATTGTCATTCACTCGCTCGTCTAGAGTTCTTTTCCTTTTAGCACTTAGCATGTCTTTAACAGCCTTCTACCCCACATCCTTTAGATAAACTTCAGCATTATGATAGCTTTTCCAATTTGGATTGTATTCCTTTGAAGTTGAGCTACCAGATTTCTCCAAAGATGTATCCCGCATTCTACCTTGATGATGGGCTCTGGTTGCATGATGTTCCTTCTTTTTTGATGATGTTAAGTCGATCTTGCTCTTGCCTTCAAACATATAAGCTTTCAAGTTCCTCCTTGGGGAGACTACTTCATCTCATGTTGTTGGTTAGCAGTTTTAGAAGATTCCTAAGATAGGGATGCTTTCAGGATTTCTTGCATTTCTAGTAGTTGTTACTCTAAATGCCTTATTTTAGCTGCATTATCATCGAGTTATGTTGGAGTTGATGGTTGTCCTGGCACAACTCCTTCCAAGTTGAAGGTTGGAGTAACATTTTCTTTCAAAGCTGTTATGTGTACTGCCTCCTCATCCATTCGACTAAGTCTTTTTGATTTCATTTTTCTACAATAAGTCAAGAATTCTATAATTATTCTATAAGGAAATAACAAGGTCGAAGGTTCGAGCCCTCCTTCTAGTGGCAAAAATATTGATAAGAAATCTAGCCAACACCTTAAAGCAAAGTTTAAGAAGAAAATAATTCCTTCGAAATCCCTTTCGAATGAGTCGAAAGGGTAATATATGCCATCGAAGGGGAACTGTAACACCCCAAATTTTTAGTAACATTGTTTAGGGTATTTGATTAGTCAAATTAAATAAAAATAATGTAAGTTGGTTAGGGGATTGAGATTTGTGATTATGAGGGGTAGCCGTGCCATATAAATGAATGAACAAAGATAAAAATGTGTTAGGATAAAAGTAAGGGCAAAATAGGAAAAAGGGGCTTCCTAATATCCAAAGCCTTTAGCCGTGTATCATCACTTTCATTTCATTTACAAAATCAGAACTAACTAGAGGCCGACCACCATTTTCAAGAGCAAGAGAAAGAAAGATAAAGAGGAAGCTTAATGAACATCAAATTCATTTCACATCTCAAACTCTTTAATCTCAAGCTATGGTGAATCATGACTACATCTCACTTTTTTTAGTGATTTTAAAATTTAAGGTAAAACCCGGATTACTTGCATGATTATGCCATGTTTTTAAATGTTTAAATGACTATACACGCTTGTTGATGATTTATGCTTATTCATATAGAATTTATGATATGTTTTGATGTAAAAACCCTATTTAACGATATCCAAATGCCTTGCGATATTAGATATAGATCAGAAATGGTATTTTTGATATCGGTTTCAATTTTCATAATTTTACGAATTAATGTGGATTTGATACTAATTTTCTAGTGAATAAAATGATTTATTGGGTTATAAACAACTTACGATTAAATTATAAATAATTTGGATTTGAAATTTATTTATGTTAGAAAACATATCAAAAAGGATTTTTTGGAATTTTTGTAGAATTTTCCAAAGTGTTTTGATGAATACATAAAATAATCTAAGGTGTGGGACTTAAATGTTTTATATATTTATAAAAGGTTAAGGGGTATTTTGTGAAATAAAATTATTGCTTATTTTTGAAATCTTGGCAGCATTTTTGAAAAAGAAATTTAGCAACCAATGAAAATTTGATAAACAGAATAGGTTAGTTGAAAAGTGCGTCTCTTTTAAGTTAAAAACAAGATTTACATGTTTTTAGCATGTTCAGCCATTGTCTGTACTAGGGGTTCCGACCTAGACGTTTCGCCACCATTGCTTTCAAAACCAATGCACATGGTATCAATACGTTTTGTATGTAGCGTACTGAATAGAGATGGAAGGTATAGGATCGAAACATATAGTTTCGAAGGGGTCAAAGCATGCATCTTTTTTTAAATGAAGTAGCGCCTGCTTTGCTTTCGAAGAGTTAGCTATCGACTGGCTAGTTTTTCGACCTAGTCAAATGATTTCAAAGGAATGGTTTCGAATGGGTTGTGCTCTTTTGTTTTAAGAAATGCTTTCGAAAGGGTCAAAACCCCTAGCTTCTGCTTTCCTAGCTTTCGACGTCGATGGTTTCAGAAGGTATATTTACTTTTATAAAACCCTACCGCTTCTCCAATGCTTTCGGAAGGATGGTTTCGACACCATCACTTCTTTGGTTTGATTTTGGCTTTTGTAAGAGCTGCTTTTGACCCTGTTGGTTGTGACCCATAGAAATTTTAAAGGATTAACCCAAATCTTTCAAAAGATAAGGTTTTAAAAGTTGTTTCCACATATTTTAAAATTAAACCCAAATGCTTTCGTAAGGTTTAAGGTTTTGATGCTTTTGAAAGGTTTTTAAGGAAGATTTCTAAGGGGTGGTTCCCCAATGGTTTCGAAAGGTTTAAGCGGTGGATATAAAAGGTTTAAAGGAAAGGCTTTCCAATGGTTTTGAAAGGCTATATATAAAGGTTATAAAAAGAGGATGTCTAAGGTTTTTATCTTTCAAAGGAAAAGGTATTTCAATAGTTTTAAAAGGTTTTTGTAAATAGTTTCGAAAGGAAGATTTTGGCCTTTCAGCCTAGGTGATGGAAAGGGTTTATTTGGTTACGAAAGTGACACTTTCAATGGGATCGAAAGGGGTACTTTCAAATATTTATAGGTTTTCATCAACAAAGATTTGGGTAATGTATATATATATATATAACATGGCAAGGTGATTTTGAGTAAAGCGTAGAGTATATGTGTTTTCCTTATTTAAGTATGGTTTAAAAGGTTTTCAAGGAAAACTTTGTAAATGTTTCCCTAAGTAAAATGACTCGTATATTAGAATGCGTGGTGGGACTGGTAGAGGGTCGCGCATGTACATTAACTATGAGCCCTGGCTAATTTAGTCCAAAATTCCAATGTGTAGTGCTTTGTCACAGGTAAGACTAACATAATGATTACACATAGAAGGGAGTGCATATATATATATATATGTATGTTTGTATATAAATAGATTATTGGTGAGCCTGCAAAACCATTAGGATCAGATGAGATGTTAAGTTAGGGACAGACCATCCAGAAGAGGAGATTAACAAATAGTTAAGGACAGACCATCCAGAAGAAGTGTGTCTAATAGATGTTAGATTATATTGTTATTGTCTAGTAGGCATGAGTCAGCTAAAGGTTAGTAGTTAACCAAAAAAAACTATAGCATTCGGATAGATCCTCCATTTGTTACCTGATATGTATGTTTACATAATAATGCTTTACAATTTTAACCAGTTTTGATTGCAGGAAATGGATTTGCGAAAGATATGTTTTGAATGAATATTAGTGTGGGGAAACCCATTACGCTAAGCGGCATGGTCTCACTTAATATCGTATATTCGAGATGTATAGTATTATTCACACCAGGCTTTATGTCTGATTCGAAATTTATATTTTCCCCTTAAACTCTCGAGTGCTTAAAATTGATTTGAGTAGGCTAAGGGTTGAGGATTCGTAGGTTTTAGTAGGTTAATGAACAAAGCTTACAGAGACGAGCAGATGGCTGATGGATAGCTATTTAGGAGTTGTTGTTTGTTATTTTTGATGTATTTCCATTGTGTTTGTATTAAGTCAGATATGACTATTTAGTGACTCTAATCAACCAAGGGGGAATCTTCATATGTCGCTCTTGGCGTGTTTAATTTATAATTATTTTACTTGAATTTGGGTAAGTGATGGGATTATGTAATTTGAATATGGAACATGTTTTGGAAATGTAATGTGAAAAGCTGTTTTTTGAAATCTGTGGTTTTGTTTCATATTCTTGTGATGCTGATATTATGAATACCATTAACGTTACCATATTTGGTCACCAGAAGTTAATGCTATGGATGAATGCAGCATCTATAGCGCTTAACTTCAGGCCTCTTGATATGGGATGTTACAGGAACCCTTTCGAAGGTATTGATTATGTAGCTATGTAGAGGGTTCCTTCGAAAGCAATTGTATGTTTCGAAGGTTCAAACTCCTTTCGAAGGAGTCTTCCCCAAGGGAATGACTTTAATGATCACATGGTGAATCCCTTCGAAAAAGGATATCTTTGCCTTCAAAAGGACCCAGGTCACAATATATATATATATATATATATATATATATATATATATATATAGAGAATAAAAGTGGATTCAATATGCTGTGGAATCTTATCTTGGATAAATGATACTAGTCCAATTGACTTGATAATTTTGAATTGTCATCATCACACCAATTTTGTACTGCATGGGCTTTCGACATGATGATAATATGCTTCACGATAAAGATATCCAAGTAAATCCCATAACATTGCATATGCAAATAAGGGTTAAGAAGATAAGCGTATATCATGTGCAATTGGGCATTAGACAAGCTAATCGCCGAAATGATTGTAATACCCCTAATTTTTGACAAATTTATTCAGGAGATTTGTAACGACCCAGAATTTTAGTCATTTGAAATTAGGATATTTAATTGATTTTAAATGTTATAAGTAAATTTATAAGCTGAATAACTTATATTTGAAATATAAGGATTTAATTGGATAATTAAATTGTTAATTTAATATTTGAAATTGTGTAAATAATTGGAATTTGGTTTTAATGTGAATGAAAATGATTTATAAAGTTGAATTTAATTCATTGAATTAGAATGATGTTGGGGAACTTTTAAAATTGATTTAAAAGTTAAATTGTAGAAATTGATTATTTTAATAATTTATTTACGAATAAAAATAGCCATTTTTCAAACAGTCTCAGATTTCGACGAAACTAGTTTCAATGGATATGTAATGTTATATTATTGTAGGATTTCAAATTTGGTGCCAATCGAATTTATGGTTTAGTCACGGCAAGCTAAAACACGTAGAAATTCGTTTAAGTGAAATTTAAATTTAAATAATTCGATTCAAAAACCTATCTTCCAAATACGATCGAATTGGCTCTCGATATGTATTCCATTATGTTCAGAATAAGGGTAAAACATTATAAATGTAGGCGGCACGCTTCGTTTGGAGTTCGAAAATTTTTCGGATGAATAGTGCGCGAGAATTTTCTATAAAAGGTCTTGATTTTTTTCTTATTTTCCCTAAACCCTAAAGAACTAGGGAAAGCCGCCACTATACAGTTTAATGGCCGATATTTTCAATCATTCTTCCCTCTTTTTCTTCCAATCCATCAATCTATTCGAGAAACTTCCAACTATGAAATTGTAGAGCACGATGAGAGCTCTAATCCAGCGACCAAGATTGAATTTCAAGCTACGGATCAACGGAAATTCGTACTTGAACGGCCAACGTTCAATCGCGTTTCTTGACCGAGATATTTACCGTACTTAAGCAGTGGAGCGTGAGGTCTAGGACTTCGAAACGGCATAGGTTGATCGACCGTATCGATAGGAAGGTGCAATGATCGATTTGAATGGTGGCTAGATGGGTTTTGTTGCATGAATATAAACAAGGGGGAAGATGATAACAAGCGTCGAGATTTGATTGTGAAGAAACGTGCGGCTCAGATTTCCAGAGGTTTAAAAATAAAAATAAAATGTTAATTAATTTATATAATAATTTATGTAAACTTTCAAGTTGCATAACTTCTTCATACGAGATCCGTTTTTTACGAAACAAGTTGCCTTGGGTCCATATTGATGAGCACTACATTTTAGAGCTGGTTTGGAGTTGATTGGAGCTAGTGTAAATTTTGGGTAAAATTAAACGCCTGTTTAGTTTTATTCGAAATAAAACACGACAACTGCTATTGGAATCAATGTGAGTACAACTCACTCTTTCTGACTCACTGATATTTTTATAAGTGAGAATGAATATTATTTATGATGATTGATGATTTTTTGAATGATATATGATATATTATCTATATAATGATTGGTATTTGGATATGTTCCTGCCTATTGGAGCAGATGAGACCATATGCGTTCCCATATATGAGCGGATGACTTTTTGTACTCGTGTCTGCCTCGAAGCGAACATTGTATATATTTTCTAAAAATGTATATTTGTTGCAGGTGACAGGTTGGAGGGATCTAACTGGATTCCTTACCAGTTTTGATTTTATTTATAGATATTGATATAAATATATGTTGTTATCATATGATATATGATGTTTGGATGTCATGGTTGATGTATTTGGTGCTGCTGCAGCATTGGGCCAATTTTGGTAATTTAAAAATATTAAAGCGATGATTTCAATTTAAAAAGGATTTTCAAAGTGATTTTGAAAATAGATGTTCTATTAATTTTTTAATTGTTAAGGAAATGGATTTATTTTAAATAAATAAATGTTATAATTTTTATGTTATAAAAATTATGATCTTTGTGATATATAATTGAAATGAGATTTTTTGAAATATGTAGTTAACAATTGTGTAAAAAGTTTAAATTGAGAATTTTTGACTTATTATAAATGGATTATATTTGTATATAAGATTTATAAAGCTGATTTTTTACAAATCAGAATAATAGAATTATAAAGGAGTTTTGTAAGTGTAAAACGAAGTGATAATTGAATCTTATAAGTGAATAAGATTTACAATTTATGAAGTTATAAAAAGAATGATTATGTAAATAAATGATTTATAAGTAAATTAACTTATAATTTGGATTTTTGCATATAAATAAGAGATAAATGTAATCGGTTAATTAAGGGATTTTATATATGGAAGTTTTTATAAACTATATATGGAATTTATGAACATTATTTTATAAATGTGAAAACGGTTGAATTTGATAAGTTGAATATGTAAATTATGAAAGGAATTTTGTCCACGATTTTGGACAGTGGATAATCCTTTAAATGAAATGTGTGAAAGCAATGTATTTGGTTGTAATTATATCCATGATTTTGGATAGTGGATAATCCCTAAAATAAATGTATAGAAATGTTGGATTTGGTAAATGAAGTATATTCACGATTTTGGAAAGTGGATAATCTTTTGAAGTTAAATAAATGTTTTGAAAGTAATATTTTAAATGAAATAAAATGGTTTAAAGATGTTTTAGAACGTGTTAAGTATCGAATACATAGATTTCAGTATTCATTGTTGAAATAGATGTTTCGAGAAATAAGGTAATAGATGATTTATGAATTACTTATTATTAAATAAGTATATGGAAATGTTTTCCAGTATTGAAATGTTGAAATGGTTTTGAGAATATATCTTTTTAAAGATAATTTAAGTGAATATTTGGCAAATGGTTCAATTAATAAAAGATTAATTAAAAAGGCCTAGTGATTGCTTATGGTGCTAAATATTTGTTTGTTTGTTGGATAGTTAAATAAGCGACTATCAAATTTGTCCATTTTAGTTCCTCGACTTGATGTGGGAACTATTTAGTCCTATACTTAGTACGTAGCCTTTTGTGTAGGCTTGATTATCATTTGTGTTGAGGACGTGACTCGTGTAGTGTGGAGTATTACTCCAATCTATCGAGCTTCCTTCTTTGCCCGAAGGATAGCAAGTTGAAAGTTCGAGACATGATACGTCTATGAGACTTAGTTTCTGTGTGAGGTTGAGAAACTCTTTTGCGTTGTTGGTGCGAAGAGATCGGGATCGGTTTATCCGAAAACCACTTCAGACCAACGTAAATGCATCAATTGTACAGGTTGGTTATGCTAATATTGATATTCCGGATTTTCATAGTGGGGGACTGCTTGTTGATCTTTTGGGGTTAAAATCCCAATGTACAAATAGTAGCAGTGGTTTCTTTATTATGAAATATCCAATGCAAGGATAATTCAGTACTAATCCTAGGGATTTCTCGACAGGATGTGGTAGGAAAGTACCTTCCGTTTATCCTGTTCCTGAACAACTTTTATGGATCTTTGGCTGACATTGCTTTTGCAAAGATTACGTACATTGGTTTTTAAAAACATACATCAGTGGTGGTTGAGAAGGCAACTTCTCTTAGCTTAACACCCTCCTTGAGACGTATGAGCTTAAGGGTTATATTTTTGTGGAAGGAAATTTGTAGTCTACGGAAATGGCCATTTGACATTCAAAGTGGTGTGATTGTGTTTTATGAAAGGTAATTATTACCTCATGCCACATCAATTGGAAATGACCGAAACAGGGTTGGATGTGGCAAGGCTAAGCGGGTCGCTCCTAAGCAGGGTATGATCATCCTCTTGAAGATATATCTTTACATGCTATGACGTCGTGTATCTGATTATTGTGGTTTGTACACTATGAGGGCCCTCAGTAAGGGTCGATAGCTACCGGAGGATGATATATTCGTTACCATTTAGTTATAGAGATGGGGCGGCCTTGTGTTAGTAAAGTATCCTTTGTGATGGTCCTCGGTACATTCTTCTGGAGATGTACTGCCGGAAGGTAGTCCCTTCACCTGGTCATTTGTATGGAAATCAAAACTCCACTACGTGCCTGCCATTTTGATTGTTTGCCCATTTTGGGCTATATGCTGGAATTTAATCAATGTAACAATTTTGGCTATGATTAATATTATTTGTGCAATAGACACTATTATAATATAAGAGGATTTGATATGCAATGATTTATTTATCGTAAGGTAAAAACATGTCCGTGTTTATGTGTGGGCGTGTCTTACGAGCTACTTTGTTTTGATTAAGGAAAAGTTTGGTAATTTAATAAATTCAGTTGAGTGTATTTCTCACGCTAGTTTACCAGGCCGATCCAGGCGTTTTACCCTTTCAATGCTCGGGGTCAGACCGAGTATATTTACAGGTTCAGATTGGTGCTTTTGGAGCTATAGCAGGAGAGCTGGAGATCTTTATTTTCGTATATACGTATCGGTTTTGTTTGATTTTTTTTAGCATGATAAGGGGTTCTCGCTTCTTGTTAGGTAGCGAATGGATGACTCTTATCCCTACATGTCCTTAGTGTGAAAGAGTTGGTTGTAGTCAAGAGGCTAGTCATAAAAACAAAACGCAAGGTATCGGTGTAAGCTATGGTGGAGTTAACCACTGTCTGTAGACCGTCACATTTGGTATCATAGCTTAGATTTTGTATATTCCTAAGCTTTGATATGTACTCAGTATAGATAGGGACAAGCACCCTAGATTGAGTTTGAGGGTATCATATATAAGCGCATATTTGTTAGTGAATATAAAAATGTTTTATATTGTGTTTGCTTATCTGTTGAGTTGTTTGTGAATTTTGGTCGGTGTGTGGGACGTCATGTTATCGATAGGGATTTCTAACACTTAAACATGGCAAGTCGACATAGTACAATTTTAAACCGGGTAAATGAAATAATTTTACCTCCATTATATTTTATATACAAAGGAAACAATTTTTTTGAAAACACTAAAGTGTATATAAATTGATTGTTTGGTTATTGAAAATGTAAATATATAAGTTAATAAAAGCTGTTTGAACAATCTGAATATAAACAACAATTGCACAAGAATAAATTGTATAAGTAATTGAATTATATGTATGGAATTATATTAATATGATATACAATTGTGACATAATCTTATACATAGGAAAACTATATGAGTTATAAATAAAAATGGATTTGAACTAAGAATTTAAAATTTTGAATCCTGTTGATTTTGAAAGTTGCTTTTTAAATTTAAAGAGATTATATTGTTATAAATCTAGATAAGATAAATAAATCTGGAATGAATCTAACGTAAGAAAACTAAAATAGTGAAGTTATATAAGTATAGATTTATAAATGTGATTTGTAAATATAAAAGAATAGAAAGCACTGAATTCACTACTGTTGCTGGAAAATAATAAGGGTGATGACTACAGCATCATCAGTATCATTTTCGAGTTTCTGTGTGATGAATTTGCTACCAATAGTAAATTGAAATTTAAGTTTTGTTTTGATAAACAGATTTGAATTTAAAATCCAATTTGAAATTGATAAATATAAGTAAAATGATTTTTGGATTTATAATGTGAAATAAAAAGTTTAATTTTGGTAAAGTTGGAATAAATTTGAGTTAGCATAAACAAATATATGATTTGAAATTTAACTAAAGGAAGGTTTAATATTTCGAATTAGATTAGATAAGTGATTATATAATATGAATTTGAAAGTTTAAGTTGTATAACTTATAAAATGGGAAAAGGTAAGTAAAACCAATTGTTATAATGGTTAAACAATTTTTTTAAGCAAAACAAAAATCGAAATTTGAATAGTGATATGAAATTTAACTTAAGTAATGTTGAATCAAGTTGATTCTGATAAATAAAATGAATATGCAAAGTGAAGTTGAATAATAGGAAGTTAATGAAATGAAGTCATTAAATGAGTATGAACTTGAGTTATAAAATGAAATTCAACTTTAATTGTAAAATAAATCAGTGTTATAAATGTCGTTATTAGAATTTAATAAACTTAAGTTGTGGATTGATAATAAACATTAGAAATGTTGTATAGAAATGTTAATATAGTGAATACTAGAATTCAATCTGAATTGAATATCAACTAATTGAAATTAAAAGTGTTGAGCCAAATTAAATGGAAATGAAGTTCATATGAATGTTGAAAGTAAAGTAAATAAATTTGGTTATGATTGGATATACATTGGTTGTTAGATGAATGTTAGTTGATTATAAGAAATTCATATGAAACTGAACTAATGAAACTAAAAGCTAAAACAATCGAATTCAAATAGGAAGTAAGTAAATTTAAATTGAATAGAAATTGATTTGAATAGGAAGTGGACTAAATGAATGTAAATTAGTGAATGTAAACTAATTGAATGAATAAATGAATGTTAGAAAAATCCAATGTTAATAAATCAGTTGTGAATTAATTAAAAACCAATTCAATGAATATTAATAAGAAGTGAATGAATATTAATTTGGTATGGATTGATTGGATGAATATTGCTTTGTTGGATGATAGTTGTTTGATGATTGGATTTATTGCTTATTGTTTGCATTTTCTATATTGGCATATATAGGTGTTGTATTGGTATACGTTGTATATTGATATTACTTTTCTATGTACATATTTCTCATTTGTTTTTTGAGTGTTTAGTAGGTGCGGATGGTGTATGTTTTGCATTTAGAACTCGCATTCTTGCTATATTAGCCGTATATGCTCGCTAATAATGTATAAGGTACATATCTCGGATTAAATATCGTACTTTTACACTTTTTCCCTACGGGATGCCTCATCCTCGAAGATGAGATGTTATTTGTGATATATATATATGTTGTGATCCTACTATGATCGAACCACGCAAAGGAGACGTTGACGATTTTTTTTTTAAATTAAAGGCGTTAGAAATTTTTTGAGAAAGTTGGAAAAAAATTTGATAACTGAAATTTTGATTTCAAGTTAAAAGGTAAATGATATTAGTTGGTTTTGAAAAGATAACTATAAATGAATTTGAAAACTTAGAAAAAAATTTGTAAGAAGTTTAACTAATGGATTTTGAAAAAGGTTAAAATGTCTAAATGATTTTATTTCTAACTTAAATGATTTGTTTTGAAAAGTTAATGGATTTTTGTGTCTTTTTCTTACTTGGTAATTTCAGGACAAAATTCTTTTAAGTAGGGGAGAATGTAACGTTCCGAAATTTTAGTCATTTGAAATTGAGATATTTAATTGATTTTAAATATTCACAAGTAAATTTTATAAGCTGAATAACTTATATTTGAAATATGAGGATTTAATTGGATAATTAAATTGTTAATTTAATATTTGAAATAGTGCAAATAATTGGAATTTGGATTTAATGTGAATGAAAATGATTTACAAAGTTGAATTTAATTCTATTTGAATTAGAGCGATGTTGGGGAACTTTTAAAATTGATTTAAAATTTAAATGGTAGAAATTGAAAATTTTAATAATTTATTTACGAGTAAAAATAGCCATTTTTTCAAATAGTCTCGGATTTTGATGAAACTAGTTTCATTGTATCTGTAATGTTATATTATTGTAGGATTTCAAATTTCATGTCACTTGGATTTACGGTTTAGTCATGGCAAGCTAAAACATGTAGAAATTCGTTTAAGTGAATTTTAAATTTAAATAATTCGATTTGAAAACCTATCTTCCAAATACGATCGAACTGGCTCTCGATATATACTCCATTGTGTTCAGAATAAGGGTAAAACATTATAAACGCCAGACAGCACGATTCGTTTGGAGTTTGAAATTTTTTCGGATGAATAGTGCATGAGAATTTTCTATAAAGCACTTGATTTTTTCTTATTTTCACTAAACCCTAAAGAACTAGGGCAAGTCGCCACTCTACAATTCAATGGCTGATATTTTTGATCATTCTTTCCTCTTTTTCTTCCAATCCATCGATCTATTCGAGAAACTTCCAACTACGAAGTTGTAGGGCACAATGAAAGCTTCCAATCCGACGGTCGAGATTGGATTTCAAGCTACGGATCAACGATAATTCGTATTTGAATAGCCAACGTTCAATCGTGTTTCTCGAGTGAGATAGTAAACCGAATTTGACCGCACTCAAGGCGATGTGGCGTGGGGTCTAGGGCTTCGAAATGGCATAGGTTGATCAACGTATAGTCGTCGATAGGAAGGTGCGATCATCGATTTGAATGGCGACTAGATGGGTTTGGTTGCGTAAGTATGAATGAGGGGGAGAAGATGATAACAAGCGGCTAAGATTTGATGGTGAAGAAATATGTGGCTCAGATTTCCAGAGGTGTAAAAATAAAAATAAAATGTAAACTAAGTTATATAATAATTTGTGTAAACTTTAAAGTTGCATAACTTCTTCATACGAGGTCCGTTTTTCGACGAAACAAGTTGTGTTGGGTCCATATTGACGAGCACTACATTTTAGAGCTATTTTCGATTTGATTGAAGATGGTGTGAATTTTGGATAAAATTAAATGCCTGCTTAATTTTATTAGAAATAAAATACGGTAACTGCTTTTGGAATCAATGTGAGTACAACTCACTCTTTCTGACTCACTGATATTTTTACTAGTGAGAATAACTATTATTTATGATGATTGATGATTGTTTGGATGATATATGATATATTATCTATATAATGATTGGTATTTGGATATATTCCTGTCTATTGGAGCAGATGAGACCATATACGTTCCCATATGAGCGGATGACCTTATGTACTCACGTCTGCCTTGAAGCGAACATTATACATATTTTCTAAAATTTATATTTGTTGCAGGTGACAGGTTGGAGGGATCCAACTGGATTCCTCGCCAGTTTTTATTTTATTTATAGATATTGATATATGTTATGTTATCATATGATATATGATGTTTTGATGCCGTGGTTGATGTATTTGGTGTTGTTGTAGCATTGGGCCAGTTTTGATAATTTTAAAATATTAAAACGATGATTTCAATTTAAAAATGATTTTCAAAGTGATTTTGAAAATAGATGCTCTATTAATTTTTTAATTAATAAGGAAATGGAGTTATTTTAAATAAATAAATGTTATAACTTTTATGTTATAAAAATTACGATTTTTTTGAAATTTAATTGGAATGAGATTTTTTAAAATATGGAGTTAACTATTGTGTAAATAGTTTACATTGAGAAATTCTTTACTTATTATAAATGGATTATATTTATATATAAGATTTATAAAATTGAATTTTTGTAAATTAGAATAATGGAATTATAAAGGAGTTTTGTAAGTGTAAAACGAAGTGATAATTGAATTTTATAAGTTAATAAGATTTATAATTTATGAAGTTATAAAAAGAATGATTTTGTAAATGAATGATTTATAAGTAAATTAACTTATAATTTGGATTTTTGCATATAAATAAGGGATAAACGGAATCGTTTAATTTAGGGATTTTATATATGGAAGTTTTTATAAAATAAACATGGAACTGATAAGCATTGTTTTATAAATGTGAAATCAATTGAATTAGATAAGTTAAATATACAAATTATCAATGGAATTTCATCCACGATTTTGGACAGTGGATAATCCTTTAAATCCAATGTGTAAAAGAAATGTATTTGGTTGGAATTATATCCACGATTTTGGACATTGGATAATTCCTAAAATAAATGTGTAGAAATATTGGATTTGGTAAACGAAGTATATTCACGATTTTGGACGGTGGATAATCTTTTGAAGTTAAACAAATGTTTTAAGAAGTGATATTTTAAATGAAGTAAAATGGTTTAAAGATGTTTTAAAACGTGTTAAGTATCGAATACATAGATTTCAGCATTCATTATTGAAATAGACGTTTTCGAGAAGTAAGGAAACGAAGGACTATAACGCTGTTGTTATAGTAAATGATATTCAAAAGGAGATGTTTTGTATAGTATATGGGATTTATATATCTATCTAATTTTCGAATCCCTATACTAGTGATTTTGGGTTGTCGTAACGATGTTTTACGCAACACTCTTTTTGACCCAAATAAATGTGTTTAAAGAGAATGTTTTCCTTAAAGAATAAAATATACTTAATCTTGATTTAAGTATATGTAATATTTTCTAAGTGTTGAAAATAAATTGCTTTGTGAATTACTTATTATTAAATAAGTATATGGAAATGTTTTCCTGTATTGAAATGTTGAAATGGTTTTGAGAATATATCTTTTCAAAGATAATTTGAAGTGAATATTTGGAAAATGATTTAATTAATAAAAAATTAATTAAAAGGTCCTAATGATTGCTTATGGTGCTAATTGTTTGTTTGCTTTGATAGTTAAATAACCGACTATCAAATTTGGCCATTTTAGTTCCTCAACTTGACGTGGGAACTATTTAGTCGTACACTTAGTATGTAGCCTTCTGTGTAGGCTTGATTATCATTTGTGTCGAGGATGTGATTCGTGTAGTGCAGAGTATTACTCCAATCTATCGAGCTTCCTTCTTGGCCCGAAGGATAGGAAGTTGAAAGTTGGGGAGGTGATAGGTCTATGAGATTTAGTTTCTATGTGAGGTTGAGAAATGTTTTTGCATTGTTGGTGCGAAGAGACCGGGATCAGTTTATTGAAAAACAATTTCGGACCAACGTATGTGCGTCGATTGTACAGGTTGGTTATGATGATACTGATACTCCGGATTTTCATAGTGGGGGACTTCTTGTTGATCGTTTGGGGTTAAAATCTCAATATACATGTAGTAGCAGTAGTTTCTTCATTATGAAATATCGAATGCAAGGACTATTCACTATTAATCCTAGGGATTTTCCGACAGGATGTGATAGAAAAGTACCTTCTCTTTGTTCTGTTCCTGGACAACTTGTATGGATGTTTGTCCGATATTGCATTTCTATAGATTACGTACATTAGTTTTTACAAACGTACATCAGTGGTGGCATAGAAGGCAACTTCACTTAGCTTAACTTCCTCCTTGAGACGTATGAGCTTAAGGATTGTATTTTGTGGAAGGAAATTAGTAGTCAACGGAAATGTTTGTGTGGCATTCAAAGTGATGTGATTGTGATTTGCGAATGGTAACCATTACCTCAGGCCTCATCAACCGAAAATGACCGAAACAGGGTTAGATGCGGCAAGGCTAAGTGGGTTGTTCCTAAGTAGGGTATGATCATCATCTTCTAGATATATCTTTACATGCTATAACGTCTTGTATCTGATTGTTTTGGTTTGTATTCAATGAGGGCCCTTAGTAAAGGTCGGTAACGACCGTAGGATGATATATTAGGTACCATCTACTTATAGAGGTGGTCCGGTCCGGTCCTGTGTTGGGAGAGGGTCCTTTGTGATGGTCCTCGATACATTCTTCTAGAGATGTACTGCCGAAAGGTAGCCCTTCACCTGGTCATTTGTATGGAAATCCAAACTCCACTACGTACCTGTCATTTTGATTTTATTACCCATTTTGGGCTATATGCTGGAATTTAATCAATGTAACAATTTCGGCTATGATTAATATTGTTTGTGCAATAGACTCTAGTATAATATAAGAGGATTTGATACGAAATGTTTTATTTATCATAAGGTAAAAACATGTTCGTGTTTATGTGTAGGTGTGTCTTACGAGATACTTTGTTTTGATAAAGGAAAAGTTTGGTAATTTAGTAAATTCAGTTGAGTGTGTTTCTCACGCTGATTTACCAGACTGATCCGGGCATTCTTCCCTTTCATTGCTTAGGTCGGACCGAGTATATTTACATGTTCAGATTGGTGCTTTTGGAGCTTCGGCAGGAGAGCTGGAGATCTTCATTTTCATATACATGTATCTGTTTTGATTAAGCACTGTGCTTAGTTGTTTATATTATCAGCAATTGTGAGGACATGTTATTATAACTGCCTAGGTTGATAACTAGTGATTGATTATTGTACTCTGATTGATGTATGTATATACAGTTTCTGTTTTGTAAAGATCATTGATATGATATTATATGTTTTCCGCTGCGATGTGAGATTCTGTATTTTTCTGTTTTATTCTATCTTCTCTCTTTCTTCTCTTCTCTTCTCTTCTTCTCTCTTCTTTTCTTTCTCATGACTTTCTGTCAGTCTGTGCTTTCTGGGTCGGATATGTGTGGATTATTGTCGATTCAAAGGGTGCGGATTTGCGGGCCGTCACAATATTTAATTCATAAACTAAATAGAATAATGTAAATGTTAAATGATAAGAGGGTTGAGATTTGAATAAGTCCAATTAAGGTCATGCCTAATAAAATAATTAAAAGGGCTTATGAATGGTTTTTTAGGTTAGTTAAATTATATAAGGGTATATTAGGGATTTGCCGCCCATAACCCTTACCCTTATATACATTTTCATTCCTACCATTTTATTCCCATTCATGTCATTTTCAAATGCAAAACCAAAAGCTTAAGGAAGGACCAGCCGTTGAGAGAAAAGAAATTCAATTAAAATCTAGAAATTCAAGCTTAGAAGAAATCAATCTCAATTCAATCTCCTTATCTAAATCAATGTGAATAATAATTCCATCTCTATTTTTGGTTTGAATCATATACTCGCGGTTTTAAGGGTAAATTCGTTTTTATGATGAATTGGATGATGATAAGCTTGTATATTAATTTTTTGAATTTAAACAAGATTGTTTAAATGGGATTAGGGTAAACTTAGTTTATATTGATTTTTAGATGCCATGGAAAAATTTTATGTTGTGTAAAACATGATTTTGGTGCTGGGTTTCAATTTTGGTAATTTTTCAAGCTATGCAAAGATTTTTATGAATTTTCAAAGGAAAATATGGTTATTTCGATTTATAAATTTATTTTGGAAAATATATTATGAATTTAGGTCTAGAATTTTGATATGTTAGATAACATGATTAAATTGAATTCCTGAAATTTTTGGGGATTTTTTCAAGTGATTTGCTATGCAAATTAAATTATTTTTGAAGAGGAACTTCTTTGCAATATTGGTTTTGCTTAATGGAAAGGCTTATTTGATTAACTTAACCATGGTTTAGATCTGAGAATTAGTAGCAATTATCTTAGTAAAGAATTGAAAAATTAAGGCAACCAATCTGGTGTTTACACATGGCAGGTTAGTTATAAAAGGTTTACTTTAATTAGTATAAAACCAGATTTAATCAGAAAAATGGTTTCGCCTACTTTGGAAGTACCTTTCAACACAGAGCTTCTGCCTTCAACCTAGTCGAAACCTACTAAGCCGAAACTTATACACAAGTTATCACAGAAATGGTACGTGGTGGATTGGGGAAAGACGGAAGGTAAGGTGTCGAAACATAGCTTCCGAAGGGGTCGAGATCTTTGGTTTATTTTGTAAAGAAAAGCGCCTGCCTGTTTACAAAGAGGTTTCGACTCGAAACCAACTTGCGAAAGGGTATTTTTCAAACAATTTTTCAAAGTAGAGCCGCCACCTTTTTAAAAAAGCATCTTTTGAAGGAGTTACTTAGTTTTTAAAATAGAAGCTTTTAGAAGGGGTACTTTTGACCAAATCGAAACTCTTCGATAACTTTAAGCCTTTCGATGCACTGAAGATATAAATGCTGTCGAAAGGTGCCTTGTGTTTTCTAAATATAAGCCACTTCCAATAGCTTTCGAAAGTGGTTAAGGGTTTCGAAGGCAATGGTTTTGAAGCCAACCTTCAAATATTTTACCCAGATGTACTATGCTTTCGAAAGGATGGTGCCGACACCATCATGTTTTCCCCAATATTTTTATATGATAAAGGATGCTTTCGAAAGAGATGCTTTCTCCTATATTCACTTTAATCCAAATGATGTTTTAAGTATAAACCCAATGCTTTCGAAAGGGGGACTTTCAAGGGTTTCGAAAGGGTTACTTCCAATGATTTCAAAAGGGGTACTTTCAAGTGGTTTCGAAGCCATGATTCTAAATTTAAATGTTGATACTTTAATGCAATCGAAAGGTTTCGAAAGGAAGGTTTTAAAGTATTAGAATGGCAGGAGCCTAATGTTTTAAAGATAGATTTTTAATGCTTTCAAAGGAGGTCATCTTATAAAGTCGAAAGCAAGTTACGAACGTTTTAAAAGGCTTTGTAACCCAAACTCATTTAAAGGAAAAACCCATTGCTAAATTAAAGAAGTTATGAAATGATTTTAAGAAGAAGCTTTCCTTGATAAAATTATGGGTTAGAGGGATTGACCATGTTTTATATAGTATTTCAAGTACATTAAGCCCACGTGAGTGGTATTGTTTTGGTAATTATGTTTACTCCTTTAAATATGAATATATTTACATTAAAATGGACCCATAACTATAATTTGGGGATAAAGGGTAGAAGAACCAGCTAGGTTAACCAAGTAGTGAATGTAAATTGATTAAACTCCTAGATGAGTAGAATTGCATTCAAGAGGTCAGGGAGACTAGAATATAGGATGTCTAAATATGGAAGTTGTCGAGGAGACAGGTTCATAATGTTCCCATAAAAACTATGATTAAGAAGTTATTGGAGTTACCAATAGGTTCAGGTACCTCTTTAGACGAATAAAATTTCAAAGATGTGCATGAGGCAAGATAGCTATTAAGAGTTCTCTTTTATTTTGATTTCGCTGTGTTGTTTGTAATGGCAAAGTTGTTATATTTCCTGTATATACTCTGATCAACCAAGTGGGCATCTTCATATGCCGCTCTTGGCATATGTTGTAATAAATATATTTTCTCTAAATTTCATTTGCGATTATGAGATTATGTAATGAATTGGAAATATTTTGAAATGGAATGTGATTTTGTTGAAGTTTAGAATTTTTCCATATTCATGTGTTTCTGTGTATCAATGAATCTAATACCGTCGAATTTTGTCATCGAGGGTTAATAACTATGGATGACTGCAGCATCCGTAGTCGTTAGTTTTGGGCCTCCAAATAGGGAGATGTTACAATGATCATCCTCATATTCGAAATCAATAATCCATGCATCCTCTCATTTTCTTTTCTTGAGAATGGATTACAAGTAGCCGAGTTTTTCCCAATTTTATTTAGGGTTACAAGAATTTTATACAGCCAAGAAGCAAAAAAGAAGATCAAGGATTCAAACTTTCCTCATGAACTTGGATTCCTATGGTCGTATTTATAGATGCGGTTTGGACCCTTCTGCATCCATCCTTTTGAAGCTGTTCAAAAGTCTCTTCTCCTGTCTTTCACACTCATCCTTTCGCTTTCATTCTCCTATCTTTGTCGAAAGCATGCTGGTGGAGAATATTAATCTGATATTTACCAATATTAATTACGAGTGCTTCTAGAGCCATTGACACCATCTATAAGTATGCTTCCACTAGTGGTGAATGAGTCATAGTGCATTATTGTGCTGTTTGAATGTAAGCAGAAGCACTTCTAACTTCTTCATCTCCTTGGAAACCTCTTTATTGTTGTTAAGATCTAGTACTATCTTGATAAGTTGCCGCTTGAATGAGTGGGGTAGGGTATTTGGATGGTTTCGGAAGGGTTTAATGGCGATGAAAGGGCTAGTACAAAAGGTTATTTGTGATGGAGGAGGTTCTTGGCGGTCAAATGATAGTTGAGGAAGGTGGCTTTCGAAAGCATCCCTTGGTAAGTGTGAAAGCTCGTCCTTTGATGTTTATGGGGGCAATATTGGTTCGTGCGAAACCTCTCTAGTACTTGTGGAAGGATTCAACCGATTGAAAAGGCTAATCTTTGCTTACAAAAGGGTGGCTTTAGCAAAATCTTCTCCAACCGTTTCAAAGGATCTGATATGTGTGCGGAAGCTTGTTATTTGATTCCTTTGAAAAGTATTCGTAACATATTTAAAACGCCTTTATGAATGTGGACCCAACTATTTCGAAAGGATTGCCTAAGTCGAAAGGGTAGATTTGCCCCCTTTTGACTCCTTCATAAGCTCTTATTTCATTTAATACTTGCGTAAGCATCAGATGCTTGCGGCATTAATCCAACCTCTTTGAAAGCTACTCCAATGCCTTCGAAACGGCGCTTTTGAACCATGGCGAAACCTTTATTTTCAATTCTTATGAAGCTTCTACAATACTTTCATGGGCCTTCTTTCTTACTTCGTTCTTAATTGAGCTTTGTAGTTAAATTTTTCTCCCCTGTATGAATGAAGCTTTAGTTGTTTAGGACAAAAATCTAATTATTTTCCTTTCGCACTATTTCATCCTCAATGACATTATTTCCCTGCAAAGTACAAAGAAGGAAACATTCCTAATCGTTAGTTCAAGATTCATGTAAGAATATGTTTAATAGCTTGTTCATAATATTACTGGAGACAATATTAGAATTTCTAATAACAGAATTCCAGAATTCAAAATCTAGGAACAACGAAATTAATAGAGCGTCATTTGGAGTTAATAAGTGATGAGAAATCTTCAATTGAGAATGATTGAAGATAAAAAATTCTTGTATGGCAATAATAATAAAAGTCCCAACATCCAACTTTGCTAATAATGAAAGAAGTCTGGAAATTAAACTCTTGTTATATTAATAGAAGACCAGACATCTAGTTTAGATCTGGCATTAATAATTAAAGTTCAGAAGTCTTCTTCTGGTAATACCAATTGCCTGGTAATAAAAGTCCAGAAATTATCATCCGGAAATAAGTCATAGAAAAACAAGAATCCTCATTTGGGGATAAATAATAGGAGTTTAGAAATCCTTATCTAGAAATAATAGTAGTCTAGAAACCTAGATTCGAGTGTTGATAGGTGTTGTCCGAAAGTTAGTAGTAGAAGACTAGTGACCCCGATTCGGGTGTTAGTAAGATAGATCTAGATGTTAATAGAAGACTAGAAGTCTATAATATAGGTCTCAATAACAACAGTCCCGAAACCCATGTTTAAGCATTAATGAGTGAAGTCCAAAAATTGATAGCAAAAGACCTGAAACCCATATTCGGGTATTAATAAGTGAAGATTAGAAATTAATGGTGAAAGACCTGAAACCCGGATTGGGGCATTAATTAGTGATACTTAGAAATCGTCCTTTGGAAATTAGCCAACAGTTGTATATTCTTATCTAAACTTTTGTTCTGCACCACTTTTTGGGCTTCAATTGTTCGAATATTATGTTTTGAGTTGCCTCTTCTAGTTCTCGATTCTTTTGATGTATGCCACCTTTTAGGCTTTATATGTTGTTCTGGTTTGGTGTGGCACTTCTCGAGCTTGGACGTCTTAGTCTGTTGTTGTCCGGTGCGCTTGGTTAGCTTATCCACAAGCAGGACCAAAGGTGTTACCCGACCTTCCTCCAGGAGGCGCTCTAGCCAAGCTTTATAGGCGGGACTGAAGGCTTGTTCGGCCTTGACAAGGCCATACCGTGGCGGGATCAATGGATTACTCCGTCCTTCCTCCAGGAGGTGCCCATCCAAGCCTTTTAGGTGGGATTGAAGGCTAGTCAATGCCTAGACCTGGCCATAGCCTGGCACGTTCAAGGGCTTACTTCGTCCCCCCTCCAGAGGGCGCCTTGATCTAACCATAGCGTAGTACAATCTTGGGCTTGTAGATACTGTACCCTGGCCATAGCGTGGAATAGATAATGGATTACTCTGTCCTCCCTCCAGGAGGTAATTTCCAAGTTTAAGGAGAATTCTACTCGCAACCATGTAGACTTTTCTTATGAAAGAGGCTCTTTATTCGTTCGTTGTGGGAAAATATAGCCGCAAATGTCTCGCATTCCACGTTCTAGGAACCATATTGCCATCTGGTCAACATAATTTGTAAGCTCTAGGAGGAATTACTTTGCACATGATTAGGGGACCCTCCCAGTTTGATCTTAGTGGTCCATCTGCAGGATTTCTTATTTTCGCCATCACTCTTCAAAGCACTAAATCTCCCTCTTGAAATGATATCGTTTATTACTTACGTGTTGTAGTATTTTGAGTTCTTTTTCGATATTCTACAGTCCGAAATAGCTGCTTCATCTCATGTATTAAATCCAATGACTCTTTCTTCAATTCTTGGTTTGGATCGAATGCATATGTGATTCTTTGATGGATATGTGATTCTTTGATGGATATGTGATTCTTGGTTTGGGTGGATGTACGATATGCCTAGAGTACAAGTGGTAATTCTTCTACCCAATTCCCTTTGGCTATATTCAATCGTTTCTTCAAGATAGTCTTAATACTCTTTTTTGCCACTTCAACGGATCCACTAGCCTTTGGATGTCCCACACAAGAAAAGCTTTTGATAATCCTGTTCTTATGAGAAAAATCGAGAAAATTCTTCACTTTCGAATTGCGTTCCGTTGTTAGATATAATCTTGTATGGGATCCCGAATCTAGTAATGATGTTTTTAATAACGGATCTACGCACTTTTCCAGAAGTGATTTTAGGGAGGGGCTCTACTTCTATCCACTTAGTAAAGTAATCATAGCCACTACAGCATATTTTTCTCCTCTTTTAGAAATATGCAATGGTATGATCAAATTGATTCCCCGTACATCAAAGGGCCATGGGCTGGAGATCAGGGTTAATTGGCTTGGTGGTAAATGGGGAATCTTTGAGTATTTTTGGAACCTATCACATTTCCTTACATACTCCCTAGCCTGACCTATCATTTGAGGCCAATAGAAATCTAGTCTCATTATTTTCTTGGACAACTTGATCCCATGAGAATGGTCTACGCAAAATTCTTCACGCGTTTCCGCTAATAATTTCATCCCATCTTCGGACTCACGCATCCCCAGTAAGGAAGGGCATATCCTTTCTTATAAAAAATTCAATCCCTCAATGTGAAGGACGGAGCCTATCGTCTGATTCTCCTAGCTACCATTTTGTCTGATGGTAATATCCCATTGGTAAGATATTCTACAACATGTGTCATCCAAGTGTTATCGTAACAATTATCAGCCTCTGGATGATTGGGCTCATCATATGGAATTTATTCATTAATTTATCTATCTTCTCTTTCTTGCATCACGGTCTAGGATCTAGTTAAAACCAATAGTTCCTTCCCTGATTCGTGCATTTTCTCTTCAAAACTGGGATTTGCTTGATACACTACTGGTACAATATGGGTTTTTGGAGCTCCTCTTGAGCTAACCAATTTTAGTAATAAATCTGCTTCAAAGTTATCTTCCCTTGGGACTTGGTGTATAGAAGAACATTCAAATAAGGCAAGCATGGCTAGTTTGGCGTCTTTAGTCTGATATATCTGTTTTATCTGATTCACCATTAGTTGAGATTCGTTAAAGATTTGAATTCATGGGATTTTAAGTTGCAAGGTCGGAGTTAATCCTACCACCATCGATTCATATTCAGCTACGTCATTTGTTGAAAGGAACCTTAGCTTCATTGCATAGTGCAAGCAATGCCCATCGGGTGTGATTATGACATACCCTGCTTCGGCTCCCTGCTCATTTGACCAACCTTTGATAATTAGCCCCTGCATTCTTTAGCCCAAAAGGCATTGCTTTATAACAGAAAGTTCCCTAATCGATAATGAAGGTTGTATGCTCTTCGTCTAGTTCGAGCATGGGTATTTGATTATGCCCCGAATAAGCATCCATGAGAGACAATAGCTTATGACCACTAGTTGCATCAAATAACCCGTCTATTCTGGGCAATGGAACAGTCTTTCGGACATGCTTTGTTCAGATCAGTGTAATCGACACATGTTATCCATTTTTCATTTTCCTTCTTTACCAACACTAGATTTGTTAGCCATTTTGGATAAAAAAATCTCGAATGAATCCATTTTCAAGCAGCCTTTTAACATCTTCTTTCAAGGCATCAGAGCGAATCTTTTCAAATTGCCTCTTCTTTTGTCAAACGGAGGTAAATTTGGATCAATATTTAGTGCGTGGCACATAACTAATCAGTCAATCTCAATCATATTGTAATGAATCCATGTAAATACGTCTTTGGTTGCTCTAAGAAATTGAATTAAGTCTACTTTCAAGTTGTTCTTCAATTCCTTTACCACTCTAACAATTTTGGCTGAATCAGTTGATCTATACATATCACCTCAAGATCCTCTATAGGCTTTATCCTCTCTGTTTCTCCTCGGAAATCTAATTCTGTAATGATCTCGCTTTTTTCTATAGAGTTAGCATAAGTCCTCTTCTTGCTTCCAAGTGAGATGTACCTTCCAAACACATTTATTTATTTTATTAGATCTAATTTTTGCTTTAAATGTTGGATGTAAAAATCCATCATCTAAAGGTTGAAAATTAATAGTGGAATCATAATAAGTAGAGTACTCCCTTTTATATTGATCGAGAGTGGCAAAATACATTTCGTAGGAGCAAAATTGTTCTCTCCGAATAGTACCCCAACCTGTTTTAGCCAATAATTTCACCATCAGATATTTCGGTGAGAAAAAAGCATCCACCTCATCCAGCGTACAGTGGCCAAAGAATGCATTGTAATACAATGACTAATTGATGATCACAAAATGAGTTTCAAAAATTTACAGCATGGTGGTATTATCATCTGTACTAACAGCTTTACTTTCCCTACTGGAGTTGACCCTTTGTTATTGTACCCAAAATAGGTTCAAGACTAGGCTCTAGCTTATCTTCAAGAATGCCCATTTTATTAAAGGCATGCTTGAAGATGATGTTGACAGCACTTCCAGTGTCTACCAGGATCTTGGACACTATGGAAAGCCCGACTTGGGCAGCGATAAGAGGGTCATTATGGGGATGATGAATTTCTTTTTTGTGCTCTTTTAGGGTGATGACAAGATTCAACATCTGTGTATTAAGCCTCAAAATTTTAAGCCGGGACTCTTCCGGGATAGAAAAAAAATCCTTCCCTAGCTTTCTTGATATATCTATTTCTAGCTCCTTTACTAGTTTCCTCTGGATGTGGTCCCTCATGAATCACATCAATCCTATTTATGGGTGGACTCAAGTTTAATGGATCTTCATCTTCTAAGGTATTCACAGCACTATTAGGGAATTTTTATGGTCCATTGCTAGTGTGGGTGCTTTCTGATTATCTTGGATGAATTCTTTCAGGCGTCCTTCGTGGGTTAGCTTTTGAATAATTCCAGCTAGCACTCGGCACTCATCAGTCTTATGGCCATTCACTTTATGATGAGCACAATAATCATCCCCCTCTCTTTTCTCAGGGAAGTTTCTAGACTTGAATGAAGTTAGGAAGTTAATTTTTTTATTTGTGGCATAGATATAAGATAATGGATAGTTCAAAGCAATTGAATTAGTGTTGGAGTCTTCCCACCTCGGTATTTTGTGTCCTCGGTCAAATTCAAATCTTCCACTCTCCTTCTTGGGGTTAGCTTTCTTTTCGGTATAGTATAATTCATCCATTCGAATGAATTAATCAGCATGGCAGTAAAAGTCTTGTAAATCTTTACACCCATAAACGAAGAGCTCTTTCCAAATTGGTATATTTCTATCAACCCTAAATGCACTACAATTAGCTTATCCATATCGTTCATGTCTTTGGCCTTCAACGCCTCTGTATTGAATCTTTTGAGATAGTCACCCAGTTGTTTTCTCTGCCTTTGTTTGATGTTTGCTAAGACAATACAATCTACTGTGGGATCTTTACATATGCAGAATTGAGCAAAGAATTCGTAGCAAAATTGTTTCCACAAGTAAATAATATTCTCACGGTATTGGCGGTATCATTTTGTGGCAGCCTCTTAAAGTGCTATTAGGAATAGCCAGCACTGCATTGCCCCAGAAGCATTATGTAGATCCATTTGGCTAAAAAAGCCATCAGCTGGTCATTGGGACCGGTAGTGCCATGATATTTCATAGTTGGAATCTTGACATGAGATGGAATTACTGCTGACATGATTTCATCGGTAAACGGATCTGCTCATTCATTGACATTCACTCGGTCGTCTAGAGTTCTTTTCCCTTTAGCGCTTAGGATGTCTTTAACATCCTTCTTCGCCTCATCCTTTAGGTATGCTTCAGCATTATGATAGATTTTCTGATTTGGGTTATATCCCTTTGAAGTGGAGTTTCCAGATTGCTCCAAAGATTTATCCCGCATTCTACCTCAATGATCGGTTTTGGTTGCTTGATCTTGCTCTTGCCTTCAAACGTATTAGCTTTCAAGTTCCTCCTTAGGGAGACTACTTCAACTCCTGTTATTGGTTTAGCAGTTTTAGAAGATTTCTAAGATAGGGCCACTTTTAGAAGCTCTTGCATTTCTAGTAGTTGTTGCTCTAAATGCCTTATCTTAGGTGCATTATCATCTGGTTGTGCTGGAGTTGATAGTTGTCCTGGCATAGATCCTTCCAAGTTGAAGGTTGGAATAACATTTTCTTCCAAAACTGTTGTGTGCATTGCGTCCTTACCAATTCGACTATGTCTTTTCGATTTCATTTTCCTACAACAAGTTAAACGCTCTATAACTAGTCTATAAGGAATAACAAGGTTAAAGGTTCGAGCCCTCCTTCTAGCGCTAAAAATATTGACAAGAAATCTAGCCAACACCTCAAAGCAAAGTTTAAGAAAAAAAATCCCTTCAAAATCCCTTTCGAATGAGTCGAAAGGGTATTTATGCCTTCGTAGGGGAACCCTTTCGAAGGTATTGATTTTGCTGCCATGTAGAAGGTTCCTTCGAAAGCAATTATATGTTCCGAAGGATTCAAACTCCTTTAGAAAAAGTCCTCCCGAAGGGTATGACTTTAATGATCACATGGTGAATCCCTCAAAACTCCTTTCGAATGAGTCAAGAGGATCTATGCCTTCGAAGGGACCTAGTTCACAATGTATATATTAAATAAAAGTGGATTCAATATGCTATGGAATCTTATCTTGGATAAATGATACAAGTCCAATTGACATGATAATTTTGAATTATCATCATCACACCACTTTTGTACCGCATGAACTTTCGACATGATGATAATATGCTTCAAAATCAAGATATCCAAGTGAATCCCATAGCATTGCATACGTCAAATAAGGGTTAAGAAGATAAGTCTATATTATGTTAAATTGGTCATTAGACAAGCTAATGGCCAAAATTATCCTCTTCATATTCGAAATCAATATTAGATCCATGCATCCTCTCATTTTCATTTTTTCAGAATGGACTACAAGTAGTAGAGTTTTTCCCTAATTTGATTTAGGATTACAAGAATTTAATTTAGCCAAGAAGCAAAAAAGACGATCCAAAAATTCAATAATTCCTCACAAACTTGGACCTCTAAGGTCATATTTATAGATGCAGTTTAGACCCTTCAGCATCCATCATTTCGATTCTATCGAAAGGTCTCTTCTCCCAACTTTCGCACCCATCCTTTCACTTTCATTCTCCTGTCTTTGTCGGAAGCATGCTTGTGTAAAATATTGATCCGATATTTACCTATATTTCTTTGGAGTACTTTTAAAGCCTTTCGAGACCATCGACGTGTACGCTTCCATTAGTGGCGAATGAGTCATGGTGAATTATTTTGCTATTTGAATGTAAGTAAAAGCACTTCTAACTTCTTCATCTCCTTTGAAACCTCTTCATTGTTGTTCATATCTGGTACTATCATGACAAGTTATTGCTTGAATGAGTGGCCAGGGTATTTGGATGGCTCTGGAAGGGTTTAATGGTGACGAAAGGAACAGCGCGAAAGGTCATTTGTAATGGAGGAGGCTTCTTGGCGGTCAAATAATAGTTGCAGAAGGTGGCTTTTGAAAGCATCCCCTTGGTTAGTATGAAATCTCGTCCTTTGATGTTTGCGGAGGCAATATTTTCTGCGTGTGAAACCGTCCTAATACTTGCGGAAGGATTCAAATAATTTGAAAGGCTAGTTTTTGCTTTTGAAAGGGTTTTTTTGGCAGAATCATCTCCAACTATTTCGAAGGATCTGATATATGTGTGGAAGCTTGTTATTTGATACCTTCAAAAGGCATTCTTAACACATTCAAAACCCTTTTATGCATGCGGAACCAGCAGTTTCGAAAGGATCAACTGAGTCGAAATGGTAGTTTTGCCCACCTTTCGACTTGCCCACCTTTCGACTCCTCGGAAGCTCTTATTTCATTTAATACTTGCTGGAGCATCAGATGCTTTAGGCATCAATCCAACCTCTTCGAAAGCTACTCCAATGCCTTCGAAATGCCCTTTTGAACCATGGTGAAACCCTTCTTTTCAATTCTTGTGAAGCTCTATAATACTTCCATAGGCCTTCTTTCATACCTTCATTCTTAAGTGAGCTTTATAGCTGACATTTCTCATAATAGATAGTGCCTCCAAATTCCAAAAGTGAACACCATCGCCGTCAATTCAAAATTATAAGACGGATACTTTCTCTCGAGTAGTTTCAGTTGTCGACTAACATGCAACAACCTTACCTTTCCATATCAATACCACACCCAGTTAAGTACCATAGGCATGTGTGTACTATTTATTCCTTATTCCCGCTGAAAATGAGTATCATCGGTGCACTCGTCAACCTCTCAGTCAAACTCACTCGCATCTCAAATAAAATTCTGATCCTATCTCATCAAATAGGTTAACGGTACTACTACCTTAAGAAGTCCTTGGTAAAACGTATATAAAATCTTGACAATCCAAGGAGGACTGCTCTATAGCATGCTTAGGACAATTCGAATTCTAGACTGTCGTAGCCTTCGCAGGATCTACATTGATGCCCTTTTTTGAAACAACGTAACTCAAGCATCTCACTTCCCTTCTTCGAAAGTAAAACTTTGAAAATCCCATCGTCGTTCGGTGTTTTCTCAACACCTACAATGCAATCATCAATCATGCCTTGTGCTCATCTTTCGCCCATGGGCAGATGAAAATATAATCAATGAGCACAAGCACAACTTACTTAAGCGACCCATCAAAACACAATCCACAAGATCAATAAGGCACGTCGACACGTTGGTTAGCCCAAATGGCATAATCTGTCAAATCAAAAATAAAAACAGCATACAAAATGCCGTAATTGGCATACTCACCCTAGTTACTCTCTGTTGGTGAAAACCCATCGCAAGGTCCAACTAAGAGAACATCCTCGCTCTTTAGAGCTGATCAAACAAGCTATCAACCAGTATGAGTGTATGCTTGCTCATCATCTCATTCAGCTCATAACAACCAACAAACAACCTCAAAGATCCATCTTCCTTATTTGCAACACTATAGGTTCATCCTATCCAAATATACACCTACAAATGAACCATCACCTCAATAGGTCATCCGCTTGCATCTATAACTTCCTCTGCGCTTTAGGCATCATATGCCTTAAGGATATAACTACTGGTCTAGCACCTCTAATCAGATCGATACAGAACTCAATCCCTATATGGTGGTAATCTGGTCACCTCATTGAGTTGTCCAGTCACTCTCTAGCACAGGCATAGATGACAACTCATCATGTGGAATATCGAGTGAATATAGAAAGCTAACCATAACCTCATCCTCTATTCGCTCCTCCACAACGCCAATTGTCACCAATGGCCTCTCACAATCCACTATGATTCCATATTCCTTCAACCAATCCATTCCCAAACTATATTACTGAACCACAAAAAAATCAAAAGCAAACAAAGAAAAAAATATCGGTGACTAAATAAAACAAAGTCTCTACAAACCATGTATAGGCTGGTTGAGCCCCTAGCTAGGCCCATCATAATTAAAGGTCGGTTAACTATCTCGAGTCTCAAACCCAATCTATCTATCAAATCACTAGATATAAAGGAATACAAAACGCTGACGTCAAATGAAATACATATGGAAATTCCATAAATGGAAAGCATACGTCAAATAACAATGCAATTTCCCTTCTCTTTTGTTGATGGGGCACTCGACGAACTCGGAATGACAATCAATGCATATGATTCCAAGGTTTGTCCCTACTCAGCTGGTTTAAGACATACTTTTACGCTCGAAGCAGGCTCTCTCATCATAAAGCCTTCTCTATCAACTTCTCGAAGCTCTTGTCAATATGACCAATCAATCGCTTCCTTAGATAATCACTCAACCCTATGTTAACTTCTTCATTCTTCGAAGCAAACTATGAACTAATCCCAAGTAAATAAATCCTCAGGAATCGAAGCTATAGAGGCACTCCACTAGCTCATTGTGCATTCTTGGAGTTATCTAGTGGTCAACTTCTACCATATTGCATCATCTAGCTCCAAATCATCGAAGATCCTCTTGCAAATAGCCATCCAATCTTGCCTCTAAATATCTGACTTCGTTCCAAGGAACGGTCCGCCTTCTAGACTCACGTAGTCCTTAAACGGCTTGGCAAAGTCGAGTCTAATCATTTGTACTTGAGCACTATAATTATTTAGAGCAACTTGGGCATTTCAGAAAATGATTCACACCATCTCTGCGAACATATCCTATCAACTAGTGTTAATGACCCCGATCCTTCCCACTTCTCAACTCCGAAGATGAAGTCAATAGCAGTATTCCTCGTATACGAGATCAGTCCTATTATACAATGAGGATGATCGATCTCTCATAATGAAAGCTTCATCAGTAATGCTCGTGTGTGCAATACAACTTATACACTATGTAGTTTTGAAAACCAAAATATGTAACAAATACAAACTCACTCATATATATACACTCTAGATCCATTCTAAGCCAATAACTCCTACCCTATGTTTACTGGATCGTAGTATCAACTCAAATTAATCACATAACCTAAGCTTTGATACCAAATCTAACGATCGTCCTAAACCTCAGATGTACGATGGTTGTTAAAAGAAAAAGCAAAGGTAAAGAAGAGAAATGGAAGAGAAGAAAAGAGAAAGGTACATCAATCAATCACGTAACCTATTACATATCTTATATCGCATCGACTAAAATATAATAATCATCACAGATATAAAATAGGCAAGATAGTAATAAGTACATGAAGCACAAAATCTGAGCATAAAGGGTCACACATTTATACAAGATAGTAATAAGTACATGAAGCACAAAATCTGAGCATAAAGGGTCACACAGTTATACAAAATAGTAATAGAGTTCATACAACTGATAAATAAACTCAAATGATAAACTGTCTTTGATAAAAGTAAATCAAACAATGTCAAGGCTCCATAGTGTCATATATCAGAATATGCAATAACAAACTCAAATATAAGTATGAGTAAAAACATCACCTCTTGTTAGTCCATCTGCAGAACTCCATATGTCGTCCACACCTGCTTTTTAGTCTACTCATTTAAGAGTACCTAAGATAATAAGAAGCAAAGCAAAAAACTTCGGATTAGACAATAGTCTGGTGTGAGCGATAACAATCTCAAAATACTATAAAAGTTGATATAGTATATGGAATAGAGGGTATATGAATCATAGCTGACATATCCCTTCAATCAAAGAGTTAGCACATAACATCGATAATATGTTACTCTACAACATTATAAAGGGTGGTCCACACTAAGTAAATTGTCGGGGTACCTAGGTATCCCTATCTACAAGACCTACATTATGTGACATCCCTAGAGTGAAATGTGGTTGTTGATGCAACCATAACAAACGTAGCATCCATCAAAAATTGCTAACTGTCACTTAATATGCTCTAGATATATATTAACTCGTGTGGCCCCTATGCCACAGACTAGTGTAAAATCTCGATTTTTAGTTGTACACTCGTACCACATAGCCAAAAGCTTGATACGTGTCTCATAGTCCAAAGCTAGAAACCAAACCCAAAGGTACAGGTCCAGGGTATACAGATCCCAACATGATCCATGGACATCCCCACTTACAATACCCTTGCTTCGAGTAAAATAGAAAACACTCTGAGTTATCAATGATCCCTAAGCACATGCACATCCATACGAGCTCTACTTGCTTAATCCAATTTCCATTATCAAGGAACCCCCCATGTTCCTCCACTCCATGACTCCCTAAAATATCAAGCCTCTTCGGTACCTACTCCCTACACAAGTCATAAACCAAAAGATACAGAGTTTCTAATCTTCAGTGCCTACTCCCACTACGAGCCACGAAATAAAGATACCAGGCTTTTATCATGTCGTTACATTTCTATCCATCCATGATGCGAATGAGCGAACACCTCTAGCACGATCTACAGAGTCCATAAACTATCAGCCTTAGAACCTAAATCCACGCACTGTCGAGTAACCATCCGAAGAACCAACTATCATGTTGAAGCGTCGCATCCTCACCTTACCATTGAAATCACTCGTTGTAAAGCGGTAACATCAAGACTCTAAGTCGCATGAACAAACCATCACATCGCACATCTCGAACTCTCCTCAATACCCATGCCAAAGATTGACCAAATCGACCATCATCAATAATGATGGGCACTGACCACTCTATAGTGGTTAATACCAATCACTTTGGTCGTGTACTTAACCAAAAATGGATAAGTAAAAACCAAATGGAATTGCCCGATGTCCATCCTGAAGTCCGAAGTCTGTCCAAATTCATTGTCTTCTGTCTTCAGATCAGTCGACTTATATCCTAACCCTCTTCTACAACTTATCTTGTTCTTTAGGTTTCGATCAATGTGTACGAAACCCCAATGCATGAATATTTCCCTAACACTCAATCGTCGCTAAATCAATATTTTCAACCAAGAATAAGTGAACAAGTGAACATGCAACTAACAAGCATACATACATCCAATATAGTATACATACAATATGTATAATGCGTCCACATCAATCAATAGGGAGTTCATATCAAAAATAGTCGAAAACTAGTAATTCCATAAAAATAGCACATCGATTGGAAAAATGTGATATACAATATAAAACCATTTTAAAATATTTTCATTTTCTTTTATAAAAATCAACTGGGTGTTTAAGTATAATGAAAAATCATAATTTAAAATTATAAACCATTTCAAAACATCGATTTAACACCATGCTGACAATAATCCTATGGCGAGAGATAATATCACTCACCTCAACCAAGCTGTCCAAACCAATGCCAAGACGTAATGCTCTCCATCATGAGCTGACCACATGAAACCACATCCAAAATGGACCACGTATGCAATAAATGAGGATTAAATACGATTTTGGATTAACTAAATAATTAATTAACTAATCAAAATGCTAATTACCTTAAGTGACGCTTAGTCCCTCTTCTTCATCACCTATATGTGCATGCCATACATATCCAAAACCATCTCTCCTCCTCAATTTCTCCCTCTATGCTTAATGATTTCATAAACCGCCAACTCCATCGTTCCATACACGCAAACTCTTCGCCATGGACCTAAATAAATGAAGCTCAATTTCCTATTTAAAGTCGCAACCTACTGCTACGGCATCAACCATGCCATGGACACTATTTTCCCTAGGTTGCAGAGGAGTCACGATTATGGTGAGAGGTGCGCGTTGTCGAAAGAAGTGTAAGGTGATCTCTGATCCGTCTATCTCGACCTCAAGCTCCACCGATATCAAACCCAAGATCCATCCATGAGAACATCGATTGCCCCAATTAAAGCCACACTCTAGATCATGCCACTAACTCGAAGCTCTTAAGGATACGAGCTCATCGGATCTAGCTTCGCAATTTATCATTAAGCGGATCATCGGATTTTTATTTTTGAATGGAAGTAAGGAGAGTGGCCATGATTCTTTAATGGAACAGTAACCATGCAAATGAAATTAGAGAGAGAGAGAATGATTTGGGGATATTTATACCAATATTTTATTATAATTCATTTAAATTCTCAAATAAATTATTGTATGTTTTGAGTCCATATGATCACACGACACGTCCATTCGCAACGATACTCATCTATGTATATCACCTCGTTTTTCCAATTCCAATGGTATGAATCTCATTGCTGTACAAGATTGTGCCCCAAGATGCTAATTTCGTGCATTTCGAGATTGTTTCGGCTAGCAGATCATCCGATCTCCAAATATAGCGATGCTTATATTCATTTTAATTTACAATGTCAATCTGAACTCAATGGAAGTGGTCTCGAGTCTTGATTTAGCCGTATAAACAAAATCCTATTTTGGACCTTCATTTAATTAACGATTAAATATTTAAATATCCCATCGTTAAAAATATGAGCCGCTACAAAATGTATAAATATTTATATATGAATATATGTCTATAATTTAGCAAAATGTGTGTGTATATATATTAATTACTATATAAATATGTATATAACATTTAAAATATAATAAATATATATCATTATTTTTATTATTTAAAAAAAATGGTACTTGTACAAATACATATATATATATATATATGATTATGCTAAATATATATATATATATATATGTACAATAAAAATATATTCATTTAAATAAAATTAAAAAATAATTTTTTATTTAAATATATTTATTGAAATGATCTTGCTCATAGATCAGGTGTTTTTAAATTTTTTAATTTTGAATATATATATATTAATAAAACCGAAAATAATCATTTAAAAATTACGAAAAAATATTTTATTTGAATCTAAATTTAAGTTCCAAACTTTTAGAAAATTTAGCACAAAATTTTAAAATTTAATATATAATTTTATAATTTATAATAATAAAAAATCCAATTTTAAATTTTTTATTTAAATTTAAATATTTAAAAATATAAAAAAATGTTTTTTATTTTTCCACAAGTTTAATATATATTAGTATGATTTTATAAAATTTAAAATATATTTATAATATACGTATGAATTTATATAATTATTTCTAGGGCAATTGATTTAAATATTATTTTTATTAAAAATAAATAAACTTTCTTTCTATCGAAAATAATATACTTATTAAACATCATATATAAAATTTTATTTTCATATTTTATATATTTATAATATGGCATTTAAATTATAAACAATATTGATATATGTGTATATTATATATTAAATCATTTATATAATCAAAACATGTTTTCTTTTTATACTAAGCCATGCTTATTAAGGATGAACTATCGTAAAAAATTGTTTTTCATAAAGATATATACATATGTACATATAACCAATCTAATTGTGACAATAAATCTACATATTGGAATCATCACCTAACTAACAATAATATGTCTACTATTAATAAAGAAAATTCAATGAATAGAATATACACTGTGTCTTTTTAAGATTCCTAAAATACACTCTTCCGTCAATGGAATCACACTATTGGTTTACAATCTCAACCACCATTCTCTTTCCGACCACCCATCAACGGATTTCACTATCAATTTGCAACCAACATCACCATAAACTACTTGAAATGAAAGCATTGTTACCACCAAAGATTTTGCACACATATACATCCATTAATTTTTTATTAAATAAAAACTTAATATCCTTAGCTTTTAAATGCACGTACGTGCGATGTATACTAGTATATATAACGAGCGGTATAAATGTAAATTAATGTTTATAGTTAATTAAAAACACACCTTATAGCCAAAGCCCTTAAGCACATCTTGAAACGACAATGCAAGCTCCTAGAAATAATTTCCATCCAACAAAGTGCCAGTCCTTGAACGGTCGACCAACGGCTATCGAATAGCAATTAAATTGACTTGGTTTGGGCTTTTTAAAAATGGAGAGACCAGAGGGGATTTTCTACCAGCAATGACAAGAAGTGGAGAATCCAAAAGTCCTTAGTCAAATGGAGAAAGAGATGCTTAAATAGAGGATGGAATGAGAAAATTTAGGGTCTCATCTTTTACTCTATCTTCCTTAATCTTGGCCATCCATTTTCAAGCCCTCCAACCCATATTTTAAGCCACATATACCCTATGTTGCAGCCAATTCTAGCATTATGATAGGCATTAAACCCATTTGAGCCTCAATGAATAATTTTGCATTAATTTAAATCGAATTTAAAATGTTTATCGATATTATATATCGATTAATATGTTTATAACTTTTACAAATACAATTAATATTCATTTATCAAATCAAAATCAAATTTATAAATAATATTTCATACATATTATTTAATTTAATTAATTTATAATAATTATAAATTAATTAAATCATTTGGTAAAAGGAGAATTCATCCTTTTAGGTTGTGTGACTCGTCTGGTGTAAATTGGGTCATCGATTAGTATCGAACTATTCGAATATTAAAGTTCACACGTCACTTAGCAGGTGAGGTGACATTTTGACTAAATTTATCCCTTACTTGGTTTCGGTAAAATTCAGTTTTACTTAACTAAGCACTACCAGGTTTTTACTTTTATTTACACCATTTTTGTTCGTCAAAACTACATCGCTTTGGACTTATGAAATTTGGTAATGATCAAAATTCCAATATTGTCCACAATCAACTCTATAGTCCAAATACAAAGTCATTGGTTCAATTATAACAACTATTATTAACCGAACTGCTTTGGTCAGAGACTTTGACTTTGACTTGACCATGATACTAGCCCACCTATGTCATTCAATGGATATCGTGCCATGATTTGACTATAACTAAAACGGAGCTTTCATATTGAAGATCGGTAATATTCTCAAGTCAAGAGAATTGTATAATTTTATCACATCAATATTTTCTGTTTGACCTTAATTATATTAACCAACAAAAAACTATCGAGTGAGTCATTCCATAATTATCCGATAACTATTAGTACGTAACCCCTTGGTGCCTCTAACGATGATGAGTAACACACTGCCCAATATTTGCAAAGCGTTGCATACTCTAGTCTCAAAGGATGTATTGATATCTAGTCTCGATACATCTTGACTATGACTATTTAAAATGGTATGTTTTTTTATTGTGATAAATTACTCATTGTTACAAAACTTTATAACTACTACCACAAAACATACAATTTATGGATTTCTATTAAATATACTTTTAATTAAATTAATTAATATAACATATTATATCAAGTACATAATAGAAAGAAAACACCTTTTATTTCGAACAAGATTGGTTATCAAGTTAGATATATGTAACAAGTTGCATATTTCCTCTAGGGCATACCCTTAACTCTATCAATCTCCCACTTGCACTACGGGTCAATTATGGAATTTATGCCAACTTCACCAATCGGTTTTCTCAAAAACCAACAGGCCCGTCCCTTAGTGAACGGGTATGCTATTATGTTTCAATCATCTACTCTATCGATCAACTATCTCCAATGCCGATAAACTACATTTATCGTGTAGAACAATTTATAGTGTGTCTCTCAGCTTCTAGTGAGCTCTATGTTCTATTACGAACTCTATCGCGAGATTGTTATAAATTTGTTATGGGATTCTCAATACTTGGAATCATCCTCAGCTCAGTTATAGATTTGTGCATTTTGTTATATACACTACTTTTACCATGGCGCAATTCAAGGCGACGTGCTTAGCCTTTTCATTGCATCTGCCACAGTCTTCTATTTGGAACATTTCCAACTTATAGATTCTTAATTTTAATTTATTATTGATATATTATACTCAATATCATTTATGAAAGTGTGAGTCTGAACACTCCTTCATAAGGAGTTCATTATTTCTATAAACAATTCTTTAGTATTTCGTACATACACAAGAACACTTCAAACAATCACTTAGTGATGTTAATTTGGATTTGATATTTGCTTCAAGTATCAAATACATAAACAAATCACGATATCATAGACAACATAACACGTATGGTAATTTCTATTGCCAATGCATAAGGAATCCATCTTGCATGTTCCCTATTAAACATTTTAATAAGGTGTCCTTGCATATCGTTTGAGACATTCCCAATATCTATTATATTTAATATAAAAGACATCATTTATAGACCCAACACCGAGTATTAAAATAACTAAATCTGATTTTAATACAAGTACATTATCGACAATCAGTAGTGTATTGTTTGCTTATGTTTTAGAAATATTTATGTACACTTTAAGTTCTTTCTTACGAATACACGTCTCCTTTGAAGTTTGATTGATAATCAAACTATTTGATATCTCTAACAAAATATTTATTTAATTTTGATGCTTATAAAATGATACTTTCTATCATTTCGGATCGTATCCAAAAAACCATAAACTCAATATCAGTACCACTGATTTTGACACTTTAGTTGTTATGTCCAAACATTCTATTATAAATCTATATTTAGAACTTTCTTTTTCAACATATATATACCAAAACATAAAGTCACACTAGGCAATAGTTTGTGAGTAAAATCTAAAACAACTTGAGTACATCGAATGGTGAATCTGATATGTTAATTCCAACAATTGAAATTCATAGTATTATTCTTATCAATGTGGCTCACTATATTTCAACTCATTTGTCTTTCTCTTAAAGATACATTTGTGGCCACTGGATCATATCCCTTCAGATACAGCTGTCAAAATCATATTTTGATAATATACTTGGAATCTATTTTAGAACTATGCATCATACCATATTATAGTGTCAATACTCTTAATGGTTTAATTAAACAACCGGTGGTTATTTATTCTTGACATTGACATGAAACTCATGGCTTCTCTTTAATGTACGAGAATACTCATTAGACATTCTAATGTATTTGTGTTCATTTAGGTTTAATCGGTTTCATTTCATCCCTTGTAATTAGTTTTATCCATGGATGGTATCCAAATTCATTTTATACCAATAATTTCTCAAAGAAATTCCTTCGTATGAGGTTGGTATTTTATTGAAACAACATTTGTTTCTAAACGCAAAGGAATGGGCATTTATTAGCATTTTATGATTGCCTTATATAAAATTGATTTTGCATTAATTCAAAATATATTTATGTTCATAACATAAATTGGTCATCTAATGACTATCATTCCCAGAATTCACTTAAGACGATTAGTACATGATCTCTTACATACAATTATTATGTGCATTCTTTCGACTCACACAACCTACTAACTTCTTGGCCTAATATATGATGGATTTCTAATAAACTTATATCTTATATAATTTTGTAAACCATTCTTTGGGTGATGTTGATTTTTACCTTGTGTACTACTCTTAAGTACATGCCTTATAGAAAGAGTTTAACTCAACTTCACTCATTATTAACTGTGTTTTTTCCAACAAAGTTCAATTACTCCTTATCAACACATCATTATGTGTTATAGGAGGGATTCACCTTTGAATCTGAATCTTTATTCATATTAGGCACATACGAAACTCTTTCCAGTATACTCATCCACTCGATCAAACTAAATCATTTCCGTCGCATGCTATATTATTTACTTCCTTTTTATATTCTATATGCTTATCATAGACTTGTACATAGGTATCAAATATACATATCTATGTCTATGATAACTCATCAGTGAATATAACGAAGTATATGGAACCGTGTTGGTATTAATAGCCCTACGATTGCATATATCTATCTGTATCACTCCAAAGAGTTCATCAACTCTTATGGAGCCTCCACTAAAATAGGTGTATAGACCTTAATTATTAGGGATATAAATGACCGTATCATATGATTCATGATCACATAATAAAAATTATTTCTCAAAACTATAGCTTAGTCTATAATTCCAAAATAATTATAAATAATTTTAGATACTTTAGTATTTTTTAATACATCATTTTGTTGCGAAAACAAATACCACATTATAGTTTTATTTCATATCGAATATTCATAATATTCACATTGAAATACAAATGTATCTACTTTTCAGTCGATACTGAAAAAGAGTCATTATTTCATAGATAACGTTCAGTATTTTACAAAATAATTTTTGTACTTGATGTAATCAATAAGTGCTATATAGCATGCTCGCACTACTACTGTCATTACCATAATAGCGTACTAAATTTGAAGATCCATCATTCACTTAATATAAACAATTTATTGTATATACTGCAACAAGTTTACAGCGGAAAATTCTTTGATCAAATATCTTGAACTCAAAAAGGTAAATCTCATAGAAAAAAATTCTATATGAACTTACATTTCAGAATAAAAATCATATTTCTTATCCAATATTAAATAGCAAATATTATTCCACAATTCTCTTTTTCGATGTTTCTTTATGAAATGAAAATGACAATTCACCCTCTTTATCCCAACTGTACCTTAAATCACATCTACTCTTATACATTTGTTTTTATGTCTAAATGGTTGAACCATTCAAAAGAATATCCTTACTATAACATCATAATGAACTCTTTACAAAAGCACACTTAAACATCCTTAACATTTAAGAACATTATATTTGTTGTACTTTGCGTAAACTGATGAAATTAACATTTTAGCGATAAAGTACTTAGATCTACCTTAGTTTTGGTCTATTGTTACATTTAACACAATATGATCTTTACTATAATCAATCAATTGAATACTCAATTTTAGAGTATGGTTTATTTGTTTGCTTCAAATAAACTAATATCATCGAAGTATCGTAAATTAAAAACTGTGATTGTTCATCATATAACATTTATATGCGACTTTAAATGGATCAAATATCCATAGTCATGTATTTCTTTTGAGTTCAGAACTCATAAAATGCAATACACAGTCTTATCCAAATAAACACGTAAGCAACCAAATTACGAGCATATTTAGTAGTTGTAAAATCAGGTGCTTGCATGGGTGTTGAAACGTTAACATGTAGTAAGCATTTTTTTAGTAAGTATATGTTATATTTCTATTTGTCAATCTTTAATTTAGTTTGATTGTATATCTTAATTGATCAACATTTTATCAATCATATTGAATGCACATATTTATCAATGTATATTATTATTACATTATATAGCATATGTTCTTATAATATTAAAAAGGTTAAATGTTATCATTTTATTTTTCTAATAAATTCCCACTAGTTTATTATGTTTCACAAAACCCTAAGTCGAAACATAGAAGTCCTTTGACTTCACTAGTATGTGTTAGGACTCGTCCGACTTGGAATCTGACCTTGAGTTTTCTCAACAAATCATAGTTAAACATATGGTGGATAACTCCTTATCGGTCGTATCATATATAACTCCTAACTTTTGGTACTTTGTCCTAATTTCATTTCGACCTTGAGTTTTCTCAACAAATCGAAACAAAATTATTCACTCATACCTACCATATCGCGATGGCCTAAGTAAATATACCTTGAGTTTGCTCAAGGAATACATATAGTTATCTTACCCCATATATTTAATATATTAATAATACTACACATAACATCCCAAGCCTAAGTTAACTTGATAACTAAGGAGTATGCAAGTAATTTATTAATATAACTGTATATATGCTAGAGGATAACATTATATTAAAGATTCATAATCTTCAATATATTATATTGAGTGATATCGACTTATAAATTAATGTATTTCTCATGAATTACCCTTATGATTCATTTGTCGGACACATCTGAAATCATAGTACACATACATTTATGTATGTATTTATTTTCTTGAGTCTAATTAGGGTTTCTTAATGTTACATCTTTATTTATACATTCAAATTATATAAGTTCTACTATTATTTAACTTTTGTATTTCATATTACTTATATAATAGCCTTACATATAATATTATATTAATTAAATCTTATTTAACTAATTTTCATTAACTAATAGTGTAATTAATTTTATATTATCTTAATATGACATTTATATTGAATATTTAGTATATACTATAACCTTTATAGTCTAACACATATACCATATCTATGTAGTTAAAGCCGCGTTAAAGCCCTGAAAAATCTCCGCTATAGCTCAAGCGCTCTTTGGCTATTGGGCCTTTTCAATATAGCGCTGTTAAATAGTAGATCCACTTTAAACTCCAACTTTTTCTGCCATACCCACTAAATCATGGACTTTTAGCACCCTCTTCAGAAAAATTAATATAAAATGTTAATTTGACTAGTCTTTTAAACCGAACCAAAAAGGTTAAGGTAAAGACCTAATTTTAAGGCTTAAGTGCTCAACAAAGTTAGAAATCTATTGTAATCACCAAATTTGAACTTATTAAATCATGATATTTTTCGGTTTTATTATATAAGATTCGGCAATATTTCTTTTTCCAACACAAATGATGTGAGAAAGAGAATAAATTAAATTTAAATATTTGGTTTCATATCTAATGAAGCTTTTTGTATCTCCGCCATTTTCTATTATATCCCACTTTATCACCACATAACAATTTTCACCTCTAGTGCTATGAAACCGCTAAGCGCTTTAACTGCACAAATGTACACACGTGTATACTTATGATATCTTAAACATTTTAAAGTATCATAACATATATCAAAATATATAATACGTGTATATATTTTTCATTAATTAGTTTATATATTTTATTAATCTTATTAATAAATTTAAAATTTTGAAATTAATTTATATTATTTTTCAAATATTTTGAAATTTTTTATTATAGTAAAACTTTATAATATATGTATATCTTATTTTAAATTTAACTTTTAAATTTAAAATCTTATATTTTAAATTTCAAAAAATTTTGAAAATTAACCCAAGGCCCAATTCAAATTAGGGCCTTTTCTATTAAGGATAACTTTTGGGTTATGAGCTTAATAGTTAATCCTAACATGACTAATTTCGACCCCATAGGCTATTATGGGTGAATTTGGATTTTTTTTCCTTATTAGATGTTTATTGGGCCAATGAAGTCTAATTTATTTAGAAATTTTCTGAATTTTATTTAAATAAAATCACTTATTTTATTTAAATTTATAAAATGGTATTGTATTGTTTAATTTTATGTTATGTAAAATCTACATGTGTATCACATACACATATATAAGTGTGTGCGTGTGTGACGTATCAATCCATGCATGTTATAACATGTCCATATATAGATGGTGTGATTCACATCGTAACGATATACACACACACGTTAGCTCATCCAATATATAAATGTATAATCCAAATGTATGTATATACATATACTTTTGCTTTTATAATAAAATATTTAAATATATATATATTAAAAAATTATATATATAATTTTGTATAAACCTATAAATATTTATTATGAATATATATCTACAATATTAACAAAATGCATATACATCATAACAGACATGTGGATCTCGTTGTTTATTTCATTGCCAAGAAACATGGGTGCGTTTGTGCCTTGTACTTTTGATATGGTGGAAATTGATGGGATTATGGTACCTTCAGCGGAGGTGATTCATGTAAGGGTTGAGAATTAGTCGGATTATCTAGTTGGTTTATTCTTGGATTTGAACTCGCCTTATTCTATTGTTAAAGAACATTGTGTCAAAGTTTGGCAGATTAGAGGTTGACTTCAGGTCCAAATTAATTGCTCTATTTTCTACTTCAAGCTCTCATGGCCCGAGGAGTATCTCTGTGTCCTTAACGCGGATCATACCTTTATAAGAGGCAAGCCTTTTTCGTTACTACTTGAAGTCTGTCTATTGACTGTGCTAGGCAGCATGTATTATCTATTCCAATTTAGGCTTATAATTCACATATTCCTTCGGTTTTGCAACTTCTGATTGGGCTTAATTCTTTAGATTGTGTTGTTAGGAAATTGGAATGCTTTGATGTTAATACCATTTCAAGGGAAAAGCTTGTTTATGCTAAAGCATTGACTGAAGTTACTTCAAACAAGCCACTTCCAAATAAGATTAAGGTCAGAGTTGCTGAGGGTCATGATGTTGAGGTTATTGCTTGATATAGTTGGAAACTTGATATTTGCACGTCCTTTCAGTCTTTTAAGACTTTACAAAAGTTTGTTCTCTTCAATCAGCCGTTGCTCCTATTATACCACCTTGTTATGTCGCTGCTCCTGTTCTGTTATTTGATAGAATCCCTCTTCCTCATCCTTTGGTCGTGAAGTGGGTCCCCAAAGCTCATCTTAATTTTTTAACCTTTCCTCCTAAGGAAATGCTTCCCATTATAAGTATTCCTTCTCCTTTGGTTCTTAAGGTGGTTGATGCTTTGGTTGTTTCTATGATCACTGAGCCTCCTGCTGATACTGTTATTTGGAACTCTAACGAGGAAACTCAAATTCATGTTCTTTCTAATATGAGATGTACCCTCGAGAACGAAACTTGCTACAATTTTGTGACCGGTGATGAAGATGAGAGTAGGAGGCTCTTCTATCATATTAAGGGTGGTGGTCTATCCCTTACCTGGAAGGGTGAATTGGTGAGGTGAATAAGAATATGTTTTCGGATACCACTTAGGAAAGGAAATTTATATACGGCGATGCCTCCATCGGTTTTATTCCAAACCTCACATTTATTTTCTCTGGGTTTGTTCATGTCATTGGTCCTGACTTGGTTGATGATAGTTCTTGTCCTTCTCTATTTAGGGGGGACAGTCATGGATGTTAGTAGTTTAGGCGATCTGTCTAAATCCTGTGCTCTATTTTATATTTCTTTTAGATGCTAAGGGATCCTTGCCTCTCTTCTGTATTATATATGTTTAGTGGTATGACCACTATAAAACCATCATAGTTGTTCTGTGCATGTGCAGAACACTTGTTTTCATTTGCTAATAATGTGGTACGGCCCACTATAATGCCGGCTAGCCTTGCTAAAAAATGTATATATATTAATTACTATATAAATATGTTTATATCAATTAAAATGTATTATTTAAAGTCGAAAATGGTATTTGTACAAAATAAATTTATATATATGTGTGCGTGTGTGTTAAATATTTATATATGTGTGTGCGTGTGTATATAATAAAAAAATTAGTATAAATAATAATATAAAATAACTTTTTATTTAAAATATATTTTTTGAACCGGTCTTGCATATAGATTAGTTTTTTAATTTTTTTTATTTGAATATATATATTAATAAAATCAAAAATAATTATTAAAAATTAGGAATGAAAATTTTATTTGAATATAAATATAAAATTTAAACTTGAAGCAAATTTTGGATAAATTTTAATATATAATTTTATAAGTAAAACAATTAAAAACACATATTTTGAATTTTTGATTTTAATTTAAATATTTAAATATATTTTTTCCATGATTTCAATATGCATTAGTATGATTTTATAAAACTTAAAATATATCTTATAATATATGTAAGAGTTTATATAATAAATTGATTTAAATATTATTTAAAAATAATATATAGAAATAAAGTAAAATTTTCTTTTAGCTAAAAATAATATACTTATTAAACATCATGTATAAAATTTTATTTTCATATTCTATATATTTATAATATGGTATTTAAATTATAAATAATTTAGATATATGCGTACATTATATAATAAATCATTTAAATAATGAAAAAAAATGTTTTTTAATTCTATGCCATACTATATAAGGATGAACTATCATAAAAAAATTATAACGTATTTACGTATGTGTACATATATATGTATATACATAACCAATCTAAATTTAAATAATATTTAAATAACCAATTTACATATTGGAATCGTCGCCTAACTAATAACAACAATATGTATAAATATTGAGCATTACAAATATAAATTAATGTTTGTAGTTAATTAAAAACATGCCTTACAGCCAAATTCCTGAAGAATACCTTGTAACGATGATGTAAGCTCCTAAAAATGATTTCTGATCCAATACAGTGTTAGTCCTTGATCCGTCGACCACCGGCTATCGAAAAGTAACTAAATTGACTTGATTTGGGCTTGATAAAAATGGAGAGACCGAACGGATTTTTTGCCAGCAATGATAAGAATTGGAGCTCCAAAAGTCCTTAGTCAAATGGAGAAAAAGATTCTTAGAAAGAGGATGGAAATGAGAGAATCCAGAGTCTCGTCTTTTACTTTGTCTCCTTTAAACTTAACCATCCATTTTCAGGCCATCCAACCCATATTTTATGTCACTCATACACCATGTTGCAACTTGCAGTCGATCCTATCTTGCCACATGATGGGTGTAACAACCCATAATTTTATCACCTTAATTTAGAATATTTAATTAATTTTAAATAACCAAATATAGGTTAATTAAACATAAATAATCATATTTTGTATGATAAATAATATCGGTGAACTCGTTTTTGAAAATATATTTTTAAAATGGATATTTTGAATTATATTGGAAAAGGTGACGAAAATCGTTTTCGATAAAAATTGAGTTTTTCTCAAAATAAATGATGAATAATATATTTTAATTGTTGTATAAGAATGATAATCGATTTATAGATATATAATCTTGTTTTATAAAGATATACAAACTTCGTCGCATTTTGGCAGATCGGCATTGTATTTTTACAAATGGATTTTAACACCATTTAATATTGTTTTATAGCTTAAATAACCTTGTTTTAATTATTTAGAGATGATAATAAATTTATTTTCAAATTATGTTTACGTAAATAAATCGCTTGATTAAAAACTGAAAATGTGGTCGGAAAACGTTTTGTTAAAAATCTACTTTTTATTAAATGAAAATTGTCGCAACGTTGTTGCACCTTTGTTAACATGTATATGTATGCATTTTATAGCATATCATATGAGAAAAAATAACTAAACAAGTTTACCTTTACTTAGCATGATTAGAAAATTCTAGAATATAATTAGTGATATTAATAAAGGAAGATATTTCATAAAAATCAAACATCAAATCATATCATTTCATGCTTTACTTTAGTGATAAATAAGGGGATAAAGAACAATGTGATGTGTGATGGAGCGTAATGGAAATGATGGTGTGTAAGAGATATTTTGAAAAATACCTAAGGGTGGTTTAGTGATTTGCCGCTTTTTCCATGCTTGTAAATATGTCCTTTCACTTCTTCAATTTTGCCTCATTTTCCTTGTACCATAACTTCCTCAAAAAGGATCCAAATGGAGAATTTCTTTTCATCAAACCATAGAAAAATCCAGTATCTACAACTTTCATGTGCACCACTTCTTAAAATTTTGAGCTTAGCTATGTCCAAATCTCATTTCTTTACAGAGTCTTTTCGGACTCAGATTTTCAACTCCGAGAATACCCTCCCTTCTTTTAACCATATCTCCCTCAAAATTAGAATCGAGTGTTTCTTTATTTGAAATAGTAGAGGATAAAATTTCCAAGAACTTTCTCTTGGACTATTTCTGCAAATTTAGAGTGCACGGCGGACAAAAATTCGAGTAAAGATGACCCATTTTTGGGTCCAAATTTTGTGAACTCAAGACCTCTTCTTTTTGAAATGGCTGAGCTCTCTGACCCTAAACCCTTAGGCCATGAGCTTTCCCTCTAAGGCCAAGCCAACATAGAGCAAAGTGGAGGTGGTGGTTGGTGCTTGTCTTGATCGGGAGCATTTTTAGTTTGTTTCAGACCGTGCAGTTAAAGCGCTTGGCACATTCAAAGCGGTAGAGGTGCAAAAAGTCATAGCGGTGATATAGCGAGGATATAGCGGATATAGCAGATGGCTCTAAAATAGCATATAAAACTCGTACTTAATGTTTTTAAAATATTTAAATGGTGATTAAATGAAAAATTATCATTCAATCGAATTATAATTAATACATAAATAATTTTAAACAAAAAACATGTGTGAATATACTTTAAATAAACGTAAAACTGTTATATAACATAATATAATTTAGTAGAATATTAGAGTATTTTCATATCTGAAAATATATTAAAAATTAAATCAAATAAATTAGTTTCATAATTTTATAATGTATAAATGCAATTTTTTAGTTCATTTTATTAAATAAGATATAGCGGAAATAGCAAAATATAGCGGGAATAATGGGATATAGCGGAAATAGCGGGGATTAAAGCGGAAAGGCTATATTTTGGGGCTATATGGAAAAATCATAGCGGTAGAAATCCGCTTTGGGATATAGCGGGGTAATAGCGGGGCATTAACTACACAGGTTTCGGAGGAGTTATAGCAAAAATAGTGAGAATCTCCCTCTCTTTTTCTATTTATAATTACATATTAATCATGTTGATTTTCTTCCATAATGTTTGGTTATGATATTTGTGACATATTGATATATGATGTTGCGTGGTTACTTTATTTATTATGAGCACTTAAAGTGTGGTAGTATATGTGGATGTTTAATAGTTGCGACTTTGTTAAAGTTGCGAACTTTGTGCTCTTGGACTTAGTATCATATTATGAAACACTTCCATGACGATTTAAATGGTATGTGTATGGGTGTAAGAGCTTCTTTTATAATTTAAAAAGAAAAAGAAAGCGGTTTTGAAGTTATGAACTTGTTTTGAAATTAAAAGGCATAAAGGAGATAACTTTAAGTATAAAGTTTATGTTTAAGTTTAAAGTTGAGATTCTGAAGTTTATATCTTCAAAACAATTTAAAACCAACATTTTTAAGGATCTACGTCAAGTGGTTTTAGTTAAAGAACTTTAGGATTGAATTTTGGATGAAAAGTTGGCATTTTAAATGTCCGAACTTGAAAAGTTGAACTTTGGAATGTTTTATAGAGAATGGTAGAAGTGATTTTGGGGGTTTTTCTTTATGGATGTCTTGCACTATATACATACTTGCTTACATAAAAATTTGGGTTAAAACATGGTTTTTGACTTTTTATAGCATTTCTAAAGTTATGTCTTCTCTATATAGTGTTTTAAAAGGCGTTAAACCGTTTTAACTTTTTTCCTTTAACTTTTTGTGGATCTTTTCTAACACATAAGGAAGGATAGTTTTTTAAAATTTAAATATACTTTTAAAATGGTTTATTTTGAATTATTTAAGAAATGATTTTAAAAGAGGTTTCTTTTAAAAGCAAGGCACGAACTTCACCTTTCACATATGTGATTATTAATCACGTTAGTATGAATATTTTATGATGCTATTGATGTGCCGATTACGTTTGACGTTGTATTGTATGTGGTTGAAATATATGTATATGTGAATGGATGATATATTATGTGAATAACCACTTAATTATTGTGGATTATGTTCTGATTTAAATCACACTCTATATTATAAACTACTGTAGTAGTAGCAGCAGCATGGACAAGTGTATATAAGAGATTATTATGCCTCTTTTCGAAAGCTAAAAGACAAATCACCTCAAAAGGCATAAACTTGATTGGAAAATTAAAAAGAATTAAAGTTGGAATTTCAAATGTTTTTAAGGGAAAATGATTTAAAAGTGGATTTTTAAATTGATGTAAAATCAAAAAATGTTTTAAGAATAACTGAGTATATAGAAATGACTATTACACCAGTCCCGCCAATGAGATCCAAGGAAACTTGGACGAGGGATGGAATAGGTCGAAAGGAAAGCCCAGAAGCTCTGAAAAACATTCACGAAGTGGAAAGTTAATCAAATAATTTTAAAGGTTTGGAGTTGTTGAAATAATTTGACCGTCTTATGGGTGACAAAATAGAAGTTTGGCTTATGGTTTGGAGAACTAATTTCCTGCTCTCACTAGCTATCTCCCTTGGCCCGACAGAGGGGATAGTTAGATTGATTTACTTAGGCTGCATTTTCCTAAGACAAAATAATATAGATTTGGTGTTTTCCAAAAATTTAAACAAGATTTAAAATAGGATTTTGGAGGTATAGCGGACATTCTTGTTACACTCTGTATTAAATTTCGAGGAGGGAACTCATACTATCCGTGTGAATTTAAAAGATGATTTCACCATTATTCGACGATAGTACAAGTTGAATACGAAAATTAATATTGAAGTATAACTAGTATAATTTCTATGGATCCTTTTTACTCAATACAAAGTGGTTTATAGTAAACGATGTCTTAAATAACATTATTTTGACCCATCTAAAAGTTATGATTTGAAAATAAGGGATCTTTGTTAAGATTTAAATAAACGATTTGGAAATATTTTCTTATGTAAAACGTGAAATGATTCGGAATTATTCCAAGATTTAAAAAGTGTTTAATTAACCAGTGAATTTTATAAATGAGGTTTAATAATCTCGTATATGCTAAAAAAGAATATGATTTAAAGATATATATCCCCATGGAGATATTTTACTTGGATAAAAGATATTGACGGATTAAATAATAATCATCTACATACTTGACATCTTTTATCAATAGTTGGTTCGAAGAAACCAGGATCGGATTTGGGTGATTCCTATTCGAAAAACACATAGAACTAATATACGTTCAAAAGTGAAAATATGTAGAAAACAATGATTTTGAAGATGGAGATCTTCATATTGTAGGGCTACTTGTCACAAACCTCTGGGGCAATTCCCTTATCATATATATGGTGGCAGTGGTTCCTTCAATTTGAAATTTTTGATGCAAGGACTACTCGCTACTAATCCTCGAGTGATTCCCAAACAGGATGTAATAAGAGAAGTATCTTTGGTTTGTCCTGTGCATGGACAACTTGTATGGACGAGTATTTGACATTGCGTTTCAAAGACCATATACATTGATTTTTACAAATGTACATCTATTTGGTGGTGTCAGAGGTAGTCCTTCTTATACTTAACACCCTTCTCTAAGACATATGAACTCAGCGATTGTACTATTGTGGAAATTTATAACGTGTTATTAGAAATGGCAATGTGGCATTCAAAGTAGGATTTGTCATATGAAAGGTAAAACGTTACCTCAGGCCCCATACCCAAAAATGACTGAAATAGGGTATGCCGCAAGGCTATGTGGGTCGGACCCATTAAGGTATAGTCGATGTGACGATCCGGAAATTTTAACATTTGAGATTGAAATATTTAATTGATTTCAAATACTTGGAAGTTATTTTAAACTTGAATTTCAAATATAACTATGAATCTGGCAATTAAATTATTGAATTTAATTTATTAAAGGTTGGGTAAAATATTGAATCTTCAGTTTTATGCTTGTTAAAATTATTTTAAAGGCTTACAAAATTTATATTGATAATACTAAAGGTAATAGAACTTTTAAAATTGAATTTGAAAATAGTTTGATCGGTTTTAAAATTATACCGTAAATCGATATTTAAAAATAGTCTTCCGAGGCACCGTCTCGAAATTCAACGAAACCCATTCCGTTGGATCCATAATAGTGTATTATTATCGGATATTAATTTTCATAGCATTCGAAATTGTCGTATGATCGTACGGATAGAAAACGTGCTGAAAATATATCGAAAATTTAATTTAATAGCTGGTCCAAAAAGCTATCTTCTCCATACGATCGAATTTGGACTCGGAACCTTTTCCATCGCGTTCGGAATAGGGATATAGCCTTATGAATGCCTGACGGCGCACCTCGATAGGATGTCTAGATTTTGCATTGCAGATCCGAGATAATTTGAATTTGAATTTGAGTTTAAATTTAATATATATATATATATATATATATATATATATATGTTGACAAGTAAAAATTTATTCATATCAGTTTCTTTCCAACACATGTACAAAAAGAAACAACACTTCCCACATCTGTCAAGCATGCATTGAATTTAAGACACGTATCTTCTCTTTTTAAAATAATTAAAAAATAAACAAAGAGAAATAAAGCCTCATTTTTTTCAACAGCATAGCTGAGTTTCTCGAAATTCGAAACGAAGAAAATCAATCGAACTACTCAGTTCGATTTCAAATCAAGAAATTAATGGCCGATCATCTTATATCAGAAATTCAAATGAATCTGTAAAATAAAAAAATAAAAAAATTGAAAGGGGGATCACGACCAGATCACGCAGCGATCTGGAAATGTGAAATAGAGGTCGACTTCAATGCCGACAAAAGAACCGCAAGTCGAGGCGACGCCGGGGGGGAAATCGAGCTCGCATCGTAGTCGCCGTGGCCTGGGGCGATGGACGGTCGTCGCATGGAGCTCGAGATATATAGCGATCGATTCAGTAGCACGGCGTCGTCGAAGGAGAGGCGCAAGGCATTGGCGGCTAGGGTTTGAGGATCGACGTTTGGGGGATAGCAGCAGTGTATCGACAGATTGCAGTAGGTATTTTCATTTAATTATTTACAGTAAGTATAAATTTCTGTTTGATTTGAAAAATAATGAATGAATATATAAAACAGAAAAAAATGGTTGGAATTTAAAAAATAGTGAAGAGTTTTAAATTTATATAAATTATTGTTTTGATATATATATATAGTTTCAAGTGAGAAAGAGATAAATATACTTGTTTAATTGCTAATATAAATTATTTTTGATACTAAAAGATTTTTAAAAGGGAATTCGATTTAAGTAAATAAATTGGTAAGAGAAAATTTGTTTAATAGATTTGGCTAATTTAATATATCTAATAGGAAATTAATTGTTAGATTAGGTCAAATTAAAAGTATTAATTAATTTAATCTATTGAAAAGAAATTGATTATTCAACTATTTCGAATATTAATAAATTATATAAATATTTATACAAGGTTTAAAATTGTGAAGAAAACAAGCTGGAATGGAAATGGATTGCATGCATTGTTAAAGGTGAGATCTTCTCACTCAATTGAAAAATTAGAATTTCAGTTATTGATTGATTTTCTGATTGTGATAGCATATATAGTAGTGTGTGTATTGGAGTGATTGATTTCCCGCATTATATAGCGGATGCGACCCTATGCGCCGCATAATAGCGGATGATTTGATATAATCCCATATACCGCTATATTCCACCTCGAAGTGAAATTGGTATTTAATTGTTGTGCTAACATCTGTGGGTGCGGAGAAACAGTTTGGAGAGATCCAACTGGATTCCTCAAATATTTGAATTTGTTTCATATGTTGTGTGTTAATTTATTTATAATCTGTGTATGATTATATTTGTGATTGAAATTGTTGAAGGCTATGGTTTGGCCGAATATATTTTTGGTATCGTAGGATACCGAAAATATAAAATTTGATTTTTGGAAATTAAAGCAGAAAATTTTAAGTAAATTCATTTTTGAGAATTGGATAAATTTAAAAGAAAGAATTTTAAAAAGGATAAAAATTTATTTTTGAAATTCTATCGAATAAATTCCAAAATGTGGGAAAAAGATTTTGATAAATGGATTTTGAGTAGTACTGTTTAAAAGTGAGGAATTTATTTAAAATTCGGATTTCAAATAGTTTGGAAGAAACAAAGGAGTTATTTCAAAAGAAATAAATTTTGGAAATCAATTTGGAATTTGATTTGGTGTTTGAAATAAATTTGGAAATAAATTTGAAAATTGATTTGGTGTTTGAAAATAAATCTTTGGGAAATCGATTTGAAAAAATTGATATGATGCTTGAAAGTAAATATTTGGAAATCGATTTGAAAATCGTATATCATTGGATATTTGGAAATTTAAATTCAAAATGTGAATTTATAAAGGAAAGGGCAATTTTGTGTTAAAAATAAATACTGGTTTATTTTTAAGTGTGTAAAGAAAATTTACGAATTTGGGACGTAAATTTAAAATAAATCAAGAAGGATTTATTAATTAATTTAAATGGACAATTTTGAAATGGGACGTGTATTTTCCCTGGAAAGTCGAGTATGTTTTTAAAGTAGCTTTCAAATATAAATTAAAAAATGTTCTAAAATTGGCTTTTTTAAAAAAGAATGTTTGTAGAGAAATTATTTCTATAAATTGTTTTAAATCTTTAAAGTAAATATTATTAAGTTAATTAAAGAAGTGATTATTTAAAGATTTAATTGATATTTGACTTAGAAAATGGTTATTAAATAGTTATACTCTATCTAATGATTTTATTTTTAAAATTAGTTTGGGCTTGAAGTTTATATGAGATATTAGTATAATATTTTCATAACTAATATTTTGAATTAAGTGTTTAAAAATAGTTTTATTTCAAGTGTTTTCAAAAGGTTGAAGTGTGAAAATATATCTTGCGAAGATATATTTGAAAATAAATAATTGGGGGAAAATTATTTAAAATCAGGTGATTGTTGTGAATATTGATTGATAGTTAAATAACCAACTACCAATATTGGCCTTTAAATGGCATTTGAATTTCGATGCGATCGGGGGTCGGGTTTCCAAACGGTTATCCGAAAGCCACATCGAACCTTTGTGATGGATCTTTTGTTTAAAAGATCAAAGTGGAAATTTGTTGTAATTTACTTGAAATCTAAATGTAATACTTATTTTTAAAATAAGAGCTCATTATTCGGATTAGCCGGGAGAGGACTTTGTGTCATAAAATCCATTCTGAATAATGAAACAACGAAATGGGATTGAATTTGAAGACGGTGTTTGAAGACCGGATATTCTCGAAAACGAAAGGATTACCTGTTGAATGTCTCTACACTGAGTTGCTCCGGTATAGAGATTATATCACCCTTTGTGATAGGGAGTCCGGACGTGATTAGTGAATATCCGAATTGCAAGGACTTCTTTGAAGTGCCTTCGGTTCCATTCGAACCCGGTACGGACTTGTATGGATGTATGTCTGACGTTACACTTTGAGTTGTAAAGCTGGTTTCTATCAAATACATTTCTGTTGGTGGCGGAGAATTTATTCTCTTTGCTTAACACCCTTCTCTGAGACGTAGGAGCTCAGAGGTTATGTAGTTGATGGTTACTAGTGATATATCCCCAATTTGATAATGTGGCATGCTAAGTGTTGCTGATCATTTGTTGATCGAAACATAGCTTTTGTGAAAAGCATAGCTTTGTGGACGAGACTTCGTTGGACCTCACACCCTGGAAATGGTCGAAACAGGAAGGATGCGGCAAGGTTATGGGGGTCGCGCCCCTCAGGGTATATACATCTCCTTTTGGATAAAAAGTGGTATTTGGTATGGAGTCCATATATTAAACTTATGTGGATTTAACAGTGGTATTCTGGTATGGAGCCCAGATTATTTACTTTGTGGTTGTTGGTTGATGAGGCGCCTCGAAAAAGGTCGGTCTAGACCGGGGTGTGGCATACTCATGACAGTTAGTTACCTGGTTACAAAGGTAACCCGGCCTTGTGTTGGTAGAGATCCGGTTAGGTTCTCGGGGCGTCCTTCCAGAGGCATTCCCATTCGGTGAGGAAGTTTCTTAGCCTTGACCATTTGTTGGAAATCCAATCGTCCAATACGATCTCTTTACGATTGTAGTTGTATAACCTGTCATTCTTAAATGGTAGTTGTAGCAGGCATAATATAATGGTACTTATGCTGGCTAAGATTAATATTATACTTTTGAAATGTTTTCCACACTATGCACAAATAATATTATCAAAAAAGATTTTGCGTATCAAGCATGTTTGACTATCATAATGAGAAATCTCCCCCAAGTGTGAGATTGCATTGTGTGTGTGCCGGGAGGCCTTATGGTAGTTTCATTTTCCAAAGCATAGAGGATTTATTTTTATTTCCCTTTGTGCAAATAATTTTTTTAGGATCTCAACCGGTTCCATGACTGACATGGAGTTTATTGTTCCCTTTCTAAACTCTGGGTGCCAATAATTTTCCACACGGACAGCCTAGAGTCAGGTTATCAGTTGTTTTGGAGCGAAGTCAAGAAGTTGCTGTGGAGATCAGAAGGCAAGCTGGATGGCGAGACGTATCACTTATATTATGTAGTGTCCGCTGCATATGGGTTGGTGCAACTCAAATTTTCATGTGAGCAAGTTATAAAGACTGTCGGTGTTGTAATTGTTGTTGTAAAACTCTGATGATGTAATGTATTAACTGGTATAGTTCTTTTGTTTAAAAGATTATTCATTTATCTATTATATATTGTTCCGCTGCGAATGTGAGATTCTGTTATTGTTTTTGTTTCTTCTTCTATCTTCTTCTTCTTTAAACCTAACGATTCGGTTTTTCGGCATTCGATTGTTTGGCATTTGATACAGTAGACGTATTGATGTTGACTTTCGAAAGTCGAAAAATTGGGTCGTTACAATACGGTATTAGAGCATTCGGTTAAGCGACAACCTTGGCTCTGGTGGGGATTACTCATTAGAGACAGAGTCTGTAGTACTCTAGAATGAGTTTGAGTGTATTAATAGATATGGGCGTGTATTTTTTAGTGAATATAAAATTGTTCTATATTGTGTTGATTGGTTTGTTGAGTGGTATATGGATTCTGGTCAATTCGAGTAATTAACGTTATTGATAGGGATCTCTAAACATTTGTATAGAACAATTCGGTATGATGTTGTTTTAAAATAGGGTAAATGAAATAATTTTACCCAAATTATTTTTGTATATAAAAGAAATAATTTTTCATAAATTATAGTTATATATGATCGCTTGGTTGTTAGGAAGTGATAAATATTAAATTATTATCACCGAATATTGAATAAGAAATTGAAATCATAACTAAAAGCTAAGAAAATATTCATATACAAATGGGATTTGTAAATGTAAATTGTAAATGTGATTTGAAATAGAATTATAGAGAAATATTTGGAAATGTCTTTTAAAAAAAAGATTTGAAATTTGGAAAATTTAGAAATTAAATCCCTTTTGGGTTTGAAAATGATTTTCAAAGGTTTTGGAAAAAAATAATTTAGAAAATATTTTGAATTGGATTTGGAATAAGGGAAGGTTTGGAATTTAAAAATGTTTTTGAAAGGATAAAAGCAGTAAACTCTTTTCGGTCACTGGAAAATAACCTCGGTGATGACTGCAGCATCATCGGTGTTCATTTTCGAGTTTCCAGGAGAGGAATTGCTGCCAAATTATTTTAAATAAGAGTAGTTTGCAAAACTGGGGTTGGTTTTGGAAATTCAAAAAGGATAAATTGAATGATTTCAAAAATGGTTTTGAAAAATGGAAATACTCTGGAATCTTATTTAAAATGGTTATAAAATATGATTGAGTTTGGTAACTTATAAAATTTGAAATTGTTAGAATAAAAATTTAACTTAAAGAAAGGTTAAAAAATTAAAATAGTGTGAAATGTAAATAAGTTGGAAAACTTATCAAAGCTTAAAATTTGGATTAAAATTGAATATTTAGATTGAGTAAAATTAAGTGAAATGGAAAATTTGTCAAGTTGGATCAAATGAAGCAAAGTATTGAAATAAATTAGTAAGTAAAACTAATTGAAGGAATGACAAAATAAATATGGTTTGAAATGAATTGAATTAAATAATTATAAATGAAAGGTAAATTGAATTATATGGAATTGGAATTCAACTTGAACAAAAGTATAGATAAACCAAAGTGGTGAATTGAAATTCAATATAAGAAGTATATAGAATACTTATATTGAACTTAAGAAATAAATGGTGTAATTCTTAAGAAAAAAATTTGGAATTAAGAAAATATTCTAAATTAATACGTGAATGAAGATTAAACTGGAAATTACGAAATGGTGATTGTGAATAAGTGGATAGAAATCAATATAAATGTGAATAAAAGGGAATTGCTATAGTTAATAATTAGTTAGAAATAAATACGTGGTATGTACGTATATTATTTTATTCTCGTAGCGATTTCATCCAGAATTCGAGCACAGAATTTCGAGATAATTATATCGATCCGAGTTGGAATTTTTCGCTCGATTTTCGACGCCGGACCCTGGATATGGATTTTTGGTTGATTCTTGGCAATTCTCTATCATATTTTATGGTTATGCAAGGAGAATGATGGTTTCTGATCAAGAAACTATATCTGAGTCCGCACTAGGAAGTCCGATGGACGATACTAGTTTGGAAGTGAAATTGTGTGATCGAGTGAGCGATCGAATTTGGTATTGCGTACGGATGATATATGGACATCGTACGGGCTTGAATGAATATTGAACTTTTTGTAAAGAAATGTTCAGAATGATTTTTGAATGTGTAATTGGGTATTACTGCTAGTAGAATATACGGGTGTTATAAAGGAAAAAGAAATTGGATTTTTGATATTTGAAGATAAATTTAAATTGCTCGAAAAAGTTAAGTACTTAAATTTCTGTATGAAATTTGATGATTTTCTGGTCTAGCCACTTGGCCTTTTGTTTTCTTTGAAATCTGGGGGCCTGTTGTGGCATTTTGTAGTTGTACCAAGCTAGCTGCGCAAAGGAGACGCTGACGAAATTTTTCGAAAATTTAGGGAGTTAGAAAAATTTTGAGAAATTTTGATAATTTAAAATTTGAATTTAAATTTCAATTTGAATTGTTGGGAAAACAATATTGTTTGAAAACTATGAAAAAGTTTGGAAAGATAATAAGAAAGATAGTTCTTTTAATAAAAAGATTGCTTTGAAAAGTTGTTTAAAACTCTTTTGGTTTTAGGAAAATAATAAATGGGTTAAGGATCATAAATAAACGGGTTAAGGATCATTCTTCTTAACTAGTAATTTCGGGATGAAATTCTTTTAAGGGGGGAAGAATGTGATGACTCGAAAATTTTAACATTTGAAATTGAAATATTTAATTGATTTTAAATTTTTGGAAGTTATTTTAAACTTGAATTTCAAATATAACTATGAATTTGGCAATTAAATTATTGAATTTAATTTATTAAAGGTTGGGTAAAATATTGAATCTTCAGTTTTATGCTTTTTAAAATTATTTTAAAGGCTTAAATAATTTATATTGATGATACTAAAGGTAATAAAACTTTTAAAATTGAATTTGAAAGTAATTTTATAGTTTGAAATTATACCGTTTAAATCGATGTTTAAAAATAGTCTTCCGTGGCACAGTCTTGGAATTCGACGAAATCAGTTCCGTTGGACTCGTAATAGTGTATTACTATCGAATTTCAAAAGCATTCGAAATCGTCATGTGATCGTACGGATAGCAAATGCACTGAAAATATATCGAAAATTTAATTTAATAGCTGGTCCATAAAGCTATCTTCTCCATACGATCGAATTTGGACTCGAAACATTTTCCATCGTGTTCAAATAGGGATATAACCTTATGAACGCCTGTCGGCATGCCTTGATAGGATACCAAGATTTTGCATTGCGGATCCGGGACGATTTGAATTTGAATTTGAGTTTAAATTTAATTTATATATATTTGTTGACTAGTAAAAATTTATTCATACCAGTTTCTTTCCAACATATGTACAAAAAGAAACAACACTTCCAACATCTGTCAAGCATGCATAGAATTTAAGACACGTATCTTCTCTTTTTAAAATAATTATAAAATAAACAAAGAGAAATGAAGCCTCGTTTTTTTTTCAACAGTGTAGCTGAGTTTCTTGAAATTCAGAATGAAGAAAATCAATCGAACTACTCAGTTCGATTTCAAATCAAGAAATTAATGGCCGATCATCTTTTATAAGAAATTCAAACCAATCCGTAAAGTAAAAAATAAAAAAAAATAAAAAGGGGGATCGCGACCAGATCGCGTGGCGATCTGGAAATGTGAAATAGAGGTCGACTTCAATGCCGACAAAAGAACCGCGAGTCGAGGCGGCGTCAAGGTGGAGAAATCGAGCACGCATCGTAGTCGTCGTGGCTTGAGGCGATGGACGGTCGTCGCATGGAGCTCGAGATTTGTGGTGATCGATTCAGTAGCACGGCGTTGTCGAAGGGGAGGCGCAAGACATTGCGGCTAGTTGGGGGATATCAGCAGTGTATCGACAGATTGCAGTAGGTATTTTCATTTAATTAGTTTACAGTAAGTATAAATTTCTGTTTGATTTGAAAAATAATGAATGAATGCATGAAACAGAAAAAAATAGTTAGAATTTAAAAAATAGTGAAGAGTTTTAAATTTATATAAATTATTGTTTTGATATATATATAATATATATATATATAGTTTCAAGTGAGAAACAAATAAATATACTTATTTAATTGCTAATTAAAATTATTTTTGATACTAAGTGATTTTTAAAAAGGAATTCGATTTAATTAAATAAATTGGTAAGAGAAAATTTGTTTAATAGAATAATTTGGCTAATTTAATTTATCTAATAGGAAATTAATTATTAGATTAGTTAAAATTAAAAGTATTAATTAATTTAATTTATTGAAAAGAAATTGATCCGATTATTTCGAATATTAATAAATTGTAACAATTTATACAAGGTTTAAAACTGTGAAGAAAACAAGCTGGAATGAAAATGGATTGCATGCATAGTTAAAGGTGAGATCTTCTCACTCAATTGAAAAATTAGAATTTCAGTTATTGATTGATTATCTGATTGTGATATATATATATATATATATATATATATATATATTAGAGTGATTGATTTCCCGCATTATATAGCAGATGATTTGATATAATCCCTGATGTGCATGTAAATGTGCATATTTTTACCATCATATTGAATCTATTTAAATTAAATAAATTATCATATTGGGTATTTTAACTTGTTTTAACCAAAATCCATATTAATTCCAAATTGTCACATATACATCTTCATATAGGGGCAAAACGGTCTTTGTGTGCATACATTTCTTTGAGAAAAATTAATTGAAAATATATATATATATATATATATATATATATATTTGTAGGAATTTAATCTCAATAGGAGTGGTTTCATGAAGGAATATGCATGCATAAAGAAGATAAAAAAGAATGAAGATGTAAATAATTCAAAGTGAAGAACATGGAGGACCCCACCTACCCACCACCTTAATATACAAACTAGAGGCTAATGCACATGCTTATGGAATTAATGGCTTCATGTACACTTAAATGGGAATTATGACATGCTAATGATTACTTGGTGGCTACACTGCCTCATGGGCATTTTGGGCATTCCCCAAAAATATGAATTAGGGTTTCATACATGTATAAATACCCATATGTTTCATGTAATCCCTCTCTTCTCTTAGTCTCTCTTAGGCCTCCTTCTCTTTAGTTTAGTTTAGATCAAAAATAAAATGAAAGCTCCTCTTTCTCTTTTCATGGCTACTTAGCCATTTTTATTTTATGTAATCTTTTTTACTTTATGCAATTTAATACATGCTCTTTCCTTTTCATGTTCATTTACTTTCATGTTGTAGTGTAGATCTCTTCTCTTTTATGCAAGTAGAATAATTTTTCCTTTCATTTTGCTCTCTTTTTCCTCTTCTTTTTATTCAGTGTTGCTTGCTACATTTGTTCATATGATGACAAATATGAGAGGCTAAACCCCTTCAATTTAGGGGTAATGAAGCTCTCTAATCATGTAGCTTCAACTTAATTTGATGTTTATGCTCTCTTTTTGTGCTTAATGAGAATGATTGAAGTGGTTTAATGATGTTGTTTAGCTTTGCATTTGATAGTCTATGTTGTTCATAACAAATTGGCTATGCTTAAACAAACAAAACACAAATTGCCTCTTCATCTACATATGATTATGGAAAGAAGTGATTGTTGAAATTAAAATTTGATGGCTTATATTTCTAATGAATAGTTAATAGGCCATGCTTAAAATAGATTTTGCTTTCAACTTTGTTGTCATATTTTATGAGATTTAAAAGTGTATTAGTAGTTGTGTTATAGTTTGATGGTTTACATTGAGCTAATTAATAGCACAAATATACCATACTTATGATAAGCACATCCACTAATTACTAATGACAAGAAAAGAGAGATCATAACTTCATTTTGTTGATTTATGTGATCTAGAGAGCGAAAATTGCCTCTAAATTGTCTTAACACTCATATTTTTATCAATTTTCTTTTGCTTGTTTTTCTTCTTTTCTAGTTTAACATTCTCCTCAACCTTGGTTTAATTTGATTGAATAGATTTTTAAAATCATCAATTTCCTGCGGATCGGCCCGTATTCGCCACGTGCTACATTTGTACACCGTGCGCTTGCGCTTATTTTTAATTTAAATTTGTTCGACGGTTTTCTAAACCGATAGAATTTCCGTCGATGAACAATCCCATATACCGCGATATTCCACCTCGAAGTGGAATTGGTATTTAATTGTTGTGCTAACACCTGTGGAGGCAGGGAAACGGGTTGGAGTGATCCAATTGGATTCCTCAAATATTTGAATTTGTTTCATGTGTTTTGTGTTGAATTATTTATAATCCATGTATGATTATATTTTTGATTGAAATCGTTGAAGGCTGTGGTTTAGCCGAATATATTTTTGGCATTGTAGGATACCGAAAATATAAAATTTGATTTTTGGAAATTAAAGTAGAAAATTTTAAGTAAATTGATTTTTGAGAATTGGATAAATTTTAAAGAAGGAATTTTAAAAAGGATAAAGTTTTATTTTTAAAATTCTATCGAATAAATTCCAAAATATGGGAAAATATTTTAATAAATCGATTTTGAGCGATATTGTTTAAAATTGAAGAATTTATTTAAAATTCGGATTTTAAATAGTTTGGAAGAAATAAAGGAGTTGTTTTAAAAGAAATAATTTTGGAAATCAAAATAAATTTTGGAAATCAATTTGGAATTTGATTTGGTGTTTGAAATAAATTTGGAAATTAATTTGAAAATTGATTTGGTGTTTGAAAATAAATCTTTGGGAAATCGATTTGAAAAAATTGATATGATGCTTGAAAGTAAATATTTGGAAATCGATTTGAAAATCGTATATCAGTGGATATTTGGAAATTTAAATTCAAAATGTGAATTTATAAAGGAAAGGGAAATTTTGTGTTAAAAATAAATACTAGTTTATTTTTAAGTGTGCAAAGAATATTTACGAATTTGGAACGTAAATTTAAAATAAATCAAGAAGGATTTATTAATTAATTTAAATGGACCATTTTGAAATGGGACGTGTATTTTCCCTGGAAAGTCGAGTATGTTTTTAAAGTAGCTTTCAAATATAAATTAGAAAAGTTCTAAAATTGGTTTTTAAAAAAAAGAATGTTTGTAGAGAAATTATTTCTGTAAATTGTTTTAAATCTTTAAAGTAAATATTATTAAGTTAATTAAAGAAGTGATTATTTAAAGATTTAATTGATATTTGACTTAGAAAATGGTTATTTAAATAGTTATACTCTATCTAATGATTTTATTTTTAAAATTAGTTTGGGCTTGAAGTTTATATTTGATATTAGTATAATATTTTCATGACTAATATTTTGAATAAAGTGTTTAAAAATAGTTTTATTTCAAGTGTTTTCAAATATATATATATATATATATATATATATATACATACATACATACATATATATATATATATATTTGAATAAGTAATTTAAAAATACTTTTTAAAGTACTTGGACTCGGCAAATTTTCAGTGGAAATAAATATTTGAAAATTTATTCCACGTGAGGAAAGTGATTTGAAATTTGTTTTCAAAAGGTTGAATTGTGAAAATATATCTTACGAAGATATTTTTAAAAATAAATAATTGAGGGAAAATTATTTAAAATCTGGTTATTATTGTGAATATTGATTGATAGTTAAATAACCAACTATCAATATTGGCTTTTAATGAATTTCGATGCGACCGAGGGTCGGGTTTCCAAACGATTATCCGAAAACCACATCGAATCTTTGTAATAGATCTTTTGTTTAAAAGATCAAAGTGGAAATTTGTTGTGATTTACTTGAAATCCGAATGTAACACTTATTTTAAAAATAAGTGCTCATTATTCGTATTAGCCGAGAGAGGACTTTGTGTCATTAAACCCATTCTGAATAATGATACGACGAAATGAGATTGTATTTGAAGACGATGTTTGAAGACCAGGTATTCTCGAAAACGAAAGGATTACCTGTCGAATGTCTCTACACTGAGTTGCTCCGGTATAGAGATTATATCACTCTTTGTGATGGAGAGTCCGGATGTAATTAGTGAATATCCGGATTGCAAGGACTTCTTTAAAGTGCCTTCGATTCCGTTCGAACCCGGGACGGACTTGTATGGATGTATGTCTGATGCTACACTTTGAGATGTAAAGCTGGTTTCTATCAAATACATTTTTGTTGATGGCGGAGAATTTATTCTCTTAGCTTAACACCCTTCTCTGAGACGTACGAGCTCAGAGGTTATGTAGTTGATGGTTACTAGTGATATATTCTCAATTTGGTAATGTGGAATGCTAAGTGTTGTTGATCATTTGTTGATCGAAGCATGGCTTTTATGAAAAACATAGCTTTGTGGACGAGACTTCGTCGAACCTCACACCCTGCAAATGGTCGAAACAGGAAGGATGTGGCAAGGTTATGGGGGTTGCTCCCCTCAGGGTATGTACATCTCCTTCTGGATAAATGGTGGTGTCTAGTATGGGGTCCAAATATTTAACTTGTATGGATTTAACAGTGGTATTCTGGTACGAAGCCCGGATTATTTACTTTGTGGTTGTTGGTTGATGACGCGCCTCGGAAAAGGTCGGTCTAGACCGGGGGGTGGCATACTTATGACAGTTAGTTGCCTAGTTACAGAGGTAACCCGGCCTTGTGTTAGAAGAGATCCGGTTAGGTTCTCGGGGTGTCCCTCCTGAGACATTCTCATTCGGTGAGGAAGTTCCTTAGCCTTGACCATTTGTTGGAAATCCAATCATCCAATACGAGCCCTTTATGATTGCAATTGTATAATCTGTCATTCTTAAATGGTAACTATAGAAGGCATAATATAATGGTACCTATGCTGGCTAAGATTAATATTTTACTTTCGAAATGTTTTCCACACTATGCATTAATAATATCAAAAAGGATTTTGCATATCAAGCATGTTTGACTATCGTAAGGAGAAATTTCCCCCAAGTGTGCGATTGCATTGTGTGTGTGCTGGGAGGCCTTATGGTAGTTTCATTTTCCAAAAGCATAGCGGATTTTTTTTATTTCCCTTTGTGCAAATAACTGTTTTAAGATCTCACACCAGTCACATGACTGACCTGGAGTTTATTGTTCCCTTTCTAAACTCTGGGTGTCAATAATTTTCCACACGGACAGCCTAGAGTCAGGTTATCAGTTGTTCTGGAGCGAAGTCAAGAAGTTGTTATGGAGATCAGAAGCCAAGCTGGATGGCGAGGCGTATCACTTATATTATGTAGTGTCTGCTGCATATGGGTTGGTGCAAGTCAAATTTTAATGTGAGCAAGTTATAAAGACTGCCATTGTTGTGTTTGTTGTTGTAACACTCTAATGATGTAATGTATTAACTGGTATAGTTCTTTTGTTTAAAAGATTATTCATTTATCTATTATATATTGTTCCTCTGCGAGTGTGAGATTCTGTAATTGTCTCTGTTTCTTCATCTATCTTCTTCTATTTTAACCCTAACGGTTCGATTTTTTGGCATTTGATACGGTGGACGTATTGATGTCGACTTTCAAAAGTCGAAAAATTGGGTCGTTGCAGTCGTTACCTTTCTAGATTACCCCGTATATATTGTATTTGTTGTGTATGCTATGAGACATCTCGGATAGGTCAGGGACGACCGGGCTGATGTCATGTTCGATACTACCCAGGACCATTGTGTTGGTCACCGGAAAGGGGCAGGCTGGGCTTGCCAGATGCAAAGGACTATCAGTGTGTCCGCGGTACATTCCTTTAGAGAAGTACTATACGAAAGGTAGTCGCTTACTCGCCATTGTATGAAATCCATTCTCCAATAAGTACCTTCAGACTTAATTGTATATCTATAATGCGGGAATTAAATTAATGTAACAATTTCGGCTAAGATTAATATATATTTGTAATCTAGACACTATTATAATATCACTGGATTTTATGTAGCAATGCTTTGGTTATCATAAGGTAAAACCCGTCCGTGTTTATGTACGGCATGGTCTTATGAGATACCCATTCTTAAAAATATTTATGTTTTGAGTTTTCTCACACCAGTCCCGTGACTGACCGGGAGTTTATTTTCCTTTCATTTGAACTCTGGGTGCCCTATTTTTCAGGGCAGCCAAGTAGTACAGGCCTAGCTTGGAATATTTTGGAGGAGCTTGAAGCACGAGATGGAGTTTCCTTTTGCAAATAGTTATCCATTTTTATTTCCACTGTATTTATTTGTTGTTTATACTCTGCATTAGTAAGGACAGAGATTCATAACTGTCCAAGCTGAGATTAGGATAGACTCTGATGTATGCATTTAAAATTTTTATTGTAAAGATTATACATTGAAATAATATGTGTTATTTCATTCGTGTAAGATTATATTTTGTCTTTATTTTTCTTTTTTACCTTTGAACAGTCCATTTTTCTGCCACTTGGATATTCGACACGTAAATATCGCAGATGTATTAGTGTTGATTTCTAAGGGTCAAAAAGGAGGATGGTCACAATGGGCCTTAAACCCATTCGAACCTAAATGAATAAGTTTGCATTTTAAATCTAATTTAAAACGTTTATCGATATCGTATTTCGATTAATGTGTTTATAACTTTTACAAATACAATTAATATTCATTTATCAAATCAAAAACAAATTTACAAATAATATGTCATAAATAATATTTGATTTAATTAATCTATAATAATTATAAATTAGTTAAATCATTTGATCAAAGGAGAATTCATCGTTTTCGGTTTAGGTGTAAATTTGGTCAGCGATTAATATCGAATTATTCGAATATTAATAGTCACACGTTACTTATCAGGTTGTATGATATTTTGGTCAAATTTATTGCTTTGTTTCGGTAAAATCCAATTTTACTTATTAAGTGCTACCCGGTTGTGACTTTTATTTACACCAATTCTCTTCCTCAAAACTATGTCATTTTAGACTTTTGGAATTTGGTAATGGTCAAAATTCCAATATCATCCACATTCAACTCTACAGTCCAAACACAAAGTCCTTGGTTCGATAATAACGATTATTATTAATCAAACTGCTCTGGCTAGAGACTTTGAGTTGACTTGAGTTGAACGTGATATTAATCCCATATAGCCGAGGATACGAATTCTCGCTTGAATAGTGTTTCACTTCTAATACTTCCACTTGACCTAATTATAGTCATGCTCGATGGATTCTATGCCACGATTTGACTATAATCAAAGTGAACCTTTCATATTGAAGATCGACGGTATTCTCAAATCAAGTGAATTGCGTAATTTTGTCGCATTAATATTTTCTGTTTGATCTTAGTTATAATAACCACAGAAAACTATCGAATGGGTCATTCCATAGTTATCAAATAACTATCAGTATGTAACCTTTTGGTGCCCCTAACAGCTATGAGTAATACACTGCTCAACATTTGGAGAGCTACTCCAGTCTCAATGGATGTATCAATATCCAATCTCGATATATCAATCATCCTGACTAGGAATATTTAAAATTGTATGTTTGTTTTTATTGTGATAAATTACTCACAGTTACAATACTTTATAACTACTATCACAAATCATATCATTTATGGATTTTCTATTAAATATACTTTTAATTAAATTAATTAACATAACATATTATATCAAGTATATAATAAAAAGAAAACACATTTTATTTTGAACAAGATCGGTTATCGAGTTAGATATGTAACAAATTATATAATTGTCTCTAGGGCATACCCCTAACCCTATCAATATTGTACCATGATAGCTTCAAGAATCGCTACACAATAGCTTCAAGAATCGCTGCACAATAGCTTCCTTGTGTCATCCATACGATAGTTTTCCCATATCATCCATCCAGAACTTCAAGATTCTCCCCACGATGACTTTAATGTTTCATTTCACAGGTTTCAAGAATAATATCACAAAAACTATAATTTCATTCCACGGTGTCTTTTTCTTACATTGTCAATGTGACAGTCCTATCAAGTTACCATTACTTCCTGATGACTTTAATACTTTATTTCACGATGTCTCCATATTACGACCTTGCGATAGCTTTGATAGTCATTACACGATAGCTTCTAGAGTCAGATCACTTCTATATTTCATATTCAAAATCACCATGTAGTAGCTTGGGTAGCCCCAAGAGCCATATCACGACGCTTCTATTTTTTTATTTTTAAAGCCATCACATGGCGGCTTCATTATGTCAACATACGGCGACTTTATTAAGTTAACACACGATCGGTTTTAAATGTCGATCTTTGATGATTCTTTGGATTGATACTCGATAGCTTCCTTTCTAATTTTCACTCCCTCGGCCCTTATTTTGCTAATCCATTTTTGAAATCTAAAATTGACATCATGGACGGTCGGGAATATTTCATCGATTTTTGATCAACTGGAGCACCGGATGGGAAAACAAACCACGATTATCTCTTTATTTCGCTGAAATCTTTGATTTCATTGCTTGATTTTTATTTTGTTCAACATTTTGAGATATTTTAATTAAAGGGATTAGTACCGTTGGGACCCGCTGATTAATTTGGGATTAACTTATATTTCTAAAAGGACATTACTCACTAGGGTTTTCTAAGGTCATTTAGGTAGACATTTAATCGGTTTAGTGATTTACTTTGTTTAAGCTTGCGTTCGATATATCATTTCTTGATTTACTCACTAGGATTTGACCCAAAAGTGGTCACGTACCCTTTTCGTTTAGAATAAGAATTGTACATATTTAAGCAAAGCATTCATTTTCATGTCTTATGAGTTCGAACCTATGGTCTCTAGAAACCTCAATCTAGAGTGCAACACCACTTGCCACTTGAGCTAGTGGGCCTTGACGTAACTCTATTTTAATATTGTGGGGTCATTATTTCATAAACCATAGCTCTAAATTTATTGAACTTATACTCTAGATCGATTAACTCGAAAAGATCTATGCAACGATTATAAATACAACATGTAAATCATTATTTCGTTAAAAAGCCATTTTAATTAATTAATATCAATTATGTTAAATTTCTGGGTTGATATAGGAATGGTCAAATGTGTTTGCTCCAAGTGTAGAAATTAATGGAGATCTAATATATATATATATATATATACATATATGTATGTATGTATGTATGTATGTATGTATGTATGTATGTATGTATGTATGTATGTATGTTAACGGTTGAAATAAACATAAGCAAAATTTGTAATTGTTTGAGATAATATAACCGACCACACATAAAGAAAAGATAGGACCAAAAGTAACTCATGGTCTCTTTTTCTATTTAAACAATTTTTTATCAAATCTAAAATGAAAAAAGTTCTTTTATTTCTCTCCTCCATTAGAGAAAGGTTCTCTCTTCATCTCTTCCATCAAAGCACTTCAAGCTAGGCCTTGAAAATTATAGTTAAAATTGAAAAGCAGTTTTCCAAGGTCAATCTACAAATTCTAATATGTATGCTTTTAGCACTTTAATCAAGGTGATTCCTCAATCGTTGCTATAAATATATCACCTAAAACCTTTGAATATATTTTATATGTATGTATGTACATACGTACAATTGTTTGATACATTTATATTGAATTTCAAACAATGATTTATTGACTTTCACTTAAATTTGATTACAATATTGATTCAAATATTTATTTTCAAACATGTGTGAGTTTGTGTGTGTGTTACACACACATATAATTGTTTAATATGTTTATATTTAATATTTTGTTTTATAATAGATTGATGATAAAAATATTGGTTTTCATTTATAAATTAAATTTAAAAGGAGATCCTAGATAATAGGATCCAATTTGACCATAGTTGATTATTATAATTGAATTAACATCTTTAGAGGACCTATTTTATAGCTAATAATATCTAATTAGATATTTTTCACATATGGAATATTTACATATACACATGCATGTTTATGTGTGTGAGTAGGAGCGTCCAATGACACCACTATTTTGTAGCACCCACTGTAGCCCCTTAATTTTCACAGGCCATTCTGATTTAAATAATAGTATGACGTGGAAGTGAGAGAAAATCCTATTATTTAAATTGCATTGTGTGGTGGAAATCAGGAGGCTACAGTGATGCTGCGAAGTAGCATTAAATGCTTCTCATATAAATATATATATATATATATATATATATATATACACATAATAGGAATACACTAAAATGAAGCTTTTGCAATTACATAAATACCCTTCTAAATGTTCTTTTTAATTAGGATAATCTATCATTTAGCTAACACGTTTTGGCCACACGTTATAAATGTGGGTTCTCGTTGAATTTGTTCTTATCTTTTCCTAGGATCCCCTAACAAAACAAAATTAATCTTTCTTCGGTAGTTTCTTCTTTTCTATTTCTCATTATTAGTTCTTAACCATATGGAATTCCATATTTTGTCTCAGGATAATAAAATCAGAGCACTACAAATCAATGATGAGCTAAAAGAGTATGTCGGCAGTCTTAAAGGAAAACTGATGCATGTGCCACAATATTCAACCACATTTTTAATTTATTTGGAAAATTCATACCATAAGATTTCGAGGGGGAAGTTGATCCAAGATAATATAGCTCAGTGGGATACATATGTTAGGAACAAAGGTGTCATGGTCATGTTTAGAGGTTTTTTATGCATGTCACATATTTAATGTTTTGTCTAATTGAGCTTATGCAAAGAAAATAATATTGGAATTTAGAGTGAAAGCAAACCATGCTTCAAAACATCATCATCAGTATGTTGACATTATACTGTAACCTATATGCAAAGCAAAACCCTAAATCTTTTGCTAGCCTTCCCGCAAGTGGTTTTTTTAAGATCTATCATATTAGTACTAGATAGAAATGGTAACTCCAACGATTTCTTTGTCCTCAACGCTTACTATTTCCAGGCTATTAAGGATATAGCAGAAAGAAATAATAAAAAAGCTCAGTCCATGGTTAAACCATGATATTTTTCTTCACAACATTCCTGTAAAGCAATAAGACTATAGCACAAGAATAAGGTTTAAGGTTTAAGAAGCAAAAGGTTCCGCAATTAAACTGAAAATAATCACCAAATCACTGCATGATTTTTTTATGTTCAACTTAAAAGAATTCTATTATTAAATAACTTTAAGCAGATAATTTTAATATCTACAATTTGTTTCTTTATGATTCTTATTAGAAAGTATCGTGTATAGTATACAAAGAGGAGCGTTCAGTGTCACCCCAAAAAGTGGAACATCACAATTGCCCTCTGATTTCCATCACAACTTCCTGTTTGAATAACACTCTTTCCCTTTCTTTCCACCAACTCCATTATTTAGGAACTTGGGGTGGAAATAAAGAGATAATCGGGATGCTGCATTATTTGGGATGTTATTGAATGATTTGCATGCATAGTATGTCCCATTTTTATAGTGTTAGATAATATTAATTGCGCTGGCATAATATGTTTCTTTAGAAAAAATGATTTGCATGTTCTTTACTTTTCCGCAATAGAAAATCTGATTTTTGTGTAGATCTTTGTATGTTAAAAGAAAATGTTTATTTTTGAATTTCCTCTTCTAAATTCAAACGGAAAATTCAAGAAGGCATAAAAGAATTTCGTGATAGAATTTTTCATGCATGGTACACATAAATTAGAGGATGTACTAGAATCGTAGCTTCTAAACAACTGAAGAAGCTTTAATGGACAAATGTTGTCTCTTTTGATGTACTTTACGGTATATTTTAACAAGCATATATCTCACCTCAAATATCTATACCAAATCATAACAGGTGTTTCTAATCAATCCACATCATGTTGCTTGCACCAAACTTTTAAAAGTTACATTTCTCTTTGTTTTTAAAAAATGTAAATGAAGAAAGAAAAAGTGTCGAATGCATGCTTCAAAATAATTGTTAAAACTTGAAAGGTTGTGTTTTTTTATGTATATAATTTGTTATGCACATAATGTCATAATGGTATTAAGGAAATTGCACCTGAAGGAAAACAACATATAAAGACATAATTTTAAGATAGTTAAGGGAAAACTATTTTAATCTTCAAAGCAAATATGTACTCTGGAATTTCTGTAGTTACGAGATGGAAAATAATGGATGGAGAAATTGATCCTCTTAGTGTACCATTTTTTACTAATTTACAACCTATAGTTACTTAAGATGGTTCATGCAGTAGTGTAACACTAAGTATCTCTTTCTTGTAGATGACAACAATCCTGTTGAAACAAATTTTCACAATTTTGTTATCAATAAAGAATAGGGTGAGGAGATGTTAGATGATAGAAAATGGTCGTTTTGATAATTTGTGTTGTCATTTATAGAATCATTAAATTGACTTAACTTACTACATAATATTCCAGCCATGGCAAAAATTCAGATTATACACAAAAGTTAACAAAGCTTAGAAGTAAATTTACCGATCTTGAATGTTAGGAAGATTTCATGGAGATATTAAAATTTTCAGTTGCAAATAATAGTATTGGAAACTAAAGTCCTTAAATATGGCATTATCAAAATTTTCATTCCAAATTTTGTAGTTTAAGATATTTGGCCTTTTTTTGTTAGTTTGCATCATTCTAGCTAAGAAAGTATGTAGGACATGCCCTATATCTGGCCACAATATGTCAAAAAAATTGCAAACATGTATGTATGCACAAACTCATGGATGCCTCTCCTTTCATTCAAGATATTTGTAATATATTACGGTGTCTAAAATAGGTTTATAATATAACCTTCGAAAAAGATCAGTGTTTTCATTAATACAACCATAGACATTCTCGCAGCATTTACTCACAATGAATAGTAAGTCAAATAAAGCATACCCCACCGTAATGAATATGGGATTCCTCTTAAATGACATTATTTTAACCATTTTCATGATTTCTAAAAGATATTAAACATGGAAGTTACGTTATATGTATTAGATACCATATCATTTAATATGTATATAGAAGATATGTTAAGATGTAAAAGATGAGTCAATTTATTAGCTTTGCATATACATTTCACATTACAAATCCTTACTTTTGATTTCTCTTTGTAGTTTTGTTCTTGACCACAATAAATTTAAATTTCCTCATTATGGAAATAGATAACAAAGGTACTGAAGTATGGTTGAAAATATATGTAAGCAAAAAGATCTTTATTTATGTGTATGACCAGTATTTCACAATCAATAAATTTGCTCGCAGTTTTCTTTGCATACGTCCAACGGACATGCCTAACGTACTGGTGTATGTACACACACATGCGCGTATATGTAATGAAATCGATTTGCATATTAATATAAAAGGAAGAAAACATACTTTATTGAATAGATATTTGTCATAAAGTGCATAACGTGTTGGTTATGGTAGTATATTAAAGGCCTTCAAGAAGTTTGTAGATGGAATAAATAATTGTGTAACGATCATTTGGATTATATATCAAACATTTTCTTGTCATTTAAGATATATATGTAAATTAAACTTTGGTTGCAATATAAATATACTAACATACATATGAATTAATATGTCTGTATATTTACACACACAATATATATACATATATATGTATGTACGTATGTATGTCTGTATGTGTATGAGCTAGGATCTGCAGCACTCCTTATTTAGCACCATCACCTAGCCCCTTGAACACGTTTATATTTAAATATTTAAAACATGGGATAGGAGAGAGAAAAGTCAAATGTTTAAATACAAACGTGTGGCTAAAATCAAATAGCTAGGTGATGGTGCTAAATAAGAGGGGGTGCGAATCCTAGCTTTCTCTCTATACATACATATATACACGCATATACACCCTCATGTGTGTGTGTCTGTTATATCATCTATTCATTTAGCTTTGTTACCATATTGTTATGTTCACATGAAATTACCTAATACATATGCTAAGTATCTTGATACTCGCATGATATAACGAATTATTTAACAAAATAATTCTTAGCTCAAATGAAATCAAATTTATACTGAATACGATTTAATATAATTACATTTGTTCATAGTAACATAAAATTGATCTTTGACTAAATTTAATATAAGCATATTTTATTTTTGGAAATGAGTCGTTTTACTCCACTTTATGCCTCTTTAGATCCATGTAATTGACCTTTTAAGAAGAAAAAAACCTATTATTACAAGATAACACTAGATTTCTTTATGCCACTCATCCCTAGCATACTACAAAGATTGAACAATTTGCATTTAAGTAAACATATCAAAATGACATTTCAGTAATCTAAAAATAAGGTCGATCTATATTTCTTGATCTAGAGTTGTTTCGAAGTCAACAAGATCCGCATCGTATATTGAGCACGTGATCTTGCACTATGGTTTATGTGCTCGTTTCAAATGAAAGAATTTGATCCAAATTTTGTATATTATGAAACATGACTATTCCTTGTACAACTTTTATACGTGATCGTATGGATCGAATAACCATACTCTTGTATCGTCTTTAGAACTTATACACATAGTAGACAGCACACAAGTTTACACTTAGGTGCTCAAGATTTGAAAGCGTCAAATGATTTGTATAATTCAGCCCGTAAATAAGCCATGAAGTAACAATATGCCAAAAGTTTTGTTGAAGTATATCTTAACACTTCATAATCAATTTTTAATTAAATAAGCTATGTTTAAATCGATATCAATTACATTCGCTGTGCAAATGTATTAAAATGAAATATTATAATACTACATATGTTTTTATACTAGAATGATTGATTATAGTCATTTAAGAAGACCCACAAGATTTCACCTTTTCAAAACCCCAACAAGACTCCCACCAAATTACATCTCTTAAAGCCCTAAAAGAGATGAGGAAATTTCATAAATTCCCACGGAATGGTAGGATACATTTACCACGTTTCATGAGTTCTTATACATACAGGGTGAGTACTACTCATATTGATGGCATTATAAGATATAACAAGTCAAAGAAAGAGAAAATCTTCGTAAATGTGAACTGAACTAGTATTATAATTGGTTCTTGACTATAAAACAATCAATGACTAAACTCTCTTAAAATATTTGGCTGATATTCAACCATAATTTTAAAAGGATTACAAGTTATAAAATGGCACAAAATATGTGAAGATTATATCTGCACTATAAGATTATATTCACCAAAAATCAGCTCAATAGGAAAATTTTTGATATGAAGAATCAATGGAGGAATAACAGAAAAATCAATGCAGTTTACAGCTTTCATGAACGAAAGCATAACTTTAAACCACTGAAGAGAAAATTACTTTTCGTTGACGCGGACTGTAACAAAACTACATAAATTTAAGCCTGCCTATCCATACTTCAGAAATCTGGAGAACCCAAGCAATTTACAAAGCTTCATCATCAACTTCAGTTACAAAATCTTTTAGAACAAAAACTCATGATTTAGACTTTTTCTTCTTCTTTGCAGTTTTCTGGATTTTAGGACTTGGAGCAACAATCTACTTTACAATGAAGAAAGAGTTGGCAAAAATTGTTAAAGTTAGAGTTATAAAGGTGTTGTAATATCTAAATACAAACCATATTCGCTTTCTTTTCCTTGTCTTTCTTCTTTTTCTTCTTTTTCTTCTTTCCTTTTTTCTTCTTTTCCTTTATTGTTTCAGTATCTTCTTCAGATTCCTGGGAGCAGATGCAGTATAAGATATGAAAATTTTCTTTCAAGTTGACAAATGAATTAGTCAATAGATGCAGATTTATTTGTTAACAATAGAAGATATGAATGATGTTAGTCCAATACAATACCTCGGCACTATCACCAAAAGAATTTACATGCCGTATTGCTCGTGAACTCGAAGCACCCCCTAGGAACAGATATTTGTGAGATCAAGTCAATACATATATTGTAAAATCAAGGTGATATATTGTAAAATCAAGGCGATATTCATACTAAGAATACTCGGGGAATCATGAAAAAGGACAAACTTTGAAAACAATTTAGGCTGAAGGACATCAAGTTTTATACTGGGCTGAAGGAAGGAATGCTAGTTATGACTAGTATATATTCAATTTTTACACCACGCAAAATGCCAGTTGTAACTAGCATTATATTCAATCTTTACACTATGCAAAATGCTAGTTGTAACCAGCATTATTCAGTTTTCCTCAGTTTTCCAGTATACAAAATATCAATTATAATTAGCATGGTCATTCAGCCACAAAGGGGGAAAAACTGTTGTCATTAGTAGCATTGTCATTCATCCAAAAAAAATTCAAAGTTTGTTCTTATGTCTATTGCCCTGAAGAAATATATATTTAATAATGAATAATTAATCTAGGTGATATCTAGTACAGGTAAATATGCGCTGTGAATGCTACAAAATTTAGTGCAAAGATGTCAAACAATATAGCAACATTGTCTCCCAAACCCATGCCTAAAGTTACTAATACAGATCTGGAATACACGTGCGCGCACATATACATATGTACATATTTGTGTGTGTGTGCACGCGCGAGTGTTATATTTCCAAATTTTAAACTAATCTATCATCTGCAGATTTCACATTTTATTGGCAAATATTGACTAGACTCTAAACCAACTATTTCCACCCACATAGGAATCATAACTATATGAAGATGATGGACATTATGACGAAAGACTAAAAAAAATCGCTTTGTTCCAGTCTTTGAAATTCCTCTAAAAATACTTGTAAATCCTCAAAAATCACGACCAGGCTTCAACATCTGTTTAAGATATTTTCACATGGCTATCTGCAACTTCATCTTGCTAAGCTATATTGTTAATTAATGGCACGCATTACATTTCATATGTAGAAAATAACATAATGAAATATCTTTAAAACCTAATTGAATTATATGAGCAAAAGCCATGTTATATGATGTACACCAATATATGCATTTGGAATATACAAATAATTTACAGTGTATATAATACAACATCATTTTCGAGTAAAAAATGTCAAGCAGGATACTGAAACCTTAGCTGGTAATTAGTATGGATAGCTGAAAACAAAAATCAATACCAATTTCAAGTAAGAAGCATAAAAATACCTGTTACGAACTAAAACCTAGACGAATAGAAGAGATGTTTCAAGATTAAAGTGCCAAGACACATAAATGATACCATACAAAATTATGATCAGAAGCACATTTATGAAGCCTGCATTGCCTTTGGAATCATTTTTAAACTTGAGTTTTGACATACGATGTTATGTATGCCACTTGTGCAACATTTATGTGCTACTATTCATACATTTTTAAAAACTGAGTTTCGACATTACCAATGTCACTTGACCAACATTTAAGTGCTACTATTTATATATTTTCAAAAATTGAGTTTTGACTTTATTGATGCCAATTGAACAACATTTACGGGCTACTATTCATACATTTCCAGTCCTAGTTCTCTAAATCTTGCGCAAAGCCCAATAATTCTAGCTTCCACTCTATAAACACAAAAATTCAAAATTCAAAAATTACAATCATACCTTTCGATTAACAACGGATGTACAGATTTATTTTAAAATTTAATTGATAACTGTTCATAGCAGTCCTTTTAAATTTTCAAGTGCAACTAAAAATAATCGATAATCATATTCATGCCCATGAACAATGACATGCGTTCAGGAACCACAAACCAATCATATCCAAGCCAGTACTAAAAAATTCAATAACTTAATCTCAGTCGACCAATAACTTAATCTCAGTCGACCAATAACAAAAGTATAAAATTTCAATACCAACTCAAAAAATTAAAACTTACCCTTGCTAGCATACACAGTTTCTTTTGCATTTTTAACAGCAAGTTCAAGAAGCTGAGGATTAATAGAATCAATGCCACCAGGTTGCTGAAGCTTCCTTTCTAAAAACTTCGCCAAAGCTGCCGCCTTGTTAGTGGCTATGGGACCACCAGGATGAGCTAATCTACGCATTGGAATGCAAAATTCAATATTTAATCAACATAGACCAAAATAAATGTTCAACTACTGCACCATGGATAAACAAACATCTGAAGCCAAAGGAGAAAACATTTATCAAAAGATGCTTTAATTCATTAAATATTTGTTCAAATTTCTTTGAAAGTCTCTTAAACCAATTACTTTTAAAAAAAAAAAAGTATTGTATTAATCCAACAGATCATCTTCATCCTCTTAGTTAGCCAGCTGATTCTCATCTTATTTTCAAGGTAAATAAGATGGTTCTTGAATTATTAATCGAAGGTTTGGAATGGATTTCAAGGTGTTGAAATAAAGGTTCTAAGTTCCATCCGGTGCCAAAATCTAGAATCCCGACTATCCTGGTCCGGTTCCGGCATTGACTGGTCTGGAAATCCACCAAAATTCCATTTCGAATTGTATTTTAGAAAAAGGAAAAAAAAAATTGATGCATCAACATGAAATAGAATCGATTCTAAGCTATCAAACCATAGCGGCTCTCAAACAATACACACACTAACGGAAATAATACAGCCCAAAAATCGAATTACCTTTTGTTGCTACTTGAATTTTCATCTGCAAGGAAGCTCAATCATGTCGGTAAGACTTTGGAAGGAAGATGGAATTTTTGGTATTCTTTTTCTTTTCAAACCAGAATTTTGAAAGCTATGGCACATTGGTTTAGTGTTGGATTTGAGGAAGAAAAAAAGAGAAATTCGGATAGGCTTTTTTCTTATTATGCATCTTTGTTTGCCTGGGTCTTAGACTGTATATTAATCATAAATTAGTGTAGGAAATTTGGACTGAAGATAGTTAATATAGAGTATTTAATGCGAAATAAGTTGGATCAAGCGATTATATTCATTGTTGTCAAAAATATTAAAATCCTACAATTTGAATCTCGTTTCAAATCAAATCTCTCGCTTTACGACTCGATTTATGTTCCGATTCAAACCAAGTTAATACCGTAGTTTAGAAAAATCATTCAGTCCAAATTAATATATTCAATATACTTATTTGAATCTACAATTCCAGTTCTAATCATTTTCAAACAAAATAAAATTGGAACAAGAGTGAAAATGAAGTTTGAGCTTTAGACGTAGAGTTTAAATATCAAAATCAATTTCAAAGTGTGTGCAAGCTTTAAAATATAGATTTTTTGAATCCATAATTTACGATTTAAAGTTTAAAATTTACAATTTGAATATCATTTTAAAAAACTTGATTATATTAGTGCATTACAATAAATTTACATTGCTATTTTCAATATTTATCGATATATTTTGAAAAAAATACCGGGATTCGCAGACCAGAATTTAAGCAAAATTTTCATAATTTCTGAAACAGGACCAAAATTTCTAAATTTTCCGATGACCGGAACGGAAACGGAAAACAGAATTTTAAACCTTGAATAAAACTACAGTAAAAGGTCGTTTATGGAGTGGTTTTCTCACCAATCACCATATCAAATGATAGTACGCATAAACCTGACATATTTTATTAAATATCACAAAGTACATTCTTTTTAGCAGACATATATAAGTTAATTAAATGACAATCATCTAATATCAAAGATAAGTAATTGAGTAATGATATATCTAGGTGAAGATTTTAGTATATAGCTTTATAAATTACTCTTAGATGGTAATTACATAGAATTATACGAGGACAGCCTAACAGTAACTCAAAATAATGTCATATTTCCAAGATAGAATGAAGTTTCCAGGGAGAACTTTTCCTGATAAATTCGTTAATTCTATGAATATTTAAAATGAGGGAAATTTACCAGCATATATCTAGCAAGAGACAGGAAAAACAGTGTCTTCAACCAATGACAAGAAAAACAGTGTAGTTACAAATTCAAACCGTGGATACTGCCTGGATTTGGTCAGAACAATTTCAAAAACAATTGATCCAACAAATTACTATTCAAAATCTACATACAATGGTTCTGCATGTTGCTGGATTGAAAAAAAACACCCTTCTATCATCAATATAGGGGAAGAATGCCCGGGCTAGAAAATTCAAGCAAAAGGTTGGAAAATAGAACAAGAAGAACGGGGCGAGGATCAGTTTATTAGGTAGTGGAAATTAAGTTTACACCCTCTTTTTCACATTTTATTCTCAAATCACCTTGTCTCTTGTTAAAATGTAAATTGACCACCTGTTTTGTAGAAAGACACCATAATTTGCATTTTTTAGACGCAAATGGTCCATTTAATTTACAAGTGACACTTTATTTTGTACTTTTACAATACAATCTACTTGAAAATTTTGAATTTACTTATGAATGCTTTGCCTAAATTAGTATCACTCTTGTTATTAAAAAAATTGAATTTACTTGTTTTTATTAAAATGTCTTGCATTACCTTACGGAGTGAAATGATGTATGTAAATAAATATTGTAAACTATTAAAATTTCAGTCAAGTCATTTTCCGCAAATTTGGTGGCTTCGTCATATGTTGCACTTTAACAATGCAAATCACTTGAAACTTTTGAATTCAATTATTTTTTGTAGAACTTTCTCGCATAATGAAATTAAAATTCATGTTGTATGTTATAAAGTAACAAAAGCTCTGGTAATGTCGTTTGTGCAATCTTTTTTTTTGTTTTTATTGTACCTTGTATTTTAATAGCACAATCGGTTCCTTGTGCTATTATAGTGCAACTCACGTAAAGATCAAGGTTCGAGATCTCGGTTTTAGTTTCGATTTAGGTCTTTTGTAGTTTTACAGATTTCAATCTAATTCGTAAGTTGCAAGAATTTCAATTTTAGCTTTGGATTTCGTTAATTATTTTTCATGTAGTTGCGCATACGTTTATTTGATTAATTTATTGAAATAAAATGTATACTTTAATCAGTAATTGAAAAATCAGATATAAACGAACAATACTGGTTAATCATAAATATCTATAACACTAAAAAAAATTCATTACTTCATTCTTCAATTTTTTTAGTCATGCCATTTATATATTTCGTAATGACGTGTGTTCACTAACTTCATAATTTTATATTTTGAATATTCGTATATTTGAAATTCAAATTAATTCTTGTTTTGATTTTTTTTTTTTTTGTATAATCTAAAGCTCGGTGGTTTTTACTGAACCGAAATTTCGATTTAGCTTCGTTCCGGTCTCCAATGAAACTGAAACGGAACGACCGAAATTTCGATTAAAATATCAAACCTTACTAAATATTTTAAATTTATATAATTTTACTAAAAAAACTTGCATTATATTATACAGATGATACTTTTAAAATAATATAAAATTTCAAAATATTATACATTTGTGCATTTCTGTTTACGGTTTGTTTACAACAAGCAACCACTTATTTGATCATTTATTGATGAATAAGAACTTTAAAGTCGTTTGTTTTAAACAAGTATTCAGATCTAAAACGCTTATTTGGTGAAAAAGTGTTAAGCACTTTCATGATGTTTTTTTCTAGTTTTGAATGTTTAATGATAATTCTTTCCATATATACCCTTAGTTACATTTGTTATATTACTATAAAAAAATACTAAAAATTTAAATTTCTTTTAAAAATTAAAATTTTGAAAAATCATTTTACTTAAGATTCCAAACTTTTTACATTATACTTAGGTTACTTTACTAAATTCAGATTCTTTTTTCAAAAAAATAAAAGCAAAGAAAACAAAGTTAAATAATATTTTAGTTTTCAAAATAAAAAAAATGCAAATTTCAAAATTATATAATTTTTGATAATTATTTTTTAAAATTATATTTTTAATTTAAATTTTACTTTTGACCATGGTTCATTAATGCCAAGAAGTGTCGATCTCAAGGATCGAACGGGTGTCTTTTAATTTCGTAGTCTTAACTACGAATCAACAGATCCAACCTCGTTGGCATCAAAAAAATGTAAATTTTTTGAAATTTTATTCACGAAAATTTAACATTTGAAATTGAAATTTTGAAATATAACAAACTGAAAATTAGATCTTCCAAAATTGTTTTCCATGCTTATGTCATATCCCAAATACTGAAAACAAAACAAATTAGCTTTCTAACCAAATTGATTGTCTTCGTATTATCCAGAAAATACATGCGCGCCATGCGCAGTTTCGTTTAGACACCCAAAACAAAAACAAAAAACAAAAAGAAGGCAAATCAAACCCTAACCTTTCCCATAAATTTTAGAATACCTCTTGTTATGCTTTTAACCCAATTAACTGAATACTATAAAAAGCTCATTAGTCCAGTTCCACCTGCGCGATAATACTACCAGCGAAAAGGGGATCGCTTTGCTATTAAAGATAAAAGGAAGGGGCAAGAAGGAAATAACCTGGGCTGTGGTCGATTCGAAGGTGCAGGAGCAGGTAATGGGGCAAACTTGCTGCCGCGTAGCGCTTTCTTCTCTTCTTCGCTTAGAGTTTCCTCCATATTTTTTTCCCACGCTTTTCGTTTTTTCTACATCAAATTATTCACAACTTTTAATTGGTTTCGATTAAAAAAACCCTAACTTAAGGAACCCTGCATTTGGTTTATAATGGGTCGGACGACTGTACTAAGGCTGTGATTGTTTAAGTTCCAGTTTATAAATCAGAATTTTTATGTAGTTTGTTTTGGAGCAATGTTCTACGCAAATAAAATAATTTTGAACTTTTTTACTCTTTTTTTTTTTTTTTTTTTTTTTTAATACCGAGTGTTGTTTTGTTTGAAAGGTTGGATGCAACCAAACACTTGAGTGGTTATTCAAAATTCAGCAATCAGCATGTTCAACAATCAGAATTCAGTATTTTAAACAAACGGAGCCTAAGTACCTAAAATAGTGTTAGTGGTTTCTTTTTTAAAATAATGGAATGGAAAGGAAAAAAAATTTGAAACCTACGGGGGTGAGTATGAGAAAAAGAGCAAAAAAGCAACTTCGCACTATTTTATCATTAAGGAGATTTGATAAACACTCTTTTTAAGTTTTAAAATACACGAATATTTGCGAAAAACTTTGCAAATAGTTGAAATTTTCGCTGCAAATATTTGTAGATTTCTATTCAAATATATGCAATTTTTAATAAGATACAGAAAATTCAGAAGAATTTGCTCTGATTATAGAAACATATAATTATTATTCATATCTAATTCCCGACGAAAAAGAGATTTTTTTTTACCGAAATTAAAATAGAGATGTAACTTAAAATGTATTTTCGAAAAGGTTTTTTCACGTATCATTTTGAAAATAAGTCACGAAACCAAATTTCCACTTTATCGTTTTGGGTTAAAAAGGATCGGTAAAGATGAATGTCTTTGATATTAGCTTTATATCCTACACATAGGGTTTACTCACGAAAGAAATAACATTTAGTCATAAAATAAGAAAGAAATCAACTAAATGAAAATCTTCGGATAAAAGCATCATATATATGTTTCATGTTCCTATGAGTATAAGAAATGCCACTGTTAACCCGCATTTTGGTAAGGCTTTGGACAGACGGATTTAACTAAATCGATTGTTTGGCTGTTGAGGATGGAATACGATAGGTTTAAGTCGACTAGATGGATGAATGAGGTGGCTCGGCATGGGTCGCTCGGCATGGTGGTTCGGTCAGGGTCGCTCGGCGTTGACGGCTCGACATGGGTCGCTCGACATGGTGATTCGACCAGGTTCACTCGGCATTGTGACTCGGCATGGGTCGCTTGGTGTTGTGGTTCGGTCAAGGTAGCTCGGTAATGATGGTTCGGCACTGGAGGTCATTCGGCACTGGAGGTCGTTCGGCCTGAGGGTTTAGCAAATGTGGTTCGGTCTTGGTATGGTTCGGCATTGGACATCACTTGGCATTGAACATCTCTCGGCGTTGTGGTTCGGTCAGAGCCACTCGGTGTTGTGGTTCGGCCTTGGTTGTCGTTCAGCATGTGAGGGTCGGCTTTACTCGTTCAGTTGAAGGGAGTCAGCGTATATGTGCTTCTAGTTCTAACAGGAACTACTTCGGGTCGTCGCCGAGGAAGGCTCGGGTCGGCATGTACAGAACTCACGATCAGTTGCAATAAACGGTGGAGGTTCGGCAAAAGTCTTGATGGGCTTGTACCACTCCGAAAGCCCAACAGCTCAGGATTTGCCTATAAATACAGCATGTGGTCTCCAGAAGAGGGAATCTTCTTTCGGCTCTCTGGCTTTCTATTTTCTAAGGCTAAGGCAACTCTACCACTTTGTAACTGTAACCGATTATTACAGCAATAAAAAGGAAATTTCTGGAGTGAATGTAGTCCGGAGTTAGCCGAACCACTATAAAATCTGTTGTTCTTTACTGCTTTCATTTTAATTTTGACTGTTCTTCACATTTTTACTCTCTACACATATTCTATCTGTGAGCTGTGACTGTGATATGGTGCTTTCGCTTGGATTTGGGTGTTAGTGACCAATTTTGGTGCTAACATTTTAGTGCTTTCATTGAGAAAGCTAGCACTCGAGGATCTTGGAGCTTGGATTTTGGATTCATCGCTTGGAGACTTGGATTTTAAAAGGCAATGGCTAGACCACCAGCAAGGAAGCAAGTAGCGACAAGAAGCAATTAGGAAGGAAGTCAAGCAGCCTCTTCTGGACCTGGAGAGGATCATGCATCCATATACATAACTCGGGACAAGATACAGGTTATGATGAATTCTATGCAGAAGAAGATGATGAAACGGTAAGAGGAGATGATGTAGGCTCTTCTTAGGAAATTTAGACAACCAGGAACTATAGGTGCTCAAGTTCTTGGAACTGGACCAGAGGAACTCAACCAGTAGGCGGATGGAGTGATTCAAGAGGGGGCAGCTCCCAATCAACAGATAACTAACAATTTAGATGGACCTAGACTCAGGGGCACACCACCAGATAATGTTGGACCAACCCTTGGAGAGATATCAGGTGATGTTGTGCAACCCGGCATCAACAGAAACATAGGAGTGTGTGATGAGGAATATGTGCCAGAATTCCCACGCGGAGTTGGAGAGCAGCTAGGAAATATGGATAGGGGGCAACTCTTGGTTGGAAACGTTGGATTGGCTGACATTATTAGGCGGACTATTCGCGGAGGTCTGACAAATAGGGATTCGGGAGGGAGTCAACAAAATTCTGTTTACCCGAAACATCAGGACAGTTAAGAATCCGCTTGATTTCAAACTGCCCACTCTGGAAGTATACAACGGGAAGAAGGGTCCCACTGACCACTTGATGAGGTACATGAGGCATATGGAAGTGCTGAAGGCAATAGAGGAGGTCATGGCTCAGTGTTTCCCCCTGTACTTAACCGATATAGCTCGTATGTGGTTCAGACAGCTAGAGAATGGATCTATTAGGATGTGGACAGAACTAGTGGACAAGTTCTTAGGTAAGTTTCGAGTTCACATAAAAAGGCCAAAGAACGTGATGAAACTGATGTCAGTTAAACAGGGGAATGATGATGAATCGCTTAGGACATTCTTAACTCGGTTTAATGCTGCATCTGCTTCGGTGGATCGGTCGGATCCATCAATGGTTCTGATGGCTGTGGTATCAGGAGTCAAGGATAATTCGGATTTCAAAGTACCATTGATACGGGATCCACCATTGGATCTCGGGGAATTCTTCCATGAAGCTGAGAGATTTCTTCGACAAGAGGATGCATGTTTGGATACGAGTCAAAGGAAGTAAACATGGTTAAGGATGGAGGACTGCCCGGTGAAAGTTCGGGTAAGGACAAGGATAAAGGGAAGAGGAAGCGCTAGAGAGAATCAAAATTCTCCACTTACACAGGATTGAATGCAACACTGGAGCAGATATTCTTAGATACTCGGGATCGCCTTCCCTATCGAAGGCCCGCAAGGAGGGAGCCCTCAGAACGCGAAAGGGCACAGGTAAGGCATTGTCTCTTTCATGACCTAGACGGGCATGATACTAACAGTTGCCAACATCTGAAGGACATAATCGAGGAGCATGTAAGGTATGGTCAGTTGCGACAGTATGTCAGAACTCGGCATGCGGCGGTGGAACAGGAGCAGCCATCGTCTTCCTCGAACGACGAAGGCACGAGACACAGGAATGGTTTGGAATAAGTAACAAACTCCGAGCAAATGGCTACATCACTTACTCATGTACAGGGTCAGAGATAACCTCCAGGCATGCTCTTAGATGATGGTTTGACGGGACACCTTAGTTTGTGAAATCTGTTATTTCCCTTCGGCTTGGACATTTGCTTTTCTGCTTTGGTTTTGGGGTTCGGTTTGAACTCCTTGTTTTGTTGCTTTCTTAGTTTGGATTTTGTTTTGGATGCTTGATTTTTGATTTGGATTTTGATTAGGATTTTTGATATGGATTTCTGGTTTTATAGTTGGAGTTGGATTTCAGATTGGATTTTGATTGGATTTTCTCTGGATTTTGGCTAAATGGCCGTCGAGTATGGACTATGCTCGGCAAGGGTCCAGAGAGACCAGGTTCCGACCTAGGACTTAGGCCTCATATTGTCTATCGGTTATTAACACAGGTTGTCGAGTATAGACTACTCGGTAAGGGTCCGGAGCGACCAAGATTCGGCTTAGGACTTAAGACACGACATTATTCGGCGTTTAGGGACACTGAACCAGGAACACCATGGAATTACTTAACATAGGTCGTCAAGTGTGGATTACGCTTGGCAAGAACTCGGAGAGGTTACAGATTTGGATATTGGCTATGAACAGCTAAGGATTTGGGCATGGACCCGGAATGGTCCCAGATTTGAACATCGACCCGAAGAGGTCATGGATGTGGTTAGTGGTTATTGGATATGGATGGATTAGAACTCGGTTGTCGAGTTCATATAGATATGGATTTGGCTAAGGATTTGGTTACCGGATTTGGAATTGGATATCGAATCAAAGTAGTTATTGATTCGGATAAGGATATGGCGATAGTACTTGGATAAAATGGATTAGATTATGAATCGAAAAGTATGGATGCGGATAACATACATACTTCGGATATCGGACTTGAGGCTGTTCAAAACATGCCTTCCAATAGCATGGCATGTTTTGGAGGGCAGATGTCAACCCGCCTTTTGGCAAGGCCTGGGACAAATGGATTTAACTATATCGATCGTTTGGCTATTGAGGATGGAATACAATAGGTTTGAGTCGACTGGATGAATGGATGAGATGGCTCAACATGGGTCGCTCGACGTGGTGGTTCGATTAGGGTCGCTCGGTGTTCGCGGCTCGGCATGGGTCGCTCGGCATGGTGATTCGGTCAGGGTCGCTCGGCATTGTAGCTCGGCATGGGTCGCTCAGCATGGTGATTCGGTCATGGTCGCTCGGCATGGTGATGCAATCAGGGTCACTCGGCATTGTGGCTCGGGATGGGTCGGTGTTGTGGTTCGGTCAGAGTGGCTCGATAATGACGGTTCGGCACTGGAGGTCATTCGGCCCGAGGGTTTGGAAAATGTAGTTTGGTCTTGGTGTGGTTTGGCATTGGATATCGCTCGGCATTGAACATCCCTCGGCGTTCTGATTCAGTCAGAGCCACCCGACGTTGTGCTCGGCCTTGATTGCCGTTCGGCATGCGGGGGTCGGCTTTACTCGTTCGGTTGAAGGGAGTCGGCGTATATGTGCTTCTAGTTCTAATAGGAACTACTTCGGGTCAGGCGTCGGACTACTTCGGCTCGTCGCCGAGGAAGGCTCAGGTCGGCATGTATAGAATTCACGGTCAGTTGCAATAAAGGGTGGAGGTTCGGCAAAAGTCTTGATGCGCCTGTCCACTCCGAAAGTCCAACAACTTAGGATTTGTCTGTAAATACAGCATGTGGGTCTCCTAAAGGGGGAATCTTCTTTCGGCTCTCTGGCTTTCTATTTTCCAAGGCTAAGGCAACTCTACCACTTTATAACTGTAACCGATTATTATAGCAATAAAAAGGAAATTTCTAGAGTGGACGTAGGCTAGAGTTAGCTGAACCACTATAAAATCTGTTGTTCGTTACTGCTTTCATTTTAATTTTGACTGTTCTTCACATTTTTACTCTCTACATATATTCTATTTGTGAGCTGTGACTGTGATTTGGTGCTTTCGTTTGGATTTGGGTGTTAATGACCAATTTTGATGCTAACAGCTACATCATGTGTTGAACAAAACAATATTTCATACTTGTTTAAAAGAAAAGAGTGTATTTTATTGAATCCCTAAAGATGAGTGGGCACTTAGCATTTTTGTTATGCAGAATTATGAAAATATCATGCATGCCCTACATGTAAATGTTAATACTATATCGCAAGAAAATCTTAGCAAATAGTTGTATGCGGTTGCCATCTCCAATACTGGTAACCGCCATTAGTCCTTGCATGTTTTAAACAATATAACCAATGACAGGCGTAAGTGCATCCATATTCCTAGTACTAAAGTATTATCGCCTCATCGTACATCCATGTCAAAATATTGTAATCCTTTCAGTTCTATTTTGACATTATGAATCGATTCCAAGTTTATTAAACCAAATTGACAACAAATCAAGTAATGTTAATACACATATGTACATGTCTTATTGTCAATTTTTTCAACTTTGTGAAGGAAAATATTTTTCTTGAACTTGTTCTATAGAAAATTAAAAACCCACACCTCACACTGAAAAGATATCTCTTATTTTTCATCTTTGAACATATTTTTCCTATGATTATATGGTTCTAGAGACACTTTAATAGTGCTTGTGTTAAATTCATCTTTCTTGTCGAGGCATCTTATACACAATGTTTAAGACAAAATGATCAAACATCACAAAACAAAGATCTGATAGAGCCTAAGATCCTTAGTATGACCATAATGCTAGTTTCTAGGAGTTGAGGTCGCTTTTCCTCAAATATATGTTAAATTCTTACTCTAATGCGTATCATAAGTCATACGTATATTTACTTGAAAGCAAGAAGTAAGGTGTAGAATTGAGGTTGACAAAATTCTTAGTCAATATTTTGGCCTTAGAAGGAGGTCCTCCCCTAAAAGCTCTCATTTTTATTCACTCTACTCCTCTACAGACTCTTTTTGGATTTGCACCATGTCAAACCCTGGTGAAAATGAAGCAAACAACTACAGTGATTACAATACCAACGGAGTTATTGGAGTTAGTGACGTTTGTCTCGTCCCTGGATTGAGCAATGATTGGTGGCTCAGCATGATCAACGGCTTGCTCATGATGTGAACGACCTTTGGAAGAATGGCACTCAAGCAGCTATAAACTTCGACTTGGCCATCCCCTCACAGGCCGAACGGATCCCTGTCCAGCCCGTTGTGCCTAGTACCTATAATATAATGCATGACGCTCACGAGAGAGTCATGTTGGAAACTCCTATAGGGGTTGCACCCATCTACCACAGGAGAATGCATGCTGCTTACGAGTAGAAAGACGTCCGTGACGTCCCAAAACCTGAAAAAGTAGTATACCACCGATCCCCTTCGGCCAAAATATTATCCGCCTTTCATTGTCTTTGAGCAGCAGATGGGGCTCGCAACTATCAACCCGCTCATGTCCCTAATGGAAGGTGCCTCGACCTAGGTCTCATGAGAGGCACACCTATCCGCTTAGGTCACCTTCAGTTGTCAAGAGCAGATCTCAAGCTTGGCCAAATGCCATCAATCACCCTTGCCATACCACCTTCACAAGTCCCCTACACTAGATAGATGAAAGCGGAACCCTTCCCCAACAAGGGGTCAGTGTCATCTGTAGCAAACGAAAGCTGGCCTTTGAGAAGAAATGGTTGCCCTATGTCATAAAATGAGCAGAATACAAACTAAAGAGGTGGGCAACGTGGGTTTATCAGATGACGAGATTGGAGACCTCTTTTCTAAGGAAATTCCAAGCACTTACATCCATCAGAGGTATATTTTGCCTCCTATGGATAAGTATGACGGGAGTGCTAACTCGTTTGACCATATTACCGCCTTTAATTCAATAACCCGAGTCGACTAACTTTATAATCATGTAAAATGTCTCATTTTACCCTCCATCCTAGAGAGGCCGACATCTCGTTGGTTCCTTCATTTTCAAGCCAGTAGTGTCCACTATTGGGCCCAATTGTGTTTCATCTTCAATGTTCATTTCTTTGTATAAAAAACAAGGGTCACGATAGCAAGCGAGCTAGGAAACATAAGATAAGGAATGGCCTGGGTCCTTTCGCTCATACATCAATCGCTTCAACAAGGAATCAACCTATGCAAGGGGAGCAGATAAGAATAGCTTTGTAGTCGCCCTTTGTCTAAGGGTCAAGTAATGGTCTTGGATGTGGAAGGAACCGCAAAAGCAATCCGTTTCTTGCTTGAACGGCTTCCTTTAAAGAGTGAACATCACAGGATGGAGGAAGTTGAAATCTCCGGTAGTGATGAGGGGAGCGGACAAAGAAACAAAGTTGGCTCGAGAGAATGCAACCACCAAAAGAATGGTTGGTAGGAAAATAGCAAAAAGCACATTATGGATTGTGCGCGCTTCAAGCTATGCACACTAATTATGCAACTCTAAATCGTGATATGAAAACTATATATCTTGCAATGCGTGATCGTGTTGTTTCAACGGCCTGCTCCCTCCCGGTCTGGGCAAAGGGAGGAGCCTAGGGGTAATGGGAGTATTGTGAATCCATCAATTCAACGTCAACTCTAACAACGAATGTTAGTGTCTTAAGGGTGAAATAAAGTGGCTAATCCGCAAGGGCATATTGATTCAGTATGTAGGATGAGTAGAATAGCGTAACGCCCATCAAAATCCACATGCTTCACCATAGCGGACAATGACGACAATGTGGTTGCAATCAACATGAAGATTTTATCAATTTGTGGTGGCGTGCACATGGCTAGAAGTAGGTGGTGGGTTCAGGCTCGATACAGGAGAGAGCGCGGCTTCGGTGATAAAATATATTCAGTAGATCTCCAAGCCTTAGAGGTCCCCTGCGCTGAAATAGACGTAATCGACGTTGCTTTTAGTATAGATGAGAAGGGAGAAGTTGGTTCCGCTATCAAGACCCCATGGTCATCTTAGTTAGTGTGGCTAGCACCAAGATTCACCATTTCTTCATCGATGGGGACAACTCCGTTAATGTGATGTTCAAAGAAGTTTTGACAAGATGAAGCTTCTTGCCTCCAACCTTACTCATTATGCACTGCACATCTATGGGTTGGAGGTTGCAGGCACAATACCCCTAAGGACTACCTCTAACATAGTCACTTTCATCCAAGAGCCTCCGATGGTTAAAATTCAAGTATAATTCATTGTAGTAGACAACCCACTCGCATATAAAATCTTAATAGGTAGACCGACGTTGGCGGGCATGGATGCAATCGTGGCCTACCAATGGCCAACGATGAAATTGCCAACCAAGGAAGGAATAGGGTGCATCCATAGAAACTAGTAAGTTGCCAAAGATTTCTACAACATCCCACTATAACAAGCAAAAAAGTGAGTACTCATGCTATCACAAGAACTTGCATCGCTCAATAGTGACACACCCAACAAAACGTGAGAACCCCTCAATACTCCCATTCATACAGGGGTCGCCCAAAGCCTTAAAAAAGCATCGGCAAAAATGACCGCCTTGAGAGAAGATGCGAGCTGCTTAACACTCCCATTCTGCCTAGGGCCAAGATAACACGGTTGATAGGGATAGCTTCTCCTGGCCAATAGAAGAAATACAAGAGAACTTATAGCCATATGGAATAGCAAGTTCACCTCCGTTGTGATATGGGAGAAAAAGATATTACCACCCCTTTTCGCTTAGTGTTGGCGGATAAATCTATGAGGGTCAGGAGCAACCATATCCCTCCGGCTCATGCACGGACTTCTATCCCAATCGAGGATGTTATTGAGTGCATATATATGCATTACACCAGTGCAACCTAGAAGAAAGCATGAAGGATAATGATGATGATCCATTCAACCTCTGTATTGCTGTGACAACCTAGATTTTGGTCATCTGATAATTGAATACTTATCTGTTTTTACTACAGGGATACTGATTTTATTTGGATAAATAAAAGGAATTCTGATAATTTAGAAATTTCTGGATATATATATATAAATGAATTTAAAACTATAATAAATCTTATGATAAATTTAATTATGTTAATAGATATATGTAAGACTTTATAATAGTGAAATTTTCCAGGATAAAAGTAAGTATCAATAGAGATTGTAAATAGAAATTTGATTTAGAACTCAAGAATAAATACCTTATAAATAAAATTAGATTATTAAATTTATATTTCATAGGAACAAATATATATGATATTAAAACAAGAATAAATAAAAGCTTTTAAATATGCATTTTTAACATGGGATAAGTATAAATTGCATATACATAAAAATTAAACATATGATAAGCTATAAAAAACATAATACTTTCTTTCATATTTGTTAGAATTAATATATATATATATATAAGAAAATAATTGTTTTTACATTTGTAAAACTATAAGGTACTTAACAGAAATAAAATTTTATCAGGGATTTAGACATAAAGATACATATTTTCGACAAGTGTAAATATTTTTTTCATAATAATTAACAAGTGTAGGCTTAATAAAAACATAGATTTACAAGTGTCACATTTTAATTTTAATTTTCTTTTATTTTTATAATCATAAAATAAGCCTATATATTCATTTATTTCTTCTCTTCATCTTTTTTTCCTATCTCATTTTCAAAACACAAGAAAACTCAAGTCTATAATAAATATACAAACCAGAGGAACTAAAACAACAATTTCAAACTAGAGATTAAATCAAACAAACCTGAAATCAAAAGCTAAGATCAGCTCTGTTTCAAAGATTAAACCTTCTCAACAACAACTAAGTTTCAGATTTACAAAGTTTTCGGTTCATAATTCGAAGCAACAACAAAAGGATTTCCTGTAACAAGCTTTCAGGGATCAAAACAATTCAAGTTTTAAACTATCTTAAACTCTCTGTACATCAACACTGGTGAGTAAACAACCAGCACTTTCAGCCAAATCTGTTGATATCTGGTTGCTTGAGATTAATGTTTGAAGTAACATGTTTTGCATGATGTAAATTGTTGAAGTATATTTGGATTTCTGAGTATATAAGTACATGCATGTTTGTTTATGGAATGAACTGGTCTCTGTTGTGCTTGTAACAAACTAAACCAGGTTTGAAAATTCATATTGCTTTATATATATAGCTTTATGTTAAAATCTTTAAGACAATTTTGTTTGTATCTATCAGATTTGATTTTTAAAGATATTCCCAAGCATAATATTAAATAAATTACTGTTAGAAGAGGATATCAGTGATAATCTTTTCAAAGTCAGAAAAATCAGATATTGAAATTCCAAGATTTAACTATATAAACCGATTCATACCAGAAATTTAGTATTTTTGATAATCATATCATAATTTTTAGGCTTGATTTCATGAAGAAAATAATGGTTTAACGGATACTGGTTGTTAGGGTTTATCTGGCGAACGCCGTTTTTCTGGACCACGAGATTTTGGTCGGAGGAGACTGGATGGGACGCGATCATGAGATAAATGGTGGTTTAATTTTTAGTGCACCATAGTGAAGGATCGGCAAAGGTTTAGGGTTAGGAGCTCCGTTTGGGCAAGAAGTGTTCGTCGAACAATTCCAGAGTCGTGAAGGCATCGGAGGGTCTCGGTGGATGGGAAAATGAAGAAGAGTGTCAACCGAAGCTTCAGGTGGAGGGTCATGGCTTCTGGTGGGTGGTGACGGCGGCGTGAGGTAGGTTTATGTGATCATTTTCTTTTGGAGGGGTCGTGAATTTCTTGATTTTGATTTTTGTGCATCTTCGTGAAACTGGGTAGATGGGGTATACTAGCTCGTCGACGTGGACTTGCTGGAGATAGCAGTAACAGTCGGAGTAGTGGCATTAGGGTGTGTAGGTGCACGGTTATCAGTGTGTCTCTGTGTCCTATGTTTTGAAGGAAGAGAAAGGTGAGGGAAGGAATAAGATTAAGTTAGTGTTGGTTTTGGAATTAGCTTGGCAGGACTTAGGGGTGATATCGGGTTTGCATGCAAGCAAGAGAGGGAGAGAGGGAAGTATTGAGCACGAGGTTGACCCGGGAAAGTTTGGTTTGGGGCTCGGGTTATAACAGTAATAATATCAGGTTTAAGCCTTAGATACATACAAGTTTAATGAGATTGTAAAACAAGCATTCTAGAGTAAAGTATGAACAAGATATCGAAACAAAATAGGCCAGATGATTTTAGAATTTTATTTGTTTGATTTGAAAATTTTATATTAAGTTAATTTAATGAATTGAAACCTAAGTGTTTCCAATAAATTAATGATGAAATTTAGTGAGTGCTTAATTGGTGTAATAAACTTAAATCAGTTAATCACTTAGGATAGTAATTACTTAATTAATGAAGAGTTAATTAATCTAAGAAATTTAAGGTTAAATAATTCAGGAATAGTAAATTAATTGGAAGTAATTAAAGGTTTATTACTTAAAATAAATAATTCATAAGGGATTATTCCAAGAAAATTACTTAATGGAAGTAATTAAGGATTAAATTACTTAGTGCAATTAATTAAAGGATTGATTAATTAGGGACAATTACTTAAGATAATTAATTAAAGGATCATTACATTAATGTAAGAAATTAAAGGTTAATTATTTAATGTGATTAATTATATGATTTAGGAATTAATTTCAATAATTAATCAAAAGATTAGTTAATTAATGAATGTGATTAATTAAAGGATAATTAATCAATGTAAGTGATTATAGGATAATTAATTAGAGTAATTAATTAAAGAACAATGTGATAAATTATCATTGATTAATTTATGAGAATAATTAAAGGTTAATTAGTGTGAATAGTGGAAGGATAATTAATTTGTGTAATTAATTAAGGCTAATTACTTAATGAAATTAAAGATGATAATTAAAGGATCGTTAACTAATTGGTTTGTAATTAATTAATGTTGAGTAAGCAGGATTTAAAGTTGATTGAAGTAATAAATTTAATCTATTTAAATTAAATAGAAATGATATGACTAATTAACCTTGCTTATGAATTGAATGATATTGAATGCCTTGGATTATTTGTTATCCTAGGTATGTGATTGTGTTACTATGTGATATGAAATGTTGTGTAATATGATATGTTTGGGTTGAACAGTGATAATGTGGTTACCTATGATGAATTGCTATATAAAAGTGACATCCTATATTTTAAGTTTGAATTGTATTTCACTCAAATAACTTGGGTTAAGATAACATGGGATTCGAAGAGATCGGGGTCGGGTATCAGTAAATACCTGAAACCACTTCGATTTGTAATCTAAGATAATTCTATGTAGATTTGGTATGTGAAATAAATAGGCTGGAATGGAATAATATGCACCTTTCAAAACTAAGTAAAGTTACTTATGGATTGATTTGTGAAATAAATGTTGATCATGACCAGTTTTGAATTTGTGATAAGGTACGAGTTACCCTGGGTTTTAAAATAAGTTTTATGTGTTAGTATTCTTTGTTAGATGGGTTTACTCACGCTGGTTTCGAGCCCGACCCATGTGTTACTTTGATGTAATGCTCGAGTCAGACCGAGTATTACATATTTTCAAGTAAGGACATTCTGGAGCTCAGGTGGCGAGCTGGATGGCAGGAACGTATGGAGTGTATTCCGTTGTGATATTATAGTTATCTGGGACATTTTGATTTTATCTGTCCAGTGTTTTGTGTAAATGTTGTAACTCTGATACATTGATGTAAATTAACTGATATAGTTTTCCTTAGTATAACTGTTATTTTATTTGGTATTATATTTTGATCCACTGAGAATGTGAGATTCTGTGTTTCATTTCTATTTCTTCTTCTATCCCTTTTCTTCTTTTCCTAACTATTTGGAATTTTTGGGATAGGAAATTTCAGGTCATCACATTTTATTATCAGAGTAGAAGGTTAAGCGAGAACCTTGGCTCTGGTGGGTTTACTCATTAAGGATAGGGTCAATGGTGCCCTAGAATGAGTTGAATGTGTGTGTGTGTGTGTGTGTATGAGAGCGTACTTGTTATTTTCTTATATAAAGATTTTAAATGGTTTTAAAAATAATTTTTTATAAGTTTATCTTTTGGTATATATAAAGAAATAGTTTTATCAATATATAAAGAAATTAGTTGTTGATTATTGGAATTAAATAAAATAATGAGAATTAAGTGATACGGCCAAACTGAAATTGAATAGAGATAAGTTTGAAATGGATTCAAATTGAAATTTAAATCTTGAATTTTGAGTAGAGTTTTCAGAATAAGATAACAGTGAATTGGTTTCCAGTTTCAGTAACCTTGGTTATTATCATAAATGGTTGTTGAATTTAATAATGAAATGTGTATTAATGAGTAAGCAAAATGTAATGTTTTAGGGAAGTAAAACATTTAGGTGAGTATGATTTATAAATTGAAATTTAAGATGATCTAAATTGTGAAGTTTTAAATCTAGATCCAGAAATCTGAAAAATTATTTCAAAGTGATAAAGAAATAATATTATTTAGAATATTTTGAATATAATCTTATTTTAAAATAAGAAGTTGTTTGAAAATTTTAAAGGAATTTGTTTTGAATTAAACCCATGGGTGGTTTAAATTTTAGAATATGGTTTGGTGGGCCAGGAAATAAATATGGGTATATGTGTGGATATACGTAATATCAAAGATGATTTGAAATAAAATCTAAATGTTGAGTTTTAAATTTTTACTTGGAATGTGATGTGGAAACCCAAAGTGATAAGTTTTTGAACTTATAAGTAGGAAGATTATTAATGAGAAGTTTAAATTTGAAATGGAAATTCAAATTGAATAATGTTGACTGGAGTAAGTTAAATTGAAATTTAACTTTGGGAAAGGTAAATAAGTTCAGAACAAACAACCTAATTGGAAATTTCAAGATGAAATTGAGATTTAACTTGGAAAGTTAAATGGTTGATTTGAATTGGGAGTTTATGTGATCTCAAAATGGGTTTGAGATCTGGAAATTTGAAATGGATGGATGTTTTAAAATAATTTGGATGATATCATCCTACTGTTATTAATAATCATTAAATTGAGAATTGGATTTGTTTAAATAAATGAAGAAATGGATTATGGTAATATATCCATTATTGAGAAAAAAGGGAAATTAAACTTTAAATTGAAATTAAGGATATGGAATCACTTTGAACTTAAATTTTGAATGTTAAGGATTGAACTTGTAAATTAAAAATTGTTTAAGAATCAGTTTCAAAGTTGGAAGATAAAATTGGGTAATAAATTGAATTTTAATGATAAAATTATTTTGAACTCTTATTTGAACATTGAAATAAGTTAAGTAAAGAAATTTAAAATGGAATTTTGAAATTTAGACTTAGAATTAAATTGTTTGAAGACTTAGATTGTTGATTTAAAAATAAAGTTGCCAACCCCAGCTAGATGGAATAGCATCATTAATTTGATTTAAGGGATTAAATCAACATTTAAAGTTTAACTCGAATTTATATGATTCGAGATGGTTTAAAATTGAGATTTAAATCGAATTAGTTCAAACTGAATTTGATTTGAAATAATTAGAATTATGATTGAAGATGGATAAGTTTAAAATTCAAATGGAAAATTTGAATTGGATTAATTTGAAATGAAATTGAAGTTGAATGAGTGCAAATTCAAATGGGAAGTTGATTTGAATTTGGGATGGGAATGGAAGTTAACTTAATTTGAATTGAAATTGAAAGGTAATTGGAAATTGATTGGAAATGGAGATTTGGAAGTTGTACAGTTTGGTTCTGGACTATTTTCAAATAAGTTATTTTAATATAAACTACTTTAAATCTATTTTTCCAAGCTATTTACTATATACAACCTTTCTTTTTAAAGCCAAATTATTTATACTTATTTTACAATTATTTTTGGAACTATTTAACTACTTTGCAACTGTTTTATACATTAATTACAATTTTTCGACTACTTTATAACTAATTACTATTTTACAACTATTTTGCAATTATCTAACTATTTTATAACCATTTGTGTATTTTATAACTACTTAACTATTTTACAGCTATTTTACGAACTAATAATTAAATTTTCAACTGCTTATCTATTTTAAACTTTTCAAGCTATTTTCTAAATTCAAACTGGACAGAGTTCAAACTATTTACCATTAAATACCCATTAAGATAAGAATTAAAGTGATAATCCAAAAGAGGATTGAGGCACATGTGAATAAGTGAATAGAAATCAAAATATGAATTGAAAGGGAATTGATTTAGCTAATAATCAGTGAAGAGACAGATACGTATGATGAACATATATTATTCTATTCGCATAATGATTTAATTCAGAATCGAACATAGAATTTCGAGATAGTACATCGATCCGACTTGGGATTTTCACTCGATTTTCAACGGCGAACCTGGATATGGATTTTTGATTGATTCTAGATATTCTCCATCATAGTTATGACTATGCAAGGAGAATGACGATTTCTGATAAGAAACCAGATCCGAGTCCGCACTAGGAAATGGGTAGACGATACTAGTTCGGAAGTGAAATTGTATGATCGAGTGAGCGATCAGATTGTTATTGTGTACGGATGATACAAGTACATCGTGCGGGTTGGATGAAATTGATATTGAAAATTTGTGAATGAGAACTGTAAAATGGTTTTTTAAAATACAATGGGAATTGGATATTTCTATGATTAGAACTCATTTTAAAGAAAGATAAGATGGTTGATAACTTTATAAAGAGTAATCAGATTTGAATGTTGATTTGGAATAAACAAAGTTATGTATCTTTGTAAATATATGATAAACTCCCCTTGTTGAATCTATAGCCAGACGAAAAAAAATTTGAAAATATTTATAGTATAAAAAGGGATTTTATACAAGTACTAAATGATTCAAAGATTTTCAAAGTTATATATATCTACATATATAAAGGATCTTATGAGAATGATTTTGGAGAAAAGGTTGTTGGAACCTATGGATTTTAGAAAGGCTTTTGATTTTTGGGGAAAAACGATTTTGGAAAATTGGAAAGCCTAGTTTGAGAATTATCGATTTTGGAATAATCGATTTTGAGAAAAGAAGATTTATATGAGATTTATACTAGGTGTATGATTTGGAAGATACTATATGTGTATAGCATAAAGTGTTTTGAAAATGGCTCCGGAGAAAAAGGCGCTCCCTTGAAATGAACTTCTTAGGAGTACTGTAGGTTGTACTGCATTGAGCCTCAAAGGGGGGAGGCTCTAAAGTGGATCCTGTGAGGAAGTCCGGACAAACTGAAGTTCTTGAGGATTATTGGTAGCGAAAGTTGAGGGTGATGATGCCTATAGAGGCATTTGGGTTATGCTGTGACCACAGTGTAACTCGATGTCGCAGCGATCTACTGTGGACCATAGCGGAAATCGTGTGGAGGTGAGTGTCAACGTTCTCCGCTTGATTTTGCCGGGAAGGCAATGTAACATTGGTAGACTTCGATCTATGGTCGAGTGGAGTGGAGAAGTTTCATTTATTTGGCAGCGGAATTTGAGGGCGCTGATGCCTACAATTACATGGATTTTTGTCATGATGGCAATGTAACCCCAGTTGTAGCTGCGATCTATAGCGGGTTCCATGGCATAATCGAAGGGTGCGGAGTGCCTACTGTTATCTATGGATTTTGCCGGGATGGCAACATAACCATCGGGTTAACTGCGACCATGGATGTGGGTGATGATTTCCAGAGCATTCTTATCAAAGATGTTTCCTCTATTTTCAAAAACGTTTTCTATGTTTTCAACAAAATATTTTCCAAGTATTTTCACTAGATGTTGAAAACGGGTCTGCTAAGTATTCATAGATTTTCGGTCCTATGCCTGATCAACGTATGACCGAATTTCTATGAGAAGAAGGATGGACTGATTGGGACACGAGTTATAAAAAGTATTTTTATAAAACTATTTTGGTTATATTATATAGATTTTGAAGTGTTTTAAAAATTCTTGAATAAAGAATTTATAGTTGAAAATGGTCAAAGAGAAATTTATCTGATAATAAATATTTTTATAAATTCTAGTTTCGTTCCTTTTTGAGAACGAAAAGATTCAAAGGGGGGAGGAATGTGATAACCCAGATTTTGGTCATCTGATAATTGAATAATTATCTGATTTTACTACAGGGATATTGATTTTATTTGGATAAATAAAAGGAATTCTGATAATTTAGAAACATATGGATATATATATATATATATATATATATATTTACAAATGAATTTAAAACTATAATAAATATTATGATAAATTTAATTATGTTAATAGATATATGCAAGACTTTATAATAGTGAAATTTTCCAGGATAAAAGTAAGTATCAATAGAAATTGTAAATAGAAATTTGATTTAGAATTCAATAGTAAATACCTTATAAATAAAATTGGATTATTAACTTAATATTTCAAAGGAACAAATATATATGATATTAAAACAAGAATAAATAAAAGCTTTGATACATACGTTTTTAACATGAGATAACTATAAATTGTATATACATAAAAATTAAACATATGATAAGTTATAAAAAAACATAATACACTTTCCTTCATATTTGTTAGAATTAATTTATATAAGAAAATAATTGTTTTTACATTTGTAAAATTATAAAGTACTTAACAACATAAGGAAATAAAATTTTATAAGGGATTTAGACATAAAGATACAAGTTTTTGACAAATGTAAATATTTTTTCCATATTAATTAACAAGTGTTGGCTTAATAAAAACATAGATTTACAAGTGTTACATTTTAATTTTAATTTTCTTTTATTTTTATAATCATAAAATAAACCTATATATTCATTTCTTCTCTTCATCTTTTTTTCCTATCTCATTTTCAAAACGCAAGAAAACTCAAGTCTCTAATAACTATACAAACCAGAGGAATTAAAACAGCAATTTCAAACTAGAGATTAAATCAAACAAAGCTGAAATCGAAAGCCAAGATCAGCTCTATTTCAAAGATTAAACCTTCTCAACAACAACTAAGTTTCAGATTTACAAAGTTTCGGTTCATAATTCCAAGCAATAACAAAAGGATTTCCTGTAACAAGCTTTCAGGGATCAAAATGATTCAAGTTTCAAAGTTTCAAACTGTCTTAAACTCTCTGTACATCAACACTGGTGAGTAAACAACCATCACTTTTAGCCAAATCTGTTGATATCTGGTTGCTTGAGATTAATGTTTGAAGTAGATGTAAATTGTTGAAGTATATTTGGATTTTTGAGTATATAAGTATATGCATGTCAGTCTATGGAATGAACTAGTTCTGTTGTGCTTGTAACAAACTAAACTAGGATCGAAAATTCATATTTCTTTTTATACATAGTTTTATGTTAAAATCTTTAAGAGAATTTTGTTTGTATCTATCAGATTTGATTTTTCAAAATATTTCCAAGCATAAATATCAAATAGATTACTGGTAGAAGAGGATATCAGTGATAATATTTTCAAAGTCAGAAAAATTAGATATCGAAATTCCAAAATTTAACTATATAAACCGATTCATACTAGAAATTTAGGATTTTTGATAATCATATCATAATTTCTAGGCTTGATTTCGCGAAGAAAATAATGCTTGAAAGGATATTGGTGGTGAGGGTTTTTTTGGCGAACGTCGTTTTTCTGGACCACGAGATTTTGGTTAGGGGAGTTTGGATGGGACGCGATCATGAGAAAAATGATGGTTTAATTTTTAGTGCGCCATAGTGAAGGGTCGACGAAGGTTTAGGGTCAGGAGCTCGGTTTGGGCGAGAAGTGTTTGTCGAACATTTCCGGAGTCGTGAAGGCATTGGAGGGTCTCGGTGGATGGGAAAATGAAAAGGAGTGTTAGCCGAAGCTTCGGGTGGAGGGTCGTGGCTTCTGGTGGGTAGTGATGGCGGCGTGAGGTAGGTTTATGTGATTGTTTTCTTTTGGAGGGGTCGCGAATTTCTTGATTTTGATTTTTGTGCATCTTCGTGAAACTGAGTGGACAGGGTATATTAGCTCGTCGACGTGGACTTGCTTGTAACGACCAGTAAATTGTAATAAATAAATTGGTTAATTTAATTAGATCTTTGTAATTAAATTTAGAAAGAAATAAAAATTTTATGATTTATATTGAAATAAATGTTAAAAATGAAGTGTAGCAATTGTAATTAAAATTTATTTTTGACCATTGAAGTGAAATCCCAATAAAGAAATAGTGTTAATGGCTGCACTTGGATATAAAATTTAAAATAAGTAAGTAAAGGTAAGCATTTAATTAACCAATGCAATAATATATTGACTAATGGTAACTAAATGCAAATTAAGGTAATAATGTTAATGCAAGGTAAGCAATGCTAATTAAAGTTAATAATAAATGAATGGAAGGAAATTCCAATTAATGAAAATAAATTTAAATGTTATAATAAAAAAAATAAAAGTAACAATGTCAATTAAAGTTGATCGTTAACGATTTCAATGAAATTCCAATTTACTAAATATAATTCCGAGGTCATACTTGACTATGAATTGAATATAAGGAAACAAGAGTAGGTATTGAACAAATTGATGAGTTAGTAAAAAATTAATGATAGTTGGATAAGAATGGTGTTATGTAATCAATTTTGTTATTTAATATTGGAAGGAATAGAAATTTGTAATCCGGTAATGAATTTACAACGGGAATGAATTGTAAGAACGTTAATGTAAGCTAATAAATAATTAATTCAATGCAAACCCAATTGATTGAAATAACTATTTGGGTTATAATTAATTGTAAATAGGAATATTTGGTAATAAATTAGTGTAAGAAAAATAAGTGTAAATATTGAATTAATCTATGAATTAATAATGAATAAATAGGGATTGAATAAAATCAACGTTCTGTATGTAATTGTTTGAAAATGATAACTTATATAAATATGATTAAGGGTTATGTGACGCCCCACTCCGAGAGCCTCGTTAACAAAGAGTATTACCTAGATAATACTGTCGGCTAACGCGGACAATTGAGTATAATGGAAGCGACCATGTGTAATCTTACCTTAACTATTCACTAAATACGTCGAAAAGTAGAATCACTACCAATTCGACCTATTCAATAAACATTTAAAGCAAAACTACAATGGCTAGAGGATCTATCAGAACAGAATATAACAACTCAAATGCAATATACATCACAGAACAGTAAACCATCATATACACACATATACTGATACCAAGCAGAGTATACAAAATAATACATGTCAAGTGGTATAGCAAACCACAATATACAGACGAGTCAATAGAATACATATCAGAGTTACAATAGATAAGGACTACAAAAGACGCTATAACAAAATGAAGCTAGCGAATAGTCCATGCGGAAGCAAAATAGGCTAAGTCCAAAAAGCACCTAACCTGAAACATCTCGGTCTGACCCGAGTATAAAATACACGGGTCAGTCTAGATAACAAATTAGTTAGATAAACTGAACAATAATAAACCTTCAAGGTCATACAGTATAACAAATATCTCTAGAGGAGATAATGTAATCATCAACAAGAGATGAATCATATAGAACAAGCCTCATATCATCGGCAACTCAAATAAACAAAGGATATAAATATCCCGAAACAAGCCAAAAAGGCAAACAACAAATACCCATAAGGTATACAAGTTCCACGAGGAAATCGCTACTCTCCATGCGGCTCAAAAAGACCAACACGAAGGGCGATACCAAGGTAATATACATATCAATGAAATATCATAAAATTTGCTCGAGCTCAGTACTGTACAAACAAGGATCCATGAGCCCGAAGACTCCAAACCCAAGTATCACCCATGCGGCACATAAGGCCAACATCAGAGCGAAACTATATAGGGCAACAAACCCGAAGGCACACACCCGAAGGCAACACACCCGAAGGCAACATACCCGAAGGCAACAAACCTAGGGAGACAGTCCGAAGACACTATCCCAGAGGCAACAAACCGTAGTGGTGAAGGTCAAAGACCCAGTACTGGACACCACTAACTGGCGGAATGTGTCACAACTCTCGAAAAGGAATCCGAAAAGTTAACGTATGTCCCATAACCACTCGTTCGCACTAAACGGTTTACTATCCGTCAGTCACTTTCACACTCAAAGCAGTACAAATTTACCTCATATCATCGGTAAAATAAACCCGAAGGTCAAAACGATCAATTGAATAGGTTGGGGATTAATCGGAAGGATAAACGCACAGATTCATAGTCCGTGTTTTGCCCAACCATTTAATCATCCGTCCACTTCGCTCGAAGTGCGAAAGTGTGTGTTTTAAATAGAATTAATAATTTGGAAAAGGGAGCTTTTAATACGATTTGGAGAGATTATTTATAAAACCCGTGAATGAAGTCAAAAACAAGTCATCAAAGTCAATCGTGAATGATAATTTCAAACCAAGTCGACGAACATCGATAACCAATGAAATATCAACCAAGAATAGGCAAATAGGCAAAATAGGGGATTCCAGACGTCTGTAGGGTGCATTCAGACGTCTGGTTTCGTCTGTTGGAAAATCCCAGCAAAACAGACCAGACGTCTGATTTTGCGAACCAGACGTCTGAAACCATTCAGACGTCTGAAACTGAGGGTCAGACGTCTGAGAGTGGTTTCTGACTTTCTTTCAATTGCCGTATGTTTATATTTTTCACTCCAGGTACAAACCAGACGTCTGAGCTTGGTTTCCAGAAGTCTGGTCACCTGGTCTGGGCAACAATTTGCCTAGGCCAAAGTGGCCAAAATATATCGAAACCAATCGATCCAAATCCAATGCAATAGACATGAATAGAGGTTAGTAATTCATACCTAACCTCGACAAAAGCAATAGCTTAGATGTGAGTTCCAAAAACTCACCTTTTTACACAAAACAAAGAAGATGAAGGAGCTAAAACACAAGGAGAAGACCAACTAAACACCACTTCAACCCAACAAGCTTCAATCTAGAATCAAAGCAAGTATTTTCTAAGTTAGGGTTAGGAAATTACTGAAATTGAAGAGGAGAAGAGATGGAGAAGATGGAGATGAACTTACCAATGGATTCTCTTTGATTTTGGAGCAAGAAATCAAGTTGGAAGTTGAAACTAGGGCTTGCTAATTTCTATTTCTCTTTCCCTTCCACCATTTCAGTTTTTAAGCTTAAGTTTTTTTTTTTTAAGAAATGAATAAGTGAATGAGAGGAGTGGCTAAGCTAGGGTATTTAGATAAGCTAGTGGGCTGAACCCAAACCCAGAACCTAATAGAAAAAGGGTCAAAATTTCACAAACTCCAAACATATCAAAGATTATACTCAAAAAGATCGCAAACGCTATTTTGGAACCAATGGAGGTGGTTTCGAGTTCCAATTCGGCCATTTGCAGAAAGTAACATTTCGGACCTCAAAAATCCGAATAACGACGCTATATTTAAATTAAACATTTAAATATTAAATCGTTAAATAGGCGGGTTGTTACAGATCTCCCCTCCTTACAAAATTGCGTCCCCGCAATTCCTAGAGACGATATTTGTAACAACTACATACATACAACATACAAAAGAAAGAAATAAGCTTGAGATACAGAAATAGACTTACCATTACGAAACAAAGATAGAAAACCTGGATAAGATCGCTCAATAAACTCTCTGGTTTCCCAAGTACAGTCATTGGGATTAGTGGACCATTGAACTTTAACGAGCGGCACGTCCTTGTTCCGAAGGTGTCGCACCTCCGTGTCAAGCACGCGAATAGGTTGTTGTATAATAGATAAGTCCGGTGAGATCTCAAGCTCTTGCAAATCAGGAGAAGTAATAACAGAATCCGACTCCCGAAGACACTTCCGAAGTTGCGAGACGTGGAACATGTCATGAATGCCAGATAAATGAGCTGGAAGTGAAACTCTATAAGCCACAGGGCCAATACGTTCAGTAATAGAAAACGGTCCTATATAACAAGGAGCTAATTTCCCAGTCGTACTGAAACGCATAACCCCTTCCAAAGGAGAAACACGAATAAAAATAAGATCACCAATTGAGAACTCGAGGGGTTTCCTACGGTTGTCCGCGTAGGATTTCTGGCGACTCTGAGCCTCTTTCATTCTCAATCGAATAAGATCAATATTCTCGGAAGAATCACGAATAGAATTGGGACCAAGGATAAGCTTCTCCCCAGATTCCAACCAACAAGAAGGTGATCGGCATGGCCTTCCGTATAAGGCTTCGAAAGGAGCCATACCAATACTAGACTGAAAACTATTGTTGTAGGAGAATTCTACAAGAGGTAGGTGATCCTCCCAACTACCACCGAAATCAAAGATACAAATACGGTGAAGATCTTCCAAGATACGATTTACCCGTTCAGTCTGTCCGTCAGACTGCGGATGATAAGCTGTACCAAAATTAAGCTTTGTTCCCAAAGCTTGCTGAAGACTCTTCCAAAAATGACTCGTGAATAAAGGATCACAGTCACTCACAATAGAACTAGGAACACCATGAAGTCTCACGATTTCCTTGATATAAAACTTAGCCAAATGCGAAGCAATCCTATTAGACTTAATAGGGACGAAATGAGCAGACTTAGAAAGGCGATCAACAATAACCCAAATGCTAGAATGGCCAGATCTCGAGCGAGGTAGGCCGTCAATGAAATCCATATAAATTTGATCCCATTTCCACAATAGAATCTCAAGAGGCTGAAGAAGACCAGAAGGACGCTGATGTTCGGCCTTCATACGTTGACAAGTCATGCAATTACTCACATAACTCGCCACATCGCGCTTCATACCTTCCCAATAGAAAAGGCGACGCATATCAGCATACATCTTGCTACTACCGGGATGAATGGTATACCTAGAACGATGGCAATCATCAAGAATATCATGCCTAAGTACAGAATCAGAAGGCACAACAAGACGGTTCTTCTTACGAAGACACCCATGAGAATCAATGCTGAAATCCCGCAATGCCTCATCACAAGATCTAGACTCACAAAGTTGAATAAGATGCAACAAATTAAGATCACACCGCTGAGCATCGGCAATACGATCCAACAAAGAGGGCCGTGCATCTAAACTGAATAGTGCAATCGAAGAATCAAAAGATAAATCATGATCACGAATTTCACAAAAAGATAGAGTCTCAAGAATATCCCATTCGGCTAGCATCATAGGAACAACAGCCGAATGTTTGCGACTAAGCGCATCTGCAACACGATTACCCTTACCAGGGGTATATTGGATATCAAAATCATAGGAGGCAAGAAACTCGAGCCAACGCTGTTGTCTCATATCGAGTTCCTTTTGAGTGAACAAATACTTCAAAGATTTATGATCGGTATAGAGAATGAAGCGCTCGCCTAATAAATAGTGTCGCCAAATCTTCAAGGTAAAGACAATGGCGGCTAACTCAAGATCATGAGTGGCATAGCGAACTTCATTCGGACGCAGTTGCCTAGAAGCATAAGCAACCACCCGATCTCTCTGCATAAGCACAGCACCGAGACCACTACCACAAGCATCGGTGTAGACAACAAGATCATGATTCCCTTCGGGAACCACAAGGATAGGAGCATTAGTGAGAAGTTCTTTCAATGTCTGAAAGGAAGCTTCACACTTGTCGGACCAAATAAAACGAATGCCTTTTCGGGTAAGGCTTGTGAGAGGAAGCACAACACGGGGAAAATCCTTGATGAACCGACGGTAATAACCCGCCAATCCAAGGAAACTACGAATCTCATGAACATTTTCAGGCCTCTTCCAATTCTGGATGGCTTCGATCTTTGAGGGATCGACAGAAATGCCATCGGAAGATACAACATGGCCTAAGAACTTAACCTTATTCTCCCAAAAGTGGCACTTGGAGAATTTGGCTTTAAGTTGATGGTGACGGAGAGTACTCAAGACAATTCTCAAGTGATTAGCATGCTCGGCTTCAGACTTAGAATAAATTAGGATATCATTAATGAAGATAAGGACGAACTTATCGAGATATTCCCGGAATACTCGATTCATGAGATCCACAAAGAAAGCAGGAGCGTTCGTCAAACCGAACGGCATAACGAGCCACTAAATAGAACCATATCGAGTGCGGAAAGCGGTAAGAGGTACGCTATCCTCCGCACGTAATTGATGAAATCCCGTGGCAAGGTCAAGCTGAGAAAAGACCTTAGCACCACTCAATAGATCGAACATATCATCGATCCTAGGCAATGGATACCTATTTCTAATGGTTAACTCGTTAAGCTTGCGATAATCAATGCAAAGCCTAAGAGTTCCATCAGATTTCTTCACAAAGACGACCGCAGATCCCCACGGAGAAAAACTAGATTAAATCAATTGCTTGGATTCAAGCTCTAAAAGTTGCTTCTTGAGTTCCTCATTTTCCTTTGTAGACATCCTCGTGGGAGGACGACTAACTGGCTGCGCGCCTGGAATGAGATCAACGTGGAACTCAATTGCCCGCTTGGGTGGCAAACCCGATACAGGCTCAAAAACATCAGAAAAGTCACAAGCAACATGAATACGAGATATATCGTCATCATCTCGCGAGTCAAGATAATATAAAACCATCTCGAAATTATCCACATCCCGAAGAACAGGAGATAACTGAGAAGGAGAATCTGGATGACAAAGATATAAAATTCTCTCGGAACAAATAATCCTGGCATCGTACCTCACTAGCCAGTCCATACCAAAAATCATATCAAAACCCAAATGAGAAACAACGTGCAAATTCGCACGGAAAGAAAAACCACATAAAACAATCTCAATATCATCACAAAGCAAGCTAAGGGTCGCGGATCCCCCAATAGGATTCGCAATCCTTAAAGAAGTAACCATACAAGAAACATCCAAAGATAAATCATCTACAAGCTTCTTCGATACGAAAGAATGTGAAGCACCCGTATCGAAAAGAACTCATATACAATGATCATGAAATAGAATTGAACCCTCCAAAATAGATGGAGACATACCTTTGGATTGAGATGAACCTCCGGAAGCATTAGCCACATTGAGCTTGCCAGATTTTGCATTAGCAGGAGCATTAGGACAAGCTGAAACATGATGACTTTCCTTCTTGCAATAGCGACAGAAGAGAGGCTTTGGACAAGCTCGAATTATGTGGTCCGGAGAACCACAATTCAAACACTTTCGAACGAAAGGTGTTCCGGAAGACTGAGGCTGAGAGCTAGGACCACCGGTCTTATTTTTCTTAGAAGGAAAAGGCTTCTTCTGAATTGGAAACGGCCTCTTGTTGGGGTTCTTGGAAACCTCAACATTCTCACCACTATCACACTCCTTCTCGACAGCTTCGAGATGAAGTGCCGAATCTACCAATTCCTCAAAAGAAAGTTTAAGCTGGAGCAACAAGGACTTCTTAAGATATTTCTTAAGACCAGAAACAAACCTCAAATTCTTCTTGTAAGAAGTGATAATGAATTCAAGACCATATTTAGATAAGGCCTCAAAAGATGCAACATACTCAGAAACAGAAGATTTCCCTTGCTTCAACTCAAGGAAGCGACGGGTCAACAAAACTTTTTCAGATTCAGGAACGAACTTGAGTTCAAATCGCTCCCGAAACCGAGTCCAAGAAAGGGTAGACTCATCAATCTCGGCTACAAGAAGCTCATACCAATCAAGGGCACGCTCTTGCAATAAGCTAGAAGTCACAAGAACTTGATCATGGTCAGAAAGATCCATGTGAGAAAAGAAACATTCACATGTGCGAAACCAAGCTTGGACTTCAAGAACAGACTCGGAACCCTTAAACGGTTTTCCTCCAAGATGAGCAAAATCACTGCACTAACGTGCAAAGGCAGACTTGCGAGGTGGAGACACTCGAGGAGGAACGAGAGGCTGAGTGCTCCTAAACAACTCCATAAACTGGTCGGCAGACATATAAATGCCATCCGGATGTGAGCCACTAGATTGCCTAGCATTCGAACGTCGACCTCTGCCTCTTCCAGACATAAGCTGAAAGTCAAGATAAGGAAAGGATTATTCATAAGGTAGATAGTTCAATATGGAATACTACGGAATTTAAATGCATTCCTAGGCATATTCCCAAATCCTATCTAACCTTGATGGAATAAAGAGACACGATGATTCAAGGATCTGTATCACTCATACACTTTGATGTATCGTAATATGTGCTCTATTCTGTGTTTATCATATTTTGTTCTGAACACAGCTTTGATACCACGCTGTGACGTCCCACTCCGAGAGCCTCGTTAACAAAGAGTATTACCTAGATAATACTGTCGGCTAACGCGGACAATAGAGTATAATGGAAGCGACCATGTGTAATCTTACCTTAACTATTCACTAAATACGTCGAAAAGTAGAATCACTACCAATTCGACCTATTCAATAAATATTTAAAGCAAAACTACAATGGCTAGAGGATCTATCAGAACAGAATATAACAACTCAAATGCAATATACATCACAGAACAGTAAACCATCATATACACACATATACTGATACCAAGCAGAGTATACAAAATAATACATGTCAAGTGGTATAGCAAACCACAATATACAGACGAGTCAATAGAATACATATCAGAGTTACAACAGATAAGGACTACAAAAGACGCTATAAAAAAATGAAGCTAGCGAATAGTCCATGCGGAAGCAAAATAGGCTAAGTCCAAAAAGCACCTAACCTGAAACATCTCGGTCTGACCCGAGTATAAAATACACGGGTCAGTCTAGATAACAAATCAGTTAGATAAACTGAACAATAATAAACCTTCAAGGTCATATAGTATAACAAATATCTCTAGAGGAGATAATGCAATCATCAACAAGAGATGAATCATATAGAACAAGCCTCATATCATCGGCAACTCAAATAAACAAAGGATATAAATATCCTGAAACAAGCCAAAAAGGCAAATAACAAATACCCATAAGGTATACAAGTTCCACGAGGAAATCGCTACTCTCCATGCGGCTCAAAAAGACCAACACGAAGAGCGATACCAAGGGAATATACATATCAATGAAATATCATAAAATTTGCTCGAGCTCAGTATTGTACAAACAAGGATCCATGAGCCCGAAGACTCCAAACCCAAGTATCACCCATGCGGCACATAAGGCCAACATCAGAGCGAAACTATATAGGGCAACAAACCCGAAGGCACACACCCGAAGGCAACATACCCGAAGGCAACATACCCGAAGGCAACAAACCTAGGGAGACAGTCCGAAGACACTATCCCAGAGGCAACAAACCGTAGTGGTGAAGGTCAAAGACCCAGTACTGGACACCACTAACTGGCGGAATGTGTCGCAACTCTCGAAAAGGAATCCGAAAAGTGTTAACGTATGTCCCATAACCACTCGTTCACACTAAACGGTTTACTATCCGTCAGTCACTTTCACACTCAAAGCAGTACAAATTTACCTCATATCATCGGTAAACTAAATCTGAAGGTCAAAACGATCAATTGAATAGGTTGGGGATTAATCGGAAGGATAAACGCACAGATTCATAGTCCGTGTTTTGCCCAACCATTTAATCATCCTTCCACTTCGCTCGAAGTGCGAAAGTGTGTGTTTTAAATAGAATTAATAATTTGGAAAAGGGAGCTTTTAATACGATTTGGAGAGATTATTTATAAAACCCGTGAATGAAGTAAAAAACAAGTCATCAAAGTCAATCGTGAATGATAATCACAAACCAAGTCGACAAACATCGATAACCAATGAAATATCAACCAAGAATAGGCAAATAGGCAAAACAGGGGATTCCAGACGTCTATAGGGTGCATTCAGACGTCTGGTTTCGTCTGTTGGAAAATCCCAGCAAAACAGACCAGACGTCTGATTTTGCGAACCAGACGTCTGAAACCATTCAGACGCCTGAAACTGAGGGTCAGACGTCTGAGAGTGGTTTCTGACTTTCTTTCAACTGCCGTATGTTTATATTTTTCACTCCAGGTACAAACCAAACGTCTGAGCTTGGTTTCCAGACGTCTGGTCACCTGGTCTGGGCAACAATTTGCCTAGGCCAAAGTGGCCAAAATATATTGAAACCAATCGATCCAAATCCAATGCAATAGACATGAATAGAGGTTAGTAATTCATACCTAACCTCGACAAAAGCAATAGCTTAGATATGAGTTCCAAAAACTCATCTTTTTACACAAAACAAAGAAGATGAAGGAGCTAAAACACAAGGAGAAGACCAACTAAACACCACTTCAACCCAACAAGCTTCAATCTAGAATCAAAGCAAGTATTTCCTAAGTTAGGGTTAGGAAATTACTGAAATTGAAGAGGAGAAGAGATGGAGAAGATGGAGATGAACTTACCAATGGATTCTCTTTGATTTTGGAGCAAGAAATCAAGTTGGAAGTTGAAACTAGGGCTTGCTAATTTCTATTTCTCTTTCCCTTCCACCATTTCAGTTTTTAAGCCTAAGTTTTTTTTTTTAAGAAATGAATAAGTGAATGAGAGGAGTGGCTAAGCTAGGATATTTAGATAAGCTAGTGGGCTGAACCCAAACCCAAAACCCAATAGAAAAAGGGTCAAAATTTCACAAACTCCAAACATATCAAAGATTATACTCAAAAAGATCGCAAACGCCATTTTGGAACCAATGGAGGTAGTTTCGAGTTCTAATTCGGCCATTTGCAGAAAGTAACATTTCGGACCTCAAAAATCCGAATAACGACGCTATATTTAAATTAAACATTTAAATATAAAATCGTTAAATAGGCGGGTTGTTACAGGTTGGTGGCAACAATTATTATAAAGTAATCGTTTATTTAGTCCATTAAATCTAGTTTGTAATCAATTGCAATGAATCTCAATTCAAGGTTATATTTGTATAAATTAAGGAAATAATTGGAAATAATGCTAATTCTATTTATAATATGACAATTGGCCGATTTAAAGAATAGAAAGCAAGGTTTACTAATTTAATTGAAGTGTAAAATTCAATAATTGAATTAATTGCAAATAAATGAAATTTAACATTTAATTATTACGTTAATAGAAATTTAGATGAAATATGAGAATATTAAGGTAATAGATTTTGAATCCAATGTTAATTTCATCAGTTTGATAATAATGAAATGAATAGTAGAATGAAAAGTAAATTACATAGAATTATTGGAAATAAAATTTATGATTTTGAATTAAATGAAATTGAGGTTAGTACTGAAATTGATAAATTAATCAACTATATATTGACAGTTAAATTTTATTAGATCATTGTAAGTGATTAAGAAATTTAAAATGATAAGAATTGTCAATTATAGGATTGAAATTGAAATTTTTTATTTAATTAATTTATTATTAATTTATTTAATTAGTGTAAAAATAGTCATTTTGGCCACTGACTCGGATTTCGATGAAACCAGTTTTATCGGATCCGTAACGGTGAATTATTGTAGGATTTCAAGTTTCGTAGCGATCGGACTTGTCATTTGATCGAATGGACTCGAAACGCCTTGAAATCAATGAAATTGAAATTAATTGAAATCAATTTGAAATAAATTGATTTTAGCATAACTTCTTCATACGATGGAATTTTGACGTGAAACCTATTCCATTGCATTTAAAATGTTCAAAAATATCTATTTTGATATATGGGTTGATCCAATTTCGTCCCGGAGTCAGAACGGGCTTTTCGGGCCATTTTATCGTTGAACGCGTATATCCAATCGATCTGATCCATTCTAATTTCAGCTTGCCTATTTATCATTGCTATAAACCCTAGCCTACCCCTATTTCTCATTTGTCTATACGTACAATTCCTCTCCTCCCTCCTCCCCAATGGCAGATAATAAAATTACAGATCCAATTGAAATTCCAAATCAAATCCAAAGCCAAAATTTAAAACTCCACAAACAATATCAAATTATATATCGTCGGAAAGTTCTCGAAGAGTGCATCACAATTCTGTGATCCATTTTCCAATTCGATGCACTGTTTAGGCAGAAATCGCAGAACCATTTTCGGTCGTTCATCGCGCGTCCATGAACATCGACGGATCGACGAACCATTTCTGGCTTTTGTAGAGAGGACGATGAGGAGTTCATCGGTATGCTTCATTTTGCGATTTGACGATTAGATGTGGAAAATTTTTCGATTAGGGTTTAAGAAAATTCGACGGCGGCTGCGTGTTTGGGCGTCGTGTGGGGTCGCGATTGCCGGAGGTTAGGCGTAGGAGGTAGCCGATTCGTTCTGGTGGTAGTTCTTGGCCGCGTGTGGCCGTGGAACCTGCGAGATGCCGTCGATCTGGAGGCCTTTTTTTGCCTGGTACAAGAGCTCTTCGCGTGCGTGCCAGGGATGTAGAAGGAGATGAGGTGTATGCATGTTTTATTTGTTTTATTTGTTTATTTTGAATTTAATTTTGAATCTTCTAATACACATAACTATTGCATACGAGGTCCTTTCACGCGCGGTTTTCTCCGCTAGGTTCGTATTAAAATTCCAGACATTTTGGCCCTTGTTTGGACGAATTCTGAGACTGTTCTTGGGTTTAAATTGGATTTAAATTCAAAAGATGAGTGTTTTAACCCACTCACAACTTCTAAAATTTCTTATGTTGGTTAAATTTAATTTATGTTGTGATTATGAATTTATTTATGACTGTTTTGTATATTTTTAATCATCATCTCAGTTAATTGCATTTATTTAAATTAAATCGTTATTTAATTTATTATTGAATATAACTGGAAGTTAATTACCTGTTATATATTATCAGTTATATATTGATATTGATTGATTATTTTGGATGATGATTGTTATGGATGTATGATTTATGATGGATGAATGTATGTTTTCTTTATATCATCATAATCTGTAAGTTCTTTATTGATTTGTCACTTTGATTCGGGATTGCGTTTTGAAATGACATACAACCGTATTTTTATTTTAAATTACGGATTGAAATGATAAATATCTGTATCACTTGACCATAGGCTAGAAAATTTTATATACGGACGCCGCGGTATATATATATATATATATATATATATATATATATATATATATTTTTGAAATGATTTCTATGGTTTTGTAAAGAAATATATGGTTTTATGAGATATTGATTTGGACATTTTATAAATGTTATTTTATATATATAGTAAAATTCTTGGGTTGAAGCTATGAATGAAATTGTTTAAAGTATAAAATAAGTCCAATAAAGTTTGATTTTATTAAAATATAATATGGATAAGTATTTAAATTATATTTTAATATAGAGTTATATTGATTTTTATAAATCAAGGTTGAGAAGATAGTTTTGAAATTGATTTGAGATTTTATTTAATTAAGAGTTATATTTAATAAGAATCCATTTGGAACTTATTGAAACTGGGATTTTAAAAGAATATGGTTTTATAACTTAATTCGGGTTTAAGGTGATTTAAGTGAATGAATCAAGTCTAAATAAGTTGAGGTATATTCAGTTATTGAAATTTGAAGTTTTATTTAAAGGATATTGGATTTATTTAGCAAATATTTCAAATTTAAATAATAGTAAAAGTGATTTTGGTATATAATTATAAAATTTTGTTTATGAAATATTGAATATTGGAGCTTTGAAACATATTGAATTTGAAATGGTTTATTTGGGGATATAAACCTGTATTTGGAATTGATTTGTGAAATTGAAGTAGCTATTTTATTATATAAAGTAATTTAATATTTAAGCCATTTAAGCGGTGTGTTATGTTTCAAAGTTATGAAATTCAGAGTTTTATGTTTTGAAAGTTTATTTCTAGTGTTTGGTTTCAAAATATTATAATTTTGAAAGTGTTATGCTTTTAGAAAAGGATATATTTGAAAAATGATATTATATTGATTGGGTTTTTAAAACAGAAATGATATCGTATTTATATGGTTTTGAAAGGGATGTTATTTTCTGGTTTTGAAGTATAATTATTTTAAATTGACCGTGGTGTTATGATAACGTTTGGTTGTTAAAGAGACGGGATCGAAAGTTGTCATACTCTCTGCCAACTCTGAAAACCACTTTAACATCCGTGTACACGGTGGAGATTCTAGAATAAAGTAGGATGGCGGCGGCGTTTCCTTTGAGGTAAATACATGGACCCGACTCCCATGAGTTGGCATAAGGTGGCTAAAACAGAAGCAATTGACGGGCTAATGAGGTCATTCCTCTGATCGGACACACCCATTCGATGTTATATTCTGACTTGGAGATTTATTTGGTGGCCACTTTTGATTCTTTTTATTAGGGGGTGTGGCTCGAGTTGGGCGGTAGTAGCTGCTACGCGTTACCACCGGCCCGGAAGGGTAACTGGTATATCTACTCTGGCATTGCCTAGTTGTGCCGTGTCACTTACTATAGCGCGCCTTGTACGAGTTTGTTTTTCTCCCGTAGCCCGTGGAGTATTTAGAGTAGGCTCCCGATCTGGAGATGCGCTGATACTGGATGGACTACTAGGACTATTATTTTGTTAAGGGGAATATTGGATCACTCCTTAATGCTATTTAAAAGTAAGTTTATTTTACTATAGATATTATTATAATAGCGAAATATTACTATATAGCAAATAGTTTAACGGACCCTTAGGAGATGTGAATCCCGAGCATCTCTTAAGTTACTGCACTCATATTTATTTCTGTTGATTTAACTCACATAAAATATTTTAGTTCTGACTCGAGTGTGTTGTTTTTTCAATTCGCTCGGGTCAGCCTGAGCATCTCAGGATTTGAAGACCTTATTTCTGGAGGATGAAGACGAAGATTGTAGTACTATTATTATTATATTATTCCACTACATCACATTTGTTCCGCTGCATTGTTATTTATTATTCTCTGGTATGTGCAACTCTGATATGTATTGTATAAGTAAAATCGAATATTTTGTAAAAACAGCTTCATGAACTGTATATTTGATTATTATATTTTATCGTTCTACTGCAAGATTCTGTTTTGTTCTTTTTCTTTCTCTACTTTTTCTTATTTACCTCATAACAATCCGTCCTTCTGTATGGTTTAAGTCTGACATGTGTGGTTTATCGTCGATTTAAAGCGTACAAAAAGGCGGGACGTTACATCTGGTATCAGAGCTTTGGTTTAGCGATAAACCTTAGTTTGTGGGGTCGGACTCTTTATTAATAGGTTAGTAATACCCTATAATGAGTCGCTGAGTGTACATATATGAGAGAGCGTATTTTTTAGTGTTATAAAAAGGTTTTAATATTGTGTTAATCTGTTCCGTTTGTATTTATAAATTCTAGTTGGTGCATGGGACGCTATGACATCAATAGGGATTTCTTAACACTTAATAGGACAGACCGACACAATATCTGTTTTGAATATTGGCGAATGAAATAATTTTGCCTATTATATTTTCTGTATATAAAATAAAAAAATTATAAAGATATTTTTGGTTGTAATATATTGGTTGCTAGGTAATGAAATTTACAAATAATAGTTGAAATGAGATTGAAAATAAAATAAATAAAAATTGGGAATTTTAGAACTTAAGTTCCGGGGTTTTGAAACTTTCTTTCGAATGATTTTGGAATATAATGATAATATTATTGGAAGTGTGTTTTGATATAAATATTTTAATATAATTTGAAAGAATTGTTTAAAGAAATTTTGGAAGGAAATAAGTTATGTACCCCCCTCTCTGTCGCTGGAAAATAATTTCGGTGATGAGTGCACGCATCATCGACATTCATTTTCAGGTTTTGAAGTGGGAAGGCCACTGTAGTAGTTTTACTACGAATTTATTTTGATAACCGAATATAAATTTTTGATTGTTTTAAATATAATTGGATATATAAATACGTTTATCTATTATATTAAAATGATTTGAGTTTTAACCCGGTATTTAGTTCTTAAGTTTCCATTAATTAATAATTTCAATTATTGTAGTGAATTGGAACGCAGGTAATTAATAATTGAAACCTCTAAAGGACATAAGAGATTTAATGCTAAGTTATAAATTAAATAAAAAGAAAATTTAAATTTGTAACATATAAAACAAAGGATATTATTATTGAACATTTAATTAATTAAAAGAAATGAGAAAAACTTGTATAACTTTCAGTTACATTCTTAAAGGCATATATATAACTTACCAAAAGATGAAAAAGTTGAAATGTTAAAAAAAATGTAATAGGACATTATGCAAGTAAAACTTAGGGTAATGAAAGTATTCAATGAAGTCCTTAATAAATAAGAATTGATGATATATTGTGATAACTTAAGTTATAATTGAAATTTTACTAACTAAATATAATTAAAGGTAAGTATTATAAATAGATGATTATAAACTTAAGTAAATAAAATGGAAATGCTAAGAAATTGAATAGGACATGAATACTACTAATTAAATATAATAGAAGGCAGGTATTGTAAGTAAGAAATTTTAAACTTAAGTAAATAAGTTGAAGTTATTTCTAAATAAAATTGGAAGACATAAATGTAAATAAAAAGATAAATCATTATATGAATGGAAAAGAAATCAAACGACGAATATTATGAAATGAAAATAAAAGAATGAACTTGATCTATTGTTTGAAATTGTTGTGTGTTTGGTTTATGGTTGTTTGGGAAAGGATACTCTAAAATTGTTTGGATAAATAAATAATCTATTTAGTTTCATCTAAGACTGTTGAGTAAATGATGCAATAAGTAGTTTATTTTCCATTCTGTGCAATTTAAAGTTGAACCCGAACAACTATTTGTTTTGTTTGATATGAAAGAATGATTGATTTGTGTTGATTCTATGTGATGGTTGTATGCCTTGTTGCAATTGATGGTCGTTGTATTGATTTGTTTGTTTGTGATTGAAACAACTTTAAACATTTCATTTTATATAATTGTTAACCCTTTTTGGATTATATAAGTGAAATACAGGTTGTGGAAGCAATTGCTACTGCTTTTGATTTCATAATTAAGCGTTATTTTCCCGACAAATTGGTACGTTTTCGGATTACGGTTTTATGGCTTTATTATATTATTTTTTCCGTTGTTGGGATATATTATTTTAAAATATATGTTATGTATTGTTATATTTGATATTATATTTTCTCCTGGGCCTCTTCGTACAAAGGAGACTCTATCGAAATTTTCCGCAAATTTTGGACTTAGAAAATTTTAAAATGTTTTCCTAACTTTATACATTTAAATATAAAAAGATTTAATTGTTTATAAATCTATATATTTTATTTAAATTATCCAATTTTGTAAACTAATTGTTATGAGTATAATATTTTGAATAGAGTATATTGATTTATAAGTTCCTCTTTTCCCTTCTTTTCCTTTTCGGGGACGAAGAGTTTTGAGTGGGGGAGAGTGTAACGACCCATAAATTTTAATAAATAAATTGGTTAATTTAATTAGATCTTTGTAATTAAATTTAAAAAGAAATAAAAATTTTATGATTTATATTGAAATAAATGTTCAAAATGAAGTGTAGCAATTGTAATTAAAATTTATTTTTGACCATTGAAGTGAAATCCCAATAAAGAAATAGTGTTAATGGATGCACTTGGATATAAAATTTAAAATAAGTAAGTAAAGGTAAGCATTTAATTAACCAATGCAATAATATATTGATTAATGGTAACTAAATGCAAATTAAGGTAATAATGTTAATGCAAGGTAAGCAATGCTAATTAAAGTTAATAATAAATGAATGGAAGGAAATTCCAATTAATGAAAATAAATTTAAATGTTATAATAAAAAAATAAAACGTAACAATGCCAATTAAAGTTGATCCTTAACGATTTCAATGAAATTCCAATTTACTAAATATAATTCCAAGGTCATACTTGACTATGAATTGAATATAAGGAAACAAGAGTAGGTATTGAACAAATTGATGAATTAGTATAAAATTAATGACAGTTGGATAAGAACAGTGTTATGTAATCAATTTTGTTATTTAATATTGGAAGGAATAAAAATTTGCAATCCGTTAATGAACTTATAGTGAGAATGAATTGTAAGAATGTTAATGTAAGCTAATAAATAATTAATTCAATATAAACCCAATTGATTGAAACAACTATTTGGGTTATAATTGATTGTAAATAGGAATATTTGGTAATAAATCAATATAAGAAAAATAAATGTAAATATTGAATTAATCAATGAATTAATAATGAATAAGTAGGGATTGAATAAAATCAACATTCTGTATGTAATTGTTTGAAAATGATAACTTATATAAATATGATTAAGGGTTAGTGGCAACAATTATTATAAAGTAATCGTTTATTTAGTCCATTAAATCTAGTTTGTAATCAATTGCAATGAATCTCAATTCAAGGTTATATTTGTATAAATTAAAGAAATAATTGAAAATAATGCTAATTCTATTTATAATATGACTATTGTTTGATTTAAAGAATAGAAAGCAAGATTTGCAAATTTAATTGAAGTGTAAAATTCAATAATTGAATTAATTGCAAATAAATGAAATTTAACATTTAATTATTACGTTAATAGAAATTTGGATGAACTCTAAGAATATTAAGGTAATAGATTTTGAATCCAATGTTAATTTCATCCGTTTGATAATAATGAAATGAATAATAGAATGAAAAGTAAATTAGATAGAATTATTGGAAATAAAATTTATAATTTTGAATTAAATGAAATTGAGGTTAGTACTGAAATTGATGAATTAATCAACTATAAATCGACATTTAAATTTGTTTTGATCATTGTAAGTGATTAAAAAATTTAAAATGATATGAATTGTCAATTATAGGATTGAAAATGAAAATTTTGATTTAATTAATTTATTATTAATTTATTTAATTAGTGTAAAAATAGCCATTTTGGCCACTGACTCGAATTTCGACGAAACCAGTTTCATCGGATCCGTAACGGTGAATTATTGTAGGATTTCAAGTTTTGTAGCGATCGGACTTGTCGTTTGATCGTACGGACTTGAAACGCCTTGAAATCAATGAAATTGAAATCAATTGAAATCAATTTGAAATAAATTGATTTTAGCATAACTTCTTCATGCGATGGAATTTGGATGTGAAACTTGTTCCATTGTGTTTAAAATATTTAAAAACATCTATTTTGATATATGGTTTGACCCAGTTTCGTTCCGGAGTCAGAACGGGCTTTTCGGGCCATTTTATCGTTGAACGTGTATATCCAATCGATGCGAACCATTCTAATTTCAGCTTGCCTATTTATACCTTGTTATAAACCTTGGCCTACCTCTATTTTTCATTTGTCTGTGCGTATAATTCCTCTCCCCCCTCCTCCCCATGTCAGACAATAAAATTCCAGATCCAATTGAAATTCCATATCAAATCCAAAGCCAAAATTACAAACTCCAAAAACAATATCAAATTATATATCATCGGAAAGCTTTCAAAGAGCGCATCTCAATTCTGAGATCCGTTTTCCAATTCGATGCACTGTTCATCCAGAAATCGCAGAACCATTTTCGACCGTTCATCGCGCGTCGATGAATATCGACGGATCGACGAACCATTTCTGGGTTTTGTTGAGTGGACGATGGGGTGTTCATTGGTATGCTTCATTACGCGATTTGACGGTCGGATTTGGAGAATTTTTTATTAGGGTTTAAGAAAATTTGAAAGCGGCTATGTGTTTGGGTGTCGTGTGAGGTCGCGATTGCCGGAGGGTAGGTGTAGGTGGTAGCCGATTCGTTTTGGTGGTGGTGCTTGGCCGCGTGTGGCCGTGGAACGTGCGAGACGTCGTCGATCTTGAGGCGTTTTTTTTGCCTGGTACGAGAGCTCTTCGTGTGCATGCCAGGGATGTAGAAGTAGATGACGTGTATGTATGTTTTGTTTGTTTTATTTGTTTATTTTAAATTTAACTTTGAATCTTCTAATACACATAGTTATTGCATACGAGGTCCGTTTCATGAGCGGTTTTCTCTGCTAGGTTCATATTGGAATTCCGGACATTTTGGCGCTGGTTTGGACTGATTTTGAGACTGTTCAAATTTTGGGTTTAAATTGGATTTAAATTCAATTTAAATTTAAAAGGTGAGTATTTTAACTCACTCACAACTTCTAAAATTTCTTATATTCGTTAAATTTAATTTATGTTGTGATTAGGAATTTATTTATGACTGTTTCATATACTTTTAATCATCATCTCAGTTAATTGGATTTATTTAAATTAAATCGTTGTTTAATTTATTATTGAATATAACTGGCAGTTAACTACCTGTTATATATTATCAGTTATATATTGATATTGATTGATTGTTTTGGATGATGATTGTGATGGATGTATGATTTATGATGGATGAATGGATGTTTTATTTATATCATCATAATCTGAAAGTTCTTTATTGATTTGTCATTTTGATTCGGGACTGCGGTTTGAAATGATATACAACCGTATTTTTATTTTAAATTACGGATTGAAATGATAAATATCCGTATCACTTGACCATAGGCTAGAAAATTTTATATACAGACACCGCGGGGTGTGTGTGTGTGTGTGTGTGTGTGTGTGTATTTGAAATGATTTCTATGGTTTTGTAAAGAAAGATATGGTTTTATGAGATATTGATTTGGATATTTTATAAATATTTTATATATATAGTAAAATTCTTGGGTTTAAGCTATGAATGAAATTGTTTAAAGTATAAAATAAGTCCAATAATAAAGTTTGATTTTATTAAAATATAATATGGATAAGTATTTACTTAAATTATATTTTAATATAGAGTTATATTGATTTTTGTAAATCAAGGTTGAGAAGATAGTTTTGAAATTGATTTGAGATTTTATTTAATTAAGAGTTATATTTAATAAGATCCATTTGGAACTTATTGAAACTGGGATTTTAAAAGAATATGGTTTTATAACTTAATTCGGGTTTAAGGTGTATCAAGTCTAAATAAATTGAGGAATATTCAGTTATTGAAATTTGAAGTTTTATTTAAAGGATATTGGATTTATTTAGCAAATATTTCAAATTTAAATAATAGTAAAAGTGATTTTGGTATATAATTATAAAATTTTGTTTTTGAAATATTGAATATTGGAGCTTTGAAACATATTGAATTTGAAATGGTTTATTTGGGAATATAAATCTGTATCTGGAATTGATTTGTGAAATTGAAGTAGCTATTTTATTATATAAAGTAATTTAATATTTAAGCCATTTAAGCGGTGTAGTAATGTTTTGAAGTTATGAAATTTAGAGTTTCATGTTTTGAAAGTTTATATTTCAAGCGTTTGGTTTCAAAATATTATAACTTTGAAAGTGTTATGGTTTTAGAAAAGGATATATTTGAAAAGTGATATTATATTGATTGGGTTTTTAAAACAGAAATGATAACGTTTTTATATGGTTTTGAAAGGGATATTATATTCTGGTTTTAAAGTATAATTATTTTAAATTGACCGCAGTGTTATAATAACGTTTGGTTGTTAAAGAGACCGAGATCGGAAGTTGTCATACTCTCTGCCACCCCGAAAACCACTTTAACAACCTTGTACACCGTGGAGATTCCAGAATGAAGTAGGATGGTGGCGGCGTTTCCTTTGAGGTAAATATGTGGACCCGACTCCTGTGAGTTGGCATAAGTTGGCTAAAACAGGAGCAATTGATGGGCTAATGAGGTCATTCCTCTGATCGGACATACTCCTTCGCTATTATATTCTGACTTGGAGATTTATTTGGTGGCCACTTTTGATTCTTTTATTTGAGGGTGTGGCTCAAGGTGGGCGGTAGTAGCTACTGCGCGTTACCACCGGCCCGGAAGTGTAATTGGTATATCTACCCTGGCATTGCCTAGTTGTGCCGTGGCACCTACCATAGCGCACCTTGTACGAGTTTGTTTTTCTCCCGTAGGCCGTGGAGTATTTAGGGTAGTCTCCCGATCTGGAGATGCACTGATACTGGATGGACTACTGGGACTATTATTGTATTAAGGGGAATACTGGGTCACCCCTTAACGCTATTTAAAAGTAAGTTTATTTTACTATAGACAGTATTATAATAGCGAAATATTACTACATAGTAAATAGTTTATCAGACATTTAGGAGACGTGAATCCCGAGCATCTCTTTAGTTACTGCGCTCATATTTATTTCTGTTGATTTAACTCACATAACATATTTTAGTTCTGGCTCGAGTGTTTTGTTTTTTCAATTCGCTCGGGTCAGCCTAAGCATTTCAGGATTTGAAGACCTTATTTCTGAAGGATGAAGACGAAGACTGTAGTACTATTATTATTATATTATTCCACTACATCACATTTGTTCCGCTGCATTGTTATTTATTATTCTCTAGTATGTGCAACTCTGATATGTATTGAATAAGTAAAATCGAATATTTTGTAAAAACAGATTCATGAACTGTATATTTGATTATTATATTTTATCGTTCCGCTGCAAGATTTTGTTTTGTTCTTTTTCTTTCTCTGCCTTTTCTTATTTACCCCATAATAATCCGTCCTTCTGTATGATTTAAGTCTGACATGTGTGGTTTATCGTCGATTTAAAGCGTACAAAAAGATGGGACGTTACATTGCTGGACATAGCAGTAACGGTCGGAGCAGCGACATTCGGGTGTGCAGGTGCATGGTTATCGGTGTGTCTCCATGTCCTATGTCTTGAAGGAAGAGAAAGGTGAGGGAAGGAAGAAGATTAAGTTAGTGTTGGTTTTGGAATTAGCTCGGTGGGACTTAGGGGTGATATCGGGTTTGCATGCAAGCAGGAGAGGGAGAGAGGGAAATATTGAGCACGAGGTTGACCCAGGATAGTTTGGTTTAGGGCTTGGGTTATAACAGTAGTTATATCAGGTTTTTAAGCCTTAGATAAATGCAAGTTTAATGAGATTGTAAAACAAACATTCTAGAGTAAAGTATGAACAAGATATCAAAACAAAATAGGTCAGATGATTTTAGAATTTTATTTGTTTTATTTGGAAAATTCTATATTAAGTTAATTTAATGAATTAAAACCTAAGTATTTCCAATAAATTAGTAATGAAATTTAGTGAGTGCTTAATTGGTGTAATAAACTTAAATCAGTTAATCACTCGGGATAGTAATTACTTAATTAATTAAGAGTTAATTGGTCTAAGAAATTTAAGGTCAAATAATGTAGGAATAGTAAATTAACTAGAAGTAATTAGAGGTTAATTACTTAAAATAAATAATTTATAAGGGATTATTCCAAGAAAATTACTTAATGGAAGTAATTAAGGATTAAGTTACTTAGTGTAATTAATTAAAGGATTAATTAATTAAGGAAAATTACTTAAGATAATTAATTAAAGGATCAATAAATTAATGTAAGAAATTAAAGGTTAATTATTTATTGTGATTAATTATATGATTTAGGAATTAATTTCAATAATTAATCGAAAGGTTAATTAATCAATTAAGTGATTATAGGATAATTAATTAGAGTAACTAATTAAAGAAAAATGTAATAAATTATTATCGATTAATTTATGAGAGTAATTAAAGGTTAATTAATGTGAATAGTGGAAGGATAATTAATTTGTGTAATTAATCAAGGCTAAATACCTAATGAAATTAACGATGATAATTAAAGGATCATTAATTAATTGGTTTGTAATTAATTAATGTTGAGTAAGCAGGATTTAAAGATGACTGAAGTAATAAATTAATCTATTTAAATTAATTAGAAATGGTATGACTAATTAACCTTGCTTATGAATGATTGATTGATATTGAATGCCTTGGATTATTTGTTATCCCAAGTATGTGATTATGTTACTATGTGACATGAAATGTTTTGTAATATGATATGTTTGGGTTGAACAGTGATAATTTGGTTATCTATGATGAATTGCTATATAAAACTGACATCCTATATTTAAAGTTTGAATTGTATTTCACTCAAATAACTTAGGTTAAAATGACATAGGATTCGAAGAGACCGGGGTCGGGTATCAGTAAATACCCGAAACCACTTCGATTTGCAATCTAAGATAATTCTGTATAGATTTGATATGTTAGATAAATAGGCTAGAATGGAATAATATGGACCTTTGAAAACTAAGTAAAATTACTTGGGGATCGATTTGTGAAATAAGAGTTGACCATAACCAGTTATGAATTTGTGATAAGGTACGAGTTACCCCGGGTTTTAAAATTAGTTTTATGCATTAGTATTCCTTGTTAGATGGGTTTACTCATGTTGGTTTCCAACCTGACCCGGGTGCTACTTTGATGTAATGCTCAGGCCAGACCGAGTATTACAGATTTTCGGGTAAGGACGTTCTGGAACTTAAGTGGCGAGCTGGATGGCAGGAACGTATGGAGTGTATTCCGATGTGATATTGTAGTTATCTGGGACATGTTGATTTTATCTGCCTAGTGTTTTGTGTAAATGTTGTAACTCTGATACATTGATGTGAATTAACTGATACAGTTTTCCTTCGTATAGCTGTTATTTTATTTGATATCATATTTTGATCCGCTGCGAATGTGAGATTCTGTGTTTCATTTCTGTTTCTTCTTCTATCTCTTTTCTTCTTCACCTGACTATCTTGAATTTTCGGGATTGGAAATTTCGGGTCATCACAATTGCAGAATCAAACCCAGATGGATGGTCGATAAATCTGCTTGAGACGATATCAATTAACAATGACGATCCAAACAAGGTTGTCCAAATAGGCATAGAACTAAGTCTGGAAGTAAGGGATGAGCTAATTTGTTTTCTAAGAAAAATTAAATAAGTGTTTTCCTGAGGCACGTTGACATAACTGACATAGATTCTTCAATTATATCCCTTGCCCTCAACATCGACCTGATGGCTTACCTAGTCCGGCAAAAAAGACGACCCCTTAAACTCAAACGGTACAGTGCACTTAAAGAAGAAAAGGAGAAGCTACTGGCAAATGGAGTCATTCATGAAGAAAATTACCCATCTAGGTAGGCAATCCAGTGTTGGTCTAGAAGCCCGGTTGGTTTTGGAGAACTTGTATTGATTTCTCAGATCTTAGCAAGGCTTACCCTAAAGACAGTTTCCCACTATGCATCAACTAGCTTGTGGACGCAACCAGTATACATGAGTTACTCACGTTCATGGACGTCTACATTAGGTACAATCAAATTGCTCTGCACAATCTATGTCAAAAACAAACTTCATCATCATAAATGCCAGGCTCTAGAGCTACCGAGCCATGTCATTCGGCCTTCGCAATGTGGGCTCCACATATCAACAACTCTTTAATGGAATATTCTCTCAACAAATTGGTTGGTTAATGGAGGTCTATGCAGATGACATGCTGGTAAGTCTGAAAAAGCCAAAGGAATATAGAGAACCTGACCGAAACTATCAACATCCTCTATGGATATAATATAAAGCTCAACCCTAATAAGTTTTCCTTTGTCACTCGATATGAGATGCAAATACCTGACATGATCAAGTAAGTACATAGCTTAGATGGGATGATCGCGGCGCGTAGATGCTTTGTGTCAAAAGCGATAGATAGTTATATACCCTTCTTTGACCTCATAAAGAAGGGCAAGTCATTTATGTGGAATGAAGAGTGCACCAAAGCCTTTGAAGACTTGAAAAGGCATCTGGCTACACCTTATGTGCTTCCCAAGCCCGTCCATAAGGAAGACTTATATTCATACCTCGTAGTACATACCATGTGACCATTGCTGCCTTAGTTCGCGATGAATAAAAAGTCCAACAGCCCATATATTACGCGAGCAAAAGGCTATCAAACTCGAAAACAAGATACACAAAATTGGAAAAGCTGGTTTACTACGTATTGATGGCAGCTAGACGTCTAAAGCCGTATTTCCATGCTCACCCTCCAAAGTCCTCATAAACCAACCATTAAGGTAGCATGCCCTTTAAGATGAATCTAACGAGGAGAAAGGTTCATGAATTTAAATTAGCCGGATAAGGTGATTGAACGGAGGGATGCCTATGAAGAGTTACTTATACCAGTTGCACGTAGTATAAACTTTCATAGGGTTATGTGCTCTTTGATAAGGTAGTGAGTCAAAGTATCTTCCACAGGGATGTCATGAAAATCATAGATTCTTTTAAACCCCATTGTAGTCAACCTTGAGGCTGGAGAGTTTGGGGAATTATCTTGGATCATCAATCTTACTAGATCGACCTCGAGAGCGATATCGATGTGGGATTCTTTCATAGCTGCAAATGCGATAACTTGTAAAGATAGGTTGGTGGTGAGATTTTTGGGGCATGTAAGGCATTTCCGTAGATGCGGGGTAGAAAATGAATCTACCATTGAAGAAGTGAACTTGAAGAATCAAACAATATATAGGATCTAACTACTATTGTGTCTACTGACCAATCAGAATTTATGCATCAACAAGGGTAGTTATGCATGATTCAATTTACAAGGTATTTTTCTTATGTCCTAGGCATGATATATGGATGCTCTCAATGTAGATAACCCACTCGTGCTGGCACACAAGATCTGTCATGCAATGGAACCGTGTGTCGAATGTTACCCATTAACGTAATATTTACATTGATAAAACTGATGTTCAAAGTGGCTCGAAGCTTCTTTTTAAAGAATTGCATGGATAATGTCTAGTTCGAGTGTCAATTGGATCAACGTCCTAGAGTGTGTCGACCATTAAATTCAATGCGTTAGATGTATTTGTAAAAAAATTAGGTGTTGTCGATTGAACTCCACATTGCCGATCCATATCCCAAGTCGACTAAAGAATTGCTCGATGTAGATGGGTGTTTTCCTGTACTTCACCATCTTTGCCCTATTTGACATAAGTGACACTCCTTAACCATGGAAAGTTCAGGGCGACAGTGATACTTGAAATGAATTGACGGTGAGGAAACAAAGTCAACAATGGTGGGTGATGATACAACGACACGAGAAGATATGGCGATAGAACCCACTTGAAATTCGATGACATAATCCAGAATTGACGTGGCATCGAAATTCAATGGAGTTCAAGATGGAACTCAAATTGATCCATAATGCTAGTTCGGATGGATCATCGTTGGACGTGAGCTGAAATTTGATGAACTTTGGAGCTTGTAAAAGGCCTCGGTGTTGGTAAGGTCACGAGGAAGACAAAGTCCCAAGCATCTAAGATCAAGAGAATAAAGGAGTAGAAATGAAAATATGAAGAAAATTCTCTAAGTGTTTTCCTTTTATATGAACACTTGCAAACCAATCGGTACCGATCCATATGAGTCTTCATTTAAAAAAATGATAATGGAATGGGAATGCTGACCAAAGGAAATACGTAATTTTCAAAAACCTCATAATTGAATGGGGAGTTCAAGTAGGAAACTTTATTTTTTATATCTTACAAAGAGATATGACTCATGATTGTTTGAAGTGGTATGTTGATTTATTCAAGAAGGGTGAGTGATTCACGAAGATAGCTCAGAATATAGAATCATCTATGCTAATCAGGATTTGGATTCAATCGCTTGTCTCAATCTAAAGCATATAACTTTCTTAGAAATATACTTTTCGAGGCAAGTGTTAACCAACATTTGAACCAAGCGATGTTTCGATGGATCTGGACTATGGAATGATCAAGAAGTGGAACAAGAAGCTTGGCAAGTATCAAGAAATGAAGAAGAAAAAAGAGTAAGTGCATCAACACTCTATATGATTTGCTACTAAACCATATGGAGAGTTGATGTAAATAGACAAGATATGAGCCCATGCATGAAGATATAAAGAAAAGATGGCAAGTCCAAAGCTATGAAATGGATTGGTACCAAACTATATGGATCGATACCGAATTACATAGGTTCTTATGTGGTCCTATTTCTACAAGGTTGAAGACATTTGTTGAGTGGTAGATGAATGCAAGAAGTGACAAGAAAATGGATTGATATTGAACCATTTGGGATATATAAATTAGTGTTTTGACCAATTCTTTATGTTGAAACTCGGATCTAAAGGCCTTAACTTGTTCAAACCGACTCCGGTGATTTTGATAATTAATTTCTTATACAAATACCCAACCTAATGTAATTAGGAAAGTGATATTTTAATTTCTTACTAATTTTTGCATGGATACTCCATCTAATTCACACCCAATCAGCTTGAATCATAGGTTTAATGTAATTTGATTGTACTTGCAAAAATAATTGATGATAAGATTGATGGTGGAGCCAAACAACTTTAAAAATTATGTGTTTCTCCCCATCTTTTGATTCTTAGCATTTTAATTTTAGTTTCTAATTAGATTAGGGCGTTTGTGCAAACAAATTCCAAGCAAGACGTATTAGCTGATTCAACCATGGAGGTTGAATATATTACCATGAGTAAAGTAGCGAAAGAAGCAGTCAGATGCGCAAATTTGAGACTGAGCAAGGGGAGATTCCAAATATTAAGAATCCCATAACATTGTTCTGTGACAATAATGCAGCTATTTGGATCGTAAAATAAATTAGAGCTCATAAGAAGTTAAGATACATATTTTGAAAGTTCCGAATGGTAAGACAATTTATCAATGACGAAGATGTATTGGTTGATAGAGTATATAGCAAAGACTATATAGTAAGTTCATTCACTAAGGGACTATCTCGATTAGTTCTAACTAAACTAATAAAAGGGATGGGTTTGCGAAACCATAATTGGCCCTAAGGATTAAATTTCATTCCCTATGTACGAGAGTAGAAACATAAGCAGTATAAACTGTTTACCCCAAGATTAAGATCTATGACCAATTATCATATCTTAAAGCGGGTATAAAAGGTCACCCGTATGGGGTTTCTACTACTGTTTTGTATTTATTACCATGCCGGAGATCAACAAAAACTAGTGGACGTTTAGGAACACCAACGTACACAAAAGATTAGTAATGGAGAAGTCATATGAAAGATTAAGTGATTTAGTTGTATGCCTTAGAAGCAATTATACAGCGTACAACGTAAGCTGTACATGTACACAATCTTGTTCACAATAAAAGTATGTTGTTTTGGTCTTCTTTTTTATTTTATATAGTGTTATATTGTGATATAAAATAATTAATTATTAATTAAACATATACACATAAAAAATCCTTAAATAAAATGTTATATGGTTGAGTTGTAAATGTTTTGCCATCGTGGGTATTAAACCATAATCAAAATAATATTCTGCTTTAAATATTCTTGGCCAATATGTTCTGAGAAAAGGATGTCGAAACATTCATTTAGACCATATTATATAACTGTAACACCCCGTAAGTTAGTAAATAGTTAATTAATGATTAATTATAAAAATGTAGATTTAAATAGTTAATTTTGGAATTTAATAATAATATAATAGGATAAGTATTTGGATGTACATCTACTTACCGTAGTTATTACATAATAAACTTAGCTACAATGAATGGAATAAGACAAAGGAGAAATTGGCCGACTGCCCAACCATTCATGAAGATAAAGTTAACCGCTTCCCACTTTTATTTCATTCTAATCTCAAATCAAGATAAAAGCTTTGAAGCACTTTAATGGTGGTAGCAACTTAAGAGAAAAGGAAGAAGATAAAAACTAAGGGAATTAGAGACATTAACTAAGAAAGCCGGGTGAGTAATATATTCCTTAAAGCCAATTTTCCTTAATGATTTCTCACAGCCAAATTACATAAGATTGTTTTTGATACTTTTTGTGATTTAAATGATCGAAATTTAATATGATATTATGAACACGTTGTTAAAGATGAGTTTTGGTTTATAAAATTTTTCCATAAGCAAATAAATTGATATGTATTATCTAAGAACCGCGTATTATACAAAATGGGTAAAAATAAGGAGTTTGAGAAATTTCAGCAAAAGGGAACACGCACACACACATATACATATATATACATATACCAAGATTTTCAAGAAATATAACAAGTGAGCTGTGAGGAAAATACTCTTAACCGAAAGGGACTTAATAGGTGTTGAAAATCAAATAATTGGGGCCATGTGGTATTTTAATTTAGCAACTTGTTTAATTTGGTCAATAGACCATATCCACAGAATATATTAAACCTTCCAAGAAAGTGCTAAATAACCTTAACAAAGGACTAACTAGAGCGAATAAGAAGCCGGCATGAGTAAAGGTAGAGACGGATGTGTAGAAAATAGTTTTCAACATGCATCGAAAGGCTGTACCGAACGTAGTGTTAGAACCTCTATTCTATGGTTTTAATGACAATAACTATACAATCATACACATACAATATATTCCATCTATTTGCAGGTAAAAGCTTTCAAAATTCACAATATTGCAACCTAAAGATGACCAGCAGAGGAGAAGAATCATTGGTATTAGAAAAGCTATTATAGTGTGTTACAGTCATAGATATATAGCTTGTAAAATCTCCTTTAGTAGTTTTTTAACACAAATATTGCACGATAAAAATTTTATAAGTCTTCATTATCCCAAACAGGCTACCTGCAGAAAATAACATATATCAGATGTATGACTATGGTCTTTATTTAAAAAACTAATATGTATTAGACGTCTGTCAATACATCTTAGACGTCTGACTCTAGACTCTGTTTAAAAAATAATATACATAGATGTCAGAATATTATGGATAGACTTCTGTGCTGGGTAACGGGAAAAATCAATGAACAATCACTTGCTTCATTCTAATGGTTGCATTCATATCACTTTAATGCGCCTCTTCCTCCTCAATGATTGCAACCTTTAGACTGAAACAGAATACACCGACGGATGCTACTGTTCAAGAAAACTCTTCAACATCTATAAATATGTAAAGATTATAAGATACAACCCACTTGAATTTTATTAATCTCATATCTATACTCTTTGCATACTTTGATTTCTAAAAGTAAACAATATATCAGTTTTATCACTTCCTAAAAGCAAAGCTTCACGTGCACATACTACTCAATGGAGATTATAGGAAGATTTGTACTATGTAGTCAAAATCAGTGTTTCTCAAAACACATACTTATCTAAGAAAGACTTTTGTATCAAGCCTATTCCTGTAGGCAAAGTGAGGGTTGTTTACTAGTTAAGGCCGAAGAGGAGCTTCGGGACTGGATGTAGGACGGAAGGTCTGAACCAGTATAAAAAATCTAGTGTGATTGTTTCTTCACTTTTATTTACTTTACTCTGCTAGTTATAAATTAGCTTTTTATTGTACCTGCATATTAGATGTAAATACACGATTCATACACTCTTTCATTTATCAGAGCACGGTTATCTCAATTCACAGTAACATATGCTTAAAACATATTTAATATGGCAAGTACATTTCAAGAAGGACAATCTACTGCACGTCCTCCACTATTCATTGGATCTAATTATGCTTACTGGTCTACACATATGCCTATTTTTATGGAAGCAAATGGTTTAGAAATTTGGCAAGTAACGCGAGTTAGATATGTAGCACCAGAAACAGATACAAGCACTTGGACAGATGCTCAAAAGAATACAGGAACAAACAATGCTAAAGCCATGAATGTTTTATTCCGTTCACTTGACAAAAATGAATTTTCATGTGTTATGTTGTGCACTACTGCATATTATATATGGCGTACACTACAAATCATTCATGAAGGCACAAACAAAGTAAAAAAACAAAGATTTCCATTTTACAGAATAAATTTTCTTCATTTAAAATGAAAGCAAATGAAACTATTGGTGATAGGTATGCTAGATTTCAAACTATTCAACGTAATTTCATGGCTCTTGGAGTCAAATTTACAGATTTTGATTTAGTTACACGTATTCTAAATTCCTTAATTAATGAATGGGAACGAACAGTGTTAGCTATAGAAGAGGCCAATGTTCAATCTTAACTAAAAGTTGAAGAATTGATAGGAAATATGATGTCGTACAACGCAAATTTGCAAGCAAGAAAAGAATAAAAAAATAAAAATAAAAATATAGCCTTTCAAGCTAATGATAATAATTCAGACATAGATGAAGATGAGATCGTATTTATTGCCAAAAATTACAACAAGTTCAAGAAATTCAAAAAAGATGACGAGATCCCAAAACAGAGGAAAATCAAATTCATCCAGCCAAACTTCAATCAAATGCTTTGGGTGTGGCAAGTTTGGACACATGAAGAAACAATTCTCAGAACTCAATAATGACAAAAAGAAAAGCAAGTTCGAGAAATTCAAGAAAAGAAAACGGACTTTTCAAGTAACTTGGTATGACTCAGATTCGTCTTCATCATTAGACACTGACAGCAATAGCGATTCCGTGCAAGCAAATATATGCTTCATGGCAAACACTAAGGAGGTATTTCCTTATCTTACTTATAACGAAATTTTAGAACTCGGCATGGAATTGGATGATAAATATAGAGAAACTAAAAAGTTAAAGAATATGTTGCTAAAATTAATCGAATGGAACTTGAAATAGGATTATTAAAAGTTGAGAAAACCATTTTAGAAGAAGAACTAGAAACTACACAAGAAAAACATAAGAATCTATCTATTCAAAATGATTCATTATTATGTGAAATAGGAAAAGTTAAACTAGAAAATGATGGTATTAGAAAAGAAAACGTTGAATTAAAGAATGATCTAGAAACAACAAAATCCAAAATTTCTTATCTTAACGATAAGTTAGACAAGATTACTAACAATGTTTCGAAATTCAATAAAGGAAAGCCGATCTTGGATAACTTGATCAAAATTTCTAAACCATTTGGAAATCATAATGGATTAGGATTTAAGAAAGCTTCAAAACATTAAAACTACGGCTCACTATATTATAGCTTCAAGAAATCAGATACTAAAGAAAATGTTTCTAATCCTAAAATAATTAAAATTTGGATTCCAAAATGTAATAACAAATTAACTAGACAAAAGGACATAGATAACTGTTTGAAAAATGTTGTTCATAATAAAAATTACTCTTTTAAAAGGTTCCAAACCATCTTGGGGAATGACAACCTTCTCTTTCTAACACTTAGGACCCCAACAAAGGAAGTGAGTACCAATTACCTATTTTTATCTTGTAGGTAACCAAAAGTAAATTTAATAACAAGGAGAAATGGATACTCGATAGCGGATGCTCCAAACATATGACTGGAAATGCACAAATGTTATCAAATATATCATACAGAGATGGTGGTACTGTAACTTTCAGAGATAATTCAAAAGGATTTTCCATTGGAATTGGAGATGTCATCAATGTTCGAAAGCTGCTGCAAGCCAAAGTTCACAATATCCTTCTCATCAATTCGTCACTGACCATCACACAGAGGAGTGGATTGTGGAAAAGAAAATGGCAAACAAAAATTACAGGAATTGGAGAAGAAGCCTTTCCACGTTGGTCCATTCTATCCCATTCTTCGTTTCATTTACTATGATGTTATTGCTCTAACTGAAGATGCTCATATCTACCACCTAGTTAAACATGACGACGATGCTGGGAAGATAGATCAACTAGTGGTATTCCTCTTTTTAATTAATCTTTGTTCCTTAAAACTTTGGAATCCTTCAGACGAGGACAACTGGATTTGGACCAGTGTATATGGATACAATAAAATTTAATGTTGAAATGCTTGGGCAAATTCTTAACTGTTCTTATATGGGAATTCGATTACAAAAGTTCCCAAAACACGATATGCCCCCAAAGAAGCTGTGACGACCCGCCTTTCATTCCATAGAAAGACACATCATCATTAAGAAAGAAAGTGTAACGACCCGTAAATTTCGACCACTTAATGTGTCAATTTAATCTGATTTTTGTTATTTAATGAAGAAAGAAATGAAAATCTAAAATTTATGTTGGAGCGAATGTTAGAAATTAAATGTTGCATTGGTAAATAAAATAAATTCTTGACAATTTAAATGAAATCCAATTGAAGAAATAGTGGAAACCATTATAATTTGTTAATTAAATTTGATAGTGTAATTAATATTGGAAGAAATAAATTGGAAATAGTATAAATGAAATAATAACTGAATTGAATTGCAACTGTATAAATAGAGGGAAAATTTTGTTAAGCGGATGTCAATATTGAATAAATTAATTGAAATAAAATCTAAATGCATGTTTGGATTGAACATAAGTAAATTAAATTAGTAGTATGAAAATATATGCCAAATTTGATTTTTGTAATAAAAGCTTATGTATGTGACAAAAAGGTAACGGTAATGTTTATGGTAGGTTGCCTATTCATTTATTTAGATTGTTAGTTGAAATTTGAAATAAGTTGGTAACAAATGTAAATAAATGATACATTTATGTGAAATGTAACCAATGTTAATTTTATTTATATTATAACAAGGGGCGGATTTAAGAAGTGAAATTGTAAAATTTGAAGTTATAAATAATGGACATAGTAAAGATGGCAATCCAATCAAATACTTAGGAATCAAATTTTATTTGGAAGGTAAATCTAATTTATGAATAATAGGGTAAGTAATTAGGATTTAATTCTATATTAATTGAAACTGAATGTAGATTTAATGTAATAATGTTAAGGCTAACTAAATTTGCATTATAGATGGAATTATAATCGGGATTGATAGATAACGAACTTAAAAATATAATTTAAGAGCTAATAGGTTTAATGATAGAATGAAGAGTCAATTAAATGTTAAGTTAATATAAATTAAGGTAATAGTGGGGAATAACGTGAATTTTCTTCATAATATGATAATTAGTAGAATACAACATAAACTTAAGTATAACATTTGGTTTGAAAACAATTATTAAACGTTACCTGTTAATTTGTCGATGGAGTAGGAAATAAAATATTTATAAAATAAATGTTACACTTATGGGAAAGGAAATAAAATGTTTAGAAGTTATGAAATTTGAGTATATTAAGAAATGGGGATTGAATTGGAATCAATTGCAACGAATCTAATAAATGTTACATTAATGTGAAATTAAGGTAATATTTGGAAAATATGATAATGAGTTTCATAATTGAACAAGTTGTGGAATTAAAAAGCTGGGAAGAATCAAGATTTATTTAGTTATTGGAATGAAAATTTATAATTTAATTTATTGCGAATAGATGAAATTTAATATGGTAATTTGCGAAATAATTAATGATTGAATTAACATAGAATTAGTTGTTAGTTATTAAAATTGTTAAGAAATCAAAAGTAATAAATTTTATAAATTATAAATCTTTTTTGAAATTGGATTGGAATAGTGATTAAATTCAGTTAATATTAATTTATTTAATTTATGGAAAAATAGCCATTTTGGCCACTGACTAGGATTTCGACAAAAATAGTTTCATCGGATCCGTAATGGTGAATTATAATAGTGTTTCAAGTTTCATAGCGATCAGACTTGTCGTTTGATCGTACAGACTCGAAATGCCTTGAAATAAACGCAATTGAAATCAATTTGAAAATATTGTTTTTAGCATAACTTCTCCACACGATGAAATTTGAACCTGAAACTTTTTCCATTACGTTTAAAATATTTTAAAACACCTATTTTGATATATGGGTTTACCTAATTTTGTTCTGGAGTCGAAACGGGCTTTTTAGGCCACGTTGTCGTTAGCGCGTACATCTATCTTATCCGATCCATCCTATTTTCAAATCTGCCTATAAATACCCTGCGAAACCCTAGCCTCCGTCTATTCTCATTTATCTACGTCTAAAATTTCATCAGCTCCTCCTCTTCCTCAATGGATGTACACCTGTATCCAATTTCAAATTCAAAAATTAAATGAAAATTCAAAGTCTTCAGAAAAATTCAAAATAAATATATGTTGAAGCTCTCGAAGTGCGTAATCTTATGGTGGTGTTCGTTTTTCGATTCAGTTTTCGTTTGACCCCAAAAAAAATCAAAGAAGTTCGACCGTTCATCATCGCCGCGATAAAATTCGTCGGATCGGAAATTCCCTTCTGGGTTTTGTAGAGATTTTCGAGCGGAGCTCATCCGTGCAAGTTAATTGGAAGATCAACGGTCGGATTGGCCTTTGAATTTCGATTAGGATTTTGAGGCTGTGGCGGCGGCGACCTCTAGGACGGTTCCCGGGGGGAGGGGGGTGGGCAGTGCGTGCGGCTTGGAGGGGGAGTGGTGATGGTAAGGTCGGCCGACCTCTGTTGGCCGTAGGCGAGGAGGAAATCACGGTCAAACGGCGGTCAAAAGGGGGTGTATTGGGTTCGGTTTCTATTCCAGGGATGGACGTGCACGTGCTGTGTGAGGTTGAAGACGCTGAGGTGGTAAGTTTGAGATGGAAAGTGTTATCTTCTTCTTTTTATTTTTAATTTAAATTCAATCGCACTAATCGCTACATCTTTCGCATATGAACTCCGTTTCACGCGTGGTTTCTTTTGTTAGGATCGTATTGAAATTTCGGACTTGATGACGTTGGTTTGGATGAATTCTGAGATGGTTAAATTTTTGGGTTTAAATTGGATTTAAATTCAATTTAAATTCAAAAGGTGAGTGTTTTAACCCATTCACAACTTCTAAGTTTTCTTATGTTTGTTAAATTGATTTAAGATATGAGTAAAAATTTATTTATGACTGTTTTGCATATTTTTTTCATCATCTCGGTTAAGTCGCATTTATTTAATTTAACTGTTAATTAATTTTATTATTGCATATAAATTGACAGTTAAAATTTATTTATTTTGCATATAAACTGCTAGTTAAACAGTTATTTATTTATTTATTTTGAATATAAACTGTTCGTTGATACCTGTTATATTTTATATGCTCTATTGATGTTTGTTTAAATTGATGATGATTGAAATAAAATTTGTTGATGATTGATATTGGGTGAATGGATGGTGTGTTCTATATTATATAAACTGCAAGGTATTATGCATTCTCATTTCATTCGGGATTGCGGTTTGAAATGATATACAATCGTATTTTTTTATTTTTAAATTGCGGATTGAAATGATAAATATCTGTATCACTTGACCATAGGATAGGAAATTATATACAGGCACCGCGGTATATATATATATATATATATATAATTATTTTTGAAATGATTTCTATGGTTTGGATAGGATGCGGTTTAATAAATATTAATTTTGATCTTATATAAAATCTTATTTTATATATATATATATATAGTTAAATTATTGAATTTAAGCTATGTATCAATTTATTAAATGGAAATAAATAAGTTGAAAAATGGAGTGTGATAATTTATATTTATGATTAAGTACAGGTTTAAGATATTGTGTGTGTATATATATATATATACAGAGTTTTAAATAGTTCAAATCAATTAAGATTGGAAATTAAATTGGAAATTTATTTGGAATTGGGCTTATTTAAAAACTAAACTCCACAAGTTGGTGTAAACTTATTAATCTTGGAAATTTTAAAGGCATGATATTTATAACTGGATTTTTATTCAAGATAAATTAAATGAATAATTCTAGTATAAATAAATGGAAGGAAATATTTAGTGTTAATAAATTGGATTTTATTTTAAATGGTTATGGATCTATTATGTAAACGTTTCAAAACTAAATAATAGGACAATGAATTGTTGAATAGAAATTCCCAACCTTAGTTTTGAAATTTATTAAATACTCAAAGTTTGAAAATATTGAAATCGAAGTGTTTTTATTCAAACTGAAAGTGAATCTAAAGGTTATGGGTTTAGACTGAATTTAAAGTAAATAAAATTGTAAAGGCGTGGAAATTATTTACTTTATAAATAAATTTTAAATTCAACTGTTTTATTTTATATACTGTTGAATATCCAAACCATTTAAGTTTTGAAAGTTATGCTTTTAAAGCTATGAATTTCGAAGTATTATGTTTTTAAAGTTATAATTCAAATGTTTGGGTTTCAGATATTATAAATTTTAAAGCAGTATGATTTTGGAAAAGATATATGTGAAATAAAGATGATATTATACTGATTTGGGTTTATAAATGATATCAAATTTATTTGGTTTTTAAAACGAAAAATGGTATCGTATTATATGGTTTTGAAATGGATATATATTCTGGTTTTGAAAGTAAAACTATTTTGATAAGACCGCTGTGACTCCCCACCTCTATACCCACGCTAGCCAAGAACATTACTATGAATGCTGTCAACTAGCACGGAGAATAAGGCTATTGAGGAGCGACCATCTGTATAATTGCTTTGTGCGAGTACCGATATACCGGATAAAAATATAACTTTTCATCTCAAGAGGAAATCCGACATACCGACACAAACTCAAAGCTACTACACAGTGGCTATAATAATCTTCGGAAACAAATATAGAAATAAACATAACACAAATCAGTCACAAACAATTCATATCACAAAGGCGGAAATAGATATGAATATTACACATAAAAGTGTATATCAGAGTAGTGGTCAAAAGATCCACGATAATACAAAAAAATAGCAACACGTGCTATACAAAAGAATACAACTATGAGTCTATACCTCAAGTGTATACAACAAAATAAACTACTAATCTAAGTAGTTTGCCAAAAGTCAGTGTAATGATCCAGGATGAGAGGTCAAGCAGAAGCACCTGTAACATCTCGGTTTGACCCGAGTATTATTTAATAAGAAAATAATAAACGGATCAGTCTAGCCATAAATATCAGAAGAAATGATATAGAATAGGAGATATGACATAAACATATAATAATCACAATGCCAAGCTGTGATTAATAAGTAATTGAAAATCAACAAGAGATTAATCAATATCACAATAATCTACTCAAGATAAAAAGGAATGTCATACTCCTGATTTCATTCACCAAGCCACAATAAATGACATATATATATATATATATCCATGCCAATCGTAAAAGTTGGTGAAACACAAATTCCAGAAATCAACACAAGAAATCCAGAAATCACAATCAAAGGGAACAACGACGTCGTACAGTGAGACATCCGATGAACCAAATCACAATCAAAGGGAACAACGACGTCGTACATCGAGACATCCGATGAACCAAAACACAATCAAAGGGAACAACGACGTCGTACAACGAGACATCCGATGAACCAAAACGCAATCAAAGGGAACAACGACGTCGTACAGCGAGATATCCGATGAACCAAAACACAATCAAAGGGAACAACGACGTCGTACAGCGAGACATCCGATGAACCAAAACACAATCAAAGGGAACAACGACGTCGTACAGCGAGACATCCGATGAACCAAAATCTCTAAGACATTGCTCAATGCTAGTCTAAAACATAAAATGATCGTCATGATCAAAGAGAAGTGTCAATTACAATAAGCTAGTAAATATAAAAGTTTAGCTTCATGTCCCATAACCACTTACTTAACTTAAACATTTACGAACAAACTGTAAATCTCCACTAGAAAATTGTCACAGGAGATTCAATCGAACAAGTCCAAGAATTAACCGACGAAGCAAACGCAAGCGTTTCATATCACTTGTTTTTACTAGGTCGTTTAATTAGATTTCTCATACGAGTGAGGTAAAGGCTTGTATATACTAATAGATTGGAAAACGGTTTAAGAAACGAGCTTTGTAATAAAATAGTGTTGAAATCGTTTTGATGAAAGAATTTTGATATTTACTACTAGTATAGAAAACCTTTATATTTTTAAAGTGACAAATCGCAAAGAAGATTGTAAGAACAACCAATTACTAAATTCACATTCGAAGACGTGAATAAAATCCAAAGAAATCGATACCAAATCCATAGAAATGGATATTTCCAAAAAGATCCATAAAAAGAAGTCATCAAAGTCGACAATAAGTGATAACGATTAATAGGATCGCTAAAATCGATAAACAATGGAAATTCACACAAAACAGCCTGAATAGGCAAAAATAAACATTTCCAGACGTCTGATTTGGAATCCAGACGTCTGGATTTGTTCTCTGGAAATAACCCAGAGAACACTCAGACGTCTGAAACCTCAAGTCAGACGTCTGAGACCTATCCAGACGTCTGGTTTGATGGTTCAGACGTCTGAAAATAGTCTCTGGCTTTTTTTTTTATAATATGCGTGCATACATATTTACTTTCCAGGTCCAAACCAGAAGTCTGGACTTGGTCACCAGACGTCTGGTCACCTGGTCTAGGCAACAATTTGCCTAGGCCAAAGTGGCCAAAACGTATCGGGAGCGATCAGACGAGCAACGACGACTAAGGATTTATGCCTAGCGACAACCCGGTCTTATAGGCTCTCCGAAACACCTCTTAAAGCATGATGAAACATCAAAGTTATGATTCTTAGAGAATTGGCTTCAAACACCAAAAATTGGAATATTTACAAATCTAATCCAAATCAAATCAAATGCACATGAATAAGTTTTAGGAATTCATACCTAACAATCGAAGATAAATATAGACTAAGATGTGAGATAAAAATCTCACCTTTGAACCCAAATTAATGAAGAAGATGCTATGAAGCAATGGCAAGAACAAGCACTCTTCAATTCCAACTCAACAAGCTTGAATCTAAGCTTAGAAGAGAAATATTTCCTAAATTAGGTTTAGGAAATTTCTGAAATCAAAGAGAGAATGAGTTGGAGAAGAAGAAGGAGATGCTTACCAATGGGTTCTCATAGATTTTGGAGCAAGAACTTGGATTTGCAAAGGAAGCTAGGGCTTGGAGTTTTAAGTTCCTCTTCCACCCTCCATTAACATAAAAGCTTGAGTATTAGGAAAATAGAAGAGAAGTGAATGAAGAGGAGAGTGTTGGAACTGAGTTAAGTGGTTAATTGGCTCATCCTAACCAAAGCCCTAGAAGGGAAAAAGTAGCAAAAATCAACTTTCTCCAAACATATGGAAGCTTATACTCAAAAAGGTCGCAAACGGCATTTTGAACTCAATGGAGGTGGTCTCGAGTCCTAATTCGGCTGTTTGCAAAAAGTAGATTTTCGGACCAAAATCCGACAAACGATAAAATATTTAAATAAAATATTTAAATATAAAATCGATAAATATGCGGGTTGTTACAGACTCCCCTCCTTAAAGAAATTGCGTCCTCGCAATACTTTAGAAGAAAATAAAGAGTAACAACCATAAAAGCATATCAACACAAAAGAAAATTGAAATAAGAAGTTCACCATAAAGAGCACGAAAGAGTTAGCAAGAACGGGATCGCTCAATGAATTCTCAAGATTTCTCATGAGCAATCCTTAGGATTTGAGAACCATTGAACTTCTATCAAAAAGAATATCTTTATATTGAAGGCGCTCAATCTCCGAAGCAATGATGTGAATGGAATGGTGCTCAAAAGTCAAATTTGGTGAAACTTCAATCTCCACAATATCACCGGGCTCAAGAATGAAAACTGAAATCCCTAAGGCATTTCCGTAGATAAAAGACGTGGGGAACGTCAAGAATAACAGAAAATTGAGCCGGTGCAACGGCGTAGTACAAAAACGGTACGCCCGAGAAACTAGAAACTCGAATAATTTGGAACACCGACGTAGTACAAAGACGGTACGTCCAGTGAACCAAAAAGCCAAGTCATTGATGTAGTGCAAACGGTACATCCAATGAACCAAAAGCGAAGTCATCGATGTAGTACAAACGGTACATCCGATGAATCAAAAGCAATGACATCGATGTAGTACAAACGGTACATCCGATGAATCAAAAGCAAAGACATCGACGTAGTACAAACGGTACATCCGATGAATCAAAAGCAAAGACATCGATGTAGTACAAACGGTACATCCGATGAATCAAAAGCAAAGACATCGATGTAGTACAAACGGTACATCCGATGAATCAAAAGCAAAGACATCGATGTAGTACGAACGGTACATCCGATGAATCAAAAGCAAAGACATCGATGTAGTACGAACGGTACATCCGATGAATCAAAAGCAAAGACATCGATGTAGTACAAACGGTACATCCGATGAATCAAAAGCAAAGACATCGATGTAGTACGAACGGTACATCCGATGAATCAAAAGCAAAGACATCGATGTAGTACGAACGGTACATCCGATGAATCAAAAGCAAAGACATCGATGTAGTACGAACGGTACATCCGATGAATCAAAAGCAAAGACATCGATGTAGTACGAACGGTACATCCGATGAATCAAAAGCAAAGACATCGATGTAGTACGAACGGTACATCCGATGAATCAAAAGAAAAGACATCGATGTAGTACGAACGGTACATCCGATGAATCAAAAGCAAAGACATCGATGTAGTACAAACGGTACATCCGATGAATCAAAAGCAAAGACATCGATGTAGTACGAACGGTACATCCGATGAATCAAAAGCAAAGACATCGATGTAGTACAAATGGTACATCCGATGAATCAAAAGGAAAGACATTGATGTAGTACAAACGGTACATCCAATGAATCAAAAGTCAAATAATTCGGAACACCGACGCAGTACAAAAACGGTACGTCCAATGAACCGAAGCCCGAATGATTTCGGAACACCGACGTAGTACAAAAACGGTACGTCCAATGAACCGAACACAATAAAAGAACATCGGACGCAAGCTCATAAAAGAAATGAGATGAAACTCAATAAAACGAAGTACATCAAAACGCCCGATGAACTTGATAAAAAGATAATTTCATTCGGTCATCAACAAAGAAACAACCCCTTATTGCTTACGACTAAACGCATTAGCAACACGATTCCCCTTCGGGAATAAAAAGAATATCAAGATCATAGGAAGCTAGGAACTCGAGTCAACATGCAGTTCCTTAAGAGAACATAAATATTCCAAAGATTTATGATCGAGGTAGAGAACAAATTTCTCATCCAAATATGATGATGCCAAATTCCAAAAGCAAAAACAATAGCCGAGAGCACTAGATCATAAGTGGCATATCTAGTCTCGATAAACTATAATGATTTAGAAGCACAAGTGATAGCACGTTCTCTATGGCAAGAGAATGGCATCCAAACCAATACGACTAGTATCAGTACAAATAGCAAAGTCTTGGTTCCCCTTCAGGAATCACAAGAAAGAATAAGAGTATCGAAAAGAAAGAACTTCTTTTAAATAATTCTCTTCCCCGAAAAGTTAAAACTTTCAAAATTACATTTTTACTTTTATGTAATAATCTTTCTACAAAAATTTACATTTTTACAAGTCAATATATCGTGTCTGATTGTCACATCAAAGCGTTTAGGAAATTCCTATCGATAACGTTGATCAAGCGCATCGACCAAAATTCTTAAAGCACTCAACGTGCAATACAATCACAAAATCATCTTTTATAGGATAAATAAATCTCTTAAAAGTTTTAAGAATATTATTTGTTCGTTTCAAGAACAAAATCCAGTTTTACTTATAAATAAATCTTATGAAAAAGATTTGCAAAATTTTAAATTACTATTTTCATCCAAAATCAATAAATACAAGAATGGTCTCATCGAAATATTCATAGAATATTCGATTTATAAAATGGATGAAATAAGCTGGAAAAATTGAATGACAAAATAAGTCATTCATAAGAATCATAACGAGTGCGGAATGCGGTAAGTGGAATGTTAACTTCCGCAACTCATAGCAAACGAAAACCGGTGGTAAAGTCAAACTGAAAAGACCTTAACACCACACAAAAGATATTGCTTAGGTGATAATCCTAAGACAAGCTCAAAAATACCGGAAAATTTCTCTAACTACATGAATGAGAGAAATAACACTTTCCTTATAAGTGGGCTTAAGGAAAATAAATGATGCTATCAAATTGGAATCAAAATCACAAAGGAAAAATAGAAATCTGCTTAACAGATTGAAAATGTCGAAGATGAATAATCCACTCGGAAAAATAGGATATGGGCTTCACAATTTAAGCCAATCCTTACAGAAAAAGCCAATTCCGAAGCCAAAGTAAATATCGGCTCGGAAAGAAAACTCACATAAAACAATCTCGACATCTAAACAAAAGCAAATTGAGTGATGCGGATCTACCATCCGGATTCGCAATTCTCAATGAAGTCAACAAGCCCAAAATATTCAAAGAAAAAGAATCGACAAGTTCTTTTGATATAAAATAATGAGATAAAACCCATATCAAAAAGAACTCGAATAAGAAGATCACGAAATAAAACAATGCCATCAAGGATTGAGTGAAAAATACCTTGACCAAGAGAAGAGTTGCTAGGGGCTTGCACAATAGTTAGCTTTCTCATGTCCTTATTCAAAAGTTTGGGACATGCAGATAAAAGATGACCCGGATAAAATCCTAAAGCACGACTCCTAAGATGGACTTAGGACGATGATCCTTGTTAAATTATTCTACATTGTTCCGAAGTTTGGCTCTGATACCAAGCTGTGACGCCCCACCTCTATACCCACGCTAGCCAAGAACATTACTATGAATGCTGTCAACTAGCACGGAGAATAAGGCTGTTGAGGAGCGACCATCTGTATAATTGCTTTGCGTGAGTACCGATATACCGGATAAAAATATAACTTTTCATCTCAAGAGGAAATCCGACATACCGACACAAACTCAAAGCTACTACACAGTGGCTATAATAATCTTCGGAAACAAATATAGAAATAAACATAACACAAATCAGTCACAGACAATTCATATCACAAAGGCGGAAATAGATATGAATATTACACATAAAAGTGTATATCAGAGTAGTGGTCAAAAGATCCACGATAATACAAAAAAATAGCAACACGTGCTATACAACAGAATACAACAATGAGTCTATATCTCAAGTGTATACAACAAAATAAACTACTAATCTAAGTAGTTTGCCAAAAGTCAGAGTAATGATCCAGGATGAGAAGTCAAGCAGAAGCACCTTTAACATCTCGGTCTGACCCGAGTATTATTTAATAAGAAAATAATAAACGGATCAGTCTAGCTATAAATATCAGAAGAAATGATATAGAATAGGAGATATGACATAAACATATAATAATCACAATGCCAAGCTGTGATTAATAAGTAATTGAAAATCAACAAGAGATTAATCAATATCACAATAATCTACTCAAGATAAAAAGGAATGTCATACTCCTGATTTCATTCACCAAGCCACAATAAATGACATATATATATATATCCATGCCAATCGTAAAAGTTGGTGAAACACAAATTCCAGAAATCAACACAAGAAATCCAAAAATCACAATCAAAGGGAACAACGACGTCGTACAGCGAGACATCCGATGAACCAAAACACAATCAAAGGGAACAACGACGTCGTACAGCGAGACATCCGATGAACCAAAACACAATCAAAGGGAACAACGACGTCGTACAGCGAGACATCCGATGAACCAAAACACAATCAAAGGGAACAACGACGTCGTACAGCGAGACATCCGATGAACCAAAATCTCTAAGACATTGCTCAATGCTAGTCTAAAACATAAAATGATCGTCATGATCAAAGAGAAGTGTCAATTACAATAAGCTAGTAAATATAAAAGTTTAGCTTCATGTCCTATAACCACTTACTTAACTTAAACATTTACGAACAAACTGTAAATCTCCACTAGAAAATTGTCACAAGAGATTCAATCGAACAAGTCCAAGAATTAACCGACGAAGCAAACGCAAGCGTTTCATATCACTTGTTTTTACTAAGTCGTTTAATTAGATTTCTCATACGAGTGAGGTAAAGGCTTGTATATACTAATAGATTGGAAAACGGTTTAAGAAACGAGCTTTGTAATAAAATAGTGTTGAAATCGTTTTGATGAAAGAATTTTGATATTTACTACTAGTATAGAAAACCTTTATATTTTTAAAGTGACAAATCGCAAAGAAGATTGTAAGAACAACCAATTACTGAATTCACATTCGAAGACGTGAATAAAATCCAAAGAAATCGATACCAAATCCATAGAAATGGATATTTCCAAAAAGATCCATAAAAAGAAGTCATCAAAGTCGACAATAAGTGATAACGATTAATAGGATCGCTAAAATCGATAAATAATGGAAATTCACACAAAACAGCCTGAATAGGCAAAAATAAACATTTCCAGACGTCTGATTTGGAATCCAGATGTCTGGATTTGTTCTCTGGAAATAACCCAGAGAACACTCAGACGTCTGAAACCTCAAGTCAGACGTCTGAGACCTATCCAGACGTCTGGTTTGATGGTTCAGACGTCTGAAAATAGTCTCTGACTTTTTTTTATAATATGCGTGCATACATATTTACTTTCCAGGTCCAAACCAGACGTCTGGACTTGGTCACCAGACGTCTGGTCACCTGGTCTAGGCAACAATTTGCCTAGGCCAAAGTGGCCAAAACGTATCGGGAGCGATCGGACGAGCAACGACGACTAAGGATTTATGCCTAGCGATAACCCGGTCTTATAGGCTCTCCGAAACACCTCTTAAAGCATGATGAAACATCAAAGTTATGATTTTTAGAGAATTGGCTTCAAACACCAAAAATTGGAATATTTACAAATCTAATCCAAATCAAATCAAATGCACATGAATAAGTGTTAGGAATTCATACCTAACAATCGAAGATAAATATAGACTAAGATGTGAGATAAAAATCTCACCTTTGAACCCAAATTAATGAAGAAGATGCTATGAAGCAATGGCAAGAACAAGCACTCTTCAATTCTAACTCAACAAGCTTGAATCTAAGCTTAGAAGAGAAATATTTCCTAAATTAGGTTTAGGAAATTTCTGAAATCAAAGAGAGAATGAGTTGGAGAAGAAGAAGGAGATGCTTACCAATGGGTTTTCATAGATTTTGGAGCAAGAACTTTGATTTGCAAAGGAAGCTAGGGCTTGGAGTTTTAATTTCCTCTTCCACCCTCCATTAACATAAAAGCTTGAGTATTAGGAAAATAGAAGAGAAGTGAATGAAGAGGAGAGTGTTGGAACTGAGTTAAGTGGTTAATTGGCTCAGCCCAACCAAAGCCCTAGAAGGGAAAAAGTAGCAAAAATCAAGTTTCTCCAAACATATCGAAGCTTATACTCAAAAAGGTCGCAAACGGCATTTTGAACTCAATGGAGGTGGTCTCGAGTCCTAATTCGGCTATTTGCAAAAAGTAGCTTTTCGGACCAAAATCCGACGAACGATAAAATATTTAAATATAAAATCGATAAATATGCGGGTTGTTACAACCGCGGTGTTATAATAACGTTTGGTTGTTGAAGAGACCGGGATCGGAAGTTGTCATACTCTCTGCCAACTCTGAAAACCACTTTAACAAACGTGTACGCGGTGGAGATTCCAGAATGAAGTAGGATGGTGGGGGGTTTCCTTTGAGGTAAATACGTGGACCCGATTCCCGTGAGTTGGCATAAGGTGACTAAAACATGAGCGATTCTCGGGCCAAGGGGGTTAGCGCCCTTTATCGGACACTTCCCTTCGATACTATACTCTGACTTTGGATTGATACGGTGGCCACCTTTATTTTTTGATTTTGGGGGTGTTTGTTCGAGGTGGGCGGTAGCTGCGGCTATGCGATACCACCAGTCCGGATAGCAATTGGTATATCTACCCTGGCACTGCCTAGTTGTTCCGTGTCACCTACCCTAGCGCGCCTTATACGATTTTGGTTTTGTACCATACCTATGGAGTGCCCTCTGACGACGCCCAGTACAGGGGAGATTACGGTACGGTACAGACCGTGTTAAGGTGGAAAATGTAAAGCCTTAACGCTATCTAAAAGTAAGTTTATTTTACAATTAGACACTAGTATAATAGCGAAATATACTACATAGTAGATAGTTTAACGGATCCTTAAGAGATGTAAATCCCGAGTATCTTTTGAGTTATTGCACTCATATTTATTTCTGTTAATTTAACTTACATAAGATCTTTTAGTTCCGACTCGAGTGTTTTGCCTTTTCAATTTGCTCGGGTCGGTCCGAGCGTTTCAGGATTTGAAGATTTTATTCTAGAGGACGAAGACGAAGATTCGTAGTATTACTATCTACTATATTATTCCACTACACTATTTAATTCTGCTGCATTGATATTTATTGGTATGTGAACTCTGATATGTATTGTATAAATAAAATCAAAGGTTTTGTAAACAGCTTCATGAACTGTATATTTGATTATTATATTTTATCCTTCCGCTGTGAGATTCTATTTTTGTTTTATTTCTTTCTTGTTATTCTTATTTACCCTATAACAATCCGCCCTTCCGTATGGTTTGAATTGGCATACGTGTCGATTTAAAGCATGTGAAAAGGTGGGAAGTTACATCTGGTATCAAAGCGAGGTTTAGCGATAAACCTTAGCTTTGTGGGGTCTGACTCTTTACTAATAGGGTAGTAATACCCTATGGGAGTCGCTGAGTGTATATATATGAGAGAGCGTATTTGTTAGTGTTATAAAAAGGTTTTAATATTGTGTTGATCTATTCCGTTTTGTATTTATAAATTCTGGTTGGTGCATGGGACGCTATGACATCAATAGGGATTTCTAAACACTTGATAGGACAGACCGACATAATATTTGTTTTTAATATAGGTGAATGAAATAATTTTGCCTATTATATTTTCTATATAAAATAAATTTTTTCAAATGATATCTGTATTTGGCTGCAATAGGTTGGTTGTTAGGTAATAAAGTGTATAAATAATAATAGAAATAAGATTGAAAAATAAAATAAATGAAATTTGGGAAATTTAGAACTTAAGATCCGGGGTTCTGAAATTTCTTTCGAATAAATTTTGGAATATAATAACATTGTTTATAAGTACTTTCTGATATAAATATTTATTATAATTCGAAAGAATTGTTTTAAAGAAGATTTTGGAGAAAATAAGTTTTGTACTTTTCTCTCTGTCGCTGGAAAATATTTTCGGTGATGGCGGCCGCATCATCGACTTTCATTTTCAAGTTTTGAAGGGGGAAGGCCACTGTAGTAGTTCTACTGCAGATTCATTTTTGAAAAATATATAAATTTTGAACTGTTTTAAATATAACTAGAGATATATAAGTTGTAAGAATATATTTATCTATTGTTTTAAAAATAAATTGAAAATTTAACCCGGTATTAAATTCTTAAATTTCCATTAACGAATTGTTTCAATTATTGTAGTGAAATGAAAGGTAAGTAATTAATAATTGAAACCTCTAATTTAGGTAAGAGATTTAAGGCTAAGTTATAAAGGAAATAAAAAGGAAGTTGAAATTGTAACTTATAAGGAAAAGGTAAAATTTTTATTGAAAAATGAATTAATTAAAAGAAATGAGAAAACTTGTATAACTTTCAATTACATTCTTTAAAAGTATATATATAACTTATCAAATATTAAAAGTTGAAATGTTAATAAGAAAATGTAATAGATATTGTACAAGTAATAAATTTGAGGTAATGAAAGTAATTAATGAAATTCCTTAATAAATAGGAATTTGATGTTGTAATATTATAATCTTAAGCGTAATTGAACAGACTACTAATTGAAATAGAAAGGTAGGTATTATAAATGGAAGAAAATAAATAAAATTAAGTAGTATATATGGAAGATAATAAACTTAAGTAAAGGATTGAAGCTATTTATTAATAAAATAAGAAGAAAAGATGAATGTAGTAAATATATAAGTGTAGACTTAAATTAATGTATTAATGTGCTAAGAAATTGATTTTCACATGAATACTACAAACAAATGAAGTTATGCAATATGAAATGAAAAGACAAAAATGAATTATATATATAAGTATAAGTCCAAACAAGTGTAATAAACACTAAATTAATGAATGGAGATAAAAGTTGTAAGAAATAAATGTAAAGTAATAAATGTAATTTATAAGAATGAGCTTGATTTATTATTTGGAATTATTGCTTGTTTGGTATATGGTTGTTTGGGGTAAGATATTTTAAATTTGGATTTGGATGAATGAATAATCTATTTAGTTTTATCTAAGGCTGCTGAGTAAATGATGCGCTAGTAGTTTATTCTTCATTTCGTGCAATTTAAAATTTTTGAACCCGAACAACTATTTGTTTGTTGATTGAATGGTTGTTTTGTATTGTGTATGTTGTTTGTTGAAATTGATGGTTGTTGTATTGATCTGTTGTTAGTGACTGATACCACTTAAATATTTCATTTATATAATTGTTAACCCTTTTAGATTTTATAAGCGAAATGCAGGTTATGGAAGCAATTGCTACTGCTTTTGGTTCCATAAATTAAGCGTAAATTGCCCGACAAATAAGTACGTTTTCGGGTTACGGGTTTTAGCGTTATTATTTTGTTTTTCCCGGGTTGGGATATATATTATTTTGAAATATATGATATATAATGTTATAATTAATATTTTATTTTTCTTCCGGGCCTCTCCGTACGAAGGAGACTCTGCCGAAATTTTTCGAAAATTTCAGACTTAGAAAATATTTTGAAATTTTTTTCCAAACTTTAATAATTTATGTATAAAAAGATAATGATTGTAAAACTATACAATCTAAGTAAAGTAACAAATGTTGTAAATTTAATTGTGTATAAAGTTAATGTTTTGAATAAGTTGTATTAATTTCTTAATTCTTCTTTTCCCTTCTTTTCCTTTTCGGGGACGAAAAGTTTTGAGTGGGAGAGAGTGTAACGACCCGTAAATTTTGATCACTTAATGTGTCAATTTAATCCGATTTTTGTTATTTAATGAAGAAAGAAATAAAAATCTAAAATTTATATTGGAGCGAATGTTAGAAATTAAATGTTGGATTGGTAAATAAAATAAATTCTTGACAATTGAAATGAAATCCAATTAAAGAAATAGTGGAAACCATTATAATTTGTTAATTAAATTTGATAGTGTAACTAATACTGGAAGAAATAAATTGGAAATAGTATAAATGAAATAATAACTGAATTGAATTGCAACTATATAAATGGAGGGAAAATTTTGTTAAGCGGATGTCAATATTGAATAAATTAATTGAAATAAAATCTAAATGCGTATTTGGATTGAACGTAAGTAAATTAAATTAGTAGTATGAAAATATATGCCAAATTTGATTTTTGTAATAAAAGCTTACATATGTGACAAAAAGGTAACGGTAATGTTTATGGTAGGTTGCCTATTCATTTATTTAGATTGTTAGTTGAAATTTGAAATAAGTTGGTAATAAATGTAAACAAATGATACATTTATGTGAAATGTAACCAATGTTAATTTTATTTGTATTATAACAAGGGGTGGATTTAAGAAGTGAAATTGTAAAATTTGAAGTTAATTAATAATGGACATAGTAAAGATGGCAATCCAATCAAATATTTAGGAATCAAATTTTATTTGGAAGGTAAATCTAATTTATGAATAAAAGGGTAAGTAATTAGGATTTAATTCTATATTAATTGAAACTGAATGTAGATTTAATGTAATAACGTTAAGGCTAACTAAATTTGCATTATAGATGGAATTATAATCGGGATTGATAGATAACGAACTTAAAAATATAATTTAAGAGCTAATAGGTTTAATGATAGAATGAAGAGTCGATTAAATGTTAAGTTAATATAAATTAAGGTAACAGTGGGAAATAACGTGAATTTTCTTCATAATATGATAATTAGTAGAATACAACATAAACTTAATTATAACATTTGGTTTGAAAATAATTATTAAAGGTTACCTGTTAATTTGTCGATGGAGCAGGAAATAAAAGATTTATAAAATAAATGTTATACTTATGGGAAAGGAAATAAAATGTTTAGAAGTTATGAAATATGAGTATATTAAGAAATGGAGATTGAATTGGAATCAATTGCAACGAATCTAATAAATGTTACATTAATGTGAAATTAAGGTAATATTTGGAAAATATGATAATGAGTTTCATAATTGAACAAGTTGTGGAATAATTAAATTATTGCGAATAAATGAAATAAATCAATTTATTTTATTTATAAAATAAAAAGGAGGGAAGAATCAAGATTTATTTAGTTATTGGAATGAAAATTTATAATTTAATTTATTGTGAATAAATGAAATTTAATATGGCAATTTGCAAAATAATTAATGATTGAATTAACATAGAATTAGTTGTTAGTCATTAAAATTGTTAAGAAATCAAAAGTGATAGATTTTATAAATTATAATCTTTTATTTGAAATTGGATTGGAATAGTGATTTAATTTAGTTAATATTAATTTTTTAATTTATGGAAAAATAGCCATTTTGGCCACTGACTCGGATTTCGACGAAACCAGTTTCATCGGATCCATAACGGTGAATTATAATAGTGTTTCAAGTTTCGTAGCGATCGGAGTTGTCGTTTGATCGTACGGACTCGAAACGCCTTGAAATAAATGCAATTGAAATCAATTTGAAAATATTGTTTTTAGCATAACTTCTCCATACGATGAAATTTGAACCTGAAACTTTTTCCATTGCGTTTAAAATATTTTAAAACACCTATTTTGATATATGGTTTTACCCAATTTCGTTCCGGAGTCGAAACGGGCTTTTTAGGCCACGTCGTCGTTAGCGCGTACATCTGTCTTATCCGATCCATCCTATTTTCAACTCTGCCTATAAATACCTTACGAAACCCTAGCCTCCTCCTATTCTCATTTATCTACGTCTAAAATTTCATCAGCTCCTTCTCTTCCTCAATGGATGCACACCTATATCCAATTTCAAATTCAAAAATTAAATGAAAATTCAAAGTCTTTAGAAAAATTCGAAATAAATATATGTTGAAGCTCTCGAAGTGTGTAATCTTGTGGTGATGTTCGTTTTTCGATTCAGTTTGTCGTTTGACCAAAAAAATCAAATAAGTTCGGCCGTTCATCATCGCCGCGATAAAATTCGTTGGATCGGAAATTATCTTCTGGTTTTTGTAGAGATTTTCGAGCGGAGCTCATCCATGCAAGTTAATTAGAAGATCGACGGTCAAATTGGCCCCTAAATTTCGAGTAGGGTTTTGAGGCTGTGGCGGCGGCAGCCTCTAGGACAGTGCGTAAGGGAGGTAATGCGTGCGGCTTGGAGGGGGCATGGTGATGGTAAGGTCGGCCGGCCTCTGTTGGCCGTAGGCGAGGGGGAAATCACGGTCAAATGGCGGTCAAAAGGGGGTGTGTTGGGTTCGGTTTCTATTCTAGGGATGGACGTGCGTGTGCTGTGTGAGGTTGAAGACGCTGAGGTGACAAGTTTGAGATGTAAAGTGTTCTCTTCTTCTTTTTATTTTTAATTTAAATTCAATCGCACTAATCGCTATATCATTCGCATATGAACTCCGTTTTACGCGTGGTTTCTTTTGTTAGGATCGTATTGAAATTCGGGACTTGGTGACGCTATTTGGATGAATACTGAGACGGTTTGGGTTTAAATTGAATTTAAATTCAATTTAAATTCAAAAGGTGAGTGTTTTAACCCACTCGCAATTTCTAAGTTTTCTTATGTTTGTTAAATTGATTTAAGACATGAGTATAAATTTATTTATGACTGTTTAAATTTATTTATGACTGTTTTGCATATTTTTTTCATCATCTCGGTTAAATTGCATTTATTTAATTTAACTGTTAATTAATTTTATTATTGCATATAAATTGACAGTTAAAATTTATTTATTTTGCATATAAACTGCTAGTTAAACAGTTATTTATTTATTTATTTATTTTGAATATGAACTGTTCGTTGATACCTGTTATATTTTATATGCTCTATTGATGTTTGTTTAAATTGATGATGATTGAGATAAAATTTGTTGATGATTGATATTGGGTGAATGGATGGTGTGTTCTATATTATATAAACTGCAAGGTATTATGCATTTTCATTTCATTCGGGATTGCGGTTTGAAATGATATACAACCGCATTTTTTTATTTTTAAATTGCGGATTGAAATGATAAATATCCGTATCACTTGACCATAGGATAGAAAATTATATACAGGCACCGCGGTATATATATATATATAATTATTTTTGAAATGATTTCTATGGTTTGGATAGGATGCAGTTTAATAGATATTAATTTTGATCTTATATAAATTCTCATTTTATATATACATATATAGTTAAATTATTGAATTTAAGCTATGTATGAATTTATTAAATGGAAATAAATAAGTTGAAAAATGGAGTGTGATAATTTATATTTATGATTAAGTACAGGTTTAAGATATTGTGTATATATATAGAGTTTTAAATAGTTCAAATCAATTAAGATTGAAAATTAAATTGGAAATTTATTTGGAATTGGGCTTATTTAAAAATTAAACTCCACAAGTTGGTGTAAACTTATTAATCTTGGAAATTTTAAAGGTATGATATTTATAACTGGATTTTTATTCAAGATAAATTAAATGAATAATTCTAGTATAAATAAATGGAAGGAAATATTTAGTGTTAATAAATTGGGTTTTATTTTAAATGGTTATGGATCTATTATGTAAACGTTTCAAAACTAAATAATAGGACAATGAATTGTTGAATAGAAATTCCCAACCTTAGTTTTGAAATTTATTAAATACTCGAAGTTTGAAAATATTGAAATTGAAGTGTTTTTATTCGAACTGAAAGTGAATCTAAAGGTTATGGGTTTAGACTGAATTTAAAGTAAATAAAATTGTAAAGGTGTGGAAATTATTTACTTTATAAAGAAATTTTAAATTCAACTGTTTTATATTATATACTGTTGAATATCCAAACCATTTAAGTTTCGAAAGTTATGGTTTAAAGGCTATGAATTTCGAATTATTATGTTTTGAAAGTTATAATTCAAATGTTTGGGTTTCAGATATTATAAATTTTAAAGCAGTATGATTTTGGAAAAGATATATGTGAAATAAAGATGATATTATACTGATTTGGGTTTATAAATGATATCAAATTTATTTGGTTTTTAAAACGAAAAATGGTATCATATTATATGGTTTTGAAATGGGTATATATTCTTGTTTTGAAAGTAAAACTATTTTGATAAGACCGCGGTGTTATAATAACGTTTTGTTGTTGAAGAGACCGGGATCGGAAGTTGTCATACTCTCTGCCAACTCCGAAAACCATTTTAACTACCGTGTACGCGGTGGAGATTCCAGAATGAAGTAGGATGGTGGCGGCGTTTCCTTTGAGGTAAATACGTGGACCCGACTCCCGTGAGTTGGCATAAGGTGGCTAAAACAGGAGCGATTCTCGGGCCAAGGGGGTTAGCGCCATTTATCGGACACGTCCTTTGATACTATACTCTGACTTTGGATTGATTCGGTGGCCACCTTTATTTTTTGATTTTGGGGGTGTTTGTTCGAGGTGGGCGGTAGCTACGGTTATGCGTTACCACCAGTCCGGATAACAATTGGTATATCTACCCTGGCATTGCCTAGTTGTGCCGTGTCACCTACCCTAGCGCGCCTTATACGATTTTGGTTTTGTACCATACCTATGGAGTGCCCTCTGACAACGCCCAGTACGGGGGAGATTACGGTACTGTATAGACTATGGGAATATATAACTGTGTTAAGGTGGAAAATGTAAAGCCTTAAGCTATTTAAAAGTAGGTTTATTTTACAATTAGACACTAGTATAATAGCGAAATATACTACATAGTAGATAGTTTAACGGATCCTTAACAGACGTAAATCCCAAGCATCTTTTGAGTTACTGCACTCATATTTATTTCTGTTAATTTAACTTAAATAAGATCTTTTAGTTCTGACTCGAGTGTTTTGTCTTTTCAATTCGCTCGGATCAGTCCGAGCGTTTTAGGATTTGACGATTTTATTCTGGAGGACGAAGATGAAGATTCGTAGTATTACTATCTACTATATTATTCCACTACACTATTTAATTCCGCTGCATTGATATTTATTGGTATGTGAACTCTGATATGTATTGTATAAATAAAATCAAAGGTTTTGTAAACAGCTTCATGAACTGTATATTTGATTATTATATTTTATCCTTCCGCTGTAAGATTCTATTTTTGTTTTATTTCTTTCTTATTATTCTTATTTACCCCATAACAATCCGCTCCTCCGTATGGTTTGAATTGGCATGTGTGTCGATTTAAAGCATGTGAAAAGGCGGGATGTTTCAGAAAGGGATATAAAAGATAGGAAAGAAAGAACTAAACAATATCAGAATCTCACAACGAAACGAATAAAATATATTAATCACATAAGATATTACATAGTATCATATATATCAAGGTTACACAACTTATTAAATCTCATATTAGACAGTTATGAAAACTGTCTATCATACAACTCACGATACAACACATAGATCTCAACCAGCAGAAACACTATATATCTACATACGCTAAAGCCTCCTGCTCCATATCTCCTCCAGAATTCGTCAAAGCTAACTTGAATCCCTTGGCTACTTGTAAAAATATGAGTACCCATGAGTTTAAGAAAATGGAAAATAAACTCCAGTCAGACATGGGCATGGAGTGAGTAAACAAGTTAAAGTTGTTTAACTTTGAAAATCATTTGAAAACAATGGTATCTTGTAAGACCACGCCCCAAATATACATGTCAGGTTTTTACCTTACAATAACCAAAACATTTTATAGAAAATCCAGTGATATATTATAATATGTCTAGGGTTTTCAAGTCAAATACAGAAATAGTTTGAATGCTTACATCTCACGTTCCAACATAGTTGGGCACAATCAAAATGTACGACATTTATTGGAGATTGGATTCCATACAATGGCAGGGCTACTGGGGTACCGCCTGTCACAATATATGGTCTAGATCACCGTACCGAGGATCCACCCTGATCCCCTACAACACAAGGCCGGAAATATCCCTTGCTGGATAATCTAGAATAAGTCAACCCTGCAGTTGGCGCGACCAACCGTCCACACAGCCGAAATAAAGTGACCTCCAAACAGGGGAAAATCTTATCCTACTTGGGGCTACCCACTTAGCCTTGCTGCACCTCTTCTGTTTTAGCCACTTTTCGATTGATGAGGCTTGAAGCTACGATTACCTTTTAGAACACATATCATGGAATGCTCATCGTGCTCCAATGACGATGTTGTGAAAGCATTTAATTCATATAGAATAATTTTGGGTTCAAACGAAACCGAAGGCACTATCTCGCTACACTCATTTTGGAATCACCCTCAGAGTTAACGACAATAGCCCTTGTACTCTGAATCTTCATCTCGAAACTGAAAGCACCATTTTCGTTACACTCGTTTTGGAATCACCCTCAGAGGTAACAACAAATAGCCCTTACACTTCGAGTCTTCATCTTGAACTTCACTTGAGATTTCACAACCTATCGTTTAATTTGGATCGATGTGGTTTTCGGATATTCCAATTTGGATCCGATCCTGGTCTCATCGAAATAACGCCATCTTTTAAGGCCAAGTTATTTTAAGTTTTAACAATTCAATTTATTATTTAGAATAAAAATATTCACACAGATAGATAATTTATTAGATAATCCACATGATCACAATTCAACTAAAGTATCTCATATCACAAAGCAGTACATATCACATATCAGAGATATCACATAATCCAAGGCGTTCAACATCATTCAATCATCCATAAGCAAGATTAATTGTCACACCATTGCTAATTAATTTAATTAACTACCCATGAATTAAATTAATTACTTTAATTACTTATAAATCCTACTTACTTAACATTAATTAATTATAACCCAATTTATTAATCATCCTTTAATTTCATCTTAATTAATCATCCTTGATTAATTATTCTTTAATTGCATTAAGTAATTAGCCTTTAATTATTACATAGATTAATTATCCTTTAACCATTCACATTAATTAACCCTTAATTATTCTCATTAATTACATTAATTAATTATCCTCTAATTACTTTTATTAATTAATTATTATTCTAATTAATTACATTTAATAATTAATCTTTAATTAATCACATTCATTAATCAACCTTAATTAATCACATACAGTAATTAACTATCCTTTAATTACTTACATTAATTAATTAACTCCTTAATAATTATATTAGTCAATTCTTTAATTAATTACACTAAGTAAGATTAATTACTTCCACTGAGTAATTATCCTTTTTATTAATTACACTAAGTAATTAACCTTAATTACTTCACTTAATTACCTCCATTAAGTAATTTCTTTTATTAATTACACTAGGTAATTATCCATTAATTACTTACACAAGTAATTATACTTTATTAATTACATTAAGTAATTATACTTAATCAATTTCATAAGTGATTATCTTAAATCAATTAAATTAATTAATTATCTTAAATTAATCACATTAATTAATTTAATTAATTACATTGAGAAATTAATTCCTTTAATTACTTCCATTAAGAAATATCCTTTTTATTTACATTCACTAACTAATTACCCTCATTAACTATCCATTAGTTAATAACATGATTAATTAACCCTTAATAATTACATTAAGTAATTAACCTTTAGTTAATTTCATTAATTAATTATCCCTAATTAATCACAACCTTAATTAATGAAAGATAAATTCTTTATCTTAATAAATTACTTAATTACATCATTAACTTTATTTTAAAAAAAATCATTGGAACTTAGTTTATAATCTTTTAAAAAACTTATCCATTTTAAAACTTGATTAAATAAATTGTTTAAAAACTTAATTATTTTTTTATAGCCTTAAAATTTGGAAAAAACTTATCTTTGAAAAATTATTTTTTTTCCATTTGGCTTTAAAACTTCGTTTAATATTTACTTTTGATTAAAAACTTAGTTAATATATTCTGAAAACTTGAATTAATTTAAGTTACTTTGTTTTTTTTATTAATTGAAATTTAATATTCTTTCGTTAATTATTTCTTAATTCAAACATCATCTTATTACCTTTGAAACACTTATGAATTTAATTCCAAAATTAATCTTATATATAATTACTTTTTAACAAACAAATTTTAAAACATTTTAAATCTTGAAAACTTGTTTAAAACCCGTTAAATAATTTACTTTGGAAACTTGTTAACACTTTCCTTTACCTTTAAAACCTGTTTTAAATAAACTTACTTTGAAACTAAATTACTTTAAAACTTGGTTATAAATTAACTTTAAAACCTAGTTAATATATATATATATATTGAAAACTTGATTTACAAATTTAATCTTTGCTTTAAAACCCGATCAAGTTTTCCTTTAAAAATCTGGATATGATTTTTTAGCTTTTGTAAAACTTGTATGTTACTTTTATCTTTATTTACATTTTAAACTTGCATCCCCTTCTTGCATTTTGAAACCCGGTACAAGTTTCCTCTTTAAAATATTAAACCAGGTTACCACTGAAAAAACAACCCAAGCCAGCATCGATCCCTCCCCGAGTAAACCCCGAGTCCACTCGCGTTCACACTCGTCTTCGAGCCAAACCACGAAAATCTTCGAGCCCCTGCCCGAGCATCACCCTTCTTCCCCAAACCTACCGCGCGACATCAGATACAACCGTGCACTCATGCACGTGCGCAGACGTTCCGACCACCATCGATCAACTCCGCGACCCTCCTCTGATGACCTGCCCACACAGTTTAGTCCACCTCGACTGAAATCAAAATTTGAGCAAATCGATCAAATCCTGGAAGCAAACCAGTCGACAAAAACCTCTCGCCGACGACGAACTCGTCCACCAGAGCTCACGTCTCTCTGACCACAGTTGCATCACAGACTCACGCGACGTTCCCACCCCTTGCGATCGCCTCCGGTGCTTCCCAAGAAACACATGACCTCTAAAATCAACGTCGGCCCAATCTATCAGTCGAACCTAGTTCAACTATGTACGGACACCACGTTCAACTATAAATCCTCCTTCCAATTTTCCCAAGTTCCCCCGCCTTCCAGTCTCCTCCAAAAACGAGCTCGACGACCATCCCTCCATCGTTCGTCGGAAAATGATGAAAATGTTAAAACTGATCATCGTAGAAATTCTCGACTTATGTGAATCTAAAAATCATGAAATTACTATCTAAGTTCATCATTTTCTAACACTAATCTAATTCTAAACTCAAATTCTAAAATTAAGATGTTTGATTTTTAACATATATTTAGATCATCACTGTATTTTTTATTTTTGCAATAATTAATAAATATAAAATCATGAAACTATTTTTAAAATTAGTATTACACTGTTATAATCATTTTTCATTCAAAGAACAAGATAACAATTTGATTGTATGAAGAGATATGCATTTTCCTATATGAAGATGAAGCCTGTAAATAAGACAGAGAAGTGTATATATAGATCTATACAGTCATCTCACAGACATACTCTTATATATACACATGCATTCACACTTAATCATTCATATAATCATTATATACTATATTACTACAACATTTATCACATATAACAAACATAAGAACAAATTAAAAACTGTTTTTAAAAGAAAGTTTTACTCACTGTTATTAAAAACAGAGAAGCAGGCTCTAGATCTTCATCTGGAATTTCTTATGATCTGAAGCTTGTAACTGAAATGCTTGATGTTGATTTACTTGTTGAGTTGCTCTTCGAATTGAAGCTATTTGATTCTTGTTCAGGTTGATGTTGTTGAGTTGAAATCTTGAAACAAGTTGTTACTGTTTTGATTTTTCCTTTGATTTTTGGTTTCTAGTTTTTATTTTTAGAAGAAGAGAGGAAAGATTTTGAATTGAAAATGAAAACCAGATTTCTTTCTAATACTGCATGATTTATAAACTTAAATTAATAAAGAAAATTGTTGCCACTTGTTAATTCAAATTATACAAATGTCAATGCATAAATTACTTAGCTTACAAATGTAAATGCATGATTTAGTTTTCTTAAAAATGTTATATACATGCATTATTATGTTTAAATCCTTATTTCAAAAAGTACTTATGTTTTTACATTTATGTAATGTGATTTTATTAATTTATGTTTTATATTTATATATATACTAATGTTTTTAATTTATATATATTTATAAATCATGTTATCTCGTGTTAAATTTTAAACAGAAAGAATATTTAAAACAAAAGAAATGAATCTTAATCAATTAAATCTTATTTTAAACTTTAGCTAAAATATATTTTTAAATAAATAAACATTTATAGATATTATCTTTATTGTTAAGAAATATATAGTTTAACTTTTAAATGGCCTTTAAAAAATTATTATATTGAATTTAAAACAAATTTCCAATCACAATATATATATTATATATATTATAATTAGACAATATATTTGTATTATCTTTGAAAGATAAATTTTTACCAATTAAATATTATAATCATTTGAAAAGATTAATTTTGCCAAATATTTGTAAAAGAAAACAAATATTTCCAAATTTAAATAATAATTAATGAAGATTATCAAATAAATATTACCCAGAATATTGGGATATCACAGATGCTATTGCTCACCTTATTTGGGAAGACGATATGCGGAAATTAAAAACTTCTAGTTTCCTCCAAGAGCCCAACTACTTAACCGTATGCACATAAACTCAGTAATCCCTAGGTTAGGTAGTCATGAACAAGTATATGAAGACGATCATAAAGCTTTGTATGACATTTTTGATCATATTGAAGTCAATTGGGCATAATATATTTTCGACCAAATTAGAAGTTTTTGGACACCTACACATCATAGCATTATTTATGCACCATATATAATGAGAATTCTACGGTCATTAGAAATTCCTTAATATCTCACCCAATATGAAGAAATCCAATTAAAAATAGTGCCATTAGATTTCGCTCTCTGATGCATCTCCTAGAAACCCCGCTAAGCATAACCCCTTTTTCCCAGTACCAAAGACCTCAACAATAACTATAAGCACCTCCAACTCGACATTCCCAACCTGCTAAAGCTTCAGCACCTACAGAGTATTACTCTGATTCTGAAATACAAGAAGCCAGAATTGCGGGGACCAGGAGAAAACTATCGAGATGTTACACTTCAAAACCAACCTCTTCTCTCCTTAAACCAACAAGTATTAGATAAAAAGATGTCTCGCTTGGAATGGTCTTTTTCTACTTGCATGAACAAGGTAGAGAAGACCTTAGAAAAAGTCGTTTCCACATTGGGAAAAGTCCTCTAAAAGGTACGGGTTCGTTCCTCATCTCAGTCTTCATCTTCTCCGTCGCCAACACCACCACCACCACCACCAATGTTTCAGTCAAGACCTTCTTCAGGTGCAGAGCCTTCAGTCAAACCACCACTACGTTCTCGTCCTGGCAAAGCGTAAATTTGTCTTGATACTGAAGAGAGTGAAAATATATCATTTCTTTCACAAGATCCTCAGGCTCCACAAGACCCTCACCACTGTACTTACTACACGTCATTTCAAGGTCTCTCTATTTAAGAGGATGAGGAGTATAATGATCAGTTTCAATGGCAACACGGTGCATATGATGAAGACCCTCTAACTTATGGGGTTATTACAACTATTAGTAAGCCTTTCTTTTACTTTCAATCATATAGGTTCTATGTATCCTTTGTTTGATTTCTTCCAAACAATGTTTCTGCATAACTATGACAAATGTTATCTATAATTCTGTGAAAACTTATGCTCTTTATATTTTCCACATTTCATTCTTTCTTTATCTCTTTTTGATAATGCCAAAGGGGGAGAGATATCATATTACATGTATCAGGGGGAGTTGTATGCTTATTCGATTATTGATTTTATGGTTATCATCATCAAAACGAGGGAGAATGTTAGAACCTTTATTCTATGATTTCCTAGCAACAACTATACAATCATACACATACAATATATTCCATCTATTTGCAGGTAAAAGCTTTCAAAATTCACAATATTGCAACTTGAAGACGACCAACGAAGGAGGAGAATCTTGGTATTAGAAAAGCTATTATAGTGTGTTATAGTCATAGATATATAGCTTGTAAAATCTCATTCAGTTGTTTTTCAACACAAACATTGCACGACAAAACTTTTATAAGTCTTGAATATCCCAAACAGGCTAACTGCAGAAAGTAACATATATCAGACGTCTGTTAGTATATATCAGACGTCTGACTATGGTCTCTATTTGAAAAAATAATACGTATCAAATGTTTGTCAATACATCTCAGACGTCTGACTCTGGCCTCTATTTAATACATACACACATACACACACAGATGTCTAAATATTATGGACAGACGTCTGTGTTGGGTAACAGGAAAAATTAATGAATAGTCACTTGCTTCATTCTATTGGTTGCATCGATGTCTCTTCAATGCACCACTTCCTCCATAATGATTGCAACCTTTAGACTGAAATAGAACACACTAACATATGCTAATCTTTAAGAAAACTCTTCAACATCTATAAATATGTAAAGATTCTAAGAAACAAACCACTTGAATTTTCCATATCTCACATCTATATTCTTTGCATACTCTAATTTTTAAAACAAAATAATATATTGGTTTTATCACTTCGTAAAAGCAAAGCTTCACGTACACATACTACTCAAAGGAGATTATAGAAAGATTTGTACTATGTAGTCAAAATCAGTGTTTCTCAAAACATATACTTGTCTAAGAAAGATTTTTGTGTCAAGCCTATTCCTAGAGGCAAAGTGAGGGTTGTTTACTAGTTAAGGCCAAAGAGGAGCTTTGGGACTGGACATAGAACGAGAGGTTTGAAGCAGTATAAAAATCTGGCGTGATTGTGTCTTTACTTTTATTTACTTTACTCTGTTAGTTATAAATTATCTTTTTATTACACTTGCATATTAGATATGAATACACGATCCATACACTCTTTGAGGCAGTGGAGCCAACCCAAGAATAAATGAATTAGAATTGTAAGTATAAAGATTTAGTATGGAAGATGAGAAATTGTAACAACCCATAATTTTGTGAATATTTTAAATTAAATTTTTATTTGAAATTTTGATTTTTAAATCATTTAAAAGTGAATTTTTAGAATTTTTCAATGTAAGTTTGGAACTTGTTTGTAATTTATTTTCCAAATGAAATAAATAAACGATTTTTGTAAATTTTATATTTTGGTCAAATTTGAATTTTCAGTTAATTTTTTTTTTAAAATTTGAATTTTAAATCTTAATCTTTTTCTTTGAAGCAGAATATATTTATGATATCTGTTCTGCTTTTCGTTTTGTTAAATTCTGAGTTATACTTTTCAAATTATATAAATTACAGCGTTTTACACGCTGTTATTTCCTGTATTTCAATTTCTATATTTCTATGCGCATTTCTATATTTTATTTTCTATGTTATTTTATTTTATTTTTCTATTTTGTCTATCTAAACTTTATTTGTTGGATTTTACTTGTGTGTATGTCTTTTCATAAAAGGCTTGGAAGAAATCGAGGAGACAAGCGTTACATTTCTTTAATGCTTGTCTTTTTATTTACTACCCCCTTTATTACTTATCCTAATCATTCACCATTCATAGCCGTGAATTTCTCTTATTAATCACGTACAAACATCTCAAAATGTCCTCTTTTCAATTGCATTTAACAATATATATATATATATATACATATATATTTGTTTCTTTCTCCTTATTTCTTGCCTTTTTTCCTATCCTTTTTGTTTTCCTATCATTTACTCCTCTTTAGCCATTCAAATCTTTTCTTTCCATCCACTCCACTTCATAATTCACGTACACATTTACTTCGCATTTCATTTCTAGAAAGAAATGTATGCAAATAAATGGCTTGGAGAAATTTAAGAGGCATAAGTTTCATTGTACATAAACTCTTACCTTTTCATTTGCATGGCCTTTATTTTGTTCTTGCCATTTCCTCCTCATTCCTAGCCATGAATTACTCTACTCATAGCCTTGCATATCAAGTTGAAAATTCATGTACAAAAATTTATTTTCCATCTTTTTTTTCATTTGCATTTAAAAATAAAATATATTGTACGTTTCTTCCTCCTTAACTTATGCCTTTCTGTTTCCCTAGTATTAATAACTCCTTAGCTGTTTTTTTTTTACTTATATAGGCGTGTATTTTCCTTTATCATTCATATACAGAACTCCTCAAACATATCTTATTTTATTCCATTTCTCATTTCATCTCTTGAAAGAACGATTTTTTTTATTAAATACATCAAGTATTTGTTGCCATTTTATTTTCCAAACCATTCAAAATCTTGTGTTTTATTGCATAGCCTCTTTATTACTTACCTTAGCCGTTCATTCCTTTAATCTAGCCATGAATTTCTCTTGCCTATCACACATAAAAACTTCCTAAAACTTCTCATTTTCATTTGCGTGAAAGAAAATTATATTCAAGCTCTAGATCCATGGCTTCTTTTCCTCTTCTTTCTTTTTCTCTTTTTGTTTCTTCTTTGTTCTTCATGCTTATACTCGGTCTCTGGCCTCTAGCACACCTCTAACTATCATGACCAAGCAATATAAGATGATGGTTGAACACATATGTGGTGTAGCCAAGCCATTGATTGATTAAGGCAAGTTATGTCACTATGATTCATTAATTTTTCCATTGTTTTCACATCTATTGTTTTGTATTGAATCATATTCTTATGTATGTAATATTTGTTTGCATACAAGATTTGGATCTGACTCTTCATCCACTCAAGTTTGCATTGTACTTTGTCGTGCTTTGCGGGGTTTGGATTTTTTTCCTGAATTTGTCGATTCTAGTTTAAAAAGGTGAGTTTTTATCACTCTAGACATATATACTTATATTTTTGTGAAAAAATGACAAGTGAATCTGTAGACATTGATATGTCTTTATATATTCCTGTGTTGTGATTACATGATGATAAATGCCGTTTATATATTTGTTACATCATTTGTTATGATATTATATGTATACTGTTAATGTATTTCTGTTGATCACCACTGCAAGTTCTCTATCACTATGGGTTGAAATGATACATACCCGAATGGACTTTAGAATAAGGAAAAAACATTATGGGCTGAAATGATAGGTTCGAGTGATTTTTATTGTATTTATTTTACTTGGGATTGTGGGTTTGAAATGATAGAACCCGGATTTTTCTTTTTAAACTACGGATTGAAATGATACATATCCGTATCACTTGACCTAGGTTAGAAAACATTATACAGACCCATGGTTATACTTTTAAATGATATTTTTCTAAAAATTTATAAGTATTTTAAATATTTTCTGAAAGTTATTAAGTATTTCAGAATTATAAATATAGATTTAACGCTTTATAGTGTAAAGAAATATTATTTTTCTATAAGCTAATTTTTTTATAAGTTACATTTTTTTTATAAGTTAATTGGTTTTAAATGGAATTTAAAGAGTCTTATTTATGATTAATAACTTAATAATTAAGTTCGATTTAATTTGGAATCTTAAATCTAACCTAGTAATTTTAATAAAGGTTATTTCCTGAAATGGACATATTTTGTATAATAAAGAAATATAGTTTTGAATATATAAAATGAAATATATTTTTATGGGACATTTTGTAATAAGTTTATTTAACTTGGAATCATAGTTGAATTGATGTCTAAATGAATAAATTTGTAAAGAATTTGATTGTTATATGAACTATGATAAATATTCTTTTGTGAAATGTAATGTTTTGTAAGATAAATAGCTATGACTTTAAAATGAAAAAATGTAAGTTAAACATACATGTGAGATGTAAGTTTAATTTATATTTTAATTGATTAATATAATAAATGTTTGTATTGTAATAACAAAACGAAAGAAATATGTAAAGTTTTAATTTATGAAAGAAACCTGTAAATCCCTAATTAATGAAAGAACATGTAAAGTTTTAATTAATGAAAGAAACGTGTAAAGTCCTAATTAATGAGAGAACATGTAAAAAAAATTATTAATGCAAGAAACATGTAAAATTTTAATTTATGAAAGAAACGTGTAAAGTCCTAATTAATGAAAGAACATGTAAAGTTTTTAATTAATGCAAGAAACATGTAACGTTTTAATTTATGAAAGAAACGTGTAAAGTCCTAATTAATGAGAGAACATGTAAAGTTTTTAATTAATGCAAGAAACCTGTAAAGTTTTAATTAATGAAAGAAACGTGTAAAAAATTTAATTAATGCAAGAAACATGTAAAATTCTAATTAATGAAAGAAGCGTGTAAAGTCCTAATTAATGAAAGAAACATGTAAAGTTTTAATTAGTGTGGTATTGATTAAATTAATAAATGCTCTTTACTATAATAAATGTAAATTAAAACGTACATTTGATAATATAAGTTTTACTTAGTGAAATATTGATTAGAATGATAAATGCTCTTTATTGTAATAAATGTAAGTTAAAATGTACATTTGACATGTAAGTTTTAATCAATGTAATGATATATTTTAAATTGATTAAAATGATAAATGTTACTTACTGAAATAATAAAATGTAAGTTGATAATATACATTGGATATGCAAGTTTTAATTTATGTAAATGACATATTTTAAATGATTAAAATAATAAAGTTTCTTTATTGTAATAATAAGTTAATAAGGTGCTTTTAAGTTAACATAAGAATTTCAGCTTTAAATTGGATATTACAGTAACAAAGTTTATTTAACTATAAGGCTATGATAAAATGACCATGTTAAATTTGTAAGCATACAAATACTTTGATTATATAAAATGTTAAAGTGGAAAGTATTACATTCCAAAAATGCTATAATTCCTTAAGGTAACATTTCCTAAATGCTATGATAATTTAAAGGAATATTTCAAGTTTAATAAATTGAAGGAAATATCCAATGATTTGAAAATTTGGGTTTTATTTAAATGATATATTATTGAATTAGTTTTGAAATGGAAATGATACTATTGTGATATGGTTTTGAAAGTATATACTAGTTTGAAAGAAATGATTTTGAAGTGGATATGCTAATTTGGTGTTGAAAGTATAAATGATTTTGAAATAAATATCCATGGGTTATAATAACGTTTGGTTGTTAAAGAGACCGGGATCGGAAGTTGTCATACTCTCTGCCAACTCCGAAAACCACTTTAACAACCGTGTACGCGGTGGAGATTCCAGAATGAAGTAGGATGGTGGCGACGTTCCTTTGAGGTATATACGTGGACCCAACTCCCGTGAGTTGGCATAAAGTGGTTAAAACAGGAGCGATCTCGGGCCAATAAGGTCATTCATCTGATTGGACACATCCCTTCGATATTATACACTGACTTTTGGATTGATTTGGTGGCCACTTTTGAATTTTTTGATTTGGGGGTGTGGCTCGAGGTGGGCGGTAGTAGCTGCTACGCGTTACCACCAGCCTATGTGCGTAATTGGTATATCTACCCCGGCATTGCTAGTTGTGTCGCGTCACCTACCATAGCGCGCCTTGTACGAGTTTGAACAAAATTTTGAGTATAATAAATGATTTCAAATTCACGATTTTAGAAATTGTTAATTGGGTGATAAGATAATGAAATTATAAATAGATAAGATTTAATTAACTTAGGAAAAATCAAATGGATGAAATCAATTATTAATTAAAGTTGAAACTTTCATGGTTGTAAAATTTATCATCTTATTTTTTTTCCAATCTCTTATCCTTCGGTTGTTCCTATTCTCCTGCATCCTAAGCGGGGAATTGAATTCCAAATTGATCTTATCTCCTAAAGTTCGATTGTAGTTCTTCCTCCCAAAATACATTTACCAGTCTCTTTTTGAAAACTTTTCAAGAATCTTCTTCGTGCTTGTGTCCTTGATTACAGAGGATCTTGGGAAGATCATCTCCATCTTGTTGAATTTACCTACAACGACTGTTACCAGGTATAATTTCAATCTTTTTTTTATATTGTCTTAATTCTATGTCATTCTATTTGTTGTCTCTATTTTCCTTGCCTCATTCCTTTTTGGGGACGAAAAGTTTTGAGTGGGGGAGAGTGTAACAAACCATAATTTTGTGAATATTTTTAATTAAATTTTTATTTGACATTTTGATTTTTAAATCGTTTAAAAGTGAATTTTTAGAATTTTTCCAATGTAAGTTTGGAATTTGTTTGTAATTTATTTTCCAAATGAAATAAATAAACGATTTTTGAAAATTTTATATTTTGGTCAAAATTTGAACTTTCAGTTTAAATTTTTAAAAAAAATTGAATTTTAAATTTTAGTATTTTTCTTTGAAGCATAATATATTTATGATATATGTTCTGCTTTTCGTTTCGTTAAATTCTGAGTTATACTTTTTAAATTAGACAAATTACAGCGTTTTACATGTAATTATTTCCTGTATTTCAATTTCTATTTTTCTATGCGCATTTCTATATTTTATTTTCTATGTTATTTTATTTTATTTTTCTATTTTGTTTATCTAAACTTTATTTGTTGGATTTTACTTGTGTGTATGTCTTTTCATAAAAGGCTTGGAAGAAATCAAGGAGACATGCGTTACATTTCATTAATGCTTGCCTTTTTATTTACTACTCTCTTTATTACTTACCCTAACCATTCACCATTCATAGCCGTGAATTGCTCTTATTAATCACGTACAAATATCTCAAAATATCCTCTTTTCAATTGCATTTAATAATATATATATATATATATATATATATGTTTCTTAGCCTTTTTTTTCAATTGCTTTTAATAATAATATCTTAAAATATCCTCTTTTCAATTTCATTTACTAAAAATATCCCATTCATAGCCTTTTTTTCCTATCATTTACTCCTCTTTAGCCATTCAAATCTTTTCTTTCCATCCACTCCATTTCATAATTCACGTACACATTTACTTCGCATTTCATTTTTAGAAAGAATGTATGCAAATAAATGGCTTGGAGAAATTTAAGAGGCATACGTTTCATTGTTTAAACTCTTGCCTTTTTCATTTGCATGGCCTTTATTTTGTTCTTGCCGTTTCCTCCTCATTCCTAACCATGAATTACTCTACTCATAGCCTTGCATATCAAGTTGAAAATTCATGTACAAAAATTTATTTCCCATCTCTGATTTTTTATCATTTGCATTTAAAAATAAAATATATTGTACGTTTCTTCCTCCTTAACTTATGCCTTTCCGTTTGCCTAGTATTCATAACTCCTTAGCTGTTTTTTTTCTTATATAGCTGTGTATTTCCCTTTATCGTTCACGTACAAAACTCTTCAAACATATCTTATTTTATTCCATTTCTCGTTTCATCTCTTGAAAGAACGAATTTTTTTTATTAAATACATCAAGTATTTGTTGCCATTTTATTTTCCAAGCCATTCAAAATCTTGTGTTTTATTGCATAGCTTCTTTATTACTTACCTTAGCCCTTCATTTCTTTAATCTATCCATGAATTTCTCTTGCCTATCATACATAAAAACTTCCTAAAACTTCTCATTATCATTTGCGTGAAAGAAAATTATATTCAAGCTCTAGATCCATGGCTTCTCTTCCTCTTCTTTCTTTTTCTCTTTTTGTTTCTTCTTTGTTCTTCATGCTTATACTCGGCCTCTGGCCTCTAGCACACCTCTAACCATCATGACCAATGTAACGACCCGCGTAAATTCGATGTTTGAAATGAATTAAATTAATAGGATTTTATTTTAAAATTTAGAAAGAAATAAAAATCTTATTAATTTATATGAAAGAAAATATTGAAATTTGATGTATCAAAGGTAATTAAAATTTGCAAATTAAATTATATATTGCAATTAATAGTAATAGTGGAAATTGTTGCAAGTATTGAATTTGTCAATGGAATAAAATATTGATTTACGGAAATTGAATATAAACGGAGGTAATAAAGTAATGCAAGAAAATAAATAAAGTAATTAGTACAATCCCTTTTATTTGTAAACTATTTTAAGGTGTTAATTAATTGAAATATAAAAATTTGGAAATAGATTCAAAATTTATGTTAGATAAATAAATTGCAATAATTAAAGTTAGTAATTAATAGGTTAAAGGGAATACCAATTTATTCATAAATGAATATAAGTGAATGTAACAAAATAAATAGAAAACGCTAATTATTCATAAGTGATGGTTGATGATATAAATGTTACTAACTATTAATGTAGTAACGTAAGATGTAAATGTATTTTCAACGGAAATGTAACCTTATTTCTAGGTAGAAATTGCAGGTAGAGTTATGAAATGGAGTTTATGAGATAAATAGAATTGAATGTTTCGTTAGTATGAGTTTAAGGGAATATGGGGCAATAAAAGACAATAAATGCAATGATGATGGGTTAGTAATAAAAGTGAATAGGGAAATGATTGTATAGTAAAAATGGAATTCCAACTTGTTGGAATGGAGTAAATACACTTAGTAATAAATTTAGGATAGGAAAACGAAATGGAAATATTGAATTAGTTAATTCGTGTATATATATAGAATGGCGATTATTGGATTGTAAATAATAAACTTATTAATGGTGATCAAGTGTTGTGACCACAAGTTATTATGAGTGATACATATATATTTAATTCAATTCAATTGATTTGGAAATCATTGCATTAAATATAAATTAAATGTTACGTTGAATAAGTTAAGGTAATAAATGGATAATAACGTAAATGTTCTTCATAGATATGATAATTTGAATCTATTGAAATTTATGGAATTTGAATATAACATTTTACGTTAATTGGAGATAAAGATGGAAATAGATAATAATTGCATTAATTTGTAAGTAGAAATAAATCGTTAATGAGAACAAGTATTTAAGATTTACCACCTATTTAGTATATTAAGTTATAACGGAAAATCAATTGCAATAATTAACAATATATTTATTTCATTAATGATAATGACGTAATATTTGAAATATTAAATAGGATGGAATTCAAATGTATATAACGATAGAAATGTGAAATTTGGGGAATAGATTCAAAATTATAAATGAGTTGTTAAAATAATACATAATAAGTGAAAATTGAATGAATCAATAGGAGCATAGATTTAAGTTTAGAAAACGATATTTTGGTTTAATTAAGTATTGCAAAATAAATGAAATTAACGTTTAAATATTTCGTTTATAGAGATTAAACTAAAATTCAAGGATATTAAAATAATAGATTTTGAACCCAACATGGAATCCTTCTACTTAAAATTTTTAGATGGAATAAACATTTAATTATTTAATTGAATAGAGAAAAAGATTTATTTAGTATGTAATTTAATGCTTGTTGAAAACTGTAATTTTATAAACATGTTTGCTTGACTATAAATAAGGATTACAATGTTCACGTATTTATTTAATTGATTTCATCAATTAGGGTCTGTTTTGAAGTGGAAGATTAAAATTAATTGGAAATAAATTTATTAAAATCTTTCAATTGAAAAAGGAAAAGAAACAAAGTGCAATTAATGAAATTTATGTAAGAATGTTTTCATTATGAATGTACATTATTTGGAAATATAAGAATTGATTTAATATTGTATAAGTTGATCATTTTAGAATATAAGAATGTTTACATTATGAATTGCAAGTAACAAATAAGCATTTTAAGGAAAATAAAAGAATGTTGAGGAAATAAAGTGAACGTTTCCATTGTAAATATAAGGAAGTGAAGAAATTAACACTGCAATGGATAGACTTATCAGCTTTTAATTTACATCTAAATTTGTTTAGATCAATTTGGAAATTAATAAAATTGTGGATATATTTTGAAACGTAAACGAAACGTCTAGATTTACATTTGTAAATACGTTTAAAATAAAATGTAAATGATAAGGAATTTATTTATTTCCTAAATCCATAACGTGTGTAATTAATATTATTTATCTTTTGGGACCACCTCCGTTTGCACGTTAAAATTCGTGCACACCTATTCTTTTGCGATCTATCTATAAATAGGCGGTGAAACCCTAGCCTCCATCTTCATTCCTCTGTATAGTCTCTTTTTGAACTTCTTCTCTTCTTCAATGGCAACAGACAATTTCTAGATCCAGTTTCAATCCAAATAAAAGTCAAAATTCAAACTCCTCTAAAAATTCCAGAAAAATTATATGTTGGAGTTCTCAGAATACGCAATCTACTGGTGGTGTTCGTTTTCCGTTTTGGGTTTGTGTCTGGAAACATATTCGCGTGCTCCTGTAGCCAAAGCGCATGGAAGACGATAGTGATGTGGCGAGTATTTAATTAAGGTTTGTTTTGTTTTATAATTTATTTTGATTTTCAAATCGTTAAATCACATAACTTTTTCATACGACCTCGGATTTACACGGAACTTTTTTGTTAGATTGTAATTAAATTCCGGACAGTTTGGAACTAGTTTGGACCAATTCGGAGACCGTCGAATTTTTGGATTTAAATTCGATTTAAATTCAAAAGGTGAGTGTTTTAACCCACTCACAACTTCTAAAAGTTTTTATGTTTGTTAAATTTATTTTAGATATGAGTAGAGATTTATTTATGACTGTTTGACATGTTTTATTCATCTTATCTATTAAATCGCATTTATTTAATATAACTGTTCATTTAAATTTTATTACTGCATATAGATTGACAGTTATAGTTATTTATTTGCAGATAAACTGTTAGTTTAATAGTTGTTAAATTTATTTTTGAATATAACTGCCAGTTATTACCTATTATATATTATCAGATATATATTGATATTGTTTTGTTATTGGATGATGATTGTGATTTGGATGATGGATGATGATGGATGAATGGATGTTTTATTTTATATCATTAAACTACAAGTTATCATGCATTTTCGTTCCATTCGGGATTGTGGTTTGAAACGATATACAACCGCAAATTTTTATTTTTAATTTGCGGATTGAAATGATAAACATCCGTATCACTTGACCATAGGATAGAAAATTATATACAGGCACCGTGGTCTATATATAAAATATGTTAAAGTGATTTCTATGGTTTGGATGGGATACAGTTTATAAAAAATTTTAAGTTTTGATATTTTATAAATATTATTCTTCTACATATATATACATATGAAGTTAAATTTTTTGAATTTATGATGTGTATAAATCTGTTAAATAAAAATGGAAAAATTGAGAAAATGGAATTTGATAATTTATATTATATGTTTAAGTTTGGAAATTTTAAGGTATGATATTTATAACTGGAGTTTTTCCAAGATAAATTTAAATGAATATTCTAGTATAATTAAATTTAAGGAAATATTAAATTTCTAGAAATTGGAGTTGTATTTATGGATTTTTATGTGAATATTCAAGACTAAATAATAGAACAATTGATTTGTTAAAAGAATAAAATTCCAACTTTAGTTTTGAAATATTAATACTCCAAATGGATATATATATATATATATATATAGACATTGAAATGGTTTTGGAACTTGAAAGTGATATTTAAATTATGGTTTAGACTATAAATAAAGAAATATATTTGTAAAGCCATGGAAATTATTTTTCTTTAAAAAGTAACCTTAAAGTCAAACCATTTATTTTATATACCGTTGTATATCCAAACCATTCAAGTTTTAGAAGTTATGGTTTTAAAACTATGGATTTTCAAAATATTTTGCTTTGAAAGTATAATTCAAATGTTTGGTTTCCAGATATTATAGATTTTAAAGCAGTATGATTTTTGGAAAAGAATTATATTTGGATAAAATGATATCATATTGTTTTGGGTTTTAAAATGATATCATATGCATAGTTTTTGAAATGGAAATTTTTATTCTGGTTTTTAAGTATAAACTATTTTAATATGACCGCGGTGTTATAATAACGATGGGTTGGCAAAGAGACCGGGATCGGATATGGATATACTCTCTGTCGATACCGAAAACCACTTTGACTAACCGTGTACGCGGTGGGGATTCCAGAATTAAGTAGGTTGGTGGAGGCGTTTCCTGCAAGGTAAATACGTGGACCCGACTCCCGTGAGTTGGCATAAGGTGGCTAAAACATGAGCGATTCTCGAGCCAATGAGGTCATTCCTCCGATCGGACACTCCTCTTCGATATTATACTTTGACATTGGATTATTTCAGTGGCCACTTTTACTTTGATTTTTGGGGGAGTTTGTTCGAGGTGGGCGGTAGCTGCGGCTATGCGTTTCCATCAGCCCGTATAGCAATTGGTATATCTACCCTGACATTGCCTTGTTGTGCCGTGTCACCTACCCTAGCGCGCCTTATACGAGTTTTGTTTTGTACCATACCTATGGAGTGCCCTCTGACGACGCCCAGTACGGGGGAGATTACGGTACTGTATAGACCATGGGAATATATTCTGTGTTAAGGGCTATATGGGTAACCCCTTAACGCTATTAAAAAGTAAGTTTATTTTACAATTAGACACTATTATAATAGCGCAATATACTACATAGTAAATAGTTTAACGGACCCTTAGGAGATGTAAATCCCGAGCATCTCTTGAGTTACTGTACTCATATTTATTTCTGTAAATTTTACTCACATAAGATCTTTTAGTTCTGACTCGAGTGTTTTTGTCTTTTCAAATTCGCTCGGGTCAGTCCGAGCGTTTCAGGATTTGAGGATTTAGCTCTGGAGGACGAAGACAGAGATTTGTATTACTAGTATCTACTATATTATTTCACTACACCATTTAATTCCGCTGCATTGATAGTATTGGTATGGGTAACTCTGATATTCATTGTACAAGTAAAATAAAATATTTTGTAAAACAGTTTCATGAACTATATATTTGATTATTATATTTTATCCTTCCGCTGTGAGATTCTGTTTTGTTTTATTTCTTCTCTGTTTTTCTTATTTGTCCCATAACAATCCGCCCTTCCGTATGGTTTGAATCGTCATGTGTGTCGGTTTAAAGTGTGCGAAAAGGCGGAATGTTACAGTTGGTATCAGAGCTTTGGTTTAGCGATAAACCTTGGATTTGTGGGGTTTGACTCTTTGTTAATAGAGTAGTAATACCCTATGGGAGTCGCTGAGTGTGAGCGTACTTGTTAGTGTTATAAAAAGGTTTTAATATTGTGTTAATCTGTTCCGTTTTGTATTTATAAATTCTGGTTGATGCATGAGACGCTGTGACATCAATAGGGGTTTCTAAACACTAAATAGGACAGACCGACATAATATCTGTTTTAATATAGGTGAATGAAATAATTTTTCCTATTATATTTTCTATATATAAAATTAAATTTTCAATCTATATCTATATTTGGCTGCAATAGATTGGTTGTTAGGTGATAAAGTGTATAATTAATAATATAAGTTAGATTGGAAAATAAGATTGATGAAATTTGGAAATTTAGAACTTAAGTTCCAGGGTTTTGAAATTTCTTTCGAATAAATTTTGGAATATAATAATATTATATATAAGTATTTTCTGATATAAATATTTCAATATAATTCGGAAAAATTGTTTTAAAGAAGATTTCGAAAAAATTGTTTTAAAGAAGATTTCGGAAAAAAATAAGTTTTGTACTTTCCTCCCTGTTGCTGGAAAATAATGTCGGTGATGAGTGCACGCATCATCGACTTTCATTTTTGAGTTTCGAAGTGGGAAGGCCACTGTAGAAATTTACTGCAGAATTGTTTAAGAAATTTTTATCGTTTTAATTATAATTGGATATATATATATATATGTTAAGAATAGATATCTATCTATTATTTTAAATGATTTAAAAATTAAACCCGGTATTTGGTTCTTAAGTTCCAGTTAATTAATAGTTCAATTAAGTGTAGAAATTGGAACCTTTAATTAAAGTAAAAATTTAATACAATAGGAAGATAAGTAATGTAAATAAACGATTGTAAACATTATTAAATGAATTAATGAACTTCTTTATTTATAAGAATTGATGTATAAAGTTGCAAATTTAGTGTAGTTAATTGTTACCATTATTAAATATAATAGAAGTGTAAGCATTAAATAAATGAATGAAATTAAAAGTAAGTTGAAATTGTAATTTATAAAACGAATATATATAATTATTGAACCATTAATTAATTAAAGGAATTGAGAAGAAACTTGTATAATTTTCACTTACATTCTTAAAGCATATATATAACTTACCATATAATAAAAGTTGCAATGTTAGTAAGAAAATGTAAGGGGAAATCTTATAAGTGAAGCTTGAGGTAATAAAGGTATTCAATGAATTTGTTGTTACAAAATGAGAATTAAATGTATAAACTTAAGTTAAAATGGAAATTTTAAGTATTATAAATAGATGATTATAAACTTAAGTAAATAAAACGGAATGCAAATATAATGAATATTGTAATAAATGAAAAATGAAAATTGTAAGTAATGAAGGAATCACTCAATAAATGAAAGAAAAGAAATTAAACAACTAAAGCATGAAATAAATGTATAATAAGTTAATTTGTTTGTTGGTTTGAATTGTTATTGTTTGACTTATGGTTGGTTCGGCAAGAGAATTTGAAGTTGTTGGATGAATAAATAATCTGTCGTTGTTCCATCTAAGACTGTTGAGTAAAGGATGCACCTGATAGTTATTTTCATTCCATACAATTTCAAGTTTTGAACCCGAACAACTATTTGTTTGTTGGACTAAATGGTTGCTTTGTCTTGTGTATGTATGTTGTTTGTAAAGTTGATGGTTGTTGTATTGATTGGTTGATTAATGGTTGAAACCGCTTAAATATTTCACTTTATATAAATTGTAACCCTTTGGATTATATAAGAAAATGCAGTATCTTGGAAATATTTTGGAAATGTTTTTCCAAACTTTAATAATTTAAATATAAAGGATTAAATAGTTATAAATAGGATATCTTATTTAAAGTGATTAATTTTGTAAATTTAATTGTTTATAAGTTAAATATTTTGGATAAGATGTATTATATTTAATTTTTCCCTTCTTTTCCTTTTCGAGGACGAAAAGTTTTGAGTGGGGAAGAGTGTAACGACCCGCGTAAATTCGATGTTTGAAATGAATTAAATTAATAGGATTTTATTTTAAAATTTAGAAAGAAATAAAAATCTTATTAATTTATATGAAAGAAAATATTGAAATTTGATGTACCAAAGGTAATTAAAATTTGCAAATTAAATTATATATTGCAATTAATAGTAATAGTGGAAATTGTTGCAAGTATTGAATTTGTCAATGGAATAAAATATTGATTTACGGAAATTGAATATAAACGGAGGTAATAAAGTAATGCAAGAAAATAAATAATGTAATTAGTACAATCCCTTTTATTTGTAAACTATTGTAAGGTGTTAATTAATTGAAATATGAAAATTTGGAAATAGATTCAAAATTTATGTTAGATAAATGAATTGCAATAATTAAAGTTAGTAATTAATAGGTTAAAGGGAATACCAATTTATTCATAAATGAATATAAGTGAATGTAACAAAATAAATAGGAAACGCTAATTATTCATAAGTGATGGTTGATGATATAAACGTTACTAACTATTAATGTAGTAACGTAAGATGTAAATGTATTTTCAACGGAAATGTAACCTTATTTCTAGGTAGAAATTGCAGGTAGATTTATGAAATGGAGTTTATGAGATAAATAGAATTGAATGTTCCCTTAGTATGAGTTTAAGGGAATATGGCGTAAATTGATTAAATCAATAAAAGACAATAAATGCAATGATGATGGGTTAGTAATAAAAGTGAATAGGGAAATGATTGTATAGTAAAAATGGAATTTCAACTTGTTGGAATGGAGTAAATACACTTAGTAATAAATTTAGGATAGGAAAACGAAATGGAAATATTGAATTAGTTAATTCATGTATATATATAGAATGGCGATTATTGGATTGTAAATAATAAACTTATTAATGGTGATCAAGAGTTGTGACCACAAGTTATTATGAGTGATACATATATATTTAATTCAATTCAATTGATTTGGAAATCATTGCATTAAATATAAATTAAATGTTACGTTGAATAAGTTAAGGTAATAAATGGATAATAACGTAAATGTTCTTCATAGATATGATAATTTGAATCTATTGAAATTTATGGAATTTGAATATAACATTTTACGTTAATTGGAGATAAAGATGGAAATAGATAATAATTGCATTAATTTGTAAGTAGAAATAAATCGTTAATGAGAACAAGTATTTAAGATTTACCACCTATTTAGTATAATAAGTTATAACGGAAAATCAATTGAAATAATTAACAATATATTTACTTCATTAATGATAATGACGTAATATTTGAAATATTAAATAGGACGGAATTCAAATGTATATAACGATAAAAATGTGAAATTTGGGGAATAGATTCAAAATTATAAATGAGTTGTTAAAATAATACATAATAAGTGAAAATTGAATGAATCAATGGGAGCATAGATTTAAGTTTAGAAAACGATATTTTGGTTTAATTAAGTATTGCAAAATAAATGAAATTAACGTTTAAATATTTCGTTTATAGAGATTAAACTAAAATTCAAGGATATTAAAATAATAGATTTTGAACCCAACATGGAATCCTTCTACTTAAAATTTTTAGATGGAATAAAAATTTGATTATTTAATTGAATAGAGAAAAGGATTTATTTAGTATGTAATTTAATGCTTGTTGAAAACTGTAATTTTATAAACATGTTTGCTTGACTATAAATAAGGATTACAATGTTCACGTATTTATTTAATTGATTTCATCAATTATGGTCTGTTTTGAAGTGGAAGATTAAAATTAATTGGAAATAAATTTATTAAAATATTTCAATTGAAAAAGGAAAAGAAACAAAATGCAATTAATAAAATTTATGTAAGAATGTTTTCATTATGAATGTACATTATTTGGAAATATAAGAATTGATTTAATATTGTATAAGTTGATCATTTTAGAATATAAGAATGTTTACATTATGAATTGTAAGTAACAAATAAGAATTTTAAGGAAAATAAAAGAATGTTGAGGAAATAAAGTGAACGTTTCCATTCTAAATATAAGGAAGTGGAGAAATTAACACTGCAATGGATAGACTTATCAGCTTTTAATTTACATCTAAATTTGTTTAGATCAATTTTGAAATTAATAAAATTATGGATATATTTTGAAACGTAAACGAAACGTCTAGATTTACATTTGTAAATACATTTAAAATAAAATGTAAATTATAAGGAATTTATTTATTTCCTAAATCCATAACGTGTGTAATTAATATTATTTATCTTTTGGGACCACCTCCGTTTGCACGTTAAAATTCGTGCACACCTATTCTTTTGCGATCTATCTATAAATAGGCGGTGAAACCCTAGCCTCCATCTTCATTCCTCTGTATAGTCTCTTCTTCAACTTTTTCTCTTCTTCAATGGCAACAGACAATTTCTAGATCCAGTTTCAATCCAAATAAAAGTCAAAATTCAAACTCCTCTAAAAATTCTAGAAAAATTATATGTTGGAGTCTCAGAATACGCAATCTACTGGTGGTGTTCGTTTTCCGTTTTGGGTTCGGTCTGGAAACATATTCGCGTGCTCCTGTAGCCAAAGCGCGTGGAAGACGATAGTGACGTGGCGAGTATTTAATTAAGGTTTGTTTTGTTTTATAATTTATTTTGATTTTCAAATCGTTAAATCGCATAACTTTTTCATACGACCTCGGATTCACGCGAAACTTTTTTTGTTAGGATCGTAATTAAATTCCGGACAGTTTGGAACTAGTTTGGACCAATTCGGAAGAATTTTTGGGTTTAAATCGGATTTAAATTCGATTTAAATTCAAAAGGTGAGTGTTTTAACCCACTCACAACTTCTAAAAGTTTTTATGTTTGTTAAATTTATTTTAGATATGAGTAGAGATTTATTTATGACTGTTTGGCATGTTTTATTTATCATATCTGTTAAATCGCATTTATTTAATATAACTGTTCATTTAAATTTTATTACTGCATATAGATTGACAGTTATAGTTATTTATTTGCAGATAAACTGTTAGTTTAATAGTTGTTAAATTTATTTTTGAATATAACTGCCAGTTATTACCTATTATATATTATCGGATATATATTGATATTGTTTTGTTATTGGATGATGATTGTGATTTGGATGATGGATGATGATGGATGAATGGATGTTTTATTTTATATCATTAAACTACAAGTTATCATGCATTTTCGTTCCATTCGGGATTATGGTTTGAAATGATATACAACCGCAAATTTTTATTTTTAATTTGCGGATTGAAATGATAAACATCCGTATCACTTGACCATAGGATAGAAAATTATATACAGGCACCGTGGTCTATATATAAAATATGTTAAAGTGATTTCTATGGTTTGGATGGGATACGGTTTATAATTTTTTTTAAGTTTTGATATTTTATAAATATTATTCTTCTACATATATATACATATGAAGTTAAAATTTTTGAATTTAGGCTGTGTATAAATCTGTTAAATAAAAATGGAAAAATTGAGAAAATGGAATTTGATAATTTATATTATATGTTTAAGTTTGGAAATTTTAAGGTATGATATTTATAACTGGAGTTTTTCCAAGATAAATTTAAATGAATATTCTAGTATAATTAAATTTAAGGAAATATTAAATTTCTAGAAATTGGAGTTGTATTTATGGATTTTTATGTGAATATTCAAGACTAAATAATAGAACAATTGATTTGTTGAAAGAATAAAATTCCAACTTTAGTTTTGAATTATTAATACTCCAAATGGATATATATATATATATATATATATATATATAGACATTGAAATGGTTTTGGAACTTGAAAGTGATATTTAAATTATGGTTTAGACTTTAAATAAAGAAATATATTTGTAAAGCCATGGAAATTATTTTTCTTTAAAAAGTAACCTTAAAGTCAAACCATTTATTTTATATACCGTTGAATATCCAAACCATTCAAGTTTTAGAAGTTATGGTTTTAAAACTATGGATTTTCAAAATATTTTGCTTTGAAAGTATAATTCAAATGTTTGGTTTCCAGATATTATAGATTTTAAAGCAGTATGATTTTTGGAAAAGAACTATATTTGGATAAAATGATATCATATTGTTTTGGGTTTTAAAATGATATCGTATTCATAGTTTTTGAAATGGAAATTTTTATTCTGGCTTTTAAGTATAAACTATTTTTAAATGACCGCGGTGTTATAATAACGATGGGTTGGCAAAGAGACCGGGATCAGATATGGACATACTCTCTGTCGATACCGAAAACCACTTTGACTAACCGTGTACGCGGTGGAGATTCCAGAATGAAGTAGGTTGGTGGAGGCGTTTCCTGCAAGGTAAATACGTGGACCCGACTCCCGTGAGTTGGCATAAGGTGGCTAAACAGGAGCGATTCTCGGGCCAATGAGGTCATTCCTCCGATCGGACACTCCTCTTCGATATTGTACTTTGACTTTGGATTATTTCAGTGGCCACTTTTACTTTGATTTTTGGGGGAGTTTGTTCGAGGTGGGCGGTAGTTGCGGCTATGCGTTTCCATCAGCCCGGATAGCAATTGGTATATCTACCCTGGCATTGCCTTGTTGTGCCGTGTCACCTACCCTAGCGCGCCTTATACGAGTTTTGTTTTGTACCATACCTATGGAGTGCCCTCTGACGACGCCCAGTACGGGGGAGATTACGGTACTGTATAGACTATGGGAATATATTCTGTGTTAAGGGCTATATGGGTAACCCCTTAACGCTATTAAAAAGTAAGTTTATTTTACAATTAGACACTATTATAATAGCGCAATATACTACATAGTAAATAGTTTAACGGACCCTTAGGAGATGTAAATCCCGAGCATCTCTTGAGTTACTGTACTCATATTTATTTCTGTAAATTTTACTCACATAAGATCTTTTAGTTCTGACTCGAGTGTTTTTGTCTTTTCAAATTCGCTCAGGTCAGTCCGAACGTTTTAGGATTTGAGGATTTAGCTCTGGAGGACGAAGACAAAGATTTGTATTACTAGTATCTACTATATTATTTCACTACACCATTTAATTCCGCTGCATTGATAGTATTGGTATGGGTAACTCTGATATTCATTGTACAAGTAAAATAAAATATTTTGTAAAACAGTTTCATGAACTATATATTTGATTATTATATTTTATCCTTCCGCTGTGAGATTCTGTTTTGTTTTATTTCTTCTCTGTTTTTCTTATTTACCCCATAACAATCTGCCCTTTCGTATGGTTTGAATCGTCATGTGTGTCGTTTAAAGAGTGCGAAAAGGCGGAATGTTACAACCAAGCAATATAGATGATGGTTGAACCCATATGTGGTGTAGCCAAGCCAATGATTGATTAAGGCAAGTTATGTCACTTTGATTCATTTATTTTTCCATTGTTTTGACATCTATTGTTTTGTATTGAATCATATTCTTATGTATGTAATATTTGTTTGCATACAAGATTTGCATCTGACCCTTCATCCACTCAAGTTTGCATTATGCTTTGTCATGCTTTTTCGTGCTTTGCAGGATTTGGAATTTTTTTTGAATTTGTCGATTCTAGTTTAGAAAGGTGAGTTTTTATCACTCTAGACATATATACTTATATTTTTGTGAAAAAATGACAAGTGAATCTGTAGACATTGATATGTCATTCATATATACCTGTGTTGTGATTACATGATGATAAATGCCGTTTATATATTTGTTACATCATTTGTTATGATATTATATGTATACTGTTATTTTATTTCTGTTAATCACCACTGCAAGTTCTCTATCACTATGGGTTGAAATGATACATACCTGAACGGACTTCAGAATAAGGAAAAATCATTATGGGCTGAAATGATAGGCTCGAATGATTTTTATTGTTTTTATTTTACTTGAGATTGCGGGTTTGAAATGATAGAACCCGGATTTTTCTTTTTAAATTATGGATTGAAATGACACATATCCGTATCACTTGACCTAGGTTAGAAAATATTATACAGACCCATGGTTATACTTTTAAATGATATTTTCCTAAAAATTTATTAAGTATTTTAAATATTTTCTGAAAGTTATTAAGTATTTTTGAATTATAAATATATGAAAATTTTAACTTAATTTGATTTAACACTTTAAAGCGTAAAGAAATATTATTTTTCTATAAGCTATTTTTTTTTATAAGTTTAACTTTTTATAAGTTAATTGGTTTTAAATGGAATTTAAAGAGTCTTATTTATGATTAATAGCTTAATAATTAAATTTGATTTAATTTGGAATCGTAAATCTAACCTAGTAATTTTAATAAAGGTTATTTCCTGAAATGGACATATTTTGTATAATAAATAAATGTAGTTTTGAATAAATAATATGAAATATATTTTTATGGGACATTTTGTAATAAGTTTATTTAAATTGGAGTCATAGTTGAATTGATGTCTAAATGAATAAATTTGTAAAGAATTTGATTATTATATTAACTATGATAAATATTCTTTTGTTAAATATTATGTTTTGTAAGATAAATAGCTATGACTTTAAAATGGAAAAATGTAAGTTAAACATACATGTGAGATGTAAGTTTAATTTATATTTTAATCGATTAATATAATAAATGTTTGTATTGTAATAACATAAACGAAAGAAATATGTAAAGTTTTAATTTACGAAAGAAACGTGTAAATTCATAATTAATCAAAGAACATGTAAAGTATAACCAACTGCCTGCTGAGCTCCATAGCAGTGCATTCAGAATCTGTACTGCATAATACTCGGTCTGACTCGAGCATTATAGCGAAATAACACCCGAGTCAGTCTGGAAAACCAGCGTGAGAAAACACACTCAATTGGATTATTAAAGTTTCCAAAATCCTTTTGAAATCAAAGGTATCTCGTAAGACCACGCCACAATAAACATGCCGGCGTTTTACGTTACGATAATCAAAACATTTCTTACCAAATCCTTTGATATTATAGTAGTGTCTATATACAAATACTTATTCAAATAGCTGAAAATGTTGCATTTATTAAATTTCAGCATAAAAGGTATACAAACAAGTCCGAAGGAACTTATTAGAGATTGGATTTCCATCAATGGCAGGGCTAATATAGTATCATCCGTCACAGTACGTGGTCTAGATCACTGTACCGAGGATCCAACCTGATCCCCTGCTACACAAGACCGAAGCTACCCCTTACTGGATAGTCCGAACAAGATCATCCCGCGGTTGGGATCAGCAACCGTCCACACAGCCGGATAAAAGGGCATCTAGACAGGAATGACCTTGCCCTAGATGGTTGCTAGCCACTTAGTCTTGCTGCACCTCCCCTGTTTTAGCCATTTCTGGTTGATGAGGCTCGAGGCTATGCATTACCTTTTTAGCACACATTCACTTAGAATGCTCATCGTCCTCCTGACGATGTTCTAAAAGCATTCATCCATACAAGTCCATTCCAGGTCCAAACAGAACCGAAGGCACTACTCCTACTACATCCATTTTGGAATCACCCTCAGGATCAGTAGCGATTAGCCCTTGCACTTCACTCTTCCATCTTCGACTCCAAGCTCTTGTCTTCCATACGAAACGTTCAAACCGAATCGAAGTGGTTTTCAGAAAATTAATCCCGATCTCGGTCTCTTCGAAACGATCAACGTATTGGCCAATATTAATAGTTGGTTATTTAACTATCATATGACATCCATAAAAAACCATCAAGCCTTAATAATTACCCAAATTATTTATTTGTTTCAAAATATCTTCGCAAGATATATTTCCATATTTCAACCCTTTGAAAATAGTTTTCAAATCACCTTTTCTCTCGCGGAATAAATTTCCACCCAATTGTTTTATTCCACTGAAAATCACCAAGTCTTAATAATTTAAAACACTTTATCCAAATATACATACATACACACACACACACACACACACACATATATACTTTAAAACACTTAAAAAAAACTACTCAAAAGATTTTATTCAAAATAAAAGTTATGGAACTCTATAATAAATTTTCAAATAAATTTTTTAGCCAAACAACTTTTAAAATAACGCTATTTTATAAAATAAATATTTAATATTTATCTTTCGAATCATAATACCAATTTAACCTTTAAAATAATTATTACTATAACTAACTAATAAATTTTTACCTTTAAAATTTAAACAACTTAAATAATAAATTTCAACAACATTCTTTTAAAACGACTTTAAACTTTTCAACTTATACTTAAAAAAATTTGCTTTGAAAATATACTTGGCCTTTCAGGGAAATACATTCTCCATTTCAATACAGTAAATCCTTCTCGATTTATTCCAATTTAATTTACGTCTTAAACCCATAATTTTCTTTCAACGCTTTTAAAAATAAAACCACTTTTTATTTTTAAAACGCATTCCTTTCTCCTTAAAATCACTTTCCAAAATATATACTTAAATTATTTACATTAAGGCTACAAAAATTACTTAAATAGAAATAATACTTAAGAAATTCTATAAGAGTTTCTGAGTAAAACTTAAACTAAAATTTCCTTATAACATAAAGTTAATTTTTATCAAATATTTATGTTAAAATTTCCTTTTAAAAATCATAATACTAATTAACCCTAAAAATAATAATTAACTACCATAATTATCTTAAACAAATATTTACTTTTCACTTAACAATAATTAATATAATAAATTTTCTAAAAAATTCTTAAAAACATTTTTAAACTTCTAGTTTATACTTCGAAATCTTTTCTTCGAAAATATACTTAGTTTTTAAGGAAACATATACTTTCCAATTTTTAAAAATAAAATCAGCTTTTTATTTTTTAAAATAAATTGCACTTTTTCTTATAAATTCCACCAGAATCTATACTTCCAATTTATCCACTGATAAATATTCCACTTCATTTATAAACCCAACTTACGAATTTCCATTTCTCATTTTCCATTAACTTACAGTTTCTAAAACACTAAATCGATTTCAAACCATTTTCCTGGTTTAATTTCCCTTTAAAATTTACTACTCGATTTATCCAATTCCCAACAATTGTTTACTTAAGAATTTTCTTTTCATTTCCTTTAAAACTCCAAACTTTTATATATATATATATATATATATATATATATATATTTCCATTTCGCAAAATACCAATATATATTCAGCCAAGCCATAACATTCAAAAATTTCAATTCCCAAAATTATCAATATAATCCATTACATATTATCACATAAATCACATTACTGGATATAAAATAAATTCAGCATTTTGAGGAATTCAGTTGGATCCCTCCAACCTGTTTCCCTGCATTCGCAGATGTTGGAACATCAATTTAAAATATCAATCTCGCTTCAAGGCGGGATATCGCGGTATAAAGGGTCATCCGCTATTATCCAGAGCGTATAGGGTCTCTTCCGCTATATAATGCGAGAATCAATCGCTCCAATATATATGTATACACACACACTATTATGTATAATATCACATCTAGTCAACTCAATCGTTCAACCAATAATTTAAATTTAACTATTTAAATTAGTGAATATTTGGCACGCATCCCTAAAAGCAAACTTAATTCACTAAAACTTCTCCCGCAAGAAAACATAAATTGCAGGCCCCTGTTTTTCATTTTGGTTGTTTTTTTCCTAAAATACCCCTTCGCTTCTTGCACGATTGATTTTAATAACGAGTTTATCTTTATTGATTTCATCTTCTTCTTCATTGGCGAACTTATGTTTCTTGATGTCATCTTCTTCTTCAATGGCGAGCTCCGCTTTCTCGATTTCAATGGAAAACTGCAATTGTAGACAATAGTTGCAGAAATGTCTGCAACTATATGCAATAGTTCCAGACATTTATGCAAGTATTTGCAATAGTTGCATTTCTGCAATTATATGCAACAGTTGCAGAAATGTCTGCAATTATACCATATAATTGCAGAAATATTTGCAATTATTTGCAACTGTTGTAAATTTGAAAAAGAATCGAAAATGTTCAAAATTTGCTGAATTGTCTGCAACTAAATGAAATAATTTCACATTTACTACAAATATGAATTTTGGTATCAATAATGGATCTCATTTTAAAGATCATAAAATTTGTGATTTTTTAGTGAAAACGGTATGTTGATCCGATTTTTCTACATAAAGTTATGTGCGTTTGAAATGTTAAAAACACAAAGGGTATTTGGGTCTTTTTGCATGTGCAAATTTGAAAATAAGGATCGGAAATGTAAGTTTAGTTTGGCAAGGATGTTTTCTCTATTTTGAAACTTATTAGGGATGTGAGCCAAACTTACCCTTAAATTTAAATGGTAATCCAAATGAGTGAGATTAACTCACCATTGACTATGCATGCAACCCATTTCCAATCTAGCTTGCTTTCTTTCAGATTTTGACCTTGTAGAAACATTTATACGGTTTGTAAACACTCTGATGGGTCGAACAATTAATTACCATTTAATTAACTAACAATTTAATTTAACTAATAATTTTCCTTTTTAAAAGTCTTTTAGTAACTAAAATAATTAAATAAGTTAATTTAACAAATTAATCTCCATTATTTTAAAATTAGACTAGTAAATGAAAATAGGTCTATATATATATTTTTAAACTACGTATACTAAGGAAAAAGCTATATATATATATATATTACAATCTTCTTTTTTGTAAACTCTTATCTATATGAAATAATTTATATATATTTAAAAACTGCTTTTTTCAAGCAAACACAATAGTAATAATTTTTTGTATATAAATATTTGCACATATATAAATTTGGCAGAATTCTCTTTTAAACCATACTGTAATTTCTCTGTATATATATATATACACTTATATCTGTATACATATATGTATAAATTTAGGAATATTAAAATAAAAACAAACATTTACCTCACTGACTCGACAAATTAGAGCACGAACCAGCCTCGACTTCGACACGCCACAGCTAACATGAAAGTTGCCGAAACCCTAGATTGCATCCGTATCATCGAACGCCATCGCAACCACCTCGGCCTCCTCCAGAGTCCACGTCAGCCTTGCCGCGCTTCCAACCTCGACCCTGACTTCGACCACCGCCATCTCGAACATGCCTACATCCCACTCACGCGATACCGACCTTGAACAACCCTCGATCGCGCCTCGACCGATCGTGATTTGATCGTGAATCGAGGTCCCCCAACACTCGATACGAGATGTACTCGCCGCTTTTTGATTTCAAACGAAAGTGATTTTGTTCGACGAATGATTTCGATCGGGAAAGAATTGGTACGAGAATTTCTTCTGAAATTCGATTCATTGATTTTGATTTAGAGGATGCAGAGAAAATGAAAAAACGCGATTTTTATTTCTTTGTTGAGGGGAGTCGATTGGAATGAAGGGCTCTTGCTCAGATTATGAAGAGAGGAATTGATTAAAATGCTTGACTGTTTATTTTGGTTTTATATTTTTTTAGGGGAGTCGCTGTGAGAAATGCGGATTACGGATCTTAAGACTAGGATAGACACTAGAGGGGGTGAATAGTGTTTTAAGGAATTATTAAATCTTTTTGAGTTTTTATTAATTTGAACACAAATGTGTGCAATATTCAGCCACAGATATGATCACAGAATCAAACACAGATGCAGAAACAAAGTAAAAGCAGTAAAGGAAAGAACACATCGGATTTTATACGGGTTCGGAGTTACCATACATCCAGTCCCGCACACAAGTATGGATTTCCTTTCAAAAGCAATTGTACAATTACACCCTCGATTTCAAGGCTACGAGGTACACCCTCCAGATTCACAATCCTCTGGGTAGAGATACTTGATTTCACGGGCAACAAGTTCACCCAATTGATTTCCTAGGCTACAATCACACCTTTTCTTGCTTGATTGATTTCCAAGGCTACAATCACCCCTTTTCTCACAGAAATGATTACAAAGAAGCCTATAACTCTGAATAGCACCAAGAATCTTGTTGAGATAGTGATAGAGAATCAAACCAGAGATAATCTAGTTAGATTCAATCTTGGTTTCGGTAGAGTAATGGTAGGAATATGTATAAAGAAATGTGGAAGAAGAAGAGAAATTAAAACCAGAAAATATTGATTATAAATTCGTTGAAAACATCCCACATTTATAGAAGAACAGCCATGTCCATTCCAGAAGAGATATGACGAATAGACAATTCTTCTAAAATTTAAATTTTGAAATTAACTAACACTATGTCGACATGGGTATATTGAGCATGTCGACATACCAAAGAAATTTTTAGTGGTTTTGTTTTTCTTTGAAAATAACTTTTATCTTATATTAAAAACTATTTTAAACTTTATAAATTTACTTGACTATAGTTAAAATACACAAGTAAATATAGAGAATAATATATAAAATTTTATATTTAAATCTAAGTATAAATATTAAAAGTTAAATATATTATTATTAAAGATAGTTTTAAAACTGATAATAATTTGATTTTGAAATTAAAGATAATTTTGAGGCTAAAAGTATTTGAAATCAGGATAGATATTTTTGATTCTTTTAAAAGGAAGGATTTGAAAACATTTTGAAAACAAGATATAATTTTGTAAAATCATTTTGGATAAAAAATAGCGGATACAAAACAATGTTCCACTATATTTTTCCTAGGTTCCATCGTACTCAGGGTTACATCCCTTTAATGGGCTCGAAGTGGATTCCATTCCACGAATAAATTGGATTTTAAGATGCCCGTGCGTTTCTAGGAGTTTTAACAAAAATTCCTAATTAAAATTACTTATTCTTGAAATCTTGAACTCTTGATAATCTTGATATTCTTGATCCTCATGAGTCTTCATTCTTAATATCTTGAATCCCTATACTGTACAGCCTTCATTCTTGGTACCTGCATGGTTAAATCCTGCATATACATATATTAAAACTATAATATTAGTATTTATATTTTATAATCCTATTCTAAGGTTGCCATCATCAAAACCATCATCTGACAGATTAACAATCTTCCCCTTTTTGATGATGACAACCTTTGTTTATAAAATATTACTTCTATCCTAATAACCTCCACTTAATCTATGCCTAACTATCCTTATTTTATACTTTTCCCCCCTTTGTCATCAACAAAAACTAATTTTAAACTATATAACTCCCCCTCATTCTTGGATCCGCATTAATAAACTATACAAATGGAATATATAACAAATAGATTAAGAGATAATTATACTGATAGACATGATAATTAATTAAAGATCATATAAATATTAATGCATATTTATACATGTTTTTCACACCAAATATCAATTCAAATCAAATCAAATCAAACAATTCAAATCAAACAAACCAAATCAAACAAACTAATCAAATCAAACATTATGAGGAACTTCCACCCATCCTTCTTCTCCAAATATAGGGTCTGCTTTAATGGCATCCCAATTTTCATTATCATTAGCGAGAGAGACTGGAGGATGTTCTTCGTTATCATCCTTGTGCAAGGAGAAAATCATCCATCGTATTGCATCGAAATGCCTTTCTTGCTCTTTAATCATCTGCGTTTGACTCAATTCTAAGTGTCGCTGGTTACGAAGAATGAACGAAAGAATATTCTTGAAAGAATTAAGAGTTTCTTCAAGATTCTCGGATAAATTATGAATTGGATTGGCCATATTCGAGTTTGTGAGAAGAATGAGAGAGAAAGTGGATAAGAAATAATATTGAGTGATGAATTCTGGAAGAAATAGGTATTTATAGGTGTAGAAATTCGTTTGAAATGAATAGACATGAGGTAGGTATTCAAATTTCAAATTCAAAATGGAATGTCATTTCTGACCAGTACATGTCGACATGGTGTAGTGAACTTAGATGGCTTATTTTGATTTTGTGAATAATTGTGTGTGTGTATATTTATATAATATACTAATATTTATTTTGGAGATAAGATACGCTAGATAACAGAAAAGAAATTCAATTTCATTTCATGATAACACGATACAACGATTAAACACAAAGTACTACACGAACATTCAAATTAAAATGAACTAAAACAAATACAACGAGATACGAAAAGGTAGAACTAATTAGAGGATGATGACGATGAAGATAATCCAAGCTTCTTGCTGAATTTGGAAATAAAATTGTTCATCTTGGATGAAATTTTGTCCAACTTCTTACTAACGGATCGTTTAAGAATCCCTTGATTCTCAACAATGGTCTTTTGATTTTTGAGAAGGGTTTTGTTGGATGGATTAGGAGGATAGTCGATGCTTTCCAAAGAAGTTTCACCTTCTTCTTCTTCTTCAATTTCCTTTTCATCCCCTTCTTCTTCTCCCTCCTCTTCCTCTTCTTCCATCTCCTCATGAGCCAAACGCTCTTCCTCTTCGGCAAGAGTCTCAGAAGGTTGAAAAACAAATGGGATTTTCGTAAGTGAAATGTTGGAATGATTGAAAACTTTTCTAGAAACAAATTCTTCTCCTTTGAAATCCACTCTAAAATAGTTAAAAATCCGAGTGAGATAAATTCCATGATATAAAGTATTCACCCATTTCAAGATTTTTGGGACGAAGTTCATTCAAAATAACTTGCGCCCAATTAATATCATAATTTTCAAAAATAGCAAAAAGTACTTTGCAAACTTTTGAAGTAGGATTGTTAAAACTTCCCGATCTTGGGGTCAAAGTATGTTGTAAAAGAAGATTGACAATTCTAGCTTTTGGTAGAAAGTTTCGATTTTTGAATTCAAAATTATCATTTCCTTCGAAAATGTGGTAAAATGTCTCACGATCATTTTCAACGATTTTAAAATTAGAAAGATCTATTCCCGTACTCTTGCAATTGAGAATGGTACCCAAAAGATCACAATTCAAAACAATTCTAGTGCCTTTGACACTACTCCAAATTTCATCATCATTTCCAATATAAAATCCAAGGTTTAAATTTGCATAGAAAATTTTAACAAGATTTGGATAACAAACAAAATCATTTTGAGAAGCATCAACAAGACTAAGAATTTGATTGTTTGCAAAAAGAGAATCAATTTCATAAGAAGAGAAATCTTGAAATATAGCAAACTTTTCGGGATGGACTTTTGCATAGTTAGCATAATTGATGTATGCTTTTATAGCCTCCGGATTATCGAAGAGTTGCTCTTTTATCTTTTTGGAAATTCTCATAGTGGAGGGGTTGCTTGAAGATACCATTAGAATAGAGAGTAGAGAGCTTGAAGTTTTGAAGAGAGAGTTTGAATTTGAAAATGAGAGTGAAAAAATGTGATAAAAGATAGTGAATAAATAGATTCTCAAAGAACATGTTCTCTGGTCAAAAGATGTATTTTCAGAGAATTGAATGAAGTGAAAAGGTGGAGGAAAATTCAACCACTTGAATTCAAATTTTGAATTTCAAATTCTATACCCATGTCGACATCATGGTAGGGACCATGTCGACATGTGCTTGTGAATTTCTATGATTTATTTTTCCTAAGTACTCTAATATATATATGTATATATTATTTTTAATGTCTATATATATCTGGAATATTATTAGAATTATAATATATTCCATAATATATAATTATACTAATAAAAATAATTATAAAAATAATTTAAAAATAAAATAAAATTCAAGTAACACACCAATTCAAAATCAATCAATCAAGCAATCAAGCATCTAATTCTAAGCATGCAATTTCAACCAATTGTATTGTAAATGTGTACCTTTTTCTGAGTTCGTTTCTCTGAATTCGTCGGAGTCGTTAACTGCAGTGAAACACAAATTTGAATTATCTGTCTTCTGATCATCATCGCTTGAGGACAAGTCTGAGTCATCTAAAGTAACAGTAAATGCACGCTTCCTTTTCGTTATAAATCATTGTTTATAAAGGATTTTGCCTCTCTGGATACAGACAGTCTCTTTTGATATGGCCTAGTTCATCACAGTTGAAACATTTGACATTGTTTGGCACTACATTCTGATTTGCAGAGTTCTTATAGTTGTTTCTCTTGAGATTATTCATCTTTCTGTATTTCAGAAATTTTTGAAAATTCCTAGTCATAAAGGCTATCTTTTCATCATTACCGCTGTTTGAGTCTGATCCATCAGTCGATGCATTAAATGTCATTGATTTCTTTTCAGATGCTTTGCTTTCTCTTCTTCCAATCATTTGGACTTCAAACGACATTAGATTTCCAATTAATTCTTCTATCTTTAAGGTACCAATCCCATTTGCCTCTTCAATCACAAATGTCTTTTGATCCCATTCTGGAGTAAGAGAATTTAAGAAAATTCTGACTTGATCTTCTTCCGAAAATTCATTTCCCAAATATATTAGAGAATGCACAATATTCTGAAATCTGCTATACATATCTGAAATAGACTCATTAGAATTCATTTTAAATAATTGAAACTGATTTGTGAGCATGGAATTTTGGTCTGTTTAACTTTGCTTGTTCCTTCGCGAATAACTTGCAAAGTTTTCCAGATTTCATATGCAGACCTACAAACTGACACTCTATTAAATTCATTTCTATCAAGTGAAAAAAAACAGAATATTCATTGCTTTAGAATTATTTTGTGCATCAGCGGTCCACCGTGCAAAATCAGTTGTGGGTTTAGAATATTCAGTTTGTGTGATATTTCAAGTGTCTAATCCTACAGATTGTAAATATATTTTCATCCTACATCCCCAATATGCATAGTTACTGCCATTAAAAAGTGGTGGTCTGACAGTAGACTGACCTTCTACAAATAAACTAGTGACAGGGGTACTAGTGTTAGTAACAGTACCAGTGTTGGTAGCCATTTTGAAAACTTTTCAAAATTCAGGTTATGAAACTTTTGAAAACCTTGCTCTGATACCAAATGTGAGAAATGCGGATTACGGATCTATTGGCTAGGATAAACACTAGAGGATGGGGCGAATAGTGTTTTAAGGAATTATTAAATCCTTTTGAGTTTTTATTAATTTGAACACAAATGTATATAATATTCAGACACAGATATGTTCACAGAATCAAACATAGATGCAGAAATAAAGTAAAAGCAGCAAAGAAAAGAACACACCGGATTTTATACTGGTTCAGAGTTATCCTACATCCGCTCCCGCAGTCAAGTATGGATTTCCTTTCAAAAGCAATTGTACAATTACACCCTCGATTTCAAGGCTACGAGGTACACCCTCTAGATTTACAATCCTCTGGGTAGAGATACTTGATTTCACGGGCAACAAGTTCACCTAATTGATTTCCTAGTCTACAATCACACCTTTTCTCGCTTGATTGATTTCCAAGAATACGGTCACACCTTTTCTCACAGAAATGATTACAAAGAAGCCTATAACTCTGAATAGCACTGAGGATCTCGTTGAGATAGTGATAGAGAATCAAACCAGAGATAATCTAGTTAGATTCAATGTTGATTTCGGCAGAGTAATGGTAGAAATATGTATAAAGAAATGTGGAAGAAGAAGAGAAATTAAAACAGAAAATATTGATTATAAATTCGTTGAAAACAACCCATCTTTATAGAAGAACAACAGCCATGTCCATTCGTGAAGAGATATGACGAATAGACACTTATTTTGAAATTTAAATTTTGAAATTAACTGACACTATGTCGACATGGGTATATTGAGCATGTCGACATCCCAAAGAAATTTTTGGTGGTTTTGTTTTTCTTTGAAAATAACTTTTATCTTATATTAAAAACTATTTTAAACTTTATAAATTTACTTGACTATAGTTAAAATACACAAGTAAATATAGAGAATAATATATAAAATTTTATATTTAAATCTAAGTATAAATATTAAAAGTTAAATATATTATTATTAAAGATAGTTTTAAAACCGATAATAATTTGATTTTGAATTAAAGATTATTTTGAGGCTAAAAGTATTTGAAATCAGGATATTGGTTCTTTTAAAAGGAAGGTTTTGAAAACATTTTGAAAACAAGATATAATTTTGTAAAATCATTTTGAATAAAAATTAGCGGATACAAAACAATATTCCACAAGATTTTTCGTAGGTTCTATCCTACTCAGGGTTCCATCCCTTTAACGGGCTCGAAGTGGATTTCATTCCACGAATAAATTAGATTTTATGTTGGCAGTGCTTTTCTAAGAGTTTTAACAAATATTCCTAATTAAAATTACTTATTCTTGAAACCTTGAACCCTTGAATCTTGATATTCTTGATACTCGTTAGTCTTCATTCTTGATATCTTGAATCTCTATACTGTACAGTCTTCATTCTTTGTACCTACATGGTTAAATCCTGCATATACATATATTTCTAAACTATAAAGTTAGTATCTATATTTTATAATCCTATTCTAAGGTTGTTTTCATCAAAAACATCAACTCACGGACTAACACACGCGTGTTCTACTAAGAAGAACATGTGCTTAAAATTCTATACGTGCTTGCGCTTGCTACAGTACTCAGTGAAATTATATTATTTATATTTATATTTAAATTGTCTTGAATTTGAAGCCTAAAATTTTTTCATCCTATCGCGGCGTACAGCTAGGCGTTTATAATGTTAAACCCCTATTCCGAACGCAATGGAAAAGGTTCCGAGTCCTACTTCGATCATATGAAGAAGATAGCTTTTTGGACCCAATTATTATATTGAATTTTCGATATGAATTCCAGCGCGTTTACACTTCGTACAGCCACACAACAACTCTGAATGCTACGAAAATTGAAATACGATAATAATACACTATTATGGAACTGGTTTCGTCGAATTCCAAGACTGTACCCCGGAAGACTATTTTTAAATATCAATTTAAATGATATATTTTCAAAACTGAGCAAATAACCTTAAAATTTAATTTTAGAACTTTTATTATCTTCAATATTATCAATATAAATTTTATAAGCCATTGAAAAATTTCTATCTAGCTTAAAAACCAAGATTCACTATTTTAACCAATTTTCAATTATTAAATACAATAATTTAATTGCCAAATAAATAGTGATATTTGAAATACAAGTTAAAACCAACTTTCAAATATTTAAAATCAATTATATATTTCAATTTCAAATATCTAGAAATTCCGGGTCGTCACATTCCTTACCCTTTAAAAGAATTTCGTCCCCAAAATTACTAGTTAAGAAGAATGGTACATAACCCATTAACTATATTTCCAATCCTAATAGTTTTTAACAACCTCCCAATACCAAACAGTTTCAACAATTTCTTTAAACAATCTTTTTATTAAAGGCGCACTATCCTTCTTATTAACTTCCCAAACTTATTTATAGGTTCTACCAATATCGCTTGCTCAACAATTCAAACTTAAATTTAAAACCAAACTTTCAACTATCAAAATTTTCTCAAAATTTTTTTAAATCCCTAAATTTTCAAAAAATTTCGCTAGTGTCTCCTTTGCGCGGCTAGATCGGTACAACTACAAAATGCCTCTACGGGCCCTCAGATTTCAAAAGAAAACAAAATGCCAAGTGGATAGACTAGAAAATCATCAAATTTCATACAGAAATTTAAATACTTACCTCCTTTTTGTCGTGCAATTCAATTTATCTTCTGATTTCAGAACATCAATTACCTTTTTGCTCTTAAATACTTGTATCTTATCTACCAAAAACTGTCATTCTCTTTGCATAGTCCTAAATTATGATAGAGAATTTCCAGAATCAATTAAAAATCTATATCCAGGGTTCGCCGTCGAAAATCGAGTGAAAAATCCCAACTCGGATCGATATAACTATCACGAAATTCTACGTTCGAATCTGGATCAAATTGCTATGCGAATAAATAGTATACGTACATCCTACATATTTATCTCAATTGATTATTAGCTATATCAATTTTCTTTTTATTCATATTTATTTTGATTCCTATTCACTTATCCACGCCTATCATTTTCACACGCTTTTATTTAAATCTTCATTCAAATATTAACTTAGTATATTTTTCCATTTCAAATTTTACCTAAGAATCTTACCATCCATTTCTTAAGTTCAATGCAAAAATTTTATATACTTCTTATAACTATTTTCACTTCACCACTCAAGCTTTCACATCTATTTCATTTAACTTAAGTTTCCATTTCCATTCTGAATTCAATTTACCTTTCATTTTTAAATATTGAATTCTATTTGTCTCTTCTTAAACATATTTAATTAACCATTTCTGAAATTAGTTTGACTTACTAATTTATTTTCAGTCCTTTGTTTTATTTAATCCAACTTGACTAATAACCCATTTCACTTTATTAAGAAGATTCAAAATGAATTCGAATATTCAGTTTAAGTTCCATTTACTTGCAGATGTGAATTCATTTGTTCATTCACAATCTATTTCCAACTTATAAAAAAATTTATCTAAATAACCATTTCACTCGTCCACTTAGACTTTTTTTTACATTCACCTTTATTTTCCTTGATTTAGTTACCCTTCAATTTAATTCAAAATTTTAACTTCTATAAGTTTCCCAACTTATTTACTTTCCATTTGCTAACTTCTTTTAATTTTCTTCATTAAATTGTCTTACATTCTAAGTTATTTCGTTTTCTTACTTACTTCAAATTTCTAAATCTTCTTCAAGTTCGATTTTTCTATTCTAGAAAATTTCAAATTTTACTAGTTATCAAACCCACTTATATTTCTATAAACATTTTAAATAAGATTCCACAGTCTTTTAAACAATTACTCAACATTTCAAAATCATTTTTGAACTCAATTATATCCAAACCAAAATTTTCCTTTGCATCCCAAAATCAAACTAAATTTTGCAACAAATACAAATTCAAAATATTCAGGCAGCAATTCCTCCCTTGGAAATTCAAAAATGAACATCGATAATGCTGCAGTCATCACCGAAGTTATTTTCTAGCGACTGAAAAGAGTTCAGTGCTTTTATCCCTTCAAAAGCATTTTAAATATTTTTAAATTCCAAATCTCACTAGATTTCAAGTCCAATTCTATAACGTCCCGCCTTTTCGCACTCTTTAAATCGACACACATGCCAATTCAAATCATACGGAAGGGCGGATTGTTATGGGGTAAATAAAAAAAAACAAAAAAAGAAAACAGAATCTCACAGCGGAAGGATAAAATATAATAATCAAATATACAGTTCATAAATCTGTTTTAAAAAAAACATTTGATTATATTTATATAACACATATCAGAGTTACACATACCAATAACAATGCAGCGGAATTAAATGGTGTAGTTGAATAATATACTAGATAATAGTAATACAAATCTTCGTCTTCATCCTCCAGAGCTAAATCTTCAAATCCTGAAACGCTCGGACTGACCCGAGCGAATTTGAAAAGACAAAAACACTCGAGTCAGAACTAAAAGATCTTATGTAAGTTAAATTAACAGAAATAAATATCACGTGCAATAAATCAAGAGATGCTCGGGATTTACATCTCCTAAGGATCTGTTAAACTATTTACTATGTAGTATATTGCGCTATTATAGTAGTGTCTATTTATAAAATAAACTTACTTTTAAATAGCGTTAAGGCTTTACATTTTCCACCTTAACACGTAATAGTCCCAGTAGTCCATCCAATATCATAGTCCCTCCTGATCGGGAAGCCACCAGAGGATACCACACGGGCTACGGGATAAATCCAAACTCGTACAAGGCGCGATAGGGTAGGTGACACGGCACAACTAGGCAATGCCAGGGTAGATATACCAATTGCTATCCGGGCTGGTGGAAACGCGCAGCGCGTAGCTACCGCCCACCTCGAACAAACTCCCCCAAAACAAAAATAAAAGTGGCCACTGAATCAATCCAAAGTCAAAGTATAATATCGAAGAGGAGTGTCCGATCAGAGGAATAACCTCATTGGCCCGAGAATCGCTCCTGTTTTAGCCACCTTATGCCAACTCACGGGAGTCGGGTCCACGTATTTACCTTACAGGAAACGCCGCCACCAACCTACTTCATTCTGGAATCTCCACCGCATACACGGCTAGTCAAAGTGGTTTTCGGTATCGACAGAGAGTATGTCCATATCCGATCCCGGTCTCTTTGCCAACCCATCGTTATTATAACACCGCGGTCATTTAAAAATAGTTGATACTTTAAAACCAGAATAAATTTTTCCATTTCAAAACTATGAATACGATATCATCTTAAAACCCAAAAAAAATGATTTCATTTTATCCAAATATAATTCTTTTCCAAAACCATACTGCTTTAAAATTTATAATATCTGTAAACCCAATATTTGAGTTATACTTTCAAACATACTATTTCGAAATTCATAATTTTAAAACCATAACTTCTAAAACTTAAATGGTTTGGATATTCAATGGTTTATAGAATAAATGATTTAACTTTAAGGTTACTTTGTAAAGAAATTATTTCCAGGGCTTTACAAATATACTTCTTTATTTAAAGTCTAAACCAAATTTAAATATCACTTTCAAGTTCCAAAACCACTTCAATTTCTATTTAGATATATCCATTTGGAGTATTAATATTTCAAAACTAAAGTTGGATTTTATTCTTTCAACAAATTAATTCTCTATTATTTAGTCTTGAATATTTCCATAAATCCCATAATTAAAACTCCAATTTCTAGCAATTTAAATATTTCCTTCAATTTAATTTATACCAAAATATTCATTTTATATTTATCTTGGAAAATCCAGTTATAAATATCATATCTTAAAATTTCCAAACTTAAATATACAATATAAATTATCAAATTCCATTTCTCAAATTTTTCCATTTTTATTTAACGGATTTATACACAGCTTAAATTCAAAAATTTAACTTCATATGTATATATATATCAAAGAATAATATTTTATAAAATATCAAAATTAAATTTTTATAAACCGTATCCTATCCAAACCATAGAAATCACCTTTAAAATAATTTATATATAGACCACGGTGCCTGTATATAATTTTCTATCCTATGGTCAAGTGATACGGATATTTATCATTTCAATCCGCAATTTAAAAATAAAATTTTGCGGTTGTATATCATTTCAAACCACAATCCCGAATGAAATGAAAAATGTATGATAACTTGCAATTTAATGATATAAAATAAACATCCATTCATCAACATCATCCATCATCCAAATCACAATCATCATTCAATAATAAATCAATATCAATATATATTAGATAATATATAACAGGTAATAACTGGCAGTTATGTTCAAAATAATTTAACAACTATTAAACTAACAGTTTATATTCAGTAATAAATTTTATAACTGTTAACTAGCAGTTTATAGGTGAATAAATAAGTTCTAACTGTCAATTAATATGCAATAAATAAACTAAATTAACAGTTAAATTAAATAAATGCGAATTTAGCACATATGATGAACAAAACATGCCAAACAGTTATAAATAAATTTCTACTCATATCAAAAATAAATTTAACAAACATAAAAACTTTTAAAAGTTGTGAGTGGGTTAAAACACTCACCTTTGGAATTTAAATCGAATTTAAATCCGATTTAAACCCAAAAATTCGACGGTCTCCAAATCAGTCCAAACCAGTGTCAACGAATCCGAAATTTAATTACGATCCTAACAAAAGAAATCGTGCGTCAATAGGATCGTGTATGCAAAAGTTATGGTTGTAAGAAGATTAAACGATTAACTAGAATAAATTAAAATAAATGAGACCATTACCACAAACTCACTGCCACGTAATCGTTTTTTTTTCCTTCTCACGCGAACAGTACCCAAACCCTCCAACAGAACGCGACCCCCTTCCTGTAGCCGCCTTACCACCGTAACCCTAGCCAATTTTCGCCGCCTCCACAAGCCAAACCGCCGCGATCAGAAGGTTCCACTGGACTCCCCTAGCCACGCCGCCTCCCTGGACCCCACGACCAAACCTCCGGTCAACCCAAACGTCCCCAGGCCGAGGCGACTTTAGTGCGTTCTAGTCCATTTTTCTGGCGATCCAGACCCCTTTAGCACATACGAACCATAGAGATGTGCCTCACTCGACCGCATCTACCCCACGCCACCCTCCGGTTGACCTTTCGTCCTAAATCCACCGTTAGATCGAGCTTTTGGCAAATGAACGGCCTAGGTTCATTCTGGAATTCTGGAAACGATAAATTGAATTGGAAAACGAATACCACTAGGAGATTACGTATCTCGAGAACTATGACATATATTTTTATGGAATTTTTCTGGAGAGTTTGAATTTTCATTGAAATTTTGAATTGTGGATAGATCTAGGTTTTGCAATCATTGAGGAAGAGAAAGAGATGAAGAAAATGAACGTACAGACAAATGATAGAAGATGGAGGCTAGGGTTTATAATCGTCTATTTATAAGTAGGGTTGGATTAGAGTAGATAGACCGAATAGATGAACGTGCGGAACAAACTAAGGCCCAAAAAAAAGCCCGTTCTAACCCCGGAACGAAATTTATTAAACCCATATATCCAAATAGGTATTAAAATATTCTGAACGCGATGGAAAAAGTTTCACGTCCAAATTTGATCGTATGAAGAAGTTATGCTGAAAACAAAATTTCCAAATTGATTTCAAATTGATTTTAATTAAATCGATTTCAAGACATTTCGTGTTCGTACGATCAAACGACAAGTCCGATCGATACGAAACTTGAAACCCTACAATAATTCACCGATACGGATCCGATGAAACTGGTTTCGTCGAAATCCGAGTCCGTGACAAAAATGGCTATTTTTGTATTAATTAAATAAATAAAAATTTAGTCAATTAAATCAAATTTCCCATTTCTTTTTTACAATTGACGGTTCTTATTATTATAAATTTTTCAATCACCTATACTAATTTAAACAAAATTTAACTTGTCGAATTTAAAATTTTAGAAATCCCCAAATTTCATTAATTTCACCAAATTATAAATTAAATTTCCAAAAATTCTAATTAAATTTACTTTCCATTATTATTGTCAAATAGAAGAATCTATCATTGGATTCATATTTCAATATGTAAATATTTCCAATTTCATCTGAACTTATATTTACATAATTCCTAAATATTAAATTTCAAATATCACTTCAATTAACGTTAAAGTAATAATTATTTATTATTTATTGCAGTTGATTATCAATTACAATTAATATACTAAATAGATGGTAAATCTTGAATACTGGTTGTCCTTAACGCTTTATTTCCCATTTAATTGCAACAACACAATTTCAAAATTTTAACTCAATTAAATAGACAACTCTTTATATTCTAAATCAATTGCAATGGTTTAAAAGTTGCTAAATTTTGATTTCAGTAATCCCTTTAATTCGATTCAAAATCAGCAATTACCTATTAAATGCCCCCAAATTCCTATTAAATAAATCTAACAAATCTTTATTATCAATTAGATGAATTAAATATTGCAATCAAACTATTGCGTTAATAATTTCCGTTTCACTTTAAAGTATCTAAATTAGCCAATTACAATACTTATTACCCAATAATTTCAATTTCTTCCAAATAATATTTACATAATTATTTTAAATATTGAATCCATTTAATTGCAATAAATTCAATTGATTGCAAATCAATTCCAAATAAATTTGATTTTTATCCAGTTACAACTTAATATTAAATCAGTTTTCACTTAACTAACAAAGTCATTATTACTTAGAATTTCATTACATTTTATATTTTCACATTTTCATTTTGGTTTCATTTCTTTTCCCACATAGTTTATTAAAAATGGGATTTTTCTTGGTTACAACTTATTTGGGTCCAACATTCTTCATTTCCCAATTTATTCCACTTTAACTTCAAAAAAATTTCACATTAAATTATAAATTAAAACTTTAACAAATCCGTTACTTGATTTAAAACCCTGCTATTCAATAAATGGACATTTATAGGTGAAATTAACATTGACTTATATTTCATATCATAAATGCATACTTATTTCATATTATCTAGTTATATTTACCAACCATGTCCACAAATTTACTATTTATATACCTAATTAATTTATTACTAATTTAAGTAAGTTTATTATCGATAGCATTCATTAAAATTACTTATCTACACTTATTGCATTGGTTTATTCAATGGTCACTCTTATTTAGTCACTATCCATTTTACAACCAAATGTACAATCTCCACTATTGATTTTTATATTAGTGAGTCCCATTCTAGTTAATATAATTATTAATATTCACAAATTCAACATTTATTGGTTTCTTAAATTTAACTTATACTAAGTATGACAATTTACATTATTCAAATCTATTGCCATATAAATATTAAATTGTTACATTAAATTACAATTACTATATCTAATTCCCACATTTACTCAAATAAAATCTTAAGACTTTTATTTCATTCTAAATTAGATTAGAAATCATATTAAATTAATTCATTTAATACCTTCGAATTTACCGGGTCGTTACACTCTCCCTCACTCAAAACTTTTCGTCCCCGAAAAGGAAAAGAAGGGAAAAAAAGAAATTTAAATACAATACATCTTATTCAAAATATTTAATTTATAAACAATAATTTACTAAATTTATTTCCTTAAATGGAATATACCCATTTTATCATCATTATATCTTTATGTACTTAAATAAACAAGTTTGGATAACATTTTCAAATAATCTCTAAGTGGTTTCAATCACTAACAATCAAATCAATCCAACAACCATCCATTTCAACAAACAGCATACCCAACAAATATAAACAACCATATAATCAACAAACAAATAGTTACTCGGGTTCAAAGCTTGAAATGGTCCGGAATGAAAAATAACTATCTAGTGCATCGTTTACTCAACAGTCTTAGATGAGATCGAATAGATTATTTATTCATCCAACTACTTCAAATTTCCTTACCCGACCAACCATAAATCAAACAATAACAATTCAACCAACAAATCAATTAATTCATTATAATTTTTTCATACATTAGCTGTTTGATCTTTTCATTCATATAACAGTTTATCTTTTATTTTCACTTATTTTCATTTATATACCACATAAATTATCCTTTAAAAATTTACCTTTATTTCTAACAACTTTTAACTTTTATTTCTTCATTCAGTGGTTGTTTTCTTTACTTCTACTTATTACTTTCAATTATTCATTTTTATTTATTCAGGTTATGTAAGTTTCCCTTTTATTTGTATTGCATTTAATGCACTGCTTAAATTTCAATCATTTAGTTGATGCTTACATTTCTATTTTATTTAATTACAGTATCCCTTTTTAATTACTCTTAAATTCTTAACCTTATAACTCCATTCTTATAAATAAAGGATTTCATTAATTTATTACTTAGGGTTTACAGTCATTTATTTGTCACTTACTTCCTATTATATTAACTAGTAGCATGTAAATCATACTTAAGTTTATAACCCTACACATCAATCCTTATTTATTAAAGAATTTCATTTCATTTACTTAAGCTTAAAATCACCTATTTAGAATTCTTACCTTTAATTTTAGTAAAATTTCAATCATAACTTAAGTTTATACCATTAAATTTTCATTTAATATAGCAAATTTATTGAATACTTCATTATTTCCAAAATTTCTACTTGTATAATATTCTATTCCAATCTCTTTTCTAACATTTCAACTTTTCATATTTGGTAAGTTATTTATGTTAAAGAAAATGCAAAAGAACTTATACAAGTTTTATCTCATCTTTTAATTAAATTTAATGTTAATAAATATTACTTTTTGTCTCATATGTTAAAATTTTCAAATTCCTCTTTATAACTTTGCATTAATTCTCTTACCTAAATTAGAGGTTTCAATTCATTAATTACTTACCTTTTATTTCACTAAAATAATTTAAACAATTAATTAATGAAAATTTAAGAACTATATACCGGGTCAATTTTTAATAGATAAATATATTCTTATAACTTATATACCTCTAATTATATTTAAAACAATTAAAAATTTAGAAAATTCCAAAATAAATCTGTAGTAGAATTCACTACAGGGGCCTTTTCCCTTTGAAACTCGAAAATGAAAGTCGATGATGCGGCCGCCATCACCGAAATTATTTTCCAGCGACAGAGAGGAAAGTACAAAATTTATTTTTTTCACAATCTTCTTTAAAACAATTCTTCCGAATTATACTAAATATTTATATAAGAAAATACTTATAAACCAAATCATTATATTTCATAAATCCTTTGAAATCAGATTTTCAAAATCCCGGACTTAAGTTCTAAAATCTCCAATTTGATTTATTATAATTTCAACTTAGCTTCAATTATTATAAATATTTTTATTACCTAACACCCAATCTATAGCAACCAAATATATATATCTTTATAAAATATTTTTATATATAGAAAATATAATAGGCAAAGTTATTTCATTCACCTATATTAAAACAGATATTATGTCGGTCTGTCCTATTAAGTGTTTAGAAATCCCTATTGATGACATAGCGTCTCATGCATCAACCAAAATTTATAAATATAAAACGGAACAGATTAACACAATATTAAAATCTTTTTATAACACTAACAAATACGCTCTCTCTTATATATACGCTCAGCGACTCCCATAGGGTATTACTACCCTATTAACAAAGAGTCAAACCCCCACAAAGCTAAGGTTTATCGCTAAACCAAAGCTCTGATACCAGATGTAACGTCCCTCCTTTTCGCACTCTTTAAATCGACACACGTGCCAATTCAAATCATACCGAAGGGCGGATTGTTATGGGGTAAATAAAAAAAACAAAAAAAGAAAACAGAATCTCACAGCGGAAGGATAAAATATAATAATCAAATATACAGTTCATAAATCTGTTTTAAAAAAAAACATTTGATTATATTTATATAACACATATCAGAGTTACACATACCAATAACAATGCAGCGGAATTAAATGGTGTAGTTGAATAATATACTAGATAATAGTAATACAAATCTTCGTCTTCGTCCTCCAGAGCTAAATATTCAAATCCTGAAACGCTCGGACTGACCCGAGCGAATTTGAAAAGACAAAAACACTCGAGTCAGAACTAAAAGATCTTATGTAAGTTAAATTAACAGAAATAAATATGAGTGCAATAACTCAAGAGATGCCCAGGATTTACATCTCCTAAGGATCCGTTAAACTATTTACTATGTAGTATATTGCGCTATTATAGTAGTGTCTATTTATAAAATAAACTTACTTTTAAATAGCGTTAAGGCTTTACATTTTTCACCTTAACACGTAATAGTCACAGTAGTCCATCCAATATCATAGTCCCTCCTGATCAGGAAGCCACTAGAGGATACCACACGGCCTACGGGATAAATCCAAACTCGTACAAGGCGCGATAGGGTAGGTGACACGGCACAACTAGGCAATGCCAGGGTAGATATACCAATTGCTATCCGGGCTGGTGGAAACGCGCAGCGCGCAGCTACCGCCCACCTCGAACAAACTCCCCCAAAACAAAAATAAAAGTGGCCACCAAATCAATCCAAAGTCAAAGTATAATATCGAAGAGGAGTGTCCGATCAGAGGAATGACCTCATTGGCCCGAGAATCGCTCCTGTTTTAGCCACCTTATGCCAACTCACGGGAGTCGGGTCCACGTATTTACCTTACAGGAAACGCCGCCACCAACCTACTTCATTCTGGAATCTCCACCGCATACACGGTTAGTCAAAGTGGTTTTCGGTATCGACAGAGAGTATGTCCATATCCGATCCCGGTCTCTTTGCCAACCCATCGTTATTATAACACCGCGGTCATTTAAAAATAGTTGATACTTTAAAACCAGAATAAATTTTTCCATTTCAAAACTATGAATACGATATCATCTTAAAACCAAAACAAAATGATTTCATCTTATCCAAATATAATTCTTTTCCAAAACCATACTGCTTTAAAATTTATAATATCTGGAAACCCAATATTTGAATTATACTTTCAAACATACTATTTCGAAATTCATAATTTTAAAACCATAACTTCTAAAACTTAAATGGTTTGGATATTCAATGGTATATAGAATAAATGGTTTAACTTTAAGGTTACTTTGTAAAGAAATTATTTCCAGGGCTTTACAAATATACTTCTTTATTTAAAGTCTAAACCAAATTTAAATATCACTTTCAAGTTCCAAAACCACTTCAATTTCTATTTAGATATATCCATTTGGAGTATTAATATTTCAAAACTAAAGTTGGATTTTATTCTTTCAACAAATTAATGCTCTATTATTTCGTCTTGAATATTTCCATAAATCCCATAATTAAAACTCCAATTTCTAGCAATTTAAATATTTCCTTCAATTTAATTTATACCAAAATATTCATTTTATATTTATCTTGGAAAATCCAGTTATAAATATCATATCTTAAAATTTCCAAACTTAAATATACAATATAAATTATCAAATTCCATTTCTCAAATTTTTCCATTTTTATTTAACGGATTTATACACAGCTTAAATTCAAAAATTTAACTTCATATGTATATATATATCGAAGAATAATATTTTATAAAATATCAAAATTAAATTTTTATAAACCGTACCCTATCCAAACCATAGAAATCACCTTTAAAATAATTTATATATAGACCACGGTGCCTGTATATAATTTTCTATCCTATGGTCAAGTGATACGGATATTTATCATTTCAATCCGCAATTTAAAAATAAAATTTTGCGGTTGTATATCATTTCAAACCACAATCCCGAATGAAATGAAAAATGTATGATAACTTGCAATTTAATGATATAAAATAAACATCCATTCATCAACATCATCCATCATCCAAATCACAATCATCATCCAATAATAAATCAGTATCAATATATATTAGATAATATATAACAGGTAATAACTGGTAGTTATGTTCAAAATAATTTAACAACTATTAAACTAACAGTTTATATTCAGTAATAAATTTTATAACTGTTAACTAGCAGTTTATAGGCGAATAAATAAATTCTAACTGTCAATTAATATGCAATAAATAAACTAAATTAACAGTTAAATTAAATAAATGCGAATTTAGCAAATATGATGAACAAAACATGCCAAACAGTTATAAATAAATTTCTACTCATATCAAAAATAAATTTAACAAACATAAAAACTTTTAGAAGTTGTGAGTGGGTTAAAACACTCACCTTTGGAATTTAAATCGAATTTAAATCCGATTTAAACCCAAAAATTCGACGGTCTCCAAATCAGTCCAAACCAGTGTCAACGGATCCGAAATTTAATTACGATCCTAACAAAAGAAATCGTGCGTCAATCGGATCGTGTATGCAAAAGTTATGGTTGTAAGAAGATTAAACAATTAACTAGAATAAATTAAAATAAATGAGACCATTACCACAAACTCACTGCCACGTAATCGTTTTTTTTCCTTCTCACGCGAACAGTACCCAGACCCTCCAACAGAATGCGACCCCCTTCCTGTAGCCGCCTTACCACCGCAACCCTAGCCAATTTTCGCCGCCTCCACAAGCCAAACCCCCGCGATCAGAAGGTTCCACTGGACTCCCCTAGCCACGCCGCCTCCCTGGACCCCACGACCAAACCTCCGGTCAACCCAAACGTCCCCAGGCCGAGGCGACTTTAGTGCGTTCTAGTCCATTTTTCTGGCGATCCAGACCCCTTTAGCACATACGAACCGTAGAGATGTGCCTCACTCGACCGCATCTACCCCACGCCACCCTCCGATTGACCTTTCGTCCTAAATCCACCGTTAGATCGAGCTTTTGGCAAATGAACGGCCTAGGTTCATTTTGGAATTCTGGGAAAACGATAAATTGAATTGGAAAACGAATACCACTAGGAGATTACGTAGCTCGAGAACTATGACATATATTTTTATGGAATTTTTCTGGAGAGTTTGAATTTTCATTGAAATTTTGAATTGTGGATAGATCTAGGTTTTGCAACCATTGAGGAAGAGAAAGAGATGAAGAAAATGAACGTACAGACAAATGATAGAAGATGGAGGCTAGGGTTTATAATCGTCTATTTATAAGTAGGGTTGGATTAGAGTAGATAGACCGAATAGATGAACGTGCGGAACAAACTAAGGCCCAAAAAAAAGCCCGTTCTAACCCTGGAACGAAATTTATTAAACTCATATATCCAAATAGGTATTTTAAAATATTCTGAATGCGATGGAAAAATTTTCACGTCCAAATTTGATCGTATGAAGAAGTTATGCTGAAAACAAAATTTCCAAATTGATTTCAAATTGATTTTAATTAAATCGATTTCAAGACGTTTCGTGTTCGTACGATCAAACGACAAGTCCGATCGATACGAAACTTGAAACCCTACAATAATTCACCGATACGGATCCGATGAAACTGGTTTCATCGAAATCCGAGTCCGTGACAAAAATGGCTATTTTTGTATTAATTAAATAAATAAAAATTTAGTCAATTAAATCAAATTTCCCATTTCTTTTTGATAATTGACGATTCTTATTATTATAAATTTTTCAATCACCTATACTAATTTAAACAAAATTTAACTTGTCGAATTAAAAATTTTAGAAATCCCCAAATTTCATTAATTTCACCAAATTATAAATTAAATTTCCAAAAATTCTAATTAAATTTACTTTCCATTATTATTGTCAAATAGAAGAATCTATCATTGGATTCATATTTCAATATGTAAATATTTCCAATTTCATCTGAACTTATATTTACATAATTCCTAAATATTAAATTTCAAATATCACTTCAATTAACGTTAACGTAATAATTATTTATTATTTATTGCAGTTGATTATCAGTTACAATTAATATACTAAATAGATGGTAAATCTTGAATACTGGTTGTCCTTAATGTTTTATTTCCTATTTAATTGCAACAACGCAATTTCAAAAATTTAACTCAATTAAATAGACAACTCTTTATATTCTAAATCAATTGCAATAGTTTAAAAGTTGCTAAATTTTGATTTCAGTAATCCCTTTAATTCGATTCAAAATCAGCAATTACCTATTAAATGCCCCCAAATTCCTATTAAATAAATCTAACAAATCTTTATTATCAATTAGATGAATTAAATATTGCAATCAAACTATTGCGTTAATAATTTCCGTTTCACTTTAAAGTTTCTAAATTAGCCAATTACAATACTTATTACCAAATAATTTCAATTTCTTCCAAATAATATTTACATAATTATTTTAAATATTGAATCCATTTAATTGCAATAAATTCAATTGATTGCAAATCAATTCCAAATAAATTTGATTTTTATCCAGTTACAACTTAATATTAAATCAGTTTTCACTTAACTAACAAAGTCATTATTACTTAGAATTTCATTACATTTTATATTTTCACATTTTCATTTTGGTTTCATTTCTTTTCCCACATAGTTTATCAAAAATGGGATTTTTCTTGGTTACAACTTATTTGGGTCCAACATTCTTCATTTCCTAATTTATTCCACTTTAACTTCAAAAAAATTTCACATTAAATTATAAATTAAAACTTTAACAAATCCGTTACTTGATTTAAAACCCTGCTATTCAATAAATGGACATTTATAGGTGAAATTAACATTGACCTATATTTCATATCATAAATGCATACTTATTTCATATTATCTAGTTATATTTACCAACCATGTCCACAAATTTACTATTTATATACCTAATTAATTTATTACTAATTTAAGTAAGTTTATTATCGACAGCATTCATTAAAATTACTTATCTACACTTATTGCATTGGTTTATTCAACGGTCACTCTTATTTAGTCACTATCCATTTTAAAACAAATGTACAATCTCCACTATTGATTTTTATATTAATGAGTCCCATTCTAGTTAATATAATTATTAATATTCACAAATTCAACATTTATTGGTTTCTTATATTTAACTTATACTAAGTATGACAATTTACATTATTCAAATCTATTGCCATATAAATATTAAATTGTTACATTAAATTACAATTACTATATCTAATTCCCACATTTACTCAAATAAAATCTTAAGAATTTTATTTCATTCTAAATTAGATTAGAAATCATATTAAATTAATTCATTTAATACCTTCGAATTTACAGGGTCGTTACAAATTCAAAAATATTTCTCAAATAATATCATCATTATTCCTCCAAACCTCTGAAAATCATTTCCAACCCAAAGGAATTTAATTTCCAAAATTTCGAATTCCAGATCCTTTCAATTCATATTCAAAAGTTACTCTAGAATTTTTGTTTCATTTTTAATTATAAATCACATTTATAATTTACATTTACAAATCCCATTTTGTTATATAAATTTATTCCTTAACCTTTGGTTATAATTTTAATCCAAGTTCAATTTTCACACAACAATGATAATAATTTAATATTATCACTTCCTAACACCAAGCAACCATATATTTCTATAATAATTTACGGAAAATTATTTCTTTTATATACAAAAATAATTTGGGTAAAATTATTTCATTTACCCTATTTTAAAACAATACCGTGTCGGTTTATCTTTTTTAAGAGTTTAGAAACCCCTGTCGATGACATGGCGTCCCATATATCGACCAGAATTCATAAACACTCAAACGATAAGTCAACACAATATAAAAACAATTTTTATATTCACTAACAAATACACACACATATCTATTAATACTTTCAAACTCATTCTAGAGTACTACAGACTGTATTTCTAACGAGTAATCCCCACCAGAGCCAAGGTTCTCGCTTAACCTTCTACTCTGATACCACAATGTCACGACTCGATTTTTCGACGCTCGAAATTCATCAATACGTCCACTGTATTAAATGTCGAACAATCGAATGCCGGAAAACCAAGCTGTAAGGGAAAGAAGAAGGAGGTAGAAGAGGAAATAGAAAACAACATCAGAATCTTACAAACGCAACAGAACAATATATAATAGATAAATGACTGATCTTTATACAAAGAACTATATCTGTTTATATATTACATCATCAGAGTACAACATAAAATCCATAGCAAAATATTGGACAGTTATACTAACTTGTCCTCACAAAAGTTGACTATACAGCTTATATTATACAACGGAATAAACATCAAATACGAGTAATACGTCTCGCCATCCAGCTCGTCTCCTGAGCTCCATAGCAGTCCATCCAGAACCTGAACTCTATAATACCCGATCTAACCCGAGCATTATAGCGAAATAACATCCGAGTCAGTGTGAAAAACCAGCGTGAGAAAACACGCTCAATTGGATTATTAAAATTTCCAAAATCCTTTTGAAATCAAAGGTATCTCGTAAGACCACACCACAAATAAACATGCAGGGTTTTACCTTACGATAACCAAAACATTTCTTATCAAATCCTCTGATATTGTAGCAGTGTCAATATACAAATACTTATTCAAATAGCTAAAATTGTTACATTCATTAAATTTCAGCATAATAGGTATACAAACAAGTCCGAAGGCACTTATTGGAGATTGGATTTCCATCAATGGAAGGGCTACTAGGGTACCGCCCATCACAGTACGTGGCCTAGATCACCGTACCGAGGATCCACCCTGATCCCCTGCTACAAAAAATCGGAGCTACACCTTACTGGATAGTTCGAATAAGATCACCCCGTGGATGGGATTAGCAACCGCCCACACAGCTGAATAAAAAGGGACATCTAGACAGGGATGACCTTACCCTAATTAGTTGCTAGCCACTTAGCCTTACTGCACCTCCCCTATTTTATCCATTCCCGGTTGATGAGGCTCGAGGCTATGCGTTACCTTTTTAGCACACATTCACTTAGAATGCTCATCGTCCTCCTGATGATGTTCTGAAAGCATTAAAATCCATACAAGTCCGTTCCAGGTCCGAACGAAACCGAAGGCACTACTCCTACTACATCCATTTTGGAATCACCCTCAGGATTAGTAGCGATTAGCCCTTACACTTTACCGCTCCATCTTCGACTCCAAGCTCTTGTCTTCCATACGAAAACGTTCAAACCGGATCGAAGTGGTTTTCGAAAAATTAATCACGATCCCGGTCTCTTCGAAACGATCAACGCGTTGGCCAATATTGATGGTTATTTAACTATCATATAACATCCACAAACAACCATCAAGCCTTAATAATTTCCCAAATTATTTATTTGTTTCAAAATATCTTTGCAAGATATATTTCCACACTTCAACCCTTTGAAAATAGTTTCAAATCACTTTTTCTCTCGTGGAATAAATTTCCACCCAATTATTTTATTCCACAGAAAATCACCAAGCCTTAGTAATTTAAAACACTTTATCCAAAAAATATGTATATATATACACACACTTTAAAACACTTAAAATAAAAAAACTACTTAAAAGACTTTATTCAAAATAAAAGTTATGGAACTCTATATTAAATTTTCAAATAAAAACTTTAGCCAAACTACTTTTAAATAAAGCTACTTTATAAAATAGATATTTATTAATTATCTTTCGAATCATAATACCAATTTAACCTTTAAAATAATTACTACTATAACTAACTAATAAATATTTACCTTTAAAATTTAAACAACTTAAATAATAAATTTCTCAAAAACATTCTTTTAAAACAACTTTAAAACTTTTCAATTTATACTTAAAAAATCTGCTTTGAAAATATACTTAGCTTTTCAGGGAAATACATTTTCCATTTCAATATAACCGTCTAATCATTTGTAAATCTTTCTCGATTTATTCCAATTTAATTTACGTCTCAAGCCCGTAAATTTCTTTCAACACTTTTAAAAATAAAACCACTTTTTATTCTTAAAACACATTCCTTTCTCCTTAAAATCACTTTCAAAAATATATACTTAAATTGTTTACATTAAGGCTACTAAAATTACTTAAATAAAAATAACACTTAAGAAATTCTATAGGAGTTTCTGAGTAAAACTAAACCAGAATTTCCTTATAAAATAAAGTTAATATATCAAACATTTATGTTAAAATTTCCTTTTAAAAATAAATCTTTTCTTTGAAAATATACTTAATTTTCTAGGAAAATATAATTTCCAACTTTTAAAAATAAAATCACCTTTTTATTTTTTTTAAATAAACTGCACTTTTTCTTATAAATTCCTTCGGAATCTATACTTCCAATTTATCCACTGATAAATATTCCACTTCATTTATAAACTCAGTTTACAAATTTCCATTTCTCATTTTCCTTTAAATCACAGTTTCCAAAACACTAAATCGATTTCAAACCGATTTCCTGGTTCAATTTCCCTTAAAATTTATAACTTGATTTATCCAATTCCCAATAATTATTTACTTAAGAATTTTCTATTCATTTCCTTTAAAAATCCAAACTTTATATATATATATTTCTATTTCTATTTCTCAAAATACCAATATATATTCAGCCAAGCCATAACATTCAAAAATTTCAATCCCAAAATAATCAATATAATCCATTACAAATTATCACATAAATCACATTACTGGATATAAAATAAATTCAACATTTTAAGGAATCCAGTTGGATCCCTCCAACGTATTTCCCTGCATCTACAGATGTTAACACATCAATTTTAAATACCAATCCCGCTTCAAGGCAGGATATCGCATTATAAAGTGTCATCCGCTATTATACGGGGGCGCATAGGGTCTCATCCACTATATAATACGGGAATCAATCACACCAATATACATATATACACACACAGACACTATTATGTATAATATCACATCTAGTTAACTAAATCATTCAACCAATAATTTAAATTTAACTATTTAAATTTAAATGGTAATCCAAATGAGTGAGGTTAACTCACCTTTGACCATGCATGTAACCCATATCCAATCTGGCTTGCTTCCTTTCAGATTTTGACCTTGTATAAATATTTCATTAATATTTTAATGGATTGAATAATTAATTACCATTTAATTAACTAACTATTTAATTTAAATAATAACTTTCCTTTTTAAAAGTCTTTTAGTAACTAAAATAATTAAATAAGTTAAGTTAACAAATTAATCTCCAATATTTTAAAATTAAACTAGTAAATGAAAATGGGTATATATATATAATCTACATATACTAAGGAACAAGCTATATATATATATATATATATATTAAAATCTACTTTTCTATAAACTCTTATCTATATATATAAACTGGTTTTTTGCAGTAAACACAATAGTAATAATTTTTCTGTATATAAATATTTACACATATATAAATTTAGCAAAATTCTCTTTTAAACCTTACTGTAATTTCTCTGTATATATACAAACTTATATCTGTATACATATATGTATAAATTTAGGAAAATTAAAATAAAAACAAACGTTTACCTCACTGACTCGACTAATTCGAACACGAACCAGCCTCGACTTCGACACGCCACTGCTAACACGAACGCTGCCGAAACCCTAGATTGCAGCCCCTATCGTCGAATGCCATCGCAAACGACTCGGCCTCAACCTCCTCGGCCTCCTTCAGAGTCCACATCGGCCTCGCCGCGCTTCCAACCTCGACCTTGACTTCGCCACCGCCATCTCAAACAAGCCTACATCCCACTCGCGCGATGCCAACCTCGAACAACCCTCGATCGCACCTTGACTGATCGTGATTTGATCATGAATCGAGGTCCCTCCAGCACTCAATTCGAGATGTACTCGCCGCTCTTTGATTTCAAACGAAAGTGATTAGTTCGACGAATGATTTTGATCGGGAAAGAATTGGAACGATAATTTCTTTTGAAATTTGATTCATTGATTTTGATTTAGATGATATAGAGAAAATGAAAAACGCAATTTTTATTTCGTCGCCGAGGGGATTCGATTGGAATGAAGGGCTCTTACTTGAATTATAAAGAGAGGAATTGATTAAAATGCTCGGCTGTTTATTTTGGTTTTATATTTTATATTTTTTTAGGGAGATGCGTGTTTCACGAAAAAGAACACATGCTTAAAATTCTATACGTGTCTGCGCATGCTACAGTACACAGTGCAATTATATTATTTATATTTATATTTAAATTCAAATTTAAATTGTCTTGAATTCGAAGCTTAAAATTTTTACATCCTATCGAGGCTTGCCATTAGATGTTTAATGTTAAAACTCTATTCCGAACGCAATGGAAAAGGTTCCGAGTCCTAATTCGATCATATGGAGAAGAAAGCTTTTTGGACCCAATTATTATATTGAATTTTCGATATGAATTCAAATGCGTTTACACTTCGTACAGCCACATAACAACTTCGAATGCTATGAAATTTAAAATCCGATAATAATACACTATTACGGATCCAATGGAACTAGTTTCGTCGAATTCCGAGGTTGTGCCCGGAAGACTATTTTTGAATATTAATTTAAACGATATATTTTCAAAACTGAACAAAACACCTTGAAATTCAATTTTAAAACTTTTATTATCTTCAGTATTATCGATATAAATTTTATAAGCCATTGAAATATTTCTAACCAGCTTAAAAACCTAGATTCTCTATTTTAGCCAATTTCCAAATTCAATAATTTAATTGCCAAATAAATAGTGATATTTGAAATTCAAGTTAACAACTTTCAAATATTTAAAATCAATTAAATATTTCAATTTCAATTATCCAGAAATTTTTGGTCATCACAATATTTTTCATGAAACTAATTCTATGTTAATTATCAGATAATAACCCAATGTTTCTAACCCATTTGATATTATGAAGAAGTTTTATGTATTAAGGCATAAAGAAGTTGCTCAAAATTTTGATTTCAAGTAGAAACGATTAAAATGTGTGATACCATATATCAAATGTAAGTGGAATCCATGAAATTTACATAGATTAAAATTGTTCATAAATAAGACCTCATATGAACCATTAAGTTGAACAATGGTGACACCAAGTTGAAATCAGTGCGCCACACTAAGTTGAACACAGTGCTCAACTTAAACGAGTAAGCCTTAATTCACATGTATGTAACCTAGTATAACCGAATAATATAAAGTATAATGACATGAAAGTAAGAAATACAAAGGCGGAGTAATGTGTATAATTCACGAAATTAAATGCCATTGCATTTTTTCTATAGAACCATTCTTCCTTTCTTGTTCCTTAGCTTCTCTATTTGCAACTTGAATATATTTATACCACAAATAATCCTATAAAATACATTTTCAAAAAAATAATTAATGATAGAACTGTTCAATGCAATGATCCAAATATCAGTTCACCATTAAAATGTCTATTTTCTAGCAATATCTCGATTTACAAAAGTAGGTATTCCCATAAAAGGAAAGAATTTAAGTATAGGTGCATAGAATCTGTTGTCTGAACTCAATATTCCAAAAATAGGAACCAATTCTCAAAAGGAGCCAGTAATTTAATTTGGCTAGTTATATTAAAACTACCTATCACTAGTATGACATTGTGACAACCCGCACTCCTCGACATACCGATCCAAAGTCTAGGGCGACTTTTGGACTCGCGTTGTGCCAAGTAGTATGAGCTGTCGGGTTTTTTTAACATTACAGAGATTAAGAATAAATAGATGACCAAAAAATGGTATAACACCCAAGATGCTGATAAAGACAAGTTAGTTCTTGAATTTAGCATGTGTAGACACATAACCGAATATTATCGATCTGTGCCGCCGTTAAAAGCACCAAAGTCCAACTTGTCATCACGAGACTAAGTGTATGATAAGATCATTAATAAAGATAACAATATGTCTTCGAGAGAAAACTTGCACTCGTTTCCCTTCTATTAACCGTTAGGCTCGACACCAAAAGGGAGACTCGACATCCTTAATAAAAACTAGCATGATGATGCCGCGTCCTCCTTCTTGAATTTCTAGATAAGTCCTTTTCTCAAGGATTTACGCCACATCATATGATCAAATAAAAATGCAAGTTGGGGATGTGATCTATCAAACATGATAATAGACCAAATGCCCTTTTTATTCTCAAGTTCAAGAATTTATGCTCATATAATCATGCACATATAGGCTCGCTGCTAATTAGAACTTGACATGGTTGACTATGCCAAAGCTATACTTTTGTTATTACTAATGGATCATCGATAATGCTCATGTCGAGCTTTGAACTTTACGACATGTTTTTCTTAGTTCAAAGCTAGTCGAGGTTGTGGCCATGTCAAGCTCTGAACTTTATGATGCATAGATGTCAGTTCAGAGCTCATTGGGGTTGTTCATGTCGAGTTTCAAACTCGGCGAGTCTACATATTTGCAAGCCCAAGTTGATAATGATCAATGAAATCATGGTCGAAGTACAAATGTTAATTCAAACCCTTAACGTTATTGATTCAATGCGACTAAAATTAAGTACAATTTTCCCCAATTTCATTTAGGGTTTTCCAGAAAAGTGATTTTAGTACAAGAGAGAGAAATGACGAATCGGCCCTTTATTCGGAGTCCCTTGGCCCTTATTTATAGAGTATCCTTATTTATAGAGTCTGTGCTACCAGTCTTTAGCCTTACCATGCTTCAGTGTCGTCGAGCATTGATGATGGCAGCTTTATCGGCTTTGGTATTGAAAGCGTTGTCACACTTTAATGTTTGTACTCTTATTTCTTGATATTAGGCTTGTGTTATTAATGCTCAACATCGTGCTTCTTTGGTAATTCTCGAAGCCAATGAAGTGCGGCTTTAATGATATTGATGAACATCGGCAACAACAATTGTCGACAGTGCTTAAATAAGATTGATGCTTCGTCACTTAATCTCGGCGATGCTTATGACCCCTGGTTATCATTGATGCGATCTTAATAAGTGATGATATTGAGATGGAAATTCTTAGTTTGTCGATAAGGCTAGGTGCATCGTCGTCGACAAGAGATGGCCAGTTTCAAGGAAACTCGATGGTATCGAGTAGAGAAGATGTTGAATAGGAACGACGTTGATTAACCTCGACGTGGCATAGAACAATGTCAACATGGTTGAGAAGTGGCATGATCTTACGGTTTTTGACATTGACTTATCTTTGCATCTGGAGCTTCGAACCTCGACATGAACCCCTAGTCTCAGCATTGATTCCTTGGCTCATATCTTTCAAAGATTATTGGGATAACATTTAGTCCCGTTAGTATAAGAGAAGCTTTTTACTCTTTAGGGTAAAACCAAGAATTCTTTTGCATTATCCAATCTTCAATGAGATTTCCCTGCTAGTTTGGTTTTCATGTAAAACATGAAGGGCAATCTATTATTTGTTACCAATTTTCCTTCTGAATTTAACTAAGTTTTACTAGCATTCGTTGCCTATATCATTTGTGTAAGTTAAAATCATAATTCTACTATAAGAGAAAGAGCAGCAAATAATAGTAAGTTTTCACATGGAAGCCCAAAAAATCATCCATTAACATCATGGAAGGGTGCATCATAAAAAAAATTCTGGTTGAAGTCTAGAATCTGTATTGATAATAGGAGACTAGAAATTCATAGCTTGCAATTGAAGAAGAAGATCAAACATCTATCTGATAATTGTATAATGGAAGACCCAAATTCCATTTGGTAACGATTAGAAAACCAAAAATTCTCCTCTAAAATCCCTATCTGGTGATAATAATAGAAAATCAAAAATCCATATCTAAAAATAATTATGGTAAAAGATCTGTAACGACCCGGAAAATTTTAACAATTTTAATTGATTCTATAACGTATTTAATTGAATATTTGTGAAATATTATAATAATTGAATTTTTAAATAAAATGTTTATATATTTAGAATACGTATATTTAAATATAGCAGATTGTAAATTTTCAAATAATTTTATGGAAGTTTATTTAATTGAGAAAACGTGCTGTCCAATTCAAGCTATTAATTGCTTTAATTGATTTCTGAATCAGTGCGTAACGGTTTCTTTTTACCACAGTTAAAGATTTCTATTGCTTAATACTTTTCCAATCCAGGTAGACTTTTCCATTCGTAACCATTAATAAATTTGAGATCATCGACCTTGCTTTTATTATTCCTTGTAGTTTCGTGCACTGACTTTACCTTTCCCACTACCCATAATTTTCTCTATACGTTTCTTTTGCAATTGAAGCGTATATTTATATTTATGGTGGTGCGTTTATTCTGGTCTCTCTTTATTTTTGTTTTTAACGCTTGAAAGAATCTCAAATCATCAAGCTAGTAGCATCCGTTCCTTCCCTCGCTTTCATAAGGCCTATAATATATAAACCACTTGCTTATAGATCCGAACACAACTTTGTCATCAAATTTAATGTGCCTTCCTCTCCCTATTATTTCGGTTCCAACCTTCCTCGTAAATGGCTTTAATAAATTTTGGCTAAATCATAGCTACGGACTTTTCAAATTTCTTTCATTATTTTTTTTTTTCCAATTCCTTCATTTGCTTCAAAATTTTTGAACGTGCCTAATCATCTCAGCATGTATATATAATGTAAGCCTACCTTTCCTTGGAAAGCTATTGCTCACAAAAATTTCCTGATTTCTTTCCTTTTATCCATTTTTATATCCTTGACTTTCAAAACTCATTATGTGTTGTACAAACAAACAAAAATTTATTGCTCTAAGTGTATAGCTAAATCAACTATTGACCGTTACAATTACTCTTTTTTTTCATTTCAATTTATTACTTAAATAACGTTTTGATGAATTAATGGACAGCTTTACGTTTCTTTTGCTTTTGAAAACTTTATATTTATAGCGTACGTTTCTTTTGCATTTCAAAAATTTGAAACATGCTGCCCCATTTAAGCCATTAATTGTTTTAATTATTTTTCTTAATCAACATATAACCGTTTCTTTTTATTATTCTAGGATTTACATCCATACTTTAATCTCTGCTGTTCCATTTATTTCATTTGAAATCTAAATTTATTTACCATTCATTTATACGCCTCTTTCTCTTCCCTCTTTTACCTCTTCGTTTCCGTGTTTCTAGGAATATATATATATATATATATAGTATAGCATAGATTGCATCTACTTTTCTCTCTGTAGGCTATTCGTTGCCCTCAAATTAATATTAAAAGAGGAGAGAGCTTTGTAAATATTATATAAAGTCATATAGCACGTTCACATATCAGATGCAGACCTACCTTTATATTTAAGAAACTAGCATTTTCTCTATTGCCTGAAGAATGCCCTTCGCCATGTCATGTTGCTTGAATCACGCATGCATTCTTCCTTTAAAAATCGCATGTTCTCATCTCCCCTCCATCTTTTCTTATTTCTTCCAAACCTGAGCATGAGCTCTCTCTTTTCCTTGGCCTGCCTCCTCCCCATGGCCGCATGCATTAGTTGGCAAAACATTTCCTCTCTGGTTTTTAAAAGTAAGTACGCATTTTATTTGATATAAGTCTATTTTATATATTAAGAACAATATAGATTATGCATAAGTTTTGTTTTATACGTTTACTGCAACTATGGGGATTTTGAATTCCCTAACAGTTGAACTTTAAAAATAATAATATATTTCATAATAGTATATATATGATAATTGTTATATTTATAAACGTGTATATAAATATTTAACTTCTGTTCATATATAAAGGTTAGTATATATTTATACTGTATTATGTATATTATTTTAAGATTTTACGGTATATAGTTTTTGACTTTTGTTAGCATATAGTTATCGTACGGCTTTTAGATACGTATGTTTTACTAACTAGTTGATAAGTTAAATATATATATATATATATATATATATATATACGCGTTTTATTTTACTATTGATAGCTTACGGTATATATGGTATAAGTTTGGCAGCCTTCTATTAATATACGTACTTTTATATGTTTTATATATTTGGTTATAACAGTTTCAACTATAATAAAATATGTTATTTTATTAGCTTTCATATGTTAGATATATAAAATATAGTATTTCAATTTTCGTTACTGTTTTGGTATATATATTATATAAAATTGGTGGGTACAAGTTTGATAGGTCAATTTATAATATATATTTTTTTATGATTGTTTTAGTATTTTAGAGTCTACCGTACTATATTTTATTTTATTTTCAATAATTTACATAAGTTATATTTAAATGTAGGTATATATATAAATTTTCTATGGTAGTTTTACAGTATAAGTTATATCAATATTTTATAATTTCAACAGTATATGCTTTCAAAAGTTTATTTCATGTCAGCCTTAAGGTTGTTTGCACTGACTGATATACGTTGGATTTTTTTTAAGGGATGTGTATTTTGATTTCAAGTATAGTCATATGTATAGTCATATACAAATTGGTAGAGGAAATGTTATATAGTATATATATGGTTATATTAATATAGTCGGTATGCACACCTATGTATATATATTAACCGAGGTATGCATATTTTGTTGCATATTTTATAAACTGTGTCTGCATATGTTGGCTAGTTGTATATAAGCTCACTTATCCAATTTATCTTCCTTGATCCAATTCTGATTTGAATTCGTCTATTCCTATTATCAGCTTTGATCATTGAACCGTGTCCATCTAGCTTTGTTTTGGAATTCGGATCTGGATTTCATAACTCACTTCTTTTTCTCTGGCCTCGAAAGGTGAGAAATCACTCACGATTAACATTCTTTTATTTACTAAATTTGATTTCAATTGAGACGACAATTGAAATATGAGGCTGTAGTTATTTAAGTTGTTATATATGCTGTTATCTGTAACTATTCACTTATGGGATATGACACCATATCCTATTGTTTATATATTTATTTTGATGATATATGCATGTTGTTATTATTATTTACATATCTATTATCACTCTGCAAGTTCCCTGTTAGTATAGAAATCACTATGGGTTGAAATGATACATACCCGAATAGACTTTAGAATAGGAGAAAATTGTTATGGGTTGAAATGATAAACCCAAGTGATTTTCATTTAATTGAATTGGGATTACGGGTTCAAATGCTATCCACCCGTATACATTTAGTGTACGGATTGAAATGATAAATATCTGTAACACTTGACCATATGATAAGAAATATATACAGACATCGTTGGTCCATATATATAAATATTTTGAAATTTAATTCATTGTTTTGGAAAGAAATATATGGTCTTATTAAATGTTAATCCTTAAATTTTTTTATATATAAACGGTAATGATATATAGATTTAATAATATTTAATTTAGTCAAAATTTGATTTAATACATAAATTATGCTAAATATTTATGTAAATTTTATTCCAAAAGTATTCTGCAATTTACTAAGATTGGGAGATAAATGTGGGTTTATCTAAATGGTATTTAAATAAGGATTTATTCAATTAAATCAATTTGAAATTTTTGAATGGGAAATTTAAGGGTATGATTTTGTAACTGGATTTTTATTTAAGTGGTTTAATGAATATTTCACGTTTAAATAAATTAAAGAAAATATTGAGTAAAATGTAATTTAAGGTTACTTAAATGATATTGTATCTAATGAGGGATTATTTTAAGACTAGATAATAATGAGGTTAAATCGAGATCTATATGGAACTATTAAATTGAACATTTAATTAAATATTAAAGCTTTAAACTATATTGGGATTTAAATGGTTTATTTTGAGATTCGGATATGTATTTGAAACCAGTATAGTTGAATTTATTATTTAGAAACTAAATTGATTAAAAAGTTAGTTTGAAACGTTGAATACTTAAAGTTTGGAAATATATTGAACATAAAGGGTATTTTGTGATTTCAAATCCGAATTTGAGATCGATAAAATTGAAGTGGTTATTTTAGAAATTGAGTTGAATTTAAATTAATAAATTGAGATTGAAATAGATTTAAATGGGGTGGTCGGGTTGATGTTAAACGATTTGTTAAGTTGAGGGAATTGAAATTTCTTTACTGTACAAATTATTTAATATATAAAAATACTATTTGGGAAGTATAGAAATATTTGAAGTGAAAATGATATTTGGTTTTGAAGTATAAATTAAGTTGAAAAGACTACGGTGTGATAGTGTATATTTCTATCTTTTAGATAGTTCCATGGACCCTTAGAGGATGGTTATCCCAAACATCCTCTAAGTTAATTATATTTCAGTTGATATTTCACTTGAGTTAGATTTATAAATATAAGAATGTTAATCCTGACTCGAGTGTTTTGTGTTTTGCTTTACGCTCGGGTCAGACTGAGAGATACAGCATTTGAGACTCATCTTCGAAGTTGGAGCTTTGCTTGAAGATCCAGCTATCTATCCCTTCAGTCATCTAGTTGATTGGTTCAGAGAAGCCATCTGTTGCATTGGAGACTTCATGGCGTTTGAACTATTGGGTTGTATTTTATTTCTAACTCTGAGGTATATAGTAGCTTCATGAACTACTATTCTTTATCTATTCCGTTGCATTGTATTACTCTGTGTAAGTGATCTATGATTGATTTATTTACTGCATATTTTAAGTTTTGCCAAATTTTATTAACAATTCGGTATTTTGAATTATTCAAGTCGGACATGTACGGTTTTATTGTCGATTTGAATGGTCCAAAATAGCGGGTCGTTACAAGATCAGAATCCCTCCTGATTGTAATGAAAACTAGAAATCTTCATCTGGCAATAGTAACAGAAGACCAAAATTCCACATTTGGTAAAAATAAGAAAAGATCAAAAATCATCATTTGAAAATAATAACAGAAGTCCGAAAACCATCATCTGGAAATAATAATATAAGTCCAAAAACCATCATCTGAAAATAATAATAGAAGTCCAAAAATCATCATCCAATAATAATAATAAAAGACCAGAAATCATCAGGTAATAATAATAGAAGGCCAGAAATTCATATCTGGTGGTAATAATAATAATAGAAGTGCACAAACCATCATTTAGAAATAATAATAATAGAATTCTTTTGTTTTGCGCCATCCTTCAGGCTTTAGATGTCTGAATCCTTTGTTTTGCACCACTCTCTAAGCTTTGGATGTTACTAATTCTCTGTTATGCCACTCTTTGGGCTTCGGATATTGTTAATCCTTTATGTGCCACTCTTTGGGCTTCGGATATTGTTAATCCTTCGTGTGCCACTCTTCAGGTCTTGTTTTGTGCCACCCTCCGGGATTGAACGTCTTATTCCTTTATTCTTACCCCTTACCACCATCTTAGATAATGCCTCGGGCCTTTTGGTGCGTTCGATTAGCTTTCATCAAGCAGGACCAAAGACTTACCTGACCTTCCTCCAGGAGGCGCTTCAAACATGCTTTATAGGTGGAAATGAAGGCTGGTTCGGTGCTTTGGCCAGGCCATTGTTAGGCGGGACCAAAGGCTTACTCCGTGCTCCCTGTAGGAGCACTACTACCAAAGAAGTCATTTGCATTGATTATTTACCCCATATTGCTTTAGTTCAATAACTGTAGCATATGCAGACGTCACAAAAGGCATAAACTTATTGCTATTGTCGCTGAACCGACGTAAAAAACCACTTTTTTTGCTATGGTTATTTTAAACAATCGACGCAATAGGTCTATTCTTTTCTACGGTTCTTTATAACAATTGTAGCAATAACCCAGCATTTGGCTTCAAAAATGTGGCACGTTGTTATGGTTGTTTACTATAACCGACGCAAAATACCTACCTTTTGTTTTAAAAGAGCTAGTCCAGTCACATTTCATCTCTTTCTTCTTGATTGTCGATCGTCAGTCCAATTCAACTTGTCAAACTTTTGTGTAATATATAGGCAGTACACAAAATTTGGTATTCGTATAACCAGAGACTTTCAATCATGGCATACAGTTGTTAGTTTTAACTAGTAAAAAGCAATGAATATGAGGAATATATAAGCAGTTCACAAAAGCTTCTACTTCTCGGTATCACTCTTCATACACATGTCACTAGTAAAAAAATATACACACATACTCTGTTCTCGAATGTCATATACAATTTACATTGATCACAAAATATCATACATATTTACAATTACGGTAATTATTATTATAATAAATAATTGACACACGACTTTGGTTGGAAGGCTCCCAACTTGATGCACAAGCCTCTACAACAAATTACAATAATAATTATCAAACCGACCGTAGGGAGGTCTGCTTGAAATAACGGCTGCCAAGTCCTTATAATTAAAAGATGACGGAAGAAAGATTCCTCTCGAAAAAGTAAAGAAAATTTAATCTTCATTTTTAGTTTTTAACTAATTTATTCTACTTTTGCCCTTAATTTCATTGTTGGACCGATTTTTTAGAATGGAACAATTAGGTAAAAAAATAACAAAACATGAACCTAATTTATATTGATTTATTAGTAGGCATTTTTTATGCAGAGCTTTGAGATTGGAGACCTCTGGTCCAAAACCCGGGCTGCTGGCCGAAATCAAATTCTTTCATGCCCAAAAAACATGCGATAAATCTAGACGCGTTTTAATCATGTTATACGCTCCCCATTCTCTCATATTTTGTACTAATTTCTGTTTACTTCTTCTCCATTTTCGTTATTCAAATTCAGTATAGGCCTGTCAAATTATACCCTAACCCGTTTACACAACCCAATAACCCTAATATTAAAAGGGTTAGGTTTGCCCATTTAAAACATGCTTTTACCCAGCCCGTATATGACTCATCAACAAAGCTACCCAAAGCAATCCAACTCGCGTAACCCTTCAACCCTAGTTTTAGTTTCTTCGTTCTCGAATCTGCAAAAAGACGACAGAGAAGAAAGGGCGATTTCTCATAATATTCGATAATAGGTATTAATTTTTTCAATCGTTTAAATCAATCTGGTTGCTGGGTCTCGCTAATCTTGATTATTCATTATGTACATCTTTACATAGAGCTAATGTTTTTAGCCACCGGTTCTGGTTTTTCGTCCACCATTTTGAATCTCAAGTGCAATTATAGCAGAAGTTTACACGACAAACGTTAAGTCGTTTAACTGCTGGGCTTTCGACAATATTCGAGTATAATTCCTAGTTTAATTTAATTCTAATTTTTTACTTATTTCATACATTTATGTTTGTAGCTTGTAGTGGTTTGATATACACATCAGTGATTATATGATGACGAATATCCTGTAAAGATGATTGCAAATATCAAATCTGTCATATTGATAAATGGTTACTTTGATGAGTCCCTGAAGCTTTTATTCAATTATTTCTGTTTTTTGGGTGCTATTTTTACCAAAATACTTAAGATTAGCCTCTGAGGTTGTGTCATTCTGTAAAGACTTACAATAGTTGGTGTTAATTTTTTTTAATTTTTTAGTCAAAGCCTTAAAAATGGATTCTGATAATGTATTTTGGTTCATAATTGACTATCCAGGCAATCCCATGGATTATTCATAGTCGCTTCTACATTATACACATTTTGGTGAAGCCATAAAATGCTTTCTGGTGATGTATTTTGACTGATACTAAATATGGATTGAACTAATTTATTCTGGATCCTTACGTTGAATGTCAAACCTTGTATAATTAGTTAAGTAGTTCACGGTGCCCTCGTACTTTGTTTAAGAGCAAATTTCTGGTTTTTCTATATTTCTTTTGATGATGCACAAAGTTTTAATAATGTTACCTGTATTGTGTTAGTGAAATCCTCGTTATTTCTATCATTGTATCGTTAATGTGAAGGAAAATGCGTGTATAAATTAATAACAACATTCATGCATAGTGTGTTAACTTTAGAAAAATGCTTATATTTTCTCCTTAACATTTACACAATTTCTGATTAAGAAGTTGGAAAATAGATCGATGAGTTTTCATATTTCCAATCATCTTTACAGGGTTTCCTTTTGTACTTACCTATTGTACTTATCTCGTTGACCGTTATTTGCCGATTTATCTTTTTTCTTTGTTTGCAAAGATGATTACAGTGATATACATTCATCTTGATCATACTGTAAAAATTTTTCATTTGTCCAAGGTAGTTTCCCTCACATTTGATGAGCAAGCTCTCGCTAAATGGACATACCACCTAGTATGATAAAATGTTGCTTTGTTCGATATTTACCACCTATTACTACGTCGTTAAACTTGTAACGTTCTCATACTTTAAGAATCAAATTATTTAGTAATTACATTATTTATGTCTTTTAAATACCATAATTAAATATGAGCATTGTTGTGCTATAAGCAATGTTTTAATTGCTCGTTCTTAGTATACTTGTTATATTCTGTCTGCCTCCAATGTTAGAGACCATAGAGTTCATTTTCATTAGAGAACCAGTGTGACTTTCGTCTTCAAGTTATGTGCTTTTGTTATTCTAGTTTCATGAAAATGAAAAATCAAATTGAAAGGTACTATCATTAATGTTAAGGTTATTTTCATCAGTTCATATTGTATGTAATCAAAGATATTTTGTGTATGGCATACAATTATTATGACTACTACTTCGTGTGTAAAAAGATTTCATTAGGTGTTCGTTTTATGTGCAAATCTCTCTTAAGAAGAGAAATGCAATTTGGCTAGCAAAATCAATATCTATATTCCTTTTGATATGGAATTTGATTTAGAAGGAAAAAAATGTCAGTTGAAAATGATAGATAAAGGCACATTAACTTTGATCATATGTTTATTGATTTAATATTAATATAGTAATTTAAATTTTTGCCTAATACAATCCATAGACCGTTGTCTACAAAAATCACTTTGGTACTTTTAATTTTCACTTATAAAATAATAGTACATACAACGAACATTTCCAATCAGTTACTCAACATGTTTTTCATATTTTCCGTAAATTATTTCAAGTTCTATAAATTAAACAAATAAATACACTTAAAAAAGGATCAGATAGAGTAATCACAATTTACTCTTATACATATAATAAAGAAAGGATCGGATTTAATATTTCCTTTGCAAATAGCCAACAGAAATCCTCTATTACCTTGTTACATGTTCAGAAAATATGCATATCTAATGAAAAATAAAACAAGGACTATATATAAAGGAAAAATGTATATGTTTGTATTTTTTGATATTATATTTTGTTTAACACTACATTACAGACACGTAGCAACAAAAAATAAAAGAAAGAAAAAGAAACCACTTAGACAAAATTCTCGAAATCAGAGCAATCGAGAAATGCAGACATCAGATCTCAAAACTGGGTACCAACACAGCGAAATCCAGGTCGGGGACTCTAGCCAGAGGAGCTCAAGGAGGACGGAAGGTGGACAAGAGGTCTGTTGCGATGTTAAGTTCTTCTAAGATAAGTAACATTATAGTATATTGTTGCGATATAATTACTTTCTTATTTTTAGGGAAATTCTGGAAATTATTTGGCAATCCACTATAGGCAAAATTAGATTATGTAGGTGTGATGATATTACTGTCATATTTTGGATCTAACTGCATTTATTATTAACTGTTAACTATCAATTAATATCACTTTGCACTTAACAATACAACAATGCAATTTAATTGCTACTTCATTCATTAATATAGTTAGTAAAGTTAATTAATCTACTAGTACATCAATAAAATGTGGGACTAAACTTGTATGTAAAGAGTACATCAACAAAAAGTTATCATGTTCGTTTTAACAGACATTGTTATACAGACATAACAAGTTTTGATATGAAAAGATTAATACTTTGTTGAATTAGGATTTATAACTTAATATGCTTTTCAGTAATTTTGAGTGCTGATGCCGGAGATGTATTAAATTCTAAACATACCTATTTATGTATGAGGTTGGTTTTAAAAATATCAAAGTCTGGTGTATACTAGTCTTTAGACATTTTTTTTATTGATTTTGAAATTAAATGACACAAAGAAATTCAATCTAGGTTCATACATATTAGTTATTGTATATGAGATTTCTTATGTACATACATGATTAAATTTTTAAAAGAATACCAATTTGATATACTTCAGGATCTTTGAATGTATAGAGTTTGGTATGTATGATAAGTTGTCGATAGTACACAACCTAGGAATATATATAGTTCCTTGCGTGATAGTTTGATGTACTTCAGGTATTTTTTGTTTCTGACAAATGCATTTTTCAATTTTTTGCAGTTTATTCTGCTTCAGAATTACAGGGTCATGCTTAAGGCTTCTGGATTACAAGACTGCTCATATGTCGCATGTAACGACCCAAAAATTTTAGTGATTTTATTTATTTAATTAATTGAAATTTGGTGAAATTTTAAACAATAAAATTTGAAATAAAAATTTAATATTTGAAATACGTATATTTTGACATAACAGGTGGTAAATTTTCAATTAATTATATGGAATTTTATTTTCTTGTGTAATTCTATTTCAATTTAAATCAGTTAAAGATCGATGATAATAAAATATTTTTCGAACTTGAATATTTTTATACAATAAACTTCTAAATCCTTTTCTAAGTGAGACGTCGTCTTTCGTTTTTCCAAATTTTTACTTTTGTTGCTCCATTTATCTTATTTCTGATCAAATAGCAATATTTTCAGTATCAATTATCGACTTTTGATCGGATGATCCTATCATTAATATCTGCATACCGTTTTGATTGTCTCATCGTACTGATCTCTACGGCATATCCAATTATGTGTTTTGAGGTCCAGTATGCGACGAAAACAATAAAATGTTCGTTGTAACGGTACCATAACATTTTACTTTACTGCTTCCTTCGGTTTTAAAATATTGAAACGTGCCGCATGCATAAAATTATTTGCCTTGATTGCTCACCAAATCAAAGCATTTGACCGTTGCTATTTCACCGAAAAAGGCTGTTGATTGTTTTGAAACTATTCGCTTTAAAAAAATTCGAATGAAATGTACAGCCTGGACAAAATAGTAGCATCACCGTTCATTTCACATTTATTCTTTCAATATATATGTGTGTGTGTGTGCGCGCGCGCGTGTGTGTTCATTTTTGCTGCTTCGTTTGCTTCTGAAACCCAACCTCTCATTTTCACTATTCCCTCACCTTGCATTTCTCTGTGGCTCCTCCATTTCTTCTCTGCATTTGCAATCCAGAGGTTTTCATATTTTTTTCTTCGTTCCACCACCTGCCTAAGCAAGACCCAATAAGGCAACACTCTCTCCTTCCACCACCTGCCGCCATCAACATCACCCCATCTTCGCGTGCCTGACCCATAGCCTCCGCCTCCTCTCCTCCGTTTTAGCCGAGCCTCTCTGTTTAATAGTAAATTTATATATGTAGAGTATAATGATATAGCCTATCTCATATACATAGATTCATAGTTATGTATATATATTAGTATAGATGCCATATATATACTTGTTATAAACTTACGCAAACATATATAGAAATATATATGTACGGGTACAATGTAAGCTGAATAGAATCTTTTTGCTTTACAACGTTATTTGAATATCATATGGTTGCTTCTTTGACGATTAAAGATATACTTTTGGGCTCCAACCGAGTTATATATATGATGCATATTATAAAGGAAGTAGTTTATATATATATATATATATATATATATATATATATATATATGTTTGTTGTTTATTTGCTTAAAGCGTATTGAAAAAAATTGGATTTCGAAACATATGTACTATGTCTTCCATACGTGCAGTTGCACAGACTTTGCAATACATTGATTTTAGTATTATAAATGTATAACCACATACACATTTTTACCCAGAACTCACTTGCTTGCCTCGTGCCTGCAACCACTCCACGCGAGCGGTTGTCCGTGCAACACTCCACGCAAGCAACATCGGTTCCACATTTTTTACCATTCACTCCATTTTTTGTTATACTGGGTTGGAATTTTAAGAAATACTTGCTCGTTCATAGATTTACAGCTTTTATATTTTATGTTTAAAGTATTTATATATGTTTTAAAGTTAATTTATTGGTTAAATACTGTTTTAAAAATATAATATATGTGGGCATTTTTATTTTGGAAGGTATATAGATTTAAAAAAAATATGTTATATAAGTTATACATATAAATGTTTGGATCAGGGAATTTGCGTGTTCGGTCTCCACTATTTCATGTCATACATATATAAATTTTAAGTTACATTCAAAAGTTGCTTATATTGTTAGTTTACATGTAAGCTTTAAAGTCGTATACACATATATTTCCAATCTGAAAGTTACTTTGGCTCTTGGTCATATATTTTATTGTATATATGGTGATATTTACATTTTAAATCCGATAGATATGAATATGTTTTGGTTGATATATATATATATATATATATATATATTATAATAAGTTGTACAAGTATATGTTGGGGTGGGATATATTGTATGCTAATAACATATTCATGGATGTGTGTTAGCTTCTCGGGTTTGCATATGTGATTTTGATCTTGAATATTTATGCGGGTCTGCATATTTAATATATGTATTTTTTGTATAGATATAAGTTGATTAGTTATATATATGATGTGTATATATTTTAAAATGTGTATAGTATTTCAACATACATTATATATATATTGACTTTAACATATGAGTTAAATTTTAAACAATAAAATTTGAGATACATATATACTTAATTTAATATGTGTTTTAAATATGATTTTATGTAAATAGTTATATATAGTTATACACATAAGTTTATTTATACCATCTATCCTTATCAATCTGGTTCTGATTCATTTTATCGATCCCTATTATCAGTTTTGTCCGTCGTGCCTGTTTTCTCCGTCAAATCATGTCCATCCAACCGTGCTTACAATTCATAACTCAACTTCATTGTTTATCCTCTCTAACCTCGAAAGGTGAGCAATCACTCACGACTAACATTCTTATATTTATTAAATTTGATTTCAATTGAAACGACAATTGAAATATGCTGCTAATTTGAACTGTTAATCATTTAATTATTGTTAGATATGCTATTATCTGTATCTGTTCACCTGTGGGATATGACACCATATCCTATTATTTATATTTTATTTAATTACTGACGATATATTCCTGTTATATTATTATCATATCTGTTATCACTCGGCAAGTTCCCTGTTAGTATAGAATTCACTATGGGTTGAAATGATAAATATCTGAATGGACTTTAGAATAAGAGAAAATCGTTATGGGTTGAAATGATAGACCGAGCGGTTTTCATTTGGATTGAATTTGGGATTGCGGGTCGAAATGATATCTACCCGTATATATTTAAATTACGGATTGAAATGATAAATATCTGTATCATTTGACCATAGGATAGAAAATTTTACACAGACACCGTGGTCAATATGTAAATATTTTGGAAAATAAATTCTATGGTTTCGGAAAGAAATATATGGTTTTAATAAATATTGATTCTTACAATAATATACATAAATGATATTTATTTAATAATAATATTTAATTTAATTATGATTGATTTAATTAATATATGAGATGTTTAAGTATTTATTTAAATTAATAGCTCAAAGATAGATTTTTGCAATAATTTGAATAAGCTAAGATTGGAAGGATAAATTTGATTTATTTAAATTTGTATTTAATTAAGAATTTTATTTAATTAAACAATTTTAAACTTACTGTGATTTAAGATATGATTTTATAACCTGATTTTGATTTAAGTAATCTAATGAATATTTCACGTTTAAATAAATATAAAGGAAATACTTAGTAAAATGTAATTTAAGTTTATTTGAATAATATTGAATTTATTAAGTGAATATTTCAAGACTAAATAATAAGGAAGTCAAATCAAGATCTATATGAAACTGTTAAAATTAGTTTGAAAATGTTGAATATCTAAAGCTCTGAAATATATTGAAATTTAATGTTTTATTTTATGGTTCAAATCTGTATTTGAAATCTATATAAATATATTTGAAATAGAAATGATATTTTGGTTTTAAAGTATATTGAAATGCCACGATGTATAATGACATTTGATCGTTATAGCAGATATTTTTACATTGTAGATAGTTCCAGGATCCTTAGAAGATCGTTATCCCAAACATCCTTTAAGTTATTTGTATTTCAGTTGATGTTTCACTTGAGTTGGGCTTATCATTATAAGAATGTTAATCCTGACTCGAGTGTTTGTGTTTTGCTTTACGCTTGGGTCAGACTGAGTGATAATGCATTTGAGACTCACCTTTGGAGTTTGGAGCTTCGCTTGGAGATCCAACTATTGATTCATCTTTCATATTGCCGTTGATTTGTTAAGAGAAGTCATATGTTTGTACTGGAGACTTCACTGTATTTGAGATATTCTGTTGTATTTTATTTCTAACTCTGATGTTTATATAATAGCATCATGAACTACTATTTATCTATTCTGCTTCATTATATTACTTTGTGTCTGTGATTCTATGATTGATTAGTTTATTGTATCCGCTGAGTTTTGTCAAATTTAAAATAACAGTCTGATATTTTGAGCAATTCAAGTCCCACATGTGCGGATGCGAATGGTTGAAAATATCGAAATGTTACAGTTGGTATCAGAGCTTTGGCTCTAGGCAAACTTAGCATATATGGTAAATTAATTTACAGAATCACTTCTGTTCGAGCTTGAATCTTTTCCTCTTTGACTTGGTTTCTTTTGAATTTTGGAATGTTCCCCTCGGTTCTAAAATCCATTCCTTGTCCCTCACTATTCGTATTTTTCTGAATTCTGGAGTATACCACAGCTCCACTAGATGATTGTAAAAGGGTGAATCTCCTTTACAATAAGCATTGATTTACCGGAGATTTCTGTATTTTCCGTTTAAATGTTGCTATCTTTTACTAGGCCCAAGTGATCGAATGCCGATTTGCCTTAGAATTCTGCATCGATCTTATTCCTGAAGTCACGGTTGACCCGGTTAAGGTTGCTCACGATTTATATAAGTATATCCATCTTCTATTTTGAAATTTAATTATCTCATCTTCGATCGGGCATATCTTCAAATCAGAATTCTATTTGATCGGAGTCTCTCTATTTTGAATCTCTATCTTTGTTTGAAATCCATTCTTGAATCATCCTTTGAAAAATCGTGTTTGTTTGTATTTTGGAATTATTTTATATATCGGAATTATTATTTTGATAAATATGATTATATTCTATATATAAAGGTGAAAATGTTTTCGATAAGGATTATATACCTTTTAAAAGCGAGAATTTGAAGTTTCGAAAGGATTTGAAATTTTGAAAATTATATAAGAAATTGATTTATATAAAAATGATTTATAACTAAAGGGTTTTGAATTTGAAATTTGAGGAATTGAACTCCGATATTTTGAAAATTGGTTTTAAGATTTCGAAAATATATAATAATAAGATTTAAAAGTATTTTCTGAATAAGAAATGTTTCAAATGGCTTCAAATGAGTTCTAATGATTTTGAAGAAATTTCAAAGAAGTTTTCAAGAAAATAGAAGTCCAGAACTCACATGTATCGCTGGAAAATAATTTCGGTGAGGAGTGCACGTATCATTGACATTTATTTTCGAGTTTCAAAGTGGGGAAGATGCCACTTTAGTAGCTTTGCTATGTGAGTGATTTTGTGAAACCAAATTTGATTTCAAATTCCGAAGTATGATTTGATATTTTCGAAAGATATATGCATACATATTTGAAACGATTTGAAGTGGGCCGGTGTTCAGTCGTCGAGTTTCGGATTTAATATAACCCTATCTATTAAAATTGATTTATTGATTGGGTGCTGATTTCCAAACTCTTGATTTGAAATTTGATTTCACCGACTATTTTGAATGTTCGAACACTTCAAATCGAGGTTAAATTTTCAAAGATAAGTAATTTCGAGAAGTATTAATTATTTGATAAAGTATATAAGTTTAGTTTTGTATTTTTAATATGAAGGAGTATGACTTAAATTTGAAACTTTTGTCAAGTAAATAAATAAGACTATTTTGAATTATACTAATATGGAATTTAGTTTAGGAATGTTTTGAATAAAAATTTAGTTTTAAATAATTTGCAAAAGGTAAATTGGATCTTTTGAATAAAAGTAGATAGTTTAAAAGTTTCAAAGGGATGGTTTTAAACTTAGTAATCATTTTGGGTAAATGGATTTTGAGAAAATATTTTGGTTTCGAAAATAGATTGGAATTTTAAACCCAATATTTATATGATGATTTTGGAAATGAATTTATTTGACTTAAATTATGTTGATTTGGAAACTAGGAATTATGTTCAAAACCTATTATTTAGGAAACTTTGAAACTGATAAGAAATAATTTGGTGAAATAGTATATGACTTTAAACTGAATTGATATTGAAACAAATTGAAATTGAGAACCTTGTTTTATTAAATCTTGATTTGAGAGTTATCGAACTTATATAAAATTGATTTGTATAAGTGTGATTTGATATACTATTGATTTTGGAAAGTATTCGATATGAAAATAAAATCTTATATATGAGGGACTTTGTATAAGTAAGATATTTTAAAGTGATTTGAAAGGTACTATATGATATATATTTTCGAAGTAAAGAAATGGAAAGTGTCTTCTGCTTGATAGCCGCTTTGTGACCACATTGTGAATTCATTCTATCGATATTATTCTCTCTAATTTTGGTTTTCCAGATGTGATACTCGAGTGTCCTACCATGGCGTAACTCATGGTCGTTTTTTTGGTAGCGTATTCCACAAGGCAGAGATTGCTTAAAGGGTACGGATGTTTTCTGAGGATCCAGACGTAACCATTGTATCATGCGGTCTACCGGTTTTGTTGTCGTGGCGTAATCCGTAAGGCAAAGATTGCTTAAAGGATACGGATGTTTCCTAGGGGATCCAGGCATAACCATTGTTATGTATCATGCGGCCCTCAGTTTTGATTATCATGGCGCGTAATCCGCAAGGCAGTGATTGCTTAAAGGTACGGATGTTTCCTGGGCGATCCAGGCATAACCATTGTGTACCTGCGATCCAGGTGATTTGTTTGGATTGTACTTTCCATATCGGTTTTGAAGTTTTTCCAAGTATTTTTCACTGGGTGTTGAAACGGGTCTACTAAGCGCTTGGCATATTCTAGCTTTGCGCCTGATCAACGCATGGCCAGAGTCTGCAAGGACGAGGATAAACTTGTTAAGACATCGAGTTATAAAAGTATTTTGAAAGAAAATTTGTTTCAATATAAAAGTATTATTATAAAGGTATTTCCAACAAAGAAATTTTGTATTAATATTTGAAATTGAAATTCTTATGGTTTGAATTAACCATTCATGCCTGATACCATTCTTTTAAATCTACCTTATATGCTCAGCTTTATGTAATCACCTATATTCTGTTTTTTCGAGTCCATCTTCTTTTCTTTGATTGACTATATCCTCTTTAAATATTGTTTATTAAATAAAACAATATACTGCATATTTAATAGAAAATTATTGGTATTATAAATTTTTTTGAAGTTATTAATTAAATAAAACATATTTAAAGTAAATGATTATTAATAATATTCGAAAAGTATCTTGAGATAAATTAATAAATTTATGGATTATGGATTCAATATTTTCAATAGCTTCTTTGTAAATATAACTAATGATGTAAATAGTTATTTTCAAATAGTTTTCATATATTTATAAAGGTGTTATTTGAACATATAAATGGATTTATAAAGGAAGCAAGAATTTTACAAATGGGTTTTGAAAGATATTAAAGTATTAAAGATAATTGATTTGCAAACGAAGTTTTCAAATGAATATTTCAAGTAAAATTTATATAGTTTCAAATTAATTGTTTAATCTTGACTTCCAATCTACTTTTATTTCTGATTGTTCAATTCTCCTACCTCCTCCCTTTTTGGAAACGAAAAGTTTTGAGTGGGGGAGTGTAACGACCCAAAAAATTTAGTGATTTTATTTATTTAATTAATTGAAATTTTGTGAAATTTTAAACAACAAAATTTGAAATAAAAATTTAATATTTGAAATACGTATATTTTAACATAGTAGGTGGTAAATTTTCAATTAATTATATGGAAGTTTATTTTCTTGTGTAATATTGTTTCAATTTAAATCGGTTAAAAATTGATGATAATAAAATATTTTTCGAACTTAAATATCTTTACACAATAAATTTCTAAATCCTCTTCTGAGAGAGACGTCATCTTTTGTTTTTCCAAATTTTTACTTTTGTTGCTCCGTTTATCTTATTTTTGACCAAATAGCAGCATTTTCAGTACCGATTATCGACTTTTGATAGGATGTCCTATCACTGATATCTATATACCGTTTTGATCGTCTCGTCGTGTTGATCTCTGCATTATATTCAATTCTGTGTTTTAAGGTCTGGTACGCGACTGAAACAATAAAATGTTCGTTGCAACGGTACCATAATTTTTGACTTTACTGCTTCCTTCGATTTCAAAATATTGAAACGTGCTGCACGCACAAAATTATTTGCCTTAATTGCTGACCAAATCAAAGCATTTGACCGTTGCTATTTCACTGAAAAAGGCTGTTGATTGTTTTGAAACTGTTCGCTTTAATAATTTTCGTATGAAACGTACAGCCTGAACGAAATAGTAGCATCACTATTCATATCACATTTATTCTTTCAATATATATATACAAATATATATATATATATATATTCATTTTTGCTGCTTCGTTTACTTCTGATACCCAACCTTTCATTTTCACTATTCCCTCACCTTGCATTTCTCTATGGCTCCTCCATTTCTTCTCTGCATTTGCAATCCATAGGTTTTCATTTTTTTTCTTCGTTCCTCCACCTGCCTACGCAAGACCCAACAAGGCAACACCCTCTCCTCTTGCCACCTGTCGCCATAAGTTTATTTAATTTAATATGTGTTTGAAATATGATTTTATGTAAATAGTTATATATAGTTATACGCATAAGTTTATTTATACCATTTATCCTTATCAATCTTTTTCTGATTCATTTTATCAATCCCTATTATCAGTTTTATCCGTCGTGCCTGTTTTCTCCGTCGAATCATGTCCATCCAGCCGTGCTTGCAATTCGTAACTCAACTGCATTGTTTATCCTCTCTAACCTCGAAAGGTGAGCAATCACTCACGACTAACGTTCTTATATTTATTAAATTTGATTTCAGTTGAAACGACAATTGAAATATGCTGCTAATTTGAACTGTTGATTATTTAATAGATATGCTATTATCTGTATCTGTTCACCTGTGGGATATGACACCATATTCTATTATTTACATTTTATTTAATTACTAATGATATATGACTGTTATATTATTATCATATCTGTTATCACTCTACAAGTTCCATATTAGCATAGAATACACTATGGGTTGAAATGATACATATCCGAATGGACTTTAGAATAAGATAAAATCGTTATGGGTTGAAATGATAGACCCAAGCTATTTTCATTTGAATTGAACTTAGGATTGCGGGTCGAAATGATATCTACCCCTATATATTTAAATTACGGACTGAAATGATAAATATCTGTACCATTTGACCATAGATAGTAAATTTTACACAGACACCGTGGTCAATATGTAAATATTTTGGAAAATAAATTCCATGGTTTCGAAAAGAAATATATGGTTTTAATAAATATTGATTCTTAGAATAATATACATAAATATATTTATTTAATAATAATTAATTCAATTAAGATTGATTTAATTAATATATGAGATGTTTAAGTATTTATTTAAATTTATAGTTCAAAGATAGATTTTTGCAATAATTTGAATAAGTTAAGATTGGAAGGATAAATTTGAATTTATTTAAATTTGTAGTTAATTAAGAATTTTATCCAATTAAACAATTTGAAACTTATTGTGATTTAAATATGATTTTATAACTTGATTTTAATTTAAGTAATTTAATGAATATTTCACGTTTAAATAAATATAAAGGAAATACTTAGTAAAATGTAATTTAAGTTTATTTGAATAATATTGAATTTATTAAGTGAATATTTCAAGACTAAATAATAAAGAAGTCAAATCAAGATCTATATGAAACTGTTAAATTTAGTTTGAAAATGTTGAATATCTAAAGCTCTTAAATATATTGAAATTTAATATTTTATTTTATGGTTCAAATCTATATTTGAAATCTATATAAATATATTTGAAATAGAAATGATATTTTGTGTTTGAAGTATATTGAAATGACCAAGGTGTATAATGACATTTGATCGTTATAGCGGATATTTCTGCATTGTAGACAGTTCCACGGATCCTTAGAGGATGGTTATCCCAAACATCCTTTAAATTATTTGTATTTCAGTTGATTTTTCACTTGAGTTGGGTTTATCGTTATAAGAATGTTAATCTTGACTCGAGTGTTTGTGTTTTGCTTTACGCTCGGGTCAGACTGAGTGATACAGCATTTGAGACTCACCTTTGGAGTTTGGAGCTTCGCTTGGAGATCCAACTATTGATTCAGCTTTCATCCTGTTGTTGATTTGTTTAGAGAAGTCATCTGTTTGTACTGGAGACTTCACTGTATTTGAGATATTCTGTTGTATTTTATTTCTAACTCTGATGTTTATATAATAGCTTCATGAACTACTATTTATCTATTCTGTTGCATTATATTACTCTGTGTCTATGATTCTGTGATTGATTTATTTACTGTGTCGATGAGTTTTGCCAAATTTTAATTAACAATCTGATATTTTGAGCAATTCAAGTCCATCATGTGCGGATGCGAATGGTTGAAAATATCGGCACGTTACACCGCAGAACTTTCAATTATTTTGCAGTCTTATTACTTATGTATAACTTATTGATGTTTTTTGTAGTATTTGGCTTAGGGTTTTGGTGCAGTTTTTCTGTTGAACTATGGAGTTTGTCAACTAAAATTGTATTAAATTGTATCTTTTAGTTTTTAATGATGTAGGACATTCAAATATTTTTTTGGTTTCTGCATTATCTAGTTCAGTTTCTTAATTTTCAAGTATTTTTCATTTTTTATGTAATATGCAGTTTTTTATTTTTTGGCATAGTTTTTGCTACATTTTTTTTGTTAAATGGATCGGGTCGGGTTGACTCTTCTAACAAATGGATCGGGTTGGATCAATCCATTTATTAAATGGGACAAATAGGTTGGCTTTTTTATGGCTTGAATGGGACGGGTCAAATTCTACCCGACCCATTTATGACCCGAGCCGACGATGGGTCTAGTTCAGTATATGGCTATTTTCCCATAATTCCTCTTTTTCTCGGATCTACTTTGTCGAACCTAAATTTGCCAAAACAGAATTATGTAGTCCATCTTTCTTCTACAACTGTACGATGTAAACAACCAGTGTCGGCCATGTACTACCGCCTCGATTAGCAACGCCGCATGCAGATCCTTGATTTTGCCGCCGCTGCTGGAACGCAGATCCTCAAATTAACTTTTGGATGCTAATACATGCTATACGGTTGCTCATTTTCCTCTCCTTGATTAGCTACTAATGGTTAGACTCTTGTTTGATTTTGGTTAGATTGAATTGAAAATCTCATATCTGCATTTAACTCTTGTTCGATTCAGGTTAGATTGAATTGATACATGTTGTACGGTTGCTCCTTTTCCTCTCCTCTCCTTGATTTGCTTTCTACTGTATCCATTTCTTTTATCTAGGTTTTATCCCATCAATTCATGTAGCAAGCTAATTAATGAAAAAGCAGTTGGCAAATAAATTTATAGAAAGTATTTTTGTGTCTAAGATATGCGTATAAAGTTTGAGATGAACACCGCAAACTCATTTGCTGTCAACAAATAACATTTGCTGTCAACAAATAACATAGTACTAAAATCAAATAACAACTCATCTCATCTAGTTGCTGCCAATATATAAACATGTGTTGCTTTGTTGTATTGGTATAGATTAATCTATCAGATATATGGATTATAAAGAAAGACTTATATAAGTGAATGGTAGCTTAGTGTTCTTAATTATATCGTCTCTATAAGATGATTTAAAACAAACTATTATCGTCATGATAACATACAAATGACTAAAAATATTTTGTCCATCTCTTAACCATTAGTTATGTTGCATCCTAACCAAGGTTGCAAACTCGGTTTCAATCTTTTAAATTTTAGAAAATTCATTTTGGTAAATGTTTTGGTTTCGAAATGGCATAATTAATTTCATATAAAATATAATAACAGATAAATCATCTTATTAATTTTAATAACTGTAGAGTTTAATGATTACATTTGTTTATTTTAGAGTTACAATACAACTCTTCAAACATACATGTTCAATAAGATAAGAAGGCACCGCTTTATCAGTTTTTGTTCCTCTAAAAAGCACATGACCTTGTGATGATATATCCTAAATAGATGCTATTCAATTTAAATAAGACCAATGTAAGTGCAGGCGCTACATGCCCAAATCTTCAAGAATCATTCAAGTATGGCTCTGTCAATATCACATAGTTTACAAACTTAGAAATTTACCACCAGTTGTGACAAATGGAAAGAGGCGAGCCACACTTGATTTTTGGGCTAAAAGGAGTTTACACACTTGATTTTCTCTCAAGGCCGATTAAGGTCCTCCAAAAACTGCAAGTTCAGTTATCAAGGGTGAATACAGAGGTTTCATGGAAATTGTGTTTTAGAATAATGATACCATAGTTCACACTTATCACGTGTATGGATATGCATTTTTTGTTGTTGGATATGATTTACTTGTGCTTACATTTGCACATATTAGCCTTTTTGTAACTTTGTTTTATGCTGCAGAATCGACTTTGGAGAATGGTCTGAGAGTAGCAGAGGTACATATATAATAAATGGGATGGCGTTGCTCGCTGCACTATAACGGTAATCGTGTTTGAAAGTTCTTACTTTTTTGTGTTAATATGTCTGTAGAAATTACGGAGTTTTCTGTTCCATTATAGTTTTTAGATTGGCAAGCAACTGTTATTATACCAAAATAACCATTTGAGATAAGCTTACGCAAAATTTTCAGGGAAACTTGCTACTTTGATGTAAGTAAAGCTATACAGGGAAAGTAGGAAACAATTGCATGCATGCACATGCACACGCACACGCAATCTCTGTTTTTTCGTATTCATTTCTTTTTTTATTTTCCTTTTTGTCCATCGACCAATATTGGGATAGTTCTACTAGTTGTGATTGTTGGACATACAGAGGGAAAAGAACAAATACAGATTTTTTTTTTCATACCTTGAATAACTGTTTTCCTTGCTATCTACTTAATATACCTTAAGCATATAGTTTTTGCAGTTATTCTTCCCCTAGATCTTTTATCGGTCATTATATATAATTCAGTTTTATGTAGGGCTATTAATGGTGTAGCACCAACTACACACACATAAATATCTTGTCTATTTTTTGTTCACGAATGCAACTATTCAAACAAAGCACCTCTATTCATTTCCCATGTCTGTTCCTTATGAACAGAAAAATGACGTATGAGTTAGTAGTGACAAGGTCTTGTTATCTGTATCTTTGAGGCGGAACCAGACTCTACCGAAAATGAGAATGGTTCTAGGGATGATGATGGAAGTGGTAATTTTTCACTTGGCAATAGCCTTACCTTCAACCATGTAAATTTGATCGAGTACTATCTTTTCTATTTCTTGAACGGCGTCCACTCTCAAAGAGTGGAGATAAGAAGCATTAATTGCAACCATACCACTTGCGGATTAACCTTGTAAAATTTGACCTTTTCTAGAAAATCAACTTGGGACAATAAAGAGGATGAGAACGCAGTTCCAAGGGAAAACACTCGATATCCATGGGAAAGCACGACTAGATATTATCATATTTATTAATAATTGTAATAGCTTTGGTATCACACTTTTTTAGTATCAGCGTAAACTAGCAAAAATGCCCTTCTAAAGATATTAGCTAATCTTAATATCCCTTAAAAATAGGATCTAAAAGTTAAATTTGCCTCTATACAAATATTACAAATCTTAATATCCCTTAAAAACTGTATCTAACAGTTGAACTTTTTTACAAATTCAAAATGTCTCTCTATACTTAAAAATAAGATCTAACAAATAAATATTTTTTTAATTAATTACAAATTCGTTGTTTATTAATTCATAATATAAATAAAATTCAAACTAGAAAAAAATTAAATTCTGCAACTTAGAAATAAAAATTTAAATTAAATACATATTATTTCAACGTAAAAACATGGATAAATATTCGTACAAATCATTTTTTAATTTATAGAAAAATAATTCACATGTGAATCACACATCATCATCACGTGCGTAGCGCGTACCGGCATGCTCGTTATGAAGAGGTATGTTTGTTTGCACCAAAATTGGGCAACACCTTTCGGAAGTTTTTGAAGAGATAATAAATGAAGAAACTAAATTGAAAATGGGGATTATCTAACAAAAACTCCAAATCACAGAAAAGTAAATTACGTGGAAGACAGTAATTTAAAGTGGTGCGGCGTTTTGCCTACGTCCACTATGAAGTTTTGTCACTTTATTGCTTAATACTTGAAGGTTACAAGTGTTTTAAAGCGAAGTACAGTAAATAATAGACTTGAATTCGAAATCAGCAGCAGAGGAGATGGTGTGGAATGATTCTGGCAGCGTCCGGGCGTGCTTTTTCTCTGAAATTCTCCCCTCCCCTTTCTGAATGACCAGGGGCTCTATTTATAGGTGTAGGAGGCTAATATTTCGCCTAAAACCAGGGAAGACTGCTTCTGACACGTGAGGGGGCCCACACGACCGAAATTTGGAGGTCCGGGCCCACATCAGGATCGATTCGACCTTTGGTTCGAATCGATCAAGGGAATGTCCAATCGTGGTGAAACTTGGCGTGAACATTCTCCTGTGCATACGCAAGCTCCTGTGAAAATTTCATAGCATTTGGACTTGTAGATCTCGGGTTATGATCGATTCAAGATGGTGTTCCTCGTCCTATGGATTCGTTCGAATCAATATGGTTCGAATCCATAGGTTCGAATCCATACTTCTGCACGTGAAGATGATGATGTGGTCCGTGTGCTTCGGGTAAATCCTCCTTTTCCTCCGAGTTTACTGGGTCTAATCCTTGGTTTTAGCTGCATGGACTTGGTGGATTCGAGGTGATCGGTTCGAAGACGTGCCTCCTTCGAATTAAATGAACCAATGCTCGTTTGAATCGATCAGGGCAAGTCACCATCAATCGATTCGAATTTGCCTCAACAGGGTGGATTCGAAGACAGTTATTAGATGGAGTCGAAGTCCCTACAACTGCATGGATTCGAAGGATTCTACTTGATGGATTCGAAGTAGAAGTAGGTTTCATGGATTCGAACTAGGGCATACGAGTATGGATTCGACGCATGGCGACGTAGTGGATATTCAAAAAAACAATTGAAACAGTGAAAGTAGCAATCGGTGGATTGAGAAATACTGAAATGCCCAAATTCGTTGATCCGAAGATACCGAATTCTAGCTATCTCTGACACGTTGATCGCGCACGATACCGTGAAAAGAGATCTACAATTCTTCGAGCGTTGATCAAGCGCACTTGATTCCGCGAATTGGCTTCAACGAACGTTGATTCGAGCGCACTCGAATACCGTAGGTAGAGATAGGAGATTACACTCAACTACCAATTTAGATGAAAGCACAAGCTAACAAAGAGGAATTTTATTCAAACATAACCAACCTTCAAGTTACAACGCACGCCCTATTTATAGCCCTTTTACAACCCGGACCCTTAAGTCGTTAAACGACTTACGACTTACTTAGGTCGTACGCGACCTAACAACTTACACAGCGCCCAAAACAAGACGACCTACGACCTAAGAAAGATCGTTAGCAACTTAAAACAACGGCACCTGTTTACATATATACAACATAGTGACTCAACAAACACAACGACCTAACAGATACAACGACATAATGACTTAAAATGACACGACTTAACGACTACGACTTAGCTTAGGTCGGCAGCGACTTAAAAAACATCTTCAGGAAAATCTTCATGCGACTTAGCTGAGGTCGTAACTCGTTCGCGGTTTAAGGAACAGTGGTTATCTAGACAACCTGTGTTAGGTCGTTCGCGGTCCTTTTCAACGAGCTTGGGCTTAGGTCGTATGCGACCTAAGGCTTTATTAACTCGTGCCGCCTCTTTGCTATCTCGCTTCTTCGTTAGCTCCTGTAGCCATAGGTCATAAACGATCTAAAGTTCCCGAACGACTTAGGGCTTTGTTAGGTCGTAGCGTCTTTGCACGTGACTCATTAGGTCGTGGCTGACCTAAAACTCCTCCCTTAGGTCGTGGCCGACCTAACCCTTGTGAAATTGTAGAACGTGCTGCATCATCCTCCCCCGGTTGACAGAAATTCGACCTCGAATTCTCACTATCTTCTTCCACAACAAGCTGTTCCCCAAGATGCGAATCAAATGTTTGATGTTAAAAACATCAGACGTATGAACTTCATCTGGTAACTTCAATTGATACGCATTCTCATTGATTTTCTTCAAAATTTCAACTGGACCAATTTTCCGCGCCTTCAATTTATTGTACGTTCCCACAGGTAAACGATCTTTTGTCAACACTGCATAAACCAAGTCACCTTCCTTGAAATTCATACTTCTCTGCTTTTTATCCCCCAATCGTTTATACTTTTCATTTGATGCAAGAAATCGTTCATGAACAGTTCGGTGGCACTCCTATAATTCATTTACGAATTCACTAGCCCGCTTAACAATTCCCTTCTGATATGGCACTGTTGTCAAATCTAACGGTCCCTTCGGTATTTCAGAATATACAACTTGAAACGGACTAAATCCAGTGCTTCGATTCACAGCGTGATTATGTGCAAATTCCGCTTGACATAGTTTCATATCCCAGCTTTTCAGATTATCTTTCACCAAACACCTCAATATATTTCCCAACGATCAGTTAACCACCTCCGTTTGTCCATCAGTTTGCGGGTGGTAAGCGCTACTAAATTTCAGCTTCGTTCCAACCATCTTACACAAACTTAACCAAAAATGACTCAGAAAACGAGTATCCCTGTCCGACACAATAGATTCTGGCAACCCATAAAGTCGATAGATCTCTTTGAAGAATAACTGAGCAACATGAACAGCATCCGCCGTCTTCTTACAAGCAATAAAATGTGCCATTTTCGAAAATCGATCAGCCACCACATAAATGAAATCATTACCCCTTTGAGTTCTAGGCAAACCCAAAACAAAGTCCATACTCACATCAATCCAAGGTTTAGTTGGTACAGGTAATGGCATATATAATCCTGCATTGGTCGTTGTTCCCTTCGAAACCAGATAGATATGACATCTCTCCACAAACCTTTCAACCTCTTTCCTCATTGATGGCCAAAAGTACGATTGAGAAATCAAATCCAATGTACGATCCCGACCTACATGTCCTTCCTCATGCAACTCCTTGATAATCTTCATTCTCAAACTGCTCTCTGGAATACATAACCAATTTCCCTTAAACAGAAAACCATCCATCAAAACAAATTCATTAGTACTCCCCTCCTTGACTTTCTCAACAAATTTCTTAAAGTAAGGATCCTATTCAATCAGCTCTGGCAATAATTCAAAACCTGTCACTTCAACCTTCATTGTCGTTAATAAATGACTCCTCCTACACAAAGCATCGGCCACACGATTCGTCACCCCTGATTTGTGCTTAACAACAAAAGTAAACTGCTGCAAATAGGCAATCCACGATGCATGCCTTGCTGAAATCTTGTCCTGCCCTTGCATATGCTTCAACGCCTCATGATCAGTATAAAGAACAAACTATTTCTGAAATAGATAATGTCTCCAGTGCTTGACAGCTTGTACAACAGCATAGAATTCTACATCATATGTACTATATCTTATCTTTGCCCCTGATAACTTCTTACTGAAATATGCAATAGGACACCCCTGCTGACTCAACACCCCTCCGATCCCAACCTTAGATGCATCAGTGTGTAGTTCAAACAACAACTGAAAATCTGGTAATACAAGAATTGGTGCTGACGTCAACAATGCCTTGATTCGCTCAAAAGCAACCCCAGCTTCCTCCGTCCAAGAGAATTGTTTCCCCTTCATACAATCAGTAACTGGTGCCATCACGCTACTGAAGTGTGGAATGAATCTTCGGTAGAATGACGCTAGCCCATGAAAACTTCTCACTTCCGTAATTGTCCTCGGTTGTGGCCAATTTCTGACTGCTTCAACTTTACTCTGGTCCACCTGGATACCTTCTCCTGACATAACATATCCCATAAATAAAACGCTCCTTTCCATAAACATACATTTCTTCGTTGCAGCATAAAATTGTTCGTGTCGTAGTACCAACAACACTTCTTTCAAATGATGCAAGTGTTCCTCCGGAGTTCCACTGTATATCAGAATATCATCGAAATACACCACCACGAATTTCCCGATAAAAGGTCTAAAGATTTGATTCATCACCCGCATGAACGTACTTGGTGCATTCGAAAGACCAAACGGCATAACCAGCCATTCATACAACCCTTCCCTTGTCTTGAAAGCTGTCTTCCATTCGTCTCCTGGTCTAATTCGAATTTGATGATATCCGCTCTTCAAATCAATCTTCGAAAAGATAGTAGCCCCGCTCAAATGATCTAGCAAATCATCTATCCTGGGCATTGGGAATCTGTACCTCACAGTGATCTTATTCAGCGCCCGACTATCGGTACACATTCTCCACGTTCCATCCTTCTTCGGCACCAACAAGGCTGGAACCGCACAAGGACTTAGACTTTCCTGCATACGCCCTTGCTCTAACAATTCTTCCACTTGCCTTCGCAACTCCCCATGTTCCTTTGGACTCATTCGGTAATGTGGTCGATGTGGCAACACGGCTCCTGGAACAAGATCTATTTGATGTTGAATATCCCTCAACGGTGGTAACTCCGTTGGCAGCTCATCAGGAAATACATCGTCAAATTCTTCCAGTACCGGCTTCACTTCTTCAGGTATTTCAACCTCTTCATGACTCTCTTGTCCAATCAACAAATAGACTTCAGGCTCCTCTTCAACTTCTTTAACAAACTCCTTGAAAGATAGCAAAGTTTTCAGTTCTTCAATCTCCTCCAACTTGCTTTCCTTCTGTTGTTGCTTCTTGGGAATTAAAGTGATCTTAGTACCTTCAAACACGAAACTGTAACTATTAGCACGACCATCATGTTGTACTGCTCTATCAAACTGCCATGGTCTTCCCAACAACAGATGACACACATCCATGTCTACAACATCACACCAAGTTTCATCTTTGTATTTCTTCCCAATCGAAAAATTAACACAAGCCCTTCGTCCAACTTTCACTTCACCACCCTTCCTTAACCAAGCTAACTTGTACGGTTTAGGATGTTTCTCAGTTTTCAACGCCAGCTTCTTCATAGCCTCTGTAGAGATAATATTATCACAACTCCCAGCATCAATAAGGAACTTACAAACTCTTCCAAGAATAGTGCATGTAGACTGAAAAATGTTATTCCTCAACCAACTACTTTCCTCCTCTTGCTTCGGTGTCAAGCAACTTCTCCTCATCATCAAATTACAACCTTCATCTACGGACAACTCTTCTTCCTCCTCAACCGGTAATGAATTTGAACATTCTGCATCTTCATCATCATCTTCAATCTCAGCAATCATTGTTTGTTTCTTCGGCTTTGGACATTCATTGCTTTTATGACCCAACTCTTGACAATTGTAACATTTGAAAACATTGTTAACCTTTGCCTTCTCAGTCTCCTTCACCACTGGTTTACTGATAGATTTAGGAATATTAGAGCTTCCACTAACACCCTTCACTTGATTGTTGGAATTAGAAAACACCCCACCTCCACGCCTTCCCTGCTTCTCCCAAGCCAACGCCTTTTGGTGTGCTTCCGCCATAGATCTTGGATCGAACATATTAACCATATCCTGGATCTGCATCCGCAACCCTCCAACAAATCTTGCAGTCAACTTCTCTTCTGTCTCCATAATATCATTCCTGGCAATGAGTTGGTAAAATTCGTCTGCATAATCATTAACTGACTTCGTCCCCTGCCTTAGATTCTGCAATCTCTGGTACATAAGTGATTGATAGTTGTAAGGTAAAAATGTAGCTCTCATCAACTTCTTCATCTTATCCCAAGCCTCAACCTTTGATTTTCCCATTCTCTCCCGCGTAAGTTTAGTTTGCTGCCACCATGCTAAAGCTCTCCCCCTCAACCTAGTAGCAACCAACTTCACTCGACGATTCTCCGGAACCTCCTTGAAATTAAAGATCTCCTCAACATTTGACATCCAGTCTAAGAACTCTTCAGCTACTATCCCACCATTAAATTCAGGAATTTCCATCTTCATACCCGACTCCCAACGTCGATCATCCTCTACATCCCGATATGAATTTCGAATTTGGTCTCGATCTCGATAATGAAGGCTAGCTCTATCACCCTCTTCATCAAAATCAAATGTACGTCTATATGGATTTCGACCATTATCATCCATTTGATCACGCATGTCCCTTCTACTATGTATCTCTTCATCTCTATATGGTTCATCCTCAAATTCACGCGGAGTTCTTCTCTCTTCATGTCCATAGTCATGGTGATCTCTCCTCGATGAAATTGATGTTTCTCTTCTTCCTCTAAAAGATTGTGGTGATACCCTCCTCGCTTCCGTAACCAATGGCGAAACTCGGTTTCCTCCATGGTTCGAGCTTGGCGATCTCCTCCTTTGAGTTTGATTCATATCAATCATCAACTTCTCTAGCTTTCCAATACCTTCATCAAATTTTTCATTGATACGTTGTTCCATTTGCTCGGCTTCTTCCCTTCTATACAACGCTTCAACATTTTGATGACGATTAGCTCTCCTTAGTGGCATGATTGATCTTCACAAATACTTCAACAAATACAAATGCAAACTTCAAACTTCAACTTAAACTTGAACAAACAAAGCACGGCCTCTTCACTTAGCTCGGCTTCAAAGTGCAACGACCTAACTTGGTTCGGCCTTAACTCCAAATTCAAACACTTTGGCGCGCAAACTTCCACGGCCAGGATTCAAACAATTTCCACACTTTGATCCAAAAGAATATGGGTCGGAAACTCCAAACTTGTTGCAACAAACGATGAATACGATGAACACCAACTTCAAATTTTAACTTCAAAAATCGGCTCCAAGTCATGGCTTAGCTATGATTGACTAAGTATAGCTCTGATACTAAACTGACGCAGCGGATATTCAAAAAAACAATTGAAACAGTGAAAGTAGCAATCGGTGGATTGAGAAATACTGAAGTGCCCAAATTCGTTGACCCGAAGATACCGAACTCTAGCTATCTCTGACACGTTGATCGCGCACGATACCGTGAAAAGAGATCTACAATTCTTCGAGCGTTGATCAAGCGCACTTGATTCCGCGAATTGGCTTCAACGAACGTTGATTCGAGCGCACTTGAATACCGTAGGTGGAGATAGGAGATTACACTCAACTACCAATTTAGATGAAAGCACAAGCTAACAAAGAGGAATTTTATTCAAACATAACCAACCTTCAAGTTACAACGCACGCCCTATTTATAGCCCTTTTACAACTTAGACCCTTAAGTCGTTAAACGACTTACGACTTACTTAGGTCGTACGTGACCTAACAACTTACACAGCGCCCAAAACAAGACGACCTACGACCTAAGAAAGATCGTTAGCGACTTAAAACAACGACACCTGTTTACATATATACAACATAGTGACTCAACAAACACAACGACCTAATAGATACAACGACATAACGACTTAAAATGACACGACTTAACGACTACGACTTAGCTTAGGTCGGCAGCGACTTAAGAAACATCTTCAGGAAAATCTTCATGCGACTTAGCCGAGGTCGTAACTCGTTCGCGGTTTAAGGAACAGTGGTTATCTAGACAACCTATGTTAGGTCGTTCGCGGTCCTTTTCAATGACCTTGGGCTTAGGTCGTACGCGACCTAAGGCTTTATTAACTCGTGCCGCCTCTTTGCTATCTCGCTTCGCTTCTTCGTTAGCTCCTGTAGCCATAGGTCGTAAACGACCTAAAGTTCCTGAACGACTTAGGGCTTTGTTAGGTCGTAGCGTCTTTGCACGTGACTCATTAGGTTGTGGCTGGCCTAAAACTCCTCCCTTAGATCGTGGCCGACCTAACCCTTGTGAAATTGTAGAACGTGCTGCATCACATGGCTATCTAAGGGCTCGCTCGATGGAGTCGAAGTAAAGGCACTCCTCATGGATTTGAAGTAATACATGTCTGATGGATTCGAACTATATCATACGAGGGTGGATTCGAACCAAGGCTATTCCTTCCACTTCCCACTGGCGATGACTTGAGCACACGAACTCGGATTGTCTCGAAAATCGGAATGTTGGCTTCTATGGCTTTGCTTGGCGTGCCTTATCAATTATAGCCCGATCCGGACCCGGGCAAAATTCATCGGTTTTTGTAGTTATCCGGCAATCATTCAATGTTGAGGACGTGTGATCCTGTTTTTCCAGTCAACTCCTTGGTATCTCGGCCATGCCAAAAGGCGGGATAACATTTGCCCCCCAAAATACGTCTTGTGTAAACATGACGTGCTTTGAAAAGTCGCAGTCTCACGTTGGACAATCGGGACATGCTCTTCTGAAAGTTGTATTCTTTATCGCTGCGATTAACCGTCGCATGATTGTGATTTGACTGTTAGTTGTTGAAACCATGACGAGATGAACATTTGCTCCGTTGCATTATTGCAAGTCGTTGTTGGTTCGGTTTGTTATCGAATTCTGCATTGATTCTCTCCTGAACCGATATGAGATTCGAGCCAAAACATTGTTTTTATGATTGTCTATGATCATTCATCTTGTATTGATCCTCTCCTGAATCGTAGGTAGACAAGTGATTTTCCAAGTCGAAGCGACGCGTTCATTCTCATCGACGGTTCCTGGTGGATTCGAAGCATGTCTGTTTGAATCGGTAGCTTTCGAATCGATGGTGCGATAGAATTAACACTTCGAGTCGATTGGATCTTCGATCCAGCTCTTGTTCAAGTGCTTCTTCGAATCGATGATGCCTCGCATCGATGCTGCCTTGCTGGATTTGAAGTTTACGAAGGAGTCGGAGCCACGATGGATTCGAAGTCTCTGAAGGATTCAACGTTGTGATGGATTCGAAGCTTTGTTGGTTTCGAAAGTAGTTGTTCGAATTGATGGGGTTGTGACCTGTGGCAAGCGGTCAACATGACCGGGAGACGAAGCGCCACTAATCCATCCTAGAATCCATATAAATACACGAGGCCGATTTCATTTTCACTTTTACTTTTTACTATTGCTTTAGCTGCTTCTTTGAATCGGTCTCCCAGAGCCAAATCAAACGTGCTTTTCCACGAATCGATCAAATTCCTTCAAGCTTTCATTTGTAATTGAATCAAACCAGGTAACCAAGGGATCGACTCGAGTTGAGAATGATGAAATTGGGATTTATTGGCATTGATTCGATCTTTTCTTCTGAAAATTTTGAAGAGTTGTGAGATCTGTAATGGGTCGATTCGATGGTTTTGAGAAATGAATCTCTTCGAACCGTATCGACCCAGAGCGTTGTCATGGAGGAGCAGAGCTTTCGAAGGACATTGTCCTTCCCTGCCTTGTATCGACTCAGAAAGTTATCGTTCGAATCGATTCACATAGCATGGTTTTGAATCGATGCTTGCGATGGAGCTTCGTGTCGATCGATTCGAAGTAATGGTCCAATGATCGATTCGAAGGCATGGAACTTTGATCGATACGAAGTTACCTTGCGCCGATGGGTTCGAAGCAATTCTCATCGAGTCGAACCACACGTGTTCGAAGCTCATCGATTCGATCTTCATCGATTCGACTCAAATCGATTCGAGTCGATCGATTCGTACATCTTTGTCTCCGAGCACACTGCTCTTCTGAGTTGATCCAAAATCTGAACAACGACCAATTTTAAATCGAACTTTGATGAACTTTAGCATACTTGACTCCGGCGAGCTTCGGCCTTGCATGATTGAACTTGACTGTAAGACTCAACCTCCTTTTTGAAGCTTGTCGATGGAACTGTGACCTAACCAACAATATGACAGATTTATACTTGAATTGGTCAGTAGCATCTCGATGGCGTGGGAGTGACGGTCAGTGATGAAGGTCATTTCCATTCTCAAATTATAAAGTTTCGTCATTCAGACATCTTGTTCCAACTTGTAAAATCTGTTTAAGTTATGCACAGCACTTGCACTGCACGACATATTCATATACTTCACACCGGGGAATACAAGGGCTTCTTTTGTACTTAACGCTGCTTTCTGGTGAGTTAGTTAATTATGGAGTCTTCAAGTTCTCAATAACAAGGGGTACAAAGCTCGCCTCCTCCAGTGCTTGAGATTCCAGAAATCCCTCCTGAAGTAATAGATCCGGCTCCGGACGAATTGTCGGAGGCTTTATTTATCGAGGACCCCGTTGATTCTGTCCAATCCAATATCTCCGAAGCATTATTGGGTCGGATATGTTTGAAACATAACGTATCCCTAGACGACGTTTTGCTACCGGGCGTTGATGACAGACCTCACAATCCGCCCGAGGGGTACACTGCTTTCTATCGCCATGCCTGCGCGGCTGGAATTCTCCCTCCATTTAACCAATATATCAGGGAGATGTTATCGTTCATTGGAATCGCCCCCTCACAACTTCATCCCAATGGACACGCATTGCTGAACAGTGTTTTTGTTTTATTTATGGATCATCTCTTTCGTCCGCCAAGGCCAACTGAGATTAGACACATATTCAACTTCAAGAGCAGGGGCAATAGTCCATCTTTCACCTTCTTGGAAGCAGTTAGAAACTGCCAGATCGTGACGGGAGCCTGGACCAGACTCGGTTATTTTAAGAATGAATGGTTTTTTATTCGCTGCCTCCCAGGGTTCGCTAGGAGATGGCTGTCTAGACGTAAGTGTCGTAAATTGCATAAGCTTTCTTTAATAGTCGTTGCCAACACTTGAACTAATATCAGGCATTTTTCTTGCAGCTATCATCTCAAGGCCTGACGGTGGTCACTTACAAAGGCGTTGTCTGAAGTTTACAAGGGGTCTCGAGTGATTTGCGGCACATCGACTCGGTGTTAACTGATGATAACTTAAGGATGCTGGGTTTAATTGAGACGAACCAGAGTATTGTCGTCGAGGGGTTGGCGAAACCGGCTTTGAAGACAAAGAAGAAGACGGTGAAAAGGAAACCCGGCATAGTGATAAGAGAAATGAGCGATGATGAGAGGACGTTTACTGATACCGAGTTAGCGGCTGATCTTTCCCTAGTAGAAGAAAAGCGGAAAGGCAAGGCTGTTGTCCCTAAACTTAAGAGACGGAAGTCTGTAGTCGTATCTCGTTTGATCCCCGGAATTATTACCTCTGACGCTGCTCCTCATCAATCAGGAAATATGTTTATAGGACTGGATGACATTCCCATCCCAGAATACGTATCTCTCTACCACGAGTCCGGGTTGGATGAACTCCGGGAAGCTTTAGAAATAAGCGAGCCTTTACCTGTTGGTGAAGTCGACACTTCTGGTTGGTCAGGGGTTTTGCACATTTGCATACACTTTCATAACACTACAAGACTTCCGCACAAATCGTATTGCTTTCGCCTGGTATTTAACAGAATTGTTTCTCTTTTTTAGGTGCTATGTCTGGCCGTCACTCTACATTGGACAAACTCCGACGAGTACATCACCCTTCGTCTTATTACGAATCTCGACGTGGAGACTTCGATCGCGATCGTGAACGGAGGCATCATGGCCAGGAATATTATGCCAGGGATTATCATCGCAGTTATTCCAGTCAGGAGCGATCGGATAGAGATCGGAGACACCGCTCCTCCTCTCGTTCTCCTCCACCACCCCGAAGCCATATTCAGGTGTCTGAGCCTCTGCGACATCAACCGTCTTTGCAGGTTTCGAGGCTCGAGCCACACCGTTCTAGAACGGAGGTTGCTACGACCACGGATGCGGAGGAGGCCCCTATTGAACCATCTGGTGAAGGGGCCATCAGACTTGCTCAATTGAAGAGGGATTTTTCGGAGATTTGCTTCGACGCTTGTATTTTTCCTCCTAATCTTAAAAGAATCCCCGAAGACGCCGTGACCACGGCACTTAGCTACACCCACGATTTCTATGCTCAATACAAAGAATGGTACAAAGCGGCTGTTAAAGCTTCAAAAGCAGCCTTTGATCGGGCCAAAATTATCGAGAAACTGGAAGCCGACTTGGCTCAGAAGAATCGCATTGTTGACATACTCCAATCTGAGGCGGAATCTTCCCGTAAAGCCGAAACCGAGTCGTTAAAAAAGGTTGATGAGACATTAGTTGAGATGGCGAAGATGCAACAGGCACATTGCACTTTAGTTGAAGATTTAGGCCATCGATACAAAAATGTTGAAGCCGAGCGGGATGCGGCAGTCAAAGAACTAGAGGAATTAAAGGCTAAGTTTGCTGATATGAATAAAGAAAAAGACGATGCTAATACGGTCGCGCAAGAAGCGTGTGAGCAAGCTGTGTCTCTCCGAGCTGAGTGTGATGCGGCAGTTGCAAGAGTTAAGGAGGTTGAAACGGAGGTGGAGGAGAGAGTCCAGGCAGAGAGGTTCAAGATGGAGGCCGAATTTGACGAACTCTTGGACACATATAATGCCAATGTGTTAGAGCATAGAAATCTCTCCTGGCTAGGAGATTACTCGATGCCTCTCTACAATGCCTGGAAGAAATTAGTGGAGAACAAGAGGATGTCTTGCCCGGATGGAGCATTAGATGAGTTTGAGCTTGAGTTACGTCTGCTTAGCGAGGATGAGAGGAGAACTCCTCACGAGGCGATAATTTCTGTTGGGAAAGAAAGGCTTGTTATCCATCAAACGGAGATCGACAAAGGTTCAGGTGTCGCACATCATAGTGAGAATATCGAAGTCCCTATCCCGACTTCGTCCGAAGCTATCGCCACGGTTGATCCATAAGTTGTTCCTGCTAACAACCCGGATCAACCGGAGTTGTCTTCTGGCAAGACTGCCGTCTCCGAGCCTGTTCAAGCTCCAAGGTAAGGTAAAGAAGGTACTTTGATTATTTCCCTCATGTCTTAAAGTATCGATTTTCGAGAGAATTTTCTGGACTGGTTACTTTTGTTCTCCTTTGTTCAGTGACTGAGAGTGTCACATTCGTGCCCCCAGTTCCTCCGGTTCTATATCCTACGCGCGGAGTTATTGTTACCGAGGCGATCTCAACCGCTGCCATGGCCGGTGATATGGGAGAGGGGAGCTCGATGTCATTCGATGTTCAAATGATTAAAGAGCTACTTGGTCACTCTCTTGACCCTATTCCTGATCCTTCATTTGCGACGAGTGGAGCTGCTTCAGTTTTCAGTTCTGTCGTGATGACCACCAGCGTATCCAACGCAGCTCAGTTGACTCGAGAAGAAGAGATTTTAGCTGAGATAAGCGCTGAAATGGCCACGATGGTGACGGTTGGTGGTCCTGGTAGCGACACTGCTCCTTCAAGCTTATCTTCTTTAATGGTGATCTCTCCCGGTGGCACGGTAACTGTCTCGAGCGTTGCTGAACAAATACCTGTTACCGCTCTTATGCCTTCAGTTCGTCCTCACAAAAGGATCTCTATCCCTTCCAGCTCTGAGGAAGATATTGATATTATGCCAGATCCGGAAGATGTCCCAAAGAAGGACAAAAAATCCCCTAGGAAGCCGGGTAGTGGGTCCAGCGGCTCGACTCCGAAGAAGAATCCCCGGAAGAAGAAGGAGTGAGCTTCTTGTTTTATCATATGGTTGTGAATAGCAATTATTTTACCTTTTCTTTTGTTCTTTCAGAGCCGTGTATATATGTGGATTCGGCCTCCACTTAATTGAAACTTTTTGACTTGCCATGTAATCGAACCTGTTTTTGTTGGTTGACGGAATGGGAAGTTGCTCTTTTCTTTCACTTAAGTGTTTTGCAATGTTTTTTTTATATGCCAAGTATGGAAATATAATTTCATGTCATGATTTGATGAATGAGTTGAACTCCGGATATAGCATTACTTTGGTTAGTGATTAACACTTAGCTTTTCTGCCCCCTAGTCTCGGGGAACAACATTTGTATTTTGGTGGTTGATCGCATTTTCTGCAAATCTTAAGCACATGTCCACATTCTGGGGACTTAGGATAATTTGAGATCGATAATCCGGTTCGCATTCCGGGAATTTGAGAGTTATCGATACTTATAACACAGTTCGCGCTCCGGGAACGAGTTACTGAATGTTTATACTCCAATTCGCACTCTGGGAAGTTGGAGTCCGTTCGCACTCCGGGAACGAATTGATGAATGTTTATACTCCAATTCGCACTCTGGGAACTTGGAGTCCGTTCGCACTCCGGGAACGAATTGATGAATGTTTATACTCCAATTCGCACTCTGGGAACTTGGAGTCCGTTCACACTCTGGGAACGAGTTATTGAATGTTTATACTCCAATTCACGCTCTGGGAAGTTGGAGTCCATTCGCACTATGGGAACGAGTTATTGAATGTTTATACTCCAATTCACGCTCTGGGAAGTTGGAGTCCGTTCGCGCTCTGGGAACGAGTTATTGAATGTTTATACTCCAATTCACGCTCTGAGAAGCTGGAGTCCGTTCGCACTATGGGAACGAGTTATTGAATGTTTATAATCCAATTCACGCTCTGGGAAGTTGGAGTCCGTTCGCGCTCTGGGAACGAGTTATTGAATGCTTATACTCCAATTCACGCTCTGGGAAGTTGGAGTCCGTTCGCGCTCTGGGAACGAGTTATTGAATGGACTGTCGTGTGTTGGTCCAGTTCAGCCTTTGATGTGTTGACTTGCCCCCGAGTTGGGGTTTCACTTAGTGAGTGGCCGGTTGTATCACAGTCACTCGCTATTTCAATAAATTCCATTGTTTGATGGAACTTAGCTCTTCGTGTGTCGTGATTGTTGAATGTTGTATTCGGTGAATCACAGCTCAAGCTTGAAGAGATAGTATTTTATTGCTGAAGTAAGAAAATACGGCAAAGTCAGTGCCTTATTACAAATTCAAATTTCAGAATGTAAAGGAAACTGCAAAGCATTCATAGATCAAATAAAGCCTGTCATGTGTAGCAATGACGAAGGTCCTTGCTTCTCCAGGCTCTTGGCAAAATAGGACTGCCCAATGTCGACAACAAGAACAGGTCATCCCCGAATTTCTGTTCAATTACACATGGCCCTTCCCACGTTGGTTTCACGTGCGGTGGTGTTGAGTGCACTCTTCCGTAGACGAAATCACCAATTTTGAAGGTTTGGGGTTGATCATTGACATCGTGCGACCGAGAAACTCGCTTTCGGAGTATGATGGTCCTTAAGTCGGCCTGGTCTCCCATAACAACACCAACTCCTTTGTCAGTGGGGAATTTTAAGGTTAGGCACCATGGGGCGATAATAGCCCTGAATTCAGCAAGGGCTGGTCGGCCCAAGAAAGCATTGTACGGTGAATCTATGTCCATCACCACGAATCGCAACGTCCGGATTCTGCAGCATTGTCATGTTCCCAACTCTGTTGGTATTTCTAGTTCTCCAACGGGTATGGCCGCACTCCCGTCAAAGCCACAAATACTGGATTGGCATGGTTTCAAGTTTTTGGTATTCAGATTCATTTGATTGTAGGCTCGCTTAAATATTATATTCACGGAACTTCCGCTGTCAACCAGAATCCTTTTCATCCACACATGTCCTACCTGAGCTGATATGACTAGTGGATCGATAGTCGGGACTATGATTCTGTCATCATCACTACACTGAAATACGATGTCATCGATCATTGCTTTCTGTCGTTTGATCTGAACTCTATCTTTCAAATGTCTACGACATGCAGCATCTGCATACCTAGTAGGGCTGGCATATGACTTCATCTCATCCCAGCTCCGCTTTTTTGGTTGAGGGATACATCCAAAAGCATTTACTATCAACCTCCAGTCGGTGGGGGTGGAGTCTTCCTGCATCAGATAATTGGACTCATTACTTTGATTTGATGGGCCCGCTTCTCCCGGCTGCGGCGTTTGAACAAACTGTTCCAGCTTCTTTTCTCTGATCAATTTTTCAATGAGATCTTGTAAGTGACGACACTCGTTTGTATTGTGCCCGTAGCTTTCATGGAACCGGTAAAACTTTTCCTTCTGGATTTGCTTCTCTGACGACGGTCTTGGCGCAGGTTTTTGATACAGAGTTGTATCACGGGTTTGTAAATATAGGTCCTCTAGTGATGTATTCAGAGGTGTGTAACTGTCAAACATTGGATTCTTGTGCTACGGGCCACGATTTTGATCTTGTTTTTTAGTTTGATTCACGCTCTCTCTTCGCCGAGCTTGTTTATTTTTAATGTTCAACTGAACTTTTCCGGAGCTCTCACCGGACTGTTTGATTGCAACATTGCTTTGGATCCCCTCCGTACTTGGTCCTGCATCGATTTGCTTCCTAGACTGTTTCGCGTCTTTCCGTCTTAGGAATTGAGCTGCTTTGGCATGGAAACGGTCCAATGATGCAGGTGGTTTCCTAACTAACCAGTTGCCAAACTCAGAATCGGGGTCGATCCCCTTAGTCAACGCCATAAGGATGGAGTTATCGTTTGGATTGCTGATCTCCGCACATGCAGTATGGAATCTCTCTAAGTTGTGTCCGAGTGTCTCTCCGGGAGCTTGAGTGACACTAAATAGAGTGTTGACATCTTTTGGCCTCGCGACGTGCATGCGGAATTGCTCAACGAATTTTGTGGCTCACTGGTCGAATGAAGAGATGGATCGAGGTGGCAATCGAGTGAACCACATGGTAGCGATGCCCCCCAAGGATATGGGGAAACTGCGACACTTTACTGCATCGTCGGCTCTAGCAGCGGTCATCGAACATTCATATTTCAGAATATGTTGGTTGGGGTCGGAGTTTCCTTTATACATGGGTAGAGTTGGCATCCGGAATCGCCGTGGGGGTTCAGCAGTAAGTATATTGTCCGAAAAAGGAGTGTGACTTCGGGAAACTCCCCAATCGTTGTTTGTGAATTCCTGACTCTCACGGATCATCTGACGTATCATAGTTGATAGATCCGGCATTTGCGTGTTTTGTGCGGCCTGCACCGGAGTATGATTACGTTCCGTTCTTCGGGGTTGGACCGGATATTGTCGATGGTCCAAGTCTTGCCTTCGTGGCTCATAGTTTTCCGGGACGTATGATTCAGGAGTACGTCCGTGTTGGTGATGGTCCAGGTCCGACCGATCTTGGGCGTCGACTCCTGGTTCAGCCGTAATGTTAGTGGTGCAGTATTCTGCGGTGTGGTGAGGAATGGCACCTCCTCGGGAGGAGGGTCCGGTTTGGAAACTGGCTGATGGACCAACTCTCAGTTGTCCAACGGTCAGTGCCGGTTGATTTCCAGTGACTGGCATGCGACTCCCATCTAGTCGGGGTCGTGGTGATCGATTGTGGTAATCAGAAGATGAAGAACTCTCCTGGAGGAGCGAGAAGCGTGGTCTCTCTTGGACCTTTTTCGCTTCTGGCTATCCAGCTTGTCGATTAGCTCAGCGTTAGCGCGTAGCTGTTCTTCTAGTTGTTGCCGACTCTGGGTCAGCTCTTGGAGTAGCAACTGCAACTCTTGTCGGTTAACCGAACTTGACGATTCAGAGTTCCCAGTAGCATCATGATTAGATGGAGGTGGTGGCACAGGATTCTGTCGATCCTGCATTTGTTGATTGATAGCATTTGAGGTGGTTCTTGTATTAACCATCTTGAAAGCTGAATTCCTTTCCTAGACTTTGTACAAATCTAAATAGAAGGGAAGGGAGTTGGATTTGATGACCTGGATTTCTCTCTTAGATTTATTCAATCCGGTATCGATGACAGATCCAAAGAGAAGGAGAAAATCTAGGTTTTCTCAGTGAAAGCACCAAAGTGTTTGCACCAAAATTGGGCAACACCCTTCGGAAGTTTTTGAAGAGATAATAAATGAAGAAACTAAATTGAAAATGGGGATTATCTAACAAAAACTCCAAATCACAGAAAAGTAAATTACGCGGAAGACAGTAATTTAGAGTGGTTCGGCGTTTGCCTACATCCACTATGAAGTTTTGTCACTTTATTGCTTAATACTTGAAGGCTACAAGTGTTTTAAACGAAGTACAGCAAATAATAGACTTGAATTCGAAATCAGCAGCAGAGGAGATGGTGTGGAATGATTCTGGCAGCGTCCGGGCGTGCTTTTTCTCTAAAACTCTCCCCTCCCCTTTCTGAATGACCAGGGGCTCTATTTTTAGGTGTAGGAGGCTGATATTTCGCCTAAAAGCAGGGAGGACTGCTTCTGACACGTGAGGGGGCCCACACGACCGAAATTTGGAGGTCCGAGCCCACATCAGGATCGATTCGATCCTTGGTTCGAATCGATCAAGGGAATGTCTGATTGTGGTGAAACTTGGCGTGAACATTCTCCTATGCATACGCAAGCTCCTGTGAAAATTTCATAGCATTAGGACTTGTAGATTTCGAGTTATGATCGATTCAAGATGGTGCTCCTCGTCCTATGGATTCGTTCGAATCGATATGTTTCGAATCCATAGGTTCGAATCCATGCTTCTGCACGTGAAGATGATGATGTGGTCCGTGTACTTCAGGTCAATCCTCCTTTTCCTCCGAGTTTACTGGGTCTAATCCTTGGTTTTAGCTGCATGGACTTGGTGGATTCGAGGTGATCGGTTCGAAGACGTGCCTACTTCGAATTAAATGAACCAATGCTCGTTAGAATCGATCAGGGCAAGTCACCATCGATCGATTCGAATTTGCCTCAACAGGGTGGATTCGAAGACAGTTATTAGATGGAGTCGAAGTCCCTACAACTGCATGGATTCGAAGGATTCTACTTGATGGATTCGAAGTAGAAGAAGGTTTCATGGATTCGAACTAGGGCATACGAGTATGGATTTGACGCATGGCTATCTGAGGGCTCGCTCGATGGAGTCGAAGTAAAGGCACTCCTCATGGATTCGTAGTAATACATGTCTGATGGATTCGAACTATATCATATGAGGGTGGATTCGAACCAAGGCTATTCCTTCCACTTTCCACTGGCGATGACTTGAGCACACGAACTCGGATTGTCTCGAAACTCGGAACGTTGGCTTCTATGGCTTTGCTTGACGTGCCTTATCAATTATAGCCAGATCCGGACCCGGGCAAAATTCATCGGTATTTGTAGTTATCCGGCAATCATTTAATGTTGAGGACGTGTGATCCTATTTTTCCAGTCAACTCCTTGGTATCTCGGCCTTGCCAAAAGGCGGGATAACAATGTTGTTACTAATTTTTAGGTACAATAATTTATAGTCTGATGGTTTGATTGTTTTTCTTGTTAATTTTTATAAGTTGTATTGGGCAGTTAACTTGTATGAATGTTGTTCATCATGTTATTGTTATTGCTTAAGAAAGATAACTTGGGTATGCACATGTTATTGTTTACCTGTGATGGTTGCATGTCACTTACATCATTAAATAACACCTAGCAATGCTTTCATTCTTCTTGTTTGGCATTAAGGTGCAAATTAATATGATTAAATTATATCATATAAATGCTTGAGTAATGTATACATAACCCAAGGTCGAACTGTTCTAAATTCCTAAAAAAAGGATTTGGGGTTAAAAAGTGACGTTGTTCCTACTAAATAAATGGATGTAGCATGTGGGTAGATGGCAACAACTCTATTCGCTCAATCCTCAAACAGTATTTTATGCACCCAAAATATTGTGATCAGAGGTAAGGCTATAAATACTGAATCATGGAAGTGATACGTCTATTTACCTATTACCTAAGTTTTGTCGGCTCTGTGTACTTCTTGGATTTAATGGACTGATGGTTCATCTGATCTTCTGAAAAACCGAATTTAGTAGCGTCTGTAATATTTTAAAGAGCGTAAACATTCTTTAACTGTGAAATTTTTTTTGATGGAGGTACTCTTTTTTATTTTAATCATTAAGTTGGACACCAATGTATGGCTCTTCGAATGCTTTAGCCTTTTAAAATATCTTTGTGGACTTATGTAAGCAGTTTGTTACATTATTTTGGTTGTATATAGGATTTGCTAATGGATCGTTTTACTAATGCAACTTTTGGGTAGGGTCTTCAATATTTTACGTGAGAATAATCCAGATGACCGTAATGAGGCCACAGGTTCTCAGGGAAGGAACTAAGAAGACTGTTTTTGCCAACTTTATGGTGTTAGTGATTTAGCTTTTGTGATAACAGTTAGAGTACAATTTTGTCATTAGCTTTACACATGGACAAATGGTTGGATGTGTATATATACCTATGATTGTATCAGAGTTAATGATGATCGAATTATTTTCATTCTCTCTTTACCTAATTTCTTACTTCAACATGGTATCAGAGCACCATTGCCAAACGGCATTCTAGATCCAGATCTAGAAATCGATCCAATATCTTCCTCTAATTTTGTCACTTAATCCTCACTAATTTGATCATCCCAGCTTTCTTCTCAACAGATCTATATCAACAATAAATCAATCGATGGCTCAAGATGATGATGCACAATCAAGAGAAGATTCGACAAATGTAGCAAGTTCAGCAGTGAATCAACCTTCAAAGACACTTGAAGAATCGTCGAAGTTGATCATTAAACCTCAAACACAATTAATCACTGTAACGCTGGATGAGAACAATTTTCTCTTATGGAAATTTCAAATTGAAATGGCTAGTAAAGGATATGGTCTACAAAAGTTTATAGATCCAGTCACTGTAACACCATCACAATTTATCACCAGTCAAGAAGGGCAACTGATCAAAAATAACGAATTTCTGATACATTCCAGACATGATAGTTTACTGTGCTCATGGATCTTGTCATCAATTAGCCACAATCTCTTATCATCGGTCATTGGATGTAAGACATCACTAGAAGTATGGAATGCAATCCATCAGAATTTCAGCTCTCAGGCAGCAGCACGGATCATGAGTTATAAGAGACAGTTGCAAAATGTCAGGAAAGATAGCATGAATGTTCGAGAGTATCTGAGTAAGATCAAGAACCTACATGATCTTTTAGAATCCTTTGGACATAAAGTAAGTGAGATGGAACATGTTCTTAATATTCTCAATGGGCTAGGCGATGAATTTGAAGCTATTGTTGTTGTAATATCTTCAAAAGAAATAACACCTTCGGTACAGTATGTTAGCTCAGTTCTTCTAGCACACGAAGAAAGACTGAACCAGAAAAACAATCTGACGTCTGAGTTTTCTATCAATCTCGCTGCAAACTCAAAGAACAGAAGCACATAATCTAACCTCAAAGCTGATTCATCATCAAACAATTACCAGGAAACACAAGGTATTAGAGGAAGTTCAACATATGAAAGAGGTAGAGCACTCAACAGAGGAAGAGAAAGTTTCTTTAATAATCGACCAAAATGTCAGATATGTGGCAAGATTGGTCATACCGCTGTCAGATGCTATTTTAGATTTGAATCTAACTATAACAGCAACCAGCAAGTCTCTCCTAATCAAGTAATATCCAGATCATATCCCTACAATGTCAATTTAAATCAGGTGCATGAAGACGCAAGGCCTAACTCAAAGAATCTAGCTCATCAAGGTGAAAATCAGCACATTCTAGCTGAGAACGCTGATATACAAAATGAAGCATGGTTTCCAAATTCAGGAGCTACACATCATGTTACCAATAATCTCAGAATCTAAACCTTGGAGGAGCAGCATACAGAGGTAAAGATTCAATACATATGGAAAATGGTACACCACTTGCTATATCACATGTTGGTCATGCACATATTGTTTCAGCAAACAGAAATAAAACTCTATTACTAAGAAATTTATTACGAGTTCCCCAAATCAAAACGAACTTGAATAGTGTCCCTCAATTCGCAAGTGACAATCAAGTATTCTTTGAGTTTCACCCAAATATATGTTTGATCAAAGATAACTCGAATGGAGACATTCTATTGCAGGGGGAACTGCATAATGGACTTTACGGGTTTAACCTCAAAACCGGTGAGAAAGTTGATGATACTATGGTGTGTTGCAATACAGTAGACAATAATGACTATGATGAATATGATACATGGCATAGAAAGTTAGGACATCCAAATGTAAGTGTGATGAAAGTTGTGTTGAATAAAGAAAATCTATTGCATTTAAGTCATGTAACACCACATCTGTGCAGCCAATGTCAACTAGGCAAGAGCCATAAGTTGCCTTTCAATAAGTCCCAAACAATGTATAATGCTCCACTGGAACTGGTTGAATGTGACTTACGGGGTCCTGCACCATTGAATTCTAATTGTGGTTATAAATATTATGTTGCATTTGTGGATGCATATAAAAGATATACGTGGATTTATTTCTTGAAGCTGAAATCAAAAGCAACAAAGGCAGTGAAACAATTTATTATGCAAGTAGAGAGGCAATTCGAAAGGAAGCTTAAAATGTTTCAAACTGATGGGGGAGCTGAGTTCAAGCCACTAAAGAGTTTCTTCAATGAAAGAGGGATAATTCATAGATACACTTGCCCGCACACTTCTCAACAAAACGGAATTGTGGAGAGAAAGCATAGGCATATAGTGGAGATGGGATTAACACTTCTAGCACAAGGCTCCTTACCATTGAAGTTCTGGCCAGAAGCTTTTTCAACAGCAGTATACTTAATTAATTATCTTCCCACCAGGATATTGAAAGATGACAGTCCGTATGAAGTACTATACGGTGCAAAACCTGATTATCAGAGATTAAAGGTGTTTGGATGTTTATGTTTCCCACTACTAAGACCATACAACACTCATAAGCTCGATCTTAGATCCAGTCCATGCACATTTCTTGGTTATGGAGCAAGATAGAAAGGCTATAAGTGTCTAACACAAGAGGGCAAAATTTTAGTGTCAAGACATGTTATGTTTAATGAGAAAATCTTTCCATTTGCTAATAACAAAATAAAATGCACAAGAAAAGTCACAAATGCACAGAGATCGATGCTGCCTATACCATTACATACAATCAGAGAAGAGCAGTGTTATATACCAGAAACGAGAGAAGAGGGAAGTCAATTAGAATCACATACGTCACCTATTGATAACAATGAGAAGCACAACAATCAGAATCAAATAGAAGAAGACAACAGAGATATGACCAACATACAACAGTCACCTTCACAAGACAGTATTTCAAATTAAAGTACTAGTCAACCACAAAGAGATACATCAATCAGGCAAGAGACACAACGGCAAGGACACCACATGATAACAAAGGGGAAGAGTGGCATCTTCAAACCTAAAGTATATGTAATTCAAGGACTGTTACAAGAGCCAACTGATTATGATCAGGCAGTGAAATATGCTAAGTGGAGAACGGCCATGGAAGAGGAATATACGGCATTAATGAATAATAACACATGGAGATTGGTAACTCTACCAAGAAACAAGACTGCAATACGATGTAGGTGGACGTACAAGTTGAAGTACAATGCAGATGGCACTATAGCTAAGTATAAAGCTAGACTTGTAGCTAAAGGGTACACACAACAACCGGGCCTTGATTTTCAAGAGACATTCTCGCCTGTAATTAAACCCACTACAATCAGAGTGATGCTTACTTTTGCACTACATAATAAGTGGCCAATCAAGCAATTGGATGTACACAATGCTTTCTTGAATGGGGAGCTTGAAGAAGAGGTGTATATGGAGCAATCCAAAGGGTTTGAAGATAAATAACAGAATTCAAATGGTATGTAGATTGAACAAAGCAATATATGGATTGAAACAAGCGCCTAAAGTTTGGTTCGAAAAGCTCAAAAGCACATTGATGAAGCTTGGTTTCTACTCAATAAAGTCTGACAGTTCATTGTGTATCTGAAAGAACAGTACCAGCATCATGCATGTTCTTGTTTATGTAGATGAGATTGATCAACCTACGAGTTATCTATGTGAACAATTCAAGCTAAAAGAACTTGGTGATCTCAATTTCTTTCTAGGCATTGAGGTAAGAAAAACTGAGTATGGAGGACTTCATCTCAATCAAATGAATTACATTCAGAGTGTACTAAAAAGAGCTGGAATGGATAAAGCAAAGGCATCAGTTACACCCATGCTTACAAACCTGCAATTAACCAAGAACTCTGGAGATCCTATAGATGATACATACCACTATAGGAGTATAGTAGGTGCCTTGCAATACATCACTATTACAAGGCCTGAAATATCATTCTACGTAAACAAAATCTGTCAATTCATGCAAGATCCAAGGAGTGAGCACTAGAAAACAGTAAAGAGGATGATTAGATATTTAGCAGGAACGATAAACTATGGACTGAAGCTTTATTCACCAGGAACACTAAAGATCAGTGTGTTTGCTGATGCTGATTGGGGAGCAGACAGAGATGATAGGAAATCTGTCAGTGGCTATTGTGTAGATTTGGGAAAGAACGGTGTCTTGGTGTTCAAAGAAGCAAAATGCAGTGTCAAGGTCTTCCACTGAAGCCGAGTATCGCAGTGTTGCGGCTTTTGTTTTAGAGATAATGTGGCTCAAATCTTTACTTTCTGAAGTACTTGACAGTGTGTCAGAGTCATCTACTATGTGGTGTGATAACTCAGGTGCAGTTCTATTAGCAGCTTATCATATCCTTCATTCAAGAACGAAGCACATTGAATTGGATCTTTACTTTGTGAGAGAACAATTAACTAAAGGGGATATCTGTATCAATCACATTCCAGCACAATATCAGAAGGCAGATATGTTAACTAAATCTCTTTCATCTACTCGCTTTCTGAAGTTAAGAGCGGAGTTGAATGTTGAAGAAGGTTCAGCAATAACAGAAGAAGAGGGAAAGAAGAAGCTGGAGAGAGAGAGCTTGAATTGAGGGAGATTGTTAGTGATTTAGCTTTTGTGATAACGGTTAGAGTACAATTTGTCATTTAGCTTTACACGCGGACAAATGGTTGGATGTGTATATATACCTATGATTGTATCAGAGTTAACGATGATCGAATTATTTTCATTCTCTCTTTACCTAATTTCTTACTTTATCATATGGATCTATGCAAAATGTGTGTACTTCTCGTTCTTATATATATATATATATTACTACTTTCCACATCGCTACTAATACTTTGCTACAACTCCATCAGATGAGTTGTTTTCGTGAATTCTATTGGCATATCTATGGTGCAGTTCTTTGTTAACATGAGAACCACCTTCGATTATCCCAAATCTTAACTTGAGGTCTATTTAATATCTAAGAACAGTAATTTCTTGATTTGGCATTTATTCTATTAAAGTGTACTTACCTAGATTGAGCCACTGTACAATTAACATCTTTTGCTGAAGATTATTCTTGGTAGTTTTAGTCTTTTGCTGAATATTATTCTTGGCTCATATACGAGTAGCTTCCTAGTGGGTTTAACACCACCAAGTATTTCATAAGCAGTGGCTTTGCATTAATTCATGCAAACTCTTATGCAACCATTATTGCGACGGAAGTTGTTCATATCGATCAAACTGATCAAAATCTTGCTCACGAAGGACTTGCAGGCTTCACCCAGAAGATTAATTCAGCCTCAAATTATTTAAATAAAACCGAAGCATAAACTGGAGTCTACATCCACAGTGTAATTAATGCTACATTACTGGTTAAGCAATTTTCTTTTAAGTTTTAATGGATGAAAATGAACCGAGAAGTATAATAGCAAGTAGTGTGACTAAGATTGTATATTTAATCTAATATGTAATTTATTATTAACATTAGCTCCCTTAGCTCAACTCCCATATCCCGAACTCTCCACTCTCGCTTCGCACGGTATGCTTAGCTTCCTACTACCCGGAGTGTTAGGAGGCAACTAAACGCTTCGCTTCAACTTCACTTACACTTGCTTTAATGCTGCTAGTAGCATTAAGGCATTATGAGGTGGAACCAATCAAGATGACTTCGAAGGAGAGGAACGAATATAAGGAGAGGTGTCTCCACTCTCGCTTGCCACCACCTACGGTTGATCATGAGGTTCCAGCGTTTGAATGTTAATCAAAAAGGTTCTTTACTATTCATTTATTCTTCAGTATTTGTATTTTTGTTGCTTATAATTCATATGATCTTTTTTTTCAAATGATATACTCAAACAGTTGGTTTTTCCACCATTGTGCGGTTGTACTAGTTATAAATGATTGCAAGTTTACAATTAACTTTGTAGACGACATATACTATTTCAAGAAAACAATTAGGAAACTATTAGCCAAAAAAACATTGATTAGCTAACAACGGTGGATAATCTTCAGTATCACAACAAGACCGTCCGACTGCTATTTATGAATGAACCAACTACCCATATAGACCTTTCAGGTCAACATAGAAAGTAGTAATAACTCATGTGCTTCTTAATTGATCCTTCAAATTTTACTACGATAATATATTAACCATGTTCAAAAGCTAGGGAAATCACCAAATTATCTGTTACCTAGATTAAGGCTGCCAATGGATACTCGAAAAATTCGAAATCCATCCGCATCCGCATTCAAAAAGCGGATAAATATTCGATATTCGAAAAAACGAAGGGAAATGTGAATATGAAGACATCCGCATTCGAAAATTATCCGTCTAGTATTTTTCAAGATTATAGTTTAAATTTTGTGTATTTTATTATAGTGAAAATTATTTATTATGGTTTTATGAATTTAGAAGTTTATATTATACACTCTAAATGCATATTAATTGCTCAAAACTATTTGTTATCGTTATATTTATTTATTTTTAACACTTCTATAAGTAGTGCGATTGAAAAATGTTTATGTTAAACTAAAAATTTCATTTATATTTCTTGATTTATCGGTCGTTGGCGGATAGGATAATTATCTGATATCTGTCTGTATCCGTGGATGCGGATATTCGATATCCGAAAATGATTTTGGATGTGGATACGAATATGACACTATCCGCATCCGAAAGTATACGTTTACAGACCTAATCTAGACTAATCATTAACCACCCTATAAATTAATTACAACCATTAAAGAAAATCAAAGTCTTAGATATCAAAACGTTTCGCTTCACAGCCAATGCTAGTGTCAGTAGGAAAAACAAAAAACAATATATCGAATAAACATAACACGTTTACCTGCAATGTCACTTGCTGTTGAGCCTGAAATAATACGTTTTCATGCTCTCGTCTAAGCTGTACCAAAATCTGATTTGAACGCCTAACAGTAAGCATTTTATCACCCGTCTTTATCCCATTAAGAGCTGCATAAGCAACGTCAGTTACTGTAAGGTCCTGGTACATGCAGAAAAATAGAAGTGTGTTAATTGTGATAATCTGAAACTCTCATGTTAAAAGATTTACACGCATATTTATGCAAAGGAACACACATGCACAGTTCTTTTAACACACGCACACTGATATTCACACGGTCTTCTACATAAATAATCAACAACTAAACATTCGCTTTGCCTATTTATTAATCATAAGTGGTTACATTTATATTTAATATAACTATATATATAGCAATGCAAAACTAGCAGCAGCCATTTATACGGAAAGAATCCCTGATGTATGATATGCAGCCCACATTTACACAGATCGAGTGCTAAACATATGACAGAAAAGTATTGAGACTTAGGGATATACAGACCTTCTGATAAAGACATCAAATAACACATATGCACACACTCAACACAAAACTCAGCGAGGTTACACATGGAAACACTACGCCCCACACATGCGCCCCAGGCTACATGCCAAAATGACAATTGAATTGATTTCGAAAGGTAGACATAAATCGTACTAAGTGCCAAAAGAAGCGAAATTCCTGCAAATAGAACATGAGCTTTACCATGTTATTGAAATCTCAGAAAAATAAAATTTGGCAAGGAGCATTATAAACATACCTTCATACTACAACATCTCTGTTCCAATAACTAAAGGACTTCAGATCTAACAAGCTGGAAACCAAATATCTGGCATACGATCATCTTGATTTCGTACATCACTCAACTTGTTGCTTTGGCTCCTAAATTTGCCTGAGTTCTCTACCTCTCGTCAGTTTTATAGTCGACGTACCTCATCTGGGGCGGCAGTTCTATTGCGTTTCAAGCACCTGCCAAAATTGTTTACGGCGGCAAGTATTATCACCAAACAAAAAGGAGAAATATAAATTTAATACAAGAAAAAGGGGGACAGAAGGGAGATGAAAGGTTGCTGATCGCATCTCAGATCTGGCGGATCACCACATCAAAGACAAAACCTTCGGATGGAGGAGGAACTAACTCCGAAGGTTTCATGTAGGTCAGTTCCAAACCATGGTGAAGGTTTCAGAATTCGAAGGTGAGGGAAGACTTCAGGCGATTTGACTATGTTAGGCGGGATAGGAGGGAACTATACAAAGAGATTGATCTAAACAATAACAGCAAATTTCGAATGACTCACGATGCTAACGGAAATTCCAGATCCTCTTCAACAGGCGGTGACTTGCGATTCAAAAAGGGTTTTAGGATTTCACAAATAGAAGGAGAGTTCTAGACTTTACTAAAATGAAAGTAGAAATGAGATCTAGGGTTTTATTTTATTCGGGAGGAGATAACATGCGGTGAGAGATTATTATTTAATTCAATTTGCTATCTCGTCGATTCGTCGAACTCGAGTCGATGATTATGATTCGAATGAGAATTTGTGTTCGTTTGTTTATTTAATTCAATTTGCTAAACAGAGGGAGCGGCCATTTTAATTTCTGATTTTCGAACGAAAATTAATTTCGTTCTGTTGATTTTTGCTCAGCCATTTTTTTCTCTGCTTTGAACTTGATTTGCGTGAGATTTGTAAAGAAATGGGGAGACAAAGAGTACGTGACTTTGTAGGGAGTAGGTCGACGCAAATCAGAAGCTAGGGTGGCTGGTTTGACTCAATTTATTTTTTTTACATTATTAAATTTTCAAAATATTCCGTTTAGCACAATTCGAAATCTCGAACTCCAAATCAGACATGCCGCCAGGCGTTTATAAGGTTTTATCCGCATTCCGAACGCACTGGAAAAGGTACCAAGGCCAAATTTGATCGTATGGAGAAGATAGTTTTTTTTCTTTGAACCGGTTAAAATATCAAACTTTCGATTTAAATTTCAGCGCGTTTATATATCGTACGGCCAAACGACAGCTCCAAACATTACGAAAATTGAAATCCGATAATAATACAATATTACGGATCCAATGGAACTGGATTCGTCGAATTCCGAGACTGTGCCTCGAAAGGCTACTTTTAAATATCGATTCAAACGATATAATTTCAAAACTGAATAAAACATTTCCAAATTAAATTATGAAGCTTCTTTTATCTTCAGTATTATCAATATGAATTTTACAAGCCTTTGAAATATTTTTTAATCAGCTTAAAACTGAAGATTCAAATTTTTATCCAACTTTTCAATAAATTAAATTTTATAATTTACTCGCCAAATTCTTATTAACATTTAAAATTTAAGTTAAACTATCCTTCAAATATTTAAAATCAATTAAATATTTTCAATTTCAAATGTTCAAAATTCAGGGTCGTCACAGACTTCCCCCCTTAAAAGAATTTCGTCCCAAAATTACAAGTTATGAAGAATGATTCTTGACCCGTTTTCTATTTACCCAATCCAAACAGTTTTATCAGCTTTCCAAAAAAAATCTTTTTACTAAAGACCCATTATTATTGCTTCAACTAATTTTCCAAAATCTTTCATAGCTTCCAACAATATTGTTTCCTTCACAATTCAAATTCAAAATTTCAAAATTTTCACAAAATTTTGATAACTCCCTAAATTTTTGCCAGCGTCTCCTTTGCGCGGCTAGCTCGGTACGACTACAAAATGCCACAACGGGCCCCCAATTTCAAAAGGAAAACGAAAAGCCAAGCGGCTAGACAAGAATATCATCAAATTTCATACTGAAATTTAAATACATACCTTTTTGTCGAGCAATTCAAATTTTTATCTTCGAAATCAAAATTCCAATTCTATTTCCTTTAATACACATGTATATCCTGCTAGCCATAATATCCAATTACAATATTCAAATATCAATTTGCACATTTCATTACAAAATTTTGATACTTACTTCTTATATCATCTTTAGTTTACTTCAAACTAATTTTACAATTTCATTTTATTTCACACAATTCAAATTTATTTGTTACTACCCTAAATTTCTTTTTTAACTTAATAAATTTTCTTTAAGTAATTATTTCACTTAGCCTCCTTAGACATTTCTTCAAATTCACTTTATTTAATTGATTCACTTATACTTATTTTAATTTAACTCCATCCTTTAAGTTAAATTTATTCTATCAAAAATCAAATTGTATAAGTTATCGATCTATTTATTATTCCCATAAATATTTTAAATAGGATTCCAGAGTCTTTTCAACCTTTCATAACCATTTTTTGAACCAATTCAAATTATCTTTTGAATTTCCAAAACCAAACCCAAATTTTCCAAATAACCTTCATTTAAAATAATATGGCAGCAATTCCTCTTTTGGAAACCCGAAAATGAACACCGATAATGTCGCGATCATCATCGGAATTGTTTTCCAGCGACCGAAAAGAGTTTAAAGCTTTTATCCCTTCAAAATACTTTCCAAAACCTTTGAAATTCATTTTCGAATCAAAAAGGAATTTAATTTCTAAAATTTCCAAATTCTTTCAAAAAAACATTTCGAAAAACTTCTTTGGAATTCTATTTCTAATTACAAATCACATTTATAATTTCTTATTAAATTTTTAATGATAATAATTTAATATTATCACTTCCTAACAAACAAGCAACCATATACTATAATAATTTATGAAAAATCATTCCTTCTACATGCAAAATAGTTTTGGGTAAAATTATTTCATTTACCCCAATTTAAAACAATATCGCGTCGAATTGTTCTGTACGATTGTTTAGAGATCACTATCGATAGAGTTATATGGACTATATCGACCAGAACCCATATACCACTCAACAAACCAATCATCACAATGTAAAATAATTTTATATTCACTAACAAATATGCGAACATATATATTAATACACTCAAACTCATTCTAGAGTACTACTGACTCTATCTCTAATGAGTAACACCCAACATAGCTAAGGTTGTCGCTTAACCATATGCTTTGATACCAAATTATAAGGACCCGATTCTTCGACTTCCAAAAATCGATATTAATACGTCCACTGTATCAACTGCCGAACAATCGAATGCCGGACAACCGAACCCTTAGGGTTTAAGAAGAAGAAAAAGATAGAAGAAGTAAGAAAGAAGAAGCAACAGAACAATATCAGAATATCACAATCGCAGCAGAATAACATATAATATATAAATGAATAATCTTTAAATCAAAAGAACTGTATCTGTTATTACATCACATCACATCACATTACATTACATTACATTATCAGAGTTTACAACAACAAACCGCAGAAAAGAAATACTATATACTAGTTGATGCGCCATGCCATCCAGCTTGTCTCTAGATCTCTACAGCAACTCCTGGATTCCAGAATGACCTGATAACCTGACTCTAGACTGCCCGTGTGAAAAATGATGGGCACCCAGAGTTTAGGAAGGGAACAATAAACTCCAGGTCAGTCATGGGACTGGTGTGAGAACTTAAAACAGTTTATCTTTAAAAAAACAAAGTAATATTTTAAAATAGATCCGCAATGCTTTTAGAAAATGTAACTACCATAAGGCCTCCCGCCACACACACAATGCAAACGCAGAATTAGAGGAGATTTCTCCTTATGATAGTCAAACATGCTTGATACGAGAGAATTTCTTGATACTGTTACTATAAGTGTAAAATGTGGAAAACCATTTTGAAAGTATAATATAAATCTTAGCCAGCATAGGTACCATTATATTATATCTTCTATAGCTACCTCCTGAGGAGGTAGGTTATACAATTTACAATCATAAAGGGTTCGTATTATTTCTTTGTATTTTCCAACAAATGGTCAGGCCATGGAACTTCCCATTGCCACATGGGTACGCCTCTTGAGGGACGTCCTGAGAACCTAACCGGATCTCTACCAACACAAGGCCGGGTTACCTCTGCAAAAGTAGGTAACTACTGACACGAGTATGCCATCCGCCGGTTGTAAACAACATTTATCCGAGGATCCTCAACCAACAACAATCATAAAGTCATACATATTTGCGATATCCACATAAGTTAAGTATCTGGGCTCCATACCATGATACCACTTCTATCTAGAAGGAAATGCACATACCATAAGGGGCGCTACTCCCTATAACCTTGCTGCATATTTCCTGTTTTGACCATTACCGGGTTGTGAGGTCCGACGAAGTCTCGTTCACAAAGATACGCTTTTCACAAAAGCTATGCTTTGACCAACACATGATCAGCAGCACTTCGTATGCCACATTACCAAATTGGGAATGTATCACTAGTAACCATCAACTACATAACCTCTGAGCTCATACGTCTCAGAGAAGGGTGTTAAGCTAAGAGAATAAATTCTCCGCCACCAACAGAAATGTATTTAATAGAAACCAGCTTTACATCTCAAATTGTAACGTAAGACACACATCCATACAAGTCCGTTCCGGGATCGAACGGAACCGAAGGCACTTCCAAAGAAGCCCTCGCAATCCGGATATTCACTAATCACGTCCGGACTTCCATCACAAAGGGTGATAAAATCTCTATATCGGAGATCAGCCGATGTAGAGACATTCGATGGTAATCCTTCCGCTTTCGAAAATATCTGGTCTTCAACACCGGTCTTCAAATGCTATCCATTACGACGTATCACTATTCGAAGTGGGATTCATGACCCAAAGGTCCTCTCCCGGCTAAACCGAATAACGAGCGCTTATTTTAAAATAAGTGTAGCATTCAAATTCAAGCAAATCATAACAAATACTCATTTAAAGGTAAATATTGATAGTCAGATATTTAGCTATCAATAGATGTGCACAACATCACCAGTTCCAAATAATTTTCCAAATTATTTATTTTCCAAAAATATCGTTACAAGATATATTTTTCCACACTTCAACCATTTGAAACAAATTTCAAAACACTTTTCACCTTTACAACTTTTGAAAATAAATTTCAAATCATTTTCCTTACGCGGAAACACTTCCATATATTTATTCATTTTCACTGGAAATCTGCCGAGTTCAAATACTTTAAAATAATTTATAACACTTATCTAAAATATATCGGGAAAACACTTTGAAATAAAACTATTTTTCTTTAAACACTTTACTTAAAATATTAGTTATAACAAAATATTATACCAATATTACATATAACTTAAGCCCAAACTAATTTTCAAAATAAGAATTGGTAGATAGAGTATGACTATTTAAATAACTATTTTCTAAATCAAATATCCATTTAATCTTTAAAATGATCCCTTATATAATTAATTTAATAAATTTTTACTTTAAAGATTAAAAACAATTTTCAAAACTAATTTCCCCAACAGTATTATTTTAAAACCAAATCTAAAACTTTTAAATTTCATTCAAAAGCTATTTTAAAAATATACTCGGCTTTTCAGGGAAGAATTCTTTTCCATTACAAAATGGTTCATTCAAATAAATAAATAAATCTTCTCGATTTATTTTAATTTACATTTCAAATCCGTAAATTCCTTTTCACACTTTAAAAATAAACCAATATTTATTTTTCAAACAATTTCTCTTTTCTTTACAAATTCCCGTTGTGAATTTACATTTCCAAAAATCAACTGATATACGAATTTTAAATCAATTTCCAAATATCACCTTCAAACCAAATCAAATCCCAATTTATTTCCACTTTATTTTAAACACAAAATCAAATTCCAATTTGATTTCCCAAATTAATTTTCGAATGTCAAATCAATTTCAAATTGATTTTCTAAGTTATTTCCAAAACACCTAACCAAATTTCCAAATCGATTCCTAAGATTTATTCTAACTCCAAATTTATTCCCGAATCGATTTCTAAAATTAATTTCAACTCCAAATTTAATTCCAAATTTAGTTTCTAAATTTATTTCCTTTTGAAATTAATTTTTTTATCTCTTTCAATTATTTAAAATCCATATCTTAAATAAATTCTTCAACTATTAAACAACATTCTCGAAATTCCTTTATTAAAACGTTTTCCCATATTTTTGGAATTTATTCAATAAGATTAAAAATAAAACTTTATTATTTTAGAATTCCTTCTTTTAAATTTATCCAATTCTCAAAAATAAATTTTAATATAAACTTTCAACCTGAATTTTCAAAAATCAAATTTTTATTTATTTCCGGTATCCAACGATACCAAAATTATATTCGGCTAAGTTTTAGCCTTCAACGATTTCAATCAAAAAGATAATCATACAGAGATTATAAATAATCAACACACAACATTGAAATAAATTCAATTATTCGAGGAATCCAGTTGGATCCCTCCAACCTGTTTTCCTGCATCCACAGATGTTAGCACAATACCAATCCCGTTTCAAGACGGGATATCGCGGTACATGGATTTATATAAAATATCATCCGCTATTATGCGGCGCAATAGGGTCTCATCCGCTATATAATGCAGGAAATCAACTCCAAGTACATATATAATACCAATTCCACTTCAAGGTGGAATATCGCGGTACATGTGTTTAATAAATAACCTCCGCTTAATATGCGACATATAGGGTCTATTTCAATACAACAGATAGCAATTTATCATCCAAGCATACAATCGACACAACCAAGAAATTTCAAATTTAACTATTTAAAAGTTAAATCGAAACAAATTCGATTGAGTAAGAAGTTCTCACCTTTTTATTGCAATCTATTTCCAATCCAGCTCGTTTCTCCATTTTAAACCTTGTAAAATTATTGGATGATTAATTAATATTTGAACTAATCAAACAATTTATTATTCATTTTAAAATTTTAATCAACCACTAAATTTATTTTAAACTAATCATTGGGTTTTAAACTAATAATTTATCTTTATTATTATTATTTTTAAACAAATTTCCTTTTTATGAAATATTTTCAATGACTTATAAGATAATCTATATAGATTTAAAAAAAATTATATAAACTCCTCACATTCAAAATTTCAGCCTTTTCAAAAACTTATCTATGACTATATATATATATATATATATATATATATATATATATTTAAACAAAAATACGAATGTGAACATATTCATTCCTACTGCTCAACAATAAAAATTTATATTTCAAAAACTTATATATATTTACATATATTCCTACTGTTTTAGTTTAAATGTGTATTTGAATGTGTGTATGTACATATAATGACCAGATTAAAAGTAGAATTATGTTTACTGCGAATAATTTTTTTTATATTTTAGCTTCTTGTATAAACATATAAATTGGAAACTGCGTTCATCATCCTGTAATTACTCTTGTCTGTATTAACTAATTAATTAACTTTCAATCGCAGATCAAATCGAGCAACGAAGATGCTACCTTCCCGAAACTCTTGTCAACGCCGAAGTTTGCCACTTCCAGCTTGCTCATGAACGAGCTCCATCTCCAAAGCTAACCACCGAAACTCTACCTTGCGAATCTCACTACTCGAACGAACCCTAGCCCAGCACTCCACACGCGCGCGTCCCCCTCAGCCTTGCCGACCTCGAGACCACCCCTTGCCGCTACCACGACCTCACCACAAACCCACGCGACCAACGACGAGCACTGCCCTCGCTTTAGAGCTGCCGCCATCGCGATCAGCTACCCCCACTCACAAGCGTGGAGCTCAGCGCGATTTCCCCCTTCGATCGAAGCACTACCTCGCCGATTCGTCGAACTCAAGTCGATGATTATGATTCGAACGAGAATTTGTGTTCGTTTGTTTATTTAATTCAATTTGCTAAACAGAGGGAGCGGCCATTTTAATTTCTGATTTTCGAACGAAAAATAATTTCATTCTGTTCAGTTATGCTCGGCCATTTTTTTTCTCTGCTTTGAATTTGGTTCCGTGAGATTTGTAAAGAAATGGGGAGACAAAGAGTACGTGACTTTGCAAGGAGTAGGTCGATGCAAATCAGAAGCTAGGGTGGTTGGTTTGACTTTATTTTTTTATATTGTTAAATTTTCAAAATATCTCGTTTAGCACAATTCGAAATCTCAAACTCCAAATCAGACATGCCGCCAGGCATTTATAAGGTTTTTTCTGCATTCCGAACGCACTGGAAAAGGTTCCGAGGCCAAATTCGATCGTATGGAGAAGATTGTTTTTTTCTTTGAACCGGTTAAAATATCGAACTTTCGATTTAAATTTCAGCGCGTTTATATATCGTACGGCCAAACAACAACTCCAAACATTACGAAAATTGAAATATGATAATAGTACAATATTACGGATCCAATGGAACTGGATTCGTCGAATTCCGAGACTGTGCCTCGAAAGGCTATTTTTAAATATCGATTCAAACGATATAATTTCAAAAATGAATAAAACATTTCCAAATTAAATTCTGAAGCTTTTATTATCTTCAGTATTGTCAATATGAATTTTACAAGCTTTTGAAATATTTTTTAATCAGCTTAAAGCTAAAGATTCAAATTTTTATCCAACTTTTCAATAGATTAAATTTTATAATTTACTCGCCAAATTCATATTAACATTTGAAATTTAAGTTGAACTATGCTTCAAATATTTAAAATCAATTAAATATTTTCAATTTGAAATGTTCAAAATTCAGGGTCGTCACATTTATGTAGTCGCTAGCTTGATTGGCCATCAGTGCCAATAGAAGCCTTGCCTCATGATTTCCTTAGCTAGTTTGATCCCGTCAGAGTGTTCTCCGCAAAATCCTTCATGTGCCTCTCTTAACAATCTTAATCCATTCTCTAGACTTACACATCTTAAGTAAGGAATATCATATCCTTTCTTGTAAAATATCCTGTTTATCATAATAAAAAGTCAGGGCTTGATGTTTGTTTCTTCTAGCATCTAATTTATCGGTTGGTAATGTTCTATTAATAAGATATTCAACAATTAGGGTCATCCAATTATCACTGGTTATCCATTTCTGGGCAAACAAGTCTCACTTGAGGAGCTTCATCTTCGGCTTCTCTTTCCTCGCTTTCATGTACTAAGCCCTAAGCCATGGTCAGTACTAACGATCCCTTTCCTGATTCAGGCACTTTGTCTTCGATACATGGATTCGGTTGAAAGCCCACTAGAGCGATTTAAGTTTCTGGGGCTCCTCTTGAACTCGCCACTTCACTAATGAATTTGCTTCAAAATTCTTTCCTCTTGGGAACGATGTATAGAAATCTTCAAATTGATTTAGCATCTTCAATACTATCTTCACATATAAGATCAATTTAGCGTCATTGGTCTGATATGTCTATTTTAGTTGGTCCACCATTAGATAAGAGTCACTAAAGACTTCAATTCTTCGGATCTTTGGTTGCAAAGATAAAGTAATCCCTGCTACCATTGATTCATATTCCGTTACATTCTTGGTAGCTAGGAAGCCTAACTTCATTGCATAATGCAAATGATGGCCATCAAGGGTGATAATGACGTATCCTGCTCCTACCCCTTGCTCATTTGATGCGCCGTCCATAAATAACTGCCATTTGGGCTTTAAATCCTTTTCTTTTTTTTGACTGTTCTTTGACGAAACTCATGCACTCATTGACAAGATCAACTAGAGCCTGTCTTTTGATTGATGCTTCGGGTAAAAATGCAATATTATACCGAATGAGCACTATTTCCTACTTCACTAATCATCATGAGGTTTCTAGTTTACTGAAGATCCGTTTAAGTGGAAAATTGGTTAGCACTTTGATTATATGTGCTTGGAAGTAAGATCTTAATTTTTGTGCCGTAAGTATCAAGTAATAGGCTAACTTTTCTATGACTAGATATTTGGTGTCGGTATTTTTTAGTCTTCTACTACATAGTATACAAGAAGTTGAGTTCCTTTTTATTCCCTCATCAACACCGAACTGACCGCATGTTCTAAGACGGCCATGTATGGATCAAGATTTTCTCCTTCTATTAGACTGGATAATATTGGTGGCTTCTTAAGATGGTCGTTTAATTTTTTGAAAGCTTTCTGGCAATCTTCTCCCTATTCATATATTTTCTTCTTTTTAATTACATCAAAGAATGTGATGCATTTATCGGTAACTTTGGAGATAAATCTATTCAACGCTGCTACCCTTCCATTTAAACTCATTACATCTTTTCTTGTTTTCGGTTCTTCCATGTCTTTTATAGCTTGGATTTGATCTGGGTTGGCCTCAATTCCTTAAACGTTGATGATGTATCCTACGAACTTTCCTGATTGCACTTCGCAAGAGCACTTCTATAGATTAAGCTTTATTTGATGTTTTCGCAACACCTCAAACATTTCTTCAATGTATTCTAAATGGTTGTATTCTTACACATTCCGACCGATTTGTTCTTTGAACATCTTGTCCACCAATCTCTAGTAGGTAGCACCTAGATTCATCAACCTAAAAGGCATCACCTTGTAACGGTAAGTTCCCCAGTCTGTAATGAAGCTTATACTTTCTTCATCCGGTTTGAACATAGGAATTTGATTATAACCTGAGCAAGCATCCTTGAAAGACATAAGTTTATGCCTACTAGTTGCATCAACCAGCTGGTCTATTCTTGGCAAAGGGTAGCAATCTTTTGGGCATGCTTTGTTAACGTCAGTGTAGTCAACACAAGTCCTAAATTTTCCATTTGATTTATTTAAATAATATAGGATTGGCTAACCATCTTGGATAGAATATTCCTTGACAAACCCATTCTCAAGTAATTTCTTGACTTCTTCTTTCAAAGCAACATACCAAATTCCATTGAATTGCCACTTCTTTTGCCAAACGGGGGTTATACTTAAATCGACGTTCAAAGCATGTCACATAACTGATGGATCAACCCCAACCATATATGAATGAGTCCATGTAGATACGCCTTTACTAGCTTGAAGAAACCGAATTAACTCTTCCTTAAGGTTTCTTTCTAACTCCCTTTCGATTTTGACTATTTTTGTTGGAATAGTGAGATCTACACATATCTCCTCAAGATCCTCTATAGGTTTTATTCTTTCTGTTTTGCCTTGACAGTCTAATTCAATGGTTATCTTCCTATTTTCTACTTCTTCTTCAATCAGGTTAGCATACGCTATCTTTCTTTTTCTTTCAAAAGAGTTATACTTTTTAAGCACATGCTTAGTTGTTCTATTGGGTCTCGCTTTCGCTTTGGATTTTAGATGTAGAAATCCTTCATCCATAGGTTGAAAAATAGCAGATGAATCATAGTAAGAAGAGTGTTCCCGTTTTTATTGTTCCAAAGGAGCAAAATACATTTTGTAAGAGTTGAATAGCTCCCCTTTATAGTTCCCTAACGACTCTTTGTCGAGAACTTCACCATTAAGTATTTAGGTGAGACGAATGCGTCAACTTCATCCAGGGCTAGGCGCCTAAAGAATATGAAGGCTGACCAATGACCATAAATAGCGTCTTAAAAGTTCTACAACATGATGGCATCCCGATTTGCACCAATTGCTTTAGTTGTCCTACTGATGTTGATCCTTTACTGTTAAACCCAGAGATGGATTCAAGGCTTGGTTCCAGCTAGTCCACTAGGATTCCCATTTAGTCAAAAGAGTGTTTAAAGATCACATTGACTGCGCTTATAGTGTCCATAAGAATTTTTATAACTATATGGGGTCTAATTTAAGCATTGATCATGAGAGGGTGGTTATGAGGATGTCGAATTTCCTTTAGTTCTTGCATAGTAATAATAAGATCAGGCATCTGGGTATTGAATCGAGGGTTCTTGACCAGCGGTTCTTCTCGGATAGAAAATACTCCTTTTACTTCTCTAATGTATATGTTCCATGCATCTCTATTGCATTTGGACAAATGTGCCTCTCCATGGATCACATCAATCCTTTGAGAGGTGGACTAAGATTTAGCAGATCCTTGCCTCCAAGGATGTCCACAACATTGCTGGAGAGTTTCTGTTGACAATTTACAATGTGAGCAACCTTTTGTCCCTATTGAATGAACTCCTTTGAGTGTCCTTCATGGATTAGCTTCTGGATAATTCTTGCTAACACGCGACATTTATTTGTCTTGTGGTCTTTCGCCTTAATGTAGGCACAATACTCACCTCTCTTTTTTATTTTAGATAAGTCTTGGCTGACAAATTAACCATCTCCTTTATCATTGCATAGACATAGGACAGTGTTTTATTCAAGAAAATGGAATTAGTGTTTGGATTATCCTCCTATCTCGACCTCTTATGATTGTGGTCGAAGCCATCTTTTCCAGTCTTCCTCCTAGTTTGATTCTTTTTCCTAGCATAATATAGCTCATCTATTTGGATAAACTTATCTACTTGAAAGTGAAAGTCTTGGAGATCTTTGCATCCATGGATATAGAGTTCCTTTCAAAAATTGAGGTATGTGCGATTAGTCTTGAATGCATTGCTATCAGTTTATCTCTAGCTTTCATCCCTTTAGCTTTTAAAGCCTCTACATTGAACCTTTTGAGGTAATCACCTAACAATTCTCCCGGATTTTGTCTTATGTTGGCTAGCACCATGTAATCTGTGGTCAGGCCTTTGCAAATAAAGAACTGAGCAAAGAACTCATAAGAAAACTATTTCCAATAATAGATAGCCTTTTCACGGTACTGCCAATACCACTTAGCGGGCGCTCCTTGAGAGTGACAGGGAAGAGTCTACATCATACTACAGTAGATGCGTTATAGAGATCCATCTGACTCCCAAATACCATAAGATTATCATCAAGATCGGTAGCTCCATTATACATCAAGGATGGAATATTCACATAAGATGGAATCTTGGTAGACATAATTTCGTCGGTGAAAGGAGCCCCCTGGTGATTGTCTTTAGCCCCTTCAACGAGAGTTCCTTTTCCTTTATCATTGAATGCATCTTTCGCTACCTTCTCAACCATGTCCTTTAAATAAGCTTCTTCGTCGCGATAGTTATTCCTTTGGGTTTGTATCCTTCAATGGTTGAGCTCTTGGATTGCTCTTTGGACTTCTCATCTATTCTTCCATAGTAATTTAGCTTAGCAGGTCGATCGTCTTTCTTCTTTTATGGAGTTATGTTGAGCTTGCTTTTGCTTCTAAGTAGAGAAGCGTTTAAATCCCTCCTCAGAGAGTTCGCCTCATCTCCCGCCACATGTATGGCACTTCTAGATGACTTTTGAGTAAGCCCATTTCTAAAATCCCTTTCATTTCCAATAGTTATGGTTCCAAGCTCTTTATCCTAGCTTCATTGTTGTTGGGTTGTGCTGAAGTTAATGGTTGGCCTATTTCCATGCCTTCTAAGTTAAAAGTGGGAGCAACATTTTCCTCCAAAGTTTTCGTGTGTACTACATCCTCATTCATATGACTAAGCCATTTTGGTTTCTCATTAATTTCGAAAAGGAAAATTAAATAAGTCGGAGGTTCGAGCCCTCCTTCTAGCGCCAGAAATGTTAGACCAAGAAATGGTATAACACCCCGAATGCCGATAAAGACAAGTTAGTCCTCGACTTTAGCATGTGCATACACATAATCGAAAATTATCGATCTGTACCGCCGTTAAAAGCACCAGGTCCAACTTGTCAACACGAAGCTAAGTGTATGATAGGATTATTAATAAGGATGACAACATGTCTTCAAGAGAAAGCTTGCACCTGTTTCCGTTTATTAACTATTAGGCTCGATGTCAAAAATGGGTCTCGACATCCTCAATAGAAACTAGCATGGTGATGTCGCGTCCTCCTTTATGAATTTCTAAATAAGTTCATTTCTCGAAGATTTATGTCACATGATATGATCGGATAAAAATGTTGAAAATGTGGTAAGTTGGGGATATGATCTATTAAACATGATAATAGACCAAATGCCATTTTTATTTTCAAGTTCAAGGATCTTGTGCTTATATAATCATGCACATATAGGCTTGTTGCTGATTAGAACTCGACATGGTTGACCAAGCTGAAGCTATACTTCTGCTGTTGTTAATGGATCATCAATAATTGTTATGTCGAGTTTTGAAATTTATGACATGTTTATCTTAGTTCAAAGCTCATCGAGGTTGTGGCCATGTCGGGCTCTGAACTTTATGATGCATTGATCTTAGTTCAGAGCATGTTGAGGTTGTTCATGTCGAGTATCAAATTCGACAAGTCTACATATTTGCAAGCTCAAATTGATAATGATCAATGAAATCATAGTCAAAGTCTAAATGTTAATTCAAGCCCTTAATGTTATTGGTTGAATGTGATTACAACCAAGTACAATTTTCACCAATTTGATTTAGGGTTTTATAGAACGTGATTTTAGTACAAGAGAGAAATGAAGAATCGGCCCTTTGTTCGAAGCCCCTTGGCCCCTATTTATAGAGTATGGCGGGTGATAGGTGCTACTGGCCTTTAACCTCACTATGCTTCAATATCATTGAGCATTGATGATGGTAGCTTTATCGGCTTTGGTATTGATAGCGTTGTCGCACTTCAATGTTTATACTCTTGTTTCTCGATATTGGGCTTGTGTTATTAGTGCTCGTATTCATGCTTCCCTGATAATCCTTGAAGCCCATGAAGCATGGCTTCGATGATGTTGATGAACACCGACAACAAAAATTATCGACTTTGCTTAAATAAGTTGATGCTTTGTCACTTCGTAATCATCAACGACGCTCATGACCAATGGTTATCATTGATGTGATCTTAATAACTGGCGATATGAAGATGGAAATTATTAGTTTGTCGATAAGGCTAGGTATATCGTCGTCGATAAGAGATGGCCTGTTTTAAGGAAACTCGATGTCATCGAATAGAGAAGATTGAGTAGGAGCGGCATTTGATTAAGCTCGATGTGACATAAAAGGATGTCGACATGGTTGAGAAGTGGCAAGATCTTATGGTCTTTGACATTGACTTATCTTTGCATCTGAAGCTTCAAATCTCGACATAAACCCCTAGTCTCGGCATTGATTCCTTGGCTCATATCCTTCGAAAATTGTTGGGATAACGTATATGATCCAATATATACTAACTTCAGAAACTTATAGTGGAAAGAACAAAATATAAATATTCAAAATGACCATCTTAAAAAATATCTTTGAACACAGTCTTAGAAAAACAGTATGTAGTAAAATAAGAGTACTCGGAAATATAACCCATTCTCAGGTAATATACTAAGTACTGATAAGATAGACAATTACATGGAGAATAGATAAAAAGATAAGCAACTCCTGTGATGAGCTCGCATATCCACGTGCTGAAATCGGGCCAATCACATGTTGCCCTATCCTCCTATGGCGGGGAAAAGAAAGGAAAAGGGTGGATCAGACAAAAGTTTGGTGAATGAGTGTATGTTTAATGTACGACAATCATATGCAGTTAACATTAATTGTACACTATGTGACCTAAGCTGCTCTACAAGTGTCCGTTTATTTCTAGGGTCCTTCACTTAAGGATTCTTATTCAATACACACTTATATTAACTACTAGTGCAAGCTCCTACAAGGATTATACTACGGATCAAACATCAATAACTAACGACTGGCTACAACTATTAGCGCTACTCAACATAGGGTCATCCTACAACTTCCTTGTATGGGACTACAACTCACATCACGACTACGCATAAATATCTCACATAGGTTTCCCTACCATTTTTAAATGGGAATGAATTTCCAATAACTATGACTACACATACCCTAACTACGCTTTGAGGGTGGAACCCGCAATGCCGACTCGCGATATGTCTCATCATCTACATCCGTATCCATCTCTCAAGTATGTTATGCCTCTTATTGCACACATCGAGATCCATCAACAATGCAATATCATGTCGCATTAGTATCCATACATACCAAGGAACTCTCATTGTCCTAGGCCTATACACTTCATCAGGCAACAATCGGTGCTACGCGTCCATCGTAGAACCCATGTGAGTGTCATTTGTGGAGAATCACCATTAGTCGAATAATCGATCCCTCATTTGGTAAAGAGTATTTACCCAACCCTATAATGTCTTAACGTCATCTCATAGGGAACTAGCTTCTCTACTATTTCTAACTCTCATATACACGCACACACACACACACACATACACACACATACATACATACATATATAAACAATTAACCAATATTTAAAACCCGAGCCTCAGGCCGAGGTTCAATCTACATTTCAACATGCCTACTAATTGACCGCTAAATCCTAACGATCAACTGCTTGCGGTTGACCGGTCAGGTTAAACGGTCTACCAGTCATTGTGTAAAATTAGGGTTTTGACCATTCTGATTTATTTGTTTAATTATTGTTTAATATCAATCATTTTAAACATCAGTGAAATGGTAGTAAGCTTGTAGTTTTCAAGTTTAATAGTCTTTAATCCAACTCTCTAACCAATGTTATTTCATAGTAATTAGTTTTACCTAGGTTTAATCTCAATAATATCAAGTAATATTAAGAAATTATAAGGATTTCACTTGATTTAAAAAAAATTATTTAGGTTAATGCTTTTTTAACAGGTTTGCATCAATTTAATTTATCATCAACTATCAGATATAAAAAATTATAATTTACAAATTTTAATTACTAACATCCTAGATCAGGTGGTGTAAACTAAAATTAACTACAATTAATCAACTTGTTAAAATGTTTCCACTCACCTTAGATCCAAGCTTGCTCCTAAACTTCGCGTGGAAATCTACCTCTTTTTTCTTACTCCTTCCTAGATCTGATGTCCTCGAATCCTCTTGTTTGATTTTTATTTTCATAAGAATTTATAAGTAGAGAGGAAAAAATCTCGTAGAATTTCAGTAAAGAGATGAATTTCTTATGAATTATGGTTTTAGGTTGGCTCTGTATTCACAGGGGTTATAAATTAGTCCTAACGATTAGATTAATCTTAGAGAATATTAGGTTGCATCTAGAACATCACACAATTACTTCACGGCCAAGCAAAAATATTTCGTTCAATATCCACCGTGCGTCACTTTATAATTCCCGATATTCAACAACAACCCGTCGACTGCTAGGGGTGATCCGTCATCCACTACCTATCGACTGACGCACCCTAGGGTGCTGACCGGTGGAGTAGTATAATTATGGTAAGTTTTATGTTTAAATTTATTTCCTTTTCTAATTTTAAAACACTCATAACTTCTCCATACCAACTCCGACCTCAAACTATTATTTATGAAAATTGTTCGAAAAATAACTACGTATGCAACTGTATAAGTTTGATAGTCTAATTTGAATGTTTTGAAAATTTTATTTTCGCCCTTATTATATTTAATTTCGTTCTTTTATTAATTTTCCACTTAAATTTTTCGAGGTTTTACATTTCCCCCCTTAAAAGAATTTCGTACCCGAAATCTCAAAGAACAAGAAAAAAAATGTAACTCATACATGCAATAATCAATGAGTACAACCATATACTCATCCATCATCTACGAATAACCGTCGTCCTTAGTAAATTTCTAATGCAGTATATGTATATGCAAGCGTCAAATATACGTAAACCTATTCTAATGCAATGAGCAGGCAATCTCTTGATCTAGTTAACCTCTTGTCATGCAAATGCTCATGCTATGTATCCAAAATGTATGCAACATCCTAAGTAAATATACTTGAAATTCTACATATGCATGCAACCATTCAATCCAAATGCAGCATCTACATGCATAATACTTAACAAGATAAAACAAATAACAAGAGATGATGTGAGTGTGTGTACTATCTAAAGAATATATTTTTCTAAACGTGTAAATGAAATAATCCAAATAATACATCCACTAGCATCCATCATCCATAACATGTCTCAATGACACTTCACAACCATTCCTACCACCCAATGGTCTCTACCTAAAGGGTATACCAAGCTAAGTATGAATGCATAAGTAACCTATACTTAATATATCTAAATTAGAAATGTACCAGAAAAGAGTCCTGGGGGTAGCTCAGATCTTTTCCTTGGGATTTTATGTACTCTCTCCTGGATCGTCTCCCCATTTGGATCCTAACAAGTTCGATTTCTTTGTTGCAGAGTCGCTTTGTACCATGCTCAAGGATACAAGTGGATGCATGACAAATAAGTGACTCCCACTCTCCTCCAGCTCCTTTAGTTAACTCAGCTCGACTATGCTAGCTGAATCATGCAAGCGTTTTCGCAAGTGTGACACATGGAAAACATTATGTACTCCCATGGACATCTTAGAAAACTTCACCATATACGCCAACTTCCCTATCTTACTAGTAATCGGGAAATGACTTTAAAACCTCAGTACTAGCTTCCCCGAACTACTAAATCTCATTACGTGCCTAAGCGATAAGACTTTCACAAACATCATGTCACTCACTATGAACTCTAACTCTATACATCTCCTGACAACATAAGATTTCTGCCTATCTTACGTGGTTTTCATTCTTCTACGAATCAAATCTACTTTCTTCGATGTTTCCCTCATCTTTTCTGGCCCAAGAATAATCCTAGTTGTAGTGTCCCACCAACATGACGGTGATTTACAAAGTCTCCTATATAGCGCCTCAAAAGGTGCCATCTCAATGCTCGCTTGATAGATGTTATTACAGCTAAACTCCACCAACAACAAGTGATTCACCCAAGAGCCTCCAAAATCCATGATGCACATCCAAAGTAAGTTCTCCAATACCCGATCCACTCTCTCCATCTATCCATCCGTGGGTGATAAGCAGTTCTCAAACTCAACTTGATGTCCAAATCCTCCTGCAGACTCCTTCAGAACTCGCTAGTGGAAAGAAAATTTCGATCGCTAATGATGCTAGTGGGAACTTCATGTAATCTAATGACCTTCCTTACGTATAGGGTCACCAAAGATGCCATCATTCTTGTACTGGAAACCAATATAAAATGAGCGCATTTGGTTAGTCGATCGATTGTGACCCAATGTTGTCATTCCCTCCCATACTCCTCGGTAAACCATCGACAAAGTCCATAGAAATGTTCTCCACTTCCACCGCGAAATATCCAAAGGAAGCAACAATCCTCCCAGCTTCTTCCGCTCTACCTTTACCCTATGGGAAGTCATACATCGAACTATAAACTCCACTACATGCGTCTTCATTCCCAGCCAGTAGAAGACTCTATTCATACTATAGTACATTTTGTCTCCTCGGGAATGAATGGTCATCCTAGAACGATAAGACTCGGCTAGTAACGAGTCTATCAAATCCATGCCTAAAGGAACATATAATCTACAATCTCTCTTAACCATCCCTTCGAGTCAATGACATAATGCCTTAAACGAATTGATAGCTCTCCTCTACCAAGCTTTTCAAAAATATCTATATGCTCCTTTTCTTACTTTTGATTAGATCCAGAAGATTCCATAAGTGTGGGTTGCACATCTAGAGCTGCTAACAATCCCGGGGTAATTTATGATGATGGTGGAAATCAAATGTAGGAATGAACTCAAAATGCTTCCACTCTAGGAACAAAGGACTCAATACTACATGTTGTCTACTCAACCAGTTGTCCACCACATTGCCCTTGCCTGGAGTATATGAGATATCAAAATCATACAACACCAATAAATCCACATACATTTGCTGCCTTAAATTCAAGTCCTTCTGGGAGAATAAATACTTCAGAGACTTGTGATACGTATACAGCTCAAAGTACTCTCTTAAAAGATAATGCCCTTATGACTTGAATGCAAAGACAATGTAACGATCCAGAATTCCTGTCATTTGAAATTCGTATGTTTAATTGATTTTAAATATTAACAAGTAAAAATTTGTAAGTCGAATAAATTTTATTTCGAATATCTAGATTAATTGGATAATTAAATCGATAATTAAATATTTGAAATTACAGAAATAATTGGAATTGGGTTTAATGTGATGTAAATTGATTTGTAAAGTTATAATAAATCATATTGGAGTTAGAATGATTTTATAGAACTTTTAAAATTGAATTAAAAGTTAATTTGTGGAAATTGAATATTTTAATATTTAACGAGTAAAAATAGTCATTTTTCAAACAGTCTTGGATTTCGACGAACCAGTTTCATCGGATCCGTTATATTATATTATTGTAAGATTTCAAATTTCGTGTTAATCAGATTTACGGTTTGTCCGGGGCAAGCTAAAACGCATAGAAATTGGTTTAAGTGAATTTTAAATTTAAAATAGTCGATTTGAAAACACTATCTTTCAAATACGATCGAATTGGCTCTCGATATATATTCCATTGCATTCGAAATAAGGGTAAAACATTATAAACGCCAGGTGCACGCTTCGTTTGGAGTTCGAAAAAAATCGGGTGAATAGTGTCGTGAGAATTCTCTGTAGAAGGCCTCAAAGGTTTCATATTTTCATTAAAACCTAGCTAGGGTTTGTGGCCGCCACCTTCAGATTTAATGGTCGAAAACCTTTCTCCTTCTTCCTCAACTTTCTTCAAATCCATCAACCAATTCGTAAAACTTTCTTCTGCAAAGTTGTAGAGAGCATCAAGATCTCTCTATCCAACGGCTGTGATCGAGAATGGGGTTGTGGATCGACGTGAATATGGGTTTGAACGCGCGACAGTCGTGCGTGATTTTCAACGCGAAGACACGACCGAGTTTCACGTCGTCCTCAGGGATGGTAGGTGAGGTGATGGCCTTTCGTATGATGGTGTTTGATCGACCAGAAGATGATCGTGGAGATGGCGAAAATTCGAAGCTCAGTGGCGGCCGATGGGTAGTTGGTTCGCATTTTTCACTGGGGGAGAAGAAGCTCGTGCGTGCGACCGAGATCTGGAGGGTTTGAAATCAACGGTAGTGATTTAATCTAGGTTATAAAATAAATAAATAAAATTGTAATTGATGTATTATAATTCGTATAACGTTTGAAATGTTGTAACTTTGTCGTACGAGGTCCGTTTTGGACGAAACAACTTGCGTTGGGTTCGTATGGATGAACGCAACGCGATGAAGCTGGATAGTAGTTGATTGGAGCTAGTGAGAATTTTGGGTAAAATTAAACGCATGTTTAATTTTATTCGAAATAAAACACTGCAACTGTTATTGGAAGCAAGGTAAGAATTTCTCACTCGATCGAATTGTGTTTCGATTTAAATTTTAAATAGTTAAATTTAAATGCTTGATTGTGTGACTGAATGGTAAATTGCCATCTGTTGTATTGAAATAGACCACATACGCCGCATATTAAGCGGAGGTTATTATATTAAACACATATACCGCGATAGTTAACCTTGAAGTGGAATTGGTATTATATATGTACTTGGAGTTGATTTCCCGCATTATATAGCGGATGAGACACTATTGCACCGCATAATAGTGAATAATATTTTTTATAAACTCATGTACCGCGATATTCCGTCTTGAAACGGGATTGGTATTATGCTAACGTATGTGGATGCAGGGAAACAGGTTGAAGGGATCCAACTGGATTCCTCAAATAATTGAATTTGTTTCAATGTTGTGTGTTGATTATTTATAATCTCTGTGTGATTATCTTTGTGATTGAAATCGTTGAAGGCTAAAATTTAGCCGAATATAATTTTGGTATCGTTAGATACCCGAAAAAAATTTTGATTTTTGAAAATTATTCTGATATTGTTTCTGTTGCTTCTTTTTTCTTTCTTCTTCTACCTCTTCTTCTTTAACCCTAACAATTCGGTTTTTCGGCCTTCGATTACTCGGCAGTTGATACAGTAGACGTATTAATGTCGATTTTCGAAAGTCGAAAATCTAGCCGTTACAATGTAGTATCAGAGCATTTGGTTAAGGTGTTACTCATTAGAGATAGAGTCAGCAGTACTTTAGAATGAGTGTGAGTGTAATCATAGATATGAGCTGTATTTGTTAGTGAATATGAAATTGTTTTGTATTGTGTTGACTTATTGGTTGATTGTTTATAGATTCTGGTCGGTGTTGTCTAGCTAACTATGTCGGTTGGCGTTTCTAAACTCTTAAACAAGATAAACCGACATAGTATCATTTTAAATTAGGTAAATGAAATAATTTTACCTTGATTATATTTTATATATAAAGGAATAATTTTTCAAAATTATTAAAGTGTATATAAATTGATTGTTTGGTTGTTGAAAATGTAAGAATATATGCAAGTTAATAAAAGTTGGATGAATAAGTTAAATAAAACATATTGTAAAAGAATAATTGTATAAGCAAATGAATTATTAAGTATGGAATTATAATAAATGTGATTTACAATTGTGAAATAATCTTATATATAAGAAGTGAAACCATATGAATATATTTATAAATATGAGTTGTAAATAAAAATGAATTTGAACTATAAATTGAAAATGTTGAATCCTGTTTATTTTGGAAATTATTTTCCAAAATTAAAAGTTAAATAGTGAAATTATATAAGAAAAAGATTTATAAATGTGATTTATGAATAAAAGGAAAATTTTGAAAGAATATAAAGCACGAAATTCACTACTGTCACTGGGAAATAATAAGGGTGATGACTACAACATCATCAGTATCATTTTCGAGTTTCCGTGTGATGGATTTGCTACCATAGTAAATTGGAAATTGAAGTTTTGTTGGGATAAATAAATTTGAAATTAAAAGTCCAAGTTGTAATTGTTGAATATAAGTGAAACTAGTTTTGAACTTATAATATGAGATGATAAATTTAGCTTTGGTAAAGTTAATGAATTTTGAAGTTTAAATATATAAGTTGTATAACTTGTAAAGTGGGATAATGTAAGTGAAACCAAATGTTAAAATGGTTAAACAATTTTTGTTAAGCAATGAGATATGAATTTGAATAAGTGACGAAATTTGAATTTGGTAAAAGTAAATAGAACTTAATTTAGAATTGGAATCTGAATTGGATTTACAAAGGGAAATTTAAGTTAAGTTAAACAAATGATGTTTGAAATGGAATATACTTAAGTAATGTTGAATGAAGTTGATTTTGGTATCGAAGTAAATTGATAAAGTGAAGTGATGAATATGAACTTGAGTTATATAAACGAAATTCAACCTTATTTGTTAAATGAATTAGCAATTGAATGAACTAATGTGAATTGGTTGTAAGCAATTAAAATTTGCATCAAAACCTTATAAATGCTTATGGGAAATATTTTGATTGCATTGCTTATGAAAACTATGTGCTTTCTATTGAAAATTAGTGAAATGTAAATGAATTTCCTATATATGTCACTTACATGTTTAAATTCAGTAAGTACAGGTACCAGGGCTGTAGTTGGCTGGATTTGGTCACGCTAAAATGCTAATAAATAACTGCTTTGCTTAAAAATGCTATAAAGGTACGCCTACGCAATAAAAATAGGAAATATGAACTGTTTTTCTGTTTTTTGACCGTGTGGGTCGATGTATATATATTTATATCTATTGTGATATTGCAAAAGCTCGTCCGTACAAGGGAGACTCTGCCAAAATTTTCCATAAATTTTGGGAGTTAGAAAATTTTTGTTAACGAAAAGTCAGTTTCTAATTTGAAATGAAAATGTAGGATTTGAAAACTTAGCAAAGTTATTGTAAGAAGTTTAACTATGAATTTTGGAAAAGTTAAAATGTTTAAATGAATTTGAAATTTAGTTTGAACAAATGGTTTTGAAAAGTTAATGGATTCTGTAAATTTTTCTTACTTGGCAATTTTGAGGACGAAATTCTTTTAAGGGGAGAAGTTCATAACGACCAGAATTTCAGTCTTTTTAAATTCATATATTTAATTGATTTTAAATATTAACAAGTAAAAATTTGTAAGTCGAATAAATTTTATTTCGTATATCTAGATTAACTGGATAATTAAATCGATAATCAAATATTCGAAATTACAAAAATAATTGAAAATTGGGTTTAATGTGATTTAAATTGATTTGTAAAGTTGTATTAAATCATATTAAAGTTAGAGTGATGTTATAGAACTTTTAAAATTGAACTAAAAGTTAATTTGTGGAAATTAAATATTTTAATATTTAATTGACGAGCAAAAATAGTCATTTTCAAACAATCTCGGATTTCGACGAAACAAGTTTCATCGGATCCGTAATGTTACATTATTGTATAATTTCAAATTTCGTGTCTAACGGATTTACGGTTTGTCCGGGGCAAGCCAAAACGCGTAGAAATCGGTTTAAGTGAATTTTAAATTTAAAAAAGTCGATTTGAAAACCTATCTTTCAAATACGATCGAATTGGCTCCCGATATATATATATTCCATTGCGTTCGGAATAGGGGTAAAACATTATAAACGCCAAGCGGCACCTTCGTTTGGAGTTCGGAAAAAATTCGGGTGAATAGTGTCGCAAGAATTTTCTATAAAAGGCCTCAAAGTTTTCATATTTTCATTAAAACCTAGCAAGGGTTTGTGGCCGCCACCATCGGATATAATGGCCAAAAACCTTCCTCCTTCTACCTCAATTTTCTTCAAATCCATCAGCTAATTCATAAAACTTTCTTCTGCAAAGTTGTAGAGAGCATCAAGATCTCTCTATCCAACGGCTGTGATCGAGAATGGGGTTGTGGATCGACGTGAATATGGGTTTGAACGCGCGACAATCGTGCGTGATTTTCAACGCGAAGACACAACCGAGTTTCACGTCGTTCTCGGGGATGGTAGGCGAGGCGATGGCCTTTCGTATGATGGTGTTTGATCGACCTGAAGATGATCGTGGAGATGGTGAAAATTCGAAGCTCGGTGGCGGCCGATGGGTAGTTGGTTCGCGTTTTTCACTGGGGGAGAAGCGTGTGCGGCTGAGATCTGGAGGGTTTGGAATCAACGGTAGTGATTTAATCCAGGTTATAAAATAAATAAATAAAATTGTAATTGATATGTTATAATTCGTATAACGTTTAGAATGCTGTAACTTTGTCGTTCGAGGTCCGTTTGGGACGAAACAACTTGCGTTGGGTTTGTATGGACAAACACAACGCGATGGAGCTGGATTGGAGTTGATTGGAGCTAGTGAGAATTTTAGGTAAAAGTAAACACACGTTTAATTTTATTCGAAATAAAACATTGCAACTGTTATTGGAAGCAAGGTGAGAATTTCTCACTCAATCGAATTGTGTTTCGATTTAATTTTAAATAGTTAATTTTAAAATTGGTCGATTGTGTGACTGAATGATAAATTGCTGTCTGTTGTATTGAAATAGACCCTATACGCCACATATTAAGCGGAAGTTATTATATTAAATACATATACGCGATATTTCACCTTGAAGTGGTATTGGTATTATATATGTACTTAGAGTTGATTTCCCGCATTATATAGTGGATGAGACAATATTGCACCGCATAATAGCGGATAATATTTTTTATAAACTCATGTACCGCGATATTCCATCTTGAAACGGGATTGGTATTGTGCTAACATCTGTGGATGCAGAGAAACAGGTTGGAGGGATCCAACTGGATTCCTCAAATAATTAAATTTGTTTCAATGTTGTGTGTTGATTATTTATAATTTCTATGTGATTATCTTTGTGATTGAAATCGTTGAAGGCTAAAATTTAGCCGAACATAATTTTGGTATCGTTAGATACCGGAAAAAAAAATGATATTTGAAAATTCAGGTTGAAAGATTATATTAAATATTATAATGTTTTGAGAAATATAGTTGAAAGGTGATTTTTGGAAATATGAAGTTGATTTTCTTTATAAAATAATTTAAATGGTGATTTTTGAATTTGTTATAAAAGCTTTAATATATAAGATTTATAAAATTGGATTTTTATAAATCAAAATGATGAAATTGTAAAGGAGTTTTAAAGATGTTTTAAAATGCATTAAGTATCGAAACCATATATTTCAACATTCATTGTTGAAATAGACGTTTTCGAGAAATAAGGAAATGGTGGACTATAACACTGTTGTTATAGTAAATGATTTTCGAAAGGAAATGTTTTATATAGTATTGGGATTTATATATCTAACTTAATTTCGAATCCCTATACTAGTGATTTTGGGTTGTCGTAACAATGTTTTACGCAACACTCGTTTTTGACTCAAATAAATGTGTTTAAGAGAATGTTTTCCTTAAAGAATAAATTATATACTTAATTGTGATTTCAGTATATTAAATATTTTCCAAATGTTGAAAATAAATAGATTTGTGAATTACTTATTATTAAATAAGTATGGAAATGTTTTCCAATATGAAGTGAAATGTTTTGAGATTATATCTTTTAAAGATAAATTGAAAGTGAATATTTGAAATCGATTTGAAAATCATATATCAGTGGATATTTGGAAATTTAAATTCACCATGGAATTCATAAAGGAAAGGGAAATTTGTTTAAAAATAAACATTGATTTATTTTTGAAGTGTGGAAATAAATTTATGGATTTGGAACGTAAATTTAAAGTAAATCGGTAAGGATTTATTTAATTGGTTTAAATGAACCATTTTGAAATGAAAGTTTATTCTCCTTGGAAAGCCGAATAAAATTTCTGAATAGCTTTGAAAAATATATATATATATATATAATTCTAGAATTGGTTTTGAAAAGGATACTTTGGAGAAATTAACTTCCTAAATTGTTTTAAATCCTTTAAGTAAAGATTTATTAAGTTGATATAGAAATGATTATTTATAAGATTTAATCAATAGTTGTTTTAGAAAATAGTTATTTAAATAGTTATACTCTATCTACTAATTTTTATTTTGAGAATTAGTTTGGACTTAAGTTATATGTAATATTGCTATAATATTTTTATAACTAATATTTTAAGTAAAGTATTTAAAGAAAAAAATAGTTTTATTTCAAAGTGTTTTCTCGATATATTTTCGATAAGTGTTATAAATTATTTTAAAGTATTTGAACTCGGCAGGTTTCCAGTAAAAATGAATAAATATTTGGAAGTGTTTCCGCGTAAGGAAAGTGAATTGAAATTTGTTTTCAAAAGTTGCAAAGGGGAAAAGTGATTTGAATTTTCTTTTCAAATGGTTGAAGTGTGGGAAAATATATCTTGTAAAGATATTTTTGAAAAATAAATAATTTGGAAAATGATTTGGAATCTGGTGATGTTGTGCATATCTATTGATAGTTAAATAACCGACTATCAATATTTACCTTTAAATGGGTATTTGTTGTGATTTGCTTGAATTTGAATGCTACAGTTATTTTAAAAATAAGCGCTCGTTATTCAGTTTAGCCGGGAGAGGACCTTTGGGTCATGAATCCCATTCCGAATAGTGATACGTCGTAATGGATAGCATTTGAAGACCGGTGTTGAAGACCGGATGTTTTCAGAAACGGAAGGATTACCGTCGAATGTCTCTGCATCGGCTGATCTCCGATAAAGAGATTTTATCACCCTTTGTGATGGGAATTCCGGACGTGATTAGTGAATATCCGGATTGCCAGGGCTTTTTTTGGAAGTGCCTTCGGTTCCGTTCGATCCCGGGACGGACTTGTATGGATGTGTGTCTGACGTTACAATTTAAGATGTAAAGCTGGTTTCCATCAAATACATTTCTGTTGGTGGCGGAGAATTTATTCTCTTAGCTTAACACCCTTCTCTGAGACCTACGAGCTCATAGGTTATGTAGTTGATGATTACTAGTGATACATTCCCAATTTGGTAATGTGGCATACGAAGTGTTGCTGATCATTTGTTCATCAAAGCATAGCTTTTGTATAAAGCGTAGCTTTGTGGATGAGACTTCGTCGGACCTCCGGTAATGGTCAAAATAGGAAAGATGCGGCAAGGTTATAGCGAGTAGCGCCCCTTAGGGTACGTGCATTTCCTTCTGGATAGAAGTGGTATCATGGTATGGAGCCTAGATACTTAACTTATGTGGATGTCGCAAGACTTTGTGATTGTTGTTGGTTGAGGATCCTCGGATAAAGGTTGTTTACAGCCGGGGGATGGCATAGTCATGTCAGTAGTTACCTACTTTTGCAGAGGTAACCCGGCCTTGTGTTGGCAGAGATCCGGTTAGGTTCTTGGGGCGTCCTTCCAGAGGCGTACCCATGTGGCAATGGGAAGTTCCTTGGCCTGACCATTTATTGGAAATCCAAACTCCAATACGCACCTTGTACGGTTTTAGTTGTACAACCTGCCATTTACTTATGGTGGCGCCCCACTGTTTAGATGGTAGCTATAGTAGGCATAGGATAATGGTCGTATGTTGGCTAAGATTTATATTATACTTTTGAAAGGTGTTCCACTGTGCACTTATAATGATAATATGAAAGAAATTTTCTTGTATCAAGCATGTTTGACTATTATAAGGAGAAATCTCCTCCGATTCTGCGTTTGCATTATGTGTGTGCGGGAGTCCTTAAGGTAGTTTCATTTTCCAAAAGCATTGCGGATCTACTTTAAAATATTTCTTTATTTGTTTTTTTTAAAGATAAACTGTTTTAAGTTCTCACACCAGTCACATGACTGACCTGGAGTTTATTGTTTCCTTCCTAAACTCTGGGTGCCCATCATTTTTCACACTGGTAGCCTAGAGTCAGGTTATCAGGTCATTCTGGAATTCAGGAGTTGCTGTAAAGATATGGAGGCAAGCTGGATGGCATGGCGTATCAACTAGTATATAGTATTTCTTTTCCGCTGTTGTTGTTGTTATAAACTCCGATAATGTAATGTAATGTGATGTAATGTAATAACTGATACAGTTCTTTTGATTTAAAGATTATTCATTTATCTATTATATGTTGTTCCGCTGCGATTATGAGATTCTGATATTGTTTCTGTGGCTTCTTCTTTCTTTCTTCTCCTACCTCTTCTTCTTTAACCCTAACAATTCGGTTTTCTGGCCTTCTATTGCTCGAAAACACCATCATACGAAAGGCCAACGCCTCGCCTACCATCCCTGAGAATGACGTGAAACTCGGTCGCGTCTTCGTGTTGAAAATCGCACACGATTGTCACGCGTTCAAACCCATATTCACGTCGATCCACAGCCCCATTCTAGATCATAGCCGCTAGATAGAGAGATCTTGATGCTCACTACAACTTTGCAAAAGAAAGTTTTACGAATTGGTTGATGGATTTGAAGAAAATTGAGGAAGAAGGAGGAAGGTTTTCGGCCATTAAATCTGAAGGTGGCGGCCACAAACCCTAGCTAGGTTTTAATGAAAATGTGAAAATTTTAAGGCCTTTTATAGAAAATTCTCACGACACTATTCACCCGAATTTTTTCCGAACTCCAAACGAAGCGTGCCGCCTGGCGTTTATAATGTTTACCCCTATTCCAAACGCAAGGGAATATATATCGGGAGCCAATTCGATCGTATTTGAAAGATAAGTTTTCAAGTTGACTATTTTAAATTTAAAATTCACTTAAACAGATCTCTACGCGTTTTAGCTTGTCCCGGACAAACCGTAAATCCAATTGACACGAAATTTGACATCTTACGATAATATAACATTATGGATCCGATGAAATTAGTTTCGTCGAAATCCGAGACTGTTTGAAAAATGACTATTTTTACCCGTCAATTAAATATTAAAATATTCAATTTCCACAAATTAACTTTTAATTCAATTTTAAAAGTTCTACAACATCATTCTAACTCCAATATGATTTAATACAACTTTACAAATCAATTTAAATCACATTAAACCCAATTTCCAATTATTTTTGTAATTTCGAATATTTAATTATCGATTTAATTATCCAATTAATCTAGATATTCGAAATAAAATTTATTCGACTTACAAATTTTTACTTGTTAATATTTAAAATCAATTAAATATACGAATTTCAAATGACAGGAATTCTAGGTCGTTACAAACTTCCCCCTAAAAAGAATTTCGTTCTCAAAATTGCCAAGTAAGAAAAAGTTACAGAATCCATTAACTTTTCAAAACCATTTGTTCAAATTAAATTTCAAATTCATTTAAACATTTTAACTTTTCCAAATTCATAGTTAAACTTCTTACAATAACTTTACTAAGTTTTTAAATCCTACATTTTCAGAAATTGACTTTTCGTTAACAAAAATTTTCCAAAAATTTCAAAATTTTCTAACTAAATTTTCTAACTCCCAAAATTTACGGAAAATTTTGGCAGAGTCACCATTGTACGGAGGAGCTTTTGCAATATCACAATAGATATAAATATATATTCATCGACCCACACAGTCGGAAAACAGAAAAACAGTTCATATTTCCTATTTTTATTGCATAGGCGTACCTTTTTAGCATTTTTAACCAAAGCAGTTATTTATTAGCATTTTGGTGTGACCAAATCCAGCTAACTACAGCCCCAGTACCTGTACTTACTCAATTTAAACATTTAAGTGACATATATAGGAAATTCATTTACATTTCACTAATTTTGAATAGAAAGCACATAGTTTTCATAAGTAATGCAATCAAAATAATTCCCATAAGCATTTATAAGGTTTTGATGCAAATTTTAATTGCTTACAACCAATTCACATTAGTTCATTCAATTGCTAATTAGTTTAACAAATAAGGTTGAATTTCATTTATATAACTCAAGTTCATATTCATCACTTCACTTTATCAATTTACTTCGATACCAAATCAACTTCATTCAACATTACTTAAGTTATATTCCATTTCAAACATCATTTGTTTAACTTAACTTAAATTTCCCCTTACAAATCCAATTCAGATTCCAATTCTAAAGTAAATTCTATTTACTTTTACCAAAGTCAAATTTCGTCACTTATTCAAATTCATATCTCATTTTGCTTAACAAAAATTGTTTAACCATTTTAACATTTGTTTTCACTTACATTTTCTCGCTTTAAAGACAATGGCTGATAACTCGAAATCATAGGTATGGTAGTTTCCCTCATAGATCTTCAACTATCGACTAGCATAATGCATCACCCTTCCTTTTTGCATCATGACCACTCCTAACCTTGTACAAAAAGCATCGGTGCAAACTGTGAATGTCTCTGTACCATAAGGAAATACCAAAACAGGTGCACTTGTCAATGCTTCATTCAGTTTAATAAAAGCATCCTCACACTTTGCATCCCATGAGAAAACTTCTTGGTTATGTAGGTCAGTTGGAGTAGAGATCTTCGCAAAGTTCTTAAGGAAATATCGATAGTGTCCGGCCAAACCAAGGAAACTCCTCACTTCCATGTCATTCTTCAACATATGCCAATTCTGAACTGTAGCAAATTTACTGGGATAGACCGCCAACCCACTTTCCAAGATAACATGTCCCAAAAAGCATACTTCCTCTTGCCAAACGTGGCACCTAGAAAACTTTGCCTTTAACTTATGCTCGTGAAGTGTATTGAGCACTTCTTCTAGATGCAACTTGTGCTCCTCCTCGCTCTTCGAATAGACCAAAATGTCATTTGCAAATAACACAATGAATTGTTGAGCAACCCACTGAAAAATCGGCTAATCAGATCAACAAAGTAGGTGGGTGCATTGGTCAGTCCGAAGGGCATGATTAATCACTTTGGGTGTACGAAAAATAGTCTTCTGGATACAATCCTCAACCTCACACAACTGATGGAATCTGGTAGCCAAATCAAGCTGTGAGAACACCTTCACTCCAATAGTGGATATCAGTTCTTCCTTGTTATTTTATTCAGCTCCCTATAATTGATGCAAAGCCTAAGAGAACTATCCACCTTAATTACAAAGATAATTGGTGCTCCCCATTTTGAAATGCTCCTCTTAATGAAGTTCTTCTCCTACAGCTCGTTTACTTGCTTGTTCAACTCACGTCTCCCCTTGGGAGCCATGCGCCTTAAGGGTAAGGAAACAAGTCTAGCATTCTCTTCAACGTAAATTTGGAACTCAATCTCTCGCTAAGGTGGAGGGTCGATAACCTCGAAAAAGATATCTAGGTAATTTGTAACTACAGGCGCTAAATCTAGCTCGTCATATGATAGGTCTGATGAATATAACTAACTTAAAATAACTAATCCTTGGGAATCAAAATAAACCTCCAAGCCACATCCACTACACATTCTGAACCTAACAACCTTCCTATCGCAATCTACGATAGCCCCATACATAGTCATAATCCATATCCAGTATTAACCCAAACCCAAAAATTCTAATACAAAAGCATCGCAATCGAACTTGACCCCCAAAATGAATAATTTCAAACCCCTACATACCATAAAAAATAGGCTGATCCACCTCTAGGGTTTGACCCAACTATAATGTATGTCACTATGCTAGTGTCCAAGTGTAACTCTTCCACAAGTCTACTAGAAATGAAAGAGTGTTATGCCCTGATGTCAAATAAAGTGCAAATAGATAAACCAAATATAATTAACACACCATCAATCATGACCTTCTTCTCCTTTTCTACAACTGGTGGGGTACACGATCTAGCAATTGTGTCCAGTGCATTAGCCGGGACTACCTTGGCAGAGTCTTTTGAGGTACTGGACATTCCCACTTCATATGTCTAAACTGATTGCAATTGTAACACCTGATCTTCAAACCATCTGTCTTGCACTCCTTCAAGAAATATACCTTCTTACCATACTACTTGTAATGCATATCCAGCTTCTTAATCTTTCCCTTTGGTCAAAATCCCCTCTTGTGTTGACTCGGCTGTTGCGCTTTTCCTCCAATCTTCTTGGGTTCTTCCATTGCCTCATCCTTCAAGTCTGCGTTTAGCAAGGCCATCTCCACTAAACTTTTGTATGTAGCACCCATGGGAATATGAGCTAGAGCTAAACCTTGAAGTAGTTGGTTCAGCTCTTTAACAAACTTCAAAGCCTTTTTATGTAGGGTATTGATTAACTCCATCTCCAACCTAGCCAACTCTTTGAATTGATTGACATACTCCTTCATTGACATGTCTCCTTGCTTTAGATGAATAGATTTCTCTAATTGCACTCATTCTTTTGCTCTAGACATAAATTTTATCTAAAATCATCTCTGAAACACTCCTAACTGATCTCTCCTCCATCAGTCTCTGCTTCAACAACCTCCCACCAACTTGGGTCTCTCCCTGTAACTGCCAAGTAGCTAGCTGCCTCATCGCCTCATCTAAAAGACCCATCAACCCAAAAATCCTCTCATAATTACAAATCTAAATCCTCGAATCTACATTTGACCCAGTCTGCACATACAGCTTTCCTCCAAGGCTCGTGAAATCCTTACATAACTTAGCAAAATCGGTGGCAGGTGGGTGAGCGAAATTGCACTTGCCGCTCTCTCCGTGTCCTCTAGTGGGATTAACCTCAGCTTGTCCACCCGCTTGAAGATACTAATAGAACCAAATTGCGATATTAATGCCCAAAATACTAGTTGCGTCACCTGAGCTTGATCTCATAGGATCACTTATCATCTATTTGTGATTTTTAGGAATTTATTAGCAACTTTCCATGGATTGCATAGGCAAGGATAAGAGAGATTATGATTGTATAAAAAAATTAGATAACTTTTTGAATTTCTTTATCTATACATATACATATATACATAACGTACACATATATATACACAGACACACACTTTGAAAACCCATTTGAAAACTTTTTGGAAAACATTTTAAAAAATCACTTTTTTCAAAAACTTTTGAAATACTTTCTCTCAATACATTCTAGTGCCTAATGAATTTTCAACCTTGCTTTGATACCAAATGTGACAATTTGCATCCCTCGACACACCAATCCAAAGCCTAGGTTAAGTTTCAAACTCGTGTCATTGCTAAGAAGTATGAGCAATCGGTTTTTTATAACATTAAGAGACTAAGAATAAAAGTATATAATCTGTGACGACCGCCCATGACTCCTGCACCCAACTGGATTATAATGCGCTGAAAAGTGTGCCAGGCCGCCATGGACGATCATCAGGGTAAGGTAAAACAATAAACTCTATCGTATTACTCACAACGCAGGGATAAAATACAATAGAAAAGTATACATAGTGAAGCTTATAGAACAGAATCTTATCATATAAACTCATAGTGGTTTTATACAAACATCTGATTAGTCAATACATCAAGCCTCACTACATAACTCTCAGAGTATCAAACAAACAGCGGAACATCCAGTACATATAGTAAGAAAACAGTATGCAAAAGCCTCCAGCTCGTCTTCGTCATCAACAGCGTTGGTCACTAAGAACAGCACCTGTCACCTGCTACCTAGTCTGCCCATCCCAACATGGATGAACAGCCCAAGGTGATAAGAGTTAAACATAAAACCTTGAGTCAGACAAAAGTCTTAGTGAGTAGTAAATCAACTATCAAACATACCAAAAGAGCATAAAAGGTAAAAAGGAATAGGAACTCAACCATCCCACTCCACCTCTTTCTACAGTGATAGCCCCCAAACACACTAAGCAGAAAGAAACATAGCAAAGCAGACAATTAAAGTAAGGTAATTATCACTCGAGTCAAGGTCGATGTTTTCCAAGTACAAACCCCCAAGGCCTAAACAAAGATCAGGTAAGCACTCCGAAAACATCGCTCTTGGCCCAAGCGACGATACAACCAAAACATCCCAACGTCCATGACTCTGGCTATCACTGTTATCATTGCCTCGATTTCACCGTTAATTGAATGACCGGCCCATTATTTCATCCGTCCGCCAAGGGCTAATGGTAACCCCGGTTCTAGACATAACTTCGAACGTCGTCGTGACCCGTGCCTAGGACTATCGAATCTGCCCAGAGTACTAACACGTCATCGTGACCCGTGTCTGGAACGTCGTCGTGACCCATCCCAACGTACTCTTGCTTTGAGCATGCTAGAACCTTCAGTAACGATGAAATCTCAGCCTTCTAGTCATCCTCCTCGACGACTATTCACATACTAGCTCAAGCGCCTCTCGAGCCAACCATTATCCACAAACTCGGACCACATCACCGAATTATCAACATGCTTAGAATGATCCCGTCTGGATTAAACCAAGGCTTTCTCATATCATACTTTGCTTCATCGCATTGTAGCAAAGTCCCATCTCAACATCATGCTTTGCCTCATCACATCATAGCAAAGTCCCGTCTCAACATCATGATCAAATCTATCCATATGAGCTTTATCATCCGCTTCATATGCCACGAGCAGCTTTCCTTATTCAAGAGCCTTGCCACTTAGCTTTTGAATCATCTTCGACCAACTTGTCCATATCAAATCCATAAATCAACTAACTTCTATCAACCAATCAAATCAATCATTAATCCAAACAATCAACCATTCAAATAAGACCTAAGTAAACAATTATAACAATAATGGCAATTTCGTAAATAAAGAGTCCAAATCTAACAAGCATGAATGCTAAGTAATATCTTGATGAATGAACTAGCATAGGTTAACATATAGTAATATGGATATCAAAGCTTTATGAACAATGGATCTACATGCAAACTTAAGGAAAATGCATGAAATCACTGTCTTTATCACTCAAACAAGCCACCGATCCAATATACTCCTTTTGGGTACGTGTGAGAGATAACTACCACTCACCGAATCACTTAAACACCTCAAAAACAACAAACTCCAGATCTGGACAGCAAAGGATCTAGCTTGATTCGACAAGGTTCCGCTTCAAATGATGAAATCTCTCTTTGTTGGATGAAGATCTTCAACTTTAGCTCTTGGATCTTCGATCTTGATCTTCGATCTTTGATGGATGTAAGCACTAGATTAGAGTGGAGAAAAGAAGTGAAGAAGTGTTGTAGTCGAGCTCTAAAAATGGCAGCACTTCGTCGCTTCAAAATCCGGATCCCAAAAAGTGAACCAAAGACGTGTATTTATAGGCTGAAACCTTAGGTCGTCCGCCCCCTTAGGTCGTCCACGACCTAACTATCCCGACCTACGACTTAAGTCTCTACACGACTCAACAACCTAACGACTCAACACTTAACGATATGCGCGACCTAACGGTCCAACGACCTATCGACTTAACCAATGCGCGACTTAAAACACAAGCCGACCTAAAAACCTCACGCGACCTACGACCTAATTGGGTTAAGTACTCAAGTGGCTCAGCGACCTAACAAATCCAACGATCTAAAACACACGCGACCTAACGACTCAACCATAAGTCGCCCAACGACCTAACTACAACACAGGCTATCCACTAGGTCACCATCCTCCTTAAGTCGATCACCACTAGGTCGCTAACCCGTTAAGTCGTCCCAAACGACCTAAATTACCCACGACCTAAGTTCCACACCTATCCCCTTAGGTCGCCTAAACCTTAAGTCGCTAGTCCTTAACTCGTTAACCAGCTAACCTCCTCAGGTCGCTCCAAAACTCCACCGACCTAACTATCATACAACCTAACTTCTATAGGTCACTCCATATCACTAACTCGTTCACGACCTAAGCACCACACGATCTAAGCTATCACACGAGTTAACTTTCACACGACTTAAGCTTTGGTCGACTCAAACTCTAAACAACTTAACAACATCAACGACTTAATGTCGACAGTTCTACGATCTTTCGATTCGTAAAAATACGGGTCGTTACATTCTCTCCCCCTTAGGAATTTCGCCCCCGAAATTCCAAACTAACAAGAGCATCCAAAACTATTCTGCATGCCTACCATCCATAGCAATCAGCAAACCATGCATCCAATTTCTAGCCTAGCATGCAGAATTCTAAGACTAGAACAAGTTACAAGTTCATGAGATGCCACGACACCTTAGGGTCATACGTCGAAGAGTTCAGGATGAGCTGCCTTCATCCTCTCTTCCTCTTTCCATGTACAGTCGTTAACATCATCACTCCATTGTACCTTAAGCAACTTGACTATCTTCCTCCTAAGCTGTTTCGTGTCAGTCTCCACAACACGAAGCGGCTTACGAGGTCTCTTAACTACTAGATCAACCTCCAAATCTTCATAGCTATCAACAGAAACCACCATACTTGGGTCGTGCACATACCTCCGTAGATATGATACATGAAAAACATTGTGCACACCCGACATCCTTTCTGGTAATTCCAACTTATAAGCGAGCTTTCCAATTCGCTCGATGATCGGGAATGGTCCAACAAATCTCGGAGTCAACTTTCCTTTCTTCCCAAATCGAATAACATTCTTTAGTGGAGAAACCTTCACGAAAACCATATCGCCTACGTCGAATTCCAAATCATTATGATGCTTATCGGCATAATTTTTCTGACGGTCTTGGGCTGCCTTCATTCGTCGCCGAATGATCTCGATGCAATCCGAAGTCTGTCGAATCATTTCGGGCCCAAGTATCAGCTTTTCTCCAGTTTCCAACCAACATGTCGGAGAGTTACACGGTCTTCCATACAGTGCTTCATACGGTGTCATACCAATACTTGACTGGTAACTGTTATTATATGCAAATTCCACCAAATGAAGATGATCTTCCCATGATCCTCCGAAATCTAAAACACATGCTCTAAGGAGATCTTCCAAAACTCGGTTAACTCTCTCAGTCTGACCATCTGTTTGAGGGTGATAAGCTGTACTCAAACACAACTTGGTTCCCAAAACTTCCTGGAAGCTCTTCCAAAATCCACTAGTGAACAATGGGTCTCGATCGCTCACTATACTCTTCGGAATACCATGGAATCGAACTATCCACTTAACATACAACTCAGCCAATTTCGATGCAGTGCTAGTTGATCGAACAGGAATGAATCTTGCACTCTTAGTCAAACGATCTAGATTACCCAAATCCCTTCATTTCCTGCTCTGGTCCTAGGTAACCCATCAATAAAATCCATCGATATTTGCTCCCACTTCCATGTAGGAACTTCTAATGGCCGAAGCAATCCACTTGGCTTCTTCTGTTCGGCTTTTACCAACTGGCAATTCATACATTTGGAAATGAAATTTCCAACATCCTTCTTCATACCTTCCCAGTAATAGGTTCTCTTCATATTCCGATACATCTTATTTCCACCTGGATGAATTGTCAACTTCGAGTGATGACTTTCCATAAGAACTTCATCTCTCAATCTATCTATATCAGGAACAACCAATCGTCCTTGTTTTCGAAGCCAACCCTCTCGATCGACTTCGAATCCTTTATCCTTCTCTGGGTCTAATCCAGATTCCAAATCTCGGATAATCTTGACAAGCTTACCGTCTCGCTTTTGGCTCTTGCCAATTCTTTCCACAAGAGAAGGTCTTATCGATAAGTTTGCCAACATCTCAGGTTCCAATTCACATCTAGGCCTGAAGTCAAATCCAGCTAAATACTCGAGATTCTTCCATTCTGAAAACATGGCTCCCAATCCTGCATGTCTTCTACTTAACGCATCTGCCACTGCGTTACCTTTTCCTGGAGTATAGGCTATACCAAAATCATATGATACTAAAAACTCTAGCCATCGTTGCTGCCGGAGATTCAAATCCTTTTGGGAGAAAAGATACTTCAATGACTTATGATCTGTAAACAACTCGAACCGAACTCCCAATAGGTAATGTCTCCATATCTTCAAAGCAAAAACAATCGCCGCTAACTCCAAATCATGAGTCGGATAATTCCTTTCATGCGGCTTCAGTTGTCGACTTGCATACGCAACAACTTTATCCTTCTGCATTATCACTGCTCCAAGTCCAGTACCACATGCATCGGTGTAAACCACCATCTCATCATTTCCACTTGGAATAGTCAAAACAGGAGCACTTGTTAGTCGCTCTTTCAGGATTCCGAAAGCTTGCTCACACTTAGCTTCCCATCTAAATACTTGATTCTTTTTCGTCAATCCCGTTAACGGTGCAGCTATCTTGGAAAAGTCTTTGATAAACCGACGATAGTATCCTGCTAATCCAAGAAAACTTCTCACATCAGATGCATTCTTAGGTCTAACCCAATCCTGGATTGCTGCCACCTTGGCGGGATCAACCGCTATTCCACTTTCAGAGATAACATGGCCTAAGAACCTCACTTCGCTCTTCCAAAAGTGACACTTCGAAAACTTAGCCTTCAGCTGATGTTTCCGCAAGATTTCCAAAACAATCTGCAAATGTGTCTTGTGCTCTTCTTCAGTTCTAGAATAAATCAGAATATCATCCACGAACACAAGTACAAACTTGTTCAACTGATCCCTGAATACTCTATTCATAAGATCCACAAAATATACTGGTGCATTAGTCAATCCAAACGGCATTACCAGCCACTCAAAGAAGCCAGATGGTGTCCTAAAAGCAGTCTTTGGAACACTATCCTTTGCCACTCTCAACTGGTGAAATCCCGTTGTCAAATCCATCTGAGAAAACACCTTAGCTTCGTGAAGCTAATCAAACAAGTCATCTATTCTCGGCAATGGATACTTGTTCTTCTTAGTCACTTTATTCAGCTCACGATAATCCACACACAACCTCAACGATCCATCCGCTTTGGTTGCAAACACAACTGGTGCACCCCATTCGGACACACTACGCCGAATGAATCCTTTCTGAAAAAGGTCATCAACTTGCACCTTCAACTCTTGTTGTTCCCTAGGCACCATCCGCCTAAGAGGCATCACAACAGGTCTGGCTCCTTCAACTAGATCGATACGAAACTCGATCTCTCTATGCGGCGGTAACCCTTTGACCTCGTCAAAGACATCCTCAAATCCATTCACAATAGGCACCGATGATAGTCCATCCCGTGGAACAACCAGCGAATACATGAAGCTCATGAAGACGCCTTCTTCATGCTTACATCGTATCACAACCTTTCTCCCCTCCACATTCTCGACTGTCACCTCCAGCCTCTTACAATCAACCCTTGCCGCATACTTCCTAAGCCAGTCCATACCCAAAATAATTCCGAACCCCGCAAAGTTCAGAACAAAACAATCACAAACAAAAGAGCAATCATGACTCGATACAACTAGACCACGGCATACCATACACAAACAAGACGAACCCCCAATTGGATTAGTCACAACCAATGGTCTATCAACAATATCCGGTTTCAAACCCAACCGGCCTACAAGTTCACTACAAACAAAGAAATGCGACGCCCCAGTATCAAACAACACTCTAACTGGAACACCACAAATGGAAAGAGTACCTTGAACCACCACACTCTTTCCCTCCTCTTCAGTAGTAGGAGCTTTCAAAGATGTTGGCACAGCCCCCAAAGCATAAGCTTGCACAATCTGCTTGTCCTTCCTCGGTTCTGGACAATTCCTCTTGATATGCCCCGGTTTGTCACAGTTGTGGCACTTCACCGGCACTCTCGGATTCTTGCAATCTCTGGAGAGATGACCTTTCTACCGACAATTGTAGCAGGTCACTTCACCCTTCAGCTTCTTCTGGCCATCCTTACCCATCTGTTGTTGCTGCTTCCTCTTCTTGTTTCCACTTTGCTCCTTGGTAGCAGCAACAACAGATCCTTCTTTAGGAAACAAATTCTCATGCCTGAGAGCTTTCTCCACAAGCTTCTCAAATGGGTCATCCAAATGATCCACCAACTGCCTCCTAAGATAACTGTCCAAGCCTGTCACAAACTTCTCATTCTTTTGATAGGGAGATTCAATATATGACCGAGCATACTTAGACAAAGCTTCAAACTCAGAAACATACTCAAGAACTGGTCTTCCACCTTGCTTGAGTTCCACAAACTTCTTAAACAGAATAGATTTCTGAGCTGTAGAAATGAACTTAGCTTCAAATCTAGCTTGGAATTGCTCCCAAGTGATCTCTTCCTCTGGAGTATCAATGGTGATAGAGTTCCACCAATCAGAAGCTCTTCCCTGGAGCTGTCTTGATGCAAGCTTCCTCTTAGTTGCATCCTCAATTCCCAAATCACCAAAGATCCTTCTACAAGCATCTATCCATCTCTGGACTTCTATGGTTGATTATGTTCCCAAGAAAACCTTTCCTCCAAGAGCAGTATAGTCTTTACACAACTTAGCAAAATCCACTAGTTTTGGAGCTTGAACTTGAACCCCAACATCTACTGATGGCCCTAGAGTTGGTATCCTTCTCATGATTGAAGTCATCATGGCCTCAAATATAGTAGCATAATCAGCAACTCCCTCTGAAGCACGGCCTTCCCTAGCAGCTTGTCTCTCTCTTCGACTCATTCTTAATATCTATAAAAAGAAGAATGATTAGAACACCTTGAGAAACAACTACATAAGGAGTTCAAATCCTTCTAGGCTACTATATTATATATAGTAATTATCCATCAAAATACAATTACGTCTCTCATACGTAGTTATGTTAGCGAGCGTTGGCTAAAATCGATTAACCAAAGCTCTGATACCAAATGTGACGACCGCCCATGACTCCTGCACCCAACTGGATTATGATGCGCTGAAAAGTGTGCCAGGCCGCCATGGACGATCATCAGGGTAAGGTAAAACAATAAACTCTATCGTATTACTCACAGCGCAGGGATAAAATACAATAGAAAAGTATACATAGTGAAGCTTATAGAACAGAATCTTATCATATAAACTCATAGTGGTTTTATACAAACATCTGATTAGTCAATACATCAAGCCTCACTACATAACTCTCAGAGTATCAAACAAACAGCGGAACATCCAGTACATATAGTAAGAAAACAGTATGCAAAAGCCTCTAGCTCATCTTCGTCATCAACAGCGTTGGTCACTAAGAACAGCACCTGTCACCTGCTACCTAGTCTGCCCATCCAAACATGGATGAACAGCCCAAGGTGATAAGAGTTAAACATAAAACCTTGAGTCAGACAAAAGTCTTAGTGAGTAGTAAATCAACTATCAAACATACCAAAAGAGCATAAAGGGTAAAAAGGAATAGGAACTCAACCATCCCACTCCACCTCTTTCTACAATGATAGCCCCCAGACACACTAAGCAGAAAGAAACATAGCAAAGCAGACAATTAAAGTAAGGTAATTATCACTCGAGTCAAGGTCGATGTTTTCCAAGTATAAACCCCCAAGGCCTAAACAAAGATCAGGTAAGCACTCCGAAAACATCGCTCTTGGCCCAAGCGACGATACAACCAAAACATCCAAACATCCATGACTCTGGCTATCACTGTTATCATTGCCTCGATTTCACCGTTAATTGAATGACCGGCCCATTATTTCATCCGTCCGCCAAGGGCTAATGGTAACCCCGGTTCTAGACATAACTCCACACGTCGTCGTGACCCGTGCCTAGGACTATCGAATCTGCCCAGAGTACTAACACGTCATCGTGACCCGTGTCTGGAACGTCGTCGTGACCCGTCCCAACGTACTCTTGCTTTGATCATGCTATAACCTTCAATAACGATGAAATCTCAGCCTTCTAGTCATCCTCCTCGACGATTATTCACATACTAGCTCAAGCGCCTCTTGAGCCAACCATTATCCACAAACTCGGACCACATCACCGAATTATCAACATGCTTAGAATGATCCCGTCTGGATTAAACCAAGGCTTTCTCATATAATACTTTGCTTCATCGCATTGTATCAAAGTCCCATCTCAACATCATTCTTTGCCTCATCACATCATAGCAAAGTCCCATCTCAACATTATGATCAAATCTATCCATATGAGCTTTATCATCCGCTTCATATGCCACGAGCAGCTTTCCTTATTCAAGAGCCTTGCCACTTAGCTTTTGAATCATCTTCGACCAACTTGTCCATATCAAATCCATAAATCAACTAACTTCTATCAACCAATCAAATCAATCATTAATCCAAACAATCAAACATTCAAATAAGACCTAAGTAAACAATTATAACAATAATGGCAATTTCGTAAATAAAGAGTCCAAATCTAACAAGCATGAATTCTAAGTAATATCTTGATGAATGAACTAGCATAGGTTAACATATAGTAATATGGATATCAAAGCTTTATGAACAATGGATCTACATGCAGACTTAAGGAAAATGCATGAAATCACTGTCTTTATCACTCAAACAAGCCACCGATCCAATATACTCCTTTGGGTCCGTGTGAGAGATAACTACCACTCACCGAATCACTTAAACACCTCAAAAACAACAAACTCCAGATCTGGACAGCAAAGGATCTAGCTTGATTCGACAAGGTTCCTCTTCAAATGATGAAATCTCTCTTTGTTGGATGAAGATCTTCAACTTTAGCTCTTGGATCTTCGATCTTGATCTTCGATCTTGGATGGATGTAAGCACTAGATTAGAGTGGAGAAAAGAAGTGAAGAAGTGTTGTAGTCGAGCTCTAAAAATGGCAGCACTTCGTCGCTTCAAAATCCGGATCCCAAAAAGTGAACCAAAGACGTGTATTTATAGGCTGAAACCTTAGGTCGTCCGCCCCCTTAGGTCGTCCACGACCTAACTATCCCGACCTACAACTTAAGCCTCTACACGACTCAACAACCTAACGACTCAACACTTAACGGCATGTGCGACCTAACGGTCCAACGACCTATCGACTTAACCAATGCGCGACTTAAAACACAAGCCGACCTAAAAATCGCACGCGACCTACGACCTAACTGGGTTAAGTACTCAAGCGGCTCAGCGACCTAACAAATCCAACGACCTAAAACACACACGACCTAACGACTCAACCATAAGTCGCCCAACGACCTAACTACAACACAGGCTATCCACTAGGTCGCCATCCTCCTTAAGTCGATCACCACTAGGTCGCTGACCCGTTAAGTCGTCCCAAACGACCTAAATTACCCACGACCTAAGTTCCACACCTATCCCCTTAGGTCGCCTAAACCTTAAGTCGCTAGCCCTTAACTCGTTAACCCGCTAACCTCCTTAGGTCGCTCCAAAACTCCACCGACCTAACTATCATACAACCTAACTTCTATAGGTCGCTCCATATCACTAACTCGTTCACGACCTAAGCACCACACGACCTCTATCACACGAGTTAACTTTCACACGACTTAAGCTTTGGTCGACTCAAACTCTAAACAACTTAACAACATCAACGACTTAATGTCGACAGTTCTACGATCTTTCGATTCGTAAAAATACGGGTCGTTACATAATCTAAGATATACTACACTTTCAAAACTCACAGCGGAAGGAACAAAATATAAATATAGAAAACAAATATAATATGGAAAACAACCATCTCAGAAAATATCTCCAAACATAGTTAGTATAGTCAAATACATAATTCATAGAAATACAATCCATGGTCTGATAAAATAATAAGTACCGATAAGATGCACAATTATATTGAGAGTAAAATAAAAGGATAAGCTGTGATGAGCTTGCGTCTTCATGTACTGAAATCAGGCCAATAACTTATTGCCCTGTCCTACTATGGTGGGGGGAAGAAAGGAAAAGGGTGGGTTAGACAAAAGTCTGTTGAATGTGTACATGTTTAATAGATGGTGATCATGTCCAGTTGACTTTAACTCTACTCTATGTGACCAAATGTGCTCTGCAAGTGTCCATGTATTCATAGGGTCCTTCACTCAAGGGTTTTTATTTAATACACACCTATACTAACTACTAGTGCAAGCTACTGCAAGGATCAAACTATGGATCGAACCTCAATATCTGGCGATCGGCAACAGTTCCTAGAGCTACTCTACATAGGGTCATCCCACGACTTCCTTATATTGGACTACATCTCATATCACAACTACACATAACTATCTCATAACTATGACTACACATACCCTAGCTATGCATTCTGAGGGGAACCGCAATGTCGATTTGTTGGTGTGTCTCATCATTTGTGTAACGATCCAGAACTTTATCGCTTTATTTGAGAATATTTAATTAATTTTAAATATTTTAAAAAATTATTTTATAAGCGTAAATAAATCATTTTTATTACTTAATAATGATAGTAAACTTGTATTGAAATTTTGTTTACAAAATTAAATAGTTCGGAGAAAAACTGAAAATGTCGCCGAAATTCGTTTTTCGGATTTTTGATTTTCCAACGGATGGAAGTTGTTCTAACATTTTGACACACTTTTTTTATAAATGACACACAAATAATAAAATAACATATCCTATTTTCTAGTAAAGGAATTGATTAACTCTAATTATCATTAGAATGTTCAAAGTAATAAATTAAGTGATGTGACATTTGCTTTTTAATTAAGAAAAATGGACTTTCTATGTATAAATTTTTGTGCATTAGTACAAAGAAAAGATATGCACATTGCTTCTTTTACCTTAGCAAATGGAGGAAGCTCGGCATGGAAGATTAAATGAGTCTTTTGGTAAATGGGTATGGAAGGTCTTTTACCACTTTTTATACTTCTGTATAAGAGCACATTTGCTTCATTTTTCCATTTTACTTCACTTCTCTACTTTTTCTCTCTCTTCTTCATTCATTCTTCTTTACTCTTCCACTTAAGTTTCACGAAAGAAATCACTTCAAAAACACTTATTTCTCCTCTAAACGTTTGTACTAACCACTAAAAATATTGCAAACATCTCTATCTTCTTAAAGTTGCAAAATTTAGAGCCAAAACCTTACTTTGGCCTTGGGCAATGAGCATCTAGTGGTGGTGGATCCTTAGGCCATGTGCTTTTAAGGATGAGGGGGAGCTTTAGATATAAGGAGAAAGAGAAAAGGTGGAATCTTTGGCTTTGGGGTGATGATACGAGGACTTTGTAGCTTTTGGTTTGGTTTAAGCTTGGTTAAAGTGAGATTTCTCACTTTGAATACCACTTTAAAATAGTTTTAAAAATTAACAAATATTTGCAAAATATAAGTTATTGCTTATGTTGTTTATACTTATGCATATTGCTTATTTGGATTTGATCCCCGCTTGAAAGCAGTTGGCATAAATAACCATTGTTTTACATGGAACTAAAGCAAAAGGAAGTTGGAGTATTCTATAGCGAATAGGTCGCTATGGAAGCAATTCGAAGAATAGAAATTTTGTAGAGGGATCCTAAAAGATTCCTCACCTTGTTATTTTTACATATATTCTTGGTTATATAAATGACTGCGCATGTGGAAAGTGAATGTTGCTTAGTATACTCGACCTTCTTGTTGTTTTTTGCGACAATGAAATCCCATGCCCTCTTTTAAGTGGTTTACCACTTTATTTTCTAAAAATGCTTTGAATTAGTTTCCAAACTTGAATTTTTTCCAAACCTTTTTGGAAAAGTGGTTTAAAATATAGAATGAAACATGGTTTAAAAGCTATTTGATATACAAAACAAAGCTTGAAAAGTTACGGTCCATATAGCGATCGTTGCTATGGATGCACTTTAGAAATAAATGATTTTTGTAATGTAAAAGATGGTTATCTATTTTAGATATTTTGTAAATTATTTTCGAATGTTTTTTATAAAAGTAATTTAAGTACTTAAATAGAAAATTGAAGATTTATATATATATATATATATATATATATATATTTTAGAATTTACTTGAGTTATTTAAATAAGAGGTTTAAATGTTATAAAGGAAGCACCTTTGTTTTCAAAAGTCAGGTTTTATTTAAAAGAACATCCTTAAAGGGATGTTTTAAATACAAGTTTCAAACTTAATTTAAAGAGTTTTAAAAGTTATTTTAAAAGAGGAAGGAAACATGCATTACAATACTATTGTTGTAATAAATGTTTTGAGAAAGGAAAGAGACCATGGACCATAACATTTTCGTTATAGTAAATGGTTTCGGGAAATTGAAAAGGAAGTTTGATTTATAACACTTGGTTATTATTAAATAAGTTGTTATTTTATATAAATAAAGAATTTTGCCTTTTGAAATCAAACATTGTTTTAAATAAATAGTTTTTGAAAATGATTTTATAACAAGTACATGGAACTCTTGGATCCTATTTTCTAGACTTCGAGGTATGGAAACTTATTTCTATTTTGAAGTTAGAAGTGAATGTCGAGTCAAGGTATGAGAGGTAATAATATCTAACTTGAACGGTTTCATTTCTTACCAATAAATAATACTTGTTTGAAATCGAAGACTAGTAATAAGTTTATGGAGTTGGCTTTTAGATTGTTTTAAAAAGACTAAATTTTATGCAAGGGATTTATTTTTTGATGCCATTAAGTAACATAAAAAATGATAAGTGGTGCTAAAATATTGACAAGTTTATGGAAAGTAAGTCATCATATATTTAGCACTAAAACCTAATGGGTAGACTTTTCTCTATCTGTGAAATCTAGAATCGGAGTTCTTTTACTATGGCAAGGCCAGGTGCAACCAGTGCCTTGACTTACCTAGCTTTGATTTTGAGCGAGAGATAGAGAAGTCGAAATGTAAGAAGTGTGATAAGTATAAGGGGGTTAACTTCTATAAATAGGTCATGATTAATTAGGTATATGGAAGGTACTTCATCTTATACTTGACATTAAATTTCGAGGTATGGAAGCCTGTTTCTATCTGCGAGAATTTAAGAATATACGTCGAGGCAAGTGATAGTACTCTAACTTTTCCGACTTCATGGTTAATTGAGGGATAGTGTGGAGTTTGAAATCAAAAGTGGTGATAAGTATATGTTGTCCAATTTTCCATATATAAACTATATTTTTACACCAGATAGTGGCTTGTTCACTATCGATAACTTAACCTATTTTGACTTAGGAAATATATGAAAGATATGGGATTTCATATGGTTTGAGATCCCTTGGGAGAAATCATTCCACTAAAACGTATCTCGCTTTAAGGGTGGATATTTGAGATCTTATTGGGTCTCTTATATCATCTGCTTAATTCTGAAAGAACCGAGATTGAATCAACTGGAAAGCTATCGATTGTTGATTGGAGAAACCGAGATTTAATAAGCATGAATTATCCAAAAACCACTTCGAACCGGCATAAGCGTCTGAATTGAAGACATCTTGATGATGATGGAATCAGGAGTTCTTTGATCTGCAAGGGATACTTGCTACTAATCCTGAGGGTGATTCCAAAAAGGATGTAGTAAAAGTAGTGCATTTTGTTTGTTCATAATCTGAACAACTTATATAGATGAATGCTGGCATTGCATTATTGTTTGCAGGGCAATGTTGACATTCTAAGTGGGATTGATATATAAAAGTAAAATTTAGCCACAAGCTTCACACCCGGGGATGACTAAAATAGGGGATATGCGGTAGGGCTATGTAATTCGCTACCATTAGGTATGGTCATCATCTTTCTATATCACTACCTATGGATTTATGTATGTCATGAGCTCGCCGAAACGGTTGGAAAGCAACCGAGGTGATAACAAATCTGGTACTATCCAGGAAGAGGCAGGCTGGTCCTGTGTTGGTAGGGGGTCCATGTGTTGGTAGGGGGTCCATGTATTGGTTTTTGGTACATTTTATCTTGAGATGTACTATAGTAGGTGTTACCCTGATGCTTTGTTATTAACGGAATCCATTCTCCAAAACGTGCCTTACGGTTTTAGTTGTAGAACCTAATTCGTTGAATGTAATTATGGTTAATCATTCCTGATATGTTATATATTTAATTTCAACCTTAGACATTATTATAATATCATTAGATTTTATATTTGAAATGGTTTGTTTATCTTAAGGTAAAAAACCATCTATATGATTTGAGTTTTTAAAAAAGTTTATCGTAAGGTAAAAACCCATCCAAGGCATCCAAGTGTCACGAGATACCTTTATTTTTAAAAAGGTTTTATAAATATGACAATATATATGATTTGATTTTCGCATGTGGTTGACTAGACTGATCCGGGTGTTATTTTCTTATAATACACGGGTCAGACCCGAGTATACATTTCTATAGTTAGCTTTGGATGTTTTAGAGCTTTAGGAGACAAGCCAGATACCTCCAAGACGTACTTATATATTTTTATTTCTGCTACATTTCTTGTTTGTATTTATCAGCATTATGAGTGCAGGTTGTTATGACTGTCCAGGCAAATGATAATTTAGATACTGATTGTTGTATGTATATTAAAATTTTCTTTTTGTAAAAGGTCTTTTGAAAATTACATATTACTCATCATGACGTGAGATTATGTTTTTGTCCTTTTTTTCTTTTACCCCAACAATATGTCTTTTTGACCCTTGGATGCTCGGCACACGAATACCGTGGATGTATTAGTGTCGATTTTTGAGGGTCGAAAATGTAACGGTCTCGGATTTTAACTAAGTTTAATTTGATAATTAATTTAATTTTTGAATAAAAATTTATAAATAATGTAAAGATATTTGAATTTAATCTTATGAAATGGATCTGAAAAATTGTGTAAATATAATGAATGAATGCAAATGTAAAAATAACACAAAAGAAAAAATGAAAAAAAAATGAATACAAGACAATAAATATTTAGATTAGAAATTTATATTTACGTTAAAAGTAGAAATGAAAATATATAAGATAAATTATAAAATATAAAGTAAATACATTAGACAAATTCTAATATCATGTTAACTATAGGATTTTATTTATATTACAAAGCAACAAGACTAAAGACAAGAAATAAAAATACATTCAAATATGTATAGTGTGAAACATGACAATATATATATATATATATATATGTATATATATATATGTGTATGTATATATATGTGTGTGTGTGTGTGTGCGCGTATGGATGTCTTGCAAAGGAAGACAGTGGTATGAATGAAACTTGCAAAAAGAAGAAAATGACAACAACAATTAATGACAATATCTGTAGCACACAAATATATATCTCTCAGCCCCCAAAAAAAGAAGAAAATATCGGCCTAGTCAACAAGAGTAAACAAAAGTCTCTGATGATTGTACAAAATAAATACAATCACCTGTTGTACAAAACTATATTATCCTGTAAGCTTTCTTTTATATATCAGCCTTCCTCATTTCAGTTCGTCCATCAAAACTAAGCAAAACTGAAGTAATATCATCTCATAACTTAAAAACCAATTCAACATAAAGAACAATACAATCAAGACAAACCAGATATCAAGAGGGAAGTTTCATCAAGCAAAGTTTAAGCCTGTTTCAACATAAATGAAGCTCTGTTGATTTTTTCCTGGAATCTAAGGTGAGTAACATTCACTTTTTAAAACTTAAGAATCAGGATGAGTTGCATATAAATCTCTGGAAGATGTGTATGTTAGAAATCCGTTTCTGTGTATATATGTGGATGTGTAAACGTATGCATACCTGATATCTCTGTTCTTGTTTACTTTTAGACCCAGATGTGCAAACAAATTCTTTTCTCTTAATCTAAAAACTATTAGAACTTAAAATACAAACAAAGATTGTTTGTTTGTTTATGAATTAAGTTTTACAAATTTATTTAAGTTAAAGCAACTTGTAAATATATCCGGAAATTAAAACATCTGAGCAAATCTTTAAACAAGTCAAAATTCAAACTTCTCATTTCATGGATTCAAGTATGTAAATTGAATTCGTACACTAAAACATGATTTTTAAAGCTTGAGTCATAATTTTTAGATGGAGATTGAAAGAGAAGTTTGGGTTTAAATAGATTTCGTTGTTCTGGCGATATCCGATGATCCATTGGCTCGTGATGGTCGGGATCATTGCTGGTGATGGGGGGACGAACGACAGATCGGGGAAAAATACTGTGGTGGTGAGCAGTTGAACGTGGAAGCGGCGGTGACAAGTTCTAGTTCGTAAACCTAGTTTTGACGTGGGTTTGTATTTCGATTCGTTCGTCACCTATGATGGATCGAGTGATGCGTGTTTTTGGAAGGTGGCTGAGGAGGCATTGTCGAAGTGATGACCGGAGTTTCTAGGTCTGATGGTGTTTTCGGTTCATGTTTTCCAGGTTCCAATCTTGAGCTTGAATTCGATTTCGACGTGATGGTAGAGTTCTGGCGATCTGAGATTGATTCATGGATGGACTTCGACTTGCTCCACGACGAGGCGATGTCTGGAGGTGAGCGACGGTGCCATGCAAGTGCACCGTGCACAAGTTTCTGGTAATTTGGAAATTTGGGTAGTTTGGGACGAAGCAGGGTTGAACTCGAGTTTGACTCGAGTAATTCGAGTAGTTTACTCGAAGAGGTTTAGCGCTTGACTCGAAGCCAATGTAGCCTGGCTCGGGTAGCATGTTGTACAGGTTTAAAACCTGTTTGTTTGGAATTTAGAAATTTTAATTTTAATTTATAAAACAAAGTTAAAATAAGTTTTTAAAGAGTAATTTGAACTCAAGTTTGTTTGAACTTAGTTTGGAAATATATAAAGTTTTTAAATTAAATTGTTTAATAACTTAAAAAGTTTTAAGCAATTAAGTGGATTTAAAAGATTTGAATTTAAAATGGATTTTGAAATTGTAAATGAAGAATTTAAACAAAGTTAAATTAAATTTGAAACCTGGATCTTAAATCTAAATTCGAATCCTGGATTTTGAAATGAAATTAAGTTTTATATAATTTAAATGTTTAAATTTAGTTTTTAACTTTATATGAGATAAATTGGTATTTCGTTTATATTTTGACATTAAAATGAAATTTAAGCAGTAAATTTGAAAGAAATATTTTCTAACGTATTTGTGAGCGCTAAATAAAATCATTTATAAGAATGAGTTTATCTTAAAGTTGATTCATGATTAAGGATTAACTATTTAAGAAATTAATTACGAATTAATAATTGATCAATTAAGTAATTAGGGATAATTACTTATTATGATTAATTAAGGATAATAAATCAAATGGTAATTAATTAAGGATTAATTAATAAATGTGATTAATTAAGATTAATTAAATAATTAAAGGTTAATTCAATAAATAAAGGTTAATTGATTCATTAATTAAGGATGATGAGTTAATAGTTAAAGGTTACTAATAAATGATTAAAGGGAAATTTATTTCAAATGATTTGTAATTAACTTATGTTAATTAACCAGGATTAATGATTTATTCATAAGTAATGCATCTGATTTAAATTAATCAGTTGATTAATAAATTTTACTTGTGAATGTTTGGATTTTATTGAATAGGTGAATTGTTTGATATTCCCGATGTCTGATGCTTTGTGATATGAATTATTCTGATCTGTGCTGTGAACTGTGATGTAGTTAATTGTCTGTGATTTAATTTATTAACCCGTGATCTATGTGTGAAAGATAAGCGTTATAGTTTATACCGTTTATCAACTATATTTATGTGTTTTGATCTGGGATGATGTTGTTGTTGCACTATTGTGTGTGAAACCCTTGGACCACACCATACACACACAAATATGGATTTCACGAGGAAATCGATTAAGTCACAGATTTTTGAAATGATTTTTTTAAAATAGAAAATTTGAATTCAAATGGTTTTGGAAATGGATTTGGGTTAAATATAAAAATCTTTTGAAAAGGGATTTCAAAGATAAAAAGTTGTTTCGAATAACTTAATAAAGTTTTAAATTTAAATAATTCGGTTTGGACTTAAATTCAAAATTTGAAATTGAATCCTACGCTTAGAAATTATGACGTGAAAAAGTTATACAAGTGATAAATATGTTTATATATGGGTTTTAAATATTTTAGAATTATTGTTTTGAGAACTTGAAGTTAACCTAAGTTTTATACTTAAGGGGCTTTAACTTGTAAAAATATAATTGGATTTTTCCGAAACGAAAACTATTTGTTTTCAAATAATAATAGCTTTTATATAAAGAAAGGATTTCCAATTTGTGTTGAAAAGTTTTGAGTTTGAAATGAAATTGTGAATTGTTTTGAAAGCTATGAATGAACCTTTGGGAAAGATTATTAAACCTTGTTTTGAAATCGAAGAGGAGTTTAAAAGGTGCATCTATTATATAAAAGATTTGAATTGGAAAAGGGTTTGAAAGCTATTAAACCTTTGATTTAAAAATTGATTGAGTTTATCCAAATTGAAATGGAAATTGTTTTGAAAAAATGTGAATGAATCTTTGTGAAATCTGGGTGAAATTTGTGAAGTGAATCTTTTTGTTTAAAGATTTTAAAATGGTAATTTGTTTAAACCATTTGAAAAGAAAGTTCGGGTTTTAAGGGGTGACTTAACTAAAATCCCAATATCCATATGTTTTTAATATTGCGCTCATTATTCGGTTTAGCCGGGAGAGGACCTTGTTTCATATAACCCATTCCGAATAATGATACGACGATATGGATAGCATTTGAAGACCGGTGGTGAAGACCGGATATTTCCGGAAACGAAAGGATAACTCGTCGATTGTCTTTGCACCGGCTGATCCCCGGTATAGAGATCTCCATATGTGATGGGAAGTCCGGACGTGATTAGGAATTATCCAGATTTGCAAGGGCTTCTTTGGAAGTGCCTTCGGTTCTATTTGATCCCGGAATAGACTTGTATGGATGTATGTCTGACATTACACTTCGAGATTTAAAGCTGGTTTCTATCAAATACATTTCTGTTGGTGGCGAAGATTATTCTCTTAGCTTAACACCCTTCTCTGAGACGTACGAGCTCATAGGCTATGTAGTTGATGGTTACTAATGATACATTCCCAATTTGGTAATGTGGCATGCTAAGTGCTGCTGTATGTTGATGATCATTTGTTGATCATTTGTGATCGAAGCATTTCTTTGTGAAAAAGCGTAGCTTTGTGAAAAAGCATAGCATTGTGGACGTGACTTCGTCGAGCCTCACAACCCGGTAATGGTCGAAACAGGAATCATGGCAGCAAGGTTATTTGGGGGTAGCTCCCCCTGAGGGTATGACCATTTCCTTCTGGATAAAAAGTGATATCATGGTATGGAGCCCAGATATTTACTTATGTTGATTTTGAAAGTGGTATCATGGTATGGAGCCCAGATACTTTACTGTGTGGTTGTTGGATTGAGGGCCCTCGGATAAAGGTCGATTACCACCGGGGGATGGCATACTCGTGTCGGTTGTTACCTAGTTACAGAGGTAACCCAGCTAAGGATGGCAATGGGGCGGGTTGGGGCGGGTTATTTATGCCCCACACCCGCCCCGAGTTTTCTAAACCCTGCCCCGGACCCGCCCCATAGACCCGGTGCGGGTCTGAACTTTCGTCCCATACCTGAAACCTATGCGGGTCAGGGTAGACCCGCCCCGCCCAAGACCCGGTGATACTTTGCATATTTATTCAAAATTATGTGTTAATATAAATATATTTATTCATTATATTTATAGAAGGGGTTGTCATTAAATGATACAATAAATATAGATATCAATGTGTTTACAATGATAAAGTTAGATTATAAAAATAAGGCGCATGATAACGATTTAGGAAAAACCTGTATATGTTATTATATAATTACTAGTGCTACAACTTAATACCATAAAATAATATAACTTATTGAATGGAACATTAGATTATTCATGTTATAACCACTTATGTGTAAAAGGATTAATATATCATCTTTGTAGCAATAAAGCGTTCTCATGCGACCGTCGTAGTGCGGGTCGTGTTGGGGCAGCTCGGCCAAGCCCCAACCCGACCCTAGACGCGGAGCTTTTTTGAGCAGGTCTGGGTCTACCCGCCCCGATGACCCAATGGGGTAGCTCTAGATAGGTAAAAACAGGGGCGGGTCTACCGGGTTTAGACCCAACACCCGCCCCATTGCCATCCCTAAACCCGCCTCGTGTAGCAGAGATCCGGTTAGGTTCTCAGGGGCGTCCCTCCAGAGGCATTCTATTTTATGTGGAAAGTTCCTTTGCCTGACCATTTGTTGGAAATCCAAACAAAACAATACGAGCCCTGTATGGTTTTAGTTATATAACCTACCATGGAATGTGGCGGTAACCTGCTATTGAACATGGTAGCTATAATAGGCATAAGTGTGAAATGCCTATGCTGGCTAAGATTAATATTATACTTTCGAAAGGTTTTCTGCACTATGCACTAATAATAATATCAAAAAGCATTGCGTAGTAAGCATTTTTGACTATCATAAGGAGAAATCTCCTCCAAGTCTACGTTTGCATTGTGTGTGTGGTGGGAGGCCTTATGGTAGTTTCATTTTCGAAAAAGCATTACGGATTTCAAATTTCAAATTCTTTTGTTGTTTATTTTAAAGATAAACTGTTTTTGTTACCCATACCAGTCTCATGACTGACCTGGAGTTCATTATTCCCTTCCTAAACTCTGGGTGCCCACAATTTTCCCACACGGGCAGTCTAGAGTTGGATTTTTCTGATAGTCAGGTTTAGTAGATTATATGGAGCTAGTTCAGTCCTTGCACGACTGACCTTTCTTAGCTTTGCGCATCGTTATTGGGGGTTCGAGCTATTTTTAGATTGATGCCTTTACAATGGAGATTACCGATACCGGAGTTCTCTCTTGAAGACCATCTTGGAGATATTGTTCCGCTGCTATTCTCTTGTATCATATCTCTGATGTATATTGATATCTGTTGTATCATTTTCTTCCGCTGTGTTGTTATACTTAATGTGTTATAAGCTCCGGCGGGCCAGAATCGGCGTTTGAATTTGTGGCATTTGAATATAGGTGACGTATTCGGTGTCGATTTTCGAAGGCCGAGTCAGGATCGCTACAGAAAAGGTAAGTGGTTACAGTGGTACCAGAGCCAACGGTTAAGCGGGTACCTTGGCCTTGGTGGGGTAAATTCATTAAAGATAGGGTAAGTTACACCCTAGAATGAGTTTGAGTGTATTATATATGAGAGCGTGTATTGGTTAATGCTATAAAAAAATGTTTTACATTGTATTGAAATTGTTAAATAAAATAATTTTACCTAGGATTATATTTTATACATAAAAAGATATTTTCAAAAATTGATATAGTTATTTTTGTTATGACTGTTTGCTAGGAAATGATGATATTTACTTGTCATCATTTGTTGACTTATTATTTATGATTGGCTAATTTATGACCATTTGTTGTTTGGTTAAATTAAATATGAATAGCTTGTAAATTCTATTTCACGATTTGACTATAAGGCATATGTAAATAATGTAGGTTTAACAAGTTTACATTGTTAAATGAGTTACTATAATAAAGGAAATTATTGTATAAAGATAATTTTATATAAATTAGGTTTATAAGATGGATCTTTTAAAATAAAGTGGATCTTTGAGAATTTAAATCTTGGTTCCTTTGAAAAAGTTTTCAAATAATATTTGGAAAAGTAATGATATTATTACTTGAAAATATTTGTATGTATAAATATTTAGGGCTGTCAACGGATGCAAACGGATGCGGATATGGTTGTATCCACATCCGCATCCGAAAATTTAAATCCGCATCCGAATCAGATATCCGAGGCTATCAGAGAATTAACATACGCATTCGCATCGGCGGATTTTTTGGATATTCGAAAATATCTACATCCGAAAATAAAAAGCGGATATTTTCGGATGTTCGAAAATATCCGAAATATCTGCATCCGAAATTGAATATCTACATCTGAAATAAACAAGTTCGTACGATATTACAACAATTTAAATAAACAAAAATAAACTAAAATAATAGATAATATTTGTTTTCAGTTCTCATATGTTTTCATCTTAGCCATCTCATATAAAATAACTAATAATTTAAACAAAATACAAAGTATAGCACACTAGAAAATAAAATATCAGCTAATAAACCAAATAACATACCAATTCCTCTAACATAAATTTAGATTGATATTGTTACTTGCTTAGTTAGGGTTTATTTTCTTTCGTGAGCAATTTGGGCTTGGGCCAATTCATTTCTAAATATAATTTAACTATAACTTAGGGTCATCTTAAAATAATAAATCAATAATAATAAATTTATTATTATAAATAATTTCGGATCGGATGGATGTTTTTCGAATATGGATATGCCCAAATCCACATAAGCATACGATTTTCTTTTTAGATATTGGATATTCACATCCTCTTTTCGGATATCAGATAATATCCTTTTTTCGAATACGGATCCGGATGGATTTCAGATTTTTCGGGTATCCATTGACATGCCTTTAAATATTCAAAGAAAATTTTGAAGTAAGGTGCATTCTCTTTGGATAGTTCAAGAAAACTTCTCGATTAGTTTTGTTGTAATCTAAATAATCTTCTAAGTGATGATTGGATGTTTGCTCAAGTGAACTTTGTAGTGCACTTAGTAAATTATTCCCTTTGTCACTGTACAATCGAAATGAATTCGAATCTGAACGAACCCAAAGAAAATAGTAGTAAATATTTTGTTAAAACTATTTACATGGAAATATACAAAGTATATCAAAATGGGATTTGAAAGAGGAGCTATTTTTATGTTAACTAGTTCGAGTTGCTCGAAAATGATTAAAAATGGGCAAGAAATGTGTTCGGATGGTAAGCATTTCTCTTAAATATTACTATTCTTGGTAAGGGGATGTATGAACTATTTGGTAGAACCCAGTTCCTTGGTATCATTTTGGTATTACTCGGTCTATATATATATATATATATATATATATATATATATATATATATTCTACGGATTACAATTTATTATATCATTTCAAATAGGTTTTGAAATAAAAACTGGGTATATAGTTCTTAAGATTCTTTAAAGAAAATGGATTCAAAATGAAAAAGTATTTTGATAAAAGAATGTGTTGATAAATGAATTTCTTAATATGGGTTTATTCACTCTTGGTAGAGAAAAAATAATTTAACACAAGTTTTTAAATGGGTTTAAATTTAATAAGAAAGTTGAATAAACATTTTTTTTATTGAAACCGTGTCTTTGGTTTTAACATCTAGGTTGTGAAAACTATTTGACGTTACTGGACCGATAAATAAACATCTTTACTGTAAAGACCCAAAATTTTCGATCCCGAAAATTCCAGGTAGTTAGAAAAGAAGAAAGAGATAGAAGAAGAAGAACAGAAACACCAACATCTCACAATCCCAGCGGATAAAATATAATAATAAATAATGACAATTTACAAAAGAGTACTATATCTGTCGATTACATTTTAGTACATCATAGTTACGCATACATATACAGACACTGAATATATACAACTATCATGTCACAGATATACAACAATATATACAGCGGAAACACTCCATACGTTCTTGCCATCAGCTCGACTCCTGAGCTCCAGAACGTCCTTACCTAAAAATTTGTAATACTCGGTCTGGCCCGAGCATTACATCAAGTAACACCCGGGTCAGGCTGGAAACCAGCGTGAGTAAACCCAACTAACATGGAATACAATAGCATAAAACTACATAAAACCCGGGGTAACTCGTACCTATTTACAAATTCACAATTTGTTATAGACGTTAATTATCTCACACCTCAATTTCTAAGTACCAAAACTTGGATTAAATGGTCCAATCCACTTAAACCATTTCATTCCAGTATTTCACATATTAATCTATAGAGAATCGAAGTGGTTTCGGGTATTAACTAATAGCCGACTCCGGTCTCTTCGAAACCAAGGTCATCTTAACTCGAATTATTCAAGAGAATACAATTTTACTTTTAAACACTGGATGTCACCTTACACAACATTTCATCATAGATAACCACCTTATCACTGTTCAACCCAACATATCATATTACAGAAACATTTCTTATCACATAGCAACATGATCATATACCATGGATAACAATTAATCCAAGGCATCCAAATATCATTCAAACATCCATAAGCAAGATAAATTAGCCACACCATCTCTAATTAATTTAATTATCTACCAATGAATCTTAATTTACTTATAAATTTTGCTTATTTAACATTAATTAATTAATCAATCATCTCTTAATTATTCATCTTGATTAATCATCCTTTATTAATCATTCTTTAATCACATTAAGTAATCCTTTAATTAATTACACTGAGTAATTAATACTTAATTACTTCCACTAAGTAATTATTCTTTAGTTACTCTCCATCAAGTAATTTCCCATTAATTAATTATATCCAGTAATTATCTATTAATTTCTTCACTATGTAATTATACTTCATTAATTACATTAAGTAATTATATTTAACCTATCATCAGGTAATTCTCTCTAATTAATTATACTTAATTAATTAACTAAAATTGACCACATTAACTCAATCAGTTACACTTAATAATTAATTACTTAACTACTTCATTAAGTAACTACCCTTAACAATCCTCTTACATTAAGTAATTAACCTCTTAATTTCTTATTACTTAATTATTCCTTGATTAATTAACCTTGACTAATCAATCCTCAATTAAGTAATCAATTACACTTAATTAATTACACAATTTAATTATACCATAATCACTTACATTGATTAATTATCTTTTATTTATTACACTCATTAATTCTTGATTACTTTACTTAAGTAATTTACCTTTAATTACTTTTATCAAGTAATTATCTCATTGGTTAATAATCCTCATTTAATTAACCTTTAATTATTAATTGATTATCCTAAAATGATTAATTGAACGGATTTTAAACCTAAACAAGTTAATCCTTCAATTACTCAATCCTTAATTAGTTCCATTAAGCAACGCCCTTTTATTACTTTAATCATTTTTACATCCGCTTACTTAATCATTAACTAATTACAAACCATTAATTTTCCTTTTGGATAAACCATTTATCTTTTAATACATAATTATCATTTAGAAACTTATTAAATAAATCTCGGAATTAAGTTGTTCATTTATCTAGAGATTAACTTAAAAACTTTAAGTTTGATTAATAATTAAAAACACTATTCCTATTAAAATTAACTACCTAACACTATTTAAATTTAGCCTAAATAAATTTAGGCCTTAAATAGAAATAAAAACATATAATTAAGTGCTAAATTTAATGAAGCTAAATAGATATCTTAGTTAAATAGACATAATCTAGGCCTTGAAATATGGTTAGAAACTTCTTATAAACTATATTGTTATGGAAATCTCAGGCCCAACGTCCGTTCTAAGTCCAACGAGATTTACTTCCCCAATTAAAACTTAATTTCCATGGCCAAGACGAAAGAAAAATCCCGGCCCATCCCTTTTTTAACCAAAACTAAAGCCTGAACAAGAACATAGGCTTTTCTATGCTTATCTACAGGCATATACAGGCATACAACTACCTTCCATATTTATGCACACTTCATACATGAAACCATTGTTCATCAGGTTATTACACATCCATCACTCAAACAATAAATATACGAGAATAGGTTCAAGCTATTTTAAAAGGAACAGATTTACCCACAGTTCAAATGTCTGGACAGAAAGCTATAAACTGGAATTTGTTCTCTGAATATGAACTGAATTTGTTTTTTTAAACTGAAATGAACTGTTGTTTGATTCGAACTTGCTTCTTGATTTAAATAAAGGAACTTTGCTTTATTGATTAGAGAACAGAAAAAAATTTGAAGAGAAGAAGCATTAAGTTTATATAGGTTTGTTTGTGATTTATTAAAATAAAAGAAAAATAAAATGCCACTTGTATTAAATTTCACCATTTGTCATCTTATTTTATCTATTACTTAACACATGTCATATTATGCCCTTACAGATTTACATTTGTAATTTTTTAAGTAATTCTACTTATTTTTAAATGTTAATAAAAACTTTTTAACTTAATTTATTAATTTACAAATACTTATTTACATATATATATATATATATATACACACATACATATATAACTTTATAGAAATAAAACCAATTATATATAAATACAAGCTTATACATATAATTTAAAACCCAAAATACTTTAAAATATTTATCTTTTGAATTTCAGTTTTAAATTCAAATTAGATTTAAAAATCCAAATTAAAGTCAAATAACAACACATTCAATTTGAAATAACAATTCTATTTTTATTAAAATCTATTTATATCTATATATAAAAACAAAACATTATTAATATTATTTGAAAATAACAAATTGCCAATTTATACAAAAATTATAAAAGAAAATTATCAAATCAATTTAATCCAAATTGTTATTTATCCAGATGTAAAAATTCAGTTTCTATTATTTATATTCATATTTCCTTTATTATCAAAATTCTTATATGTTCAACCTATAAACCAGATAATTATCCGACTATCAGATGCTCAAAAATCCGGGTTATCACATTCCTCCCCCCTTAGAATCTTTTCATCCCGAAAAGGAACAAAACCAAAATTTAAAAATCAGATAAATTATCCTTTGGTCATTTTTAAAACTCTTTAAAATATATATAATATTATCATAATAGTTTTATTATACTTTTATAACTCGATGTTTCCACAAGTCCGTCCTCGTTCTCACAGAAATTCGGTCATACGTTGATCAGGCGTAAGACTGAAAATCTATAAGTACTCGGTAAACTCGTTTTCAAAACCTAGTGAAAATACTTGGAAAATAATTTTACTGAAAGTATAGAAAATCTTTTTGAAAATAGAGGAAATATTTTTGGTAAGAATGCTCTGGAAATCATCACCCTCATCCATGGTCGCAGTTACATCCCGGGTAACGTTGCCATCGCAGTAAAAGTCCATGCAACTGTAGGCACTCCGCGCCCCTCGATTATGCCATGGAACCCACAACAGATCGTAGTTACATTCCAGGTTTACGTTGCCATCGCAGCAAAAGTCCATGTAACTGTTGGCTCTCAGTGGCACACACGATTTTCGCTGTCAAAATGAAACTTCTCCACTCCTACATAGGTCGCAGTCTACCGTTATAAAATCGAACGTAGACTATTGGCTCTCAGCGGCACACACGACTTTCGCTATGTTAATATTGGTCGCAGTCTACCGATATAAAATCAAACGCAGGCTGTTGGCTCTCAGCGACACACACGACTTTCGCTGTGTTACCATTGGTCGCAGTCTACCGATATAAAATCAAACGCAGACTGTTGGCTCTCAACGGCACACACGACTTTCGCTATGGTATACTCTACTCATAATCCTCAGAAACTAGTTTTTTCCGGACTCTTCACAGGATCAACTTTAGAACCCCCCCGGGGCCTCAAGGCAGCACCACCCGGTGGCACTCCTGAGAAGTTCATTTCAAAGGAGCGCCTTTTGTCCCAGAGCCATCATCAAAACACTTTACACTATACATGTATAGTATCTTTCAAATCATACACCTTGTATGATCTCATACAAAGCTCCTTTACACAAAATCGATTATCCCAAAATCGATAATTCTCAAACTAGGCTTTCCAAATTTCAATATTGATTTTACCCAAAAGTCAAAAGCCTTTCCAAAACCAAAGGTTCCCAAAACCCTTTTCTCAAAATCCTCATAAGATCCTTTATATATATATAAATATAATTTTTAAAACTTTGGATCATTTCAATCTTGTATAAAATTCCTTTTATACTTTAAACACTTTTCAAAAATCCTTTTTCTTCCAGCAATAAATTCAACAAGGGAAGATTTATCTTATATAACAAAGGTATATAACTTTGTTTATTTAAAATCAAATATTCAAATTTTATTACTCTTTCCAATATCAATTTCATTCAAAACTGTACGATGTACACTTATCATCTGTACGCCATACCAATCCGATCGCTCACTTGATCACACAATTTCACTTTCGAACTAGTATCGTCCACCCTACTTCCAAGTGCGGACACAGATCTGGTTTCTTGATCAGAAACCGTCATTCTCCTTGCATAGCCATAACTATGATAGAATATCCAGAACCAATCAACAATCCATATCCCGGCTCGCCGTCGAAAATCGAGTGAAAAATCCCAACTCGGATCGATAAACTATCTCGAAATTCTATGCTCGAATCTGGATCAAATCACTATGTGAGTAGAATAATATACGTACATCTTACGTTTTTAACTTCATTGATTATTAGCCAAATCAATTTCTCTTTCTATTCATATTTCCTTTAATTCCCATTCACTTATTTACAATTGCCTTAATTCTCATTTGGATTATATCTTCAATTCTTATCTCAGTTGGGTATTTAACCAATAACAGTTTGAACTCCGACCAGTTTATATTTAGAAAAATATCTTGAAATTTTTAAAAATAGATAAGTGGTTTAAAAATAATTAGTAGTTTGCAAAATAGCTGTAAAATAGTCAACTAATTATAAAATAGTTGGAAAATAGTTAAATAATTATAGAAATTTTAGATAATTAAAAAATAGTTGTAAAATAGTAATTAATTTGTGAAATAGTTGAAAAATAGTAATTAGTTTATAAAACATTTGAAAAATTGTTAAATAGTTCCAAAAATAATTGTAAAACCAATATAATCTAATTTGGCTTTGAAAAAGAAAGGCTGTATATAATAAATAGCTTGGAAAAATAAGTTTATATTAAATCAATTTATATTGAAAATAGTCCGGAGTCAAAACTGTTCACTTCCCCATCCATTCAATTTAAATTTCCATTTCCATTTTAATTGACTCAATTCCAATTTGAATAATCTTCAATTTCCATTGAAATTGATTTAAACCCAATTCAAGTTGGATCAATCCTGATTTTTTTCCCAATTTAAATCAATTCCAATTGATTTTAAACCTGTTCACTTTAATTACAATTCCTAAATTATTCAAATTAATTTAGACGAATTTCAAAACGAATTTACTTCAATTTCAACTCATTTCAATTTCTATGAATTAGTCTTAATTCCGATCTGAATTTGAACTTATTAAATCTTCGATTTTATTTCAAATTAATCCAATTCGAATTTTCCATTTGAATTTTTATACTTATCTATCTTAAATTCTAATTAATTCAACTAAATTCAATTTGAACTAATGAAATCTAAATCTCATCTTTAACCCATCTCGAATTATATAAATTCGAGCTAATTCTTAAATGTTGATTTAATCCTTTAAATCAAATCAACTTATCTCTTTAAACCATTTAATCCTGAATCTAAAATCCTTTTTAGACTTATTTCAAAACTCAAACAATATTTCAAATCTCTTTTAAACAACTAAATCTTGAAATTCAATTTATCACCAAACTTAAATTTTTATAACCCAACCTTTGAATTTTTATCTTAAACATTTCAGTCTTAAGTCCAAAATGATTCCATACATTAATTCACTACATACTTGTAGTTCATACATTACATACATTTATCCAAAATAAGAGTCTTACAGAAATCATAAATCTAGATGCCTTCCTATTACCTAGAGGTTTGGAAAGAACAGAGCCCTAATACTCCTACAAGTATCCTTCCTATGGACTTCCTTCTAAAGGGCAAAGCCCGAACATACACTTCTCTACAGGGTGTCCCCACTTATAACATTTACCACAAAATGTTTCTACCCTGTCATCAATCTAGATAACCTTCACGCCTCCAACAGTACGTTCTACAGCCTTACTCCTCTTCTGCCTCTCGGAACAATTCCTAGCAATGTATCCTGTCTTCTTACAATGATAGCAGATAGTCGACTCATTGACCGGTTCCACAGGCTTACGCTTCGCAGTTCTCACTTCAGGGCAATGATTTAGAAAATGTCCTTTCTTATGACACTTAAAGCACAAGATCTCAGAGCGAAACCGATGGAACATACCCTTCAATTCCTCCCCTATTTTACTGCACTTGGCTGCGTAATGACCCTTATTGAAATATCTGTAATAGGTGACATTATCATAAGGTCCTGGTTCAGCCCTTTCCTTAACCTGTTTCTCATACTCTTGAATTCCTTCTTCTCGATCCCTGCATGCAGCTGCTCTTTGCTCTCTACGCCTAACCTTCCATTCTTCACTCTTAGTCATCTCTCTCAAGGACTGAATTCTAAAGGAGCTTCCTAACCTATAAATTAGACTTAATTAGATTACTAAGTTATACCTTATGTTTTAACATCTTTGGTTTTTAATTTCAAACAAAGTTTTCAAACAACTTCTTATTTCGAAATCAGAATACTTTTCAGAACCATTCTAAATAATATTATTTATCATTCCCTTCAACAATTTGAATCCAAACTTAATTCTAATGTTCCTGATATGAATGGTACATTCTATTCAATTCCTACTCGCATACATATATTTACCACTTAAATTCTTATAGGGTTCCCACTTAAGATTGTTTATAACCAATTCGCAACAACTTCGTCCAATTTAAATGGTTTACAACACAATTACTTACATTCAATTCATTTTTAAACCAAAACAAACTCATATTCACCTTAATTGTTTTTAAAATCAATTATTTGCTTCTATTAATTCATAGTATTTCATTTTAAATCAATTTAATTTTAATTTGGTTATATTTCCATTACCACTTAATTTAATCCCAATTCAAGATTTCAATTTGGTTGTATTATATTACTTCATAATTTAATTCCAATAATTTAACAATCATTTAACTTAATATTAGAAAAATATTGCTTTATATATTAAAATATAATCTTATATAGAATCATTTAAAATCTTTATATAAGAAAATAACAAGTACGCTCACTCATATATATATATATATACACTCAACTCATTCTAGGGTACCATTGACCTTATCCTAAATAAGTAATCCCACCAGAGCCAAGGTTCTCGCTTAACCTTTAGCTCTGATACCAAATGTAACTATCTAGAATTTTCGATCCCGAAAATTCTAGATAGTTAGAGAAGAAGAAAGAGATAGAAGAAGAAGAAGAAGAACAAAAACACCAACATCTCACAATCACAGCGGATAAAATATAATAATAAATAATGACAGTTTACAAAAGAATACTATATCTGTCGATTACATTTTAATACATCAGAGTTACGCATACATATACAGACACTGAATATATACAATTATCATGTCACAGATATAAAACAATATGTACAGCGGAAACACTCCATACGTTCTTGCCATCCAGCTCGACTCTTGAGCTCCAGAACGTACTTACCTGAAAATTTGTAATACTCGGTCTGACCCGAGCATTACATCAAGTAACACCCGGGTCAGGCTGGAAACCAGCGTGAGTAAACCCAACTAATATGGAATACAACAGCATAAAACTACATAAAACTGGGGTAACTGGTACCAATTTACAAATTCACAATTTACTATAGACGTTACTTATCTCACACCTCAATTTCTAAGTACCAAAACTTAGATTAAATGATCCAATCCACTTAAACCACTTCATTCCAGCCTATTGATTTCACATATTAATCTATAGAGAATCGAAGTGGTTTCGGGTATTAACTAATACCCGACTCCGGTCTCTTCGAAACCAAGGTCATCTTAACTCGAATTATTCAAGAGAACACAATTTTACTTTTAAACACTGGATGTCACCTTACACAACATTTCATCATAGATAACCACCTTATCACTGTTCAACCAAACATATCATATTACAGAAACATTTCTTATTACATAGCAACATGATCACATACCATGGATAAAATTAAGCCAAATCATCCAAATATCATTCAAACATTCATAAGCAAGATAAATTAGCCATACCATTTCTAATTAATTTAATTATGTACCAATGAATCTTAATTACTTACTACTTATAAATCTTGCTTATTTAACATTAATTAATTAATCAATCATCTCTTAATTATTCATCTTGATTAATCATCCTTGATTAATCATTCTTTAATCACATTAAGTAATCCTTTAATTAATTACACTGAGTAATTAATACTTAATTACTTCCACTAAGTAATTATTCTTTAGTTACTCTCCATCAAGTAATTTCCCATTAATTAATTATATCCAGTAATTATCTATTAATTTCTTCACTAAGTAATTATACTTCATTAATTACATTAAGTAATTATATTTAACCTATCATTAAGTAATTCTATTTAATTAATTATACTTAATTAATTAACTAAAATTAACCACGTTAACTCAATTAGTTACACTGAATAATTAATTACTTTAACTACTTCATTAAGTAACTACCCTTAACAATCCTTTTACATTAAGTAATTAACCTCTTAATTTCTTATTACTTAATTATTCCTTGATTAATTAACCTTGACTAATCAATCCTCAATTAAGTAATCAATTACACTTAATTAATTACACAATTTAATTATACCATAATCACTTACATTGATTAATTATCTTTTATTTACTACACTCATTAATTCTTGATTACTTAAGTAATTTACCTTTAATTACTTCTATCAAGTAATTATCTCAATGGTTAATAATCCTCAATTAATAAACCTTTAATTATTAATTGATTATCCTAAAATGATTAATTGAATGGATTTTAAACCTGAACAAGTTAATCCTTTAATTACTCAATCCTTAATTAGTTCCATTAAGCAACGCCCTTTTTATTACTTTAATCATTTTTACATCCGCTTGCTTAATCATTAACTAATTACAAACCATTAATTTTCCTTTTGGATAAACCATTTATCTTTTAATACATAATTATCATTTAGAAACTTATCAAATAAATCTCGAAATTAAGTTGTTTATTTATATAGAGATTGACTTAAAAACTTTAAGTTTGATTAATAATTAAAAACACTATTCCTATTAAAATTAACTACCTAACACTATTTAAATTTAACCTAAATAAATTTAGGCCTTAAATAGAAATAAAAACACATAATTAAGTCCTAAACTTAATTAAGCTAAATAGATATCTTAGCTAAATAGACATAATCTAGGCCTTGAAATATGATTAGAAACTTTCTTATAAACTATATTGTTATGGAAATCTCAGGCCTAACGTCCATTCTAAGTCCAACAAGATTTACTTCTCCAATTAAAACTTAATTTCCATGGCCCAGACGAAAGAAAAATCCCGGCCCATCACTTTTTTTTGTACCAAAACTGAAGCCTGAACAAAAACAAAGGCTTTTCTATGCTTATCTACAGGCATACAACTACCTTCCATATTTATGCATACTTCATACGTGAAACCATTGTTCATCAGGTTATTACACATCCATCACTCAGACAATAAATATACGAGAATAGGTTCAAACTATTTTAAAAGGAATAGGTTTACTCATAGTTCAAAAGTCTGGATAGAAAGCTATAAACTGGAATTTGTTCTCTGAATATGAACTTAATTTGTTTTTTTAAACTGAGATGAACTGCTGTTTGATTCGAACTTGCTTCTTGATTTAAATAAAGGAACTTTGCTTTATTGATTAGAGAACAGAAAAAAAATTGAAGAGAAGAAGCATTAAGTTTATATAAGTTTGTTTGTGATTTATTAAAATAAAAGAAAAATAAAATGCCACTTGTATTAAATTTCACCATTTGTCATCTTGTTTTATCTATTACTTAACACATGTCATATTATGCCCTTAAAGATTTACATTTGTAATTTTTTAAGTAATTCTACTTATTTTTAAATGTTAATAAAAACTTTTTAACTTAATTTATTAATTTACAAATACTTATTATATATATATAACTTTATAGAAATAAAACCAATTATATATAAATACAAGCTTAAACATATAATTTAAAACCCAAAATACTTTAAAATATTTATCTTTAGAATTTTAATTTTAAATTCAAATTAGATTTAAAAATCCAAATTAAAGTCAAATAACAACACATTCAATTTGAAATAACAATTCTATTTTTATTAAAATCTAATTATATCTATATATAAAAACAACACATTATTAATATTATTTGAAAATACAAATTGCCAATTTATATAAAAATTATAAAAGAAAATTATCAAATCAATTTAATCCAAATAGTTATTTATCCAGATGTAAAAATTCAGTTTCTATTATTTATATTCATATTTCCTTTATTATCAGAATTCTTATCTGTTCAACCAATAAACCAGATAATTATCCAACTATCAGATGCTCAAAAATCCAGGTTATCACATTTACCCTAGAGATTTCCAAGGAACAATAGACTCTAGGACTGAGTTTGGATACCAACATCCTACTCTACTTAGCTACTTACCAAAGCAGATCGATAAAGAGGCCGATTTAATTTTCTGACCCATATTTATCTTTGGCTTTCATTTGAATGAAAGTAAAAGAATAAAAGATTAAATTAGATAGTGATATGTACTCTCAAGATGTAGGAAGGTATTAAACAAGTTTAATACTTAAGTCGTATTTTGTGAAATGTTTACATAAATAAATTTAGGAAGTAAAAAGAATTGATATAGGATAAGTAAATAAGTTGAGTTATCCTAAAGGGATAAAACCTTAAATTGGACTTGGATTATTTTTGTTCACATAAACATTCTAGATCCAGAGTTCGGCACATGATTTCTAGGTGATATACACCACCCTAAACTAGGCATTTTCACTCGATTTCTCTACGATAGGTACTTATGATGGATTCTAGGGATGATGTGAGTGTTTTCTATCATAGTTTAGGAATATGTAAGGAAAACATTGTTGAATATGCGATTATATGATTTTTGTTTGATGATAATAAACACACACACACACATATATATATATATATATTCGTGTAAATGTATTTGTTAATGTACTATTTTATTTTTCATAGATTAAATAAATATTTGCTGAATAAAAATTAATAACACAGAATTTGAATTCAAACAGTTTTATTCAAACAAATATTTATTACAATTTTGAATAGTACAAATTCAAGCTCTCACTATACATATACAGCTTTGATTACAATACAAATTCAATTACATCACAATTTCACTTTTACATCTGACCTCATTACATGTCACTCATTCACTCAACTCGCATTTTATCTTCAACTTTATTTCAAAATTGAATCCAGCATCCGAGCAATCTGCAAAAATAAATATTGACGCAGTAAAATTGAAAAGGAAATATTTTTGCAGTATAAAATAAAATGAGAATTTTGAAAATAATATTTGCCTCGGTTACTTGGGTTGTTCGTCATCATTTAATTTTGAATCCATCATACACGAACAACTTATGACATACACAGTGTATCACTGTATATGCCACAAGGCCATGCACATCGAAATATACACTTGATTGATTTACAGGGACAAGTGAGCATAGGCCAAATCTAATATACCGGATTCAATTCAAGTGCAATAAAATAATGTCACAACTTTCAGCACAAGGTCAAATCCGAGCTTCAAGCTAAATTCAACTCAAGTGTAATTCGAAAAACAAATATAAATGCAATCAAGTGGTCAAGACAGCTACATACAGTCTCAAGTGATACAAATGCAACAACCAAAGTTAAGGCAACATGAAGTCTGCAACTCAACTCAACTGCAATTCCAAACCAAAGCTAACAGCAATACCAACAATACACACATCAAACATCATGAGCCAACTGTGTACACATAAAGGAGTTGTACCAAAACAAATGCCACAGTGAGAATGAAATAAACTAAGCAATGGCACAGCACACAACAGTGACAATGCAACTTGACTCGAAGCAGTGCACAGTGAAACTCAAATGTGCAAGTTTAAAACAATGCAAACTCAAATCGAAGTAGTTTCGAGTCAAGTATAGCAACAATGTCCAAAGGACACAGCGAATACTCTAGCTCAAGACAGTATAACCAAAAATGCAAACTGCAAATACATGGGGAGTGACAATATCAAGTCAATGCAGCAACCAAAACAAATGCAATAGTGATTCATAAACCAAGTGCACCAAAGATATGGCAACATAGCAACAAAGATAAAGGCTCAATGTGCACAGATATGCAAACAAAACATGCAGTATGACACAATGCAAACAAGCTACAATGGATAATCAAACTCAACAAAATCAGACTACAGAGTTCAAAATGACTGAAGTCAGAAATGACAAAAATTCAAGTTAAAACCAGATACAGCAGTGATGGAAATATAGTGATGAAAATGCAGTGATGGAACAAAGAATCCAAATTTATATGCAAATAAACAGTGCAGTGATGAAAATGCAGTGATATGCAGCAGGGTAAACAACACATTGAAGCAACTCGAGCAAATACAACACATATATACATACATAGGTGTATGTATACACATAGCAGTAAAGACATAATGGCCGTGAACAGAAAGATCGAGCAAGGTACCAGAGATAGTATATAGCATGGCAAAAGTCGATCAAGTCCAATATTATTTTTTCATCACAAAATCAAGTGTACAGTTCGAACAATATCCAGCAGTTTAAAAAATCAAAATGGCCGAAGTAAACACGATCAGTGTCAAGGCCAAAGTCATTAGAAAAACGAAGTTGAATTCACAAATCAACATCGAAGTTGACCAAGTCAGAAATCAGGTGTGTGTAAAAATTGAAAAAGTCAAAAATCAAATCCAAATAAAATAGGAAAGTCGCTGCCGTAACGATCAAGGAAGGATCGAACGGTTTCAAGCTAAAACCATGACAGTGAAGTAAGGAAAAGATACGATGTGAACAAGTCAGAAATATCCAAAGCATTAAAACAAAATTAAATGGCCGAGAATACTCAAGTGACGAATTCAATCAGATAGATACAAACAAAAATTCAAGGGCATCGAATTATATATAAGCGACATCATCGGCAGATCTAACAATCATAGAGTACAAGCATTGAAACCAGAAATCAAAAAAGGAGAAATTCACATACCAAATCAAAGCCGAACTCGATCAAGGAGGAAGAGCCGCGAACAATTCTATCGAAGCAGAGACTAACTCGATAAAGCAGCCGAAATCATCTCAAGAGACGATAAACCAATAGAGCAGGAAAATCGAATTCAATCGAGCATTTACAGTTGCGATCTTCTAATTTCTAAAAACCCTAATTTTTGTAGAAAGAGGAAAGAGCAGCCATTATCTCAAAACGGGGAATGGGCCGAAGAAATAAAAAGGAGACGATCGAAATAAAATAAAAAGAGGGTCGACCCTTGTGTTTTAAATTTTTATTAGGGTTTTATTGTCTTTTGTTTTTTAAATTACTTTTTAAATTTGTTTTTAAATTTTAAACCGTTGTAATTTCTAGTCATGTGACTAGGGCACAAACTACGTGGCGTAGTTTGGGAATTCGCAACTCAGTGGCTGAGTTGTGGCAGGGTTTTGAGCGTAGAGTTAGGTTAGTCAGTAGCGTGTGTCGTGAGTTTACGTGTGTAAGCGTGTGACTACTTAATTTCTAGTAGAAACCTTAGGGGCAGCATGTAGGTAGGGTTTTGCCGAAGCTGGGTAAATTTTGTGTCGTTCTATTTCTGCATTTTATTCTGCTATCTGTGCTGTTATTATTCTGTGTTGAAATTATTTTAAAAGCTTCCGCAATTAATTTTCATAATTAAAACTGTCACCCTATTCACCCTCCCCCCTCTAGGGTGAAATCAATCCTATAAGTGGTATCAGAGCTAGGAATAGAAGTCGGTTTTTGGTTTTAAAAATTTGATTTTTTCAAAAATCAATTTTTTAAAAAAGTTGAATTTTTAAAATGGATTCTTTTAATAATGCTTTTGCTAAGGGTCAGTCCATAGTTAGACCACCAATGTTCAATGGTGAATACGCCTATTGGAAAAATAGAATGAATTTTTTTTGAAAACCATTGACGCTTGGAACATTGTTGAGACAGGTTATAGAGCACCAACTACAATTGTAGATTATCAGGAAATAGATAAACCGATGGATCAATGGACAGAGCTAGAAAATAAATTACAAAATGCTAATGCTAGAGCTATGAATTCTATTATCTGTTCATTGGATTAATTTGAATTTAATCGTATCTCACATTGTCTAACTGCACAGGAAATATGGCACACACTAGAAGTGACTCACGAAGGAACATCTCAAGTCAAAGAATCTCGCCTTGCCATGCTAAGCAATGAATACGAGAATTTCACAATGGCAAAGGAAGAAAATGTCAAAGAGATGCATGGACGACTTTCCAATATCGTATACAAATCAAAAGCTCTTGAAAAATCATACACAGAGTTGGAGATAGTCCGAAAAATCCTCAGAGTCCTTCCATGAAGTTTTGAAGCCAACGTGACTGCCATTCAAGAATCAAAAGATTTGAAACAAATGAAAGTCGAAGAACTCATCGGAAATCTCACCACTTATGAGCTAGTAATGAAATTCAAGGAAGAGCGTGAAGGAGGAGATACTCGAAAGAAATCTATAGCTCTAAAAGGAACAACTGAAAGTGATGATGATAACGATGATGATGGAGCAGCGGAGTTGGAAACGGTAATAAAGAAATTGAAAAGGTGGAACTGCAGATACGGAAACCCAGCTCTAAATCAAAGAATAAAAGGCAGAATAATCAAAGTTTTAGATAACGTAGAACAACAAAAAATCATCTGTCATAAGTGCTACCAACCCGGACACATCAAGCCCAATTGTCCTCAAAATCGATGCAATTTTGAAAAGAAATAAAAAAAGAAGTTTTTCAGCCACGTGGAATACAAGTGATGAAGATAATCAAAGTACTAACAGTGAGAGTGAGAAAGCAGACATGTGTCTTCATGGTGAAATAACTGACAGTGATAATGACGAGCCAAGTGAGGTACCAAAACTTTCTCATTCAGAATTACTTATATATTTTCACGAAGTGAATGGCTGTTTTGAATGACTTAGGGAGAAGTATGCCAAACTTGAATCACAAAAGGATACTCTGATATATTTAAATAAACAACTTGACCAATTAGTTAAAACCTATCAAAGTAGGATCGCTAAGTGTGATAAGCATCCAACATTCGAAGAAGAAATTAAAAAATCGGAAATTAATATAAAATCACTTGAAAATGAAATTCTGATTTTGAAAGAGAATGAAAATACTAGGAGAGAGAATTCTATTAAAAAGTGCACACAATTGTTAAACGAAAATGAATCACTTAAAACACAAGTCCAACAATTGTCAACGACTTTAGACTAATTTTCAAAAAGTGAAAAATCATTGAATATGCTATTAGGAAAGCAAACTGTTAATACGGTTAGACGAGGACTTGGATATAATCAATCCGAAAATGTTGAAAGCAATATTAATCAAGAAAATTCTATGTGCACAATTTGTAGAAAATATGGACACGATCACAATAATTGTTGGTATAGACCCAAACATGTGAAAACTATACCAATTTGGGTTCCAAAAGGCACAAATATAAAATCTCTCAAAGTTAAACAAATTTGGGTGCCAAAAGGAACATATATAAATAGTTTTGGGTCTCCACAAAATTATTTTTCAAAATATTCTGCCACTAACAATCATGGACCTATAAAAACAAATAGGTCACAAAAATCTTTTCCCATGTAGGTGTGGTGGCAGGCTAAGGAACAATAACAGTGTTTTCTAGATTCTGGCCATTTCAGAAACACAACGGGTGACAAAGCAAAGTTCCTTAGCCTAGTATAAAGGTGACAGAATCACAATGGACAACAACGAAAAATTATCGTAAAGGTAAAACAGGTAATGGTATATTTTGAACGATATATTAAATGTGATAATCTGCACCGTAGTCTGAATTAAATCAGCCAGTAATGTGACGATGAAATGAATGATGATTTTGATTCTAACTTATTCAAAATGGTTGGCCAATTATATTCTCATGCCAAGAACACTAGAATCTTTGAACCGCTTCATATATATTAGTTTGGATTAATAATAGTGTTTTATTGGATGATAATACATTTGATTATTTTACCGCTGACTCTATATTCACGATTTATGATTATTTACATGGTTTAAATTAAAATTCAAGAGAATGTCATTTTAAATAGCTATTAAAATTGACTTTGAGATTTTTGTAGCACACTTCATGGTCTGGTCTATTAAATTCAATTAATGATAATTCTGAGCGAAAAAGAAATTCAGATGCAGATTACACTGGTAATCTAGTTCATAGGAAAATTACTAGTGAAACTTGATTTGCTGAGACATTTAGTAACTGCATCGTATTTTCAAAAAAAATATCTGCATATTTTTCATTTCAAATAATTTTCAAATAGCAGAAATTTTTCTTATATAACCCCTTCGAGAAAATCATTGTTTGACCATGTTTTCAGAACAGTCATTTTGAAAAATTAATTCTATAATTATTTTTGAATTTGATTTTAAATGACTATTTTGACTAATCTGACTCCCTAATAATTATCGAAAAGATAAATAGTGATTGAAAAAGCGATGAGTGTTGATATTTATTATACATTACTCAAGACAGTATATTTGGAAAATTTCTTTAGAAATTCAAACAAGAGTTATAAAAACTTTTTGTTGGGTAAAGATTCCATGACCATTTCTATTTCTATCATATTTCTATCGACCATCGCTTATCAAAAATTCAATATAGTTTGTCGATGTGTGGTATTTTAATCAGGAATCATTCGTTTTTTCATTTTATAAGATAAAATAAAATCCAAAGTATTCACTCTCATTTAAAAGTCCTCACGGTTATGCATGAGTGAATTACTTGGAATTTGATATGTGCTTCCATGCTCACTTGAAAGTCCTCACGGTTATGCATGTATGGAACGCATTTCAAAATTAATTTATTAAATAAACAAGTTGATTCTAATCCCATTTAAAAGTCCTCACGGTTATGCGTGGTTAGAAGATACTTGAATTCATTGGTTTTTTAAAATAAAATTGGAATACTACTAAACTCATTTAAAAGTCCTAACGGTTATGCATGGTTAGTAGAAATTCAAATTCTTGATAGAAATATACCACAAATAGATACAACTGTATGGTTTTATATGATGACATCATTTCCATTATTTCTAAAAGTGGAATATGTGCCTAACAAGGGTAGTTATGATTTTTGTTTGATTTTTTATTGAAGTTTAATATTTATATTCAATTGAGTTTTAATGTTGCATTAATATCGATCACTTTATCTCTATTTTCACTAACACTATTACTCTTTTGCTGATAACAAAAGGGGGTGAGAAAAGTTAAGATTTTGTCAAATAAAATCAAGCAAAGGTCAAATAATTTTCCATTTGCATCTAGGCTCATTTGCATATTTTTATACATATATGTAGGGGGAGTTTTGTGTAGAGAGGAAGCATTTAAATAGAGGGAGCAATTAGAGTATATCAACGATCAAATACATTTAACATATTCAAAATCTTAAATATATGTTTATTATCATCAAAAGGGGGAGATTGTTGAATATGCGATTATATGATTTTTGTTTGATGATAATAAACATATATATATATATATATATATATATATATATATATATTTGTGTAAATGTATTTGTTAATATACTATTTTATTTTTCATATATTAAATAAATATTTGCTAAATAAAAATTAATAACACAGAATATGAATTCAAACAGAAATTTTATTCAAACAAATATTTATTACAATTTTGAATAGTACAAATTCAAGCTCTCACTATACATATACAACTTTGATTACAATACAAATTCAATTACATCACAATTTCACTTTTACATGTGACCTCACTACATATCACTCATTCACTCAACTCGTATTCTATCTTCAACTTCATTCCAAATTGAATCCAGCATCTGAGCAATCTGCAAAAATACATATTGACACAGTAAAATTGAAAAGGAAATATTTTTGCAGTATAAAATAAAATGTGAATTTTGAAAATAATATTTGCCTCGGTTATTTGGGTTGTTCGTCATCATTTAATTTTGAATCCATCATACACGAACAACTTGTGACATACACAGTGTATCACTATATATGCCACAAGACCGTGCACATCGAAATATACACTTGATTGATTTATAGGGACAAGTGAGCATAGGCCAAATCCAACATACCGGATTCAACTCAAGTGCAATAAAATAATGTCACAACTTTCAGCACAAGGTCAAATCCGAGCTTCAAGCTGGATTCAACTCAAGTGTAATTTGAAAAACAAATCCAAATGCAATCAAGTGGTCAAGATAGCTACATACAGTCTCAAGTGATACAAATGCAACAACCAAAGTCAAGGCAACATGAAGTCTGCAACTCAACTCAACTGCAAGTCCAAACCAAAGCTAACGGCAATACCAACAATAAACACATCAAACATCATGAGCCAACTGTGTACATATAAAGGAGTTGTACCAAAACAAGTGCCACAGTGAGAAAGAAATAAACTAAGCAATGGCACAACACACAACAGTGACAATGCAACCTGACTCGAAGAAGTGCACAGTGAAACTCAAATGTGCAAGTTTAAAACAATGCAAACTCAAATCGAAGTAGTTTCAAGTCAAGTATAGCAACAATGCACAAAGGACACAGTATATACTCTAGCTCAAGACAGTATGACAAAAAATGCAAACTGCAAATACATGGGGAGTGACAATATCAAGTCAATGCAGCAACCAAAACAAATGCAATAGTGATTCATAAACCAAGTGCACCAAAGATATGGCAACACAGCAACAAAGACAAAGGCTCAATGTGTACAGATATGCAAACAAAACATGCAGCTATGACACAATGCAGACAAGCAACAATGGATAATAAAACTCAACAAAATCAGACTACAGAGTTCAATATGACCGAAGTCAGAAATGATAAAAATTCAAGTTAAAACCAGATACAGCAGTGATGGAAATATAGTGATGAAAATGCAGTGATGGAACAAAGAATCCAAATTTATATGCAAATAAACAGTGCAGTGATGAAAATGCAGTGATATGCAGCAGGGTAAACAACACGTTGAAGCAACTCGAGCAAATACAACACATATATACATACATAGGTGTATGTATACACATGGCAGTAAAGACATAATGGCCGTGAACAGCAAGATCGAGCAAGGTACCAGAGATAGTATATAGCATGGCAAAAGTCGATCAAGTCCAATATTTTTTTTCATCACAAAATTAAGTGTACAGTTCGAACAATATCCAGCAGTTTAAAAAATCAAAATGGCCGAAGTAAACACGATTAAAGTCAAGGCCGAAGTCATCAAAAAAATGAAGTTGAATTCACAAATCAACATCGAAGTTGACCAAGTCAGAAATCATGCGTGTGTAAAAATTGAAATAGTCAAAAATCAAATCCAAATAAAATAGGAAAGTTGTTGCCGTAACGATCAAGGAAGGATCGAACGGTTTCAAGCTAAAACCTGACAGTGAAGTAAGGGAAAGATACGATATGAACAAGTCAGAAATATCCAAAGCATTAAAAACAAAATCAAATGGCCGAGAATACTCAAGTGACGAATTCAATCAGATAGATACAAACAAAAATTCAAGGGCATTGAATTATATATAAGCAACATCATCTGCATATCTAACAATCATAGAGTTCAAGCATTGAAACCAGAAATCAAAAAAGGAGAAATTCACATACCAAATCAAAGCCGAACTCGATCAAGGAGGAAGAGCCGCGAACAATTCTATCGAAGCAGAGACTAACTCGATAAAGCAGCCGAAATCATCTCAAGAGACGATAAACCAATAGAGCAGGAAAATCAAATTCAATCGAGCATTTACAGTCGCGATCTTCTAATTTCTAAAAACCCTAATTTCTGTAGAAAGAGGAAAGAGCGGCCATTATCTCAAAAAGGGGAATGAGCCGAAGAAATAAAAAGGAGACGGTCGAAATAAAATAAAAAGAGGGTCGACCCTTGTGTTTTAAACTTTAATTAGGGTTTTATTGTCTTTTGTTTTTTGAATTGCTTTTTAATTTTGTTTTTAAATTTTAAACCGTTGTAATTTCTAGTCGTGTGACTAGGGCACAAACTACGTGGCGTAGTTTGAGAATTCGCAACTCAGTGGCTGAGTTGTGGCAGGGTTTTGAGTGTAAAGTTAGGTTAGTCAGTAGCGGGTGTCGCGAGTTTACGTGTGTAAGCGTGTGACTACTTAATTTCTAGTAGAAACCTTGGGTGCAGCACGTAGGCAGGGTTTTGCCGAAGCTGGGTAAATTCTGTATCGTTCTATTTCTACATTTTATTCTACTATCTATGCTGTTATTATTCTGTGTTGAAATTATTTTAAAGCTTTCACAATTAATTTTCATAATTAATACTGTCACCCTATTCACCCCCACTCTAGGGTGAAATTGATCCTACAAACATAAGTATCAGATCAGGAAACCGAATAACGGTTCCACGATGGAGAAGTCAAGTGATCTATACTAGTTTGGTTGAGAGATTTATGTATCCGAGAGCAAGTGATCATGTCCGAGCAAGTGATCGGATTAGATATCACATATGGATGATTCATGCACATCATAAAGGCTAAGTATATTTGCTATTAATGTTTTATGGTTTATGAGGAGTTGGTTAGGTGACTCTTTGATTTGTCGTAAGCTGGTGTGAATAATTGATTGAGTAATAATCTATGGCCGTTGAGCAAAGGGTATACTCAGTAGATTGTATATCATTCTTGTGTGATGAGAAGGTTGTAAATCTGGAAAAATTCTAATTTTTTTTAGTCAGTTAACATTTTGGGAATGTTAAGAATTAATATGGTTTGTTTCTTAGTTGTTCGTTTGTGATGAAATTTTGGTGTCGAAATTCTTTCAAGGAAGCGAGGATGCAACGAACCAGAATTTTATCGCTTTGATAGAAAATATTTAATTAATTTTAAATATTTAAATAATTGATTATATAATCCTAAATAACTCATTTTTATTATTTGATAACGATATTTAATTTTTTTTGAAATTTTGTTTACAAATCTAAATAATATGGAGTGAAACTAAAAATGCGACCGAAATTCATTTTTCAGATTTTTGACTTTTCATCGAAGGAAAGTTGTAGTAATATTTTGAATACACTATTTTAAAAATGGATAGACAAAAAAAGTAACATTTCCTATTTGCTAATAAAGGAATTGGTTAACTCTAATTATCATTAGAAAGTTCAAAGTAATAAATTAAGTGATGTGACTTTTACCTTTTAGTTAAGAAAAGTGAATTTTTTATGTATACATTTGTGTGCATTAGTATAAAAAAGATGTGCACGTCATTTCTTGTACTTTGGCACATGGACAAAGCTTAGCATTGAAGGGTATATGAGTCATTTGGTAAAGGGGTATGGAAGGTCGTTTACCACTTTGATACTTCTGTATAAAAGCACCTTTACTTCATTTTTCCAATTTTACTTCACTTCTCCATTTTTGTCCTATCTTCTTCATTCCTTCTTCTCCACTCTTCCACCAAGTTTCATAAAATAAATAACTTCAAAAACACTTCTTTCCTCCTCTAAACACTTTTACCAACCACTAAAAATATTGCAAACATCTCTACTTTCTCAAAGTTGCAAAATTTGGAGCCAAAACCCTATTTTTGCCTTAGGCCGTGAGCATCTTGGGTGGTGGAGCCTTGGGCTATGTTCTTTTAAGGAGAAGGGGTAGCTTTGGAAGCAAGTAGAAGGAGAAAAAGTTTCAAACTATGTTTTAAAGAGTTTTAAAAGTTATTTCAAAAGTGGAAGGAAGCATGGTTTACAACACTATTGTTGTAATAAATGTTTCTTAGAAAGGAAAGAGATCATGGACTATAACATTTTGGTATAGTAAATGATTTCAAGAAATTAGAAGGAAGTTTGATTTATAACACTTGGTTATTATTAACTAAGTAGTTTACTTTATATAAAGAAAGGATCTTGCCTTTTGAAATCAAACCTTATTTTAAAAAATGGTTTTGGAAAATGATTTTTATAACATATATATGGAACTCTTGGATCCTATTTTCTAGACTTCGAGGTATGAAAACTTATTTCTATTTTGAAATTAGAAGTGAATGTCGAGTCAAGATTTGATAGGTAATAATACCCAACTTGAACGGTTTCATTTTTAACCAATGAATCGTATTTGTTTGATATCCAAGACTAGTAATAAGTTTATGGAGTTGGTTTTCAGATTGTTTTAGAAAGACTTTGTTTTATGCAAGGGATTTCTTTGTCGGTATCATTAAGTAACATAAAGTAAATATGATAAGTAGTGCTAAAATATTGACATGTTTATGGAAAGTAAGCCATATTATATTTAGCGCTAAAACTTATGAGTAGACTTTGCTCTATTGTGAGATCTAGAATGGGAGTGCTTTAATTAAGGCAAGGCCAAGTGCAACTAGCGCCTGACTTACCTAGATTTAATTTTGGACAAGGGTTTGAGAAGTTGAAATGTTAGATTTGTGATAAGTATAAGAGGGTTAATTTCTATGAATAGGTCATGATTAATTAAGTATATGGAAGGCACTTACTTGATACTAAATTTCAAGGTATGGAAGCTTGTTTCAATCTGTGAGAGTTGAAGAATGTACGTCGAGGCAAGGATAGTACTCTTACTTGTCCGACTTTATTGTTAATCGAGGGGTATTATGGTGTTAAAATCTAAAAGTGGTGATAAGTATATGTTGTCCGATTTTCCATATACAAATTATATACTTACACCAGATAGCGGTTTGTCCACTATCTATAAATTGACCTATTTTGACTTAGGAAGTATATAAAAGCTTTGTGATTTTATACGTTTGAGATATCTCTAGAGAACTCATTCTAGCGAAACGTTTCTCGCTTTAAGGGCAGATATTTGAGACTTCCTTGGGACTCTTATATCATGCACTTACTTTTGAAAGACTAGGATTGACCCAACCAGAAGCTATCAATTGTTGGTTTGGAGATATCGGGATCTGATAAGCATGAGTTATTCAAAAAACACTTCGAATTGGCATAATTATTCGAATCGAAGACATCTTGAAGATGATGGAATTGAAGATGGAGTTTTTTGAAGTGCATGGGCTACTTGCTACTAATCCTTAGGGTGATTCCAAAAAGGACGTAGTAGAAGTAGTGTATTCGGTTTGTTCATAAATTGAACAACTTGTATGGATGAATGCTGGAATTGCTTTGTTTCCTGGAAGGCAATAGTAGCGTTCCAAGTGGAATTGCTATATAAAAGGTAGAACATAGCCTCAAGCCTCACACCCAAGAATGACTAAAATAGGGGATATGTTGCAGGGTTATGTGGTTCGCTATCATTATGGTATGGTCTTCGTCTTTCTACATCACTACCTATGGATTTATGCATGCTCTGAGCTCACCAGAAAGGTTAGAAAGCAATGGGGGTGATGGCATATTCGGTACAATCCAGGAAGAGATAGGTTGATCCTATATTGGTAGGAGGTCCATATGTTTGCCCTCCATGTATTTTATCTAGAGATGTGCTTGGTAGGTGGTGCCTAGGTGCCTTGTCAATGATGGAATCCATTCTTCAATACGCGCCTTACGATTTTTGTTGTAGAACATAGTACTGTTGAATGTAATTATGAGTAACCATTCCAGATATGTTATATATTTATTTTCAACCTAAGACATTATTATAATATCAATGGATTTTCTATTTGAAGTGTTTTGGTTACCGTAAGGTAAAAATCTGTCTGTGTTTATGTGCAACATGGTTTTACAAGATATCTTTATTTTTAAAAGGATTTTATGAATATAACAATCCATATGATTTGAGTTTCTCACATTGGTTTACTAGACTGATCTGGGTGTTATTTTCTTATTATACTCGGGTCAAACCCGAGAATTTTTTAGAATTTGCTTTGGAGCTTCAGGGGACGAGCTGGATGCATCCAAGAACTATATACATATTTTTATTCCTGCTGTATTTCTTAATTGTATTTATTAGCATTTATGAGGACGGGTTGTTATAACTGTCAGGGCTGATGATAGGTTAGATACTCTGATTGTTGTATGTATATTAAAGTTTCTTTTTGTAAAAGATTTGTTGAATATTATATATTACTCATCACGATGTGAGATCCTTTTCTATCTTTTCTTGTCTTCCACCCAAACAATCAGTCTTTTCAGCACTCGGATGCTCGCTGTGAATACCATGGATCCATGTCCACCTCTCATGTACTTTATGCCTTTTATTGCACAAGCCGAGATCCATCAATAATATAGTATCACGTCGTGTCAGTATCTGTGCATACCAAGGTACTCCAGTTATGCCAGGCATACACACTTCATTAAGCATAAGCCAGTGTTGTGCGTCCATTGTAGAACTTCCTATGAGTGCCATTTACGATAGAATCGCCCTCAGTCGAATAATCTACCCCTTATTGGGTGAAGATCATTTACCCAATCCCGCAACCTCTTAGTGTAGTCTCATAGGGAACTAGCTTCCCTACTATTTATAACTCTTATATATATTGTAACTAATATTTAAAACCTGGCCCTTAGGTCAAGGTTCAATTTACGTTTTTGCATGCCTGTCGGTCGACCGGTCGCTATGTAAAAATTAAGGTTTTAATCATTCTGATTTATTTGTTTAATTATTGTTTGATATCGATCGTTTTAAACATCGATGAAATTGCAGTAAGCTCATAATTTTCAGATTTAATAGTCTTTAGTCCAACTCTGAAATCAAAGTGAATTTACAGTAATTTGTTTTACCTAGGTTTAATTTCAATAATATCAAGTTATATCAACAAATTTTAAGGATATTTACTTGATTTAAAAAAAATTAGTTAGGTTAATTCCTATTTAACATGTTTGCATCAATTTAATTTATCATTAAATTCTCAAATATTAATAACTATAATTTACAATTTTAATTACTAACATCCTAAATTAGATAGTGTAAACTAAAATTAAATGCAATTAATCAACTTAATAAAATGTTCCCACTCACCTCAGATCCAAGCTTGCTCCTAAACTTCGCATGGAAATCAACCCCTGTTTTCATGCCCCTTCCTAGATCCGACGTCGTTGAATCCTCTTATTTTATTTTTATTTATTAATGAATAATATATAAGTGGAGAGGAAAGAATTTGGTTGAATTTCAGTAGAGAGATGAATTTCTTATGAATTAGGTTATAGATTAGATCTATATTTATAGGGTTATATATTAGCCCTAATCCTTAGGTTGACCTTAGGGAATAATAGATTACATCCAGAATGTTCCACGATTACTTCACGGCCAAACAAAAATATTAGTTCAATCTACACCATATATCACTTCAGAATTCCCAATATTTAACATCAACCGGTCGACCCTACCTGCCAATCGGCACACCCTAGTGTGTCGACTGATGGAGTAGTACTAATAAGCTAAGTTTTATGTTTTAATTTATTTCGTTTTCAAATTTTAAACATACAAAACTTGTCCATATTAACTCTGATTTCCAAGTGTGATATATGAAAATTGTCCTAAAAATCGCTTCGAATGTAGTGGAACTAGTTTCTTAGCCAATTTCAGATGTTTGTGAAAATTTTGTTTTTTCTCTTGTTATATTTGATTTAATTCCATTTAAATTTTTGAAATGTTACAGACATTTCATGTCAAAATTATGACGTAGCATGAAATTTTTATGTATAAGTAAACCATACATATAGCTATGAACTCAAAGTTAAACATTTGAACTGAAATGTGCTTATAGGGTAGTATTTACATGTCATTGTGGATGATGTCAAATTGAGTTCTTGCCTGTTGTATTTGCAAAGTCAATTCATATTCATCTAATTCATTTAGACAAAGGTACGTGTGTGATGATCTGTCTTTCTTACTCCTAAAGACAAGCCGTTAGGGTAAAAGAAAAGAAAAGACATGAAGAAACTAAAACACAGAATCTCACATCGCAAGATAATCACATATAGTTGTAACGACCCGTATAAATTCAATGTTTAAAATGAATTAAAGTAATAAGATTTTAATTTTAATTTAGAAAGAAATAAAAATCTTATTCATTTATATGAAAGCGAATGTGAAATTTGATGTATCAAGGTTAATTAAAATTTAGAAATTAAATTATATATTGCAATTAATTGTAATAGTGAAAATTGTCGTCTTTGGATATAAAGTTAAAATAAGTAAATTAAGGCAAGTATTGGATTTATCAATGAAATTAAATATTGATTATGGAAAGTGAATGTAAATGGAAGTAATAAAGTAATGCAGGACAATAAATAATTTATTTAGTACAATCCCTTTTATTTGTAAACTATGGTAAGATGTTAATAAATTGAAATGTGAAAATTAAGAAATAGATTCAAAATTTATGTTAGATAATGAATTGCAATAATTACAGTTAGTAATTAAAGGATTTGATGGAAAAATTAATTGGATTTAGAATCTTAATTTGTATGTGTGCACATATTTATAATGGAATATAAAAGGGTAAAATAATAATATACAAGTATATTAAAGGTTATAATAGTGGGTTAGTGATAAAATTCACTCATTTACCAATAAAGATAATTAGATGGACCTTGATGATAATTTATAACATAACGGAAAGAGTAAATGTACTCATTTGAATATAAATTGAAATTGGATAGGGATTTTAAGTTACAATGTTAACGTGAGGTAATTAATGCTAAATTAAAGCAAATAATAATGAATAGTGATTAATTCAAAATCTGTAATATATATTACTTGCTTATTTGTTAATGGAATTAGAATGTGTAATAAGTATAAATGAATGTTACACTAATTGAAAATGAAATAACGTTCGTTTAAAAGTTGAGAAATTATAGGGTCGTATTTATATAGCGTTACTTTAATAATTGTGATTAATTGTGAAATTTATACAGGAAGATGTAAAGTAATAACTAGGGAAGTAATACGTTATAAATTAAATGTAACCCAAACTCATGTGTAAGGTTGAAATTGACTAATCCGTTTAATTTGGAAACTTATTTAAACAAAATTGGAGTCAAAGTGTAATAAAGGAATTATTTTAAGAAATTAAAAATATATAATATGATTGATGAAATAATTCATATTTCAAAATTTGAGATGAGAATTTGTTTAAGGAATTTTAAAGTTATAAGTAAATCGAGATGATGAAGTTTATGACTTATTGAATTTGAATCTTTAAAAATGAGTTAATTTGTTAATTTATAATAGTTGGACTTATTGAAATAAATGAAATCAAATTTTAATTATTACCTTAAATTAAAAATTAAGTTGAGAATTTGGAAATATTTATGTAATAATTTTAAATCTAATGGTAAACCCTACTATTTGAAATATGAATGGAATAATCATTGATTCATTTAATTTAATAAGAATCATTAGAAAGTTAATTTTAAATTTTAAATTTAATGAAATTGAGGATTAATATTGAAATTTATAAATGAATCATCTAAATTTACATTTTTAAATTGGTTTAAAATCAATGTAAATGTTTGGGGATTATTAAGTGATAAAATTTTCCAATACTAAAACTGAAATATAAAAATTGGATTTATTCACTAATTCTTAATTTATTTAATTAATATAAAAATAGCCAATTTTGTCACGGATTCGGATTTCGACGAAACTAGTTTCATCAGATCCGTAACGGTGAATTATAATAGTGTTTTAAGTTTCGCAGCGATCGGACTTGTCGTTTGATCGCACGGACTCGAAACGCCTTGAAATTTATGCAATTTAAATTAATTGAAATCAATTTGAAAATATTGTTTTTAACATAACTTCTTCATACGATGGAATTTGGACTTAAAACTTGTTCCATCGCGTTTAAAATATTAAAAAACACCTATTTCGATATATGGGTTTACCAAATTTCGTTCCGGGGTCAGAACGGGCTTTTTGGGCCACGTTAGCGTTAACACGTATATCCAACCCGATCCATCTATTCAAATTTCTAACCTACTTATATAAACCCAGTTATAAATCCTAGCCTCCATCTATTCTCATTTGTTTGGGCGTTCATTTTCCACAGCTCATCCTCTTCCAATGGCTGCAAACATTAGATCCAAATACAATTCAAAAAAAAATCCAAAGCCAAAATTCAATCTCCTCAAACCATAGCAAATTATATATGGATTTGAAGCTCTCGACGAGCACAACCTAAATCTATAATTCGTTTTCCAATTTAAAAGACGGTTTGGCCAGAAACCGATCAAACATCCAGGGCCGTTCGTTATGTCGTGACGGACTTCGTCGGATCAAGAAACCGCTTCTGGGTTTGGTGGAGATCGACGTGTGCTTCGCATCCATGGGGTTTGTTCAGAAAGTTAACGGTTGGATCATGCTCGATAATTGGATTAGGGTTTCGAGATGGGTTCTTTTTTTGCGGCGGCTGGAGGTTTTTGTCGTCGAACGTGAGTTAGTCAAGGGACATGGAGGTTGTCCGCGGCATGTGGCGTGGCCGCGATGGCCGTTGGCGGTGATTTCGCACGAAGATGAGGCGGTGCTTGTACGAGCAGTTGCGTGATGATCGAGTTTGTGTTCTATAGCTAGGGGCTTGCGTGCGTGAGTAATGGGGATGACGTGGAGAGAGATTGAGGTGAGTTTGTTTTATGTTCATTTTCTTTATTTTATTTTTTTATTGAATTCAATCGCAATTTTCGCAATATCTCTCGCATACGAACTCTGTTTCGTGCGCGGTTCGTATTGAAATTTTGGACTTGATGACGCAGGTTTGGACGAATTCTGAGATGGTCAAATTTTTGGGTTAAAATTGGATTTAAATTCAATTTAAATTCAAAAGGTGAGTGTTTTAACCCACTCACAACTTCTAAAATTTCTTGTGTTTGTTAAATTGATTTTAGATATGAGTAGAAATTTATTTATGACTGTTTGGCATGTTTTATTCATTATCTCTGTTAAATCGCATTTATTTAATTTAACAGTTAACTAATTTTATTATTGCATATAAATTGACAGTTAAAATTTATTTATTTTCATATAAACTGTTAATTAAACAGTTATGAAATTTATTATTGAATATAAATTGTTAGTTAATAACTGTCATTTTACCTTTTATATTTCATATGCTCTATATTGATGTTTGTTTAAATTGGATGATGATTGTAATAAATGGTTGATTATTGATATTTGGATGAATGGATGTTATATTTTATATTGTATAAACTGCAAATTATTATGCATTTTCATTCATTCGGGATTGCGGCTTGAAATGATATACAACCGCAAATTTTTATTTTAAATTATGGATTGAGATGATAAATATCCGTATCACTTGACCATAGGGTAGAAAATTTTATACAGGCACCGCGGCATATATATATAATTATTTTTGAAATGATTTTTATGGTTTGGATATGATATGGTTTAATAAATATTAAATTTGGATATGATATAAAAATATTTTATACATACATAGTTAAATTGTTGAATTTAATCTATGCATAAATCTGTTAAATAAAAATGAATAAGTTGAAAAATGGCATTTGACAATTTATATTATACGAGTAAGTACAAGCTTAAGACCTTGTGTGTATATATATATAGAGTTTTAAACGATTCAAATCAATCAAGATTGAAAGATAAATTGGAAATTTAATTGGAATTGAGCTTATTTGAAAAATTAACTCCATAAGTGATGTTAACTTACTAAAATTGGAAATTTTAAGGTATGATATTTATAACGGGATTTAATGAATAATTCTAGTATAAATAAATGGAAGGAAAAATTTTTAGTGTTAATAAATTTAGTTTATTTTAAATGGTTATGGATTTATCATGTAAACCTTTCAAACTAAATAATAGGAAAATGAATTGTTGATTTGAAATTCCCAACCTCAGTTTTGAAATTCATTTAATACTCAAAGTTTGAAAATATTGAAATCAAAGTGTTTTATTCAAACTGAAAGTGAATCTAAAAGTTATGGGTTTAGACTGAATTTAAAGTGAATAAAATTGTGAAGGCGTGGAAATTATTTACTTTTAAAGAAATTTTAAATTCAACTGTTTTATTTTATATACTGTTGAATATCCAAACCATTTAAGTTGGAAAGTTATGGTTTTAAAACTATGGATTTCGAAGTATTATGTTGAAAGTTAAAATTCAAATATTTGGTTTCGAGGTATTATAAATTTTAAAAGTAGCATGATTTTGGAAAGGAAATATATTTGAAATAAAATGATATCACATTTATTTGGGTTTAAAAGAAAATGATATCGTATTCATGGGTTTTGAAATGGATAATTATATTCTAGTTTTGAAAGTATAAACATTTTTAAAGACCGCGGTGTTATAATAACGTTTGGTTGTTGAAGAGACCGGGATCGGAAGTTGTCTTACTCTCTGCCAACTCCGAAAACCACTATAACAACCGTGTACGTGGTGGAGATTCAAGTAGGATGGTGGCGGCGTTTCCTGTAAGGTAAATACGTGGATCCAATTCCCACGAGTTGGCATAAGGTGGCTAAAACAGGAGCGATCGACGGGTTAATAAGGTAGCACCTTTGATCGGACACATCCCTTCAATATTATACTTTGACTCTTGGATTGATTCGGTAGCCACTTTTGATTTTTATTTGGGGGTGTGGCTCGAGGTGGGCGGTAGCTGCGGCTATGCGCTACCACCGACCCGGAAGCGTAATTGGTATACCTACTATGGCATTGCCTAGTTGTGCCGTGTCACCTACCCTAGTGCGCCTTATACGATTTTGGTTTTGTACCATACCTATGGAGTGCCCTCTGACGACGCCCATTACGGGGGAGATTACGGTACTGTATAGACTATGGGAATATATAACTGTGTTAAGGTGGAAAATGTAAAGCCTTAACGCTATTTAAAAGTAAGTTTATTTTACAATTAGGCACTATATTAATAGCGAAATATACTACATAGTAAATAGTTTAACGGATCCTTAGGAGATGTAAATCCCGAGCATCTCTTGAGTTACTGCACTCATATTCATTTCTGTTAATTTAACTTACATAAGATCTTTTAGTTCTGACTCGAGTGTTTTGTCTTTTCAATTCGCTCGGGTCAGTCCAAGCGTTTCAGGATTTGAAGTTTAGCTCTGGAGGACGAAGACAAAGATTTGTATTACTATCATATACTATTATTCCACTACACTATTTAATTCCGCTGCATTGATATTTATTGGTATGTGAACTCTGATATTTATTGTATAAAAAAAGAATCGATTGTTTTGTAAACAGTTTTATGAACTGTATATTTATCATTATATTTTATCCTTCCGCTGTGAGATTCTGTATTATTTTATTTCTTCTCTGTTTTTCTTATTTACCCCATAACAATCCGCCCTTCCGTATGCTTTGAATTGGCACGTGTGTCGATTTGAAGCGTGAGAAAAGGAGGGACGTTACAATAGTAGTCAATATAAGATTATATATAACGTCGTTCCCAAAATGAATATCAGAGTTGCACAAATAGAACTTCAGCCAGGGATAGTTATAACCGCCTACCCCCATAATGCTGATACAGAATATATACATACACAGTGGAAAATAAAGAAGCTAACTAGATATCAACGAAGCCACCCGCTCCATGCTCCTCCAAAATGCAGCCATGAGAACTTAGACAACTTTGCTACTCATACAAATTTGAGTACCCAAGAGTTTTAGGGAAAAGAAAGAAAACTCTAGATCAGACATGGGTCTGGCGTGAATAAACTCCAAAAAACTGAATTATTAGCTTCTAAAACTCTTCTTTTAAAACAATGGTATCTCGTAAGACCATGCCGCACATAAATACGGATGATTTTTTACCTTACGATAACTTAAATACGTTTATAGGAAATTCAGTGATATTATAATGATGTGTAGGATTTAAAATAAATCATGAATATAGCTAAAATGCTTGCATCTCACATTCCAATATATTTGGACACGACGAAGTCCATAAGGCACTTATTAGACACTACACCATTATAAGCTATTAACAACGGGTAAAAACCGTTGTTAAGTCCAAAAGCAACGGGTAAAAACAGTCTTCAACACAGGAGTGGTTGAATTTAGCGACAGGAGAAAACCGTTGCTTTATGTCCAGAAGGCAACAGGTATAAACCGTTGCAAATTGGGACGAAGGCAACGGGTATAAACCGTTGCAAACTGGGCCAAAGGCAACGGGTATTAACCGTTGCAAATTGGGCCAAAGGCAACGGGTATAAACCGTTGCTTTATGGACAATAGGCAACGGGTATAAACCGTTGCTTAATGTACAAAAGGCAACGGTTACAAACCGTTGCTTAATGGGCAAAAAATCAACGTATATAAACCGTTGCTTTCTGTCCAAAAAGCAACGGGTGCAAGCGTTGCTTTATGGCCAAAAAACGTTGCTTTATGTCCAATAAAAAACGGTTAAAAACCGTTGCTTTATGCCCAAAGTCACACATAAAGCAACGGTTAACACCCGTTGCACATAGTGTTTGCTCCTGCTCCTACAAAATCACATATGTAACTCACTACTGCGTTACACGCATATCTCAGTATATATACCAGAATATCAATGTATATCAAAATATGCCACAATATCAGAATATGCCACAATATCAAAATATTGGTACACAAGCACTATAAACATATCGCACATATACCATACATATAAAATTATCAAACTTATAATTACACTCATTGTTTTGCAAACAGAATGCTACCGTGCCGGAATATCATACTTATTACACTGCATTGTTTATTACACTACACTACAAAGATTTCATTAATTACACTACATTGTTTTGCAAGCAGTGAAGTCTACATATAATAAACACATTAAAAGGATGCTGAGCAGGTTAGCCGAAGCTGATATTTCTTTGGCTTATGCTGTGGTGCATACAGTATTCTATCCAATTCCTGCGCAAAAGCAAAAACAGGTTTTAAACTCAAATCATACAGTGAATTTTAGCTTGGTCAAGTTCAGTTAATATAGCAACGGAATTCCTGTGTAAGCAATAATAATGCACAAGTAAAAGTGGCAGCAAACATTTAAACAACTATAACAACACTAACAAAAAAAACTGCCTTTCAACTTCATCCCATCCCCTCTGCTATACCCTTCAACTCACAACCACACTCCTACACACTACAACACTTCCTCATTTTCTCTGTTTTCATCTCATCCACACTTAAGTACTACATCACACCCCCTACTGCCTATTGCCTGTCAACAACATACACCATTAGCTTGGTCAAGTACTACACTTAAGTACTACACTATTTTTGGATTTTTGTCAAAAAATGAACTATAAGGTGAATAATGATATCAAAAAATGCAGGCGGAAAATGTTTTTCAATAACATACATTGCTTCTACCAAACTAGCCTTAGCTTTTAGAAGATGTTCCATGTTGATCACCTTTGAGCACAAAATGTTATAAAAGAGACTAATGCAGTGAATAGCATTCCGTAGATCCTTATGTTGCGGAAAATAATGCTGAAGCAATACCGGAAGTAAATGTTGCATTATGACGTGGTAATCATGTGACTTCATATTTTTTAGTTCAGGAGGGTTGATGCTCACATTGTTATGGAAGTTCGAAGAGAATTTGCTCGGCACTTTCAAAATTTTCAAAACCGTGAAAAACCGTATCTTTTCTTCTTTGCTCAAAGTGAAAGTCGCATTTGGTATGGTTACTTTACTTGTTTCAGGATCTTCTATCACGCACAACTTTTGTTTTATACTCATGATTTTCAAATCCTTCCGTGCATTGATCCCATCTTTTGACATGTCTTTATGGTTCATAATTGTGTTGATCAAATGTTTCGTGACATTCATCTCCGTATGCATAACATCAATATTATGTCGGGTCAAATTTGTTTTCCAATATGGCAAATCAAAGAACTTCGACCTCCTATACCATGCAGGAACTTCTTCATTGATTGTCTTTTTCCGTTTTCGACAAATTTCTGGTATGTTTTTACCAACTTTCATTTTTATACTCGCTACCTTTTTTTCAACTTGATAACCAGTCAGTGGTTTTGGAGGACGCTTAAGTTCTTGCTCGTTGTTGAAATTTGTCTTATCGTATCGAAACTTGTGTCCGGACGGAAGAAATCTACGATTTTTGTAACATTCCTGAAATTTATCAAGATTAATTTGGCAATTAAATTTATTTTTGAAAATATATTGTGAAGTAATTAAAGATTTCTGGAATAAATAAATAATTTTTGATTATAAATAGAAGTTTAATTAGAAATTCAAGCATAAGTAGCTTACAAAAAAAAATAGGATTTAGAAAAAATAAATAAAGTGTATTAAAAATAAAGTAGAATTTAAAAGCTTTTAAAAAAAACTAATGATAGTTGTTTTCTAAGATATTAAATATATTTGGAAGGTGTATTTATTATCAAAGAATTAATGTATTAATTTTCAACATATTATTTTTAAGTTAAATTTTCATATATGAATAAAGGTGATTGATTGTTAATATGAAATTTTTACATTCCTCTTTTGTTTTAAAAGTTGTATAAAATAAATAGATAATAATATATATATATATATATATATATAGGTATGAATGTAAATTGTATAAATATATTAGTGTATAAACATGTTGAACAAAAAAATTAAATGTAAGGATTATTTGGGATAAACTTTTGTTTGTGTAAATATAAAAATAAAAAGTAGTACATTTATTTATAAAATAAATATGATATAAATTTATTTTTAAAATTCTTTTATCTTTGTATAATAACAAATGTAAACATACATAATGGAGATAAGTAAGCAAATCAACATGCATAGATTCCATAATCAATTTCTCTTTACAAATGGCATTCAAATTTTTTAATTGAATAAAAAATGAAATTAAAAATTATAAAATCTTTTCAGTTTCCCATGAGAAATCATTAAATATCTCAGGAAATCTGTTATACAGTAAACAAAGATTTGGGTATCTCAATACCCAACAAAAGATTAAACTAGATAGAAGAGAAAGTAAAGAAAAATCAGAAAAGAAAAAAAAGACCATCATTCTCTTCTAAAAGAAAATCTGAAACAAATCTTTGTTTTTCAAAGCTTCAACCTGGAAGCAGATCAAGTTCAAGATCGAAGCAATTAAACTGAAGAGAAAGAAAAGAAAAAAAGGGGTCAAGGAAACCAGATCGCAATGTTTTTCCAGAATCATTTCTTCCCAAGCTCTGTTTTTTCATTTTACTATCAAGAGCAAAAATAACTAATCCAACTTCAAGCTTTTGCTTCCACTTCTTAGGTAAGCTTTTAACTTCATAGTTTAATGAATTTATGGTTTCAAAAATAAAGTCTTGACATAAACAAATTCAATAAAATGCAGATTTATAAAAAAAAATATAGTGCTGCAGTTTTTTGGCCAGAGCAGTGCAAGCACTCTGGAAAATAAATAAAGGCAAGTAAAATTCCTTTGAAATATTTTAGTTTGAAGTTGTAAATCAGTAGTGAAGCAAGGATTTAAACAATTATATTAACCAGTTCAGGATACAAATCAAAATCAAAGTTTAAAAGACAACAGTTCCAGTTCTCAAAAATAAGATGCTTCTGCTCTGTCTCTGTCTTTCTTCATCAAGATCCAGGTGAGCAAACCCTCTTTTAACTAGCCTTCTTTATTTCTTCCTCCTGTGAGAAACTTTTCCTTTAAAGCCAAATTTTATCGATACATTGTGATGTTATGATGATTGTTTGATTGTGTATATGAATGAATGCAAATGTGTCTGTATATGCTCATATATATGCAAGTGTTATTGCATGTCCCTGTTGTTAGATTACAGGTTAAAACAAATCAACTTCAAAACCTATCCCATAATTTTTTTTTTTGGGATCTAATATCTAAATGGAAACTGGTTGTTAAACTATAATCTCCATTTTAAAAATGACTTCAAATAAGTTATATTAAGTAATTAGTTAAAAAAAAAGTAAAATACAGTAAAAAGAGTTCCTGGACAAACTTAAATTTGTTCTCTGTCTCGGCTTCTACAATGTGAGCAAACTTCACCTTTTCTATTTTGAAATGCCTGTGAGCAAACTCTAATTTTTAAATCAACTTCTTTGGTCTTCTATGTCTGCGGTGATGATGATTGGAAATACGGTTTGAATATTTACATATTAGCAAGTATAGATGTGTTTATATGGTGAATTAAGAGCTGCATGTTGTTGTCAGGCAAAAGCTTACCTTTGTTTATACATAACAGAATCCAAACAAAATATTAGAAAATTCAAAATCTTCTTATCACATCTCTTATAGGTTTAGGAATTTAAACAGTGTTTGTGTTTAAATCTAAACTAAAATTTAAAAGTATATTTAGGGTTGAATGTTTTTTAATATCATCTGGAGAAGAAGATAAAGACAGTAAAACCAAATATATGTCAAAACTTAAGTATTTTAATTTCTTGAATTGATTTTATCACCTGATTGTTTTTTGGAAATAAGGATTTTTAAAAGGAAAATCGCGATTTTTAAAGTGGTATATCTCGAGGAATTGTTGAAGTTCAAATTTTCGTTCAAAAATCCCTTTCTGTCGTTCTCGTCAACGTTGGATGATGATTGGAAATACGGTTTGAATATTTACATATTAGCAAGTATAGATGTGTTTATATGGTGAATTAAGAGCTGCATGTTGTTGTCAGGCAAAAGCTTACCTCTGTTTATACATAACAAAATCCAAACAAAATATTAGAAAATTCAAAATCTTCTTATCACATCTCTTATAGGTTTAGGAATTTAAACAGTGTTTGTGTTTAAATCTAAACTAAAATTTAAAAGTATATTTAGGGTTGAATGTTTTTTAATATCATCTGGAGAAGAAGATAAAGACAGTAAAACCAAATATATGTCAAAACTTAAGTATTTTAATTTCTTGAATTGATTTTATCACCTGATTGTTTTTCGAAAATAAGGATTTTTAAAAGGAAAATCACGATTTTTAAAGTGGTATATCTCGAGGAATTGTTGAAGTTCAAATTTTCGTTCAAAAATCCATTTCTATCGTTCTCGTCAACGTTGGTTGTTACGGCCTGTTCTGGAAGATGTAGGTGGTCGTGGGGAAGACTTCGACCGTGGCCAAATTTTGAAACGAGGCTTGGATTGGGAGGGCGAGTGAGTATTAGGGTTTTGGGATGGCTTCAGGTAGCCGGCGAACGCGATGGAATCACGTGATGTTGGAGCGACCGGAGTAGCTTGGAGGCAGTGGGATCGTGGCATCATGTCGTGATGCATCTCGAGTTGGGTAGACGAGATCCCAGGTGGTCGGAATGGGCGTTGCGAGTTGATGGGGTTGACTGTGTGGTTCCAGGAAGGGGGATCGATGGCTCGTTTGCGATTCTCTGGTGACCTCGTATTCGCGGGTGCTCGAGTCAGTTGTCGGAGTCGTCAGCGACTTATTTACTCTGGTGAAGTCGACCGTAGTTGGTCGTGATGGTGTTCACGTTGCACGGTGTAACATGGATATGTTTGGGTAGCTGCTAAAAAGATGAAGAAGAAGGATGGTGTCCGGGTTCGTTTGACTTCGGCTTCGTCCAGAATGTTTTCATGGCTGGGCTTCGGCCCAATAGAGCCCGTTTAAAATTTAAACAAGTTTTCAAATCAAGTTTAAGGCAAGTTTAAACAAGTTTCAAAAAATTAAAACTTTGAAGCTAAATTTGTTTAAAAAAAATTTGCTTCCAAGGATAATAAATGGCTTGTGGTGATAATTCTTAAGCTTATTTAAACTTAATTAGTAATGTGATTAAGTGATTAATTTAGATAAAAGATTTACCTTTAGATTAAATGAAGTTTTGAATAATTTAAGAATCATTGATTAATTTAAAGGTGTAAATATAATTAACTTTAAAGGTGATTGGTTATTAATTAAAGGTTTAATTTATTAAGATTTAATAAAGCAATAATTACGTATTGATTAAAGGGTGATTAATGATTGACTAATAAGATTTCTTAAAGGATGATTATTTATTATAAGACGACTTATTAATAAGGGTAATTAAGATTAAATAAATTAACTATTTAGTATTAATTAAATGGTAATTAACTTAATGGTAAATTACTTAATGAAGGTAATTAAAGTAACTAAAGGAATTTATTAATAATTCAATTTAATTACTCAAGTAATTAATAAATGATTAAATAATAATTAATTAGTGAAAGTAATCAAGAGTAGATAATTAAAGATTTAAGATTGGATAATCAAATATTAAGGCTTAATTACTTCCAAAATATAATTAATTAATGTGGTTAATTAGTTAAGGTAATTAAATCAAGAATAATAAATTAAGGTTAATTAACTTAAAGTGATTAAGAAATCATTATTAATTAAGGAGTAATTAATTACAGTAATTAATTAAGGAATAAGTAATCAAGATTTAATTAATTACAATTAAATGTTAATTGATTAAGATAATTAATTAAAGAAATGATTAATAAATGAAGGTGTTTAAGACTTAATTAATTATAGTGAATGATAATTAATCATTGATTCAAAGATTACAAATGGAAGTAATTATGTGGGTAATAGATTTAAACCACACGATTTATTCACCTTAGTTGTAGATGTTTGATTGCTATTTAATGATGTATGATGGATTGATATATTTGATATGTGATGTGATGCTATGTGATGCTTTGTGCTAAGCTGTTATATCTGTGGTGTATATATTGTTATATGAAATCCCTTGACCCGTAGAACGACATTTAAATTTCGATGCGACAGGGAGTCGGATTCCAGATGGTTATCCGAAACCCACATCGAATCATATTAGTGAATCTTTGTGATTGAAAATTTACCTTATCTATGAATTTGTGAATATAGATAAGCGTTATGGGTTATACCGCTTATCGATATGATTGAATCTGTGATGATGATGTTGTGCACTATTGTGTTGGACCCCTGGACCACACTTATACACACACAAATATGGATTGCACGTGGGAATGGGTTAAGTCACAGATTTTTGAAATAGTTTTAAAAATTGTATTTTTGAATCCAAAATAGTTTTGGAATTTGAATTGAAGCTTTTGGAAAAGTTATTTTAAATAACTTGATTGAGTTTTGAAATTTTAAATAATTTGATTTAAATTTGAATTCAATATTTGGGATTGAATTCTATGGTTTGGAAACTATGGGTTAAAAAGGTTATTCAACTTATAAATGGGTTTATATGGGGTTTTAAACCATTTTAAAAGCGTTGATTGAGAATTTAAATTATAAACCCAAAGATTTTAACTTGTATAAATATAATTGAATTTTTCTGAAACGGAAACTATACGATTTCAAATAATAAGAGCTTTCACATAAGAAATAAAATTCCAATTTGTGTTAAAAGGATATCAACTCTAAAATGGAAATAGTTTCCCAAGTTATAGATAAATCTTTGGAAACGTATTTTGAATGCTATAATTTAAATCTTTGATTTAAAGATTTAAATGAGTTAATCCAATTGAAATGGAAATTGTTTGAAATCTATGGATGATCTTTGTGAAACTAGGTGAACTTTGTGAAATGAATCTTTTTATTTAAAGATTTAAAATGGTGATTTGCTTAACCATTTGAAAGAAAAGCTTTGGATTTTCAAGTTGTGACTTAACTGAAATCCCATATCCATATGTTTTAAATATTGCGCTCGCTATTCGGTTTAGCCGGGAGAGGACCTTGTGTCATATAGCCCATTCCGAATAGTGATACGACGTTATGGATTGCAACTGAAGACCGGCGTTGAAGACCGGGTGTCTTCGAGAACGATAGGATAACCTGTCGATTGACTCTGCACTGAGTTGCTCCGGTATAGAGTTCTCCCTAAGTGATGGGAAGTCCGATCGGGATTGTGGATACCCGGATTTGTAAGGGCTTCTTCGGAAGTGCCTTCGGTTCTGTTCGAACCCGGAACAGACTTGTATGGTTGTATGTCCGACGTTACACTTTGAGATATTAAACTGATCTCTATCAAATACATTTCTGCTTGGTGGCGGAGAATTTATTCTCTTAGCTTAACACCCTTCTCTGAGACGTACGAGCTCAGAGGTTATGTAGTTGATATTTATCAGTGATATATTCCCAATTTGGTAATGTGACATGCTAAGTGCTGCTGTGTGTTGATGATCATTTGTTGATCATTTATGATCAAAGCATGGCTTTTGTATAAAGCGTAGCTTTGTGGACGAGACTGCATCAGGACCTCACACCCCGAAAATGGTCGAAACAGGAAAGATGCGGCAAGGTTATGAGGGTCGCGCCCTTTAGGGTGTGTCATTCCCTTCTGGTAAAGGGTGGTATCATGGTATGGAGCCCAGATACTTACTCATGTGGTTGCTCCAATCTCATTTACTGTGTGGTTGTTGCTTTGAGGCGCCTCGGATAAAGGTCCCAAAGGACCGGGGGATGGCATATTCGTGTAGTAGTTACCTAGTTACAGAGGTAACCCGGCCTTGTGTTGGTAGAGATCTAACCGTAACGTTAGTTCTCGGGACGTCCCGCCAAAGGCGATCCCATGTGGCAGTAGGAAGTTCCTTAGCCTGACCATTTGTTGGAAATCCATTCATCCAATACGTGCCTTGTACGGTTTTAGTTGTAGAACCTGCCATTTAACATGGCAGCTATAGTAGGCATAATATCATGGTACCTATGCTGGCTAGGATTAATATTATACTTTCAAAAGATTTTCCACTATGCACTAGTAATAATATCAAAGAAATTTTCTCGTATTAAGCATATTTGACTATCATAAGGAGAAATCTCCTCCAAGTCTGCGTTTGCATTGTGTGTGTGGCGGGAGGCCTTATGGTAGTTTCATTTTCTAAAAAGCATTGCGGATTTCAAATTTAAATTCTGTTGTTTGTTTTAAAAAGACCAAATGTTTTCGTTTGCTCACACCAGTCCCACGACTGACCTGGAGTTTATTGTTCATTTCCTAAACTCTGGGTGCCCACTATTTTTCCACACGGGCAGTCTAGAGTTGGGTTTTTCAGATAGTCAGGTTTAGTAGATTATCTGGAGCTAGTTCAGTCTTTGGATCACGACTGTGCTTGCTTATCTTTGTGCATCATTATTGGGAGTTCGAGCTATTTCTAGATTGGTGCTTTGAAGATGGAGTTCTTTCTTGAAGACTATTGGAGTTATTGTTCCGCTGCTGTGTTATCTTTTCTTTCCGCTGCTATTATCTTGTATCATATCTCTGATGTATATTCATTGTATCATCTGTTGTATCATATTGTATCTGAGATTATATCAATGTTGTATATTGTTATATTCTGTTTCTTCCGTTGTGTTGTACTTAATGTGTTATAAGCTCCGGCGAATCAGATTCGGCGTTTGGATCTGCGGCATTTGAATACGAGTGTCGTATTCGGTGCCGATTTTCGAAGGTCGAGTCAGGATCGTCACAATTTTCCATGTAACAAATCTTCTTACTTTCAGGGAGATAAACAGATGTAGTTTCTTCTCCACAAATAGGACATGCAAAGTAGCCGTGAGTCGTATATCCCGATAAAGTCCCAAGAGCGGGATGATCATGGATTGCCCACAACACTCTAGCTCTCATTATGAACTCAGATTTCTTAAATGAATCAAATGTAACGACTCCATCCCATAACTGCTTTAACTCGTCTATCAAAGGTTCTAAATAAACATCAATATCCTTCCCCGGTTGTTTTGGCCCAGAAATCAACAGTGTTAACATTGAGAACTCTCTTTTCATGCACAAAGACGGAGGAAGGTTATATGGTACTACAATTACTGGCCAATAGCTGTAAGGGTTAGTTAAAGAAGCATTCGGACAGAAACCATCTGTTGCTATTCCAAGCGTGATATTTCGTGGTTCAGCAACAAACGAAGAATGAAAAGTATCTGTAGTTTTCCATTGAGAAATATCACGCGGATGACGCATTACGGTTGTACCGGACTTGGCACGACCATGCCAGGTCATCGCTTCTGCTATCCATGGTACAGTATACAGTCTTCTCAATCTAGAAATTAAAGGAAAATGTCTTAAGGTCTTTTGAGGTACCGTGGTAGCTTTTCTCTCTTCGTCGAATGATGTCTTATATCGTGGTGCGTTGCAATTTTTACATGAAACTTTGTTCGCATTATCTTTCCAGTACAAGATGCAGTCATTAATGCATGCATCATAAGTTATGTAATTCATCCCAACTTGCTTAATGATCTTCTTCACGTCGGGGTACTTTGACGGTAGCGTGTTACATTCGGGGAGTAACTCCTTTATGAATTCGAGTAGTGCAGTCACACCATTGTCTGAAAAGCCGTATTGGGTCTTCAAGCTATTCAGTTTCACAATGGCATACAACTTTGTAATCTCTTTTGGACAAGAAGGATACAATGGCTCTATTGCAGTTGCACTATCAAAAAATGATTTATCCGTAAACTGCTCACCAATATTAGCATTATCATGCAACTGACTTGTAGGTTGAAAATGATGGAATTTATCTGCATCATTGATCAAATCCTTCATCCTAATATGTTCGGACTCATCAGTATTTGTGGCATGACTAACCGGTTGTTGTTTTGGCTTCTCCGGTATTCTTTCCCCGTGAAAACACCACACGGTATATGATTGAACAATACCATATCTAAGAAAATGAAAATGAATGTCATTTAATTTGAATGTATCTTCATTTTTGCACCGCGTGCAAGGGCACGAATACTTTTCCTTATTGCCACCGTTTTCAGCAACAAATTTAACGAAATTTCTCACACCTTCCACATATTCTGTATTTCTTCGATTTGATTGATTCATCCATTGTTTGTCTATACTAAAAGACATACTGAAAGAAAATAACAAGAGCTAATAAGAAATCATGGGTAACAATATCTTATGGCTTTCCACCAAATTCAACTCTGATATTAACTAAACAGATGTATATTCTTCTGATTTCACTTGAAATTTAACATTAGCATCAAACTGTTTTCAAAAAATTTGCCATTACAACGGCGCCATTTTGTAGCACCAGAGTAATGTCTATGCATTACCCCTCTCCTGATACTTGGCTTGCGCCACTAACAACAATTTTATCCACTTACTAAATATGGTCTCATATTTAGTAAAACAAAATTCATTGCATCAACTTATACCCTAGCAGTCACTATAAGCAGCTATGTCTAACTAGCATGCAGTACAGTACAACATTTAGGCTTTAGTAAATATGAGAATGCACACTACAACACCACTTCTCTTCCATGTTGCAATGTTTGGCTGATGATACACCACACGTGCGGGGACGTGTTAGATTATCTCACATTGTACAATTTGTAAAACAAATCACATATAAATGTAAAAAGATCATCCTTTGCATAACCAATTGTTTCTTGGTTCTCTAACACTGTACACTTAAAACATCAAATATGTATTCTGATGGTTCAGATTAGAAGGTGCGTCTCTACTTTGGCAAACTGTTAAAGAGTAGTAGATATTGACTATAATCAATCCCCAAAAACTTAATGAAACATCAATCCTAAAAGATGAAGATAATGACGGAACTCAAATGACAGCTTATATGGTAACACTAAACAAACCCATAAGCAAGCATTATAGGGAATAAACTGTTCCTTAACTTGTGTTGCATCCCTTTCTTTATTATTCTAAACTACAAATATAAGCATGTAATCTTTTCCTATTATTCAACCATAGAAACGAATGGATTCACCGTGTACAGACAGCCAGTCGTCGATAATACATATAAAGCACTGAGTAGAAACACACATGCTTGTTTTCCAAATAATTTACTGATTTCTATTAATCATGTTTGGATTATAGATTAATTTGTTATCATTGCATTTGACAATCTTTTAACTAAGTTGTGATAAGTCAATTTTCAAGGTGACTGTAACATTCGTCCTAAATCTCTTTTCAGCGACATGGAACAAGCAAAAGGGGGCAAATTTTTGGCCGAGAAGAATCAGAAAATCCTTGGTACATAGTTAAAAGTTTATCTTATCACCATGAAGATATTCATATTAAATTTGAACCAGGTTCTTCAAGACTTAGCCGAGCAACGTATGAAGTTAAAGGTTCTTTTAATTCTACACATAAGTACTGTGATATAACAATGCACCGCAAATACATGTACACAGAGTTTCCATTTCAATTGACAACAAGTATTATTACAAAACAAAGCTTACCTGGCAGTTATGCGCTCTCTTCGATTATGCCAATGAAACTCGAGGGACCAAATATCAAAGATACACAGATCTGAGATAATTAAGATTTCAAATTAGATTTTATAATACAAGTATGAAACAAAATCAAATTTAAAATAGAAATCAAATAATTAAAAATGAGTACCCAACCTGGAGTAGGTATTCGATAAATTGACGTTGTAATACTTCTCCGAACACAGATCTGAGAGGGCCACTGATTGGCGTTGAATGAAGGAAGAACTGGTGCGGCTGGAAGGAAGATGAGTTCGCAGCTGGACACGATTAGGTGGAAAGACGGGTTCGCGGTTGGATGGAAGATGATTTCACGATTAGATGGAAAGATGAGCGGGTTGAAGCAAATCGAATTGGTGGAATTGGTTTTTTTTTTTCTGATTTAGGTTTTCTTTTCGTTGAAAGAGGACGAAACGAATATCAAAGGAAATGAGGGAAGGAAAAGTGACGGGCCAATTCTTTTTGGCTCCCAGCGAATATTTGGCACAAAATTAGCGCCATTATTTGCCACAACATTTACGACGGTTACAAACCGTTGCTAATTAGCCACGGTTGAAAACCGTTGCTAGTTGGAACGAAGCGCGCCAAAAATTATGGCACGAAAGGATGAAATTCACCGCCATCATTTGTCTCCAAAGAAGCTACGGTTAATAACCGTTCCCAATTAGCAACGATAAAAAACCGTTGCTAACTGAACCAAGACGGTGATTAACCGTTTCTAAATGGCAACGGTTAATAACCGTTGTCAAATGTGCGGATGGTTGGTTGCAAATCTCAGTATTTGGTGTAGTGAGAAATTGAGTTCCATTAATGACAAGGCTATTGGGGTACCGTATGTCACAATGCACCTCTAGATAAATTGTACCGAGGGCCTCATATGGAACCCTTATAACAAGACCAGTCTACCTTTCACTAGTACCGAATATATCGCCACCCTGGTTGTGATCAACAACCATACCTAGGTCAGTAGAATTCAAATATGATAATATCGATCTAGATCAGGTAGTGACTCTACCCTAATGGGTGCAACCCATATATCCCCAAAGCATATCCCATGTTTTAATCATTCCCGGTTGTGAGGCTATGCTTTACCTTTTCTTTGGCAATCCCACTTGGAGTGCTAACACTGCCTTCTAGGCGGTAATGCAATGCTAGCATTCGTCCAAACAAGTTGTTCGGGCTAAGAACAAACCAAAGACACTACTTTTACCACATCCATTTTGGAACCACACTCAGGATCAGTAGCAAGTAGCCCTTGCACTTTAAAGATATACGTCTTCGATTCTATCATCTTTCAAATGTTAACAATTCGAACACTTACGTTCATTCGAAGTGGTTTTCGGATAATTCATGCTAACTGATCCTAGTCTCATCGAACCAACATTCGATAATTTTAAATGGGTCAAGTTATTGATAGTGGATAACTCAACTATCAAGGCTATGTATAGATTTGCATATGAAAAATAAGACATTCTATACTTATTCCCACTTTTTGATTTCAAACAGTATTATCTCTTAATTAACAGTGAAATTGGAAAAGTTAGGAAAACTAACCTTGACTCGACGTATGTTCTTACTTCTTGGGATAGAGAAGAGTTTCCATATTTTGAAATTTAATGTTAAGTACATGATGGAATATCTTCCATATACTTAGTTTATCATGACCCATTTATTGAAATTTACACCCTTGCACATATCACGATTTCGACATTTCGACTTTTATATTCTTCTTCTAGAAAATCTAGGTTCTAGATCTCACAGATATAGGAAAGTCTGCTCATTTGTTTTAAGAATACAAGACGACTTACTTCCAATAAAATGTAACAACCCTGGTTTGGAGATTGCCTATCAATATTAAATTATAATGGTAATTATGATTTAACATTGACAGGTAATCTTCAAACAGGTAATCCCCAAACCAGGATTGTTACATAAAATGTGTCAATGTTTTAGTATAGCTTTATTCATATTCGTTTGGCTACTTAATGTCATAGATAAAGAGAATCCCTTGTATTTAAACCACCATTTGAGAAAGAAAGCTGCTTTCTAAACAAATCGATCATTGGAAATAAAGAAACTAAAAATTAAAAACCTTTATTTAATTAATTTAAAATAAGTTTAAGCCTTTACTTAATAATAATTAAATCTTAACTTAATTAAAATAAATTAATAATCAACCTTACCTGATTAATAATTAATTAATTAAACCTCACTTAATTAATAATTAATTAATAATTAAACCTTACTTAAATAATTATTGTTAAATAATTAACCTTTACTTAATTAATAATTAATTAACCCTTACTTAAATAACTAATTATAATTATCTTACTTAATTAATAATTAAGTGCTAATTACCCTTACTCAACTAGTAATTAAGTACTAATGCTCTTTACCTAATTAATTAATTTAAATTATCATTAACACTTACTTAATTTGTAAGCAATAATTACCTTTTTATACTTAAAATATGTTTGAAATACTTTTCAAGAATATTTAAGATGAGAACACTTTTAGTTTGCAAAAAGATTCATTTTTTTTCCAACTGCATTCATAACGACTATAACTATGTATACCATAACTCTAAACTAGTTTTACATGTCTAACATCCTTTAAGACTTTACCTTTTTTAAACTTGCTTATAAACTTTGTATAAGGGTATAGGAAAACTAAAATTTTAGAAACTTATAAACTTTTTTTAGAGAACATGTAAGTAAAACAAGTTTAAAAACAAAAGTTCCCGATGCCACAACAACCATAAATCAAGTGCTAACTTTTCTTTAGCTTACTACATTCATACATAGGCTCATACATCCAAAACACATGTCATAAGCAATATACAAAGTAAAAATCATAACTTGCAACTAAAGCTCAACTTTTTACTTCACTTTCCAAGTCTATACGACCATTACAAATAAACATAATATATGTAAAGCACAAACTACACTATTTTTCAACCAAATAACCAATACATATTTTTACAAACATAAAGTTTAAAAATTAATTTTAAAAGGTGATTTTTGCTCACCAAAAGTCAACTGAATCAATTAAAACTACCACTACAACTTGGAATTGACCCTAGATCTTGGATTTTCTTTAGTAAAAATTTGATTTTTAACCTAAGGAGTGGGACTTTGGTTCGGCTTAGAGGGGTGGAGGGCTAAACTTTTGTGTGTTTGTGTTTGTATGTTAGTCTAGGCTTGCTTTTTGAAGAGAAGGTGGTGTAGGAAGTGAAAAGAGTGTTTTTGAAAAGGTTTTAAAATATTTAAAGTAAAAAACGAAGGACTTTTGTTTTCAAAATTTTATAAGGAAGCCATGAAAGTTTTTTAAGAGCTCAGAAAAGAAGTTGATGGAGTTATGAAAATAAGAAATGAAACGAAAATGAGAGAAAAAAAATATGAAATAATTTTTATACAAAGTGGATTATGTGAATTACCAAAATACCTTTTAGTCCATACCCTGCACCATCTTTTTGCCACATCACCACGTCCTCCCCTTCACTTCTTCCACACTAAAGGACCACCCCTTTTCATCATGAGCATCACTTCACTTTCTTATGTACTATGATGTTACGTGACATTTCCTTTTTATTTTACTTCTATTTTAATTTTTAGGAAAAAGGTCACATCTCATTCCTTTTACTTAAGTAAATAAATATTTACATAATATTATCTTAACCATACATATGTTATTTGTATATCTATATGGATGTACACTAGAGCATGCACAACATCTCTGACAACTTTTAGACGATGATAAGTCAAAAATATGTAATACGATTTTCGGTCACATTTTCGATTTTTCTTCGAATTAATTATTTTTGTAAACAAATTTGAAAACACTTTCACTATCCTAGTTACTATTTAAAAGAGTTTTATTTGAGATATAAATTTCATAAATTAATTATTCAAAAATTAAAAAATATTCATACTTTAAATTGATTAAATTTCGTGTTATTACATTAATTCTTTCCATTTAAAAGAATTTCGTCTTGAAATTTGCAAACAAGAAGATAACTCAAAATAACTAAAAAGGGTATATGTTATATATCATGAAACCCATACAAAAGATATATATTAAGCGACCACATTACACACTACAAGAAAATATGCTTTTAGTGGCATTTATTTTTATTGTTTCATGGAGGCAAGTGCTACTGTATCTCGTCTTTCAATATACACAGTGTAGTTTCAACGTTAACAAAAAATTTATAGACCACCCATCTATTTTTTTTATTTTTTTTTAATTTACGTGCTCGTTACACAAAAGTATTGTTCTCCGCTTCTAAAACATATTTCCCATATCTTCCAAACTAGGGGTGGGCATAAACCGCACCACTATACGGAAACCACCCACACCGGACCGCAAAAGCGGTGCGGGAATCTTCTAACCAAACCGCAAAAGCAGTGCGGAAACCCGCACCGAATCTTCTAACTAAAGCTGATACCCCAAACCGGACCGACCCGCATCGATACGGTTCGGTTGCGGTTTGAACGATTGAACCAACCATATTAACCCGGACCGAACCGAACCGAAAATTTATATCAGTAATCTTATGGTAAAAATATAAGCAACTCCTATCTTATTTTAGATTCTACCGATGTACATTCTATTTTTAGCGAATGTTGTTGTTATATTAATAATAATCGCTGACATAAAGGAAGAAGTTATAGTTTGGTATAATATTTTTCATCTCATTTTGTGTGTGAATAAATGCTAATTATAATCTTGTTCTAGCCATTTTTCTTAATGATTATATATTGATTAATGTCGATGTTTGGTTAATCTATCAAAAAAATCTCACTTGTAGGTAAATGTAAAATTGAAATATTCATACAATTAAAAATTAATCTTTCATTTCAGTATAATATTGTGTGTTTTAACCTTTAAATGTAAAAGTTTCACACAGTTGTATTTGTGAATTGATTGCTGATGGAAGTAATTCTTTTATTTCATATTTAATACGGCTTCAAAACGGACCGGACCGAAACCAAACAATTTTAAATTCAAACCGGACCGAAAACCGAACCGTTTAAAAGATTGGTATAATAGTTTGTATTTTTGATTAACAGCAAATGCGTGGAATCGGTTTGAACTCCAAAGCGCACAAAACTCACCCACGCACACCCCTGTTCCAAACCCTAAATCGTTTCCTCCTCCATCTTGTCTCCTCATCGCTTCACTCTAATCGCTTCACTCTAGTCGTCGTTCTGCTTCAAAGCGTAGTGCCCACCTTCTAAGTTGCAGATCTGGTCTAATCTTTTGTATCTCGTCTTTCAACCTCCAACGAACAATGTCTTTAGATCCAGATCGTTCGCTGAGTACAATTGCCTCGTTACCTTTCTTTTTTGCTTGAAGACTTGGAATTCTTGTCTAGGTTCGCTGCATTGACGCAGCCTTGGTAAAGGCGGTCTTCAAGTCTTTGTTTAAGATTGTTGTTGTTGTTTCCTTGTGTAAGATTGTATGGAGCTTCTTGTTTCTACTGCATTGTAGTTTGGCTGTTGGTTTGGTCTGTTGTTTAGCTTTGCCATCTTTTTTTAATGTGGTTGTGTAACAAAACCGTATTTTTACATGTGGTTGAGTAACAAATTCGTGATTAATGCTCATCAATCTTGAAAGTTTGATCAGAAGTTTAAATTAAATTATTAAACTATGGTAGGAAAGTAGTTTGTTATTACAAATAATATTTTAAAAAATAAACTACCTGTAAGTTATCTGATATCTATGTTATGATAGGTAACATCATTAGTGATTTCTTATAGGCAAAAGCAAGCAAACCAGCTGCCAAAAATTAATGTATGCAGCCTTGAAGAACCTAAAGTATAGAACCGATGTAAAATTGTGCTTATTTGATTGAGTTTATTTGCTATTATTACAGTTACGAAGTTTGTGCGTAAGAGAATGAATATTAGAAGATTATTTTGGATGCCATGTTTGTCCGAAATCTATATTGCTATAATTTTTAATGTTATGTATAGCTGGATCCTTCAGAAGCAGAAGAAAAGGAAAAGAAGAGTTGAGTTACTTTATAGTTCATATGAGCAAATGAAATTGGGAGCCCATGACTAACTAGAGAGAGAGCCGTTTAATTTCCCACTTATCAAAATGTCTGCACATTTGTTAGGTGGCACAGCTGAGTTACTTTACTTTAAGTGTCATGATCGGTTGTTTAATGTTCCATATGTCATTTGTTAGGTGACACAGCTGCAAGATATGTGATTAAAGTTCTATATACACAGAGTGATCATTGCAAATAAACCAATAATGAACGTAGTGCACTGATAAAATGATATCATATCTTAATTACGAATAAGTGATTAGTAAATGTAGCTTGGTTTTACATGGATTTCAACAGCAAATATGTTATAAACTTCTACCCGATGCATATGTTATATTAATTTATTGCACTGCTATTCCTAATCTATTTCTTCTTTCGAACTTTGCAGCAGGTCCAGAAAGCAGATGGCAGGTCCAGAAAGAAAATGGCAAGTCCAGAAAGCACATGTTACTATTGTGCATGTTGATCATATCCTTATGCGTGATCAATTGGATTTTATATTAGATGCTTAACATATTTCTCATGTTCGGTCCAGTTCTAACATAGCTCCAGTTTGTCACTTGCTGCTTCCCCCTACGCTTGCATCATATGATGTAACTGTATTGCATTGAAGACATATTTTTTTTTCAACTGTTCCTTATAGTGAATGAAATAAAGTATTATATTAAATTTTAAATTTTGCAATACCATATAATGTGCAATGCCATCTACATGGCAATGATAGAGTTCACACTGGTATACCCAAGTTTTATAAAAGTCTAATCTTGTAAGGGATATGCATTTGAATTTTTGCTTGCTTTGATGTTAATTATTTGATAATCTCCATCTCTTTCTTTTAGATTTTTATGCTGAAATAGCTTCTTAAGAAAATGGTATCTTCATCGAAAGATAGAGGAGATGTGGATTTTAATTACCGCTTCAACTTATTATTTTCTTTCACTAAATTGATATTGTTCTTTTTTGGTTGACAAATAATATAGTCTAGGTTGGTATATAACAGACAAATTGGTTTGGGTGCAATAAAGTAAGCATACGAACAAAAACAAGTTAATTATTTTTCCTTCTTAAGCTTTGAAAGATTTTAATCAATTCTGAAGTGATCTAACTATTGTATCCAGGTTTCTTATGTCGTATTCACCTTTGGTTTCTGTTATAGCTTTCAGAAGAGCTAGAATGGTCATTCATCAAAATGAACGAGGATAAACATGCATTTCTGTTTGGAATTGATGATCGTTGGGGTCCACTATAACTCTTCCAAGAGGTGACATGTTATCTATATTTGTTCATAATGGATGATAGTAATTATTGAGAAATTTGCAAATATTTTGTAGAAAATTAGACGTTTTAATATGTGCATGAAAAACAGACAAACCAAACTTCCCTATGTACATCACTTTCTTATATAGTACAGATGTTGTATAAAAAATTGAATTTGGAAAGCAGAAGCAACTAGAATATTTGTACACTCACTGAGACATATAGTTATACAAACACTTGCATCCTTTTTCAAAAACCCTTCGATATACATGAAATGTTGTATAAAAGAGCGAATTAGAGGTTCCTTTTTTTAAACCTTGTACAAATCAAGACAAACATAATTAGAGTATTATAATACCTATGGAAAACGGCCCATGACATCGTGATATATTCTTATATCCTTTTTTTAAAGTGATATATATTGGCTATAAGATGGTCGGTTTAATTTAAATAAAGACAGTTGCTATCTATGGTTTTTTAGGAATCTTTCTTTTACATTATGATACACTATTTTTTGTTAAACTTGTGTGAATTTTCATTTGACTAAGAGATTAGCGTTAGTTAGAAATGAAATGATACAAGATTTTGTTTACTAGTCAATTTCGTTTTCATCTTCATTTATCCAGTCAGTTTCTTTACTATCACCAAATGGTGTTTTCTAGATAAAATTTATTGAAGAAATGAAATGATAAAAGATTTTTTTTTAGTGGTATTTGATCATCCAGCGCATTTTTTAGAAAATCTGGCGCAAGATATTCACCCCTACTATTTGCGTATTTAGTCGAATATCTTTTATGACACCTAAACCGCTCCTTTTGCTACCGAATAAAAACAAAGTAAAGAGATACAACTTTAATGCTTTATTTATTGACGACATAAACATTAATGAAAGTACCTACAGGTGCATTATCTATTGAAGAGGAAGGTCATACTCATGCATTTTAATGTATAAAGGAAGGGTTGGTCTGGGTAGCTTGCTATGCAGTGAATTTGATCAAAAATCATATTCCAATTTAGTTTGGCAATTCAGGTATTTTCCTCTGAAACATGTAAACTTTCTTGTTTGCTACTAGATATAAAGAATTCAAGTGGACTTGATAATCAATCTAGTAAAATACATTATGATTGAGAATACCCGAACTTAGCTAACGCCAAATAAAATAAAATGCAGAATCCTGATGCCTTGATGCAAGGTGTCCATCTTTTGTTTCAAGACATGTTATGATAAACAAACGATAAGTTTATTCCCCTTTCTTCTGGTAGAAACTGGTCAATATTGTACATGCTTATAAGTTAAACTGTCAAATTGGAAAGTTAAAGATATCTGTTTGTTTTTCCTTTCTTTTTTTATTTTCCTTTTTTATCATGTACAAATATTACATTTTAGAGATGGTCCTTTTTAAAGAGGTTCCGTTAAAACTTGATATGAATTAGGGGATGAAAGTGTAATACATGATTATCAATTTATCTGTTGATTACGAATCACCTAATTATTGTCCACCGATAAAAAACAAACAATTAGGTTACAAGATAAGATTATATTCCATTTTATAGGCAAGCCTTAATATCCTTAATAAATTTAGTAAAAATGAACATATTAGTATAAATATCATTATATTTTATTGAATGATTTATCACTTAAAAATGCAATCTTTGCTTTAGAAATGTAAAAGAATTCCAGCATTGGACCAGTTGCGGTGAATAAATGATAGTTTGAAGAAATCACAAGCAACTCATTTCCAGTAATAGAGAATAATATTTTGAATGCTCTGCCTTTTCCACCTATCTTATCTTGATAGACTGTACAAAATAAGTGGCAGAAGATAGTTAGCATACCAATTTTCCAAAGTTAATTCATCCACTCTAATGCAAATCCAGAGAAGGTGATCAACAGTGAGTTTTAGCAAATTTTATGCATTGCTAAAATGCACTGGTGCTTTAAGCCATTAAATTTTTGATCTAGTGGACCCTAGGTGAACTCCTGCTTTGATTTTGCACCAGAGCAGAGGATTACAATCCGTTTGTATGATATTTGTCAAGCAAGATAAGCTATTCAAGGCAAATGTGTTTATGAGTCATTTCTCATCCATGTATCACATTCAAGTCACAGTAACTTGCATGTCTCAAGAGGTAATTGGAACACCTATTTGTACTTGCAAAATGAAGTCCATGGGTTTATGCATTATTCTAAATTCTCAGAGAACCTTTCATTATCAACTGTTATGCTAGTGTGAGAATGTTGTTATGCTACAAGCTTAAGCCTTATAAGTAAAAATGTTTCTTGACTCTGACACAGTCAGAAAATGTAGCCAACACTATATTCTAGGTCCTTTCATTTAGTTTATTCAAAAATATGGCTAACACTATATTCCAGGTCCTTTTCATTTTAGCTTATTATTGATAGGTGTTCATGTAATCCACCTTGAGCTTGAGTTGCAGCTTATTTTGCAATGGTCGATCGAGATCCTTATGCTCATTCTCTGCTTCTTAGAGCAGAAGCGTTTTCACACAAACTTCAGCGCAGAATATGAAAGCTGCTTCTCTCGATGCCTTTACATTATTATAGTTGTGAGTTACACTAATTTTGATATCAAACTTATAGCGGTATACATTAATTTTGTTTGTTTAATTTGTATAGCGTGTGGGGAACGTTTCTAGCAGATATTGATATTAAAATGCTTGGCAATCTTCGAGCAATATATGCATTTGTGCAGGTTAGCTAGTAAGCATGTAAGACTATTCCAGCAATGATCTTATATTTCATCCCTATAGGTTTGCTTGATGCCTAATATATATATATAAAAGCATTCAATGACATCCCAAAAGTGCAACATACCTATAGTCCCTTGATTTTCACAACATCTCGAATTAAATAATGATAAACAACTATAGTTAAATAAAAATTAACTAAGTTTATAAGGTTTTAATTTTGAGATAATTTATAAGTTAAAGTTAGTTAAAATATAAGTTGTGATATTTTAAGTTTTAGCAATTGAGATAATTTATAAGTTTGACTTTTTTTTTTTTTGCTTATCATAAATAAACTCAATCAAAAGCTGTCAACATGTCTGACAGGTAACCAAAACAATTCCAAAAAAGAAAACCAACACCGAGAACCCACAACATAGGATAAAATGAAACAACCAAAATGGAACCAATAGACACTAACGAGAAGCAGAGGCATAAAATATCTGGCCTAGCCACACAACACACCCGATGAGCTTCTGGAAACCACCGCCCATCTAACATCGTAATCGAGCTCCGGCAAGGCCACCGCCTGACGACGATGTTGAGGGACCATAAATCAAAGAAAAGTAAGCCCATCCCAAAAAAGAAAAGCAAGCCCGACGACGACGACGAGATAATTTATAAGTTTGAGTTAATATAAATTTTTAATAATAGTTGTAATAGCTTTGGTGTCACACTTTTTTGGTATCAACGTGAACTACCAAAAATGTCCTTTATATATTATCAAATCTTAATAACTTAAAAATAGGATCTAACATTAAACTTCTTTTACAAATTCAAACGCCCCTAAAAGTAGGATCAAACGATAAAAAATGTTTTACTAATTCAAAACACTTTTAAAAATAGGATCTAAAATTAAACTTCCTTTATAAATTTAGAATACTTCTTTACAAATACACAAATCTTAATATTACTTGAAAATAATTTTTTTTTACTGATTTAAACATATCTTAATTAACAGTTGGTTTGGATGCGCAAACTTTTGGTCTGACCATGAATTTCCAAAATTGCCCTTTATATGTAACTTTTGTTAATAGTTGTAATATATTTGTTGTCGCACTCTTTTGGTATCAGCATCAAGTATTAAAAATGCTTCTCTACATATATTATTAAAATTTAACATCGCTTAAAATTAGGATCTGAAAATTAAGTTTGTTTTACAAATTCAAAATTCATCTACAAATATTTATTAAGTCTTAATATCACTTAAAAATAGGATCTAGCAAATAAATTACTTGACAAAAAAATTATATTAATTAATAATATAAATAAAAATTTAAACTTACGAAAAATTAGATATTAAAACTTAGAAATAAAATTTCAAATTATTTACGTACGATTCAACACAAAAATATGACTAAATATATGTGGAAATCATTTTTTTGAACGTATTAAATAAATACAATTTGTAGAAAAACAATTCAGCCTTCTTCATCACGCGCGAAGTGCGTGTCGTTACGCTCGTAAAGTTATAAATAAGTTAATCGAGCTTTATAAAAATTTAACTAATTTTTATAAAATTAACCAGATTTTTAAAATTTAACCAAGTTTTATAAAAATTAATTAAGACTTTAGCAAGTTAACCAAGTTAACTAAATTTTATAAAAGTTAAATAAGTTTATTACAAAAATTAACCATGTTTTATAAAAAATTAACTAAGTCAACTAAATTTTATCAAAATTATTTAAATTTAATAAAAGTTTAACTAAGGATGTTTGACATACCTTAAATATGTAAAGAACTTTCATAATCATTTGTTAATTGTTAAACTTGTCTACAAATAGTTAACTTTTTCGGAGCAAGGACAAGCATTAGGAAAGAACTGTGGGCAATCAAGTAATGTACATAGCTGCAATTGTTATATATAGTATAACATTTTGTTAGTACTAGCTTTGTAAACATGTTTATGAATGGTTATGGATTTTATGTGAATTTGTTCATTTTGTCGAAAAACTATTATCGAAATGGTTATGGATATCATATTTGATTATGTGGTTAATGTTTTTTTCAGTTGTTTTAATATGCTGATTATATGATTGATTGATTATTAATTTGAATGCAACGATTATGTGATTGAATGTTGGTTTTAATGTGACAATTATGCGGGTGGTCATTGGAAATGGTACAAACCATTAATATGAAATGGTAGCAGCAGTCAATAACTTTTACAAGCATTTTAAAAATGCTACGTAGATGTAAACTGCTACAAAAATATACAGAGCAAGGTACGGACGCTACAAAAAAAGTATAGTAGCAGAAAAAAACCGCTATAGAGAACCAAAGAATGATGCAAGTAAAAACACCACTAATTTTTTTAACTTTGGTAGCAGTTGACATACGCTACAAAAATAAACTTTGGTGGCATTTCTTAAAGGCTACAATATGTCTAGTTTTGTTAGCGTTTCTACAACGCTACAAAAAGTTTTAGAATTTTAGTTGCATGTCATATCCCAGCGTTTACCAAAAGGTTACTAAAAGTTCTGAAAACGTTTTTTCAACGTTAGGAAAGACCTTTTCAGATGTAGTGACAAATAGTGCATGCATAATCCATAAAATCAAGTAAACAACCATCCTAGCATCAATTCAGGATAAGCTTCTCTCATACTATCCTCTATCTTCCAAGTACAATCTCTACGATCTCCACTCCATTGAATCTTCATCAATCTCACTACCTTATTACGCAGTCTTTTCTTATCCCAATCCATAACATGAACTGCATGTCCGATCATAGCCAAGTTCGGTTCTACCTCTAAATCCTCTTGCATAGATGGCTCAACAATTAGTGATGGGTCATGCACATACTTTCTCAAATGTGATACAAGAAAACATTATGGACCCCCAACAACCTCTTTGGAAACTCAACTTTATAGGCAAGCAGTCCAAACCTCTTAAGAATACGAAAAGGTCCAACATACCTTGGCGCTAACTTCCCAGCTCTCCTAAATCAAACAACTTCCCTTATCGACGAAATTTTTACATACAAGGTCTCTAATTGAAAATTACAAATCCCTACGCCTTCAATCTACACAACTCTTCTGTCAATCCTGGGCTTCTTTCATCCTCCTCTTAATCATCGTGACCTTCTTCGTAGCCACATGCATCATATCAGGTCCAAGCTTTAGTCGATCCTCTGTCTCCAGCCAACACGCTGGTGACTTACACGGTCGTCCATAAAGAGCTTCATAGGGAGCCATGCTAATGCTGGCCTAATAACTATTGTTGTAGGAGAATTCCACCATGCACAGATGATCTTTCCATGATCCTCCAAAGTCCAAGATACATGCTCTCAATAGGTCCTTCAAGATTCGGTTAACCCTCTTAGTTTAACTATCGGTTTGAGGGTAGTAGGTAATACTCAAACATAGCTTTGTCCCCAAAGCTACTTATATCGCTTCCCAAAACTAGCTGGTAAAGATGGGATCACGATAACTCACAATACAAACTGGAACTCCATACAGTCAAATGATCTCCCTCACATTAACCTTTGCCAATGATGTTGTAATCCTTGTTGACCTGACTGGAGTCGATCCATAATGACCCACAGACCTTCATTCCGTTTCTTGATCGAGGCAATCCATCAGTAAAATCCATTGATATCTATTCTCACTTCCAATTTGGGATCTCTAGGGGTTGGAGTTGCCCAATGGTTCTTTGGTGATCACCCTTGATTTGCTGGCGGTTTTCACATCTACTCACATAGATAGAGATATCCCTCTTCATTTCAAGCCATCAAAATATTTTCTTCATATCCCTGTATATCTTATTGACCCCAAGGTGGATACTCAACTTAGATTTATGGAATTCCATCAAAACTTCATGTTTTAGACCATTAACATCCGAAATGCATAACCTTCCATTAATCCTCGGAGCACCATGGTTATCAATCTTAAAATCTGAACTTGTACCCTCTTCAATTCCTTGAATAAATTCAACCAAAAGACTACCTTCCATTTGTTTGCTCGCAATCTTTTCTAGAAAAGTTAGGGTAACCTCCAGGAGAGCCAAAACCACATATCTACTCAGAGCGTCTTCCGCCACATTTTCTTTTCTTGACGTATAAAGAATATCTAAGTTGTACGGCGCTAGAAATTCCAACCGTGATTGCTGTCTCATGTTCATATCCTTTTAAGTGAAAAGATACTTCAGAGACTTGTGATCCGCAAAGAGCTTGAAATTTTCACCTAATAAGTAATGCCTCCACATCTTCAAAGCAAACACAACAGCTAACAATTCCAAATTATGCTTTGCGTATTTCATCTCATGGGGCATCAGCTGCCCGCTAGCATAAGCAATCATCTTCTCGTGCTGCGTCAAAACTATACCTAAATGCACTCCATAAGCATCGGTATATACAATTAATCCTCCACTTCCATTCGGAATGGCTAAAACTGGAGCACTAGTCAACCTCCTCTTCAACTCAATGAAGGCTTTCTCACACTTTGGAGTCCAAACAAACTTATCATCGTTCTTCATCAATTTATTTAGATGTGTGACGATCTTGGAGTAGTCCTATATGAATCTCCTATAAAATCCGGCTAGGCCTAACAAACTTTGAACTTCAATAGGAGTCTGCCGTGTCTTTCATTCTTGAACAGCCGCTACCATTGTTGGACCAACTGAGTTAACACCTCCCAACACAATATGTCCTTGCTACCTTACTTCTGACTGTCGATAGTGATGCTTAGAATTTTTTTCCTTAAGAACGTGTTTCCTTAACATTTCTAACACCCCTTCCAAATGATGTTGGTGCTCTTCTCCTATCTTGGAGTAGATAAGAATATCATCTATGAAGACCAACATGAACTTATTGGGAACATCCCTAAAGGCTCGATTCATATGATCTATGAAGTAAGCAGATGCATTGGTTAGCCTAAAAGGCAAAACTAACCACTCAAAGAAAAAGTCCAGCCCTCTAAACGCAATTAAGAGTATGTTATCCTCTACTACTCATAGCTGGTGGAATCCCATAGAGAGTTCCAGTTGGGAGAATACTCTAGCGCCGTGAAGTTGGTCAGAAAGGTTGTCTATGGAGAGTAAGGGATATTTATTTTGAATGGTCTGCTTATTTAACTCCCTATAATCCATAGACGGTCTTAAAGAACCATCAAACTTTGCCACAAAAACTATAACCGATCCCCAACACGAACGACTCAGTGTAACAGGTTCCCTCCTTAATAAATCATCAGTCTGATCCCTCGACTCCTTCTACTCTCTTGGAGCCATCTTATGCTTAGGTTGAATAACGGGCCTCACACCAGGAATTAAGTCAATACAAAACTCAATCTCCCAATGTGGAGGTAGACTGTTAATCTCTTAAAAGACATCAGGAATATTCTAACAATTTCGATCGACCTAACTCTTCTCGGGATGATTCTAAGGCATATAGGAAATTACCCATACATCTGACTAGATCTTCACAAGATATCTCAACTTCCCTACCCGTCCTTATTTCAACACTAAAATCCTCACACCATAATCCAAGAATCGTTCTCCGACAACTAATCCTTACTGAGTATAATATCAAACCCCTTAAAATACAAGACACTTAGGTACAAGAAATATGGTGGGTAAGGTAAGAAATGTGAATATCCTCACACATCATGCACATATAAGTGGTACCCCCTATAGGGTTAGACATACAAATAAGGATGCCTATAGGGGAAAAATGTAGTTTTTCTACCGATTCTATAGAAATGAAATCATGGGAAGCCCTGGTATTAAAAAATACACTAACAAAAATTCCATTATTCATTAAAGTTGCTTTAAGAACTCCCTTTCTCTTCGCATATGCCGAGGTTGATGATTCGTCCTTGATAGCATATAATTTGACCTACTTTCCTTTATTCATAAGTGGGTAATCATCCACCATATGCCCTGACCGCTGACAGTTATAGCAAAGCATCTTCTGAACCATTGGAGAGAGGGGTCCTCCTTGCTGCTTGGAAGTTCAAAATTCTTACAATAGCTGGCCAGATGGCCCTTTTGCTTGCACTGATGACACTCAACATTCTTGAACTTGTTTCCTCGGTCTCCTTCCGACTTCCCTTTTCCTGCTTCTTCTAGTTCGGGTTAAACTTTCTCTTTTGTGGGTTATTGGTATTTCCAATGGGTTCTACTGTTGGCTTCTTTTTCTTCAGAACTTCATACATCAATGCCATATCTACTAAATCCATAAAAGAACCCTTAAGATGGGCAGTCATCTTTTTCTGGAAACCTTTTCTTATTCCCATCACAAACATCTCGTTCTTGTTCAAAGACGTATCAATTAACTCTAGTCCAAAATGAGTTAGCTCATTAAACTTTGTCTCATAGTAGGCCACCAACAAGTCTCCTTGCTTGAGATCCAAGATATTTCTATACATTCGAGTTTTTCCAACCGTGGACATGAACTGATCCTTAAATACGTCCTTAAATCTAGTCGAAGAAAAATCATCCACCATAACATCAGCTGTAATGGAATCCTACCATACTGCCTTTACCCTATCGTAATACCCATATTATTAAAAAAACCATCATAAATAATGTCGTCTAATAATACAGAGGATACGACTTGTTAAGGGTGACCGAATGTGAATGTATCTTTAAACTAACAATGACATGTCATTCTTATAGTTTTATCTAAATCTCTGGAATAAAATTTCGATGTGAACAGTTACAGTCTAAAGTAATTCACACAATGGTTTCTCAAAACCAAACAATATAGCATATAAAACAATAATCAGATATCACAGCGGAATAAAATACATTAGATACATACTAGACCCACATATATACATCCAATAAAAGTCACTATCTCAAAATGTACATCTCAAATACATACATATACACATAATCCTATATAAGATAAACAAAAAGTCAAATGGTTTATCTCCATGCTAGCACACCCAACCAAAAGTCTACATGTCCCGTAACCTGAAAAGTCCTGGCCCGACTCGAATATTATAAAATAAACAGGTCAGACTATCTCTAAATATCCAAAAAGGTGAGAACAAGATATAACACACGGATATATGACATAAATAAATACATATGTCATACATAAACAAGTAACTACAATATCTAACTGTCTCAATACAAAATCACAAATATAGAATAGTCATAAAACTTAGCATTCCAAAATAAATTATAATATCTCAAAATATGAGAAACCAAAACCATATCGATCACAATGATCGTACTCATGCCAGTCGACCTGATTGTACTCATGCCTTGTAAAACAAAAGATGGTATCATCCATATCGATCCGATACCAATGATCATCCATACCATGAAAACAAAATCTTAAAATCCAAGAAAAACAAATCTCGACCGATCTCATGGATCGTGAATACAGAATCTCGACCGATCACAAAAAACATGGAACATAGAATTTCAACCGATCACAAGGATCGTGGAAAAGTCCATGAGTATATCACTTAAGGATCTATCGGCCTTAAATCCGAACACCAAAAGAGAATACACTTTAAAGTGCAAAAAGCTATCAATTTAGTAATCACGATAACTTAACCAAAACGTCCCATACTGCTTGGTGATATAACTAAAGAACCTGAATTATATCACTTAAGGATCTATCGACCTACACAAATGTCGAATATACAACCCTAAAGCGTTAAATACTTTCCTAAAAGCAATCACAAGAATTTAACGAAAGCCAATTCTACCCAGTGAATTCAAGTATTAGCTAACGGGTTAGTAAATTCCACTCAAACATTCAGTTCAACGAGTTATACCATATTGATTGAAACGTTACTTGAAAGCATTTAAACCAATCGATAACACTAAATCGATTATTAGTACTCCTCATATTATAGAATTAATGCTCTCAAAATCTTTTCTCATAAAAATGATTTTTAAAATATTATATATAACTTACTTTCAAACTTCTCATTTTTAAATTGATAAATACTTTTGTTATTCAACTATATATTTTTATCACTAGACAAAATAAACCATAATGTGATATGTATATCAAAATTCTTTTATATACATATAGTTGTTCCAAATTCCTATTAAAAGATTAGTAGTTCACAAACTCTATTCCAAAGACCACATATACAAGTAATCATTTATTCTAGAAACCATAAATTCTTATATATCAAAACCACATTAAATATGCAAACATTTATTTAGAAACAACATATATTTATATTTCAAACCATACTTTGAAATCCATAATCATTTCTACTAACTTTATTTTAATATGTATAATTATTATTTATTAAAATCATTTATAAAAGGGATTTGATTGAAATGGAAATTAATTTGAAATCGGTAAATTATAATAAACTTTCTTTGGTAAACTACTTACGTTCAATTTACGGAACGAAAAGATTTTTATATAGATACTTGAAGTTTCAGTTCACAAAATCCGATAAAAGGTGGAAACAAACTTTATAAAACAGTAGCAAAAGAAGGCAGCAAGATATTAAAGAGCAGCCAACTTCAATTCACAAAGAAAAATCATTAAGATATGGAGCTACACTTCATAAAACAATGAAACAAAAATAGCCAACATGACAAACTATAAATCCGTCATCAGTAGGGACATGTTTCCTAAAGCATGCAAATAAAAATAAGGCGAAGGGGCGTGACCAATTTCCGTAGGGACGTAAGAAATCATAGCAATAGGCATGGGAGCATGACTAAATTCAAGGCACGGGGTAATTAAGGGCGTGAGGAGCAATCAAGATCAACAGATTTATTTTACTTCATATTTACACTTGCACGCAATTAACCAGATACAATCAATAACCGGTTAATTTACGACAAACACTTGAGTGTGTATAAAAAACAATAATAGTAGGCCACGGATAGTCACACATTGCTCAATTTAACCAGCACTTAATATAAGTATAAAACATAGTTTACCATTTTAATTTCTCAACCATTTAATGTAAAATTCAAAAGTACGCTATTGATAATCCGGGATAGATTGCATGAGAATTAACTCACCTTATGTGCTTTGTTCCAAAACCAAACAAACAAAGATTTCGGCAGCCCTCTCTAATTTATCAAAAACCTAAAACCCTCTTAATCTAAAAAAGAACAACAAAAATTAAACACCATTAAAACCGAAATCAGTTAGAAAAGATGATAGAATATGGCAAAAAACCCATAACTCGATTTTATCATATTTTTAGGAATTTATTTGAAATTTAAAAGATGGATTTTGTACTTAGGTTTGAAGAAGAGTACTTCTTTCAATTTCCAGGTTTGAGAAAATGAACATACTGAAAATGAAAAGAAGTTTTCTCTTACAATTAAATTTATTTGGGCCATGGTTTTAATTTGCAATCCAATAAGAATTAATTAACCATATTTAATTAGTTAGTTACTAATAGCTTCCTTAATTAAAAGATTAAATAATTAAACCATAGCCAAATGAATAACATGACTTCTTAAATTATATTAACAATGAACAAACTCTTTATAAAGAATTCTATAATTTTCAAATTCTTCTTTCATTTAAACATAAAAGATTCAACTAATTAAATATCCTTGTCCAAACTCCAAAATTTTAATTTCTCTGATATTCTATAAATTTAGAATTCACTATAAATAAATAAAATCTCAACGGTGTTTTCAAATGATTTTTAACACTCTCAAAATATTGATATTTCCAAATTTCATAGTGATTTAGAATTAATCATTATAAGACAAATTATCTTTTACAAAACAATAAAATTTCCAAACAAATGATTCAAACTCTCCAATTTAAAATCATTATTTACTTTATTCTATTTACTCAAAAATTCGGGATGTTATGAATTTTCCTTCTTAAATAAATTGCATCCTCACAAATTCGATTCAGGGAAAATTCTATAATAGAAACACACACACACACACATCCTTTAAATTTAACCAATATCATAAGAATAGAACATTATTTTAACTTAACATTTCAATTTACAAAAATAAATGTACCACTCTTCCTTATTTTCTAATTCGAAAACAAGTTCACGCAAATATTTTATATTCGTAGAAATAAGTCAATATCTTTTTATAGTCTAAAACACTAAATAATCGAAGCGTTTAAAAGATATTCATCCTATTTAAATCTTTTAGAATAAGAATATGAAATAATTTAAAGATTTACCCTAATTCCAAATATTTTAACTTCCTATAAATTAGGCTGATAAATAATAATTAACTTTCATTCAAATCATAATGGGATATACACAACTATCAAAAGCATCACTCACAATTCTTCTTATATATATATATATAATAAACGAATATAAAAAATTCACATATATTGGATAATTTAATAACATTGCCTTGCCATCTATTTATAGCAAATCGTTCTGTCAAAGGGCTAAGATGTTGATCATGAAATCAACATTGCCTCGCCACTGATCTTTGCTATTGATAATGCTCGATGGCTGTACATGTTATCTAAATTAATACATATAATGTACCTTTTAAATTTTCATTATAATTTTCTAAGCCACCAAAATTTTAAACACATATAGAAATATATAAAAAATTTCATCCAAATTTATTTTCCAGAATATCTATCCCATTTTAAAATAAATAGTATTTAACTCATTTAAACTTCTCTTCTTATTGAACATTATTTTCAACATATTCATAATTATTAATAATCCTTTAAAATTTCATAACTCAAAATTATTGGGTCTGGTTGTCTCGTCAAAGCGTTTAGGAATCTCTATCGACACCGTGGCATTCCAGGTCTCGACCAAAATTCATTAAATACTCTATGGGAAATTTAACATAAAACTAATTCTAAAATTTAAAAATCTATATTTTCTCATACAAAAGAAATAATAGCAATTCAATAATGCAACCATTCATCCATGCATAAAACCTTCAATCAAACATAAATAAACAATTGATTGCTATGCTATGCAGGAACAGTCTATCAACTTCCGCAGTGCAATCCTGGTCACTAACGAATCAGGACACTAATACACAACACTAAACTTTCAAAATCATTTTATAATAGTAATTTGTAAAGTGATTTAAAAATTTCGCAACTATGACCTAATGATTATTCCCATAATCATTTTATATTCCTATCCCTATATATATAATTAATATAACTATCGATCACACTCCCCAAGGGCAGGTCTCTAATTCCCATGAGGTCTAAATCAATGATTTTATATTCTACAATGTTCTGATACAAACTGTAATGATCCCACCACTGTACCCATAACATTAAAGAACATTATAAATAATGTCGTATAATAATATGGAGAATACAACTTGTTAAGGGCGACCGAATGTGAATATATCTTTAAACTAGCATGGACATGTCATACTTACAGTTTTATCTAAATCTATGGAATAAATTTTTTATGCGTGCAGTCTCACTCTAAAGTAATATGCACACCGGTTTCTCAAAATCCGAAAAATATAGCATACAAAACAATAATCACATATCACCGTGGAATAAATACATCATATACATATACAATCTATGAGTCTACGAAATATAATATTAGACCCACATAATATCCATCCAATACAAGTCATTATCTCAAAATGTACATCCTATATGCATACACATAATCCTACATGAGATAAACTAAAAAGTCAAATGGTTTATCTCCTTGCTAGCACACCCATCCAAAAGTCTACATGTCCAGTAACCTGAAAAGCCTCGGCCTGTCCTAAGTATTATAAAATAAACGGGTCAGACTATCTCTAAATATCCAAAAGGGTGAGAATAAGATATAACACAAGGATATATGACATATAAATAAATATAGATGTCATATATAAACAAGTCACTACAATTATCTAACTCAGAGTGTATCTCAATACATAAATCACAAACACAGAATAGTCACAAAAATCAAAATTCTAGAATAAATAATAAAATCTTAAAATCTAAGAAACCAAAACCATATTGATCGCAGTGATCGTACTCATACCAATCGACCTAATTGTGCTCATACCTTGGAAAAAAAAGAGATGGTATCATCCATATCAATCCAGTAAGCAATTAGAGTAGGTTGATAGCAGTCGGAGATACCAATGATCGTCCATACCATGAAAACAAAATCTTAAAATCCAAGAAAAACAAATCTCTACTGCTCTAAAGGATCACAAAGACAAAATCTTGACTGAGCACAAGGATTGTGGACAAATCCATGAGCATATCTCTTAAAGATCCATCGACCTGAAATCCAAACACCAAAAGAGAATACGCTCTAAAGTGCAAAATACAATCACTTTAGTAATCACGAGAACTTAACCAAAACATCTCATACTACCTGGTGAAATTCAAGTATTTGCTAGAAGCTAGTAAACCTCACTCCTTATATATATAATTGAAGAACCTAAATAAAGGACAGCTTCGTTAGGCCTACAATACAGATATTCTACTTGGTCAGTCTCTTTTCTCATCATGGCTATGGCCCCACGCAGCAACCCACTAATTAATCGAAAGACCTCTAAAGAGTTAAGTGGCTGTGCCCTACTACAAATAATCTAACATCCAGTTGGATGAGCCCCTCATCCAATGTCTCGATAGTGAAAGAACCATTGTCCTGTTGGTTTAACTCTAATCTTTCCCAAACTCGCTCTTGATTGATGATGGCTTGATCTCCGCATGCCATATCCTTTTAGGTCCTTCCCACTAAAACCTACTTGTAAGTTAGAATATGGTGTCATATGAATATCCTACTCCATTCATCAACTTTTTGAATTCCTACAAAGGTCCGCTTCGTTAGACCTATAATGCAAAATCAATCAAGGCATACTCTCCTAGTGGAACACATACAAACCTACCTCCGGGGGTGCAGCTTCGTTAGGCCTACCCCAGAGGGCCATTCTAGCACGCCCCGTTGAAGTTTCGTACTTCCTTCTAGCCCAAAATAACTAAGTTGGACGGGTTCTTTTTGTACTAAAAATCTTCAATGAACTACTTCGTTAGGCTCTTATTTCTTTGGGCTGCTCTAAACGCGTCTTACCGTTTTATTAGACCCTAAGTCTAATATTTTATTATGTGTTTAGCTTACTTTTCTTATTCTGTTGGCTGCTTATTTACCCCAATCAGCATAAATGTGTCCTAACTATTATGAGACCATAAGTTCCTAACTGAAAGAGAATGCTGTCGGTACCGACAACTTCTATTATTTTGCTTATTAACTTAATCCAAGATCTAAGTTTGATAAAATAAGCCTCTTCTATTTCTTTCTAACCTATGCGTTACAATTATACTTGCAATTTGTTAATAGTATATTATTTTATAACCTACATGTTATAAATATAATTGCAAGTGTCTCTTTCTATTCTAGTCTGTCTCTTTTATTATGATATTGAATTTTCTTTAATTCTCTTATATTATATGACAATCTTGGCTTGGGACTATTTCCGACTGTCATAAATTTACTTATCATAATAACTGCTTTGCTTTTATTCTACTATCTGCGCAGTAAATGCAGATCTAGGCACATTTCTTTTTATTATTTGTAGTCTTTTACACATAATTAACTCGATTTCTTCTTTAATTGCTTTAACTCTTCACTTTATTCTCTTTTATTCTAGGAAGTAGTTCTATTCTATTTGGTTGGTTACAAAAACTGTGCTAAAAGTCCATTTCTATATTTCAATACTAAATAATGCTATATAAAACAACTCGTAATTGCAAGGTATTTCTTTTATTGTCTCTTTAATTATTGGATAATGCAAAATACAGAAATGTCTCTATTTTACATTAATTCCCTTTTTTTCCTTTTATTCTTACAATTACGTTTATCTTATTCTTACAATATTAAACTATGGAAATGCATTCTCTTTTCTAAACCAACCAAGTAATCAATTACTAACTTTGAAATAAAGCTAATAAATTTATTTCTCCCGTTTTAATATAATTTACTGTAAATTTCTTGCTTTTTGGCTTATGCCTTTCACTATAACTGTTAAGCCTAATATTATTCATATTTAATTGGAATTCTATCTTTCTTTTCCATATAAATAATAATTAATATAAGCTCTCTTATAGAATTTACAACTTTCAACATAACTAATTAACAGAACTAATTACTGAAAATAAATGCTGAATTAAATATTTAACGGGAATCTAACGATAATATATCATAAATGTAAAAGATATATAATTTAATCCACTCACTGTCGTCCTTAGCTTTGCTCCATGGCCTTCCTAGATCCCCTTCTAAGGCATCAAATATTTTTTTATTAAGAAGATCCTCTTCCTAGAAATATTTTCAATTTAGGGTCCAGCCTCAGGCAATGAACCAAATTGGGAGAAAATCTGATTGTGAGAAAATAGCTAGGCGCAGGGTCCTATTTGTAATGGAGTTTGTGGATCTCAGACGGTCGGATTTTTATATTGAATCAGAGACACCATGTCACATGGTCGTTTGGAGCCGTTAGACCCATCAACGTATGGCACTGGTTAAATAAAAATTATATCTATTTGGTTCGGCACGTCCTTGGACGATTTAACGTCCAGGGGCAAACGCAGGTCAACCAATAGGTCGACCTGTGTTCTCTTTGGGTCGACCTTAGGGTCGACTTGTGGCTTTGTGGGTCAACATATGGTTCGGTGCGCGCACGCACGCGCACGCACTTATTTCTGCTTTCTTGTTCTTTTTCTAACTTATTCGTATTAACTTTAATTTCGACAAGTTATAAATGGAAATTAATCAGAAAAATCGCCATGGACACAATGACATAGTTTTGAGGCCATATTCTAACAATTCCAAAAATGTTTGTTTTCACTGTTCATCGTTATTGGATTATTTAATTATCTAAAAATATAGGGTGTTACATTCTCCCCCCCTTTAGGAAATTTCGTCCCTGAAATTCGACAACGGTAAAACTATGTAATTCCTCGCATCAATCACATCCATTTTGTGTACATCCAATTTTGCGACCATCCATGTTCTTGTGCAAAGTGCCATTCAACATAAATATATGTATGTACATAAATTTCTAAGCGGAACCTCCTATATGAATGCTTTTCTTCTTTAAAAACTCCTTTTAAAAAATGATGCATGCATCTTAAATATACTTGCAATTTCTATATGATGCAATCTTTTGAAAACTCAAAAACGTTTTTCATCTAATTTTTCCCATAGTCCTACTGAATAGGAGCATAGTTCAACGAATTTTACATCCAAATCCAACCACACAACTTGTAATATTCGAATTTCAAAAAATCTAATTTTTCCGAATTCGATTTCTTACGTCAATAAGAAGGTAGAAAACGAAAAACTTCGTATTTACCATTTTACTTCTGCACAACTCTTTCTCTATACTTGCAACTTATGCTACCATTATATAAAAACCTCTATTTTACCATCCCAAGCACAGTTCACATAAGAAAAATTTTCTTTTCAAAATTTTACCAATATTAATTTATGGGAAAATGTATTTTCCTTTTGCAATTCTCATTTATTTCTATTGACGTTTATGTTACTTTCTTTAAGTTTGCTATTTTTCTTTAGTAACTTTTATATACTTTTACTTTTTCTTTTAATATAGCAGCTAAACACAACTATCTTCTAAGGCTAGAAGGCCTAGGACCATGTCCACTCTGACATGGAAAAATCCTACTCTAGAAATCCATGTAACTCATATGCTTCTCCTGCCGCCTATTACTTTTTACTAACTTATGTTGTATTACTCACGATGAATAAGATCTATTCATCTCTTCCTTTCCATACTCAAAATGGAATAACAACTCCCATTTACTACAATGAATAGATATTTTAATATATGTAGTTTCTATCTAAAAAGGCAATCAAACTTGAGGAAATTTTCTCTTTACCTTAACTTTTCATTTTTCCCCAACTAAGTCTATTTATCCCAATCACGTGCGCCTTGCTATCTTACTAGTATTATTTTACTATTTTTCTATAGTCTGCACACATGAAGCAACATTCCTAGGTTCTCACCAGTGTCTTATACACTTTACGGGAACTTTTATTATTGCAACTAAAAGTAACCACTGCTATGGCCTTACACTTTTCCCGTTTCACCTAGAAATAATTCCTATCTACTCCATATTTAAAAGTTTGGTTTGATTTTTATCATTTCATTTCAAAAATTAAAGCTTCTAAATTTTTGAAACATCAAATTCTAAGATTCTTGCCTTTAAAAGTGTTACTTTGAAGTTTCTATTAAATTCAAAGGTACTTGGTTACTTAACATTTTACCTTTCCAGACTTGCATCTTTACAGCTTTTTGAATTTAAATTACTTCCCAAACCTAGAGGTGAAAACTTACAAAATTAAGTTCAAAAGTTATTCCTCTTTTCCTTTTAAAGACCTTTACAACTTTCCTTAAAATATTTTGGACATTTTAAATTTAATTATTTACTAAGTTTTTCTCTTCCAAAAACTTATTTTCGTTTTCACCGAACCATTTTTCTTTAAAACATGCCTTGGTTGTTCTTAAAACATTTTTCTTTTTTCTTCACTTCCAAAAATGTCCTCACATGTTTTCAACACATCTTTTTTTCATAGATTTTCAAATTTACTAAAACTGGAGTAGATAAGAACAATTATTTTATCAAAAGTCCTTTAACTTTCCCACTCTTCAATTACCTAACCTTAAAGGAGTTTCTAATTTACTATAAATTGGGACTTTCCACACAGGCATGCTACCAATGCGCATAATCAATGGAAAAATACGAAATTCCATTGCTTAGCATTCCTACCAAGGCTCTCTATAATATCCCTTCTAACCAACCCTGCCTCTAATTATTACGCTTCTTATTACACCTAATGGCTTTATACCTTAATGTATCAGAACTACTTTCTCTTATTAGAAACCATTAACGCTAAAACCTTCTATGAATCTTTTTAAAAGAGGATTTCATGTTTATGTAAAATTACAAAGAACTTATTTTATAATTTATCAAAATAGGCTATACAACATATGGTGCTTTCCATACCTTGTACATCTCTTTCGCGTATCCCTTATTACTTGCACAAAACATCATTATTTGTGTTTTGATTTCATAGAAAATTGCATCATTATTCATTTCATTCCAATAGAGTAAAGTATGTTTAATCTATATTCACTTATAACAGACATTTCCTACAAAATTTATTAATTTCGTAATATTCAACTTACATCTTTTTTTTTCAAAAGAACTCATTTTCAAAATTGCTTTAATATTTTCATAACCAGAAAAATTTCCATATACTTATTTAAATAACTAGTGTACTTACAAACCACTTTATTTCTATATTTAGAAATTATCTTCAAAACACATTTTTATTTGGGTCAAAACAGATGTTGCATAAAACACCGTTACTACAACCCAAAAATACTAGTTTATGGATGTAATTAAAATAAATATTAGGAAATCCCATATGCAATGTAAAAACATTTCCTTTGGGAGTCACTTGTGAGAAATGCGGATGAAGGATCTTAAGGCTAAGGATAAACACTAGATGGGGGGTGAATAGTGTTTTAGGGAATTGTTAAATCTTTTTAGTTTTTGTTAATTTGAACAAATATGTATGCAATATTCAGACACAGATATGATCACAGAATCAAACACAGATGCAAATATAAAGTAAAAACAGTAAAGGAAAGAACACAACGGATTTTATACTGGTTCGGAATTACCCTACATCCAGTCCCCCACACAAGTACGGATTTCCTTTCAAAAACAATCTTTACAATTACACCCTCGATTTCAAGGCAACGAGGTACACCCTTTAGAATCACAATCCTCTGAGTAGAGATGCTTGATTTCCCGAGAAACAAGTTCATCCAATTGATTTTCCAAGGCTACAATCACACCTTATCTCGCTTGATTGATTTCCAAGGCTACAATCACACCATTTCTCGCTAAGTTGATTACAAAAAGCCTATAACTCTGAATAGCACTGAGTATCTTGTTGAGATAGTGATAGAGAATCAAACGAGAGTTAATCTAGTTAGATTCAATGTTGATTTCGGCAGAGTAATGGTAAGAATATGTATATAGAAATATGGAAGAAGAAGAGGAGTGAAAAACTAGAAAAACTGAATTGAAATTCGCTGAAACTAACCCCTATTTATAGAAGAACAACAGCCATGTCCATTCATGAAGAGTTATGACGAATAGACACTTCTTTTGAAATTTAAATTTTGAACTCAACTGACACTATGTTGACATGGGGTACTTGGGTATGTCGACATCCGAAAGGAATTTTTGATGTTTTTTTTTGAAAATAACTTTTATCTTATTTTAAAACTATTTTAAACTTTTATAAATACGCTTAAATATAGTTGAAATACATAAATAAATATATAGAATAATATTTTGGTATATATAAAATTTTACTATAATTTTATATTTAAATCTAAATATATAAATATTAAAAATTAAATATACTTTTATTTAAAAGATAGTTTAAAACCAAGGATAATTTGATTTTGAAATTCAAGATTATTTTGAGGCTAAACGTATTTGAAATCAGGATAGATGTTTTAGATTCTTTTAAAAGGAAGGTTTTGAAATCATTTTGAAAACAAGATATAATTTTGAAAAATCATTTTGAATAAAAGTTAGCGGATACAAAACAATGTTCCACTAGATTTTTCGTAGGTTTCATCCTACTTAGGGTTCCATCCCTTTGGGCTCGAAGTGGATTCCATTCCACCATTAAATTGGATTTTAAGATGCCAGTGCTTTTCTAGGAGTTTTAACAAAATTCCTAATTAAAAAGTAGATTACTTGGAACCTTGAGCTCTTGATATTCTTGTTACTCATGAGTCTTCAATCTTGATATCTTGAATCTCTACACTGTACGGTCTTCATTCTTTGTACCTGCATGGTTAAATCCGACATATACATATATATCTAAAATTATACTGTTAGTATTTATATTTTATAATCTATTCTAAGGTTGTTTTCATCAAAACCATCATCTCACGGACTAACAATATCCTCCCTTTTTGATGATTACAACCTTAGTTTATAAAATATTACTTTTACCCTACTAACTCCCCCTAAAACTAATAACTCCCCTTTAATATATGCCTATTTTATATTTCTCCCCCTTTGTCATCAGCAAAAACTATCCTAAAAACATAAAACTATAAAACTCCCCCTTAAACTAATACTAGAACCAAGTATAGTAAATGGAATGTGAAAGACATTAACATAATTATATTATAATTATTCAATACATAAATATGTATAAGTATATTTCAACACATTCATCAAAACCAATCATGTTAGACAAGTCAAACAAATCAATCAAATCAAACACGTCAAACAAGTCAAACTAGCCAATCAAGTTAATCAAAACATACCAAACAAATCAAAAATTAAAATATTATATTATAAGACAATACTACAAACTCCCCCTAAAATAAAATACACTCGTTATGTATACATGTATGCAATATGTAGTTTGTAATGCAGTATGAAATGCATGTCATATGCAATGTAGCATGAGATGATATGCAAAATGAAGTGCAACTTGTGATGCAAATGATTATGATATTTCATGCATTGTAATTTATGATGTAATATGCAATGAAATGTGATATGAAATAGGATGCATAATGATATGTAATATGAAACAAAATGATAAAGAAGTAAAAATAATAATAATATGCAGCATGATATGATGATATATATACTACGGTAAGAGATATCCAGGTTATAAGATAAACATGAGTGATAAGTAATATCTAAATGACAAGCATATATATGTATATGTATGTATATGTATATGTATGTATGTATGTATGTGTGTGTATATATATATATATATATATATATATATATATCAAACAATTTTTATAACTCGCTTCAACCAAACAAAGGTAATACATACCAATTACTAAACTTAGGTTAAGGAAACTAATGAATGAGACTAAAACAGTAATAATGACAAGAGTTTAAAGGTAATAAATGATATTAAAAGTATAACATATTCATGAAAAGTAGTAATCAAATTCAATATCAAAATCAAAGTGCTAAGAAATATGGATTTAACTATATATATATGATCAAATATGGTTTTTATTAATAGACTACTTATTTAATTTATTTAAAATAATTGTTTTAACTTGGTTGTTTTTATTTTTTTTATTTACTATTTTTTTATTTTTTAGAATCCAAACTTCCATGTCTATAAAATACTTAACTTACTAATTAAAACCTTTATATTAAATTATTATTGGTTTAAATATTTAGAAACATGTTTAAACATATTTTAAATTTAAAAATATCATAAATAAAATAATAAAGATTGAAAAAACTAAAATAAACATGTGTTATATTAAGGCCTCTTGCCTTAAAATTTTTTTAATTAATTATTAAAAAACATTTAAACATGAAATTAATTTTAAAATATTCTAATATAAGTTAGAAACTATTTCTAAAAAGAATAGAGAAAAATACTTAATTTGAATATCATTTTTACATAGTTTAAAGTTTCATAAAGAAAAACAGCATTTAAAGAATGCTATAAAAAGTTTTTGTAGTAAAATATATTCGAAACTTTATAAAGCTAAAACTGCAGTATTTACCAAATGCTATGTAAAGTTTCTGAAAATCTATAGCGTTTCAAAGCACATAAATACTGTAAAAACAAATTTGCAGTACTTACAAAACATTACAGAAGAAAAGAAGCATTTTAGTAATGCTATCTAAAATTCCGGTCATGTGATGTGGCGCTATCTTATTAATTGAAGAAATATATAAATAGAGCCTTATTCTAACATTCTAAATTCATTTTATTAATTTCTTAAAGATATAAAATTAGTATCTTAAAAGAAATAGAGTATGAGAAGTAAAAAATAACATTAGAAAAGTTGAAATCATTAATGAAGGTATGCTTTTCAACTTAGTATAGTTGTAATAAATTAATAGTATGATTTTATTCGAAATAAAACACATTTTAAAAGACCTTTTTTAGAAAAATTTAGACCGGTATATCAATATTTATACTATGATGTGTCGATATATGGACCAAAATATTAAAACTTTTAAAAGAGATAAATTTCTATACCTAACTAAATGCATAAATATATATTCCTAAATGCAACAATAAAAATGAAATAATAGTAAAGCGTACCAATTTTCGCACTCCATCTTTCTAACTTTGTTGTTCTTCCATTGTCGTGAACCACACATTTATATCTCTCATAATTTAACGGCGAGATCTGTTCTATTGCGACGGGCTCGTTTTTCTGATCAGTGTAGTATATTCATTTGCTGAATTTGAAGACCGTATGAGAAAGATGCAGATGATTTAGTAGATTGACTAACTTGGCGTCAAACTTTTGAATTTGAACTTTGAATGAATGGACACTTCAACGACTATAAATAGGCCCAACAGTCACTACTTTTCACAAAAGTTTCTCTTCTTCTTCTTCCCGTTTTTCTACTTACTATCAAACTTTTAGAAGGCATATCTCCTTCGTTTCTTAACGGAATTGGATGAAACCAGCGGCAAATCAAAGAGGAAGGCAAGGACTACAATCTAGCAATAGTTTAGTGTTGAATTTGGATGGTATTGTAATGAAATAGGCCGAACAGTAGAAGAAATGTAGAAAATCCCATACACAGTTTTTCAATTTTGGATAGCCAACTTCAAACTATCATATCTCACTCAATTTTGATCGAAATTTGATGATCCACCCATCAAAACGACTGTGAGAACAAGATATACAATCTGAAAAGGAGTGGAAACAAAATACTCAAATCTATGGATGCATTTTGAAGAATACCTTTGACAGTTTTGCCTTCCTTTTCTCTTTGTTCACCAAAACTTCATTTGACCATAACTTGGTCTTTTCTTGACGCATTCACATGAAACCAGTGGCATTGCGAAGCAGATGGAGAGAAGTATAGTATCAAGTCAAGTTGTAGATGAGAATCAAAAGCTTTGTATTGATATGGTACCCATTTCATTGTCGATTTCCATTATATATCCATTAGTTCTTGTGACGACCCGCCTTTCTCAACCCCAGAAAGACGTTTCATCAATAAGAAAGAAAGGGATAGAAATAGAAAAGAATAGAAAGAAAGAACAACAACATCAGAATCTCACAGCGGAATGGAACAAAATATAATACATCACATAACTATTACATAGTTATACATACATCAGAGTCGAACAATATCATATAACAGGACTGTCATATACATACATGACCATACATACATCCAAAATACAGCATCACTAACTACGCAGCGGGACTACATATATAGATACATACGTCTGGTCTTCTCCCCAAAATAGCTCCTCCAGAAAAGCAACACTTCCAATACCTATCACTTGGCTACTCATAAAAATTTGAGTACCCAAGAGTTTATGAAAACACAAAATATAAACTCCGGGTCAGACATGAGTCTGGTATGAGTAAACAGGTTAAAGTTGCTTAACTTTGAAAACCATTTGAAAATAAAGGTATCGCGTAAGACTCCCCCACAAATAAATACGGGTAAGTTTTTACCTTACGCTAACCAAAACATTTTATAGGAAATTCTGTGATATTATAATAGTGTCTAGGGTTTTCAAGTAAATAGAAAATAGCCGAAATTGTTACATGATTAAATTCCAGCTACTAGCCACGAAAGTGGGTAATACAAATCAAAACCGTAGGGTCTCGTAGGGTAAATGGATTTCCAACAATGGCAGGGCTACCGGGGTACCGCCCGTCACAGTACGGGGCCTAGATCACCGTACCGAGGATTACTCCCTTCATCCCCTGCAACACAAGGCCGGAATCATTCCTTACTGAACAGTCCCGAACAAGATAACCCCGCAGTTGTGGCCAACAACTGCCCACTAAGCCGAAATAAAAAGGGACATCTAGACAGGGGAAAATCTTGTCCTGCTTGGGCATGACCCACCTAACCTTGCTGCATCTCCCCTGTTTTAGCCATTCCCGGTTGATGAGGCGTGAGGCTACGATTACCTTTAAAGAACATATCACTTAGAATGCTCATCGTCCGCCTGACGATGTGTTGAAAGCATTCAATCCATACAAGTTCGTTCCGGGTTCGAACGAAACCGAAGGTATTATCTCGTTACACTCATTTTGGAATCACCCTCAGAGTTAACGACGATAACCCTTGCATTCTGAAACACCATCTCGATCTCCATTTGATAAGTTACGACCTATCGTTTAATTTGGATCGATGTGGTTTTCGGAGAATCAAAATTGATTCTTCCGATCCCGGTCTCATCGGATCCAAACGCCATTTTAAGGGCCAAGTTGTCTATTTAACTTAACAGTTTAATTAAATATCAGAAATTAACATAACAGATATATCAGATAAATCATATACAGTTAACACAGATATCCATAATATATCACAACATATCACAGAAATATCATCAACAGATTTCACAGTCAATCAAACATGATTATCAATGCATACCAAACAGTTTTGGTTACTTAACTAAATTATTTGCTTAAGAATAAACTATTTTATTCTGTAAATTAATTACTGATTAATTAGCTGATTAACAATCAATCAATTAATTAGTTAATCATTAATTAGTAATTTATAAATTATCTAACCTTTAATTAATTATTAAATTAATTAACTTCTATTCATTACTCAATTACCCAATTAATTAGTTTATTCTTAATTATTAATTATTAATTAATAACTTACTTATTAAAATGAATTAATTATTTAATTATCACCAATTACTTTATTTATCAATTTAATTAAAGTGTAATATTTTTAATTAATCTCGTAAGTTAATTTCCATTCACTAATTAACTTTTTAATGATAAGCTTATGTTCTTGAGATTTTAATGGATTTAACTTAGGATTAAATTTTTATTTCAAATTCAACATAAAGTTATTAATTTAAAAATTCAAGTATACATTTTAATCAACATTCCAACTATTTACTGACCAATCTTCTACCTTTATATTTTTACTTAAATCAAGTCTTTAATTAAAACATTAGCTTAATTAATTAACATTTGTTTATTGAACTTAGTTATAAGCCTGTACAAAATCATTCCAGACCTTGAAAGCACCGAGACGCAATCGTACTATTCTTGAGAAAAACCCGAGTTTCCCCGTGTCTCACCCGTGTTACTCTCTCCCCTTCCCTTTCTTCTCCTCTCCAGTTCTTTTCTTCTCTTCTCTTTTTTTTATGTTAAAAGTTAAGTTGTAAACGCTTATCTGAAACCACTCTCGCACGCGACTCGAAGAAAACACGTGAATTACTCGAAGCATCCTCACAAATGTCTCGAGCACGCCCCACTCACTGATCCTCGAACCCCACTTCGCCACCGTGCATGTGCACGGTGGCTCACCTTGCCTGCAGCGACTCTCTACAGTCCCCACACACCACAAATGATTCACTTCAGTGAATTCGAAGCCCAAAATTTAATTACAAGTCGAAATGAAGAAATTCGACCTGTAGCTCTAACAAACGAAAAACATCACTGATGCACCAATCACGCGTGCAGCCCCCACACATCACCAGAGGTGATGAAAATTCACCAGACGTCGCCTACACCTCCACCTAGCTCCACCTACAGTCGCGCTTCACTCGGTTCCATATTGGAGTCGAAATCAATTCTTTACAGAGCTTTGAAAACATATGGGCTTAAACCCTATTTATGATTCAAACTCAAAACATATGCATTCGAAAAATAAATTACTATTTTTCTAGGGTTGATATCTCTTTAATCTTGCTTCATACCAAATTCCAGGAATTAAAATTTCATTAATCTTCCAAATTTGACAAGTATGCAGTAAAACTTCAATGCAAAACTGCCCAACAAATCTTTGATTATAAATTACAATTTTTATGTGTAAAATCATAATTTTGTCTATGAAAACTAATTATACAATTGGATTTACAAATTTCGACATTTGAATTTTAAAGCTTAATTTTCTTTTTAAACCTGTAGTTTGAATACAGGGTTAATATCCTACTGTGAAACATCAAACATGCTTACAGGCTTTGTTCTCATATAAACAACTTGAATTTATTCAATACAAAATTTAAATGGTTATATGAATAAGATCTGTTTAAACTTGAAGTACTGATACACAACTTGAAGTACTGATCAATAACAGTTATGCAAACTTCCAGTGCAAACAACATATATACAGAACAGTATATTTTAAACTTCATCAACATATATCAGTGAGAAAAATATGCAAACTAAAGTTGAAAATTAGTTTTGTTTACTCACCTTAATCCAAATTAAACAGAGCTTTTCAGTTCCCAGATAAACACAAACTTGTTAATTTGCTTCCCAGACTTCCAGCTTGTTTGTATTTTGCTTAGGCTGATAATTTACAGTTTTTCTTCTTTTAGTTTAAGTTTGTTTGCAAAGCCAAAAGAGGTTTATTAGGTTTAATTTATAATTTTAGGTTCGTATGTATAAACTGATGATATATAAGTAGATTTATATAGAAGCTTAATACAGGTTGTAGCTGGCCAGTTATTATTTGCAAGTCACTCTTTCTTTTTATTGGTTAAGATAGTATATACTGCAGTGAAATGATATAGGATTTCAGCTACATGTACTTGATTAAACAAGAAATTATGCTATTTAATGTTCATGCTCTTAATTATGATGGCAAGTAATAAATGTTTACAGATAATTGCTATATGTACAAAGATATTTATGATAGCAAGTTATTAATGGTTACTGACAGTTTCTATTAGTACAAAGATATTTGTGTTATTTACTTTGTGTTGTACAAGACATTTATCATTATTCTCGGCCAAACCTGTTTAGTAAGCTACAGGTTTTATTTTATTTTATTTTCTGTTTTATCTATGAAGTGATAACTTGTTTTATGTTGAAATGAACTTTGTTTCTAATGCCTGAATGTTTTCATTTGTTAAATATAACCTGTCTCGTTTCCTTGCATCATTCACTTGCATATACAGGTTATATATTTTTTTTCAAACTTTTCTGCTATGATTTTATTGTTAACATTTTTGTTTTATTTATTTTGTTAGTTATTTTTTTATATGAAATTTTATACTTGTTCAAATGATGTTTTTAACATTTGATTTAAGGGTGTTGTGTTGTACAAATGTGGATGTTGAAGATCATTGTTTGTCTAAAAATACTTGTATTTATATATTTCAAATTATAATTTATATTTTGTATTTTTATGTTACTTTAATTACATGTATAATATATGATTGTGTTTTATACTAAGTTTGCACTTCCATATTTATGTTAAATAATTTCATGTTTGTTTATTTTAAAACTTATCATATTAAAAACTAAAATTGTATTCATATGTATTTTATCAGATATCAAATATATAAAGACTTGATTCTATTGAATAGAACCGATTTTGTTTTAAATGGTTTTGAAGTATTGAATTTTAAATTTCAAATCAAAATTTCCTTTTACAAACATATATAACTGTTAAACATTTAATAACTCATAAATTTAAATATTGACAAGCTTATATTTGATTTAATTTAGATTAAATAGTTATTAAAATATATCGTCAAAATTCCGGGTCGTTACAGTTCTTCTTGATCGATGAATGATTATCTGGTATCTTTTAACCAACAGTCATTAGACATAACTCTTCTCCTGCAAAACAACATAACTTTTTAAAGAATCAAGTGACTTTTCAAAATAACTAAATATAGTTTTAAACAAAAATATCATAATGATTCTGTGACATATTCATATGAAAATAGTATTAATAATTTAAAAAAAATTGCCATTTTAAAATTTTTCAAAATTCAGATTATGAAAACTTTGAAAACCTTACTCTGATACCAAATGTGAGAAATGCGGATTAAGGATCTTAAGGCTAAGGATAAACACTAGGGGGTGAATAGTGTTTTAGAGTTGTTAAATCTTTTTAGCTTTTGTTAATTTGAACACAAATGTATGTAATATTCAGACACAGATATGATCACAGAATCAAACACAGATGCGAATATAAAGTAAAAACAGTAAAGGAAAGAACACACCGATTTTCTACTGGTTCGGAGTTTCCCTACATCTAGTCTCGCACACAAGTACGAATTTCCTTTCAAAAACAATCGTACAATTATACCCTCGATTTCAATGCAACGAGGTACACCCTCCAAAATCACAAACCTCTGGGTAGAGATGCTTGATTTCTTGGGCAATAAGTTCACCCAATTGATTTCCCAAGGCTATAATCACACCTTTTCTCGCTAAGTTGATTACAAAAGGCCTATAACTCTGAATAGCACTGAGGATCTTATTGAGATAGTGATAGAGAATCGAACCAGAGATAATCTAGTTAGATTCAATATTGATTTCGGCAGAGTAATGGTAAGAATATGTATATTGAAATATGGAAGAAGAAGAGGAGTGAAAAACTAGAAAAACTGAATTAAAATTCGTTGAAACTAACCCTATTTATAGAAGAACAACAGCCATGTCAATTCGTGAAGAGTTATGACGAATAGACACTTCTTTTGAAATTTAAATTTTAAACTCAACTGACACTATGTCGACATGTGGTACTTGGGTATGTCGACATCCCAAAGGAATTTTTGATGTTTTGTTTTTCTTTGAAAATAACTTTTATCTTATTTTAAAACTATTTTAAACTTTTATAAATATACTTAAATATAGTTGAAATACATAAATAAATATATAGAATAATATTTTGGTATATATAAAATTTTACTATAATTTTATATTTAAATCTAAATATATAAATATTAAAAAATTAAATATACTTTTATTTTAAAAGATAGTTTAAAACCAAGGATAATTTGATTTTGAAATTCAAGATTATTTTGAGGCTAAAAGTATTTGAAATCAGGATAGGTGTTTTTGATTCTTTTAAAATGAAGGTTTTGAAATCATTTTGAAAACAAGATATAATTTTGAAAAATCATTTTGAATAAAAAGTTAGCGGATACAAAACAATGTTGCACTAGATTTTTCGTAGGTTTCATCCTACTTAGGGTTCCATCCCTTTAATGGGCTCAAAATGGATTCCATTCCACGAATAAATTGGATTTTAAGATGTCAGTGCTTTTCTAGGAGTTTTAACAAAATTCCTAATTAAAAAGTAAATTACTTGAAATCTTGAACTCTTGATAATCTTGATATTCTTGTTACTCATGAGTCTTCAATCTTGATATCTTGAATCTCTACGCTGTACAGTCTTCATTCTTGGTACCTGCATGGTTAAATCCTACGTATACATATATATCAAAACCTATACTGTTAGTATTTATATTTTATAATCTATTCTAAGGTTGTTCTCATCAAAACCATCATCTCACGGACTAACATCACATACTATAACAATAGTGTCATAGTCCATGCTTCTTTTATTTTTACTGAAAACATCTATTACAATAATAAATGTTGCAACCTACGTTTGCGATACTTAACACACTCTAGATTTTTATATTTAAATCCTTTGTTTACCTATAAAAAAACTAGCGAGCTATACATGCTCTATAATTCTTCAAAAAAGAATTTCAGTTTAACAAAATTTACATCATATAAAAACCAATTTAAATTTCATACCACTTATTTTTTTTCCAAAACCAAATATTTACTTCCTCAAACATATTAACAATTACATTTTTCAACTTTTCAAAAAGTTTCATTTTGTTGGGCTAGACATAAAGTGGATTTTCTTCTTACTAAAATCCCTTATTCCTTCTAAAATACCCGCTGTCCCTAGGGAACTATCCCACTTCTTATAACATACGGATACCAATCTTCTCTCAAAACATAACTTATTGTACACTATAAATTGGTAATAACTTAGGGCTCAACACTCTTGGGTCATCCCAAACCCAGCTGGCAAACTATGCACAAATGTACTTCTAAAAACTTTCCATATGTTAAAATCTACAATTGAGGACTATTTGGATTTTAGTACATATTATTTTTATATTTTATTAAAAAATAAAAATACGTTCGCTCACTATCTACCTAAAACCCTAAACCTAGGCTTTGATACCAAATGTAACAATCTGAATTCCAGTGGGTTCGGATTTTCTGCAAAAATGCTAAAATCCAAGCCTACCGAAGCCCAAGTTGGATATCCGATATCTTGCAAGTAGGCAAAGACAAATATATTATAGCTCAAATAAATATATCACAGTGCAACTAACTAAAATATAATAGTAAGTAAATACTTACTAAGATAATAACACTTTCTAAACAAGTGTCTCAAAGTTGGAAAGTCTCTGCCATCTACCTAACCAGTGGGATGTTATGGGGAGGAGGTCAGAACTAAAGTTATGGTAAAAGGACAAATTATACACTTCTAAGCTTAATTCTACATATACCATTTTATTCCCATTTTCTGTTATATTAGTTTTATTGGGTTTATAATACTCTTGCCTCTATACGTGAATCGTATCCATCTACTCCCTAGTAGATTGAAACCTAATAACTAATATATATAGCTATATGCCCATTGACCACATCGGTCCTAGGTACTACCCTTAGTACCTTTCGTATCCTCCTCGAAAATGACTCCATTGTCATGCTCCTAGTGCGTTTTGCAACTACATCTGTAAAGGCAAACTTCATGAGGCCTACAATATAGATGTTCCGTCAAATACTATGAAAATATAAAAATACTTCCACACTAACCTAAACTATTGCTCAGACATCCACGATGTACCACCTAGTGCGTACCTTGAGGACTGTGCATAATCGTTCTGTCTACTCATTGAATCCTGCCAACAAGGTCTGCCTTGTACGAAACTCAGTCGGGGATTTTCTATATCTATAAAGGACAGCTTCATTAGGCCTACAATACAGATATTCTACTTTGTTAGCCTCTTTTCTCATCGTGCCTAAGGCCCTACGCAGCCACCCCTCAACTAATCGAATGACCTCTAAAGAGCTAAGTTGCTGTGCCCTACTAAAAACAATCTAACATCCAATTGGCTGCGCCCCTCATCTAATGTCTCGATAGTGAAAAAACATTGGCATATAGGTTTAACTCTAGTCTTTCCTAACTCTCTTGATTGATGATGGCTTGATCTTCGCATGCGACTATACTTTTGGGTCCTTCCCACTAAAACCTACTCGCAAGCCAGAGTACAGTGTCATACGAATATCCTACTCAATTCGTCAACCTTTTGACTGTCTACAAAGGTCCGCTTCGTTAGGCCTGCAATGCAAAAGCAGTCATGGCATACTCTCTTGATGGTACATCTACATACCTGCCTCCGAGGGTGCAGCTTTGTTAGGCCTACCCTAGAGGGCCATCCTAGAGTACCCTCACGTCCCCTTGAAGTCTCGTACTTCCTTCTAGCCCAAGCTAACTAAGTTGGACGTGCTCTTTTTGTGCTAAAAATTTGCGAATGAACTGCTTTGTTGGGCTCTTCATCCTTTGGGCTTCTCAAAAAGCATCTTACTATTTTATTAGACCCTAATTATAATCTTTTATCATGCGTTTAGTTTACTTTTCTTATTTTGTTGGCTACTTATTTAACCTAATCAGCATAAATGTGTCCCAGCCTCACATACCTATTATAAGACCATCAGTTTCTAACTGAAAGAGAATGCTACCAGTAAGGGTCACTTCTATTATTTTTCTTATTAACTTAATCCAAGATCTAAGTTTGATAAAATGAGCCTCTTTTATTTCTTTCTTTTTAATTATAACCTATGCATTACAATTGTACTTGCAATTTGTTACTTTTATATTCTTTTATAACCAACATGTTATAAATGTTATTGCAAGTGTCTCTTTCTATTCTAGTCTGTCTCTTTTATTATTACATTGAATTCTCTTTAGTTCTCTTATATTATATAACAATCTTGGCTTGGGACAACGTACGGCTGTCAAAAATTTACTTAACGTAGTAACTGCTTTGCTTTTATTCCGTGAAAAAGAGACATTAAAATCCAAAAAAAACAAATCTCTAATGCTCTCAAGGATCACGAACAAAATATCTTGAATACGGTTTAACTCTAGTCATTCCCGAACTCGCTCTTGATTGATAATGGCTCGATCTTTGCATGGGCCGACCCTTTTGGGTCCTGCCCACTAAAACCTACTCGCAAGTCAGAATACGGTGTCATATGAATATCCTGCTCCATTCATCTACCTTCTGACTGCCTACAAAGGTCTGCTTCGTTAGACATGCAATGCAAAATCAATCAAGGCATACTCTCTTGATGGAACACCTTTAGACTTGCCTTCAGGGGTGCAACTTCGTTAGGCCTACCCCAGAGGGCCACAATAGAGTACCCTCATGTCCCGTTGAAGTCTCATACTTCTTTCTACCCCAGACTAACTAAGTTGGACATGCTTTTTCTATGCTAAAAATCTACGATGAACTGCTTCATCCATTGGGATGCTCTAAACGCATCTTACTATTTATTAGACCCTAAGTCTAATATTTTATTATGTGTTTAGTTTACTTTTCCTATTTTGTTAGCTACTTATTTTCCCTAATCAACATAAGTGTCTCACAGCCTCACCTAACTATTATGAGACCATTAGTTCTTGATGAAAGGGAATGCTACCGGTACGGGCCACTTCTATTATTTTGCTTATTAACATAATCCAAGATCTAAATTTTATAAAATAAGCCTCTTCTATCTCTTTCTTTTCAATTAGAACCTATGCGTTACCATTATACTTGCAATTTGTTACTTTTATATTCTTTTATAACCTACATGTTATAAATGTAATTGCAAGTGTCTCTTTTATTATGATATTGAATTCTCTTTAATTCTCTTATATTATATGACAATCTTGGCTTGGCACTACGTTCGACTGTCATAAATTTACTTATCATAATAACTGCTTTGATTTTATTCTACTATCTACGCAGTAAATGTGGATCTAGGCACATTTTTGTTTACTATCTCTAGTCTTGTCAAATAATTAACTTGATTTCTTCTTTAATTTCTTTGACTCTTCACTTTATTCTCCTTTGTTGTAGGAAGTAGTTCTATTCTACTTGGTTGGTTACGAAGACTATGTTAAAAATCCATTTCAATATTTTAATGCTAAATAATGCTATAAATAATAACTTGTAATTGCAAGGTATTTCTTATATTGTCTCTTTAATTATTGGATAATGCAAAATACAGAAATGTCTCTATTTTACGCTAATTCTCTTTTTTTTCTTACAATAATGTTTATCTTCATTCTTATAATATTAAACTACGGAAATGTATTCTCTTATCTAAACCAACCAACTAATCTATTACTAACTTCCAAATCAAGCTAATAAATTTATTTCTCCCGTTTTAGCATAATTGACTATAAATTTCTTGCTTTTAGGCTTATACCTTTCACTATAATTGTTAAGCCCAATATTATTCATATTTAATCCGATTTCTATCTTTCTTTTTCATATAAATAATAATTATACATATTCCGTCTTATAAAATTTACAGTTTTCAACATAACTAACTAACATAATTAATTACTGAAAATAAATGCTGAATTAATATTTAACGGGAATCTAACGATAATATATCATAAGCGTAAAAGATATATAATTTAAATCTACTTGGTGTCGTCCTTAGCTTTGCTCCAAAGCCTTCTTGGATTCCCTTCTATGGCATCAAATTATTTTATTAAGAAGATCTTTGCCACAAATATTTTCTATTTAGGGTCCAACCTCAAGAAATGAACCCAATTGGAAGAAAATCCGATTGTGAGAAAATAGCTAGGCTTAGTGTCCTATTTATCGTGAAGTTTGGGGATCTAAGAAGGTCATATTTTTTGATTGAATCCGGAGCCACCACATCACAGGGTCGTTTTGAGCCATCAGATCAATCAACGTATGGTTCCGATTGAATAAAAATCAAATCTATTTGGTTCGGCAAATCCTTGGAAAATTTAATGTCCAGTGGAAAACGTAGGTCACCTACAGGTCGACCTGTGTTCTCTTTGGGTCGACCTATGGCTTTGTGGGTCGACCCATATATATATATTCTTCTGCTTTCTTGTTCTTTTTGCAAATTTAACTCGGATTTTGACAAGTTATATATGGAAACTGACTAGAAAAATTTCCACGGACACAATGATATAAGATTCAAGGCCATATTTTGACAATTCCAAAAATGTTTATTATGAAGCCCCAACCCAAGACCCACATTAACAAAGAGTATTATTGGATAATACCTTCTGCTAATGCAGAGAATATGACTAATTAGGAGCAACCATCTATAGTCATGTCTTAAGTATCCATTGAATACGTCGACTAGTGCTCTATATCTTTTTCTTTCTCAAGTGGATCGACATATCCAATAAATGCTTTATACAAAACTACAGGTGGCTATAGGATCTATCAGAACAAAATATAACAACTTAAATGCATAACACATCACAGAGAAACAAACAGATATATATACATATATACTAATACATCCTAATACAATACAAATAATACATCATAAGTGGAATGACGACCAAAATATACACACGAGTCACAATAATATACATATTAGAGTAGCAAAAAAAAGACTACAACAAAAAAGGCTAGCAGATAAGTCCATGCGAAAGCAGAATAGGCCGAGTCCATAAGGGTACCTAACCTGAAACAACTCGGTCTGACCTGAGTATAAAATACACGGGTCAGTCTAGCTAACCATATCAGTTTACAAGGATAAACAATAGTAGATGCATAAGGATAAGGGTAATGTTCTTTTTAAACAAGAAGGAACAATAATGAGTATAAGCATGAGTATATGTATGGTATGGTTACTTTAAGTGATGGAATGATATCACTTACTGAACATATAATCTCAAAGGAGATAAAATAATCCATAAAACGCTAGATATAGCAAGCCTCATATCATCGGTGTATCACAAATCATTAATAGTGGTTTAAAGAAAATAGTACTCCTAAAAAGGAGAAATCCCGAACCCGCTATATCGGCAAACTCAAAGAAATCACCATCTTAAAATACGCCATAAGGCAATCAAATATAATTCTCCAACATAAGAGAATATAATCCCAAATAAACGCCAAAAGATAAATTTCAAATAACGCCAGTGTAGGCAACTCAAATCTCAAAAATAGAACCACCAAGAGTTCAAATTCCCAAAAGGTAATCACCACAAATATATCGAATGGTTCAAAGGACCAATTTCCAAAAGGGGCAATACACTAGGGAAAATAGTCAAAAAGTCATCTCAAAAGTATTTGCACACGCATATGGCTGAAGCCTTGCCAAGTACTGTTATCTCAAATAGGTGCCACGCCCGAAGGCAATACGCCGCAATGGAAAATACACCGCAATGGCAAACGCCACAATGGCAAACGTCTCGAAGGCAAATACGCCACAATGGAAAAAGCTGCAATGACCTAAAGGTCCAGTACTGGCACGCCGCAACAGCAAATGTGTCATAAACTCTTGGATAGGAACCCGAACAGTGTTAACATGTGTCCCATACCACACATTTGCACTAAATGCTTTACTAACCACTAGTAAATTTCACACTCAAAGCAGTAAGGAGTTTACCTCATCTCATCGGTAAACTCGACTCGAAGGTCAAGGCGATCAAACAAACAAGTTGGGAATTAACCAATAAGATAAACACACATGTCCCATACCACTTGTTTTACCAAACCATTTAATTCTCTTCTCATTTGCTCGAAATGTGCAAAAATGTGTAATTTATATATAAAATAGTTTACTTTGGAAAACAAGCTTTGAAAACAAATTTCCGAATCAATTTGAAACCCATATTTGAAAATTCCCTTATTATAGAGAATGAATAGATTTTACACTTGAAAATACTTTAAAATATTATATGTTAATTATTTTGAAATGCCCATTAATTTTAAAAATTATTTCAAATAGATTCGGAGAAAACCGTGCTCGAAAACGAATAAAAACAAGGAAAATACCTCAAAACCGATAATTCGAATTCAATTTAAATTCAACTCAAATTCAATTCAAATTTGAATTTAGAATTCCCAAAATTTAGCTAGCCTATTGATAGGCATCATAGCACTTCATCTCATTCAAACATATCTCCAAATTCAATAAACAAATGCAAAGAAACAAAGTTGAAAACAAGGCAAGAAGTAATACAAAGGAAGGAAGAAGGCACGAGGCTCAAATGCCTCCCTAGGTCAACATGTAGGTTAACCACACGGTTGACCATAGTAGTCCCTAGGTCGACTGTATGGTTGACCTAGGTAGCACTATGGTCGGCCCCTAGGTCGACAGGCTGGTCGACCTAGGCCCTGAACTTTTCTAGTTCGCATTTCTGAGTTCCGGTTTGATTTTGCAGCAGTATTTCGAGATAGCAAATGAAGCTGAAAAGCTGTGAAACTTTGCACGTACATAAAAAAATATCTAAGCTACCAAATGAAAGAAACTTGGCAGCATTTTGTTGGAGTCACAAGTAACAATCATTCAAAGAAGCAGCATAAAACTGTTTTCACAGGGAAGAAAACTATAAACAGAAATCGATTACAGTAACTTGTTTTCCACATAATCAACCAATTTGTCACTTTGATTTGCTAGAGATGTGAGTTAACAAACTCATCTTGCTATAGATAAAATCAAACCTTGATAACATGAAGAAATATTGAAGCTTTGGGGAGGCAACAACTTCAAAGACCTGTAAAACTTCAATATACAGACATATAACAACAAATACACAGTAAATTAGAAAAACCCCTCTTCTCAGATAAGAATTTTGATGAAACAGTGAGGTTTGGAGTTTGATTACCTTTCAATTTACTATAATTTGAAGAAGTTTCAGCTTAAATTGAAGAAAATTGACTTATTACTTGAATTTGAAAGGAAAAGGTGAGTTTTCTTTTTACTATTTTTGTTTCAGGGAAGAAAAAAGTAAAGGAGCTGAGTTATGAACGTACATGTAACTAAGTTTCTTCTATTCTCATCTGGTTAAGACTATAATGGGCCTTAGACCCAAGAAACAAAATAAATCAAATAATCTTAAGTTTTAATTCATACTTAAGCTAAAATACATATAATTACCCATATGTAATTAACAAAGGCCATTTTCTTTCAAATTTTCACATAAATAAAATTGTAAACGTACACACACATGAAATAATTTATCTTTCACTATATAAAAGATCAATTTTTATTTTTAAAACATTGTTATTATTATAATCCTTTTATTTCACAATAATACACAATTTTCACCAAATAAATGTAAATATCTACATTTTAAAATTTTAAAATTCCATAAAAATTATTTTCTTACTTATGAAAATATTACAAACCATTTTAAACTTGATTTATAATTAAAATCATTTTAAAACAATTTCCATCTTTTTATTTAAATAAACAACCTTCAAAAATCTCATACTTGTTGTAAAATTATTAAAAGAAGTAATTCAAAATAATTAATACAATTATGGCATTTTCTCCAAATAAAACCCATTTTCAAATCATTATTAACCCAAATAAATAAAAGTTCCGAACTTAATTTTCTCATTTTATTTTCAAAATTCATTGTTTATTCCAAATAAACAATTAAAATTTCCAATTTTATTTTAATTTACAACATTAAATTATAACTACCGTTATAATTTAATATTAACAGCTAATCTCCGAAACCAGGGTTGTCACATTTATTTTCACTATTTATCGTTATCTGATTATTTAATTATCTAAAAATGCGTGGTGTTACATTCTCCCACCCTTTAGGAAATTTCGTCCCCGAAATTCAACAAAGGTAAAACAATGTTATTCCTTGCATCAATCACTTCCATTTTGTGTACATCCAATTTTACGACCATCCGTGTTCCTGTGCAAAGTGTCATTCAACATAATATATATATACACACACACACACATAAATTTCTAAGCGGTACCTCATATATAAATGCTTTTCTTCTTTATGAACTCCTTCTAAAATATGATGCACACATCCTAAATATACTTGCAACTTCTATATGAATGCAATCATTTGAAAACTCAAAAAAAAGTTCGTCCAATTTTTCCCACACTCCTTTTGAATAGGGGTGTATTTCAAGGAATTTTACATCCAAATCCTACCATACAACTTTTAATATTCGAATTTCAAAAAAATTTAATTTTTCCAAACTCGATTTCTTAGGTCAGTAAGAAGGTAGAAAACAAAAGGCTTCACATTTACCATTTCATTTTTGCGCACCTCTTTCTCTGTACTTGGAACTTATGCTACCATTCTATAAAAATTATCTACTTACCATCCTAAATACAGTTCAAATAAGAAAAAAATTTCCAAGCTTAATTTATGGGACAAATGTATTTTCCTTTTGCGATTCTCATTTATTTCTATTATTGTTTCTGTTACTTTCTTTAAGTTTGTTGTTTTCCTTTTAGCTACTTTTATTTGCTTTTACGTTTTCTTTTAATATAGCAGCCAAACACAACTATCTTCTAGGGTAGGAGGCCTAGAACCATGTCCACTCTGACATAGAAAGATCGTACTCTAGAAACCCAAGTAACTCATATGGTTCTTCTATCGCCTATTACTTTTTACAAACTTATTTTGTAGTACTCACGATGAATAAGATCTATTCATCTCTTCCTTTCCATACTCAAAATGGAATAAAAAGTCTCATTACTGCAATGAATAAGGATTTTAATCTACGCAGTCTCTATCTAAAAAGACAACTAAGCTTGGGGAAATTTTCTCTTTACCTTTAATTTTCATTTTTACCCAACTAAGGTATATTTATCCCAATCACGTGTGCCTTACTATCTTAGTAATATCATTTGACTATTCTTCTATAGTATACACACATGAAGCAACATTCCTAAGTTCTCACCAGTATCCTATACACTTTACGGGAACTTTTATTATCTATTACTTAAATAGGAAAGCAAGAACCAGATCATTAGTATGATTACACATGTCCTTTTTAAAATTAGGGTATTTTCGGATCTGCAATGTTATTAGTAGGCATACGCTATTCTTCTTCTACAACCGTTAATTTGAACGCCAAAACCAATTCCATTTTCGTTCTCAGCACTTCTTTCTTCACGCTCTACAAACCCTGCTCTCCTCTTTATTTCTTTGTCAATCGATTAAATTTTATTACCCTGAACGAATCCATACTGGAGATGTTATACGGTTGGTGACATCGCGTCGAATTGGGGATTAACTCGAATTAGGTCAGTAAATTATTGACATTTACTACTCGAATTTGGGATTTTTATACATTCGAGAGCCCGATTCGTATTCACTCGACACCGATCTTAGTTCGATTCATTGATTTCAGATTGAAAGAAAAATCAAATGCATAGATCTAAACGAATTCAAAATAGATCTGGACGAATGTAAAGCTTATTTGTTGAATCCTATAGTTCATTTGAGTGTATGAGCAATGACGAAGACCTTTTATGGTACTGGAAATTGAGGTTGTCGACAGTGGTATTGCAAGTGAACTGTTGCATCTATAGCAATTCAAGAAAGTGATGTCGTAAGTTATGAAGGTACTCGATGCCGCCAATATGCCAATGTCGCTATTCAAAGCTACATCGAAGTCAAAAATCACTGTTGCGATTCAGAGCGATGTAGAAGTTCAATACTTGACGCCGTCCTTCATTCAATTGATGTCGCCAACTAACCTGATGCTGCAAGTAACAACTGATAGAGAAAATAACCAGCTGACTCAAGATTAAGGTTGAAGTTAATAACTGGCACCGAAGTCATGAATGACGACGAGGTTCTTGGTTAACGTTGAACTTAAGAATTGGAGTCGAAGTCATGGTTGATGACGAAGTTCATAATTAAGGTCGAAGTTTGCAACTGGTGTCGAAATTTGAATGAAATTGAAGCTCATCTTTAATCCAGCAAATCATAAGAGTGATGTCAATAATCAAAGAACTCCAGATTTCAAATCTCAGATCTCAAATTTTTGCCATTTCAGGTACAGTAAGATTTCGACATCATTTCAGGTATGTGCTTTAAACTGAATCTCAGGCATAATTATGTTTTTTAATTTAAATCTGATATGCCTTTCAATAGATTTTATTTGGGTATCACATTGGATATACGTTAGCTTTGAATGTATCTATTTATTTCAAAAATACATGATTTTAAAAGATGTAAACGAATTCATGTTTTCGTGGTGATAAAAATATTAGTATAAACATGAATATTCGAACTTCTACATCCTTACACGTGAATAAGAGCTTTTAAATTTATTTTAGTATGCATGTTTAAAATTCCAAAAAAAAAAATAGTTTTCAAACTTCCGAAACTACCATTTCATTCGTTCTAGAGAGAAATTTATCAAAAAGGGTTCATTTGTCTTTCTAATATATACACGTTTCAAAACAATTTCTACCCTCACGTTCTCACCCAATTCACAATACTCCCCTGATCTATTTCTTCTACCTTTCGCCTTCCAATTAAAATAAATTATATCAAAAATTGAAGCAGCGGTTGGTTTGAAGAAGTTCACTGAGATTTGAAATCCAAGTATCGTCTATTTTCGAATTACTTGCTCGACATCGATTAACAGATTGCTGGCAGAGGGTTTGTGAAAGATTTTCTGTGATACTTTTTATTTAATTTTAGTTTATAAACAGTTTTAGTTAAATGTGTAGTAAAAGCCTCTACTTCTCATTAGCGTCAAACATGCTCTATGTTCCTTGATCTGTTAATTCATTTTGATTTATTCAATTCCTAATTTGCTTCTGAAAAGGTCATTATTTCAGTTCTGTAGGATGTTCATCTCATAACAGTTGGTTTTTTTTTACCGTAGCTTCAGCAATCATTAGTGGATGGGGAATTATACATCCAAGGATTTCAGAATTGATGGCAATTTTGATCCATACAATGCAGACCGTTGTAAGCTTACAATCAAATATTATGTATATAACTTTAATGATTTTGTGTTGCTTGCTAAGCTTAATGAAGAATTAAAATTGGTGTTGTAGTTGAGGAGTTCAGTAAAATTCTTTGAATATTAATTCTCTCATGAGCAAGATTATAAACGATTCAGTTCTTACCACTTCTATATACTCATTCTTTAGAATGAGTGTTGTTCTTCAAAAACCTTCCACTGCGTGGTAATAAAATTTTCCTACGATTACTACATTGGTAATTTGAAGTGAAACCTATGGATATGATTTATACAGTACCGCTTTCTTGAAAGAATCTTGATTGCAAGTTTAAAGTTCTTCTCATTTTAGCAAATATCAAACATGTGGTACATATTTTCGAGGGCGAATATGAAATCAAGTGTATTTCAGGTGCTGATTCAACTGGAGTGTCAGAAATCCCAACAGCTAAAAGGAACAGATTTCCTGGCCTTAGAGGTATTTTCGTGTGCCCTGTTCCTCAGTCCTCATTTTGGTTCTCATCCTAAATGCATATCAACTATTAGTCGATTGTACGGAAGTACACTGAATATTAGGACAAACCGTGTACTGTTATTTCCATAATAACCGATTTGTTACAAATATGTTTATGAGAACATAATATTGATTATCAAAATTATACTAATTGTCAGGTGAGAGCTCAAAGAAAACTCTTGAAGAAATGGTGAGGTGAATATGTTTATTCTCTTCTTTTTCATGAATTTAAATGCCAACATGAATGTTGGATGTATGGTACTGCTATTACATGTTCTTCTCCATTATTACCACACTACCATTTCCTTTACTCCTCGCACCTGAATGGATTTGGAAGCATTGTCATCAAAAAATTAACTATGATGAAAAAAGAGGATCATACAAGCAATTGAAATATCTCAAATTAGTCAAAGGCAAACAATTTAGTTACTAAGGTTTTTTTTTGGATTGAATCTTAAAACAATTCTTATTTCTTACCAAAAAATCACATTTGAACTCAGGAAAATAAATGTTTATGCGTAAAAACTTAATGGTAATCAGTCATCTCCTCTCTCTCTCTCTCTCTCAAGCATTAGCTCATTATAATTATTTAACTTTTTGTGTCCATTTGTACCTTTCTTCTCCAACTATTAGCTTCAAATTATCCGCCTTTTTGTGTTTAATTTAAACTTACATTATCAAAAATATAAGTTCCACGACAATTTCATGTGTTTTCTTATATTCTATATATGTCTGTTACATGTAAATTATACATGTCTATTTTTAATATATTTAAATTTTTACATGTATATATTTATATGTACAAAAACAACTTTAATATGGACAGTGACATTTTTAATGGATTGAATGACATGTTTGAACCTATTTACTCTTTAACAAATATAGAAATTACATTGACCTCATACAATTTTAAAGCAATAAAATATGAAGCCCAGTTGACCCTTGCCCATGACATACTTGAATTGTAAAAATTCATGTGTAAGCAACTTTAACTTTTTTTTAGATATTTTTTCATGTTTACAAAGTTCTATATTACTTACTCTTTACTGAATATATGTGTTTGTTTGCATTCATTCCCAACCTAATTTTGTTAAAAATATTATATTACTAAATTGTTATGTGCTCCATTTACGCTTTGTTATAACTCAAGCAGAAGAACCAGATAACCACTAGATGAAGCTTTCTTCCAGCAAACAAGTACTTTTGTTCAAAAACATAGAAGACTTATGTGCTCATTATCTCAATAAACAGAGTACGTTATCTACATACCCTTTATTTCTAAGATTCAAATTATCTACATTACACATCGAGTTCTGCATATGATTAGGAATTTTTGTAAATCTGTGCATTATTTTATCAAGTATACACTTAATGATAATACACAAGATGATATATGACACATAAATGAGTTAAATAGCTCAAGATAGGTAAATTATACACCTGCACATGATGAAACAATTAGCATTAATTTAAAATCAAACCATGTACATCATTTACAAACCTTTATTGCGATACACATAAACCTCAAATTTTGTTAACTCGCTCATGAAGAGCTTATATACGACCAACAAATTTATATTGTGACCTATATTGTGGTAGCATCTAAGTATTAATCATTGTTCGCTGTAATTGAAATTCATATTTATAGAAATATTAATTTTCTTACTAGGATTGCCAATATTGTTTATCTTATCTAATTTTTTAAGTTCTGGATACAAAATGGAGGCTTAATTATTAGCTAACCACAACAATCTGTAAAATTAACTGTATAGTTGGATGATGAGTGAGTAGAAAACTTAGGTGTATATAGTTAAACATCAACCTTTTTGACTTCATTTGACAATCTGTGGCATAACAAAAAAATATCAACTAACAATCATAGTTAGATATTGCTGATAAGACCATGTAATAGTTGATTTTGTCAACTCAATAACTACATTATGTGAACCATGACCATCTACCTACTACTACAGTATTACGTACTCTAACAACATTTTTGCCTAAATAATTCATAGAACATAATCAAACCAGCATGATATATAATCTAACGCAGTACTTTATTTCTAATAAATCTTATACACTATAGTTGTTGTACATGTAACCAGATTGGAAATCATTCATTTATGTTGTCTAAATGATGTCTTACGTATTTTACTTCACAGTACAAACATACTTAATTTCTGCAAATTCAGTACTACTAGCAAAAAATATTTAAAAAAAGTTTACGAATCATAAACAGAATTGAAACCGTTCAAACACTAATCGGTTTATTATATATCATAATCATAAAAAGGCATAGGTTTTCTTACTGCATAAATTATTTTTATAGCAATTACATATGTCTACCTTTTATAAAAAGACAGGCAGTAAGATATCAGTTTAGCAATTTACTTATGCACGAAGAAATGTTGGATTTTGATGGTTTGGCATGATACTATTAAAAGCTCAGTCCAATCATTTACATGTAGGAGAAAATACAATTGGAGCATCTCCCTGTGCATCAATCAACTCACGTATGTACAACATCAGCCCATGTTTGGCCATTACTAAGGAAATCAAATTGAGGTGTTCGCTACCATTACTGAAGAGATCAGGAAAACTCACATTTGTTAACCGACTGCTTAATGTACATATTTTTCTATCATCAATTTTGTGATAGAAGGCTATTAGCATTTCATATATGTAGCATTGCACATGGATATATTTCCATTTGTAATTTATTTTTGATAACCTCTAATTGTTTTTGACATTAAACAATTTAATTCTATTGCCCAGTTTGCTATCTGTACTGTCTAAATTACGCAACCTTATATAGATTTCCTTCATATTAGATGGCCATACTATTATGTACAACGAAAGGAGAAGAGTACCATTCTATTTTGTTTGCATACAATTTCGACGAGCCTCATTTTGCATCTTCATTACTTTAACCATCTGCTATGGCGGACGTCCTACAAATATACAACTGATTCATCATATATCTCATTTCAACTCTACATTCAGTAATAGCTAATAAAAATATATCAATACTAAAACTAGCTACAGGCCTACTTTGTCATACTTTGAGTTATTTCATTGTCATACTTTGATTCATTTCAAAATGGCAAGACTATGACAATTCTGTTTTTGAATATAAAATGTTAGTCAAAATTTATTGGTTTGTGCAATTTCGATGGGCCTCATTTTACAGCTTCATTACTTCAACCATCAGCTATGACTTACGTGCTATAGATATACAACTGATTCATATATCTCATTTCAACTCTACATTTAGTAAGAGCTAATAAAAATATATTCATACTAAAACTAGCTACACGCCTACTTTGAGTCATTTCATTGTTATACTTTGAGCCATTTCAAAATGGTAAGACTAGGATAATTCTGTTTTTGAATATAAAAATGTTAGTCAAAATCTATTGGTTTGTGTATTTTCATTCTATGGTATCTGTATTTATCTATACTTTAAACAAGGGTTTTACAGAGAGAATGAAAGATTTCAGCTTTTACTACAAGTTTACTATATTAATGAACTAACCCACACACTCTCTACACTTGCACACAAACGGAACATATAATATACATTTTATCTTATGCCTAAAATTCCTTTATTTTATATAACATGCTAAGTAACTTTGAACACTAATTTAATAACCAACGATGCCCGTGTGCGTAGCACGGGTTACACACTAGTTACTACTAAAAGTAAACACTGTTATAGCCTTAACTTTTCCCGTCATACCTAGGAAATAATTCCTATCTACTCCATATTTAAAAGTTTGGTTTGGTATTTATCATTTCATTTAAAATATTAAAGCTTCTAAATTTTTGAAACATCATATCTCAAAATTCTTGCCTTTAAAAGTATTACTTTGAAATTTCTATTAAATTCAAAGGCACTTGGTTACTTAACATTTTAGCTTTCTAGACTTGCACCTTTATAAATTTTTGAATTTAAATTACTTCCCAAACCTAGAGGTGAAAACTTACAAATTTTAAGTTCAAAACTTATTTCTCTTTTCCTTTTAAAAACCTTTACAGATTTCATTAAAAATATTTTGGACTTTTTAAAGTTAACAGTTTGCTAAGTTTTTCTCTTCCAAAAATTTATTTACTTTTTCACTAAACCATTTTTCTTTAAAACATGCCTTGCTTGTACTTAAAACATCTTTCTTCTTTCTTGACTTCCAAAAATGTCCTCGCATGTTTTCAAAACATGTTCTTTTCATAGATTTTCAAATTTACTAAAACCGGAATAGGCAAGAACAATTATTTTACCAAATATCCCATAACTTTCCTACTCTTCCAATTACCTAACCTTGGAGGAGTTTCTAACTTACTATAAACGGGGAATTTCTCCAAAGGCAAGCAACCAATGCACATAATCAATTGACAAATATAAATTTTCCATTGCTTAGCTTTCCTATTAAGGCGCTCTATAATATCGCTTCTAACTAACACTGTCTCTAATCATTACACTTCTTATTACAACTAATGACTTTATACCTTAATATATTGAACGACTTTCACTTATAAGAAACCATTAATGCTAAAATCTTCTATGAATCCTTTTAAAAGAGGATTTTATGTTTATGTGAAATTACAAGGAACTTATTTTATAATTTATCGAAATAGGCTACACAAAATATAGTGTTTTCATACCTTGTACATCTCTTTCGCGTATCCCTTATAACTTGCACAAAACATCTTTATTTGTGTTTTGGTTTCATAGTAAATTATATTATTATTCACTTCATCCCAATAGATTAAAGTGTTTAATCTACATACACTTATAACAAACATTTCCTACGACATTTATTAATTTCGTAATATTTAACTTACATCTTTTTTATAGAAGAACCCATTTTCAATTTTTTTTTTAAATATTTTCATAACTAGAAAACATTTCCATATACTTACTTAAATAATAAATATACTTACAAACCACTTTTTTTCTATATTCGAAATTATATTCAAAACAATTTGGGCCAAAACAGATGTTGCGTAAAACACCATTACTACAACCCAAAAATACTAGTTTATGGATTCAATTAAAATAAATATTCTGAAATCCATATGCTATGTAAAAACATTTCTTTTGGGAGTCACCTAATATAACAATAGTGTCATAGTCTATGCTTCCTTTATTTTTACCAAAAACATCCATTACAACAATAAATGTTGTAACCTACGTTTTCGATACTTAACACACTCTAGGATTTTATATTTAAAATCTTTGTTTGCCTACAAAGAAACTAGTGAGCTATACATGCTCTATAATTCTTCAAAAATAATTTCACTTTAACTCAAAACAAAACTTATTGTACACTATAAATTGCTAATAACTTAGGGCTCAACACTCTTGGGTCATCCCAAACCCAACTAGCAAACTATGCACAAATTTACTTCTAAAAAATTTCTATCTATTAAAATCTATAATTTGGGACTATTTGGATTTTAGTACATAATATTTTTATTTTTTATTCAAAAATACAAATATGTTCACTCACCATCTACCTAGAAAACCTAAACCTAGGCTTTGATACCAAATGTAACAACCCGAGTTCCAGTGGATTCGGATTTTTCGCAAAAACGATAAAATCCAAGCCCATTGAAACCCAAGTTGGGTATCTGGTATCCTGTAAATAGGCAAAGACAAATATATCAAAGCTTAAATAGATATCTCACGGCGCAACTGACTAAAATATAATAGTAAGTAAATACTCACCAAGATAATAACACTTTCTAAACAAGTGCCTCGAAGCTGTAAAGTCTCTGGCATCTATCAAACCTATGGGATGTTATGAGGAGGAGGTCAGAACTAAAGTTTTGGTGAGAGGAAAATTATACACTTCTAAGCTTAATTCTACATATACCATTTTATTTCCATTTTCTGTTATATTAGTTTTATTATCGTATCCATCTACTCCCTAATAGATTAAAACCTAACATCTAACATATATATAGCAATATACCCAATGACCGCATCGGTTCTAGGTACTACCCTTAGTATCTTCTGTATCCTCCTCGAAAAGGACTCCATCGTCTTGCTCCTAGAGCATTTTGCAAACTGTTTCATGAGGCTTACAATATAGATGTTTCGTCATCTACTATGAAAACATAAAAATACACCCGCATTAACATATACTAGTGCTCGGACATCCATAATGTGCCACCCAGTGCATACCTTGAGGATTATACGTAATCGTTCTGTCTACTCTCTGAATCCCGCCAACAAGTCTACCTTGTATGGAATTTAGTCGGGGATTTTCTTTATCTTTAAAGGACAGCTTCGTTAGGCCTACAATACAAATATTCTACATGGTCTGTCTCTTTTCTCATCGTGGCTATAGCCCTACGCAGCCACCCCTCAATTAATCAAAAGAACTCTAAAGAGCTAAGTGGATGTGCCTTACTACAAACAATCTAACATCCAATTGGTTGTTCCCCTCTTCCAATGTCTCGATAGTGAAAGAACCATTGGCACATTGGTTTAGCTCTAGTCTTTCCCGAACTTGCTCTTGATTGATGATGGCTTGATCTCCACACGTGACTATCCTTTTGGTTCCTGCCCACTAAAACCTACTCGCAAGTCAGAGTATGGTGTCATACGAATATCTTACTCCATTCATCAACATTTTGACTGCCTATATAGGTCCGCTTCGTAAGGTTTGCAATGCAAAAGAAGTCAAGGCATTCTCTCTAGATGGAACACCTACAGACCTGCCTTCGGGGTGCAGCTTCGTTAGGCCTACCCCAATGGGCCATTTTAGTGCACCCTCACGTCCTATTGAAGTCTCGTACTTCCTTCTAGCCCAAACTAACTAAGTTGGACGTGCTCTTTCTGTGCTAAAAATCTACGATGAACTGCTTCGTTAGGCTCTTCATACTTTGGACTGCTCTAAATGCATTTAACTATTTTATTAGACCCTAAGTCTAGTCTTTTATTATGCGTTTAGTTTACTTTTTTTTATGCCGTTGGCTAATTATTTAACCTAATCAGCATAAGTGTGTCATAGCCTCGCATACCTATTATGAGACTATCAGTTTCTAACTGAAATACCAGTATGGGTCGCTTCTATTATTTTGCTTATTAACTTAATCCAAGACCTGAGTTTGATAAAATAAGCCTCTTCTATTTCTTTCTTTTTAATTATAACCCATGCGTTACAATTATACTTTCAATTTGTTAATATTATATTCCTTTATAACCTACATGTTATAAATATAATTGCAAGTGTCTCTTTCTATTCTAGTCTGTCTCTTTTATTATGATATTGGATTCTCTTTAGTTCTCTTATATTATATGACAACCTTGGCTTGAGACTACGTCCGACTGTCACAAATTTATTTATCATAATGAATGCTTTGCTTTATTCTATTATCTGCATAGTAAATGCAAATTTAGGCATAATTCTATTTATTATTTCTAGTCTTGTCAAATAATTAACTTGTTTTCTTCTTTAATTTCTTTGACTCTTCGCTTTATTCTCTTTTATTCTAGGAAGTTGTACTATTCTATTTGGTTGGTTAAAAAACTGTGCTAAAAGTCCATTTCCATATTTCAATACTAAATACTGCTATAAACAATAACTCGTAATTACAAGGTATTTCTTTTATTATCTCTTTAATTATTGGATAATGCAAAATACAGAACTGTCCCTATTTTATACTAGTTCACCTTTACTTTCTTTTAGTCTTGCAATTACGTCAATCAATATTCTTACAATATTAAACTATGAAAATGTATTCTCTTTTCTAAACCAACCAACTAATCTGTTACTAACTTCCAAATCAAGCTAATAAATTTATTTCTTTCATTTTAGCATAATTTACTGTAAATTTCTTGCTTTTAGGCTCATGCCTTTCACTATAACTGTTAAGCCTAATATTATTCATGTTTAATTGGACTTGTAATGACACGAATATTTGTTCGTTTATTTTGAACATTTAATTTTAGTATGGAATTTAACGATCAAATAAGTGGAATAAAACTTAAGTTTCAAATTTAGCGATTTACTGGATAAATTTAATTGTTGAATTAATAATTGGAAACCGGTTAAATAATTGAATTGGAGTAGAACATAAATCAAAAATGACTTCTAATGTTGATATAAATTCTATTAGAATTATAATTGAGTTAGTAAGATTTTAAAACTGAAATTTCAAGCGATTTCGTAAATTTTGGAAATCGTCGATTTAATCGACGCGTTAAAATAGCGATCGGAGCACAGTCCCAGAATTCGATGAAACTAGTTTCATTGGATCTATAATAATGTGTTATTATCAGATTTCAAATTTTGTAGTGTTTGGATTTATCGTTTTGTCGCACGATCCTAAAACGCCTAGAAATAATTTAATTGAATTTAATTTAAATAGACGATTTAAAAAAGATATCTTCCACATACAATCGAATCAGGCTACGGAACTTGTTTCATTAGGTTCGGATAACGGTATAACATTAGAAACGCCAGGCGGCACGCCTCAATAGGGATTCGTGAATTTAGGTTACGTAAATGAGATGTTTTGATTGTAATAATAATAAAAAAGGGTTAGAAAGTCAAACACGCCACCCTTTCTTTTCAAACATGCTACCTTTCCTCTCTTTCAATTCTATCGCGTTCTGTCTCCTTCATGTTTAAAATCACATCTATCTCCTTCATTCAAAATTGAAAACCATAGAAGAAAAAAAACGATATCGAATTCGTGAAATCTAGTTAAAAAAAGAGTAAAGTAAAGCATGAATTAAATCGCATAGGGAGGAGGTGCACGATGCCAGGTGAGCAATTAGATAGAGAGGTTGAATAGTTTAAGGTTTGGAGTGGGATCATGTGCGACCTTGGAGGATCGAGGCGTGGAAGGAGATGCGTGTGGCAAGTCGCAGCTATTCGATTTTGGGTTCAAGATTTGTTTTGGGTTTCAAGGGGTTTGCGACCATCACGTTCGAGTGCGATAGTGGATGGTCGTAGAGCATCATGAGGTACTAGAGGGTATGGCAAAGTGGTCGGTAGGCGGTGGAGGGGCATGCGACTGTGTTCGCGATGTAGGGATATGCGAGAGCACGCACGCATGAAATCTTCGAGTCATGCCTGGAAGTGTCACCACGATTGGAAGAACTAGGGCACGAATCAATTTGGGAAGACGATGATCAAGGGTAACTACAATTTAAAATTTGTAATTTAAGTTAATGAATTTATTTATATAAATAGTTTTCTTATAAAATTCATAATTCATTGATACGAGGTTTAAAAATCTTGAAAACAAGTCGAGATGGGAATGGTTTGCAAATAAAAGTCAAGGTGAGAAATTCTCACTCATTTGGATTACTAAATTAATTTTTAAATAGTTAAAATTGATTATTGGATGCTTGGTTGAATTTATAAATTATTATCAGCTTGGATGTAATATATATATATATATATATATATATATATATATATATATATATATATATTAGTAGTTGGATATATTTCCGCCTATTGGAGCGGATGAGACCCTATGCACCCCACATAATAGCGGATGACCCTATATATCGCGATTTCCCCCTCGAAGTGGGATTGCTATTTTTATGTTATATTAATATCCGTGGGGACGAGAAAACAGGTTGGAGGGATCCAACTGGATTCGTAAAAAATGTTGATTTTAATTTCATATTTAACGATATATGATGTGTTAGATAATTTGTCATAGATCATTGTTGTGATTTGAATCATTGGATGATATAGTAGCAATGGCCTTAATTTTGGTATTTTAAATACCATAAATTTTTTTTTTGAAATTTTGAAGGAATTAAAAGGAGATTTTGAATATAAAAATGTTATATAGAAATTTGATTATTTTAAAGAGATTGATTTGGATAAAATAAAATTTTGATTTGGAATTGGACTTAACTATCCGTAAAATGTTTTAAGTAGAATATAAGAAAATATTAATTATATAAAGGATTTTAATAGTGGAATTTTTAAGTTATATTTTGGAAAATATGAAAAAGAGTTGAAATCGATAATTTAAATAGAATTGTGAAATATATGGAAATTATTAAGAAATGGACTTATAAAAATTAGTTTTTTTAAAACGAAACTAGTTTTGTAAAAACCCAAAGGAGTTATAAAATTTATAAACGATGTTTATAAATAAGGAAAATGATAATTATTGATAAATTGGAATAAAAATTCATGGTACGAATTTATACTGAGATATGGAAATAGTTTCGGGAAAAAGAGTAGAATCTATTTTTGGAAAGTGGAATGGCTAGGGAATCGGAAAGGAAATCGATGTGTTGTGAATCAAGCTGGATTTATAAATTGGAATTGGTTATTGAGATTTTTTTTTCAATTTTTTTTTAATTAAAGTATTTATATACTCTCTCGAGATGTAAAAATGGATATGATTTTAGAAGCTGTAAATGGGTAGACGAAGTTCATGAGTATAATCGACCTTGGAAAAGGTAAAAAGGAATTAATATAAATTCTAGAAATGTAGGAGATAGGATAAGAAAACTCCTAAGTATTGATATTAGAAGTGATTTCAGGAGATGGACTTAGAATATTTTCCTATGTGCTGAAATGAAAGGTTTTTGAAAATATTAGAGACGAAGGATATATACCGAGATATTTTCTAAGTAATGGATTATAAATCGAAGTTGGAAATATTTCACTAAGTGTTGAAGTGAGGTACAGGTGGAGATCTCCTGTTATGGAAATTAGTATTTGGAATGTTTTCAAATATTGATAAATTTGAAAGTGATTAGAATATATATCTTTGTAAAGATATTTTGAAATGAATGTTTTAAAGAATTATAAACAATGGCCGAGTGACTTCTTATGGATGTTATTTGATAGTTAAATAACCGACTATCAATATTGGTCAATTTCGTCAATCATTTCAAAGACACCGAGATCGGATTTAATTATCGAAAAACCACTTCTATCCGATTTGAGCGTTACAAATGGATATCGTAAAGATAGTCAAGATGGTGGTTCGGTTGGTCTATACCTAGGACAACTTTTATGGACGAATGCTATCAGAACATCATCACTGGAGGACAATGAGCATTCTAAGTGAAATTATTCTTGAAAGGTAATCATAGCCTCAAGCCTCATCAACCGAAATGATTGAAATCCAGGGAGATGCAGCAAGGCTATGTGGATCGCACCTAATTAGGGTATGTTATCACCTTTCTAAATACCGTTGGATATATTATAATTATGGATATGGTGGTGCATGGAAAAAGAGCTTTCGATAATGGTGGGAACACCTGGGGTGATATCATATTCAGTTCTATCAAGGTTGGGCCGATCTTGTGTTGTAAGGGTTCCCGACGAGGTCCTAGGTACATTTTTCTAAACTTGTACCGTACGGTTTTAATCGTGCCCAACTATGCTAAAACATGAGATGCAAGCATTTGTGATATTTTCTGTTTACTTTTTTAAACACTATTATAATATCAGATGATTTTGATAAAAATGTTTTTAGTTATCGTAAGGGATAAACCCGTCATGTTTATGTATGATGTGGTCTTACGAGATACCATTATTTTTCAAGGAATTTCAATAACTTTAATGACTCAAATTGTGTGTGTTTTCCCATGCTGGTTTTCTAGACTGACTCGGGTCTTATTTTATTATAATGCTCGGGTGAAACCGAGTATTTTATATTCAACATAGGATTCTATGGAGCTCAAGAGACAAGCTAGATGACAAAGTCGTATTTTCATACTTGATCTATATTTCCATAATATGAGAACAAGTTATTATTAATGTCCAGATTGATGTAGTGATTGTGGTACTCTGATCATTGTAAGTATTAAACAGTTACAGATTCTTTTTTATAAAAATCTGTTATTATATAATATATTTTTTTCTGCTGCGCCTGTGAGCTTTTGTGTTGTTGTTCTCTTTTTTTCTTCAACCTTTTTCTTCTTCACCCCTAAAGATTCGTATTTCCATTCAATTTGATTTGAGCTGATGTGAACTATGGTTGACTCAAAGGGTACAGAGATACGGGCCTTTACAGGACTTCTATCTTTCTTTTCCATATAAATAATAATTAAATAAAAGCTCTCTTAAAAAATTTACAGTTTTCAGCATAACTAATTAACAGAACTAATTACTGAAAATAAATGCCGAATTAAATATTTAATGGGAACCTAACGGTAATATATTATAAACGTAAAAGATAAATAATTTAAATCCACTCACATGTTGTCCTTAGCTTTGCTCCATGGCCTTCATGGATCCCCTTCTAAGGCATCAAATATTTTTATTAAGAAGATCTTCTTCCTAGAAATATTTTCTATTCAGGGTCCAGCCTCATGTAGTGAACCAAATTAAAAGAAAATACGATTGTGAGAAAATAGCTAGGCCTTGGATCCTATCTATAGTGAAGTTTGGGGATCTCTGACCATCAGATTTTTGGATTGAATCTGGAGGCACCACATCTCAGAGTCTTCTGGAGCCATCAGATCCATCAACATTTGGCTCCAATTGAATAAAAATCAAATCTATTTAGTTCGGCATGTCCCTGGATAATTTAACGTCCAGGGGCAAACACGGGTCGATCTGTGGCTTTGTGGGTCGACCTATGGGTCGACCCATATATATATGTTCTACTTTCTTGTTCTTTTTGTAACTTCTTCGCATTAACTTGGATTTCGACAAGTTATAAACGGAAATTGATTAGAAAATCACCATGGATACAATGGTATAAGTTTCGAGGCCATATTCCAACAATCTCAAAAAAATATTTTCACCGTTCATCGTTATTTGATTATCTAAAAATGCAGGGTGTTACAAAAACAATCTATTCAGTGAGTTATTATATATTCGATGAAACGTTACTTGAAAGCACTTACACCAATTAATAACATTTAATCAATTATTAGTACTCCTTATACTAAAGAATTATGGCTCTCAAAATATTAACTCATAAAACTGAATTCCAAAATATTATATATAATTTACTTTCAAACTTCTCATTTTGAAATGAATAAACTCTTTTATTATTCAACCATATATTTTTATCACTAGATAAAATAAACCATAATCTGATATTAATATCAAAATGCTTATATATATATATAGTTGTTCCAAATTCCTCTTAAAAGATTTATAGGTTGCAAACTCATTTCCAAAGACTACATATATAAGTAACCATTTATTTTAGAAGCCATAAATGCTCATATTTCAACACCATATTAATATACAAACTTTTATTTAGAAACAACATAGGTTTATTTGAAATCTATAATCATTTCTACTAACTTTATTTTAATATATATATATATATATATATATATATATATATAATTACTATTTATTAAAATCATTTAAAAAGGAATTGGATAGAAATGGAAATTAATTTGAAATCGGTAAATTATAATAAATTTTCTTTGGTAAACTACTTGCGTTCAATTTATAGAATGGAGAGATTTTTATAGGTACTTGAAATTTCATTTCACAAAATCCGATAAAAGGTGGAAACAAACTTTATAATACAGTAGCAAAAGAAGGCAGCAAGATACTAAAGAGCAACCAATTTCAATTCACAAAGAAAAATCTTTAAAAGATAGAGCTACAATTCATAAAACAATGAAACAAAAATAGCCAACAAAATATAAAAGGGCATCTACAAAATCAAACATTAGGGATGTGAGCAATTAGTGCAAAATCAAGGAAAACCATTCTTCAAAGCAACTAAACAAAATAATGGTTGACAAGTCAAGGCAAGGACACATGCAATTGATGATAAAGCAAATATATGTGAACATTTTAAGCTACAAGCAAGGACATATCAATGTTAAAGAAATAAAAGTAGCTATTATTCACAAAAGGGGAATTTGCGCTTAAGTCTTAATTAATGTGTTTAATTGCAAGGCTACAAAGAAAAGGCAACTAAGACGTACAAAACCAAAGAAGCAACAACCTAGCTACTATTCATAAAGAGGAATTTTGCACTTAAGCCTACTTAAATGTGTTTAATTGCAAGGCAATGGTTATCTGCATGACCAATTTTCAATGCATCAGGGTAGGGACGAATGGAACAAAGACAAGGAAACTGACATTGAGGCTTAACTCAATTCATGGCAACATTACAAACTATAAACCATCATCAGTAGGGACATGTTTCCCGAAGCATGCAAATAAAAATAAGGCATAGGGGCGTGAGCATATTTCCATAGGGACGTAAGAAATCATAGCGATAGGCATGGGAGCATGATTAAATTCAAGGCACAGGGTAATGAAGGGCGTGAGGAACAATCAAGATCAACAGAGTTATTATACTCCATATTTACACTTGCATGCAATTAACCAGATAAAATCAATAACCGGTTGATTTACGACAAACACTTGAGTGCGTATAAACAGTAATAATAGTGGAGCACAAATAATCAACCTTTGCACAATTTAACCAGCACTTAATATCGGTACAAAACATAGTTTACCATTCTAATTTCTCAACCATCTAATGTAAAATTTAAAAGCATGCTATTAAATAATTCGATATAGATTGTGTGAGAATTATCTCACCTTATGTGCTTTGATTCCAAATCAAACAACCAAAGATTTTGGCAGCCTTCTCTAATTCAACAACACCCTAAAACCCTCTTAATTTAAACAAAGAACAACAAAAATTAAACACCATTAAAGCTGAAATCAGTTAGAAAAGATGATAGAATAAGGCAAGAAAACCGTACCTTGAATTTATCAGATTTTCCAAGAATTTATTTGGAATTTAAAATATGGATTTTGTACTCAGGTTTGAAGTAGAGTACTTCTTTCTGTTTCTAAGTTTAAGAAAATGAACGTATTGAAACTGAAAATAAGAGGAAGCTTTCTCTTATAATTAAATTTATTTGGGCCTTGGTGTTAATTTGCAACCCGATAAGAATTAATTAACCACATTTATTTAATTACTTACTCATGGCTTCCTTAATCAAAAGATGTTATGACCCTTGCTTTTAATACTTTACTTTACTGTAGACATATTATAATAGCGTATTGTACTATATATTAGATAGTTTAACAGATCCCTAGGAGATGTAAATCCCAAATATCTCTTAAGTTATTGCACTCATGTTAGACACTGGATAGGAGATGTCAAACCCCGTAAACATCTCGGATTCCGTCGCACTCATATTTATCGTTGATTTAAATTACATATGATTTTTAGTTTTGACCAGAGTGTTTTGTCTTTTCAGTTCGCTCAGGTCAGCTTGAGCATTTCAGGGTTGAAGACCTTATTTCTGAAGGACGAAGATGAAGATTTGTGCTATTACTATTTATTACATTTATTCCACTGCATCATGTTGTTCCGCTACATTTATTTATTTATTTATTTTGGTTGTCTGTAATATCCGATTCTATATTGTATAACATAATCAAATGTTATTTGTAAAACAGCTTCATGAATTGTTTATTTTATTATTATATTTTGTCATTCCGCTGCGAGATTCTGTATTTATTTACCCCATAACAATCTACCCTTTTGAGTCGTTTGAGTCCGACATGTGTGGTTTATCGTCGATTTAAACCGTCCAATAAGGCAGGTCGTTACTGTTGGAATCAGGGCTTTGGTCAAGCGATAACCTTAGCTCTGTGGGATCTGACTCTTTAGAAATATGGTAGCAATACCCTAGAATGAGTCACTAAGTTTATATATATGAGAGAGCGTATTCTTTAGTGTTATAAAGGGTTTTGTATTGTGTTAATTTGTTCCGTTTTGTATTTATAAATTATGGTTGGTGCATAGGGCGCTATGACATCGATAGAGATTTCTAAACACTTAATAGGACAGACCGACACAATATTTGTTTTGAAATGTAGATAAATGAAATAATTCTGCCTATTATATATTATTGTATATAAAATAATAAATTTTATAAATGTTATACTTTGTTGTAATATAGTTGTTTGTTAGGTAGTGAAATTTATAGATAGTGGTTGAAATGAGATTGTAAATAAAATAAATATAAATTGGAAATTTTAGAACTCAAGTTCCGGGATTTTTGAAAATTTCTTTCAAAGGATTTTGGAATATAATACTAGTATTATTTGGAAGTATTTTCTGATAAAACATTTCAATGTAATTTGAAAGAAAGTTTTAAAGGAACTTTTAAAGGAAATAAGTTATGTACTCCTCTCTTGTCGCTAGAAAATAATTTCAGTGATGAGTGCACGCATCATCGACGTTCATTTTTGGGTTTCAAAGTGGGAAGACCGTGTAGTAAATTTTACTGCGCAATTGCTTTGATAAATTAATCTTTAAAATTTCAAATATGATTTGATATATATAAAGGATATGATTATATATATTCTTTTAAATTGATTGAAATGAAACCCGGTTGTTTGGTTCTTAAGTTTTTGTGAATTACAAATTGATATTACTGTAATAAATGGAATCCTGGTTATATTATTAATGGGAAACTTCAAAAAATGAAAATAAGAAATGGTAACTATTGAAAATTTTTGTTAGCTAAATAAATAAGAGAAAACTTGTATAACATTTTATTGCATTCTTAAACATATATATAACTTACCGAATTATTAAAACTCGAAATGTTAATAAGAATATGTAATGGAATATTACAAGTAAAATTTCAATAAATGAAAGTGTTCAATGGAATTATTTTTCTATATAAGAAAGAATTTTAATGTTATAAATTGTTTTAAAACTTAAGTTAATAGTAAACGCTACAAATTAAGTGTAGTAGAAGCGAATAATGTAAGAAAATTGATTATAACTTTAGAAAACATTGAAATAACCTAAAATGGATTTAATACCCAACACCACTATATATATGGAAAAAAGAACATGAAATAAAAAAATTTACTAATGGTAAAATGGAACTGTAAAGAAATTTACCTAATAATGTATAATTAATAAGAGAAATAAAGATAACTTATTTAAGCAATGAATAACTTTTATGAGTAATAATTAATGCAAATTAATTGAAAAAACATTATATGAATAAGAGAAGAAAGGTAAAATATGAAAAAAAGTAAGAAACTTAAGTATGAACTTATGTACAAATAAATATGCTTATCTAATGGAAATCAAGTATATGAATTAATAAATGTAAACTAAACTGCAATAAAACATGTGTAATACTTGAATAATGAATTCATTTGTTGTTATAAAAAATTGAATGGAATAACTCATGCAAGAAATGAATGTAAAGCAATGAAAAGAAATTTACATTTATGAATAAAGAAAAAAAATGGATTTTGTAAGTAATGAATGGAAATAAATAAAATAAGTACTGAATCAATGAATGTGAATTTATTTATGAAGAAACCTATATAGTACTTTAAGAATTGATTTACATATGTTTAAAATTTGTGTATAAATAACATATGTAAGAAAATGTAAATAACATATGTAAGAAAAAGTAAATAACGTATATAAATAAATGAAATTAAGTATTATATGAATGAATGAGAATTGAGTTTTGTAAGAAATAAAGGTAAATTAAAGAAAATAGTCACTGGATGAATGAAAATAGACAAACAATAAATGATAAGAAAGGAAATATGTATAAATGAACTTCAGTAATGTTTGGATTTTGTTGTTTTTTTTGACCTATGGGTTGTTGGAAGAGGATACTTCTAATTGTTTGGATGTTTGAATAATCTGTTGATTTTTGTCTAAAACTATTAAGTAGATGGTATACCTATAGTTTATTTGTCATTCTATGCGATTAAAGGTGTCTAAACCCAAACGAAACCATTTGTTTGATTGATATGGATGAATGGTTGATTCCTTTGATTCCCTGTGATGATTGTATGCTTATTTGCAAGTGATTGTGGTTATGTTGCATTGATTTGCTTTGTTATTTATTGAAACAACTTAAATATATCTCTTTTATATAATTATTAACTCTTTCAGGTTATATAAGTGTAATACAGGTTATGGAAGCTATTGCTACTGCTTTAGGTTTCATAAAATAAGCATTATTTGCCCGACAAATAGGTACTTCGTCTGTAACGACCCGAAAATTTCGATCCCGAAACTTCCAGATAGTTAGGAAAAGAAGAAAAGAGAAAGAAGAAGAAACAGATACAAGACACAGAAACCTCACATTTGCAGCGGATCAAAATATAATATAATATAAATAACGGTTTTACAAAGAAGAATCATCAACAGTACAATTATAATTTAATTACATCAGAGTTACAGCTATTACCAATCACTGGACAGTTAAAATAACTCGTCCCAGAAGATAATAATAATATACACAGCGGAAACCTGTCCATACGTTTCTATCATCCAGCTTGCCTCTTGAGCTCCAAAACGTCCTTACCTGAAAATCTGTAGTACTCGGTCTGACCCGAGCATTACATCAAAGTAACACCCGGGTCAGGCTGGAAACCAATGTGAGTAAACCCATCTAACATGGAATACAAAGCATATAACTTATATAGAACCCGGGTAACTCATATCAATTCACAAGGCCACAATTCATTTTAGACATCACTTATTTCACAAATCAATCCCTTAGTTTAAGGTCCATATTATTCCATTCCAACCTATTGATTTCACATATCAATCTATAAAGACCCATTGAAGGTTACAAATAGAAGTGGGTTCGCGTATTTACTGATATCCGACTCCGGTCTCTTCGAATTTGATACCCTCTTTAACCTAAGTTACTCAAGTGAGATACAATTCAACTTAATATGCAGGATGTCACTTTTATACACAGCAATTCATCAACGATAGATAACCATACTATCACTGTCCACCCAAAACATATCATATCACAAAGCAATTCATAACAGAGATATCAATCAGTCCAAGGCACTTAACATTATTCAATCATTCATAAGCAAGATTGATCACTTTCAAAATTAATTTAATTTATCTCTAATTAAATTAATTACTAATCTTTAATCACTTAGATTTCCATTACTTAACATTAATTAATTACAAACTAATTAATTAATCATCTATTAATCATCCATCTTAATTAATCACTCTTGACTAATTATACTTTAATTACATCAAGTATTAGCCTTAATTAATTTCACAAATTAATTATTCTTAACCATTCACAGTAAATTATCCTTAATTAATTACTCAAATTAATTATCCTATAATCACTTCATTGATTAATTATCTTTTAATTAATCACACTCATTAATTAACTAACCCTTGACTTGTTTCTTAATTAATCCACACTTTAACAAATTACACGAAGTAATTAATCCTCAATTACTTCCATTAAGTAATTATAATTTAGTAATTTCCCACTAATTACTCTTCTTAATTAATGACATTAAGCAATTATCCTTTAATAAATTTCATTTGGTAATTGTCCCTTAATTACCCTCCTTAATTTATGACATTAAGTAATTATTCTATAATTACTTCATTAAGTAATTATCATTTATTAATTTCAATAAGTGATTAACTCTAAATAATTTAATCATCTTTTAATTAATAACTTAATTATTCAATCACATTTATAAATTAATCCTTTAAATTTGATTACTCGAACTAATTACTAATCACTTTAATAATTTAATTAATTAATAATAATTTCTCAACCGATTTCATTAATAAATCATCCTTAATGCGTTAAATAATTAATACTTTATTTAATTCCATCATCTAAATCACCTTTCAAACCATATAGAAATTAACCTACTATATAATTACTTTTAACAAACAATCTTAAAGTAATGTAGACTTGAATTTTTTTTTTTTAATTTTCTAATACTTAGTTTAGAACTTGATTTATATTTTCTTTCCAAACTTGTTCATTTTGATAAACCTTTAAACTTGATTAAACCTTTTCTCTATTCCGCATTATTTTATTACCTTCCAAATTTGGCCATAAATTTTTGTTATAAACTAAAAACTTGATCCTACTTAAATTCAAAACCTGGTTGATTAACACAAACTAAAATCTTAGCATAAACTCAAATTTTCCCGTTCCATAAGCAAAAATCCTGAGCACTCACGAACCAATATTCCTTCGAGTCGGCATACATCATTCCCGAGTTCGACCCGTGGTAAAACATCTTCTTCCTCGAGCTTCAACATCACAGTAATGGTCACTGATACATCAGGTACTTGTGCACGTGCACAACGCAACCCAACCGCTCTGATCACCGTTTCGGCTACCCTAAAGTAGGCGTCACTATCCAAACTTGACTCGACCACCCAGGCCTCGACGAACTGCTCCGTTCGAAAATAACACTCATCGATCCCATACAGTAAATGATCAGATACCCAAAAATCTCCACATTCCGACCATCCCTACCATCATAAACCCTCAAACTTCGTCAGAAGACCCGCCTCCTCTACCTGCATCGATTCCCCCATGCGCGCAGCCTTCCATCACCCTCCTTGCCTCGCTATTCCACATGAAATCGAAGGTCAACGAAACTTCCTTAAACCTTAATATTTGATCGACCCGCTTCCACGATCAACCAGAAATTCTAGCACAATTTTTCTTGAATTCCCCCTCGACCAATACTCCTCCCATCCAAATGTCTTGTCCTGAAATTCCTCCCATCGCCGGCAAATGCCAAAATTCCCAGCTCTGATCAACTAGGTAATTCCCAACATTCCTAACTTTAAAAATCACAAAATTCATTCCAAAAATCAAGATTTCGAGACTCGTATTCGTTCATGAATTCAAATCTTGAAATTTAATATTTGTTTTTTCTGTCTAAAAATGATTCTACTGTAGTATTTTGATTTCCAAAGATTATACTTTTTATTTAAACTTAAAATAATTTTTAAAAGTAGATCTTAGTTACTACTAATAAGTTTTCTTTAGAAATCATCACATAATACTGATTGTATAATGAGGTATTAACTTTATAGTGGATTGATGAGCCAAAAAATATAACAGAGCCTGTTAGTCATGAATAACAACAGAGCAGATTGATTTTAAATCCAAGTAAATACATTCATGCAACATATATATTCACCTACTCTACACAGATCCCATATGCATCAATTAAATATGAACTCTGAGCTTTTAACAGTTCAGTATACTCACAGTTTAAAAGCATAGAAGCTCTTTTGAAAAATCTAGGAATCACACTTAAAAAAAAATCTTGTTGTTTGAATCTGGAATTGTTGAATTTTGCAGTTAGCTTTGGTTTGAACTGGAAATCGACTTGCTACTTGAATTGTTATTGATTTTAAATTTGAATATGAATTTGATAAAAGCTAAGCTGATCCTTTATTAGCTTCAGGAAATTGATTTTCCAGATTCTTTTTTTTTATTTTCCTCCTTTGATTTCAAATTTTGGAGATGAAGGAATAAAAACTAGGTTTTCTCATTCATTTTGATTTTTTTAAAAATCCTAAAGAAATGAGGTTGCCACTTGTATTTGTTTTAATAAATCAACTTACACTTGTAATCATAAAATTTACACTTGTCATTATTGTTTTATAGATTATTTACATTTGTAATTATAATGTTCTTAATATGTTTTATGTATTTATTAATTCCTTAAATCTATATAATACCTTTATACATGTATATTTTAACCTTATATATTTATATTGCATATTTTCAATTTACTTTTATTAATGTCTTATGTGTTTATATTTAAACTTCATCTCTTGTTTATCTATATAAAATTTTAAAAGTAAATCATATAAAATTTCAATTATACACTTATGAATAGTTGTACAATATACTAGTTTTATATATATATATATATTCTTTATTTATATCTTTAAATGTTTTTTTCATAAAACTTTTATATTAAAATTTCTATTTAGTAAATACTGTCTTTAATTATATAAATGTAATCCTTTAAAGAGAATAATATAGAACAAATTTATACAAAACCATATATATATACACACTTTTAAATCTAATTTATTTTAAGATGTTTATTCTTTGAATTTTGAATTCAAATTCAAATTCTATTTAAAATTAACTCATATATATATTTAAACAATCTATATTTAAATTTGTTTGAAAATAATAATTTAGCTCATTTTAAATAATGTATAAAAGAATTCATCACATTATTATTTGCTTGAAAGATAAAGTTTACAAATTAAATATTATTATCTTTTGAAAAGATAATTTTTTTCCAAATTAAGTATTTATAAAAGAAAAACATTAAACTAATATAGTCAAGTTTAAAAATTATCAGGAGATTATCAAATACATATCCATCCAAATGTTTAAAATTTAGCATTTATTATAGTTCAAATCCATCTTTATACAATTTCCAGATATAGAATTTCATTTGTTCAAATTACAAATGAGTATTTTAACAAATCTAATCCTGTTAATTACAAATTAGCAGATGCCCAAAAATTCGGGTTATCACATTCCTCCCTCCTTTGAATCTTTTCGTCCTCGAAAAGGAACGAATCCAGAATTTATTCTATACCCGAAATCTGATAAATTATTCTTTGATCAATTTTAAAACATTTTAAATTATTATAGAGTAGTTTTATAAAGATACTTTTATAACTCGATGTCTCAACTAGTCCATCCTTATTCTTACAGAAATTCGGTCATACATTGATCAGGCATAAAACTGAAAATCCATAAGTACTTGGTAAATCCATTTTCAACATCTAGTGAAAATACTTGGAAAATAATTTTATTGAAAATATAGAAAACAGTTTTTGAAAATAGAGGAATATCTTTGGTGAGAATGCTCTAGAAATCATCACCCCCATCCATGGTCGCAGTTACATCCTGGGTTACGTTGCCATCGCAGCAAAAGTCCATGTAACTGTAGGCACTCCACGCCCCTCGATTACACCATGGAACCCACAACAGATCGCAGTTACATTCCAGGGTTACATTTCCATCGCAGCAAAAGTCCATGTAACTGTTGGCTCTCAGCAGCACACATAATTTTCGCTGTCAAAATGAAACTTCTCCACTCCTACATAGTTCGCAGTCTACCGATATAAAATCAAACGCAGACTGTTGGCTCTCAGTGGCACACACGACTTTCGCTATGTTACCATAGGTCGCAGTCTACCGATATAAAATCAAACACAGACCGTTGGCTCTCAGCGGCACACACGACTTTCGCTATGTTACCATAGGTTGCAGTCTACCGATATAAAATCAAACGCAGACTGTTAGCTCTCAGCGGCACACATGACTTTCGCTATGGTACACACTACTCATAATCCTCAGGAACTAGTTTTGTCCGGACTCCTCACAGGATCAACTTTAGAACCCCCCTTGGGGCATAAGGCAGCACCACCCAGTGGCACTCCTGAGAAGTTCATTTTAAGGGAGCGCCTTTTTTTCCAGAGCCAACATCAAAACACTTTATATTATACACATATAGTATCTTTCAAATCATACACCTAGTATAATCTCATACAAAGCTTCTTTACACAAAATCGATTATCCCAAAATCGATAATTCTCAAACTAGGCTTTCTAAATTCAAATATTGATTTTACCCAAAAATCAAAAGCCTTTCCAAATCCAAAGGTTCCCAAAACCTTTCCCAAAATCCTCATAAGATCCTTTATCTATATATATATATATAGATATATATAAATTTTAAAAACTTTGGATCCTTTCAAACTTGTATAAAACTCTTTTTATACTTCAAACACCTTCAAAAATCCTTTTCTTCTGGCAATAGATTTAACAAAGGGAGATTTATCTTATATAACAAAGTTATATAACTTTGTTTATTCCAATCAAATATTCAAATTTGGTTACTCTATAAAGTCACTAACTATATCACTTACTTACATAAAGTAATTTCCACAGAAATATCCAATTGCTATTTTATTTCATCATATATTTCACAAAATATACCTTTCATTTCAAAAACCATTTCACATTACTCATCCACAAATTTCCAATATCAATTTCATTTAAATTCGTACGATGTACTCATATCATTTGTATGCTATACCAATCCGATCGCTCACTCGATCACACAATTTCACTTCCGAACTAGTATTGTCCACCCGAGTTCCTAGTGTGGACTCAGATCTGGTTTCTTGATCAGAAACCGTCATTCTCCTTGCATAGTCATAACTATGATAGAGAATATCCAGAACCAATCAACAATCCATATCCAGGTCCGCCGACGAAAATCGAGTGGAAAATCCCAAATCGGATCAATATACTATCTCGAAATTCTGTGCTCGAATCTGGATCAAATCACTATGCGAATAGAATAATATACGTACATCCTACGTATTTATCTCATTGATTATTAGCCAAATCAATTTCTTTTCTATTCACATTCACTTTAACTTTCATTCACATATTCACGATTGCTTCAATTCCATTTGGACTATCACTTAAATCCTTATTTCAAATGGATATTTAATCATAAGCAGTTTGAACTCTGTCCAGCATAAATTTAGAAATGTTTTGAAAAGTTTAAAAATAGATAAGTCGTGGAAAAATAATTACTTGGTTGTAAAATAGCTATAAAATAGTTAAGTAATTATAAAATAGTTAGAAAATAGTCAAATAGCTATAGAATTTTAAATAATTGCAAAATAGCTATAAAATAGTAATGAGTTATAAAGCAGTTGAAAAACAGTAATTAGTTTATAAAACAGTTGAAAAAAATTGTTAAATAGTTCCAAAAATAATTGTAAAACAAGTATAAGATAGTTTTAGGTTTAAAAAGGAAAGTTGTATAGTAAATAGTTTGGAAAAATAGTTTTGTACTAAAACAATTGATTTTGAAAATAGTCCAGAGTCAAACTATTCAATTCCCAACCTCCATTTCCAATCAATTCAAATTAAATTTCCACTTCCATTTAAATTGACTTAACTCCAATTTAAATTGATCCCAATTCCAATAAATTTTAACTTTCAATTTCAATTTAAATTAAGTTAACTTTCATTCTCATCCCAAATTCAAACCAACTTCCTATTTGAATTTGAACTCATTCAACATCAATTTCTATTCAGATTATCCAATTCAAATTTCCATTTGAATTTTTAAATTTATCCATCTTCAATCATAATTCTGATTAATTCAAATAAATTTCAAACTGAACAAATTTTAAATTTCCAATTCATTTCAACCCTAGTTTGAATTAATCTCAATTCCCATTTGAATTTGAACTTATTCAACTTAATTTCATTTCAAATCAATCCAATTCTAGTTTAAAAATTATTAATAGGATAATATTATCTGAATTATTATAAAACACCCATACATTTCCAATTTCTTGATCTCAAACCCATTTTGAGATCACACAAACTCCCAATTCAAATCAACCATTTAACTTCCTAGGTTAAATTCCAATTTCATCGTGAAATTTCCAATTCAGGTTGCTCATTCAAACTTATTTAACTTCTTCAAAGTTAAATTCAATTTACTTAATTCTGTCAAATTTACATAATTTGAATTCCCATTCAAATTTCAAAATACTTTCCCACCTATAAGTTCAAAACCTATCACTTTGGGTTTTCACATCTCATTCCAAATTTAAAACTCAACATTTAGAGTTTATTCCAAACCATCTTTGATATTATGTATATTCCTCACATATATACACATTTTCTTCTTGGCCTACTAAGCCGAATTTTTAAAATTTAAGCCACCCTCGGTTTTATTTCAAAACAAATTCTTTTAAAGCTTACAACCAACTTCTTATTCTCAAATAAGATTACATTCAAAATAGTTTGAATATTATTATTTCCTTTGACACTTTGAAAACAATTTCAAATGTTTAAATTTAGAATTTAGAACTTCACAATTTGAAACAATCATCCCATTATTAACCACAATAACCATTCTATTTCTCTGGTTTGAAACCAATTCTAATTCATCTTATTTAGAAATTCCTCCCTAACTTCAAGATTAATTTCAGTTTGAATCCATTTCAAACTTACCTTTATTTAATTTCAATTTGGTTGTATTTCTATTACCTCTTAATTTATTTTCAATAACTTAACAACCAATTACCTTAATATTTATTAGAAAGAAATATTGCTTTATATATATATATATATATAAATATGTTCTTATATAAAACCATTAAAAATCTTTATATAAGAAAATAACAAGTACGCTCTCCTATATATATACACACACACGCTCAACTCATTCTAGGGTACCATTGACCATATCCTCAATAAGTAAACCCACCAGAGCCAAGGTTCTCGCTTAACCTTCGGCACTGATACCAAATGTAATGACCCAAAAATTTCGATCCCGAAACTTCCAGATAGTTAGGAAAGAAGAAAAGAGAAAGAAGAAGAAACAGAAACAAGGCACAGAAACCTCACATTCGCAGCGGATCAAAATATAATATAACTTAAATAATGGTTTTACAAAGTAGAATCATCATCAGTACAATTATAATTTAATTACATCAGAGTTACAGCTATTACCAATCACTGGACAGTTAAAATAACTCGTCCCAGAAGATAATAATAATATACACAACGGAAACCTCTCCATACGTTTCTGTCATCCAGCTGGCCTCTTGAGTTCCAAAACGTCCTTACCTGAAAATCTGTAGTACTCGGTCTGACCCGAGCATTAATCAAAGTAACACCCGGGTCGGGCTGGAAACCAGCATGAGTAAACCCATCTAACATGGAATACAAAGCATATAACTTATATAGAACCCGGGTAACTCATATCAATTCACAAGGCCACAATTCATTTTGGACATCACTTATTTCACAAATCAATCCCTTAGTTTAAGGTCCATATTATTCCATTCCAACCTATTGATTTCACATATCAATCTATAAAGACCCGTTGAAGGTTACAAATCGAAGTGGGTTCGGGTATTTACTGATATCCGACTCCGGTCTCTTCGAATTTGATACCATCTTTAACCTAAGTTACTCAAGTGAGATATTATTCAATTTAATATGCAGGATGTCACCTTTATACACAGTAATTCATCAACGATAGATAACCATACTATCACTGTCCACCCAAAACATATCATATCACAAAGCAATTCATAACAGAGATATCAATCAGTCCAAGGCACTTAACATTATTCAATCATTCATAAGCAATATTGATCACTTTCAAGATTAATTTAATTTATCTCTAATTAAATTAATTACTAATCTTTAATCACTTAGATTTCCATTACTTAACATTAATTAATTACAAACTAATTAATTAATCATATATTAATCATCCATCTTAATTAATCACTCTTGACTAATTATACTTTAATTACATTAAGTAATAGCCTTAATTAATTTCACAAATTAATTATTATTAACCATTCACAGTAAATTATCCTTAATTAATTACTCAAATTAATTATCCTATAATCACTTCATTGATTAATTATCTTTTAATTAATCACACTCGTTAATTAACTAACCCTTGACTTGTTTCTTAATTAATCCACACTTTAACTAATTACACGAAGTAATTAATCCTCAATTACTTCCATTAAGTAATTATTATTTAGTAATTTCCCATTAATTACTCTTCTTAATTAATGACATTAAGCAATTATCCTTTAATAAATTCCATTTGGTAATTGTTCCATAATTACCCTCCTTAATTTATGACATTAAGTAATTATTCTATAATTACTTCATTTAGTAATTATCATTTATTAATTTCATTAAGTGATTAACTCTAAATAATTTAATCATCTTTTAATTAATAACTTAATTATTCAATCACATTTATAAATTAATCCTTTAAATTTGATTACTCAGACTAATTACTAATTACCTTAATAATTTAATTGATTAATAATAATTTCTCAACCGATTTCATTAATAAATCATCCTTAATGCATTAAATAATTAATACTTTATTTATTTCCATCATTTAAATCACCTTTCAAACCATATAGAAATTAACCTACTATATAATTACTTTTAACAAACAATCTTAAAGTAATATAGACTTGAAAATTTTGTTTAAATTTTCTACTACTTAGTTTAGAACTTGATTTATATTTTCTTTCCAAACTTGTTCATTTTGATATACCTTTAAACGTGATTAAACCTTTTCTTTATTCTGCATTATTTTATTACCTTCCAAATCTGATCATAAATTTTTGTTATAAACTAAAAACTTGATCCTACTTAAATACAAAACCTGGTTAATTAACACAAACTAAAATCTTAGCATAAACTCAAATTTTCCCGTTCCACAAGCAAAAATCCTGAGCACTCACGAACCAATATTCCTTCAAGTCGGCATACATCATTCCCGAGTTCGACCCGTGGTAAAACATCTTCTTCCCCGAGCTTCAACATCACAGTAATGGTCACTGATACATCAGGTACTTGTGCATGTGCATGCCGCAACCCAACCGCTCCGATCACCGTTCAGACTACCCTAAAGTCGGCGTCACTATCCAAAGTTGACTCAACCACCCAGGCCTCGACGAACTGCTCCGTTCGAAAATAACACTCATCGGTCCCATACAGTAAATGATCAGATACCCAAAAATCTCCACATTTCGAACATCCCTACCATCATAAACCCTCAAACTTCGTCAAAAGACCCGCCTCCTCCACCTGCATCGATTCCCCCATGTGCGCAGCCTTCCGTCACCCTCCTTGCCTCGCTATTCCACACGAAATCGAAGGTCAATGAAACTTCCTTAAACCCTAATATTTGATCGTCCCGCTTCCACGATCAACCAGAAATTCCAGCGCCATTTTTCTTGAATTCCCCCTCGACCAATACTCCTTCCATCCAAATTTCTTGTCCTGAAATTTCTCCCATCGCCGGCAAATGCCAAAATTCCCAGCTCCGATCAACTAGGTAATTCCCAACGTTCCTATTTTTAAAAATCACAAAATTCATTCCAAAAATCAAGATTTCGAGACTCGTATTCGTTCATGAATTCAAATCTTGAAATTTAATATTTGATTTTTCTGTCTAAAAATGATTCTACGGTAGTATTTTGATTTCCGAAGATTATACTTGTTATTTAAACTTAAAATAATTTTTAAAAATCGATCTTAGTTACTACTACAAGTTTTCTTTAGAAATCGTCACATAATACTGATTGTATAATAAGGTATGAATTTTATAGTGGATTGATGAGCCAGAAAATATAACAGAGCCTGTTAGTCATGAATAACAACAGTGCAGATTGATTTTAAATCCATGTAAATACATTCATGCAACATACATATTCACCTACTCTACACAGATCCCATATGCATCAATTAAATATGAACTCTGAGCTTTTAACAATTCAGTATACTCACAGTTTAAAAGCAGAGAAGCTCTTTTGAAAAATCTGGGAATCACTCTTAAAAAAAATCTTGTTGCTTGAATTTGGAATTGTTGAATTTTGCAGTTTGCTTTGGTTTGAACTGGAAATCGACTTGCTACTTGAATTGTTATTGATTTTAAATTTGAATATGAATTTGATAAAAGCTAAGCTGATCCTTTATTAGCTTTAGGAAATTGATTTTCCAGATTCTTTTTTTTCTTTTCCTCCTCTGATTTCAAATTTTGGAGATGAAGGAATAAAAACTTGGTTGTCTCATTCATTTTGATTTTTTTTTAAATCCTAACGAAATGAGGTTGCCACTTGTATTTGTTTTAATAAATCAACTAACACTTGTAATCATAAAATTTACACTTGTCACTATTGTTTTGTAGATTGTTTACATTTGTAATTATAATGTTCTTAATATGTTTTATGTATTTGTTAATTCCTTAAATCTATATAATACCTTTATACATGTATATTTTAACCTTATATATTTATATTATAAATTTTTAATTTACTTTTATTAATGTCTTATGTGTTTATATTTAAACTTTATCTCTTGTTTATCTATATAAAATTTTAAAAGTAAATCATATAAAATTTCAATTATACACTTATAAATAGTTGTACAATATACTAGTTTTTTATATATATGTATTATTTATTTATATCTTTAAATTTTTTTCCATAAAACTTTTATATTAAATTTTCTATTTAGTAAATACTTTCTTTAATAATATAAATGTAATCCTTTAAAGAGAATAATATAAAACAATTTGTACAAAATCACACACACACACATATATATATACTTTTAAATCTAATTTATTTTAAGATGTTTATTCTTCGAATTTCGAATTCAAATTCTATTTAAAATTAACTCATATATATATTTAAACAATCCATATTTAAATTTGTTTGAAAATAATAATTTAGCTCATTTTAAATAATGTATAAGAGAATTCATCACATTATTATTTAATTGAAAGATAAAGTTTACAAATTAAATATCATTGTCTTTTGAAATGATAATTTTTTTCCAAATTAAGTATTTATGAAAGAAAAACATTAAACTAATATAGTCAAATTTAATAATTATCAGGAGATTATCAAATACATATCTATTCAAATGTTTAAAATTTAGCATTTATTATAGTTCAAATCCATCTTTATACAATTTCCAGATATAGAATTTCATTTGTTCAAATTACAAATGAGTATTTTAACAAATTTAATCTTGTTAATTACAAATTAGCAGATGCCCAAAAATTCGGGTTATCACATAGTCGAATTACGGTTTTCTAGCGATATTATATTTTTTTTTCCCGTGGTTTGGGATATATTGTTTTAAAAATATGATTTTTTATTATTATTGATGTTATTGTTTTCCCCAGACCTCTCTATACATAGTAGACTCTACCGAAGTTTTCAGTGAATTTTGAACTTAGAAAAATTTTGTGAAATGATTTTTAAACTTGTATTAACTTGAGTATAAAGGATTTAAATTTTGTAAATTGATTATTTTATTCAAAATTATTTAATTATGTAAATTAATTGTTTATGAATTTAATATTTTTAATAAGATATATTGACTTCTTTTCCCTTCTTTTTCCTTTTTGAGGACGAAAAGTTTTGAGTGGGGGAGAGTGTAACGACCCGTAATTTTTGATAATTAAAAATTGTTAATTTAATAGAGTTTTGTGATTTACTGTTGGGAGAGATAAAAATTTGCGATTTAATAATAAGAATATAACTGGAATGAAATGAAATTGAATTAATTTAAGGTAATTGATAATGGCTTTGAATGTAATTCCAATTAATTAACATATTTAAAAAGTTATAATTGGTTATAGATTGTAAATTAATTGTAATAATGTGTGTATTAATTGACAGTTGGATTAGAAGAGTAATTGATAAATTAAAGGTTGTATTAATTAATGAAATAATGTGTAATAAAAGGTAATTGGATAGAATCAGTATTATGTAAGTTGTTATACCATTTGCTTGTAAATAATAAACGTACAAATGTGATTAAATATAGAAAAGGCGACAATTGTTATTTGTTACCAATTTAGTTAATCAATTACAAATAAATGTAAATAAATATTACATTAATGTGAGTTAATACAATAATTGCAGATTGGGAATGTAATAAAATGTACAGAAATGTCAGTTACACTAATAAGACAATAAATTGATTTAATAATAAAAATGAAACCAAGAAAATGAAGTTGTGGGATTTTAAATTTTTATTAATGTCAAAGTCAACAAAGGTTCAATATTATTAAAATACTGCAACTAATAAGGTAAAAGATGACAATTGTAGAATATTTGTGTAATAATATGTAAACAAATGTTAACGATGTCTATAGAGTAATAATTGAATCAATAAAAAGATTGAAACCAAATTAGATCAATTTATTGGAATTAAATTATAATTAATTGGATTTAATTACAATTGAAATTGAACACTGTAATTAGTGTAATAACCAACACTGAAATTTTATGTAAACTTGTTTTAAATTATTGTAAATGTCTAAGTAATCAAAAAAGATGAAAATTGGTTAGTTTATAAATATTGAATTAAAAAGTGATTAATTAATTTAATATTAATTTATTTATTTAACGCGAAAATAACCATTTTGACCACTGACTCGGATTTCGACAAGACTAGTTTCATCGAATCCGTAACGGTGAATTATTGTAAGATTTCAAGTTTCGTAGAGATTGGACTTTCCATTTGATCGTGCGGGCTCGAAACGCGTAAAGACCAGTTTAATTGAATTCAATTGAAATAAGCTGATTTTAAAAGCTAACTTCTTCATACGATGGAATTAGAACTTGAAACCCCTTCCATTGAGTTTAAAAATATCGAAAACATTCATTTTGATATATAGGATGACTATTTTAATTTCTGGATCAGAATGTGCTTTTTGGGTCGCGTGGTCGTTTCGATCTAACCCTGCCTATATATAGTCGGTTATAATCCCTAGTTGTTTCTCATATTATTATTATTATTATTATTTTTGTACGTACATCTTCTTCCTCATTCTCAAATCTAATTTCCAAATTCCAGAACCTAATTTCAAAAAAATAAAAAAAACCGAAATTTTTTTTTACTCCAAGTTTGCTTCGAGTCGGGAAGAGATTTACATCGATTTTCAGAGAAGAAAACCCTGCAGAGACTTGGGGTCAGAGAAAGATTGAGGCCAGACAAGGCGGATCTGGGCGCATTTCGAGTCCCAGAGGCAAAAACCCTAGAGTGACTTCGGGTTAGGAGCCAAATGACTTAGGTCTCGGGTCATTTTGTCGAAAACTCAGAGCAAGTACCGGGTAATTAAGGCGGTGACTCGAAGTAAGACCCAAAGTCAAAATTTTCCAATCTTTTAACATTAATAACTTTTGCATACAAGCTCGGATTCACGTGCAATTTTCTCCATTGGGATCGTATCAGAATTCCAGACATTTTGGTGCTTGTTGGGATGAATTCTAAGACTGTTCAAATTTAGGCCATAATTTGGATTTCAAATCGATTCAAAATCAAAGGTGAGTGTTTTAACCCACTCACAACTTTTAAATTATAGTTAAATTAAATTTATGATGTGATTAGAAATTTATTGATGCGGTTTGGTATGTTAAATTTTCATTCTAGTTAAATTTGAATTTTATTGCAATAAATCATCGTTTAATTTAATATTGAATTTTTGATTTGTTAATTTAATACCTGTAATGATTATTAGTTATCTATTGATGTTTATTTGTTGATTTAGATGATGATTGTGATATATGTTTGATTGTTGATATTAGATGACTGAATGTTGTAATTTATATTGTTATAATATTGCAAATTCCCTATGAGTTGAAATGATACATACCCATACGATCTATAGATTAGGAAAAAATCGTTATGGGTTGAAATGATTGACTCGAGCGATTTTATAGATTTTTATTTAATTCGGGATTGCGGTTTGAAATGATATATAACCACAAAATTGTAAATTGCAGATTGAAATGATAAATATCCGTATCACTTGACCATAAGGTAGAAAATTATATACGGACATCAGAATGGTTAAATTAAACGATTTTAAATCTTTAAAATTTGAATCCAGTTAAACATATTTTGAAATAGAACTTGATAGACAAATTGAATTGTTTTAAATGAATTTATTGGAGGATTTAAATTGAAATTCTAAAGTGATTTTTGACGTATAAATGAAATTTTCGAAATTGATTATTAAACATTGAAATTTTGAAACTTTGAAATCTATTGGAATTGGAGCAGCTAAAATTGATATTCAAAACGTAAAATTGGGTTTTGATTGAAATAAAAAGTGATTGAAACTTGGATATGACCCAGATTGGTTGAAATGGAATGAATGATTTAAATTATTAATATTTTCAACCTTTAAACTAAATTTATCTATTCTATTTACTTTAAAGCATTTTATATCTATATAAAGCATTTTATTTATTTTAAACCTATTTTGAATCCATTTAAAGTATTTTAATCTATTTTAATCTGTTTTAAATCAATTTAAAGTATTTTAACCTATTTTAATCTATTTTAAACTATAACCTATTTTAAGTCTATTCAAATATATTTTAATCTGTTTAAACAATATCAATCCATTATTACCTATGTTAAACTATATTAATCTGTTTTAATCTATTTAAAAGCTATCTTAAACTGTTTCTATTTTAAAACCATCTAAACTATTTCCAAATTTCAGACGTGTAAAGTTGAAGTATTTATATTCAAATCCTTGATTTAAAGCGAATATGGTTAAATGATGTAATAACCTAAGTTGGAGTTTGGAATTTATACCTTTTGTTAAATGACATATTTGAGTGAATAAGATTGATTTTGAAATGAAGAATTAATTGACATAACTTATCAATAATTTCAAAGTGAATATGATTTTGAAAGTGAATATGGTTTGAAAGTGATTATGATTTCGAAAGAGATATGATTTGAAACTGAATATGATATTTAGATATAAAATGTGAATTGGCTTTTGAAATGTAAAAGAACCATCTGGTGTGAAATAAGCCTTTGGTTGTTAAAGAGACCGGGATCGGATATTGTCATACTCTCTGCCAATACCGAAAACCACTTTAACAACTGTGTGCGTGGTGGAGATTCCAGAAATGAAGTAGGCTGGTTCGACGAACGATTCTGTATGAGGTATTTACGTGACCCTGTCTCCCGTGAGTCAACTTGATGTGGCTAAAATAGGAGCTATACCGGGACAAAGGAGGTCATTCCTCCGACCGGGCACATTTCTTGGATACTATATTCAGACTTTGTTATTGATTTGGTGGCCACCCTTGATTTTGATTTGGGAGTGTGTTTCGAGGTGGGCGGTAGTAGCTGCTATGCGTTACCACCAGTCTGGTAGTGCAATTGGTATATCTACCCTGCCATTGCCTCGAGTATCGTGTCACATGCCCTATCGCACCTTCTATGAGTTTGTTTGTGTCATACCTATGAAGTGCTCCCTGATAGCCCACCTGCGGGTAAAGTTTACAGTATCTATATAGACTGTGGCATTATATAAAATGTGTTAGGGGGGATATGGATAATGCCTTAACGCTATTTTAATACTTTACTGTAGACATATTATAATAGTGTATTGTACTACATAGTAGATAGTTTAACGGATCCTTAGGAGATGTAAATCCCGAACATCTCTTATGTTATTACACTCACGTTAGACACTGGATAGGAGATGTTAAACCCCGTAAACATCTCTGACGTCGTCGCACTCATATTTACCTTTGATTTAACTCTGTGCAGTTAATGCGTTCGGTAGATTCTGGGGCTATATGGAAAAATCGTAGCGGTAGAAATCCGATATGAGATGTAGCGGGGTTGTAGCGGGGTAATAGCGGGGCATTAACTACGCAGATTTAACTTACATGAGATTATTAGTTCTGATCCGAGTGTTTTTCCTTTTCAATTCGCTTGGGTTAGCCAGAGCATTTCAGGGTTGAAGACCTTATTTTAGGAGAACGAAGACGAAGATTTATGCTATTGCTATTTATTATATTTATTCCACTACATCATGTTGTTCCGCTGCATTTATTTATTTATTTTGGTTGTCTGTAATCTCTGATTCTGTATTGTATAAATATAATCAAATGTTATTTGTAAAACAACTCCATGAACTGTTTATTTTGATTATTATATTTTGTCATTTTCGCTGTGAGATTCGGTATTTTTTTTTCTTTCTCTGTTTTTTTTCTTATTTACCCCATAACAATCTACCCTTTTGAGTGATTTGAGTCTGACGTGTGTGGTTTATCGTCGATTTAAACCCTCCAAAAAGGTAGGCTGTCACAAAAGATTAAATAATTAAACCATAGCCAAATTAACAACATGACTTCTTAAATTATTTTAACAATGAATAATGTTTTATAAAGAAGTCTATAATTTTCAAATTATTCTTTTATTTGAAAATAAATGATTCAACTAGTTAGATATCCTTGTCCAAACTCTAAAATTTTAATTTCTCTGATATTCTATAAATTTCGAATTCACTATAATTAAAAAAATCTCAACAATGTATTCAAATGATTTTTAACACTTTGAAAACATTAATATTTTTAAATTTCACAATGATTCAGAATTAATCATTCTAAAACAAATTATCTTTTACAAAACAATAAAATTTCCAAACAAACAATTTATATTCTCTAATTTAAATCATTATTTATCTATTCTATTTACTCATAAATTCGAGTTGTTATAGACTTCCCCCTTAAATAAATTGCATCCTCGCAAATTCGATTTAGAGAAAAGTTTATAATAGAAACACACACAGAGATATAAATATCCTTTAAATTTAACCAACATCATAAGAATAAAACATTGTTTTAACTTAACCATTCAATCTACAAAATTAATGCATCATTCTTCCTTATTTTATAATTTGAAAACAAGTTCACGCAAATATTTTATATTCTTAGAAATAAGTCAACATCTTTTTAGAGTCTAGAACACTAAATAATTAAAAGTTTAAAAGATATTCATCTTATTTAAAATCTTACAATAAGAATATGAAATAATTTAAAATTTTACCCTAGTTCCAAATATTTTAACTTCCTATAAATTAGGCTAATAAATAATAATTAACTTTCATTCAAATCATAATGGGATATACACAACAAACAAAAGCATCACTCCTTAATTCTTCTTAGTGTGTGTATGTATGTATATATAAATGAAAAAACACAATTCACATATATTGGATAATATAATAACGTTGCCTTGCCATCTATTTATAGCAAATCATTTTGTCAAAGGGATGCGATGTTGACCGTGAAATCAACATTGCCTCACCACTGATCTTTGCTATTGCTAATGCTCAATGGCTGCACATTTATCTAAATTGATACATAAAATGTATCTTTAAAATTTCATTATAATTTTATAAACCACCAAAATTTTAAACACATATAGAAAAATTTTACATCCAAATTTATTTTCTAAAATATCCATCCCATTTTAAAATAAAATAGTATTTAGCTCATTTAAAATTTATCTTCTTATTATGTATTATTTTCAACATATTCACAATTATTAGTAATACTTTAAAATATTGTAACTCAAAATTATTGCGTCTAACTGTTTCATCAAAGCATTTAGGAATGTCTATCGACACTGTGGCATTCCATGTCTCGACCAAAGTCCATAAAACACTCAACGAGAAATTTAACATAAAAATAATTCCAAAATTTATAAATCTATGTATTCTTATACATAGAAAATCTACTCATAGTGATTCAATAATGCAACCATTCATCCATGCATACAACATTCAATCAAACATATATAAACGATTGATTACTATGCTCAACGGGAACAGTCTATCAGCTTTTGCTGTGCAACCCTGATCACTAGCGGACTAGGACACTACTACACATCACTAAACTTTTAAAATCATTTTATAACAATAATTCATAAAGTGATTTAAAAATTTCACAATTACGACCCAATGATTATTCCCATAATCATTTTATATTCCTACCTTTATATATATAATTAATATAACTATCTACCTCACACACCAAGGGACAGGACTCTAAGTCTCACTAAGTCTATATCTATGATATTATATTCTATAATGTTCTGACTTAGCTCTAATAAAAATTGTAATGACTCCACCGCAGTGCCCAAATTATTAAAGAACATTGTAAATATTGTTGTCTAATAATACAGAGAATACAGCTTGTTAAGGTCGACTGAATGTGAATATTTCTTTTAACTAATACGGACACGTCATACTTATAGTTTTATCTAAGTCTTTGGAATAAAATTTTGATGCATGCAGTCTCAGTCTAAAGCAATACACACACGGTATCTCAAAATTAGAACAATATAGCATATAAAACAATAACCATATATCCCCGTGGAATTAAATACATCATATACATATACAAACTGTAAGTCTACGAAATATAGTACTAGACCCACATAATATACATCCAGTACAAGTTATTATCTCAAAACATACATCTTATATACATACACATAATCCAACATGAGATAAACTAAAAATTCAAATGGTTTATCTCCTTGCTAGTATAACCATCCAAAAGTCTACATATCTAGTAACCTGAAAAGTCTTTCCCTAATCCGAGTATTATAAAATAAATGGGTCAGACTAGCTCTAAATATCCAAAAGGGTGATAATAAGATATAACACAAGGATATATGACATACAAATAAATACGGATGTCATATATAAACAAGTCACTACAATAATCTAACCTAGAATCTATCTCAATACACAAATCACAAACACAGAATAGTCACAAAATTCAAAATTCTAGAATAATAATAATATCTCAAAATCCAAGAAACCAAAACCATATTGATCATAATGATCGTACTCATACCAATCGACTGGTTGTACTCATATCGTGGAAAAGAATAGATGGCATCATCCATATCGATCTGATACCAATGATCATCCATATCGTAAAAACAAAATCTTAAAATCCAATAAAAACAAATCTCTACTGATCTCAGTGATCATGAACACAAAATGTCGACCGATCACAAGGATCGTGGAAAATTCCATGAGCATATCTCTTAAGGATCTATCGGCCTAAAATCCGAACACTAAGAGGATACACTCTAAAGTGCAAAATATTATCACTTTAGTAATCACGAGAACTTAACCAAAATGTCTCATACTACTTGGTGAAATTCAAGTATTTACTAAAAGCTAGTAAATCTCACTCATTACGGATATAACTGAAGAACCTAAACTATATCACTTAAGGATCCATCAACCCACACAAATTCTTAACATCAAAAGAGAATACAACCCTAAAGTGTTAAACACTTTCGTAAAAGCAATCACAAGAATTTAGCCAAAGCATCTTATACTACCTGGTGATATTCAAGTATTCACTATTAGGTTAGTAAATTCCACTCAAACATTCTATTCAGTGAGTTATACCATATTCGATAAAACCTTACTTGAAAGCATTTAAACCAATCAATAACGCTAAATCGATTATTAGTACTCCTTATATTATAGAATTAAGGTTCTTAAAATCTTATCTCGTAAAATTAATTTCCAAAATATTATATATAACTTACTTTCAAACTTCTCATCTTATAATATATAAACTCTTTTGTTATTCAACTATATATTTTTATCACTAGATAAATTAACCATAATCTGATATAATAGCAAAATGCTTTTATATATGTGTATATGTAGCTTTTCCAAACTCCTCTTAAAAGATTTATAGGGTTACAAACTAAATTCCAAAGACAACATATACAAGTAATTATTTATTTCAGAAACCATGAATTCTCATATTTCAAAACCATATTAATATACAAACTTTTGTTTATAAACAACATAGGTTTATATTTCAAAACTATATTTTGAAATCTACAATCATTTCTACTAACTTTATTTCAATATATATAACTATTATTTATTAAAATCATTTATAAAAAGGAATTAGATCGAAATGGAAATTAATTTTAAATCGATAAATTATATTAAACTTTCTTTGGTAAACTACGCACGTTCAATTTATGAAATGGAGAGATTTTTATATAGATGATTGAAATTTCAGTTCCTAAAATCCGATAAAAGGTGGAAACAAACTTGATAAAATAGTAAGAAAAGAAAGGAAGTAAGATATTAAAGAGTAGCCAATTTCAGTTCATAAAGAAAAATCATTAAAAGATGGAGCTGCACTTCATTAAACAATGAAACACAATAAGCCAATAAAATATAAAAAGTGTAGCCACAAAATCAAACATCAGGTATGTGAGCAATTAGTGCAAATGCAAGGAAGACCATTCTTCAAAGTAACCAAACCAAACATGGGTTGACAAGTCAAGGCAAGGACACATGCAATTAACTGCCAAAGAAAATATATATGACCACTTTAAGCTACAGGCATGGACATATCACTGTTAAAGCAATAAAAGTTGCTACTATTCACTAAAGGGGTGTCTGCACTTAAGTCTAAATTAATGTATTCAATTGTAAGGCTACAAAGCAAAGGCAACTAGGATGTACAAAACCAAAGAAGCAACAACCTGGCTACTATTCATAAGAGTAATATTTAACTTAAGCCTACTTAAAAGTGCTTAATTGCAAGGCAATAGGTATGTGCGTGACCAATTTTCGATGCATTAGGATGGGGATGAACGAAACAAAGACAAGGAAACTGACATTGGGGATTGACTCAATTCATGCAAACATGACAAACTATAAATCCAACATCAGCATGCACGTTTTTTTAAAGAATGCAAATAAAAATAAGGCACAAAGACATAACCATTTTTCCAAAGGGATGTACGAAATCATAGCAATAGGCATGTGAGCATGACAAAATTCAAGACACAACGTAATGAAGGGCGTGAGGAGCAATCAAGATCAACAGGGTTATTCTACTCCACATTTACACTTGCATGCAACTAACCAGATATAATTAATAACTATAATAACCTGCTTTTTGACCGTCGAAAATCGACGCCAAATACGACTACCGTATTCAATTGTCGAACATCCAATCGTCGGAAGGGCAGACTGTTATAGTAAAATAAAAAAGAAAATAATAAAGAATAGGAAAACAAAATCTCTCAGCGGAAACGATAATATGTAGTATAATAAGGACGGTAAAAACTATCACTCCAAAATATAGAGTAATCAGGGTTAAAAACAAAGATTATCAGCTAGACAGTTATAAAATTCCGACCTTACAATTTGCTGATAGGCGTAAACAATGGAAAATAGAACATTACTATAGATAAACCTCCAGCTCTGCTCCAAAGACTGCATATCTCCAAAGCCAACCTAGGGTAAATACTCGGTCTGACCCAAGCATTGTAATAAAATAACACTCGAATCAGTTTGGAAAACCAACGTGAAAAAATTCAAGTAATATGATGAATACATAAAATTCCGTGAGACCATGCCGCTAACGTTGAACCGGTTTTTACCTCACAAGAACAACATCGATACAGACAACGGTGGAAATAAACAATAGGGAAACAAATCCAAATAAGGATGGGCATAAATAATATAAAAAATCCAAACTTCAAAAAATGGAAATGATCTGAATGAAAATCCAAACTGGATAGTATGGAAAAAATAAGGTAAACTTTCCAAGCTTGGATGCATGGACATAACAAATAACTAAACGTTACGAAGAGGGGTAGACTCTTCCAGTTGTAGTTAAAGAAAACAATTCGAAGGTTCGAACCAAATAAGGAAAGAAAATTTTTCAACAAATGATTAGGAGTGTGCACCCCCTTGAAGTATACCTCTAGTAATATACTTTTGAGAAGCTCATTTACTTTGGCAGTTAATTGCAAATAATATACTTTTGATTAGGAGTGTGACACTTCTCGAAAACCTCCAAGCCATACCCTACCAAACCATACCAAGTATAAGAATACTTCACATCTAATAGTGCTACCGAATCCAGTCTAGACAAGATGTGAAAGTATCCTAATGGGAGCAACCCCACAAAGCTTGGCCCCCTCTCGCGCTTTGGATTTAGTCATTTTTCAGCAAACGATATCAAAGCTCAAAGAGAAACAAATTGACTTGAATGATGAAAAATAACTGAACGGAAATCAATAGTCGATAAATCGATTATGAAGAAAAATGATTCGTGTACAAAAATAAAACTGTACACTTATCATAGATAATTGAATAAACATTTGAAATATTTGATTCGTACTTGTGCTTTAATTTCACATTTTGATTATTGGTAAAAAAATTCAAAAACACTCTTTAAAATCATCTTTTAAAGTACAAATTTAAAATAATAAGTGTATTAAAATAAGGGTCTAAGCAAAGGTCAATTAAACATTGTTTACTTGAACCCAAAATAATTTAAACTTAGTTTTATTTTTAAGCGAATCTGTTAAAAAGATTTCTCATTCATAAACCATCATTATAACTTTAAAACAATACTTATTATCCAAAAGACAATAAAACAATAAAAATACCTCTTATAAATTTAAACAATGTTAATCTTCACAAGGGATGATTTATAATACTCTTTTTACAATTTTAAACCATATAAAATTTCTAAAGAAAATAACTCAAATTCAAATTCTTTTATTAAATTTAAAATAACATTATTTATCCCAAAAGATAATAAACCACATTTATAATCTCTTTTATAAATCTGAAATAATATTAATTATCCTAGAAGATAATAAATCATAGTTATAATCTCTTTTATAAATGTAAAACAATATTAATTATCCCGAAAGATAATTAATCAAATTTACAATTTCCTTTAAATGAGCAAATCAATTATCTTAAATAAAATAGTTAATTACTTCCAAAACACTTTCATCAAATCAATTAATTTACTTTAAATTCATTTATTAAATTAATCAACTAACTTAAAATACCATCTCTCAAATGATTTATTAAATCCAAATAATCATCAATTAAAATGAATAATTATTTTCAAATATTAGTAAGTTAATTGATTAATAAAATTTAAACACTATTAATCAAAACAATTAATTAAATTCAAATAATCATTTGTTAAATGATTTACCATATTTCAAATATCATTAATTAAAATGATTTAGTTAAATTCAAACATCATTAATTAAGATGATTAATTAAATTTTAAAACACTATTAGTTATAACAATTAATTGAATTAAAATATCATTAAATAAAATGATTAATTAAAGTTCAATATCATTAATTGAAATGATCTATTTTAAACTCAAATCTCATTAATAAAAAATATTAATTTATTTCAAACATCATTAATAAAAATGATTAATTAAATTCAAATGTCATTATTTAAAATGATCGATTAATTTTAAATATCATTAATTAAAATGATTATTAATTTCAAATATCATTAATTAAAATGATCAACTAAAGTCCATTATCATTAACTAAAATAATTAATTAAACTCAAATAATCATTAGTTAAAGTGATTAATTAAGTATAAAACATCATTAGCAAAAATGATTAATTAAATCAAAAGATAAACCAAATTTAAACATCATTAATTAAATTGGTTAATGAATTTCAAAATCATTAGTTAAAATGATTCATTAATTTAAATTGTCATTGATCAAAATGATTAATGAATTTTAAACATCCAATTTAAGAAAATACAAGCTCAAAACAATTTATACGAAAGTTAGGGGAGATGATATTCAAGAAGTGATGATATAGCAAAAAATCGCTACAACGACACTTAAGAAATTTAAATAGAATATCACGATCAATTTCAACAAAACCACAATATAAGTGATGTAAGGATGTAAATAACTAAATAATGGTAAAAAACCCCTTAGGGCTCTCTACATGTGTTCCCTGTATAACAATGGTTACAGACGATATAAGTGTGACGCCCCACCTCTATACCCACGCTAGCCAAGGACACTACAAGGTAATGCCGTCAACTAACACGGAGAATAAGGCTGGTTGGGAGCGACCATCTATAGCCTTGCTCTAATTATCTATCGAATACATCGACAATAAACATACCAACCAGGTCGACATACCCAATGAATAATTAAAACAATACCATAGGTGGTTGGATCTATCAGAACAGAATATAATAACTCAAATGTAATATACATCACAGAACAGTAAATCATCACATACACATATATCGATACACAACAGAGTTTACAAACAATACAAGTCAAGTGGTATAGCAGACCACAATATACAGACGAGTCAAAAGAATACATATATCAGAGTTACAACAGATAAGGACCACAAAAGACGCTATAACAAAATGAAGCTAGCGAATAGTCCATGCGGAAGCAAAATAGGCTAAGTCCTAAAAGCACCTAACCTGAAACATCTCGATCTGACCCGAGTATAAAATACACGGGTCAGTCTAGATAACAAATCAGTTAGATAAACTGAACAATAATAAACCTGCAAGGTTATACAGTATAACAAATATCTCTAGAGGAGATACACAATCATCAACAAGAGATGAATCATATAGAACAAGCCTCATATCATCGGCAACATATAGAAACAAAGGATACAAATATCCCAAAACAAGCCAAAAGGCAAATAACAAATACCAATAAGGTATACAAGTTCCACAAGGTAAATGCTACGCATCATGCGGCTCATAATGACCAACACCGAAGGGCGATACCAAGGGAATATACATATGAATGAAACATCATAAAATTGCTCGAGCTCAGTACTGTACAAAAAAGGATCCATGAGCCCGAAGACTCCAAACCCAATATCACCCATGCGGCTCATAACGACCAACATTGGAAGCGATACTAAAGGGCAACCCAATATCACCCATGCGGCTCATAACGACCAACATCGGAAGCGATACTAAAGGGCAACAAACCCGAAGGCACAAACCCGAAGGCACATACCCGAAGACAACAAACCGTAGTGGTGAAGGTCAAAGACCCAGTGCTGGACACCACTAACTGGCGGAATGTGTCACAACTCTCGAAAAGGAATCCGAAAAGTGTTAACGTATGTCCCATAACCACTCGTTCACACTAAATGGTTTACTATTCGTCAGTCACTTTCACACTCAAAGCAGTACAAATTTACCTCATATCATCGGTAAACTAAACCCGAAGGTCAAAACGTTCAATTGAATAGGTCAGGGATTAATCGAAAGGATAAACGCACAGATTCATGGTCCGTGTTTTGCCCAACCATTTAATCATCCTTCCACTTCGCTCGAAGTGCGAAAGTGTGTGTTTTAAATAGAATTTATAAATTGGAGAAACGAGCTTTTAAATGCGATTCGAGAAATTATTTTATAAAAACCCGTGGATGAAGTCAAGAGTAAGTTATCAAAGCCAAATATGCAATAACAACCACTAAAAAGCAACTTGAATCGATAAAGTCCGGAAAAATCAATCAACTATGCAAAATAAACAAACCAGGCAAAACAAAGTAGGTCGGTCGACCGGACTGCAGGGCTCGGTCGGCCGGCCAGATGCAGGGAGCAAAATAAGGCTCGGGGCAGCAGGTCGGTCGACCAAAGCCTGCACTCGGTCGGTCGACCGAAGCCTGCACTCGGTCGGCCGAACCTGGTGATTTTGCACTTCCTGCCCTATTTCAATGAAAATGCAAATTCTTTCCAATTTCAAAACAATGGCACATGCATACTTGTTAGGAATTCATACCAACACCCATGAAATCAAGAGAAATAGATGTGAGTTCAAAACTCACCTTTAATCGCACAAACAAAGAAGATGAAGGAGCTAAAACACAAGGAGAAGACCAACTGCACTCCACTTCAACACTACAAGCTTCAATCTAGAATCAAAGCAAGTATTTCCTAAGTTAGGGTTAGGAAAATTACTGAAATTGAAGAGGAGAAGAGATGGAGAAGATGGAGATGAACTTACCAATGGATTCTCTATGAATTTGGAGCAAGAAATCAAGATACAAAAGAGAACTAGGGCTTGCTAATTTCTAATTCCTCTTCCTTTCCCCCATTTCAGTTTTTAAGCTTAAGTTTAATGAAATGAATAAGTGAATGAGAGGAGAGGGCTGAGTTGCGGTTAATAGAACAGTTTGGGTGAAACCCAAGCCCAAAGCCCAATAGAAAAGGTCAAAATTTCACTTACTCCAAACATATCAAAGATTATACTCAAAAAGATCGCAAACGCCATTTTGGAGCCAATGGAAGTAGTTTCGAGTTCCAATTCGGCCATTTGCAGAAAGTAACATTTTGGACCAAAATCCGACTAACAACGCTATATTTAAATTAAACATTTAAATATAAAATTGTTAAATATACGGGTTGTTATAGATCTCCCCTCCTTACAAAATTGCGTCCCCGCAATTCCTAGAGACGATATTTGTAACAACTACATACAATCAATCAATCAAAAGAAAAGAAAATAAGCTTGAGATGAAAAGACATACTCACCGTTCTCAAGCTAAGAAAGAAAACCCGGATAAGATCGCTCAATAAATTCTCTGGTTTCCCAAGTACAGTCATTGGGATTAGCGGACCATTGAACTTTAACGAGCGGCACGTCCTTGTTCCGAAGGTGTCGCACCTCCGTGTCAAGCACGCGAATAGGTTGCTGTACAATCGATAAGTCCGGTGAGACCTCAAGCTCTTGCAAATCAGGACAAGTAATAACAGAATCCGACTCCCGAAGACATTTCCGAAGTTCCAAGACGTGAAACACGTCATGAATGCCAGATAAATGAGCTGGAAGTGAAACTCTATAAGCCACAGGGCCAATACGTTCAGTAATAGAAAATGGTCCTATAATGCGAGGAGCCAATTTTCCAGTCGCACTGAAACGCATAACCCCCTTCAAAGGAGAAACACGAATAAAAACAAGGTCGCCGATCGAGAACTCGAGAGGCTTCCTACGGTTGTCTGCGTAGGATTTCTGGCGACTCTGTGCCTCTTTCATTCTCAACCAAATAAGATCAATCTTCTCGGAAGAATCACGAACAAAATCTGGACCAAGAGTAAGTTATCAAAGCCAAATATGCAATAACAACCACTAAAAAGCAACTTGAATCGATAAAGTCCGGAAAAATCAATCAACTATGCAAAATAAACAAACCAGGCAAAACAAAGTATGGAATCTCAAGAGGCTGAAGAAGACCCGAAGGACGCTGATGCTCGGCTTTAAAATGCTGACAAGTTATGCAATTGCTCACATAACTCGCTACATCGCTCTTCATGCCTTCCCAATAATAAAGACGACGCATATCGGCATACATCTTGCTACTACCGGGATGAATAGTATACTTAGAACGGTGACAATCATCAAGAATGTCATGCTTAAGTGCAAAGTCATAAGGCAAAAAAAGACGGTTCTTCTTACGAAGACACCCATGAGAATCAATGCTAAAATCTTGCAACGCCTCATCACAAGATCCAGACTCACAAAGCTGAATAAGATGCAACAAATCAGGATCACGCCGTTGACCATCGGCAATACGATCCAACAAAATAGGTCGAGCTCCCAAACTAAATAATAGAATAGGAGAAACAGAAGATAAACCTCGATCACGAATTTCACAAAAAGATAGAGTCTCAAGATATTCCATTCGGCAAGCATCATAGAAATAACAGCCGAATGTCTGCGACTAAGCGCATCAGCAACACGATTACCCTTACCAGGGGTATATTGGATATCAAAGTCAAAAGAAGCAAGAAACTCGAGCCAACGCTGTTGCCTCATATTGAGTTCTTTCTGAGTTAACAAATACTTCAAAGATTTATGATCGGTATAGAGAATGAAGGCTCGCCCAATAAATAATGTCGCCAAATCTTCAAGGCAAAGACAATGGCGGCAAGCTCAAGATCATGAGTGGCATAGCGAACTTCATTCGGACGTAGTTGCCTAGAAACATAAGCAACTACCCGATCCTTCTGCATAAGAACAGCACCGAGACCATTACCACAAGCATCGGTGTAGACAACAAGATCATGATTCCCTTCGGGAACCACTAGAATAGGAGCATTAGTGAGAAGTTCCTTCAATGTCTGAAAGGAAGCTTCACACTTGTCGGACCAATCAAAACGAATACCTTTTCGAGTATGGCAAGTGAGAGGAAGCACAACACGGGAAAAATCCTTAATGAACCGACGGTAATAACCCGCCAATCCAAGGAAACTACGAATCTCATGAACATTTTCAGGCCTCTTCCAATTCTGGATGGCTTCGATCTTTGAGGGATCGACAGAAATGCCATCGGAAGATACAACATGGCCTAAAAACTTAACCTTATTCTCCCAAAAGTGGCACTTGGAGAATTTGGCTCTAAGCTGATGATGACGAAGAGTACTCAAGACAATTCTCAAGTGATTAGCATGCTCAGCTTCAGACTTAGAATAAATAAGGATATCATCAATGAAGACAAGCACGAACTTATCGAGATATTCCCGGAATACCCGATTCATGAGATCGACAAAGAAAGCAGGAGCGTTCGTCAAACCGAACGGCATAACGAGCCACTCAAAAGAACCATAACGAGTGCGGAAAGCGGTAAGAGGTATGCTATCCTCCGCGACTCGTAACCGATGAAAACCTGTGGCAAGGTCAAGCTGAGAAAAGACCTTAGCACCACTCAATAGATCGAACATATCATCGATCCTAGGCAATGGATACCTATTTCTAATGGTCAACTCGTTAAGCTTGCGATAGTCAATGCAAAGCCTAAGAGTTCCATCAGATTTCTTCACAAAGACGACCGCGGATCCCCACGGAAAAAACTAGATTGAATCAATTGCTTGGATTCAAGCTCTAAAAGCTGCTTCTTGAGTTCCTCATTTTCCTTTGTAGACATCCTCGTGGGAGGACGACTAACTGGCTGCGCGCCTGGAATGAGATCAATGCGGAACTCAATTGCCCGTTTGGGTGGCAAACCCGATACAGGCTCTAAAACATCAGAAAAGTCACAAGCAATAGGAATACGAGATATATCATCATCATCTCGCGAATCAAGAGAATACAAAGCCATCTCGGAATTATACACATCCCGAAGAACAAGAGATAACTGAGAAGGCGAATCAGGATGACAAAGATATAAAATTCTCTCGGAACAAATAATCCTGGCATCGTACCTCACTAGCCAGTCCATACCAAAAATCATATCAAAACCCAAACAAGAAATAACGTGCAGATTCGCACGGAAAGAAAAGCCACAGAAAACAATCTCAATATCATCAAAAAACAAACTTAGGGTCGCGGATCCCCCAATTGGATTCGCAATCCTTAAAGAAGTAACCATACAAGAAACATCCAAGGATAAATCATCAACGAGCTTTTTCGATACGAAAGAATGGGATGCACCCGTATCGAAAAGAACTCGTATACTATGGTCATGAAATAAAATAGAACCTTCCAAAATAGATGAAGATGTACCTTTGGGCTGAGAGGGACCTTCAGAAGCCTTAGCGGCATAAAGCCTGCTAGACTTCGCACTAGCCGGAATAGTAGGGCAAGCTGAAACATGATGACCTTCCTTCTTGCAATAACGGCAGAAGAGAGGCTTAGGACAAGCTCGAATAATATGATCCGGAGAACCACAACTAAAACACTTTCGAACGAAAGATGTTCCGGAAGACTGAGGCTGAGAACTAGGACCACCGGTCTTCTTCTTCTTAGAAGGAAAAGGCTTCTTCTGAATTGGAAACGGCCTCTTGTTGGGGTTCTTGGAAACCTCAACATCAACATCACTATCACACTCCTTCTCGACGGTCTCGAGATGAAGTGCCAAATCAACCAATTCCTCAAAAGAAAGTTTAAGTTGGAGCAACAAAGACTTCTTAAGATATTTCTTAAGACCAGAAACAAACTTCAAATTCTTCTTGTGAGAAGTGCTGATGAATTCAAGACCATATTGAGATAAAGCCTCGAACGATGCAACATACTCAGAAACAGAAGATTTCCCTTGCTTCAACTCAAGGAAGCAACAGGTCAATAAAACTTTTTCAGATTCAGGAACGAACTTGAGTTCAAATCGTCCCCGAAACTGAGTCCAAGAAAGAGTAGAATCATCAATCTCGGCTACAAGAAGCTCATACCAATCAAGAGCACGCTCTTGCAATAAGCTAGAAGTCACAAGAACTCTATCATGGTCAGAAAGATCCATGCGAGAGAAGATACGCTCGCACGTGCGAAGCCAAGCTTGGACTTCAAGAACAGACTCGGAGCCCTTAAACGGTTTTTCTCCAAGATGAGCAAAATCACTGCACTGACGTGCAAAAGCAGACTTGCGAGGTGGAGACACTCGAGGAGGAACGGGAGGCTGAGTGCTCCTAAACAACTCCATAAACTGATCGGCAGACATATAAACGCCATCCGGATGTGAGCCACTAGATTGCTCAGCATCCGAACGTCGACCTCTGCCTCTTCCAGACATAAGCTGAAAGTCAAGATAAGGAAAAGATTATTCACAAGGTAGATATTGCAATATGGAATACTACGGAATTAAATGCATTCCTAGACGTATTCCAAACTCTATCTAACCTTGATAGAATAAAGAAACACGATGATTCAAAGATTTGTATCACTTGTACACTTTGATGTACCATAATATGTGCATCTATTCTGTGTTTATCATATTTTGTTCTGAACTCAGCTCTGATACCACGCTGTGACGCCCCACCTCTATACCCACGCTAGCCAAGGACACTACAAGGTAATGCCGTCAACTAACACGAAGAATAAGGATGGTTGGGAGCGACCATCTATAGCCTTGCTCTAATTATCTATTGAATACATCGACAATAAACATACCAACCAGGTCGACATACCCAATGAATAATTAAAACAAAACCATAGGTGGTTGGATCTATCAGAACAGAATATAATAACTCAAATGTAATATACATCACAGAACAGTAAATCATCATATACATATATATCGATACACAACAGAGTTTACAAACAATACAAGTCAAGTGGTATAGCAGACCACAATATACAGATGAGTCAAAAGAATACATATATCAGAGTTACAACAGATAAGGACCACAAAAGACCCTATAACAAAATGAAGCTAGCGAATAGTCCATGCGGAAGCAAAATAGGCTAAGTCCCAAAAGCACCTAACCTGAAACATCTCGGTCTGACCCGAGTATAAAATACACGGGTCAGTCTAGATAACAAATCAGTTAGATAAACTGAACAATAATAAACCTGCAAGGTTATACAGTATAAAAAATATCTCTAGAGGAGATACACAATCATCAACAAGAGATGAATCATATAGAACAAGCCTCATATCATCGGCAACATATAGAAACAAAGGATACAAATATCCCAAAACAAGCCAAAAGGCAAATAACAAATACCAATAAGGTATACAAGTTCCACAAGCTAAATGCTACGCATCATGCGGCACATAATGACCAAAACCGAAGGGCGATACCAAGGGAATATACATATGAATGAAACATCATAAAATTGCTCGAGCTCAGTACTGTACAAACAAGGATCCATGAGCCCGAAGACTCCAAACCCAATATCACCCATGCGGCTCATAACGACCAACATCGGAAGCGATACTAAAGGGCAACCCAATATCACCCATGCGGCTCATAACGACCAACATCAGAAGCGATACTAAAGGGCAACAAACCCGAAGGCACAAACCTGAAGGCACATACCCGAAGGCAACAAACCGTAGTGGTGAAGGTCAGAGACCCAGTACTGGACACCACTAACTGGCGGAATGTGTCACAACTCTCGAAAAGGAATCCGAAAAGTGTTAACGTATGTCCCATAACCACTCGTTCGCACTAAACGGTTTACTATCCGTCAGTCACTTTCACACTCAAAGCAGTACAAATTTACCTCATATCATCGGTAAACTAAACCCGAAGGTCAAAATGATCAATTGAATAGGTCGGGGATTAATCGAAAGGATAAACGCACAGATTCATGGTCCGTGTTTTGCCCAACCATTTAATCATCCTTCCACTTCGCTCGAAGTGCGAAAGTGTGTGTTTTAAATAGAATTTATAAATTGGAGAAACGAGCTTTTAAATGCGATTCGAGAAATTATTTTATAAAAACCCGTGGATGAAGTCAAGAGTAAGTTATCAAAGCCAAATATGCAATAACAACCACTAAAAAGCAACTTGAATCGATAAAGTCCGGAAAAATCAATCAACTATGCAAAATAAACAAACCAGGCAAAACAAAGCAGGTCGGTCGACCGGACTGCAGGGCTCGGTCGGCCGGCCAGATGCAGGGAGCAAAATAAGGCTCGGGGCAGCAGGTCGGTCGACCGAAGCCTGCACTCGGTCGGCCGAACCTGGTGATTTTGCACTTCCTGCCCTATTTCAATGAAAATGCAAATTCTTTCCAATTCCAAAACAATGGCACATGCATACTTGTTAGGAATTCATACCAACACCCATGAAATCAAGAGAAATAGATGTGAGTTCAAAACTCACCTTTAATCTCACAAACAAAGAAGATGAAGGAGCTAAAACACAAGGAGAAGACCAACTACACTCCACTTCAACACTACAAGCTTCAATCTAGAATCAAAGCAAGTATTTCCTAAGTTAGGGTTAGGAAAATTACTGAAATTGAAGAGGAGAAGAGATGGAGAAGATGGAGATGAACTTACCAATGGATTCTCTATGAATTTGGAGCAAGAAATCAAGATACAAAAGAGAACTAGGGCTTGCTAATTTCTAATTCCTCTTCCTTTCCCCCATTTCAGTTTTTAAGCTTAAGTTTAATGAAATGAATAAGTGAATGAGAGGAGAGGGCTGAGTTGCGGTTAATAGAACAGTTTGGGTGAAACCCAAGCCCAAAGCCCAATAGAAAAGGTCAAAATTTCACTTACTCCAAACATATCAAAGATTATACTCAAAAAGATCGCAAACGCCATTTTGGAACCAATGGAAGTAGTTTCGAGTTCCAATTCGGCCATTTGCAGAAAGTAACATTTCGGACCAAAATCCGACTAACGACGCTATATTTAAATTAAACATTTAAATATAAAATCGTTAAATATGCGGGTTGTTACAATATGTGTAAATAATAAATATGGGTTTACTACAATTGACTTAATATGTCATCTATTTTTTAAAAATGGGAATTTCAACCAAACAACTAATCAAACAATTTAACTAACATCTAAGCAATCAACAATAATTTATTGCATCACAGATATGATATAGTAAATTTTGGTGTGAGTTAAACTCACTTTGATTTCAGTTTTCGCCGAAGCGTTTTGATTTGAACTAAAGTCGAACACAAATTTTGACTTACTCCAAAATCCACCAATCTAGCTCCATTGTATAGATCTCAACAATATGAGTCCAATACAAAAATGGCATTCGAATCGGACCTAGTATGAAAAAGTCATTCGATTTATAGTTTATCGAATTTAGATAATTAAATTAATCACAAATTACGTAATTAAATAAACGAATCCCCTACTTAAACGTAATCCATCTCTCCAAACTTAAACCACCCTTGTATATGTCATGCATCACCTACAGAAAGAAACCCACTCCTTCAAAGTTCAAACCGCCTCTCTCCTCATGTCTCACTCGATACACCACGAAATCGCAAACCAACTTCACAGGCGAACCTCTCTACACGATCTCTCTCCGGCCATCACTGCCGATACGGGTACACACCTACCCCTCAAGATCCAACCTTGGCATGTCCAAAGAAGCCCCAAAATGTCACTTATCACCTCCTGAACCACACATGCCCTAAATCCACCTGGAGATGCTATTACCTATGCTAAATCCAAATATTAACTCCATTATGCAAATCAATGACTAAGACTTACAAACACTCAAACCCTAGCTGAAAAAAAGTACATGGCCTCCCCTGTCGATCCTCTATATCACCACTAAACACAACAACTCGGGTAAAGATTCGAAGAAAGTCACCATACGAGTCCATAGGAACTTGTTTCATGATTTTTTGTTGCTTAGATCTTTAGATATGGATTTTCAAAATTTTGGTTTAATAAGGGAAAGTGGAATTTCCTTTTATATGGGACTATTTATAAAAGAAGGGGGTATAGGGTTCAGAACGTGGGTGGGCCTGGTGAGTCTGATTGGGTATGGATGAGTAAGGTAGGGGGTTGGGAATAAAATTAGGTTTTTATTATTTTAATCAATAATTTCGAGCACTGTATATCTTAAAAATCTCGGACTCTAAACTAGACATGCTCACTAGCGTCCTATACTAAATACTCCTCTTCCAAACTCAATAGGACTATTCTCGAGACCTAATTCCAAAGTATAAGGAAGTTAGCTATATAAATTGAATTATTTTTAAAATTAATCGCTATGCGTTTCGAGTTCGCACGACCACACAGCACGTCCAATCATTACGAAACTCAGCAGCGTACAAGAATTTATTATTTCGGTTCTAATGGCACTGGTTTCGTCAAATCCAAAACAGTGCTCCAGAAAATTAATTTCACAAATTTGTATATCGTTTTATATTTTTGATCCAATTATCGACATTCATCTGATCTATTTATATTTGTAAATAAATTTACAAATTGTATTATTTATCAATTAAAAGGAGTTAAATAATATTTTTAAATCCATTTAATTAATATATAATTTACAATTCAAATATTTAAATGGTTAATCATATTTGAATTCAAATTATTAAATTCCAAAAATCATGTAACTTAAATATTTAAAATCAATTAAACATTTAAAATTAAATGATCAAAATTTTGGGATGATACATTCTCCCCCAAAAGAATTTTGTCCTCGAAATTTCCAAGGAAGAAAATGTTTCCAAACTCTTAAGTTTAGAACTATTAATTAAAATGAGTTATCAAATATATTAACTAAAACTCAAAATTTTATAAAAAATTCCAACAGCATCTTCTTTGTACGGCTCGATCAGAACAACTACAAATTGCCTCTATGGGTTCTAACTCAACCAAAGAAAACAAAAGCCAAGTGGCTACCCATAATTAAGGCATAAAATAATCAACCAATTTAAATTTCTAAATTTATTACATATGTTTTTGCGTTTATTATATATTTTTGGAAAGTAATTTATTATCTCTATGCAAATGCAGGTGCAGAAGATCCAAATAACAATCTCTTGCATACCTGTACTTACAAAATCGAAAAGAGAATCAGGATGACAAAAGCAATATGATGTAACTCTACATGCAAAAACTAGCATGATATAAATCTACATGTAACTCTAGTATAAAATAAAACTACATGCATCCATTATTTTAAAAGATAATTTAGAACTAAATACTCGGGTTTTATATTCAAAATAATTTTTTGAAATCCTAAATGGGAAATAATTTAAAATCAAAATCTAAAGTGTTAAGGTAGTGTTCCTCCTAACAAAGCATGATAAACTTTAGAATTAAAACAATATGGAGAATCCAGTGGTATTTTGGTTCCTTCTAAAACAAATATCCAGAGTAAACAATTATTATTTCTTTCCCCAAAAATTTCAAAATCACATTTCCAAAAGCATCGGGATTTAAGTCCTAATAAAAAACAATTCAAAAACCTTGGTTTATAAATTTTTACTTTATAAACTATGGTATATAAGATCACATAATCAATCAATCAAATCAATTAAATTCCAAAAAGGAATAAACTAACACTATCAATTAATCAAATTCCATAAGGAAAAATCTAACACTAAACATTATTTAAAATGTTAAATGATTAACAAACAAATCTTAACTTAGGTTCAAAAACTTTCTTGATTGTCCCAAAATTTTGATATTTAACTAAGTGTATCTTTCTGCTAATCAGCCTTTGGTTATTGCTTAGAAGATTATCCAAACTCATTCAGACAAAATTAAGACTCATTCTCTAAATTTAATGACTTCTTAGCTACACCAATTTTTTCTATATCACTTAAATTTGAATTTAGCATTTTATTCAATACTAAAATTAATTATGAATTATTTCATAAATTTTCACCTAAGTTTAAAAATATTTTATAAAGTCATTTCTTTATAAAACATCAAATAATAACATATTCCACTTTACTTACTTGTAGAATACTCTTTTATATCCTAAGAGTACATATAAATTTTGTTTTACTTTTCACAGTTTAGATGAAGATCTATTCAAATTTTGGGTCTTTCAAAATTGAGTCAACCTCTCGACCTCTTTAACTTAGAGTGTTAAAATGGAAGAAGTTTATGGGTTGACCCAATTAAAAATAGTTTATACTATATTTAGAGTTTCAAACAAAAGTTATGTTTTAAAAAAAAACAATTTTTATCAAAACCTTCTTATCCAATTTGGCCCATTTTAAAATTTGAGTCAAAAGACCTCTTTTCTATCTAATGTCTAAATTTTCATTTATCAAATCAGCCATTTATCAAAATCACGTTTTATTTGGACTTTAATTCACTTTTTAGGGAACTTTAAAATCAAATACCCGGTCCCTAATTTCCAAAAACTCATCTTTGAAATCATACTACAAATATTTTTATATATAATAACTTCAAACGATTTATTTATTAAAACCTACCTTGGGTTCGTTTGGATTTTAACTCATTTCAATCGAACAATGATAAAGAGAATAATTTACTAAGTACCCCATAATGTTTGCCTAAGCGAACTTTTGATCGTCACTTAGAAGATTATTCAGATTACCACAAAACTAATCGAAATGATTTCCTCTAAATTATCCCAAATAAAATGCATTCCATTTAAAATTATTGTAACGACCCAGAATTTTATTAAATTAAAATTTGAATATTTAATTAATTTTAAATATTTATAAGTGAATTTATAAGTCAAATAAATTTTATTTGAATTTTTGGATTTAATTGGATTATTAAATCGATAAATTAATATGTGAAATTATGGAAATAATTGAAAATTGAGTTAAATATGATAGAAAATGATTTGTAAAATTTTATTTTATCATATTGAAGTTAGAATGATATTTTAGAACTTTTAAAATCGAATTAAAAGTTAATTTGTGAAAATTGAATATTTTAATATTTTATAATCGACTGTAAAATAGTCAATTTTTGAACAGTCTCAGAATTGAACGAAACCAGTTCCATTGGATCCGTAATAGTTAGTTATTACCGGATTTCAATTTTCGTGTCAATCGGAGCTATCGTTTGATCGTGGCAGCTCGAAACGCATCGATTTATTTTTAAATTAAATTTGGCGAGTCAAAATAGCCATTTTTCAAAAAGCCTCGGATTTCGACGAAACCAGTTTCATCGGATCCGTAATGTGATATTATTGTAAGGTTTCAAATTTCAAGTCGTTTGGATTTACCGTTTGTCCGGTACAAATTAAAACGCCTAGAAATCGATTTAAATCGGTTTAATTTAAATTGAACGTTTTCAGCCATAACTCGCACATACTTCCGAATTAGCTTCCGAAACCTGTTCCATTGTGTCCGGAACGTGGGATAAACCCTAGGTACGCTGGTTACGGCGTCTAAATCGGAGTTCGGAATTTCCGGGATGAATAGTGTTTACGCTAGCTTTTTCTATAAATAGGAGTTAAAATCTAAAATAAAAAAAATATGTAAAACCCTAATTCCATCTTCTATCAGCCGCCACTTTTGAATGGATGGCCAGAAACTACTCCACTTCCTCCCTCAATCACTCACAATCCGTCAACAATTAGAGGAAGTTGTCAACATGAAAGTTGGAGAGGGCGATGAGAGCTAGAGATTGTACGGTGGTGATCGGAAACGGAGTCGTGTGGAGGGAGCTAGAGGGGGCCGTGCGTGCGCACGCACCTAGATGAGGCCGAGCCTGACATGGTGGGAGGTGGAGATAGCTCTTGTCGAGAGCTTCGCGTTGGCGTTGGTGTGATGAAGTATCGTCGTGTGGTTGTGGAGTAAAGTGAAACCCTAGTTGGTCCATGATGGGTTTGTGCGTGCGGCTAGGGTCTGTAGCACGCGTATGAGGGAGATGAAGCAATGTACGGTGGAGATGGCTTGGGGCTTGGATCTGAGGGCTGGTGTGAGTTTGGGTTTAAAGATTATATAGTTATATTGTAAATTTAGTTATAAAATTGTGTGCAAACTTGTAAAAATCATAACTTTTTCATACGAGGTCGAAAAAATGCAAATCCAGTTGCGTTGGAATCGTATGGACGAGCACTACGCGATGGAGTTGGTTTGGAGTCGTTTGGAGTTAGTGAAAATTTCGGGTGAAATTAAACGCGCGTTTAATTTTATTCGAAATAAAAGCTAAAACGGAATTTAAAACCAAGGTGAGAATTTCTCACTCAATCGAATGGATTTCGATTTTATTTTAAATAGTTAGGTTTAAAATATTTGAATGCATGTTTGAAAGATGACTGTAAATTATTGATTGTTAAAATAGACATTATACGCCGTTAGTAAGCGGATGTTATTTAATATAAACATATACCGCGAATATTTCATAAACAGTGAAATTGGTATTATATATAATATCAATATATATATATTGGCATATGTATATATTGCAGTTGTTGATTTCCCGCATTTTTTGTTTAGCGGATGTGACCCTATTACGCCGTTATTAAGCGGATAATATTTAATAAGAACATGTACCGCGATAATTTCGTACTGGAGCGAAATTGGTATTGTGCTAATGTTTTTGGATGCAGGAAACAGGTTGGAGGGATCCAACTGGATTCCTCAACAGTATTTATTTTATTTCAGATATTTTGATATTTGATGGATTATCATATCGATATATGATATCGTTGTTAGTCGTGATTGACTATTTGGTGTGTAGTATCATTGGACCCAGATTTTGGGATTTTAAAATGTTTTTAAAGTGATTTTTGAAAAGATAAAATATTTTTGGAATTGATCCATTATAAATAAATGAATGTTATAATTTTTAAAGTTATAAAAATTATAATTTTTGAGAAATACGCTTAAAAGCTGATTTTTGAGAAATATGGATTTATAACTTTATAAAATGGTTTAAATTGGGAAATTTGAATCTATTATGAAAAGTTTAAATATAGGATTTATAAAATTTGATTATTTTATAAATTAGAATGGTGAAATTTTAAAGGAAATTAAAGACGTTTTAAAATAATAATATAAATTGATTTATATTAAAAGATTTATAAACGGATATTTATGAATTGAGATTCAGACATTATAAAACAAGTTTTTATAAGTGTTTGAATGAAGTGAAAATGAATTTCATTAGAGAATGAAATTTATAGAATTATAAATGGTGAAGTTATAAATGAAATTTATAAATAGTAAGATTTATAAATTTGTGAAGTTATTTGAAGAATAAATTTTGTTAAATGAATGAATCTTATAAGTTATAAGATTTATAATTTGGAAAGATAAAAAGAACGATTTTGTAAAATAATCGTTTTATAAGCAATTGACTTATAATATGAACTTTTAGTTTATAATTGAGATATGAAATCAAATAGGTTAATAAAGGAATTTATAAAAAGGAAGTTTTTATAAATAAATAAATATGGAATTTATAAATGTTGTTTTATAAATTCGCAAACGACTTATTTTGATAAGTTAATTGTTATAACCTATTAATGGAGTTATATTCACGTTGTAAAAAGTGAATAATCCTTTAAGTTAAAAAGAATAGAAATAATGGAATTTGTGAACATGGTATATTCACGTTTTTGAATAGTGAATAACATGTTAAAGAAAATGTTTTAAATGTGATATTTTAAATAGAATTAAAACGATCTAACGATGTTTTAAAAGGTGTTAAGATTCGAAATCATAGATTTCAACGTTGATTGTTGAAATAGATGTTTCGAGGAAATAAAAGGAAATAGTGAACTATAACACTGTTGTTATAGTAAATGATTTCCGAAAGGAAATGTTTTGAATAGTATTGGGATTTATATATCTATTTTAATTTCGAATCCCTATACTAGTGATTTTGGGACGTCGTAACGATGTTTTACGCAACATTCGTTTTGGTCCAAATAAATATGTATAAGTGAATGATTTCCTTAAAGAATGAAATATATACTTAATTCGATTTAAGTATATTGAATATTTTCTAAGTGTTGAAAATAAATAAGATTTGTGAATTACTTATGAATAAATAAGTAAGGAAATGTTTTCCAATGTGAAGTGAATATAGAGAATTTATCTTTTTGAAGATAAATTGAAAATGAATAATTGAAATCGTATATGCACGAATGTTTTGAAATATAAATTCATTATGGAATTTATATATGTGAAAGTGGAATTTGTTTGAAAATAAATGTTGATTTATTTTTGAAGTGTGAAAATTTATATCTTGTAAAGATATTTTGGAAAATAAAAAATTTGGAAAATTATTTGGAATCTGGTGATGTATGCATATCAATTGATAGTTCAATAGCCGACTATCAGTATTTCCCTTTGAATGGGTATTTGATGTGAATTGATTGAATTTGAATGCACACTTATTTTTGAATAAGCGCTCACTATTCGGGTTAACCGGGAAAGGACCATGGGGTCGTATAACCCATTCCGAATATGTGATACGTCGTGAATTGCATTTGAAGATCGGTGTTGAAGACCGGTATTTGCGAGAGCGATAGGATGACCTATCGATTGTCTCTGCACTGGGTCGCACCTGGTATAGAGATTCCATAAGTGATGGGAAATCCGATCAGGATTGTGAATATCCGGATTGCAAGGACTTCGTAAGAAGTGCCTTCGGTTCTGTTCGAGCCCGGAACAGACTTGTATGGATTGTATGCCTGACATTACAATTTGAGATATAAAGCCGATTTCTTTCAAATATATTTCTGTTGGTGGCGGAGAATTTATTCTTTGCTTAACACCCTTCTTTGAGACGTACGAGCTCAAAGGTTATATAGTTGAAGTTATCAGCGATATATCCCATTTTGGTAATGTGACATGCTGAGTGATGCTGAAATGATCATTGTGTTGATTATTGTGATAGGATCATTTATTTGATCGTCTATCTTAGTGATCATTGTGTTGATCATTTGTTGACCCAAAGCATGGCTTTTGTATAAAGTATGTTTTTGTGGACGTGACTTCGTCGAGCCTCACACCCCGTGAATGGTCAAAACAGGAAAGAAGCAGCAAGGTTATGAGGGGTAGCACCCTTTAGGATGTGTCCATTTCCTTCTGGAAAAGGGTGGTATCATGGTATGGAGCCCAGATACTTACTCATGTTGAAAACACTTTATGATTGTGTGAATTGATTACGAGCGCTCGGTGAAAAGGTCCCAAAGGACCGGGGGATGGCATATTCGGTCAGTTGTTACTCAGTTAGGGGTAACCCGGCCTTGTGTTGGTAGAGATCCGGTTTGGTTCTCGGGGATGTCCATCCAGAGGCATTCTCAGTGGCAATGGGAAGTTCCTTGGCCTGATCATTCGTTGGAAATCCAATTCCCAATACGAAACTTGTACGGTATTAGTTGTAGAACCTGCCATTCACTTATGGTGGTCACCACTGTTTGGATGGTGGCTATAGTAGGCATACGATAATGGTCGTATGTTGGCTAAGATTTATATTCTACTTTCGAAATGAATTTGTTATACACTATGCACTAATAATAATATCAAATGTTATTTTAAATGCGTATCAAGCATCTTTGACTATCATAAGGAGAAATCTCCTCCGATTCTGCGTTTGCATTGTGTGTGTGTGCGGGAGGCCTTATGGTAGTCTCATTTTTAAAAGCATTGCGAATTGAATTTAAAAATATTCCTCTATTTTGATTTTAAAGTTAAATAAACTGTTTTGAGTTCTCACACCAGTCACATGACTGACTTGGAGTTTATTGTTTTCCTTCCTAAACTCTGGGTGCCCACCAATTTCCACACGGGCAGTTAAGAGTTAAGGTTTATCAGGATATTCTGGATATTCTGGAGTTGCTGGAGGCAAGATGGATGGCATGGCGTATTACTAGTTTATATAGTATTTCTTTTTCCGCTGCACTGTTTGTTGTATGTTGTTGTACACTCTGATGATATGATGTAATGTAATGTGATGAAATGTAATAACTGATATAGTTCTTTGTTTAAAGATTTTTCATTTATTATTATATGTTGTTCCGCTGCGAATTGTGAGATTCTGTGTTTGTTCTTTCTGTTCCTTTCTGTTCCGTTCTATTTTCTTTTCTGTCTTCTATTTTCAAATTCTTTTCTTCTATTTTAAAATTTTCTGTCCTCTTTTCTATTTTCTTTTCTCTCTATTATCTATCTACCTTCTTCTCCTACCTTTTCTTTTCTTAAAATCTTTTTAAAAACCCATAACTATTCGGTTTTTTCGGCAACGAAAAAACAAAGCGTTACATTTGGTATCAGAGCTGATGGTTAAGCGACAACCATGGTTCTGTTGGGTATAATTCATTAGAGATGGAGTCAGTAGTACTCTAGAATGAGTTTGAGTGTAATAATAGCTATGAGAGCGTATTTGTTAGTGAATATAAAATTGTTTTATATTGTGATGATTGGTTTGTTGAGTGGTATATGAACCTTCGTCAGCACAGCCTCGAAACTGAGCCGAAGGGGTTTCTAAACACTTAAATAGAACAATTCGGCACAATATTGATTTTAAATTGGGTAAATGGAATAATTTTACCTTAATTATATTTTGAATATAAAAAAATAATTTTTCGAAATTATTAAATGTATATAAGTTGATTGTTAGGTTGTTTGAATAATCTAAATAAAAGAGTAATTGTATAAGCAAATGAATTATAAGAATTGAATTATAATTAAAGTGATTTACAATTGTGAATAAACTTATATATATAAGAAGTGAAACTATATGAATATATTTATGAATATGAGTTGTAAATAAAAATGAATTTAAAGTTAAATGAAAATTTACTTTAGAGTTGGGATCTGAATTTATTTACAAGTGGGAATTTAAGTTATGTAAAACTAAGTGATGTTTAAATGTAAATATAACTTAAGAGTTGTTGTATGGAATTGATTTTGGTATCGAAGTAAATAAATCAAGTAGATTAAAAGAAATATGAACTTAAGTTATGTAAAAGAAATTCAACTTTTGTAATTGAATGGATGAATTGAATGTTAATCAATTAAATGTGAATTAAATTGATATGGAATAATGAATATAAGTGTTAATTCATTAAAATCTAATTTTATTGGAAGTTGAATAAAATTGAATGGAAATCAATTTAATTAAACCAATTGAAAGTGATGGTGTTAAACCAAGATGAATATAAGCAAAAGAAATTTGGTTATAATTAATATACTTTGGTTGCTATATGGATGTTGTTTGATTGTATGTAATTCATTAAGTATTAATGAAATTGAAAGCTATGAAATTGAATTCAAATTGAAAGTAAATAAATTTGAATAGAATTGAAAGTAAATTGGATTTAATTAGTAAATGTTAACTAATTGAAATATGAATGAAAGTTGATAAAATCCAATGTAAACAAATCAAATGTGATTTAAATTGAAAACCAATTCATTGAATATTAATAAGAATATGAATGAATGTTTATTTGATTATGAATGGTAGTTGGTTGATGTTTGCATTTGTTGTTTGGTTGCATTTGCTATGTTAGCATATAAGTTGTTATGTTGCTATATGTTGTATATTGAGATTATTGTCTATATGCATAATTCTCATGTTGTTTGTTGAGTTTAGTAGGTGCGGATCGCGTTTGCTTCGCATTTGGAGTTCGCTTTTGCGCTATATTAGCTGTATATGCTCGCTAATAAAATATAAGGTACATATCTCGGATTAAATATCGTACTTTTATACTTTTTTCCCTTCGGGATGCCTCATTACTTGATGAGATGTATATTTGTGATATATATACTGTCATTTTTTTTTCGGATCGAGCCGCGCAAAGGAGACTACGGCGAATTTTTCCGGAAATTTAAGGCGTTAGAAAAATTTGAGAAAATTTGGAATTTTTTTGAAAACTTTAACTTTGTTTTGGAATTGAAAGTTAAAAAATAATAGTTGCTTTTGAAAAGATAACTAAGTATGATTTGGAAAACTTAGTAAAGTATTGTAAGGAATTTAATTATGAATTTTGGAAAGTTAATAAATTCTGTAACCTTTCTTAATTGTAATTTCGAGGACGAAATTCTTTTAAGGGGGAAAGATTGTAACGACCCAGAATTTTATTAAATTAAAATTTGAATATTTAATTAATTTTAAATATTTATAAGTGAATTTATAAGTCAAATAAATTTTATTTGAATTTTTGGATTTAATTGGATTATTAAATCGATAAATTAATATGTGAAATTATGGAAATAATTGAAAATTGAGTTAAATATGATAGAAAATGATTTGTAAAATTTTATTTTATCATATTGAAGTTAGAATGATATTTTAGAACTTTTAAAATCGAATTAAAAGTTAATTTGTGAAAATTGAATATTTTAATATTTTATAATCGACTGTAAAATAGTCAATTTTTGAACAGTCTCAGAATTGAACGAAACCAGTTCCATTGGATCCGTAATAGTTAGTTATTACCGGATTTCAATTTTCGTGTCAATCGGAGCTATCGTTTGATCGTGGCAGCTCGAAACGCATCGATTTATTTTTAAATTAAATTTGGCGAGTCAAAATAGCCATTTTTCAAAAAGCCTCGGATTTCGACGAAACCAGTTTCATCGGATCCGTAATGTGATATTATTGTAAGGTTTCAAATTTCAAGTCGTTTGGATTTACCGTTTGTCCGGTACAAATTAAAACGCCTAGAAATCGATTTAAATCGGTTTAATTTAAATTGAACGTTTTCAGCCATAACTCGCACATACTTCCGAATTAGCTTCCGAAACCTGTTCCATTGTGTCCGGAACGTGGGATAAACCCTAGGTACGCTGGTTACGGCGTCTAAATCGGAGTTCGGAATTTCCGGGATGAATAGTGTTTACGCTAGCTTTTTCTATAAATAGGAGTTAAAATCTAAAATAAAAAAAATATGTAAAACCCTAATTCCATCTTCTATCAGCCGCCACTTTTGAATGGATGGCCAGAAACTACTCCACTTCCTCCCTCAATCACTCACAATCCGTCAACAATTAGAGGAAGTTGTCAACATGAAAGTTGGAGAGGGCGATGAGAGCTAGAGATTGTACGGTGGTGATCGGAAACGGAGTCGTGTGGAGGGAGCTAGAGGGGGCCGTGCGTGGGCTGTGCACTTGCGTGCGCACGCACCTAGATGAGGCCGAGCCTGACATGGTGGGAGGTGGAGATAGCTCTTGTCGAGAGCTTCGCGTTGGCGTTGGTGTGATGAAGTATCGTCGTGTGGTTGTGGAGTAAAGTGAAACCCTAGTTGGTCCATGATGGGTTTGTGCATGCGGCTAGGGTCTGTAGCACGCGTATGAGGGAGATGAAGCAATGTACGGTGGAGATGGCTTGGGGCTTGGATCTGAGGGCTGGTGTGAGTTTGGGTTTAAAGATTATATAGTTATATTGTAAATTTAGTTATAAAATTGTGTGCAAACTTGTAAAAATCATAACTTTTTCATACGAGGTCGAAAAAATGCAAATCCAGTTGCGTTGGAATCGTATGGACGAGCACTACGCGATGGAATTGGTTTGGAGTCGTTTGGAGTTAGTGAAAATTTCGGGTGAAATTAAACGCGCGTTTAATTTTATTCGAAATAAAAGCTAAAACGGAATTTAAAACCAAGGTGAGAATTTCTCACTCAATCGAATGGATTTCGATTTTATTTTAAATAGTTAGGTTTAAAATATTTGAATGCATGTTTGAAAGATGACTGTAAATTATTGATTGTTAAAATAGACATTATACGCCGTTAGTAAGCGGATGTTATTTAATATAAACATATACCGCGAATATTTCATAAACAGTGAAATTGGTATTATATATAATATCAATATATATATATTGGCATATGTATATATTGCAGTTGTTGATTTCCCGCATTTTTTGTTTAGCGGATGAGACCCTATTACGCCGTTATTAAGCGGATAATATTTAATAAGAACATGTACCGCGATAATTTCGTACTGGAGCGAAATTGGTATTGTGCTAATGTTTTTGGATGCAGGAAACAGGTTGGAGGGATCCAACTGGATTCCTCAACAGTATTTATTTTATTTCAGATATTTTGATATTTGATGGATTATCATATCGATATATGATATCGTTGTTAGTCGTGATTGACTATTTGGTGTGTAGTATCATTGGACCCAGATTTTGGGATTTTAAAATGTTTTTAAAGTGATTTTTGAAAAGATAAAATATTTTTGGAATTGATCCATTATAAATAAATGAATGTTATAATTTTTAAAGTTATAAAAATTATAATTTTTGAGAAATACGCTTAAAAGCTGATTTTTGAGAAATATGGATTTATAACTTTATAAAATGGTTTAAATTGGGAAATTTGAATCTATTATGAAAAGTTTAAATATAGGATTTATAAAATTTGATTATTTTATAAATTAGAATGGTGAAATTTTAAAGGAAATTAAAGACGTTTTAAAATAATAATATAAATTGATTTATATTAAAAGATTTATAAACGGATATTTATGAATTGAGATTCAGACATTATAAAACAAGTTTTTATAAGTGTTTGAATGAAGTGAAAATGAATTTCATTAGAGAATGAAATTTATAGAATTATAAATGGTGAAGTTATAAATGAAATTTATAAATAGTAAGATTTATAAATTTGTGAAGTTATTTGAAGAATAAATTTTGTTAAATGAATGAATCTTATAAGTTATAAGATTTATAATTTGGAAAGATAAAAAGAACGATTTTGTAAAATAATCGTTTTATAAGCAATTGACTTATAATATGAACTTTTAGTTTATAATTGAGATATGAAATCAAATAGGTTAATAAAGGAATTTATAAAAAGGAAGTTTTTATAAATAAATAAATATGGAATTTATAAATGTTGTTTTATAAATTCGCAAACGACTTATTTTGATAAGTTAATTGTTATAACCTATTAATGGAGTTATATTCACGTTGTAAAAAGTGAATAATCCTTTAAGTTAAAAAGAATAGAAATAATGGAATTTGTGAACATGGTATATTCACGTTTTTGAATAGTGAATAACATGTTAAAGAAAATGTTTTAAATGTGATATTTTAAATAGAATTAAAACGATCTAACGATGTTTTAAAAGGTGTTAAGATTCGAAATCATAGATTTCAACGTTGATTGTTGAAATAGATGTTTCGAGGAAATAAAAGGAAATAGTGAACTATAACACTGTTGTTATAGTAAATGATTTCCGAAAGGAAATGTTTTGAATAGTATTGGGATTTATATATCTATTTTAATTTCGAATCCCTATACTAGTGATTTTGGGACGTCGTAACGATGTTTTACGCAACATTCGTTTTGGTCCAAATAAATATGTATAAGTGAATGATTTCCTTAAAGAATGAAATATATACTTAATTCGATTTAAGTATATTGAATATTTTCTAAGTGTTGAAAATAAATAAGATTTGTGAATTACTTATGAATAAATAAGTAAGGAAATGTTTTCCAATGTGAAGTGAATATAGAGAATTTATCTTTTTGAAGATAAATTGAAAATGAATAATTGAAATCGTATATGCACGAATGTTTTGAAATATAAATTCATTATGGAATTTATATATGTGAAAGTGGAATTTGTTTGAAAATAAATGTTGATTTATTTTTGAAGTGTGAAAATTTATATCTTGTAAAGATATTTTGGAAAATAAAAAATTTGGAAAATTATTTGGAATCTGGTGATGTATGCATATCAATTGATAGTTCAATAGCCGACTATCAGTATTTCCCTTTGAATGGGTATTTGATGTGAATTGATTGAATTTGAATGCACACTTATTTTTGAATAAGCGCTCACTATTCGGGTTAACCGGGAAAGGACCATGGGGTCGTATAACCCATTCCGAATATGTGATACGTCGTGAATTGCATTTGAAGATCGGTGTTGAAGACCGGTATTTGCGAGAGCGATAGGATGACCTATCGATTGTCTCTGCACTGGGTCGCACCTGGTATAGAGATTCCATAAGTGATGGGAAATCCGATCAGGATTGTGAATATCCGGATTGCAAGGACTTCGTAAGAAGTGCCTTCGGTTCTGTTCGAGCCCGGAACAGACTTGTATGGATTGTATGCCTGACATTACAATTTGAGATATAAAGTCGATTTCTTTCAAATATATTTCTGTTGGTGGCGGAGAATTTATTCTTTGCTTAACACCCTTCTTTGAGACGTACGAGCTCAAAGGTTATATAGTTGAAGTTATCAGCGATATATCCCATTTTGGTAATGTGACATGCTGAGTGATGCTGAAATGATCATTGTGTTGATTATTGTGATAGGATCATTTATTTGATCGTCTATCTTAGTGATCATTGTGTTGATCATTTGTTGACCCAAAGCATGGCTTTTGTATAAAGTATGTTTTTGTGGACGTGACTTCGTCGAGCCTCACACCCCGTGAATGGTCAAAACAGGAAAGAAGCAGCAAGGTTATGAGGGGTAGCACCCTTTAGGATGTGTCTATTTCCTTCTGGAAAAGGGTGGTATCATGGTATGGAGCCCAGATACTTACTCATGTTGAAAACACTTTATGATTGTGTGAATTGATTACGAGCGCTCGGTGAAAAGGTCCCAAAGGACCGGGGGATGGCATATTCGGTCAGTTGTTACTCAGTTAGGGGTAACCCGGCCTTGTGTTGGTAGAGATCCGGTTTGGTTCTCGGGGATGTCCATCCAGAGGCATTCTCAGTGGCAATGGGAAGTTCCTTGGCCTGATCATTCGTTGGAAATCCAATTCCCAATACGAAACTTGTACGGTATTAGTTGTAGAACCTGCCATTCACTTATGGTGGTCACCACTGTTTGGATGGTGGCTATAGTAGGCATACGATAATGGTCGTATGTTGGCTAAGATTTATATTCTACTTTCGAAATGAATTTGTTATACACTATGCACTAATAATAATATCAAATGTTATTTTAAATGCGTATCAAGCATCTTTGACTATCATAAGGAGAAATCTCCTCCGATTCTGCGTTTGCATTGTGTGTGTGTGTGGGAGGCCTTATGGTAGTCTCATTTTTAAAAGCATTGCGAATTGAATTTAAAAATATTCCTCTATTTTGATTTTAAAGTTAAATAAACTGTTTTGAGTTCTCACACCAGTCACATGACTGACTTGGAGTTTACTGTTTTCCTTCCTAAACTCTGGGTGCCCACCAATTTCCACACGGGCAGTTAAGAGTTAAGGTTTATCAGGATATTCTGGATATTCTGGAGTTGCTGGAGGCAAGCTGGATGGCATGGCGTATTACTAGTTTATATAGTATTTCTTTTTCCGCTGCACTGTTTGTTGTATGTTGTTGTACACTCTGATGATATGATGTAATGTAATGTGATGAAATGTAATAACTGATATAGTTCTTTGTTTAAAGATTTTTCATTTATTATTATATGTTGTTCCGCTGCGAATTGTGAGATTCTGTGTTTGTTCTTTCTGTTCCTTTCTGTTCCGTTCTATTTTCTTTTCTGTCTTCTATTTTCAAATTCTTTTCTTCTATTTTAAAATTTTCTGTCCTCTTTTCTATTTTCTTTTCTCTCTATTATCTATCTACCTTCTTCTCCTACCTTTTCTTTTCTTAAAATCTTTTTAAAAACCCATAACTATTCGGTTTTTTCGGCAACGAAAAAACGAAGCGTTACAATTTTACTTCCCAAATATTTTTACTTTCAATTACTTCCAAAAATACTACTATATCGTTTGTCAAAATCTTTTTGAAATTATTCGCAAAAATTACAGGATTTAGATTCAAAAATCCTTTTTAAACCATTTTATAAACTAATTTTTTATAAAATTTCCTTTATATAAAAATCTTTTAATATTATAATAATTCTTCTTTATTAAAATAGAATTTTCTCGAATATCTATTATCTATAGGTCTTATCTTTCCATTTAGATTATATCAAACAACTTTTTATTAAAGTTTAATCCTTAACTCACCATAACTAAAAGATGAATTTTATTTTAACATTATCTCCGAACACCATATAGTCAAATTGTGAAAATTAATTCACAAAGGGTTACATTTATGAATTCAAACAACAATCGCTTATAAATAAGCTAAACACAAATAATCAGAAATCAACAAATGGCAATCAATGCTCTTAATTTAAACGAGCATGACTCATCAAACAATAGTGATAATAAATAAATATTATCACATTCAAACAAACACACTCTATAATTATATAATTACTACTTTATATATATAAAATGTAATCCTAGGCAAAATATTTCATTTGTCGATTTTCAAAAAATCAATATTAGGGCCATTGGCCTTGTTCAAGTGTTTATAACCCCTAGCGACACCGTGGTGCCCCAAGTCTCGACCAGAATTCCTAAACAACTTATAGATCAATTAAAAAAAAGTTTTTATAACAATAGCAAATACACTCTCGCATATAATACTCTTAAACTCATTTTAGGGTGTTACTAACCCTATCTCTAATGAGCCGTACCCTACCAAAGCAAAGGTTCTCACTTAACCTTTAGCTCTAATACCAAGTGTAATGACCCGCCTTGTCGACCATTGAAAGTCGACACCGAATATGACTACCGTATTTAAATGTCGAACATCCAATCATCAAAACTGAAAATTGTTAAGGTAAAATAAAAAGGAAAGAACAAAGAACATGAAAACATATCTCACAGCAGAATCAGCAATATATAGTATAACAAGGACAATAAAAACTGTCCTTCCAAAATACAGAGTACATTAGAGTTAAAAACAAACCTCACCAGCTGAAGTTATAAAATTCCGATCTTACAATTTGATGATAGGTATAAAGTAGAAAACAGTGGAAAATAGAACACTACTATAGATAAACCTCCAACTCTGCTTCAAAGACTGCATATCTCCAAAGCCAACCTTAGGAAAATACTCGGTTTGACACGAGCATTATAATAAAATAACACACAGATCAGTCTGGAATACCAACGTGAAAAAGCCGAAGTAATATAGTGAATATATAAAATTCCATTGGACCGCGCCGCTAAGGTAGGATGGGTTTTTACCTCACATGAAAAACATTAATAAAGACAACGGTGGAAATAAACAACAGGGAAACAAATCCAAATAAGGATGAGCATAAATAATATAAAAATCCAAACATGAAAGAGTGGAAATAATATGAACAAAATCCAAACGGGACAGAATGGACAAAGCAAGGTAAACTGTCCAAGCTTGAACGCACGGACAAAACCAATAGTTAAACATCACGAAGTGGGGTAGACGCTTCCCGTTGTAATTAAAGAAAACAATTCGAAGGTTCGAATCAATAAGGAAAGGAAAATTTCCAACAAGACTAAGAGGGTACCCCGCCGAGCCTTACCGAGTATCCGAATACTTCACATCTAATAGTGCTACCGAACCCAATCTAGATGATATGTGAAAGAATTCTGATGGGAGAAACTTCACATAGCTTGGCCCCCTCTTGCGCTTTGGATTAGTCAGTTTATGGCAAAGGATATCAAAGCTCAAAGAGCAATAAATCGTTTTGAATGATGAAAAATAGCTGAACGGAAATAAATAGTCGATAAATCGAATATCGGGAAAATTGATTCTTTTATGCGAATTAAATCGCGTATACTAACTTGAGATAATTAAATCAAATGTTTGAAACATTTGATTTGTACTTGTGCTTGATTTTCACATTTCGATTAGTGATAAAAACAGTTCAAAAATACTCTTTAAAATCTTCTTTTAAAGTACAATTTTAAAATAATAAATGTATTAAAACAAGGGTCTAAGCAAAGTTCATTAATACATTGTTTACTATAAGCCCAAAACAATTTACACTTAGCTTTATTTTTAAACAATTCCGTTAAAAATATTTATAAACCATCATTTATAACTTTAAAAGAATATTTATTATCCTAAAAGAAAATAAAACAATTTAAATACCTTTTATAAATTTAAACAATGTTAATCTTCCCAAGGGATGATTTATAATACTCTTTTTACAATTTTAAAACCACATATGCGACGACCCACCTTTTTGACCCTGGGAACGACACTTAATATATCCTCGGTGTTCATGTGTTGTTGCCCAAGTGTCGAAAAGATGAATCATCAAAGGGTAAAAATAAAAGAACAGAACAAAAAACCTCACAATGAAATTGCTAAATAAAACATAACTATCAACAATACATCAAGTTACTCCTTAATATAGAGTTATCAGAGTTACACAAAGTACTACAAGACGGCTTAGGCAGTTATAACATCCTGCTTTTACATATGCTAAAACAAAATACATACACAAACTAGATAAACAACGTAATAGATAACTAAGTTGATAAAAGCCTCCGGCTTGGATGCCGTCTTTAAAGAGCCCAACAAGACCTGCTACTCCAGGACCACTCAAATAAAACGAGTACCCGAGAGTTTAAAGAAACCAAACATGGGTCAGACAATATGTTTGGTATGAGTAAAACTTTAAAACAGTAAGGGTGTAATTAAACACAAATATGTGAGACCACGCTGCTGACGCGGAACGGGTTTTCTCTCATATAAATAATAACCATCCATAAAGAATGAGATCAAATAATTAAACATCGTGAAGAGTGATTATCTCTTCCCATTGAAAATTAAAGAAGAACAAATTCGAAGTTCCAAACCAAAGATAAAGAAAGGAAAATTTCCAACAAATGACTAGGAAGGTGCGCCACTCTTGAATTATACCTCTAGTAGTATACTTTTTAGAAGCTCATATACTCCATGACACTTCTTGGAAATGTACCAACCGGACCCCCAAAACCTTACCCAGTATCCGAATATTTCACATCTAAATGTGCAAACGGATCTAGATGAGATGTGAAATAACCCTAATGGGAGCGACCCTACATAGCCGGGCGGGTTCAGTCATTTATCGACAATGGATAACAGAGCTCAAAAGAGTAACAAATCATCTTAGAATGATGAAAATCTAGAAGCTAAAGTAATCGATAGCCGGGATTCCTACTATCAAGAATATAAAATGATCTTATATGGGAATTGTCTTGTATACCCATCCCAACTCATCAATTTCAAACTTGTATTATTCCTTGGTTAAGAATAATGTTGGACAAGTCAAGGTAGTGTTACCTCAAAATCATGTCCTACGACCATTCTTAACTTTCGAAGTAGGGACAAGCCTACCTCCTCGACATTTAGGTTAAATATACAAATAAATTGTTTCCATATAAATGATATCTCTTTATGAAACTTAATTAAGTTCCATAACCGAATCAAACGTTTACTTTTAAAATCGAATTTGTTCTTAGCTTCACATTACAATTATTAGATTTAAAGCACTTTGTTATAAGAGTTTACTAACTTTGAAATTATAAAAAGGATTTAACAACTTAAAACATCCTTATTACATCGATTAATTAACTTTAAAACTTTATTAACTAAGTTAATTAAATAACTTCAGTAACTTTTAAAGTAAATTAACATTAAACATCATTAATTAAATCAATTAATAACATTTAAATATAATTAATTAAATTAATTTATAAATAATTAAGTCCCATTATTTAGAAATGATTAATTAATTGTAATTTTTTTTTAAGAGAAAGATTAATTCAAGTTAAAAAGATTTATTAACTTCTAAAAGTCATTAATTAAATAGATAAATTAATTTAAAGACATCATTAGTAAATTGATTATTTAAATTTAATCCAGAATTACTAAAAGATTAATTAACCTTAAACATCATTAGATAAAATGATTAATTAAGTTTAAAACATCATTAACCAAGTAAGTAGTTAATTGAAAACACATCATTAATAAGTTAATTAGTTAACGTTAATCCTTATTATTTAAGTAATTGATTAAATTAAATAATTATTGTTAAAATAATTAATTATTTTTGAAAAATAAAACTTGCTTAATTGGTAAAATAATTCCAAGCACGATAATTAAACCAAACAGTTTCGAAACAAGGTGATTTTCCAAAAGTGCTGACATAGCCACCATCGCTATACGGACAGTTCAGAATTCAAGTTTATGTCATTCGCGATATAACCACACATCACACACCAAGAGTATGAGCATATATACATGGTGATTTACAATAACATAGCATATATCAAGCATTTATTAACAAAGGCATAAATTTAACTAATAAAATTTCATGTCTTATGATCCGCTTACTAAATTTGCGAAGCGACTAACTTTCAAGCAACAATCCAATCCAATAACCAAACTATTATTTCACCAATACAACAAGCATTCAATAGCTATAACATGAACATAAATATAGTTTGAAAACATTTGGTTTGAAGGTGGAAGCTTTACTCACCAAAACACTACTAACTTAATCGGATCACCACAACAAGTTGTCAAACTCACGAACTACCTTCACTATACCCTAACTTGGACTTTTGGACCCTTAGTGGACTGGATTTGGGTTTGGCTGGGGCAATATTAGGCTCTCCTTGGATTTTTGTTGTGGGAATGGCCTTTTTTGGTGGAAGGGTGTTTGTATATGAATATATGGAGTTTTGTGAACCAAGGAAGAGATTTAAAATGGAGGTGATTTTTCTTAAACTAAGAATAAAGAAGAGAAGTCATGGGTGAACATGAACATCAACATCGAGAGAGCTTTTTAGGAAAATGAGAAATGAGATTGAAAAGTGAGAAATGAGGTTAGGGTGGAGGTATTTATAGACATGAAGATAGGTGAAATTACTAACTTACCCTTGCCTTATTTTCACCAATCACAAAGCTCCATCTCATCCCCTCCCCCTCTCAAGCTCACGGCCAAGGTGGCCTCCACACCATGTTTTATCATGACAAGCTCCATAATGTGTATAAGGGTATGGTGTTGAGTATGGTGATACATGAGAACTTATTCCTTATTTTATTCTTTCTTTTATTTAAACATATTGAGTCTTATCATGTTTATATTTAAATTAATCACGATTTATTACTATTAATCTTTACTTACCATATGACATGTGTGTGCATGTGTATATGAGTTATACAAAATGTGTAATTTTGATGACTTTCCGCATGTGTGTGCATGTGTATATCCAAATACAAAACGATGAATTTATGGATCGTTACACTCTCCTCTCTTTAGGAGAATTTCGTCCTCAAAATTAATACACAAAAAGACAATCCAAAAACGTATATATTATACCAAGAAATTCATATAACAATGCAATGCAACGATGCCACAAAAGAACATAAATAATGCATTCAAACAACAAACAACTAACCTAATATTAAATCAGGGTAAGTTTCTTTAGTATGATCCTCCATGTCCCAAGTACATTCACAGGTATCATCACTCAACTGAACCTTCACAAGCTTCGCCACCTTATTTCTCAATCTTCTTTCATTCCAATCTACAATATGAACTGGACGTTGAATTACCGTCAATTTCATTCTATCTATAAGTCTTCTTGAGCAGATGTCTCAACAATCAAAGATGAATCATAAACATGCTTTCTCAGATGAGATACATGAAAGACATTATGAACTTCTGACAATCTTTCAGGCAAATCTACTCTATAGCCAATGGTCCAAATCTTTTCGGATTTTAAATGGTCCAATAAATCTGGGTGCAAGCTTTCCAGTTTTCCTGAATCTTACAACTTCATTAATCGAGAAAAATTTCACAAATACCGAATCCCCGACTGCAAACTGTAAGTCCCTTCTCCTTTGGTCGATATAGTTTTTCTATCGATCTTGGGCTTTTTTTATCCTTTTCTTGACCATAGCCACTTTCTCTTTTGCTTCTCGAATAATTTTTGGTCGAAGAATTAATCGGTCTCCAGTCCCAACCCAACATGAAGGTAATTTACATGGCCGTCCATAAAAGCCTCGTAGGGTGCCATACCAATGCTAGCTTGGTAACTGTTGTTATAAGAGAACTATACCAAATGCAGATGATCTTCCGAAGAACCTCCAAAATCTAAAACGCGTGCTTTCAGGAGATCCTCCAAAATCCAGTTCATCCTTTCTTTTTTTCCGTATGTCTACGGGTGATAGGCTATGTCAAATTCAATTTTGTCCCTAAAGCGGCCTGCAAAGCTCCCCAAAAACGACTAGTAAAGATAGGATCTCGATCACTGACTATACATACTGGAATTCCATGCAGTTGAAGGATTTTCGTCACATAAATCTCTACTAAAGAAGCTGTAGTTCTTCTTGACTTCACTTGAATAAAGTGGGCGCTCTTCGTTAATCGATCTACTATTACCTAAATGCTTTCATTACCTTTCCATGTTCTGTGCAACCCATCAATTAAGTCCATGGATACTTGCTCGCACTTCTAATTCGGTATCTCCAGTGGTTGGAGTAACCCAGCAGTCTTCTGCTGGTTACTCTTGACCTGTTGACAATTCACACACCGACTTACGAAAATAGAAGTGTCTCTCTTTATCCCTTTCCACCGAAAGGTCTTCTTCATGTTCTGAAACATTTTGGTTACTCTTGGGTGGATAGATAACCTTGACCGATGACATTCTCTTAGTACATCTTGTCTAATTCCATTAACATCTGGAATACACATCCATCAATTCATTCTTAAAATGCCTCAGGAGTCGATCTGAAAACTAGAAACAATTCCCTCTTCACCACTCCTCTTAATCCGAGCTAGAATATGGTCTTCTTCTTGGAAATATGCAATTCTCTCCATTAGTGCTATCTTAACTTTCAAATTTCCAATCGTCGCTACATTCCTACTCAACGCATCTGCAATAGTGTTTTCTTTCCTAGGGTATAAGGAATCTCTAGGTCATAAGATACGAGAAAGTCCAGATATCTTTGCTGCGTTACATTCAAATCCTCTTTGGGTAAAGAGATACTTTAATGACTTGTGATCCGTATATAACTCAAACTTTGCACCCAAAAGATTGTGCCTCCACACCTTTAATGTGAAGACAACTGCCAATAACTCCAAATCTTGCGTAACATAATTCTTCTCATAAGGTTTCAATTGTTGACTCGCATCACTATTACTTTACCATTCTGCATCAAAACTGCTCCCAATCCGGTCCTACAAGCATCTGTGCAAATTGTCAGTCCTTCACTCCCATTTGGAATAGTTAAAATGAGAGCATTGTTCAATTTCTCCTTGCACTCTTTGAATGCACAATCACACTTGGGCATTTACACAAACTTAGCATCTTTCTTTATTAGCTTTGTCAGATGAGAAGAAATCTTTGAGAAATCTTTAAGGAACCTCCTATAGAAACCTACCAATCCCAATAAACTCTCGACCTACGTTGCATTTTCGGAATTTTTTTCCAATCTTGAACTGCAACTACTTTAGTTGGGTCCAACGATATGCCTTCTCCTGAAATACATGCCCTAGAAATCTAACTTCGGATATCCAAAAAGGGCACTTAGAAAAATTTTCCTTTAAAACATGACTTCTTAAAGCACTTAGAACAACATGAAGATGGTACTTGTGCTCTTTTTCTTTTTTTTAGAATAAACAAGGATGTCATCAATGAAGACGAGAACAAACTTGTTAAGAAAATCCTAAAACACTCTATTCATTAAATCCATAAAATAAGCGGGTGCGTTAGTCAATCCGAACGGCATGACTAACCACTCGTAAAAAATATCAAGGGTCCAAAAAGCTGTTAAGGGTACACTCTCCTCTGCTATCCTTAATTGGTGAAAACCAGTGGAAAGATCCAATTGAGAAAATATCCAAGCTCCGTAGAGCTGGTCAAACATGTCGTCAATCCTAGGTAAAGGATACTTATTCTTGATAGTCCTCTTATTTAATTCTTGGTAATCCACACATAATCTAAGAGAACCATCTGCCTTAGTAACGAAAACTACTGGCGAACTCCAACTCGATGTATTGCTCTGATCAAACCTTTGTGCAATAAATCAAATGTCTGCTTCTCTAATTCTCTTCTTTCTTTTGGAGCCAACCTTCAAGGAGGTTGTACAATAGGTCTGGTTCCTGGAATCAAATCGATGTAGAAATCTACTTCTCGGTCAGGAGGTAAACCTTGCACTTCTTCAAAATTATCCTTGAAATCTCGGACAATTGGTATATTCGTTATCTCCTCTTTGGTTACTTCAAGGGAATAAAGAAAACTACTCATCAACTTATTAGGCCAGCCACAACAAATATCAATGCTTCTGCCTACTGCATCTTTTATCACGACGATTCATCTACTATAGTCTAGGATGAAATTGAACTTAGATAACCAATCCATCATAAAATTACCCAAAAACCCGTGAACCCAATAATGAATAACTTGAATGAGAAATGACAATAAGAAATAGGCACATTCAAAAACATATATTAGGATTTGTTGGACCGCCAATGGGGTTCGACAAACAAAGAAAATTTCGAAGAATAACATATTTAATGTTTAATTGGTTCACTAAGATATGTGAAATAAAACTATAGGATGCACTGGTATCGAACAATAATCTAGCAGGAATATCAAAAACGAATGAGGTACCGTGCAATACCTGCTTTCCTTTTGGATCCATAGAAGTAGATGGTATATTTTCAACGGTAAAAGCTTTCCCCTGAGCCTCCTCCTTCGAAAATGGACATTTGTTCTTCATATGTCCATGTTTGTGACAATTGTAGCATAACGGTAGATTAGTCTCTGGGAAACTATTTGCAAAGTGTCCCATCTTATTGCACTTATAATAGAGAATCTTGGGGAAGTCAATCTGCTTTTTCGACGCTGGAGCTCTCCCTCTAGGTTTCTTTCCCGATCACTTGTTTTTCCCTTCACGCTTTAAAAACAGCTTGCTTGCAACTAGTATCGTGGATAAAGGTTGGGCATTAACCATTGGCACTACTCTTTTCTGAATTCCATGCTCAATGTCCAGAGCCTCAAACCTTAAAGCCATACTGATCAGATTGATAAAGGCACCATTGAGATAATTGGCCATTTCCCGATGAAATTTTTGTCACATTCGTTTCACTAACATTTCATTCATTCTAAGTGGCGTATCAATCAATCCCAGTCCAAAGCTATACAATGCATTGAACCTATGCTCATATTATGCCACCGTCACCTCACTTTCTTTCAAATCCATATAAGTTTTGAACAACCGAGTCCTCCCCAACTCTAGGATAAACTGAGCTTTAAAAGCCTCTTTAAAATGTGCCCAAGAGAAATCTTCTTCTGGTGTGTTCATGGTGATTGGATCCCACCAATCCATTACTACTTTTTGAAGCTGATGCGATGCCAATAATCTCTTTCTAGCATCTCCTAATTGAAGATCCTCGAATATCCTTTCACAAGAGTGGAGCAATGTCTGAACTCCTAAAATATTTTCAGTTCCACAGAAAGGTTTACCACCTAAATTAGTGTAATTCTCGCACAAGGTCACAAAGTTCTGAGGCGGCTAAACTTAAATCACTACTTTATTTATTGGCTCTACAACTGGCTTATTTCAAGGAGCTCTTCCATTTGTAGCCGTGCTGGTTCCAGATCCCCTCCCTCTTATTCCTCTTGTCCTCATTTTCAATAACTTGGACAAGTGACAGGTATTATTAGAATACAAAGATAGGGTCAAAGATGATAAAAGGAAAACTGCAATAAAGGATCTAAAACCAGACTTTTATGGGAGAAAAGGATACGCTCTCTCAAGATTAACCCATTCTAGGGCTCAACTCCCCTATCTCTAATGAGTTGTTCCCCAATTTGGCTAAGGTATTCACTCAACCGACGCTCTAATACCAACTGTGTTGACCTACCTTTTTTTGACCCCTAGGAATGACACTTAACACATCCTCGGTGTATGTGTGTCGTTGCCCACGCATTAGAAAGATGAATCATCGCGGGGTAAAAATGAAATAACAGAATAGAAAACCTCACAATGAAACTGCTAAGTAAAACATAACAGCCAATAATACATCAGGTTACTCCTTAACAGGGAGTTATCAGAGTTATACAAAAATACTACAACACAACTTAGTCAGTTATAACATCCTGCCTTTAGATATGCTGAAAAAAAATACATACACAAACTAGATAAATAGCGGAATAGATAACTAAGTAGATAAAAGACTCCTACTCGGATGCCTCTTCAAAGAGCCTAGCAAGACCTGCTACTCTCGGACTACTCAAATAAAATGAGTACCAGAGAGTTTAGGAAAAACAAATAACTCGGGTTAGAAGATATGTCTCGTATGAGTAAAACTTTAAAACAAAAGAGGTGTAATTAAATATTAACATGTAAGATCACGCTGCTGACACAGAATGGGTTTTCTCTCACATAAACAATAACCAATCATAAATGATATTAAATAATTAAACATTGCAAAGAGTGATAATCTCTTCCTGTTGCAAATTAAATAAAAACATATTAGATGTTTCGAATCAAAGATAAGGAAAAGAAAATTTCCAACAAGTGACTAGGAAGGTGCACCAACCTTGAAGTATACCTCTAGTAATATACTTCTTAGAAGTTCATATACTCTATGACACTTCTCGAAAATGTACCAACCGGACCCCCAAAACCTTACTGAGTATTTGAATATTCAATATCTAAATACGCAAATGAACCCGATCTGGATGAGATGTGAAAATACCCTAATGGAACAACCCCACATAGCTGGACATCCTTTCGTGCTTTGGATTCAATCATTTACTGACAAAGGATAACAAAGCTCAAAAGTGCAACAAATCGTCTTCGAATTATGAAAATTAAGAAGCTAAAGTAACCAATAGCCGGGATATCAACTATCGAGGTCATAAAATGATTGTATATGGAAATTAACTCTTATATACCCATCACCAATCGTCGATTTCAAACTTGTACTATTCCTTGGTTAACAATAATGATACAAGTTAAGGTATTGTTACCCCAAAGTCATTTCCTACGACCATTCCTAACTTTAGAAGTATGGACAAGTCTACCTCATCGACATTTAGTGTTAAGTACACAAATACATCATTTCCATTTAAGTGATATCACTTTACGAAACTTAATTCAGTTCCATAATCGAATCAAACGTTTACTTTTAAATCAAATTCATGCTTAGCTTTACATTATAAGTATTAGCTTTGAAACACTTTGTCAAAAGAGTTTACTAACTTTGAAACATCATTATAAAAAGGAATAATAGCATAAAACATCCTTATTACATTGATTAATTAACTCTAGAACTTTGTTAACTAAGTTAATTAATTAACTTCAATAACCTTTAAACTAAATTATCTTTAAACATCATTAATGCAATTAACTAATAACATTTAAATATAATTAACTAAATTAATTTATAAATAATCAAATCTCATTATTTAAAAATTATTCATTAATTGTAAAAATCTCTAAAAGAAAGATTAGTTAAAGTTAAACAGATTTATTAACTTCTAAAAGTCATTAATTAAAAACATTAATTAATTTAAAAACGTCATTAGTAAACTGATTGTTTAACTTTAATCCATCGTTATTAAAAGATTGATTAACCTTAAACATCATTAGATAAAATGATTAATTAAATTCAAAACATCATTAACTAAGTGATTAGTTAACTTTAAATACATCATTAATAAGTCAATTAGCTTAATCCTTATTAAATAAATAATTAATTAAATTAAATAATAGTTCTTCAAATAATTAATTATTTTTGAAAACATCACTAATCAAAAACTTATTTAAACTGTAAAATAATTCCAAGCACGATAGTGAAACCAAATCGTTTTGATAAAAGGTGATTTTTCAAAAGTACCGATATAACGACTATCGCTATACGGGCAGCTCGAAATTTAAGTTTATGTCATTTGAAATACAACCACACATCACATAGCAAGGGTATAAGCATATATATGTAATTTACAATAATATAACTTATATCAAGCATTTATTAACAAAGACATAAATTTAACTAATAAAATTTCATATTTCTTATGATTTGCTTACTAACTTTTCAAAGGAACTAACTTTCAAGCAACAAACCAATCTAACAACCAAACTATTATTTCACCAATACAACAAGTATTCAATAGCTATAACACAAACACAAATATAGTTTGAAAATGTTTGGTTTGAAGGTGAATGCTTTACTCACCAAAACACTGCTAACTTAATCGAATCACCACAACAAGTTGCCAAACTCACGAACTACCTTCACTGCACCCTAACTTGGAGTTTTGGCCCCTTAGTGGGCGGGTTTAGGTACAGCCTAGGTAATTTTGGGCTCGGTCTTAGAGTTTTAAGGTGGGAATGGCTTTTGTTTTCGTGGAGTGGTGTTTGTATATGAATATATGGAGATTTGTGAACTAAGGAAGAGATTTAAAGTGAAAGTAGGTGATTTTTCCCAAATTAAGAATAAAGAAGAGAAGCCATGGGTGAACATTAATATGGAGAGAGCTTCTTAGGAAAATGAGAAATGAGATTACAAAGTGGGAAATAAAGTTTGAGTGGAGGTATTTATAGACTTGAAAATAGGTGAAATTACTAACTTACCCTTGCCTTGTTTCCACCAATCACAAAGTTCAATCGCATTCCCTCCCCCTCTCAAGCTCACGGCCAAGGTAGCCCCCACACCATGCTTGATCATGACATGCTCCATGATGTGCACAAGGTCATGGTGTTAAGTATGGTGATATATGAGAATTTATTCCATATTTTATTCCTTCTTTTATTTAAACATAATATGCCTTATCACGTTTATATTTAAATTAATCATAGTATATTACTATTAAAAATTTACTTAACATAATATATGACATGTGTACATGTGTGTGTATGAGTTATAAAAAAGGTGCATATCATTTTCGATGACTTTTCGGTACTGAAAAGTCATTCATAAAACGTTTTTCTGGTCACATCTTCTAATTTTATTTAAACTAATTATTTTGATAAAAAATTTGAAAATTATTTTAGTATCTTTAATTAATATTTAAAAGATGTTTATTCGGCTATTAAAATCCATTATTTAAATATTTAAAAATGATTTAAATATTCAAATACAAAACGATTAATTTACGGGTCGTTACAACATAAATTTTCTAAAGAAAATAAATAAAATTTAAATTATTTTATTAAATTTAAAATAACATTAACTATCCCGAAAGATTATAAACCATATTTATATTCTCTTTTATAATTCTAAAACAATATTGATTATCCTGAAAGAAAATAAACCGGATTTATAATCTCTTTATAAATCTAAAACAATATTAATTATCCCAAAAGATAATTAATCAAATTTACAATTTCCTTTAAATAAACAAATCAATCATCTTAAGTAAAATAGTTAATTATTTCCAAAACACTTTCATCAAATCGGTTAATTTACTTTAAACACATTTATTAAATCAATTAACTAACTTAAAATATCATTTATCAAATGATTTGTTAAATCCAAATAATTATTAATTAAAATGAATAACTAATTTCTACATCATTAAATAAATTGATTAATAAAATTTAAACACTATTAATCAAAACAATTAATTAAATTCAGACAATCATTAGTCAAATGATTTATCATATTTCAAATATCATTAACTAAAATGATTTAGTTAAATTCAAACATCATTAATTAAGATGATTAACTAAATTTCAAAACACTGTTAGTTAAAAAAATTAATTAAATTTAAAAAATCATTAATTAAAGTTCAATATCATTAATTAAAATGACCTATTTTAAATTCAAATCTCATTAATGAAAAAGGTTAATTGATTTCAAACATCATTAATAAAAATGAATAATTAAATTCAAATATCATTATTTAAAATGATTAATTACTTTTAAACATCATTAATATTAATTTCAAATGTCATTAATTAAATTGATTAATTAAACTCCATTGTCTTTAATTAAAATAATTAATTAAACTCAAATAATCATTGGTTAAAACGACTAATTAAGTATAAAACATCATTAGCAAAAATGATTAATTAAATCAAAAGATAAACCAATTTTGAACATCATTAATTAAATTGGTTAATTAATTTCAAAATCATTAGCTAAAATGATTAACTAATTTAAATTATCATTAATCAAAATGATTAATGAATTTTAAACATCTATTTTGTGAAAAGACAAGCTCAAAACAATTCATATGAAAGTTAGGGGAGATGATATTTAATAAGTGACGATATAGCGAAAAATCGCTGTAACGACACTTTAGTAATTTAAATAGAATATCATGATCAATTTTAACCAAATGAAATATAAGTGACGGAAGGATGTAAATAACTAAAAACTGGCAAGAAACCTCCTAGGATCTCTCTACAAGTATTCGCTGCAAAACAATGGTTACGGTCAATATATGTATATATAATCAATATGGATTTACTACAATTGAAATAATATGTCGTGCGTTTTTTAAAAACGAGAATGTCAGCCAAACAACCAATCAAACATTTAACCAACATCCAAGAAATCAACAGTAGTTTATAGCATCACATATATGATAAAGTAAATTTTGGTATGAGTTAAACTCACTTTACTACCATTCTTCGCAGATGCATTCCGATTTGAACTAAAACCGAATGAATGTTCGAATTTTACCACAAATTTTGACTTGCTCAAAATCCACTAATCTAGCACCATTGTGTCAATCTCAATGATACAGGTCCAATGCAAATAAACTAATCCCTCATTTAACCTTAATTCATCTTCTCCAAATTTATGCTACCCCTGTACATGTCGTATATCACCTGCACAAGGAAACCCAATCCTTCAAACCTCCTCTCTACTCTTATCTCACTCGATACACCATGAAACTGCAAACTGACTTCATTGACGAACCCCTCTACGCGAGTTGTCTCTGGCCATCACCACCGATACGGTTCCACACATTCCCCTTAAGATCTAACCTAGCCATGTCTAAAGCAGCCGTAAAATGTCGCTTATCACCTCCTTGAATCGCACATGTCCAAAATCCACCCGGAGATGCTATTACCTATGCTAAATCCAAATATGAACTTTATTTTGCAAATCGATGACCAAGACTTACAAAAACCCAAATCCTATCACAAACAAAGCACATGGCCTCCCCTGCTGATCCTCTACATCACCACTAAACACAACAACTCGGGTAAAGATTCGAAGACAATCGTCGTACGAGTCTATAAGGAACTTGTTTCATGATTTTTCGTTGCTTAGATCTTTAGATATGGATATTTGAAATTTTGGTTTAAAAAGGGAAAATGGATCTTGTTACAAGAGACAATATAGATAAGGAGGCATGGGGGTTAGAATGTGGGTGGGCACGATGAGTTTAATTGGGTATGGCATGAGTAAGGTAGGGGAATAAAATAAGGTTTTGATTACTTTATTCAACAATTTCGAGCACTGTATATCCTAAAAATCTCGGACGCCAAACGAGACATGCTCACTGGCATTCCATGCTAAATACCCCTCTTTCGAACATAATGGGACCATTATCAGGACCTAATTCCAAAGAATACCGAAGTTAGCTTTTTTAAATCGAATAATTTTTAAAATTAATCGCTATATGTTTCAAGTTCGCACGAGCACATGGTACGTTTGATCGTTATGAAAGTCAACGGGGTACAACAATTAATTATTTCGGATCTAATGGCACTAGTATCGTCAAAATCCAAGACAATGCCTCGTAATGCTAATTTCACAAATTTAAATATCGTTTTATAGTTTCGATCTAATTATCGATATTTATCCAATATATTTATATTTGCAATTAAATTTACAAACTGAATTCATCAATATTATTTATTAATAAAAGGAGTTAATTAATATTATTAAATCTATTTAATTTTAGTTTACAATTCAAATATTTAATGATTAATCATATTTGAATTCAAATTATTGAATTCCAAAAATCCTATAAGTTAATATTTAAAATTAACTAAATATCTAAAATTAAATGACCAAAATTATGGGATGTTACAATAGCCAGTTAATTTATGGTAAATACTTGAGTGCGTATAAACAATAATAATAGTGGATCAAAAATAATCACCCATCACTCAATTTAACCAGCACTTAATATCAGTATAAAACACTGTTCACCATTCCAATTTCTCAACCATTTAAGGTAAAATTCAAAAGTAATTTACTCGAGATAGATTGTGTGAGAATTAACTCACCTTTAGTGCTTTGATTTCGAACCAAACAACCAAAGATTTCAGCAGCCTTCTCTAATTCTACAAAACCCTAAAACAAAGAACAACAAAATTAAACATCATTAAAACTGAAATCAATTAGACCAGATGATTAAATAAGGTAAGAAAACATTACCTTGAATTTATCAAACTTTCTAGGAATTTATTTGGAATATAAAAGATGGATTTTGTACTTAAGTTTGAAGAAGAGCACTTCTTTCTGTTACCACATTTGGGAAAATGAATGTGCTGAAAATTAAAATGAGAAGAAGCTTTCTCTTATAATTAAATTTATTTAGGCCTTGGTTTTGATTCGCAACCCAGTAAGAATTAATTAGCCACTATTATATGATTATTACTAATAACTTCCTTAATCAAAAAACTAAGCGATTAAACCATAGCCAAATCAAAAAATGTCTTCTTAAATTATTTTAACAAAGAATAACATTTTTATAAAGAATTCTATTGATTTCAAATTCTTCTTTTATTTAGAAATAAAAGATTCAACTAATTAAATATCCTTGTCCAAACTCTAAAATTTTAATTTCTTCGATATTCTATAAATGTATAATTCACTATAATTAAATAAAATCTCAACGATGTTTTTAATGATTTTTAACACTTTGAAAATACTAGTATTTCCAAATTTCATAATGATTTAGAATTAATCATTCTAAAACAAATTATGTTATACAAAATAATAAAATTTCCAAATAGATGGTTTAAATTCTCTAATTTAAATCATTATTTATTTTATTCTATTTACTTGAAAATCCAGGTTGTTACAAACTTCCCCTTAAAGAAATTGCATCCTCGCACTTTCGATTTGGAGAAAAGTTTATGATAGAAGCATATACACATACACATACACATAGACATGTACATACACATACACATACACATTCACATACACATACACATACACATACACATACACATACATATGCATATGCATATACATTCATACATACATACATACATAATATATATATATATATATATATGTATCCCTTGAATTTAACCAACATCACAAGAATAAAACATTGTTTTAACTTAATAATTCAATTTACAAAAATCAGTGCATCACTCACCTTATTTTATAATTTGAAAAAAAGTTAACACAAATATTTTATATTCTTAGAAATAAGATAACATCTTTTTAGAGTCTAAAACACTAAATAATTAAAGTGTTTAAATGATATTTGTCTTATTTAAAGCTCTTAGAACAAGAATATGAAATAATTTAAAGATTTACCTAATTCCAAATTTTAACTTCCTATAAATTAGGCTTATAAATAACAGTTAACTTTCATTCAAATCATAATAGGATATACATAACAATAAAAGCGACACTCATAATTCATCTTTGTGTGTGTATATATATATAATAGATGAACATACACAATTCGCATATATCCGATAATATAATAACGTTGCCTTGCCATATATTTATAGAAAATCGCTTTGTCAAAGGGTTGCGATGTTGCCATAAAATTAGCATTGCCTCTCCACTGATCTTTGCTATTGCTCGATGGCTACACATGCTATCTAAATAAATACATATAATGTATCCTTAAAATTTCCATTATAATCTTATAAACCATCAAAATTTTAAACACACACACACACACACACACACACACACATATATATATATATAGATAAATTAACTTCCATACATATTTTCCAAAATATCTATCCTATTTTAAAATAAAACAATATTTAACACATCTAAACTTTATCTTCTTATTAAATATTATTTTCAACACATTCACAATTATTAACAATACTTCAAAATATTATAACTCAAACTTATTGTGTCTGATTGTCTCGTCAAAGCGTTTAAGGATCCCTATCGACACCATGGCATCCCACGTCTTGACCAGAATTCATAAAACACTAATTGCGCAATCTAACACAAAACTAATTCCAAAATTTAAAATTCTCTTTATTCTCGTACTAAAGAAAATCCATTGATAGCCATTTAATAATGCAACCATTCATCCATGCATACAACATTCGATCAAACATAAATAAACAACTAATTATTGTGCTCAGTAGAAAAAATCTATCAACTTTCGCTGCGCAACCCTGATCACTAACGGATCAGGACACTACTACATAACACTAAACTTTAAAAATCAATTTGTAATAATAATTTGTTAAGTGATTTAAAATTTTCACAATTACGACCAAATGATTATTCCCATAATCATTTTATATTCCTACCCCCATATTTAATATAACTATCTACCACACACCCCAAGGGACAGGACATTAAGTCTCACTGGGCCTAAATATGTGATATTATATTCTATAATGTTCTGACTCAACTCTGATACCAACTATAATGACTCCACTCCTACACACGTATTATTATAGAACATTAAAGCGAATTATGAATATAGCTGAAATTCTTGCATCTTACATTCTATCATATTTGGGCATAACTTAGTCCGTAAAGCACCTATTGGAAATTGGGTTCCACCAATGACAAGGTTACTAGGGTACCGTCTATCACAGTACACCTCTAGGTAAAATGTTTCAAGGACCTCGCATTGACCCTCTGTAAATCAGGACCCACCCTCCTTTTACTGGATAGTACCGAATATATCACCACCCCCGGTGGTGATCAACAACCATACCCGGGTCACTAGCATTCAAATCCGATAATATCGATCTAGATTGGGTGGTGACTATAACCTAATCGGTGCGACCCACATAGCCCAGAAGCATATCCCCTATTTTAGTCATTCTCGATTGTGAGGCTTAGGCTACGCTTTACCTTTTCTTCAGCAATCACAGTTGGAATGCTAATACCACCCTCCAGGCAAACAATGCAATTCTAGCATTTGTCCATACAAATTGTTCAGGCTATGAACAAACTGAAGGCACCACTTTTAGTACATCCACTTTGGAATCAACCTTGAGATTAGTAATAAGTAGCCCTTGGACTTCAAAGATCTTCGTCTTCGATTCTATCATCTTTTAGATGTTAACAATTCAAATGCTTATGTTGGTTCGAAGTGGTTTTCGGTTAACTCATATTATCCAATCTCGATCCTTCGAACCAACATTCGATAATTTTTAAAAAGGTCAGGTTATCGATAGTGGACAACTCCACTATCAAAGGTGTGTATATATTTATATATGAAAAATAAGGCATCCTATACTTATCCCCACTTTCCATTTTCAAACAGTACTATCCCTTGATTAACAATGAAATTGGACAAGTTAGAAAAGCTAACCTTGACTCGACGTACGTACATTCTTACTTCCCGGGATGGAAATGAGTTCCCATACCTCAGAATTTGGTGTTTTGTATCCAATGGAATAACTTCCATATACCTAATTCATCATGGCCCATTTACCAAAATTAATTCCCTTGTATTTATCGTGTTTCCGACATTTCAACTTCTCTATCCCTCATATAGAAAATCTTGGTTCTAGATCTCACAAATAGAGGAAAGTCTACTCATCGGCTTTTACTATTAAATACAAGATGACTTACTTCCAATAAAATGTGTCAACGTTTTAGTATAACATTATTCTTATTTGTTTGGCTACTTAACGACACAAATAAATAGAATCCCTTGTATTTAAACCACTCTTTGAGAAAGAAAGCTGTTTTTTCAACAAACTGATCCTTGGAAATAAAGAAATTAAAAATTAAAAACCTTTATTTAATTAATTTAAAATAAGTTTAAACCTTTATTTAATAATAATTATATCATAACTTAACTAAAATAAATTAATAATCAACCCCACCTGATTAATAATTAATTAATTAACCTCACTTAATTAATAATTAAACCTTACCTAAATAATACTCAATTAGTAAATTAACCTTTATTTAATTAATAACTAATTAACCCTTACTTAAGTAACTAATTATAATTATCTTAATTTATAATTAAGTGCTAACTGCCCTTACTTAACTAGTAAATAAGTACTAATTCTTTTTACTTAATTAATTAATTTAAATACTTAATTTGTAAGTAATAATTACCCTTTTATGTTTGAAATATTTTTGAAATACTTTTCAAAAATATTTAAGATGAAAACACTCTTAGTTTGCAAAAAGTGTTTTTTTTTTCAAACTACATCCATCGCGACTATCGCTATGGATACCATAGCCATAAACTAGTTTTATATGTCTATATCCTTCAAGAATTTACCATTTTGTTTAAATTTCTTAAAACTCTTTACAAAGGTTTTGGAAAACTAAAAGTAAAGTTTAAAAACTTATAAACTTTTTCTAGAAATATATAAGTAAAACAAGTTTAAAAACAAAGGATCTCGATGTCACAACAACCACGAATTAGGTGCTTACTTTCCTTGAGCTTACTATATTCATACATAGGCTCATACATTCAAAATACATGCCATAAGAAACATACACAAGTAAAAATAATAACTTGCAACTAAAGCTTAACTTTTTATTTCACTTTCGAAGTCTATACAACCATTATAAATAAACACAGCATATGTAAAGCACAAACTACACTATTTTTCAATCAAACAACCGATACACATTTTTACAAACATAAAGTTTAAAACCTAACCTTAAAAGGTGAGTTTTGCTCACCAAAAGTCAACCGAATCAACTAGAACTACCATTGCAACTTGAATCGACCCTAGATCATGGTTTTTCTTTAGTAAAAATTTGTTTTTGACCTAGAGAACTGGACTTTGGTTCGCCAAAGAGAGGTGGAGGACTCGAACTTGTTGTGTGGGAATTTAGGCTTGCTTTTTGAAGAGAAGATGGTGTATGAAGGGGAAAAAAGTGTTTTTGAAAAGGTTTTAAAATATATTTAAAGTAGAAAAGGACTTCTGTTTTGAAAATTTTATAAGGAAGCCATGAAATTTTTTAAGAGCTTAGAAAAGAAGACGATGGAGTTTTGAAAATAAGAAATGAAATGAAAAATGAGAGAGAAAAAATAGGAAATTGTTTTATACAAAGTGGATTATGTGAATTACCATAATACCCTTTGGTCCATACCCTCCACCATCTTTTTGACACATCACTACATCCTACCCTTCACTTCTTCCACACGCAAGGACCACCCCCTTCATCACGACCGTCAATTCAATCTCTTATGTACTATGATGTTATGTGACATTTCCTTTTTATTTCACTTTTATTTTTATTTTATATTTCGGGAAAAAGGTCACGTCTCATTCTTTAAGTAAATAAATATATACCGTATATTATCTTAGCCATACATATTATTTTTGTATATGTATGTGTAGATGTATGCTAGAGTGTACACAACATTTCTGACAACTTTTAGGCGATGAAAAGTCAAAAATCTAAAAAATGATTTCCGGTCACATTTTCGATTTTTCTTCAAGCTGATTATTGTAAACAAATTTTGAAAACACTTCCAATATCCCCAGTTATTGTTTAAAAGAGATTTACTTGAGTTATAAAGTTCATAAATTAATTATTTAAAATTATAACAAGTATTTATATTTTAATATGATTAAATTTCGGGTTGTTACAATGTGTTAGATTGTATATGCAAAATAAATATGATGCATTTGCTTTGCACTTACTATAAGTATTAATTTGCAAAGATAAAGTTAAATTTTAATCATATAATGTAGATTTAAGAGTGTTTCTTTCTTCTCATGGATTATTAACTATGCTATCATGTAGCACAAATAAATGGTCATATGCCATACAAATATTAGCTGCATTCTCATTTCTCATGAATTAGTGACCATAGATCTTTGCAAATGTGATAGTACAATTTTTTTAAACTACTAGCAATCATGTTTATAAAAACTATGCATTACATGGCCGTGTTTTCATATAGTATTTCCCGAACTTTGAATGGACAACATAAGAATGGAATCAAGTGGGCAAGCAAGAAATGTTGAATTTTTTTAATCAAATTAAACAAAATAGAAAAAGGGAATGACATGATGAAAAGTTCTACTTAAATTTGTTGGAACTAGTCCAGACTGTAGTGGAAGGAATGAGTGAATTTCAAAAAAAAAGTCGTTTTTGATCTTTATTCGGTCAATGAAGTCTAAATGTTATTAGATGCAATCTAATAAAATTTAAAATAAAATATTATTTGGTTTAAGTTGTTGAAATGGAGATTTTGAATACAACTTAAACTTATAGAATTTATAATGAATGTATCAAATACATGCATTCGTGTATAGTGAAACTACAGTATATAAGTGGTGTGTGTGTGTGTGTGTGTGTGTGTGTGTGTGTATGTATGTATGTAAATGAAACAAGTATAAATGAATTTAGAGAGGGAAAACTTTTGTTTCCCTCTCTTACCCTGTGCAACTAATAAAAAGAAGATATGGCAATATATCTAAGAGAGAGAAATCTTTCATTTCCCTCCCTCTTTAATTGTAACAATTTATGTATGTTAACGCAAAAATTGAACACTAACACCCCAGTGTGAGTAGAGATAAAGTGAAAGCACCACCCGTCAATACGGGAATTAGAAGTAAGTAGAAAAGTCACAGAAAAACAGTAAAGAGACAACAGTTTTATAGTGGTGCGGCTTCAAGTTAAGCCTACGTCCACTTTAATCTTTTTTATTGCTGATTTGATTACAACTTATACAACAATCTTCGATTGCAACACCACTTAGACAAATAGCAAGAACTTTGATGTAGGAAAATCCTTCAAATTCATGTTGAATGTATTCGATTTCTTCTTGAAGTTTGTTGAAGTGTCTTTCGAGTTTGAGGTGTCGGATGAGTCGAGAAATCAGCAGAGAATAGGCGTTCCAGAAATGAGCCAAAAGTCCTCTCTTCGGCGGTGTAGGCATGGTATTTATAGGAAATTTCTGGACAAGGCATAGGTCGTGAGCGACCTAGGGTAAGTCGTAAGTCGTGAACGACCCAGGGGTTTGGTTGGCTGTGTTATAGGTCGTGGGCGACCTAGGGGTTAGGTTGTAAGTCGTGAGCGACCTAAGGAGCATGGGTTATGGCTTAACAAGCTTGCACTAGGTCACTTGAACAAGTTGGTAGGTCGTGGCGACCTAGGGAGAAGTGGCATAGGAAGTTAGCTCGGTGGGCTTAGGTCGCGAGCGACCTAAGGAAGAGGTAGTATGCATGCAACCTTACTCTGTCTTAACTTGTTAGGTCGCTAGGTCGTATCTGTTAGCTCACTCATGCTTTAGGTCGCTAGATCGCTCTATCTTTAAGTTGCTAGGTCGCTCTATCTTTAAGTTGCTAGGTCGCTCTTTGCTGTGAGTCACTAGGTCGCTTTATCTTTAAGTTTCTAGGTCGCTCTTTGTTGTGAGTCACAAGGTCGCTAAGTCATGGAAAAAAAGGGAGTTAACACTTGCCCCTCGGAGCATACGCCTAGTGTAACAGCCCGCAAATCCGTACCCCTTGAGTCAACACTATTTTACAACAATTAACTCAAGCTGCACAGAAATACGAACCATTTGGGTTTAAGAAAAGGAGGTAGAAGAAGAGAAAACAAAATCAACATCAGAATCTAACCATCGCAGCGGAATAAAATATGATAGATAGTAAATAATCTTTACTCAAAATCAAATATATATGTTTATATATTACATCATCAGAGTATATCAATCACAGCTCAACATCAATATAATACAAATGGATACATAGCAACTCAATACAGCAGAATATATATATAACAAGTACGAGAGTACGTGTCGTCATCCAGCTCGTCTCCTAAGCTCCATAGCATCATATCCTGTATCCTATAATACTCGCTCTGATGCATCCCTACCTCGGTCGCGAGCAGCCATTTTATATATTTTCTTCTCTGAGTGATTTTGATTTCGATTTAATGTGAATCGAAGAGGAGAGGGTTGCGATTTGGGGGAATCGACTCGGCCATTTTATTCTTTTTTTTTTCGCAGATACAAAATGAACATGAAGAGGGGATGATTTGAACAAAGAAGCCATCTTCCCAGAGAGATTTCACATTTAGGTAGTTTTCGAATCTATTCGAATGAGGGAAGAGGAAGTATTCGTGATTTATGAAATAGGGCAGAGAAGAAGCTTTCTTTAGAAGATAAGCGACATTGAAAGGATATTGAGAGGACGTCAGCACACAAAATTGTTTCTACGTGTTGGAAGAAAAAGGGACAAGATGGTCGGCTGAAAAATAAAATAAAAAGGGAAGCGTGTTTAATAAAGCACCGATGACCTTGATTTGATCAATTAAAATTTTATTTAATTTTCAACGCGTTTACTTATCGTACGCTCACACAACAACTCCGATCAATACGAAATTTAAAATCCGATAATAATTCAATATTACAGACCCGATGGAACTGGTTTCATCGAATTCTGAGACTGCGCCTCGGAAGGCTATTTTTAAATTCAATTTAAACAATAAAATTTCAAAACTTAACAAAACGTTTCCAAATTCAATTTTAACACTCTTACTATCTTCAGTATTATCAATAGATTTTTCTAGCCTTCAAATAATTTTTAACAGGCTTAAAATTCCAGATTCAATAATTTACCCAACTCCGATAATTAAATTCAGCAATTAATTATCCAATAAATATTGATATTTGAAATTCAAGTTAAAAATTAACTTTTAAATATTCAAAATCAATTGAATATTCCAATTTCAATTGCTCAAAAATTTTGGGTCGTCACACCTAGAGACTAGGTCGTGTGCGCCGATACTTCTTAACTCGCTTCTTACTAAGTTGTTAGGTCGTGCGCGACCTACTGAAGAAGTTAGGTCACATGCACCGATTTAGATTCCACTGCCCAGTATATAGGTCGCACATTGCTCCTTCTTCTCTTTACTTGATCCAACTCTCAAAACTGCCATTGACGGACCTCCTGAGCTTTCAAAGACAAACTCGAACTAACCGGTCACCGATCATCTTTATCATCACATCACGTAAGTGGATTCGCTCGTTATTCAATCCATGATCACCATCGAATCTCGAATTCCCCACCTGCCATCCCCAATCCAATTTTGTACGCTGCGATTCACCATGAATCATGTTATAATTGATCTTTGATTGCCTTTAGTCACGGTGTCATTGTAATTCTCGAAGAAGCAGCAGCATATTGGATCCGTGATGGATTTGAGGTGACTTGAATCGGTTTCAGGTGGCTTTTGATGATGCGAAGAGAGGATGATGGGTTACAGTATCTCAAGTTAACTGGTCTGCGAGTTTGGAGGAGATCCTTAACGGGTTAATGGGTTTTAGGTTATGCAGTTGTATTTCTGGTGAAGCAGGGGAGATGGACACGTGGCGGTGTGTGAATGGAGTGTGAGACTTAGGATTTTTGATGGGAGATAGCTTGAGATCGTTGAGCTATTCCAGGAGCGACCTAGCGGGTCAAACGACTTAAGAACCCTCGTGACTTAAGAGAAGCCGAACGACTTATTAATTTGCGACCTAAGCAATCGAACGGCCTAAAAACCCTTGCGACCTAAGAGGTGCCAAGCGACTTAACTCCTTGCGACATAAGTATTAACCCGTAAGCAACCGATCGGCCTAAAGACCCTTGCGACCTAAGAGGAGCCAAGCGACTTAACTCCTTGCGACATAAGTATTACGTCGTGGCCGAGCTAATACTTAGAAAAAAAAATGCACTGCCTTGACCTGAAGCTTTCATCTACATCATAACCTTTAACTCGTAGGAACATGACACAGTTGGACTTTTTGAATTGAACAATGTGACTTAAGAAAGTTCCCCTTGGACATTTGCAAAATTTCGACAGAACTTGATTGAAATTCCAACTTGAACAGCTAGAATGAACTGCTTGAACTCGTTGTACTTCTTTACAGATTACATTAACTTTAATGCTAACAACCTGTTAAACACAACATTTGCAGAAAACTAGGGCGAATATACTGTCACTGACTGCTCACTTCGAATGACAGATTAGTCGATAAAGAATAATCAACTTAAAGAAATTATACGAATGAAGTGTTACGAATCAACAAATTCAAGTGAAGTATTAAAGCAAAGCCAAATTAATCAGCTAAAGCTGATCCGTTCGCATCAACACTGCACTTGTACTTAGATTTAAAATAACAAGCCCTGAAATTTTATAATCAACAAATGTCTATTAGTTTAATTCCAGTCATATTTGCTTGTCATTTTATTAGTTTTGCACAACACTTCACACACTTTTAGGAAACGTGCACCTTCATATTTGAATACCCAGTTCCTTGTGTAGAATGGCTTCTCAACAAGAAGAAATAGTAGGGCAAGCTAGAGAGGTCTTCCCGATAGCCAATCCATTGGATAATCCCCCGGAAAGAACTTCAACTACCCTGAATCAACGGGCGTTCAACCAACTACGCATTCAGTTTGGTATTGGTGAAGCAGATGCTTTACTTCCTGGTCCAAACGATACTGCTAACAGGCCACCTCTCGGTTTTGTCGCGGTTAATCGTCAGATGTGCCTGTGTGGTGCTATTCCTCCTTTTAATGATTTTCTTCAACGGCTCCTTCTCCAATTAACTATATCTCCCTTCCAGTTGCATCCCAATGGCTATGCCATCCTAATGGGACTGTGTGTGCTGTTCAGGAGGACACTTGATCGTCTTCTGAGCTTTGAAGAAATTTGCTACTTGTGCACATTTGCAAAGAATAAAGATTATCCTTCTATAATACTTGTGAGAAGTGCCAGGAACCGTAAACTGGTCACTGATCTTTCTGAAAGTGCTCATGGGTTTTTGAACCAGTTTTTTCTTCGTTCGTTGCCCCCCGGGATTTTATAGCATATGGAGAGTAGGAAGTAAGATTGCTTACCCCCGTTCTTTCCATTTTTGAGCTTTTTCGAGATCCGAGTTGTCATGTGCTAACTTCATTCTTTACTTTTTCAGCACTTCCTCCTCTTTCTAAAGAATCTAGCCACAAGCTAACTTTTGAAAGATTAAGTGCCATGGCGGTTGAGGAAACAAGTATTAAATTTTTGTTAAAAGACGAGTTTCTGCACCAACTTAGACTTCTGCACTCTTCCCGTTCTACTCAGCCTCATGAAGTCCCTGATTCTCCAGTAGAGACATCAGATGCCCCAGTTTTTGCAGAAAAAATCACATTGAAAGAACCTGCTGTAGAAGCCTCATTAGTGAAATGTTCCACTCCTACTGATATCGTGGAGTCATTTGGCAAGCTTACGCTTTTTCCAGTTATTGAAGAAGAGGAACCTCCGCAATACTCCGGGAAGGCTGCTGACGAAGGAGCCAAGAGAAAGAGTCCTGCTAAGCATGGCGGTGACAATATTTTTGAGGGATTGAGCGGCCTAATGGTTACTTTACAGGAGCTCTTTAAAGACGATACCACTACTACTAAAGTAGTTTCTCCAGCAGTTGAAGTGACATCTGTCCTGCGACAATCTTCGTCAGCTCAAGAATTGATACCTTCTGTAAAATCCGCCATCGCCCCCCAACCAAAGTTGGTTCGTAGCTTGACGCGCGTAGTTTGCACATTACACACACTTAGGATTTTTGCAGCTTTGTGCACTTAACTTCCTTGCTTTGAAGATTTCTGAACTTGTCTCTTCTTCATTTTTAGGTTCTCCAATGGGACGTAGCGGCTCTTACTATGATGATTTTCAGCGTTATGGGAGACGCGACTCTTATGATCCCAGGCGGTACCTTCCTGCCCCTAGGGAGACCGACGAAGAAAGAGCCGCAAGGAAAGCTCGCGAGAGACAGGCCTATGAAGAGCGCTATGGGAGAAGGGATGAGCGACATGATTCTTCCCAGAGAGGTGATGATTCCCACAAAAGAAAATCCCATGATGACAAGGGGAAAGGTCACATCGCTGAAGATCCAAGTAAACGGGCCAAACTTAGCGAAAGGCCGGAATCTGAAATTTCTGTAAAGCCCGCTGCTCCCATCTCTTTGGAAATTGCTTCCAGCTCTCCTGCCCTTCAAGGAGCTGATATTCAAACAATCATCAGTAGGCCCCCGTATCAAGTTGGAAAGGGTCCGGCTACTCTTCAAAGCTGGTTTCCGCACTGGTGCTTAAAAGGAGTGCGTTTTGATCTTGATTTGGTCCCAATCGACAAGCAAGCTATGTTGCGAAATCTTGAAGCCGTCAAACTTGATATTGAGAGAATGTCTGGTTGGTAAAAACTTGTTGACGAGCTTCAAAGAGTAAACCGCGCAAATCTCGAAGCCATGCTGACTATGGAAAACGATAAATCTGAGTGGCAGAAAACTTTCGATCAGCATGACGCAGAGATGAAGAGCATCGCCGCTTACAATGAGAAGCTTGAAGCAGAAATTGAGAAACTCAAAGAAGAGCTTGCCACATCTTCCACTTCTTATTCTCAAAAAGAAGAAGTGCTTCAAAAGCAGGTGAGGGATGCTCATGCCGGGCAAAGAGACGCTGAAGCTAAATTTGAAGCGCAACAAAAAATTGTAGAAAGCTACCGAACTGATGTTTCTCAGTTGTGAGAAAAAACTAGCTCTCGGAACTTGGAAATTGAAATGTTAAAAGCTCGACTTTCTGAAGTTGAAAAAGAGCGTGAGGAAGCTGTCGCCGGCAAAGCAGCAGCCGAAGAATCTCATGAAGCGACCAAGGGCATTATCAGCTCTACTTTATTTGAATTTTACATTCATAGTGTTTTGGGGCACGGTAGCCTTTCGTTTTTGGGCCGAAGTACGAAATCACTTTGGCAGAAGTGTGGGTGGCCGCAGTTGATATGCTTGGAGGTGCTGGCTATGCTGAAGCAGATCTTGAGGCACACTATCTGGATGATGATGCACGTGCCGCCCTTGCCAAGGGAAAGGAGAAACTTGCTAAACAGTGAGCTGGAACGTCAGAAGGAGAATCTTTAAGGAAGGCACATTCGGCCGACCCGACTCTTCCTTCGGTTTCGGCCGACATTGATATCATTGGCTCCTGTTCCCATTCCCCGCCTTCTGCTAAGGCTAACATCCAAGTTGCAATTGCTCATACTGGGGGATCAAGTAGATTACTCGTTTGCTTCGAGCGAGTTCGATGAGCTTCTTGCTTTTTTCTTAAGTCTCGATGAGCCACTATCTCCTCTTTTATGAGAAATACTGATTTTAACTTTTCTTCTTCTGTAGTGAAAACGCCAAGTATTGTGCAGACTTCTCCTCCTCTAGCTGTTCCACCTCCATCTCTTTAAATTATTCCTCCTTCTGCTTCTCAACCGGGGTCGCAAGAAGAATTGATAGAAGCTCTTCAAGGCTTGGAAGACCCGGCTGCTTCGCAAGAGCAGAAGGCTGAGGAACTTGAAGAAGGTGAAAAGACTCCGGAGCCATTTCATGATGACACAAAACCGTCTGCACTTATCACTCTGGGCAGCGAGTCTTCTTCAAGGAAGAAGGGGAAGCGTGTAATTTCAAGGAGGAGAAGGAAAATCACTTCTGCTGGCGAAAAGAAGGCGGAAGTAGACCCAGCTGTAACTCTATCTCCTTCTTCTCCGACTCGACCAGGCCGACTCCCTAAGTTAACCATCAGGCCAGGTGAAGGCTCTAAAGGTGGCGGGAAGAAGAAGTAGCAAGTCTCGCTTTAACCTTTTTGTTTTGCTTTTTGCTTGTACATAAAGGCTTGTATTGACCGGCATTTGTGCGGGCACCGGTCCCCGCTTTTTTGAAACCTGTACATGTATAAAAAAATTATAGTATGGAATGAAATGATTCTTTTTACTTGTGCAATCTTTGACTGTATTTGGGAATGCATTTATTCCCTATTTTTGCACAAGTTTCTTCACTGTGATATTGCAATAAGTTTGTAGTATGTTGCTTGAGCGTTGCTTTTATTAATAAGCTATATTATATTGTATTGCCCCCATACCACGGCTTATTGCAATTTCTTTCATTTGATAAAACTTTGGAGAACAGTTCTTCCGTTTCGAGAAGACTTGTACTCTTGAGTTGGAGCAAAACTTCTATTTCGAGAAGATTTGCACTCTTAAGTTGGAGAATAATTTTTTCATTTTGAGGAAATGTAACTCTGCTTTAGTAGAGTGTGCCTTGTATTGGAGAAGTCTTCTTTCTCTTTTGTTTGAAAAAGTTTTTATACTTCACTTTCGGAGATAGTCACTTTTATATTTTGACAAGTGGATTCTCCTACGCGGTGAAGTGAGTTTCCAAAGAAGGCTTTGAATTGGCACTACAACTTCTAGGGAAGAATATCTTCAAGATGGAGAAATTGATCTTCCCTTGAGAGTTGCAGTGTGCCTCCGAAGAGGGCTTTCTTTTTTCCTTTTTTTATTCTTGTTGTGCCTCGTTGGAGGGCTTTTTTGCTTTATACGCTTGAAAGTGCTTTTCTTGGGACGTGCCTCCGAAGAGATCTTGTGTCTCCGAAGAGGGCTTGTGCCTCCGAAGAGGTCTTTTGCCTCCGAAGAGGTCTTTATCCTCCGAAGAGTTGTGCCTCCGAAGAGGGCTTGTGCCTCCGAAGAGGTCTTTTGCCTCCGAAGAGGTCTTGTGCTGCCTCGGGAGAGGGCTTCTGCCTCCAAAGAGGGCAGGTGTGTGCCTTTGGTGAAGGCGATGCCTCCGAAGAGCGCTTGTTGTGCCTCGGGAGAGGGCTTCTGCCTCCGAAGAGGGCAGGTATGTGCCTTTGGTGAAGGCGATGCCTCCGAAGAGGGCTTGTGCCTCCGAAGAGGTCTTTATTTGATTGCCTGGAAGTTACTCTCTCATGGTTGAATGGATTCACGGGGCAGACGCAAGCTACTTAATTGGATGTCCGTTTGCACAAACGATCGCAACTAGTTAACAAGGGCCCTCGATGATTCCACCAATCTTTTTTGGTTGAGTAGAGAACTTTCTTTTTTCGGCGTGCCTCGTTAGAGGGCTTTGTCCTCCGAAGAGTTGTGCCTCCGAAGAGGGCTTGTGCCTTCGAAGAGGGCTTTTAGGGTAGTTGGCTTGCCATGAAGGTCGTGTCTCACGGTTAAGTGGATCCACGGGGCAGACGCAAGCTATCCAACAGGATGTCCGTTTGCACAAACGATCGCAATTAGCTAGCAAGGGCCTGGTGCCTTCGTTTTGGGAAGGTGCTTCTCCGGTGGTTCCACCGACCTTTTTGTTGAGAGGCAGGACTCCTTTTTGTCTGTTTTCTGTCTGCTCGCCCTTGTCTGTTTGTCATTTGCTCATCAGCGATTCCCTGTTATCATTTCCAAGCACATGTTCCTTTCTTTTGCAAATAGTTTGTCTTATCCAAAGAAGTGTACTTCATTATTGATTGAGTCCGACGGAATCACTAACTATTTGCATGAAGCACTCCTTATATAGGATTTGAAATCTGGAATTTTTGTGGCTTGATGTTTGTTTACTTAGTGATTTCAGGGATCGCTTGGCCTTGTGATGGGTAAGCTTTGTTTAAGAGCCTGCAATGTTAAATTGACATTTTAGCAATACATTTAAAGCATTTACATATCGAAATAAAATAGGCATTTTATAATAGTAGAGAACACAAGATTTATAGTGGTTCGGCCAAGAACTGGGCCTACATCCACTTTATAGTTCTTATTGTTCGTTCATGCTGCTTTTACAATGGTTTACAATGCAAGAATGATACATCCATAATCATTTTACAAGTTTAAGCAAAGCTTTTAAGTAAAATATGGACGCAAGTGATTGTTGGTCCAAGATCTTGGAATTGAATCTCCTTCGACAGTTGTCAGTTTGAAAGTGCCATCAAGAAGTTTTTTGCCTATGACATACGGCCCTTCCCAATTTGGCACGAACACTCCTGTTGCTGTCATGATCCTTTTCAAGACTTGATCCCCAATCTCAAAGCTGCGTTGGCGAACTTTGGAATTGAAGTGCCTGGCAATTCTTTGCTGATGGGCTGCAATTCTGAGCTGAGCCTCTTCTCTTATTTCATCAAGGAAGTCTAATGCTTCAAGTTGCAACTCTTCATTTTCAGTTTGGTTGAAATGAATTCTTCTGTGTGAAGGGACTTCTATTTCCACCGGAATCATTGCTTCTGATCCATATGCTAATGATAATGGAGTGTGCCCAGTCGCAATTTTGTGGGTAGTTCTGTATGCCCATAGTGCTAGTGGCAGCTTATCGACCCAACCAACTTTTGCTTTCTCCAACTGTTTTTTGATGGTTGTCTTGATAATTTTTTTTACTGCTTCCACTTGCCCATTTGCCTGTGGATGAGCCACCGCTGAGAAGCTTTTTTGGATCTTGAATCGCTTGCAAAAATCCTGGAAATCTTCGCTTTCGAATTGGGTACCATTGTCTGTGATTATTTTTTGAGGCACACCGTACCTGCAAATGATATTCTTAGTCACAAAGTTTATCATCTTTTTAGAGGTAATAGTAGCTAATGGTTCAGACTCAGCCCATTTAGTAAATAATCAACAACAACAATAGCATATCTGATTCCGGACTTGGCAGTTGGCAAAGACCCAATGAGATGTATTCCCCAAATAGCAAATGGCCATGGACTGACCATCTGCGTTAGCTCGGTGGAAGGTGCTCTTGGAATTTTTGCAAATCTCTGGCATAGGTCACACTTTCGGGCGTAGCTAGCAGCATCGCGATTAATGTCTGGCCAAAAATACCCGTAGGGGAGTATTTTCTTTGCTAGAGTTTGACTACCTGAATGATCCCCACACTCTCCTCCGTGCACTTCAGCTAAAATTGTCTTAGCCTCTTCCTTGGTTACACATCGGAGTAATGGCATTGAGAATCCCCGTCTGTACAACCGACCGTCTTGAATTACATATCTTGAGGCTTTCCTTAACAACTTCTGGCGTTCCTTTGAATTTTCTGGAAGGGAGCCGTTAAGTAGATATTCCTTGATTGGAGTCATCCACGACTCCTGCTCTTGAGAAACAGTGATGATCCAATAAATCTCCATTTCATCAATACTCGGGGCTGTCAAGACTTCTACAGGAACCAATCCCAGTAATTAAGCTTCGCCAGTGCTTGAATACTTTGCGAGAGAATCTGCCTTCATATTCTCTTCCCGGGGTATATGACTTATCGTATAATGATCGAAATCATCGAGAAGTTCCCAGGCTCTTGACAAGTAAGCAGGCAGATTTCCTCCTTTAGTCTGAAACTCTTTCTTGACTTGGCATACAATAAGCTGGAATCACTGAAGATTTGCAACACTTTGATATTCAGTTCTTTAGCAATCTTCAAGCCGGCAATAAGGGCTTCATATTTTGCTTCATTATTTGTCGAAGGAAATTCCAATCTCAATGCGTAGCACAATGATCGCCCTTCGGGGGTTTCAAGCACAACCCCGGTTCCAGAACAATAGTCGTTTCTTGCGCCATCAACATATAATTTCCATCGGGTCGGGATGTCATCAGTAACTTCTTCCTCACTGTCTCCTTTATCTATGTATTCTGCAATGAAATCTGCTAAAGCTTGTCCATTGATTGCTCTTCGAGGGTGGTAAGTGATATCATATTGGCTGAGTTCAATATTCCACTTCAGAAGACGATCCGAAGTCTCAGGACGAAATAGGACTTGCTCTAGAGGCTGGTCAGTGAGGACTTTGATAGGATGAGCTTGAAAATATGGCCTCAACTTTCTGGAATCTATCAGTAGGAAATAGGCGAGCTTTTCTAGCTTTGAATAATTCATCTCCGCCCCAGTAAATCTCTTGCTGATGTAGTAGACTGGACGCTGAATTTTTGCATCTTCCCGTACTAATGCTGCACCGAGAGCATGAGATGAAACTGCCAAATATATGAAAAGCTCTTCATCGCTGCTAGACTTAGAAAGTATCATAGGCGCTTCCATATGACGAATTAGTTCATCGAAAGCTTTATGACATTTCGGAGTCCATTCGAAAATTTTCCTTCCTTTCTTTAGAGCGTCAAAGAATGGAATGCATTTATCCGTGGCCTTGGAAATAAATCAACTCAAAGAAGCAACTTTCCCATTGAGGCTCTGTAATTCCTTTTTTTTCCTAGGGGCTTTTACTTCTCTCAGAGCAGTGATTTGAGCAGGATTAGCTTCAATTCCCCTAGCACTCACAATGAAACCCATAAATTTCTCGGACTCTACCCCGAATGAACATTTCAAAGGATTAAGCTTCATTCCGTACTTTCGGAGGACTGCGAACATTTCTGCCAAGTGATCCATATGGTTCACTGCTTTCTTTGATTTAACCAACATATCATCAACATAAACTTCCATAGTTTCTCCAATTTGTGGCTTGAACATAGCATTGACAAGTCTTTGGTAAGTTTCCCCCGCATTCTTCAGTCTGAAAGGCATGACTCTGTAGCAGTAATGACCGACATTGGTGATGAAGCTCGTGTCCTCCTGATCTGGCTCATGCATCATGATCTGGTTATATCCGGAGTAAGCATCCATGAAAGACAACAATTCATGCCCGGCTGTTCCATCCACCAACTGATCAATCCTGGGCAATGGGAAGCAGTCTTTGGGGCAGGCTTTGTTTAAATCTGAAAAGTCGATGCAAACTCTCCACTTTCCATTTGCTTTTTTAACCAGCACCGGATTAGAAACCCAATTTCGATAAGTGGATTCCCTAATGAAACCATTCTCCATGAGCTGATCTACTTCTTCTTTTAATGCTGCTGACCTTCCTGGACCTTGGGTTCTTCTTTTCTGTTTCACAGGTGTAAATTTCGGATCAATATTTAGAGTGTGTACCGCGATTTCTGGAGATATTCCACACATATCGGCATGAATCCAAGCGAATACATCCAGATTTGCTTTCAGAAATGATATCAAAATATTCTGAAACTTCACACTAAGTTGCGAACCCACGTTCAGCACCTTGTTTAGATCTTTCGGGTCAACATGTACTGGCACCGTTACTTCCACTAGCACCACTCTATTCTCCCCTGTACTGGCTTTTCTGGGATCCATTTCTTTTCGTGCTCCACTGTGCTCTCCAGTGCAGGGTCCACCCTGTAATTGCTACAAGGTTGGTTCTTTGATGCGGAGTGGAGCCACCGCATCCTTTCCCATCTCTCTCTTCCTTGCTTCCTGCAACTCTATCAAATAACATTCTTGCCCAGCATTCTGATCCCCTTTAATAACACCGACACCGTTATCTGTAGGGAACTTTATAGTGAGGCACCACGGAGCGAGAATTGCCTTGAATGCTGCAAGAGTTGGCCGGCCTAGGAAGGCATTGTAAGCAGAAAATCCATCAACAATCACAAAAGTCTGCTTTCGAACCACCTTTTTCTGCCCCTCTCCAAGTTCAACAAACAAGTCAATAGTTCCAATTGGTTGCTTTGGTTCCCCAGTGAACCCAGCAATCTTCTACGATGAAGCTTGAACATCAGTCATCGGAATCTTCATTTGATCGAATGTCTTTTTGAAGAGAAGGCAAGAGGCGCTGCAATCAACAAGCACCCTTCTAATAATAGCAGGCCCGATGCCTGCAGAGATGACCAAGTGATCCATGGTTGGAGCTTCAACACCCATAGAGTCACTGGTCCTGAACACAATATCATCATTAAAAGTTCTTTGCTGCTTCAAAGTTGCAACATCTTCCAACACAAAAACATTCTCTTCTGCTGGGGAGTATTTCAAAGCACGAGCATATCTTTCCATCTCGCCCCAGCTTCTGCCTGCCGGGTGAGGACCTCCCGTGATTACATTTATAACAGGCCTTTCTGATTCATGTGCAGTAGTTCTCTCACCCGAGCCAGATGGATGAGCAGGAAGCTGCTGGCCCTCAGTAGATGAAGCTGGGTTGTTCCTATTTCTCTTAACATATTGCTGCAGCTTTTTTTCTCTCAGCAGTTCTTCAATCAAACTTTTCAAATGACGACATTCGTTAGTATCATGACCGGGTTGATTATGAAACCGACAAAATCTCCCACTTTGAACAGCCTTTTTCCCGAGCTTTATCATAGGTGGTTTAGGATATTCCACGGTATCTTTGGTAGCGAAAAAGATATTCTCTGGAGTATCATTTAAAGGAGTGAAATCTGAAGGCTTTGAGAAGCGAGGTTTCTTCATATCCTTCTGTTTTCTCCCACTGTTATTCTCCCTCTTCTGACTTCCGGATTCCTTTTTGGGAGGAGCAACAGTGTTATTCTTAACCTCTGTCAATGCCACTTTCGCCGGCGTAGGAAGGCTTCCAAGCGCATGAACTCGTCAGCTTTCTTGTAGAATTTCTCAAGCGAGTTTGGTTCCTTCATCTTCAACCATTTCCCAGACTCACTAAATTTGTCGATAGCCCTCATTAAGTAGGTCAAGACCATTCGTGGCTCTGCATTGTCCACTTCAGCCAAGGCTATGTTGAAGCGGTTTAAGAAAGATCTAATAGATTCTCCGGGATTCTGTTCTAGGCTGGACAGTGACATAATATCCTTGGTCTTTGAAGCATACAACCTGAATTGTTCTTTAAACTTCCAAGTTAAATCGGAGAACTGGTCTACAGATCGGACCGGTAGCTTTGTAAACCAGAGTAGAGCCACTCCTTCCAAGTATACCGGAAAGTACCGGCATTTGATCTCATCTGATGCTTTAGCACCAGTCATGTGTCAATCATACTTATATAGGAATTGGTTAGGGTCGCTTGTTCCCTTATAAGCCGGGATGGTAAGGGGAACAAACTTCCTTAGGAATTCCGCCTTTAGAATCCTTTCGGTGAACGGAGTTTTGCTTGGAGCGAATCCCCATTCCTTTTCATCTTCTTCTCTTTGCATACTTTCTTTTATAATCTGTCGAACCATTCCTGAGAGATATTCCTCATCGTTCAAAGGCTCTGCTGGACAAACTTTAGCCATTTTCTTGGAAGTTTGCCTAGACAAACGTTCGCGGAGAGTCGGCTGTGGCCTTGATCCTCCGGCCTGGGGAGGTGCTTCTTCAGCGGGGCTAGCTGCCTTTTGAGGAATATTCCTCTCTTCCGGATTATGAACATGATCAGCAATGTTCTCTTCATTATTCACTGGTTGACGGTTAGCTCCGAGCAAAGCATTCAACCTATCAAGCATTAAAGCGTTCTGGGCATCCATCTGCTGGTATAACCCAGATACTGCAGCATCCAACTATGCCTGTGTTATTCCTGCACTTGGAGCTGCTTGACTTGACGAAGGAGAAGTGGCAGTATTTTCATGGACATCACCGGGTCTAGTAGATCTGCGCTTTCTTTCAGGAGCCATAATCTCTGATAGACTTCTGGTTTTGAGAGAGATTCTTTCAACAAACTTTTGCGAAGCAATGATGAAAACACCTGAGTTCGATGTTCTCAGTGAAAGCACCAAAAATGTTAACGCAAAAATTGAATGCTAACACCTAGCGTGAGTAGAGATAAAGTGAAAGCACCACCCGTCAATACGGGAATTAGAAGTAAGTAGAAAAATCACTAAAAAACAGTAAAGAGACAACAGTTTTATAGTGGTTCGGCTTCGGGTTAAGCCTACGTCCACTTTAATTTTCTTTATTACTGATTCGATTACAACTTATACAACAATCTTCGATTACAACACCACTTAGATAAATAGCACGAACTTTGATGTAGGAAAATCCTTCAAATTCATGTTGAATGTATTTGATTTCTTCTTGAAGTTCGTTGAAGTGTCTTTCGAGTTTGAGGTGTCGGATGAGTCGAGAAATCAGCAGAGAATAGGCGTTCCAGGAATGAGCCAAAAGTCCTCTCTTTGGCGGTGTAGACATGGTATTTATAGGAAATTTCTGGACAAGGCATAGGTCGTGAGCGACCTAGGGTAAGTCGTAAGTCATGAACGACCTAGGGGTTTGTTGGCTGTGTTATAGGTCATAGGCGACCTAGGGGTTAGGTTGTAAGTCGTGAGCGACCTAAGGAGCGTAGGTTAACAGGCTTGCACTATGTCACTTGAACAAGTTGCTAGGTCATGGCGACCTAGGGAGAAGTGGCATAGGAAGTTGGCTCGGTGGGCTTAGGCCGCGAGCGACCCAAGGAAGAGGTAGTATGCATGCAACCTTACTCTGTCTTAACTTGTTAGGTCGCTAGGTCGTATTTGTTAGCTCGCTCATGCTTTAGGTCGCTAGATCGCTCTATCTTTAAGTTGCTAGGTTGCTCTATCTTTAAGTTGCTAGGTCGCTCTTTGCTGTGAGTCACTAGGTCGCTCTATCTTTAAGTTGCTAGGTCGCTCTGTCTTTAAGTTGCTAGGTCTCTCTTTGCTGTGAGTCACTAGGTCGCTCTATCTTTAGGTCGCTAAGTCATGGAAAAAAAGGGAGTTAACAATGTATTAAATGACATTTATAATTTGTCGACAAAATTTACACAAGCATTTGTTGTCCAAGTTTTGATTAGTGATATATATATATATATATAGACACACAAGTATACTTGCACATCCGACGGATATGCGCATAAAAAAAAATCAAAGTTGGAAATGAGTGTCAACACTTAATTGTATTGTTGCTGTTGCCATATCCTTGGAACCTTGCTTCAATGGTGAAGCATTCCAGTAAATATGTAAAAACTATTTCTATCAAGTTGGTAATTCCTATATGCAACATTTGTTTCATAGATGCGTATATAAGGTTTATCAGTAAATCAAAATACGGGTTAACAATTCGTGTTGAGTCACATACTTTATGAAGTTTTTTGATTTCTGACAAAGAAATAAAGGCGATCGACAAAACGAAGACATCATGGCTATAAAGAGGCACAAAAGAGCTACATATGGTACTCTAAATTATAGGTTGATTATTTGATATTGTAATAGTGATAAACTTGTTAAAATCTATCCTAAAATACTTATGCATCTCAAGGGAGTCAATATATACAACTGAATTGCAGTTGCACATTCAGTATGCAACTTTACAGGGACCGGTCGACCGGTCATAATCTAGGCGGTCGACCGTTCCAGTATATGTTGCACATTGAAACGTGCACACATGCACATAACGACTATATATTTTGAATTCCTGTCTACTGGTCATTTTTTGACCTGTCGACCGTTTTTAAACAGCAAGCAACTTTTCCAAAAGACACTTCCTTCTCCAAAGGTTGCATCTCTTACCTTTCATCAATGATCATATCTCTTAATGGCAACTGCTCATTAAAGAGTTACAACCATTCTTCTCTATATAAACTCATCTAAATCATTGATTCAAAAAAACATGATTGTATATGCTTTTTACTCTAATCTCTGATCTTACTTTCTACATACTCCTGCATTCTAAAAGCTCTCAATTATTTTAATTTCTTATTGAATCATTGAAATTATTTCATATCTTTTGATTCAATAAGTAATATACTTTCCTTAATCTTCACAAAACATCATTCACATACTTTGAGGATAAGATTATAGGAAGGGTGTACTACTAGTGACAAATCCGTGTTTTCAAGAGCACAAGTTGTCAACAACAATTGTATTTGTTCTTTTGTTGAAGTCCTCGGTGTTGTAAGAGGCAAGTGTTGAAGTCCTCAGTGTATTAGAGGCGTGAAATCCCGTTCGTCTGCTCAGGTATTGTAAACATGTTCCTCCGGGTGAAGCGAGGTAGTTAATAGTGAAAATCCAGATAGAAGTCTGGGACTGGACGTAGGACGGTGCTCCGAACTAGTATAAAAATCTCTGGTGTGATTTTTTTTTCTATTTTTATTTACTTTGCTACTATCATCTATTTTCCGCATTTATATTATAGTCCATATTACACGATCCGTGTGTACTATACTAGCACGTGCACTATCACACATTTTTTTCATTTGCTATCAGAGCAAGGCTATCACATAACCGTAACACAGTTATTTGATATATTCTTGTAATATGGCAAATAACACAAGTACTAGCACTCAGAACACCACGTACATGGAAGGTCAATCAACACAAAGACCTCCATTTTTCAATGGTCTTAACTATAGTTATTGGGCAACACGTATGTCATTCTTTATGCAATCAAATAGCTATGATGCTTGGAATGCCACTCAAAGAGAAATAGTGAATCCAACAACTGATTATTCAGAATGGACTGCGGCTGAGAAAACGGCAGCAGCCATAAATGCAAGAGCAATAAATATGTTGTTCTGTGCATTAGACCAAAATGAATATAACCGTGTTAGTATCTGCACTACTGCATATCAAATTTGGCAAACGCTAAAACCACTCATGAAGGTACTAACAAGGTTAAACAAGCCAAAATAGCCATGCTGAAAAGTCAATTTCAAAATTTCAAAATGAAACCAAATGAGACAATCAATGATATATATTCACGGTTTCAAACTATCCACCATGCACTTATTGGCTTAGGACAAAAATATTCTGATTTTGATGTTGTTTCAACAGTCCTACATTCTCTAACTAGTGAATGGAAAGGAAAAGTATTAGCAATTGAAGAAGCTAATGACCTTTCCGTCATGAAGCCAGATGAATTGATAGGAAATTTAATGTCCTATGAAGCAAATTTGCAGGCTAGAAAAGAGCAGAAAGAAGAAAAGAAAAATATAGCATTTCATGTTGAGAAAGATGAAAATGAATCAGATTCTGAAGACGAAGATTTGGCATTCATTGCGAAAGGATTCAAAAAATTCCTAAAATATCGAAAAGCCAGTCGTTACAATAAAAGGAAACCTGGATCAAATAAACCATCTTCATCTGCTATAGAATGTTTCAACTGCCACAAAAAGGGACACATGTAGAAGGATTGTCCAGAACAAAAGAAGAAGTCAGAAAATGACAAATTCAAATATAAAAAGGACAAATCAAAGAAACGAGCCTTCTCAGTAACATGGGATGATTCAGAGTCATCTTCATCAGAAAGTGAAAGTGATTCGGAGAATGAACAAGCTAATGTTTGTTTTATGGCAACAGAAGATGAGGTACAAATTCCTACATTTGATGAATTACTTGATATTAATGCTGAATTGATAGTCAAATATAAAGACATAAAACGTCAATTAAAAGTAGTCAAAGCAGATTTAAGTAGAGCAGAGTTTGAACGAGATATGTTAAAAGATGAGAAGAAAATATTAGAAGAGGAACTTGAAAAAATTCAAGAATCATCATCTAATGTTGACTCTCAACTATCTCTTTTGAGTCAAGAAATAGAAGCTCAAAAAGAGAAAAATAATGCTCTCACTACTGAAAATCATGAGCTTAAGGCAAAAGTCAAAATTCTAGACCTAGAAAAAGCTAGTTTACAAACAAAGTTTGATGACATTACTCAAAATGTTTCTAACTTTAACAAAGGTCGAGAAAATTTGACAAAAATCATTGAAAACTCACAATCTGCATCAAATAAACAAGGTCTGGGATATAAGAAACAAGAAATCAAGGGTAATAAAAGAAAGAAGAAAGTACAAAAGATTGAAATTAAGAAAAATCTTAGTTTATTATGTTCCAAACCAAAGCCAGTTGTGAAATTTCAAAAGAAAAATACAAAGACTATCAAAATATGGGTTCCTAAAACAAATAACAATTTGATTAGGAACAAATACATTCAGCAATTCATGAATACTGTGCATCTTAATAATAATTATATATATAAAGGGAATACCGGACCCATATGGGTTTGGACTCCTAAGACCTAACTCTTCGGACCCTATAAAAAGTGGGTACCATGGACTTAATTCTATTTTTTGCAGGTCCCACTTAAGAAAAGAGGAAAGTGGATATTGGACAGTGGTTGCTCGAAACACATGACGGGAGACAAGAGCTTATTAACAAATATTACATACTCAGATGGTGGCTCCGTCACTTTTGGAGACAATTCAAAAGGCTATATCATCGGCAAAGGCGATGTGAGCAATTGCGGTACATCTAACTTACCTCTTATTACAAATGTCATGCTAGTTAAAAATTTAAAACACAGTTTACTTAGTATTAGTCAGTTATGTGACAAAGGTTTTACAATCTCCTTTTCGAATAATAAGTGTAGTATCTTAGATAAAGACCACAATTTAGTTTTCGAAGGTTATAGAGACAGAAATATATATATTCTGAATATGAATATTAATCATAATTCAGATATGTGTCTTGTGGCTAGTGATAATGATCCATGGCTATGGCACAAACGTTTCTGTCATCTCAACTTCAGAACTATTAACAAGCTAGCCAAAAACAATCTAGTTAGAGGTCTACCCAAGATTAGTTATAAAAACGATAATTTTTGTGATGCCTGTCAGATAGGAAAATTGACTAGATCATCATTCAAGTCAAAAAGGGTCATATCAACATTATAACCACTTGAATTACTACATTTGGATTTATTCGGACCAACACAGGTTCAGTCAATAAACCATAATAGATATGTATTTGTAATAGTTGATGACTATTCTCGTTATACATGGACTATTTTTCTGAAAAACAAGAGTGACACTTTTGACCATTTCAAATCTTTCGTCAAAAGAATTCAAAAATCAAAAGGGCTAAAAGTTAAAAACATAAGAAGTGATCATGGTGGTGAATTTGAAAATAACAAATTTGAACATTTTTGTACAAAAAAAGGTATTAACCATAATTTTTCGTTTCCTAGAACTCCACAACAAAACGGAGTTGTAGAACGGAAAAATCGAACATTACAAGAATGTGCAAGAACGTTATTAAATGGATCCACTTTACCAAAACATTTCTGGGCAGAAGCCGTCGCTACTGCGTGTTATGTTTTGAATCATGTGTCCATTCGACCACTCACCAAAAACACGTCTTATGAATTATTTAACGAAAGGAAGCCAAATATATCTTACTTCAAAGTATTTGGTTCAAAATGTTTTATTTTAAATACAAAAGACCATCTCGGAAAGTTTGATCCAAAAGCTGATGAAGGTATATTTGTCGGTTATTCGGAAAGAAGCAAAGCGTATCGTATTTTCAATAAACGAACCAAAACTATTGAAGAATCTCTTCATGTTTCTTTCGATGAATTCTTTAAACCTTCTCAATCAAAACCAGATAATGACGAAACTATATTTACTGACACTCCTCTCATCACAAATTATGACTCTGACTCTGAAAATCTTATTGACAATATTTTCCAACAACAACCTGTTTGTGAGATACGTTCCCCTCCAAGATTATTGAGACACCATCCGGTTCAAAATGTAATTGGCGAGGTTAACTCACAAGTAAGAACTAGGAATCAATTACATCAAATGGGTCATGTTGCGTTTCTATCAAATATCGAACCTAAGAATCCAAAAGAAGCTGCTACAGATGATTACTGGATCACTGCCATGTAGGAAGAACTAAATCAGTTCGAGCGCAATGACGTTTGGGAACTTGTTCCAAGGCCAACTGATCAGTCAGTTATTGGCACTAAATGGGTTTATAATATCACCAAAAATAAAGCAAGGTTAGTAGCACAAGGGTATAATCAGGAAGAAGGTATCGATTATGAAGAAACTTTTGCACCAGTTGCTCGACTAGAAGCAATTAGAATCCTATTATCTTTTGCTTGTCACCATAACTTCAAACTTTATCAGATGGATGTCAAAAGTGCATTTCTAAATGGATTTATCAAAGAGAATGTATATGTCGAACAACCTCCTTTGTTCGTACATGAAAAATATCCTGACCATGTGTTCAAACTTAAGAAAGCTCTGTATGGTTTAAAACAAGCACCTCGTGCTTGGTATGAACGATTACGTAGCTATCTTATTAACTCAGGATTTCAAATAGGCAAAGTCGATCAAACCTTGTTTATTAAACATTCTCAAAAGGATATTCTAGTTATCCAGATATATGTAGACGACATCATCTTTGGTTCAACAAACGATAAACTCTGCAAGGAATTTGCAAATATTATGACCAAAGAATTCGAAATGTCTCATATGGGAGAACTATCATATTTTCTTGGACTTCAAATCAAACAACTTCCGAGTGGTATCTTTATCAATCAAGAAAAATATTGCAGAAATCTTATCAAACGCTTCGGATTAGAAAATACATCTGGTAAACCAACTCCAATAAGTACAACTACACATCTTGAAAAAGATGAAAATGGTAAGAGTGTTGACCAGAAATTATATCGAAGCATGATTGGTTCTCTTCTTTATCTTATAGCTAGTCGTCCAGATATAATGATGAGTGTTTGTCTATGTGCACGCTTTCAAGCAGATCCAAAAGAATCACATCTACGAGTAGTGAAACGTATAATTCGTTATCTTAATAATACCAAAGATTTCGGTCTTTTTTATCCAAAAGAATGTCCATTTGAATTAGTATCATATAGTGATGCTGATTTTGGCGGATCACGAACGGATAGAAAAAGTACAAGTGGTACGTGCCATTTTATTGGAAAATCACTTGTCTCTTGGTTTAGTAAGAAACAGAATTGTGTTTCACTATCAACATGTGAAGCCGAATATATATCAGCGGCTCTCGCTTGTACTCAAGTACTATACATGCAACAAACTCTTCAAGACTTTAATATTCATTTATCAAATTCAATTATATACTGTGATAACACAAGTGCTATAAATCTCTCTAAGAATCCGGTGAATCATTCTAGAACCAAACACATTGATATCCGTCATCATTTCCTTCGAGATAATATTGAAAAAGGAAATATATGTCTTGAATATGTCCAAACCGACTATCAATTAGCAGACATCTTTACTAAGCCTCTGCTCGAATCTAGCTTTGTTAGATTACGAAGGAAGCTTGGTTTAATCTCAAGAAATTATCTCAACTGATAAATACTAACAATCATCCTTTCTTCTACTAATCGTCTTTTTCTCTCCTATGTTATATCTTCAGTTTTTTTTTTAAAAAAAGGAGAGCTATTTTTAGGTTTAACATAAGCCTCTGCTTGTTTTCATGGTCAAAATTTTCTATTCACTCACATCCATAGGTTTATACATAAGAAACTTGTATATAAGCTTGTCAAATTTCTTATTTTATCCATCTTTTCTTATCTGATCATAAGATTCTATACAAAATTCTCTATGGCTCACATTTGTGATAAATGTGCTCAAGAATCACACATCTCCATTACAAGTTCTGAGTCAGAGGAGTATTATTCTCCTGAAACACCAAAAAAAAAAGTAAAGTATCATCATCAATGCTCTCGTACTCCTGGTAGTACACCAACCTCAAAACGAGTTAAGAAGACGCTGTTTTGTTCTCCTCGTACCAAAGCACAGATCGACGAGATTCATCACTATCAGAAACATCAAATAGATCTTCAGAGACAGCTCCATTATGGGCAAAGCCAACTTTATCACGAGCAACAACGGACAACTGCACATTTATCTGTTTTAGAAAAGGTGGCATCATTCTTCTGTAGTTCCAACAAGCATGACGTGCATGAACCAATGCCGTCTAGGCCATCAACATCTAAAAGTCCTAACTCTTGGGATCGGAATTATGAGATGAATGAAGGTGCTCATAAAAACTGGAGTCCATGGGCAAAACGTATTAAAGAAAACAAAGATAATTCTAATGACGAACCTTCCACTTCTCATTAGATCTATATATACTCATTGTATTCTATTTTTTCTTTTCATCACTCATGTAATAATACTTGTATTCTACAATAAGAGTGAAAATGTAGCACGATATATTCAAAAAATTGCAAAAAAAGGGTATTATTCGGCATACTGTCAAAACGGTCGACCGACCATAATCCATAGGTCGACCGGTTGACGAACTTTCAGTTTTTTTTGTATATATCTTGCGTCCTTTAATTCCTCTATCTTCCTCATTTTCTTACTTTCTGTACCTTTTCACCAAAACCCTAAAACCACTCCCCAAAATTTCAAAATTCCTATTCTCCAATTTCTCTAAAAATGGCTCCTCCGCAAAAGAAACCCAAGAAAGGATCATCCTCCGGAATTTCATCTCTTAATTTCTGCGTTAAGAAATGGCTTGAAAACCCAGTGGCTATCTCAAGATGGAATCAAATGACTAACTACAAATTTCATCCGGGTTCTTTCATCAAGTTTGATGATTTCACGTCTTATGGAATTCGTAGGTTAGCCAATAACTCCAACATTTCTCCATTGATAGATTTTTCAGAAAATAATGTGGAAATAAATCATTTGATGATAAAATTGTTCTATGCCAACATGAACCTCGACGAGTATCAACCGGATAATCCGAACGGATTCATTTGGTCTGTCGTCTGTGGCAAACAAATTTTTCTTACTCGTGATAGGATTGCCTCTATACTTGGTATACCAAATCGAGGCGATGAGTTTTCATCTACTTTCTGTGAAGTCTTCACTCGCAATAGCATCAGTCATCAGTTCATAGAGGATAACAGTGATGGCACAAAGTCTATTGGACTTCGACCCACCGCCAGACTACTACATCGCGTCTTGATGCATTCTCTGTTTCCTAGACTAGGAAATTACGATGCTGTATATAAAGAAAACTTCAAGGCTCTCTATGCTATTTATGGAGATATCCAAATTAATTGGGTTCGTATGCTTTTTGACGAAATTCTCAAGGTAAATAACTCTACGCGACCTCATTTTTTCTACAATGAATACATCATGCGTATTTTGTTAGCTTGTGGGGTAAAGCCTCCTGACTCTGCCACCTCGAAACCAAAATGTATTGATTCTATAACCATCAAACGCATGAAGCTTCCTCCTCCTTATCTTGAGATTATGCCTTTTGAACAATGGCAACAAAGAGGTCCAAGAAAACAAAAAGCTACATCCTCTCGACCTCGTTCCGATGAAGTTAAACTGTTAAAATCAAAATCATCCACAAAAGAATCACTTGAAACTATTGCGCGTAACCAATTCTTACTTGAATCACGTCTCAAGCGAATGGACACAAAAATTGATAAACGCTTCAATAAGGTCAAGTCATTCTTTGGTATGTTATGGGATGCTATATCATGTACCACATCCACCTCTGTTCAAGCACAAGACCCAGGAATACGTCCTGCTCCTCCTGTCTTCAACTGGACATCATCTGAGGAGTCTACTGGTATGAGTGGACATGGACATGGAGAATCATCTAGAGGGAACAATGATGAAGAAGAAGAAGAAGAAGAAGATGATGATGATGATGATGATGATGAAGAGGAAATAGGATCTGCCTCGTCTTAGATTCTATTGTCTATTATGGTTAAGTACTTTAAAAACATCAATCGACACTTGTACTAAAACGTGTCGTTATTTTTATTTTTCGTCTGACATTATGGTCTGTATTATACTCTGTTATGTTTTGGATGTGTTAAGTTTTATTTTGCTATGCATATTATGGTAATTACACTCCTATGTTATTCCATTATCTGTTCCTTTTTGTCGATGACAAAGGGGGAGAAAGGTGCTAACAATTATTTGCAGGAATATAAATATATATATAGAATACAAATAAAATCTCAAGGGGAGACTCAGATCTTCAGATATATTGTCATCAATCAAAAAGGGAGAGAATCTTGAGTCACAGACTTTATGAAGTTTTTTGATTTCTGACAAAGAAATAAAGGCGACCGACAAAACGAAGACATCATGGCTATAAAGAGGCACAAAAGAGCTACATATGGTACTCTAAATTATAGGTTGATTATTTGATATTGTAATAGTGATAAACTTGTTAAAATCTATCCTCAAATACTCATGCATCTCAAGGGAGTCAATATATACAACTGAATTGCAGTTGCACATTCAGTATGCAACTTTACAGGGACCGGTTGACCGGTCATAATGTAGGCGGTCGACCGTTCCAGTATATGTTGCACATTGAAACATGCACACATGCACATAATGACTATATATTTTGAATTCCTGTCTACTGGTCATTTTTTTACCTGTCGACCGTTTTTAAACAGCAAGCAACTTTTCCAAAAGACACTTCCTTCTCCAAAGGTTGCATCTCTTACCTTTCATCAATGATCATATCTCTTAATGGCAACTGCTCATTAAAGAGTTACAACCATTCTTCTCTATATAAACTCATCTAAATCATTGATTCAAAAAAACATGATTGTATATGCTTTTTACTCTAATCTCTGATCTTACTTTCTACATACTCCTGCATTCTAAAAGCTCTCAATTATTTTAATTGCTTATTGAATCATTGAAATTATTTCATATCTTTTGATTCAATAAGTAATATACTTTCCTTAATCTTCACAAAACATCATTCACATACTTTGAGGATAAGATTATAGGAAGAGTGTACTACTAGTGACAAATCCGTGTTTTCAAGAGCACAAGTTGTCAACAACAATTGTATTTGTTCTTTTGTTGAAGTCCTCGGTGTTGTAAGAGGCAAGTGTTGAAGTCCTCAGTGTATTAGAGGCGTGAAATCCCGTTCGTTTGCTCGGGTATTGTAAACCTGTTCCTCCGGGTGAAGCGAGGTAGTTAATAGTGAAAAACCAGATAGAAGTCTGGGACTGGACGTAGGACGGTGCTCCGAACCAGTATAAAAATCTCTGGTGTGATTTTTTTTTTTCTATTTTTATTTACTTTGCTACTATCATCTATTTTCCGCATTTATATTATAGTCCATATTACACGATCCGTGTATACTATACTAGCACGTGCACTATCACACATTTTTTTCAATTCGGTTTGCTTACTATCTTTAATTACAGCGCTAGTAAAGAAGTTTGTCAAATAGTTACAATTCTACACAAATTGATTCACAGAATATGCATACTAATTAACTCCCATCTACCCTATATAGAAAATAATAGTTTATACCGTTGAACATATGAATGGTAGATTCAATTTCAAGCAGCATGGTAATAAAAAAATAGATTATATTATTGTATATTTCATCTTACATATAGGTAATATTCCAATACTTCAGCAGTACTCGAAAGTTTTTCAATGTTTACATAGAATAATAGGACCAAAGAATTGATCTACGTATATTTCAATAAGCACAATGGTGATAAGAATGAGCTGATGCACTGTTCTTTCACAATAACTATATATGATACACAGAAAACCTTTTATTCTCATGCATCACAAAGCATCATTTCTTCCATGGATGAATAGAGAGGACAATGACAGCATCAATTAAGAGCAACATTTCTACATTGAACATGGTCAACTATACTTGTAACCTATACAACAAAATTTGATGGTTAAAAAGAAAAAAGAGTTTACACTAATCTCTGCATGATAGATGATAAAAATATATCCGGTTATTTGTTACCTAATTTTTGATGCTATCAAGCATCTCACCTAGAGCATCAATCAGCACAGCCATATCAAGAAAATATCATGGTAACATAAAATAGATAAAGGACGAAAAAAAAATCATCCATTATGAAATATAACAACTTTACCGATTAATATAGCAACATAATACTAAATAAATGGGCAAATTCAATGATCATGCCATACAAACGTATGGTAACAAATCACATCATGACTTTAATAAAACTAAAGAAAAAAAAATGTTGCATGTACAATAATTTAAGGGTAAGAATTTGTTTCCCAAATAGATAAACAGTAGACTATGCAGTCATCCTCATATATTGTTATAATGAGTGTTCAGAACTTCTTAGTCATTTCATCAAGCAGTTAGTCCGTAGAAATCAAACATTATTATTTCGTAACTTGAGCATGTACAACGATCCTGGTAAGTGATAGTGATGAAGAGCATACCTCAATTCGAGATCGTCGATCCTCATTTTTGAGTCGTCCTGCCTTGGATCGCTCTGTTGCCCTGAGTCGCTCATTACTAAGCCGCGCAGCTTTGAGTCATTCCTCCTTGAGTCACGGCCGACTCATCCCCTCCACCTTAAGTCGCGGCCGACTCATCCATGACTCGCCCTCCACCCTAAAATCGCCTCCTTCCCAAAGCCCTAAGTCGCGACACAGCCATGAGTCGCGAATGACTTACCCTCCCACCTACTCCATATGTCGCACGCGACCTATTCCCACTCCCCAGATCGCGACCTATTCCAATTCCTCTACCATAAGTCGTCACTGAGACACAAGATATGACTTTTGCCCTCAAATTGTATAAGTCGCGAACTATTGTTTTGAGTCGCAGAGGAATGTATTTCATTGAGTCGTACCGAGTTATCCATAAGTCGCGACCATTTTTATTTACTGAATCTCCATAAGTCGTTGCCGAGACAGAGCTTAAGTCGTTGCCGAGTTATTGATTAAGTCGTGTACTGATGGGAGATGCGTGATTTTATGTCGTTCCAGTACTTAAGCTGCTCCATCCTTAAGTCATTCACCTGTGTTGAAGCCTATGTTGTAACTCGTGTATTGTTTGTGTTGTGTTTGTGATGTAAGTCGTTTGTGTGTGAGTTGTAAATCTCTATAAATAGGGACATATAGTCATTGTAAAAGGTTGTTGACTTTTGAATAAAATTCCTTTTAATAGCTTTGTGCTTTCATTAAATTGGTAGTCGAGTGAAATCTCCTATCTCCAACTACGTCATTCGAGTGCGCTCGAATCAACGTTTGTTGAAGCCGATTCGCGGAATCAAGTGCGCTTGATCAACGTCGAAAAATCGTAGATCCTTCATCACGGTATCGTGCGCGATCAACGTGTTAAGGATAGCTAGAATCCGGTATCTCTTGGGATCAACGGATTTGGGCACTTTCAGTATTGTTCATTCCATCGATTGCATTTGTTTTCGAATATCCGCTGCGTCAGTTTGGTATCAGAGCTAGATTGCAAGGAGTTTGCATCATTTGGAGAATTGGGTTTCGAGAAATTGAAGTTTGGAAATTGAATTTGCCGTTGTTGAGGAATTTGGTGTTCAACGTGTTCATCGTGAAGTTGCAACAAGTTGAGAGTTTCGATTCATTTCACTTTGGATCAAAGTTCGGAAAGTGTTTGAAATTATTTTTGAAGTTCAATCATGCCTCCGAGACGAGCTCAACGTCATCGTAATATTAATGCCTTGTATGGAAGAGAAGAGGCCGATGAAATGGAGCAACGAATCAACGAGAGTTTCACTGAAAAGTTGAATGAAGGGATTGGTCGATTAGAGAGAATGATGCTTGAAATGAATCAAAATCGGAGAAGGGTTTCACCTGAATCGAGCCATGGGAGAAGTAGAGTTTCACCACAATCAGATCGGGAGAGAAGAGAAGATCATGATCGTAGAAGTGCTGACAATCGTGTTAGAAATGAAGATCGAAGGAGTGGTGGTGGTAGAGATGTTGGAGGACGTGAACGACAACGATATACATCAGATTTCGATGAGGAATTTGTTGGTGACAGGGGGAGTATGCATAGAGATCAGGGACAACGTCAGTATCGAGATGTAGATGATGATCGTCGATGGGAATCGGGAATGAAGATGGAGATTCCTGAATTTAAAGGTGGAATGGTTGCAGAAGAATTCTTGGACTGGTTGTCTAATGTTGAGGAGATCTTTGATTTCAAGGAGGTTCTGAAAGATCGTCGAGTGAAGTTGGTTGCTACTAGGTTGAGAGGGAGAGCTATGGCGTGATGGCAGCAAACCAAACTTACACGAGAACGGATGGGGAAGTCGAAGATTGTTGATTGGGAGAAAATGAAGAAATTGATGAAAGCTACATTTTTACCTTACAATTATCAGTCACTCATGTATCAGAGGTTGCAGAACTTGAGGAAAGGAACGAAGACTGTTAATGATTATGCTGACGAGTTTTATCAACTGATTGCTCGAAATGACATTATGGAGACAGAGGAACAGTTGACTGCTAGGTTTGTTGGAGGGTTGCGAATGCAGATCCAGGATATGGTTAATATGTTTGATCCGAGATCTGTGGCTGAAGCGCACCAGAAAGCGTTGTCTTGGGAGAAGCAAGGAAGACGAGGAGATGGTGTGTTTACAAATTCCAACAATCAAGTGAAGAGTGCCAGTGGGAATTCCAATGTTACTAAAGCTGTCAATAAACCAGTTGTGAATGAAGTGGCGAAGGCGAAGATTACTAACAGTTTTAAGTGTTATAACTGCCAAGAAGTGGGTCATAAGAGTAACGAATGTCCAAAGCCAAAGAAGAGAACGATGATTGCTGAAGTTGAAGGTGAGGATGTTGGTGAAGGTGATTCTAGTCCAGTGGAGGAGAATGAACAGGATATCGCGTCGGGAGATGAAGGGTGTAATCTAATGATGAGAAGGTCTTGTTTAACACCGAAACAAGAGGATGAGGCTAGTTGGTTGAGGAGCAACATTTTTCAATCTACATGCACTATTCTGGGAAAAGTTTGTAAGTTTGTGATTGATGCAGGAAGTTGTGACAATATTATCTCTACTGAGCTGTGAGAAAGTTGAAGTTGAAAACGGAGAAACATCCTAATCCTTACAAGTTAGCGTGGTTAAGTAAAGGAGGAGAGGTGAAGGTGGATAGGCGAGTTCGAGTTCCATTTTCTATTGGAATGAAATATAAAGACGAGATTTAGTGTGATGTGGTTGAGATGGATGTTTGTCATTTGCTTTTGGGAAGACCGTGGCAGTATGATCGAGCAGTGCAGCATGACGGTCGAACCAATAGTTATAGTTTTATGTTTGAAGGCGTTAAGATTATTTTAGTTCCAAAGAAGAGATAGCAAGGAGAGAGTAAATCTAAGTAGATTGAAGAGCTAAAAACTTTGCTATCATTGAAAGAGTTTGTTAAGAAAGTTGAAGAGGAGCCTGAAGTATTCCTGTTAATTGGACGAGATTGTAGTGAAGAGGTTGAAATCCCAGAAGAAGCGAAGCCAGTTTTGAAAGAATTTGAGGATGTATTTCCAGAAGAGTTTCCCAAGGAGTTACCGCCACTGCGAGACATTCAACATCAAATCGATCTTGTTCCGGGAGCAGTATTACCACATAGACCACAATATCGAATGAGTCCGAAGGAACATGAAGAGTTGAGGAGGTAGGTGGAAGAGTTACTTGAGCAGGGACGTGTGCAGGAAAGTTTGAGTCCATGTGCTGTGCCAGCTTTGTTGGTACCGAAGAAGGACGGGACGTGGAGGATGTGCACTAACAGTCGAGCATTGAATAAGATTACCGTGAGATATAGATTTCCAATGCCGAGGTTGGATGACTTGCTAGATCAGTTGAGTGGGGCAACTATCTTTTCAAAGATTGATTTGAAAAGCGGATATCATCAAATTCGGATTAGACCTGGAGACGAATGGAAGACAGCCTTCAAGACCAGAGAGGGGTTATACGAATGGTTGGTTATGCCATTTGGTTTATCAAATGCACCTAGTACATTCATGCGGGTGATGAATCAAATCTTTAGACCATTCATTGGGAAGTTCGTGGTGGTTTATTTCGATGATATTCTGATATATAGCAGGAGTATGGAGGAGTTGAGGGAAGTGCTGATTATTCTTCGTGAGGAACAATTTTATGCTGCTATGAAGAAATGCGTGTTCATGACGCATAGTGATTTATTTCTGGGATATGTTGTGTCAGGAGAAGGTATACAGATGGACCAGAATAAAGTTGAAGCAGTCAGAAATTGGCCACAGCCAAAGACAATTACGGAAGTGAGAAGTTTTCATGGGCTAGCGTCATTCTACCGAAGATTCATTCCACACTTCAGTAGCGTGATGGCTCCACTTACTGATTGCATGAAAGGGAAACAATTTGTATGGTCAGAGGAAGCGGGGGTTGCTTTTGAGAAGATCAAGGAACTATTGACGACAGCACCAATTCTTGTTTTACCAGATTTTCAGTTGTTGTTTGAATTGCATACTGATGCGTCGAAGGTGGGAATTGGTGGAGTCTTGAGTCAGAGTGGGAAACCCGTTGCTTATTTCAGTGAGAAGTTATCAGGAGCAAAGATGAGGTATAGCACGTACGATGTGGAGTTTTACGCAATTGTTCAGGCTGTTAAGCATTGGAGACACTATCTGTTTCAGAAAGAATTTGTTCTGTACACTGATCATGAGGCGTTGAAGCATATGCAAGGGCAGGACAAGATTTCAGCAAGGCATGCATCGTGGATTGCCTATTTACAGCAATTTACTTTTGTTGTCAAACACAAGTCTGGGGTGACGAATCAGGTAGCTGATGATTTGAGTAGGAGGAGTCATTTATTAACGACAATGAAAGTTGAAGTGACAGGGTTTGAATTATTGCCAGAGCTGATTGAAGAAGATCCTTACTTTGTGAAATTTGTTGAGAAAGTCAAGGAAGGAAGTACTAATGAATTTGTGTTGGTTGATGGTTTTCTGTTTAAAGGAAATCGTTTATGTATTCCAGAGAGCAGTTTGAGATTGAAGATTATCAAGGAGTTACACGAGGAAGGACATGTGGGCCGTGATCGTACTTTGCATTTGATTGCTCAATCTTACTTTTGGCCGTCAATGAGGAAAGAGGTTGAACGGTTTGTGGAGAGATGTCATATTTGCCAGGTTTCTAAGGGAACAGCGACCAATGCGGGATTATATATGACGTTACCTGTACCGACTAAGCCTTGGGTTGATTTGAGTATGGATTTTGTTTTGGAGTTGCCAAGGACTCAAAGGGGAAACGATTCCATTTTTGTGGTGGTTGACCGGTTTTCAAAAATGGCACATTTTATTGCTTGTAAGAAGACGGTGGATGCTGTTCATGTGGCTCAGTTATTTTTCAAGGAGATCTATCGACTTCATGGATTGCCAGAGTCTATTGTGTCAGATAGAGATACTCGTTTTCTGAGTCATTTTTGGTTGAGTTTGTGGAAGATGGTGGGAACGAAGCTGAAATTTAGTAGTGCTTATCATCCACAAACAGTTGGACAAACAGAGGTGGTGAATAGATCGTTGGGAAACTTGTTACGATGTCTTGTGAAAGACAATTTGAAAAGTTGGGATGTGAAGTTGTGTCAAGCTGAATTTGCTCACAATCATGCAAATAACCGAAGTACAGGTTTCCGTCCATTTCAGATTGTATATTCAAGCTTACCAAAGGGGCCGCTGGATTTAACAATAGTACCACAACCGAAGGGGACAGTTAAGCGAGCTGCTGATTTTGTTGATGGGTTGACAGAATGCCATAGAATTGTTCAGGAACGATTGGAGAAAACAAATGAGAGGTATAAACAAATGGCGGATAAGAAACGAAGAAGTGTTGTCTTCAAGGAGGGTGATTTTGTTTACGCAGTTTTGACAAAAGATCGTTTTCCAGTTGGAACTTACAACAAGTTGAAAGCTCGAAAATTTGGTCCAGTAGAAGTTTTGAAAAAAATTAATGATAATGCATATCGATTAAAATTACCGGATCATATTCACACGGCAGACGTTTTCAACGTTAAACATTTGATTCCGTATTATGAGGAAGAACTTATCCAAGATGACGAGAATGTGAATTCGAGGACGAATTCCTTCCAACAAGGGGAGGATGATGAAGAGCATACCTCAATTCGAGATCGTCGATCCTCATTTTCGAGTCGTCCTGCCTTGGATCGCTCTGTTGCCCTGAGTCGCTCATTACTAAGCCACGCAGCTTTGAGTCGTTCCTCCTTGAGTCGCGGCCGACTCATCCCCTCCACCTTAAGTCGCGGCCGACTCATCCATGACTCGCCCTCCACCCTAAAATCGTCTCCTTCCCAAAGCCCTAAGTCGCGACATAGCCATGAGTCACGAACGACTTACCCTCCCACCTACCCCATATGTCGCGCGCAACCTATTCCCACTCCCCAGATCGTGACCTATTCCAATTCCTCTACCATAAGTCGTCACCGAGACACGAGATATGACTTTTTCCCTCAAATTCTATAAGTCGCGAACTATTGCTTTGAGTCGCAGAGGAATGTATTTCATTGAGTCGTACCGAGTTATCCATAAGTCGCGACCATTTTTATTTACTGAATCTCCATAAGTCGTTGTCGAGACAGAGCTTAAGTCGTTGCCGAGTTATTGATTAAGTCGTGTACTGATGGGAGATGCGTGATTTTATGTCGTTCCAGTACTTAAGCTGCTCCACCCTTAAGTCATTCACCTGTGTTGAAGCCTATGTTGTAACTCGTGTATTGTTTGTGTTGTGTTTGTGATGTAAGTCGTTTGTGTGTGAGTTGTAAATCTCTATAAATAGGGACATATGTTCATTGTAAAAGGTTGTTGACTTTTGAATAAAATTCCTTTTGATAGCTTTGTGCTTTCATTAAATTGGTAGTCGAGTGAAATCTCCTATCTCCACCTACGTCATTCGAGTGCGCTCGAATCAACGTTTGTTGAAGCCGATTCGCGGAATCAAGTGCGCTTGATCAACGTCGAAGAATCGTAGATCCTTCATCACGGTATCGTGCGCGATCAATGTGTTAAGGATAGCTAGAATCCGGTATCTCTTGGGATCAACGGATTTGGGTACTTTCAGTATTGTTCATTCCATCGATTGCAATTGTTTTCGAATATCCGCTGCGTCAGATAGTCAATAGAAAAAGTAAAAAAATTGAAAATGCACAAAAGAACTTACAATATTCAAAGCTTTTCAAATCTCAAATGTCCATATGAACTAATCAATGTCTACAGCTTCTTTTCCAAAGCGGTTGTTGGATCCTTATCTAACATACGAATTCTTTTTTTCCTACAGAATGCAAAAAGTTAAAGTTACTAAATGAAATAAGGAAACAAAGAATTAATGCCATTAATTTGAGAAGCTTTCAGTTTTTCAACGTACTGAAAAGAAGAAAAACGACTTGAATATTGATTGATGCAACCTCCGATTGAATATAGGAAGGGCATCGTCATAACCGTGGATAAACGTTCATTCAGCAAGAGGTGGTGGCTCGTGGGCTTGGGGTGCTTGTGAATGGCGAAATTGATGGCTTGAGATTGGTGGTGCAGGGAGAGAGTAGAATAGGGCATTGTCTTCAAGTGGGATACATTGCATGGGTGATAGATATCTATAGCAACATCGGTGATGATATCCACACCATGAAAGCTCTGCAATTCTCTTTGCAAGCTTTTTAGAATCATAAAGTGAGTCGGTCTGCGCAAGCTTCATTTTCATCTGAGCGATTCTTGGTTGAATGTCATCGATGGTTGCAACATCTGCGATTAAGGTGGTTGAACTTTGAGAGATAGTGACTTAATACAGCTCAACTCATCCTAACACTGTCCCATGCCGTAAAGCATTGAATACCTTCAGTTAAAGATTCAGCCTTTATGCCTTCAACTTACCCCATTTTCAGATCCATTCTTAATTTAGAGAAGCTTATTTCTGAGATGTAGCATTACATAATGGATGTTTGAAAAGAAGATGGATTTCATGCTTAGAAGAGTGGGAGAAGCGGTTGACTGTAGTGGTGATCAGAACATGTGCAAGAGAAATGACACATATGTCCCCTTCCTCTTTTGTTTGTTTAATTCTTTTGTAAGTATATGTAAGGGTCGATTGGGAGGTTCAATAAAGGTTTACCATTTTGAAGTATTTGCATTATTAGATGAGATATAATGAAAACCTATTAGCTGTTTTAAATAATTTGAATCCAAAATTAACATTAACGGGAACGATTTCAATTAAAGAAAGATTTGACAACAAAAGGTTACATTATTGAACAAAATCATCTTACAAATTTGAATTAAACTAAGCATGTATATTTCCATATACATGATTATTACAATTTAATAAATTAGATCTACACAACATATATTTGCAAACATTGTAGCATGTGATATATATACATATACGTTTATACAAATAAGTTTTATTTTAAAGTTAACAGATTTCATCAAACTTCTAATTTAGGGAGGAAAAATACTTTATATTTACATGAGACACTAAATGTAGAAACTACAAAGAATTATAATTTTCACTAAAGTCCATTCATTAATCTTAAGGTAAGTTTTTTTTTGGTTTTTTAAACAAGGATTGAAAAATTACACATTAGAATTTGCCATATGAAATTAGAGACCAATTTCAAAGAATAGCAGATAACTTAATATATACAATTTGCTATCATCTGAGTATGTAAATGTTATATCATTATATATAAAAATCTCATTCAAAGTCAGTTTTCAATTTCATAAGTTTTCAAAATAAAATAAAAGTAATTTGGACAAAGTAGGCATGTTTAAATTTTGTTATAAGAATTTACCGATTAAAACAATAAGAGGATAATGATAAGTTATCAAAGGTAAAATGGGATTCAAAACACATCAATTTATCAAGAATAGATATTAAAGGGAGATGATGAACAAACATCGATTTAAATCAAAAAATAAAATAAACATGATTCAATAAAAATAGACATAAGATAAATTGAATTTACATGTGGCAAGATGAATAATAAAAACATGAGGTGAATCATAGGAAATCAAAGTAAAACAATCAAACAAATACATAAATGAATTTAAATAGGAAAATTACCTTTTGATGTAGCCAATAAATCACACCTTCAACAATGAATCAAAGCTCATAGATTCAGAAATCAACCTCCAGATTTTGCAAGGATCTAGAAGGATGAACCTATTTTAGTGAATAAATTTCATTTGTATTTGATTTTTGGAATTTTGAGGACATGGAAGCTCTCATATTTTCAGCCAATAGAAAGGAATAGGAAAACTAGAAAAGTTTCAAAAAGGACTGAATGAACAGCAAAAGCTTATGAAATGAATAAATAAGAAAGGTGATTAATTCAAAATTAAAAAGAGACTTTTATTCTTATATTATTTTCCATTTATTAATTCTTTTGAAAACTTATCATCTCTCTCTTATGTGGCTGACCAAACATAGAGAAATTATGGGTCTAAAGTGATCCAAAACCCACTTAGCATTTATTTCATTTAAATCCAGTTTAAAGAATCTATCGATATCATATATCGATACAAGAGTTTATAACTTTTACTTACGCACTTTATTAAATATAAATGGTATATAAAAAAATAAAAAAAATTCAATAATCAATATTTCAAAAATATTGATTAGTTTAGTTAATTTAAAAAGATTATAATTTAGTTAAATCGTATGGTTTATTCAAAGTATTCATCATTGTAGTTGTGTAACTCAAAGATGTAAACTCAATCAGCGACTAATATTGAATTTGAATATTAATGTTCATACTTCACATTGGCTAGTTGTGTGACATTTTGGCTAAATCTACCTCCTATAATTCTTTTCGGTAAAATCCAATTTTATTTATTTAAAAGTTATCTGGTAGTGATGATCATTTACATCAATTCTCTTTATACTTATTTTGGACTTATAAATTTAGTAATGGTAATAATTCTACTATTGTCCATATCCAACTTTGTAGTTCAATCACAAAGTCATTGGTTCAATAATAATAATAATTATTAACCAAACTACTCTGGCCAGACTTTGACTTTAGTTGATGTCAGTTGACCTTGATGCTAGCCTCATATAACCGAGGAGACGAATCCTCTCTTGAATAGTGCTTCACTTCCAATGCTTCCACTCGACCTAACTATAATCGTTCGATGGACGTCATGCTATGATTTAACTATAATCAAAGTGGAGTTTCCACATTGAATATCAATGGTATTCTCAAGTCAAGGGAACTGTGGAATTTTGTCTCATCGATATTTTTGGTTTGATCTTAGTTATATTAATCAACATAAAACTATCTAGTAAGTGATTTCGTAGTTATCATTAACTATCGTATGCAACCCTTGATGCCTCCAGCAGTCATGAGTAATACACTATCCAACATTTGGAGAATGTTACGTACCATTGTCTCAATAGATGTATTGATATCCAGTTTCGATACATCTTGACTAGGAATATTTAAAAAACATATTTATTTTCGTACTGAAAAATTATTCACGGTTACAACACTTTGTAACTATTATAAAAACGTACAATTTATGGTTTTTCCATAAAATATACTTTTAATTAAATTAATTAATATAACTCATTATATCAAGTGCATACTAGAAAGAGAACACCTTTTCTTTCGTGCAAGATTGGTTATCGAATTAGATATATGTAACATATTGCATAATTTCCCTCAAGGCATATCCCTAACTCTATCAATATCTCACTTGCACTTAGGGTCAATAATGAAATCCCTATCCCATTCCTTTAATCAGTTTGATGAGAACCGATCAAGTTAGACCTTTTGTGAATGGATCTACTACGTTGGTTTAATTATATACTTTGTCAATCAACTCTCTCCGATGCTGATAAACTACTTTTATCATGCGGAACTATTCAGAGTATGTTTCCCAAATTTTAGTGAGCTCTTATTATTACATTGTTATCATAAAACAATGATTTGCATCTTAATATTTAGAATCATCCCTAGATCGTTTATACATTTGTACATTTATATATACACTACGCTTTTATTGTGGCGCTATTCAAGACGACGTAGGTAACCTTTTCATTTAATCGGCTACAACGTTTTATTTGGAACATTTCCAACTTAAAGCTTCTTAACTTGATTTTATTATTGACATATTATACTCAATATCACCTATGAAATTTGAGTTCAGACACTCCTTTATAAGGAGTTCATTATTTCTATAAACAATTCTCTAGTATTTCATAAATACACGAGAGCAACTGTAACAATCATTTAGTGATATCAATTTGCATTTGATATTTGCTTCATGTATCAAATACATAAACAAATCATGATATTGTAAACAATATAATGTGTGTTCTAATTCCTATTTCCAGTGCATAAGGAATCCATTTCGCACGTTCCTTGTTAAACACTTTAATAAGGTGTTTTTGTATATTGTGTGGGTCATTTTCAATGTCCTTTATACTATCTATGAAAGTCATCATTTGCAAATCCAACGTCAAGTATTAGAACAACTAAAACTGATTTTAACATAAGTATGTGGTTAATAATCAACAATGTGTTGTTTATTTGTGGTTTAGAAATACCTACGTATCTTTAACTTTCTTTCTTATGAACACATGATTCCTATGCATTTTGACTAACAATCAAATTATTTTATATTTCTATCAAAACACTTGTTCGATTTTGATGCATCTCGAACGACACTTTCGTATCTTTTCTTGGATCATATCCAAAAAACCACAAACTTAATATCGCTTCCACTAACTTTGAGACACATTAATGTTATGTGCAAATAGTAAATTCTAAATCATTATTTAGAATTTTCTATTTCAACACATGTGTATCAAAACAGTCATAAGAGATAATTTTGTGAGTAAATCCGAATTAACTTGAGCATGTTGAGCAATGAATCTATTATGCTAATTTTAACAATCAAAATTTATGAAATTATTCTTACCAACGTTGCTCAATTACTTCCAACTGCATTAGTCTTGCTCTAAAAGATACAATCATTGCTAATGGATCACATCCCTTCAGATACAACTATCAAAACCATATATTGATACGGTACTTGGAATCCATTTCAAATTTTCACATCATACGATATCGTAGAGTAATTACTCTTAATGGCTTAAGTGAATAATGATGATTATTTATTCTCGACATAGGTAAGAAATTCATAGTTTCTTTTAAATGCGTAAGCATGCTTACTAGACATTTTAATGTAACGTATTCGTTTAGGTTAGGTCAATTTCATTTCATCCCACATAATCTGTTTTTATTTTTGGATCGTTTCCAAATCCATTTTAATACCAATATTCTCAAAGAAATTCCTTTACTACGAAGTCAGTATTTCATGATACAACAATTGTTTCTCGATGCAAAAAATAGGTATGCATAAACACTTTATGAATTACCATATATATAAAAACAATTGGTTTTTAGTTTACTATACTTTCATTCAAAGCATAAATTGTTCATCTAATGACATTCTTTCCCAAATTCCTTTTGGGGCTATTCATACAAGATCCCTACCGAACAATAATTATGTGTAGTCTTTCAACTCGCATAACCTGCCAACTCCTTTGCCTAGGATATGTTGGGGTTTACCAAACAATTATTATGTGTAGTCTTTCAACACGCATAACCTGCCAACTCCTTGGCCTAGGATATGTTGGGTTTTTTTTATAAAACCTTATCTCGTATGATTTAGTAAGCCATTCTTTAGGTGAAATTAATTTGGAACTTGTGTACTACTCTTAAGTGCACAATGTTAGAACCTCCAACTTATGTTTCAATGATAACAACTACATAATCATATATATATATGTATGTATTGACTTTTTAAAAATTACAAGTATATACTACAAGCAGACACCATGATCGAAGATATTATCGAAGATATTAAGACTCAAAGAGAGACGAAGATTCATTGACCACACTAAGGTTATTTTATTGTAAAAGAGTCCTAGATAAAATATTGTTAAGGTCTCCTTGAGTATATATGCATACATAATTTTATTTACATAAAAAACAAGTAGAAAACTGCATTTTCACCTTACAGACATTTGAGGTATACTCATAGACGTCTGTGACAAGTTTCGGGTTAAAAATTAAAACTAGTCACAAACATCTGTCATTATACCGCAGACGTATGTCATGGCAAAAACTATCATATTTAAAAAGACACTTGTTTTTGAAACTAAAGGTTATCATCTTTCATGAACAGTTGCTGCCATTAAAACAACACGATTTCTTCGAAGAGTAACTCTTCATCTGTACCTCTCTAACTTTATAAATAACATCTTGATTGAGAAGTAAAAGAACTACTTAACTTGATTTGATCTATTCTTTACTGATTTCAAAAGCACTCTCTTGCATATACACTGATTACATACTCTCAATCCACTACAACCTTTTGGTTAAATCACTTTGAAACACCCCCACACCCCTTAATATGCCCAAAAAGGCACATTAAAAGGCATGGTGTGTTGTAGGTACAACTGAAACTAACAGAGACTAAGATTCACAAGACAAATATAACTAAAAACAACAGAAACTTGAAGTAATAGCTTAATTAAAACAAAGATTCATAATTGCTTCATAAATAAGTCAAATACTAAATACCACATACAAGTCAAAAAATCTAGTATATCTCATGAAACAAAAAATCATAGTCACAAAATCAGAGTACATAATATCCCACAAAATAAACCGGTACATAGAAAGAACAAAAGCTGAAATAAAAACACACACAAAAGAAATCTCCTCTAAGAAAACTCCAAGCTGCAGCAGTCTACTGACTTCTTCCTTGATTGCTTAAAGGGGGAAACGGGAAAATAGAGGAGTGGGTCAGACTAAAATTCTGGTGAATGATAGTAATTACTAAAGTCTTTAAGCAAGATAAAGTAGTAGACTCTACAATAGTTCTAGCACAAATAAGGATAATAAAGGAAATAGGAAAGAGATAAATTGGAAACAAGCATAATTAAATATTGCCCAATTGATAAGATATGTTAATTTTGATTGTTTGCACTTGTCCTTGATTTCTTCCTTAATTAGGCTGAATTTCTAATCCTGTAATTAGGATGTGATCCTAATTCTATCCTTTTTGTTTGGCCTGCTACTTAATAGACCTTACTGTGGACCATTCGCTATATAACTCCCCACACAGTAGCCAATGGTATCTAGGAAAGATGCACAGAACAACTACTGTGGATCCGGACGACATATATAGCTCCCTACACAAAAGCAATGATGTCTATGAAAGACACTCATACTAACGCTTGGAACTCATAGCTATTACTAAGCACCCGAATGGAAGTTGCACGCGTAACTGCCACCATGCCCATGCTACATTTTTCTCCATCTATTGTCTTCTTATTACCTCAACATCCAGCATAAGCGTGACCTCCATCCCACTTCAGGCTAATGTGACATCACCATGTGCCCATAAAATCTATAGGGAAAATGCTGTTGGTACTATCCCTTCATCCAAACAATATCTAGTTGCGCCCCTTATCCAAATCCCCCATGATTTGGACTTCTATTTGACCAATTGCTATCATTCTTAGCATGAGCGTGCCCAAGGCTCACCTTTTTGTCTAATAGGGAAACCTATTTGGTGCAGGTCCTACTTTTATCTTCGCTTATTAACTTAGATATATTATTTTAAACAAGCCTTTACAATTTATCCCTACCATCTTTGCTTATTAATTTATCCTAAGTCTTAAAATAAGCTTCATTCTGTTCTGTTTCTTATTATAACCAATGTTGTAATCATGCTTATTAATTAACCCAAGGTCTAAATGTGAAAATAAGCTTCTTTCATCTTTTACTCTATTTAGTTACAATTCTAAGTTATAACTATGTCAATTATCTTTAATTAGTCCAACTCTAAGTATAATTAGGTGTGATTTTAGTCCAATTCCATTATTTTTTACGGTCTTTATAATTTACATCTTATTTTCTTCATTCAATATTCTTACTTATATAATCCATTTTCGCATTTAATTTATTCTAATCCATACGCGAAGAAAAGGGGATGAAGAGGATAGACTCTTGCACAAAATCCAAAACGTCAAAAAAGATGTAAATAACAGTAAATAAACTTAAATACTGTAAAATATAAATAATAAAAAACTAGCTTAACAGAAATAAACCAAAATTACTAAAAAGAAAAGCTGAAAGAAAATAGACTGAAAATAATTCTAAAAAACTATAAATAACTACTAAAAAGGCTGTTCCAAAAATTATAGTAAAACTACAACTATTAAAAACCCTATTATTTTAAATCACTTTAAGAAATCTTAAAATAATGACAATCACTCACCTCTAGTCCTAAGCTTTTCCTTTGATCTTCCAAGATCCACTTGGAGTTGTAAAATAATTTAATTTATAACGATTTTCTCCTTTGGAAAAATTATTTCGTTTAGGGTCCTTCCTAGAAAGGTGATCCCAATTGGAGAAAACCTAAAATGAGAAAAAGTGTTAGGTCAAGGGGTCTATTTATAGTTGTGGAAGTGGATCTCAAACTATAACGACCCGCAAATCTGTACCTCTTGAGTCATCACTATTCTACCTAAATCAACTCAAGTTGTACAGAAATACGAACCATTTGGGTTAAAGAAGATAGGTAGAAGAAGAAACTAGAAATCAACAACAGAATCTAACCATCGCAGCGGAATAAAATATAATAGATAATAAATACTCTTTTCTCAAAACTTAAATATCTCTGTTTATATATTACATCATCAGAGTACATCAAACACAGCTCAACATCCATATCATACAAATGAATACACAACAACTCAACACAGCGGAAATATATATATATATATACAAGTACGGGAGTACGTATCGTCATCATGCTCGTCTCCTGAGCTCCACAGCATCATATCCTGTATCATATAATACTCGGTCTGACCCGAGCATTACAGTTAAATAACACCCGAGTCAGTCTGGAATACCAGCGTGAGAAAATCACACCCAATTGATTATTAAAGTTTCAAAAATCCTTTGGAAACAAAAGCATCTCGTAAGACCACGCCATAAATAAACATGTCGGGTTTTTACCTTATGATAGCTAAAACAATTTTTATAGAAATCCTATGAAATTATAATAGGGTCTATATACAAATACTTATAAAATAGCTGAAATTGCTACATTATTAAATTCTAGCTACTAGCCACAGAGTGGGTAATACAAACAAAACTCGTACAAGGCTCGTAGGGAGAATGGATTTCCAACCAATGACTAGGCACTGGGGTACCACCTGTCACAGTACGGGGCCTAGATCACCGTACCGAGGAGTACGCCCGCTCCCCTGCAACATAAGGCCGGGACCACCCCTTACTGGATAATCCCGAGTGAGATCACCCCGCGGTTGGGATCACCAACCGCCCACTAAGCCGAAATATAAAGGGACATCTAGACTGGAATGACTTCACCCTGCTTGGGTGCTACCCACCTAGCCTTGCTGCATATCCCTTGATTTTCAGTCATTCCCATTTGATGAGGCTTGAGGCTAAGCGTTACCCTTATAGAACATATCCCTTAGAATGCCCATCGTCCACCTGACGATGTTTCGCAAGCATTCATCATACAAGTCCGTCCCGAGTTCGAACGGAACCGAAGGCACTATTCCTACTACATCCATTTGGAAATATCCTCAGGATTAGTAGCGACTAGCCCTTGCACTTCACTGCTCCATCTTCGAATCCAAAATCGTTTACACGAAACATACAAACCGGATCGAAGTGGTTTTCGAGAAATAAATCTCGATCCCGGTCTCTTCGAAACGATCAACGCATTTGTCCAATATTGATAGTCGGTGATTTAACTATCAATTAATATTCACAAACATCCATCCAACAATAAATAATTTCCCAATTTATTTATTAACCTCAAAATATCTTCACAAGATATATTTCTATTTTCAATCCTTTGAAAACAGTTTCAAAACCATCTTTCTTTTTAGAATAAACTTTCCCAAATATTTTCTATCACCTCTGAAATCACCAAGCACAAACTAGATTTTAAAAATATTTTAAAACACTTTACTTAAGAATATACTTTATAACATTTAAGTTAAAACTACTTCAATGATTTGTTAAAAATACATACTATATGAATATTTGAAAATAAGGTTACTAAATAAAATATAAGCTAGATTTTTACTTTTAAAAATAAAATACTAAGTCACTCTTTAAATAATGGTTGCTATAATAGATTAAAATAATTATTGCTATAATAGATTAAAAGGAAATACTTACTTTAGAATTTAAATATTTAGAAATAGTAAATTTTTTCAAAACATACTTCTTAAAACAACTTTAAACTTTTTAATTTATATTTAAAAAGTTACTTTGAAAACGTACTTGGTTATTCAGAGAGAAATTTCCAATCTCAATCACTTAAATCAATTTTCCAAATTGATTCCCAATTTATTCCATTTGAAATTAGTTTCTTTACTTATCAGTTCATTTCAAAATTCATTAATTATGGACTTTATTATTATTTTCAGATTGATTTTTAACTCCTTTAGCTGAAATATACAAATTTCAGGTTATTCCCAATTTCTTCTTTATTCTTCTTAAATAATTTAAAATCCTAAATTTAAAATAAATGTTTTGTTCTTATAAACAATACATTGAAGTTTAAGTTTCATTAACTTTCTGTTCATTTAAATTTTCCTTCCCATACTCAGGATTTATTTATTAAAATTTTAAAGTCACTTTATTTCCTTTCCAGTTCATTCATAAATTTATTCAACTTTTCTATAATTATTTTACTTACAATTTCACTTCTTTTATTTTCATTCCCAAACTCAAATTTTATATATTTGGTAATCCATTATTGCCCGATTATAACAATCAAGCCATATCATTCAATGTTTCCACAAAATTCATTACAGGATATCAAATATTCAGAACAAAGAATATTAAATGATTAAATAAAGTTGAGGGGTCCTGTTGGATCCCTCCAACCTGTTTTCCCTGCATCCACAGACATTAGCATCACATAATATACCAATTTCAAATTATACTGTACTATATCACATCAATCAATTCCCCATACAATCAATTATTTAAATTTAATCATTTTAAATTTAAATTTAAACTGAGTGAGATTAACTCGCCTTGCATTAGTTTGCAGTCCACATCAATTCTGTCTTGGTTTTCCCGGTTTACAACCTTGTATAACATTAAGTGTTTTACTAATATTTGAATTAATTCAGTAATCACTTTCCTAAGTAAATATTTTAATTAAAAATTATTTAATTTAAAATAAAAAAATTCTTAAGTAAATTTAATTAACCGAAATTTTATTGAAACTTATTTGTTTCTTTTAATAAATAAATTATTATTACTTGAACAATTTGAATAATTAATCTTCACTTGACAGATTAAATTTAAATTTATATTCTGACAAAATTTCCATTTTAAAAATTTACATCCAACTACTATTTTAAAATTTAAACTAGTAATTAATTTTAATTGATAAATTTTCCTTTTTAAAATACCTATACCCTTAAAAATAGATTTCAAAATTCTAATTTTTCTTGTTTACCTAAAATTAAATAGGCATGTGAAACTATATATTTATACATTATATTTTTTTTTCTCTACGGATATATTTACATAAAAGTAAATAAATTATAAAAATAATAGAAAATAAAATACCTCACAGTTACCATCGAGCCCCCTCTCGACAGACCTAATTCGTGATCGCATCACTCAAACCCATCGTGTCACCCACTATCTGCCAGTGACCCACGAAGTCGCACTGCCCAGCATCATCCCTTCACAGTCGCGCATCCCCTCAAGTGTCGCCACCTCCTCCTGCCGCTGCCCACCAGAGAACCCCTCGCGCGCGACAAAGCTTCGCGATCTGCCTTGAATTCAAACGACGCGAAACCCTAAATCGAACGTCGCCTCTCAAATCAATCCGAACAGCTTCGAATTAAAATCGCAAGAAGACTGTGGAGGGATATGCATTTGGTAATTGGTGCAGTCGCCCCTTCTTCTTCCTTTTTTTTTTAGATATCGATTTCGATTTCGATTTAAGGGGAAATGTAGAAGGTTGTCGCCATTTTCATGAGTAGATATTTATTATCTTTTTTTTTTTGAATGTTTCGGCAGAAAAGAGAAGAAGGTGACGTGATTTGAAATAAAGAAAGGAAGCGTATACAAGAAGGCTCGACTTTTAAATTAAATTTCATCAGATTATTTATCAATTTAAATTTCCAGCACATTTATATTTCGTACACTCACATACTAACTCCGATCAAAACGAAATTTGAAATCCGGTAATAATTCAATATTACGGACTCAATGGAACTTGTTTCGTCAAATTTCGAGACTGTGCCTCGTAAGGCTATTTTTAAATTCAATTTGAAACGATAAAAATTTCAAGACTCAACAAAACATTTCCTAATTTAATTCCAACACCTTTACTATCTTCACTGTTATCAATATAAAATTTTACAAGCCTTCAAATTATTTTAACAGGCTTTAAGACTCTAGATTCAACTTTTTAACCAACTTCAACTTATTTAGTTCAATAATTTAATTATCAATTAAATAGTGATATTTGAATTCAAGTCAAACTTAACTTTTAAATATTCAAAATCAATTAAATTTTCTGATTTTAAATGCCCGAAAATTCCGGATCGTCACATCCCTCCCCCCTTAAAAGAATTTCGTCCCAGAAATTACTAATTAGGAAGAATGGTCCAATACCCGTTCGTTTTTCCTCAAATGCAAACAATCCAATATCTAATCCACCATCTTTTTACTAAAAGACCCATTATCATTCTTATTAACTTTCCAAACTTTTCCAAAACCTTTTATAGTTTTCTAATAACTTGTTCAGCTCCTCAAATTATAATTCAAAACTAAAATTTGAATTATCAAAATTTTTCTCAAAATTTTTCTAACTCCCTAAATTTCCGAAAAAATTCGCCAGCGTCTCCTTTGCGTGGCTAGCTCGGTACAACTACAAAATGGCTCTACGGCCTCCCAAATTTAAAAAGAAAACAAAAAGCCAAGTGGCTCAATCCAAAACCCAATCAAATTTCATACCAAATTTAAATACATACCTTTTTGTCGGGCAATTCAATTTATCATCTTGAATCAAAAACCAATTCTCTGTTCTCTTTTTATAATACCTGCATATCCTGCTTAGCACTAATATCCAATCACAATATCCCAAAACAATTCATCGACTTTTTCACAAAATGCCAATATCTATTCATCCAAATATTAACTTGGAATATATTTATATTATCAACTTCCAATTAAGAAATTCACCATTCCTTACTTAAGTTAACATAAGAATTTTATATGTTTCTTATATTTATTTTCGCTTTACTCCTTTAATTTATATCCATCACTATTCAAATTGATTCTTTCATTTCCATATGAATTCAGTTTATCTTTAACTCTGCATATATAAATTTTATTTGTCATTTATTACTAATTCATGTCATTACTTTAAATTGGGTTTATTTACTAACTTATTTTAGTTTCCAATTTGAATTTGTTTGTCGTTAACAAAATTTTCCAAAAATTTCAAAAAAATTCTAACTCCCAAAATTTTTGAATTTTTTTGGCAGAGTTCCCTTTATACGGAGGGGCTTTTGCAATTTGACAAAAGAGATAAATATAGATACATCGACCCACACGGTCGGAAAAACCAAAAACAATTCATATTTCCTATTTTTATTGCTTAGGCGTACCTTATTTAGCATTTTAAGCAAGCGGCTTATTATTTTTAGCAAATAGCACAACCAAATCCAGCCACACGGCTTCCAAGTACCTGTACTTACTCAATTTAAACATGTAAGTGCCAAATATATGCAGTTTAACAGCATATCACTTATTTGCAATAGTTAAAACATATGAATTCTAAAAGAAACTCATACTAAACATTTTTCGTAAGAAATTTATATAGTTTCCAAGCTAATTCAACTGTTTCAACTTATTTACAAACCATTTTCATTCAATTTGAATGGTTTTCAATCCATTCGTACACAACTTCATCAATTTGAATAATTTAAAACTCAATTGCTTATATTTAATTTATTCTTAAGCAAACTGAACTTATATTTAATTCTATTGCTTTCAAAATCAATTTATTTTACTTCTATCAACTCGTAGAGTTTTAATTACTTCCATTTACATCCAATGACAATTTATTCTATACAATTTGACGAGATTTATGTAAATAAATAAGTATTTATGTTTATAACCAATTTAAATTGATTTCAACTCAATTCATACTTAATTCTATTCATTTTTAAATTTATTCACAATCCATATATTCTCATTTTCATTGCATTTCAGATTTGAATCCATTCACTTGCATTTCATTCCATATTTGTTTATTCTAAACTATTTTATTTAGCTCAAAGACAATCTAAGCTATTTCATTCAATAACCATTGCTCAACTTATTTAAACCATACTTCATTTGATTCTTATTTATCCTATCCATTTATTTATTCAATACATTTAGTTTATCTACTCAATCCATTTTGAATTTTCATTTTCTTAAATATTATTTACAACCCACCAAATTCTATTTCGATCCAAATTTATTTTCACTTGATTTAGATCCAATCCAATATCATTAAGCTTTGTTTAAGATGAATTCAATTCAACTCTCCTTCATTCATTTAGCTTAAGTCAATTTTCTTCAATTTATTCAAATTTTACACTTAAACTCATTCTCATTTTGCAAACAAAGTTCTCTTTTCAATTTAACTTGATTCTATTTTAATCCAATCTGATTTCAAACTACAAATTTATTTGATCAATTATTATACATTTCAAATTTCCAAGTTCGATTCATTCTCGGTTCACTTAAATAAATTACAAGGTCATTTCAATTTACTTCTATGTATTTGGATTTTATTTGCAAGCCATACCATTTTCAATTTACCATTCACTATTATGAACTCACAATTCAATCTAATTTACTTCACTAACAATCCAGGTCGAATTTGATTTATAACTTGAATTTTATTCTCAAATCTCATCACAAACTCACAATTCAATTTCATTAACTAATTTATTATCTAATTAGTCTTTTCCCCAACTTATAATCCAGAACTTTATTTTAATTTCAAAATCTCTTCATTTAAATTTTCTTAAGTTCAAATTTATTTTTTAATTTAAGTTTTGATTTTCCCTTCATTTTCTAATTCATCAAAATATTAATTTTGGGCTTTTTACTCCATTCTCAATTTTATAAATCACAACTTATTATTTTATACCATCACATTCATTCCAGGCTTGAATGTATTTATCTTGTATTTTTAATTCTCTTACAAGTTATTCTAATTTATTCATTTCAATCTAATTCTTATCCAATGTATTTCTTATCCAACTTATTTTCCAGTTATCCAGGTAAGAATTTAATTCCATTCAATAATTCAACTGAATTTTATTCCAATTCAATTTTATTAAACTCAGATTTATTTAACTCAATTCGACTTCAACTTAATTCGCATACACTGGATATTATTTTCAGCCTATCCAATTTATTTCAATCCGGTCAAATTTTTATTTCCCATCCAAGTTAATTTCATTTTTAACTTTCTCTTTAAATTTACATTCCAACATTCAAAACTTATATTCCCTTCCTGATTTAAAAATCATCTCAATTTATAAGCTTACAACCTATCTTATCAGGATTTTTAAACACCCGACTTTTGGTTTCAAATCATTCTGAAATTTTCAACATCCCAAAATCACACTTCTCAAAAATTTCAAACCAATCCTGGTTTTTATTTCCGACAAATTTCCTTTGAAATTTCAAAAACAACAGGTTTTCCTAAACAAATCAATTTGGAAGCAATCTGTCACTTAGAAACTCGAAAATGAACATCGATGATGCTGCAGTCATCACCGAAGTTATTTTCCAGCTACTGAAGTGAATTCAATGCTATCTCACTTCCAAAATCCATTTTAAAACAGATTTCCATTCAGAATTATCTCCAAAACAATGATTCTATCATTTATCATTAAAACACTTCGATAAACATTTCCCAATCTCCGGGATTTTAAATTTCTAAAGCCTGCTTAAATAAATTTTAACTATAATTCATTTTTACACTTTATTTATACAAATTCTCATTTGATTGTATTTCAATGCATAAATTACATTTATAATTCATATTTATAAATTTCATTTCATAATTGAATTTATCTTCTCAATCTTTGATAATATTTACATTTTCTAGTTAAATTTTTCACTTAACAATGATAATACTTTAATACCATCATTTCTAACATCCAAGCAACCATATATTAGCTAAATAGTTTTCGAAAACTTTCCTTTATATCAAAATATATGTTAGGTAAAATTATTTCATTTACCTGCATTTAAAACGATACTGTGTCAATTGTTCTATTCAAGTGTTTAGAAACCCCTTCGATACAGTTGCGCAGACTGTGCCGATGAAGGTTCATATGCCACTCAATAAATCAATCCACACAATATTAAAACAATTTATATTCACTAACAAATACGCGCTCATATTTATTAATACGCTCAAACTCATTTTAGAGTACTATAGACTCTATTTTATGAGTAATTCCCACCAGAGCCAAGGTTATCACCAACCTAAGCTCTGATACCAACTGTAACGGTCTAGGCTTTTCAACCATCGACAACCGCCACAACTGGTAGGATTTTCAACCATCCCAGCCCCACCGTGGCATACATTGGTACCTCGGGTTTGCTTTTACGGCCAGCCTCTCGACTCGCAACCAACCTCCCGGGGACATGTAGGGGTAAGAGTCTCCCGTTCGCCACCAAATGCGAAGCGAGAACCCCCTATCATGCTGTAATATAGCAAACTCGATCCCGGTTTCTTCGAAACGATCAACGCATTTGTCCAATATTGATAGTCGGTGATTTAACTATCAATTAATATTCACAAACATCCATCCAACAATAAATAATTTCCCAATTTATTTATTAACCTCAAAATATCTTCACAAGATATATTTCTATTTTCAATCCTTTGAAAACAGTTTCAAAACCATCTTTCTTTTCAGAATAAACTTTCCCAAATATTTTCTATCGCCTCTGAAATCACAAAGCACAAACTAGATTTTAAAAATATTTTAAAACACTTTACTTAAGAATATGCTTTATAACATTTAAGTTAAAACTACTTCAATGATTTGTTAAAAATACATACTATATGAATATTTGAAAATAAGGTTACTAAATAAAATATAAGCTAGATTTTTACTTTTAAAAATAAAATACTAAGTCACTCTTTAAATAATGGTTGCTATAGTAGATTAAAATAATTATTGCTATAATAGATTAAAAGGAAATACTTACTTTAGAATTTAAATATTTAGAAATAGTAAATTTTTTCAAAACATACTTCTTAAAAAAACTTTAAACTTTTTAATTTATATTTAAAAAGTTACTTTGAAAACGTACTTGGTTATTCAGAGAGAAATTTCCAATCTCAATCACTTAAATCAATTTTCCAAATTGATTCCCAATTTATTCCATTTGAAATTAGTTTCTTTACTTATCAGTTCATTTCAAAATTCATTAATTATGGACTTTATTATTATTTTCAGATTGATTTTTAACTCCTTTAGCTGAAATATACAAATTTCAGGTTATTACCAATTTCTTCTTTATTCTTCTTAAATAATTTAAAATCCTAAATTTAAAATAAATGTTTTGTTCTTATAAACCATACATTGAAGTTTAAGTTTCATTAACTTTCTGTTCATTTAAATTTTCCTTCCCATACTCAAGATTTATTTATTAAAATTTTAAAGTCACTTTATTTCCTTTCCAGTTCATTCATAAATTTATTCAACTTTTCTATAATTATTTTACTTACAATTTCACTTCTTTTATTTTCATTCCCAAACTCAAATTTTATATATTTGGTAATCCATTATTGCCCGATTATAACAATCAAGCCATAGCATTCAATGTTTCCACAAAATTCATTACAGGATATCAAATATTCAGAACAAAGAATATTAAATGATTAAATAAAGTTGAGGGGTCCATTTGGATCCCTCCAACCTGTTTTCCCTGCATCCACAGACATTAGCATCACATAATATACCAATTTCAAATTATAATGTACTATATCACATCAATCAATTCCCCATACAATCAATTATTTAAATTTAATCATTTTAAATTTAAATTTAAACTGAGTGAGATTAACTCACCTTGCATTAGTTTGCAGTCCACATCAATTCTATCTTGGTTTTCCCGGTTCACAACCTTGTATAACATTAAGTGTTTTACTAATATTTGAATTAATTCAGTAATCACTTTCCTAAGTAAATATTTTAATTAAAAATGATTTAATTTAAAATAAAAAAATTCTTAAGTAAATTTAATTAACCGAAATTTTATTGAAACTTATTTGTTTCTTTTAATAAATAAATTATTATTACTTGAACAATTTGAATAATTAATCTTCACTTGACAGATTAAATTTAAATTTATATTCTGACAAAATTTCCATTTTAAAAATTTACATCCAACTACTATTTTAAAATTTAAACTAGTAATTAATTTTAATTGATAAATTTTCCTTTTTAAAATACCTATACCCTTAAAAATAGATTTCAAAATTCTAATTTTTCTTGTTTACCTAAAATTAAATAGGCATGTGAAACTATATATTTATACATTATTTTTTTTTCTCTACGGATATATTTACATAAAAGTAAATAAATTATAAAAATAATAGAAAATAAAATACCTCACAGTTACCATCGAGCCCCCTCTCGACAGACCTAATTCGTGATCGCATCACTCAAACCCATCGCGTCACCCACTATCTGCCAGTGACCCACGAAGTCGCACTGCCCAGCATCAGCCCTTCACAGTCGCGCATCCCCTCAAGTGTCGCCGCCTCCTCCTGCCGCTGCCCACCAGAGAACCCCTCGCACGCGACAAAGCTTCGCGATCTGCCTTGAATTCAAACGACGCGAAACCCTAAATCGAACGTCGCCTCTCTAATCGATTCGAACAGCTTCGAATTAAAATCGCAAGAAGACTGTGGAGGGATATGCGTTTGGTAATTGGTGCAGTTGCCCCTTCTTCTTCCTTTTTTTTTTAGATATCGAATTCGATATCGGTTTAAGGGGAAATGTAGAAGGCTGTCGCCATTTTCATGAGTAGATATTTATTATCTTTTTTTTTCGAATGTTTCGGTAGAAAAGAGAAGAAGGTGACATGATTTGAAATAAAGAAAGGAAGCGTATACAAGAAGGCTCGACTTTTAAATTAAATTTCATCAGATTATTTATCAATTTAAGTTTCCAGTACGTTTATATTTCGTACACTCACATACTAACTCCGATCAAAACGGAATTTGAAATCCGGTAATAATTCAATGTTACGGATTCAATGGAACTTGTTTCGTCAAATTCCGAGACTGTGCCTCGTAAGACTATTTTTAAATTCAATTTGAAACGATAAAAATTTCAAGACTCAACAAAACATTTCCTAATTTAATTCCAACACCTTTACTATCTTCACTGTTATCAATATAAAATTTTACAAGCCTTCAAATTATTTTAACAGGCTTTAAGACTCTAGATTCAACTTTTTAACCAACTTCAACTTATTTAGTTCAATAATTTAATTATCAATTAAATAGTGATATTTGAATTCAAGTCAAACTTAACTTTTAAATATTCAAAATCAATTAAATATTCCGATTTTAAATGCCCGAAAATTCCGAATCGTCACACAAACTGTTGGATTTGGATATTGAATAGGATGCAACCATGTCATAGGCTGAATAGGGACCATCGGATGTAGAAACGGAGGGACCGGATCGGTTTAAACGATGCAAAACACGTCGGCTAAGGGCTTTGGAACATTCGAACGAACGAAAGTTCGTTTGTTCGAAATTAGTAGAGGCGGGTCGACCGTCCGGTCGACCTGCTTATATATTTTTTTCCTTTCATTTCTTAGAATATTTCGTTCTTTGCTTAAATTAACTCGAATTCTGACGTTTTATATATAGAAATTGACCGAAAAATTACTACGGACACAATGGTGCAACTTCCATGGCTTAATTCTGATAATTTCACAAAGTTATTTTATTATCTAATTAATTAACGAATTAATTATTATGGGTTAAATTTCAGGTTGTTACATCCTTCCCTCTTTAAGAAATTTCATCCCCGAAATCTCTGTGAAGAATGTACTAAATGTATTCATCCAATTCTACAACCAACTACTCAATTATCAACCATTCATCCATTGTCCTTAATTTTTTCTAATGCAATTTATGAAACTAATACAATTAGTGCAGTGTAAATGTTCCTAACTAATGCGAAAGATTAGGCGGTCCACTGATTCAGTTGACCTCCTTTTATGCAATCATGTCCGTGCCATGTATCCAAATGACTGCAAACAAGATTTTTTTCTAATGATGCTGATAATTCTATATGCATGCTATAAGCATCATCCAAATACAACATTCATGTGATAAACATCCATTTATAGCAACCATGGAAATAAAATAAAAATGCACGCACATACATATGCATATGCTCTAGTGTCCAAGTTAGGATGATCCCTAAGGAATAATAGTGCCTAGTGTACCTATATGCATCCGTTGACATCCACTAGCAAACACTTGCAACCACTAGCATACATCATTTATAACATGTTTCATTAATATGTTTACATCAAATCCTACCATCCATAGGTTAAATCCTAAGTTCTACCCTCCCAAAGGATAATAAAGGAAAGAACCTATTCAAATCCAAAAATGGAAAAAGTAATTCTAAAACTCACAATTAAAAAGATGAGGATAGGAAGTATGAATCTTCTCTTCTGCTTCTCAAGTGACATCTACAGCATTATCTCCTCATTGCACCTTTACTAGTGGATCCTCCTTATTCCTTAGTCGCTTGATGTCTCTTCCAATAATCTTCTTGGGGATACACCGAACAGAAGCTTCCCTTTCTACCTCCACCTCCGCCAACTGACTAGGCTCCACAACCTCCATTGAGTCATGTAAGCACTTTCGCAAGTGCGAAACATGGAAAAGTCATGCACTCCTACGAGCCTATCAAGTAGCCTTACTCGGTAAGCCATCCTCCAAACTCTCTCTGTGATAGGAAATGGTCCAACAAATCAAGGGGCTAACTTTCCATTTGATCCGAACCTTACCACCTTCCTAAGTGGGGATACTTTGATAAAAACTAAGTCTCCAACCTCAAACTCTAAGTTTCTCCTCCGCTTATCCGTATACGATTTCTGTCTGTCTTGAGCTGTCTTCATCCTTCGCCAAATCAAATCCACCCTCTTAGAGGTCTCCTAAACCATACCGGGTCCAAGTAATAACTTCCCCGTAGACTCTACCTAACATGATGGAGACTTGCAAGGTCTCCCATATAAAGCCTCAAATGGAGCCATTCCTAAACTTGTTTGGTAACTATTATTTAATGCGAACTCAACCAATGAAAGTTGCTCTTCCCAAGTACCGCTAAAGTCCAAAATGCACATCCGTAGCAAATTCTCAAGCACCCTATTTACCCTCTCTGTTTGGCCATCAGTCTGGGGGTGATAGGCCGTACTCAACCTGAGTTGCATCCCTAGCGCCTCGTGTAAGCTTATCCAAAACTCACTAGTGAAAATGAGATCTCTATCACTAACAACACTAGAAGGAACTCCGTGCCGACAAACCATCTCTCGAATATACAAGGATGCCAAATATGAAGCCGTATGCTTACTCTTGACTGGGATGAAATGAGCACTGTTGGTCAATCTATCAACAATCAGCCAAATGCTAGTGTTCCCTTTCCTAGAACGGGATAAACCATCAATGAAATCCGTAGAAATACTGTCCCATTCCACTCCGACACATCTAAGGGCTGAAGTAATCTACTGGGCTTATGCTGCTATGCTTTTACCCTTTGGCATATGAGACACTTAGCTATGAATTTCGCCACATCCTTCTTCATACCATCCCAATAGAAAATCCTCTTCATATCCCGATACATTTTTTCACCACTCGGATGAATACTCATATAGGAATGGTGCGCCTCCTTCAAAACTGCTCTCACTAAGTCAATGGTGTGCGGAACACAAAGCCTCCCATCTCTCCTAAGATACCCTCTATTATCAATGGAATTGCATTGGAGATGTCTCGAGACCTCTCCTCAGCTAATCTTATCCATAATGTCCATGAGCTCCGAATACCCCTTCTTCCTCAAGCCAATCTGATCCATAAGGGTACGCCTAACCTCTGATGTCACTAACAATCTGGGAGTAATGTCTATAAAGGGCTTAAAATCAAAGGTAGAAATAAACTCCAAGTTTCTCCACTCTACGAACAAAGGACTAAGGTTTCTTTATTTCTACTCAATGCATCTACAACCACATTACCCTTGCGAGGGGTATAAGCTATATCAAAATCATACAAGGCTAAAAACTCCATCCACCTCTGTTGTCTCAAGTTCAAGTCCTTTTAGGAGAATAGGCACTTTAAAGACTTATGGTCGGTTAAAGCTCAAACCTCTCTCCAAGCAAATAGTGCCTCCAAGCCTCAAGTGCAAAAACTATGGATGCCAATTCCAAATCATGGGTAGGGTAGTTCTTCTCATGCGTCCTCAACTGCCTACTGCCATAACATAGTATCCTCCCTTCTTGCATCAACGCCGCTCCTAAACCCGTTCCGCATGCATCAGTGTACACAGTGAAAGGCTTAGCTCCATCGGGTAAATCTAACACTGGTGCACTAGCAAGGGCTCTCTAAAGCTTCATCAAGGAATCCTCACAATCCATGTCCCACATGAAAGCTTCGTTCTTCTTAGTAAGGAATGTGTATGGTGCCGAAATCTTGGCAAAGTCTCTAATGAACTTTCTATATTAGCCTGCCAATCCTAGAAAGCTCCTAACCTCGATAACGTTCTGGGGGCCTTCTGATTTTGCACTGCAATAACCTTGGCGGGGTCATCAGCCAAACCTTCCTACGAGACTACGTGCCCCAAGAAAAGAACTTCCTCTCTCCAAAAACGACACTTCGAAAACTTAGCTCTTAAATGATGACTATGAAGTGTACGAAGAACTTCTTCCAAATGAACAACATGCTCCTCCAAATTCTTGGAAAATACAAAAATATCATCCACGAATACCACTGCAAACTTATTTAGGACATTCCTAAAGACGCGGCTCATCAAATCAACGAAATAGGTAGGGGCATTGGCTAGCCCAAAAGGTATAACCAACCCTCGAAGAATCCGTCCGGCGTCCTAAATGCAGTCTTATCTATACCGTCATCAGTGACTCTAAGCTTACGGAATCCCATGGCTAAATCAAGTTGAGAGAAAACCGAAGAACCTACCAACTAGTCAAAATGACCATCAATCCTAGGGAGTGGATATCGGTTCTTCTTAGTGAGCTTATTTAGCCCCATATAGTCTACGCAAATTTGGAGAGAATGATCCGCCTTAGTGGCAAAGACGATTGGCGCTCGCACTCCGATATGTTCCTTCTTATGAATCCTTTCTCCAAAAGCTCATGAATCTGCTTGCTCAATTCTTTCCTCTCCCTAGGTGCCATGTGCCTCACAGGTAATGCTACTGGCTTAGCATTCTCGGTCAAATAAATCCTGAAGTGAATCACTCCCTTAGGAGGTAGTCCCCTAACCTCCTCAAAGACGTCTACAAATTCTCTGATGACAGGAACCAAATGCAACTTTGATGATGATGAATCGAGGGAATAGAGAAAACTCAACATGGCCAACCCCTGCGGGTCGCAAGATACCTCTAGAGTCCTACAACTACAAGTCTAAAGTCTAATGACTCTTCTCTCGCAGTCTAAGATAGCTCCGTATATGGATAGTCAATCCAACCCTAAGATCATCCCATACCCCGAGAATGCCAAAACATAGATGTCACAGTCAAACTCTACGCCTAGTGTAAAGATTTTAAAACCCCTACAAACCATAGATAAGTGTGCCGATCCTCCTATAGGATTTGAAACAATAACGTGGTCAACTACTAATGATATGTCCAAGTGCAAACAATATACTAGAGAGCTAGAGATAAAAAAATATGATGCTCCAGAATCAAATAAAGTCCGAATAAGAAAATCAGATATAGAAATCAAACCTTCAACTGCAAATTTCCTACCTCTATGTGGAATGCTACTGGAAGGTGCTATGTCTAATGCCTGAATCTGTGCAGCTAGTGCACTCGCTCCATGGGGATAACTCCTACTCATATGACCGGGCTGCCCACAAGTATAGCACTTACCCTTCATCTTCTCGTTCCAGCAATCCTTGACCATATGTCCAACCTTTCAAAAACTATGGCACTTTATTCCTTTCTTAATCTGCTTCTAAGGACCCTTACCTTTCTCCTTCTTCTTATTCATTTCCCACCACTTCTTCTTTGGACCTTCTGACCTACATTCTCTTTAGACTATCCCTCCTTGATCGTATCCGACTTAAGTGCCATCTCGACCAAAGACTCATAAGTAGCTCCCATCGGCACATGAGTCAGCAATAATCCTTGAAGGGGTTGATTCAATCCCTTCGTAAACTTCATAGCTTTCTTATGCCGTGTGTTCACCAAATCCATACCAAACCGTGTCAGCTCATTGAATTGATTGATGTATTCCTTAACAAACAAACTCCCTTGTTTCAAATTAATAAACCTCTCTAACTGAACACTCTCTTCTTCCTGAGGTAGAAATTTCCTATCAAATCGCTCTTGGAATCAATCCCAAGTAATATTCCTTCCCTCCAACTTGATCGCCTTCCACCAATAAGATGCCTTCTCCTTCAGCCGCCAAGCGGCCAGCTGAACTCGCTATTGTCCATCTAATCCCAAAAGACCAAAAATCCTCTCTATGTCCCTAAGCAATGCTCTCGTCTCCACAAAAGTCTCCTTGCCAGAAAAAGTCTTCCCGCACAAACTCACAAAATCTTTATAAAGCTTAGAAATTGATAGCGGTAGGTGGGTTGATGGGATTCCCACCCGCTGGTGTAGAATTGGGCGTAGGCCCGTGCACCTCCGGAGTCATGGCTTGTAAGTACCTACGAAGCCAGGCTAGGACTGGAATGCCCTCGGAAAGGTCTAGGCATAAGCCATTCTGCGAAAATAAAAAGGTAGTTTAGGAAAGAGTCAAAGGGAAATTGAACTGGACTTATGAGGGGATTTTTGTAAAAAATCTTTTATACTTAAAAATCATTCTTAAAGGTTCTTTCTGAAAAATACCTTTAAAACAAGTTATTTTGAAGAAAATACTTTACTTTTTTATTAAATTTTTTTTGAAAATCCTGTAACCTTAGGCTCTAATACCAAGTGAAACACCCCCACAGCCTTCAATATGCCCTAAAGGACACATTAAGAGGCGTGGTGCGTTGTATGTACAACTGAAACTAACAGAGACTAAGATTCACAAGACAAATATAGATAAAAACGACGAAAATTTAAAGTAATAACTTAATTAAAACAAAGCTTCATAATTGCTTCATAAATAAGTCAAATACCAAATACAAGTCTAAAAATCCAATATGTCTCATGAAACAAAAAATCATAGTCTCAAAATCAGAGTACATAATATCCACAAAATAAGCCAATGCATAGAAAGAACAAAAGTTGAAATAAGAAAAAATACATAGAAGAAATATCCTCTAAGAAAACTCCAAGCTACAACAATCTACTGAGTTCTTCCTTGATTTCCTAAAGGGAGAAGGGGAAAATAGAGGAGTGGGTCAGACTAAAAGTCTAGTGAATGATAGTAATCACTAGAGTCTTTAAGCAAGATAAGTAATAGAATCTACAACAGTTCTAGCATAAATAAGGATAGTAAAAGAAATAGGAAAGAGATAAATTAAAAATAAGTACGATTAAATATTGCTCAATTTATAAGAGAGGTTAACTTTGATGGCTTGCACTTGTCCTTGATTTTTGCCATAATTAAGCTGAATTCCTAATCCTGTAATTAGGATGTGACCCTAATTCTACCATTTTGATCGGCCTGCTACTCCATAGAACTTACTGCGGACCAGCCGCTATATAACTCCCTATACAATAGCCAATGGTATCTACGAAAGATGCACAGAGCAATTACTGTGGATCCAGATGACATATATAGCTTCCTACACAGAAGGCAATGATGTTTACGAAAGACATTCAGACTAAGCGCTTAGAACTCATAGCTATTATTGAGCACCTGAATGGAATTCGTAAGCGTAACTGCCACCATGCCCATGCTTCTTATTACCTCAACATCCAGCATAAGCGTGCCCCTCATCCAACTTCAGACTAACGTGAGATCACCGCGTGTCCATAGAATCTATAAAGGAAATGTTGTTGGTACCAGCCCTTCATCCAAATAATATCTAGTTTGCCCTGGACCCAAATCCCCCATGATTTAGACTTCTATTTGGCCAATTACTACCATTCTTAGCATAAGCATGCCCTAGGTTCACCGTTTTGTCTAATACGGAATGCTAATTGGTACAAGTCCTACTTTCATCTTTGCTTATAACTTAGATAAATTATTTTAAATAAGCCTTTACAATTTATCCTTATTATCTTTGCTTATTTATTTATCCTAAGTCTAAAAATAAGCCTTATTCTGTTCCGTTTCTTATTATAACTTACGTTATAATCATGCTTATTACTTAACCCAAGGTCTAAATGGGAAACTAAGCTTCTTTCATCCTTTACTCTATTTGGTCATAATTCTAAGTTATAACTATGCCAATTATCTTTAATTAGTCCAATTTTAATTATAATTAGTCATAAGTTCAGTCCGATTCCATTATTTATTACAGTCTAATTCCATTATCTATTACAGTCTTTATAATTTACATCTTATTTTCTTCATTCGATATTCTTACTTATTAATCCATGTTCGCTTTTAATTTATTTCAATCCATACGCGAAGAAAAGGGGGATGAAGAGAGTAGACGGTTGCATAAAATCCAAAACGTCAAAAAAGATGTAGATAATAATAAATAAACTTAAATATTATAAACTGTAAATTAATAAGAAAAACCATGCTTAATATAAATAAACCAAAATTACTGAAAAGAATAGCTGAAATGAAATAGACTGAAAATAATTCTAAAAAACTGTAAATAAACTACTTAAAAGGCTATTCCAAAAATCTTAGTAAAACTACAACTATTGAAAACTATATTATTTTAAATTACGTGAAGAAATCTTAAAATAATTACAATCACTCACCTTAGGTCCTAAGCTTTTCCTTTGGTATTCCCCGATCCACTTGGAGTTGTAAAATAATTTAATTTATAACAATTTTCTCCTTTGGAAAAATTATTCCGTTTAGGGTCCTTCCAAGAAAGGTGAACCCAACTGGAGAAAACCTAGAATGAGAAAAAGTGTTAGGTCCAGCGTCTATTTCTAGACGTGGAAGTGGATCTTGGACTGTTGGATTTGGTGATTGAATAGGATGCAACCATATCATAGGCTGAATAGGGGCCCTCAAATGTAGAAATGGAGAGACCAGATCGGTTTAAACGATGCAAAACACATTGGCTGAGGGCCTAGAACGTTCGGACGAATGAAAGTTCATTCATTCAAAATTAGTAGAGGCTGGTCGATCGGGCGGTCGACCGCCTTGGTGCCTAGGTCGACTGGCTGGTCGACCTGCCTATATATATTCGTTTCTTGGATTGTTCCGTTCTTTGCTCAAATTAACTGGGATTCCAATGTTCTATATATGGAAATTTACCAGAAAATTACCATGGTCACAATGGTTCAACTTTCGTGGCTTAATTCTGATAATTTTACATATTAATTTTATTATCTAATTAATTAACGATTAATTATTATGAGTTAAATTTTAGGTTGTTACACACTTCCTACAACTCGAAGCAATCATATTCATATACTCAAAGGAGATTAAAGGAAGTTTTGTATGATAAATCAAAAACTATGTTATTGGAACACAAGATTGTCAAAGACACTTTTGTATTAAGCCTATTCCTCTAAGCAAAGTGAGGGTAGTTTGTTTAAAGTAAATATCGAAGGGGAGCTTCGAAACTAGACGTAGGACAGAAGGTCTGAACCAGTATAAAAACTCTGGTTTTCACACATTTTATATTTTACTATTGTCTACTATTGCACTGATTTACGTACTTGCTTATTATATACAATTGGACAGTATACGATCCACTAAACTTTCAATTGGTATTAGAGCATGCTTATTTCAAGTTATAGTAACACGTAATTGAAATATATTTAATATGGCAAGTACATTTCAAGAAGGTCAATCCACTGCACGTCCTTCACTATTCTTAGATCTAGTTATGCGTATCGTTCTACACATATGCATATTATTATGGAAGCTATTGGTCTAGAAATTTGGTTAGCAACTCAAAATAAATATGAAGCACCTAACACTAGTATAGGCTCATGGACTAATGTACAAAAAGTAGAGGCATCTAAAAATGCCAAAGCTATGAATGTTTTTTTTTTTTACTCGATAAAAATGAATTTTCAAAACTAATGTTGTCCACTACTGCTTATGATATATGGCGTACATTACAAATTACTCATGAAGGCATAAATAAAGTCAAGCAAACAAAAATTTCTGAACTACAAATCAATTTTCATCTTTTAAAACGAAATCAAATAAGTCAATTATTAACATGTATGCTAGATTTCAAACTATACAACGCGATCTTATAGCACTAGGAGTTAAATTCACTGATATTTATTTAGTCGCACGGATTTTTGAACTCTCTGACTAACGAATGGGAAAGAAAAGTTTTAGCCATCGAAGAAGCTAACGATCTTTCCCAACTCAAAATCGAAAAGTTAATAGAAAATCTGATGTTATATGAAGTAAATTTATAGGCAAGAAAAGAACAAAATCAAGAAATGAAATCATCGCATTTCAGGCAAACAATGTCAACTCTGACTTGGAAGAAGATGAGATTGTGTTCATCGCTAAAAATTACCACAAGATCAAGAAGTTCAAAAAGATGACGAAATTTCAAAACAATAGCAACACTGATTCCTCAAAGCAAACATCAACAAAATGCTTTAGGTGTGATAGATTTGGCCATATGAAGAAAGACTGTCACCACTCAACAATGATAAAAAGAAAAACAAATTTGAAAATTTCAAGAGAAAGAGAAGAGCATTTCAAGTAAGTTGGGATGAATTTGACTCTTCCTCTTCATCTGATAGTGGCAGTGACACAGAACAAGCAAATGTCTGCTTCAAGGCTACACAGATGAGGTACGTCCTAAATTAACATATGATGAACTTCTTAAAATCAATATAGAATAAGATGATAGTGTAAATAATTAAAGAAATTAAATAAAGAAAATTTAGGAAAATTAAACAGAGCTGAATTAGAAATTTGAAAGTTAAAAGACGAGAAAAGTATTTTAGAAGAAGAATTTGAATTTGTAACGACCCGATATTTTCAACCATTCGCATCCACACATGTCGGAATTGAATTGCTCAAAATACCAGATTGTTAATATAAATTTGGCAAATCTCAGAATATACAGCAAATAAATAAATCACATAATCACAGACACATAGTAATATAATGCAGCGGAAGCAAGAGATAGTAGTTCTTGAAGCTACTATATAAATACATCAGAGTTAAACAAGATACAACAGAAGTTCAATACAATGATCAAGTACAAATCCGAATACATCACTGGAAACAACTGAATAACTGGAACCAACTGGATAACTGAAAGTGAAATAGATAGCTGGATCTCCAAGTGAAGCTCCAACTCCAAAGGTGAGTCTCTAATGTTGTATCACTCAGTCTGACTCGAGCGTAAAGAAAATATACAAAACACTCGAGTCAAGACATACGTACTTATACAATGTAAACCAACTCAAGTGAACTGTAATATAAGGTACAAGTAACTTAAAGGATGCTTGGGACCGTCCATTCTCTAAGGATCCGTTAAACTATTTACTATGTAGTAATATTTCGCTATTATAATAGGGTCTATAGTAAAATAAACTTACTTTTAAATAGCATTAAGGCTTTACATTTTCCACCTTAACACGTAATAGTCCCAGTAGTCCATCTAGTATCATGGTCCCTTCTGATCGGGAAGCCACCAGAGGATACTCCACGGGCTACGGGAGAAAACCAAACTCGTACAAGGCTCGCTAGGGTAGGTGACACGGCACAACAAGGCAATGCCAGGGTAGATATACCAATTATGCATCCAGACTGGTGGTGACGCATAGCGCGCAGCTACCGCTTCACCTCGAGCCACACCCCCCAAAAATAAAAGGGCCCTAATCAATCACAAAGTAATAGAATGGTATCGATGGAGTGTGTCCGATAAGAGGGGATACCTCACTGGCCCGTAAGCGCTCCTGTTTTAGCCACCTTATGCTAACCCACGGGAGTTCGGTCCACGTATATACCTCAAAGGAACGCCGCCACCATCCTACTTCATTCTGGAATCTCCACCACGTACATGGTTGTTAAAGTGATTTTCGGAGTTGGCAAAGAGTATGACAACTTTCGATCATAGTCTCTTTAACAACCAAACGTTATTATTACCCATAGATATTTGTTTAAAAATCATTTCTATTCCAAACCATTTAAAATCAAATACTATTACTTTCCAAAATAATATCCATTCTCAAAGTGGTAATATTTCCAAATCCATGTACTTCTCAAATTTAATATTCATTTCAAAAGTCAATATTATATTATTTCATTTCAAAAACCAAATCAATATATCATTTCCATTTCAAACCCAAAGTAATAATATATATATATATATATATCATTTAACCAAAACTCAAATTTCAAATCATTGAATATTTCCTTTAATTACTAAACTTGAAGTATTCCTTTAAATCATCTTAACCCAAACCACTTTATAAGGTCATATTCTTAGATCTTCCATTTCCAATAAGTTATAAATTTATATATTTAAAGACAATTTCCAAAAGTTTCATTTCCAAAGCCATATTACTTTTAAGATATAACAACTCTGAAACCAAACATTTTGAAACATATTTATTTAGACCGTCTAAATTCAATGTCAATATCTTCCAAACAAGATTCATTTAACCATTTAAATTCAATGTCAAATAATATTCATTTCAAAGTTGTAGCCTTTATAAGTTTATTCATTCAATTATAAACTTTCCAAAAACATTGTATATTTCAACTATATTAAAATTTCAATTTTTAGCCAATTTAACTTATAAAAATCATATTTTCCACTTCAAAATATTCATTCGGATATCATTTAACTTATGATTTAATAAAATAATTTTGTATCAATAAATATCCAAATTAAACAATAATTCATTTATTAAGTCAAAAACACATTCTTTTACTTCTTTTATTTCAACAAATAACTTACCACTTTATTTTGAAATACCCACTTCATAAATAAGACTAAATTCCGATTTACTTACTTAACTTAACAATTTCAATTAAAACCAAATCTCCAATTATCAAGTTAAGTCATATTTTGAAAATACACTTTTCCACTAATTATTCAATTTCCAAACATTCCATTTCATAAATAAAGTAATTTATCACAGTAAATATAACGATCAATTTCTTTGCAAATTTATTCATTTAGGCATCAATTAAACTGTGATTTCAGGCTAAATACATTTATTACAAAATGTACAATTAAAACTGTATTTCATTTTATCAATTCAAAGGACATCATTTATTTTACAAACATATTCATTTCATAAAATAAAAATTGATTGCAATTACCAGGTTAGACTTTAAAATTCCATATCAATTAACTTTAATTATTAAGTTATTTATCACAATTAAAGCTCTTTAAATTATCATTAAAACAAAATAAAGATTTTTAAATTACAATCTAAAGCAATCATCAACTTATAAAATTTTAACTTGTCGAAAGCCAATATCTCTTTATAATTTAAATCATTAAATTAAATTTCAAGGTAAAATTTCATATTTTCCCAATTTTCAAAATACTTAATAAATTTTTGGGAAAATATTACCTTAAAAATATTAACCATGGGCCTGTATAATATTTTCTAACCTAGGTCAAGTGATACAAATGTATATCATTTCAATCCATAATTTAAAAGAAAATCTGAGCTCTATCGTTTCAAACCCGCAATCCCAAGTAAAATAAATACAAAAAAAATCAATAAAATCACTCGAGCCTATCATTTCAGCCCATAGTGATTTTACTTCTTCTAAAGTCCGTTCGGGTATGTATCATTTCAACCCATATTAATAGGGAACATGCATGGATACAGTAAATAAAATGAACAGTATAATATAACATATCATATCAGATGATGAAACAGTTACACAAACAGCATTAAACATCATATACATATGTCACAGGCATGTTTGAATATAGCATATTAATTTATACAATTCACTTGTCATCATTTCACAATAATATAAGTATGTAAGTCTAGAGTGATAACTCACCTTTTAAAAGCTAGAATTGACAAATTCAGAATAAAAATCCAAACTCCGTAAAGTACGAAAAAGCACGACAAAGCACAATGCAAACTTGAGTGGATGAAGAGTCAGATCCAAATCTTGTATGCAAACAAATATTACATACATAAGAATATGATTCAATACAAAAGAATAGAGGTTAAAACAATGGAAAAATAACGAATCAAAGTGGCATAACTTGCCTTAATCAATCAATGGCTTGGCTACACCATATATGGGTTCAACCATCATCTTGTGTTGCTTAGTTATGATAGTTAGAGGTGTGCTGGGAGAAGATGGAGGCCGAGCCAAAGTTGAAGGAAGACAAAGAAAACAGAATGAAAAAAAGAGAAGAAAGAAGCCATGACTTTAGATCTTGTATTTTTTTTTCTTCACGCAAATGAATAAGATGAGGAGATGAGAAACTTTGTGCGTGAAAAAAATAGACGGCGGCTAGGTTTTAGTAAATACACATCCAAAAGAAAGAAATGTCAAGAAATAAAGGGGCTAGGAAAAAAAAAGGCAGGAGTTTGAATGGTTTGGGAAATAAAAAGGCAACAAATAACTAGATGTATTTATTAATTTTTTTCCTTTGTTTGCACGCAATGAAAAGAGGAGTTTGAGGAACAATATGTATGTGAATTATGAGAAGAATTCACAGCTATGAATGTGGGAAGTAATTGGCTATGCAAATGGAAAGACAAGGGAAAAGAAAAAGGCAACAAACTAACAAAATAAGTAACCTATATTTCTTGAAATTTCTAAGCTATTATTAAAAATAAAATCAATCAAAAATAAAATAAATATATTCAAAGTTTATACACATAAAATTGAAAATAAAAATTAGAGAAACAAACATAGGGAAATAAAATATAGAAAGTCATTCGTGTAAATACTGTATTTTATCTAATTTAAAAAGTGTAAGTTTAAATCTCCAATAAATTCATATATTTGATTTCTCAATTTTGTTATTGAATCAACAATTAACTTATCCTTTTATGGGTAATATTAACATTGGTCTAATACATTAATAACTTTCCAATTCATCCAAATTTCAATTTACATAGTAATTAACTTCATTTACCTATAATAATCCATTTTATTATAGATTACATTCCAATTAAATAAAAATTGCTTCCAATAATTTGATTTGGTTTAATTGCCATCTTTATACTAGATCCATTATTACCCTATATACCTAGTTACATTAGTTTTATATTCCATTACACTAGTCTACTCTTATTTTCATCTTAAATTTGTATTAAATGTTACATTTCTAAATGTGAAATCTTGTCAATTGTACACATTAATTAAGGTTTAAAACCAATTAATTAATTTAACTTAGTTCCATTCCTTTTACCAATTTATAACTTTATAAATAAGTTTACGTTTCTATTTAATTCATACATTCACACGTCCTGTTACTGCATTAATTCTCATTAATGACATTAAAAATTTCCTATTTATTTTATAGACTATATAGGCAACTTATAATAGCTGTTACCATTACCCTTTAATTTACACTTAAGTTTATTATATTCAACTAATTATTATAATTACCTACCTAATATTGAATTCATTCAATTACTATTAATTATACTAATTCATTTATTTATACACCGCTTACCCTTATTTACTTATATTCAAATTTATACTCAAATATAACAGTTACAACTAAATTAATAGGCCAATTAAATAGTAACTTACAACCATTACCATTACTTTAAGTCACATTAATGAATTCATTATTGCTTACAAATCAAATGTTACAATTACTTAATTAATAATGATTTACTTCAATTTATATTAATCATATATTATCTCATTAATGATTCAACATTCACACTTGTGATTTCATCGTTCACAACAAATGTTACCATTCCTATATACCCAATCTTTATCAAAGAGCCATTTATTTCATATTATTCCTTTTATAAATTTAAATGTTTGCATTAGTTTTCTTCCATTAATTTATAGCCAAGTATACCAATTTTCATTACTTCACTAAATTGTAATTTCATTTCAATTGTTCCTAATTGGTTCTAGTTACCATCATTCAATTTTAAATTAATAAGGTGTTTTTATATTAAATTACCAAAACTTATTAACTTGACAAATTAAATTATTGAAAATTTTACGGGTCGTTACAGAATTAGCACAAAAGAATGCAAAAAACTATCATCCCAAATACTACTCCAACTAATGATATGGAGAATAACAAAATAGAGAATTATAAACTTGCAAAAGAAAAAAATTGAATTGGAACAAAATTTAGAATTAACTAATATAGAAATTTCTGATCTCAGAAATAAATTAGATAAAATTACTAACAATGTTTTGTTTCAAAGTTTAATAAAGGAAAGAAAAATCTAGATAATTTGATAAAGATTTCAAAACCATCAGGAAATAGGAATGGTTTAGGATTTAACGAAAATAATCGCAAACATTATAAAAATAATCTCGTCTCTAATAATAATCAAATTCTTAAGAAGTATAGTGCATTATGTACAAATTTTAGAAAAACAAAATTAAAATATGAAAATAAGGGAATAAAACTGATTAAGGTATGGATTCCTAAAACAAACAATAAATTGATTAGACAAAAACATATAGATGTATATCTAAAAGAGATAGTTCACAATGAAAATTACATTTCTAAAGGTTCTGAACCCTTGTGGGTATGGCTACCTTTTCCTACTAACCCATTGGACCATAATAGATGATGTGGGTACCAATTAAATCTCTTTATTATTTTGCAGGTATCCAAAAACAAAAATAAGGAGAAATAAATACTCGATAGTGGATGCCCCAAACATATGACGGGAAATGCACACATGTTATCAAACATCACTTACATGGAGGCAGCATGGTCACTTTTGGAGATAATTCCAAAGGATATGTCAACAGAATTGGAAACATCATCAGTGTCAGTACATCTACTTCTCCTATTTTTTCAACGTTTTATTAGTTAGAAACATAATACATAATTACTTAGTATAAGTCAATTATGCGATAAGGATTTTAAAACTGATTTTGAAAAAGATAAATGCAATATCTTTGATCAGGATAAAAATTTAATTTTTGAAGGAACAAGAAATTGAAGTATTTATATTCTAAATATGAATATTATTCATAATAACGATCTATGTTTAACCGCAATTCATGATGATCCATGGATATGGTATAAAAGATTTTGCCATATAAATTTCAAATATATAAACAAATTAGCTAAAAACAATTTGGTAAGAGGATTACCAAAATAAATTTCAAAGTTGAAAATCTATGCGATGCATGTCAACCTAGAAAATTAAAGAAAAGCTCGTTTAATTCTAAAATGAAAATCTCTACTAAACAACCTCTTGAATTACTTCATTTGGACTTATTTGGTCCATCTCAAGTACGTTCGACAAATCATAATAAATATGTTTTTGTAATTGTAGATGATTTTTCAAGACATACTTGGACGCTATTTTTAAAACATAAAAGTGATATAATCGAAATGTTTAAAAAAGTTTTCTAAACGAATGAAAACTATAATGGATTTAAAAATAAAAAGTATAAGAAGCGATCACGGTGGAGAATTTGAAAATGAATTATTTACAAACTTTTTTAATAAAAAGGGCATTACTCATAATTTTTCATTTCTGCGAACACCACAACAAAACAGAGTAGTCGAAAGAAAAAATTGCACCATGTAAGAATGTGCTCGAACTTTCCTAAATGGCAGTAACTTACCGAAGAATTTTTGGGCAAAAGTAGTTGCTAATGTTTGTTACGTATTAAATCAAGTAACTCTTAGACCTATGACTAAAAATATATGTTTTGAAATGTTCTTCAAAAAGAAACCAAAAGTATCATATTTTCGAATATTTGAATCAAAATGCTTTATCGAAATACAAAAGATAATCTTGGAAAATTCGATTCAAAAGCCGATGAAGAAATTTTTGTAGGATATTCTAATCAAAGTAAAGCTTACAGAATTCTTAACAAACGAAAAAATGTAATGGACGAAAGTCTTCATTTCTCACTTCATGTTCAGCCAACAACCGTATATAATGAAATTTACTCATTTTTTAGCTCACCTCCATTCCAAACTTCTGATTTCTAAAACCCCATATCTAAATACTCCCAAATTTTCACATTAATGGCTCCCAAAAAGTTTATCATCTCCAAAAACCCAAAACAAGGCCAATCATCTTCCTCCGCTTAAGCACCGGTTACGCAAGCTTATATTTTCCAATGGCTTCGAAATAATCCCAACGCAATTAGACGTTTCGAGGATCTTACCCAAAAGAAGATTCACTCCGGACCTTTTACCGCCTTGCTAATATTATGGAATATGAAATTCTTGGAATTACAACGGATGTCAGCTGCTGCAACTAGATTAGCTATAATGCTAATAAGGTAACCATTGACCCTCTTGCTATTTATCTCTTCTAGTCCAACCTGTATAGTTCGAAGATTTGGAATCCTAAGAATGATGAGGGTTCGTTATGGTCTAATTTGTATGGGAAAGTAGTTAAAATATATACACACACACACACACACTCTTAGTCGAATTTTAGGATGTTGCTATGAGGGGATTGATTAGACCGATATGCCAGATCATAGTCTATTACCTAGTGATGTAGTTACACATCAACTATGGGAGGATAATATGCCACAATGGAAATCTATCTATTTTCGACCTCATGCCATACTTTTAAATCATGTGATAATTAATACCATTATTCCTTTCCTACGCAGTCATAAACAAATTTATCCCAATGATTATATAGCTTTATATGCCATATTTTCTCAACTAGAGGTTAATTGGGCAAAATTTATTCATGACCAAATTAAAGGATTTTGGTCGTAGCATCGTCGTTCCATTGTTTATGCTCTTTATATCATGTGCATCCTGCAAAATCTTAACGTTCCTTGTATGTATAACAATACGAAGAAATTTCCATGAAAGATAGTGGTCTGCGATATTTGTCACAAATGCATATTCCAAAAAGCCCTCATTGTATTATCCTCTTTAGTCAATGGACTCAACGGCAACAAGAAGAAGAACACCACGAGCCTCCTCCTAGCACCCCTTGACAAAACTACTCCCATACTCCCCAACAACCACCTTCATCTAGTCATCATGCCGAATATAATTCCGACTCCGATATTTAAGAAGTGTAACGACCTGGGATTTTTATTGCCTTGAGTTATGAATATTTATTTTTAATATTCAATAATATGGTCTTTTAATCAAAATAAAACCCTGTTAAATGACAATTTGTAATAATAAATAGTTTTAAATCAAGATTATATTTTGAATTTTCCAAATTTTATTTACAGAAATAGAAAATTGATTTAATTTGAATCTATTATATATGTATTTATAACAAAAAAAGTTATACGTAAATTAAAATTAAATTCACGATAAATATGAATGGAAAGAAGGATGTATGGATAAATAGAAATGAATATGGCTTATGAGAAAAAATAATGTTGTATAACTAGAAAAGAGTTTTAAAATTGGGGTTTTCTTATGTATATACATATAAGTTCAAGAAAGAGGAATATAAAACATTTATAAACAAATAAAAATAGTATATTAAAAACAATATATATAATGGTAAGTGAAAATAAGATAAATATAATATGATGGAAATGAGAAAATTAAATAAAACCATTAAACCATTTTTGAAAGAGAATCTTTTTACGAAATATGTTTTAAAACCAAAATGTTATTCTCATACATTACCAAAAAATGTATACATGTCTAAAAATATTTAATAGCGAAAGCATGCTTTTAGAATCAAATGGAAAGTTAGGATTTGACAAAAAAACTTACAATTCAAAATTGAAAAATAAAAATACATACCTGGTCAAACAAAAGAAAAACGTAGGCTAAAGTATCATTACAATTTATATAAACATGTATATATAGAGGTATGTATGCGTGTATGCTTCAGTTTAAAACCCTATAAAACAAACCTGTAAACAAAACACTATAAGAAGGAAGAAAGAAAAAGGAAATAAGTAATATCCTGTTCGAAGCAAAAATCAAAGCAAGGTTATCAAAGATTTCATATCATCATCTAGATTCAAGTGGAAGTAAAGTATGATTAAGGTGAGTATTTAAATCTGGAATGCCAGAAATGTTTTATATTACTCTATCAATATTAATAGAGTTAGAAAATTATTTATGCCACGGTTTTTAAATATCAATATCTCTTTGCACAATTCGAATTAGTTAATAATGTGAGCTGATGAAACTTTTGTTTTGACTATAGATCATGTTAAAAATAGTTTGAAGCTTGTTTATTTTATACATTGTGTATAATGGCCAGATAATAGTAAACAAACCCAGTTTTGACAAATTTCATCATGCTAAAAACTTTGAATTGAGTATGAAATCATGAAATCATGAATGTGGTTTGAAGATAGGAGTTTTAGTGAATAAATTCTAATTTTTAATAGCTTGGTTTAAGAGAAATGGAGAGACGATAAATATCCACTAAAAAATTAATTTCCGACCATGTCATCGGCGAGGGAAGGAGAGGCTTGGTTGAGGAGGAGCATGGTGACGAGTCCGAGGGGTTCACCATGGCCAAATTACGATTTTGGCCTTGATTTGGGTTGGCATGTGGATTTAGGGTTTTGGGATGAGGGCTTTTTAGCTCAAGAACGCGACCAAAATGCGACGTACGGAAGCGATGAGGGATGTTCGGTCTTCGACTGGACTTGCTAGAGGGGATGGGCTTTCTAATGGCAAAGGTGGCTGGGGTAGGCGAGGTGCGAGGAGGCGGGACAAGGTTGATTTTGGTGTTGTTCAAAAAAATGTGCTCGACTTACATGTTTGATTTTGGCTAGAAGTGGTCGAAGGTGGAGCTATGGGGTGGAGATGGTCGAGAGTGGGAGGGATCGCTCGCGCATGGTTTCTTTTGGTCGAAAAGTGGTGGGGTTGGGTTGTGCATGTACACGAAAACGTGCACGGTTGGTTGTTTGGAACGAGAAAAGGGAGGGGGAAGAAGATGATCACTATAGTGTGGATGTGATCGTGCTGCATTGGGCTCGGCCTGTTTGTATTTGGTCGAATCGTTTTTTTATTCTTGTCAAAAAATTAAAAAGAAAGAAGGAAATTGGTTACTGGAAACATGAGAATTGAAATTGGGAAGATTGGGGAAGAAAAGGGCGTAGCAGGGTCCGGGTATGTAGGCTTGGGCTTCGGCCCAAAGGATATGAGGGTGGAAGTAATTATCTTAAAAAGTTTAATATATATATATATAGTTAAAAAAATTAAAGCACTATAACTTGTACGGAACTCGATTAACACAAAACTTGTTACGATGGGATTGTATTGCTGGGTTGTAATGGCCCGTTTTTCCGTACCCTTTGAATCGGCAATAAACTACATATGTCCAACTCAAATTGCACGAATAAGCAGATCATTAAGGTAGAAAGAAAATAAAGACGGAACAGAATCTCACACAAATGGAATAACATATATTATTTCAATAACAATCTTTTCAATAACAATCTTTGCATCGGAAAATTTTAAAACACAATATCAGAGTCTAACCTAAATTCAGCTTGGACAGTTATAAACATCCGTCCTTACAAACATCAAACTAAAACTAACGACGTACAGCGGATAATAGAATATGTCCATACGTAGTTGAATATATCCAGCTCTCCTTTGGAAACTCCAACCGTCTTCGACAAAACCTGAAACTACTCCGATCTGACCCGAGTTTTGAAAATACACGGATCAAGCTTGATAAACCAGCGTGAGAAACTCAAATACAAATGACAATGTCATATATCAGCCTTTGAATGAAATCCTTTGAAAATAAAGAGTATCTCATAAGACCACGCCCGCACATAAACATAGATGGGTTTTACCTTATGATAACTAAAACACTTATATAACAGAATATTTGATATAATTTTTAATGACATCTCTTTGAAATCATTTGCAAATAAACTTATTAATCTTAGCCGAAATTGTTACCATTATTAAATTCCAGCATACTAGGCTCTACAAACAAAACTGTAGGTTCTTATTGGAGAATGGATTTCTATACAAATTACCAGGTGAAGGATCTACCTTCCGAAATGGGTATACCTTTAGATGGATGCCTCGAGGAACATCACAAAGGAACCTCTACTAGCACAAGACCACCTCTGTAGCTATTTAGCATCGAATATGTCATCGCTCGATCGTTACCGACCTTTATCCGAGGGCCCTCATAGCATACAAACCACATTAATTTACAACCCGAACGTCATAGCGGGAAGAAATATATCTAGAAGGGGATGACCATACCCTACTTGAGAATGACCCATTTAGCCTTGCTGCATCTAATCATGTTTAGGTCATTTCCGTTTTGATGAGGCTTGAGGTAACGATTACCTTTTCACATAGCACATGCCACATCTTTGAATGTCACATTGCCATTTCCGTTAACTACTAATTGCCTTCCACAAAAATACAACTCTTGAGCTCGTACGTCTCAAGGAGGGTGTTAAGCTAAGAGAAGTTGTCTTCTCCGCCACCACTGACGTACGTTTGTAAAAACCAATGTACATAATCATTAAAAATGCAATGTCAGACAAGCGCCCATGCAATTTGTCCAGGAACTGGACAAACCGAAGGTACTCTCCTACTACCACTAGTAGCGAGTAGTCTTTGCAATCCGAAAAATCTCCACCACAAGCAGACCACTACTATTAATAACTCTATAATGGGAGCTACCCAAAGCATGTTCAACAAGAAGTCTTCACGCTATGAAGATCCACGGTCTTCAATGATCATCATCTTCAACTTGTCTTCACATTCGAACGTATACATTGGTTCGAAGTGGTTTTCAAACAGAAATCGCCCAAATTCGACCCCGGTTCCTTCGAATTCCGATTATCGATAAACAATGAATATGAGTACATAGGATTTATTTAGTCTCTTTTCACTTTAATTCTTTTCAGATGATTTAAAAATATCTTTTTTTTTAATTTAGGAAAATTCTAAGTAACTCATTCTTTTATTTTGGAAAATATCTCAAATTTTCATACTTAACTCTCGATCAAAATTCCTTAACTTTTAGGTGGGTCAAGAATAATGTTATTCAAGACATCGTTACGATAAACCCTAAATCAATCTTAGAAAAACATTTTTGAGTAAATAGAATTGTAGAATCATTCATTTTTGGAGATTTCTTAAATTTTGGACAATACCGATCTTCTTTTATTTTGGAAAACTTAACTGAATCTTTTTATTTTAGAGCATCCGGGCTTTCCTTTCGATCTATTCAACCCCTCGTCTAAGAAAAGAAAATATAGGCCAGGTAAGTTTAGGGCACTGGTTTATCCATCCCTAAACTTAGTTAAACACCTTGTTTTATCTTCCTAGACATCACTACCGGGACAAATGTACTAGCCGTTTCCGCATACTCGGTTTGTTATTATATTCAATCTTCTTCGGTTACTATTTAAGTGGTATAAACAATTCCTCTTTCCCATTTATTCAAACTCTCATTAAAAATTCCAATAATCTTTAAATACTTAATTATTCTTTTAAAATCATTCATAAAAAGATTTAGGAAATAATTGTTAAGTTTAAAACTACATTTCAAAAGTTATTTCAAACTGCTGCGAAAATCGTTGCGAAAAGTGTTGCAAATAGCGTTTTAAAACCTGTATTCTTCAAAATGACTTTTATATCATTTATAAATCCGTATTTTCAAATTAAATATCTTTTAAGAAAATTTAATAGATTTATCAAATTTATTTCGTATTTTTAAAACTTTAAAATATCAATTTTAAATTTTGATCACTTTACTGCAAAAAGCGCGATTTTTCTAGAAAATTGTTTTGAACATATTTAAAATGTACAAGATGAAACCTTTATTTTCTTTCTTTGTTTCTTTGAACATATTTAAATGTTTATAAAACATTTCTAACTCATTTTGAAACTATTTCCAAAAGGTTAAAGCATTTCATTTTCAAAAGGAAAGTGATTTCCTTTGTGCTTATCGACGTGTATCAACATGACTTGGTAAAACAATTTAACAATCATATCAAACAGTCAATACTTTATGATCAAAGCATATATAAGCATTCGTAGAAATCATAACACAATATCAAACATGTATATATATATATAAAAGGAGATGCTAAATAGAGTTTCTCACCATAAATCAAAGCGATTAATTACCTACCAACATTCTAATTAACCAACAACAATCAATTCCTACTGCATTAAATACTTGCAAACAACACCCTCTTCATTCCAATATCTTGGCCAAGACTTGAGATGGAGGTCGGTCTAAAGTATAGAGAAGAAGTGGTAGAGCTTTGAACTTGAATTCTTAAAATTAGACCCGAAAAATAGGTCACTTCTCTCTTGTTTTTGACTCTCTTACTCTCAAAATTTGAAAAACCTATTAACTGACAAGCTGTTAAAAATTATTTTTCTTGAATTTAAAAAAGAATCACTTGATTTTGATTAATTTTGAGGAAGATATGATAGAATGAAGAAGAGGTATTGTCGGATTGACAAAAATGAAGCTCGAAAATGCACTTCAAAGAATTGAGTTTCGGGTATATTAAACCTCAAAACTGAAAAAAGTGATCAACATAAAAGTTGTAGACACTGGAACTTTATACGATATCAAAAAATGAATTTCGTAGTTTGAATCTGTTATGATCAAAACAAAATGGCTTATTCTCTGGCTTAAAAATTGGGCCAGAAAATACACTGGAAAGAAGTGGATTTTTAACATGGTTACTTTTAGAATGAGATAAAGTTGTCAACACGAAAGTTGTAGCCACTAGAAAAATACATTATTTAAGTAAAAGAATTCTATATTTTGGTTATTTTGAAGAAGTTATGGCCGAGAGAAAAAGAGGTAAAATGTGGACAAAAAATGAGTTTGATTTGAAGAGAATGAACATTGATTTCTTTTGAATATTTTGTAAATATTTTGACATTATCTCTTTCTAATTTTTTCCTATGGCCTGGAAGCCATTAAAGAGAAGATGAAGAAGCTTGAGAAAATAAGAAGAAAAATGTGAATGAAAGTGAATAAGGAGGTGGGTATTTATAGAAAAAGAAAGAAGTGGTAATTTACCAAAATAGCCTCTTACCAAATTACCAAACTAAGCTTACTTCAACCTAAAGCAATCTCCACTTTTTAAATGCTTAACATCATCTTTCACATCCTTACTTTATGTCTTAGTTACTTAATGATTAAGTAAATAATATCATAATTATGTTGGCTTTGATTTGATGTTTACTTTTTTCTTACTTTTTTAATTCTTACTTACTTTGACTAATGACTTCTAGAAGTTTTCAAATCTTATTTGTAAAAGTAAACATGTTTAGTGAATTAATTAATACTTACACTATTTGAATATATGTTCCTATATAAGAAAATAAAGGTGTGACAAAGTTGCAAGAACTTTTAATCTACAAAACGTTGATTTTCGACAAAATGTTTTACGGTCATATTTTGACATTTCAGTTAAACTATTTCTTTATATAAACCAAATTTAAAAATAAATTTGTATAATGCTATTTAAAAATATAAACACTCATAAATAAATTAAAATAATTTATTTAACCATTGAAGCTTGCTTTTCTAAAATCGGCATTTTGTCACTTTTGTCGATATAGGCAAATGTTACTATTTTTTATATATTTCTCTTTCCAAATCCTATCTAATTTTCTTTGAATCATATAACCTTACTTATTTTACAATTAAAATCACTTTAAATATTATATTTTAAAGTGGTTAAATTCTGGGTCGTTACACGGGTACTTCATATCATGAAGCCTGTGGTCAGATTTGATCAAGTAATAATTTATGGTATTTTAAAATGGATAGAGTTAAAATACGTGATTTAAGTGAATTTAGTCATTTAAATTTTATATGGTTTATCTGTCGAAGTTAATTTTCCAGACAAAAATATTAGTGAATTAAATTGGAGTAAGTAAGATGATTAGATGTCTAGTTAGTGGAAAAAAACACTGTTCCGCTAATTGTATTTAACTGGATTCCTATTGGTACAATAAATCATCATTCTACCGTCATTACTAGATAAGTGTGCTTTGAAAATGAATAGCAAAAATAAAACCTGTTCTGCTATCACATTTGTATGGACCCCTAATTATTATTCTGTTGATTATATTGGGCGATGTGATGGATTGATTCTATGTATATCTGAATCTGCTATTCTGGATTGTTTATGTAATGAATGGTGATTTGATTAAGTACCATTGGAGTTACTAAGCTTCTTTTAAAATTTGGAAGTTGACTTTTGAACCAAAGTGTTTTAAGGATGGTTATTATTTATTAATGATACTTGAAGATAATTAATAATTATTTGAAAATGATTTAAAGTTGATTATTTTATGATTTTTAAAAAAGTATTAAAAGTATTTAATTATTATTTTCAAAGTTATTTAATTATTTGAAATGTTAAAAAGCATATTTCAATTATTAGTTAAAGATATCTTATAATGATTTGATTTAAAGTTAATTATTATTTAAATATTAATCAGTATTAAAATATTATTATTTTAGGGTTAATTTGTTCCAATATTAATTTTTTTTTTAAATATATATATTATAGTAAACTGTTATGAAAGAGTATTTTCCTACATTAGACTTGAAAATTTATATAGGAACTTTATAAGCATTATTTTGAGATAATTATTACAATAAAAGATTTTGAGAAGTAATGGTATATTTCCGTAGCGTAATTCGAGGGGCAGAGATTGCCTACAATTTGGGATGCTTTTGTTGCGATAGGGACATAACCATTGTGCAAACTGCAATCTATGATTGATTGCATGGTAGAAATCGAGAGGCAGAGATTTCCTGAGTTAAGTTTGTTTTTTCTGGAATAAAGACGTAACCATTGAGCTGCAATCCATGGTCGACAACGAAGAGTAGTTTCCATGTTTATTTTTAAACAGTTTCAAGTATTTTTGAAAAAATTGATTTGTGAATACACTTAAACCGGTGAGATAAGTATATGACTGGTTTGATAAAGAGATTCAAATTATCAAAATTTAAATTAAATGAGGCTTGGTGATTCCAGTGGGAAATGTGAGATCTGTTTGAATGCTTGTTTATTTGATAGTTAAATAACCGACTATCAAAAACTTGGCCTAATATGTAATCCTTCTTAATTTTGGTTGTATGAAAATATTCCCTATGTAAAATCGAAGGATTTTGACTCGGGAAATATCTAGGAGAAATGTGAGAATTATATGGTACAGTTACCATCGGGTTGCTAACTGTAAATATAAACTTGTGGATCTTCTACAAAAAATGATAAGGAGATCCATCCACTTAAATAGTTAGGGGGTGATCCCCGATCTTATGTATTGTCTGATTATTTCCTAAAGAACCGGTCTTGAGCATTCCGGAAATTGATGAATAGTTTTTGGAGCATCTAGGAAATGGAGAGTGTACTCGTAAGAGATGACTAGGAAACCATGACCTACTCTAAAACCATATATGGTTAAATGGAGGAGATTCTGTATATGTATGATCTATGGACATCATATAGACTTATGAATAATATTGAGCGTTCTTATGCTCGAATTTCAAGGACGAAATTCTTTTAAGGGGGAGGAATGTAATGACCTAGGATTTTATCACCTTGACTTATGAATATTTATTTTTAATATTCAATAATATGGTCTTTTAATCAAAATAAAACCCTTGTTAAATAACAATTTGTAATAATAAATAGTTTTAAATCAAGATTATATTTTGAATTTTCCAAATTTTATTTATAGAAGTAGAAAATTGATTTAATTTGAATTTATTATATATATTTATAACAACAAAATTTATATGTAAATTTAAAAAAAATCATGATAAATATGAATGGAAAGAAGGATATATGGATAAATAGAAATGAATATGGCTTATGAAAAAAATGTTGTATAAATAGAAAAGAGTTTTAAAATTGGAATTTTTCTTATGTATATACATATAAGTTCAAGAAAGAGGAATATATAACATTTATAAACAAATAAAATAGTTTATTAAAAACAATATATATAATGGCAAGTGAAAATAAGATAAATTTAATATGCTGGAAATGAGAAAATTAAATAAAACCATTAAACCATTTTTGAAAGAGAATCTTTGTACGAAATGTGTTTTAGAACAAAAATGTTATTTTGATACACTAGTAAAAAAATTATAGATGTCGAAAAATATTTAACAGTGAAAGCTTGCTTTTATAATCAAATGGAAAGTAAGGAGTTAACAACAAAATTTATAAGTCAAAATTGAAAAATAAAAATACATACTTGGTCAAACAAAAGAAAAACGTAGGCTGAAGTTATATCAACTCAGCAGCCACCTAAACTTCATCTCAAAGCCACCAAAATTTCATTTTAGTCCATCACAAATCCTTGTACAGATCAAAATCCTTCTTGAGCCCGAAAAATAAGTACCCTATGCATCATTAAAATTTATATAAACATGTATATATAAAGGTATGTATGTGTGTACGCTTCAGTTTAAAACCTTGTAAAACAAACCTGTAAACAAAACACTATAAGAAGGGAGAAAGAAAAAGAAAATAAGTAACATCCTGCTCAAAGCAAAAAAAGCAAAGCAAGGTTATCAAAGATTTCAGATCATCGTCTAGATTCAAGTGGAAGTTAAGCATGATTAAGGTGAGCATTTAAATCTGGAATCCCTGAAATGTTTTATATTACTCTGTCAATGTTAACAGAGTTAGAAAATCATTTATACCTTGGTTTTTAAAAACCAATATCCCTTTTCACAATTCATATTAGTTAATGATGTGAACTGATGAAACTTTTTTTTAGTATAGATCATATTAAAAATCGTTTGAAGCATGTTTATTTTATACATTGTGTGTAATGGCCAGATAACAGTAAAAAAACCCAGTTTTGATAAATTTCATCATGCTAAAAACTTTGAATCGAGCATGAAATCATGATTGTGGTTTGAAGATAGGAGTTTTAGTGAAGAAATTCTAATTTTTAATAGCTTGGTTTAAAATAAATGGAGAGATGATCAAAATCCACTAACAAATTAACTTCCGGCTATGTCGTCGATGAGGGATGGTGAGGCTTGGTCAAGGAGGAGCATGATGACGAGGCCGAGGGGTTCACCGTGGACAAATTATGATTTTGGCCTTGATTTGGGTTGGTGTGGGGATTTAGGGTTTTGGGATGATGGTTTTTTTATCTCTAGAACACGGCCAAACGGCGACGTGTGGAAGCGATGAGGGACGTTCGGTCTTCGACTAGAGATGCTAGAGGGGATGGGCTTCCTAATGGCGAAGGTGGCTGGGGTAGGCGAGGTGCGAGGAGGCAGGATGAGGTTGATTTTGGCGTTGTTTGAAAAACTGTGCTCGACTCATATGTTTGATTTTGGCTAGAAGTGGTCGAAGGCGGAGCTATGGGGTGGAGATGGTCAAGAGTGGGAGAGGTCGCTCGCACGTGGTTGCGTTTAGTCGAAATGTGGTGCGGTTGGGTTGTGCATGTACACGAAAACATGCACGACTGGTTGTTTAGAATGAGAAAAGGGAGCGGAAGAAGATGGTCATTGTAGAGTGGATACGGCCATGCTACATTGGGCTCGTCCTGTTTGTATTTGGTGGAATCGTTGCTCGATTCATGTGAAAAGATAAAAAGATAGAAGAAATTTGGTTACTGGAAATGTGAGAACTGAAATTGGGAAGATTGGGGAAGAAAGGGACATAGCAGGTATGTAGGCTTGGGCTTCAACCCAAAGGATATGAGGGTGGAAGTAATTATCTTAAAATTTTTAATATATATACATACATATATATAATCATAAATTTTTGAAACGCTATAACTTGTCATACGACACCCCATTAATGCAAAACTTGTTGCAATGGGATCGTATCGTCGAGTACTTCGTTGTCATGAAACATGTGGTCAGATTTGATCAAGTAATAATTTATGGTATTTTAAAATGGACAGTTTTAAAATACATGATGTAAATGAATTTAGTCGTTTAAATTTTATGTGGTCCATCTATCGACGTCAATTTGCTAAATAAAACTATTAGTGAATTATATTGGAGTAAGTAAGATGATTAGACGTCTAGTTAACAGAATAAAACATTGTTCCGCTACTTGTATTTAATTCTACTCCTATTGACAGAATAAATCACCGTTCTGCCATTATTACTAGATAAGTGTGTGTTTTGACATTGAATAGTAGAAATAAACCCTATTCTGCTATCACATTTGTATGGACCCCTAAATATTATTCTGTTGATTATATTGGGCAATGTGATGGATTGATTCTATGAATATCTGAATCGGCTATTCTGGATTGTTTATGAAATGAATGGTGACTTGTCTAAGTACCATTGGAGTTATTAAGCTTCTTTCCAAACTTGGAAGTTGACTTTTGAACCAAAGTGATTTAAGGATGGTTATTATTTATTAATGATATTTGAAGATAACTAATAATTATTTGAAAATGATATAAAGTTGATTATTTTATGATTTTTAAAAAATTATTTAAAAGTATTTAATTATTGCTTTCAAAGTTATTTAATTATTTAAAATGTTAAAAAGCATATTTTAATTATTAACTAAAATTACCTTATAATGGTTTGATTTAAAGTTAATTACTATTTAAGAATTGATCGGTATTAAAATATTATTATTTCAGGGTTAATCTTTTCCAATATTAATATTATTTTTAAAAATATATATTATAGTAAACTGTTATAAAAGAGTATTTTCCTACATTAAACTTGGAAATTTATATAGAAAATTTATAAGCTTTATTTTGAGATAATTATTAAAATAAAAGATTTTGGGAAGTAACGGTATATTTTCATAGCGTAATTCGTGGGGTAGAGATTGCCTATAGTTTGGGATGTTTTCGTTGGGATAGCGACACAACCATTGTGCAAATTGCAATCTATGATTATTTGCATCATGGAAATCGGGAGGCAGAGATTGCCTGAGTTAAGTTTGGTTTTTCTGGAATAGAGACGAGAAAAGACAGTGCAAATCGTGCTATATGGAGTTATACTATACTAATGCGGAAATAAACTAAGATACTATAGCAATGTAAAGTAAATAAAATAAAACAAGCACACCAGGAATTTTTATATTGCTTCGAACTTTCCTTTCTACGTCCAGTCCCAGACTCCTTCTGGAATTTCACTAACAAAATCCTCACTTAACCCGAAGGAACAGGTTTACAACACCTGAAGAACAGAATAGGATTTCGATTTTCTGTTAATTAAACCAAGCTGTCAATTTCCTAGGCGTCTGATATCCTTTTTTTGGTAAATCTCATCCGTTGAATATTTCGACAATGTTGTTGTACAACGGTTAAGTTCGTTAATTTTCTTATTTGGTTGTCAGCTGTATATAGCATAAGAGTAGGTGGTTATGAAAAAGCTAAAATAAGTGGGTGAACCATCGTCGACATGTGAGATGTGGGAGAGGAAGATGGTATTTAATTTGGTTTGTGTGGAGGATATATTGTTTGAATGATGATAATAAAGTACAAACTTTGTATATATTGATGTAATGGATGAATGAATATTTGATGTTAGAGTGTACCTTGTGTTGTACAGTTGGTTGTAGTAAATAAGAATGGGAAAGGGAAGAAGTAAATGACAGAAAATGCATGGAGGAAGGAGAATGGAAAAGAGTTGGATGTAAGGACGTGGAGTAACATATATGGTGAGTGGATCACCAATTCAGTTATAAGTGGGTAGTGGATTAACTGCAAGTTTATTTTGTATGTAGATTGAAGCATGAATTAATGCAGGATGAGATTTTAATTGAATTTTTCAGCAAATTAAAGGATTGTGTTGCTGGTGTAACAGAGAAGATAGCTCAGTGATGGATAACAGTGTGGATCGCATACGAATAAGAAAGGTTTTTTTTTTAATTTTTGGTCGGATAGAGGATGATGTAGCAAATTTTGTTGGATTAGTTTTCAGGTATTAACTGTTCATGGATTCATAAAGTAACCAATACTAAACCATGTACTTTAAACAAACTTTTAAGAAGTAATAAAAATAGTATCAGTTTTGCAAATACTGCCCACTGCCAAGTAGACAAATGATATTAGTACATCAACCAAAGTTACGAAGCCAATGTAAAAACTAACTATCATGTTTGTAAGTTGGTAACATTAAGGTAGTCTTATAACTATTTTTTAAGCGTTGAACCTTACAAATGAGATGTATGTGATGTTATAAGTTACAGAAAACACACTAGCTTTCATCTTGAAATAAAATGCAAACTAAATTTAAGAAATAAAATGCTTCTCATGGAAAATAAACTTGCATAATCAAAAAAATGATCAGGGTAGTCATATCATTAACGAATTGTCTGAATTATGGTTACCGGTTACCTAACTTTGGACAGTTCAACCAATTTCTTTTTAAAAAAGATACAATACATTCTACATATAGACTGGCAACTCTAGGCATACCAAAAAACGAATTAAAAATTTGTAATGTCAGTTGACAGTTGATAATCAGCATGCATGTGTGGTTCAACAAAGTTAACCACAAAAATAAAAGTTAACAATAAACGTGAAATAGGATGAAAAAAATCTTACAATTCATTTAGTTACAACGAAAATTAATCATCTTGTAATGGAAAATCAAGCTAATTCGAAACAGCTGCACCACGGTACAAAGAAACAAATTGTAACGACCCAGAATTTCTGTTAATTAAAATTCGTATATTTAATTAATTTTAAATATTAATAAGTGAAATTTATAAGTCGAATAAATTTTATTTCGAATAATTGGATTTAATTGGATAACTAAATCGATAATTAAATATGTGAAAATACAGAAATAATTGAAAATTGGGTTAAATATGATTGAAATTGATTTGTAAAATTTTATTATATCATATTGGAGTTAAAATGATGTTATAGAACTTTTAAAATGGAACTAAAAGTTAATTTGTGAAAATTGAATATTTTAATATTTAATCGACTAGTGAAATCAGTCAATTTTCGAACAGTCTCAGAATTGGACGAAAGTAGTTCCATTGGATCCACAATAGTTTGTTATTATCGGATTTCAATTTTCGTGTTAATCGGAGTTTTCGTTTGACCGTGGCAGCTCGAAACGCATCGAAATTGTTTTAATATTAATTTGGCGAGTTAAAATAGCCATTTTTCAAACAGTCTCGGATTTTGACGAAACCAGTTTCATCGGAACCGTAATGTGATATTATTATATGGTTTGAAATTTCATGTCAATCGGATTTACCGTTTGTCCGGGGCAAGCCAAAACACATAGAAATTTGATTTACCGATTTAATTTCAAATCGAACGTTTATTGCCATAACTCGCACAGATGACCGAAATAGCTCCCAAAACACGGTTCATTGTGTTCAGAACGCGGGGTAAACCTTGGAAATGCTAACCGGCACGCTTCGTTTGGAGTACGGAAATTCCAGGATGAATAGTGTTCGTTGAATTTTCTATAAAAGCCCTCAATCTTCATTTTTTGCAAAGAGAAAACAACCCTAGGGTTTTCATCTGCAGGCCGCCACCTTCTTATTAACCTATGGCCTAAATTTAATCCTCTTCCTCCTCAAATTTCTTTAAATCCGTGAAGCAATCCAACAAACTCTCAACTAGAAAAACGTAGATCTCCTCGAGTACTTCATATCCAACGGTCATGATCAAATATGGAGCAGTGGATTGACGTGAATTCTCGTGCAAGGGTCGGCCATTTGTTCTCGACGTGCATGCAAAATAGGGGGCCGAGTTTGACCGCACTCACGGTGAAGATGGAGCTCGCGAAGGCCTTCGAGATTATGGGTCCTGGTCGTTCTGGAAGTGGTCGAGGGAGGCTCGAAAATTTGCTTGATGGTGGCGGCCGTGGGTTATCATATGCGCGTTCGGTTACTGGGATGGGGAAGAAGGTAGTGGATGGCCACGATTGCAGGGGCTTGGATCCAAAGGCTGATGTGAATAGGTTTAGAAAATAGAAAATAAAATGTTGTAAATTTATAATTATAAAATTCGTGTAAACTTATAAATACCGTATCTTTTTCATACGAGGTCGAAAACGCGCGAAACAAGTTGCGTTGGGTTCGTATGGACGAGCACTACGCTATGGAATTGGATTGGAGTCGTTTGGAGCTAGCGAAAATTTCGGATAAAATTAAACGTCCGTTTAATTTTATTCGAAATAAAAGCTGAAAATGAAATTGAAATCAAGGTGAGAACTTCTCACTCAATCGAACCGATTTCGATTTTAATTTTAAATAGTTAGATTTAAAATTTTTGAATGTATGTTTGAATGATGATTTTTATCTATTGATTGTTAAAATAGACCTTATACGCCGTTAGTAAGCGGATGTTATTTATTAAAAACATATACCGCGAATATTTCACAGTACAGTGAAATGGTATTATTTATGTACTTGGAATTGATTTCCCGCATTATATAGCGGATGAGACCCTATTGCGCCGTCTATTAAGCGGATAATATTTTAAATCCCATATACCGCGATAATTCCGTACTGAAATGGAATTGGTATTGCGCTAATGTTTGTGGATGCAGTAAAACAGGTTGGAGGGATCCAACTGGATTCCTCAACAGTATTTATTTGATTTCAGATATTGTGATATTTGATTGATTATCATATCGATATATGATGTCGTTGTTGTCGTGATTGACTATTTGGTGTGTAGCATCATTGGGCCAATTTTGGAATTGATTCCTTTTAAATAAATAAACGTTATAATTTTAAGGTTATAAAAATTATGATTTTTGAGAAATATAGTTAAAAGTTGATTATTGAAAATATGTGGTTAAAGATTTTATAAAATAGTTTAATTGGGATTTTTGAATTTATTATAAAAAGTTCAAATATAGGATTTATGAAATTTGATTATTTTATAAATCAAAATGATGAAATTATAAAGGAGTTTAAAGACGTTTTAAAATAATAATATAAATTGATTTATATAAAAGATTTATAAATTGATATTTATAAATAAAAAAATATTTGAATTATAAAACGAGCTTTTATAAGTGTTAGAATGAAGTGTAAATGAATTTCATAAATGAATGAAATTTATAGAATTATAAACGGTGAAGTTATAAATGGAATTTTATAAGCAGTAGGTTTATAAAATTTGTAAAGTTATTAAAAGAACAGTTTTGGGTAAATAAATGAATCTTATAAGTTATAAGATTTATAATTTGGGAAGTTTAAAAGAACGATTTTGTAAACAAATAAATTATAAGCATTTAACTTATAATATGAACTTTTAGTATATAATTGAGTTATAAATTGAAATAGGTTAATAAAGGAGATTTATAAAAGGAAGTTGTTACAAAATAAATAGAAATGGAATTTATAAACATTGTTTTATAAATCCGCAAATGACTTATTTTGATAAATAAATTGTTATAGCTGATTAATCGAGTTATATTCACGTTTTAGACAGTGAATAATCCTTTAAAATAAAATGTATAGAAATGATGAAATTGGTTAACGAAGTATATTCATGTTTTTGAATAGTGAATAACACGTTAAAGAAATTATTTGGGATATGATGTTTTAAATAGAATTAAAACGATCTAACGATGTTTTAAAAATGTGTTAAGATTCGAAACCATAGGTTTCAACATTCATTGTTGAAATAGACGTTTTTGAGAAATAGAAGGAAATGGTGGACTATAACACTGTTCTTACAGTAAATGATTTCCGAAAGGAAATGTTTTATATAGTATTCGGATTTATATATATATCTTTTTTAATTTCGAATCCCTATACTAGTGATTTTGGGTTGTCGTAACGATGTTTTACGTAACATTCGTTTTGGCCCTAATAAATATGTTAAGAGAATGATTTCCTTAAAGAATGAAATATATACTTAATTTCGATTTAAGTATATTGAATATTTTCCAAGTGTAGAAAATAAAAAGATTTGTGAAATACTTATTAAATAAGTAAGTATGGAAATGTTTTTCCAATGTGAAATGAAACATTTTTGAGAATTTATCTTTTTGAAGATAAATTGAAAATGAATAATTGACATTGTGTATTCATAAATATTTTGGAATGTAAATTCACTATGGAATTTATAAATGAAAAAGGGAATTTGTTTAAAAATAAACATTGATTTATTTTTGAAGTATGGGAATTAATTTACGGATTTGGAACGTAAATATAAAGTAAATCGTTAAGGATTTATTTAATTGGTTTAAATAAACCATGTTGAAATGAAAGTATTTCCACATAAGGAAAATGTTTAAAATTTGTTTTTCAAAAGTGGTAAAGGTGAAAGTGATTTGAAAATTGTTTTCAAATGGTTGAAGTGTGAGAATTATATATCTTGTAAAGATATTTTTGGAAAATAAATAATTTGGAAATTTTTTGGAACCTGGTGATGTTGTGCATATCCATTGATAGTTCAATAACCGACTATCAATATTTACCTTTAAATAGGTATTTGTTGAGATTTGCTTGAATTTGAATGCCACACTTATTTTTGAATAAGCGCGTTAACCGGGAAAGGACCTTAGGGTCGTATAACCCATTCCGAATATGTGATACGTCGTTATGAATTGCATTTGAAGACCGGTGTTTGAAGACCGGATATTTTTGAAAACGGAAGGATTACCATCATATGTTTCTGCACCGAATGGCCCCGGTATAGAAATTCCATATGTGATGGGAAGTTCGGACGTGATTAGTGAATATCCGGATTGCAAGGACTTCTTTGTAAGTGCCTTCAGTTCTGTTCGATCCCGGAACAAACTTGTATGGTTACGTGTCTGACATTACATTTTGAGATATAAAGCAGATTTCTTTCAAATACATTTCTGTTGGTGGTGGATAATTTATTCTCTTAGCTTAACACCCTTCTCTGAGACGTACGAGCTCAAAGGTTATGTAGTTGATGGTTATCGGCAATATATTCCCAATTTGGTAATGTGACATGCTGAATGTTGCTGTGAAATGATCATTGTTTGATCATTTGTGATATGATCATTTGTTTGATCATTTATCTTTGTGATCATTACTTTGATCATTTGTTGACCCAAAGCATGGCTTTTTACCAAAGCGTGGCTTTGTGGACGAGACTTCGTCGGACCTCACACCCCGGAAATGGTCAAAACAGGAAGGATGCAGCAAGGTTATTAGGGGTAGCGCCCTTTAGTGTATGTCATTCCTTATGGATAGAGTTGGTATCATGGTATGGAGCCCAGATACTTAACCTATGTTGTTGCTGCAAACTTATTACTTTGTGGTTGTTGGAAATCGAGGATCCTCGGATGTAGATCGGTTACGATCGGGGGATGGCATATTTGTGTCAGTAGTTACCCAGTTAGGGGTAACCCGGTCTTGTGTTGGCAGAGATCCAGTTTGGTTCTCGGGACGTCATTCCAGAGGCGTTTCCATGTGGCGATGGGAAGTTCCTTGGCCTGACCATTTGTTGGAAATCCAAAGAAACAATACGAGCTTTGTACGGTTTTAGTTGTAGAACCTGCCATCTAATATGGTAGCTATAATAGGCATAATATAATGGTACCTATGGTGGCTAAGATTTATATTTTACTTTCGAAATTTTTTCTACACTATGCACAAATAATAATATCAAAAAAATGATTTGATTTTGCGTAGTAAGCATCTTTGACTAACATAAGAAGAAATCTCCTCCAAGTCTGCGTTTTCATTGTGTGTGTGGTGGGAGGTCTTATGGTAGTCTCATTTTTAAAAGCATTGCGAATCTATTTAAAAAAAATTATCCTCTATTTTGTTTTTTAAAGATAAATAAAACTGTTTTGAGTTCTCACACCAGTCACATGACTGACTCGGAGTTTATTGTTTTCCTTCCTAAACTCTGGATGCCCACCAATTTCCACACGGGCAGTCAAGAGTTAAGGTTTATCAGGATATTCTGGAATTCAGGAGTTGCTGGAGGCAAGATGGATGGCATGGCGTATTACTAGTATATAGTATTTCTTTTCCGCTGTTTGTTCTGTTTATTGTTGTTTGATAGTTGTACACTCCGATGATGTAATGAAATGAAATGTAATGTAATGTAATAACTGATATAGTTCTTTGTTTAAAGATTATTCATTTATTTATTATATGTTGTTCCGCTGCGATTGTGAGATTCTGATATTGTTCTGCTGTTTTCTTTCTGTTTTGTTCTATCTTTTCTCTCTTCTTCTATCTTTTTCTTTTTCTTTTTCTTAAAACCCTGAGAATTCGTATTTCTGTTCATTTTGAGTTAATCAATGGATATTAGTGTCAATTCAAGGAGTACGGATTTGCGGGTCCTTACAAAAATGTTGATAAATAATATATTGAGCATATTATAGTAAGTAGGGCTACATATGGGTGTGTTTTTCTTTTTAAGCTCACAGCTTGGGTTATGGTACGTTGTTGCTGTCAATATTAGTTGGTTTTGTATTTTACTGCACTTACGTAGGAATGTGTGAGAATGTAAACTGATAGAACAATTTGACTAATTTTGAAATAGAAGAAGGATAATGGTAGCAACTGCTCAAATTTGTAGATCGAGTAAGTAGACCAGGGAGCATGAGATTAGGTGTGACTCTCTTGTTCATACTCTACCATTTCCCGTTGTCCTCTCACTTTGTTTCTCTCACATTTTGTGCAAGAGCTCTAGTGACTACGGCCAACTAACTCTAATGATAATCATTACAGCTCTTTCATCATGCCTAGTCAAAATATCCTAGACTTGATATTGGCACTTATCATACACGATATTGTAGAACTTAGAAGTCCCATGTAGTTGGATCGATAAACTAGTTCATTTAAAGTGTAAAAGTAGTTAAGAGCATAATGATGTGTACCATGATGAGGAGACAACGGACGTATTAAAATGATTAGTTTGGCAAATCTATACATTTAGCATGAGAAGAATCTTTTTATGTTAAGCAGTAACGCAACAAATTTGAAGGGATTGAATGGGCCATACCATAGTTTCAATGAAACAACCGATATTGATTCTTCCTTCCTACTTTTTTTTCAAAATGATGAAATAAAAGTATCGTTATTATTGTACTACACAAAATCTATTTTTTTCAAATTGTATATGATGCAACATACATAAAATGTTGACGACGCATTCCATCAATAATGTTATAGATTCTTTAAACGCAACAATGGAATAAAATGATAATATTCGTTAGCACCAAAATTTTCAAATGTGCATCATTATGATATTGTGAGCTTATTTACTAATATACCTTTTCCAATTGCTGAATCGGTATGCAGTTCAGTCTTTTTAAGAACCCAAAACCTAAAAACGTAGAACAATGAAAATCAGCAAAAATGTTGATTGATTGATGCAAACGACTAAAAAGTAGATTTCAAATCTAGAGTACTAAAATCATGGTGCAATAAATGTTTGGTCAGCAAAGCTTTATTACAAAATTGATGCTTTTGAGTTGTTTTGTTGCCAATTCCATAGACTGTATTGAATACAAAACATAGCATATCCAAAAAATAACAAATCTATGATGTGATACATAATTATCATCGTACTTAGCATTTTGTCACACTTATGAATGTTCTTAGTTCTATCTAATAACATGTCATCTTTCCTTGCAATTATGTTTCTCATCATTATTTTGTTAGAAGCCAATCAAATAATATCATATTAGACATTACAGAAATGTTGTCATTGTTATTATACAATATATTGCTACTTAAAAACAATGCAAAGAAAAAAGTTATTAACCAATTAAAAGTAACAATAAATCAAAGAAGTTTTCCAATAAAAACTAAACCACGTAAAACAATATTTTAGCACCTATGTAATCTCTACATTGATAATTTTGTTAAGAAACTATTTCCTACCATTTTAATGTTCTAGTGCAGACATCCCAAACCATCCTTAAACTGTTAATTACCAATTTCTATCTATATTGGAGGGCTTCAACAGATTTGAGATGTGTTGATCTTGAGAGAAGTGTTGAAGAGATGGATGGAAAAGAAATTAATGGCATGTAGAAGGGTTTTGAATCTTAGGGTAGGAGTAGAAGGAGAGAAAATGGGAAGTTGAATGCCAAGGAACGGTTTTCACACATTTGGGGAGTTATAATACGTGGTATTGAAAATGACGCATGTGAGAATCTAAGCCATCTGATATCTTGTCTCAAGTTGGACCAAAACCACTCTTTGTCCTTTTATCTTTGTCCTAGTCAGCACAAACGATCTACAAATGCATGCAAAAATATTTACAACAAAGCATGTAGGGAAATTAAAGAAAACAAAAGGCATGTAAAAACAGACTGCCTTTTGACAGTACGGGCATGGTAATATAACAATATATGTTATTTATCTTCCATCCATTGCATTGAAACTTAATTTGACAGTAGGTTTTTCCTTATAAGAAATTACTAATATTGTTATTAGTAATACAACTTATAGAAACTTAATTTGAAATAGGCTTTAAATGTGAGACTTTCAAATCAAAATTCCACAAAATATAACATACAGAAATATCACGTAGCATTGCGTCCACAGTAAAGCAAAATACATGCCACTAAAACCAAGCAAGGTTTATTAATAATAAAAATCTAATACCCAAGAATAATATAGAAACTTTTGTTTGAACTATCAAAGAACTGAAGAAACAAAAGCAAATAGAGTTAGTAATCAGTTTATTTTTTTGGATATGTATTTAATCAAATAATTCATGTGCAGATAACAAAAATGAGTAAAGTAGATCAGTTTACTTTTTTATATATGTATTTAATCAAATAGTTCATGTGCATTTAACGAAAATGAGTAAAGCGGAAGCTACAATTGTAAAAAATTTAAGGGTGGAAGAAGGGTGGTAGAAGGAAGAAAGGAGGATGAATTAGTACCCGAGAATTTGCACTGAAGGAAGAGGAGAAGCAATGATGAATTCAGTAGACTTGAAACTGCTACAGTATAAATATAGATGGAGAAGGGGTGAAGGAAACTGGGCAGGTAGAGATTTGCATGGGAAGTGGAGTGACATGTGTCAACCTTGTAAATGTGGGCTGGAGCACTACTGTGAACTGGGTTAACGGAGGTATGTGAGCTAATACGTGGATTAGTATACTACCGTATGATGTCTACTGAAGCTTAAATCGGAACCGTTCTTTATGTTTTGTTTATCTTCCGTTAACCTATTCCGTTAAGTCCTCTCTATTTTGTTATATAGATACACACACACACACACATATATATGTATGTATCTATATAATCATAAATTTTTTGAAATGCTATAACTTGTTCATACGAAACCCGATTAATGAAAAACTTGTTGCAATGGGATCGTATCACCGAGTACTTCGTTGTCATGGAACATGTGGTCAGATTTGATCAAGTAATAATTTATGGTATTTTAAAATAGACAATTTTAAAATACATGATGTAAATGAATTTAGTAATTTAAATTTTATATGGTCTATCTATCGACGTTAATTTGCCAAATAAAACTATTAGTGAATTATATTGGAGCAAGTAAGATGATTAGACGTCTAGTTAACAGAATAAAACATTGTTCCACTACTTGTATTTAATTCTATTCCTATTGACAGAATAAATCACTGTTCTGCCGTTATTACTAGATAAGTATGTTTTTTGACATTGAATAGTAGAAACAAACCCTGTTCTGCTATCACATTTGTATGGATCCCTTAATATTATTCTGTTGATTATATTGGGCAATGTGATGGATTGATTCTATGAATATCTGAATCGGCTATTCTAGATCATTTATGAAATGAATGGTGACTTGTCTAAGTACCATTGGAGTTACCAAGCCTCTTTCAAAATTTGGAATTTGACTTTTGAACCAAAGTGATTTAAGGATGGTTATTATTTATTAATGATATTTGAAGATAATTAATAATTATTTGAAAATGATATAAAGTTGATTATTTTATGATTTTTCAAAAATTATTTAAAAGTATTTAATTATTGCTTTCAAAGTTATTTAATTATTTAAAATGTTAAAAAGAATATTTTAATTATTAATTAAAGTTATCTTATAATGATTTGATTTAAAGTTAATTACTATTTAAGAATTAATCGGTATTAAAATATTATTATTTCAAGGTTAAATTTTTCCAATATTAATATTATTTTTAAAAATATATATTATAGTAAACTGTTATAAAACAGTATTTTCCTAAGATAAACTTGGAAATTTATATAGAAAATTTATAAGCTTTATTTTGAGATAATTATTAAAATAAAAGATTTCGGGAAGTAATGGTATATTTTCATAGCGTAATTCGTGGGGTAGAGATTGCCTATAGTTTGTGATGTTTTCGTTGGGATAGCAACGCAACCATTATGTAAATTGCAATCTATGATTATTTGCATCGTAGAAATCGGGAGGCAGAGATTGCCTGAGTTAAGTTTGGTTTTTCTGGATTAGAGACGTGAAAAGACAGTACGAATCGTGCCATATGGAATTATACTATACTAGTGCGGAAATAAACTAAGATATTATAGCAATGTAAAGTAAATAAAATAAAACAAGCACACCAGGAATTTTTATACTGGTTCGAACATTCCTTTCTACGTCCAGTCCCAAACTCCTTCTGGAATTTCACTAACAAAATCCTCACTTAACCTGGAGGAACAGGTTTACAACACCTGAAGAAAAAAATAGGATTTCGATGCCTCAACAGCCGAAGAGGACTTCACTTGCCTGAACAGCAAAACATGACTTTAACTTATACAGAGAGTATTTGACATAATGTGTTCTTGATAACATGAATTTGTCTCTTGATAGTACAACCTTCCTATAATCTTCTCCTTTCGATATATATATGTGTGTGTGTGAAGAATATGGAAGTAATTGAATGATTTTGTATGAACTTGAATGCACAAGAGTGTTAGAATCAAAGTAGATTAAGAATAGAAAGAGTTAGATCGATTTCATGAATCAAACTGATGATTCTAACATGTTTATATAGATTATAAAAAGGTGCAATTGTTCGTGAATAGTTATTATGAAAATATATGGTCATATCTGTTGATTAAAAGTCGTATCTCTTTGTGGAAGAGAAATGTCTGTTCAAAAATATAGCCGTTATAAGAATTCAGACGTCTCAAAAATTGAGTTCAGACTTCTGAAATCATTTACGTTCAAATCAGAAAGAAATAGGTCTTTTTTACCTGAGTCAGACGTTTGAAAATACCGATTCAGACGTCTGAATATTTTCTTGAAAATCATTTTTGATTCCAGATTCGGACGTCTGAAATGGTCAATTCAAACGTCTGAATTTGACCAAAAAATGCAAATATGCGCTGAGTGTGTGTATGTGCATGTGTCGTCATACATATATCCAAAGGAGAGATTTTAACATCATATTAACTCTAAACAAAGATTCAATACAAAACATATGTATTGTATGAAGCTTATTAGAATCCGATCTTGTAAATATTCCTGCAAAATCAAGTTAGTATATAAAATCAACGTATATAGTAGTTGTAGTCAAAATATCGTAAGTATGAAACGTCGTAGATGGAGTTTCAACATTCTCCCCCCTTTTGACGATGACGACTATATAAATATAATATGAGTAATATATTTTTTATAAGCTCCCCCGGTCAAAATGCAAGTTAGAATAATTAGACTATATCAACTCCTTCTCCCCCTTTGGCATCACAAAAAAGGAAAGTATGAATATATGACAAAGCAGAGCAGAGTATTCAAAACATAATACAATACCAGCAGATAATATAGGAGTTTATGCCAGAAATAGAAAAACAAACAACGAAAGAGTTCAAAACAAACTAGTTAATACCAAAGGAATTTAAAACCTAGTGCTGGAATCACTACATTCATCATCATCATCATCATCTTCATTACCATTGTTGTTCCTCGAGCTTTATGACCACTGAAATGGAGCGGGGTTGAAAATTTCGGTAGATGATAAGGTGGAGCATCCAATCCGTCCCCAAATTTTGTTGAGAAAACCACAAATGAAATTAAAGCATTTTTCAGTTTTCTTTTCGAGATTGACCATTCGGGTTCTAAGCTTAGCTTGGTTTTGGGAGAGAGCGACCAAAGCATTCCTTGAGCCAGAGTCGGGAGAAAGAACCACTATTTCATCATCGTCTTCTTCTACCAGGTGGAGCAATAGGATGATCATGTTGACGAAGTTGTGGTTGGTTTTGATCACGGTTGGCAACCTATTCTTGAAATGAAATATATGCCAAACTTCCCGGTCGTTTTGGCAAACCCATAAGACCCAAACTCTTTGATCTAAGCTCTTTTATTGTTGTGAATTCAGAATCAGGAAAGGAAATGCTAAAGTTTTGAAGAATCTTCATTATATAAGCACCATAATCAAAGGTTTTATAGCACCTTCCACGATTAACATCCATGAATTCTTCCAAAATGACTTGAGCCCAATTGATGGATTGGCCGGAATAGATAGCATAAAGGGCTTGAAAGCTTCTTTTGTTAACAACTTCATTACTTCCTGTCCGGTGAAGAACGGAGCGAATCAAAGCTCTGTAGAGGATACGAGCTTGCGGGCAGAGTTGAATGGAGGTAATCTAGTTATGTCATCATTTAAAAATTGGTGTGAGACCTCGTCTCTATCATCCAAGTTTAGAGAAACATCAGTTTCATCCAAATCGGTCCCCGTTGATGGACATTGAAGTATATCACCAGGTCGAGCAAGGGGTAGATAAATTTTAACACCACAAACTAATGTCCAAATGCAATCGTTGCGATTGTGAGGAGTGTGATGGTCCAAATTCATATTAGCATAAAATAGGTTAACCAAAAGATGATTGATTTTGGTATTATTATCCGCATAAGAGACAAGAGATTCTAACCCATTTGATCTTACAATTTATTGAATCCGATAAGCGTCGAGTTCTTCAAATTTCATGAAAGCTCCCGGGAAGAACTGAGATCTGATCATTTGTGCAAAATGTTGTCTTGCTTGCTCATTCCATAGCTATTGATCAATGTTTGGGGTAGATGACGAAGTAGGTTACCTTGATCTTTTTGTTTTGGAGCCATTAATGAACATGTGGAAGAAAGTTTTGATTTTTAATGGAGGAATAAGCTGAAAAAGAAGATGAAGAATAAGGAAAGAAGAAAGGTAGGGGTTGAAAAAAGGGTAGTTACATAGGAAAACGTGCAAAAAACAATTCAAATTTGAATAGCCAGTTGATTTCAGACGTCTGAATAATTCATTTCAGACGTCTGAAATGAAGAAAATCGAGTCAGAAAGGTTTTAGTTCATTTTGGCCTATATTCTGACGTCCGATTTGGGAGATTTAAATGTCTGGATCTGAAGAAAAATTTACTTCTATGACAATATTCAGACGTCTGAATTATCCATTTCAGACGTCTGAAAAGTGTGTCAACACATATTTCCGACCGTGAAAATAAAAATAAATTTATTATTATTTGAATGATATATAGAATACAATTCAAAACAAATATAAATAAATGAAAGCATTAGTTCGAATCACTTGTAGCTTTGCAATCTTTTGGTTCAATCTTGGTTATCTCCGTGTCTGGTTGCAATGGAGACCAATAGGGTTGACGTTCCTAAAAGTTTGGAGAAACCAGAGGACGCTGTGGACTAGGCTCCCATGGATTCGAAGTTGAAGGTTGAAGTACATCTTTCTTTGGAGATGTACCGTAGAATTTTAATGCCACTTGTTCGATGGGACTAAGTCGTTTGGCATTAATTTTCTGTTAGTAATATATTTCTCGTTGCAAATCCAACTGTTCTTTCTGGTAATGATGAATCTCGGCTATTTTTTCTTTAGTTGATGGAGAACCGAAGAAAATAAATCGTCAAGATTTATTCAGTTCAGGAGTATAACCAGATGGTTCATATAAAGGATTAGGTCTAGCCGGTTCACATGGTATTGGAGTAGCCAGTATTTCTAAGGAAGATGTAGATATGATGAAGGCGAGTTTTCAAAGCTGTTGTTGTTTGAAGCTATGGTGATAAGGAGAATAAGCATGTTGAAATCCATAGTAATAAAGCTTTTGGTAAAAAAAAGAAACGCAATGAGTTTATAAAGGATATTGAAAAGTTCAAAAATGGAGTGTAAGCTAAAAAAGTGGTGGCTGAGAGGTTTGAAACAATAATATTCATAGATTTAAAACAAAGGAAATAAGAGGTTCTAATTGAAGGAGTTTTTTTTGGACGTTAAGAGGTAGAATTATTGATGTGGTAAGTTAACCAAAGATATCAATAGCCCATAGAAAGATTTCATAAATTTTTAAGCGAGACGATACCAAGCTCTCGTCTAAGTTTGATAAAAATATTTTCTAAAAGAGCTTTTGTAAAAATTTCAGCCAACTGATTTTCAGAAGAAACAAAATCGAAATTTATTGTTCCTTTTTCAACATTATCACGAAGAAAATGATGACGAATGTCAATATGTTTTGTTCGTGAATGATTGATAGGATTTTTAGACAAGTTAATAGCACTAGAATTGTCACAATATTTAGTTGAATTTGTTAAGATTATATTGAAATCTCTAAGTGTCTGTTGCATATAGATTACTTGAGCACAAGCCAAAGCAGCAGAAATATATTCTACTTCACATGTAGAGAGAGAAACATAGTTTTGTTTCTTACTAAACCATGACACTAGTGGTTTTCCAATAAAATGGCATGTACCACTTATGCTTTTTCGATTGTTCAAGTTCCATCGAAATCAGCATCACTATATGAAACTAACTCGTGTGAACACTCTTTTGGATAGAATAGACCAAAATCCTTGGTGTTAGTGAGATAACGTAATATACGTTTCACGGCTCTTAAATGTGATTCCTTTGGGTTGGCCTAAAATCTAGCACACAAACAAACACTCATCATTATGTCAGGTCGACTTGTCGTTGAATATAATAATGATCCAATCATACTTCGATATAATTTTTGGTCAACACTTTTGCCATTTTCATCTTTTTCAAGATGTGTAGTTGTACTTATTGGAGTTGGTTTGCCAGAAGTGTTTTCCATTCCGAATTGTTTGATTAAATTATCACAATATTTTTCTTGATTAATGAAAATGCCGTTTTAAAGTTGTTTAATTTGTAAACCAAGAAAATATTTTAGTTCTCCTATGTGAAACATTTCAAATTCCTTGGTCATTATTTCGGAGAAGTCCTGATATAACTTGTCATTGATAGAACCAAAAATGATATCATCAACATAAATTTGAACTATTAAAATATCCATTTTTGAATGTTTAATGAAAAGTGTTTGATCAACTTTCCCAATTGAAATCCCAAAGAAATTAGATGGGTCTTTAGTCGATCATACCAAGCACATGGTGCTTGTTTTAAACCATATAGAGATTTCTTAAGTTTGTAAACATGATTATGAATTTTCTCATGAATAAATAAGGAAGGTTGTTCAACATACACATTTTCTTTTATATAACCATTTAGAAAGGCGCTTTTAACGTCCATTTGATAAAGTTTGAAATTGTGAAAACATGCATAGGCCATTAAGATCCGTATTGCTTCTAGTCTTGTGACCGGAGCAAATGTTTCTTCGTAGTCAATTCCTTCTTCCTGATTGTATCCTTATGCAACTAACCTTGCTTTATTTCTAGTAATGTTGCCTTGTTCATCTGCTTTGTTCTTGTAGATCCATTTCGTTCCACTAACAGTTTGATCACTTGGTCTAAGAACTAATTCCTAAACTTCATTGCGTACGAATTGATTTAGCTCTTCTTGCATTGCAATGATCTAGTAGTCGTATGTGGAAGCTTCTTTGGGATTCTTTGGTTCGATATTGGAAAGGAATGCTACGTGGCCCATTTGATTTAGTTGACTTCTAGTTCGAACGTTTGAATTAATTTCTCCGATAATATTATGAACGGAATGATCCCGTAATATTTTTGGTGGGGATCTTAATTCATTATTATTATGAATAATGTTTTCATCATTTTCAAGATTTGTGGTTTCCGTATTTGTGATGTTATCTGGAAAATATTCATCATCTTTTATACTTGGTTTTTATTGAAAATTTTCATCGAAAGATACATGTAAAGTTTCTTCAACAATATTTGATTTTTTTATTAATATATCCGATAAGCTTTGCAATGATCTGAATATCCTAGAAAGATTCCTTCGTCGGATTTTGCATCGAATTTTCCAAGATGATCTTTGGTATTTAATATAAAACATTTTGAACCAAAAACTTTAGAATAAGATATCTTTGGTTTCCTTCCAGTAAAAAGTTTATAAGAGGTGTATTTCGTGAGAGGTCGAATAGACACACGATTCAAAACATAACAAGCAATTGCAACAGCTTCTGTCCAAAATTGTTTTGGAAGAGTGCTTCCATTTAATAAAGTTCTTGCACATTCTTGTAAAGTTCCATTTTTACGTTCTACAACTCCATTTTGTTGTGGATTTCTAGGGAACGAAAAATTATGAAAAACTCCTTTCTTTTTACAGAAATGGTCAAAAACTTAGTTTTCAAATTCTCCTCCATGATCGCTTCTTATGTTCTTTATTTTTAAACCTTTTAAATTTTGGATTCCTTTGACAAAAATTTTAAAATGTTCAGACGTATCACTTTTATTTTTCATAAAAATGGTCAAAGTATATCTAGAAAAGTCATCTACTATTACAAATACATATCTATTGTGGTTTAAGGATTGAACTTGGGTTGGCCCAAATAGATCCATGTGTAGTAATTCAAGTGGTTGTAATGTAGAAATAACTTTCTTAGATTTAAAAGATGATTTGGTTAATTTTCCTAATTGACATGCATCACAAATATGATTGACTTTGATGTACATTTTTAGTAAACCTCTAACTAAATCATTTTTAGAAAGCTTGTTTATAGTTTTGAAGTTGATATGACAGAATCTTTTGTGTCATAGCCAAAAATCATTTTCATTAGCCATTAAATACATATCTAAATTGTGATTGATTTTCAAATTCAGAATATCGATATTTCTGTCTCTATTTCCTTCAAATATAATATTTTGATTTTTATCAAAAATGCTACACTTATCTTCAGAAAAAGAGATTTTGAATCCTTTGTCACATAACTGGATGATAGTTAAAAGATTGTGTTTTAAATTTTTGACTAGTAAAACATTGGAAAAAAGAGGTAAATTAGATGTACCGACATTACTGATGTCGCCTTTTCCGATGATATATCTTTTGGAATTGTCTTCAAAACTGACAGAGCCTCTATCTGAGTAAGTAATGTTTGATAGCATATTTTTGTCTCCAGTCATATGTTTTGAGCAACCGCTATCGAGTATCATTTTCCTCTCTTTTTAAGTGGGTCCTGCAAAAAATAATAATGACATTGGTACCCACTTTGTGATAGGGTCCTAAGAGTTAGGTCTTAGGAAACCAAACCCAAGTGGGTTCAGTATCCCCCTTAAAAATATAATTTTTATTTTTATGAACAGTTTCCAAAAAGGTATTTACATATTTATTCCTAATCAAACTATTGTTTGTTTTAGGAACCCACATTGTTATGGTTTTTGAGTTAGTATTCATTTTTGGATGAGTAGTAGGATTAGAAATATTTCTCCTAGTTTCCCTTTTAGATGAAGCCTTTGAAATCTTAGGGTATCCTAGTCCCTTTTTACTAGAAGTGGATTGAGAATTTTCAATAATTTTGGATAGAGTTTCTATTCCTTTATTAAAGTTAGAAATATTTCTAGTAATATTATCTAACTTGGTTTTAAGACAAGTATTATCTAATTTTATCATTTTAATCTTAATTTTCAGCTCATGATTTTCATAGATAAGAGAATCATTCTTTTCTTTTTGAGTTTCAATTTCTTGACTCAATAAAGTAAGTTGAGAGTTATCATTAGAGAAGGTATCTTGAAGTTTTCCAAGTTCTTCTTTTAGTATTTTCTTATCGTCATTAAGCATATCTCTCTCGAATTCTGCTTTTCTCTGATTTTCTAGAGCCTCTTTATATCTTCTTTTGATACTTTTTAAGGTATCAAGAAGTTCTGAATTAATTTCAATCATGTCATCAAAAGTAAGATCATTTACATCATTCTCTGTAGCCATGAAATAAACATTTACTTGTTCATTTTCACTGTCACCGTCACTTTCAAAAGATGAAGATTCTGAGTCATCCCATGTTACCGAAAATGCCTCCTTTTTGAATTTGTCCTTTCTATATTTATTTTGTTTACCATTTCTTTGTTTCGGACAATCTTTTTGCATGTGCCCCTTCTTGTGGCAATTAAAATATTCTAGTATAGATGAAGATGGCTTATTTGAATTGTTGTTGAAGTTTCTTTTTCCGTTATTTGATTTCCTTTTCTGTACTTAAAGAACTTTTTAAAGTTTCTAGCTATAAATGCTAAGTCTTCTTCATCTGAGTCTGATTCTTCTTTTTATGCATGAAATGCCATATTCTTTTTGTCTTGTGCTTGAACTCTTTAAGCTTGCAAATTTACTTCATAGGACATTAGATTTTCTATTAACTCTTTTGGTTTTATGGTAGAAAGATCATTAACTTCTTCAATAGCTAAGACTTTTTTTTCTCATTCATCCGTTAAAGAGTTAAGGATTTTTGAAAAAATATCAAAATCGGAGTATATTTCTCCTAGTCCTAGTAAAGAATGGTGAATATCTTGAAATCTGGAGTACATATCATTTATAGATTCATCTTGCTTCATCCTAAAATTTTGAAATTAATTCTTAAGCATAGATATTTTACTTTGTTTAACCTTGTTAGTACCTTCATGAGATACTTTTAGTATTCTCCATATTTCATATACGGTGTTACATATGATGACTCGGTTACATTCATTTTTATCTAACGCACAAAACAACATATTCATAGCTTTAGCATTAGCAGTAGCATCTTATTTTTGTGCAGCTGTCCATGTAGAATATTCAGTAGTAGGTGCAGTATATTCTGCTTGTGCAATATTCCATGCATCAAAACTATTAGCTTGCATGTAAATACGCATTTGCGTTGACCAGTAGTTGTAATTCATGCCATTGAATAGTGGAGGTCGTGCAATAGATTGACCTTCAATAAAACAAGTGTTAGTGACAGTGCTAGTGCTGGTGTTGTTTTCCATATTAGCAAGATATCAGATAACTGTGTAATGGTTATATGAAACCTGCTCTGAAACCAAATGAAAAGACAGTGCGGATTGTGCTATATGGAATTATACTATAATAGTGTGGAAATAAACTAAGATACTATATCAATGTAAGGTAAATAAAATAAACAAGCACACCAGGAATTTTTATACCGGTTTGAACTTCCCGTTCTACATCCATTCCCATACTCCTTCCGGAATTTCACTTACAACAGTCCTTACTTAACCCGGAGGAACAGGTTTACAATACATGAACAACAGAATAGGATTTCGATGCCCGAACAGTCAAAGAGGACTTCACTTGCCTGAATAGCAAAACAGGACTTTAACTTATACAGAGAGTATTTGGCACAGTGTGTTCTTGATAACATAGATTTGTTTGTTGATAGTACAACTTTCCTATAATCTTCTCCTTTCGATATATATATATGTGTGTGTGTGTGTATGTGAAGAATATGGAAGTAAATGAATGATTTTGTATGAACTTGAATGCATAAGAGTGTTAAAATCAAAGTAGATTAAGAATAGAAAGAGTTAGATCGATTTTGTGAATCAAACTGATGATTCTAACATGTTTATATATATAAAAAGGTGCAATTGTTCGTGAATAGTTATTATGAAAATACATGGTCTTATCTATTGATTAAAAGTTGTATCGCTTTACGGAAGAGAAATGTCTGTTCAAAAATATAGTCGTTATAAGAATTCAGACGTTTGAAAAATAGAGTCCAGACTTCTGAAATCGTTTACGTGCAAATCAGAAAGCAAATAGGTCTTTTTTGACCTGAGTCAGACGTTTGAAAATACCAATTCATACGTCTAAATATTGTTTGGAAAATCATTTTTGATTCCAGATTCAAACGTCTGAAATGGTCAATTCAGACGTCTGAATTTGACTAGAAAATGAAAATATGCTCTGAATGTGTGTATGTGCATGTGTCGTCATACATATATCCAAAGGAGAGATTTTAACATCATATTAACTCTAGACAAAGGCTCAATACAAAACATATGTATAGTATGAAGCTTATTTGAATCCCGTCTTGTAAATATTCCTGCAAAATCAAGTTAGTATATAAAATCAAAGTATATAGTTGTCGTAGTCAAAATATCGTAAGTATGAAACATCGTAGACGGAGTTTCAACAAGACATAACCATTGAGTTGCGATCCATGGTCGGTACCGAAGAGTACTTTCCATATTTATTTTTTAATAGTTTCAAGTATTTTAAAAAAAATGATTTGTGAATATACTTATTCCAGTGAGATAAGTACAGGACTATTTCGATAAAGAGATTCATATTATCAAAAATTAAATTAAACGAGGCTAGGTGATTATAGTGGGAAAATGTGATATCTATTTGAATGCTTGTTTATTTGATAGTTAAATAACCGATTATCAAAAACTTCCCAATATATAATCCTTCTTAATTTTGATGGTACGAAAATATTCCCTACTTAACGTCGAATGCTTTTAACTATGGAAATATCTAGGAGACATGCGAGAATTATATGGTATGGTTACCATCGGGTTGCTATACTGTACGTATAAACTTACGGACCTTCTTGGATAAATGATAAGGAGATCCGTCCACTTAAATGGTTAGGGGGTGATTCCCGATCTTATGTATTGCCTGATTATTTCCTAAAGAACCGGTCTTGAGTATTCCGGAAATCGATGAATGGTTTTTGGAGCACCCAGGAAATAGTGAGTGTACTCGTAAGAGATGACTCAAAACCCATGACCCACACCGAAACCATATATGGTTAAATGGAGGAGATGCATTATATTTTAGGATATTGAAATCCATATGTGGTTCAATGACTCGTTGGAGTGTGGAAATCCGTGTGAGATTCCAAGATCTATTGAGATGTGGGAATCTGCATGTGATTCCGAGGCCATTATGGTGTGGGAATTCATATGGGATTCCATAATCTATTTTTGAAGCGGTGCAGAAGTTGGAACGTCGGACGTAGCCTCGTTAGAGGAAATGACTAAACCCAGAGTTAAGAGGCATGGCTAGTAGGGTTGGATAACCCATAAGGTTTATTCGGCTCCTTTTCTAGCAATAGGGATACTTTCGGTTATTTTTAGCGTGCCGAAGCGATGCACTCGGTCTTAGCGAGACCAGTTATGTTTTTCATATGATACCCCGGTTAGACGGTTATGATGCTTCGGAAGGATAACTCTGATCCTTGTACCGTAGGACCGATCTCGAAGTACTGAGAGCACCTCCATGGAAATCCTACACAATTAGCGAACGAGCCTTATTGGATTTTGATTTTATGACCAGTATTGTTGTGATGTACACAGAACATCCATCACAGCTACTTGTTATTATTACTTTGATGATTAGACACTATTATAATATCATATTATTTTCCATAAAAGAGTTTTGGTTATCGTAAGGTAAAAACTCGTCTGTGTTTATTTGCAATAAGGTATTAGGAGATACCTTTTTTGAAAAGTTATTAAACTTTAAGAATCAAGTTGATTGTGTTTTCTCATACTGGTTTAACCAGATTGACCCAGGCGTGGTTTTTACTATATGCTCGGGTTATACCGAGCATATTTCCAGGTTTAGATGGATATTTGGAGCTTTAGGATAGGAGCTGGAAGCCCAAAGACGTATTCACGTAGATGATTATATTTCCATTGCCTTTATTGTTGTATATTGTTCAGTAATTTGTGAGGACAAATTATTAGTGTACTATGATTAATGTCTGTATATATGTATGTATGTATATATATTACAGTTTGTTTTTGTGTAAAGATTTTTTATATAATATAGATTATTCATTCCACTGTGAGATTCTGTGTTATTTAGTCTTCTATCTTCTTTCTTATTTCTTTTCCTTATCTATCCGCCCTTACGTTTGATTTGGGCTGGACATGCGTGGTTTATCGTTGGTTTAAATTATATAAAAAAGTGTGTCAATACAAGAAGCTTGTATTGGACCAACACCGGACAAATCTCTTTCTAATTTGACCATCAAAAATCAAAGAATAATCATGGCCAATCAACAAGTCTTAAATAGAAAGATGATGGGATTAGAACATTCTTTCTCCACTAGGATGACAAAGATGGAGAAGACATTGGACAAAGTGGTCTCTACTTTAGGGAAAGTAATGCACAAGGTACATGGTCGCTCTTCCTCACCTTCCCCAACTACTCCACATCAGGAACAAACACCAGTCTGTCACGCGCAACCCTCCCCCGTAGGTATACCACATGAAAGAAGTGCTCGAGGGAAGACTCCTATTGACATAAAACCCGAGAAGGAGGAAGAAGACAGAGGTGAGATGTATGTGTCCGACACTCCACATTTTCAACAACCATACAAGGCATTTCAAGGCCTTTTCATTCAAGAAGATGAGGAGTATAATGACTAGACGCAGTGGCTAGGCACATATAGGCAGGATCCATCTTCCTACTGGGAATATTATGGGAATTACGGAGGATTATCTTATTCCCACAATCGGTATAATTAGACTTTATTTTCTGTTAAGTTTGTAACACTTATGGTTATTTGCTTCCATATTTTAAAAAACTTTTGTGTTTCTTTTTCTGCTAAACATTAACATTTAATGATAACATGTCATGATTATTTACTATATCTCTATCATATTTCCCCATTTTGCTAATGACAAAGGGGAAGAAATCTATGCATATACAGAGAAGGAGAAGCATATACATAGGGGGAGACAAAACATATACAAACATAATAAGACTTCTATTATTGATATCTAATTGTATGAATGTATGGTTGATGTGTGATTGAATAGTTGTCATTATCAGAATGGGAGAGATTGTTAGAACCTCTAACTTATGTTTTAGTGATAACAACAATACAATCGTATACATATATAGACTTTATCAAAATTGCAGGTATATACTACAAGTAAACATCATGATCGAAGATATAAAGACACAAAGAGAGTCAAAGATTCATTGACCACACTAAGGTTATTCTATTGTAAAAAATTCCTAGATAAAATATTGTTAAGGACTCCTTGAGTATATATGCATATACAATTTTATATACAACAAAAATAAGTAGAAAACTGCATTTTCACCTCACAGATGTCTGAGGTATACTCATAGACGTCTGTGACAAGTTTCGGATCAAAAATTAGAACTAGTTACATATGTCTGTCATTATACCACAGACATCTGTCATGGCAAAAATGTCATATTTGAAAAGACGCTTCTTTTTGAAACTAAAGGTTATCATCTTTCATGAAGAGTTACTGCCATTAAAACGTAAAGATTTCTTCGAAGGGTAACAACTGTTTATCTGCACCTCTCTAACTCTATAAGTAGTATCTTGATTGAGAAGTAAAAGAATGATCTAAACTTGATTTGATATATTCTTTACTGATTTCAAAAGCATTCCCTTGCATATACACTAATTACATACTCTCAATCCACTACAACCTTTTGATTAAATCACTTCCTACAACTCGAAGCAATCATATTCATATACTCAAAGGAGATCATAGGAAGATTTGTATGATAAGTCAAAAACTGTGTTATTGGAACACAAGATTGTCAAAGATACTTTTTTATTAAGGCTATTCCTCTGGGCAAAGTGAGGGTAATTTGTTTAAAGGAAATACCGAAGGGGAGGTTCGGGACTGGATGTAGGACGGGAGGTCCGAACCAGTATAAAAACTCTGGTTTGCATTCTTTTTATATTTTACTATTTATTGTCTACTATTACATAGATTTACATACTTTCTTACTTTATACAAGTTAAGAAGTATACAATCCACCAAACTTTCACATGACCTATTGAAAGAAGTTAACTCAACTTTACTCACAGTTAATCATACTTTGTCCAACAAAGTTCGATTACTCCTTATCGATACATCATAATGTACTATAGGAAGGAGTGACTTATGGGATTGAATCTTTATTCATTTTAGGTACATTTGGAACAATTAACAGTATACTTACCTATTCGAACAAATCATATCATTCTATTTGTCTTTTGCATATTATTTAATTTACTTTCGAATTGTATTCTATGAGCTTATCATAGACTTACTACATGTGTATCAAATACACATGTTCATGTTTATGATAATCATCAATGAATATAACAAAACACAGGGTACCATTTTGGAATTAATAGACTTTTGATTGCATACATTTATATGTATCGATCCGTAGAGTTCATCAACTTTTATGATCGCTCCTGCTGAATGGGTGCATTTCTTTTTATTGTTTGAGATATAGTTCTCTGGTACCATATGATTCATATTTATATAATCAAATAATTAATTCATAGAACTATGGTTAGTCTTTAATTCTAAAATGATTATAAATAAATTTAGATACTTCTGTATTTCCCAATGCATCAGAAATACCACTATTAAAGTTTTATTTATAATGAATATTTATAATATTCATATTAAAATATAAATACATATATTTTTTGTCAACACTAAAAAATAATTATTATTTCATAAATAATTTTGGTACATTTTACAAAAACAATCTTTGTAATTTGATGCAACCAACTAAGTGTTATATGGAATGCTTCCACTATTTCTGCCATTACTATAATAGCGTATGAAATATAAAGCTCCATTCAACCATTTAATATAGGTTATTTATGTTATTTACTGTAACTGGTTTACAGTCGAGAATTTTCACATAAAATATCCTAAATTCACAGAAATAAAGATCATAGAAAAAAATTTCTATATGAAAATAATTTTTGGAATAGAAATCATATTTCTCATTCTAATGTTAAGTATTTATAGTCATTTTACAATTCTTGTTTTTGAATTTCTTTATGAAGCAGAAGTGACCGTTCACTCTCTTCATCCCAACCATGTCTTAGGTTACATTCACTCTTATACATTCTTTTTCCTTTCTAAATGGTCGAACCATTAAAGGAAATCCTTACTAAAATATCACAACAAACTCTTTACAAAAGTGCATTTGGTCATCCTTAACTTTTAAGGATATCAAATAAATTCCAGACGTAAACTAATCAAGCTGACATTTTAGTGATTGAATTTTTAGATTTATCTTATAGCCGTTGGTCTGGTTTTGCATTTAACACAAGATTATTTTTATAATCAATCATAGTGAATACACAATCTCACACTACAATTTACTTGCTTATTTCAATGAACTAATTTCATCGAGGTTTTGAACATTATGAATTGTGACTGTTCACCATATAACATTTATACGTGATTGCATATGGATCAAATATCCATATACTTGTATTGTTTTTAGTGTTCGATACTCATTGAAGACAATACACAGTCTCAGGCAAGTAAACTTGTAAATAACCAAGTTACGAATGTATTTAGTGGTTGTATAATTAGGTGCTTGCATGGATCCACATGCAAAAATTTATTGGTAAGTATATTTTATATTTCTTTGTCAATATTTAATTCAGTTCCTTTGTATATTTTAACTGGTAAGCATTTTATCAATTATATTTAGTGCATAAATTTATTGAAGTGTACTATTTTAATTATACATAGCAAATGTTCTTATAATATTAGAGAGGTTAAATGTTACTATTTCAATCTTCTAGTAAGGCTCCCACTAGTCTTTTATGCTTTTCCAAACCCAAAACCATGGGAAAAACACATCAGATGATAGATATGCTTAGTTGTCTAATTGCATATCTATATATCATTAATTTTTGTCCCATCTCAATTCACATCAGGCTATGCTCCGTCTTCTAATATGCACTAATACAACAAAAAAGCATATGCTTTCTAAAGTTGTAGTATCATTTCTATAATTTCCTATTATACAACATATATATATTGACTGACATGCATATCGATTACACTTATATTGTAACGTCCCGCCTTTTCGCACGCTTTAAATCGACACACGTGCCAATTCAAACCATACGAAAGGGCGGATTTGTTATGGGGGTAAATAAGAAAAACGAGAAAGAAATAAAAGAAAATAGAATCTCACAGCGGAAGGATAAAATATAATAATCAAATATACAGTTCATGAAGCTGTTTACAAAATATTTAATTTTACTTGTACAATATATATCAGAGTTGCACATACCAACGAATAAATCGATGCAGCGGAATACAGTGTGTAGTGGAACAATATAATATAATAATAATAATGAAATCTCCGTCTTCGTCCTCCGGAAATAAAGTCTTCGATCCTGAAATGCTCGGACTGACCCGAGCGAATTGAAAAGACAAAATACTTGAGTCAGAACTAAAAGATTTGATGTAAGTTAAATTAACAGAAATAAATATGAGTGCAGTAACTTAAGAGATGCTCGGGATTCACATCTCCTAAGGATCCGTTAAGTTATTTACTATGTAATAATATTTCGCTATTATAATAATGTCTACAGTAAAATAAACTTACTTTTGAATAGCGTTAAGGGGTTACCCATATAGCCCTTAACACGTAATAGTCCCAGTAGTTCATCCAATATCATGGTCCCTCCTGATCCGGAAGCCACCAGAGGATACCACACGGGCTACGGGAGAAATCCAAACTCGTACAAGGCGCGATAGGGTAGGTGACACGCCACAACTAGGCAATGCAGGGTAGATATACCAATTACGCTTCCGGGTCGGTGGTAACGCGTAGCAGCTACTACTGCCCACCTCGAACAATACCCTCAAAATCAAAAATAAAAAGTGGCCACCGAATCAAATCCAAAAGTCAAAGTATAATATCGAAGGGATGTGTCCGATTAAAGGGCTACCTCAATTAACCGTCGATCGCTCGTGTTTTAGCCATCTTATGCCAACTCACGGGAGTCAGATCCACGTATTTACCTTAAAGGAAACGCCGCCACCATCCTACTTCATTCTGGCATCTCCACCGCGTACACGGTAGTTAAAGTGGTTTTCGGAGTTGGCAGAGAGTATGACACTTCCGATCCCGGTCTCTTCAACAACCAAACATTATATAACACCGTGGTCTTTTCAAAATAGTTTATGCTTTTAAAACCAGAATATAATATCCATTACAAAACCATATAAATACGATATCACTTCTTCTTTTAAAACCAAATAAATATGATATCATTTCAATATATCCTTTTCTAAAACTCATTTCAAAGTTATAATATTTTGAAACCAAATACTTGAAATATAGCCTTCCAAAACATAAAACTTTAAATTTCATAACTTTGAAATATAACTACACCACTTAAATGGTTTAAATATTAAATTACTTAATAAAATAAATTAGCTTCTTTAATTTAGCAATCAATTCTAATACGGATTTAAATCCTCAAATAAACCATTTCAAATTTCATATATTTCAAAGCTTTAATAGTCAACGTTTCAAAACAAAATTTTATCACTCATATATATACACCAAATTTATTTTACTATCATTTAGTTTTGAAATATTTAATTTAATAAATCCAGTATCCTCTAAATAAACTTCAAATTTCAACAATTTAATATTCCTCAATTTATTTAGACTTGATATATTCACTTAAATCACCTTAACCCCGAATTTTCTTATAAAACAATATTCTTTTAAAATCTAAATTTCAATAAGTTCCAAATGGACTCTTATTAAATATAATTCTTAATTAAATAAAATCTCAATCAATTTCAACTATCTTCTCAACCTTGATTTATAAAATCAATATAAACTCTATATTAAATAAAATTTAAGTAAATACTTATCCATATTATATTCAGTAAAATCAAACTTTATTTTATACTTTAAACCAATTTTATACATAGCTTAGAACCAAAAATTTAACTATATATAAAATAACCTTTATCAAATATCCAAATCAATATCTCAAAAATCATATATATTATTTACAAACCATAGATATAATTTCAAAATATTATTATATATATATATATATATATATATATATATATATATATATATATATATCGCGGTGTCTGTATATAATTTTTTATCCTATGGTCAAGTGGTATGGATATTTACCATTTCAATCCGCAATTTAAAAATAAAAATGCGGTTGTATACCATTTCAAACCGCAATCCCGAATGAAATGAAAATGCACAATAACTTGCAGTTTATAACAATATAAAATACAACATCCATTCTAGGCCCGTCAAAACTGACCCTAACCCACTTACCAAACCCACTTACCCTAAAATTAAAAGGGTTGGGTCCAGCCCGTTTAATTTTCTTTTTTCTCCCATCCAACCCGTTTACAGCTGCCTACTAAAATCTTCCATGCCAACCCAATTACGCTTACCCATCCAACCCCTCCAACCCTAATTTCTGCTGAGAAAAAAAAAAGGCGATCTCTCCCCTTTCGTTCCACAACCCTAAATTCTAACTTTAATCAGTAGAAGAGAAAAAATGATACGTTCAACAACCCTAACTTTTAATTCGAGCGACCGAAGAGTGCGAGCTTCATCGTCGTTCAGATTTGTAAACCCTAGGTAATTAAGTTCTTGCGATTTTGCCTAATTTTCATGTCAAGGATTTGTAAACCTTCAGCATCTGTAATTGTCTGTAATATCAGTAAATCTGCTTTTGTTTTGTAAACAAACAGTAATCTACCAAGTTTTGTGCTGCTTTTGCTATGGTTCTGTTCGTTGCCTGTAACCCAGCTTGCATTCGTTCTACTGTTTCAGTCTTAGCTTAATTATTGCTCCTCTCTTTCATTGCTTTGATTTTTTTTGTAAGTTCCTATGTCCTTGAAACTGTCAGGTCCCTCATTATTTATGCCAAGGAATTGGCCATGCGTCCTTTTGCGCCATTGAAAGTATTTGATTGGCCTTAAGTGAAAAACTTCTCATTGTGAATAGCAGTCTTTTGTTGCCTAAAGATAGTTGTACGTCCCTATTGAAAATTTGTGTATGCTCATTTCTTATTTTATTTGCTTTAACTCTGTTAGGCAATTGAACACACTTTGATTTCGTTAATTTTCCTTATTACCTGAGAATATGCTCAAGCACTCCAATTAAATTTTTATACCTATTCCCTGTACATGCAATCTCGGCAAGTGAAATGGTTTGAAATGCTCACTCTCACTCTTACATTAATTACTTTGACATTTACATATACTATAAACTGTTTCAAATCTTTTGCCTTGATTCTTTTCTTGCTTCATGAAAAACGTCCCACGTCTGTTTCTTTGCATGTGTATATATATACATATTTTTTTAACAACTAGTTTATATTAGAAAGTTGCTTTAGAAACTATGGTTAGAAATTAATTTTTGAGCTAAACTCTATACACTGTATGATTATATTAGACCGTCCACTTAGTTCTGTAATGTACTTATGAATCTATATTTTTCAAGCATTTTAATTCAGTGAAGTGTGTATTATAAAATATGAGTATATACTAGTAATATCACTTTAAACCATTTGAATATATAGTCAGGATTTCAAAGCCTTGCATGTACTAGTTTGTAAGCTTAATTTTCAAAATTTATAGGCCCAGTGTGTGTGTGTCTATATAAATGGTTGTCATAGTACTTGGTTTAAATTAACAACCCGACATCTCTAAAATGGCCTATTAATATATATACATATATTGCTTTGCTTACTAACAATACTTGGTAGCCTATAATTCTTAGATGCATGAAGTCAGTGTTGTTGCTTTATATGTTATATGCATATACTCCATATTGTAGTGTCCCATACCACCAAATTCTACATGTACACTGAGTAGAACTGCTAGTAACGCACTGATGGCTTTGTGAGGGGTGATGAAGAGGAAAAGTAAATATAAATATATATATATATATATTAGAGGAGAGGTAGATAAGCAAATTTTGCTTTCATTGCATAATTGCTTGATTTTTTTTTGTTTTTCAGAACTTTCATCTACTTTTGAATGGTGAGAAAGTAACATATCTTTTTCTACAGGAGGATTAAACATAAAAGGCTACCTGGCACAGTTGTACAGCAGTAACATATATTTTACCTCCTTGGTTGGCAATGATAAAGGCAAGGTAGTCCGGGTAATCACTCTCTTCATTAATTTGAATCGTCATATTATGCCCTGGATATAGACATGAGATCCAATACAAATTATTTACAAGCAATCAATATTCAAACCAATACAATTATTATATAAAATCAAATGTACACCATTTTGTTATTATTTCTTTATAAATCTTCATTGAGGCACATTGTCTGCATTTTGTCCGCAACTAATATTTTCTTGTGATTTTCAAGTGGTAGATTATGGATTCAATCGAGCATGACAACGCTGCTATGGAGGATTTGGAGAATGAACCTGATTCGGTAAATAGTTTTCATACTATTGTAAATTATATTGGTTTAATTTTACTACAATAATCTTGTATTTGAATGCTCAAGTATTAACACGTTATCATCAGTGAACAATATTATATGTCAATTTTGGGTATGGAGGGTTGTTACATAAATATACTCTAATCATGTATTGGAAAATTAACCTGACATTTATTATTAGAAACCATCTGTCATAAACTTAACATGACATGTAAATGAAAAGAGTAAGAAATTAAACATTTGATTCACACAAAAATAAGTAGATTGAAAGCAAGTTGGAAGATGTAAAAGTTAGTTTAATCTAAAGAAAAATTATAATAAGAAATTTTTGACACCAGTTAAAGAAGTAGGTATATTCCATGAACTAAAGATGTAGGCATATTCTATGAAGAGAAAACTGATAAATGAGCCATTTTGAAAAAAATGACTTTTTGTTTACTTAGCATGTCAATAACTCATATGACTTTGACGATTAAATAGCAAAATTTGAAGGGCTACGTTGAATAAATTGTACGATAAAATTGGACATCATTAACATTTACAAACCGATATAGCCTAATCAATAAATTCCATTGTATTCTTTCTTTTCCAAAGAACGCATGATCTGAAGAGTGAGATTTCTTATGTTGGAAAAAAATAAAACTTCTTGATCTTTTACTGAATTAAAGAGAATGCAAGCAATACTAACATATGTATGTGCGCATCACCAGCTATTAAAGCAGGTTATTTGTTTCTTTGAGTACTAATTATATACGAATGTTCAATATGCTACACTAACAGATCTGTCTTCATTCATATTAACTAGTTGAGCCCAAAATTGTATGATATGATTATTTAGCAACTTAAGCAAATGACATCTTATTATCTTTCCATACATGCATCAATTCAATGTACTTATATACCTTAATGCATGTTGCTTATATATGTGAATAGATTAAAAAAAGCATGAAGCGATAAATAAATTTCCAAATTCATAATTTCATTAGATAATATAAGTATACTGGTTAAAGGTAGCAGGATTTAGAATTTCTTAATAATATATTAATTTATTTTTCCGTCAAAACTGAGCAATCAACATGAAAAGAAATTTACCATGCTTTTAAGCATTCATCTAGTAACAACTACTGTTATATAATCAATGATATAAGTAAATAATCATATTTAATATCAAATCGTCAAAATAGAAACACAACACGATGTTGATAATAAGAAATATTTGAATCGACCATTTTTAAATCTACCATCTTTCTCCTATCAAGTGTGATTATACACTACTAACCGTTTATACAATTGGTCACTACTAACCGTTTTGATTGTCTTAAGTCATTGGAGGATTTAAGAAAGAAATCTGTATTATTGGATACCCAATTTAATGATGTTAATACTGTTGTTATTCCTTCAGCTATTGAACCTTTAGCAAGTGAGGACAGAGTTGTGAATATGACTCATGAGTGTAATGTGTCTTCTGACTATTTGATTGAGGATGTTGTGGCAGAGATGTAAACAAGGTGGCTGATATAGGAGTTTCTGAAAGTAGCTTTAATCAGATCATTACTTCTCATGTCTCTGATGATAGGTATGTTTCATCTGACAGTTGGGAGGAAGATAATATTATCTATGAAACCAGTGAATTATGTGTTGATGTGCATAAGGATATGGATTCTTTATTAGATGGTATACACAAGGTTAATCATATTGAAATGAGTCATATGACTCATGACTTTTTGCTGCTACATCTTCACTGGTCAGAATGGAGAAGCAATTGTTTAATTTAACTATATTTTCAAAATCAAAATCTGGGATAAGCTAACTATTATTAGAATATAAATGAAGTAGGTATACCATTATTTCCTTTAGATAGGTTGGTTTGGCCAGGCTTATGTTTGGTATTTTATTTTTTTTGTCCGAAATTCCAGTTAGCAGACCACATACATCCAACATGCATGCATGTATAAGTTAGTCAGGAAAACTATTATGTCTAAAAAACGTGGACTGTATAGTGCCACAATGGTAAAACCACTAATAACACTGCTGCACAATTTTTGTCTATAATACTTTTGCTGATTCTTTCTTCATTTCTATTTCTATATTTTAATTATGTGTAATCATATACACGTTAAACTGTTTGTATGTATGTAACTTAACATGACACCCCTCCCTGTCCTTTTATGTCCAAAAATTCCAAGGTAAACTGTTTGCATGTTTCTACCTATGTATGCAGCATTTTGAGTGCTCATTTTTACATATGATCTCGTGCAGGCTTATCAGGTTTAGCTGCTAAGTTTTTGGTTTATATACATCTTTAGTTTAACAGCATATGCTAATAGTTTGCTGAATTTTTTTTTGCTAAAAGGAAAATGGTTTACATCTATCTTCAGTATATAATTGAAGCCCCTCAATTTGGTATCCGTGAACTGATAATTTATGTTGTTTGCTTCAGGTTACAAGGCTGTGCATAAGGGCTTCAAACCTACAAGACTGTTTCTATGATGCAGAACTTCCAAATATTTTGTAGTTTTATTACTTTATATGACATGTTGCCGCTTTTGTAGTATTTGCTGCAGTTTATTCAGTTATTTGATGCAGATTTTGTATTCAACCGTGAAGTTTGTCGACTAAATTATACGATGCTGAATCTTTTAGTTTTTAAATGTTGTAATTTGTAATTATACTACGTAGGATCTTCCAATATTTTTCAGTTGTTGTGTTATCTTATGATGTAATTTTTTGAATCTTTCATAATTGATGCATATTAATGATGTATTGGAGTAATTTTCAGTTTTCCTGCAGTTTTTGCCATTGTTTTGTTGCAGTTTTTGTTAAATGGGTTGGGTCGGGTTGACCCTTTTAATAAATGTATCGGGTTAGGACAACTCGTTTATTAAATGGGTCAAGCGGGTTGGGTTTATTTATGTCTTGAATTGATCGGGTAAAATTCTACCCGACCCATTTATGACTTGACCCGACCCATTTGACAGGTCTAATCCATTCATCCAATATCAACGATCAACCATTTATCACAATAATCATCCAATTCAAACAATAGCATCAATATAGAACGGATAATAAACAACAGGTATTAAATAGCAGTTTATATTCAAAAATAAATTAAATAACTGTTTAACTGTCGGTTTATATGCAACGAATAATTAATTAACAATTTAACTGGCAGTTTAAATGCAATGAATAAATAAATAACAAATTTAACTAGCAGTTTATATACAATAAATAAATAAGTAACAGTTTAATTGAACAATTAAATTTAACTGAGATGATGATTGAAAATATTTCAAACAGTTATAAATAAATTCTAAACACATCATAAATCAATTTAACAAACATAAGAAATTTTAGAAGTTGTGAGTGGGTTAAAACACTCACCTTTTGAATTTAAATTGAATTTAAATCCAATTTAAACTCAAAATTTGAACAGTCTCGAAATCCGTTCAAACTAGCGCCAAAATGTCCGGAATTCAGATACGATCCTAACAAAAGAAACCGCGTGTAAAACGGATCTCGTATGCAAAAGTTATGGACGTTAGAACATTGAAATTTTAAAATTAAAATTGAAATAAATAATATCATCCTACTCTCCATCTTCCTTACGTATGTTCAAGCTTGGAACCCATTCACGCGACCTGAAACCGAACGACGCACGCAACCAATATTCAAACGAACACGATCCACCACCACCTAGGCATGCGACCCATGTTGCTCAACCACAAGCCGAGTATGACGCCTTCCGCCGCCTCCAATAGCCACGGAAAACCCAAAAACTGCACCGACGTCAAGGCCAAATTCTGGCGAATTCGAGAAGTAATAGCGCAAATCAACCGTTGGATGTGTAGAGCTCGTCAAGCTCTACAACTTTGCTTTTGGAAGTTTCTAATTTCGATGCACGGATTGGAAGAAACCAAGGCAAGAAGATCGAGAGTTTATGGCCATAGAAAAGAAAAAAGCGGTGGCGGCTAGGGTTTCATAATATTATTTTATCGTTTTGCGTGCCTATTTATAACGTGAGGTCCAAAACAGCCCGAACTCCAAACGAAGCGTGCCGTCTGGCGTTCCTAATGTAAAAAGGCCTTTTGAACACAATGGAACTGGTTTTGAGGTTCAATTCTATCATTTTCGTAGGTTACTGTTAAAGTCGAATTGGTTTGAAATGACAATAATGCCCCCGAAAAGCCCGTTTCGGCTCCGAAACGAAAATGGATCATCCCATATATCAAAATAGATGTTTGTAAATATTTTAAACGCGATGGAACAAGTTTCAAGTCCAAATTCCGTCGTATGCAGAAGTTATGCTCAAATCAATATTTTTCAAATTGATTTCAATTGATTTCAATTTCATTAATTTCAAGGCGTTTCAAGTCCTACGATCAAACAGCAAGTCCGATCGCTACGAAGCTTGAAACTCTACAAAAATTCACCAATACGGATCCGATGAAACTGGTTTCGTCGTAATCCAAGTCAGTGGCCAAAATGGCTATTTTTACACTGATCAAACAATTTAAAATTAATTAATTAAATCCAAATTTTAAATTTCACTTCTAAAATTGACAATTTAATCACTTTTATATTACGCAATCATTACAATGATTTAAACAAATTAAAAGTCAATTTAAAGTTGATTAACTTATCGATTTTAGTATTTTCCCCAATTTCATTCAAATTCAAAAATTATAAATTTAATTTTCAAAATTTCTATTAAATTAAATTAACAAATTATTATTCCATTCATTATTGTCAAATAGATGGATTTAACATTGGATTCAAAGCTATTACATTAATATTCTCATATACCATTTCCTTTTCAATTAACGTAAATTTTAATATCCAATTCTGCTTATTTGCAATAAAATTACCCAATTATTTAATTTCTAAATTCCAATAAAGCAATTAATTATAACTTATTTCAATAAATAAACTTTATTTAACTCCAAATCCTTTTTATCTAATCAATAATTATTCAATAAACAAAGGTAACCTTTGTTTACCCTATTATACATTAGTAAGTCCAAATTTTCATCTTTCCTTCGTACTAACTACCCTATTTTTCATTTTATTACATTTCTACCAATATACACGCTACTTGCGTTTTACATTCTAAATAAATTCATTTACTTGAGTTCATACTTTCAATTATATCGATTACTATATTATGAATGAATATACACTTCCAATTATTTCATTATTACATTTACAACTTCCGTTATAAACTTCATTAAAACATTAAAGATTTCCTAATTTGATTTATAAGGCTAATTAAATATGACAATCGTTACCATTAACTTTATAATAAAATTAATTTTATTAGTTTCACTAATTATTACGATTACTTGCGTAACACTGAATTCATCCAATTACCATTTATTATACTAATTCATTTATTCATACAACACCTGTTACTCACATTCAAATAAAATAATAGATCTTGATTTAAAATCTTTACATCAACCAATAGTCATATTATAAATAAAATTCTCATTATTTCCGATTATTACTTTATTTACAGTAACCAACGTTAAATTTAGATTTATTTATTTCTTATGAAAAATTTCATGTTTCTATTTATTTGTTACATAGATCACAATTTTACATCCCTTTATACTATCTTATGAAAACAATATCCATTTCTAATACTTATTTGCATTTATTGGAATCAAATTTTCAAATTTTCTAGATACAATAAATTATAACCTTACAGTTATTTCAATTTAATAGGATTGCGATAAATTAATCATTTATTGACTTACACTAACATAATTGCATTAATTTACATTCAGTTACAAATAAATCAATATATTATTTCACACATAAATATAATAATTGCATTTATTCTTATTATATTCCATTTATAGCTAAGTCATAATATTTGAATTTAAATTAAATTGTAATGTTCCTTCAAGTTTATTAAATATTAACTTGCATTAACACGTTTTCTTAATTTACAATCAAATACCGTTAACAATGTTTTATTACATTAATCAATCTAATACTTTCCTTTATTTCTCATATACAATTACATCCGGGTATAATCTTTTCACTACTTTTATTCATTAGAATTCTATTCAAATTTCAATTTTTTTGCAATAACTCATTTATTATAAATTTGCATACCAATAAATTAGGTTCCCATAAATAGGATTTATTCAATTCAATCTTTTTAATTAAGTCTATTTTAATCAATATAATATTTCATAGGTTAATTCTTAACATTTACTTCATTAAAAATTATAACAATTATATTTCTTTATAAATTTAATTCCAAAATCTTATTAATATGAAAATTTTAATTAACGAAATTCACGGGTCGTTACACTCTCCCCCACTCAAAACTTTTCGTCCCCGAAAAGGAAAAAGAAGGGAAAGAAGAATTAAGAAATCAATATATCTTATTCAAAACATTAACTTTACAAAAAATTAAATTTACAAAATTAATTGATTTAGATAAAATATACCAATTTATAACCATTAAATCTTTTTATACTCAAATTAATAAAGTTTGGAAAACATTTTAAAAATATTTTCTAAGTCCAAATTTTATGGAAAAATTTGGCAGAGTCTCCTTTGTACAGAGAGGCCCGGGAGAAAATATAATATCAAAATAACAATATACAACATGTATTTTCCAAAATAATATATCCCAACCCGGGAAACAAAATAATAACGCTATAAACCGTAATCCGAAAACGTACATATTTGTCGGGCACTTAACGCTTATTTTATGGAACCAAAAGCACTAGGAGTTGCTTCCATCACTTGCAACAAGCATACAACCATCATGTAGAATCAGCACAAATCAATCATTCATTCATATCAACAAAACAAATAGTTGTTCGGGTTCAAACTTTTAATTGTACGGAATGAAAAATAAACTATAAGTGTACCCTTCACTCAACAGTCTTAGGTGAAACTAAATAGATTATTCATTCATCCAAACAAGTTTAAAGTATCCATACCCATACAACCATAAACTAAACAAACAACAAATCCAAAAAATAATTAAGTTCATTCTTATTAATTTCATTTCATACTATTTGTTGTTTGATTTCCTTTTTATTTAATTACATTCATTTATTCACTGCTTAATTTATTTATTTACACTGTTCATCTTTCTGCTTATTTCAAAATAAATGCCTTCAACACTTACTTAAGTTTATTATCATTTCTTTATAACCTTTCTATTATATTTAATTAGTGGCCTTTCAGTCATAACTTAAGTATATAATAATTTTAACTTTAAATCCTTATTTATAAAAGCATTTCATTAATTACTTTCATTACCTCAAATTTCTTACTTGTATAATATATATTACATCTTCTTATTAACATTTCAACTTTTAATTGTTCGGTAAGTTATATATATATATATATATATGTGTGTGTGTGTGTGTGTGTGTGTGTGCTTTTAAGAATGTAATTGAAAGTTATACAAGTCTTCCCCATTCCTTTAAATTAATTAAATATTCAATAGTAAAATTACTTGTCTTATAGGTTACAATTTCAAATCCCATTTAATTCCATTTATAACCTAGAGTTAAATCTATTATTTCATTTTTAGGTTTCAATTATTAATTAAATTCCCTTTTCACTAATTAAAACCATTAATTAATGGAAACTTAAGAATTAGATACCGGGTTTAATTTCAAATCATTTTAAAATAATAAATAAATATATACTTACAATTTATATCCAATTATATTTAAAACAATTTAAGTTTTTTATTTGTTTATCAAAATCAATCTGCAGTAAAACTACTACAGTGATCTTCCCACTTCGAAACTCGAAAATGAATGTCGATGATACGTGCACTCATCATCGAAATTATTTTTCAACGACAAAGAGGGTAGTACAGAAATTTTTCTTTTCGAAATTCCTTTTTAAAACAATTCTTTAAATTTATATTGAAATATTTATATCAGAAAATACATATAAACAATACTATTATATTCCAAAAAAATTCGAAAGAAATTTTCAAAAATCCTGGAACTAAAGCTTTAAGTTTCCAATTTCATTTATCTTATTTTCAATCTTATTTCGACTATTATTTATAATTTCATTACTTAACAACTAATATATTGCAAGAAAATATATATACCATTAATAAAAAATATATTTTATATATAGAAAATATAATTGGCAAAATTATTTCATTCACCTATATTAAAACAAATATTATGTCGGTCGATCCTATTAAGTGTTTAGAAATCCCTATTAATGTCATAGCTTCCCATGCACCAACCAGAATTTATAAATACAAAACGGAACAGATTAACACGATAGTAAAACCCTGTTATAACACTAACAAATACGCTCTCTCATATATATACACTCAGCGACTCATCATAGGGTATTACTACCCCATTAATAAAAAGTCAAACCCCACAAAGCTAAGGTTTATCGCTAAACCAAAGCTCTGATACCAAATGTAACGTCCCGCCTTATCGTACACTTTAAATCGACACACATGCCAATTCAAACCATACGGAAGGGCGGATTTGTAACAATCCCAGTTTAATGACGAATTTAAGTTTGTAATTAAATTAAATTTTTGGGTTAAATTGTGGATTTGTTTGATTTTTTCGAATTTGATAAGAGATGTATACTTATTTATTTTAGAATTTGGATTTGAAGCTCAAAATGAATATTTTCAGTTGAATTGAATTATAAATAAATTTTGATTTGGAAATTCAAAATGAATTCAAAAATGAATTGGATTTAAAATTTCACTTTGGGAAAGGATAATATGTATGATTATTTATTAAATGTATAAATTGTGTTTTAATTCATTTTCCTTATGAAGTTATAAAAAGTATAAAATAAAATTTATCTTATTAATATTTAATATAAGTGTAAAATACAAAAAAATAAAATATATGTTATAAATTTAATGTTGATAGTTAAACTATACATAGAAATGAAATTCAAGCGTATATATTAATAATAAAATTTTATGGTTATATGGCAACATAAAATCAAACTACAAAATAATAACAAATGAAGTACATGTATATGGTGTGTGAATTAGGCAAGCAAGTTAAAAAGTCATTTTAGTAAACAAAGAAGAAATAATATCTACATACAAATAAAACATAAAAGCTTGCAATAGAAGAAACAAGAAAAAAAATATCTACAATGCACCAAGAAAAAAAATCAAAAGAGATGATGATGCATGTAAACTAAAATAGAAACATATGTACTTAAGGCTATCATCTCAGCCGAAATAAGATCATTTCATTTCAGCAACAAAGAAAAATCTTTAGTCAAAGAAAAAAAATCTGTTCAACAAAAGAAAAAAAACTTAACCAGTTAAAGCCTTCCCCTTATACACAAACTATTTTTCTATACACACACACACACACACACACATCTACCTTATTTCATTCGTTCTTCAAAAAAAATTAAGCAAAAACCAGTGAAAAAGAAAAGATAAGTAACATCATTTAAACAAACTCAAAATCATTCAAGTTCAAGAAAGCAAAACAGGATTCAAAGAAAATCAAAACAACAGTTTCCCTCTGTTCTTTCTCTGTTCAATTTTTGTTTCCAGGTGAGCAAACCATAAATCCTTAAAATTTGATATATATATATATATATATATATATATATAGTTTTCCTGTGATGATTGTTGAAGTTCTGCTATAAGTATAATGTGCATGAATGTATATGTACAGAGATATACTTTTCTGTTGTGTTACAGGCTCTGGCTCACCCAAGAAAATTCATGTTTCTTTGAATAATGACATTTAGATCATGGTGTTTGAATGAAAGTTGTTCACAATCATGTAAAGTCAGTTTTAAAAATAATATTAGGTATCAAAATTAAATAAATATTTTGCAGATGACAATTTACAGTAGATAAATAAATACATCAGTAAAATCAAACATGTTAGTTTTGAAATCTGATTGTACAATCACGTTCGTATTGCAAAGTAATGATTTTTGTTGGAAATTTCATGATTTATAAGTAAAAAAATATAGTGAATTTCTTAGATGAACGGATTTTGAGTTTTCATGAATTACTGGCAATCGATGAAGTAAGGGAGGCCGTGGTCATGGCGAAGGGTAGCTTGGGTGACGAGCATTCACGGAAAAAACTCACGATTTTTTTTGATAAGCGTGGTGATTGCGGTGGATCAAAGTAGGGTTTTGTAATGGTTTTGGATCATCGGTGTGTCGAGGTTGTTGCAGCAACTGGGGAGCATCGGAGTGGTTCGCCTGGTTAGGGATGCAAGCTAGAAGGTGTGACGAAGTTTTAGGAAGTATGGTGAGGCTTCTCGTTGGTCGGAGGCATCGGAATGGTGGAATTCTGGCCATGGCGTTTCTGTTGGGTCGAAGTTTTTGACTCGATTTTGATTCATGGGTTGTGCGTGCAATCTAGGTACTGCTTCGTGGTCGAGTGAGTTCGAGTGATTGTCCAAGGTGGCCGCAGCGATCATTGATGGCCAGAGGCGACAGTGCACGTGCACATTATCGCTTGGTGTCAGTGTTGATGGATGTGAGTGTCGCGAGTTGTTTCTCAAGTCCAAGGGGTGATTGTCTCGGGGTCGTACTCGAGTACGTAGGCTCCTGATGCTTTCAAACTTAAATTAACTTAATGGAAGAAGAAGAAAATAGAAGAAGAAGTGTACGCGAAAGGAAGAGAATGACGCGGGGAAACTAGTAAGAAACTCGATTGAATACTCGAGTCAAACCTGGGGTTGCTCGGTTATTTTCAAAAAAATGGGTTAAGCCAATTTATTTAAAGTTTATAATGTTAAAGTAAATAACGTTGACTATTTTTTAAGCTAAGAATTTATTTCAAGTTAATCGACTAGTGAGTACATATCAATGTTTTCTAAAACCTTAATCAATATTTTAATTAAGTAATTAACTTAAGTTAAATATTAAATTTAATTACCAATAAAGTTTTCAATGTAATCATAGATTGATTTTAGTTAAAGAAGATTTTTTTAAATATTAATTTAGATAAATAACAAACTGTTTTGGAAAGCGATCAAAAACAATTAAATTTATAATTGTAATTAACTAAGTAATTAAGGATTTATATGGTAATTAAAGATTGGCTCATTAATAATTAAGTATCTAATTAATTTGTAAATTAAGAATTGTTAATTAGATAATTTAAGCTGATTAATTCATAATTAGTAGTTAATTAAGTTAATTGATTAAGAGATAATTTATTAACAAAGTTGATTAGAATTTGATTAATTTATTGTAATTAAGAATAATTGATCTTTGATTAAAATAGTTGTGTGGTTAATTCACTTAAACCACATTGGAAAATAATTAACTATTATTGTGTACAGGATTGATATTTCTGTTTGTGATTGTGATTTTGGGTGATGTGAATTATTCTGTGTTGTACTATGGTTTGTGAATTAATTCTGTATTGATGTGAAAACCCCTTTGCCCGTAAAACGGCAGTTGAATTTCGATGCGATAGGGAGTCGGATACCAGTTGGTTTCCGAAACCCACATCGAATCGTAATGATGAATCTTTCTGATTAATAAATTTACTTTATCAATGAATCTGTGAATGAAGATAAGCGTTATAGTTTATACTGCTTATCGACATTGATGTATCCGTGATGATTGATGTTGTGCACTATTGTGTAAAACCCCTGGACTACACTTATACACACACAAATATGGATTGCACGTGGAAATCGGTTAAGTCACAAATTTTTAAAATAGTTTTGAATTTGAATTTTAAATCCAAATGGTTTTGGAATGGATTGGTTTAAAGTGAAAAGCTTTTAAAAAGGTATTTTAAAAATGAAAGTTATTTTGAATAACTTAATAAAAGATTTGAAATTTAAATAATTTGATTTAAATTTGAGTTCAGTACCTGGAATTGAATTTCATATTCAGTATTTATGATGTAAAACGGTATACAAGCTTATATGGGTTCTAAACCATTTTTAAAGTGTTGTTGTGTGAATTTGAATTAACCCCAAAGATGTTGACTTGTATAAATAAAATTGGATTTTCCAAAATGAAAACAGTTAGTTTTTAAACAATAAAAGCTTTCATATGAGTAATGAACTTCCAATTTATATTAAAGGGATTTCAAGTTTGAATTGAAAATGATTTTCCAAATTATGGGTGAATCTTTGGAAACGAGTTTTGAAACCTATGAGATAAATCTTGATTTTAAGATTAGAATGAATTAATCCAATTAAAACGGAAATTGTTTTGAAATCCATAAATGGACCTTTGTGAAACTGGGTGAACTTTGTGAAATGGATCTTTTTGTTAAAATGATTTGAAATGGTAATTGGTTTAAACCATTTGAAAGAAAGTTGGAATTATTAAGTTGTGACTTAATTGAAATCTCATATCCATATGGTTTTAAATATTGCGCTCATTATTCGGTTTAGCCGGGAGAGGACCTTTGTGTCATATAACCCATTCCGAATAATGATACGTTGTTACGGATAGTATTTGAAGACCGTTGGTGAAGACCGGGTATTTGCAAGAATGATAGGGTGGCCTATCGATTGTCTCTACACTGAGTAGCTACGGTATAGAGATTTCCTAAGTGATGGGAAGTTCGATCGGGATTGTGAATACCCGGATTGCAAGGGCTTCTTCGGAAGTGCCTTCGGTTCTGTTCGAACCCGGGACAGACTTGTATGGTTTTATGTCTGACACTACATTTTGAGATATAAAGCGGATTTCTTTCAAATATATATATGTTGGTGGCGGAGAATTTATTCTCTTAGCTTAACACCCTTCTTTGAGACGTACGAGCTCAGAGGTTATGTAATTGAAGGATATCAGCGATATACTCCCAATTTGGTAGTGTGGCATGCTAAGTGCTGCTGTGTATTGATCATTGGTTGATCATTTGTGATCAAATCATGGCTTTCGTGTAAAGCGTAGCTTTGTGGACGAAACCTCATCGAGCCTCACAAACCGGTAATGGTCGAAAACAGGAAAGATGTGGCAAGGTTTCAAGGGTAGCTCCTGTAACGACCTAGAAATTCTGCCAATTAAAAATTGTATATTTAATTGATTTTAAATATTAATAAGTTAAATTTGCAAGTCGAATAAATTTATTTCGAATATCTAGGTTTAATTGGATAATTAAATCGATAATTTAATATTTGAAATTACAGAAATAATTATAAAATGGGTTTAATGTGATTTAAAAATGGGTTATAAAGTTGTATTAAATCATATTGGAGTTAGAACAATGTTTGTGAACTTTTAAAATTGAATTAAAAGTTAATTTGTGAAAATTGAATATTTTAATATTTAATTGACGAGTTAAAATAGCCAATTTTCAAACAGTCTCTGATTTCGACGAGACCAGTTTCATCGGATCCGTAATATTATATTATTGTAATTTTTCAAATTTCGTGTCAATCGGATTTACCGTTTGTCTGGGGCAAGCCAAAACGCGTAGAAATTAGTTTAAATCGATTTAATTTAAAATCAATCGTTTATTGCCACAACTCGCACAGATGATCGAATTGGCTCCCAAAACCTATTCCATTGTGTCCAGAACGCGGGTTAAACCTTTAAAACGCCGGTCACCGCGTGAGATTTGGAGTTCAAAAAATTGGAAATGAATAGTGCTTTTGGTGAAAATTTCTATAAAGGAACCTCAACACCCTCAAATTGTTGCAAACCCTAACCCTAATCAGTAGTTGCCGTTCTCTATTATCAATGGCTGATAAACACTCATCTTCTTCCCTAAATTTCTTTAAATCCGTGCAATAATTCAACAAACTTTCAACTAGTAGATTGTAGACAACGATGAGAACTTCATATCCAACGGCTGTGATCAATTTTAATTGATCGAATCAGTGGGAATTCTCGTTCAAAGATCATACGTTCGCATGCATTTTTATGCGCAAGGGGGGCCGAGTGTGGCCGGTCTTCGGCCATAGGTCGAGCTCGTGTGGGGCTACATGATGGTGGTTGCTGATCGGCGTTGAAGTGGACGTGGTGGTTGCGAGATTTGATGGAAAATGGCGGCAGTAATGGGTTCTTGTTCGCGTGTGGTAACTGGGAAGGAGGAAATAGAAATAAAGCATGGCCGAGATTTAGGGTTGTAGAAATCAACGGCCCAGATTAATTTTGGGTAAAAGTAGAAAAAATGAAATGTAATTATTAAATATTTAAATTCGGTTAAACTTTAAAACCCTGTAACTTTTTCATACGAGGTCGAAAAATTACGAAATGACTTGTGTCGGGTTCATTTTATCGAGCACTACGCAATGGAACTGGATTGGAGTCCTTTGGAGCTAGTTTGAATTTCGGGTAAAATTAAACGCACGTTTATTTTTATTTGAAATAAAACGTTGAAACTGCCATTGAAAGCAAGGTGAGAACTTCTCACTCAATCGAATCTGTTTCAATTTAAATTTTAAATAGTTAGATTTAAAATTGCTTGATTGTATGCCTGGATGATAAATTATTATCTATTGTGTTGCAAATAGACATTATACGTCGTATATTAAGCGGACGTTATTTATTAAAAAATATACCGCGATAATTCCATCTTGATTGGAATTGGTATTATATATGTGCTTGGAGTTGATTTTCCCGCATTATATAGCGGATGAGACCCTATTGCGCCGCATAATAGCGGGTAATATTTTATAAATCCTATATACCGCGATTTCCCATATTGGAACGGAATTGGCATTGTGCTAACATCTGTGGATGCAGGGAAACAGGTTGGAGGGATCCAATTGGATTCCTCAACTGTATTGATTTATTTACATATATTGTGATATTTGTTGATTATCATATTGATATATGATGTTTTGATTGTCGTGATCGATTATTTGGTGCTGTTGCATCATTGGGCATATTTTGAAGTTTTAAAAGTATTAAAGGGATGTTTTTCAAAATTTAAAAGGATTTTAAAGTGATTTTTGAAAGTATACGTTTTATTAAATTTTTGGAATTGATTCATTTTTAAATAGATAAAACGTTTTAATTTTAATGCTATAAAAATTATGATTTTTGAGAAAATAAGTTGAAAATTGATTTTTGAAATATGGAGTTAATGATTTTATAAAATAGTTTAAATTGTGATTTTTGAATTTATTATAAACGGTTTATAAATAAGATTTAAAAAATTGAATTTTTATAAATCAGAATAATGGAATTTTAATGGAGTTTTTATAAATGTAAAAAGGGAGTTATTAATGAATCTTATAAGTAATAAGATTTATAATTTGTAAAGTTTTAAAAGAACGATTTTGGTAAATAAATGAATTATAAGCATCTAACTTACAATATGGACTTTTGGTATATAACTGAGTTATAAATAGAATTGGTTAATAAAGGAGATTTATAAATCGAAGTTTTTATAAATAGAATGTGAATTTATAAACGTTGTTTTATAAATCCGAAATCAATTGAATTTGATGAATTAAACATAGAAGTTTATTAAAGGAGAGATATTCGTGATCTTGGACAGCAAATTATCCTTTAAGTTAAATGTTGTAATAATAAGAGTTTGGTTGGGAATTATATTCACGATTTTGGATAGTGAATATATTATTGAATAAAATGGATATGTTATGGGAAGTGATATTTTAAATAGAATTAAAATGATTTAAAGATGTTTTAAAATGCGTTAAGTATCGAATACATAGATTTCAACGTTTATTGTTGAAATAGACGTTTTCGAGAAATAGAAGGAAATAGTGGACTATAACATTGTTGTTATAGTAAATGATTTCCGAAAGGAAATGTTTTATATAGTATTGGGATTTATATATCTATTTTAAGTTCGAATCCCTATACTAGTGATTTTGGGTTGTCGTAACAATGTTTTACGCAACATTCGTTTTGACTCAAATAAATGTGTTTAAGCGCACGTTTTCTTTAAAGAATGAAATATATACTTAATTTTGATTTAAGTATATTGAATATTTTCCAAGTGTTGAAAATAAAAGGATTTGTGAACTACCCATTATTAAATAAGTATGGAATTGTTTTCCAATATGAAGTGAATATTTGAGATTTTATCTTTTAAAGATAAATTGAAAATGAATATTAGAAACCGATTTGGAAATCGTATATTCATAGATATTTTGGAGTTGTAAATTCACTATGGAATTTATAAAAGAAAGGGAAATTTGTTTAAAAATAAACGTTGATTTATTTTTGAAGTCTGGAAATAATTTACGGATTTGGAACGTAAATATAAGTAAATCGGTAAGGATTTATTTAATTGGTTTAAATGAACTATTTTGAAATGCAAATGAATAAAGATTTGTGAATATATCCCGTGTAGGGAAACGATTTGAAATTTGTTTTCAAAAGTTGTAAAGGTGAAAAGTGATTTGAAATTCGTTTTCAAATGTTGAAGTATGGAAAATATATATCCTGTAAAGATATTTTTGGAAAATAAATAGTTTGGAAAATTATTTGAAATCTGGTGATGTTGTGCATACACTTGATAGTTAAATAACCGATTATCAATATTTACCTTTAAATGGGTATTTGTTGTGATTTGCTTAAATTTGAATGCCACACTTATTTTCAAAAATAAGCACTCACTATTCGGGTTAGCCGGGAAAGGACCTTTGGGTCGTATAACCTATTCTGAATATGTGATACGTCGTTATGGATTGCATTTGAAGACCGGTGTTGAAGACCGGATATTTATGAAAACGGAAGGATTACCGTCGAATGTTTATACATTGGCTTATCTCCGATGTAGAAATTTATTACCCTTTGTGATGGGAAGTTCGGTCGTTATTAGTGAATATCCGGATTGCAAGGACTTCTTTGGAAGTGCCTTCGGTTCCGTTCGATCCTGGAACGGACTTGTATAGATGTGTGTCTGACGTTACAATTTGAGATGTAAAGCTGGTTTCTATCAAATATGTTCCCGTTGGTGGCGGAGAGTTTATTCTCTTAGCTTAACAGCCTTAGAGGTTATGTAGTTGATGGTTACTAGTGATACATTCCCAAATTGGTAATGTGGCATACGAAGTGTTGTTGAGCATTTGTTGAACAAAGCACAGCTTTTGTATAAAGCGTGGCTTTGTGGACGAGACTTCGTCGGACTCACACCCCGGAAATGGTCAAAACAGGAAGGATGCAGCAAGGTTATTAGGGGGTAGCGCCCCTTTAGTGTATGTCATTCCTTCTGGATAGAGGTGGTATCATGGTATGGAGCCCAGATACTTAACCTATGTTGTTGCTGCAAATTTATTACTTTGTGGTTGTTGGAATCGAGGATCCTCGAATATAGATTGGTTACGATCGGCGAATGACATATTCGTGTCAGTAGTTACCCAGTTTGAAGGGTAACCCGACCTTGTGATGGAAGAGATCCGGTTAGGTTCTCGGATCGTCTTTCCAGAGGCGTACCCATGTGGCAATGGAAGTTCCTTGGCCTGACCATTTGTTGGAAATCCAAAGAAACAATACGATCTTGTAAGGTTTTAGTTGTAGAACCTATCATTCACTTATGATGGCTCCCCACTGTTTGGATGGTAGCTACCGTAGGCATAAGTGCGAAATGCCTATGCTGGCTAAGATTTATATTATACTTTCGAAATGTTTTCTGCACTATGCACTAGTAATAATTTCAAATGTTTCTTTTTAATGCGTATCAAGTATCTTTGACTATCATAAGGAGAAATCTCCTCCGATTCTGCGTTTGCATTGTGTGTGTGTGCGGGAGGCCTTATGGTAGTCTCATTTTCCAAAAAGCATTGCGAATCTATTTTAAAATATTCCTGTTGTTGTTTTAAAGATAAATAACTGTTTTAAGTTCTCACACCAGTCCCATGACTGACCTGGAGTTTATTGTTTTCCTTCCTAAACTCTGGGTGCCCACCAATTTCTACACGGGCAGTCTAGAGTCAGGTTTATCAGGATATTCTAGAATTCAGGAGTTGCTGGAGGCAAGCTGGATGGCATGGCGTATTCACTAGTATATAGTATTTCTTTTCTGCTGTTTGTTGTTGTAAACTCTGATGATGTAATGTAATGTACTGTGATGTAATGAAATAACTGATATAGTTCTTTGTTTAAAGATTATTCATTTATCTATTATATGTTGTTCCGCTGCGATTGTGAGATTCTGATATTGTTCTGCTGTTCCTTTCTATTCTGTTCTATTTTTTTCCTCTTCTTATATCTTTTTCTTCTTCTATCTTTTTCTTCTTCTTTAACCCTAACGGTACGGTTTTCCGGCCTTCGATTGCTCGACAGTTGATACAGTGGACATGTTGATGTCGACCTTCGGGGATAAAAAATCGTGAAATGTTACATTTGGTATCAAAGCATATGGTTAAGCGACAACCATGGCTCTGTTGGGTGTTACTCATTAGAGATAGAGTCAGTAGTACTCTAGAATGAGTGTGAGTGTAATAATAGATACGAGCGCGTATTTGTTAGTGGATATAAATTGTTTTATATTGTGATGATTGGTTTGTTGGGTGGTATATGGATTCTGGTCAATACGAGTAATTAACGCTGTTGATAGGGATATAAACACTTGTACAGAACAATTTGACACGATATTGTTTTAAAATAGGGTAAATGAAACAATTTTACCTTGATTATATTATATATATAAAGGAATAATTTTTCAGAATTATTAATTAAATATGAATTGATAGTTTGGTCGTAAAAAAAATGTAAGAATGAATATAAGTTAATTAAAAGAATAATTCTATAAGCAAATGAATTATAAGTGTGGAATTATAATTAAAATGATTTACAATTGTGGAATAATCTTATATATAAGAAGTGAAATTATATAAGTAAAAGATTTATAAATGTGATTTATAATCTAAAAATAAAATTCCAAAGAAGTGTTTTGAAAGGATTTGATATTTTGGAAAATTGTTTTGGAGAAATTAAAGCTCTAAACTCTTTTCGGTCGCTTGAAAATAATTTCGATGATGATCGCGACATCATTGGTGTTAATTTTCGGGTTTCCAAAAGAGGAATTGCTGCCAAATTATTTTAAATGAAAGTTGTTTGGAAAATTTGGATTTGGATTTGGTTTTGGAAATTCAAAAGATAATTTGAATTGATTTCAAAAATGGTTTTGAAAGGTTGAAAAGACTCTGGAATCCTATTTTTAAATATTTATGGGAAGAATAAATGTGTTGATAACTTATACAACTTGAATTTTGATAGAATAAATTTAACTTAAAGGATGGAGTTAAATTAAAGTAAGTATAAGCGAATCAATAAAAATCCAAGTGGTAATTGTTGAATATAAGTTGTATAACTTATGAAATAAGAAAATGGAAGTGAAACAAATTGTTAAAAATGGTTAAACAATTTGGTTAAGCAAAATAAAATCTGAATTTGATAGTGATATGAGATAATAAATTTGACTTTGGTAAAAGTTAAATAAAAAATTATTTCAGAAATGAAATCTGAATTGAATTTATAAGTGGAAATTTAAGTGAAGTTGAACAAATGATGTTTGAAATGGAATATAACTTAAGTGAAGTTGAATAAAAATCGATTTTGGTATCGAAGTAAAATAACAAAGTGAATTAATGAAATGAAGTTATGAATGTGAACTTGACTATATAAATGAAATTCAACCTTATATTGTTAAATAAATTAGCAACTGAATTGACAAATGGATGGAATATTAATCAATCGAATGTAAAAGAATTGATAAGGGATAATGAATGTAAGTGTAAATTCATTAGAAGCTAATAAAGTTGAGAAATTGAATAACTGAATGGAAGTCAATTTAATATGAACCAATTGGAATTAAAAAGTGTTAAGCCAAATAGAATGTAAATTTAGTAAGTTGGTTATGATGGTAATGATTTGGTTGTTATATGATTGTTAGTTGATTTTATATAATTCATTAAGTGTTAATGAAATTGAATTAAGGAAAATTGAAAGCTATAAATCAAATTGGAAGTTAAGTGAATCTTAAATAGAATTGAATTTGATTTGAATGTGAAAGTAAACTAACTTGAATGTAAATTAGTGAATGATTTCTAATTGAATATGAATAAATGAATATTAGTAAAAACATCCAATGTTAATGAATCAAATGTGATTTAAATTGGAAAACCAATTCAATGAATATTAATGAGAATATGAATGAATATTTATTTGGTTATGGATGTTAGTTGAATGCTAGTTGGATGATGGTTGGATTTGTTGTTTTGTTGCATTTGCTATATTGGCATATATAGTTGTTGGTATATGTTGTATATTGATGTTACTTTCATATATGCATGTTTCTCATTTGTTTGTTAAGTGTTTAGTGGGTGCGGATCGAGCTTGCTTCGCATTTGGAGCTCGCTTTCGCGCTATATTAGCCGTATATGCTCGCTAATAATATATAAGATACATATCTCGGATTAAATATCGTACTTTTACACTTTTTTCCCTGCGGGATGCCTCATCACTTGATGAGATGTATATTTGTGATATATATACACCGTCATTTTTTTTTTGGATCGAGCCGCGCAAAGGAGGCTATGGTGAATTTTTCCGAAAATTTAAGGCGTTAGAATATTTTTGAGAAAATTGGGAAAAATTTGAAAACTAAGTATGATTTGGAAACTTAGTAAAGATTTTGTAATAAGTTTAACTATGGGTTTTGGAAAAGTTAAACACTTAAGAGATTTGAAAAAAAAAATCCAATTTGAACGGTTTGTTTTGGAAAGTTAATGGATTCTGTGAATTTTTCTTACAAGGTAATTTCGAGGACGAAATGCTTTTAAGGGGGGAAGTTTGTAACGACCCAGAAATTCTGCCAATTAAAAATTGTATATTTAATTGATTTTAAATATTAATAAGTGAAATTTGTAAGTCGAATAAATTTTATTTCGAATATCTTGATTTAATTGGATAATTAAATCGATAATTTAATATTTGACATTACAGAAATAATTAGAAATTGGGTTTAATGTGATTTAAAAATGGGTTATAAAGTTGTATTAAATCATATTGGAGTTAGAACAATGTTTGTGAACTTTTAAAATTGAATTAAAAGTTAATTTGTGAAAATTGAATATTTTAATATTTAATTGACGAGTTAAAATAGCCAATTTTCAAACTGTCTCGGATTTCGACGAAACCAGTTTCATCAGGTCAGAAATGTTATATTATTGTAAGGTTTCAAATTTTGTGTCAATCGGATTTACCGTTTGTCCGGAGCAAGCCAAAACGCTTAGAAATTAGTTTAAATCGATTTAATTTAAAATCGATCGTTTATTGTCGTAGCTCACACAGATGATCGAATTGGCTACCGAAACCTATTCCATTGTGTCTGGAACGCGGGTTAAACCTCAGAAACGCCGATCACCGTGCGAGATTCGGAGTTCGAAAAATTGGAAATGAATAGTGTTTTTGGTGAAAATTTCTATAAAGGAACCTCAACACCCTCAAATTGTTGCAAACCCTAACCCTAATCAGTAGCCATCGTTCTCTATTATCAATGGCCAAGAAAAACTAATATTCTCCCTCAAATTTCTTGAAATCCGTGCGATAATTCAACAAACTTTCAAATAGTAGATTGTAGACAACGATGAGAATTTCATATCCAATGGCTGTTATCAATTTTAATTGATCGAATCAGTGGGAATTCTCGTTCAAAAGTTCATACGTTCGCATGCATTTTTATACGCAAGGGGGGGGGCGAGTGTGGCCGGTCTTCGGCCATAGGTCGAGCTCGCGTGGGGCTTCATGATGGAGGTTGCTGATCGGCGTTGAATATGGACGTGGTGGTTGCGAGATTTAATGGAAAGTGGCGGCAGTAATGGGTTCTCGTTCGCGTGTGGTAACTGGGAAGGAGGAAGAAGAAATAAAGCATGGCCGAGATTTAGAGTTCCAGAAATCAACGGCCCAGATTAATTTTGGGTAAAAGTAAAAAAAAAATGAAATGTAATTATTAAATATTTAAATTCGATTAAACTTCAAAACCCTGTAACTTTTTCATACAAGGTCGAAAAATTACGAAACGACTTGCGTCGGGTTCGTTTTGTCGAGCACTACGCAATGGAACATGATTGGACTCGTTTGGAGATAGTTTGAATTTCGGGTAAAATTAAACGCACGTTTAATTTTATTCGAAATAAAACGCTGAAATTGTCATTGAAAGCAAGGTGAGAACTTTTCACTCAATCGAATCTGTTTCGATTTAAATTTTAAATAGTTAGATTTAAAATTGCTTGATTGTATGTCTGGATGATAAATTATTATCTATTGTATTGCAAATAGACATTATACGTCGTATATTAAGTGGATGTTATTTATTAAAAACATATACCGCGATAATTCCATCTTGATTGGAATTGGTATTATATATGTACTTGGAGTTGATTTTCCCGCATTATATAGTGGATGAGACCCTATTGCGCCGCGTAATAGCGGGCAATATTTTATAAATCCTATATATCGCGATATTCCGTATTGGAACATAATTGGTATTGTGCTGACATCTGTGGATGCAGGGAAACATGTTGGAGGGATCCAACTGGATTTCTCAACTGTATTGATTTATTTACAGATATTGTGATATTTGTTGATTATCATATTGATATATGATGTTTTGATTGTCGTGATTGATTATTTGGTGTTGTTGCATCATTGGGCATATTTTGAAGTTTTAAAAGTATTAAAGGGATGATTTTCAAAATTTAAAAGGATTTTAAAGTGATTTTTGAAAGTATACGTTTTATTAAATTTTTGGAATTGATTCATTTTTAAATAGATAAAACGTTTTAATTTTAATGCTATAAAAATTATGATTTTTGAGAAAATAAGTTGAAAATTGATTTTTGAAATATGGAGTTAATGATTTTATAAAATAGTTTAAATTGTGATTTTTGAATTTATTATAAACGGTTTATAAATAAGATTTAAAAAATTGAATTTTTATAAATCGGAATAATGGAATTTTAATGGAGTTTTTATAAATGTAAAAAGGGAGTTATTAATGAATCTTATAAGTAATAAGATTTATAATTTGTAAAGTTTTAAAAGAACGATTTTGGTAAATAAATGAATCATAAGCATTTAACTTATAATATGGATTTTTAGTATATAAATGAGTTATAAATAGAATTGGTTAATAAAGGAGATTTATAAATCGAAGTTTTTATAAATAGAATGTGAATTTATAATCGTTGTTTTATAAATCCGAAATCAATTGAATTTGATGAATTAAACATAGAAGTTTATTAAAGGAGAGATATTCATGATCTTGGACAGCGAATTATCCTTTAAGTTAAATGTTGTAATAATAAGAGTTTGGTTGGGAATTATATTCACGATTTTGGACAGTGAATATATTATTCAATAAAATGGATATGTTTTGGGAAGTGATATTTTAAATAGAATTAAAACGATTTAAAGATGTTTTAAAATGCGTTAAGTATCGAATACATAGATTTCAAGATTTATTGTTGAAATAGACGTTTTCGAGAAATAGAAGGAAATAGTGGACTATAACACTGTTGTTATAGTAAATGATTTCCGAAAGGAAATGTTTTATATATTATTGGGATTTATATATCTATTTTAAGTTCGAATCCCTATGCTAGTGATTTTGGGTTGTCGTAACGATGTTTTACGCAACATTCCTTTTGACCCAAATAAATGTGTTTAAGCGCACGTTTTCTTTAAAGAATGAAATATATACTTAATTTCGATTTAAGTTTATTGAATACTTTCCAAGTGTTGAAAATAAAAAGATTTGTGAACTACCCATTATTAAATAAGTATGGAAATGTTTTCCAATATGAAGTGAATATTTTGAAATTTTATCTTTTAAAGATAAATTGAAAATGAATATTAGAAATCGATTTGGAAATCGTATATTCATAGATATTTTGGAATATTAAATTCACTATGGAATTTATAAAAGAAAGGGAAATTTGTTTAAAAATAAACGTTGATTTATTTTTGAAGTGTGGAAATAAATTTACGGATTTGGAACGCAAATATAAGTAAATCGGTAAGGATTTATTTAATTGGTTTAAATGAACCATTTTGAAATGAAAATGAATACAGATTTGTGAATCTATCCCGTGTAGGGAAACGATTTGAAATTTGTTTTCAAAAGTTGTAAAGGTGAAAAGTGATTTGAAATTTGTTTTCAAATGTTGAAGTGTGGAAAATATATATCTTGTAAAGATATTTTTGGAAAATATATAATTTGGGAATTATTTGGAATCTAGTGATGTTGTGCATACCTATTGATAGTTAAATAACCGGCTCTCAATATGTACCTTCAAATGGTTGTGATTTGCTTAAATTTGAATGCCACACTTATTTTCAAAAATAAGCACTCACTATTCGGGTTAGCCGGGAAAGGACCTTTGGGTCGTATAACCTATTCTGAATATGTGATACGTCGTTATGGATTGCATTTGAAGACCGGTGTTGAAGATCGGATATTTATGAAAACGAAAGGATTACCGTCGAATGTTTCTGCATCGGCTGATCTTCGATTTAGAAATTTATTACCCTTTGTGATGGGAAGTCCGGTCGTGATTAGTGAATATCCAGATTGCAAGGACTTCTTTGGAAATGCCTTCGGTTCCGTTCGATCTCAGAACGGACTTGTATGGATGTGTGTCTGACGTTACAATTTGAGATGTAAAGCTGGTTTCTGTCAAATATGTTCTCGTTGGTGGCGGAGAATTTATTCTCTTAGCTTAACGCCCTTAGAGGTTATGTAGTTGATGGTTACTAGTGATACATTCACAAATTGGTAATATGGCATACGAAGTGCTGTTGAGCATTTGTTGAACAAAGCACAACTTTTGTATAAAGCGTGGCTTTGTGGATGAGACTTCGTCGGACCTCACACTACGAAAATGGTTAAAACAGGAAGGATGCAGAAAGGTATTAGGGGGTAGCGCTCCTTTAGTGTATGTCATTCCTTCTGGATAGAGGTGGTATCATGGTATGGAGCCCAGATACTTAACCTATGTTGTTGCTGCAAATTTATTACTTTGTGGTTGTTGGAATCAAGGATCCTCGGATATAGATCGGTTACGATCGGGGAATGACATATTCGTGTCAGCAGTTACCCAGTTTGAAGGATAATCCGGCCTTGTGTTGGCAGAGATCCGGTTAGGTTCTCGAGTCGTCTTTCCAAAGGCGTACCCATGTGGCAATGGGAAGTTCCTTGGCCCAACCATTTGTTGGAAATCCAAAGAAACAATACAATCTTTTACGGTTTTAGTTGTAGAACCTATCATTCACTTATGGTGGTGCCCCACTATTTGGATGGTAGTTATAGCAGGCATAAGTGTGAAATGCCTATGCTGGCTAAGATTTATATTATACTTCCGAAATGTTTTCTGCACTATGCACTAGTAATAATATCAAATGTTTCTTTTTAATGCGTAACAAGCATCTTTGACTATCATAAGGAGAAATCTCCTCCGATTCTTCGTTTGCATTGTGTGTGTGTGTGGGAGGCCTTATGGTAGTCTCATTTTCCAAAAAGCATTGCGAATCTATTTTAAAATATTCCTGTTGTTGTTTTAAAGATAAATAACTGTTTTATGTTCTCACACCAGTCCCATGACTGACCTGGAGTTTATTGTTTTCCTTCCTAAACTCTGGGTGCCCACCAATTTCTACACGGGCAGTCTAGAGTCAGGTTTATCAGGATATTCTAGAATTCAGGAGTTGCTGGAGGCAAGCTGGATGGCATGGCGTATTCACTAGTATATAGTATTTCTTTTCTGCTGTTTGTTGTTGTAAACTCTGATGATGTAATGTAATGTACTGTGATGTAATGAAATAACTGATATAGTTCTTTGTTTAAAGATTATTCATTTATCTATTATATGTTGTTCCGCTGCGATTGTGAGATTCTGATATTGTTCTGCTGTTCCTTTCTATTCTGTTCTATCTTTTTCTCTCTTCTTCTATCTTTTTCTTCTTCTTTAACCCTAACTGTACAGTTTTTGGCCTTCGATTGCTCGACAGTTGATATAGTGGACATATTGATGTCGACCTTCGGGGACGAAAAATCGTGAAACGTTACAGCTCCCCAAGGGTGTGACCATTCCTTCTGGAAAAGGGTAGTATCATGGTATGGAGTCCAGATACTTACTCATGTGGGCACTGTAGTATATTTATTACCATGTGATGTTGTTGGTGTTGAGAGCTCTCGGATAAAGGTCCCAAAGGACCGGGGGTGGCATATCTGTAGGTATTACTCCCGGGCAGGGAGGAAACTGGCCTTGTGTTGGCAGAGAGCCGGGTAGGTTCTCGGGGCGTCCCGCCAGAGACGTTCCCATATGGCAGTAGGAAGTTCCTTAGCCTGACCATTTGTTGTAAAATCCAATCATCCAATACGAGCTTTGTACAGTTTTATTTGTATTACCTGCCATCTACTTATGGTGGCGCCCCACTGTTTGGATGGTTGCTATAATAGGCATAGTTCGAAATGTCTATGCTAGCTAAGATTAATATTATACTTTCGAAATGTTTTTCCACTATGCATTAATAATAATAATATCAAAATGGTTTTTGCGTATCAAGCATATTTGACTATCATAAGGAGAAATCTCCTTCAATTCTACGTTTGCATGGTGTGTGTGGCGGAAGGCCTTATGGTAGTTTCGTTTTCCAAAAGTATTGCGGATTTCAAGTTTAAATTCTTTTGATTGTTTTAAAGACAAACTATTTAAGTTTGCTCATACCAGTCCCATGACTGACCCGGAGTTTATTGTACCTTTCCTAAACTCTGGGTGCCCACAATTTTCCACACGGGTAGTCTAGAGTTTGTTTTTTTCAGATAGTCAGGTCTAGTAGATTATTTGGAGCTAGTTCAGTCCGTGGACGACAGACCTTGCTTATCTTGGTGCAACCTTGATGGTGGATCGAGCTTGAGGTTTTGGAGCTTTTTCTGTGGAGCTTTTGGATTTGAGTTGCAGTATTGTATTCTGTGAACACTTATCTCATATTGTATCGTGTTCCGCTGTATTCTGTGTTGTATATCCTATGATATTGGTGATTATCATTGTATCAAATTTGATGTATCGGATATTGTATTCATGTTGTATCAGTGATATCATCTTTTATTTCCGCTGTGTTATTTATCATCTAATGGGTGTTGTAAGCTCCGGCGATACGAATTTGATGTTGTTTGTCGGACATCTAGTTCGGGTCGCTACAGGATTTGTTATGGGGGTAAATAAGAAAAACGAGAAAGAAATAAAAGAAAACAGAATCTCACAGCGGAAGGATAAAATATAATAATCAAATATACAGTTCATGAAGCTTTCTATAAAATATTTAATTTTACTTGTACAATATGTATCAGAGTTGCGCATACCAACGAATAAATCAATGCAGCGGAATACAGTGTGTAGTGGAATAACATAATATAACAATAATAATGAAATCTCCGTCTTCGTCCTCCAGAAATAAAGTCTTCGATCCTGAAATGCTCGGACTGACCCGAGCGAATTGAAAAGACAAAACACTCGAGTCATAATTAAAAGATCTTATGTAAGTTAAATTAACAGAAATAAATATGAGTGCAGTAACTTAAGAGATGCTCGAGATCCACATCTCCAAAGGATCGGTTAAACTATTTACTATGTAGTAATATTTTGCTATTATAATAATGTCTACAGTAAAATAAACTTACTTTTAAATAGCGTTAAGGGGTTACTCATATAGCCCTCAACACGTAATAGTCCCAGTAGTCCATCCAATATCATAGTCCCTCCTGATCCGGAAGCCACCAGAGGATACCACACGGGCTACAGAAGAAATCCAAACTCGTACAAGGCGCGATAGGGTAGGTGACATGGCACAACTAGGCAATGCCAGGGTAGATATACCAATTACGCTTCCAGGTTGGTGATAACGCGTAGCAGCTACTACCGCCCACCTCGAACAAAACCCCCAAAATCAAAAATCAAAAGTGGCCACAGAATCAAATCCAAAAGTCAAAGTATAATATCGAAGGGATGTGTCCGATCAAAGGTGCTACCTCAATTAACCCGTTGATCGCTCCTGTTTTAGCCACCTTACGCCAACTCATGTGAGTCGGGTCCACGTATTTACCTCAAAGGAAACGCCGCCGCCATCCTACTTCATTCTGAAATCTCCACCGCGTACATGGTTGTTAAAATGGTTTTTGGAGTAGGCAGAGAGTATGACAACTTCCGATCCCGGTCTCTTCAACAACCAAATGTTATTATAACACCGCGGTCTTTTCAAAATAGTTTATGCTTTTAAAACCAGAATATAATATCCATTACAAAACCATATAAATATGATATCACTTCTTTTAAAACCAAATAAATAAGATATCATTTCAATATATCCTTTTCTAAAACTCATTTCAAAGTTATAATATTTTGATACCAAACACTTGAAATATAGCCTTCCAAAACATAAAAATTTGAATTTCATAACTTTGAAATATAACTACACCACTTAAATGGTTTAAATATTAAATTACTTAATAAAATAAATTAGCTTCTTTAATTTTGCAATCAATTCTAATACAGATTTAAATCCTCAAATAAACCATTTCAAATTTCATATATTTCAAAGCTTTAATATTCAATGTTTCAAAACTAAATTTTACAATTCATATATATACATATATATATATATACACCAAATTTACTTTACTATCAATTAGTTTTGAAATATTTAATTTAATAAATCCAGTATCCTTAAAATAAACATCAAATTCAACAATTTAATATTCCTCAATTTATTTAGACATGATATAGTCACTTAAATCACCTTAACCCCGAATTTTGTTATAAAACAATATTCTTTTAAAATCTAAATTTCAATAAGTTCTAAATGGACACTTATTAAATATAATTATTAATTAAATAAAATCTCAATCAATTTCAACTATCTTCTCAACCTTGATTTACAAAATAAATATAAACTCTATATTAAATAAAATTTAAGTAAATACTTATCCATATTATATTCAATAAAATCAAACTTTATTTTATACTTTAAACCAATTTTTTACATAGCTTAAAACCAAAAATTTAACTATATATAAAATAACCTTTATCAAATATCCAAATCAATATCTCAAAAATCATATATATTCTTTACGAAACATAGATGTCATTTCAAAATATTATTATATATATATACACTGTGGTGTCTGTATATAATTTTCTATCCTATGGTCAAGTGATACAGATATTTATCATTTCAATCCGCAATTTAAAAATAAAAATGCGGTTGTATATCATTTCAAACCGCAATCCCGAATGAAATGAAAATGCATAATAACTTACAGTTTATAACAATATAAAATACAACATCCATTCATCCAATATCAACCATCAACCATTTATCACAATCAACATCAAAATCAAACAATAGCATCAATATAGAACAGATAATAAATAACAGGTATTAAATAGCAGTTTAAATTCAAAAATAAATTAAATAACTGTTTAACTGTCAGTTTATATGCAATGAATAATTAATTAACAATTTAACCGGCAGTTTAAATGCAATGAATAAATAAATAACAAATTTGACTGGCAGTTTATATGAAATAAATAAATAAGTAACAATTTAATTAAATTAATTAAATTTAACTGAGATGATGATTGAAAATATGTCAAACAGTTATAAATAAATTCGAAACACATCATAAATAAATTTAACAAACATAAGAAATTTTAGAAGTTGTGAGTGGGTTAAAACACTCAGCTTTTGAATTTAAATGGAATTTAACTCCAATTTAAACCCAAAATTTGAACAGTCTTAGAATCCATCCAAACCAGCGCCAAAATGTTTAGAATTCAGATACGATCCTAGTAAAAGAAACCGCGCATAAAACGGACCTCGTATGCAAAAGTTATGGACATTAGAACATTGAAATTTTAGAATTATAATTAAAATAAATAATAATAAATAATACCATCCTACTCTCCACCTTCCTCACGTATGTTCAAGCTTGGAACCCATTCACGCGACCTGAAACCGAACGATGCACGCAACCAATATTCAAACGAACACGATCCACCACCACCTAGGCATGTGCCCCACCTTGCTCAACCACCAGGCCGAGTACGGCGCCGGAATGGTGCCTTTCGCCGCCTCCAATTACCATGGAAAACCCAAAAACTGCACCGACATCAGGGCCAAATTCCAGAGAATCCGAGAAGTAACAGCGCAAATCAACCGTTGGATGTGTAGAGCTCGTCGAGCTCTACAACTTTGCTTTTGGAAGTTTCTGATTTCGATGCACGGATTGGAAGAAATCAAGACAAGAAGATCGAGAGTTTATGGCCATAGAAAAGAAAAGAGGGGCGTTGGCTAGGGTTTCATAATATTATAATATATTTTGTCATTTTGCCTGCATATTTATAACATGAGGTCCAAAACAGCCCCAACTCCAAACGAAGCGTGCCGCCTAGCGTTTCTAATGTAAAAAGGCCAACTGGTTTCGAGGTTCAATTCTATCATTTTCGTAGGTTACTATTAAAGTCGAATTGGTTTGAAATGGCAATAATGCCCCTAAAAAGCCCATTTCGGCTCCGGAACGAAAATTGATCATCCCATATATCAAAATAGATGTTTTTAAATATTTTAAACGCGATGGAACAAGTTTCAAGTCCAAATTCCATCGTATAAAGAAGGTATGTTCAAATCAATATTTTTCAAATTGATTTCAATTGATTTCAATTTCATTAATTTCAAGGCGTTTCGAGTCCGTACGATCAAACAACAAGTCTGATCGCTACGAAGCTTGAAACCCTATAAAACTTCACCGATACGGAACCGATGAAACTGGTTTCGTCGAAATCCGAGTCAGTGGCCATAATGGCTATTTTTACACTAATTAAACGATTTAAAATTAATTAATTAAATCCAAAATTTAAATTTCACTTCTCAAATTGACAATTTTCTCACATTTATATTACTCAATCACTACAATGATTTAAATAAATTAAAAGTCAATTTAAAGTTGATTAACTTATTGATTTCAGTATTTTCCCCAATTCCATTCAAATTCAGAAATTATATATTTAATTTCCAAAATTTCTACTAAATTAAATTAACAAATCATTATTCCATTCATTATTGTCAAATAGATGGATTTAACATTGGATTCAAAGCTATTACATTAATATTCTCATATACCATCTTCTTTTCAATTAACGTAAACTTTAATATCCAATTCTACTTATTTGCAATAAAACCCAATTATTTAATTTTTAAATTCCAATAAATCAATTAATTATAATTTATTTCAGTAAAAACTTGATTTAACTCCAAATCCTTTTTATCTAATCAATAATTATTCAATAAACAAAGGTAACCTTTGTTTACCCTATTATACATTAGTAAGTTCAAATTTTCATCTTTCCTTCGTACTAACTACCATATTTTTCATTTTATTACATTTCTACCAATATACACGCTAATTGCGTTTTACATTCTAAATAAATTCATTTACTTGGGTTCATACTTTCCATTATATCGATTACTATATTATGAATGAATTTACACTTCCAAAAATTTCATTATTACATTCACAACTTCCGTTATAAACTTCATTAAAACATTACAGATTTCCTAATTTGATTTATAAGGCCAATTAAATATAATAATCGTTACCATTAACTTTATAATACAATTAATTTTATTAATTTCGCTAATTATTACGATTACTTGTGTAACACTGAGTTCATCCAATTACCATTTATTATACTAATTCATTTATTTATACAACACCTGTTACTCACATTCAAATAAAATAATAAATCTTGATTTAAAATCTTTACATCAACCAATAGTCATATTATAAATAAAATTATCATTATTTTTTATTGTTACTTTAATTTACAGTAACCAACGTTAAATTTAGATTTATCTATTTCCTATGAAAAATTTCACGTTTCTATTTATTTATTACATAGATCACAAGTTTACATCCCTTTATACTATCTTATGAAAACAATATCCATTTCTAATACTTATTTACATTTATTGAATCAAATTTTCAAATTTTCAAATTTTCTACATACAATAAATTATAACCTTACAGTTATTTCAATTAAATGGAATTGCGCTAAATTAATCATTTATTGACTTACACTAACATAATTTCATTAATTTACATTCAGTTACAAATAAATCAATATATTATTTCACCCATAAATACAATAATTGCATTTGTTCTTATTATATTCCATTTATAGCTAAGTCATAATATTTGAATTTTAATTAAATTGTAACGTCCTTCAAGTTTATTAAATATTAACTTGCATTAACACGTTTTCTTAATTTACAATCAAATACCATTAACAATGTTTTATTACATTAATCAATCTAATACTTTCCTTTATTTCTCATATACAATTACATCCGGGTATAATCTTTTCGGTACTTTCATTCATTAGAATTCTATTCAAATTTTAATTTTTTGCAATAACTCATTTATTATAAATTTGCATACAAATAAATTAGGTTCCTATAAATAGGATTTATTTAATCCAATCTTTTTAATTAAGTCTATTTTAATCAATATAATATTTCATAGGTTAATTCCTAACATTTACTTCATTACATATATTATATTTGCAGAATGAAATAAATGAATCACAATTTTATCTAAACAAATATTTTATTTCAAATCAAACTCAAATGCAGTATAACTTTCACTATCACTTTCTTACATACAACTTTTCTCTACACTTTCACATATAACCTTTTTTTACTTGCTCTCTCCCACATGCACTCTAGTTTATTTTTGATATATTGATCCTGATTTGCTTACTCAAGCTTGTATCCAGCCATCTCCTATGCCTGTTAAATAAACAACGCAGTAAAATGAAAAAGGAAACAAATCTAAATTGAAAAAATAAAATTGAATTGAATATTAATATTGCCTCAGTTTATGGGTTTGTTTTCTCTTCATATTTTAGATAAGGACAAATATATATGCGTATCACAGTGAATATCACATGGCTGAGCATTGACTAAATCTCACGGATTGTTGGAAAGGTCAAGCCCAAAGGCTCAACACAGTGCAAATGTGCATAAGGTCAATCCTAAGCCTCTTCGAGCTCAATTCAGGTGAAAATATCATAAAACAAGTTTCCTCAATTCAAGTTCAAAATAAGTACACCAATAAATGGAACACCAAAATACTCAGGTGTGAGATAATACAACCAGAATACTCAAACTGGAAATGCACATTTGTACATTCACACACACACATATATATGTACATATGTATGTATGTATATACATGAATATACACACTTGCACATCCAAGAAATGCAAACAAGACAACTAGTTAATAATTCAAGGAAAAATTGTAGTGCACATATGTTTAGAACTGCACATAAATAAGAATTCAAGTGCACATAAACAAGCTCAGGCAAAACTACAGTGCATATATGAGAAACTCAAGGAAACTCAAAACAATGTCAAGTCAAAATGGTCCAGAAACTCAAAATGATTTAGAAAAGTCATGAATAAGGAACACTGAAAAATGCATCCATGAAGCATGTATAATGGTACATGCATGACAAGCATTTCATGCTATAGGCAGCAAGTATATATCATCAAAGTGAGCATGTACATATATACATATACATAGGCATCAAATAACAAGTGCTCAGGAAAAACAAGAAATCACAGTGTTGAATCAGGTATATACAAGCTCGAATGTGCATAAGTATATACAAGTAATATACAAGAAATGAGTTGGAACAAGATTTTCAATTGAAAGTGTAACCAAAAATCACAGTGCACATAGACAAGCTCAGGAAAAACAATAAGTGCTGAAGCAAGTATCAAAGTGCACAAACAAGAAACCAAAGCACATGAAATGGATTCAAACAATATCAAGGCAGTGCACACTACCTTGTTCAAGGCAGTGCATTAGCGCTACCTTGACAAGGCAGTGTGCAAGTACATGGACGAGGCTAACAATGCAACAAGGAAGTGCCACAAAGAGCAAGTGCCAAAAATTAAAACAAGGCAGCGCCACAAACATTCATTATATATACATATATATGTCTATATATACATGGAAACTCAAAGCAAAAACAAGTTTCAACAATTCAACAACATGGACCAGCAAAGATTAAAAGATCAAAAAGTACCAGTATGCACTGCCTTGAACAGGACAGTGGCAGTGCACTATCAAACCAAAGCAAATCCCAACAAAGCACCATCAAATAAAGCTTCAAAGTTACAAAACAAAATTGGCAGCATATAAAAGAGTTATACCAGACTTATAAGTTCAAACATGTCAATAATTGAACAAGTGCCACAAATTGAATAATAATAAGTCCATATCACTAACAATTTCATATCACTGCCTTGAACAAGTGCTACAAATTGAACAAGGCATAAGTTGAATACATGCCACAATATTGAACAAGACACTAACACCAACCACAAATTCGAACCACCAACATTCACACATATATACATACATATGTATGTATGTAGATACATGGATGATATTGGAATCAAAGTGCATAACTCTACCTCAACCAATAGTTGAACTTACTGTAAAGTACTAATCCAAGTGAAACAAAGTGTAGACAATAATGCAACATGTGAACATGTATCAGTTTCAGGCTAAACCATAGAACAAGATTAAAAAAGATAACACATACATACATGTATGCATGTATATTAATGGATGAACCAAGATAGCATAACTAATATACACATATACACATATGTATATACATGTGTATATATACATATACATATACATAGTGAGAAACGGGCAATTCAAACCATCAAATTAATAAACAGAACATGAAGTAAAGGCATAAGCACATAAAAATGCACATGAAAATGTATATAAGAAACCAAAGCACATGAAAGCAATCAAACGGAACAACATGAAGTAAAGGCACAAGCAAATGAAAGTGCACAAACGAGTAAAGGCACAAGCACATGAAAGTGCACAAACGAGTAAAGGCACAAGCACATGAAAGTGCACAAGCATATATGTTCAAGTATAATTATAGTGAGCAACATACATACAATATATATATATATAGACATGCATATATGTAACACATGTTCAGTGCTGAAGTGCACTGCCTTGAACATGGCCGATCCAGTCAACGCTACCTTGGACAACAAGGTCCAACATAGCAATTCACTAACTCAGATATGAAGTCAAAATCACATAGTCAAGCAACATAGTGAAAAACAAGGTCCAACATAGCAATCATATTAGAAAATGGAAAATAAAGTAGAAATTCAAGAATCAAAAAATCATCAAGAGCGTTCAAACATAAATCGACAATCGAGAAAAATAATTTGAAAATTTCAAAACGAATCATATATTTGCACATTTAGGAAATAAATTCCTATATAAGAAACCCAAATCATCATCGGCCAGAGATTAGAAGTTGAGAACAATATAAATCGAAAGGGGCGTAAATCATACCGATATCAATCAAAAATACTCGACAAGGAGGAGCCGCAACCATCAATAGTCAGTAAATCAAAGTGCATAATCTATAAGGAAGGAAATGGCAAGGTGATCTAAAGCTTAACTTTCAAGTAGCGGTTTTCATGAAACCTTAATTTCAGAACGAAGATGAAAGTGGCAGCTCTGATTAGAAAACTCTAAGTTTATCAAAGAACATCTACAGAATGAGAAAAGGCTAAGGTCGACAACAGGTGATGGCTAGGAGGAGGGATATGTGGTGAGGAAAATAATTGAAGGAACGAACGCCTTTTTTTCTCTAGAAATGAAAGAAAGCAGGGGAACTAATTGACAGAATGCGACCATGAAATAATCTAGGTAACATTGAGAGGGAAACCAAAATTTTGATAAAGAGCCAAAATGAAATTTTTGATAATTTCAATCGGACAGCGGATAAAATGTTGTCTAATGGCATGGATGAAATCTCAATAGAACAAAGATTTCATGGACTATAAGACACCATAGATGGATTTTCCATGTGTTATGTGAAACAGTGCTAAATATTAGGATAACAACAAATCTACCTTATGTTGTGCGATTGTTGTTATCTTATTCACTTTGTGGCACAGTGCTAAGACAAAACATAAAAGCCTTTTGACTTCACTAGTGGATGTTGGACTCATCTGTCCTAGGATTTCGACTTTGAGTTTGCTTAACAATTCATATCCCCATAAACGATGGATTACCTCTTGTCGATTGTATCATATACAACTCCTAACCCATGGTTCGTTGTAACGATCTATAATTTCGATACTTCGAAGCTGAGATATTTTATTTATTTTAAATCTAAAAAGGTTTAGAACTTAAGTAAATATGTCGCAAATAATTAATAAGTAAGGAGAAATTATTTACATTATGATTAATAATGGAAAATAAAGATTTTGGATTTTCATCACAAAATCACCAAAAGTTATGTTTCGTTAAAAATGAATAAATGATTAAATAAATAGTTTTAAATATTTTTTTGAAAAGTTAAACTATATCGAAATCACTTAATAAATATAATAAAAGTATAACATAGGTTTGAAAAATATATTTATAATCGTTTTACAAAAATATTCTAAATTTTTCATATAGTCAATAAAACTCCAAAATTCAATATTTGGATATTAACCCAATGATATGAAATTTAATCTAAGTAAACTTGTTTTAATTCATTTAATATAATAGTAAATCCATGTTTGGTTTACTTTAATATATAGTTTACCAAAAACGTCAAATTTTGATTGTAAAATTTGTCAATAACAATGTTTTTTTCAACCGTAACAAATCGTCGCAACGTTATATGAACACATCCACTTTATAACCTATATATTTCATTTTTACAAACTATAACAAAACTATGCATACTTTAGATTTTCATGTAAATGCAAATTCACTTTGAAAAGTCAAAGTAAACAAATAATTCAAAAGTAACATGATTTGACTACTTTTCATATTAAATAAGATTTCTAAACATAATCATTACTAAAAAATCCTAACACATCTTCTCTCATTAATTCCTAAAGTCTTATCATATGTGGAAAAAGAGAAAAAAGTATTTTATGCATTTTCTAATTAATAAAAAGGTACAACATCGTTACTACTTCAAATCCAAGGATCTTATCATCGTTATTGCATGTCTCTTCATGCATGGAAACTAAGAAAAATAATATTTAAACATTTTGAATTAAAAAAAAAGCAAACATCATTACCTTAAGTACATGAATCAAATCTTAACATCCATCACCATAAATGCATAGGTCCTTTCTTGCCTAGAAATGGAGCATAACATGAAATTATTACTTTGCAAAGTTAGAAAAAGAGGCAAAATCATTACTTAAAGACTTAAGATCACATCCAACCTTCTCTTCTCATTAATGCACATCCTTTCTCATCTTGGAAAAAGTGTTTAAGTATGGTTTAAAAGTCAAAAGGCAGAGAAGGGCATTGTAGTCAATTGGCAAGAAACTACATGTATAAATAAGCATGCATATCTTCACTTTCTCACCAAAAAATCATTCTCAATCCTTTTCATTTCCACCATCCTCCATTAAACTCTACTCCACCATCCCATCACCTTAACCAAGATCCTACACACTAAACCCCACCTCTACAAGCCGTACCCCCTCCTTATCACGTCCACCTCATCGGCCAAGCCTCAAACACCCCTACCCGAGCCCCTCAAGCACCCCACTCACCTCCACACTCTCGACCATCACCACATCCGAGCTTCTAATCACCATACCCACCTCCTTCACCCTCACACCCTCCATATAAACCACCCTATACACCCATACACACACATATCCAAGCCGCACACTCTTGTACCCTCCACCCACCCAGCCCTACACACCTCCATCACCCTACCCGAGCCACGTAAGAGGCCATGCCCAACACACCTAATCCAAACCATACACTCCTCCACTTTAAATATAAAAAAAAATTCAAAGCGGCAAGTTCAAGAAAAGTATGCGTTAGTTCGTAAGACGGAAATACTCTAGTTCATATAAAGATTGACGTAGTGTATATGAAGGTGAGAAATTCTCATTGTTTTAAAGATCGTATTTTTAATATTGCTATAACGATCACTTTTGACGTAGGAATTAAATGCCCATTTTAATATGTTGATTTTTAAGTTGTGATATGGATAAGCGGATTATTGTCATCTCTAAATAATGAAGCATTGCCATGTCATGATGATTGTTCACATTTTATAAGTATCGTGATTATATACCCATTACGGTAGTGGTAATGAATGTTTGGATTTAAGTGATTATGTGATGCGATTGGTTAATTTGGATATTATTATGGTAATGATAAATAGTAATTACGTTCGTTTCACCCAAGTAATCCCTTTGTTAAATAACACCAAATTTTATTAATATGGTATGTGTTGGAATTATTAAGCCTCTTTTTGAATAGTGGAATTCAATTTGAAATTGAAGTATAATTGAATTTGAAATCGAACCAAAATCGGATTTGAAATCGAATTTGAAATTATAAGTTAAATTGATTTTGAAATCAAAATTGAGATGAATAGTGAAATTGAAATTGAAATCGATTTGGAAAAATTCGAAATTATATTTGAAATCTAAGTTTTAATAAAGTTTTATTTGAAGTTAGAATTGAAATTGAATAGAAATTGGTTTTAAAAATTTAATATTAAAATATTGAGAATAAAATAATATTACAATATAATAATAGTGAAAATATACTTTAAGTTAAAATATTGATTTAAAATGATTTAAAATGTTTTTATAACTAATTATGTTCAATTTGGAGAATTTATTTCAAGTTTTGAAAATTAGTTAAAACTAGGTGCGTAGCGCAACGGTAGTTCAGGATTCCGCGCTAGAAAGTTTAAATGAATGTACAGAATAAAACATAGCTCGGATTTCTTCGAAACAAGAAAAGTCCAGGCTATTATATCCATAGTTTTTAAGTGAAGGAAGAAAATTAAGATTTCATCTTGTATATTTTGAAATATGTCTAAAACAAGTTTTCAAAAAAAATTGCGCTTTTGCAACAAGGTGACCAAAGTTTAAAATTGATATTTTAAATGTATTTAAAATATGGAAAAATCTCTAGAAATCTTTAAAAATGTTTTAAAAGTGTTCTTAGTCGAAAAAAATGGAATTTTGAGTGATAGAAAAGTCAATTCGATCAGTATAGCTTTAAAACACCATTTGCAACGCTTTTGCAGCAGTTTTCTATAAGTTCGAAAATATGATTCTAAACTTGGCGATTCTTTCCCGAATCATTTAGAAATGTTTTTAAATGAATAATAAAGGAATTTTAAGATGATTTAATCAACAATTATGTATGAGGAAACGACTTGTACATTTGTCCTACTTGTGAGAGCTAAAACGATAAAACAAGATGTGTAACTAAGGTTAGGGATGGAGCAACCAGGGCCCTGAACTTACCTAGCATTTGCTTTATCTTTTAGACAAGGGGTGGAATAGATTGAACGGAAAGCCCGAATTCTCTAAAAAGATCATATTAAGTTTTCTCATAATAAAAATGAATTTATATTTTTCAGAAAGTAAGCAAGTTAAGTATAGAAGATTTTGATTTATAAATTACAAATTGAATTGCGTAGAAATGATCTTATTATAATTGGTACTAAAGTCTGAAGAGGGAACTCGTCATATTTGTGGAATTTAAATGGTGATTTCACCGTTATTCCATCCATAGTACTTGTTGAATACAGAAATTGATATTGAGGAAATTTGAATGATTTCCATGATCTTATTTACTCAATAATGTTTTCTAAGATTGATTTTTGGGCCACAGTAAACGATGTCTTAAAAAACATTGTTTTTGACCCGCTTAAAATTTGAAGAATTTTGATCGAATCTTAACTAAGAAAATTGGAAATATTTTCCTAAGAGAAGGGAATTACCTTAGAATTACTCTGAGATAAAAAGGAATTTTCAGAATCAACTCAAAAGAAATGAATGGGAAAATGGCTTAATAATTCGCGTGTACTCATATTCAATGTTTATCGATAATTGGATTTCGAAGGAACCGGAGTCCGATTTGGATGATTCCTATCCGAAGACCACTTCGAACCAATCTACATATTCGAAGTAAAATATCGAAAGTCGAAGATATTGAGATAAATAGTAACGAAGGACTGCTTGTTGATTTGATTAGGGATGACCCCCCAAATACTTATAACAGCGGTGGTCTCTTTGTTACGAAAAATCTCCGAAACACAAGAATTATTCGCTACAGTCTTATGATGTGGTAGGAGAGTGCCTTCAGTTTGTCCTGTTCCTGGACAACTTGTATGGACGAGTGTCTGACCTTACATTCTAAATCACAATGAGTGGTCTAAATATAATGTATATCAGTCGGTGGCAGAGAAGACACCTTCTCTTAGCTTAGCACCGTTTCCCGAGACATTCGAGCTCAGGAAATTATATGTTTGTAGAAATTAATCATGTGATTATGGAAAGACAATGAGGCATTCAAAGTGGAAAGAGATGTGCTATGTGTAAAGGTTATCATTGCCTCAAGCCTCATCAATTGGAAAATGATCGAAAGAGGGTTAGATGCGGCAAGGCTAAGTGGTTCGCAACCATTAGGGTATGATCATCCCCTTCTAAATATAATTTTACCCATTATGGAGCCCGGGTACTAATTAATGTGGTTTATGGAAATCGAGCACTCGGATAAAGGTCAGCAACGACCGGGGGATGACATATTCGGTACTGTTTAGGTGTAGAGGTAAGCCGGTCTTGTGTTGGTAAGGGAGCAGATGTTCTTTGGTCCTCTAGACATCCATCTAGAGGTGTACCCATCGGAAGGTAGTCCCTTCACTTAGTCATTTGTATGTAAATTCGTTCTCCAATAAGAACTTGCGGTTTTGTTTGTATGGCATAATGAATAACCCCGAAATCCTATATGGGTATCCATTCGGCTAAGATTGATAACTTTATTTGCAAATGTTTCCAAAAAAATGTCATTAGAAATAATATCAAATGTTTTGATATATAAAAGCGATTTAATTATCATAAGGTAAAAATCCATCCGTGTTTATGTGTGGATGTAGTTTTATGAGATACTCTTTCTTTTCAAAGGATTTTATTCAAGGGCTGATATATGGCACTGTCATTTATTATTGATTTTGTATCACGCTGGTTTATCAAACCTAATATGGGTATTTTCAATACTCGAGTCAGATCGGAGTAGTTTCAGGTTTAGTTGAAGATGGTTGGAGTTTCCAGAGGGGAGATGGAGATATTCATCTACGTATGGATGTATTCTATTATCCGCTTTACTTATTCTGCATTGATTGATGATTTTCAGCATTTATAAGGACATATGTTAATAACTATTCAAGATGAAATTAGGTTAGACTCTGATATATGTATTTTAAACGTTTTTCATTGTAGAGATATTTGTTCAACATTATATGTTATTCCATTCGAGTGAGATTTTGTTCTGTTCTTCAATTTTCGTCATTTTACCCTTGATGGTCTGACTTTCTGTTCACTTTGGGTTAGACATGTGTGCGTTATTGTCGACTCAAAGGCTATGGATTTTCAGGCCTTCACATTCCTTGTCTTAATCTCGTTTCGACCTTGAGTTTGCTCAATAAATCGAAAGAAATTATTTGTTGTACCTACCATTTCGCAATGCTTAAGTATAATATATGCACCTTGAGTTTACTCAACAAATGCAAACATTTATCTTACCTCGTCTAGTCAATATATTAATAATACTACCCATAACTTCTCTAGCTTAAGTTTTCTCAACAACAGAGAGTATGTAAGTAATTCACTAATATATAATGATAGAGGACAACTTTATATTTGAGATTCATAATCTTTAATATATTATTTTGAGTGATATTGACTTATAGAATAATGTATTTCTTATGAAATACCCTCGTGATTCAAGTGTCATACAAATCAGAAATCACGGTATCCGTACTATATGTATGTACTTATTTCTTAAGTCTTGTCGGGTTTCTTTATTGTTCCACCTCTAATTTGTACACTCATATTATATAAGTTTCATTATTACATAACTTTTATATTTTAATTAACTTATACAATAATCTTATGTATAATATTATATTAATTAAATCTTACTTAACTAATTAACTCTTTAATTGATTTTATATTATTTTAGTCTAATATTTCAAAATTTTATTTTATATAAAAAATGTATACTTATGTTATCTTAAACACTTTTAAAATAACATAGCATATATCAATATACAATAAATGTATATAAGTATTAATTAATTAAACTATTTAATCAATTCATTTTATTAATCTTCTTAATAAATTTTAAATTTCGATATTAGTATTTAAATATTTTCAAGCATTTTTAAAATATCATAATATTTTGAAACATTTTGAAAATTTTATTATATTATAACTTTTATAATAAATATGTTTTTATTTTAAATTTAAATTTAAAATTTAAAATCTTTTATTTTGATTTTCAAAATAATTTTGAAAACTAGGCCAAGGCCTAATTTAAGTTTGGTCTTTTCTAATAAGGGCAACCTTTATGCTCACTTCACCTTTCAAGCCAGGCCGAAAACCAGGTAAGGTAGGGTACTCGACTACCTAATTCCAATCCTAGACATTATCTTTTTAGACACTATACATAGTAGCCAACCTTAATTAGTTAGCCCTAACATGACTAATTTAGACTATATAGGCTATTGGGCTTTGATCCATTGTTAGAACTGATCCCGCCCGCAACGGAAGAAATGAGTGAATTTCAAAAAAATATTATTGTTCTGGATCATTATTGTGCCTACGAAGTCTAAATGTATATTAGATCCATTATAATAAAATTTTAATTAAAATCTTATTTGGTTTAATTGTTAAAATGGAGAATTAAATATAACTTAAACTTATAGATATTATAATGAATGTATCAAATACATTCATTTGTATAAAGTGTAAGTCATGTATATAAGCACCGTATATATGTGTAAATGAAACACATATAAATGAATATAGAGAGGAAAACTTTTTGGTTCCCTCTCACCCTGTGCAATTAGTGAAGAGGAGACAAGACAATATATCAGGAGAGAGAAATCTTTTACTTCTCTCCGTCTTTAATTATAATAATTAATGTATTAAATGACATTTATAATTTATCAATCAAATTTACACAGGACTTTGTTGTCCAAGTTCTAGTTTGTAACGTACGCGATTTTTCGTTGCCAAAAAACCGAATAGTTAGGGTTTTAAGAAAAAGAAAGAGAAGAAAAAGACAGAAGAAGAGAGAAAAAGATAGAAAATATAGAGAAAAGAAAATAGAACGGAACAGAACAGAAGGAAAACAGCAGAACAATAACAGAATCTCACCATCGCAGCGGAACAACATATAATAAATAAATGAATAATCTTTAAACAAAGAACTATATCAGTTATTACATTTTATACATTACATTACATCATCATCAGAGTGTACAACAACATACATCAACAAATAGCGGAAAAAGAAATACTATATAAACTAGTAATACGCCATGACATCCAGCTTGGCTCCAGCAACTCCTGAATATCCTGATAAACCTAACTCTTGACTGCCCGTGTGGAAATTGGTGGGCACCCAGAGTTTAGGAAGGAAAACAATAAACTCTGAGTCAGTCATGTGACTGGTGTGAGAACTCAAAACAGTTTATTTATCTTTGAAAACAAAATAGAGGAATATTTTTAAAGTCAATTCGCAATGCTTTTAAAAATGAGACTACCATAAGGCCTCCCGCACGCACACACAATGCAAACGCAGAATCGGAGGAGATTTCACCTTATGATAGTCAAAGATGCTTGATACGCATTTAAAAGAACATTTGATATTATTACTAGTGCATAGTGTAGGAAATATTTCGAAAGTAGAATATAAATCTTAGCCAACATACGACCATTATCGTATGCCTACTATAGCTACCATCTAAACAGTGGTGACCACAATAAGTAAATGGCAGGTTCTACAACTAAAACCGTACAGGGTTTTGTATTGGGAATTGGATTTCCAACGAATGATCAGGCCAAGGAACTTCCCATTGCCACTTGAGAACGCCTCTGGAAGGACGTCCCCGAGAACCAAACCGGATCTCTGCCAACACAAGGCCGGGTTACCCCTAACTGGGTAACAACTGACACGAGTATGCCATCCCCCGGTCCTTTGGGACCTTTAACCGAGCGCTCGTCATCAACATCACACCATAATAATAAGTGTTTCAACATGAGTAAGTATCTGGGCTCCATACCATGATACCACCCTTTTCCAGAAGGAAATGCACATACCCTAAAGGGAGCTACCCCTCATAACCTTGCCGCATCTTTCCTGTTTTGACCATTCCCAGGGTGTGAGGCTCGACGAAGTCACGTGCACAAAAACATACTTTATACAAAAGCCATGCTTTGGGTCAACAAATGATCACAGAAATGATCACTAAGATAAACGATCAAACAAATGATCCAATCACAAATGATCAACACAATGATCATTTCACAGCAACACTCAGCATGTCACATTACCAAATTGGGAATATATCGCTGATAACATTCAACTACATAACCTCTGAGCTCGTACATCTCAGAGAAGGGTGTTAAGCTAAAAGAATAAATTCTCCGCCACCAACAGAAATATATTTGAAAGAAATCGGCTTTATATCTCAACTTGTAATGTCAGGCATACAATCCATACAAGTCTGTTCCGGGCTCGAAAAAAACCGAAGGCACTTACAAAGAAGTCCTTGCAATCCGGACATTCACAATCCTGATCGGATTTCCCATCACATATGGAGAACTCAATACCGTAGCTACTCGGTGCAGAGTCAATCGACAGGTCATCCTATCGCTCTCGCAAATACCGGGTCTTCAACACCGATCTTCAAATGCAATTCATAACGACGTAATCACATATTCGGAATGGGTTATACGAACCCATGGTCCTTTCCCGGTTAACCCGAATAATGAGCGCTTATTCAAAAATAAGTGTGGCATTTAAATTCAAACAAATCACATCAAATACCCATTCAAAGGGAAATATTGATAGTCGGTTATTGAACTATCAGGGATATGCACACATCACCAGATTCCAAATAATTTTCCAAATTATTTATTTTCCAAAATATCTTTACTAGATATATAATTTCACACTTCAAAAATAAATCAATATTTATTTTTAAACAAATTCTTCTTTTCATTTATAAATTCCATAGTGAATTTTCATTCCCAAATATCCATGCATATACGATTTCAATTATTCATTTCAATTTATCTTCAAAAAGATAAATTCTCAAAATATTCACTTTATATTGGAAAACATTTCCATACTTATTTAATAAGTAATTCACAAATTTTATTTATTTTCAACACTTGGAAAATATTCAATATACTTAAATCGAGATTAAGTATATATTTCATTCTTTAAGGAAATCATTCTCTTAAATATATTTATTTGGGCCAAAACGAATGTTGCGTAAAACATCGTTACGACAACCCAAAATCACTAGTATAGGGATTCGAAATTAAATTAGATATATAAATCCCAATACTATACAAAACATTTCCTTTCGGAAATCATTTACTATAACAACAGTGTTATAGTCCACTATTTCCTTCTATTTCTCGAAAGCGTCTATTTCAACAATGAATGTTGAAATCTATGGTTTCGAATCTCAACACATTTTAAAACATCGTTAGATCGGTTTTAATTCTGTTTAAATTATCACATTCAAACAATTTCTTTAACATATTATTCACTATTCAAAAACGTGAATATACTACGTTAATCAATTTCATCATTTCTATACATTTCATTTTAAAGGATTATTCATAGTCAAAAACGTGAATATAACTTCATTTATAGGTTTCAACAATTTACTTATCAAAATAAGTCATTTGCGAATTTATAAAACAACGTTTATAAATTCCATTTCTATTTATTTTATAACTACTTCCTTTTATACATCTCCTTTATTAACCTATTCGATTTATAGCTCAATTATAAACCAAAAGTTCACATTATAAGTTAAATACTTATAAAAACGATTATTTACGAAATCGTTCTTTTAAACTTCATAATTATAAATCTTATAACTTATAAGATTCAATGATTTATCCAAAACCATTCTTTTAATAACTTTATAAATTTTATAAACCTACTGCTTATAAAATTCCATTTATAACTTCACCGTTTATAATTTTATAATTTCCATTCACTTATGCAATCCATTTTCACTTCATTCAAACACTTATAAAAACTCGTTTTATAATGTCAATATTTCAATTTATAAATATCCATTTATAAATCTCTTAATATAAATCAATTTATATTATTCTTTTAAAACGTCTTTAAACTCCTTTAAAAACTTCATCATTCTCTTGATTTATAAAATAATTAAATTTTATAAATCCTATATTTAAACTTTCAATAATAAATTCAGAAAATCCCGATTTAAACTCTTTTATAAAATCATAAATCCCATATTTTCAAAAATCAGCCTTTTACTATATTTCTCAAAAATCATAATTTTTTATAACATTAAAATTTATATCGTTTATTTATTTAAAATGGATCAGTTCCAAAAATATTTTATAAACGTATATTTTCAAAAAAATCACTTTAAAAATCATTTTAAAGTTCCAAATTTGGTCTAGTGATGCTACATACCAAATAGTCAATCACGACTACAACGACATCATATATCGATATGATAGTCAATCAAATATCAAAATATCTGAAATCAAATAAATACTGTTGAGGAATCCAGTTGGATCCCTCCAACCTGTTTTCCTGCATCCACAAACATTAGCACAATACCAATTTCGCTCCAGTACGAAATTATCGCGGTATATGGGATTTAAATATTATCCGCTTAATAGACGGCGCAATAGGGTCTCATCCGCTATGCAAATGCGGGAAATCAATAACTCCAATATATACATATGCCAATATATATATATATATATATTGATATTATATATAATACCAATTTCACTGTTTATGAAATATTCGCGGTATATGTTTTTAATAAATAACATCCGCTTACTAACGGCGCATAATGTCTATTTTAACAATCAATAGATAACAATCATCATTCAAACATGCATTCAAATATTTTAAATCTAACTATTTAAAATAAAATCGAAACTGATTCGATTGAGTGAGAAGTTCTCACCTTGATTTTATTTCCGTTTTAGCGATTTATTTCGAATAAAATTAAACGGACGTTTAATTTTATCCAAAATTCTCACTAACTCCAAACGACTCCAATCCAATTCCATCGCGTAGTGCTCGTCCATACGATTCCAACGCAACTGGTTTCGCGCGTTTTCGACCTCGTATGAAAAAGTTATGAATTTTCAAAGTTACACGATTCATAATATTATAATTTACAACTTAAATAATTAATTTCAAACCCTAACTAATCTCTGGCCGTCCATTTCTTGATTGAGCAGATCGCGGCCGCACCATCCTTTCTCCCTCTCTTCCCATTTTCTTTTGCACGTACGTGAACCCACTCCAGCCGCCTCCAAGCCCTAACCACCATGACTTCTGCCGACATCGAGGAGTTGATCGGAGACCCTCGTTGGAACGCCGCCGCCGCCACATGCCGCCGCCCCAATTATCGCCCAGCTCGGTTGCGCCATCACCTCGCAATCATGCTCGAAACGCACGTGCTTTGATCCCCTATTGCCGACGATCCACTACACTAATTACGATCTTAACCGTTGATCTTAAAGATCTCATCGAGCTCTTCAAGATTGTAGTTGAGAGTTTCTGTTAAAAGTGAATGGATTTGGAGATTTGAGGGGAAGAAGTGTGGAAGTTTTCGGCCGTTGGAACCTGGGTGGCGGCTACGTGATGAAACTAGGGTTTTAATTTTTTTTTTATTTTTTTGTTTGTGAATGGTGTATTTATAGAGAATTATCGAACACTATTCATCCGGAAATTTCAAACTCCGATTTACGCGCCGTAACCAGCGTTTCTAGGGTTTACCCCGCGTTCCAGACACAATGGAACAGGTTTCGGAAGCTAATTCGAACATCTGTGCGAGTTATCGCAATAAACGTTCAATTTAAATTAAACCGATTTAAATCGATTTCTAAGCGTTTTAATTTGTACCGGACAAACGGTAAATCCAATTGACACGAAATTTGAAACCTTACAATAATATCACATTACGGATCCAATGAAACTGGTTTCGTCGAAATCCGAGACTTTTTGAAAAATGACTATTTTAACTCGCCAAATTAATATTAAAACAATTTCGATGCGTTTCGAGCTGCTACGATCAAACAATAACACTGATTGCTACGAAAATTGAAATCCGGTAATAACAAACTATTACGGATCCAATGGAACTAGTTTCGTTCAATTCTGAGACTGTTCGAAAATTGGCTAATTTCACTAGTCGATTTAATATTAAAATATTCAGTTTTCACAAATAAACTTTAAATTCAATTTTAAAAGTTCTATAATATCATTCTAACTCCAATATGATAAAATAAAATTTTACAAATCATTTTCGATCTTATTTAACTCAATTTTCATTTATTTCTGTAATTTAACATATTAAATTATTGATTTAATTATTCAATTAAATCCAATTATTCGAAATAAAATTTATTCGACTTATAAATTCACTTATTAATATTTAAAATTAATTAAATACTCAAATTTTAAATTAATTAAAATTCTGGGTCGTTACATAGTTAGTGAAATATATGTAATTAAAGATACAAACACACACATACACATACACAAATATATAAATATAAAGTTAAAACCTATTAGTTGTTTTGAATAATTTGAAATCCAAAATTGACATTAATGGGAATGATTCAATTATAGAAAGATTTGACAACAAAGGTTACATTATTGAGCAAAATCCTCTTATAAATTTGAATTAAACTAAACATGTATATTTTCATATACATGACTATTACAATTTAATAATTTGGATCTAAACAACGTATATTTGCAAATATTGTAGCATGTGATATATGTACATATACATTTATACAAATAAGTTTGATTTTAAAGTTAACAGTTTTATTAAACTTTAATTTAGGAAAAAATACTTTATATTTACATGAGACCTTAATATAGAAAACTACAAAGAATTAGAATTTGCACTAAAATCCATTCGTTAATCTTAAGTCAAGTTTATTTTATTTTATTTTAAAAAAGGATTGAAAAAAATTACACACAAGAATTTACCATATGAAATTAAAGATAAATTTCAAAGAATAGTGGATAACAAAACATATACAACTCATTCGCATTTGAGCATGTAAATGTTATATAATTATATAAAAAATCTCATTAAATTCAGTTTTCAATCTCATAAGTTTCCAAAATAAAATAACTTTTTTGTGGATAAAGTATGCACGTGTAAATTTTGTGATAAAAAAAATTACAGTTCTAAATAATACATAAATAATGACAAGTTATCAAAAGTAATATGGAATTCAAAACACATCAATTTATCATGAACATATATTAAAGGGAGATGATGAACAAACATAGATATAAACTAAAATATTACAATAAACATGATTTAATCAAAATAGACATAAGGCGGATTTAATTTACGTATGGCAAGATGAATAATTAAAACATGAGGTGAATAATAAGAAATCTAATTTTATCAATCATATAAATACATAAATGAATTTAAATAAAAAATTACCTTTGGTTGTAGCTATTAAATCACACCTTGAGTAATGAATCAAAGCTCCTAGATTCAGATATTAGCCTCATGATTTTGCAAATATCGAGAGGGATAAACCACTTTTAATGAACAAATTTGATTTTGGAAATTTTGTAGCCATGGAAGCTCTCATGTTTTCAACCATTAGAGAGAATGGATAGAACAAGAAAAGTTTCAGAAAGGAATGAATGAATAAAAAAGCTTATGCAAAGAATGAAATAAAGAAGGCACTCAATGCAAAATTAAAGAGAATTTTTTCCTTCTTTATATTATTCTTTTTCCTTTATTAGTTCTTTTGAAAATTTATCTGCTCTCTGTTATGTAGTCGACCAAACAGGAGGAATTATGGGGATCTAGTGATCCCAAACCCACTTAGCATTTATCTCATCGCAATCCGGTTTAGATAATCCATAGATATGTATATCAATATGTGCATTTATAACTTTTATTTACGCACTTATTAAATTCCAATGGTATATAAAAGACCAAATAAATTTTTTTAGAAAAATTAATTAATTTAGAACGATTATAAATTAATTAAATTTCGTGGTTTATTCGGAGCATTCATCACTACGGCCATGGGACGGAAAGATGTAAATTCAATCAACGATTAATACTGAACAATTCGAATGTTAATGTTCATACGTCGCCCTAGCTAGTGGTGTGATATATTTTGGCCGAACTTATCGGATACAATCTTTTCGATAAAATCCAATTTTACTTATTTAAGCGTTACCCGGTGGTGGCAATCATTTACACCAGTTCTCTTCTAAAAACTATATCACTTTGGACTTATGGAATTTAGGAATTGTCAATTCAAATACCGTCCATATTCAACTTTATAGTCCAAACACAAAGACCATTGTTCAATAATAACAATTATTATTAACTGAACTGCTCTTGCTAGAGACTTTGACTTTGAGTTGATTTCAGTTACCATAATACTAACCTCGTATAACTGAAGAGACCGTAACAGCCCTAATTTTGATTAACATTATTTAGGATATTTGATTATAAAAATTAAATAAAATAATATATGGTGATAAGAAGAATGAGATTTGATAATTAAAATGGATCGTGCCTTAATTAATGAATTAATAAGAATGGTTATAACATAAATAAGGAGGAATAATGCGAGGGCCAAAATAGGAAAAGTTGTTATTTCCTAAACTCTTCCATTCTCACTTCTTCGTTCACCCATACACTATCAAACTCTAGGCTAGCCATTACTAAGGAATTCAAAAGAATAAAAAGCTAGGAAATAAGAGGAAAGCTTAGGAGAAATCAAATATAAACTCAAATCTCATTTATCTTTATCAAATCAAGGTGAATAATGATTATCTATCTCATTGTTGCATGTTTAATTTGGTTTTATGCCTAAACATGAATCATATGTTGTTGTTATGCCATTTTATGATTGATTAGTTGATTATATGCTAGAATGATGAATTACTGGATTTATTATGGAATTATTTAATAGGTTTTAAGAGTGAAAACCTAGTTTGTGACATCCATTTGACTTGAAATTTGGATATGATGTTAGAAACGTTATTTTAGAAGTGGGCTTTTAGTTTTATAATTTTTCAAGCAAGTATGAATTTTCTAAGTGAAGAAATTGATTTATTTTGGGTTTTAATTATTACAAATAATTAAATAATGTTTTTGGTTTCGAAAATTTTATATGTCAAAGAATATATTTATTCTGATTTATTTTGATTTTTAAGGATTTTTTCCAAGTGTTATGATTTAATATGAATTTATTAGGCTAGAAAGGCTTAATAATTATATAAGTTTAATGGTTTGCAAATTATTTTGGGAATGATAATTCATATCTATAGTAGTTTTTTAAGAAGGATTTGATAAAGAAGTTTATTATCCAATAGCAATTTGACAAAGGATTGGAGTGGTCAAAAGAAATTGCTTTTTAAGGACATAAAACGGCTTTTATGTTAATTACAAGATTGCCACGTTGTTATTAATCAACGCCGACGCTCATCCATGCCGCAGCTATCCACGTCGCATATTTTATATCGGCTATAGTAATGCCGCTAGTATTTCTTTAAAGATAAAGGTGTTAAGGTAACAATGTCGCATACTTCATATCGCTATAGTAATACCGTAAGTTTTCACCATGGTTTTAAACAATGCTACAAGATTTCTATTTGATGCCATAGTTTGAGGCAGCAATGCTACAAGTAGTAGTTCCGGCATTAATTATTCCAGGCAGTAATGCTGCTAGTACATAAAACCGCATTGATGCTGCCTATTATCAATTTCGACATTATTACTATAGCGGCATAACAGCCTAGTTTTTTGAGTTTAATGTCAACTGTTTTTCGACATTGATGTCGGCGGTCATGAATATCTACCTTACTATTTTAAAGCAACTGATATTAATAGTTTTATGATATTGATGCCAAAGGTCATCAATGTCGGCACTCCCGTATTTCCAAGTTTTAAAGCTTTATACTATGCAAACCAAGACTATGCCGCTTATATTCGGCAACATATGTGTGTGTGTGTGTTATGCGACATAAATGATTTTAACCTCATGGCCTTATGCTTTACAAATCAGATGCTTAACATGATTTTGATATAGAGAGGGTGTGATAACCCATGCTGGCGATATTAATGTCACACTTCATCAATTTAAATGGTTTTATTATATAGCTTTATAGCCAAAGGGTGCAATAACCTCCTAGTGGTTTTGAAGTTAATGAAATCTATTTTATAGAAGCATATATATTTTGGCATAATATTTTGGATAAAGAAAAGGGTTGTATTTTCCTTGTTCCTAAGTAGGATTTCAAGGATTAAATCAATTATAAAGATTTATGTTTTCAAGGAAATAAAAAGGATAACTAGCCTTGGATTTTACTAGAAAGATTATTATTCTTATCACCTTTAGATAAATTGTGATACGATAAATTGACTCAAGAATTAAAGAATAGAAAACTACAGATAAGGGACCGGTGTAGGGTAGCGCCCTATACTTCAATTGTTAGCCCCTAGATAGTCCATAATTTCAGTGCATAGGCCTTTATTAATGGTGTAACTAAAAGTAGGTTACGCACCCAAAGGAATCTATAACTTAGATAGGTCATTGGTTGGCATACAAAACCATTAGATTTAAAGTTAGCCTAGCAAACTATGAGATTGACAAATAGTCAGGTTAACACTAAGATGATTATGTTTAGATGAACAGTCCAGTTTCTTTCTAATGGTGAGTTAGAGAATTTTGGTATATCTGGCAGGCCCAAGTTGGCCGTATAGGTTTGTAGTAACCCTTGAAAAACTACGAAGTAGAGATAGACGGTCAATTAATTGAGACAGATTAGTTAGGATTACCCATATAGCATGCATGCATTTAATTATCTTATGTTTATGTAACCATTATGATTACAGAAGCATGATTGTGATAGAATACTATCAACGGATACTAGAAATCCATTATCGAGATGACATATTATTATTAACACCAAACTTTTTTCCTGGCCCGAAGTTTTTGTTTTTCCCATTTAACTCTTAGCTGCTCATTTGAATAGATCGAGAGTAAGGTTTTCAAGTTTTAGGTTTAACAAATAAAGCTTCTGAAGACATGCAGGAGGCAGAGCTAGCTATATAGAAGTCTATTTATTTCCGCTTTGTTATCATTTTGTTTGAATGCATGTAATGGAAGAATTTGTATCTCTCTGGTAGTAAACTCTGATCAAACAATGGGCATTTTCATATGTCGCTCTTGGAATATTTTGTGATATTCACTTTTTATCTGAACTTAGGCAATGTTTTGTGATTATGTAATGAATATGGAAATTGCTAATAAAATATGTTTTAAAAAAATTCATATTCCTGTGCTTCTGATGTTAATGATACTATCTCATTTTGTCACTGTAGAATAATACTATTCATGATTGCAGCATAAGTAGTGCTTATTTCGAGCCTCAAAATGAGGGATGTTATAGCTTGGTATCAGAGCAAAGGTTTGTCTAAAACCAAAAAAAAATTGAACTTTAAAAGAGTTTTTGAAAACATAATCCTAATAAAGTAAAGAATAAGATGGGTTATGGGATAACACCATAGAAACGTACTTGTATTTGCTATATAAGTATATACCTAATCTATATTTTTCTCTCTCTTTTAGACCGTTCGTTCATATCTTACTAAGGTTCGAATGCAAATTTACGAAAAGTAAGATATGGAGGCAGGAAATGGAAGAATGAATCTCGGTGGAGGGAGCACCATGACTAATAGAAATGTTAAGCCTAATATAAATGTTGCAATATCAATGCATTAAAAATAAAAAAAGAATTTTACCTTTCTCTTGGATGAATTGGCCGAGAGTCGGTACTTGTGTTTAGTATGTGCTTTAGGAGTACCACTTTCCCCTCCTTCTCTTCATGTTGCAAATATGAAGAAATGACTTCACTAAGGGTAGGTATAGGCAGCTAGGAATGAGAGAGAGAGCTCAAAAAGTTTACTCAAGTTGTATGGAGGCTAGGCTACTCATGACATGAGCCAGCACCTTTCTCTCCCCTCTTTCCTATAGATCTAATGACTTGGTTTTTTCTGCTCCAGCCCCACATGTGGCCGGCCTTGGGTTGACCAAGCAAGGTAAATAACCCTTTTGACTCCAATTTGAATCATCATTTTGATTAATTAATTCCTAGCTTCTAAACATATCGAACCATCATATAATTTAGTGCATCATTATATCCAATTTTAATCTTCAAATAAATAATTAAAAATAGGCACATATTAATACAACATTTGGATTAATCTATTATTAGTTTATGGATTTATAAAGTAATTTTTTCCTTGGTCGAACTCGGAAATAACAGACAATGCGGCATACCAGTTCTCAAGTGTGGACTCGATTCACAGTCAATATTTAAACAATTTAAATACTGAAGCCTGTACAAAATTTACTAAAGCATGGTAAAGGTCAATTTCAATGCTTGTAGACCATTTAGGTGAAATCGTATTTCAAATCTAATATAAGATCTCCTGGTAAGGATAGTTTGCACATGTATTCTTTTTGTCATCACTTAGTACCTAGATTTTGGTTTAAGGTCAAAAACTCTATTAATATCCATGTTAATTGCATAAACAAATTTCAATTATTTGGTTCAATCCAATTATATTTATTGATTAACTGATTTTCCCCATCTGGAGATTTTGACTTTTAAAGTCATACACAAATTATGGCGATATTGACCTTCTATAAAAAAGGAGATGAACCCTCACATGAGTAGTATTTTACTTCGAGTAGTTTAATGTGTGACCAAATATGGCCATAACATGGTCTTGTGCCATGTGGTTAACCATAGTCAAAGTACAATTTATGTACTCAAGATCGACGGTACTCTCAAGTCAGAAGGCTAACGTATGTTATTACCTTGAGATATGCTACTTTGAATTAGTTGTAATAACCTATAGAAGACTCATTTTGAGTCATTCTCTGATTTTTCTAAACAACCACAAGTATGTAATCCCTTAGTACCCCCTAACGGTCATGAGTAAATCACCATCCATCGCATAAAAAGCATTATGTACACTAGTCTCAATAGGTTTATCGATATCCTTTCCTTGATACTTCTCGATTAGGAACATTAAGGAGTTCGTGTTTAAGTTTATATTGATTCAATACTCATATTTATAAACTCATTCGTAATTGCAATCGATAAAACACTATCCAAAGGACTTTCTACTTTTATATGCTTAATGTTCTTAATGATTACATATATCATAATATAACAACATATATAATATAAAATAAAACCAAAAAACTTATTTATTTCAAACAAGAATGTATACAAAATTTAGATTACATAACAAATTACATAACTGGCCTTTAGGCACATCCTTAATTCTATCAACTTCAACCTAAGTCCAAATTACAGACTGGGTATGCTTCAAAAGATATTCAGAATGCGACGAAATATTTTTTTTGAGGATTTTGACAATGGTTCAAATAATAATAATAATTACTTTTTCCATTAAAAATGATTCAAAATGTAGGGTTCAAGAAGGCATCGAAGAATAAGCATTTCTCTGAGGATGTTTGCTTATGGTACCTCTGCAGATGCCCTAAATGATGCATAATGGATTGTAGAGAGTACTGCATTGGGAACTCTAGACAAATTCTACAAATCTATGACACTACCCGATGGTTCAAAGGCATTCACTACATAATTCTACAAAGTATTCTACAAAGCTATGATACTACCTGATTGTCGAGAGCACTGCATTAAGATGAATGAGTCATTGACTAGTGCACCCATTTTGGTACTACCCAATGGTTTGAAGGCATTCACAGTATATACCGACGCTTGCAGTATGTCATTGGGCACATTTTTGATGTAGGAAGGGAGAGTGATGAGATATGCTAGTCGAAAATTGAAAGTCCACGAGGAAAACTATCATACCCATGATCTAAAATTGGCAGCCATTGTTTTCGTCCTTAATTCATGGAGACAATATTTATAGGAGAGCATTTTGATCTATTAACAGATCATAAGTCTTTGAAGTATTTTTTCTCCTGAAAGGATTTGAATTTAAGGCAACAAAGATGCATGGATTTCTTAGCATCGTATGATTTTGACTCTCATATAATCCAAGCAAGGGCAATGTTGTAAATAATTCCTTGAGTCGAAAGAATGCAATGTTGAGTCCTATATTCTTAGAGTGAAAGCACTTAGAGTTTCTCTATATTCAATTTTCGACCTTCGTCGGTTATCACTTCGAGATTGTTAATAGGTTTGGATGTGTAGCTTACACTTATGGACCGCATTGGGTCAACTCAGAAGCATGATAGGGAGTTATTGGATATTTTTTAGAAGCTTGGTAAGGGAGAGTAGTCGAGTCATATGAGGCGTTATACCATCGACTCGAGGGGGTGGTATAGGGAGATGGTAGAATATGTGTTCCTCTCATTATGAATTTGATTGACATGGTATTAGCCAAGTTCCATCATTTTAGGATGACCATCCATTCCAGAGGGGAACAAAAGTATCGAGACATGGAGAGGATCTTTTATTGGTCGGGTATGAAGAAGCATATGGTGGAGTATGTGTCTAAGTGTATGACTTGCCAAAGAGTAAAGGCAAAGCAAAAGAAGCCAAGTGGATTGTTGCAGTCATTAGATATTCTGCAGTGTTAGTGGGAGAGTGTTTCCATGGATTTCATTGGTGGACTACCTAGGAGTAGGAGGGGAAATGAGAGTATGTCTCATGGTCGAATGACTAACCAAATGCGCTCGCTTTATTTCGATTAAGAGTATGGGGACTACTGCATCATTGGTGACTCTTTACCTGAGGGATATAGTTCGGTTGCATGGAGTTCCTTCTAGTATTGTGAGTGATCGAGATCCACTTTTCACTAGCGATTTTTGGAGGAGTGTTTAAGAGGCTTTAAGCATCGATTTAAGTTTGAGCATCACTTATCATCTATAGACAAAATAACAAATGGAGAGAGTGAATCGCGTATTGGAGAATTTGCTTCGAATGTGTATTTTGGATTTTGGAGGTTCCTAGGAGGATCACTTGCAACTAGTGGAGTTAGCCTATAATAATAGATATTAATTAAGTATTAGGATGTCACCATTTGAGCCATTATATACGAGACCTTGTAGATCACCGTCTTGATGGTGGGACACTACAGATAGGATCATTATTAGACTGGATATGGTGAAGGAGACTTTAAAGAAGATAGATGATCCATAGAAGGATGAAAGCTATGCAAGATAGGCGGAAGTCTTATGCTGACACGAGGCGCACAGAGTTAGAGTTTACAGTAGGTGACATGGTATTTATTAAGGTCTCACCGCTTAGGCATCCCATAAGGTTTGCTAGTTCAGGAAAGTTAGCGCAAAGGTTTATGGGGCCTTTTCCAATCATAGGTAGAGTAAGGAAGTTATATTATAGGGTGAAGCTTCCTAAAAAGTTAGCGGGAGTACATGACGTTTTCCACGTGTCATACTTGTGGAAGTGTCTACATGATACACCAGTTGTGGTCGAGACGAGTCAGCTTGAGGAGGTGGTAGTTGAGAGGGAATTACTTGTTCTCCATGCACCTACCTATATCCTCGAGCATGGTACAAAGCGACTCCATAATAAGTTATTAAGCTAGTTAAGGTCCCGTGAGGAGATGACCTGAAGGAGAGTACATGAAAGCTTGATGAGAAGATCCAAGCTACCTATCCAGAACTCTTTTCTAGTATGTTTCCATTTAGTTAATTTATATAATATGCTTATGATCTTCGGCTTTAGCTTGGCGTACTTCATAGGTAGAGACGTTTGGATGCTAGGAATGGTTGCAAATGTGTAATCAGACATGTGTTAAATGATGGTTGCGAACATATCTATTTACTAAATTGATCTTTGCGAAGAAACAAATTTATCTTCAGGTTAGTTTACAGTCACACCATCACTTGTTTACTTGATCGAGTACATATACATATGGTTGTTGTATATGGACTGAATGGTTGTGCGTACACATAGAACTGCCAGTATATTTACATAATGTTGCATACATTTTGGATACGTGACATAAGCACTTACATTTCAAGAGGTTAACTGGATCACGAGTCTTCCTTTTTTTTGCATTACTATAGGTTCATATACATTCCATGCCTATATATACATATGGCATTAGAAATTTAAAGCAAGGACAATGGTTGCCAATGGTTTATAGTTGATTAGATGGTTATAGGTAATGATTTCTACATTTACGAGTTGCATTTTTCCATCCTTAGAGACTTTGGGGATGAAATCCTTTTAATGGAGAGAATAACACCCCGTAAAATTAACCAAAACTTCAACAAAAGAAATTAATTTAAATATAATAATGGAAGACGTGGAATTTTTACGAATGCTGAAATTTGGCTATGAAACATGCAACATTGTATTCGTGATGATTTTATAGATAGTTTTCATATATATAATTTTGAAAATGGAGTCCGTATGAAAAAGTTATTAAAGTTTAAAGATTTGGAGATGAAAATAATTAAATATATATATAAGGGAAAAAAATTGTATTAGAAAAATTCAACTGGTCGACACAGTGGTTGGGATTGATCAACCTCTAGCGGTCGACCGCCCCAGACCCACCAGTCGACCTATTTTGGCTAGGATTTTCCTAGGAAGAACGGCATGGATTTTATATAGTTAAATCTAACAGTTCAGGTCAATCGGAACATCCAATTTAACGTAGAATATTGTTTAATTAGTAATTGCAACTAGCTAGAGATTTGATGGAAGTTTAAACCACATAAATATGACCTTTTTGATTTAATTTTGATTAAAGTAAAATTTGAGATATAAGTTGATTCGGATTGATTTTAATATGAACACAAATTTATCTATAATTTTCAAAGATATAAAAAATCAAATAAAATTCCTCTGTTTATAGCCGCATTATTCGTGCATTCTCCTCTGTGATTCCTTTCTTCTTCTTCACCTAGTTCTTTGATTCGATCTGCATCCCCTCCGTCCCCTCATGTCTCGAGTGCACTGCAATCAATCTCCATATCCTTCCGTCGTCATCCCTTCGCTCACAAGATCTGGAAAATCATTCGATGCTTCTGCTCAGGCTACGCCTGCTTTAGGTGTTTTGGATCTTAATATTCCTTCGCTGGGAACATTGCCAAATGCTCGGTTCTCAACTCCAACTAAGCCTCTGGCCTCCATGCCCCCTTTCTATTGGCCAACCCCTTTGCTATGCTAGAGAACTCGTTGCTCGACATAGATCTGGCCTACACTCCTTTTTTGAGCAATTAGGAGCTGTTATTTCAGAAGGTAACATCTCTCCCCTTATGCCCTTGTTTGCTGCTTATGTTGTGGAAGGCCAATGGTAGTTGAAGTGGAATGTGCTATTGAGGAAAATGTGAGTGATATGGAGCACTTGGAATGTGAGCAAGTTATCTATGTGCCTGAGTTTGTGAGTAACGTTGTTCGTCTTGAGATATTTGCGAATATGCCAACAATGAAAAATGTATTCCCACGCAGCTTGCTACACAATTGCTTTTTGTTGCCTCACTTCATGTTGCGGCCTCTATTCCTGGTAAAAAATGGTCTTCCTTATTTAGCTTTTTGCCTATAAATGCAGGTAAGCATGTTCCTTGCGACTTTGAAATTGTGGAGATTGATGGTGCTATGGTACCTCTGGTTGAAATGTTGGAAGCGAGGCTTATTTTTGGTCGGAGTATCTAGTTGGTCTCTTCGTTGATTCGTACTATGTTCACTATGGTAGTACTATGTTCTTTTTCAAATACTCCAAAAAAATGAAAGACTTCGTGTTCTTGAGGCGGCTCTTCCATCATTATAGGACAACCTTTTATTTTTACTCCTTGAAGCCCCTCTATTGATAAAGCTAAGGAGAAAATCCTTTCTGTTCCGGTTTGGGTACATTTCACTCACATCCCTTCTGTATTATAGCCTATAATTGGACTAAAATGGAGTGCTGTTGGAAAACTCAAATGCTTCGATGCAAATACAGTAGCTCGAAATAGGTTAGTTTATGCAAAGGCTCTAACAGAAATTCCCCTGATGAGCCTTTGTCTTCCCAAATTCCTATTCATATTGCTGATGGGCATGTCGCCGTTGTCGATGTCTGTTATAGTTGGAAACCTGACATATGCACATTATGTCACTCTTTCAGTCACCTCTTGGAAACTTGTAAATATTTGTCCGACGTTTTCGCTGTTTTGCTTTCTGATAGGATTCCTCTTCCTCACCTGGTTTTGAAGTGGATTCCTAAGCCTCACCCTATTGCTCATCCTATTCAGTTGGTTTTAGTCCCTCGGGCTAGTGTTATTTAAGAATCTTCACACGTAAAGTCAGATATGGATCTCCTTCCCTCAATGTTGTTTTCTAAGCTACGACTACGCGAGCTTGGATTCATGAGCCTTCTGAAATGAGGTATTACCGTAAGATGGATGGTTTTACAGGTATGCGGGTGGAGATGAGGACGATATGCGGCTATTTTATAATATGGAGGAAGAAGGATTCTCAATGTTCTTAGACGGATTGGTGACAAGAATCACATTTTATCATCAGATGAATCATGGGATAGGAAATTTCTGTACTGCTCAGAATCCGTGGACTTCTATCTTTCCTTAGTGACTTTAGTTTTAGGTTATCTACATGTTATGCGGCCAGTATCTTCGGATGATAGTAGTGAGGGGAGTGGTTCTTCCATGGTAAAGGGGAGCTAGGTCTTTGTCTCTAGCAAGTTGGCAATATCGTCAACTTCCTGTGGTTATTTTTTTCATATAGCTATTCTGACATCTATGTCAAACTCCTATTCATGTTTCATTTATACATGTGGACGACCGACAATAAAGCTGGCAAGCTTTGCTAAAAAAAGATTTTCATATGAACGCACCTTTTTGGTTCACTTTGAACTGAATATAAAATTTCTTGTGTACATATTAATACCCTATTAACGTTGATTCTACCCCAAACTAATTCAAGATGCATATATACCAAATAATTACGAATTTGATAATACTGTAATCGTGTAAATGAAATCTAGTCAGAAATTGGGTTCACTGTTGAAAATGTATAGTTAAAAAGTATAATTAACTATTAAACAAACGAAGCTTAAACAAATCATAAATTTACACTAACAAAAACCTATCAATAGATAGACTCATTATAGTCAGTTGACAACAAGCGGTCGATTGCTAGCTGCACCGCTATAACAGCAGGCAATCGACCAGTTGATGATTTATCTCGCAAGTTGAACCTCGTCCTACGGCTTGGGTATATAATATATATATATATATATATATATATATGTGTATGTATGTATGTATGTAATAGTATATTAGTAAGGAAAGTAGTTCCCTAATTCTTGTTAGGGATGTACGGGACTAGTTAGGTGTGTATGCAGCCAATTAGACCAAGACACTATCTATTTAGTGAATTCGATATTCGACTTAAGACGATTCGATCACAAGTGGCAATCACATGAGGTTCCTTAGATGATGTGCAACATTGTTGGTGGATGCCTGGAGAGGTGCATAGCCCGACTAACAAGAGGTTTCTCCGTGCATACAACAATTAGGATGTGACACTGTTAGTGGATGCTCAATGCGGTGCAATAAGTGGTGTTGCTATTGAGCTTAAATACAGATGCAGTAGACCCTAAGTCATTGTGGATGCTAGTTGGCATTGTAGGCTCCTCTTAATGTGCAAGTACGATACATCGTAGTCATAGTTTGGGTAATGGAGTCCTAAGAGTAATGTTGTATGCGATCTTATGTCAGTAGCAGTCCCACAGGTTATTAGTCTGATCCATCATTGTTTCGTGGGTCGATTAGTTGTTCAACCCTAAGTATAAACATTCACAATGTTTAGGCATATGTGTATTTGGAGCTATGTTCCTCAGATGAGTATGACCAACAATAAAAAGAAACTCACAAAAACAAGTTGCACATCCTAGGTCACATAGATTATAAATGAAGTCAATTGCATGTGATCACCCTATATTGACTTTTGTCAGACCCACTCCTTCCCTTTTCCCCCACCATAGGAGGATGACTAGTGTAACAACCCTAGATTTTTATGTATATTTTAATTTTGACTTTATTTCATTTTGAATTTTTTGAAACTTGTTTCATTTCAAACATTTCATTTTTAAATATAAACTTTGATTATTTTGTGAATTATAATTCCAAATGGTATAAATTGAATATTTTCCTGAAATGTTGACTTTGGTCAATTTGGGTCAAACTTTGATTTTTAAATTCTTAAATTTTATCTTTTATTATGAAAATATATTAAAATTTAAGAATACTATTTTTTGTTTCGTTGAAATCCGATTTATATTGTGAAAGTTATGCTTTTTACAATATTGTACATGAATTGATTTATTTAATAAAAAATTGTCTATTTTAATTTATATAAAAAATATTTTAATTTTTATATATATGTTTAATATGTTATATTATATATTTTTTGTATTTTAAATATTTTTAAAGTGATGTTTGAATTTTTCCAAAAATTTATTGAATTTGTTTTCTATTTTTAAAGGCTAGTTTTCATTTTTCTGCTATTTTCTTCATTAAATTATATTTAATTAAAATTTATTTATTAATTTTTATGTATGCATTTTATTTTTATGTTCTTACCTTTATTTATAAATATTTTCAAGCACATAGAAATTTTTCGAAGTTAGTTCCATTTATTTTCATATTTCCAAGACTAGTTTGTATTTTTAAGCTATTTTCTTAATCTAATTATATTTAATTAATATTTATTTATTTATTTTTGTTTATTTTCTCAATTTTTGTGTTTTTATCTGTATTTATAAATATATTTCAGTTATAAAAAATTTCCAAAAGAAATAAGAGAAATCTGAAGAGTTGTGACCATTGATTTGCTTATGTCCTTTTGTATTCACACCTTTTCACATTTCTACCATCACTTTTCATTCAATTGGCTGCCTTAACTCATTCTCTTCAGCTGACCACTCCCATAACATTTCACGTGAATGTTTTCTCCTCAAATCTGAAAAAAAAAATCGGCCATTCTCTTTGGGAAAAAAGTTTGGTAAATTTTATTTCCTTTTCCATTGTTTTTCTGCTTGTTTATGTTGATTTTGTGCACTTGCCTTCACCTATTTTGCTCAGCCCTTGCTCCTCCTTCACCATGGCCACCTCCACCACCACCACATCAGGCTTCCACCACCTCCAGCCCACTGCCCATCCATGGCCATGCACCACTAGTTGATCAAACTCCACCAAAATTGCAATATCCACCTTGAAAATGTGCATAGCCTAGCTTCTTTGCCTTCACCCCCTTCAAACTCCTCCTTGGCCGACCCATACACCACCACCGCCTGCCATAGTTGACCCATACACCTCTTCCGCACCTGTAGCTGACCCTACCAGACCTAGCCATGCCCATATTTGCTTGTGGTCGTGACTTATGTTGCCTTGAATCCACTTGTGTTGCCTTGTAGTTGTAGTTTCATGCACACATACCTTTTGCATCATCTTTTCCTATGTATGGCCGACTTGTTAAACCCAAAAACTGATCCAAACCTGATCCAAAACCATCCCATTATTGTGCTTTTGCAGCCCATTGCTGAAGCATATGAGTTTGAAGGCAAGTGCAATTGGTTTGGATTTGATTTGTGCTTGTATATATAAGTTATTCAAATATATGTGAAGTGTTTATTCATGTATATTGTATTGTTTTGTTTAAATGTTTCAAGGGGTATAGCTTTGACTCTCCACTCTCAAAATTGTAGTAATGTTGTCATGCCTTCGTAGTGTCAGTATTGTTGCTTTGGTAGCGATCTCCAGCTTTGAACAGGTGAGTAAATCTCACCAGACTAATATGTACTTATGTAGTGATAAACTGACATCACCTGAATCTGTAAATGCATATCATCCTGTTATAACTGCTATATTATATTCATATGATGTTCACACCTATATTTACACTGTTATATCATATGGTACTATTATTTCATGCTATTCTGTTACTTTCATCAGTTTATCACACTGCAAGTTCCCTGTAGACTAGAATCACTATGGGTATACATACCCGAACGGGCTTTAGAATAGGAGAAAATCGTTATGGGCTGAAATGATAGGCCTGAATGATTTTCAATTATTTTCTTTTACTTGGAATTGCGAGTTTGAAAATGATCAAACCCGGGTTTTCTTTATAAATTACGGGTCGAAATGATATATTACCCGTATCACTATACCTAGGCTAGAAAATGAAATACAGACCCGTTGTTAAAATATGTTTTTCTAAAAAAATTTAAAATATTTTAGAAATGTAAATATTATAATATTTTGATTAGATTTGATTAAAAATGATTTTTGTAAAGCATTATTGATTTTCTGAAAATTTATAAGTGAAATAAATAAAGGGTAAAGTTAGAAATCTGAAATGTAAGTTATTTTGGAAATTATAATTTGGTGATAAATGGAATTTAAATTAAATATGAAAATATGATAAATTTATGATATTTTGAATCAAATGAATTTAAAATGATTTTGTAATACATTAATGATTTTTGAATAAACTTAAATGTGAAATGAATGAATATTTATGTTGAAAGTTTGAAATATAACTAAAATTGGAAATTTGTGAATTTGGCTTAAAAGTGAATTTTAAGTTAAGTAAATAAAAATGAAATTAAGTTATATTTTAAAATTTTAAACTTAAGTGTTAAGTTAAATTTAATTTAATGAATTTGAAATTTTATGTTGGAAATTAATAAGTGAATTATTATTAAATTTTGATTTTTGAATGGAGATTTAACTTTATAAAATCATGAGTATAAGGGTATTTGAATGATTGTTTTAAAAGTGAAATTATATGATTTTATAAGTTAAAAATGATTTAAATAAAAATATGATTATTTGTGAAATTATACTGAATATTTGAAGTTAATTAACTGCATTTCAGAAATGCTATTAATTCTAATGTAAATGATAACACAGCATTTGTAAATGCTGTAGTTGATAATAATGAACCAAATGGCTAAGTTTAATTAAAGGCCATCATAGCATTTTTGTAAATGTTATAATTGTTGAATTTAACTAAGTTTTATTTGAAACTAATGTAACCCTATCACAGCATTTTTTTATGCTATCTTTTGTTAAATTGAACTGTTTCGAATGTAACTTTCTGTAGCAATTTCTAAATGCTGCGAAAGTTGAATTTTCATCTGTTTTAATAAATTAAGTGGATAAATGAATTTTGAAAGACTAAAATTTTGTAAATTTAATTATTAAATATAATAACTTCATTTTATGATTTAAAATGAAGTAATTTGTTTTGAAATATAAACTATTTTGAAATGTGTTTTGTAATGGTATTTAAAGTAAATAAAAATGAATGTGGTTTGGAAGATATTATATTTTTGATATTTTGAAATGGATTTTGAATGATATTGAATTTTGAAATGATATTTGATTTTGAAGTATAAAATACCATTTCGAAATTTTAACCACGGGATGTATTTAATTTATAGTTTAACTGATTCTTAAAGGATGGGCGATCCCAAGCATCCTTTAAGTTATTGTGTATTTCTACTACAGTTCACTTGAGTTGGTTTACATTATATAAGTATATATAGTCCTGACTCGAGTGTTTTGTGTTTTACTTTACGCTCGAATCAGCCTGAGTATTCACAGCTTTGGATTCTCTTTCTGGAGCTGGTCTTTGCTAGAGTTTCTGTTTATCTACATTTATATCTACTCTCTGTTTCAGCTGTTCTAGTTTATCTCATGTATTAGTGAACTTCTATGTATTTGGGATTTCTATTATGTTGTTTTCAGACTGTATTATGTATTTGGTTTGAGACTCTGCCGTAGTAGCTTCATGAACTACTATGTATTTTATATTCCGCTGTGAGGTATTCTGTTTGTTCTATGTCTGTGATTCTGTGATTGTATTTCATTTGCTCCAAATTTATTTACAATGCGGTATTTCGAGCAATTCAAGTCCGACATGTGCGGCTATGAATGGCTGAAAATATCGGGTTGTTACATTTGGTATCAGAGCTTTGGTTTTAGGCAAACCTTAGCCTGCGGAGCAAAAAAAACTCATTAGAGATAAGGTAGAAATACCCTAGAATGAGTGAAATCAATCTCAGAATCCTTTCTTTGTGAGAGAACGTATTTTCAAAGTATAAAATGATTTTCAAATGATTTTTAAAGTATTTTCAAAGATTATTTTGGTATAAAAATCTTCTTATTTTGAAACCAAGATTTTCTAAGCTTCTTTCCTTCTGTATCCTCCTTGTTTGGAATCTCTCGGTTAGGATTCTTATCGATTAGGATTTCTTAAACTTTGGAATGCTCCCACTTGTTCTGGAATCCAGCCTTGTTTTCCCCATTTTTCCTTTTGATTTTAGGGCATTCCGTAACTCTACTTTGGAATGACCTCTCTAAAGAGCGGTGATTCTGTAAATCTTTGAATGATTTGTAAAAAGGTGAAACTCCTTTACAATTGGCATTGATTCACTGCAGATTTCTGTATCCTCGGATGTCGATGCTATCTATCTTCTGCTCTACCCGGATTCTATCTCTGGCGAACGAAGGTCGATTTGCCTTAGATTTCCATATTGATTATATTCCTAAAGTCTCGGTTGACCGGTTAAGGTTACCCGCGATTTATATAGGCTTATCTATCCTCTATGTGGTAATTAAATTATCTCATCTTCGTTTGAGTTTATCTTCGAACTAGAATTCTATTTGATTCGAGTTCCTCTAATTTTGAATCTTTGTTGTTTGAAATCCTTCCTTGAATCATCCTCTGGAAATTTGTGTTTGGTTGTATTTTGAAATTGTGCATACATCGAAATTATTAAGGATGTCCATATTTTTATATATAAAAGTGAAATGTTTTCGATAAGAATTATATACCTTTCAAAAATGAAAATTTGAAATTTCGAAAGAATTTGAAATTTTGAAAATTTTATAAGAACTTGATTTATACAAAAATGATTTATTACTGAAGGGTTTTGAATTTGAATTTCGAGGAATCGAATTCCGGTGCTTTGAAATCGGTTTTAAGATTTTGGAAATAATATGATTTAAAGATATTTTCCGAATAAGAAATATTTCAAATGTATTCGAATGAATTCCGAAGATTTCGAAGAGATTTTAAAGAAGTTTCAAGAAAATAAAAGTCCAGAACCTACTTATGTTGCTGGAAAATAATTTCGGTGATGAATGCATGCATCATCGACTTTGATTTTTGAGTTTCTGAGTGGGGGAGAGGCCACTCTAGTAGCTTTGCTATGCGAGTGATTTTGTGAAACAAATTTTGATTTCAGATTTTGAAATATGGTTCGATTTTCGAAAGATATATCTATGTATATATATATTTGAACTAATTTAAAGTAAGTCGGTGTTCAGTCCTCGAGATTCAGATTTGTTTTGTTATAACCTTATCTATTGGAATTGATTTGTTGAATTGTTAGTGATTTCCCACTCTTGGATTTGAAAATATGATTTCTTCAACTATTTTGAAGGTTCGAGCACTTCCAAATCAAGGTTAACTTTTCAAAGCTAAGAAATTTTGAAGGGATAAGGTATTTGATAAAGAATATAAGTTTAGTTTGTATGTTTCAAGTATGAAATAATATGGTTTTTATAAGTTGAAACTGTTTTGTTAAGTAAATAAATAAGACTATTTTGAATTATACTAATATGAAATTTAGTTTCGAAATGTTTTGGATAAAAATTAATCTTCAAATGTTTGAGAAAAATTTGGTTTTAAATGTTTTAACTTAGTAACATCTTTATGAAACTATTTATTTAACAAGTTGGAATAGATACATAAGTTGTACGTATGCTGTTTTGTTCGCATAATTAATCTGATCCAAGTTTGAGTACACAAGTTCGAGGTGAATTACACCATTTCTTGTTAGGATTTTTCATTTGATTCTTGATGGCGAATATTTGATATGGATTTTGGGCTTGATTCTAGAATTCTCTATTGTAGTATATGGCTATGCAAGGAGACTGATGGCTTCTAGTCGAAAAACCATATCGAAGTCCGGATTAAGGAAGTCGAATGGACAATACTAGTTCAAAAGCGAACTTGTGTGATCGAGCGAGCGATCGAATGTAATGTTGCGAAATGATGACATATGTACATCTTATATCCTAATATCATTGGTATACTTGACGATGAAATTAAAAGTTGTTGGGTTGGATATCTTTGTAATTTAATTGGAATTTTTCTTTCATGAAAAACCATAGTTTAAGAAAAAGAAAAATGGTTTTGAAAAATGGTTTTAAATTTGATAGTGGTTTTTCATAAAAACTATTTTATATACAAAACTATTCTTAATTAAAAATCTTTTAGTAAGCAAAGATGTTCAATCCCATATGACTTTTCATGTAGCAAAATTTATTTTTTTGAAAATTTTGATTCTTATATAAGACAAACTTTATGTAAGTATAAAATGATTTTGAAAACCATTGATTTTGATAAATCAATAATTGAAGCTTATATTAGTATGAAAGGATATTTGGTTTACCTGTAATTTGAGTTTATTTAAAAATAATGGATTTATGAAAGAAATATTTCAACACTAAGTAATAATGAAGTAAAATTTGAGATATATGAAAGTATGAAATTTAGTTTTGAAATATGGTATATTTAAGCCTTGAAACATATTTAAGATTTAATAGTTTATTTTGTAAATCAAATCTATATTTGAAATTGATAATATTTGAAAAGGTTTTGTTGGCACTAAATTGAAAGTGATGGTTTGAATTGAATTAAAATTGGAAATTTTAGATTTTGGTTTAATTGAAAAAATTTGTAATGTAAAGAATTAAGGGAATGTTTTATGATTTCAAATGTATGATTTTAAAATGTTATGATTTTCAAAGTGAAATGATTTCAAATATTTGGTTTCGAAAGATTTATAACTTTGAAAGTATTATGATTTTTGAAGTGAATACATGTTTGAAATGGAAATGAATTTATTTGACCTAAATTTTGTTGATTTGGAAATTTGGATTATTTTCTAAATCTATTGTTTAAGACACTTTGAAACTAAATTTATGTAATTTGGAAGAAATGATTTGGTGAAATCATATATGATTTTGAAGCTGAATTGATATTGAAATGGTTTGAAATTGAGAACCTTGTTTATTTAAATACTTTGATTTGGAAGTTATCGAACTTATATAAAAATTGATTTTGTGATTTGATATACTATTATTTTGGAAAGTATTTGATTTGAAATGAAATCTTATATATAATGGACTTTATATAAGTATGATATTTGAAAGTGATTTTGAAATGTACTATATGATACATATTTTCAAAGTAAAGATATGGAAAGTGCCTTCTGCTTGATATCCGCTTTGTGGCCACACTGTGGATTCATTCTATCGATATTATTCTTTCTCTTTGATTTGGGTTTTCCGGATATGATACTCGAGTGTCCATAGAATTCCACGGCGATCCCCGTGGTCTTATGATCGCGACTACATAGCGCAACTGCCTGGCTGAGCTGGCCTGGCGGTACGGATTGTTTCCTGGGGGATCCAGGCGTAACCATTGTGTATCCTGCACTTTATGTAGGTCGCATTAGTAGCGCAAATGCCTGGCTGAGATGGCCTGGGGGTACGGATTGTTTCCTGTGGGATCCAGACGTAACCATTGTGTATCCTGCATTCTACTCGTCATCATGGCGTAACTCGCAGGGCTGAGAAAGTTACGGATACGGATTGTTTCCTGGGGGATCCAGGCGTAACCATTGTGTATCTGCGATCCATGGTTAGACAACTGATTTGGTTTGGTTGATTTTTTTGGATTGTACTTTCCATATCTGTTTTTTTTAAAGGAGTTTTCTAGTATTTTCATTGGACGTTGAAACAAGTCTACTAAGTACCTGGAGAAGTCTAGCTTTGCGCCTGATCAACGCACTGCCAGAATCTACATGAACGAGGATAAACTTGTTAAGACATCGAGTTATAAAAGTATTTTGATAAAGTATTATATAAAGAATATTTTGATCAGTTATTTTCCCTTCTAAAAATTTAAAATGTTTTAAATACTGTTTACTTTGTACCATCAGATTTGAATCAAATGACCATTCATCATACTAAAAAAAATTAAATTGAAATGTATAATGGTTCAAATAATGGTTCATCCTTGTCTTTCAACCTGCTTTACCTCCTAGCTATCTTTTTTCCCTACTTTCTTTCGGGGATGTATTCCAACCTATTGCTCTTTCTTGTTGTTTCTCCGCTTCCTTCCTTTTCGAGGACGAAAAGATTTGAGTGGGGGAGAGTGTAACAACCCAAGATTTTTATGTATATTTTAATTTTGACTTTATTTCATTTTGAATTTTTTAAAACATGTTTCATTTCAAACATTTCATTTTTAAATATAAACTTTGATTATTATGTGAATTATAATTCCAAATGGTATAAATTGAATATTTTCCTGAAATGTTGACTTTGGTCAATTTGGGTCAAAATTTGATTTTTAAATTTCAAATTTAAATATTTAAATTCTTAAATTTTATCTTTTATTATGAAAATATATTAAAATTTAAGAATACTACTTTTCATTTCGTTGAAATCCGATTTATATTGTGAAAGTTATGCTTTTTACAATATTATACGTAAATTGATTTATTTAATAAAAAATTGTCTATTTTAATTTATATAATAAATATTTTAATTTTTATATATATGTGTAATATGTTATATTATATACTTTTTGTATTTTAAATATTTTTAAAGTGATGTTTGAATTTTTCCAAAAATTTATTGAATTTGTTTTCTATTTTTAAAGGCTAGTTTTCATTTTTCTGTTATTTTCTTCATTAAATTATATTTAATTAAAATTTATTTATTCATTTTTATGTATGCATTTTATTTTTATGTTCTTACCTTTATTTATAAATATTTTCAAGTACATAGAAATTTTCCGAAGTTTGTTCCATTTATTTTCATATTTCCAAGACTAGTTTGTATTTTTAAGCTATTTTCTTAATCTAATTATATTTAATTATTTATTTTTGTTTATTTACTCGATTTTCGTGTTTTTATCTGTATTTATAAATATATTTCAGTTATAAAAAAATTCCAAAAGAAATAAGAGAAATCTGAAGAGTTGTGACCATTAATTTGCTTATGTCCTTTTGTATTCACACCTTTTCACATTTCTACCATCACTTTTCATTCAATTGGCTGCCCTAACTCATTCTCTTCAGCTGGCCCCTCCCATAACATTTCACGTGAATGTTTTCTCCTCAAATCTGAAAAAAAAATTGGCCATTCTCTTTGGGAAAAAAGTTTGGTAAATTTTATTTTCTTTTCCATTGTTTTTCTGCTTGTTTATGTTGATTTTGTACGCTTGCCTTCACCTATTTTGCTCAGCCCTTGCTCCTCCTTCGCCATGGCCACCTCCACCACCACCACATCAGGCTTCCACCACCTCCAGCCCACTACCCATCCATGGCCATGCACCACTAGTTGATCAAACTCCACCAAAATTGCAATATCCACCTTGAAAATGTGCATAGCCTAGCTTCTTTGCCTTCACCCCCTTCAAACTCCTCCTTGGCCGACCCATACACCACCACCGCCTGCCATAGTTGACCCATACACCTCTTCCGCACCTGTAGCTGACCCTACCAGACCTAGCCATGCCCATATTTGCTTGTGGTCGTGACTTATGTTGCCTTGAATCCACTTGTGTTGCCTTGTAGTTGTAGTTTCATGCACACATACCTTTTGCATCATCTTTTCCTATGTATGGCCGACTTGTTAAACCCAAAAAATGATCCAAACCTGATCCAAAACCATCCCATTATTGTGCTTTTGCAGCCCATTGCTGAAGCATATGAGTTTGAAGGCAAGTGCAATTGGTTTGGATTTGATTTGTGCTTGTATATATAAGTTATTTAAATATATGTGAAGTGTTTATTCATGTATATTGTATTGTTTTGTTTAAATGTTTCAAGGGTATAGCTTTGACTCTCCACTCTCAAAATTGTAGTAGTGTTGTCGTGCCTTCGTAGTGTCAGTATTGTTGCTTTGGTAGCGATCTCCAGCTTTGAACAGGTGAGTAAATCTCACCAGACTAATATGTACTTATGTAGTGATAAACTGACATCACCTGAATCGGTAAATGCATATCATCCTGTTATAACTGCTATATTATATTCATATGATGTTCACACCTATATTTACATTGTTATATCATATGTTACTGTTATTTCATGCTATTCTGTTACTTTCATCAGTTTATCACACTGCAAGTTCCCTGTAGACTAGAATCACTATGGGTTGAAATGATACATACCCGAACGGACTTTAGAATAGGAGAAAATCGTTATGGGCTGAAATGATAGGCCTGAATGATTTTCAATTATTTTCTTTTACTTGGGATTACGGGTTTGAAATGATCAAACCCGGGTTTTCTTTGTAAATTATGAGTTGAAATGATATATTACCCGTATCACTTTACCTAGGCTAGAAAATGAAATACAGTCCCGTTGTTAAAATATGTTTTTCTAAAAAAATTTAAAATATTTTAGAAATGTAAATATTATAATATTTTGATTAGATTTGATTAAAATGATTTTTGTAAAGCATTATTGATTTTCTGAAAATTTATAAGTGAAATAAATAAAGGGTAAAGTTAGAAATATGAAATGTAAGTTATTTTGGAAATTATAATTTGGTGATAAATGGAATTTAAATTAAATATGAAAATATGATAAATTTATGATATTTTGAATCAAATGAATTTAAAATGATTTTGTAATACATTAATTATTTTTGAATAAACTTAAATGTGAAATGAATGAATATTTATGTTGAAAGTTTGAAATATAACTAAAATTGAAAATTTGTGAATTTGGCTTAAAAGTGAATTTTAAGTTAAGTAAATAAAAATGAAATTAAGTTATATTTTAAAATTTTAAACTTAAGTGTTAAGTTAAATTTAATTTAATGAATTTGAAATTTTATGTTGGAAATTAATAAGTGAATTATTATTAAATTTTGATTTTTGAATGGAGATTTAACTTTATAAAATCATGAGTATAAGGGTATTTGAATGATTGTTTTAAAAGTGAAATTATATGATTTTATAAGTTAAAAATGATTTAAATAAAAATATAATTATTTGTGAAATTATACTGAATATTTGAAGCTAATTAACTGCATTTCAGAAATGCTATTAATTCTAATGTAAATGATAACACGTCATTTGTAAATGCTGTAGTTGATAATAATGAACCAAATGGCTAAGTTTAATTAAAGGCTATCATAGCATTTTTGTAAATGTTATAATTTTTGAATTTAACTAAGTTTTATTTGAAACTAATGTAACCCTATCACAGCATTTTTTTATGCTATCTTTTGTTAAATTGAACTGTTTTGAATGTAACTTTCTGTAGCAATTTCTAAATGCTGCGAAAGTTGAATTTTCATCTGTTTTAATAAATTAAGTGGATAAATGAATTTTGAAAGACTAAAATTTTGTAAATTTAATTATTAAATATAATAACTTCATTTTATGATTTAAAATGAAGTAATTTGTTTTGAAATATAAACTATTTTGAAATGTGTTTTGTAATGGTATTTAAATTAAATAAAAATGAATGTGGTTTGGAAGATATTATATTTTTGATATTTTGAAATGGATTTTGAATGATATTGAATTTTGAGATGATATTTGATTTTGAAGTATAAAATATCATTTCGAAATTTTAACCACGGGATGTATTTAATTTATAGTTTAACCGATTCTTAAAGGATGGGCAATCCCAAGCATCCTTTAAGTTATTGTGTATTTCTACTATAGTTCACTTGAGTTGGTTTACATTATATAAGTATATATTGTCCTAACTCGAGCGTTTTGTGTTTTACTTTACGCTCGGGTCAGCCTGAGTATTCACAGCTTTGGATTCTCTTTCTGGAGCTGGTCTTTGCTGGAGTTTCTGCTTATCTACATTTATATCTACTCTCTGTTTTAGCTGTTCTAGTTTATCTCATGTATTAGTGAACTTCTATGTATTTGGGATTTCTATTATGTTGTTTTCATACTGTATTATGTATTTGGTTTGAGACTCTGCCGTAGTAGCTTCATGAACTACTATGTATTTTATATTCCGCTGCGAGGTATTCTGTTTGTTCTATGTCTGTGATTTTGTGATTGTATTTCATTTGCTTCAAATTTATTTACAATGCGGTATTTCGAGCAATTCAAGTCCGACATGTGCGGCTGTAAATGGCTGAAAATATCGGGTTGTTACAACTAGGCAGTGGGTGATTGGCCACGTGGAGAGGCGAGCTTGGCATTGGCGTTGCTTATTACTCTTTGTTACTCTTCATGTAATTGTCTATCGTGTTTTAGCACTTATCAAACTTTATGTTGTTATTTTATAAACTCTAGATTTTTGACTACGTACTTTGAGACCGTGTTTTCTAGGATATTTCCTAAGATGACTATTTTTGTATTTATATTTTCTACTTTTCTCTGTGAGTTATGAAAGTACATAATGTCTTAGACTTTGCCCTTATAATCATATCATGTAAGATAATGTTTTAAAAATCAACAGCCTGTACTTCTTGGCACGACGGAAGACTGAAAGTCACCTAGGGTCTGTTTTGGTGTGTCCGGAGGTGTGGGTTGTTACAACTTATCTAGTTTTGGCCTTATTGGGAAACCCACGGCCCACTAACCTAGTGTGTGATGGTTGAGTCATGGTTGGTGCCGTGTGTTTTGTGTATGATAGATTTATCATATAGCTTGTTGGATACATATGAAGATGCAAGTTAAGGTATGATTTTGTTGCCTCCAGAATTACCTTTTGATGTTATTCATGATCTAATAGTATAGTGGTAATCATGTAGTTTATTGACAGTTCATTTTCACCAGACTTTGGTAACCATGTAGATTATGCTAGTACCTAGTTCGGCTAGGAGACCCCACCAATTTTGCTTGGCCACCAACTCGGTTTGGAATTGTGATAGAACTTGTGAATTAGATGAAATGTAAACACGAATTAATGGATATAAGTCTTACCTTGTTGGATTTGTGATGAAGATGAACGAATTTGAGGTTTTAGTGAAGCTTTGGAGCAGATTTGAGCTCTTGACGGTGGATGATGAAGGGTTTTTCTTCCTTACTTTAGCAGCTGGCACAAAAAAGTAAGGAAGGATGGAAGTTTCACGGCTTTCATAGGACCATGGTCTGGCACTGAACGCAATGACACCAAACCAACTCAAATACAAAACCGATGAAACCTGAACCCAACCATATCCGGACAGTTTAACCAAGGAACAAAAGGACAACTCCGAGAAATAATATTCGTGCTATGGAACACATGCATCAACGAATCTCGTTGAAAAAGTGAAGTTTAGAAAAACCATGGAACTCATTTGTCATAGCCTCGACAAACTCTACAACGAATGGTTAACTCGATTCATAAGAGGATAGACTATATTATCGATGAGATCACTCGCAAGGAGGCATAGTGAATAAAGATCAAAACAAAGCATACTTTAGATTCTTTAAAGTATTCTTCGGTAGCAAGTGTTGTAGGCGTTTTCACCCACAACACGGTGAATACGAAACGATGTTAAGAGTACATAAATAGCTGAAACCTATAATTGAAGCATCATTACTTGTCTAGAAGGCTAGGATGAGAAGGCAAGAAGATGAAAAGACAGCATGAGAAAAACTAGAAGAAGAAGAAGATAATTTTGACAAAGATTGAAGTTTGGTTCTGTAGTCTACAGAACAAAATTTCATGTTCGATGGTCTACTGCTAAACCATAAATGTTGAACTGAACACGATATGTATGGAAATCACATAATTTGGCAGCCAACCTAGCCTCTATATTTTTTCACTCATATAAATACCTCCAGGTTTGAACAATAATGGAGGACTTAATCTATCGTTGTCTTTCCATCTATATGAAAAGTAATAACCATGGACAATGGATATAGACAACCGAATCACTATAAATATGCGTTCTTTACCTTACTGCGTTTCGCTTTCTATGTTATTTATCTATACGTCATGTACTCGCAGTTGTAACAAAGAGTTGGAGGAGCTTGCTTGTCTTTTGAGCATACGAACCAATTTACATACGTCATTTATTTCTATACGCGCAAGCCATATAAAATGATTACATGTTTAGAATTGCTATTTGTGTATTAACAAGTGCTTTGTAAAGCATATAACATTATACGCATGACAAGCTCGCAAATGTTCTAAAGAGCAAGAGGTAGGCCGAGTCCTAAAGACAAAAGAAAAATATAAATACATAATTCACTGAAATCGAAATTTAGACGATTGACAGTGAGAAAACCAGGCTAAATAATAACACAAATTTTACATTCAGTTACTGTACTAAACGAGTTGGTATTTATACTTATAAGTCATATCTACAACATACCATATTACAGGGGAAATGAATACACTATCATAAACTATGTTACAATTACAATAGATCAAAACTCAAAGCTATTTCTGAACTGTCCACAAAATAATTAGCAGCAGCACGGCTCGGTTGACCTCTTATTGCATGCATGTTCAATATGTTTTACACTCCAGCTTATTCTCATTCTACAATTACTAAAATTACTAAAATCACTGCTCGCCGTCTTCTCGTATATCCTGAAATGTCAAATAATATTATCAAAAGTGTTAAACCTTGACACATTTACATATAAATCTCGCTTGTGAAAAAAAAAATGCAAATAGCTTAAGAACTAAACTACAAAATATTAGTGGATTTGTATCATAAAATTTCAAGACTGGTGTTTAATATGTAAACATCTGCGGTCTATGCGATGCATGAATAAAGTGCTTATTATTTCACCTTGAATATGAAAATAAATCTTTGATAAAATAAGAAAACGGTATTAATGGTATATAGCATCACATTGAGGGCTTTGAGCCATTAAAGAGTTTGTCCCGCCTATAATGAGCTCTTTTTATATAGGACAAATTTTGCTTATAGATCCGAGAAGAGAAGAAAAAAAACTTATTTCAGCTTTGGGCCTCGTTCAAAGCTTATTACAAAAACATGCCTCTTTTTCATACAACAACATTTTATACTTGCACAATTTGAATTTGCGTGAGCACGCTTTTTTTCTTCAAAAATTAAACTTGCGCAGGCGCACAAAAAATATTCAAATAGTTACGCTTGCGCAAGTGCAACTAAGATTTTGTTCTTGCAAGTAAATATTCTGACCTAGTGAAAGCTAAGCTTATTTTTGTAACAAGTTTTAATTGAGACCTAAAGTTAAAATAGGATTTCTTTTTTTCTTTTTTTCTGGGGTCTATATATAAATTTATCCTTTTATATATGAAGTATACAAGTCTAAAAGATCTTTTCGCAAACATGCCCTTAACTGACATGCTAGTTTAAAACTGGGATGTGAAGGTTGCAACCATGAACATGGTCATAAGTAATTAAGAATGCACGCATTGCTAAGTGCATACTGATGATTTAAATATATGTCCGCTATTGAAATGCCTTTTCTCATGGATATTACAGTCGCAGAAAAAATATTTAAACCCACGCTAGCTATATTTCATTTTACCTCTATGAAGTTATCATCACATCCAACCCACAGAAAAATTATCAAGGCTTGTAAGGATATTTACAAACTTGAGCGAATTTTCAAGAAAAATTACACATTCCTTCCACTTTGAAAGCTACTTATATGGCACAAAACAAGATTGTGTACTAGCGGTGTTTAAATAGCATCTGTACAAATTTTTATGTAAAAATACTAATAAATTTAGCCCTTTTTCGAAACTAATAACACGATTGTTGCCGTAGGCGCTTAGTTAGCACTAATTTATGGTGGATTTTGAAAATGCGCATAGAAGTCTTCTTCTTTTTTAAGTTTTCCTCATGGCACATTTTCAAATGTAGTCAACATAAATTGCTGGAAAAAAATTCACTTCTGCCTCCATTGGGAAATGCACCAAAACTTTAAATGATAATAATAATGATAATGATGATGATGATGATGATAATCTTCATGGCGCATTTTCAAAATGTGTCATAAGAGAGCATTTACTCAGCGCCAGCATGATAAAAACAGACCAATACGCGTAATATGTTTTGAAAGTGGTCTAAACATGTTATTAGCAATGAAAAGTAGGCTAAATTTATAAAATCTCGAAAATAATGGTACTATTTTAAACAGCGGCAATGCAGTTTATTTTCCTTTTTTTTTTAAAAAGAAAATTGCACATGCACTATCTGAATAGCACAAGTACAAAATTCCACATTTTGTCATGTAGGCAGAAACAATAGTGGCTTTGTAAATAGCTGTTGAAGTGGCCTAAATGTATGGTTTGTTTTATAAAGTGATCTAAATGAGCAAAATATCCTACTTGTAATTTAAAGTTAACTTGTCAGAAAATATAAGACATACCTCCAAAGCAGGCAAGCATAGCGGAACTACACATAATATATCATACCCACTTCAATAAGACTAATGTGAGGTATATTCAAGGCAACTCCAGGTCCCCTGCAATTCTTCCTCAAAAAAGAATAAGCCACATTGATCACAAACTTCTTTATAAACGACGAAGTCTTCCTAGCCTTTATATACGAATGGCCCATCACATAAGCAACACCCGCTTGCTTAGCCTCTATCAATGCTTGCAGCTCATCTCTAACTTGTGTATCCATACGCTCAGCATGAGGTGGTAGCTGAAATCTAACCCTTCGCCTTCTACTTACATTAGGCGATTCTTCTTCATACAGTGATTGCAGACTCTGGAGTGTTTCTGACTTGCTGCTCCTAATGATAACAGATTCATTAGTGGTACCATTCTCTTCAGCGTCGCTTACCACTAAACTTGAACTTAACCTATCAGAAGTCCTAATAACAGCCATTCTTCCTTCAGGAGAGGTATCATAGCTTCCTGAAGAAGTTTCCTCAGCTTCCATTTGAATGAACTCAGCTATACTCATCACAAGTTGGTTCTCAAAATCATCTTCAGACTTTTGCACGTCTTTATACCCATATCTTACTATGCATCTATACATTCTGTAAGGTCGTGGTCCTATACGACCTATTAAGTAGCGCTCATCTGGATGAACATAAGGGACGGGCACTGATTTTACACATACGAATACAAGGACTTGATGGAAAGCGGGAAGGTTAGTAACAAAGTGTGAGAAGATGGCAGGGACGCCTGTCACTAATTCTGTGTATATTAGTCCTATTCCAGGTACACGAACAATGCCTAGACTAGGGCCAAGTGTTAGGATCCATTTCATCGAAACTTTGTTTTGTAAGTCGAAGAGGTATTTTATTCGAGTGCCGTAGTGCCATACGTACATGATTGTCATGAAGACGATGGAGAGAGCTAGAGGGGCCCAACCTCCATGAGGGATCTTCATTATGGAAGAAGATAGATAGCATGCCTCGATGAAACCGAAGAAGAGTAGGAATGAAAATGCGAAAATGGATGTTTTGTGCCATACGAGTACTATGACTAGTGCCATTAGCCATGTGGTCACGAACATCACTGTTATGCAAGCAATGCCTGAAGAACAAGAAACAAGGTCAAGATTTTTAGACAGAGTTATTGTTGCTAGAGTAAATAATAGCTTACCCGTGTTCTCCGTTGTTTATATTTTACAATTTACCCATGTATTCATATTGTTAGTAAAGATTCACATCTTGTTATCTTGGATGCATGTAGTCGAAATAAAAATGCACATCATAGCAGGACATAGTAAGAGATTATGCATATAGAAAAGAAGGAAAAAAGCGTCAGGTCATTGTTTTTGATGTGATGGTAAGAAGCTTCGTGTGCCAATTATTATGTAAATTATGTCTTTATTCTCAGTAAACAGAAAGTGCACATCAACTTGCACTTCTCGGAAGCTAGCTAATGCTATTCGGAAAAAAATTCGAAAATTCAACAAAGTTTGGTAATGGTAAAAAAAGAAGTTACATTATGAAAACATAAACAGGTATGCATAATTAAGAAAAGTGCAAATCAACTTTCAACTTTTGTAACACTTTCCAAAAAGCACGAGTTAGCATAATTTACGTATACATTGGCAAGCAATTTTTTAACAACCATATCAAAAATAGGGATCCAGTACTCCAAACTCCATACATATATGGTTATACTTATATTTTAATTCATGATTTCACATCGCGTAAGAACAATATTCAACGACATATGTGCTGAATTAGTTATTATATCCTTGAATGAAAAGACAAACATACCATAAGCATTTCCAATAATATTTGTGTCCCTGAAACCAATAGTGATAGCCAAACAAAGAACCATGAGAATCCAGTTTATTTCAGGTATATAAATTTGGCCATAGATCCATCTTGATGTATGAACAACTTTAACACGAGGAAAGCAACCCAAGGATTGACACTGCTTTACAATCGAAAATGTTGCTGAGATGACAGCTTGACTAGCAACAATAGCGGCAAGAGTGGTTACAACAAAAACAGGCCAAAACACAGGTTCTGCAAAATACAGAGCAGATATAAGATAAGCAGTAGTCATTGACTTCTTTCGTATAAGGATTCATTTTGATGTATTTACTTGGAATAGATGCGTAGAAGCTAATGGGAATATCTACAATATTTTTGGATATATATGCTGCCTGTCCCATATATTGTAGCACTAAGCAAGGATAAATTATGCTAACAAAAGCAACCTGCATAAAAATAAAAAATAAATAAATAAACACACAGACATCAGAAAACATTAGCTGGGAATGCGTGCATCAACAAGAATTGCCACTCTAATTTGACTTGAGAAGCAAGCTGTGCCCAAGGTGCAGTAAGCATTGTACGAATGAATTATGTGCACGCGCGCACGCGCATACACACACGCATGCATACACCCCACCCCCCCAACCCACAAAACATTTAAAAAAAAAACCTACATACATACATACATACAGCATGCATACATGTATATGTACGTGTGTGCATGCATGTATATGTACGTGTGTGTGTATGCATGCATGCATATGTGTGTGTGTGTGTGTCTGTATGGGAAGGATACACCCCCCTCAAGATCAAAGCGATTTTTTGTGGATAAGCTATATTCATTAGTATGATCATCTATGCAAAATTTGAATTGGAGCCACACAGTTCGAAATCGAACGAAGATTTGTAGATATATTCTTACATAACTAAAGGCCATCTCTCTACAAATTTTTGCTTAATTTGAATAATCCTAACATGTTCAAAATCATGTTTCAAATCGATGATTAAATTAAGTGTTTTAGCGGTTGATGTTCGACCTAACATTTTGAACATGCTAGGTGTTTCACAATGATCTCATTTTTTATGGACATGATGTTCATAGTCTAGATTAAACGTTCTCGAAGTTTCATTTGATTTGGAATAGTACGGCATCGAAAACCATACGGGTGTAGAATAAAGTGTAGCGAAAGATAGGTTTAGCGGATCCTTACACGTGTATGTGTCTATGTGCGCACACATGCGTGTGCTTATGAAATTACACGCTAATTCATGTGCCCGTGCCTAGAATGTGTACTGAGAACAGACTTCAACATTATTCTTGAATGCATAGGTTCACAATTTATAAAATAAACAAATCCCAATTTCAACAAATTGGAAAAACATATTCATCCATAGGTCTGCAATCGAACATGTTGGACGTACCCGTATAGATGAACTACTGAAGTGACCAAGATCTGCAAACATAGCTTCCGCACCTGTAACCATTATAGTTGGATATATGTTGCTAATTCAAGTATACACAATAACCTAGTGTAATATGATTTACTCATTTTATTACCTGTGATACATAATAAAATCCCTCCTAAAGAAAGCCAGCCATCAAACCCAGTCGTTTTAAAGAATTTAACAATGTAATGTGGTGAAAGAGCGTGGAAGATCTTGGGGTTCCATTTGATAATGTTGTATAAACCAATTGATCCAATGCAAAGTAACCAAATGATAACTACTGGAGCAAAAATGAAAGCTACTTTTTGTGTACCACGATGTTGCAAAGCAAATAGGCCAACCAGAACGACACACGATATGAGTACCACTGCATCTGTCAAAGATAATCATATATACATATTTCAAAATTAAGATGATTTCAAATAATAAACGAAAAATAAACCATTAATCAAACTAGTATTGTGTGCTTGTATACGATAAAAAAGTTGAGAATCTTATAAAACAAGTCATAAAACATTTTGTTGGCGATATACGTAGTAACAAGATGACATGAGAACTTTGTTTCATATGCTATTAATATTGGTTGGTATTCTGAATTGATGGTTGATATATTATAATCAATTTTAGATGCTATGCCTTCCCTTCTTAGACTGATGGGTAATAACTCAAAGTTGAACAAAATTACAAAACATCCAAATATTGTAAGTCTAATAATCTCCACGCTTAAATTTTTTTTACTGGTGAATCTTTTTCGTATTTTGAGCAGTTGAAATTTGCAACAAAGATATATTATCCTTTCCCTTTCTCCATTGTAGATGATGATCCTCTTCATTCTATGAATCTTGAAGTTCAACGGTATTGAAAATTCAAAAATATTTTCTCATTTTTTGCGTAATTTTTTCATAAATAGTTGTAATACTTAATTCATATTAATGTAATACACCTTTTAAATCATCAAAATCTATGTTTTGGATCATCAAAATTGTTGGTATTCACCGGAATCAACGTTTTGGACCAACTGGCCACATCAACGTCCAAATCATGAGTGTATCATGTTCAGATCGCTAACGTATTGCTGTTGAGGAAGCAAGTACCAATATCAAATCAGAATATAATAGTGAAAGTGTGAATTGTTGCAGCATTTAAAGTGAAACAACATAGAACTTGATTATCAAAGCTAGGCTAGTCCGCTGTCAAATGGTTGATAAATCTTAAATCTATCTAGACAGCTGGAACCTAAATGCTTCTTGTTTGATGTGCATCAAAGAAAGGAGAAGTTTAACCAAAAATGATAACCAAAGCAGTGGACTGCTATAAACTGTGATTGAACTGTAATGGATATTGCTATCTGTTATACCAGTCTTCATTTTATCAAATAATTACCTGCCACCCATATTATCTACTAAGCCCATCAATCATTGTTTGGTGGAAATTTTAGATCTGACCACCACCTATGGTGCTAAGGGCACCATATAAACTACTTTCTAATACCGTATGGTGGTATTATGAAGTGTAAAAGACGGTGCCCTTAGCACTATGTTTTGAGTCTGAAGAACGACTGTTTGTAGCAGGTCTACTCGGAGCAGGACCAGTTTGACTTTCACTGTAATATGTACCCCAAGCAACATAACAGATGAACATACTAGTAATTTGTCTTTCAAATTTAGATTTTCGCTATTGATCTAGAATGGTGCTAAATGCACCGCATTGGATACTTTATTTTACCAAGTTTCATTTGGCAGTATACTACTGAAAGGAATTTGGTTTAATACTAATTACTTCATTCGGCAGTATTATGACGTCGAGCCACTTCACAGTCACTCGGTGGTATATCGTCGAATGAATTTCCTAGATAAAATAGAGTATCCAATGTGGTACATTTAGCACCACACTTAATCTAATGTAATGTTTGAAAACACTGTTACAGTACAACACTATTGGTACCAAAATTAACAGATGAATCTGTTGTGAATGGCTTGTTCTAGAGAGTAATTAAAATTAGGATTTTACCATCACTCATCTTTGTAGCACGAACTTGCAAGCCAGATATAGAAGACAGAACTGCAAATAATCAACCAAAGAAAGAACAACAATCAAAATTTAATGGAAAAATAATCCATTTTTCAGCAGATGGTAATAAGATGAAAATAACAATTATTACCAGAAATTGCTGGTGTTAGAACTCCATCACCTATCACCATACAAGCACCAAATAAAACCAGAATGAGTAAAGCAGTTCTCACATTCTTATGCTTCTCAAAAAACCTTTTTAATGGAGCAGAAAGGCGACTAGCATTTCCACTCCTGTAATATGTAGATAACTCTTCATCTGCTGCTTGTTGATTTGGAAGCAAACTCAATTTGGCATGTCTGCATAACAGAGAATACATAGCAAATGTTCCTCCTACAGAGCAAAAAGATAAAATATAAACATGTAGTATGTAGAAAAACATTCTATACACAAAATTCAAATTAAAAATGAAAAATCCAGCTCTAACCTTCCCCATTATCATCAGCAAGCAATACGATAAAGACATATTTTAGCAATGGTATTAGAGTTAAAGTCCAAAAGATCAAGGAAAATGCACCGAATATTGTCTGCTCATTTTGATAGTCATGCAGTCTTCCTGAGAATGTACTTTTATACACATATAGAGGTGAGGTACTTAAATCGCCATATACTACACCACAGCTCTGATATGCTAACAGAAACAAATATTTGTAGCGATCAACAAAATTGGCCTGCGTAAATATGGAAAGATAATGGTCCTATTATTAGTTGTCCCTTATAAGTCTAAATTGTCCTACTAATGGAGTAGACATTTACCAGTCCATCCAGTGTACTTGTACAAGATTCAATGTTACTGATTAAACTGATATTTACTGCGCAGAACATGTGTGCAGAATTTTATGTCAAACTGTTGATCTGAATGTGTAAAAAAATAGTATTGTATACAATTAAACTTATGACAACAGATGCAAGAAAAAAAATCAAGCTGAAAACTGAGTGTAAAATGTTATGTTCTAGAAACTTAGATTGATAAATGAATCAAAGATTCCAGGTTGTTATAAGTTTAAAGCACATGGAGTAGGAAATGTACAAATAACATGTGTGTGTGTATTGATAAGATTCAGAATTTTAATTCAACAAATGCAAGAAACAAACTGAAATCACATTCACATTTTATATCTTCCATACTCAGACTAATAACAAACTAATAAAGAATCTGGAAAGTTATGTGTAACGACATGTAATTTACCACGACCAATAAAAGGGGTTTTGCACAGAAGTCCCTATTTTTGATGTTGTTATAAGAAAAGCCCCGGTGGTAATGAGTATGTAAATTAGGTCACTGTTTTTCTAAACGCAAACTAGCTTACACTTTCTTTATAGAAAGTGCAAGTTAACTTGCGCTTTTTAAAAATTCGAAAATTTTCAGAAAAAAAAATAAAAATAAAAAAACGCAAACTAGCTTACGATTTCCTGATAAAAAGCGCAAGTTAACTTGCGTTTTTTAAATTCAAAATTTTTGAAAATTATAAAAATTTCAAAATCAGAAAGCGAAAACTAGCTTGCGTTTTTCTGATAGAAAACGTAAGTTAACTTGCATTTTTCAAAATTTTCAAAAAAAAATTTCTGATAGAAAGCGCAAGTTAACCTGCGCTTTTCAAAATTTTCTTAAAAAAAATTCAAAGTCAAAAAATTGCAAGTTAGCTTGCATTTTCTTTCAGAAAAGTGCAAGTCACCTTGTGTTTTCTATTTTTCAAAATTGGGGACCAAATTTACATATTCATATCTAGATGGATTTTTCTTATAACAACATAAAATACAGGAACATGTGACTCTTTTCTTGCTAATAAAATATGATACATAAAATGAAGTGGGTCAAAAGATTTAAGCTAAGTTGAGAATAATTAATTACAAGTGAAGTAATTGATTAGGATACTGTTTTGGTAGAAAATGAGAAATGAATAAATAAAGGTATGCAGTATATATTTTTTTAGGATATGGTTACAGCTTATATTGTTCGATCGGATATGTATGTATAAACCTATATACAGAGAAAGAAGATTTATTACAGAGAATTTTTATTTATTCATATACGTACAGTAGGATATATATATATATATATAAGATTTTGAAAAAATAGAAAGGGATTTCAAAACACTGAAAGTTGATATAAAATATGATTTTTGAAATCTATAATGTATTTTTATAAAAGTATTGAAATAAAATTAGTGAGTGAAGCTAATTGAAGGAATGACAAATTTGATATGGTTTGAAATGAATTGAATTCAATAATTATAAATGAAAGGTAAATTAAATTCATATGGAATTTGAAATCCAGTTTAAATATAAGTGGGTATAAACCAAAATAGTGAATAGAATTGTGTTTGGGAATGAACAAAAGAATAAAACTGAAATTGAATATTGAAAACCAATTTGAATTGTGTGAAATAAAATGAAGTTGTAAAATTAGTTCGAAGTGAACTAAAGATAATAAAGGTGGAAATAAATAAAAAACGGTTTGAGATAAAATAAATTGAAACTTGTAATGAATTAGTAAATGAAGCTAATTTAAAACAGTGATATGAATCGGTTGTGAATAAAAAAAATAGTTGATTAAAAAAAAATCAATATTCAGAAGGTAAGTTGAATCCAAATAGAATTGAAATTGTAAATTGAATTCAAATGAAAGTGAAAATGCAAGATAAAATGAAAATGGATATATAACTTCAATAGTGAAGTAAAAATGGTATAAGAAGTATACATTGAAAATTTTGTAAAGGAATGTGCAGAATAAATTTGAATGTTGTAATTGGATATTATGACTAGCAGGATGATATTATATTAAACTCATATACCGCGATATTCCGCCTTGAAGTGGAATTGTTATTATATATGTATTTGGAGTTGTTGATTTCCCGCATTATATAGCGGATGAGACCCTATGCGCCGCATAATAGCGGATGATATTTTATAAAACACATATACCGCGATATTCCACATCGAAGTGGAATTGGTATTTAATTATTGTGCTAACGTCTGTGGATGCAGGGAAATATGTTGGAGGGATCCAACTGGATTCCTCAAACATTTTGATTGTGTGTTGATTATTTACAATCTGTGTGATTATTTGTGATTGAAACCATTGAAGGCTAAAATTTAGCCGAATATATTTTTGGTATCGTAGGATACCAGAAATAAATACAATTGGATTTTTAAATTTAGGTAGAAAATCTATAGTGAAATCCTATTGGATAAAATTCCAAAATATGAGAAAAATTTAATAAATGAATTTCAAATAATAATATTTAAAGGGTGAAGAATTTATTTTAAAAATATGGTTTTTAAATAATTTGGAAAAGATAAAGGAATTTATTTTAAAAATAAATTCGGAAATTGATTTGGTGTTAAAAGAATAAATCTTTGGAAAATCAATATGAAAATTGATTTAGTGTTTGAATGAAAATCGATTTGGTGTTGAAATAAATTTAGAAATTAAATTTGAAAATTAATTTGGTGTTTTAAAAATAAAACCCTTGGGAAATCAATATGAAAATTGATTTGTTGATTGAAATCAATTTAGAAAACAATTTGAAATTGGATTTGGTAATTGAAATAATTTGAAAATCAATTTGAGAATTAATTTGGTGTTGAAAGTGAATATTTAGAAAACGATTTGAAAATCGTATATCTGTGGATATTTGAAGATTAAAATTCACAATGGAAATCTTACAAAAGAAAGGGGAATTTGTTTTAGAATTAAATATTGTTTTATTTTAAAAGTGTGGAAAGGAATTTACAGATTTGGAACGTAAATTTAAAATAAATTCAGAAAGATTTATAAATTGATTTGAATGAACCATTTAAGAATAAAAGATGTACTTTCCCTGGAAAGCCGAATATATTTTTAAAATAGCTTTTGAAATAAAATTATAAGTTCTAGATTTGGTTTTAAAAAAATATTGTTGGAAGGAACATTTTTGAAAATTGTTTTCGTATATTTAAAAGTAAAAATTTATTTAATTAAGTATAGAAGGGATTGTTTTAAAGATTTAAATTGATATTTGATTTAAAAAATAGTTATTTAAATATTTATACTCTATCTACTAATTTTATTTTAAATTAGTTTGGACTTGAAGTTTTATCAGTGATATTGAAATAATATTTTCATAACTAATATTTTAAAATAAAGTATTTTGAAATAGTTTTTACACTAAATATTTCCAAGTATATGTGTTTAGATAAGTATATGAACTCGGCAGATTTCCAGTGGAAATGAATGAATGTTTGAAAATGTATTCCGCGTGAGAAAAATTGATTTGAAATTTGTTTTCAAAATATTGAAAAGTGAAAATTTATCTAGCGAAAATATTAATAATTGGGGAAAAATTATTTGAAATCCAGCGATTGTTGTGAATGATGTTTGATAGCTAAATAACTGACTATCAATATTGGCCTTTAATCGGCAATTGAATTTCGATGCGATCGGGAGTCGAAATTCCAAATGGATATTCGAAACCCACATCGAACATTTGTGATTGTAATAGATCTTTTATTTAAAAGATCAAAGTGGAATTTGTTGTGATTTGTTTAAATCTGAATGTAACACTTATTTTTAAAATAAACGCTCGTTATTCGGATTAACGGGAAGAGGACCTTGTGTCATAAACCCATTTTGAATAACGATACGACGAAATGGAATTGCATTTGAAGATGGTGTTGAAGACCGGATATTTTCGAAAGCAAATGGATTACCTGTCGAATGTCTCTGCACCGAGTTACTTCGGTATAGATATTTTATCACCCTTTGTGATGGGTATTCCGGACGTGATTAGTGAATATCCGGATTTGCAAGGACTTCTTTGGAAGTGCCTTCGATTCCATTCGATCCCGGAACGGACTTGCATGGATGTGTGTCTGACGTTACACTTTAAGATGTAAAGCTGATTTCTATCAAATACATTTCTGTTGGTGGCGGAAAATTTATTCTCTTAGCTTAACACCCTTTTCTGAGACGTACGAACTCAGAGGTTATGTAGTTGATGGTTACTAGTGATACATTCTCAATTTGGTAATGTGGCATACGAAGTGATGCCGATCATTTTTTTATCGAAGCATGACTTTTGTGAAAAGTGTAGCTTTGTGGACGAGACTTCGTCGGACCTCACACCCCGGAATGGTCGAAACAGGAAGGATGCAGCAAGGTTATAGGAGGTAACGCCCTTTAGGGGCGGAATTTATCCCATAATGGGCTGGCCGAAGACCATTCCGCTATATGCCTATATCTTTTTGTTCTCCTTTCTTGTCCATCATATCACTCATTATTTCAAAACAAAACAAAAGCTTAACAAAATCGTTAATGAAAACCTTATAAATCTAAGCCAAAATGAAGAAGAAGAAGAAGCAGCTAGCAACTTTAATAAGGCAAGAGCTGGGGGGAAACATAGGGAACATTCATCTTTGAATTTAAATGAGTAATATTACCTTAGTGTCAATTTTAAAGTTTAACCAATTCGGTTTATATAGTTACATGTGTTCTCTATAATGGGTTTTTGTATAATAATGTCATTATAAGATGTTAACGTTTTGAGCTTAGACATATATGTGCCAAATTTTTACCGAGAATTTTGATTTTTCGAAATGATTTCCGTGAGAGAGAGAAAGTGAATGAATTTTATGAAATTTATATGGATTTAAAAAGGTGTGAAATAGTTTTTGAAGTGGAAAAAAATAACAATGTTGTTTTTTGCCGAAAACGGAATTGTTTTGGAGAAATGATTTATGGAATTTATTCGAGTTTACTACATATTTTCCAAAATGATTTAGAATAATTTCTATATAAAAAATGTTTTTGCCAAACCTCTTAGGGTATGCCGAGAGTATTAATTGGATAGGAGTTTCAATTAAAAGATTATGTCCCTAAAAATGAGGAAAGAAAATCTTCTTAACAATTTTTTTTTCTAAATTAAATACGAACGGTAATTGTACTAGCATATGATAATTCGACACGTAACATGTGGAAAATGTGATATGGCAGAATGTGTAAAAATATATAGCCTTCGAGATAAATGATAGGTTTAGTTGAGTAGCAGTGACATCGAGAAACACTACCGGGAAGACTAGAACCTAACTGGAACCACGACGGTGGTCGGCAACACTGTGATAAAAAGGCGGAGATGGATTTCTTGTATTTTCCGATGCGAATTCGGAAAATGGTATTGAAGTCGCTTGTGTTCACGTTAGCCGAGGAAGCGCTTACAAAACCTGAGATGGGAATGACTAGGGTACTTGTAATGAATTAACATGTTAAGTGTTAGACTTAAAAATGATACCCGTCGAGGTGAACGATAGTAACCTCAATAAGAGCAACTTATTATAAACGTTGAGCACTAAGGTATACATCTAGGTGAATATTAGTAACCTACGTGAATGCAATTTACCTTACTGAACGAAAATGTTGTTAAGTATACATCGAGGTGAATGAGATTAGCTTTCGTGAGAGTAACTTACCGAGGCGGCATTAGTAGACACCTAAGTGAATAACCTTTGTACGAGCAACCTAGCTACCAGAATAACGAAGAATAACGAAGGCATACACTGAGGTGTAAATTGAGTAACCTTAGTGCGAGCAACTTGCCTAGATAAGTAGATACCTAGGTGAATGACAACAACATACGTGAGAGCAACCTACCTAAACAATGAAGGCAAACATAGAAGGGATGCTTAGGGGAATGTTATTAGGAAGTGATGCTTAAATGAGTACAGTAACCTCCATAAATATTTGCACCGAGGTGAAAGCCAAGTGGCCCCAAACAAGTGATATGATAATGTGTAGACAAGAAACGAAACACGATACAAAGGTAAAATTTTGCTTGGGTTAGTAATGAGACAACGTCTGGAAAACCTAAGACCGAACCTGGATATATAAAGATTTTACTTGTATAAAATGCAAGTATATTAGGGAGGAGAAAATTCATTCCACTTTGTTGCGTGATCTCGCTATTTATCGACAATATTATGTATTGTTAAGGCTAATATTATTCATATCAAGCTTATGTTTGATTTAAAATTGATGTTTTCTCCTTAAACTAAGCAAAATTGGCATGTTTTTGCCAAATAGATGAAGAAGACTAGTGCAGAAGGCAGATCTATTATATTATTCATTTTGCTATGTAAAAATTGATGTAATATAAACTCATTCATGGTGACATCGTCATATATCGATCATGTAATTTCTATGATGTAAATTGTATTCTCTCTTTGCGAATGAAAACACTGGGTAGTTGATATTGAAATGATGATGTTAACTTGTTTCAAGAACTATAACTCCTTATCATTTTACTGTATATATGAAGAAAAAAATGATATTATATTGTCGCTTGAAAATAAGATTAGAACGATTGAAGCGGTTTAATATTCATTTTCAGGTCTCAAAATGAGGAATGTTCCTTTATAAGTTCAAAGAAAATAGATAGGAAGTGAACAGAACACCATATAGAATCAAGCTCACTGTATTTTATCATGTCCAAACTCCTCTATGATACACTAATATAAAAACAAAAAACACCAATTCGAGTATTCCAGGAATAGGAAGTATAGATATGTTCATCACCTTTAAGCTCAGTGACTCCACATACTAACTGTGACATAATCATTTAGCTGTAATGCATGTAACATGTGTATCTGAAATAAGATAATAGATAAAGCAGTACAATTTAAACATGTAGAACAGGTTTATCTCATTGCTAGATCGAAGAATATTTATCAAAATACCTCTTTAACATCATGTAGTACTATTCTCCTTGATCTACAATCGTAGATATTAAGAGGGGGTAATTTCCTTCAACAACAACAAAGCTATTATTCCCAAACAAGTTGGGGTCGACTAGAGATGAAATCCGAAACTAAAAGGGGCTAACTTCCTTAATCAACATAAAATATACCAGGTTATCTAGTATGGATCTCAACACATGATAAGTGAAATTATGACATAAGAACTTAGCCCTTTACATAAGAGAAAGTGTCTCTTATAAAGAGACTAATTAGTCATTATAGTAGGGGAACATCAAACTCATCTCATGCTTAGAAGCATTAATCATCATTCATTCTTATGTCTACCTTTAGGACAGCTTCTACAAGTTGGGTACCTATGGCAGTCCATAAACATGAGAAACAAATGGAAAAGAGTTATGGAACATGAGAATTGAATACATAACCTCATGGAAGATAAATTGACAAACAACCAATTGAACTAACATATTTTTGGTATTGTATTTGGTACAATGATTAATTACAATTCCTATTGTTCCTTACATTTTTCTTCACAATTGCTGAGCCAGGGGGGTTGCCTTAAGCGGTTGTTTGATCAGCCTAGCACTTGAGTTGGCCCTACCTACCTATCTTTGGGTCCATCAAGCCATCTTCAATCTCAAAACACATGCACACTAAGAAACCACTGCAACTGTTTTTATTTATTTATTTGGAATTCCAAAAGAACCAGGTTTCGCTTGTAAAATCTAAGAAAATATGTATCAAACACAACATATACTTCAGCTATACACGTAGTGTTATATGCCCGTCGTCGATATCAAATCTCGAACTCATGATATTGCATCACCAAATCTTCACTTTCCCATTAGGACACCGTGTGGGGTTGAGACCTTTACAACTATGTATGTAAGTATGTATGCATGTGTACAATAACCGAGTATGTAAGATCCACATCTCCATGAATTCTCCTTCAGCTTCTTTTATAAATAAAATGAGAAAAAATTAGGTATAACTTTATTACCATGAAGACCAACTTAACAAATTCTTATTGATTCAAAATGTTTTATTGTATACTCTTATAAATATAAGTTAATATGAGCTGCGTTATAAACGTAGATTTAAAATATATTTCTGAAGGGATATGTCTTTGAACTCTCCAACTATTATAGAGATGATTTCAATGGTATGAAGATAACATCAACGAAATTCCCTTATAAAAAGAGAAATGAATGTGTCACCCTTTTTATGTGTTTAGTGTCTATTTGAAAACGGTTGATATCTTTCTTTTTGAATTCCAATTTAGATGGTAAGTTTATCCAATTAGACATAAAACACGTAAACAAAAAACAAACTCTTTGTACACACATGTATATGCTTATAACCACTGATAATGGCAGTAAAAGAGTAGATGTGTATCCAAAGATCTTGAATTGAAATTCTCAAGGGATCGTAATTATCACACACACACACACACACATATATATATATATATATATATATATATATATATATATATATATATATATATCAAAAGGGGGGGCTATAGCCTCTTTTCTTTTAAAATGTTTCTAATCGAAAACAAAATTTTGCAAATATGATACATTTGCTACTAAGGTTATCTACACAAAATTTGAGTAGTTTCGAACCATTTTTCGAAACTATAAACCAATATGAATCATCGGAATATATATTATATATATATACACACACACATTAATCATTGTTTGAAAACATAATTTCACAAAGAGTTAAAATCCCAAAACAATTCAAAATTCTATAAGATTTTCTCAGTAGCAAAATTATATCCATTGAATGTTGTTTCACTTTGAAATATTTTAGTACAACAAACGAAATAAGGCCTAAAGAGGGGCTATGTTCGAGAGGGCTATGGACTCTTCGTCTCTTCCTCACATGCACATACACACACACGTGTGTGTGTGTGTGAGGAACATGTATATCATTATTTAATGTAACTCTTGTACACTTAACTCTAACCTTACAAAAAAGAGATTATAAACAATATAGTCCAAGACAAGTAAAGCAACATCTTCCACACTTAAAATCACACTATCTACGATGATTGTTTTGTAGTTATAGTTTGTGCTAATGGAGGTATCTTCATCTTAACACATACATCTTTCAACTAGCAAAATCTGCATTTCTAATGCTGCCGCAGATTCATGCCCATATAATATCGATATTAGAAGAAAAATGTAGCAATTGCTAATAATACCGTAATTGCAGAAATTAGCGTCACAAGGTCACTTTTTTCATCCAACTCATAAGGCAACTAAAAGTCTAGTCTTACATGATGAAGGATGGGATCCACTTTTACCTCTTTTACTTGCTACTACACATTGTATGGTTCAGAACTGGTCACTTAACCTCATAGGATTTGGTTTGCTTCAGAGAATTCCAATATTTGTTGCCTAAAAAGCATATTCTTTAAATTAAATGAAATTATAATATTAGAATACTTTCTTTGTTGCCACGAACAAAAGAAAAAAAAACTTAAGCACGTAATATGAAGCATAAACTTCGAAGTAAAAGATAGTTTTAACATTCAAATCATTACCATATAAACAACTTTTGGCATTTCTTAAGTCAACACTTCAATTATGGCATCTTATCATGGATCCCTTTAGTGGATGTTCTAATCACAACATTTACCACGTCTAACATGGCGTAGGTCGAACATAAGCTTATGTCTGAAATACTGTAAGCATATGTTTGAAACGATGTAATATTGGAGAAGAAAACCATAATAAATAAAGAGAGGGGGAAAGGAACAAATAGAATAAGCACCTAACTTGTAGTTGTTACGAGAGATATTAATCTAACAAGAGATATTAATCTAACAAGACAAACGCAGTTGCAACACGAATCTATATGAATTCAAACTTTATAATCTGCCTAAAATCATGCAAACCCAAATTATAAAATAAGTTTATAGAAAGTTATATTGACATGTATATCTAGCTAATGCTTATTGAAATTAAAGAATACATAAAAATCTTGCTTGTCATTGCGAGTAAACAAATGTGTGTATGTGTGTGTAGACACAACACAATAAACAAAAAAACTGCTAAACAAATATATGCTATATATTGATGTGATTTTAGCGTATCATCGTCTCTACCTATTTGCCATTGAAGCTCGTACTCTTTGTGAAGATGGTTGATTTGGGGTTATCTTGTAAAATATGACTTAAAGATTATACAAATTTCCCTCCAACATGAACGTTATATATGTATGTACACATCACCTGTGCACTTCATATGCATTATCCATGCACCACATGTGTGAAACAACTAGCACTGAGCCAGTGATACATTTATTATAGGAAGTGAACACATACAACAAACAACATAGGCGGTCTACATATGACAGTCCTCATAAATTCGAAGAAAATCATCAACCGTAAAAATGAACACTCGGTGTGTAAAGGTATGAAATGCATGGTATTGTGTAATAGTAGACCAACCAAAAATATTAAATTGTTTATAAAGTTCTGACTTTTAATTATTTAGAGGATTGAATTTATATATTGGTTTTAATGCTTTAGAGGTTTTAAGTTTATCTATAGGAGTAATATCACAATTTGCGTTGCCGACACTATCATACAATACGCATATACTTAAAAGAAAAACAAACCACTTCCAACATATAAAAGTAAAAATAGGCGTTGTGGTATTATACATTCAGAAACAAAAATTTATAAATTCGCTTGTGAATAATGTCAAAGACAATACAAGACATAACTAAATGAAAGCAAAAACTAAAGTACTTTGAAAATGACTACAAACATAAGATAATAAATAGCTTTGGCATCGATTATTAACCTAAAATAAATGAAAACAAATACTGATCATAAAAACCAACTGATTTTTGCCCCGGTATAGCAAAAGTATGGAAATACTATTGCAACCAAACTAAAATAAATACATACCAACCATTCATAAAAAAACAGAAAACAAAATATCCCTCACCCGTTGATCATCAGGAGTTGCAGCGGTTCCTCTCTCTTCATCCATAATAAAAGAATTAATCTCGTAGCAGAACCAGGATTTATGCAAACGAAGTGTTTGCAGAAAATACTCTACGAAAACATGAGCAAATTTATAATTAAATTAAGTGGAAGAGAAAGGTAAACCCAATAATGATTGATTATTTAAGATCCGAGAGCGACGCAAGCAAGCAATAATTGTGTTTTTTCTTCCATTTTATTATTATTTTGCGCTGGTTGGTTCAGTTTAAGGTTACCGCGGCAGAAGTTAGTGAATGCGCACCACAAAAGTTTACGTGGATATGCACACGGATTTGACTACAGATTTGATTACCGGACAACTTTTTGTATTTTACATTCTTGTCAATGCCTTTGGCAATTCGTAAAATGTTCCATCATAGCATATGTAGCAGAGCCTCTGGCGTACAACGGTGGAGAAACCGACCATTTAGTTATATAATTTCAAAGAAAAAAAATTAGAATTTACATTTCAATTGAATGTGATGAATATGTTGAATAAATATTTATTTGCATTATTCAAAATATAAAATAATTAAATATTGACTAAAATGTACAGTATAAAACAAATAAAAATTAGATACCGGAAACTATGTATATGTATTTGTGCATGTGTGTGCGTGTCTACATATATTTTATATAGTGAACAGTGCTTGAATCTGAGTGGAGATAACTATAACTGAATGATTTTTATGCCCATGCGCGCGCTCTATACACACACAAACGGAAGCGTGCATATGTGCATGCTATTTAAAAATGGAGGGGAATTAATAGATTATAGAGACGATGAACCAAAAGAAAACAAATTGTAGTTTACAGAAACTATGAAAAAAGGGAAACTGGTAATATGTATTTGCAATACAGAAAGAATGGAAGAAAATAAATTAACATTAGGAAAAGATGAAAAACATAATATTTAGAGAAAATAATAGAAACTTAATAACATTAAAAACATTTTAGAGAAATGTTTCTTTTGGTTTCAAAGCAAACTTTGAACAATTTTCTAACCTATAGTTTGCATACTGGTAATAATTATAACAACTAATACATGTGTGTGTACAAAAGGATCGTTGTTAAGTCCAAAAAAGAAATAATTCACCTGGCAAATTACAGAATATGCATTACGAGCACTTGTTAATGTGCATGCTATACTTATTCTATTTGTTATTCTTTGTCGTCAGAACTTAAAATGTTTTGAAACATAAAGAAATATATTTTTATATATTAAGAATACTTTATTCTTTTCATCTCTTCATCTATCTTAACTCTTTGCGTTGAAGTAGCAGGTGTTGAATATGCTAGTATATGATTTTTTTTTATGATAATAAACATATATATATATATATATATATATATATTCATTTAAATGTATTTGTTATTGTATTATTTTATTTTTCACATAATTAAATAAATATTTGCTGAATAAAAATAAATAACATGGAATTTAAATTCAAATAGATATTTTATTCAAACAAATATTTATTATAATTTTAAATAGTACAAATTCAAACTCTCACTATATATATATATATACACAATTTCAATTACATTACAATTACCATTTACATATGCACCCCACTACATTTCACTCATTCACTCGTATTTATCTTCAGCTTTATTTCAGATTGAATCCAACATCTGAGCTATCTGCAAAAATATACACTGACGCAGTAAAATTGAAAATAAAATATTTTTGCAGTGTAAAATAAAATGATCTTTGAAAATATCATCTGCCTCGGTTATTTGGGTTGTTTGTCATCATTTAAATTTGAATTCATCATACACAAATAACTTGTGACATGCACAGTGTATCACTGTACATGCCACAAGGCCGTGCACACCGATATACACTTGATAAAATTGTAGGGACAGGTGAGCACAAGGTTAAACCCAAATCAAAAGTCGGGTTCAACTTAAGTGAAATACAAATTAAGTCACGATACGAGTACAAGGTCAAACCCGAGCTATAAGCTGGATTCAACGCAGGTGCATTACAAAATTGTCAAGTATAAGTGAATATGCAACATGCACATAAAAAGTGGTGCACTACAAATACAAGCACAATATGTACAAAATCAGTGCAACAACAGTGAACATGCATATGACTCAAGACCAAGCTAATGAACAACAAGCGAATGACTCACAACAAATATGTAGTAGTCCACATCAATCAGAGCTACAAAACTTATAAACAGTTCGATAAGCCAAGACATCAAGCCAAAGAAGACTGCACAGATATATACATGAAGACTAGGCAACTATACACATGAAGTCAACAAGAAACAAGAAAAAGCAGTTTAAAAGAGATCTGTGCATACACATTGAAACATGACTATAAGCTGTGCAACTTGAACCAAAGAACTAACGAATGCAACTGAAATCAAGTGAAGGCATGAAGGCTACACGGGAGTAGACAAAAATACAAGGTATCACTGAAACACAAAGATCAGGCCTCAACATCAAATAACAGATGAAACAACATTGCAAACAGTCACACATGAATACAACATACATATACATTGACAATATGGTTGCAGTGAAGACAGTAGCTTGTGGTTACAGCAACACGAATACATGCCGGTGAAATGGAAACTGGCAACAAATAAATCAAAGGACCAGAGCACAAGTGAAGTATACAAGCAAATGCAGTAACAAATACATGTACTCGAGGCAACATGGAAGCAGTGCAGCAGTTCAAAATGGCAACCAACAGAGTGTCTAGATGAGTATACACATATACGATACAGTGATGCAGTGTTCAAGGCCGAGACAAAATCAAGCAGGAATTTTCAAAAATAACACAGTGTACAAGTTCAAAATCAAGCGGCAATTTTGAACAAAGACAGAAAAGCCGAAGTCAACAAGCACAAAAACCGAAACCAAAGTCAGAAAGATCAAAACTTCTAGATAATCACAATACCATGTTGGCCAAGGAATCAATCACAAGCAATTCAAAGCCATGAAAATAAAGTAAACAAAATATACAAATTTGAACAAGTCAAGATCAATCTCAAGTATTCAAACATAATCAAGTGGCCGAACAAAATATTAAACGAATGAGAAAACAGGAATTCGAATCCTATATAAATGTTTAACATCATCGGCTATGAAATCATCGAGTTCAAGGAAATTAACCAATAAAGTAAAGAGCTTAAAATCACATACCAATATATACCGAACTCGATCAAACTGAAGGAGCTATGAGCGAATTGAAGAAGCGGTCGATTGCCGAAGCAAATCAGAGGAATAGTCATTGTAATCGACCAACAAACAATTGGCTAATTCAATTATTCAAAAGACCTAATTTTTGTTTAAAGAGGAAACGAACGAGCAGCCATCGAAGAACAAAGAAGTCAGGCCGGTTAGAGATAAAAGGAAAAAAGGGGAGTTATTATTTTGGGCCGGTTATTATAAAGAGTTATTAGGCTTAATTATATTTAAATTAGGTTTTTTGTTTTTAAATTGCTTTTATTCTGTATCTCTTTTAAACGTTTGTAATTTTCTAATCGCGTGACTAGGGGACAAACTACGGTGGTGCAGTTTGAGAATTCGCAACTCGCTGGCTGAGTTGTGGCTGGGTTTTAAGCGTAGAGTTAGGATTGTCGATAGCGGGTGTCGTAAGTTTACATGTGTAAGCGTCTGACTACTTAATTTCTAGTAGAAATCTTGGGGGCAGCACGTAGGCAGAGTTTTGCCAAAGCCGGGTAAATTTGTGTGTTATATTTTCTGCTTTCATTATTCTGCTATTATCTGTGCTGCTATTATTCTGGTATTGTCTGTGTTGAAACTATTTTATATACTTCCGTAATAAATTTTTATAATTAATAGTATCACCCTATTCACGCCCCCCTCCTCTAGGGTGAAATCGATCCCACAGCAGGGACACAGGCTAGCAGAGTTCATGAAAGCTTAAGTATGTGAGTCTTTTTCAAAAGTAATTTCAAGATTCATTTTGTATCAAAGTTATCTTGATAATGATCCCTTTGGTCGCATAAATCTGTTTTCTTCGGTGAAGTTCCAATTTTTGTTACTTTATATTCAAATTACTGCTATTTTATTTTCCCTTAATTTGTGTGTGAAGAAATTGTTGTAGTGTTATCTAAAGTTTACATCTTTCTTCTTTAGGAACAGTCAAAAAGATATGTAGCACTCAAACACTTATGACTTGTAATAAGACTTGATCTTCTCTTTGAAATATCTGTCTATTCAATGGTCCATTAGCACTAACAGAATTTCATGGTAAGAGCAGAGGGATCTTCTACATTCAGACCGTGGTTTAGAAGAATACTGATATCATATGAATACAGTTTAATATTGTCCTAAAATTTAAACAATGTTTTATTAATGTAGGTTGGAATACATTGTTAGAAATTTGATTACAAATGTTAAACCAAATTAGATTCCATATTCAATTCACGTATTATTATAGTAACACAAAATACAAGTGTTGTTTATGGATACGTTTCATTACTGCCTTCTACTAACAAAAATAGATGATTAACATTTTTTTCAATACAATAGTTCTTTCATTGCAAAGTTAATATGCATTTTTCTTTTTAAAATTATCGTTAGAAAACTAAATTTTTATGTGCATGAATATGATATGCAGAATTAAGGTATTATTATAACAATTGTAGTCAACTTATAAAATTTGTTACATGTCAAGAGTGTTGATTACATTCTTCCAAGCTGTAGTAGTTAGCAACATAAAAAAGAACATAAAAATAATGAACGAACATGCCTAATAAGTACAAATACAAGTGAAATTCGTCTTCCCAACCATGTTTGGGCATGTCTTCAGACTTTGAAGTAGATTTCTACTCTGATTAAATTAACATGCTTTAAAACAAACACCGTTGTCCACATTCTTACCATCAATGCCTAGTTCAACCGCAGATGTAGGACTATTAAAATTCTCTACACAAAATGTAAATTATCCTTCTTCAAAACTATAACCATCCGAGCTCAAGGCATGTGCAATTTCATGTCAGTCACATTATTGACCCTATATTTATAAGTCATGTTGTTGCTTCTTCATATAATCTTGCTACAATGCGAATTATATTTCTCATGTTGCTTCTAATGCTCAAGATAATGTAATTCTTTATGATATTGGAACATATGATGATGCTCGTGTGCTTCAAGCATCCTCCTTTGGAAACATCATCTTTTGGACTTCCTTGTACTCCATCTCAGACTAATTCTGCTCCTCCTCAATGACTACTATGCATGTTGTTGCTATTATTCAATCTATTATATTACTATCGGTATATTGTTATGCTTATATAAGTGAGCTAATCGATCTACCTGTAACATATTTTTGTGTGTTCTCAAAGTTCAACTTTGACATTTTAGAGATAAACATTAATTCTATTTTACAATTAATTCATTAACTAACTGATCATTTCTATATTCTATATGTCTTAAAGGACAATGCCACTCCAATATGAAATGCGACATTCATGCAGCTATTTTCAGATGAGAAAACAATAAATAAATGCATTATAAATGCAGACATTACCAAAAATTGAAAGGTGCATGCATCTGTGCAGTTAATGGGTTCGACAAATTCAATGCGGCGGAGCTACAAAAAGTCATAATGGAGTTATAGCGAGGTATAGCGGATGACTTTAAAATAGCGTATAAAACTCGTATTTAATGTTTTTATTAATGTATAAATGGAAATTAAAAAAATTAACATTCAATTTGATTATAATTAATATGTAAATAATTTTAAATAAAAATATGTGTGAATATATTATAAATAAACATAAACTGTCATATAACATAATTGAATATAGCAGAATATTAGAGTGTTTCCATTTTTGAAAACATATTAAAAATTCAGTTGGAAAAATTAATTTAATTATCTTTATAATGTATAAATGTCATTTTTAATTTATTTCTTTTAAAGAAGATATAGCGAAAATAGTAGAATATAGCAGGAATAACGGGATATATCGAAAATAGCGGGGCTTAAAGCGCAAAGGCTATTTTTGAAGCTATATGGAAAAATCGTAGAGGAAGAAATCCGCTAGGTGATATAGCAGGGTTATAGTGGGGTTATAGCGGGGCATTAACTGCACAAGCATGCACTCTAGGTTCATGCCTTCTCCTTATGATAAAACTGCATTGTAAACGTACTTTATTGAAATAAAATACAAAGCTACATGGTGATACACTGCAATGGAGAGAGAATAGGATTTTAAACATAAGAAGAAAGTTAAAAACAAGTATAAAAAACAATTGATCATAGTTTACATAAATTTTTTGTTAGAATGGTAATCCAGAGTTATGTATATGTGAATTAAAGTTGATGTAAATGCTACAGTCTTGCAACTATTGATATTAAAATGTGTCCAACTTCAAATTATATTTCCACCTTTTTCTATGGATCAATCACTCAATTTGCTCCTACTGAGCTAGACTTCTCAATTTCCTCAGCCAAACTCACTCATATACAGACCCTTTGGTGGACAATATCCTACAGTTGTATAAAGTGTCATTGAATATCTAAATTAGTTGGGAATTTGACCAGTATATTAAAATGCATGTATCTAAATTAGTTGACAAGTTTAATATGCAATTACATTTTGCACTCAATGATAATAAGTGGAACTAGATGTTACCTTCTTGAAATTGAATCGCTCAATAATTAGTTAAAAAAATGAAATACAAAAAGTAGTAAATAACCTTTCTAATCGATTAAGGGAGGTAAAAATACGATGGATCTACGTGCGACATTCGTTGTAACATTCCTGAATTTTGAACAAGATTAATTTGACAATTAATTTAATTTTTGGAATCAAATTTTGAATAAATGTGAATTTTTCCAAATTTAATCAGATATTTGTATATAAAATTTATTTTCAATTGAATTGTGAGATTGAAATTCAAGAATAAATATCTTAGGAAATAAATTGGATTTAAAAGCTATATTTTTAAAGATAATAAGAAAATTGTTTTCTAAATTTTAATATATAATATGATGTTAAACAAGGTTAAATAAAAGATTTAAAATGCTTTTGTCTTTTATACTTGACAATAAATATAGTTGATAAATAAATACAAAGCTTTGATAAGAATGTATATTTTGAAGGTATAAAATGTTTAATATCTGAAACTGAATTATATATTTGGCATTTATGATTTAAAAAAAAGTGTACAAGTTTATATGGGTTTAAACCATTTTTAAAGTGTTGTTTTGGAAACTTGAATTGACCCAAAGATTTTAACTTGTATAAATGAAATCGAATTTTTCGAAATGAAAACAGTTTGTTTTCAAATGATCAAAGCTCTCATATTTCCAATTTGTATTAAAGGAATTTCAAGTTTAAATTGAAAATGGTTTTCCAAATTATGGATGAATCTTTGGAAACGAGTTTGAAAGTTATGAGTTAAATCTTGATTTGAAAATTTAATGGATCTTTGTGAAACTGGGTGAACTTTGTGAAATGAATCTTTTTTTTTAAAAGAGTTGAAATGGTAATTTAAACCATTTGAAGGAAAGTTTTGGATATTAAGTTGTGACTTAATTGAGATCCCATATCCATATGTTTTTAAATATTGCGCTCACTATTCGGTTTAGCCGGGAGAGGACCTTGTGTTATATAACCCATTCCGAATAATGATATATCGTTATGGATAGAATTTGAAGACCGGTGGTGAAGACCACATATTTGCGAGAACGATAGGATGACCTATCGATTGTCTCTGCACTGAGTAGCTACGGTATAGAGATTACCTAAGTGATGGGAAGTCCGACTGGGTTTGTGAGTACCCGGATTGCAATGGCTTCTTTGGTAATGCCTTCGGTTCTGTTCGAACCCGGAACAGACTTGTATGGATGCGTGTCTGACATTACACTTTGAGATGTAAAATTGGTTTCTATCAAATACATTTTTGTTTGGTGGCGGAGATTTATTCTCTTAGCTTAACACCCCTCTCTGAGACGTACGAGCTCAGAGGTTATGTAGTTGATGGTTACTAGTGATACATTCCCAATTTGGTAATGTGGCATACGAAGTGCTGGTGATCATTTGTTAATCAAAGCAAGGCTTTGTGAAAAGCGTAGCTTTGTGGACGAGACAACATCAGGACCTCACACCCCGGAAATGGTCGAAACAGGAAAGATGCAGCAAGCTTTCAGGGGTCGTGCCCCTAGGGTATGTCCACTTCTTCCAGATAGAGGTGATATCATGGTATGGAGCCCAGATATTTAACCTATGTGGTTACTGCAAATATATTACTTTGTGGTTGTTGGTATCGAGCGCTTGGATAAATGTTGGTTACGACCGGGGATGGAATATCTTAGGTGATACTCCTGGGAAGGGAGTACACCGGTCTTGTGTTGGCAGAGAACCGAGGGATGGTTCTCGGGGCGTCCCTCCAGAGGCGTACCCATGTGGCAATGGGAAGTTCCTTGGCCTGACCATTTGTTGGAAAACTCAACGAAACAATACACGCCATGTACGGTTTTAGTTATATAACCTGCCACGGAATGTGGCAGGAACCTGCTATTGAACATGGTAGCTATAATTGGCATACGACGAAATGTTGTATGCTGGCTAAGATTAATATTATACTTTCGAAATGTTTCTTGCACTATGCACTAATAATAATATCAAAATGGTTTTCGCGTATCAAGCATTTTTGACTATCATAAGAGGAAATCTCCTCCAATTATGCATTTGCTGGTATGTGTGGCGGGAGGCCTTATGGTAGTTTCATTTTCCAAAAACCATTGCGGATTTCAATTTTAAAATCTTTTATTGCTTGTTTTAAAGATAAACTATTTCTGTTTGCTCATACCAGTCCCATGACTGACCCGGAGTTTATTATTCCTTTCCTAAACTCTGGATGCCCACTATTTTCCACACGGGCAGTCTAGAGTTGGGTTTCCGGATAGTCGAATAGTAGGAGTTGATTCGATAGCCTTCGAAGCCCTTTGGATTTGTGGATCGCATTTGCTACACTTCAGCATTCATGCACTGCACTTGCTTAGCCTTGTGCAACTTGATGGTGGTTCGAGCTATTTATGGAGATTGCTGATATTAGTGTTTCTTCTGGAGTTTCAAGTTCTAGTTGTTTCCGCTGCTAGTTCATTTGGGTTTTCTACTGTAGCATTCCTTTGTATCTCTGATATTGATCATTGTTGTATATTTGGATATCGTATTCATTGGTGTTGTATATGATATTCATTTTTTCTTCTGCTGTGTTGTTATACTTAATGTGTTATAAGCTCCGGCGAACCAGATTCGACGTATGGATCTGCGACATTTGAATACGAGTGTCGTATTCGGTGCCTATTTTCGAAAGTCGAGTCAGGATCGTTATATTCGTGGTCTTGTAGATAGTGTTTAGAGGCGGTATATCCGATGGCGGTGGCAATTTATACGGTGACAGATGGTTGCATGGTGAGGAAACTCGAGTAGGGGAGTTAGGGTTTTGAAACTGATTTTCCTCAATCATAATCAAAGGGCACAACGACGTCGTACAACGAGACATCCGATATGCCAAATCACAATCAAAGGGCACAACGACGTCGTACAACGAGACATCCGATGAACCAAATCACAATCAAAGGGCACAACGACGTCGTACAATGAGACATACGATGAACCAAATCACAATCAAAGGGAACAACGACGTCGTACAGCGTGACATCCGATGAACCAAATCACAATCAAAGGGAACAACGACGTCGTACAGCGTGGCATCCGATGAACCAAATCACAATCAAAGGGAACAACGACGTCGTACAGCGTGCCATCCGATGAACCAAATCACAATCAAAGGGAACAACGACGTCGTACAGTGTGACATCCGATGAACCAAATCACAATCAAAGGGAACAACGACGTCGTACAGGGAGACATCCGATGAACCAAATCAAAAGGACATCGCACAATGTTAGTCTAAAATATAAAATGATCGTCATGATCAAAGAGAAGTGTCAATTACAGTAAGCTAGTAAATATATGAGCTTAGCTTCATGTCCCATAACCACTAGCTTAACTTAAATATTTACGAACAAATTGTAGATCTCCACTAGTAAATTGTCACAAGAGATTCAATCGAACAAGTCCAAGAATTAACCAACGAAGTAAACGCAAGCGTTTCATACCACTCGTTTTACTAAGTCATTTAATTAGATCTCTCATACGAGTGAGGTAAAAGTTTGTATATACTAGTAGATTGGAAAATGGTTTTATAAACGAGTTTGGTATTGAAAATAGAGTTGAAATCGTTTTGAGGAAAGAGTTTTGATATTTACGACTAGTATAGAAAACCTTTATATTTTAAAGTGACAAATCATAGAATTGATTGTAGAAACAATCAATCATCAAAATTCACATTCGAATACGTGAATAAAATCCAAAGAAATCAATATCGAATCCATCAAAATGGATATTCCCAAAAATCACGATGAAAATGTCATCAAAGTCCATAATAAATGATAGCAACAAAAAGGGAATCAACATGAATCGACTAAAGTTGGAAATATACTCAAGAATAGCCAAAATAGGCAAATTAAACAGTTCCAGACGTCTGGCAGGTGTTCCCAGACGTCTGTCCCTAGTATCTGGAAGTATATGTGCTTTCTCCCTTCTATTCTTAATTCCTAGGCCATTTCAGACGTCTGAAATTTTCAACCAGACGTCTGAATTTGATTTCAGACGTCTGGAATTTGTTTCAGACGTTTGGATTTAGGCTCTGCCTTTTCCAGACCCCTTTCCAGTCGTCTGGATTATTCAACCAGATGTCTGGATTTGGTTTCAGACGTCTGAAACTAGTTTCAGACGTCTGAAATTAATTTCAGACGTCTGAAATCTTCTACTAGGCAAAAAAAATAGCCTAGATCAAAAATGGCAAATCCAAACCGAAATGCGATCGAACGAGCGATGGATGCTAAGGATTTATGCCAACCGACAACCCAGCACTATAGGCTCTTCGATGCATCACCAAAAACATGTTCAAACATCAAAGATGAGATTTTTAAAGATTTAACTACAAAACACCAAAAATTGGAATATTCACCAAATCAATAAAACAAATGAACATAAATAAGTGTTAGGAATTCATACCTAACAACAAAGATAGATATAGACATAGATGTGAGATAAAAATCTCACCTTTGAACCCGAAAACAATGAATGAGAAGCTAGAAGACGAAGGAAGATCAACCACACTTCAATCTCAACACAAGAAGCTTGAATCTAAGCTTAAAAGAGAAATATTTCCCAAATTAGGTTTAGGAATTTTCTGAAATCAAAGAGAGAATGAGTTGGAGAAGAAGAAGATGATAATTACCAAAGCATCTCATAGAATTTGGAGCTAGAACTTGGATTTGCAAATGGAAACTAGGGCTTAGGAATTCTAATTCTTTTTCTCCTCTCCCATTTTTGATGAAGCTTGAAGAGTAAGGAATTAGAAATGAAATGAAGATAAGTGGGGGTGGAGCTAGGGCTCAGCTGGGGTTAATGGGCTAAGACAATAAACCAAAGCCCTAAGTGAAAAAGTAGCCAAATTCGACTAACTCCAAACATATCGAAGTTTATACTCAAAAAGGTCGCAAATGTCATTTTGAACTCAATGGGGGTGGTCTCGAGTCCCAATTCGACTGTTTGCAAAAAGTAGCTTTTTGGACCAAAATCCGACGAACGATAAAATATTTAAATAAAATATTTAAATATAAAATCGATAAATATGCGGGTTGTTACAGACTCCCCTCCTTAAAGAAATTGCGTCCTCGCAATACTTAAGAAGAAAATAAAGAGTAACAACCATAAAAGCATATCAACACAAAAGAAAATTGAAATAAGAAGTTCACCATAAAGAGCACGAAAGAGTTAGCACGAACGAGATCGCTCGATGAATTCTCAAGATTCCCAAGAGTAATCCCTAGGATTTGAGAACCATTGAACTCTCACAAGAAGAATATCTTTATTCCTAAGGCGCTCAACCTCCGAAACAATGATGTGAATGGAATGTTGCTCATAAATCAAATCTGGTGAAACTTCAATTTCCACAATATCACCGGGCACAAGAATAAAAAATCGGAATCCCTAAGGCATTTTCGTAGTAGAAAGACGTGAGAAAATGTCATGAATATCAGAAAATTGAGCTGGTGCAACGACGTAGTATAATAACAGTACGCCCGAGAAACTAGAAACTCAAATAATTTGGGACATCAGCGTAGTACAAAAACGGTACGCCCAATGAACCAAAGCCCGGATAATTTCGGAACACCGACGTAGTACAAAAACGGTACGTCCAATGAATCCAAAAAGCCAATACATTGATGTAGTACAAACGGTACATCCAATGAATCCAAAAAGCCAAGACATTGATGTAGTACAAACGGTACATCCAATGAATCGATAAACCGGAACAACGATGTAGTATAATAATGGTACATCCATTGATCCAGATAAGACGGAACATCGTTGTAGTATAATAACAGTACATCCGATGAACCGAACACCATAAAAGAACATCGGACGCTAGTCCATAAAAAATGAGATAAAGCTCAATAAAACGAAGTATATCAAAACGTTCGATGAACTTGATAAAAAGATAATTCCATTCCGACATCATCAAAGAATCGACACCTTGTTGCCTATGACAAAACGTATTGGCAACACGATTTCCCCTTTGGGAATAAAAAGAATATCAAGATCATAAGATGCCAGGAACTTGAGTCAACATGAAATTCCTTATGAGAAAATAAATATTCCAAAGATTTATGATCGAGGTAGAGAACAAATTTCTCATCCAAATATGATGATGCCAAATTCCAAAAGTAAAAACAATAGCCGCGAGCACTAGATCATGAGTGGCATATCTAGTCTCGATAAGCTATAATGATTTAGAAGCACAAGTGATAGCACGTTCCCCTTTGCAAGAGAACGACATCCAAACCAATACGACTAGTATCGGTACAAATAGCAAAGTTCCACTTCAGGAATCACAAGAATAAGAGTATTGAAAGGAAGAGTTCTTTTAAATAATCCTCTTTCCCGAAAAGTTAAAACTTTAAAAATTACATTTTTATTTTTATGTAATAATCTTTCTACAAAAATTTACATTTTTGCAAGTCAATATATCGTATCTGACTGTCTCATCAAAGCGCTTAGGAGATTCTTATCGATAACATTGATCAAGCGCATCGACCAGAATTCTTAAAACACTAAATGGGCAATACAATCACAAAATCATATTCTAGAGGATAAGTAAGTTTCTCAAAAACTTCTAAGAATATTCTTTGTTCGTTTTAAGAAAAAAAATCCAGTTATACTTCTAAATAAATCTTATGAAAAAGATTTTGCAAAATTTTAAATTGCTATTTTCATCCAAAATCAATAAATGCAAAAATGGAATCATCGAGATATTCGATAGAATGCTCGATACCTAAAATAGATGAAATAAGATGGACAAACTGAATGACATATTAATTCATTCATAGGAATCATAACAAGTGCGGAATGCGGTAAGTGGAATGCTAACTTCCGCAACTCGTAGCAAATGAAAACCGGCGATAAGGTCAAACTGAAAAGACCTTAGCACCACACAAAAGATTACTTAGGCGATAATCCTAAGACAAGGTCAAAAATACCGAAAAATTTCTCAAACTACATGAATGAGAGAAATAGCACTTTCCTTATAAGTGGGCTTAAGGAATAAAATGATGCCATCAAGTTGGAATCAAAATCATAAAGGAAAAATAGAAATCTGCTTAACAGATTGAAAATGTCAAAGATGAATAGTCCACACGGGACAAAGGATATGGCCTCATAATAATTAAGCCAATCCTTACAAAAGTAAATTCCGAAGCCTAAGTAAAAATCGGCTCGGACAGAAAAATCACATAAAATAATTTCGATATCAATAAAGACAAATTGAGTGTTGCGGATCTACCATCCGGATTCACAATCCTCAAAGAAGTCATCAAGCCCAAAATATTCAAAGAAAAAGAATCGACAAGTTCTTTTGATATAAAATAGTGAGATGGAACCCATATCAAAAAGAACACGAACAAGATAATCACAAAGCAAATGTCATCAAGGATTGAATGAGAAATACCTTGACCACGAGAAGTGTTACCAGGAGCTTGCACAATATTCAGCTCTCCCTCTCTCCTGCTTTGAAGAATGGGACATGTAGATATAAGATGACCCGAACTTTTGCAATAACGGCAAAAGGGAGGTTTCGGGCACTCCCTAGCATAGTGGTCCATGGAACCACAATTGTAGCATCGTCCACGACTAGAGATAGGAGACTTTGCTACCGAAGTTTGTTGCTTCCCTTTCTTGATGGGATTGGGGCCTTCGAATTTAATAGGCCTCTTCATGTTGTTGTTGAAGTTCTGTTTGGCACGCACAACTTCAATATCGCTTTCTCTATCGGCCTCTTCAAGACGAAGAGCGATATCAATAAGCTGATCAAATGAAACCTCAAGTTTCAAAAGCAATGGCTTCTTAAGATTCTTATTCAAGCCATAGACAAATCTCTGATTTTTCTTCATCGGGGTATTAATATACTCAATCCCATATTTAGAAAGAGATTCGAAAGATGCGACATAGTCTGTCACAGAAGATTCACCTTGAACAAGGTCAATAAAACGCCGGGCCAAAGTTACCTTTTCAGCCTCCGGCACAAATTTCAATTCGAACCTTTCCCGGAATTGCTCCCAAGTGAGATCCGCTTCAATGATTTCAGAAATTAAAAGCTCATACCAATCTAATGCTCTTTCTTGGAGCATGCTAGAAGCCACTTGGACTCGATGTAGATCAATAAGGTTCATGCGAGAAAAGATACGATCGCATGATTTGAGCCAAGCTTGAATTTCTATAACACTCTCGGATCCCCTGAATGGCCTTCCACCCAAATCAGTGTGGTCTCTGCACAAGCGTGCAAAACTGGATTTAGGATGAGTAGGCTCTGGATTGGGTCCGGCTGCTTGAGCATTCTTAACAAGATCTAAAAGCTGCTGGGCAGACATAAATACTCCATCTTGGGGAGTAGCACTAGATTGACCGGCGCTGGGACGACCTGGTCTAACCATTTCTCTTCTTTAAGAAATAAAGAAAGAAGAGGAAAAAGTTATTCTCAAAATAAATATCAAGCAATCTTGATAGATAAAACAAGGAATCATAAATGAAAATAGGATAGGACCGTACGAAGACCCGAATAAAATCCTATAGCACGACTCCTAAGATGGACTTAGGATGATGATCCTTGTTAAATTATTCTACATTGTTCCGAAGTTTGGCTCTGATACCAAGCTGTTGCGCCCCACCTCTATAACCACACTAGCCAAGAACACTACGGAGTAATGCAGTCGACTAGCACGGAGAATAAGGCTGTTGAGGAGCGACCATCTGTATAATTGCTTTGTGCGAGTACCGATATGCCAGATAAAAATATAACTTTTCATCTCAAGAGGAAATCTGACATACCGACACAAACTCAAAGCTACTACACAGTGGCTATAAAGGTCTTCGGAAACAAATATAGAAATAAACATAACACAAATCAGTCACATATAATTCATATCACAAAGGCGGAAATAGATATGAATATACATAACACATAAAAGTGTTCATCAGAGTAGTGGCCTAACAAGATCCACAATATCACAAAAGAATAGATACAAGTGCTAGACAAAAGAATATGTATACATCAAGGAGTCTATATCTCAAATTGTACACAACCAAAAACTACAAGCTAAGTAGTTAACCAAAAGGTCAGATGATGGTCCGATAAGGTGGCATGCAGAAGCACCTGTAAAATCTCAGTCTGACCCGAGTATTATTTAATAAGAAACTAATAAACGGATCAGTCTAGCTATAAATATCAGATGAAATGATATAGAATAAGAGATATGACTAAACGTATAATAATCACAATACCAAGCTGTGATAAATAAATAATTGAAAAACCAATAAGAGATTAATCAATATCGCAAGGATCTTCTCAAAGATAAAAAGGAATGTCATACTCCTAATTTCATTCACCAAGCCACAATAAATGACATACATATCAATGCCAATCGTAAAAGTTGGTGAAACATAAATTCCAGAATTCAACACACGAAATCCAGAAATCAAATAATTCGAAGCATCGACGTCGTACAGCGTGACATTCGATGAACCAAATCACAATCAAAGGGAACAACGACGTCGTACAGCGTGACATCCGATGAACCAAATCACAATCAAAGGGAACAACGACGTCATACCGCGTGACATCCGATGGACCAAATCACAATCAAAGGGAACAACAACGTCGTACAGTGAGACATCCGATGAACCAAATCACAATCAAAGGGAACAACGACGTCGTACAGCGAGACATCCGATGAACCAAATCACAATTAAAGGGAACAACGACGTCGTACAGCGTGACATCCGATGAACCAAATCACAATCAAAGGGAACAACGACTTCGTACAGGGAGACATCCGATGAACCAAATCACAATCAAAGGGAACAACGACGTCGTACAGCGAGACATCCGATGAACCAAATCACAATCAAAGGGAACAACGACGTCATACAGCGTGACATCCGATGAACCAAATCACAATCAAAGGGAACAACGACGTCGTACAGCGTGACATCCGATGAACCAAATCACAATCAAAGGGAACAACGACGTCGTACAGCGTGACATCCGATGAACCAAATTACAATCAAAGGGAACAACGACGTCGTACAGCGAGACATCCGATGAACCAAATCAAAAAGACATCGCACAATGCTAGTCTAAAACATAAAATGATCGTCATGATCAAAGAGAAGTGTCAATTACAGTAAGCTAGTAAATATATGATCTTAGCTTCATGTCCCATAACCACTAGCTCAACTTAAATATTTACGAACAAATTGTAAATCTCCACTAGTAAATTGTCACAAGAGATTCAATCGAACAAGTCCAAGAATTAACTAATGAAGTAAACGCAAGCGTTTCATACCACTCGTTTTACTAAGTCGTTTAATTAAATTTCTCATACGAGTGAGGTAAAAGTTTGTATATACTAGTAGATTGGAAAATGGTTTTATAAACGAGTTTGGTATTGAAAATAGAGTTGAAATCGTTTTGAGGAAAGAGTTTTGATATTTACTACTAGTACAGAAAACCTTTATATTTTAAAGTGACAAATCATAGAATTGATTGTAGAAACAATCAATCATAAAAATTCACATTCGAAGACGTGAATAAAATCCAAAGAAATCGATACCGAATCCATCAAAATGGATATTCCCAAAAATCACGATGAAAATGTCATCAAAGTCCATAATAAATGATAGCAACAAAAAGGGAATCAACATGAATCGATTAAAGTTGGAAATATACTCAAGAATAGCCAAAATAGGCAAATTAAACAGTTCCAGACGTCTGGCAGGTGTTCCCAGACGTCTGGCCCTAGTATCTGGAAGTATATGTGTTTTCTCCCTTCTATTCTTAATTCCTGGGCCATTTCAGACGTCTGAAATTTTCAACCAGACGTCTGAATTTGATTTCAGACGTCTGGAATTTGTTTCAGACGTCTAGATTTAGGCTCTGCCTTTTCCAGACCCCTTTCCAGACGTCTGGATTATTCAACCAGACGTCTGGATTTGGTTTCAGACGTCTGAAATCTTCTGCTAGGAAAAAAAAAGCAGCCTAGACTAAAAATGGCAAATCTAAACTGAAATGCGATCGAACGAGCGATGGATGCTAAGGATTTATGCCAATCGACAACCCAGCACTATAGGCTCTTCGATGCATCACCAAAAACATGTTCAAACATCAAAGATTGGATTTTTAAAGATTTAACTACAAATCACCAAAAATTGGAATATTCACCAAATCAATCCAAACCAAAAGCAAATGAACATAAATAAGTGTTAGGAATTCATACCTAACAACAAAGATAGATATAGACATAGATGTGAGATAAAAATCTCACCTTTGAACCCGAAAACAATGAATGAGAAGCTAGAAGACGAAGGAAGATCAACCACACTTCAATCTCAACACAAGAAGCTTGAATCTAAGCTTAAAAGAGAAATATTTCCCAAATTAGGTTTAGGAATTTTCTGAAATCAAAGAGAGAATGAGTTGGAGAAGAAGAAGATGATACTTACCAAAGCTTCTCATAGAATTTGGAGCTAGAACTTGGATTTGCAAATGGAAACTAGGGCTTAGGAATTCTAATTCTTTTTCTCCTCCTCCATTTTTGATGAAGCTTGAAGAGTAAGGAATTAGAAATGAAATGAAGATAAGTGGGGGTGGAGCTAGGGCTCAGCTGGGGTTAATGGGATGAGACAAAAAACCAAAGCCCTAAGTGAAAAAGTAGCCAAATTCGACTAACTCCAAACATATCGAAGTTTATACTCAAAAAGGTCGCAAACGTCATTTTGAACTCAATGGGGGTGGTCTCGAGTCCGAATTCGACTGTTTGCAAAAAGTAGCTTTTCGGACCAAAATCCGACGAACGATAAAATATTTAAATAAAATATTTAAATATAAAATCGATAAATATGCGGGTTGTTACAAAAATAAATAACTAGAGAGTTAAGAATTTGGAGAAATGACAAGATTTAGGAAAATACGGTTGAAATTTGCTTAGTATAGAAAGAACCGAGGTTGAAGAAAGGGCAAGTTTCAAACGCAACCTTCAAGAGAGAAATGTGTGTACTGTTTGCATATGTTTTAGGCTTTAGAGTTATTGATTTTAGGCAACTAACAGTAAGCAAGCCTCCCTAACGGTCGGTTTGAAAATAGAAGCATATCAAAAGAAGCTTGGGAAAACCTCACTCCTTCAGTAGTGAGTAGATAATTTTTTTAATCATTGTTTAATAACCTATAAACGTTTTTTTCAAAACCGTTTATAGATTATTAGGTTTTTAACCCTGTAACCATTTTGTCCCAAGATATATCCTCCTTTCCTTTGTTTAAACATTTTCATGTCGATTGCTCTGAATCCTACTCCAAACATTTCCAATTCCACTAAATTGAAATTTAAAACATATAGCTTCATTCCCTAATTCAGTATCCTCCACAGTTCATTCGATTTGTCTAATTTAAACTTATAAATTGAAAATCACCAATTCTAGAGTTTTGATAATTGGTTTTGATTTTGAGGATGGAAAAGATAAATGTAGAAGGATCTAGCTCTACAGTCCTTATTCGTAGAAGAAAAATGACGAGAAGAAGTAGAAGGTCTTTTGATGGCGATGACGGTGAATTTGGAATGGGTGTAGCCAATGTGATTTCACCGTCATTCCCATTTTAGGTCGATCACAATGCTTCAAGAAGGAGTTCATCATATTTTCATGAACGGGAAAGAGCTTATAGTATATCATATATTATCGTTTCGTGTTATTAATGCGTGAATTTCTTTTTATATATTATTAGTTTACATTCAAACCATATTATAAATAAAATCGTGATAGAATGAGATACCACAGAGCTTTCACAAAAATGTTAAAATGGTGGAAAAAGCTAAATGTATATCCGTAGATTGGAGATACGATAGTGTAGATATTTGGTAAATTTATGGACATTGACTTAAAAAATCAGATAATAGATGTATATAAGTCGAGCGTTAGTGGCCGACCACACATACATTTTTATTTTCGAATGCTGAGATTGGATTGACATCCATGCCTGTTGGATTAAATACACTTAGTATGCCATATGTTAAGAATTTGTGTCAGTTTGGCAACGTTGGTCAACTTAGATTTTACGACCTACTAAACATGACAAATATACTTTTTGTGTCTAGAATCCTCTGTATTAATCTGCAATCTGAATGATTATTGTATGCTTCATTGAGGGTAACCCAATAATCTTGATCAATTTCTTCTTCCATGTGAAGAGTATCTACCTGAATGAATGCTTTTATCAATAAAAAGTAACCCGTTGGAGTCCATTCTTCAGTTGTCATTTTGAACTTTAATAGCTCAAAGCATAATCTACATGCATATATGTAGTAGAAAAGATATTAAAAAGCAAAGAAGCATCAAGTGAACAAGATGCAAATCACTCGTTGATTCGTACTTCGGGAATGTTGTATGGTGGAGTTGCAAAGCACGCTGATGGAATAAAATCAAACAAGAGATAACTGTTGAGAAACAAGGTATGAAGATGAAGAAGGAAGTTTTGGGATGTAGTAGAATTGCAACGACATTGTTTGTATTGCTAATTTACTACTTTCTTATTTTAATTTACTACTTTCTTATTCCAGTTTCCATGCTTGGCTGTGAGTTTGTATGTTTGTTTTTGGTTTATTAAATGATTAAGTGTCCTATTTATTATTATTTTTTTGAATTCGATTAGCATTAACCTGATTATAAACACATGCATATATATATATATATATATATATATATATATATATATAATTTTATAAATAACAAACAAGTAAACAAATATTATTATCCTGATTTTGATTACCAACTTAAAAGCCATTTAAATATATACAATTTCATATAGACAACTAAACAAAAAATAAACAACTGAACGTCTAAATAAACAACTGAACGTCTAAATAAACATCTAAACATATAAATAAAAAACTAAACAAGTAAATAAACAACTAGACTTATAGTAAACAACTTTACAAATAAATAAACGACCATAAATAGATAAACAACTAAATGGATAAATAAAAAACTAAACTAAAACTCTAAACGATACACTAAACTACAATGTATAAATGTGAACGAAATTTTAAAAACCACATTGCTATAAACGGCAAAAGAACCATGCTTATGCTATAAATGACTTTCTGATTGACGTTTATAGTATAAACGGGAATTAGATTGTCGTTTTTAAATCGCCACATAAAAAAATGGAGGAAACCATGCTTAACTTCCTTCCGCACACTCGAACCGCCACTAGTACAACGTGAGGAAATAAATTGGAGTGGGGATTTCTCCCATTTTTCAATTTATGGAAACTGCTGGAGTTGCTCTAAATAGTCGATAGAAGTAGTAGCTAAATCAGAAGGCTAAGGGCATCTCCAACTAGTTGAGTGGGCTGAAATTTTGGGCTAAATGCCTTAAAACTGCCCAACAAATGAACTTCCATTTTTCTAGACATCTAGATGTTGGATGCTCAATTTTTGGTCGTCCAACTTGAGCGCCCATTTAATAAAATATCAACTCGATATTTGAAACTATATTCTTTTCTTAGATCATATTTGAAATCACATATCGTATTGGATTTGACAAGTCCGCTGAAGCAAGTATCAAAAGTACAATGGAAAAAGTAATGCGACGGAACATAAACTTATTGACAACTGCCCGTTAATTGGTGCATAAACCGTACGCCGAGACAAAGCTGAAACTGCTGCACCTGACAAGAATCTGTATAAGATTAAACCTTTCTCTTTTAAAGCGAGCATCATGCATACATTGAGACAAAGTTGATTTGATAGAATAGAATGTACTGTTCCGGGATTAGACAACCTTCCCCTTCTTGCATCATACTAGATAAAACATTGATTAGTATGGAAGAAGGCCACATCCACTGTAACAACCCGCATATTTATCGAGTTTACATTTAAATATTTTTATTTAAATATTAAATCGTTAATCGGATTTTGGTCCGAAAAAAACTACCTTTTGCAAACGGTCAAATTAGGACTCGAGACCACTTCCATTGGGTTCGAAATGTCGTTTACAACTTTTTAAGTATAAACATCGATAGGTTTGGAGTTAGTGAAATTTCACTAACTTTTCCCGCTTTGGACTTTGGGTTAGTTTAGCCTATTAAGCCCAAGTTCCAACCCTCTTCTCCTCACTCTTCATAAATTTCCTAACTAACTCAAGCTTTAGCATTAATGGTGAAGAGAATGGGAAATTAAAACTCCAAGCTCAAATTCAATTGCAACTCCATCATTCAACTCCAAATTCAAGTAGAAGATATTGGATTCAAGCTTTGGATTGCTTCTCCTTGCTTTCAAGCTTCATCTTCATAAATTTTAGTGCAAAGGTGAGATTTTTATCTCACAATTCTAGTCTATAACTATATTGGACTGTTGGGAATGATTCCCTATCACTTTGGCATGCATATTTGCTTTTGGTTTGGATTGGATTGGCGAAAAACTCCGATTTTTGGTGTTTGGGAGAAATTTCTGCATTTAGGTCGTTCTGGCCGTTTTTTGCTCGCTCGGAGTTAGGTCGTGTGGACCTTAGGTCGTAGGTCGCGTACGAGTTAACCCCTAGGTCGTTCTGGCCATTTTCGTGTTTTCGGAGTTAGGTCGCTCAGGACCTCAGGTCGTAGGTCGTATGGCCGTTAGGTCGCTCTGCTTTGGCTCTGGCCATTTTTGCTCACTCGCAGTTAGGTCGCTCACGACCTAGGACTTAGGTCGCTCGCGAGTTAGTACCATAGGTCGCTGGGCCATCTAAATGCTTGTTCGGTGTTAGGCCATAGGTCGTATGGACCTTAGGTCGTAGGTCGCTCGGTCTCTCTCACTTCGCTAGGTCGCTAGCTCGTAGCTCGCAGCTCGCGTTTGAGCTTAGGTCGTAGGTCGTGGGTAGGTGGGTCGTAGGTCGCTCGCCTATATCCTCTGGCCATTTCATCCCTTGGTCGCTTGACCTCTAGGTCGCGGGTACCATTAGGTCGCTCGGCCTTGTTTAGTGCTAGGTCGCTGGACCATTTAGGTCGTTCAACCCTTAGGTCGCGGGTTTTTAGGTCGTTAGGTCGTTAGGCCGTTAACCCACTAGGTCGCATGACCTATAACCTGTTAGGTCGCTCGACCGTTTACTCCATTAGGTCGCCCAACCCTACTACAAGTATTAGGTCGTATGACCTTGTTCCACTAAGTCGCTCGACCCTTAGGTCGTAACACATTAGGTCGCACGCCTTTCACACCATTAAGTCGTGAGTTTAATTAGGTCGCTCGGCCTTAAAACGTTAGGTCGCTTGACCTGTGCTATTGTTAGGTCGCTTGGCCGTTTCAGTTAGGTCGCATGACCATAGAGTTGCTCCAGTTAGGTCGCTTGACTCCTTAGACCCCTAGGTCGCAACCATTAGGTCGCTCGACCCTATTCCCCTTAGGTCGTTAGACCTCATTTTGTCTTCACTAGGTCGTACCGTTTTGGTCGGGGCGCTGCCCCGCACCCCGCCGGGGGCGCTGCCCCCTGGACCCCCGCGACCTGACCGGGCAGGTCGAACCTCGTAAGCGGTGGCGTTGCCCCCGCACCCCCACCTTGGGGGGTTGCCACCCCCCCTGGACCCCCCCTCCGTAGGGGATCTTATCTGAAAAATATTGAGCTGATTTCCTTGGATTTTATTCGCATCTCCGTATGCGATCTTTGTGACTGATTGTTTCTACACTTGCTTATGTGTTTTGTCACTTTATAATATAAAGGTTTCAATACTAGTAGTAAATATCAAAACTCTTTTAACAAACAATTTCAACTCTATTTTTAATAACAAAGCTCTTTTCTTAAACCGTTTTCCAATCTATTAGTATATACAAGCCTTTACCTCACTCGGATGAGAAACCTAATTAAACGACTTAGTAAAACAAGTGGTATGAAACGCTTGCGTTCACTTCGTCGGTTAATTCTTGGACTTGTTCGATTGAACCTCTTGTGACAATTTTATTAGTGAAGATTTACAGTTTGTTCGTAAATATTTAAGTTAAGCAAGTGGTTATGGGACATGAAGCTAAACTTCTATATTTACTAGCTTAGTGTAATTGACACTTCTCGTTGATCTTGATGATCGCTTTATGAATTAGACTAGCAATTGCGCGATGTCTCTTTCATTGCAAGGTTAGACTAGACACCACTTGTGTGATTCCATTCACATATACCTTTCTGCTTTTTGGTTAGTCTTGACCTCATTCTGTGTGATTCCACTCACACATGTGGGGTAGCTCCCCATGGTCTTCGGACCGTCATGTGATAGGCCTCTTTCCCTTTTTATGATTTCTGGATTTCTCGTGTTGATTTCTGGAATTTATGTCATTGACTTGTTATGAGTACAAGTTTAGGGTATGATGCCCCCTTCGAATCTTTGAGAAGATTCTTGTGATATTGATTATCTCTTATTGATTGATCTTCTGTTGATCATTATTTACATACTTATAGTGGTATGTCATTATGGATGTTTATGTTTATGCCATATCTTTTATGTTATATCATGTCATCTGATATTTATAGCTAGACTGATCCGTTTATTATTTTCTTAAATAATACTCGGATCAGACCGAGATGTTACAGGTGCTTCTGCTTGACTTCTTCCCAGGGATTCATCACTCTGACTTTTGGCTAACTGTTTAGATTAGCAGTTTTTGTTGTATACACTTGAGATATAGACTCATAGTTGTATTCTTTTGTATAGCACGTGTTGCTATTCTTTTGTATTATCGTGGATCTTATTGACCACTACTCTGATGTACACTTTCATGTGTTAGTTATATATTCATATCTTCTTCCGCCTTTGTGATATGGATATCTGTGACTGATTTGTGATATGATTATTTCTATGTTTGTTTCCGAAGATTATTTATAGCCACCGTGTGATAAGAAATTACATGGATGGTCGCTCCTCAACAGCCTTATTCTCCGTGCTAGTTGACAGCACTTCTCCGGAGTGTTCTTGGCTAGCGTGGGTATAGAGGTGGGGCGTCACAGCTTGGTATCAGAGCCAAACTTCGGAACAATGTAGAATAACTTAACAAGGATCATCGTCCTAGGTCTATCTTAGGAGTCATACCATAGGATTAATTTGAGTCTTCGTACCGACTCATCCTATTTCCTTTATGATTCCTTGTTTTATCTATCAAGATTGCTTGATGTTCATTGGTAAATAACCTTCTTCCTTCTCTTCTTTCTTTCTTTAAGGAAGAGAATGTCTAGACCAGGCCGTCCCAGAACTGGATCATCTGGTGCTGCTCCTCCGGATGGAGTTTTTATGACTGCTCAACAGCTTCTTGATTTAGTAACTAATGCTCAAGCAGCTGGAGCTAACCCGGAACCTACTCACCCAAAGTCGGGATTTGCATGCTTGTGCAGCGATTACACCAACTTGGGTGGGAAGCCCTTCAAAGGTTCGGAAAATATCATCGAGGTCCAGGCTTGGTTAAAATCATGCGATCGAATCTTTTCTCGCATGAATCTTATCGATCTCCACCGCGTTCAGGTGGCTTCCAGCATGCTCCAAGAGAGAGCATTGGACTGGTACGAACTCCTTATTTCAGAAATTAATGAAGCGGATCTCACCTGGGAGCAATTTCAGGGACGCTTCGAGTTAAAGTTTGTACCAGAAGCTGGGAAAGTAAGCTTGGCTCGACGTTTTATAGACCTTGTTCAAGGTCAATCCTCTGTGACTGATTACGTCGCAGCCTTCGAGTCGCTTTCCAAATATGGGGTTGAATACATCAACACCCCATTGAAGAAGAACCAGAGGTTCGTTTATGGCTTAAATAAGAGTCTTAAGAAGCCACTGCTCCTGAAACTAGAAGACGCATTTGATCAACTCGTCGATATCGCTCTTCGTCTTGAAGAGGCTGATAGAGAGAGTGATGTTGAAGTGGAAGGCGCTAAACCAAACTTCAACAATAAGAAGAGGTCAAACAAATTCAAGGGTCCTTATCCCAACAAAAAGGGTAAGCAGGCAACCCCTGTGGCAAAGTATCCTTCTCCTAGTGGTGCGAGTTGCTTCAACTGTGGGTCTGGGGATCATTATGCGAATAAGTGCTCTAAGCCCAAATCTTGTCGCTATTGTAAGAGCCCAGATCACTTTATACATCAATGCCTCAAACGTAAAAGCAGGAATGAGGGAAAGTTAAATGTGGCTCAAGCCCCTGGCAACACATCTCGTGGCCAAGGTATTTCTCATTCCATTCTTGATGGTATTATTTTATTTCATGATCAACCTATTAGAGTTCTCTTTGATACGGGTGCATCCCATTCCTTTATATCAAAGGAACTGGTAGACACTTTTTCCTTAAGTGTTACTGCATTGATGACTTCTTTAAAAATTGCGAATCCTGTTGGTGGATCCGCAACTCTTAGTTTGCTTTGTAAAGATGTGGAGATTATTTTATGTGATTTTTCTTTCCTAGCCGATTTGCATGTCATGCGTTACTTAGGCTTTGGAATAATTTTGGGAATGGATTGGCTTAACCGTTATCAAGCCCATATCCTATGTCCTGAGCGGACTATTCATCTCCGACATCCACAATCTGTTAAACATATTTCTGTTAATCTTAAAGATTCAGAATCATGTTTGGTGGCATCTTTATATTCTTTAAATCCTCGTGATAACGATGATGATGATGAAGATGATATTATTTCCTGTATTCATGTTGTTCGTGAATTTTACGACATATTCGAGCCCGTTTTAGGTTTACCACCTAAACGAGCAATTGAGTTCAGAATTAATCTTGTTTCTGGAGCTCAACCTATTACTCGTCCTCCTTATCGCATGTCCAATAAGGAAAATGAGGAGATGCGTAAACAATTATCTGAGTTGGAGACGAGGCAATTTATTCGCTCTAGTTCCTCGCCTTGGGGAGCTTCGGCTATTTTCGTAAAGAAATCCGATGGTACTCTGAGGCTCTGCGTTGATTATCGCAAGCTTAACGATCTTACTATTAAAAATAAATATCCTTTACCTCGGATTGATGATCTATTCGATCAGCTTAGTGGTGCTAAGGTCTTTTCACAATTGGACTTGGCTACCGGTTTCCATCAGCTTCGTATCGCTGAGGATAGCATTCCGTTGACATCATTCCGTACTCGATATGGATCTTATGAATGGCTTGTTATGCCATTTGGGTTAACGAATGCTCCAGCTTATTTCGTTGACCTCATGAATCGAGTTTTCAAAGATTTCCTCGATCGGTTTGTTCTCATATTCATTGATGATATTCTTGTGTATTCAAAAACCGAGGAGGAACATGAGAAACATCTTCGGATTGTATTGGAAACACTTAGGAGTAATCAATTAAAGGCGAAATTTTCTAAATGCCACTTTTGGCAATCTCGTGTGAAGTTTCTCGGTCATATTATTTCCGAATCCGGGATATCTGTGGATCCTTCAAAGATTGAAGCGATTCAAGATTGGAAGAGACCGGAGAGTGTGACAGAGATTCGTAGTTTTCTCGGATTGGCGGGCTATTACCGTCGTTTTATTAAAGACTTTTCTAAGATTGCCGTGCCTCTTACTGGCTTGACTAAGAAGGGAGTTAAATACATTTGGTCGGACAAATGTGAAGCCTCTTTTCAGAAATTGAAAGAACTCCTTTCCGATGCTCCTATTCTTGTTATTCCCGAGGGGAATCAAGATTTTGTTGTTTATACCGATGCTAGTCACGTTGGTTTGGGTGCCGTTCTTATGCAAAAAGAACGTGTTGTTGCTTATGCTTCTAGGCAATTGAAGCCGGCCGAGACTAGATATGCCACACATGATCTAGAGCTCGCGGCTATTGTTTTCGCCCTTCGAATGTGGCGTCATTATCTATTGGGAGAGAAATTTATTCTTTACACGGATCATAAGTCTTTGAAATATTTATTTTCTCAAAAAGAACTTAATTTACGTCAACAGCGTTGGCTCGAGTTCCTTGCACCTTATGATCTTGATATTCTTTATACCCCCGGTAAGGGTAATCATGTCGCCGATGCTCTTAGCCGTAAGCAACAAGCAGTTGTTTCTATGATGATATCCGAATGGAACGATCTCGAGATCTTATCCACTTGTGAGATTCGAGAGCGCGTATCCGATTTATGCTCATCGCTTGTTTTATGTAGCCTTGAGGCTCATCCTTCTCTTTTAGACCGCATTCTTGAAGCTCAAGGGCTAGATTCTGAATTGGCTCTTCTTGGCAAAAATGTTAAGGATAAAATTGATATTGAAGGTTTGAAAGACTATGATATTGATTCTCGTGGCGGCATTCGAAAATTTGGTAGACTTATCGTACCAAATATTGGAGATCTTCGTAAAGATATTTTAGAAGATTCCCATTGTTCTAAATTCACCATTCATCCCGGTAGTAGTAAAATGTACGCTGATATGAAGCGACTTTATTATTGGGAGGGAATGAAATCTGATATTGCTAACTTTGTTAAGTGTTGCATGACTTGCCAACTTGTCAAGGCCGAACATCAAAGGCCTGGTGGGTTATTGCAACCTTTAGAAATTCCAATTTGGAAGTGGGATCAAATTTCCATGGACTTTATAGATGGCCTTCCCCGTTCTCGTTCGGGTCATGATAGCTTATGGGTGATTGTTGATAGACTTACTAAATCCGCCCATTTTATTCCGGTTCGGTCTAACCGAACCGTTCCTCTTTTGGCCAAACTATTTGTCAAGGAAATTGTAAAATTGCATGGAGTTCCTACTTCTATTGTTAGCGATCGTGATCCATTGTTTACTAGTGGATTTTGGAAGAGTCTTCAAAAAGCTTTAGGAACGAAGCTTAATTTTAGCACCGCTTATCACCCCCAGTCCGATGGACAAACCGAGCGTGTGAATCAAACTCTTGAAGATCTTCTTCGTGCTTGTGTGCTTGATTTTGGTGGAAGTTGGGAAGATCATATTTCACTTGTTGAATTTTCCTATAATAATAGCTTCCAATCTAGTATTGGTATGGCACCTTTCGAGGCACTCTACGGAAGGCCATGCCGATCTCCTTCTTGTTGGCTTGAGGCCGGTGAGAAGCTGGTTTTAGGTCCAGACTTTATTCGTGATTCCACGGAAAAGATTGAACTTATTCGACATAGGATGAAAGAAGCCCAGAGTAGACAAAAATCCTATGCCGATAATCGAAGAAGGAAATTAGAATTTTCTGTTGGGGATCCTGTTTTTATTCGTGTTTCACCTATGAAGGGTGTTGTACGTTTCAGTCGATCGGGGAAGTTAGCGCCTCGATATATTGGGCCATTTCCTATCACTGAACGTATTGGTTCCATGGCTTATCGCCTTGCATTGCCGGCTCAGTTTTCTGCTATACATGATGTATTTCACGTTTCTCAATTACGGAAATGCCTTCGGGATTCCGATTCTATTCTTGAGCCTGCTGTTGTGGAAGAAATTGAAGTTTCGCCGAATTTAACTTATGAGCAGCATCCTATTCGAATTATAGCTTCTGAGGTTAAACGACTTCGAAATAAAGATGTTCCACTTGTAAAGGTTCAATGGTCCTCAAATCCTAAGGATTGTTCTTGGGAATCCAGAGAATTCATCGAGCGTACACATCCGGACTTGCTTACTCCTGCCCTTTGAGGTGAACTTCTTATTTCAAATTTCTCTTGTGTTAATATGCTTTTATGGTTGTTACTTTTTATTTCCACCTTATATATATATTGCGAGGACGCAATTTCTTTAAGGAGGGGAGTCTGTAACAACCCGCATATTTATCGAGTTTACATTTAAATATTTTTATTTAAATATTAAATCGTTAATCGGATTTTGGTCCGAAAAAAACTACTTTTTGCAAACGGTCAAATTAGGACTCGAGACCACTTCCATTGGGTTCGAAATGTCGTTTACAACTTTTTAAGTATAAACATCGATAGGTTTGGAGTTAGTGAAATTTCACTAACTTTTCCCGCTTTGGACTTTGGGTTAGTTTAGCCTATTAAGCCCAAGTTCCAACCCTCTTCTCCTCACTCTTCATAAATTTCCTAACTAACTCAAGCTTTAGCATTAATGGTGAAGAGAATGGGAAATTAAAACTCCAAGCTCAAATTCAATTGCAACTCCATCATTCAACTCCAAATTCAAGTAGAAGATATTGGATTCAAGCTTTGGATTGCTTCTCCTTGCTTTCAAGCTTCATCTTCATAAATTTTAGTGCAAAGGTGAGATTTTTATCTCACAATTCTAGTCTATAACTATATTGGACTGTTGGGAATGATTCCCTATCACTTTAGCATGCATATTTGCTTTTGGTTTGGATTGGATTGGCGAAAAGCTCCGATTTTTGGTGTTTGGGAGAAATTTCTGCATTTAGGTCGTTCTGGCCGTTTTTTGCTCGCTCGGAGTTAGGTCGTGTGGACCTTAGGTCGTAGGTCGCGTACGAGTTAACCCCTAGGTCGTTCTGGCCATTTTCGTGTTTTCGGAGTTAGGTCGCTCAGGACCTTAGGTCGTAGGTCGTATGGCCGTTAGGTCGCTCTGCTTTGGCTCTGGCCATTTTTGCTCACTCGCAGTTAGGTCGCTCACGACCTAGGACTTAGGTTGCTCGCGAGTTAGTACCATAGGTCGCTGGGCCATCTAAATGCTTGTTCGGTGTTAGGCCATAGGTCGTATGGACCTTAGGTCGTAGGTCGCTCGGTCTCTCTCACTTCGCTAGGTCGCTAGCTCGTAGCTCGCAGCTCGCGTTTGAGCTTAGGTCGTAGGTCGTGGGTAGGTGGGTCGTAGGTCGCTCGCCTATATCCTCTGGCCATTTCATCCCTTGGTCGCTTGACCTCTAGGTCGCGGGTACCATTAGGTCGCTCGGCCTTGTTTAGTGCTAGGTCGCTGGACCATTTAGGTCGTTCGACCCTTAGGTCGCGGGTTTTTAGGTCATTAGGTCGTTAGGCCGTTAACCCACTAGGTCGCATGACCTATAACCTGTTAGGTCGCTCGACCGTTTACTCCATTAGGTCGCCCAACCCTACTACAAGTATTAGGTCGTATGACCTTGTTCCACTAAGTCGCTCGACCCTTAGGTCGTAACACATTAGGTCGCACGCCTTTCACACCATTAAGTCGTGAGTTTAATTAGGTCGCTCGGCCTTAAAACGTTAGGTCGCTTGACCTGTGCTATTGTTAGGTCGCTTGGCCGTTTCAGTTAGGTCGCATGACCATAGAGTTGCTCCAGTTAGGTCGCTTGACTCCTTAGACCCCTAGGTCGCAACCATTAGGTCGCTCGACCCTATTCCCCTTAGGTCGTTAGACCTCATTTTGTCTTCACTAGGTCGTACCGTTTTGGTCGGGGCGCTGCCCCGCACCCCGCCGGGGGCGCTGCCCCGCACCCCGCCGGGGGCGCTGCCCCCTGGACCCCCGCGACCTGACCGGGTAGGTCGAACCTTGTAAGCGGTGGCGTTGCCCCCGCACCCCCACCTTGGGGGGTTGCCACCCCCCCTGGACCCCCCCTCCGTAGGGGATCTTATCTGAAAAATATTGAGCTGATTTCCTTGGATTTTATTCGCATCTCCGTATGCGATCTTTGTGACTGATTGTTTCTACACTTGCTTATGTGTTTTGTCACTTTATAATATAAAGGTTTCAATACTAGTAGTAAATATCAAAACTCTTTTAACAAACAATTTCAACTCTATTTTTAATAACAAAGCTCTTTTCTTAAACCGTTTTCCAATCTATTAGTATATACAAGCCTTTACCTCACTCGGATGAGAAACCTAATTAAACGACTTAGTAAAACAAGTGGTATGAAACGCTTGCGTTCACTTCGTCGGTTAATTCTTGGACTTGTTCGATTGAACCTCTTGTGACAATTTTATTAGTGAAGATTTACAGTTTGTTCGTAAATATTTAAGTTAAGCAAGTGGTTATGGGACATGAAGCTAAACTTCTATATTTACTAGCTTAGTGTAATTGACACTTCTCGTTGATCTTGATGATCGCTTTATGAATTAGACTAGCAATTGCGCGATGTCTCTTTCATTGCAAGGTTAGACTAGACACCACTTGTGTGATTCCATTCACACATACCTTTCTGCTTTTTGGTTAGTCTTGACCTCATTCTGTGTGATTCCACTCGCACATGTGGGGTAGCTCCCCATGGTCTTCGGACCGTCATGTGATAGGCCTCTTTCCCTTTTTATGATTTCTGGATTTCTCGTGTTGATTTCTGGAATTTATGTCATTGACTTGTTATGAGTACAAGTTTAGGGTATGATGCCCCCTTCGAATCTTTGAAAAGATTCTTGTGATATTGATTATCTCTTATTGATTGATCTTCTGTTGATCATTATTTACATACTTATAGTGGTATGTCGTTATGGATGTTTATGTTTATGCCATATCTTTTATGTTATATCATGTCATCTGATATTTATAGCTAGACTGATCCGTTTATTATTTTCTTAAATAATACTCGGATCAGACCGAGATGTTACAGGTGCTTCTGCTTGACTTCTTCCCAGGGATTCATCACTCTGACTTTTGGCTAACTGTTTAGATTAGCAGTTTTTGTTGTATACACTTGAGATATAGACTCATAGTTGTATTCTTTTGTATAGCACGTGTTGCTATTCTTTTGTATTATCGTGGATCTTATTGACCACTACTCTGATGTACACTTTCATGTGTTAGTTATATATTCATATCTTCTTCCGCCTTTGTGATATGGATATCTGTGACTGATTTTTGATATGATTATTTCTATGTTTGTTTCCGAAGATTATTTATAGCCACCGTGTGATAAGAAATTACATGGATGGTCGCTCCTCAACAGCCTTATTCTCCGTGCTAGTTGACAGCACTTCTCCGGAGTGTTCTTGGCTAGCGTGGGTATAGAGGTGGGGCGTCACATCCACCATCTTTTTCACATAAAAAATTATTCTCATTGTAAAATGCATAACAAACTTACTACTTAAATAATGTCTTCCTTTATCGACCTTTATGTAGATTTAGATAGTTCTTCCAAAGATAAACAAATAGAATAAGAACAATACAAAGAGAGTCAAATGCTCCTGAAGATTTATCGGGAAAGGCAAGCATCATCATCAAGGAGGTACGGTGGTTTAGTTAAAGATCATCAATTTATCAATTGAGATCATTGGGAATTTCATAAAGTATTAATACAGGACAGCTTTGCACCACATCCAACTTACGGTATATACATGTTTTGGTGGGAACACAGATTGAAACATGGTTTGTTTCTACGGATTTTAGTCAAGATAAAAGCCAATAACTCCTACTTCCAATGTAAGCAAAATCTGTCTAAAATAATAGGTTTAAGTGGATAACCGAAAATGACCGTTGTTTTACGCATGTTGCTTACAGTACCCCTGCCGATGCGTTGGACGATCCACATAGGATTGTGGAGAATATGCTTTGAAAATGCTTGAAAAAGTCTTCCTGTATAGTTTACATATAAGCACGGAGTACATACAGGCTCCAAACGAAGCTGGTGTTGTAAGAATTAGGAAATGCACGAGAGATGAGATTTGCCTGAAATGTTATGCACCCTGGTTGTATGCATTATGAGTGAAAGAACTTTCCTAAAACATATTAAAAAGCATATAACGGTATGGGAAAAGCCAACAATCATCCTTGAAGCCGTTGCTTCGTATGATCAGTGGATCTAGCATGCTTTCTTCAGAATGTCTAATTCTGATAATGATATAAATGTAATGGAGAGGTCAAATTTGTTTAATGAACTTGCACTAAGGAGGTCAATTTTAGTATCATTTAATCTAGATCAGAATACATACGAACATAACTACTATTTTGAGGATGAGATCTATCTGAAATAGAGCATAATTATGAAGACATTTTCATGTCCCACAACACCGAAGCAAATCAATTTTTCTACAATGTAGGAAAGTAAATGGGAAAATGTGGAAGGAGCATTTGGAGTCCTTCAATCGAGGTTTACAATGTTTTATAATCCGTGTAGATTTTGGCAACAACCAAAAATGATAAGAATCATATTTACTTGCATAATTCTACATAACATGATTGTCGAAGACGAAAGGCATATGAAACACATACATTATGAATATGAAAGTGCCAACAAATACCAAAAAATTTGGTTCTGAAACATTCGTTATAGAAGTTCACGTGAACCAGCAATTGTCATACTGAAACACAATGCTTTACAATAGGCTGAAATATAATCGAATGGAACGTATTTGGAATACTGATGGAAATCGGTAGTCTTTATCATTTGTTGTAATTTATTTTATGCTTTTTTCTTTATCATTTATTGTACTTGTTAAATGTTTTTTTATCGTTTGTTGTGCTATGTTTTTATGAAATGAAATGCATTATGTATATTCAAACAACACACATTCTAAAGCATAAAAGTTATAGCATTCGTTCAAACTACCAAGACGGAAACTAATATTTGTTCATAATTTGGTTTTTAATAGTCTGCCAATAGTTTTGCTCGGCCTTCGGAAGGCCTGTCAAATCATTTTCCAGTGCCTCCTTTTCATACTGTTGATGGTGTAGGGTCAATTAAGATTCATTAATATTGGTAAACCTTTTCAAGACCTTCAACTTCTTAACAAAATTTCCATCCTTTTTCATTCAAGTTCACATGCCTTTCTTACAAAGCAAGCCGTTGGGCTTTTAAATTTGATGTAACATTACCCTTCTTCTTCATAGCTTTACGGTCTGGCGGTCATATGGCATCTTCCTCTTCTGGAATGCATAAATCCATGTCTATGTCAACATCTGTTCGGCTAAAGCACTTAGCAGTTTAGTAGTGTTAGAGGTGAAAAAAGTTATAAAAATGATTGAGTGGTGATATATCATAAGATAGTGAAGGTGTAAATTATTTGTTGGAGATAAAATCAAATCTCAAATGTTGATTTATTCTCATTCTCACATCATTTATGTAAAAAGACATTGGTTGCTTATATATAACAATAATAAAGAATATCATTATCTATGTAGTTTAAACTTGGCGAATAAAATAGAGTTCTAATCTATATTGAGCACTTAGGACTTCAATTTAAGCCTATACCCTAAATGTGTTGATTGGGTTTATAACAGAACTGGTGAAATTAACCTTTTTGTATTAAAATTTCTAAAGTGGGTGCTAAAAATTTCTGATTTAGTGGACATATCGAAAAATAGCGATCCTTGAAGAGGATCAACTATTTAATAGCGCTTAACTAAAAAGGCACTGCAGTCGAAGTATGCTATGTGCTTTAAGGTGGCATTAATGAGGCTTTAACGAAGTTTTAACTACATAGGTCAACATCATAAGTGGCATCCCAACTAAAAGGATCTCCTGGACTAGATTGGAATATGGATCTTCGATCGTTCTTTCCTTTCTTTTTGATTGGGTGTCCCATAAGTTCTTTTCATTACTTGAAGTCCATTTGTATTGACTTGTAAGAAGTTCATAGCAATTCATAGATTCATAATAGTATGCTTTTTTTTACAATCATTCCCTTCCGAAACAACTTTAAGAACTATCCACTCACCAAACTTTTAAATAATCAATACGGAAAAGAATAAAACACTTAAAATTTTTGAATGGTTAACTAAAAATAATTAAATTTAAACATGCCAAATGGAGTTCTCCACCCATTGCACTAAGGTTTTCTTTGTGAATTTTTTACATTTATGACTCAAAGAACTGAGTTTTCAATTAACCTTTCCAAAATGCCATTGGATCGCCTTACCAGAACAAGTTTTGTCTTTATGTTTGTGTTATAGCCAACCATTACCTTTTTCCAAATTATTTATCCACTCTAATCGTATGCCCTAGCCAAGTCATTAGAGAAGTGACAATATGTATAACATAGATCATAATCTTTTTTAGATGTAAGTGGAGACGAGCTATGGTTGGTAGAAGAAAATACGCTTTAGATCGGTTCTTCTTCGGAAGTAAAATCAGACAATGGCATTTGAACACAAACCAAAAGGATAAGTCATTGTAAGTTTAAAATTTTGATGTGGAGAAAGGATTATATAAATAATTTCAATTTGAATGAAAAAGAATTTAATATCAATCGTTCAAATAGGGAACTAAAACAGTAATGGAAAATGCATCAAATACCTAAATAGTGTTATTGACGACGCGTCGAAACCTTTTATGTGGCTTCGGTGTGGCATTGGCAAGATGTCACTCTGAACTATATCTCCCTCGGTGTCACCTCTTCCTTCACTATCGAAAACAAAATTAAAATAACAAAAACTTCTAAGTGATTACCTCCCTCAGCCTCAACCAGCGTCACCCATCGCTATCGTTGAATCTGCAACATTGATGCCACCACCTTATCGTCTCCTCTTTCATTCAAATCTCCCCCAACTGCCTTGAACTCACCGCTACAACACGATTACCTCCCCAGCCTCACCATGTTGCCATGCTCCATCGCGTTCAAGCACCCCCTCTCCACTATTCTGCCCAAGCACTAAGCTGCATGCTGGGGCCAAGCATTAACTCAACCAAGCCATAAGCACCGTCCTCTGCCTTACACCAAGCCCAACCCTCCATCCATATAAGTTAATGCTTTGATCCATTCTTTATTCAGTGATATGATTTGATTAGGTTTGTTTATGATATCGATTCGTTAGCATATGATTGTCAGTATAGATTCATTGGTATGACCATTCATATATGTTTGATCTTTGTATTATTTTGAAATTGCTTGCTCTTGATATTATATTATTAATGGAACCCCTTAGATGTTTGATTTAACCTCATTTGACAAGTACTGTATATGATCATTATATATATATATATATATTCATTTCTATAATAAAAAAAAGTAATATTCATCTGATTTGTTATTTGCCGGACTTTTTCCAATATCGAACAAGTAATAAACACAATGATACTTATATTTCATAAATCAATATTTCAAATCGAACGGTTAATGAAATTTCGACAGCATTTCCTTCTTATTCCCCATGTATGCTCCTTTGCGTATGATACATGGAATAAGAGAAAGTACTGCCGAAATTGTGTTAATTGCTCTATTTGAAATGGTTTAAGAAAAGTAAATATCATTATGTGTGTAATAGAACGTTGAATGACCAACCATTAAAAAAAGTGTACAAATCTCTAAGTTATATAGATTTGAAATTGTTTGTGAATTCCATTTTTTAACTATTTTATAATAAAATTAGTAATAAAATTAATAATGTCATAAGTAATAGGAAAATTAATAATGTCATTTGAATTAACAATAAAATCAATATTGCTATTAAAATTCATAATAAAATTAATAACAAAATTAATAATGTTATTTAAAGTACTTGTTAACAAGATTTCTTGTCAACACCCCAAAATCATGCTAAGAAAAGCGAATTATCCTTTACCCAAGTAATGCAGGAAAGAAGATGTGAATTCTCTTAGAATTTCCATTCGATTAGAACTTAACAGGTAGGAATTATCCAAACAGACCTTTCGACTACGTTGAAAGGGTCAGATTCCGTGTTTAGTGACCTATGGACTCAGTTGGGATAGATTGATCCTTTTTTTGAAGACCTTCCTCTCGAATTGATAGAAGTACCCTAGAAAGTTTTTCCTTGAATGGTTTCGATTCTATCGGAAGCCTTATGGGTTGTGTAACTAAAACTTTACCCAAGAATATGATATTAAGGTTCTGACTTGTCGGAAGCGTGGTAACCTTGATGATAAAATTGAATCAAGAAGATTGGTCTAGGCTCCGACCTTGTCGAGAACTTTGGGATTTAGAGTAGTTTAGGCTTTTGATTGGGATCTTAGGTGGGGGTTTCGATCTGGTCGAAAGTCTTGGGTATAACCTCCCATGGTTTGAATCAGTAATTTCAGGCTTCAGTGTTTAGAGGATGAGCTTCGACCTTGTCGAAGGCTACAACTTTAAGGGAAGATAACTTTTAATTGTTTACTGAAGTCATTAGAACTTGAAGGGATTTCGACTATGTTGATGGTTTCCTTTCGACGGAGATGAAACCTGCGACATAAAGGTAGCTCCAATAAGAATTTTAGTGAAACAGTAAAGTAATCGAAAGTGCTTAGGACTTCCATTTATCTGGCTAAGGAAACATTATTTCACTAAATCCCCAAATCAACGATCTTGGAATTAGGGTTATAATGCTTTACTTAGAATATACAAGTTGAGAATGAGAGGAATCGAATACACAAAATGTGACCCCTTGGGTCTTATTTATAAAGGCGGCTCGGCACCTTTTGACCTTGATGCTTTCAACTGGGTCAGAAGGTGGCTGTTGAGATTCCTGAGCATGTTGCCTCCTTTGTCGAAAGGTGTAGTTGCGCTTCTCTTCTTTGAGTTGTCTCGTAAGTGCTTTCGACTTTATCAATAGCCTGTGTTCATTGGTTTTGATGAAGTTGGTTACGCCTTAAGTTCTCATTTCAGATCCAATGTGGAACCCTTCTTGGACCACATTGGTTTCGACCAATTCGAAAGGCTTACTATAGCTTTTAAAGGGGTTTCTCAAGATAATACTTGCTTCCTAGCTGTTTGAATGAAGGCGAAACCATTGGTTACGATGGTTTGGCGTATATTCAAAGAGCTATTCTTCATTGTCTTCGAAATGTATGGCTTCAATTTGATCGAAAGGTCTTCATCTAATTGAAAGGTTGTTAATCAAGGCGGAAGGTTGCTTTCGGCTCCTTTATCTTCTTCAAAAGGTAAGAACCCTCTGAATGCTGATTGTAGAAGCCCTGCGACAGCTTCGAAAGGTCTTGAAGCTATCAGTTTTGATGGCAGCATCCCTTCGACAGGTTTTACTGGGACTCTTCTCATTTGTTCTTTGTTTGAAGACCTTTTGATTTAGTCAAAGGTAAATATTTGGAGTAACATTTGCCCTTCCCCCACGAAGGGATGCAATTGACTTTTCAGGTCAACTTTGTCGAAACCTAGAAGTTCTGTCTCTTGGCCTTTCCGCATGAATCTGGGCTGTCCATTCAAATTTCATCTAGCGTGTGATAACCTGGGAGAATTTTCTTATAAAATACACATTTCTTCTTCTTCCTCCTTTACTTTTTTCTACAGTCAAAATTTTAAAATGAGTAATTAAATTCTATAGATCCTTAAATTTCCAGCTTGCTTCTAGAAATCAAAGCAATCAACAAATCTCATTCGTAAGTTTAAATTTAACCTTTCTTTGCTACTTTCAATCGAATTCTATCTTTCTAGATTTCAAAACTAAATTCGATTTTTTTGGAATATTCAAATCTTGTTCTTTTTAAAGGTATATTTCGATTTATTTCAAAATTGAAATTCGATTTCAGGAATTTCTAGAATTTGTTTTTCGTTTTTGGTTGTGAATTTGACAGTGGATGATATTAGGATCCATCACCTTTTTGGATCTGGATTTTTATTCCAAAATTTGCTACTTTTGTTCATCGTTGGTAAATCTGGGTTAGAAGTTTGATAGTTGTTTTTTATACTTTTGAAATCGAAACAAATCGATCTGTTAAAATTCATTTCCTTTACAGGTTAAATTTACTTTTATTTTACGTTTTGGATTTGCAATCAGGTTTGGGGAAGATAGTGGATTTTGCTTTCTTCACCCGGAAGTTTCAAATGTATGGGTGAAAAATTGGCGCCATAAAATGACTTTTCTAGCCTTTCGAAAGGGATTGAGGAGGCAACTTGGGTTTTGCTTCCTTAGCCCCTTTCGATGAGGTCAAAAGGCATTGTTGTGCCGATTAAATCATATTTGTCGAAAGATTATGCTATTAGGTCGAGAATAGGAACTTCTTCGATAGCAAAACATTTCGATTTAGTCGAAACCCTTTGTTTCGATTGCAATCCATTTTACTTAATCAATTATTGCACTCATTAGACCCTTTTGACCCCTTCGACACCACCTTTGCCTACTAGGTCGAAACCCTTTAGAACTGTTTTTCTCTAGTTTTTTCGAAACGTCCTAAGTGTATATGAGTTTAACTTAGAACCTTTCGACTTCAATGAGTATGTTAGGTTTCGACAACATTAGTGTCTTTCTTATGAAACCTAAGTTATTGGTTTTCGATAGCTTCGAAGGGCCTTGTTGCTTGGTTTATGAAATATTTGCAATGTGTATCTTTGTTTAAAATTTTAAGTTGCTCCTAACTATCTTTCCTTAGCAATTTGATTCCTATGAAGCTTTCGACATTGTTGAAAGGCGATGATTGAACAAATGTTTTATCTTATCCTTTCGACCTTATCGATAGCTCAGGGAACACATTTACTTAGGCTTTCGACAATTCCGAGATGTACTTGTTAAATGTTAATGTCCTTTTCCTTTCAACCTTTTCGAAAGCCTAAGGTCTTTGATTTTAACTTAATCTTTTTCAATAGTTTGAAGTTTCAAATTTTGTTCATGTTTAAGTTGTCTAAATAGGTTCCCTTGACCAATTCTTGAGTGTATTCTAAACTCATAATTAACCCCGAAAATTTTAACTAAAATGTTTTCACTTGGTAGAATCATGAGTTCTCCGAAGAAGGCAGTAGCTACTTCTAAGCATTCTTTCATAGCAACTTAAGATGCGGTTGATGCCATCCTCAATGACTTTGGCATTACAGGTATCCAAGCCCTTCCCCAAAAAGAGATTGACCCCATCAACAACCCTCCTGAAAGGTTTTTATTACCTATACTGCCATCCACATGTGGCGTGGTGGATTCTTTCCCTTCCCAAAATTCTTATCTACATTCCTATCTCATGTCGGGATTGCACATATCCAGTTGTCACCGAATAATTATACTTATTGCTTATCTTTAGAAGTAATGGCATTGGAATCCGGCCTTCCGCCTCTCAACGTTGAAAAATTTGATTAATTTACCCTGCTGGTCAAGTTGAGAAATCTTAATAATCAAATATACAGAGCCAACCCTAGAAAAAGTTGGTTTCAGATAGGGTTAATAAATTTAAGGACTGGGAAAATCAGTTCTTCTTTGTCAAGTGCTCTTTTAACATCCATAGGACTTTCGCTTCTCCTCGTAAATCTTGATTTTTGTTGCTTTCCCTTAACTTTTTTTCACCAAACCTCTTATTTTATCAAGTATCCCTGCTAAAGAGCTTAACAATGACAATAAGAAAACAATTGAATCTTTAATTGCAGCCTCACGCGAAGTTGGGAGCAGACTAACGCTATTAACTTCCACCAATCTACGAAAACACTCTCTTCTGCCAGTAGGCCAAAAGATCGTGCGAACTCCTCCATCTTTCAACACATTTCTCATGGAAAACGCTTTCTCTCCTTAGGAGACTCATCCACCTTTTCTCCTATGTCACCCATTTGCGCTGATCACTCTGGTATGTTATAGCTTAAGTATTTTCTTTCCATTCCTAGCGTTCTTTGAACTATTTGGCTAACTTTTTAATCTGTATGAACTTATTTCAGCTTCTACTCAAGTCACGGTGCTCGACAGTAGTGCTTTCCCTCTTCCTCCAACTTCCAGAGTATCGTGAATTATAGAATCACTTGCTAAATCCAAGAAAGATTTTAAAAGGAGGTTGATGGAATCATCTGAAGCAGAGCCTCCTAAGAAAGTTGCTAAAATTATTGATGTAGAGGAAGATGAGGATCGATCACTCGATAAAGCTTCAAAAAGTCCCATCATAGAAGCCCCTAAGGAGCAACCGAAGCAGACTCCAACTACAATTAATCCTCTTTCCTAAATTTCCATTTTTGATTCTCCAGCCGCACTTCATCAAATGCAACAGGCTTTGGAGGCATCTCCTTCTATGAAGCAAATTCCTTCAAAATCATCATCTTCAACTCCTCCTTCCGCTAATTTTGAAGAGTTAGTTGAGTCCATCCTACGTTCTGAATCACTCACATCTATCCTTCCACCTTCAATTGCCTCTGGTTTGGTAGGGCACCGCCACTCTTTGATTGAGCAACAACTTCTGGTGAGTCCCATTTCGATTGACTTTCTCATCATTGGTTTTCTCTAAATTCACTAACTTATGTTACATTTTCCTTTTGGATTTCTAAGAGTTGGTTAGCTTTGAATGACCATGTTCCAAATTCCTCTGTTGAATCGTCCAAACTTTAGAAGGAAAATTCTAAGCTTAAAAATCAAGCATCTTCTCTGTCTGCTGCTAAAAATAATGCTTCCACAGAGTAATTGGAATGAGTAAAAGCTTCTCTTGCCCGAGCCGAGACTGATCTAGAAGCAGAAAGGCAGGTTCGTCAACTCCTTTCCAATGAGAAACTTGCCGTGGAGTTCACTTTAAAAGATTTTGAAGACGAGAAGACTTGCTTGGTTAAATTCAAGAAGACCGAAGCTTCATTAAAACTTATTGTCGTACCATTCCCGATGTCAAGCAACGAATGTCCCAATTTGTTGGTGCCACTTTAGGGCAACTGATGCTGAATAATTATAAAGATGCTCTCATGCTTGCATATGCCGACAACTACAATAAATGCCTAGACTATGGTTTTCCTTCGCTTGATTCTGCATTAGTCCACAGAATGATGGGCAAAATTACTCCGATGAAGCAGGGGATTGAGCCTGTAGATGAAGAAGAAATTAATGTTTCTGAGATTCTTTCTTTTGATGTCCCCTCCCTTGAAATCAAATCGGACTTTGAGTAAGAGGATGACAAAGATGACACCGATGAGGATAAATGCGACAATGATGGCGATGGCAGTGACGATGACAATAATGGTGATGACAATGATAACCCTCCTAAAGGCCAAGGTTTTGATGGAGATAAAAGGGGTCCTTATGGAAATTCTAAAAAAGATGATGGCGATAATGCTAAAACTCCTAAAAAAGAGCCATCTCCCTAGGAGGATATTCCACCTGCATCCCCCAAGCCTTCTGCTCCCTTTGAGGACGAGCCTGCTCCGTTCACGCTGAAGATCCAAAAGGGAAAGAGCGGGCCTTCCAAACTTCCATCCCAAATTCTCAGGTATGGGATTCTCTGTTTAAATATCTTCATAATTAGTGCAAAATCATTCATCTTAGATGAGGAAGAAGTCCATCCTTCCCTATAAGACAAAACTTGAAAAAAAACAAGCCAATATTAACAAGTCATATAGGGAATTAGACAAACAGATAAGGGAGCATAATGTACCCTCCGAAAAGTATCATAATCTCAATAGGAGTGCCTTGGTACTAGCATCTTTTAAACATCAGAGGGCCACCTCCTTATTAAGAGAGCATGCCTCTGATACGATGCTCTCTTGAAGGAGAACCGAGAGTTGCTTACTTTATTTTGGATGCTGATTGAAGTGAGAGATATTTTAGTTAACTTTATGTTCAAAAGCTTATTATAGACATTTGATTATTGAACTTTCATACTTTGGTGAATTCAGTAGGGGTCTACTTAGCATTTGCACAAAAGATACTTAGATGAATTCGGATCTGACTCGCATCCTGAAGCTTGTTGGAATTTACCAAGGGTCAGATCGATTCCTCAAAATCTTCCTATTGAAAAGCTTAAATACTATAAAGATAAATTTGTCTCTAAATTTTTTTAAAGTCTATTTTGTATGACTTATATGAGTAATTGTAAATATGTAACAATTCATTGATTTATAAATGTATGATTTAGCCTTGTTTTCCATGCTTAGCTCCCCTTTATTATGCTATTACAGAATAACTGTTCACTAGGCCGACTTGTTCCTAGAGATTACTTATGCCAATATGTTAAATTGAGAAGATTTTATCATGAAAAGGCATCACTTTTAAAGTCTTCGAGTTTAGCAAGATATTGCTTTCTTCGAGACTTACAAAAACTTTATTTGGAATACCCTCGCCTTTGTTTTGATTTCCTTAGGGATGAGAAAGAAACATTTCTTAAGAAGATTAGAACATTTCACACAAAATTAATTTGCGGTCGCGATAGTCCTCAAGCCGAGAAGTGGGACTATAGCAAATGCCCGCTGGTTATTACCTCAGAAGGAGTAACTATCCCTTTCAACTCAACAGTTACACTTTGTGCTAACTCACTAGATAAAGTTAGAAAAGTAGTTTCTAAAATTTAGATGTAATCCAGTTGCTTGTTGTATCTTTTAACTTTATTATTGGTTTAATTTGTAATTCTTTGTCGTAATAATAAAGAAAATTTTCATTCTGATTCTGATTTGGTTTTATTTCTTTTGCTTAAATAGGAGTAAAGTTATCTTCAACTTCTCTTCCTCATAATTTATCATCACGCGTCGATGCTCTTAGAGAGAAGTCGTTACAAAGAAGTGGAGGGATTGTCCCTAGCAACATCTTATTAGAATGCTTTGGTGGTAGTATCGAGGCTGTGAGGCTATGCGATGTCACATCTAAAATGCTTTGTGATAGCTCCTTCATTACTTTCGAATTTTCTGAATTTTTTATTTCTCTTTGCTATGCCGATTTCCTTGAAAAGTATGAAGCAAACAACTTTTCTAATTGTTAGCTCGAAATTGACATATCAGTTTATGTATATTATCAACAAATCATCTTGTTAACTGCTTGTGAGATAATCTATATGAAACATTCTTCAACTGTGATGAGAAATACATGAGAATTTAACTTCAACCATTTGGATGGAATATCTGAAATTTGCCGATAGAAAATTCTGCCTTACCATTAGGGCATAAATGTTGGAATGTAATCTTTAAGACATTTTTAATAAAGAACTAAATTCGAAAATCACCATTTGAATTTTGGAAGTAGAAATCCTTTGACCCATTCCTTGACATTGATGGGATTTGGTAAATTCGAAATCCTAAAATTTGATTTAGAAACTCTTTACAGTGATCTTTATGACAATATTCTTGGGCCCAGATTCAAGAATTTGTGATTGAACTCCATTATTGAAATTTAACACCTAGATTAGGGTTCAAATAAGTAATTGTTTCGGTACCCGGATTCAGGTATATTAAGATAATCAGTGGTTGAAGAGACCCGAAACCCAGATTCGGGTATCAAATAATGAAGTTCTGAAATGAATATTCCAAAACCCAGATTAGGATATTAATTGATGTCATTTAGATATGAAAGACCCAAAACCCAGGTTCGGGTATTAATGGATGAAATTCCAGTTTGAGAGACCTAAAACCTATATTCGGGTATTTAAAGATGATTTTTATAATGGAAGCCTGACTTGAAACCCAGATTTGGATATTTATAAGCGGAGCCCCGTTCTACTCCTTTAATGTGTGAACCCTACAGGTTTTATATAGAAGTTGTTTGTCTAGTTGCCTCTTGAGCTTGGACGTCTTAATCTATGATCTGATGAGCCTCTTCTCGGGCTTAGACATATTAGTCTATTGTTGAATGTGCCTACTCTTGGGCTTGGACGTCTCAGTCCATTATAGAATGTGCCTCTTCTTGTGCTTGGACATCTTAGTCCATTGTTTAGCGGGCCTCTTCTTGGGCCTGGACATCTTAGTCCATTGTTGTCCTGGGCTCTTAGTTAGCTCATCTTAGAGACTGGAACTAAGGACTTACCCGACCTCCTCCAAGAGGCGCCCTGCTATGGCCCTTTTGCGGTGCAGACAAGGGTTTGTTCAGTGCTTTACATTGGCCATCTTATGGCACGGATAAAGGCTTACTCCATTCTCCCTCCAGGAGGTGCCTTACCCTGACCCTTTTGCGGTGCGGATAAGGGCTTGTTCGGTGCTTTACCCTGGCCATCTTATGGCGCAGATAAAGGCTTACTCTGTCCTCCCTCCAAGAGGTGCCTTGACCTGACCAGAGGCACGGCTAAGGACTTGTCCGGTGCTTTAACCTATCCATCTTATGGCATGGTTAAAGGCTTACCCACCCTCCCTCCAGGAGGTGCTCTGCCTAGCCATCTCGGCACAGACAGAGGCTTTTCTACCATCTTAGGTAGGCTACCATTTTAGGTATTATCCAAATATAAGGTGCATTTCACTCCCAACCATGTTGATTTTTATTTGAAAAGCAACTCTTTATTGATTCTTCTTCACATTTTCTTTACATATTCCTTGATCTTTCCTTATCAAAAGAAACTTATGATCATCCCCTCAGGGCTTTTAGAATGGTTAGTTTCATGTCCATTCATCTTGACGTAATGACAATAGGATCCTCCCTGGTTCCTTTCATGTTTCGGCCTCCTTTTTTGTGATGGCCAATAGTTAAGCTCATCCTTTGTAAGCAAGTGGACATTCTCTATCGATGTTATCAAGTTGCACGCTTTTGTAAGTCTGGACTTGAAACTTGATTCTTACGGATGGCCTTTTGACTTTTTATTTCTTAGCCGTATGTTTTCATGTTCTTCAATTGCTTTTGTTTTTGCCACCCTATGAATTTTTGAGTAGGAAGTGTTTTCGCTGTTGTTGGTTGCCACTTATGCACAAAGGGGTTGTAATCATCCATTATCTCTTTCTCAAAGATGGTGCCTTTGGAATAATGTTGGATTGTTCTTCTCATTTGATTGAAGACATTGTCACTTCCATTTCTTTTCTTTCCTAATGCAAAGATAGGTGTAGGCCAACATGAAAAAGATTTAGACTCCATTTCTCAGGATCATAGGATTCCGATTTTTTCTTATTTATAATTCTAAGAGCTTCTAGCCTTAACCTTTGATCTTCATCTTGGTTGGAATCTTTGATGATAATTGGAGGAATCTTTCCAAATAGGGTTTAGATGACCCTTGTTTAGATCTTTATATCCTTATGGCCATGATCAAACCAAAGTAGATGAACTTAAAATAGGGTCTAGTTGGGTTAGAGAATAGTGGTGTTGGGGGTTTATCCAAGTCGGAGGTTCGAGCCCTCCTTCTTATTCCCCATGTATGCTCCTTTGCGTATGATACAGGGAATAAGAGAAAGTACTACCAAAATTTTGTTAATTGTTCTATTTGAAATGGTTTCAGATATCATTGTGTGTGTAACAATACGTTGAATGACCAACCATTAAAAAAAGTGTGTAAATCTTTAGGTTATATAGATTTGAAATTATTTGTGAATTCCATTTTTTAAATTATTTTATAATAAAATTAGTAATAAAATTAATAATGGTAAAATTAATAATGTTTGAAATTATGATAAAATTAATATTGTTATTAAAATTCATAACAAAATTAATAAAAAGTTAATAATGTTATTTGAAGTAATTGTTAATAAGATTTCTTGTCAATACCCCAAAATCATGCTAAGAAAAGTGAATTATCCTTTATCCAAGTAATGTAAAAAAAAAATATGAATTCTCTTAGAATTGCCTTTCGATTAGACCTTAACAGGTAGGAATTATCCAGACAGACCTTTCGACTGTGTCGAAAGGGTCAGTTTCAGTGTTTAGTGACCTTTGGACTCCGTTGGGATAGATTGATCCTCCTTTTGAAGACCTTCCTCTCCAATTGATAGAAGTACCCTAGAAATTTTTTACTTTAATGATTTCGATCCTGTCGGAAGCCTTGTGGGTTGTGTAACTAAGACTTTACCCAAGAATCTGATATTAAGGTACTAACCCTGTCGGAAGCATGGTAACCTTGATGATAAAACTTTAATAAAAAAGATTGGTCTGGGCTTCGACCGTGTCGAGAAATTTGGGATTTAGAGTATTTAGGCTTTGGATTGGGACCTTAGGTGGGGGTTTCGATCTGATCGAAAGTTGTGGATATAACCTCCATGTGTTAGAATCAGTAATTTCATGCTTCATTCTTTAGAGGACGAGCTTTGAACTTGTCAAAGGCTACAACTTAGAGGGAAGATAACTTAGAATTGTTTACTAAAGCTATTAGAACTTGAAGGGATTTCGACTATGTCAATAGTTGCCTTTCGATGGAGATGAAACCTGCAACATAAAGGTGAACCCAACAAGAACTTTAGTGAAACAATAAAGTAATCGAAAGTGCTTAAGACTTCCCTATATCCAACTAAGGAAACTTTGTTTCACCACATCCCCAAATTAACAATCTTGGAATTAGGGTTACAATGCTTTACTTAAGAATATACAAGTTGAGAATGAAAGGAATCAGATCCCCAAAACGTGACCTCTTGGGTCGTATATATAGATGCAGCTAGCACCTTTTAGCCCTGATACTTTCGACTGGGTCGGAAGGTGCCTGTCGAGAGACCTGAGCATGTTGCCACCTTTGTCGAAAGGTGTAGTGGCACTCCTCTTTTTTGAGTTGTCTCGTAAGTACTTTCGACTTTATCAATAGCCTCTATTCATTGGTTTCGATGATGTTGGTTATGCCTTATGTTCTCATTTCTGATCTGATGTAGAACCCTTCTTGGACCACATTGGCTTCGACCAATTCGAAAGGCTTACTAGAGCTTTCGAAGGGGTTTCTCAAGATAATACTTGCTTCCTAGCTGTTTGAATGAAGGCGAAACCATTGGTTACAAATGGTTCAGCGTATATTCAAAGAGCTATTCTTCATCGTCTTTTGAAGGTGTGGGTTCGACTTAATCGAAAGGTCTTTGTCTAATTGAAAGGTTGTTAATGAAGGTGGAAGGTTGATCTTGGCTCCTTTATCTTATTTGGAAGGTAAGAGCCCTCTGAATGTTGATTGAAGAAACCTTACGACACCTTCGAAAGGTCTTGAAGCCTACAGTTTTGATAGCAGCATCCCTTCGACTCCTTCGAAAGGTTTTGATGGGACTCTTCTCACTTGTTCTTCACTTAAAGACCTTTTGACTTAGTCAAAAGGTAAATATTGGGAGTAATAATAATAATAAAATTAATAATGTTACTGAAATTGACAATAAAACTAGTAATGCTATTTCAACCAATAATAAAATTAATAATATTGTCTAACAACCACAATAATTTGTCATGCTTTTGGAAATCAATTTTAAATGGCTTGGATGTTTTAAACTAGTTATTGGTATAGTCCATTCGGGGAATAACATATCCTTCTACCATGATTGTTTGATCTTTATTGTTCCACTTAAATTATAATTCACACATATTTATCGTATATATAATTTTAAATATTTACTAATTTCGAAAGTTTATGAACTGATTTGTTCTTTCCTTGGAAGTTTAACTTTAATTGTACACTAGAAGGAACTATTTTTAGCAGTTTGCTCTTCTGTGTATCTAACTATAACTTTATAATATGACAATAATAATGACATCAAAATTTTGTGTTGGGATAGGACTCTCGATTTTACATATAATTCATTTTATAATTTTCTAAATTTCTAAGGAATTAGACCTAATCTTTTTAAATTTATGTGGAAAGCAAATTCATTTCCTAAATCCAAACTGCATATATAGTTAATATTACATTGGAAACTTAATACTATTGAACTTTTTAAAAAAAGAACATGAATACTAATAAAAGAAATATTTTATGCAATATGAAGCTAAAAACAATTGCACCCCTGAAATATGACTGTCGGTTTACTAATTTTATGCTTCTACATATCCTTGGTTTTTTATTTTAATAACAATAATACTTTGATGTTCTTAACTGTGAGTCTTATTGGTCTAGGTTAAGATTTTACTTTACTGCTGGTCGATGACTCTTATTAGACACTATTTTCGTATCGCAACTTGGTATATTTGGTTTGACAGAAATCAAAGATTTTTCAATAATATAATTATACTTCTACAACAGATAATATGACTTATGTAGTCATTTTATTTTGTTTTAATTGAATTTTGAACAATACATATACATTAACTAATAGAAACAACTTTCAAGAGTACTTTAAAAATGTAAAATCTTATATTGAGATCTTATGAGAGAGGATCATTGGTAACAATAGTAATAATAATGTTGTAAGTGTCATTCTACTAGATGAAAGCACACACGATCATCTTGGCTCGCTACTATAATTGGGTAACTAACTCATTTCGAGGTTATTCTCCCTTGTCTCACCTAGGCTACTATATCTAGTACATGTTCCTTCTTGTCCTCTTGCATATATGTGTATATAATTGATGTGTATACATATATATGTTTAAGTTCAAATTGTTTGTTGAGTTCTTTTTAGTTTTAGTTGTTGATGTGGGCATCCTCTTTCACCGAATGAGCCAAGTATCGAGATGTTGTTGGGACTTCTACAGCTTCTTTGGACTTTCTTGATAGTTGACGAGGACTTTCTCCCATTGAGGCTTCATCTCTAATGCTGCCTTCAACTTATGTTGCTACTGATCTGTGTTGTTTTTTTCCTTGCATTTTTTGGGAGGGTTTTTCCTACATTAATTGTATGGGTTCATGGGAATGGGTCACCTACCAGATTTGTCGATAATTTCTTTTTACACATGAAATAAAATTGCATGAGTATTTTACTTCTCATGAAGGATTGCTCATTTTTCCCAAAAAATAATAGCATTATTATTGTAAGTAAAAATAAAATTAATGATGTTATTTAAATTACTAATTGTTATCTGTAAATATTCCCTAGAATGAAAGTAATAAAGAAAGAGCAAGAGAATTGATAAAGATCAGAAGGCATTAGGATGGTCTATCTAAACATTAGATAAAGCTTTCGACAAGAGGATAATAGTGCCAGAAACACCTTTCAACGAGGTCAAAAGCGCACTTCAGCAGCATTTTGGATAAACAAAGACCTTTTGACGAGGTTGAAAGGTATCTCTCAAAGGCAATGACTAGCATATATTCTGCATATGCACCAAGCCATTCGAAACGATTAGTTTCATCTTAATCTACTTTCATTAGAAGAGTATTTGAAAAAAGCAACCCTTTCGAAAGCATATATTAGCCTTTTGAATAGGTTAATTCCATCAACACTTCAACACAATCAAAACCTCGGAGACCTACCTATCGACAAAGTTGGAAGCTTTGACTCCTACACACTCACAACAACAAAGCAATACAAAAGGAAAGACACATCTACCCCTTCCGACGAAGACTGTGATGCCCCACCTCTATGCTCACAATAACAAAGAGTATTAAAGGAAATACTGTCTGTTATCATGAAGAATAAGGCTGGATAGGAGCGGCCATCCGTAGTTAGGCCTTACACTAGTACTGGTTATTTCGATAGGAGTAGTATATATTTTTAGTTTTCTATCTCTTATTTGTTTACTTCCATCAACATACCCAATTCCAGTATAAAACGAACTATGATGGTTCATAATAGTTTAGGACAAAACATATAATAATAACACAGATAATATAAATGCGGAACACAGTTAAACAAAAAGTTTCATATATATATAATAACTGATGTCAGTTACAATACATTTGACACGGTACATATGATACAACTACAACTGTCGACTCAGGAAGTTATATATACAAGTACATTATCGTCTAATATACATGAATACATATCAACCTATACTATGACACGACAACTCCAAAAGATATGAAAAGTCTTCATAACTCTGGCAGCAATCCAAATCAAGATATCTACAACCAGAAATAAACTCGGGTCTGACCCGAGTATTAAATTCAAAAGAAAATAATACACGGGTCAGTCTAATTCAAACTCAGTCATTAGAGCACAGAAGCAATAATAATCAAGTAATGAATAAATGGCAATCACAATAATTCACGTCTATCCGACCCTTTTACAAAGAAATCGGAATACGGTGAATATAACACGTAATAGTGTTAAACAACAGATCAGCAGATTTAAATCATCAACAAAGATAAATTAAAAGAATATCGATGAAGATAATTTAGAAAACATTAGAATTGCCTAAACGGCAATTAACAACAAAATCTAATTATTAAATTAAGTAATTAGAAACTCAAAATCTAATTATCATAATAGATGATTAGACAACAACAAAATGATCAAATCAAGTGAAATCAATCAATATAAAACGTCAGATTCTGTATTGGCTGCAGTACACGCACGCATGCACTGCCTCGCCAATACAGTGGTAGAATACTCAAAAGCTCAATTAAAAGTTCACAACGAGCACAAGGTCAAACCCGAAATACCGGATTCAACTCAAGTGAATTCAAAATGAAATGGCCAAGACATAAAATCCAACCTCGACCATTGCTCAAATCAGAGACTGCGCAATGAATTAAAAGTAAATGAAATATCAATGAAATCAATGCTATGTGGCTGCAGTACACGCACGCGTGCACTGCCTCGCCACTGCAGCGATAAAATAGAAATCAGCACAAGGTCAAATCCGAGCTACAAGCTGGATTCAACTCAAGTGTATTCGAAAACAAACGAAATGCAAAGGTCAAGTCACTGCAATCAAGACTCGACTCAGTGCAACAACCAAAGTCAAGGTAACATGAAGTATGCAAGCTCGACTAACTGGTTCAGGTTGACAGTGAACAATGCACAGCAATACATGAGATTGGAGATATACATTGCAGACTTTAAAAAATGAATGAAAACCAACACCACAGCATACAATTGCAAGTACACCATTTTCTGGACCAATTGTCATCAAGTGAATATTTGAAACACATTGGTTTGTATATGAAGATATACATTTCTCAATTTCAAACAGCAGGCCGGAAATATACTGGTCGAAATAGGAACACAAGGAAAATGCACAGTCAAAAGACAAAGCACAAAGGCTCGCATAAAGCTCGAAATAGTTCAATACCCAAGCAACAATAGAAAAGTGTTAAATTAACACAAGTATTAGTGAAACAACAAGGTACACAGTGCAACACTGTGAACACAGACAAGGTAGCTAGGAAGTAAAGCATTTCTATATTGTAAACTACATACACACGCATGCAGTCGGAAGTAAACTACATACACACGCATGCAGTAGGAGGTAAAACGCTTCAACTTTGCAAAATAATTATGCACGCATGCAACAGGAAGGAAAACACTTCAACTTTTGTGAAACAATATCAAAATATACTTAAGACAAGGTCAAATATCATGGTACAGCGGTTACGTTAACTGCCAATCCACTGACCGAAGTCATGGTATCGCATACCCAAATCAGGACCTAAGTCAAATGCTTAAAGCAAATGCAAAGCCACATAAATTTTCATCAAAAATATCTTGATATAATGTCATGCTTCCTTTTAAAAATGATGACCCAGGCATGCATAAGAATACATGTAATTAGTTGAAAAGATTGTAACCTGGCTTTACTACTATACGATGTATTATGGACTTAAATAAAGGTCAATAACATCACTTTTCCAAAATGAATCAATTGCCAATATATGAGAGAGAATTATGCAGGGCATAGCAACAACACAATAAACATAGGAAAATATCATGAGAATGAGAAATTTCGTAATGGCAATTATACATGTCTAGTTGCAGTAAAGACTGCAGAAACAATTGCCCAACACCAAAGAACAGGTTACGTAACATAAAGAAAATTCAAAGCATCAGTGAAAACAGTGGCAAGGCTCATGTCATACTAGATTCATAAGAACCAAATACGCGGCTGATTCAAATATTGTCAACAAAATGCTAGTGCAGCTGCACATGTCATGGAACCAGTCAGTTCCGAAGCCATAGGATAAAATTCGAACCAAAAATAGTTCGTAGGGATTACAAACAAGAACCAAATACTGTCAATAATAGTTTCAAAAGCAGTAGTTGTCAAGAAACCAAATCAGTGACCGAAGCCAAAAAAATAGAGCCATGGTGGTCTCAAATCAAACTGAACAAAATACACTTTACTGTCGATGCCAACCAAAAATGCTCAAAGTCATTTGCAGTTCAAATTACACTGTAACCCAGCTACAGATATCAATTAACTATTCAAAGCCGAAAGTCAATCAAGTATTCAAACCCGAGTAAATGTAAAACATCAGAGAAATCAAGACCTAAGTCAAGTTACACAGCAACCAAATCATACGAAGAAAAGAAACAGAAGAATCATGGAGAGTTCGAATTAGATGTGAGTGACAAGTATCACTCACCTTTGTTCGAACCGGCCGAGACCCAAGTAAGGAGACGAACGGAGACGAGAACGAACGAGCGAGCGCCATCTATCTCCTTCGATTTCTATGCCCTAGATTCGCAGAAGAACGAAGAAGAGGGACGAACAAAATCGAGAAGCCATTTATTTTCTTTCGTTCGATTTTAGGGTTGGGTTTTCAAAATGAAAAGGGTAAAGAGGGGGACGGTTATTTGCTTTGCAAATTTTCACGGCACAAAAGTGAAAAGTAACGTGGGCCGAGCCTTTACTTAAAGCCCACATACCCTAACAAATTTTTGAAAAGAATTTAAACCTGATTTAAAAACTTTCAACAGCAATTACCAACCAATCTAATCGTTTAATGATGATTATTAAATGTTGTGAAACCCTGGGTTGTTACAGACTCCCCTCCTTATAAAAATTGCGTCCCCGCAATTTTCATAAATAAGGTCGTGAATAACAATTATTTTTCTAACATAAACTGGTTAGGCTAGAAAAATAAAGGTCGAGAATACCAACACCAAAGAAATCTTTTAATTTCATAAAAGAAATTTACAAATTCTTAACATAATCTAATTACCAATAGATAATCAAAAAAATAGCAGAACTGAATGAATGCAATTATCAGCAATATTCAATTATCAATTACGATAATTAGAATACAGAAATCACAAAACAACAATATATAATTATCGATACGATAATTAGAAAACAACAAAATCTAATTATCAACAAAGATAATTAGAAAACAAAATTCACAAATCGCAAAACCGCAAATCTAGTTACCAAAACGGTAATCAGAAAACAACAAAGGTCTAATTATCAAAAACGATAATCAGAATTCTCAAATCAACAAATATTCATTTATCACAATCGATAATCAGATTTCAAATCAACAAATATTTAATTATCACAATCGATAATCAAATTTCAAGTCAACAAATATTTAATTATCACAATCGATAATCAAATTTCATATCAACAAATATTTAATTATCTCAAGCGATAATCAAATCAACAAATATCCGATTATCAAAAACGATAAGCAGAAACAACAAATATTCGATTATCAAAAACGATAATCAAATCTCAAATCAACAAATATTCGATTATCAAAAACGATAATCAAATCTCAAATCAATCAAATATTCGATTATCAAAAACGATAATCAAATATCTCAAATATCTAATTATCAAAAACGATAATTAGAAACAACAAATATCCGATTATCAAAAACGATAATCAGATTTCAAATCAATAATTATTCGATTATCAAAAATGATAATCAAATATCTCAAATATCTAATTATCAAAAATGATAATTAGAAACAACAAATATCCGATTATCAAAAACGATAATCAGATCTCAAATCAACAATTATTCGATTATCAAAAACGATAATCAAATATTTCAAATATCTAATTATCAAAAACGATAATTAGAAACAACAAATATCCGATTATCAAAAACGATAATCAGATCTTAAATCAATAATTATTCGATTATCGAAAACGATAATCAAATATCTCAAATATCTAATTATCAAAAACGATAATTAGAAACAACAAATATCCAATTATCAAAAACGATAATCAAATCTCAAATCAACAATTATTCGATTATCAAAAACGATAATCAAATCTTAAATCAATCAAATATTCGATTATCAAAAACGATAATCAAATCTCAAATCAACAATTATTCGATTATCAAAAACGATAATCAAATCTAATTATCGAAAACGATAATTAGAAACAACAAATATCCGATTATCAAAAACGATAATCAGAACTCATATCAACAAATATCCAATTACTTGCAGATAATTGGAACAACAAATATCTAGAATCAATTAAGATAATCTAGAAAATCAACATAAAAGGTTGGATCGATCCCATCAGATGGCGAGTTTTAGCTACGCCGCACGCGCATCAACAAATGACCGAAGCCTACCAAGTACCCAACATAATTTTTTTGGCGCCCAACAAATGACCCGGAGGTCCAACAAATGACCCGAAGGTCTAGTACTGGTATTGACCCGAAGGTCCAACAAATGACCCGGAGGTCCAACATAGTGGCTCGAAAGCACATGAAAATCATCAAATATTTCAATTAACGAGTCCGGAATTAACCAAAATAGCAAACACACATGTCCATACCACGTGTTTTACTAAATCGTTTAATTCTCTTCATCGTTTCCTTGAAAGTGCAAAATTGTGTATTTCAAAAATAACATTTCACATTCTCAAATGGACAAGTCCAGAGTTAAGCGAATCAGTAAAAGAAAGGGTTCATAGTCCTCGATTTTGCTGAAACGTTTAAATCACTTTCTCATTCTTCTGAAAAAGCAAACTGTAAAAATTCTAAAAACAATTTTATTTATTTTATAAAAGTAATAATTTACATTCTCAAACGAACAAATCCGGAATTAAGCGAATCAGTAAAAGAAAGGGGTCATAGTCCTCGATTTTGCTGAAACGTTTAAATCACTTCCTCATTCTTTTGAAAACGTAAAATGAAAAATTTTTGAAAACAATTTTTATTTTTAAAACGCTTTTTATAATCACGTGGTTAAATCAGCAACATAAGTAGCAACTTCAACAAAGAAATGGTACTTCTCCAAACAACATAAAACTAATCTCAAATCAGCATTGCGGGATAACCGCTTGAAAATCCACTTTAAAATTTGACGGTTACTGAAGTCAAAGCGACAGTAAATTTTAAACGTCAAAATCTCATCAAAATAATTCGCATCAAAATAAAATACCAGTGAATTTTCATTCATTTAAAAATGTCAACAAAACACCGCGCTTCAAAAATATAGCATTGGTGTAAAACTCCCGTTATAACAATAACGGCAACAAAATACGTTTCATAACCAAGCATCGGTTCAACGTAAAATTAATGCAGTAACGTGCAACTTAAATTTGCACGTATACTACAAAATGAACAAAGAAATCATTCAAATATATCTTCAATGAAGATAATTCAAAACAATCAAAATCTAATCAACATGTGATTAGCATCAAAGAAAACCAGCCAAAATTTCAACAAATCCACATAGCTGCAATCGCTTCGAATCCTCAAATCGGATTCGAAGTTTTTAAAGAAAACAAAATAAACACAGCTATGCAAACAACAAATGAAATTTATTTCAATTTCATATTTTTATTTTTAAATCAAAATAATTATCGTCTGCACTCAGCGAAGCAGTCACACTGTTTTCGCTGCGCACTCTGATAAACAAAGCACAAACAGTTTAAATCATCAAAACACAATTTACTTTTATTTTAAATAAAGATATTTAAAAATTTAATCAAAATTTCAAAACTTTAGTTTTGACTCAAAGCACACTAAAATATCGACAAATAGTTGTAACACATGTTCCATCTAAGTTATGCTTTATATTATGTCCATAAACCCCAAGCTCTGATACCAACTGTGACGCCCCACCTCTATACTCACAATAACAAAGAGTATTAAAGGAAATACTGTCTGTTATCATGAATAATAAGGCTGGATAGGAGCGGCCATCCGTAGTTAGGCCTTACACTAGTACTGGTTATTTCGATAGGAGTAGTATATATTTTTAGTTTTCTATCTCTTATTTGTTTACTTCCATCAACATACCCAATTCCAGTATAAAACGAACTACGATGGTTCATAATAGTTTAGGACAAAACATATAATAATAACACAGATAATATAAATGCGGAACACAGTTAAACAAAAAGTTTCATATATATATATAATAACTGATGTCAGTTACAATACATTTGACACGGTACATATGATACAACTACAACTGTCGACTCAGGAAGTTATATATACAAGTACATTATCGTCTAATATACATGAATACATATCAACCTATACTATGACACGACAACTCCAAAAGATATGAAAAGTCTTCATAACTCTGGCAGCAATCCAAATCAAGATATCTACAACCTGAAATAAACTCGGGTCTGACCCGAGTATTAAATTCAAAAGAAAATAATACACGGGTCAGTCTAATTCAAACTCAGTCATTAGAGCACAGAAGCAATAATAATCAAGTAATGAATAAATGGCAATCACAATAATTCACGTCTATCCGACCCTTTTACAAAGAAATCGGAATACGGTGAATATAACACGTGTAGTGTTAAACAACAGATCAGCAGATTTAAATCATCAACAAAGATAAATTAAAAGAATATCGATGAAGATAATTTAGAAAACATTAGAATTGCCTAAACGGCAATTAACAACAAAATCTAATTATTAAATTAAATAATTAGAAACTCAAAATCTAATTATCATAATAGATGATTAGACAACAACAAAATGATCAAATCAAGTGAAATCAATCAATATAAAACGTCAGATTCTGTATTGGCTGCAGTACACGCACGCGTGCACTGCCTCGCCAATACAGTGGTAGAATACTCAAAAGCTCAATTAAAAGTTCACAACGAGCACAAGGTCAAACCCGAAATACCGGATTCAACTCAAGTGAATTCAAAATGAAATGGCCAAGACATAAAATCCAACCTCGACCATTGCTCAAATCAGAGACTGCGCAATGAATTAAAAGTAAATGAAATATCAATGAAATCAATGCTATGTGGCTGCAGTACACGCACGTGTGCACTGCCTCGCCACTGCAGCGATAAAATAGAAATCAGCACAAGGTCAAATCCGAACTACAAGCTGGATTCAACTCAAGTGTATTCGAAAACAAACGAAATGCAAAGGTCAAGTCACTGCAATCAAGACTCGACTCAGTGCAACAACCAAAGTCAAGGTAACATGAAGTATGCAAGCTCGACTAACTGGTTCAGGTTGACAGTGAACAATGCACAGCAATACATGAGATTGGAGATATACATTGCAGACTTTAAAAAATGAATGAAAACCAACACCACATCATACAATTGCAAGTACACCATTTTCTGGACCAATTGTCATCAAGTGAATATTTGAAACACATTGGTTTGTATATGAAGATATATATTTCTCAATTTCAAACTGCAGGCTGGAAATATACTGGTCGAAATAGGAACACAAGGAAAATGCACAGTCAAAAGACAAAGCACAAAGGCTCGCATAAAGCTCGAAATAGTTCAATACCCAAGCAACAATAGAAAAGTGTTAAATTAACACAAGTACCAGTGAAACAACAAGGTACACAGTGCAACACTGTGAACACAGACAAGGTAGCTAGGAAGTAAAGCATTTCTATATTGTAAACTACATACACACGCATGCAGTCGGAAGTAAACTACATACACACGCATGCAGTAGGAGGTAAAACACTTCAACTTTGCAAAATAATTATGCACGCATGCAACAGGAAGGAAAACACTTCAACTTTTGTGAAACAATATCAAAATATACTTAAGACAAGGTCAAATATCATGGTACAGCGGTTACGTTAACTGCCAATCCACTGACCGAAGTCATGGTATCGCATACCCAAATCAGGACCTAAGTCAAATGCTTAAAGCAAATGCAAAGCCACATAAATTTTCATCAAAAATATCTTGATGTAATTTCATGCTTCCTTTTAAAAATGATGACCCAGGCATGCATAAGAATACACGTAATTAGTTGAAAAGATTGTAACCTGGCTTTACTACTATACGATGTATTATGGACTTAAATAAAGGTCAACAACATCACTTTTCCAAAATGAATCAATTGCCAATATATGAGAGAGAATTATGCAGGGCATAGAAACAACACAATAAACATAGGAAAATATCATGAGAATGAGAAATTTCGTAATGGCAATTATACATGTCTAGTTGCAGTAAAGACTGCAGAAACAATTGCCCAACACCAAAGAACAGGTTACGTAACATAAAGAAAATTCAAAGCATCAGTGAAAACAGAGGCAAGGCTCATGTCATACCAGATTCATAAGAACCAAATACGCGGATGATTCAAATATTGTCAACAAAATGCTAGTGCAGCTGCACATGTCATGGAACCAGTCAGTTCCGAAGCCATAGGATAAAATTCGAACCAAAAATAGTTCGTAGGGATTACAAACAAGAACCAAATACTGTCAATAATAGTTTCAAAAGCAGTAGTTGTCAAGAAACCAAATCAGTGACCGAAGCCAAAAAAATAGAGCCGTGGTGGTCTCAAATCAAACAGAACAAAATTCACTTTACTGTCGATGCCAACCAAAAATGCTCAAAGTCATTTGCAGTTCAAATTACACTGTAACCCAGCTACAGATATCAATTAACTATTCAAAGCCGAAAGTCAATCAAGTATTCAAACCCGAGTAAATGTAAAACATCAGAGAAATCAAGACCTAAGTCAAGTTACACAGCAACCAAATCATACGAAGAAAAGAAACAGAAGAATCATGGAGAGTTCGAATTAGATGTGAGTGACAAGTATCACTCACCTTTGTTCGAAGCGGCCGAGACCCAAGTAAGGATACAAACGGAGACGAGAACGAACGAGCGAGCGCCATCTATCTCCTTCGATTTCTATGCCCTAGATTCGCAGAAGAACGAAGAAGAGGGACGAACGAAATCGAGAAGCCATTTATTTTCTTTCGTTCGATTTTAGGGTTGGGTTTTCAAAATGAAAAGGGTAAAGAGGGGGACGGTTATTTGCTTTGCAAATTTTCACGGCACAAAAGTGAAAAGTAACGTGGGCCGAGCCTTAACTTAAAGCCCACATACCCTAACAAATTTTTGAAAAGAATTTAAACCTGATTTAAAAACTTTCAACAGCAATTACCAACCAATCTAATCGTTTAATGATGATTATTAAATGTTGTGAAACCCTGGGTTGTTACAAAGACGGAAGCATTCAAACCCTTTCGAATGCAATGTTGATAGAATGCTTTTGAATGGTGTCTTCTACAGCTAATATCTTGGCAACGTCTCAACTCAGTCGAAGCCTATAAAGCAAATGTTCCGACAACGTCGAAGGCCTGCACCCATACTAACTTATATAGCACGATAACTGCTAAGTGAAGGGTGCATCTATACACCTTTCTATTGGTCGAAAGCAGTCAAGAAAGTACCTTTTGACAGAGTCGAAAGGAATCGAGTTAGAAAAAAGGAAGCCCAGTCTTTAGCGGCAGTGGAAGGGTGGCCATGTAGTCCTTTGGACTAGGTCGAAAACTATGATTTACGGGATGCACATGAAAGCAGGATAGCAGACCTTTCGACCGTGTTAAAAGCATTGGGTCGAAAGGTGCCAACCCATACCTATAAATAAGACCCTAGGGGCCTAGTTTAGGAGATCCAATTTTTTTTACTTCTTATTTACATTTACCGAAGTCTATAAACCCGAATACCTAAATCAAATTGGGGAATTCGGTCATTTTGTACAACCAAGTTCAATAAAAAGTGAGATTATGATAATCTTGTTTACATAGCGATTATGGGATTTTTGCTCTATACATATACATCAATTGGCTATCGAATTAGTCAAAAGGATTCCCTTCGATTGAGTTGAATCCCCTGGTTCATGCGTTTCCTAAGAATTTTAGCTCATATCCACTCGATATCAACCATCAAACCTTTCGACAAAGTCGAAACCCTTCCAGTTCAACTATTTCCACAAACCATTAAGTCCTCAACTTTGGCCACCTTGACTGCATCGAAAGGTGGTTCTGACAGGGTGACAAACCAATCAGTTTGAAAGGATTTACTAAAAGAGGAATTAACCTTTCGACCGCATCGAAAGACACTAGAAAGATATTTCAACCGTCTTTCCCAAGTTGAAGAGTGTTAGCTTTCTTCTTCTAATCAGAAGGAGGTTTTGAAGGAATCAGTATCATATCAAGCTTCATTTTGAAGTGTTGATTAGTTTTCTGTTAACATTTTTGGTGCTAGAAGGAGGGCTTGAACCTCCGACCCCCAGTAAATTTCATCACAAATTAATTTCTTAGAGTTCTTCATTCATGAATAGAAAATGGTAAGAGCAAAAAATAATAACAACAATCCAAATAATGAAGCTGCATCACAAATAACTTTGGAAGATGGCATAGTTCTAAACTTTAACTTTGAGAACATGGAAATTGGGTAGCAAGGAGATGACAGAGGGTATGGAGAAGGGTGGTGAAGTAAATAAAGAGGATGGCAGAACTTCTGGTGGGTGATGAAGCTGTAGCAGATGTTAGTGACAGCAATATTGTGGTCAGGGCGAAGTTGACAACAAATTGAATGCAAGGCGGTGATTCAAATGATGATGTGAAGTGATTATCGTAATGAAGTGATGAGGCAGGTTGAACCTATGTTGATGGAAGTGGCTGAAAGCAGGTTAAGTTGTTGAACTCTATATGGGTGTGAATGTTGTAGTGCTTGACAGTGGAGGGGGAGAAGGTAGAGGCCGTTGATTAGATGCAATAGTAAGATGCAGCAGTTTGAAGGCTAGTATGACAATCAGGCGGGGGTGTTATGTGGTGAAATAGGGTAATTGTAATGTGGTATTAGTGTTTTGGAGAGTTGGCAGTATTGTAGTTTCTGAGAGGTGCACGGAGGGGGGTGGCTATGTGCACAGTGAAGAGTGCACACAAAAATGTAGTTAATCAAAATAGAAAATGTATGTACAATTAAGAAATGAATTTTTTTATTATAAATTGTGTATTTTTTTGCAAATGAACAAATCACTAGAAAATGATAACAAACACAAAAAAATGCAAATTAATCAAACAACAAACACAACACAAATATTTTTTTAAAATAAATGCAAACACACACAAAACAAACACACACAAAAATCAAACAAAATAATTTGAATAATGGCAACGACGTTAAAAACTTGTTCAAAAACGAAATTTCTATCGAATTAGAAAACCGTCGATAAATTTCAAATTAAATTTATATCGCAAGCGCATGGTGTACAAAAGTTAGTACGTGGCAAGTACGGGTCGATCCACAGGGAATTGTTTGATTTTAAAGATCAATTCAATCAAATTATAACAAATGGAGAGGAAATTGTTAACTACAAGAAAAATGAGGCTAAAACTAGAACTAAAATGAGATTTAAAAACTATGAGATTGGAGAACAATTTAGAGGCAAATCCACTCTCATATTTTTGTAAATCAACAAACAAATAATTTATGATATCTAGTTTTGATATTAAGTGAAATAATTGTTGCATTTATCATAAGTATGGTTTATTTATGTTATTAATTAACATAACTTAAACCATCAAACTATAATACAACAAATAATCACTTATAAATTCTCATGAAAATGAAGCCAAAGCAAAGCTATATTAAGTATGATCTACTTACTATTGTAATTAGTAATATAGATCATTAAATTTTGTTTTTACTTTCATTTCAAAATCATAAATCAATTAGCAAATGATGATGTAAATTGTGTTTATGTTGAATAAGAACAGACAGCTCATTTGCAAATGCAACATAAGCTATCAAACTGCTTGTATAAACTTACATCAAAATCTACCCTCATGAAGCACAAATAAGAGAGACCATAAATCATAGAAATGTTGAAATTACATAATATTTGAGAGCTTCATTACCTCTAAATTGAAGGGGTTTAGCTACTCATATGTGTTATCATATCAACACCTGTAAATTTCAACATTAAAAGCAAAAGAAATTTACTAACAAAGGAAGGAAGAGAGCATAGAAGTAAAAATGAATAAAAATGTAAAAAAGAAGCATGTAAAGAAGAAAAGATAAAGAGGTTATGAAGCCATTTTTATTTCATGAAACATTGACATTACAACTTGCTTTCTTAGTTTCTTAACTAATGTGAAAGAGTAGAAGATATTTACATGTACATTAGAGGGCAATTTATACATGCATAAATCCCTAATTTAATTTTTAGGGTGCATCCCAAAATGCCCTTTAGGAAGTGAGACCACCAAGTAACCACTAGCAACTAATTAATCCATCATTAAATATGAATGGAGCTTTAACCTCCACTCAGTTGTCCATTAGCTTCTAAATGTAGATTTAGGTAAGTGGGTGGGGTCCTCCATGATCATGAGCTTGAATTATTTCCTCTTCATCCCTTTGTATTCCCTTGTGCATGCATATATCTTCATGAACCCTTTTCCATATGGATCAAAATTTCCTTTAAAAATCATAAAAAATGTCCAAGTAAAAATTCTCAAATTGACATATGCACAAAAATAACCGTTTTGCCCCTGAGTGAAGATGAATATACGATGATTTGACAATAATTGAGTTTTGATTTAAACATGTTAAAATGCCCAAAATGACATTTATTTAAATAAAAATAGATAAAATATAGATGTAAATATATGCACATTTACGTGCACAATAAACTTCTCAGCCCAGAGAAAGAAATATTGTAGATCTTTGCACCCACCGATATAAAGGTCTTTCCAAAATGGGGTTCGTTCAATTAACCCTGATCGAACCGCCATAAGCTTTTCTCTATCTTTTGTACTTTCTACCCTTAATGCTTTTGTGCCGAATCTATTAAAATATTCGCCAAGTAGCTCCTTTGTCTTTTGTTTGATGGTTGCTAGCAAGCTAAAGTCCATAGTTGTCTCACTGATATAGAAAATTGAGCCACGAAGTCACAAGTAAATTGTTCCCAAGGATAGATAGTTCCCATTCGGTAACTTCTATACCATTTGATTGCTGCTCCTTGAAAAGTGATGGGAAAAAGTTTACAGTGAACCGCCTCTGGAGCATTGTATAAGTTTATCCAATTTTCAAAGACGACAAGGTGATCATCTGGATCAGTTGTCCCATCATATTTTAGTGAAGGAATTTGAATGTGTGGAGGAAGATTTATCGCCATTATTTCTTTGGAAAAGGGGGTCTTTTGCACGGTAACATATTCTTCAGGATCATAAATTTCTTTTTTTCTAAGTGCATTAACTAGTATATAGCGTAGGTTGTCATTTTGGTTGGTCTTATTTCTGTAACTTCTCCCATTATATTATGGGATAAGGCTATTTGATTGCTCAAGAGATTTATTTACTTGACTATCTCAGTTTTACCCTTGATCCTCTATCTCATTTGGAGGTTGAACTTCATTCTCCATTTCCATAATCCTTATTGATTCCTAGGTTGGGGCTCTTTCTGAATACTCCTTTATTACCATCTTTTATGGCCGTTGATTTTGAACCTTGATCGTATTGCTTTCCAGTTTTGTTAGGGTTGAAGGTTGCCCAACTTCTATTTTGCTTCAGTTAGGATTTGAGACCATGTGACCTTTAAGGTAAACTATGATGTAGCCTCTGCGTTTGGATTGTTGCTACTAATTTTAGCTTTGCCCATACTCTTCTTTTAGTCAAGGCTCTTTATATAATTGATTGGGGATGAAAGTTATCGAAGATCAGAGATTCGAGTCCTTCTTATAGCACCAAAAATGTTAACAAGATTTCTTGTCAATACCCCAAAATAATGCTAAGAAGGACGAATTTCTTCTTTGGAGAACAACGCGCGTGAAAGCTTTAAGGATTGCCTTTTCATCTAAACTTATTAGTTGATAAATCCTGTATCAGACCTTTCGACGTCGTGGTAAGGTTTGAAACCTTGGATAAGTGTCCTTCCGTCTTTGTTGAGCTTGCTTGAAGTCTTTCACAAAGGCTTTTCTCTCTGATTAGGTTAAGTTTTCTTGAGTTAAGTTCTCAAGAGATAGGCTTCATTCTTGTCAAAAGATTAAGTAGACAGCCTTCCTAAAATTAAGGCAAGAAATCAATAACTTTGGTGAGAAGGTAGCGGCTTTCGTCCTTGTTGAAATGTTTGATCATTTATATTAAGTAGATTTCAACCTCGTTGAAAGGTTTAAACATTAGAGTCAATGGTTTCAGAAGGTTTTAGTGAATGTTATGCCATTAAACTGTTGGCCTAGTCGAAAGGTTTAGATTTAGAGTTGAAAGCTTCGAAGGGTTGCATAGTTATTTGTAACAGAAGTGTTGTCGACCTTGTCGACAAGAACCTTTCAATGCGGTTGAACCTGAAAAATAGGAGTTAAGCCAACAATGGTTTAAACAAGTAGTAAAGTAATTAACTAAGCTTAAGACTTCTCTCCATATCCAATAAAAAGCTTCATTTTATTAAATTTCTCAAATCAACACCCTATTAGGGTTACAATGCTTTTATTAAGAAGTTGCAAGATTAGAATGAGATAAATCGGATCCGCAGAACATGACCACTCGGGTCCTATTTATAAACGCGGGCGGCCCCCTTTCGACTCTATGCTCTCGACTGGGTCAGAAGATTTCCCTTTTATATGCAACTACAAATCTTTTGTCTTTGTCTAAAGGTTTTCCCCTTATATGCCATAATGATCCTTTTGACGCTATGGGAAGGTTTGTCTTTTCGATGCCTTCATGAACCTTTCGTCTTTGCCGAAAAGTTGTTTTTCCCGATGTCTTTACGAACCTTTCGACTTTGTTGGAAGGTTTCCTTTTTGAAGCTTTTATGAACCTTTCGATCTTGTCAGAAGGTTGCTTTTGTTGTCGAGTGCTATATTTCCTTTCAATATTTTCGAGTGGTTATCTACCATTCTTTGCTGACTTTTGAGCATTGCTTTCTTCATAAAAACCTTTCGACTTAGTCGAAAGGTGTTCTGAATGTGCTCCAACCGGTTCGAAAGGCTTTCTATGCTTTCAAAAAGGTCGTTATGGAGTTGCACCTTCTTGCTTTGATTTCTCCATATTCTTTGAAAGTTAAGAATTCCCTCAACGGAACCTTTTGACTTTCGAAAGGTTTGAAGCTTTTAATTCCTGGTGGCTGCATCCTCTCGATTCCTTTGAAAGGTTTGGTTTGAGCTTCTTCTCCTTTGTCTTTTTTGAAAGACCTCTTGTCCTAGTCAAAAGATGGATTCTTGGAGCATCATTTTTCCTATGGACTTTGAAACATTGCCTTGGACTTTACCGGAAGCTCTTTGTCAAAAGGTATGATTATCCATAACATCTTGGTGCTTTCTGATCTTTCATCATGCTCTCATGACCCTTCTTTCATACCTTCATTCTTTTGAATATTTCATGATTAAGAACATGGAATTCCTGAGGCGATGTTCTTCTTCCGACCCAGGGCCAACGTGCCAATGATCCTTCGATGGGCTACATTACTTGCAACAGATACATATGCTTAAGCGGTGCCATGCTGTTTGTTAACAATAAAACTTGTCGATATCCCCAATGCGTTATATAAGATTATTTTATATGGACACAACCATGTGGTTGGAAGGATTCATGTCTTTAAAGGCATATCTTTCGAATAGAATAACTAATTCGAAAGAATTTGAGATTATAGCTCTAACTTTCAACTTGATGACCTGATTGAAAAGAGTAACAAATTGTGGATCCTTTCGACATTTTCGAAAGGTTGAGGAAGCTGTTTCAGCCTTTATTAACTTGGATTGCATAATAGAAGATTAACTAACCCATCGGCCATGTCGAAGGGTTAAGATTTCATTCTAACCATTCGTCATGGTTGGGATAATAGAAGATTATCAAACCTTTCGACCTTGTCGAAAGGTTATGAGGCTACTTCAACCTTCCAACTAGGTTGTCATAATATTAAATGTCTCTTAAAGTTATTCACCTTTATATAGCTTTCAACATTATCACTTTATCGAGTCATATCTCCCTTGGAGGCTGAAAGCAATCCATCATCAACTTCCTTCATCTCCTTTCGATCACGTCGAAGGGTGATATTCAAGACCTTTTGACCTTTTCGAAAGGAGATGCTTACTCTATTTTATATTTTTTATTGCTTCTGACCTTTCAGGTTGATATTTGTCTTCTGGAATCCCTTCGAAAGGTATGTATCATTCAATCATATTTAGATAAAAATAAGAGTTGATATGATATGTCATGAAACCATATCAGGGATTTGGCATCACATGTTTATTGAGTCATAAGTTGTATTTCCCATGAATTTCATATGTAAGGACATAGAACCCGTGGTGATATCCCATGATGATTTCATAACATATACTCAGAATGAACAGAGAATATAAGAAACAAATCATGTATGATCAGCCGCTAATATCAAGTTAACGCCTGATCATGATCATCTCCAAATTCAAAGTTGATCCAAACCATAATCCTCTTTATTTTCTCATGGTGAAGCTTAATACAATGTTTAAGAAGCAAATCCCCAATTTGATTTCTAAATTAGGGCTACAAACTTAATGAGTGGAAGCAGGAGTTGTAGAATGAGTGCAGAATGGGATGAATCAGATCCTAAAACTAGACCCCTTGGGTCTTATTTATATATGCATGTGGCTCTCCTTTTGGCTTCATGCTTTCGTCGGGGTCGAAAGATCACCTTTTATATGCAATTGTAAACCTTTCGAGCTTGTCAAAAGGTTGGCCCATCATGTGCCATTATGGACCTTTGAACAATGTCGAAGGGTTTACTATTCTCTATGCCTTCGTGAACCTTTCGTCTTTGTCAAAGATTTGACATCTATATGCTATTGTGAACCCTTCGACCTTGTTGAAAGGTTGCCCTTCACTTGATTACTGTCGAGAGCCGTGCCTCCTTTCAATGTTTTTGAAGGGTTGTCTTTCATTCTTTATGCTGCCTTCTTCATAAATCTTTCGACATTGTCGAAAGGTACCCTGGATGTGCTTCAACCGGTTCGAAAGGCTCATTATGCTTTCGAAAAGGTCATTAAGTACTTGCTCACACTTGCTTTGACTTCTTCATACCCTTCAAATGATAAGAACACTTTGGATATTAGAGACAACCTTTCAACTCCTTTAAAAGGTTTGATACTAATGAACTTTGATGATTTCATCCTTTCAACTCTTTCGAAAGGTTTAGGCTGTGTTTCTCCTCCTTTTCTTTTGTTGGTAGACCTTTCGTCCTAGTCAAAAGGTTGATTTTTAGTGTAACAGCGTCATTTTGACTTCTTCGAAAGGTTTGACTTGAAACCCTTTTCTTTTGCCTTTGTTTTATGATGACTGGTTGCAGAGCTATTCTTCTATCCCAACCAGAAGGTGTTTGGTGGTTCTGTGCCTAACTGCTTTGTTGTGCCTTAGTAATTCTTTCTTTCATAGTTGCAGAAGGCTAGTTCCAAAGTTCCTATGTGTTCTTCTTTATTAGCATTGAACAATCCTTTCGACTCCATCAAAAGGTGACTTTTCCTGCTGCTCTTTGTCCATGCGGAAGCTTTCTGAAGGGCCTTCTTTATCTTCATTTATATTTCATGGTTAACATTTAGCCCCCTTTTATAAAGAAGGTTTTGTTATTTAAGACAAAATTTTTAGGATTGTCGAATTTCCCCTATATTACTAAAATACATGTAATAATATTCGCATGGTTAGTTCACACTACAAGTATCTTTTCAGTTTGGTTGTTCTTTAACTCCGATTTTATTTTAGCGAAAGATTCATCCTTTGAACATTCAGAACTTGTAATGATCTTAAGCATTTGAAGTCATCAGTTTCTTGCCAAATAGTAATTATTTCCCATTTTGTCAAGAATGGTGGAAGTTCCAGAAGTCATAATAAAGGACCCATACTTCCATGATGGATGGACCTTATTAATAAAAATAGGTCTTTATAAATTTACTCTTAGCAATAGAATGTTAGAAGACCATGCATAGATAATTTTTTCATATCATGCGATAATGCATCAAATAATAGTAGGGAGACCATAATTATATTGATCATCATAATAGAAACCTAAAACCCCACATCAATCTGGTAACAATGAGAGAGGATAGAATACCAATTAGATCATCCATTCTGATATGAATGCTCAGGAGATCATATTTGGTTATAAACGTTAAAGGTCCAAATGACTTGTTTTGTCATTCAATAATAGAAGATTATAAGCCCGTATTTGGTGATAAGCAGTAGTAGACCAGAAACCCATATTTGATAATAAATAATAGAAGATCAAAAATTCATAGCTGGTAATAAGCAATTGAAGGCTAGAATACCCAATTTGGCATTGATAATGGAAGTCCAGAAAACCATTTCTGTAAATAAGTAATAGAAGACCAGAATACCCATTCTTGGTATTTTGGTAATAGAAGAGCAGAATACAATTTCTGATAACTAGTAATAGAAGACCAGAATACCATTTTTGATAACTAATAATAGAAGACCATAATACCATTTCTTGTAATTAATAATGGAAGACCAGAATACCATTTACTAGAATACCATTTCTGGTAATTCATAATAGAAGACCAGAAAACCAATCTGGCAATAAGTAATGGAAGACAGAAAACCAATCTAGCAGATTTTCATGAGGAAAAGTCAGAGAATTCTTTTTGATTCTTTTGTTGAATGTTCCATCTTCAGGCTTTGATGTTATCTTGCATGCTTTTTCTTTCTTAGGCCCGAGTTTTTCTTTATCCATTTGTTTTGGCCTATTTTAGGCTAGGATTCTTTTGTCCAATTTTTGTACTTATTTAAGTAGTTTCCATTTTAGGCAGTGCTGATTTCTGGCAGTTGCCCATTTTAGGTAGGGACTTTTCTTAGTCCTCCGAACATTTCATCCGGGTTTTCGATGTGCGCGGCTAGCTTATTCTCAAGTAGGGCCCGAGGACTTACCCGACCTCCCTCCAAGAGGTGCCTTAACCTCTCCCTAGCATGACGCGGCTAAGGGCTTGTCGGTACCTTGGTCAGACCATAGCGTGACAGGACCAAGGGATAGGACCAAGGGATTACCCATCCTTCCTCTAGAAGGTGCCTTTTCCTGGACATAGCATGATGCGGATAAGAGCTTATGCTGCTTTAACCTGGCCATTTCTGACTTTGTCGTGGCTAAGGCTTACGCCCTCCCTCCAAGAGGTGCCTTGACCTGGCCATCTTGGCGCAACCAAGGGCTTTCTACCATAATTGGTAGCCTACCATTTTTGGTTGTCCAAGTTTAAAGAGTATTTTACTCCTGTCCATGTAGACTTCTCTTAGTGAATCATGGTAGAAACATTCTTGAAAATTCTTTATTCGTTCAAAGTTGGAAAATATGGTTTCAAATGTTCCGCGTTCCAAGTTCTCGGTACCATATTACCATCAGGATGGCATAACTTGTAGGCCCTTGGGGGAATTTCTTTGAAAATTATTAGTGGACCATCCCAATTTGGTCCCAATGGCCGTCCTGATGGGTTTCTCATATTGGCCATTACTCTTTTAGGTACCAAATCTCCTTGTCTGAATGATGACATATGTACATCTTATGTTCTAATATTATTTATATGCTTTGACGTTAAAATTGAAATTTGTTGGGTTGAATATCTTTGTAAATTAAATTGGAATTTTCTTCTATGCACTAATGTTTTACAAACTATCTTATTTACAAAAACTATCCTACAAACCATTTTATTTACATACTATTTTACGAACTATTTATTTACAAACTATTTTACACAACCATTCTATATACAAAACTATTTCATAAAATGATTTTATATACAAAACCATTCTAAATTCAAAACCTTTTATAAAGCAAAGATGTTCAATCCCATATGGCTTTTCATATAACGAAGTTGATTTTTGAAAATTTTGATTCTTGTATAAGATGGACTTTATTTAAGTACAGATGATTTTAAAACTGTTGATTTTGGAAGATATTCGGTCTGAAGAGATAAATCTTATATATAACGGAATTTATGTAAGAATGATTTGATAGATTTGAGATTGTTGATTTTGGAAAGCACTTTATTTGAAAATGAAATCTGATATATAATGGAATTTATATAAGTGCGATATTTGAAGTTATGATTTTGAAAGCGTACTATATATGGTATGTTATATTTTGAAGTAAGAGGTATGGGGAAGTACCCTCCGTGAAGAAGTATAGTATGATATGCTTCGACCCAGATGGACTTGGAGAATCTAGAAATGGATTCAACTGATAAACCCTAATGAACTTGGGTGAATTCAGAAATGGATTCTAACTGATATGGTTGTACGGACTTAAACTGATGAGTTCCTCCATTTTTTCCAGAATAGATGGTTCTTTAGTTTACCCAATGGAGGTGCTTTCGATCCTACGATCTATTGTTTATGGATCTTTAGGGAAGGAAGTGCATCCATTATGTAAATCATTGAATCAACAACAAACCACCGCAGTAGGGGTCGATGGTCCCTTGTTTACGAACTGGCTATGAAATTTTTCTAGAATCTGGAAGGTAGAAGGATCTTCGGGAAAGTATTGTGTCCTTTACGTAAATACTGGATCAACAGCGAGCCATTGCTATCATATTATCATCATTTGACATTGGATTTTGAGCGGTACTTCTCATACCTATTTTTTATGTATTTTGCCCTGGGTGTTGAAATAGGTCTACTAAGTACTTGGAAAATTTTAGCCTTGCGCCTGATCAACGCATGGCCAGAGCCCGCAAGAACGAGATAAACCTATCAAGACAGCGAGTTATAAAAGTATTTAGATAAAATATTATATAAAGGATATTTTGATCATTTTTGTCAATTCCAAATACTTTAAAATGTTTATAATATTGTTTGTTCATGTACAACATGGTTTAATAGTAAATTATTAGTGCTGTAAATATTTGAGAAGTTATTCATTAAATAAAACATATTTAAAGTAGATGATTATTGATTTATTAATAATGTTTGGAAAGTACTTTAAGATAAAACCAATAAATTTATAAATCATGGATTTAAGGTTTTCAATAGCTTCTTTGTAAATATAAGTAATGATGTAAATAATTATTTTCAAATAGTTTACATATATTTATAAAGATGTTATTTAAATATTTAAATGGTATTTATACATGAAGCAAGGAATTTTACAAATGAATTTTTTGAAAAGTATTAAAGTATTAAAGATGGTTGATTTGCAAATGAAGCTTTCAAATGAAGCTTTCAAGTAAAATTTATATAAGTTTCTTTGAATGTATAATTTAAAGATATTATATAAATGGAAAAAAATTGATTTGCGAAGTTTATTTATAGTAATATACTTGGCAAATAAATGTGAATCTCTATTTTAGAAATATAATTTGGAATATTTACTTGATTTTACTAATAGTAAATTTATTGATTTATTTACTGTTTGAATTTATGTATTAAACCATAATAAATGTTTTTCAATAATTTGAATGTTCATTTTTAAACAAGTGTGTAAAATTAATTATGAAGATATGAAATTTTATACTTTAATTTAGAAATTTAATGTAAGATTTGAGTATAATATTAGTTTCAGTTTAATAATCTTAAGTTTATACTTATTTTAAAAATAATGAGTCTAATAAATTTCTAATATTGTTTTGATATAAATTTCTAATATTGTTTTAGAATTTTGAAAAACCTTTACATAGTGATATGAGGATGTTTTAAATATATCTTATATTTTTACTAACTGAATAAGGTTAAATGTTTTAATTAAATTATTAGAGATATTGAAATATTTCCTTTCTCTTCAAGGGCGAATACCAAAAAAACATAATTTTTTATTCAATAACTGAATTAAGTTATAAGCTTAAGTTAGGCAGTAGAAGCTTAAGTTATATTTTTTGAAATGATTCGTTAATGACTTAAATACTTAATCAAAAATAAATTATGTAAGTGATTGATCTCTATATAAAAAAATGAATGGAAAAGTAAATAATGAGAAGAAGAAAAACCCAGTAGAATAAACTAAAGTAAACTTAAGTTAGAATTTCAATTATTGTAATGGAATAAATTTTAATTATTTAATAACTGGAACTTCTAAAGTTGAAAGTAAGAAATTAAATGCTAAGTTAAAAATAAAATATCCAAGGAATTTCAAATTCTTAACTTTTAAACAAAAAGGATATGAAAATAATAAATGATAACCATTGAACGTTTATTTACTAAAATGAAATAAGATAAACTTGTGTAATTTTCAATTACATTCTTAGAAACATATACATATAACTAGAATATTAAAAGTTGTAATGTTAAACTAGGATATGTTAGTGTATATTATACAAGAAAACTTTAGTAATGAAAGTGTTCAATGAAATTTACTTTTATGAATAAGAAATTTGATATGAAATAGTTATAAAACTGAGTTATAATTGTAATTCTACTTAATAAAATGAAATAGAACATGAATATTGTAAGCAAAGAATTATGAACTTAAGTTAATGTTTGAAGCTATTGGTGATTAAAGTATATATAAATGAATACTATATTAAATTTAATGATTGTAACTTCAGAAATGGTTGATTACTTTGATCCCTTGTGAAGATTGTATGCTTGCTTGCAAATATTATTGTTATGTTGTATTGATTTATTTTAATTTTATGTGATGATGGTATGCTTTTGGTTGAAAGCGAATGTTGTTATGTAATGTTGATTGTTTGTTATTAATTTAAAACAATATAATCATTTCACTTCTATATAATTATTAACTTCTTTGGATTATATAAGTGGAATACAGGTTATGGAAGCAATTGCTACTGCTTTTGGTTTCATAAAGTAAACGTTATTTGCCCGACAAATAGGTACGTTCTCGGATTACCATTTTCTAGCGATATTATATTATTTCCCTCGCTGTTGGGATATATTATTCTAAAAATATTTGATATATTTTGATATTATGATTTCTCCTGAGCCTCTCCATACAAAGGAGACTCTACCGAAATTTTTCATGAATTTTGGGCTTAGAAATTTTTTGTGAAATTTTTCCAAAATTTTGTTAATTTGAATTTAAAAGGATTTAATTGTTTATAAATTACTATATTTTATTTACATTATTCATTATGTAAATAAATTGTTTACATATTTAATATTTTGAATAAGATATATTGATTACTTAATTCCTTGTTTTCCTTTTTTTCTTTTTCGGGGACGAAAAGTTTTAAGTGGGGGAAAGTGTAAGGACCCGTAATTTTCGATAATTAAAAATAGTAAATTTAATATGATTTTTGTAATTAAATGTTGGAAGAAATTAAAATTTAAGATTTATAACTGGAATAATACTAAAATGGAATGCAACAATGTTAATTAAAGCTAATTATTAACAATTTGAATGGAATTCCAATTAATTTGAAATAGTGTAAGGTTATACTTGGTTAAAAGTGAACATAAGAAAAATAATGTAAATATTGAATTCATTAATGAAACAATATATTATTAATGGAAATTGAATAAAATTAGTGTTGTGAAAGAAATGGTAACATTTGTTTGTAAATAATAAACTTATAAATGTAATTAAAGGCTAATGGTGACAATTATTATATATATGACCTATTTATTTGGTCTATTAAATTTAATTGGAAATAAATGTTAATTAATTCCCTTAATTAGTGCAGTTAATGTAGGTTTAATTGATAATGGTAAAAATGTCATTCTATACAATGTAAACAATGTAAATTTTTATCATAGTATGCCCTTTGATTTGAATAAAAGGATGGAAATCAGTTTACTCAAATTTATTGGTATTGGAAATTTTAATAAGTGAATTTATTACAATCAATGAAATAAAAGGTTATGTAGATGAAAGGTAAGATGAAATGGTAAAATATTGATGTAATGGACTATGTATGTAAGGTAATAATTGATTTTATAAGAGAATGAAACCAAGGTAAAAAAATTAATTGAGACTTTAATTATAATTAATGTGTGAAATTGACCAAAATTCAATAAAATGGAAATATAGTAGTTAATACAAATAAAGGATGGAAATTGGTGTATATTAACGTAACGAAATTTAAAATAAATGTTAACTATGTTATTAGATCATAAGTTTGGACCATAAATAAAATTCTAAAACAAGAAACTAAAATGAAGCAATGAAGTGGAAGGTTCTAACGCGTATTAGAATATAATTTAATAACAGGAATTGGAATGATAAGTGTCAGTTTTAATGCTGAGTTAAATGAATATTGATTGATAGAGAAAATATTTATTTAGTATGTAATTTAATGCTTGTTGGATACTGTAATTTTTTAAACGTGTTTGCACGACTATAAATAAGGATTAAAATGTTCACACATCTATTTAATTTATTTCATCAATTAGGGTCTGTTTTGAAGTGGAAGATTAAAATTAACTGAAAGTAAATTTATTGAAACCTTTCAATTGAAAAAGGAAAAAGAAACAAAGTGCAATTAATAAATTTAATGTAAGAATGTTTTCATTTGGAATGTACATTATTTGGAATATAAGAATGGTTTTAATATTGTATAAGTTGATCATTTTAGAATATAAGAATGTTTACATTTATGAATCGCAAGTAACGAATAAGCATTTTAAGGAAAATAAAAGAATTTTTGAGGAAAATAAAGTGAACGTTTCCATTTTGAATATAAATATAATGTTGTAAAATGAGAAAAATTAATTTTTAAAGCAACATTTTACGGTAGTTAAATGGCAGGCATAGGTTATGCGGAAGTGTTTTTATTACTATGTCAAATTTTGTGTGTTTGGTGTTAACAAAATTAATTGAGTGAACAAATGTTTTGAAATTTGAATTCCAAAAGTTTGTTTATAGAGAAGAGTTGGTCCATTCATTCCCTTTCTAATTAACAATTGTCACACTTTTATTCATTGTTTCCTCATTTTTTCCATTACTCATTCCCATTTACATTGTCTAAAGTTTTTTCATTTTCTACCTACTTTTCATATTTTTAATTCTTTACTTCACCATTTTTATTACCTACCATTTTCTTGGGTTGTTTATATTTTTACTTTATTTCAATTCCAACTTTGTTTATATTTAGCTTTATTAGCTTTTCACTAGTTTCAATCTTCATTCATGTAGCTTCATTTCATTTTTTTTAAATCTCATCTTCTGTAGCTTCAATTTTTGTCTTTCTCCACCTTCCTCCTTCCTTTTTTTTCATGTTTCTTTTTCAAATCTCCTTTCTCTCCTTTTTTTCCAAAGCTTTATTTTCTCTATTTCTTCTTCTTATTCTTCAAATCTTCTTCTTCTTTTTCAAAGCTTCCTTTCCTTTTTTTCAATTCTTCTTCTTCTCTAATTTTTTTTTTCTTTTTCAAACCTTCTCTTCTTTCCATGTCTTTTTCTTCAAATCCAGATCTATATAATCTTCTCTCCAAAACTTTCTATAGAAAAAAGATTAAGATAGCAAGGAAACAAAACAAAATGAGAAAGTAGTCGCAGATCCAAATATGGCTAGAAAAGGGAAAGCAAAAAGGTGAGTGATTCAACACACTCACACAATGCTAAGAATTCTATTGCAAGTTAAATGAAATATATGATGTGAAATAATTTTTTATTAGTGTTTGTTGATTTAAGTTGTCATTTGAATTGATATTGAATCTGAATTGACATTTAATTTTATATTGGAATTTAATTGATAGTTGAACCCCGATATTAATAACTATTATATGTTGAAATATATTGGTTGATTTAGATGTTGTTTGAAATAGATGCTTATTGATTGATATGTTGGACGTATAGTTGTTTATTTGTTTTAATATGTCCTTATTATCACATTCTATATTATTGACATCATTTAAATGGTCTTCTGAATCATTTTAGAATTGGATAATCAAGGCATTTAAATTATGGGTTGAAATGATATATACCCATACAATTTCTTGAATTTGGATTATTTATTGAAACTGAATTATTTAAAAAGTTTAAGTTTTTAGTTTAAACTTCGAATTTATTTTAAATAAAGTGGTTAAAATTGGTATTTTGAATTATTTGAAATCTCATAAATTACTGCAATCATGTTGTACACTTGATAGGAGATGAAAAATCCCATAACATCTCTGAAGCCATTGCACTCATATTTTTATTTGAGATTGATTTGACTTACATAGGAATTTTTAGTTCTGACACGATGTATTGTTTTTCATTATGCTCGGGTTAGTCTGGGCTTTTTCAATGTATTGAAGACCATTTTATTTTATGGAGGACGAAGACGAAGATTCAGTATATTATTGCTATTTATTATTATTCCACTTCTTATTGTGTTCCGCTGCATTTTTTATTTATTTTCTGATGTATGTATAACTCTGATTTGAATTGTAAAAGTAAAATCAAATGTCATTTGTAAAACAGCTTCATGAACTGTTTATTTGATTATTATATTTTGTCATTCCGCTGCGAGATTTTGTTTTTTGGTTTTCCTTCTTTTCAATTATTTTCCTATTTACCCCATTAAAAATCCTTCCCTTTTGAATGGTTTGAATCAGACATGTGTGGTTTATTGTCGATTTAAATCGTCCAAAAAGGTGGGTCGTTACACCCAAGCACCAATATAAATATGACCCTAGTCCTAGCTATCTTCTCACAATTTCCATTGCCCGAGGCTGAACCCTAACTAGAAAATATTTATTTGGGTTCTTGGTCTTTGGCTGAACCCTGAAAAAATATTCTAGGAAGATCTTCTAAATTAAAATATATACACCTTGGAAGAAGGGGATCCAGAAGGACTATGGAGCCAAGCGGAGCACAAGCGAAGCTAAAGACGATGGGTGAGTGGATTTATTTATATATCTTTTAAGTTTAAGATTCATCATCGTTAGATTCCCATTTAGAAAATTTCATTCAGTAATCAATCATATTAATTAAATTATGTTGTACTATAAGAAAACTTGCAGTTTATTTACAGTATTGGTGTTTATATACTATTTTCTATGCCTTATTTACATCTTTTTTTACGTTTTGGATTTTATGCAAGCATTAGTTTTCTTTTATCTTCTCCTTTTTTCTTCGCATATGGATTAGAATAGATTAAACGCAGATATGGATTATATAATTAAGAAAACTGAAATGAAGGAAATAGATGTAAAATAATAAAGGTTGTGGAATTAAATTATTGCAATAAATTGCATTAAAATGAGAAAGGCTAATTTGGGAATAATTATTAGATTAATTGGTTGGTTTAGAGAATAGGATACAATTCCATAACTTAATTTCTAAAAGATAATGATAAACATAACTGCTAGAATAAAAGAAATAAAAAGGGGGAATTGGTGTAAAATAGGAAAACCACTGTATTTTACACTACTCCAAATTAGTAAAAGAGATACCTTGCAGCTACGGATTACTGTTTATAGTATTATCCAATATTAAGATATGGAAATGGATTATATAGTTTTCATAACTAACCAAATAAAATAGAATTACTTCTTAAAATAGCGAACAATAAAGTAAAGTATGATCTGGAACAAGAAAATTATTAATTTAAGAATTTGAGGCTATAAAAAATTAAGGAGCTAAGTCTGCATTTACTGCGTAGGGTATTTAACTAGGCTACTATTATGATAAGTGAATTATGTAATGTTAGAGAATAAAAGAAAACTCTATATCATAATAAAAGAAGGCAGACTAAAGGAGACAAGGAACGCTTGTAATTACATAATGGACTGTAAAAGAAGAAGAGAACGTAATAATTACAAGTAGAATTATGACATAAGTTATAATTATGAAATAAGAACGAAAAAGCTTATCGTGAGACCTATAATAAATTGGTAAGCAATGATAGAGGCTTATTTAAACAACTTATATTAAGTTGATAAGAAAATAAAATAGAAATAATAAAAGTGGCTTATTATTGAACTTAAGGATTCATATATTAAGTCAATAAGAAAGATAATGAATGTGGCTCATACTAACAACATTCTCTATTAGACCTATGGTTATCTCACAATAGTTAGAAGTGAGACGAGGGAAAGAATATGCTAGTTAAATTAAAATAAGTAGCCAACAAAATAAGAAAGCAAACTAATGCAGATTAAATGATTAGACTTAGGGTGTAATAAAAGAATCGAAATGCGTTTGGAGTAGCCCAAAGGATGAAGCGCCTAACGAAGCAGTTCATCACGGATTTCAACAATGGAGAAGCACGTCTAACTTAGTAATTTTGGGGTTTAAAGAAGTATGAGACTTCAACGGGACGTGAGGATACTCTAAGATGGCTCTCTCGGTAGGCCTAACGAAGCTGCATCCCCGAAGGCAGGTCTGTAGGTGTTCCATCAAGAGAGTATGCCTTGACAGCATTTGCATTATAGGCCTAATGAAGAAGACATCTGTAGGCAATCAGAAGGGCTTGGTGTTCAGAGTAGGGTATTTGTATGTCCAGTACTTGCAAGTAAGGTTAAGGATAATTGCATGTGGATATCGTCCAACATCAAGACCAAGAGCTATTTTGGGAAAGGCTAGAGTTAAACCAACAGGCCATTGATCCTTTAGCTATCGAGACATTGGATGGAGGGGCACCGCCAATTGGATGTTAGATTGTTTGTAGTAAGGCACAACCACTTAAGGGTGAGAAGTCTTTCGATTAGTTGAAGGGTGGTTGCGTGGGGCCATAGCCACAATGAGAAAGGGATAGAAAAACTAGAATATCTGTATTGTAGGCCTAACGAAGCAGTCCTTTACAAACATAGAGAATTCCCGACTAAGTTCCGTACAAAGCAGAAATTGTTGGCGGGATTTAGGTATTAGACATAACGATTACGTAGTCCTCAATGGATGCACTGGGTGGTACATTATGGATGTCCGAGCACTGGTATGGACTAGTGCGGATGCGATTCACATTTTCATAGTAAGTAGTAGAGCATCCATATTGTAGCCTTACAAAGTGGTCCTTTACAGACGTAGCTATAAAACGTTGGATGGGAAATTTGTATTGTAGGCCTTACGAAGCGGTCCTTTAAATATGTAGTTACGGAACGCACTCGAAGCTAGACGATGGAGCTCTTTTCAAGAAGGATACGGAAGGTACCAGGGTGGTACCTACAACCAATACGGTCATTGGGCATATAGCTACATATATGTGTACATTAGTTATTAGGTTTTTATCTACTATGGAGTAGATGGGCACAGTTCACGAACGGAGGCGAGAGTATTGTAACCTAATGAACCTAATATAAGAGTAAATGAAAATAAAATGATATATGTCGAATTAAGCCTAGAAGTATATAATTTATTCATTCACTAGAACTTTTGTTTTGAACCCCTCCTTATAACATCCTACAGATTAGGTAAATGGCAGAGACTTCTCAGCTTTACGACACTTTCTTAGAAAGTGTTATTATTTGGGTGAGTATTTACATACTATTATATTTTAGTCAATTCCGCTGTGAGATAATTAACTGAGCTCTGATATATTTATCTTTGCCTATTTGCAGGATACCAGATACCCAACTCGGGCTTCAGTGGGCTTGGTTTTTAGCATTTTTGCGAAAAATCCGGACCATTGGGATTCGGTTGTTACAAGAAGCAATTGATGCATAACATTTATAGCGGAGAAAATATAACTGTTATATTTTAATTAACTTATACAATAATCTGACTCATAACATTTGATTAATTAAATCTTAATTAATTTTAATTAATTAACTCTTTAATTAATTTTAAATTAGTATTCCTATACAACTTATATATTGGACATATCTATTATAACCTTTATAGTGTATATACTATAACCTTTATAGTATAGCTCATATATCTTATATATGCATAATTTTTATTTAATTAATTAACCTTTACTTTATTTAACTAAATAATTTTAATTAAATTATATCGGTTTCAAAATTTATCTTACATACATGTACACTCATATTATCTTACCACTTTAAAATAACTTAACATATACCAATATATATAATACATGCATATAAGTATTAATAAATTAACTCATTTAATTAATTTATTTTATTAAACTTATTAATAAATGTTAAATTTTGAAATTAACAATTCCAAACATTTTAAAAATTTCATTACATTTTCAAACATTTTGAAAATTTATGTTGTATTATAACCTTTTATAGTAAACATGTTTGGGCTCACATCACTTTCCAGGCCAGACAGGTAACCAGGTAGGACATGATATTTGATACCCAATTCCAATCTTAGTCGTCACCTTTCTAGATACCATACTAAGTGCACAAGTTTAATTAGTTAGCCCTAACATGACTAATTTAGACCGCACAGACTATTGAGCTCTAATACTATTGAAAGAACTAGGCCAGCTTGCAGCGGAGGAAATGAGTGAATTTAAAAAAATGTCATTTAAGATCTTTAATGGGCCTAGGAAGTCTAAATATACTTAGAATTTTTCTAAGTTTCTTTTAAATAAAATCAATATTATATTTAATTTTATAAATAAAGTTTTACTTTAATTTAATGTGTATGTAAATTAGAGTATATCAAATATACACTTATGTACATAATTGTGTGTAACAGTAACTTATTAAATTTATTTAGAGAAGAAAAGTTTTCATTTTCTATCTCTTAAACTATTCAATTAATGATGGGGGATAAATTTATTTAGAGAAGGAAACTTTTTATTTCCTTCCCCTTAACTTATTCAATTAATGATGGACATAACTTTTATGAAGAGAGAAACATTTCGTTTCTCTCTTTAATTAAGTTGATTGATCATATGAATGTCATTAATTAGAAACATATATATGTTATGAATACAAGTTTAAACAAATATTTTATAGTGTAAATGTTGTAAGTGAAACATGACAGGTGTTGTTAATTGATGGCAAGGTGTAGAATATAAACAAAATTAAATGTATAACTAATTATATAAAGGAAAAATGAGAAATAAATAAAAGGTAACAACGATGATTGAATCAATTTCCCATTTTGTAAACTTAATTAATGCAGCACATAAAGTACAAATTATAGGCATGAGAATATAGGGATATAAATAGAAGAAAATTAATATATGTATATATTATTGCCTTATTAAAATTATTTCCTACTTTTGGAAAGAAATCTAATCATACTTTGACAATATGAATTATATGTAATAACTTTATATATGCAAACATACATACATATATATATATATAATTAATCCTGTGTAAATATGATTAAATCAAATCTTTATACTTGATAAAAATTGGAGATCTGTAGCAATCAAGGCAAAAGGAGATTTATTGTGTAAACATTAATTGTATGTATGTATTCAATAAAATATCTCTAATTACTACAAATTAGAGTCTATAGTAATCAAACTAAAATTTAGATCTATTGTCAAAACATCTTCCTTTTTTTAATTTCCAAAACCATACAAACACAAAATACATACATGTAAATTTACAAGTCTAAAATTACATTTTTTATATGATTTAAAACATGAATCTTCAATAAAATGTTGTAATAGCTTAGTTTGTTAAAGTAAAATCCAATCAAAATAATATGAACATACAAAATTTTAGATCTAAATGATTATATTTTGAGTTGAATGTTTACAATATAGATCTATAATAAAACATTGTGTTCAAGCATATATGAATTTGAATTCTAATTTAACAAAATAAGTACCCAATTGATAAATTGAATATACAAAATTTTTTATCCATAAATTAGACATTAAATTGAATGTTTACAACATAGTTTCAAAACAAAACATTATGTTTAAACATATACAAATATTAGTTTTGATTTATTAAATAAAACACCAATTGATTCATCCAACAAACAATTCTCAACTTAAATGCGGCAGTGATATGTATATACAAATTATGATGATTAAATTTCTCTTTCTACAAACATTACATCAAATATCCTTATCTATTAATGAAAATACATACATTATTACCCAAAGTCTTGAAACATATCTTGAAAATTGACTCCCCTTATGATGTTGCCTAGAAGTCACACCTTGAATGATGATATCTCCTCAGCTCTTCAAGATCCACATCCTATCCTTGAAAGAGATGGATGAACCACTTTTGTTTTATTTATTTTTGATGTTTTCATATGGAGTTGAAAGAATTTTGGAAATTTTATTTTTATTGTTTTCTGCCATGAAAAGTTAGGAGGAGAGAAAGAAAAAGAATGAACAAGAAAGAAAGAATTTTACGTGCAGAATGAATTAGAGAATGTATTTTATTTGAAAGAAGGAAGCCTTTCCCATTCTTTAATTAATACTTCTCTAATTAATTTTCTTCGTTAAATTTCTCTTTTCACTCCTATTTCTTTACAGGTATGGCTGAAAATTACATGCCATCAAATGACATAAGCTTCAATAAATTAACACATGTCATTACATGTTATTTAATTACAATGATATCATATATCAATGCATGCAAATATAACTTTTATAAATGAATTCAAATAATTATAAATAACTCCCAAACATCGAATAAGATTAATAATAATTAATATTTCTCAAATACTAATTAATTTACAACTTTTTATAAATTAACTAAATCATGTGGTTTTTCGGAGAATTCATCGTTACGGTTGTGCGACTCATATGTGTAAATTCAGTTAGCGATTAATATTGAACAATTCAAATATTAACATTCACACATCACTTAGCAGGTGGTGTGACATTTTGGCTGAATTCATCGCTTATACATCTTTTGGTAAACTCCAATTTTACTTATTATAAGCGATACCTAATAGTAGCAATTATTTACACCAATTCTCTTCATCAAAACTATATCATATTAGGACTTATAAAATTTGGTAATGGCCAAAATTACAGTATCGCCAACATTCAACTTTATATTCCAAACACAAAGTCCTTAGTTCAACAATAACAATTATTGTTAACCAAAATGCTCTGGCCAAATACTTTGAATTGAGTTGACCATGGTACTAACCTCATATAACTGAGGAGAAGAATCCTCTCTTGAATAGTGCTTCACTTCAAGTACTTCCACTCGACCGAACTATAGTCATCCGATGGAACACCATGCCATGATTTGACTATAATCAAAGCGGTGCTTTCGTATTAAAGATCCATAGAATTATCAAGTCAAGAGAAATGTGTAAATCAGCCACATCGATATTTTATGTTTGATCTTAGTTATATTAACCAACAGAAAACTATCAAGTAAGTTGTTCTATAGTTATCCAATAACTACCAGTATGCAACCCCTAGATGCCTCCAGCAGTCATGAGTAATACACCGCCCAATGTTTGGTGAGCGTTGCATACTCTAGTCTTAACGGATACACCGATATCCAGTCACGATGCATCTTGACTAGGAACATTCAAAATGGTATATTTGTTTTATTATGATAAATTAATCACGATTACAACACTTTGTAACTACTACCACAAAATATGTCATTCATGGATTTTCTATTAAATATACTTTTCATTAAATTGATTAATTAATATAACCACATTACATCAAGTATATATTAGAAAGAAAATACCTTTATTTTCAAACAAGATTGGTCAACGAGTTAGATATATGTAACAAATTACATAATTGCTCCTGGGGCATAGCCTAAACTCTATCAGATAATAGTAAAATTCTAAATCTTTTATAAATCTAGTGTGCTTCTGATCCGTTACATGCATCGGTATCTAATTATAGCCTGAACAAGCATCCATAAATGAGAGCAACTCATGTCTTGCAGTTCTATTTTCTAGATTTTCAATCCTGGGAAAAGGAAACTTGTTCTTCAGGCATGCTTTATTCAAACTGAATAGTCAATACATGTTTTTCATTTGACTTTTGACCAACACAGGATTTGATACCCACTTCGAGTTCAAAGCATCACAGATAAAACCATTCTATATTTTTTTAGCCACATCCCCCTTTAATGCAGTGGATAACTCTGGAAACAAACTAGGCCTTTTCAGCTTTACTGGTGGAAACCTTGGATCCACATTCAATGCACGACACGTTACCTCCAGTGGTATCCTGTATATATTTGAGTGCTTCCAAGAAAATACTTCCAAATTCCCTCAAAGGAAATTAATCAGTTCCTTCCTTATTCCAACACCAAGCTAAGATCTAATCTTTAGAGTTCGAGGAGGATCATCGATACTGACTAGAACATCAACCTTCAATCCAGGCGATGCCACCTGCACTTCCTTAGACTTCTTCTTGTGATCTACAAACTTATCGAACCTGATATGGTTCCTTAGATAAGGCTTAGGCTTTAATTGGTATGCTTATGAATTCTTCATGTAGAGAGCTTTCTCCATATTCTTACCTTTCCCCGGTCACTTTGCTTCCCTCAGCTCCACGATATAGAATTCCTTTCTACGCTCTGGTCCTCCTTTATTAGTCCAATCCCATTTTCATGAGGAACTTCATCATTAAGCACCAAGAAACCAGTGCTATTCTAAAATCAGCTATGGCCAGTTGGTATAAGAAGGCAGTATATGCCGAGTATTTACCACAATGACAAACTTTTCAATTTCAACCAACCTATGATCTCCATCACCCAACTCCACGAGCAAGTCAATCATTCCAATTGGTTGCTTTGCTTTGCCTGTAAATCCTTAAGTATTGGTTCTACAAGCTACAACATCCTTCATATTAATCATCATCTGGTCAAATGTTCTCTTGGACAAAATGTTCGTAGAAGTTCCATTATCCACCAGGACCCGATATACCATTGTTGGTCCAATACCAGCCATTATCACTATGGGTTTGAAAGTTGGTGCTTGGACTCCATCAGCATCCATATTCCTAAAAACTATATCATCGTGACCATCCTTTTTGCTTAGCCGGAGTCCATCCTCTATTGCAAAGCAACTCTCCTATGGTACGTGCTTTAATAAGCTCGCATACCGCTCCATTTCCCTCCAGCTTTTCACGACTAGACGAGGTCCTCCTATTATGTTATTTATGACTAACCTTCAATCTGTGCGTTTGGGCCCTTCCCCGGTGGGTAAAGGTGGTTTCCCTTGGGCATTTGGCCTTTGGGGTCTAGCATCTTATCCACCATCATATGGATTTCTAACATACCGTTGCAGCTTTTTCTTCTTTATCGATTCCTTAATAAAGTCCCTCAGGTGTCGACACTAATTCGTGTTATGTCCATGAGTCTTATGGAAACGACAGTATTTCCTGAGTGCTTTTCCTCCTCGATTGCCTCCTTCCTAGACGACCATTTATATCATTCGGTTTCTCGGTTGCAAGACATATATTCACCATTGTGTTTTTTAGAGGTATGTACTCATCTGACCTAATGTTCCTCAGGAGCTTCTTTGCTTCATTTCGCCTACCTCTAGAGCGCTGATTCCTTTTCTTTAGATTATTTGAATTTCCAACATTAACTGCCATATATTGGCACTTTCTCCGGTCTATTTAATCTCTACGGTGCTCTGTATTACTTACTTCGACTTTCAGCCTTTCCATGACATTGAACCTATTCAAGAACCACTTCAATGACCCCTTAGGTTCTTGAGAGAGGTTCGACAAGGGAATCATGTCCTTAAGCCAAGTACTATGGAGCCAGAACTACTTTAAGAATTTTTTTTCCAACTTATCAAAAGTCGATATGAACCTCGGTGCAAGAAATGTGAAGCTCCTCGATGCAACACCTTTCAAAACAATAGGAAAGCATTTACACCATACCACGTCTATCACCCTTGCACCATCCATGTGCCATTAATACTTAAACAAATGCTATTTGGGATCGGTGGTCTAGTTATACGATGGCATGGATGACATCATAAACATCCTGGGAGACTCTTCCCTTAAAATGTTCTCCATTAACGGTGTTCTACTTGGTGCGGAACCCCAGTCATCATTTCTACATTTTTTCCTCTATCAACCATTTAACCATACCTTCTATATACTCCTCGCTAGCACGGTACTCTAAAGGTCGACCATCAATGACTCCACTGAGTATTTGGCTTTGCAAATGATCTCGGTTTTCCTATTGACGTCTAAGTTCTCCAGTCTTTAGGACAACCACTTCTTCGGTCTTCTGTTGATGTCCATTTGTTCCATTGCAGTCATTTGAACTCCAACATCATGAACAACAACATTAAGATCATAATCCTCACTGCATTACTATATATCATCCTCTAAATCAGATAAGTACATGACATCAGCTCCTTATCCCCCCAAAGTGCCTAAATTCTTCTTGGTACGGACTTGATTCTGGTCGGTACGATACCAAGTTGAATTCTTTTGTGGAGGGCCTCCCTGACTTCCTCCAACAGCTGCTTTTATTGTTCCAGTAGCACTTTCCTTCTATTTTTTTCCATCTCACTTGTTCTTATCATGAAAAGATATGTTCTCTTTTTCAAATCTGCCAAGTGAAACTTCCCTCTTACTCCTCATGGCCTTCCATTACTGCTAGGTCAGTAAAGCTACTAGCATCCATCTTTTCCATTAGAGCCTTCTGACTATCAACTATCTTCTAGTGGCATCGTTTTTTCAAACCCTACTCTAGTATCAATCTCCAGGGGAGCAGATGGTCCTTGCAACACTTGCTAGTCACTAACTTCCATGTGATGAGAATTTCCTTCATCCCTAGCCATTTCTTCTGGCAATCTTTTATATCTCTTACATGTCATTGATTCCATTATGCTATTTCCTTAAGAAATTAAAGAAAATCTTCTAGATCAAATCTACGGATGCTCTAATCCAAATAGAAAGCTAGATCTTTTATGCTTGAGATTCTCCCTTTTTCAATGAAAGCATCAAAATATTGATTCAAAAAATGGAACAATACCCAAAGTCATATAGAATTATAGATACCTTGTAGAGAATATATGATAAACAATGAGTACAATAAGGTTTTTAAAGTGATTCAACAATCTCCAGCCTATGTCCACTGTAGCTTTTATTGATTATAGATTTGAGAGTCACCAATACAAGTGTTTTACTGATCTTAAGGCCTAGAAAACAAATATAGCTTCCTTAGTGATGATAATGGTGGAGAGAAAGAAGATGAAGAAGATAATGAGCCCAAAACGCCTTCTCCAGTTGATGTATGGTCTTTATTTGTAAAGGAAACTGTCCAATAGAACCGGAGGCCCACGAGATACTAAGTCTAGATCCAGATCCAGGAATGTAGAACGAGTAGACGGAGTCCCCTACATTATATCATCAACTCGGTACCGACCAGAAGTAGTTAGTACCGACTTTATTTTCGGAGGAGGAACTTCCCTTTCTTTCTTCCTTTAGTCTCATATCCTCGATCTATTGTATTTCAAGGGATTTTCCTTAAATTGTTTCCAAGAGGTTCTAATATCACTTGTACTGGTCTACTTTCCTTCATAACTTCCTTGAAGTTATTTACCTATTCCTTGGGAAATATACTTCATGACGATCACTCAACTCATATCTCCATGAACCATTGCCCAGGTGGCCTATTTGGGGCAAGAAAAGCAATTGAAACCGAGTAAATTCATCTCGGTACCAAGTAGTCCCGTTCGCTCCAATTGCTTTGCAACTTCTCAAGTCAATCCCTATTGTCCTTCCAATTATGTTTCTAAGTCTGAATCGTTTCGATTTCATCCTAATGTTCAAATTTGAGTGAAAGATCGCTTGGTTAAAAAGCTGGATAAAACTACCCTTCTCTTACCATTCAGTATAAACCAATTCATATATCATTCGTCGTTCATTTGGGACTAACCATTGTAATCTTAATTTAGGTTGCCACATGGTCCTGACTTTTGCAGTTCAACTTCTAGTTCTTAACCCTTACGGCTTATTCGTGAGTGCCTTTGTAACATCTCTAATTTTTGATAACATTATTCGAGAAATTTAATTAGATAAATTAAATAGAATAATGATGATAAAGGGATTGATATTTGAATAAATTAGAACATACTTCATGCTTGATAATAAAAAATTAATGGGGTTTAATTAGTTTAAAGGATAGTTAGTTCACACATGGGCATATTAGTAAAAATAGCTCTTAATTTTACACGGCTATACATTTGTCACTATTTTCCATTCACGTTCATTTTTATCAAATTAAAAATAAAATGCAAAAACCCTAAGATAGCCGGCCATTAATAAGGAGAAAGAGTGGAATTCCAATCTAAAACTAAAGATCAAAAGCTAGGGATGATTAATCAACAACAAGTCTAAAATTCCTTATCCTATCTAAGGTGAATAATAATTCATTCCATCTCTTTCTGGTTTTATAATCATATGATTTCAGATTTGAGTATTTATCTTGTTTCTATGATATATTGGATGATGATATGCCTAATCTTTGAATTGTTTGATTTAAACAATTTATTTGTGCCTGAAATTCGTACGGACCATGGGTTGTTAATTTTAAAATGCCATGGAAAATTTTAATGTGAAGTAAAACATGATTTTGGAGATGATTTTTAATTTTCGTAATTTTCCAAGTTATGGAATTTTATTGTGAATTTTTTATGATAAACGTTTTGAATTGGGTTTAAAATTTATTCTAAATATTTCAGGAAGAATTTGGGTCTAAATTTTTAATATGTTTGATTATATGATTAAATTGAATCTCTATGATTTTTGTGGATTTTTCCTAATTGATTTATTAGGAAAAATAAATTATTTTAAATGTAACATTCCTGAAAATTTATCAAGTTTAACTTGGCAATTAAATTAATTTTTGTAAATAAATTGTGAATTAATTAAAGATTTCTAGAATAAATAAATAATTTTTGATTATAAATAGAAATTTAATTAGAAATTTAAGTATAAGTAGTTTACAAATAAATATTGGATTTAGGAAAATATAATATATTAAAAATAAAAATAGAAATTAAAAGCTTGAGATTAATAAAAAAGATAATGATAGTTGTTTCCTAAAATATTAATTATATTTGGAAGATGTATTAATTTTCATAATATTATTTTTGAGTTAAGATTTTCTTATATAAATAAATGTGACTAATTGTTAATATGGAATCAAAATTTTTACGTTCTTCTTTTCTTTTAAAAGTTGTACAAAATAAATAGATAATTAAAAAAATGTATGAATGAAAATTGTAAAAATATAAACAAGTATATAAACATTATGAACAAAAAATTAAATGTAAGAGAATAATTGAAATGAAATTTTGTTGTGTAAATATAAATAAAAAATTTATAAAATAAAAAAAAAGAATCATTTGTCTTGTAAAATTGCAATTGATAAATATATACATAAGGGGATGGAGTAAACAAATGTAAACATACATAAAAGTAGACAAGAAAGCGAATCAACATGCATATATTCCATAATCAATTCCTCTTTACAAATGGCATTCAAATTATTTAATTGAATAAAAAAATGGAATTTAAAATTATGAAAAACTTTTCAGTTTCCCATATGAGATTGTTAAATATCTTAGCAAATCTGAAACAACAGTGACAAAGATTTGGGTATCTCAAATCTAAAACCCCAAGGAAAAAAAATCAATCAGAAAAGATTGCCATTCTCTTCTCTTCTCAAATCTCAAAGCAAATAATTCTGAAACAAAGACTCAAAAATCTCAAACCTGTAGACAGCAACAGATCAGACAAAAAAAAAAAAATCTGTTCAAAAAGGATTTGAGCAAGCAAAAGTTCAACTAGAAAATAAGAATTGCAGTTAAAAATTTCAAGAATGCAAAAGCTTCAACAAAGCAACTTCAACCTGAAGCATGCAAATGCCCATAATCAGGCAATATCAATGTCAATGCTCCAGGCCTGATAGTATTTTCAAGCTGGAAATCAAAAGTCAGGAAGCTATTAACCAGAAGATAAAATTTGCAGTGAAAAGAAAAAAAATCCAAGAATGCAAAGGCTTCAACCTGAAATGCATTAGAGCAGTGCAGTTCTCTCTGGGATTTAAATAAAGATAAGTAGATTTCCTTAAAGCTTTGAATTTAATATTGTTAATCAATGATAAATCATAAGTTTAAAACAGTTGAAACAAAATCAAAAATGCAGATTCAACTTGAAAGCAAATGTAAATTGAAGTCTGCAGCTTGGAAAATAAATCAAGTTTGAAGCTTTAAACAAATTCAAACTGTAAGCAAATCGATTCTTTTGTTTGTTATAGATGAAGTAAACAAGTACAACAGGAGATTGAGCAAAATTTTGTATTCACAAACTTTTGCAGATCTAAAACTTACAAAAAATTTAAGTAGAAAGGAAAGAACAAAAAGTTTACAGGCCTTCATCCCTATCTTGAAAACTGTCAGGAGCCTCTATCTTCAGGCTAAGGTGAGCAAACATTCCCTTAAACTTTGCTATATCCAATGATGTTTGGATCTATATTTGATTTATGTTGTGAATTATGTTTGGATGATGGTAAATTGGATTTGCATGTCCTTATAAATGTGAGGACAGTGTGTATATTGTGTGCAGGCAAGAATAACTTGCCTCTGTGTTTCCAGCCCCTGTTTCAAAACAAATTCAAAAAGCTTTTTCCTTGATTCTTTGTGGACTTAAGAATTTAAACAAATTATGTTTATGAAATCAATATGCAAGTTTTGAAAATATTCTCAAATTAAATTATCAAATGGTTTTACTGTAAACCAGGAATAAACAGTGAATGTCTGTTGCACTTTTATATTTCTGTTTTTAGTTCAGGGAACAAAAATTTGATCAAAATTCAAAATCATCCTATCTGGACGATTTCAGGACTCAATTTCTAAACGCGAAACATTTATAACCAAGAAATGCTAATTTTAAAAATATTTTCAAAAAAATATATCAAGTAAATACTGTGAAAATGTTTATTTACAGTGAAACCATCATAAATCAGAAAATTCAAGTATATCAATTTCAAGTTCCACTTACATATCCTGATTCGTGCCAGAGAGTAATAAATTTTAGTGTTAAGGTTATAATTTTTAAGTTAAGGAATGTCGTGAATTTTTGAGTTGAACAAAATTGTTATTTTCGTCAATTCCTGGTTATTGGAGTAATGATTAATCTTGAAATTGGAGTTGGAGCATGGTTGGAGGTCAGTGATCATAGGAAAAATACTCGCGCATTTTTTCGTTGATTGTGGCAATGGCAAGATGACGTTTTAGGGTTTTTGAAGCTAGTTTACTCGCATGGGTTTGGGAAGGAACTGCGCCAACCTCGAGGCGTTTGGGCCGATCGCACGAATGGAGAATGGTGCGTTGGAGTTTGTCGAAGCTCCGACCAAAATTTCGTGGTCTTTGGAGTACTAGGTCGATGGGACGAGGAGTTTTTCCGATGGGTGGGTTAGTTCCAGTTAGCATGTGAATGCTCGATTTCGACTCAAAGGCAAATTTGAATTTCTGGGTGTTTGGGAAGCTTGGAGTTGTCAATGGCGACTTGGTCGTGGTCGAAGACTTGGTTGGAGATGGACGGAATGATGTGCACCATGCAGGTGCACGCGATTTGATCTGGGTGATGATGCGTGGGGGAGGATGGTAAATGGTCCTGAAGAAAATCTCGAAAAAAAAGAACAAACAAAACAGTTGTGGCTTGGGTAAATTTTAGGGGTTCAAAGTTAAGTACTTAGGAGATTTAAGTTTGAGCGATTGCAAAGCATGCGATAATGCTGGGTGGAAGATCGAAGTAGATCGCGAGCAGGCTCGAGTCTTTAATAGGTTGGGCTCGGGTAATGTATCGTTAACAGGTTTGAGAAGCCTGTTAGTGTTTTTTTTTTTGATCTTTAAATTTAAACTAAATATAAAAATAAAAAGCAAGTTTAAATCAATGTTTTGAAGCTGATTTAAAGTATGAATTCAAAATGAATTTGAATCCAAATTTTGAAATAAAATAAATTTTCCAAAATTTAAATGTTTTAGCAAGTTAAAAGGTGATTGATTTCAGATGTTTTGTTAATCACAAATTTAGTCATAATTAAGAATGTTTTTGTCTTAAAATTAAATTAAGATTTAATGATTTAAAATTAATTAAATTAATAAGGTAATTAAGGAATAAGTAATTAAGATGTAATTAATTACAATTAAAGTGTTAATTAATTAAAGAAATGATTAATAAAGGAAGATGGTTAAGACTTAATTAATTGTAGTTAATGATAATTAACCATTGATTTAAAGATTACAAATAGAAGTAATTATGTGATTAGGGATAATCAATAATTAAAGGATAATTAATTAAATGGTAATTAATTAAATGGTGATTAATTAGGTAATTATTTTAAGGGTAATTAATTAATTTAAAATTAAATTAGTTAATGGAGGATAAATGGTAATTAATTAATCAAGGGTTAAATTAATTAATTTAAGATAATTAATTAAATGGTTAATTAAATAACCAAAGGTAAATCCTTTAATAATTAAAAGTTGATGAATTAAAAGTAAAGGTTAATTAATTCATTACTAAAGGTTAATTAGATAAATGATTAAAGAGTAATTTATCAAAATGATTTGTAATTCATTAATATTAATTAACCAGAATTAGTAAGTCCTAAGTAATTAAACCTGATTTGAATTAATCAGACAATTAACTGATTTTACTGATGGATGTTTGGATTCTATCGGATGATTGTATTGTTTGATACCCCTGTTTGTGATGCTCTATTTTGATTTGAGCTATGCTTACTGTAATTTATTATCTGTGATATGTACCTGTGATATGTGAATGAAAGATAAGCGTTACAATTGATTTGTACTGCTTGTCAAATATAAGCGTTATAATTTATACCGCTTATTTAATATATTGCTGTATTTGAATCTGTGCTGATTTATGATGTTGCACTTTTATTGTGTAAAACCCCTGGACCACACTCATACACACACAAATATGGATTGCACATGGTAACGGGTTAAGTCACAGATTTTGAAAAAGTTTTAAAGATTGAATTTTTGAATCCAAATTAGTTTTGGAATCAGAATTGAAAACTTTTGAAAATGAATTTCAAAAATAAAAGTTGTTTTAAATAGCTTGATTGAGTTTTGAAATTTAAATAATCTGATTTAAATTTGAATTCAATATTTGAAATTGAATTCTATGATTTGGAAACTATGCTTAAAAAGGTTACTCAACTTATAAATGGGCTTATATGAGTTTTAAACCATTTTAAAGGTGTTGTTTTTGGGACTTTAAATTTAACCCAAAATTTTAACTTGTATAGATATAATTGGGTTTTTTCTGAAACGAAAACTATTTGTTTTCAAAAAAATAAAAGCTTTCACATAAGAAATGAACGTCCAATTGGTGTTAAAAGGATTTCAAGTCTAAAAGGAAAATAGTTTTCCAAGTTATGAATAAATCTTTGGAACGGTTTGAAAGCTATAAGTAAATCTTAAATTTAAAGATTTAAATGAGTTAATCCAATTGAAATGGAGATTGTTTTTGGAAATCTAGAAATAGATCTTTGTGAATCTAGGTGAACTTTGTGAAATGAATCTTTTTATTTAAAGATTTGTAATGGTAGTTTGTTTAACCATTGAAAGAAAGTTTTGGATTTTATAAGTCGTGACTTAACTGAAATCCCATATCCATATGTTTTAAAATATGGCGCTCATTATTCGGTTTAGCCGGGAGAGGACCTTGTGTCATATAACCCATTCCGAATAGTGATACGACGTTATGGATTGCAATTGAAGACCGGTGTTGAAGACCGGGTGTTTTCGAGAACGGTAGGATAACCTGTCGATTGACTCTGCACTGAGTTGCTCCGGTATAGAGTTCTCCCTAAGTGATGGGAAGTCCGATCGGGATTGTGGATACCCGGATTTGCAAGGGCTTCTTCGGAAGTGCCTTCGGTTCTGTTCGAACCCGGAACAGACTTGTATGGTTGTATGTCTGACACTACACTTTGAGATATTAAACTGATTCCTATCAAATAAATTTCTGCTTGGTGGTGGAGAATTTATTCTCTTAGCTTAACACCCTTCTCTGAGACGTACGAGCTCAGAGGTTATGTAGTTGATATTTATCAGTGATATACTCCCAACTTGGTAGTGTGGCATGCTGAGTGCTGCTGTGTGTTGATGATCATTCATTGATCATTTGTGATCAAAGCATGGCTTTCATATAAAGTGTAGCTTTGTGGACGAGACTGCATCAGGACCTCATACCCCGGAAATGGTCGAAACAGGAAAGATGCAGCATGGTTATGAGGGTCGCGCCCTTTAGGGTGTGTCATTCCCTTCTGGTAAAGGGTGGTATCATGGTATGGAGCCCAGATGCTTACTCATGTGGATACTGCAGATCTATTACTTTGTGATTGCTTTGTGGTTGTTGGATTAGAGGTACCTCGGATAAAGGTCCCAAAGGACCGGGGGATGGCATGCTCGAGTAGTAGTTACCTAGTTACAGAGGTAACCCGACCTTGTGTTGGCAGAGATCCGGTTAGGTTCTCGGGACGTCCCGCCAGAGGCGATCCCATTGACAGTAGGAAGTTCCTTAGCCTGACCATTTGTTGGAAATCCATTCATCCAATACGCGCCTTGTACGGTTCTAGTTGCATTACCTGCCATCTACTTATGGTGGCGCCCCACTGTTTGGATGGTAGCTATAGTAGGCATAGTTCGGAATGTCTATGCTGGTTAGGATTTATATTATACTTTTGAAAGATTTTCCTACACTTTGCACTTATAGCATTAATATCAAAGAAATTTCTCGTATCAAGCATATTTGACTATCATAAGGAGAAATCTCCTCCAATTCTGCGTTTGCATTGTGTGTGTGGCGGGAGGCCTTATGGTAGTTTCATTTTCTAAAAAGCATTGCGGATTTCAAATTTAAATTCTTTGCTTGTTTTAAAAAGACCAAATGTTTTTTGTTTGCTCACACCAGTCCCATGACTGACCTGGAGTTTATTGTTCCTTTCCCAAAATCTGGGTGCCCACTATTTTCCCACACGGGCAGTCTAGAGTTGGGTTTTTCAGATAGTCAGATTTAGTAGATTATCTGGAGCTAGTTCAGTCTTTGGACCTGAACTGCACGTGCTTATCTTTGTGCATCATTATTGGGAGTTCGAGCTATTCTCTGGTTTGGTGCTTTAGAGATGGAGATTACGGATGCTGAAGTGCTTTCTTGAAGACCATATTAGAGTTGTTGTTCCGCTGCTAGTGTTATCTTTTCTTTCCGCTGCTTTTGTCTTGTATCATATCTCTGCTGTATATTCATTTCATCATTCTGATGTATCTTATTGTATCAGATATTGTATCAATGTTGTATATTGATATATTCTGTTTTTTCCGCTGTGTTGTACTTAATGTGTTATAAGCTCCGGCACGACTCGAATTTCAACGTTTGGATCTGCGGCATTCAAGTACAGTGGAGTACGGATGTCGATCTCCGAACGCTGGAATTTGGATCGTGACATTTTGGTATCAGAGCTAAGGTAAAACTTTAGATCAGGAGTATAACACATTAAGTAGCTCATTAGAGATAGGGTGAAGTATACCCTAGAATGAGTAATCCCTAAGATATCCGTTCAAATGCCTCGGTAAATTCTCTTACTATCCACTAATAATAAGTATGAGTGCGAGAAGAGGACGAGATAGGGGACGGGGAAATACCAGTACAAATGGTCAATACCCTGCAATAGCGGAAATAACTTTTCTCTATCAATCTTCTTTGATTCGATTCCCAATTCTTTTGATTGCTTCGTGACAGCTCCAGAAGAAGTTTCGATGCGATGGTGGCCCTATGTATTGTTGTAAAGAATCCTTACTTTGTATCTTTATCGGTTTCTTATCAGCTTTTCGTTCTAAACTTTAATGAATTTGAAAATTGGAAATTTTAAATAAATTGGAAAATTTAAAAATTAAGTAAATTGGTTAACCAATACAAGGCTAAATTTGAGTTGTATCAATAAAACAATATCTAGTGTTTGAGAATTATGGAAGATTAAATCCATTTATCTATTCTTGGGATCCGATATATTCTATGAATGATTAGTTATCCCTTCGAACTAATCAATGCCCTTGCATATTCGTAGACCGGTGGACCCGAATATCTTGTGTGATTATTATATGAGTTTGTTCTCATATTGTTGATATTTTGATTCGGTAAACCGAACGCAGAATAAATATTTCGATCTGATTTGGATCTGATTTGATCAATCGTTTCTTTATATATCATCTATTCTTTCTCGTCTTCCTAGCAAATTTCGAGGACGAAATTTTTTTAAGGGGGGAATCTGTAACATTCCTGAAAATTTATCAAGTTTAACTTGGCAATTAAATTAATTTTTGTAAATAAATTGTGAATTAATTAAAGATTTCTAGAATAAATAAATAATTTTTGATTATAAATAGAAATTTAATTAGAAATTTAAGTATAAGTAGTTTACAAATAAATATTGGATTTAGGAAAATATAATATATTAAAAATAAAAATAGAAATTAAAAGCTTGAGATTAATAAAAAAGATAATGATAGTTGTTTTCTAAAATATTAATTATATTTGGAAGATGTATTAATTTTCATAATATTATTTTTGAGTTAAGATTTTCTTATATAAATAAATGTGACTAATTGTTAATATGGAATCAAAATTTTTACGTTCTTCTTTTGTCACGACCCGACTTTCCACTCCCGGAAAATCGCATCATGAATTAAGAAAGAAAGGGATAGAAAAGAGAATAGAAAGAAGAGAAGGAAGAAACAACACAAGAATCTCAACAGCGGAACGAATAAATTATATTTATAACAAAATATTACATAGTATACATCAAATATCAGAGTACACAGACATATACAACACATACTAGACAGTTATAGACACCTGTCTAGTTATACAACTCAAATCAAACACAACACTCAGAGATACCAAACACAGCGGAATTATATAACTATACGCAGAAGCCTCCTGCTCCATATGCTCCTCCACAAATCGTCAAAGCCAATCCTGAATCCTAACCTGAATTCCCTTGGCTACTCGTAAAAATTTGAGTACCCAAGAGTTTATGAAAAACAAAAGATAAACTCCGGGTCAGACATGGGTCTGGTGTGAGTAACAGGTTAAAGTTGCTTAACTTTGAAAAACCTTTGAAAAGAAAAGGGTACCACGTAAGACTTCCCACACATAAACATGGAAAAGTTTTTACCTTACGCTAACCAAAACATTTGATAGGAAATCCGATGATATTATAATAGTGTCTAGGGTTTTCAAATAAATAAGAAATAGCCGAAATTGTTACATGATTAAATTCCAGCTACTAGCCACAAAAGTGGGTAATACAATCAAAACCGTTGGCACTTATTGGATTGTGGATTCCATACAATGGCAGGGCTACTGGGGTACCGCCCGTCACAGTACGTGGCCTAGATCACCGTACCGAGGATTACTCCCTTCATCCCCTGCAACACAAAGCCGGACCCATTCCTTACTGAATAGTTCCGAACAAGACAACCCCGCAGTTGGCGTACGTTCCAACTGCCCACACAGCCGAAATAAAAGGGACCTCTAGACATGGGAAAATCTTGCTCTCCAGTGGGGGCTACCCACGAAGCCTTGCTGCACCTCCCCTGTTTTAGCCATTCCCGGTTGATGAGGCTTGAGGCTACGATTACCTTTATAGGACACATCTCTTAGAATGCTCATCGTCCACCTGACGATGTTCTGAAAGCATTCAATCCATACAAGTTCGTTCCGGGTTCGAACGAAACCGAAGGCATTATCTCGTTACACTCATATTGGAATCACCCTCAGAGTTAACGACAATAACCCTTGCACTCTGATTCACCATCTCGAATCTATAAGTACTATTCCGTCAAACTCATTACGGAATCACCCACAGAGTTATACTTGACGTATAGCCCTTACACCTCGAGTCTTCACTCGCTCCACTTGGATTAACGACCTAACGTTAATTGGAATCGATGTGGTTTTCGGATATCCAAATATGGAAACCCGATCCCGGTCTCATCGAAATCCAAAGCGTGTCTTTTAAGGCCAAGTTGTTTTAAGTTTAAAACAATCTAATTCATTATCTAAATATACACAGATAGATAATTCTCAACATAACAGATAATCAACCTTATCATTACCAACAGATAATCATATCAAATCAGATAATCCAAATTATCATCCAAGAGCAACCAATGCATCCATATCACATACACTACTCATCTCCTATCTGAGATTACAAACCAGACCAGTCAACCAATACCAATCATCAAACATAAGCAATGATCAAATGATCACACCTTCAATAATTAATTTAAAATGAATTAAATTAATTACTCAATCTCTAATTAATTTAAAATGAATTAAATTAATCATCCAAATCTTGCTTAACTAAACCATCCATTGATTATAAATCAATTTATAAATCATTATCTCAATATTCTTTCAATTAATCATTACTGATTAACTATCTCTAATTACAATAAGTAATTAGCTTATAAGTTGATTACACAAGTTAATTACTTAGTTGATTAATAATTAATTACATTAAACATTCATTAAGTATTGATTTAATTAATCCATTCCAAATCACATCATTAATTAATTCATTAATGATTTCTATCTACAATTAATTAATTACATAAGTAATTAATCTAATATTAAACCATACATATATATTAATCACCCTTGATTAATACCCATTCAGTAATTAACTACATTAATTACTCAACCCAATAATTAATTATTCTTAATTAATTATCTAAATTAATTCCCTTAATTAATTTCAAAGTAATTCAAATCCAAATTACTTCTATATCAAATATCTTTAATTACATCCTGTAATTATTAATTACTTCCTTAAGTAATTACAAATTTATAAATTACATAAAGTAATTATCAAACAATCCACAATTGTTTAAACCAATTAAACTTTATTAGTTAATCTAAACAAATCACATTAACCTTAATTAATTACATTAAGTAATTAATTTACTAATTACTTTCATTAAGTAATTAAACTTAAGCCATTAATTAATTAATCTAATTAATTATCAAAATTTATCACATTAATTAATTGTTAAATAAATTTTAAGTTAATGATCTCATTAACATTTCTTAATTACTTAATTAAGAGATTAACTTATATTAATCATCATTAGTTATTAAGTAATTAATATTTAATTACTATTTAATTAATCTCTAATTATTAATTAACTAAGTGTTAATTAAAATCTTAATTATCATTAATCCCTTGATTAAATAAATCTTAATTATAAATTAAAATTTAATTAACCATCATTAATTATAGATTAATTAAACTTAATTAATTAATCTCAAATCAAATTAAAAATCATTAATTATTTGATTAAACATCCACATTTTTAATTAATTAAATAATTAATATTCATCTTAATTACCTTAATAATTAATGAATCAAATCATTAAGTTTCATTTATCCTTTAGATAAATATCCCTTATTTAAACTAAGTATTTAAAAACAAAATGTTTTTAAATTTACTTTTAACATTTCTTTAAACTTTAAAACTCAAATTTGTTTTAAATAAGATTTTTAAAACAATACAAACTTAATCTTACATGTTTACAAGAAACATATACTTTGTTAATAAGATTAAAGAATTTAAATTTTCAATTCAAATCAAACTCAAATCAATTTAAAAATCTCTTTAAATTTCAAAATTTGAAATACACTTTCAAACTTATTTTAGATTTAACTCTCTAAATCTCTTTCTACAATTTACAACTCCAATTCAAATGTAAGTCATTTGAAAACAATCTAAATTTAAATATTTATTTAAAAACTGAAGTTTAAAATTTAAATTCAGATTTTAAAGCTCAGATTTAAATCCATTTGAATTTCTAATTTTAAATACTTAACCTTCCATTCCAAATGCAAATCACAATGCATTATACTTGAGATTTTGAAAAATCAAATTTAAATTTAAAAACAATAATTGACTTCAAATCTCCGACTATCCAAATTTGAATTCATATTCAAATTCAAACTTAAACTCATTTAAATCTTCACTTTCAAATTAAACTTAATCTTTACATATGAAACAGAAAACAGTTTTTTTTCTGTTTTCTAAAAAAAATAAACTTAAACTTTATAAAATTCCAGGATTAAAATAATTTCAAAGAACAGGATTTTTAAACTTATTTAAATTCATATTCAAATTCAAGTTATTGAAGCCTAAGTCTAAATTAAGATTACAATTTAAACTTGCATTTCAAATTTTAAAAACCTGAAACAGTTTTCCTTGTTCTTTTATATTTTTTTTTTTTAAACCAATTTGAATTCTGCATTTACATTATTACAAAATAAGAATTCCAACAATTTGAATTCATCCTAAGATTCAAGTTTTAATCCTAAGCTTCAATTTCAGATTTATATTTAAACTTTATTTTTTTTTAAAAAAAAAATTCTAAAGAAACAGAATAGTTCTGTTTAAATTTTAAACCTCTTTCATTCTTGGATTTAAAATGTTTTCAAATTTCATATTTGAATTATTTGAATCTATACTAAATTCAGGTTCCAACTGAATTCAAATTTCAAGTTTAGATTGCTATTATTACTTCAACTTTAACCTTTCAAAAACCTGGAAACAATACTGTTTCCTATATACAAACCTGTAACAAAAGAACACTCGAGTCACCATAAAATTTACTTCGAGTCAAAATCTACCCCGCTTCGAGTTTCCTCTCAAAAATCCCGAGGCCATCCCGAGCAAAAATCCCCGCAACCCAAACAATCAACCCAAACCTGAAAACAGACCACACCCCTACCCTTCAAACCTGTCAACACCAGTACCTCTCAACTCCGACCATCATCATCGACCAAACTCTGGCAACGACTCCTTCAACACATCATCCATTCACACCCCAAAGGTCTTTGAACTCGATCAACCTTTGAGTTCAAAATCGAGCAAACAAAGCAACTCAGTGGAACTAGGGTTCATAACAGAAACCTTCCAAATTTCAACACCAAACCCAACTTCAACTCAATTAAATAATTTTCCCATAATCATTGATAGCTACATTCACTCCAGAATCAATTTCACTCAAATCCAATGCAAGAATTCAACTGATTTTGATAAAATTGTAAACTACAGTTCACATGAATCTGCATTTTTCTTATCACTGTAAATTTTTAATTTTAGTTTTAAAATTCTTGAATTTACTAAATTGGTTCTATTAGTAAACTTAAATCATAAAATCATAAAGCTTAAGTTATCACTCTAGTCAAATTTGATCTGTATAGATTGTTTTTTTTTTTTTTCAGGTTACAGATATCATACTTAGCTTATATACAATAAGAACTCACACCATTTCAAAACAACATGACTTGTTTAAGAATTTAAGTCCTTTTTAGCAAACAAGGAAATACTCAAGAATCAAACATGAATTTGAATTTTTGAAGATCACATATACACAGTCATATGTGTGCAGGAAATTGCATAAGTATTTATTTATACTTTATAAACATGCACACATATAATCACACATATAAATATTCACTGCAAATCTCATCTTATTTCAGATTTAAACATGCAATCAACCTACTTAAATTTTTAAAATAGGAGTTACTCACCTCTATTCAAAGTGCAGAGCATATTTCATTTTCAGGTTCCAGAGTTTTGAAATGCAGAGCTTTATGCTAAAAATTGAAATGCAGGTTTTACTTCTTGTTCCAGATTTTTTTAGCATGCAGGCTTCAATTTGTTATGCAGACCTCTGTTCCAAGATGCTTAGAAATGCAGGACTTCTGCTTATAAATCTTGATTTACCAGATTTGAAGATCCATGAATGTATGTAAAAATCTGTTGCATGCAGGCTTTAAATTGATGTGCAGGTTTTCAAACTTGAATTTGCAGATGCATTTTTGAATTTGCAGTAGCCTTATATGTTCTCAGATCAAATGCAGGGGTTTGCTTTCATGTTGATGCATGCAGGTTTGTATTTTGAGTTTGGAGGAGTTGAATGCATGAATGTATGCTGCAGGTTTTGAATTTTTGAAACTGCAGATTTATATTTTGGAAAGAGGAGTTGAAGGTTTGAAAAAATGAGTTAAATGCAGGCTTGAATATTTTGAAGGAGGCAGAAAAAATTAATGAATGCAGTTTTGGATTTTGGTTGAGAATGAAGTTTAGTTTTCTTTTATTAAGGAATGAATAAAAGATGCAAATGAATGAAGAAACTAGCTAATATGAATGTATTTTCAGAAAATGAATTAAAAGAAAATTTAAAATAAAACATTGACACATGTAAACATAGAGACACTTGTTAGCTTTAAGTTCTAATACATGTACACTTGTCTTCATAAATTAAATTAATGTTTAATTAAAGTTAAATAAAGTATTAAATCTTGTTAATTAGTTCATACACATAGTTATGAATATAAATAATCTCTAAGAATAAAGCAAGTCATTATTATAAATAAAATAATACAAGTAATTCATTTTGAAAAGAAACTTTTAAAACAAATTTATAAAAGAGGTTGTAAAATAATGAATACATGTTCACATTTTATATTGCATTTTAAACTTTAAATTAAATTGACAAATCAAAATTATCAATAAATAATTTAAAAAGAACAACACAAATATTTTGTAATATATTTTAATATACAAACTTGAATTAAAAATGAATTTTAAACTAATTAAAACATTTATCTCATATATAAAATTATATAGTTATTTAATTAAAAAATTTTTGAAAAGCTCAAATTAAAAATAAATCACAATTTCTATTTTCAAAACATATTAAAATTATGCTATACTTATTTAACTAAAAATAAATTGTCTATTCAAAATTTATAAACACATATACATTATTAAATAGAAAATAGATTTATTAGCTTATTAAAAATAATTTCACAAATTAAATAATTAATAAAGAAGATTATTGAATAAATATCAAATTTATTAATCAAAATTATCAATTCAATATAAATTTAAATCCAGATTATTAAATTTATATTGTCCAAAATTCCGGGATATTACAATCCTTCCCCCTTAAAAGAATTTCGTCCCCGAAATTTAAAACAAAAGCAATTTAATAATCCATTTACAGATTTTATTTTAAAACACAGCATATGTTAAACATATGTCAACAACCAAAGCAACCAATTCACACAATAAAAACAAATCTAATTATCCAAAAGAATTTTGGATAAAACCTTCACGAGTTTCCCCGGTATATATATATCGGGATACTCGCTCTATAAAATACAATCAATCAATACTACTAAACTATAGAGCTCCTAACAACCATTCTATACAGAGTATCAGACTACAGACGAGTCTGACTCAACAACCAAACCATCCTAAACTGCTGGTTCCACAACCAGAAATATCAAACACGAACTCCCTCAGAGGTACGTGTAACATACTACATCCCAGTTATCCAAACTGGCAATTCAACTCTAGAAAAACCAACACTGATCTAACCAAACACAGAAGAAACCAAAACACTTCGGAGCTAGCTTCCCAAACTTATAGCTCCTTGAATCAGAGAAAAACTTAACCAAGATCCAATCTCCAATTCCAGAATCCAAATTTCTCTGTCTCTTATCCACAAAAACTCTTCGGACGATCCTGGGCTACCAATACCCATCCTAATCAGCTCAACTCTTGCTGATTCCATCAGAAACAGACTGAATCAACACAATCCAATGATCTCCTCAAGATCACTCAAAAACCAAGAACACAAACTCTGCTTCTCAACAACAGAAGACAAAACCAACTTCTCCTTATCCGGAAAAGAAAACAGAAACATTCCCAAACTGCTTCCGCTGCGCAACTCTGATTCGAAACAGAAGAAAATGCTGACGAAGAGCACAAGCACAGACCAGACAACACAGCACAGAAATATGGTTCCACATATCCTTAAAGAAAACTCAGATGTTCCTCTCAAACCTAAGTTGCTTCACCAACTTCCATCCCAAGGAACCATCCATCTACTAACTGAACCACCAGTTCCATTCCTGGAAAGAAAACTTGATCCCCAGATGCTGACAAACTCTAACTTCCAGAAGACATCCAGACAATCTCCAACAAACACAAGAGATCACTCAACTATCGCAAGTCATTTTTGCGATCAACTCAGCCTAAATCCAAAGAAACTGCTTTCTCTTAACCAAACAGAACAGCTCATGATAACTTAGCCAACTAACCAGAGAAAAGGTCCACTCTGCTGCTTCTGAACTCCACTTCAGAAAAACTACTCAGCCAGAAGACTCCCTACTAACTCAAAACACTCAACTAAACTCAGCCACAATAGCGGCAGACTCACTTCTTATTCTTGTTCCAAAGAAACATCCTTGGAAATATCCATAGTCACTGCATCTCATCACGCAGCTACAACTTCCTAAGATATCAAGATATCACCACTTGCTTGCTTCTGCCCTACCGACAGATCAAAACTCAATTATGTACTTCAAAATGAACTCCGAACCTTAACAGGTTACCTTCAGAGATCGATGAAGTTCTTCATCACAACAGAACTCACTCAAGACGGTATTAGGTCTACAGTCTCGACAATACACTTCCAACCAATGGTAGTCGTGTTACACACACTTCTACCTTATTTACCTTTATAACTTACATTGGAAAAACCTGAACGGGTAATCCAACAAATAGGTAGAACCAATATATATATATATATATATATATATTATATATCAAAAATACAAATACGCTCTCTCAAGATAGACACCATTCCAGAGCCTAGGTATTCACTCAACCTAACGCTCTGATACCAACTGTCACGACCCGACTTTCCACTCCCGGAAAATCGCATCATGAATTAAGAAAGAAAGGGACAGAAAAGAGAATAGAAAGAAGAGAAGGAAGAAACAACACAAGAATCTCAACAGCGGAACGAATAAATTATATTTATAACAAAATATTACATAGTATACATCAAATATCAGAGTACACAGACATATACAACACATACTAGACAGTTATAGACACCTGTCTAGTTATACAACTCAAATCAAACACAACACTCAGAGATACCAAACACAGCGGAATTATATAACTATACGCAGAAGCCTCCTGCTCCATATGCTCCTCCACAAATCGTCAAAGCCAATCCTGAATCCTAACCTGAATTCCCTTGGCTACTCGTAAAAATTTGAGTACCCAAGAGTTTATGAAAAACAAAAGATAAACTCCGGGTCAGACATGGGTCTGGTGTGAGTAACAGGTTAAAGTTGCTTAACTTTGAAAAACCTTTGAAAAGAAAAGGGTACCACGTAAGACTTCCCACACATAAACATGGAAAAGTTTTTACCTTACGCTAACCAAAACATTTGATAGGAAATCCGATGATATTATAATAGTGTCTAGGGTTTTCAAATAAATAAGAAATAGCCGAAATTGTTACATGATTAAATTCCAGCTACTAGCCACAAAAGTGGGTAATACAATCAAAACCGTTGGCACTTATTGGATTGTGGATTCCATACAATGGCAGGGCTACTGGGGTACCGCCCGTCACAGTACGTGGCCTAGATCACCGTACCGAGGATTACTCCCTTCATCCCCTGCAACACAAAGCCGGACCCATTCCTTACTGAATAGTTCCGAACAAGACAACCCCGCAGTTGGCGTACGTTCCAACTGCCCACACAGCCGAAATAAAAGGGACCTCTAGACATGGGAAAATCTTGCTCTCCAGTGGGGGCTACCCACGAAGCCTTGCTGCACCTCCCCTGTTTTAGCCATTCCCGGTTGATGAGGCTTGAGGCTACGATTACCTTTATAGGACACATCTCTTAGAATGCTCATCGTCCACCTGACGATGTTCTGAAAGCATTCAATCCATACAAGTTCGTTCCGGGTTCGAACGAAACCGAAGGCATTATCTCGTTACACTCATATTGGAATCACCCTCAGAGTTAACGACAATAACCCTTGCACTCTGATTCACCATCTCGAATCTATAAGTACTATTCCGTCAAACTCATTACGGAATCACCCACAGAGTTATACTTGACGTATAGCCCTTACACCTCGAGTCTTCACTCGCTCCACTTGGATTAACGACCTAACGTTAATTGGAATCGATGTGGTTTTCGGATATCCAAATATGGAAACCCGATCCCGGTCTCATCGAAATTCAAAGCGTGTCTTTTAAGGCCAAGTTGTTTTAAGTTTAAAACAATCTAATTCATTATCTAAATATACACAGATAGATAATTCTCAACATAACAGATAATCAACCTTATCATTACCAACAGATAATCATATCAAATCAGATAATCCAAATTATCATCCAAGAGCAACCAATGCATCCATATCACATACACTACTCATCTCCTATCTGAGATTACAAACCAGACCAGTCAACCAATACCAATCATCAAACATAAGCAATGATCAAATGATCACACCTTCAATAATTAATTTAAAATGAATTAAATTAATTACTCAATCTCTAATTAATTTAAAATGAATTAAATTAATCATCCAAATCTTGCTTAACTAAACCATCCATTGATTATAAATCAATTTATAAATCATTATCTCAATATTCTTTCAATTAATCATTACTGATTAACTATCTCTAATTACAATAAGTAATTAGCTTATAAGTTGATTACACAAGTTAATTACTTAGTTGATTAATAATTAATTACATTAAACATTCATTAAGTATTGATTTAATTAATCCATTCCAAATCACATCATTAATTAATTCATTAATGATTTCTATCTACAATTAATTAATTACATAAGTAATTAATCTAATATTAAACCATACATATATATTAATCACCCTTGATTAATACCCATTCAGTAATTAACTACATTAATTACTCAACCCAATAATTAATTATTCTTAATTAATTATCTAAATTAATTCCCTTAATTAATTTCAAAGTAATTCAAATCCAAATTACTTCTATATCAAATATCTTTAATTACATCCTGTAATTATTAATTACTTCCTTAAGTAATTACAAATTTATAAATTACATAAAGTAATTATCAAACAATCCACAATTGTTTAAACCAATTAAACTTTATTAGTTAATCTAAACAAATCACATTAACCTTAATTAATTACATTAAGTAATTAATTTACTAATTACTTTCATTAAGTAATTAAACTTAAGCCATTAATTAATTAATCTAATTAATTATCAAAATTTATCACATTAATTAATTGTTAAATAAATTTTAAGTTAATGATCTCATTAACATTTCTTAATTACTTAATTAAGAGATTAACTTATATTAATCATCATTAGTTATTAAGTAATTAATATTTAATTACTATTTAATTAATCTCTAATTATTAATTAACTAAGTGTTAATTAAAATCTTAATTATCATTAATCCCTTGATTAAATAAATCTTAATTATAAATTAAAATTTAATTAACCATCATTAATTATAGATTAATTAAACTTAATTAATTAATCTCAAATCAAATTAAAAATCATTAATTATTTGATTAAACATCCACATTTTTAATTAATTAAATAATTAATATTCATCTTAATTACCTTAATAATTAATGAATCAAATCATTAAGTTTCATTTATCCTTTAGATAAATATCCCTTATTTAAATTAAGTATTTAAAAACAAAATGTTTTTAAATTTACTTTTAACATTTCTTTAAACTTTAAAACTCAAATTTGTTTTAAATAAGATTTTTAAAACAATACAAACTTAATCTTACATGTTTACAAGAAACATATACTTTGTTAATAAGATTAAAGAATTTAAATTTTCAATTCAAATTAAACTCAAATCAATTTAAAAATCTCTTTAAATTTCAAAATTTGAAATACACTTTCAAACTTATTTTAGATTTAACTCTCTAAATCTCTTTCTACAATTTACAACTCCAATTCAAATGTAAGTCATTTGAAAACAATCTAAATTTAAATATTTATTTAAAAACTGAAGTTTAAAATTTAAATTCAGATTTTAAAGCTCAGATTTAAATCCATTTGAATTTCTAATTTTAAATACTTAACCTTCCATTCCAAATGCAAATCACAATGCATTATACTTGAGATTTTGAAAAATCAAATTTAAATTTAAAAACAATAATTGACTTCAAATCTCCGACTATCCAAATTTGAATTCATATTCAAATTCAAACTTAAACTCATTTAAATCTTCACTTTCAAATTAAACTTAATCTTTACATATGAAACAGAAAACAGTTTTTTTTCTGTTTTCTAAAAAAAATAAACTTAAACTTTATAAAATTCCAGGATTAAAATAATTTCAAAGAACAGGATTTTTAAACTTATTTAAATTCATATTCAAATTCAAGTTATTGAAGCCTAAGTCTAAATTAAGATTACAATTTAAACTTGCATTTCAAATTTTAAAAACCTGAAACAGTTTTCCTTGTTCTTTTATATTTTTTTTTTTTTTTAAACCAATTTGAATTCTGCATTTACATTATTACAAAATAAGAATTCCAACAATTTGAATTCATCCTAAGATTCAAGTTTTAATCCTAAGCTTCAATTTCAGATTTATATTTAAACTTTATTTTTTTTTTAAAAAAAAAATTCTAAAGAAACAGAATAGTTCTGTTTAAATTTTAAACCTCTTTCATTCTTGGATTTAAAATGTTTTCAAATTTCATATTTGAATTATTTGAATCTATACTAAATTCAGGTTCCAACTGAATTCAAATTTCAAGTTTAGATTGCTATTATTACTTCAACTTTAACCTTTCAAAAACCTGGAAACAATACTGTTTCCTATATACAAACCTGTAACAAAAGAACACTCGAGTCACCATAAAATTTACTTCGAGTCAAAATCTACCCCGCTTCGAGTTTCCTCTCAAAAATCCCGAGGCCATCCCGAGCAAAAATCCCCGCAACCCAAACAATCAACCCAAACCTGAAAACAGACCACACCCCTACCCTTCAAACCTGTCAACACCAGTACCTCTCAACTCCGACCATCATCATCGACCAAACTCTGGCAACGACTCCTTCAACACATCATCCATTCACACCCCAAAGGTCTTTGAACTCGATCAACCTTTGAGTTCAAAATCGAGCAAACAAAGCAACTCAGTGGAACTAGGGTTCATAACAGAAACCTTCCAAATTTCAACACCAAACCCAACTTCAACTCAATTAAATAATTTTCCCATAATCATTGATAGCTACATTCACTCCAGAATCAATTTCACTCAAATCCAATGCAAGAATTCAACTGATTTTGATAAAATTGTAAACTACAGTTCACATGAATCTGCATTTTTCTTATCACTGTAAATTTTTAATTTTAGTTTTAAAATTCTTGAATTTACTAAATTGGTTCTATTAGTAAAATTAAATCATAAAATCATAAAGCTTAAGTTATCACTCTAGTCAAATTTGATCTGTATAGATTGTTTTTTTTTTTTCAGGTTACAGATATCATACTTAGCTTATATACAATAAGAACTCACACCATTTCAAAACAACATGACTTGTTTAAGAATTTAAGTCCTTTTTAGCAAACAAGGAAATACTCAAGAATCAAACATGAATTTGAATTTTTGAAGATCACATATACACAGTCATATGTGTGCAGGAAATTGCATAAGTATTTATTTATACTTTATAAACATGCACACATATAATCACACATATAAATATTCACTGCAAATCTCATCTTATTTCAGATTTAAACATGCAATCAACCTACTTAAATTTTTAAAATAGGAGTTACTCACCTCTATTCAAAGTGCAGAGCATATTTCATTTTCAGGTTCCAGAGTTTTGAAATGCAGAGCTTTATGCTAAAAATTGAAATGCAGGTTTTACTTCTTGTTCCAGATTTTTTTAGCATGCAGGCTTCAATTTGTTATGCAGACCTCTGTTCCAAGATGCTTAGAAATGCAGAACTTCTGCTTATAAATCTTGATTTACCAGATTTGAAGATCCATGAATGTATGTAAAAATCTGTTGCATGCAGGCTTTAAATTGATGTGCAGGTTTTCAAACTTGAATTTGCAGATGCATTTTTGAATTTGCAGTAGCCTTATATGTTCTCAGATCAAATGCAGGGGTTTGCTTTCATGTTGATGCATGCAGGTTTGTATTTTGAGTTTGGAGGAGTTGAATGCATGAATGTATGCTGCAGGTTTTGAATTTTTGAAACTGCAGATTTATATTTTGGAAAGAGGAGTTGAAGGTTTGAAAAAATGAGTTAAATGCAGGCTTGAATATTTTGAAGGAGGCAGAAAAAATTAATGAATGCAGTTTTGGATTTTGGTTGAGAATGAAGTTTAGTTTTCTTTTATTAAGGAATGAATAAAAGATGCAAATGAATGAAGAAACTAGCTAATATGAATGTATTTTCAGAAAATGAATTAAAAGAAAATTTAAAATAAAACATTGACACATGTAAACATAGAGACACTTGTTAGCTTTAAGTTCTAATACATGTACACTTGTCTTCATAAATTAAATTAATGTTTAATTAAAGTTAAATAAAGTATTAAATCTTGTTAATTAGTTCATACACATAGTTATGAATATAAATAATCTCTAAGAATAAAGCAAGTCATTATTATAAATAAAATAATACAAGTAATTCATTTTGAAAAGAAACTTTTAAAACAAATTTATAAAAGAGGTTGTAAAATAATGAATACATGTTCACATTTTATATTGCATTTTAAACTTTAAATTAAATTGACAAATCAAAATTATCAATAAATAATTTAAAAAGAACAACACAAATATTTTGTAATATATTTTAATATACAAACTTGAATTAAAAATGAATTTTAAACTAATTAAAACATTTATCTCATATATAAAATTATATAGTTATTTAATTAAAATTTTTTTGAAAAGCTCAAATTAAAAATAAATCACAATTTCTATTTTCAAAACATATTAAAATTATGCTATACTTATTTAACTAAAAATAAATTGTCTATTCAAAATTTATAAACACATATACATTATTAAATAGAAAATAGATTTATTAGCTTATTAAAAATAATTTCACAAATTAAATAATTAATAAAGAAGATTATTGAATAAATATCAAATTTATTAATCAAAATTATCAATTCAATATAAATTTAAATCCAGATTATTAAATTTATATTGTCCAAAATTCCGGGATATTACATCTTTTCTTTTAAAAGTTGTACAAAAATAAATAGATAATTAAAAAATGTATGAATGAAAATTGTAAAAATATAAACAAGTATATAAACATTATGAACAAAAAATTAAATGTAAAAGAATAATTGAAATAAAATTTTGTTGTGTAAATATAAATATAAAAATTTATAAAAAAAAGAATCATTTGTCTTGTAAAATTGCAAATGATAAATATATACATAAGGGGACGGAGTAAGCAAATGTAAACATACATAAAAGTAGACAAGAAAGCAAATCAACATGCATATATTCCATAATCAATTCCTCTTTAAAAATGGCATTCAAATTATTTAATTGAATAAAAGAATGGAATTTAAAATTATTAAAAACTTTTCAGTTTCCCATATGAGATTGTTAAATATCTTAGCAAATCTGAAACAACAGTGACAAAGATTTGGGTATCTCAAATCTAAAACCCCAAGGAAAAAAAATCAATCAGAAAAGATTGCCATTCTCTTCTCTTCTCAAAATCTCAAAGCAAATAATTATGAAACAAAGACTCAAAAATCTCAAACCTGTAGACAGCAACAGATCAGACAAAAAAAAAAAAATCCGTTCAAAAAGGATTTAAGCAAGCAAAAGTTCAACCAGAAAATAAGAATTGCAGTTAAAAATTTCAAGAATGCAAAAGCTTCAACAAAGCAACTTCAACCTGAAGCATGCAAATGCCCATAATCAGGCAATATCAATGTCAATGCTCCAGGCCTGATAGTATTTTCAAGCTGGAAATCAAAAGTCAGGAAGCTATTAACCAGAAGATAAAATTTGCAGTGAAAAGAAAATCCAAGAATGCAAAGGCTTCAACCTGAAATGCATTAGAGCAGTGCAGTTCTCTCTGGGATTTAAATAAAGATAAGTAGATTTCCTTAAAGCTTTGAATTTAATATTGTTAATCAATGATAAATCATAAGTTTAAAACAGTTGAAACAAAATCAAAAATGCAGATTCAACTTGAAAGCAAATGTAAATTGAAGTCTGCAGCTTGGAAAATAAATCAAGTTTGAAGCTTTAAACAAATTCAAACTGTAAGCAAATCGATTCTTTTGTTTGTTCTAGATGAAGTAAACAAGTACAACAGGAGATTGAGCAAAATTTTGCATTCACAAACTTTTGCAGATCTAAAACTTACAAAAAATTTAAGTAGAAAGGAAAGAACAAAAAGTTTACAGGCCTTCATCCCTATCTTGAAAACTGTCAGGAGCCTCTATCTTCAGGCTAAGGTGAGCAAACATTCCCCTAAACTTTGCTATATCCACTGATGTTTGGATCTATATTTGATTTATGTTGTGAATTATGTTTGGATGATGGTAAATTGGGTTTGCATGTCCTTATAAATGTGAGGACAGTGTGTATATTGTGTGCAGGCAAGAATAACGTGCCTCTGTGTTTCCAGCCCCTGTTTCAAAACAAATTCAAAAAGCTTTTTCCTTGATTCTTTGTGGACTTAAGAATTTAAACAAATTATGTTTATGAAATCAATATCCAAGTTTTGAAAATATTCTCAAATTAAATTATCAAATGGTTTTACTGTAAACCAGGAATAAACAGTGAATGTCTGTTGCACTTTTATATTTCTGTTTTTAGTTCAGGGAACAAAAATTTGATCAAAATTCAAAATCATCCTATCTGGACGATTTCAGGACTCAATTTCTAAAAGCGAAACATTTATAACCAAGAAATGCCAATTTTAAAAATATTTTCAGAAAAAATATCAAGTAAATACTGTGAAAATGTTTATTTACAGTGAAACCATCATAAATCAGAAAATTCAAGTATATCAATTTCAAGTTCCACTTACATATCCTGATTCGTGCCAGAGAGTAATGAATTTTAATGTTAAGGTTATAATTTTTAAGTTAAGGAATGTCATGAATTTTTGAGTTGAACAAAATTGTTATTTTCGTCAATTCCTGGTTATTGGAGTAATGATTAATCTTGAAATTGGAGTTGGAGCATGGTTGGAGGTCAGTGATCATAGGAAAAATACTCGCGCATTTTTTCGTTGATTGTGGCAATGGCGAGATGACGTTTTAGGGTTTTTGAAGCTAGTTTACTCGCATGGGTTTAGGAAGGAACTGTGCCAACCTCGAGGCGTTTGGGCCGATCGCACGAATGTGGAATGGTGCGTTGGAGTTCGTCGAAGCTCCGACCAAAATTTCATGGTCTCTGGTGTACTAGGTCGATGGGACGAGGAGTTTTTCCGATGGGTGGGTTAGTTCCAGTTAGCATGTGAATGCTCGATTTCGACTCAAAGGCAAATTTGAATTTCTGGGTGTTTGGGAAGCTTGGAGTTGTCAATGGCGACTTGGTCGTGGTCGAAGACTTGGTTGGAGATGGACGGAATGATGTGCACCTTGCACGTGCACGCGATTTGATCTGGGTGATGATGCGTGGGGGAGGATGGTAAATGGTCCTGAAGAAAATCTCGAAAAAAAAAGAACAAACAAAACAGTTGTGGCTTGGGTAAATTTTAGGGGTTCAAAGTTAAGTACTTAGGAGATTTAAGTTTGAGGGATTGTAAAGCATGCGGTAATGCTGGGTGGAAGATCGAAGTAGATAGCGAGCAGGCTCGAGTCTTTAACAGGTTGGGCTCGGGTAATGTATCGTTAACAGGTTTGAGAAGCCTGTTAGTGTTTTTTTTTATCTTTAAATTTAAACTAAATTTAAAAATAAAAAGCAAGTTTAAATCAATGTTTTGAAGCTGATTTAAAGTATGAATTCAAAATGAATTTGAATCCAAATTTTGAAATAAAATAAAGTTTTCTAAAAATTAAATGTTTTAACAGGTTAAAAGGTGATTGATTTCAGATGTTTTGTTAATCACAAATTTAGTCATAATTAAGAATGTTTTTATCTTAAAATTAAATTAAGATTTAATGATTTAAAATTAATTAAATTAATAAGGTAATTAAGGAATAAGTAATTAAGATGTAATTAATTACAATTAAAGTGTTAATTAATTAAGATAATTAATTAAAGAAATGATTAATAAAGGAAGATGGTTAAGACTTAATTAATTGTAGTTAATGATAATTAACCATTGATTTAAAGATTACAAATAGAAGTAATTATGTGATTAGGGATAATCAATAATTAAAGGATAATTAATTAAATGGTAATTAATTAAATGGTGATTAATTAGGTAATTATTTTAAGGGTAATTAATTAATTTAAAATTAAATTAGTTAATGGAGGATAAATGGTAATTAATTAATCAAGGGTTAAATTAATTAATTTAAGATAATTAATTAAATGGTTAATTAAATAACCAAAGGTAAATCCTTTAATAATTAAAAGTTGATGAATTAAAAGTAAAGGTTAATTAATTCATTACTAAAGGTTAATTAGATAAATGATTAAAGAGTAATTTATCAAAATGATTTGTAATTCATTAATATTAATTAACCAGAATTAGTAAGTCCTAAGTAATTAAACCTGATTTGAATTAATCAGACAATTAACTGATTTTACTTATGGATGTTTGGATTCTATCGGATGATTGTATTGTTTGATACCCCTGTTTGTGATGCTCTATTTTGATTTGCGCTATGCTTACTGTAATTTATTATCTGTGATATGTACCTGTGATATGTGAATGAAAGATAAGCGTTACAATTGATTTGTACCGCTTGTCAAATATAAGCGTTATAGTTTATACCGCTTATTTAATATATTGCTGTATTTGAATCTGTGCTGATTTATGATGTTGCACTTTTATTGTGTAAAACCCCTGGACCACACTCATACACACACAAATATGGATTGCACATGGTAACGGGTTAAGTCACAGATTTTGGAAAAGTTTTAAAGGTTGATTTTTGAATCCAAATTAGTTTTGGAATTAGAATTGAAAACTTTTGAAAATGAATTTCAAAAATAAAAGTTGTTTTAAATAGCTTGATTGAGTTTTGAAATTTAAATAATCTGATTTAAATTTGAATTCAATATTTGAAATTGAATTCTACGATTTGGAAACTATGCTTAAAAAGGTTACTCAACTTATAAATGGGCTTATATGAGTTTTAAACCATTTTAAAGGTGTTGTTTTTGGGACTTTAAATTTAACCCAAAATTTTAACTCGTATAGATATAATTGGATTTTTTCTGAAACGAAAACTATTTGTTTTCAAAAAAATAAAAGCTTTCACATAAGAAATGAACGTCCAATTGGTGTTAAAAGGATTTCAAGTCTAAAAGGAAAATAGTTTTCCAAGTTATGAATAAATCGTTGGAACGGTTTGAAAGCTATAAGTAAATCTTAAATTTAAAGATTTAAATGAGTTAATCCAATTGAAATGGAGATTGTTTTTGGAAATCTAGAAATAGATCTTTGTGAATCTAGGTGAACTTTGTGAAATGAATCTTTTTATTTAAAGATTTGTAATGGTAATTTGTTTAACCATTGAAAGAAAGTTTTGGATTTTATAAGTCATGACTTAACTGAAATCCCATATCCATATGTTTTAAAATATGGCGCTCATTATTCGGTTTAGCCGAGAGAGGACCTTGTATCATATAACCCATTCCAAATAGTGATACGACGTTATGGATTGCAATTGAAGACCGGTGTTGAAGACCGAGTGTCTTCGAGAACGGTAGGATAACCTGTCGATTAACTCTGCACTGAGTTGCTCCGGTATAGAGTTATCCCTAAGTGATGGGAAGTCCGATCGGGATTGTGGTGCTTCATCGGAAGTGCCTTCGGTTCTGTTCGAACCCGGAACAGACTTGTATGGTTGTATGTCCGACACTACACTTTGAGATATTAAACTGATCTTTATCAAATACATTTCTGCTTGGTGGCGGAGAATTTATTCTCTTAGCTTAACACCCTTCTCTGAGACATACGAGCTCAGAGGTTATGTAGTTGATATTTATCAGTGATATATTCCCAACTTGGTAGTGTGGCATGCTGAGTGCTGCTGTGTGTTGATGATCATTCATTGATCATTTGTGATCAAAGCATGGCTTTTGTATTAAGCGTAGCTTTGTGGACGAGACTGCATCCGGACCTCACACCCCGGAAATGGTCGAAACAGGAAAGATGCGGCAAGGTTATGAGGGTCGCGCCTTTTAGGGTGTGTCATTCCCTTCTGGTAAAGGGTGGTATCATGGTATAGAGCCCAGATGCTTACTCATGTGGATACTGCAGATCTATTACTTTGTGATTGCTTTGTGGTTGTTGGACTAGAGGTACCTCGGATAAAGGTCCCAAAGGACCGGGGGATGGCATGCTCGAGTAGTAGTTACCTAGTTACGGAGGTAACCCGGCCTTGTGTTGGCAGAGATCCGGTTAGGTTCTCGGGACGTCCCGCCAGAGGCGATCCCATTGACAGTAGGAAGTTCCTTAGCCTGACCATTTGTTGGAAATCCATTCATCCAATACGCGCCTTGTACGGTTTTAGTTGCATTACCTGCCATCTACTTATGGTGGCGCCCCACTGTTTGGATGGTAGCTATAGTAGGCATAGTTCGGAATGTCTATGCTGGCTAGGATTTATATTATACTTTCAAAAGATTTTCCTACACTTTGCACTTATAGTAATAATATCAAAGAAATTTCTCGTATCAAGCATATTTGACTATCATAAGGAGAAATCTCCTCCAATTCTGCGTTTGCATTGTGTGTGTGGCGGGAGGTCTTATGGTAGTTTCATTTTCTAAAAAGCATTGCGGATTTCAAATTTAAATTCTTTGCTTGTTTTAAAAAGACCAAATATTTTTTGTTTGCTCACACTAGTCCCATGACTGACCTGGAGTTTATTGTTCCTTTCCTAAACTCTGGGTGCCCACTATTTTCCCACACGGGCAGTCTAGAGTTGGGTTTTTCAGATAGTCAGATTTAGTAGATTATCTGGAGCTAGTTCAGTCTTTGGACCTAAACTGCACTTGCTTATCTTTGTGCATCATTATTGGGAGTTCGAGCTATTCTCTGGTTTGGTGCTTTAGAGATGGAGATTACCGATGCTGAAGTGCTTTCTTGAAGACCATATTAGAGTTGTTGTTCCGATGCTAGTGTTATCTTTTCTTTCCGCAGCTTTTGTCTTGTATCATATCTCTGCTGTATATTCATTTCATCATTCTGATGTATCTTATTGTATCAGATATTGTATCAATGTTGTATATTGATATATTCTGTTTTTTCCGCTGTGTTGTACTTAATGTGTTATAAGCTCCGGCACGACTCGAATTTCAACGTTTGGATCTGCGGCATTCAAGTACAGTGGAGTACGGATGTCGATCTCCGAATGCTGGAATTTGGATCGTGACATTAAAAGAGGAACTCTTCTGCAAATTTTACTTTTATCATATGGAAGGGCTTAACGTTATGAAGTTTTGATTTAGATCTAATCAATGTGACATATTTTACTTGTAAAGTATTTGAAAAGTTTTGTGGCAGCTAAACAATGGTTTACATAAAGGCAAGTTGTTATAAAGCAATTACTAAAAGAAGCAACATTTCAGCCTTTAATTCAAAAAGGTGTTAGGCCTCAATTAGTAGCCCTTTTGACTCCAATGATTCCACCCATCCTAGTCGAAACCTACTTAGTTGAAACCATCGTAGTCGAAACCAATACACAAGGCATCATTTTATAGTGCACATTGGATTGGAAGGATGGCGAAAGCCTTGGTGTCGAAAGGTAAGCTTCCAATGGGGTTGAAACCCTACCTTGTTTTCAAAAGTTAAAGCCTTTCCTTGTTTCACTTAAAGTCTTCGACATAATAGAAACATATGCTTTCGAATGGGTTTTATAAATAGCTTTCAAAGAAGGTTGTCACATTATGTTAAAATATTAGCTTTCGATGAGGTACCTTTTCTTTAAATAAGAGCTTTCGAAGGGGTTGGTTCTGACCTAGTCGAAACCCAGCCGCTACTTTCCTCCCGAAATATTGAAGCCATCAATGCCTTCGAAAGGTTATCTTTGTTTTAAGCAAAGTTAAGCCACTTCCTAATTGCTTTTGAAACAGGTTAAGGGTTTTGAAGAAGATGGGGTCAAAAGGTGGTTTCGACTATGTACTTTGAAGTTTTAATTTTTACAGGTCTATGCTTTCGATTAGATAGTTCCGACACCATCAAATTTTCCCCAAATTAATTTTAGATGGCTTCAAAAGAGATACTTTCCTGTGTAACCATTATGGCCCAAATGATGCTTTAACGAGTAAACCCACTGCTTTCGAATGGGTACTTTATTTGTTTCGAAGCTATGTTTCAAAGAATGTACTCTTGATACCATCGAAAGGTATTATTGGTTTGAAAGGTATGTACTTAGAGTTTTGAAAAGAGGTATTTATGATTTTGAAGGAGGTCATCCAATTGTTTCGAAAGTGATATTTTAAAGTTTCAAAACAAATAAACCATTCTCATTTTTAAAGGAAAACTATGGAATAAATAAAGATTTTGGAAATGTCATTCACATTGTTATTAACCCATAACTGTATTTTGAAAAAAGGGCGGAATAACCAATTAGGTTGACCCATTACTGAATATAACTAAATAGATCTTAACATCTTAATTAAAGATATTGGCAGGGGCCAATAGGTTTACAATAATCCCATGAAAACTATATGATATTAGCAGGGGCCAATAGGTTCATAGTTAGCCATGAAAACTATGATTGGTTACTGGTAGGGATCAGTAGATTTGCTGCTAGCCCATGAAAACATTATCCGGATTAAGATATTGACAATCATTCAATAGGTTCCTAATTAGCCCATGAAAACTAAAATAAGAAATAAGATACCGGAGTTACCAATAGTTTTTAGTGATCCCATGAAAACTAAGTAATTGGACAGATAGTCCATAAACATATAACAGGCTAATAGTAACCCTAGAAACTATAATTGAGATAGATAGTCAGAATGAATGGGAACGGGTAATCTAGAATCGATTTATTTGTTTTGCATATCATCATAACGTTTTGAAATACTATGTTTTAACCATTGTTTATGCAGGAGCATAGTATATGGTTATATAAAAATTTTAGAATACTAGTGAGGGTAAAACCCATTCTGCTAAGCGGCATGGTCTCACTAGATATTTAAATGATTTGGGATGGTAAATTATTATTCATACCAGGCTTTATGTCTGACTTGAAGTTTTTGTTTTCCCCTTAAACTCTCGGGAACTCAATTGATTTTGAGTAGGTTAAGAGTTAAGGTTTCCAGATGTTCTTTTAGACGAATAAGCTTTCAAAGACGTGCACGAGACAAGCTTGTTATTTGAGTTCTTTTATTTCCACCTTGTCTTTTGTTTGTAGAGGTAAATTGTTATCTTTCTTATTTATACTCTGATCATCCGAGGAGGCATCTTCATACATCGCTCTTAGTGTATTTGTACTAATTATATGTTATCTGAAAGTGTTCAGCGAATTGGGATTATGTAATCTATTTGGATATTTTGAAATGGAATGTTGAATTTGTTCGCTATTTAATTTTTTTCATATTCTTGTGTTTCTGTGTATCAATTTATCTAACGTCGCATATTTGGTCATCGAGGATTAATAAGTATGGATGACCACTGCATCGGTAGATGTTAGTTTTGGGCCTCCAAGTAGGGGAATGTTACAAGTTAGTATCAGAGCATAGGTTTATGAAACTTTAAAAGAAATTTGAGCCTAAAAGATTTTTCCAATCATAATCCAATGAATCAGATAACAAGATCGGGTTTTGGGTTAACGTTGTATTAACGTGCTTGTATTTGCAATATATAGTTATATGTGTGTGTGTGTGTGTGTGTGTGTATATAAGTGCGTATTTCGTGCTCTCTTAGACCATTCTTCTGTATCTTATTAAGGATTGTATGCAGATTTACGAGAAAGTAGTTATGGAAGAAGGAAATGGAAGAAGAAATCTCAGTGGAGAAAGCATCATAATTAATGGAAATGCTCGACCCACTACCAGGAGGAATCTGGGTCGATAGGCTAATGCTAGTAATCAAAATGCTGATGCCAATGTGAGTGCTGGAAATCCACCAGTAGATATGGGGCTGATGTATTAGTTCTTTGCCAGTTTGATGCAAGCTGGAGCTGCTTCTGGTGTTGCTAGAAATGCAGGAGGAGCTAATCATGTGGCTCTAGTAGGGAATATTACTTACTAAGTAGAGATTACACCAGTTTGGGTGGGAAGGCATTCTTAAGAACGGAAAGTACCATAGAGGTTCAGAATTGGCTACTGCATTGTGAGTGCATATTTATTGATTTGGGTTTGAATAATGGGCAAAATAGAAGGTTGACTTCTAGGCAGTTGTAGGGGTCAGCACTACATTGGTGAACAGAGTTTCGAAAGGGCATTTAATTTGGGCTGATTTTAAAACGAGATTTGAGCAGAATTTTGAATCTGAGTTTGCTAAGTCTGAGCTGATGAGGAAGTTCATGGATTTAGTTCAGGGAGAGATGTTAGTAGTCGAGTATGCTACTAAGTTTGAAGAAATATCACGATAGTATATGCTGTTATAGATATTGACATCAAAAGGAATGAGAAGTTCATTCGAGGATCGAGGCCCGAGCTTCCTAGAATGACCATGACACGTTTCTGTGATCCTTGTAATATAGTTGTGGAAATGGCCATTCTCCATGAGGAGTTACTTGCTGATTTAGTTAAAGAGAAGTCAGTGGAAACTCAGGGTACTTAGGTGAAGAAGAGGAAGTTCTTTAAAAGGAAGGGAGCTTAGAAGGGAGACACAGCTAAGAAGTCAAAGGCTAAGGTAGTTTGCTATAAGTGTGATAGGAAGGGTCACTTTGCTAATGAATTCCGGTCAGGAAATGGGAAGAAAGATGCAAGTAAGAAGAATATGAAATGCTTCAACTATGATTAGGTTGGGCATTACAAGAATCAGTGTCTAGAGCCAGTTAGGGAGGACAAAGGAAAAGTTTTTGCCATAAGACCAGCTAGGCCTACAACACCAGATAAATGAAAGACTGTGATGGATGGTACGCTTTTGATTCAGAGTATTCCAATTAGAATGCTTTTTGATATCGATGCAGCACATTCATTTATATCTCAGTGTTTGGTTGATAAGTTATGTTTTGAACCCACCTACCTTATTAATTCCTTAAGGGTTGCGAATCCAATAGGAGGGTTGCAACTCTAGGGCTAAGATGTGACCAGTTAAAACTTGATTTGTTAGGTCATAAATTTGCATGTAGCTTGTATGTTATTGATTTCGTAGATTTCAGGATCATTTTGGGTATGGATTGACTAAGTAGGAATGAGGTTAGAATATTTTGCAAAGATAGGGAAATATCATTGAGACACCCGGATAGTCATAATCATGTGATATTCTCAGTAGAGAATACTTACCAGAGTGTTAATACTGTGCTTAATGCTATGGGGGTAGGAAATGAGTTAAGTCAGGTTCAAATAGCAAGATAGTTTGCAATGTCTTTGAGTCAGTCACTGGACTACCCTCGAAAAGAGCCGTTGAGTTTAGAATGGATCTTGCGCTAAGAGATGAACCTATGAGTAGACCACCTAGCAGTTTGACACCAAATTAGATGAAGGAATTAAAGGTGCAGCTAGTGGATCTAGAAAGAATGAGTTTTATTAGACCAAGCAATTTGTCTTGGGGAGTAGCCACGGTATTTGTAAAGAAACCGGATGGGTTGTTAAGGATGTGCATTGACAATCGCAAGCTAAATAAAAGGAAAATAAAGAATAAATATCATTTGCCAAGAAGAGATGATTTGTTTGATCAGTTGAGTAGAGCCAGTTTGTTTTTCCAGTTGGACTTAGCGACATGTTTCCATCGGTTAAGAGTGGCGGAGGATAGTATTCCTTTGACAGCATTCCAAACTAGGTATGGTACATATGAGTGGTGGGTTATGCCATTTGGATTAACGAATGCAGCTTCTTTCTTTGTGAATTTAATGAATCGAGTTTTCAAGGGTATTTGGATAGGTTTGTGTTGGTGTTTATAGATGACATTCTAGTCTACTCTAGGGATGAGAGAGCGCATAAATTTGATCTTAGAGTGGTACTTGAGAAGCTGAGGCAGAATCAGCTAAAGGAGAAATTTACCAAGTGTCATTTCTGGAAGAAAGAGGTAAAATTTCTTGGTCACGTGGTTTCATAGAAAGGATGGTCAGTCGATCCAGATAAGATCGAAGCCGTGAATAATTGGAAGAGACCAGAGATAGTGACTGAGATCAGGAGTTTTCATAGACTTACTGGCTACTACCGAAGATTCATTAAGGATTTCTCGTGGATAGTAGCTCCCTTAACTAAGCTAACTAAGAAGGAAGTAAGATTTTTTTGGTCTGACAAATGCGAGGAGGCATTCCTTAAGTTAAAGCATTTGTTGACCAATGCACCCGTGTTAGTGTTCCAGATGGAAACCAAGGATTGTTCGTATATACTGATGCATGTGGAACTAGATTAGGAGCAGTATTGATGTAGAATGGTAAAGTCATCGTGATGATCCGGAATTTTAAGCAATATCAATTTAATAATCTGAATTAAAAAATAAATTGACTTGATAATCATTGTAATAAGACTGGAATTAATTTAATAATCCAATTAAAATAAACATTTAATTGATAGATTTTATCTTTTAAAATCTAATAAATTGTTCTCTATTTATAATGTATATAGGATATGTATATATTGTAAATAGATATAGTTTTTGTTAACGCTAAAATTGAACGCTAACATCCCAGTGTAGGTAGAGTTTAAGTGAAAGCACCACCCGTTAATACGGGAAATAGAAGTAAGTAGAAAAGTCACAGAAAAAACAGTAAAGAGACAACAGTTTTATAGTGGTTCGGCTTCAAGTTAAGCCTACGTCCACTTTAATCTTCTTTATTGCTGAATCGATAACAGCCTTACAACAATCTTCGATTACAACACTACTGAGACAGATAACTAGAACTCCGATGTAGAAAAACTCTTTGAATCCATGTCGAATGAGTTAGATTTCTTCTTGAATTTCGTTGAAGTGTCTTTCGTGTTTGAAGTGTCGGATGAGTCGAGAAATCAGCAGAGTATAGGCGTTCCCGAAATGAGCCAAAAGATCCCCTCTTCGGTGGTGTAGGCATGGTATTTATAGGAAATTTCTAGGGTAAGTCGTAGGTCGTAGGCGACCTAGGGTAGGTCGTAGGTCGTGAGCGACCTAGGGGTTTGATTAGCTATGTTCTAGGTCGTGGGCGACCTAAGGAGTACCAGGAGAGGGAGTGGCGACCTAAGATATTACGGCATAAGGAGTTGTCTTGCTAGTTCGCACCTCTCATGGAATCACCAAAGCCTTTATCCGTTAAGTTGTAGGTCGTGGATTCCTTTAACAGGTTAGGTCGCTGTCTTCTGTAAGTCGTTAAGTCGCAGTACCTTTTAGGTCGCTAACTCGCTTCATCGGCTAGGTCGCCTACTCGCTTCATGCTTTAGGTCGCTTACATCGTTAGGTCAAGCATCCATGTTAACTTGCTCATACTTCAGGTTGTTAGGTCGCTGGACCTTCTAACCCGCTAGGTTGCTGGGTTGCTTTATTCCTTAGGTCGTTCGGTCGGAACATCTTTAGGTCGTTAGGTCGTTTTAACTTCGCCCCTGCGCTTGTTCACACTTTGATTCCTTGGGTCGTTTATACCCTTAGGTCGTTGAGTCATGAAATAGAGGAGTTAACATTTGCCCCTCGAAGTACACGCCTATGCCATAAGTCATGTGCTTCGACCTAATTCTGTTAGGTCGTGAGCGACCCAAGGGATAAGCTAACTCGTGTGCCCATTTTCCTTTCTCTCTTTGCCTTATATACACCGTTAGCTCGTTTCTTCCTCCTTACTTAATTGTTTCGAAATCTTGCTCTGCCATTGACGAACCTCCAAGCTTCTAAGGGCGAATTCAGTCCAACCGGTCGTCAATTCATCCTTATCATCATATTAAATAAGTAATCTCAGTTAAAATTCAACCACGGCCATCATCGAAACGCGAATCCTCCTTTTTCCGGCCTTAATCCAATTTCATATGCCACGTCTTACCATGAATCATGTTACAATCGGTCTTTAGTCTTTATTGGACACGCTGATATTATAATTCACGAGAACGTGGTAATGCACTGGATGCATGATGGATTTGAGGTGATTCGAATCGGTTTTAAGTGATTTGATGGTGTTGAAAGATGATGGATTCTACTGTGGAGATGATAGAGGGTTATCGGGTTTGTGAGTGAAGCAAAGTTAGCAGGTTAAGGCGAATGAGGGAGTGACCAGCTTAGGAGCTTCGAACGACCTAAGGCAACGGTTTAGATGTGAATTGCACGAACTTAATGACTTAACGACCTAGCTTCTAAATTCTGAGCGACATAAGAGACGGCGACCTAAGATGCAAAGTATGCTGTTTCAGATGAAATACACCTTTAACGACCTAAGTTTAGGTCGCACTAGGATTTGGACGAGCTAACCCTTTGTCGTACAAATTGTAGGTCGCAGCCGAGCTAATACTTAAACAATTTTGGACTGCCTTGACCTCCTTGGCTCGAACAACACGACTTATGAGAGTTCGACTTATGCTACGTCGTTGGATTTGATCTGGACGACCTAAATAAGCCCCGAGCTAGCTTGAGTCGTTCTTACGACTTAAGGACTTGAACAGAACTTGAACAATTGCAAGAATTTGATAGGACTTGATTAAATTTCCAACTTGAACAGCTAGAATGAACTGCTTGAACTCGTTGTACTTTCTTCACAGATTATATTAACTTTAATGCTAATAACCTGTTAAACACAACATTTGTAGAAAAATGGGACGAATATACTGCCACTGATCGCCCACATCAAATGACTTGATAAAGGATAATCAACTTAAAGAAATTATATGAAATGCTGTGAATCAACAAATTCAAGTGAAGTATTAAAGCAAAGCAATATTAATCAATTAAGGCTCATTTGTTTGCATCAACACTGCACTTGTATTTGGACTTAAAACAACAAGCCCTGAAACTTTATAGTTGACAAATGCATATTAGTTTAATTTCAGTTATATTTGCTCGTCATTTTATTAGTTTTGCACAACACTTCACATATTTAGGAAACGTGCACCTTCATATTTGAATATCCAGTTCCTTGTGTAGAATGTCTTCCCAAGAAGAAATAATAGAGCAAGTCGAAGAGGTCTTCCCGATATCCAATCCACTGGATAATCCCCCGGAAAGAACTCCAACTACCCTGAGTCAACGGGCGTTCAACCAACTATGTATTCAGTTCGGTATTGCTGAAGCAGATGCTTTACTTCCTGGGCCAAATGATACTGCTAACAGGCCACCTCTCGGTTTTATCGTTGTCAATCGTCAGATGTGCCTGTGTGGTGCTATTCCTCCTTTCAATGACTTTCTTCAACGACTCCTTCTTCGATTGACCATCTCTCCCTTCCAGTTGCATCCCAATGGCCATGCCATCCTAATGGGACTCTATGTGCTGTTCAGGAGGACACTTGATCGTCTTACGAGCTTTGAAGAAATCTGCTACTTGTGCACATTCGCAAAGAACAAAGATCATCCCTCTATCACAGTCGTGAGAAGAGCCAGGAACCGTAGATTGATCGTCGATCTTCCGGAAAGCGCCCACGGGTTCTTAAATCAATTCTTCTTTGTTCGTCGCCCTCCAGGATTTTTCGCCATCTGGAGAGTAGGAAGTAAGATTGGTTATCCCCGCTTTTTCCATTTGAGCTATTCAAAGTCCGAGTCGCTAGGTGATGATTCCATTCTTTTCTTTTACAGCACTTCCTCCTCCCTCTAAAGATCCCAGCCACAAGCCGACTTTTGAAAGATTAAGTGTCGTGGCGGTTGAGGAAAGAAGTATTAAATTTTTGCTGAAAGACGAATTTCTTCACCAATTCAGACTTCTGCACCCTTCCCGTTCTACTCAACCTCATGAAGTCCCTGATTCTCCAGTAGAGACATCAGATGCCCCAGTTTCCGCCAGAGAACTTACACCGAAAGAACCTACTATTGAGGCTTCACTAGTGAAGTGTTCTGCTTCTATTGATGTTGTGGGGTCATCCGGCAAACTTGCACATGCCCCAGTTATTGAGGAAGAGGAACCTCCTCACCAATCCGGGAAGACTGCTGATGAAGGAATTGAGGGGAAAGGTCCCGCCGGGCACGATGGTGACGACATTTTTGAGGGGTTGAGCGACTTGATGATTACTTCACAGGAGCTCTTTAAAGACAATATCACTACTACTAAAACTATTTCTCCAGTAGTTGAAGCGACATCTGTCTTGCAACAAACTCCGTCAGCCCAAGAGTTGACACTTGCTGCAAAATCCGTCATCACCCCCCAACCGAGGAGTGGTTCGTAGTTTGACGTGCGTAGTTTGCACGTTACACACACTTAGGATTTTTCGGCACTTTTATGCATTCAACTTCCTTGCTTTGAAGATTTCTGAACTTGTCTTTTCTTCATGTTCAGGTTCTCCAATGGGACGAAGTGGCTCTTATTATGATGATTTCCAGCGTTATGAGAGGCGCGGTTCTTATGACCCCAAGAGGTATCTCCTTGCCTCCTGGGAAACCGACGAAGAAAGAGCTGCGAGGAAAGCTCGTGAGAGGCGTGCTTATGAAGAACACTACGGTAGACGGGACGTACGACATGATTCTTCCCAGAGACAGGATGATTCTCATAAACGAAAATCCCGTGATGACAAAGGAAAAAGTCATGTTGCTGAAGATCCGAGTAAACGGGCCAAACTTGGTGAAAAATTAACATCTGAAATTTCTGAAAAGCCCGCTGCTCCCGTCTCTTTGGAAATCCCTTCCAGCTCTCCGGTCCTTCAAAGAGCTGATATTCAAACAATCATCAATAGGCCACCGTACCAAGTTGGACAGGGTCCGGCTACTCTTTAAAGCCGGTTTCCGCACTGGTGCTTAAAGGGAGTGCATTTCAATCTTGACTTGGTCCCAATCGATAAGCAAGCCATGTTGCGAAATCTTGATGCCGTCAAACTCGATATCGAGAGAATGTCTGGCTGGCAGAAACTTATTGACGAACTTCAAAGAGTAAACCGTGCAAATCTCGAAGCTATGCTGAATATGGAAAATGATAAATCCGAGTGGCAGAAAACACTCGATCAGCATGATGCAGAGATGAAGAGTATTGCCGCTTATAATGAGAAGTTTGAAGTGGAAGTTGAAAAACTTAAAGAAGAACTTGCCACTTCTTCCACTTTTTATTCTCAAAAAGAAGAAGTGCTTCAAAAACAGGTGAGAGATGCTCATGCCGGACAAAGAGATGCTGAAGCTAAATTTGAAGCACAACAGCAAGTTGTAGAAAATTACCGAGCTGACGTTGCTCAGTTGCGAGAAAAACCAGCTATCAGAACTTGGAAATCGAAATGTTAAAAGCTCGACTTTCTGAAGTTGAAAAAGAGCGTAATGAAGCTATTGCCGGCAAAACAGCAGCCGAAGAATCTCATATGGTAACTAAAGCGAAAATCAGCTCTACTTTGTTCGAGTTCTACATACATAGTGTCCTGGGGCGCGGTAGCCTTAGATTTTTGGGACCGAAGTACGAAATCACTTTGGCCAAAGTGTGGGAAGCCGCACTTGATATGCTTGGAGGCGTTGGATATGCTGAAGCAGATTTGGTGGCGCACTATCTAGATGACGATGTACTTGCTGCTCTTGCCAGGGGAAAGGAGCAACTCACAAAAGAGAGAGCCGAAATGGCAGAAGGAGAACATTTAGGGAAGGCAACCTCAACCGACCCAGTTCAACCTTCGGTTTCGACCGACATTGATATTGTTGGCTCCAGTTCCCATTCTCCACCTCTTGCTAAAGCTGTCATTGAGAGTGCAACCGCCCGCACTGGAGATGAGACTCAAGAAAGCACTGAAGCACAGGACTTTGAAGTTGACATAGTAAAGCCTACTTCTCCAGCTAATCTCAATGCTGATCTTGCTCAAGTGGACTGCTTGTTTACTTCACATGAGCTTGATGAACTTTTTGATTATTACTTAAATCTTGACGCGCCACTTTCTCCTCTTTTTATGAGAGATACTAACTTTAACTTCTCTTCTCCTGTAGTGAAAGCGCCTAGTGTTGTTCAGACTTCCCCTCTTCCAGCTGTTCCCTCTCCGCCTCTTCAGATTACTCCTCCTTCCGCCTCTCAACCGGGATCACAAGAGGAGCCGATAGAAGCTCTTCAAGTCCTGGAGGACCCGGTCGCTTCACAAAAACATAAGGCCGAGGAACCCGAAGAAGGTGAAAGAACTCCGGAGCAAACTATTTCTGATGACATAAAGTTGTCTGCACTTTTCACTTCGGGAAGTGAGTCTTCTTTAAGGAAGAAGGGGAAGCATGGAGTCTCAAAGAAAAGGAGGGAAGCTTCTGCCAGTGAAGAAAAAGCAGAAGAAATTCCAATTGCACCCCTTCCTCTTTCTTCCCCTACTCTTATAAGCCGACCCAAAAAGTTAATCATCCGGCCAGGGGAGGGCTCGAAAGGTGGCAGGAAGAAGAAGTGATGGGTTTGGTCCTATGCTTTTCGTCTTGCTTTTTGCTTTTTTGCTTGTATATATAAAGACTTGTGTTGACCGAAGGTTGTGCGGGTACCGGTCCCCGCCTTCTTTTATTTTGAAACCTACACATGTATAAAATTTTCATAGTATGGAATAAAATGATTCTTTTACTTTTACAAACTTCTGTCTGTATCTGAGAATGCATTTATTCTTCTTTTCATGCAAGTTTCTTTATTTTCTTTGTGTGATGTTGCAGTAAACCTGTGGTATGCTGCTTGAGCATTGCTTTTATGAATTATATTGCCCCATACCATGGTTTATTGCAATCTTTTTCACATTGGTAAAATTTTGGTGAACAACTCTTCTGTTTTGAGAAGACTTGTACTCTTTCTTTGGAGAACAACTTTTCCATTTTAAGGAGGCCTGCATCCGTACTTTAGAGAATAATTTTTTTCCATTTTAAGGGAATATTTCTCTGATTTAGTAGAATGCGCCTTGTATTGGAGAAGTCTTCGCTTTCTCCTTTTTTTTTGAAGAAGTTTTTACACTTCACTTTCGAAGAAAGTCACTTTTATTTTTGGCAAGCGAATTTTCCTACGCATTAAAATAGGCCTCCGAAAAGGGCTTTGACCTTTTTGTGCCTCTGAAGAGGGCTTTTGTTTGATTGTGCCTCTGGGAAGAGGGCTTTTTTGCGTGTGCCTCTGGGGAGAGGGCTTTTGTTTTTTCCCTGTACGCGGGAAAGCAGGCCTCCGAAGAGGGCTTTTTGATTTCTGCCTTTGAGGAGAGGTTTTTGTTTTTTCCCTGTTCGCTGGGAAGTGGGCCTCCGAAGAGGGCGTTTTGTTTCTGCCTCTGGGGAGAGGCTTTTGTTTTTTCCCTGTTCGCTGGGAAGCGGGCCTCCGAAGAGGGCTTTGGCACTCCAACTCTGGTGAAGTGGGCCTCCGAAGAGGGTTTTTCACATTTCAACACTTGTGAAGTTTTATTTCAGATCTCGGTGAAATGTGTGCCTTTGAAGAGGTCTTTTAGCATTTCAACTCTGTTGAAATGGGCCTTCGAAGAGGGCTTTTCACATTTCAACTCTTGTGAAGTTTTATTTCAGATCTCGGTGAAATGTGTGCCTCCAAGTAGGGCATTTGCCTGGAAGTTTCTTTCTCATGGTTGGATGGATTCACGGGGCGGACACATGTTACTTGGATGTTTGTTTGCACAAAAGATCTCAGCTAGTTAACGAGTGACCTGTGCCTTCCACTTGGGAAGGTGCCTCAGGTCATTCCACCAATCTTTTTTGGTTGAGAAAGAGAACTTTCTTTTCCTAGCAAGCCCCATTAGAGGTCTTTATCCTCTGAAGAGTTGTGCCTCCGAAGAGGGCTTGTGCCTCCGAAGAGGTCTTTGGTTGTTTCCTTCTTGCTCGCCCATGTCTTTACGCCATTTGCACATATCAGTGACTCCTTATTATCATCTTCAAGCACACATTCCTTTCTTTTGCAAGTAGTTTATTTTATCCAAAGAAGTGTACTTCATTGTTAAGTGAGTTCGCAGGGGCAGACACAGGCTAATTAATCGGATGTTCGTTTGCACAAATGATCACAATTAGTTAACAAGGGCCCACCTCCGGCGGAACTACTAACTGTCTTCTTGAAGCACTTATTATAAAGGATTTGAGTCTGGAATTTTTGTGGCTTAACATTTGTTTGTTGAGTGATGTCAAGGATCGCTTGGTCTTGTGATGGATGAGCTTTGTTTTAATGGCCTGCAATATTAAATCGACATTTTAGTAATACAATTAAAGTACTTTACATATCAAAATAAAACAGGCAGTTTATAATAGTAGAGAACACAAAATTTATAGTGGTTCGACCAAGAACTGGGCCTACATCCACTTTATAGTTCTTATTATTCACTTGCAATGGCTTTACAATGGCTTTCAATACAAGAATCATACATCCATAATTCTTTTACAGTATTTCAGTAAAGATTTTAAGTAAAATATGGGCGCAAGTGATTGCTATTCCAAGCCCTTGGAATTGGATCTCCTTCGACAGTTATCAGTTTGTAAGTGCCATCAAGAAGTTTTTTGCCTATGACATATGACCCTTCCCAGTTTGGCGCAAACACTCCCGTTGCTGTCATGATCCTTTTCAAGACTAGATCCCCAATCTCAAAGCTGCGTTGGCGAACTTTGGAATTGAAGTGCCTGGTGATTCTTTGCTGATGGGCTGCAATTCTGAGTTGAGCCTCTTCCCTTCTTTCATCAAGGAGGTCAAGTGCTTCAAGTTGCAGCTTTTCATTTTCAGCTTGATCGAAATGGATTCTTCTGTGTGAAGGGACTTCTGTCTCCACCGGAATCATTGCTTCTGATCCATATGCTAGTGAAAATAGAGTGTGCCCAGTCGTAGTTTTATGGGTAGTTCTATATGCCCATAGTGCTAGTGGTAGCTTATCGACCCAATCACCTTTCGCTTTTTCCAGCTGCTTTTTGATGGTTGATTTGATAATTTTGTTTACTGCTTCCACTTCCCCGTTTGCCTGTGGATGAGCTACTGCTGAGAAGCTTTTTTGGATCTTGAATCGCTTGCAAAAATCTGCTTCATTATTTGTCGAAGGAAATTCCAATCTCAACGCATAGCACAATGACTGCCCTTCAGGGGTTTCAAGCACAACCCCATCTCCGGAACAGTAATCATTTCTCGCACCATCAACATATAACTTCCATCGAATTGGGGTATCATCAGTCACTTCTTCCTCACTATCACCTTTATCTGTACATTCTGCGATGATATCTGCTAAAGCTTGTCCATTGATTGCTCTCCGGGGATGATAAGTGATGTCGTATTGGCTGAGTTCAATATTCCACTTTAGAAAACGACCCGAAGTCTCAGGGCAAAACAGGACTTGCTTCAGAGGTTGATCAGTGAGGACTTTGATAGGATGAGCTTGGAAATATAGCCTCAATTTTCTTGATGCAATCAGTAGACAATAGACGAGCTTTTCCAACTTTGAATAATTCATCTCTGCCCCAGTGAATCTTTTGCTGATATAATAGGACGGGCGCTGAATTTTTGCGTCTTTCCGTACCAATGCTGCACTGAGAGCATGAGATGAGATTGCCAAATATACGAAAAGATCTTCACCATTATCGGGCTTAGAAAGTATTGGAGGCGTTTCCATATGACGAATCAATCATCGAAAGCTTTCTGGCATTCAGGAGTCCAGTCAAAGTTTTTCCTTCCTTTCTTCAGAGCATCAAAGAATGGAATGCATTTATCAGTGGCTTTGGAGATGAATCGACTCAAGGCAACGACTTTTCCATTGAGACTTTGCAATTCCTTTTTCGTTCTAGGAGATTTGACTTCCCTTAAGGCAGCAATCTGAGCAGGATTAGTTCAATGCCCCTAACACTCATAATGAAACCCAAGAACTTTCCTGACTCCACCCCAAATGAACATTTCAAAGGATTAAGCTTCATTCCGTACTTTCGAAGGACTGCAAACATTTCTGCCAAGTGATCTATATGGTCTACTGCCTTCTTTGATTTTACCAGCATATCGTCAACATAAACTTCCATAGTTTTACCAATCTGCGGCTTGAACATAGCATTGACAAGTCTTTGTAAGTTGCCCTTGCATTCTTAAGTTCGAAGGGCATGACTCTATAGCAGTAGAGACTAACATCGGTAATGAAGCTCGTGTCCTCCTGATCCGGCTCATGCATCATGATCTGGTTGTATCCGGAGTAAGCATCGATAAAACATAACAATTCATGCCCTGCTGTTCCATCCACCAACTGATCTATCCTGGGCAACGGGAAACAGTCTTTGGGGCAGGCTTTGTTTAAATCTGAGAAATCAATGCATACTCTCCACTTTCCATTAGCTTTCTTAACCAGTACTGGATTTGAAACCCAATTCGGATAAGTAGACTCCCTGATGAAACCATTCTCCATGAGCCGATTTACCTCTTCTTTCAATGCTGCTGACCTTTCAGGACCCTGGGTTCTTCTTTTCTACTTTACCGGTGTAAACTTCAGATCAATATTCAGAGTATGTGCTACAACTTCTGGGGATATTCCACACATACCAGCATGAGTCCAAGCGAATACGTCCAGATTTGCTTTCAAGAATGATATCAAGGAATTTTGAACAGTCATACTAAGTTGTGAACCCACATTCACCACTTTGTTCGGATCTTTTGGGTCAACAGGTACTGGCACCGTTACTTCCACTGGCACCACTCTATTCTCCCCTGCGCTGGCTTTTCTGGGATCCATTTCTCTCCGTGCCCCGCTATGCTCACCAGTGCAGGGTCCTCCCTGCAATTGCTACAAGGTTGGTTCTTTGATGCGGACTGGGGCTGCCGCATCTTTTCCCATCCCTCTCTTCCTTGCCTCACGCAACTCTATAAGATAACATTCTCGCCCAGCATTCTGATCCCCTTTAATAACACCAACTCCATTATCCGTGGGGAATTTCATAGTAAGGCACCACGGGGCGAGAATTGCCTTAAAAGCCACAAGAGTTGGTCGGCCTAGGAAGGCGTTGTAGGCAGAAAATTCATCAACAATTACAAAAGTATGCTTTTGAACTACCTTTTTCTGCCTCTCTCCAAGCTCTACGAACAAGTCAATTGTTCCAATTGGCTACTTCGGTTCCCCAGTAAACCCAACAATCTTCTGCGATGAAGCTTGCACATCAACCATCGGAATTTTCATTTGATCGAATATCTTTTTGAAGAGAATATTGCAAGAAGCGCCGCAATCAACAAGCACTCTCCTTACAATAGCCGGCCCAATGCCTGCAGAGATGACCAAGGGGTCCATGGTAGGAGCTTCAACGCCCATAGAGTCCCTGGCTCTGAACACAATATCATCATTAAAAGTTTTCTGCTGCTTCAAAGGTGCAGCATCCTCCAACACAAAAACACTCTCTTCTGTTGGTGCATACTTCAAGGCACGGGCATACCTTTCCATCTCACCCCAGCTCCTGCCTGCTGGGTGGGGACCTCCTGTAATCACATTAATAACAGGCCTTTCTGATTCATACACAGTGGTCCTCTCACCCGAGCTGGATGGATGGGCAGGAAGTTGCTGGCCCTTAGTAGATGAAGTCGGGTCATTCCTATTTCTCTTAACATATTGCTGCAACTTGTTCTCTCTCAGCAATTCTTCAATCAAACTTTTCAGATGGCGACATTCATTGGTATCATGACCGGGTTGATTATGAAACCGACAGAATCTCCCACTTTGAGTAGCTTTTTTCCCAACTCTCATCTCAGGTGGTTTAGGATATTCTACCGCATCTTTGGTAGCAAAAAAGATATTCTCCGGGGTGTCAGTCAAAGGAGTGAAATTTGAAGGTTTTAAGAAGCGATGTTTCTTCACATCCTTCTGTTTCTTATCGCCATTATTCTCCTTTTTCTGACCTCCGAACTCCTTTTTGGTAGGAGCAGCAGTGTTATTCTTGACCTCTGTTAATGCCACTTTAGCCGGTGCATGAAGGCTTTTCAAATGCATGAACTCATCAGCTTTCTTATAGAATTTCTCAAGTGAGTTTGGTTCCTTCATCTTCAGCCATTTCCCAAACTCACTCGATTTGTCGATAGCCCTCATTAAGTAGGTCAAGACCATTCGTGGCTCTGCATTATCCACTTCAGCCAAAGCTATATTAAAGCGGTTCAAGAAAGGTCTAATAGATTCCCCAGGATTATGTTCCAGGCTAGACCGTGACATAATATCCTTTGCCTTCGAAGCATGCAGCCTGAATTGTTCTTTAAACTTATGAGTCAAATCGGAGAACTGTTCTATGGATCGGACTGGTAGCTTTGTGAACCAGAGTAGAGCCACTCCTTCTAAGTATACCGGAAAGTACCAGCATTTGATTTCATCAGATGCCCTAGCACTAGTCATGTGCCAATCATACTTATATAGGAATTGATTAGGGTCGCTTGTTCCCTTATAAGCCGAGATGGTAGGAGGAACAAACTTCCTTGGAAATTCAGCTTTCAAAATCCTTTCGGTGAACGGAGTCTTGCTCGGAGCGAATCCCCATTCTTTTTCATCTTCTTCTCTCAGCATTCTCTCTTTCATGATTTGTCGAACCATGCCCAAAAGGTATTCCTCATCATTTAAAGGCTTTGCAGGACAGACTTCAGCCATTTTCTCAGAAGTTTGCCTGGACAAATGTTCGTGGAGAGTTGGTTGTGGTCTGGATCTTCCAGCTTAGGGAGGTGATTCTTTGGTGGGGCTAGCTGCTCTTTGAGGAATATTCCTTTCTTCAGGATTATGAACATTATCAGTGAGGTTTCCTTCATTATTCACCGGTTGACGGTTAGCTCCGAGCAAAGCATTTAACCTATCAAGCATTAAAGCATTCTGGGTTTCCATCTGCTGGTATAACCCAGATACTGCAGCATCTAATTCCGCTCGTGTAATTCCAGCACTTGGTGCTGCTTGACTTGGCGAAGGAGAAGTGGCAGTATTATCTTGGACATCACCGGATCTAACAGATCTGTGCTTTCTTCAAAGAGCCATTATATCTGATAGACTTCTGGTTTTAAGAGAGGTTATTTCAACAAACTTTTGCGAAGCAATGACGAAAGTAGCCTGAGTTGGGTTCTCAGTGAAAGCACCAAAAATGTTAACGCAAAAATTGAACGCTAACACGCCGGTGTAGGTAGAGTTTAAGTGAAAGCACCACCCGTCAATACGGGAAATAGAAGTAAGTTGAAAAGTCACAGAAAAAACAGTAAAGAGACAACAGTTTTATAGTGGTTCGGCTTCAAGTTAAGCCTACGTCCACTTTAATCTTCTTTATTGCTGAATCGATTACAATCTTCGATTACAACACTACTGAGACAGATAACTAGAACTCCGATGTAGAAAAACTCTTTGAATCCATGTCGAATGAGTTAGATTTCTTCTTGAAGTTCGTTGAAGTGTCTTTCGTGTTTGAAGTGTTGGATGAGTCGAGAAATCAGCAGAGTATAGGTGTTCCCGAAATGAGCCAAAAGATCCCCTCTTCGGTGGTGTAGGCATGGTATTTATAGGAAATTTCTGGGGTAAGTCGTAGGTCGTAGGCGACCTAGGGTAGGTCGTAGGTCGTGAGCGACCTAGGGGTTTGATTAGCTATGTTCTAGGTCGTGGGCGACCTAAGGAGTACCAAGAGAGGGAGTGGCGACCTAAGATATTACGGCATAAGGAGTTGTCTTGCTAGGTCGCACCTCTTGTGGAATCACCAAAGCCTTTATCCGTTAAGTTGTAGGTCATGGAGTCCTTTAACAGGTTAGGTCGTTAGGTCGCGGTCTTCTGTAAGTCGTTAAGTCGCGGTACCTTTTAGGTCGCTAACTCGCTTCATCGGCTAGGTCGCCTACTCGCTTCATGCTTTAGGTCGCTTAATTTGTTAGGTCGAGCATCTATGTTAACTTGCTCATACTTCAGGTTGTTAGGTCGCTGGACCTTCTAACCCGCTAGGTTGCTGGGTTGCTTTATTCCTTAGGTCGTTCGTTCGGGACATCTTTAGGTCGTTAGGTCGTTTTAACTTCGCCCCTGCGCTTGTTCACACTTTGATTCCTTGGGTCGCTTATACCCTTAGGTCGTTGAGTCATGAAATAGAGGAGTTAACAGTTTTAATTTAATAAATAAATCTTGTTTTCTAAATAATATATATATATTTGGTAAAATCGGGTATAATTTTAAAGTTAAACTTTTAAAGCGTTATTTAGTAAATAAAATATGGTTTTATATTGATAAGTTAAAAATTTAATTTGTTTAAATTGATTAATTTGATATTAAACTTTTTAAAAGTATATAATAAATAACTATATGATTTTAAATACATAAGGTAAATATTGAAATGGTTTAAAATATGTTTAACTCAAGTTTAAATTTTAAAAAAAATAACAATAAGGTTTATTTTGATATAGTGTGATAAAATAACTCATTTATTAATAAAGTAACAATTTCTTTTATAAATTATTTATAGTTATCAAATTTGTTATTTTCAAAATATAATAATACATTGTTTTTAACAAATAGATTTCTAATAAAAATAATTGTTTTTCAAAATTGAATTGTGTAGTTATATATGTAAATATATAACTTAATTTCAAAATTTAATTTTATAATTTGATTTGAATTTGAATTTAAAGCTTTTAAAATTTAAAGTATAAATATTTTTATTTGTTTTCGATTCTTAAGTATTTGTATAAAACTTTATTTTAAAAAAATTTGATTTATTCATTCCAAATTATCTACATGTAAATAAGTACCTAATAACTAATTAATTAAACAAAGATTTACTTTTATCTTATATTAATCTATTGACTAAATAACTGATTAACATTTAATTATAACTAATTAACTTTAAAAGACAAATGTAAACATTTTACAAATTAAAAGAACATGTGTTAACTAATTAACATACCTACTTGACAAATGTTAGAATTGAAGCAAATGTCATTTAATTTTGTTTTCTTTTATTTTTATTAATAAGTATTTCAGTTTTTATATAAACAAATCCTCTTTCCTTTTTATTCTTTTTCTGAATCTAAAATGCAAAGAAAATCTGAAATCATCTTCAACAAATCCTGTAACCATCTTCAAATTTGATCATTTCCCTGTAAACATTCAAAACCCTGTAAATCTGTAACATGCAAACCATCCACAATTTTCATGAGCCTGCAATTTCATTTCCATATCAAACTCCTCTTCAAAACTGTATCCTTCCAATTCACTTCAAAAAGCAAGCCTGCATTTTTATAAAAACCTGCACATCTTCAAAAACAAACCTGCATTTCTTAAAATCTGGGAATCAAAGCAGCTGCATGCAGTTTTAAATCAAGTTTTAAGCATCAGTAACTCTAGTCTTCAAAGCAATTCAAGTTTTTAAAAAGGGGCACTGCATATTCCAGTTTTCAAAAGAATCAAAACAACTTTCGCAAAACAATTTGAGGCTCTGCGCATATTTTTATGACAGGTGGGTAACTTTTAAAATCTAAAATTCTATTTAGTTGTATGCTAATTTTGTGATAAAATATTGTGGTGTATATAAATGTAACAGTGTATGCAAGTTATAAGAATGTCCTCTGTTCATAGTTCTAGTCTTCCTGTTGTTTAAAAATGCATGTTCTTTTTGACTAAATTTCTGTAAGGATTCAGTTACAAACAAAATTGTTTATTTAATTTTAAAGTAATTTTAGAATTTGCTTAAGTTAATATAAACTTGTATTGGCTCTGGAAAATCATAGCAACTATGCAAGCTCAAATTTAAATGAAAATTTAATCATCCTATTTTCTGGATTCATGGATATGAATTAAATACTAAAATCAAAACATGATTTTTTAAAACAAAAAATAGGATTTTTAGTAAAGAGGTTAGAGAGCAGTTCTAGGTTCAACAGAAAAGGGAATACTTGTGATTTGTGGTGATTTATTGGTATCGAAGGGTCGGAATTCTTCTTGTGTGTAGAGGAGTAATCAGTGAAGCTTGGAAAAATAATTGATGGTGATGCAAATCACTATGGCAGCAACGGTGATGATTTCTTGTCTGTAGCCCTAGTTTTTGGAATGCATAGTTAATTGGTCATCACAATTTTTATGGGTGATCGAGTGCTGTGAGGTTTGGGGAGATGGAAGTATGGCCATTGACGAGATGGTGGCCGGAGTCGCTGCTATTCTGGTGGATGGAGGACCGTGAATGTGGCGTTGACAGGTTGGGATGGGAGGATTTTTGTTATTCCAGGTTTGAGCTAAATACTCAAATTCGTTTTCGTGATGGCGCAAATTGATCTGGTGTTTGCATTTGGCTAGGAGGGTAATTGCCGACCTGGGTGGATCAACATTGGTGGTCGGAGTTAGTTGCCGTGCTGGTGCATGTGCACAGAGCACTGTGTCGTGGTGAGGTAGCTTGGCGCTGTCTTGTATTCGAGAGAATGGTGATTGACTCGAAGGAAATTGATGGGTTGCTCGAAGTATCTTATTGGTGGACTCGAAGTAATTGAGGGTTTGCTCGAGTCAGTTGTTTGTTTCAGGTTTTTTTTTAAAACCTGACAGTATTTGTTTTTTAAATAAAAAACAAACTTAAATGAAATTTAAATTTGAATACTAAGTTTTTAAACAAAGTTTAAATCCAGTTTGAAGTGTGGATTCAAATTTATATTTGAATTCTAATTTGTAATGAAATAAAAGTTTTAAAATGGGTTTTCATTTTTTTAAAAAAAAGACCTGACATAGTTCTAGAATTTGGAATTTTATTTAAATCTCAATCATAATTTAAAACAGTGTTTTAAATTCAAAGGCTATGTTCAGTTTCCAAATAGCTTTCGAATTTTTAAGTTTAAATTGAAATTTGGAATTTTAATAAAGAATGTTAAATCAACGTTTAATACAAGTTTAAATCAAAATTTAAAAATCAAATGTTTTAAATAAATAATGGATTCAAGTTTCTTGAATTCAAATCTGGGTATTTGAATAAGTTTTTAAATTCTGAATGTTTTTAAAACAAGTTTAAATTAAAATAGCTTGTTAAAAGTAAATTTGTTTTCAAACAGATATTTAAACTTGATTTTTGAATGTAGTTCTTTATAAAAAGGTTTATAAATAGAAATTAAATGATTTGTTAACTTGAATTTGCAAGTTAATAGTAATGTACTTAAAAACTTAATTTTTAATAAAATTAAGTAAATTAGTTTAAAGGCTTATCTTATATAAGTTTCATATGTAGGTAATAAATGTTATTTACATTTATTTAAAGGATTTTAAATTGAATTTAAATTTGGTTAATGTTTAAATAAATAATCATTTTGAATCTCAAATTCAAATGGAATTTGAATTTAAATTTATAATGCAATGTTCTAAATACACTTTAATATTAATGAGGTCATTAGTAAGAAATGGATTAACTTAGAAATTATTAAGGTATTAAAATGAATAAATAAATAGGATAATTAAGGAATGACTTATTTATTTAATTTATAATTAATAATTTGGATTAATTTATAATTAGAGATTAACTAAAAAGTAAATTCAGAAAAGTAGTTAAAGAATTTTTAATAGTTAATGAAGGTCATTAACTAAGGATTATTTAACAATTAATTAATATGATTAATTTTTAATAATTAATTAGATTAATTAATTAATGATAATCATTTGTGAATTATTTAAGTAAAATTACTAAATGTAAGTAATTAAGAAATTATTTACGTAATGTAATTAATGGAGTTTATAGTTATTAGTTTTAATTAATTAATTAATTAAGTTTAATTAATTTTAATCACTTGTTGGTCTGATAATAATTACTTAATGTAATTAGTGAAATGTAATTACTCAGTGAAGTAATTAAAGATAATTACTGGATGCAATTAGTGGATAATGATGGAATTGTAAAAGTAATTTGGATTAGATTATTTTGTATAATTAATCAAGGGAATAATTAAAATGATTAATTTAGAAGTAATTAATTTGATAAATAATTTGGGGAAGTTAATGACAAAGTATGATTAATCAAAGGTGATTAATAATTACGTTTTAATTGAGATTAATTACTGAAAGTAATTAATTTAAATACGATAATTAATTAAATATAATTAAGGATCATTAATTAATATAATTAATAATGTAATTATGATTGATTAATTAAGATTAATTAATCAATGATAAATGACTAAGGGTAATTAATCAACTGTAATCAATTAAGGTTTAATGTAATTAATTATAGTTATTTAATTAATGAAGTAATTAAGGGTTAATTACTTTATTTGGTTTAGAGTAATTAATTTGTGAAATTAATTAAAGAATAATTACTAGAATGTAATTAAAGGATAATTAATCAAGGGTGATTAATTAAGTTGATTTACTAGAGTAATTAATTAATTAAATTGTAATTAATTAATGGTGATGTATTTATATCGAGGTAAGTAATTAATTTAATTCACTTTAAATTAAATAGAGACGATGTAATTAATTTAGTTCATTTTAAATTAATTATAGATGTTGTGATTATAGATCATTGCTTAAGAATGGATGATATTGGTTGCATTGAATGGTTTGAAATCTCAACTATGTGATTAGTAATGTTGAGTGATAGGATGCATTGGTTGCATTGTGATGATGATATGGATTATCTTTGATAATGATAATATGGATTATCTGTTGTGATAATAATGTTGATTATCTATTGTGATATGTAAATTATCCATCTGTGTGTATAAAGATAATTGTATTAAATTGTTTTAAACTCTAAAACAGCTTGGACCTAAAAGACACGCTTTGGATTTCGATGAGACCGGGATCGGGTTTCCATATTTGGATATCCGAAAACCACATCGATCCAAATTAACGATAGATCATGAATCTCAAGTGAAGAGTTAAGACTCGAGGTGTAAGAACTATTCGTCAGTATAACTCTGAAGGTGATTCTGAGATGAGTTTGACGGAGATGGTACTTTCAGATTCGAGATGAAGATTCAGAGTGCAAGGGTTATCGTCGTTAACTCTGAGGGTGATTCCAAAATGAGTGTAATGAGATAATGCCTTCACTTTCGTTCGAACCCGGAATGAACTTGTATGGATTGAATGCTTTCAGAACATCGTCAGGTGGACGATGAGCATTCTAAGATAAATATGTCCTATAAAGGTAATCGCAGCCTCAAGCCTCATCAACCGGGAATGGCTAAAACAGGGGAGGTGCAACAAGGCTAAGTGGGTCATGCCCAAGTAGGACGAGATTTTCCCCTGTCTAGAGGTACCTTTTTATTCGGCTTAGTGGGCGGTTGGATATACGCACTAACTGCGGGGTTGTCTTGTTCGGAACTGTTCAGTAAGGAATGATTCCGGCCTTGTATTGTAGGGGATTGGGAGTGATCCTCGGTACGGTGATCTAGGCCACGTACTGTGACGGGCGGTACCCCGGTAGCCCTGCCGTTGTATGGAATCCAAAATCCTATAAGTTCCAATGGTTTTGATTGTATTACCCACTTCTATGGCTAGTAGCTGGAATTTAATCATGTAACAATTTCGGCTATTTCATATTTACTTGGAAAGCCTAGACCTATTATAATATCACTGTATTTCCTATCAAATGTTTTGGTTAGCGTAAGGTAAAAACTTTTCCACATTTATGTATGGGAAGTCTTACGTGATACCTTTTCTTTTCAAAGGTTTTTCAAAGTTAAGCAACTTTAACCTGTTACTCACACCAGACCTATGTCTGATTTGGAGTTTATCTTCTGTTTTCTTAAACTCTTGGGTACTCAAATTTTTACGAGTAGCCAAGGGATTCAAGTTAGCTTTTGACGAATTATGGAGGAGCAATGGAGCAGGAGGCTTCAGCGTTGTAGATATGTTTAGTATTCCGCTGTGTTTGGTATCTCTGTGTTGTCTCTGTGTTGTATTTGAGTTGTAATAACTAGACAGTTTTTTGTAACTGTCTAGTATGTGTTGTATTATCTATGTAACTCTGATATTTGTTGATACTATGTAATATCTTATGTTATTAATATAATTTATTCGTTCCGCTGTTTAGATTCTGGTGTGTTGTTTCTTCTTTCTTCTCTTTCTTTCTTTTTCTATCCCTTTCTTTCTTATTAATGATGCATCATTCTGTGGAGATGAATGGCAGGTCGTTACAGTGGTATCAGAGCATTAGGTTGAGTGAATACCTAGGCTCTGGAGTGTTTTCTTCTTGAGAGAGTGTATTTGTAATTTTGATATATATATATATATATATATATATATATGTATCTATTTCTACCTATCTGTTGGGTTACCTGTTCGGGTTTTCCAATATAGGTTATAAAGGTAGATAAGGTATTGGTGTGTGTGTAACATGACAACTACCATTGATTGGAGTCTGATGTTTGAGGTTGGAAGTGTGTCTGTCGAGATTATAGACCGAATACCGCCTCGAGTAAGATTTGCAGTGATGTACGGATTTCATTGATCTCCGAAGGAAACCTGTTAAGGTTCGGAGTCCATCTTTGAAGTTGGATGAGTTGAGTTTGAGTCTGTCAGTTGGGAAAAAGCGAGTGATGGTATCTTGATACCTCAGGAAGTGTAGCTGCGTGATGAGATGCAGTGATTATGGATATGTCCGAAGATATTTCTTTGGAACAAGTTTTGGGAAGTGTGTCTGCTTCGATGTTGTGGTTGAGTTCAGCAGGATGTTTCTGTCTGGTTTGAGGTCTGAGTTTCTCGAAGAGCTTTGGATTAGGAAGTTTTTAGCATTGGTGTCAGCAGTGTAGCTCAGAGTGTTCTATGTTGGCAAGAAGTTTTCTGGCTGAGTAGTTTTTACTGAAGGTAGAGTTCAGAAGCAGCAGAGTAGATCCGTTTCTTTAATGGGTTGGCTAGACCAGAGTAAGCTGTTCTGTTTGATAAAGAGAGAACAGTTTTCTTTGGAAATTGGTCTATGTTGATCGCAAAAGTGACTTGCGATAGTTGAGTGTTCTCTTGGATCGTCGGAAATTTTCTGGATGTCTTCTGGGAAATCAGAGATTTGTCCACATCTGGAGATTGAGTTTTCATATCGACTAGTATTCCATGAGTGGAACTGGTGGTTCAACTTAGTTGAAGGATGGTTTCCTAGAGATAGAGTTTGATGAAGCAGCTCAGATTTTTGGAGGAACTTCTGAGTTTTCTTTATGGATCTATTGAACTATATTTCTGGGAAGTGATGTCCAGTTTGTGCTCATGTTCTTCATCAGCATTTTCTTCTACTTCAGATCAGAGTTGTGCAGCGGAAGAAGTTTAGGAGTGTTTCTGTTGTCTTTTCCGGATTCGGAGAATTTTGTTGTCTTCTAATGTTTGAAGAGTAGAGTTTGTTCTTGGTATTGGATTGATCTTGAGGAGATCATTGTGTTAGGTTGTTTTTGGTTCTGTTTGTTTCAAGAGGCATCAACAAGGGTTGAGCTGATCAGGAAGGATATGGGCAGCTCAGGAACGTCCGATGAGTTTTGTGGATAGGAGACGAAGGGATTTGGAATTCGAAGTTGGAGACTTCGTTTTTGTTGGAGTTTTCTCCGATCCAAGAAGCTATAAGATGGGGTAAGGCTGGAAAGCTAGCTCCGAAATGTTTTGGATCTTTTCTGTGTTTTGGTTGGATCAGTGTTGGGTTTCAGGATTGAATTGCCAGTTTGGATAATTGGGATTTGATGTGTTCCACGTATCTTTGAGGGAGTACGTATATGATCTATCTCTGGTTTTGGAACCAGCAGTTCAGGAGGTTTGGTTGTTGAGTCAGACTCGTCTGTAGTTTGATATGCTGTTTAGTTTTGTAGATCTAGATAAGTAGGAGCTCTGTAACTTAGTAGTGTTGACCGTTTGGATTATGTAGAGCGAGTATCCCGGTATATATATACTTGCGAAACTCGGGGAAACTCTATCCAGAATTTTTGTCTGGATAGTTAGATTTATTTTGATGGTATGAATTGATTGATATGGTTGTTAGCATATCATTGATATATGTTATGTTTAAAATTAAATCTTTAAAAAGATTATTAAATTACCTTTGTTTTAAATTACGGGGACGAAATTCTTTTAAGGGGGAGGAATGTGATGACCTGGAATTTTAAGCAATATAAATTTAATAATCTAAATTAAAAATTAAATTGATTTGATAATCTTTGTAATAAGATTGGAACTAATTTAATAATCCAATTACAATAAATATTTAATTGATAGATTTTATCTTTTAAAATCTAAAAAATTGTTTTCTATTTATAATGTATATAGGATATGTATATATCGTAAATAGATATAGTTTTAATTTAATAACTAAATAAATCTTGTTTTCTAAATAATAATACATTTGGTAAAATTGGGTATAGTTTTAAAGTTAAACTTTTAAAAGGGTTATTTAATAAATAAAATATGGTTTTAAATTGATAATTTAAAATTTTAATTTGTTTAAATTGATTAATTTGATATTAAGCTTTTTAAAAGTATATAATAAATAACTATATGATTTTAAATACATAAGGTAAATATTGAAATGGTTTAAAATATGTTTTAACTCAAGTTTAAATTTAAAAAATATAATAATAAGGTTTATTTTGATATAGTGTGATAAAATAAGTAATTTATTGTAACGACCCAGAATTTTTGATAAATTAAATTTGAGTATTTAATTAATTTTGAATATTAATAAGTAGAAATTTGAAGTTAAATAATTTATTTCTCGAATATTGGATTTAATAGGATAATTAAATCAATTTATTTAATAGTGAAATTCTAGAAATAATTAAATATTGGGTTAAATATGATTGTAAATGATTTGGAAAATTTTATTTAATCATATTGAAGTTATAGAAATATTTTGGAACTTGTAAAATTGAATTTGGAGTTAATTTGTGAAAATTGGATATTTTAATATTTAATTATCGACTGAAAAATAGCCAATTTTTGAACAGTCTCAGAATTGAACGAAACGAGTTCCATTGGATCCGTAATAGTTAGTTATTATCGGATTTCAAATTTCGTAGCAAACGGAGTTGTCGTTTGACCGTGGCAGCTCGAAACGCATCGATATCGTTTTAATTTTAATTCGGCGAGTTAAAATAGCCATTTTTCAAACGGTCTCAGATTTCGACGAAACCAGTTTCATCGGATCCGTAATGTGATATTATTTTAAGATTTCAAATTTCAAGTCAATCGGATTTATCGTTTGTCCGGTACAAGCCAAAACGCCCAGAAATCGTTTAAATCGGTTTAAATTTAAATCGAGCGTTTATTGCCGTATCTCACACATACGATGGAATTAGCTTCCGAAACCTATTCCATAGCGTCCAGAACGCCGAAAAACCTTAGAATCGCCTATCGGCATGCGTGAATTGGAGATCGTTTGAGAAATTGGTTTATAAGTGATTTAATGTTAAAATAATAAGATAATTGGTTATAAATATAATTTTTTATTTTTCAAAACCCTAAACTATAGCAGCCGCCGTTCATTGTAATTAATGGCCGATAATCTCCCGTTTTCTCCTCCATTTTGCAATCAATCCATGCAACGATTATCAAAATCTCCAACTAGGAAAGCGTAGAGGGCGCTTGGATCTATAGATCCAACGGTTATGATGGGTTTTCGTCGATCTGGGGGGAAGTTTGGAGGCCGCGAACGTGCGCAGTTCGTGCTCGATTTTCGAGCTACAGGGACAACCGAGCTTCGAAGCGTTTGGGCTGAAGGTGAACGTGCGTGAGGGCTTCCATGTGAAGGTGGTTGATTGTGCTCTAGTCGCTTGTAGGTGGAGCGGCCGTCGTTTTCTCCTGCGTGATATGGGTTTGAAGTCGCGTGGTTTACTGGGGAGAAGGAAGAAACATGGAATGGCTTGGATTGTGGATGCAAGGATCAACGGCTATGGATGACTAGGGTTAGAAATATAATAAAATTTGTAAATTAATTATGTTTTAAAATCGTGTAAACTTCATAAATTCATATCATTTTCATACGAGGTCAGAATTGCGCGAAACCAGCGGCGTTGGAATCGTATCGTCGAGCACTACGCAATGCAATTGGTTTGGAGTCGATTGGAGCTCGTTCGAATTTTGGGTAAAATTAAACGTTCGTTTAATTTTATTCGAAACGAAGGCGAAAGCCGGAAATAAAATCAAGGTGAGAACTCCTCACTCAATCGAAAGGTTTTGTTTAAAATTTTAAATAGTTAATATTGATTGATAATTGTTGATTGATTGTGGTAGTAGATATAATAGGATATATATTATATATAGCAATATATATATATTGGCATATGTATATATTGGATTTGATTTCCCGCCTCGTATAGCGGATGAGACCCTATTGCGCCGTTATTAAGCGGATATTTTATAAAATCCCATATACCGCGATATTCCACCTTGAAGTGGAATTGGTATTGTGCTAACGTCTGTGGATGCAGGGTAACAGGTTGGAGGGATCCAACTGGATTCCTCACATATTTATTTGTTTATAAATATTATGTTGATTGTTGATAATCATATTGATATATGACACTTATTCCCGTGATTGACCATCTAATGCTGTTGCATCATCGGATTCAAATTTTTAAAAATTAAAATAACGGTTTTGAATTTAAAAGGGGTTTTAAATCGATTTTTCAAAGAATATGGTTTATTAAAAATTTTGAATTGATTAAATTTTAAAATAAATAGATGGATAAATTTTTATGTTTTAAAAATTTATATCTTTATAAAATATAACTTAAAAGAAATTTTTAACAATAATAGGTTTTTATAAAATAGTTAAATTTGGTTTTTGGGAAGTTATGATTATTAATGGTTTATATAAAGGATTTTATAAATGGATGTTTTTAGATTAAATCATTGGAGTTATAGAATAAATTTATAAAATGCTGAGTTGATGTATAACATGAATTTCATTATAAATCTATAGATATATAATTTGTGAAATTTATAAAAAGAATGGTTATTGGGAAGTGAAGTTTTATAAGTTATTGACTTATAAAAATGAATTTGGGGCATTAAAAGGGGGTTTGTTGAAATTGTTAATAAATGAAGATTTCATTAGTTGAAATTATTATAAACCATGAAGAAATCTTGTAAGTGATAAGATTTTAAATTGGTGAAGTTCAAAGGAACGATTTGGTAAATAAATAATATTATAAGTATTTAACTTACAATATGGCTTTTGGGCATGAAATTGGGTTATGTAAATTGCATCGGATTAATAAAGGGATTTATAAAATTGGGGTTTATAATAGAAATGGAATTTATAAACTATGTTTATAAATTTGAAATCCATCGAATTTGATAAATTGAAATATGGGAATTTGTAAGTGGGCTATATTCACTATTTTGAATATTGAATAGATTATTAAATAAAATGGGTCTGTCTTTGGGAAAGGAATGTTTTAAATGGAATTTAAAACGAATTAAAGGTGTTTTGCATAGTATTGGATTTATATATACCTATTTTTAATTTCAAATCCATATACTAGTGTTTTTGGGTTATCGTAACGATGTTTTACGCAACATCCGTTTTGACCCAAATAAATGTGAATAAAAGAATGTTTTCTTAAAGAGAATGGAATAAAATACTTAACGGTAACTTAAGTATGTTGAATATTTTCAAAATTGTTGAAAATAAATTGAATTGTGAATTACTTATTTTTAAATAAGTTTAGAAATGATTTTTCAATATGGAATGGAACGTTTTTGTGAATTCACCTTTTAAAGGTAAATTGTAAGCGAATATTTTGAAATCGATTTGAAATCGAATATGAATGGGTATTTGGAATTTAATTCACGTTGGAATTTATAATAGGAAGGGAAATTGGTTTAAAAATAAATGTTGATTTATTTTTAAAGATGGAAATATAATTCACAAATTTGGAGCGTAAAATTTAAAAATAAATCGGTAAGGATTTATATGTGATTTGAAATTTGTTTTCAAATGGTTAAGGTGTGTGATTTGAAATTTGTTTTCAAATGGTTAAGGTGTGTGATTTGAAATTTGTTTTCAAATGGTTGAGGTGTGTGATTTGAAATTTGTTTTCAAATGGTTAAGGTGTGTGATTTGAAATTTGTTTTCAAATGGTTGAGTTGTGTAATTTGAAATGGGTTTTCAAATGGTTAAGTGTGGAAATTTTATCGTGTAAAGGTGTTTTGGTAAACCAAATAACTTTGGGAAATTATTTGGAAATTGGGTATATATATCTTGTAAAGATATTTTGGGGAATTAAATAATTTTGGAAAATTATTTGGAATCTGATGATGTGGCGCATCTTTATTGATAGTTAAATAACCGACTATCAGTATTTACCCTTGTATGGTATTTGTTGTGATTGTTGTGATTGAATTGCCACACTTATTTTTAAAATAAGCGCTCGCTATTCGGATTAGCCGGGGGAGGACCTTTGTGTCATATATCCCATTCCGAATATGCGATACGTCGTTTGGATCGCATTTGAAGACCGGTGTTGAAGACCGGGTATTTGTGAAAACGATAGGATGACCTATCGATTGTCTCCGCATCGTTAGCTACGATATGGAGATTTCCTTTGTGATGGGAAATTTTATCGGGATTGTGGATACCCGGATTGCAAGGGCTTCTTTGGAAGTGCCTTCGGTTCTGTTCGAACCCGGAACAGACTTGTATGGTTACGTGTCTGACATTACATTTTGAGAGATAAAGCAGATTTCTTTCAAATACATTTCTGTTGGTGGCGGAGAATTTATTCTCTTAGCTTAACACCCTTCTCTGAGACGTACGAGCTCAGAGGTTATGTAGTTGAAGGTTATCAGCGATATTTCCCAATCTGGTAATGTGGCATGCTGAGTGTTGCTGTGTGATGATCATTGGTTGATCGTTTGTGATAGGATCATTTGTTGATCGGTTATCTTTGTGATCTTGCTTTGGTCATCTGTGGACCCAAAGCATGGCTTTGTTGCACAAAGCGTAGCTTTGTGGACGAGACTTCGTCAGGACCTCACTCCCCGGAAATGGTCGAAACAGGAATATGCGGCAAGGTTATGAGGGTCGCGCCCTTTAGGGTATGTCATTTCCTTCTGGAAAAGGGTGGTATCATGGTATGGAGCCCAGATGCTTACTCATGTTGATACACTATATCTATTACTGTGTGGTGTTGTTGCGAGCGCTCGGATAAAGGTCCCAAAGGACCGGGGGATGACATATTCGTGTAGTAGTTACCTAGTTACAGAGGTAACCCGGCCTTGTGTTGGCAGAGATCTAACCGTAACGTTAGTTCTCGGGACGTCCCGCCAGAGGCGATCCCACGTGGCAGTAGGAAGTTCCTTAGCCTGACCATTTGTTGGAAATCCATTCATCCAATACGTGCCTTGTACGGTTTTAGTTGTAGAACCTGCCATTTAACATGGCAGCTATAGTAGGCATAGCATCATGGTACCTATGCTGGCTAGGATTTATATTATACTTTCGAAATATTTTCCACTATGCACTAGTAATAATATCAAAGAATTTTTCTCGTAGTAAGCATGTTTGACTATCATAAGGAGAAATCTCCCCCATGTGTGCGTTTGCATTGTGTGTGTGCCGGGAGGCCTTATGGTAGTTTCATTTTCCAAAAAAGCATTGCGGATTTCAAAATTTAAATTTTCTTGTTGCTTGTTTAAAGATAAACTGTTTTGAGTTCTCACACCAGTCCCATGACTGACCTGGAGTTTATTGTTCCTTTCCTAAACTCTGGGTGCCCACTATTTTCCACACGGGCAGTCTAGAGTTAGGTTATCAGGTTATTCTGGATTCGAGAGTTGCTGTGCAGATTTGGAGGCGTGCTTGGATAGCGTAGTCTATTATCTATCGTATATAGTATTCTTTTCCGCTGTTTTATTGCTGTACACTCTGATGATGTGATGTATGTATAAAATGTATAGTTCTTTTGTTTTAATGATATTCATTTATCTATTATATGTTGTTCCGCTGCGATTGTGAGATTCTGATATTATTTCCTGTTCTGTTGTTTGTTTCTGTTTCTTCTCTCTTTCTCTCTTCTTCTACCTCTTTCTTCTTCTTAAACCCTAACGGTTCGATTTTTCGGCAACGAAAAATCGCGATCGTTACATTTATTAATAAAGAAACAATTTCTTTTATAAATTATTTATAGCTATCAAATTTGTTATTTTCAAAATATAATAATACATTGTCTTTAACAAATAGATTTTTAATAAAAATAATTGTTTTTAAAAATTGAATTATGTAGTTATATATGTAAATATATAACTTAGTTTCAAAATTTAATTTTACAATTTGATTTGAATTTGAATTTAAAGCTTTGAAAATTTAAAGTATATATATTTTTATTTGTTTTGGATTCTTAAGTATTTGTATAAAACTTTATTTTAAAAAAATTTTGATTTATTCATTTCCAAAATTATCTACATGTAAATAAGTACCTAATAACTAATTAAGTAAACAAAGATTTACTTTTATCTTATATTAATCTATTAACTAAATAACTAATTAACATTTAATTATAACTAATTAACTTTAAAAGACAAATGTAAACATTTTACAAATTAAAAGAACATGTGTTAACTAATTAACATACCTACTTAAAAAATGTTAGAATTGAAGACAAATGTCACTATTTTTGTTTTTCTTTTATTTTTATTAGTAAGTATTTCAGTTTTTATATAATAAAATCCTCTTTCCTTTTTATTCTTTTTCTGAATCTAAAATGCAAAGAAAATCTGAAATCATCTTCCACAAATCCTGTAACCATCTTCAAATTTGATCATTTCCCTGTAAATATTCAAAACCCTGTAAATCTGTAACATGCAAACCATCCATAATTTTCATAAGCCTGTAATTTCATTTCCATATCAAACTTCTCTTCAAAACTGTAGCCTTCCAATTCACTTCAAAAAGCAAACAAGCATTTTTATAAAAACCTGCACATCTTCAAAAACAAACCTGCATTTCTTCAAATCTGGGAATCAAAGCAGCTGCATGTAGTTTTAAATCAAGTTTTAAGCATCAATAACTCAAGTCTTCAAAGCAATTCAAGTTTTTAAAAAGGGGCACTGCATATTTCAGTTTTCAAAAGAATCAAAACCGCTTTTGCAAAACAATTTTAGGCTCTGCTCATATTTTTATGACAGGTGAGTAACTTTTAAAATCTAAAAATATTGTGGTGTATATATATGTAACAGTGTATGCAAGTTATAAGAATGTCCTCTGTTCATAGTTCTAGTCTTCTTGTTGTTTAAAAATGCATGTTCTTTTTGACTAAATTTCTGTTAGGATTCAGTTGCAAACAAAATTGTTTATTTAATTTTGAAGTAAGTTTTAGAATTTGATTAAGTTAATGTAAACTTGTATTGGCTTTGGAAAATCATAGCAACTGTGCAAGCTCAAATTTAATTGAAAATTTAATCATCCTATTTTTTGGATTCATGGATATGAATTAAATACTAAAATCAAAACATGATTTTTTAAAACAAAAAATAGGATTTTTAGTAAAGAGGTTAGAGAGCAGTTCTAGGTTCAACAGAAAAGGGAAAACTTGTGATTTCTGGTGATCTATTGATATTAAAGGTTTGAAATTCTTCTTGTGGGTAGAGGAGTAATCGGTGAAGCTTGGAAAAATAATTGATGGTAATGCAAATCACTATGGCAGCAACGGTGATGATTTCTTGTCTGTAGCCCTAGTTTTTGGAATGCATAGTTAATTGGTCGTCACAATTTTTATGGGTGATCGAGTGCTGTGAGGTTTGGGGAGATGGAAGTATGACCATTGACGAGATGGTGGCCGGAGTCGCTGCTATTCTGGTGGACGGAGGATCGTGAATGTAGCGTTGACGGGTTGGGATGGGAGGATTTCTGCTGTTCCAGGTTTGTGTCAAATACTCAAATTCGTTTTCGTGATGGTGCAAATTGATCCGGTGTTTGGATTTGGCTAGGATGGTGATTGCCGACCTGGGTAGATCAACGTTGATGGTCGGAGTTAGTTGCCGTGCTGGTGCATATGCACAGAGCACTTTGTCGTGGTGAGGTAGCTTGGTGCTGTCTTGTATTCGAGAGAATGGTGATTGACTCGAAGGAAATTGATGGGTTGCTCGAAGTATCTTGTTGGTGGACTCGAAGTAATTGAGGGTTTGCTCGAGTCAGTTGTTTGTTTCAGGTTTTTTTAAAACCTGACAGTATTTGATTTTTTAAATAAAAAACAAACAATCTTAAATGAAATTTAAATTTGAATATTAAGTTTTTAAACAAAGTTTAAATCCAGTTTGAAGTGTGTATTCAAATTTATATTTGAATTCTAATTTGAAATGAAATAAAAGTTTTAAAATGGGTTTTCAGTTTTTTTTTTAAAAAATCTGACAGTTTTCTAGAATTTGGAATTTTATTTTAAATCTGAATCATAATTTAAAACAGTGTCTTAAATTCAAAGGCTAAGTTCAGCTTCAAAATAGCTTTTGAATTTTTAAGTTTAAAAGGAAATTTGGATTTTCAATAAAGAATTTTAAATCAGGGTTTAATACAAGTTTAAATCAAAATTTAAAAATCATATGTTTTAAATAAATAAAGGATTCAAGTTTCCTGAATTCAAATCTGGGTATTTGAATAAGTTTTTAAATTCTGAATGTTTTAAAACAAGTTTAAATTAAAATAGCTTTTTAAAAGTAAATTTGTTTTCAAACAAATATTTAAACTTGATTTTTGAATGAAGTTCTTTATAAAAAGGTTTTTAAATAGAAATTAAATGATTTGTTAACTTGAATTTGCAAGTTAATAGTAATGTACTTAAAAACTTAATTTTTAATAAAATTAAGTAAAATGGTTTAAAGGCTTATCTTATATAAGTTTCATATGTGGGTAATAAATGTTATTTACATTTATTTAAAGGATTTTAAATTGAATTTAAATTTGGTTAATGTTTAAATAAATAATCATTTTGAATCTCAAATTCAAATGGAATTTGAATTTGAATTTATAATGCAATGTTCTAAATACACTTTAATATTAATGAGGTCATTAGTAAGAAATGGATTATCTTAGAAATTGTTAAGGTATTAAAATGAGTAAATAAATAAGATAACTAAAGAATGACTTATTTATTTAATTTATAATTAATAATTTGGATTAATTCGTAATTAGAGATTAATTAAAAAGTAAATTAAGAAAAGTAGTTAAAGAATTTTTAATAGTTAATGAAGGTCATTAATCAAGGATTATTTAACAATTAATTAATATGATCAATTTTTAATAATTAATTAGATTAATTAATTAATGATAATTATTTGTGAATTATTTAAGTAAAATTACTAAATGAAAGTAATTAAGAAATTAATTACTTAATGTAATTAATGGAGTTTATTGTTATTAGTTTAAATTAATTAATTAATTAAGTTTAATTAATTTTAATCACTTGTTGGTCTGATAATAATTACTTTTACTTAATGTAATTAGTGAAATGTAATTACTCAGTGAAGTAATTAAAGATAATTACTGGATGTAATTAGTGGATAATGATGGAATTGTGAAAGTAATTTGGATTAAATTATTTTGTATAATTAATCAAGGGATTGATTAAAATGATTAATTTAGAAGTAATTAATTTGATAAATAATTTAGGGAAGTTAATTACAAAGTGTGATTAATCAAAGGTGGTTAATAATTATGTTTTGATTGAGATTAATTATTGAAAGTAATTAATTTAAATAAGATAATTAATTAAATATAATTAAGGATCATTAATTAATATAATTAATAACGTAATTAAGATTGATTAATTAAGATTAATTAATCAATGATAAATGATTAAGGGTAATTAATTAATTGTAATTAATTAGGTTTAATGTAATTAATTATAGTTAATTAATTAAGTAATTAAGGGTTAATTAATGTATTTGGTTTAGAGTTATTAATTTGTGAAATTAATTAATGGATAATTACTAGAATGTAATTAAAGAATAATTAATCAAGGGTGATTGATTTACTAGAGTATAATTAATTAATTAAATTGTAATTAGTTAACGATGATGTAAGCAAGATTTATATTGAGGTAAGTAATTAATTTAATTCACTTTAAATTAACTAAAGACGATGTAATTAATTTAATTAATTTTAAATTAATTATAAATGGTGTGATTATAGATCATTGCTTGTGAATGGATGATATTGGTTGCCTTGAATGGTTTGAAATCTCAACTATGAGATTAGTAATGTTGAGGGATATGGATGCATTGGTTGCATTGTGATGATGATATGGATTATCTTTGATAATGATAATATGGATTATCTGTTGTGATGATAGTGTTGATTATCTATTGTGATATGTAAATTATCTATCTGTGTGTATAAAGATAATTGTATTGAATTGTTTTAAACTCTAAAACAACTTGGACCTAAAAGACACGCTTTGGATTTCGATGAGACCGGGATCGGGGTTCCATATTTGGATATCCGAAAACCACATCGATCCAAATTAACGATAGGTCGTGAATCTCAAGTGAAGAGTGAAGACTCGAGGTGTAAGAACTATTCGTCAGTATAACTCCGAGGGTGATTCCGAGATGAATTTGACGGAGATAGTACTTTCAGATTCGAGATGAAGATTCAGAGTGCAAGGGTTATCATCGTTAACACTGAGGGTGATTCCAAAATGAGTGTAACGAGATAATGCCTTCCGTTTCGTTCGAACCCGTAACGAACTTGTATGGATTGAATGCTTTCAGAACATCGTCAGGTGGACGATGAGCATTCTAAGATAAATGTGTCCTATAAAGGTAATCGCAGCCTCAAGCCTCATCAACCGGGAATGGCTAAAACAGGGGAATTGCAGCAAGGCTAAGTGGGTCATGCCTAAGTAGGACGAGATTTTCCCCTGTCTAGAGGTCCCTTTTTATTCGGCTTAGTGGGCGGTTGGATATGCGCACCAACTGCGGGGCTGTCTTGTTCGGAACTGTTCAGTAAGGAATGGTTCCGACCTTGTGTTGCAAGGGATTGGGATTGATCCTCGGTACGGTGATCTAGGCCACGTACTATGACGGGCGGTACCCCAGTAGCCCTTCCATTGTATGGAACCCAAAATCCAATAAGTGCCAACGGTTTTGATTGTATTACCTACTTTTGTGGCTAGTAGCTGGAATATCATGTAACAATTTCAGCTATTTCATATTTACTTAAAAACCCTAGACCTATTATAATATCACTGGATTTCCTATCAAATGTTTTGGTTAGCGTAAGGTAATTTTTTTCCATATTTATGTGTGGGAAGTCTTACGTGATACCTTTTCTTTTCAAGGTTTTTTAAAGTTAAGCAACTTTAACCTGTTGCTCACACCAGACCCATGTCTGACCCGGAGTTTATCTTCTGTTTTCTTAAACTCTTGGGTACTCAAATTTTTACGGGTAGCCAAGGGATTCAGGTTAGCTTTTGACGAATTATGGAGGAGCAATGGAGCAGGAGGCTTCAGCGTTGTAGATATGTTTAGTATTCCGCTGTGTTTGGTATCTCTGTGTTGTCTCTGTATTGTAATAACTAGACAGGTGTTTATAACTGTCTAGTATGTGTTGTATTATCTGTGTAACTCTGATATTTGTTGATACCATGTAATATCTTATGTTATTAATATAATTTATTCGTTCCGCTGTTTAGATTCTGATGTGTTGTTTCTTCTTTCTTCTCTTTCTCTCTTTTCTATCCCTTTCTTTCTTATTAATGATGCGTCATTCTATGGAGATGAATGGCGGGTCGTTACAGTCATTGCCTACGTATCAAGGTAGCTTAGACCGTATGAAGTTAGATATCCTACTCATTATTTGGAGTTGGCAGCTATGATCTTCGCATTGAAGATTTGGAGACATTATCTCTTAGGGGGAGATTTCAGTTGTATACCGACCATAAGTCTGTATTTATTCTCACAGAAGGAGTTGATATGAGATAGTAGAAGTGGTTGGAGTTTTTGGCTGCATATGATTTTGGTATAGAATATACACTAAGAAAAGTTAATAATGTGGCTGATGCTCTTAGCAGGAAACATCAAAATGTAGTGTTAGCTATGTCGGCGGAGTGGAAGGATTTAGAAGTCTTAGTCAGTTGCGATGTGCAGTTGAGATCGACTGCTGGTTCTAGTCAAAGTACCACCAGGTGTCTTGTTTAGAAGTTCGACCAGTATTGATTGAGAAAATTGCTTCTAAGCAAAAAGAGGATCATGTATTAGCTGAAAGGATTAGAAGACTAGAGGTTGAAACAAAGATTGATTATTTCAAGGATTTTAACCTTGACCAGAAAGGATGGCTAAGAAAGAAGGGACAGTTTTGTGTTTCTAATATGGAGGACTTAAGGAAGGAAATTCTTGCAGAATGTCATCGATCCAAGTTTATGATTCATGTTGGAGGAACAAGATGTATCAGGGTATGAAAAGGAGCTTCTATTGGGAAGGCATGAAGAGGGATGTTGATTTGTGGGTTAGATAGTGTGCAAACTGTCAACGAGTGAAAGCTTAACTTCAGAAACTGAGTGGGTTGCTTTAGCCTTTAGAGATTCCAGTTTGAAATGGGATTTGATATCTATGGATTTTATAGATGGGTTGCAAAGGTCAAATAGAGGTAGTGGAAGTATATGGTTTATAGTGGACAAGTTGACCAAGAGTGCCCATTTTGTTCCAGTTAAGTTAATCAGAACGGAACTTGTTTTAGCTAAGTTGTTCCTGAAGAAGATTGTTAGATTGCATGGAGTTTTTAGTATTATAGTCAGTGACATAGATGCTTTGTTCACTAGTCAATTCTAGAAGAGTCTACACGAAGTGATGGGTACTAAGCTTAATATGAGTATTATGTATCACCCTAAGACAGATGGGCGGACAGAGAGAGTCAACAAACTATCGAGGATCAACAGAGAGCTTTTGTATTAGACTTTGGTGGATCTTGGGAGGATCACCTACATTTGGTTGAGTTTTCCTATAATAATAGTTATCAAAATAGTATAGGAATGGCACCATTTGAAGCTTGTATGGAAGACCTTGCAAATCACCAGCATGTTGGTTGGAGACTGGAGACAGATTAGTCTTAGATCCAGATTTGGTTAGAGAGGCGTTGGAAAAGATTGAGTTAATCAAAGGGAGGATGAAGGAAGCTCAATCCAGATAGAAGAGTTATGCAGATAATAGGCGTAAGGACCTAGAATTCTCAGTCGGAGATAAGGTTTTCATTAAGGTATCAACTATGAAAGGTGTAGTACAATTCGGAAAGTCAGGGAAGTTAGCCCCAAGATATGTAGGTCCATTCAACATTATAAAGAGGATTGGAAGCTTGCATACAGAATAGAGTTGCCGATCAATTTGGCAGGTGTCCATAATGTATTCCATATGTCTTATCTTCGTAAGTATGTGCGTGATCCATAGACTACTATTCCTCTGACAGGATTGAATGATTTAGTGGTAGAGCCTAATTAGACATTTGTTGGACAACCAGTTCAGGTTGTAGCTAGAGATGAGAAAAGACTAAGAAACAAAACAGTCACGTTGGTGAAAGTTCAGTGGAGTGACAATGAGAAGGACTGTACTTGGGGAACATAACACAAGATTAGAGATACTTATCCTGATCTGCTTTGAGGGCTTGTCTATATTAGATTTACATAGATAGTTGCTAGTCAGTTAGACTAGCATGGTTGTTAGTGTTGTTACAGATGATTGCTATGTTTAGTATTTAGTTCTTACCTAATTTCGAGTATGAAATCTTTTAAGGCAGAAGCCTATAACATCCTTAATTTTTGATAACATTATTTAGGAAATTTAATTAGATAAATTAAATAGAATAATGATGATTAGGGGATTGAGATTTGAATAAATTATAACACAGGTCGTGCTTAATAATAAAAACTTAATGGGCTTTAATTGGTTCAAAGGATAGCTAGTTCACACATGGGAATATTAGTAAAAATGGCCTCTTTATTTTACATGGCTATACATTTCTCACTATTATCCATTCATGTTCATTTTTCTCAAATCAAAAATGAAACGCAAAAACCCTAAGATAGCCGGCCATTAACAAGGAGGAACAAAGGAATTTCAATCTAAAGCGAAAGATCAAAAGCTAGTGAGGATTAATCAAAAACAATCTCAAATTCCTAATCGTACCTAAGGTGAATAATAATTCATTTCATATCTTTTTGATTTTATAATCGTATGATTTTGGATTTCAGTATTTATCTTGTTTCTATGATACACTAGATGATGATATGCTTAATCTATGAATTTTTTGATTTAAACAATTTATTTGTACATGAAATTTGTTAGGTTTTAGGGGTAAAACCATGGGCTATTGATTTTAAAATTCCATGGAAAGTTTTAATGTTAAGTAAAACATGGTTTTGGAAATGATTTTTAATTTTCAGAATTTTCCAAGCTATTGAAATTTTACGATGAATTTTTGATGATAAACGTGTTATAATTGGGTTTAAAATTTATTCTGAACATTTCAGAAAGAAATTGGCTCTAAATATTTAATATGTTCGATTACATGGTGAAGTTGAATTTCTGTGACTTTTAGTGATTTTTCCCAATTGATTTATTAAGGAAAATAAATTATTTTAAAAGAGAGACTTTTCTATAAATTTTAATTTTGTCATATGAAAGGGTTTAACGTTATAAAGTTTTGATTTAGATCCAATTAATGCGACAATTTTTACTTGTAAAGTATTTGAAAAGTGTTGTGGCAGCCAATCAATGGTATACAAATAGGCAAGTTGTTATAAAGAAATTACTAAAATAAGCAACATTTTAGCCTTTAATAAAGAAAAAGGTGTTCAGCCTTAATTAACAGCCCTTTCGACTCTAATGATTCTGCCCCATCTTTGTTGAAACCTACTTAGTCAAAACCATCATAGTCCAAACCAATATACAAGGCATCACCTAATGGTGTGTAGTGGATTGGAAGGATGGCGGAAGCCTTGGTGTCAAAAGGTAAGCTTCCGATGGGGTCAAAATCCTGCCTCGTTTTCAAAAGTTAAAGCCTTGCCTTGTTTCAGTTAAAGCTTCGATATAGCCGAAACTGTTAGGCATAATGTCTACTCAAGAGAAAAAGTATGAAAGAAGGTTAATAAGAGTGAGACCTCGATAAGGAAATAGTTATAGGCTTCGCAAAGGTCGCAAGAAGATGTTATGAAGGCTTTAAGAAGGTTTTGTAGGAGTCGAAGGCACCGGCTACTCGTACAGTGCGAAGGCTTTCGACTTAGGTGGAAACAGGCATACCCTTCTACCACTTTCAACCTTTTGACATGGATAAGCAAGCAAGGATAGCTTCGAAACCCCCTTTCGAAGGCAATGGATGATAATCTCTCACTTACGTGCCGAACTGTTGAAATTAAAGGTTTCTCCCTTACCACAACCCTTTTAAAAGCATATACAAACCTTTCAAACCGGTCAAGGCTAATAATATTAAGTAAAGGTTCCACCTTAGTTCTCAGGCATGCATTCGAAGATGACTCAACAATATCGAAACCATTGGTACATAAATATCTTCGAAACCAATATAAACAACATATCGATTGAGTCGGAGGCTCCATCTTACTTCCAGTAACAACAAGGAAACATGAAGAAGAAGGCACATTTGGAAACCTTTCGACAGTGTCAAAAGGTGTTGTGGAGAAAGCAGTACTCAAAGGTCAACAAAGGCAAAAGAATGATAAAGAACCCTTTCGACTCAGTCGAAAGGTCTGGGAAAGGATAAAGGAGGCGTAAGGGTAAATTAAGGAGAACAAGAGGACGCATTTTGACAACATCGAAATGGGGTCATGGCCTTTCAACCTAGTCGAAAGGCTTTGAGGCGACCTATAAAGAGGAGTCCTTTCGACTAAATCGAAATCACAGACGTGGAAGGGGACCGATCTACATCTATAAATAGGACCCAAGGGATCAGGTTTCGAAGGACCGAATTCTGAAATCCTGAATTCTTTTCTTCTACTCTACTCGCTTAATTGCAATTAAGTCCGATAAAATCCGTAAATCAAATTGGGGAAAAAGCTCTAATTCTTGTAACTCATTTTGATTTATTAATAAAAGAGCGGTGGCTAATTCAACAAGGAGACTGATGATGATGAAGATCATTTAGATCCATAGCTAGCATAATGATCATTGCACATGATTTTAACCTATTCTATTAATCTCTTTTTTTCTATGCAATGCATAGGATGACTAAGGAATCTTAGGTCGAAATACATCATCATCGGAACCTATAGTTTGTCATCAGAAATAACGATGGTGATAGGGTTTTGATCATGATGAATTATGAAATCGAGAACACCTAGGTCGATCTTATACAAAGAAATTGGAGTAAATCTTAGACAATTATAAGCTAGAATCATTCCGAAAGGGTGGAACCCCTTTCAACACAATCGAAAGGGGTGCTTCGAAGGGGATTTCAGTTTATGATTGACCAACAACTATTAAGAAAGGAACTCATTTGAAAGGGTCTATCCACAGATACATCAACAAACCTTTCAAAAGGGTTCCAAAACAATAGTGGCGAAACTATGAAGTCGAAAGCAACTGTGACTTATCGATGAAATATTCATCTCTTTCGACATGATCGAAAGGTCTAGAAAGGTATCTTTCAACATGATTAAAAGGAGTGAACTATTAAAAGGATCAATTGATTTTGATCCACTCAAACAAAGGAATTCAAGCAGATGATGTCTCCCTAGACTAATTCCATGAAACCTTTCAAATAAATCAACCCAGTCGAAAGGTGAAGATAGCTCCTTAGACCTTTTTCAATCATGCTAACATGGTTGAAAGGATGTATAATCTTCTTTAAACTTTTCTATTATGAAAATCTAGTTAAAAGGTATGCTTCAAAAGAAGAGATTCTCCCATCAACATGGATTTGTTGGAGTTTAACAACCTTTCACATTGCATCGGGAATGTTGATAAGTTTTCTTGTTAACATTTTTGGCGCTAGCAAAAGGGCTTGAACCTTCGACCTTGTCACTGTATTACAGAATAATTGTGGCTCATTTCTCTTACGTAGGAAAAATGTGATCAAAACGTCTAAGTGGAATTGAAGAGGAAGTTGTTCACACCACAACTTTGGAGGAGAATATAGTTCCATCTTTTAATCTTGTGTGGCTGTTCCTGGGCAAACTAAATCACTAGTGCCACAAGATGAGAATATAGCTAAAATCAATCGCTTGGAATAACAGCTGCAGTAGATGCATGAGCTACTAAAAATGGCTCTATCTTAAAAATCTTCCATGACTTCAAAACCAACGCAAGGGGGAGAGGTGCTCTCCCCCAGAAGTAATCTAAATGCTAATTCCAATGAGTATAAAGGAAAAATGGATCTGACGTCCTTGATGTAGAAAGAAATCCCCTGATCGAAAGCTAACCATCAAGGAATAATTCTCAACAAATCCCTTGAAAAATCTGGGAGTTCAACATCAAAAGAATATGGTCCAAATTAGAAAGATAATTGAAATGTCAAAGCTGACCTAAAAGATGCCGCTAAGAAGGCAATAAAAGATCCTATTAATTCAAAAGGGAAGAGAACCATGGAGAGTGCTAATGACAATGAAAGAGTGCCTCCCTTCATCGATGAGATAATGGCCACAGTTGTCCCACCATATGTCAAGATTCTATTGAAGAAATTTCATGGGTTACAGCCCCGGATGATCACTTGATGGCTTTTGATAGCTAAATGGACTTGTATAATGCATCTAGAGCTGTCAAATGCTGGCTCTTCCCAGTCACTCTCCAAGGAGCAGTAGCAAAATGGTACAGGCAGTACCGGGAAAAAACTATATACTCATGGAAGCAGTTTTCTTATGAGTTTTCTGCCCAGTTCTGTATCTGCAATGATCCCACGATCGACCACATAGGTTTGGTAAATATGAAACAAAGGCAGGGAGAGTCCTTGGAAGATTACTTGAGAGGTTTAATGCTAAAGCTTTAAAGGCCAAGGACATGAACGATCGAGACAAACTTATAGCTGTTCATTTTGGTTTAATTGAAAATGCCCCCTTTTGGAAGCAACTCTTTGTTAATGGCTTCGAAGACTTGCAAGATTTCCATTTCCAAGCTGACAAGTTCATAAAGATGGATGAGCTTTGTTATGCCAAGATGAATATTGTCCTAAAGAAGGTGGGCGGCAGATTTGGCCAAGACCGTGGCCGTAAAAGAATGAGATGGGAAGAATTAATAGCTAATGCAGTTGCTTTAAACAAGCCGTTGTCTTATGTGTATGCAGTAGCCAAGGAGAGGGTCAACTTTTCGGTCTCCTTTAAAGCCAAGATCAACCCTGAACAGAAAAAAGGAGGAGACTATTTCTCTTATCATAAGGCCAATGGTCACAAAAATGATGAATGCAGGGTTTTGGCTAGAATTATTTAGAAGCTGATTCGGGAAGGTCATTTGAAGGAGTTTGTTCAAGATCAACAGAAAACCCAACGTATAGAAAATGGTCCACAAAAATGTCCAAACAATGCTATGAATATGTTGGAAGATGAGGACCCTCTAAGCTTGAGCCCGCCAATCAACATAATTGATGTGGTCTACGGTTGGCCTCATCCAGCGGGAAATAGCAAGGGTGCCTAAAGCAGATATATTAAAGAAGCTAAAGAAGGGATCTATTATGTCCAAGAGGAACCTCCAACGGAGAACCCATGCCTTAACACTCAGATGCGTAATCTATTGTCACTCCACAAGAACTAAGAAATGGGATTCATCATCCTCATAATGATCCTCTGATGATTACTACATAAATTGGGTTATCAGTTGTCTCTAAAATTCTTGTCGACATATGCAGTGTAGTCACGTAATCTTCAAGCACGCCTTCGATCAGATAAACATTCCAGTACACAAGTGGAACCAAGCACAGAGCCCATATTTGTATTCAACAACAAAGGATTAACTTCAGTGAGATAGATAAAGTTGCTCGTACAAATAGGAGTGCTGCTAACCTATAGAGCATTTGAAACTATTTTTGTGATAATCGATCAGCCCTCCTACTACAACGCCTTCTTTGGCAGGCTAGCTCTTGATGAGATTGATGCATTTGTCTCCACTAAATACCTCATGGTAAAATTCCTGACAAAGCGAGGTTGGGAAACTGTCCGAGGAGAGCAGTTTAGCTATCGAGAAATGTATTTTTCTACTCTTGATCAGTATAAAAGAGAGTATTCTACGTACTTTGATTCTTCTACTATTTTACATCCTTCGAATGATGGACTTTCACATCCAATATTCAAAGCAAAGATTAAAACTAATAAATCTAACAAATGTATACATCAAAGGTACACTCCCTCTGGAGGAGAGGAAGTGAATTGACGCAAACTCAGCGGAAGAAGGCCCAATAGTCACAGAATTTGATTGCCGAGGATAAATAGAGGGGATAAAACCCATAAAGGGTCTTGAGGAAGCATACATTGACTCAGATGGTGCTACCAAAGTGGTTAAGGTGGGAAAGGATGTTAATGGTGACTTAAAAAAGGATTTGATACATTTTCTCAAAGTCAACAAAGATGTTTTTGCTTAGTCACATTTCGATGTGGTGGGAATCGATCCAACGGTTATATATGTCACGCCCTCAACGTTAATCCAGGAGCAACACCCATAAGGCAGAGAAAGAGACAAATGGACAAAGTTCGTTTAGAAGATTTGAAAGAAGAGGTTAACATTCTCCTCGAAAATGGATTTATTATGGAAGTACATTAACCCAAATGGTTTGCCAATCCAGTACAGGTAAAGAAATCAAACTGAAAATGAAGAACTTGCATTGACTACATAGATTTGAACAAAACGTGCCCAAAAGACTGTTTCCCCATGACACGAATAGATCAATTAGTAGACGCCACAAGCGGACACAAGTTGTTATCCCTTATGGATGCCTATTAAGGGTATAACTAAGTACCGATGTTGAAACCAGATGAGGAGCACACTAGCTTCATAATTAAGTGAGGAATTTATTGTTACAAAGCGATGTCCTTTGGATTGAAAAATGCCGGCGCAACATATCAAAGGTTGGTCGATTAAATGTTCAAGGAGCAAATCGGCCATAACATGGAAGTTTATGTAGACGATATGCCGGTAAAGTATGGTGAGCTTGAAAACCAACTTAAAGATTTGGAAGAGATGTTCAAGGTATTATGGAAATATCAAATGAAGCTAAACCCACAAAAGTATACATTTGGAGGTCATCTAGAAAATTTCTAAGATACCTTGTAAGTGCCCAAGGATTCGAAGCCACTCCAGCTCAAATTCAAGACATTAAGGGCATGGTCGAACCTAAAACCAGCATGGAAGTGATGAACTTGAATGGAAGGGTGACTGCCCTAAGCAGATTCATCTCTAAGGCTACCGATCAGTGTATACCCTTCTTTGACGTAATTAAGAAGAAGAAGAACTTTGAGTGGGGAGAAGGTTGTAGAAAAGCCTATTAGGAACTAAAGAGCCATTTGGAAAAACCTTCAATACTTTCAAGTCCTAAGAATAGGAAAGCCTTGTACCTTTATATGGTAGTTTCAGAGCACGCCATTAGCTCAGTGCTGATTAGAGGAAGGGAATGGGCACAACTGCCAGTATATTATATGAGTAGGCGATTAAAGGATGTACAGATTAGATACCCAGTTATAGAAAAGTTAGCCTATTGCTTAACTCTCACAGCTTGAAAGCCTAGAGCGTACTTTCAGGCATATCCGATAAGGGTGTTGACCAATTTTCCCCTAAAGCATGTCTTTAGTAAACCAGAAACTTCAGAAAGATTGGTAAAATGGGAAATCGAGCTTAGTCAATATGACATAGAGTTTCAACCATGAGCCGCAATCAAGGGACAAGCATTAGCGGACTTTGTTAATGAGTGCACTAGCTTCATTAAGGAGCAATCAGAGAAGGAGGAAGATCAAAAGCCCATATGACAATTATTTGTTGATGGTGCATCAAATGAACAAGAGGCTAGAGCAGGATATGTAATCATAACACCAGATGGACACCGTTTGCATTATGCCATGAAATTGGGATGCAACCAATAATGTGGCAAAATATGAATCAATGGTATCGGGATTAACTTTGGCACTAGAACTCAAAATTCCACGAATATAGATCTTTAGTAATTCTCAAGTAATGGTGAACCAAGAAAAACAAATATGTAAAACAAAGGATCCTAAATATCCTTATATGTGAAGAAGATACTACAAATGCTTGCTTTGTTTGAATATTTCTTAATACACCAAGTTCCAAGGGCAGAAAATTCACAAGCAGACTCCCTGACAAAATTAGCTAGCTCAAAAGGATCCCCGGAGACACGTATTGTCCCAGTTGGATATGAGGAAACTCCAAGTATTGAAAAGGAAACATCCGAACAAGGGAAGGAATTGTTAGTTGCGACAAGGTCTCAAGCTGAATCTCAACGGGGAGGGAGAAGAGAAAATGGAAAAGAAATACCAGATGAAGAGACTGACTATCCAAGATCAAGTGAAATATATGATGGTACCTGGATGTCACCTATTGTTGAATACCTTGTTAAAGGAATACTCCCATCAGATAAAGGGGAAGCAAGAAGGATCAGGAGACAAGCTCCAACCTTCGCATTGATGGATGATATCCTCTATAAAAAGGGATATGCTCTTCCCTATCTAAGATGTGTGAGCATGAATGATGGAGTAAAATTAATGGCTGAAGCACATGAAGGTTTTAGCGGAGATCATTCGAAAGGGACAAAGTTGGCAAAGAAAATAATGAGGCAAGGATTTTACTGGCCGCATATTGTGATTCCCTTGAATTTTAATTAAAATTATTCAGGATATTTAATTGGATAAATTAAATAGAATAATGTGAATGATTAGGAGATAAGTTAATAAATCCAATGGCTGTGTCTTAACTCCTTTACCAAATTCATTATTCTACATATTTATTATTAAAGGATTATCCACTGTCCAAAATCAAGGATGAAATTCCTTTAATAAGATTCCGCTGCTAACTTATCAAATTCAGTTGATTTCGCATTTATAAAACAACGTTAATAAATTCCATTTATATTTTACAAAAACTTCAACTTATAAAATCCCTTTGTTTACCAATTCTATATATAACTCATTTACATGCCAAAACCCAATTTATAAGTCAACTCACTTATAATTCATTCATTTGCAAATTCATTCATTTATAATTTTACAAATTCATAAATCTTATTCACTTATAAAATCCATTTATGACTCCATTTTAACTCTTATAAAACTCCTTTATAATCCCTTTATTTTGATTTATAAAATATCAATTTTTTTAAATCTTATACATATACCATTTATAATAACTTCAAAAATCTCAATTTATCTCATTTTACAAATTAATCAACTTTATATTTCCAAACACCGCATTCTGATTATATTTCCCAAAATCATAAATTTTATAACATGAAAATTATAACTTTCATTTACTCAAAATAAATTCATTCCTTTAACAATTCAAAATTAACAAAACATCTATTTTCTATAATCACTTTAAAATCCATTTAAATTTGGAAATCATTGCTCTAACATTTTTAAATTACCAAAAATAGGCTTAATGCTACAACGACACTAAATATATCAATCATGACATCTAAAATATCATATATCACATGATAACAGAATATATATCAAATATTTGTAAATAAACCAATACTGGTGAGGAATCTAGTTGGATCTTTCCAACCTGTCACCTACAATAAATATACATATTAGAAAAATATGTATAATGTCCGCTTCTAAGCAGATAAGCGTACAAAGGATCATCCGCTTATACACGGGAACGTATAGGGTCTCATCTTCTCCAATAGGCAAGAATACATCCAAACACAATTATATATATATATATATATATATATATATAATATCATATATCATCCAAACAATCATCAATCATCATAAATAATATTTATTCTCGGTTATAAAAATATCAGTGAGTCAGAAAGAGTGAGTTGCACTCACTTTGGTTCCAATAGCAGTTGCAATGTTCAATTCCGAATAAAATTACTAAGCCTTTAATTTTACCCAAAATTTAAAATAGCTCCAATCAACTCCAAACCAGCTCTAAAATGTGGTGCTTATCAATACAAACCCAGCGCAACTTGTTTCGTCAAAAAAGGATCTCGTATGAAGAAGTTTGCAATTTTAAAGTTTGTACGAATAAATATAACATAATTTAAAATTTATTTTTTTATTTTTTAAACTTTATAAAATCGTAGCCATTCATCCTAGTATCAAAAGATTTGGGCCGATGCATTTTGTTTCTTCTTCATCGTTCAAGTCGCGAACAAGACCTAATTGCCATTTGAAACCCTAGATAGTGGCGGCCACTACGTTGCATTCGACGACGATCAGTTATCATCGAACGAAAGCCCGTACTCGACTTCACCTTCATGCCAAAATCCATAAACTTCAGCCTCCCCATCACGTTGTAGCACCCCTCGAACTACCGTGACTTAACAATCGAATGGCCGATGATCGGCTCCATCATCTCCGATCACTACTGTTAAGATTGAAGATCTCGTCGCCCTCTACAACATTCTAGTTGTTAATTTTTAAAAATGATGAGTGGATTAGAAGGGATTAAAGGAAAATGTTGGGAAGATTTCGGCCATTGGTTTCGTTAGTGGCGGCTAACCCTAGCCTGGTTAGGGTTTGTGCAAAATGAATAAAAACGTGGCCTTTCATAGAAAATTTCACGACACTATTCACCTGAATTTTTTTTTAACATGGAACGAAGCATGCCGCCTGGCATTTATAATGTTTTACATCTATTTCAAACACAATGGAATATATATCGGAATCCAATTCAATCGTATTTGGAAGATAGGTTTTCGAATCGAATTATTTAAATTTAAAATTTACTTAAATAATTTTCTACGCGGTTTAGCTTGCCCCGGACAAACTGTAAATCCGATTGACACGAAATTTGAAATCTCACAATAATATAACATTAAAAATCCAATGAATCTGGTTTCTTCAAATCCGAGACTGTTTGAAAAATGGCTATTTTTACATGTTAGTTAAATATTAAAATATTCAATTTATACAAATTAACTTTTAATTCAATTTTAAAAGTTCTCTAACATCATTCTAATTCAAATAGAATTTAATTCAACTATATAAATCATTTTTTATTCACATTAAAATCTATTTTTCAATTATTTCTATAATTTCAAATATTAAATTAACGATTTAATTATCCAATTAAATCCTTATATTCGAAATATAATTTATTCAGCTTATAAAATTTACTTTTGAATATTTAAAATCAATTAAATATATGAATTTCAAACGACAGAAATTCTGGGTCATCGCATTCTCCCCTACTTAAAAGAATTTCGTCCTTGAAATTTCAAAGTAAGAAAAAGTCACAAAATCCGTTAACTTTTTAAAACAAATCGTTCAATTTAGATTTCAAATTCATTTAAACCTTTTAACATTTTCCAAAACTCCATTAGTTAAAATCTCTAAGTTTTGAAATCCATATATAATTATCTTTTCAAAACCAACTAATATTGTTTAACTTTCAACTTAATATCAAAATCATAGTTATCAAAAAAAATTCGATTTCTCAAAAAATTTCCAACTCCTTAAATTTTCAAAAAATTTCGCCAGCGTCTCCTTTGCGCGGTTCGATTGTGGTAGGATCACAACATATATATCACAAATATACATCTCATCAGCGAGGATGAGGCATCCCGTTGAGAAAAAAGTGTAAAAGTACGATATGTAATCTGAGATATGTGCCTTATATATTATAAGTGAGCATATACGACAAATATAGCATGAAAGCGTGCTCCAAATGCGAAGCAAGCGCCATACGCAGCTACTAAATACTCAACAAACAAATGAGAAACATGTATATATGAAAGTAATATCAATAAACATCATATACCAATACAACTACTATGTATGCCAATATAGCAAATGCAATCAAATTCAACAAATCCAACCATCAAACCACTATCATCCAACAACTCAATATCTATTCATAACCAAATCAATATAAATTCACTTCTCATTAATATACATTGAATTGGTTTTTTTATTTTTTTATTTTTTTCAACTTATATCACATTCGATTTATTAACATTGGATTTTACTAACATTCATTCATTCATATTCAATTAGTTTACATTCACTAATTTACATTCAAGTTAGTTCGCTTCCAATTCAATCAAATTCAAGTCTATTTAGATTTACTTCACTTCCAACTTGAATTCAACTATTTAGCTTTCAATTTCATTTATTCAACTCCATATGAATTTTCAATTCAATCACTAACACCCATCTAACAACCAATGTATATTCGACATAACCAAATTTATTTAATTTATTCTCGACATCCATATTTACTTCGGCTACCTTCAATTTTGTTTTAACACTTTTACTTTCAATTGGTTTAATATTCAATTGACTTTCATACAATTTCCAATTTCATTAGCTTTTAATGAATTAACACTTACATCCATTATTCCATCTCAATTCATTTACATTCGATTGATTAACATTCAATTCATTTATTAATTCAATTGCTAGTTCATTTTACATTTCAAGTTGAATTTCATTGTATAACTCAAGTCCGTATTCTTTAATGACTTCATTTCATTATTCACTTGATTAATTCATTTTGATATCAAATCCAACTTCATTCAACATTACTTAAGTTACGTTTTCATTTACATTCACCCCACTATACAACTAAAGTTCACTGCTAATTTAATTCAAATTATATTTTTTTAACTCTTACTTAAGTCAAATTTCATATCCCTATTCAAATTCAGATTTTGTTTTGCTTAATAAAATTGTTTAACCATTTTAATATTTGGTTTTACTTACATTTTCTCACTTTATAAGTTATACAACATAATTATTTAAACTTCCAAATTTATATCATATAATCACTTATCTAATCCAATTCAATTTAACTTTACTAGCGTTAAATTTTAATTCCATATCTCAATTTTCACACTTAAATTTCTTTTGAATTTTTTTTCTTATTTATACTGATTCCAATTATAAGTTCAAAACTCGTTCTACTTATATTATTCAATTTCAACTTGGATTTTAAATCACATTTGTTTATAACAACAAAACTTAAATTTCAATTTACTATTGGTAGCAAATCGATCGCATAGAAACTCGAAAATGATACTGATGATGCTGTAGTCATCACCCTTATTATTTCCTAGCAACAGTAGTGAATTCAGTGCTCTATATTCTTTTAAAAAAACTCTTTTATTTATAAATCACATTCATAAATCTTTCACTTATATAATTTCACTATTCACTTTACTTATATAAGATCATTTAAAATTTATTTATCTTATTTAGATTTATAACAATATAATCTCTTTTTATTTGAAAAACAACTTCCAAAATCAACAGGATTCAAATTTTCAAATAATTGGTTTAAATTCATTTTTATTTATAACTCATGTTTATAAATATATTCATGTTGTTTCATTTCTTATATATAAGATTATTTCACAATTGAAATTATATTAATTATAATTCCACACTATATAATTCATTTGCTTATATAATTTCATTCCTTTACCATTGTTTTTTTTGTTTAAATAATTCAACCAGCTTTTATTAACTTATATATATATCTATATTCACATTTTCAACAACCAAACAATCAATTTATATGCACTTTATAGTTTTTTGAAAAATTATTTCCTTTATATATAAAATATAATAGAGGAAAATTATATTATTTACCCAATTAAAATGATACTATGTCGACTTGCCTCGTTTAAGTGTTTGTAAATCCCCATCGATAACATGGCGTCCCATATACCGGCCAGAATTCACAAACAGCTCAACGGATAAGCAAACACAATATAAAACATTTTTATATCACTAACAAATACGCGCTCATATATGTAATACACTAAAACTCAATCTAGGGTGCTACTGTCCTTATCTATACTGAGTACACATCAAGCTTAGGAATATGCAAAATCTAAGCTCTGATACCAACTGCGATGACCCGCAAATCCATACCCATTGAATCGACAATAAACCACACATGTACGATGCAAAAAGCACAGATTGACGGAAAGTCAAGAGAAAGAAGAGAAGTGATAAGAAGAGAAGAGAATAAAGAGAGAAGAGAAAACAGAATAGAACAATATAGAATCTCACATCGCAGCGGAAAACATATAATATCATATCAATGATCTTTACAAATCAGAAACCGTATATACATACATCAATCAGAGTTCAACAATCAAATAATAGTTATCAGTCTAGAAACCAGCATAAGAAACACGCTCAATTGTATTTATTAAGTTATTAAACTTTTCCTTTATCAAAACAAAAGTATCTTGTAAGACAAGTCCACACATAAACACAGACATATTTTTACCTTACGATAATTAAAACATTTCATATCAAATCATCTGATATTGTACTAGTATCTAGCATACAAATAATACTAATCATAGTCGAAATTGTTACATTGATTAAATTCCAGCATATTGCCTAAAATGGATAATAAATTCAAAATAGCAGGTACGCAGTGGTGTTTGGATTTCCATACAAATGACCAGGTGAATGGACTACCTTCCGGCAGTACATCTCTAGAAGAATGCACCGAGGACCATCACAAAGGATCCTCTGCCAACACAAGACCGACCCACCTCTATAACTAGATCGTACTTAATATATCATCCTCCGGTCGTTACCGACCTTTTTCGAGGGCTCTCATAGCATACAAACCACAGTAATCAGATACATGAAGTCATAGCATGTAAAGATATATCTAAAAGAGGATGATCATACCCTACTTAGGAGCGACCCACTTAGCCTTGCCGCATCTAACTGCTTTGATCATTTCTGGTTGATGAGGCCTGAAGTAACAATTACTTTTCACAGTCACATATCACATCACTTTGAATGCCACGTGGCCATTGCCATTGACTACTAATTGCCTTCCACAAAAATATAACCTTTAAGCTCATATGTCTCAAGGAGGGTGTTAAGCTAAGAGAAGTTGCTTTCTCCGCCACTACTGATGTACATTTGTAAAAACCAATGTACGTAATCTGTAGAAATGTAATGTCAGATAAACATCCATACAAGTTGTCCAGGAACAGGACAAACCGTAGGTACTTTCCTACTACATCCTGTCGGGAAATCCCTAGAATTAGTAGCGTATAGTCCTTGCGTTGGATATTTCATAATGAAAAGACCACTGCTACTATATGTATATTGGGATTTTAACCCCAAACGATCAAAAAGCAGTCTTCCAATACAAAAATCCTGAATGTTAATATCATCACAAGCAAGCTGCATAATGGTCACATATAAGTTTGTCCGAAGTGGTTTTCTGATAAATCTGATCCCGGTCTCTTCGCACCAACAACGCAAAAGTGTTTCTCAAAATCACACAGAAACTAAGTCTCATAGACTTATTATGTCTCCAACTTTCAACTTGTTATCCTTCGGGCTAAGAAGGAAGCTCGATAGATTGGAGTAATACTCCGCACTACATGAATCAACATACTCAATAAAAATGATAATCAAGCCTAAATAGAAGGCTACGTACTAAGTGTACGACTAAATAGTTCCCACATCAAGTCGAGGAACTAAAATTTCGCCAAATTTGATTGTCGGTTATTTAACTATCAAAGGAAACAAACAAATATTTGGCACCATAATAATAACTAGGCCATTTTATTTAATCCTTTATTAATTAAATCACTTGCTAAACATTCAATTCAAATTATCTTTAAAAAGATATAATCTCAAAACCCATTTTAATATTGGAAAACATTTTCATATACTTATTTAATATTAAGTAATTCACAATCTCTTTATTTTCAACACTTAGAAAATATTGCATATACTTTAAACATGCTTAAGTATATATTTCATTCTTTAAGGAAATGATTCTCTTTAAACATATTTATTTGGTTCAAAACGAATGTTGCGTAAAACATCGTTACGACAACCCAAAATCACTAGTTTAGGGATTCGATAAGTAGATAGATATATAAATCCCATATACTATACAAAAGAAATTCTTTCGGAAATCATTTACTAGAACAACAGTGTTATAGTCCATCATTTCCTTATTTCTCAAAAATATCTATTTCAACAATGAACGTTGAAATCCATTTATTCGATAATTAACATATTTTAAAACATCTTTAAACCATTTAACTCCATTTGAAATATCACTTCCCAAAATCATTTATTTAATTTAAAAGACTATTCACTATCCAAAATCGCGAATGTGATTCTCTAATAAAATTCATTCTTTCTACAGTTTTAATTTAAAGGATAATTCACTGTCCAAAATCGTGAATGTAGTTCCCTAACAAAATTCATTCTTTCTACACTTTTAATTTAAAGGATAATTCATTGTCCAAAATAGTGAATATAACTCGTTTACCAAATTCATTACTTCTACATATTTATTATTAAAGGATTATCCACAATCCAAAATCGTGGATTAAATTCCTTTTAATAAACTTCCACTACTTAACTTATCAAATTCAATTGATTTCGCATTTATAAAACAACGTTTATAAATTCCATTTACATTTTATAAAAACTTCAACTTGTCAAATCCCTTTATTTACCAATTCTATATATAACTCATTTACATGCCAAAACCCAATTTATAAATCAATTCACTTATAATTCATTCATTTGCAAATTCATTCATTTATAACTTTACAAATTCGTAAATCTTATTCACTTATAAAATCCATTTATGACTCTATTTTAACTCTTATAAAACTCCTTTATAATCCCATTATTTTGATTTATAATATATCAATTTTTTTAAATCTTATATATATACCGTTTATAATAACTTCAAAAATCTCAATTTAACTCATTTTACAGATTAATCAACTTCATATTTCCAAAAACCACATTCTGATTATATTTCACAAAATCATAATTTTTATAACATAAAAATTATAACTTTCATTTATTCAAAATAAATTCATTCCTTTAACAATTCAAAATTAACAAAACATCTATTTTCAATAATCACTTTAAAATCCATTTAAATTTGGAAATCATCACTTTAACATTTTTAAATTACCAAAAATAGGCTCAATGTTGCAACATCACTAAATCATTCAATCACGGCATCCAAAATATCACACATCACATGATAACAGAATATATATCAATATTTGTAAGTAAACCAATACTGGTGGGGAATCCAGTTGGATTCCTCTAACCTATCATCGGCAATAAATATACATATTATAAAAATATGTACACTGTCTGCTTCGAGGCAAACGAGCATACAAAGGGTCATCTGCTCATACACGGAAACGTATAGGGTCTCATCTGCTCCAATAGGCAGAAATATATCCAAATACCAATCAATATATATAAAATATATCATATATCAACGAAAGAATCATCAATTATCATAAATAATATTTATTCTCACTTATAAAAATATCAGTGAGTCATAAAGAGGGAGTTGTACTCAATTTGGTTTCAACAGCAGTTGCAGTGTTTAGTTCCGAATAAAATTAAACGAGCATTTAGTTTTACCCAAATTTTACACTAGCTCCAATCAACTCCAAACCAGCTCTAAAATGCAGTGCTCGTTAATATGATCCCAACACAACTTGTATCTTCAAAAAGGGACCTCCTATGAAGAAGTTATGCAATTTTAAAGTTTATACTAATAATATAATATAACTTACAATTTCTTTTTTATTTTTTAAACTTCAGAAAATTATAGCCGTTCATCCTAGCATCAAAAGATTTGGGCCGATGCGTTTTGTTTCTTCTTCATCGTTCAAGTCGCGAACGAGCCTTAATTTCCGTTCGAAACCCTAGATTGCCGTGGCCACCACGTTGCATTCGATGACGATCAGTTATCATCGAACCAAAACCCGTACTCGACTGCACCTTCATGCCAAAATCCATGAACTCCGGCCTCCCCATCATGCCGCAGCACCCCTCGAACTGCCGTGACTTAACGATCGAAATACCGATGATCGGCTCAACCATCTCCGATCATCAACATTGAGATTGAAGATCTGGTCGCCCTTTACAACATTCTAGTTGATAATTTTTCAAAATGATGCGTGGATTGGAAGAAATTAAAGGAAGAAGTTGGGAAGATTTCGGCCATTGGATTCGTTAGTGGCGAGTAACCCTAGCCTAGTTAGGGTTTGTGCAAAATGAATAAAAACGTAGCCTTCCATAGAAAATTTCGTGACACTATTCACCCGAATTTTTTTCGAACTCGAAACAAAGCGTGCTGCCTGGCGTTTATAATGTTTTACCTATATTCCGAACACAATGAAATATGTACCGGAGGCCAATTCGATCGTATTTGAAAGTTAGGTTTTTGAATCGAATTATTTAAATTTAAAATTTGCCTAAACAATTTTCTTCGCGTTTTACCTTGCCACGGACAAACCGTAAATCCGATTGACACGAAATTTGAAATCATACAATAATATAACATTATGGATTTAATGAAACTAGTTTCGTCGATATCCTAGACTGTTTGAAAAATGGCAATTTTTACATGTTAATTAAATATTAAAATATTCAATTTATACAAATTAACTTTTAATTCAATTTTAAAAGTTCTCTAACATAATTCTAATTCAAATAGAATTTAATTCAACTTTATAAATCATTTTTATTCACATTAAATCCACTTTTCAATTATTTCTGTAATTTCAAATATTAAATTAATGATTTAATTTTCCAATTAAATCCTTATATTCGAAATATAATTTATTCAGCTAATAAAATTTGCTTTTGAATATTTAAAATTAATTAAATATATGAATTTCAAATGACAGAAACTCTGGGTCATTACAAAAACCATTTATAAACATTTCAAAATCAATGAAACTCAAAACCTTTCGAAATCATTGAAAATCAAAGCCTTTCGAAATCATTGAAGGTAACCCCTTAGAAATCTTTCAAAATCAAAACCTTTCGAAACCAAAACCTTTCGAAATCAAAACCTTTCGAAGTCAAAACCCTTCGAAATCATTCAAAAATAGTGAGGTGTTGGAACCAACTCTTCGAAATCAATGGAGAGATGCGGCAAGTTTTATAAAATAAATGATAACCATTGACTCTATCTAGATCGAAAGGTTTGGAAGCGGCAACTATTCTCCTGACCCTGTCAAAAGCTAACATTTCAACTTTGTCAAAAGGTTTCATTTAAAATAAGAAAGCAAGCGAATGGAAATCTTTTTATTTTAAACCATTTGACAATGTCGAAAGCTTTTTGTCAAAATCCAGAAGGCGTATTTTATTTAAAACCCCAAAAAGTTTCATCTCCATGCAAAGCTCTAACCTTTCATCCCTTAACCTTTCGACCCCTTTCAATCCACTGCATATCGCCTAATAACATGTGCATTAATTTTACCTAGTCGAAAGGTTTGATACCTTTCAACCTTGTCTGAAGGTTTGGAATAAAAGCGGAAGGTCTTGCCGAAAGAGTTAAAATAGTGAAAATACTGTTTAAAATAGTTCTTATGTACCCACTTGCCTTGTTTGTCTAAATCTGATTAGTTGCTAGAATTTTATATTCAAAATTGCTGCCGACTTTCATTATTTGGAAATTTAAATAAATTTGAAAAAAGCCCATTTCTGCTTTATAATTATACAAAACATTTAAGTCCTACAGCTTAGATAATTTTATATAACTATTAAAATATCATGAAAAATCAGGGAAAAATTTCAAAAAATCAACCAATACATTCTCTTCAACATATTAAAATTTCAAAGCATATGAAGATAAAAACCACTCGGAATTTAACCTAAACTGATTAAAAACGTGTTAATTGATCCATTAACATTAAAACAACCATGTCTTATCCAAACAGAGGTTTAAATGGTTATATCCTAACCAAGACACAAACATGAATCAGGTATAACCCATAGTCAATCCAAAAAGAGAAAAATGAGATGATAAACATAATTATTCACCTTGATTAGTTGATTGGAGAATGAGATAATTTCCTAACTTTAATTCGTTAGCTTTTTCTTCAATTTATCCTCTTCCTAGGGTTTTTAACTGCCGACCAAAAGTAGGTGAGGAGTTAATGAATGAGAAATTGAAATTTTATTAAGGTAGAGGAAGAGATTTATACTAAGAAATGTAGCCCCATTTCCAGTTTTACCCCTAAGGAAATTCCTCCTACTAAATTTAATTAAGTCTTATTTTAGTTCAGTCATTAAGACATGGCCATTGGATTTATTAAGCTCATATCCCTAATTATTCACATTATTCTATTTAATTAATCCAGTCAAATATCCCAAATAATGTTAATGAAAATTCAAGGGCATTACAGACTCCCCCATAGAGAATTTCTTCCTCGATAGTTTAGTAAGGACACAACAATAAGCATACAGCTCATGCAAGCAAAGAAATTATAGCCTACTAGCCAAATTCTATAAAAAAAAACCCTATATAGAACATGCCATCTAAAACAGCTCAAGAAAAGTTGGCAAATCCTGTCTTCTGTCTCCTACATACAGTCCTTCACATTGTCGCTCCACTGAACTTTCCCCAACTTGACCGTCTTGTTCCTTAGCCTTTTCTCATTTTTTGCCACAGCACGAACTGGTGGCCTAACAAAAGCCATATCTGGTTCCACCACTATGTCCTCTAGTGCCGTCGGAGCGATAGTAGTTTCTAGATGATGAACATACTTCCTAAGATGAGAAACATGGAACATATTGTGGACCCCGACCAAACTTCTTGGTAAATCTACTCGATACGCAAGTCTCCCAATCCTCTCTGATATAGGAAATGGTCCAACATATCTTAGTGCTAGCTTCTCGGTCTTCTTGAACCGAACCACACCTTTCATTGGCAATACTTTGATGAAAACTCTATCTCCAACTGAGAACTCTAGGTCGTTACACCTCTTGTCTGCATAACTCTTCTACCTTTACTGAACTTCCTTTATTCTTTTCCGTATCAACTTGATCCTTTCCATAGTCTCTCTCACTAAATCTAGACCAAGGACCAATCTGTCTTCGGTCTCCATCCAACATGCTAGTGATTTGCATGGACTTCCATGCATAGCTTCAAAAGGCGCTATTACTATAGTAGTCTGATAACTATAATTCTTGAAAAAATCCACTAAGTGCAAGTGATCTTCCCATGAACCACTAAAATCTAGCACATAAGCCCTCAACAGATCTTCCAGTACCTTGTTGACCCTCTTTGTCTGCCCATGCGTCTGAGGATGATATGCAGTACTCATATTGAGCTTAATGCCTAACACACTCTACAGGCTCTTCCAAAACTCGCTAGTAAACAAAACATCTCTATCACTGATGATACTACTGGGAATTCCATGCAGTCTAACGATATTCTTCATGAATAACTTAGCTAAAATAGGTGCCTTCCTGGTTAACCGTACTAGAATGAAATGGGCACTCTTGGTCAATCTATCCACTATGACCCATATATTTTCATTACCCTACTTTGACATTTGCAAACCGTCAATAAAATCTATGGATATCTAGTCCCACTTTCAAACTGGAACATCCAAAGGCTGAAGCAAACCACTTGGATTCTGATGTTCGACTTTTACTTGCTAATAGTTCAAACACTGTTTTACCCATAAGCCAACATCCCTCTTCATATCCTGATACATCTTGGTTCCCCCAGGATGAATCTTATGCATCGATCGATGACATTCCCTATCCTTCCTAAGGTTTCCAACATCCGAAACACAAACCTTTCCTTCTTTCTCAACCAACCGCTACGGTCAAGAATAAAATCCTTTAAGTCATCAATCTCGGATCCAGTTTTTAACCTTCTAATCCTCTCGGCTAACACTGGATCCTCTTTCTGCCTGGAAGCAATTCGTTTGATCAAAATTTGTCGAACTTCCAAACAAGACATCATGGCGATATTCCGACTAGATCTAGCTGTCGACCTCATCTGCACACTACAAGCAGCCAGTGCTTCCAAGTCTATCCATTCTAGCAACATAGCTAAGACCGCATTCTGATCTTTCTTGTTAAGCGCATCTGCTATCTTATTTCCTTTTCTCGGTGTATATTCGATGCTAAAATCATAAGCTAAAACAAACTCCAACCATCTCTGTTGACTCATGTTTAGCTCCTTCTAAGAGAATCAATACCGTAGGGAGTGATGATCCATAAATAACTCAAACCTTTCTCCCAAAAGATAATGTCTCTACACCTTCAATGCGAAAATTACTGCTGCTAACTCCAAATCATAAGTAAGGTATCTCACTTCAGTCGGTCTAAGCTGTCTAGAAGCATAGGCAATAACCTTTCCATTCTGTATTAGCACAGCACCTAACCCAGTACCACATGCATCAGTGTAAACTACCAACCCTTGATTCCCATCTAGAACTACTAATACAGGAGCATTGGCTAATAAATGTTTCAACATAAGGAATGCTTCATCACGTTTGTCAGACCAAACAAACTTCACGTCCTTCCTGGTTAGCATAGTCAAGGAAGCCGCTATCCATGAGAAATCATTAATGAACCATCGATAGTATCCTGCAAGTCCAAGAAAACATCTAATCTAATTTACCGTCTCTTGTCTCTTCCAATTGTTAGTAGCTTTGATCTTATCCGGATCAACTGCTAAACCTTCCTCGGAAACAACATGACCAAGGAACTTCACTTCCTTCTTCCAAAAATGACACTTTGAGAACTACACTTTCAGTTGATGTTGCTTTAGCATCTCCAACACTATTCCAAGATGATCTGCATGATCCTTTTAATTCTTAGAACACACCAAAGTTTCATCAATAAAAACTAACATGAAGCTATCCAAGCACTCTCGGAAACCTGGCTAATTAAATCAATAAAGAATGCTGACGCATTAGTAAAACCGAATGGCACAACCAACCATTCATAAGAACCATATCTGGTCCTAAACGTCATCAAAAGAATACTGCCCTCTGCCATTCTTATCTGATAGAAACCTGTCACCAAATCCATTTGCGAAAACACTCTAGCTCCACTCAACTGATCGAACGAGTCGTCGATTCTCAGCAAAAGATACCTATTCTTGATCATCCTCTCGTTCAACATGCGATAGTCAATACACATCCTTAACGATCCATCTGGCTTCTTCACGAATAACATAACCGTTCCCAAGGCGAACTGCTTGTCCGGATGAAATTCTTTCCTTCCAATTCCACTAGCTGCACCTTTAACTCCATCTCGATTGGTGGCATTCGTCAGGCTGTCTACTTACGGTTTCAGCACCCGATACGAGATCTAACCGAAACTTGATTGCTCTTTTCGGTGTTAAGCGTGAAACTAGTTCAAACACATCTACAAACTGTTTTGCAACATAAACCTGCTTCACTCTGCTTTCGTTCCTATGGAACCAAATAACATGTAAGCATTTCCATCCGAATTCCTTACTGATGAAATAACTCGGTTATGGCTATTAGGGTGCTTCAATGACATTTCCCACTCCTAGCAAAATATCCTAGCATTATATCTATCTAACCAATACATACCCAATATGATCCTGAAAATCACGAAATCAGAAACATATACACTGCATGCAAACATATGACCTAACAAATCAAGTTCTAACTGGTCATATCTCATTCTCAGAGTTGCGTACCCTCCTAAAGGATTCACAACCCTTAAAGGAGTAATAAGATATAAAGGTTCCATACATAAGCAATATACCAAATACTGAGATATAAATGCGTTCGATGAACCAGTATCAAATACTATCCTAACTGGAGTACTATGAATCATAAGCATACTTTGCATCACATCTTTTCATTTCTTAGCAGCAGTTGGTCTCGAGGATGGTGGTTCCAATACAAAGACCTTTCCCTTTCTAGCCTTAGTAGCCTTTGGATACTTGTCCTTGTAATGCTCTATCTGGCCACAGTTGTTGCACTTCACATTAGGCCTCACCGCAACTGATCTTCCATCACCCAAGCGACACTCATTATTATAGTACCCCTTCTTGTCACACTTGTAACAGACAATGTTAGCCTTCCTCTTCTTGGTTGCTACCCCTGACTGGGCACCGTTCTTCTTGAAGAACTTTCGCTTCTTACCTTGAAAATTTTGAACCTCAGCTGGTTTCACCTTCCCAAAAGTAGAAAGCATCTCTTTATTCAGAATATCCATCACAACAACTATATGACACAGATCCCAAAGGTTTGGCATGGTTGCTCTGGTGATCTCAAGATTAACCCCCTTATGAACTTATCATTCCTCCGAATGACAGTATCCACAGTAGCATATCCGTAATGGGACAGCTCATCAAACTCTGTAGTATAATCAATCGTCGATCTATCCCCCTGGACTAAATCTACAAATTTCCTAAGCAATGATAACTTGGCAACCACTGATAGAAATCTTTCTTTGAACCTCCTTCGAAATTCAGCCCAAGTTAGGTCTTCCTCTGGCTCTCCCATGGTAACTCCATTCCATCAAAACAACGCTGCTCCCTGCAATTGCCTTGAAGTAAGTCTTCTCTTCTGCATATTTGTCAATTCGAGATCTGCAAATATCCTTTCACAATGCAATAGCTAGTTTTCCACTCCTACTACATCCTCGGTTCCATAATCTCTGCTCAGCTTGGCATAATTATTGCCAACCAAGGCCAGTGGATTAGCTCCTCCAGCATTCCCTACAGCCACTCCTGCAGCAACACCAACTTGCATCATACTCACAAAGAACTAAGAAATTATCCCTATATCAACTGACGGACTCTCGGCACCAACATTAGCAATTGCATCTGGGTATGCGTTTGCATGTCGACCATAGTTGCTCCTAACATTGGGTCGAACATTCCACTAGTTGTGGTGCATTTTCCACGTTGATTCACTCTTCCATTTCCTGGCTCCATATCTTACTTCCCTACTACTCGAAATCCAATATTTGTAAGATACAAAAGAACGATCTAAGGGAGTGGGGAATACATACTTAGGTATTTATAGCAAAGTACACATACGTTATTATAATGCTTACCCAAGCCCAACCATATTTTATATTCATTAAATTATGCTTTAAAAATCTTTTAAGGTTTAAATTCCCTTTAAACACATAAACCATAATCCGATACCAACTTGCAACATCCCACCTTCAAAGGCCTAAAACTAACCGCTACTAATGTTCAGTCATCCGTAGTTCTTATTTCTTGGGGATCGAATGTCGCATGTCAATATTGATACATTGTAACACATGAAAATGAAAAATCTTAAACATATAAACATAATTTCCCATTTCATGCAAATTATAATTTAAGATTTAATTACATAATCCCAGACGTTAATCACATTCAGATCACATATACATGTACAAAATATGATAAGAGCGACATATGAAGCTGTCCCCTTATGATGATCAGAGAACTAATAAATATGAACTTTACAGTTCTTAGTACATTATAGCGAAAAACACATAATAGCTCCAGTATAGCTACTACGACCTCCTACATGTCTCCGGTAGCTTACTCGTCAAATAATCTGAAAGTCTTCCACTCTCAGACTACTCGAATTAATTTTGAATACCCGAGAGTTTGTAGAGAAACAAAGACTTCGAGTTAGACAATTAGTCTGGTATTAATAATCCCCTATCATCTCTTATCATAAATAGATAGCTAGTTTGACCAACCTGCTTGGTGGAATGGGTTATCCCCTCACTAGTATCCAAAACAAAACATGCAAATCATTTACTATGCCACTGCACCCATAATGATTAGTCTTAACGTAATATGAAATAAAACCATAAATCGTATATATTGAATACCTCATCCACCCATTTATTAGATATCCCATCTAAAAGCAATTTATTAAAGTTCCCCTATAAAATCTTTTAAATGACTATCCATTGAAATTTTAATAGGACTATCCGTCCCAAATTCATCAAAATAAATGCAGATTATCCATCGTACATTGTTTTATAAAAGTTGGTGTGGGCTATCCGCCGCATACCCCATAGTTTTCCTAGGATGACTGTGAACCCTTGGGTGCTAAATTCTAAGGCGAACCACCTCTAGAAAAACATTATTTGCTTTAGAAATTTGATGTGGGCTATCCACCGTAGATTTTATGGTTTTCCTAGGTTAACCAAGAACCCAACACTTGACCAATTAAAATGTCATGATCCCCATGATTATGTATAAAAAATCATGATCCTTATGATTATTTATTTTCCTCATGTATACCACCTATTTAACCTATTCCCATTGGTAGCCCCAGTTAGGTTAAATTAACTAAAAACACATTGATAGGCCCAATGTATATTTTCAAAAGCATATTTCTATTTGTAACCCCAAACTATGTATCTAAAACATTAAACCCACCATGGTGTCGCCAAGGTTTTTACATCCAATTTATATAAGGACCCCCTTACATATTCAAAAAAAGATAAGTATTTTATGCTATAACCCTTCGAAGTAACAAAATCAAATTAGCAAAGTTTTACCTGAGGAAAAATGGCTAAAACAACCCTTTAAACTCGTATGAATGAAGCCCCATTCGAAAGAAAATAAACATCCAAGGTAATTCCATACGGAACCATCCTTTTGAAAGCATTACAAAATCATACCTTTCGACCTTATCAGAAGGTTTCTTTTCGGCCTAGTCGAAATGTTCCACCTTTCAACTTTGTCAAAACCCTAAGTTACCCCCTAATAAAACCATTCCAACTTTTGACTTTGTCGAAAGCCTGGGGTATCCCCTCTATAAAACCATTTATAAACTTTTCGAAAGCAATGAAACTCAAAACCCTTTGGAATCATTGAAACCCAAAACCTTTCGAAATCATTGAAGGTAACCCCTTTAAAATCTTTCAAAACAAAACCTTTCGAAACCAAAACCATTCGAAATCAAAACCTTTCGAAGTCAAAACCCTTTGAAACCATTCAAAAACAGTGAATTGTTGGTGTTGGAACCACCCTTCGAAATCAATGGAGAGAGGTGGTAAGTTTTATGAAACAAAAGATTACCTTTGACTCCATCTTGGTCGGATGGTTTGGAAGCGACAACTATGCTTCCGACCCTATCGAAAGCTAACCTTTCGACTTTGTCGAAAGGTTTCATTTAAAACAAGAAAGCAAACAAATAGAAACCTTTTTCTTTTAAACCATTTGAATATGTCGAAAGCTAGCACACATATTTTCTTTAAAACCAAAAAAAAGTTTTATCTCCTTCGAAAGATCTGACCTTTAGCCTCTACACCTTTCAACCCCTTTCAATTCACTATGTGCCAGTCGCCTGATACCACGTGCATGGATTTTACCTAGTTGAAAGGATTGATACCTTTTGACCTTGTCGGAAGATTTGGAATGAAGGCGGAAGGTCTTGTCGAAAGAGTTATAATAGTGAAAATACTTTTTAAAGTTGTTCTTTTTTATCCCACCTGCCTTGTTTGTCTAAATCTGATTGGTTGCCAGAATTTTATATTCAAAATTGCTGCCGATTTTCCTTATTTAGAGATTTAAATAAATTTAAAGAAAAACCCTTTCTCCTTTATAATTATACAAAACATAACCTTAAATAATTTTATATAACTATTAAAACATCATGAAAAATGTAGGAAAATTTCTAGAAAATCAATTAATATGTTCTCTTCAACATATTAAAATTTCAAAGCATATGAAGATCAAAACTATGCGGAATTTAACCAAAACCAAATAAAAACGTGTTAATTATTCCATTAACATTTGAAACACCTATGTCTTATCCAAAAAAAGGTTTAAATGGTTATATCCTAACCAAGACACAAACGTGAATCAGGTATAACCCATTGCCGATCCTAATAGAGAGAAATGAGATGATAAACACGATTATTCACCTTGATTAGTTGATTGGAGAATGAGGTAATTTCCTAGTTTTTTTTAATTCCTTAGTGTTTTCTTCAATTTATGCTCTTCCTGGAGCTTTTAATGGCTGGTCGAAAGCAGGTAAGGAGGTAATGAATGAGAAAGCGAAAATTTATTAAGTTGGAAGAAGAGATTTGGACTAAGAAATGTAGCCCAATTTCCAAGTTAGCCCCTTGAAAAATTCCTCCTTCTAAATTTAGTTAAGTCTTGTTTTAGTTCATTCATTAAGACACGTCATTGGATTTATTAATCACAGCTCTCTAATTATTCACACTATTATATTTAACTTATCCAATTAAATATTATGAATAATGTTAATTAAAATACAGGGGCATTACATCTTTGCCATAAGAATGGAATTATTAAAAGTTTTTCATCTGTGGCACATCCAAAAGCAAATGGAGTAGTTGAGGCTACAAAGAAAACCATAAAGACAATTCTAAAAAATGCGGTTAGATAAGGCAAAAATAGATTGGGTAGGAGAGCTTCCACTTGTGCTATGGGCTTACCAAACGTCCGCTAAGATAGCAACATAACATACCCTTACTCTTTAACATATAGGTCTGAGGCATGTTACCAATTGAGACTGAGATACCCTCACACTAAAGGATTGCCTATGCATTCGATAAAAATCAAGATCTACAAAAAGAGAATAATTAGACTTGATACATAATTGAGAGAGGAAGCAGCGGTAAGAACCACCGACTATCGGAGAAGATTCTTAAGATATTACAATTCAAGAGTAACAACTTGATCATATCACAAGAGAGATTTGGTACTCCGTGAAGTAATGGCCAATACCAAAAATCCTACAAATGGACCCCTTGGACTAAAATGGGAGGGATCGTTAATCATTTGCAAAGTAATCCCCCAGGGAGCTTGCAAATTGTGTTGACCAGATGGCAATATGGTTCCAAGAACATGGAATGTCAAACATTTAAGGTCATATTTTTCGAAAATAAATGAATAAAGCATCTCTTTCTTCAAGAAGAAAATCTACATGGTTGGAAGTGAAATACTCCTTATATTTGGATACTACCTAACATGCTGGTCTACCTAGGATAGTAGAAAAGCCTCTATCTGCGTCTAAGTAGCCAGGGCAGAGCACCTCCTAGAGGGAGGATGGAGGAAGCCTTTAGCCGCGCCATAAGATGGTCAGGTTAAAGCACCGAACAAGCCCTTATTCTCGCCATGCTATGGCCAGGATAAGTCACCTCCTGGAGGGAGGATGGAGTAAGCCTTTAGCTGCATCATAAGATGGACAGGTTAAAGCATTGAACAAGCCCTTATCCTTTCCACACTATGGATAAGGTAAGGAATCTCCTAGAGGGAGGATGGAGTAAGCCATTATTCACACCATATGATGGCCATGGTAGAGCGCCAAACAAACCCCTATCTGCACCGCATAAGGGCCAGAGCAGGGCCTCTCTTGGAGGGGGTTGGGTAAATCCTTGGTTCTAGTCTCTAATACGAGCTAACCAAGAGCACCAAACAATAATGGACTAAGACGTCCATGCCTAAGAGGAGGCCTATTAAAACAATGGACTGAGATGTTCAAGCCTAGGAGTAGGCACATTCAGTAATGGACTAAGATGTTTAAGCCCGAAAAGAGGCTCATAAAATTATGAACTAAGATGTTTAATCCCAAGGAAAAGGCATTACCAATTATGGACTAAGACGTCCAAGCTCAAAAGGCAACTAGACAAAATACTTCTATACAAGACCTGAAGGGTTCACACATCAAAGGAGAAGAACTGAGCTCCACTTATACGTACCCGAATTTTGGTTTTGGGACATTAATTTCCAAACATCATCTACTAATACCTGAATCTGGGTGTTGGGTCTCTTATACTAGAATTTCATCTATCAATACCCGAATCTGGGTTTTGGGTCTTTCATACCTAATGATGCCAATTAATACTCAAATCTGGGTTTTCGGATATTCATATCAAAACTTCTTTTATTAATACCCGAATTTGGGTTTCGAGTCTTTACCAATTACTAAATATCTATATTATACCCGAATCTGGGTATTGGTACATTATTAATCACCTATAGTTTTTATACTCGAATTTGGATTTTGAGAATATAATTTGATTTCGCCTTAATTCCCTAATCTAGGATTGTGGCTCCTATTATAAAGATAATTCCCATGGGTTTCTGGTTGTCTAACATATGCCCTAATCTTGGCAAAGGTCTTCTATCTTAACACCAACCACTATGAAGTTTGCTTACACAATATATGTCTTAATTTAGGATGAAGATTCTTTTACAAAAATAATTGTCAGACATATGCCCTGGTCTGGGCTCGAAACTTGATATGAAAGAAATATTTACTAATTCCAATTTAATTTATCGTAAAAACAGAATTTGGGTTTAGAAGTGACACGTAGAGGACTATATCCAGGTATTGATATCTAGACTCTAGATTTCACATTATCAAGTTTGAAGCTTCAAAAATTCATACTTAATATGGGTTAAATTTCATGGTTTCCTGGTCTCTATCAAATCCCAAACTGGAGGAATAATATAATAAGAGTTGAGATTACTACAGACAACAGAAAGTTTCAAGCTGGTCTTTTTAGTGCCTAAATAAGAGTTGTTTTATAAATTTAAACGATGCTCACCAACATCCGAATGAAGGCTTCGGAATCATTCCAATTTCTGAGAAAGTTTCCAAATATATATTGAAATGGAGGATAACAACTCATAGCCCCTATTTGCAGCCATCAGCTGTTCCCTACAAGGAATTCATAAACTACATCTATTTTATGAATTAGTAGCTACTGATTGCGTGTCATATATCTGATGAATCTGGATTATGATTATGATCAACTAACTGGCCAAATATGAAAGCATTAAAATGTTGATCTATTATAAACATACACATAAGTATGATATAGGCTAACAACAGCAAGCATCACCGACTTTTAATTTTGCAAGGAAAAACAAAGTTATGAGGAATGAGAAAGTTATGAAATTATGGGGGAGGGGGGGGGGGGAAATGTTAGCCATAAAGTCTACTCAAGAGAAAAGTATAAAAGAAAGTTAATAAGAGTGAGATCTCTGTGAATAAATAGGTATAGGCTTTGCAAAGGTCGTAAGAAGACATTTTGAAGGCTTTAAGAATGTTTCGAAGGAGTCGAAGACACCAGCTACTCGTACAGTGTGAAGGCTTTCGACTCAGATGGAGACAAGCAAACCCTTCAGCCACTTTCAATCTTTCGATACAGATAAACAAGCACGGCCAGCTTCAAAAACCCCTTTTGAAAGTGGATAATAATCTCTCACTTACGTGCCGAACCTTTCGAAACTAAAGGTTTCGCCCTTACTATAACCTTTTCGAAAGCGCATACAAACCTTTCTAACCAGTCATGACCAATAATATTAAGGGAAGGTTCCACCTCAGCTCTTAGGCAGGCATTGGATGGCTACTCAACATTATCGAAACCATTGGTTTACGAATATCTTCGAAACTAATATAAACAACCTATCGATAGAGTTGGAGGCTTCAATCTTACTTCCAGTAACAATAATGCAACTTGAAGGAGAAGGAACATTTGGAAACCTTTCGATAGTTTTGAAAGTTGTTGTGTAGAAAGCAGTACTAAAAGATCAACAAAGGCGAAAGGACGATAAAGGCCCTTTCGACTCAGTCGAAAGGTATATGAAAGGATAAAGGAGGCACAGGAGTAAATTAAGGAGAACAAAAGGACGCCTTTGGACAGCGTCAAAGGGGGTCATGGCCTTTCGACCTAGTCGAAAGGCTTGAGGCGGCATATAAAGAGGGGAACTTTCGACCAAGTCAAAAGCAAAATCATGGAAGAGGGCTGATCTACATCTATAAATATGACCCAAGGGGTCAGGTTTTGGGGGATCGAATTCTAAAATCTTTAATTCATTTCTTCTACTCTACTCTCTTAATTGCAATTAAGTATGATAAAATCCCTAAATCAAATTGGGGGTAAAAACTCTAATTTTTGTAACTCATTTTGATTTATTAATAAAAGAACGGTGGCTTACTCAACAAAGACCAATGATAAGGAAAATCGTTAGCTAGCCTAATGATCAATTGCACATGATTTTAACCATTTCTCTTAATCTCCTTTTGTCTATGCAATGCATTGGATCTATTTAGGAATCTCGGGTCGAAACATATAATCATTGGAACCTATAGTTTGTCTCGATCATGATGAATTATGAAATCGGGAATACCCAGTTCGATCTTATACAAAGAAATTAGAGTAAATCTTAGACAATTATAAGCTAGAACCGTTTTGAAAGGATGGAATCCCTTTTGACACAGGCGAAAGGGGTGCTTTGAAGGGGATTCCAGTTTATGATTGACTAAGAAATATTGAGAAAGAAACTCATTCGAAAGGGTCTATCCACAGATACATCAGTAGCCCTTTTGAATGGGTTCCAAATCAGCAATCGCGAAACCACGAAGTCAAAAGCAACTATGATTTATTAACAAAATATTCCTCTCTTTTGACATGATTGAAAGGTCAAGAAACATACCTTTTGACATGTTCGAAAGGAGTGAAAAGTTAAAAGGATCAATTGCTCTCATCCACTCAAACAAAGGAACTCAGCAGATGATGTCTCTCTAGACTAATTCCAAGAAACCTTTCGACAAAATCAACCCAGTCAAAAGGTGAAGATAGCTCCTTAGACGCTTTTCGATCAAGCTAACAAGGTTGAAAGTAGGTATAATCTTCTTAAACCTTTTTGATTATGACAATCTAGTCGAAAGGTATGCTTTAAAAGAAGAGATTCTCCCATTAACATGGATTCGTTAGAGTTTAACTACCTTTCATGTTGCATCGGGAATGTTGACAAGTTTTCTTGTAAAAAGAAACATATGCTTTCGAAGAAAGTCGTCACATTATGTTAAAGTATTAGCTTTCGAAGAGGTACCTTTTTCTTTAAATAAGAGCTTTCGGAAGGGTTGGTTCTGACCTATTCGAAACCCGGTTGCTATTTTCCTCCCGAAGTATTGTAGTCATCAATGCGTTCGAAAGGTTATCTTTTCTTTTACCTAAGTTAAGCATCTTCCTAATTGCTTTCGAAAGGAGTTGAGGGTTTCAAAGGGGATGGGGTCGAAACGGGGTTTCGACTCTGTTCTTCGATGTTTTGCTTTTTACAGATCTTTGCTTTCGATTAGATGGTTTTGACACCACCAACTTTTCTCCATATTAATTATAGATGGTTTCAAAAAAGATACTTCCATATGTAACCATTTTGACCCAAATGATGTTTTAAAGAGTAAACCGATTGCTTTTGAAAGAGTGCTTTATTTGTTTCGAAGCTATGTTTTAAAGAATTTTTTATTGATACCATCGAAAGGTATCATTTGTTTCGAGAGGTACATACTTAGAGTTTTGAAAAGAGGTATTTATGCTTTCGAAGGAGGTAATCCAGTGGTTTCGAAAGTGATATTTTAAAGTTTCAAAACAAATAACCCGTTCTTATTTTTAAAGGGAAAACCATGGCATAAATGAAGATTTTGGAAATGTTATTCACATTGTTATTAACCCATAACTGTATTTTGGAAAAAGAGCAGAATAACTAGTTGGTTGACCCAATAGTGAATATAACTAAACAAATGTTAAAATCTCAATTAAAGTATTGGCAGGGGCCAATATGTTTACAGTTGCCCATGAAAACTGTATGATATTAGCAAGGACCAATATGGTCATAGTCATCCCATAAAAACTATGATTTGATACTGGAAGGGTCCAGTAGGTCTGTTAGACCATGAAAACTATATTCGGATTAAGATATTAATAGTCAGTCAATAGCTTCCTAGTTAGCTCATGAGAACTAGGATAGGAAATAAGATATTAGAGTTACCAACAGGTCCTTAGTGATCCCATCAAAACTAAGTAATTAGATTGATAGTCCATAAACGTTTAACAAGTTAATGATAACCCTAGAACTATAATTGAGACAGATAGTCAGAATGAATGAAAATTGTGATATCCTAGAATTTTAGACAATATCAATTTAATAATCTTTATATAAAATTAAATTGATATTGACAATATTGATTAATAAAATATGTTTTGGTTTAATAATCAGATTTAAATAAATATTTAATTTGTGATTTTATCTTTTTAAATGCTAAAATAAATGTTTAAATTATATTGTGTGTGTATATATATATTTGTATATATATTATAGTTTATCTTTGTTTTGGAATTTAATTAATAAATGAAATTTTGTTTTTAAATTCTAATGAAATATTGAGCAATTAGGAAATTATGTTTTAATTAATATTAAGCTTTTAAAAATCTATTTAATTTAATAACTTTATGGTTTGATAATATTTTAAATAAATGTAATTGTTTAAAATTTGTCTTAGTTTAATTTTTGTTTTAAATTTAAATAAAAGTTGATTTTTTTTCTTTTTAAATATTATTTGAGTAATATGATTTAAGTATATTTTATATAAGTCTAAATATAACATATGATTTAAATTCATTAAATATAAAAGTGATTTATAATTTCTTTATAAATCATATAAAATTGTAAATTGTTATTTGAAACCATATTAATAAATATTCTATTTTTCTTAAATATAAAGAAGGATTAAGATAAGGAATTAGAGTCTTCATTTTTAAATTGAATAAATAGATTTTAATTTTTGATTTCAAAAGTTTGATTGATTTGAAATTTTATTTTGAAATTCAAATTAATTGATTCTTTAAAATATTTGTATAAGTTTTAATTTATAAATTGTTTATTTACATTTTCTTAAAATAAGTAAATCATATATATACATATAAACATAAATTAAATTTAAGAAAACCCTTTTATAAACATTTAAATATATAACTTAATTAAACTAGACAAGTGTTAAACTACTAACCATATAAACTACATGTGTTAGTTATGAATCAAGCAAAATGACAAGCGTCATTTAATCTTTATTTTCTTTTATTAATTTTGTTAAAGTTATTTCAGCCCTCTTTTAAAATATTTTCATTTCCCCTCATTCTCCTTTTCAAAAAAAAAGATAAAGAAATCAAAAGAATACTTCACTTAAAAATCTAAAACTCTCAAAACCCCTCAAAAACACATCTGCTTATTCATTTCAAAAACAAAAATAGCAAACCTGAAAATCTCTGAAATCATTTCCAAATTGAAATGTAACCCCTGTAACTCTTCCTCATAAATGCATGGCAAAACCCCTGTATCATTAACATGCAAATTTGTATCGTATTCAATCTAAAAGCACATGTAAAAAATCTAAAAGGGTTTCCTGCACAAATTCAAAACTGCATTCTTACAAACCTGGAAGTTACTGCATAATCAAGTCTGCATTTCAACATACTGAAGACCACTGCACTTGCATCTCTGCAAATTTGAGCAACCTGTAGTTTCAAACCTGCATGTATGTGTGTCAACAGAATTCAAAAGTTTTTCAAGATTGGGAAAAAAAAACCGCTCTGTTCTTCAAATCTAAAGGTGAGTAACATTATTTTTTAAAAATAAATAAATAAAATAGGATTCTGGTTGCTGAATTTAGTATGATTCTGGTGGTTTGATTTCCTCTGAATGTAAAATTGCCTGTGTGTATGTATATGGATTAATGATGTGTGCATGGATGCTAATGTCTGCAATACCTCCGTTCCCATATTTAAGACCAATATTATTGTTTTAAATCCCCTATTTCATGATCTAAGCATTGTTATGAATTGTGATACAAACAGAAATTGTTTGAGAGATCATAAGTTTAATCTTAAAAATTTAATTAAGTAAAAATAAAATTTAACTTGCTCTAAAAATTCCAAAGAGATCAGGAAGACATGAGATAATTAAAAATCCAAATTTCCTAATTCATTAATTTAAGTTTATGATCTAAAAACTAATATGATAACATGATTTTTAAAACCAAAATCATAATTTCTAATTTGGGAATTTAGGAGCAGTTCTAGGATGAACTGGGAATGAATATGTGGGTTTTCTGGTAAACCAAAGAATTTGGGAAGGTCAGACTCTTGGGTAGAGATGGTGGAGGGTTTGTAGTTGAAGGAAAAAATATTTATACAGTGATCAAATCGATATACAGCCAGCGGTGGACAAATTTGATTTCTAACCCTAGTGTTTGAAGCTGTTAGCAAATAGGACCGTTTCCTCTCAATATTGGATCGAGTGTTTAGCAACTCTAAGGATTGATTGCTCGGCCCTAGAGGAGGTAATAGCCGAAATTGTAGCCCTAACGATGGTCGGAGGGAGGTGATCATGCCATTTACAGGTTTTGAGTTTGGGTTGGCATAGTGGTTTCTAGGTTTTAGCAGTAGTGATGTTTACTCGAGTATGTCCCGGGTAGTTCAAGTTTTTACTCGAAGAAATCTAGGTTATGACTCGAAGTAAAGTGGTTTTGTCTCGGGTAGTTTTAGTTGCAGTGGTGTTCTCTGTAACCTGAACTGTTACAGGTTTTAATTTTTTTTAAAACTAAATTTAAAAATAAGCAAAGCAGGTTTAAACTTATATTTGAAGTAAGTTTAAAATTATGGATTCAAATAGATTTGAAATTACAGATTTCAAATAGAAAATTTGCAGAAATAAAATATTTAGAAAATTTAAACCTGATAGTTTGCAGGTTTTAAATTTTAAACTAAATCTAACATAAAAAGGAAACAAAGCCAGATTTAAAGAAAGGTTCAAACCCAGTTTAAATTATGAATTCAAAATAAATTTGAATTCTTGTTTTCAAAATAAATAAATTTTATAAAATGGAAAGTTTAACAACTGAACTTGTTACAGTATTTTTAATGAGGTAGTTAAAATCTGGAATTAAGATTTTAAAACAAGAATTTAAATTTAAGTTAAAAATCTGGATTTGAAATCCTGAATTCAAATTTGAATTTGAATTTGAAGTTTTCAAAAAAGAAATAAAGTTTATAAATTCTAATGTTATAATTTAGTTTGAATATTTTAGTATGTATAACATATGTTTTTATAAATCTGAAATGAAATTTAAAACAGGATTTTAAATTTAAATTTTTGAACCTGAATCTGAAAACATAATTTGAATTCTGGATTGAAATAAGATTTTAATTTGAATGTTTTAAAATCACTTGAATAATTAAAGTATAATTTAAATTGATTATGGGTTAAACTATTTATAAAATCCCTTAAGTACTTCTTTAATATGAAATAAAAAGTGTTTAATAATTGAATCTTGTTTAAATTTGATTTCATTTTAATTTAAAATGAAATTTAGAAAAATTTAAGAGCAATTTGTTTTTTTAAATCTCTTTGATAATGATAATTGAATCATTAATGAAATTAATGATTATCATTAATGAAATTAATGATTATCATTAAGTTGATTTGAAGTTAAGGATGTATTAATTAATCTAGGTAATTAAGTTTTGTAATTAATTAATTTAATTAATTAATAATTAGGTTAATTAAATAAATAATTAAGGGTTTATTTAATTAATTAAAAGTTTTAAGTAAGTTAATTAAATTTGATTAAAGTGTGATTTAGAAATTAATTTAAATAAGATTTGATTAATTTAAATTAATGAATTGAATTACATTAATCAAGTAATTAAAAATTAATTAAGTTTTTAATTATCACTTGATTAATTTAATAATTATAGATTACTTAATGAGTTTTATAAATAAATTAAGAATTAATATTGATTAATTCAATTAATTTCTTTGGAAAAGTAATTAAAGATTTGTTATGGGTTAATGAAGTTCATTAACATAGTATTATTTTATAATTAATTAATGTGATTAATTTTAATAATTAATTGTATTAATTAATTTAAAGATAATCATTTGAGAATAATTTAAGAATAATTACTTAATGGAAGTAATTAAGGAAATTAATTACTGAATTGTAATTAATTGAGTTGTTGATTAATTAAGTTAATTAATTAAGTTTAATTAATTTAATTTAATCATTGGTTGATTTGAGAAGTAATTACAAATGTAATTGAAAATGGAAAATTACTTAGTGAAGTAATTAAGGAAATAATTACTGGATGTAATTTAATGGAGGAGTTCTGGAAATTAATTACTTTGTGTAATTAATATGTATTTTGAATAATTTCTTAAGTAAGTAATTAATAATTAATTACTTAGTGTAATTAATTTAGGTTTTGATAATTAATTTAATGGAGTTATTTTAAATAAAATAATTTAGGATCATTAATTTAAATAATTAATAATGTGATTAAGGATTGATTAATTGAGAATAATTAATCAATGAAGGTATTAGTTAATGTAATTAATTAAGGATTAATTAATGAAGTAATTACAGGTTTGGTTTGGATTAATTAATTTGTGAAATTAATTGAATGCTAATTACTTGAATGTAATTAAAGGGTAATTAATCAAGAGGATTAATTAGGGTAACTTGTTAAAAGCAATTAATTAATTGATTTATAATTAATTGATGAGTAAGCAAGATTTATATGGATAAGTAATTAATTTAATTTATTCTAAATTAATTAAGGAAGATGTAATTAATTTAATTCATTTTAAATTAATTATAGGATGGTGATTTAATAAGTCATTGCTTATGAATGATGATTGATATTTATTACCCTGAATGGTTGAGATCTCAGTTATGAGATAAATGTTGTTGTGTGATTTGGATGCTATGGTTGTATTGAGTTGATAATATGATTTATTTGTTTGAGTTGATAATATAGATTATCTGAGGTGATGTTAATATTGATTATCTATTATGATGTTGTGGATTATCTATCTGTGTGTATATAGATAATATTGAATTGAATTGTTTTAAACTTTAAAACAACTTGGACCTAAAAGACACGCTTTGGATTTCGGTGAGACCGGGATCGGGTTTCCATGTTTGGATATCCGAAAACCACATCGATTCCAAATAATGTTAGGTCGTGAATCCAAATGGAGCTTTGTGAAGACTCGAGGTGTAAGGGCTATACGTCAGTATAACTCTGTGGGTGATTCCGTAATGAGTCGATGGAATAGTGCTTATAGATTCGAGATGGTGATTCAGAGTGCAAGGGTTATTGTCGTTAACTCTAAGGGTGATTCCAAAATGAGTGTAACGAGATAATGCCTTCGGTTTCGTTTGAACCCGGAACGAACTTGTATGGATTGAATGCTTTCAGAACATCGTCAGGTGGACGATGAGCATTCTAAGTGTTATGTCCTATAAAGGTAATCGTAACCTCAAGCCTCATCAACCGGGAATGGCTAAAATAGGGGAGGTGCAGCAAGGCTTCGTGGGTAGCTCCCACAGGAGAGCAAGATTTACCCCTGTCTAGAAGTCCCTTTATATTCGGCTGTGTGGGGCAGTTGATTGCAACAACTGCCGGGGTTGTCTTGTTCGGGACTGTTCAGTAAGGAATGGTTCCGGCTTTGTGTTGCAGAGGAGTTAGGCTGGCTCCTCGGTACGGTGATCTAGGCCACGTACTATGACGGGAGGTACCCCAGTAGCCCTGCCATTGTATGGAATCCACAATCCAATAAGTGCCAACGGTTTTGATTGTATTACCCACTTTTGTGGCTAGTAGTTGGAATTTAATGAATGTAACAATTTCGACTATTTCATATTTATTTGAAAACCCTAGATACTATTATAATATCATCGGATTTCCTATCAAATGTTTTGGTTAGCGTAAGGTAAAAACTTTTCCATGTTTATGTGTGAGAAGTCTTACTGATACCTTTCTTTCAAAAGGATTTTTAAAGTTAAGCAACCTTAACCTGTTACTCACACCAGATCCATGTCTGACCCGGAGTTTATCTTTGTTTTCTTAAACTCTTGGGTACTCAAATTTTTACGAGTAGCCAAGGGATTCAGGTTAGCTTCGACGAATAATGGAGGAGCAATGGAGCAGGAGGCTTCCGCGTTAGATATAGTTTTCCGCTGTGTTTTCTCTGTGTTGTGTTTATATTGAGTTGTAAATACTAGATAGGTGTTTATAACTGTCTAGTATATGTGATGTGTACGCTGTGTATCTCTGATTGGTATTGTATATTATGTAAATACTTATGTTATTAATATAATTTATTCGTTCCGCTGTTGAGATTCTAGTGTTGTTTCCTTCTTTCTCTTCTTTCTTTTCTTCTTCTATCCCTTTCTTTCTTAATTGATGATGCGATTTTCCGGGAGTGGAAAGTCGGGTCGTCACAAAAATGGGTAATCCTGAATTGATTTATTTGTTTTGTATATCATCGTAACATTTTGAAATACTATGCTTTAACCATTGTGGGTGTAGGAGCACAGTATATGGTTAAATAAATGTTTTAGGATAATAGTGAGGAGAAAACCCATTCCTCTAAGCGGTGTGGTCTTACTAGATATTTAAATGGTTTGAAATGGTAAATTATTATTTATACCAAGCTTTATGTCTGACTCGACGTTTTTGTTTTTCCTTTAAACTGTCGGGTAATCAATTAATTTTGAGTAGGTTGAGAGTTAATCTTTTCGGGTGTTCTTTTAGACGAATAAGCTTCCAAAGACATGAAGTGGGCAAGTTTTTTATTAGAGTTCTTTTATTTCCGCTGTATGTTTTGTTTGTAGAGGCAAATTGTTATCATGCCTATCTATGTACTCTGATCATTCAAGGGGCATCTTCATATGTCGCTCTTAGCGTATTTTGTAATAATTATATGTTATCTTAACGTGGTCTATAAATTGGGATTATGTAATCTATTTGGAATTTTTTGAAATGGAATGTGGAATTTGTTCGTTGCTTAATTTTTTTTCATATTCTTGTATTTCTGTGTACCATTGTATCTAATATCGCCGTATTTGGTCGCCGAGGATTAATAACTACAGATGACTGCAAGTAAGGGGATGTTACTGTCTTATCTCTATTTTATTACCAATATATAGTTAGATTTCCGCATAGGTTCCACATTAATATTCTTAAATTTTGTCAAGAATAGACCATTTGATGCTACTCAAGCCTTACTCCCCCGTTCTCATTTGATTATCGTGAACAGACAATCGAATGCTACGTAAGCCTTACTCCACCCTACTCGTTTAACTGTCATACATAGATAGTTAGATGCTACATAAGCCTTCGATCAATGATGCTAATTTTCAGTGTCATGGTTTCGACACTTGGCAGCCACGCAGGCCCTAACGATACCAACTATAATGTCATAGGTTTGACATTCAATATCCACAAGTGCCTTTGATGCCAATTATAATGTCATGGTTTTGACATTTGGTAGCCCCATTTCCACCAAGGCCTTCCTTCAATTATAATGTCGTGTTTAGACATATGATTTCCACAAAGGCCTTTCATCAATCATCATCAAATAAGAAATCGGGTTTATCCTTCTTATCTCCACTGAGGCCTTCCATTTGTCTTTATATTCTTACAAATGATTTCATTTATTAATTGTATACACTACACATTCCTTAAATATACGAACAACTTATGACATGCATAGTGTATCACTGTACATGCCACAAGGTCGTGCATGTCGATATACACTTGCTTGTTAAAATTGCTGGGAAAAGTGAGCACAAGGTCAAACCCAAGCCAAGGCTGGATTCAACTGAGGTGCAATGCAAAAACAAACAACACAGCAATGGTCAGTACAAAGCAATAATGTAGGATAGTAAGGCACCAACATAAAAACAACCTCAACCAAATGTACAAAAGTCCAACCAACATGATAGCAGCTCAACCAAATGTACACATCAAGATCCAATCAACATACAAAACAACATGCAACCAGACTATAATAACTCAGGCATGAAACTAGAGTACAATAACTCAAGCAAGAACAGACCAGTGTGGATGTGTAGGAACCAAGCAACAAAGCTTCAGACATGCTCACAAGTCAAAATGGGTTAACATGAATGCAAAGCTTCAGACATGATCACAAGTCCAAATGTATTAACACGAATGCAAAGCAACAACATGCATCCAAACAAGTAAACCCGCTCATATGTACATGGATATGCAAGCATTCAGGCATGAATACACATGAAAACAAGACAGCTAGAATTGAGGGCAGATATCAACATGTAGTGCAAATATACAAAGTGGTGCACCAGATCTAAACATGCAACAGAAGAGATATCCAAGCATCAGAGCATGCCATAGCAATCGCACACATATATACATACTTATGTGTATGTATGTATGTATATACATGGAGACATCAGATCAAACTCAAGCAAGGCAACGTAGGTTGACCCACGAACATACATTGAATACTCAGCAAGGCAGTAGTTTTCAAAGAGATGCAGTAAGCAAAAGCAACATGAGCATATAAATGAAGAAAATCAAGGCATGTGGTTAAATATCAGTAGCAGATTGAATAAAGTCAAGGGAATTCAATCAGAGGTCATAAGAAGCATTTTTCAGAAATTGAGCAACACATCAATACATTACATGATCAAAGCATGGTAACAGAGCATTTAAAGGATAAACAAGTCAAAAACATACCAGAATCCTAAAACAAAGCAGAGAACGAATTCAGGAAGGAGTAGAAAAAGTTGCAAAGGATATCATGATGAACAAGTCAGAGTTCAAGAAGTCAAAACAAACTCAAAATTAGTATATATATCTCAAATTCAAATTCCAAGCTGTAATAAGAGGATGATCAAGTCAAAGATGAAAAAGTTATACTTAAGAGATCGTTCTATCGAAAATCAATGCAAGTACTAAAATCACGACGAATTTAAATCAAAATATAGGAAATGAAATTGTAGGGTTTCGATCCCTATGAATATCCAATTCCTCATTGGCAATTAAGCAGTTTGAGTTCAAGCAAATGAGCAGAATAAACAAAGTAAAAATACATACCAGTATTATACAAAAGTCGAAATCAAATCCTTTGGAGCAATCGAAGAACACTGATTGAAGAAGCATAAAATTCAAATTCATCAGGATCGATCAGCTCAACCAATAGAGAGGATTCAAAAGCACCAATATTATTGAAGCCCAGATCAGAGACTCAATCAAAGATAGATGATTTAATTTGAGGAATCGTAGGTTTGAAAATGAACAAAATCCTAATCCCAGATCCTAAAGAAATAAGATGGCATGGATGAGCAAAAAGCAAAAGAAAAGGGAAAAACTCATTTATCCTTTTTTTTATTAATTGGGCCATATATGTTTTAGACCATATTAGATAATAGGGTTTTATTATTTATTTAGTACTTTTTCAGTTTTTTGGTTTTTATTTAAATCAAACTCTAGATTAACTGGTTTATGAACTACGGTTTTGTAGTTGGAGAATTCGCAACCCGGTGGCTGAGTTGTGGTAGGGTTTTGAGCTTAGAGTTAGGCTAATCAAGTTAGTGGGTATCGCTAGTTTACGTGTCTTTGTAAGCATCTAATTACTTAATTTCTAGTAGGAACCTTAAGGGTACACAGGCAAAATTTTTTCGAAGCTGGGTAAAACTGTGTGTGGTCATCATTACTGCATTATTTTCTGTTTTTATTTTTATTTCTGCATTAATATTAAGTAGACCCTATTCACCGCCCCTCTGGGGTGAAAATGATCCTTCATGGCGTAGGCATAATTCATGATGACCAGAGCACGGGTAAAGATTGCTGTATCGTTGAGTTAAGAGAGGTGAAGTGACGAGAGAAAAGGAAGGATGTAGAAAAGACTCTCTTCGTCAAATCATCAAACATAAAGTAGCTAGCACCCTAGCCCTGGCTCGGGTGCTGCAAAAATTTTCAGAAACCTAAGTACCCTCGGAAAGAGTTAAAGCAAGCGAGGTTAGCATTGGTAGAGCTAGCAATTGACAATTTGATTGATGATCCCATGAGTGATCTCATAAGGGGTCTCGGGTTAGCCTAAAATGAAGAATGAGTTTGAAGGGGAACCCTAGGCCAATACAGATGTGTTTTCTTGCATGCATTTCAATATATGTAGAATTTCGCTGGAGCTAGCATATTATGCATTTAATATAGTCTTAAAGTACCCTTGTGTGTAGCAAAAGAGGTGCAGTATGGAACTAGAGTGATCCTTTGCTATAATACGCTGCAAAGTTAATGGAAATTTTAATAGAATAAATTAATTTAAACATAACAAGGGTAAAAGTGGAAATTTTTACAGACGTCAAAATTTGACTAAGAATTAAACCATTGCTTTTGTGATGATTTTCTAGACAATTTATATATAGAGTTTTTGAAATGGAGTTTGTATGAAAAAATAGGTTTGAAGTCAAAAAAAATTAAAATATATAAAAAGGAAAAAAAAATTATACTAGGAAAGTTCAATTAGTCGACACCATGGTTAGAACCAGTTGATCTCTAGCAGTCGACAGCCCCAGACTAACTAGTCGGCCAATCGACCTATTTTGGCCTGGGTTTACTTGGGCCAAACAACCCAGAATTTATATAATTAAATCTAAAGGTTCAGGTCGATCAAAGCATCTATAAATACAACATAAGTCCTTCAGTAATCGATCAAAAGATCCTATACCTAATTAATGCGCTCTCAAATCTCTCTCCTCCAGAAATTTCTAAAACAAAAACTAAAACATAAATTAGACGAAGATGAGATAAAAAGGCTAAATCAAATCCAAGAAGGGGAAAATCAATTGAAGTAAAAGGGGAAAACTCTTAAAAGGTGAGTATGTTTATTATTATCTATGTTGATTGACATGTAATCTAGTATATATAAACACCTATTTAATCTAAAGATTTATTCAATTTAACCTAGAATTTTGTTAAATTAGTAATTGCAACTAATTAGAAATTTAATGGAAGTTTAAACTATTTGATTATGACCCTTTTTGATTAAAGTAAAATTTGAGACGTAAGTTGATTTGGATTGATTTTAATATGAACATGCCTTATTTGTTCACTTTGAATTGAATATAGAATTTCATGTGTAAATATCTATACCATGTTGATGTTGATTTTACCCTAAATTAATTCGAGATACAAATATACCGTAACAATTATGAAGTTGATAATATTGTAATCATGTGAATTTAATATACTGCTAAAACTGTAGTTTTAAATAAATAGGTGAAATAGTCGAGAATAGGGTTCACTGTTGAAAATATATGGTTAAAACTTTAATTAAGTATTAAATAAACAAAGCAAAAGAATCATAAATTTATAGTAGTAAAAACCGACCGGTCGACAGGCTCGCTATAGTCGGTCGACAACAAGCCGTCGACCACTATAATAGCCTGTAGTCGACGGGTAGATGATTTTTCTATGTAAGTTGAACCTCAGCCTATGGCCCAAGTTTATAGATTTACATATATTATTATTTATATAATAGTATATTGGTAGGGAAAGTAGTTTCCTAATTCTTGTTAGAGATGTACGGGACTAGTTAGATGTTTTCACAGGCAATTAGGCCTAGACATTATCCATTCAGTGAATTCGATATTCGGAAAAGGCGGTTCGATTGAAAGTGGCACCCACAGAAGGTTCCATGATGGATGCGCAACACTGTTGGTGGATGTCCAGAGATGTTCATGGCCTGGCACAAACAGGAGGTTCCTCGATGAATACGAAAATTAGGACCTGACTCTGTTGGTGGATGCCCAACGCGGTGCAATAAGTATCATTACCACTGAGCTTGGACAAATATGTAACAGAACTAAGTCATTTTTGGCACTGATCGCGTTGTTGGCTCCTCTTAATGTGTAATACAATATGTTGTAGTGATAGTTTGGATAATGTTGTCTCAAGGTAATGTTCTATGCGAACTTATGTTATTAGCAGTGCTAGAGGTTGTTTGTCTTACCCGTTGTTTTATAGGTCGATTTAGTTGTATAGCCCTAAGTATAAACCTTCATTAGATGTTTGGGTATAGGTGTATTTGGATCTATATTCATTTTATTAGTAAGACCAACTCTAAAAGGCACCTCACAAAAAAAATTAGGACCCCTGGGTCATATAGGTTATAAATGAAGTCAATTGCATATGATCACCTTATATTAAAGATGAAACTCATTCACCATACTTTCGTTGACCCACTCCTTCCCTTTTTCCCACCATAGGAGGACAGGCCAGTGGGTGATTTCCCCAAATCTAGTATGTGGAAAGTCGAGCTTAGCGTTGGCATTACTTATTACTCTTTATCACTCTCCATGTAACCGTCTATCATATTTTAGCATTTATTAGACTTTATGATGTTATTTTGTAAACTCTAAATTTTCGACTATGTATATTTTGAGATAGTGTTTTTTTGTGATATTTTCCAACATGATTATTTTCTATATATATAGTTTACTGTCTTCTTGTGTGAGTTATGAAAGTGTAGAATTTTCCATATAATTACATCATGTATTGTCTTTAAAACCAATAGCTTGTATTTCTTGGCATGATGCAAGGCCAAATGTCACCCAAGGTTATAGCATTGGTGTATCTAGATGAGCGCGTTGTCACATTTGCATTAAGCGAAGAAGTGGATACCAAAGGCAAATGACATCGTCCTTAATGAATTATACCTAGGGTGGGTATCGAATCCTTTGTTGGTCAAGAAGGCAAATGGAAAATATTGAACTTGCATTAACTATTCCGACATTAATAAGACATGCTTGGAGGACCGTCTCCCTTTGCCTAGGATCGACCAACTTGTAGATGGGACTACCGTACATGATCTATTATCGTTTATGGATGTGTACCCTAGCTACAACTAGATAGCAATGCTTGTCCCAAATTAGGAGCATATTAGTTTCATCATAGATTTAAGGATGTATTATTACCAAGTCATGTTGTTTGGTCTGAAGAATGCTGGAGCTACTTGACCACGCTTGGTGAACAAAATGTTTAAAGATCAGACGAATGGAGTACGAAGGTCTATGTGGATGATATGTTAGCAAAGTCACATCGACCGGCCGTTCACATAGGAAATCACTACAAGATGTTCGACGTACTTCAAAAGTATGGAATGAATCTTTGCAACGACCCTAATTTGGATTAACTTTATTTAGGACATTTAATTAGATAAATTAAATTAAATAATGTAAATGCTTAAGGGAATTGAGATTTTTCTAATTAAAGCGTAGTTGTGCCTAATTAAACAATGAACAAAAGAGAATCAAAATAAAACAAATAAGGGTAATAAGATAAGGTAAAAATAGGAATATGTTATATTCTTATACCCTAAACCCTCATGCCACTTTCATTTTCCATGTTCACAGAAAAAAAATTAAACATTAGTAAGGCCGACCACTATTAGAAGAAGATAAAGTGGAAGATAAGATGGAATCAAAATGAAGAAGCTTAATCAAATTCATTCAAGAACAAATCTCAAACTCCTTAACATCAAGCTAAGGTGAAAGTAGGTTGCATCTCATATTTATTAATTTCGGTTTCTAGATAAGATCCGAACTTATTTTGTAAAGTATTATGCCATGTTTTGATTGTTAAATAGATATACATATGCTTATTGATGAATTTTGTTTGTTCATATAGATTTTATGATAAGTTTTGGTTTGAAAAACCTATCAAATGACATTCAAATGCCTTACGATTTTGATATGAGGTCAGAATTAATATTTTAGAGATGGCGTTCAAGTTTCATAATTTTCTGAATTAATGTGGATTTATTACGAATTTTCAAGTGAATAAAATGGTTAAATTAGATTTAAATTAATTATGGCTATTATATGTTAGCTTTCGGTCAAAAATTTAAATATGTTAAAAAAAGTATTAAAAGTGGTTTATGGGAATTTATGGAGAATTTCCTATGTGTTTTATTAAAGATATAAAACTATTTTAAGGCATGGGACATAAATGTTTTATATGTTTATAACACGAAAAGGTACTCTTTGTAAATGTTCTTATTTGTTAATTGCTAAAATTCGGCAGCACTTTTTGAAAAGATTTTGAAAAAGTATTGGCAACCACTTATATGTTTACAAACAAGGCAAGTTAGTTGGAAAGAAATTGCTTTAGAAAATTTGAAATCGGTTTTATAAGGTTTTACTGCTTCACCACTTATAGTGGCCACCTGTCGACCTCATACTACCGCCTCCATCTAAATCGAAACCAATACACATGGTATCATCCTTGGTACGTAGTGGATTAGATTAGGCGAAAGGTATATAGTCGAAATTGGCTTTTGAAGGGGTTGAAGTAGCTTTGGTAAACTTAGAACCCTTTTGGTTATAAACGAGGCTTTCGAAGGAACCATTTTTCGACTTGGTCAAATGTTTTAAAGAAAAGAGCTTTCGAAAGAGGTTTCCGCCTTTGTTTTAAAGAACAAGCCATCGAAGGGGTCGAAACCTCTATTGCCACTTTCTACCTTCCAAAGCAATGCCTTCGAAAGGGTCCTTTTGTTCTAAGCCTTGAAGCCGCTTCACCATGCTTTTGAAGGGGTTGGTTTCGACACCAGCCACTTTCCTTTCTAGGAATGAAAGAGTTGTTTTGTCCCAGTCCTTTTAAGACCCTTTGATATTTTGAAAGTTACGCCAAATGGTTTCAAAAGGAATGGTTTTAAATGGTTTTGATACTATGTTCAACAAGCTTTTACTTGAACCCAATGCTTTCTAAAGGTTTGTTCTAAGTAAAGGACTTTATTACTTTCGAGAGGTATATAATGAAGGTTTCGAAGGGGTGGTTCCCCAATGTTTTCAAAAGCTTTGCCTTTAGTGTTTGAATAAAAGGTTTCCAACGTTTTCGATGGGCTGATCTGAAGTGTTTTAAAAGAGGATGTCCAAGGTTTTATAAAGCTTTTGAAAGGGACACTTGCAATGTTTTTGAAAGGTCTATTTTAAAATGTTTTGAAAGGTATATTTTGGCCTTTAGGCCTGGTGTTTCAAGGATAAGTAGCTAACTTGTTTTGAAAGGGTTACTTTCAATGGTTTCGAAAGAGATTGTTTAAAGCTTTTAAACATGGGTTTCGAAGGTTTTCATCAACAATGTTTTGTGTAAAGCATATACCATGGCAAAGAGATTTGAGTAAAGCAAAAGTATGTTTTCCTTGTTAATTATGATTGAAGGGTTAAATCAATTAGAAAGAAATGTTTTCAAGGAAAATTTGAAGGGTGGTTAACCCTAAGTAAATGACTCGGATATTTGAATACCAAATGGGAGTGGTAAAGGGTCGCGCCCTATACATTAGCTATAGCCCCTAACTAATTTAGTCCAAAATTCCAGTGTGTAGGGCTTAGTCACAAGTAAGACTTAAATGATATTACAAACAGAAAGGAATATACAGAGAAGGATGATAGGTTATTGGTGAGCCCGCAAAACCATTAGGATTGGTTGACCCTGGGGGAAGTGAGATAAGGGCAGACCGTCAAGAAGTGTGTCCAACAGATGCTAAATTATTTATTTTGTCAGGTAGGCCCGAGTCAGCTAATGGTTCGTAATTAGCCAAACAACACTATATTGTTCAGACAGGTAGTCCATTTCTTATCTGATTTATGAGCATATAGGATATTGCTATAATTATTTTAATCAGTCTGATTGTAGGATTCTGAATTTCAAAAAGATATGTTTTAAAAGGATATTAGTGAGGGGAACCCATTCCGCTAAGCCGCATGGTCTCACTTAGTCTCAGTAAATCGATATGTAATAGTATTATGCACACTAGGCTTTATGTCAGACTTGAAATTTATGATTTCCCTCCTAAACTTTCGGGTGCTCAAAATTAATTTGAGTATACTAAGAGTCAAGATTTTATAGGCTTAGTAGATGGACGAATAAAGCTTCCAAAGGCCTGCAGGAGGCAAAAGTTAGATATTTAGGAGTTGTTATATTTATTTCCATTGTGATGTATTAGGAATGTTTTGTCTATTGAGTACTTTGATCATCCAATGGGGCATCTTCATGTGTCGCTCCTGACGTAATTTGTAATAATTATATTTGATCAAACCGTGGGAAAGGTTTGGGATTGTGTAATGGAATATGAAACATGATTTTGAAATGTAATCAGTAAAGTAGTTTTTGGAATCTGTGATTTTGTTTCTTTTGATAATATGGATACCATTAACATTACCATATTTTGTAATTGGAAGTTAATACTATGGATGACTGCAGCATCCATGGCGCTTGGCTTCGGGCCTTAAGATAGAGGATGTTACAACTATGATAGATGACTTTGTACTGGAACCGAATATGACTATAGTTGGAAAACCAGTTCGTATAGCTGCGAGAGATGAAAAGAGGCTAAGGAACAAGACAATCAGACTAGTTAAAGTCCAGTGGAGTGACAAGGAGAGAGATTATACTTAGGAATCTGAGAGCAAGATTAGAGATGCTTATCCTAACTAGTTGCATGGTATGTTTTACCTGTATGGTTGATTTTGATGAGTACCTTATCGTAATTTCGAGGTCGAAATTCTGTAAGGTAGGGAGTCTGTAACAACCCTAAATTTGATTAACATAATTTAGGACATTTAATTTATTAAATTAAATGAAATGGTGCAAATGGTTAAGGGATTGAGATATGTATATTTAGAGGGTAGCCGTACCCGATTAATAATGAACTAAAGGGAAATAAAATGAAATAGAAAGGATAATAACATAAGGGCAAAATAGGAATTGGTTATATTCTTATACCGTAAAACCTCATGCACTTTAATTTTACACATACATAAGCAAAACTAAATTTAAGAAGTGGTTGGCCACCATTAGAAGATCTAAGAGGAAGACAAGCAAGAATTAAGAAGTTGGAAGCTTAATTAAATTTATTCAAGAGAAAATCTCAACTCCTTATCAACAAGCTAAGGTGAATGATAGATTACATCTTATTCTTTAACGATTTCGATTTCTGGATCAGATCCAAAAAAATTTGCAAAGTATATTGACATATTTTGAATGTTAAATAGATATTATGCTAGTTGATGAATTATGCCTATTCATATTGATTTTTGTGACAATTTTTGATTTGAAAAGCCTATCAAATGACATCCAAATTCTTTATGATTTTGACATATGGTTAGAAATAATATTTTAGAGATGATTTTCAAGTTTCATGATTTTCTGAATTAATGTTGATTTATTATGAACTTTCTAGTGAAGGAAATTGTTAAATTAGGTAAAATTAATTATGGCTATTTTGTGTTGGCTTTGGGTTAGAAATTTATATGTGTTGAAAAAGATATTAAAAGTGATTTATGGAAATTTTTGGAGAATTTTCCTAAATGTTTTAATAAGTATATAAAAATAATTATGGTATGGGACTTAAATGTCTAATATGTTTATAAAAGAAGAAGGGGCAATTTTTAAATGTTTTAAATTGATAATCTCTGAAATATGGCGGCACGTTTAGAAAAGATTTATGGAAAATAAATTGAAACCAACGACATGATGAAAACTAAGCAAGTTAGTTGGTGAGATATTGCTTCATAAAGAAAGAAAACAGTTTTGTCAAGGTTTGTTATTTCACCACTATCGGCAACTACCTTTCGACTTCATACTTCCGCCTCTATTCTAGTCGAAACAATACCAATCGTATTAAAGACTTGGTATGTAACGGAATGGAGATAGGCAAAAGGTATAGAGTCAAACCAGGGCTTTCGAAGGGGTTGAGACCTTGTTTTTCTTTTAAAGGGAATGCTATTTTCTTTTCTTTCGAAAAGATGCTTTCGAATGAGATAGCTTTCGACTTGGACAATTATTTTAAGAAAAACTTTCGAAAGGGGTTGCTGCATTTTTTTTAAGAAAATGCTTTCGAAGGGGTCAAAACCCTTACTGCTGCATTCTACCTTTCGAAACAGTGCATTCGAAAGGGGTCTTTCGCCTTAAAACCTGACCCGCTTCTCTAATGCTTTTGAAGGGGTTGGTTTTGACACCATCCACTTCTTTTACTTAGGAAATTGCTTTCGAAAAAGTTGATTTCGACTTAGTTGTTTTAAGACCTTTGTTCTACTGAAAGATAAACCCAATAGGTTTTGAAAGGGATGGTTTTAAATGGTTTTGAAACTATGTTCCATATATTTTTACTTGAACCCAATTATTTCGAATGGTTTTTTTAAGTAGAAGATTTTCATGCTTTCTAAAGGTGACTAATGAAGGTTTCGAATGGGAGGTTTCCTAATGTTTTCAAAAGGCATATGATAAAGGTTTCGAAGTGGTGGCACCCCAATGTTTTCGAAAGATCTAACTTTAGTGTTTGAAAGGAAGGTTTCTAATGTTTTCAAAAGGTAGATTTGAAGTGTTTTAAAAGAGGATGTCTAAGGTTTTATAAAGCTAACGAAAGGGACACTTGCAATGTTTTCGATAGGTTCCATTGTGCTCGGAATAGGGGTAAAACATTATGATTACCAAGCAGCACGAGTCATTTGGAGTTCGAAACTTTCGTAGGCAATTGGTAAGATATTTTCTAATATAATAATATTTATTGCTTTCCCATCTCACCTACAATTATTTTGACCCATACCAACCCTCTCTCTTCCTCTCATTTTCAACTTCTCAAATAGATCGAATGAAGACGAAAAAGAATCGAACAAAGGTAGTGAGGTGACCTGGGAGAAGGACATCGAGAATGAAAAGATCGAAGTGGAGGTGCAATCGTTCGTGACGGTGGAGAGTGATGCGATCCAGGGTTTCTCGAGGACTTGTGGTGGAGTTTGCATCGGGGTGAGGCACGACGGCCTAGAGGCGCTGTAGTGGAACTAACGAAGGGATGAGATGGGGGAAGGTTAGGGGTTAGATGGAAGTCCGATCGAACATTAGCGAGCGCGGACATAGGATATTCTTATGGAAGTGGGTTCGCATGTGTTATTTGAACATGAATAAAAGTGAGGGAGCAGGAGATAGTTAGGTTTGTCAATTATTTATTAATTTAAATTAAGTGTTTATTATAAATTGTTATATAAATAAAATCATAACTCTTGCATACGAGGTCCGTTTCGGATGGAGCTGGTGGTGTTGGAATCGTACCGATGTAGGCTACGGTATGGAGTTAGTTTGAAATTTATTTGAAGCTAAAAATATTTTCAGTTTCAAATAAAAAATATGTGTTTCAGAACTCTCACTATGTACTAAATTATTTTTATGTTTGTTAAATTGAAATTATAAAGTGATTTGAATTAATTATTATTGTTTGGTAAATTTAACTGACATGGAAATTGATGTAGAAATTTGTATGTTAGAAATTTTGAATTAGAAGTTGAACGGAAATTAGAATTAAACTGCTAGTAAAATTTGATTATTGATTATTGGTTAATTAATGTGATTTATTGACTATTTGGATGATTATTTGTGATGAATGCTAATTGGTTGAGATTTTGGATGATTTGGATGTTTGTTTATTTTTATATAACATGTTATCACCCTGTAAATTACTTGATAGTATATAAAACTGTTATTGGAATTATTCCGAATAAATTAAGAAATAGGTTGAAATGATATATACCTATGACATTTATTTTGGATTGGAATAATATAGATCCATCCCTAAAATTAAATTGAAACAATAGATTCACTTTGCCACAGGATAGAGAATTACATACGGACATCGGATTGGTTAAACTAAATGATTTAAAAAAAATTGATTTGAAATTATTTAAATGATTTGATTTAAAGAAGTAAAAAATCAAATTTATGGAAGTGGAATTATTTTTGAAATAGAGCTTGAAATATTGAAATTTAAATTTGGTAACAGGGATGGTTAAATAATTGAAGCTTAGATTTTGAAATAACAATTAAAATATGATTTTATTTTTCGAATTGATTTGTCTTAAAAGATTTGGTCGGACTTCGAATATTGATAAGTAAAAGTAAATATTCCAAAAGTTGAGCTCGAGATTGAATTATTTTAAAGATTTGGAAATTTAATTTAATATCGAAGTTAAATTTGATTTAAATGAATTAAATCGATACTTTGAAATCGAATTCGGACTTAATACAGATTGAAATGGTTTGAAATTGAGAATTGAATAAAATCTGGAATCAATTGGAATTGAAAGCGAAATTGAATTTGTTAGAATTTAAATTGGAATCGAGGTAAAATTCAACTTGAAATCGAAATTGAATCGATTAAATTGGAATGGAAATTGAAAGTGATTTGAAACGGAAAATTTGGAATTGAATCATTTTGACTTTGAAACTATTTTCAAATAAATTATTTTAATATAAACTATTTAAAATATATCTTTTTAAATATTCAAATAATTTTGATTTTCAAAACTATTTTATTAATACTGAAATCATTTTGTATCAAGCTATTTAGTTATTTAAACTATTTTTAAACAACTTAATTTTTTTTCCCAAACAATTTTCTAAAATTCAAATTGGTCAAAGGCTGGAATGTTAATATTTAAATCGTTGATTTAAATACGAGTTGGGTTAAAACGAAGTTATAACCTAAATTGTAATTCGAAACAATTTTGGTAGCGAAATCGAGATATTAAGGTGAAATGATTTTTAATTAAAATAGTATATTTTGAGTAAATACAATGATTTCAAATGAATTTGATTTTGAAGCGGATATGATAATTTGATGTCAAATACGAATTATTTTCGAAATAAAAGTACTACCAATGTGTAAAACGATGTTTGGTTATTAAAGAGACCGTGGCCTCTTATTGGCATTCTCTTCGTCAATATTGGAACAACTTTAACAACTGTGTACGCGGTGGAGACTCCGGAATGAAGTAGTTGGATTTAACGTCGTTGACTGGAATTAGAGAAAGTGAACGATGACAGATAGATCTCAACACTTGTGCCAATTTGAAATGACTAAAGCATAATGGCTTGATAGGGCCAAGTGGGCTAGCTACCTTTAGTGGACATCCGTTCTTCGATTTTTTTTGGACTTGGTCCATTCTATTACCTTTTTGTTGGTTTCGATTGGTGCATCTTGATTTTAGGAACACGGTCGGTGGTCGTGGCTACGATGCGTTACCACCAGCCCTGCGACCAGCACTGATAGTATCCAACCTTGGGCATTGCCTCACGTGCCTTGTCATACCTTTATCCCTGTATGAGACCCTTATGATTCTGGTCTAATGCCGTCGTATCACCGCGCATCCCTATCCCCCGACGTGCTACTAGGGCATTATATGCAAACTATACGACAATGTTTAAAAACACGTTAAGTAGGATTAATGTAAAGCCTTAACGCTAAGAAAAAAATTTATTTTACGAATTAGGCATTATATATGTAGCATATTTTTCTACTATATATAAATATTTTGATGAATCCTTAAGAGATGGAAATTCCCGTAACATCCCTTGAGTTATTGTACGCACCCACACACGAGATAGGAGATGTAAAATCCGGTAAACATTTCTGACGCTATTACACTCATGTTATGTGATATCGATTTGGTTCACATAAGGATATTTTAGTCTTAAATCGAGTATTTTTTCTTTTCATTATGCTTAGATCAGCCCTGAGTATTTCAGCGCATTGAAGATTATCTTTTGGAGGACGAAGACGAAGATTTGGTATATTATTACTATTATTATTCCCTGCATCATGTTGTTCTATTGCATTGTTTATATATCCCTTTTGTGTATATATATATATATGTATATATATAACTCTGATAATTGTTGTATAAATTAGAATCAAATGAATAATATAAACAGCTTCATGAACTTTTTATTTGATTATTATATATTGTCATTCCACTGCGAGATTCTGTGTTTGTTTTCTTCTTCTTTTCTTATTTTTCTTATTAACCCCAATGATTATCTATGTTCTGGATTGTTTAAGTTAGACACATGCAAATTATTTTCGATTTAAGCTTTCCAAAATGTGGGTCGTCAAAGTTGGTATCAAGCTTCGGTTTAGCGATAACCTTAGCTTTGCGAGGTTTGACTCAATAGAAATAGAGTAGCAATAATTTAGAATGAGTCTGTTTGAGTGTGTGTGTGTGTGTATGAGATAGTGTACTTGTTAGTGCTATAAAATGTTTTATACTGTGTTTACCTATCCGTTGAGTTGTTTTTAAATTCTGGTTGGTGTGTGGGACGCCATGCTATGGATAGAAGTTTCTAAAGACTTAAACGAGACAAGTCGACAGAATATTGTTTTAAAATATGGTAAATGTAAAATTTTACCTAAATTATATTATATATATAATGATTATTAATCAATTTGTTGTTAGGAGATGATAATATTTAGTTATCATCGATTATTGGTTAAATTAAAATAAAATGAATATTTTATGAATTTTATTTCCCGAAATATTTGATAATTAAATTGAATTAAAATAAATTCCATAGGAATTGTTTAAAATAACAAAGATGTAAATTAAAAAAATATTTTCATAATATGGTAATGAAATTTGCATAAGTATATTTGTAGTGTAGCTTATAAATATGAAGGATTTAAAAGTCGAGAAATTTTGAATTTAAAATCGGTTGCTTTCAAAATTGTTTTCAAAGCCATCAAAAATAATGATAATAATATTGTTTGAAAGTGTTCGGAGTATATTTTATAAGGATTTTTGAAAGAAATAAAAGCATTGAACTTGCTTTAGTCGTTTGGAAATAATTCTGGAAATGACTGCATCATCGCTAGTATTCATTTTCGAGTTTTTGAGCCAGAATAGCTACCAAAAGAAATTTATTTCCAATTGAAACAAGTTTTAATTGTGGAAATTATTCTAGTTATGATTTAATAAATATATGAAAATAGTTCATAACTTATAATTCAAAATGGTATAGATAAAAATAAGTTTATAACTTGTACATTTGAATAGGAAAGTAAAATTAAATTTTAAAACTGTTGAATATTTTGGTTAAGCAAACAAAAGAAGATTCGAATTTGAGATATAAAGAAAAAATATTAACCTAAGAAATTTTAATTAAATGGAGTTATTGAAATGAAGTCTAACTTAAGAAAGCTTAAACAAAAATGAATCGTATTTGAAATGAATTAGATAAAATAATAGAATGAAATTTTAAGTAACATAATTTTCATAACTTATAGATTTCAGAAATACAAAGTTAAAACAAATTTTAAATTTGTTGAATGCGAATGATAAGAAAAAGAATTTTGTTAAATAAAGTTAAATAAACAAAGTAATGGATTTAATGGAATAAAGTGTAACTTAACAAAAATTAAAAAATTGAATTGGATTTGAATTGAACTAGATGAATTAGTTAAGTAAATTAATTCCACTTAAGCTATAAAATGAATTAATAGAATGAATATGAACTAGAATTATAAAATGAAATGAAATTTGGGTGTAAAAGAAATTTAGTAAAAATAAATGAGTGTGATTAAAATTAATATGGGTAATTGAATTGAATTTAAATTGGATGTAAAAAAAATCGAATACAAATGGAATGAGTTTTAATAAATTGAATGGTAACTAATTGAATATGAAATAAGTTAATGAAATGAATTTTAAAACAAAAATTAACTTAAGAGAAATTGAATAGAAATTGATTGTGATAAAAAGAAAATTTATTAATATGAATTTGAGTGATAAAATTAAATTATACTTAAGTAAAGTTAATAATAAACTAGTGAAGTAAATCATTTATAAAACAGAATTTACTTAAGTTAATGATACGAATAAATGAAATAAACTAATGAAGTGAATCGTTTATAAAACAGAATTTAACTAAATTAATGATACTAATAGATGAAATAAACTAATGAAGTGAATCAAAGAATTAATATTGAACTTCAGCTATGAAGAGCAAAATAGTAAACAAGAATGGCATTTTATAAAATGTTTATAATAAACTTAAACGATTTGTAAATGATATTAGTATTAAAAAGAGAAATATACTAAGTGGCAATGAAATAAAATTTAACTTAAGTAAGATTTAAATGAAATGAATTTTATAAATAGATCATAAATGAATTTATATAAAATATGTTAAACAAAAAGTTAAACAATTGGAATTTAACAAATTGAATTGAGCAAATTAAATGTGAATGAAATAGATGTGAATAAATTTGAAGCAAACTGATTAAATAAAAATAAAAATTAGATGTTAATAAGAAATGAAGTGTATAAATCAAATATTGTCATTGGAAATGTAAATTTTGATGGTTTATAAATTAATTGGATAACTATTAAGTGCTTAATGGTTTCTTTTATTACAAACTATCGCTATTATTGGTTTTGATTGCATATGAATGTTTTTTCATGTAGTGGTGCTAATGTACATGATTTGGATTCAGAATTCATGCTATGTGGTTTTATTTAACTCATACATGTGCTATATCTTATTATAAATGACTAATATTCGAATTTGAGTTAAGATAGGTACATACGAATACCGTTTGAATGTATATGCGGATTTATTTTTCTTTTGCTTGCTTAATACGAGCGAACTCGCTCGTATTAATAATAATAAGGTACACATCTCGGATTACATACCGTGCTTTTATATTTTACCCTTTGGGATGCCACATCATTAAGATGAGATGTGTATTTGATATACATTGGGTTATATATAATATTGTAAAAAATTTCTGATCGAGCCGCGCAAAGGAGATGCTGTCGAAATTTTCCGTAAATCCGAGCGTAAGAAATTTTTTTAACTTATAAAATTTTATAACTTGTTTTATAAATAAGTTTTAATTTTCGTAAAACCAAAGTCGAAGTGGCATAGCGAGAGCGTAGTAAAGGTTTTGTTAGTAAAATTTTAATGTTTATAAGTTGATTGTTTTGAATAAAATATATCAAGTGTAAAATTCTATACTTAGTCCCTTTTCGAGGACGAAAAATTTTGAGTGAGGAAGAATGTAATGACCCATATTTTAACTATTTTTGAATTATTAAATTTAATGTGGTTATTGGATAAAAATGGGTAGAAATAAAAATTTAATGGTTTATTATTGTAGTTTATTGAGTATAATAAAATTTTGAAACAAACAATTCCAAAGATTTTGGCGATAACAAATATTGAAATGAAATTCTATGTATTTAATGTGTTTACAATTGATACCATAAATTGAATAATAACGTTGAATTACTATGAAATGGAAATAGTTGTTTTATAGATTGAATTTGTTTTTAAAGTAAATTTTATAAGTTGAATGACTTATATATAAATAATGTAATTTATTGAACAATTAAATTGTTAAATTTAATATTGGAACTATTTAAATAATTAAATCTTGGGTTAATGTCAATGAAAATGGTATCAAAATTGATTTAAATTTTATTTAAACAAGAATGAAGATTGTAAAAATTTAAATTGGATTTAAAAGTGAATAATAGAAATTGAAAATTTTATATCATAATTATTTTGTAAATATAGCCATTTTGGTCACTGTTTGGGATTTCGAAGAAACTTGTTTGATCGGATCCGTAATTTTGGATTATACAAAAATTTTAAATTTTGTAGCGATCAGACTTGTCGTTTGGCCGTGCGAACTTGAAACAGCTAGAATATAATTTCGAAATTCAATTAAAATTAATTGACTTTGAAAAGATATCTTCTGAATACAATCGAATTGGGCCTCGAAATTAGTTCCATTGTGTTCGAAATAGGGGCAAACCACTATCATCGCCAAGCGGTACAAGTCATTTGGAGTTCGGAATTTTCGTGGGCTGTTAGTTAGATAATTTCTAATATAATAATATTTATTTCTTTCCCATCTCGCCTACAATGATTTCAAACCATACCAGCCCTCTCTCTTCCTCTCATTTTCAATTTCTCAAATAGATCAAACAAAGAAAAAAAAGGGATCGAACGAAGATCGCGAGGCAACCTGGGAAGAAAGACATCGCGAATGAGAAGATACTTGAATTACTACTAATCTCATTTAAAAGTCCTAACGGTTATGCATGCTTAGTAGATATTCAAATTCCTGATATAAAAATACCACAAATAGACACAACTGTATGGTTTTATATGATGATATCATCCCTATCATTCTAAAAGTGGAATATGCGCCTAACAAAATATTTATGATTTTTTGTTTGACTTTTTATTGAAATTTAATATTTATATTCAATTGAGTTTTAATGTTGGATTGATATTGATTACTTTATCTCTATTTTCTCTAACACTATTATTCTTTTGCTGATAACAAAAGGGGGAGAGAAAAGTTAAGATTTTGTCAAATAGAATCAAGCAAAGGTCAAATAATTTTCCATTTGCATATAGGCTCATTTATGTATTTCTATTTGTATGCATATATGTAGGGGGAGCTTTGTGTAGAGAGGAAGCATTTAAATAGGGGGAGCAATTAGAATATATCAATGATCAAATACATTTAACATATTCAAAATCTTAAATATATGTTTGTTATCATCAAAAGGGGGAGATTGTTGAATATGCGCTTATATGATTTTTGTTTGATGATAATAAACATATATACATTCGTTTAAATGTATTTGATAATATACTATTTTATTTTTCACAGATTAAATAAATATTTGCTGAATAAAATAAATAACACGGAATTTGAATTCAAACGAATATTTTATTCGAACAAATATTTATTATAATTTTGAATAGTATACAAATTCAAAGCTCTCACTATTCACTATACAACTTTGATACAAATTCAATTACATCACTATTTTACATATCATCACCTCACTACATATCACTCACACTCGATTTATCTTCAACTGCATTCCAGTTTTGAATCCAGCATCTGAGCAATCTGCAAAAATATAAACTAACGCAGTAAAATTGAAAAAGAAATATTTTTGCAATTCAAAAATAGAAGATAATTTTTGAAAATATGATTTGCCTCAGTTATTTGGGTTGTTCGTCATAATTTAAATTTGAATTCATCATACACGAACAACTTGTGACATACACAGTGTATTACTGTATATGCCACAAGGCCGTGCACGCCGATATATACACTTGATAATGCTACAGGGACAGGTGAGCACAAGGTCAAACCCAAATATATGGACAGGTTCAACTCAGGTGCAATAAATTCAAAAATACGACACGAGCACAAGGTCAAATCCGAGTTTTGAAACTGGATTCAACACAAGTGAATCGAGTTCAAGTCAGACCAAATGCAATTTGCAACAAAACCAAGCAAGATACAGGTGGACAGTGAAGGCAGCAACACACCACCAAGTGAATGCACAGCAAAAATAAGACCAAACTGCATAAGTGACCACGAAGACAGATGTGCATAATGAAGCAATACAGTATGTAAAGTCTGCAAGAACTCAAAGTGTACAAACACCAATGAACCAACAAAATCTGGCCAAAAACAAGACAGACCAACATACTACAATAAATCATCAAAGATTGCAACAGATGGAGCTACAGGAAAGTACAGCAAGCTACAGCATCAAGTTGACCAAGATTCATATGCATTGAAATGAACTTCAATGCAATACACAGTATGAATGAATACAACAAGCCCAGATACAAGCTAGTTCCAGTGCCAACATATTCAACTCAATGTGCAACTGCAAGTGTCGACCAAGTGACAATGCAAGCAAGATCAACACAGCAGCCAACTAAAGAACAAAATTACTCACAACATCGACAAACCCAAATGTCCAGACCAACAACAACATGAATACTGCACCAACCAGAATGGATGCAGAGATACAAGTCATAGCAAATGCATGCAACAATGTGCACAGGCCAGAAACAATATAGTAATGACAGCAAACATGAAGTGAAGAGAACATCAGTCAACAATATCAAGTGACAAGTTGAAGCAATAGTGTCACAATATCAAAGCACAGAACAACCTTGTATCAATAACAATGCAACACAGTGACAAATGCAGACACAACTGAAATGAGACAGGTGCAAGTGAATCAGAATAAAGCAGTGCAACATCTACGACTGCAAGTACATGAATGCAAACTACAAGTACAGGTTCAAGGCCAGAATGACAAAGTGTATGCAACGGCAGGAAGTCAACTAGAGAATTCATGAATGTATACATGAATCAAGCTACATCATGAAAAAGAAATGCATCATGAACACTATAGGTCGAGAACCAGACCAGGCAAGTATCAAGATAAGTGTACAGCAACAATAATCATGGCACCAGCAAACTATGGCTATAATCATATCACAAGACCAGGCACCAAGTACAGATGAATTGAAGCATGTTCGAAACAACAAGTCAATCATGTCTGACTACAAGTCAAAGGAAAACAAGCCACCATTCTTTTAGAGCAAACCAGACCGAAGATAATGATATACAGGTTAAAGCAAAACAGTAAGGTTCAGGGACGAACAAGATCAAAATCGTGTGCTACTGAACAAAGTCAGATTAATCACCAATCGTTCAAGTATCAGTATCAAGTTCGTGCCAAAGTAAATGTTGAACAAGTCAGAGACGTAATTGTAAAACAAACAGTTCAGATTCAAAGTCGTGAGAGCCAAGCAACAATTTATACGAAATTGAATTAGTCAGATTTTATCTCAATCATCCAAGTATAATCGAATGGCCAAAGCAAATCAGTAGACAAATTCAAACACGAAAATACGAACGCAAAAATAGGATTTCGAATCCTATAAATACCCAAAATCATCATCGGCATAAAGTATCGAGTTCGAGAAAGCCAAAATCAGCAGAGCAAAAGGAATAAAACACATACCAGAAAATCACATACAAATTCGATCCAAATCGAAGAACCGTGAGCTAATAGAAGAGAAACGAAGCCTACAACTATCTGTATCAAGCGGCGACTTCAATTTGAACAAACCCTAATTTGGAAATCAGGGACGAAGCCCTAAATTCAGAACTGAGAGGGACGAAAGAGAAGAACGGCCGCCATCTTTCACAAAGCAAAAGGAACGGGTTGAAGAAGTGAATAAGGGGCCGGCCTGTGTCTATTAATTTGGGCTTATTTTTTATTTTAAGGGTTTAAATTTAAATAAGGGTTATTGTGTTTTAAATTGTTTTTAAATTGTATTTTTCTTTTAAACCGTTTTTAATTTTCTAGTCGTGTGACTAGGGTACAAACTACGGTGTGTAGTTTGGGAATTCGCAACTCGGTGGTTGAGTTGTGGTCAGGGTTTTGAGCGTAGAGTTAGATTAGTCAATAGCGGGTATAGCGAGTTTACGTGTGTAAGCGAGGGACTATCTAATTTCTAGTAGAAACCTTGAGGGCAGCACGTAGGCAGGGTTTTGCCGAAGCTGGGTAAATTCTGTGTTGTTCTGTTTTATTCTGTTATTTATATTCTGCGATGTCTGTGCTGCTATTCTGTGATCTGAATTGAAATTAATTGATAAGCTTCAACGATTAATTTTTATAATTTACACTATCACCCTATTCACCCCCCTCTAGGGTGAAATCGATCCTACAAGTGGTATCAGAGCTAGGAACAAAAGCCATTTTTGTTTTTAAAATTTTGATTTTACAAAAACCAATTTTCGTTTAAAAATTCGTGTTTCAAAAATCAATTTTTGTTTTTAAAAATTCGTGTTTCAAAAATCGGTTTTGTTTTAAAAATTTGAATTTTTAAAATGGCTTCTTTTAATAATGCTTTTGCAGAAGGACAATCCATAGTTAGACCACCAATGTTCAATGGTGAATATGCTTACTGGAAAAATAGAACGCAAATTTTTCTGAAAACCATTGACGCTTGGAATATTGTTGAGACAGGTTATAGTATACCAACTATAACTGTAGATAATCAGGAAATAGAGAAACCAAAATAACAATGGACAGAACTAGAAAATAAATTACAGAATACTAATGCCAAAGCTATGAATTCTATTATCTGTTCATTGAATCAATTTGAATTTAGTCGTGTCTCACATTGTCTAACTGCGCAGGAAATATGGCACATACTAGAAGTGACTCACGAAGGAACATCTTAAGTCAAAGAATCTCGCCTTGCAATGCTAAGCAGCGAATACGACAACTTCAAAATGGCGAAGGAAGAAAATGTCAAAGAGATGTACGGACGACTCTCCAATATCGTATACAAATCAAAAGCTCTCGGAAAAACATACACCGAATTAGAAATAGTCCGGAAAATCCTCAGAGTCCTTCCACGAAGCTTTGAAGCAAAAGTAACTGCCATTCAAGAATCGAAAGATTTAAAACAACTTAAAGCTGAAGAACTCATCGGAAATCTCACCACTTATGAGCTAGAAATAAAATTCAAAGAAGAGCGTGAAGGAGGTGACACTCAAAAGAAATCAATAGCACTCAAAGGAACTACCGAAAGTGATGATGATAACGACGATGATGATGGTGCAGAAGAACTAGAGCTGTTAATAAGGAAATTCAAAAAATGGAATCAGAAACATGGAAATTCAGCTCGAATTCAAAAAGCAAAAAGCAGAATAGCCAAAGCACTAGACTACTCAGAAGAACAAAAGTTTATTTGTTATAATTGCAACAAACCCGGCCATATCAAGCCCGATTGTCCACAAATTAAATCCAGCCATGGAAAGAAACAGAAAAAGAAAAGTTTTGCAGCCACTTGGGATGAAATAGACGAGAATGATCAAAGCACTGGCAGTGAAAGCGAAAAGGCAGAATTGTGTCTTCGAGGTGATACAACTGACAGTGACGATGACGAGCCAAGTGAGGTATCAAAACTTACCCATTCTGAGTTGCTTATATATTTTCATGAAGTAAACGGTTGTTTTGAACGACTTAGGGAAAAATACGCCAAACTTGAATCTCAAAAAGATACTTTGATAGAATGTAATAAACAACTTGATCAATTAGTTAAAACCTATCAAAGTAGGATCCCTAAGTGTGATAAGTGTCCAACATTTGAAAAGGAAATTAAAAAATCAGAAATCAATATAAAATCACTTGAAAATGAAATTCTGATTTTAAAGGAGAATGAAAATACTAGGAGAGAGAATTCTATTAAAAAGTGCACACAGTTTTTAAACGAAAATGAATCTCTCAAATCACAAGTCCAACAATTGTCAACAACTTTGGATAAATTTTCAAAAAGTGAAAAATCGTTGAACATGCTATTAGGAAAGCAAACTATTAATACGGTTAGACAAGGACTTGGATATAGTCATACTAAAAATGTTAGAAACGAGATTAATCGAGAAAATTTAATGTGCACAATTTGTAGAAAATTTGGACACAATCACAATAATTGTTGGTATAGACCCAAACATGTGAAAACTATACCGATTTGGGTTCCAAAAGGCACAAATATAAAATCTCTCAAAGTTAAACAAATTTGGGTGCCAAAGGGAACAATTATAAATAGTTTTGGGTCTTTACAAAATTGTTTTTTGAAATATTCTGCCACTAACAATCATGGACCTATAAAAACAAATAGGTCACATAAATCTTTTCTCGTGTAGGTGTGGTGGCAGGCTAAGGAACAACAATAGTGTTCTCTGGATTTTGGCTGTTCCAGAAACGCAACGGGCGACAAAGCTAAGTTCCTTAGCCTAGTATAAAGGTGACAGAATCACAACGGACAGCAACGAAAAATATCGTAAAGGTAAAACAGGTATGGTATGTTTTAAACGGTATATTAAATGTGATAATCTGCACCGTATTTTGAATTAATTCAGCCAATATTGAGATTGATGAAAAGATGATGATTTTTATTTCTGATTTGTTCAAAATAGTTAAGCCAATTATATTCTTATGCCAAAAACACTATAAAAATCTCTAAATTCTTTGAATTACTTCATATATATCATTTTTGATTAAAAATAGTGTTTTGTTGGATATTACAATTTGGTTATAATATGACTGACTCTATATTCACGGTATTCGATTATTTACACGGCTTCATTTCAAAGTCAAAAGAATGTCACTTAAATTGCTGAAAAAAAATTGAGTTTGAAATTTTTGATGCACACTTCATGTTTTGGTCTATAAAATTCAATTGATGATAATTTTTGAGTGAAAGAGAAATTCAGATGCAGAATACACTGGTAATCTAGTTGATAGAAAAATTACTAGTGAAACGTGATTTTTTTTAGACATTTAGTAACTGCATCGTTTTTCAAAGAAAATATCTGCATATTTTTCATTTCAAATAATTTTCAAATAGCAGAAAATTTTCTTTTAAAACCCCCCTGGAGAAAATCATTTTTGACCATATTTTCAGATTATTCATTTTTGAAAAATTAATTTCATAATTATTTTTGAATTTGATTTTAAATGACTATTATGACTAATCTGACTCCCAAATGATTATCGAAAAGAAAAATAATGATTGAAAATGTGATGAGTGTTGATATTGATTATATATTATAACTCGAGAAAGTATAATTAGAAAATTTCTTTAGAAATGTAAACAAGAGTTATAAAACTTTTTGTTGGTAAAAATTCCATGACCATCTCTATACCTATCATATTTCTATCAACCATCACTCATCAAAATTCTATATAGTTTGTCAATATGTGGTACTTTAAACAGGAATCGTTCGTTTTTCATTTTTACATTTTTTAAAATAAAAAAATTAAATAAATAAATAAATACCAAAGTATTCACTCTCATTTAAAAGTCCTCACGGTTATGCATGGGTGAATTACTTGGAATTTGTTATGTGCTTCCATGCTCATTGAAAAGTCCTCGCGGTTATGCATGTATGGAACGCATATCAAAAGTTGATTTGTAAAATAAACAAGTTGATTCTAATCCCATTTAAAAGTCCTCACGGTTATGCGTGGTTAGAAGATACTTGAATTCATTTTTTTTAAAAATAAAATTGGAGTACTACTAATCTCATTTAAAAGTCCTAACGGTTATGCATGGTTAGTAGATATTCAAATTCCTGATATAAAAATACCACAAATAGACACAACTGTATGGTTTTATATGATGATATCATCCCTATCATTCTAAAAGTGGAATATGCGCCTAACAAAATATTTATGATTTTTTGTTTGACTTTTTATTGAAATTTAATATTTATATTCAATTGAGTTTTAATGTTGGATTGATATCGATTACTTTATCTCTATTTTCTCTAACACTATTATTCTTTTGCTGATAACAAAAGGGGGAGAGAAAAGTTAAGATTTTGTCAAATAGAATCAAGCAAAGGTCAAATAATTTTCCATTTGCATATAGGCTCATTTATGTATTTCTATTTGTATGCATATATGTAGGGGGAGCTTTGTGTAGAGAGGAAGCATTTAAATAGGGGAAGCAATTAGAATATATCAATGATCAAATACATTTAACATATTCAAAATCTTAAATATATGTTTGTTATCATCAAAAGGGGGAGATTGTTGAATATGCGCTTATATGATTTTTGTTTGATGATAATAAACATATATACATTCGTTTAAATGTATTTGATAATATACTATTTTATTTTTCACAGATTAAATAAATATTTGCTGAATAAAATAAATAACACGGAATTTGAATTCAAACGAATATTTTATTCAAACAAATATTTATTATAATTTTGAATAGTATACAAATTCAAAGCTCTCACTATTCACTATACAACTTTGATACAAATTCAATTACATCACTATTTTACATATCATCACCTCACTACATATCACTCACACTCGATTTATCTTCAACTGCATTCCAGTTTTGAATCCAGCATCTGAGCAATCTGCAAAAATATAAACTAACGCAGTAAAATTGAAAAAGAAATATTTTTGCAATTCAAAATTAGAAGATAATTTTTGAAAATATGATTTGCCTCAGTTATTTGGGTTGTTCGTCATAATTTAAATTTGAATTCATCATACACGAACAACTTGTGACATACACAGTGTATTACTGTATATGCCACAAGGCCGTGCACGCCGATATATACACTTGATAATGCTACAGGGACAGGTGAGCACAAGGTCAAACCCAAATATATGGACAGGTTCAACTCAGGTGCAATAAATTCAAAAATACGACACGAGCACAAGGTCAAATCCGAGTTTTGAAACTGGATTCAACACAAGTGAATCGAGTTCAAGTCAGACCAAATGCAATTTGCAACAAAACCAAGCAAGATACAGGTGGACAGTGAAGGCAGCAACACACCACCAAGTGAATGCACAGCAAAAATAAGACCAAACTGCATAAGTGACCACGAAGACAGATGTGCATAATGAAGCAATACAGTATGTAAAGTCTGCAAGAACTCAAAGTGTACAAACACCAATGAACCAACAAAATCTGGCCAAAAACAAGACAGACCAACATACTACAATAAATCATCAAAGATTGCAACAGATGGAGCTACAGGAAAGTACAGCAAGCTACAGCATCAAGTTGACCAAGATTCATATGCATTGAAATGAACTTCAATGCAATACACAGTATGAATGAATACAACAAGCCCAGATACAAGCTAGTTCCAGTGACAACATATTCAACTCAATGTGCAACTGCAAGTGTCGACCAAGTGACAATGCAAGCAAGATCAACACAGCAGCCAACTAAAGAACAAAATTACTCACAACATCGACAAACCCAAATGTCCAGACCAACAACAACATGAATACTGCACCAACCAGAATGGATGCAGAGATACAAGTCATAGCAAATGCATGCAACAATGTGCACAGGCCAGAAACAATATAGTAATGACAGCAAACATGAAGTGAAGAGAACATCAGTCAACAATATCAAGTGACAAGTTGAAGCAATAGTGTCACAATATCAAAGCACAGAACAACCTTGTATCAATAACAATGCAACACAGTGACAAATGCAGACACAACTGAAATGAGACAGGTGCAAGTGAATCAGAATAAAGCAGTGCAACATCTACGACTGCAAGTACATGAATGCAAACTACAAGTACAGGTTCAAGGCCAGAATGACAAAGTGTATGCAACGGCAGGAAGTCAACTAGAGAATTCATGAATGTATACATGAATCAAGCTACATCATGAAAAAGAAATGCATCATGAACACTATAGGTCGAGAACCAGACCAGGCAAGTATCAAGATAAGTGTACAGCAACAATAATCATGGCACCAGCAAACTATGGCTATAATCATATCACAAGACCAGGCACCAAGTACAGATGAATTGAAGCATGTTCGAAACAACAAGTCAATCATGTCTGACTACAAGTCAAAGGAAAACAAGCCACCATTCTTTTAGAGCAAACCAGACCGAAGATAATGATATACAGGTTAAAGCAAAACAGTAAGGTTCAGGGACGAACAAGATCAAAATCGTGTGCTACTGAACAAAGTCAGATTAATCACCAATCGTTCAAGTATCAGTATCAAGTTCGTGCCAAAGTAGATGTTGAACAAGTCAGAGACGTAATTGTAAAACAAACAGTTCAGATTCAAAGTCGTGAGAGCCAAGCAACAATTTATACGAAATTGAATTAGTCAGATTTTATCTCAATCATCCAAGTATAATCGAATGGCCAAAGCAAATCAGTAGACAAATTCAAACACGAAAATACGAACGCAAAAATAGGATTTCGAATCCTATAAATACCCAAAATCATCATCGACATAAAGTATAGAGTTCGAGAAAGCCAAAATCAGCAGAGCAAAAGGAATAAAACACATACCAGAAAATCACATACGAATTCGATCCAAATCGAAGAGCCGTGAGCTAATAGAAGAGAAACGAAGCCTACAACTATCTGTATCAAGCGGCGACTTCAATTTGAACAAACCCTAATTTGGAAATCAGGGACGAAGCCCTAAATTCAGAACTGAGAGGAACGAAAGAGAAGAACGGCCGCCATCTTTCACAAAGCAAAAGGAACGTGTTGAAGAAGTGAATAAGGGGCCGGCCTGTGTCTATTAATTTGGGCTTATTTTTTATTTTAAGGGTTTAAATTTAAATAAGGGTTATTGTGTTTTAAATTGTTTTTAAATTGTATTTTTCTTTTAAACCGTTTTTAATTTTCTAGTCGTGTGACTAGGGTACAAACTACGGTGTGTAGTTTGGGAATTCGCAACTCGGTGGTTGAGTTGTGGTCAGGGTTTTGAGCGTAGAGTTAGATTAGTCAATAGCGGGTATAGAGAGTTTATGTGTGTAAGCGAGGGACTATCTAATTTCTAGTAGAAACCTTGGGGGCAGCACGTAGGCAGGGTTTTGTCGAAGCTGGGTAAATTCTGTGTTGTTCTGTTTTATTCTGTTATTTATATTCTGCGATATCTGTGCTGCTATTCTGTGATCTGAATTGAAATTAATTGATAAGCTTCAACGATTAATTTTTATAATTTACACCATCACACTATTCACCCCCCTCTAGGGTGAAATCGATCCTACAAAACATGACGGTTTGACAAGGCCAAGCAAGCTAGGTACCCCCAGCGGACATCCGTTCTTCGATTATTCTTGGACTTGGTCCACTCTATTACCTTGTTGTAGTTTCTGATTGGTGCAGCTTGATTTGGGGATAACTTTCCTTTGACTCGATATGGGATGGATGAGCACGGTGGACGGTCGTGGCTACGATGTGTTACCGCCAGCCCTGCGACCCGAACTGGTAGTATCCTACCTTGGGGTTTGCCTCACGTGCCTTGCATACTTTATCTCTATACGAGACCCCTATTATTTCAGTTTAGTATTGTCATATCACGGTACGTCCCTATCCCCCGACGTGCTACTGGGGCGTTATATGCAAACTTTATGACAATGCTTAAAAACACACTAAGTGGGATTAATGTAAAACCTTAACGCTAAGAAAATTATTTATTTTACCGATTAGACATTATATATGTAGCGTATTCTACTACATATACATATTTTGACGGATCCTTAAGTGATGGAAAATCCTATAACGTCTCTTGAGTTATTGCACGCACGCCATACACTTGATATGAGATGCAAAATCTCGTAAACATCTCTAACGCTATTACACTCATGTTATGTGTAACGACCCAGAATTTTTAGAAATTAAAATTTGAATATTTAATTAATTTTAAATATTAATAAGTGAATTTATAAGTCGAATAAATTTTTATTTGAATTATTGGATTTAATTGGATTATTAAATCGATAATTTAATACGTTAAATTATGGAAATAATTGAAAATTGAGTTAAATATGATTGAAAATGATTTGTAAAAATTTATTTTATCATATGGGAGTTAGGAAGATATTTTAGAACTTTTAAAATCGAATTAAAAGTTAATTTGTGAAAATTGAATATTTTAATATTAAAATCGACTAGTGAAAATAGTCAATTTTTGAACAGTCTCAGAATTGAACGAAACTAGTTTCATTGGATCCGTAATAGTTAGTTATTACCGGATTTCAAATTTCGTGTCAATCGGAGCTATCGTTTGATCGTGGCAGCTCGAAACGCATCGATTTATTTTTAATTTAAATTTGGCGAGTCAAAATAGCCATTTTTCAAAAAGTCTCGGATTTCGACGAAACCAGTTTCATCGGATCCGTAATGTGATATTATTGTAAGGTTTCAAATTTCAAGTCGATTGGATTTACCGTTTGTCCTGTACGAATTAAAACGCCTAGAAAATCGCTTAAATCGGTTTAATTCAAATTGAGCGTTTATAGCCATAACTCGCACAGATGTCCGAATTAGCTTTCGAAACATGTTCCATTGTGTCCGGAACGCGGGGTAAACCCTAGAAACGCTGGTTACGGTGCGTAAATCGGAGTTCGGAATTTCCGGGATGAATAGTGTTTTATTCAAAAATCTATAAAAGGAACCATGGCCTCACTATCTTCAACATCATAACCCAAACCCTAATTATAGTAGCCAGCCGCCACTAACAAAATGAATGGCCGAAATTGTCTTGATTTCATCTTCAATTATCTTTCAATCCACAAACCCATTCATGAAACTTCCAACTAAGAAATTGTAGAGTGTAGTGAGAGCTTCAAGTTGAACGGCTATGATCTAAAACGATGCACCGAGGAGGGAGATAATGGCCTGCGTTCGGCCACGCTTGCGCACGGTTTTCCATGCAAGGGGGGTGCCGAGCTCAGAGCTGTTCATGGCGTGGGTAGACGTGGCCTTGAGCTACGAATTGGAGCTTCCCGATCGAATTCTAGTTGAGGTTGGAGGTGGCAAAGTTAAACCCTAGGATAGAAGGAGTTGGGTTTGTTCGGCCTATTCCTGTGCGTGCGCGTGAGGGATGGAAGAAGGGGGAGATGTTAGCGTGCAGCTATGATGGAGTGGAGTTGAGATCTACGGCGGATGCTAGCTTAGGGTATTAAAATATAAAGATTTATGTTGAAATTAATTATTAAAATCGTGTACAAACTTTAAACTGTCATAACTTTTTCATACGAGGTCGAAAACGCGCGAAACCAGTTGCGTTGGAATCGTATGGACGAGCACTACGCGATGGAGTTGGTTTGGAGTCGTTTGGAGTTAGTGAGAATTTTGGGTAAAATTAAACGTCCGTTTAATTTTATTCGAAATAAATCGCTAAAACGGAATTTAAAATCAAGGTGAGAACTTCTCACTCAATCGAATCAGTTTCGATTTTATTTTAAATAGTTAGATTTAAAATATTTGAATGCATGTTTGAATGTTGATTGATATATATTGATTGTTAAAATAGACATTATACGCCGTTAGTAAGCGGATGTTATTTATTAAAAACATATACCGCGAATATTTCATAAACAGTGAAATTGGTATTATATATAATATCAATATATATATATTGGCATATGTATATATTGGAGTTGTTGATTCCCCGCATTTTTTTAGCGGATGAGACCCTATTGCGCCGTTATTAAGCGGATAATATTTAATAAGAACATATACCGCGATAATTTCGTACTGGAGCGAAATTGGTATTGTGCTAATGTTTTTGGATGCAGGAAAACAGGTTGGAGGGATCCAACAGGATTCCTCAACAGTTTTTATTTGATTTCAAATATTTTGATATTTGATGGATTATCATATCGATATATGATATCGTTGTAGTCGTGATTGACTATTTGGTATGTAGCATCATTGGACCAAATTTGGAATTTTAAAATGATTTCAAAGTGATTTTTGAAAGTATACGTTATAAAATATTTTTGGAATTGATTCATTTTAAAATAAATAAACGTATAATTTTTAAAGTTATAAAAATTATGATTTTTAAGAAATATAGTTAAAAGCTGATTTTTTGAAAATAAGGAATTAATGACTTTATAAAATAGTTAAATTGGGATTTCTGAAATAATTGTGAAAAGTTTAAATATAGGGTTTATAAAATTTGATTATTTTATAAATCAAAATGATGAAATTATAAAGGAGTTTAAAGACGTTTTTAAAGTATTAATATGAACTTATTTATATAAGAGATTTATAAATGGATATTTATAAATTGAGATATTGAAATTATAAAACGAGTTTTTATAAGTGTTTGAATGAAGTGAAAATGAATTTTTGCAAATGAATGGAATTCATAAAATTTTAAATGGTGAAGTTATAAATGAAATTTATAAATAGTAAGATTTATAAATTTTGTGAAATTATTAAAGAATATATTTGGATAAATAATTGAATCCTATAAGTTATAGGATTTAAAATTATGAAGTTCAAAGGAACGATTTTTTGAGAACGAATAAATTATAGGTATTTAACTTATAATATGAACCTTTGTTTTATAAGTGAGTTATAAATCGGATAGGTTAATAAAGGAATTTATAAAAGGAAGTTGTTATAAATAAATAGAAATGGAATTTATAAACGTTGTTTTATAAATTCGCAAATGACTTATTTTGACAAGAAAATTTGTTGAAACCTATAAATGGAGTTATATTCACGTTTTTGAACTGTGAATAATCCTTTGAAATAAAATGAATAAAAGGATGAAATTTTGTTAACAAAGAATATTCACGTTTTTGAATAGTGAATAATATGTTAAAGAAATTGTTTAGAATGTGATATTTTAAATTGAATTAAAACGATCTAACGATGTTTTAAATGTGTTGAGATTCGAAACCATAGATTTCAACATTCATTGTTGAAATAGACGTTTTCGAGAAATAAAAGGAAATAGTGGACTATAACACTGTTGTTATAGTAAATGATTTCCGAAAGGAAATGTTTTGTATAGTATTGGGATTTTATATCTATTTTAATTTCGAATCCCTATACTAGTGATTTTGGGTTGTCGTAACGATGTTTTATGTAACATTCGTTTTGGCCCAAATAAATATGTTGAAGAGAATGATTTCCTTAATAGAATGAAATATATACTTAATCTCGATTTAAGTATATTGAATATTTTCCAAGGTTGAAAATAAAAAGATTTATGAATTACTTATTTAATAAGTATGGAAATGTTTTCCAACATGAAGTGGATATTAGAGAATTTATCTTTTTGAAGATAAATTGAAAATGAATATTATAAATCGAATTGAAGTGGTATATTCATTAATACTTTGGATTATAAATTCACTAAGGAATTTATAAAAGGAAGTGGAATTTGTTTAAAAATAAATATTGATTTATTTTTGAAGTATTGAAATTATATATCTTGTAAAGATATTTTGTGAAATAAATAATTTGGAAAATTATTTGGAATCTAGTGATGTGTCCATATCCAATGATAGTTTAATAACCGACTATCAATATTTCCCTTTGAATGGGTATTTGATGTGATTTGTTTGAATGTGAATGCTACACTTATTTTTGAATAAGCGCTCACTATTCAGGTTAACCGGGAAAGGACCATGGGGTCGTATAACTCATTCCGAATATGTGATACGTCGTTATAATAGCATTGAAGATCGGTGTTGAAGACCCGGTATTTGCGAGAGCGATAGGATGACCTGTCGATTTACTATGCACCGAGTAGCTACGGTATAGAGTTCTCCATATGTGATGGTGAATCCGATCAGGATTGTTAATATCCGGATTGCAAGGACTTCTTTGTAAGTGCCTTCGGTTTTGTTCGATCCCGGAACAGACTTGTATGGATTGTATGTCTGACATTACAAGTTGAGATATAAAGCCAATTTCTTTCAAATATATTTCTGTTGGTGGCGAAGAATTTATTCTTTAGCTTAACACCCTTCTCTGAGACGTACGAGCTCAGAGGTTATATAGTTGAAGTTATCAGCGATATATTCCCAATTTGGTAATGTGACATGCTGAGTGTTGCTGAAATGATCATTGTGTTGATTATTGTGATAGGATCGTTTATTTGATCGTCTATCTTGGTGATCATCGTGTTGATCATTTGTTGACCCAAAGCATGGCTTTTGTATAAAGTATGTTTTTGTGGACGTGACTTCGTCGAACCTCACACCCCGGAAATGGTCAAAACAGGAAAGATGCGGCAAGGTTATGAGGGGTAGCACCCTTTAGGGTATGTACATTTCCTTCTGGATAGAGGTGGTATCATGGTATGGAGCCCAGATATTTAACCTATGTGGTTACTACGAATTTATTACTTTGTGGTTGTTGGTTTTCGGGATCCCGTGAGAAAGCTCGTTTACGATCGGGGAATGGCGTGCTCGTGTCAGTAGTTACCCAGTTAGGGGTAACCCGGCCTTGTGTTGGCAGAGTTCCGGTTTGGTTCTCGGGGATGTCTTTCTAGAGGCATTCTCATGTGACAATGGGAAGTTCCTTGGCCTGACCATTTGTTGGAAATCCAAAGAAACAATACGAAACTTGTACGGTATTAGTTGTAGAACCTATCATTCACTTATGGTGTCGCAACACTATTTGGATGGTAGCTATAGTAGGCATACGATAATGGTCGTATGTTGGCTAAGATTTATATTCTACTTTCGAAATGAATTTCTTCTACACTATGCACTAGTAATAATATCAAATGTTATTTTAAATGCGTATCAAGCATCTTTGACTATCATAAGGAGAAATCTCCTCCGATTCTGCGTTTGCATGTGTGTGTGTGCGGGAGGCCTTATGGTAGTCTCATTTTTAAAAGCATTGCGAATTGAATTTAAAAATATTCCTCTATTTTGATTTTAAAGATAAATAAACTGTTTTGAGTTCTCACACCAGTCACATGACTGACTTGGAGTTTATTGTTTTCCTTCCTAAACTCTGGGTGCCCACCAATTTTCACACGGGCAGTCAAGAGTAAGGTTTATCAGGATATTCTGGATATTCTGGAGTTGCTGGAGGCAAGCTGGATGGAATGGCGTATTACTTATATAGTATTTCTTTTTCCTCTGCACTATTTGTTGTTGTTGTTGTACACTCTGATGATATGATGTAATGTAATGTATAAAATGTAATAACTGATAGTTCTTTGTTTAAAGATTATTCATTTATTTATTATATGTTGTTCCGCTGCGAATTGTGAGATTCTGATGTGATTCTGTTGTTTTCTGTTCCGTTCTATTTTTCTTTTCCCTTCTATTTTCTCTATTCTCTTTTCTTCCTATTTTAAAATATTCTGTTTTCTTTCTGTTCTATTTTCTATTTTCTCTTCCCTCTACTCTCTATCTTCTACCTTTTTCTCTTCTTTTCTTCTCTTAAAATTCTTTTTAAAAACCCTCAGTGTTCGGTTTCCCGTCGTTCGATTCCTCGGCAGTCGATAAAGTGAGTGTCGATGTCGAATTTTCGGAAGTCGAAGAATCGTGTCCTGACAATGTGGTATCAGAGCTTATGGTTAAGCGACAACCATGGTTCTGTTGGGTATTACTCATTAGAGATAGAGTCAGCAGTACTCTAGATTGAGTTTGAGTGTAATAATAGCTATGAGAGCATATTTGTTAGTGAATATAAAATTGTTTTATATTGTGATGATTGGTTTATTGAGTGGCATATGAACCTTCGTCAGCACGGTATGTACAACTATGCCGAAGGGGTTTCTAAACACTTGAATAGAACAATTCGACATAATATTGTTTTTAAATTGGGTAAACGAAATAATTTTACCTTGATTATATATTTTATATATAAAGGAATAATTTTTTCAGAATTATTAAAGTGTATATAAGTTGATTGTTTAGTTGTTTGAATAATCTAAATTGAAGAATAATTGTATAAGCAAAAGAATTATAAGAATGGAATTATAATTAAAGTGATTTACAATTGTGAATTTATAAGTCAAATAAATTTTTATTTGAATTATTGGATTTATTTGAAATAATTAAATCGATAATTTAATATGTTAAATTATGGAAATAATTGAAAATATAGTTAAATATGATTGAAAATGATTTGTAAAATTTTATTTTATCATATGGGAGTTAGAATGATATTTTAGAACTTTTAAAATCGAATTTAAAGTTAATTTGTGAAAATTGAATATTTTAATATTTAAATCGACTAGTGAAAATAGTCAATTTTTGAACAGTCTCAGAATTGAACGAAACCAGTTCCATTGGATCCGTAATAGTTAGTTATTACTGGATTTCAAATTTCGTGTCAATCGGAGTTATCGTTTGATCGTGGCAGCTCGAAACGCATCGATTTATTTTTAATTTAAATTTGGCGAGTTAAAATAGCCATTTTTCAAAAAGTCTCGGATTTCGACGAAACCAGTTTCATCGGATCCGTAATGTGATATTATTGTAAGGTTTCAAATTTCAAGTCAATTGGATTTACCGTTTGTCCGGTACAAATTAAACGCCTAGAAATCGACTTAAATCGGTTTAATTTAAATTGAGCGTTTATAGCCATAACTCGCACAGATGTCCGAATTTGCTTTCGAAACCTGTTCCATTGTGTCCGGAACGCGGGGTAAACCCTAGAAACGCTGGTTACGGCGCGTAAATCGGAGTTCGGAATTTTCGGATGAATAGTGTTCGATTTTCTCTATAAATACACACCCAGACCCTTCATAATAAAAAAAAAAAATAAAAAAAATTCTAAACCCTAGCCGCCACATTTATCACCAATGGCCAGAATTGTCTCTTCTTCCTCCCTCGATTACTCCAAATCCATCAACAATTAGACGAAACTTTCAACTAGCAAATTGAAGAGGGCATCGAGATCTTTATTATCAACGGTAATGATCGTGATTGATGCAGCGTAGAGGAAGTTATGGGGTCGCGTTCATGCCGTCTTTATGCACGTCGTTCGAGTTCTATTGGTGGCCGAGCTCAGTGCCTTTGGGGCCGAGCATGGAGGTTGTGAAGGCCTTCAACGTGGAGCTCTCTGATCGTCGCGAAGTTGATCGTGTTAGGTGTAAAAATTAACCCTAGAAATGGATGTTGGGTTCTTTGGTTGCGTACTGGAAAACGAAGGAGAGGGGGAAGACGCAGTGCACGGCCGTGATTGCTTGGTGCTGGATCTAGCGGCCCGTGTTAGTTTAGGTTATAAAATTTAATTTTATGTTGAATTTGTTTATATAAATTTGTGTAAAACTTGTAAAATCAATAACTTTTTCATACGAGGTCGAAAAAATGCAAACTCAGTTGCGTTGGAATCGTATGGACGAGCACTACGTGATGGAGTTGGTTTGGAGTCGTTTGTAGTTAGTGAGAATTTTGGGTAAAATTAAACGTCCGTTTAATTTTATTCGAAATAAATCGCTAAAACGGAAATAAAATCAAGGTGAGAACTTCTCACTCAATCGAATCAGTTTCGATTTTATTTTAAATAGTTAGATTTAAAATATTTGAATGCATGTTTGAATGTTGATTGATATCTATTGATTGTTAAAATAGACATTATACGCCGTTAGTAAGCGGATGTTATTTATTAAAAACATATACCGCGAATATTTCATAAACAGTGAAATTGGTATTATATATAGTAGCAATATATATATATTGGCATATGTATATATTGGAGTTATTGATTTCCCGCATTTTATTTGTTTAGCGGATGAGACCCTATTACGCCGTTATTAAGCGGATAATATTTAATAAGAACATATACCGCGATAATTTCGTACTGGAGCGAAATTGGTATTGTGCTAATGTTTTTGGATGCAGGAAAACAGGTTGGAGGGATCCAACTGGATTCCTCAACAGTATTTATTTGATTTCAGATATTTTGATATTTGATGGATTTTCATATTGATATATGATATCGTTGTAGTCGTGATTGACTATTTGGTATGTAGCATCATTGGACCAAGTTTTGGAATTTTAGAATGATTTATAAAGTGATTTTTGAAAATATACTATATTTTTGGAATTGATCCATTTTATATAAATAAACGTTATAATTTTTAAAGTTATAAAAATTATGATTTTTGAGAAATACAGTTAAAAACTGATTTTTGAGAATATGATGCTATTGAGTTTATAAAATAGTTAAATCGAGATATTTTAGAATTATTGTGAAAAGTTTAAATATAGGATTTATGAAATTTAATTATTTTATGAATCAAAATGGTGAAATAATAAAGGAATTTAAAGACGTTTTAAGGAATAATATAAATTGATTTATATTAAGAGATTTATAAATGGATATTTATAAATTGAAATATTGACATTATAAAACGAGTTTTTATAAATGTTTGAATGAAGTGAAAATAAATTTTGTAAATGAATGGAATTTATAAAATTATAAACGGTGAAGTTATAAATGAAATTTATAAATAGTAAGATTTATAAATTTTGTGAAGTTATTAAAGAATATATTTGGATGAATAATTGAATCTTAAAAGTTATAAGATTTATAACTATGAAGTTTAAAAGAACGATTTTGTAAAATAATCGTTTTATAAGCATTTGACTTATAGTATGAACTTTTAGTTTATAATTGAGTTATAAACTGGAATAGGTTAATAAAAGAATTTATAAAAAGGAAGTTTTTATAAATAAATAGAAATGGAATTTATAAACGTTGTTTTATAAATTCGCAAATGACTTATTTTAATAAGTAAATTGTTGAAACCTATTAATGGAGTTATATTCACGTTTTTGAATAGTGAATAAGATGTTAAAGAAATTGTTTTGAATGTGATATTTGAAATAGAATTTAAACGATCTAACGAAGTTTTAATTGTGTTGAGATTCGAAACCATAGATTTCAACATTTATTGTTGAAATAGACGTTTTCGAGAAATAAAAGGAGATGATGGACTATAACACTGTTGTTATAGTAAATGATTTCCGAAAGGAAATGTTTTGTATAGTATTGGGATTTATATATCTATTTTAATTTCGAATCCCTATACTAGTGATTTTGGGTTGTCGTAACGATGTTTTACGCAACATTCGTTTTGGCCCAAATAAATATGTTTAAGAGAATGATTTCCTTAAAGAATGAAATATATACTTAATTTCGATTTAAGTATATTGAATATTTTCCAAGTGTTGAAAATAAATAAAATTTGTGAATTACTTACGAATAAATAAGTATGGAAATGTTTTTCCAATATAAAGTGAATATTTGAGAATTTATCTTTTTGAAGATAAATTGAAAATGAATATTATAAATCGAATTGAAGTCGTATATTCATTAATACTTTGGAATGTAAATTCACTATTGAATATATAAAAGAAAGTAGAATTGGTTTAAAAATAAATATTGATTTATTTTTGAAGTATGAAATAATATATCTAGTGAAGATATTTTGGAAAATAAATAATTTGGAAAATTATTTGGAAACTGGTGATGTGTGCATATCCAGTGATAGTTCAATAACCGACTATCAATATTTCCCTTTGAATGGGTAATTGATGTGATTTGTTTGAATGTGAATGCCACACTTATTTTTGAATAAGCGCTCACTATTCGGGTTAACCGGGAAAGGACCATGGGGTCGTATAACCCATTCCGAATATGTGATACGTCGTTATGAATTCCATTTGAAGATCGGTGTTGAAGACCCGGTATTTGCGAGAGCGATAGGATGACCTGTCGATTGTCTCTGCACCGAGTTGCAGCGGTATAGAGACTCCCTAAGTGATGGGAAATCCGATCAGGATTGTGAATATCCGGATTGCAAGGACTTTTTTGTAAGTGCCTTCGGTTTTGTTCGAGCCCGGAACAGACTTGTATGGATTGTATGTCTGACATTACAAGTTGAGATATAAAGCCGATTTCTTTCAAATATATTTCTGTTGGTGGCGAAGAATTTATTCTTTTAGCTTAACACCCTTCTCTGAGACGTACGAGCTCAGAGGTTATATAGTTGAAGTTATCAGCGATATATTCCCAATTTGGTAATGTGACATGCTGAGTGTTGCTGTAAATGATCATTGTGTTGATTATTGTGATAGGATCGTTTATTTGATCGTCTATCTTGGTGATCATTGTGTTGATCATTTGTTGACCCAAAGCATGGCTTTTGTATAAAGTATGTTTTTGTGGACGTGACTTCGTCGAACCTCACACCCCGGAAATGGTCAAAACAGGAAAGATGCGGCAAGGTTATGAGGGGTCGCACCCTTTAGGGTATATACATTTCCTTCTGGATAGAGGTGGTATCATGGTATGGAGCCCAGATATTTAACCTATGTGGTCACTACGAATTTATTACTTTGTGGTTGTTGGTTATCGGGATCCCGTGAGAAAGGTCGTTTACGATCGGGGAATGGCGTGCTCGTGTCAGTAGTTACCCAGTTAGGGGTAACCCGGCCTTGTGTTGGCAGAGTTCCGGTTTGGTTCTCGGGGATGTCTTTCCAGAGGCATTCTCATGTGGCAATGGGAAGTTCCTTGGCCTGACCATTTGTTGGAAATCCAAAGAAACAATACGTGACTTGTACGGTTTTAGTTGTAGAACCTATCATTCACTTATGGTGTCGCAACACTATTTGGATGGTAGCTATAGTAGGCATACGATAATGGTCGTATGTTGGCTAAGATTTATATTCTACTTTCGAAATGAATTTCTTCTACACTATGCACTAGTAATAATATCAAATGTTATTTTTAATGTGTATCAAGCATCTTTGACTATCATAAGGAGAAATCTCCTCCGATTCTGCGTTTGCATGTGTGTGTGTGCGGGAGGCCTTATGGTAGTCTCATTTTTAAAAGCATTGCGAATTGAATTTAAAAATATCTCTCTATTTTGATTTTAAAGATAAATAAACTGTTTTGAGTTCTCACACCAGTCACATGACTGACTTGGAGTTTATTGTTTTCCTTCCTAAACTCTGGGTGCCCACCAATTTCCACACGGGCAGTCAAGAGTTAAGGTTTATCAGGATATTCTGGATATTCAGGAGTTGCTGGAGGCAAGCTGGATGGCATGGCGTATTACTTATATAGTATTTCTTTTTCCGCTGCACTGTTGTTGTTGTTATTGTTGTACACTCTGATGATATGATGTAATGAAATGAAATGTAATGTAATAACTGATATAGTTCTTTGTTTAAAAATTATTCATTATTTATTATATGTTGTTCCGTTGCGAATTGTGAGATTCTGATGTTGTTCTGTTGTGTTCTGTTCCGTTCTGTTTTTCTATCTCTTCTCTATTTTCTCTTTTCTATTCTATTTTAAAATTATCTATCTTCTATTTTCTCTTCCGTCTATCTTCTACCTTTTTCTCTCTTTTTCTTTTCTTAAATTCTTTTTAAAACCCTCAGTGTTCGGTTTTCCGTCGTTCGATTTCTCGGCAGTCGATAAAGTGAGTGTCGATGTTGAATTTTCGGAAGACGAAGAATCGTGTCCTGACAATGATTATTTGTCCAAATTCCATTCCTTTAATAACTTTATGAATTTTATTTTGTTTTCCTTTACAAATTTTATAAACCTACTATTTATAAAATTCTATTTATAACTTCATCGTTATAACCCCATAAATTTCATTCATTTGTGAAATTCATTCACAATTCATTCTAACTCTTATAAAAGCTCGTTTAATAATCCCAATATTTTTAATTTATAAATATCAATTTATAAATCATTTTAATATAAAACAATTTATGTTACTATTTTAAAACGTCTTTCAGCTCCTTTATAATTTATCATTTTGATTTATAAAATAATCAAATTTCATAAATTCTATAGATTTCATTCCTTTATGAAATCCATTTACAAATCATTCTATCACTTATAAAAGCTTGTTTTATAATTCCAATATTTTTAATTTATAAATATCAATTTATAAATCTTTTAATATAAAACAATTTATATTATTATTTTAAAACGTCTTTCAGCTCCTTTATAATTTATCATTTTGATTTATAAAATAAAATTTTATAAATCCTATTTTTAAACTGCTTATAATAAATTCAGAAATCCCAGTTCAAACTATTTTATAAAATCACTAATCCCATATTTTCAAAAATCAACTTTTAACTGTATTTCTAAAAAATCATAATTTTCATAATATTAAAATTATAACGTTTTAATGTTATGCTTTGATACCACATTGTCAGGACACGATTCTTCGTCTTTCAAAAATTCAACATCGACACTCACTTTATCGACTGCCGAGGAATCGAACGACGGAAAACCGAACACTGAGGGTTTTTAAAAAGAATTTTAAGAGGAAAAAAAGAAGAAAGAAGAGAGAAAATAGAGGGAAAAGATAGAGAAGAAAACAGAAAATAGGAAGAAGAGAAAACAGAAAAGAAGATAGAAAATTTTAAAATAGAAGAAAAAGAGAATAGAGGAAAAATAGAGAAAATAAAACGGAACGGAAAACAAGAACAACATCAGAATCTCACAATTCGCAGCGGAACAACATATAATAATAAATGAATAATCTTCAAACAAAGAACTATCAGTTATTACATTTTATACATTTCATTTCATCATATCATCAGAGTGTACAACAACAACAACAAACAGTGCAGCGGAAAAAGAAATACTATATAGTAGTCATACGCCATGCCATCCAGCTTGCCTCCAGCAACTCCAGAATATCCAGAATATCCTGATAAACCTTAACTCTTGACTGCCCGTGTGGAAATTGGTGTGCACCCAGAGTTTAGGAAGGAAAACAATAAACTCCAAGTCAGTCATGTGACTGGTGTGAGAACTCAAAACAGTTTATTTATCTTTAGAATCAAAATAGAGAGATATTTTTAAATTCAATTCGCAATGCTTTTAAAAATGAGACTACCATAAGGCCTCCCGCACACACACACAATGCAAACGCAGAATCGGAGGAGATTTCTCCTTATGATAGTCAAAGATGCTTGATACGCATTTAAAATAACATTTGATATTATTACTAGTGCATAGTGTAGAGAAAAATTCATTTTGAAAGTAGAATATAAATCTTAGCCAACATACGACCATTATCGTATGCCTACTATAGCTACCATCCAAACAGTGTTGCGACACCATAAGTGAATGATAGGTTCTACAACTAATACCGTACAAGTCACGTATTGTTTCTTTGGATTTCCAACAAATGGTCAGGCCAAGGAACTTCCCATTGCCACATGAGAATGCCTCTGGAAAGACATCCTCGAGAACCAAACCGGAACTCTGCCAACACAAGGCCGGGTTACCCCTAACTGGATAACTACTGACACGAGCACGCCATTCCCCGATCGTAAACGACCTTTCTCACGGGATCCCGAAAACCAACAACCACAAAGTAATAAATTCGTAGTGACCACATAGGTTAAATATCTGGGCTCCATACCATGATACCACCTCTATCCAGAAGGAAATGTACATACCCTAAAGGGTGCTACCCCTCATAACCTTGCCGCATCTTTCCTGTTTTGACCATTTCCGGGGTGTGAGGCTCGACGAAGTCACATCCACAAAAACATACTTTATACAAAAGCCATGCTTTGGGTCAACAAATGATCAACACAATGATCACTAAGATAGACGATCAAATAAATGATCCTATCACAATAATCAACACAATGATCATTTCAGCAACACTCAGCATGTCACATTACCAAATTGGGAATATATCGCTGATAACTTCAGCTATATAACCTCTAAGCTCGTACATCTCAGAGAAGGGTGTTAAGCTAAAGAATAAATTCTTCGCCACCAACAGAAATATATTTGAAAGAAATCGGCTTTATATCTCAACTTGTAATGTCAGACATACAATCCATACAAGTCTGTTCCGGGCTCGAACAGAACCGAAGGCACTTACAAAGAAGTCCTTGCAATTCCGGATATTCACAATCCTGATCGGATTTCCCATCACTTATGGAATCTCTATACCAGGAGCTACCCAGTGCAGAGACAATCGACAGGTCATCCTATCGCTCTCGCAAATACCGGTCTTCAACACCGATCTTCAATGCAATTCACGACGACGTATCACATATTCGGAATGGGTTACACGACCCCATGGTCCTTTCCTGGTTAACCCGAATAGTGAGCGCTTATTCAAAAATAAGTGTAGCATTCACTTTCAAACAAATCACATCAAATACCCATTCAAAGGGAAATATTGATAGTCGGTTATTGAGCTATCAATGGATATGCATACATCACCAGATTCCAAATAATTTTCCAAATTATTTATTTTCCAAAATATCTTTCCAAGATATATAATTTCAACACTTCAAAAATAAATCAATATTTATTTTCATACAAATTCCACTTTCTATTTATAAATTCCTTAATGAATTTATATTTCAAAATATCCATGCATATACGATTTCAATTATCCATTTCAATTTATCTTCAAAAAGATAAATTCTCAAAACGTTTCATATTAGAAAACATTTCCATACTTATAAAAATATAAGTAATTCACAAATCTTTTTATTTTCAACACTTAGAAAATATTCAATATACTTAAATCGAATTAAGTATATAATTCATTCTTTAAGGGAATCATTCTCTTAAACATATTTATTTGGGCCAAAACGAATGTTGCGTAAAACATCGTTACGACAACCCAAAATCACTAGTATAGGGATTCGAAATTAAATAGATATATAAATCCCAATACTATACAAAACATTTCCTTTCGGAAATCATTTACTATAACAACAGTGTTATAGTCCACCATTTCCTTTTATTTCTCGAAAACGTCTATTTCAACAATAAATGTTGAAATCTATGGTTTCGAATCTCAACACATTTTAAAACATCGTTAGATCGTTTTAATTCAATTTAAAACATCATATCTAAAACAATTTCTTTAACATATTATTCACTATTCAAAAACGTGAATATACTTCTTTAACAAATTCCATCCTTTCTATTCATTTCATTTCAAAGGATTATTCACAGTCAAAAACGTGAATATAACTCCATTTATAAGTTATAACAATTAACTTATCAAAATAAGTTGTTTGCGAATTTATAAAACAACGTTTATAAATTCCATTCCTATTTATTTATAAAAACTTCCTTTTTATAAATTCCTTTATTAACCTATTCCAGTTTATAACTCAATTATAAACTAAAAGTTCATATTATAAGTTAAATACTTATAATTTATTCGTTTACAAAAATCGTTCCTTTGAACTTCATAATTATAAATCTTATAACTTATAAGACTTGTTTATTTATCAAAACTCCATTCTTTCAATAACTTTATAAATTTTATAAACCTACTGTTTATAAAATTTCATTTATAACTTCACTGTTTATAATCCTGTAAATTTCATTCATTTACTAAATTCATCTTCACTTTATTCAAACACTTATAAAAACTCGTTTTATAATGTCTATATTTCAATTTATAAATGTCCATTTATAAATCTCTTAATATAAATCAATTTATATTATTCCTTAAAAACATCTTTAAATTCCTTTATAATTTCCCATTCTCTTGATTTATAAAATAATCAAATTTTATAAATCCTATATTTAAACTCTTTATAATAAATTCCAAAATCTCAATTTAAACTATTTTAAAAAATCATTAATCCATATTCCTCAAAAATCAGCTTTTAACTATATTTCACAAAAACCATAATTTTATAACTTTTAAAATTATAACGTTTATTTATTTAAAATGGATCAATTCTAAAAATATAGTATATTTTCAAAAATCACTTTATAATCATTTTAAAATCCCAAAATTTGGGTCCAATGATGCTACACACCAAATAGTCAATCACGACTACAACGATATCATATATCGATATGATAATCCATCAAATATCAAAATATCTGAAATCAAATAAAAACTGTTGAGGAATCCAGTTGGATCCCTCCAACCTGTTTTCCTGCATCCACAAACATTAGCACAATACCAATTTCGCTCCAGTACGAAATTATCGCGGTATATGGGATTTAAATATTATCCGCTTAATAACGGCGCAATAGGGTCTCATCCGCTAAACAAAAATTGCGGGAAATCAATAACTCCAATATATACATATGCCAATATATATATATTGCTATTATATATAATACCAATTTCACTGTTTATGAAATATTCGCGGTATATGTTTTTATTAAATAACATCCGCTTACTAACGGCGTATAATGTCTATTTTAACAATCAATAAATATCAATCAACATTCAAACATGCATTCAAATATTTTAAATCTAACTATTTAAAATAAAATCGAAACTGATTCGATTGAGTGAGAAGTTCTCACCTTGATTTCAATTCGTTTTAGCGATTTATTTCGAATAAAATTAAACGTGCGTTTAATTTTACCCAAAATTCTCACTAACTCCAAACGACTCCAAACCAACTCCATCGCGTAGTGCTCGTCCATACGATTCCAACGCAACTGAGTTTGCATTTTTTCGACCTCGTATGAAAAAGATATACATTTTTGAAGTTACACGAGTTTTAATATATATATTACAACTTAAATTTTCTATATTTTTAACCTATATTATTCTGGGCCGTCAGATCTCAATCCCATAGCATCTCCACCATGCGCATCATCTTCCCAATTCACGCGACTTGCCTCCAGGAACAAACAAAGCCGTTCGAACCCATAATAGCAAACTAGGGTTTAATAATTCGATTTCCACGAGCAACACGAACACGATCAGCTTGCTCCATGTCGAAGCCCTCACCACTAGCTACACTCGGCCCCAAGGAGAGCAAGCTCGGTTCCACTGTTCATCTCGAGTTGCGTGCGCAACTTAGGGCCGACGGCCTCCCCTAGCTCCCACCCCGTTGCTTCGTTTTACATCACAACCGTTCAAATTGTAGCTCTCACTCCCCTCTCCAACTTTCATGTTGATGATTTCGTGAATCGGTTGATGGATGAAGAGAAAAGAGGAGAAGAAGTTGGGAACATTTCAGCCGTTCATGGGAAGCTGGCGGCTAGGGTTTTAGTGTTTTTTTTTATTATGAAGGGTGTGGGTGTGTATTTATAGGGAATTTTCAATCACTATTCATCCGGAAATTTTGAACTCCGATTTACGCGCCGAAACTGACGTACCTAGGGTTTATCCCGTGTTCCGGACACAATGGAACAGGTTTCGAAAGCTAATTCGGACATCTGTGCGAGTTATGGCTGTAAACGCTCAATTTAAATTAAACCGATTTAAATCGATTTCTAGGCGTTTTAATTCGTACCGGACAAACGGTAAATCCAATTGACTTGAAATTTGAAACCTTACAATAATATCACATTATGGATCCGATGAAACTGGTTTCGTCGAAATCCGAGACTTTTTGAAAAATGGCTATTTTCACTCGTCAAATTTAAATTAAAAATAAATCGATGCGTTTCGAGCTGCCACGATCAAACGATAACTCCGATTGATAAGAAAATTGAAATCCGGTAATAACTAACTATTACGGATCCAATGGAACTGGTTCGTTCAATTCTGAGACTGTTCAAAAATTGACTATTTTCACTAGTCGATTTTAATATTAAAATATTCAATTTTCACAAATTAACTTTTAATTCGATTTTAAAAGTTCTAAAATATCATTCTAACTCCAATATGATAAAATAAAATTTCCCAAATCATTTTCAATCATATTTAACCCAATTTTCAATTATTTCCATAATTTAACGTATTAAATTATCGATTTAATTATTCAATAAAATCCAATAATTCAAATAAAAATTTATTTGACTTATAAATTCACTTATTAATATTTAAAATTAATTAAATATTCATATTTTAATTTCTAAAAATTCTGGGTCGTTACAATATTCCCCACTTAAAAGAATTTCGTCCTCGAAATTAATAAGTAAGAAAAATTACAGAAGCTATTAATTTTCCCAAAATTCCTAATTAAACTTCTTACAATACTTACTAAGTTTTCCAAATCATACTTAGTTATCTTTTCAAAAACAACTACTATTGTTTAACTTCAATTCCAAAATCAAAGTTTATAGTTTTCAAAATTTTCCAATTTCCTCAAATTTTTCTAACGCCTTTAATTTTCGGAAAAATTCGCCATAGTCTCCTTTGCGCGGCTCGATCCGAGAAAAATGACAGTATATATATCACAAATATACATCTCATCAAGTAATGAGGCATCCCGAAGGGAAAAAAAATGTAAAAGTACGGTATGTAATCCGAGATATGTACCTTATATTTTATTAGCGAGCCTATACGGCTAATATAGCGCAAAAGCGAGCTCCAAATGCGAAGCAAACGCAATCCGCACCTACTAAACACTCAACAAACAACATGAGAATCATGCATATAGACAATAGTATCGATATACAACATATAGCAACATAATAACTATATATGCCAACATAGCAACTGCATTCAATAGCAATATATATTCAACCATCACCCAACTATCATCCATAACCAAATCAATATTCATTCATATTCTCATTAATATTAATGAATTGGTTTTCAATATCAAATCACATTTGATTCATTTACATTGGGTTTACTAACATTCATTTTCAATTTTCTTATATTCACTAATTCATATTCAAGTTGGTTCACTTCCAATTCAAATTCATTTCCATTTAAGTTTCACTTACTTCTAATTAAATTTCAATTTCTTTAGCTTTCAATTTCATTAACACTCAATGAATTATATACAATCAATCAACTAGCAACCATATAACAACCAATGTATATTAGTTACAACCAAATTCCTTTGCTTACAATTGGTTTAATTAAATTGATTTTCATTCAATCTTTCAACTTCCAATAACTTTAGATTTTAAATGAATTAACACTTACATTCATTATTTCATATCAATTTAATTTACATTCAATTGATTAACATTTAATCCATTAATTCAATTCAATTACAAAATCGAATTTCATTTACATAACTCAAATTCATAAATATATTCATATAGTTTCACTTCTTATATGTATAAGTTTATTTCACAATTGTAAATCACTTTAATTATAATTTAATTCTTATAATCCTTTTTGCTTATACAATTTATTCTTTTATTTAGATTATTCAAACTACTAAACAATCCACTTATATACACTTTAATAATTTTAAAAAATTATTTCTTTATATATAAAATATACTCAAGTAAAATTATTTCATTTACCCAATTTAAACATCAATACTGTGTCGAATTGTTCTATTCAAGTGTTTAGAAACCCCTTCGGCATAGTCTTGCGGACCACGCTGACGAAAGTTCATATGCCACTCAATAAACCAATCATCACAATATAAAACAATTTTATATTCACTAACAAATACGCTCTCATAGCTATTATTACACTCAAACTCAATCTAGAGTACTGCTGACTCTATCTCTAATGAGTAATACCCAACAGAACCATGGTTGTCGCTTAACCATATGCTCTGATACCAACTGTAACGTACGCGATTTTTCGTTGCCGAAAAACCGAAATGTTATGGGTTTTAAAAAGAATTTAAGAAAAAGGAAGAAGAAAGAAATAGAAGATAGAGGGAAAAGGAAATAGAAAATAGAGGGAAAAGATAGAGAAGAGATGGGGGGGTTCTTGCACCAGTCTTGTTAAGCTTTGGGCTATGTGATGGGGGGTTCTCGCTTCGCGGTTAGGTGGCGAACGGGAGACTCTTACTCCCACACATCCTCTTTTAGGGGGTTGGTTAGGTGTAACCTGAGACAGTCGAGAGGCTGGCCGTAAAAGCAAGTTTGGGATACCAGTTGTTGCCACGGTGGGGCTGGGATGGTTGAAAAGCCTACCGGTTGTGACTGCTGTCGATGGTTGAAAAGCCTGGATCTGACAATGTGGTATCAAATCTTATGGTTAAGCGACAACCATGGTTCTGTTGGGTATTACTCATTAGAGATAGAGTCAGCAGTACTCTAGATTGAGTTTGAGTGTAATAATAGCTATGAGAGCATATTTGTTAGTGAATATAAAATTGTTTTATATTGTAATGATTGGTTTATTGAGTGGCATATGAACCTTCGTCAGCACGGTATGTACAACTATGCCGAAGGGGTTTCTAAACACTTGAATAGAACAATTCGACATAATATTGTTTTTAAATTGGGTAAACGAAATAATTTTACCTTGATTATATATTTTATATATAAAGGAATAATTTTTTCAGAATTATTAAAGTGTATATAAGTTGATTGTTTAGTTGTTTGAATAATCTAAATTGAAGAATAATTGTATAAGCAAAAGAATTATAAGAATGGAATTATAATTAAAGTGATTTACAATTGTGAAATAAACTTATATATATATAATAAGTGAAACTATATGAATATATTTATGAATATGAGTTATAAATAAAAAATGAATGTTAGTAAAGAACATCCACTGTATATGAATCAAATGTGATTTAAATTGAAAACCAATTCATTAATATTAAAGTATGAATGAATATCTATTGGTTATGGATGATAGTTGGTTGATGTTTGAATATGTTGCATTTGCTATGTGACATATATAGTTGTTATGGAGATATATGTTGTATATTGAGATTATTTTCATATATGCATGTTCTCATGTTGTTTGTTGAGTAATTAGTAGGTGCGGATCGCGTTTGCTTCGCATTTGGAGCTCGCTTTCGCGCTATATTAGCCGTATATGCTCGCTAATAAAATATAAGGTACATATCTCAGATTAAATATCGTACTTTTACACTTTTTTCCCTTCGGGATGCCTCATTACTTGATGAGATGTATATTTGTGATATATATACTGTCATTTTTTTTACGGATCGAGCCGCGCAAAGGAGACTATGGCGAATTTTTCCGAAAATTTAAGGCGTTAGAAAATTTTTTTTTGAGAAAATGGGAAAATTTTGGAAAACTTTAACTTAGTTTTGAAGTTGAAAGTTAAACAATAGTAGTTGTTTTTGAAAAGATAACTAAGTATGATTTGAAAACTTAGTAAAGATTTGTAAGAAGTTTAATTATAAATTTTTGGGAAAATTAATAGATTCTGTAACTTTTCTTACTTGTAATTTCGAGGACGAAATTCTTTTAAGTGGGGAAGATTGTAACGACCCAGAATTTTTAGAAATTAAAATTTGAATATTTAATTAATTTTAAATATTAATAAGTGAATTTATAAGTCGAATAAATTTTAATTTGAATTCTTGGATTTAATTGGATTATTAAATCGATAATTTAATACGTTAAATTATGGAAATAATTGAAAATTGAGTTAAATATGATTGAAAATGATTTGTAAAATTTTATTTTATCATATGGGAGTTAGGAAGATATTTTAGAACTTTTAAAATCGAATTAAAAGTTAATTTGTGAAAATTGAATATTTTAATATTAAAATCGAGTAGTGAAAATAGTCAATTTTTGAACAGTCTCAGAATTGAACGAAACCAGTTTCATTGGATCCATAATAGTTAGTTATTACCAGATTTCAAATTTCGTGTCAATCGGAGCTATCGTTTGATCGTGGCAGCTCGAAACGCATCGATTTATTTTTAATTTAAATTTGGCGAGTCAAAATAGCCATTTTTCAAAAAGTCTCGGATTTCGACGAAACCAGTTTCATCGGATCCGTAATGTGATATTATTGTAAGGTTTCAAATTTCAAGTCGATTGGATTTACCGTTTGTCCTGTACGAATTAAAACGCCTAGAAAATCGCTTAAATCGGTTTAATTCAAATTGAGCGTTTATAGCCATAACTCGCACAGATGTCCGAATTAGCTTTCGAAACATGTTCCATTGTGTCCGGAACGCGGGGTAAACCCTAGAAACGCTGGTTACGGCGCGTAAATCGGAGTTCGGAATTTCCGGGATGAATAGTGTTTTATTCAAAAATCTATAAAAGGAACCATGGCCTCACTATCTTCAACATCATAACCCAAACCCTAATTATAATAGCCAGCCGCCACTAACAAAATGAATGGACGAAATTGTCTTGATTTCATCTTCAATTATCTTTCAATCCACAAACCCATTCATGAAACTTCCAACTAAGAAATTGTAGAGTGTAGTGAGAGCTTCAAGTTGAACGGCTATGATCTAAAACGATGCACCGAGGAGGGAGATAATGGCCTGCGTTCGGCCACGCTTGCACACGGTTTTCCATGCAAGGGGGGGGGGGGTGCCGAGCTCAGAGCTGTTCATGGCGTGGGTAGACGTGGCCTTGAGCTACGAATTGGAGCTTCCCGATCGAATTCTAGTTGAGGTTGGAGGTGGCAAAGTTAAACCCTAGGATAGAAGGAGTTGGGTTTGTTCGGCCTATTCCTGTGCGTGCGCGTGAGGGATGGAAGAAGGGGGAGATGTTAGCATGCGGCTGTGATGGAATGGAGTTGAGATCTACGGTGGATGCTAGCTTAGGGTATTAAAATATAAAGATTTATGTTGAAATTAATTATTAAAATCGTGTACAAACTTTAAACTGTCATAACTTTTTCATACGAGGTCGAAAACGCGCGAAACCAGTTGCGTTGGAATCGTATGGACGAGCACTACGCGATGGAGTTGGTTTGGAGTCGTTTGGAGTTAGAGAGAATTTTGGGTAAAATTAAACGTCCGTTTAATTTTATTCGAAATAAATCGCTAAAACGGAATTTAAAATCAAGGTGAGAACTTCTCACTCAATCGAATCAGTTTCGATTTTATTTTAAATAGTTAGATTTAAAATATTTGAATGCATGTTTGAATGTTGATTGATATATATTGATTGTTAAAATAGACATTATACGCCGTTAGTAAGCGGATGTTATTTATTAAAAACATATACCGCGAATATTTCATAAACGGTGAAATTGATATTATATATAATATCAATATATATATATTGGCATACGTATATATTGGAGTTGTTGATTCCCCGCATTTTTTTAGCGGATGAGACCCTATTGCGCCGTTATTAAGCGGATAATATTTAATAAGAACATATACCGCGATAATTTCGTACTGGAGCGAAATTGGTATTGTGCTAATGTTTTTGGATGCAGGAAAACAGGTTGGAGGGATCCAACAGGATTCCTCAACAGTTTTTGTTTGATTTCAAATATTTTGATATTTGATGGATTATCATATCGATATATGATATCGTTGTAGTCGTGATTGACTATTTGGTATGTAGCATCATTGGACCAAATTTGGAATTTTAAAATGATTTCAAAGTGATTTTTGAAAGTATACGTTATAAAATATTTTTGGAATTGATTCATTTTAAAATAAATAAACGTATAATTTTTAAAGTTATAAAAATTATGATTTTTAAGAAATATAGTTAAAAGCTGATTTTTTGAAAATAAGGAATTAATGACTTTATAAAATAGTTAAATTGGGATTTCTGAAATAATTGTGAAAAGTTTAAATATAGGGTTTATAAAATTTGATTATTTTATAAATCAAAATGATGAAATTATAAAGGAGTTTAAAGACGTTTTTAAAGTATTAATATGAACTTATTTATATAAGAGATTTATAAATGGATATTTATAAATTGAGATATTGAAATTATAAAACGAGTTTTTATAAGTGTTTGAATGAAGTGAAAATGAATTTTTGCAAATGAATGGAATTCATAAAATTTTAAATGGTGAAGTTATAAATGAAATTTATAAATAGTAAGATTTATAAATTTTGTGAAATTATTAAAGAATATATTTGGATAAATAATTGAATCCTATAAGTTATAGGATTTAAAATTATGAAGTTCAAAGGAACGATTTTTTGAGAACGAATAAATTATAGGTATTTAACTTATAATATGAACCTTTGTTTTATAAGTGAGTTATAAATCGGATAGGTTAATAAAGGAATTTATAAAAGGAAGTTGTTATAAATAAATAGAAATGGAATTTATAAACGTTGTTTTATAAATTCGCAAATGACTTATTTTGACTAGAAAATTTGTTGAAACCTATAAATGGAGTTATATTCACGTTTTTGAACTGTGAATAATCCTTTGAAATAAAATGAATAAAAGGATGAAATTTTGTTAATAAAGAATATTCACGTTTTTGAATAGTGAATAATATGTTAAAGAAATTGTTTAGAATGTGATATTTTAAATTGAATTAAAACGATCTAACGATGTTTTAAATGTGTTGAGATTCGAAACCATAGATTTCAACATTCATTGTTGAAATAGACGTTTTCGAGAAATAAAAGGAAATAGTGGACTATAACACTGTTGTTATAGTAAATGATTTCCGAAAGGAAATGTTTTGTATAGTATTGGGATTTATATATCTATTTTAATTTCGAATCCCTATACTAGTGATTTTGGGTTGTCGTAACGATGTTTTACGTAACATTCGTTTTGGCCCAAATAAATATGTTGAAGAGAATGATTTCCTTAATAGAATGAAATATATACTTAATCTCGATTTAAGTATATTGAATATTTTCCAAGGTTGAAAATAAAAAGATTTATGAATTACTTATTTAATAAGTATGGAAATGTTTTCCAACATGAAGTGGATATTAGAGAATTTATCTTTTTGAAGATAAATTGAAAATGAATATTATAAATCGAATTGAAGTCGTATATTCATTAATACTTTGGATTATAAATTCACTAAGGAATTTATAAAAGGAAGTGGAATTTGTTTAAAAATAAATATTGATTTATTTTTGAAGTATTGAAATTATATATCTTGTAAAGATATTTTGTGAAATAAATAATTTGGAAAATTATTTGGAATCTAGTGATGTGTGCATATCCAGTGATAGTTTAATAACCGACTATCAATATTTCCCTTTGAATGGGTATTTGATGTGATTTGTTTGAATGTGAATGCTACACTTATTTTTGAATAAGCTCACTATTCGGGTTAACCGGGAAAGGACCATGGGGTCGTATAACCCATTCCGAATATGTGATACGTCGTTATAATAGCATTGAAGATCGGTGTTGAAGACCCGGTATTTGCGAGAGCGATAGGATGACCTGTCGATTTACTCTGCACCGAGTAGCTACGGTATAGAGTTCTCCATATGTGATGGTGAATCCGATCAGGATTGTGAATATCCGGATTGCAAGGACTTCTTTGTAAGTGCCTTCGGTTTTGTTCGATCCCGGAACAGACTTGTATGGATTGTATGTCTGACATTACAAGTTGAGATATAAAGCCGATTTCTTTCAAATATATTTCTGTTGGTGGCGAAGAATTTATTCTTTAGCTTAACACCCTTCTCTGAGACGTACGAGCTCAGAGGTTATATAGTTGAAGTTATCAGCGATATATTCCCAATTTGGTAATGTGACATGCTGAGTGTTGCTGAAATGATCATTGTGTTGATTATTGTGATAGGATCGTTTATTTGATCGTCTATCTTGGTGATCATCGTGTTGATCATTTGTTGACCAAAAGCATGGCTTTTGTATAAAGTATGTTTTTGTGGACGTGACTTCGTCGAACCTCACACCCCGAAAATGGTCAAAACAGGAAAGATGCGGCAAGGTTATGAGGGGTAGCACCCTTTAGGGTATGTACATTTCCTTCTGGATAGAGGTGGTATCATGGTATGGAGCCCAGATATTTAACCTATGTGGTTACTACGAATTTATTACTTTGTGGTTGTTGGTTTTCGGGATCCCGTGAGAAAGGTCGTTTACGATCGGGGAATGGCGTGCTCGTGTCAGTAGTTACCCAGTTAGGGGTAACCCGGCCTTGTGTTGGCAGAGTTCCGGTTTGGTTCTCGGGGATGTCTTTCCAGAGGCATTCTCATGTGGCAATGGGAAGTTCCTTGGCCTGACCATTTGTTGGAAATCCAAAGAAACAATACGAAACTTGTACGGTATTAGTTGTAGAACCTATCATTCACTTATGGTGTCGCAACACTATTTGGATGGTAGCTATAGTAGGCATACGATAATGGTCGTATGTTGGCTAAGATTTATATTCTACTTTCGAAATGAATTTCTTCTACACTATGCACTAGTAATAATATCAAATGTTATTTTAAATGCGTATCAAGCATCTTTGACTATCATAAGGAGAAATCTCCTCCGATTCTGCGTTTGCATGTGTGTGTGTGCGGGAGGCCTTATGGTAGTCTCATTTTTAAAAGCATTGCGAATTGAATTTAAAAATATTCCTCTATTTTGATTTTAAAGATAAATAAACTGTTTTGAGTTCTCACACCAGTCACATGACTGACTTGGAGTTTATTGTTTTCCTTCCTAAACTCTGGGTGCCCACCAATTTTCACACGGGCAGTCAAGAGTAAGGTTTATCAGGATATTCTGGATATTCTGGAGTTGCTGGAGGCAAGCTGGATGGCATGGCGTATTACTTATATAGTATTTCTTTTTCCGCTGCACTATTTGTTGTTGTTGTTGTACACTCTGATGATATGATGTAATGTAATGTATAAAATGTAATAACCGATAGTTCTTTGTTTAAAGATTATTCATTTATTTATTATATGTTGTTCCGCTGCGAATTGTGAGATTCTGATGTGATTCTGTTGTTTTCTGTTCCGTTCTATTTTTCTTTTCCCTTCTATTTTCTCTATTCTCTTTTCTTTCTATTTTAAAATATTCTGTTTTCTTTCTGTTCTATTTTCTATTTTCTCTTCCCTCTACTCTCTATCTTCTACCTTTTTCTCTTCTTTTCTTCTCTTAAAATTCTTTTTAAAAACCCTCAGTGTTCGGTTTTCCGTCGTTCGATTCCTCGGCAGTCGATAAAGTGAGTGTCGATGTCGAATTTTCGGAAGTCGAAGAATCGTGTCCTGACATTATGTGATATAGATTTGACTCACATAAGGATATTTTAGTTCTGACTCGAGTGTTTTGTCTTGTCATTACGCTCGGGTCAGCCTTGAATATTTCAGCGTGTTGAAGATTAACTTCTGGAGAACGAAGACAAAAATTTGGTTTATTATTACTATTTTTATTCTTTGCATCATGTTGTTCTGCTGCATTATTTATGTATCCATGTTGTGTGTATATATAACCCTAATAATTGTTGTATAAATTATGATTAAATGAATAATATAAACAGCTTCATGAATTGTTCATTTGATTGTTATATTTTGTAATTCCGCAGCCAGATTCTGTTTTGTTTTCTTTTTCTTGATTAACCCCAAATGATTATCTATGTTCCGGATTATGTAAGTTGGACATGTGTGGATTATTGTCGATTTAAACCTTCCGAAATGTGGACCGTCACAAAACCATTTGGATTCTGCTTTCAAGCAGAGTAAAACGATCAAAAACCCATTAAATTCGAAAGCATCTATTTTGATATCTTTTAAAACTATCTATTTCGAAACCATTTGGGTTTTACTTTAATTATAGAAAATGGGTCGAAAGCATCTGCTTCGAAACAAATCCATAAGTAAAGAAGTGATGGTGTCGAAACCATCCCTTCGAAAGCACTAGAAAGGTGACCAGTGTTTAGAAAACAAAATTTTCCTTTTGAAACCATTTTGGTCGAAAGGTAAAAAGGGGGCAGCAAAAGGTTTCGACTTAGTTGAAAGAAATTATTTAAAAAAAAAGGTGCAACCCAATCGAAACCACTTCCTTTAAATCATTTGACTTGGTCGAAAGCTCCTTTGTCGAAAGCCATTTAGTCAAAACAAAGCAGGCATATTTCTTTACTTTGAAAACAAAGGACTGTCTCAACCCCTTCGAAACCCCTGGTTTCGACTCCCTACCTTCCGCCTACTTCTAGTTCACTATGCATATGGGTAAACTGATACTATGTGCATTGGTTTCGGCTGTGTCGGAAGGGAAGATAAAGAGGCGGAACCTAGTGCCACGGTGTCGAAATAGTGAAAAACATGTAGCAAATCGTTCTTTTCACCTAACCTGCCTTACGTGTCTAATTATGATTGGTTGCCTCTTTCTTTACCAATAAAAAGTATCGCACTTTTTCAAAAATGCCACCGACTTTTCAGATTTAACAATTTAAGTTATTTTACAAAAAGCCCTTTTCTCTCTTTAAATTATATAAAACATTTAAGTCTCATACCTTAAATAATTTTATATAAACGTTAAAGCTCTTAGGAAAAACCTATAAAAAGACCAAAATATCTATTTTAATATGTTTTTCAACATATAAAAATTTCAGATCCAAATCTTTTACTATTAATCCAAAAAAAAATCATTAACCCAATTAAATATTTTGTTTACTAGAAAATTCATATAAATTCTACATAATTTCAAAAAATTCCAAAAATCGAAACCCATCTCTAAAATATTATTTATGATCTTCAAAAAAATTCTCAAGGCATTTGGATGTCATTTTATAGGGTTTTCGCCTTAAAACATATCATAAAATCAATATGAATATACATAAATCATCAACATGTATATATAATCATTCCATCATTCAAAATCATGGCAAATCAATGCAAAATATTAGGCATTCATCTAAAACCGAAAATACGATAAAAAATGAGATGTAAACATTACTCAGCTTAGCATTAGAAATTATTGAGATTGAAATGTGAATAGATTTGATTTGATTTAGCTTCTTCCTAGGTTGTCTTCCTCTCTTCCTTATTAATGGTGGCCGGGCTTGGGTTATAAAAATTTGTAAATGAAAAAGAATGTGTATATTTTATAGGGTCGGGGGTTTTGGGTATAAGAATGGCCTCTTTTCTATTATACCCCTCCTCTATTTCAATTTAAGCTTCCTCTTTTAATTCTAAATGGCATGGCTACCCTTGATTGAATCAAATCTCAATCCCCTTATCAACACATTATTTTATTTTATTTAGCTAATTAAATATCCTAAATAATGTTACCAAAAATATGGGGTGCTACAGACTCTCCTCCTTAAAGAATTTCGTCCTTGAAATTACGATAACGTACACAAAAATCAAATGAGAAGGTAAAACATATCATTAAACAAGTCAGGATAAGTATCTCTAATCCTATTCTTTATCTTCCAAGTATAGTCCCTATCATCGTCGCTACACTGGACTTTTACTAATCTGACCTCTTGGTTCAAACCCCTTCTCATCTGTTAGCAACTATGCAAATTGGCTTCCTCTCTATGGTCAAATCCGGTTCTACCACTAAATCATCTTGCACCGCTTGTGCAATTGTACTCTTTGGGTTTTTAACACACTTGCTGAGATGAGAAACATGAAAACATCGTAGACTCCTACTAAACTGCTCGGTAACTCAACTTTAAATGCGAGTTTCCTGATCCTCTCAAGAATAGGAAAAGGTCCAACGAACCTCGCTGCTAACTTCCCCAATTTTCCAAATCTAATTACACCCTTCATCGACTTTCGCGAAAGTCTGGTCTCCAACTGAGAACTCTAAATCGTTCCATCTCTTATCAGCATAACTCTTCTACCTAGATCTAGACTCTTTCTTTCTAGTCCGAATAACCTCAATCTTTTCTACAGCTTCTCTGACTAAAGCTGGATCAAGTATCAACCTATCCCCGGCCTTTAGCCAGCATACGGGAGATTTGCACGGCCTTCCATACAAAGCTTCAAATGATGTCGTCCGAGTACAAGTCTGATAACTGTTGTTATACAAAAACTCGACTAAATGCAGATGGTCTTCCCATGATCCCTCGAAATGTAAAATGCAAGCTCTTAACAGATATTCCAGGATCTTGTTAACTCTTTTTATTTTCCCATTTGTTTATGAATGGTAAGCGATACTCATCTTAAGTTTAGTTCCCTTAACTTCCTGCAAACTCTTTCAGAACTTACTAGTGAACAAAGGATCTTTATTGCTAACTAGGATACTAGGAATTCCATGCAATCTTACCACATTCTTCAAGAATAACCTTGCCAAAATAGTTGCCATCGTGGTTGACCTAACTGGAATGAAATGGGTACTCTTGGTTAATTTATTCACCATGACCATATACTGTCGTTTTCCCTATTCGACCTTGGAAACCCGTCAATTAAATCCATGGAGATAGAATCCCACTTCCATACTGGAGTATCTAATGGCTAAAGCAACCTACTTGGTTTCTGGTGTTCGACCTTTACTTATTGGCACATTATGCACTGCTTCACACACAAACCAATATCCTGCTTCATACCTTCCTAGAAGAAACTCCTCGTCATATCCAAATACATCTTAGTACTCCTGGGTGAATAGAGAACTTTGAACGATGGAATTCCTCTAAGACTTCTTTTCTTATGTGTTCTTTCTTATGTTTCCTTAACTCAGAACGCATAATCTCCTTTTCTTTCTCAACCTCCCATTCCGGTCAAGACTGAAATCTTTCAAGTCATCTCTCTCGGTTCCATCTCTTAGCTTCCTGATCCGTTCGGCTAACACCGGATCCTCCATCTGTTTTGAAGCAATCTTTTTGATCAACCTTAGTTGAACTTCCAAACAAGATAATACAACTGTATCCCCACCAGACCCAGCCTTGAATCTCTACTGTAGTCTGCAATTTGCTAGTGCTTCTAATTCCTTCCATTCAGCAATCACAGCTAATACTGTATTTTGATATTTCCTGCTAAGTGCATCTGCAACCTTATTGCCTTTCCCTGCTGTGTACTCAATTCCAAAATCATAAGCAGCGATAAACTCTAACCACCTTTGTTGTCTCATGTTCAACTCTTTCTGAGAGAACAAATACTTCAACGACTTATGATCTGTATATAACTCAAACCTTTCTCCCAAAAGATAATGTCTCCACAGGTTTAAAGCAAAAATCACAGCACTCAATTCTAAATCATTCGTCGGATATATGACCTCATGCGGTCTAAGCTGTCTAGAAGCGCAGGAAAACACTTTACCCCTCTGCATCAGCACAACTCCTAATCCTGTTCCACACGCATCGGTGTAAACCACTAAATCTTGGTTCCCTTCTGGAACAACCAGCATAGATGGATGGGTCAATAAGTGTTTCAAACTCTGGAATTCTTCCTCACACTTATCAATACGCAAAAATTTCACATCCTTTCTTGTCGGCTTAGTCATTGTACTGCTATCCATGAAAAATCCTTCAGGTCTCTTCCAACTGTTCACTACTTCTATCTCAGTCGGATCTACTGACAACCCTTCTTTTGAGACTGCATGATGAAGAAACTTCACTTCTTTCTTCCAGAAATGACACTTTGAAAACTTCGCTTTTGACTGATGTTGTCTCAGTGTCTCAAGTACCATTCTGAGATGAACCTTATGCTCTCTTCCATCTTTAGAGTGTATCATGATATCATCTATAAAAACCAATACGAACATATCCAGTTGCTCTTAGAAGACCTATGTAACAACCCGCATATTTATCGATTTTATATTTAAATATTTTATCGTTCGTCGGATTTTAGTCCGAAAAGCTACTTTTTGCATACGGTAGAATTAGGACTCGAGACCACCTCCATTGAGTTCAAAATGTCGTTTGCGACCTTTTTGAGTATAAGCTTCGATATGTTTGGATAAAGTTGATTTTTGCTACTTTTTCCCGCTTAGGGCTTTGGTTGGGCTGAGCCAATTAGCCACTTAACTCAGTTCCAACACTCTCCTCTTCATTCACTTCTCTTCTATTTTCCTAACACTCAAGCTCAAGCAAAAATGGAGGAAGAGAATGGGAAATAGAAATTCCTAAGCCCTAGCTTGCTTTGCAAATCCATCTCCTTGCTCCAAAGTTCATGAGAACCCATTGGTAAGCTTCCTCTTCTTCTTCTCCAACTCATTCTCTCTTTGAATTTCAGAAATTTCCTAAACCTAACTTAGGAAATGTTCTTCTTTTTAGCTTAGATTCAAGCTTCTAGAGTTGGACTTGAAGAGTGGTTGATTCCTCCTTGCTTTCAAGCTTCATCTTCATAAATTTTAGTGCAAAGGTGAGATTTTTATCTCACATCTATGACTATAATTATCTTTGGTTGTTGGGTATGAATTCCTAACACTTATTCATGTGCATTTGCTCTTGTTTTGGATTGATTTTGTGAATACTCCAATTTTTGGGTTTTTAAGTCAAATTTGTGTGAAATCCTTTTATGGATGTTTGATCATGTTTTTAGTGATGCACCGAGGAGCATATAGGGCCGGGTTGCCGATTAGCATAAACCCTTAGAGCCAATGTTCGTCCGGTTGCATTTTGGAAGAATTTGCTCTTCATTTGAATAGGCTGAAAAACAGCCCAGGCATGATTCAGTCGACTGAAAACTCTGTTCAGTCGACTGAACCTGAAACCCGAGAGTTTCCAGGCATGATTCGGTCGACTGAAAAACTCTGCACAGTCGACTGAAATTGGAAACAGAAAGTTTCCTGAACCTGGAAAATTTCCAGGTACAGGGTCAGTCGACTGAAAACTCTGTTCAGTCGACTGAACCTGCTGTTTGAGTCCAATTTGCCTTTTTGGATTGAATTTCCAATTTAAATCGATTCGTGATGATCCTATTTATTGTCATCATTTATTATCATCTTTGATGACTTATTTTCTTTGGGAATTTTAGATATATCCACTTCGATGGATCCTTTATCGATTTCATTGGATTTTTATTCACATCTTCGAATGTGATCTTTGTGATTGATTGTTTCTACAATCCCCCTTGTGCTTTGTCACTTTAAAAATATAAAGGTTTTCTATACTAGTAGTAAATATCAAAACTCTTTCCTCAAACGATTTCAATACTATTTTAATACCAAATTCGTTTTATAAAACCGTTTTCCAATCTATTAGTATATACAAACCTTTACCTCACTCGTATGAGAAATCTAATTAAACGACTTAGTAAAACGAGTGGTATGAAACGCTTGCGTTCACTTCGTCGGTTAATTCTTGGACTTGTTCGATTGAACCTCTTGTGACAATTTTCTAGTGGAGATCTACAATTTGTTCGTAAATATTTAAGTTAAGCTAGTGGTTATGGGACATGAAGCTAAGCTCATATATTTACTAGCTTATTGTATTGACACTTCTCTTTGATCATGACGATCATCTTTGCGGTTTAGACTAGCAATGTGCGATGTCTCTTTGTCTATGTGGAGGACTGTTCCTCATTTTATTGAGTTTCGTCTCATTTTATACATGGGTCGTACCTTGCTAGGTGCGTCAATGTTTTATTATGCATGGGGTGTACCTTTCTAGGTGCATCGATGTTTGTTTACTTCGTGGAGCAATCGGCTCAATAAGTCGGGACATGGGGCGTATCTTTTTAGGTGCGTCGATGTTCGTCTATGCATGGGGCGTATCTTTCTAGGTGCGTCGATGTTCGACTTAGCATGGGGTGTATCTTTCTAGGTGCATCGATGTCAGACATTACATGGGGTGTATCTTTCTAGGTGCATCGATGTTTATTTATTTGTGCATGGGGCGTATCTTTCTAGGTGCGTCGATGCTAGAGCATGGGGTGTATCTTTCTAGGTGCGTCGATGTTTATTTATGTGTGCATGGGGCGTATCTTTCTAGGTGCGTCGATGCTAGAGCATGGGGCGTATCTTCCTAGGTGCGTCGATGTTCGACTGTTCATGGGGCATGTCTTTTTAGGTGTGTCGATGTCCAGTTTCTTTTGGGGATTGGCCATCCTTTTTTTTGTGATTTCTGGATTTCTTGTGTAGATTTCTAGAATTTGTGTTTCACCAATTTTTCGTGATTTCCATTGATAAGTCTTATCGATATTTGTGCATTGGTGAATTTGTGTGTCATTGACTTTAGTGATTTCTGGATTTCTTGTGTAGTCTTCTGGAATTTGTGCGTCATTGACTTTTGCGATTGACATTGATATTATCGTCAACATTTGTGGTTTGATGAACGAAATAAAGAGTATGACACTTCTTGGATTCTTGTGTAGATTTTATGATATTGATTAATCTCTTGTTGGTTATCAACTACTTATATATCACAGCTTGACCTTGTGATTATTATGTGTTTAGTCATAACTCTGATTCTATATCGTTTCATCTGATATCTATAGTTAGACTGATCCGTTTATTATTTTCTTATTAAATAATACTCGGGTCAGACCGAGATGTTCCAGGTGCTTCTGCTTGACTTCTCTCTTGGGATTGATTTCTCTTGCTTTTGGTTAACTACTTAGATTAGTAGTTTTTGTTGTATACATTTGAGATATAGACTCCATAATGTATACTTATTCTTTTGTGTAGTTCATGTAACTATTCTTCTGTGATATTGTGGATCTTTTTAGACCACTACTCTGATGTACACTTCCTAGTGTAATATTCATATCTATTTTCCGCCTTTGTGATATGAATTGTCTGTGATTGATTTATATTATGTTTATTTCTATATTTGTTTCCGAAGATCTTTATAGCCACTGTGTAGTAGCTTTGAGTTTGTGTCGGTATGTCGGATTTCCTCTTGAGATGAAAAGTTATATTTTTATCTGGCATATCGGTACTCGCACAAAGCAATTATACAGATGGTCGCTCCTCAACAGCCTTATTCTCCGTGCTAGTTGACAGCATTCACAGTAGTGTTCTTGGCTAGCGTGGGTATAGAGGTGGGGCGTCACAACCTAGTTCATCAAATCGACAAAGAAAGCCGATGCATTAGTCAGTTCGAATGCCATACTAACCATTCGTATGACCCATATCTGGTCCTAAACAACGTCAAAGGTATACTATCTTCTACTACTCTAAGTTGATGAAAACCTATTGCCAATTCCAACTGAAAGAATACCCTAGATTCACTCACCTAGTCGAATAAATCGTCAATCCTTGGAAATGGATATCGACTCTTTATCGTCCTCTCATTCAACTTACGATAGTTGATACATAGCCTTAACGATCCATCCAGCTTCTTAGTAAACATTACGGCTGCTCCCTAAGGTGAACTTCTCAGCCTAATAAAACTCTTGCTTTCTAAATTCATCAACTGCACCTTTAGCTCCCTCTTCTCTGTAGAGGTCATCCTTCTTAGTGGTCTACTCACTGGTTCTGCTCTCGAAACCAAATCTATCCGAAACTCAATAGCTCATTTTTGTGGCATCCAACTGTAGGCCCAAAAGAATCTACAAATTCTCTAACCACAAAAAATCGACTCAATTTGTCATCTGATTCCGTACAACCCAACAAAGCATTCACTTTACCACTATAATCTTCTATGGCATAAACTATTTGATTACTACAATCTAGGTGTCTAGCAATATTTTCCTATCCTAGAAAAATATCCTAGCATCACTTAACCAATCCATCCCAAGAATAATCCCAAATCCCAAAAAATCAGAAACATGCAAACTGTAAGCAATAATATGACCAAACAGGTCAAACTCTGGTCACATCTCATCCCTAGAGCCGCATACCCTCTTATTGGATTCGCAACCTGTAAGGAAATTACTAAATAAGTAGGTTCTAGGTTAAGCTTATCTATCAAAAATATAGATATAAAAGAATGTGATGCACCAATAACAAATAGAACGCTAACAGTCATACAATGAATCTAAAGCGTACCTCCCAAGACTTCCTTTCCATTCTCTTAGGCTGTTGGCTTAGAAGCAATAGGTTCCAATGCATACACCTTGCCCTTTCCATCCTTTGTGTGCTCCTTGCACTAGCTCTTATAATGGCCAATCTGGTCATAGTTGAAGAATTGGACACCCTTCTTTCTAGCTACCTCCTTTGCCTTCCCAACACAACACTCATTAGCAAAGTGCCCCTTTTTATCGCACTTGAAGCAAACAATCTCAGAATTCCTTTTCCTAGCGGCTCCACCCTTTTGAGCACCTTTCTTAGGAAAGAACTTCCTCTTCTAATTCTACCCATTCTGGACTTCTTTTGCTCTACTTTTCTCTAGAGAATCAAGGATTTCTAATATGAGGTAATGTGGCCCTAGCTAACTCAGGCTTCAACCCCTTGATAAACTTCTCATTCCTCCTCATGGCTATACCCACTGAAGCATACCCATATCGGGTCAACTCCTCGAACTTCCTAGCATACTCTAGAACTAACATCTCCACCACACTTACTCAGCAAACCACCTGTTCAGAGCTGAGTGTGCCATTGCAGAAATAGACCTTTGGAACCTCCCTTTGAAATCTTCCCATGACAAAGTTTCCCCATCCACACCAGTTGTTACACTGTTCCACCAAAACAATGCAGCTCCCTGAAGCTGTCTAGACGCCAACGTCCTCTTTGCTCATCATTGGGCCCCAAGTCTACGAAAATCCTTTCTCAGTGCAACAACCAATTTTCTACTTCTATAGCATACTCCATCCCTAGAAAAGGCTTCCCTCCAAGCATAGCACAATCTTTGCTCAGCATAGCATAATGGTTAACTACCAAATCTTCTAGAACTCTTGCCCCTATAGCATCTCCACCTACTATTCCAGCTATAACTCCAACTTGCATCATATTAACAAAAAACTGATACACAGCTCCTATGTCCACTTGCGAGGCTCCAGCATCTACATTCTATGCTTATACCTGACCTTGGGTCCTCCATGTGCTAGGTCTAGCATTTCCTTTGGTGCCCTACCCTCCTGGGTTAACTCTTCCTCTTCTACCTTCCGTATATGTATTCAAACCTTATGAGATATAGAAAAATGACCTAACAAGGATAGGGGACTAGAGATAAAGCATATACTTATATATAGAAAATACAAGTACGTTACTATAGCGTTATCCCATACCATAATCTTACTCTAATTCCTTAGGATTATGTTTTAAAAATCATTTTTAGTTTAAAATTTTTCATAAACCATGCGCTGATACCAAGTTGTAACATCCCGTATCTAGAGGCCAAAACTTAAGTGTTACAGATGTTGTAGTCGTGCATAATATTAACTTCTGGTGATAAAATGAGGTAATGACAATGGTATCCATAATATCAAAAGCACTTGAATATGAATAAGATCATAGATTTCAAAAACAACATTTTACTGATTACATTTCAAAACAAATTCATATCTAAGTAACATAATCCCATATCGTTTCCTAAGTAAAGATTAATTTAATCATTAGAAAAATATGCCAAGAGCGACATATGATGATGCTCTCTTTGTTGATCAAAGCAATATAGTCATATCTAACTTAATATACATAGAGGAATCAAAACAAGATGAAACCGCAAATCCTAATTAGCATCATTCATCTGCTCGTCTCCGGAAGCTTTATTCACCAAAAGACTAAAACCTGAAAACCTCAACCTTCAGCCTACTCATATCAATTTTGAGCACCCGATAGTTTAAGGGAAAACAAAATCTTCGAGTCGGACATAAAGCCTGGTTTGAATAATTTTGTTACATCTTGGTTTACTGATATTAAGTAAGACCACACCGCTTATGGAACAGGTTTCCCCTCATTAATATCAGCTTTAATACAAATATTTTGCAAATCCTTTCCTACAACCAAATTGGTTGATCAAACTGATTAATTCAAAATAGCAATATACTTTATGCTAATAAATGGACTATCTATCTGCAAAACCAGTAATATGTGAACTATCTGCCCACGATATAATAGCAAGGTCCATTGTGCTAAAAATGGATTATATGTCCATACAATTGGGCTGACTGCCCGCAAACTGGACTAACTGTCTGAAATCTGGGTTGGCTGCCTGCAAAATGGACTAACTATCGAAATAATTTTCTTAAGGTTAACTACCCTTTAAATTTTCCTTGAAAACCTTTTCAAAATTATTTAGTCCTTCAAATCATATATAGCAAAGAAAATATATCTTTAGCTTTACTCTAAACCATTTTTGCCATGTTATATACACTTTACTCAAAACGATGTTGATGAGATGGAGTAAGGATTAACTATCCTTCCAAAACAAGTCAAAACCCTTTTTAACTTGAAAATACTTAGGCTACATTGCATATCTATTACATTTGAAACTTTTGCTTAAACCATTAAACAACCCTTTCGAAACCATTGAAGGTAACCCCTTCGAAATCATCGGAAAACCCTTTCGAAACCATTAAATATTTTCTTTCAAAAATAATAGAAAAACCTTTCCTTTCTTTTCTGCGAAAGCTTTAAAATATCAGACATTGAATCCCATCAACATAGGAAACCTTCCTTTTAATCCTTTCGAAACCCAAGAGAACCACCCCTTTCGAAACCATTCCTTGAAACCTTTCAAAACTGTCAAAACTCAATCCTATCAAAAACACTTTGGGTTCAATTTAAAACATGTGGAAACCTTTCGAAACCATTGAAAAACGTATCGGTCGAAACCATTTGGTTTCTGCCTTCGAGTAGAGCAAAAGGATCGGAAGCCCATTAAGTCGAAAGCATTTGATTCAAAATCTTTTAAAACTATCCCTTTTCAAACCATTTGGGGTTTACTTCAGTTATAGAAAAAGGGTCTTAAAAACATTTAAGTCAAAAGCATCTGCTTTGAAACCAATCCATAAGTAAAGAAGTAATGGTGTCGAAACCATCCTTTTGAAAGCATTGGAGAGGTGGCTAGGTTTTAGAAAACAAAACACCCTTTCGAAACCATCTGGGTCGAAAGGTAAAAAGGCGGAAGCAAAAGGTTTCGACTTAGTCGGAAGCAATTATTTAAAAACAGAGGCACGACCCAATCGAATCCATTTCCTTTGACTTATTCGAAAGCTACTTTGTTGAAAGCCATTTAGTCAAAAGCAAGCAGGCGTATTTATTTAATTTATAAACAAATGACTGCCTCAACCCCTTCGAAACCGTAGTTTCGACTCCCATCCTTCTGCCTACATCCAATTCACTACTGTTCGTTGACGGAAATTCTATCAGTTTAGAAAACCGTCGAACGAATTTAGAAATAAAAATAACCGCAAGTGCACGGTGTACGAATGTAGCACATGACGAATACAGATCGATCCACAGGGAATTGATGATTTTAAAATTCTATTCAATCAAATTAACCAAAGTTGAAAGTGTGATTAGCTAAAAATGTAAGAAACTAACAAAAAGAAAAGAAATGCAAATATGAGAGTTAAATGACAATTTAGAGAATAAATCCACTCTCTAGATCATGTAGTTCAACACATGAAATCATGATCTCTCTTTTATGGTCATTAGTTTTTTAATTGATGTGTTTATTATAAGTATGACATATTTGAGCTATTAATTAGCCAACGTAAGTCATCAAACTATAACACACCCCTTAAAACACTTACTAACTTTCATGAAAGTTGACAAAGAAAATGAAAATGAAATCTATTTTAAGTATGACCAATTAACTATTGATTAGAAACATAGGCCATCAAATTTTAATTTCAAATCACTTTCTTATGCCATAATCATATATTCATGAAGAGGCATTTGTGTTAGTGATTGTTTAAGCATAGCCTATTTGGTGTCAACAATATAGGCTATCAAATTCAACACAAAAACAACAAATAAAACACTTCATTGATCATCATTAAGCACAAAAAGAGAGCATGAATTAACAAAATGTTGAAGCTACATTAATTAGAGAGCTTCATTACCCTTAAATTGAAGGGGTTTAGCTTTTCATATTTGTCATTTTGTTAACAAATGTAGCTAACAACATTAAGGCAAAATAAAGCGGAAAAAGATAGCAAAATGAAAAGATAAGCTAATTAACTTGCATAAAAGAAAAGAGATCTACACTACAACATAAAAAAGAGGCATGTAAAAGGAAAGAGCATGTATTAATAACATAAGAAAAAGGAAAATTACATGAAAATAAAAATGGCTAAGTAGCCATGAAAAGAGAAAGAGAGCTTTCTTTTATTTTCTAAACTAAAACTAACTAACTAAGAGGAAGATGGCTACATGAAACATAAGGGGTATTTATACAAGTGTTAAAACCCTAATTCATTTTTTAGGAAATGCCCAAAATGCCCCTTAGGAAGTGTGGAGGCCAAGTAATCATTAACATGTTTTAATCCCCCATTAAGTGTACATGAAGCTATTAACTCCAAAAGCATGTGCATTAGCCTTTAATTTGTACATTAAGGTAGGTGGGTAGGTGGGGTCCTCCATGTTCTTCACTTTGAATTATTTCCATCTTCATTCCTTTGTATTAATTTTGTGCATGCATATCTTCATGAAACCACTTCTATTTGAGATCAAAATCCTACAAAAATATATACAAATTTTCAATTAATTTTTCTCAAAGAAATATATGCACACAAATGACCGTTTTGCCCATATATGAAGATGAATATGTGACAATTTGGAATAATTTGAATTTTTGGTTTAAACAAGTTAAAATACCCGATATGATCATTTATTTAATTCAAATAGATTAAATATGGTGGTAAAAATATGCATATTTACGTGCACATCAACTACATACTAGTAAACTGATACCATGTGCATTAGTTTCGACAGTGCCGGAAGCGAAGATGAGGAGGCGCAACCTAGTGAAGACGGCATCGAGACAGTGAAAAACATATAGCAAATAGTTCTTTTCGCCCAACCAGCCTTACGTGTCTAATTATGAATGGTTACCTCTTTCTTTACCTACAAAAAGTACTGCACTTTTTCAAAAGTACCACTGACGTTTCAGATTGTTAAATTTTAGTTATTTTACAAAAGTCAATTCTCCTCTTTAAATTATATAAAACATTTAACTCCCATAGCTTAAATATATAACCCTTAAAACTCTTAGGAAAAATTTACAAAAATCCAAAAAACTATTTTAATTTGTTTTCTAACATATAAAAATTTAAGACCTAAATCTTTTATTATTAATCCGAAAATAATTATTAACCCAATTAAACATTTTCCTTACTGGATAATTCATATAAATTGCACATAATTTGAAAAAATTCCGAAAATCGAAACCCATCTCTACAACATTATTTATGATATTCATAAAAACTCTAAAGGCATTTGGATGTCATTTTACAAGGTTTTCACCTTAAAACATATCATAAAATCAATATAAATATACGTAAATCAGCAACATGTATATATAATCATTCCATCATTCAAAATCATGGAAAATCAATGCAAAATATTTGGCAATCATCTATAAACTGAAAATACGATCAAAAATGAGATGAAAACATTATTCACCTTAGCATTAGAAATTAGAGAGATTGAGATGTGAATAGATTTGATTTAAATTAGTTCGTATAGTCACGAGAGATGTGAAGAGATTATAAAATCAATTTGACAATACCAGAAAACTAATTTGTACAGTCGCTATAGATGAGAAGGGGCTAAGGAACAAGACAGTCAGATTAGGAAGAGTCCAGTGGAGTGATGACAAGTGAGACTGTACTTGGGAAACTGAGAGCAGGATTCGAGACACTTATCCTGACTTGTTTCATGGTATGTTTTACCTTTATGATTGATTTTGACGAGTACCTTATTGTATTTTCAAGGACGAAATTCTTTAAGGAGGGGAGTCTATAATGACCCAAATTTTGATTAACAATATTTTGGACATTTAATTAGCCAAATAAAATAAAATAATGTAAATGGTTAAGATAATTGAGATTCGTCTAATTAGAGGGTAGCTGTGCCTAATTAACCAATGAACAAAAGAGGATTAAAATGAAATAGATAAGGGTAAAATAGGAACATGTTATATTCATATACCCTAAACCCCCATACCACTTCCATTTTCCACATTTACAGATAAAAAATAAACTTAAGTAAGGCCGACCACCAATAGAAGAAGATAAAGGGGAAGATAAGCAAGAATCAAAAGGAAGAAGCTTAATCAAGTACATTCAAGAGCAAATATCAAACTCCTTAACAATAAGCTAAGGTGAAAAACAGGTTACATCTCATATTCGTTAATTTTGGTTACTAGATAAGACACGAACTTATTTTGCAAAATATTATGCCAAGTTTTGATTGTTAAATAGATATATATGTTTGTTGATGAATTTGTTTGTTCATATGGATTTTATGATAAGTTTTCGTTTGAAAAACCTATTGAATGACATCCAAATGCCTTACGATTTTGTTATGTGGTTAGATATAATATTTTAGAGATGGTGTTCAATTTCCATAATTTTTTGAATTAATATGGATTTATTATGAATTTTCTACTGAAGAAAATGGTTAAATTAGGTTTAAATTAATTACGGCTATTAAATGTTAGCTTTGGATCAAAAATTTAAATATGTTAGGTAACATATTAAAACCGATTTATGGGAATTTTTGGAGAATTTTCTTAGGTGTTTTATTAAAGATAGAAAATTATTTAATGTATGAGACTTAAATGTTTTATATGTTTATAAAAGGAGATGGGGCTATTTGTAAATGTTTTAATTTGTTAATTGCTAAAATTCAGTGACACTTTTAGAAAAGGTTTTGAAAAAGTATTGATAACCAATTATATGTTGACAAACAAGGCAAGTTAGCTGGAAAGAAATTGCTTAAAAAAGCTAATAATCAGTTTTATAAGTTTTTACTGCTTCGCCACTTATAGTAGCCACCTTTTGACCTCATACTATTACCTCCATCTAAATTAAAACCAATACAAATGGTATCAACTTTGGTACGTAGTGGATCGGTATTAGGAAAAGGTATCGTTTGTATCAAAAATGGGCACAACACTCTTTAGAAGTATTTGAAGAGATAAAAGTGGAGAATAAAAATGTAAAATGAGGATTATCTAACAAACACTTCGAAATTATATATGAAAAACGCATAGAAACACATCGATTTAGAGTGGTTCAGCGCATTTCCTACGTCCACTATGAAATTTGATGGCTTTATTGATATTCACTTGTCGATTACAATTGATTTCAATGGATTATAGCGAATACATTTTAGAAATTCGAGTACAACATCAGCTATGGAGTACGAAGTTGAATTCGGAAGAGTTTGGACGTCGGGGTCTCGAGGCTTTATTTATAGGCGTAGGAGGCTAATATCTCGCTCAGATCTCGGGAGGCTTCTTCTGGCACATAGATGGGCCCTCGTGATCGATCCCATGAAATTTCGGCTCGATACGTGATCGATACGAATGAATTTCGTATCGATCAAGATTTGACCCAATCGAACCGAAACTTGGCATGAACTTTCCTTGGGTCGTATGTAAGCTCCTGTGAAAATTTCATAGAATTTGGACTTGTGGATTGCGAGTTATGATCAACGCAAGATTGCGATTTCATGTAGACCGCTCTATTCGAATCGATGCTTTCGAATCATTTATTTCGAATCAATAATGGGCACGTGCTCGGGAGATGAGGTGGCGCTTGGTTTTTGGATCGATCCTTTCTTGATGCCGAGTTGACTGAGTCGTTCCAAAACTTTCGCTTCGTTCGTATCGATAGCAGCTGTCGTGTTAGTATCGAAGGAAGTGGTTCAACTTGTGATCGATTGATGTGGCTCTATTTGCATCGATCAGTGTGGCTCTGTTCGTATCAGTCAGCGTGGCTCTGTTTGTATCAGTCAGCGTGGCTCTGTTCGTATCGATTGATATGGCTCAGTTCGTATCGATTGTGTGGCCTTGTTCGTATCGATCGAAGTTGCTCCAACTTGATGCATACGAACAAATAGGCAATCGAATGGATACGAACAGTAGTTATTTGATGGATACGAACAGTGAATGTTTGATGGATATGAATAGTGATTCTCTGGTAGATATGAAACAGCGATGCCTGATGGATACGAACTACTATTGCTCGATGGATTTGTACAAGGCTCTTCAGTTGATGGATACGAAATAGTGCGCTCTAGATCGATGCGAATAACAGATGATGCCGAGACTTGATGAATACGAAGTGATGGATGCGATTATGTTGATTCCTTTGACTTGTATCGATCATATCTTGAGCATACGAACTCAGATTGACTTGAAAATTGAAATGTTGGCTTTTTCAGCTTTGCTTGTCATGTCTCGCTAATTATAGCTTGATCCGGACTCGGATAAAATTTATCGGCATCCACAGTGAACCTATGCTTATTCGACATTTGGGATGAGCGGCCTGTGGTTCTCAATCAATTCTTTGATATCTCGGCCTTGCCAAAAGGGGGATAACATTTTCCCTCCAAAGTACGTCTTCTGAGAACACGACATGCTTTGAAAAGCTGCAATCTTCGTCCTGAATAGTTCCATCTGACTCGTTAAACAGTTATCGTCTTCTCGTTGGAAGCTGTAATCTTTGATTGATCCATAGAGACATAAATTATGAACCATTAACCGCCAACTTTTGTACTATGTGATGTTGTAATCGATTGCTGTATGATAGCGATCGGCTGTTTGTTGTTGTAAACGTTCACCGGGTGGGCATTCAACTGTGAATTTTGAAAATTGAAAATTAGTCCGACATGTATGCATACATGTTAACCTGACTCTCATTGACATCGCATGTTCACGAGTCATTGTCAGTTTTCTCGCGCCAAATCCTGTATCAATCCTCTCTTGAATCGATGTGAAATTCGAATTATAACAACGTTTGATGGTTGTTGTGGTGTGTCCTTTCGTATAGATCCTCTCCTGGATAGATGTAAAAAGTTGAAAAGTTGTTTTTTTGGATCGATCCTCTCCAGGATCAATTCAAGGAGTTGAAAATTTGCGTTCGCATCGATGGTTTTTGCATCGATACAATTCACACTGATGGATACGAACTAAGCACTCTGCAACGATGGACTTATGAGGGATACGAATAGAGAAAATTCATGCACTATTCGCATCGATGGATATGGATCATTAAAGTGTCACATGTTGACGAATATGAACAGAGAATTTCGTATCGACGGAGTCATATGGCTCCAGTTCACTCTGGCCATTCTCTTCGTATCGATGAAGCTTAAGCTAAGGGATACGAATAACCAATTTGCATCGGTCAGATGGTAGACCTGTTGTAACCGGTCATTTTAACTAGGAGGCGAATGGTCATTTCTTTAGTATAAATAGGCTCGGTACTTAGCCATTTTTCACTTTCTTGCTTCCATCAGCCTTGCCTTCATATCACTCTGAAAAAGAAGAACTCGTAACTGTTTTCGCTTACCAATCGAATCGAGCCTTTAGATCTCCAAACTAGACACTAATTCTAGGTAATTTAATCAAAGAATCTGTTCCAAAATCGATGAGACATGAAGTCTTTTGCCAATCTAGACACTTCCGTGGCCGATTCCGGTGAGGTGACGGCCGTAGATGGTCAAAATGAGGTTGAGGGTTGATGAGGTGATCCCTATAAAGCTGTGGAGAAGGCGAAGCATAGGGATATGAAGGAATCGTCGTGGGAACGACTAAGCTCTGCTTTCGCATCTACGATAGAGAGGCGATGGTCTGTTACGAATCGATCTGGACAATTGGACTTTTAAATGGTCAGGTAGAGGTCTTTGTATCGATTGAGAATGGAGTTTTGTATCAATTCCAAGTTATCGATACGAAGGCTTCTTATTTACTGACCGATACGAAGAGGTTGCATCTGATCAGATACGAAACCCGATTCTTCGATCGATACGAATTATGCGCCAGAGGATCGATACGAAGGTGACTCTGGTGATCGATACGAAATTGGCTGTTTCGATGGATATGCAAAGCTTCCTTGACCGACACAAATTTGAGCTTTGATGATCGATTCCCAGCCAAAATTTGATGAATCTGAAAAACTTTTTGCACATTCGAACACCAGACTCTGGCGAGCTTCATTCTTGCATATCTGGACTTAACTGTTGAATAACATATTTGACTATCCTTCAAAGCTCGCCGATGGAATTGTGACTTAACAAATTTTTTAACAAACTTTAACTTGGGTCGATCACTAACGTCTGGATGGCACGGTTGTGACGGTCAGCGATGACGGTCACTCCAGTTGAATTTCGAATTCTCGTCGTTTGCATGTTTTCTCATGTTCTGTTGAATTTCTCAAGTAATTTACAGCACTGCTCTACACAACACATTCACGCACTTCACACTGGGGAATGCACGTGCTTATTACCATCTAATGATGATTTCTTATAAGTTAGTTAGTTATGGAACCTTCAAGCTCACAAGAGTAGGAAGTTCAGAGTTTATTTCCCTCAATAATCGAGATACCGGCTATCGCGGCCGAAGTCATAGATCCAGCTTCGGATGAGCTACCTGGCACATCTTTCATCGGTAATCCGCCAGACTCTGTTCCGTCCAATGTTTTCGAAGACATGTTAGGACGAATATGTTTAAGGCACGGCCTGTGACTAGATGATGTGCTATTACTGGGACCGACCGATAGACCACACTATCCACCGGAAGGTTTTACCACATTCAATTGGCATGCGTGCGCAGCTGGAACGCTTTCCCCGCTCAACGAATACATTAGGGGAGTGTTGTCTTTTCTAGGAATCGCTCCATCTCAACTACACCCCAACAGATACGCTCTGTTGAATAGCTTATTCATCGTATTTATGGAGCATCTCTTTCGACCCCCAATACCGATCAAGATTTGATATTTATACAACATCAAGAGCTAGGGAGATAGCCATTCTTTTACATTCCTGGAACCAGTTAAAAATTGTCAAGTAGTAACGGGATCCTGGACTAGGTTAAGTTACTTCAAAACGGAATAGTTTTATATTCGATGCCCCTCAGGATTTTCCAGGCGATGGTTATTCAGACGTAAGTACCGCGGTCTTTTTATGTTGCTATTAAGAAAATCATGACTGATGCAAACTTATATCTCGTTTTCTTTTACAACTGTGATTCCACGACCCAAGGGCGCTCATTTTAGAGAGATAGTTCGGGTTCTTTTAGACGTTCCGAGTGAAGGAAGGGATATTGACTTGGTTCTAACAGATAGAAATTTGAGAATCGTGGCTTGATCGAGCGTGGCCAAAGCATAAGGCTTGAAGCAACGTTATGGTCTGTCTCGAAGAAACGAGCGAAGCGTAAGACGCACGGGGTTGTTATAACCGAGGAGGTTGATCCAGAAAGAACGCCAACCGATGATGAACTTGTGGCCAGGCCTTCTGATGCCTTTGAGGGTTTCGAAGGAAAGAGAAAAGGCAAGGCAGCCGCCTTCAAACGTTTTAAGGTAGATGGAAATCTGTGGTTGTGAATTTTCCCGTTCCCGGGATTAATATTTCAGAGGCTCCTCCTTCGCAGGAGGAAAACTTTTTTGAATGGATTGCCGATATTTCAATTCTGGATTATGTCTCATTCCAACATGATGCTACATTGGAGGAGCTTCAACAGGCTTTAGACTTAAGCGAGTCTCTTCTAACTAGTGTGGCTGACATTTCCGATTGGTAGGGGGTTGCACATATATACACACTTCACGACACTACACAATTCCTGACCGTAATTTGCTTACCCTAGGAGATTGCTAACTCTATTCCTCTTTTACTCTGCAGATACAATGTCCGGTCGAGGCTCGATGTTAGGGAATCTTCGAAAAGCTCATCGATCTTCAGCATATTATGAGCCGCGCAGCAAAGAGCCAGATTGGGACTATGACCGTGGATACTCTACTCAGGAGTGATACGACAGTGATAGGGAGTATAGACACCGATCTCACTCTCCTCCTCCTAGAAACCCTGCTCAGCCTCCTGTTCATGTCTCACGTCCTCCGGAAACTTCATGGCACAAGTTGTCTTCTCACGCTTCAAGGCTATGAAACTCAACATCATAGAATTGAAACAATGGCTCCCATAATTGCTGAGAAGGTCCCTACCAAGCCCGTGGGGGAAGGAGCGTTTAAAATCGCCCAATTGAAGAAGGATTTCCAGACATCTGCTTTGATGGTTATATTTTCCCCTGCACTTGAAGAGAATCCCAACAGAGGCTGAGAACACGATGCATGATTACATTCATGACCTTTACACTCAATATAAGGAGATGGGGAAGGCCGTGAAAAAAGCATCAAAGCTAGCCTTTGAGCAAGCAGCTGTCATTGAGAATTTAGAGAATGAGCTTGCACAAAAGGACCGTATCATCCAGGTGCTCAATACTGAAGCTGGGTCCTCCCGAAAATCGAAAATGGAGACCCTTAAAAAGGATGATAAGGCCAACTCGGCCGTGGAGAGGATGAGGCAATCACACTACGCCTTGGGGGAGGAAATGGGTCATCGAAACACCACCGTCACTGTTGAGCGGGATGCGGCCCTCAAAGAGCTTAACGAGCTTAAGTCCAAACTTTCTGAAATCATTAAAGAGAGGGATGATGCCAATACCGCAGCACAGGAGGCATGTGATCAAGCCGTGGTGCTTCAAGGTGAAAGGGATGCGGCAGTGACTAAGGTTTGCATGGTGGAACCTGAGGTAGAGGAGAAGGTTCGAGTGGCAGAGTCCAGGATGGAGGCTGATATAGAAGATCTTCTCGTCACCTACAATGCTAACGCGCTGAAACATAGAAATTTGGCCTGGCTTGAAAACTAATCGATACATCTCTATAATGCCCGGAACCAATTGGTCGAGAAGGAGAAGGTGGTGCATCTGGTCGAATCATTCGACGAATTTAAGGTCGAGAATCGCATGCTGACTGAGGATAAAAGGGCGATTCTCCATGAGTTGATTATTTGCACAAAAAGGAGAAGCTCAGCACCCAACATAAGGAGATCGGTGAAGGTTCAGGTGTCGAGCAATCATACTACGAGCCTTGAGATTACTGCTCCTCCTTGATCTGAACCTACACCAGCGGTTGAGTCCCAGTCTGTTCGTGCGTATAATCCTAAATAGCCGCAACTGTCCATTATTAAAGAGTACACCTCTAAAGCCACTCAATCATCCGGGAGTCAAACTAAGGACGGTACTCTGAACATATCTCACGTGCATTTGAAATAAGGAGCTTATCTTGAAATGTTTACTAACAGTTTCTCTTATTCTTTGTCCAATGACTGGAGTTACACTGACAGCGCCTCCTGAAATCCAAGAATCTCACCAAGCGTAGGAGGCCATTATTACTGAAGCGACTACCACGACAACGACTGCACCGATCAATGGAATGCAAGGGGGATCACTTTCTTTTGACGAGCAGATGATGAATGAGCTCCTCGGTCGACATAGTGAAACCTTTGCGGACTTACCATTTGTCATTAGTGGACTCGCGCCCACTTCTAGTTCTTCAATGTAGACCACCACTGCCCCCAACGAGGCTCAATCGAATTCGCGACGAAGAAATATTGGCCAAAATCAATGCTAAAATGGTTGTAGCGACACATGGTAGTGGTTCTAGAGGTGGAATGGTGGCGCCTGGCCTAGCTCCGCTGAGAATGATATCACCTAAAGGTACCATTGTTGACACCAGTGTGCCCATTCCACCCCCTGTAGTAATCTGACTCGTTCGACTCCATCTGCAAAAAGTATTCCAATACACTCAAGTTTGGAGGAGGACATTGAGATTGTTCTCCTGTTTGGAGACCGCCCACTAATAGGCAAGAGCTCAAAGCGGAAAATCATTAGCGGCTCCAGTGGGTCCACACCAAAGAGGAAGCCGAAAAAGAAAAAGGAATAGATAGGCCTCTTCGGCACATTTTTTGGTAGATAGAAATTAGTTTTTGCTTTCCTTTCATAGGCCGTGTATAGATGCGGGTTCTTCCCCTGCTAGCAGGAATTTTGGAAAACTTGTACACGAACTTCATTTACAGCTAGTTGAAATGAAATTTTGTTTTTGGCTTTGACTACATTACCGTCTTTTATGCTTAAGTGTTTCGGTATTTGAATTTTAGTCCAGTGCACTTGTAGAGTTTCATCCTTTGAGTCGAAATTGCTTTTATTTTCTAAGTCCAAAAATCATAGACATGAGCCATAACTAGAGATTATGTTGAACTTTGATGTTGTACTGCTTCAGCCGATGGTTGACACTTAAGCCATGCCCCCTATTTCGGAGATGAGCTTTAAAAATCGGCTAGCGACTGCATTACCTTCATTTCACCAAGCATAACATCGTCGAATCGATGTTATCACCAGCGTGAGTTGAGTGGTCGAATCCTACTCGCTCACTTAATAATGATCACATCCGCTTTTCGTGGATTTTCATTTTAACTTTGGCGGTTGATCATGCCTGTTTAAGTTTTAAGAATGAGTCCGTGCTCTAGAGACTTAGGTTAGTTTATGAGTGGTCATTCACAATCTAGTTGTGTTTATACTCTGACCGCACTCCAAGGACTCAGAGTTATTTGCGATCGATAATCTGGTTCGCACTCTGGAAATCCGGAGATAATCGACGTTTGTAACCTGTTCGCACTCCGGAAACTTGGATTTGGTGTTTATACTCTAATTCGCACTTTGGGAACCTAGAGTTGATGTTTATACTCCAATTCAAACTCTGGAAATTCGGAGTTGGTGTTTATACTCCAATTCACACTATGAGAATTTGGAGTTGGCCGACAGATGGTCAGTCAAATTTGTTTGGGCTTTTAGAATTTCATTCGCACTCTGGGATCGATGGATTTATCAGGATCGTGGATGGTTGGTTCACATCCACCCCGAGTTTAGCAAATAAGGTCGTTAGATGGACGGGTCCATCCTCTTCAAACTTGATTAGGTTACGATGGAAGTCATTAGGTGGACGGATGCACCCTCTTCGGAGCTGTATTTATGAGTTTATGCTCCAACTCCCACTCTAGGAGTTTGGAGTTAGTTAAAGGATTGTCGCGTGTCTATTCTTTTTTTGACTTTAGTGTTGTGACTTACACCGGAGCTCGGGTTTCACTTAGCGGTTGGCCGGTTGTATCACAGTCACTCCCTATTTAAATAAATTCCACCGTGTGATGGGACTTAGCTCTTCATGCGTCATGATGGTTGTACATCACATTCAATAAATCATAGCTCTGGCTTGAAGAGATGGCATTTTATTATTGAAATGAGAAAATACGAAAAATTCAGTTGCCTTATTACAAATTCAAATTTTGAAATGCAGAAACAAATTGCAAATGAAAAATAGACTAAAATAAACAAAGCCTATCACGTGTAGTAGCGATGGAGACACTCACTGTTTCAGGCTCTCGGCAGAGTAAGACCGTCAACGGTCGATAACTTAAATATGACATCTTCGATTTTTTGTGTAATCACATATGGTCCTTCCCAAGTTGGTTTCATGTGCGAAGGAACCGGATAGATTCTCTTGAGGATAAGATCGCCGAGTTTAAAGGTTCGTGGTCGGACCTTGGCATTGTATAATCGGGCGACTCGACTTCGATATGCAGTTGCCCTCAAATCAGCCTCTTCACGCTTCTCATCTAATAAATCCAGGGATTCAGCAGGTAATAAGGCATTTGTCTTCGGATCATGGTATGTCACACGATGAGAAGGTACTTCTACCTCAACTGGAATAACAGCTTTTGAACCATACGATAGAGAGAATAGAGTGTGTCCGGCTGCGGACTTGTGTGTTGTGCAGTAAGCCCATAAAGCGATAGGAAGTTCATCAACCCACTTGCCTCCGGCCTTTTCTAATAGCTTCTTTAGAATAGACTTGATAACCTTATTAACATCTTCAACCTGGCCGTTCACTTCAGGGTTTGCAACTATAGAGAATTTCTTGTGGATGTGGAATCGTTGGCAGAAATCCTTGAATTCAACACTGTCGAACTGGGCTCCATTATCAGTGATGATGGTATGCGGGAGACCAAATCGGCCGATGATGTTGCAAACTACAAAGTTGATCACCTTCTTCATCGTGATTGTTGCAAGAGGTTCAGCCTCGGCCCACTTGGTAAAGTAATCCACTGTGATGATGGCGTACTTCGCACCACCTTTGGCCAGAGGAAGAGAGCAAATGATGTCAATACCTCATACTACAAACGGCCACGGACTGACCATTTGCGTTATCTTGGTAGGTGGGGCTCTATGAACTCAAGCGTGCTTTTGACATCTATCACTTTTCCTGGCGTATTCTGCCACATCACGGTTTACAGTTGGCCAATAATACCCGCATCAGAGTACTTTCTTAGCGAGAGCTTGCCCCCCCAGTGTGATCACCACATTCTCCTTCGTGTACAACATGTAACACTCGTTTAATTTCATCGTGTGCGATACATCGGAGGAGAGGAATGGAATATCCTCTTCTAAACATGAATCCATTCTGAATGGTGAACCGCGAAGTTTTCCGTAGAATCTATCTCTTCTCACTTCTGTGCTCAGGTAGTGTTCTATGCTCGATGCAATTTCGGTACGAAGTCATTTAAGACTCCTTACTGGGAGTGATTTCAAGTACATCGTCTGTCTCCAGCTGATCTATGCTTGGGGAGGATAAAGTTTCAACAGGAACGAGTCCCATCTGTCGTGCTTCGCCCGTGCTAGCCAACTTTGCCAACGAATCAGCCTTTCGATTGCGCTCGTACGGTATGTAGAAGATGGCATAATAATCAAACTAATCAAGTATTTCCTAGACTCGAGCTAGATAAGCAGCTAGTCTTCGATCTTTGGCTTGATATTCCCCCTGAACTTGGCATACGACTAATTGCGAATCACAATTTTCCAAAGCAATAATTTTCAAATCACGGGCGAGTTTCAATCTAGCAAGTAAGGCTTCATATTCAGCTTCGTTATTGGTCGCACGAAAATCAAATTTCAGGGGATAACATATGGATCGGCATTCGGGGTTTCAAGTACTACTCCAGCACCCGAGCACCGGTCGTATGATGCACCATCAATATGCCGCTTCCCGATATAATTAGGAGATTCACTGGTCTCGAGCAAGTCCTCTGGAACGGTAAATTCGGCTATGAAATCTGCTTGGACTTGTCCTTGAATAGCTCGCCTCAGAGTGTAAGTGATATTGGACTGGCTCAGTTCGATGTTCCACTTGAGTAACCTACCAGACGTCTCAGGCCGTGTAAGGATCTATCGTAACGGTTGATCGGTATAAACAGTGATAGGGTGAGCTTGGAAATACGGATGGAACTTCCTGGAGGAAATAATGAGACAATAAGCCAACTTCTCTAGCTTCGGATAATTTCTCTCGGCCCCGGTTAGTCGTTTACAAATGCAATAGACTGGTTTCTGGACTTGGTCTTCCTCCCGAACTAAGGTAGCACTGATTGCGTTTTCGAATACCTCCAGGTAAAGTTATAGTTGCTCATGGTCGATGGGCTTTGACAAAATCGACGGTGTGGAAAGATGCTGAATTAGTGCTCTGAATACGCATTCACATTCCGTGGTCCATTCAAAGTTTTGTTTTCCTTTTCGGATCAGATCGAAGAAGGGAATGCACTTGTTGGTGGACTTTGAAATGAATCTGCTCAATGCTGCTACCTTTCACGTTGAGGCTCTGGACTTGCTTTATGGTTCTCGGAGTTTGAAGATTTCTGATTGCCCAGATCTTTTCGGGATTTGCCTGGATTCCTCGAGCGTTAACGATGAACCCAAGGAATTGTCCGGATGTGACTCCAAAATGACATTTCAGTGGATTGAGCTTCATCTTGTATTCTCGAAGGATGTTGAACATTGATTCTAAGTCTCTTACATCATCAATAGAGAATCGCAACTTTACCAGCATGTCATCCACATATACTTCCATGGTCTTTCCGATTTGATATTCGATTAACTAGTCGTTGGTACGTTGCCCCGGCATTCTTGAGTCCGAAGGGCATAACTCTATAGAAGTAAAGTCCTAGATTGGTCACGAAGCTGGTATGTTCTTGGTCGGGTAAGTGCATGGGTATCTGGTTGTAACCGGAATAAGCATCCATAAAAGATAGTAACTCGTGCCCAGCCGTTGAATCTACGAGCTAATCAATCCAGGGAAGTGGAAAACCGTCTTTCGGGCAAGCTTTGTTCAAGTCAGAGTAACCAATACACGTCCTCCATTTTCCATTCGGCTTTCGGACAACTACGGGATTGGATACCCATTGCGGGTATAAAGCATCTCGGATAAACCCATTCGATTTCAACTTATCGGCCTTTTCTTTAAAGGCGGCAGATCTCTCTGGATCCATACCACGTCTTTTTTGCTTGACCGGGATACACCACAGGTCAATATTTAAGGTGTGGCTTGCGATGTCCGGCGAGATCCCACACATGTCAAAATGCGTCCAGGCGAATACGTCGAGATTCGCCCGGAGAAATTCAACCATTTCCTGTTATGTCTGTTGGCTTAACTGAGATCCAATCTTTATCATCTTTGAATCGTCACCATCGTCGGTCGGGACATCGATCGTCAGTTTGGCCAGGGAAGCTCGACTGTCTTTAGTTTCGTCTTTACGTTCAATGTCTCTTGGGTCAAGGTCCCTCCGGAATTGGTTGGGGTACCCGGGCACGGGCTCAGGCACCAATTGTCAATTATCAGCAAAACAGACATAGAGAGATTCCTCTATGCCCTTTTCTTTCTCTTTTTGTTGCGCCCCGCGCAGCTCAGCAACATAATAGGCTCGTCTAGCAGCCTGATCTCCTTGAATGGCTTCGATCCCACGATAAATGGGGAATTTCAGAGTCAAGCACTATGGGGCAGTGGCTGCCCTAAATTCAGCAAGGGTCGGTCGGCCCAAAAAAGCATTGTAAGGGGAGTCTATGACCAAAACAACAAATTGCAGTATCCGGACTCTCCAGCGTTCTCCAACTCCAACCTCCACTAGCAGTTCCACCACTCCAGTGGGTATAGTAGCACTTCCATTGAAACCATGGATTTGAGATTGGCAGGGTTTCAAATCTTTGGCTTCCACCTTCATCAAATCATAAGCTCGCTTAAACTAAATATTCATGGAGCTTCCACTATCAACCAAGATCCTCTTCATCCAAGCAGGACTACTTGAGCGGATATGACAAGTGGATCGATAGTGGGGACTTCGACCTTATCAGCGTCTCTGTTTCGTAACATGATGTCATCGGTCATCGTCTTCTGTTGCTTGGTCGGAGCCCCATCATCACAACTACTGCAACACTCGAAGTCTGCATGCCTGATAGAGCTGGCATACGACTCCATTTCACTCCAGCTTCGGTCTGTTGGATGAGGACCACAACTTATTGTATTTATTACCAACCTCCCACCGGTATGAGCTGGTTCCTCCTGTCTTTCCTGGTTTGGTACACGATTTTGAGTTATTAGGCGTGCACCTCCTCATTGCGGCTCCCATACAAACTGATCCAACTTCGTTTCTTTAATCAACTTCTCGATGAGATCTTGCAAATAGGGACACTCATTCGTATTGTGGCCATAACTCTCATGAAACCTACAAAATTTTCCTGTCTGGATCTGCCTTTCCGATGATGGCTTCGGAGCAGGCTTCTTGTACTGCATAGTATTGCAGGTCTGTAGATATACATTCTCTAGCGACGTATTCAGCGGAGTATAATAATTGAACATTGGAGCTATATGTCGCGGACAACGATTTTGATCTTGCCTTTTGTTTTGATTTCCATTATTCCCCTGCTGAGTTTGCTTGTTCTGGATATTTAATTGAACTTTTCTGGAACTCTCACAGGACTTCTTAACCGCAACATTATTTTAGATTCCTTCTATACTAGACCCAGTGTCATCCTATTTCCTAGACTGTTTCGCATCCTCACTTCTCAAAAATTGGGCTGCCTTCGAGTAGAAACGGTCCAATGACGCGGGAGGCTTCACAGCCAACCAATTTTCGAACTCGAAATCAGAGTCAATTCCCTTTGTCAATGATTGCTTATCTCTGCACATATAGCATGAAACCTCTCTAAGTAGCGTCTTAGTATCTCTCCAAGAACTTGGTTGACACTAGATAGAGTGTTAACGTCCTTTGGCCTCGAAAACATGCGTTCAGAATTGTTCTACAAACTTAGTAGCCAATTGGTCAAAGAAAGAATGGATCAAGGTGGAAATCGTGTGAACCACATAGTAGCAATTCTCCCCCAAAGATATGGGAAAACTACAGCATTTTACTACATCATCATCCCTCGCAGCATTCATCAGCCATTCCTATTTCAAGATATGTTGATTCCGATTAGAACGTCCTTCATCGACTGGCAGAGCCGGCATCCTGAATCGCCGAGGGAGTTCAACATATAGTATCTCATCTGTAAAGGGAGTATGACTCTAGGAGATTTCCCAGTCATCATTTGTGAGGCCTTGACTCTCTCTAATCATCTGACGAGTCATAGTGGGAATATCTGGCATCTGTACATTCTATGCATGTTGAGCCAAAGTATGGTTGGGTTCCATAATGTGAGGCTCGACCGACGCTGTCGACAGTCCATGTCTGGCCTCCTTGGCTCCAAGTCTTTAGGGACGTATGGTTCAAGAGTACGTCCATGCTGATGATGGTTCAGATCTGGCTGATTCCAGGCATCAATCCCTGGTTCAACAGCGGTGGTGGTAGCGCAGTTGTCTGTGGTGTAGTAAGGAACAATACCTCCTCGGGAGGAGGGTCCAGTCTGGAAGTTGGTCGATGGACCAACTTTCAGTTGTCCAACGGTCATAGTAGGTTGATGTCCGGCGGCTTGTGTGTAACTCCCGTCTAACCGGGGATGTGTAGATCTATGATTGTAGTCGGATGAGGCTGAACTTTCGGTGGAGGGATAAAAAGCACGATCTCTTCTGGATCTTTTGCGCCTTTGGTGATTCAGCTGGTTGGTCAACTCTATGTTGGCGCGCAGCTGTTCAGTTAGTTGTTGTCGACTCTAGATCAACTCTTGAAGAAGCATATGGAACTCTTGTCTGGTAATCGGGGCCTGATGTAACTGAAGGTCTGACAGCATTCTGGTTGGATGGAGGCAATTGCACGGGATTCTGCCTATCCCGTCCTTCTTGATCTGCGGTTGTAGAGGCGGTCCTTGTACTGACCATGGCAAAGAGTGAAGTCCTTTCCTAGATTTTATGCAAATCTGAATAGGTTGGAAGGATTCTAAACTTGAGATCTAGATCTTCTTCTTGGATTTATGCAATCTGGTACCAATAGTAGATCCAAGGAGCGGGTGAAAAACTACGTTTTTTCAGTGAAAGCACTAAATTGTTTGCACCAAAAATGGACGCAACACTCTTTGGAAGTATTTGAAGAGATAAAAGTGACGAATAAAAATGTAAAACGAGGATCATATATGAAAAACGCGTAGAAACACGACAATTTAGAGTGGTTCGGCCTATTTCCTACGTCCACTATGAAGTTTGATGGCTTTATTGATATTCACTTGCCGATTACAATTGACTTCAACGGATTACATTGAATTACAGTTCTAAAATTTGAGTATAACAACAGCTATAGAGTGAAAAGTTGAATTCGGCAGAGTCTGGACATCGGAGAGCAAAAAGATCCTTCTTCTGTAGGCCCTGGGGCTCTATTTATAGGCGTAGGAGGCTGATATCTTGCACAGATCTCGGGAGACTTCTTCTGAAATATGGATGGGCCCATGCGATCGATCCCATGAAGTTTCAGCTCGATTCGTGATCGATACGAACGAATTTCGTATCGATCAACATTTGACCTAATCGAGTCGAAACTTGGTATGAACCTTCCTTGGGTCGTATGTAAGCTCCTGTGAAAATTTCATAGCATTTGGACTTGTGGATTATGAGTTATGATCGATGCAAGATTGCGATTTTATATAGACCGCTCTGTTCGAATCGATGCTTTCGAATCGTTTATTTCGAATCGATAATGGGCACGTGCTCAGGAGATGACGTGGTGGTTGGTTCTTGGATCGATCCGTTCTTGGCGTCGAGTTGACCGAGTCGTTTCAAACTTTTGCCTCGTTCGTATCGATTGCAGCTGCCGTGTTCGTATCGAAGGAAGTGGTTCAACTCGTGATCAATTGATGTGGCTCTATTCGCATCGATCAGTATGGCTCTGTTCGTATCGGTCAGTGTGGCTTTGTTCATATCGATTGATATGGCTTAGTTCGTATCGATTGATATGGCTCAATTCGTATCGATTGTGTGGCCTTAATCGTATCGATCAAAGTTGCTCCAACTTGATGAATACGAACAAATAGGTAATGGAGTGGATACGAACAATGGTTATTTGATGGATACGAATAGTGAACGTCTGATGCATACGAACAGTGATTCTCTGATGGATACGAAATAGCGACGCCTGATGGATACAAACTACTATTGCTCGATGGATTCGAACAAGGATCTTTAGCCGATGGATATGAAATGGTGCGCTCTAAATCGATGCAAACACCAGATGACGCCGAGAATTGATGGATGCGAACTGATGGATATGAAATGATGGATGCAATTGTGTTGATTCCTTTGACTTGTATCGATCATATCCTGAGCATATAAACTCGGATTGACTTGAAAATTCAAACGTTGGCTTTTATAGTTTTGCTTGTCATATCTTACCAATTGTAGCTTGATCGAGATTCAGACAAAATTTATCGACATCCATAGTGAACTTATGCTTATTCGACATTTGGGATGAGCGGCATGTGGTTATCAATCAATTCTTTGATTTCTCGGCCTTTCCAAAAGGCGGGATAACAGGTATAGAGTCAAATAGGCTTTCGAAGAGGTTGAAGTAGCTTTGGAAAACTTAGAACCATTTTGGCTATGAATGAGGATTTTGAAGGAACCATCTTTCGACTCGGTCAAATGTTTTAAAGAAAAAAGCTTTTGAAAGAGGTTGTTGCCTTTGTTTTAAAGAACAAGCTTTCGAAGGGGTTGCAACCCCTGCTGCCGTTTTCTACCTTCCGAAGCAATGCCTTATAAATGGCCCTTTTATTTTAAACCTTAAGGCTGCTTCTTCATGCTTTCGAAGGGGTTGGTTTCGACACCAACGACTTTCTTTTATTCAGGAAAAATGCTTTTGAAAGGAATGCTTTTTTCCTAGTTCTTTAAGACCCTTAGATATTTTGAAAGTTAAACCCAAAGGTTTTGAAAGGAATTGTTTAAATGGTTTTAAAACTATGTTCCACAAGCTTTTACTTGAACCCAATCCTTTCGAAAGGTTTTTGTTAAGTAAAGGACCTTATTTCGAAAGGTATATAAAGAAGGTTTCGAAGGGTGATTCCCCAATGTTTTTGAAAGGTTTTCCTTCAGTGTTTGAATGGAAGGTTTCCAATGTTTTTGAAAGAAGAGTTTGAATTTTTCTGAAAAGACGATGTGCAAGGTTTTATAAAGCTTTCGAAAGGACACTTTCAGTTGTTTCGAAAGTCTATTTTAAATGATTTCGAAAGGTATTTTTTGATCTTTCGGCCTAACATTTGAAGGATAAGTAGTTAACTTGTTTAAAAAGGGTACTTTCAATGGTTTCAAAAGAGATTGTTTAAAGTTTTTAAACATGGGTTTTGATGGTTTTCATCAACAACGTTTTGTGTAAAGCATATACCATGGCAAAGAGATTTTAGTATAGCAAAAGTATGTTTTCTTTGTTAAATATGATTTAAAGGGTTAAATCAATTTGAAAGAAATGTTTCGAGGAAAATTTGATTTGTAGTTAACCCTAAGTAAATGGCTTAGATTTGAATACCAGATGGGACTGGTATATGGCCGCGCCCTACACATTAGCTATAGTCCCTACCTAATTTAGTCCAAAATTCCAGTGTGTAGGGCTTAGTCATAGATTAGATTTCAATGATGTTACACACAGAAAGGAATATTCAAAGAAGGAGAATACGTTATTGGTGAGCCCACAAAACCATTAGGATCAATTGACCCTTGGAGAAGTAAGATAAGGACAGATCGTCCAGTAATGTGTCTAATAGATGTTAGATTATTTATTTTTTCTGGTAGTGTAGAGTCAGCCAATAATTAGTGGTTAGCTAAACAAAACAATATTTTTTCGATAGATAGTCCATTTGTTACCTGATATATGAGCATATAGGATACTGCTATTATTGTTTTAATCAATTTGATTGCAGGATTATGATTTGCAAAAAGATGTATTTTAAAGGGATATTAGTGAGGGAAAACCTTTCCCGCTAAGCGACGTGGTCTCACTTAATATCAGTAAACCGAGATGTAATAGTATTATTCACACCACGCTTTATGTTTGACTCGAAGTTTATGTTTTTCCCATTAAACTCTTGGGGGGTCAAAATTAATTTGAGTTAATTGAGAGTCAGAGTTTTACAGGTTAGGTAGGTGGACGAATAAAGATTTCGAAGACTTGTAGGAGGCAAAAGTTAGCTATTTAGGAGTTGCTATATTTATTTCCGCTGTGATGTATTAAGACTGTTTTGTCTATTGAGCACTCTGATCATCCAAAGGGGCATCTTTATATGTCGCTCTTGGCATAATTAGTATTGAATATATTTGATCAAAGCTTGGGAAACATTTGGGATTGTGTAATGGAATATGAAACATGATTTTGAAATGTAATCTGTAAAGTAGTTTTTGGAATCCGTGATTTTGTTTCATATTCATGTGCTTTTGATATTATGGATACCATTAATATTACAGTATTTTTTCACCGGAAGTTAATACTATAGATTATTGCAACATCTGTAACACTTGTCTTTAGGCCTCAATATAGTGGATGTTACTATCTCAGTCCATTGAAGTATTCTATTTGATTTGCATCAAGACATTTTTCGTGTTTGACTATAAATTTAAGGTATATATTGAAGCTAACTTGGAACATATGACTGCATTAAAAGAGTTACTACCTCGAAGACAAGGAGGAAGATATAGAGCTTCAATGGGATGTTTGCTGCACTTATTCGATTCATTTTGAAAGTGGTAGACAAATGTATACCATTCTTTGATGCCCTTAAGAAGAAGAAAGGAAAGTTTGCGTGGAAAAAGGAATGTCAAGATGCTTCCTAAAATTTGTTAGACCATAAGGAGAGTCCATCGGTTTTTTCAAAGCCTTTGGAAGGAAAAGATCAATGCATCTATTTAGCAATGTCTGCTCACCTACCAAGTGCTTCCTTGGTATATGAGGAGTGCAGGTTCAAAAGTCTAGAATATTATATTCGTAAAATGTTTACTGCAATAGAAAATAATTATCCAAAGTTGAAAAACTAGCGTGTTGTTTGATGGATGTGAGGAACTTAAGGCCATACTCATAGGCTCATCCTAAAAAGGTATTGACTGATCAACCATTAAGACAAATGTTACATAAACCTAAACCTTTGAGAATATTGATAAAGTAAAACATCAAACCGGGCCAATCGATATATCTTACAATCCTAGGATGGCAATTCTAGGACAAGAATTGTTAGATTTCATTATCAACTTCATTGTCCGAAATAATGAAGCAAAAGAAGATATTTTCCAACTGTCTCAATGGAAGTTGTACATAGATGGAGGCTCTAACAGAAATGATTTTGGGACACCGGTGGTTCTTGTAACCTCAGAAGGGTAGAGGATATGCTACGCTTTGAGGCTAGATTTTCCAAGAGACAAACAATGAAGGTATGAATCATTGATTGTGGAACTCAAGATAGCAAAGGAATTGAGGGTCAAGACATTACATATACTCAACTACTCTCGATTAGTAGTCTCCCAGATGAAAAAGGAATTTCAAGATAAGGTAGTGAGAATTTCCCTTTTCCTAACGAATGTACTAGAACTACTGAACAATATCGAATACTATACTATAACGCACATCCCTAGGGAAGAGAATATGAAAGCTGATTCAATAGCTAAACCGGCCAGCTCTAGGGACACACAATGGTTAGGAATCATTTCGACAGAGGCCGTGTCGACTCCAAGCATTCACGAGATGGATTTTGATTGGATCTTAGAGGTTTAGAAAGAGAAGGAATAGTGGATAACTCCAATTAAAGAATATTTTCTAAAAGGGATTCCCCCGAATGGAAGGAACATACGATGAAAGCTCCTACGTAAAGTACCTCAATTCATTATGCAAGAAGAAGTGTTATATAGAAGAGGATTCTCAATGCCTTGCTAAGGTGTGGCAAAAATTAAGCTAAGAAAATTCATGCAGATGTGTATGAAGTGGTGGTGATCAAACTAGAGGGAAAACATTAACAAATATGGTTCTTTGCTATGGATACTTCTGGCGGACGATCAATTGGGAGAAGATTGACTATTCTAGAAAATGTGACATATGCTATAGATTTGCAAAGACACCATGAGCCCAATCCATTGAGCATTTAGAGATGGTTATCCAATTGCAATTTACGGTATGGGGAATAGATATCATCAGTGTGTTACCGTTGTCAAGGGGTAGAGCAAAATATGCAATGGTGGTTTAGGATTACTTCACAAAATGGGATGTAGCAAAACCTCTTACAATGACTACTTTGAGAAAAGTGATCAACTTTGTAGTGAAGAACACTTTGTGTAGGTTCTAACTCCTATAGAAAATAATCATTTATAATGAAACTCAATTCGAGAGTGTTGAGTTCAAAGAGTTCTGTGATCAGTGCCGAATTGAAAAGAGTTTCTCGGTAATAGCACATCGACAAGCGAATAGGCAAGTGGAGGGGGTAAGTTGGATCATTAAATCCACCATTAAGAAGAGATTAAAAAGAGTCAAGGGAAACCAGGTGGATGAGTTACCACTAGCATTATTTTCTTATCGAATGACCAATAAGTCCGCTACTGGCCATACTCCATTCGCTTTGGCCTACAGAACTGAGGCTACGATTCCGATTGAAGTAGAAGCCCCTTCTTACATAAGATTGCACTATAATCCTAAGAAGAACCACAACCTCTTAATTGATTCCCTTGACATGGTTAAAGAAAAAAGAGAAGAGGCTGATCTGAGGTAGCTGCTCACTTGTGCAATAAAATCCCCGCTAAATCCCCACTATAGGACATAGCGCTCTTCAACCGCTATGCTTCTTTAATGTAACACAATTAAATAGTAGATCTTCTTTAAGCCCTGCTATTTTCTTCCATACTCACTAAATCAAGGTATTTTAGCCCCCGCTTTAGCAACATTAATATAAAACGACTATTTTGACTAGTTCTCTTTTGAACTATATCGACAAAGTTAGGATGACGACTAATTTTAAGGCATAAGCTCTCAATACAAGTTAGAAATATATTGTAGTCGCCAAATCTAGACAGCATAAATCATGATATTCTATATTTTAGTTATATAAGATTAAATATTATTTATTTTTTCCTATAAAAATGATGTATGAATTAGAATAAATTAACCTAAAATACTTAGTTTCATATTTAATGAATCTTTTTGCACCTCTGTTATTTTCCACTATGTCCCCGCTTTATCTCCGCTACCTCTACCATTATGGACCACTAAGTGCTTTAACTACACAATTGCTCACCAGATAAGAGTAACAAAGTAGTTTAATGCCAAGATCAGAAACTGTACTTTTGAGATTGGCAATCGCGTTCTAAAATGGTTCTTTTCGGGTATGGGGCTACTTGGTTCGAATTGGGAAGCTCCATATGTAATTAATTGCATAGATACTTGGAGATAGAACTTTTAATCTATTGGAGGCCAATTCCACGGGCGTGGAATAGCGAGAACTTGCATCACTACTTTGTTGGATTTACATTTACATTTTGTAAATAAAGCAGCATGCTCTTTAAGAAGGCGGTGATTATCATTCCTTTGTTCATAAATAAAGTTGACACTTTGAATTGATCGAACTATATTCTTAATGTCTAACTCGATGATGTGTGAACAATGGAATAATTAAACATTCTATGTTTGAAAAACAGGATTTTTGAATACCTATAGATGGGTATCGATGAAATTAATCAATCTAATATTGGGTCACTGGAGTATAACTACATTGGGATTGATCAGAGTATTCACTCTTACACATTTGTTCTTCGACCCATGCTCGGAGATAAGCAAGTTCAAAAAATTGATTCCCAGAGATAAGCATCCGAGACCTCGATTCCAAATGGTAGTAATCGGTACGGAATTGAATATTTTTGTAAATATAGCAGTGGAATATATCGGTATCCTTGTTAACAGGAGCAGTCAAGCCATATAATCACAATTTCATCGATAAGGTAGCCATGTTTACAACAAAACAAGACATGTTTTATCGATGATAAATAAGATCGATTGATGTGAAATAGTTTCTTCAGCCAAGCAAGATATGTTTCACCAATTGTAAACAAAGCTATGTAACTAGAATAATATTAAGTAATTGCAAAAATATACTTACATGTATAGAGTTATTGTAAATAATGGCATTACACAAATCACAGTCGTAGACATGTATATTATATAAGTAGTTGAATTACAGACATTGAAATATTATACATGAAGGTAAGTATACATGCAGAAAATATAAACGTAGTAAAGTAAACATGACCGAGTTGAAATGAAAAGAACTTCTTTTACTTTTTTGGGTACAAAAAGCAAGAGCCGAACATATATATGAATGATCTATGTATAAAATTCCAAAAGTAAATGGACAAAAGGAGATATCCTTATTGATACTTCCACTTTTTCAGCTTCATCTTATAGTTTCTAGGGTTTAGAGTTTTCCTTTTTACAGCTTTGTTAACAAGAAATGTTGTCAACACCTCAAAGTGAAAATAGAAGTGTGAGTGACCCTTTTAAAACCACTTTTCAAATTAGTTAAGGTAATCTAAGGCTCCTTCGAAACCACCTTTTTAATAAGTTAGGGTGATCCAAGACTCTTTCGAAACCACCAAGGACCCTTTCGAAACCATCTTTCAAATTAGTTAAGGTAATCTAAGGTTGTGGATTAATGGTATTTAAGGGTTTTAACTGTGTCGGCATGGTCTTATTCCTTCAAAAGGTATCCCTTAAAATATCATTGATGCAAGTGCTCTATAGCTAAATCCATATACAAGCATTGAAACAGATTCTATGTATTTGAAAATACCACGCATTTGCTTTATAAATAATTTTCATGAATACAAGAGGCTTAAGTATTACAAGGAAGTGAAATCACCAATTTAATTGAAGGATCGGGATTTACAAATTCAAGAAAAGAATAAGTATCAAATGGATGAATTCGGATCCCGCGAACAATACCCCTAGGATCTTATTTATAGGCACAGGTTGGACCCTTTCACATCAGCCCTTTCGACTTAGTCGATTGGGTGCCTTAAAGACCTTTTGTCGCTATTGACTTTAGGGCACCCTTCTACCTTTACTTTTGAATGGAACTTGAGTGCTTTCGACTCCATCAAAAGGTATAAAAGCATCCTTCACCTTGTTGTTGATGTGCTATGTAAGTAGGAAAGGATGTCGGCTTTCGATATTGTCAAAAGGGGTATGTTTGGGGCTTCAAATGACTTGAAGAATAGTATAAGGCTTAGTTGTGGAAGGTGGGTTACAAAAGCATTCCCATTAATTAATGCAGAACCTCTATCTTATGGTGTTTGAGGCAGCAATATTGGTCATATGCAAGATCTCCTTCATATTTATGGATGGTTTCAATCGACTCAAAAGGCTGATCTATGCTTTCGAAGGGGTCGCTTTCGTCGGATGGTCTTATGTTGAAGGAAAACAATGGCGAAACCAACTGTTATGAAAGGTTTGGCGCATATGTGGAAGCTTACTATTTGATACCTTCGAAAGGTGCTTTTAACTTATATGAATCTCCTTTATGCATGTGGAACCAGCTGTTTTGAAAAGGGTTATCTGAAGCAGAAGGGTAGCCTCGTTCCCTTTCGACCTCTTTGGAAGTCCATTGCTCATCCAATATTTTGCAGAAGCATCCCTTCGACTCTTTCGAAAGGTCTTACTATTGCTATTATTCTTCATGAATCCTTCTTCTGTATTCTTTAAGGTTTCGACAAAGTAGGAGTGACTTCTGATGATCACACTTGCCCCCCTCAACAAAGGGATGCTCTTGACCTTTCATGTCAACTGTTTCGACAACCATCATTATTTCAGCATAAAATTTTGTCGCCTTTGATATTCCTAAATGAATCTTGGCCTTTCATTTAAATCTGATCAAATGGCTTTCCTTGCATTTGCTTTGCTTATAAATCATGCTTCCTTCTTCCCCCTTTTCATTTATCTACGATTAAAATGCTTGAAGAAAGAATCAGAAATTTCAACCTCTTATCAAATTCTAAATTTCAGGAGACCCAAGTTCAGATTTAAGGTATACATATATCGTTCAAAATTACGGATCGATTTTCACATTTAATTTCAATTTCAAATTCTTAGGGTTTGAATTTGTGTTACTATTTTAATTTTTGAGAATGATTTAAATTTATCGTCCGTACAAAAGGATTTTTAGACTCATTTTTTGTTGATTTCGATTAATCTATGGTACTAAATTAGGGTTTGAGCTTGAATTTGTTAAAATTTGGGCTATTTACTATTGTTGTATGCAAAATCAGAATCTGATTCTATTGTGCTCAACTTTAATTTGTTTAGGAGGATTTTTTTAGGTTAAAAATCAATTTAATTAAGAAAAATATACTTTTTATTACAGTCAAAAGCCTTATCCAACCATTCAATTTGATTAAACCCCCCAAATTGAGACAAGCCTAGCCATTTGAGCGCTTTCGAAATTCTACCTTGCTTTTTCAACTTATTCAAAACCCATAATAGTCAACAGGATGTAACTATCATTTTCTCAACATAAAAATTATCGAAGCGTCTTACGTCCCTTTCGTTTGTATTGAAATTACTTTGCTTCGAGTCTTTCGACTTAATGAGAATATAGCATCTTGGCAATGTTCATGTCCTTAAGTAGAATAAATCTATAGGTTTTAACGTTGTCGAAAGGTATATTAGGCTTGATTGAGGGATGTTGTTAATGGTTTCAAAAATGTATATAAGCAAATTGGTATTGTTTGGATAGTTGCACTTATTAATAATAATAATAAATTCCTGTCTTTCGACATTGTAAAAGGGTTTGTTCAGGTGCCTGTATTCCATCCTCCATTTTGATACTATTGAAAGCTCAATGAATTTCATAGTTCTTGTTAACTTCAACCCCCTTTCGAAGGCATGGAACCATATGCTTCGGCGGATATTTGAGCCATTACAGTAGGCTTTCGACACCTATGAAAGGCTTTTATAGTGAAATGAATCATAACTTTAATGAAATCATTTCACCTAGCAGGACCATGGGTTTAAAAAGAGCTTCTAAGAAATCAGAAAAGGATGCAGTTTCAGAACTAGAATCTTCCCCAAAGAAGACTGAAGCAATTTCAAAGCATTCCCTTGTATCTTCTCAAGACGAAGTAGACGCAATCCTTAATGACTTCAGAATTACAGGAGTCAAACCTATTCCTCCTGGCGACAACGACACCATTCAAAATCCTCCCGAGGGATATTTTGTTTACACCACTATCCACATTTGGCATGGAGGTTACCTTCTATTTACCGAGTTCTTGTCAAGGTATCCGAGTCACCATGGCATAGCTCCTATTCAATTATCGCAAAATGTATATACATATCTCACCTCCTTAGAGCTCATGACCTTCGAGTCTGGCATTCCTTCTCTAAGTGCTAAAGTTCTCAATTACTTGGTGCGTCTGTTAAGTTTAGCAATTTAAACAGCCAAATTTTCAGGGCTAACCCTCAAAAGAAGTTAGTTTCAGAGGGAATAAATAAGTTCAAAGATTGGGAGACACGATTCTTTTTTGTCAAATTCTTTCCAAGTATTAGTGGAGCTTTCTCTTCTCCTCATAAGTAGATCATTACCGTTGTTTTTCAATAAATTATTTTATTTTGCTGAATTACATTTTATTATTATGTCCTGCTCTCAAGGATCTTGATGATGAAGGTAAGAGATTATGAAGTTATTAACCATCGCCTTAAATAGCGTTGGGAATAGGCTTACATTACTAACCCCCAGCAACCTTCAGAAATATTCACTCCTTCCATAAGGCCAGAGGATTCTTGGACAACCTTTTCTTTTCCAACATAATTCCAAAAGCAAATGCTTCTTATCCTTGGGCGACTCCAAAAACTTTTCATCTTTGTCTTCGATCTGTCCTAACTAACTTGGTAAACTTAATTGGACCTTTTGTAACCTGCCATTATGTTACTCTTTAGATTGCTTTGCTAACCTATGCATTTTAGTTTTAATAGTTATTCGTCTAAACAATCCACAAGAGATCGACTCCCTCTACCTTTTGAATCAAGTTCTTTAGCTCTGACCCAGGCCATTGCTAGGTCGAGAATGATTGCTAAATTAAAATTGAGCGGAGTGACTACTACAGGTCCTTCTTCTAAGAAAATTAAAAATGCTAATGTCCAGTCTTCTCTTCCTCCAAAAGAGGGTGAACCTGTTGGTGTAGTCAAGGCTCTAGATGGTCCTACTCTTGATGCCATTGTTGACCAACCTAGAATGATTCCTTTAAAGGAGGCTTTATGTCTCACATAGTTGTATCCGATTATCCCAGCATCATTGAGCAGATGCAAAAGGATTTAGGCACTTCAACTCCCTTCCAGGAATTGAATCCCTCTAGACCCCCATCACCAATGTCTCTTAATAATTTAGAGAAGATAATATAATCAATTATGAAATCTCCATCACTCACTTCCATTCAACCACCTTCCTCTGTACCCGATCCGACAATTCATTGTTGATCTCTCATTGGACAACAACTTCTAGTATGTTCCATATTACTTGATCTTCTTATTTCCGTTTCATATTGAATCTTGACTCATGTTTTACTTTTTCTTTCAGATCTCCAAAAGCTGGTACTCCCTCCAAGAAAACGTTTCAAAGTTTTCCACTAAGGCATCTTAGCTCAAAGAAGAGGCCTCGACTCTAAGTAACTAGATTACTTCCCTCATTGCTGCTAAAGATAACACAGTGATGTAATAAGAAAGATTGAGAGCTTCTCTTGTTCAAGCGGAATTTACAATTTTCAAGGAGAGGAAGGCCAAACAAATCTTAATAGTTGAGGTTTTGGCATTGAAAATAAATCTGAAAGAGTCGGAGGATGAAAAGGCCAAGATGAATGGTAAACATGTTTCTCTCAAGAAGAGATATACATTTTTCAAAAAAAATTGGAGAAAAAAAATAATTCTTTAACCATGGCCATCAAAACCATTTCTAAGGCTAAGAAAAAGGTGTCTCAATTTTTGAACACTTCTCTGAACGATATCATAGTAAATTCTTATGAAGATGCGCTCATGCTACCTTACTCCGATAATATAGTGAAGTGCCTAAATTTAAGCTTTCCCTTACTTAATCATGTATTGGTTAAAAGATTCATGGACAAAATCAAGGAAATGGAGCAGGGGATTAAGGTCCCTAATAGAGAAGAAATTGATGCCTCAAAGTTCCTATCTTTTGAAGTTCCTCATGTAGAAGGAGATTCCAATTCAAACAGGAGGGAGACAATGAGGATGATGAAGCCGTTGTTGAAAAAGGTGGAAATGATGATGACAATGACATGATAGCCTTAATAATGATGAAAGAGGTTAGGGTTCTAGTAGTAGTGAGGGCGATCATAATGAATCTCATGGAGGGGGCGACAATGACAATTCCAAGGCTTCAAGTAAAGTCGTCCCTAATCCTAGTGCCCGCGAACCGGATCAAACTAAATTTCCTAAACTCCTTGACCTCCATGAAAAAGACACTGATATTGATGCTGGAAAGCAAGAGGGGAAAAGGCAGACCCTTCAAACTTCGATCCATGTTTCTCGGGTATGGAATTCTTTATCAAAATGAATTTCACTTCTAAGATAACATTGGTTAATATCTTTCCATTTAGATAAGGAAGAAATCCATTCATTTTTATAAAACAAAGTTTGAAAGAAAATAGGTGAAAATAAATAGCCTGTATAGGGAGTTAGATAAATAATTAAAAGAACACAATGCACTCTCTGACTACTATTAGAAGTTAAACAAAAGCGTTGCAGTATTAGCGTCTTTGAAAGATCAGGAAGCTGCCCTCGACTGAAAAGGGCATGCCATTGCTGTGACATACTCTTAGAAGAGAACAAAGAATCGATAGCACACTTTTGGATGTTGATCGAGGACAGAGATGTCCTGGTAGACTTCCTATACAAAGCTTACTACAGTCATCCAATTATAGATTTTTCATAGTTGGGTTATATAAGTGAGGACTACTTAGATGTCTACATAGGATATACTTAGATGAATTTGTATCTGATCCTCATTCGTGGGCTTGCTGGAATTATCGCGAGTCAACTCATTTCCTCGTATATTGCCTCTAGAAAAACTCAAATATCACAAGGATAATTCATTTTCGAGTTATTCAAAAAACCAATTTTGTATAAATCATATGAAAATTTGTAATCATGTAATTATGTTGATCTATAAATTTTCTACATTAGTTATTCTATACTTAGTTATATTTCTTTACGTTATTACGGAGCAAATGTCTCCCAAACAACCTTGTTACTAGGGATTACTTAGGAAAATACATCAAATTAGAAGAGATTACTTCTAATAGGCTTCGCTCTTGAAATCCTTAAGATTAGCTAGATATTGTTTTCTTAGAGATCTGCAAAAAGCTTTATTTGCAACATCCCTATCTTCACTTTGATTTTCTAGGCAAAGAAAAGGAGAAGCTTCTGAAGGAAATTCATACATATCATACAAAATTGATTTGTGATCGTGATAGTCCTCCAGCCGGAGAATTAGATTATAGCAATTACCCTCCAGTGATTACCCCAGAAGGATTTAGTTCCACTTTTGAATCGACCATCACTCTTTCGGCTAACTCTTTGAATAAAGTAAAAAGTGTTATTTATAGACTTTAAGTGTGATAGAGCAAAGCAAGTATTTAACTATAACATTGATATTTTACCCTTTGTTTTATTTCTTTTTGGGCTATAACCTCTACTATTTTTATAAAAGAAAATTTTCTTTAGGTATTAATTTGTCTTCGTTTTGTTATTTGAATAGGAATTACAGTTAGCTACCACACCACTCTCACCAGTATTAGAGATAGGTTAGTGGCAAATCTTGAAAAGAGAAGCCTATTTAAAGATCTTTTGTCCACCCGACTTTAAGGTAATACTGAAGCGTTGCAATGGCAAAGGAAATTTTTACTTCAAAAGGCAATTATTAAAGATCGTAATGATCAAATATTAGTCTCAAAGCGGAAATTGTGAATAAATATGAAATAGTTTCCCAATAGAAACGCCAAATTAAATCAAACCCTTCGATCGACTTTGATCATAAGATGTCTAAGCTTTTCCAATAGGTAAGCCTTTTAGAGATAAAATTAAATGATAGTCCAGCTAAGTGTAAATCCTTAAAACTTATCATGGGACGCGACATTCCAATATCAATTTATCAACTTCTCCAATCACTTCATCTATTGTGAAATCGACAAGATCTTTATCTTTGCTATTCAAAAATTTGCTGCTATAACAAGCCATCCCCTAGGTTTAGACAAGAAGGTTGTAGGTGAATGGTGTAGAAAGGTTAAATTTGAAATGATGATATATTTTGACGATCAACAGAAAGTGAGCTATTCACAATGCATCAATGAGTATGCAGCCAAAATCCAAAGGCTTGAACATGAAAAATATCTTCTTCAAAAGCATATCGCCAATTTAGAAAGACAAAATGAGATTCTAAACGGTGCTAAGAATGCTTTAAATCGTGCTTTATAAACCCATATTGAGTCTATTGATAATGCTGACGAAACTAAGAAGAAGGAAAAGAAGCTCAAAGAAATTCTTTGCATAGCAATTCGCCATATTGGTTTTCCTTTACTTATTGAGAATTTAGATTAGGTTATCTATGATCTTTGACATATACACTATTTCATAAAATATTCTTGTAAATAATTTTTTAAATTATGTAAATATCACGTGGTTTGTTGTCCCTGTACTCTTATTGTTATTTCTAATGTAAATATCACCTGGTTTGTTGTCCCTGTACTCCTATTGTTATTTCTAAATTTTCCTCTTGATAGCATTGACTACAGTTTTCTTTGGTGTTTGTTGACTCATTCGGTCTTCCTCATAAATCATATTTTCCTACAAAGTATAAAGTAGGCAACATTTCTTATCATTAGATTAAAGTTTATGCAAAAATATGTCCAGTGGTTTGCTCATTACATTATTGGAGATAATATTTGAATTTCTGATAATAAAATTCCAGAATTCTAATTTCAAGAATAATGGAAATTAATAGATTATTATCTTTCGATATTAAGTGGCAAGAAATCCGCAGTTAGAAATAATAATGGGCCGGAAATTCTCGTTCGGTAAAAATAGAAGCCTCCATATCCAGCTTTGAAAATAATGAGAGAAGTTCAGAATTTCAGGTCTGGCTGTATTAATAGAAGAACAGAAACATGATTGTGGAAATTAAAGGACAAAAATTTAAATATGGCAATAATAATAGAAGTTCAGAAGTCTTCTTTTGGAAATAATAATAGAAGATCCAAAACTCTGATTTGGGTAATAACACGATAAGTGAAGTTAGAAGTTAATAGTTGTAGTCCCGAGACCCAAATTTGGGACTTGAGAGAGATCCAGAAATTATCGTCTAAAAATAAGTATAAGACTATAGGCCCAGTTAGGCCTTATAGGTGGGACAGAAGGCTAGTCGGTGCATTGACCTGGCCATATCATGGCACGTTCAAGGGCTAACTCCGTCCCACCTTTACGGGGCACCTTGATCTGGCCATAGAATGGCATGATCAAGGGCTTGTAGATACATTAACCTACCATAGCGTGACATGAATACAGGTTTACCCTAACCTCCCTCCGGGAGGCGCTTTGACCTGATCAACTCGACATGGACAAAGGCTTATAACCATTTAAGGTAGTTTTCAAGTTTTAGGAGAATTCTACTCCCAACCATGTAGATTTTTCTTAGAAAAGAGGTGCTTTATTCAATTCGACTAGGATTGCTTTACAAATCTATTGATTTTGCCTTGTTTGGAAAAGTTGATAATCACTCCTTCAAGAGCTCTGTATTGATTGGTTTTGTATACGTTCATCATATGGTAATGACAGTAAGATCCTTCCGTGTTCCTTTCATATTTGGGCTTTTTCTTTTTTGGATGGCTAATTGTTGAGTTCCTCCCTTGTTTATATGTAGATGTTCTTGATTGATGTAGTCAAGTTTCACTCTTTAGGGAGTTTTGATTTAAAGCTTGTCTTTTGAGGTTGATTTCTAGCCTTTTTACTGCTTGATTTGGGAGCTTCATTCTCAATCACCAAATTTCTTTCTAAAATATTTTAAAGCTCGTATGTAGGTAATGATCCACTTGTCACTTTTGAGCAAATGTGTAATAATCAACCATCGTTCCTTCTTCAAAGATAGTACTTTTAGCACAACACTGGATAACCTTCTACATTTGAACAAACAAATTATCAACTTTACATCTTGCTTCTCCTAAAGCAAAGACAGGTGTAGGGCTAATGTGGAATGGGTTTAGGCTCCAATTATTTGGATCATAAGATTCATCTCTTTTCTTTTTCATGACTCTTAAAGCTTCCAATCTAAACATTTTTTCTTCATATAGCCTTGAATATTCAATAATTTTATTATAGGATCTAGCCAAGTGTGGTTCTTAAGATCCTCGCCTGGATTTTTTGAATTTGCCAACCATTATGCTGTAGGGTCTAAGGTAACTTGGAATTGAATAGGGATAGAGGAAAGCAAGGTTAGGAATTCAACAAAGTCAGAGGTTCAGGCCCTTTTATAAGCGCAAAAAATGTTCACAAGAAATCTTGTCAACACCTCAAAGTGAAAATAGAAGTGTGAGTGACCTTTCCAAAACCACCTTTCGAATTAGTTAAGGTTATCTAAGGCTCCTTCAAAACCACCTTCCAAATAAGTTGGGGTGATCCAAGACTCGTTTGAAACCACATTTTGAATCGGTAGCAGTAATCAAGGACCCTTTCAAAACGACCTTTCGGATTAGTTAAAGTAATCAAAGGTTGTGACTTAATTTTATTTAAGGTTTTAACTGTGTCGACATGGTTTTATTCCTTCGAAAGGTATCCCATCAAGTAGCATTGATGCAAGTACTCTATAGCTAAATCCATATACAAGCATTGAACCAGATTCTATGCATTTGAAAATATCATGCACTGCTTTATTAATAATTTTCATGAATACAAGAGGTTTAAGTACTACAAAGAAGTGAAATCCTCAATTTTATTTAAGGATTAGGGTTTACGAATTCAAGAAAAGAACAAGTATCGAATGAATGAATTCGGATTGCCTAAAAAATACCCCTAGGGTCTTATTTGTAGGCGCACGTTGAACCCTTTCGAATTAGTCCTTTCGACTTAGTCGATAGGATGCCTTGAAGACCTTTCGTCGCTGTTGAATTTAGAGCGCCCTTCTACCTTTGCTTTTGAATGGAATTTTTGTGCTTTCGACTCCATCGAAAGGCATTATAACGTCCTTCACCTTGTTGTTGAAGTGCTGTGTAAGTAGGAAATGATGTTGGCTTTCGACACTGCTGAAAGCGGTATTTTCGGGGCATCGAATGACTTAAAGCATGGTAGTAGGCTTTGTTGCGAAAGTTGCCTTTCGGTAGCTTTCCCATTGAATAATGATAAATCTCAATCTTTCGATGTTTGAGGAAGCAATTTTGGTCATATGCAAGATCTCTTTTATATTGGTGGATGGTTTTAACCGATTCGAAAGGCTGATCTCTGCTTTCGGAGAGTTCGCTTTGGCCAAATGATCTTTTATGGAAGGCAAACAACGGCGAAACCAACTGTTTCGAAAGATTTGGTGCATATGCTGAAGCTTTCTATTCGATACTTTCGAAAGGTTCCTTTAACTTATATGAATCTCCTTTATGCATGTAGAATCAGCTGTTTCGAAAGGGGTTATCTGAACCAGAAGGGTAGCCTCATCCCCTTTCGACTTCTTCGAAAGTCCATTGCTCATCCAACATTTTGCAGAAGCATCCCTTCGACTCTTTCGTAAGGTCATACTGTTGCTATTATTCTCGTGTATCCACCTTCTGTATTCTTTAAGGTTTCGACAAAGTTGGTGTGATTTCTAATGATAATAAGTGTCAGCCTCCTTAGGAGGTTCTAGTCGGCCCTTGGGTTCTTCATCCTAATTGCAGTTGCTCTTTGAGTCTATCTAGAGCTTGGGAACTTTAGAAGAAATCCTAGTAATAAGGGAGGTAGGAGTTGAAATAGGGAAAAGGGAAATAGGACAGGATATATAAAGTGCAGGTGGAACATCCTACAAGCCTGGTTACTTTTTGATACTTTTCAACATAGATAGGTTGACGGCCTCCCTCTCCCTCCATAGATGGTCTAGCACTGGGCCCTTGACATCTATGACAGTCACTTCTTCATCTCCAGCCAAAAGTTCAGGATCATCGGCACCTTTCTTATTCAAAGTGACGATCTTCTCTGTGTTGGGCCTAGTAACGAACTTAGCATAGGAGGCTGGAATAGGGAATGGTATAGAAACAATGATAGACCTAATGTTGTGGGATTAAGGAACTGAGGCAATGATCACACCCGACCAGGGTGCAATGAGCAACCAACTTGGAAGTTGATAAATGTTTGCACAAAATATAGACACCCAATCGCAAATGAAAGCACCAATTCATAGTAACATGTCACAGATAGAATATATGAATAGGATATAAATATGAAGAACAACAAAAATTAAAAAGAAAGCAGTATAAAGATGAGATTTATAGTGGTTCAGCTAACTCCGACCTACGTTTACTCTAGAAATTTCATTTTTATTGCTACAGAATTGATTACATTTATAATACAGAGTTTTTTTGAAACAATAATGCCAAAGTAGCCTTTAAGAAGAATAGAAGGGAAATAGAATGGGAATCCCCTTTTCCACCTATTGTATTTATAGGAAAAATCCTGGTTGCTGGGCTTCCTCACTAATCTGGTCCCACCAAAACCATAGTCGAGCCTATCCCATTCATCACTGTCGGTCTTGAGTTCTTATTATGCCAACCCCAAGTGCCCCGGGTACTAACCGAATTAATCCAAACATTGATCCGAAGCAAAATGGACGATGACCCGAAGTAACTTGTGCCTTCCTCAATGCCAACCCGAAGCTCCATGTGATGCCGACTAGAAGCAAGATTGTTGCCGACCCAAAGTGACTCTAGCATGCCGACCCCTAGAAGTAACATGATATGCTGAACCTAAGTTCTTATGTCAACCTTTAGAAGTAACATGATATGCTGATCCCAAGTTCCTATGCCGACCTGAGGTTGGGCACATGCCGACCTAAAGAGCCTCTCCAAGATGCCGACCTCTCTCCAACATGTCGACCCATGTCGAAGTTCCTATGCCGATCCCGAAACCTAATGCCAACCCGAAGATAAACATATGCCGACCTGCAGTCATGCTTCCATACGTCGATCCCATCCTGATGCCAACCCCTTGATTCAAGTCGACCCAAAGTACCAAGCAGTTTCGACCAGAAGATCCAGGAATGCTGACTCGAAGATCTATGAATGTCGAGCCCTCCTTTTGCTGATCTTAAGCGATGAACGCTGACACGAAGTGCCCATTCCTCTGACTCGAAGCAACCCTCCTGAAAACCCGACGTAAATCCAGGTGTGACTCGAAGCAAACTCCAAGCAACTCGACTTTTGTCAGAACCCATATTTCAAGTGTCCTGCACTTTTTTTCCATCGACTATGCTATATCATGGCCTTATAATCATGTTTACTATCCATGATTGATCGTCCATTCCATCATTTGAACCAATGCCATAATATTCAAACTCTGGTAACCAAGCAGTCATTTGAGTTAAATTTGTCTGTTTACGGCCTTGCCAAAAGGCAGGTTAACAATAGATATAAAAAAAGTATAGAGACGACTCCAGAAGACATTCAAAGTTTCTTGAATACAAGAGAGGTCTATGATATACCTTCAAAAGATGATAATGGAGTTTGGAAAGGAGCCTCTGGCTGCCCTTCCGCTAAGACATGTGACTAAACATAAAGCTTAGCAGGGATTACATGTGGCATGAAATCGGGATCCTCAGGGTTGTACGCCCTAGAAGCTGGGATTAATGCAGTGGTTGTGGCGGTTGTTTCTGATGTAGCTACAGTTGTTGATTCATTGTGGAGGTAAGAAAGGTAGGAATGGGTACATATAGCCCAAGTGTAGGAGTTACGACAGCCTTGAATCCATCCATCATTGAAGTAATGATTTCCTTTAAGGGTTCCAATTGGGTAGGAACAAAAGTTTCTACCAAATCCTAAGATTTGGATTTAGGAAGTACCCCTAGCGGGAACCTAAGTGGAAGTTGAGGCACTAAACACCCACTCTGCTAGCCCTTAGCAATGGCCTCTAAGCCTTCTTCGTTGAGAAGGTCTGCTTTAACTTTATCTTCATTTCCATTGCCAACATACTCCCTCTCCAACCTAAGAATCTCATCCCAATCCAGAGCCAACGCTTTGGGGTATTTGTCATCTAGCCCCTTGAGGTTTCCATATTTTATTACATTTTTCTAGAAGCATACCAGCGTGGTTTTGATTTCTCATAGAGTTTCTCTTATCTTTTCTAGGCCTTGATGGCTCAGGTCCTTAGAATTTTCTTTTCCTCATTCACATTGGGATTTTGGTCATGTGATCTTTTGCTAGTGAGAAAGCAATAGTCCTTTCTTTCTTCTCCTATTCTACCTCGTCCTTGAGGTTCATAGTCATTAGGGCATGGGTGTTGATGATGGTTCATAGTACTACATTTTCATTTTCTAGTTCAACACTCTTATGGTAGGCATTTTGAAATTGTTTATCCTCCAGATTGTATTTGGCATCAAAAGTTTTTAGCTCACTTAGAGCTTTCTTGCAGAGTCCTCTAGTGCCTTTTTTAGTTGATTTACTTCTTGATTATAGAACTCACAGATGCTCTAGTGGTGCTTTTTCTCAATCTCATATTCAACTGAATAGCTTTGTTCTTATTGAGCATGGCATGGACGAGCCTTTTCTAGATATAGTACCGCTCAAAGATATCATGAACATCCTCTTCTATATGAGTGGCCATCTCTCGTGAAACTTTCTTTAGAACATAATCAAACTTTATCCAGGTAAAGCATAAGTGAAGGAAGGATTTTTGCATTTCGGTAAGATTAAGGCTTGTTAGCGGGGCCAAGGCAGTTGTGATATGTGTGGAGGGAGCCTTAGGAGAACGGTCTTTCCAAGACATATGTCTGATGGGTTCAAAAGTTGAGGAGCTTGTAGGCTCTGAAGCATGTTTAGATTTGTGTATAGTGACTAGAGCATTTTATAGAGGTGATACCAACCCGGGAGTATCAGGAACTCTATAGGCAGGAAAAGGATTGTCGGATCTTGAAGAATATTGGTCCTAAGATAGATTAAGTGGGAAAGGAATGCGACATGGTGAATCTGATCTCCTGGTTGACACGGAGAGGTTACGTGAGTCCTGATCACGATCCTTTTTCCTCTTAATCCTTTCTTTCTCTTCCCCTAAAGCCATTCAAAATCTGACTCTCGTGATGAATCGCACCTTTAGCATGAAGAATCAGAGGGTTTGCGGCCAACGCATCAAGTTTAATTATCATTAAGATACCCAAAAAGGCCAAAGCATCCTGTTGCACCTGAAAACAAATGGAATCCAATTTGTAATTAAGAAGTGGATAATGGCACGAGTGAAGTGAGGATGTTGTGGTCCTAACTAACTTATTGGTGTGCCCCATTGATTCTACTGACCATGCTCATGGGGTCGATTGGTAGGAGTTACTTCCTTCATAGAGGTATGAGGCACATCGGTTGTAATTTGAATTGGGATGGAAACGCTTTTAAGTTTCCAATGTCAAATTCTCAAATGAAATCGAGAATGCTACTAAGATCTCTAAGTGAGCCAAAGATATCATAGGAGCCAAATGGTGTAGTTGCCTCTCTAGGAGAATTTGGTGTACCTTGGGAATTAATCAGGAAGGTCAATCCTTATTCTCTTTGGCCAAGGGGTAGGGAATGGAATTCTTATGTTGCCACCTGTCTCCCTGGCCGACTCATATGCACTATTGATGTCCTCATCATTGTCCATGTTTTCATCCTCATCTTCACTTTTTTCTTTATACTCCTCCCATTAAATAGGGAACATTTTGCTAAACGGGGGCTAGAGGATCGATGTCAACTTTAAGAGTGGCACGTGTAGCTCTTTATGTGGAGGGCATAAGGTTGAAACTTCAACTATTGTATAATAATCGAAAGTAGCACATAAGATAATCGTTTAGAAGGAGTTTTTGTTCTTCGTTCATCGATTGGGAAGTCTTTAGTTGTTGAAGTGTTTGAGCCATGGTAGAGTTGCTAATCCTTTAAGGGAATATCTATTGAATTTGAAGAGAAACAGAGACCGTGAATTGCTTGAAATAGACTTTGGTAAGTAAGAGTGTAATGATTGAACTTACATTTCGACACCCGCTTCTAAGCTAGGCCTTCTAGGGAGTGGACAAAAAGTATTCATCTTTTAGTGTGTCGTGTTATTTATAGGGACTAACAAAAATTTGACAACCTTTGGAGTAGTGAGGGATGGATGGTGGATTCTCTTCTTGAAGTTAGAACGATATCTAAATTTTCAAGTGTAGACACCTTACTAAAGTTCCTAAGAAAGGTCATATATGTATAGTTTATTGCAATATGCCCATTCAGATGGAGCTGGGTAGGAGCGAGTTTCTTGAATTGAAAATTTATTTAGATGAAGTGATTAAATAGTAGAACACCGTTGGAGAGACACATGTAGCAATTGCATTCTATGAAAACTTTGGGAGCATCAAGTTCCCTTGGGTCAGGATTTAGAGTCGAAGTTTCCAAGATAGGTATTCTAAGGAGGTCATATATCCTTCCGAAGTACGTTGCAGTTAGAGTCAAAGCCGAAGAATTTGAAGAATTATCGAGGATATTACACCCTCTAGGTCAAAATCAGAAGCGATACCGACGTCAAATTCTTCCATATAGGCAAAGGCGATGACAATGAAGAGATTGCTTGGGTTGATGGCCTGATGCGTGTTGAACTAAACTTTGTTGCAAAAGATGTACCCACGACGAAGGCGGAGATATGCTAGGAGCATCTATGATCCACAATTTAAAAGTTTGATAAACAAGCATGGTCAGGCATGATTTGAATTCGATTTGTATGCTTTACTTAAGTCTCATATGAAAAATATGTATTCAATAAATGTCGATGAATGTTGACCAATCGGGTTCTGTACATCGATAGGGGTAGTAACTTGAGATTCAATTTATAATGTGTATGTCTTGTTTCCTTATACATTGAACGGATGCACATTGTGTAAAATCCCCCTCGTGCTAGAAATGAGCTCCGACCTATGATGGAACTATGCATCATATATTACTCGTTAATGTAAGATTTACGCCAATGACACCGTCATCCAAAGTAGCTCAGAGCTTCTTTTTGTAAGGTTGTACATATATTGTATGTGATTTAAATCGATTGGGAGAATACCCTAACGTGCATCAACCCGTAAAGCTAATTTGTGCTAGAATGCATTTGTAAAGTTTTCTTAAGTGCCATCGATCAAACTCTACGACCCTGATCCACATCCTGAGTCAACACAAGGATTGATTATTGAAAATGAAGTGTATTCTTAGGTTTTTTTTCACCTCGACCTCTTAGCATGGTGCATGGCAAAAGACAGTAGGTAGGTTGTTCAGGTGGTAGAGATGACGAAAACTCAAGAAGCATAGAATGGACCAGGGGTGATTTAGAGTTGGAATTTGACATAGTAAAAGAATATAGTGGCATATGGAACCGTGGCCACGACATAGATGCCCATCAATAAACTTAAAGAGAAAATCTTGATCTAAGGAGATAGGGCGGTGTTGAATTTTTGATGAATTTTAGGTTTGAAGCTCGAATGGGTCGCTAATGCAAGATAGAATGGATCGGTGTTGGTGAATGGATGTTCAATGTAGTGTACCCATATATCATGAGAGGACACAATGTTTCACGAAGACGGTTTAGGAGATTGAAGTATCTCCGTAGTTCAAAATTCGAATTTTGTCGCTTGTCTCGATCCAAAGCATGCCTTGTTGACCCAAAGCATACTTTTGGGGCAAGGTGTTATATTACATTTGAATTGAGCATTATTTTGATGGAGATGACTATTTAGCAATAAAGGAATGAAATCGAGAAGCATAAGTGATATCGGGAATGAAAAATGCAAGAAAAATGATAAGTGAACAAGATATCAAATGGATCGGTACCGATCCATATAGGTTGGTATCGAACCTTATTGAAAATTTTTACTTTGCCATTTCAAGAGCCAAAAACATGAAGATGGGAGAAGAAGAGAAAACTTCCAGTCAAGAGAATTGATCGGTACCAACCTATAAGGATCGGCATTGAATCATCATAGCTCATGATGTAGGCTCATCTACGTATAGCTGAAGATGATTCCAAGTTGAAGAAGAGAAGAATGCAAGAGTTAGACAAGAAAATAAATCTATATCGATCCATAATAATTGGTACCGAACAATTTTTGTTCGTGGTTTTTGCGCCTTGACGCGTTCTTCATGCTAAAACTTCGAACCAAAGGAATTTTCCTCGTTCAAATTGGATTCCATGATTCTGATGGTGAATTTCGCCTAAAAATACCAAGCCTATTAGAACTAAGAGGGGAACGTCTATTGATCCTTTGATTGTCTACTAATTTTTGCATAGATACACTATCTGAGTTCATACCCGAATGGTTTGAATAGAGTTATACTATGGTTGTAATTACAAAAGTAATTAGCAACAAAGTTGATAGTGGATGTAGGCAATCAAATTAAGGTCAAAACAGTTTCTAATATTGTGTCTCCTCGTTTTATTTTGATTCTCGGTATTTTACTCTTCATTTTAACTTTATTAATATCTTTTTTCAAATTGGTATGTTGCATCAGTTTTTAATATAACGGTCATTATTTACAGGTTGTCAACATTCCAAGTTTCATACCTTAAAGTTCAATAGAATGACATTGAAACTGGCTAAGCTATATGTGCATTGGATAGTAGGATTCCAAGAGTCCCAAATAGCATTGTGAGTGCTAGAGAATCATTACTCATGAGTGGATTTTGGAAGGGCTTATAAGAGGCATTTGGGATCGAGCTAAATTTAACCATAGCATATCACCCATAAACTGGTGGTTAAATGGAAAAAGTGAACCATATACTAGAGGATCTTTTACAAGCTTGCATACTTAACTTTGGAAGCTCGTGTGAGGATCATTTACACTTGGTTGAGTTCATATACCACAATTGCTATAAGTCGAGCATTGATATGGAATCATTTAAAGCTTTATATAGTTAACCATGCAATAACCTTTTGTATTGGAGGGAAACATGGGTGAAACTGATACTAAGAGGGATTTTGGAGAAGATAGAGAACACTTTGAAAAGAATAAAGTGTGCATAAGAAAATAGTTATACTAATAAGATACATAATGATATAGAATTCTCTTTTGACGATATGTTGTTTATCGAAATTTCAATATTATGAAACATGGTTCAATTCAATAATAAGGGGAAGTAGGCATCAAGTTTTATAAGACCTTTTCCAACACTCAAGAGGATTGCAAATCTTGCATACATGTTGACTTACCTCAAAAATTGATGGGTGTACATAACGTATTCCATGTTTCATATCTTAGAAAGTTTGTGTATAACCCGCGTATGATAATTATACCAGATCGGATCAACTAGATGGCTTGGAAATCAAACCTAAAATGGTAAGACTTCTAGGCATATTTATATATAGAGTAAAGTACGAAGCAACTTCGAGGGATATTCATAAAGTTAGTAAAGATTCGATGGAGAGAGAGCAAAGGTGGCAGAACTTAGGAGAGCATTCAGACAACTAATTCGAAGCTCCTTGCTTGGTAAAATTTCCTTTATATTATTTACTTGCTGGTATATTGTAACAATGTGAATTTGGCAATATTATAATTTGATGATTAAAAATATTTCGGAAGTAATTTGATATCTGATTATGAAAACAAGAGATAATTGGGATTTGAAAAAAAAAGAAAAAGAAATTTTGTTTCCTCGATTGTTAATAAAATAAATTAAGAAGACTATTATTTTTCTTGCCTAACAAAATAATAGTATAATACAAAATAGAATAATGACTTGCATAATAAAACAATAGTTTAAAACAAAATAGTATAACTAATTGCCTAATAAAAAATAGTATAATGACTTGCCTAATCAAACAAATAGCATAATTACGTGCCTAATAAAACAAGATAGTATGATTATGCCTTGCTTATATATAAACCCCTAACCCTCTCCTCTCATTTCATTCATTCCCTTTCCCACATCAACTTCACTTCCCTCATGAAACACTCAACTCAAGGATCGAAAGCGTCATTCAATGTGTAAACTTCTATCACCTTGACCGTTTACTTCCTTCTTATTTCTTTTTTGGCGTAAATTAAAGTATAAAAAAATCGGCATAATTAAAATTAAAAACCATATGATTGCATAGAAATAGAGGGTAGCGTGTCTCCACTTATTTTTCTATGCTATTACTTATTTCGTTGTGTTATTTTTCAAACGTACACTTTGCTACTACTACATTTAATTGTATAATTTTTGCAAAGGTATGTTCTATATCATCGCATTTTATTATTTTGCCGCCGCCACACTCTAATATTTAATTTTGCAAAGGTAGGCTCTTCCACTACCGTATTCTGATATTTTATTTTTACAATGGCAGGACCTGCCACCAACATATTTAAATATGCTACGGAAATGTTTAATTATTTTCATATATTATCTTGAATAGTTGATCATGTATGTTATCTGAAAAGTAAGAATATTTTAATTAAACATGTAACCCTTGGTGACCCAGGGTACATGATAGTTAGGTAGGAATTACTATCATATATGAAAAGGTGAAATGACCTATAATGAGGTAAACCCCTTAATGATAGTGGGTTAATGACTGTTAGGTGGGGCTATTATCGTATACACACTTGTGTAACAAGTTAAATATTGTAAATTGATCAATTAGTGCTATACCAGATAGAGATAGTATCAATCCCAACTGGATTGATCAAAGTAACACCCAAAGTATGGCATCCTTGTTCCAATGTCACTAGTCCGAGGATTTATTGTACAGGCTTTATTGTTCTAGCTACATGACTTAAATATAATGATTTATAGAAGGGCAATCACATAGGCTATGATAGACGAGGAGTGCCATGTGCAGTATTGTAGATCAGTGGGTGCACATAGAATGTTGATTCATAGGTGATACTAGATATCACTGGGTATTTATTTGGTTTCGATATATGTAATTCATAGGTGAACTAGGTATCACTGGTGGATGATTTAATTTTAGGTATGTGATCAAACTAATTGCTATTATACGATTATATGATATTATATGATATTAATAGAGTGTGATTACGGAGAATTACAATTGAGTAGATTTGTGATTATAGTCACACAGAATAGAAATAGAACACTTGTTTTAAGATATATACACATGAAATTTACATGGGGGTTAGGTAATTGACATAGTAATACGATAATGTGTTATATTTTGTTCTGTTCTCTTTTAATGTTTGATAATTGAGCTTACTCACAGCTAGTTTTAAGCTAACCCAGGTTGTTATTTGTTTTAACAACATTGGATTAGGCTGAGGTTGTATTTTAGGATGTACTTCCTCGATATCATTTATGTATTGTGCTTTTTGTAGAGGAATGTATAGGTCTAGAAATAGTATTCCATTAAGCCTAATTTTTTGTACTAGCTATTGAAGATGAAGTGATCTTCAACTAGATTATTTTAGACTTTAGGGAAGTACTCTAGTATTTGAGAGGGGAGGTGATGTGCATGTAAATGTGCATTTTTTACCACTATATTTAATCTATTTAAATTAAATAAATGATCATATTGGGTATTTTAACTTGTTTTAACCAAAATCCATATTAATTCCAAATTGTCACATATCCATCTTCATATAGGTGCAAAACGGTCATTTGTGTGCATATATTTCTTTGAGAAAAATTAATTGGAAGTCTATATATATTTGTGTAGGAATTTGATCTCAAATAGAAGTGGTTTCATGAAGACACATGTATGCACAAAATGAATACAAAGGAATGAAGATGGAAATAATTCAAAGTGAAGAACATGGAGGATCCCACCTATCCACTTACCTTAACGTACAAATTGGAGGATAATGCACATGCTTATGGAATTAATGGCTTCATGTACACTTAAATGATGATTAGTAGAAGCTAATTCTTACTTGGCCTCCACACTTTCTCAAGGGTAGTTTGGGCATTCCCCAAACTATGGATTAGGGTTTCATGCTTGTATAAATAAACCATTATGTTCATGTAACACTCTTCTTCCTTAGTCTCTCTTAGGCCTTCTTCCTCTTAGTTTAGTTTAGACCAAATAAAAAGAAAGCTTCTCTTTTCTTTTTCCATGGCTACTTAGTCATTTCTTCTTTTCATGTAATTTTTCTATGCAGTTTAATACATATTCTTTTCCTCTTCTTGTTTATTTCCTCCTATGTAATAGTGTAGATCTTTTTTATTTTGTGCTAGTAGAATAGTTCTTCTTTCCTTTTGCTCTTGTTTTTGCCTTGTATTGTTTTCATGTTGCTAGCTATATTTGTTAATCAAATGACAAATATGAGAGGCTAAACTCCTTCAATTTAGGGGTAATGAAGCTCTCTAATTATGTAGCTTCAACTATTTGTTAATTCATGCTCTCTTTTTGTGCTTAATGATGATCAATGAAGTGTTTTATTTGTTGTTCTTGCTTTGAATTTGATAGCCTATATTGTTGACACCAAATAGGCTATGCTTAAACAATCACTAACACAAATGCCTCTTCATGAATATATGAATAAAAGAGAGATCATGATTTCATATATGTTGAACTATGTGATCTAGAGAGTGGATTTATTCTCTAGATTGTCATTTAACTCTTATATTTGCATCTTTTTTCTTTTAGTTAGTTAGTTAATTTTATAATTTTCTAGCTTAACTTTCACTCGACTTTGGTATAATTTGATTGAGTAGAATTTTTAAAATCATCAATTCCCTGCGGGTCGACCCTATTCGCCACGTACTACGATAGTACGCTGTGCGCTTGCAGCTATTTTTATTTCAAAACTCATTCGGCTACTTTCTAACTCGATAGCCATTTAGCCATCCGAACAGGAGGTTCCCATGTGCATAGTTGTTTATATATCTTTTTATGGTGTTTGTAACTAGAGTTAGCATTCGTTGCGTGTGAGACTTTTTGACCATGGTAATGTTGTTATTGATATCCTATTTTATTTAATGCTACCTTTTTATCATTTGTCCTATGAAACCCGTATATTGCTTTTTTTTCAAGACGATATACATGTTTACCAAAGATCTAGGTACGTGATATCACATATTCTTATTGTAGAAGGGAGTATAAATGATAGGACACTCGTATTGTGTCCTTTGCTACGTGATTTCAAATGGTAACCTCCCCCTAGTAGCATGCGTAATGGGTCGGTGCATTACACTATAGTATCGGAGCCTAGGTTTTGATAATTCGGAGATAGAAACATATATTGGCCTTAGAGGGGTGAGACTTAGGTGGTGTAACTAAGTCTAGATAACTTGTATATCTGATATATAAGTGATAAGATCAAATTTTGAATTTTGAGTGACCATGTGACCTATTTTCAAGGTATAATATAAGTGTAGATAGAAAAAATTATTTTATTCATTTGTGATTTCCATTTATACTTCTCCTCTAATTCTAATAAAGTTGTCTTTCACCTCTCTAATACAGAAAATATGGTTAGATGCAAAGGAAATCGTTTAGTGCCCAGACCAGATTCCATAATGGCCAGTCTAATGTCGTTGGTACATTTGATGTAATGATGACCAAAGATCGGTGGATAGGATTTATGAGAAGCATGTAAAACACTGAAGTGGTTAGAACACCAATACTCCCTGCTCCAACTTTACTAATCAACGTAGTGATTATGCTAGTTTTAGTGGTAAGCCATTTTATGGGAATGAAGGTTACATAGGAGTACGTACCTCGTTGAAAAACTATGAAAGAATCTTCGATGATATGGCTATCGTAGATCCACAAAAGAGGAAAGTAGCGTCTAAATAATTACAAGGCGGAGCATTATATTGGTATGATGCTATGACTTTTGAGATTCATGTAGAAGAGTTTTCTTAGGAATGATTCAAGGGCATGATTAGAGATCATTTTGTTTCTAAAGCGGCCAAGGCAACTCTATCAAGGAAGTTTATTGATATGAAGCAAGATAATACGATAGTGCAAGAGTATGTGAATCGGTTTAATGCTTAATCGAAATATGGACCAACATTAACTATAATATCCTTAGAGAAGAATGAGAAGTTTATTCAAGGACTTAGGAAAGAACTTAGAGATAGACTTCTGGCTCTACTGCGTAGTTCGTTTGAGGATATCATGGATACAATGTTTCATTATGAGAGCGCCTATGAAGAAGATAAAAAAGTAGGAACTCTTGATGAATAACAAGGCCAAGGTGAGAAGCAAAAAATTTTCTATCCTAAGAAGGACCAAAGATTCAAGAAGAAGAGATTCAGATCCAATCCTAGATCTCAACAAAAGAAGAAGATTGATAAATCCCAGATTATGTATTAAATTTGTGGAGTCAAGGGACACTTCGCAAATGAATGTCAGAGAACTCAAAATAGTGATACTCGGAAATGCTTTAACTATAGTGAGATTGGCGATGTCATATGGATTTTCTGAAGCCAATTAAGCTAAAATAAGGGATGTTACTTGCTATTAAATCTGCATGTCTATCGGATCAAGCGAAGGGAAAGCAAACATAGTTCTTAAAAGTATGATTATGATATCTAACATATGTATAGATTCTTTTTTATATGGGCACTTCATATTCATTTATATCAAAAGAGCTATGAGAGAAATTAAAGTTGGATTACATAATGGTAGTAAAATTGCTTAGCATAGTAAACTCTATAGGTGGTTATGCTACTTTAGGGATGAAATGCTATGATTTGATTGTTGTTCTACATGGATAGACCTTTTTGTTTTACTTTCATGTTATGAGTCGCTTGAGTTTTGGAATTATTTTAGAAATGGATTAGCTAGAGCATTATGATACTCGCTTGTTTTGTGATGATCAAGTTATTCCTCTGAAGCATCTCGATCATAGAAATCGCATTGCATTCGGCCTCGATGCTTCGAAAGTTGGGCCTTGCATTTCACTTTGTGCTATGGAATCTCAAGAAAACAAAGTTAAGAATATTTTAATCGTGAGAGAATCTTTGGATGTGTTTGATTCCATAGAAGGATCACCCCCTTGTTGAGCTGTAGAAATCCAGATAAATTTAATTTTGGGTTCTTATTCTATTAGCAGACCTCCTAGTTGAATGTTCCTGTAGCAACCCTGCTTATTACGCCGTAGTATAAATGAATTTAATAAAAAATAAAATTGTTTGAATTTGATAACTGATAACTATTATTTTTCAAGTAAATATTATTTAATTGAAAAGGCTATTGATTAAAATATATATGTTTAAATAAATTAAATTAATTTTTTTTCAAATAATATGTTGAAATTGAGTAAAATGTTATAATTAATTATGAAATCTTTTTTAAGGAATAAATAGTTTTTATGAATTTGAAAATGTTGAAAAATAAAATAAACTATTAAATTGAAGGAAATCGTGTGGTTATTGATATATGTTCTGGACAATGAAGTTTAAATTGAATTAAAATTGTATCTAAATAAATTTGCTAATGAAGTTAAAGAGTTATTTAGAGAAGAGAACGGAAAGATTAAAAGTTAAAATTCCAGCTCAAGCCCATTTCCCTTAACCACTTCTTCACCTCCCTGAATTTCTCTAAAAGCACATACTTTCCCCGGTATTCCAATTCTTAAATTATAGAACCTAGTTCCTCCTTACAAAAAAAAATCGATCGAAAAAAGGAAAAAATGAAGTCGCACACGAACGCACTTGCGATAGGCATCATCAATGATGTCGGGGGGAGGAGCGATAGCAATGATGGGCTTTAGGGACGACAACGTGAGCTTGCGCGATAGTGTGGTGTGCGTGCATTTGGGAGGAGATGGTAGCAACAACAGTGGTTAATGTAGCGTGGTTTGGAAGGCAACGTGGTGCTGGCGATGAAGTATGAACAAGGCTATTGGCTTGGGCTGGTGTGGGTTTTTTAGGCGGTTTGGACGTAGCTGATGTCGATGGTTAATGTATGGTTGTCGATGCCTTCAAGCGATGGCTAAAGATGAGACAGTGGTGCTGCGATTACTAGCGGTAGTGGTGGTGGCTTCGTGACGATGAACGACAATAATTGTGCTTGGTTGGAATGCATCGATTCAGTGAGTTTGTAACTCACAGCTGTATCTACATTCTTTGCAAGTTATATATATACACATTTACATTTATCCCAAGATTGGTTTAATTGTTTATTTAGAATTGGTTAGTGTTTAGATTGTTAGGTGTGGGTTTTGTAATTACTTAATGTTAAATTGGGTGATTGTGTTAGTTGGAAGTGTCAATTTACAAACGAAATTATATCTGTTTGTGAATTGAACCTAAATATTTATTTATACGTTGATATGCATATTTTAATAATGCACGAAGTTTGAAAAAACTCGATTCGGGTCACGTGTTATATTTATAATGATGTTGTTGATTTTATGGAGTAATTTACTCCATAATTCGTGAATTTAAATATTTACTTGTTTTCTTATTTAAAAGCTATTTGAAAAGCTTTAGATATTATTTAATGGTTTTAAAATCTTACTAAATGTATTTTAGATATGTTTTACTAATTTCTATCCAATTTAGTTATTTTAAAATTTTCAGATATATTTTTAATTAAAAATATAATTTAGTTTTCATTTGGTCATAAATTATTTTTTAAAGTCATATATAATATATTATAATTTGGAATTGTTTAAAGAAAAATATAATACAATTTGATTTTATGAAATATCTTATTAAGATAATAAAATCATCTCAAATGATTTCGAATGTTTTTGAAATATAGAAGTAAAGATTTGGAAATGAATTTTTGGTATTTAAAATCTTAATTTTATAACTATATAAATAAATAAAAGTACAATTTCGATGCATAATATCTTTTAAGGATTTTTATTGATTTTAGAATATAAAAATTGAATAAATAATTTATTTAAATTTACTAAAAGGGGACCTGTGTTTGTTTTAAATAATTATTTAAGAGCTTATAAAATGTTGAAATTAAGTATTTTATTCTATGTATTTGTTTAATGAAGTTTACAGCATTTTTCTGATTTTCTTATTCCTTCCACATTAATTTTGTTGTTATGAGTGATTCACTATATCTATTTTGATTAGTTGATGTTGATATGATTTTATACGATGATGGCATAATTCCACTTGATTTTATGATATTTTATTTTATGTGACGAGGAATCTAAATAAATGGAGTTATAATATCGTTTGGGATGGGGCATTTGACAATATTTCTCCAGTTATTATTTGGACTTATTGTGTAGAATATTTAGGAGATTGAGTGTTTTTTATAAGCAGTGAGTAAATGTTTGATTATCACATAGTGGTATGGAACGCTGTTGTGAAATTTATTCGGTTATTCATTGAAAGTAGATGATACTTGCGTAATGGGAATACTATGAGATTGTACTTACATGAGGAGATTCTCTAGGTGAAAGTAGGGTAGTTGCCCATATATTTATTTCTATTGTATGCCGCTATCATGATATACTCCTTTTAGTACTAATGGAGTGATCCAGATGGCTAGATTCCACCCTACTGGCCCGATCTTAAGTTGCGCCCAGATCCCGACACTATTGTTGGATATTTTATTTGATGTGCATCACATGATTCGGGTTAAGTGACTCATGAGGTAGGTGTCCCCACATCATGAGGTTTTGGATCAGGTGACCCATAGAGTAGGTGCCCTATAGCCCCTTTGTTGGGTCACATAGGACAGTAGTCTGTTACCTATTGGGGGTAAAACGGGTCATGACTAAGAGGCTACGCATTGATGAGCCGTCAGTGGATATAAGTCACGGTGTCTGTCAAGGTAAATAAAAACAGTAGGAGAAGATCCGATCAGATGACCGTGGGCTCTTATAGCAGGCAGAGGCCATTAGTTTCCCTTATGGTTTTAATAGAGTAATTGTTTGGCACATTCTATTTATACACCTCACCTAAGTATAGATATGGGTTAGGCAACCTTGGGTTAGGAGACCCATATGTTTATGTTTATATGACTCTACTTGGTACATCGTGCGTATCATACAGTCATTCCTTATCACGATAAATTCTCACTTATTTATATTAAGAGGAGATGAGATTATATCTGTATAGGTTTCTAGAGTATAGTGGTTTCCTATATCTGACTGGTGAGCAGATGTCCTATATTTTACAGTTAGACAGTCCATTTTACATTGTTTAGATGATCGTATTTTATTATTTAAGATTGAGAGATATACTTGATGACTTCTTATATTTGATGATTTATGGACCTTAATGATGATTCCGGATATGGATGATTCACCCATTTGTTATTGATTCTATGATTTATGATTTGGTGTGCTTTTATATGGGTGATGACATCTTTTTGCATGGTTTTGTGATATTTGAGATTATGTGCTGCATTTGTGATTACCTATGATATTTTAATTATATATATACCATGCATACACTACATCATCCTTTTGATCTTATGGATGTTATTACATTATTAAACCCTTGATTTAGATTTAGGATGACCCACGTGTTATTTATATAATACTAGGGTAAGTCCATGACATTTTAGGTATAAGGACGATGAGACCAGTTTGTGTATTCTAGGCATACAGGAGACTAGATATTTATTATCGTATATTATTATCTTGTATTTTTTTGCTCTCATGTGTATATTATTGTGATAAACATCGAACTTATTTGTATTTTGCATATTATGTATTACCGTTGCGATTGACACAGTGATCTGTGTTATTTACTGTATATTGTGTATTGATCATCTCTGGAGGCAGACATGTTTATTGCTATGTGTCGATACTAAGTACGTTCATTGGTGAGTTATATTCGATGTTTAAATACGTCATGTGTTAGCCCAATAGAATATTCACGTGTGTGCCCCATATTGCCTCATTCTCCATATTGTTTAACAGTATTTTTTAGTAATACCTTTGAATAGCATAGGTATAGAGGTGGGGGGTTCTACAGTGCCCTATTGGGATGGAAGAATTGTGAATTCAGTTAGAAGGACTCGAGTAGAAGAACTTTATTAGATAAGTATTTTGCCATGGTTGCAATATAGTATTGGTCAAGAAAGCGGACAAATCACTAAGGATGTGCACTGATTATAGGAAATTGAATGAGATGACAATTGCAAACTGTTACCTATTATCATAGATTAATAACCTTTATGACCAACTAAATGGAGCGAAAGTTTTCTCATAACATGATTTGGATATTGGTTTTCATCAATAATGAGTAATTTAATTCATGTTATCCACATGTTTTACCATAACTTGGCCATTTAATTCATGTTATCCACATGTTTCTATTTATTCCATGTTATCCACATGTTTAACTTACTCCATGCTACCCAAGGTTCAACATTAATCCATGTTATTCACATGTTTATATTTATCCCATGTTACCCGTATGTTAAACTTTACTCCATGTTACCCACATGTCCAACATTATTCCATATTATCCAAATGTATAACTTCTTTCTATTGGTGTCCCCAATCAAGTTATTTCCCCTTAGTTATTTAAATTTCATGGTGACATACATTGGTAATCCCAAAAGATTTCATGTCAACTCATTAAAATATACCATAGTGTCCCTAAGGTTCAAAGTTAAAATTTTGCGACAAGTGGCTCTCCGCAATTTATAAGCTCGATGTGTATTAGCGTCGACATCCATCTCATGTCGATGTAAAAGCATAAGGGTTTTCACCTATTAAAACTCGATGACTAAGCATGCGATAACATGCCTTAATGACAATGAAGTTGTCGATTCTCATGATATATGGGTTATCCACATATTTAAAAGCTCGAAGACTGGTTAAAATGGCATTGACAAGGCTTCATATCAATTTTAAAAGTGGCATAGAGTAAGTTGATGACAAGTTTAAAAGCATCTTGTCTAGGTTCGACGACAATAAAAAGAATGGGTTAGGCTCGAAGACTATTTAAAGCATTAGGCTTGATGACCATTTGGGTCCATAAGGTTGAAACTCGAAGTAGTATATGTGGCATGCATGCTTCTTAGTATAAAACGCGGCATGCATGCGCCTCGACATGCTTATATCGATGACCATCTCTCTATCTTTGTTACTATAACCTCGACGTGGTTCCAACCCAATTCGCTTAATGCGAATCTCATTGACATCATGTGCATAGGTTTGTTCCACATCGATGATGATGAAGTGTGGTGAGATGTGGATCGACATGGCTGATGTCGACATGATAGAACAGTAACTAACTTGAAAACTGCTAATGTGCTATAAGACATAGTATTATTTCACCAAACCTCTATAATTTGTCAAAATCTCATTGGCTAATAAATTTTTATCAATTTCTTTACTGAAAATCTGTCGCACCCTATTTTCAAGATCAAAAACATTATTTCAAATAATTAATTACTAGCCATAATTAATTAAACTTTTATATGCATATTCCAGCATAAATAATTCTTCATGATTCAAAATTACATGGGGAAAAATGCCAAAGTTTACATTAATTCCAAAATTATATTTCTCTTGACATATGAAGTATTCTTGTCCAAAACCCTCATTTAATTATCAATAATAAATTGAACCTGAATTTATGCCTTTTGAACCGTAGGAAATTCATAATAAATTCCTATCACGTTGAAAAATTCTCAAATTAAAAACGTATCTTCAAAGTAATGTTTTCCTTAACATATCAAAGTTTCAAATCATTTGGAGGGTAAAAACTTCATATTTAATCCCAAAACTAGATTAAAAAATTTCTAATCAGTTCTAAAAATTCCCATTAACTATTATTCTATCCAAATAATGACTATTAGATCATAACTTTACCAATCAAACACATAAGATTCGGGTATTACCCATAACTGAATCAAAGAAAATATTGAAGAGATGATAAGTGTTATTATTCACCTTAAGCTTGATTGATGTGCATGTAAATATGCATATTTTAACCACCATATTTATTCTTTTTAAATTAAATAAATGATCATATTAGGTATTTTAACTTGTTTAAACCAAAATTCATATTATTTGAAATTGTCACATATTCATCTTCATCCAGGGGCAAAATGGTCATTTTTGTTCATATATTAATTTGAGAACATTTAATTGGAAATTTTTATATTATTTTGTAGGAAATTGCACTCAATTACAAGTGGGTTCATGAAGGAATATGCATGCACAAAATGAATACAAAGGAATGAATATGGAAATAATTCAAAGTGAAGAACAAGGAGGACCCCACCTATCCACCTACCTTAATGTACAAATTAAAGGCTAATGCACATGCTTTTGGACTTAATGGTTTCATGTACACTTAATGGGGGATTAAGACATGTTAATGGTTACTTGGCCTCCACACTTCTTAAGGGGCATTTTGGGCATTCCCCAAAAAAATGAATTAGGGTTTTAAAACTTGTATATATACCCCTTATGTTTCATGTAGCCATCTTCCTCTTAGTTAGTTAGTTTTAGTTTAGAAAATAAATCAAAGCTCTCTTTCTTTCCATGGCTACTTAGACATTTTATTTCATGTAATTTTCTTTTCTTTTATGCAATGTTAATTCTCTTTTATTTACATGCTTCTTCTCTTCTTATGTAATAGTGTACATTTACCTTTATGCAATTAGATTAGTTTTCCATTTCACTTTGCTCTCTTTTCCTTTTCTTTTTCTCTCATGTTGCAAGCTACATTTGTTCATATGATAACAAATATGAGAGGCTAAACCCCTTCAATTTAAGGGTAATGAAGCTCTCTAATCATGTAGCTTCAACTTAGTTTGATGTTTATGCTCTCTTTTTATGCTTAATGAGAATGAATGAAGTGGTTTAATGATGTTGTTTAGCTTTGAATTTGATAGTCTATGTTGTTCATAACAAATAGGCTATGCTTAAACAAACAAAACACAAATTGCCTCTTCATCTACATATGATTATGGCAAAGAAGTGATTGTTGAAATTGAAATTTGATGGCTTATATTTCTAATTAATGGTTAATAGGCCATGCTTGACGCATGGAGTTTAGATTTGGTCTAGCTTTGATTTCCTAAGCTTGCTTCCCTTTGAATCCCTAAATTTTGTCCTCCTTAGAATGATCTAATGGTCGGCCTTGATATATCCTTTTGGTTGTTTTATAAATGATAGAGAATGATTATAAAATGAAGGGAGAGGGTTTATGGTAAGGGTTTAGTATGTTCCTAAGTTACCCCTCTCATCATTCTCCCTTAGGTCAAAATTTTAAAACAACTTTACTTAGTTTATCAAGGCGCAACCTAATTAATTGCCTATATCTCATTCTCATGAATTATCTACATTATTACATTTACTCTATCCAATTAAATGTCCTGAATAACATTCACTAATAATTAGAGGTGTTACAAGTTCCCCCTTAAAGAATTTCATCCTTAAAATTCTGTAAGGGCTATAAAATAAGCATGACAAACATGCAGCCAAAGTTATTATATCCTACTAGCCATAAAATCTATATACAACAAATATAAAACATACCCTCACAACAGCTTAGGGTAAGTATCCTTAGTTCTATCCTCTATCTCCTAAGTACAGTCTTTCCCGTTGCTGCTCCAATGAATTTTCATTAACTTGATTGTCTTGTTGCTTAACTTCTTCTCATCTTTCACTATAACCTGAACTGGTTGTCTAACAAATGCCAGATCTAGTTCCACTACTAAATCTTCCAATGCAGTCGGAGTGGTAGTAGTCTCTGGATCACAAATATACTTCCTCATATGAAAGACATGAAACACATTATGGAGCCCTTCCAAACTATTTGGTAACTCAACTCAATAGGCGAGCTTTCCGACCCTCTCTATGACTAGGAACGGTCCATCATATCTCGGTGCTAACATTCCTGCCTTGCCAAATCTCACCACAACTTTCGTCAGGGATACTTTAATGAAAACCTTATCTCCAACTGAGAAATATAGATCCTTATGCCTTATTTTCACGTAAATTTTCGATCTAGACCGAGCTTCCCTCATTCTACCTCGGATTAACCAAACCTTCTCTGTTGCTTCTATCACCTGATCTGGGCCTAAGACTAGCCTGTCTTCGATTCCAACCAACATGTTGGTGACTTGCATGGCCTTCCATACAAAGATTCGAAAGACGCCATTACTATTTCAGTTTGATAACATAATTATAGAAAAACTCAACCAAGTGTATGTGGTCTTCCCATGATCCATCGAAATATAGTACATAAGCTATTAACAAATCCTCGAATACCTTACTGACTCTATTTGTATACACATCTGTCTGAGGGAGATAAGTGGTACTCATCTTAAGCTTGATAGTTAACACTTCTTGTGGACTCTTTCAGAACTCACTAGTAAACAATGTATCCCTATCACTGACTATGCTACTAGGAATCCCATATAGTCTAACTATATTCTTCATGAATAACTTAGCCAAAGCAAACGTCCTCTTAGTTAACTTAATAGGAATGAAATGAGCGCTCTTGGTCAATCTATCCACTATGAGCCATATACTCTCATTTCCTCGATTCGAACTTAGCAACCCATCAATAAAGTCCATGGATATTGAATCTCATTTCCAAACTGGTATATCTAAAGGCTGAAGCAACCCACTCGGCAACTGATGTTCGGTCTTTACTTGGTAGCAATTCGAGCATTGCTTCACCCATAAGCTAACATCCATCTTGATACCTTTCCAGAAGAAACTTCTCTTCATATTCAGATACATCTTAATTCCCCCAAGATGAATCATAAACTTCGATCGATGACATTCCCTAGGAATTTCTTTCCTTAGGGTCCCATCATTCGAAACACACAATCGTCCCTTCTTTCTCAGCCATAGCTTCTGGCCAAGACTAAAATCCTTCGGATTATTAATCTCTAGCCTTCTAATCTTCTCGACTAACAATGGATCATCTCTATGTTTAGAAGTAATCCTTTCGATGAAAACTGGTCGAACTTCAAAACAGAATGACATGGTGGTACTATGACAAAAACTAGCAGTGGATCTTAACTGCACACTACACGTAGTCAATTCCTCAAGATCCTTCCATTCTGCCCACATAGCTAACAACACATTTTGATGTTTTCTGCTAAGAGCATCCGCTACTTTATTACATATCCTCGGTGTATGCTCTATACCAAAATCATAAGCTGCTAAAAACCCCAGCCACCTCCGCCGTCTTATATTTAACTCCATTTGAGAGAATAAATACCTTAAAGACTTATAATCTGTGTACAACCAAAATATTTCTCCCAAAAGATAATGTCCCCACACTTTCAATGCGAAGATCACCGCTGCCAACTCTAAATCATGGGTCAAATATCTGATTTCTTGCGATCTGAGCTATCGAGAAGCATAGGCAATGCCTTACCCTTCAACATCAACACAACTCCTAATCCAATCCCACAAGCATCTGTATACATTAGTAACCCATGATTACCGTCTAGTATAATTGACATGGGGACATTGGTCAATTAATGCTTTAAATTAAGGAATTCTTCTTGCATCTGTCGGACCAAACAAACTTAACCTCCTTTCTGGTTAGCTTGGTCAGGGGTGCTGCTATCCATGAAAAATCCCTGATAAATCTCTGGTAATATCCATCCAATCCAAGAAAATTTCTTATCTCAGTCACTTCTCGGGTTTCTTTCAACTATTAACCACTTCAATATTGGATGGATCAACTAATGGACCTTCTCCTAAGACTACATGGCCAAGAAACCTTACTTCCTTCTTCTAGAAATGACACTTTGAAAACTTCACTTTTTGCTCATACTATCTCAGTATCTCTAACACAATTCTAAGAAGAACCTCATGCTCTCTTTCATCCTTAGAATATATCAAAATGTCGTCTATGACACCAATACGAATATTTCCAAGTGCTCTTAGAAAATCCGGTTCATCAAATCTATGAAGAAAACTGGCGCATTAGTTAACCCAAATGGCATCACCAACCACTCGTATGAACCACATCTCGTTCGAAACACCGTCAAAGAAATACTGTCCTCCGCCACCCTTGGATGAGGAACCCTATAGCCAAATCCAATTGGAAAAACACTTTGGCTCCACTCAACTAATTGAATAAATCATTGATTCTTGGCAAAGGATATTTATTCTTGTTCGTCTTCTCATTTAAATTATGGTAATCGATATACAACCTTAACAATCTGTATGGTTTTTTTACGAATACCGTAGCCACTCCTCAAGGTGAACTACTTGGTCTAATAAAACTCTTTCCTTCTAAATCCAATAGCTACACCTTTAACTCCTTCATCTTGGTAGGTGTCATCCTTCTAAATGGTCTACTTACGGGTTCTGCTCCTGGCAAAAGATCTATTTGAAACTTGATAGCTTGTTTCGACGATAGTCTTATGACCACCTTAAAAACATATGTAAATTCTCTTGCTACCAAACCCGATTTAACTCTTCTTCTGCTTCTATAGCATTCAACAAAGCATAAATTCCTAGACTCGAATCCTTGACTGAGTATATTATTTGGTCACTATGACTAGGATCTCAATGTTATTTCCCTATCCTAGAAAAATATCTTAGCATCATATCTATCTAACCAGTGCGTACCCAATTTGATCTTGAAGCTTACGAAATCAAAGATATACAAATTGCATACAAACTTATGACCTAACAAATAAAGTTCTAACTAGCCACGGCTCATCCCTAAAGTTGCATACCCTCCTACTGGATTTGCAACCTTTAAGGAAGTAACTAGGTATGAATGTTCTAAACATAACTTATCTACCAAACACTAAGATATAAATGAATGCGATGCACCGGTATCAAATAGTATCCTAACCGGTATACTATGGATCAAAAGCATGCCTTCCATCATAGATTTTTCCCTTCTCAGCTGTTGTTGGTCTAGAGGATGGTTCCAAAGCATAGACTTTAACCTTTTCACCCTTGGCTACTTCTGGACACTTATTCTTGCAATGCCCCACTTGGTCGTAGTTAAAGCTCTTCACATTCTCTTTCTCCACAACCACTTTTCCATCACCTGAGCAACACTCATTAGCATAGTGCCCCATCTTATAGCACTTAACAGACAATATCTTCCTTCCCCTTCTTAGTTGCTCCTCCTTTCTGAGCACCCTTCTTCTTAAAGAATTTTCTTTTCTTATTTCGAGAATCTTGTACAGAGAATCTTGAGTCTCCGCCGACTTCTTCTTTCTAAAGATAGAAAGCGTTTCTTCATTTCCAATCGCTATCTTCACTACTACATTTGATAGATCTCGGAGATGTGGCATGGTTGCTCTAGCGATTTCCAAACTTAACCTCTGGATAAACTTTTCATTCCTCTTAATGACAGTTCCCACATTGCGATATCCATGCCTAGACAGCTCATCAAACTTTGCAGAATACTCCAGCTCTGACATCTCTCTTGCTCTGGATCCATAAATTTCCTGAGCAAAGAATTTAGCTACCTCCGACAAGAATCTCTCCTCGAATCTCCTTTAGAAATATGCCCAAGTTGACTCTTCTTCATGCACACCCACGGTAACTCCATTCCACCAGAACAATATGGCACCATGCAATTGTCTCGAAGCCAATCTCTTTTTCTGCTCTTCATCCAAACCAAGATCATCAAAGATTCTCTCGCAATGCAAAAGCCAATTACCCTCTTCTGCAACATCCTTTGTTCCAGGAAATGGCTTTCCACCCAAATTGGTAAAATCTCGACTCATCTTAGAATAGTTACTGCCAACTGCCGCCATCGGATTTGCTCTTCCCGCATTCACAACATTTCTTCTAACTACTCATGCAGCCGCTCTATCTTACGTCAAGTTAATAAAGAACTGATATATCATTCCTATATCTACTTTTGGGGTTCTAACACCTACGTTGGCAATTGTGTTTTGATTAGAATTTTCCTATTGACCCCGGTTTCTCCTGGTATTGGGTCGAGCATTTCCATTTGTCGTGGTGCTTCCTCCACTTAGATTCACTCTTCCATTTCCAACTTCTATACCTTTCTTTCTTGTAAATCTGCATATAAGCCTTAGTAAGATACAGAACAATGCTCAGAGAGGGGAATGCATATATATAGACACACACACACAAACATACATACATATATAGAAAAATAAAAGTACGCTATTATAGCGTTATTGTAACCCCAATCTTATTCTCTGATTCATTAGATTATGTTTTCAAAATCTTTTAAGTTTAAATTCCTTTTAAGTTTACATAAACCTATGCTCTAATACCAAACTGTAAAATCCCTCATTTGGAGGAGCAAAACTAAGTGCTACAGATGTTGCAGTCATCCATAGTTATTAATTTCCGATGACAAAATGCGGACATATTAATCATATCGATAATACCAGAAAAACATGAATACGGAAAATTCAACTAGTTTTTAAAATAAGTATTCTCATTTCATTTCATAATAAGATTTCAATTTCATTACATAATCCCAATTTAGAAACCACGTTCAGCGAAAATATAATTACTATAACATATTCCCAGGTTGCATGTGAAAATGCCCCCTTGGATGATTAGAGTCAAATACGTGACATTTAATACGACTTTCCATTACAATACAAAAGCAGAATAAAAAACACAGCGACAAATAGATATATAGCTCCTACTAACTAGATTGCTTCCTGCACATCTCTGGGAGCGTATTCATCTAAAGGAAACATGAAAAGCCCTTACTCTCGACTTACTCAAATGGGTACCCGAGAATTTAAGGGAAAACAAAAACTTTGGGTCAAATAAAAATTCTGGTATGAATAGTAATCTACCATCTCAAGCCAATAGCTGTCTAGTGAGACCAAGCCGTTATGTGGAACAGATTTCCCCTCATTAGTACCCAAATAAACATCTTAACCATATATTGTGCTCCTGCATCCACAATGGTTATAACAAAATAATAAGATAGTGTATAAATGTTCGCCGACGGGAATTCTATCGGTTAAGAAAACTGCCGAACGAATTTTATAAAAAAATTAACCGCAAGCGCACGGTGTACGAATGTAGCACGTGGTGAATACGGGTCGATCCGCAGGGAATTGATGATTTTAAAAATCTATTCAATCAAATTAAACCAAGGTTGAAGAGAATGTTAAACTAAAAAAGAAGAAAAACAAGCAAAAAAAAATTGATAAAAATATGAGTGTTAAGACAATTTAGAGGCAATTTCCACTCTCTAGATCGCAAATCAACAAAATGAAGTTATGATCTCTCTTTTCTTATCATCAGTTAATTAGTTGATGTGCTTATCATAAGTATAGTATATTTATGCTATTAATTAGCTTAATATAAACCATAAAACTATACACAACCACTAATACACTTTTAAATCTCATAAAATATGACAACAAAGTTGAAAGCAAAATCGATTTTAAGCATGACCTATTAACTATTAATTAGAAATATAAGCCGTCAAATTTTAATTTCAACAATCACTTCTTTGCCATAATCATATGTAAATGAAGAGGAAATTTGTGTTTTGTTTGTTTAAGCATAGCCTATTTGTTATGAACAACATAGACTATCAAATTAAAAGCTAAACAACATCATTAAACCACTTCAATCATTCTCATTAAGCACAAAAAGAGAGCATAAATATCAAATTAAGTTGAAGCTACATGATTAGAGAGCTTCATTACCCCTAAATTGAAGGGTTTTAGCCTCTCATATTTGTTATCATATAAACAAATGTAGCGTGCATCATGAGAGAAAAAGAAAAAGAAAACGAAAGAAAGACAAAGAAAAACTATTCTACTTGCATTAAAAATAAATCTACACTACAACATAAAAGTAAATAAGCATGAAAAGAAAAAGAACATGTATTGAAGTTGCAGAAAAAAAATTACATAAAAGAGAAATGGCTAAGTAGCCATGAAAAGAAAGAAGAGAGCTTGGCTTTATTTTGAGCCTAAAACTAACTAAAGAGAGACTAAGTGAGAGAGGAAGAGGAGGGTAACATGAAACATAAGGGGTTATTTATACAAGCATGAAACCCTAATCCATAATTTGGGGAATGACCAAACTACCCTTGAGAAAGTGTGGAGGCCAAGTAATCATTAGCTTCTACTAATCATCATTTAAGTGTACATGAAGCCATTAATTCCATAAGCATGTGCATTAGCCTCTAATTTCTACATTAAGGTGGTGGGTAGGTGTGGTCTTCCATGTTCTTCACTTTGAATTATTTCCATCTTCATTCCTTTGTATTTATTTTATGCATACATATTCCTTCATGAACCCACTTGTAATTGAGTTTAATTTCCTGTAAAATAATATAACCAATTAAATTTTCTCAAGTTAATATATGCACAAAAATGACCATTTTGCCCCTGGATGAAGATGAATATGTGACAATTTCAACTAATATGAATTTTGATTTAAACAAGTTAAAATACCCAATATGATCATTTATTTAATTTAAATAGATTAAATATGGTGGTAAAAATATGCACATTTACGTGCACATCAAATAACCCCACACTTATCTTTTTATTCGTCCTCGAATAAAAAAACACTAAGATAAATCTGTTTTCTTAGAAAGCACGATTAGATTGAGCACATGAAACAAGCCGTTAAACCTTTGGGTGTCCCTAGTAGGACGAGTGTTGTCTCGTGAGGGTTTTCAGCGGATACTACCCATAAAATCCAAATGCAAGATGAAAATATTTACAAAATGCAAGGTTTATTTACAAAGAGATGAATGCGAATTTTTAAATATTTACAAATGAAGGATTTATTTTTAAATCGACACAAATAAGTTAAATATAGGTTTTGGTCATTATCTTGAAAATTTAAGTCATTTACTCGTCAAAATTTCCAACAAAAATCAAGTTACCATAACAAATAGACTATAGTTTAACTCATTATTTCGGTTGATAACAAAGTGTAATTATGAAAAGGATCCTTCGTTGATTATCAAAGTTTATCAAAATGGTATTTTCATTTCTTTTCAATAACAAATCAAATCAAATAAGTAAAAGTAGTGCTGGGACTTCAATTGCTTACTCTCTCATTGTTTGCAAGAAAAATTACACACCTAGCTCAGGTAAACTGAGGCCAGATATACCACCCGTGCACTGTCTTTCGGGCTTATGTGAGGGGACTACAGAGCATGATGAGTGCACACACTTTCGTGCATACACCTATTGACCGTAGGTGGTTTTTATTAAGTCCTTCTTTTACATGTGTTCCATACATGCATAACCGTGAGGACTTTTAAACGAGTATGAAAGCACATAATCAAAAATTCCAAGTAATTCACCCATGCATAACCGTGAGGACTTTTAAACGAGAGTGAATACTTGGATGGTACTATTTTTAATTTTTAAATTTTTTTAGAGAGTAGGAGAGTTTTGCAAAATAATCTTAGCGCCATTTAACTTAGAAGACAAAAAAAGTTATATCTTTACTTTAAATCAACCACTTTTTAAAACAAAGATTTTCAATTAGGAGGTACTTCATAATTAACACGCATGAATCTTTCTATATACTAGTTAAACCATTGTTATTTGTAATCAAACTTCATTTTTATTTTTGTTACAAAAAACATATATTTATCCTATAGTGTTTCTTTAAAAATAAATCAAAAGAAAATATGTTTTTGGGATTTTTTTTAATTTTTTTTGTTTTTAAAAGAAAAGGCAAAAATAAACCATGAAATAAAAATAAAAAACGAAGATGAGTCTCCCCCCACGCTTGATTTTGACTGTGTCTGGAAGGAGAAAAATAAAATAAAAATCCTATACTTACATGAAAGATTATTATTTAAAAGAGATGAGAAAGTATACAGTCAAAAAGTAAATGAAACGGTCTTCTAAAGACCGATTCATTTGTCTCGTCAAATGTGCGAGACACAGCTTAAGCACGAAAAACCAAATCGTAAAAGATTTTGAAGTTGATTGTCGATTTGGAAAAACGAATTTTGTTTTATTAAAAATTGAACGAGTTGTTTTGTTTTCATAGATTTTTGGGGTTGATAGAACAATTGATTGAAATTCACATTTATTTTCACCAAATTGAAATTCAAATTTGTCATTGAAAACTTCTTCCAAATTATCGATTTCAAAGTCATGGTGATCGAAATCTTTCCCATCATAATTTAATGACTCATTTTCGAAAAGTACATAAAACTCGTGTTTGTTGAAATCATCTTCCTTCATTGGATTATCAACAACTTCATCGCATATATCCATTTCAAAATCCAAAGTTTTTGTATTCAAATTTCAGAAAAAGGAAGATCGAAATTTAAATCGAGTTTTTCACCCTCAAAAGAATTGAAATCCAACTCAATTACCGTCTTTTCAACAACTTCGTTAAGATCATCATTTTCAGTTTCAAAAGTTGTTGTTTGAAAATCATCGATTTGGGTAAAAGATGTATTAACACTTGACTCGTTACACATTGAAATTTGATTTTGTTTCTCACGAAATTTTTTTAATGAACAAATTCATGTGATCATCGTAAATTTCATTCATTTGCTCAACAAAGTCAAATTTGTAATTATTAACTTGAAAATTTTCGATTTGGACTTGTTGAGAACAAGAATTGTCAATTTCGATAAAATGTAGATTATTATTTGATTCTTCATAAGTTAAGGTTTGATTATGATTTTCACGAAAAGTTTCATATTTTTCAAGTAATGAATCCCCGTTATCTTTTTTAATTTGGTCAACAAAGTCAAACTCATGATTATTAATTTGAAAATTTTCATTTTGAATTTGTTGATAACCAAAGGATTCGATCGTATCGTTACTGAAACTATTCCCATTGCCAAAATTATTTGCAAATTGGTTCACAATTTCGTCTTGATTTTGAAATTCATTTTGAAGCTCGAAATTGAATTGACATGGGTTATACTCGAAATCATTGGAATTTTGAAGTGAATTCAAATTTTGAAATCTTTGACTCGAGTTATTGCACAAATATGAATTAGACAAATCATTTATCATTTGATTTTGTTGTGTAGAGATTTCAAGTTGAGATGAAATGATATTTTTGAGATTCGAGGGTTGGTCATCGTCTTGAAAACTTTGTTGTTCAAAATTCGAATTGTTTAAAGAATAGTTGTTGTTAAAATATCCATACGAATTCGGAGTGAAATCATATGCATTATATTGATTTTCACAACTATTATAAAATTCAAGTGAATATGGAAATTCGGACATTTTCAAGAATGTTTTTGGTTTTTTTTATAAAGGAAAAATATTTACAAATAAAATTTATTTTTCAAAAGGGAAACTGATTTTTTTTTTCAATTTTTTTCTTTGATTTTGATAAGGTTTTATAATTTTTTCTTGGATTTTGGTTTTTCTAATTTTTTTTGGATTTTTGAAAAAGGAATATTTACAATTAGTTTAGTTTTGGATTTTGAATTTTTTTTGTTTTTTAAATATGGATGAACTAATGCAACTAAATGAATGCAATGGTTAATTACAAATGATTTATCCTAAGTTAACCCAAAACTGTATAATCACAAATTATCTTAGATAAACAAGATAGTTCTCAGCCAGGTAACGGGCAGGATTTATCGGTGCGCCACGAATCACCGTAGCAATGCAGCTGAAGGTTTAAGTACCTTCGGAGGAACAACCACTACAATATTTACAAATCACCGTAATATTTATAAATGGTTATTACTCTGCCGTATCCTAGACACCAAGAAATTAAATTGTTCAAAGAAGACAAATTGTCAATATACAATTAAGTGTTATTGATTTCTAACCGTTATCATTAATCAAAATCTAGGATGAAATGCAAAATAGAAATTAAACGTGTATTAACAATGCAACTATGAATGATTTTTTTTTTGAATTTTTTTAGAAAAGAAATGCAAGCAAGCAACAAGGCATGACAAATAAAAACAATAGATAGGGCTAGATAAAAGCAGCAATTTTTTTATAGCAAGCAAGCTAGTAATTTATTTTTGTAAAGCTGAGCAGCGGTTTTCAGCAAGCTATTTTTCCTTTATTTCCTACTTTGGCCACCTGAAAATTAAAAATAAGATATATACAATTGTTTTTTTTAAATAACAAATGAAAACTAAAAAAGTGTAAAAAAATAAAAATTGAAAATTAAACAAATGAAAACTAACACTAGGATTCAAACTCTTTTTTTTAATACAAGAAAACTAAAAACGAAAAAAAAACAAACCACACCAAATCCCATTTTTTGAATGGACTAAAAAAAATTTAACCAAAAAAATAAAATAAAACAAAGCAAAAGAAAACGAAAGTTTGAATTTTTTTTAATTAAAAACAAATGAATCTAAAACCAAATTACCAGACCATCCGAAACTAAAACAAACAAAACCTAAATAACTTCTGTCTTTTTTTTAAGAAAATTCAAAAGAAAAGTAAACTTCGAAGAGGGAAACAAAAAAAAATACACTCGGCCTGTTCACAAAAACAAGCCCACTTGCTTCTTAAAAAACTGCACTTCTCCCTCTCGTCAATTTCCAAATCAACTTATAAATGTCAAATTCCCGAAATCCCCAAATTTCAAATAAATTTCATTGAGGCAGTTAAATGGAGATGGTTCTGCAGTGATTCTGGGGAGGAGTCTATCATGGAGTTCTCTATTCTCGTATGGGTTCATGGGATATTTGGTTGCGATTTCAAGTCGAGGCTGTTTAGAGGTGGTTGTCGAATCGATTTGAGTGCGGAGATGAAGTGTTGCGAAGTTTGTTCGCGTTGGGTTTTTTGAATTTCAGCAAAGCGACGGGGTTTAGAAATTATGTTGAAGGGTGAAGTCAGGTTATAGAAGATGAGTTGAAAATGTTAGTTGAAGTAAATGTTAGCTGCAATTTGTGTCCATTGGAGGATTGATGATGGGTTATGGTGCACTGCACTGGTGATGTGGATGCAAATGCAGGATAGTAATGAACAGGGGTGCTGTATATGACACTGTTTGGTTTGATGTAATGGGTAGTACGATGATAGGCAAGATGCTACGATGATGAATAGATGTTTCGGTTTGAAGAGGAGGAGCAGGAGTAAGGTGCATGTCACGTTGATGGGGTATGCAACAGTTTTTTTTGAATTTGAATTTGAAAAGTAGGGATGGTGAGTGCTGATGGTTGACAATTTTGTATGTAGGCTGGAAGAGGAACGTATGGATGTGAGGTAGGGAATGAAAGCAGGGGCAGTGATGGTGGTTGTCTGTTGTTGCTTGTATGAAGTAGTGAACTAAGAAGGAAATTTAACAGCAGCAAGATAGTATTTAGAGATTGAAGAGGTTGAAGTGTGGTTGCAGTGGACAGAACAGGTGGTATGTATTGATTGTAGTTGAACGGGTTGTGATAATGGCAGTGATTCGGAATGATGATGATGGTAGAATTTGAAGTGGAAGGTTTTGTGATGGTTTATGCAGGTGAGAAATGGTGAAGAATGATGGTCTATGTTGTGGTGAAGTGTATTGTTTGCTATTTTGTGGTGGGCACCGTGTTGTATGGGAAGATATGGCTGCAGTGGGCTTGCAATGGGATGTGGCAGGGAAGTAGGATGAAGGGGTGGCGGTTAGAAGTGAATTTGTAGAACTAAGGTTGCTGGCAAGAGTTGATGGTTGAGGGGTGGGTCTGGTTTGTAAACGGAGAGGGTTTGAAAGCGTGGTGAATGGGGATGTAACAGTATCTAAAAGTTTGTACGGAATGTTTGTAAACAATTGAAAACAGAGAACTTGGAGATTACAGAGAATGGACTGCAAAATGAAATGTAAACTAAAACTGAAAAGAGAGAACACACTATAACCATCAGCTATATAAACCAAGATGTTGTGTACACTCTAAGATGTAAGAATCAAAACAGTAAAACAGTGAAGAACAACAAGCAAACAACAAAAATTGGCAACAAAACTCAAACAACAAATACACAAAAAAAATTTAAATGCAAACAAACACACAAAATAAATCACCTAATAAAAATCAAACAAAAATAATTTAAAGAATAGAAAATCAAAACCAAATCAACTCCCCGGCAACGGCGCCAAAAACTTGTTCGTCGACGGAAATTCTATCGGTTTAGAAAACCGCCGAATGAATTTAGTAATAAAATTAACCGCAAGCGCACGGTGTATGAATGTAGCACGTGGCGAATACGGGTCGATCCGCTGGGAATTGATGATTTTAAAAATCTATTCAATCAAATTAAACTAAGATTGAAGAGAATGTTAAACTAAAAAAGAAGAAAAACAAGCAAAAGAAAATTGATAAAAATATAAGTGTTAAGACAATTTAGAGGCAATTTCCACTCTCTAGATCGCATAAATCAACAAAATGAAGTTATGATCTCTCTTTTCTTGTCATTAGTCAATTAGTTGACGTGCTTATCATAAGTATGGTATATTTGCGCTATTAATTAGCTCAATATAAACCATCAAACTATACACAACCACTAATACACTTTTAAATCTCATAAAATATGACAACAAAGTTGAAAGCAAAATCTATTTTAAGCATGACCTATTAACTATTAATTAGAAATATAAGCCATCAAATTTTAATTTCAACAATCACTTCTTTGCCATAATCATATGTAAATGAAGAGGCAATTTGTGTTTTGTTTGTTTAAGCATAGCCTACTTTTTATGGACAACATAGACTATCGAATTCAAAGCTAAACAACATCATTAAACCACTTCAATCATTCTCATTAAGCACAAAAAGAGAGCATAAACATCAAATTAAGTTGAAGCTACATGATTAGAGAGCTTCATTAACCCTAAATTGAAGGGGTTTAGCCTCTCATATTTGTTATCATATGAACAAATGTAGCTTGCAACATGAGAGAAAAAGAAAAAGAAAGCAAGATAAAGAAAAACTATTCTACTTGTATAAAAAATAAATCTACACTACAACATGAAAGTAAATAAGCATGAAAAGAAAAAGAACATGTATTGAAGTTGCATAAAAGAAATTACTTAAAAGAGAAATGGCTAAGTAGCCATGAAAAGAAAGAAGAGAGCTTGGTTTTATTTTAAGCCTAAAACTAAGTAAAGAGAGACTGAGTGAGAGAGGAAGAGGAGGGTTACATGAAACATAAGGGGTTATTTATACAAGCATGAAACCCTAATCCATAATTTGGGGAATGACCAAACTACCCTTGAGAAAGTGTGGAGGCCAAGTAATCATTAACTTCTACTAATCATCATTTAAGTGTACATGAAGCCATTAATTCCATAAGCATGTGCATTAGCCTCTAATTTGTACATTAAGGTGGTGGGTAGGTGGGGTCCTCCATGTTCTTCACTTTGAATTATTTCCATCTTCATTCCTTTGTATTCATTTTGTGCATGCATATTCCTTCATGAACCCACTTGTAATTGAGTTTAATTTCCTACAAAACAATATAAAAATTTCCAATTAAATTTTCTCAAATTAATACATGCACAAAAATGATCATTTTCCTCCTGAATGAAGATGAATATGTGACAATTTCAACTAATATGAATTGTGGTTTAAACAAGTTAAAATACCAATATGATCATTTGTTTAATTTAAATAGATTAAATATGGTGGTAAAAATATGCACATTTACGTGCACATCAATAAACACGTCATATGTACCGGATTACCCATCCCCCATTTATTAGACTACCCATCTAAATTCACATTATCTATCAGTCATATATTCGTGTGGACTACCCATCCCACATTTTATTTTACTTAAGCTAATGTGGACTATTCATCTTACATTTTATCATTTAAACTAATGTGGACTATCCATCTCGCATCTCATAGTTTTTCTAGGATGATTATAAACCATTAAATTAACCAATTAGAGACTATCCATCTCCGGCATGACGTAGACTATCCATCATACATCCCATAGTTTTCCTAGGATGACTATGAATCCATCACTTGGCCATTTAATTCATGTTATCTACATGTTTCTATTTATCCACATGTTTAACTTTAGTTCATGGTACCCACATGTTCAAAATTAATCCATGCTATCCACTTGTTTTTATTTACCCAATGTTACCCACATGTTTAACTTTACTCCGTGCTACCCAAATGTTCAACATTGATCCATGCAATCCACATGTATAACTTACTTCTATTGGTGTCCTCAACTAAGTTATTTCCCCTTAGTTATTTAAATTTCATGGTAACATACATTGGTAATCCCAAAATATTTCATGTTAAACTCATTAAGATATATCTTAGTATCCCTATGGTTCGAAGTTAAATTTTACAAAAAATGGCTCTTCGTCATTTATAAGCTCGATGTATATTAGCATCGACATCTACCTCATATCGATTTAAAAGCTTAATGCTTTTCTCCATTAAAACTTGATGACTAAACATACGACATCATGCTTAAATGACAATGAAGTCGTCAATTCTCATGGCACATAGGTTATCCACTTATTTAAAACTGGAAGATTAGTAAAATCGACATTGACAAGGCTCGATATCAATTTTAAGCAGCACAGAGTAAATCAATGATAAGTTTAAAAGCGGCCTATCTAGGGTCGATGACAATAAAAAGCATGGGTTAGGCTTGAATACTATTTAAAGCATTAGGCTTGAAAATAGGTTGAAAACGATAAGGGGTAGGCTCGATGGCCATCTGGGTCGGTGAGATTGAAACTCAAAGTAGTATGTAACAACCTGCTTTTCCATACAATTCAAGCTGATAATAAACCGCACATGTCCAACCCAAATCGAACGGAAAGATGGATAGTTAAGAGAAAAAAGAATAAAGAAGAGAAGAGAAGAGAAAAGAAACTAAAAAACATGAAATCTCTCAATTGCAGTGGAACAATATATAATATAATATCAATGATCTTTACAAAAAACTATTATACACATACATCCATCAGAGTACAACAACAATCACAATTATCAGCCTGGACCGTTATGACAATCTTTCCTCACAATTGCCGATAATTTCAACAACAAGCAACGGAAATAAACATATACGTGTATATGACTAGAAGACCTCTAACTCATCTCCTAAGCTCCCCAATGCATCCAAAGAATTCTGTAAATATGCACGGTTAGACCTGAGCATTATAATAAAATAATACCCGAGTCCATCTGAAAAACTAGCGTTAGAGAACACCCAACAAGATTTTTAAGATATAAAAACCTTTGAAAACAAAGGTATCTCATAAGACCATGCCGCACATAAACACGGGCGGGTGTTTACCTTACGATAACCAAAACATTTCATATGGAATCCTCTGATATTATAATATTGTCTAATATACAAGCACTCAGTAATCATAGCCGAAATTATTATATTAAATAAATTCCATCATACTAGGTTCTACAATCAAGACCGAAGGCTCGTAGTGGATAATGGATTCCAACTATGAAAGGTTAAGAGTCTACTCTCGAATCTGTACACCTCTAGATAAAATGTATGAGAGGCTACAACATGTTGCACTTCTGCTACTCAGGACCGACACTACCCCCTTCTCGAGTAGAACCAAATATAATCGCCTTTTGTTGTAATCAAAAACCACACAATGGCATCCCGAAGCATACATGAATATCACTCTAGACTTGGGATAATCATACACTACTTAGGTTCGACCCACTTAGCCCTGCCGCACGTCCCAATTTATTCATTTCTCGGATGTGAGGTTCGAAGAGGCTACGCTCTTACCATTCATGTCTAACTTCCTGCTTTGAACGCTAACACTGCCATCCAGGCAATAATGCAATGTCAACATTCATGCAACAAGTTCATTCTGGGATTGAACGAAATAATCGAAAGCTCCGTTTCTAATTCCATTATCTTCAAGGTACCTCCATTTCAAGCTCTTAAGTTGGATCGAAGTGTTTTTTGAATAATATATCTGATCCCGGTCTCTTCAAAACAACATTCGATAATTCCCAATAAATTCAACCCTAGTTCTTTAGGAAATAAATAGTCAAAGATAAGATCATAGATCACCTCCTAACTGTTAGTGGACGAATTTTCTTATCGTTGTCCTAGAAGAACGAAACGAGATCTACACGTGTAGTACACCATCATCGGGGAACTATGCCACATAACTCATGTATTTCCCCTAGATATTTCCAAAGTTACATTTGGGCCCAAATTTGATTGTCGGTTATTTAACTATCGAATAAGAAATATTAAATCAAGGATTTAATTTTATAGGAAAACCCAACATTTGGTTAAGCACAAGTAACAAGTCTCCTTAATTAATCTTTTCATTAATTGAAACCATCTTGCAAATACTTAGATAAAAATTTTTCACAAAGATATATTCACAAGCCCTTCTATTTTCAATACATACATACATATATATATATATATAATATATATATATAATATATATATATATATATATTTACCTCAACGGTATAAGTATATTTACCAAACTTTGAGGAAGATCTCTCTTTTACCAAATTCTAAATCATTTATAAACTCCATTAAAAATTTCTAAAGCCATTTATAAATCATTTATAAATTATTTATCAAGTAATTTATAAACCCTTTATAAAACCATGCAATTAGTTATAAATTCCTTTTTATAAATCTATCAATCCATTTCTAAAATTTATTTACAAATATTCATCTATTTATAAACCTCTTTACTTTGTAAATAATCTTCCTTTAAATCTTCAAACCATTTTATAAGTTCCTTTTATAAAAATCCAAGTTCGTTTACAAAACTCTATTTATGAATCTCAAAACCATCATAAATAAATAACTATTATTAACTTTTAACTCTTAAAAATGATAACTTATAATTAAAAATACTATGAATAAAACAATCGTTAAATCTTCACTATAGCAATAATAATGATATGTTACTAAAATATTATTAATAATCATTAATATTAATTTCAAACCACATTAATATTTTAAATAATTAACTTTTTAAAACTAAGTATTTATAAACAACTTTAAGCAATATTAACCTAAATAACCAAATTTAAGCATAATATACTTCCTTGATAAAAATCCAATCTTAAATCTTCAACCCATTCATTTCCATATTTATAAAACTACATTTAAGAATCTCAACTTCCTTTCATAAAACCCATTTATTTATAAATTCCATTTATAACTTTATTTCTTTATGAATCTCACTTATTCATAAATCTTTTTTAAACTTTTAATCACCATCTGTTTTAACATTACTTCCATATGGATAAACTTCTTTTGTAAATCCCTTTTTATTTATAAAATATCGTTTAACATTCAAATTTTATCCTTGCCTTCAATTTCCAAAATAGAGTCAATTATTTCTAAGATATCATTCTATTTCCTATAATAAATCCATTATTTGATTTATTTCTCCAATTTATTAAATGATGATAGTTTCCTTTAATTTATAAAACACGTTTATAAATCTATACTTTTATTATCAAATTATGATTTTATAAATCTTCACTTTATTTGTAAAATATTATTTTTATAAATTATCACACTTACAAAATCTCACATTTGTAGTTAATCTTTCACACACACACACATATATTACTTAGTATAAAATGGTTAATAAATATTAATATCAAAATATTTATATTTTCCTTTAAAATATATCCCTTTATTATAAAAGATGGACTTATTTCAATATTTTAAAAATCTTTATTTACAGTTCGGAAATTTATTTAATAGTATTTTATGAAACTATTAACTTATGATATCCAAAAATTATACCTTTGATTTTAAAATAAATTACTCCATCAAATAATACAAGACTAATTATTTAAAACATATATAATATCAAAATCTCTTTGAAATCCTTTTTAAGTCAAATCACTATTTTATGGTAATTTAAAGTACCAAAAATGATCCCGGTGCTACTAAAGCACTAATTAAGCAAATCATATCCATGTCATCAATATGGCATTCAATAAGAAATATATCACTATATATATGAAAATAAAATCAAAAGTGTGAGGATAACTATATATATATATATATATATATATATGTATGAAAATAAAATCAACAAGTCATATATCAAAAGTGTGAGGATAACTATATATGAAAATAAAATCAAAAGTGTGAGGATAACTATATATATGAAAATAAAATCAACAAGTCATATATCACTATATATATGAAAATAATATTTATTGACTATATAAATTTTCTGATTAACCAAAAAGGTGAGAATAACTCATATTGATTTTAGTTTCATCAAAACATTCCATTTTGAATTAAAATTGAATGAATGCTCAATTTTAATCCAAATTTTCACTAGCTCTGAATCCATCCAATCTAATTCCATAGTGTTGCCTTCACTATAACGAGCGCAACTCATCGCATTTAATTTAGACCTCATATGAGTTTGATATGCATTAATGGACATTCAATAAAATTAATTATATTTAACAAAATAAAAATAAGTTAAACATTAACCTTCCTCTTCCCTCCTTACTGTTCACGAACGAACTAGGTCGTGCATTTTGTTTCTTTTTAATCATCGTTCGCGTTCTGACCAACTGCCTCCAACCACCCTACGCGCCACCATGCTTTAGCCCCCTCCACTACCACTGCCTTTCATCATGCCTTGCATGCACATGTGAAAATCAAGATCGCAACCCAAAAGCACCCCAGGTCGCGGCCAAAATCATTACCAACCATAATGAATTACCAAAATTCAATCGTACATCGTCATCGGCACATTATGTCGGTCAATTTCATATTGGAGCCGTAGCCTAAAATCACCTCTGGTGGTCCTATGAGATGATGGTCGTTCGATGGCTATGGTTTTGAAATTGAAACAAACGTGACCTCCTTTCTGATGTAAACGCGGTGATTATAAATAAGTGGGAAGGGTATGGTGCCTATAACTTGGGTACGGGATGAAGTATGGCTAACATATATCATATTATTTTTAAATTTTAAACTATTAAATTATAAAATGTCCGAAAATTTTGAACTCCAAATGAGGCATGCCGCCTGGCATCCTATATGTTCTACCCCTATTCCGAATGCAATGGAATCAATCTCGAGGTTTAATTCAATCATATGTAGAGATAGCTTTTCAAACCCAATTATTTTATATAAAATTTTGAAATTAATTTCTATACGTTCTGATCTCGTATGCCAAACGATACATCCAATCATCGCAAAATTCGAAGGTGTACTATAATGTACTATTACGAATCCAATGAAACTGGCTTCATCGAAATCCGAGACAGTTGCCAGAAGGCTATTTTTACATGTTAAATAAAACGAGTAATTTCCAAATCGTTTAAATCACTTTTAAATCGAAATTTAAAAGTTTAATATCTCCATTCTAATTTAAATAGAATTAAAATCAGCTTTCGAAATCATTTTCATTTATATTAAATTTAAGATTCAATTATTTAAACAATTTTAAATATTAAATTTAACAATTTAATTATCAAATAAATCACTATATTTGAAATTTAAGTTAATTAAATCATAAATTAAGTCTTCAATATTTAAAATCAATTAAATATTCCAAATTCAAATGACTAAAATTCTGGGATGTTACGTAGTTAATGCTACATGCATGCTTATTAGTACAAAATGCGGCATGCATGCACCTCGACATGTCCATATCGATCATCATGTTTCTATCTTTTTTACTATAACCTCGACGAGGTTCTAATCCAATTTGCTCCATGCCAAACTCGTTAACATCATGCCTATTAGTTTGTTCGCATCGATGACGATGAAGTATGGTGAGATGTGGCTCGACATGGCTGATGTCGACATGGTATAACAGTAATTAACTTCATAACTGCCAATTTGCTATAAGAAGTAGTATTTTTTCACTAAACCTCTATAATTTGTCAACATCTCATTAGCTAATAAAGACTTTATCAATTTCTTTATTGTAAATCTGTCTCACCCTATTTCCAAGATCCAAGACATTATTTTAAATAATTAACTACTAATCATAATTAATTAAACATATATATGCATATTCTAGTACAAATAATTCTTCATGGTTCAAAATTACAATGGGAAAAATCCAAAAAATTCACATTAAATTCCAAAATTATATTTCTCTTAACATATAAACATTTGGGTCCGAAACCCACATTTAATTATCATTAATAAATTAAACCTAAATTCATGCCTTTTTAACCTTAGGAAATTCATAATAAATTTCTATCACTTTGGCAATTTTCAAATAAAAAACCATCTTCAAAATAATGTTTCCATTAACTTATCCAAGTTTTAAATCATTTGGTGGATAAAAAATTCGAATTTAATCCAAAAACTGAATTAAACAACTTCTAATCAATTCCAAATATTCTTATTAACCATTACTCTATCTCAACAATGATTATTAGATCATAACTTGACCAATCAAACACATAAGATTCCGGTGTTACCAATGACCAAATCAAAATAAAAATTTAAGAGATGATAAGTGTTACTATTTACCTTAAACTTGATGTATGGAGTTGAGATTTGGTCTAGCTTTGATTTTCTAAGCTTACTTCCCTTCGAATCCCAAAATTTCATCCTCCGTAGAACGATTTAATTGTCTCCCTTGATACCTCCTTTTGATTATTTTATGAATGGTAGAAAATGAGAATAGAATGATGGGAGAGGGTTTAAGGTAAGGATTTATTATATTCCTAAGTTACGCCTCACATGCATTCTCCTCTAGGTCAAAATTTTAAAACAACTTTACTTAGTTTATTAAGGCGCAGCCTACTTAATTGCCCAAATCTCATGCTCCTTAATTATCTACATTATTCTATTTAATTTATCCAATTAAAAGTCATGGATAATGTTAACTAAAAATTAGGGGTGTTGCACATGATGTCTCTAATAAAGGTATTTACGTTGATTTAACAAAGATCGAAGCTATTCAGTAGTGGAAGAGACCGGAGTTCCTTTCATAAGCAAAAAGAAGGCTTTATTGCTTCAAATCTCCAAATTAATCTTGTAATTAGGATTACAATACTTCTGATTAAAAAATTACAAGTTTGGAATGGGAGGAATTAGATCCCTAAAATGTGACCCATTGGGTGTTATTTATAGATGCGGGTCAGCACCTTTCGACCTTGGTCCTTCCGATTTGGTCGAAAGGTGGCTGTTGAGTGACTCAATTACGCTTCGTCTCTATCAAAAGGAAGGGTTGCGCCTCTCTTCTTTGTATTGCCTTGTAAGCACTTTCGACACTGTTGATATGTATTGTTCAATGGTTTCAATGATGTTGGTTATACCTGAGCACTTGTTTCTGATCTAATGAGGAACCCTCCTTGATCACACTGGTTTTGACCGGTTCGAAAGGCTTACCATAGCTTTCGAAGGGGTTTTCCTAAACAATATTTGCTTTTGCATGGTTTAAACAAAAGCGAGACCTTTGATGTCAAAAGGTTTAGCGCATATGTAAATTGCTATTCTTGTTGTCTTCGAAAGGTGCTGCTTTGACTCTTTCGAAAGAACTTCACTGATATGGATTCACTTAGTCGAAAGGTTGTTACTGAAGGCGGAAGGGTGCTTTCGAATCTTTCAGTTCCTTCGAAAGGTAAGAACCATATGGATCTTGATTTCAAGAACCTTCCAACACCTTCGAAAGGTCCCGAAGTTTCTAGACTTTAACGATCGCATCCCTTCGACTCCTTTGAAAGGTCTAGCCGGTGTTCTCTCTTGTTCTCTACTTAAAGAGGTCTCGACTAAGTTGAAAGGTGTATTTTTGGAGTAACAAGTGCCAATCGATAGGGGGTTGGAATTTCCAATAAGCCTAGTTCCTTGTTGATAGTTTTAAACTTCGATAGTCAATAGCCTCCCTCTCCACCATCGATGGTCCTGCTCCAGGCCCTTTGTCATTCATGATAACCACGTATTTGTCTCCAGCCAAAAATTCAAGATCGTCCATGCCCTTTTCATTTAAAGTAGTGACTCTTTCTACGTCGGGCCTAAGAGTAAACATAGCAGAGGATAATGGAATGATAGTTGATCCGGATACGATGGTAAACTTAGTAATGGGAGCTTCAGGGCTTTGGGCAAAGATAATACCAGAAGGGAGTAATTAGCGGTTTTGAAAATTAGCAGATAGAAAATAAAAGGTTAGAGATATCCCCAGAAGATGTTGGAATCTTTATTTTACATTATTTTGATTATGACAAGCTATATAAAATATTCTGTGTACACTAATCATTTTTCTAGGAGATTTGTTGTAGATTTATATTCAGAGTTTTTGAAGCTGATTATGTTGTGTCTAGAGTTTTTATTCTATTTAGAATTTTGTTAAATTCTCTCCTGGATTGATATATGTATAAATGTATACACACAGATGCACAAACATGCATAAATGCTGAATTCAGATGTCTGAATATATTCATTCAGAAGTCTGGATGTTGAAACTAAATATTGTTTCACAATATTCAGCCGTCTGAATGAATATATTCAGACGTCTGAATAAGGCTGAATGAATATATTCAGACGTCTGAATAAGGCCAAAAATTGCCTAAAAGCTTGTTGTTTGTGTTTTAATCTAATTCAGAAGTCTGAATTGTTTTGATTCAGATGGCTGAATATTTCCAACTGCTATTTTCATGAATAGACGCTTCTCTTCATCGAAGAGAAACATTTTAAAAATCAACGGTTGCACCTGTTCTTTTCAATACAGTTTTTCGTCTATGGTTGCAGCCTTTTAAACTCTATAAATAGATTACAAAATTCTACAAACAATTTACCGAAAATAATTTAATATTCTTGAATTCCTATCTATTCTCTAGTTTTCAAACAGTACTCAAATTACTTACATTCTCTAATCATTGATCACTCTATCTTCTATAATTCTCAAGCACATTACACTATATATCATAAAGGAGAAGATTATAGAAAGATTGCAATTAATTGACTTATCATAGCTATTCAAAGAGCACACTATAGTCGGATATTTTTTGTAAAGAAGTCATGTTCGGTTGCTCAAGCGGTAGAAATCCTATTCAATTGCTTAGGCGGTAGAAGTCATGTTCGGTTGCTCAGGTGGTGTAAACCTATTCCTCCGGATTAAGTGAGGGTTGCTAGTTTAAATCCAGAAGGAGTCTGGGACTTGACATAGAATGGGAGTTCGAACCAGTATAAAAATCCATGTTGTCATTTACTTTACTGCTTTTACTATTTACTTACTTATTTCGCACAAGTACTTCATCCATATTATACGATCCTATAGCACTCTCACTATCATTTGGTATCAGAGCATTGGTCATCATTTAACCGTAACTTAGTTATCTGGTATTTTCATAATATGGAAAATAACACCAACACTGTTGTCAACTCTACCTTCCTAGAAGGACAATCTACTACGCGGCCACCACTGTTTAACGGAATTAACTATAACTATTGGACCACTAGAATGAGAATCTATATATAAGCAAGTAGTTATGAAACCTAGAACATCATGCAGTCTGAATATATTATTCCTACTACTGAATATTCAGCATGGTCTAACACACAAAAATTAGATGCCACTGCAAACGCTAAAGCTATGAATATGTTGTATCGTGCATTATACAAAAATGAGTTTAATAGAATAAGTACGTGTAAAACTATGAATTTTGGTATATTATTAAAGTTACACATGAAGGTACTGACAAAGTCAAACAAAGTAAAATCTCTATGCTCAAAAATCAGTTCCAGAACTTTAAGATGAAACAAGATGAGACTATAAATAAAATGTACTCTAGATTTCAAGATATATAACATTCTTTAATAGCATTAGGAGAAACTTACACAGATTTTGATATTGTTTCAAAAATCCTTAACTCACTAAAGGATGAGTGGGAACGAAAAGTCTTAGCAATCAAAGAAGCTAACGACATTTTGACCATAAAACCAGAGGAGTTGATTGGAAATATAATGTCTTATGAAGTTAATCTCCAGGCAAAATGAGTACAAGCTCAAGATAAGAAGAATATAGCATTTCAGGCAGAAAAAGATGAATCAGACTCAGATGAAGAAGATATACGTTCATTGCTATAATTTTCAAAAAAAAAAAATTAGAAAAAAGCAACGGATTTGGATATAACAAGAACTACTCCAACAACAGTATCAACACAAACAAACCATCAACATCTGCTCTAGAATGTTATGAATGTCACAAGAAATGTCACATCAAGAAAGACTGTCCTGAGAAAAAGAAAGATAAGTATAGACATAAGAAAGACAGATTCAAGAAGAAAGCCTTATCAGTCACATGGGACGATACAGAAGCATCCTCATCATCAGAAAGTGACTCGGACAGTGATTCGGAACAAGCCAATGTTTGCTTTATGGCTACAAAAGACGAGGTAAGTGATTTAAGTTTCAATGATCTTTTGGAAATCAATTCAAAATTATGTGACAAATAAAAGGAAAAAATAGAAAGTACAAAGAAGCTCTTGAAAAATTGAATAGAGCTGAAATTGAAGTAGAAATGCTAAGAGATGAAAAGAAAATTCTAGAAGAAGAACTTCAAGTTACTCAAGAATCCTGCTCTAATATGTCATCTCAACTTTCTTTGCTAAGTCAAGAGGTAAAAACTCAGAAAGAAAAGAATGTTGCTTTATTCTTTGAAAATGATAATTTTAAATCAAATATCAAGATTTTAGAGTTAGATAACTCTAGCCTTAAAAAAAATAGAAGACATCACTAAAAATGTTTCTAATTTTAATAAAGGTAGAAAAAATCTTTCAAAAATTGTAGAAAACTCTCAAACTATTTCAAATAAAAGAGGACTAGGATATAAACAGACTTCTAAAATTACTCCAAAGAAAAGGAATTCTTCATGTAAAAATAAGGTTGAAATACCTAGGTCTAAATATTTTAAAGTTACTACTTCAATTAAAATTTGGGTTCCTAAAACTAATAATTCTTCAATAAGAAATAAGTTTATAAAATATTTTGTAAAAACTGTTCATAAAAACAAAGATTTTGTGTTCAAAAGGAATTCTGAACCCTCTTGGGTTTGGCTTCCTAAGATCTAACTCTTAAGATCCAAAATAAATGGTGGCTACCAATGTTAATTCTATATCTTACAGGTACCATCCAAAAAGAGAGGAAAATGGATACTAGACAATGATTGCTCAAAACACATGACAGGAAACAAAGAGATGCTAACAAACATTAACTACTCAAATGGAGGTTCTGTCACATTTGGAGATAATTCCAAAGGATTTGTCATCGGTAAAGGCGATGTGAGCAATAACGGTATATCTAATTTACCTCTTATTACATATGTTTTATTAGTTAAAAATTTGAAACACAACTTGCTTACTATTAGCCAATTGTGTGACAAAGGATTCAATATTTCTTTTTTTGAAAATAAGTGTAGTATGTTTTATCAAAACAAAAATCTTATTTTTGAAGGCTTTAGAGATAAAAATATTTATGTTTTAAATATGGAAATAAATTATAATACAAATATATGTTTAGTAGCCGAAGAAAATGATCCATAGTTATGACATAAAAGATTTTGTCATATTAATTTCAAAACTATAAATAAATTATCTAAAAATGAGTTGGTAAAAGGTTTACCAAAAATGAACTTCAGAGTAACAATATTTGTCATGCTTGTCAATTAGGAAAACTATCAAAATCATCTTTTAAATCAAAGAAAAATATTTATATTATAGAACCATTAGAACTATTATATTTAGATCTTTTTGGTCCAACTCAAATTCAAACTATAAATCATAGTAAATATATATTTTTTATAGTAGATGTTTTTTCAAGATTCACTTGGACTATTTTCTTAAAAAATAAAAGTGATACTTCTGAAAATTTCAAAGAATTTTGCAAAAAGAATTCAAAATCTCAAAAATTAAAAAATTAAAAATATTAGAAGTGATCATGGAGGTGAATTTGAAAATGAAGCATTTGAACATTTTTGTAATAAAAAGGGAATTTACTATAATTTTTCTTTTCCTAGGACACCACAACAAAATGGTGTTGTAGAAAGGAAAAATAGAATATTACAAGAATGTGTGAGAACTTTGTTAAATGAAAACACATTACCAAAACATTTCTGGGCAGAAGTTATAGCAACTGCTTGCTATGTTCTAAATCGTGACTCCATACGACCTTTAACAAAACACACTCTATATGAACTGTTTTATCATAGAAAACCAAACATTTCTTATTTTAAAACTTTTGATTCAAAATGTTATATCTTAAATACAAAAGATCATCTTGGAAAATTCGATCTAAAATCCGATGAAGGAATCTTTATAGGATACTCGGATCGAAGCAAAGCGTATCGAATTTTCAATAAAAGAACAAAAACAATCAAAGAAACACTTCATGTTATGAAAATTTCAAATTTCATAAATTTTTTGAGAATTCTCCTAAGAAAATCACAACTATAGTCACTGAAAATAATCTTGAAGAAGATGAAGACTTTTCTAATAATATTGAACAAAAAATTGATCATAATGAATTAAGATCTCCTTCAAGGATTTTACGTGACCACCCAGTAGAAAATGTCATTGGAGAAATTGATTCACATGTTAGAACTAGAAATCCACTTAATTAAATGGGCTATTTAGCTTTTCTTTCTAAAATCAAACCCAAAAATGCAAAAGAAGCATCTACTGATGACTATTGGATTATAGCTAGGCAAGAAGAGCTAAACCAATCTGAATGAAACGAAGTTTGGGAACGAGTTCCTAGGCCAAGTTATCAAACAATGATTGGTTCTAAACGAGTATTTAAAAATAAAAAAGATGAACAAGGTATACAACTAGGAATAAAGCTATATTAATCGCACAAGGATATAATTATAAAGAAGGAATTTACTACGAAGAAACATTTGCTCCAGTTGCACAACTTGAAGCAATACGCATCTTACTAGCCTTTACAAGTTTTCATAATTTCAGACTTTATCAAATGAATGTTAAAAGTGCTTTCTTAAATGGTTACATAAAAGAAAATGTTGCACAACCTCCTTTATTCACTCATGAAAAATTTCCAGACCATGTCTATAAACTTAAAAAGGCCATATACAGACTAAAACAAGCACCTCGTGCATGGTATGATCGTCTTAAAACCTATCTAATAGATTCTGGTTTTGAAATTGGAAAGGTTGATCAAACTCTTTTTATTAAAAGAACTAAAAAGGATATTTTAATTATTCAAATCTATGTTGATTATATTATTTTTGGATCTACAAATGAAAAGTTATGTCAGGAATTTTCAAAAATAATGAGCAAAGAATTTGAAATGTCACATATGGGAGAATTATCTTATTTTCTTGGATTACAGATTAAACAAATAGAAAATGGAATTTTTATTAATCAAGAGAAATATTGTAATAATCTAATTAAACGATTTAATATGGAAAATACGTCTGCTAAACCAACTCCAATGAGCACAACAGTTCATCTTGATAGAGATGAAGATAGCAAAAGTGTTGATCAAAAATTATATCGTAGTATAATTGGATCATTACTTTATCTAACAGCTAGTGGACCTGACATAATGATGAATGTTTGTTTGTGTTCTCGATCCAAGCAAATCCTAAAGAATCACATATGCGAGCAGTGAAAAGCATATTGCGTTATCTAAGAAAAACAAAAGATTTTGGACTTTTCTATCCGAAAGAAAGTCCTTTCGAATTAGTTTCATATGGTGATGCTGATTTTGAAGGATGTCGGATGAATCGAAAAAGTACAAGTGAGACTTGTCACTTCATTGGATAATCTTTAGTCTGTTGGTTTAGCAAGAAACAAAATTGTGTTTCACTTTCAACTTGTGAAGCAGAATATATTTCTACTGTTTTAGCTTGTGCTCAAGTCATTTATATGCAATAAAGACTTCAAGATTTTGGTGTTAACTTATCTAAATCAACAATTTTCTGTGATAATACTAGTGCTATAAACTTATCCAAAAATCCTGTAAATCACTCACGAACTAAACACATTGACATTCGTCATCATTTCCTTCGTGATAATATTGAAAAGGATTTAGTCAGACCGGAATTTGTATCCTCTGAAAATCAGTTGGCCGATATATTTACAAAACCTATAAATGAAAATGAATTTATAAAATTAAGAAGAGAATTAGGAATTGTATCATTAAAAGATCTATAAGTTTTTTCTAAAAAAAAAGGGAGAGTCTTTCAGCACTAGAACTTCGGATCTCTTACTCGGTAGTCTATTGTTCTACCATTACTCTACTTTGTCTTCCTATAAAACTTTAGTTTGTTTGTATTTTTTTATTTACCTCACATTTATCCATTTTTTTCTATGGCTATTATAATCCTAACCATAAAAATTCCTTCTATTTATATTTGCCTCCAACTATATATCTATCTGCCCTTTTTTTGCATTAGGTTTCAAATAAAATTTTTAGTTTCAAATACTTTTCTCGAAATGTCGTCTCAACACAATTCAGAATCATATGATCTCTCTTATACCTCTCCTTCCTCGGGATCGGTAAATTTACCAACTCCAACACCAATTTACAAATTGGTTCCGATTGTTCCACCTTCCACTCATATTGGATATACTCTACCTATTAAAAGAACGAGACGGTCTCTCTTCTTTGGTTCACCATCTACAAAAGAGAAAATAGATGATATTCATCACTACCAATTGGAAACACTAGAATTTCAACACGAGCTGTACTATGAACAAAAAGTTAATGCCAAGCGGTTGAGCTTTTTAGAACAAACCGCGTTAAAATTCTATGGTGCTTCCTTCAAAAACACAGTTCATTAACCATCTCCAGTTCATTCTCCAAATCGTCACAATCCTTGGGAACCATCACCGCAGCATCCACCAATATAACCAAATTCTTGGGAACGTGGCGACAGATGATCTCCACTTTGACCATTTCAAGAGAACACTAAAATAGAAGAAGATGCATATCATACTCCGAGCTCTTCTTCCAAATCTTTTTTATTTTGTTTTTATATACTATCATTCAAATGTTATTTTTTTCTTTCTGAATGTTCGAAAATTGTATTACTCAAAATATTTATTTATATATATTGTTTACTGCAATCAATAGGCTGATATAAGCTTCTGAGCAAATTCAGACGGGTGTCTTATATAGAATAAACGTCTGAATATTTTAGAAAGAAAAATTTTAACCCAGATTTAGACGTTTGAATCAAATAAAATAGACATTTGAATTAGATCGAAAACGAACTATTTCTTTGCGGGTTTCAACTCAGAGCAATTCAGACATCTGAATTAATATTTTCAGATGGCTAAATTACTTCTGAGCCAATTTTTCTCTTCCAACCTCAATTTTTTTTCCACTTTTTCCCTTGCTTTTTCTAACCCTCTATATATTGACTTTTTAACTTCTTTCCCAAACATTTAGAACCCTAGCCCCCATTTTTAAGTCTTTCAAATTTTTACCTTTCCTTCTTACTGTAATGATCCTGACTCGACCTTCGAAAATCGGCACCGAATGTATCACCTATATTCAAATGCTACAGATTCAAATGTCAAGTCTGGTCGCCGGAGCTTATAACACATTAAGTATAAGAACACAGCGGAAGAAAAGGAATATACCAATAGACAACATTGATACAATATCTGATACAACCGAATATCAATATACAAATGACTATCAATATATCCAAGAAACAAGACAATAACAGAGACAACAGCAGCGGAAAGACAATGTCTTCAATGCCAAATCCAAAACTCCATCTCCAATCCAAAGATAGCTCGAACCCCCAACAAGTTGAATTAAGCTAAGCAAGGTCAGTCATGCAATATTGAAGAAGATTCCCAAAGACTGAAAGCTACCAAACCAAAGACTTCGAAGGCTATCGAATCTAAACCTATTACTTGATTATCTGAAAACCCAACTCTAGACTGCCCGTGTTAATGCTAAAATGTGAACGCTAACACCCCGGTGTGTAAAGTGTAGTTGTGAAAGCACCACCCGATAGATTGGGAAAGCATTACAAGCAAGTAATAGCAGAAAAGCAGTAAACAACAACGATTTTATAGTGGTTCGGCTTAAGGGTATAGCCTACGTCCACTCTAAGTACTTTTATTAATAATCCCGTTACAAACTGATACAATTCTTCTCAAGTTCAATACACTTCAAGTTACTAGTGATTTGGAACAAGTCTTAAGCTTCAATGTCGATTAAAGTTCTTAGATTCATGTTGAAGATGTGCGGTTTCTTCGTTAATTTCTTTGATGTATTCCTCTAATCTTGGAAGCTCTAAGTGTTGATGAAGTTCTCAATGCAGCAAGGTAACGGTGTGTGAAGAGAATGTGCCAAAAGTCCTTTGAATGTTGGAGGTAGTCGTGTATTTATAGTGAATTCTGGGCTGGAATTACTGCCAAGTTCTAAGTCGTGGCCGACTTAGTATAAGTCGTGGCCGACTTAACATATGTCGTGGCCGATTTACCGAGTCAAGTCCACGGCTTAATAGAAGCAAGCTTATCTGAATTCATATCATCTGTCTTAAGTCGTCGCCGAGGTAACGTGCCGCGCGTTAAATTGTTGCACTACTTCTTCCTTCATATCTCTAGGTCGGTTACGACTTATCACAAGCCATAGGTCGGCCATGATTTGGGTGTGGACAACTTGTTCTTAACAGTTATGTCGGCAAACAACTTGAGTTGTTAGATCGGAGATTGTGTTAGGTCGGTAGACTTTTGTAAGTCCTAGGTCAGAATCTCCTTGAACTTTAAGTCGGCATCTTCTTAGGCCCCTTAGGTCGGTAACTTGGTCAAGTCATTGGGTCGGCATTACTTCAAAGCGTTAGGTCGGCACACTCTTAGCAGTTGGGTCGGCAGACGATGCGAATGGTTAGGTCGGAACTTTCTTTAAGGCCTTAGATCGGTCTCCTTCTCAAGCCTCTTAGGTCGGTATCCCTCTTAATCCTTATGCAATTAGGTTGGTTTTCCGTGCTAAGATATTAAGTCGGCACCCTTCGTTAAGTTGGCAGAACGTTAGGTCGTCTATCATTTTGGACCGGTGACCCACGGCCGAGTCGGGGTTAACATTTGCCCCTCGAAACATACGCCTAATAGTTAGGTCGTATGCTTCGATATCTTTTAACCCGTTCCTTTTTAAATCGGTAGGTCGTACGCGACCCATCAGTTGGATGGCCTATGCCGCTTCAGTCCCTACCATAGTGAGATATAAATCGTCCATTTTCTTCTTTCTTCTCATTACCTATTTCTTCGATTCCGCCATTAAAAATCTTCCGAGCTCCAAAAGGCGATTTAATTTCAATCAACTACTGAAAACATCTGCTATTCATCGCGTAAGTGATTTCATTCTTTTTTCGACCGTAGATTACCATTGATTCGTGAATTCTGTTGCTTAAACTCGAACCGCCTCCCTATATGATGCTCCATCACGAATCTCATCACGTTTATAGCTGATGAAGCCTAGGTTGCTTAATTCGGCTTCAGATGACCGCTGATACAACGAAGGTGACTTATCACCTTAGGCTCGATGATCTCTGATGGTAGGGTATTGGATTTGTGACAACTTCGAACTGTTGTATTGGGTGATTTGATAGCATGAATGAAGGCTGTTGTTGATGGAATGGTTATCGGGTTAATGGGTAGATGGAGTGTGATGTTGGTTCGGGAGCGAGTCAGTGATTTTAGGTGGCTTATCCTTTGGCCGACCTGGCTCTTAGCAACCTTAAGTCGTGGCTGAGACAGTGCTTGAAGAACACTTGCCGATTTAAACTTTAAGGCCTGAATCGTGACCGAGTTAATACTTGGAAAGTTCCTGCCTTTCGGACCGGAGCTTACTTTCTTATCTCTCCCTTGCGGCCTAGAGGACTGAGTTGCCAAATTAAACTACTTAGACCCTGACCCGCTACCGACCTAGCCTTATCTCGCGAAAAACTTTTGAACCGCAGCCGACTTAATACTTGGGCTTTAGACGTGTTATCATTTAGGAGCATAGGCCTACTTTGAGCATTTGTCTTGAGCTACCGAACTAAATTGTCTGAGTTTTGAACTGCCCCAACTTTAAACTTGCTTGAATCTCATTGTATTATTTCACAGGCCGCATTAACTTATAAGCTGCTAACCTGCTGAAAATGACAAACAAAGAAAACCAAGGCGAAAATACTGCCATTGACTGCCCACGTCAGATGACAGATTAGTCAAGACAAGACGAGCAACTTAACTATATTGCATGAAATGTTTGTGAATCAATCAATTAAAGTTAAACATTAATGCAAAGTATCAATAATCTGAACTGATTTATCTGCATCAACATCTTACTTGCATAGTTAGGCTTAAAACAATAGTCCCTGAATTTCATAACTAACGAATGCTTGCTAGTTTTCATTCCAGTTATATTTGTTCACTGCTTGATTGATTTTACACAACACTTCACACACTTTAGGAAACGTGCACCTTCATGTTTGAATACCCAGTTGTTTATGTAGAATGACTTCTCACCGAGAAGAAGAAGTGGTAACTCAAGAGGAAGAAACTTTTCCGATAGCTGTTCCCATAGAGAATCCTCCGGAGAGAACCCCGACTATTCTAACTTCGAGAGCGTTTGTCCAGCTGCGCACTCAATTTGGCTTTGCTGAAAGTGACGTTCTTCTACCTGGGCCAAGTGATACTGCTGACAATCCTCCCTATGGCTTTGTTGCAGTCAATCGCCAAATGTGCTTAAGTGGGGCGATTCCTTCTTTTAACGACTTTCTTCGAACTCTTCTCCTTCGGTTGACAATCTCTCCGTTTCAACTTCATCCCAATGGCTATGCCATCTGGACGGGGTTATGTGTTTTGTTTAGAAGAACTCTTGATCGCCTACCGAGTTTTGAAGAAATTCGTTATCTGTGCTCGTTTGCAAAGAGTAAAGATCATCCTTCCCTTATTATTGTGAGAAGTGCCAGAAACCGCAAGCTCATTTCCGATCTTACTGAAAGCGTTCATGGATTTTTGAACCAGTTTTTCTTTGCCCGCTGTCCCTCAGGCTTTTATGCCATCTGGAGAGTAGGAAGTAAGATTAGTGTTTCTATTTTTTCCGTTTTGAAACTTTTTCGAGATCCGAACTTCCAGTTGCTAATTTCATTCTTTGTTCCTTTCAGCACTTCCTCTCCCTTCTAGAGACCCAATTCACAAGCAAGTTTTTGAGAGGTTGAGTGCCGTGGCTACAGAAGAGAGGAGCATAAAATTTCTGTTGAGGGATGAATTTTTACATCAACATGGGCTTCTACACACTTCTCGCTCTATGCATGCTCATGAAGTTCCAACGGAAGTCCCCGATTCTCCGATAAAGACTCCTGAATCTTCGCTGGTGAAGTGCTCCACTTCTGTCGATGTTGCGGGGCCATCTGGTAAACTTGCCCCGGTTATCGAGGAAGAAGAGCCTCAGGGATCCTCTCACCATTCACAAGAATCTGGTGAAAAGGCTAAGAAATCCAGTCCTGTCAAGCAAAGCAGGGACGATACTTTCGAAGGATTGAGCGACCTCTTCGCTACTTCACAAGAGATCTTCAAAGATGACCCTACTACTGCCGGGATTTCTTCTTCAGTAGTTGAAGCTACTTCTATTTTGCAACAGCCGTCGTCGACTCAAGAGTTGACGTTAACTATTACACCCACAACCACTCCCCAAATAAAGAGTGGTTCGTAGATTAATGCGCGTAGTTTGCACAACACACACACTTAGAATTTCTCATCACTTCTATGCACTTATCTTCTTGCACTTTAAAGATTTCTAAAGCTTATTATTTCAATTCCAGATTCTCCTATGGGGCGCAGCGGCTCGTACTATGACGATTTCCAGCGCTACGGGAGGCGTAGCCAGTATGATTACAGGCGTTACCTTCCTTCCTACAGAGAGTCGGATGAAGAGAGGGCTGCCCGAAAGGCTCATGAAAGGAGGACTGAAGAAGAACATCGTGAAAGAAGGGAGAGAGAAGAGCGCCATGATTCTTGGCAAAAAGGCGATGACTCTCACAAGAGAAAATCTCATGACGATCGAGGAAAAGGTCACATGAGTGAAGACTTAAGCAAACGAGCCCGTCACAGTGAAAAGCAGGCCTCTACTACTCCTGCCTCGCTCGACATTCCTTCTGATTCTCCTGCTCTTGGGAAATCAGATATTCAAACGATAATTAGCAGGCCCAAATTTCAAGTTGGACCGGGTCCTGCCACTCTGCAGAGCCGATTTCCTCAATGGTGCCTTAAGGGAGTGAGGTTCGACTTAGACTTGGTCCCCATCGACAAGTCTGCCATGTTGCGCAATCTTGACGCCGTCAAACTTGATATCGAGAGGATGTCAAACTGGCAGAAGCTTGTCGATGAGCTTCAAAGAGTTAACCGTGCCAACATAGAGGCCATGCTTACTATGGAAAACGATAAGGCCGAATGGCAAAAGGTCGTTGAGCAACACGACACTGAAATGAGGAGCATTGCTTCTTACAATGAGGAGCTTGAAGCAAAAGTCGAGGAATTGAAACATGAGCTTGCTGCTTCCTCTACTTCCTATTCTCAAAAAGAAGAAGTGCTCCTGAAACAAGTGAGAGATGCTCACGCTAGCCAAAGGGATGCCGAAGACAGGCTCGAAGTACAAAAAAGAATCAGTGAAGGCTATGCTACTGATGTTGCTGAGCTCCGAAAGAAAAACAACTCACAGGAGGCGGAGATACAAATGCTTAAGCTTCAGCTTGCCAAAACTGAAAGGGAGCGTGATGAGGCTGTCGCCGGCAGAATCGCAGCTGAAGAATCTCATGAGGCGACCAAAAATAGCATCAGCTCAACATTATTCGACTTCTACTTGCACAGCGTCTTGGGGCGTGGAAGCCTTGCCTTTTTAGGCCCCAAGTATGAAATCACACTGGCTGAAGTTTGGGAGACAGCACTTGATATGCTCGGTGGTAAAGGTGCTGGATATGCTGAGTCAGCCCTCGAAGAGCATTATCTTGATGACGAAGCCCGTGCCGCTCTTGCCAAGGGTAAGGAGCAGCTTGCCAGAGCGCGGGCCGGGATGGCGGAAGAAGAGCGTTCTGAAAAAGAAGTACCGCCTACCATCTCCGAACGTCCTCTAGTTTCTCCCGAGGTGGACATTACAGGCCCTAGTGCTCATTTGCCGCCTCCTACAAGAACTGGGGTAATCACCCCTACTGATGAAGAGGCTTTGGAGGACATTGGGGCTCAGAATTATGAGATTGAACTGACAAAGCCAATATCTTCAGGTAATTTCGACATTGGTCCGATTCAGGTGGATTGCCTGCTTATTCCTCAAAAATTTGATGAGCTTCTCGATTACCTCCTGAATCTCGATGAACCCATATCTCCCTTCTTTCGGGAAGATACTAACATTTTCAATTTTTCTTCTTCTGCAGTTGAAACAACAAGTGCCGTGCAGACTTCGCCTTCTCTGGTTATTCCTCCTCCATCTCTTCAGGTGACTCCTCCTTCTGCTTCACAACCTGGGTCACAAGAGGAGAAAATTGAGGCTCTTCATGGTTTGGATGACCCTGTTGCCTCGCAGGAGCAAAAGGATGAGGGACTCGAAGGAGGCGAGATCTCTCCGGAGCGGACTCCTTCTGACAACGTAGTTTTGTCCGCTCTCGTTACTCCGGGGAGTGAGTCTTCTTCGCAGAGAAGAAGGAAGCTTGGGACATCGAAGAGGAGGGGGAAGAAAATTATCACCACTGAAGAGGAACCGGAAATTGCGCCAGTTGTACCTCCCTCCCCTTCTTCCCTCATGCCTTCAGACCAACCTGGAAGACCCGAAAAGCTAACCACTCGGCCGGGTAAAGGGTCTAAAGGCGGCAAGAAGAAATGAAGAGTTGAGCTTTTTGATTCCTTTTTTGTGTAATGGTCGGATGTTGTGCAGGCACCGGCCCCTGCTTCTTATTTTGAAACCTGTATCTGCAATATCTGCAATTGAATAAAATGATTCTTTATTTGTACATACTTCTGTTTGAATTTGAGTATGCATTTATTATTTATTTTTGCACAAGTTTATTTATATGATATTGCAGCGGGCTTATGGTATGTTGTTTGAGTATTACTTTACTGATGCAGCTATACTATTATACCATGTTGCCCCCATACCTTAAGCTTGCTGCAATATTTTATACTTCGAGGGGACTTGCACTCTTATTTGCTAAAGAATAATTATTTTATTCTTTAAAGAAAATTTTTGTAGAGTACAACTCCCTTCGTATAAGTTTCTACGCTTTGTCGTTCGAAGAAATCACTTTTTTCTTTTGCTTATGTGCATATTTTACCAAGTGAATTCCTCTATGTGGTAAAGCGGACCTCTGAAGGGTACTTTAACTTCTCTTCTTTTTCTTTTTTTTTTTTTTTTTTGACGATCATTTTCCATAGTAGGTAAATTACTCTTCCTTTGAAAGTTAAAGTACGCCTTTGATGAGGATTTTTTTTATACAAAGTTGTACCTCTGAGGAGGGATTTTTCACGTTTCAACACTTGGAAGTTTTATTTCAATCTCGGTGAAACGTGCACCTCCAAAGAGTTATGCCTTAGAAATCCTTTTCACGTTCCAACACTTGGAAGTTTTATTTCAATCTCGGTGAAACGTAGGTTTCCGAAGAGGTCTTTCTTCTTAATTGTGTCCCCGGGAGGGGGTTGTACCTCTGAGGAGGGATTTCTCACGTTTCAACACTTGGAAGTTTTATTTCAATCTTGGTGAAACGTGTACCTCCAAAGAGTTGTGCCTTCGAGGAAAGCCTTTTCACGTTTCAACACTTGGAAGTTTTATTTCAATCTCGGTGAAACGTGGACTTTCAGAAAGGTCTTTATTTTGTTTTGCATTTCAACTTTGGTGAAGTGAAATTCCGAAGAGCGGTTGTTACACTTCAACTCCTGGCGAAATGTGCCTCCGAAGAGGGCTTTTATTTTGTTTGCATTTCAACTCTGGTGAAGTGTAAATCCGAAGAGCGGTCATAACACTTCAACTCCTGGTGAAATGTGCCCCCGAAGAGGTCTTTATTTTGTTTGCATTTCAACTCTGGTGAAGTGTAATTCCGAAGAGCGGTCATAACACTTCAACTCCTGGTGAAATGTGCCCCCGAAGAGGTCTTTATTTTGTTTGCATTTCAACTCTGGTGAAGTGTAATTCCGAAGAGCGGTCATAACACTTCAACTCCTGGTGAAATGTGCCCCAGAGATGGTTTACATTGCCTGGAAGTTACTCTCTCATGGTTGGTGGGTCATGACTCCTCCAATCTTTTTTGTTGAGTAGAGAACTTTCTTTTTTGTGGCATATGTCCCATTAGAGGTCTTTGTCCTCCGAAGAGTTGTGCCTCCGAAGAGGAGCATTTTGCCTCTGAAGAGGGCTTTGGTCTCTGAGGAGAAGCATTTGGTCCCCGTAGAGAAGCATTTTGCCTCCGAAGAGGGCTTCGGTCTCTGAGGAGAAGCATTCGGTCTCCGTAGAGAAGCATTTTGCCTCCGAAGAGGGCTTCGGTCTCTGAGGAGAAGCATTCGGTCTCCGTAGAGAAGCATTTCGCCTCTGAAGAGGGCTTTAGTCTCTGAGGAGAAGCATTTGGTCTCCGTAGAGAAGCATTTTGCCTCCGAAGAAGGCTTCGGTCTCTGAGGAGAAGCATTCGGTCTCCGAAGAGAAGCATTTCGCCTCCGAAGAGGGCTTTAGTCTCTGAGGAGAAGCATTTGGTCTCCGTAGAGAAGCATTTTGCCTCCGAAGAGGGCTTCGGTCTCTGAGGAGAAGCATTCGGTCTCCGTAGAGAAGCATTTTGCCTTCGAAGAGGGCTTCGGTCTCTGAGGAGAAGCATTCGGTCTCCGTAGAGAAGCATTTCGCCTCCGAAGAGGGCTTTAGTCTCTGAGGAGAAGCATTTGGTCTCCGTAGAGAAGCATTTTGCCTCCGAAGAAGGCTTCGGTCTCTGAGGAGAAGCATTCGGTCTCCGTAGAGAAGCATTTCGCCTCCGAAGAGGGCTTTAGTCTCTGAGGAGAAGCATTTGGTCTCCGTAGAGAAGCATTTCGCCTCCGAAGAGGGCTTTGGTCTCTGAGGAGAAGCATTTGGTCTCCGTAGAGAAGCTTTTTGCCTCCGAAGAGGGCTTCGGTCTCTGAGGAGAAGCATTCGGTCTCCGTAGAGAAGCATTTCGCCTCCGAAGAGGGCTTTAGTCTCTGAGGAGAAGCATTTGGTCTCCGTAGAGAAGCATTTTGCCTCCGAAGAGGGCTTCGGTCTCTGAGGAGAAGCATTCGGTCTCTGTAGAGAAGCATTTCGCCTCCGAAGAGGGCTTTAGTCTCTGAGGAGAAGCATTTGGTCTCCGTAGAGAAGCATTTTGCCTCCGAAGAGGGCTTCGGTCTCTGAGGAGAAGCATTCGGTCTCCGTAGAGAAGCATTTCGCCTCCGAAGAGGGCTTTAGTCTCTCAGGAGAAGCATTTGGTCTCCGTAGAGAAGCATTTCTCCCCCGAGGAGAGCTTTTCACATTTCATCTCACGGGAGTATGTCGACCGGGTGTGGTGAAATGCGTGCCCCTAAGTAGGGTTATTGTCAGGAAGTTTGGAGTTTCCTTTTCTCGGTTGGATGGATTCTCGGGAGTGTGTCGACCGATAACTCCACGACTTTGTAACGAGAAAGACGCCTTTTTTCGGTGAAGCCCGCTTGAGGTTTTTATCCTCTGAGGAATTATGCCTTCAAAGAGGGCTTGTGCTTCTGAAATATTCTTTTTGTTGGCTGACGCTTGCTCTCGCATGTCTCTTTGCCGTTGATTCATGTTGATAATCCCCATTGCTTCGCAAGTGTCACCACTTTCAGCTGCCAAGCCTCTCCCTTACCCAAAGGAGTATATTTTATAGTTAAGCAAATTGGTGGTGGCAGATATAGGTTCTTTAACTTGGTGTTTGTTTGTTCAAGCATTTGTAGTTAGCCATATATGATCTGCTTCTATCCACCTTGCTTACTTTCGTCTGAAGTTCTCCTTTTGTAGGATTTGAATATGGGAATTTTGAATGGCTCAATGCTTGATTGCTGGATGATGTCGCGGATCACTTGGTCTTGTGACGGGTAAGCTTTGCTTTTATGGCCTGCATTATTAAATCATTTTTTTTAGTAACACGATTAACGTATTTCATATGCCGAAATAAAACAAAGCAGTTTATGGTAGTAGGGAACACAAGAATTATAGCGGTTTAGCCGAAACTGGGCCTATATCCACTTTATAGCTTTTGTTATTCGCCTGCCTTGCAATTGCCCTTAACAAGAGAAACATATATTTGTAAATTCTTTGCAATATTTCAGCAAAGTTTTCATGCAAAATATGGATGTAAATGGTTGCTGTTCCAAGTTCTTGGAATTGGTTTTCTTTTGATAGTTGTGAATTTGATTGATTATATTAGCAATTCCTTAGTGCCGTCTTTAAGTGTGCATCATCTTCTTCTGTTGGCGGGTGGTTTTAACTGAAGAAACATACTCTAGCCAAATCTTATTTGTTTGCTTAGAGTACTTCTTATTCAGGATTTGACCCTGGAATTCTGTTGTTTAAGGCTTGCTTTTGAATGCTACCAAGGGTTGCTTGATATTGCAATGAATCAGCTTGGTATTATTGCCTGCAAATTTAGATCGATAATCTTAGTGATATTCTCAGAGTATTTCACATATCGAAATAAAATAAGCGACTTGTAATAATAGGGAAAGCAAGACTTATAGTTTTTATTATTTATTGGCGTTGTTTTTACAACAGATTTTGATACAAGAATCATTGGATCAGCACTTTTTTACAAATTTGAAACAAAGTGTTCAAGTAAGGTATGGAAGCAATTGCTGCCCCAGGCTTTAGGAATTGAATTTTTTGGCATAAGAGGACTGGATGGCAACATCTTTCAGAATCGAAACTTCCTTTCACTTTGAAGGTCTCCTTGGAGCGTGAGCACGTCTTCCCGCCTCATCCAATTTTTCCCTGCCTGGTGAGGGCTTGCTGTGATGATACTGATGATAGGACCTTCATCTCCCTGTGCCACGGTTCTTTTATTTGAGCTACATTGTTGAGCGGGAACCAGCTGCACTTTAGAGGATGAGGAGTAGCTAATTCCATCTTTTTTCACATACTGTTGCAGTTCATTCTGCTTGATCAATCCTTCAATCTCCTTCCTTAAATGGCGACACTGGTTAGTTTCATGGCCAGGTTGATTGTGAAATTGACAGAATTTCCCATTGTCTGTCGCGCTTCTCCTCATCAGAGACGGTTTGGGGTAAACAACAACATCCTTTGTTGCCAAGAAGATACTTTCCGGAGTGTCGGTCAAGGGAGTGAAGTTGGAGGGTATGAAGCGTCGAGCTTTTTTCAAGAGTTTCTGTTTTCTCCTTCCCCCATTCTTCTCTTTCTGTTCAATCATTTCCGGTATGTATTCTTCATCGTTACCAGGACTTAATGGGTAATCATCAACTATTCTTTCAAAAGTTCGCCTTGACAAACGTTCGTGGATAGTTGGTCGTGGCCATGAATTCTCTGTTTGGGGGAATGTTCCAATAGTAATGCCAGTTGCTCGTTGAGGAGCATTCCATTCCTCTGAAACCTGGGCCTCTTTGGCAATGGTTTTTATATCACTTTCTAGTCGATGGACTTCTTCCTGCAATGCGTTCATCTTATCCAGTATCCTATTGCTTTGAACTTCCATGTGTTGATATATTCCATATATCACGGCATTTAATTCAGCCCTTGTGACTCCAATACTTGAAGCTGTTTCACTTAGTGTGGGAAGAGCAATGGCATTGCTGCAAGTACCTTCAAACCTTAACAACTTTCGTTTCCTTTCTGAAGCCATGATTTCTGTTAGAATTTTGTTGAACAATGGTTGAAGTTTGCCCCTGAGTTCAATTCTCAGTGAAAGCACCAAAAATGTTAACGCTAAAATGTGAACGCTAACACCCCGGTGTGTAAAGTGTAGTTGTGAAAGCACCACCCGATAGATTGGGAAAGCATTACAAGCAAGTAATAGCAGAAAAGCAGTAAACAACAACGATTTTATAGTGGTTCGGCTTAAGGGTATAGCCTACGTCCACTCTAAGTACTTTTATTAATAATCCCGTTACAAACTGATACAATTCTTCTCAAGTTCAATACACTTCAAGTTACTAGTGATTTGGAACAAGTCTTAAGCTTCAATGTCGATTAAAGTTCTTAGATTCATGTTGAAGATGTGCGGTTTCTTTCATAATTTCTTTGATGTATTCCTCTAATCTTGGAAGCTCTAAGTGTTGATGAAGTTCTCAATGCAGTAAGGTAACGGTGTGTGAAGAGAATGTGCCAAAAGTCCTTTGAATGTTGGAGGTAGTCGTGCATTTATAGTGAATTCTGGGCTGGAATTACTGCCAAGTTCTAAGTCGTGGCCGACTTAGTATAAGTCGTGGCCGACTTAACATATGTCGTGGCCGATTTACCGAGTCAAGTCCACGGCTTAATAGAAGCAAGCTTATCTGAATTCATATCATCTGTCTTAAGTCGTCGCCGAGGTAACGTGCCGCGCGTTAAATTGTTGCACTACTTCTTCCTTCATATCTCTAGGTCGGTTACGACTTATCACAAGCCATAGGTCGGCCATGATTTGGGTGTGGACAACTTGTTCTTAACAGTTATGTCGGCAAACAACTTGAGTCGTTAGATCGGAGATTGTGTTAGGTCGGTAGACTTTTGTAAGTCCTAGGTCAGAATCTCCTTGAACTTTAAGTCGGCATCTTCTCAGGCCCCTTAGGTCGGTAACTTGGTCAAGTCATTGGGTCGGCATTACTTCAAAGCGTTAGGTAGGCACACTCTTAGCAGTTGGGTCGGCAGACGATGCGAATGGTTAGGTCGGAACTTTCTTTAAGGCCTTAGATCGGTCTCCTTCTCAAGCCTCTTAGGTCGGTATCCCTCTTAATCCTTATGCAATTAGGTCGGTTTTCCGTGCTAAGATATTAAGTCGGCACCCTTCGTTAAGTTGGCAGAACGTTAGGTCGTCTATCATTTTGGACCGGTGACCCACGGCCGAGTCGGGGTTAACAGCCCGTGTGGAAAATTGTGGACACCCAGAGTTTAGGAAGGGAACAATAAACTCCAGGTTAGTTGTGGGACTGGTATGAGCAAAGAAAATAGCTGATTTTCTTTAAAACAAACAACAAGAGAATTTAAAATTGAAATCCGCAATGCGTTTTGGAAAATGAAACTACCGTAAGGCCTCCCATCGCACACACAATGCAAACGCAGAATTGGAGGAGATTTCTCCTTATGATAGTCAAATATGCTTGATATGTGAAAACCATTTTGATATTATTATTAGTGCATAGTGCAGAAATAATTTCGAAAGTACAATATTAATCTTAGCCAGCATACAACCATTATTGTACGCCAACTATAGCTACCATCTAAATAGTGGGGTGCCACCATAAGTAAATGGCAGGTTATACAACTAAAACCGCACAAGGCGCGTATTGGAAATTGGATTTTCCAATAAATAGTCAGGCTAAGGAACTTCCTACTGCCACATGGGTACGCCTCTGGAGAGACGTTCCAAGAACTTAACCAGCTCTCTGCCAACACTAGGTCGGGTTACCTTTGTAACTAGGTAACTACTACACGAGCATGCCATCCCCCGGTCGTTTGCGACCTTTGTCCAAGGCGCCTCTCAACCACAAAGCAATCACAAAGTAATAGATTTGCAGTGACCACATGAGTTAAGTATCTGGGCTCCATACCATGACACCACCCTTTTTCAAAAGGGAATGACACACCCTAAAGGGCGCGACCCTCATAACCTTGCCGCATCTTTCCTGTTTCGACCATTTCCGGGGTGTGAGGTCCTGATGCAGTCTCATCCACAAAGCTACACTTTTTCACAAATTCATGCTTTGATCAACAAATGATAAACAACACACGACAGCACTTAGCATACCACACTACCAAATTGGGAGTATATCACTGATAACCTTCAACTACATAACCTCTGAGCTCGTACGTCTCAAAGAAGGGTGTTAAGCCAAGAGAATAAATTCTCTACCTCCAAACCGAAATGTATTTAAAAGAAATCTGCTTTATATCTCAAAGTGTAATGTCAGACATACAACCATACAAGTCTGTTACGGGTTCGAACAGAACCGAAGGCACTTCGTCCAATAAAGGAAGAAGCCCTTGCAATCCGGGTATCCACAACCCCGATCGGACTCCCCATCACATATGAAGAACTCTATACTGGATCAACTCAGTGCAGAGTCATTTGACAGGTTATCCAATCGTTCTCGAAGACACCCGGTCTTCACCAAAGGTCTTCAATTGCAATTCATAACGTCGTATCACTATTCGGAATGGGTCATATGACACAAGGTCCTCTCCCGGCTAAACCAGATAGTGAGCGCAATATTTAAAAAAAATATGTATATGGGATTTTAGTTAAGTCACAACTTTTTCAAAAAACCAAAACCTTTCTTCAAATGGTTTAAACAAATTACCATTTCAAATCTTTAAACAAAAAGATTCATTTCACAAAGTTCCCTCAGTTTTACAAAGATCCATTCACATATTTCAAAACAATTCCCATTTCAATTAGGATTAACTCATCCAATCTTTAAATCAAAGATTTAACTTGTAGCTTTCAAACCCGTTTCCAACGGTTTATTCATAACTTGGAAAACCATTTTCATTTCAAACTTGAAATCCTTTTAACACAAATTAGAAATTCATTTCTTATATGAAAGCTTTTATTATTTGAAAACAAATAGTTTTCATTTCGGAAAAATCCGATCCCATTTGCATAAGTAAAAGCCTTTTAAGTATAAACTTGGGTTGAATTTAAATTCCCAAAACAATACTTTTTAAAATGGTTTAAAACCCATATAAACACTTTTATAACTCGTATATCCTTTTTAAACAATAATTTCCAAACAAAGAATTCAATTTGAAATTTTGAATTCAAATTCAAATAAAAATATTTAAATTTCAAAACTTAATCAAGTTATTCAAATAACTTTTATCTTTGAAATTCCTTTTCAAAAGGTTTTCACTTTAAACCCAATCCATTTCCAAAACCATTTGGATTCAAAATTCAATTTTAAAACCGTTTCAAAAATATGTGACTTAACCAATTTCCTCGTGCAAACCATATTTGTGTGTGTATAGTGTGGTCCAGGGTTTTACACAATAAAAGTGCAACATCATCAATTAGCACAGATTCAAATACATCAATATATTTGATAAGCGGTATAACTATAACACTTATCTTTCTTCACAGATCGTAGATAAATAACATAGGTACATCACAGATAAATAAATTACAATCATCATAAATAATAAATTACATTTCACAGCTTAATCATATCACAGAACATCATATATCAGGGATATCACACAATTCAAAGCATCCAATTCAATCCAAACATTCATAAGTAAGACCAGTTAATTGTCTGATTAATTTAAATCAGATTAATTACTTATGAATTACTAAACCTGGTTAATTAACATTAATAAATTACAAATCATTTTGATTTATTTTTCTTTAATCATTTATTAATTAACCATTAATAATAAATTAATTAACCTTTAAATATAATTCATCAACCTTTAATTATTAAATAATTAACCTCTAATTATTTAATTCATCATTTAATTAACCATCTTTAATTAATTAACCCTTAATTAATTAACTACCATTAAATTAATTAGCCTTAATTAGGTACGATAAGTGACTATTTCTAATCTTAAATCAATGTTAATCACTTGATTAATCCATCTTTAATCATTAATTAATTACTTGTAATTAAGTAATTATCCTTAAGCAATTAATTACCTTTAATTGCTTTCGTTAATTAATTTTCTTTAAGTAATTACAATAATTAATTAATCCTTAATTATAAATTAATTAACCTTGTACTAATAATTAATTATCTTTAATTAATTACAATAATTAATTAATTAATCCTTATTTAATAATCATCCCATAATCACTTTCATAAATAAATTAACTATTTATTAATTACCATTTAATTAATTATTATTAATTAACCACAATAAGTGATTATCCTTAATTTATTAACTTTAAATTAATAACCAATTAATTAATTATAAAACAAATCATCCTCTAATTATTAATCATCAAGAAATCAATCCTTAATCATACTTAATTATTCTTTGATTACTTGTCAAATCAAACTTAAATTATTAACAAATTTACCTTAATAACTTTTATTAAGTAATTAACTTCAAGTGATTAATTTCCTTTAACAAATAATTTAACTTAAACTTTAAAAAGTTAATTAACCATTATAACATTCTTTATATTAATTAACTAACCTTTAATATTATTAAGTTTATTTAAAATGAACTTTTAATTTTAAACAATTTTATTTAAGAAACCTTTTTACACAATTTAAAACTGGGATGGCATCAAATATTTAAAGAAAAATAGTATTAACAAAAATTTGTTTATAATAACTTGATTTTTTTTAGAATCTGAAAACTGTTTTGGTTATTACATCAGAAAACCCGAGCCAACTCACGTTTTACCCAAGCCTATTGCCTATTTACTTCGAGTTTCTTCTCAATCCAACCGGAGAACTTGCAAACGTATAAACTTTACTCAAGTGTTAGAAATAACCCGGTACATACATGAAAATGCACGAACTCGAACTCGAGTCCTCACGCTAATCACCTGAGGTTGTCTTCGAGTGAAAAGCTCCTCATCCCAGAATTAACCACTGACACATACCAGAGGTATTTGCATGTGCACCGAAGCTCTGAAGAACTCCGCTCGACTTCGCCGTCCTCCACAAGTCCATGACCATGTGCCCAAGCCTCCAGTACAACCTGATCGTCGAGCTCATGAGCCAAACACAATTGAGCATTCTGACCTAAACTAATACAAACCGCGATTACGAGAAATCGCCTCTTAACCCCAATCTCTGACCACTGGAGGTCATGAACTCTCGCCCGAACCCTCGCTTGAGTTCCACGCTCCCATTCCCCTAGCAGCGATCGCTTCCAGTTCGCTTACGGTCGAGCAAGTGCCTAGGTTTCACGTCGATCAAAAACAAGCAATCAAACCCTATATTGACCTCGAATGTCCACCACAGTAATTTAAAATTCTTTCGATTATTTTTCTAGTGATCATTGATGATCGAACCTCCCTCTGACCAAAGCATTATGAACACAATTTTGCCGATCGACGGAATTTAACAAAAATCCCATTTCTGTTCATCTCAATAGTTCTCTTTGAATACATGATTAAAAATCATGATTCCACCTTTAAAATTCATCATTTTCAAAATTGTTTTACGTGATATAATTGAAATAATAAAACATGATTTGTGAATTTCAACACATTTTTCAAACTTTCTCTGTTTATTAAAATTTTCAGATAAAATTAAATTCATTCTTCTTAACTGTACTTTTAAGACCTAAATCATGATCGTATAAACAAGTTTTGTTTAGGTTTCAAAGCTTAATATAGATTGGAGATGAAGATTTTTGATTTCTTTCAAATTGGAGATGACGTTTTGAAACCTGTGTCCAAAGCAGAAGTAAAGATCCCTGTTTCTAGACATGCACACATTGATTCACCCATGTAAATACATATACACCTGCTAATATATACACATTCATACCATATTTTCAATCATCACCATCACAGACACAAAAGATCAAAAGAAGTTGGTTTAAAAATTAAAGTTTGCTCACCTGTAGTTTCTGGAAGCAGAGAACAGGACTTTTACTTTTGAATTTGAAAATTGGAAAGAGTTTAATCTCTGGTCTTGAACTTACGTGCTTCCGATTTTGTTTCCACGTACTAACTTGCTTGATTTACTGAGTTGCTTCTTGGTTTTGAATTTAAACTTGCTTTTGATTATCATTTCCTCGGGTTAAAAATAGTGAAGTTAGTTATGGTTTTAATTGCTTAAGATTTTAAATTTTAATTATGGTTTTGTTTAAATTACCTGAGTTTATCATTCCAGGTTTTAAGATTTGGAGATTATCTTTGTTTCAGTTGTTTGATTTTCCAGTTGAAGCTAAAACTTGATCTTGCATTTGTTTGCTTTGATCTATTCCCTTTTGATCTGTAGGTTTGCTTTTTCTCTAATTTCTCTGGTTCAAGGTCTGAGAACTGGAACTGAAGGTTATCTGATTTTCTTTGAGTTATGAACTTGTATTTGCTTTGATGCCTGATTTTAAATTTACCCGGTCTTCTTTTATTATTTCTTCAGATTTGAAACAGGAAGTATTTGATTTTCAGGCTTTAGACTTTGAACTACTGTTTTGATTTGCTCTTCCAAAGATTGAAGATTGTTTCATATTTTTCCTTGATGTTGATTTAATTTTCTTTGGTTTGAGTTTCATTCAAGCCTGGCTTTGGATTTTTGGGCTTGAGGGATTTACTTTTGAAAACAGCCTGGATTTGCTTTTCTTTCTTATATTCATAAAAATTAAATTTAAAGAAAAAAATGTGCCACTTGTTTAATTTAGTTTAACACTTGTTAATTTACTTACGTCCATGGCTTACAAATGTTTAGATACAACCAAATTATTTTTTAAACCCTATGTTTAGTTTTATTAAAAAATTATGTTTCAAACCTTTCTTCATTTTTATATTTTAAACCCCTTCTTTTATAAATTACTTAATCCTTATATCTACATAAGTTTATGTGATATATTTCCTATTTAGTTTAAATATGTACAAAACTAATTTATTTCAAGTATAAAAGAAAAGTATTCTAAACTTTTTACTAAACCTTGTTTTAATATCGTATTATTTTTACAATTCTAGTCATATACATATATGTATCTTTTCAAAATATAACTTTTAAATCTAACTAATTTTTATAATATATTATATTCTCAAATTCCAAGTTAGTTCCCAATTAATTCCTAAATTAAATCCAAAATTCTATATCAATTTCCAATTTATTTCAAAATTTAATCCCAAAAATTAGATTAATTATCAAATTACTTTTTGCTAAAATCCCGGAATGTTACCGATTCCCACCTTAAGAAAATTTCCTCCTCTAAATTTTCTAGGGAGACAACAAAGAATAGATGGAAACACAAAGATAGAGAAACAATTTTCCAGATAAAACCGAAAATCTATTCTGCATTTGGCTTACCAAATCAGAATATTAAAAATATGAGAACAAACTCATTTTTTATTTCACAAGTCACTCGGGTCACCTGATATACGAATATGCAGTGGCACTGGTTAGTTCGAAGGGCAACCAACCATTCGTAGAATATATCGGACCCCAAAGAATAGATAGATAGATTCGATCTTCTACAATTTCTCAAACACTAGGTATGGATCCCAAACTCAAGTCGGAATACTCCAAACACATATAACTTGTGCTTGTTCGGACCTTGACACTCATGAGAAATTACAATAGAATTTCGAAATTGGTTTTAACCGATATCGTTTTATTGATACCATTCAAATTTAGCCTTAAATTTGTTAACCAATTTATTCCAAATAAATTTTCAAATTCATTAGAGTTTAAAACAAAAAGCTGATAACGAAAATACGAGATAGGAGCTTATTTATACGATTCGCGGTGCCACCATCACACCGAAGCTTCTCCCTCGAGCTACCATGAAGCCATCAAAAGAATTTGAAACTGGATCAAAGGAGATTGAGGAGAAAAGTTGTTTCCGCTATTGCAGGGTATTGACCAATTGTAGTGGTACTCCACTGTCCCCTATCTCGTCCTCTTCTTGCACTCATACTTACTATTAGTGGATAGTAAGAGAATTTACAGAGGCATTCGAACGAATATCTTAGGGATACTCATTCTAGGTTATACTTCACCCTATCTCTAATGACCTTCGAAAATCGGCACCGAATATATCACCTATATTCAAATGCCGCAGATTCAAATGTCGAATCTGGTTCGCCGGAGCTTATAACACATTAAGTATAACAATGACTGGTAGGTTTTTCAACCATCCTCGCCCCGCCGTGGCTTACAATGGTACCCTGCCTTGCTTTTATGGCCAGCCTTTCGACTGTCATGCCTTACGGCTAACCGACCCCTCACATAGGACGTGTTGGTGTAAGAATCTCCCGTTCGCCACCAAAAGAGAAGCGAGAACCCCCAATATGTTGAATTAAGCTAAGCAAGGTCAGTCGTGCAAAATTGAAGAAGATTCCCAAAGATTGAAAGCTACCAAACCAAAGACTTCGAAGGCTATCGAATCTACACCTATTACTTGATTATCTGAAAATCCAACTCTAGACTGCCCGTGTGGAAAATTGTAGGCACCCAGAGTTTAGGAAGGGAACGATGAACTCCAGGTCAGTCGTGGGACTGGTATGAGCAAAAAAAAACAGTTTATTATCTTTAAAACAAACAACAAGAGAATTAAAAATTGAAATCCGCAATGAATTTTGGAAAATGAAACTAGCATAAGGCCTCCCACCGCACACACAATGCAAACGCAGAATTGGAGGAGATTTTTCCTTAGGATAATCAAATATGCTTGATACGCGAAAACCATTTTGATATTATTATTAGTGCTTAGTGCAGAAATAATTTCGAAATTACAATATTAATCTTAGCCAGCATACAACCATTATTGTATGCCTACTGTAGCTACCATCTAAACAGTGGGGCACCACCATAAGTAAATGGAAGGTCATACAACTAAAACTGTACAAGGCGCATATTGGAGATTGGATTTTCCAACAAATGGTCAAGCTAAGAAATTTCCTACTGCCACATGGGTACGCCTCTGGAGGGACGTGTAACGACCCAGAATTTTGAATAATTTAATTTGAAAATATTTAATTAATTTTAAATATTTGAATGATGGTTTGGATTGAATTTTCAATATAACTTTGAAATAGGCGATTAAATTATAGAGTTTAATCTATTGGAAGTTGAATAAAAATTTGAATCTTCAATTTTAAGCTGATTAAAAATATTTCAAAGGCTTGTAAAATTCATATTGATAATACTGAAAATAATAGAAGCTTCAGAATTGAAATTAAAAGTGATTTGATCAGTTTTAAAAATATATCGTTTGAATCGATAGTTAAAAATAGCCGTCCGAGGCACAGTCTCGGAATTCGACGAAACCAGTTCCATTGAGTCCGTAATATTGAATTATTCTCGGATTTCAAATTTCGTATTTTTCTGAGTTGTTATGCGAGCACACGACGAATGAACGCGTTGAAAATTGTATTGAAACAAATTTAATTTAAATTTAAATTTAAAATTTTATTACAGACAACATCCCTAGATTCTTGCCTAAAATCACGTTATCTCCTAGTATCGCGCCTAAGATCACGAACAAGATCGTGCAAGCATGCCTCGTCTATTTTTAAATAACCCCGTCCTCTCCTTCTTCAGTTCCAAATCAAACGAAGAAAAAAAAATGGCGAACGAAATGTAAACTAAGGAAAAATGGTGCCGAGCCTTATTCTTTTCGATTCCTCTTTTCAAAACCTAAAAAAACAAACATTGTTCTTCCTCAAAATCAAAAACCATACTCGTTCGAAAATTTAAATGGCCGCAGCCTTGGGAGAAAAAAAAAGGGGGAGTTCGAAATCAAGCCGGTGGCCGCGACGCGAAGGAGGATGGGTCGAGCAGTGGGGGATAGGGGCGGCGTGCGCTCGCGCGAGGCGAATCGCGATGGAGGAGCTCGCGATGATTGGTGGCGGCTTCAAGGAAGATTTTGGATTGGGTATTGATTTCACAGTGAGGTAATGTTTATAGCTTATTTAAATTTAGATGTTAGATAGAATTTTAAAATTCGGAAGTTTGTGAAAATAAAATATGCAGATATGTTCAGAAACAAGTAAATATTGATTTAAATTTAATACTGCAGATTTTTATAAATTTACAGAAGAAAAAAATTTATTATTACAGATAATGAAATAAAAAAATTATTTAAAGAGAATTTAGTTTAAAATTTAAATTTTTAGTTAAACAAATTTATTAAAAGAAATTGATATGTGGATATAAATTTAAAGTAAAGTGATTAGTTAAGTTGTTATAAAATAAATAGTTTACGATAATAAATTTGTTTTATCTATTATAGTTACTAAAAAGAAAATTTTTAGTTAAAATTGAATTTATAATTGATTAAGTTATTAAAAGAGAGTTTGGTTAATTAAATTAAATTTTTAGTTAAAATAAATTTATTAAAGGAGATAAATTGGTTTAAATAAAACTATCAGTTAATTTAACTATTAAAATGAAATCGCCGATGAATCGAAATTATCTAATGAAAATTTATTATTCGATTTGTTCGAATATTAATAAATTGTGTAAATATTTATACAAGGTATAAATCAAGAGAAAATCGAGTCAAGATGGGAAATGGATTGCAAAATAAAAGCAAAGGTGAGAACTTCTCACTCAAAATTTTAAAGTTGGATTTGCAGTTATTTATTGATTGCTATTTGGTTGTGATATTAGATATAGTAGGATATATCTATATATATAGCAATATATATATATATTGGCATATGTATATATTGCAGTTGATTGATTTCCCGCATTATATAGCGGATGAGACCCTATTGCTCCGTTAGTAAGCGGATAATATTTTTATAAAATCCCATATACCGCGATATTCCACCTCGAAGTGGAATGGGTATTGTGCTAATGTCTGTGGATGCAGGGAAACAGGTTGGAGGGACCCAACTGGATTCCTCACAAATATTTATTGATTTTAGATATTGTGATATTTGATTGTTTATCATATCGATATATGATGTTTGAAAGTCGTGATTGACTACTTGATGTGTTGCATCATCGAATCCAATTTTGAAGTTTAAAAATAACGATTTTGATTTTTATGGGATTTCTAAAGTGATTTTTGAAAGTATACGTTATTAAATATTTTTGGAATTGATCCATCTTAAAATAAATAAACATTATAATTTTAATATTATAAAAATTATGATTTTTGAGAAATACAGTTAAAATTTGATTTTTGAAATATGGAAATAATAATTTTATAAAATAGTTTAAACTGGGATTTCTGAATTTATTATAAAAAGTTTAAAAATAGGATTTATGAAATTTGATTATTTTACAAATCAAAATGATGAAATTATAAAGGAGTTTAAAGACGTTTTAAAAGAATAATATAAATTGATCCATATAAAAGATTTATAAATTGATATTTATAAATTTAGAATATCTTGAATTATAAAACGAGCTTTTATAAGTGTTAGAATGAATTGTGAATGAATTTCATAAATGAATGAAATTTATAGAATTATAACGGTGAAGTTATAAATGGAATTTTATAAACAGTAGGTTTATAAAATTTGTAAAGTTAATAAAAGAATAAATTTTGGATAAATAAATGAATCTTATAAGTTATAAGATTTATAAATTTGGTAAGTCTAAAAGAACGTTTTTGTAAACGAATAAATTATAAGTATTTAACTTATAATATGGACTTTCGGTATATGATTGAGTTATAAATCGAATAGATTAATAAAGGAAATTTATAGGAGGAAGTGTTGTAAAATAAATAGAAATGGAATTTATAAACATTATTTTAAAAATCCGCAAACTACTTATTTTGATAAGTAAATTTTTGTAACTTGTTAATGGAGTTATATTCATGTTTTAGACAGTGAATAATCCTGTAAAATAAAAGGAATAGAAATGATGAAATTTGTTAACAAGTATATTCAAGTTTTTGAATAGTGAATAATATGTTAAAGAAATGTTTTGGATGTGATGTTTAAATAGAATTAAAACGATCTAACGTTGTTTTAAAAGGTGTTGAGATTCGAAACCATAGATTTCAACATTCATTGTTGAAATAGATGTTTTCGAGAAATAAAAGGAAATGGTGGACTATAACGCTGTTGTTATAGTAAATGATTTCCGAAAGGAAATGTTTTGTATAGTACTGGGATTTATATATCTATTTTAATTTCGAATCCCTATACTAGTGATTTTGGGTTGTCGTAACGATGTTTTACGCAACATTCGTTTTGGCCCAAATAAATATGGTTAAGTGAATGATTTCCTTAAAGAATGAAATATATACTTAATTTCGATTTGAGCATATTAAATATTTTCTAAGTGTAGAAAATAAAAAGGCTTGTGAATTACTTATAAATAAATAAGTATGGAAATGCTTTTCCAATATTAAGTGAATATTTTGAATTTATCTTTTTGAAGATAAATTAAAAATGAATATTTGAAAACGAATGGAAATCCTATATTCATAAATATTTTGGAATGTAAATTCAATATGGAATTTATAAATGGAATTTGGAAAATGAGTTTAAAAATAAATATTGATTTATTTTTAAAGAATGGAAAATATATATCTTATAAGGATATTTTTGGAAAATAAATAATTTGGAAAATTATTTGGAATCTGGTGATGTTGTACATATCTATTGATAGTTCAATAACCGACTATCAATATTTACCTTTAAATAGGTATTTGTTGTGATTTGCTTGAAATTGAATGCCACACTTATTTTTTTTAAATAAGCGCTCACTATTCGGGTTAACCGGGAAAGGACCTTGGGGTCGTATAACCCATTCTGAATATGTGATACGTCGTTATGAATTGCATTTGAAGATCGGTGTTGAAGACCGGATATTTTCAAAAACGAAAGGGTTTCTTGTTGATTGTCTCTGCACTGGCTGATCCCCGGTATAGAGATCTCCATATGTGATGGGAAATTCGGACGTGATTAGGGATTATCCGGATTGCAAGGACTTCTTTGTAAGTGCCTTCGGTTCTGTTCGATCCCGGAACAGACTTGTATGATAGTACGTCTGACATTACAAATTGAGATATAAAGCCGATTTCTTTCAAATATATTTCTGTTGGTGGCGGAGAATTTATTCTCTTAGCTTAACACCCTTCTCTGAGGCGTACGAGCTCAGAGGTTATATAGTTGAAGGTTATTAGCAATATACTCCCAATTTGGTAATGTGACATACTGAGTGTTGCTGTGAAATGATCATTGTGTTGATTATTTGTGATAGGATCATTTGTTTGATCGTCTATCTTGGTGATCATTTCTATGATCATTTGTTGACCCAAAGCATGACTTTGTATAAAGCGTGTTTTTGTGGACGAGACTTCGTCGAGCCTCACACCCCGGAAATGGTCAAAACAGGAAAGATGTGGCAAGGTTATGAGGGGTAGCACCCTTTAGGGTATGTGCATTTCCTTCTGGAAAAGGGTGGTATCATGGTATGGGGCCCAGATATTTACCCATGTTGAAAACACTTTATGATTGTGTGAATTGATTACGAGCGCTCGATGAAAGGTCCCAAAGGACCGGGGGATGGCATATTCGGTCAGTTGTTACTCAGTTAGGGGTAACCCGGCCTTGTGTTGGCAGAGATCCGGTTTGGTTCTCGGGGATGTCCTTCCAGAGGCATTCTCATGTGGCAATGGGAAGTTCCTTGGCCTGACCATTTGTTGGAAATCCAATTCCCAATACGAAACCCTATACGGTTTTAGTTGTAGAACCTGCCATTCACTTATGGTGGTCACCACTGTTTGGATGGTAGCTATAGTAGGCATAGTTCGAAATGTCTATGCTGGCTAAGATTTATATCTTTACTTTTGAAATATTTTTCTACACTATGCACTAGTAATAATATCAAATGTTTCTTTTTAATACGTATCAATCAAGCATCTTTGACTAACATAAGAAGAAATCTCCTCCAAGTCTGCGTTTGCATTGTGTGTGTGGCGGGAGGTCTTATGGTAGTCTCATTTTTAAAAGCATTGCGAATTGATTTTTAAAAATATTCCTCTATTTTGATTTTAAAGAAAAATAAACTGTTTTTGAGTTCCCACACCAGTCACATGACTGACTCGGAGTTTATTGTTTTCCTTCCTAAACTCTGGGTGCCCACCAATTTCCACATGGGCAGTCAAGAGTTAAGGTTTATCAGGATATTCTGGAATTCCGAAATTGCTGGAGGCAAGCTGGATGGCATGGCGTATTTACTAGTATATAGTATTTCTTTTTCCGCTGTTTGTTGTTGTACACTCTGATAATGAAATGAATGTAATGTGATGTAATGTAATAACTGATATAGTCCTTTGTTTAAAGATTATTCATTTATCTATTATATGTTGTTCCGCTGCGAATTGTGAGATTCTGATGTTGTTCTGTTGTTTTCTTTCAATTTTCTATTTTCTTTTCTCTCGATTTTCTATCTCTTCTCTCTTCTTCTTCTTTTCTTTTCCTTAAAACCCCTCAGTGTTCGGTTTTCCGGCATCCGACTGATTCGACATTCGATACAGTGGACGTATTGATGTCGAATTTCGGGAGTCGAAGAATCGGGTCCTGACAATGTGGTATCGGAGCATATGGTTAAGAGACAACCATGGTTCTGTTGGGTGTTACTCATTAGAGATAGAGTCAGCAGTACTCTTGAATGAGTTTGAGTGTAATAATAGATATGAGCGCGTATTTGTTAGTGAATATTAAATTGTTTTTGAATCGGGTAAATAAGATAATTTTGCCCAAAACTATTTTTGTATAGAAAAGAAATGATTTTCTATGAATTATTATAGTATATGGTTGCATGATTGTTAGGAAGTAATATTATTAAATTATTATCATTATTATATGAAATTTAATAAGAAATAAAATGGATTGAATTCAAGTAAACTAACTTGATAAATTATTAATTCTTGGACTAATGAATTGGAATTTGAATTGGTTAAATTAAAGTTTAGTCGTGAGCTAAATTTGAAGATAAATTTGAATTTGTATATAAATTCAAGTAAGTAAAAGAAATAAATTGAAATTCCCTTTGTTAGTAATTTAGTAAATTCGAGATGAATTGAATATGGAATTTGCAAATTAAAATGAATTAGTGAATGAAACTAATTTAAAGTAGTAATGTGAACTAGCAAATGAAAGTTAATCGTTGGAATTCAATGTTTGGAATTGAAAATTGAATTCGAATGAAATTTAAATTGTGAATTGAATTCAAATGTAAAATTGAATAAAAATAAATGTGTAACTTCAATAGTGAAGTAAAAATGTATAAGAAGCATATGTTGAAAATTTTGTAATAGAATTGGCAAAATGGTTTGTATGTTGGAATTGGATATTATGGATAACAGGATATACAGGTGTATAAAGGAATTGGGATTTTGATTTCAATGATAAAATTTAATTGCTCGACAAAAAGGTACGTATTTCAATTTCAGTATGAGATTTGATGATTTTCTTCTCCAGCCACTTGGCTTTCTCTTTTCTTTTTGATTCTGAGGGGCCGTGGTGCCATTTTGTAGTCGTACCGAGCTAGCCGCGCAAAGGAGACGCTGACGAAATTTTTCGAAAATTTAGGGTGTTAGAAAAATTTTGAGAAATTTTAAAAGTTTTAAATTTGAATTTGAATTTAAATTTGAATTGTTAGGAAAACAATGTTGGTTGAAACTTATAAGTGAAGTTGGAAAGCTAGTTGAAATGATAGTGAATCTCTAGTAAAAAGATTTTGGTTAGTAAGTTGATAAAACTATTTGGATTGTGAAAAATGATAGACGGGACAAGGGCATTCTTCTTAACTTGTAATTTCGGGACGAAATTCTTTTAAGGGGGAAGATTGTAACGACCCAGAATTTTGAATAATTTAATTTGAAAATATTTAATTAATTTTAAATATTTGAATGATGGTTTGGATTGAATTTTCAATATAACTTTGAAATAGGCGATTAAATTATAGAGTTTAATCTATTGGAAGTTGAATAAAAATTTGAATCTTCAATTTTAAGCTGATTAAAAATATTTCAAAGGCTTGTAAAATTCATATTGATAATACTGAAAATAATAGAAGCTTCAGAATTGAAATTAAAAGTGATTTGATCAGTTTTAAAAATATATCGTTTGAATCGATATTTAAAAATAGCCGTCCGAGGCACAGTCTCGGAATTCGACGAAACCAGTTCCATTGAGTCCGTAATATTGAATTATTCTCTGATTTCAAATTTCGTATTTTTCCGAGTTGTTATGCGAGCACACGACGAATGAACGCGTTGAAAATTGTATTGAAACAAATTTAATTTAAATTTAAATTTAAAATTTTATTACAGACAACATCCCTAGATTCTTGCCTAAAATCACGTTATCTCCTAGTATCGCGCCTAAGATCACGAACAAGATCGTGCAAGCATGCCTCGTCTATTTTTAAATAACCCCGTCCTCTCCTTCTTCAGTTCCAAATCAAACGAAGAAGAAAAAAATGGCGAACGAAATCTAAACTAAGGAAAAATGGTGCCGAGCCTTATTCTTTTCGATTCCTCTTTTCAAAACCTAAAAAAACAAACATTGTTCTTCCTCCCCAGTTTTAAAAAAAAAAATCAAAAACCATACTCGTTCGAAAATTTAAATGGCCGCAGCCTTGGGAGAAAAAAAAAAGGGGAGTTCGAAATCAAGCCGGTGGTCGCGACGCGAAGGAGGATGGGTCGAGCAATGGGGGATAGGGGCGGCGAGCGCTCGCGCGAGGCGAATCGCGATGGAGGAGCTCGCGATGATTGGTGGCGGCGATTCGCTGACGCGAGGGGCACTCGCGTGTGCACAGAAGCAAGGAAGTGGGGCATCACGATCTCATCTGCACGATTTCTGGGGGGCGCGAGTAGGTAAGGCTTCGATCAAGCTCGAGCACGAGCGACAGTTGTAGAGGCTCTCGATCAAACGAGGAAGGAGTTCGACGTCGCGGCTTCAAGGAAGATTTTGGATTGGGTATTGATTTCAGAGTGAGGTAATGTTTATAGCTTATTTAAATTTAGATGTTAGATAGAATTTTAAAATTCGGAAGTTTGTGAAAATAAAATATGCAGATATGTTCAGAAACAAGTAAATATTGATTTAAATTTAATACTGCAGATTTTTATAAATTTACAGAAGAAAAAAATTTATTATTACAGATAATGAAATAAAAAAAATTATTTAAAGAGAATTTAGTTTAAAATTTAAATTTTTAGTTAAACAAATTTATTAAAAGAAATTGATATGAGGATATTAATTTAAAGTAAAGTGATTAGTTAAGTTGTTATAAAATAAATAGTTTACGATAATAAATTTGTTTTATCTATTATAGTTACTAAAAAGAAAATTTTTAGTTAAAATTGAATTTATAATTGATTAAGTTATTAAAAGAGAGTTTGGTTAATTAAATTAAATTTTTAGTTAAAATAAATTTATTAAAGGAGATAAATTGGTTTAAATAAAACTATCAGTTAATTTAACTATTAAAATGAAATCGCCGATGAATCGAAATTATCTAATGAAAATTTATTATTCGATTTGTTCGAATATTAATAAATTGTGTAAATATTTATACAAGGTATAAATCAAGAGAAAATCGAGTCAAGATGGGAAATGGATTGCAAAATAAAAGCAAAGGTGAGAACTTCTCACTCAAAATTTTAAAGTTGGATTTGCAGTTATTTATTGATTGCTATTTGGTTGTGATATTAGATATAGTAGGATATATCTATATATATAGCAATATATATATATATTGGCATATGTATATATTGCAGTTGATTGATTTCCCGCATTGTATAGCGGATGAGACCCTATTGCGCCGTTAGTAAGCGGATAATATTTTTATAAAATCCCATATACCGCGATATTCCACCTCGAAGTGGAATGGGTATTGTGCTAATGTCTGTGGATGCAGGGAAACAGGTTGGAGGGACCCAACTGGATTCCTCACAAATATTTATTGATTTTAGATATTGTGATATTTGATTGTTTATCATATCGATATATGATGTTTGAAAGTCGTGATTGACTACTTGATGTGTTGCATCATCGAATCCAATTTTGAAGTTTAAAAATAACGATTTTGATTTTTATGGGATTTCTAAAGTGATTTTTGAAAGTATACGTTATTAAATATTTTTGGAATTGATCCATCTTAAAATAAATAAACGTTATAATTTTAATATTATAAAAATTATGATTTTTGAGAAATACAGTTAAAATTTGATTTTTGAAATATGGAAATAATAATTTTATAAAATAGTTTAAACTGGGATTTCTGAATTTATTATAAAAAGTTTAAAAATAGGATTTATGAAATTTGATTATTTTACAAATCAAAATGATGAAATTATAAAGGTGTTTAAAGACGTTTTAAAAGAATAATATAAATTGATCCATATAAAAGATTTATAAATTGATATTTATAAATTTAGAATATCTTGAATTATAAAACGAGCTTTTATAAGTGTTAGAATGAATTGTGAATGAATTTCATAAATGAATGAAATTTATAGAATTATAACGGTGAAGTTATAAATGGAATTTTATAAACAGTAGGTTTATAAAATTTGTAAAGTTACTAAAAGAATAAATTTTGGATAAATAAATGAATCTTATAAGTTATAAGATTTATAAATTTGGTAAGTGTAAAAGAACGTTTTTGTAAACGAATAAATTATAAGTATTTAACTTACAATATGGACTTTCGGTATATGATTGAGTTATAAATCGAATAGATTAATAAAGGAAATTTATAGGAGAAAGTGTTGTAAAATAAATAGAAATGGAATTTATAAACATTATTTTAAAAATCCGCAAACTACTTATTTTGATAAGTAAATTTTTGTAACTTGTTAATGGAGTTATATTCATGTTTTAGACAGTGAATAATCCTGTAAAATAAAAGGAATAGAAATGATGAAATTTGTTAACAAGTATATTCAAGTTTTTGAATAGTGAATAATATGTTAAAGAAATGTTTTGGATGTGATGTTTAAATAGAATTAAAACGATCTAGCGGTGTTTTAAAAGGTGTTGAGATTCGAAACCATAGATTTCAACATTCATTGTTGAAATAGATGTTTTCGAGAAATAAAAGGGATTATCCGGATCGCAAGGACTTCTTTGTAAGTGCCTTCGGTTCTGTTCGATCCCGGAACAGACTTGTATGATAGTATGTCTGACATTACAAATTGAGATATAAAGCCGATTTCTTTCAAATATATTTCTGTTGGTGGCGGAGAATTTATTCTCTTAGCTTAACACCCTTCTCTGAGACGTACGAGCTCAGAGGTTATATAGTTGAAGGTTATTAGCAATATACTCCCAATTTGGTAATGTGACATACTGAGTGTTGCTGTGAAATGATCATTGTGTTGATTATTTGTGATAGGATCATTTGTTTGATCGTCTATCTTGGTGATCATTTCTATGATCATTTGTTGACCCAAAGCATGACTTTGTATAAAGCGTGTTTTTGTGGACGAGACTTCGTCGAGCCTCACACCCCGGAAATGGTTAAAACAGGAAAGATGCAGCAAGGTTATGAGGGGTAGCGCCCTTTAGGGTATGTGCATTTCCTTCTGGAAAAGGGTGGTATCATGGTATGGAGCCCAGATACTTACCCATGTTGAAAACACTTTATGATTGTGTGAATTGATTACGAGCGCTCGGTGAAAGGTCCCAAAGGACCGGGGGATGGCATATTCGGTCAGTTGTTACTCAGTTAGGGGTAACCCGGCCTTGTGTTGGCAGAGATCCGGTTTGGTTCTCGGGGATGTCCTTCCAGAGGCATTCTCATGTGGCAATGGGAAGTTCCTTGGCCTGACCATTTGTTGGAAATCCAATTCCCAATACGAAACCCTGTACGGTTTTAGTTGTAGAACCTTCCATTCACTTACGGTGGTCACCACTGTTTGGATGGTAGCTATAGTAGGCATAGTTCGAAATGTCTATGCTGGCTAAGATTTATATCTTTACTTTTGAAATATTTTTCTACACTATGCACTGGTAATAATATCAAATGTTTCTTTTTAATACGTATCAAGCATCTTTGACTAACATAAGAAGAAATCTCCTCCAAGTCTGCGTTTGCATTGTGTGTGTGGCGGGAGGTCTTATGGTAGTCTCATTTTTAAAAGCATTGCGAATTGATTTTTAAAAATATTCCTCTATTTTGATTTTAAAGAAAAATAAACTGTTTTTGAGTTCCCACACCAGTCACATGACTGACTCGGAGTTTATTGTTTTCCTTCCTAAACTCTGGGTGCCCACCAATTTCCACACGGGCAGTCAAGAGTTAAGGTTTATCAGGATATTCTGGAATTCCGAAATTGCTGGAGGCAAGCTGGATGGCATGGCGTATTTACTAGTATATAGTATTTCTTTTTCCGCTGTTTGTTGTTGTACACTCTGATAACGAAATGAATGTAATGTGATGTAATGTAATAACTGATATAGTCCTTTGTTTAAAGATTATTCATTTATCTATTATATGTTGTTCCGCTGCGAATTGTGAGATTCTGATGTTGTTCTGTTGTTTTCTTTCTATTTTCTATTTTCTTTTCTCCCTATTTTCTATCTCTTCTCTCTTCTTCTTCTTTTCTTTTCCTTAAAACCCTCAGTGTTCGGTTTTCCGGCATCCGACTGATTCGACATTCGATGCAATGGACGTATTGATGTCGAATTTCGGGAGTCGAAGAATCGGGTCCTGACAGGACGTCTCGAGAACTTAACCAGCTCTCTGCCAACACAAGGTCGGGTTGCCTTTGTATCTAGGTAACTACTACACGAGCATGCCATCCCTCGGTCGTTTGCGACCTTTATCTGAGGCGCCTCTCAACCACCAAGTAATCACAAAGTAATAGATTTGCAATAACCACATGAGTTAAGTATCTGGGCTCCATACCATAATACCACCCTTTTCCAGAAGGGAATGACACACCTTAAAGGGCGCGACCCTCATAACCTTGCCGCATCTTTCCTGTTTCGACCATCCGAGGTGTGAGGTCCTGATGCAGTCTCGTCCAAAAAGCTACACTTTTTCACAAATTCAAGCTTTGATAAACAAATGATCAACAACACACAGCGGCACTTATCATGTCACACTACCAAATTGGGAGTATATCACTGATAACGTTCAACTACATAACCTATGAGCTTGTACGTCTCAGAGAAGGGTGTTAAGCTAAGAGAATAAATTCTCGGCCACCAAACAGAAATGTATTTGAAAGAAATTTTGCTTTATATCTCAAAGTGTAATGTCAGCATACAACCATACAAGTCTGTTCCGGGTTCGAACAGAACCGAAGGCACTTCGTCCAATAAAGGAAGAAGCCCTTGCAATCCGGGTATCCACAATCCCCATCGGACTCCCCATCACATATGAAGAACTCTATACCGGAGCAACTCAGTGCATAGTCAGTTGACAGGTTATCCTATCGTTCTCGAAGACACCCGGTCTTCACCATCGGTCTTTAATTGCAATTCATAACGTCGTATCACTATTCGGAATGGGTTATATGACACAAGGTCCTCTCTCGGCAAAACTGGATAGTGAGCGCAATATTTAAAAACATATGGATATGGGATTTTAGTTAAGTCACAACTTTTTCAAAAACCCAAAACCTTTCTTCAAATGGTTTAAACAAATTACCATTTCAAATCTTTAAACAAAAAGATTCATTTCACAAAGTTCCCTCAGTTTACAAAGATCCATTCACATATTTGAAAACAATTCCCATTTCAATTAGGATTAACTCATCCAATGTTTAAATCAAAGATTTAACTTATGGCTTTCAAACCCGTTTCCAAAAATTTATTCATAACTTGGAAAACCATTTTCATTTCACACTTGAAATCCTTTTAACACAAATTGGAAATTCATTTCTTATATGAAAGCTTTTATTATTTGAAAACAAATAGTTTTCATTTGGAAAAATCTGATTCCATTTGCACGAGTTAAATCCTTTTAAGTATAAACTTGGGTTGAATTTAAATTCCTGAAACAATACTTTTTAAAATGGTTTAAAACCCATGTAACACTTTTATAACTCGTATATCCTTTTTAAACCATAATTTCCAAACAAAGAATTCAATTTCAAATTTTGAATTCAATTTCAAATTTTGAATTCAAATTCAAATAAAATTATTTAAATTTCAAAACTTAATCAAGTTATTCAAATAACTTTTATCTTTAAAATTCCTTTTCAAAAGGTTTTCACTTTAAACCCAATCCATTTCCAAAACCATTTGGATTCAAAATTCAATTTTAAAACCATTTCAAAAATCTGTGACTTAACCAATTTCCTCGTGCAATCCATATTTGTGTGTGTAAAGTGTGGTCCAGGGGTTTTACACAATAAAAGTGCAAAATCATCAATTAGCACAGATTCAAATACAGAAATATATTTAATAAGCGGTATAACTATAATGCTTATCTTTCTTCACAGATCACAGATAAATAACATAGGTACATCACAGATAAATAAGTTACATTCATCACAAATGATAAGTTACATTTCACAGCTTAATCATATCACAGAACATCATATATCAGGGATATCACACAATTCAAAGCATCCAATTCAATCCAAACATTCATAAGTAAGATCAGTTAATTGTCTGATTAATTTAAATCAGATTAATTACTTATGAATTACTAATCCTGGTTAATTAACATTAATAAATTACAAATCATTTTGATTAATTATTCTTTAATCATTTATTATTTAACCATTAATAATAAATTAATTAACCTTTAATTATAATTCATCAACCTTTAATTATTAAATAATTAACCTCTAATTATTTTATTCATCATTTAATTAACTATCTTTAATTAATTAACCCCTAATTAATAAACTACCATGAAATTAATTAGCCTTAATTAGTTACAATAAGTGACTATTCCTAATCTTAAATTAATGTTAATCACTTGATTAATCAACCTTTAATCATTAATCAATTACATATAATTAAGTAATTATCTTTAAGGAATTAATTACCTTTAATTGCTTTCATTAATTAATTTTCATTAATTAATTACATTAATTAATTAATCCTTAATTATAAATTAATTAACCTTATATTAATAATTAATTATCTTTAATTAATTACAATAATTAATTAATTAATCCTTATTTAATAATCATCCCTTAATCACTTTCATAAATAAATTAACTTTTAATTAATTGCCATTTAATTAATTATTATTTATTAATCACAATAAGTGATTATCCTTAATTTATTAACTTTAAATTAGTCTCCACTTAATTAATTATAAAACAAATCATCCTCTAATTATTAATCATCAAGTAATCAATCCTTAATGATACTTAATTATTCTTTGATTACTTAATAAATCAAACTTAAATTATTAACCAATTTACCTTAATAACTTTTATTAAGTAATTAACTTCAAGTGATTAATTTCCTTTAACAAATAATTTAAGTTAAACTTTAAAAAGTTAATTAACCATTATAACATTCTTTATATTAATTAACTAACCTTTACTATTATTTAGTTTATATAAAATAAACTTTTAAAATAAAAGTTTATGTATAATTTAAATCATTTTAAAACTTGGTTAATTTTAAACAATTTTATTTAAGAAACCTTTTTAAACAATTTAAAACTAGGATAGCATCAAATATTTAGAGAAAAATGGTATTAACAAAAATTTGTTTATAATAACTTGATTTTCTTTAAAATCTAAAAACTATTTTTGTTATTACATCAGATAACCCGAGCCAACTCATGTTTTACCCGATCTTATTGCCTGTTTACTTTGAGTTTCTTCTCAATCCAACTCGAGAACTTGCAAACGTATAAAATTTACTCAAGCGTTAGAAATAACCTGGTGCATAGATGAAAATGCACGAACTCGAACTCGAGTCCTCATGCAAATCACCCGAGGTTGTCTTCGAGTAAAAAGCTCCTCATTCCAGACTTAACCACTGACATATACCAGAGGTATGTGCATGTGAACCGAAGCTCTAATGAACTCTGGTCGACTTCTCCATCCTCCACAAGTCCATGACCATCTGCCCAAGCCTCCAGTACAACCAGATCGTCGAGGTCATGAGCCAAACACAATTGAGCATTCTGACCCAAACTTAAACAAACCGCGATTACCAGAAATCGCCTCGTACCCCCAATCTCTGACCACCGGAGGTCATGACCTCTCGCCTGAACCCTCGCTTGAGCTTCACGCTCCCATTCCCCTAGCAGCGATCGCTTCCAGTTCGTTTACGGTCAAGCAAGTGCCTAGGTTTCACGTTGATCAAAAATAAGCAATCAAACCCTATATCGACCACGAATGGCCACCACAATAATTTAAAATTCTTTCAATCATTTTTCTGGTGATCATTGACGATCGAACCTCCCTCTGACCAAAGCATTATGAACACAATTTTGCCTATCGACGGAATTTAACAAAAATCCCATTTCTGTTCATCTCAATAGTTCTCTTTGAATACATGATTAAAAATCATGATTCCACCGTTAAAATTCATCATTTTCGAAATTGTTTTACATGATGTAATTGAAATAATAAAACATGATTTTTGAATTTCAACACATTTTTCAAATTTTCTCTGTTTATTTAAATTTTCAAAGAAATTTAAATTAATTCTTTTTAACTGTATTTTTAAGACCTAAACCATGATCGTACAAACAAGTTTTGTTTAGATTTCAAAGCTTAATATAGATTGGATATGAAGATTTTTGATTTTGCTTAGATTGGAGATGAAGTTTTGAACACTGTGTCCAAAGCAGAAGTAAAGATCCTTGTTTCCAGACATGCACACATTGATTCACCTATATAAATACATATACACTTGCTAATATGTACACATTCATACCATATTTTCAATCATCACCATCACAGACATGAAAGATCAAAAGAAGTTGGTTTAAAAATTAAAGTTTGCTCACCTATAGTTTCTGGAAGCAAAGAACATGACTTTTGCTTTTGAATTTGAAAACTGGGAAGAGTTTAATTTCTGGTCTTGAACTTACATGCTTCAGATTTGTTTCCAAGTCCTAACTTGCTTGATTTACTGAGTTGCTTCTTAGTTTTGAATTTAAACTTTCTTTTGATTAGCACTTCCTCAGGTTGAAAATATTGAAGTTATTTATGGTTTTAATTGCTTCAGATTTTAAATTTTAATTATAGTTTGGCTTAAATTACCTAAGTTTATCATTCCAGGTTTTATGATTCGGAGATTATCTTTGTTTCAGTTGTTTGATTTTCCAATTGAAGCTTAAACTTGATCTTGCATTTGTTTGCTTTGACTAGTTTCCTTTTGATCTGCAGGCTTGCTTTTGCTCTAATTACTCAGGTTCGAGTTCTGAGAACTGGAATTGAAGATTATCTGATTTTCTTCGAGTTATGAATTTGTATTTGCTTTGATGCCTGATTTTAAATTTTCCTGATCTTCTTTTATTTTTTCTTCAGATTTGAAACTGGAAGTATTTGATTTCCAGGCTTTAAACTTTGAACTACTGTTTTGATTTGCTCTTCCAAAGCTTGAAGATTGTTTCAGATTTTTTCCTTGATGTTGATTAAATTTTCTTTGGTTTGAGTTTCATTCAACCCTGGCTTTGGATTTTTGGGCTTGAGAGATTTACTTTTGAAAACAGCCTAGATTTGCTTTTCTTTCATATATTTGTAAAAATTAAATTTAAAGAAAAAAATCTGCCACTTGTTTAATTTAGTTTAACACTTGTAAATTTACTTATGTGCATGGCTTACAAATGTTTAGATACAACCAATTTATGTTTTAAACCCTATGTTTAGTTTTATTAAAAAATTATGTTTCAAACCTTTCTTCATTTTTATATTTTAAACCCCTTCTTTTATAAATTACTTAATCCTCATATTTACATATGTTTATGGGATATATTTCCTATTTAGTTAAGTATGCACAAAACTAATTTATTTCAAGCATAAAAGAAAAGTATTCTAAACTTTTTATTAAACCTTGTTTAAATATCATATTACAATTCTAGTTATATACATATATGTATTTCTTTTTCAAAATATAATTTTAAATCTAACTAATTTTTATAATATATTATATTCTCAAATTCTAAATTAATTCCCAATTAATTCCTCGATTAAATCCCAAATTCTATATCAATTTTCAATTTATTTCAAAATTTAATCCCAAAAATTAGATTGATTATCAAATTACTTTTAGATAAAATCCTGAAATATTACACTTAATCTCCAACGGTACCAAGACCAAAACGCACTAGAGAATCAACCTCTAGACCATCCGAAGATCATATTCGATAATGGCTATGAAACGATGTTGCAGTTTCACGGTATAATTCTATGAAGAATTCCAACATCTTCGAAGGAGCCTTCACGAAATTCCCTGATTTTGCAGCCTACCGTATTAGAGAGTTGGTGGAGCAATTCCACTTTGATAGTCTAATTGGGTATGCTCCTAACAATGTCAAGATTAATCATCTTTTGATCGAACTTTTTCTTGCAAATTTAAGTTTAGATCATCATAATCCCCAAAATCGATAAGATTGTGTTTGGTCAATAGTTTGTGGCATAAAAATATTCTTGCCTTTACAAAGAATAGGTAATATTCTAAATTGTCCCTTTCAAGGAATTGATATTGATGATATTGAACTTGATATGAATCATCGAGATGAAGCTTCACATCGTCTCTTGTTCGATCAACTTACAAATTTGAGTAATTTAAAATCTATCTTCTTGAGGCCACAAGCTCGACTCATTCACCGTGCATTTATTCGTTCTTTACAACCAAGAATGGAGAGTTATGAAAAGGTTTATAAAGAAAATTTCCAAGTTCTTTATTCAATCTACTCCAACCAACAAGAGAATTGGGACAAAATTATTTTGGATGAGTTTCAAGACATAAGAATTCGAACAAAATATAAGACCATCCATTATGGTGCTTATATTATGCGCATCCTTCTCATTGTCGGCGTTCCAATGCCCGACTTCGATTTTTCAACTATTAGTGAGTTAGGCGCTAAACCTTTAGGATTGATGGGTCTTCCTCAATGGCCTCCTCAACAAAAAATCATCTCCTTTCAACAATGGTCTCAAAATGTACAACAAGGTACTTCCCAACCTCATGACATAGTTTTGCTTCCTCCTCTCATACTCAACATGGTGAAGAAGAGGACGATGATCCAATTCAAGAGATTGGCCCGGACACTTCCTCGAGACAAGCCAATATCACTCTCTCTAGGAATCAATTGAAAATTCATCGAGAAATTAAGTCCCTTGAAAAGAAAACAGAGAGAAAATTCAAATCTATCAGGGGCTTTCTAAATATAACATGGAATAGAATTTCTTGTTCCGGCTCTACATCTACCGAGGCTTACAATCCATCCTCATTTCAGTGGTCTACTTCTTCGAGTTCTGATAATGATGATCCCTCTTTGTCTAGCCAATTTTTATTATCTACGTTTGTTTTTTTAAATTATGTTTGCTTTAATTATGCTTTAACTTTGTTTGTCAGGTTGTATGAATTATTTTTTCAGCGTTATCTATATTGCTTTTTCTTCATGCATTAATATTCTACTTGCATTCCTTTATTTCTTTTTGTCGATGATAAAGGGGGTAAATTTAATAATTGTACATATTGACAGGGGGAGTTTTATATTACTGATCATATAGTTGACATCATCAAAAGGGGGGAGAATGTTGTAATCTCGATTTTACATTATTTTGATTATGACAAGCTATATAAAATATTCTGTGTATACTAATCATTTTTGTAGGAGATTTGTTGCAGATTCATATTCAGAGTTTTTGAAGCTAATTATGTTGTATCTAGAGTTTTTATTCTATTTATAATTTTGTAAAAATCTCTCCTGAATTGATATATGTATAAATGTACACATACACATGCACAGACATGCAAAAATGGATGAATTCAGACGTCTGAATATATTCATCCAAACGTTTGAATGTTGAAACTAAAATATTGTTTCACAATTTTCAGCCATCTGAATGAATATATCTAGACGTCTTAATATTGCCAAAAATTGCCTAAAAGCTTGCTATTTGCGTTTTAATCTAATTCAAAAGTCTAAATTGTTTAAATTCAGATGGCTGAATATTTCCAACTATTATTTTCATGCATAGACGCTTCTCTTCGTCAAAAAGAAATGTTTTCAAAATCAACGGTTGCACCTGTTTTTTTAGTTTTCATATGTGGTTGTAACCTTTTAAACTCTGTAAATAGATTACAGAATTCAACAAATAATTTACCGAAAACTATTTTAATATTCTTGAATTCTTATCTATTCTCCAGTTTTTAGATTGCGCTCAAATTTCTTACATTCTCTGATCATTGATCACTCTATCTTCCATAATTCTCAAGCACATTACACTATATATCATAAAGGAGATGATTACAGGAAGACTGTAATGAATTGACTCATCATAGCTACTCAAAGAGCATACTATAGTCAAATATTTTTTGTAAGAAGTCATGTTCGGTTGCTCAAGCAGTAGAAGTCTTATTCGGTTGCTTAGGCGGTAGAAGTCCTGTCCGGTTGCTCAGGCGGTGTAAACTTTTTCATCAGGGTTAACTGAGGGTTGCTAGTTTAGATCCAGAAGGAGTCTGGGATTGGACGTAGAATGGGAGTTCGAACCAATATAAAAATCCTTGGTGTCATTTATTTTACTTCTTTTGCTATTCACTTACTTATTTCGCATAAGTAGATTATCCATATTATACGATTCTATAGCACGCTCACTTTCAGAATAAATTTGAAGTTTCTCGAATACATGAGATTTTAGTAATGTACCTCTAAGGGATATGTGGGAGTCTAGAAAGGGTCTTGGTCTACCTTTCCTTTGGAACATGTGATAAAGCTGTAAGGTTTGAAGGGATTGCCAGTGGCATGAAGTTGGAATCCTTGGGGTAGTATGCCCCAAAAGTTGAGATTAACAAAGTGGTTTTTGTGGTCATTGCTGATGTAACTACTGTTGTTTCTATTATTGTGGAGGTAAGAATGGCAGAGACGGGTATAGATAGCCTAAATGTAGGATTTACAACGGCCTACGATCTATTCATTGTCGAAGAAATAATCACTGTCTGGTGTTCTTGTTAGGTAAAAACAGAACTTTCTACCAAATCCACAGAGCTAGATTCAGGAAGATCCCCAACAGGCACTTGGGTGCTAGTTAAAGCTTTGAGCGCCCGCTCTGCCTGGCCCATGGCAAGGACCTCTAGTTCTTCATCTTCGAGAAGGTTGGCTTTAAAGTCTTCTTATAAACTACACTAATGTATTTCCTTCTCCCATCTAAGAAAAACCACCAAAGAAGGAGCTAAATGCTTTAGGATAATTATTATTTATCCATTTGAGGTTGCCAGACTTGATCACGTTTTCGTAAAAATGCACTAGGGTAGCTTCGATCTTCTCATGTTTCTCTCATCTCTTTTCTCGGCCTTGATGGTTGGAGTCTCAAGAATTTTGTTTTCCTCTTTAACATCAAGGACCTTGGTCATGTGCTCTTCAGCTAGCGTGAGAGTATCATCCTTCTTTTCTTCTCCTTCTCTACCTCTACCATTTCATTTGTAATCATGAGGGCTAGGTGTCAACGGTGATCTGGAGTACCACCTTTTCTTTGGCCAGTTCACCACTTTTGTGATAGTAATTTTGAAGTTGTTTGTCCTATGGCTTATATTTAGCCTCAAAAAATTTTAGCTTATCTTGGCATTTTTCCTCAATGTCATATGGTATCTTTTTCAATTTACCTACTTCTTGAGTGGAGAACTCATAGGTTCTTCGATAGTCTTTTTTCTTTTTTTCTTAATCTCTTTATGTTTAATGATGAGCTAGTTAGCATTATTCATATTAGACATAGCATGAATGAGCCTTTTCCAGATATAATACTATTCAAAGATGTCATAAATGATGACTATGGAGTGCGTGGCCATCTCTCGTAGAACATTCTAAGAGTATAATCAAACCTGACCCCAGTAAAGCACAATATGGGAAAGGCCTTTTGCATCTCAGTAAGGTTAGGACTTATAACCAAGGTTAATGCAGCTGTAGTGAGTTAAGTGAAGGGAGTTATTGGAGCATTCTCTTTGTCATATCTTTACAAGATAAGATTGGAAGTCGAGGAGTGTGAGGCTTTAGAGCATGCTTGGATTTGTATGAGGGCATGAGAGTCTTGTGCAAAAATTGTATCAGCACAAAAGCAGCATGCACTTTAGGGGCAAAAAGGAGGACTTTCGGACCTTGTAAAATGTCGGTCTTGAGAACTTGGAAGTGGAGAATGATCATGGTATAGGGAGTATGATCTCCTAGTCAACCTGGACTGGTCGTGTGAGTTTCGATTGCATTCTAAATGATACCTTATCGCCTCTTCATCTTGCATTTCCTTCTCCTTTCTTTACATCCATTCAATATCGGACTCTTATGACAAATTACCTCTTTAGAATAAAGAACCGAAGGGTCTATGACTGAGATATCCAATTTATTTGTCGCCAAAGTCACCGGAAATCCCGAAGTGCCCTATTGTTCCTAAAAACAAATGAAATCGAGTTAGCAACAGGAAGTTTGATCATGGCACAAGTTGAATGGGCATGCGGTAATCCTAAGTATCGTGCAAGGTGTTGGTGTACTCTATTAATTCTATGGACCATGCCTGTAGAGTCAATTGATGATAATTACTTCCCTCATAGAGGTATGGGGCACATCAGTAGTAATTGAAACGGGAAGGAGATGCATGGAAGACCGAAGTTTTCAACATCATATTCCCGGATGAAATCAAAAGTGCTACTAAGATCTCCAAGCATGCCAAATATGTCATTGGTCCTAGAGGGTGTAGTTGCCTCATGGGGAGAAGTCTGGTATGGCTCGAGGATTGGTCGAAGAGATCAAATCCTTATTCTCTTGGGCCGATGAGCAAGGGTTTTAGTTCTTGCATCACCATATGTCTCATTAGTAGACTCATATGAACTATTGATGTCTTCATCATCATCCTCATTTTCATCCTCGTTATCATCTTCATCCTCATCTTTGCTTTCATTTTTATCCTCTTATCTTTGAGCACTGATGTCCAAAGCTACATATGGAACATCTTGTTGAAAAGGAGCTAGAGGATCAATGTCAACCTTAGGAGGAGTCTGTGCAGCTCTTCTTGTGGAGGGCACGTGGCCAAGACTCGAACTACTGTATAGTAGTCGAAAATGGTGTAGTTGAGAATCATCCAAGAGGAACTTCAACCTTCTCTCGTCAACTAGGATGCTCTTCAATTGTTAAAGTGTTTAAGCTAGAGCAAGTTAGTTGGCCTTTGAATGTTATTGATAACGGAGTTATAAGATTGGATAAGGTAGGCTTCTATGGATTAAAGAGTAAAAGTGGAATCTACACCATAATAGTTATTTTCGAGCGAAGCTGTACAGGCAATGGCAAAGAACTATTCATATTTAAATTGGCCGAGCTTGTTGTAGAGACCGATCATAATCTAACAACCTTTAGAGGATTGTAGGAAAATTAGAGTAGATAGTCATTCCTTTTGAAACTATGGAGGCAATATATTTCTTCGAGAGTGGGCACCCTGCCCAAGCGCCTAAAAAAGATCATGTATGTATAGTTTAACTCGGCATGTCCATTAGGGTGAAGTTGGAAAGGGCAAGTTTCACGAATTGAAGAATCGGCCGGAGTAAGTAGTTCAATAAATGAATGCCTCCAGGATGGCATATATAGTGGTTGCATGCGGTATAGCCTTTCGAAGGGTAGTGTGCCCTATGTTGGGATTCCAAAGTCAAAGTTTCTTGTATAGAGATCTTATGGCAGTCAAAGAACCATTTAACTTTTGCAGCCATTAACGTCAATACCGAAGAATATAGAGGATCCTCAAGGATCATTATGCATTCTAAATCAACATTGGAAGGAACACCTATGTTATGTTCTTCTATAGCTGCAAAAGGGACAACTTGTAGAGAATTTTCAGGGTGACGGTGAGACCGCCAAGGCCTGGAAGGTGTTGAAGTAGATGTTAGGGTAGAAGATGAACCTGCCATTGGAAGAGTGAGCTTGAAAGTATAAGGACATGCACCTAAGATAAAGATATGCTGGGATCATCTATGGTCCATTATTTATGGAAAACTTGATATATGAGTAAGGTCAGGTATGATTTGAATTTAATGTGTGATATAATGAAGTTCAATGTAGCCAATGTATAGGATCCAATGGTTGTCGGTGTGTGTCGATCGATTAGGTTTTGTACATCTACAGGGGACGTGGTGTATGATTCAATCTACATGGTGTATATATTGTGCCCTTTGCACGACAAAAGGATGCACTCTATGTAGATAACTCGCTCTTGCTAGAAAACGAGTTCTGACATGCAATGGAACCATGCGTCCGATGTTAATCATTAACGTAAAATTTACATTAATGACTCCGCAATCCAAAGTAGCTCGAAGCTTCTTTTTGCAAGACTGCAGAGGTGTTGTATTGAGTTCGAAAATCGTCTGGATGCATGTCCTAGAGTGAGAGAATTCTTTAGTTCAATGTGTATCAAAATACGTTTGTAAAATTTTCTTAGATGTTGTTAACTGAACACTGAAATTTTGATCCATAACCAAAGCCAATTAAAAGATTATTTATTAGGAATAAATCATGTTCTCGATCCTTATAATCTCCACCCAGAGCGTGATGTGTGACAAATTATGGCCATGAGATATTCAAGGTGGTGCCGAAGAATAAGACTCAAGCAATGTGAAATAGATCGACGGTAGGACAAAGTTGTGATTTACCAGAGTAGGCGGTGGCGGTGGCGTATGAAAATATGACAACGATGTTGAGAATTAGTGGTTTTTAAGGTTGAGTTTAAATGGATCTGGGGTATTAAAGTTAGATGGATCAGTGCAAAAGCTTGGTTGAAAATAGGTCATCCTTCAACCTTGGAAGCGGTGGTGGTGTCAATAAGGTTGCAAGGAAGACAAGGTTACACGAGCTCAATGAAAAAGGCAAAGAATGTGGAAAATAAAGTAAGGCTCGAAATTTTATGCTTTTATTACTTAAATAGTAACGTAATCAAGCCGATTAGAATCAGTTCATATCGGTCCATTTGAGTCTCCATTTAAACAAATGTATGAAATAATGAAGTGATGATGAATGGAATGAAATCCTACCAAAGAAAACGAGTCTAGCTTTTTCGAATCTCAATACTGAAAAGAGGACCCAAATAGGAAACTTCAATTCTTATATATATTAAAACGATGTGGTTCTATAACTACTTGAAGCACTGTCCCTATATGTTAAAAAAGGTTCCAACATGTCACGAAGACGTTTCAGAAGATAAAAGCATCTCCACAGATCAAGGTTCGGGCTTAGTTGCTTGTCTTAATCCAAAGCATGCTTTGCTGTCACAAAAGCATGATTTGAGGTGAAAGTATTATCTCGCATTTAAACCAAGTGATATCTTTATAAATATGGACTATTGTGTGGTCAAAAAGTAAATTGAGAAGAGCAAAAGATAGCAAGAATGGACGATATATGAAAAGTGACTATTGAAAAGACCAAATGAATTAGTACCGATCCATATGGGTCGGTACCGATCCTTTTTGGGAAATTGATATACTTGACCAACCCAAGCAGCAAATCATGAAGATAAAGGAAGGAATAGAAGACCCAAGCGAAGGAATGGAACAGTATGCATGCCCAAGCACAGGAAGGGATCGGTATGAAAGCCTAAAAAAAGAAATGTATCAGTATTGATCTATGTCGATCGATATCAAACCATTTTGGTTCGTCGATGGATCCACTTCTAGAATGTTGAATGTGAGTATGAGGTTGAAGAAGAACACAAGGAAAAGGAAAAACAATGGATCGGTACTGATCCATACCAATCGGTATCGAACCATTTATTGTTATGATATTTTATGTTCTGACTGATTCTCTTTATTGAATTTTCATATCAGAAGGTGAAAACTTGTTCAAACCGACTCTAGCAAATTTGGTGGACAATTTCACCGATAAATACCAAGCTTATTGCAACTAGGAAAGGATCATTTGATCACATACTATTTTTACATAGAGACTACATCAAATTGATACGGGAATGGTTTGAATGATAAGATTGTTGCAGCCCTATTGTAATTACCAAAGTAATCGGTAATAAAGTTGATAGTGGACATAGGCTTAATATTATATTCGAACCACTCTAAAAATTTGGTGTACTTTATCTTTAATTTCTATTCTTGCACTTTAATTTTAATTTGACTTTGAACTGGGGTATTTGCCCAAATTTCGAGCAAGCACCATGCTATTGGAATAAACTTCCAACTCAAGTAGTGAACCATAAGTGACACTACTGGGAAAATGTCCCAACTCGCCAACATTGAATCGTATACGACACTAGGAAAAAGGCCAAATTCTCTGTCCTAAACCATGTGCCACACCATTGGAATAAAGCTCCAACTCGAGTGACTAACCATATACGACATTCTTAGAATAAAGTCCTAACTTGTCATCGCCGAATCCAATGTGGCATTATTGGGATAGTGGTCAAACCCACCACCGACAAACCATAGCCACATTATTGGCATAAATCTCCAACTCGTGTGATAAACCATATGTGACACTGTTGGGATAAATCCCTAACGAGCCATCATCAAATCAGGTGCGTTATTATTAGGATAAAAGCTTTAACTTGCCATCACCAAACCGTGTTCAACACTATTGGGATAAAGGCTCAACTCACTGCCGCCAAATCTTATGCGGCGCTATTAGGATAAAGCCATAACTCATCGTCATCAAGTTACACTTATACAACTGAGTACTAATTTTTTCATATGTGTACTGAAACACCTAACTTGAACCCATTAGACATAAGCATTGTAAACCTACCAAAATATGGTGCATTTTGAAGTATCTCAAAACACAACAAATAAGATTGCAAAATGATCCTCGTCTTACCACGATCATAACATCATAAACCATATGTGAAATGGAGGTCGCATGTGAAAGATAAAGCTTTGAAGATCAGGATCATTTTCATAATTTAATAATTAAATTACTTATTTATCTAATATAATATTTTCCACTGTTATAGCAATTTGTTGCTCTCAATCGTCCCACCAGCGCCCTTTCTGCTTGCCATCGCCACCATAGGTGCTATTTCCAAGATCTGACCACATCATTGTCCTCATCGTCGCATGCTGCCCGACCATGCCAACCACGTCACCTTTAGGAAGATCCATCTCCACACACATTTTTAGCCAGATTCTAGCAAACTTCGACCACTTAGGGTTGATCAAACCTAGGCTTGATGCTCCTTTCGATCCCCTCTTTACATCCTTACACTGTAATCACATCATCATCTCCATTTCCTCGTTGAACGCAATTGGAAGGTCCATGCTCATCGAATTTCTAACTCATTTTCCGATTAATTGATTAGTCCAATTGGGAACGAACAACACTACCAGATTCATATTATCTAGAACTATAATTTGGTGTATAATGTATTGGATTTCGAGCACATTGTACACTTTTTTTAATAAGGAGAGGTTAGTTTCTGTAATTATAATAGATTTAAAAGTACTTTTAAAATCAGCTAGCCATGGCGTATTACGTCTTAATCATGAATTGTTACAAATTAATATGACTATCATCTGATTCACTATTTACAAATCGATTTAAGACCATAAGAATTGAATTGCTACGTCGTGAAAGTATATATCCAACTAGGAAGAATCTGACTCATCGATTTGGCATGTATCCTTTTTAAATGGAGGTAGATTCTCCTTCTACGTCTTTGTCCATAATTTACTCACCTCCAAATCTTAAATTTTGTGATAGCTTTACTTTCATTGCATTTGTTTTCATGGTGATTGGTGTTATATATAAATTTATTTCATTTTGATTTAATTTGGGGAAATTATGAATGATTTACGAATTTTGGTTTTCTAATTGGAGGTTAGGTTTTTAGGACAAAATTGATAGAGTTAAAGATCTATTTACTGGCTGAAAGTAATAATAATAACTAAGGAAGTTTGAAATTAAATATTACGAAAATCCCACTAGGTTTGACTTGTTCTATATTTTTATTGGATTTGTCAAATTTAAAAGGCTATATATCTTTCGTGACCAGAAACAACATTCTCAATGCAATGGGATAGGTCCTCAGGCTTGATTCCAACTTCCGTAAAAAATTATTATTTTGTCATTTTATGTAAAATAAAGATTTTTACCATTTTAATTAATTATTTAATTATGTAAAATTACAAGGTGTGACATTCTCCCTTCTTAAAAGAATTTCATCCCTGAAATTCCAAAATATGGATAACGCAACTCGCTCTCTAGCGTATATACAAAACAACATTCGTCCATCATACAAATACAAGCACAATCATAACAAAGGTTATATAATACATATAACAAATAATAGTAAAAATGATATGATGTGAGATGAATGTTAATGCAACCAAATCGGCCTCCTATATTAATGCATATGTAATGATAACCAATATGTATGCAAACATCCTAATATATGCATATGTGTATGTGTATTTACATATGTGTGCGCATCCATGCATCCATATGCAAAAACCATATCGAAGAGCAAGGAAATTACCACGCCTATAAACAAACAATAAGTAGACACATATGTAAGAAACAATAAATAACATACATGCATACATACATACATACATATATATATATATATATATATATATATATATATATATATATATATATAATCATCTTGCATAAGTTAGAACACACCAAAATGTAGGTATCTAACACAGGTAAGTATGTAAATCCCTATAAGCCAACATGATATTAATAAGCTAGTGTAACTCAAACAATGAAACCACAAAAACCAAAACACATCATAAGGATGTGCATACAACAAATCCTAGCATCAATGCCTATGCCAGCTAGTTGACCAATACAACCATGCAAATGTACAAGCAACCAGACGTGTAAACTAAAAGGAAAATGTATTAATAGAGAGCTCATCATGGGAAATTCAGGTTCTCACTTCAAGTTCTCACATCAAGCTCTAAGATGTGAATACTATAGAGTATTCTAGACTTTGCCTTTATCTCCACCTCAATATGTTGACTAAGCTATACCATAATTGCTAAATCATCAAAATATGCTTGCAAATATATATAGAATACGTGTGAATACCAACCAACTTTTCAAAAAAAACCCACTCAAGCGCACTGAATTCCCTACTCTCAATAAAATTGAGAAAGGCCTAACAACTGGTGGTGTTAACTTTCCCATATAACATATATCAATAACAAGTCGTTCGACTACACCGCATCACCTACTGCGAACTCTCTATGCATGCTTATCCTATCCGGCTTTACATATCACTTTAAATTTCATTGAGTTGTCTCTAATTATATAATGTTCAAGCATAAATTAGTTCAATCAAACTTCACTACTAGCATATCTCTATCATCAAATAAGAATCACAATGTATGTGCACAATCTTGACTTATAATGTCTGCTGGCTCTAATAAGCACATGTAAACATGCCCACTAACTAGTACCTAATAGTGTTGTCGTTCTCGTAATCTTCAACAAAATAAAATGAACGCATTTGGTCAAACGGTCCACAACAAACCAAATGCTTTCATCCCAACTCCTATTCCTAGGTATTCCATCAATAAAGTCCATCGAAATGTGCTACCACTTTCAATATGGAATATCCAGTGGAAGTAATAGCCCACTAGGCTTATTTTGTTCCATCTTTACTTTTTTCCAAGTTTAACACCTAACACCATATTCCTCCGTGTGCATCTTCATCCTTTGCCAATAGAAAACTCTCTTCATATCGCAGTTCATTTTATCACAACCTAGATGAATGGTTGTCCTAGAATGATGGTATTCGCTATTTACCTTGTTCATCACATCACTTACTATTGGCACACATAATCTTCCATCCTGCCTTGGCCTACCTTCAAGACCAATAAAATAGAGGTTCAAATGAGAATATTGCTTGCCATTCTCCAACTATTGAAAAATAATAACCAACTTTGCATCCTTTGTGAAAAATCTCACTACACTTCTTCTTTAAGCCTATAGGTGTTAACAAGAAATCATGTTAACACCCCAATGTATGCAAGGAAAGGTGGGCAGTATTTTGGTGAACAGTGGACGTGATTCCCTTAGGTATTGCTTTTCAATTTAGCTTTATTTTTTGATAATTCTTGGACCGGACCTTTCAACGTCCTCGAAAGGTATAGATTACGAGTTAAGTAACCTTCCAACTTTGTTGCCTTGAGTTAATCCCTAAAAGGTAGGCTTCAATCTTGTCAAAGGCTTAGGTTATAACTTTCCTTGGGTCCAAGTAGGAAATTACATAGTTTAGCGATATGAAGTAGGTTTCGACCTTGTTGAAAGGTTAGACCACTAAGTTTACAGCGTTGAAACGAAGCACGTGATGTTAGAGCATAAAGAGATATTGACCTTGTCGAAAGGCTTAGACCACGGAGTTGATGGCTTCGAAAGGTTATAAAAGATGCTTGGTCCAAATGCATTTTCAATCTTGTCGACAAGAACCTTACGATGAAGTTAAATCTGGAGAATAGGGGTTAATCCAATAAAGATTTTAGTAAACAACAAAGTAATTAACAAAGTTGAAGACTTCCCTCTTTATCCAAGAAAAGCTTTATTTTATTAAATTCCCGAATCATCACCCAATTAAGGTTACAATGCTTTGTTGAAGAAGAGTACAAGTTTAGAATCTGGAAATAAACTCCCCCAAAACGTGACCCATTAGGTCTTATTTATAGATGCAGGCAGGTCCCCCTTTTGACTCCATGCTCTCGACCAGGTCGGAAGTTCCCCCATTTATATGCAGCTATGAACCTTTCGACCTTGTCAAAAGGTTTACCCCTCATATGCCATTATGAACCTTTCCACATTTTCGAAAGGTTTGTCTTTCTTTGTGCCTTCACGAACCTTTCGACTTTGTCGAAAGGTATGCCTTTCATAGACTGTTGTGAACCCTTCGACCTTGATGATAGGTTTGTCTTTACTTGTTGTCATGAACCCTTCGACCTTGTCGAAAGGTTTGCACTCCACTTGAACATTGTCAAGAGCTATGCTTCCCTTCAATGTTACCAAAAGGTTGTCTTTCATTGTTTGTTGACTTATGGGTGTTACTTTCTTCACAGAACCATTCGGCATTGTTGAAAGGTTAGTACTGGATGGTTTTGCCTCCTTGTTTTTACCGCTTGAGGTTAATCTTCTCTTGCTTTGTTTCCTTTCGACTTTTTTGAAAGGTATTGCTTGATAGCTCTCGACCTTGTTGAAAGGTTTATTAATGCGCTTTCATCTTAAATGTTAATGTGTTGCATAAGTTGACTTGGGCTCTAGCCTTTGACACTATCAAAACATGTCTTCCTTTGGCTTCGAGTGAGTCGAAACATCTAAAAAGGTTTTGTTGTATATGGACTCTTTCGAAAGCCTCTGCCCCATCCAAATCCAAATCTCATGCCACTGTAGTTCTTCTTTCTTAGGTGATAGTGGCCTTAACCATTTGGAAAGGCTATATATGCTCTAAAACGGGTCAAATACTTCTCTGACGGCAGTGAATGAAGGCGAAACCAAAACGTTTCTAATGGTTTGGAGCAAAGTGTAGTGTGTTTGCTATCCATTGCTTTTGAAAGGTAGCCTTTGACTTCGTCGAAAGCTCCTTGTCGAAAGCCATGATTAACCAGACCATTTTGATGCTTTTTGATCCTTCTAATGCTCTCGTGTTCCTACCCTCCACGCTTTTACTCCTGAGACTATTTTATGCATAACATTTAACCCCCCTCCCCTCCAGCATGGAAGTAGCCTTTTGTTCTTTAGGACAAAAACTCCAAGGTACTTTTCTCTTTGATTCCTACAACATAATAAATAATAAAACCTATTAAGGCTGTAACTTTTCTTAGGAGACCTCAAGAGTATTCTTAAATTTATAGAGTTATAGTTTAAGATGTTGTTTGCTAATATTGCCATATAAAATATATTCTGGTACATATATGATTAAGAGTGTGGAATAATATCACCTGACTTGCGGACAACGATCCAAATAAATGAGCCTTAGGAGAACATCGGCCATATTCTTCATGTATGCCTTCCTTGGGTCAAACCATTCTTGACATTATCGGCTAATAATTCCTACTTAGTGAGAAAGTAGAAATAGTTTAGAAATATTTCCATTTGGTGTCATGAAGATCTCATAATGAAATCAAATTTTAATTTCAATGGATAATTCACAAATCACCATAAAATCCAATAGCAGAATACAGAATTTATAAAGTTAGGAATCTGGTAAAAGTCTCATAAGTAAATCTGAGATGTGAAATTCATAACTTGTCATCAAAATCCAGGGGAAAATATGAATCTCAGCAACTTAGAAAACAAGTGGAAAATCATTCAAATTTTTTCCAAGTAAGCATTGGGCACCAAATTCGTGAATAATTAAGAAGATAAACAAGGAAATTCGAAACTCACTATATCAACAATCCAACAAGAAATTATCTCAACTCCATTGAGAATGTAAAATTCACAAACTATATAAAGATTCACAAGGAAATCTCAGAATTCATCAAATCAGGAATCTTATAAAAGATTGTCAAATACTCAAAAAGGAAACCAGAAATCCATAAATTGCTATGAAAATCGTCAAGTAATCTAACAATTCATTAATTCGAAATTCAGTTCAAAGATCATTCGAAATTCATTAATCACCAGAGAAATTAGTAAAGAAGGTTAAATTCCATTAAGTTAGGGAATAAAAAATCGAATAATCAAAAATGTGATTTAAAACCCGTCCATTCTTATTCAAAATCGAAAAATCAACAGTCAATTCATTAATTATCAAAAAGACTTAATAAAGGGAACCAAGAAATCATGGTCTTATGAAATGAGCAATCAATAGGAAACCATCATGAAATTTCAATGAGGAATTGAAAGATGTAAAATTCATGAATCATCATAGAAATCGGTGTGGAAATTGAAAATCCATTAGACCAATAGCTAAGCAAGAAATTACCACAATGTTTTATCAAAGAAATCATGAATATAAAATCAGCAAATCATTGTAAAAGTCAATGAAAAATCCGTAAATCATTTCCAAAGTTAAAGAAGGAATTAGGAAAACTAGAAATTGGAAATTCAATATGAAAACATTATAGAAATTCTCCAATAAAAATTTATTCGATATCAAAATTAGGAATCTATCTAGCTATAACAAGTTTAGTAAGTCCAAACAACCAATTCCTAGACCTATGGGTTAGTGTAGCTCTTGATATATTGGACTTAGGTCGCATCTGGAAAGCCTTGTAATTGATTGGAGTATTGGTTCCGCGTACACTGGTAAAGTTTCTTTTTTTCTAAGGATTACTCTGTTTCTAGGGATTCTATAGTGGTTTGCTCGACCTATAATTTGTGTGTAATTTCTTCTATCATTAGGGATACGTTGTTGTCCATTCCCTTCTTTTGGCTTTTATATATATTTTGGCCTTTGATACCATGCTAGGTATCTCTTTTATCCCTTTTCTAGTCCCCATGTCATCTCTGAGGATGTAGATTTCTTATTCCTTTGATACGATAATTATTTCTCAAGCAATAGAAGTTCTAGGATTCGCTAATTCATATCCTGTCTCTTTTGGACATGATTCTAGACTCTTTGTCTACTTTAAATTATAGTATAGAAACCTTTGTCCTGTTGCCTCTGTATACATTTCTTTTTAGGATTTCAACTTTGTCTCGGTTGATAGATAGATTTCTTTATTTAACCCTTTATTTTCTCGGGTTTTAACTTCACCTTGGGTTGTAGACGCTTTTGTCTTTATTCTTTTTTCTAGAGCTCCAAATGGGCTTGGACGTCTTAGTCCACCATTTGACAGGCCTCTCTTTGGGCTTGGACATCTTAGTCCATTGTTTAATAAGCCTCTCTCTGGGCTTCCCTTGTCTCAAAGGGATATTTACTTAGCTAACCCTCCTCCAGAAGGTTCCTGATGGGTTCTACCCTTACCCATCCCCTAAGAGGTGGTTTTGAACGTTAGGGGTTCGTTCTCTCCCTCCAAGAGATGCTATGGAATAGCGTCATAGGCTTATGTCCCTCCCTCTAAGAGGTGCCATAGAATATCGTCATGGGCTTATATCCCTCCCCCTAGAAGATGCGATGGAATAGGATCGTAGGCTTGAGTATTTTTATATGAAAATAATTTTTGGCCAGTTAAAATGGAGTTTCCTTTGAGAGAAATTTTTTTGTAATTAAACCCGTCTAATATATTAAAGGGCTATCTTTTGTAAAATAGGTTGGATTCCTGAATCCCTACGATGAAAGAGATTTTCCCAATGTAGTCTTTTTGCAAGAATTTTCTTGTTATTCTCGTAATGGAGACATGAACCTCAAATAAGAGACTAGGAGGTCATGATTCATGAACCAACAGTATTTCAATTGAAAATAGGATTCTCTAGTTTGAGTTCCAATGAACTTTTTATGCTTTTAAAATCTTTCTTGAATAAAGTATGAATAGGCTTTCCTCCGTCCACAATTTAGTAAACTCTGAAATATTGAAATTAAAGTCTTTTGTATGCATTCATTAATACTATATAACATCTCAAATTGGTTGCATAAATTTGCTTTTTGGACAAGTATTTGTTTCTTCCCAGGATGAGGAGTAATTGAAAATAGTTTTCTTAAAAGATATATTTGAGAAAATTTCTTTTAAATTCATTTGCTAAAAACAGTTTTGGTGTATATGGACTTTCTCCTAAATTGATGTTGAGTTTAGAGGCGATCTTATATTTTCTTGGAGGGAAGACCTTTTATTATGTTAACTAAAATGTTCATATGATGTTGCGTCTGGCACCTGAGTCGTCATCTTTAAGTAGTCTGGAGTTTGTTGTGCTATCAGCGTTCGTCGTGTGCTTCAGTTTGATTTTGTTTTTACCTATAATAGCACTTGAATTTTAGTCGGTACATGATCAATGCACTGTACAAATTTAAGTATGAATGGAAATACAAATCAAGTAAAAAAGCCAAGAAAGAAAAGAGAGATAATTCATAGTTGAATTGATGTTGCGAATCCTCATGATTTGATAGGAATGTGCATTTTAGAGTCACTAAATTGCTTTCGTCTCGGTTTGAATAAGATGTCTTTCAAGTTTCTTTGATGAACTCCTATAAAAATCCTAACCTGATCATGCCTTGAACTTTCTCTGATAGGATGCAACAATCATCAGTCCCATGTCTATTTTCCCAATTGTACTCGCAATAACTTCCCCCTTTATTTGGTTCTGGGGCAGTTTGAGGCTTTTGAGGGGTAGTAAAGTTCTCACTTCTTTTCATCTTGGCGAATACGTCGGAGGGCGGTTTGTTCAAAATAGTATGATTTATTTTGGAATTCTGACTTCCCTTAGGGTTATCACCTTCCCTTGGCCTCTTGTTAAGACGCTTATGATCGGATTTCTCCTCATTGAATTCTCAGTGGAATTCTTTCTTAGCATGGTGCGTCTCATCCACTGGAATAAATTTCTCAACTTAGAGAAAGAAATATTGTAGGTCTTTGCATCCACTGATATAAAGGTCTTTCCAGAAAGGAGTTTGTTCAATTAACCTTGACTGAACTGCCATAAGCTCTTCTCTATCAATTGTACTTTTGCTCTTAATGCCTCTATGTTGAATTTGTTCAAATATTCACCAAGCAATTCCCCTGGTTTTTTCTTATGGTTGCTAGTAAACTAAGTACATAGTTGTATCTCCGAACATAGAAAACTGGGCCATGAAGTCACAAGTAAATTGCTCCCAAGAATAAATATTTTTCATTTGTTAACTCCTATACCACTTGATTGCTGCTCCTTGAAAAGTGGTAGGAAAAAGTTTACAGCAAGCTGCCTCTATAGCATTGTATAAGTTCATCCAATTTTCAAAGACTATAAGGTGATCATCAGGATTAGATGTTCCATCATATTTTAGGGAAGGAATTTAGATATGTGGCAGGAGGTTTGTTGCCGTTATTTCTACGAAAAATGGGGCCTTCTGTAGGATAACATATTCTTCCAGATCAAAAATTCCCCTTTCCCAATTGTATTCATCATTATTGGATGTTGGACGGTTTCTTGTTCGGTTTCATTCCTGTGACTACACTTATTGTTCCTATGGACTGGGCAACTTGATTGTTCGAGAGATCTTTTTACTTGACTTTCATGGTTTAGCTTTTGAACTTTTATCTCATTTAGAGGTTGTACTTCATCCTCCATTTCCATAATCTTTATTGATTCCTGCGTTGGCATTCATTTTGAATACTTTTTTATCGCTACCTTTTGTGGTAATTGATTCCGGACCTTGATCGCATCGCTTTCCATTTTTGTTAGGGTCAAAAATTATCCAACTCCTATGTACCCTAATGTAACGACCCGCCCTTCTCGACCCTCGAAAATAGACACAAAATACCCCACAATATGATATGCCGATGATCAAGTGCAGGAAAAGATAGATTGTTGAGGAAAAAGAAAGAAGGTAGAAGAAAGAAGGAACTAAACAATATCAGAATCTCACAGTCGCAGCGGAATAAAATATAATATATAATATCAGATCTTTACATAAAATGAAAACTATATCTGTTTTATACAAAATATCATCAGAGTATCTCAAACAAACAACAATTACAAGTCAGACAATTCCATACAATCACAGCAGCGGATATAAATACAAGTACGGATAATACTTCTCAAACTCCAGCTCCTCTCCTGCTCCATAGCATCCTGTCTTGGACATATAATACTCGGTCTGACCCGAGCATTATAATGAAATAACAGCCGAGTCAGTCTATAATACTAGCTGATAATAATGCACCCAAATTGATTATTAAAGTTTCAAAAATCCTTTTGAAAACAAAAGCATCTCGTAAGACCACGCCACAAATAAACATGTCGGGTTTTTACCTTACGATAGCTAAAACACTTTTTATAAAAAATCCTCTGCTATTATAATAGGGTCTATATACAAACACTCATAAAATAGACGAAATTGTTACATGATTAAATTCCAGCTACTAGCCACAGAGTGGGTAATACAAACAAAATTCGTAAAAGGTGCATAGGGAGAATGGATTTCCAACTAATGACTAGGGTATTGGGGTACCACCTGTCACAGTAATTAGTCTAGATTAATGTACCAAGGACCATGCCCGATCCCCTGCAACACAAGGCCTGGATTATCCCTTACTGGATAATCCCGAGTAAGATCACCCCACGGTTGGGATCAGTAACCGCACCACTAAGCCGAAATAAAAGGGACATCTAGACAGGAATGACCTTACCCGGAAATGGGTGCTGCCCATGTAGCCTTGCTGCATAACCCCTGATTTTCAGTCATTCCCGGTTGATGAGGCTTGAGGATAAGCGTTACCTTTTAGAACGTTTCACTTAGAATGCCCATCGCCCACCTGATGATGTTCCGAAAGCATTCGTCCATACAAGTCCGTCCGGTGTTCGAACGAAACCGAAGGCACTACTCCTACTACATCCATTTTGGAAATATCCTTAGGATTATTAGCGACTAGCCCTTGCACTGCACTGCTCCATCTTCGACTCTGAACTTGTTTTTCCTACGAAAATGTACAAACCGGATCAAAGTGGTTTTCGAGAAATAAATCTCGATCCCGGTCTCTTCGAAACGATCAACGCGTTTGTCCAATATTGATAGTCGGTGATTTAACTATCAATTAACATCCATAAGCATCCATCACACAATAAATAATTCCCACATTATTTATTTTCCTTAAAAATATCTTTACAATATATGTTTCCATTCTCAAATCCCCTTTATAACACTTTTCAAAGTCAATTCTTCTCATGGAATAAATTTCCCAAATTGTTACTTCCCTTGAAAGCATCCAAGCACCAATCCTTAAGATTTAAAATAAATTAAATACTTTATTGTTGAAAATACATTAAAACATTGATATTAAAACTTCTTACATACTTGATTCGAAATATATATTTTTAAATATATCTCTAATAAAACTACTTAATAAAATATAAACTATTATCTTTAAAATAACGTTAAGTCATATTAGATCTTGAAATAAAGCTATGAAAGTCTATACAAGTTTCAAATAAAACTTTAACTAGTTAACTTTAAATTAAAACCATTTTATAAAGTATAAATATTAATAATATCCTTTAAACATAATACTAATTACCCCTTTAAAATAATTACTTCTATAATTAATTTAATAAGTGTTCACTTTTAAAATTCTTACCACTTAAATGATTTTCTTTAAACCATTTTTTTAATATAACTTCAAAGCTTCTAACTATTCAAGAACCTGGCTTAAAAACTTACTTGGCTTTTTAGGGAAATACATTTCCATTTTAGGATAATCCAAAGAATTCTTTTTATCAATCTAATATGATTTACCCAAATTCAATTTTTCGTTCATCCCGTAGAATCCTTTCCATACTTTAAAAATAGCTCCTTTATTTTTAAACACAATGCTATTTCCTGGAAATCAATTTCAAATATATGTTTAAAATATTTAAAATAAAGCTTCTAGAAATTATTTGATTGAAAATAAAACTTAAGGAAATATATAGAGGTTTCCTAAGTAAATTAAGTCAAGTTTAACTTTTAAAATAAAGTTATTAAATCAAATATTTATACTATAATTTGCTTTTGAGAACTTAATACTACGTTACCCTTTTCAAATAATTAATTACCACAATTACTTAAATAAATATTAACTTACACTTTAAACAATTTAAAATAATATTTCTTTCTAAAATATTCTAACATATTTAAACTGTTAATTTATATTTTGAAAGCTTTTCTTAAAAACATATTGAAGTTTCCAGGAGAAAGCACACTTCCCATTCTTTAAAAACAAATCTCGCTATTATTTTAAACAATTCACATTTCCCTTCGTAATCACAATTTCAAACACTTTAAATTTTTCAACCCATTCCTTGACTTTAATCTCTTTTAAAATTCGTTACTTAAGAATTTTATTTTATTTCCTTTAAACCCAGTTCATTTATTTATTTTAATTTCCCAGGTTATATTCACCCAATCAGAGCACAACACTTTTAAATTTTCAATTTAATCTATCACGGTATATCAATGGAGCACAGCATAACAGGATCAGTAACAATTTATCACAGAATATCAATGAGATATATGTATATATTTGAATATAAATAAAATTTTCTATTTGTGAGGAATCCGGTTGGATCCCTCCAACCTGTTTTCCTGCATCCACAGATATTAGCACAACAAATAAATGTCGATTAAATTTGATAATAATTATCATACTCGGCTAAACAATCATTCAACCATTTAAATATTAGCTATTTAAATTACTAGTATCCAGATGTGAGTGAGAATAACTCACCTTGGGTTTTTGACGAGCATTCAAATTTAAATTAAATCGAATGACGTTCGATTTAACCTAAATTTTTACTTGCTCCGAATGATTGCAGAACTGCTCCACTACGTAGACCGCGTCGCTGCGATTCCGGCGCTCCTCGTTTCGTCGAAATCTGATAACAAACGTACGAGATATAAATTTTCAAAGTTTGATAAAATTTAAAACTAAATTAATCTTCTCTATATATTTTTAAATAAAATAAATCGGCCGCACACCTCTCTTCACCTACATCGCGCAAGTTTCAGGAAACAAATATGAACAAATAACCAAACATCGCGGCGAAAACCTTAACCACGGCCTCACCATCGATCGCCGAGACTACGATCAAACGCCTCCACCTCGAAGCCCTCCATCGCCTCAACCTTCACACCAAGTATCACGAAGCTAGGCAGCCTCCTCATCTCGAGATTCGCACTTGAACGCTAACCCTACACGAGCAATTTTCGGCCATCTCATCACCTCAACTACGATCTCGACCGTATGGATTTGATTGTCTCGATGGGCTTTCCGATTTACAACTTGAAAGTTTTTGCAAAGGCTTAATGCATTAGAAGAAAAAAGGAGGAGAAGATCGTGATGTTTTCGGCCACTAAACGATAGAGGCGGCGGCTGTAAAATTAACTAGGGTTCGGCTCCTTAAACGCGAATATATACGTACAACATATTATTTTATTATTAAATTCAATTTTAATTAACATTTGCAAACGAACTCCAAAACACACGTGCCAACAGGCGTTTATAACGCTTTACCCACATTCCGAACACAATGGAACGTGTTTCGGAGGCTAATTCTATCGTATATGGAAGTTAGCTTTTTGAATCGAGTTTAAATATTAAATTATCGATTTTAATTCCAATGCGTTTCTCACCCGTACAAGCAAACCGTAACTCCAAACGCTACGAAAATTGAAATCCGATAATAACTAACTATTATTGATCCAATGGAACTGGTTTTGTCAAATTCCGAGACTGTGCCCCGGAAGGCTATTTTAATTCGTCGATAAATTCGAACGATTTTCAAAATCGTCATAATCATTTAAAATGTCACTTTTAAAATTTTATTAACTCTATTATAGATCGTATAGAATTCATATTCACATTGGAAATCATTCTGATTCAGTTTAAATCAAAATCTGATTATTTGCATTATTATATTATTAAATTCCATTATTAAATTAATATAAAATTCCAATTTCAATTTATCGACTTTTAATTCCATCCAACAGTCCAATATTATAATTCAGATCCAAATAGACTTAAAATAAATTTAGAATCTATTTTTATGTCTATTTACACCCAGAATCACCAATTATCCCAATATCAATATTAAATTATTATTATTCAAATTTCAATTAAATTATCGTATTTGAAATTTAACTAATTTCATTAACTTAACCAAAATCTTTTATTTCAAAATTCAAATTATAATCCATATTCAACATTTAAAATGAATTAAATGTTCAAATCTAGCGACCCAAAATTCCGGGTCGTTACATTCCTCCCCCCTTATAAAAATTTGTCCTCGAAATTTGCTAAGATGGAAGAATGTTCCAAACCCAATAGCAAAACCTACTTAGTGAAAATCTCGATTTCACTTTTCCTAAATTCTTTAATTTCAAATCGAAACTGCTAGTTTCGACTTCCATTCCAAAATCCTTTTTATTTTAATTGTTATTTGAAATCAATTTGTCGTTAACGAACTGTTTCAAAAAAAAAATTCAAAAATTTTCTAACTCCCAAAATTTTTGAAATTTTTTGGCAGAGTCTCCTTTGTATGGAGGAGCTTTTGCAATATAACAATAGATATAAATTGTGACGATCCTGACTCGATCATCGAAAATCGGCACCGAATACGACGCTCATATTCAAATGCCGCAGATCCAAACGTCGAATGTGGTGCGCCGGAGCTTATAAGACCATTAAGTACAACACAGCGGAAGAAAAGAATATCAATATATATAACATTGATACAATGACAGATACAACATCTGATACAACAGAATGGTACAATGAATATCAATATACGTCAGAGATATGATACAAGACACAGGCGAAAAAGAAAGATAACACCAGCAGTGGAAAGAATATCTCCAAAAGAATGCATCTCCCAAATCATATGCTCCAATCCAAAGCTAGCTCAAACCAACCTCACATGTCACCTAGATAAGCAAGTCTCGTCCATATCCAAAGACTGGACTAACTCCAGATAATATTAAACCCGACTATCTAAAAAAACCCAACTCTGGACTGCCCATGTGGAAAATATTGGGCACCTAGAGTTTAGGAAAGGAACAATAAACTCCGAGTCAGTCACGGGACTGGTATGAGTAACAAAAACAGTTGGCCTTTTAAAAAAACAACCAGAGAATTTAAAATAAATTCGCAATGCTTTTTAGAAAATGAAACTACCATAAGGCCTCCCGGCACACACACAATGCAAACGCAGAATTAGAGGAGATTTCTCCTTATGATAGTCAAACATGCTTGATACGAGAAAATTTCTTTGATATTATTATTAGTGCATAGTGGAAAACATTTCAAAATTATAATATTAACCTTAGCCAGCATAGACATTTCGCATTTATGCCTACTATAGCTACCATGTTCAATAGCAGGTTACCGCCACATTCCATGGCAGGTTCTACAACTAAAACCGTACAAGGCGCGTATTGTTTTGATTGGATTTTCAACAAATGGTCGGGCTAAGAAACTTCCCACTATCCATGGGTACACCTCTGGCGAGACGTCCAGAGAACCTAACCGGATCTCTGCCAACACAAGGCCGGGTTACCTCTGTAACTAGGTAACTACTTCTCGAGCATGCCACCCCTCAGTCCTTTGGGACTTTTATCCGAGGCGCCTCTAAACCACAAAACAACAACCACACAGAAAATGAGATTGTAGCCCACCGCATAGGTAAATATTTGGGCTCCGTACCATGGTACCACCCTTTACCAAAAGGGAATGACACACCCTAAAGGGCGCGACCGTCATAACCTTGCTGCATCTTTCCTGTTTCGACCATTTCCGGGTCGTGAGGTCCTGATGCAGTCTCGTCCACAAAGCTACGCTTTATATAAAAGTCATGCTCTGATCACAAATTATCAACAAATGATCATCAACAAACAACAGCACTCAGCATGCCACACTACCAAATTGGGAATATATCACTGATAACCTTCAATTACATAATCTCTGAGCTCGTACGTCTCAAAGAAGGGTGTTAAGCTAAGAGAATAAATTCTCTGTCACCAACAGATATGTATTTGAAAGAAATCTGTTTTATATCTCAAAGTGTAGTGTCAGACATACAACCATACAAGTCTGTCCCAGGTTCGAACAGAACCGAAGGCACTTCGTCCAATAAAGGAAGAAGCCCTTGCAAATTCGGGTATTCACAATCCCGATCGGACTTTCCATCACTTAGGGAGAACTCTATACCGGAGCAACTCAGTGCAAAGTCAATCAATGGGTTATCCTATCATTCTCACAAATACCCGGTCTTCACCACCGGTCTTCAATGATATCCATAATGACGTATCATTATTCGGAATGGGTTATATGGCACAAGGTCCTCTCCCGGCTAAACCGAATAATGAGCACAATATTAAAAAAAATATAGATATGGGATTTCAGTTAAGTCACAGCAGATAAAATCCAAAACTTTTCTAACAAATGGTTAAACAAATTACCATTTTAAATCTTTAAACAAAAATATTTATTCCACAAAATCCACCCAGTTTCACAAAGAACCATTTACGGATTTGAAAACAATTCCCATTCCGATTAGGAATAACTCATCTAATCTTTGAGTTAAGATTTAACTTATAGCTTTCAAACCATTTCCAAACTTGGAAATCATTTTCATTTCAAACTTGAAATTCCTTTTAACACAAATCGGGAGTTCATTACTTATGTGAAAGCTTTTATTATTTAAAAACAAATAGTTTTTATTTCAGAAAGATCCAATTATATTTACATGAGTTAAAGCTCTTAAATCATATTCACATTCCCAAATCAATAGTTTTGAAATATTTTAACCCATATAACTGGTATAACATCTTTAGTCCCTAGTTTCCAAACATAGAATTCAATTTCAAATCTTGAATTTAAGTTTAAATCAAATTATTTAAATTCCAAAACTTAATCAAGTTATTCCAAATAAATTTCATCTTTGAGATTCCATTTCAAAAGCTTCTCACTTTAAACCCGGTCCATTTCCAAAACTATTTGGATTTAAATATTCGCCTTTTGAAAATCTGTGACTTAACCGATTTCCTCGTGAAATCCATATTGGTGTGTGTATAAATGTGGTTTAGGGGTTCAACACAATAGTGCAACATCATAAATCATCACATCACATATTTAAGCACATCAATATTGATAAGCAGTGTAATTTATAACACTTATCGTTCCTTTATAGATTCACAGATAATATATAAATGTATCACAAATAAATGAATAAATTACACACAGCTCAATCCACAGAACAAATTATCAGAGATCAGATAGGACAATCAATTCAAGGCAACTCATACAATACAATCATTCATAAGTAAGGTCAAGCATTCAATAATCATTTATAAGCAGGATTAATTAATTGTTTAATCCTAATTAATTCAATTTATTTCCAATTAAGTTAATCACTTATGAATTAATTATCTAATCCTGATTTATTAATTACAAATTATTTGATATAAATTAATTAATCAATCACCTTGATTAATTAAATTATTCTTAATTAATCATATTAATTAAGTAAACCTTTAAACCAATTACATAATTAATTAATCCTTTAATTAATTATTTTATGAAATTAAATCTTTAATTACTTACCATAAAGTAATCACCTCATAACAACTAATCATTAATTACCAATTAATATTTATCATTAAATTAATCAAAATATCCACAACTAATTACAATTAGTAATTAACCCCTTAATTACTTTCATTAAGTAATTAACAATTTACAATTGATTATCTTTATTAATTGATCTAATTAATTATTAAAATTAATCACATTAATTAATACTTAATAATCCTTAGTTAATTATCTTCATTAACTACTAACATTTCTTTAATTACTTTCTTAAGAATTTTCTTAGATTAAATCATTATTAATCATTTATAATCATAAATTAATCTAAAATATTAATTTATAAATTAAATAAATCATTCCTTAATTATCTTATTAGTTAAATTGCTTAATTACCCTAATTATCTCTATGGTAATCCATTTCTTTATTAATGACTTCATTAATATTAAAGTGTATTTAAAACATTACACTTCTAAATTTAGATTCAAATTTCATTTTGAATTTAAAATTCAAAATGATTATATATTTAAACATTAACCAATTTAAATATCAATTTATAAACCTTAAAATAAATGTAAAGAATATTTATTATTTACATAGGAAACATATATAAGGAAAAGCCTTTAAACTCAATTACTTAAAAAAAATTATAAAGAAAAAATTAAGCTTTTAAATTACATTACATTTTTAACTTGCAAATTTAAGCTAAAACAATTGGTTTATCTTCCATTTAAAACCCCTTTTTATAAAGGAACTTTATCAAAATCCAATTTATAGATTTCAAACAATTTCCATTTTAAAAACCTAAGATTCAAAAGTTATTTGAAAACTAAACTTAAATTTTGAATTTAAGTCCAGTTTAAATTATGTTTCAGATTTTACATCTAATTTTAAAAATAGAAACTGCCAGGTGTAAAACCTGAAAACCCACCTTTTAAATATTTACAACCTTGATTTAAAATCAAATTTCCTTTTTTTTTAAACTTTAAGATTCAAAGTTCCATTTGAATCTAACTTAAACTTGATTTAACTTTATTTACATCTAGCTTACAAATTAAAATTCATTTAAATTTGGTTTAAATTTCAAATTGCAGACAGTTTTGAACAAAACTGTAATCTAGTTAAACCAACCCGAGGCAACTATTTTTACTCCGAGTCCAACCTTCCTCTACTTCAAGTAAAACCCTAGATTTACTCGAGTAAGCTCGAGATCAACTCCTACCCAAAACCAAAAAGTTCACCAGAACTTTAGAATGCACGGTGCACGTGCACGTCACCAGCGATCAACTTCAATCGCCCCCACTCCCTCGAGCACAACGTCGATCACCTACGAGTCAATCTACGACCACCAGCACGTCGTTTTTCACTCGAAATCGAAATGGAGTTCTCAATCAAAACCTGGAAACTCGAGACCGAACTCACCACAAACCTGACAACGCGCCGTGCTCGCAACACCCACCACCAGAAATCGTGCAACTCCGGCCGTGAACTCGTCAACACTTCCCCTATCAACGCCTAAAAGCACGAAGCACTCGATCGCACGTGGATGATGAACGAAACGAATACACAGCCTCGGCGAAAATTAGGTTTAAAAAACTTTAAACGTTCGCCGCCGCCGCCGCCGTGGTCGATGCCACCTCCGGCTATTTTTCCAACCACCACCGGTCACTCCTCCATCACTACAGAGAACCCCGACCGCCCAGCACACATGGATCATCAGAGAAACCCAAATTCTCATATTTTGTTCAACCCAAAACTGATCTTAATATTCCAAACTAAAAATTAAGATGTTTGTTTTAATAATCATGTTATAGGTTAAGGATTTAACTTATGGTCCTGAATTAATAAATTAAATTGTTTGAGTTTTACTCCTATGCAAGTTTACGCGTTGTTTGATTTTCCAGAGCAAGATACACATTTTTTTCAACTAAAAAATAAATAAATTTTAAGCTATGATGGAACAAGCAAACTTTGTTTGTATGCTAAGTCCCTAAAGTTATCAGGTCAAGAGATGAAGATTTTTTTTGAATCAAACTCAAGCTTAGTAACAAAACAATTTTGTTACAGAGTCTACACCTGTACACAAACATCATCCATATACATACATATGTACCAGCATACTTGTTTCAGATCTTAACCATGAAATCAGCTTCATATGCTTAAGTAAAGAAATGTTACTCACAGTTGTTATTGGGAACAGAGTTTCTTTTATTTGAAACAAGCTTGAAATTTTTGCTTGCTGAACTTCTGATTTCTGGTTTGAATTGATTAAACTGTTGTTTAGAATTGAACTTTGTTTAAGCTTTGAGATGATGTTATTTCAGGGTTACTTTGAATAATTGGACGAAACTGAAATGAAAAGTTGATAAAAGAAGTTGATATATAGGAAGTGAGTGTATAGGGTGTTATAATGTTGTTTGTACAATACAGGATACTGTACAATATAAAATCAGAGATATTTATTTGCTTTGCTTACTTAATTCGGCTGATAATTTCGTTTAGGTGGCTGGTGTATCTTGCTTTTGTGCTAGCATTAATTGCATAAGTCCATTATTATTTACACATATATTCATTTTTATTTGGTAAGTACGTAGATATTTATATTTTTGTTTCTTGTTTTTCAAGTCTATATACTTATCTTATTTTTTTTCCATTTCTTGTCTTATGACTTTGTCATATGAATACATTTCTATTTTTAATATGTAACGACCCAGGATTTTAATTAATTTAAATTTGAATATTTAATTAATTTTATATATTAAAAAGTGAATTTATAAGTCGAATAAATTTTAATTCGAATAATTGGATTTAATTGGTTAATTAAATCGATAATTTAATATGTTAAATTATGGAAATAATTGAAAATTGAGTTAAATATGATTGAAAATGATTTGTAAAATTTTATTTTATCATATTGAAGTTAGAAAGATGTTTTAGAACTTTTAAAATCGAATTAAAAGTTAGTTTGTGAAAAATTGAATATTTTAATATTAAATCGACTAGTGAAATAGTCAATTTTTGAACAGTCTCAGAATTGGACGAGACCAGTTCCATTGGATCCGTAATAGTTAGTTATTACCGGATTTCAATTTTCGTAGCAATTGGAGTTATCGTTTGATCGTGGCACCTCGAAACGCATCGAATTGTTTTAATATTAATTTGGCGAGTTAAAATAGCCATTTTTCAAAAAGTCTCGAATTTCGACGAAACTAGTTTCATCGGATCCGTAATATGATATTATTGTAAGGTTTCAAATTTCGTGTCAATCGGATTTACCATTTGTCCGGTACAAATTAAAACGCCTAGAAAATCGTTTAAATCGGTTTAATTTAAATTGAACGTTTATTGCCATAACTCGCACAGATGTCCGAATTAGCTTCCGAAACCTATTCCATTGTGTTCGGAACGCGGGGTAAACCCTAGAAACGCTGGTTACGGCGCGTAAATCGGAGTTCGGAATTTCCGGAATGAATAGTGTTTCGTCGGTTCCCTATAAATAGCCCACATTCACAAGAAAAAAAAAATTTAACCTAACCCTAATTCTACAGCCGCCGCCTCCTATATTATGAACGGCCATAAATCTCTAGTCTTCTTCCTCAAATCTCCTTCAATCCATGCATTAATACGAAAAGTTGTTAACTACAACATTGTAGAGGGCAAGGAGAGCTTCGATTCTATACGGAGATGATGGCGTGAAGTGGAGCGGGTCGATGGCAGGGGGGCCGCGTTCGGCTGTGACTCGAGCACGAATTCCCATGCACGTGTAGGGCCGAGTTGCATAGGGTTTGGGGCGATGGTTGCTCGTGCTTTGCTCTTCAATTTGGAGACCTCTGATCGAATTTTCAGCGAGTAATTGGGTTGCAAAATCAAAACCTAATTTGGAGCTAGATGGGTTCATTTGCGTGTTTATTCTGTAGATGAGGATAACGTGAGTGAGGGAGAAGGAGCACACGGCCTTGATGTCTCCAAGTTGAAATCAACGGTCAATGTTAGTTAGGGTTTAAAATTTTAATTAATGTTGTAAATTTTAATTATAAAATCGTGTAAACTTGTTAAATGCATAACTTTTTCATACGAGGTCGAAAACGCGCGAAACCAATTGCGTTGGAATCGTATGGACGAGCACTACGCGATGGAATTGGATTGGAGTTGTTTGGAGTTAGTGAAAATTTCGAGTAAATTCGAAATAAATCGCTAAAACGAAATTGAAATCAAGGTGAGAACTTCTCACTCAATCGAATCAGTTTCGATTTTTATTTTAAATAGTTAGATTTAAAATATTTGAATGCATGTTTGAATGATGATTGTTATCTATTGATTGTTAAAATAGACATTATGCGCCGTTAGTAAGCGGATGTTATTTATTAAAAACATATACCGCGAATATTTCATAAACAGTGAAATTGGTATTATATATGTAATAGCAATATATATATATATATTGGCATATGTATATATTGCAGTTGTTGATTTCCCGCATTTGTATAGCGGATGAGGCCCTATTGCGCCGTCTATTAAGCGGATAATATTTTAAATCCCATATACCGCGATAATTTCGTAATGGAGCGGAATTGGTATTGTGCTAATGTTTGTGGATGCAGGAAAACAGGTTGGAGGGATCCAACTGGATTCCTCAACAGTATTTGTTTGATTATGGATATTTTGATATTTGATGGACTATCATATCGATATATGATGTCGTTGTTGTCGTGATTGACTATTTGGTGTGTAGCATCATTGGACCAAATTTTGGAATTTTAAAAGGATTTCAAAGTGATTTTTGAAAGTATACGTTTACAAAATATTTTTTTGAATTGATCCATTTTAAATAAATAAACGTTATAATTTTAATGTTATAAAAATTATGATTTTTGAGAAATATAGTTAAAAGTTGATTTTTGAAAATATGGGGTTAATGACTTTATAAAAAGAGTTTAAATTGGGATTTTTGGATTTATTGTAAAAAGTTTAAATATAGGATTTATAAAATTTGATTATTTTATAAATAAAAATGGTGAAATTATAAAGGAGATTAAAGATGTTTTAAAAGAATAATAATATAAATTGATTTATATAAAAAGATTTATGAATTGATAATTTATAAATGAAAATATTTGAATTATAAAACGAGTTTTTATAAGTGTTAGAATGAATTGTGAATGAATTTCATAAATGAATGAAATTTATAGAATTATAAACGGTGAAGTTATAAATGGAATTTTATAAGCAGTAGGTTTATAAAATTTATAAAGTTATTGAAAGAATAGATTTGGATAAATAATTGATCTTATAAGTTATAAGATTTATAATTATGAAGTTTAAAGGAACGATTGTGCAAACAAATAAATTCTAAGTATTTAACTTATAACATGAACTTTTGTTTTATAATTGAGTTATAAATTGAATAGGTTAATAAAGGAATTTATAAAAGGAAGTTGTTATAAAATAAATAGAAATGGAGTTTATAAACGTTGTTTTATAAATCCGCAAACGACTTATTTTGATAAGTAAATTGTTATAACCTATTAATGGAGTTATATTCACGTTTTTGACTGTGAATAATCCTTTGAAATAAAATGAATAAAAGGATTAAATTTGCTAACATAGTATATTCACGTTTTTGAATAGTGAATAATATGTTAAAGAAAATGTTTAGGGTGTGATATTTTAAACAAAATTAAAACGATCTAACGATGTTTTAAAATGTGTTAAGATTCGAAATCATAGATTTCAACATTCATTGTTGAAATAGACGTTTTCGAGAAATAGAAGGAAATGGTGGACTATAACACTGTTGTTATAGTAAATGATTTCCTAAAGGAAATGTTTTGTATAGTATTGGGATTTATATATCTATTTTAATTTCGAATCCCTATACTAGTGATTTTGGGTTGTCGTAACGATGTTTTACGCAACATTCGTTTTGGCCCAAATAAATATGTTTAAGAGAATGATTTCCTTAAAGAATGAAATATATACTTCATTTAGATTTAAGTATATTTGAATATTTTCCAAGTGTTGAAAATAAATAAAATTTGTGAATTACTTATGAATAAATAAGTATGGAAATGTTTTTCCAATGGGAAATGAAACGTTTTGAGAATTTATCTTTTTGAAGATAAATTGAAATGAATAACTGAAATCGTATATGCATGGATATTTTGGAGTGAAAATTCATTATGGAATTTATAAAAGAAAGGGGAATCTGTTTAAAAATAAATATTGATTTATTTTTGAAGTGTGAAAATTATATATCTAGTAAGGATATTTTTGGAAAATAAATATTTTGGAAAATTATTTGGAATCTGCATATCCATTGATAGTTCAATAACCGACTATCAATATTTACCTTTGAAAGGTATTTGTTGGGATTTGTTGAATTTGAATGCACACTTATTTTTAAATTATTGCGCTCGTTATTCGGATTACCCATTCCGAATAGTGATACGATGTAATGGATAGCATTGAAGATCGGTGTTGAAGACCCGGTATTTGCGAGAGCGATAGGATGACCTGTCGATTGACTCTGCACCGAGTTGCTCCGGTATTGAGTTCTCCACATGTGATGGGAAATCCGATCAGGATTGTGGATATCTGGATTGCAAGGACTTCTTTGTAAGTGCCTTAGGTTCTGTTCGAGCCTGGAACAGACTTGTTTGGTAATGTGACATGCTGAGTGTTGCTGTTAAATGATCATTGTGTTGATTATTTGTGATAGGATCATTTATTTGATCGTCTATCCTGGTGATCATTTCTATGATCATTTGTTGACCCAAAGCATTGCTTTTGTATAAAGTATGTTTTTATGGACGTGACTTCGTCGAGCCTCACACCCCGGGAATGGTCAAAACAGGAAAGATGCAGCAAGGTTATGAGGGGTAGCGCCCTTTAGGGTATGTGCATTTCCTTCTGGAAAAGGGTGGTATCATGGTATGGAGCCTAGATACTTACTCATGTTGAAAACACTTTATGATTGTGTGAATTGATTACGAGCGCTCGGTGAAAGGTCCCAAAGGACCGGGGGATGGCATATTCGGTCAGTTGTTACTCAGTTAGGGGTAACCCGGCCTTGTGTTGGTAGAGATCCGGTTTGGTTCTCGGGGATGTCCTTCCAGAGGCATTCTCGTGTGGCAATGGGAAGTTCCTTGGCCTGATCATTCGTTGGAAATCCAAAGAAACAATATGAAACTTGTACGGTTTTAGTTGTATAACCTGCCATGGAATGTGGCGGTAACCTGCTATTGAACATGGTAGCTATAGTAGGCATAAGTGCAGAATGTCTATGCTGGCTAAGATTTATATTCTACTTTCGAAATATCTTCTACACTATGCACTAATAATAATATCAAAATTGATTTGATTTTAATGCGTATCAAGCATCTTTGACTATCATAAGGAGAAATCTCCTCCAAGTCTGCGTTTGCATTGTGTGTGTGGCGGGAGGTCTTATGGTAGTCTCATTTTTAAAAGCATTGCGAATTGACTTTAAAAATATTCCTATATTTTGTTTTCAAAGATAAATAAACTGTTTTGAGTTCTCACACCAGTCACATGACTGACTCGGAGTTTATTGTTTTCCTTCCTAAACTCTGGGTGCCCACCAATTTACACACGGGCAGTCAAGAGTTAAGGTTTATCAGGATATTCAGGAGTTGCTGGAGGCAAGCTGGATGGCATGGCGTATTACTAGTATATAGTATTTCTTTTTCCGCTGTTTGATGATTGTATGATGTTGTACACTCTGATGATATGATGTAATGAAATGTAATGTAATAACTGATATAGTTCTTTGTTTAAAGATTATTCATTTATTTATTATATGTTGTTCCGCTGCGAATTGTGAGATTCTGTTATTGTTCTGTTGTTTTCAGTTCCGTTCTATTTTCTATGTTATTTATTTTCTTTTCTCTCTATTTTCTATCCTTTCTCTCTTCTTCTACTTCTTTCCTTTTCTTAAACCATAACATTTCGGGTTACCGGCCTTCGATTTCTCGGCAGTCGATAAAGTGAGTATCGATGTTGAATTTTCGAAAGTCGAAAATTTTCGGGACGTTACATTTGGTATCAGAGCATATGGTTAGGCGACAACCATGGTTCTGTTGGGTATTACTCATTAGAGATAGAGTCAGTAGTACTCTAGAATGAGTTTGAGTGTAATAATAGCTATGAGAGCGTATTTGTTAGTGAATATAAAATTGTTTTATATTGTGATGATTGGTTTGTTGAGTGGTATATGGATTCTGGTTAACACGAGTAATTAACGTTGTTGATGGGGATCTCTAAACACTTGTACAGAACAATTCGACACAGTATTGTTTTAAAATTGGGTAAATGAAATAATTTTACCTTGATTATATTTTTGTATATAAAGGAATAATTTTTCAGAATTATTAAAGTGTATATAAGTTGATTGTTTACTTGTTTGAATAATCTAAATTGAAGAATAATTGTATAAGAAAATAACTATAAGAATTGAATTATAATTAAAGTGATTTGCAATTGTGAAATAAACTTATATATATAAGAAGTGAAACTATATGAATATATTTATGAACATGTGTTGTAATAAAAATGAATATAAGGTAAAATGGAATATAACTTAAGAGATATTGAATGAAGTTGATATTGGTATCAAAGTAAAATAATAAAGTGAAGTGATAAATGTGAACTTGAGTTATATAAATGAAATTCAACTTTAGAAATTAAATGAATGGATTGAATGTTAATCAATTGAATGTAAATAAAATTGATAGGAAGTAATGAATGTAAGTGTTAATTCATTAAAATTTAATGTTATTGAAAGTTGAAAGTTTGAATGAAAATCAATTAACTAAACCAATTGAAAGCAAAGTAATTTGGTTGTAATTAATATACATTGATTGTTATATGGTTGTTAGTTGATTGATTGTATATAATTCATTAAGTATTAATGAAATTGGAAGCTAAAGTAATTAAAATGAAAATGGAAGTTAAGTGAATTTTAAATAGAATTGAATTTGATTTGGAAGTGAACCAACTTGAATATGAATTAGTGAATATAAACTAATTGAAAATGAATGTTAGTAAACATCCACTGTTAATGAATCAAATGTGATTAAATTGAAAACCAATTCATTGAATATTAATGAGAATATGAATGAATATTTATTGGTTATGAATGATAGTTGGTTGATGGTTGAATATATTGCTTTTATTGCATTTTCTATGTTGACATATATAGTTGCTATATGTTGTATATCGATACTATTGTCCATATGCATGTTCTCATGTTGTTTGGTGAGTGTTTAGTAGGTGCGGATCGCGTTTGCTTCGCATTTGGAGCTCACTTTCGCGCTATATTAGCCGTATATGCTTGCTAATAAAATATAAGGTACATATCTCGGATTAAATATCATACTTTTATACTTTTTTCCCTTCGGGATGCCTCATTACTTGATGAGATGTATATTTGTGATATATATACTGTCATTTTTTTCGGATCGAGCCGCGCAAAGGAGACTATGGCGAATTTTTCCGAAAATTTAAGGCGTTAGAAAAAATTTGAAAAAATTGGAAAATTTTGAAAACTTTAACTTTGATTTGGAATTGAAAGTTAAACAATAGTAGTTGTTTTTGAAAAGATAACTAAGTATGATTTGGAAACTTAGTAAGTTATTGTAAGAAGTTTAACTATGGATTTTGGAAAGTTAATAAATTCTGTAATTTTTCTTACTTGATAATTTCGAGGACGAAATTCTTTTAAGGGGGGAAGATTGTAACGACCCAGGATTTTAATTAATTTAAATTTGAATATTTAATTAATTTTATATATTAAAAAGTGAATTTATAAGTCGAATAAATTTTAATTCGAATAATTGGATTTAATTGGATAATTAAATTGATAATTTAATATGTTAAATTATGGAAATAATTGAAAATTGAGTTAAATATGATTGAAAATGATTTGTAAAATTTTATTTTATCATATTGAAGTTAGAAAGATGTTTTAAAACTTTTAAAATCGAATTAAAAGTTAGTTTGTGAAAAATTGAATATTTTAATATTAAATCGACTAGTGAAATAGTCAATTTTTGAACAGTCTCAGAATTGGACGAGACCAGTTCCATTGGAACCGTAATAGTTAGTTATTACCGGATTTCAATTTTCGTAGCAATCGGAGTTATCGTTTGATCGTGGCAGCTCGAAACGCATCGAATTGTTTTAACATTAATTTGGCGAGTTAAAATAGCCATTTTTCAAAAAGTCTCGGATTTCGACGAAACCAGTTTCGTCGGATCCGTAATGTGATATTATTGTAAGGTTTCAAATTTCGTGTCAATCGGATTTACCGTTTGTCCGGTACAAATTAAAACGCCTAGAAAATCGTTTAAATCGGTTTAATTTAAATTGAACGTTTATTGCCATAACTCGCACAGATGTCCGAATTAGCTTCCGAAACCTATTCCATTGTGTCCGGAACGCAGGGTAAACCCTAGAAACGCTGGTTACGGCGCGTAAATCGGAGTTCGGAATTTCCGGAATGAATAGTGTTTCGTCGGTTCCCTATAAATAGCCCACATTCACAAGAAAAAAAAATTTAACCTAACCCTAATTCTACAGCCGCCGCCTCCTATATTATGACGGCCAGAAATCTCTAGTCTTCTTCCTCAAATCTCCTTCAATCCATGCATTAATACGAAAAGTTGTTAACTACAACATTGTAGAGGGTAAGGAGAGCTTCGATTCTATACGGAGATGACGGCGTGAAGTGGAGCGGGTCGATGGCCGGGGGGCCGCGTTCGGCTGTGACTCGAGCACGAATTCCCATGCACGTGTAGTGCCGAGTTGCATAGGGTTTGGGGCGATGGTTGCTCGTGCTTTGCTCTTCAATTTGGAGACCTCTGATCGAATTTTCAGCGAGTAATTGGGTTGCAAAATCAAAACCTAATTTGGAGCTAGATGGGTTCATTTGCGTGTTTATTCTGTAGATGAGGATAACGTGAGTGAGGGAGAAGGAGCACACGGCCCTGATGTCTCCAAATTGAAATCAACGGTCAATGTTAGTTAGGGTTTAAAATTTTAATTAATGTTGTAAATTTTAATTATAAAATCGTGTAAACTTGTTAAATGCATAACTTTTTCATACGAGGTCGAAAACGCGCGAAACCAGTTGCGTTGGAATTGTATGGACGAGCACTACGCGATGGAATTGGATTGGAGTCGTTTGGAGTTAGTGAAAATTTCGGGTAAAATTAAACGTCCGTTTAATTTTATTCGAAATAAATCGCTAAAACGAAGTTGAAATCAAGGTGAGAACTTCTCACTCAATCGAATCAGTTTCGATTTTTATTTTAAATAGTTAGATTTAAAATATTTGAATGCATGTTTGAATGATGATTGTTATCTATTGATTGTTAAAATAGACATTATGCGCCGTTAGTAAGCGGATGTTATTTATTAAAAACATATACCGCGAATATTTCATAAACAGTGAAATTGGTATTATATATATATAATAGCAATATATATATATTGGCATATGTATATATTGCAGTTGTTGATTTCCCGCATTTGTATAGCGGATGAGACCCTATTGCGCCGTCTATTAAGCGGATAATATTTTAAATCCCATATACCGCGATAATTTCATACTGGAGCGGAATTGGTATTGTGCTAATGTTTGTGGATGCAGGAAAACAGGTTGGAGGGATCCAACTGGATTCCTCAACAGTATTTGTTTGATTATGGATATTTTGATATTTGATGGACTATCATATCGATATATGATGTCATTGTTGTCGTGATTGACTATTTGGTGTGTAGCATCATTGGACCAAATTTTGGAATTTTAAAAGGATTTCAAAGTGATTTTTGAAAGTATACGTTTACAAAATATTTTTTTGAATTGATCCATTTTAAATAAATAAAATTTATAATTTTAATGTTATAAAAATTATGATTTTTGAGAAATATAGTTAAAAGTTGATTTTTGAAAATATGGGGTTAATGACTTTATAAAAAGAGTTTAAATTGGGATTTTTGGATTTATTGTAAAAAGTTTAAATATAGGATTTATAAAATTTGATTATTTTATAAATAAAAATGGTGAAATTATAAAGGAGATTAAAGATGTTTTAAAAGAATAATAATATAAATTGATTTATATAAAAAGATTTATGAATTGATAATTTATAAATGAAAATATTTGAATTATAAAACGAGTTTTTATAAGTGTTAGAATGAATTGTGAATGAGTTTCATAAATGAATGAAATTTATAGAATTATAAACGGTGAAGTTATAAATGGAATTTTATAAGCAATAGGTTTATAAAATTTATAAAGTTATTGAAAGAATAGATTTGGATAAATAATTGAATCTTATAAGTTATAAGATTTATAATTATGAAGTTTAAAGGAACGATTGTGCAAACAAATAAATTCTAAGTATTTAACTTATAACATGAATTTTGTTTTATAATTGAGTTATAAATTGAATATGTTAATAAAGGAATTTATAAAAGGAAGTTGTTATAAAATAAATAGAAATGGAGTTTATAAACCTTGTTTTATAAATCCGCAAACGACTTATTTTGATAAGTAAATTGTTATAACCTATTAATGGAGTTATATTCACGTTTTTTACTGTGAATAATCCTTTGAAATAAAATGAATAAAAGGATGAAATTTGCTAACGTAGTATATTCACGTTTTTGAATAGTGAATAATATGTTAAAGAAAATGTTTAGGGTGTGATATTTTAAACAAAATTAAAACGATCTAACGATGTTTTAAAATGTGTTAAGATTCGAAATCATAGATTTCAACATTCATTGTTGAAATAGACGTTTTCGAGAAATAGAAGGAAATGGTGGACTATAACACTGTTGTTATAGTAAATGATTTCCGAAAGGAAATGTTTTGTATAGCATTGGGATTTATATATCTATTTTAATTTCGAATCCCTATACTAGTGATTTTGGGTTGTCGTAACGATGTTTTACGCAACATTCGTTTTGGCCCAAATAAATATGTTTAAGAGAATGATTTCCTCAAAGAATGAAATATATACTTAATTTAGATTTAAGTATATTTGAATATTTTCCAAGTGTTGAAAATAAATAAAATTTGTGAATTACTTATGAATAAATAAGTATGGAAATGTTTTTCCAATGGGAAATGAAACGTTTTGAGAATTTATCTTTTTGAAGATAAATTGAAATGAATAATTGAAATCGTATATGCATGGATATTTTGGAGTGAAAATTCACTATGCAATTTATAAAAGAAAGGGGAATCTGTTTAAAAATAAATATTGATTTATTTTTGAAGTGTGAAAATTATATATCTAGTAAGGATATTTTTGGGAAATAAATATTTTGGAAAATTATTTGGAATCTGGTGATGTGTGCGTATCCATTGATAGTTCAATAACCGACTATCAATATTTACCTTTGAAAGGTATTTGTTGGGATTTGTTGAATTTGAATGCACACTTATTTTTAAATTATTGCGCTCGTTATTCGGATTACCCATTCCGAATAGTGATACGACGTAATGGATAGCATTGAAGATCGGTGTTGAAGACCCGGTATTTGCGAGAGCGATAGGATGACCTGTCGATTGACTCTGCACCGAGTTGCTCCGGTATTGAGTTCTCCACATGTGATGGGAAATCCGATCAGGATTGTGGATATCTGGATTGCAAGGACTTCTTTGTAAGTGCCTTCGGTTCTGTTCGAGCCCGGAACAGACTTGTTTGGTAATGTGACATGCTGAGTGTTGCTGTTAAATTATCATTGTGTTGATTATTTGTGATAGGATCATTTATTTTATCGTCTATCCTGGTGATCATTTCTATTGTGACAGCCCGCAAATCCGTACCCCTTGAATTAACACTATTCTACCTCTATTAACTCAAGTGGCATAGAAATACGAACCATTAGGGTTAAAAGAAAAAGAGATAGAAGAAGAAGTAGACTAAACAATATCAGAATCTCACAATCGCAGCGGAATAAAATATAATAGCAACTATATATCTTTACACAAAATGAAATCTATAACTGTTTATACAACATATCATCAGAGTAACTCATACATCAATCATCACATAACAGACATACCATACAACATAGCAGCGGATATATATATAGGTACATATAATACGTCTCGAACTCCAGCTCCTCTCCTGCTCCATAGCAACCTATCCTGAACATATAATACTCGGTCTGACCCGAGCATTATAACGAAATAACACCCGAGTCAGTCTGGCATACCAGCTGATAATAATGCACACAATTGATTATTAAAGTTTCAAAAATTCTTTTGAAAACAAAAGCATCTCGTAAGACCACGCCACAAATAAACATGTCGGGTTTTTACCTTACGATAGCTAAAACACTTTTTATAGAAATCCTCTGATATTATAATAGTGTCTATTTACAAATACTTATAAAATAGCCGAAATTGTTACATCTATTAAATTCCAGCTACTAGCCACCGAAGTGGGTAATACAAACAAAACTCGTACAAGCTCGTAGGGAAAATGGATTCCAACTAATGACTAGGCACTGGGGTACCACCTGTCACAGTACGTGGTCTAGATCACAGTACCGAGGACTACTCCCTTCGTCCCCTGCAACACAAGACCGGAATCACCTATGGGCAATTCCGAATAAGATCACCCCGCGGTTGGGATCAGCAACCGCACCACTAAGCCGAAATAAAAAGGAACCTCTAGACAGGGATGACCTTACTCTCCAGTGGGGGCTACCCACGAAGCCTTGCTGCATATCCCCTGATTTTCAGTCATTCCCGGTTGATGAGGCTCGAGGCTAAACGATACCTTTAGAACGTTTCACTTAGAATGCCCATCGTCCACCTGACGATGTTTCGCAAGCATTCATCCATACAAGTCCGTCCCGGGTTCGAACGGAACCGAAGGCACTATTCCTACTACATCCATTTTGGAAATATCCTCAGGATTAGTAGCGACTAGCCCTTGCACTTCACTGCTCCATCTTCGACTCCGAAAAACGTTTATCGCACGAAAACGTACAAACCGGATCGAAGTGGTTTTCGAGAAATAAATCTCGATCCCGGTCTCTTCGAAACGATCAACGCATTTGTCCAATATTGATAGTCGGTGATTTAACTATCAATTTATATTCATAAACATCCATAACATCCATCACATAATAAATAATTCCCAAATTATTTATTTACCTCAAATATCTTTAAAAGATATATTACCAAATTTCCAAATCTCATTTGAAAACATTCCCCAAAATTCCTCCTTTATAAGGTAAATCATTTACCATATATTCCCATTGGAAATATCCAAGTTCAAAATAGTTTAGATTTAAAACTGTTAAAAACATTTTAATTTAAAATATACTTTAAATAGATAAATTTACTACTAATTATTTAATCCAATATAATGTCAAAATATTTAAAGCAAAACTGTTTATAAGATATAGTTTAATTTAAAATAAGGTTAAGTTATACTATATATTAAAATAAAGTGGTAAAAAGATTAACTCTTATTTCAATATACTTAGGTCAAAACTAGCTTTTAAAACAAATCCATTTGTAAACATAATTATTAAAATATTTATAAAATTTTACTCTTGCTAATTTATAAAAAATCACTTTAAAATAATAATTTTTAAAACATTCTTTAAAATTAGTTTAGATTTTAAACTTTCTTTTTATAAAATCAATTTAAAACTCGAACTTGGATTTTCCCTAGGAAATCTCATTTCTACTAAATCATCACAGAAATCCTTCTCACGATTTCTGTCCATTTATTTACTTTAGTTTTATGGTTTTATAACATAAATTTATTTCCCAAATCTTCAACTAGTAACATTTATCTTTAATTATCATTCCAGATTTTACAACTTCCAATTTCCATTCTAAATAGATTTCAAATTCTAATCCTTTAAAATTCATTATTAACCATATCTTTTATTTCTCTAAATTCAATTCATCCATTTATAATTAACTTTGGATTTATAAATTTATCCATCAATATTTCTATACAAATTCATTTCAGTTTTCCATCCAAATCAGGTTTCAAACATTTATATTCTCTAAATTTCTTATTTAACAATTTCTCAATTTCTTTGAAACCCAATTTAATTTCTTCATAATTTAAACTGCAATTTCTTTTATAATTAATATTCTGGGTTTATAGTTTAAACCACAATATCACAATGCAATTCAACTTCAAATTTATCAATCTCAATATATAAACAGGTATCATAATCAAATAAGTACTATATTGTGAGGAATCCCGTTGGATCCCTCCAACCTGTTTTCCCTGCATCCACAAATATTAGCACAACAGTATATATATCAATTCAATTTGATAATAACTAACATATTCAGCTAAACATCCAAACAACCAATCAATACTAACTGTCTACTTTACTAGTATCCAGATGTGAGTGAGAATAACTCACCTTGGGTACTTGACGATCGTTATAAATTTTTGAATTAAATCGGCCGCGATTGATTTAACCCAAAATTCCGCCAACTCCGATTGTCACCAAATCTAGCCTGCAACGTAGATCGCGTCGCTGCGATCTCGGCGCTTCTCGTTCCGTCGAATTCTGCTAATGCATGAAATAGTTACACGGTTTCAAAGTTTTAACTAAAATTTATATTAACAAATTTAATTTCTATTTATTGATTATTAATCTATACCGTAGATCACAGATCAAGGCCGAAACCATCTCGCTCTCGTTCACGAACGCAAACACACCGCAAAACCCATCAGGTCGTTTCTTCCTAGGCGTGCCGCTCCTCCCACGACCATCGGAATTCCCATCAGAGACCGTCGCTCGAAAGCCTCCTCCTCCCTCTACCCTTGACCACAAACCGCACCCCCAAAACTCACTCATCGATGCGAAAACCTCCATGGAACGGCACTCAAACACGGCAGCCTAACGACCCCAATCGATGATTTCAAGCAAGATCTACCGTTGATCTAGTAGAACTCGGCGAGCACAACACTTCTCTAGTTGGAAATTTTTAACAGAACTGCCTAGGTTGAGAGAAAATGACGAAGATAGCACGGTGATTTTCGGCCATGAAATGCCTCAGCAGCGGCTGGTGAATCAAATTAGGGTTTAGTGTTGTTAAACGTGCTTTATAACGTTAATTAATATTATTTTATTAATAAATATCTCAATTTAACACTAAATGCAAACGACCTCCAATGCTCACGTTCTAACAGGCTGTCCTAGGGTTTTTCCGCGTTCCGGACACAATGGAACAGGTTTCGTAAGCCAATTCGGTCGTATGCACGAGTTACGGAATTAAACGATCAATTTAAAATTAAATCGATTAAAACGATTTCGGTGCGTTACGAGCTGCCGGGGTCAAACGACAACTCCGATTGCTACGAAAATCGAAATCCGATAATAACTAACTATTACGGATCCAATGGAACTGATTCCGTCGAATTCCGAGACTGTGCCCCGGAAGGCTATTTTAACTCGTCTATTTAATTATGCGATTTTCGAAATTATCGAAATCACTCAAAATTTCCACGTTTAAAATTTTATTAACTTAATAATCATTCATATAACATTTATAAACACATTAAAAATCATTCCGGCTCATTCGGAATTAGAATCTAATTATTTGCATTTTAATAATATTAAATTCAATTTTAAATTAATATAAAATTCCAAATATTAATAATTCGACTTAAAAATTCATCTAAACTTTCCACTATGCTATTTACACTCAAATAGCCCAAGATAAATTTTTAAAACCATTTTATCACTAATTACGCTCTGAATTAACAATTAACCCAATTCTATTATTTTATTATTATTATTCCAATTTCAATTTAATTGCCATATTTGAAATTTGACCAATTTTTATTAACTAAACCAAAGTCATCTATCTCTAAATTCAAATTATAATTCATATTCAACATTTAAAATGAATTAAATGTTCAATTTGAATAGCCTAAAAATACGGGATGTTACATCTATGATCATTTGTTGACCCAAAGCATGGCTTTTGTATAAAGTATGTTTTTGTGGACGTGACTTCGTCGAGCCTCGCACCCCGGGAATGGTCAAAACAGGAAAGATGCAGCAAGGTTATGAGGGGTAGAGCCCTTTAGGGTATGTGCATTTCCTTCTGGAAAAGGGTGGTATCATGGTATGGAGCCCAGATACTTACTCATGTTGAAAACACTTTATGATTGTGTGAATTGATTACGAGCGCTCGGTGAAAGGTCCCAAAGGACCAGGGGATGGCATATTCGGTCAGTTGTTACTCAGTTAGGGGTAACCCGGCCTTGTGTTGGTAGAGATCCGGTTTGGTTCTCGGGGATGTCCTTCCAGAGGCATTCTCATGTGGCAATGGGAAGTTCCTTGGCCTAATCATTCGTTGGAAATCCAAAGAAATAATACGAAACTTGTACGGTTTTAGTTGTATAACCTGCCATGGAATGTGGCGGTAACCTGCTATTGAACATGGTAGCTATAGTAGGCATAAGTGCGGAATGTCTATGCTGGCTAAGATTTATATTCTACTTTGGAAATATCTTCTACACTATGCACTAATAATAATATCAAAATTGATTTGATTTTAATGCGTATCAAGCATCTTTGACTATCATAAGGGGAAATCTCCTCCAAGTCTGCGTTTTATTTTGTGTGTGGCGGGAGGTCTTATGGTAGTCTCATTTTTAAAAGCATTGCGAATTGACTTTAAAAATATTCCTATATTTTGTTTTCAAAGATAAATAAACTGTTTTGAGTTCTCACACCAGTCACATGACTGACTCGGAGTTTATTGTTTTCCTTCCTAAACTCTGGGTGCCTACCAATTTACGCACGGGCAGTCAAGAGTTAAGGTTTATCAGGATATTCAGGAGTTGCTGGAGGCAAGCTAGATGGCATGGCGTATTACTAGTATATAATATTTCTTTTTCCCCTGTTTGATGATTGTATGATGTTGTACACTCTGATGATATGATGTAATGAAATGTAATGTAATAACTGATATAGTTCTTTGTTTAAAGATTATTCATTTATTTATTATATGTTGTTCCGCTGCGAATTGTGAGATTCTGTTATTGTTCTGTTGTTTTCAGTTCCGTTCTATTTTCTATGTTATTTATTTTCTTTTCTCTCTATTTTCTATCCTTTCTCTCTTCTTCTACCTCTTTCCTTTTCTTAAACCATAACATTTCGGGTTTCCGGCCTTCGATTTCTCGGCAGTCGATAAAGTGAGTATCGATGTTGAATTTTCGAAAGTCGAAAATTTTCGGGACGTTACATAATATGTTATTATAATTTATTCTAGTGAAATCGCTTTATATTTTAATTTATCTTGTATATATCTATTTCTATTTTCAATTTAAATATTTATTTTATTTAACTTAAATGTTTACTATCCTGTTCCTATATATATATATATATATTATTTTTATTTTACATTTTACATTCATATATATATATATATAGATATTTAACTTTTAAAATCCATTTCATAATTTTAAATTCAAATACAAACTCAATATTTAAAATTCAGATTCTAAAGTCAAAAATCAAATTTACTCACATATACTTACACATATTTGTTTTCAAATATCCAGATTAATTCTCAATTAATCCATAATTTAACTAGAATCTTATATCAATTACCAATTAATTTCACCATTTTTATTCAACAATTAAATTAACTAGAAATTTAAACTTGGCGAAAATCCAGGATCGTTACATAAATATATATACATTGACCCACACGGTCAGAAAAACCAAAAACAGTACATATTTCCTATTTTTATTACGTAGGCGTACCTTTATTAGCATTTTAAAAGCAAGCAGCTAAATAATATTGCATATACGCAATCCAACTCTATCTACTGCCTCCTGTACCTGTACTTACTTAAACAAACACATCAATTTCAATAAAGATGAAAGTTTTAATAACATTCTATTCATTAATCTCAACCAACACATCAATTATATAGTTTAAACAAGCAAACTTCATAATTTAACAATGTTAACCATATTTTATCAGTACTTTAAAGATTTAAATCACCATTTTTTAAATTTCCTGACAAATCCAACTCCATTTTATTTCACTTGAATGATTTACATTCAAGTTTGTTTTTTTACAATTCCTATTCACATCAATATGATTATCATGCGTATTATTTGTATCAATTTTCCTCAATTCAATTCCAAATTGATCCACAACCAAATTTTCATTTTTAATTTGAAGCATTTGCATTTCTTTTATGATCCATTTTCATTCATATGCAACAATCTTTTAATAGAATTTCAATCCATTCCAATTGATTCAAAAACCAATTTCATTTGCTTCTTTAAACCAACTCAATTCCGAATACAACAAAACGACCAATTCTATGCAAATTTTTATGTCATTCAAGCAAATAACCATCACTTAAGCTTATAACCATTAAAATTAATTCCAGTTTAAATTTATATTAATTTTATTTCATTCGAAATTTTCACAATCCCAAATATTCTTATTTCCTTGCAATTTTTAAATCAAATCCTTATTCTCACTTCAAATTTATCATTCAATTTATGTTTAAATTAATATCATCCCATTCTATATTATTTACAACTCATACATTCTTATTTTATCATAATAATTAATTAAAATTCTTTCACTTGCATTTCATTTCTATTATCTAAACAAATATCATTCAAGGTCACTTATAAAGCTCATCCACATCATTTTTCATTTTTTTCCCAATTTGCTTAAGTTCTTTCAATTTCATAATATTTCCGTTTCTTCTTATATCAATTTTATTTTTATTTTATTTGATTCTCATTCAATCAAATTCCAATCCATTTACAAATTTTAATTCAATTTGTTTATTTATTCAATCCATTTGAAATTTTAATTCATCTCCTCGATCCATTCTGAATTTTGTTAATAATATTACCACGTTAAATTATTCCACTCATTTGAATTTATTTATAATTCAAACCATCACTATTATAATCTAATTCCATTATTCATTCACACTCTCAGCTTTTTATTGCCAAAATTAAATTCCATACCAGAACTGGGTTTTATTTTTCTTTTCAAAATTTTCTTAACAAACCACCAAAATTTCATCCTTGCCAATACAAATTCCATTTAATTTAGTTTACGCTAAATTCATCTTCAAGTTTCTTTTTATTTAATTTAGCTGACGCTAAATTCATTCTCAAACAATTCCTTTGAATTTAGTTGATTGAGAATTTAATTTATCCAATGTCATTCTTACTTAACTTAAATTCCACTTAATTCAATTCTTTTCCCAAATTTAACTCAAGTTTAACTAAATTTATTCAGCCAACTTAAATACATGCTATTACCTTTACCATTGTATTTAAAACAACCCCTTTGGATTTTGTTGAGTTAAAATTTTATTCATACAATATCATTCTTACTTAATCTAAATTACATTTCCTTTCAATTTATTTCTTTTCCAATTTAATTCAAGTTAATTCATACCATTTCCTTTACTATCTTAAATAAGAACTTAATTCTATTCAAAATTATTTGTAACACAACTGGATTTTGATTTTAATTCAATCCAAATTTAACTCAATTCCATTTAGTTGAAGTTAAATCCAATTCAATCCAATTTTAATGCTCCATATACAAGTTCAAAACTTATTTACTAACCTAAGTTCATTCACATCTTGTATATCTCACTTTTCCTTATCTTACTTTACATTTCATTTGAGATTAAGTTTGAATTCTCCATACCATTCAACTATTTCCCAATTGTGATTATAATTCCATTTTACTTGGGTTTACAATCTGATTTACTATTCTTAAATTCACTAACTTATTTATTTTAAAGCTCATATTGCTCATTTTAATCCATTTACATCTTATAATCACAATTCCAAATTTTATATATATGTATCACTGAATTCTTAGGAATACAAATTTTCTTTCAATTTAATTCTTTGCACCCTTTTAAATCCATAGTTTCAAATTATAAGTATAACACTTAATAGCTTATGAGTACAATTTATTACACAATGACCCACAATTACAAATTCATTTTACATTTCAATTTAACCCAAATCAATTTAATTCTAAGCCCAATTTATTTAACTTATCCCAAGTTAAATTCAAATTTTCTATTTACTTCCATACACTTTATTCACTTCCATTTACTCAAGTCAAATTTTAAATCCAGGATTAAAAATTTTCATTTCTTCCTTATTAATATCATCTTCACTTAATAAATTCAATAGTTGATTCATTTTAACTTTACACAATATTTAAAATGAATTTTCCAGAATTCAATTACCTGATTTTATTCCAAAACCATTTTGAAATAATAATCAACCCATACCCATTTGGTATATCAAATCAAACCTCCAGATTCCAAAACAACATGGTTGTACCAAAACAATTTCCCCCTTTTTGAAATTTCTAAAATCACTTGTATCTCAAATAAGTCCAACAAATATCATAATCACTCAACATGGTAGCAATCCATCACTTAAGAAACTTGAAAATGAATTCTAATGATGTGGCCATCATCATAAGGATTATTTTCCAATGAATGAAGTGAGTTCAGTGCTTCCTTACTTTCACTAATTCATTTCAAAACAGTTTCCATTCAAACATATTACCCAAAATAATATTCCATCATTGCCTTCAAACACTTTGGAGAACATTCCCAAACATTCTCAAGATTTTAAATTTCCAAACTTTTGTTTTCAATCATTTAAAACACTTTTCAAAATTTTCGGGAATTAAATTCTGGTTTAATTTAAATTTAGTTATTCTTCTTTTGTATCATTTGTACTCATGGAATTTATTTGGTTATAACCATTTCAAATTTTAGATTAAATTTTAGATTCTTATTTGATTAAGATATTAATAACCAAACAATCAAATATATATAATAATTTCAGAAAAATTATTCTTTTTATATCAAAATATAATTTTTGGCAAAATTATTTCATTTACCCTCTTTAAAAACAATATTATGTCAGTTTATCTTGTTTAAGAGTTTAGAAACCCCTATCGATACAGTTGTACTTCCCGTACCAACCAGAATTCATAAACACTCAACCGATAAGTCAACACAGTATTAAAACAATTTTATATTCACTAACAAGTACGCTCTCATATCTATTATTACACTCAACTCATTATAGAGTACTATTGACTCTGTTTAATGAGTAATTTCCCCACCAAAGCCTAGGCTGTCGCCAACCTAAGCTCTGATACCAAATATAACGACCCGCCCTTCTCGACCCTTTAAAATCGACACAAAATACCCCACAGTATGATGTGCCGACGATCAAGTGCCGGAAAAGACAGATTGTTGAGGAAAAAGAAAGAAGGTAGAAGAAAGAAGGAACTAAACAATATCAGAATCTCACAGTCGCAGCGGAATAAAATATAATATATAATATCAGATCTTTACACAAAATGAAAACTATATTTGTTTTATACAATATATCATCAGAGTATCTAAAACAAACAACAATTACAAGTTAGACAATTCCATACAATCACAACAGCGGATATAAATACAGGTACGGATAATACGTCTTAAACTCCAGCTCCTCTCCTGCTCCATAGCATCCTGTCATGTACATATAATACTCGATCTGACCCGAGCATTATAATGAAATAACACCCGAGTCAGTCTGGAATACCAATTGATAATAATGCATCCAAATTGATTATTAAAGTTTCAAAAATCCTTTTGAAAACAAAAGCATCTCGTAAGACCACGCCACAAATAAACATGTCGGGTTTTTACGTTAAGGTAGCTAAAACACTTTTTATAGAAATCCTCTGATATTATAATAGGGTCTATATACAAATATTTATAAAATAGCCAAATTGTTACATGATTAAATTCCAGCCACTAGCCACAGAGTGGGTAATAAAACAAAACTCGTAAAAGGCGCATAGGGAGAATGGATTTCCAACTAATGACTAGGCACTGGGGTACCACCTGTCACAGTATCTCGTCTAGATCAGTGTACTGAGGACCACGCCTGATCCCCTGCAACATAAGGCCCGGATTATCCCTTACTGGATAATCCCGAGTAAGATCGCCCCACGGTTGGGATCGGCAACTGCACCACTAAGACGAAATACAAGGGACATCTAGACAGGAATGACCTTACCCGGAAATGGGTGCTGCCCACCAAGCCTTGCTGCATAACCCCTGATTTTCAGTCATTCTCGGTTGATGAGGCTTGAGGCTAAGCGTTACCTTTTAGAATGTTTCAGTTAGAATGCCCATCACCCACTTGACAATGTTCCGAAAGCATTCGTCCATACAAGTCCGTCCCGGGTTCGAACGAAATCGAAGGCACTACTCCTACTACATCCATTTTGGAAATATCCTCAGGATTAGTAGCGACTAGCCCTTGCACTTCACTGCTCCATCTTCGACTCCGACTCGTTTTTCCCAAGAAAACGTATAAATCGGATCGAAGTGATTTTCGAGAAATAAATCTTGATCCCGGTCTCTTCGAAACGATCAACGCATTTGTCCAATATTGATAGTCGGTGATTTAACTATCAATTAACATCCATAAGCATCCATCACACAATAAATAATTCCCACATTATTTATTTTCCTTAAAAATATCTTTACAATATATGTTTCCATTCTCAAATCCCGTTGAAAACACTTTTCAAACTCAATTCTTCTCATGGAATAAATTTCCCAAATTGTTTCTTCCCTTGAAAGCATCCAAGCACCAATCCTCAAGATTTAAAATAATTTAAATACTTTATTCTTGAAAATACATTAAAACATTGATATTACAATTTCTTACATACTTGATTTAAAATATATATATATATATATATATATATATATATATATATATTTAAAAATATCTCAAATAAAACTGCTTAATAAAATATAAACTATTATCTTTAAAATAACGTTAAGTCATACTAGATCTTGAAAAAAATCTATGAAAGTCTATACAAGTTTCAAATAAAACTTTAACTAATTATCTTTAAACTAAACCATTTTATAAAGTATAAATATTAATAATATCCTTTAAACATAATACTAATCACCCCTTTAAAATAATTAGTTCTATAATTAATTTGATAAATGTTCACTTTTAAAATTCTTACCACTTAAATGATTTTCTGTAAACCTTTTTTTAATATAACTTCAAAGCTTCTAACTATTCAAGAACCTGACTTAAAACGTACTTGGCTTTTCAGGGAAATACACTTCCATTTTAGGATAATTCAAAGAATTCATTTTATCAATCTAACACGATTTACCCATATTCAATTTTTCGTTCATCCCGTAAAATCCTTTCCATACTTTAAAAATAGCTCCTTTATTTTTAACACATTGCTATTTCCTGGAAATCAATTTCAAATATATTTTTAAAATATTTAAAATAAAGCTTCTAGAAATTATTTGATTGAAAATAAAACTTAAGGAAATATGTACAGGTTTCCTAAGTACTTTAAGTCAAGTTTAACTTTTGAAATAAAGCTATTAAATCAAATATTTATCATATAATTTGCTTTTGAGAACTTAATACTACGTTACCTTTTTCAAATAATTAATTACCATAATTTCTTAAATAAATATTAACTTACACTTTAAACAATTTAAAATAATATTTCTTTCTAAAATATTCCAACATATTTAAACTGTAAATTTATATTTTGGAAGCTTTTCTTAAAAACATACTGAAGCTTCCAAGAGAAAGCAAACTTCCCATTCTTTAAAAATAAATCTCGCTATCATTTTAAATAATTCACATTTCCCTTAGTAATCACAATTTCAAGCACTTCAAATTTTTCAACCCATTCCTTGAATTTAATCTCTTTTAAAATTCGTTACTTAAGAATTTTCTTTTATTTCCTTTAAACCCAATTCATTTATTTATTTTAATTTCCCAGGTTGTATTCACCTAACCAGAGCATAACACAATTAAATTTCCAATTTAATCTATCACAGTATATCAATAGAGCACAACATAACAGGATCCAAAACAATTTATCACAAAATATAAATGATATATATATATATATCAGAATATGAATAAAATTTTCTATTTGCGAGGATCCAGTTGGATCCCTCCAACCCGCTTCCTTGCATCCACGGATACTAGCACAATAAATAAATATCGATTTAATTTGTTAATAATTATCATACTCAGCTAAACAACCAATCAACCATTTAAATATTAGCTATTTAAATTATTGGTATCCAGATGTGAGTGAGAATAACTCACCTTGGGTTTTCGACGAGCGTTCAAATTTAAATTAAATCGAACGACGTTCGATTTAACCAAAATTTTTACTTGCTCCGAATGATTCCAAAACTGCTCCACTACGTAGATCGCATCGCTGCGATTCTGGCACTTCTCGTTTCGTCGAAATCTGATAACAAACGCACGAGATATAAATTTTTAAAGTTTGAATAAAATTTGAAAACAAATTACTCTTCTCTATATTTTTTTTAAATAAAATAAATTGGCCGCACACCTCTTTTCACCTACATCGCGCAAGCTTCAGGAAACAAATAGGAACAAATAACCCAACATCACGGCGAAAACCCTAACCACGGCCTCACCATCGATCGCCGAGACTACGATCAAACGCCTCCACCTCGAAGCCCTCCATCGCCTCAACCTTCACACCAAGTATCATGAAGCTCGGCAGCCTCCTCATCTCGAGATTCGCACTTGAACGCTAACCCTACACGAGCAACTTTCGACCATCTTGTCACCTCAACTATGATCTCGGCCGTATGGATTTGATCGTCTCGATGGGCTTTTCGATTTACTAGTTGATGGTTTTTTCAAAAGCTTAATGGATTAGAAGAAAAAAGGAGGAGAAGATCGTGATGTTTTCGGCCATTAAACGATAGAGGCGGCGGCTGTAAAATAAACTAGGGTTTCGGCTCCTTAAACGCGAATATATACGTATAACATATTATTTTATTATTAAATTCAGTTTTAATGAACGTTTGCAAACGAACTCCAAAACACACGTGCCGACCGGCATTTATAATGTTTTACCCACATTCTGAACACAATGGAACGTGTTTTGGAGGCTAATTCGATCGTATGTGGAAGTTAGCTTTTTGAATCGAGTTAAATATTAAATTATCGATTTTAATTCCAATGCGTTTCTCACCCGTACAAGTAAACCATAACTCCAAACGCTACGAAAATTGAAATCCGATAATAACTAACTATTACGGATCCAATGGAACAGGTTTCGTCAAATTCCGAGGTTGTGCCTCGGAAGGCAATTTTAATTCGTCGATAAATTCGAACGATTTTCAAAATCGTCATAATTATTTGAAATTTCACTTTTAGAATTTTATTAACTCTATTATAAATCATATAGAATTTATATTCACATTGGAAATCATTCTAATTCAGCTTAAATTAAAATCTAATTATTTTCATTATTATATTATTATTAAATTCCATTACTAAATTAATATAAAATTCCAATTTCAGTTTATCGACTTTTAATTCCATCCAACAGTCCAATATTATAATTCAGATCCAAATAGACTTAAAATAAATTTTAGAATCTATTTTTATATCTATCCACACCCAGAATCACAAATTATCCCAATATCAATATTAAATTATTATTATTATTCAAATTTCAATTAAATTCTCGTATTTGAAATTTAACTAATTTCATTAACTTAACCAAAATCTTTTATTTCAAAATTCAAATTATAATCCATATTCAACATTAAAATGAATTAAATGTTCAAATCTAGTGTTAACGCTAGAAAATAAACGCTAACACCCCGGTGTATAGATGGAAATTGTGAAAGCACCACCCGTTGGTACGGGAATAAAGTATATGCAAAGAAATCACAGGAAAGCTATAAAAGACACAGTATTTATAGTGGTTCGGCTTAGGATCAAGCCTACGTCCACTTTAAAGCTCTTTATTGCTGATTTAGTTACAATTCTTTACAATCAACTCTGATTACAACACACTTAGACAAATGTCTCAAACCCCGATGTGTCTCAAACCCCGATGTAGAAGAATCCTTTGAATGCATGATGAATGAGTTATTTTTCTTCTTGAGATTTGTCGAAATGTCTTTGGTGATTGGAGTGATAGAAGTGTTGTTTGAGTGTTGCTTGAAGTCGAGATAACAGCAGAGTAATGGCGCCTAGGAAGTCCGTCCCCCCCTATGTTGAATATGGCCATGTATTTATAGGCAAAATGTTAGGCTGAAACTGTCAAGTCATGAGTCGTGACCGACTCATGATGAGTCGTGAGTCATCTACGAGTCACCCCTTTGCAGCATGACTCTGAACTTGCCTCTGAGTCTTGTGTCGTGCGTCGACTTATCTTTTGAGTCGTAAACCTCCCTGAGTCGTGCCACCCTTAACTCATAGAATCTCCTTAACTCGCCAGGTTCCTTAGGTCGTAGGTTTCTTGAGTCGTTAGCCTGTTGAGTCGTGGACTTTTCCTGAGTCGTAGCTCCAATGAGTCGGTAAGACCTTAAGTGGATGAGTCGTGATCAGATGAGTCGGTCTTTGATGAGTCGGAGCCAGGTCAAATGAGTCGGTACTTTCCCTAAGTCGTCCTTTCAATGAGTCGCTAATGCTTTAACTTATTAGGCTCCTTAAGTCGTGAGTCGCTGAGTTTAGAAACTCCCATGAGTCGCATAATAGTTGAGTCGGGGATTCTTTGAGTCGGTCCTTTCCTTAAGTTGTGAGGTCTCCTGAGTCGTTAGGCACCTTAAGTCGTAGGTCGTTTCAAGTCTTAACCCGTTGACGCCTCTAACTCGTAGGCCTTTTAGCTCGTATGCTGGAACGGGGTTAACATTTGCCCCTCGAAGCACACGCTTAAGTCGTAAGTCGTGTGCTTCGACTCATCATGACCCGTGCCGAATCGAGTCCCAACATTTCCAGGTATAAAAATGCTTGAGTCGCTTCTCCTCTTTCTCACTTCTTATTACTTATCCCAGAGCCGCATCTGCCATTAGAGACCTTTCAACCTTTCGAAGGCGAATCCAAGTTAATTGATCATCAATCCATCCTTTCCACTACATTGCGTAAGTGATTTCGAACTTCAATCCAACAACGTCCATTGCTAGGGCACAAATTTTCGCTTCCTGTTCCCAAATCACCGCCGCATGTCTCACTTGGGCTTTGATTTGAGTTGTGAACGATTTTGATCATTGTTGGCTACGTTGTTGTTGTGATCCTCTAGATTATAGCATCGCGTTTGATTCGCCGTACACTTGAAGCGATTCGAATTGGTTTTTTGGGTGCTTTCTGATGATGTGAGGAGAAGATGATGAATTACAATGTCTTGATTTGACTGGCCCGTGGGTTCGGAGGAGATGAGGAAGTTCTTAACGGGTTAACGGGTTAGAAAGGGGTTGATTGGTCGAGGAAACGACTTAGGATCTCACGACTTAGTTGGTTTTGCTTTTCGGCCACTGATTCTGAAATACCTTGCAATCACAACCGTACACGACTTAATGCTTTTAGCCATAAACCACAAACGACTCAAGCTATAAGTCGTGAACGACTTAAGCCATAAGCCGTGCACGACTCGGTACTTGCTACTTTCCCGTGACTTATCCCTTAAACCGTGCACGACTTAAACTATAAGCCGTGTACGACTCAGTGGCTTCCATGCGACCCAGTAGCCTTTATTATCGACTTTAATCTGACTTAGCCAATTTTACGACAAAATCCATGAGTCGTGACCGGGTTAGAACTTTGAAGGTTTCTTATTGCTTTGATCTGGAGCCTTCCTCCTGTTTTTTGACTTACGACTCATAGTGCTGCCGACTTATAACATCAGCGGTTTAGAGTTGGAGTAACCTAACTTAACTCGCCTCACTTTCCTTAGGTCGTAGTCGAGCCACCTAAATAGCCAACGACTTAGCTTAACCCGTACAAAGAATCCTTGAGTCGTTTTCGACTTAGTACTTGTAAATTTTGTTTGAACTCCGAATTATTGCATGGACTCTGAACTGCTATACTGCTGCATTCTTTTACTTCAACTTGTAAGCTAATAATCTGTTAATACAACATTCACAGAAAACTGGGACGAATATACTGTCATTGATTGTCCACATCGAACGACAGATTAGTTAATGATATATAATTAACTTAAATAAATCGTGTGAATGAAGTGCTACCAATTTCAAGTGGAATATTAAAGCAGCACTGGATTAGTCAATTGAAACTGACCAGCCCGCATTAATATTGTGCTTGAGCTTTAAATAACAAGTTCCGAAATTACCATAGTCAATCAATCGTCAACCAGTTTAATTCCAGTTATCTTTACTTGTTATTATTATTATTTTATTAGCTTTGCACGACACTTCACACTTTTTAGGAAACGTGCACCTTCGCATTTGAACATCCAGTTGCTTGTGTAGAATGACCTCTCATCAAGAAGAACCGATGGGTCAGGCTGAAGATGTCTTTCCAGTAGCCATCCCTATAGACAACCCTCCGGAGAGAACACCCACAACTTTGAATCAGCGGGTGTTTAACCAACTGCGCATTCAGTTTGGCATTGATGATGCTGACACCTTATTTCCGGGGCCAAATGACACTGCTGACAATCCTCCCTACGGCTTTGTTGCAGTCAATCGCCAAATGTGCTTAAGTGGGGCGATTCCTCCTTTTAACGGCTTTCTCCAACAGCTTCTGCTTCGGTTGTCTATCTCTCCATTCCAATTACACCCCAATGGCTATGCCATTTTGATGGGGTTATGTGTTCTATTCAGGAGAGTTTTGGATCGGTTACCAAGCTTCGAGGAGATCTGCTATTTTTGCTCATTCACGAAAACTAAAGACCATCCCTCCATTGTGGTTGTAAGAAGCGCTCGAAATCGCAAACTTATTACTGATCTCTCCGAAAGCGCTCACGGATTTTTGAATCAGTTTTTCTTCGTTCGCTGCCCTCCAGGGTTTTATGCCATCTGGAGAGTGGGAAGTAAGATTTCCTGTCTCTACTTTTTCCGTTTTGAAACTTTCTCGAGATCTGAACTCTCAGCTGCTAATTTCATTCTTTCTCTGTTTTTAGCACTACCACCCCCTGCTAGGGACCCAAGTCTCAAGCAAATTTTTGAAAGATTAAGTGCCGTGCCGGTAGAAGAGAGGAGCATAAAGTTTCTGCTAAACGATGAACTTTTACATCAATACGGACTCCTCCATCTCTCTCGCTTTACTCGGCCTCGTGAAGCTCCAACGGAGGTTCCTGACTCTCCGGTGAAAACTCCTGATCTTCCGATCCCCACTAAAGAGCACATACGAGGAGAAATTTCTGCAGAAACCTTATTAGTAAAGTGCTCTACTCCCAGAGACGATACGGGACCCTCCGAAAAGCCTGCACTTGCTCCCATTATTGAAGAAGAAGAGGAGCCCCTTTCCCAAACCAGGGAGAGTGCTGACAAAGGAGATGATGGAGGGAATCAGGTTGGGCATGCCGGTGATGACGTCTTTGGGGATTTAAGCGACATAATTATTACTTCCCAAGAGCTCTTTAAAGAAGACCCTGCTCATGGTAAAGCTATACCTCCGACGATTGAAGCAACATCTGCCCTCCAACAGACTCTTACTCCTTCATCTCAAGAATTGTCATCAACAGTGAAATCTATCACTTCCCCCCAACAGAGGAGTGGTTCGTTAGTCCAACGCGAGTAGCTTGCACTTCACACACAACTAAGGATTTTCCAGCACATTTATGCACTTATCTTCTTATACTTTAGAGATTTCTAAAGCTTATCTTTTCTTATTTCAGATTCTTCAATGACACGCGGCGGATCGTATTATCAGGATTTCCAACGCTACGGGGGGCGTGGTCAATATGATTATCGGCGTTACTTTCCCTCTTATAGAGAGTCTGACGAAGAGAGGGCTGCTCGAAAGGCTCGTGAAAGGAGGGATGCAGAAGAGCGTCATGACAGAAGGGATAGGGATGATTACCATGATTCTCTGCAAAGGAGTGACGACTCTCACAAAAGGAAATCTTACGACGACCGGGGAAAAGGTCATGTAACTGAAGATTCAGGCAAACGAGCCCGACATGGTGAGAGACATACTTCCACTATTCCCGAAAAGCCTACTGCCCCTGCCCCTCTTGACATTACTTCTGACTCTCCTGCTCTTGGGAAGGAGGACATCCAGACAATAATAAGTAGGCCTAAATTTCAAGTGGGACCGGGCCCAGCCACTTTACAAAGTCGTTTTCCGCAGTGGTGTTTAAAGGGTGTGAGGTTCGATCTCGACCTAGTCCCTATTGACAAGCCTGCTATGCTACGAAATCTTGACGCCGTTAAACTTGATATCGAGAGGATGTCAAACTGGCAGAAGCTTGTTGATGAGCTTCAACGAGTTAACCGTGCCAACTTAGAGGCTATGCTCACCATGGAAAACGATAAGGCTGAGTGGCAAAAGGTCCTTGAGCAGCATGATACTGAGATGAGAAGTATTACTTCCTACAACGAGGAGCTCGAAGCAAAGGTTGAGAAGTTGAAAGATGAGCTTGCTGCTTCCTCTACTTCATACTCTCAAAAAGAAGAAGTGCTTCTCAGACAAGTTAGAGATGCTCATGCCAGTCAGAGAGACGCTGAGGACAGGCTTGAAGTACAAAAAAGAATCAGTGACGGCTATGTCTCTGATATTGCTGAGCTTCGAAAGAAAAACAACTCTCAGGAGGCGGAGATACAAATGCTTAAGCTTCAGCTTGCCAGAACTGAAAGGGAGCGCGATGAGGCTGTCGCCGGCAAAATCGCAGCCGAAGAGTCTCATGAGGCGACCAAAAACAGCTTCGGCTCAACATTATTCGACTTCTACTTGCATAGCGTCTTGGGACGTGGAAGCCTCGCCTTTCTTGGTCCCAAGTATGAGATCACTTTAGCTGAAGTGTGGGAGGCCGCCCTCGATATGCTTGGTGCTGAAGGTGCTGGTTATGACGAGCCAGCCCTGGAAAGGCATTATTTTGATGAAGACGCTCGCGCTGCTCTCGCCAGGGGAAAGGAACAACTTGCCAAACTAAGAACCGAAGTCACGGAAGGGGACCAGCTGGGGAAAACCACTTCAACTACTCTAGTCCAGCCACCTTCTTCGTCTGAAGTCGACATTATTGGTTCCAGTTCCCATCTCGCATCTCCCACCAAAGTTACCGCTGATATTACAAGCACACAAGGTGGAGACGAGGGTGAAGAGAGCGCTGATGCGCAAGCTTATGAAGTCGATATCAGGAAACCAGCTTCTCCAGGTAATTTCACTGTTAATCTTGCTACTGTCAATTCTGCTCAAGCTGGTTACTCGTTTATTTCTCATGAGTTTCACGAGCTCCTTGGCTATTTTCTCAACCTTGACGAGCCTTCATCTCCTCTCTTTACTGACTTCATTGGTGAACCCTCATCTCCTCTTTTTACTGACTTTAACCTTTTTTCTTCTGTAGAGAAAGTACCAAGCACTGCTCAAACTTCTACTCCTCCGGTCATCCTTCCTTCATCTCTTCAGGCGGTGCCTCCTTCTGCCTCGCAACCTGGATCACAGGAGGAACAAATAGAGGCTCTTCACGGCTTGGATGATCCCATCACTTCGCAAGAGCAGAAAGATGAGAGACCTGAGGGAGGTGACATTTCCCCGGAACGGACTCCTTCTGACGACATTGTTCTATCAAAACTTGTCACTCCGGGGAGTGAGTCTTCCTCACAAAGGAGAGAGAAGCGTGGGACATCAAAAAGGAGGGGGAAGAAAATCACCGCCACTGAAGAGGAGCCGGAAGTTGAACCGGTTACACCTGCCTCTCCTACTTCCCTTATACCCACTGGCCGACCTGAAAAGCTGGTTATTCGACCGAGCAAAGGGTCCAAAGGAGGGAAGAAAAAGTGAAGATTTTAGTTTTTTGCCTTTTGTATGAACTGGCCGAGAGTTGTGCGGGTACCGGCGCCCGCTTTTATTTTGAAAACCTGTATCTGCATTATAGTTGAATAAAATGATTCTTCGTTTGTACAAACTTCTGTTTGAATTTGAGAATGCATTTACTATTTATTTTTGCACAAGTTTGTTTATATAGTGTTGCAGCGGGCTTATGGTATGTTGCTTGAGTATTACTCTACTGATGCATCTATACTACTATACCATGTTGCCCCCATACCTTAAGCTTGCTGCAATATTTTACACTTCGAGGGGACTTGCACTCTTATTTGCTAAAGAATAATTATTTTATTCTTTAAAGAAAAATTTTTATAGAGTACAAATCCCTTCGTATAAGTTTTTACGCTTTGTCGTCCGAAGAAATCACTTTTTTCTTTTGCTTACGTGCATATTTCACCAAGTGAATTCCTCTATGTGGTAAAGCGGACCTCTGAAGGGTACTTTAACTTCTTTTCTTTTTACGATCATTTCCCATAGTAGGCAAATTACTTTTCCTTTGAAAGTTAAAGTACGCTTTTGATGAGGATTTTTTTTTTATATATAGAAAGTTGTACCTCTAAGGAGGGATTTTTTCACGTTTCAACACTTGGAAGTTTTATTTCAATCTTGGTGAAACGTGTACCTCCAAAGAGTTATGCCTTAGAAATCCTTTTCACGTTTCAACACTTGGAAGTTTTATTTCAATCTCGGTGAAACGTGGGTTTCTGAAGAGGTCTTTCTTCTTAATTGTGTCCCCGGGAGGGGGTTGTACCTCTGAGGAGGGATTTCTCACGTTCCAACACTTGGAAGTTTTATTTCAATCTTGGTGAAACGTGTACCCCCAAAGAGTTGTGCCTTTGAAGAAAGCCTTTTTACGTTTCAACACTTGGAAGTTTTATTTCAATCTCGGTGAAACGTGTGCTTTCAAGAAGGTCTTTGTTTTTGCATTTCAACTTTGGTGAAGTGAAATTCCGAAGAGCGGTTGCTACACTTCAACTCCTGGCGAAATGTGCCTCCGAAGAGGGCTTTTATTTTGTTTACATTTCAACTCTGGTGAAGTGAAATCCCGAAGAGCGGTTATAACACTTCAACTCCTGGTGAAATGGGCCTCCGAAGAGGGCTTTTATTTTGTTTACATCTCAACTCTGGTGAAGTGAAATCCCGAAGAGCGGTTATAACACTTCAACTCCTGGTGAAATGGGCCTCCGAAGAGGGCTTTTATTTTGTTTACATTTCAACTCTGGTGAAGTGAAATCCCGAAGAGCGGTTATAACACTTCAACTCCTGGTGAAATGTGCCTCAGAGAGGGTTTTCATCGCCTGGAAGTTACTCTCTCATGGTTGGAGGGTCATGACTCCTCCAATCTTTTTTGTTGAGTAGAGAACTTTCTTTTTTGTGGCGTATGACCCATTAGAGGTCTTTTATCCTCCGAAGAGTTGCGCCTCCGAAGAGGACTTGTGTCGCTGATGGTAGCTTTGGTTGTTCCTCTGTTCACTTGCTTATGCCTTTTCAGCGATCCTCTTTTTTTTTTTTCTTTTCAAGTTTTCATCCCCCTTTCTCTCACAAGTGGCTTGTTTAATCCAAGGAAGTGTACTTCATTGCCAGGCAAGTTCGTGAGAACGGGCACTAGCTTCCTAATTGGATGTTTGTTTGTTCAAACGATCTCAATTTATCAGCAAGGGCTCGTTTCTATCGAAATCATTAGCCGTTCAATTGAAGTATTTCCTATCTAGGATTTGAATTCGGGGTCTTTGTGACTTGAAATTTGTTTGTTGAATGATGGTGAGAATCGCTCAGTCTTATTATGCGCAAGTTTTATTTCCATGGTCTGCAAAAATTTAAATTGACATTTTAGCAATACATCTTATGTATTTTTATATCGAAAACAAAGCAAACATATAATGATAATAAGGAACACTAGATTTATAGTGGTTCGGCCATGAAATTGGGCCTACATCCACTTTATATTTTTTTATTATTTACTTGCATCAGTTTCACAATTGCTTTCAATTACAAGAATCATACATCCATAATTCTTTTTACAATTTTTCAACAAAATTTTCAAGTAAAGTATGGACGCAAGTGGTTGCTGTTCCATGCCCTTGGAATTTGCTCTCCATCAACAGTGGTGAGCTTGAATGTGCCATCAAGAAGCTTCTGACCTACTACATATGGTCCTTCCCAATTTGGCCCAAACACACCTGTCGCGGTCATAATTCTTTTCAGGACTAGATCTCCAATTTCAAAGCTGCGTTGACGAACTTTGGAATTGAAATGTCTGGCTATCCTTTGCTGATGAGCTGCAACTCTGAGGTTAGCTTCATCTCTTTTTTCATCAAGGAGATCCAGCGCTTCAAGTTGCAGCTTTTCATTTTCTGCTTGATTGAAATGGATTCTTCTGTGTGAAGGGACCTCTGTTTCAACCGGGATCATTGCTTCCGATCCGTATGCTAACGAAAAAGGAGTATGCCCAGTTGCAGTTTTGTGAGTAGTTCTGTATGCCCATAGTGCGAGTGGTAGTTTATCGACCCAACCACCTTTTGCTCTTTCGAGTTGCTTTTTGATGGTTGATTTGATGATCTTGTTCACTGCTTCCACTTGCCCGTTTGCCTGCGGATGAGCTACTGCCGAAAAGCTTTTCTGGATTTTGAATCGTTTGCAAAAATCCTGGAATTCCTCACTTTCAAACTGAGTACCATTGTCTGTGATTATTTTCTGAGGCACACCGTATCTGCAAATGATATTCTTGGTCACAAAGCTTATCATTTTCTTAGAAGTGATAGTAGCCAATGGTTCAGCTTCAGCCCACTTAGTAAAATAATCAACTGCCACAATAGCATATTTAATCCCTGATTTGGCAGTTGGTAGCGGCCCAATGAGATCCATTCCCCAAATTGCAAATGGCCATGGACTGACCATCTGTGTGAGTTCGGTAGAAGGTGCTCTAGGAATTCTGGCATATCTTTGGCACTTGTCACATTTTCGGGAGTAATCTGCGGCATCCCGATTAATTTCTGGCCAAAAATATCCGTATCGGAGAATTTTCTTTGCTAGTGTTTGACCACCTGAATGATCACCGCATTCTCCTCCATGCACTTCAGCTAGGATTGTTTTGGACTCTTCCCGGGATACACATCGAAGCAATGGCATTGAGAATCCCCGTCTGTACAATCGGCCATCCTGAATTACATAGCGAGAGGCCTTCCTTAGAAGCTTTCGTCTTTCTATCGAGTTTTCTGGCAGAGAACCCCTGAGTAGGTAATCAAGTATTGGAGTCATCCATGACTCTTGTTCTTGAGATACATTCATAATCCAGTCTATATCCATCTCGTCTATACTTGGCGCTGAAAGGACTTCTACAGGGACCAATCCCAATAGTTGAGCTTCTCCAGAACTTGAATACTTTGCGAGGGAATCCGCCTTCATATTCTCTTCACGAGGAATGTGGCTTATTGAATAGTGATCGAGTTCATATAGGAGTTCCCAAGCCTTTAACAAATAGGAAGGCAGATTTCCATTTTTTGCTTGAAATTCCTTCTTGACTTGACATACGATAAGCTGAGAATCACTGAAAATTTGTAATGCTCGAATGTTTAGCTCTTTAGCGATTTTCAGACCTACAATAAGAGCTTCATATTCCGCTTCATTGTTTGTTGAAGGAAATTCCAGTCTTAGTGCATAACATAATGATCGACCTTCAGGAGTTTCAAGTACCACTCCGGCTCCAGAACAGTAGTCATTTCTTGCGCCATCAACATACATCTTCCACTGGATTGGAGAATCATTGATCGCTTTTTCCTTACCATTATCTTTCTCTGTGAATTCTGCAATGAAATCAGCTAAAGCTTGTCCGTTGATTGCTCTTCGGGGGTGATAGGTAATGTCATATTGACTAAGTTCAATGTTCCATTTTAGAAGACGACCCGAAATTTCAGGGCGAAACAGGACTTGCTTTAGAGGCTGATCAGTGAGTACTTTGATAGGATGAGCTTGGAAATATTGCCTCAGTTTCCTCGATGCAACTAGTAGGCAATAGGCGAGTTTTTCCAACTTGGAGTAATTCAGCTCTGCCCCAGTGAGTCTTTTGCTGATATAGTAAACTGGATGTTGAATCCTTTTGTCTTCCCGTATCAGCGCTGCACTTAGAGCATGAGATGATACTGCCAAGTATATAAGAAGATCCTCACCATTGCCTGGCCTAGAAAGTATCGGAGGCGTTTCCATATGACGGATCAACTCTTCAAAGGCTTCTTGGCATTCGGGAGTCCATTCAAAGTTCTTCTTTCCTTTTTTCAGGGCATCGAAGAATGGGATGCATTTATCAGTAGCTTTGGAAATGAACCGACTCAAAGCGGCGACCTTTCCGTTGAGACTTTGCAATTCCTTCTTCGTTCTAGGAGCTTTAACTTCTTTTAAGGCGGTAATTTGAGCTGGACTGGCCTCAATGCCCCTAGCACTGACGATAAAACCTAAGAACTTTCCGGATTCGACCCCAAACGTACATTTCAGAGGGTTAAGTTTCATTCTGTATTTCCGGAGGACCGCGAACATTTCTGCTAAGTGTTCAATGTGATCCACTGCTTTCCTGGACTTCACTAACATGTCGTCGACGTAGACTTCCATAGTTTTTCCCAATTGCGGTTTGAACATAGCATTAACAAGTCTTTGGTAGGTTGCCCCTGCGTTTTTCAATCCGAAGGGCATAACTCTGTAGCAATAAAGTCCAACACCCGTGATAAAGCTTGTATCCTCCTGGTCTGGCTCATGCATCATGATTTGGTTATAACCGGAGTAGGCATCCATGAAGGATAACAATTCATGTCCCGCAGTTCCGTCTACCAGTTGATCGATCCTGGGTAATGGGAAGCAATCTTTGGGGCAAGCCTTGTTTAGATCAGAAAAATCGATGCACACTCTCCATTTTCCATTAGCTTTCTTGACCAACACAGGATTCGAAACCCAATTCGGATATGTAGATTCTCTGATGAAGTTATTTTCCATGAGTCGATCAACTTCTTCTTTTAATGCTGCTGACCTTTCTGGACCTTGGGTTCTCCTTTTCTGTTTAACTGGCGTAAATTTTGGATCAACATTCAGAGCGTGTACTGCAACTTCTGGAGATATCCCACACATATCGGCATGAGTCCAAGCAAAGACATCCAGATTTGCCTTCAGGAAAGATATCAAGATGTTCTGAATTGACACATTAAGCTGTGAACCCATATTCAACACCTTATTTGGATCTTTTGGGTCAACAGGTACCGGAACTGTCGTTTCCACCGGTACTACTCTATTCTCCCCTGTACTGGCTTTTCTGGGATCCATTTCTTTCCGTGCCCCGCTGTGTTCGCCAGTGCAGGGTCCGCTCTGTAATTGCTACAAGGCTGGCTCCTTGATGCGGACTGGGGTTGCCACACCCTTTCCCATTTCTCTTTTTCTTGACTCTCGCAGCTCTGTCAAATAGCACTCTCGCGCAGCATTCTGATCCCCTTTTATAACTCCTACTCCATTGTCAGTAGGGAATTTAATAGTGAGGCACCATGGGGCTAGGATAGCTTTGAATGCTGCGAGTGTTGGGCGGCCAAGAAAAGCATTATAGGCAGAAAACTCATCGACAATCACAAATGTTTGCTTTCGGACCACTTTCCTTTCTCCTTCCCCAAGTTCTACAAACAAATCGATGGTTCCTACAGGTTGCTTTGGCTCCCCTGTGAAGCCCACGATTTTCTGTGATGAGGCTTGCACATCGATCATAGGGATTTTCATCTGGTCAAATGTCTTTTTGAAGAGGATATTACATGATGCTCCGCAGTCAATGAGGACTCTTCTGACAACGGCTGGTCCAATACCAGCCGAGATGACCAAGGGATCTAAAGTAGGAGCTTCAATACCTGTAGAATCTCTGGCTCTGAAAATAATATCATCACTGAAAGTTTTTTGTTGTTTAAGGGGTGTAGTGTCTTCTAGAACAAAGACGTTTTCTTCGGCTGGAGCATATTTCAAAGCCCTGGAATATCTCTCCATCTCACCCCAACTCTTGCCAGCTGGGTGAGGTCCTCCGGAAATGACATTGATAACGGGCCTTCCAGATTCATGCCCTGTAGCTTTCTCACCTGCCCCAGGCTGATGAACAGGAGCCCGCTGCCCCTGACTCGATGATGCAGGATTGTTGCTATTCTTTTTCACAAATTGCTGCAACTTGTTTTCTCTTAGCAACTCTTCAATCAGATTCTTCAGCTGGCGGCATTCATCAGTTTCATGACCTGGTTGATTGTGGAAGCGGCAAAATTTCCCACTTTGTATGGCTTTTCTCCCAGTTCTCAAAGGGATAGGTTTAGGGAAATCGACGGAATCTTTGGTGGCAAGGTAGATGTGCTCCGGCGTATGTGATAATGGAGTATATTCTGATGGCTTGAAGGACCGGGGCTTTTTCAGATTACCCTGTTTCTTTCCATTATTATTCTCCCTTTTCTGCCCCACCGACTCATTCTTGCGTGGAGCGACAGTATTGTCTTCAGCTTTTTCCAACACTGCCTTTACTGGCAAAGGACGACTTTCCAAGCGAATGAATTCGTCTGCTTTTTTGTAGAACTTCTCGAGAGAGGTTGGCTCCTTCATATTTAACCATTTCCCAAATTCGCTTGACTTATCAATAGCCCTCATCAGATAAGTCAATATCATTCGTGGTTCAGCATTGTCCACTTCAGCCAATGCTATATTGAAACGGTTCAAGAAAGATCTGATAGACTCACCAGGATTCTGCTCTAAACTGGACAATGACATGATATCCTTGGCCTTCGAAGCATATAGCCTAAACTGCTCCTTAAATTTTCTGGTCAAGTCTGAAAACTGATCGATAGATCGAACTGGCAACTTGGTGAACCACAGCAAAGCCACGCCTTCCAGGTATACGGGGAAATATCGGCACTTTATTTCGTCGGAGGCCCTGGCACCTGTCATGTGCCAATCATATTTATACAAGAACTCATTCGGATCACTTGTCCCTTTGTAAGCTGGAATAGTTGGAGGGACAAACTTCCTTGGAAATTCCGCCTTCAAGATTTTTTCAGTAAACGGAGTTTTACTTGGAGCGAAACCCCATTCCTTCTCATCTTCAACCCTTTGCATACTTTCTTTCATGATCTGCCGGACCATTCCAGAAAGATATTCCTCATCATGCCGAGTTCTAGATCCACCGGCGTCAGGTACTGCCTGCTCAAAGGGACTAGTAGGCCTTTCATGAGCATTCCTTTCATTAACATCATGAATGTTGCCAGCATAGTTCCCTTCATTACCAGCCGGTTGATTGTTTGCCCCAAGTAAGTCGTTCAATTTATTCAGAATCAGAGCATTCTGGGCACTTTGAGCCTCTAGTTGTGCATTTTGGGCGTTGATCTGCTGGTTTAGCCCTAGAATCACAGCATCCAATTCCGCTTTTGTAACTCCAACAGACGGAGTGGGTAGATTAGGCACAGGGGAAGCGGAGGTTCCCTCTTGAATATTCCCAGATCTGACAGATCTACTCTTCCTTCCAGGAGCCATAATCTCAGATATACTTCTGGTTTTTAAAGAAATTCTTTCTTCTAATCTCTGCGAAGCAATGATGACAGCTGTCCTGAGTTCAATTCTCAGTGAAAGCACCAAAAATGTTAACGCTAGAAAATAAACGCTAACACCCCGGTGTATAGATGGAAATTGTGAAAGCACCACCCGTTGGTACGGGAATAAAGTATATGCAAAGAAATCACAGGAAAGCTATAAAAGACACAGTATTTATAGTGGTTCGGCTTAGGATCAAGCCTACGTCCACTTTAAAGCTCTTTATTGCTGATTTAGTTACAATTCTTTACAATCAACTCTGATTACAACACACTTAGACAAATGTCTCAAACCCCGATGTGTCTCAAACCCCGATGTAGAAGAATCCTTCGAATGCATGATGAATGAGTTATTTTTCTTCTTGAGATTTGTCGAAATGTCTTTGGTGATTGGAGTGATAGAAGTGTTGTTTGAGTGTTGCTTGAAGTCGAGATAACAGCAGAGTAATGGCGCCTAGGAAGTCCGTCCCCCCCTATGTTGAATATGGCCATGTATTTATAGGCAAAATGTTAGGCTGAAACTGTCAAGTCATGAGTCGTGACCGACTCATGATGAGTCGTGACCGACTCATGATGAGTCGTGAGTCATCTACGAGTCACCCCTTTGCAGCATGACTCTGAACTTGCCTCTGAGTCTTGTGTCGTGCGTCGACTTATCTTTTGAGTCGTAAACCTCCCTGAGTCGTGCCACCCTTAACTCATAGAATCTCCTTAACTCGCCAGGTTCCTTAGGTCGTAGGTTTCTTGAGTCGTTAGCCTGTTGAGTCGTGGACTTTTCCTGAGTCGTAGCTCCAATGAGTCGGTAAGACCTTAAGTGGATGAGTCGTGATCAGATGAGTCGGTCTTTGATGAGTCGGAGCCAGGTCAAATGAGTCGGTACTTTCCCTAAGTCGTCCTTTCAATGAGTCGCTAATGCTTTAACTTATTAGGCTCCTTAAGTCGTGAGTCGCTGAGTTTAGAAACTCCCATGAGTCGCATAATAGTTGAGTCGGGGATTCTTTGAGTCGGTCCTTTCCTTAAGTTGTGAGGTCTCCTGAGTCGTTAGGCACCTTAAGTCGTAGGTCGTTTCAAGTCTTAACGCGTTGACGCCTCTAACTCGTAGGCCTTTTAGCTCGTATGCTGGAACGGGGTTAACATCTAGCGACCCAAAATTCCGGGTCATTACACCTAAGTTAGAATTTAGGACCATATGATCTTTCAGAGTTGACTGTGAAGCAGTTTCTTCGGTTGGATTGCTTTTATTGCTCCTTATTCTTTTCATATTCCTCTTTTAAACAAAGTTCTTTATGCAACAAATTGGAGACCTTGTCAGAGATCGGAGGTTCGATCCCTCCTTCTAGCGCCAAAAATGTTAATAAGAAATCTTGTTAACACCCCAAAGCAATGCAAAGAAAGATGTACAGTCTTTTGGTGAATAACGGGCATTATTCCCCTAGGTATTGCTTTTCAATTTGGCTTTACTTGTGGATAATTCTTGGACCAGAACTTTCGAAGTCCTCGAAAGGTATAGATTCTGGGTTAAGTAACCTTCTGACTTTGTTTTCCTGAATTAAGTCCTTAAAAGGTAGGCTTCAACCTTGTCAAAGGCTAAAGTGATAGCTTTCCATGGGTCCGAGCAGGAAATCACATACTTTAGGGATATGAAGTAGGTTTCGACCTTGTCGAAAAGTAAGACCACTAAGTTTACAGCCTTGAAAGGTAACAGGTGATGTTAGAGCATAAAGAGTTGTCGACCTTGTCAAAAGGCTTAGATTACAATGTTGATGGACTCGAAAGGTTATAAAAAAATGCTCGGTCCAGTTGTGTTTTTAACCTTGTTGACAAGAACCGTTCTGCAGTTAAACCTGGAAAATAGGGGTTAATCCAATAAAAAATTTAGTAAACAGCAAAGTAATTAACAAAGCGCAAGACTTCCCTCTTTATCCAAGAAAAACTTTATGTTATTAAATTCCAAAATCATCACCTAATTAGGGTTATAATGCTTTGTTTAAGAAGAGTACAAGCTTAGAATAATAAAAACTCCTCCAAAGCGTGACCCTTTAGGACTTATTGATAGATGCGGGCGGCCCCCTTTTGACTCTATGCTCTCGACCGGGTCGGAAGGTCCCCTTTTTATATGCAACTATGAACCTTTTGACCTTATCGAAAGGTTTGCCCCTCATATGCCATTATGAACCTTTCGACATTGTGGAAAGGTTTGACTTTCTTTATGCTTTCATGAACCTTTCGACTTTTTTTGTCGAAAGGTATGCCTTTCATAGACCGTTGTGTACCCTTCGACCTTGATGAAAGTTTTTCCTATACTTGTTGTCATGAACCCTTCGACCTTATAGGAAGATTTGCACTTCACTTGAATGTTGTCGAGAGCAATGCTTCCCTTCAATGTTGTCAAAAGGTTGCCTTTCATTCTTTGCCGACTTCTGAGTGTTGCTTTCTTTATAAAACCTTTCGACATTGTTGAAAGGTTGATCCTGGATGGTTTTTGCCTACTTGGTGTTGCCGCTTGAGGCTAATCTTCTCTTGCTTTGTTTCCTTTTGACTTTGTCGAAAGGTGTTGCTTGATAGCTTTCGACCCCATCGAAAGGTTTATTAATGCGCTTTTGTCTTAAATGTTGATGTGTTGCATAAGTTAACTAACCTTCGACGCTGTCGCAACATGTCTTCCTTTGGCTTCGAGTGAGTCGAAACATCTTAAAAGTTTTTGTTGTACATGGACTCTTTCAAAAGCCTCTGACCCATCTAATTACAAACCTCATGCCCCTATAGTTCCTCTTTCTTAGGTGAGAGTGGCCTTAACCATTTCGAAATGCTATGTATGCTTTCAAAAGGGTCGAATACTTCTCTGGCGGAAGTGAATGAAGGTGAAACCAAAATGTTTTGAATGGTTTGGAGCTAAGTGAAGAGTGTTTGTTTTCCATTATTTTCGAACGGTGGCCTTCGACTTCGTCGAAAGCTCCTTGTCAGAATCTACGATTAACCGGACCATTTTAATGCTTTCTGATCTTTACTAATGCTCTCATGTTCCTTCCTTCATGTTTTTACTCCTGAGAATATTTTATGGATAATAATAGACATGAAAAAAGAAAATGGATAGTTCTCTTTTGTAAGTGGAGAAACATATAGGATTCTTAAGTGAAACCTATACTCCATCACCATTTAAGTTATGGACATCAAATAAATAATGCCTTAATTTCGATGATCGCAATATTACTTTAACTAAACGACTAAAAAAACAAAATTAACTAACATTAAACCTAATAAGACATAAATTAGAGAAAAAAAAATCAAAGTTATAACCCTATATTATTCTAAAGTTCATCCTAATAATTACTACAACAAACTCATAGAATAAGTTGTGTGGTTTTCACTTAATTTTCACGTGGATCGAGCACTAAAAATAGGTTATGCAAAAAAGTCACTATTTTGAAAAATTGACTTGATAAGATGGTTATTTCAATCCAAATGATCGCCAAAAAGATCAAGTCTCACCTCTTCATTGGTTTTTTTCTTAATCACCAGATCTTCATTCCTTAAAAGAAATCTTCTTCGTACCATAGTACATGCAAGTCAAGACATTATTTATTGTCTTGAATTCATATAGAACTACCATAGTACTAGCTTTATATGCTTGTGAATTATGAAAATTAACGTACGAATGGAGTACCTCTAAATATATCACCCTCACTCCTATAATACTTCATACATAAATGGTTGAGGACATCTTATCTAAATTAGAGTCATTGTTGACTCATTTCTAAAGTATAATAGATGATGCAACCTAATATAGAACAGTGCCTCGCTTTACAAACTGAAAAATATAACGCCGAATCACAAAATAGCATGGCCTCCATAAACTCATTGTGACAATCCGGATTTTTGGTCCAGTCAAAATCACTGAAAACCACTCTGTTCTAAAATAAACCGTGACAACTACCAATTTAATACACATCATCATTTGGTAAATGTACAACATTATTAATATATAAAATACACTTTCAATAATACAACTTATCAGAGTAATCATTTATTTTATAGGGTGTGCATTAATACATACCAAACTCAAATTCTATAAATCTATCACTACATAAATCTGGTATGAGAAACGACAATAGTCAACCCTACAAACTCAATAAACATGCCAATGTAGAATAAAATGGTAAGCAGGGAAGAACATTAACACATGATAGATAGCAAACAATGAACATGGAAATGGTATATTATTAGGGCTGCATCACTACTACTTGACTGCTTACGTACGCCTATCTAATTGGATACCCAAATAGATACATGATACAGCCAACATAGTTCTCTTATTCACAAATAGTACTCACGAAGCCTATGATGCACAAACAAATATGAAATTCCCAAATAGCATAGCATATAGCATGAAAATGTAGCTTCCTATCCGCTCACTTAGACTTGATCGTTTAATTCTTTTCAAAAGATAATTTAGAACAAAATATCCAGGTTTTTCTATTCAAGATATATTTTACAACCTCTTTCCAAAAAGGAATATGTCAAAACTGTTTCCAATAATGATTAGGAGGGTGCGCCCTACTTTCTATGCATGGTATAACTCTAAATAAAAAATGGAGCCTCTAGTTGTATTCTGGGACCTTCTAAACATAATAGAGTAAACAAATATACTTGGTGAGTCCCAAAATGGGGAAACTCCCAATCACCTTTGGTTTCAGCCATTCACCGCAATAAATAAAAATATTTGTAAACACTTTGCAAATATTTATTAGAACAAATTCCAAACCCTTATCAAAATAATAATATTTCACCGATACTTCAACCCATAATAATATTATTTCTTTCTAAAATCATTTTGAAAACTCTTTTCAAGAAGATTTCAAAACCACCGGGGTTTAAGTTCAAATAAAAGATAGTTAAATAAATATCTTTTTATCAAAAAATTCAAACAATATTTATTCCTAAAAAATGTTTACTTTTAAAATTCTAATTAGGGAAGCACTTTTACAAATATAAATCACTTTTCAAAGAAACTTATTTAGTTTGAAGTTCAAAATTTAAATATTAAATTACTAATTATCATAATTTAGTAAACCAATATTATTACCAAACATCTTATAGTTGAATTGAAAAATAAATAACAAGGCTAAGGTGTTAGCCTACAATTGTTTTCTACCCAACCCATGCAAATGAAAATTAATTGCACATAAACTGGTCGAGTACAATCCAAACAACCAAACAAATATTAATAGCAAACACATTATTATCAATAGTTGTAAACGGATAATAACACATGAATCGTAATTAACTAGTATATAAATAAATGTCCAAGTTAATATAACAAAAAATGGGGATTTATTATGCTAACAGATGACCATAATAATCTATTCAGTTAATTAGAGTAGAATAGTGCTTTATTCTGCTAAATAAATGTCACTAATAAAATATAATTATTTAACTACATTAAACGTAATTATATTTAGTCACAAATATTTTATCATTAATTTATACTTCATTAAAGCTAACACTATTTATACCAAAATGTTGTACCCGTCAATACGAATCTGACGCAAAAATCCATTGGTCAATCGAATTTCGTGGGTGAGTTATGATTTTTCAAAGTTAAACTATTAATTAACTAACTAAATCAACTCAATTCTAAAACAAATCTCATCACAGCCCAAGCCTAACAAACCTGCATATCTCCTCTCACGCTTGCTACTTATTCATGTTTCCATGCATATATACTTTCCCATGCAAACATTCTTCACGGCCATGCACAACCAAATCGTCCTCCCTGCAATAACTCCTTCATTTTTGATGAAAACACGAACTGCCGAAAGCTACAAACTCGACTGCATGACCTCTCCGCAAAGGATACCATGGTCCCAAGCTCGGCATCAACTACGAAGCTCAAGCCGGTCTCTTTCTTATCAGCATTTCTGGCTGCCACATCCTCCACACACCACCATCTCGAGCATAATGTGAATGCAAAGCATATCTCTTCTTGTCCTCTACAACTTCAATGTAGAATATGTTTGTTTATACCTGGTGTAGAGAGAGTTATTGTAATTATTAAAGGAAATGGAATGTGGGTTTTGTGTTTATGTTTTGCATTTGAAATGAAAAATGTGAAAAAGTGAATATGTCCCTCCTTTTATTCATATGTGTCTAAATATACAAACCGAATACTTCATAGCTAAGCAAACAAAAGTCAATAGCAAGAACAAGCAAAGAAGCTTGCATGTATAAGTTTTGATGCATGTGTCCACTATGTTGTTTTATAAGTTTTCATTTATAAGTTTTATGACACACCGCTACACAACACCATGTTCATATACGAGCTATGTCATCTTCGGCTACCTCCGCCTCTACTTGTTTTTAGTCATATTCTATCAAATTCCAACCACCTAAGGTTAATCAAACCTGGACTTAGCGCTCCTTTTGATCCCTTCTTCACATCCTTTGCATTATTATCTTTGTTTCGCAGTTGAACCCAAATAGAAGGTCCACATTTATCGAACTTCTGACTCATTTTTTTGTTCAATATGTTAATCCATTCAATGTAAAGACCCACCAATGGATTTATGTTGTCGAGTACTACAATTTTGATATATAATATTTTGAATTTGAAGTATTTTTATGTTTTGCACTTTCTTGATTAAGGAATGGTTAGCATCTTAGATTACAATCGAACAAAAACTACCTTTTAGATTAACTAGCCATGGTGTATTATATTTTAATCATGAATTATTATTACCAACTAATACGATTACCATCTAATTCCACTATTTATAATTCGAATTAAGACCATACGAGATGAATTATGACATTTTATCATTATATTCCCAAAAAGGAAGAACCTCACTAACGGACATGGCATGTATCCTCTTCGATTTGATGTAGATCCCCCTTCTTCTTAGCTGTCCAGAGTTTCCTCGCCTTCAAGCTCGAGATAGATTTGATTTCTTTATGTAGCTTTCTCCATGTTGATTGGTTATATATAGATTTTTTTTAATTTACACTTGATTTGGCAAACTTATGATTTATCTAAGGATTTTGGTTTTCTAACTAAAGGTTAGGTTTTTATAGAAGAATTATATAGTTAATGATCTATTTATATGGTAAAAATAATGCCAACTTAGCAGAAATTTAAAAGCAATATATTACGAAAATACCATTGGGTTCGACTTTTTATTATTTTTTGACCAGGTTTATCAAATTTGACAAGCCATGTATATTTTTTCTAACTGGAAATGGTATTTCAAATGCAATGGGATGAGTCTCGAGGCCTAGTTCCTGTTTTATAAAAATTACTATTTTGCCATTTTATGGAAAATTACTATTTATAGCTTTAATTTAATTATTTAATTGTATAAAATTATGGGGTGTTATAGTGACAACCCACAATTTTACATAAATATGTAAGTAAAATATGACCAACATAATCAATTGACCTCAAAATGAGTTAAAAATTTGAGGGATGATATAATTTGATATTTTTGTACTTTAGAATAAAATGTGTTAATTTTTAGATAGAACCTTATGGTGGCCATAAATTTTATATGAATCTAATTTTGATTTGATTCTCGTTTCAAATGAAAGATTTGATGTATCCCAATTCTACAGAATGATCATATTAGTATTTTGGCCCCAACTTTTTGAATTATGACGATTTTAAGTTTCTGGCAGATTGGACATATTTGAGTTTCGTCCCAAAGCCCATTTATTTTGATATTTTTTTAGTTTTGAGTTTTAAGGACAAACAAGGGTCGGAAGGAATATTATTTCACTTATTGTACCACCCCTAATTTTAAATAACATTATTCAGGAGATTTAATTAGATAAATTAAATAGAATAAAGTAGAGACTAGACTGGTAAGGGAATTGAGATTTGAATACTAATTAGGGTCGTGCCATAATTAAATGGATTTATAAAATGGCTCACAAGTAAAATCATAAGAATGGTTTATAGATGAAAACTAAGCTAAGGCAATGGTAATAAGGGAAATTGCCGCATACCATAACCCGTAAACCCTTACCTCATTTTCATTCATACGTTCATAAAACAAAAATATAAACAAAAGGAGATCAATTGATACCAGACTTTTTGTCTGACTCGAAGTTTAGGTTTTTCCCTTAAAATCTTAGGTACTCTATTGATTTTGAGTAGTTTGAGAGTTAGCATTTTTGGGTTTTCCTTTAGACGAATAAGCTTTTGGAGACGTGCAGGAGGCAAGTTAGTTATTAGGAGTTCTTTCTGTTTGATTCCGCTGTGTTTTGGTTATAATGGAAAAGTTTTTATTTGCCTATATTTAGACTCTGATCAACCATAGGGGCATCTTCATATATCGCTCTAAGAGTGTGACTGTGCAATAGGATCGTGAAATACGGATAAACCACTTACGCAGAATAATAACTAAGTAAATAAATAAAGCAATCAAGAAAATGACACAAGAGACTTTTATACTGGTTCGAACTCTAATTCTACGTTCAGTCTTAGACTCCTTCTGAAATTAAACTAGCAACCCTCACTTAACGCGAAGGAATAGGTTTACAACGCCTGAGCAACCGAACAGGACTTATACCGCCTAAGCAACCGAATAGGACTTCTACCGCCTAAGCAACCGAACAGGACTTCTTTACAAATAAAAAAGTATCTGACTGTAGTATGCTCTTTAAATAGCATTGATAAGTCAATTAAGTATAATCTTTTTCTATAATCTTCTCCTTTATGATATATAGTGTAATATGCTTGAGAATTGTGGAAGATAGAGTGATCAAAGATTAGAGATTGTAAGCTATTTAAGTGTAGTTTGAAAACTACAGAATATACAAGAATTCAAGAATATTAAGATAGTTTCGGCGAATTGTTTGTGAATTCTGAAATCTGTTTATAGAGATTAAAAATTTGAAACCTTTGATGAAATATAAAGATGAAAAGAAATAGGTGCAACCGTTGATTTTGAAGACGTTTCTCTTTGATGAAGAGAAGTGTCTTTTCATAAAAATAGCTGTTGAAAATATTCAGCCAGCTGAAATTATTAATTCAACCTTCTGAACTAAAAAAATTATAAACAACAAGGATATGGACTATTTTTGGCCTAATTCAGCCGGCTGAATATTGTGAAACAATAAATTTGTTTTAGCATTCAGCCGGCTGAATGAATGCATTCAGCCTGCTGTGCATAATAGTGCATGTGTGTATATGATTATATATATATATATATATATCAATTCAAGAGAGATTTTAACATGTTACTAAATGATATAAAGACTCTAGACAACGAACTATTAACTTCAAAACACCCTGAATACGAATCTGCAAAAAATCTCCAGCATAAAAGATTAGTACACACAAATATTTATTTATATGGTTTGTCATAATCAAAACGATGTAAAACTGAGATTCCAACATTCTCCTCCTTTTTGATGATGACAACTATATAAGTAATAATATAAATACTTACAATAATATTGTTACTCCCCCGTCAATATGCACAAATATTTAACTAACTTTCTCCCCCTTTGTCATCGAAAGAAAGAAAGATAAAAATGCATGTAGAAAATCATTGTTAAGCAAAGATTACATTATATAGCTCTTACTCGAGATGTCATGACTAAAGAAGAATAGAAATATTCATAAAACATTATATAAATAACTAGATAGAGTTATTTTATCCCATATCTTACTAAGAAAACCTTTTATCGAGTTGAAATTTACTCTCCATCTTCTTTTCAAGAGACTTAATTTCCCAATGAAGTTTCGATTGATTTCGGAAGAGAGTGATAATGGCTTGTTTAGGGGAAGTGTCTGGGCCAACCACTTGAATTGAGTCATCGTCCTCTTCTTCTTCATGTTGGGTATGACAAGAGGAGGCATTACTAGTGTCACGAGGTTGTGGAGCACATTGTTGAACATTTTGAGGCCATTATTGAAAAAAATAATTTGTTGTGGAGGAGGCCAGTGAGGAAGACCCATCAATCCTAAGGTTTTTGCGCCTAACTCACTAATGCTTGAAAAATTGGAGTCGAACATTGGAATGCCGAAGTTGAGGAAGATATGCATAATATAAGCACCATAATGGATGGTCTTATATTTTCTTTGGATTGTGATGTCTTGAAATTCATCTAAAATGATTTTTCCCCAATTCACTTGTTGGTTAGAGTAGATTGAATTAAGAGCTTGAATGTCTCTTCTATAAAAAAATTCATAACTTCCTGTTTAAGGTTGTAGAGAGTGAATGAAGGCACAGTGAATAAGGTGTGCTTGTGGCCTTAAGGTGCTAGACTTTAATGCACTCAAATTTGTAAGGTGATCAGACAAGAATCGATGTGAAAATACGATCCATATCAACTTCAATATCATCAATATCAACACCTTGATAGGGACAATTTAAACTATTGCCTAATCTTTGTAAAGGAAAGAAAATTATAATGCCATAAACTATTGACCAAATATAATCTTGTCGATTTTGGGGATTATGGCGGTCTAGATTCATATCGGCAAGAAAGAGTTTGATCAATAGGTGATTAATTTTGACATTATTTGGAGCATACCCTATTAGATTATCAAAGTGGAATTGCTCCGACAATTCTCTAATTCGATAAGCTGCAAAATCAAGAAATTTCATGAAAGCACCATTAAAGATATTTTAATTTTTCATAGAATTAAATCGGGAGACAGCAACATCGTTCTAAAGTCATTGACGAATCTGATCTTTGGAAGGACCGGAGGTGGATTCCCTTGTGCGTTTGGATCTAAGAGCCATTAGAGAGTTAAAAATGTGGAGTAATAGTTGATAAAGTGAAAAAATGGCTAGGGTTCTGAAGTGAATGGGTAAAGAAATAAAAAGATGAATATATTGTAGGTGAAAAGTAAGGGCAAAATTGGAAGAGAAAAATGTAGGGCCTAGTTAAAAAAATGCCTCAGGAAGAATTCGGCCGGCTGAAACACTTTAATCAGCCGTCTGAATTTCTTCCTGTAAGAAAAAAGTTCATTTTTGAACTAATTCAAATGGCTATTTGAAGTGATTCAACCGTCTGAATCTGGGGAAAAATTATTCCCTAGATAATATTCAACTGTCTGTTTTATCATAGACAGACGGCTGAATTTTTTCAGAAATTATGACAACCTTCATTTTTATAACAATCATTATATAAAAACAATATGAATAATTTTTTGAATAAACAGAAAAAAATACATATTAACAACAAAATAAATATTTAAACAGATTTGGAAGAGGAGCTTGGAGTGCGATATTCTTCTGGTTCCATTTTTGTGTTCTCTTTAAATGGCCGGAGTGGTGACCATCTATTGTCGGGTTCCCAAGAATTCAGAAATATTGGTGGATGCTGCGGCGATGATTCCCGAGTATTGTGTCAGATTGGAGAATAAACTGGAGATGGTTAATAAACCGTGTTTTGGGATGAATGTTAGGCGTTAACTTTTTGTTAGGCGTTAACTTTTTGTTCATAATAAAGTTAGCGATGTAATTCCAGTGTTTCCTTTTGGTAGTGATGAATGTTATCTATCTTTTCTTTGGTAGATTGTGAACCAATAAATAGAGACTGTCTCGTTCTTTTACCAGATGGGTTACAATATGTGTAGAAGGAGGAATAATTGGAACTGGTTCATAAATCGATGTTGGAGTAGGTAAATTCACCAATCCCGAACTAGGAGAAGAATACGATAGAGCAGATGATTCAGAATTATGCTCGGAAGACATTTTTTGAGAAATGTATTTCAAACTATTTTTTTTTGAAAATTGATGTCAAAAAAAGGAAGAGGAGTAGAGGTATTTATATGTAAATACTCATATAAATAGAAAGAAGATTGGTGGTTAGGTTGTTAAGAACCAGAGTAAAATTTGGTTGAAAAAAATGTAAGGTAAATAATAAATAGTAAAAAAATGAAAACCAACTTTAGTCGGAAAGAAAAGAGCAATGTATTGGAAGAACACTAAACTTCCAAGTAAGTGATCCCGAGTTCGAGTCTTGAAAAAAAAATTACTAAAAATTATCCTTTATGTATACAATTCCTAATTCTCTTCTTAATTTTATGAAGATATTTTCATTTAAAGGTTTTGTAAATATATCTGTCAATTGATTTTTAGAGGATACAAATTCCAGTCTGACTAAATCCTTTTCAATATTGTCATGAAGAAAATGATGATGTATATCGATATGTTTAGTCCATGAGTGATTTACAGGATTTTTGAATAAGTTTATAGCACTAGTATTATCACAAAAAATTGTTGATTTAGACAAATTAATACCAAAATCTTGAAGTGTTTGTTACATATAAATGTCTTGAGAACAAGCAAAAGCAGCAGAAATATATTCTGCCTCACAAGTTGAAAGTGAAACACAATTCTGTTTCTTACTAAACCAAGAGATTAAGGACTGTCCAATGAAATGACAAGTCCCACAAGTACTTTTCCAAGCTGCCCGACATCCTCCCAAATCAGCATCACTATATGAAACTAACTCAAATGTACATTATTCCAGACAGAAAAGTCCAAAATCTGTTGTTTTGCTTAGATAACGTAATATGCATTTTACTACTCGCATATGTGATTCTTTAGGATTTGCTTGGAATCGAGCACATAAACAAACATTCAACATTATGTCAAGTCTACTAGCAGTTAGATAAAGTAATGATCCAATTATACTTCGATATAATTTTTGGTCAACCCTTTTGTCATCTCATCTCTATCGAAATGAAATGCTGTACTCATTGGAGTTGGCTTGGCAGAAGTATCTTTCATATTAAAGCGTGTAATTAGATTATTACAATATTTCTCTTGATTAATAAAAATTCCATTTTATATTTGTTTAATCTGTAATCCAAGAAAATAAGATAATTCTCCCATATGTGACATTTCAAATTTTTTGGTCATTATTTTAGAAAATTCCTGACATAATTTTTCATTTATAGATCCAAAAATAATATCATCTACATAAATTTGAATAACTAAAATATCCTTTTTAGTTCTTTTAATCAAAAGAGTTTGATCAAACTTCTCAATGTCATAGCCAGAATCTATTAGATAGCTCTTAAGACGTTCAGACCAAGCACGAGGTGCTTGTTTTAGATCGTATAAGGCTTTTTTAAGTTTATAGTCGTGGTCTAGAAATTTTTCATGTGTGAATAACGGAAATTGTTCAATAAAAACATTTTCTTTTATATAACCATTTAAGAAAGCACTTTCAACATCCATTTGATAAAGTTTGAAATTATGAAAACAAGCAAAGGCTAGTAAGATACGTATTGCTTCATGTCATGCAACTGGAGCAAATGTTTCTTCGTGGTCAATTATTCTTCTTGATTATATCCTTGTGCAACTAATCTATCTTTATTCCTAGTTATCTTACCCTGTTCATCTGCTTTATTTTTGAAGACACATTTAGTACCGTTAATGGTTTGATCACTTGGTCTAGGAACTAGCTCACAAACTTCATTTCATTCAAAATGGTTTAACTCTTCTTGCATAGTTATAATCCAATAGTCATCAGTAGATGCTTCTTTTGCATTGTTAGGTTCGATTTTAGAAATAAAAGCTACATGGTCCATTTGATTAAGTTGATTTCAAGTTCTAACATGTGAATCAATTTCTCCTATGACATTTTCTACTGGGTGATCTCGTAAAATTCTAGGAGGAGATCTTAATTCATTTTCATTATGAACAATGTTTTCATTTTCTTCAAAATTATAAACAATGTTTTCTTCTTCTTCAAAATTATTTTCAGTAACCATATCTGTGATTGTATTAGGTATATCTTCATTATCCTTAGAATTTTTATTAAACTTGAAATTTTCTTCGAATGAAACATGAAGTGTTTCTTCGATTGTTTTTGTTCTTTTATTGGAAATTAAATAAGCTTTGCTTCGATCTGAATACCCTATGAAGATTTCTTCATCGGATTTGGATCGAATTTTCCAAGCTGGTCTTTTGTGTTTAAGATAAAACATTTTGAATCAAAAGTTTTAAAATAAGAAATGTTTGGTTTTCCTTGATGAAAAAGTTCATATGGAGTGTGTTTTGTTAAAGGTCAGATGGAGACACGATCTAGAACATAGCAAGCAGTAGCTATAGCTTCTGCCCAGCAATGTTCTGGTAATATATTTCCATTCAACAAAGTTCTTGCACATTCTTGTAATGTTCTATTTTTCCTTTCTACAACTCCATTTTATTGTGGTGTTCTAGGAGAAGACAAATTAAGGTAAATTCCCTTTTTATTACAAAAATGTTCAAATGTTTCATTTTCAAATTCTCCTTCGTGATCACTTCTAATATTTTTAGTTTTTAAATTTTTGAGATTTTGAATTCTCTTTGCAAAATTCTTGAAATTTTCAAAAGTATCACTTTTATTTTTTAATAAAATAGTCCAAGTATACCTCGAAAAGTCGTCTACTATAAAAACACATATTTACAATGATTTATAGATTGAATTTGAGTTGGACCAAAAAGATCTAAATGTAATAGTTCTAGTGGTTGTATAGTAGAAATATTTTTCTTTGATTTAAAAGATGATTTTGTTAATTTTCCTAATTGATAAGCATCACAAATATTGTTTACTTTAAAATTCATTTTTGGTAAGCCTTTTACTATATCATTTTTAGATAATTTATTTATTGTTTTGAAATTAATATGACAAAATCTTTTGTGCCATAGCCAAAGATCATTTTCTTTGGCTATTAAACACATATTTGTATTATGATTTATATTCATATTTAAAACATAAATATTTTTATCTCCAAAACCTTCAAAAATAAGATTTTTATTGTGATAAAAAATGCTAGACTTATTTTCAGAAAAGGGAATATTGCATCCTTTGTAACACAATTGGCTGATACTAAGTAAGTTCTGTGTCAAATTTTTAACCAATAAGACATCTGTAATAAGAGGTAAATTAAATATACCGCTATTTCTCACATCGCCTTTACCGATGTTATATCCTTTGGAATTATCTCCAAATGTGACAGAACCTCCATCTGAGTAGTTGATGTTTGTCAGCATCCCTTTGTTTCTTGTCATGTTTTTTGAACAACCACTGTCTAGTATCTATTTTCCTCTCTTTTTAGACTATACCCGCAAAATATAGAATTAACATTGGTACCCACCATTTTATTTTAGGTCCTAAGAGTTAGGTCTTAGGAAGCCAAACCCAAGAGTGTTCAGAATTCCTTTTGAAAACAAAATCTTTATTTTTATGAACAGTTTTTATAAAAGATTTTATATACTTATTTCCTATTGAAGAATTATTTGCTTTAGGAACCCAAATTTTAATTAATGTAGTAAAACTGGAAATTTTAGAACTAGGTATTATTCCTTTTATATGAAGACTTCTTTTTCTTTGGAATAATTGTAGATGATTGTTTATATCATACTCCTCTTTTATTTGAAGTAGTTTGATAATTTTCTATAATTTTTGTGATGTTCCGGAAATTTAGGCAATAATTATTTAATAATTTCATTAATAATTATTTTAAAATGTGAAATATTGATTTAATAATTTAATTCAAACAGGAATTTTCTTTTGAAGATTAATAATTATTTAGTTTGTTAAATGATATTCTTTTCGAATGTTAAAAATATTTAAGTAATAAATTTATCTTTCTATGCTGATTTGAAAATATTTTATTTATAATGTATATAATGTTTATACATTGTACATACAGGATTTTGTTTTAATTTTAATTTATATTAAATAAAGAATATTTTATAATTATTATATATAAATGTATAATTTGTAAATTGATTTAATTTAATTTAAATTAGTATTGTAACTGTTCAAAAAGTTTGTTTTAAAAATCTTTCTTATATCTTTATAGAAATGTAAGTAAGTATTTATTTGTTTATAAGAATAAATATAGTTTAATTTTGTTTTATAATAAAAGTTTACTTTGTTTTGTTTTATTTTAAAATTGATTTTATGTTGGAATAAGATTTAATTCATTTCTGTTAAAGTATAACATTTGATTTAATACTCTTGAATAAATCCAATTCAACATTTCTCTTTCTTCTTAAAATCTTTTCTTTTGAAAATTAGCTTTAGAATATTATTTTAAAAATCTCAAATAAACATTTAAATAGTGTATATGTTATTATTTAAAGGCTAATGTTAATAAAACATTTAAAACATGCTAAAATAAGTTTGAAATGGTTTAAGATAATTTAAATACAATTATAAGTTAAGAAATTGCTTTTAATAATTGGATATGCATATGTGTTAAAATCTTAAAACAAAAGTAGACACTTGTAAAACATTTAACATAATAATACAACAAGTGGCAAGCAAATTCATTTTTTTGAAATTTAATTTTTATTGACAAACATAACATAACAAAAGCATTTGGGTTAAAACATATTCTCTTCAAAAATGGAACCTGAAAATCAGATTTGAGCAAAATCTAAAACCTAAAACAAATGCATGTTAAAATCTACAAACCAAAACCTTCCAAAAATCTGCAAAATGAAGATCAATTCAATTTCAAATCTAAGCAAGGAAGATGGATCTGCATGCAGTTCAAAAATCTTCAACAAATAAAATCAACTACACCTAATTCAACTAACAAATCTGCATACAAATTCAAATCAAAACAGCTAAAGGGGAGATTAAATCTGTTCCAGGAAATTATGATCTGCATCTCTGAGATTTTTCTCTGCATCTTCATTTATAAGGTGAGTAAGCTTCTTATTTTTTTTTAAAAACAGTTTCTATGAAAATCAAAATCAAACATAACTTACAGAACCTAAGTTTTTAATCCACATAAATCAAAACATGTTTAGGGAAAATTTGTTCTGTTCTCTGTTTTAAAAAAATATATGAATAGAGTAACTTCATCATGCAAAATGCCTGTGATCTCTGTGCATATATATATATATATATATATATATATATATATATATATATTAGTAGAAAAGAATATGTTGTGCTGGTTGCTCTATGTGAACATATATGCATATGTTTGTGTGTTGCTGATTGTTTGAATCTGCAATTATAATTAGTTTGTAACTAAAATTTTCTTTATTAGAAATACTTTATTTATTTGTTTAATTTCTGTTAGGAATTAATATGAGCGAACAAATAATGTTGTTTAATAATAAATTATGCCCTTAAATCATAATTTAGTTGTTTGAAAAATCTATTACTTCAGAAGCAAATACAGCAGTAAGTATTTCAATATAAAGATATCAACATCATTAATTATTTAAAACAAGATTATAACATTGATGTATGTTAGAAATCAGAAATTATAAAACAAATTTCACCTTTTAAAATGAACTGTGTAAATTAGCATTCTGTTTTTAACAGAAAAATAAATTTTACAGGTATCTGATTGGCTAGTGGAATTTAGGGGTTAGAATGCTTCCTGTAGGTAGAATGTTGATGTGAGAAATGAGGAAAAAATTGGTGATAGATGATCAGAAGGGGAGGAGATGATATTTGGGTTTTCCAGATTTTCTAAACCCTGGTTTAAGTGTTGCAGCTCTTAGCATATGGACATGCTCTTTGCTGCATCGAGTAGGAGTGGGATTTGGGAGGTTGTAGAGGGGTGTAGGTGGGTCATTAGCCGGAGTTGCAGCAAAGATGATGGTCAGAGGCGAGCTAATTGGATGATGACAGGTTTGGGTAGTTTAAGTGCTGCAGTTTTTCCAGGTTTTCAAGTGGTTTCTCAAAAACTTGAATTCGAGTTACAGTATGTTTCTAATGGTTGTAAGCTTGTGAGGAGGTGGTCGGCGACTTGGTGGAGTTGGTCAGAGTGGCTGGTGATGGCCAGAGTGTTGGTGCATATGCACCGCGTATGTAAAGTTCTGTTGAACTTTGTGGGGTAGTGCTGGGTTTTGACTCGGGTAATCCTCGGGTAGTTTTGTTTTTGACTCGAAGAAAAGGGTTGGGGAACTCGAAGTAAAGTAATGGTCTCTCGGGTAAACATGTTTGCAGGTTTTAAACCAAAGAATTTTGCAGTTTTAATTTTTGAATGAATTCATATTTTTAAAGCTGGATTTTGATTCAAGTGGAAGTTGAAAACTGAATTCAAATAGAAGTTTGAAATTCAAAGTTTTAAAAAAAATGAAATCTTAAATTTAAACAAGATTCAAATTTAGTTTTGAATAAAGATCTTAAAACAGTTTCCGGTTTACTTTTGAAACCTGATTTTTGATTTAAAACAGTTTTGTTAGTTTTTAAATTTTGATCAGATTTAAATGTTTTAAAACAAGATTTAAATTGGTTTTGAAATTAAGTTAAAAACAGTTTTCAAATTTTCTTTGAAAACCAGTTTGATTTCAAACAGTTTGTAAATATAAAAAAAATGATGAACATATTCAAATGGTTTTAAAAGTGAATTTGGAAATGAAATTTGATTTCAAATAAGGTTTAAACCTAGAAAAAATTATTTCATTCAATATTTGAAATATGAAATGTTAATTTAAAATTGAAGTTAAGTAATCAATCTATTCTCAAGCTTGATTTATTTTAATCAAGTAATTTTGTTCTAAACTTCTCTTTTATATCTAAGTAATGTTCTAAAACATTCTTTTTATTTTAAGGTTTATAATTATTTTAAATTTAGATTAATGTTTAAATAGTTAAACATTTTAAATATTAAATTTTTAAATGGAATTTGAATTTAAATTTAGAAATATATTGTTTTAATTTATTTTGAATGTAAATGAGTTATTTGATTAGTAATTAAATTATTTTGAAAAATATTTAAGTTAATTAAGGATTTACTTAATTATTTGATTTTTAAATAATGATTTAGATTAATTTTAATTGGAAATGATTTATTTATAATTAACCTAATTCAAATTTTCTTAAGTATATAATTAATGAAATGTTGTTAATTAATAATGGGTGATAATTATCTAAGGATAATTTAGTAATTAATTAATGTAATTAATTTTGATAATTAACTAGATTAATTAATTGAATATAATTAATTGTAATTTGTTAGGTATAATTAATTGTTAAAGTAATTAAGGAATTAATTACATATTGTAATTAATTTTAATACTGTGATTTATTTAAGTTAATTAATTTAGTTTAATAAATCATTTGATGATTTTAAGAGAGTAATTGATTAATGTAATTAATGGAGCGGGATTACTTAGAGAAGTAATATTGATAATTACTAGAATGCAATTAGTAATTTGGATAATTACTTTTGTAATTAATTAAGAAACTAATTAATGATTAATTATTGGTTAATTAATTTATAAATGAGTAATTAAAGAAAGTTAATTACTAAATTTAATATTAATCAAGGTGATTAATAATTAGATTAATTACTAAATGTAATTAATTTTAATTTATTTAAATATTAGAGATCATTAATTATTATAATTAATAATGTAATTAAGGATTTTTTGATTAAGTAATAATTAATTAAGAGATTAATTAATTGTAATTAATTTGGGATAAATATAATTAATTATAATTAATTAATAAATGAAGTAATTAATTGTTAATTACTTATGATTAAGGTTAATTAATTTATGAAGTTAATTAAATACTAATTACTCATTGTAATTAGTGAATGATCAATCAATGATATTTAATCAAGTTAAATACTCAGTGGATAATTAATTAACTGGGTTAATTAATTAATGGATATTAAGCAGATTTAAATGGGTAATTAATTTAATTTATTTTAAATTAATTAGAGATGATTGTAACTAATTTAATTCATTTTAAATTAATTATAATTAATGGTTTATAAATCATTGCTTATGGATGTTATTGATTGAATGGTTGTGATCTCAGTAATGAGATGAGTCGTATTTGTATGATATGAATGCTTGGTTTAAGTATGATGGTTTGTGATGGATTATTTGGTTGTGATGATTATCTGTTTATGGATGATACAGATTATCTGTTTATGATATAAATGTGATTATCTATTATGAGATGTAGTTTATCTATCTATGTGAAATAGATAATAATGAAATGAGTTAATTATTTAAAACCCTTAAGTATAACTTGGACATTAAGATGGCGTTTGGTTTCGATGAGACCGGAATCGGGTTTCCATATTTGGATATCCGAAAACCACATCGATTCCAAGTTAAATGTTAGGTCGTTAATCCAAGTGGAGCAAGTGAAGACTCGAGGTGTAAGGGCTATACGTCAGTATAACTCTGTGGGTGATTCCGTAATGAGTTGACGGAATAGTACTTATAGATTCGAGATGGTGATTTAGAGTGCAAGGGTTATCGTCGTTAACTCTGAGGGTGATTCCAATACGAGTGTAACGAGATAATGCCTTCGGTTTCATTCGAACCCGAAACGAACTTGTATGGATTGAATGCTTTCAGCACATCGTCAGGTGGACGATGAGCATTCTAAGATTTATGTGTCCTATAAAGGTAATCATAACCTCAAGCCTCATCAACCGGGAATGGCTAAAACAGGGGAGGTGCAGCAAAGCTTCGTGGGTAGCCCCCACTGGAGAGCAAGATTTATCCCTGTCTAGAGGTCCCTTTATATTTCGGCTGTGTGGCAGTTGGTGACGACCAATCTGCGGGGTGGTCTTGTTTGGAACTGTTCAGTAAGGAATGGTTCCGGCTTTGTGTTGCAGGGGAGTGGGAGTACTCCTCGGTACGGTGATCTAGGCTACGTACTATGACGGGCGGTATCCCAGTAGCCCTGCCATTGATGGACTCCATAATCCAATAAGTGCCTATACGGTTTTGATTGTGCCCAACTATGTTGGAACGTGAGATGTAAGCATTCCAGTTATTTTTGTATTTTATTTTGAAAACCCTAGACACTATTATAATATCACTGGATTTCCTATCAAATGTTTTGGTTAGCGTAAGGTAAAAACTTTTCCATGTTTATGTGTGGGAAGTCTTACGTGATACCTTTTGTTTTCAAAGGATTTTATAAATTTAAGCAACTTTTATCCCCGTTTACTCACACCAGACCCCTGTCTGACCTGAGTGTTTATTTTCTTTTTTATTAAACTCTTGGGTACTGATACTATGTATGAGTAGTCAAGTGATTCAGGATTGCTTTGACAAGTTTTGGAGGAGACAATGGAGCAGGAGGCTTCAGCGTGTAGATATATGTAGTGGTTCCGCTGTGTTGAGTTGTGTATGTTTCTCTGAAGTACTTGAATTGTAATTGATAGACAGATGTTTATAACTGCCTAGTTTTGTTTTGTATTAGCTGTATTACTCTGATGTATATGATACTATGTAAAGTTTTATGCGATGTAATATAATTTATTCGTTCCGCTGTGAGATTCTGATGTTGTCTGTTCTTTCTTTCCTTTCTTTTCTCTTTTCTATCCCTTTATTTCTTCTTAACGATGCGACTTCCTGGAGTTTGGAAGTGAAAAATGAAAATGCAATGTACGTGCTAATATAGTACAAACGGATCGTGTAATATGGAATATAATATAAATGCGGAAATAGATGATAATAGCAAAGTAAATAAAAATAGAAAAATCACACCAGAGATTTTTATACTGGTTCGGAGCACCGTCCTACGTCCAGTCCCAGACCTCTATCTGGATTTTCACTACCAACTACCTCGCTTCACCCGGAGGAACAGGTTTACAACACCCGAGCAGACGAACGGGATTTCACGCATCTAATATACTGAGGACTTCAATACTTGCCTCTTACAACACGAGGACTTCAACACTTGCCTCTTATAACACGAGGACTTCAACAAATGAAAATAATTGTTTGGTGACGGTATGTGTTCTTGCTAACACTATTTTGTCACTTATAGTACAAACTTCCTATAATCTTAACCTCAAATAGAATATTTGTATATATGAAGATTTGGAAGTGGATATCGTATTGAATCAAAAGAATGTTAAATAAATTTCAGGATTCAAAAACGATATATGATAGAATATGAGCAATTTGAGCGCTTTGAAAGTATAAGATTGAGATCGATAGAATAGAGATTAGAATAATAGAAATTCGTTTTTTTTTTGGAATAATGATTTCATGATGTTTATATAAGAAATAAACGGTTGTAACCCTTTGTGAAAAGGTACAAGCAAAGGTCATGATCATTGGTGAAGAGAAAGAGAAGCAAACGTTGAAGAAAAGGAAGTGTCTATACAAAAGGTTGCTTTCTGTTTGAAAACGGTCGACAAGTCAAAAAGGACCAGTAGATAGGTATTTGAATACATATATACGTTATGGTCACTTGTGCACGTTATCTGTGCATTCTGGGCATAAACGGTCGACCGCCATATTTTAACCGGTCGACCGGTTTAGCCCAGTTTGCACAGTTAATGTGCATTCATTCAAATATATATATACATAAGAAATTTGAAGTTATACGATTATTTGAGGATAGATTTTAACATAAATAATATTACTAACATACCAAATAATCAACCTCTAATATATGGAGCTCTTTGTATCCGAAATAACTTCTTTTTGTCGATCACGACTTATCCCTTTGTCAGAAATAAAAACTCTATAAAAATCTTGACTCAAAATTCTCCCCCTTTTTGATTGATGACAACATAGTTATGAATCTCCCCCTGTATATGATATCCCCCCGAGATTGTGTCCAGCATATATACTGTTAGCACAATTTTCTCCCTCTTTGTCATCGACGAAAAGGAGTTGTTAAATGGAGGATAATAAGCAACATAAATATACTACCATAGATCAAGAGTAACATTCACACAAGATGATAATACACACAAGTCTAGTACGAATTAAAACATGACACTATTTAGTACAAGTGCCAGATAATGTCTTTAAAGCAAAAACTAAAGTCATAAGAACGCAAAAAAAAAATACACACAAGTCTTCCTCTTTTCTTAAGTGGGACCTGCAAAAAAATAAAATTAGGTCCATGGTACCCACTTTTTATCGGGTCCTAAGAGTTAGGTCTTAGGAGTCCAAACCCATACGGGTCCGGTATCCCGTTTATATATATAATTTGTATTAAGATGCACAGTATTCATGAAATCTTGAATATATTTGTTCCTAATCAAATTGTTATTTGTTTTAGGAACCCATATTTTGATAGTCTTGACATTTTTCATCTGAAATTTCACAACTGGTTTTGGTTTGGAATATAATAAACTAAGATTTTTCTTGGCTTCAATCTTTTGTACTTTCTTATTCCTTTCATTACCAAGATGTTTCTTGGTTTCTTGTTTCTTATATCCCAAACCTTGTTTATTTGAATTAGATTGTGAACTTTCAATGATTTTTGTCAAATTTTCTCGTCCTTTGTTAAAGTTAGAAACATTTTGAGTAATGTTATCTAACTTAGTTTGTAAACTAGTCTTTTCTAGGTCCAAAATTTTGACTTTTGCCTTAAGCTCATGATTTTTAGTAGTGAGAGCATCATTTTTCTCTTTTTGAGTTTCAATTTCTTGACTCAAAAGAGATAATTGAGAGTCAACATTAGATGATGATTCTTGAAAATTTTCAAGTTCTTCTTCTAATATTTTCTTCTCATCTTTTAACATATCTCGTTCAAATTCTGCTCTACTCAAATCTGCTTTGGCTTCTTTTATCTTTCATTTCATGTCTTTATATTTGACTATCAATTCAGCATTAATATCAAGTACTTCATCAAATGTAGGAATTTGTACCTCATCTTCTGTTGCCATGAAACAGACATTTGCTTGTTCATCTTCCGTATCACTCTCACTTTCTGATGAGTCTGTATCATCCCATGTTACCGAGAATGCTCGTTTCTTTGATTTGTCCTTCTTATATCTTAATTTGTCATTTTCTGACTTCTTCTTTTGCTATGGACAATCCTTGTGCATGTGCCCCTTTTTGTGACAGTTGAAGCATTCTATAGAGGATAATATTGGTTTATTTGATCCTGATTTCTTTCTGTTATAACGACTGGCTTTTCGCTGTTTTAGGAATTTTTTGAAACCTTTTGCTATGAATGCCAGATCTTCATTTTCATATTCTGATTCACTTTCGTCTTTTTCAGCATGGAATGCCACGTTTTTCTTTTCTTCTTTTTGTTCCTTTCTAGTCTGCAAGTTAGCTTCGTAGGACATTAGATTTCCTATCAATTCATCTGTCTTCATGACAGAAAGGTCATTAGCTTCTTCAATTGCTAATACTTTTCCTTCCCATTCACTAGTCAGAGAATGTAGGACTGTTGAGACAACATCAAAATCAGAATACTTTTGTCCTAAGCCAATAAGAGCATGGTGGATAGTTTGAAACCGTGAGTACATATCATTGATTGTCTCATTTGGTTTCATTTTGAAATTTTGAAATTGACTTTTCAGCATGGCTATTTTGGCTTGTTTAACCTTGTTAGTACCTTCATGAGTGGTTTTCAGCGTTTGCCAAATTTGATATGCAGTAGTGCAGATACTAACATGGTTATATTCATTTTGGTCTAATGCACAAAACAACATATTTACTGCCCTTGCATTTACGGCTGCTGCCATTTTTTCAGCCGCAGTCCATTCTGAATAATCAATTGTTGGATTCACAATTTCTTTTTGAGTAGCATTCCAGGCATCATAACTATTTGATTGCATAAAGAATGACATACGTGTTGCCCAATAACTATAGTTAAGACCATTGAAAAATGAAGGTCTTTGTGTCGATTGACCTTCCATGTAAGAGATGTTTTGAGTGCTAGTGCTTGCGTTATTTGCCATATTACAAGTATATATCAAATAACTGTGTTACGGTTATATGATGGTTGTGCTCTGATACCAAGTGAGAGAAAAAATGCAGTGTACGTGCTAATATTGTACAAACAGATCGTGCAATATGGAATATAATATAAATGCGGAAATAGATGATAATAGCAAAGTAAATAAAAATAGAAAAAACACACCAGAGATTTTTATACTGGTTCGGAGCACCGTCCTACGTCCAGTCCCAGACCTCTATCTGGATTTTCACTACCAACTACCTCGCTTCACCCCGAGGAACAGGTTTACAACACCCAAGCAGACAAATGGGATTTCACGCCTCTAATATACTGAGGACTTCAATACTTGCCTCTTACAACACGAGGACTTCAACACTTGCCTCTTACAACACGAGGACTTCAACAAATGAAAATAATTGTTTGGTGACGGTATGTGTTCTTGCTAACACTATTTTGTCACTTATAGTACAAACTTCCTATAATCTTAACCTCAAATAGAATATTTGTATATATGAAGATTTGGAAGTGGATATCGTATTGAATCAAAAGAATGTTAAATAAATTTCAGGATTCAAAAACGATATATGATAGAATATGAGCAATTTGAGCGCTTTGAAAGTATAAGATTGAGATCAATAGAATAGAGATTAGAATAATAGAAATTCGTTTTTTTTTTGGAATAATGATTTCATGATGTTTATGTAAGAAATAAACGGTTGTAACCCTTTGTGAAAAGGTACAAGCAAAGGTCATGATCATTGGTGAAGAGAAAGAGAAGCAACCGTTGAAGAAAAGGAAGTGTCTATACAAAAGGTTGCTTTCTGTTTGAAAACGGTCGACAGGTCAAAAAGGACCAGTAGACAGGCATTTCAATATATATACGTTATGGTCACTTGTGCACGTTATCTGTTCATTCTGGGCATAAACGGTCGACCGCCATATTTTAACCGGCCGACCGGTTTAGCCCAGTTTGCACAGTTAATGTGCATTCATTCAAATATATACATATATAAGAAATTTGAAGTTATACGATTATTTGAGGATAGATTTTAACATAAATAATATTACTAACATACCAAATAATCAACCTCTAATATGGAGCTCTTTGTATCCGAAATAACTTCTTTTTGTCGATCACGACTTATCCCTTTGTCAGAAATCAAAACTCTATAAAAATCTTGACTCAACAGGAAGTTGGGTCACTACATTGTGGTATCAGAGCATCTAGGTTGAGCGAATACCTAGACTCTGGAGTGGTGTCTATCTTGAGAGAGCGTATTTGTAATTTTGAATATATATAATTTATTTATTTCTACCTATTTGTTGGGTTACCTGTTCAGGTTTTCCAATAAGTAATAAAGGTAGATAGGGTAGTGGTGTGTGTAACACAACTAGCAATGGTTGGGGTTCGAGTGTTTGAGGTTGGAAGAGGTTGGTGTAGCTTTGAGGTTCGATGAGCTTTTGGTTAAGGAAGTTTTTGGCAGCAGTAGCAGTAGTGAGTGGCCAGTTCACCGATGGTTCCGAAGTCTCTGTGATTCTTCTGTCAGTAGTCCGGGCATATGGTGGAGCTTGTCCATTTCTTCTGGAAGCCCAGCTGGGTGTAATGTTAGTGGTTAAGAGGTAGACCTCTAGTTCTTCTTTGGATTAGAAGGTTTTAGCTGTTCTGATTGTGTGGTGGGAATGATTTCTTGGAATCTGAACTGAGTGGGATCGCAAAAGTGACTTGCGACAGTTCAGAAGTTCTCTGAGTAATCTTTGTTTGGATTAAAGCATCTTTAGAGGATGTTTGAGATATCGAAGTGGTTTGGTATTTTCTGGATATCTTCGAAGGAGTTGAGATATGCATCCGCATCGAGAATTTGATTTCTGTTTCGACCTGGTTCTTGGAGTTTTACAGGTGGTTCAGCATTGTAGGGAGATTCTTTGAGAATGTGATCTGTTTAAGTTGGCAGGATTTATTGGGTCTAGTTTTCTGGTTGAATTTTTGCTGTGTATTTGTGACCGAATCAGATAGGTCACTGAGATTTATGGAATTTGATGAACAATATTCCAGGATAAGTTGATCAAGTTTGTACTTGTGTTCACCAACAGCATTCTCGAATCAGAGTTGCGCAGTGGAAGCATGGTGGCAGCTATTCCAGAATAGAAGCAACACCGATTCTTTGGCAATTTGAGTTTTGTCTTGGATCAAAGGATTTCTACAGGAAATTTATTTTGGATCTGGGGACTTGATTGTTTTGTATCTGTTTGTTTCCAGATAGAGTAGTTTGTCTGAAGACTTCTGATATTTGTGTAATAGAGTTTGTGTGGTGGATCTGTTTGATCTAGAAGTTGAAGGCAGCCCAGGATCGATATGAGAGATTTGTGGATATGAGTATTGGATCTTTCTGTTTTCTCTTGGGGATTAAGTGTTTGGTCTACAGGATTGAATTTCCAGTTTAAGTGGCTGGAATTTGTTTTGTTTTTCCGTATCTCTGAGGGAGTACGTGTATGGTTTATCTCTGGTTTTAGAATCAGTAGTTCTGAGAGATTTGGGAGTTGATCAGGATTTGTCTGTAGTCCTGTATTCTGTTTAGATTTGTAGATCTAGATATATAGGAGCTCTAGATCTGAGTGGTGTAGCTAGGTTATATTCTGTAGAGCGAGTGTCCCTGTGTTTATACCTGGGAAACTCTAGGGAATTCTATCCAGAATTTTGTCTGGATAATTAGAATTGTTTGTTTGAATTGGTTGCTATGGTTGCTAGTATTTGGTTGATAGCATATGTTTGCTATTTTAAAATTTAAAATCTGTATGGGATTATTAAATTACCTTTGCTTTTAAATTTCGGGGACGAAATTCTTTTAAGGGGGGAGGAATGTGATGTTCCGGAAATTTAGGCAATAATTATTTAATAATTTCATTAATAATTATTTTAAAATGTGAAATATTGATTTAATAATTTAATTCAAACAGGAATTTTCTTTTGAAGATTAATAATTATTTAGTTTGTTAAATGATATGCTTTTCAAATGTTAAAAATATTTAAGTAATAAATTTATCTTTCTATGCTGATTTAAAAATATTTTATTTATAATGTATATAATGTTTATACATTGTAAATACAGGATTTTGTTTTAATTTTAATTTATACTAAATAAAGGATATTTTATAATTATTATATATAAATGTATAATTTGTAAATTGATTTAATTTAATTTAAATTAGTATTGTAACTTTTCAAAAAGTTTGTTTTAAAAATCTTCCTTATATCTTTATAGAAATGTAAGTAAGTATTTATTTGTTTATAAGAATAAATATAGTTTAATTTTGTTTTATAATAAAAGTTTACTTTGTTTTGTTTTATTTTAAAATTGGTTTTCTTTTGGAATAAGATTTAATTCATTTCTGTTAAAGTATAACATTTGATTTAATACTCTTGAATAAATCCAATTCAACATTTCTCTTTCTTCTTAAAATCTTTTCTTTTGAAAATTAGCTTTAGAATATTATTTTCAAAATCTCAAATAAACATTTAAATAGTGTATATGTTATTATTTAAAGACTAATGTTAATAAAACATTTAAAATATGCTAAAATAAGTTTGAAATGGTTTAAGATAATTTAAATACAATTATAAGTTAAGAAATTGCTTTTAATAATTGGATATGCATGTGTGTTAAAATCTTAAAATATAAGTAGACACTTGTAAAACATTTAACATAATAATACAACAAGTGGCAAGAAAATTCATTTTTTTGAAATTTAATTTTTATTGACAAACATAACATAACAAAAGCATTTGGGTTAAAACACATTCTCTTCAAAAATGGAACCTGAAAATCAGATTTGAGCAAAATCTAAAACCTAAAACAAATGCATGTTAAAATCTGCAAACTAAACCTTCCAAAAATCTGTAAAATGAAGATCAATTCAATTTCAAATCTAAGCAAGGAAGATGGATCTGCATGCAGTTCAAAAATCTTCAACAAATAAAATCAACTACACCTGATTCAACTAACAAATCTGCATACAAATTCAAATCAAAACAGCTAAAGGGGAGATCAAATCTGTTCCAGGAAATTGTGATCTGCATCTCTGAGATTTTTCTCTGCATCTTCATTTATAAGGTGAGTAAGCTTCTTATTTTTTTTTAAAAACAGTTTCTTTAAAAATCAAAATCAAACATAACTTACAGAACCTAAGTTTTTAATACATAGAAATCAAAACATGTTTAGGGTAAATTTGTTCTGTTCTCTGTTTTTAAAAAAAAAATGAATAGAGTAACTTCATCATGTAAAATGCCTGTGATCTCTGTGCATATATATATATATATATATATATATATATATTAGTAGAAAAGAATATGTTGTGCTGGTTGCTATATGTGAACATATATGCATATGTTTGTGTGTTGCTGATTGTTTGAATCTGCAATTATAATTAGTTTGTAACTAAAATTTTCTTTAATAGAAATACTTTATTTATTTGTTTAATTTCTGTTAGGAATTAATATGAGCAAACAAATAATGCTGTTTAATAATAAATTTGCCCTTAAATCATAATTTAGTTGTTTGAAAAATCTGTTACTTCAGAAGCAAATACAGCAGTAAGTATTTCAATATAAATATATCAACATCATTAATTATTTTAAAACAAGATTATAACATTGATGTATGTTAGAAATCAGAAAGTATAAAACAAATTTCACTTTTTAAAATGAACTGTGTAAATTAGCATTCTGTTTTGAGCAGAAAAAGAAATTTTAGAGGTATCTGATAGGCTAGTGGAATTTAGGGGTTAGAATGCTTCCTGTAGGTAGAATGTTGATGTGAGAAATGAGGAAAAAATTGGTGATAGATGATCAGAAGGGGAGGAGATGATATTTGGGTTTTCCAGATTTTCAAAACCCTGGTTTAAGTGTTGCAGTTCTTAGCATATGGACATGCTCTCTGCTGTATCGAGTAGGAGTGGGATTTGGGAGGTTGCAGAGGGGGTGTAGGTGGGTCATTAGCCGGAGTTGCAGCAAAGATGATGGTCGGAGGTGAGCTAATTGGATGATGACAGGTTTGGGTAGTTTAAGCGCTGCAGTTTTTCCAGGTTTTCAAGTGGTTTCTCAAAAACTTGAATTCGAGTTACAGTATGTTTCTGATGGTTGTAAGCTTGTGAGGAGGTGGTCGGCGACTTGGTGGAGTTGGTCAGAGTGGCTGGTGATGGCCAGAGTGTTGGTGCATATGCACCGTGTAGGTAAAGTTCTGTTGAACTTTTTGGGGTAGTGTAGGGTTTTGACTCGGGTAAATCCTTGGGTAGTTTTGTTTTTGACTCGAAGAAAAGGGTTGGGGAACTCGAAGTAAAGTAATGGTCTCTCGGGTAAACATGATTGCAGGTTTTAAACCAGAGAATTTTGCAGTTTTAATTTTTGAATGAATTCATATTTTTAAAGCTGGATTTGATTCAAGTGGAAGTTGAAAACTGAATTCAAATAGAAGTTTGAAATTCAAAGTTTTAAAAAAAAATGAAATCTTAAATTTAAACAAGATTCAAATTTGGTTTTGAATCAAGATCTTAAAACAGTTTCAGGTTTACTTTTAAAACCTGATTTTTGATTTAAAACTGTTTTGTTTGTTTTTAAATTTTGATCAGATTTAAATGTTTTAAAACAAGATTTAAATTGGTTTTGAAATTAAGTTAAAAACAGTTTTCAAATTTTCTTTGAAAACCAGTTTGATTTCAAACAGTTTGTAAATATATAAAAAATGATGAACATATTCAAATGTTTTTAAAAGTGAATTTGGAAATGAAATTTGATTTCAAATAAGGTTTAAACCTAGAAAAAATTATTTCTTTCAATATTCGAAATATGAAGTGTTAATTTAAAATTGAAGTTAAGTAATCAATCTATTCTCAAGCTTGATTTATTTTTATCAAGTAATTTTGTTCTAAACTCCTCTTTTATATCTAAGAAATGTTCTTAAACATTCTTTTTATTTTAAGGTTTATAGTTATTTTAAATTTAGATTAATGTTTAAATAGTTAAACATTTTAAATATTAAATTTTTAAATGGAATTTGAATTTAAATTTAGAAATATATTGTTTTAATTTATTTTGAATGTAAATGAGTTATTTGATTAGTAATTAAATTATTTTGAAAAATATTTAAGATAATTAAGGATTTACTTAATTATTTGATTTTTAAATAATGATTTAGATTAATTTTAATTGGAAATGATTTATTTATAATTAATCTAATTCAAATTTTCTTAAGTATATAATTAATGAAATGTTGTTAATTAATAAAGGGTGATAATTATCTAAGGATAATTTAGTAATTAATTAATGTAATTAATTTTGATAATTAACTAGATTAATTAATTGAATATAATTAATTGTAATTTGTTAAAGGTCAGATGGAGACACGATTTAGAACATAGCAAGCAGTAGCTATAGCTTCTGCCCAGCAATGTTCTGGTAATATATTTCCATTCAACAAAGTTCTTGCACATTCTTGTAATGTTCTATTTTTCCTTTCTACAACTCCATTTTATTGTGGTGTTCTAAGAGAAGACAAATTAAGGTAAATTCCCTTTCTATTACAAAAATATTCAAATGCTTCATTTTTAAATTCTCCTTCGTGATCACTTCTAATATTTTTAGTTTTTAAATTTTTGAGATTTTGAATTCTCTTTGCAAAATTATTGAAATTTTCAAAAGTATCACTTTTATTTTTTAATAAAATAGTCCAAGTATACCTCGAAAAGTCGTCTACTATAAAAACACATATTTACTATGATTTATAGATTGAATTTGAGTTGGACCAAAAAGATCTAAATGTAATAGTTCTAGTGGTTGTATAGTAGAAATATTTTTCTTTAATTTAAAAGATGATTTTGATAATTTTCCTAATTGACAAGCATCACAAATATGGTTTACTTTAAAATTCATTTTTGGTAAGCCTTTTACTATATCATTTTTAGATAATTTATTTATTGTTTTGAAATTAATATGACAAAATCTTTTGTGCCATAGCCAAAGATCATTTTCTTTGGCTATTAAACACATATTTGTATTATGATTTATATTCATATTTAAAACATAAATATTTTTATCTCTAAAACCTTCAAAAATAAGATTTTTATTGTGATAAAAAATGCTAGACTTTTTTCAGAAAAGGAAATATTGCATCCTTTGTCACACAAGTGGCCGATACTAAGTAAGTTATGTGTCAAATTTTTAACCAATAAGACATCTGTAATAAGAGGTAAATTAAATATACCGTTATTGCTCACATCGCATTTACCGATGATATATCCTTTGGAATTATCTCCAAATGTGACAGAACCTCCATCTGAGTAATTGATGTTTGTCAGCATCCCTTTGTTTCTTGTCATGTGTTTTGAACAACCACTGTCTGATATCTATTTTCCTCTCTTTTTGGATGATACCTGCAAAATATAGAATTAACATTGGTACCCACCATTTATTTTAGGTCCTAAGAGTTAGGTCTTAGGAAGCCAAACCCAAGAGTGTTCAGAATTCCTTTTGAAAACAAAATCTTGATTTTTATCAACAGTTTTTATAAAAGATTTTATATACTTATTTCTTATTGAAGAATTATTTGCTTTAGGAACCCAAATTTTAATTAATGTAGTAAAACTGGAAATTTTAGAACTAGGTATTATTCCTTTTATATGAAGACTTCTTTTTCTTTGGAATAATTTTAGATGATTATTTATATCCTACTCCTCTTTTATTTGAAGTAGTTTGATAATTTTCTATAATTTTTGTGATGTTCCGAAAATTTAGGCAATAATTATTTAATAATTTCATTAATAATTATTTTAAAATGTGAAATATTGATTTAATAATTTAATTCAAACAGGAATTTTCTTTTGAAGATTAATAATTATTTAGTTTGTTAAATGATATTCTTTTCGAATGTTAAAAATATTTAAGTAATAAATTTATCCTTCTATGCTGATTTAAAAATATTTTATTTATAATGTATATAATGTTTATACATTGTAAATACAGGATTTGGTTTTAATTTTAATTTATATTAAATAAAGGATTTTTTATAATTATTATATATAAATGTATAATTTGTAAATTGATTTAATTTAATTTAAATTAGTATTGTAACTTTTCAAAAATTTTGTTTTAATATCTTTATAGAAATGTAAGTAAGTATTTATTTGTTTAAAAGAATAAATATAGTTTAATTTTGCTTTATAATAAAAGTTTACTTTGTTTTGTTTTATTTTAAAATTGCTTTTCTTTTGGAATAAGATTTAATTCATTTCTGTTAAAGTATAACATTTGATTTAATACTCTTGAATAAATCCAATTCAACATTTCTCTTTCTTCTTAAAATCTTTTCTTTTGAAAATTAGCTTTAGAATATTATTTTAAAAATCTCAAATAAACATTTAAATAGCGTATATGTTATTATTTAAAGGCTAATGTTAATAAAACATTTAAAACATGCTAAAATAAGTTTGAAATGGTTTAAGATAATTTAAATACAATTATAAGTTAAGAAATTGCTTTTAATAATTGGATATGCATATATGTTAAAATCTTAAAATATAAGTAGACACTTGTAAAACATTTAACATAATAATACAACAAGTGGCAAGCAAATTCATTTTTTTTGAAATTTAATTTTGATTGACAAACATAACATAACAAAAGCATTTGGGTTAAAACACATTCTCTTCAAAAATGGAACCTAAAAATCAGATTTGAGCAAAATCTAAAACCTAAAACCTAAAACAAATGCATGTTAAAATCTGCAAACCAAACCTTCCAAAAATCTGCAAAATGAAGATCGATTCAATTTCAAATCTAAGCAAGGAAGATGGATCAGCATGCAGTTCAAAAATCTTCAACAAATAAAATCAACTACACCTGATTCAACTAACAAATCTGCATACAAATTCAAATCAAAACAGCTAAAGGGGAGATTAAATCTGTTCCAGGAAATTGTGATATGCATCTCTGAGATTTTTCTCTGCATCTTCATTTATAAGGTGAGTAAGCTTCTTATTTTTTTTTAAACCAATTTCTTTAAAATTCAAAATCAAATATAACTTACAGAACCTAAGTTTTTAATACACAGAAATCAAAACATGTTTAGGGAAAATTTGTTCTGTTCTCTGTTTTAAAAAAAATATGAATAGAGTAACTTCATCATGCAAAATGCTTGTGATCTCTGTGCATATATATATATATATATATATATTAGTAGAAAAGAATATGTTGTGCTGGTTGCTCTATGTGAACATATATGCATATGTTTGTGTGTTGCTGATTGTTTGAATCTGCAATTATAATTAGTTTGTAACTAAAATTTTCTTTAATAGAAGTACTTTATTTATTTGTTTAATTTCTGTTAGGAATTAATATGAGCAAACAAATAATGCTGTTTAATAATAAATTATGCCCTTAAATCATAATTTAGTTGTTTGAAAAATCTGTTACTTCAGAAGCAAATACAGCAGTAAGTATTTCAATATAAAGATATCAACATCATTAATTATTTTAAAACAAGATTATAACATTGATGTATGTTAGAAATCAGAAAGTATAAAACAAATTTCACTTTTTAAAATGAACTGTGTAAATTAGCATTCTGTTTTGAACAGAAAAAGAAATTTTACAGGTATCTGATAGGCTAGTGGAATTTAGGGGTTAGAATGCTTCCTGTAGGTAGAAGTTGATGTGAGAAATGAGGACAAAATTGGTGATAGATGATCAGAAGGGAAGGAGATGATATTTGGGTTTTCCAGATTTTCAAAACCCAAGTTTAGGTGTTGCAGTTCTTAGCATATGCACATGCTCTCTGCTGCATCGAGTAGGAGTGGGATTTGGGAGGTTGCAGAGGGGGTGTAGGTGGGTCATTAGCCGGAGTTGCAGCAAAGATGATGGTCGGAGGCGAGCTAATTGGATGATGACAGGTTTGGGTAGTTTTAGTGTTGCAGTGTTTCCAGGTTTTCAAGTGGTTTCTCAAAAACTTGAATTCGAGTTACAGTATGTTTCTGATGGCTGTAAGCTTGTGAGGAGGTGGTCGGCGACTTGGTGGAGTTGGTCAGAGTGGCTGGTGATGGCCAGAGTGTTGGTGCATATGCATCGTGTATATGTAAAGTTCTGTTGAACTTTGTGGGGTAGTGCAGGATTTTGACTCGGGTAATCCTCGGGTAGTTTTGTTTTTGACTCGAAGAAAAGGGTTGGGGAACTCGAAGTAAAGTAATGGTCTCTTGGGTAAACATGATTGCAGGTTTTAAACCAGAGAATTTTGCAGTTTTAATTTTTGAATGAATTCATATTTTTAAAGCTGGATTTTGATTCAAGTGGAAGTTGAAAACTGATTCAAATAGAAGTTTGAAATTCAAAGTTTTTTTTTTAAAAATGAAATCTTAAATTGAAAAAAGATTCAAATTTAGTTTTGAACAAGATCTTAAAACAGTTTCAGGTTTACTTTTAAAACCTGATTTTTGATTTAAAATAGTTTTGTTAGTTTTTAAATTTTGATCAGATTTAAATGTTTTAAAACAAGATTTAAATTGGTTTTGAAATTAAGTTAAAAACAGTTTTCAAACTTTCTTTGAAAACCAGTTTGATTTCAAACAGTTTGTAAATATAAAAAAAAATGATGAACATATTCAAATGTTTTTAAAAGTGAATTTGGAAATGAAATTTGATTTCAAATAAGGTTTAAACCTAGAAAAAATTATTTCTTTCAATATTTGAAATATGAAGTGTTAATTTAAAATTGAAGTTAAGTAATCAATCTATTCTCAAGCTTGATTTATTTTAATCAAGTAATTTTGTTCTAAACTTCTCTTTTATATCTAAGTAATGTTCTAAAACATTCTTTTTATTTTAAGGTTTATAATTATTTTAAATTTAGATTAATGTTTAAATAGTTAAACATTTTAAATATTAAATTTTTAAATGGAATTTGAATTTAAATTTAGAAATATATTGTTTTAATTTATTTTGAATGTAAATGAGTTATTTGATTAGTAATTAAATTATTTTGAAAAATATTTTGAGATAATTAAGGATTTACTTAATTATTTGATTTTTAAATAATGATTTAGATTAATTTTAATTGGAAATGATTTATTTATAATTAATCTAATTCAAATTTTATTAAGTATATAATTAATGAAATGTTGTTAATTAATAATGGGTGATAATTATCTAAGGATAATTTAGTAATTAATTAATGTAATTAATTTTGATAATTAACTAGATTAATTAATTGAATATAATTAATTGTAATTTGTTAAGTATAATTAATTGTTAAAGTAATTAAGGAATTAATTACTTATTGTAATTAATTTTAATATTGTGATTTATTTAAGTTAATTAATTTAGTTTAATAAATCATTTGATGATTTTAAGAGAGTAACTACTTAATGTAATTAATGGAGCAGGATTACTTAGAGAAGTAATATTGATAATTACTAGAATGCAATTAGTAATTTGGATAATTACTTTTGTAATTAATTATGAAATTAATTAATGATTAATTATTGGTTAATTAATTTATAAATGAGTAATTAAAGAAAGTTAATTACTAAATTTAATATTAATCAAGGTGATTAATAATTAGATTAATTACTAAATATAATTAATTTTAATTTATTTAAATATTAGAGATCATTAATTATTATAATTAATGATGTAATTAAGGATTGTTTGATTAAGTGATAATTAATTAAGAGATTAATTAATTGTAATTAATTTGGGATAAATATAATTAATTAATAAATGAAGTAATTAATTGTTAATTACTTATGATTAAGGTTAATTAATTTATGAAGTTAATTACATACTAATTACTCATTGTAATTAGTGAATGATTAATCAATGATATTTAATCAAGTTAAATACTCAGTGGATAATTAATTAACTGGGTTAATTAATTAATGGATGTTAAGCAGAATTTAAATGGGTAATTAATTTAATTTATTTTAAATTAATTAGAGATGATTGTAACTAATTTAATTCATTTTAAATTAATTATAATTGAAGGTTTATAAATCATTGCTTATGGATGTTATTGATTGAATGGTTGTGATCTCAGTAATGAGATGAGTCGTATCTGTATGATATGAATGCTTGGTTTAAGTATGATGGTTTGTGATGGATTATTTGGTTGTGATGATTATCTGTTTATGGATGATACAGATTATCTGTTTATGATATAAATGTGATTATCTATTGTGAGATGTAGTTTATCTATCTATGTGAAATAGATAATAATGAAATGAGTTAATTATTTAAAACCCTTAAGTATAACTTGGACATTAAGATGGCGTTTGATTTCGATGAGACCGGGATCGGGTTTCCATATTTGGATATCCGAAAACCACATCGATTCCAAGTTAAACGTTAGGTCGTTAATCCAAGTGGAGCAAGTGAAGATTCGAGGTGTAAGGGCTATACGTCAGTATAACTCTGTGGGTGATTCCGTAATGAGTTGACGGAATAGTACTTATAGATTCGAGATGGTGATTTAGAGTGCAAGGGTTATCATCATTAACTCTGAGGGTGATTCCAATACGAGTGTAAAGCAGATAATGCCTTCGGTTTCGTTCGAACCCGGAACGAACTTGTATGGATTGAATGCTTTCAACACATCGTCAGGTGGACGATGAGCATTCTAAGATTTATGTGTCCTATAAAGGTAATCGTAACCTCAAGCCTTATCAACCGGGAATGGCTAAAACAGGGGAGGTGCAGCAAAGCTTCGTGGGTAGCCTCCACTGGAGAGCAAGATTTATCCCTGTCTAGAGGTCCCTTTATATTTCGGCTATGTGGCAGTTGGTGACGACCAATCTGCAGGGTGGTCTTGTTCGGAACTGTTCAGTAAGGAATGGTTCCGACTTTGTGTTGCAAGGGAGTGGGAGTACTCCTCGGTACGGTGATCTAGGCCACGTACTGTGATGGGCGGTACCCCAGTAGCCCTGCCATTGATGGAATCCATAATCCAATAAGTGCCTGTACGGTTTTGATTGTGCCCAACTATGTTGGAACGTGAGATGTAAGCATTCCAGCTATTTCTGTATTTTATTTTGAAAACCCTAGACACTATTATAATATCACTGGATTTCCTATCAAATGTTTTGGTTAGCGTAAGGTAAAAACTTTTCCATGTTTATATGTGGTAAGTCTTACGTGATACCTTTTGTTTTCAAAGGATTTTCTAAAGTTAAGCAACTTTTATCCCCGTTTACTCACACCAGACCCCTGTCTGACCTGAGTGTTTATTTTCTGTTTTATTAAACTCTTGGGTACTCATGCTATGTATAAGTAGTCAAGTGATTCAGGATTGCTTTGACAAGTTTTGGAGGGGACAATGGAGCAGGAGGCTTCAACTTATAGATATATGTAGTGGTTTCGCCGTGTTGAGTTGTGTATGTTTCTCTGAAGTACTTGAATTGTGATTGATAGACAGATGTTTATAACTGTCTAGTTTTGTATTGTATTAGCTGTATTACTCTGATGTATATGATACTATGTAAAGTTTTATGTGATATAATATAATTTATTCGTTCCGTTGTGAGATTCTGATGTTGTCTGTTCTTTCTTTCCTTTCTTTTCTCTTTTCTATCCCTTTCTTTCTTCTTAACGATGCGACTTCCTGGAGTTTGGAAGTTGGGTCGCTACAATTTTAGAAAGACTTTCTCTACCTTTATTAAAATTATAAACATTTTAAGTAATATCTTCTAACTTTGTTCTAAAGCTAGAACTATCTAACTCTAAAATCTTGATATTTGTTTTAAGGTCATGATTTTCAATTAATAAAACATCGTTCTTTTCTTACTGAGTTTCTATCTCTTGAGTTAGTAGTGAAAGTTGAGATGACATATTAGAATAAGATTCTTGAGTAATTTAGAGTTATTCTTCTAAAACTTTCTTTTTATCTCTTAGCATTTCTACTTCAATTTCAGTTCTATTCAATTTTTCAAGAGTTTCTTTGTGCTTTCTATTTTTTTCGTTTTAGTTTGTCAAGTAATTCTGAATTGATTTCCAAAAGGTTATTAAAAGTTAGATCACTTACCTCGTCTTTTGTGACTATAAAGCAAACATTGGCTTGTTGTAAATCACTGTCCGAGTCACTTTCTAATGATGAAGTTGATTCTGTATCGTCCTATGTGATAGAGAAAGCTTTCTTCTTGAATCTGTCCTTTTTATGCTTATACTTGTCTTTCCTTTTCTCAGGACAGTCTTTCCTGAAGTGACCTTTCTTGTGACATTCATAACACTCTAAAGCAGATGATGATTGTTTGTTTGTGTTGTTATTATTGCTAGAGTTGTTCTTGTTATATCTAAATCTGTTGCTCTTTCTAAATTTCAAAAACTTTTTGAAATTTTTAGCAACGAACGCTATATCTCCTTCATCTAAATCTGATTCATCTTTTTCTACGTAGAATGCTATATTTTTCTTATCTTGAGCCTGTACTCATTTTGCCTAGAGATTAACTTCATAAGACATTAAATTTCGAATAACTCTTATGGTTTTCTAGTCGAAATGTTGTTAGCTTCATCGATTGCTCAGATTTTTCGTTCCCACTCATCCGTTAGTGAGTTGAAGATTTTTGAAATAATATCAAAAATTTTGTAATTTTCTCTTAATGCTATCAAAGAATGATATATATCTTGAAATCTAGAGTACATTTCATTTATAGTCTCATCTTGCTTCATTTTGAAATTCTGGAACTGATTTTTAAGCATAGAAATTTGACTTTGTTTGACTTTGTCAGTACCTTCATGTGTAACTTTGAGTATACGCCAAATTTCATGGGCAGTTTTACGCATGCTTTTCTATTGAACTCATTTTTGTTTAATGCACAATATAACATATTCATAGTTGTAGCATTTGCAGTAGCATCTAATTTTTGCGTGTTAGACGATGTTGGATATTCAGTAGTAGGAATAATATATTCAGATTGCATAATATTCCAGGTTTCATAACTACTTGCTTGTATATAGATTCTTATTCTAGTAGCCCAATAGTTATAGTTTAATCCGTTAAATAGTGGTGGCCGTGCAGTAGATTGACCTTCTAGAAAGGTAGAGTGAACAATAGTGCTGGTGTTGTTTTCCATATTAAAACAATATCAAATAACTATGTTATGGTTATATAATGGTCTTGCTCTGATACCAAATGAAAGTGTGACTGTGTAATAGGGTCTTGAAATATGTATAAACTACTTGTGTGGAATAATAACTAAGTAAATAAATAAAGCAGTAAAGAAAATGACACCAGAGATTTTTATACTGGTTCGAACTCCCGTTCTACGTCCAGTCCCATACTTCTTCTAGAATTAAACTAGCAACTCTCACTTAACTTGAAGGAATAAGTTTACACCGCCTGAGCAACCAAACATGACTTCTACCGCCTAAGCAACCGAATAGGACTTCTACTGCTTGAGCAACCGAACAGGACTTCTTTACAAATAATAAAAGTATCTGACTGTAGTATGCTCTTTAAATAGCATAGATAAGTCAATTAAGTACAATCTTCCTATAATTTTCTCCTTTATGATATATAGTGTAATATGCTTGAGAATTGTGGAAGATAGAGTGATCAAAGATCAGAGAATGTGAGCAATTTGTATGCAGTTTGAAAAGTAGAGAATAGGTGATAATTCAAGAATATTAAAATAGTTTCGGCGAATTGTTTGTTGAGTTCTGAAATCTATTTATAGAGATTAAAAGGTTGCAACCTTTAGGCGCAACCACTGATTTTGAAGATGTTTCTCTTCGATGAAGAGAAGTGTCTATTCATAAAAATAGCTGTTGAAAATTTTCAGCTAGCTGAAATTATTAATTCAGCTTTCTGAATTAAATAAAATTGTAAACAGTAAGGAAATAGGCTATTTTTGGGCAGATTCAGTCGGCTGAATAAACTCATTCAGCCAACTAAATATTGTGAAACAATAAATTTATTTCAGCATTCAGCCGACTGTTTTCTACCTGCTGTGTATAATAGTGTATTTGTGTATATGATTTTATATGTACACACACACACACACACACACACACACACACATATATATATATATATATCAATTCAGAAGAGATTTTAACATGCTATTAAATGATATAAAGACTCTAGACAATGAACTATTAGCTTTAAAACAACCTAAATACGAATCTGCAACAAATCTCCTGCATAAAAGATCAGTACACATAAATATTTATTTATATGGTTTGTCACAATCAAAACGATGTAAAATCAAGATTCCAACATGCTCTTGGCATATTTTGTAATAATTATATTTCTTTGAACGTGGTTTACGCGTTGGGATTATGTAATGGATTTGAAATATGATTTGAAGTGGATGAGAAATTTGTTTTATAAGTTTAAATTTTTTCATATTCATGTGTTTCTATTATATCAATGTATCTAACATTACCGCATTTGGTCACTGAGAACTAATAACTATGGATGACTATAGCAAACGTAGCAGTTAGTTTTGGGCCTCCAAGTGGGGTTTGTTCATAGCTAAAAACATGCACGAACCTCCATTGATGTTTCTTCTTCTGAGATCAACCCAAAAGCCTACTATTATGTGATGAATCAAGAGGTTAAAAGGGCTAACCTTTGGGACATCATTAGAGATCAATTAATAATTATTTTATAAAGGAAAAATTATCGCTCTTACTATCCATTACCGACTCGGTCTCATTTTGTGTTATTTTGATGATTTAATCAACATTTGGTGAGTGGTTTATTACCTCTTACTCATGTAAGTTGTAGTATATGTTTAGAAATATATTGGATCTGCTTTTCAAATAAAATACCTATTTTTGGCTTCTGAATTAATTTGAAAATGAGATTTAAAATGTGTTTTAATAGGTTGTAAATGTTTTTCAATATGCAGTTTAATGATATGAACTTATTAGTGTAAGAAGTGTATATATAAAAAAAAACTTAAATGACTCGTAATGCTTAAGTTGTTGTTGTTTGTTGTATGTTATGATTGCAAATATTTTTGAATGGATGGTATAAGCCTTTTGAGTGATTTAGATAAAGGTGTGATGGTTGTATGCATAGATAACTCTCATGTATATGTGGAAGGCCATATATGATAGACTCTTCAATGATTACACAAAGAGATGAAATCGGACCATAGAGAACTTTAATGGTTTGACTTTAGAGAGTTTGGAGTTAATTTTGCAACTGGAGATGCACATAGATTGAAGTAGTAACGCTAAAGACGGATCAGTTATGGGAAATAGGAGCATGAAATTTAATGAAAATTTCATCATGTACGTGGATCAGTACTGAACCATATGGGTTGGTGGTGGATCGAGGCATGGACTTAGCATATGCAGCTAGAGATAATGGGGATTGATCATTAGCCAAGATGGAAGAAAAATGGATCAGTATCATCCTAATGTGGGTCGATACTGATGTGACGTCCCACCCTAAGACCCACATTAACAAAGAATATTACTGGGTAATAATGTCTGCTAATACGGAGAATAGAGCTGGTTACATCTATATTCTTGTCTTAAATATATATTGAATACGTCGATTAATGCTCTATATTTTTTTGATATCTCAAGTGGATCGACATATCCAATGAATGCTTAATACAAAACTACAGGTGGCTATAGGATCTATTAGAACAAAATACAACAACTCAAATGCATAACACATCACAGAACAACAAATAGATATATATATATATATATATATATATACACATATTTATATACACTAATACATCCCAATACAATACAAACAATACATCATAAGTGGTATGACGACCACAATATACACACGAGTTAAAACAATATACATATCAAAATAGCTACAAAAAGACTACGACAAAAAGGGCTAGCAGGCAAGTCCATGCGGTAACAGAATAGGCTAAGTCCATAAAGGTACCTAACTTGAAATACTTCAGTCTAATCTAAGTATAAAATACACGGGTCAGTCTAGCTAAACAAATTAGTTTATAAGGATAGGTGATAATATGATCATAAGGCAAGGTGATAATCTTTTCAAGTGAGAAGGAATAATTCAAGGATATATGGTTACTTCACATGGTGTAACTAAGTAGGTATAGTAATTTCAAGTTATATAAGGATATCACTAAATATGAATGCAACTCAAAGGCGATAAAACTTCATTAAAAATCTCATAATAAAAGCACACCGCATCTCATCAGTGTATCACAAAACATCAAATATAATTTAGGAGAAAGACATAACTCCATAGGGGAGAAATCCCAAACCCGCCATATCGGCAAACTCAAAAGCAACTCAAGAAATCACCATCTCAAAATACGCCATAAGCAAATGCATATATCTCCATATAGGAGGATATAATCGTAAATAATGCCAAAAGGCAAATCTCGTATAATAATGCCAAAAGGCAAATCTCAAATAATAACGCAAAAAGGCAAATCTCAAATAACGCTAGTGTAGGCAACTCAACTCCAATAAGGTAATCGCCATACATATATATATATATATATATATATATATATATATATATAATGGCTCAAATGGCCAACTTCGAAAAAGGCGATACACTAGGGAAATCACAATAATCAATGAAATCGTCTCAAAAGTTTATGAAATTCCTATCGATAATATCATTTTGAATACTCTATGATGTATCGGTATATGTATATATATGTGATGATCTACTATTCTGTGATGTGTTTTGCATTCGATTTGTTGTATTTTGTTCTGATAGACCCTATAGCCACATATGGCTTTGTATTAAGTGTTTATTGGAGATGTCGATCCACTTGAGATAGAAAAAAATATGGCATTTGTCGACGTATTCAACAAATATTTAAGACAAGGCTATACATAGACGGTCCTAACCATCCCTATTCTCCATATTTACAAACAGTATTACCCAGTAATACTCATTGTTAATCTAGGTCTCGGCGTGGGGCATCACAACTGAACTATATTTAATGCCAATTTGGATACCTATATCCAATGCATGAGGAGATCAAGTAGAAAGAAAAGTTTGACTAGGTCATGGATCAGCATGGATCAGCATCGATCCATCATGGATCGATACTGACCATTGGTGACTATGGGAGGTTGGTGACTGGAGCATCCAGGGATTATCCAAGCACGCAAGTTCTATATGATGAAGAATAATGGAGTGGAACAAAGGGGTTCTGCTATTGATACATTTCCCAAGATATAGAAGGAGTAAGTGGGGAGGCTCATTGAGGATCGCTTAAATGGATCTATATCTTTGAACTACTAGTGTAGGTCTAGGTCCCAATCATTTGAGTAGGATGGGATTAGAGCACTGATAGAGCCACAATATTGAGTAATCGTTGACCTTTCAACGATGGTCATTTGTATCGTCATATGTTTGAGTACAATGTGAGCCTAAAAGATGCTTGTTTGATGGTTGTTATATTTTTTTCTACGTGATGTAGGTATTATCGTGCCTCATACCCCGACAACGTAGTATGTATTGAATTTGAGTAGTACACCTATATTGATGATTGTAGATTAGCATGTGATGTTTATATGAGCTAACTTGTTAGAGGTGGGAGTGAGTGGGGCATTATTTTGCATATCATATTGTTCTTACTTTACGATATGTTGAATTTATATCCATTGTTTAATGGTCATAAATCACTCGTACCAAATTACTGTTTGAACCAAGATTATTTATATTTGTATTCCTCTTAACTCTCAAGTACTCTTAAATTAGTAGTCTGAGAGTCATGTACGGTGATAGCATATGGAGATGAATAAAGGATGAGCAAAAGGTTTATGCTTTTCTCAAATATTATTACATGGAGCTACTACTTATTCCATCGGGAAGTGATATGGAGTTATCATCACTTTGTATATATATTAGAGAAAATTTTCATTATTATTGCATTCTTGATTTATTTATGATGTATTGACTCATATATAATCTTGTATAAACTTGTGAACCACGCCGAACTCTACCGATGATTAATTTAGGTATGTATGTTGTGCTATCGTCTTACCTGTTTTATATCTATGTTCTACATTATATTTCATCTATGTAAAGGAAGATATACGGCATGTTATCGATTGGTTGTTTCATTTTACTTGCCTTGCAATTTCACTCCATCAACGGGTAACATTACAATGTCTCTGATAATAATGATATATTCTTATATTTTATGCATAATGGGTACCAAGGGAGTAGGGAGGTTGCCATAGAGGGGAGCAAGATTCTATTCTCAGTATCAAGGCTAAAGAATCTAAAGTTTATGATGTAAAATTGTCGTATATTTATAAGAGCGTATTTACATGCTAAAGCATCTCCAACAATTGATTACTATTATAACTGCGGATCTTTAATCGATAATCATGATTTCTTTCAAACATTGAGTATACGGTCATAAATTTAAAGCCCGCTGAACATATGCCTAAATAAAAACTAAGGTAGGTGTATACTCAATGAATTGGGAACTAGAAAATTAAATACCCAGCAACTAGTCATTGAACAAACACCTAAACAAAAATTGAGGAAAAGTCCATTTAATGGGAGTCAAGTGAGATTACGGATTTGTAATCTATTGGTCTCAAATTTTGAATTATTATGCTCAATAATCAATTGTGGGAAGTAATTTTAAGGTTTAAATTGTAAATCTGCATTCAAGATGCTTCCAGTTTTAGGACATCTCTTACAAAGTTTACATTCTGCTGAATATTCAATAAGCATGTATAATCAAAGTAAAACAGATCCAATTCTATTGCATATTCAACTAAATTTGGTCGCCCCACTTCATGAAGCCGAGGCATGGTTAAATGCCCATATATTTGATGTCCACTCCCATTTTTATGGGCACCTAGCCTTGGGCACGTAGAAAATAGATGCCTAAAAAAGGTGTGCCCAACCTATACAAACTTCCAATGGCCATCTCCTTCAAAATGATACAACTATTGTAAAACAACCATAAAAACTCATAAAGTGGCTATAAAATGGTCATAAAATGACCAGTTTTCACTGTAAAGAATTACTGCTATCGATGCCAAATGGCGTCGGCGTGGCATCCTTAAATAGTTTGCTGATGACTCACCAACGGCTTCATTAGCATTGGTAAAAGGGGGTTAGAAATTTTTTATCGCCTTGTCGACGTTTATCATGGTACTTACCAACGTCGTAACCGATGCCTTGCCGACGCTGTTTTTCCAATGCTTTTTGACCCCATGTCTACGCTTATTTACCGATGCCATATCTGCAACAAGCCCACACCTATAAGATGTACTTATAGATGTCGTATTGAGCCAACCAACGACATATTGAGTCAAATTAAAATGCTAAAATTGGATTTTCCAATATCACAACCGAAGCACTTTTACCGTCTTTCTCACCTCAATCACAAATTTATATTTTAAATGATATTTAATCACATAAATATAAACAACTTATGTCCAACAAACACATAAAGACATTAGTTTATAACAATACATATCTAACGCTACAAATATCAACCATAATCAAGTACCCATCAATACAAACATAAATGTTCATACACTAACATCTATCAAACATCACAAATATCCGTCTAACGTCACAAACATCCAACATACGCAACTGTGTCCATCAATACAAACCATATCTAAATAGTAGCATCCACACCAAACAATATACAAACAATAGCAATATAACTAATCTCCATTAGCAGCATCATTAGAGGAAGCAATGTCCACATTTGGAAATTATTGCACAAATGCATCAGTGGGCTTATCGTGCTTCTTCTCTTATTTACTGATTTGTGAGTTCTACTTTTAGTTTTTTTTCTACAGCAGTAATTTTTTTTCCCGTTTTTAATTACGGTCTCTACGTTTTAACTAAATTTAATAATAAGTAAAAATTTATTTTAACTATTAAATTTAAGTACGTTACAAAATCAATATTCAAACTCAAAAAAAATTGTTTACTTTATTGAAAAAATTTATAATTTAACGTACTTATATATTTGTTTAATCATTGAGTGATTTAAATTATATATTTGTTTAATTTATTGGATGATTTAAAAGAATCTATATTTTAACTCAAATAAATTAGTTTAATTATTGGAACAAAATGTATATTGTGACTTAATTATATATTTGTTCAATTTATCTGGCGATTTGACAAAATCTATATTTTAACCCAAATAATGCTGCTTAATTTATTGAAATAAAACCTATAATTTAACTTAATTATATATATGATTAATATACTGAGTGATTAACTTATATTTTTTTAAGTTTATTTAGTGATTTAACAAAATCTACATTTTAACTCGAATAAATTTGTTTAATTTATTGAACCAAAATTTATAATTTAACAAAATTATATATGTGTTTAATTACATTTTTCTCAAACTCTGTTAATTTTATAATGGAAATTTACAACATCTAGTAAATAATGAGCACCAAGTTAAATAATTATGCTAATCATGCATATAAAATAAAAATATACATAGATTTATAACCAATATTATAACTACCCATGCCCCATTGGGCCTGAATTTTCGCTAAATCGAAAACCCAAGACCACCAAAGTACAGATCATTGTTTTGATATCCTATAAATAAAATAAGAATGCATATCAGAGCACTAACGATATAAGTCACATCAGAATAACAAAAGATAATAAGTCACATAACTACCGACAAAGATTTGACACTTTCAAAGTCAAGTGTCCTTATCAGCATCGAACGTGCCTAGCACGAGTACATGTCCAGCAAGTTATCTTGTTGGTTATAATGAGGAGAGAGCTGGAACAACGTTTAGGTGAATGGTAAAATTATACATTTTGTAACACTAGTTTATGCCAGTTGTCTTTCGTTGCATGTTATGTCTTTTCGTTGCTTTTAATTTAGTCGTCTCAACTCCACATGTGTACGATACGTCCCATTTATTCGTAGTGGAATATAACTATCCACATTAGTATCCGTAATTCTACACTATCGGGCATCCTCATCAATGTCTAGGCTAAATTGCCCATGTACAAAGTAGAACCTCCTGTTAATGTCTAGTAACGGCGTCGCTATAGTTTAGCCGTATTCTGTCTCGCTTAGCCTTGGGAATTTACTAAGTTATCTGCTTTCTTTTGTGGACTCAGCTCCACGGGCTACTCCATTCATTTTGGAAAGAATTTTGTCATGGGTTAACTGGCCAATCCCTAACAACAAACTAGCAGACAACAATAGTTGTGCATTACCGAACATGGCCTACTTTAGTAGGAGACATAGCCCGTTAGGTGTAACCCTGTCTTTCCCCATTGACCACTCTAGACCGATGATGCATCCGACCTATGCAGCCCTACTACTTTATTTGGTGCATGCACCCGTTGACATAACAACGAGCTGCTCACCATCCTATTTAAATTTCCTAATGCAATCAAGGAAATACCTCCTCCTTTTCTATTTTTGAAGCAGACTTCTCTATCTATTGAGAGTATTCCTTCATCTATACGCAATCATATACTCTCCACGGGTCCTATGGTTGAATATGTCTCACATTATAATGTTACAACTATTGGTAGCCTCTTGTGGTGGATAGACTTCTATTATATAACACTACTGACCTCGCAATCCAACCCATACTAATGACTAATATCATTCTTATCCATGTAAGTTATTTACATACTTATGTTATTCACACCAGTCACAAACGCATGCTTGAGGCTATGTATATATATCTTATATGTATATATATTGAAAATTGGCCAATGCTTTATTAATGGGCTATGCAGCCCAAAGCTAAAGTGCATCCACAACAACTACATATTCAGTTCAAGCGACATAATCTTTCTAACTGAGACTCTTTTCGAATTTGCTAGGGTTGTTCAGTGCGATTTATGGCGGCTTCCAGGTCGTTGCAAGACTTCCTCGTTGATCAGCATTCAAGCTCCAGTTCTCCAATTGTCATCTTTCTCGTTCCTCTGAGCTAGTACATTTTTTGATCCTTTCTATTATGATAGCTGCATCTCTAGCAATATTTTCAGAAAGTTCTAATTCTTGTTTTTGTTTTTTTTTCGAAAGTCCTTATGTTATGTTCTCTCTAGATTTTCCACACAGTAGTTGTCAATGTAATTTTGCTGATTTCCTTCATCAGGTTCGAGATATATGTCCTATTACTCAGGTGATCTACTTCTTTCTATAGGCTTTTAACAGCTTCAGTTTGCAAGTTTTTTTTTTGTATTTCCCATACTCTTTTGCTATATTTACATTTGAAAACAGATGATTGTGTGTTTCTGTCTCTATGTTACAAAGTTAGCATGTTGCATCATCTATTATACCCCAGCTTTTTAATCTATCTTTGGTAGTCAATCTGTTGTTTATGGCTTTGTAAGTAGTGTGTGCCATTTTAGGATAGTTTGATCTAGGGCTATTATGGTAATGGTTACCGTTATCATTTTGTAAATACCATTACTGTACCGTTTTACCGGTAAACTAAAATTGTTTACCGTTACCATTGTTGATTGACTGGTATACCAATGACTAGTATAACGATAAACTGATAACTGTTACACTGGTCATGGTAAATTACCGTTTTTCTAGAAAAACAATACGTTGATATATTTGCACACTGAATGATGATTCATTATATATCTCATTGGGTCACTTAATAAAGGACATAGAAAAGAAGTGTATTTATCTTCATTTGTGTTGAATTACTGAAGTAAATTGAACTGTTTTCTTGCTTCTAAATGCCCATAATACAACATCTTAGATGAATATCAATGTATTATAAAAGGACTGGTAAATTACCGTTGGTTTTGAAAAAATATTATCGATGTTTTACCGTAAAAAATGGTAAATTTACCTTTACCATTCCGATTATGCTGGTATAACGACTTTACTTTAAAATGGTAACCGATTGACTGGTAATGGTACAGTAATGGTAAGTTTACCATTACCATAACAGCCCTAGTTTGATCTACTCCAGACTACAGTATGCCACTGTACTTTTTGATGTTGTTGTCTGCAATCTTCCCATGCATCTTCAGTTTGAATTAGCCCTTGTTATTGCTTCTACATGCCCATTTATCTTAATTTCTTCCCGTGGACAATGGCATATCTTCAATTTCTTGTTTGAAGTTTCTGGTCATAATTTGTTTTTCCATTGCCCATTCTTAATCCTGTATAATAGTTGAGACTTTGCAATCTGGTGTATTATTTGATGAATAGCTATCCCAACCAAGTCTATCTATTAAGCTTCTACTGTTAATCCATGGATCTTTCCATAAGTCAGTGCTTTGGCCATTTGTTATATGTCTCTCAATGATAATTTTCCATTTCTCCTTGTATATTAGTATGTTTTTCTACGTGGTTGATGCATTGTTATCTATCTTTATAGTCCAAAAGTTTTCTTTCAAGTGTCTTGCTCTCGTCCACTTAGCCTATAGGTTATCTGATTCGAGGATTTTCCATGCTAATTTTAGATTAAATGCCCTTTTAAGTTCAAATAGGTTTTAAGACCCACTCCATCCTCTATTTTTGGTCTACAGAGATCTTTGTAACTCACTTTATGTATTCCTCCTTTCCAGATAAAATTAGCACGGACTGCATTGATTTTTGCTATGTAACAGTTCAAAATTTGAAAGGTTTGTAACCAGAACCTGACTTTAGAAGTTATGACAGTGTGAACAAATTCTACTCTTCCTACGAAGGATAACAGTTTTGATCTCCACCCTTGTAGTTTCTCTCTGATTTTGTCTATTAACTTCCACATTCTGAATCTGTTATAGTGTTCTTGGATAAAGGCACACCAAGATATTTAACTGGAAATTCATCCTCCATTACACTAAGTTGAGATATAATTTCTTTCCTGTTTTTGCAGCTTTTATTCATATAGCATTTGTTTTCAACTCATTTACCTTTAGGGCTGCAAATGTCCCTACTTGTTTGACTATCTCTTTAATTTTTTAATAGCCAAGGGATTTGCTTTGAACACAACTAAACACAACTAACAAATCATCTGCATATACGAGATGATTAATTCTTGGTTGAAAGTTGTATATTGGTTTGATCAATAATTTATGACTAGCCAGCTCCATTTGTTGAGAGAACCATTCCATAGCTACAGCAAATATGTATGGTGATAGAGTGTCTCCTTGTTCGATTTCTCTTTTAGAATGGATAAACCTTTAGGGGTACCATTGATTATCACCGAGAAAGTTGGGGTGTATATACAATGGGTGATTAGTTTTAGCAATTTAGCCGGTACTCCTATGTCATGTAGCATATATAAGATGAATTGCATGTTAACTTTTTCATAGGCTTTGTGTAGGTCAATTTTCATACAAACCCTGTCTGTTCCTTGTCTATTGATATCTCTCACAAGTTCATGTGCCATTAAGGAATTTTCTGAAATATGTCTCCCCTTTATAAATGCACTCCGACACTAAGAAATAAGATATGGAAGCACTTTGTTAAGTATCATACATATGATTTTACTTAGAATTTTATATGTGACATTACAGCTAGCTATAGGCATGTATTCCTCTATTCTTTCTGGTTTACTTACTTTAGGAATGAGTGCGATGAAAGTATGATTGATTTCGTGGATGAACTCACTAGAATCTAATGCTTCTTGATAACCTTTAATCATGGTGTCTTTCAGGTCTTCCCGGTGCATTTTGAAGAAAGCTGTTCCCATTCCATTGGGCCATGGCTGAAATTGCTATGGATCGAGAAAGTGGCTTGCTTCAGTTCCCTTTCAGTAATTTCAACTATCAGCACGTTAGCACCTTCCCTGAAAATGCACCTTCTACACTTGACATGAGGTATTTTTTGAATATAATCCCCATTATATGTCTCTGTGAAATACGTTATTGCTTTGTTCTCCAATTCAAGTATGCTTTCTGTTGTTAGCCCCTGATCATTCAAACAATTAAAAATATTATTATAATTTCTTCTTCAAGACATTTTTGAATAAAAATATTTGTTGGATTCGTCTCCCCTAATCATCCACTTCTCTTTAGCCTTTTGTTTTAGTTTAGTAGCTTGTTTGGTCAGTCGGAATTTAAGTAACTTTTGAGCTGCATAAAGTTCTGAATCGTGGCTTTCATTTTGAGGGTCTTCATCTAGCTGGTATTGAATTTTCTCCAGATTTCTTTACAATTCCAATATCTCATCTTCTGCTTTAGGCCTTTTTTGTTCCATTCCTTAAGTCTACATTTCATTTGCTTAGCCATCATGATGAATTGATACATATATTTTCCCTTCGGAATTTGTATTACCTTGATATCCACTACTTCTCTATATCCTTTAATTAAATACCAATGGTTGGCATATCTAAATGGTTTACCTTTTTGATTTTTCCCTTCGTCATTAAAAACTATATATATAGTGGGTAGTGATCTTTTGTAGAGCTTGGTAGTACTGTCACTTTTATATTTGGGATTTTATTAAATAGTCCAGCATTACCCAAGGCCCTGTCCAATCTAGAGTGTATTTATTTTACATCACCACTTCTCCAAGTGTATTTCAGGCCTGTATGGAATGCTTATGTTAATCTAGTTGCTAATACACAGTTGTTGAATTTTGAGACTTGACAGACCTTCAACATAAGTCTCCATTGTTTTCCATTTATTTTTAGCACAACATTGAAATCCCCTGCCACCAACCATGGTTTGTGTATAAATTTTGAATTTTCTATTAAATTTTCCAAAGTTTATTTCTCTCAGAGGCCAAACTACTTGCATACACAATGTTGCTACTATATTCATGCCTCCCACATTCTTCATATGTATTGTTGCATGTTGATCATCTATATTAACCAATGTATCTGTCCTTATGTTTGTATCATAAAGTACCATGATTCTACCTTTTAATGCTCTAGAGCTATTATGTACTGTATCCCATTGATTGCCCATTTGATATTTAAATGATTCCAAGTTATCTTCAGTAAATTCATTTTCCAATGTGGCTAGTACTGTAGGTCTATATTTATTTCTCATATTATAGAGGTCTAGTTTTCTAGTGTCTCTAATTAGACCTCTTACATTCCAGCAGATAATAGACATTTAAATTTTTGTAGCTCTGCTCCTTGTAATTAGAGCCAATACTATCCTAGCAATTTTATCAGCTTCACTATTCTTATTAACTGAAAAGATTTTTTCATATTCCTCATTCTTGTTTAATTGTTGTACCTCTATCGTTCATTGGTGACCCTAGGTCATTATTTAATTATGCATTTCTTCTTTTCTTTAAATTTATTTACAGCTTCCTCTTATTTAGTTCATAATTTCGTTGCAATTTCGTTGCTCATCCTTATTATCCGTTTTTTGTTTTATATTTCTATTCCTACATTATCTCTTTATTTCTTCTTGCCTATTTCTTTCATTTACTTTCAAATTTTTTTTTGGTATTTCACATCTTAACTTTTTAGGAACTTTTTACTTCATTCATGTCTTACCGTTTAACTTTTGGGGTTTATTGCATTCTAATGTGTTGGAACTACGTTTCTATCATAAAATTGTTAACATAATAAATTTCCATATCTTATCTAAATGAGGAGATATTTGTGCGGTATTTGTAATTATAAGGAATTATCTTTTTATTTGTAGAAATAGATGGTAATACAACAATTATCCATATTATGTACATCTCTTTCTTTTTAGGTATATTTCTTGTCATTTCAAACATTACACTTTTAATTATTCAAACTTGATAATAGATAGAAATCTACTTACAACATTTCAACTTCTAACGAATTAAAATTGTTAGACCTTGAGATGATGGTTTTGATGACAACAACCTTAGGACTTGTTATAAAATATAAATACTAACATTATGGTTTAGATATATATGTATATGCAGAATATAAACATGCAGATACCAAGAATGAAAAATGTACAGTATAGAGATTCAAGACTGAAGATATCAAGATTGAAGACTCATGAGTATCAAGATATCAAGAGTTAAAGATTTCAATAGTACAAGATAAGTATTGAGTCTAGAATTATGTTAAAACTTCTTGAAAGCAATTACATCTTTATTCGAAATTTATTCGTGGAATGGAATCCACTTCGAGCCTGGTAAAGGGATGGAACCCTAGGGAGATGGAACCCACTACAATATCTAGTGGAACATATATTAGTCCTATTTTGATGTCCACTAATTTTATAAAAATGCTTTTCAAAAATATATCTCTTGTTTTAAAAAATGTTTTCAAAACTTTCTTTTCAAAAAAACATCTCTCTTGGTTTTAAATATTTAACCTCAAAACTATTTTTAGTATTTTGATTTCAAAATTATCCTTGTTTTTAAACCATCTCTTGTTTTAAATATTTAGCTTTAAAATATCTATATACTCAGATTTTTAATCACTTTATAGATTAAGGTTATATATATTAAAATTTTCTTTCTAAACTCTTTTATATATTTAAACTATATTCAAATATATTTACAAAGTTTAGAAATTGTTTTGAAAAATTATAGAAACCAATTTTAATAAGAAAATCAAAACATCAATTTTTCCTTGAGCATATCGACGTCCCTCAACCTCCCATGTTGACATGGTGTCCGTTATTTTAATATTTCAATTTTCAAAAGAAGTGTCTATTCATTGTATTCTTTCACCGATAGATATGGCTGTTGCTCTACTATAAATACCAGTAAGTTCTAAACGAATTTTTTATCAGGTTTCATTTATTTTCTCTCCTCTTCATCTTCCACATTTATTCTAAAGAATCCTAAACTATACTCTGTCGAAATACCAAGTGAATCAAATTTGATTTATCTCTTGGTTGCTTCTCTGCCACTGTCTCCATAAGATCTCAGTGCTATTCAGAGTAATAGAATCTTTTGTAAATCAAACTATTAAGTAAAAAGTGCGGTTGAGCCTTAAAATCAATTGGGTATGACTGTAGCCCTAGAAATTAATTAGATGATCTTGTAGCCTGGTTAAATAAAGAGTGTTTGCCCTAGACTCGAATACAGAAGGTGTACCTCATAGCCTTGAAACCGAGGGTGTAATCTGGGAGATTATTTTGATAAGAAATCTGTATGATTTTATGGGACTGGATGTAAGATAACTCCAAACCAGTATAAAATCCTGGTGTGTTCTTTCCTTTACTGATTTTATTTAGTATTTACATCTGTGTCTGATTCTATGATTATATCTGTGTATGTGAATCACATTTATTGGTGATTAAATTACATAAGTTTCAAAAAGATTTAGAAAATCCATAAAATACTATTCATCCCTCCCCTCTAGTGTTATTCCAGCCTTAAGATCCGTAATCTGCATTTCTCATAAAAATATCATTAAAACCCCTAAAATCTCAACAAATTTTCTTTAATTCTCATTCTTATTCATCGTATAATTACCAATTTCTAATCATAATGCAATAAATTTTGGTTTTCATTTCACAGTAATGAATTTCAAAAACTGCTAACATCATTTATCACGTGTAAATATAACAATTTATCAGGTATAGAATATGCATAAAAGTTTTCCAATTTCATTAATTCTATATTATAATCAGTTTTTATTAAATCTATTCCATAATCATTACATGTATACAAATTTATTATCTAAATCATCATATATCATTCTAATAATTATACATTTACAATTAAATATCCAAATCGATTATGCATGGGTATAAATGAAATAGATCACAACGAAATAAATCTAATCTTATTAATAAACATGTAATTTTCCCATTCGCCTTTCTTTAGCTTTCCTATTTTCCACATCTGGATCCATCCCCTTTTTTGACATCTTTCCTTTTTAGCTCAAAGTAATAAAAAGGGTATATATTTATTAAAATTATAGATCTGGAAAAAGGATTGAATTAAACTTTTAGATCTATGATTTTTACCTTTTTCCGTTCTGATTCTCTTCTACTCTTCTCTTATTTTCCTCTTTTCACCACTTACATACATATATAATATAATATTTAATTTTTAGAAATCTAGAAATCATGGAGAAAAAAGAATGGCCGAGCTTCGCCCTATGATCCATAAAATATAAGAAGAGAAGTGTGAATTAGGATTGCATTTATAGTGTTTTGGAATTGACACAGAGTGTTAGATTTATTTAGAGAATCTTTTAATTTAATCATAGACGTCCCATAATTTCCTAGCATGCAAGAAGTGCATCACAATCGTCCATTTAAATTTGGTAATCTCGCTTCAACAACAACATGGGTCGACCGCCCATGTCTTATGGTCTACCGCTAACCTGGGTTCATTCTAGGTTGACCTATGCATGTTTTAAAACATGATTAGTTATCCTATGTGATTTTCTTAATTGCATTACTTAATTAACCGTTCTTATTTATTTTTTTACTTACTTAGCTGATTGTGTTAATTTGTTTCCCACATCTTTTCCCCAAGATAATTTACTTGCACTATATACACATTTTGTGAGAATTGATTCACATTAACATTAGTTAATTGATTTATTTCCTTAGTACATATATAATTATTTTCGACTCCAAAATTTCAAACATTAATAAATTCTTCATTTGAACTCTGATCAGAAAAGTTTATATATATATAAATTGATAAATTGGTTAGAAAATCACCATGAACCCAATGGTGTAAGTTTCGTAGCCAAATTCTGACTTTTACCAAAATTCTACTCTTTAGCATGGTCAATTATTTAATAAATTTATTTTAATTAATTAGCATTAAAATTACACGGCGTTACAAATACATACATATTATACACCATATATATGTGTGTGTGCGCGCGCGCGCTTTTGTATACATATATACTTAACATCATATGTATATAATGAATGTTTAAGATATTACCTTTGGAATATTACCGTAGTTAGGATTATGATCCACCTTTTTGGTAATAGCTTTACTGAGTGCATTATGTACCTCTTTGTCTACAACTCCTATATTCTGAGGCTCCTCAATCCTAGCCTCTTAATATGTCTATTTTGCGTTTTACATGTCCAATAACAATTTATGCATGTATATATATAAATATTATTTAAATGAAGTTTTATGGACAATATACCATAAACTCGTTGGAAGAATCATTCGCTTAGCTATTAGAAGTGGACCCATCCGATGACTCATTCATGTGAATCTTGTAATAGACTGATTTAGATGTAGGCTCACTATGTAGTACATGTACTTAAATGTAGATAAGTACATTATCATATAAGCCTATTTTAATTTACGTATAATGTTAAAAAATTTAGAAAATAAATACATATCAGATCGTTACGATGATCGACATGTAAATGGAATACACGACTACGCAACCTAGGATTTCAACTCCTAATTTTTGCATTTTGTCCCACTTTGTGTTTGACTTCCTCTATCTCTCAATACTACAAGAACTGCTCGTGTATCTTCTAGAAAAGAGATGTATGCTTTTCGCCATACTTACACATACCATATACATGTTCCCAATATTTTTAGCTATTGCAATAGCCTAAGCATTTTTCATAATTTCTTCGACAATGCCATCTCTCCCGGCAAATTTCCTCCACAAATGCAAACTGAATACATTATGAATATGTAATAAAATTATTTTACCATAAATTTCTAAAACGTGACTATCTTCATTTATCGGGAATGTCATTAAATAAAGGCTAGGATGTCATGAACCGTGCAAGTAGCCTTCATGGATCGCATTGGATGTTGTGCTGCTAATGAATTCATAGTTGTTGTGTGTGTGTACATAAATATATGTATGCATGCATGCATGCAAATTTAATTAGTAAATTATTATGTATATATGTATGTATGCATGTGAGTATATGTGTATTAATCTTAATGTGTCTACGATTTTAACTATAATATTCGAACAAGTAATTACTCATCCAAATCCTCGTTCTTTTGGGAAGACATCAACTTATTGGATGGAGGAAGAGTCCATCTCTGATGAATGAGTGAATGGATTGATAGCATCAATAGAAGCATAGAACATAATAAACAAAAGCATCATATATGCATCTACGTCAATAAAGTGGGTTCCACCATGCTCTGATGAGTGGAATCTACCCTAACCTGGTGAGGACTGGCTATGACCTGATGAGGGGCAACCATAACCTGATGATGAGCCACCGTAGTTGTGCACTCTATGACGTCGACTAGAAATATCTATTAGAATAATACATATACAAATGTATATGATATAATAATGGATATTTAACTTGTGTTTTACAATAGCATGCAATTACAGTAGCAGTTAGAATAAGTTTGAATTACATTACATCATAAATGAGCAAATATGACAATGAGATTAGCAACATCATCTATAAAAACAAAAATGTAAAAGATTTGGTTTCAATATGTGCTGGCATCAAAATTGGTCACCAACGTCGTTGTATGAAAGCACCAATATTCAGTCATACATCTTAGATAGTATCTAATGTAGAGAATATAATATGAAGAACAAACAAATTAAAAATGAAAGCAAGTAAGAAGAAACAAGATTTACAGTGCTTTGGCCAACCCCGGCCTACGTTCACTCTAGAATAATCCTTTTTATTATATTGTAGTTTGTTTATAATTGCAATCCAAAATCGAAGAATAAAATTGGCAGAGTGTAGCCTAGGTTGAAGATAAAGAGAAGCAAAAAGAAGATCCAGCAGGTCTCTTTTCTGATGCCATACCTGCTATTTTTATAGGGGAAGAAGTGCATGGGGCGGGCAGAAATTTCGACAGAAGAACCTCTAAGCCATGACGAGGCCACACAAGAATTTTCAGGCACATTAGGGCCCAAACTTGGGATCGGTACTGATCCCATTTTAGTGTTCAAATTTGGTGTAATCCCTCTGGGGGTTCTCCATGATGTTGGCTACTTGGTTTCCTAATTTCGTGCCATTCCAACTTATGATTTGTGAGATATCGCGTTTTCCGTGAAGTGGTGATGCATACATTCTGACTTCAGCCGATCCCTTTGGAGGGGTAGGGGAAATCCGTCCAAACTTCTCTAAATGACATGTGATCCCTAAGAGAGCTTCTCCATGCTGTATTATGTATAGTCTCTAAGTTTCATGCCAATTGGATTAGTAGAACTCAGGTTACTGATCGATCTTTGTTGCAATATGCTGCGAAGGCTTATTATAGTCGGTCCCCATAAAGGGATAAGATTCATTCCCTCCAGCTTGCTCCAAGCGATGTGTGATCCTTATTGGGTGTTCCACATGTTATAGTTAGCGTGTACTCCAAGTTTCATGTCAATTGGATGTGTAGATGTTGAGATATTTATCGATTTTTACAATAAAGTTAGGTTTACCAATTCCTAAGAGGGAAGAGGGCTGATCCCTTAGGAGTGATAGGATCGATCCCTTCGTAATCCTCCAAAGGCTATGCGATCCCAAGGGTAGACCCCTTAGGGACCCCTCTTCCTGTTTCCAAAGTCACTTTAATTCGTCTTATGATTGTTGAGTTAGGGAGAAATCATCATTGAGTTATGTTGTGTGCATCCTATTTAATCCAATCTCTTTATTCCGATCCCTTTATTATGATCCCTCTTCTAGGAGAAGTATTAGTTCCATACTTAGCCCTTTTTTGAGTGTCGTCCATATGAATCTATTCAACTATAGTCCATAGTTTCAAATATAATCGATCGCTAATCCTGGTTTAACCATCTCAACGGGCTTTCTACCTTAATGATCATGAAGTCTGTTGGGTTAAATCCGCCTGTATACAGCCTTGCCAAAAGGTGGGTTAACAATGTGAAAATAAAAAAATACATTTACTTGTCACAACAAAGAAGGAAAACATGAAAACATCATGCATATATTAAAATAGTCTTTCAATAAATTATACATAAGCCATCAATTGTCAATATCAGTGTCAATATCATCATTTACAATACCGTCATCATATTCATGTTCATTAACATCGATATCAACATCATCATCATCATCTTTATCAACCTTGACATATTCATCTAATTCAACTCTATCAAATACTTCATTGTTAAGTGGTCATATAACATTTATATCTTTTGTTATTTGGAGTATGTCATTGTCCTCTAGAACATTTTGATATGGCTAATCATTGTTTAAGATCGTATCCCCATTGAACGACCATATAGATTTTATTTTAACGATAATCCATCAGTAGTCCTTATTCTTGTGCATGGCAGGATAAAGCACTAACTTATGTTGCTTGCATCTCTAGCATAAATGTGTCATTTCCTTTATATCGTCTTTTATGATTTACTTTAAAAAGAGGACTATCTTTATGTATATGATGTGCTCCTGCCTTAAGAGTAGTGTCAAACCAATCTCATTTGAATAAAAAAGTTTTAAGCTATGGTATTTCAGAATAAGCGAGCTCAATTATTTTCTATAACACTCCGTAATAATCATGTAAATCATTACCTATTCATCGCCTTTAACACATACCCCATTGTTGTAAGTTGTTTTATGGGCTCTAAACTCCATCCTGTGAAATTTAAAGTCGTTTATATACATGATTGGGCATTTTCTGTATTTCGTCAATAGACCAACTGCATGAGTTTTATATCGAATATAATTGATTTCATCATCAACAATCTATTAAATTAAAATAATACAAATTGATACACACGATAACAGTTTCATACTAAATTTATTAAATGATTATATATGCTTGCATATTTCTAGAACCAACCCTCAGATCCTTTGCCGGGTTGAAACTTTGGGTCTTTTTGCTAAAATTGACTGTTAAATAATTGATATTGTTAAGATAAACATGATTATGATATAACACGGTATTGATAGTAAATAAAAAATTATAGTTTTACTAGTAAGATCTTATAATTCTTCACAATTGAGAAGCACCATTGTTCTAACTATAGAAAACTCTTTTACGTGTTTGAAAACTTCTGTTCTTATATATACCTTAAGGGATTCACATTTAGAAAAATGGAAAGTGAAATGTCAGATTACTCATCCATAGCGTTATCATTACTAGTATAGCTACTAGAATTCAGTTTAACATGGACTTTGAAATAATAACTAAAAAACTTGGATGCTTCTTCAACAATATATGTTTCACATATTGAACCTTCAATGTGTGTTTTTTGTTTCACCTTTTTTTAAGGTGACCCAAATACCTTCATACAAAAGTTAGCAATTGTAAGTTTGCTACATTTATTTCAAAAAAGAATATATATATATATATATATATATATATATATATATTTCTTACTTATATTTTATGTACCTCTCAAAATAAAACATCCATCCGTTTTGCTTTGGTCCTTGCATTAAAGATTTAATTGGTAGATGTACGGATAGTGCTCCATGTAGTTGAATACTCCAAGAGGAAATGTTTTTTACAATTTACACAATAATGGGTATAACAGCGTCTAGTTTTTCCAAATTACTTTTATTAAGTGTGGTTGAGCATAAATCTTTATAGAACAAACTAAGTTTGGAAATAGGCATCCACAACTTCGACGACATAGCTCCGTAAATACTATCAATAAAAGAGTCTTTAAGAATACATGACAATCGTGACTCTTCATACCCGACGTTCGAAGGCCCTTCATATCAACACATATTTTCATGTTAAAAGACATTCCAACTGGAAACCTTAAATTTTGAACCCATTCCAATAGCTTTTTTCCACCAGTGTTTGAAATTTGGTCATTCGCTGTTAATTTTAAACTCGGTACGATTACAGTATAATGTTGTAACGTCCCTCCTTTTCGCACTCTTCAAATCGACACACATGCCAATTCAAAGCATACAGAAGGGCGGATTGTTATGGGGTAAATAAGAAAAATAGAGAAGAAATAAAATAAAACAGAATCTCACAGCGGAAGGATAAAATATAATAATAAATATACAGTTCATAAAACTGTTTACAAAACAATTGATTCTTTTTTTATACAATAAATATCAGAGTTCACATACCAATAAATATCAATGCAACGGAATTAAATAGTGTAGTGGAATAATAGTAGATGATAGTAATACAAATCTTCGTCTTCGTCCTCCAGAGCTCAACTTCAAATCCTGAAACGCTCGGATTGACCCGAGCGAATTGAAAAGACAAAACACTCGAGTCAGAACTAAAAGATCTTATGTAAGTTAAATTAACAGAAATGAATATGAGTGCAGTAACTCAAGAGGTGCTCGGGATTTACATCTCCTAAGGATCCATTAAACTATTTACTATGTAGTATATTTCGCTATTAATATAGTGTCTAATTGTAAAATAAACTTACTTTTAAATAGAGTTAAGGCTTTACATTTTCCACCTTAACACAGTTATATATTCCCATAGTCTATACAGTACCGTAATCTCCCCCGTACAGGGCGTCGTCATAGGGCACTCCATAGGTATGGTACAAAACCAAAATCGTATAAGGCGCGCTAGGGTAGGTGACACGACACAACTAGGAAATGCCAGGGTAGATATACCAATTACGCTTCCGGATCGGTGGTAACGCATAACCGCAGCTACCGCCCACCTCGAGCCACACCCCCAAATAAAAATCAAAAGTGGCCACCGAATCAATCCAAGAGTCAGAGTATAATATTGAAGGTATGTGTCCGATCAAAGGTGCTACCTTATTAACCCGTCGATCGCTCCTGTTTTAGCCACCTTATGCCAACTCACGGGAGTTGGGTCCACGTATTTACCTTATACGAAACGCCGCCGCCATCCTACTTCATTCTGAAATCTCCACCGCGTACACGGTTGTTAAAGTGGTTTTCGAAGTTGGCAGAGAGTATGACAACTTCCGATCCCGGTCTCTTCAACAACCAAACGTTATTATAACACCGCGGTCTTTAAAAATGTTTATACTTTCAAAACCAGAATATAATTATCCATTTCAAAACCCATGATTACGATATCATTTCCTTTTAAACCCAAATAAATGTGATATCATTTTATTTCAAATATATTTCCTTTCCAAAATTATGCTACTTTTAAAATTTATAATACCTCAAAACCAAATATTTGAATTTTAACTTTTAACATAACACTTCGAAATCCATTGTTTTAAAACCATAACTTTCAAACTTAAATGGTTTGGATATTCAACAATATATAAAATAAAACAGCTGAATTTAAAATTTCTTTAAAAGTAAATAATTTTCATGCCTTCACAATTTTATTCACTTTAAATTCAGTTTAAACCCATAACTTTTAGATTCACTTTCAGTTTGAATAAAACACTTTGATTTCAATATTTTCAAACTTTGAGTATTAAATTAATTTCAAAACTGATGTTGGGAATTTCAAATCAACAATTCATTTTCCTATTATTTAGTTTGAAAGGTTTACATGATAAATCCATAACCATTTAAAATAAACTAAATTTATTAACACTAAAAAAATTTCCTTCCATTTATTTATACTAGAATTATTCATTAAATCCCGTTATAAATATCATGCCTTAAATTTCCAATTTTAGTAAGTTAACATCACTTATGGAGTTAATTTTCCAAATAAGCTCAATTCCAATTAAATTTTCAATTTATCTTTCAATCTTGATTGATTTGAATCGTTTAAAACTCTATATATATATATATATATATATATATATACACACACAAGATCTTAAACTTGTACTTACTCGTATAATATAAATTATCAAATGCCATTTTTCAACTTATTCATTTTTATTTAACAGATTTATGCATAGCTTAAATTCAACAATTTAACTATGTATGTATAAAATATTTTTATATCACATCCAAATTTAATATTTATTAAACCGTATCATATCCAAACCATAAAAATCATTTCAAAAATAATTTTATATATATGCCGCGGTGCCTGTATAAAATTTTCTATCCTATGGTGAAGTGATACGGATATTTATCATTTCAATCCGCAATTTAAAATAAAAATTTGCGGTTGTATATCATTTCAAGCCGCAATCCCGATAGAATGAAAATGCATAATAATTTGCAGTTTATACAATATAAAATATAGCATCCATTCATCCAAATATCAATAATCAACCATTTATTACAATCATCATCCAATTTAAACAAATATCAATATAGAGCATATGAAATATAACAGGTAAAATGACAGTTATTAACTAACAGTTTATATGCAACAATAAATTCATTTAACTGTTTAACTATCAGTTTATATGCAAAATAAATAAATTTTAACTGTCAATTTATGTGAAATAATAAAACTAATTAACAGTTATATTAAATAAATGTGATTTAACTAAGATGATGAATAAAATATGCAAAACAGTCATAAATAAATTTCTACTCATATATCAAATAAATTTAACAAGCATAAGAAATTTTAGAAGTTGTGAGTGGGTTAAAACACTCACCTTTTGGATTTAAATTGAATTAAATCCAATTTAAACCCAAAAAATCAACAGTCTCAGAATCTTCCCAAACTAGCGTCAAAATGTCATAAATCTCAATACAATCCTTCAAAAAAAATCGTGCGTAAATCGGACATTGTATGCGAAAGTTATTCAAGTTATAAGATGACCATTGCCATAATAAAGTGTATATATATAGTGATATTAAAATAAACAAAATAAATACCAAATTTCACGTTTTGGGATAAGGCGACTAGGGTACCTGCTAAGAAGGTGGTGGCAAGGATTAGGTGAGGTGGAGAGGCTTTCACGCAACTCAAATGTTATGACCCTGACTTGGCCTTCGAAAATCGGCACCAAATACGACACTCATATTCAAATGCTGCAGGTCCAAACGCCGAATCTGGTTCGCCGGAGCTTATAACACCATTAAGTAAAACAACACAGCGGAAGAAAAAGAATATATCAATACACAACATTTGATACAATATCTGATACAATATGATACAACAGATGATACAATGAATATACATCAGAGATATGATACAAGATAAAAGCAGCGGAAAGAAAAGATAACACAGCAGCGGAACAACAACTCTAATATGGTCTTCAAGAAAGGACTCCATCTTCAAAGCACCAATCCAAAAATAACTCGAACTCCCAATAATGATGCACAAAGATAAGCAAGTCTCGTCCGCAAGTGATTGCCAAATCCTAGGCTGAAAGCCATCGAATCTACACCTACTATCGATTATCTGAAAAACCCAACTCCAACTCTAGACTGCCCGTGTGGGAAAATAATGGGCACCCAGAGTTTAGGAAATGAACAATAAACTCCAGGTCAGTCGTGGGACTGGTATGAGCAAACAAAAACATTGGGTCTTTTAAAACAAACAAAAGAATTTAAATTTGAAATCCCCAATGTTTTTTAGAAAATGTAACTACCACAAGGCCTCCCGCCACACACACAATGCAAACGCAGAATTGGAGGAGATTTCTCCTTATGATAGTCAAACATGCTTAATACGAGAAATTCTTTGATATTATTATTATAAGTGCAAAGTGTGGAAAACCATTTCAAAAGTAGAATATCAATCCTAGCCGGCATAGACATTCCGAACTATGCCTACTATAGCTACCATCTAAACAGTGGTGACCACCATAAGTAAATGGCAGGTAATACAACTAAAACCGTACAAGGCACGTATTGGATGAATGGATTTCCAACAAATGGTCAGGCTAAGGAACTTCCTAATGTCTATAGGATCGCCTCTGGCGGGACGTCCCGAGAACCTAACCGGATCTCTGCCAACACAAGGCCGGGTTACCTCTGTAACTAGGTAACTACTACTCGAGCATGCCATCCCCCGGTCCTTTGGGACTTTTACCCGAGTTGCCCCTGCTTTACTTTGGGTAAAACTCCCCAAAACTTCGAGTCACTCACGATAATGACTCGAGAAAAACTCGAGTATTTGCCCTCTGCTTCAAACAAAACACTGACACAACCCACTACCACATGCACATGCCTCATCATTGCAGCGAGCTCCGATCATCATCGATGATCTCCTCAGGTCAGCGAGTACCCCTGCATCCCATCATGATCAACAAACCAATCGATACTAACTCGAATTCGAATTCGGGTATTCAACTTCAACCTGGAACCAAGATAACAACGCCAGGCACCACCTCATCAAAACCTGAAACCGCCTCATCTACGATCCCCCGACCACCATTGCCTATGAAACTCCGGCCGTACCCTCGTCAACGACAAAACTTCCACCACCCAAAACCCCTTTACACTCGATCAACTGTAGAAGAGGAGATGATCGAAATATCAAACCTAGTTCAAACTAGATTTGCACACCAGAATCAACAACTGCTACTTCCATCATGAATTAAAAATTCATTTTTTATTTTTCTGATGATCTTCCTCATGCCCACTCCTTCCAGGGACGACCACGACTCACCCATCGTTGCCGATCAATGGCAATTGACAAAAAACCCAAATTTGAACAAATCCGATTATCTCAATGATTTTAGGCTTAAAAATCATGAATAAAATTTTAGAATTCATAGATTTTGATAACAAATCGATTTATATACCTGAATCAATGAATTATTCAGGTTGAGTTTTTGATGTAGTTTAAAATTTCACTGTCTTTGTTTTTCTACATTTTCTAGATAATTCATAACCAACATACTTTAAATATTCTTAAATCTTAGTTTATATTTCAACAACATGGTTCATTTAAACACTGAAGGTTATTAGAGATTGATTTAAAGAAAACCAGAGTTTTCTAGGATTAATTCAAAAGCCTGTAAAACTGTGAACAGGAGCTTCATCTCCTATTTTCCAGACATGTACAGAACTATGTACACACACTTGCTGATATATTGTGTATATATACACATGCATTTATCATTTCCAAGGCTTTTTCATCACAAACATTAGAACCAAGAGAATAGTTTTATATAAAAAAAATGAAGTTGCTCACCCCTTTTTTTCCCGGATAGTTTTATAAACAAAACATTCTCAAAAAAATTTCTTTTGTTTTTTTTGAAACAGACTCATGTTATTAAAATCATTTCCCAATAAGTAATCAAAGACTAAAAATTATTAGAGATGAAGGGATTTGATTCTTTAAATTATTTTGTTAGCCTGTGAATTTTTTTTAAAAAAAGGGATAAGTATGTTTGTTTTGTTAACAAACATACACAGGCTCATTCCCACACAAAAAGGCATACATATTGGTTGATATATCCACATCACACAAATTTTTTCAATCATTAGCATCTCAGACAGAAAAGATCAAAGGAACTGGTAAAAAGAAAATCAAAAATTTGCTCACCTGTTGAAGTCTGGACAGAGACATGCTTTGAATTCTTGTTTAGATTGTTTAACTTGCTTCGGATCTGAGGCTTGATCTTGTTGTTTGGATGATGAGACTTTATTTTTTTGGTTATCATTTCCTCAGATTGAAAACAATAAAGCTAATTATGGTTTTAGTTGCTTCAGATTTTAAAAATTCAAATTATGGTTCCTTGAATTACCTGAGAGATGAAGCAGAGAAAGTTGTAAGTTGAGAAAACTGGGAGGGATGTTGCTCTGATTATTTGAATTGCTTTTAATTGAATTTTCTTGCCCCCTGATCTTCGCTTTAGTTTTTGAATTCTATTTCCTGGTTTGTATCTTTTTTTCTCTGCCTGGTTTTGATTTTTGCTGCTTCAGGTTGTTTCAGGCTTCAGGCTTTCCTTTGCATGACTTCAAGTTAAAAATCATAGTTTGTTGAAAGCTTTACCTTGATTGATAAAGTTGAATTCAATTTGTATGTTGGATTTAGGCTTCATTCCAGGTTGACTTATGATTTGAATCTGATATGGAGCCTAAACCTTTGCCTTTTTGTTTTCAGGTTTATGTTTTTTTTCTTTGCTTGAGTGATGATGTTTTAAAGCTTGTGAAATCTTTTTGTATAGTGAACTTCGGATCTTGGAGTTTAATAATTTCAAAATCTTGGGAGCTGAAAGGTTTTTAAATTTTTTTATGTGAATATTTTATTTTTTTATAAAGACAATTCATGCCATTTGTAGAAAGCAATGATGAGAACAAGATCTAGTTAATCTTCCTACACCATCTCTCATGTGTATATATTTACACTTGTATTTCTTGTTCTCAAGTCAAAAAATTCTATTACTTTTTATTTTATTTCCACATATTCTTTTTATAGATAAATACATCCTTTATCTAATCTTATTTTCAAAATTTAATCCCAAAGGTCAAATAAAGTATTAAATTAATCGTGCTTAGAAATCAGGAATGTTACAGGTTCCCCTCCTTAAATAAATTTCGTCCTCGAAATTTGCAAGGAAGACGACAAAGAATAGACGATAGAGAAATATCTTTCCAAATCAAACTGGATATCAATTCTGTATTTGGCTTACCAAATCATAATATCGGCAATATGAGAACAAACTCGTACAATATTACACAAGATATTTGGGCCCTCCGGTCTACGAATATACAAGGGCATTGATTAGTTCGAAGGGATAACTAATCGTTTGTAGAATATATCGGATCCCAGAGAATATATAGATGGATTCAATCTTCCACAATTTCTCAACGCTAGATATGAATTCCAAATTCAGGTCGGAATACTCCAAAATATATATCAATTTGTCCCTCTTTGAACTTTGATATACACAAGAAATTACGATAGAATTTCCAACTTGGTTATAACCGATATCGTTTTATTAATACAGTTCAAACTTAGCTTCATATTCTATTTACCAATTTAACTCAATCTAAAATTTCCAATTTATTTAATTTAAATTTTCAATTTCAAATTCATTAGAGTTTAGATCGAAAAGCTGATAAGAAATCGATGAAGGTACGAAGTAAGGATTTTCTACAACGATTCGTAAGGCTACCATCACATCGAAACTTCTTTCTCAAAGCTGTCACGAAGATATCAAAGAATTTTGGAAAGACGAATCAAAGGAGATTGAGAAGGAAGTTGTTTCCACTGCTGTAGGGTATTGACCATTTATAGTGGTACTCCCCTGTCCCCTTCTCGTCCACTTCTCGCACTCATACTTACTATCAGTGGATAGTAAGAGAATTTACTGAGGCATTCGAACGGATATCTTAGGGATATACTCATTCTAGGGTATACTTCACCCTATCTCTAATGAGTTACTTAATGTGTTATACTCCTGAGCTAAATTTTTAATCCTCAGCTCTGATACCAAATGTGACGACCCTGACTCGGCCTTCGAAAATCGGCACCGAATACGACACTCGTATTCAAATGCCGCAGGTCCAAACGCCAAATCTGGTTCGCCGGAGCTTATAACACCATTAAGTAAAACAACACAGCGGAAGAAAAAGAATATATCAATACACAACATTTGATACAATATCTGATACAATATGATACAACAGATGATACAATGAATATACATCAGAGATATGATACAAGATAAAAGCAGCGGAAAGAAAAGATAACACAGCAGCGGAACAACAACTCTAATATGGTCTTCAAGAAAGAACTCCATCTTCAAAGCACCAATCCAGAAATAACTCGAACTCCCAATAATGATGCACAAACATAAGCAAGTCTCGTCCGCAAGCAATTGCCAAATCCTAGGCTGAAAGCCATTGAATCTACACCTACTATCGATTATCTGAAAAACCCAACTCCAACTCTAGACTGCCCGTGTGGGAAAATAATGGGCACCCAGAGTTTAGGAAATGAACAATAAACTCCAGGTCAGTCGTGGGACTGGTATGAGCAAACAAAAACATTGGGTCTTTTAAAACAAACAAAAGAATTTAAATTTGAAATCCCCAATGCTTTTTAGAAAATGTAACTACCATAAGGCCTCCCGCCACACACACAATGCAAATGCAGAATTGGAGGAGATTTCTCCTTATGATAGTCAAACATGCTTAATACGAGAAATTCTTTGATATTATTATTATAAGTGCAAAGTGTGGAAAACCATTTCAAAAGTAGAATATCAATCCTAGCCGGCATAGACATTCCGAACTATGCCTACTATAGCTACCATCTAAAAAGTGGTGACCACCATAAGTAAATGGCAGGTAATACAACTAAAACCGTACAAGGAACGTATTGGATGAATGGATTTCCAACAAATGGTCAGGCTAAGGAACTTCCTACTGTCTATGGGATCGCCTCTGGCGGGACGTCTCGAGAACCTAACCGGATCTCTGCCAACACAAGGCCGGGTTACCTCTGTAACTAGGTAACTACTACTCGAGCATGCCATCCCCCGGTCCTTTGGGACCTTTATCCGAGGCACCTCAAAATCACAAAGCAATCACAAAGTAATAGATCTGCAGTATCCACATGAGTAAGTATATGGGCTCCATACCATGATCCACCCTTTACCAGAAGGGAATGACACACCCTAAAGGGCGCGACCCTTATAACCTTGCCGCATCCTTCCTGTTTCGACCATTTCCGGGGTGTGAGGTCCTGATGCAGTCTCGTCCACAAAGCTACGCTTTATAAAAAAGCCATGCTTTGATCACAAATGATCATCAACACACAGCAGCACTTAGCATGCCACACTACCAAATTGGGAATATATCACTGATAAATATCAACTACATAACCTATGAGCTCGTACGTCTCAAAGAAGGGTGTTAAGATAAGAGAATAAATTCTCCAGCACCAAGCAGAAATGTATTTGATAGAGATCAGTTTAATATCTCAAAGTGTAATGTCGGACATACAACCATACAAGTCTGTTCCGGGTTCGAACAGAACCGAAGGCACTTCCGAAGAAGCCCTTGCAAATCCGGGTATCCACAATACCGATCGGACTTCCCGTCACTAAGGGAGAACTCTATACCGGAGCAACTCAGTGCAGAGTCAATCGACAGGTTATCCTATCGTTCTCGAAGATACCTGGTCTTCAACACCGGTCTTCAAACGCAATCCATAATGTCGTATCACTATTCGGAATGGGATATATGACACAAGGTCCTCTCCCGGCTAAACCGAATAATGAGCGCAATAGTTTAAAACATATGGATATGGGATTTCAGTCAAGTCACAACTTGAAAATCCAAAGCTTTTCTTTCAAATGGTTAAACAAATTGCCATTTTAAATCTTTAAATAAAAAGATTCATTTCACAAAGTTCACCTAGTTTTACAAAGATCATGCATAGATTTCAAACAATTCCATTTCAATTGGATTTATTCCTTAAATCTTTAACTAAAGATTTAATTTATAGATTTCAAAACACGTTTCCAAAGATTTATTTGTAACTTGGAAGATCGTCTTTATTTTAGACTTGAAATCCTTCTTACACAAATTAGAAATTCATTTCTTATGTGAAAGCTTCTATTATTTGAAAACGAATAGTTTTCGTTTCAGAAAGATTCAATTATAGGTTACATCACTTTTTAAAATGGTTTAAAAACCCATATAAGCCCATTTATAGGTTGAATAACCTTTTTAAATCCTAGATCCCAAATCATAGAATTCAATTTCCAATACTGAATTCAAATTTAAATCGAATTATTTAAATTTCAAAACTCAATTAAGTTGTTCAAAATAACTTTTATTTTTGAAATTCATTTTCAAAGTTCCAATTCTCATTCCAAAACTATTTTGCATTAAATCTTTAAAACAATTTCAAAAATCTGTGACTTAACCCATTTCCACGTGCAATCCATATTCGTGTGTGTACAAGTGTGGTCCAGGGGTTCAACACAATAGTGCACAACATCAGTCATCACAGATTCAATGATATCGATAAGCGGTATAACCCATAACGCTTATCTTTATTCACTGATTCATAGATAAAGTAAATTTATCAATCACAATGATTCACTATTACGATTCGATGTGGGTTTCGGATAACCAACTGGAATCCGACTCCCTGTAGCATCGAAATTTAAATGTCGTTCTACAGGTCAAGGGGTTACATATTGATATAACAATATATACATCACAGATGTAACAGCTTAGCACAAAACATTACATAGCATCACATCACATAACAAATACATCAATCCATCACATAACATCTAATAACAATCAAACCTCTTTAAGTAAGATCAGTTAATTGTTTGATTCAAACCAATTTTAATTGCTTAGGAATAATTACTAATCCTGGTTAATTTATCATTAATAAATTACAAATCATTTTGATTAACTTTTCTTTAATCATTAATTAACCATTTATAGTAAATTAATTAACCTTTTATTGCAATTTATCAACCTTTAATTATTAAGAAATTAACCTTTAATTATTTAATTCGCCATTAATTCCTTAATTAATTAATCAACCCTAAATTAATTAATTATCGTTAAATTAGTTATCCTTATTTAATTACAACAATTGATTAACCTTAAGTTAATCACAAGATAAATTAATTTTTAATTAATAACATCCCTTAATTACTTTCACAAATTATTAACCTTTAATTAATAATTTTTTTCTTAATCACTTTAATTAATTATCCTTTAATTAATTAATCTCAAATCTTAATTAAATAAATTTAAGCCTTTATTTACTTATTTAATTAATCCAAATCAATAATTAATTAGATAAATAAATTATCCTTTTCAATTAACTTAATAATTTAATGAATTTCAAATCATTATATCCTTATTAAATTTTAAGAAAACATTATCCTCATTAATGATTAAATTTATCATTAACAAAGTATCTTAAACCATTTTCCTTCAAATTTATTTTCAAATTTCCATTTTTACACTTAAGATTTAAAATGGGTACAATTTAAAGTTAAAATAATTTGAAACACATTTTGAAATCTTAAGTTAAGGAAATACTCATTTTCTAAAAGAAGTTTAAAGAAAATTTAAAACCAAATTCCTTTTTTTTCAAACCATTTTAAATCGTACTTAAATATTTAAAATTATCAAAACAATTTAAATTTTGAAACTCATAAATCTCTAAACCCAAATACAAATCATTTTTGATTTCTGGATTAAAATCTTTGATTTAAATTTGAACAGACAGGTTTTAAAAGAAAACCTGAACCAACATTTTACCCAAGTTGCCCCTACTTTACTTTGAGTAAAACTCCCCAAAACTTCGAGTCACTCACGATAATGACTCGAGAAAAAGTCGAGTTTGCCCTCTGCTTCAAACCAAAACACTGACACAACCCACTACCACATGCACATGCCTCATCATTGCAGCGGGCTCCGATCATCATCGATGATCTCCTCAGGTCAGCGAGTACCCCCGCAACCCCTCATGATCAACAAATCAATCGATACTAACTCGAATTCGAATTCGGGTGTTCAACTTCAACCTGGAACCAAGATAACAACGCCTGGCACCACCTCATCCAAACCTGAAACCGCCTCATCTACGATCCCCCGACCACCATTGCCTATGAAACTCCGGCCGTACCCTCATCAACGACAAAACTTCCACCACCCGAAACCCCTTTACACTCAATCAACTGTAGAAGAGGAGATGATCGAAATATCAAACCTAGTTCAAACTAGGGTTGCACACCAGAATCGACAACTGCTACTTCCATCATGAATTAAAAATTCATTTGTTATTTTTCTGATGATCTTCCTCATGCCCACTCCTTCCAGGGACGACCACGACTCACCCATCTTTGCCGATCAATGGCAATTGACAACAAACCCAAATTTGAACAAATCCGATTATCTCAACGATTTTAGGCTTAAAAATCATGAATAAAATTTTAGAATAGATTTTGATAACAAATCGATTTATATACCTGAATCAACAAATTATTCAGGTTGAGTTTTTGATGTAGTTTAAAATTTCACTGTCTTTGTTTTTCTACGTTTTCCAGATAATTCATAACCAACATACTTTAAATATTCTTAAATCTTAGTTTATATTTCAATAACATAGTTCATTCAAACACTGAAGGTTATTAGAGATTGATTTAAAGAAAACCAGAGTTTTCTTGGATTAATTCAAAAGCCTGTAAAACTGTGAATAGGAGCTTCATCTCCTATTTTCCAGACATGTACAGAACTATGTGCACATACTTCCTGATATATATGTGTATATATACACATGCATTTATCATTTCCAAGGCATTTTCATCACAAACATTAGAACCAAGAGAATAGTTTTATATATAAAAAAATGAAGTTGCTCACCCCTTTTTTTTCCCGGATAGTTTTATAAACAAAACATTCTCAAATTTTTTTCTTTTGTTTTTTTTGAAACAGACTCATGTTATTAAAATCATTTCCCAATAAGGAATCAAAGACTAAAACTTATTGAAGATGAAGGGATTTGATTCTTTAAATTATTTTGTTAGCCTGTGAATTTTTTTTAAAAAAAAGGGGTAAGTATGTTTGTTTTGTTAACAAACATACACAGACTCATTCCCACACAAAAAGGCATACATACTGGTTGATATATCCACATCACACAAATTTTTTCAATCATTAGCATCTCAGACAGAAAAGATCAAAGGAACTGGTAAAAAGAAAATCAAAAATTTGCTCACCTGTTGAAGTTTGGACAGAGACATGCTTTGAATTCTTGTTTAGATTGTTTAACTTGCTTCAGATCTGACGCTTGATCTTGTTGTTTGGATGATGAGACTTTACTTTTTTTTTGTTATCATTTCCTCAGATTGACAACAACAAAGCTAATTATGGTTTTAGTTGCTTCAGATTTTAAAAATTCAAATTATGGTTCCTTGAATTACCTGAGAGATGAAGCAGAGAAAGTTGTAAGTTGAGAAAACTGGGAGGGGTGTTGGTCTGATTATTTGAATTGCTTTTAATTGAATTTTCTTGCCCCCGATATTTGCTTTAGTTTTTGAATTCTATTTCCTGGTTTGTATCGTTTTTTCTCTGCCTGGTTTTGATTTTTGTTGCTTCAGGTTGTTTCAGGCTTCAGGTTGTTTCAGGCTTCAGGCTTTCCTTTGCATGACTTCAAGTTAAAAATCTTAGTTTGTTGAAAGCTTTACCTTGATTGATAAAGTTGAATTCAATTTGTATGTTGGATTTAGGCTTCATTCCAGGTTGACTTGTGATTTGAATCTGACGTGGAGCCTAAACCTTTGCCTTTTTGTTTTCAGGTTTATGTTTTTTTTTCTTTGCTTGAGTGATGATGCTTTAAAGCTTGTGAAATCTTTCTAGGTAGTGAACTTCAGATCTTGGAGTTTAATAATTTCAAAATCTTGGGAGCTGAAAGGTTTTTAAATTTTTTATTTGAATATTTTATTTTTTTATAAAGGCAATTCAAGCCATTTGTAAAAAGCAATGATGAGAACAAGATCTTGTTAATCTTCCTACACCATCTCTCATGTGTGTATATTTACATTTGTATTTCTTTTTCTCAAGTCAAAAAAATTCTACTACTTTTTATTTCATTTCCACATATTCATTTTATAAATAAATACATCCTTTATCTAATCTTATTTTCAAAATTTAATCCCAAAGATCAAATAAAGTATTAAATTAATCGTGCTTAGAAATCAGGAATGTTACATCAAAGCTTCAAGAAGGATTAGGAAAAAGTGTTGCAAGCAGGTGAGGGAGAAAATTAAATAGGGTCATGTTTGCATAATGAAGTTCAGTAAGATTGGAAAATTGAAATGAGGCTAATGGAGGATGGAACCAATGAAATGAATGCTTCAGGTAGCAAAAATGAAAATTTATACATTTCAAACAAAGAGGTGGTAACGAATAAATATAAAGTAACAAATGGACCAGTTGTACTAAAACTTTGAGATCCAATTTCAAAACGTCTACTCCGCTAAATTAATTTCTATTAACCCTAATTATACACCTTATTAACACCCAATTAAATTTTATTAACACACATTAAATAAAATGTAACACTCCAATTAATGCCACTGGGGACCGCCGCTGCACACAATAAAAGATGAACCGAGACTGAAAGTTCAAATTTAAAAACGGCGTTTTTCTCAGCGCGCAATCACGATTCGAAATATTAAATTTACTTTAAAATATAAGGTTAGCATTAAAATCACTTCTATACTGCCTCTGATTGTTATAAAATGAATGTAAAATGTTGTTTCAAAATTCAAATTTTTCCTTTTTTATAAAATTTTACTTATCTTTAAAATGAAACGTTCATTTTATTTTTCTCAAACTGTTCTTTTATTTTCATTAAAAATGCTCTTTCTATTTAACCCAAAAATGTACGTTTCTTATATTAATTGCCATAAATTTCAATTAACTTCTCTTTCCTTTTAATTCAAAGATTCCTCATATGGATTAGATGTTGCAAATTCCACACTTTCAAAGCTTTAACTTCTATTTCAATTGTTTATAGATTATACATTAAATCTTCCAAAATTTTCCATGGAATTAGCTTTCCATTTATTTTCAATACATTCTTCTTATGGTATATTTATTTTGTTTCATATCTATTATTCAATTCACTATTCTTAAACGGATAAAATTTTTCATTGATTTTGCAAACTATCATAATATTCTTACATTCCATCTAACTTTCTATTAACGTAAAAATTAAGTGTTAAATTTCATTTATTTGGTTTTTAAATTCTTTTATTCACTCCATTATCACCAAGTAGATAAATTAGCATTGGTTAATGGTCTAATATATTGTTATTCTAAATTTTCAACTTAAACTCCATTAACGTAACATTTAACATTTAATTCCCATTAAATTGAAATAACCCAATTTTCAAAATTTAACTTCAAATAAATAAGAAACTCTTTATGTTTCTAAATCAATTACAATAATTTAACAATTGAAAGTTAATTGAAAGTTGCTAAATTTATCGATTTCAGAAATTCCCTTTTATATTTCTTAATCATTTGCAGAAGTTTAAACAAGTTTAGATGTACATTGGAAGTTGATAAATCTATCCATTTCAGTGTTAATTTCCAAATTTCATTAAATTTAGAGAATATAAGTTAAAACTTCATTTATTATTAAATTCAATATTACACTGGATGAAATCAACATTTGACTCAAAATCTATTATACAAATATTCTTAGATTCCATTTTAAATTTCTATTAACATAACATTTAGATGTTTGATTTCATTAAATTTCAATTTATTGACCCACTTAAATTTTATTCCTTTCATTTAATATCAATTGTCCATTCTATAAGTAAAAATTTACATTACATTCATACTCATATAATGGCTTCAATTTCATCTAAATAAATATCTACAAAATCTTTAAATACTAAATCCATTTAATTGCAATCAATCCCTTTGATATATACATTAACTAAAAGCAAATTCACATATCAATTTAGTGTCAATTATTCCAGTAAATACAGTGTTCAAATGTCAGCTGCAACTAATCCAATTGATTGCAAATTAATTCCGAATTTGATTTCTATTCGGTTACAACTTAATGTTGAATCAATTTATTACTTAACCAACATAGTTAATATTATTTTAGATTTCATTACATTTATATTTTACAAATTTTATTTTGGTCTCATTTCTTTTTATTACATTTATTATCCTAATATGAATGGAATTTTACTTTGGTTACATCTTATTTGAATTCAACAGTCTTTACTTACCAATTTATTCCACATTAACTGCCATAATTTAGTGAATTAATTGAAATTTACTACAAATTAACTTAACAACCTAATAAAATAAGTAACGTACAATAAATATCGTCCTTAACTCTTAATTACACTTTTAGAGGTTCATTATTTACACCCCAACATTGTAATTACTAACATACATTGGTTTTACTCAATTAACATTTATTGCAACTATTCCAAAATTTATTCAATATTTATTAGTTCTCTTATATTCCCGTTTATGAGTAAATTGGTATTCCATTTAATCCATTAATTATTAACTCTAATTATTGCAATTCATTGTCTAACATAAATTTTGAATCTATCTCCTAATCTTCACATTTCAATTAATTAACATCTTACAATAGTTTACAACTAAAAAAAAGGAATTGTAGTAAAAAAAATTATTTATTGTCCTGCATTACTTTATTACCTCCATTTACATTTACTTTCCACAAATCAATATTTAATTCCATTGATGAATTCAATACTTGCCCCTTTTTACTTATTTTTAACTTTATATCCAAATGCGACAATTTCCACTATTACAATTACTTGCAATATATAATTTAATTTGTAAATTTTAATTACCCTTGATACATCTAATTTCAACATTCGCTTTCATATAAATAAATAAGATTTTTATTTCTTTCTAAATTGAAATTAAAATCTTATAAATTAATTCATTTTAAACATCGAAATTATACGGGTCGTTACACTCTCCCCCACTCAAAACTTTTCGTCCCCGAAAAGGAAAAGAAGGGAAACGAAGAAATAAGAAATCGATGTACCTTATTCAACATTAACTTTATAAACATTTAAATTTATAAAATTAATTAATTTAGATAAAATATATCAATTTATAACCATTAATTTTTTTTTATACTTAAATTACTGAAGTTTGGAAAACATTTTCAAAATAAATTCTAAGTCCAAAAATTTACGAAAATTTTTGGCAGAGTCTCCTTTGTACGGAGAGGCTCGAGAGAAAATATAATATTAAATATAACAATATACAACATATATTTTTCAAATTAATATATCCCTGCACGGGAAAATATATAAAATAGCGCTATAAACCGAAATCCGAAACGTAACTATTATTCGGGCATTTTACGCTTAATTTATGGAACCAAAAGCAGTAGCAATTGCTTCCATAACCTGCATTTCACTTATAAAATCCAAAAGGGTTAACAATTTATATAAAGTTAAATATTTAAGTGGTTTCAATCACTAACACCAAATGAATACAACAACCAACAATTTCACAAACAGCATATACAACAAATACAAAATAACCATTCAATCAAACAAAAAAATAGTTGTTTGGGTTCAAAACTTTTAAATTGTACGGAATGAAAAATAAACTACTAGCGCGTCATTTACTCAACAGTCTTAGATAAAACTAAATAGATTATTCATTCTCCCAAACCCAATTTTTAAAGTATCTTACCCAAACAACCATAACCAAACAACAACCAAATTTGAACAACAACTTTTTTTATCCTTATTAATTTCATTCATACATTTGTTGTTTAATTTCCCTTTTTTCATTTTTTTTCTCATACCACGTAAATTTTCCTTTTATAATTTACATTTATTTATAACAAACTTTTAATTTCATTTACTCATTCAATGTTTGTTTCATTTAATTTCCCTCATTACTTACAATTATTCATTTCCATTAACTCAGGTCATGCCAGTTCTTTTTATTTCATTATAATTATTCATTCATTTATTGCATGCCCTTATTTATTTACATTTGTTTATCAAATGTATTCATGTCCCATTTAATTTCTTAGTATTTCCATTTTATTTACTTAAGTTGAAAATCATCTATTTGAATTACTTACCTTTAATTATATTTACTTATAGTAAAATTTCAATTATAAATTAAGTTTATAACATTAAATTCTCATTTATAATAGCAAATTCATTGAATACTTCATTACCTACTTTTACTTGTGTAATTTCCATTACATTTCTTATTAAACATTTCAACTTTTAATATTTGGTAAGTCATATATATGTTATTTAAGTGTGTAATTTGAAAGTTATACAAGTTTTTTTTTCAATTCTTTTAATTAATTAATGGTTCAATAATTTCATCTTTGTTTTATAAGTTGCAATTTCAAATTACCTTTAATTTCATTCATAACCTAGCATTAAACCTCTATTTACTTTAAAGGTTTCAATTATTAATTACATACTTTCCAATTTACTAAAATAATTGAACTATTATTTAATGGAAACTTAAGACTAAATACCGGGTTAAATTTTCAATTTATTTTAAAATAATAGATAAATATATTCTTACAACTTATATAACTCTAATTATATTTAAAACAATTCAAAATTTATATATTTTCGAAAAATGAATCTACAGTAAAACTACTACAGTGGCCTTTCCCCTTCGAAACTCAAAAATGAAAGTCGATGATGCGGCCGCCATCACCGAAATTATTTTCCAATGATAGAGAGGAAAGTACAAAACTTATTTTCTCCAAAATCATCTTTATTAGAAAATACTTCTAAACAATATTATTATATTCCAAAATTTATTCGGAAGAAATTTCAAAACCCCGGAACTTAAGTTCTAAATTTTCAAATTTCATTTATTTTATTTTTCAATCTTATTTCTATTATTATTTATACACTTTATTGCCTAACAACCAATCTATTGCAGCCAAATATAGACATCATTTGAAAAAAAATTATATATAGAAAATATAATAGGCAAAATTATTTCATTTACCTATATTAAAACAAATATTATGTCGGTCTGTCCTATTACGTGTTTAGAAATCCCTATTGATGTCATAGCGTCTCATGCATCAACCAGAATTTATAAATACAAAACGAAACAGATTAACACAATATTAAAACCTTTTTATAACACTAACAAACACGCTCTCTCATATATATACACTTAGCGACTCCCATAGGGTATTACTACCCTATTAGTAAAGAGTCAAACCCCACAAAGCTAAGGTTTATCGCTAAACCAAAGCTCTGAAACCAGATGTAACATCCCTCCATTTCGCACGCTTCAAATCGACACACGTGCCAATTCAAAGCATACGGAAGGGCGGATTGTTATGGGGTAAATAAGAAAAACAGAGAAGAAATAAATAAAACAGAATCTCACAGAGGAAGGATAAAATATAGTAAGAAATATACAGTTCATAAAACTGTTTACAAAACAATTGATTCTTTTTTTATACAATAAATATCAAAGTTCACATACCAATAAATATCAATGCAGCGGAATTAAATAGTGTAGTGGAATAATAGTAGATGATAGTAATACAAATCTTCGTCTTCGTCCTTCAGAGATAAACTTCAAATCCTGAAACGCTCGGACTGACCCGAGCGAATTGAAAAGACAAAACACTCGAGTCAGAAGTAAAAGATCTTATGTAAGTTAAATTAACAGAAATGAATATGAGTGCAGTAACTCAAGAGATGCTCGGGATTTACATCTCCTAAGGATCCGTTAAACTATTTACTATGTAGTATATTTCGCTATTAATATAGTGTCTAATTGTAAAATAAACTTACTTTTAAATAGCGTTAAGGCTTTACGTTTTCCACCTTAACACAGTTATATATTCCCATAGTCTATACAGTATCGTAATCTCCCCCGTACTGGGCGTCGTCAGAGGGCACTCCATAGGTATGGTACAAAACCAAAATCGTATAAGGCGCGCTAGGGTAGGTGACATGGCACAACTAGGCAATGCCAGGGTAGATATACCAATTACGCTTCCGGGTCGGTGGTCACGCATAGCCGCAGCTACCGCCTACCTCGAGCCACACCCCTAAATAAAAATCAAAAGTGGCCACCGAATCAATCCAAGAGTCAAAGTATAATATCGAAGGGATGTGTCCGATCAAAGGTGCTACCTTACTAACCCGTCGATCGCTCCTGTTTTAGCCACCTTATGCCAACTCACGGGAGTTGGGTCCACGTATTTACCTTACAGAAAACGCCGCCACCATCCTACTTCATTCTGGAATCTCCACCGCGTACACAGTTGTTAAAGTGGTTTTCAGAGTTGGCAGATTATATGACAACTTCCGATCTCGATCTCTTCAACAACCAAACGTTATTATAACACCACGGTCTTTAAAAATGTTTATACTTTCAAAACCAAAATATAATTATCCATTTCAAAACCCATGAATACGATATCATTTCCTTTTAAACCCAAATAAATGTGATATCATTTTATTTCAAATATATTTCCTTTCCAAAATCATGCTACTTTTTAAAATTTATAATACCTCGAAACCAAATATTTGAATTTTAACTTTCAACATAATACTTCGAAATCCATAGTTTTAAAACCATAACTTTCAAACTTAAATGGTTTGGATATTCAACAGTGTATAAAATAAAACAGTTGAATTTAAAATTTCTTTAAAAGTAAATAATTTCCACGCCTTCACAATTTTATTCACTTTAAATTCAGTCTAAACCCATAACTTTTAGATTCACTTTCAGCTTGAATAAAACACTTTGATTCCAATATTTTCAAACTTTGAGTATTAAATGAATTTCAAAACTGAGGTTGGGAATTTCAAATCAACAATTCATTTTCCTATTATTTGGTTTGAAAGGTTTACATGATAAATCCATAACCATTTAAAATAAACTAAATTTATTAACACTAAAATTTTTTCCTTCCATTTATTTATACTAGAATTATTCATTAAATCCCGTTATAAATATCATACCTTAAAATTTCCAATTTTAGTAAGTTAACATCACTTATGGAGTTAATTTTTCAAATAAGCTCAATTCCAATTAAATTTTCAATTTACCTTTCAATCTTGATTGATTTGAATCGTTTAAAACTCTATATATATATATATATATATATATATATATAGACACACACACACACAAGATCTTAAACTTGTACTTACTCGTATAATATAAATTATCAAATGCCATTTTTCAACTTATTCATTTTTATTTAACAGATTTATGCATAGCTTAAATTCAACAATTTAACTATGTATGTATAAAATATTTTTATGTCATATCCAAATTTAATATTTATTAAACCGTATCATATCCAAACCATAAAAATCATTTCAAAAATAATTTTATATATATACCGCGGTGCCTGTGTAAAATTTTCTATCCTATGGTCAAGTGATACATATATTTATCATTTCAATCCGCAATTTAAAATAAAAATTTGCGGTTGTATATCATTTCAAGACGCAATCCCGAATGAATGAAAATGCATAATAATTTGCAGTTTATACAATATAAAATATAGCATCCATTCATCCAAATATCAATAATCAACCATTTATTACAATCATCATCCAATTTAAACAAACATCAATATAGAGCATATGAAATATAACAGGTAAAATGACAGTTATTAACTAACAGTTTATATGCAACAATAAATTTATTTAATTGTTTAACTATCAGTTTATATGCAAAATAAATAAATTTTAACTGTCAATTTATATGCAATAATAAAACTAATTAACAGTTATATTAAATAAATGCGATTTAACTAAGATGATGAATAAAATATGCAAAACAGTCATAAATAAATTTCTACTCATATCTCAAATAAATTTAACAAAAATAAGAAATATTATAAGTTGTGAGTGGGTTAAAACACTCATCTTTTGGATTTAAATTGAATTAAAATCCAATTTAATCCCAAAAATTCAGCAGTCTCAGAATCTGCCCAAACTAGTGTCAAAATGTCATAAATCTCAATACAATCCTTCAAAAAAAAATCGTGCGTAAATCGGACATTGTATGCGAAAGTTATTCAAGTTATAAGATGACCATTGCCATAATAAAGTGTATATATATAGTGATATTAAAATAAACAAAATAAATACCAAATTTCACGTTTTGGGATAAGGCGACTAGGGTACCTGCTAACAAGGTGGTGGCAAGGATTGGGTGAGGTGGAGAGGCTTTCACGCAACTCAAAGCTTCAAGAAGGATTAGGAAAAAGTGTTGCAAGCAGGTGAGGGAGAAAATGAAATAGGGTCATGTTTGCATTATGAAGTTCAGTGAGATTGAAAAATTGAAATGAGACTAATGGAGGATAGAACCAATAAAATGAATGCTTCAGGTAGCGAAAATGAAAATTTATACATTTCAAACAAAGAGGTGGTAACGGATAAATATAAAGTAACAAATGGACCAGTTGTACTAAAACTTTGAGATCCAATTTCAAAACGTCTACTCCGCTAAATTAATTTCTATTAACACTAATTATACACCTTATTAAGACCCAATTAAATTTTATTAACACACATTAAATAAAATGTAACACTCCAATTAATGCCACTGGGGACCGCCGCTGCACACAATAAAAGATGAACCGAGACTGGAAGTTCAAATTTAAAAACGGCGTTTTTCTCAGCGCCCATTCACGATTCAAAATATTAAATTTACTTTAAAATATAAGGTTAGCATTAAAATCACTTCTATACTGCCTCTAATTGTTATAAAATGAATGTAAAATGTTGTTTCAAAATTCAAAATTTTCCTTTTTTATAAAATTTTACTTATCTTTAAAATGAAACGTTCATTTTATTTTTCTCAAACTGTTCTTTCATTTTCATTAAAAATGCTCTTTCTATTTAACCCAAAAATGTACGTTTCTTATATTAATTGCCATAAATTTCAATTAACTTCTCTTTCCTTTTAATTCAAAGATTCCTCATATGGATTAGATGTTGCAAATTCCACACTTTCAAAGCTTTAACTTCTATTTCAATTGTTTATAGAATATACATTAAATCTTCCAAAATTTTCAATGGAATTAGCTTTCCATTTATTTTCAATACATTCTTCTTATGGTATAATTATTTTGTTTCATATCTATTATTCAATTCACTATTCTTAAACGGATAAAAAATTTCATTGAATTTGCAAACTATCATAATATTCTTACATTCCATCAACTTTCTATTAACGTAAAAATTAAGTGTTAAATTTCATTTATTTGGTTTTTAAATTCTTTTATTCACTCCATTATCACCAAGTAGATAAATTAGCATTGGTTAATGGTCTAATATATTGTTATTCTAGATTTTCAACTTAAACTCCATTAACGTAACATTTAACATTTTATTCCCATTAAATTGAAATAATCCAATTTCCAAAATTTAACTTCAAATAAATAAGCAACTCTTTATGTTTCTAAATCAATTACAATAGTTTAACAATTGAAAGTTAATTGAAAGTTGCTAAATTTATCGATTTCAGAAATTCCCTTTTATATTTCTTAATCATTTGCAGAAGTTTAAACAAGTTTAGATGTACATTGGAAGTTGATAAATCTATCCATTTCAGTGTTAATTTCCAAATTTCATTAAATTTAGAGAATATAAGTTAAAACTTCATTTATTATTAAATTCAATATTACACTGGATGAAATCAACATTTGACTCAAAATCTATTATACAAATATTCTTAGATTCCATTTTAAATTTCTATTAACATAACATTTGGATGTTTGATTTCATTAAATTTCAATTTATTGACCCACTTAAATTTTATTCCTTTTATTTAATATCAATTGTCCATTCTATAAGTAAAAATTTACATTGGATTCATACTCATATAATGGCTTCAATTTCATCTAAATAAATATCTACAAAGTCTTTAAATACTAAATCCATTTAATTGCAATTAATCCCTTTGATATATACATTAACTAAAAGAAAATTCACATATCAATTTAGTGTCAATTATTCCAGTAAATACAGTGTTCAAATGTCAGCTGCAATTAATCCAATTGATTGCAAATTAATTTCGAATTTGAATTCTATTCGGTTACAACTTAATATTGAATCAATTTATTACTTAACCAACATAGTTAATATTATTTTAGATTTCATTACATTTATATTTTCCAAATTTTATTTTGGTTTCATTTCTTTTTATCACATTTATTATCCTAATATGAATGGAATTTTACTTTGGTTACATCTTATTTGAATTCAACATTCTTTACTTACCAATTTATTCCACATTAACTGCCATAATTTAGTGAATTAATTGAAATTGATTACAAATTAACTTAACAACCTAATAAAATAAGTAACGTACAATAAATATAGTCCTTAACTCTTAATTACACTTTTAGAGGTTCATTATTTGCACCCCAACATTGTAATTACTTACATACACTGGTTTTACTCAATTAACATTTATTGCAACTATTCCAAAATTTATTCAATATTTATTAGTTCTCTTATATTCACGTTTATGAGTAAATTGGTATTCCATTTAGTACATTAATTATTAACTCTAATTATTGCAATTCATTGTCTAACATAAATTTTGAATCTATCTCCTAATCTTCACATTTCAATTAATTAACATCTTACAATAGTTTACAACTAAAAAAAAGGGATTGTACTAAAAAAATTATTTATTGTCCTGCATTACTTTATTACCTCCATTTACATTTACTTTCCATAAATCAATATTTAATTCCATTGATGAATTCAATACTTGCCCCTTTTTACTTATTTTTAACTTTATATCCAAATGCGACAATTTCCATTATTACAATTTCTTGCAATGTATAATTTAATTTGTAAATTTTAATTACCCTTGATACATCTAATTTCAACATTCGCTTTCATATAAATAAATAAGATTTTTATTTCTTTCTAAATTGAAATTAAAATCTTATTAATTTAATTCATTTTAGACATCGAATTTATACGGGTCGTTACAAATGTGATACCCTTTCCTGGCTTTAAATCATCTTTTTATTCTACCACATTCATTATCATATTAGAAAGCTCTCGAACACATTTTCTTATTATGCATTAAATCTGTATTGAGTCAAAATCTATGATTTTTCCAATATTGTAGCTCCCAATATATACTTCGGTTACACTAATTTCGATACTCAACTTTGTCAGCAATTTTTTATTCTTTTCCTGTCTTGTGTACTTTGGGATATTCTTACATGAGCTAATACGACTTTGTTCTACTCAAAATGGAAGGTGGCTTCAAAGTTATCGTTGTATTTCATTTGAAGTTTTTTTGTATCTGTAACATTCTCGAATTTTTACCAAGTTTAATTTGACAATTAATTTAATTTTTGGAATTAAATTATGAAGTTATTGGTAAAATAACATGAAATTTCCAGAACAAATAAAAATATGTACTTCAAATAGAATTTTGGATTGGAATTCAAAAATAAGTATTTATTTATTTGAATTTGATTTGAATACTCTAAGTTTTGAGATGAATAAAATTGTTTTCTAATTTTAATATATGATATATTAGAAATTTATATTTTTAAATTAATATAGTAAGAGTTGTTTAAAACTAAATTTCATATTATTCAATATCCATATGTATTGAAAATCAATAAGAATTAAATTAAGAGTTTACATACCTTCTTTTAAAATTTGTTTGAACTAAATTTATATATATATATATGAGTGTAAGAAAATAAAATAGTTAGTTTTATATGTAAATAAATACTCAAGCTTTGATATGAAGATATCTTTTTAAAAGAAAAAGATTTAAAACTACAAATTAAATATGTGTATAAACATTTATAAACTTAAATTAATAAGAAATTATATTGCACAATTTATAATAGTCTAAAGGTTTAAAACATGTTTCATAAATTTAAATAAATAAAAACTTGTTTCATTAATTTTTATAAAGTTAGATTTAAAAATAAAAATAAAAATAAACATGCATTCCAAAAAAATCTAAGTCGAGGGTTAAAACATGATTTGCAAATAATATATATATAAATGTATGAATGGAAAATAAATATGAATATATTTATGTACGAAACTAAATTTAAGTTTAAAATATGTATATATCTTTTAGGAAATAAATAAAACATGAACATGATTTGTAAAATAAAATGAAGCTAGGATTTAAACACATATTTTTCCATTTTGACATTTATAGATGTAACGACCCAGAATTTTTATTAATTAAAATTTGAATATTTAATTAATTTTAAATATTAATGAGTGAATTTATAAGTCGAATAAATTTTAATTTGAATTATTGGATTTAATTGGATAATTAAATCGATAATTTTTTAATATGTTAAATTATGGAAATAATTGAAAATTGAGTTAAATATGATTGAAAATAATTTGGGAAATTTTATTTTATCATATTGAAGTTAGAACGATATTTTAGAACTTTTAAAATCGAATTAAAAGTTTATTTGTGAAAATTGAATATTTTAATATTTAAATCGACTAGTGAAAATAGTCAATTTTTGAACAGTCTCAGAATTGAACGAAACTAGTTCCATTGGATCCGTAATAGTTAGTTATTACCGGATTTCAATTTTCGTGTCAATCGGAGTTATCGTTTGATCGTAGCAGCTCGAAACGCATTGAATTGTTTTTAATAATAATTTGGCGAGTTAAAATAGCCATTTTTCAAAATGTCTCGGATTTCGACGAAAACAGTTTCATCGGATCCATAATGTGATATTATTGTAAGGTTTCAAATTTCAAGTCAATTGGATTTACCGTTTGTCCGGTACAAATTAAAACGCCTAGAAAATCGTTTAAATCGGTTTAATTTAAATTGAACGTTTATTGCCATAACTCGCACAGATGTCCGAATTAGCTTTCAAAACCTGTTCCATTGTGTCCAGAATGCGGGGTAAACCCTAGAAACGCTGGTTACGGCGCGTAAATCGGAGTTCGGAATTTTCGGGATGAATAGTGTCGATCGATTTTCTTATAAATAGCCCCCACCCTTCATAAATTAAAAAAAAATAAAAACACTAAACCCTAACCCTAATGTTGCCAGCCGCCTCCACATATATGAATGGCCGAAATCATCTCCACTTCCTCCCTCAATTACTCCCAATCCATTCATCGATTCAACGAAGCTTCAACACGAGAATTGTAGATGGTCTCGAGCACTACAGATCCGTACGGCGATGATGCAGTATGGCGCAGCGATGGAGGAGCTATGGACCCGCGTTCGTGGCCGTGTGTTCTCGGTTCGCGTGCGCATATGGTGACCGAGTTTCATGGCCTTACAGCCGAACATGGAGGGAGGTGAGGGCTTCGAGATGGCGTTTCCTGATCGAGTTCTAGTCGAGCGAGGTGGTGGCAAAAATCAACCCTAATTTCGTTGTGGTGGGTTCCTTTTGTGGCGTGCCTGTACGTGAACGAGGGAGAAGGAGGAAAAGGGGGGAGCGGCCAGATTTGCCCTGATTAAAATCGACGGCCCAGATTGCTTAGGTTATAAAAATAAAAATTTATGTTATAAAATTTGTAATAAAATTCGTGTAACTTCATAAATGTATATCTTTTTCATACGAGGTCGAAAACGCGCGAAACCAGTTGCGTTGGAATCGTATGGACGAGCACTACGCGATGAAATTGGATTGGAGTCGTTTGGAGTTAGTGAAAATTTCGGGTAAAATTAAACGTCCGTTTAATTTTATTTGAAATAAATCGCTAAAACGAAATTTAAATCAAGGTGAGAACTTCTCACTCAATCGAATCAGTTTCGATTTTATTTTAAATAGTTAGATTTAAAATATTTGAATGCATGTTTGAATGATAATTGTATCTATTGATTGTTAAAATAGACATTATGCGCCGTTAGTAAGCGGATGTTATTTATTAAAAACATATACCGCGAATATTTCATAAATAGTGAAATTGGTATTATATATAATAGCAATCTATATATATATTGGCATATGTATATATTAGAGTTATTGATTTCCCGCATTTATTTGTTTAGCGGATGAGACCCTATTGCGCCGTCTATTAAGCGGATAATATTTAATAAAAACATATACCGCGATAATTTCGTACTGGAGCGAAATTGGTATTGTGCTAATGTTTTTGGATGCAGGAAAACAGGATGGAGGGATCCAACTGGATTCCTCAACAGTATTTATTTGATTTCAGATATTTTGATATTTGATGGATTATCATATAGATATATGATATCGTTATAGTCGTGATTGACTATTTTGGTGTGTAGCATCATTGGACCAAATTTTGGAATTTTAAAATGATTTTTAAAGTGATTTTGAAAATATACTATATGTTTGGAATCGATTCATTTTAAATAAATAAACGTTATAATTTTTATGTTAAAAAAATTATGGTTTTTGAGAAATATAGTTAAAAACTGATTTTTGAGAATATGATGCTAATGATTTTATAAAATAGTTAAATCGGAATTTTTGAATTTATTGTGAAAAGTTTAAATATAGGATTTATAAAATTTAACTATTTTATAAATCAAAATGGTGAAATTATAAAGGAGATTAAAGATGTTTTAAAATAATAGTATAAATTGATTCTATAAAAGATTTAGAAATTGATATTTATAAATTAAAACATTTGAATGATAAAACGAGTTTTTATAAGTGTTTGAATGAAGTAAAAATGGATTGCATAAGTGAATGGAATTTATAAAATTATAAATGGTGAAGTTATAAATGAAATTTATAAATAGTAAGATTTATAAATTTTGTGAAATTATTAAAGAATATATTTGGATGAATAATTGAATCTTATAAATTATAAGATTTATAATTATGAAGTTCAAAGGAACGATTTTGTAAACAAATAAATTATAAGTATTTCACTTATAATATGAACTTTTGGTTTATAATTGAGTTATAAACTGGAATAGGTTAATAAAGGAGATGTATGAAAAGGAAGTTCTTATAAAACAAATAGAAATAGAATTTATAAACGTTGTTTTATAAATTCACAAACGACTTATTTTGATAAGTAAATTGTTGAAACCTATTAATGGAGTTATATTCACGTTTTTAACTGTGAATAATCCTTTAAAATGAAATGAATAAAAGGATGAAATTTGTTAACGTAGTTTATTCACGTTTTTGAATAGTGAATAATATGTTAAAGAAAATGTTTAGAATGTGATATTTTAAATAGAATTAAAACGATCTAACGATGTTTTAAATGTGTTGAGATTCGAAACCATAGATTTCAACATTTATTGTTGAAATAGACGTTTTCGAGAAATAAAAGGAAATGGTAGACTATAACACTGTTGTTATAGTAAATGATTTCCGAAAGGAAATGTTTTGTATAGTATTGGGATTTATATATCTATTTTAGTTTCGAATCCCTATACTAGTGATTTTGGGATGTCGTAACGATGTTTTACGCAACATTCGTTTTGGCCCAAATAAATATGGTTAAGAGAATGATTTCCTTAAAGAATGAAATATATACTTAATCCGATTTAAGTATATTGAATATTTTCCAAGTGTTGAAAATAAATAAAATTTGTGAACTACTTATGAATAAATAAGTATGGAAATGTTTTCCAATATAAAGTGAATATTAGAGAATTTATCTTTTTGAAGATAAATTGAAAAGAATAATTGAAATCGTATATGCATGGATATTTTGAAATATAAATTCATTATGGAATTTATGAATGAAAAGGGAAGTTGTTTAAAAATAAATATTGATTTATTTTTGAAGTGTGAAAACTATATATCTAGTAAAGATATTTTGAAAAATAAATAATTTGGAAAATTATTTGGAATCTGGTGATGTAACGACCTGTAAGATTTCAATAAATTTTATTGTTTTATTTACGTATTTAATTTGACTTTGGCAAAAATTTAAATAAATTAAATGGCAAATAAAAAGTTAATATTCGGAATGCGTCTGAGTAAACATAGCAAACTGTAAATTTTCGTCCAAAAATATGGAAGTTTATTTCGCGCGTAAATTTACTTCAATTAAATCAGTTAAAAAGTGACGAAAATAAAACGTTTCAAAACCAAAAATCTTTTTAAATAGAAAAATTCTAAACCATCTTCTAAGCAAGATGCCAGTTCGTCGTTTTTCCAAATTCGGACGTCTACTGCTCCGTTTACCTTATTCCTGACAAATTAGCAGCATTTTGGTACCGATAATCGACTTTTGATCGGATGATCATACCACTGATATCTGTACACCGTTGAGATCGTCTCGTCATGCTAATCTCAATAGTATATTTATTTCTGTATTTTGGTATCCGGTACGAAACAGAAACCATAAAACGGTACGTTGTATCGGTACCATAAATTTGTGACAGTTAGTTTTTGCTTTGCCTTTTCAAATCTGAACGTGAATCCCAAGCAATATAATAAATTGCTTTAATTATATGTCCATCAATCTAGGGTCCTACTATTGCTTTTGAAATAAATTCCAACATCTATTATTTTAAACATTGAAATTTATTTTAGCAAAATCAGAGCACGCGGACTCTTCTCCTTCTCTATTTATTTCCCATCTTACAAGATTTATTGCCGTAACTCTTCAGCTAAATTTTAGGATGACTGATCGCATTGTGTACGTTTTAAATATATATTCACTTGCCTTTCTTCTATCTGTAACTTTTGTTAGAGACATCTCTACATTATTATTATATATGAAAACGTGTCCTTCTAGCTCACTGGTTGTTGTTACTTGTTCTCCTTTCCCTTGTATATTTATTTTTCTTCTTCTTTTATTCATGCCTGTAGCCATTCCATCCCATCGTGTAAATTTATTTACGTTACATTTATTTATTCCAAACGGTCAGTTGCTGCTTGTCTTTTCACCACTCATATTATCACTGTTATATACATTCGTTTGGCTTTCCTTCTTCCTGTAGCTACATGTCTCTTGCTCCCCTCACATCTTCATGACTTTCAAACATTTTCCCAGACCTTCCCACTTTGCTCAATCTTCTTTCCCCCCCTTCTCTACGTCTTCTCCACCCAGCGGAGCCTGCGTCCGCCTCCTCCACTGCAGCCAAGGCCCACCACGCCACTTCGGCCATCGTCTCCACCGACCCCTCATCACCCGTCTCCGCTACAGCCGTACCCCACTCCCATGCCGATAGCCGAGGCCCACAAACCATTCACCGAACCACAGCCTACCTCCTCCCCTCCTCCTTGCTTCGACTTCCCTGAGCAGCCTCTGTCCACCACTGTTCGAGCCTTGCCAAGCTCCTACCCATGCTCGTTTTTCTTCCCGGGTCCGCTTAAAGCCCATATTTTCGGTTAGTATATACATAGTATAAATTATACTGTTATATATTATAAAGGTTTGTTGTTTAAAAAAAAAAAAAAAAAAAAAATATACACAATGAACTATGAAAGATATGTAAGTATATACTTTGATTAAAACATATTATCTGTTAGTATAAATGTTTAAAGTTTATGAAGTTTATAAATATGTAAGTTTATGAAATTGTTTCTTTGTTGACTGTTTATATATATATATAAACTTGCATATAAGTTGCAAAATTTATCAGTTGAATATACATATGTACAGTGGCCTAGAACCTTGCCTACTTATAATAACCTGTTTGAATGAGGTGATATAATTACATAGTATATCATATTATAGGAACTGTTACATTTCATTGTTCATACTAGGCTAGGCTATTCTTTTCAAAACGCAATGTCAGGATATTGATTTATATATATATTTTTTTGGTCAATAATAGGCTAGTTGTATTGGTATGTTAGTGTAATCAGAAGCTATACAAAGGCTATGCATTTTTTTTGAACGTTAAAAAGAAAAAAAAAATTGTGTGTCTGCCAGTTAGGCTTTAAATATACTGGTTACTTTAATATGGGTTATTATATAAATAGTTTCGCTGGTTCATAAGTGTGGTGTTTAAATGAAATGGTTGGCTATTTGACATATGTTTGGTCTGCATATAGTTATATGATTGCTTACATATATTATAAGTTGTTAAATAGTTTGTTTTATAAATACATTTCAAATACTATATTTTCAAATATAGCTTATAGGTGTCTGTTTGTATAGATTGTAAATTTCGTGAGTTATTTTTTTCTTTTTTTTCTGGTATGTATATATACAACAGTTTCCTTTATGTTAGTGATAATATATATGTTGATATATTGCAGTTATAAAGCTATTGATCTGTCTATTGTATTTATGCAGTAAGTGCTATATATCTATAATTTTACAAACCATATTTTTGTTGATTACTTAAGTTTTATAAACCAGTTATATTTATATTACCATTTTTTTTGTGTTGGTTACAGTATGATGTTATATATTTGTTTATAATATATTGTATTTTAGAAGAGGCCTCAATTATGTTTTACAACACATTTATATGGCTAAAGTGTCTATATGGTTATATATAGTATTACTGAGTAATGTATGTGATTATGAAGTTGTGTGCATAAGGTATGATAACTTATACTGAAGAGTACGTATGTATATGTTTTAACAAGTATATTTATTTCGTACGTTTACAGATCATATTTTCGAGAGTCTTGTTTTGGGTTAGTTATCACGTTCATTGTTGCTAAATCAGTAGTGGTTCGCATATTTTAGTTAAGGAGAACCTGTACGTTTGGTTGTTGCCTGCATATGTCACGTTGTTATACTTATGCTAGTCCAAAGTATAGTATAACGTGTAGATATATGTTGTTAGACAAATAGGCTTATAGAGTGATAGGCTATAATGGTATACGCACCTTTTATGTTAAATTTTTCCCATATATATTATTTTATTTTTGTATATACTGCTTATAAATATAGCTGCGTATTTTAGCTTAGTAAATTGTTATAAATTGTCTGCATAGTTATTGATACACATGTATTAAAGCTTCATCTTATTTCAATACATTTATTTATAGTATTGGGTCTGCATTGGTTTTGCAGTCTGCATATTATTAAATATAAAGATAAGCATATATGAAACCCATACATTACCCTTACATATTGAACAGAAATTTTATGATGATAAATGAATATAGATTTTAATACTATATAAAAGAATACTCTTATAAAGATCCAAAATTTTAATTGTGTTTGGATATTGGGTTGAGATATGGGTTAAAATAATATACTATTCGTTCGAATGTATCATCGTCGACCAAATTCTGATTTTTTTTCATCGTTTCTCGTTATCAGCCCTGATCGTCGGATTCGTGCCGATCTTCTTCGTTTGATTCGTAACTCAAATCAGCTTCGTTGTCCATCTCTCTAGCCTCGAAAGGTGAGCAATCACTCACGATTAACGTTCTTTTATTTATTAAATTTGATTGCAATTGAAACGACAATTGAAATATGCTGCTGTTAGTTGTTTTACTGTTATGACTACTTTTGTCTGTATCTGTTCACCTATGACACCTGACACCATTATCAGTTAATTATTTATGTGATACTAATACAGATTGGTTAATAATTGATTGTTTGATTGATTGTTGTTTAAATTGGATGTTAATTTTTATTGTTAAGTGATAACTAGTTGCTAGTTTAATTTGAGTAGTATAGTTTACAAATTAAACGGATTATATATGATGGACCTTAATTTATTAAAACCTGACCCCGACATATGTAAATTTGATTAGTTAAATTTGACCCTTTAATTGTCGTAGAAATAGAAAATTTTATACTTTAAATCTTTTGAACGTAGTTTGGATTAATTGTTGTAGTTTAAAACTGAAATTTAAAAAGGAACGACAAGTGAAAAACTGTAATGTAATAATCTTTAATCTACATGAAATGATAATGTAGATTCTAGAAGTAATCATACAAATAGCAATGCGAATTAATACGATTATTTCGGGGTTATTTGATTTATTTATTGAATTGTTATTGATTGTTGTTATTGCCTGTTTATTTACTTTGACACCATCCCTGTCATCACTGCAAGTTCCCTTTGTTATGTTTGTTTTGAATTGAAATGGGTTGAAAAGATAGACCCAAGTAGTTTCCATTTAATTGAATTCGGAATTACGGGTTGAAATGCTATCCACCCTATACATTCAGTGTACGGATTGAAATGATAATATCTGTAACACTTGACTATGTGATAAGAAATATATGGTCTTATTTAATGTAAATTCTTAAATACATGTATAAAGGGTAATGATAAAGATAGAGAATTATGTCTAGTTTAATCGAAGATTTGATTTAATACATAAATCATGATAAATATCTATGTAAATTTTATTCGGAAAAAATTTTGCAATAATATTGAACAATTAAGATTGGGAGATAAATTTGGGTTATTGTAAAATGATGTTTAGATAAGGATTTATTTATTTAAATCAATTTGAAATTTATCGAATGAGATATTTCACGTTTAATAAAATTTGAGAAATCTTGAGAAAGATGTAATTTAAAGTCACTAAAATGGTATTGAATAAGGGAAGGTTCAAACTAAATAATAATGATGTAAAAACCAAGAATCTATATGAAACTGTTAAATTTAACATCTAAGTATTTAAGCCATGAACTGTATTGTAATTAAATGGTTTAGAAATTTGATATGTATTTGGGACCAAGATAGTTGAATTTGTTATGTAGATAACTAATTGAATTTAATGGAAATTGAGGTTGAACGAAATCTGGAAATTTGTATTTAGAAAACTAGATTGGGAAATTTAGGGGAAATATTAAATACTTAAAGTATGGAAACATATTGAAATGGAAAGGGTAATTAGGATATCAAATCCAGATTTGAGATTTATAATTGAGATTGAATTTAATTTAAATGGAAAGGTCAGGTTGATGTGAACGATTTGTTAAGTTAAGGAAATTGCAAGTGCTTTACCATATACAGCATTTAATATATATAAATACTATTTGGGAAATATAATTATTCGAAGTGAATTTGACATTTGGGTTTGAAGTATAAATTAAGTGAATGACCACGATGTAATAGTGTATATTTCTACCCTGTAGATAGTTCTATGGACCCTTAGAGGATGGTCATCCCAAACATCCTTTAAGTTATTTGTATTTCAGTTGATATTTCACTTGAGTTGGATTTATTGATATAAGAATGTTAATCCTGACTCGAGTGTTTTGTGTTTTGCTTTACGCTCGGGTCAGACCGAGTAATACAGCATTAGAGACTCACCTTTGGAGATTGGAGCTTCATTTGGAGATCCAACTATCGTTTCAGCTTTCAGTTTTCTAGATTGACTGGTTCAGAGAAGTCATCGGCTCGTACTGAAGACTTTTCTGTATTCAAGAGATTCTGATGTATTTTATTTTAAACTCTGATGTATATAGTAGCTTCATGAACTACTATCTTTTTTTCTATTCCGCTGCATTATATTACTCTGTGTCTGTGATCTGTGTTTGATTTATTTACTGTATATTTTAAGTTTTGCCAAATTAAATTAACAATTCGGTATTTTGAATTTTTCAAGTCGGACATGTACGGTTTTAGTGTCGATTTGAATGGTCCAAAATAGCGGGTCGTTACAGCTGGTATCAGAGCTTTGGCTCTAGGCAAAGCTTATCATATATGGTAAATTTATTTACAGAATCACTTTCATTCGAGTTGAATCTCCTCCTTTTTGACTCGTCTTCCTTTGAATTTTGGAATGTCCCCTCGGTTCTGAAATTCATGCTTGTCTCTTCCCATTTATATTCGTTCGATTCTGGAGTATCCCATAGCTCCACTAAATAAATTAGTAAAAAGGGATGAAACTCCTTTTTCCATTGGCATTGATTCACCGAAGATCGTTGTACCCTCGGTTTACAATGCTGTTTTATCTTGGTATGCTGAATTCTATCTCTGGCGTTCGAATGCTGATTTGCTTTGGGAATTCCGCATCGATCATATCCCTGAAGTCACGGTTGACCGGTTAAGGTCGCCCGCGATTTATAGAAGAATATCCATATTCTATTTTGTAATTTGTTTTTCTCATCTGGGTTTGAGCCTATCTTCGAATCAGGATTCTATTGTGTACAGTTCCTCTAATTCAAATCTCTATCTCTGTTTTGGGATCCATTCTCAAAGTTATCCTTTGAAAATCGGGTATGTTTGCATTCTTGAAATTGTTTTATATATCAAAATTATTATTCCGATAACTATGATTTTATTCTATATATAAAACAAATTATTTTTGATAAGGATTATATACATACATATAAAAAGAAATGTCATTCTATATATAAAAAAAAAAGTTTTCAAAGGAATTACAAAATTATAAGAAAGTGATTATATAAAAACGATTTATAACTGAAGTGTTAAATTTGAAATTCGAGAATTAAATTCCGGTATTTCGAAATTGGTTTTAAGATTTGGAAAACATATATAAATAATACGATTTAAAAGTATTTTCCGAATAAGAAATGTTTGAAATAAGTTCAAATGAATTCCAATAAATTTGAAGAAATTTCAAAGAAGTTTTCAAGAAAATAGAAGTCCAGAACTCACTTATGTCGCTGGAAAATAATTTCGGTGATGAGTGCACGCATCATCGACATTGATTTTCGAGTTTCAGAGTGGGGGAGAGGCCACTTTAATAGCTTCGCTATGTGAGTGATTTTGGAAAACCGTTTTGATTTCAAATTCCGAAGTATAATTTGATATTTTCGAAAGATGTATGTATATATTTGAAACAATATAAAATGAGACCGGTGTTCAGTCCTCGAGTTTTCGATTTGACTTAGAATGACCCATTTATAAAAAAATGGATTTCCAACCTTGGATTTGAAATGTGATTTCACCGACTATTTTGAAGGTTCGAGCACTTCCAAATCAAGGTTTAAAGGTTTAAAGCTAAGAAATTTCGAAAAGTATAAAATATTGGATAAAGCATATAAGTTGAGTTTTGTATGTTTAAGTTTGAAACCTTTTGTTAAGTAAATGAATATGACTATTTTGAATTATACTAATATGGAATTTAGTTTTAAATAATGGTTTCAAAAGGGTAAATTGGATATTTCAAATAGAAATAAATAATTTAAAAAGTTTCAAAGGGATAATTATAAATTTGGAAATCATTTTGGAGTAAAATTGATTTTGAAAAATATTTGGCTTTGAAATTAAATTGAAAGAAAAAAAAAACCAGTACTTATATGGTGGTGTTGGAAATAAATTTGTTTGACTAGAATCAGTTTAATTTGGAAACTGGGATTATTTTATAAGCCTATTATTTTGGGAACTGTGAAATTAAGATATCTAATTTGGAAGAAATTGGTGAAATCATATATGATTTTGAAACTGAAGTGATATTGAATGATTTGAAATTGAGAACCTTATATAATTAAGCACTTGATTTGGGAGTGGTCGGACTTATATAAAATGGATTTGTATAAGTATGGAAGTGATTTGAAATCTACTGATTGGAAAGGTACTCAATTTGGAAAGAGAAATTTATATAATCAAAGTCTATATAAGTATGATTTGATCTACTATTGATTTGGAAAGTATTCGTTTTAGAAAGGAATCCTATATATTATGGACTTTATATAAGTACGATATTTGAAAGGGATTTAAAAAGGTACTATATGATATATATTTTCCAAGTAAAGATATGGAAAGTGCCTTCTGCTTGATATCCGCTTTGTGGCCACATCGTGGATTCATTCTATCGATATTATTCTCTCTGATTTTCGGTTTTCCGGATGTAATACTCGAGTGTTCCCACCGTGACGTAACCCACGGTTTCTTTTTCTCTCGTGAATGCACAGCGAAATTGCCTGGCTGAGTCTTGCCTGGGGGTACGGATTGTTTCCTGGGGGAACCAGGCGTAACCATTGTGTATCCTGCACCCTACTAGTCATCATGGCGTAACTCGCAGGGCTGTGAAAGCCTACGGATACGGATTGTTTCCTGGGGGAACCAGGCGTAACCATTGTGTATCTGCGAACCATGATCGGACAAAAGTTTTTGGTTTGATTGTTTGTTTGGATCGTACTTTCCATATCTGATTTTAAAAGATTTTTCAAGTATTTTCACTGGTTGTTGAAACAAGTCTACTAAGTACTTGAAGAATTCTAGCTTTGCGCCTGATCAACGCATGGCCAGAGTCTGCAAGAACGAGGATAAACTTGTTGAAACATCGAGTTATAAAAGTATTTTCGAAAGGAAAATTTATTTTGATATAACAGTATCTTGTTATAAAGGTATTATTATAAAAGGTATTTTCCCAACAAAGAAATTATGTATTAATCTTTGGAATTTAAATTCCTTTGGTAAATTAGCAATTCGTGCCCGATTCTTTCTTTTGAACCTACCTTATCTGCTCAGCTTTTATTCACCTTGATTCTGTTTTCAAATCTACCTCCCTTACCTGTTGGATTTATCCTTTAAAAAAAAATTGGGCTAATAATATACTACTTTGTTTAATATAAAATTCTAGTGTATAAATATTTTTGAAGTTATTAAATTAAATAAAACATAAAAAAAAAGATTATTAATTTATTGATAATATTTGGAAGGTATCTTGAGATAAATTAAAATTTCATAAATTTTGGATTTAATATTTTCAATAGTCCTTGTAAAAATAAGTAATAATGTCAATAATTGTTTTCAAAAGGAGTTCAAAAGTATTAAATATTAAAGAAAATATAATTGCAAATGAAGCTTCAAATGAATAGTTCAAGTAAATTTATATAGTTTAAATAAATTATATAACCTTGACTTTCAATTTACTTTATTCCTGGTTGTTCTATTCTCCTACCTCCTTCCTTTTCGGGGACGAAAAGTTTTGAGTGGGGGAGAGTGTAACGACCTGTAAGATTTCAATAAATTTTATTGTTTTATTTACGTATTTAATTTGACTTTGGCAAAAATTTAAATAAATTAAATGGCAAATAAAAAGTTAATATTCGGAATGCGTCTGAGTAAACATAGCAAACTGTAAATTTTCGTCCAAAAATATGGAAGTTTATTTCGCGCGTAAATTTACTTCAATTAAATCAGTTAAAAAGTGACGAAAATAAAACGTTTCAAAACCAAAAATCTTTTTAAATAGAAAAATTCTAAACCATCTTCTAAGCAAGATGCCAGTTCGTCGTTTTTCCAAATTCGGACGTCTACTGCTCCGTTTACCTTATTCCTGACAAATTAGCAGCATTTTGGTACCGATAATCGACTTTTGATCGGATGATCATACCACTGATATCTGTACACCGTTGAGATCGTCTCGTCGTGCTAATCTCAATAGTATATTTATTTCTGTATTTTGGTATCCGGTACGAAACAGAAACCATAAAACGGTACGTTGTATCGGTACCATAAATTTGTGACAGTTAGTTTTTGCTTTGCCTTTTCAAATCTGAACGTGAATCCCAAGCAATATAATAAATTGCTTTAATTATATGTCCATCAATCTAGGGTCCTACTATTGCTTTTGAAATAAATTCCAACATCTATTATTTTAAACATTGAAATTTATTTTAGCAAAATCAGAGCACGCGGACTCTTCTCCTTCTCTATTTATTTCCCATCTTACAAGATTTATTGCCGTAACTCTTCAGCTAAATTTTAGGATGACTGATCGCATTGTGTACGTTTTAAATATATATTCACTTGCCTTTCTTCTATCTGTAACTTTTGTTAGAGACATCTCTACATTATTATTATATATGAAAACGTGTCCTTCTAGCTCACTGGTTGTTGTTACTTGTTCTCCTTTCCCTTGTATATTTATTTTTCTTCTTCTTTTATTCATGCCTGTAGCCATTCCATCCCATCGTGTAAATTTATTTACGTTACATTTATTTATTCCAAACGGTCAGTTGCTGCTTGTCTTTTCACCACTCATATTATCACTGTTATATACATTCGTTTGGCTTTCCTTCTTCCTGTAGCTACATGTCTCTTGCTCCCCTCACATCTTCATGACTTTCAAACATTTTCCCAGACCTTCCCACTTTGCTCAATCTTCTTTCCCCCCCTTCTCTACGTCTTCTCCACCCAGCGGAGCCTGCGTCCGCCTCCTCCACTGCAGCCAAGGCCCACCACGCCACTTCGGCCATCGTCTCCACCGACCCCTCATCACCCGTCTCCGCTACAGCCGTACCCCACTCCCATGCCGATAGCCGAGGCCCACAAACCATTCACCGAACCACAGCCTACCTCCTCCCCTCCTCCTTGCTTCGACTTCCCTGAGCAGCCTCTGTCCACCACTGTTCGAGCCTTGCCAAGCTCCTACCCATGCTCGTTTTTCTTCCCGGGTCCGCTTAAAGCCCATATTTTCGGTTAGTATATACATAGTATAAATTATACTGTTATATATTATAAAGGTTTGTTGTTTAAAAAAAAAAAAAAAAAAAAAATATACACAATGAACTATGAAAGATATGTAAGTATATACTTTGATTAAAACATATTATCTGTTAGTATAAATGTTTAAAGTTTATGAAGTTTATAAATATGTAAGTTTATGAAATTGTTTCTTTGTTGACTGTTTATATATATATATAAACTTGCATATAAGTTGCAAAATTTATCAGTTGAATATACATATGTACAGTGGCCTAGAACCTTGCCTACTTATAATAACCTGTTTGAATGAGGTGATATAATTACATAGTATATCATATTATAGGAACTGTTACATTTCATTGTTCATACTAGGCTAGGCTATTCTTTTCAAAACGCAATGTCAGGATATTGATTTATATATATATTTTTTTGGTCAATAATAGGCTAGTTGTATTGGTATGTTAGTGTAATCAGAAGCTATACAAAGGCTATGCATTTTTTTTGAACGTTAAAAAGAAAAAAAAAAAAATTGTGTGTCTGCCAGTTAGGCTTTAAATATACTGGTTACTTTAATATGGGTTATTATATAAATAGTTTCGCTGGTTCATAAGTGTGGTGTTTAAATGAAATGGTTGGCTATTTGACATATGTTTGGTCTGCATATAGTTATATGATTGCTTACATATATTATAAGTTGTTAAATAGTTTGTTTTATAAATACATTTCAAATACTATATTTTCAAATATAGCTTATAGGTGTCTGTTTGTATAGATTGTAAATTTCGTGAGTTATTTTTTTCTTTTTTTTCTGGTATGTATATATACAACAGTTTCCTTTATGTTAGTGATAATATATATGTTGATATATTGCAGTTATAAAGCTATTGATCTGTCTATTGTATTTATGCAGTAAGTGCTATATATCTATAATTTTACAAACCATATTTTTGTTGATTACTTAAGTTTTATAAACCAGTTATATTTATATTACCATTTTTTTTGTGTTGGTTACAGTATGATGTTATATATTTGTTTATAATATATTGTATTTTAGAAGAGGCCTCAATTATGTTTTACAACACATTTATATGGCTAAAGTGTCTATATGGTTATATATAGTATTACTGAGTAATGTATGTGATTATGAAGTTGTGTGCACAAGGTATGATAACTTATACTGAAGAGTACGTATGTATATGTTTTAACAAGTATATTTATTTCGTACGTTTACAGATCATATTTTCGAGAGTCTTGTTTTGGGTTAGTTATCACGTTCATTGTTGCTAAATCAGTAGTGGTTCGCATATTTTAGTTAAGGAGAACCTGTACGTTTGGTTGTTGCCTGCATATGTCACGTTGTTATACTTATGCTAGTCCAAAGTATAGTATAACGTGTAGATATATGTTGTTAGACAAATAGGCTTATAGAGTGATAGGCTATAATGGTATACGCACCTTTTATGTTAAATTTTTCCCATATATATTATTTTATTTTTGTATATACTGCTTATAAATATAGCTGCGTATTTTAGCTTAGTAAATTGTTATAAATTGTCTGCATAGTTATTGATACACATGTATTAAAGCTTCATCTTATTTCAATACATTTATTTATAGTATTGGGTCTGCATTGGTTTTGCAGTCTGCATATTATTAAATATAAAGATAAGCATATATGAAACCCATACATTACCCTTACATATTGAACAGAAATTTTATGATGATAAATGAATATAGATTTTAATACTATATAAAAGAATACTCTTATAAAGATCCAAAATTTTAATTGTGTTTGGATATTGGGTTGAGATATGGGTTAAAATAATATACTATTCGTTCGAATGTATCATCGTCGACCAAATTCTGATTTTTTTTCATCGTTTCTCGTTATCAGCCCTGATCGTCGGATTCGTGCCGATCTTCTTCGTTTGATTCGTAACTCAAATCAGCTTCGTTGTCCATCTCTCTAGCCTCGAAAGGTGAGCAATCACTCACGATTAACGTTCTTTTATTTATTAAATTTGATTGCAATTGAAACGACAATTGAAATATGCTGCTGTTAGTTGTTTTACTGTTATGACTACTTTTGTCTGTATCTGTTCACCTATGACACCTGACACCATTATCAGTTAATTATTTATGTGATACTAATACAGATTGGTTAATAATTGATTGTTTGATTGATTGTTGTTTAAATTGGATGTTAATTTTTATTGTTAAGTGATAACTAGTTGCTAGTTTAATTTGAGTAGTATAGTTTACAAATTAAACGGATTATATATGATGGACCTTAATTTATTAAAACCTGACCCCGACATATGTAAATTTGATTAGTTAAATTTGACCCTTTAATTGTCGTAGAAATAGAAAATTTTATACTTTAAATCTTTTGAACGTAGTTTGGATTAATTGTTGTAGTTTAAAACTGAAATTTAAAAAGGAACGACAAGTGAAAAACTGTAATGTAATAATCTTTAATCTACATGAAATGATAATGTAGATTCTAGAAGTAATCATACAAATAGCAATGCGAATTAATACGATTATTTCGGGGTTATTTGATTTATTTATTGAATTGTTATTGATTGTTGTTATTGCCTGTTTATTTACTTTGACACCATCCCTGTCATCACTGCAAGTTCCCTTTGTTATGTTTGTTTTGAATTGAAATGGGTTGAAAAGATAGACCCAAGTAGTTTCCATTTAATTGAATTCGGAATTACGGGTTGAAATGCTATCCACCCTATACATTCAGTGTACGGATTGAAATGATAATATCTGTAACAGTTGACTATGTGATAAGAAATATATGGTCTTATTTAATGTAAATTCTTAAATACATGTATAAAGGGTAATGATAAAGATAGAGAATTATGTCTAGTTTAATCGAAGATTTGATTTAATACATAAATCATGATAAATATCTATGTAAATTTTATTCGGAAAAAATTTTGCAATAATATTGAACAATTAAGATTGGGAGATAAATTTGGGTTATTGTAAAATGATGTTTAGATAAGGATTTATTTATTTAAATCAATTTGAAATTTATCGAATGAGATATTTCACGTTTAATAAAATTTGAGAAATCTTGAGAAAGATGTAATTTAAAGTCACTAAAATGGTATTGAATAAGGGAAGGTTCAAACTAAATAATAATGATGTAAAAACCAAGAATCTATATGAAACTGTTAAATTTAACATCTAAGTATTTAAGCCATGAACTGTATTGTAATTAAATGGTTTAGAAATTTGATATGTATTTGGGACCAAGATAGTTGAATTTGTTATGTAGATAACTAATTGAATTTAATGGAAATTGAGGTTGAACGAAATCTGGAAATTTGTATTTAGAAAACTAGATTGGGAAATTTAGGGGAAATATTAAATACTTAAAGTATGGAAACATATTGAAATGGAAAGGGTAATTAGGATATCAAATCCAGATTTGAGATTTATAATTGAGATTGAATTTAATTTAAATGGAAAGGTCAGGTTGATGTGAACGATTTGTTAAGTTAAGGAAATTGCAAGTGCTTTACCATATACAGCATTTAATATATATAAATACTATTTGGGAAATATAATTATTCGAAGTGAATTTGACATTTGGGTTTGAAGTATAAATTAAGTGAATGACCACGATGTAATAGTGTATATTTTTACCCTGTAGATAGTTCTATGGACCCTTAGAGGATGGTCATCCCAAACATCCTTTAAGTTATTTGTATTTCAGTTGATATTTCACTTGAGTTGGATTTATTGATATAAGAATGTTAATCCTGACTCGAGTGTTTTGTGTTTTGCTTTACGCTCGGGTCAGACCGAGTAATACAGCATTAGAGACTCACCTTTGGAGATTGGAGCTTCATTTAGAGATCCAACTATCGTTTCAGCTTTCAGTTTTCTAGATTGACTGGTTCAGAGAAGTCATCGGCTCGTACTGAAGACTTTTCTGTATTCAAGAGATTCTGATGTATTTTATTTTAAACTCTGATGTATATAGTAGCTTCATGAACTACTATCTTTTTTTCTATTCCGCTGCATTATATTACTCTGTGTCTGTGATCTGTGTTTGATTTATTTACTGTATATTTTAAGTTTTGCCAAATTAAATTAACAATTCGGTATTTTGAATTTTTCAAGTCGGACATGTACGGTTTTAGTGTCGATTTGAATGGTCCAAAATAGCGGGTCGTTACAGGTGATGTGTGCATATCCATTGATAGTTCAATAACCGACTATCAATATTTCCCTTTGAATGGGTAATTGTTGTGATTTGTTTGAATTAGAATGCCATGCTTATTTTTGAATAAGCGCTCATTATTCGGGTTAACCGGGAAAGGACCATGGGGTCGTATAACCCATTCCGAATATGTGATACGTCGTTGTGAATTGCATTTGATGACCGGTGTTGAAGACCGAGTATTTGCGAAAGCGATAGAATGACCTATCGATTGTCTCTGCACTGGGTAGCTCCTGGTATAGAGATGTCCTTAATCGATGGGAAATTCGATCGGGATTGTGAATACCCGGATTGCAAGGGATTCGTAAGAAGTGCCTTCGGTTTTGTTCGAGCCCGGAACAGACTTGTATGGATTGTATGTCTGACATTAGAAATTGAGATATAAAGCCGATTTCTTTCAAATATATTTCTGTTGGTGGCGGAGAATTTATTCTTTTAGCTTAACACCCTTCTCTGAGACGTACGAGCTCAGAGGTTATATAGTTGAAGTTATCAGCGATATATTCCCAATTTGGTAATGTGACATGCTGAGTGTTGCTGTAAATGATCATTGTGTTGATTATTTGTGATAGGATCGTTTATTTGATCGTCTATCATGGTGATCATTTCTATGATCATTTGTTGACCCAAAGCATGGCTTTTGTATAAAGTATGTTTTTGTGGACGTGACTTCGTCGAGCCTCACACCCCGTGAATGGTCAAAACAGGAAAGAAGCAGCAAGGTTATGAGGGGTAGCGCCCTTTAGGATGTGTGCATTTCCTTCTGGAAAAGGGTGGTATCATGGTATGGAGCCCAGATACTTACTCATGTTGAACACACTTTATGATTGTGTGAATTGATTGCGAGCGCTCGGTGAAAGGTCCCAAAGGACCGGGGGATGGCATATTCGGTCAGTTGTTACTCAGTTAGGGGTAACCCGGCCTTGTGTTGGTAGAGATCCGGTTTGGTTCTCGGGGATGTCCATCCAGAGGCATTCTCATGTGGCAATGGGAAGTTCCTTGGCCTGATCATTCGTTGGAAATCCAATTCCCAATACGAAACTTGTACGGTATTAGTTGCAAAACCTGCCATTCACTTATGGTGGTCACCACTATTTGGATGGTAGCTATAGTAGGCATAGTTCGAAATGTCTACGCTGGCTAAGATTTATATTCTACTTTCGAAATGAATTTTTTCTACACTATGCACTAGTAATAATATCAAATGTTCTTTTAAATGCGTATCAAGCATCTTTGACTATCATAAGGAGAAATCTCCTCCGATTCTGCGTTTGCATTGTGTGTGTGCGCGGGAGGCCTTATGGTAGTCTCATTTTTAAAAGCATTGCGAATTGACTTTAAAAATATTCCTCTATTTTTGATTTTAAAGATAAATAAACTATTTTGAGTTCTCACACAAGTCTTGCTAAGCTTTGGGCTATGTGATGGGGGGTTCTCGCTTCGCGGTTTGGTGGCGAACGGGAGACTCTTACCCCTACACGTCCTCTTTTAGGGGGTTGGTTAGGTGTAACCTGAGACAGTCGAGAGGCTGGCCGTAAAAGCAAGTCTGGGGTACCGGTGTAAGCCACGGTGGGGCTGGGATGGTTGAAAAGCCTACCGGTTGTGACCGCTACTTTCGGGACGTTACATTTGGTATCAGAGCTTATGGTTAAGCGACAACCATGGTTCTGTTGGGTATTACTCATTAGAGATAGAGTCAGTAGTACTCTAGAATGAGTTGAGTGTAATAATAGCTATGAGAGCGTATTTGTTAGTGAATATATAAAATTGTTTTATATTGTGATGATTGGTTTATTGAGTGGCATATGAACTTTCGTCGGCGTGGTCCGCAAGACTATGCCGAAGGGGTTTCTAAACACTTGAATAGAACAATTCGACACAGTATTGTTTAAAATTGGGTAAATGAAATAATTTTACCTTGATTATATTTTATATATAAAGAAAATAATTTTTCAGAATTATTAAAGTGTATATAAATTGATTGTTTAGATGTTTGAATAATCTAAATTGAAGAATAATTGTATAAGCAAAAGAATTATAAGAATTGAATTATAATTAAAGTGATTTACAATTGTGAAATAAACTTATATATATAAGAAGTGAAACTATATGAATATATTTATGAATATGAGTTGTAAAATGAAAATGAATTTAAAGTTAAATGGAAATTTACTTTAGAAATGGAAGTATAACTTAAGAGATGTTGAATGAAGTTGATATTAGTATCAAAGTAAAATATTAAAGTTAAGTGATAAATATAAACTTAAGTTATATATATGAATTCAACTGTAGAAATTGAACTGGATTAAAGGATTGAATATTAATCAATTAAATGTGAATGATTGATATGAAAAAATGGATATAAGTGTTAATTCATTAAAATCTAATGTTATTGAAAGTTGAATAAATTGGAATGGAAATCAATTTAATGTTAAACCAAATGGAATTAAATGTGTTGAACCAAATTTAATGTAAAGTGAATAATTTGGTTATGTTGAATATACATTGGTTGTTATTTGATTGTTAATTGATTGAATATAAGTTCATTAAGTGTTAATGAAAGTGAATTAGCGAAATTGAAAGCTAAAGTAATTGAAATTCAATTGAAAGTAAATAAATTTGAATAGAATTGAATGTGAATTGGATTTAAATTAGTAAATGTTAACTAATTGAATTGAGGATGAATATTGATAAAATCCAATGTAAACAAATCAAATGTGATTAAAATTGAAAACCAATTCATTGAATATTAATGAGAATATGAATGAATATTTAGTTGATTGATGGTTTCATTTGTTGCTTTAGTTTCATTTGCTATGTTGACATATATAGTTGTTATGTTGCTATATGTTGTATATCGATACTATTATCTATATGCATGATTCTCATGTTGTTTGTTGAGTGTTTAGTAGGTGCGGATCGCGTTTGCTTCGCATTTGGAGCTTGCTTTCGCGCTATATTAGCCGTATATGCTTGCTAATAAAAAATAAGGTACATATCTCGGATTACATACCGTACTTTTACAAATTTTTCCCTGCTGGATGCCTCATTACTTGATGAGATGTATATTTGTGATATATATACTGTCATTTTTTTTTTTCGGATCGAGCCGCGCAAAGGAGACTATGGCGAATTTTTCCGAAAATTTAAGGCGTTAGAAATTTTTTTGGGAAAATGGGAAAATTTTGGAAACTTTAACTTTGATTTAGAATTGAAAGTTAAACAATAGTAATTGTTTTTGAAAAGATAACTAAGTATGATTTGAAAACTTAGTAAAGTTATTATAAGAAGTTTAAACTATGAATTTTAAGAAAGATAATAGATTCTGTAACTTTTCTTACTTAATAATTTCGAGGACGAAATTCTTTTAAAGGGGGAAGATTGTAACGACCCAGAATTTTTATTAATTAAAATTTGAATATTTAATTAATTTTAATATTAATGAGTGAATTTATAAGTCGAATAAATTTTAATTTGAATTATTGGATTTAATTGGATAATTAAATCGATAATTTAATATGTTAAATTATGGAAATAATTGAAAATTGAGTTAAATATGATTGAAAATAATTTGGGAAATTTTATTTTATCATATTGAAGTTAGAACGATATTTTAGAACTTTTAAAATCGAATTAAAAGTTTATTTGTGAAAATTGAATATTTTAATATTTAAATCGACTAGTGAAAATAGTCAATTTTTGAACAGTCTCAGAATTGAACGAAACCAGTTCCATTGGATCCGTAATAGTTAGTTATTACCGGATTTCAATTTTCGTGTCAATCGGAGTTATCGTTTGATCGTAGCAGCTCGAAACGCATCAAATTGTTTTTAATATTAATTTGGCGAGTTAAAATAGCCATTTTTCAAAAAGTCTCGGATTTCGACGAAAACAGTTTCATCGGATCCGTAATGTGATATTATTGTAAGGTTTCAAATTTCAAGTCAATTGGATTTACCGTTTGTCCGGTACAAATTAAAACGCCTAGAAAATCGTTTAAATCGGTTTAATTTAAATTGAACGTTTATTGCCATAACTCGCACAGATGTCCGAATTATCTTTCGAAACCTGTTCCATTGTGTCCGGAACGCGGGGTAAACCCTAGAAACGCTGGTTACGGCGCGTAAATCGGAGTTCGGAATTTCCGGGATGAATAGTGTCGATCGATTTTCTTATAAATAGCCCCCACCCTTCATAAATTAAAAAAAAATAAAAACACTAAACCCTAACCCTAATGTTGCCAGCCGCCTCCACATATATGAATGGCCGAAATCATCTCCGCTTCCTCCCTCAATTACTCCCAATCCATTCATCGATTCAACGAAGCTTCAACACGAGAATTGTAGATGGTCTCGAGCACTACAGATCCGTACGGCGATGATGCAGTATGGCGCAGCGATGGAGGAGCTATGGACCCGCGTTCGTGGCCGTGTGTTCTCGGTTCGCGTGCGCATATGGTGACCGAGTTTCATGGCCTTGCAGCCGAACATGGAGGGAGGTGAGGGCTTCGAGATGGCGTTTCCTGATCGAGTTCTAGTCGAGCGAGATGGTGGCAAAAGTCAACCCTAATTTCGTTGTGGTGGGTTCCTTTTGTGGCGTGCCTGTACGTGAACGAGGGAGAAGGAGGAAAAGGGGGGAGCGGCCAGATTTGCCCTGATTAAAATCGACGGCCCAGATTGCTTAGGTTATAAAAATAAAAATTTATGTTATAAAATTTGTAATAAAATTCGTGTAACTTCATAAATGTATATCTTTTTCATACGAGGTCGAAAACGCACGAAACCAGTTGCGTTGGAATCGTATGGACGAGCACTACGCGATGAAATTGGATTGGAGTCATTTGGAGTTAGTGAAAATTTCGGGTAAAATTAAACGTCCGTTTAATTTTATTCGAAATAAATCGCTAAAACGAAATTTAAATCAAGGTGAGAACTTCTCACTCAATCGAATCAGTTTTGATTTTATTTTAAATAGTTAGATTTAAAATATTTGAATGCATGTTTGAATGATAATTGTATCTATTGATTGTTAAAATAGACATTATGCGCCGTTAGTAAGCGGATGTTATTTATTAAAAACATATACCGCGAATATTTCATAAACAGTGAAATTGGTATTATATAAAATAGCAATATATATATATTGGCATATGTATATATTGGAGTTATTGATTTCCCGCATTTATTTGTTTAGCGGATGAGACCCTATTGCGCCGTCTATTAAGCGGATAATATTTAATAAAAACACATACCGCGATAATTTCGTACTGGAGCGAAATTGGTATTGTGTTAATGTTTTTGGATGCAGGAAAACAGGTTGGAGGGATCCAACTGGATTCCTCAACAGTATTTATTTGATTTCAGATATTTTGATATTTGATGGATTATCATATAGATATATGATATCGTTATAGTCGTGATTGACTATTTTGGTGTGTAGCATCATTGGACCAAATTTTGGAATTTTAAAATGATTTTTAAAGTGATTTTGAAAATATACTATATGTTTGGAATCGATTCATTTTAAATAAATAAACGTTATAATTTTTATGTTATAAAAATTATGGTTTTTGAGAAATATAGTTAAAAACTGATTTTTGAGAATATGATGCTAATGATTTTATAAAATAGTTAAATCGGAATTTTTGAATTTATTGTGAAAAGTTTAAATATAGGATTTATAAAATTTAACTATTTTATAAATCAAAATGGTGAAATTATAAAGGAGATTAAAGATGTTTTAAAATAATAGTATAAATTGATTCTATAAAAGATTTATAAATTGATATTTATAAATTAAAACATTTGAATGATAAAACGAGTTTTTATAAGTGTTTGAATGAAGTAAAAATGGATTGCATAAGTGAATGGAATTTATAAAATTATAAATGGTGAAGTTATAAATGAAATTTATAAATAGTAAGATTTATAAATTTTGTGAAATTATTAAAGAATATATTTGGATGAATAATTGAATCTTATAAATTATAAGATTTATAATTATGAAGTTCAAAGGAACGATTTTGTAAACAAATAAATTATAAGTATTTCACTTATAATATGAACTTTTGGTTTATAATTGAGTTATAAACTGGAATAGGTTAATAAAGGAGATGTATGAAAAGGAAGTTCTTATAAAACAAATAGAAATAGAATTTATAAACGTTGTTTTATAAATTCACAAACGACTTATTTTGATAAGTAAATTGTTGAAACCTATTAATGGAGTTATATTCACGTTTTTAACTGTGAATAATCCTTTAAAATGAAATGAATAAAAGGATGAAATTTGTTAACGTAGTTTATTCACGTTTTTGAATAGTGAATAATATGTTAAAGAAAATGTTTAGAATGTGATATTTTAAATAGAATTAAAATGATCTAACGATGTTTTAAATGTGTTGAGATTCGAAACCATAGATTTCAACATTTATTGTTGAAATAGACGTTTTCGAGAAATAAAAGGAAATGGTAGACTATAACACTGTTGTTATAGTAAATGATTTCCGAAAGGAAATGTTTTGTATAGTATTGGGATTTATATATCTATTTTAGTTTCGAATCCCTATACTAGTGATTTTGGGATGTCGTAACGATGTTTTACGCAACATTCGTTTTGGCCCAAATAAATATGGTTAAGAGAATGATTTCCTTAAAGAATGAAATATATACTTAATCCGATTTAAGTATATTGAATATTTTCCAAGTGTTGAAAATAAATAAAATTTGTGAACTACTTATGAATAAATAAGTATGGAAATGTTTTCCAATATAAAGTGAATATTAGAGAATTTATCTTTTTGAAGATAAATTGAAAAGAATAATTGAAATCGTATATGCATGGATATTTTGAAATATAAATTCACTATGGAATTTATGAATGAAAAGGGAAGTTGTTTAAAAATAAATATTGATTTATTTTTGAAGTGTGAAAACTATATATCTAGTAAAGATATTTTGAAAAATAAATAATTTGGAAAATTATTTGGAATCTGGTGATGTGTGCATATCCATTGATAGTTCAATAACCGACTATCAATATTTCCCTTTGAATGGGTAATTGTTGTGATTTGTTTGAATTAGAATGCCACGCTTATTTTTGAATAAGCCCTCACTATTCGGGTTAACCGGGAAAGGACCATGGGGTCGTATAACCCATTCCGAATATGTGATACGTCGTTGTGAATTGCATTTGATGACCGGTGTTGAAGACCGAGTATTTGCGAAAGCGATAGAATGACCTATCGATTGTCTCTGCACTGGGTAGCTCCTGGTATAGAGATTTCCTTAAGTGATGGGAAATTCGATCGGGATTTTGAATACCCGGATTGCAAGGGCTTCGTAAGAAGTGCCTTCGGTTTTGTTCGAGCCCGGAACAGACTTGTATGGATTGTATGTCTGACATTACAAATTGAGATATAAAGCCGATTTCTTTCAAATATATTTCTGTTGGTGGCGGAGAATTTATTCTTTTAGCTTAACACCCTTCTCTAAGACGTACGAGCTCAGAGGTTATATAGTTGAAGTTATCAGCGATATATTCCCAATTTGGTAATGTGACATGCTGAGTGTTGCTGTAAATGATCATTGTGTTGATTATTTGTGATAGGATCGTTTATTTGATCGTCTATCCTGGTGATCATTTCTATGATCATTTGTTGACCCAAAGCATGGCTTTTGTATAAAGTATGTTTTTGTGGACGTGACTTCGTCGAGCCTCACACCCCGTGAATGGTCAAAACAGGAAAGAAGCAGCAAGGTTATGAGGGGTAGCGCCCTTTAGGATGTGTGCATTTCCTTCTGGAAAAGGGTGGTATCATGGTATGGAGCCCAGATACTTACTCATGTTGAAAACACTTTATAATTGTGTGAATTGATTGCGAGCGCTCGGTGAAAGGTCCCAAAGGACCGGGGGATGGCATATTCGGTCAGTTGTTACTCAGTTAGGGGTAACCCGGCCTTGTGTTGGTAGAGATCCGGTTTGGTTCTCGGGGATGTCCATCCAGAGGCATTCTCATGTGGCAATGGGAAGTTCCTTGGCCTGATCATTCGTTGGAAATCCAATTCCCAATACGAAACTTGTACGGTATTAGTTGTAAAACCTGCCATTCACTTATGGTGGTCACCACTGTTTGGATGGTAGCTATAGTAGGCATAGTTCGAAATGTCTATGCTGGCTAAGATTTATATTCTACTTTCGAAATGAATTTTTTCTACACTATGCACTAGTAATAATATCAAATGTTCTTTTAAATGCGCATCAAGCATCTTTGACTATCATAAGGAGAAATCTCCTCCGATTCTGCGTTTGCATTGTGTGTGTGTGCGGGAGGCCTTATGGTAGTCTCATTTTTAAAAGCATTGCGAATTGACTTTAAAAATATTCCTCTATTTTTGATTTTAAAGATAAATAAACTGTTTTGAGTTCTCACACCAGTCACATGACTGGCTCGGAGTTTATTGTTTTCCTTCCTAAACTCTAGGTGCCCACAAATTTCCACACGGGCAGTCAAGAGTTAAGGTTTATCAGGATATTCTGGATATTCTGGAGTTGCTGGAGGCAAGCTGGATGGCATGGCGTATTACTAGTTTATATAGTATTTCTTTTTCCGCTGCACTGTTTGTTGTTGTTTGTTGTTGTACACTCTGATGATGATGTAATGAAATGTGATGTAATGTAATAACTGATATAGTTCTTTGTTTAAAGATTATTCATTTATCTATTATATGTTGTTCCGCTGCGAATTGTGAGATTCTGATATTGTTCTGTTGTTTTCTATTCCGTTCTATTTTCTTTCTGTTCCATTTTCTATTTTCTTTTCCCTCTATTCTCTTATGTTTTCTATTCTCTATTTTCAACCTTCTTTCTCTTCTTCTACCTCTTTTCTCTTTCTTAAAACCCATAACATTTCGGGTTTCCGGCCTTCGATTTCTCGGCAGTCGATAAAGTGAGTATCGATGTTGAATTTTCGAAAGTCGAAAATTTTCGAGACGTTACAATAGAATTTAAGCAACAAGTGTTAAAATAAATGTACAAGTGCATGGCTATAATGATACAAGTGGCAACAAATAATTTTTTTAATTTAGAATTATAGGAAATTATGTAAAAAGAACAAACCTGGATATCTACTCAGTTTAAACTTTCTTTCCACCTCTCAATCGTCTTCTTTCCCAAAACTGAAAACAAAAGCCATATTGAAAACAAAAGAAATCAAAACCTGGTGAACCAGAAACAATCATCTGCAAACTGGAAACCAAAGCCTAGTTTTTTCAAGTGTAATCTGGAAACAAAAAGAAAAAAAGAAATTCCAGTTTCCAGATTTAAGAACCAAATTAAATTCAAGGCAAAATTCAAGTTCAACTCAAACCTAAAAATAAAAATCTGAAATAAAAACAAAGAGAAACCAGTAAAGTTCAAAGGCAAATCAACTTCAAAACCTGGAAAATGGAGATAAAGTAATTGAAGCAAAGCAATTTCGACCTGGAAAAGTAAATCGAAGTTTGATTCAAGCAGGAAACTAAATGATCAAAACAAGTACAACATCATGATCATCTTCAGATTTAAGGCAGGAAAAAAATAAGAGCAAATCAAAACTAAAACCTGAAACAAAACAGAAAATATAAAAGAAACAAACCAGATCAAAAGAAAAATGGAAATCAAAAATCCAAAGTTTCAAGCCTGGAAACTCAAGCCTGGAGTTTAATCTGTAATCAATGCAAGATTCAACTCAGTTTGGATTCGGATCATCTCAACATAATCAAGATCCAGATCAAAGTTCAGCTGTTAAGATCAAAAAAATCAGAGCATCCCAGGTTCTCTGTTCCTCCTAAACATAAAGGTGAGCAAACTATATTTTAAAGTTTTGAATCTGGATTGATTTTTTGATCTGCATGTGTTTATATGGAAGTGAAATATGTTTGGATGTATGTATTTACATCTGTGAGTGGTGTGCATGCCTATATATGTATATATGTAGCTTTGTTGAGTATAACAGGTCTGCAAAATCAAAAGAAATTCAATATCTCATCCTATAATCCATATTAGATTTTGATCTACAAAAGAAAGATGATTGAAATTGTGTAACATCACTTTTAAAAATAACTTCTAGAATTTATATTAAGAATTTATCTCGGAAATTTATGAATTACAGTAAAATTTGAAAAACCATGTAGAACTCAAACCTAGTAATTTGTTGTTTCACCTACATTATTGAATTCATCTTGAAAAACTACGAATTTTAATGGAAGAATTAAGATTTTTAGTTTATGAAATTGTGAGAAAATGATAGTTGAACAGACAAGCTATTTTTATCAATTCCCTATGATCGGCAACGAAATGATCATCGGGGTTGATGCTGGAGATGGTCAGGGGTTTTGTGGTCATAGGAAAAATACGAGTGAAATTTATAAATGATCGACGCCATGGAGCGACGAGGAGTTAGGGTTTAAATGTCTCGTTTTTGGTCGATTGATTTTCGTGGCATTTTCTTCATCGGTGAAGCATCGAGTAGCACCGGACCGGGTGGGAATGGAGCAGGGGACTGTGGCGAGGTTCAGGTCGTGGTAGCATGATCCAGGTGACCGGAATTGTTGGTGCATGATGATTTTCTGGTGATAGGTGGGTTCCACTATTTGACTGTGTGACCAAATTTTGATTACCGACAAAATCGTTGGAATTAGATGATCAAAATAGTTGTTGAGGTCAAGTCAAACTTGTGAGTGCCAGCGGAGGTGATCGAAGTTGCTCCGATCAAGTGTGCACGTCCACACGTGCACATCTTGTTCTTTGGTTTATTTAGATTGAGGGAGACGAAGATTGACTCAAGGAAATCGAAAAGGAACTCGAAGTATGTATCGTGCGGTAGGGGTTCGAGCTCGAGTTATAACTCGAGTAATATGTTAGCGCATCGATGTAGAAATACTTAGAAAAAATTTTAGTGGGAAAACGTGGCTCTCGGGTTGAATTTGCAGAAAATTCGAAGTATAGGGGTAATCGTCTCAGGAAAAACTCAAAGCTGTCTCGGGTGTTAAAATTTCCAGTTCAAAACTAAAAAAAACTGAGTTAACATGATTCCTAAACTATTTTTTTTAAATTAATTATCGTTGTTAAGTTAAAATAACATGTAATTAAAGGTTTTAGAATAGGGTTATTTTAATTAATTAAGTTCAAACTATTTAAAACTTTAAATTTTAAAAAAGAGTTACATTTAAATAAATTAAACAAAGAAAATATTTTTAGTAAATCAATTAAGGGTTAATTACTTAATGCAATTAATTTAAGATTAATAAAAGAAAATTAATTTAAAGATAAATTTATTGATAGAAGTAAATTGAAGATAATTACTTTGAGTAAGTAAATAAAAGCTAATTACTTATTGAAATAAATTAAGGATAATTAGTTAAAGGTTAATTAATCAATAAAGGTGATTTAGAAATGAAAATTTACTGAGAAGTAATTAATTAATGAAGTTAATTAAGAATAATTAATTGAAGAATATTAAATTAACTAAAGGATAATCATTCAATGATTAGTGTTGTTTAACTAATAATTTTAGTTTAATTAATTTATTATTAATTGTAAATTAATAATGATCAAAGAATAATTAATCAAAATGGTTTGTAATTTATTAACATTAATTAACCAAGATTAGTGACTAATTCTGATATAAATTAATTAGATAATTAATTGATGTTACTTATGGATTTTTGGATTGGATGATTTAAAGTTTGATATCCTTGATGTATGATGCTTTGCGTTATGAATTATCCTGATTTGTGTTGTGATCTGTGATGTAATTTATTTATCTGTGGTGTAATTTATTATCTACGATGAACTTATATTATTCACCCATGATCTGTAAATAAAGATAAGCATTATAAATTATACCGCTTATTGATATTTCTGTATATGAATCTGTAATGGTTGATGTTGTTGCACTATTGTGTGTAAAACCCCTAGCCTACACCATATACACACAAATATGGGTTTCACGAGGAAATCAGTTAAGTCACAGCTATTCGAATTTAATATTTTAAAATGGTTTTAAAGCTTGAATTTTGAATCCAAATTGTTTTAGAAATGAAATTGGGTTGAATTTGAAAAATAATTAAAAAGGAGTTTTGAAGATAAAAGTTATTTTAAATAACTTGATTTAGTTTGAAATCTGAAATATTTTGATTTGAGATTGAATTCAGTATTTGAAATTGAATTCAATGATTTGGAAATTTTGTCTTAAAAAGATTATACAAGTTATAAAGGAGTGTATATGGGTTTTTAAACATTAAAAAAGTATTGGGTTGGGAATTTAAATTTAAACCCAAGTTTATACTTGTACGGCTTTAACTAGGTAAACGTAATCAGTTTTTCCCAAAACGAAACTATTTGTTTTTAATTAGTAATAGCTTTCATATAAGGAAAGGGTTTTCAATTTGTGTTGAAAATTTTGAAATGGAAATTGTTTTGAAAAACTATGAATGAATCTTTGTGAAAGATTGTTAAGCTTTGTTTTGGAATCGAAGAGGATTCTAAATGATGTATCTTTTATATATAAAAGATTTGAGACGAGAATTGTTTTGAAAATTATGAATGAATCTTTAAAAATGGTTTTGAAAGTTATAAAATGAGTCTTTAATTTAAAGACCAGATGAGTTAATCCAACTTGAAATGGAATTGTTTTGAAAAGCTATAAATGAATCTTTGTTAAGATTTGTGAACCTTGTTTTTAAATTAAAAAGAGGTTTTAAAAGTGAATCTTTTGTTTAAAAGATTAAAGTGTGGAAGATGTTTAAACCATTGAAAGGTTTCTATAAGTAAATCTTTTTGTTTAAAAGATTGTAAATGGTAATTTGTTAAAACCATTTGAAAGAAAAGTTTTGGATTTTAAGTTGTGACTTAACTGGAATCCCATTATCCATATGTTTTTAAATATTGGGCTCATTATTCGGTTTAGCCGGGAGAGGACCTTGTGTCATATAACTCATTCCGAATAATGATACGACGATATGGATAGCATTTGAAGACCGGTGGTGAAGACCGGATACTTGCGAAAGCTAAAGGATGACCTGTCGAATGTCTCTGCACCGAATGGCCCCGGTATAGAGATTTGAGCACCCATTGTGATGGGAAGTCCGAACGTAATTAGAAATTATCCGGATTGCAAGGGCTTCTTTGGAAGTGCCTTCGGTTCTGTTCGAACCCGGAACAGACTTGTATGGAAGTGTGTCTGACATTACACTTTGAGATGTAAGACCGTTTTCTATCAAATACATTTCTGTTTGGAGGCGGAGATTTATTCTCTTAGCTTAACACCCTTCTTTGAGACATACGAGCTCAGAGGTTATGTAGTTGATGGTTACTAGTGATACATTCCCAATTTGGTAATGTAGCATACGAAGTGCTGTTGATCATTTGTTGATCGAAGCATGGCTTTTGCGAAAAGCGTAGCTTTGTGGACGAGACTTCGTCGAACCTCACATCCCGGAATGGTCAAAACAGGAAGAATGCAGCAAGGTTATAGGGAGTAGCGCCCCTTAGGGTATGTGCATTTCCTTCTGGATAGAAGTGGTATCATGGTATGGAGCCCAGATACTTAACTTATGTGGATATTGCAAATATATATTACTTTGTGATAGTTGGTATTGAGAATCCTGGGATAAAGGTTGTTTACAACCGGGGGATGACATACTCGTGTCAGTAGTTACCTATTTTGCAGAGGTAACCCGGTCTTATGTTGGCAGAGATCCGGTTAGGTTCTCGGGGCGTCCCTCCAGAGGCGTACCCATGTGGCAATGGGAAGTTCCTTGGCCTGACCATTTGTTGGAAATCCAATCACCAATACGTGCCTTATATGGTTTTAGTTGTAGAACTTGCCATCTACTTATGGTGGCGCCCCACTGTTTAGATGGTAGCTATAGTAGACATAGTTCGGAATGTCTATGCTGGCTAAGATTAATATTATACTTTCGAAATGTTTTCCACTATGCACTAATAATAATATCAAAATATTTTTCGCGTATAAAGCATTTTTGATTATCATAAGGAGAAATCTCCTCCAATTCTGTGTTTGCATTGTGTATGTGGTGGGAGGCCTTATGGTAGCTTCATTTTCCAAAAAGCATTGCGGATTTCAAATTTTAAATTCTTTGTTTGTTTTAAAGATAAAATGTTTTTGTTTGCTCATACCAGTCCCATGACTGACCCTAAGTTTATTGTTCCTTTCCTAAACTCTGGGTGCCCATAATTTACCCACACGGGCAGTCTAGAGTTGGGTTTTTTAGATAGTAGATATAAATATCGATTCGATAGCTTTCAGCTTTGTCTTTGGTATTCTTTGGAGATCCTGGATATTGGAATCTTTGGATTCATGGACGAGACTAGCTGATCTATGTGTAACATGATGGTGGTACGAGTTGGTGGTTTGGATTTTTGGCTTTGGAGCATTGGATCGGAGTTGCAGTTTGATATTGGAGTTATCTCTTTTGCTATTCATTTTTCCGCTGCTGTTTATTGTTTCTGATGTTCTTGCATCATATTGATATCATTGTTGTATCATTATGGATATTGTATTCATTGGAGTTGTATATAATATTCATTTCTTTTTCTTCCGCTGTGTTGTTATACTTGATGTGTTATAAGCTCCGATGAACCAGATTCGACATTTGGATCTACGGCATTTGAATATGAGTGTCGTATTCGGTGCTGATTTTCGAAGGTCGGGTCAGGATCGCTACATTTTGGTATCAGAGCTGAAGGTTAAAAACTTTAGCTTAGGAGTATAACGATTAGGTAGCTCATTAGAGATAGTGTGAAGTATGCCCTAGAATGAGTATATCCCTAAGATATCCGTCTGTATGCCTCAGTAAATTCTCTTACTATCCACTGATAGTGAGTATGAGTGCAAGAAGAGAACGAGATAGGGGTCAGACGAGTACGACTACAAATGGTCGATACCCTGCAATAGCGGAAACAACTTTCTCTATCAATCTCCTTTGACTTGTCTTTTCAATTCTTTGATGATTCCGGGCAGCTCCAGGAAGAAGCTTTGATATATTTGCGTGGGACACAAACTCCAAATGGGTCAAAATTGTTTGTTTGGATGAATTGTTTGCTTTGGTTGCTATGGTTGATAGATATATTTTGGTTGTTTAAACTAAAAGATTTGGATTGCATCCATATATCTGTCTATTCTTTGGGATATTCCGACTTGACCTTGGAATCCATACCCAATGTTTAAGAATTATGGAAGATTAAATTCATTTATTTATTCTGTCGGGTCCCGATATATTCTACGAGTGGTTAGATATCTTCAAACCAACCAATACCACTGTATATTTCGTAGATATGGTGACCTGAGTATCTTGATTCGTTCTTGTATCCATTATTGATATTCTGATTTGGGAAACCAAATGCAGAATAGAAATTCAGTTTGATCTGGTGATTCATCTCTTGATCTTTCTATATTTCTTTGTTGTCTCCCTACTTTCAAATTTCGATGATGAAGTATTCTTAAAGGGGGGAAATCTGTAACATTCGCGAATTTTTACAAAGTTTAATTTGACAATTAATTTAATTTTTGGAATTAAATTATGAAATTATTGGTAAAATAATATGAAATTTCCAGAACAAATAAAAATATGTACTTTAAATAGAATTTTGGATTGGAATTCAAAAATAAGTATTTATTTATTTATTTATTTGAATTTGACTTGAATACTCTAAGTTTTGAGATGAATAAAATTGTTTTCTAATTTTAATATATGATATATTGGAAAGTTATATTTTTAAATTAATATAGTAAGAGTTGTTTAAAACTAAATTTCATATTATTCAATATCCATATGTCTTGAAAATCAATAAGAATTAAATTAAGAGTTTACATACCTTCTTTTAAAATTTGTTTTAACTAAATTTATATATATATATATATATATGAGTGTAAGAAAATAAAGTAGTTAGTTTATATGTAAATAAATACTCAAGCTTTGATATGAAGATATCTTTTTAAAAGAATAAGATTTAAAACTACAAATTAAATATGTGTATAAACATTTGTAAACTTAAATTAATAAGAAATTATATTGCACAATTTATAATAGTCTAAAGGTTTAAAACATGTTTCATAAATTTAAATAAATAAAAACTTGTTTCATTAATTAAAGTAAGATTTAAAAAAAATATAAAAAAACATGCATTCCAAATAAATCTAAGTTAAGGGTTAAAACATGATTTGCATATATATATATATATATATATATATATGAATGGAAAATAAATATGAATATATTTATGTACTAAACTAAATTTAAGTTTAAAATATGTATATATATTTTAGGAAATAAATAAAACATGAACATGATTTGTAAAATAAAATGAAGCAAGGATTTAAACACATATTTTTCCATTTTGACATTTGTAGAATTTAAGCAACAAGTGTTAAAATAAATGTACAAGTGTATGGCTTTAATAATACAAGTGGAAACAAATAATTTTTTTTATTTAGAATTATAGGAAATTATGTAAAAAGAAGAAACCTGGTTATCTACTCGGTTTAAACTTTCTCTCCACCTCTCAATCATCTTCTTTCCCAAAACTGAAAAACAAAAGCCATATTGAAAACAAAAGAAATCAAAACCTGGTCAACCAGAAATAATCATCTACAAACTGGAAACCAAAGCCTAGTTTTTTCAAGTGTAATCTGGAAACAAAAAGAAAAAAAGAAATTCCAGTTTCCAGATTTAAGAACCAAATTAAATTCAAGGCAAAATTCAAGTTTAACTCAAACCTGAAAATCAAAATCTGAAATAAAAACAAAGAGAAACCAGAAAAGTTCAAAGGCAAATCAACTTCAAAACCTGGAAAATGGAGATAAAGTAACTGAAGCAAAGCAATTTCGACCTAGAAAAGTAAATCAAAGTTTGATTCAAGCAGGAAACTAGATGATCAAAACAAATACAACATCATGATCATCTTCAAATTTAAGGCAGAAAAAACATAAGAGCAAATTAAAATTAAAACATGAAACAAAACAGAAAATATAAAAGAAACAAACCAGATCGAAAGAAAAATGGAAATCAAAAATCCAAAATTTCAAGCCTGGAAACTCAAGCCTGGAGTTTAATCTGTAATCAATGCAAGATTCAACTCAGTTTGGATTCAGATTATCTCAACATAATCAAGATCCAGATCAAAGTTCAGCTGTTAAGATCAAAAAAATCAGAGCATCCCCGGTTCTTTGTTCCTCCCAAACATAAAGGTGAGCAAACTATATTTTAAAGTTTTGAATCTGAGTTGAATTTTTGATCTGCATGTATTCATATGGAAGTGAAATATGTTTGGATGTATGTATTTACATCTGTGAGTGGTGTGCATGCCTATATATGTATATATGTAGCTCTGTTGAGTATAACATGTCTGCAAAATCAAAAGAAATCCAATATCTCATCCAATAATCAATATTAGATTTTGATTTACAAAAGAAAGATGATTGAAATTGTGTAACATCACTTTCAAAAATAACTTCTAGAATTTATATTAAGAATTTACCTCGGAAATTTATGAATTACAGTAAAATTTGAAAGACCATGTAGAACTCGAACCTAGTAATTTGTTGTTTCACCTACATTATTGAATTCATCTTGAAAAACTAAGAATTTTAATGGAAGAATTAAGATTTTTAGTTTATGAAATTGTGAGAAAATGATAGTTGAACAGAAAAGCTATTTTTATCAATTCCCGACGATCGGCAACGATGATCATCGGGGTTGATGCTGGAGATGGTCAGGGGTTTTGTGGTCATAGGAAAATAACGAGTTAAATTTATAAATGATCGACGCCATGGAGCGACGAGGAGTTAGGGTTTAAATGTATCGTTTTTGGTCGATTGATTATCATGGCATTTTCTTCATCGGTGAAACATCGAGTGGCATCGGACCGGGTGGGAATGGAGCAGGGACTGCGGCGAAGTTCAGGTCATGGTAGCATGGATCCAGGTGACCGGAATTGTTGGTGCATGATGATTTTCTGGTGATAGGTGGGTTCCACTATTTGACTGTGTGACCAAATTTTGATTACCGACAAAATCGTTGGAATTAGATGATCAAAATAGTTGTTGAGGTCAAGTCAAACTTGTGAGTGCCAGCGGAGGTGATCGAAGTTGCTCCGATCAAGTGTGCACGTCCACACGTGCACATCTTGTTCTTTGGTTTATTTAGATTGAGGGAGACGAAGATTGACTCGAGGAAATCGAAAAGGAACTCGAAGCATGTATCGTGCGGTAGGGGTTCGACCTCAAGTTATAACTCGAGTAATATGTTAGCGCATCGTTGTAGAAATGCTTAGAAAAATTTTTAGTGGGAAAACGTGGCTCTCGGGTTGAATTTGCAGAAAACTCGAAGTATAGGGGTAATCGTCTCGGGTAAAACTCGAAGCTGTCTCGGGTGTTAAAATTTCCAGTTCAAAACTAAAAAAAAAAACTAAGTTAACATGATTCCTAAGCTATTTTTTTTAAATTAATTATCGTTGTTAAGTTAAAAGAACATGTAATTAAAGGTTGTAGAATAGGGATATTTTAATTAATTAAGTTCAAACTGCTTAAAACTTTAAATTTTAAAAAAGAGTTACATTTAAATAAACTTAACAAAGAAAATATTTTTAGTAAATCGATTAAGGGTTAATTACTTAATGCAATTAATTTAAGATTAATAAAGGATAATTAATATAAAGATAAATTTACTGATAGAAGTAATTGAAGATAATTACTTTGAGTAAGTAAATAAAAGCTAATTACTAATTAAAATACATTAAGGATAATTAATTAAAGGTTAATTAATCAATAAAGGTGATTAAGAAATGAAAATTTATTGAGGAGTAATTAATTAATGAAGTTAATTAAGAATGATTAATTGAAGAATAATAAATTAATTAAAGGATAATCATTCAATGACTAGTGTTGTTTAACTAATAATTTTAGTTTAATTAATTTATTATTAATTGTAAATTAATAAATGATTAAAGAATAATTAATCAAAATGGTTTGTAATTAATTAACATTAATTTACCAAGATTAATGACTAATTCTGATATTACTTATGGATGTTTGGTTTGGATGATTTAATAGTTTGATATCTCTGATGTATGATGCTTTGCGCTATGAATTATCCTGATTTGTGCTGTGATATGTGATGTAATTTATTTACCTGTGATGTAATTTATTATCTACGATGAACTTATATTATTCACCCATGATCTGTAAATAAAGATAAGCGTTATAAATTATACCGCTTATTGATATTTCTGTATTTGAATCTGTAATGGTTGATGTTGTTGCACTATTTTGTGTAAAACCCCTGGACTACACCATACACACACAAATATGGGTTTCACCAGGAAATCAGTTAAGTCACAGCTATTTGAATTTAATATTTTAAAAATGGTTTCAAAGTTTGAATTTTGAATCCAAATGGTTTTAGAAATGAAATTGGGTTGAATTTGAAAAATAATTAAAAAGAAGTTTTGAAGATAAAAGTTATTTTAAACCCATTTAAAAAGTATTGGGTTGGGAATTTAAATTTAAACCCAAGTTTATACTTGTATGGCTTTAACTTGGGTGAATGTAATCCGTTTTTCCCAAAACGAGACTATTTGTTTTCAGTTAATAATAGCATTCATATAAGGAAAGGGTTTTCAATTTGTGTTGAAAATTTTGAAATGGAAATTGTTTTGAAAAACTATGAATGATTCTTTGTGAAAGATTGTTAAGCTTTGTTTTGGAATCGAAGAGGATTCTAAATGATGTATCTTTTATATATAAAAGATTAGAGACGAGAATTGTTTTGAAAATTATGAATGAATATTTGGAAATGGTTTTGAAAGTTATAAAACGAGTTTTGATTTAAAGACTGGATGAGTTAATCCAATTTGAAATGGAATTGTTTTGAAAAGCTACAAATGAATCTTTGTTAAGATTTGTGAACCTTGTTTTTAAATTAAAAAGGGGTTTTGAAAGTGAATCTTTTGTTTAAAAGATTAAAGTGTGGGAATTGTTTAAACCATTGAAAGGTTTCTAGAAGTAAATCTTTTTGTTTAAAAGATTGTAAATGGTAATTTGTTTAAACCCTTTGAAAGAAAAGTTTTGGATTTTAAGTTGTGACTTAACTGGAATCCCATTATCCATATGTTTCAAAATATTGCGCACATTATTCGGTTTAGCCGGAAGAGAACCTTGTGTCATATAACCCATTCCAAATAATGATACGACGATATGGATAGCATTTGAAGACCAGTGGTGAAGACCGGATACTTGCAAAAGCGAAAGGATGACCTGTCGAATGTCTCTGCACCGAATGGCCCCGGTATAGAGATTTGAGCACCCATTGTGACGGGAAGTCCGGACGTGATTAGAAATTATCCGAATTGCAAGGGCTTCTTTGGAAGTGCCTTCGGTTCTGTTCGAACCCGGAACAGACTTGTATGGATGTGTGTCTGACATTACACTTGAGATGTAAAACCGGTTTCTATCAAGTACATTTATGTTTGGTGGCGGAGATTTATTCTCTTAGCTTAACACCCTTCTCTGAGACATACGAGCTCAGAGATTATGTAGTTGATGGCTACTAATGATACATTCCCAATTTGGTAATGTGGCATACGAAGTGCTGCTGGTCATTTGTTGATCGAAGCATGGCTTTTGTGAAAAGCGTAGCTTTGTGGACGAGACTTCGTCGAACCTCACACGCCGGAATGGTCAAAACAGGAAGAATGCAGCAAGGTTATAGGGAGTAGCGCCCCTTAGGGTATGTGCATTTCCTTCTGGATAGAAGTGGTATCATGGTATGGAGCCCAGATACTTAACTTATGTGGATATCGTAAATATATATTACTTTGTGATTGTTGGTATTGAGGATCCTCGAATAAAGGTTGTTTACAACCGGGGGATGGCATACTCGTGTCAGTGTTTATCTATTTTTGCAGAGGTAATCCGGCCTTGTGTTGGAAGAGATCCGGTTAGGTTCTCGGGGCGCCCCTCCAGTGGCGTACCCATGTGGCTATGAGAAGTTCCTTGGCCTGGCCATTTGTTGGAAATCTAATCACCAATACGCGCCTTGTACGGTTTTAGTTGTAGAACCTGCCATCTACTTATGGTGGCGCCCCACTGTTTAGATGGTAGTTATAGTAGGCATAGTACGGAATGTCTATGCTGGCTAAGATTAATATTATACTTTCGATATGTTTTCCACTATGCACTAATAATAATATCAAAATAGTTTTCGCGTATAAAGCACTTTTGACTATCATAAGGAGAAATCTCCTCCAATTCTGCGTTTGCATTGTGTGTGTGGCGGGAGGCCTTATGGTAGTTTCATTTTCAACAAAGCATTACGAATTTTAAATTTTAAATTCTTTGTTTGTTTTAAAGATAAAATGTTTGTGCTTGCTCAAACTAGTCCCATGACTGACCCTGAGTTTATTGTTCCTTTCCTAAACTCTAGGTGCCCACAATTTACCACACGGGCAGTCTAGAGTTGGGTTTTTCAGATAGTAGATATAGATATCGATTCGACAGCTTTCAACTTTCTCTTTGGTATTCTTTGGAGATCCTGGATATTGGAGTCTTTGGATTCATGGACGAGACTTGCTGATCTATGTGCAACATGATGGTGGTACGAGTTTGTGGTTTTGAGTTTTGGCTTTGGAGCATTGGATCGGAGTTGCAGTTTGATATTGGAGTTACCTCTTTTGCTATTCATTTTTCCGCTGCTGTTTATTGTTTCTGATATTCTTGCATCATAATGATATCATTGTTATATCTTTCTAGATATTGTATTCGTTGGAGTTGTATATGAAATTCATTTCTTTTTCTTCCGCTGTGTTGTTATACTTGATGTGTTATAATCTCTGGCGAACCAGATTCGACGTTTGGATCTGCGGCATTTGAATATGAGTGTCGTATTCGGTGGCGATTTTCGAAGGTCGGGTCAGGGTCGCTACAATATCTAATGTAAAATGATCATTCACATTAAAAAAAGATAATGTCGATCCAACTAACATTATTTCCCACATTTGCAAGTCGAAATGACTCTGTCCAATCCATGCAAACAGGTCAAGCAAATATTGCCATTAGTACTCTATCTAGGAAGCATTTCATATGCATGGAAATCGCTTATCATCCACAATAAAGAAGTGAATTTTGAAAAAAAAAATTGAAACATCATACATAACAACACCCTCTTTCCGTAGCTTTTTCAACTCATTAACCAAAGGCTACAAGTACATGTCTATCCATTTTTTAGATTTATTAGGTCTAAAAAAATTAGTTAAAAACATGTATGGATTCTTCACACACATCCATAGAGGGAGATTGTAAGTTATTAGAATAATTGGGCATGTTGAGTAAAGCTTATCGAATATAGCAAATGAGATGAAACCATTCATATACAAATCAAGTCTAACATTGCACGATTCTATAGAAAAATCAATATAGATTCGATCGAAATGTTTCTAAGTTTCATTGCCTGGAGGATGACATAACATACATTCATCTCGTTGTCGTTCACTATGACATTGCATGTGTTTCGCAATAGCAATAGATGATATAACATTTGCGGTCTTGGTTTAATCAGAAAATAATGCATTCTAGTAAAAGGTACACCTTTACATATGGTTTTTATTAACTTAGATCTAGGTTGTTTGTAGAATTTATATAACGTTGAATTTTTATCTTCCTTCGTATAAATCATGCATCCACAAGGACATGTGTTAATTTTCTCATACGGCAATCCAAAGGCAGTGTCCTCTCTTTTTAGAGAGTAACAGTTCTTCATCAACACATTTGTTAGGTGGAAGCATTTTTGATATAAACTAAGAATTGTGTTCATTAGATATTCTAATGCATTATATTAAATTTTTACAGCAATTAACCTAGATATCATGACAAATGTGTCATTTTCAGCCTTTATGAAGCTGTCGTTTTGATGCTTCTAACAAGTTAAAAAAATTGCTTCCGAGCCACATGCTTAGGCCAGTAGCATCATGAACTATTTTAGCCATTCTATTGTCTAGATCTACATTTTCTTCGGTAAGGGGTTCATCACAATTCGCGTCCATATTTATAGTTTCCTTTTTATACAACATGATATTCTTCTCTATGATATATCCACGTAATATAGTCGGACATAAAATCATGTTTGTGTAAATATAATATCATAGCATAATACTCTAAAGTTTCAAGCAATGATATTTCGAACACGGATGTCGAACTTCATTCATATTTGTTTATTATAAGAAACCACTTTCATGAATGCATTCGCACAATTTCTAAAGTATAAGGGTATCGTTCCTTGTTTTTACTTTTAGGTACATGCAAGTTTGATCTTTCAAATATTCATCTTTCATACTCCACTTGTAAACAAAAATTACATTATTTTTGACACAATAGTATTTTAATTTTTTAATAAAACCAAATATTAATAATAACATTGCTATCATTTATTTAATAAAACCAAACATAATAACATAACAATATTGATTGTGTTATTAATTAAAATGACATTATTAATTTTATTATTACTTTAAATAACATTATTCATTTTATTAATAATTTCAGTAACATTATTAATATTATTATTAATTTAAATAACATTATTAATTTTATTATTGTTATTAAGAAAACCTGTCAACACCTCAAAATGAAGCTTGAAATGATATTGATTCCTTCGAAGCCTCCTTTCGATTAAGAGAAGAAAGATGACACTCTTCAAGTTGGCAAAGATGGTTGAAAATTTCTTTCTAGTGCCTTTCAATGCGGTCGGAAGGTTAATTCCTCTTTAAGTAAATCCTTTTGAACTGATTGGTTTATGACCCTGTCTAAACCACCTTTCGATGCTGTCAAGGTAGCCAAAGTTGATGACTTAATGGTTTTTCGAAATAGTTGAACTAGAAGGGTTTCGAATTTATCGAAAGAACCTTGCAGATATGAGCTAAAATTCTTAGGAAACGCATGACCAGGGGCTTCGACTCATTTGAAGAGAATCCTTTCGACTAATTCGATAGCCAATTGATGTATATGTATAAAGAAAGAATCTCGGAATCGCTATGTAATCAAAATTATCATAATCTCACTTTGAACTCAGTTGTACAAATTTATCGAATTCCCCAATTTGATTTGGAAATTAGGGTTTACAGACTTTAGAAAATCTAAATAAGCATTAAAGAAATCAGATCCCCTAAACCAGACCCTAGGGCCTTATTTATAAGTACGGGTTGGCACCTTTCGACCTAATGCTTTTGACATGATCAAAAGGTCAGCTATTCTACTTTCATGCGCATCCCGCAAATCACAGCTTTCAACCTAGTCGAAAGGACACCCTTCCGCTGCCATTGAAGACTGGGCCTCCTTCTTTCTGACTCTATTCCTTTCGACTCTATTGGAAGGTACATTGCTTGACTCCTTTTGACCCATCGAAAAGTGTATAGATGTGCCCTTCACTTAGCTGTTATCATGCTATGTAAGTAAGTATGTGAGCAGGCCTTCGACGCTGTTGGAGCATGTGCTTTGTAGGCTTCGAATGAGTTGAGACATTATTGAGATATTAGCTGTAAGAGACACCATTCGAAAGCATTCTATCAACATTTCATTTGAAAGGGTTTGAATGCTTCCATCTCCGTCGAAAGGAGTAGATGCATCTTTCCCTTTGTATTGCTTTGCTGTTGCGAGTGTGTAGGAGTCAGGGCTTCCGACTTTTTCGATAGGTAGATCTTCGAGGTTTCGATTGTGTTGAAGTGTTGATGGCTGAGACGACCCGACTTTCTTACCATAGAAAATCGCATCATCTTTAAGAAAGAAAGGGATAGAAAAGAGAAAAGATAGAGAAGAAGAAGAAGAAAACAACACATCAGAATCTAACAGCGGAACGAATAAATTATATTAATAACATAAATTACATAATTTACAACCATTATCAGAGTTACACAGACATATAACACATACTAGACAGTTATAAACACCTGTCTAGTTATACAACTCAATATAACACATAAGAACATCTTAGAGAAATCTACACAGCTGAAAACTATATATATATCTACACGCAGAAGCCTCCTGCTCCATTTGCTCCTCCATAATTCGTCAAAGCTAATCTGAATCCTAACCTGAATTCCCTTGGCTACTCGTAAAAATTTGAGTACCCAAGAGTTTATGAAAAACAAAAATAAACTCCGGGTCAGACATGGGTCTGGTGTGAATAACAGGTTAAAGTTGTTTAACTTCTAAAAATACTTTGGAATGAAAAGTATCACGTAAGACTTCCCATTCATAAACATGGAAAAGTTTTTACCTTACGCTAACCAAAACATTTGATAGGAAATTCAGTGATATTATAATAGGGTCTAGGGTTTTCAAATAAATAAGAAATAGCTGGAATTGTTACATGATTAAATTCCAGCTACTAGCCACAAAAGTGGGTAATACAATCAAAACCGTTGGCACTTATTGGATTTTGGATTCCATACAATGGCTGGGCTACTGGGGTACCGCCCGTCACAGTACATGACATAGATCAACGTACCAAGGAGTACGCCTGCTCCCCTGCAACACAAAGCCGGACCCATTCCTTACTGAACAGTTCCGAACAAGACAACCCCGTGGTTGTAGCTAGCAACCACCCACACAGCCGAAATATAAAGGGACTTCTAGACAGAGGTAAATCTTGCTCTCCAGTGGGTGCGACCCACGAAGCCTTGTTGCACCTCCCCTGTTTTAGCCATTCCTGGTTGATGAGACTTGAGGCTACAATTACCTTTAAAGGACATATCACTTAGAATGCTCATTGTCCACCTGACGATGTTCTGAAAGCATTCAATCCATACAAGTTCGTTCCGGGTTCGAACGAAACCGAAGGCATCATCTCATTACACTCATTTTGGAATCACCCTAAGAGTTAACGACAATAACCCTTGCACTCTAAACCACCATCTCGAATCTATAAGAACTAATTCCGTCAAATCATTACGGAATCACCCACAGAGTTATACTGACTCATAGTCCTTACACCTCGAGTCTTCACAAAACTCCACTTTGATACATGACCTAACATTAATTGGAATCGATGTGGTTTTCGGATATCCAAATATGGAAACCTAATCGCGGTCTCATCAAAATCCAAAGCGTGTCTTTTAGGTCCAAGTTGTTTTAAAGTTTTAAAACAATTCAATTACAGTATCTATGTACACACATATAGATAACTCACAATCACAATTGATAATTAACATTATCAAATAACAGGTAATCCACATTATCAATATCAAATAGATATTCCTTATATCACCATCACAATAGATAACCTATGTTATCATCATAATACAGTCAAGTCATTCATACCACACAATATCATTTATCTCATTACTGAGATCACAAAGCATCCAAGACATTCAATGACATCTATTCGTACATAAGCAATGATTTACTCATCATAATATAATTAATTTAAAATGAATTAAATTAACTATCACTAATCTCTAATTAATTTAAAGTGAATTAAATTAATTACTTCATCTTCAATTAATTTAAATAAATTAAATTAATCACTTCGCCAATATAAATCTTGCTTACTTAATCATTTAATTGATTACAATCAATTTATTAATCCATTATTAATCACCTTAATTAATCACCCATGATTAATTACCTGTAATTACATTCATGTAATTATTCTTAATTAATTTCACAAAATTAATTATCCACAACTAAACAGTAATTAACCTTTAATTACTTTAATTAATTAATTAATCATAATTAATTACATTAATCCTTAATTAATTAATTAATTACCTTTAATTACCTATTATTGATTAATTAATCATAATTAATCAACTTTAATTACATCATTAATTATTATAATTAATGATCTTTAATTATTTCTTAAATTAATTACCTTAAGTAATTAACTCATAATTATTAATCATTATCACAGATTAAATACATTTAGTAATTAATTAGCTTAATTACTATATTAAACAAATTAATTATCTTTTAATTTAATTACTTAATTAATCCCTTGATTAATTACTAAGTAATTAAACCAAATTACCTCATTCTTAACATCTCCACTTAATCACAACCTGTAATTATTAAACAATTACTTAGCTGAGTAATTTCCAAATCATTAATTACATAAAGTAATTATTTATAAAACCCAAGTGTTTAATATTAATTAAACTTAATTAATTAAAATTAAACAATCTCATTAAACTAAATTAATTACATTAAATAATTAATTTCTTAATTACTTTATCAAGTAATTACACTCAAACCATTTACAATTGATTATTATTAAATTAATTAATCTAATTAATTATAAAAATTAACCATATTAATTAATTGTTAAATAATCTTGGTTAATTGGTCTTCATTAACCATTCTTTATTTATTTTTATTAAGTAATTAACTTAAATTAATTACCATTTTAAATTATCTTTAATCATTAAAGTTAATTATTAAATTAATTAACCTTGATTAAAACTTAATTACATAATTAATAATATTCATTCATCATTAATTAATAATTTAATTAATGATCTTAATTATAAATTTATTAATCATTAATCAATTATTAATTCCAGATTCAATTAATTAATCTTAATTACCTTATCAATTTAATTAATCCTGAAACCTTAACCTTGATCAAATTTTCAAGATAAAACATAATTTAATTATGTTTAAAACAAAATTTATTTAAGTCAAAGTACTTTTGAAATTACCTTTAACTTCCATTTAAATACAAGTTTAAAATAAGAACAATTTAAGCTTATCAATGTTTAAATAATTTTAAAACTTTTTAAATTGCAAATCAAACAAGTGCTATATAAAAAATTTAAAGTTAAATTCATTTCAAAGTTTCAGAAATTTTCAACTCATTCTTAGTTTAAACTTTCAATTTAAATCTTCTATTTAAATTTAAATCTTCTATTTAAATTTAAATCTAAAGTTCATGTTTAAACTTAGATTTCCATATTTCAAATTAATCTTTAAAGTTTACTCACATTTTAAAAAAAACTCATTATTAAAAGTTTCAACTATTTACCAAAATGAAATAGTTAATTAAGTTAAATTTTAGAAACTTTTATTTTATTTAAAAAAAACTGGAATTTGAATTCAATCAGAAATTCAAACTTGCATTTGAATTTAAACTTAAACCTTACTTAAACAAAAACTACAGATTTTAAAAGTTTTAAAACCAGATTTAAAAACAGTTTTCTAAAACCTGGAATTTACAGTCAACCCGAGAAAACCCCATTTTACTTCGAGTCAAATTGAAAATCTTGCGAGAAAAACACTCGAACAACCCGAGTCAAAACACGATCCAACCTGCTTCCACCCAAACTTCACAATATTACCAGTTCACCAGAAGGCATTGCACCGTTCACGTGCACAGCTCCGATGCTTCCCTCCGGTCGACGCTACAACGTCGAACAAGTCGGCGATAACCTACTAACCAAGCTCCGACCACCCAAAGCTCTGTTCATCACTCGAAACCCAAAAACAAGATCAAGCAGAAACCTGGAATGACAACATCAATGACCACCAAACCTGGAAAATGCGCCGAACTCTCAACCCCGGCCATCAGAGACGCTAAATTTCTGGCAAACACCTCGTCAACATTCCCTCTACCTTCCCTCGAGATTTCGTAACACTCGATCAAACCGAGAGGATGAACGAAATGAAAGCTCTGCCTCTTTAAAAACTAGGTTTTAAAAATTAAAATTTCAAACTGCATCTAACTTAACAAATTTTAATTACTTCTCTGATTTTTCTAAGGATCTATGATCCTTACTCTATAACTCAGAAGAATTCTAAGTTTTCTTAAGTCACAGATTTCATCATCTTGCTCAAAATCATTTTTTTTAGTCCAAGAACAAACTGCTACAGACTCATACACCTAAAAATACTAATACTTGATTTAAAAATCAAGTTTCAATTAATACCATAGTTTAATGATACTCAAATACAGAATTAACTCATTTAATTTTGGTTTGGATTATCATGCATGGAGGTTTCTAGTTTTACAGAGGCAACAGCCTATATATTAACTTCCTAAAAACTTTTAAATATTAACTTAAGTAAATAAGCAACTTTTGCTTTATTATTTTCATTATATCAGGAAACAATTTTAGTAATAAGTATTTAAATAAAATTATGGGTGCTTGGAAAATCAAAGAATTAGAACAGGCAATTAAAAAGAAAGAAACAGCATGCACACCAAAAATATTCATATCAACAGTTATTTATAACATAAGAATTTAGCTATTCCATTTCAATAAATTAGCATGCAACCTATTTAAAATTTTAAAGTTCAAAGTTACTCACCTTAAATCAATGCAGAGCTCAGTTTTGACTTTATGAATTTTGCAGAAATAAGAATATGCAGGCATGCTCTATCTGATTTAAAATCTGAGTTGAATTTTGATGAAATGCCCATGATCTCAGCCTAATTACTTGCATGCAGAAAGTAGATGTTATTGCTAATCCTCCAAATACATGCAGATGCTAATCATGTTTCAATCAGGCTTGATCCATTCCAGGTCTTATAAACAGAATGCAGAAGAAGAAAAAACAGTGTGCAGGCTTCATTTGATTTTGAGTAATATGTAGATTTTTGGATTTTGAGGGTATGCAGATCAATGCATATTGATGATTGAATTTTGAGGAAGATGGGTTTGATTTTGAAGAAGAGTGGAATATGCAGATGAAGGATTTGAATATGCAGGCCTTTATAATAAATATGACAATGAGATTGATTTTAGAAGTTTGATGATTTCTTTGATTTAGAAATTATTGAATATGCAGATTTTATGAACAGAATGTATGTATGAAGTAAGTGAGTTTTTGATCTTTGTTTTGATTAAAGAAATGAAAAAGAATATGCGAGCTAAACTAGATGTATTTTCAGATTTAATAAAATAGAAGAAAGATTAAAACTAAATTTAACACTTGTACAAATTATACAACACTTGTCAAATTATATATTAGTTTTTGAACACTTGTATAATCAATGCTACACTTGTTTTTCTTTTAACGGTAATTAGTTTTTAAATTTACAAAGTAATGCATGTGTGCTAGCTTAATTTCAATTTGTTAGTTTATATTTGAATATGTGTATAAATTTATAAATGAAATAAAAGCAAACAATGTTTATAAATAAACTTATACATATTAAAAATTAAAACAATTAAACAATTTAAAATTTATACTTTTGAATTTAAATTCAAACTAAATTCAAAATCAATTATATTTCAAACCAAGTTATGAATATAAATTCAATTTGAAATAAAAATTACAAATCCTATTCAAATTATTTATAAAGACAATACAATATCAATATTGTTTTTATAAATCTTTTATTATTAAATTAAAATCATTTTACAAGAAATTATATTTTTATCAATAAAATATCCATTTTATTAAGCCATGAAACCATTTTGTTTGTTTATTCTAAATTTAAAACTCAATCTAATTTAATTTAAACATTTAATATTTTTCTTATGAATTTTAAAATCCTATATTTATTCATGAAATAGTTTTAAAAACTCAATACTATTTAAAATCAAAATTTCCAATTTATAATGTATATATTAGAATTTTAAAACATGGTTCATTTATTAAATTTAAACCAAAATCATTTATTTAACTTTGAAAAGTTTAAATATTAAATAAAATAAAATTTCCAAATTACTACAAATATTAAAACTAGAAAATATGCTTACTTATTAAAATTAAAACAATACCAATCTATTTAAAATATAAAGCATATATTTATATTGTAAATAGAAATCAATTTATTATTTTCAAAAGATAAAATAACCAATTTAAATAATTATTGAAGAAGATTATTAAATCTATTTGAATAATTATTAACAGAATATCAATATCAATTTAATTTTAACTACAGATTATTAAATTGATATTGTTAAAAATTCCGGGATATTACAATGGCCTTAACCAATTCGAAAGGCTAATGTGTGCTTTCAAAAGGGTTGCTTTTGTCAAATACACGTCTGATGAAAGTAGATGAAGACGAAACCAATCGTTTTGAATGGCTTGGTGCATATGCAGAACATATGTTAGTCATTGCTTCGACAGATACCTTACGTCGAAAGGTCTTTGTTTATCCAAAATGTTGCTAAAGTGCCCTTTTGACCTCTTTGAAAGGTGTTGTCGGCACTATTATCCTCTTGTCGAAAGCTTTATCTAATATTTAGATAGACCGTCCTAATGCCTTCTGAACTTCATCAATGCTCTTGCTCCTTCTTTTATACTTACATTCATGGGAATATTTTATAGATAACATTTAGCCTCCCTCGGTATGAAAGAAGCTTTTGTTCTTTAGGACAAAAACTCCAAAGAACTTCTTTCTTTATTTCCTGCGAAGCAGTAATAACTTCTATTAGGATCATAACCTTATTACGAGACCTTAATGGACAATTTTAAACTTATAAAGTCGTTGTTGTAGATGTTATTTGGTAATATCTTTGGATAATGTATACTGAATATCACACGATCAAACCTCTTTTAAAAATGTGGAAAAATATCACCTGGTTAGCAGGCATCGTCTTAAATAAATGAACCTTTGAAGAAATCCATCATACACCCTAGATCCCTCTTTCTTGAGTTAGTTTTCTTCAACCATTTGATATAAGTGTCTTGCTTGAAGTGGTTATACCTTGCGATTTTTCTATTATTCATTTTCATCCCTATACTTTATGTTAGGAACTTTCATTTATTCATTGATAAGTTAACAAATAGTTTGGTGTTAATGCTGTTTAATAATAGGAAGATCAGGAGGCCCTCTTTTCTTTTTATCCTAACCTTTGATAGAATCCCATCTGATAATAAGAAAATCTTGTATTGAATTCAAATTCAGAAAGTCAATGGAAAGGTCATGAATCATTATAGAAATTCAATAAAGGGATCAAAAATTCATAAACCAGAAGTTTATTAAGAAACCATTAATCTCATAAGGAAATCACGAGTATAAAATCCACGAATTACCATAAAAACCAATCAGGAAATTTAAAGTCCATGAAATCAGAAATTCAGAAGGAAATCATCATGAAAATTCAACACAGAATCTAAGAATATGAAATTCACAAAACATCATGAAAATTGACAAGGGAATTTAGAATTCACGGAATTAAAAGTCTAATCAGAGGTCATCAAAAGTTCAAAAAGGAAATCAAAGATATGAAATCCACAAATTACCCTAAAAATCAATAAGGAAATCAAGGATTCACAAAATTAGAAACCCAATAAGAGGTCTTCAAAAATTCAATAAGGAAATCAAACATATGAAATCCACAAATTATCATAAAAATCAATAAGGAAATCTAGAATTCACAAAATTAGAAACCCAATAAGAGATTATAAAAATCTCAATGAGGAAACCAAGAACATGAAATTCACAAATCATCATAATAACTAATAAGGAAATCTAGAATTCACAAAATTAGCAATCCAATAAGAGATCATCGAAAATTCAATGAGGAAACCAAGAATATGAAATTCACACATCATCATAAAAACTAATAAGGAAATCTAGAATTCACAAAATTAGAAACCCAATAAGAGATCATCAAAATTTTAATAAGGAAACTAAGAATATGAAATTCACAAATCAGCATAAAAAATAATAAGGAAATCTAGAATTCACAAAATCAGGAGATCAATAAGAAATCATCAAAAATCAAATAAGGAAATTTAGAATTCACAAAATCAGGAGATCAATAAGCGATCATCAAAAATCCAATAAGGAAATTAGGAATATGAAATCCATAAATCACCATCAAAATTAACAAGGAAGCTTAGAATTCACTAAATTAGAAAACCAATAAGAGATCATCAAAAATCCAATAAGGAAATCAGGAATATGAAATCCATAAATCACCATCAAAATTAACAAGGAAGTTTATAATTCAATAAATCAGAAAACCAATAAGAGATCATCAAAAATTAAATAAGGAGATCAGGAATATAAAATCCATAAATCATCATAGAAATCAATAAGGAAATTTAGAATTCACAAGACAAGAAATTTAATAAGAAATTGTTATGAAATCTCAATAAGGAAAATATAAAACTCATAATTCATCATAAAAGTTAATATCGAAATTTGGAATTTACTAAACAAGAGATCATTATGAAAAGAAACTAAAAATTCATGAATCCAGAAATGTAACCAAAAATTTGTTAAGACCTTATCTGCCAATCAAACTGCCCAAATTTATTTCTTACGGAAAGTTTGAAATTCAACAAAAAGTACATAGATCATCATGGAAATTCAGCAAAGAAGTCAGGAAATCAAGATTCATTAAAATTGGAGATCAATAAGAAACCACCACAAAAATCTAATGGGGAAACCAAGTATATGAAATCCATAAATTATCAGAAAAGTCAATGAGAAAATTTAGAACTCATGAAACCCAATATGGAATCCTCATGAAAAGAAATAAGGAAACTGAAAGTTCAAGATATCGAGAATTCAACCAAAATCTTATCAGGAACCCATCTGACGAATAGAATATTTAAAAATTAATTCAATATAAGCACAAAATTAGAGATCTGTCTAGTAAAGGTAGACTTAGAGGGTTCAAGCAAAATATCCCTAAGCCTATCTGGCCTTAATTCTAAAACTATTCCTAAAATTCTATGCTATAAAACTATTCCTAAAATTCTATGCTAGAATTTTATCTAAAACTTATGCCTTGAATAGTAATGAGGATTCTCATTAGTCAAAGGAAAGTATCCTATTAATAGATGTGTAATTCTTAAAGTGCTTATAATTTATTAGTATTATTGTTATGTTGGAGCCATGTAGTTCCGTAAAGCCATGTAGTCATTCGGAATAGTAGTTCCACAGTACGAGTCAGCCATTTGGAGTAGTAGTTCCATAGGACCGGTCAACCATTCAGCAGGTGGTTTTGTTCAGTTGTCTAGCTTTTCAGCCGTTCAACCATTCAGCAGGTAGTTCCATTCAGTTGACTAACCGTTTAGCGGTGCAAGCTCCATTTGACTAGTCGGTCATTCAACAGTGCAACAACGTATTACTGCTTGGCCGTTCAACAGTGCAATGGTCCAAATAACATATATATATATATATATATATGTATATATGTATATATGTATGTATGTATGTGTATGTATGTATGTATATATGTATGTATGTAATATATAGACTCTTCTATCCTAAAGGGTCACCATATTTCTAAGGATTCAAAAGTGGTTTATTTGATCTATTCTTCATAAGAAGTCATTTTATCTTTGTAGCCAAAATTTGTTATCTATTCCATTACTTTTGCTTTCGTGTTGATCTTTGCTTTATATCTCATGTCACGGATTTCTTTATCCTTTTTCTTGTCTGTTTCCAATTGTAGCATTAGACATCTTCATCCTTTTACCTTTGTTTGTACCCCTCTCTTGGGTTTCATATTTGTCTTAGATGGTGGATGGATTTCTTTCTTTAACCCTTTTTTCTTTTGGGTTTTGAATTTTGTTTTGAGTAGTAGACATATTTGTCTTTCTTCATCTTTTCGATGCCTTTTTCGGGCTTCCCTTGGTTCTAAGGGATGTAGTGTATGTTAAATCGACCTTGATGTAGTGTATGTTAAATCGACCTTCTTCTAAAAGGTTGCTGATAGGTACTTAACCTGACCCTCCTCCTAAGAGGTGATTTGGACGTTAGGGGTTCCTTGGTGGGTGCTTGACCTGACCCTACCCTTAAGAGGTGAATTGGATGTTAGGGGATTTTTGGTAGGTGCATGACCCGACCCTCCCTCTATGAGGTGAACTGGACGTTAAAGGTTTTATTCCTCCCTCTAGGAGGTGCTTCGGAGTGGACGTTGGAGGCTCATTCTCAAAAGCAATTTGCTCCAACTTGTACGTCGGAGGCATATTCTCAAAAACATTTAGCTCCGGATTGGACGTTAGAGGCATATTCTCAAAAACATTTTGCTCTGGATTGGACTTCGGAAGCTTATTCTCAAAAACATTTTGCTTCAGATTGGACATCGGAGCTCATTCTAAAAAACACTTGCTTCGAATTGGACATCAGAGGCTCATTCTAAAAAATATTATTCTTCTCTTCTCTTTTTTTAAAGATATGAAAGTAACTTTACCTTTCCCCTAGAAGGTATGAAAATAGTTTTGAAACCTCTATTTAAGAGAATAGTTCTCTAAATACTTGTTAAAGTCCCTTTCGGTCCGTGGAACTTTTAAAAATAGGATTTTCTTTGATAAATCTCAAAACCATTCTTGAAATTGACCTTTCTTTTAAAAAGACTTTGATATCAGAATTTTTATCATAAAGTCTCTTTTGAGAGAAAAAAGTTTTGTAAATGTATCTTTCTAATATTTTGAAGGGTTACTTTTTAAAAAAGAGTTTGGATACATGAATCCTTCTAATAAAAGAATCTATTCTTAACGTAGCTTTTGCAAGGGTTTTTATGTTGTTCTCATAATAGAGACACAGATGTCAAATAGACGACTGGGAGGTCATGATTCATGAACTAATAGTCTTTTTGTCGAGAATAGGATTCTCTAGTCTGAGCTTTTGTCAATAATTTTGATAGCTTTAATACTAATGAATATGCTTCTATTTGCCAATGGTTTTTGAAACTTCGAAATATTGGAATTTTTTGGTTAGAAATCCTTGGTAAGCATTTACTAATGTTAAATAATGCTCTTTAAAGATTGTGCAAGTTTATCCGTAAAATAAACAAATACTTAATTTCTCCTACTTATAGGGTAATTTGAGAAAATCCTTTCTGACTTTTGAAATCAACTCTCTTAAAAACATATTTAGGAAAATTCTCCTTAAGTGGTAGAATAACAGAATCAATGTGTATAGTATATATGGTTATGCTTCCTCAGGTTTTGCTCGACAAAAGAGATGTCTTGTTCGTGAACCTGAAAAGCTATGATACATGGGAAAATAGACTTTCATGAATAAGGGCATGTTTTTCCCAAGAATCCCTTCTATAAGAAGAGTTTTAGATATTTACCATTCATGAGTTTACAATTGAAGTTTCGACAATAGTCCCTGCTCCCATAGGAGTAGTTCTTTACACAACATCGATTCCAACTTCGAGATAAAGATGAGTCATTTGGTTCCAGGCATTTGAGTAGTCTTTGTTAAGTGGCTAGAAATTTGCTGTGTTTTAAAAGTCCATCAAATGCAATGGACTGGTTTTGTTTTTACCTATAAAAACACTCGAATTTTGTATTAATACGTGATCGATTTTGAAACACAAATCAAATTCATAAAATTTATGAATAAGAAAAGTTTATAGTAAACACGTGCTGTAGGACTTCATGGTTTAATAAGTCGCTAAGCTGCTATTCCCTTGTAGAGGAATTTAGTTCTTGAGCATCTAGGCCATTCTCTTTTTGGCATAAAAAGTTCCTTAAATTTCTTTAATGAACTCTTTTAGAGACCTTGACTTGACTATATTATGGATCAATCTCGATAGATCGTGACATTCATTAGTCTTATGCCCACTCGCTTTGTGGTAGTTGCAATAATCCTTCCCTTTGCTTGGCTCGGGACGGCTCGATATATTGTGAGTGATTGAAAAACTTTTAGAGTCTTTTGTTATCATGAAAATATGAGAAAAGGTATTGTTCAAATTCATATTTGGATTTGGAAATCTCTTTCTGACTCTTTCTTCTACTTTTCTTTCCTTTCCATCTTTTACTAGGGGACTCAAAGTTGATATCTTCTTCTCTTTGTTTTTATTGGCATTCCTTTGCAACAGGACACCACTTCCCCATCTGAGTAAATTTATCGGCTTGAAAATAGAAGTCTCGTAGAACCTTACATCCAGTAATATGAAGCTCTTCCTAGAAAGGGGTTTGTTCAGTTGGCCTTGATCGAATTGCTATCAACTTGTCTTTATCGACCGCACTTCCTACCTTTAATGCTTTTATATTGAACCTCTTTAAGTACTCATCTAGTGGTTCTCCCAATCTTTGTTTGATATTAGCTAACAAGCTAAAGTCCATAGTTGGATCCTTGAATATATAAAATTTTGTCACGAAGTCATAATAAAATTGTTCCCAAGAACAGTTGGTTTTCACTCTGTACCATTTGATAGTTGCGCCTTGAAAAGTTGTCTGAAAAAGTTTACAATGAACTAGCCCAGAGGAATTATAGAGATCCATTTGAACTTCAAAAGCTACTAAGTGATCTTCTGGATCAGAAGTTCCATCACACTTTAGTGAGGGAATTTGAATGTGAGGAGGGGTGTTGACTGCCATTATTTCTTCTAAAAAGGAGTCTTTGGTTGGATAACATATTTCCCCAATTTAAGGAGTGCATCTTTTACTGTATTCTTTACGATCTGGTTGAGAATGTTGTAATGGTGATCTTACTGTCTTCCAGGGTCAAACTATTTGATTGCCCAAGGAACTTTTCTACCTTACTTTCTTGGTTTAACTTTTCGTCTTCTACCTCATTTGGAGATTGCGCTTCATCTTCGCCTTCCATAATCCTAAATGATCCTTGAGATGGCGCTACTTTAAAAAGTACTTGCATAGCTATCATTTGTTGTTGTAAATTCTGGACTTTAATCTCATTATTTTCCTATCTTATCAAGGTTGAAAACACACATCACCATTGCGCACATATCCGACCCCTTCAAGACATCTACATTTCTAGTCATCACAACATACCACTTCTACATCCAACCATTGATAACACACCCACAGCAGCTCCACAACTCCAATTGGTCATCACTGACATACAACCTTGCTGCTGATCACATTGCCCTCGGCCACAACTGTTGCATCACCTACAACAGCTGCCTCAACTTCATTTCCACCAATCATCACCCCAATAGCGCTGCAAATCATCAACTTCACTGCATTTCAACCAAAACAGTCCAATCACTGACTCTACCATCCACCAGACCAAAACAAAAAAAAACAAAAGAAGAAGAAGAAGAAGAAGGAAACTGCTGCATTACATCAACTAGAATTACCTGACCACCATCCCCGAACTCGATTCACCAATCGCCAAAAAGACTAAAGCTTCATCACCATAGTGGCGCGAGTTCAGCCACAACAAGCATCACACGACCCCACCTGACTCGTCACTTCCACGCCAGCACTCAATTTACCGAATCCTCACCGCCGCGACTTCGATCATCTGAAACTACGACTCAAGCAATCCATCCACATCACCAATTCCTTACAACCACAATCTCGAGCGAACTGAACCATCTCGACCTTTTACACTCGAGAATCGCCTCATAACACGCAATTGGATTTCGATTCTATTTTGAATTGTGAATTCGCGATTTCGTGAAGTACAGAATTTGGTTCGCAAATTCGTTTGTTTTTTTTTTATTAATTTGAGTAGCTGAGTATTTTTTTTTAATAAAGAGAAAACTTTGGGCCGGGCTTTTAGGGGTGAATGCAATTTTTTTAGTTGGTTTTTGTAACTTGGCTTGGGTGGAATTGTTTTGAGTTTTTTAATTTTTTTTTTTTTTTTTTTTTTGAGTTTTAAAAAAATTGTTCGCCTAAAAAAATTTCTTTGAACTTGTTTTGTTTCGTTTGTTTTGAGACCATTGGATTTTAGTTACAACTCTTCATTTATAAAAAAATATTATAAGCAAGTTCTTTTGTCTCTTGTATTACTTTCAATTGATATTTTTTTTCATTTTTTTAATTGTTTAGTTTAGTTTGTGTTGTTTTGATATGTTTTAGTCTTTGTTTTCTTTGATAAAAAATCTTGTATTTTAGGTTGCAGAAGTGCTTGCTAAAAATAATTGTTTTGCTTGCTTGCTAAAAAAATTTCCGCTTTATTGCTAATAATTCTACACGCTCTGGTATCATGCCCGTTACCCTTATTTTTATTTGAATTGTATTATTGGTTGCTTGCATTTGCATTTATATTATTTTAAAAAAATTCAAAATCCAAAAAAAAAAACTTCATTTTAGTTGCATTATAAATTCACGTTTAATTTCTACTTTGCATTCGTCTCATCTTATTTATTTTCTAAGGGCAATACCCCAATTCACATAAGATGGGAGATTTCATCACCCTTTCCTTTGCCCATAAATCGCATTTCATCGTAGAATTTGATTAATAATAAATGTTAGACATTCGACTTGAGGGTGTCATGAGCTCACCTAGGGCTTAACTGTATCTTCACAATTGTTTTATTTGAACAATTTTATTTATTGGTGTCTAGGCTATGACAGAGTAATAACCATTTATAAATATTACGGTGATTCATAAATATTATAGTGGTTGTTCCTTTCAAGGTACTTAAACCTTCGGCTGCATTGCAACGATGATTCGTGGTGCACCGATTACCCCTACCCGTTACCTGGCTGAAAAATATTTTTGTTGATTTAGGACTAAGTGTGATTATACAATTTTGGGTTAGAAGTTACTAAGGACAGAAAATTGTAACTTCATTGCACTAGCTCGTGCATATTTAAAAAAAAATCCAAAATCCAAAAAAATTTGTAAATTTTACTTAAGTTATTTTTTAATCCCTAAAAGAACAAAGAAAAAAAAATCATTTTTCCTTTCCTTTGAAAATTTTCAATCAAAAACAAATATATATATATATAATCTTTTCAAAAAGGAAAAAAAAAATTCAAAAATGAAAAGAAAAAAAAGTCAAATTCCCATTTTTTTAAAAAAACCAATTTTTTCCCTTTTGGTAAACATTTGAAAGTTTGAAAATTCAACAAAATAAAAAATACAAAGACAAAAACATATAAAAAATTTAAAAAGCCAAAAATTAAACTTCTCTTTTGAAAATAAATTACACTTATTAAAACAAAACAATTTTTCGCTTCATTTTCCAAATCTTGTTTCATCCTCTAGACTCGTTTCTAACTTCTTTCTCTTCTCGACTTTCACTTGTACATGAGTACTTGAAATCGTGGCACAACAACAAATCGTGGACTCGCGACTCAACAACTAATCGTTTAACCCGAATAGAGATCCTCCCGAAATGGCGAACGAGAACGCCCCTCGAACTCTTATGGATAGAATCTTTCCCGATAGAGTTTCTATTTCATCTTACATCACGTTACCCGCCCCTACGGGTAACCATTTTGAAATTCACTCAAACCATATTGCCACGCTTTCAAAATTTGGTAATTTCGAGCACGATGACCCCTACATTTTCTTGACAAAATTCAAACAAGTTTGTGCAACCATAAAACTCCAACAACTTTCTTATGACGGAATCAAACTTCGATTCATCCCATTCGCTCTTACGGATTACACTGAAAAATGGTTGTATAGCTTACCATCGAACTCAATTAAAACTTAGGAAGAATTCGTAAAAGCTTTCTTGAAAAAATTCTACCCCTAAAACGAGTAGAATCTGAAATGAAATTGTAAATTTCCAATAATTTAAGGAAGAATCATTCGGAAAATATTTTGAAAGATTCAAAGAGCTTTTAATAAAATATCCACACCATAACTTAAAAAAATGGATGATTTGTCAAATCTTGTGCGAAGGACTAGAAAACAGCTCACGAACAATGCTCGAATCAATGTGTCAAGGCAACTTTCTTGCCCAACAGCATGACGATGCTTAGAAATTTCTTGAAAACCTAGTCGAAAAATCGTCCCAATGGGAACGTTCGAACGAAAAATCAATTTACTCACGATCAAGTGCATACTAGATAGGATCTTCTTTTGCTTTAGAAGCTAAGATCGACGCAACGATGAAAAAATTCGATAATATTTTCTCATCGAATCAAATGAACCAAGCTTCTCAACCGATGTTTTATAAATACAACGATCCTAATCATATAGCCGATCAATGTCTCAGTTCTGTCGAACAAATCATTGCTTTCAATAAAGCCAAAAACGACCCATTTTCTCCGACGTACAACTTTAGTTGGAGAAATCATCCAAATTTTGCTTGGAACCAAAACAATCCCAACATGAATACGGTTCGTCCTAATTTTCAAGTGTCCCTAATAATATTTCGAATCCTCCTTTCAACCCAATCATTTTTAACAAAATTTTGCAGGTCCGCCTCATGAACAACCGCAACAATCAAATTTTCAACCAAATTTTGCTCATCCTTCCTAAGACGATAAACATTTAAGTTCCATTGAGAAAACTCTTGAAACGTTGGCTAAAGAAACTACTCAAAGCCTTCAATCAAACAGCAATTTGCAAAATTTATTGACCTCATATATGCAAAACACAAACCAATCGATTGCAAAACATGAAATGCAAATGACTCTATTAGCCACGTCTATGAGTGAACGTGATTGAGACACTTTCCTAAGCCATCCAATTCCAAATCCCATAAATCAAAGTGTAAATTTAAATCAAGCTCATGTTGTTCAAGATAGCAACGTCACCCAATTGAATGCTATCACGACTTTACGTTCCGGTAAACAAATCAATAATCAAGTCGTTAACCCAAACGATTTACCAAAAACTTCTCTCGACACTTCTAAAGAAACAAACGAATTAGAACAGAACGTGGAGCAAAACTTCGAATCGAATGCCAATCAAAATTCTTCTTCTACTACTTGAGTAGACCCGCCTACCGAGTATCGTGTTCCATTTCCACATTGTCTTCGACCCAAGAAACACTCGGACCAAATGGAAAAGATGTTGGAAATTTTTAAACAAGTGAAAGTGAACATCTCGCTTCTTGACATTGTTCAACAAGTCCCCACGTGCGCGAAATTTCTTAAGGACTTTTACACCCAAAAGAGACACACTCAAGTGCTCAAAAAAGTCTTTTAAGCCTCTAGTCTGAGTGAAGTCTTGTCCTAATCCATGCCCGTTAAATAAAAAGATCCTGGTTGCCCTAGGATTTCGTGTACAATTAGAGATGGGACGATTAATAAATGCTTGATAGACTTAGATGCGAGTGTCAATCTGATTCCATACTCCATGGACGAACAATTAAGCTTAGGTGGGCTCAAACCCACAAAGATCACACTTAAATTCGCTAATCGTTCCATTAAGAAGCCCATGGGAGAAATCGAGGACCTGCTCATTTGAGTAGGGCAATTCATATTCCCCGTTGATTTTATTATTCTCAAAACACAACCTGTGACGAACCCCGCGAGTCAAATTTCATTGATTTTAGACCGACCATTCTTAGCCACCTTAAATGCCTTAATCAATTGCCATAACAGTTCGATAAAAATCTCTTTTGGAAACATGACTTTGGATCTTAATATTTTCAATCTTGAAAGCCAATCAAATGAACCTCGTGACCAAACGTTGAAAGTTAGTGCCATTCAAGAAAACTTCGAAAACGAGACACTTGACCTTAACGACGAACACGAAGCTGAGTATGAAAAATTATTTCATGAAATACCCAATGCGATTGAATACACTCTTACTTTTGAATCGCTTCTAGTTGAGTCCGAATCTCAACCCAATTCTTTGATCGAATAGCACCCAAAGTTGTATCTCAAACCGCTTCACGATCACCTTAAGTACGCATACTTAGGTGATAACAAAACATTGCCCGTCATAATTTCTGCATCTTCCTCTCATGATCAAGATACTTTCTATTCTTTCAAAAAACAGGGAAGAAATTGGGTGGTCCATTACCGATATTATGGGAATAGCCCTGTTATTGTTCAATGTCGCATCCATTTAATCGACGATGCCAAGCCTGTTCATGACGTGCTACGAAGGCTTAATCCAAAAATGAAAGATGCAGTGCATGATGAAATTCTTAAACTTCTCGACAATGGAATCATTTACCCATTCTCTGATAGTTCATGGGTTAGTCCAATTTACATTGTACCGAAAAAGTCTGGGCTTATCGTTGTCAAGAACGATTCAAACGAACTTATTCCAACTCATACTCAAATGGGTTGGCGTGTTTACATTGACTATCGAAAACTAAATGCCACAACATGTAAAGATCACTTTCCTCTTCCTTTCATTGACCAAATGCTCGAACGTTTAGCCGTCCATGAATTCTATTGCTTCATTGATGGTTATTCCGGCTATAACCAAATTTCAATCGCTCCCGAAGATCAAGAGAAAACGACTTTCATGTGTCCATTTGGTTCCTTTTCTTATCGACGTATGCCATTCAGACTTTATAACGCCCCTGCTACTTTCCAACGATGCATGATTGGCATTTTTTCCGACATGATTGAACGCCTTTTAGAAGTTTTTATGGATGATTTCTCTATCTTTGGCGATTCTTTTTCCCAATGTTTACATCATCTCGAGTTGGTTCTAAATCGATGCAAAGAAAAATATTTGACTTTGAATTGGGAAAAATGCCACTTTGTGGTCAAATAAGGCATAGTCCTTGGACATATCATCTCAAATAAAGGCATTGAGGTGGATAAAGTGAAAGTCAATGTAATTGCAAACCTACCCATTCCCAAATCTATTACAAAATTGCTCGTCCTTTGACGAGTCTTCTTTGAAAAGATGTTCCTTTCAATTTTAACTTTAATTGTATCTCTTCTTTTGAACGTCTTAAGAATGAACTCATTTCTGCTCCAATCATTCGCGCAACCAATTTGGATCTTCCATTTGAAATAATGTGTGATGCCTCAAACTTTGCAGTTGGTGCTGTCTTAGGACAATGCATCAACAAGATCCTTCACGTAATCTATTACACTAGCATGACTCTGAACGACGTTCAACTTAACTACACAACCACTGAAAAAGAGCTTCTAGCGGTAGTTTTTGCTCTCAAAAAATTCTGATAATATTTGATCGAAATACATTACTGTGTACACGGATCATTCTATGCTTCGATATCTCTTCGCTAAAAGGGACGCTAATCTCACTTGATTTGTTGGATCCTTTTATTACAAGAATTTGATCTTACAATCAAGGACAAAAAAAGGATCCGATAAAGTCATAGCCGATCACTTATCTTGTCTTTCGAACACACCATTCTTTCAATTTCTATCGATCCATGGTATGCTGATGTAGTGAACTACTTAGTCACTAAAGAAACTTTCATCTTGGTCCAAACAGGAAAAATACAAAATCATGTCCTAAGTGAAATATTTCTATTAGGATGAACCATATTTGTTCAATTATTGCCCCGACCAAATCATCCGACGTTGCATTCCAAATAATGAGATGAGGAGTGTTCTTTCATTTTGCCATGACCAAGCATGCGGTAGACAGTTCGGTCCTCGAAAAACTACGGAAAAGGTTCTCCGGTGTGGTTTCTATTGGCCTTCTCTTTTAAAAGACTAATTCGAATTTTGCATAACTTTCCATCGATGTCAAATGCTTGGACGAATTTCTAGATGAGATATGATACCTCTTGTTAGTGTCAAAATTGGGCACAACACTCTTCGGGAGTCGTTGAAGAGATAATAGTCAAGAATGTAAATTCAAAACAGATATTATCTAACAAAAACTCCAATCAACAACAAAGTAAATGCGCAGACAAGCAATTTATAGTGGTTCGGCGTGTTGCCTACGTCCACTGTGAAGTATTTTGACGTTTTATAGATTCTCTTTCAATGATTACAAGTTGTTGCAGCGATTAACAGCAAGTTACAACTGGAAATTCGAAATCAACAGTTTGATATGATGTAGGATGATGGAGATCTCAATACGGTAGAGTCTGGGCGTTAGAGAGTCCAAAGATCCCTTTTTCGTTGGCCCTGGGGCTCTATTTATAGGCGCGGGCTGCTGATAATTCGCTGAAAACTCGGGAGACCACTTCTGGCACGTGAGGGGGCCCACACGCACGGTCTCAGGAAGTTTGGGCCCACTTTGGCATCGGTTCGAACTCCATTCGAACCGATCAAGAATTCATCCAATTGAGGTGAAATTTGGCATGGACATTCTTCAACATGTATGCAAGCTTCTGTGAAAATTTCATTGCATTTGGATCAGTAGATTGGGAGATATGATGGATTCGAAATGGGGTTTATTGCATGGCTGTTTGGTTCAAAACCATGCTTTCGAACCGATGGTTTCGAATCCATCATGGCACGCGCCTTCGTGGTGACGTGGAGCGTAAACTTCGAATCGACCCGGTCTTCACTCTGAGTTGACCGCTTCGACTCCATATATCTCGGCGAATTCGAACCGATGGAAGACACGTCATCATGGTTGGTTGACCCAGTGGATTCGAATGAGGCTACACAGGATGGGTTCGAACTTGCCATCATGGATGGGTTCGAACATGATTTCATGGATGGGTTCGAACAATGTCCAATGATGGATTCGAACAATGTCCAATGATGGATTCGAACAAGGTTTCTTGCTTGGAGTCGAACAAGGCTTTATGGTGGGTTCGAAGCATGGCTTCTGTGATGGATACGAGCTATGTCACTTCTACAAGGATGCGAGGCCCATCGATTCGAACACGATGGATTCGAAGGTGATGGAGTCGAAGGTGATGGAGTTGAACCCGTGGTGGTTCGATGGGTTCGAAACTTATGGATTCGAATGCGATGGTTTCGAACCGTTGGTCAACGATGGGTTCGAAACCTAAGCCTTCTCCTTCAAATTGGATCGATCAAAACTCGAGCGTGTGAACTCGGATTGACTCGAAACTTGAGATGCTGACTCCTATGGTCTTTCTTGCCGTGTCCTATCAATTGTAGCCCAATCTGGACTTGGACAAAATTCAGTGATATCCATAGCGAGACGAAGTATGACCGGTCTCTGAGACGGACTATTCTCCGTTTCTGATCGATCTTTTGGTATCGCGGCTTTGCCAAAAAGCGGGATAACATTTTCCCCCCAAAGTACGTCTTGTGGGAACATGACGTGCTTTGAATAGCTGCCGTTTTTCAGAACAATCATTGCTCTCCTTTTTGTTGAAACTCGTATGCTGTATGGTTGTAACCTTGTGTTGATATGATTGATTGCTGTATAACAGTGCTTAGCCGTTGGCTGTTGCATTTGTAACGGGATGAGTGTTTGATCCCTGTAAATGTTTAAAATCGATCGTTAGTTCGACATATATGCATATATGTTAGTTTGACCCTTGTAAACGTCGTGCGTCCATGAGTTGTGTTAGTTTTGTTTGCCATTGAACTTCATATCAATTCTCTCCTGAACCGATTTTGAAATTTGAATTGAGACAACGCTTGATGGTTTTTTTGAAAAGTCCCTTCGTATCGATCCTCTCCTGAACCGATATTGAAGGCTGAAGGAATTGAATTTGTATTGCGTGAGTGTAATGTTTTTGAACTGATCAGTTAGAGCATCGATGGATTCGAAATCTGCGTTTGTTATGGACGCGGTACGCTTGCGCTATGATGGATTCGAAATGGACATTCGAACCGGTATGAAGGGATGGATACGAAGTGGTTGATTTGTGCAAGAGCTTTTGGAACCATTGGGCCCAGCGTGTGTTTCGCATCGATGCAGCTCGTCGCCTTGTTGTGCGCTTCGTACCGATGACACGCGGGGGTAACTTCGAATCGATGGGGTCCTAGGCCGATGGCTTCGAATGGAGACTTCGAATCGATGCGTGTTTTGACTGGTTGCGACCGGTCAAGTTTACTGGGTGGCGAATCGACCCGGTCATCTCCAACTCCCCATATAAATAGCAGAGGGTTCGTTATTTTTTCACTTTTTACTTTTTTACTTTTGCCTTGTTTTACTGTGCACTCGAAACTCCAGAGAAGAAGGTGTCGTGCTTTCGTATTCGAACCATTTGAGATCCAAACCTTCAATTCTTCAAACCTATCATCCAAACTAGGTAACTAACCTCGAATCCACACGGCAAAGCTACCTCGAACCCATCACTCCTTCATTAATCGGCCTTTCTTGGGATTTGGTAAATCCAGATCTGGCTTTTGGAGGAATTTTGAATTGATGCGTGGATTCGAGTTCGAATCAATGATGGGTGCGCCATTGGCCGTTGGATTTCGCATCGATCCATGGAATGGTTCTATGGGGCGACGCAGTTCGCACCGACTGATGGATTCGATGGATCCATTCGGATCGATGGATTCGAATCCATCGGCTATTGGTTCGAAATTCGCAACATTATGTCGATTCGAATAGGATCTATTCGAATGATATCGATGTCAAGTTGGGAGTTCCTGATCGGTTCGAACTTGCCAAACAAGGATCGATTCGAAATCAACCATTTCCGATCGATTCGAACTCGACACATGTTCATCGTTTCGAAGCGAGCTTTACAGCCATTGATTCGAAGTGATGTTAGGGTGGTTTCGGACGAAGTGCATGTGATCGGTTCGAACCCCCTATGATGGATTCCAAAATTTGATATTTTCTGAGCATAACTCCGGCGAGCTTCATCCTTGCATATTTGGACATGTTAAATTGCATACTTGACCACCTTTCGAAGCTCGTCGATGGAAAAATAACGACTTCTATTCAAATCAAATTTTCGTCATACAAGCGGTTCAAGGATGACGGTTAGCGATGACGGTCATTGTAAGTGGACTCCGTAGCTTTGTCGTTTGCATATTTTCTTTAACTCTGCGATATTCATTCAAGTAATGCATGGCACTACACAACATACATTCATACACTTTACACTGGGGAACGCACGGGTCCTTTGTCGTCTAACGATGGTTTCTCATGAGTTAGCTAGTTATGGAACCTTCAAGTTCACAGCAACAGGAGATTCAAGGTACAGCCTCTCCGAGACTAGAGGTTCCGAACATCGATCCTGAGATCGTCGGTCCAGCCCCGGACGAATTGCCTAATGCGTCGTTCATTGCAAATCCATCGGATTCCGTTCCATCCAATATCTCTGAAGACATGTTGGGAAGGATATGCTTGAGGCACGGCCTGTCACTGGATGATGTGTTACTGCCGGGGCCGAGTGATAGACCGCACAATCCACTGGAAGGGTATACTGCATTTAACCGCCACGCGTGTGCGGCCGGGACACTTCCTCCGTTCAACGAGTATATAAGGGAAGTATTGTCGTTTTTGAGGATCGCCCCATCTCAGCTGCACCCGAACGGGTATGCGTCGATCAATAGCTTGTTCATTGCATTTATGGAATATCTCCATTGACCACCACTCCCGATTGAGATCAGATACTTGTTCAATTTCAAAACTCGGGGTGATTATCCTTCCTTCACATTTCTGGAAGCGGTGAGGAACTGCCAAGTGGTTACCGGGTCCTGGACCAGGTTGAGCTACTATAGGACGGAATGGTTCTATGTCAGGTGTCCTCCGGGGTTTGCCCGGCGATGGTTAGTCAGACGTGAGTGTAACTGAGTTATCAAGTAAATACTAAGGCAATTTCTGTCAAAGTGAAACTTATGTTCTTTCTCTTTTTTACAGCGACGATTCAGCGTCCTGAGGACGAGCACTTTAGGGAGATGGTGCGAGTGCTTCGGGAAGTCCCGAGTGGAGATATGGATATTGAGCTGCTCTTGACGGATAGGAATCTCCGAACTTGCGGATTGATTGAACAAGGGCAGAGCATATTGTTCGAGGGGGCATTAAAGGCCATTTTGAAGAAACGAGTCAAGCACAAGAAGCCTAAAATTATTATAGCCGAGGAAGCTGATTCTGAAAGAACTCACACTGACGATGAGCCGTTGTTGGAGCCTACAGACGTGGCTCAGGATGTTGAAGAGCAAAGAAAAGGCAAGGCAGCCGTCGTCACGTCAACTAAGAAGGGGAGATGGAAGTCGGTTATCACGGCCCGATCCTCCCCCGGAGTTAGAATTTTCGAGATATCTCCTCCGCGAACTGAAAGTCTTTACGAAGGGCTTACCGACCTTCCAATCCTGGATGATGTGTCTTTTCAGCATGACGCCGGGTTGGAGGAGTTTCATCGTACTCTTGAATTGAGCGAGCCTTTTATTACTAGCTCAGTCGACACTTCTGGTTGGTCGGGGGAAATGCATATTCATACACATTTCACGACACTACATAGTCCCGAGTCTTGGGTTATCGGTTTCGAGAAACCACTAACTCTATTCTCATTTTGCTTTGCAGATATTATGACTGGACGTGGTTCGATGCTAGGGAGCCTACGACATGCTCGCAAATCTTCTTCATATTATGATTCACAACGGAGAGAAGGAGATAGGAGTTACGATCGTAGGCACTTCGGGTACTCTAGCCAAGAATGGAGAGATAGGGATTACAGACATCGGTCTCGATCGCGCACCCCTCCTCCAAGAGCTCCTATACAACCTCCTGTCCACGTTCCTCGTTCTTCTGCTTCCTCGCATTACCAATCAGCCTCTCAATCTTCTAGGCATGAACCTCGCCACCCCAGATCTGAGGCAATGCCCCCAGTAGTTGCGGAACAACCTCCCACTGAAATTTCGGGAGAAGGGGCAATCAGGCTTGCTCAGCTGAAGAAGGACTTTCCGAATATTTGTTTTGACAACTACATCTTCCCTCTTCACTTGAAAAGAATTCCGCCGGAGGCCGAGCAGACAGCGCACGATTATGTGCACGATTTTTATGCCCAATACAGGGCATGGTACAAGGCGGCTGAGAAGGCGTCTTCACTGGCCTTCGAGCGTGGGGCCACTATTGAGAAAATGCAGGCTGAGTTGGCCCAAAAAAGCAGTATTATCGACGTACTAAACACTGAGGCCGAGTCTTCCAGAAAATCAGAGATGGAAGCCATCAAAAAGGCCGATGAAGCCCAACTTATGATGGATAGAATGAAGCGTGATCATTACGTCACGGTAGAGGACATGGGCCATCGGAATACTCTGGTCACTGCCGAGAGGGATGCGGCGCTAAAGGAGCTAAATGAGCTCAAATCCAAATTCGCCGAAATCGCCAAGGATAGGGACGATGCAAACAATGCAGCCCAGGAGGCGTGCGAACAAGCTGTGATACTCCGGACCGAACGGGACGAGGCGGTGGCCAAAGTTCAAGCTGTCGAGGCGGAGATTGAGGAGAGAGTTCAACAAGCCGAGGCCAGGCTAGAGGCCGACATCGAAGATCTGCTTATCACCTATAATGCTAATGTATTGAAGCATAGAAACTTAGCCTGGCTTTAGGATTACCCAGTGCATCTCCACAGTGCTTGGGAACAATTGGTTGAAGGGGAAGAGGAAGCGCACCCGGACGAATCGGTCGACCGATTCGAGCTCGAAAACCGGTTGCTAACAGATGAGGAAAAGAAAGTCCTCCATGATGCTATGATCTCTCATGAGAAATAGATGGTTGGCGGTCGATCTTTGGAGGCCGGAGAAGGGTCAGGCGTTAAGCATCATGCAACTGCTCTCGAAGTCACCGCTCCGCCTCCGTCAGTGTCTGTATCTGTGGTCAGTTCTCAGTCTGTTCCTGCTTATGACCCGGAACAGCCGCGGTTATCTCCCATTCGGGAGCATGCTTCTGAGGCCGCTCAGTCGTCCTCAAGTCAAACTGGGGAAGGTATTCCGAATTTGCCTCAAGTGTTTTCCGAATAAAGAGTTTGTTCTGAAGCAGTTACTGATAACTTCTTCTTATCTTTGTGTAGTGACTGGAGCTACTTCGATTGCCGCGACCCAGGAATCGAGCAAAGGGGATAAGGCCATCACCACCGAGACTATTGTCGTGACTACAGTATCAACCGAGGCGGTGCAGGGGAGGTCCTTATCTCTTGACGAACAAATGGTGAGCGAGCTGCTTGGCCAACAGGGTGGCTCTTTCACTGACTTGCCATTTATCATTAGTGACCTCCCGCCGACCTCCAGCTCTTCAATGCAGACTGCGGATGCCCCCAGCCAAGCCCAGACAATTCACGATGAAGAGATTCTGGCCGAGATTCAAGCTGAATTAGAAGTTGAGGGGCAAAGCGGTAGTGTCGGTGGTGGCACTATTCCATCTTCCGTTGCGGGTCCGGTTCCTCCTACCCCTCCGGCGGGGAGCCTACATTTAGATTCAGGTTCTGAGGAAGACGTCGACATTATGCCTTCGGCCGAAGAACAAGCATTGGGGAGAAAGCACTCCAAACGAAGGATCTCTGTCTCCAGCGAGTCCGAAGACGAACCGCTGATAAGAAGATTTAAAAAGAAGAAGTAGATGGGCCGCTCAAGCGAATTTTTTGGTAGATAGGAACTGATGTTTTTTTTTTGTTAGTAGGCCGTGTATAGATGCAGGTTCGGCCCCTGCTAGTAGGCATTCTTTTTTGGAAGAACTTATTTGCGTGTAAGTCCTTGCCTTAAGTTAGTTGAAATAAAATTTTGTTTTTCTTATTCCAACTATGTTTTCTACTTAAGTGTTGTGATGATGGGTTTACGACCGTGCTTTTTTGCGAATCTTGAACGCATGTCCACGCTCCGGGGACTTAGAATAATTTGTGAGCAACAGCTTGGTTCATGCCCCGAGAGCCTGATGATTATCGATGTTTATGATACAGCCTATGTCTTGGGAACTTAGAGTTAAGGCTTGTACTCCGGTCCATTCTCCGGGGACTTAGAATTATTTCAAAGTTAATGCTCCGGTTCGCATCCTGGAAATTTAGGGTCGACATTTACACTCCGGTTCGAACTTCAGGAACCAAGAGGTAGTGTTCGCATTCCAATTCGCTCTCCGGGAATTTGGATTTGGCTCACACTCTGGAAACTAAATTTCATTTGAACTCTCATTTCTTTTGTGCCTAAATGATTGTGGCGTTATGTTTTCAGTCCGGTGTACTCGTGGCGTTTTTACCGTCAAGTAGAGTTTGTTTTATTCGCCAAGTCTGAAAATCTTGGTCGCAAGTCGTAGTCGACGAATAATCGAATTTCGGACATTGTATCACTTTGGTTAGCGATTAACACTTAGCTTTTTTGCCCCCTAGTCTCGGGGAATAGCATTTGTGCTTTGGTGGTTGAGCGCATTTATTGCAAACCTTAGGCACATGTCCACATTCCGGGGACTTAGGATAATTTGTAATCGATAACTTGGTTCGCACTATGGGAATTTGTAGTTATCGACGTTTGTAGTATGGTTCGTGCTCCGAGAACCTGGAATTTATGTTTATACTCCAATTCATGCTTTGGGAACTTGGAGTTAGCGTGGGTGCTTCGGTTCGCGCTCCGAGAACCTGTAATTTATGTTTATACTCCAATTCATGCTTTGGGAACTTGGAATTAGCACGGATGCTTCGGTTCGCGCTCCGGGAACCTATAATTTATGCTTATACTCCAATTCATGCTTTGGGAACTTGGAGTTAGCACGGATGCTTCGGTTCGCTCTCCGGGAACCTGTAATTTATGTTTATACTCCAATTCACGCTGTGGGAAGTTGGAGTCCGTTCAAGCTCTGGGAACGAATTGTTGAATGTTTATACTCCAATTCGTGCTGTGGGAAGTTGGAGTCCGTTCACGCTCTGGGAACGAATTGTTTAATGTTTGTACTCCAATTCGTGCTGTGGGAAGTTGGAGTCCGTTCACGCTCTGGGAACGAATTGTTGAATGTTTATACTCCAATTCACGCTCCGGGAAGTTGGAGTCCGTTCATGCTCTGGGAACGAATTGTTGAATGTTTATACTCCAATTCGCGCTGTGGGAAGTTGGAGTCCGTTCACGCTCTGGGAACGAATTGTTGAATGTTTATACTCCAATTCGCGCTGTGGGAAGTTGGAGTCCATTCGCGCTCTGGGAACGAATCGTTGAATGTTTATACTCCAATTCGCGCTGTGGGAAGTTGGAGTCCGTTCACGCTCTAGGAACGAATTGTTGAATGTTTATACTCCAATTTACGCTCCGGGAAGTTGGAGTCCGTTCACGCTCTAGGAACGAATTGCTGAATGTTTATACTCCAATTCGCGCTGTGGGAAGTTGGAGTCCGTTCACGCTCTGGGAACAAATTGTTGAATGTTTATACTCCAATTCGCGCTGTGGGAAGTTGGAGTCCGTTCGCGCTCTAGGAACGAATCGTTGAATGTTTATACTCCAATTCACGCTCTGGGAAGTTGGAGTCCGTTCGGGCTCTGGGAACGAATTATTGAATGGACTGTCGTGTGTTGGTCCAGTCCAGCCTTTGATGTGATGGCTTGCTCCCGAGCTGGGATTTCACTCAGTGAGTGGCCGGTTGTAACGCAGTCACTCGCTATCTGAATAAATTCCATTGTTTGATGGAACTTAGCTCTTCGTGTGTCGTCATTGTTGAACGTTGTATTCGGTGAATCACAGCTTTAGTTCGAAGAGATAGCATTTTATTTGCTGAAATAAGAAAGTATGGCAAAGTCAGTGCCTTATTACAAATTCAAATTTCAGAACGTAAAAGAAACTGCAAAGTATTCATAGAATGAGGGAGCCTGCCATGTGTGACAGTGACGAGGTTCTTCGTCGTTCCAGGCTCCTGAGTAGGTAGGCCCGCCACTGATGGCGTTTATCACCAATCTTCCACGGGGACAAGTCGAGTCCTCCTGCCTCGGTCGATTGGGTTCATTGATTAGATTGGATGGGCCCGCTTCTCTGGGCTGTGGTGTCTGCACAAACTGTTCCAGCTTCCTTTCTCTGACCAGTTTTTCAACAAGATCCTGTAAGTGACGACACTCGTTTGTATTGTGCCCGTAGCCTTCATGGAACCTGCAAAATTTTCCCGTCTGGATTTGTCTTTCTGACGACGGTCTTGGATCAGGTTTTTCATATTGAATTGTATTACGGGTCTGCAAATACAAGTCCTCCAGTGAAGTATTCAAAGGAGTATAACTGTCGAACATCGGATTTTTGCGTTGCGGGCCGCGATTTTGATCTTGTTTTTTAAGTTGATTCACGCTCTCTCTTCGCCGAGCTTGTTTATTTTTAATGTTCAACTGAACTTTTCCGGAGCTCTCGCCGGACTGTTTTATTGCAACACTTCTTTGGGTCCCTTCCGCTTTTGGCCCTGCGTCAGTTTGCTTCCTAGACTGTTTCGCGTCTTCCCGTCTCAGGAATTGAGCTGTTTTGGCATGGAAACGGTCCAATGACGCAGGTGGTTTCCCAGCTAGCCAATTGCCGAATTCGAAATCGGGGTCGATCCCCTTAGTCAGCCCCATAAGGATGGAGTTATCGTTTGGATTACTAATCTCCGCACATGCAGTGTGGAATCTTTCTAAGTAGTGTCTGAGTGTCTCTTCGGGAGCTTGTGTGACACTGGATAGAGTGTTGACATCTTTCGGCCTTGCGACGTGCATGCGGAATTGCTCAACGAATTTTGTAGCTAACTGATCGAAGGAAGAGATGGATCGAGGTGGTAGTCGGGTGAACCACATGGTAGAGATGCCTCCCAAGGATATGGGGAAACTACGACACTTCACTGCATCGTCAGCTCTGGCAGCAGTCATCGACCATTCATATTTCAGAATATGTTGGTTGGGGTCGGAGTTTCCTTCGTACATGGGTAGAGTGAGCATTCGGAATCGCCGTGGGGGTTCAGCATTAAGAATATCGTCCGTAAAGGGAGTGTGACTTCGGGAAACTCCCCAATCGTCGTTTGTGAATCCCTGATTCTCACGGATCATCTAACGTATCATAGTTGAAAGATCCGGCATTTGTGCCGGAGTATGATCACGTTCCATACTTTGGGCTTGAACCGGATATTGTCGACGGTCCAAGTCTCGCCTTCTTGGCTCATAGTCCTCTGGGACGTACGGTTCAGAAGTATGACCGCTATGATGACGGTCCAGGTCCGACTAATCTTGAGCGTCGCCCCCTGGTTCAGCCGCAACGCTAGTGGTGCGGTATTCTGCGGCGTGGTGAGGAACGGCACCTCCTCGGGAGGAGGGTCCGGTTTGGAAACTGGCTGACGGACCAACTCTTATTTGTCCAACGGTCAATGCCGGTTGGTTTCCAACGGGTGGCATACGACTCCCATCTAACCGGGGTCGTGAAGGCTGGTTATGATAATCAAAAGACGAAGAACTTTCGCTGGAGAAGCGAGAAGCATGATCTCTCGTGGATCTTTTTCGTTTCTGGCGATCCAACTTGCTGATTAGATTAGCGTTAGCGCATAGCTGCTCTTCTAGTTGTCGCCGACTCTCGGTCAGCTCTTGGAGTAACAACTGCAACTCTTGCCGGGTAACCGGACCCGACGGCTCTGAGTGCCCAACGGCATCTTGATTAGATGGAGGTAGAGGGGCAGGATTCTGTCTATCCTGTTCTTCTTGATTGACAGCGTTCGAGGTGGTTCTTGTGCTAACCATCTTGATAGTTGAATTCCTTTCCTAGACTTTATGCAAATCTGAATAGAAGGGAAGGAAGTCGAATTCAATGATCTGGATCTTCCTCTTAGATTTATTCAATCCGGTATCGATGACAGATCCAACGAGCAGGAGAAAAGCTGGGTTTTCTCAGTGAAAGCACCAAAGTGTTAGTGTCAAAATTGGGCACAACACTCTTCGGGAGTCGTTGAAGAGATAATAGTCAAGAATGTAAATTCAAAACAGATATTATCTAACAAAAACTCCAATCAACAACAAAGTAAATGCGCAGACAAGCAATTTATAGTGGTTCGGCGTGTTGCCTACGTCCACTGTGAAGTATTTTGACGTTTTGTTGATTCTCTTTCAATGATTACAAGTTGTTGTAGCGATTAACAGCAAGTTACAACTGGAAATTCAAAATCAACAGTTTGATATGATGTAGGATGATGGAGATCTCAATCCGGCAGAGTCTGGGCGTTAGAGAGTCCAAAGATCCCTTTTTCGTTGGCCCTGGGGCTCTATTTATAGGCGCGGGCTGCTGATATTTCGCTGAAAACTCGGAAGACCACTTCTGGCACGTGAGGGGGCCCACACGCACGGTCTAAGGAAGTTTGGGCCCACTTTGGCATCGGTTCGAACTCCATTCGTATCGATCAAGAATTCATCCAATTGAGGTGAAATTTGGCATGGACATTCTTCAACATGTATGCAAGCTTCTGTGAAAATTTCATTGCATTTGGATCAGTAGATTGGGAGATATGATGGATTCGAAATGGGGTTTATTGCATGGCTGTTTGGTTCAAAACCATGCTTTCGAACCGATGGTTTCGAATCCATCATGGCACGCGCCTTCGTGGTGACGTGGAGCGCAAACTTCGAATCGACCCGGTCTTCACTCTGAGTTGACCGCTTCATCTCCATATATCTCGGCGAATTCGAACCGATGGAAGACACGTCATCATGGTTGGTTGATCCAGTGGATTCGAATGAGGCTACACAGGATGGGTTCGAACTTGGCATCGTGGATGGGTTCGAACATGATTTCATGGATGGGTTCGAACAATGTCCAATGATGGATTCGAACAAGGTTTCTTGCTTGGAGTCTAACAAGGCTTTATGGTGGGTTCGAAGCATGGCTTCTGTGATAAATACGAGCTATGTCACTTCTCCATGGATGCGAGGCCCATCGATTCGAACACGATGGATTCGAAGGTGATGGAGTCGAAGGTGATGGAGTTGAACCCGTGGTGGTTCGATGGGTTCGAAACTTATGGATTCGAATGCAATGGTTTCGAACCGTTGGTCAACGATGGGTTCGAAACCTAAGCCTTCTCCTTCAAATTGGATCGATCAAAACTCGAGCGTGTGAACTCGGATTGACTCGAAACTTGAGATGCTGACTCCTATGGTCTTTCTTGCCGTGTCCTATCAATTGTAGCCCAATTTGGACTTGGACAAAATTCAGTGATATCCATAGCGAGACGAAGTATGACCGGTCTCTGAGACGGACTATTCTCCGTTTCTGATCGATCTTTTGGTATCGCGGCTTTGCCAAAAAGCGGGATAACACCTCTAAACTCCATTCTTATGATCGAAATCTTTGATGTTTGGGTTATCGATTTTATGGGATTTTTTCCAATTCTTTTAGAAGCTTGTATATCCTTCTTGCTGTCGATTATGTCTCAAAATGGGTCGAAGCCATTCCTTGCAAAACCAAAGACCACAGAATTGTTGTGAAATTTCTCAAAGAAAACATCTTTTCAAGGTTCGGCACACCTCGCACAATAATCATTAATAACAGAAACCATTTTTGCAACCGTTCATTTGAAACTTTAATGAAAAAATACTCGATAACCCACAAGTTATCCACTCCGTATCATCCTCGGACTTGTGGCCAAGTTGAAGTTTCAAATCGATAAATAAAAAAATGTTGGAGAAAACTGTTAACAAAAACCGAAAGATTGGTCTTAGAAACTGATCGACGCGCTTTGGGCTTACCGTACTGCTTTTAAAACTAACCTTGGGATGTCTCCATTTCGTTTAGTTTACGGTAAAGCTTGCCATTTACCTATTGAAATCGAACACAAAGCATTGTGGGCAATAAAGAGTTTAAACTTTGATCTCGATAAAGCTGGTGAAAACCGAAAACTACAACTCAACGAACCAGCAAAACTTAGGAATGACACATATGAAAACGAGAAAATTCGCAAAGAAAGAACAAAAGCTTTTTATGACAAGTCAATCCTAAGGAAAATGTTTTCGCCTAACTAGAAATTTCTTTTATATAACTCAAGACTTCATTTATTCCATGAGAAACTTAAATCAAGATGGACCGGACCATTTGTGGTACGAACTGTTTTTCCACATGGTGCTGTAGAAAAAGAAAACCCTAGAGATGAATCGACTTTCAAAGTCAATGGTCATCATTTGAAACCTTTCATGGAATTGCCAAATAACCAAGATGAGGAGCTCATGATTCTTCATGAGCCAAGCTACGTCTAGTAAGAATGTTAACCGTCTTTTGTAAATATGTATTTATTTTTCCCAATTACACTCATTACATAATGCATTGAAAGTGGGGACACATTTAAATATTAAGTGTGGGTGGAGTCTTATTTTCATTTTTTAATTTTCATGGCATTTTTGAATTTTCATTTTCTTTTATCTAAAAAAATCTCAAAACTTCTATATCTAAAAAAAAAACCATTTTCACTTTAGCATTTTGATTTATTTTTGAAGAAACGCTATAGGATAAGTATAAGTTTTGGTTAATAAATTAAATTTTTTAAAATTTATTTGTCTTAACAAAAATAAAAATGAAGTTTGATTACAAATAACAATGGTTTAACTAGTATATAGGAAGATTCATATGTGTTATTTTGAAATATATTCTAAATGAAAATTGTTGTTAAAAAAGCGGTAAATTTAAAGTAAAGGATATAACATTTTTATCGTCTAAGTTAATGGTGCTAAGATGATTTTGCAAAACTCTCTTTTCAAAAAATAAATATAGAAAAAAAAACACAAAAATATATATAAGAGAGAATTTTTTTGTATATATGTATATATTTTTAACACCTAGAGTCATGTGTTCACACTCGTGTGTTCACTCGCCATGCTCTATAGCCTTCTCACGTAAGCTCGAAAGGCAGTGCACGATCGATATATTTGGCCTCCGTTTATCCGAGTTAGGTGTACATATATAAAAATTCTTTTTAATAACGTCTACAGTCAATAAGTGCTCACACTTGTGTGTTCACTCGCCACGCTCTATATTCCTCTCACATCAGTCCGCAAGGCATTGCATGGGTAATATATTTGACCTCGGTTTACCTGAGTTAGGCATATGTAAATACTGTTAATATTAATAAAATTTTCAAATAAGAGAGAGTAAGCAATTAAAATCCAAGCACTATTTTGACTTGTTTGATTTAACTTGTTATTGAAAAGAAATGAAAATACCACTTTGACAAACTTTGATAATCAACCAAGGATCCATTTCATAATTACATTGTGTTATCAACCAAAACAACTAGCCAAACTATTGTCTATCTGTTATGACAACTTAATTTTTGTTGGAAATTTTGACAAGTAAAAGGACTTAAATTTCTTGATAATGACCAAAACTTATATTTAACTTATTAGTATCGATTTAAAAGTGAATCCGTCATTTGTAAAAACTTTCAAAAACTTATAAATAAATCTTGCATTTTGTAAATATTTTCACTTTGCATTCGAATTTTATGGATAGTATCCATTGAAAACCCTCACGAGACAACACTCGCCCTACTAGGGACACCCAAAGGTTTAACGGCTTGTTGCATACGCTCAATGCAATCGTGCTTCCTATGAAAATGGATTTATCTTAGTTTTCTTTTATTCGAGGGTGAATAAAAAGATAAGTGTGATGGTATTTAATGTGCACGTAAATGCGCATATATCAACATCCATATTTTATCTATTTTTTTAAATAAATGTCATATTTAGGCATTTTAACATGTTTAAATCAAAATTCAATTATTGTCAAATCATTATATAGTCATCTTCATTCAGAGGCAAAACGTTCATTTTTTTTCATGTGTCAATTTGAAAATTTTTACTTGGACATTTTTTTATGATTTTTATAGGAAATTTTGATGCATATGGAAGAGGGCTTCATGAAGATATATGCATGCATAAGGGAATATAAAGGAATGAAGAGGAAATAATTCAAGCTTATGATCATGGAGGACCCCGCCCACTTACCTAAATCTACAATTAAAAGCTAACGGACAATTAAAAGCTAACGGACAATTAATTAGAGGTTAAAGCTTCATGCATATTTAATGATGGATTAATTAGTGGCTAATGGTTACTTGGTGGCCACACTTCCCAAAGGGCATTTTGGGAAGCACCCTAAAAATTGAATTAGGGTTTTATGCATGTATAAATAGCCCTCTTATGTACATATAAATATCTTCTACTCTTTCACATTAGTTAGGAAATTAAGAAAGAAAGTTGTAATATATGTTTCATGAAATAAAAATGGCTTCCTAGCCTCTTTTTCTTTTCTTTTCTACATGTTTATTTTAACTTTTATGTTCATTTTTACTTCTAGCTCTCTTTTTTCCTTTGTTAGTTGATTAGATTTGTATTCATGCAAGTAGTGTAGCTCTGTTCTATTACTTTTATGCAAGTAGTTTAATAATTAATCTCATTTCCCTCCTTTTATTAATTTCTATTCCTTTTGGTTTTAATGTTGAAATTTACATATGTTGATATGATAACACATATGAATAGCTAAATCCCTTCAATTTAGGGGTAATGAAGCTCTTAAATATTATGTCATTTCAACATTTCAATGATTTATGGTCTCTCTTATTTGTGCTTCATGAGAGTAGATTTTGATGTAAGTTTATACAAGTGGGTTTGATAGCTTATGTTGCATTTGCAAATGAGCTATTCTTGTTCAACATAAATGCAATTTACATCATCATTTTCTAATTGATTTTTGATTTTGAGATGAAAGTAAAAACAAAATTTAATGATCTATATTACTAATTACAATAGTAAACAAATCATATTTAAAATAGTTTTTACTTTGGCTTCATTTTCATGAGAATTTATAAGTGATTTATTTGTTGTATTATAATTTGATGGTTTAAGTTATGTTAATTAATAACATAAATAAACTATACTAATGATAAATGCAATAATTATTTCACTTAATATCAAACGTAGAGATCATAAATTATTTGTTTGCAGATTTACAAAAATATGAGAGTGGATTTGCCTTTAAATTGTTCTCTAATCTAATAGTTTTTCGATCTCATTTTAATTCTATTTTTAGCCTCATTTTGCTCGTAGTTAACAATTTCCTCTCCATTTGGTATAATTTGATTGAACTAATTTTTAAAATCTAACAATTCTCTACGGATCAAACCATACTCACCACGTACTAACTTTTGTACTTCGTGCGCTTGTAGTATAAATTAAATTTGAAATTTATCGACGGTTTTTTAATTCGATAGAAATTCTATAACTAAACAAAGTTTATTCAATTGGACGAGATGCATCATGCTAAGAATGAATTCCATTGAGAAGCCAAGGAAGAGAAATCTGATTTTAGGTGCCTTGACAAGAGGCCAAGGGAAAGTGAAAACCAAAAGGGAAGTTGAAGAAAGAGTTCTAGAATGAATTGTGCAGTCCTGAGCAAATCCAATTACAAGGATTTCTAGGGAGTTTTGATATGAAAGTAAAGTTTATTTTTGAATTTGAAATGATTTTGGAAGCAAATTCGATATTTTGATACGAAATCCCACTTTTTCTTGAAATTTAAAAGAACCAATCGATGAGAAAAATGACGCTGGGTTGTTAAAGAGACCGGAGCTGAATATTGGCATACTTTCTATCAATACCGAAACCACTTTAACAACTGTGTATATGGTGGATGATCAAGATTAAAGTGGTTGGATTGGCAAATGTTGCTAGATTTGAAGAAAGAGAACGATAATGGATGGACCCCGATACTTGTGTCAATTGTAAATGACTAAAACATGATGACTTGTTCTCACCATTGAGGCTAGCTGCGTAAAACAGACACACTTCTTCGTATTACCATCTTGAATTTGAAACTTGATTGGTGCACACCTTGGGATTTTGGGAGTGTTGGATGCGGTGGGCCATTAGGGGTTACCACTAGTCAAGCGTCTCGAATTGGTAGTATCCTACCTTGGCCATTGCCTAACGTGCCTTGTCAAACTTTTATCCTTATGCGTGTCCACAATGATTTTGTTTTAGTATGGTACCTATATGGGACTCACTAACTGCCGACGTTACGGGTTGTGTTACAGGACCTACCTATACTACCTGCTTAAAAATGTATTAAGGGGGATTAATGTAAAGCCTTAACGTTAGAAAAAATAATTATTTTATTGATTAGAGACTGCATATATAGTGTATCTTACTACATATAGATAGTTTAATAGATCCTTAGGAGATGAAAAATATTATAACATCTCTTAAGTTATTTCACTCACATTGTACCCTTGATAGGAGAGAGAAATCCCATAAACTTCTCTGAAGCTATTATACTCATATTTACTTGTTGTTGATTTAATTTACATTAGAAACTTTAGTTTTGACTCAAGTGTTTTGTCTTTTCATTACGCTCAAATCAGCTTGAGTATTTCAGTGTCAAAGACATTATTCCTAGAAGATGAATATATAGTTTGGTATATTGTATTTACTATTATTATTCTGCTGCATTATTTTGGTATGTATGTTGATTGTACTCTAATAATGTAACAACCCAAATTTTTTAACAAATATTGTATTCATTTATTTAAAACCTTGGTGTTTAATTGTTTAAAAGAGTTTGAAATGTTAAAATTTCTTGAATTTAATTTTAAAACATTTGCCCAATTTTTAAATAAATATAAGAAATTTCTGTAATGGTAGATTTTGGTTAAAAAAAATTGACGCTAATTGAAATTTTAAATTCTAAATTCTAACTTCAAATCTTTATTTAAAATATGTATATTCACAACATTTATTTCGCTGTTGTTTTACTTACTTATATTGGTTATATACTTTTAAATTAAGCAATAAATAATGTAGTAAAAATGTAATAAATTATACGTTTTAAATTGGTACGTTTATACCCGTTCTTGTTTAATTTATTTAGCGCTATAAATGGTACGTTATTTCCTGATATATTCTTTAGCATATTTACCAAATAAATAAGAAACGAATAGATTTAAAATTACGTTACTTTGTTAATTATTTTGGGCGTACGTTTCGTTTTAATTATGGCATCTATTATACGCACTCTTTGACTTCATATCTTAGCTGTTAAAAATCAATCAACGGCCGTTCAAATATGATTTCCTGCCTTTCAAATCATGTGTAAAACTCTCCACTTTCATTTGCGTCTCCGTATTTAATAGGAATATAATCTTTGATTTACACTAGTCGTTTCAAAATCTTTTGTTTCTTTCCATTTGCTTCTGTATATTAAATAGAAATGAATGCCAAAATTTTCTCTTGCCACTTTAAACAAATTTTCTTGCCTTTCTCCCACTTAACCAACGCAAGCTTCCTTGATAAATATTCAAACCCCACGTACACAAATACCCACCGCATGTTATTTGGCCTTCATCTCCTCTCTTGTGTGTGAAGCTTCTCCTGTAGGTAAATGGCTGTACTTATTTTTTTTTCTTATTTCTTTTTTTCTTCTTGTATTTTATTTGTTTCCATTGTTTCACTCCATCAAGTGCTCGGCTCTTCACCACCACGACAGACCTACGCTCCTTCACCACCACCACTTTCGGCCTTGCTCCTCTCTTTTATTTAAAGGTATATATATATATATATATATATATATATATATATCCATAAGTGTATATAAATTTGTTATCTGATCTTGCTTAAATAGGTTTGTTGTTTTATATCTATAAGTTTTTGTATCTATAAGTTATAGTACGAACAATATAGTTATATATAAGTTGATTTTTAATGTGAACGTGTGTTTTAAAAATAAAAATAAAAAATTAAATTAAATTAAATTAAAATGAAAGAAAATATAGGTAGGTATAAGTTTTATATGAGCCTGCAAATCTATTAGTTACATTGTTTTCATAAGTTTACTTAAGCTATAAAAATTGTATTAGCAGCATATAGTTATATAGTGCATGCATATATAGGCTTACAACATAATATGAAAAGCTTACAGTATATTTTGTTATGCATATAGAATTAAGTACGTAAATCATATAACCTACTATTTGTATAATAATATAAGTTGAGTTTTAAGTAAAGTTGTTAACATGGGTTCAATCTGTTGTGTATATTCTAGCTTGTTTAGAAATATATTTGTTTAAAGTATCTGTTTGTGTTAGGCAGCATATCTGTAAGTATTATATAAAGTATATTATGTAGATATGTTTTTTTTAAAAACGATGATTTAAGATATATATATATATATATATATATATAATTTAATATGTGTTTAAAATTTTAAAATTTATATAAAAGTTATTTTAATATATAAACTATTTAAAGTATTGTAATATATGTACTATTTTCAACATCTAAACTGTTTAGGCATTTTAAATGTAAACAATGATTTTTAACATTCGTTTTAAAATTTTAATATTATTTTCATGGGAAGACAATATATATATCGTTGCATATGGATTTGTATTTTCCGCATATATATTGGGTCGGTTTTCAAACTTATACTAGTGTTAGCGTCTAAGATGGATTTAAGGAAATTTTAAGGAAATGTATGAATTGTATAAACATTGTATATTGAGTTTCATTTAAATTAAAAAAATTGGGACATGATAAGGATTTGCAAATATATGTTTGAAATTATTTTAGAAACAAATAATAATATATAAAATGAAATAGTTCTGTCATATCAAAACTAATTCAATCATTCTCATCGATTGCCCATTATCAGCCTTGTCCGTCGTGCCTGTTTTCTACATCAGATCATATCCATCTAGCATTTCTTTGGATTTAGTAGCTCATTTCTGTGTCGAATCCCTCTAGCCTCGAAAGGTGAGCAATCACTCACGATTAACGTTCTTATATTTATTAAATTTGATTTTAATTGAAACGACAATTGAAATAGGTTGTTGTTAGTTATTTAAATTGTTATATATTCTATTATCTGTAACTGTTCACCTATCGGATATGACACCATATCATGTTGTTTATATTATGTTGTTATTGATGATATATGCCTGTTGTTGTATTTTATATTATCTGTTGTCACTCTGCAAGTTCCATGTTAGTATAGAACTCACTATGAGTTGAAATGATACATACTTGAACGGACTATATAATAGGAGAAAATCGTTATGGTTTGAAATGATAGACCCAAGCGATTTTCATTTGAATTGAATTTGGGATTGCGGGTCGAAAGAATATCTACACGTATATATTTAAATTACAGATTAAAATAATAAATATCTGTATCACTTAACCATAGGATATGAAATTATATACAGACACCGTTGGTCCAATATAGATGTTTTGAAAATAATTTCTATGGTTTTGGAAAGAAAATATAGTTTTAATAAAGACCGATTCTTAGAATATTATATGCATAAAAATGAAAATTTCATGTATAGACCTAATAATAATATTTAACCTAATTGAGATTGATTTAATACATATAATATGTTTAAGGATTCGTTTAAATTTATATTTCAAAATAGATTTGGTAAAATTTTGAATAAGTTAAGGTTGAGAAGATAAAGTTGAATTAATTGGAAAAGGTATTTAATTAAGAATTATATTCAATTAAATCGATTTGAAACTATTGAATTCGAGATTTAAGATATGATTTTATAACTTGGTTTTGGTAAAAGGGATTAAATGGATATTTTAAGTTTAAATAAATTTAAGGAAATATTCTGTAAAATGTAATCTAAGGCTATTTAAATGATATTGAACTTGTTATGTGGATATTTCCCGACTAAATAATAATGAAGCTAAATCAAGATCTATATGAAACTATTAGATTTAACTTTGAAAATGTTGAATATTAAAGCTTTGAATATATCGAAAGTTTAAATGGTTATTGAGAACTGAATTGAATTAATGAATTGAACTTTGAATAAATGAGAATTTGGAATTTGAGTTGATTGGAATCAATTTGTGTAGTTGAGGAAATTTCAAATACTTTACTTTATAAATTATTTAATATATATACTATTTTGGAAAATAGATATATTTGAAAGGGAAATGATATTTTGGTTTTGAAGTATAAATTAATTTGAATGACCATGGTGTTATAGTGTATATTTCCACCTTGTAGATAGTTCTGCAGATCCTTAGAGGATGGTTATCCCAAACATCCTTTGAGTTACTTGTATTCCAGTTGATATTTCACTTGAATTGGATTTATTGATATAAGAATGTTAATCCTGACTGTAGTGTTTTGTGTTTTGCTTTACGCTTGGGTCAAACTGAGTGATACAGCTTTTGAGACTCACCTTCGGAGTTTGGAGCTTTGTTTGGGGATCCAACTATCGATTCCGCTTTCAGCCTTCCAATTGATTGGTTCAGAGAAGTCATCTGCTCGTACTAGAGACTTCACTGCATCTGAGATATTCTGTTGTATTTTATTTCTAACTCTGATGTTTATATAATAGCTTCATGAACTACTATTTATCTATTCCACTGCATTATATTACTCTGTGTCTATGATCTATGATTATTTATTTACTGTTTATGCTGAGTATTGCCAAATTTTTATTTACAACGCGGTATTTTGAACAATTCAAGTCCGACATGTGTGGATGCGAATGGTTGAAAATACTGGTCGTTATAGATAATGTTGTAAAAATTGTATAATCAAATGTATATTGCAAAACAGCTTCATGAACTGTTTATTAGATTATTATATTTTGCCATTCCACTGCAAGATTCTATATTCTGTTTTCCTTCTTTTCTCTTATTTTCTTATTAAACCCCATTAACAATCCTCCTTTTTGAATTGTATAAGTAACATGTGTGGTTTATTGTCGACTTAAACCATCCAGAAAGGTAGGTCGTTGCAATTGGTATCAGAACTTTGGTTTATAGATACCTTAACCTGTTGGGGGTAACTCATTAGAGATATGGTTAATAATACCCTAGAATGAGTTTAAGAGTATATATACGAGAGAGCCTATTCATTAGTGCTATAAAAATATTTTGTATTGTGTTAATTTGTTCTGTTGTGTATTTATAAATTTAGGTCGGTACATGGGATGCCATGGCATCGATAGAGATTTCTAAATACTTAAACAAGACAAATGGACATGGTATTATTTAGAAAAATGGTAAATGAAATAATTTTACCTAGTATTATATATTGTATTTAAAGGGATAATTTTCTTATAAATTGATGCTACTATTTTTGGTGTGTTATTTGTTAGGAAATGATAATATTTGTTTATTGTCATTTATTGTTGGTTGGTCATGGTTCTTAAACTATTAACTATTGCATGCTATAAATATGGTTTATAAGATATGATTTACAAATAAAATAAACATAAATTGGAAATTTGAGAAGATAAATTCTGGTGTTTTGAAATTGGTTTTCAAAGATTTTTGAAAAAATAGTATTAATATTATTTGGAAGCATTTTCGGGTAGAAATATTTTCAATGAACTTTGAAAGAAATGTTTCTAAAGGGAGTTGAAAGAAAATAAATTCGGTACTCCCCTCTTCTGTCGCTGGAAAATAATTTCGGTGATGATGGCGACATCATCGATGTTCATTTTCGAGTTTCAAAGTGGGAAGACCACTATAGTAGCTTTGCAACACATTTGATTTGATAGAAATTTTTTGATGTTTATTTCCTATATATGATTGATTTAAAAAAGATATAAGTATATATTATTTCAAGATGATTTGAAATGAAAACCGGTATTTAGTTCTTAAATTTTATGTTAATTAGTGATTTTTGATTGCAGAAATGAAATGTAATTTTTTCGATGACTTTAAATGGTCAGAAATTTCAAACTGAAATATGAAATTAAAAGCCAAGTGTTTAATGAAACTATGCATAAAAAAAACTTAAGTAATAAAAAAATGTTTTCAAAATGAAGTTATGTCTACAAATAAAGAATTAAGATGTACAAGAAATGTTGTAAATTTAAGTTAATGTTTAAATGATTAATAATTAAATTGAATAGTAAAAAGAGAATACTATTTCAGTAAATGATTATAAACTAAAAAAATAACTGAAATGATTTATAAATAAGTTTAATATGAAATGATACCATATATGAAGGAATAAATATGAATTAAAATTGTAAAAAAACTTAAGTATGAATTGGTTCACTAATTAATATTAATTTAAGTGGAAATCAAGTTATATAATAATGAATGTGATCTAAACTGCAAAGAAACTTATTTAATACTTTAAGAATTTATTCATTGATGATTTTAAATATTGAATGGAAAATAATCTATGTATGCAAATGTATAAACTAATAAAAGATGATCTTGTATGAATGAATAGGAATTTAAAATAAATGAAAGGTAAATAATGTGTTAATGAAACTCATAGAATAAAATATGTAAGTTATGCGTAGATCATTTTATTCGCATAACAGTTTTGATCCAGATTCGGATACATGATTGTGGAAATTCACACTAGTCCGAATTAGGATTTTTCACTCGATTCTTGACGGCAAACGCTTGATATGGTTTTTTGAATTTGAAGTTTTCTATCATAGTTTATAGCTACACAAGGAGAATGATGATTTCTAATCAACAAATCGGATCAGAGTCCACACTAGATTAGTCAAGTTAATAATACTAGTTCGAAAGTGAAATTTATGTATTCAAGCAAGCGATTAGAATTGATATTGTGAGCAAATGATATATGTAAATCATACAAGCTTAAATAATATTTAAAATTCTATCTTATTTGGCTGATGGAAGGTTTGGGAAATGACACTTCAAATCATTTGAGGTTGTATGAATAGTCTATTGAGCAATTGACGAAGGCTGTTGAACGTACGATACACTTGGTAGTTTATTTATCGCCCTTGTATGGTGAAAACTTCTAAACCTTGACAAACCATTAGTTTTTGATTGCTATGGATGTGTGGTGGATTCTTTTGTTGCAGATAATGGTTGTACTATCTTTGTTTGCATATGATTAATATATATTGTGTGTGTTTGTGCTATTGGTTGAATAAAATATTACTCTTTTTACATAGTTTTAACTCTTTTGGATTATGTAAGTAAAATACAGGTTTATAGAAGCAATTGCTATTGCTTTTGGTTTTGATACATAGAGTTTTGTTTTCTCAACAAATTGGTATTTTTTGGATTACGGTTTTTGCAGTGAGATTTTATTATTTTCCCATGGTTGGGACGCTTTGTAATTAAAATACGACATATAACATGTAATTATTGATATTGTTATTTTTTCGGACTTAACCGCACAAAGGAGATGCTATCGATTTTTTTTTATACATTTAGGACTTAGAAATGTTTTGTGGAAGTTGAGTTATTTTCAAATTTATATTAAACGTGAACTTGTAACTTAAATTGTTATAAATCGATATGAACAAAATATATCTAATCCCTTGATTCTTTCTTGTTCCTTTTCGGGGATGAAAAGTTTTGAGTGGAAGAGATTGTAATGACCCATATTTTGAAAATTAATAATATTAAATTTATTAAGTTTTTGGAATTTAATATTGTGAGAATTAAATTTTATGATTTATTAATGAAAAATAATAATAATTATTATTAGAATATAATTTAATAATGTTGATGAATGTAATTGACAGTTGTTTTAATGTTATTTCGATCAATTGTAAGTTTAATAAGGAATAAATTCCGTTTGTAATTGTTATACACTAATAATTCACCTCAATTAACCTATTGTTTACAAACAAAGATTGATAAATTACTTACCAAATATTGATTCCATTCTACATTAACCTAATTCAGTAAATTACGTAAAATTTCTCTTTTTAATACAATATTGATTTAAATCCTTGTTTGCCTTTATTATTACCATTAATTGCAATAACCTTAAATAGTTGTCAATCTCATTCAATCGACCCTATTAAATTATATTCTGATAATTTTTTCCATTTATAAATCATAATTTTTAATTTCTCACAATATCAAATTCCAAAATTTTATTTAATTTAATATTTTAATTATCAAAAAACATACGGGTCGTTACACTCTCCCCCACTCAAAGCTTTTCGTCCTCGAAAAGGAACAAGAAGGAATTAAGAAACTTGATATAATTTTATTCAAATTATTTAATTCATAAACAATTAAATTTACATAATTAATTTTAATAAGAACTTGAAAATAACTTCACTTTTGCAAAAAAATTCTAAGTCTTAAAGTTACAAAAAATTTCATTAGAGTTACCTTTGCGTGGCTATGTCCGAAAAAATAATAATATCGATAATTACAATACATATATATATATATATATCATATTTTAATAATAAACGTCCCAAACCATAGGAAAATAATAAAATATCGTTGTAAACCATAATCTGAAAACGTACCTCTTTATCGGGCAAACAACTTTATTTTATGAAACCAAAATCAGTAGCCATTGCTTTTATAATCCTGTATTTTACTCACATAATCCAAAAGAGTTAAAATTATGTAAAAGATTAATATTTTAGTTGTTACCATCAATAACAAGAGCAATACAACATAAATAATAAACTTATATAAACAAAACAGCACGACCATTATATGCAACAAAGGAATCAACCATACATCCATAGCAATCAAAACTAACGGTTTGTTCAGTTTCAGAAACCTTTCTTCGTACAAGGTTGATAAATAAACTAATAAGTGTACCATAAGCTCAACAGCTTTAGATAATAAATTATTAGATTATTCATACAACCTTAAACAATTTGAAGTATCCTCTCCCAAACTTCCCATTAGCCAAACAATACAGAATTTAATGTTATTTAAGTTTATTCAATCGGTTTCCCTTTCACACATTATTTAATTTCATTTATTTTCAGTTCCCATTCAATATTTCAGACCCCGGGAGGGAGTTAGGTGAAATTGTCCAGCTTATCAGCTTGACGTTCATGTACAAATTTGTCCGCTCTTATTTTACTGTAGCAAAGTAACTATAGCACCAAAGTAACACTATTCATCGAAAATTAAATTTAATAAATTTGCTTTATTACTGCATCTGGTTATCTACTATTTTGGTATTGTAACTATTGATAATTATCTGGGAACCCAATCTTTATCTTACCTTTGAAACCGGGATTCGTTCTTAAGTCGCGTATCCATTATTAATCTATGTTGGCCATTTAAGTGTTACGGCATTTTGAGATTTTAGAAGTAAATCATTGATAGTGATAAGGAAAAGATAATGAATCGATTAGCTAGCGCATTGTCATATAAAGACAATAACGAAAGTAGTCTAGATAATCTAGAAATAGAAATTAATAATAAAAACAAAGAAATTATCGTCAACGAAGATTTAGGACAAAATCTAACTAATTGGAAAATACCGGTTTACTCGCCATCCAAAATTTATAAGAAAACATGTAGTTTTATTATGAAATCAGATTATATAATCAAAACTGTTGAACAAGTTATTCTCCTTACAGAATGGTATAATACTTTTAGCTTACTTCCGAAAGGGCTTTTAAATCTACATAAATAAAAATATAAATTTATTCATATAGGTATGGTTCAAGAAGTCGCATTAAAATTCGCAACTCGTCTAGGGTTAAATACATCAGCTATTATTGCAATACGTGACAAAAGACATAACAAATTTCATGATTCTTTAATAGGAATCGTTGAATCAAATTTATTTGATGGACTAATATATTTTTCATGTTTTCCTAATTTCATTGTTTCTATGACAAATCCAAATGTAAATCAGTCGGTCTGTTTAGATAAAAAATATAGAAGGTTTTAATATGAAACCTAGAATACAGAATGTTGTACTTATTTATAGTATATGTAATAAAGCTATGAATACTGTTATAGAAGACATTAAAAATATACCAATTAAAAACAAGAGTACAACTACAATGTTTAAAACAGATATAAGTAAAAGTAACATTGTATCCCTACACCCATAAAATGGAATGAAATAAATTTGCCAGAAAATGGCTTTTAGAAGAAGCTAATGATCCAGTTAAAATAGGAAATAAAACCATGGTGGGAATCATTGAATTTCAAAAGGTGACGCAGAAATAAGATTTTCAAAAAATAGAGTTACACACCTTACAATAGGTACTACCTCAAATTAGAAGAACCGGTCCAAGCCCAACTACTTTAAAATCAAAAGAAGAAAACATAATTATTAGAAATACACCAAATGGAGCAAGCCAACCTGAATATAGAATTGAAAAATCTTCATCCCCAACTCCTTCTGATATAGGCTACGATGAAGACAAGAGTGTATTTGGTTTAAATACCTTAACTCTTAATGAAGAAATAAAATTTCCTTTCTTGGAAATAGAATAACAAAAGTTTTATTCAGCCAAAATAAAACTAAAAGAAAATGGTTTTTTATGAAAACTCTTGAAATTCAAGAAAAATGGTTCAAAAGATATAAATCATATCTCCAAAAAATAGGAGACAATTTACCAGAAAATTATGATTTCTTCAAAATGGTAGAGGGAAGCTATAAAATAGAAAAACGTACAGATACTTTTTCTAATTTTTATGATTTTTTAATAGCTGTCGATATAAACATAGCGTATCAACAATTTACAGCAAAAAAGGGAAAAGTAGTAAAAAGTATTCATCCTCCAAAATCCAATTTATTATTTAAAATTGATAATGAAAAATTTACTACAACTCCTTATAGGAAAAATGGTAATATTGAAGCCATAATCGAATAAAATAATTTTACAAACTTAACATTACAATCAATAGGTAAACAACTCACTAGGATAGAACAAGAAATTAGTAAAAATTCGAAACAAGAAAGGAATAAAATTCATAAAGAACGCTCTATCATAGATAAGGCCTTATTTAAATCTTTACCTATCGAAAAATTAAATCTTAACCCTGAATAGGGATGGAGAAAATACTGAGATGTTAGAAGAAATCATAAAAAGGTTAAAAAACCTAGGAATGAAAGAAAAGAAAGTGGCACCGACTGCAAAAAAAAATTATAATCCAAAATAACCATTGATGAAGACTCTAATCAAAATTCAGATGAAGAAATTAATCAACTTCAAGAAATATTTTCGTCAGAACCAAAAAAAGTAAATTCTTTTGAAATCAACAAATTAAATTACGAAAAATTTCCAAATAAAAAACTTATTATGATAAACCGACTCCAGTCGATCTCCTAATAGAGGAGCTGGATCCTTATATGCAAACATCATATGATAGCTCATCAATAGAGAATGGAACATTGATGGTTGTTCAGAATATCAAATTTAACTAAAACTGTATTATGTGGCTATGTATGTTGCACCTAGTAGAGCCAAAGGCAATAAAGACGAAGATATAGCAAATGCAATAATTAAAGGATTTACAGGCCAATTAAGACATTGGTTAGAAAATTATATGACTAGCGAAGCCAGATATCGCGTAATTAGAGCAGTAAAAGTAGTAAATGATGGAGAGATAGTTGATGTAGTAAATGATGGAGCAATTCCTTATGATGAATATTCATATGGTGAATTAGCATCATAAATAGTTGTAGAAGGGATTAATCTATGTAATGAAATTAAATTACATAAACAAATACAAAAGGGAAATCTATATGGTAAACATGTCTTAGGTGAGTTCTGTGACCAAGTAGGAGTTAAACCCATTAGATCTGAAAATAATATAGAAAATCATAAAAACCATTTAAAGAAAACCTTATAAAAATATGATTCCCAAAAGGAAAGTTGTGAATGTAGTAAAATTACAAATAGAAAATATTACAAAACGAGAAGTAAAAGAAATAAAGATAAAGAAAATTATAAGAAAATTCCAATATGTTGGAAATGCAAAAAGGAAGGACACTTTTCAAATAAATGTAAAATGAAAAAGAAAATGAATAATCTTGATATAGACGAGGATCTAAAAAATTCATTTAAGAAATTGCTTTTAGAAAGCTCTTATTCAGAAACTGAGAATTTAAAATTAAATATTATTGTAGAAGAACATTCAAAAACAGAATCAAAAGAAGAATCATTAGGTGATGATTCATTAGCTGATAATAATTATGATTATTATAAAACTTTATCTAATGGATTATTTGTCATATCAAAAGAAATCAAGTTCATCCTAGACATGGTAGACAAAATATCAGACCTAGATGAAAAGAAAAATATATTAAAAAATTATTTAGAATCTTATCAACATAAAATCAGTGAGAAAAAAATTAAAATTAAAACAACCAAAAACTTATAATATAGAAGAAATTTTCGATGGAGTAAGAAATTCAAGACCTAAAGCAAATTCAGTTAATTCAAGTACTGAAACGACAATATCAGAATTAAAACATGAAATAAAAATACTTAAACAAGAAATTAAAAAACTAAGGGTTAAAATAATTTTACTTGAAGAAAAATACCACTGTAGTAGTGATGATAATGAAAACACATTACATAAAAAAGAATTAAATAATTTAAAATTTGTAAATATGTTAGATCGTGTTATTACACATAAATGGCATACCAAAGTCACTATAGTAGTACACAAAGAATATTATTTTCAAGCAATTGCAATGATAGACTCGGCTGCTGATTTTCAATGAAGGGATAGTACCTTCAAAATATTTTACTAAAACAACAAATACTCTAAATGCTCTAGATGGTAGAAAATTATTAGTAAATTATAAGTTACAAACTTCAGCAGTTTGTAACAAAGTAATTTGCCTTGAAATGCCATTTATAATGGTAAAAAAATTATCACAAGATGTCATATTAGGAAACCCATTTTTACATATTCAAACTGCGGAATTGCTGCTGCCTACGTGTAACGACCCGTAATTTTACCAATTTGAAATGGAATATTTAATTTATTTAAATAATCGAATGTAGAATTTTCAAACTTAAACAATCATGTTTTATATGATAAATAAGAATGGTAAACTTACTTTTAATATTGAATAAAGGTTTTGGATTCCCATTGTATTGACAAAAGTCGGATTCTGATAAAATAGGATAAATATTCCAGAAATTTGTTTAAAGGATAAATAATTCCTTTTAAATGGATAAATAATTCCTTTTAAATGGATAAATAATTCCTTTTAGATATATATAGATATAATCGATATCAAACTCATTTGATAATAATAGTAATTTAATTTATAATGGTTTTATAAATATATAAAACTTGTTTTATAAAATTGACAAATTTCGTCGCATATCGATAAATCGATGTCGTATTTTTATAAGAAGATTTGGATTTTTTTAATCATATTTTATAATTCAAATATTCTTGATTTAATTATTTAAAGATAATAATAAATTTATTTTGAAGTTTGGTTTACATGAATAAATAGTTTAACAAAAACGTCAAAATGTGACCATAAAACGTTTTGTTGAAAATCAACATTTTTTTCAAAATAAGTCGCTGCAATGCTATTGCGCCTTTATTAACATGTTTTAACATATATATTACACACTTTAATAACTAAACATATTTACTTTTACTAAATAGGATTAGAAAACTTCTATAAGTCATCAGTAAAAATAAGTAAGAATTAACAAAAGTAAGAAAAGTAAACATCAAATCACATCAAATATAAATCCAACAAAATAATTACTTCTCTTTACTTGATCTTTAAGTGACTAAGACATAAAGTAAAAAGTAAATGGATGATGTTAGGTATGTAAAAAGTGGATGTTGCTTTAGGTTGAAGTAAGGATGGTTTCGTAATTAGGTAAGAGGTTATTTTGGTAAATTTACCACTTATTTCTTTTTCTATAAATAACCACCTCCTTATTCACTTTCATTCACATTTCTTCTTCTTCTTCTTTTCTCAAGCTTCTTCACATTCTTCCTCTTTTCTTTAATGGCTTCCAAGCCATAGGAAAAAATTAGAAAGAAATAATGTCAAAATATTTATAAAATATTCAAAAGAAATAAATGTTCATTCTTTTCAAATCAAACATATCTTTCCTCTATATTTTACCTCTTCTTCTATTGGCCAAAACTTCTTCAAAACAGAATCGAAATATAAAAATCATTTTCTCAAATCATGTATTTTTACAATGGATACGACTTACATGTTGACCACTTTGTCTTATTCTAAATTTAACCATGTCAAAAATCCACTTCTTTCCACTGCATTCTCTGGCCCAGTTTTTAAGCCAGAGAATATGCCATTTGTTTTGATCATAAGTTGATCATAACAGATCCAGATTAATAAATTCTTTTTTTAAAACCATATGAAATTCCAATGACTATAGCTTTTATGTTGTCACTTTTTCTAGTTTTGAGGTTTACTGTACCTGAAACTCAATTCTTTGAAGTATATTTTCGGGCTTTATATTTGTGAATCTGAGAATAGCTCTTTTTCTTTTGACCTTATCTTCCTCAAAACCAATCAAACTCAAGTGATTTTTTTAAATTCAAGAGAAAAGAATTTGCAACAACTTTTCAGTTAATAAGTTTTTTCAATTTTGAGAGTAAGGGAGTCAAAAACCAGAGAGAAAATGACCTATTTTTCGGGTCTAATTTTTCGGGTCCAATTTTGAGGATAAGAGAGTCAAAAATAAGAGAGAAAATAAGCTATTGATAATGACTAGGCTCCCTCCAGGGGTCTGAAAACTTGGCAACGCCTCTTTGTCTGGCTCTGATACCAAACAGTGGAATTCCTACTGCCTACGTGAATATTGATAAAGACTGGACTGATATTATAAAGAGGTGGTTGCGTGAATAGTGATGAAGACTAGACTGATATTATAAAGAGGTTGTTAAGATTTTGCAAACTTGTTTTTTTATTACTACGAAATATTTACAACAGAGACTACGAAATGGCGGAAGCCATTGAACACTCAACTTTATATTACAAAGATTATATTTTGTACATGTGATAACTCAATACATAACCCTTATTTATAGAAGTGACTAGAAATAGATAAGCTTGACTGAAGGTTTTGGTTCTAAGCTTATTATCAAATATTGCGGCTACTTTTAGATAGATAAGTCTTGATTTGTTGTGCTGGCGCCTGTCTTGATTCTCTTTTAGTAGATAAGCATTGAGCTATCTTTTTGAGCTGACATTTGTTTGTTTCAAAGAATTGAGTTGTCCTTTTGAGATGGCTTTTTTTCATTTCCTTTTTATAGATAAGCATCTTCCTTTACAGTTGTTCGAAATTACTATTGTAGATCTTTATCTATCTGGAAGCGGTGGGAATCCTGGTGGGGGAGCTATTGAAAAATTTGGTAGTGAAGTTGTAGGGCTTGATTCTGTGCCGATTACCAATCCTCTTCTATCAGGATGTTCTAGAGTTACTATAGAATAGGGTGGACGAGTTTTACGTTTCACTTTGTAGATAACATTAATATGCTAAATTTTAGCGTATTTTTTTCCATTCCTTTTATCTTTATTCATAACTTTTATCTATATTGACACTCATTAGGTCCTCATCATCAAATTTGGATTCGAGAATTTCTTTAAGTTGATTTTTTAATTCGTTTTTCAAAGAACTTGTCATTAATTTTTTAAAATTTCTGAAACATCTCTTTTAGGAGGTTGAGCTAAAGGAGTTTGAGGTTCACGATTAATTAAACCATTAATTGAGAAGATATAGTCTTTAAAGAATTCGTATTTATCTCACCATTTTATTAGAATTATTCTTCCTAAACAAGGAATTTCAAAAGATAATCCTAATTTTTGTAGTGTTCTTGGGGAAATTATAACATCCCATTTCATTATCTAGGGCACTTGATAAATTATTGCAAACATTAAACCATGATTTTTCATAGATGGGTTGATTTCAACAAATCTTTCGTAAATTGTTCTAATTTTTTGTGGTAAAATTATTGGATATAATTCAAAGTTTGATAACCAGAATAAAAACCAGTTTGAATAATTTAAAGAACTCTGTTCTTTAAACTGTATAAACCAACTATGTCGTTTTTGCCTATTTTCATTGTAAAAGCCAATTTCCCAAGCTTTAATATGGTCAAAGTAATTAAAACTTATTTTTCTTGTAAGGATTTTTTGATCCTTTTTGTATGTCTTTGGGCTTGTATAAATCTCCGTCCCATTGTTTTGGGTATTACTTCAATAATAGTGGCTTTAGAATAAGCCCAGTCTCCTCCTGATCTTAAAGTGGATTCAAATTTTATAGATCCAGTATAGGTTAATATATCTTGATAGAATTGAAAATCCTTTGGATATAAATAAGAATCCATAAAATTCTTTATGTAAAAGGTCATAAACTCTTCAGCTGTTAGATGACTGTATTTTTTCTATATGGGGCATATCTAAATAGTAGTGGCTGGAATATATGGATATACATATTCCTTAGTATATGAAGATTTTATTGCAACCTTATAAGCCTCAGGCCTTAGTTGTTCTTTTTCTGGAATGGTTTTTAGAACTTCAACTCCGATTTTTTTTTCATTTTTAAGGAATATCGACTTATACGTCGATTGTGGTTGAGCAGTATTTCTGCTTTCTATCTTTTCTTTTACATTATTCATATTTTCCCTGTAAATATTAATGAGTTAAAAAGTCAGGAAGTGAATTATTAGTTCCTTTTATAAACTCCATATCAAAGTAAAAGACTGATAAAATTGGCATCCATTTGGCAAATATTTGTTTGGAGGCTATATTTTTAACGCCCTTTTGTAAGATTTCTTCAACAGATTTACAATCTTCTATTAATTAAAATTTGATTTAATAAATCACTTTCAAATTTCTGTATACATAATATAATTGACAATATCTCCTTTATTACTGTAGAGTAATTTGCTCTTGGACCTTGCCATAGCCTAAATGTAAATCTTACAAATGATGCTTTATTATTAATTTTTTGTTTAAGAATTCCTCCATAGCCTATGTCTGATGCTTCGATTTCAACTCTACAACCTAAACCCTTTGAACAGCCGACGGCTTAATTGGTTCAACATTCACTAAACCGTCCGAAACCATTGACTCTACTGTTTAAACCTTTCGACAAGGTTGAAATCTATTTAATATAAGTGATCAAACCTTTCGACAAGGACGAAAGCCACTACCTTTTCACCAAAGTAATTGATTTCTTGCCCTAATTTTAGGAAGGCTATTCCCTTAACCTTTCGACGAGATAGAAGCCTATCACTTGAGAACTAAATTTAGGGAAACTTAACCTAATCAGAAAGGAAAGCCTTTGTGAAAGACTTCAAGCAAGTTCAACAAAGACGGAAGGACACTTATCCCAGGTTTTAAACCTTTTGACGACGTCGAAAGGTCTAATGCAAGATTTATCCACTAAATAGGTTAGATTGAATGGCAAGCCTTAAAGGTTTCACGCGCGTTGTTCTCCAAAGAAGAAATACATCTGTCTTAGCATTATTTTGGGGTGTTGATAAGAAATTTTGTTAATATTCTTGGCGCTAGAAGGAGGGTTGGAACCTCCAATCTCCGATAACTTTCATCCCCGATCAATTATATAAAGAGCCTTGACTAAAAGAGGAGTATGGAAAAAGCTAAAAGTAGTAGCCACAATCCAAACGATGAGGCTACATTACAGTCAACCTTTAACGGTTACATGGTCTCAAATCCTGACTTAAGCAAAATAGAAATTGGGCAACCTTCAACCCCAACAAAATTGGAAAGCAATATGATCGAGGTTCAGAATCAATGGCCACAAAAGATGGTAATAAAGGAGTATTCACAAAGAGCCCCAACTCGGGAATCAATAAGGATTATGTAGAGGATCAAGGGTTAAACCGAGATAGTCAAGTAAATAAATCTCTTGAGCAATCAAATAGCCTTATCCCAGAATACAACAGGAGAAGTTACAGAAATGAGACCAACCAAAATGACAACCTATACCATATAGTGGTTAATGCAATTAGAGAAAGAGAAATTTATGATCCTGAAGAATATATTACCATGCAAAAGACCTTTTTCCAAAGAAATAATGGCGACAAATCTTCCTCCACACATTCAAATTCCTTTACTAAAATATGATGGGACAACTGATCTAGATGATTACCTTGTCGTCTTTGAAAACTAGATGAACTTATACAATGCTCTAGAGGCAGTTCGCTGTAAACTTTTCCCATTACTTTTCAAGGAGAAACAATCAAATAGTATTAGGAGTTACCAAATAGAAATTATCTATTCTTAGTAACAATTTACTTGCAACTTCGTGGATCAATTTTCTACATTCAGAGATACAACTATGGACTTTAGATTGCTAGCAACTATCAGACAAAAGCCAGGGGAGCTACTTGGCAAATATTTGAATAGATTCAGTGCAGAAGCATTAAGGGAAGAAAGTACAACTGATAGAGAAAAGCTTATAGCAGTTTGATCAGGGTTAATTGAACAAACCTTACTTTGAAAAGACCTTTATGTTAATGGTTGCAAAGATCTACAATATTTCTTTCTCCGGGCTGAGAAGTTTATTCAACTGGGAGAGATGCACCATGCTTAGAAAGAATTCCACCGAGAATCCAAGGAAGAGAAACCTGATTTTGGCCGCCTTAACAAGAGGCCAAGGGAAAGTGAAAACCCGAAAGGAAGTCAAAGAAAGAGTTCTAAAATGAATTATGCAGTCCTGAGCAAACCCTCTCCTACATATATGCTAAGATATGAGAATTTTATTGCGCCTCAAAATGTTCGAAGTGCCCTAGAGCCAAATAAAGAAGGAAGTAACTGCGAGTACCATAATGCAAATGAACATGAAACTGGTGAATGACGTGTCTTGCCAGATAAAATTCAAGGCATGTTCAGGTCTGTATTTTTACAAGAGTTCTTCAGAGAAACTAGAAAGACATCTTATTCAAACTAAGAGGAAAAAGATTCAGCAACTCCAAAATGCAGATTCCTATTAAATCATGAGGACTCGCGACATCAGTTCAAGTATGAACTTTCTCTCTTTCATTTCATAGCTCTTTAACTTGATACTTAAATTTGTATTATGCATTGATCATGTACTGATTAAAATTTGTGCAATTACATGTAAAAACGAAATCGAACCGAAGCACTTGACAAACTCCATAATACTTAAAGAGGACAACTCAGACGCTAGACGCGAGGCAATAACCAACAATTCAGTCAACACCAAGGCTTTCCTGTAAGAAATATTGAATCACTGCTAAACTCAATTCCAATTTAGAAGAAAACCCATATATACCAAATCTATTTTTAGCAAGTGGTTTCAAAAGGAAATTTCTCAAATTATATCCTCTTAAGAAAACAATTTTTTGTAACCCTATGTCCTAGGGGGAAACAAATACTTATTTATCTCAAAAGAAGATTTATGCAACTAATTTGAGATATTATATAGCATTAATAAATGTGCACCAAAAGACTTCAAACTGAGCAATTATAATATTTCAAAGTTTACTAAAATCATGGGCAGAGATAAGCCTATTCGTACTTTTCCAAGAAATATTTTGAAAGCATAAAAAGTTCATTGAAACCCAAACTAGAGAACCCTATTATTGACTAAAAGGCTGTTGGTTCATGAATCATGACCTCCTAGTCTCCTATTTGAGATTCGTGTCTCCATTATGAGAACAGCAAGAAAATTCTTGCAAAAGATTCTAACAAAAACTCTTTCATAACAAGGATTCATGAGTCCAAACTATTTCTCAGAAGAAACTCTTTAATATAATAGAAGGGTCTAATTACAAAATCCTTTCTCTCAAAGGAGACTCCAATTTAATTGGTGAAGTGCACATAAATGTGCATATATTTACATGCATATTTTATCTCTTTTTTATTTAAATAAACATCATATTTGGGCATTTTTACATGTTAAAACCGAAATTCAATTATTTTCAAACCATCATATTTTCATCTTCATTCAGGGGCAAAATGATCATTTTTGTGCATGTATCAATTTAAGAATTTTTACTTGGACAATTTTTATTATTTATAGGATATATTAATGCATATGGAAGAGGGATTCATGATGATATATGCATGCACAAGAAAATACAAAGGAATGAAGAGAAAATAATTCAAGTTCAAGATCATGGAGGACCCCACCCACTTACCTTGATTTTCAATTACGAGCTAAGAACATGCTAAAAGATCATTAAAGCTTCATGTACATTTAAGTGGGGGATTAGTGGAGGTTAACGATTACTTGGAGGCCACGCTACCTCAATGGTATTTTGGAAAGCTCTCTAAAAGGAGAATTAGGGTTTTATGCATGTATAAATAGCTCTCTTATGTACATGAACGTATCTTCTACTCTTTCATTTTACTTAGAAAATTAAGAAATCAAAGTGTAAGCTCAATGTTCAATAAAATAAAATTGGCTTATTAGCCTCTTTCTCTTCTCTTATTTATATGCTTTTGTTACTTCTCATGCTTTTATGCTCTTTACTTTTCTTTGTTAGTAGATTAATTTTACATTTATGCAAAGTAGTGTAGCTTAATTCCTTTTGTTGTAAGTAGTTTAATTACGTTCTCTTCTTTACTTATTTTTTAATTTTCTTCTGTTTTAATGTTGAAATTTACTTGTGTTGCTTCAATGGCACAAATGAGTAGATAAATCCCTTAAATTTAAGGGTAATGAAGCTCTCAAATATTATGTAATTTCAACATTTTATGATTTATGATCACATTTTGTTTATGCTTCATGAAGTAGATTTTGATGCAAGTTTAGGGTTTGATAGCTTATGCAAATGAGCTATTCTTATTCAATATAAACACAAGTTGCATCATCATTTGCTAATCCATTTTTTATTGTGAAATTAAAGTAAAAATGAAATTTGATGATCTATATTACTAGTTACAATAGTAGATAGATCATACTTAAAATAGCTTTTGCTTTGGCTTCGTTTTCATGAGAATTATAATTGGGTTATTTGTTGTATTATAGTTTGATGGTTTGAGTTGTGTTAACTAATAACACAAACAAACCATACTTATGATAAATACAACAATATTTCACTTAAATCAAAGCTAGAGATCATAAGTTGTTTGTTTGTGGATTTACAAAATATGAGAGTGGATTTGTCAATAAATTATTCTCAATTTCAATAGTTTTTAAATCAAATTTTAATTCTAATTTTAGCTTCATTTTAGTTTTGGTCAAAAATTTCTCCTCCATTTTAATCCCACTGCTCCTCATCAAACTGTGAGCACCATTACCTGAACACTCCTCCAACATCACAGAACTTCGACCAAAATTCACACAACAACTTCCACAAAATAGTCAGCTGCTACACCTCTACTGTCTGTCCCCATACTACCACCATATCACCACATCTCTTCCACAATACAAACCAATTCAAAACTTCAAACATCCCTTCTTCATCAACATCAATCATCTCTGCCTATAGCATTGAAACAACTCTACCACATCAAAAACTCCAACTCTACAACCAGTGATCAACCAGTGACCTGCCAACTACAACAATCCTTTCACCACTTACCATACTACTGTCCCATCAAACTACCACCCACTGTCAACCTCACTACAGTCAGTCAACAAAGCTTCCTCAAACTCCTACTATCTCCACTACCCCTGTTACACTTCTCTTCCACCAGACATCACTCAAACAACATTGCCTACCACTTCATTCATCACAGCAAACAAAACTGTTATCTACCTGACTTCATGACCTCGACTGTATCCACTTCACAAAACACACTCTGCCTGTCGATATCCAACAGCCACCAGTGTACACTTCTACCATTTCCCTAACCATCCATCACCCAACACATATAAACTTCTAACTGCACTGTTACTTCCCTCCACCCCACATACTTCCTTCATATCAAAACATTGACCAAACATACATTAGCCACATTGACCAAGCAAAACTGTTTTCATCTCTGACCACCTGACTTGCCAAAACCACTCCAAACTGCTAAACTATAGCAACAACCCTTCACATCCCTACTAACCTGCTTTTCCATCCATATCCACTTCATCAATTTTCCACAGCTCATCACAAACTTCATCACTGCAGTACCAATAACAACTCCACCTTTCAACTGCTCAATCACGCAACCCACCGCAACCTCTTTGCCACACTGTCAGCAACTGCTCTCCTCGACATTGAACAACCCACCCCCTGCAAGCACCCAAACCTATAATCGAACTACAACAAATTGTAAATCGCCTGAACTACGTGCCTCAACCACCTCTGCAAACCCAATTTCATCGCCTCGAGCAACTGCAGATCAAACTGCTATACCCTTCGACAACCCAAACCTCTGCAAAAACATCAGTGACTAGAAACAATTGCCTCAGAGCATTTTCAACCTCGCCACGAACAACTCCAGATTTTGAAGCCAACCGAAGACAATCTGCACTTGCACCTTCCAATTCCCAAATCGACTCCCCAATCGCCAATCCTCAAATTTCACCCAATCCAACATCACAACCAAATCCACCTTGAACTAAATCGTCTCCTCGCCAATCGAGCTAATCCGCAAACGAAAGGAAATTGAGCTTGTTCTAGGAATTGAATTTTCTGTTGTGTTAATTTTTATTTTCGAAAATTTTCGGCTTCGAGTATTTTTATTTGTTTTATTTTTAGTTGTTTCGTTTGTTTAAAACGAAAGGAATTTGTTTCGTTTGTTTTGTGGGCCGGATAGTAGTAAGTTTATAGGCCTGTACAAAATTATTTTTTATTTTGCTTTCTTTTGAATTTGTAAAGAGTTTTGATTTGTTTTTAATTTTTCTTTTACTCATTTTATTTCCTTAACACAAAAAAGAAACAAACAATTGTTTATATCTTGCTCATTTTGTTTTCTTTTCCATTTGTTTTAGTCTTTGTTTTAATTTATTTCAAGTTTCATCCTTATATTTATAAAAAAAATGTATATATTTTGTGTTTAATTTCTTTTCAGGTTGTCAAAGAAGATAATCGGAAGTGTTTTCCAATACAAAAGGAAAAATAATTGCCTTGCTTTGCTAAAATCGCCGTTAAAAAAAATTGCTAAATAATCTACACGCTTTGGTATTGTACTTTCATCTCTAGTTTTATTTTGAATTGCATTGTTGGTTGCTTGCATTTGTATTTAAAAAAAAAATCAAAATAAAAAACAAAAACAAAACTCATTTTAGTTGCATTGTAAATTCACGTTTAATTTTTGTTTTGCATTCATCTCATCTTATTTTCTTTTTTAATGGAAATACCCCAATTCACATAAGATGAGGGATTTCATCACCCTTTCCTCAGCCCACAAAACGCATTTCATCATAGAATTTGACTAATAATAAAGGTTAGACGTTGGACCTAAGGGTGTCAGGAGCTCACTTAGGGCTTAATTTTATCTTCACAATTGTTTTCTTTGAACAATTTTATTTCTTGGTATCTAGGCTACGGCAGAGTAATAACCATTTATAAAAATTACGATGATTCGTAAATATTATACAGGTTGTTCATCTGAAGGTACTTAAACCTTCAGTTGCATTGCTACGGTGATTCGTGGTGCACCGATAACCCTATCCGTTACCTGGCTGAGAAATATTTTTGTTGATTTAAGACAAAGTGTGATCATACAGTTTTGGGTTAGGAGCTACTAAGGACAGAAAATTATAATTAAGTTCTTTGCATTCATTTAGTTGTATTAGTTTATGCATATTTAAAAAAAAATCCAAATAAATTGTAAATTTTACTTAACTTGGTTTTTAATCCACAAAAAATCTTTTTTTTCCCTTTCCTTTGAAAATTTTCAATCAAAAAAATATATAAAATCTTTTCAAAAAAATTGAGAAAATTCAAAAACAAAAACAAAAATCAATTTCCATTTCTAAAAAAAATCCTTCTGGTAAATATTTGAAAACTCAAAAAAAAAAAACGAAAACATATAAAAAAAATTTGAAAAACCAAAAATCAAACTTTTCTTTTGAAAATAAATCTCACTTGGTAAATATGTTTCTTCCTTGTAAAAAAAAACAAACAATTTTTTTTTCGCTTCGATTATTGTTTCATTCTCTAAACTCGTTTCTAACTTCTTTCTCTTCTCAACTTTCGCTTGTGCATGAGTACGTAGATTCGTGATACAACAACAAATCGTTGGATTCGCGTGTAACGTCCAGCCTTTTCGCACGATTTAAATAGACGCACTTGCCAATTCAAACCATACGGAAGGGCGGATTGTTATGGGGTAAATAAGAAAAACAAGAAAGAAATAAAAGAAAACAGAATCTCGCAGCGGAAGGATAAAATATAATAATAAAATATACAGTTTATAAATCTGTTTACAAAACATTTATATAATACATATCAGAGTTACACATACCAATAACAAATGCAGCGGAACGGTGTGTAGTGCACTAGTATAAATAATAATGATATACATCTTCGTCTTCGTCCTCCAGAGCTAAATCTTCAAATCCTGAAACGCTCGAACTGACCCGAGCGAATTTGAAAAGACAAAAACACTCGAGTCAGAACTAAAAGATCTTATGTGAGTTAAATTAACAGAAATAAATATGAGTGCAGTAAACTCAAGAGATGCTCGGGATTTACATCTCCTAAGGATCCGTTAAACTATTTACTATATAGTATATTGCGCTATTATAATAGTGTCTAATTGTAAAATAAACTTACGTTTTAATAGCGTAAGGGGTTACCCATATAGCCCTTAACACAAATAATGTCAATAGTCTATACAGTACCGTAATACCTCCTGATCGGGAAGCTACCAGAGGATACTCCATAGGCACGACACAAATAGAAACTCGTAGAAGGCGCGCTAGGGTAGGTGACACGACACAACTAGGCAATGCCAGGGTAGATATACCAATTGCTATCCGCCCTGATGGAAACGCGTAGCCGCAGCTACCGCCCACCTCGAAACAAACTCCCCCAAAAATCAAAGTAAAAGTGGCCACTAAATCAATCCAAAGTCAAAGTATAATATCGAAGAGGAGTGCCCGATAAGTGGAATGACCTCATTGGCCCGAGAATCGCTCCTGTTTTAGCCACCTTATGCCAACTCACGGGAGTCGGGTCCACGTATTTTCCTTGTAGGAAACGCCTCCACCAACCTACTTCATTCTGGAATCTCCACCGCGTACACGATTGTTAAAGTGGTTTTCAGAGTTGGCAGAGAGCATGACAACTTCCGATCCCGGTCTCTTCAAAAACCAAACGTTATTATAACACCGCAGTCCTTTAAAATAATTTATACTTTAAAAACCAGAATATAATATCCATTTCAAAACCATATAAATATGATATCATTTCCTTTTAAAACCCAAAACAATATGATATCATCTTTATTTTCCAATATATTCTTTCCAAAAATCATAATGGTTTCAAAGTAAAATATTTAGAAATCAAAACTCTTGAATATAATATTTCCAAATTTTACTACCTTGAAAACCATAACTTTGAAACAAATTCCATCTCTCAAATGGTTAAATATTAAATTACTTTTATAAAAAAAAATAGCTTCTTTACATTTCACAAATCAATTCCAAATATCGATTTAAACTTCCAAATACCATTTTAAATTTTTACGTTTCAAAGCTTTAAATATTACACCATTTCAAAAACAAACTCATTTGCCCATCCCATATATATCAAATTCAATTACTTATTATTTAGACTTGAAATGTTTACTTAATGAATTCAATAAACTTCAAGTAAAACTTATAACTTCACATAATTGGATAATCTTTCAATTTATTAAACTTGATATATTCATTTAAATCAACCTGATATTCATTCAAATCACTTTACACAAAAATCAAGTTACAAAAATCATATCCTTTAAAAATTCTAACTTTTCATTTAGTTTCAATTTAACTTAATATTCATCTTCCAACCTTACTCTTTTTTTTAGTCATTAAAACTCCAGAAATTTAATTTTAAATAAATTCTTAATCGTATTTGATCTCGAAAATCAAAATTTATTTTATACTTCAAATCAAATTTATACAAAGCTTAAAAACCGAAAATTTACTATATATTTATATATAAATAACCAAATCAAAATCCCACAAACCATATATATATATAGCTTTACAAAACCATAGTAAAACATTTCAAAAATAATTTTATATATTTACCGCAGTGCCTGTATAAAATTTTCTACCCTATGGTTAAGTGATACGGATGTTTATCATTTCAATCCGCAATTTAAAATAAAAATGCGGTTGTATATCATTTCAAACCGCAATCCGGAATGAAATGAAATGCACGATAACTTGCAGTTTATACAATATAAAATACAACATCCATTCATCCAAATCTCAATCATCAACCATTTATTACAATCATCATCCAATTTAAACAACATCAATATAGAGCATATAATCTATACAGGTAACAAATAACATGTATTAACTACAGTTTATATTCAATAATAAATTTAACTACTGTTAAACTAGCAGTTTATGTGCAAAAATAAATGTAAAATTTAACTGGCAGTTAATATAAAATAAAAATAAATATAATCATGACAGGTAGTTAATATGCAAGTAAATAAATTCTATCTGTCAAATTATATGCAATAAATAAAATTAATTAACAGTTAAATTAAATAAATGCGATTTAACTGAGATGACGAATCAAACATGCCAAACAATCACAAATAAATTTCTACTCATATCAAAAATCAATTTAACAAACATAAGAAATTTTAGAAGTTGCGAGTGGGTTAAAACACTCACCTTTTGAATGTAAATCGAATTTAAATCCGAATTAAACCCAAAAATTCGACGGCCTCAGAATTTTTCCAAACCAGTGTCAAAATCTCCGGAATTTTATTACGATCCTAACGGAAAAAAAATTCCCGAGAAACGGATAACGTATGAGAAAGTTATAACGATAAAACGATTTGAAATTCAAAAGTTAAATTAAAGCAAAACTCACTCAAATTAGTAGCCACGTCAGCGTGTCTCTATCCAACCGAAAATTTTCGTACGCGAACCCTAATCACACAATCTCCAGTCAACGCACGGCCGCCGCCCTTCCGTGCCATACGCACGTCACCAGAGACGTTGTTGCCAAGATCAGGTGATGCCGCCGAGATCCTCTCCTCCAGCCGCCCAAGGCCCCTACGTCGCGATCGCCTGCGGCTCCTCCTTCCACGCCGCCGCCGCCGATACTCACTCAATTTTCTAGCGAAACCTCGGCCGTCCTGAAGCAAGTGAAGGCCACTGATGCAAAGCCCAGGTCCCCCTCTATCCAACGCATCCCTCCGATCGCTCTCAGGTTGCAGATCCACCGTCCAAATCGACAACCATCAACGGACGACCGAGAATGATTCTCTGAATTCTGGACAAACCGTGCATCGATTTGAAAAATGAATCCCACTAAGAGATTTCGCTCATCGAGAGCATCAACATATATTTTTTGTGAATTTTTCTGAAGACTTTTGAATTTTCAACTTTTGATTTGGATTGTTTGAAGTTTGAATTTGGATCTAGGGTTTCTAGCAATTGGAAGAAGAGAAGGAACTGATGAAATAAAGGCACAAACAAATGAGAATGGATGGGGCTAGGGTTTATAATTGGGTTTATATAGATAGGTTTGAAATAGAGTAGATGGATCGTGTTGGATATACGTGCTAACGTTAACGTGGCCCAAAAAGCCCGTTCTGACCCGGAACGAAATTTGTTAAACCCATTTATCCAAATAGGTATTTAAAAATATTCTGAACGCGATGGAAAAAGTTTCGCGTCCAAATTTGATCGTATGAAGAAGTTATGCTGAAAACAATATTTTTAAATTGATTTCAAATTGATTTTAATTAAATCGATTTCAAGGCGTTTCGCGTTCATACGATCAAACGACAAGTCTGATCGCTACGAAACTTGAAACCCTACAATATTTCACTGTTACGGATCCGCTGAAACTGGTTTTGTCGAAATCCGAGTCCGTGACCAAAATGGCTATTTTTATATTAATTAAATAAATTCAAAATAAATAAATAAAATCCAATTTTATATTTAGATTCTAAAATTGACCCATTTTATCACTTTTTAAAAATTCTTAATCATTTACAAAGTTTCAAACAAGTTTAGATGTCAAATTAAAGAAGGTAAATTTTAAATTTCAATATAAATCCTTAATCTCATTAAATTCACAAATTAAAATTTTACTTCTAAAAATTTATATTAAATCAAAGAAATCAATGGTTATTTCATTTACATATTTCAAATCGATGGATTTAATATTCGACTCAAAATTTATTATCCTACTATTCTTCGATTACAATTAAACCCCTATTAATGTAATATTTAGATTTTAAATTTTCATTTATTTCGATTAAACCTATTATCATAAATTACTTTAAATATACTGACAAGCTTACTTTTGCACCCTTTCATTTACCCAACTGCCATTTTATAAATAAACTTAACAATAGATTCATACTCTGTTACATAAATGCATACCCTTTTATCTAAATAAAAATCTTCGTAACTTCAAACATTTAATCCATTTAATTCCAATTACTCCTTTCACTAAATTTTGGATTCAAATCAATTTATAAAGCTTTACCTCCATTCTTTATATACACTAACCATCATTTAATGAAGAAGTTGTTTACGTTATTCCCCATTTATTCCTTAATTTATTTATCGTAACATTTAATTTATAATTATTGAAATGATTTTCGATTTAATTGAAGGAACTAAGTATATAACTCAAACTCTTAATCCTACATTTATAAGTATATCCTTATCCGTTATATGTATTAAATAAATTCCATTTTTAAGTCCTTTAAATTTATTACTAAATATCCATTTACCTTTCCCATCAAATTTGAATTCCATCAAATTAATATAACTAATCAGATTTCCATTCACACCTTATTATCAACCCACAATTATTGCAATTCATTATCTTATATTGATTTTATACAATTACCATTAACTTTACATTCAATTACTATTCAATGCATATTTATTCATCAATCAAATTCGATATTTACTTTTCTTTCCTTTTATTTGATAAATAACCTAGTATACATTTACATACATTCATTTCATTCCATTCATTTATGGGTATTGCATTGAAATTAAATTTATTAGCTAATACCAACATTATTACCATTAATTATAATTGGATTCCCAATTTTATTCAATACCCTGAATAAATAACATATATATTAATCAAATCCTTACATTTTGTTTTTCTCATATTCCATTAAATATATACACACATACAAATTAAGATTCTAAATCCAATTAGTTATTCCTTTTACATCAACCATCACTTATGAATAATTATTGTTTCCTGTTTATTTTGTTACATTCACTTATATTCACTTTATGAGTAAATTGGTATTCCCTTTAACCCATTAATTACTAACTTTAGTTATTGCAATTTATTATCCAACATACAAATTGAATCTATTGTCAAATTTTCCATTTCAATTAATTAACACCTTACAATAGTTAATAAAAAGGGATTGCACTAAATAAAAATTTATTTTCATTGATGAATTCAATACTTGCCTTTATTTACTTATTTCTAACCTTATATCCAATTGCAACAATTTCCACTATTCCAATTAATTGCAATATATAATTCAATTTGTAAATTTTTAATTTCCCTTGATACATCTAATTTCAACATTCTCTTTCCTATAAATAAATAAGATTTCTGTTTCTTCCTAAATTTAAATTAGAAATCCTATTAAATAAACAAATTAAATTATCGAAATTTACGAGTCGTTACACTCTCTTCTACTCAGAACTTTTCGTCCCCGAAAAGAAAAAGAAGGGAAAAGAAGAATTAAATAACACTGCATCTTATTCAAAATACTTAACTTATAACCAATAATTTACTAAATTTATTTCCTTAAATAAAATATACCCGTTTTATAATCATTATATCTTTTTACCCTTAAATTACTAAAGTTTGGTAAACATTTCAAAATATTCTAAGTCCAAATTTTACGGAAAATTTTGGCAGAGTCTCCTTTGTACGGAGAGGCTCAGAAGAAATATAATATAAATATAACAATATACATAAATACTTTCCAAAATAAAATATATCCCTACACGGGAAAATATATAAAATAGCACTATAACCCGTAATTCGAAACGTACCTATTTGTTGCGCAATATATGCTTAATTTATGAAACCAAAAGCAGTAGCAATTGCTTCCATAACCTGCATTTTCACTTAAAAAAACTAAAGGGTTAAAAATTTATATAAAGTGAAATATTTAAGTGGTTTCAATCACCAACAACCAATCAATACAACAACCATCAATTTCAACAACAGTATACACAACAAATACAAAACAACCATTCAATCAAACAAACGAATAGTTGTTCGGGTTCAAACTTTTAAATTGTACGGAATGAAGAATAAACCATCAAGTGCATCATTTTCTCAATAGTCTTAGATAAAACTAAATAAATTATTCATTCACCCCAAATCCAATTTTAAAGTATTTTACCCAAACACCCATAACCAAACAACAACAATCCAAACAACAATCAACTTAACCTTTTATTAATACCTTTGTCGTTTGATTTTCTTTTTACTTATGCAGTGATTTATCCTTTAAATTTACATTTACTCATTAAATGTTTGCTTCATTTAATTTTTCTTATTACTTACAATTATTCAATCCCATTATCTTAGGTCATGCCCGTTTCTTTTATTACGTTATAATTATTCATCCATTTATTATTGCATGTTCTCATTGATTTATTACTTATTACTTAAGTTTATAATCATCTATTTGTCATACTTACTTTTAATTATATTCACTTATAGTAAAATTTCAATTATAACTTAAGTTTATAACATTAAATTCTCATTTAACAGCAATTTCGTTGAATACTTCATTACCTACTTTTACTTGTACAATTTTCATTACATTTCCTATTAAACATTTCAACTTTTAATATTTGGTAAGTTATATATGTTTTTAAAGGATGTACTTGAAAGTTACACAATTTTCCTCATTACCTATGATTAATTTAACGTTCAATAATAATATTCTTTATTTCGTAGGTTATAATTTCAAATTCCATTTAATACCATTTATAACCTCTCATTCAATCTCTTATTTCCTTTAGGGGTTTTAATTTATTAATTACCTACGTTTCAATTCACTACAATAATTGAAACAATTAATTAATGGAAATATAAGAATTTAATACCGGGTTAAATTTCAAATTATTTTAAAATAATAGATAAATATATTCTTACAACTTATATATCTTTAATTATATTAAAAACAATTCAAAACATATATATTTTTCAAAATGAATCTACAGTAGAACTACTATAGTGGCCTTTCTTCTTCGAAACTCGAAAATGAAAGTCGATGATGCGGCCGCCATCACCGAAATTATTTTCCAGCGACAAAAAGGAAAGTACAAAACTTATTTTCTCCAAAACTTTCTTTAAAACAATTTTCCGAATATTTATATCAGAAAACACTTATAAACAATATTATTATATTCAAAAAAAAATTCGAAAGAAATTTCAAAACCCCGGAACTTAAGTTCTAAATTTCCAAATTTCATTTATCTTATTTTCAACTTAGTTTCAATTATTATTTATATTTCATTACCTAACACCCAATCTATAGCAACCAAATATATGTCATTATAAAATATTTTTATATATAGAAAATATAATAGGCAAAGTTATTTCATTCACCTATATTAAAATCAAATATTATGTCGGCCTGTCCTATTAAGTGTTTAGAAATCCTTATTGATGTCACAGCGTCCCATGCACCAACTAGAATTTAAAAATACGAAACGGAACAGATTAACACAATATTAAAATCTTTTTATAACACTAACAAATACGCTCTCTCATATATATTCACTCAGCGACTCCCATAGGGTATTATTACCCTATTAGTAAAGAGTCAAACCCCACAAAGCTAAGGTTTATCGCTAAACCAAAGCTCTGATACCAACTGTAACGTCCCGCCTTTTCGCACGATTTAAACAGATGCACTTGCCAATTCAAACCATATGGAGGGGCGGATTGTTATGGGGTAAATAAGAAAAACAAGAAAGAAATAAAAGAAAACAGAATCTCGCAACAGAAAGATAAAATATAATAATAAAATATACAGTTTATAAATCTGTTTACAAAACATTTATATAATACATATCAGAGTTACACATACCAATAACAAATGCAGCGGAACAGTGTGTAGTGCACTAGTATAAATAATAATAATATACATCTTCGTCTTCGTCCTCCAGAGCTAAATCTTCAAATCCTGAAACGCTCGGACTGACCCGAGCGAATTTGAAAAGACAAAAACACTCGAGTCAGAACTAAAAGATCTTATGTGAGTTAAATTAACAGAAATAAATATGAGTGCAGTAAACTCAAGAGATGCTCGGGATTTACATCTCCTAAGGATCCGTTAAACTATTTACTATATAGTATATTGCGCTATTATAATAGTGTCTAATTGTAAAATAAACTTACTTTTTAATAGCGTTAAGGGGTTACGCATATAGCCCTTAACACAAATAATGCCAATAGTCTATACAGTACCGTAATACCTCCTGATCGGGAAGCTACCAGAGGATACACCATAGGTACGACACAAATAGAAACTCGTATAAGGCGCGCTAGGGTAGGTGACACGGCACAACTAGGAAATACCAGGGTAGATATACCAATTGCTATCCGGGCTGATGGAAACGCGTAGCCGCAGCTACCGCCCACCTCGAAACAAACTCCCCCAAAAATAAAAGTAAAAGTGGCCACTGAATAAATCCAAAGTCAAGTATAATATCGAAGAGGAATGTCCGATCAGAGGAATGACCTCATTGGCCTGAGAATCGCTCCTGTTTTAGCCATCTTATGTCAACTCACGGGAGTCGGGTCCACGTATTTACCTTGTAGGAAACGCCTCCACCAACCTACTTCATTCTGGAATCTCCACCGCATACACGGTTGTTAAAGTGGTTTTTGGAGTTGGCAGAGAGTATGACAACTTCCGATCCCGGTCTCTTCAACAACCAAACGTTATTATAACACCGCGGTCCTTTAAAATAATTTATACTTTAAAAACCAGAATATAATATCCATTTCAAAATCATATAAATATGATATCATTTCCTTTTAAAACTCAAAACAATATTATATCATCTTTATTTTCCAATATATTCTTTCCAAAAATCATAATGGTTTCAAAGTAAAATATTTAGAAATCAAAACTCTTGAATATAATATTTCCAAATTTTACTACCTTGAATACCATAACTTTGAAACAAATTCCATCTCTCAAATGGTTAAATATTAAATTACTTTTATAAAACAAAATAGCTTCTTTACATTTCACAAATCAATTCCAAATATCGATTTAAACTTCCAAATACCATTTTAAATTTTTACGTTTCAAAGCTTTAAATATTACACCATTTCAAAAACAAACTCATTTGCCCATCCCATATATATCAAATTCAATTACTTATTATTTAGACTTGAAATGTTTACTTAATGAATCCAATATACTTTAAGTAAAACTTATAACTTCACATAACTGGATAATCTTTCAATTTATTAAACTTGATATATTTATTTAAATCAACCTGATATTCATTCAAATCACTTTACACAAAAATCAAGTTACAAAAATCATATCCTTTAAAAATTCTAACTTTTCCTTTAGTTTCAATTTAACTTAATATTCATCTTCCAACCTTACTCTTTTTTTAGTCATTAAAACTCCAGAAATTTAATTTTAAATAAATTCTTAATCGTATTTGATCTCGAAAATCAAACTTTATTTTATACTTCAAATCAAATTTATACAAAGCTTAAAAATCGAAAATTTACTATATATATATATAAATAACCAAATCAATATCCCATAAACCATATATATATATATATAGCTTTACAAAACCATAGTAAAACATTTCAAAAATAATTTTACATATTTACCGCGGTGCCTGTATAAAATTTTCTATCCTATGGTCAAGTGATACGGATGTTTATCATTTCAATCCGCAATTTAAAATAAAAACGCGGTTGTATATCATTTCAAACCGCAATCCGAATGAAATGAAATGCACGATAACTTGCAGTTTATACAATATAAAATACAGCATCCATTCATCCAAATCTCAATCATCAACCATTTATTACAATCATCATCCAATTTAAACAACATCAATATAGAGCATATAATTTATACAGGTAACAAATAACATGTATTAACTATAGTTTATATTCAATAATAAATTTAACTACTGTTAAACTAGCAGTTTATATGCAAAAATAAATGTAAATTTAACTGGCAGTTAATATAAAATAAAAATAAATATAATCATGACAAGCAGTTAATATGCAAATAAATAAATTCTAACTGTCAAATTATATGCAATAAATAAAATTAATTAACAGTTAAATTAAATAAATGCGATTTAACCGAGATGACGAATCAAACATGCCAAACAATCACAAATAAATTTCTACTCATATCAAAAATCAATTTAACAAACATAAGAAATTTTAGAAGTTGTGAGTGGGTTAAAACACTCACCTTTTGAATTTAAATCTAATTTAAATCCGAATTAAACCCAAAAATTCGACGGTCTCAGAATTTTTCCAAACCAGTGTCAAAATCTCCGGAATTTAATTACGATCCTAACGGAAAAAAATTCGCGAGAAACGGATAACATATGAGAAAGTTATAACGATATAACGATTTGAAATTCAAAAGTTAAATTAAAGCAAAACTCACTCAAATTAGTAGCCACGTCAGCGTGTCTCTATCCAACCGAAAATTTTCGTACGCGAACCCTAATCACACAATCTCCAGTCAATGCACGGCCGCCGCCCTTCTGTGCCATACGCACGTCACCAGAGACGTTGTTGCCAAGATCAGGTGATGCCGCCGAGATCCTCTCCGCCAGCCGCCTAAGGCCCCCATGTCGCGATCGCCTGCGGCTCCTCCATCCATGCCGCCGTCGCCGATACTCACTCAATTTTCTGGCGAAACCTCGGATGTCCTGAAGTGAGTGAAGGCCACCGATGCAAAGCCCAGGTCCCCCTCTATCCAACGCAACCCTCCGATCGCTCTCAGGTTGCAGATCCACCGTCCAAATCGACAACCATCAACGGACGGCCGAGAATGATTCTCTGAATTCTGGACAAACCGTGCATCAATTTGAAAACCGAATTCCATTAGGAGATTTCGCTCATCGAGAGCATCAACATATATTTTTTGTGAATTTTTCTGAAGACTTTTGAATTTTCAACTTTTGATTTGGATTGTTTGAAGTTTGAATTTGGATTTAGGGTTTCTAGCAATTGGAAGAAGAGAAGGAACTGATAAAATGAAGGCACAAACAAACGAGAATAGATGGGGCTAGGGTTTATAATTGGGTTTATATAGATAGGTTTGAAATAGAGTAGATGGATCGTGTTGGATATACGTGCTAACGTTAACGTGGCCCAAAAAGCCCGTTCTGACCCCGGAACGAAATTTGTTAAACCCATATATTCAAATAGGTATTTAAAAACATTCTGAACGCGATGGAAAAAGTTTCGCGTCCAAATTTGATCGTATGAAGAAGTTATGCTGAAAACAATATTTTTAAATTGATTTCAAATTCAATTTTAATTAAATCGATTTCAAGGCGTTTCGCGTTCGTACGATCAAACGACAAGTCTGATCGCTACGAAACTTGAAACCCTATAATAATTCACTGTTACGGATCCGATGAAACTGGTTTCGTCGAAATCCGAGTCCGTGACCAAAATGGCTAATTTTATATTAATTAAATAAATTCAAAATAAATAAATAAAATCCAATTTTATATTTAGATTCTAAAATTGACCCATTTTATCACTTTTTAAAAATTCTTAATCATTTACAAAGTTTCAAACAAGTTTAAATGTCAAATTTAAAGAAGGTAAATTTTAAATTTCAATATAAATCCTTAATCTCGTTAAATTCACAAATTAAAATTTTACTTCTAAAAATTTATATTAAATCAAAGAAATCAATGGTAATTTCATTTACATATTTCAAATCGATGGATTTAATATTCGATTCAAAATTTATTATCCTACTATTCTTCGATTACACTTAAACCCTATTAATGTAATATTTAGATTTTAAATTTTCATTTATTTCGATTAAACCTATTATCATAAATTACTTTAAATATACTGACAAGCTTACTTTTGCACCCTTTCATTTACCCAACTGCCATTTTATAAATAAACTTAACAATAGATTCATACTCTGTTACATAAATGCATACTCTTTTATCTAAATAAAAATCTTCGTAACTTCAAACATTTAATCCATTTAATTCCATTTACTCCTTTCATTAAATTTTGGATTCAAATCAATTTATAAAGCTTTACCTCCATTCTTTATATACACTAACCATCATTTAATGAAGAATTTGTTTACGTTATTCCCCATTTATTCCTTAATTTATTTATCGTAACATTTAATTTATAATTATTGAAATGATTTCTGATTTAATTGAAGGAACTAAGTATATAACTCAAACTCTTAATCCTACATTTATAAGTATATCCTTATCCGTTATATCTATTAAATAAATTCCAATTTTCAGTCCTTTAAATTTATTACTAAATATCCATTTACCTTTCCCATCAAGTTTGAATTCCATCAAATTAATATAACTAATCAGATTTCCATTCACACCTTATTATCAACCTACAATTATTGCAATTCATTATCTTTTATTGATTTTATATAATTACCATTAACTTTACATTCAATTACTATTCAATGCATATTTATTCATTAATCAAATTCGATATTTACTTTTCTTTCCTTTTATTTGATAAATAACCTAGTATACATTTACATACATTCATTTCATTCCATTCATTTATGGGTATTGCATTGAAATTAAATTTATTAGCTAATACCAACATTATTACCACTAATTACAATTGGATTCCCAATTTTATTCAATACCCTGAATAAATAACATATATTAATCAAATCCTTACATTTTGTTTTTCTCATATTCCATTAAATATATACACACATACAAATTAAGATTCTAAATCCAATTAGTTATTCCTTTTACATCAACCATCACTTATGACTAATTATTGTTTCCTGTTTATTTTGTTACATTCACTTATATTCACTTTATGAGTAAATTGGTATTCCCTTTGACCCATTAATTACTAACTTTAGTTATTGCAATTTATTATCCAATATACAAATTGAATCTATTGTCAAATTTTCCATTTCAATTAATTAACACCTTACAATAGTTAATAAAAAGGGATTCTACTAAATAAAAATTTATTTTCATTGATGAATTCAATACTTGCCTTTATTTACTTATTTCTAACCTTATATCCAATTGCAACAATTTCCACTATTCCAATTAATTGCAATATATAATTCAATTTGTAAATTTTTAATTTCCCTTGATACATCTAATTTCAACATTCTCTTTCCTATAAATAAATAAGATTTCTGTTTCTTCCTAAATTTAAATTAGAAATCCTATTAAATAAACAAATTAAATTATCGAAATTTACGAGTCGTTACATCGCGACTCAACAACTAACCTTTAACTCGAATAGACGATCCTTTCGGAATGGTGAACAAAAACGCCCCTCGAACTCTTATGGATAGAATTTTTCCCGATAGAGTTTCTATTCCATCTTGCATCACGTTACCCCCCCTACGGGTAACCATATCGAATTCCACTTGAACCATATTGCCACGCTTCCGAAATTTGGCAATTTCGAGCACGATGATTCATACATCTTTTTGACAAAATTCGAACAAGTATGTGCAACCATTAAACTTCAACAACTTTCCGATGATGGAATCAAACTTCGATTAATTCCATTTTCTCTTACGGATTACGCTGAAAAATGGTTGTATAGCTTACCATCAAACTCGATTAAAATGTGGAAAGAATTCGTAAAAGCTTTCTTAAAAATGTTTGACCCCTTGGAAAAAACGAGTAGAATTCGGAACGAAATTGTAAATTTTCATCAATTCAAGGGAGAACCATTTGGAAAATATTTTGAAAGATTCAAAGAGCTTTTGATAAAATGTCCACACCATAACTTTGATCAATGGATGATTTGCCAAATCTTATATGATGGGCTTGAAAATAGCTCACGAACCATGCTCGAATCAATGTGCCAACGCAACTTCCTTGCCCAACATCACGACAATGCTTGGCAATTTCTTGAAAACCTTGCTGAAAAGTCATCCCAATGAAAAAGTTCAAACAAAAAATCAATTTACTCACGATCGAGTGCAAACTCGATAGGATCTTCATTTGCTTTGGAAGCTAAGATCGACGCAATGATTAAAAATTGTTAACATTTCTCATCGAATCAAATGAACCAAGCTTCCCAACCGATGAGTTACAAATGCAACGATCCTAATCATATAGCTGATCAGTGTCCCAATTTTGTCAAACAAATCAATGCTTTCAATAAAGCCAAAAACGACCCGTTTTCTCCAACGTACAATCCTAGTTGGAGAAATCATCCGAATTTTGCGTGGAACCAAAACAATCCCAACACGAATATGATTCGTCCCAATTTTCAAACATTCCCAAATAATCTTTGAATCCTCCCTTTCAACCCAACAATTTTCAACCAAACTTTGCGGGTCCGTCCCATAATCAACCGCAACAATCAATTTTTCAACCAAATTCTGCTCATCCTCCCCGAGAGGATAAAAGTTTAACTCCGCTTGAGAAAACTCTTGAAACGTTGGCTAAGGCAACTACTCAAATCCTTCAATCAAACAACAATTTGCAAAATTTATTGACCTCATATGCAAAACACGAACCAATCAATTGCAAAACTTGAAATGCAAATGAATCAATTAGCCACATCTGTAAGCGAATGCGAACGAGGAACATTCCCAAGCCAATCCCTTCCAAATCCCCGAATATAAAACGCAAATTCAAATCAAGCCCATGTTGTTCAAGATAGCAATGTCACCCAATTGAATGCTATCACAACTCTGCGTTCCGGTAATCAAATTGATAATCAAGTCGTTAACCTAAATGATTTAATGGAAACCTCTCTCGACACTTCTAAAACAACGAACGAATATGAATAGAATGTGGAGCCAAACGTTGAATCGAATGCCAATCAAAATTCTTCTTCTTCTACTCGAGTAGACCCGCCTACCGAGTATCATGTCCCATTTCCACATCGTCTTCAGCCAAAGAAACACTCGGACCAAATGGAAAATTTGTTGGAAATTTTTAAACAAGTCAAAGTTAATATTCCGCTTCTTGACATCGTTCAACAAGTCCCCACTTACACGAAATTTCTTAAAGACTTATGCACCCAAAAGCGACACACTCAAGTGCCCAAAAAGGTCTTCTTAGCTGCCAGTATGAGTGAAGTCATGTCCGAATCCATGCCTGTTAAATGCAGAGATCCTGGCTGCCCTACGATTTCATGTACAGTTGGAGATAAGACGATTAACAAATGTTTGATTGACTTAGGCGCGAGCGTCAACTTGATTCCATACTCCGTGTACGAACAATTAGGCTTAGGTGAGCTCAAACCCACGAAAGTTATGCTTCAATTCGCCGGTCGTTCCATTAAGAAGGCCATGGGACAAATGGAGGACGTGCTCATTCGAGTACGACAATTCATATTCCCCATTGGATTTATTGTTCTTGAAACACAACCCGTGACTAATCCCTTGAGTCAAATTCCATTGATTTTAGGCCGATCATTCCTAGCCACCTCAAATGCCTTAATCAATTGTCGTAATGGATCGGTGAAAATCTCTTTCAAAAATATGACTTTGGATCTTAATATTTTCAATCTTGAAAGCCAATTGAACAAACCTTGTGACCAAACATTGGAAGTTAGTGCCATTCTGTAACGTCCCGCCTTTTCGCACACTTTAAACCGACACACGTGCCAATTCAAAACATAACGGAAGGGCGGATTGTTATGGGGTAAATAAGAAAAACAGAGAAGAAATAAAAACAAAATAGAATCTCACAGCGGAAGGATAAAATATAATAATAAATATACAGTTCATAAATGGTTTACAAACACTTGTTATTCTTTACACAATAAATATCAGAGTTACACATACCAATACAATCAATGCAGCGGAACAGTATGAGTGTGGTGCAATACTATAAATAATAATAATACGGATTCTTCGTCTTCGTCCTCCAAAGCTAAAGTCTTCGATCCTGAAACGCTCGGACTGACCCGAGCGAATTTGAAAGGAGAAAAACACTCGAGTCAGACTAAAAGATCTTATGTGAGTTAAATTAATAGAAATAAATATGAATACAGTAACTCAAGAGATGTTCGGGATTTACATCTCCTAAGGATCCGTTAAACTATTTACTATGTAGTATATTGCGCTATTATAATAGTGTCTATTCATAAAATAAACTTACTTTTAAATAGCGTTAGGGCTTTACATTTTCCACCTTAACACGTAAAATGCCAATAGTCTATACAGTACCGTAATACCTCATGATCGGGAGGCTACCAGAGGATACTCCATAGGTACGACACAAATAGAAACTCGTAGTAAAGGCTCGGTATGGTAGGTGACACGGCACAACTAGGCAATGCCAGGGTAGATATACCAATTGCTATCCAGGCTGGTGGAAACGCGTAGCCGCAGTTACCGCCCACCTCGGACTAACTCCCCAAAATCAAAATATAGAAGTGGCCACTGAATCAATCCAAAATCAAAGTATAATATCGAAGAGGAGGGTCCGATCAGAGGAATGACCTCATTGGCCTGAGAATCGCTCCTGTTTTAGCCACCATATGCCAACTCACGGGAGTCGGATCCACGTATTTATCTTACAGGACACGTCGCCACCACCTACTTCATTCTGGAATCTCCACCGCGTACACGGTTAGTCAAAGTGGTTTTCGGTATCGACAGAGAGTATGTCCATATCTGATCCCAGTCTCTTTGCCAACCCATCGTTATTATAACACCGCGGTCATTTAAAAATAGGTTATACTTTAAAAATCAGAATAAACGTTCCATTTCATAACCATGAATACGATATCATTTCAAAACCCAATACCATATTTTATCACTTATCCCAAATATAATTCTTTTCCAAAATCAAAATGCTTTAACTTCATAACGTCTGAAAATCAAATATTTTAAAAGCATAATATTTTGAAAATCATAATTTAAAACCATAACTTCTAAAACTTGAATGGTTTGGACATTCAACGGTATATGAATTAAATGGTTTAACTTAAATGTTACTTTGTAAAGAAAATAGTTCTCATGGCTTTACAAATACATTTCTTTATTAAAGTCTAAACCAAAATTTATATTATCTCTCTCAAGTTCCAAAACCACTTCAACTTATTTATATATACGTATATCCATTTTGAGTATCAATATTTCAAACTAAAGTTGGATTTTATGCTTTCAACAAATCAATTGTTCTATTAATTAGTCTTGAATATTCATATAAAATCCATAAATAATAAGACTTCAATTTCTAGTAATAATATATATATATTTTTCCCAATTCAAATTATACTAGAATATTCATTTCAATTTATTTTGGGAAAAATCCAATTATAAATATCATATCTTAAAATTTCCAAACTTAACATTTAAACATATGATATAAATTATTAAACTCCATTTTCTTAATTTTCTTCCATTTTTAATAAAGATTTTTATACACCTTTTAATTTCAAAATTTTCAACTTCATATGTATATATATATATGGAAGAAAAATATTTATACAATATAAAATTTAAGATTATTATAACCCGTATTCCATCCAAACCATAGAAATCACATTTAAATAGTTATATATATACCGCGGTGCCTGTATATAATTTTCTATCCTATGGTCAAGTGATACGGATATTTATCATTTCAATCTGCAATTTAAAAGATATAAAATTTTGCGGTTATATATCATTTCAAACCACAATCCCGAATGAAATGAAATATGCATGATAATTTGCAATTTAATGATATACAATAAACATCCATTCATCAACATCATCCATCATCCAAATCGCAATCATCAATCAATATCAATCAATAACAATATTATTTTTGGTACTACATAACAGGTAATACTGGCAATTTTATTCAAATTAAATTTAACAGCTATTAATCTACAGTCTATATTCAGAAATAAATTATATAACTGTTAACTAGCAGTTCATATACAAACAAATAAATTTTAACTGTAAATTTATACGCAATAAATTAATTAAATTAACAGTTAAATTAAATAAATGCAATTCAACAGATATGAATAAAATAAACATGCCAAATACTCATAAATAAATTTCTATTCATTTCTAAAATTAATTTAAACAAACATAAAAGCTTCTTGTAGTTGTGAGTGGGTTAAAACACTCACCTTTCGAATTTAAATCGAATTTAAATTCGATTTAAACCCAAAAATTCGCCCTTCTCGGAATTCGTCCAAACCAGCGTCATCAAGTCCGGAATTAAATTACGATCCTAACAAAAGAAATTTCGTGTGAATCCGACTTCGTATGAGAAAGTTATGGCGAAAAATGATGATTGAATTCAAAATTGAAAATAAATAAAACGACACACATTCATCACTTACAAATATATGTGCCACGTCACTCCTTCTATCCCAGAAACGCACGCGACCCCCTTCCAAAAACCCTAATCGAAGATCTACGACGATCTAACCGTTGAATCGACACAAAAACCATATAGATGCGATCCCCATCGTCCACTCTACAAAACCCAGAAAAGGTTTGACGATCCGACGAAGTTTGCGACGACGATGATGAATGGTCACGGACTGTTTGAATTAATTCTGGTCAAACGAATGTTCAAAACAGAAAACGAATTGCACCAGTAGATTACGTGCCTCGAGAACATTAACATATATTTTTGTGGAATTTTTCTGAAGTGTTTGCATTTTCACTGAAATTTGGATTGGGGTAGATCTAGGTTGCATTCATTTGAGGAGGAGAAGGAGATGAAGAAATGAACGTACAGCGAAAGGGAAAATAAAATGGGGCTAGGGTTTATAACAGGTTATATATAGACAAGGCTGAAAAATAATAGATGGATCGGATTGGATCTAAACATAAGTTTAAATTTAGGCATAAACATATATGTGATAAAGTAGCATTAAATTTTGAAACGTGAATTTATTTAATTGGAAATAAATTACCCAAATGTTCTTATTCCATCAAATTTTATTTACTGAAGGTTGCACTTAATCTACTTTATACATCTTGCCCCTTTTGTCTTTAAATCAATAAATCTTATATAGTATATAGATTTATCATAAATTTTATCTATTCTTCCTTTTTAGGAAATGTTCTATATATTAGATTTCATTTATATGCAATAAATCATACTATCGTAGTTATATCCAATTAAATAAATAAATGTTGATTCCTACTCTTTTTATCCAACAATTGTTTACGTTTTATTCCATAAATACTTCTACACACATCTTGGATTTTGTGTAAATGGTTGCAACGTTAAATCTTGTCTACTTCCCATTTTATATTTAAGGTTTCTAAAACCGATTAATATTATTCCCTAGTCCAAACACCCTTTTGCCCTATTTATATTAACATATCCTTAAATTATTGCAATTGATTATCTAACATACAACTGAATCTATTTCTAAATTTTCATAATTCATTAACACCTTATAAAAGTTTACAAATACAGGGCTTGTATCGGATAAAACTTATTTTCATTGATGAATTCAATACTTGCCTTTATTTTATTTATTTCCAACTTAATATCCAATCGCAACAATTTCCACTATTACACTTATTAATTTCAATACATAATTCAATTTTAATAAATTCAACATTATAAGTTTGATTAAATTTATTAAATTCACTTTCTTTCTATTATTCAAGGTTATTGATGTCAATTTAATGAAACTAACATTGGCTCAATATCTATACATTAAAAATCTCAATTCTAAACTTAGATCTCAACTTATGAAATAGTTAAATAATAAATTCCATCTAAATCTACATCTTCCTACTATCTAAATATTTAGAAAAATTACTTACCACTTTTTATTGTAAATTTCTAAACTAGAAGATTTGTGTCATTTCTAGCCCTCTGGATATTTTATATTAACTAAAAGCAAATTTACATATAATTTCCATCGTCAATTATTTTAGTGAATAAATCTTCAAAGGTTACTGCAATTAATCCCCTAAATTGCAATAAATTCTAATAAATTTGACTCTATTTGATTACAACTCACAAATAAATCAATTATTCCCCAACTACAAAGTTATCGTTTCTTATATATATATCACTACAGTAATACTTCCAAATGTTCATCTTTTGTTTGCATAAATTACTGTATTCAATTGAATTGTAATATTGTTAACTTACACATAAATAAAACTTAACAACTAATAGAATAAATAACTTACAAAATTTGTTGTCATAAATATATTTTATAAGTCTACACTTAATTATTATCTTATAATACGTTTTTACGTTACTATAAAATTTATACACTCTGCCGTTACCATATTAATAATTACTAAAGTAACGTTCATTCTTAATAACAACGTTATACTATTCAACATATAAAAGGACTCCATTCCCCAAATACATTCATTTATATTTATTCCCTTAAAGTTCTCCTTTATTGACTAGACACATTAATTTAGATTCATTTACATCTAATGCCCTTCTTAGCTATATACTCAATACATGTTAAATCTACATAATTTTTACCCTTTTATTCAAATTCACTTATACCATCAATAACAAAATGTTGCCCTAAATTTAGATTCAATTATATACATTAGATAAATGGGTAAACTTTTGTAATTATCCCATATATGAAAATATTTTTATGCATACATTTCCACTTACTTACTATGCATTCATTTATTAAATTACTAATTTCCTTAGTCAACTTATCCCCTATTTACTACCAAATTTCAAATTTAATTATGGCTTATCAATACATAAAATTTACATAGGCGAAACAAATTTTATTACTATCTTAAGTCCATTTATTATTGACAACATTCATTAAATCTCCTTATCAACACTTATTGCATTGATTTATTCAGCGGTCACCTTTTATTTAGTTACTATCCATTTTACAATCCAATGTAAGTCTTCCACTATTTATTTTATATTAAATGAATTCCATTCTACTTAATCTTTTTATTGATATTCACTAATTCAACCCTTATATCAGTTTCTTATATTTAACTTTAAATCAAATTGTGACAATCTACATTATCCAAATCTATTGTCATAAAATTTTATTGTTACACTAAATTACAACTACTATACCAAATTTCTACATTTATTCTAAATTAGATTAGAAATTATATTAATTCAATTCATTTAATATTATTAATTTAACGGGTCGTTACAATCTCCCCCACTCAAAACTTTTCGTCTCCGAAAAGGAAAAAGAAGGGAGAAGGAAGAATAAACAGTACATCTTATTTCAAATATTAACTTATAAACAATAATTTACTAGATTAATTTCCTTTAATGAAATACACCCGTTTATAATCATAACAACCTATTATACTTAAATCATTAAAGTTTGGAAAATATTCAACAAAATTCTAAGTGCAAAATTTACGAAAATTTTTGGTAGAGTCTCCTTTGTACGGTGAGGCTCGGGAGAAAATATAATATCAAAATATACAAATATATTACATATATTATCAAAATATTATATCCCAACACGGGAAAAATAGCGCTTTAAACGTAATCCGAAAACGTACCTATTTGTCTGGCAATATACGCTTATTATTTTGGAACCAAAAGCAGTAGCAGTTGCTTCCATCACCTGTATTCACTTATAAAATCTAAAAGGTTAAATATTTATTTTAAAGTGAACTATTCAAGTGGATTCAATCATTAATCAACCAAACAATTCAACAACCATCAACCTTACAAACAACATACATACACAAACAAAGCAACCATTTAGTCCATCAAACAAATAGTTGTTTGGGTTCAAACTTGAAATTTGTATGAAATGAAATTAACTATCAAGTGCATCCTTTACTCAACAGTCTTAGATGGAACAAAGATAGATACTTATTCATTTAACCACTTCAAATTTCTTACCCAACAACATAAATCAAACAACACAATTCAAACCAACACCCAAATTTATTTATTATACATTTATCTCATGCTTCAATGGTTTGATTTTCTTTCTTTCATTTATGGAGTGATTTCTTTATTTCTTACAAATTTTCATTTTCCATTTATCACAAAATTCATTATATTTGTATTCCAATTTATTTACTAAAGTTTCTATCATCTATTTATACTACTTACCTTTACTTATAGTAAAATTTCCAATTTAACTTAAGTCTACACAATTAATTCTCATTAATAATAGCAAATTAATAGAATACCTTTATTACCTTACTCTTCACTAGTAAGATTTCCCCTTACATTTTCCTACTAACATTTGCAACTTTTTTTTTATTATATGGTAAGTTATGTATGTTTTAAGAATGTAAGTGAAAATTTACAAGTTTCTTCTCCATTCCTTTAATTAATATATATTTGTTTTATAAATTACAATTTCAACTTACCTTTAATCTCATTCATTTATTTAATGTTGAAGTTTCCATTATATTTAATTACAGTAACCCTCTACTTACACTTAATTTATTAACCTTATAACTTGCATTCCTATAAGTGAAAGATTTTACTCATTCATTAACTATGGATTGCAGTCATTTATATTTTTCCTACTTTCTATTATATTAGAATAGGGGAAATTAAGGCGTACTTAAGTTAATAACCCTACAATCAAACTTTATAAATTAAGGAATTTCATTTTTACTTTCTTACGGTTAAAATCACCTATTAGTAATACAACCTTTAATTTTAGTAAAATTCCAATCATCACTTAAGTTAATACCATTAAATTCTTATTTAGAACAGTAATTTATTGAATACTTCATTATTTCCAAAAATTCTACTTGCATAATATTCTATTCCACTCTTAATTTACATTTCAACTTTTTATACTTGGTAAGTTATTTATGTTAAAGAAAAAGCAAAAGAACTTATACAAGTTTAATCTCAACCCTTTTAATTCATTGATTACTTAACCTTTATTTTACTAACCTATTTTTTTTTTTTACAACTAATTAATGGAAATTCAAGAATTAATACCGGGTCAAATTCCAAAATTACTTTAAAATAATAGATAATTAATTTCTTACAACTTTTATATCTCTAATTACCTTTAAACAATTAAAATTTTAAATAATTTCAAAACAAATCTGTAGTAGAACTTACTACAGTGGCCTTTCCCTTCGAAACTCGAAAATGAAAGTCGATGATGCGGCCGTCATCACCGAAATTATTTTCCAGCGACAGAGAGGAAAGTAGAAACTTATTTTCTTCAAAATCCTCTTAAACCAATTCTTTCGAATTATACTAAATATTTATATAAGAAAATATTTATAAACCAAATCATTATATTTCATAAATCCTTTGAAAGCAGAAATTTTTTCAAAATCCCGGACTTAAGTTCTAAAATCTCCAATTTGATTTATTAAAATTCAACTTAGCTTTAATTCATTACAAATATTTTTATTACCTAGCACCCAACTATAGCAACCAAAATATATCTTTATAAAAATATTTTTATATATAGAAAATATAATAGGCAAAATTATTTCATTCACCTATATAAAACAAATATTATGTCGGTCTGTCCTATTAAGTGTTTAAAAATCCCTATTGATGACATAGCGTCCCATGCCTCAACCAGAATTTATAAATACAAAGTGGAACAGATTAACACAATATCAAAATCTTTTTATAAAACTGACAAATACGCTCTCTCATATATATACTCTCAGCGACTCTCATAGGGTATTACTACCCCATTTACAAAGAGTCAAACCCCACAGAGCCAAAGTTTATCGCTAAACCAAAGCTCTGATACCAACTGTAACGTCTCGCCTTTTCGCACACTTTAAACCGACACACGTGCCAATTCAAAACATAACGGAAGGGCGGATTGTTATGGGGTAAATAAGAAAAACAGAGAAGAAATAAAAACAAAATAGAATCTCACAGCGGAAGGATAAAATATAATAATAAATATACAGTTCATAAATGGTTTACAAACACTTGTTATTCTTTACACAATAAATATCAGAGTTACACATACCAATACAATCAATGCAGCGGAACAGTATGAGTGTGGTGCAATACTATAAATAATAATAATACGGATTCTTCGACTTCGTCCTCCAAAGCTAAAGTCTTCGATCCTGAAACGCTCGGACTGACCCGAGCGAATTTGAAAGGACAAAAACACTCGAGTCAGACTAAAAGATCTTATGTGAGTTAAATTAACAGAAATAAATATGAATACAGTAACTCAAGAGATGTTCGGGATTTACATCTCCTAAGGATCCGTTAAACTATTTACTATGTAGTATATTGCGCTATTATAATAGTGTCTATTCATAAAATAAACTTACTTTTAAATAGCGTTAAGGCTTTACATTTTCCACCTTAACACGTAAAATGCCAATAGTCTATACAGTACCGTAATACCTCCTGATCGGGAGGCTACCAGAGGATACTCCATAGGTACGACACAAATAGAAACTCGTAGTAAAGGCTCGGTATGGTAGGTGACACGGCACAACTAGGCAATGCCAGGGTAGATATATCAATTGCTATCCAGGCTGGTGGAAACGCGTAGCCGCAGTTACCGCCCACCTCGGACTAACTCCCCAAAATCAAAATATAGAAGTGGCCACTGAATCAATCCAAAATCAAAGTATAATATCGAAGAGGAGGGTCCGATCAGAGGAATGACCTCATTGGCCTGAGAATCGCTCATGTTTTAGCCACCTTATGCCAACTCACGGGAGTCGGGTCCACGTATTTACCTTACAGGACACGTCGCCACCACCTACTTCATTCTGGAATCTCCACCGCGTACACGGTTAGTCAAAGTGGTTTTCGGTATCGACAGAGAGTATGTCCATATCCGATCCCGGTCTCTTTGCCAACCCATCGTTATTATAACACCGCGGTCATTTAAAAATAGGTTATACTTTAAAAATCAGAATAAACATTCCATTTCATAACCATGAATACGATATCATTTCAAAACCCAAAACCATATTTTATCACTTATCCCAAATATAATTCTTTTCCAAAATCAAAATGCTTTTAACTTCATAACGTCTGAAAATCAAATATTTTCAAAGCATAATATTTTGAAAATCATAATTTAAAACCATAACTTCTAAAACTTGAATGGTTTGGACATTCAACGGTATATGAATTAAATGGTTTAACTTAAATGTTACTTTGTAAAGAAAATAGTTCTCATGGCTTTACAAATACATTTCTTTATTAAAGTCTAAACCAAAATTTATATTATCTCTCTCAAGTTCCAAAACCACTTCAACTTATTTATATATACGTATATCCATTTTGAGTATCAATATTTCAAACTAAAGTTGGATTTATGCTTTCAACAAATCAATTGTTCTATTAATTAGTCTTGAATATTCATATAAAATCCATAAATAATAAGATTTCAATTTCTAGTAATAAAAAATATATATTTTTCCCAATTCAAATTATACTAGAATATTCATTTCAATTTATTTTGGGAAAAATCCAATTATAAATATCATATCTTAAAATTTCCAAACTTAACATTTAAACATATGATATAAATTATTAAACTCCATTTTCTTAATTTTCTTCCATTTTTAATAAAGATTTTTATACACCTTTTAATTTCAAAATTTTCAACTTCATATGTATATATATATGGAAGAAAAATATTTATACAATATAAAATTTAAGATTATTATAACCCGTATTCCATCCAAACCACAGAAATCACATTTAAATAGTTATATATATACCGCGGTGCCTGTATATAATTTTCTATCCTATGGTCAAGTGATACGGATATTTATCATTTCAATCCGCAATTTAAAAGATATAAAATTTTGCGGTTATATATCATTTCAAACCACAATCCCGAATGAAATGAAATATGCATGATAATTTGCAATTTAATGATATACAATAAACATCCATTCATCAACATCATCCATCATCCAAATCGCAATCATCAATCAATATCAATCAATAACAATATTATTTTTGGTACTACATAACAGGTAATACTGGCAATTTTATTCAAATTAAATTTAACAGCTATTAATCTACAGTCTATATTCAGAAATAAATTATATAACTGTTAACTAGCAGTTCATATACAAACAAATAAATTTTAACTGTAAATTTATACGCAATAAATTAATTAAGTTAACAGTTAAATTAAATAAATGCAATTCAACAGATATGAATAAAATAAACATGCCAAATACTCATAAATAAATTTCTATTCATTTCTAAAATTAATTTAACAAACATAAAAGCTTCTAGTAGTTGTGAGTGGGTTAAAACACTCACCTTTTGAATTTAAATCGAATTTAAATTCGATTTAAACCCAAAAATTCGCCCTTCTCGGAATTCGTCTAAACCAGCGTCATCAAGTCCGGAATTAAATTACGATCCTAACAAAAGAAATTTCGTGTGAATCCGACTTCGTATGAGAAAGTTATGGCGAAAAATGATGATTGAATTCAAAATTGAAAATAAATAAAACGACACACATTCATCACTTACAAATATATGTGCCACGTCACTCCTTCTATCCCAGAAACGCACGCGGCCCCCTTCCAGAAACCCTAATCGAAGATCTACGACGATCTAACCGTTGAATCGACACAAAAACCATATAGATGCGATCCCCATCGTCCACTCTACAAAACCCAGAAAAGGTTTGACGATCCGACGAAGTTTGCGACGACGATGATGATGGTCACGGACTGTTTGAATTAATTCTGGTCAAACGAATGTTCAAAACAGAAAACGAATTGCACCAGTAGATTACGTGCCTCGAGAACATTAACATATATTTTTGTGGAATTTTTCTGAAGTGTTTGCATTTTCACTGAAATTTGGATTGGGGTAGATCTAGGTTGCATTCATTTGAGGAGGAGGAGAAGGAGATGAAGAAATGAACGTACAGCGAAAGGGAAAATAAAATGGGGCTAGGGTTTATAACAGGTTATATATAGACAAGGCTGAAAAATAATAGATGGATCGGATTGGATCTAAACATAAGTTTAAATTTAGGCATAAACATATATGTAATAAAGTAGCATTAAATTTTGAAACGTGAATTGATTTAATTGGAAATAAATTACCCAAATGTTCTTATTCCATCAAATTTTATTTACTGAAGGTTGCACTTAATCTACTTTATACATCTTGCCCCTTTTGTCTTTAAATCAATAAATCTTATATAGTATATAGATTTATCATAAATTTTATCTATTCTTCCTTTTTAGGAAATGTTCTATATATTAGATTTCATTTATATGCAATAAATCATACTATCATAGTTATATCCAATTAAATAAATAAATGTTGATTCCTACTCTTTTTATCCAACAATTGTTTACGTTTTATTCCATAAATACTTCTACACACATCCTGGATTTTGTGTAAATGGTTGTAACGTTAAATCTTGTCTACTTCCCATTTTATATTTAAGGTTTCTAAAACCGATTAATATTATTCCCTAGTCCAAACAACCTTTTGCCCAATTTATATTAACATATCCTTAAATTATCGCAATTGATTATCTAACATACAACTGAATCTATTTCTAAATTTTCATAATTCATTAACACCTTACAAAAGTTTACAAATACAGGGCTTGTATCGGATAAAACTTATTTTCATTGATGAATTCAATACTTGCCTTTATTTTATTTATTTCCAACTTAATATCCAATCGCAACAATTTCCACTATTACACTTATTAATTTCAATACATAATTCAATTTTAATAAATTCAACATTATAAGTTTGATTAAATTTATTAAATTCACTTTCTTTCTATTATTCAAGGTTATTGATGTCAATTTAATGAAACTAACATTGGCTCAATATCTATACATTAAAAATCTCAATTCTAAACTTAGATCTCAACTTATGAAATAGTTAAATAATAAATTCCATCTAAATCTACATCTTCCTACTATCTAAATATTTAGAAAAATTACTTACCACTTTTTATTGTAAATTTCTAAACTAGAAGATTTGTGTCATTTCTAGCCCTCTGGATATTTTATATTAACTAAAAGCAAATTTACATATAATTTCCATCGTCAATTATTTTAGTGAATAAATCTTCAAAGGTTACTGCAATTAATCCCCTAAATTGCAATAAATTCTAATAAATTTGACTCTATTTGATTACAACTCACAAATAAATCAATTATTCCCCAACTACAAAGTTACCGTTTCTTATATATATATCACTACAGTAATACTTCCAAATGTTCATCTTTTGTTTGCATAAATTACTGTATTCAATTGAATTGTAATATTGTTAACTTACACATAAATAAAACTTAACAACTAATAGAATAAATAACTTACAAAATTTGTTGTCATAAATATATTTTATAAGTCTACACTTAATTATTATCTTATAATACATTTTTACGTTACTATAAAATTTATACACTCTTCCGTTACCATATTAATAATTACTAAAGTAACGTTCATTCTTAATAACAACGTTATACTATTCAACATATAAAAGGACTCCATTCCCCAAATACATTCATTTATATTTATTCCCTTAAAGTTCTCCTTTATTGACTAGACACATTAATTTAGATTCATTTACATCTAATGCCCTTCTTAGCTATATATTCAATACATGTTAAATCTACATAATTTTTACCCTTTTATTCAAATTCACTTATACCATCAATAACAAAATGTTGCCCTAAATTTAGATTCAATTATATACATTAGATAAATGGGTAAACTTTTGTAATTATCCCATATATGAAAATATTTTTATGCATACATTTCCACTTACTTACTATGCATTCATTTATTAAATTACTAGTTTCCTTAGTCAACTTATCCCCTATTTACTACCAAATTTCAAATTTAATTATGGCTTATCAATTCATAAAGTTTACATAGGCGAAACAAATTTTATTACTATCTTAAGTCCATTTATTATTGACAACATTCATTAAATCTCCTTATCAACACTTATTGCATTGATTTATTCAGCGGTCACCTTTTATTTAGTTACTATCCATTTTACAATCCAATGTAAGTCTTCCACTATTTATTTTATATTAAATGAATTCCATTCTACTTAATCTTTTTATTGATATTCACTAATTCAACCCTTATATCAGTTTCTTATATTTAACTTTAAATCAAATTGTGACAATCTACATTATCCAAATCTATTGTCATAAAATTTTATTGTTACACTAAATTACAACTACTATACCAAATTTCTACATTTATTCTAAATTAGATTAGAAATTATATTAATTCAATTCATTTAATATTATTAATTTAACGGGTCGTTACACATTCATGAAAACTTTGAAAATGAAACACTTAATCTTAACGACGAACGGGAGGCCGAGTATGAAAAATTATTTCATGAAATTTCCAACGAGATTGAATACGCTCTTTCCTTTGAATTGCCTCAAGTTGAGTCTGAATCTCAACCCAATTCTTTGATCGAAAAATCCCGAAGGTGGACCTCAAACCACTTTCCGATCACCTTAGGTACGCATACTTAGGTGAAGACGAAACATTGCCCGTCGTAATTTTCGCAACTCTTTCTCTTGACCTAGAGGCCTTTCTTCTCTCTATCATTTCAAAAAATATGGAAGCGATGGGATGGTCGATTTTCGATATAAAAGGAATTAGTCCCGCTCTTGTTCAACATCGCATCCATTTAATCGATGATGTCAAGCCTGTTCATGACACGCAACGAAGGCTTAATCCAAAAATGAAAGATGCGATGCATGATGAAATTCTTAAACTTCTCGACAACGGAAACATTTACCCAATCTTCGATAGTTCATGGATTAGACCAATTCACGTTGTACCGAAAAAGTCTGGGCTAACCGTTGTCAAGAACGATTCAAACGAGCTTATTCTAACCCGTACTCAAACGGTTGGCGTGTTTGCATTGACTATCAAAAACTAGAAGTCGCAACACGTAAAGAACAGTTTCCTCTTCCTTTCATTGACCAAATGCTTGAACGTTTAGCCGACCATGAATTTTACTACTTCCTTGATGGTTATTCTGGCTATAACCAAAATCCAATCGCTCCCGAAGATCAAGAGAAAATGACTTTCACATGTCCATTCGGTACCTTTGCTTATCAACATATGCCATTCGGACTTTGTAACGCTCCTGCGACTTTCCAACGATGCATGGTTGGCATTATTTTCGACATGATTGAACGTTTTCCAAAAGTTTTTATGACGATTTCTCTATCTTTGGCGATTCTTTTTTCCAATGTTTACATCGCCTTGAGTTGGTTCTGAATCGATGTAAAGAAAAATATTTGACTTTGAATTGAGAAAAATGCCACTTTATGGTCAAACAAGGCATAGTCCTTGGATATATCATCTCAAATAAAGGCATTGAGGTAGATAAAGAGAAAATTGACGTAATTGAAAATCTACCCATTTCCAAATCTGTTAAGGACATTCGATCATTTCTAGAACATGCTAGCTTTTACCGACGCTTTGTGAAAGACTTTAGCAAAATCGCTCGTCCTTTGACGACTCTTCTTGGAAAAGACGTTCCTTTTGATTTTAACTCTGATTGTATCTCTTCTTTTGAACGTCTTAAGAACGAACTCATTTCTGCTCCAATCATTTGCGCACCTAATTGAGATCTTCCTTTCAAAATCATGTGTGATGCTTCGAACTTTGCCGTTGGAGCTGTCTTGGGACAATGCATCAAAAAGATCCTTCACGTTATTTACTACATGAGTATGATTTTGAACGATGCTCAACTCAACTACACAACAACTGAAAAGGAGCTTCTAGCTGTTGTTTTTGCGCTCGAAAAATTCCGACCTTACTCGATAGGTTCACACATTACGGCCTACACTGACCATTCTACTCTTCGATATCTCTTTGTTAAAAATGATGCTAAATCCCGTTTGATTCGTTGGATCCTTTTACTTCAAGAATTTGACCTTACAATCAAAGACAAAAAAGGATCCGATAATGTCATAGCCGATCACTTCTCTCGTCTTTCGAACACTCCATCTTCTTTTTCGATCAATGAAAACTTCCCCGATGAACAATTTTTTTCAATTTCTTTCAACCCATGGTACGCTGATATAGTGAACTGCTTAGCCGGTAAAGAAACTCCCTCATCGTTGTCCAAACAGGACAAATCCATGTCCCAAGTGAAATATTTCTATTGGGACGATCCATACTTGTTCAAATACTATCCATACCAAATCATCCGACTTTGCATTTCGAATAATGAGATAAGAAGTCTTCTTTCGTTTTGCCACGATCAAGCGTGCGGTGGACATTTCGGTCCTCGAAAAACTGCGGAAAAGGTGCTTCAGTGTGGTTTCTATTGGTCTTCTCTCTTCAAAAATTCATTTGAATTTTGTAAAACTTGCGATCAATGTCAAATACTTGGACGAATTTCTCGACGAGCTATCATGTCACTAAACCCCATTCTTACCATCGAAATCTTTAATGTTTGGGGTATCGACTTTATGAGACATTTTCCCAATTCTTTTGGAAACTTGTGTATCCTTCTCGCTGTTGATTACATCTCAAAATGGGTCAAAGCCGTTCCGTGCAAGACCAATGACCATAGAATTGTTGTGAAATTTCTCAATGAAAACATCTTTTTTAGGTTCAGCACACCTCGCACAATAATCAATGATAATGAAACCCAATTTTGTAACCGTTCTTTTGAAAATTTTATGAAGAAATATTCGGTAACCCATTGAAGCTTGCCGTAAAGCTTGCCATTTTGTTTAGTTTATCGTAAAGCTTTCCATTTACCCGCTGAAATCGAACACAAAGCGCTGTGGGCAATAAAAAACTTAAACTTTGACCTTGAGAAAGCTGGCGAAAATCGAAAATTGCAACTCAACGAACTAGAAGAACTTAGGAACGATGCATATGAAAATGAGAAAATTTATAAAGAAAGAACCAAAGTTTTTCATTACAAGTCAATCCTAAGGAAAACATTTTCGCCTAACCAGAAAGTTCTTTTATATGACTCGAGACTTTATTTATTTCGGGGGAAACTTAAATCAAGATGGACCGGACCATTTATGGCACAAACTATTTTTCCACGTGGTGCCGTAGAAATAGAAAACCCTAGGGATGGATCAATTTTCTAAGTCAGCGGTCATCATTTGAAACCTTTCTTGGAATTGCCAGATGACCAAGAGAAGAAGCTCATGATCCTTCGTGAGCCAAGCTACGTCTAGTTAGAATGTTAACCCTCTTTTGTAAATATGTACATATTTTTCCCTTACACTCATCATATCATGCATTGACTGTGGGGACACTGTCAAAATTAAGTGTGAGGGGAGTCTCATTTTCATTTTTTTAGTTTTTCATGGGATTTTTGAATTTTCTTTTTCTTACTTCAAAAAAAACCTCAAAACTCCTAAATCTCAAAAACATTTTCTTTTTACCATTTTGATTTATTTTTGAAGAAACGCTATGGGATAAGTATAAGTTTTTGTTAATAAATTGAAATTTTTGAAAATTTATTTGTCTTAACAAAAATAAAAATGAAGTTTGATTATAAATAACAATGATTAACTAGTATGTAGAAAGGTTCATCTATGTTAATTATGAAGTATGTTCTAATTGAATATCTTTGTTTAAAAAGTGGTAAATTTAAAGTAAAGGATATAACATTTTTGTCGTCCAAGTTAAATGGTTTTAAGATGATGTTGCAAAACTCTCTCTCTTTAAAATAATAATAATAATAATAACATCCAAAATATTCACTCTCATTAAAAAGTCCTCACGGTTATGCATGGGTGAGTTACTTGGAATCTTTGATTATATGCTTTCATACTCATTTAAAAGTCCTCACGTTTATGCATGTATGGAACACATGTAAAAAAACAGACTTAATAAAAACCACCTACGGTCTATAGGTGTATGCACAAAAGTGTGTGCACTCGCCATGCTCTGTACTCCCATCACATAAGCCCGAAAGGCAGTGCATGGGTGGTATATCCGGCCTCGGTTTACCTAAACTAGGTGTGTAATTTTTCTTGCAAATAATGAGAGAACAAGCAATTGAAATTCTAGCACTATTTTAACTTGTTTGATTTAACTTGTTATTGAAAAGAAATGAAAATACCACTTTAATAAACTTTGATAATCAACTAAGGATCCATTTCATAATTACATTGTGTTATCAACCGAAACAACTAGCCAAACTATGGCCTATCTGTTATGACAATTTGATTTTTATTGGAAATTTTGACAAGTAAATGACTTAAATTTGACCAAAACTTGTAACTTATTTGTGTCTATTTTAAAGTAAACCTTTCATTTGAAAATATTTTGAAAAACTCGCATTCATCTCTTTGTAAATAAATCTTGCATTTTGTAAATATTTTCACTTTGCACTGGATTTTGTGTGTAGTATACGCCGAAAACCCTCACGAGACAACACTCATCCTACTGGAGATACCTAGAGGTTTAACGGCTTTTTGCATACACTCAATGTAATCGTGCTCCCTATGAAAACGGATTTATCTTAGTTTTCCTTTATTCGAGGACGAATAAAAAGATAATTATGGGGGTATTTGATGTGCACGTAAATGTGCATATATGTACATCCATATTTTATCTCTTTTCACTTAAATAAACATCATATTTGGGCATTTTTACATGTTAAAACCAAATTTTAATTATTTTCAGAACATCATATTTTCATCTTCATTCAGGGGCAAAATGGTCATTTTTGTGCATGTATCTATTTAGAATTTTTACTTGGACAATTTTTATTATTTTTATAGGATATTTTTATGCATATGGAAGAGGGATTCATGATGATATATGCATGCACAAGGAAATACAAAGGAATGAAGAGGAAATAATTCAAGTTCAAGATCATGGAGGACCCCATCCACTTACCTTGATTTTCAATTAGGAGCTAAGCACATGCTAAAAGGTCATTAAAGCTTCATGTACATTTAAGTGGGGGATTAGTGGATGTTAATGATTACTTGAAGGCCACACTACCTCAAGGGTATTTTGGGAAGCTCTCTAAAAAGAGAATTAGGGTTTTATGCATGTATTAATAGCCCTCTTATGTACATGAACATATCTTCTACTCTTTCATTCTACTTAGAAAATTAAGAAATTAAAGTGTAAGCTCAATGTTCAATAAAATAAAATGGCTTCTTAGCCTCTTTCTCTTCTCTTATTTACATGTTTTTACTTACTTCTCATGCTTTTATGCTCTTCTCATTTCTTTGTTAGTAGATTAGTTTTACATTTATGCAAAGTAGCGTAGCTTAATTCCTTTTGTTGTAAGTAGTTTAATTACATTCTCTTCTTTACTTATTTTTTAATTTTCTTCTCTTTTAATGTTGAAATTTACTTGTGTTACTTCAAAGGCACAAATGAGTAGCTAAACCCCTTCAATTTAGGGATAATGAAGCTCTCAAATATTATGTAATTTCAACATTTTATGATTTATGATCTCATTTGGTTTATGCTTCATGAAGTGGATTTTGATGCAAATTTATACAAGTGGGTTTGATAGCTTATATTGCTTATGCAAATGAGCTATTCTTATTCGACATAAACACAAGTTGCATCATCATTTGCTAATCCATTTTTGATTGTGAAATTAAAGTAAAAATGAAATTTGATGATCTATATTACTAGTTACAATATTAAATAGATCATACTTAAAATAGCTTTTGCTTTGGCTTCATTTCCATGAGAATTATAAGTGGGTTATTTGTTGTATTATAATTTGATGGTTTGAGTTATGTTAATTAATAACATACAAACCATACTTATGATAAATACAACAATATTTCACTTAAATCAAAGCTAGAGATCATAAATTGTTTGTTTGTTGATTTACAAAATTATTAGAGCGGATTTGCCTCTAAATTGTTTTCTAGTTCAATAGTTTTTAAATCAAATTTTAATTCAGTTTTAGCTTCATTTTAGTTCTAGTCAACAATTTCTCCTCCATTTGGTCTAATTTGACTGAATAGATTTTTAAAATTCTAACAACTCCCTGTGGATCGACTTGTATTCGCCACATACTACTACTGTACGCCATGCGCTTGCGGTAAAATTTAATTTCAAATTTATCGCTAGTTTTCTAATTTGATAGAAAATTTACCGTTAAACAATTGGCCAAAAATTATTTTCATATACAAATACTCAAGCCTACAATGTTATTTCATAACACCTTCTAGAAGGAGGGACATAAGCCCACAACGCTATTATGTGGCACCTCTTGGAGGGAGGGACATAAGCCTAGACGTTATTCCATAGCATCTCCTAGAGGGAGAGATAGAACACCTAACGTCAAAACCACCTCTTAGGAGATGGGTCAGGGTAGCACCCATTAGCGGCCTTTTGAAGGATGGTTAGCTAAGTATATATCCCTTTAAGACAAAGGAATCCCAAAGAGAGGCTCACAAATGAATGGACTAAGATGTTCAAGCCCAAAGAGTGGCTCATTAAAGAATGAACTAAGATGTCCAAGCCCAAAGAGTGGCTCATCAAAGAATGGACTAAGATGTTCAAAATAGAAGAATGAAGACAGAAGTGTCCACAACTCAACACCAAAGGTTAAAACCCAAGAGAATAAAGGGTTACAGAAAAAAATCGATCTATCAACTGGGACAAAATTGAAATCCTGAAGGATACATATAGGGACAACAGGACAAAATGTCCAACACAACAGTCAAAAACGAACAAGGAATCCAGCATTATATCCAAAAAAGACAAGATATGAATTAGCAAATTTTAGAACATCTACTGCTTGAGAAATAATTACTACATCAAGGGACTAAGGAATCTGCATCCTAAGAGATGACACGAGATAAGAAAAGGGATAAAAGGAATCCCTAACATGGAATCAAAGGCCAAAATATATACAATGGTCAAAGGAATGGAATAAACAGCAAGTTGCCGCTAAAGATAATAGAGACCATACTCCAATAATGAATTGAGTAAACCACAATAGAGTCCCCAAAATTAGAGTAATCCCTTAGAACAAAAGGAACTCTTCCAGTATTTGAAGAATCAATACTCCAATATATCAAAAACTTTACTAACCCATAGGTCTAGGAGTTTATTACTTGAATTTACTGAATTTACTATGATTAGATAAGTCTCTAAATTCAATATTGGATTGATTTCTAGCAATCTATTTGTCAGGTAAGATCCTGGAAAAAAAAAAAGATTAAATTCTTGGTTTCGTGGGCTTTTAAATTTCTTTGCTTAAAATTCTATTATTATATTTGGTCAATCTTAAACTCCTACATTGACTTCATGATGATTTATCGATTTCATTGGAGAATTTCTATAAGGACTTCATATTGAATTTCTAGTTTCAAGGTTTCCCAATTCCTTCGTTAACTTCCGAAATGGTTTATGAATTTACTTACATGAATTTTCATGATGATTTCCCACCATTCGTTTGATTACTGAGTTCCTAATTTCTTAACTCATCTACGGAGTTTCTATAATAATTTATGGATTTCCTATTGATTTTTGTGATGATTTGCTGATTTTTCATGATTTCTTTATGAAATTACTGTAGTGATTTCTTAGTGAATTGTTGGTTTAATTTCCCCACTGATTTCTATGATGATTCATGAATTTCATGTGTTACAACTTCCCATTGAATTTTCATGACGATTCCCTACTAATCACTTATTTCACAAGTTCATGATTTCTTGGTTCCCTTTATTGATTTTCCATGATAATTTATGAATTTTCCATTGATCTTCTAATTTTGAATAGAATGAACGGCTTTCAAATCACATTTTTGATTTTCGGATTTTTAATTCCCTTATTTAATGAAATTTAAGCTTCCTTACTAATATTTGTGATGATTGAATTTTGTAATTTTTTTTAATTTTCCTATTGGAATTTTTGGATGATCTTTATTGAGGTTTTGAATTGATGAATTTTGAAATTACTTGATGATTTTCATGATGATTTATGAATTCCTGATTTCCTTATTGGATTTTTTAAACCTTTATAAGATTTCTGATTTAATGAATTTTGAGATTTCCTCGTGGATCTTTATGGTGATTTGTGAATTTTGCAATCTCAATGGATTTGGGGTGATTTCTTATTGGATTTTTGATAAGGTGAATTTCGAATTTCCTTGCTAGTCTTCGTAATATTTCACGAATTTAGTTCTCCACACTTCCATGGCAGAATTTGGATGGTTTCCTTCATATATTCTGATATGTTGAGACTCACGTTTTCCTTTGGATTTTGATTAGAGTTTATGATTTTCCTGTTCCCTACCGTTTTATTGGGTTTTCAGGTCCCTGATTTTAAAAATCTTGTGTTTCCTTAATCATTTTTATCATGATTCGTGAGTTTCATATTTCTACTGTCCTTATCGAGGTTTTGGATGATCACTATTTGGATTTTTGATCGAATGAATTCTGAAATTTCCTTGAGGGTTTCCCTGGTGATTTATGGATTTTCTATGCTTGATTTTCTCATTGAATTTTGAATGATCTTTTGTCAATTGACCAATTTCGTGGAATTCAAAATTTCTTTATAGATTTTGATGACAATTTATGAATTTCACGTCTCCAATTTCCTTAAGGGATCTTTATTAGATTCCTATCTTTATAAATTCTGTATCCTACTATTGAATTTTATGATGATTTGTGAATTTTACATTGAATTAAAATTTGATTTCAATACGAGATCTTCATGACACTAAATAGAAACATTACTAAACTACCTTATACTTTTTTAATAATTGAGAATTACCAATCAATGGTTTAAGGTTGAAAATGAAGGAAACTTAGAGGGACAAGGAAAAATCCCCGATAGCACGAAATTGATTTCATTCCACAGGTTGAAAAGGTTTAACTCGAGAAAGAAATATCAAGGGCCTATAATAGATTTTCACCAAAGGTTCATTTATTTGAACTGATATCTACAAATCAGGTGATATTACTCCACATTCTTAAGGAAGTTTAATTATGGTCATTACAAAGCAACTTATCCGGAAATATTACCCTAATATCATCTTGAATATTAGTTGCATAAATTAGATATTGCTTGTTGAGATTTCATAACAAAGTCACAACCTTAATAGAAGTTATAATCTATTTTGCAGGAAGCAAAGAAGGAAGTTCGTTGGAGTTTTGTCCTAAAGAACAAAAGCTTCTTTCATACAAGGGGGTTAAATGTTAACCATAAAATATTCAGGAGAACGAAGGTATGAAAGAAGGGTCATGAAAGCATGGGGAAAGATCAAAAAGAACCAAGATGTTCTGAATAATCAAACCTTCCATCAAAGAGCTTCCAGCAAAATCCAAGGCTATCTTTCAAAGTCCATAGGCAGGATGATGATGCAAGAAACCACCTTTCGACTAGGACGAATTGTCTTTCGATAATGATAAAGGAGAAGAGGCTCAAACCAAACCCTTCAAAGGAGTTGAGAGGATGTAGCCATCAGGATTTAATAGCTTCAAACCTTCCTAAGTAGTCAAAAGTTTCTATTGAGGGAGTTCTTGCCTTTCGAAGAAGATGGAGAAATCAAAGCAAGCAGGTACAACTCCATAACAACCTGGTTGAAAGCATAGCAATCCTTTCAAACAGATTGCAGCACATCTAGAATATCTTTCGACTACGTCGAAAGGTTTTTATGAAGAAAGCAATTCTCAAAAGTCAGCAAAGAATCGTAGATAACCATTTGAAAAGATTGAAAGGAAACGCAGCACTCGACAACAACCAAGTGAGAAGCAACCTTCCGACAAGATCGAAAGGTTCATAAAAGCTTCAGAAAGGCAACCTTCCGACGGAGCCGAAAGGTTGTGGAGACATTAGGAAAAGCAACTTTTCATCAAAGCCAAAAGGTTCATGAAGGAATCGGAAAGACAAACCTTCTGATAGCATCAAAAGGTTCATTATGGCATATAATGGGCAAACCTTTAGACATAGCCGAAAGGTTCATAGTTGCATATAAAAGGGAAATCTTCCAACCTAGTCGAGAGCATATAGTCGAAAGGGGGCCGCCTGCGTCTATAAATAGGACCCGAGGGGTCATGTTCTGCGGATCTGATTTCTCTCATGCTAATCTCGCAACCTATTAATAAAAGCATTATAACCCTAAATGGGTGTTGATTTGAGAAAATTAATAAAATGAAGCTCTTTACTGGATATAGAGAGAAGTCTTAAGCTTTGTTAATTACTTCACTGTTTGCTTAAACCTTTATTAGCCTAACTCCTATTTTTTAGGTTTAACCTCGAAAGGTTCTTGTCGAAACAACAGTTCTTTTACAAATAACTACCGCAACCCTTCGAAGCTTTCAACTCTACAATCTATACCCTTCGACCAGGCCGACAGCTTTATTAGCTCAACATTCACTAAAACCTTTTGAAACCATTGACTTTACTATTTAAACCTTTCGACAAGGTTGAAATCTACTTAGTCTAAGTGATCAAACCTTTCGACAAGGACGAAACCACTACCTTTTAACCCAAGTAATTGATTTCTTGCCCTAATTCAAGGAAGGCTATCTCCCTTACCTTTCGATAAGATTGAAGCCTATCTCTTGAGAACCTAATTCAGGGAAACTTAACATAATCAGAAAGGAAAGCCTTTGTGAAAGACTTCAAGCAAGTTCAACAAAGATGGAAGAACAACTATCCTAGGTTTTAAACCTTTCGATGACGTTGAAAGGTCTGATACATGATTTATCAACTAGTAAGGTTAGATTGAAATGCAATCCTTAAAGGTTTCATGCCCGTTGTTCTCCAAAGAAGAAATCCATCCTTCTTAGCATTATTTTGGGGTGTTCACAAGAATTTTTGTTAACACATATTGTCGGTAGATATTTTGGAGTATTTTGGGTGTAAAAATTATTTTCATATGTTGAGGTGAGTAATCTAAATCTCTTAAAATGATGTACTCATTCAAAGGAGGAGGCGGATCTTGCATTGGTTCGATCAGTATGATCATTGTTTGAAGTTACCAGTGATTGGGTGCATAGGTCCAGATGGCATAGAGGTCGACATTTGAATAGTGTAGACCCGACTTTAGGAGAAGTAGATGGCTTGGCACCAGTCTTGAAGTGAGGCGATTAACAAGTCATTTTGGATAGAAAAACTTGGCGTTCAACACGGAAACATATGTTTTGTTTTGGAATTCTATCTTAAATTTAGACCCGTGTGACCCATGTCCAAAATTCAATGGATGTCGGCGTATGCTAACCGACGGATCATGGACGTTGATCGGGGTAAGTGAAAGTGTTAATCTATACAGTGTGAGTCCCATGTTCTATACATGATGAATGAACCATCATGCGTAGATAGCTTGCTCGTGTTGGAAAATGAGCCACATCGTACGAAGAACTGTGCATTGGAATTTACCCGTTATTTTTGGATAATCGATAACGGAACCGTTGTCCGAAGCAATGTAGGAAATTTTCTTTCACAAGAACACAACAAAGTGCAATAATTGACGGTCCCTTGTTATTGAATTTTGTAAACATTGGAAAGTGTTCAATACGACCATTCTTTGGAAAAGAACTGTCCTATTGACATTCAAACGGTGGTTTTTATTTGGTTAAGTATTGGTCAGAGCAATCCAAAGGACTTTGTAATGCAAAAACTTGAGTATTCAATGACTTCACCCAAGCAAGCTCTAGGTCGAATCTGAAAACAACCTTGGGAGAGTTTGGGGATTGCTTTGGCCTAGCACTTGTCGATGTCATTAACCATGATGGACTATAAACTTCACCACCATCAACATCATAACCAACCTATGAGTTTTTATCGGGATCTGAAGATAAGGGGGATTGGAGGCGATCGTCAACAGTAAAGGAATAGCTTTAGAAGGAGGTCGGTCATGGTTTGAGGAAGCAAGGAAGTCGGTTGAAATAGGAATGCTCGATAACGAAGTGGAAGAAGTGAGGAAATTCTTCTATGTCCTGAGTATAAATAGTACTTAATGACTGAGGAAAGTGCTCGGTACCGAGAAGAACCACTTGGCACTGAGATGAATTTTCGGAAAAGGTAGAGCATACCAGGCTAAGCCGTGGAATGGTCTCCAATGTGTAGGTCTTTTCCTTAGCACGGAGAAGGAATTTCTACAATAAAAAGCGATTGAATTAATGTCCATGGAATGGAGGTAACGCTCTAAAGAAACTCTTGGATAACCAACATACATGCATGGATAATAGTATATGCTTTTCTTGGTCTAGAGCATACTTTATTTCCAATAGAAGCATACTTTAGGGTGCAAGTGTTGTCTGGATTTTTAATCAAGTGGGCTTTCACTTGATTCTGAACATTAGAATGAAGACGAAACGATTCACGGACTTGGAAACATACTTGGAAGGACAATAGGGATGGACTCGAGAAGTTGCAAGGCAATTGGAGAAAATGGGAGTATTCGGTACCAATGTCTTTTCCTACCAACAGTGGTCCCCTAAGCAATGGTTCATGGAGATATGACTTGAATAATCGTCACGAAGTATATTTCTCAAGGAATGGCAAACAACACCAAGGTTGTTCTGAAGGTAAGAATAATAGGAAGCATATATACGTGTATCCCCATCAACAATTATAAGGTCGGAATTTTATGATTGTCCAGCTGATAAGGTTTGTTTTAAACTCTAATGTACTCTGTATTTTGAAGTGGCAGTTTTTATCGTCCTTATTATATATGACTTGAATAACAACCTTGATGAATTTTATGCTTTGCTTCCTGTTATTCTAGGTACTCTTAAATCCATATACATATACATCCACACACATATTCTCATAATTATGCATATATACGTGTATGCTTATATATGTACTTCGAACCCCCACTTATCAAAGGTAATTATTTTCTAGAATTTGCAAGTAGATTTCTTAACTCTCTTTCCTATCTTTTATGAGTCTTTAAAAATTTGAGTCCTCAATTGCACATTTGAATAGGACTCATTGTACATATATACTTAGGTGTAGATCACTAACAAAATCAAGGTTTTTTCAAATTTTTTTTAATAACCTCGTTCTTTATCTATTAAATCATTCCTACACTAACGAACTAATTTACAATACCTCGTAAACCTTTACTTTGTATAATCATAATAACACCCCTTTTATTTCATCTAAATCATTTCCAAAATAAGCTTAGTTTATAAAAATAACTCTTTACCAGTCATTTTTACAATGACATTTAAGTAGTTTGAAAACCACTAAGTGGCTATAATCTATATACCATTTCTACTACAGAATTATTATAAATTGTTTCAAATTACAAATCATTTCTTATTGCTTACTAACTATCTCAAAATACATGTTTCTATCTTCAAACTCACAAGCTACTTATGTGTGTTTGTGTGTGTGCGCGTTCTATGTCATTATCATATTCATTAACATACATTGTAAGTTGTAAACAAACTTTTGTGCTTACTAACTTTTCAAAATACATGTTTTTAACTTCAAACCCCAAGCTACTTATGTATATATGTTATATATCATCATCATTATACAATATTTTTAACACATTTCTTTACCTACGATAAAATTTCCGATCAATATGTTTTTTCATGTTATTAAATATTATTTTACACCTGAAAATACAATAGTTTCCTCTTAAAAATTCATAAAAAATGATTAATTCATGGCAACTAAATTGAACACCCATCTTAGATTTATCATTAGAAACACCATACTAAAATTTTAAGCCATTCAATATGGTTCGCTTATGAAGCTCTATTAATTTAGTTACTAACTTTACCATGTAACATTGAATTTCATTTTGGATTCATTTTAAGTGTCAAATTCATGTTTTTAAGCATTACTGGTTCCTACTTGAAACCTAAATCCAAGTAAACCTTCGATGACCGACTCCACTTAATAGGCACTCATGCACCATCTTCGAATGGTTGTACTCTAAGGTCCACTTAGCTTAAATCCAAGAAATCAAAACGATCCCACGAAGAAAGACTAATCTAGTTTGATGTACTCTCACGGGACCGTGTCAACATAACTATTGTGACTCTACTGCATGAACCATACGACCAATGCCTCTCTAAATGCTACTACGCACATCCAATTGTTATCAGGTCATTATACTTTACTCTATCAGCTAAAGCTCACATATCTTACTTCTACATATGCATGCACTATTTATCCACATTATCATCAATGTGGAATATTATACATGGTTATCATCCCAATCTTGACCGTAAGACGAACCATAAACTTAATGGACCATGCTTAGACCTAAATGTGTCTACTACTATAATGATACGTATATTACGTATCGAAGGATCGTAAAATTAATATTAATTTTATATAGGATCGTATAATTATATAACTTTGGAAAATGACTACTAGAGACATTTTCCATCCTTAGAATTTTTATCGAATGATATTGACTCTAAAATTTTTGAATGGCCTATGACTTTTTATATGAGCCGAATTATGGTAAAACAACTTGCATTGGATTAGGACGATGGTTTTCCTTTCCGTAGAGTGGTCATAACAGAAAAATGGACATACTATTTAGGAGATATGGTTGTTTGAAGTTTCACTTGATTTTGAACAGCTTAGTGGATATTTAAAGAGATTAGTGGCTAAGCCTAAGGCCTACACCCAAAGGGAATTGATGGGATTCTCCTTGTGATTTTACACTTCCCATAATGGTTAGGGAAGCTACCAATGATATTCTCTAGCCTAAAATCACTTTAGACCTTACTTTAATTAGCCAAATCTTGTTATTTAAAGAAGAATAGCGAGATTAACACTTGAATTGTAGGATTTTGGTTTTGGAGACATCTTAGATTTGTTATTCATTTTAGAGTTTGGGATAATTTGGATTTCTTTGGATTTTAAGTGAGTGGCTAGGACCTCTCACTTGTTAATTGGTCATTATACACCTTAGAATGATGTTTTAAAATGATTTTTGGATCTTAAAACGTGTTTTATACCGTAACTAGTCACATATGTTAATTTTAAATGATTTTACAAAATTTAGTGAAACTAGTGTTTTATGGATCACCTTATTCTTATAGTTCACCCTTCTTCTACCTTTCGATTTATGCTCTAATTTGATATGTACGAAAGTTTCTTTGCTTGAATATAGTTTGTAAGTTAATTTATTGGATGTAGAATGGTTGTTTAGTTGAAAACATTAATCGAATGGCGACTTGGAATTAGGCACAATGTCTTGGAATGGTAATGATCCAAGAATTCGACTTCACCCAAATTCGATGTGAACCGCGTGAGGGCAACAAGGAAGTCTTGATAAAGCTACGCTTTAAGTTTCAGGTCATTTGGAGTTAGTTTGCTTGAGTTTTAAGCAAATGAAGTTAGACTGACGTTGGTGCATAAGTGGTTGGATCGGTAATGGTTGCTTCGAGTTATGCTCGAGTCATAATGGGCTTTGCTCTGGCCCATACTTCTAGCTTCGCTTCAAGTTGCAATGGGATTGACAGTTTAAGTGTTAGATTGGTGGTGAAGTAGGAATGCAAGATTGGCAGCAAGTCATGAGGTTGATGGACCGGGACTTGCTTCGAGCTGCCTACGTGTTTGCTTGGGATTACACTTTGGAGGACTAAATTTGCTAAGTGCCAATTTGGTAGTACTCACGGATAGGTACCGATCCATGGGGTGACTCAAATCGGTAGTGTGTCTAGGTTGGTCTATTTGGTGGTGATGGTTCAAGGTAAAAGGAATGGACTGCTTCGGGCCTAGGTCATGGAAAGTTCAAGCTGGGCGGTGATTGCTTCAAGTTATAGTGGCAATTGCTTTAAGCCTTCACACTAGTACTTGCTTTGAGTCATATCTCATGTACTTCGGGATGATGCATGGGTTGGCACTGAGTAGTGAACTCGGTGGTGAATTTTTGGCGACGACGACGCATGATTTGGTGATGATGGTTCCATGATGGGAGGTTACATCTTCGACGATGGGATAGTGTACTTCAGGATGCAAATTATAGGACTGCGATTCAGATTGAAGGAACTATTAGAGGAAGATTACAGGATGATGATATTCCACGACTGACAATGATTGTCGAAAATTGTCCAAAACTACGTTGACTTCATACGGGAGTTGTAAGAATAATTCCAGGATGTACTCTTCTACGGGTGATGTATGTGAAGGGATCATTAATACTGGAAGGTTTCGAGCTATAATCGGGAAGAAAGGTAAGTGAAGACGATCACTTGGGCATATGGAGAGCCTCAGATCACACAATGTTTTAATTTGTTTTGTTGTGGGCTTTCAGTGGGGTTGCAATCCAGTTCCCATCCTATTGAGTGGCATGGATTTGAGTATCGAGAAACAGGGACTTTAAGTAGTCCTTGACTATATGGAGAAGTCATGCCTGTATCATATATCCAATGTACTGAGTGAGTGAATGTGAGGATTGATTATGAATGCTACATTTTCTTTGGTTGCTTAACACCCTAGAGATGTCACACGACATAGGTATCATCGATGTAGATATCTAGACACTCATTAATACATTGATGTAAAGTATACCTATGATATAGAGAAGCATATATCCTATGTTATATGCTTGGATATAGGGATAGGTCAGGTATGATTTTCTATACCATTTATCCGAATATATTGACTTAATAGTAATTAAATTTTCTACCCCTCACATGACTGTTATCTGGTTCAGAATTTTATGCTTTGCTTTCTATTATTCTAGGTACTCTTAAATGAGTAGATTTGGGATATCAGGTATGGTGAGCACGTAGAGATGGACAGGTAAAGTGCAAGAGGCAACATTATCATGTATTATTATATTTTACTTTTATTGCTTATTAATCCACAGTTTATCACTACAGGGCTTACTAGTGCTATTATCTATTTAGAATGGTATAAACTCTATCACTTTTATTATATAGCTATATGGATCTATGTGCTCCGATTTCTATGGTTCATTCAATTATTACTGTCTTGCATGTTTTATATTTGTTCTCTTCCTACGTACTATAAGGGTCATGGGTTCACAAGTTCGGATCCTATATACATAACATATTAGATTTTAGAATTTAATAACTTATAATTCAAATACAGGGAATGTTTAAATATTTGAATTGTGAAATGAATCTTAATTAAATGGATTTAATAATTTCATTTAACTCCTTTTAGTTAATAAATAATATTGATGAATTCAATTTGTAAATTTATTTACAAATATAAATAGATCAAATAAAATCAATAATTGGATTGAAAATGTAAAACGATATTTGAATCTGTGAAATTATCATTCCAAAGTACTATCTCGGATTTCAACGAATCCAGTTTCATTGGATCCTTAATAATCAATTATTGTACGCCGTCAAGTTTCGTAACGATTGGATGTATCGTTAGGCGTGCAAGATCGAAACTCATAGAAATTAATTTTTGTAATTTAATATAGTAATTAGGTATGAAAAGCTATCTTCAGCATATGATCGAACTAGGGCTTGGGACTAGTTCCAATGTGTTTGGAATAGGGGTATAACATATAGAACGCCAAGCGGCACGTCACATTTGGAGTTCGAGATTTATGGACTTTTTAGAGCTTGATATTTTGAATTTAAATAATATATATGTGTGTGTGTGTGTGTGTGTGTGTGTGTGTCTTATTTTATATGTCCATACCCCATCAATCCAAATCCCATTCCCTTTCTCCTTTATATCATTGTTACTTGTAACCAAAAATGGAGCTTCCTCTTGGAAATCAAAGCTTCAAAATTCAAAAACTAAATATATACTCAACGAAAAAGTATGAAATAAAGTCCATTGAGTTTGTTTAGATGTTGGCTTCTATGTTATAGATTCGATTTAGTGTGCTATGATGTTTAGGGAGGCTCGACCTTAAGGGAGCGAGCTAGGGTTTGGTCTAGGCTTTGATTTAGGCGGAATCAGTACGTTCGGAGTTTGGCATCGTGTTTATCTTACCGTGGAGCGCGCATGGGCGAGTTTTCGGGTGGAATTTATGGATCGCAACCATGAGCATGTCGTGGATTTTTGGTGCAAGTCACAATTCAGAGAGGGAGCCTTTGGGCATGGATTGTTGGCCGATCGAGTCGAGTTCGGCGAGAGAAGTTCAACGGCGAAGACAAATTCGAGTTTAGTGGAGTGTAGCTCCGTATCACTCCATCTTCATGCACACGTGAGTAGGGTTGAGTGTCATTGTACATGTTTTAAGGTTTGGGGAAGAAAGAGTTAGGTGAGGGGTAATGTTGTAATTTAAATGGATTTGTTATTTATTAATTTAAATTAATTCAATAACTTATAAATTGAATAGCTTTCTCATACGAGGTCGGATTTAAAAGACATTTTTGCGTTGGACTGGTAGAGAGGATGGCTATGCAATGGAATTAGTTTGTTTGATTTGAAGCTTGTTGGAATTTATGCTAAAATCGAATGATTATTCGGTTTTAATCCAAATCAGAACATTTCGACGGAAACTGAAAATCAATGTGAGTTTAACTCACAACCAATTTTGCTATATCATATTTATGATGTTATAAACAATTATTGATTGCTTGGATGTTAGTTAAATTGCTTAATTGATTGTTTCATTGAATTTCCATTTGGAAAATGGATGACATGTTATTTTGATCATTATGAAACCATATGTTTATATAAATTATCCATAACCATTGTTTTGTAGGAAAAATTTGCAGAGAGACCCTGAGGGGTTTCTTGCTAATAATTATTTATTTATATCCTTATGTTGTTATATTAATGGTTAATTTAAATAAAGTCTTGATATTCCATTTAATTTCTTAAGTGTTGTTACAGCGATTTTGCTATATCATCATTTATTAATTTTTATCCCCAAAAATCATGCCATATGTTTTGAACTTAAGTATGTGTTTTTCGATAAACAGAATGTTAAAATTCATTAATCATTTTAGTTAATGATAATTTAAAGTAGTTAATCATTTTAACTAATGATTTTGAAATTAATTAAGCAATTTAATTACTGATGTTTAAAATTGGTTTATCTTTTGATTTAATTAATCATTTTAACAAATGTTTTGAAATTAATTAACAAATTTAATTAATGATGTTTAAAATTGGTTTATCTTTTGATTTAAATAAGATTTGGATTTATATAATCATTTTACATAATGATTGTTCGAGTTTAGTAAATTATTTTAATTTATGATAATGGAGTTTAATTAATCGTTTTGTTAATGATATTTGAAATTAATAATCATTTTAATTTAATGATGTTTAAAGTAATTGATCATTTTAAGTAATGATATTTGAATTTAATTAATCCAACTAATTTATGATCATTTGAACTTAATTAATTATGTTGATTAATGGTATTTAAATTTATTTATCATTTTAATTAATGATGTTTAAGATTAGTTATTCATTTTAATTAACGAATATTTGAATTTATTAAATCTTTTGATTAATTATAATTAAAGTAGATTAATTTAATAAAGTGATTAAAGTGGATTAATTAATTAGATGAAAGTGGTTTAAAGTTAATAAACTAATTCAATAAAGGTTTTAAAGTTAATTTACTGATGATATAAAAGTGTTTGGAAATAATTAACTATTTTTTTAAATAATTAATTTGTCTTTTTAAAAGAGATTACAGATGTGATTAATTTTCTTTCGGAATAATTAATATTGTTTTAAATTTATAAATTCCTTTAAATTGTTTATTTATCTTTTGGGAAAATAAACATTGTTTTAAATTCTTAAATATGTGTTTTTAATGAGAAAATCCTTTAAAATGGAATTATTTATAAAACAAGCTAAGTATAAATTGTTTAAGGTTTATAGTTGTTAGCGCCAAAATTGGTCGCTAGCAACCAAATCCTGATGAAAGCACCTAGTATCAGTCACAGCTCACAGACAGAGTTTATGTAAAGAGTATAAATACGAAGAACAATGAAAATTGAAATGAAAGCAATAAAGAAAAACAAAATTTATAGTGGTTCGGCTAACTCCGGCCTACGTCCACTCCAGAAATTTTCTTTTTATTGCTGTAGTAATCGATTAGAGTTACAATCCAAAGTTTAACTATGGCTGGGTGCCTTAGCTTTAGAGAAGAGAAAGTCAGAGAGCAGAAAGAAGATCCCTTTTCTGAACCTCCACATGCTGTATTTATAATCAAATCCTGAGTTGTTGGGCTTTCTGAATGGTACAGGCCCATCAAGACCTTCCATCGAACCACATACCTCCAAGGCCGAACGACCTTCCACCGAGCCACATTCGTCCCATGCCGAACGACCTTCCACCAAGCCACATTCGTCCCATGCCGAACGACCTTGAACTCACCAATGCCGAGCGGCATAGCCTCACCACAATGCCGAGCGGCATAACCTCACCTTGATGTCGAGCAGCATAGCCTCACCTCGATGCCGAGCGGCATAACCTCAACTCCATGCCGAGCGGCATAACCTCACCTCGATGCCAAGTCGCATAACCTCACCTCCATGCTGAGAAGCATAACCTCACCTCGATGCCGAACGGCATAACTCAACCCATGCCGAGCGGCATAACCTCAACTCCATGCCGAGTGGCATAACCTCAACTCCATGCCGAGCGGCATAACCTCACCTCGACGCCGAGCGACATAACCTCAACTCCATGCCGAGCGGCATATCCAGGTGAATTCCATCCCTCTAAACCGAATCCATCATATTTTAACCTCGATAATCGTGAAGTCAACTTAGTTAAATCCGCCTGTCTGCGGCCTTGCCGAAAGGCGGGTTAATATTTGCCCTTCAAAACATGCCTTGCTGTTGGAAGGTGTGTTTTGAATAGCCTCAAGTCCGATATCCGAAGTATGTGTGTTAGTTATATCCATACTTTCCCCAAAGGCCATCGCCGTATCCTTATCCGAGTCTACGACTACTCTGAATTGACATCCGATTCCGAATCTAGTAGCCAAATCCTTAGCCAAATCCATATCCATCTGAACTCGACAACAGAGTTCTAATCCACCCATATCCAACAACCAATAACTAGGTTCATGACCCCTCCGGGTTGATGTCCAAATCCTGGACCGTTTCGGGTCCATGTCTGAATCCTTAGCTATTCATAGATAGTATCCAAATCCGTAACCTCTTCGGGTTTTTGCCAAGCGCAATCCACACTTGACGACCTATTTTAAGTAATTCCGTGGTGTTCCGAGTTCAGTGTCCCTGAACGCCAAATAACGCCATCGCTTAAGTCCTAAGCCGAATCCTGGTCGCTCCGGACCCTTACCAAGCATAGTCCATACTCGACGACCTGTAATAATATCCGATATTATGGGGCCTAAGTCCTAGGCCGAATTTTGGTCTCTCCGGACCCTTGCCGAGCATAATCCATGCCCGACGACCCAAAATAATAACTGATAATATATGGTCTAATCCCTAGGCCGAATCCTGGTCTCTTCGGACCCTTGCCGATCATAGTCCATGCTCGACGACCTTTTAGCCAAAATCCAAAGGAAAATCTGATCAAAATCCAATTCGAAATCCAAATCCAACCAGAAAACCAGAAATCCATATCAAAATCCAAACCAAAAAATGAGCAAAACATGGAGTTCAAACCAAACTCCAAAACCAAACCAGAAAACGCAAATGTCTAAGTCAAAGGGAAAAAACCGATTTCACAAACTGAAGCATCTCGGTAAACCATCATCTCAGAGCATGCCTGAGGGTTATCTCCGACCCCATACATGAGTAAGTGATTTAGCCGATTTCCTAGAGTTTGTTACTTCTTTCAAACCATCAAGATTTGTTGGTGACCAATCGGCCACCATTCTTGGGCCTCATGCCCTCATCGTTCATGGTAGATGGTGGTTGCTCCTATTCCACTGCCACGTTCCGAGTTTCGACATGTTGTCACAACTGACCATTCCTAACATGCTCCTCGATTATGTCTTCAAATGCCGGCAGCTGTTAGTATCATGTCCGTTCAGGTCATGAAAAGGACAGTGCCTTCCGGACGCCCTTTCACATTCTGAGGGGTCCCTCCTCGCTGGCCTTCGATACGTATCCAAGAATATCCATTCCAATGTTGCGTTCAGTCCTGTGTAAGTGGGGAACTTTGGTTCTCCCCAGCGTCTCCTTTTCCCTTTATTCTTTTCTTTACCCAAGCTTTCGCCGGGTAGTCCTCCATCCTTAACCAGGTTTTATTCCTTTGACCTCATGTCCAAACATGCATCCTCTTATCGAAGAAATCTCTCAGCTTCATGTAAGAATTCACCAAGATCCAACAGTGGGTCCGGTATCAATGATACTTTGAAATCCGAATTATCTCTGACTCCTGATACCACAGCCATCAGAACCATTGATGGATCCGGCTGATCCACCGAAGCAACTGCTGCATTAAACCGAGTTAAGAATGTCCTGAGCGATTCAACTGCCCCCTATTTAACCGACGTCAACGTCATCACGTTCTTTGGCCTTTTTATGTGAACTCGAAACTGACTTAAGAACCTGTCCACCAGTTCCGTCCATGTTCCAATAGATCCATCCTCCAGCCGCCTGAACCACATGGCAGCTATATCAGCCAAGTACAGGGGGAAACATCGGGCCATAACCACCTCCGTTGGCCTCAGCACTTCCATATGCCTAATGTACCTCATCAAGTGGTCAGTTGGATCCGTCTTCCCGTTGCACACCTCCAGAGTGAGCAGTTTGAAATCGGGGGGATATCTAGCCATCCTGATGTTTCGGGCAAACAGACTTTTGTTGACTTCCTCTGCATCCCTATTTGTCAGACCTCCGTCCATCTGATAACGCCAGCCAATCCGACGTTTCCAACCAAGGGTTGCCTCCTATCCATGTTTCCAAATTGCCCTCCAAGTCCCCGAGGGAATTTTAGCACATATTCCTCATCACGTACTCCTGTATTCCTGTTGGCGTCGGGCCGCGTAGCATCATCCAGTATCCCTTCATGAACTGCTCCAGCATTACCTGGTGGTGTGCCCCCGAGTCTTGGTTTATCTAGATTATTATTTGTTTGTTGATTGGGAGCTGCCCCCTGCTGAATCACTCCATTCACCTACTGGTCGATATCATCCGGTCCAGTTCTTAGAACTTGAGCACCTGCAGTTCCTTGTTGTCCAAATTACGTTAGAAGAGCCCGCATCATCTCCTCTTGCCGTTTCATCATCTGCTCCTGCATAGAATTCATCATAACTTACATCTCATCAATATTGGGAGCTGCCCCCTGCTGAATCACTCCATTCACCTGCTGGTCGATATCATCCGGTCCAGTTTCTAGAACTTGAGCACCTGCAGTTCCTTGTTGTCCAAATTGCGTTAGAAGATCCCGCATCATCTCCTCTTGCTGTTTCATCATCTGCTCCTGCATAGAATTCATCATAACCTGCATCTCATCCCGACTTATGTAGACGGATGCATTATCCTCTCCAGCTCCAGAAGAGGCCGCTTGACTTCCGTCCTGATTGCTCCTTTCTGCTACTTGCTTCCTTGTTGGTGGTCGAGCCATTACTTTCCAAAATCCGAGTTCCTAAGCTTTTCAATCCAAAATCCAAGCTCCAAAATTCCTGAGTGCTAGCTTTCTAAGTGAAAGCACCAGAATATTAGCACCAAAATTGGTCACTAACACCCAAATCCTGATGAAAGCACCTAGTATCAGTCACAGCTCACAGACAGAGTTTATGTAAAAAGTATAAATATGAAGAACAATAAAAATTAAAATGAAAGCAATAAAGAAAAACCGAATTTATAGTGGTTCGGCTAACTCCAGCCTACGTCCACTCCAGAAATTTCCTTTTTATTGCTGTAATAACGATAACAGTTACAATCCAAAGTTTAGCTATAGCTGAGTGCCTTAGCCCTAGAGAAGAGAAACTCAAAGATCAGAAAGAAGATCCCTTTTTTGAACCTCCACATGCTGTATTTATAGGAAAATCCTGAGTTGTTGGGCTTTCTGAACGGTATAGGTCCATCAGGAACTTCCAACGAACCACATACCACCAAGGCCGAACGACCTTCCACCGAGCCACATTCGTCCCATGCCGAGCGACCTTCCACCAAGCCACATTCGTCCTATGCCGAACGACCTTGACCTCACCAATGCCGAGCGGCATAGCCTCACCATAATACAAAGCGACATAACCTCACCTCGATGCCGAGCGACATAACCTCACCTCGATGCCGAGGGGCATAACCTCACCTCGATGCCGAGCGGCATAACCTCAACTCCATGCCAAGCGGCATAACCTCACCTCGATGCCGAGCGGCATAACCTCACCTCCATGTCGAGCCGCATTACCTCAACTCAATGTCGAGCAGCATAACCTCACCTCGATGTGGAGCGACATAACCTCACCTCGATGCCGAGCGGCATAAGCTTAACTCCATGCCGAGCGACATAACCTCACCTCAACGCCGAGCGGCATAACCTCACCTCGACGCCGTGCGACATAACCTCAACTCCATGTCGAGCGGCATATCCAGGTGAATTCCATTCCTCTAAACCGAATCCATTATATTTCAACCTCGTTAATCGTGAAGTCGACTTAGTTAAATCTTCCTGTCTGTGGCCTTGCCGAAAGGCGGGTTAACAATAGTAAACAATGTTTTAATGATATTTGCTTTCACCCTTGTTTAAATACACTTAGTATTATAAATTTTGTCCTATAAAAGAACATTTTAAAAGAGTATTCCAAAGCTTTTTTACATATATTACAATATGGAAATCAAGCACAAGCTCAGTTTTTAAACGTAAAATTATTTTGGTTATGGAAAAGTAGTTCCGTAATAAATATTTTTTATATGGAAAGGATTTAGTCACACTTTTAACGCTAAACGTTGATTCTTGGACTCGTTTATATCTTGAAGGTTAGAAATGTCGTCAAGGCGATGCTTAGAGGTAACACAACCTCAACTTGCCTGGCACCATTTTCAACTGAGAGATAACACTTGTTTGAAATCGATGTGTAGTGTTAAATATATGATATTTAATTTCCATATACGATCATTTTAATTATCCTGATAGTGGATTTATTAATTATCGGATTCAGTTTTCTTCATGGTGTATCATCACCTTAAAAACGATTTGCTGCTCTTTGAGCTTTGTCATCCTTTGCCGGAAATGACTAAATCCAAAGCGCAAAAGGGTTCATGTTATGTGGGGTTGCTCCCATTAAGGTATTTTGACATCTCATCTTGATTTTATTGTACCGTCACCTTAAAACGGTTAAGATTTAGTGAAATATTTGGATTCTCGGTAAAGTTTGGCGGGGTTTGGCTTAAAGGGTCTCTAGAAGTGTCATGGAGTATATGAGCTTCTCAAAAATATATTACCAGAGGTATACTTCAAGGGGGTGGACCTTCATGGTCATTTGTTGAAAATTTTCCTTCCCTTATTTGATTTGAACCCTTGAATCTATTTATCTTTAAATTACCATGAGAAGAGTCAACTACTCTTCACGATATTTAAGTATTGATTTTTTCCATTCTATCAAGTTTAGACTATTTTCTTATTTTTTTCGTTCTATCAAATTTAGGCTATTACCTTATTTTGTCCATTCTATCAAGTTTGGATATTACCCTATTTTGTCCATTCTATCAAATTTGGGCTGTTATCTTGTTTTATCCATTCTATCCAGATTGAATTTTACTCGGGTTATTTTCATTCTTTCAAGTTTGTTTTTAGTATTAATTATGTCCATTCTTATTTAAATTAGTTTCATGTTGTTTATCTTTACTCTTGCCTATATGGATGTTATTCTTATGAGGTAAAAACTCGTTCTGCGTTAGCGGCATGGTCTCACAGAACTTTTATATGTTCCCCATTATTTTAGTTATCTCACGCTGGTATTTCCAAACTGATTCTGGTGTTATTTTATTATAATACTCGAGTCAGACTAAGTATTTTCCTAAGTTGTCTTTGGTGTTATGGAGATCTTGGAGAGGAGCTGGAGGTTCACCTATAATAGTGTTTTATTTTCCACTGTATTATATGGTATCCCCATCAAAAATTATAAGGTCGGAATTTTATGACTGTCCAGCTGATAAGGTTTGTTTTAAACTCTAATGTACTCTGTATTTTTGAGTGGCAGTTTTTATTGTCCTTGTTATATATATATATATATGTTGATTCTGCTACGAGATTCTATTTTTCCACTGTTCTCTATTCTTTTTATTATTTACCCTAACAGTATACCCTTTTGTCGATTGGATGCTCAACATTTGAACACAATGGTGGTGTTCAGTGTCGACTTTCGATGGTCAAAAAGGCTGATCGTTACATCATGGTATCAGAGTGCAAAGTTAAGTGAGAACCGTGGTTTTGGTAGGGTCTGGCTCATAGAGATAGGGTAAGCGACACCCTAGAATGAGTTTGAGAGTATTATATATACGAGAGCGTATTTGTTAATGTTTTAAAAACGTATTATGTTAATTGGTTTATTGAGTTATTATGAATTTTGGTCGAGACAATGGAGGACACAGTATCGATAGGATTCCTAAACACTCAACCAAGGCCAACGGACATGATATTGAATTTTTGAAAATTTGGCAAATGAAATATTTTTCCTAGGATTATATTATATATACATATATAAAGGAATAATTTTTAATATTTTATATAGTTATAGAGTGTGTTTATTTGAAAGTGATAATATTTATTTATTATCACTATTATTTATTCAGTTATGCTTAATTAAATTAGAAGCATTGATTGTTGTTTGATAGTTATTAAATTGCGCTTGGTTTATTTGGGAGCATTTATCGCTTTGATTTGAAAATAAACCTTTGTGAATTAATTTTCACAATTTGACTATAAAGTGTTCGAAGAAAATGTTAACTTGAAAATTCACCTTTTATAATAGTGAATTAAGAATTAAATTTTAATAAAAGTTGTTTAACATAATCTAAATGGTAGGATAAAACCTTTAGAGAATAGATATTTGAGAAAATTCTATTATAAAAAAGAGGAGTTATTATAATATAAAATAATTTTTGTATAAAGGAAATTTTATATAAATCTAGTTTGTAAAATGTGTTTAAAAAGGACCTTTGAATCTAAATCCCGAAATTTTTGATAATAATTCCAAAAGGATTTTGAGAAATGAAATAGTAGTATTTTTAGAAGTTATTGAAAGTAAAGATATTTTAGAAGGTAAAAAATTTAAATGGAATGCATTTTCCTTAGGATAAATTGGAGGAAATCATTTCAATTAGTTTTGTGGTAATTTGAATAATCTTCCAGGTGATGATTAGATGTTTGCTTAGGCGAACGTTGTAGAGCACTTAGTAAATTATTCTCTTTATTATTGTGTGACCGAAACAAGTTCAAATCCGAATAAATCCAAATTGAATTTTAATAAATAAATTGCTTGAAGTTATTATGTATAAAAATATGTGTAGTATGTTTTCAAAGAGGAGTTTTGACATTGAAATATCGGGTTTTCAATTTTTAAAGTTCCCTTAAGGACAATTGGTTTCACAATAAAATGTATTTCTAATAAGAGATTGTTTTGATAAATGAATTTTTTTTCCCTTAGATAAGATATGGAATGATTTAACACAGGAGAGTTAAATTGGATAAGAAAGTTTTGATAAACATTGTTTTATTAGAACCATAACTTTTGTTCAGGACATCTAAGTAGTGTAAACTACTTGTTGATTGGGTCAACACATAAATATCTTCCATTTTAATACCCTAGGTTAAAGAGGACGAGTAGTTGACTCCGTTTTAAAAGACTCAAATTTTGATTAGATCTTCACCTAAACTATGAAAAAGGTAAAATAAAATTTATATGTACTCTTAGGATATAGAGGAATATTATACAAATAAATAAAGTGGAAATAAATTAAGATTTGATGTTTTATGAAGAAATAACGTCATAAAATATTTTTAAACTTGGGTGAGAGTTTATGAAATAATTTACAAATAATTTTAGTATTGAATAAAATACTAAGTGAAAATTCAAGCGATTTAGAAAAGAATTTTTTTAAGAAACTAATAAAATTCAAAGTAGAACTTTTCATTTTGTTCGAGCGAGTTAGGATAATCATTTAAGCAATAACCAAAGGCTAATAGGCAAAAGGTATGCTTAGATAATTAGCAATATTTTTGGACAATCAAAAAAGTTTTGAGCCTAAGTTGAGATTTGTTTGTTAGTCATTTGACATTTCGAAACAGCGTTAAGAGATAAGTTTCCCATGTGGAATTTGATTGACTGTTAGTGTTAGTTTATTTCTTCACTGAATTTGATCGATTTGATTTGATTATATTTGATTAACTAATTTTGCGATTGTATATACCATTGTTTTTAAAGTTTAAATTTATAGACAAAGGATTTTTGAATTTTTGTTATTAGGACCTAAATCCTGGTGATTTTGGAAAGGAGATTTGGAAGGTTTTATGAAAGAAATAATATATATTCACTCTAGTTGATTTTTTTGGTGGAACCAGAATACCTAGACGCCCATGTTGTTTTGATTCTAGTGCTTCAATGCACTTTATTACAAGGACTTCCTTCCTTGTCACTTTGATTTTTGATCTCTGATTTAGTTCCCGTCTAACAAACTTGAAACTAAATTTTTGAATTGAAAAACCCATACATTTCGATCTAAATTTATCGTTTGAAAATTTTGGATGCATAGCATCTATTACATAATATTCTCTGTATTTTGTCGCACATGATTGAGATATGGTTGTGGATTGCATGTTGATTTATATCAAACTAGTTTTTGCATTTAGAGTTACATCACATTGCTTTAGCCAGCTTGATTTTCTTTTAGATTATGTAAGTACAGGAAAGTAGGTGATTTCAACTTGACTTCTTGCGCACCTGCATTTGCATAGAGATAGTAAATTGCTTACCAAGAATATAAATCAGACGTAAAAACATATGTAATAAATCTAGAAATTTAAACTGGTTGATGGTTTTATGCCCCGGATATGAGTGGCCACTTGGCTTTTGTTTTCTTTGGTTGGTTTAGAGCCCGTAGAGGTAATTTGTAGTTGTTCCGATCGAGCCGCGCAAAAGAGACGCTTTCAAAAATTTAAGAGTTAGAATTTTTTTTGATAATTTTGGAAAAATTTTGATAGCTAAAATTTGATTTTTGAGTTATAACTTGAAATGAATGGAAGGGAATTAGTTGGTATGGGTAGGAAAATATAACAGACTTGGAAAATTTGGAATCTATTCCATCTAATTAGTTTTGAAAAGTCAATAAGTTTAATGACTCATTTTAATTAACAGTTTTAAAATAAAGGGTTTGGAAACATTTTCTTCCTTTGGAATTTCGAGGATGAAATTAATTTAAGGGAGGGAAAATGTAACAACCCAATTTTTTTGGCCATATGATTTTAAATGTTTAATTAATTTAGATATTTAAATAATTGGAGTTTAGAATTAATTAAATGGATTTAATAATTTCATTTAACTCTTTTTAATTAATAAATAATTTTGATGAATTTCAATTTGTAAATTTATTTACAAATATAAATAGATCGGATAAAATAGATAATTGGATCAAAAATATAAAACGATATTTAATCTGTGAAATTATCATTCCGGGGCACTGTCTCGGATTTCGACGAAACCAGTTTCATTGGATCCGTAATAATGAATTATATATGCCGTCAAGTTTCATAATGATTGGATGTATCAGTTGGGCGTGCAAGATCGAAACGCATAAAAATTAATTAACGAAATTTAATGTAATAATTGGGTTTGAAAAAAATATCTTCTACATATGATCGAATTAGGACTTGGGACTAGTTCCAGTGTGTTCAGAATGGGGGTAGCATATAGAATGCCATGCTGCATGTATCGTCTAGATTTCGAGATTTACGGATGTTTAAGAGCTCGATATTTTAAATTTAAGTAATATACATATGTTCTATTTTATATGTCCATACCCCATCAATTCAAATCCCATACCCACGTTTTTGCTTATACCTGTTGCATGCCGCACATGCACTTTCTTCTTTATATCATTGTTGCATGTAATCAAAAATGGAGCTTCCTCTTGGAAATCCAAAAGTTCAGAAACAAAATATACACTCAACAAAAAATTATGAAACAAAGTCGATTGAGTTTGTTTGGATGTTGGCTTCGATGTTATAGCCTCGATTTGGTGACCGATGATGTTTAGGGAGGCTCGACCTCAGGGCGGCGAGCTAGGGTTTGGTCTAGGCTTCGATTTACGATTTTAATTAATGATGTTTGAGAATAATTATTGAATATTTGAATTTATTCAATCTTTTGATTAATGATATTTAAAGTAGATTAATTTAACAAAAGTGATTAAAGCGAATTAACTAATTCGATGAAAGTTTTTTAAAGAACTAATTTAATAAAAGTTTTAAAGTTAATTTACTAACGATATAAAAGTGTTTGGAAATAAGTAACTTTTTATTTAAAAAATTGACTTGTCTATTTAAATGAGATTATAAATGTGATTAATTATCTTTTGGGATAATTAATATTATTTTAAATTTAGAAAGGTCTTTAAATTGTTTCTTTTTGGATAATACGCATTGTTTTATTTTTTAAATAAGGATTTTTAGATGAGAAAATACTTTAAAAAGGAATTAGTGATACATAATGCTAAGTGTAAATTGTTTAGGGTTTATAGTAAACAATGTTTTAAAGATTTTTTTTTTGACCCTTGTTTAAATACATTTAGTGTTATAAATTTTGTCTTATAAAAGAACGTTCTAAAAGAGCATTCCCAAAGTGTTTTTACATGCGTTATAATATGGAAATCAAGCACTAGTTCAGTTTCTAAAAGTAAAATTCGATTTCGGTAATGGAAAAGTAGTTCCGTAATCGATATTACTTATATGGAAAGGATTTAGTCATACTTTTAGCGTTAAACGTTGAGGCTTAGACTCGTTTCTATCTTGAAGGTTAGAAATGTCGCCAAGGTGATGCCTAGAGATAACACTACCTCAACTTGCCTGGTTTTATTTTCAACCGAGAGATAACACTTGTTTGGAATCGATGTGTAGTGTTAAATATATGATATTTAATTTCCATATACGATCATTTTAATTATCCCCGATAGTTGATTTATTAATTATCGAAATCAGCTTTCTTCATGGTGTATCGTCACCTTAAAAATGATTTGTTGCTCTTTGAGCTTTGTTATCCTTTACCAAAAATGACTAAGTCCAAAGTGTAAAAGAGGGCCAAGCTATGTGGGGTTGCACCTACCAGGATATTTTCACATCTCATATTGATTCGCCTTAAATCGGTTAAGATTTTGATGCAAAATATTCGGTAAGGTTTGATAGGGTCCGGCTTGGAGGGTCTCGAGAAGTGTCAAGGAGTATATGAGCTTCTCAGATGTATATTACTAGAGGTATACTTCAAGAGGGTGCATCTTCCTAATCATTCGTTGGAAATTTTCCTTTCCTTATTTGATTCAAGCCCTTGAATCTATTTATCTTTAAATTGCCACGAGAAGAATCAACCGCTCTTTGCTATGTTTATGTATTGGTTTTGTCCATTCTATCAAGTTTGAACCCTTGTTTTGTCTATTCTACCAAATTTGGACTGTTACCTTATTTTGTCCGTTCTACCAAGTATGGAATGTTACCTTATTTCATCTGTTCTATCAATTTTGGACCGTTATCTTGTTTTGACCAATCTGTCAAATTTGGATTTTACTTAAGTTATTTCCATTCTTTCAAATTTGTTTTCCATATTTTTTATTCCCATTCTTATTTGAATTAGTTTCCCGTTGCTTATCTCCACTCTTGCCTGTATGGTTGTTACTCTTGTGAGGTAAAAACTCGTTCCACATTAGCGACGTGGTGTAACGAACCGCAAATCCGTACCCCTTGAGTCGACACTATTCTACATCAATCAACTTAAGATGTATAGAAATATGAACCATTTGGGTTAAAGAAGAAAAGGTAGAAGAAGAAAATAGAAAACAATATCAGAATCTAACCATCGCAGCAGAATAAATTATAATAGATAATAAATGATCTTTACACAAAAACAAATATATATCTGCTTTTTACATACATCATCATCAGAGTACATCATCAGAGTTCAACAACATCAATAACATACAACGGGATACACAGCTACTCAACACAATGGAATATATATATAACAAGTACAAAAATACGCATCGTCATCCAGCTCGTCTCCTGAGCTTCACGACATCAAATCCTAAACACTCGGTCTGACCCGAGCATTATCGTTAAATAACACCTAAGTCAGTCAGGAAAACTAGCGTGAGAAATCACACTCAAATTGATTATTGTAGTTTCAAAATCCTTTTGAAAACAAAAGCATCTCGTAAGACCATGCCACAAATAAACATGTCGGGTTTTTACCTTACGATAGCTAAAACACTTTTTATCAAAATCCTCTGATATTATAATAGGGTCTATATACAAATACTTATTAAAATAGCCGATGTTACATTATTAAATTACAGCTACTAGCCACAGAGTGGGTAATACAAACAAAACTCGTACAAGGCGTGTAGGGAGAATGGATTTCCAACTAATGATTAGGCACTGGGGTACCACCTGCCACGGTACATGGCCTAGATCACAGTATCGAGGAGCCACCCTAACTCCCCTGCAACACAAGAACGGGACCATCCCTTACTGGATAGTTCCGAGTAAGATCACCCCGCGGTTGGGATCAGCAACCACCTACTAAGCCGAAATAAAAAGGGACATCTAGACAGGGATGACCTTACCCTGAAATGGGTACTACCCACCTAGCCTTGCTGTGTAACCCCTGATTTTCAGTCATTCCCGGTTGATGAGGCTTGAGGCTAAGCGTTATCTTTTTAGAACATATCCCTTAGAATCCCCACGTCCACCTGACGATGTTCCGAAGGCATTCATCCATACAAGTCCGTCCCAGGTTCGAACGGAACCGAAGGCACTACTCCTACTACATCCATTTTGGAAATATCCTCAGGATTAGTAATGACTAGCCCTTGCACTTCACTGCTCCATCTTCGACTCCGAACTCATTTTCCACGAAAACGTACATACTGGATTGAAGTGGTTTTCGAGAAATAAATCTCGATCCCGGTCTCTTCGAAACGATTAACGCATTCGGCCAATATTGATAGTCGGTGATTTAACTATCAATTAATATTCACAAAAAACCATCAACAATAAATAATCTCCCAAATTATTTATTAATCCCAAAAATATCTTCACAAGATACATTTCTACTTTTCAAACCCTTTGAAAACATTTTCAAACTATCTTCCTTTCTCAGAGTACATTTTCCAAGTATTTTCTATTTCCACTAGAATCACCAAGCACAAAACTTTAGATTTTTAAAATAATTTAAACGCTTTACTTTGAAATATACTTTAAAACATTTAAGTTAAAAAATACTTTAATATTTTGTTAAAAATACATACTATATGAATATTTGAAAATAAGGTTACTTTATAAAATATAAAACTAGGTTCTCACTTTTTAAAACAAAAATACTAAGTCACTTATTAAATAATTACTATGATAATAGATTTGAAAAATATTTACTTAAGAATTTAAATGATTAGAAACAATAAATTTTCTAAAACATGCATTTTTTAAAACAACATTAAAACTTTTTATCTTATATTTAAAAATTTACTTACTTGGCTATCCAAAGAAATATACTTCTCTTCACATTCTCTTCTAAATTTCTAATTTCAAACACTTGAATCAATTTCCAAATTGATTTCCAATTTACTCCCTTTTATTCCAAAATACATTAATTTCAGATTTAGATCCTTAATTATGATTTAAAATATTTTTAACTGAAAATACCAATGTTAGATTTCTCAAATTACTTCTTTATCCTTTTAAATAAATTTAAACTTTTAATTTTAAAAATAATTCTTTATTCCTTTAGTTGATATCACTTAAGTTTACAATTCATTAATTTCTATTTATTCAGAACCTTTTTTTCTTTTCATACTCGAAGTTATTTATTAGTATTTTAATATTACTTCCTTTTCCTTCAATTCATTCTTAATTTATTCCAATTTTCTAAGATTATTTCGCTTACAAATTCACTTCTTTTATTTTCTTTCCAAAATCCAATTTATATATTTTTGTTAACTCATTATACCCAAATATATTCCATCAACCCATAACATTCAATATTCCAATATAGTTCATCATAGAATATCAAATAATCACAACAGAGAATAGTAAATAATTTAAATAAACGTTGAGGAATCCAGTTGGATCCCTCCAACCTATTTTCCCTGCATCCACAGATGTTAGCACAATATAAAATACCAATTCCACTTCGAGGTGGAATATCACGGTATATGGGATTAACTATAATATTATCCGCTATTATGCGGCGCATAGGGTCTCATCCACTATATAATGCGGGAAATCAATAATTCGAAGATGTAATATATACTATAATATAGCACATAAATCAATTCAACCATTCAACCAATTATTTAAATTTCACCATTTAAATTTAAATAAAAATTCAGCCGAGTGAGATTAACTCACCTTTGATTTTTGTTCGCAAATCCAACCAAATCCAGCTTGTTTCCTTCGCGATTCTAGACCTTGTATACACATTTATAGTTTTGTTAACATTTGAAATAGTCTAACAATAAATTACTATTTAATAAATTTAATTAACTAATGATTTCATTTTAAAATAGAAATTTCCATTTTGAAGTTATATATATACACTATATAAAAATAATCTATATCCATCTCATAAAATCTAATTTATAAAGATTCTTCCAACATTTAAAATTCCTATATTTTTCAAACTTTATTTATAAAATATTTTTTCCTGTTTATTACACATTTTCTCTTATAAACTTTTCCCTAAAGTTTTACCTTTATAAAATAACCCTATGTCTTCCTTTTTCTCTAATGGCGACAGTAGATTATTATACCTTATATACATACGTCACTATTCTTATACAACTTGCTGTGATTTTATTATATAAGAATTTTCTCTGCATGTTACTTAATTTGAGAAGAAAGGTCACATATGTATCTCCTAAACACATTTTAAACTGAAAGAGAAAAACAAAAACTGCCAAAACCTCACCTTGACCTCGCGAGATTCCAGAGTATGAACCTAAATCGTCCCTAAAATCAACTCAAGGATCGTGCGACCAGGGCTTGCTTCGACGCTTGCTATCCTGAACCCATCACCTGAAGAACAACGTCGGTCTCGCGAGAGCTTCCTCCTTCGTCGAGGCTTCACTGACATGAATTCGATTGAAACAGAGAACGAGGAAAGCACGACCTCGTCTTCGAATCGTATTTGATGATCGGTTTGAATCGTTTATTATTTAAGAGAGGAGCTTCGATTTATAATTCGTGAAATAGATTGAATGAATTAGGGGAGAAAGGCTTGCGTCCCATTAGAAGTAATTCGCCTATTTTTTTCTCTGCGTGATTTAACAAAAAGGGAACGAGGAACAAGACTTGACGTTAGTGTGAAAGAGGAAGGTTACAGCGTTCTGAGGAGGGGGACAAAACTCTGATGTAAAGGAAAAAGGTTTGACGGAGATAGAAAGTAGGCTGATGGTTTAGATTAGTCAACAACTTACATATTATATTTAAATTTCAAATTTAAATCGTCTCGAAAATGCAACTTAAAATTTCGACATCCTACGAAGACGTGCCACTAGGCGTTTATAATGTTAAACCCCTATGTCGAACACAATGGAGAAGGCTCCGAGTCCTAATTCGATCGTATGGAGAAGATAACATTTTGGATTCGGTTATTATATTAAATTTTCGATATGAAATTCAGTGCGTTTATATATCGTATGTTCACACAAGAATTCCAAATACTATGAAAATTGAAATCCGATAATAATGCAATATTACAGATCTAATGGAACTGGTTTCATCGAATTCCGAGACTATGCCTCGGAAGGCTATTTTTAAATATCAATTTAAACGTTATAAAATTTCAAACTGAACAAATCAGTGTTAAATTTGATTTTAAAACTTTTATTATCCTCAACAATATCAATATAAATTTTATAAGCCTTCAAATTATTTTTAACAGGCTTAAAATTACAGATTCAACATTTTACTCAACTTTAAATTATTTAATTCAATAATTAAATAACCGAATAAATGGTGATATTTAAATTCAAGTTAAAAATTAACTTTTAAATATTTAAAATCAATTAAATAATCTGATTTTGAATGCTCGAAAATTCGGGTCGTCACACGTGGTCTCATAGAACTTTTATATGTTCCCCATTCTTTGAGTTTATCTAACGCTGGTATTTCCAAACTGATTCTGGTGTTATTTTGTTATAATGCTCGGTCAGACCGAGTATTTTCCTTGGTTGTCTTTAGTGTTATGGAGATCTTTAATAGGAGCTGGAGGTTCACTTATCAATGTTTTATTTTCCGCTATATTATATAGTATCCCTATCAGCAATTATAAGGTCATGATTTTATAAATGTCCAGCCAATAAGGATTGTTATTAACTCTGGCGTACTATGTATTTTGAAGTGGCGGTTATTACCGTCCTTGTTATATTATATCTTGTCGATTCTGCTATAAGATTCTGTTTTTCCTCTATTCTTTTCTTTTTATTTAACCTAACAATCTGCCCTTTTGTCGATCGGGTGTGTGAAGTTTAAACACATCGCTAGTGTTAGGTGTCGACTTTCGATGATCAAAAAGGTGGGTCGTTACAGCATGATGTGCATAAGTTAAACCGGTTGTTCATGCACTCTTTTAACTATTGTGAATCGCTTTCTAGGTAGCAATAGGATGAGAAAACACGTTTATTATAATGATTTTGCAAATTCTACAAATTCCAGATTCAGTTTTCCAAGTACGGCATGCTTACATATATCGAGCTAGGAACGTCTTACGTCAAGAATTAACTATGATCCACAATTATATGTTCCTGGTACTTGAATACACGTTTCTAGATTATCATATTCATCTTTTATTGTTTTTGTTGCATCAGCCCATGCACTGTTATCCTCTAGGCTATGATTGGATGAAGAAGATATGCAGACTCATACTCAGAAGCTTCCATTTGTTTTGAGTATCGGGCATAAGAAAAACACAAGGATTAATAATCATACCCACAAAATTTACCCAATTCATATTTTCATGGAAAAAAAGAGTTTGCTACCTACTAAGATTGGAAAATAACAATATGCATGTCACGAGCCAAACCACAGGCCTTCTTCTACTACAAAAAACAGACCATTCATAGATATGTTTTTAAACAAATGACGTTGATGTAGGCGGTATTGAAAGTAAAAACACTACGGATACGCTATTTCATTATCATTGAGCTTTGCAAGTCATACAAAGAAGTGCGATGAAATTTAATAGCAATTGAAGCAAACACTCTAAAAGATATACAAACATAGCAGATATCATGAACTTTGAAAGGAAAGGAAAAAAAGACAAGTATAAATAAAAGAAAATGCAAAAGTCAAAAGAAATGACAGGAACTATAACTATCATCTCCTACTCTAGTGGTGAATTTGGTACAATGATCATTGATAATTTGATCGCAAAAATTCAATTTGTAGTCGAACAAAGAATGGCACTATAAACACTAAATGAAAATGAATCATCGTCATACCGTACCATATAACAAAACCAAACCAAACAACCCAACAGCACTTTCACTACCCAAAATTGGTAGGAACCATATCAGGCATAACACACTCCTCCCCATTAGACCAAACCCATTATTGATTAACCCTACCATACAGAGACCTATCATTTTCTTTTTCAAGAGCTTGTATATATAACTTGCAATCTATAAACAATAGTAACGTAAATAAGTAATTTTAAATGTTGCATCTAAAGATTATAGTATTACCTCATAAAGGGAATCGATCGATAATTTTGAAGCCAATGGTGCTCTTAGTTATTGAGTGAACTTAGAATTGCGTTCACGTTCTTATGTATTCCAAGGACAAGTTCAAGAGGGTTAAGGCTCGACTGAACTGGATGTTGCTAGCGGAATTAGGGGACAAATGAAATTTCATGGGAGATTTCATGTATATTTAGGATTTTAATTTGGTTTAAAATAATTTAAGGGAAGATAGGTAGTTTACCGTTTTCTTACTTTATGCAGAAGGGAATTTAAAAGGAAGAAAGAAAGGAGGCTAGGAAACCACGTAATGCAAAGAATATCAAAATGAAGCGGGTTAATTTAAACAGCATTTAGGTTTCCAAATTTTATTTTACTAAATACTTTTATCAGCATTTACAGTGGAAACGCTGTCCGTTATTACAGTGAAAAGCACATTTTCTTTTAATGGGTTTTGTGATTGATTTAATTTAATAGATCTTTGATGATTATCCTGCATTGACTGGACATCATTACAATGCACACTATATAGGTAATTATATCATTCGGTGTCGGAGGTGTAGGGCGGTTGTCACAACTACTTTGATTTCTTATAGAAATTGGGAAATAGCTAAGTCATGAGAAGCATGGAACTTGAATTATCCCGACTATACTCCTAACGAGTTCATAATCGGTTTATAGTTCAAATTCTTTCCCAAAGAAGTAATGGGTTCTAATCCTCTAGCATGAACACGCTAGTTTACACCACTTAAGGCATCTAACCATCAATGATAATCTCACTAAACTGAGTGCCTCTAACTGCCCTCCTATCCATATTCAATGTGACGTTGTAGCTAATAAAAGTTGTGAATTACTATTAAATCCTTCAAACTAAGGTCAATATCAATTAGTTTCACTTAAGAGCAGGCCATACTAAGATTGGTTGATCCTTGTGGGATTCGACCATACCACGGGTCTCTCTTTTATTAAGTTCCACCAATCGAGTTTCGCCAAAAGTTGTTTCACATATATCTTTTTGCAAATGCTCGCCTAATCCCAAATGTTTAAGGATATGCTCACAATTTCTAAGGAAAACCTACGTAAAACCTAAAAGAATCCATCCTACAATAGGCTCGCTATTAAGACTTAGAAAGTCCTCCATGGCTTCATAAAGTCAGCTCTTGGTATAGCAATAATAACACCACATCCACCAATCCTAGTGGCGACTTGAACGTAACGTGGAGTTTGATGCATTATTCCCTCGTGTGCGGGCTAAATATTTCTCCTAAAACAATGGCTCTTCCTTAAATTATCTTTGTAGTCCTACTTTGATGTTTCTTTTCATCTCATTTTAGCCCATACCCCATCGACTGCATATCTCTAAGTGTTATAGAATACTACTTGAAACTACTAATGGTTAATTTGGAATAGTGTACTTGATGAATGCATGTACCGTATATAAAAGTATAAAAAAATAGAAATATGTTTTTTCTACCATTTTGTCCATTATGGTGTGTGTGTATATCACTTAAATGACATCGCTTTCTATGTGTACTTTGCTTCCTCGAGTGTCCAGACGGCACTACCAGAAGAAACATACCTAAAATTTCCTTTATCGGTTCACTCAAGTTCTTCTAGGACATACAACACTATAGTTAGTCCTTTGATTCACTAATAGGATAACCTAAGCTCTGATACTAAGTGTAATGATCCTCCTTTTACGATTCCCTAAATATATGCTTATCAACGCACATGCTTTAGAATACCGTAAGAGGAATACCATTGGATAAATTTTAAAAAGAAAAAACTAAAGCTCTATATTTCGGTATGATGTGTACTCATAACTCACAGTAGAAAAAATAATATATACAAATGCTCGTAGGCATCAAAAATACCATACACGCACACACATACACATGTATATACATAGAATATTGTTAGTACCTTAGGTATTGCTTTTGATTAGGGCTGTCAATATCCAGCACGACCCGAAACACGACTCGAAGATGACATGAAAATTAGCTGGTTTGGGTGACACGATAACACGGGCGGGTCAATTTCGGGACAACCCACCATAACCTGTTTAATAAGCAAGTGGGTTTCGGGTTGACCCGTGAACCCGATTTTGACCAACCAAACCCACTTATTATAAACTATTTTTTTTGCAATTTGGGCCGACATTGGTAGTTTCGTGTTCGTCCATTATCTGATAATTATCGTTTCCTTTTCCTCCACAGTACATTACTAGGTCATGAGACTTATAACTCACAGGCGGCGAGGGTTTTCGTTTTCATTTCTCATTCGTTCTCCTTTTTCATTTCCACATCCCCCCTAATCGATCGTATGGCCTCGCCTGGCGTCTCCACTTCGTCTCCCCATAATCGCTCACGCCTGTAAAGTTTTGTAGAAGAAATCAGCCAAGATGTATGCAAGTATTTTTGATAACATTAAACTCTTTGTAAACATTTTTCAACCTCAAAGTCGGCATTAAATCATTGTTTAAAGGATTGATATCTAAGGATCTATAGATTTTTCCATGATGTTTGCATTACCAAAAAGTAGATTTGGTAGAAAAAACTTGATGAATACTATTAATGCTCTGAGTGCCTGTTTTGACTTTTACACATGCATATGCTGATGATACATTAATTATGTTGTCTGTTTTTTTTCTTGCTATGGTAAAAATGATCATTTTGCGTTGCTGTTTCGTTCATTGCTGTGCCTGTAATCCGTATGAAATATTAATTTGCTACAAAATGTTTATTTTAATGTGCCATCAGTGCAAGTTTAGATGCAGATACGTGAAACTTAGGTAATCATTTACTTTAGTACAAGTTGTGGACTACCATTTACTTTTGCTACGAAGAACAATAGCATACTAGTTTAACTAAGTGATATGTACGTATACCCTTAGATGGAGTAGGTACCATTTATAGTTCTTAATCTGTAAAAAATCAGCAAAACATACAACAACAAAACTGACCAGCGTATTTAGGCACTTCCTAATACTTAACAATGAGATATGCATTCATCGGATATGTACAAACTATATATTTTTTTAATCATAAGTGTATGACAACGATTTCAAGCAAACTACTGCCGTGATTTTGGGGTCCCCATTAAATAAATTTGAAGTTAATTTTTTTTGGCCGGAAATGAAACTTTTATTTTTATTTTTTTGAATTTAATATCCATAGGAAGTTGTAGATTGACGTTTAGTACATTTTGTATGTGGTTGTTCTTAGTTTTTTAGTGGTTGGCAAATAAATTTTAACAGTATCTTGATGACCATGTTCCATGATTTCTATGGTTAATGCTGAAACGTTTTCAATTGATATAGTTATTATTCCAATTTTTTGAACTTTTTGAAATAAACTTCATTACAAGATGGAACAGATATGAGTTGGTTTTTAGTGTATGTGCATATCGATATCTGTTTGAAAGTAAATATGATAATAGTACTCTATTTTTTACTGATCTCAAATTTAGTAGCATTTCAGACTTGAAACATGGTAGAAAAATATGTATGCATAGATATTACTTGATGTTCTTTATGTATCTATCAAAATGCTTAATTTTATTGCAACATACTTATCAACGTTGTCAGTGATAGTTTCAAGTTTGAAAACATATACATTAAGGAATAACTAATTGCAAGTTGTAATTTGTGTACATGGCATGAGTTCACTCTATTATATTATGATAGCAGCAAATTTATTTCTAACCATAAATTGCTTTTATGGTAGTTAAATTTTACTTTTCACGATTTTTTTTGCTTTTCGATAGCAGCAAACTCGTTTATTATAAATTGTCATAGGTAAAGTTACAATTTGCATTACTCCACATGGTCATCACATTATCAGTCCTTGCTTGCATCGGACTTCAAAAAAAATAGTCCTTTACTTTGAAAATCGTGGGAGGTGTTGTGAGTTATAGACCCTTGCTTGTATGTCTGTATATTATTGTCTAATGCTACCAGATTAGGATTCTCAAATGTTGGTACATTATAACTTCGTCAATGAATCACTAGTGATGGGTTTTCTTTTTCTTTAATTTTGCAGAAAAACATGGACCTTTTACACCAAGTAGTGAGAGTGGTGAACAAGTTGGAGATGCCAATATAGAAGCATTGGAATTAGACGACGTAGAAATAAAAAATGCAAAAGTTGTTGGTAAGAGATGTAGTAAGCTTACTTCTGACGTATGGATTAAGTTTGAAATTATTCCCTTGCAAAATGATGGAAAGCAAAGAGCTAAGTGTATGAAATGTGGTGCTATTTATTTATATGATAGTACTTATGGCACTGGAAACCTAAAACGTCATATTAAAACTTGTTTCAAAACTACCGATCATGATCTAGGTCAATTTCTTCTAAGTCAGACCGACGGCTCTATTATAACAAGTTCTTCTAAATTTGATCCAGATAAGTTTAGAGAATTATTTATAATGTCAATATTTATGCATGATTTGCCAATTCAATTTGTTGAGTATGTTGAAATTAGATAATTATTTTCTTATGTTTGTGCGGATGTTAAGTTGATTTCTAGAAATACCGCTATAACTGATATGACGAAAATGTTCCAAAAGGAAAATTTGAGACTTAAAGACATGTTAGTTTCAATTCCAAGGAGAATTTGTGTGACTGCTGATTTATGGACTTCTATAGTAACCAATGGGTATATTTGTTTGACTGCTCATTTTGCCGATTCTAATTGGATACTTCAAAAAAGAGTGTTAAATTTTAGTTCTACGCCTCCTCCACATACCGGAGTTGCTTTGTCCGAAAAAATTTATAATTTGTTGACTAATTGGGGTATTCACAAAAAAATATTTTCCATTACCTTAGACAATGCTAGTGCAAATGATGTATTTGTTGATTTGTTGAAGGTGCAGCTTTTGTTAAGGGAGTCTTTGGTGATGGATGGTGATTATTTTTCACATTAGATGTTGTGCTCATATTCTTAATCTTATAGTGCAAGATGGGCTAAAAGAAGTTAATGTATGTGTGTCTAAAATTAGAGAGAGCATTAAATATGTAAGAGCTTCACAAGCGAGGAAACAAAAAAAATTTAGAGTGCATATCTCATGTTTCTTTGGAGTGTAAAAAGGTTTACGTCAGGATGTTCCTACTAGATGGAATTCCACATTTCTCATGCTTGAGAGTGCTCTTTATTATCAGCGTGCTTTCTGCCATTTACAATTGAGTGATTCTAATTATAAGCACACTCTTTCTCAATCTGAATGGGTGAAAGTGGAACGAATTTGTAAGTTTTTGAAGGTTTTTATGATGTGACTTGTCTTTTTTCTAGCTCCAAATATCCTACTGCCAATCTATATTTTCCTCAAGTATTTTTTGTTCAAGACACTTTGCAAAGAGCTAGGGATGATGGCGATAGTTTTATGAATAAGATTGCATATGATATGATTGGAAAATTTGAGAAGTACTGGAAGGCATATAGTTTTATTCTCTCGATTGCTGTTATTCTAGATCCTAGATATAAGATTCAGTTTGTGGAATTTTCGTATAAGAGGCTTTATGGTGGTGGTTCTGTAGGAATGAACAAAGTCCGTGAAACTTTGTTTGCTCTTTTTGATATTTACATGCAAATATATGTTAAAAAAGCAGACATTGTTCCTAATAGTCAGAGTCAATCTTCTTCTGGTGATATCTTAGTTTCTAAAGAATGCTTGGATGTTATGAAGGTAAACTTTATATAACTACGCATTAAAATTTACAATTTTTCCTCTTTACACTATTCAGTATTTACTATATCTTACATATATGTAGGACTTTGACAATTTTGAGAGTGAATAATTTACCTTTTCAGCTCAAAAAAGTCAATTGGAATTGTACGTGGATGAGCCAAAGTTGGATGGAAAGACAATTTGGATATTCTTGACTATTGGAAAGCTAATCAGTTTAGATTTCGAGAATTGTCTATTATGGCTCGTGATGTGCGATCCATTCCTAATTTACAATTGCATCAGAAGCATCATTTAGTGTAGGTGGTTGAGTTCTTGATCAATACCGAAGTGCACTTAAGCCCGAAGTTGTTGAGGCAATTATATGTACACGAGATTGGATATTTGGGGATGGGGTTAACTTTCTTACTCTATTTTGTATTTTATACTGCATAAAACTTGATTTTCTAAAAATTTAATAACTTGATAGGTGCTACTACTTTGCCACCTAACCTTGAAGAGTTAACGGAGGACATTTGCAATTTAGAAATCAGCGGTACCACTCTCAAATCGTTGAGTGTTCTTCTAACAATCAACATATGGATATATGATTATGGACACATATGTATAAAAGGTACGTATTACTTGATTTGTTAAACTTCATTTTCCATAATTATAGAATTTATTTCATTTTTAGTTGTAGTAATATTAGCATGGACTAGATTATATAAAAATGAAAACTGATTCATAAAGTCGGCTTAAACATATTTAAAATAAACAAAACTACAATAGAGATGAAAACTATAATTGTTTCAAAACTTTCATTTCTACACAGATCTTCATTACTAGATGTATGCTAGCATTTAAATATTTACATTTATAGATGAAAAATTTATAGAATTCGAGTATCATTCATGATGACAAAATAAAGGTCCTCAGCAATGGAATCTTCAAACCATATTAGACTAATAGTTTAGGAGTAAAAGAAATTTGAGAAAATAAAATTTGAACGTAATATCTATGTAATTCAAACAAGAAAGATGGACCTAGCTGATTGAAGGTATGAAGCTTTATCTTTTTTAACATGGTTTTTTTTAATATCATGCTCATGTGCGACTTAAGTTTGTGCATTGCATTGTATGTCACATATAAAGCACGATGCAAACCTCTCATAACGAACACAGGTGCAATCTATTTTTATAGGTTTTCGGTCGCTACCAATGAGCAAATGTCATGCATGGCCTGAATGTGATACTAAAAAAAAATAGTCTTATTGCTCACCTAGACCAACCAAGGACCTTCGCCTTTCCCTGTTTAATTTGAAGTCAGTTGTTAGACGTTATACTAGCTTTTCAAAAGAAATGAGTGAACTCTTATTCTGAATATTTGATGTAAATAAAGATTGATCATTTTTAAGATTAATTTTGTATGACTAAGAATGTTATTAGGAATGCATTTGCAGTTTTAATAAAGATTCACATTGCAAAAAGAAAAAAACTATTGACATACTCACATCATTCATAAAATCGTTGCTTAGTCACATCATTATATTATGTAAAGAACTATTCACAATAGGTTAATCAATCAACTCATTTGAAACCTATAGTAAAATACAACAATAATGATATTATTTTACATTTTTCATCTTTTCAAGAAAGTTTATAGTTGATGATAATATCAAATATCAACCTGCAAGTGCTTCATAGCCCCTTTCTTCATGTCCCATAATGTCACCCAACTTGACCAGTAAAGACGACCTTGACTTTGTACTTTTTCAAACCATGGTTCATACAGTACTTACATTGATTCTCCTTTCATGTAATGATAGTTGTAACTGTTGTAATATGGAACATTCATCCAAACAATTAGCCATGGCGTTTCGCTTCTGTTTACTTTCTAAAACTTGACTTCCAGCCACTTTTATTGTGGAGTATATTTTCTTGCATTTATAACAAATTTACATTGCTTTTGAGAAATAAAAAACTTTGACTTAAGAGTAATCTAATAAAAACATGGTTCATGTTCTGCTAGCATGATACAAAATGTAAGTAAACGTGGCGAGTACATTCTTTTAAAATATAAAAAAATTACGCCATTGTTTCAAGCATCTCTAGTGTGTTTTCTACAAGAAATATATTTTTTATACTAGTGCTGTTTCAAATAGAAACAACATAATTTTTTGAAAAGAAATTATTTTGTACTAGAGCCAGTACAAATAGTCAATTTCTATCACACTAACAGAAAGTGGACTACATTTGTAATATGCCTTAGAACATTACCAGATTTGTAATAACTTTGAAATCTTGAATCAAACTGACTAAAAGAACCCAATTTCCTGGTTAATTAAAGAAAATTTATTTGGAGAAAAAGTAATATGTACTAATTATATAGATTCTTTTCTATATCACTAGTACAGGTTAAGGGCATGCCAAAGTTTACATATTATTAATAACAAATAATTTATAATGCACCCTAATTTGTACCAGCATAGTGCTTTTCAAAATCGTATAGCTCATATGTTTATCTATAAAACAAGCTTACCATCTCTTGAAATGGTTGAAAATATGATATATCCTGACTCCATTGCTTGGTTTCTATCTTCTTCATGTTCTTGATTTTGACTATTATAATAGATAGGTATTGCTTTCATTGTTATTATAGTCTTGAGGTCCACTTCTTAAGAATTCAAGCTGCACACTGTTTATCTTTAAAATGAGGAAGTACTTATTATTCTACCTTTTCTTACAATTATTGTAGGTAGAACAAGGCCATGGGCCAGGTGCCAACAATTCAGGGAAGCTTCTATCATATGTGTCGAATTGCTTGCAAGATTATTTGTTGTCGTTATGTCGTTGTCATATTGTTGTTGTAATATTGTATTTGAATATCGTTTTCATGTTGATTATTGAATATTTGCAAATTTGGAGGAACTATTTTGGTAGATTTATTTGCTCGAATGTTTGTATCCTGTTAAAATTGTGTTACTCTACTCGTAGATGCTCATGTATGATGTTATTTTCTTATATTTGATGACCTAAATGCTCACGTATGGGTTACAATATGTGTATCTCTTCTTTTACTAAATTCACCTGAAAAGAATTGCTGATTTTACAAATATTGTGTAAACGGGTTATATGGGTTACACGGGTTACCCTACTTAAACCCGACCCGACACGACCCGTTTAGTTAAACGGGTAACAGAGGTCGTGTCGGGTCAATCCGTTTATAAATGGGTGGGGGTTGGGTTTAAAAAATATGACCCGTTTAATAAACGGGTTGACCCAACACATTAAAAAATTAACCCGAACTCGATTTGACCCAACCCGAACCCGACCCAACACGAACCATTGACAGCCCTACTTTTGATGATAACAACTATAGGACATTATATAAAGTATATACTAATAGCTTATTAAAATATATATAGTATATAGTGTAGGATATTAGATAGGTATTGATTAAGAAGATAGTATAGTATCAAGACATTGATATATCAGGATGTTGCTATCAAGAGTAGATTCAAGATGATGATAATTGAAGATGCATGAATATTGAAGAGTTCAAGATTTTAAGATATTCCCATAGAGTCATAGAATTTATGTTAAACCTTGGTATCACTTTCTTGATCTCTCTCGCCTTCTCTAATTTTGTTTTAAATTGTTTTTCAAATATTCGAGTTTCAAACTAATCTTTTAAAAATATTTTCAAAATAATTAACGGTCTCTTATAATTATAAAAATATTTTTTTAGTGTTTGTAAGTTCATATATATATTTAATTTTTGTTTATACTTTAATAAGTTATAATTATATTGACTTTTATATATTACTGAGTACTCTTATTAAATCTTTTAAAATTATTTTGTAGAGTTTTATTGAGTTATATTTCGATTAAAATATGTAAAAATTGTATTTAAATGATCCTACAAAGTATCAAATTATTTAAAAAGCAACGGATTTTTAAAATAATATTTTTAAAGAGTTTTTTTTCAAAATACAATGGGATATGTCGACATATCCTATCCATATATGTCAACATAGTGTCCGTAAAATTCAAAATTCAAATTTAAATAGAAGTGTCTTTTCATTGTATCTTCTTACGAATGGACATAATCATTGTTTCCCTACATATACCAGACTTCCAAATGAATTTCTATTAAATACATTCTCATTCTTCTCTCCTCTTTTTACTCTCTTGATTTTAAATCAATTTTTACCCAACTTCTGTCGAAATTCAACCAGAATCAAATACAATTATTACTAGTCTTATTCTGTTTCATATACTCTCTAATTTCTCTCCTCTCCCTCGCTCAAACCAAGATCAAAGTGATATTCAAGAGTTATAGGATCAATTGTAATCAAGAACGATGATTTGAATCTGTAAATTCTATCAAATCATACTCTTTTACTTCATAGTATGCTTGGTATCCCTGAAATCCAAGTAGGTGTGATTGTAGCCTGTAAAATCAATTAGGTGTGGTTAGTAGTCCATAAATCAAATGGGTATGCTTGTAGTTCGAAAATCAAGTGACTCTACGTAGAGGTCGGGATTCTGGAGAGTGTGTCTCATAGATCGAGATTGTATTTTGATTTACTAATTGAAAAGAAATCCATACAAGGAATTATGCGAGACTGGATGTTGGATAACTCTGAACCATTATAGAATCCTGGTATGTTCTTTCATATACTTTTACTACATTTAATTTTATCTGTACTTAGATTCTGTGATTGTTTCCATGAATGTTAATGACATCATTCCGAGTAAAATCTTTATGACTTTGAAAAATATCCACATAGTCATTTAAACATTATTCACCCCCACTCTACTATTAATTTAGCCTTAAGATCCATATTCCGCTGACTCACGTTTGGATGCAAAGAATTGGTTTTCAAAGTATTCATCAATCGATTTTTGAAAAAATTTAGATGTCTACCAACACTGGTAATAGTACTATTAGTAACAATGCCAATACACTTGTTTGTAACTCATTCGTCGAAGGACAATCTACTACTAGATCTCCACTTTTTAATGGCGGTAATTACACATATTGGTCATATAGAATGAAAATTTATTTACAGTCAGTTGGTTTAGACACTTGGAATATCACATGATCTGAGTACACTGAACCCGAGACTAATTTTGCATAGTGGACTGCTGACCAAAAAGCAGTTGCACAAAATAACTTTAAGGATATTAATATATTATTTTGGTCACTAGATATAAATGAATATAATAGAGTATCTATATGTAAGTCTGCATTTGAAATTTGGAGAACTTTGCAAGTTACACGTGAAGGCGCAAGTAAAGTTAAAAAACCAAAATTTCCATATTAACAAACCAGTTTCAATTATTCAAAATGAGTACATATCCGATATGTATAGTAGATTCCAAGATATACTACACTCGTTTATTACACTGGGAAAAAGTTTTTCTAAGGAGGATCAAGTTAGAAAAATTCTCAATTCACTTACTTCTGAATGGGATTAAAAGACTCTTGCAATCGAAGAAGCTAAGACTGTTATCTAACATTTTTACCTGCTATATCAAAACTGACTGGACAAGCTAGACTCGACTGTCATCAAGGCCAAAAACCCAGAGTGATGATTGTGGGGTGCAAAAATCAAGTAAATATGATAATGTGAAGTCGTGATCAAACATAATCAAGTGATATGCCATACATAATGCTCTAAGTATGGAATATAGTCTAATCTAAAAAAGGGATTGGGAACGATCCCTCTCTACAAAAGGGATCGGATTATTTCAGCTAAACGATGCAACTTAACATAAAGCGATGGATATCTCAAAATCCAAAAGTCCAATAAACGTGAAACTTTGGAAATACGAGGGGAGGACCGTAGGGAGCCCACCCTAGAGATCGCATCCTAAAAGAAACAAGTATGAGGGATGGGTCATTTTCCCTCCATAGGGATCGACCAAATTCAGACTACACAACACATTGCAACAATGATCGATTAATAACTCAACATTTACAGATCCAATCAACATGGAACTTGAGTGCATTATAACATGAAGAACCCTCACAGAGATTGCAGCCCCTAAATCCACCAAGATAAGAATCTGCCCGGATCCCTCTTCCTTGGGATTTGGGCCATGTGATCCCTCCTATGGGCCTTTATGGATCTGGAGAGCCTTCGTTCGAATTTTCAGGGATATATTTCACCATCTTCCCCTATAAATATAGACATGATTGTTCATTTTCAGGATTTTTACGCTGCTTGTTGCCTTGTACGCTTTTCTAAACAAGGATTTTTATTTGATCCCTCTTGTACCCAGTTTACAAAGTGATTAATAAACCTATGTCTTCAAAGTGGACATAGGCTAACAATGCCAAATGACAATAAACTACTATGTCACTATTATTTGCTGATTTCTTATTACTTTACTACTATATTCTATATGTTTACATTTATTATTCTTTATTTATTCCTCTACAAAATTTCTATTGGGTGTTTGTGCCAATTTCTTATGCAAACATTTTGGCGCTTTCACTGAGAATCAAGATTCTCGACTTTATTTGGATCGCTTTGCTGCTGTTGGATTACATAAATCTAAAGAAGAGATCCAGAACTATCCTCAAATAGTTTGTCCATTCTATTCAAATTTGTAAAAGTCTAAGGAAAACTATCAACAATGGTTAGGAACACCAGATCTACCTCTTAAAATGCAGAAGGAAACGAGAATGCCAATATCCTACAAGGAGGCTAGAGCAATCTACCAGTAGAAGTTAATGCTACCCATCTAGTTGATGTCCAGAATCCAGCTGATTCCATCATAATATCCGATTTTCTGGATCTAATGAGAGAGCTCGTGATAGCGTTGATAGTTGAACCAGTAGATTCAAGCCAATATCAATCTAATAAATCAACTCACGGATAAACAATGCAGGAAAACTAGGAGGGAGTCAACTCCCTATTCTGCATCGGAGAGCTCAACTTCCTCAAGTGATCATCATAGGCGCAGACATCGTAGAACTAATGGACATCACGCAAAAGCATCTGGACATCAACATACAACCATTCTTGGGCTGCCAGGACCGACCGGCACTGATCCTTCTATAGGTACCGGGGTCGATCCCTCCTCAAAGGAGGAACCTTACCTTTTTTTGACGGATCTCGAACCGGAGCAACTACGGTTGATCAAGATTCTTGAGTTCAAGTTAATGTAGATCAGTTACCTCTCTGGAATGATGACGATGTGAACACACATTAAGAGGATGTTGAGCTAAGAAGGCATGGAACGACACGTAGACATCGACTGGACCATTCGCATGAGGTGGTGCACACTACATGGCTCTAACTACCAAAATGCCAGACTTGACGACTATGATCAAACAGCTAGTAAGGAAAATCTAAGTATTGACCAATGATGATTGGGTGATCTCAAGAATCCATAACCTATTCATAGATAATATTTTACATGCAAAATATCCGAGGAGATTTAGCATGCCATTGATGCCCACCTACATGGGAAAAACAACCTCGGGCGGTTGATGGATTTCGCATGAGCTGATGATGCCACAAAATGTAGATGTTTTCCCATCAATCTTTCTGGCATGGCAATGATGTAGGTCATGAGATTGTACCCAAGGTTAAACTCTAGATTTATTGATTTAGCAACAAAATTTATGGACCAGTTCCGTATGCATGCAACTTTCCCTAAAGATTTAATGTCCCTATCAAGCGTGATCCAGGGTCCGGGAGAATCGTTGAAAGACTACTTGGAGATATTTCATACAGTTATCACAGAAGTCAGTAATCCGAATGACCTTTCAATATTAATGGCGGTAACAAGAGGGGTTGACCTAGAATATAACTTTGGCGATTAGTTAGGTGGCAAACCACCCATAATGTTGGAGCATTTCCATGCAAAAGCAGCTCAATATTTAGGAAATAGGAAGCTAGACGCACTATAAAGAAGAATGTTATGGGCCCAAGTGAAGAGGGAGTGTAGAGTAACATTGCAGTGAAACAGTCCGGGGAGAGTTGCGGAAAAGTTCAAGTAAATCTCTAAAATAAACTGAATTAACAAAAGAAAGGCAAGATAGGAATCGCGAATGAAAGTGGAAATCTGGAAGAGGAAAGTATAGGATACCATTGTATGATATCTACAACACTGAACACGTCTCTAAAGAATGTCCACTTGACTACATGCAATACCATGAAGTATAGGACGCCACTGCTGAAGGAATCGACAGAGAAACAGAAGCAAACTGGGAATGCTATGGTCACAACACCAATGAATGTAGGCATCTCCAGAATGTTATCGAGAAATTGATATGGGAAAGAAAACTATAGCAGTTTGTTAAATCCCCGTAGGATGGCATGTAGGGAACATCCAATCCTACCCAAGGACAAGCACCGCATAGGGTTGAGGAGCCTACACGGACTCATGGAAGATTAATTATTAATACAATAGCCGGAGGACTACACCCACTCAAAAAAAGTTGGCACGAGATGGAACACTATGTTAGCGCAATCAAGTATGTGGATTTAGAGTGTTTTTCTAATATAAAAGATAGGGCTCCGACCAAACAGCAGCGTACAATGGCAGATGATATTACATTCAGAAACAGTGATGCGGAAAAGGTAGAGGTACCGACGATCGACCCAATGGTGATTTCAGTCATGATCAGCCCTACCTTAGTGAGAAAAGTTTTGATTGAAAGTGGCATCTTGGTGAATATTATCTTCAAAACGGAGTACGACTAGATGAGAATGGAAGCCAAAGATCTGAACCCGTGCCAAGCCTATATTCATGGCTTTAATGGCATTGCAACAGAAGCCATTCGACCTGTTGAGTTACTGGTAGAATTGGGAGAAGGCGACCACTGAAGAGTGTGAATGATGTTGTTTGTTGTGTTGGATGCACCTTCACCATACAATGTTTTTCTTAACCCATCGGGCCTCGTTGAATACTGGGTCGCCATTGCCCAATGTTGTCTTACTCTAAATTCCCAACCGATAATGAAATAGGAGTTATGCATGGTGATCAGGCAGCTGGATGTTCCTGCTATGTAGCCGAGTTGAGAGAGGCCCGGCGAAAAGAGAAAGGAAAGGGTATGGAGAAGTTGCTCCACATCCAAGCCACTGAAGGTTGACAACCATAACCTTAGCCTTAGCTTGGGTGCCACAAAAGGTTCTACGAGGATAGATCTGAGGAATGATGTGGAGGAGCCCAAAGTGACTAAGGCTGCACCGGTTGAGTTGATGATCGACATCACATTCAGCCACGACGAACCATCACGGGTCCTAAAGATTGAATCACAGCTTAGCACCTCGATGATGAAACAACTTGCTAGTTTTCTCCAAGCAAATCTTGATGTGCTTGCTTGACTCAATCTGATATGTGTGGGATCTCGCTTGCCATTATGAGCCATTCATTAAATATTGATCTAAGGCATGGTAATGGATCCTAAGAGATATGCCGCCCTTAAAGAGGAGGTGCGTAGGCTCAAAAGCAATGGGTTTATTTATTAGGAAATCAAATCTACAGTGTCGATGACAACAACTATACAATGGAAATCAAATATGCATATACTTCTATATACAGGTACTTGCTAGAAGTACATCACTAGAAAGACAAGAATAAGGTTCAAAGAACACTACAAGAGACTATAAGTCGATAGGTACAAAGAAGCAACATAAAAGATGCATAAAACACACATGCACAAGTTTCAGACGTCTGTGTGCGCAAGCCAGACGTCTGGGAAAGTCCTCTGGAACTACAAACAGACTAAACCAGACGTCTGGTAGTAGCACTCAGACGTTAGAAAATCTACTATATACAAAAAAATATAGTATAAGACGTCTGATACAAATACTAGATGTCTGATTTCGAACTCGGATTTTAAATTTAAACTTCAACTGCCACATTCAGACAGACATCTCTGCTTCTCTTCGTTGCAACTCTTCATCATCAACAGAAGCAACTATAGAGCACTTGCTAATGGATTTAACTACTCAAGGACCCTCTCTACAACTATATATATCATCAAGAATCAAGAGAACAAATCACCTTACTTACTTATGCTCTCTAATTACACACTATATCATATATTCTTGATCTATAGCAATCTATACTGGTATTTCACTCTTCCAAATATTCAGCTCTTCATAGAAAATACTCTCTAGATATATATTGGAAGTATTTGCAATAATTAGTCAATATCCATGTTATAGAAAACGCATTTGACAAGAATAATTTGTTGTAACCAAGCCTATTCCTCCAGGCGAAGCGAAGGTGTTTGATAGTCGAATTCCGAAGGGGAGCCTCCGAAATGGACGTAGGACAGGAGGTCCAAACCAATATAAAATCATGGTGTGCTTATTCTATATTTACCTAAATTAATATTGTTTTAGTTGCATTATATATTTTGTCACATATACTTGCATATACACTACACGATCCACTCTGTAGACTTTCGATTGGTATCAGAGAAAGGTTTGATCAAAGTACAGTAACACATTTTTGAATCACTTTAATATGACAAGTATTTTTCAAGAAGGTCAATCCACAGCACGGCCTCCACTTTTTAATGGTTCTAACTATGCATATTGGTCAACATGTATGAGGATTTTTATGAAAACTAATGGATTAGAAATTTGGTCAGCCACTCAAAATAAATATGAAGCACCTGACACTACTATGAACACATGAAATGATGCACAAAAAACTGCAGCTTCGAATAATGACAAAGCTATAAATGTTTTATTTTGTTCGTTACATAAGAATGAATTTTCACGTGTCATGTCATGTAACACTGCATATGATATTTGGAGTACCTTACAAGTTACACATGAAGGCACAAACAAAGTTAAAAACAAAGATTTCAATTTTACAAAATCAATTTTCATCATTTTAAATGAAACAAAATGAATCTATAGTAGACATGTACTCTAGATTCCAAACCATTCAACATGATTTAATAGCACTTGGAGTCAAATTCACAAATTTTGACTTAGTATCTAGAATACTCAATTCTTCAACTCCATAGTGGGAAAGAAAAGTATTAGCTATCGAAGAAGCTAATGACCTTTCAATACTCTTGGTTGCAGAATTGATAGGAAATTTAATGTCCTATAAAGCTAATTTACAGGCACGTAAAGAACAAAATTCGAAAAAGAAGAACATAGCATTCCCAGCAACAAATGAAGACTCCGACTTAGACGAAGAAGAAATTGTATTTATTTCCAAAAACCACAACAAATTCAAGAAGTTTAGGAGAATGACTAGATTTCAAAAAGGAGGAAAATCAAGCTCAACAAATCAAACATCAATCAAATGCTATGAATTTGACCAATTTGGACATATGAAGAAAGATTGTCCCAAGCTCAATAATGATAAAAAGAAGAACAAATTTAAAAAATTCAAAAAGAAGAAAGCTTTCAAAGTAACATGGGATGACTCCGATTCTTCATCATCATCGGACAGTGACAGCGATAGTGACGGAGAACAAGCTAATATATGCTTCATGGCACAAACTGATAAGGTATGTCCCGAACTTAGCTATGATGAATTATTAGAACTTAGCATGGAATTAGATGATAAATTTAGACAAATTAAAAAATTGAATAAAGAATATATAGCCAAAATAAACAGATTAGAATTTGAAGTAGGAATGTTAAAAGATGAAAAAATTATTTTAGAAGAGGAACTAGAATTATCTCAAGAAAAAAAATAAAAAACAGTTTGGTTGAAAATGAGACTATGGCTATTGATTTTGATAAAACTAAACAAAAAATGATAACTTGTTAAAAAGAAAATGTCAACTTGTAGAGCAATATAGAAACGTTGAAAATTGAAAATTTAGAATTAAAAGAAAAATTAGATAAAATTACAAATAATGTTTCAAAATTTAATAAAGGAAAACAAGATTTGGAAAATCTTATCAAAACTTCAAAACCATCGATAATAGAAATGGAATAGGATTTAAAAATATTCCTAAACAAAAAGGGAATAATAAGAAATACAGTTGTATTTATCAAAAGACTAAAAGACCACCTAATTCTAATACGAATACTAAAAATATAAAATTTGGATTCCTAAGACAAATAATAATTTGATTAGACAAAAACATATTAATAATTTTTTAGATAATGTAGTCTATAACAAAAATTATGTTAATAAAGGAACCAAACCTTCTTGGGTATGGCTACCTGCTCCTCCTAACATCTAGGAGCCTAACAAAGTGTATGGGTACCAGTTAAATCATCTTTTATTTTGCAGGTACCAAAAATAAAAAATAAGGAGAAATGAATACTTGATAGTAGATGCTCTAAGCATATGATCGCAAACTCAAAAATGTTATCAAATATAACATACATCGATGGTGGAACAGTAACTTTTGGAGATAACTCAAAAGGATACGTCAATAGCATCGGAGAAGTCATCAACTCTGGTATTTCTAACTCTCCTATTATTACAAATGTTTTGTTAGTAGAAAATTTAAAACACAACCTACCTAGTATTAGTCAATGATGCGATAAAGGTTTTCAAATCAATTTCAAATGAGACAAATGTAACATTTTCGACATAACAAACGAATTATCTTTGAGGGTTTTGGAAACAAAAATATTTATGTCCTAAATATGAATATAAATCGAAATTCAAATTTATGTTTAACCGCCAAACATGACGATCCATGGTTGTGGCATAAACAATTTTGTCATGTTAATTTTAAATATATTAATAAATTAGCAAAATATGAGCTAGTTAGAGGATTACCTAAAATAAATTACAAAGTAGAAAATTTATGTGACGATTGTCAAATTGGAAAACTGAAGAAAAGCTCTTTTAAATCTAAAAATAATATTTCTACAAAACAACAATTAGAATTATTACATTTAAATTTATTTGGTCCAACTCAAGTACGATCTATAAATCACAACATATATGGTTTCGTAATAGTTGATGATTTTTCAAGATATACATGGACTTTATTTTTAAAACAAAAAAGTGACCCCTTTGGTTTATTTAATTTTTTTACCAAAAGTAAATCTCAAATTGATTTGAAAATTAAGAATAATTGAAGTAATCACGGTGGAGAATTCGAAAATGATCTTTTTACTAATTTTATAATAAAAAAGGTATAAGTCATAAATTTTCTTTTCCTCGCACACCTCAACAAAGTGGTGTAGTAGAAAGAAAAAATCGAACGTTACATGAACCTCTACGAACACTATTAAATAGTAGTGGTCGACCAAAACATTTTTGGGCTGAAGCTACTGCCACAACTTGTTGTGTTTAGTTAAACATACTTGTTTTGAAATGTTTTTGGGAAGAAAACCTAAAGTATCATACTTAAAAACTTTCGGATCAAAATATTTATATTAAATACAAAAGATAATTTAGGAAAATTTAACCCGAAGGTCGATGAAGGAATCTTTGTGGGATATTTGGATCATAGCAAGGCATATAGGATTTTTAATAAATGAAATAACGCAATTGAAGAAAGTTTACATGATTCGTTTGATGAAAATTTTCTTAATCATCATGCCAATGACGATGAATAAATAATTCCAATAGCAAATACAACAAATTCTTTCACTAATGAAACAAATGCACAAAATAATACTTTAATATCATCTCTTAGAATTCTAAACGATCATCTAAAAAATGACATCATTGGAGATCTTAACTCCAGAGTAACTAGAAATCAACTTAACCAAATAAGTCATATAGCATATGTGTCAAATTTTGAACCGAAAAATGATAAAGAAGCTTCAAACGATAACTTTTGGATAATAGCTATGCAAGAAGAATTAAATCAATTTGAACATAATAATGTTTGGAAATTAGTACCAAGACCAGAAAATCAATCGGTTATAGGAAAAAAATGGGTATTTAAAAACAAAGCAGATAAAAACCAAAATATAGTTAGAAATAAAGCACGTTTAGATGCTTAAGGTTATAATCAAGAAAAAGGTATCGACCACGACGAAACCTTTGCTTCAGTAGCAAGACTCAAGGCCATACGTACATTACTAGCTTTAGCAAATCATCACAATTTAAAACTATTTCAAACGGATGTCAAAAGTTCTTTTTGAAATGGTTTTATTAAGGAAAACGTATATGTTGAACAACCTCCATTGTTTGTTCATGAAAAATATCCCAACCATGTTTTTAAATTACAAAATGCCTTATGTGGTTTAAAACAAGCCCTCCCTGCCTGGTACGAATGCCTTAAAAATCATTTAATTACATTTGGTTTTCAAATAGGTAAAATCGATACAACTTTATTTATTCAACAAGAAAATAACGATATTTTAGTTGTACAAATTTACACAAATGGTATTTTTTTAGGTTCAACTAATGAAAATATTTGTAATCAATTTTCAAATATAATGAAAAATGAATTTGAAATATCTCATATGGGAGAATTAAATTTCTTTTTTGGTTTACAAATAAAACAACTTGAAAATGGTATCTTTATTCATTAAGAAAAATATTGTAACGATCTATTACGTCGTTTTGAAATGGATAAAGCTTCTAATAAACCAACACCGACGAGTACAAGTGTTCACTTAGAAAGGGATGACAACGGAAAAGATTTTGATGAATAAATATATCGTAGTATGATTGGCTCCTTACTTTATTTAACGGCTAGTCGACCCAACATTATGATGAGTGTATGTCTTTGTGCCCGATTTCAAGTGAAACCAAAAGAATCTCATCAAAGATCTTTTAAACATATCTTATGATATCTATCTAGTACTAGAGATTAAGGTTTGTTTACCCTAAGGGATCATCGTTTGAACTAGTTTCATATAGCGATGCGGATTTCGGTGGACGTAAAACAGATTGTAAGAGCACTAGCGGAACATGTCACTTTATCGGACAATCATTGGTTTCATGGTTTAGCAAAAAGCAAAATTGTGGCTCCTTATCTACTTGCGAAGCCGAATATATTTCAGCAGCTCTAGCATGTGCACAAGTGATATACATGCAACAAACACTTACGGATTTCGGCAAAATTATCAATAAATCACCAATATATTGCGATAACACGAGTGCAATAAATCTATCAAAAAACCCTATAAATCACTCGCGTACTAAACATATAGATATACGACATCATTTTTTATGTGACAATGTAAAAAAGGAATTGTTACATTAGAGTACGTAAATACCGAGAAGCAAATAGCAGATATTTTCACAAAACCACTAAACGAACAAACATTTATCAAACTGCGACGCGATTTAGGAATATGCTCTCTTAATGATCTTTTAAACTAATACTACATCTTTATTTATTCTATGTTTAGCTATAAGTTTTTATCCACAAATTAAAATTGATAACTCCTTCACGTTAAATTTTTTAGGTAGTTATTTTCTAAAATTACCTATAAATAATTTTTAAAATCATATATAAATATCTTTACAAAACAAAGAATATATAGATTTCATATTTTTACAATAGAAAATACAATCATGTCTTACGACAATTCTCATATGTCCATCTCGACACCAACAACAGATAGCTCAGCGGATATACTTCACCGCCTTCCTACTCCTACACCAAATCAAGAATCGACGTATAGATGGTCCTCCTACCACACAGGATTCACTCCTGATAAAAAGATGTCCAAACGATCTCTATTTGTTTCTCCTAACACCAAGGAGAAAATCGGTGAAATACATCACTATCAAAAGCAACAAATAGAGTTACAACGAGAATTGTACTTTGAGCAGAAAGTCACGGCGCGACGACTTAGTTTTCTGGAGCAAGTAGTGATAAAATTTTGTAATTCACGAAAGAAGGATGTACATAAACCACTTCCGATTCCTTGCAGTTCTTTGGATCCCTCTGCATCTTATCGTACACCTCTAGATCCTTCACCAAAGCAATTCTCTGGTTCCTCAAGAACCCACGAACGTGGAAATATATGGTCTCCACTCAAGCCATGGAGGGATGACACGTCTGAAGATCGCAATGCTCCATCATCATCTAAATAAAGTTAATTGTTCTCATTGTATTTTTGTAACATCCCTGAATTTTTAACAATATCAATTTAATAATCTGTATAAAAAAATTAAATCGATATTGATATTTTGTTAATAATAATTCAAATTGATTTAAAGATTCTTCTTTAATAAATATTTAATTGATTATTCTATCTTTTAAAAATAACAAATTGATTTCTATTTATAATATAAATATATAGTTTATGCTGTGAATAGAATAGCATTGTTTTAAATTAAATAAATAAAACATATTTTCTTATTCTAATATTTTTAGTAATTTGGAAAATTTTTTTTATTTAATAATAGCTTTTCAAATTTATTAAATAAACGAGCTTGGTTTAAATTTAATTAATGAATCATGATTTAAAATTCTAATATATACACTAATAATTTGGAGATTTTGATTTTAATTCAACATTAAGTTTTCAAAGCTATTAATAAATAAATATATGATTTTTAAATTGTTAAGACAATGATTAAATGTTTAAAATAATTTGGCTTGAGTTTTAAATTTAAAATGAATTAACAAACAAAAAGTTTTATGGCTTTATAAAATAGATAATTTATTAATAAATTCTTTTAAAATGATTTTAATTTAATAATAAGATATTTATGAAAACAATATTAACAAATATTTTGTCCGCAAGCAGTGGCGTAGTGGTAAGATACTTGCTTCCTGGTAAGCAGGTCGCAGGTTCGATTCCCGTCTGCCCTGCTCCCAATTTCAAGGCGCAGAGGTGGGTCCCATTAATCCAAACAAAATGGTTGGGGCATCAAATCTTTGTGCTGGGCTAGCTAAAAAGGGGGTCAGTGTGGCGGACAGCTGAATTCCCTAGCTCTACTCTCCGGAGTAGAGTTTTTTTTAAAAATAATAATAATATTAATAGTGTATTGTCTTTATAAATAGATTCTGAATAAAATTTGCAATTGTTATTTCAAAGTTTAATTTGTAGTCATAACTTGATTTTAAAATACTATATTTTGAATTTAATTTGAATTTAAATTCCAAAGTATAGATTTTAGTTGTTTTAATTTTTATATGTATAAGTTTTATTTATAAACATGATTTGTTTTTATTTCTTTTTATAAATTTATATACATATTTAAATATTAACTAACAAATTAAAATTAGTCTTAATATACATAATAACTTGTAAATTAAATATTAATTACTCTAAATAAGACAAATGTTGCATTCTTAAGCTTAATTAAACAAGTGTTATAAGATTAACATATAAATTTGACAAATGTTGAAAATTTTACAAGTGGCCTCTTTTAAATTTGATTTTCTTTTATTTAATTAAATTTGAAAATACACTTATATAAACCTACATCTACATATTTTTCTTTCTTTTCTCATTTTTTTCTAATCAAAGATAAGTGAAGCTTTAATTTCAGATCAATTGCAGATCTGAAAATATGAAAACCCAAAATCAAACCCTCTTCAAAAAAATTATGTGGCCTGCAAACAAAATCCTGCATTTTTAATCTGCATCATCCTTTTTCCTCTACAAATCATTCTGTAACCTCAATTCAAATTACATGTAACTCTGCAATTCATTAACCTGAAAAAAATCAAATCTGCATTTTTCTGAAAATCTGGAAACTTGTTCTGCATGCCACTTGAAACTGAGCAATACAAATCCCAGTAATCATCTTCAACCAAAACCTGCATCATTTTCCTGAAATTTCAAAGTGAACTTCATATTCAAGTGCAAGTTTTTAAGGAATTCAAAGTTTCAACAGGGGCAACTGCAGTTTTATGGGTTTCAAAAAGCATTTGTACATCTTCAAACCAAAATAATGATTTCTTCATATCTTCAAAAAGAAGCTTATTCAAAAGCAACAAGCATGCATGAAGTTTCAAAACCAAAAGCATATCAAGTTTAAAAGTATCATAAGCTTTTCAATATGGGTGCTCTGTTCTTCATATTAGATCAGGTGAGTAACTCTTTAAATTTAAAATATAAATAAGAAATAAAATGGTTGCATGCTTGGACACTGAAATAAATAAGTTTTGTATGTGTGATTGTTGATGTGAACTTGTATTTGTATGAATGATATTTAAATGCCCTCTGTTATGTTTTTTTTTACAGTAACCTTGTTTTTCTTAAATACATATTCCTTTTGATCCAAATTCTGTTAGGATCTAGATTACAGACAATCATTGTTTGTTTAAGTTTTAAAGTAAGTTTAAAATTAAATTAAGCTAATAATAAACTGGTATTGGCTCTGGAAAAAAACAAATGATTGAGCAAGTTCAAAGATAACTAGAAATTTAATTATCATGTTTTCTGGATTCTTGAATATAGATTGAATACTAAAATCATAATGTGATTTTTAAAACAAAAACTATAATTTTTAGTGGAAGGGTTAAGGAGCAGTTAGAGGATGAACTGTATATGAACTATGGGGTTGCTCTGGTGATTCATGCATCTGGAAGGAATAGGGTTCTTCCTGGTGATGGAAGAGAGGTAGGAGAAGCTAGGAAAAATGCTGATTGATGTTGAAAGTCATAAGAGTAGTTGCGGTAGGGAAAGTTTCTTTCGAACCCTAGTTTTGCTGTGAGTTAAGAATTGATCACTACAACCAATGTAGTTGATCGAGTGATTGGATATTTTGGGAATCGATAGATTTGTTGTAGTTGAAGTTGAGGCCGGAGGGGCTAGTTGTCAGATGGTCGTAGTGGCGTGTTTTTGCCGTTGACAGGGTGAAGCAGAAACCTGTTTTTCTGTTTCCAGGTTGTAGTGGGTGTTCAATTTTTGACTCCAAGGGTGGTAGCTCGAATTGATGGTTGAGGGAGGTTACTGGGTTTGTTTCTGGTGAGCAGCGATCATCTCTGATGATCTGAGGTGGCTGTGGTCGCCGTGCATATGCACGGTGATGAATTTCTGATGTAGTGTGGCCGATGATGTATGGGTTTGTTGGTAACAGGGGTGTTGCTTGAAGTTGCTTGAAGTAGATGGGCTGATGACTCGGGGAAATCAGGCTGTAGATTCGAAGCAATTTCTATAAGTCTCGGGTTGTTTTGTGTTTCAAGTTTTTACAGAAACCTGGAGTTTCTGTTTTTAAATTTTTAAACCCTGAAACTTTTTAATGTCAAGAAATTTTAAACCTGGTTTTAAAATTCAAGTTTTAATTTTTGAATTTAAGTTTAAATTTAAAATTCTAGTTTCAAATAAAAATAAAGTTTAAGCTTTAAACTTGTTTAACTACTTTATTTGGAAAAGTAGTTTAAACCTTTTAAAAATGAAGTTTTTAAGATATGAGCAAGATATGAAATTAAATTTAAATCTGGAAATCTTAAATCAAATATGAACTTCAGTTTTTAAATTAGAAGAAGATTTAAATTTGAAGATTTAAACTAAATATAAATAGAAGTTATTGAAATGTTAAAAGTTATAAATTGTTTAAACTTTGATAGTTTAAATTATTTTCATTTTAAAACTTGTATTTAAAATGAAATTTGGAAGCAAGATCAAAAGTACTTTGTTTAAAAGAAAATTTGTTTTTAAATGTAATTTAGAAATGTTTTATCTTAAATTAATTAAGATTTAATGTTTTGAAATTAATTTAATTAATGGAGTAATTAAAGAATGCTTAATTAATTTAATTAATTAATATTTGGAATTAATAAGTATTGATTAAGGATAAATCAATTTATAATTAAGATCATTAATTAGATTATTTAAATTAATGATTAATGAATTATCAATTAAGTAATTAAGTTTTAATCAAGGCTAATTAGTTAAATAATTAGAATTTAATTAATAGATAATTAAAGATAATTTAATTATTGATTAATCTAAGTTAATTACTTAATGAAAATAATTAAACAATGGTTAATGAAGGTCATTAACCAGATTTATTTAAATAATTAATCAATGTGATTAATTTTTACAATTAATTAGATTAATTAATTTAATAATAATCATTTGTGAATTGATGAGTATAATTACTTAATGAAGTAATTAAGAAATTAATTACTTAATGTAATTAATTTAGTTTAATGTGATTGTTTAATTTAATTAATTAAGTTTAATTAATTTTAAACACTTGAGGATTTAAAGATAATTACTTATGTAATTTATGGATTGAAAATTACTTGGTGAAGTAATTGATTGATAATTACAGGTAGTAATTAATTGAGGATGTTTAAGAATGAAGTAATTTGGAGTATAATTACTTAGAAATTAATTAAGGGATTAATTAAGAAATTAATTAAGGAATAATCAATTTATTTTAAATAAAGTAATTAAGTTAGTTAATTACTGAATATGGTTAATCAGACGGGATCAATAATTATGAGTTAATTACTCAAGGTAATTAATTTAGGAAGATAATTTATTAAATTAAGGATCATTAATTATTATAATTAATGATGAAATTAAAGTTGATTAATTATGATTAATTAATCAATGATAAGTGACTAAAGGTAATTAATTAATGTAATTAATTAAGAATTAATGTAATTAATTATAGTTAACTAATTAATTGAAGTAATTAAAGGTTAATTACTATTTTTGGTTAAGAATAATTAATTTGTGAAATTAATTAAGGATAATTACATGAATGTAATTAAGGATAATTAATCAAGAGTTATTAATCGAGGTGATTAATTTTGAATGATTAATTAATTGATTGTAATCAATTAAATGGTTAAGTAAGCAAGATTTATACTAGTGAAGTAATTAATTTAATTTATTTTAAATTAATTAAAGATGAAGTAATTAATTTAATTCATTTTAAATTAATTAGAGATAGAGATTGTTAATTTAATTTATTTTAAATTAATTATATTGTGATGAAATAAATCATTGCTTATATATGAATGGATGACACTGATTGTCTTGGATGCTTGTGATCTCAGAAATGAGATAAGTAATGTTGTGTATGAATGCTTTGTTGCATTGTGATGATAATATAGATTATCTATTGTGATGATGATATGGATTACCTATTTTGATATAGATCAACTATTTATTTTGATAACGTTGATTATCAATTGTGATTTGTGAGTTATCTATCTGTGTGTATATAGATAACTAAATTGTTTTAAACTCTAAACAACTTGGACCTAAAAGACACGTTTCAAATTCGATGAGACCGGGATCGGGTTTCCATATTTGGATATCCGAAAACCACATCGATCCAAAGTAACGGTAGGTCGTGAATCTCAAGTGAAGATGAAGATTCAGAGTGCAAGGGTTATCGTCCAAAATGAGTGTAACGAGATAAAGCCTTCGGTTTCGTTCGAACCCAGAACGAACTTGTATGGATTGAATGCTTTCAGAACATCGTCAGGTGGACGATGAGCATTCTAAGTGATGTGTTCACTAAAGGTAATCGTAGCCTCAAGACTCATCAACCGAGAATGGCTAAAACAGAGGAGGTGCAGCAAGGCTAAGTGGATCATGCCAAGTAGGATGAGATTTTTCCCTATCTAGAGGTCCCTTTTTTTTCGGCTGTGTAGACGGTTGTTGTAACAACCCCAATTTCGTATCATTCAAATCGACAATAATCCACACATGTCGGACTTGAATGATGCGAAATAATAGATTGTAAATAAATTTGGAGCAAATAAAATCAGATATACAAAATTACAGACACAGAACAGAAAGAATAACTCGTAGCGGAATATAAAATTACATAGTAGTTCATGAAGCTACTATAATAGAGTCTCAAACCAAATACATAATATAGTCTGAAAACAGCAGAATAGAAATCCCAAATACATAGAAATTCACTAATAAATGAGATAAACTAATACAGCTGAAATAGTAATAGAAATGTATGTAGATAAGCAGAAACTCCTGTGAAAGACCAGCTTCAGAAAGAGAATCCAAAGCTGTGAATACTCAGACTGACCCGAGCGTAAATCAAAACACAAAACACTCGAGTCAGGACAATATATACTTATATAATGTAAACCAACTCAAGTGAACTATAATCAAGATACAAGTAACTTAAAGGATGCCTGAGACCGCCCATCCTCTAAGGATCCGTCAAACTATTTACTATATAGTAATATTTCGCTATTATAATATAATGTCTACAGTAAAATAAACATACTTTTAAATAGCGTTACGGGCTACCCATATCACCCTTCACACATAATAGTCCCAGTAGTCCATCCAATATCATGCCATCTCCACTCCGGGTGACTGTCAGAGGATACCACATAGGCTACGGGAGAAAAACAAACTCGTAGTAAAGGCTCGGTATGGTAGGTGACACGGAACACAAGGTAATGCCAGGGTAGATATACCAATTACGCACACGGGCTGGTGGTAACGCAGCAGCCACATACGCCCACCCTGAACAACACTCCAAAATCAAGGGATGCACCCAATCGATCACAACAGTAATAGAATGGTATCGAAGAATTGTGTTCAGCCAGAGGTGCTACCTCCTTTGGCCCGAAATCGCTCCTGTTTTAGCCACCTTAAGCTAACTCACGGGAGTTAGGTCCACGTAAAGTACCTTAGGAACGTCGCCACCATCCTACTTCATTCTGGAATCTCCATCGCGTACACAATTGTTAATGTGGTTTTCGGTATCGACAGAGAGTATGTCAATATCCGATCCCGGACTCTTTAACAACCAATCGTTATTATAACCCATAGTTATAATTTAAAAATGGTATTTATTTCTCAAAGTCCAATATCATTTCAAATCCATTTCAAAATATCAAACTTATCATTCATTTGAAAAACATATTCATGTTATTCAATTTAAAAATACCATTTCAATTCACATTTCAAAATAGTTCAATTCCAAACAAATTACTTCATTTAAATCATAAAAATATGAAGTTATTACATTTAATAATTAAATTTCCAAAATTTTCAACTTTCAAAGTTCATACATTCACTTTATTTTATCAAAACGGCGAAAATTCACCTTTCGCGGCATTTGGAAAATGCTACAGAAAGTTATATTTAAAACAGTTTAATTTAACAAAAGACAGCGTTTAAAATGCTGTAATAGAGTTACATTAGTTTCAAAGAAAACTTAGTTTAATCCAACAATTATAGCAAAATAAAATAAAATGCTATAATAGCTTTTAATTCAATTTAGCTATTTAGTTCACTTATCAACTACAGAGCATTTACAAATGTTGTATTATCATTTATATTAGATATAATAGCATTTCAAAAACGTAGTTAATTAACTTCAAAATTTCAATATAATTTCAGAACAACTATATTTTCTATAAATCACTTTTAACTTATAAAATCACCTATTTTTTTTTCGTTTTTTTATAACCATCATTTAATTTTCTTTAACTTCATGATTTCATAAAGTAAATTTCCATTTAAAAATTCATATTTAACACTAATTCACTTGTTTACTGCAATGTTCACTTTTAAATTCATTACATTAAATTTCAACCTTACACTTAAGTTCAAATTCTCAAATATAACTTAGTTTTATATTTATTTACTTAACTAAAAATTCACTTTTAAATTAATGCCATAAATTTCCAATTTTAGTTATATTTCAAAATTTCAACTTAAATATTTATTCATTTCACATTTAAACTTTATTAAAAATCATTAATATGATATAAAATCACTTTAAATTCATTTAAATTCAAATTATCATAAATTTATCATGATTTCATATTCAATTAAATTTCCAATTATAATTAAATCAAATTTTCCAAAATAACTGCCATTCAAAATTTTCTAAATTTTTCATTGATTTATTTCACTTATAATTGTTCAGAAAATCAATAATATTTTACAAAAATAATTTTTAATTAGATTTAAATCAAAATATTTCAATATTTACATTTCTAAAATAATTTTAAATTTTTTAGAAAACATACATCAACTACGGGTCTGTATATAATTTTCGACACTAGGAAAAGTGATACGGGTAATATATCATTTCAAGCCGTAATTTACAAAGAAAAGTCTGGGTTTTATCATTTGAAACCCGCAGTCCCAAGTAAATGAAATAAATTGAAAATCATTCAGGCCTATCATTTCAGCCCATAACGATTTTCCCTTATTCTAAAGTCCGTTCGGGTATGTATCATTTCAACCCATAGTGATTCTAATCTAAAGGGAACTTGCAGTGTGATTAACTGATAAAATAACAAAACAACAATAATATAACAGTAACATATGATATAAATGGTGTTTAATCATGTGTGAACATCATATGATAGTGACACAGCAAATAAAATATGATGATGCAGTTTACATATTCACAAGCGATCGATTTACTATTCATATAAGTATAAAACTGTCTGGTGAGAATAACTCACAGGTTTGAGCTGATGACCCAACGACAAATTTCAAAAACGGGATCTGCACAAGCACAAAAGCATGACAAAATTCGAATGGGGGAGCCAAATGTCAAATTCCTTGGATACACATCAAACAAAACAATATAACAACGATGAGTTTCAAATCAACTACGATCAAAACTACACTAGAATAGACTGCATATAATCAAATAGAAATGCTTGCACTTGCTTTTAACCTTTACTAGGCTCAGCCATAAGGGGAAATACAAAATAATGGAAAGTGTTTGGGTCAGGTTATGGTGGGTATGGGTCGGCCTAGATGTCATTTGTGATGGTGCCAAAGTGGGTGAAGGGAATAATACACATAAGCATGAATACATGCATTTGGTCATAGATTAGGGCTCGGCCAAGGCTCCAAGTTTCACGGCCAGAGGTGTGGGGTCCATTGTGGTGGTGTGGCCGAGGGTGCTAGAGGTGCTGGAGGTGGTGGAGGCGTGGTAGGTGGCGGCTAGAGGGGGTGGTGAGGTGATGGAAGTGATGTTGTGCTCGGCTAGGCTAGGAATTCGGGTTGTTTTGAAAAGTTTGTGGATGGGCATCACCAATGGGGGTCATGGCATAGTTGGTTGGTGAGGAGGAGGTATTGGTCGTGTGCCATCAGGTGCTGGAGGCGGCTAGGCAGCAACGGAGGCATGGTCGATCCTAAAAGAGGTGAAAGCATGTGCAAAAAAATCAAACTAGAATAAGCAATATAAGTAGAAAAGGAGATAAAGAAACAAAGTTTTTACCAATTTCTCAAGCAAGTGATGGCCGAAATTTTTTCTCAGGAAGGAGGAAAAGAAGATACGTGAAATGAAAATGAATTAGTCGGCTGAAATGTGGAGAGTTATGCCAAGAGAAATGAAGAGTTGTGAGGAAAATGAAGAAGTGGAATTCGAAAAGGCAAAAGGCAATTCGAAAGTCAAAAACTCTTCATATATCCTTGTTTAATTTATATAGCTTTATATTTCTGGAAATAATAAAAATCCCAGATAAAATTTCGAAAATTCATCAAAATATAAAAATTTATATAATATTTATTAATTATATAATGTTAAATTAAGAAAAATAGCTAAAAATAGTGAACTAGACTAGAAAATTTGAAATTAAATAGAATAATTTTTAGAAAATTCATATGAGCTTGAAAACTATTTTTAAACATAAATAATAACATAAAATAAAAATACATTCACAAAATAAATATTTAAAATTTAATTTAAATATAATTTTAGAGAAGAAAATAGCAGAAAATAGGAAAACGGCCCTTAAAAATAGGAAATAAATACAGTAAATTTTGGAAAAATTCTATTATTATTTTAAAAATATGTAGAGATGAAATTTCACAATTAAAAAAAGTTTGAAATAATTTTGAAATGAAATAAAGTCAAATTCAAATTTATAGTCAAAATCTAGGGTTGTTACACTCTCCCCCACTCAAATCTTTTCGCCCTTGAAAAGAACGGAAAGGAAAATTAAGAGAAACAATATAGAAAAGAAAAATAGTACCTGAAACAAATAATTCCGGATTTGAAGCACGAATTCTCTCTTCCGTTTCCCAGGTACAATCTCGATCGTCAGTACTCCACTATACTTTGACCAGACTAACAGATTTCCTTCTGAGCTGCTTCGTACCTCTACCAACAATACGAAGTGGCTACCTCTCAACAGTCAGGTTAGGCTCGATATCCAAACTATCAAGAGCAGAAGGCTGGACAATGAGAGATGGATCATGAAGATGACGAGGAAGATGCGAGACATGGAATACATCATGCACTCCAGAAAGCTTCTCAGGCAAATCCAGACGATAAGCCAAAGAACCAACTCTTTCCACGATGCAGAAAAGACCAATGAACCTAGGAGAAAGCTTCCCTCTACGACCAAAGCGAATGACATTCCTCAAGGGAGAAACCTTAAGGAACACCTGATCACCAACATCAAATTCCAAATTCCGCCTACGCCTATTGGCATACTTCTTCTGTCTATCCTGAGCGGCTCTCAACCTCTTCTTTATCTCCTCAACTTTCTCAGAAGCTTCCAAAATCACTTCAGGACCAAGAACCAAACGATTATCGAATTCAATCCAATAAGATGGAGATCTACAAGGTCGTCCGTATAAAGAAGCAAACAGAGACATTTTGAGACAGACCTGAATGCAAAGATGGAATGAGATAAATAAAAAGATCAAGAATAGACTGAAAATAGAAGATAAGATCATACCTGATAGCTATTATTGTAGGTAAATTCGGCAAGATGGAGATAATCTTCCCAAGATCCTCCATACTCAAGCACACAAGCACGAAGAAGATCCTCGAGAAACTGATTTACTCTTTCCGTTTGACCGTCGGTCTGAGGATGGTAAGCAGTGCTCAGATTCAAACGAGTACCCAAAGATTCCTGAAAAGCCTTCCGGAACTAACTAGTAAAAATAGGGTCACGATCACAAACAATACTGAGAGGAACACCATGGAGACGAACGATCTCTCTGATGTAAATCTTAGATAAACTAGAAGCAGTACGAGTAGACTTGACCGGAATAAAATGAGCGGACTTGGTCAGTCTATCAACAATAACCCAGATACTCTCATTGCCCTTCCGAGGCCTCGGTAAACCATTGATGAAATCCATGGAAACCTGTTCCCACTTCCAATTGGGAATCTCCAGGGGTTGTGTGACGACCCGGTATTTTAACAGTATTATTTTAATACATATTTAATCTAATTTAAATAAAAGGTAAACTTATCATTTTAAAAGAAATGCGACTTTTGGAAATAATTTCCATTTATGTGTATTTTGAAAAGGAATTTGATTTTTAACTTAAATTAAAGTCTCTTAAGAATATTTATAATAAAATTTATCTTATATAATCGAATTAAAATGATTTGTCTTGTTAACATTTAGTATAGAAGAATTGTGTAGTTAATATAAAATATATCTTACAACTATTTAAACTTATAAAAAAAATATGGCTATTAGTGTAACTATAAATAAATAAATAAATAAGCACAAGGTATAGAATGAAACAAGACCAAAGAGAAGTAAATCAAACAAATCTTATTCAAACTAGAAATTAATAAATACAAACATTTGCTGTACATTTGAAAGTTAGAAGTTGATAACATAAATCTTCTTACTCAAGCCATATATTTAATTACAAAGTGTACCTTTATGTATACAAATATCTTTATACAGCAAATTGTAATAAATACATGTAAACATATGAGGAAAGCATGCATTTAATGGCCACCATCTCAGCCTAAAATAGGTCAATTCAAAACATTAGAAAATCTGGTCAAAGCTTAACAAAGAAGCTGAACCAGATGGCACCTTTCTTATTACATCCTGTTACCTGGTATCTTCTATATATGTATGCATTTCCTATATGAGTTCGGTCAGTAACAATTTAGAAACCAGAGAATAAGAAAAAAACATCTTCTTAAACTCAAGTTCCAAACAAAACAAACAAGAACAGAAAGGATTCCAGGGCAGTTTCAACTACAAGTTTTCAAAACAGTAGAGTGTTGTTTGCTCAGCAAGCTTGCAGGTGAGTTGACCCATTTATTTCAGGATCTAAGAATAATCTAAAATCTGTGAAGATGATTCAGGAATAACATTGGGTTTTGCTTATATATTTTATTCAGGTGTAACTCTGTATATAACTACATGTTTGTGTTGTGTGTGTTTTCTTTTCTGATACAGTTACAGGAAAAAAAAATACAAATAATACCAAGAAAATTCAAAACATCTCCATTTAATTACTAATAGACTTATAGTTAAAACAAAACGAGTTCGTTTATACCTGAAGTAAGATCTTAAAATAGTTTTAAGTAGGGTAGGGATATATGGCATCTGGAAAAGTTGTTTTTACAGAGAAATTTTAATCATAGGTAGAATTCGAATACCATGAATTGTTAATTCAATTACATGCCTTGAATAAACATATGAAAATAGAATTTTTAAAACTTATATGAAGATTTTTAGTTGAGTAAGCTAAGAGCAATTGATAGTTAGACTGAAAATGCATTTTTATCAATTTTTAGTAATCGAAATAATCTTGGATGTTGAATTTCCAATCGAAGCTAGCTTGGTGATAGATGATGTTCGGAAAATCGTTAAATAAATTTTCTACTGAAGGAGATGATGGAATGAGGCAAATCTAGGGTTTTTGGAAGTATTTCAGTCACGGCTAATAGCGAGGTGTCTTCGTCCCAATTATTGCATCGAGTTGATCACAAGGCTAGGAATCGGGGAGTGGAGGTTTGGTGCTTCTCTGGAAGGATGGCCAGAGTTTCCAGCTGCCGTGGTCGTCGTAGTGTTATGGTTTTGTCAGTTTGGTTGTAGCCTCTGTTGTCATCAGATTGTTCGATTTCAATTGGTTGATGTTTGCATCTATCTGGGGGTTCTTACGTGAAGGCGAGATGACCGTCGACTTGGAGGCGTCGTTGGCAGGGTGACAGTAAAGACCGGACCACCGTACACGTGCACTGTGCACGTCAGAATGTCAGGCGTTGATTGTTGTTTGAGAAGAAACCTCGTCTCGGGACGTACTCGTGTGATTCATGGTGCTGACTCGAAGCAGTGGAGACGAGGAGTAGCGCGTGTGTTGCCTCGTGAATTCTGGTGTAAACTTCGGGTTATACTCGAGTTATAATGAGTAGCCTGATGAGTGAATTTATATCTTAGGCAAAACGTAAACTTCAGAGAGGAAAAGAAAAGAAAGAGAGGAAGTTGAGTAAGCTTGGGTTCAACAGCTTTAACACTATAAAATTTAAAAGTGTTTAACAGTTTTAAAAACTTAATATAGGTTTAATTACCTTAATTAATGCTTAACGATGTTTTACCACTTATTATTTTAATTTAGTGATTAGTTTAAGTTGAGTATAAATAAATTAATAGTAAGCTGTGTAGTTGATAATAAATCGATTTCCAAAGTTAAAGAACATTCTTTTAATGTTTATTACATGAATAATAAGTAATTAATTAATTAATTATTTAAAAAAAAGGATAATTACTTTATAATTGTAATTAAGGATTAGTTAATTAATGATAAATTGATAAATAAATTTGTAATTATCTACTTAAGTTAATTTATGAATGGTTAATAGATAAGTAGTTAAGTAATTTAATTAACGAATGATTATGTTTAATTAATTGGTAATTAAGGAATACTTAATTTGTAATTAAGTTGTGTAATCAATAATTAAGGTTTGTCAAGTTAATGGTTAAGAAATAATTAATCTGCAATGGTTTATTAACTGGGTTTAAGGGTAATTAAGGGATGGATTACCTGGTCGAAATTAATCTGTTGATTAATTAAAGGGAATCTCTTGCAGATTTATTAAATATAAATACTTGATGAGATTTAGTGAAGAAATTCACAATTACAGGATGTAATAAACTAAAAAGGAATTAAATAATGGGAAGTAATTTAAGGATTATTACTTAGTAGAAGTAATTAAGGGTAAATCACTTGGGAAAATTAATCAAAAAGGGGGTTAATAATTAAGTAAGGGGTTAATTTCATAAGTAAGTAATTACAGAAGGGTAATTACTGTTTATGGGAATTGGGGTTGATTAAGGGATGCAATTAATTAAGTTTAATTGATTAATTGAGGATAAACATTCATGGAGTTTGGGTAAGTAGAATTACTTATTGAAAGTAATTAGATAATAATGATAATTTTCAATGAGTAGTTTAACAAGGAGGATTAACTAAGATGAATGATTATGGGATGGTGAATCAATTGGGCTATAATCAATTAATAAGCAGGATTTAAAGATGATTGATTTTTTTTGTTTACGTATGATTAAGTTATTTAAATGCCCTAAATTGATTGATATCCCTGATAGGAAATGGTTCGTGATAGGGTGAATTGGATGGGTTACAGGTAATTTAAGTAAGTAAAATTAATTTAATTAGGGATTAAATTAAAATAATTGAAGATTGAATATCTAGTAATATTTCTTATGAATGGTTAAGTTGTATTGGATTGTTAGATTAATAATTGTTTGATAATTTGTGCTATTTTGGTGATATGATGTATTGGGATCAAACTAAGATATGTGGGTTATCTGTTGATGATGAATATTGTGTAAATATGACAATCTATATTTTACATTTAATTGAGTTCACTTAATAATTTGGATCAAAGGGAATTTTGGGTTTCGAAGAGACCGGGGTCGGGTATTTGGAAATACCCGAAACCACTTCGAATTTCTATAAATTGATTTGTGAAATCAATAGACTGTATTGAAATGATTTAAGCGAATTGGATTATTTTACCTATACTTGGAAATTGATGTGTGGAATAAGTGTTGCCTTTAGTAATTTGTGAATTTGTTAAATTGATATAAGATACCCCGGGTTTATTTAAGTTGTTTGTTGGTATTTCCATGTTAGTTGGATTTACTCACGCTGGTTTCCAGCCTGACCCGGGTGTTACTTTGGTGTAATGCTCGGGTCAGACCGAGTATTACAGATTTTCAGGGAGGTACGTTCTGGAGCTTAGGAGGCGAGCTGGATGGCAAGAGCGTATAGATATTTCCGCTGTATTTATATATTCTGAGACATGCTTGTTTGTATATGTTCAGTGACTGTATATATATATGTGAAACTCTGATGTAAATTAAAATGTAATCGATAGATATAGTATACTTTGTAAACTGTTATTATTTATTATTATATTTTATCGGCTGCGAATGTGAGATGTTTGGTGTTTCTGTTCTTCTTCTTCTATCTTTTTTTTCTTCTTTTCTTAACTATCTGGGATTTTCGGGTTCGAAAATTTCGGGTCATTACATTTGGTATCAGAGCTGAAGGTTAAGCGAGAACCTTGGCTCTGGTGAGGATTACTCATTAAATAAAGTTCGTAGAACTCCATAATGAGTTGAGTGTATATATATATGAGCGCGTACTTGTTATTTTCTTATATAAAGATTTTAAATGATTTTATATAAAAGTATATTTTGATATATAAAGCAATATTCTCTTCTAATAAATATTAAGGTGATTGGGTGTTAAATTATTGGAATTAAGTTAAGACGGACTATAATACAACAAAATTGAAATTAAATTAATTAAAAATGAAATTCTAGAATTAGAACTCAGAAATTAGAATTGTTTGAAACTTCAAATGAACAAAGTTAAATTTGTTTAAAAAGGTTAAACCAATCCTTGAGAATTTAACTCGAATTTATATAATTCGAGATGGTTTAAATTTGAAGTTGGAATTGAACTCATTCAAATTGAATCCGATTGAATTAATTGGATTTGGGATGGAAGATGTATAGGTTCAAAAATTTAATGGAAGATTTGGATAGAATTGTAATGATTGAAATTGAAGTGGAATTGGTTTAAAATAAAAAAAAAAGGGAATTTGAAATATAGATTGTAAATGTAATTTATAAATTGAAATAAACTTCATAAATAAATGAGATTATAATTTGGAATAGAATTCCAGAGAATATTTGAAAATAAACTAGGATGAAAATTCCAGAGTAATGTTTAATTATGAATTGGATGGATTGGGAATTTGGAATTTTTGGGAGAATCTAAAATTCCTTTGGGTTGAAAGTGGTTTCCAAAGGTTTTGGAGAAATAATAGCATTATTTCAAAAATATTGGAAGTGTTTTTAGAGAGATAAAAGCATTAAACTCTTTCGGTCACTGGAAAATAACGTCGGTGATGACTGCAGCATCATCGATGTTCATTTTCGAGTTTCTAGAAGAGAAATTGCTACCAAATTATTTTAAATTAGAATTGTTTGTGAACTGGGATTGGTTTTGAAATTCAAAAGGATGAATGAATTTGCCAAAGAATTTTGGAAATTTGTTTAAACTCTGGGTTCTTGATTAAAATATTTATGGAATAATAAAATATATTGGATAAATAAAATGTATAACTCCAAGTTAAAAGTAAATGTGAATGTAATTGATTATAAATAGAAGGTGTAAAATTGAAATTATACTTAAGGTTGTAAGTTTAAAGATCAAATGGAATTTGATCTGAAATTGGAAGGAAATTGAGAATCAATTCAATTTGAATTGGAAATGAATCAAGTCCAATGGAAATTGGAGTTAATTAAATTGGGATTGGGTTAATTTAAACGGACTGGAAATTTAAATTGGATTGTTGGGGAAGTGAACAGTTTTGACCCTAGACCATTTTCAATGTAAATTGTTTTAGTATAAATAGTTTTTAATCAATTTTCTTATCTACTTACTATACAACTTTCTTTTTAAAACCTAAACTATTTTATACTGGTTTTGCCACTACTTTTGGAACTCTTTACCTATTTTACAATTGTTTTATACACTAATTACTAATTTTCAACTAAGTTATGAATTAATTTCTATTTTACAACTATTTCGCAATTATTTAAGATTTCTATAACTATTTAACTATTTTCCAACTCTTTTACAATTAGTCAATTATTCTACAACTATTTTGCAAACTATTGATTATTTTTCAACTACATATCTATTTTTAAAATTTTTCAAGCTATTCTCAAAACTGGTCGGAGTTTAAACTGTTTATGATTAAATACCCAACTGGGATAAGAATTTAGGTGATAATCCAAATGGGGATTAAGGCAAATGTGAATAAGTGAATGGAAATTTAAGTGAATGTGAATAGAAAGGAATTGATATTGGAAAGAGTAATCAAATGTGAATATTTGATTTTGGGCAAACAAAGTTATATCTTTGTTATATATTCTTCCCTTGTTGAATCTATTGTGGGGAGGAAAAGGATTTTGGAAGTGTTTGGAGTATAAAAGGAATTTTATACGAGTTTAAAGTGATCCAAGGTTTTAAAAATTATATATATCTGTATATATATATAAAGGATCTTATGAGGATTTTTGGAAAAGGTTTTGGGAACTTTTGGATTTGGAAAGGCTTTTGATTTTTGGGTAAAATCAATATTGAATTTGGGAAAGCCTAGTTTGAGAATTATCGATTTTGGGAATAATTGATTTTGTGTAAAGGAGCTTTGATAAAAAATTCATACTAGGTGTATGATTTGAAAGATACTATATGTGTATAGTATAAAGTGTTTTGATGATAGCGCTGGGGAAAAAGGCGCTCCCATGGAATGGACTTCTCAGGAGTGCCACTGGGTGGCGCTGCCTTGAGCCCAAGTGGGGTTCTAAAGTTGATCCTGTGAGGAGTCCGGACAAAACTAGTTCCTGAGGATTATGAGTTGAGTTTACCATAGCGTAAGTCGTGTGTGCCGCGGAGAGCCAACAGTTACATGGACTTTTGTTGTGACTGCAACGTAACCCAGGATGTAACTGCGACCTATGGTAACATTGCGAAAGTCGTGTGTGCCGCTGAGAGCCAACAGTCTGCGTTTGAGTTTATCTCGGTGGACTGCGACCTATGTAGGAGTGGAGAAGTTTCATTTTGATAGCGAGATCAGAGGCCGCGGAGAGCCAACAGTTACATGGACTTTTGTTGTGACTGTAACGTAACCCTGGATGTAACTGTGATCTGTTGTGTGGGTTCCATGGCGTAATCGTGAGTGCCGCGGAGAGCCTGCAGTTACATGGACTTTTGTTGCGACTGCAACGTAACCCTGGTATGTAACTGTGACCATGGAATGGGGTTGATGATTTCTAGAGCATCCTCACTAAAAAATAATAATTATTATTATTATAATATTTCCTCTATTCTCAAAATTGTTTTCTATATTTCAATAAAATTGTTTTCCGAGTATTTTCACTGGGTGTTGAAAACGGGTTTACCAAGTACTTATATATTTTCAGTCCTACGCCTGATCAACATATGACTAAATTTCTGTGAGAACAAGGATGGACTGGTTGAGACATCGAGTTATAAAAAGTATTTTTATAAAGAGTTATTTTAATCGTATGATGTAAATTTAAAAGACATTTTTAACAATTTTTTTTAAATAAAGATGTTGGAATTTTGGAAAATCAAAGGAAATCCAAACCGAAATTATCAAATTAAAACTCGGGAAAAATTTAATAAAGTGATTCTTTATAATTAAAGGGAAATCGAATATTAAATTAAAAGTGAAAGTAAACCAATCAGCTAAGTAAATTATTTAATAGTGTATGTTAATAAAAAAATTGGTAAACAAATGGATTGTAAATTAATAATATTTGGTAATGAATTCGAGTTGTAAATAGAATTCAACTTAGATTTGATAATGAATTAAATAAGAAGAGATGTTGTAAAATAAAAAAATAAAATAGAGTTGGATTGAAAATGTGATGGTTTGAACTACAAATAAAATTCAAGGGTGATTTGACTAATGTTTAATGAAATTTGCAAGAAAATTGGATATAAGAATGTGATTATAATAGCAATGTTTTGAGTTGCAAAACAAAACCCAGGTGAATAGATATAAATTGAGAGTGGCCTTGTATTAATAAAATAAATTCCATAACGAATTAAGTAAGCAAATTAAAAATTAAAAACGGGTTAATGGAATTAAATAATAAATGGATGAAGCCTGATTGAATAAAAACTAAATCAAAGTTTTAGTTGATATCGAGTTATTAGGAAGGAAGGTATTAAATAAAAGGTTTGGGTTAAATTTATTTTTGGAAAATGGATATTTTTTATAAGCATTTTAATAAATCTGGCTTCGTTCCTTTTCGAGGACGAAAAGATTCAAAGGGGGGAGGAATGTGACGACCCGGTATTTTAAGAGTATTATTTTAATACATATTTAATCTAACTTAAATAAAAGGTAAACTTATCATTTTGAAAGAAATGCGACTTTTGGAAATAATTTCCATTTATGTGTATTTTGAAAAGGAATTTGATTTTTAACTTAAATTAAAGTCTCTTAAGAATATTTATAATAAAATTTATCTTATATAATCGAATTAAAATGATTTGTCTTGTTAACATTTAGTATAGAAGAATTGTGTAGTTAATATAAAATATATCTTACAACTATTTAAACTTATCAAAAAAATATGGCTATTAGTGTAACTATAAATAAATAAATAAATAAATAAGCACAAGGTATAGAATGAAACAAGACCAAAGAGAAGTAAATCAAACAAATCTTATTCAAACTAGAAATTAATAAATACAAACATTTGCTGTACATTTGAAAGTTAGAAGTTGATGACATAAATCTTCTTACTCAAGCCATATATTTAATTACAAAGTGTACCTTTATGTATACAAATATCTTTATACGGCAAATTGTAATAAATACATGTAAACATATGAGGAAAGCATGCATTTAATGGCCATCATCTCAGCCTAAAATAGGTCAATTCAAAACATTAGAAAATCTGGTCAAAGCTTAACAAAGAAGCTGAACCAGATGGCACCTTTCTTATTACATCCTGTTACCTGGTATCTTCTATATATGTATGCATTTCCTATATGAGTTCGGTCAGTAACAATTTAGAAACCAGAGAATAAGAAAAAAAACATCTTCTTAAACTCAAGTTCGAAACAAAACAAACAAGAACAGAAAGGATTCCAGGGCAGTTTCAACTACAAGTTTTCAAAACAGTAGAGTGTTGTTTGCTCAGCAAGCTTGCAGGTGAGTTGACCCATTTATTTCAGGATCTAAGAATAATCTAAAATCTGTGAAGATGATTCAGGAATAACATTGGGTTTTGCTTATATATTTTATTCAGGTGTAACTCTGTATATAACTACATGTTTGTGTTGTGTGTGTTTTCTTTTCTGATACAGTTACAGGAAAAAAAATACAAATAATACCAAGAAAATTCAAAACATCTCCATTTAATTACTAATAGACTTATAGTTAAAACAAAACGAGTTCGTTTATACCTGAAGTAAGATCTTAAAATAGTTTTAAGTAGGGTAGGGATATATGGCATCTGGAAAAGTTGTTTTTACAGAGAAATTTAATCATAGGTAGAATTCGAATACCATGAATTGTTAATTCAATTACATGCCTTGAATCAACATATGAAAATAGAATTTTTAAAACTTATATGAAGATTTTTAGTTGAGTAAGCTAAGAGCAACTGATAGTTAGACTGAAAATGCATTTTTATCAATTTTTAGTAATCGAAATAATCTTGGATGTTGAATTTCCAATCGAAGCTAGCTTGGTGATTGATGATGTTTGGAAAATTGTTAAATAAATTTTCTACTGAAGGAGATGATGGAATGAGGCAAATCTAGGGTTTTTGGAAGTATTTCAGTCACGGCTAATGGCGAGGTGTCTTCGTCCCAATTATTGCATCGAGTTGATCACAAGGCTAGGAATCGGGGAGTGGAGGTTTGGTGCTTCTCTGGAAGGATGGCCAGAGTTTCCAGCTGTCGTGGTCGTCGTAGCGTTATGGTTTTGTCAGTTTGGTTGTAGCCTCTGTTGTCATCAGATTGTTCGATTTCAATTGGTTGATGTTTGCATCTATCTAGGGGTTCTTACGTGAAGGCGAGATGACCGTCGACTTGGAGGCGTCGTTGGCAGGGTGACAGTGAAGACCGGACCACCGTACACGTGCACTATGCGCGTCAGAATGTCAGGCGTTGATTGTTGTTTGAGAAGAAACCTCGTCTCGGGATGTACTCGTGTGATTCATGGTGCAGACTCGAAGCAGTGGAGACGAGGAGTAGCGCGTGTGTTGCCTCGTGAATTCTGGTGTAAACTTCGGGTTATAATCGAGTTATAATGAGTAGCCTGATGAGTGAATTTATATCTTAGGCAAAACGTAAACTTCAGAGAGGAAAAGAAAAGAAAGAGAGGAAGTTGAGTAAGCTTGGTTTCAACAGCTTTAACACTATAAAATTTAAAAGTGTTTAACAGTTTTAAAAACTTAATATAGGTTTAATTACCTTAATTAATACTTAACGATGTTTTACCACTTATTATTTTAATTTAGTGATTAGTTTAAGTTGAGTATAAATAAATTAATAGTAAGCTATGTAGTTGATAATAAATCGATTTCCAAAGTTAAAGAACATTCTTTTAATGTTTATTACGTGAATAGTAATTAATTATTTAATTATTTAAAAAAAAGGATAATTACTTTATAATTGTAATTAAGGATTAGTTAATTAATGATAAATTGATAAATAAATTTGTAATTATCTACTTAAGTTAATTTATGAATGGTTAATAGATAAGTAGTTAAGTAATTTAATTTACGAATGATTATGTTTAATTAATTGGTAATTAAGGAATACTTAATTTGTAGTTAAGTTGTGTAATCAATAATTAAGGTTTGTCAAGTTAATGGTTAAGAAATAATTAATCTGCAATTAAGGTTTATTAACTGGGTTTAAGGGTAATTAAGGGTTGGATTACCTGGTCGAAATTAATCTGTTGATTAATTAAAGGGAATCTCTTGCAGATTTATTAAATATAAATACTTGATGAGATTTAGTGAAGAAATTCACAATTACAGGATGTAATAAACTAAAAAGGAATTAATTAATGGGAAGTAATTTAAGGATTATTACTTAGTAGAAGTAATTAAGGGTAAATCACTTGGGAAAATTAATCAAAAAGGGGGTTAATAATTAAGTAAGGGGTTAATTTCATAAGTAAGTAATTACAGAAGGGTAATTACTGTTTATGGGAATTGGGGTTGATTAAGGGATGCAATTAATTAAGTTTAATTGATTAATTGAGGATAAGCATTCATGGAGTTTGGGTAAGTATAATTACTTATTGAAAGTAATTAGATAATAATGATAATTTTCAATGAGTAGTTTAACAAGGAGGATTAACTAAGATGAATGATTATGGGATGGTGAATCAATTGGGCTGTAATCAATTAATAAGCAGGATTTAAAGATGATTGATTTTTTTTGTTTATGTATGATTAAATGATTATTTAAATGCCCTAAATTGATTGATACCTCTGATAGGAAATGGTTTGTGATAGGGTGAATTGGATGGGTTACAGGTAATTTAAGTAAGTAAAATTAATTTAGTTAGGGATTAAATTAAAATAATTGAAGATTGAATATCTAATAATATTTCTTATGAATGGTTAAGTTGTATTGGATTGTTAGATTAATAATTGTTTGATAATTTGTGCTATTTTGGTGATATGATGTATTGGGATCAAACTAAGATATGTGGGTTATCTGTTGATGATGAATATTGTGTAAATATGACAATCTATATTTTACATTTAATTGAGTTCACTTAATAATTTGGATCAAAGGGAATTTTGGGTTTCGAAGAGACCGGGGTCGGGTATTTGGAAATACCCGAAACCACTTCGAATTTCTATAAATTGATTTGTGAAATCAATAGACTGTATTGAAATGATTTAAGCGAATTGGATTATTTTACCTATACTTGGAAATTGATGTGTGGAATAAGTGTTGCCTTTAGTAATTTGTGAATTTGTTAAATTGATATAAGATACCCCGGGTTTATTTAAGTTGTTTGTTGGTATTTCCATGTTAGTTGGATTTACTCACGCTGGTTTCCAGCCTGACCCGGGTGTTACTTTGGTGTAATGCTCGGGTCAGACCGGGTATTACAGATTTTCAGGGAGGTACGTTCTGGAGCTTAGGAGGCGAGCTGGATGGCAAGAGCGTATAGATATTTCCGCTGTATTTATATACTCTGAGACATGCTTGTTTGTATATGTTCAGTGACTGTATATATATATGTGAAACTCTGATGTAAATTAAAATGTAATCGATAGATATAGTATACTTTGTAAACTGTTATTATTTATTATTATATTTTATCCGCTGCGAATGTGAGATGTTTGGTGTTTCTGTTCTTCTTCTTCTATCTTTTTTTTCTTCTTTTCTTAACTATCTGGGATTTTCAGGTTCGAAAATTTTGGGTCGTTACAGGTTGCAACAAACCAAGGGTCTTCTGGTGATCGACTTTGACTTGCTGACAAGTCGCACACCGACTAACAAAGATAGAAATATACCTCTTCATCCCCTCCCACCAATAAAGCCTCTTCATATCCTGATACATCTTCGACACACCAGGATGAATAGAAAATCTAGATCGATGATTCTCCTAAAGCAACTCCTGCCTCAAACTATTAACCATCGGAACACAAATCCTGCCATTAATCCTCAATATCCCTCTATCATCAATCTGAGCTTCACTACTACCACTACTTCCACCAACTCTGCTACGAATGCCATCATTCATCAATCTAAGCATCTCATCCTCATCCTGCTTATCCATAATCTGATCCAAAAGAGGAGAAGTAGAAACAACTAGCTGACACAACAAAGCCTTCTTTCGACTCAAAGCATCGGCCACAACATTAGCTTTACCGGGAGTATAACCAACCAGACGTTTGATTATGTTTACTGTCTTCGGAATAGGTTAATCAGACGTCTGATTTACCTTCTACATGTCTGAAATTCAATTGACACTCTTATATGCCTAGATAAAGTCTTTCTTTTATTTCTCTCACTTCGTTTCAATTTATTTTTACTACAAAATCGATTTCTTACTTCTCAAAAATACTTCCTCTTCCAAACTTGATCAAATTTGATGGCTCCTAAAACAAAAAATCCTAAGATCTCTAACCGAAAACAAGACCAAGCAACTTCCTCCAACCCCCAAGTTTGCTTAGACGATCAAATTGAACGTTGGATGAATCGTATACCGCATTCACTCAACAGATATAAGGATATTCAAAAAAAGAAACTCCATACGGGTCCATTTTATAATTTGCTGAAGTTCCCAATGTATGATTTAGACGAAATGTGTGAAACTATTGGGTTAGAAACTTTGATATCCTTTAATCCCAATAACATCCAAGTTGATCAGTTGGCCATATTTCTTTTCTACGCTAATTTGCATAGCACAGCTGTTTGGAACACTGACAACGATGATAATTGGTTCTGGTCTAGTGTTTACGGCAACACAATTAGGCTTACTCCAGGGATCATAGGCCGAACTCTCGGATGTTCCGATACCGGAGAAGATTTATATAATATTCCGGATATGCGTTGAAAACCAAGAGATAATATAACACATCAAATGTGGGAGGAATGAAATGGCTAGACTTGCATCCAAATACCTACGACCTAAGGCGAGACTTCTCACAAGAATGATTATCAATACTATCATTCCTCGCCTTGGTAGTCATGAGCATATCACAGAACTAGAGCACAAGGCCCTATATGCTATATTCAGTGGAACAAGGGTCAATTGGGAAAAAAATTATATTTGACGAGCTCAAACACTTTTGGACTCGATCACGCCCATCCATCATCTATCCTACATATATCATGAGAATTCTACGAGCTCACAACATCCCCTCATATTTATCCACTTTTGAAGAGATTTCTCCGAAATTTGCATCCACCAATTTTTTCTCCCTAATGCACTTGCCGGAAATCCTTCGGATTTTATATCTTTTGAAGAGTGGACATAACATCGTCAAGCCAGACAAGCTGGGCCTCCACCTCAAACATAACCTGAACCATCAAAAGAGGTGAAGCAACATCACGAAACTACTCCTCCACCTGCACCATTTGATTATACATCCCAGGATGACATTTTGTAGACTCGCATAAAGACGAGTCCAAATGAGAGTGTTCACGACTTAACTCTCCAAAAACAGCTTATTTTGTCTCGAAATCAAAAATTGTTGATGAAGCGCATTGATAGTTTTGAAATGTCTTTTGCTTCTCGCCTAGTTATGGTTGAAATGTCACTTTCAATTGTATTATGCATTCTAAAGGAGGTTCTTTAAAGAGTTCATGGTCCTAGACCACCTTCAGAAGATTGGCCAACTCCAGTGCCTTCTCCTCCTCCTTCGAAACATTCCAAACTTTTTGATGAGGAGAACGAACCTCTCGAACAAAATCCGACATCTCCTAAAAAACAAGCAAGTTCCTCCAAGGATGAAGATAAAGGAGATGATCAAGAAAAAGATTCTCCAAAAAATCTTTAGATTTCTTAACATTCCATATTTTGTATAAATATGATGATGTAATCAATTAATGTGATTAATGAAATTTCCTTTTTGGTATGTTATTTTTTTCTATATTTCTGACTGGTAAATACTTAATGGAATGGAAATAATGTCTATAATTGAAAAGTTATAAATCCTTTTTGATAATGCCAAAAGGGGAGAAATAATATAAATCACAATAAATGAAGGAAAGCACATATTCAGAGGGAGACTTATAAAAATATATATAAGTACGTTGTATAGTTGTCATCATCAAAAAGGGGGAGATTGTTAGGAAATCAAATCTACAGTTTCGACGACAACTATACAATGGAAATCAAATATGCATATATATATTTCTATATACAGGTACTTCTAGAATAACATCATTAGAAAGACAAGAATAAGGCTCAAAGAACACTACAAGAGACTACAAGTCGATAGGTACAAAGAAGCAACATAAGCGATGCACAAAATAGACATGCATAAGTTTCAGACGTCTGGGTGCACAAGCTAGACATCTGGAAAAGTCCTCTGGAACTACAAATAGACTAAACCATGTCTGGTAGTAGCACTCAGACATCTGAAAATCTACTATATACAAAAAATATATAGTATTAGACGTCTGATACAAATACCAAACGTCTAATTTCGTACTCGGATTTTAAATTTGAACTTCAACTACTTCATTCGTAGAGACATCTTCGCTTCTCTTCACTGCAACTCTTCATCATCAACAAAAGCAACTGTAGAGCACTTGTTAATGGAGGCAACTACTCACGGAACCTCTCTACAACTATACATATCATCAAGAATCAAGAAAACAAATCACCTTACTTACTTATGCTCTCTGATTACACACTCTATCATATATTCTTGATCCCTAGAAATCTATACTTGTGTTTCACTCTTTCAAATATTCAACTCTTCATAGAAAATACTCTCTAGATATATATTGGAAGCATTTGTACTAATTAGTCAATATCCATGTTATAGAACACACATTTGACAAGAAGAATTTATTGTAACCATGCCTATTCCTCTGGATGAAGGGAGGGTGTTTGATAGTCGAATTCCGAAGGGGAGCTTCAGGACTGGACGTAGGATGGGAGGTCCGAACCAATATAAAATCCGGTGTGCTTATTCTATATTTACCTAGATTAATATTGTTTTAGTTGCATCATATATTTGTCACATATACTTGCATATACACTACATGATGCACTCTGTAGACTTTCATTATTCGCGATGCCCTCTACCCGAAATGGGTATCAAATCTTATATTTGTGAGAAAAGCGAATGGAAAATGGCAGACATGCATTGACTATTCATGTTTAAACAAGGCATGCAAAAAAGACAGTTTTCCCCTACCGAGAATTGAACGGCTGGTATACTCTATCGTAGGACATGAATTGCTATCTTTCATGGATGCGTAGTCTATATAAAATCAAATATCAGTGCACATCCCCGACCAGGAGCACACTAGTTTTATTTTCGAGTTTGATTGTACTGCTATGTGGTAATACCATTCGGATTGAAGAATGTCGAAGCAACCTATCAATGCTAGTTAACTGAATGTTTAAAGATCAAATTGGAAAGACAATGGAGGTATATGTGGATGATATGCTCGTGAAGTCACGACGATCAAGATACCACATTAGAGACTTAGAAGAAATGTTCAACATCCTCTGATATTATAAAATGAAGATCAATCCTATGAAATGTTCTTTTGGTGTTGCATCAGGAAAGTTCTAGGGTTTTATCGTCAATTCGCGTGGCATCGAAGCTAATCCTGAAAAGATCTGAGCAACTCGCAAAATCCAAGCGCCAAAGACTATCAAAAAAATACAGAGCCTAAATGAGAAGGTTTCCTTCCTAAGTCGGTTATTTCCAGAGCCACTGATAAATGTAATCCTTTCTTCAACCTAAAAGGAAAAGGAAAGAAGAACTTTGAATGTACATAAAAGTATGAAGATGCATTCCAAGCTCTAGCCAACCACTTAAAGAGACCTCCCATCTTGCCAAATCCAGCAGATCATAAAGACTTGTATATCTAATTGGTCGTGTCAGTATATGCTATAACTGTCGAATTACTTCGTAAGGAGAATCAGATCCAGAGACCGGTCCATTATGTTAGTAAGCGATTGACGGGAGCTGAAAGAGACTATCCAAAGATAGAGAAATTGGTGTACTATTTGTTGACTGCATGGCGAAGGGTCCACCCCTATTCTAAGGGAATGGAATAACAAGCATTTATGAAAATATTTCACTTAGTTTATTCTTTTTCATTCAGTTGTACTTAATTATCGAATTTCTTTAGCATTTATTTTTCCAGACGTGTAATAAGACAAATTATGTCATTTCTTTCCATTTGCAAATAAACTTTGAAATTTCCTTCATATTTTTGATTACTATAGCATTACATATTAGCTATGATAACCTACTAGCTAATATTGACATGTCAGAGCAAATTCATAGAGTTTGGAGCTAGTCGATTACACAAGTTCACGATTGGACTAACCAAAATGAATGTGGTCCGAACGTTCAATTGACGTTTCTCGTTCACAGCCTGATGGGTATAGTACCCAACGAGAAATGGATGTGAATTGACCATTCAATAATCAAATCAATCCCACCAAGTGATGGAAAGACATGAATTAAAAGGAGATCGTAACATGAACGATCGCTCTCCAAGTTAAACCCTAGGTTTGGGGGAAAATCAATCAATGAAGGAAAGTACGGTCCGACCCTTTTCTGAAATAAATCTAAGTCTCCAGAGTGTGACCTGGAGTATAAACACATATTGGGAGTGATTCGACCACCGACCAACAAACTCTTATCCCAGAGTGTGGATATGAGTATAAACAAATAGATGAGTGCGGTTTGACCACTCACTATTCCATAATCTCCTACTTGAAACAGACAGGGATAGTTTAAATTCGCTATGGATGGAATTTGACCATCCACTGTCAATTCCTCTAACCCAAGACTGGGGGGTAGGATTGTAACCAATTAAGCCACTAACTTCGAGAGTGTAGTAGTAGGGTCGAGCCCAATGTTTGGTGTAACTTGAGCCCACGACCACACGAAGGATTTTTTTTGAGTAAAATTAACGGATGATTATCCAAATCAACGAGCAACGAATTATATGTACACTGAATGGAAAAGTAATAGCTTGACTACTTAAACAAATTCGCATAAGGGTTTGAATAACAAAAAAGAACTTTTATTTACATAAAAGTTGGAAATCATAGTATAAGTGTTTATCCAAAAGCGAGGCCGTAGCCACACAAACACGACCAACAAAAAGGAAATTAGCTACATAAACTATGTACAAACTAAGTCGACATGATGGCTACTTCTTCGGCTTCTTCTCCCTTTTGAGTTTCTTGGGAGTGGCCCACTCGAGCCTTGTCCGTTCCTCTCTTCGATCCTTTACTACTGCCTTTACCACCTTTGGTTAGAGAGCTTTCAGATGTTGGAGGAAGTCCTTCAGAAACCTACCCTCCAGGTGGAATGACTTGCATTTGGATGAGGTTTGGGTCATCGATGTCAACATCAATAGGCTTTTTCTTTTTCAGCAATTCCTCCTTCTCGATGCGCTCCTTCAAGCTAAGCTTATCGGTGTGTTCGAAGGCACCTGTAATCAAAACATCATCAGATGCATCATGCAACATCTCATCATCGGCCCTTTCATTAACAAGAGCTCCAATAACTTGAGCATCGGTACTTGGAATGTCAATAGCCATTGGAATGTTAGTAAGTGTCGGTTGTTGCTTCACAGCGGCACCACTTCCCAAAGTGTGACTGGGAATGGGAAGACCTGCATATTTGCGGGAACAAGCGAGCAATCCCAGAACTATCGGGCATAAAGAATGAAACTCTCGAGTAATGCAGAAAAGAGAGGGATACCTCCATCGGGCTGACTTTCGGTTGTTATCGGAGTGTTCCCTTCTTGAATAAGAGTCAGCAACTTTGATTTATAACCGGATTTATCCAAATCGTAGCTTGGGTCTTGTCTCGGGCCAAGAGAAACAATGTATCGACTGATTGAAGTAGGGAGGAATCTTTGGGATCAAACCTTGAAGCTTTAGTGATGTCATTCCATTTGCCAGAGGGTGCCAAAATACCAAAGTAAAGGAGCCTTGCAGTGACAAGATCTAAAGTTTCATTCACATAAAGGATCTCTCGCAGCAATTTCTCCTTATCCAAATCGGCTTCTCCAATGGCTTTCTTCCTCATTTCAATAATATATTCCCAAGCTTCGACAGGCGACTCGGGGTAGCCCTCTCTAAGAAAACTCAAGTCACGTTGGATTAGGACCTTGGCATTGCATTCAACAATCAAAGGATCAAATATGTCCTTGATCTCATTTCTGGCATCCTCTCTTGCCTTCTTCAACTGGGCCTTAATTATCCCTCTAACTTCATTACGTCTAGCTTCCCTTGCCTCTTCCTTGAGGGCTTCGATTTAAGCGAGCTGCTCGTCAAGTTTAATTTTCAGCTCCTGAGCCTCGATAGCCCCTTCACAATACTTTCGAAACTCCTCTTGAGCCTCAAGTTTTTCTTCCTTCTCTCACATAAGAAGAGCTTTTAGTTCCTCAAAGTTGCGGGCTAGAGTGTCTATCCCTTTTTGCAGTGTGTCCTTCTCCATAGCAAGCGCACTAATTCGGCTAGAGGCAACATCCAGCTCCTTTTTCTGAACCATTCCAAATGATTAACCGCTTCAGATGTTTCTTTATCACTCTTGTCTACCGTGACTAACTTCATGGTCAACTCTGTGATCTCATCATTTTGGTGTTTGGTTATATCATTATCATGAACTGCCTCCACCCTAAGGTGATCAATTTCATGTTGCCTTTCAGCAACCGCCTTAGAAATTTTCTCAGCTAAGTGTTGGAATGTTTCATGCTGCATAAAAACATCATCGACACATGCAAGTGAACTTGCTTTAGCACTCCTTAGAATTGTATGGGCAGAAGGAAGAAACTTTAGTCCATCGAAGAAGATTTTTGGAAATTTGACCTTAATTTTGGCCAACCATTCAACTGTAGAGGACTCGGGAACTGTAGTAGTTAAAGCTAGCTCAGATGTAACAATATGACGTTTGTTCGACCAGCGGTTACGAGGCTTTCGGGACCCATATGAACCCAAATGATGCTTGGGTGGCACACCAATTGGGGGAACATGAGAAGAGGTCTGATCGCCGCTATATATAGAAGGATTGGGCTGAACTTCTCAGAGATGGTATGATTGAGATTTTGATTTGTGATTAGAGGATAAAGATTCCCTTGAATAATGGCTTCTTTCCTAGCTGTCACCTCTTTCTCGATGCTTTCTCGAGTCTGGACCACGACTGGATCCATAATGTGTTGAGGAGCCATTCAAGTGATCCAAGGCATGAGAATGAGATATAGCACTTACAAACTAAAAAAATAATGTAAGCGATAATCAAATAAAAGATAGAAAAAAATCGTCCAGTAAAGTGCGCGTGATTGTGAGTGTCCTAGTGTTCCCCCACGAACCAGTTACTGTGGCCTTGCTCATAGTAGTGATTTTCCCTTTGCTAGTGCGAGGAATGTCATCACCAGTCCTAGTGGGAGAAATTAGCCCCTCGACACTTAAATTGGGAAAATCAAAGGTCATGATGTCGTCTGGATCGAGAGACTTAAAAATCCTTCCGTCAAACTCTCTAGAGACTGGGAGAAAGACTCTTATTCAACAGAGGTGATAGTGAACTTGGGCTTTTTAGCAGTTTTTCCCTTATGGAGTTTGTAAGCGAGCCATTTCCCTTTCCTTGTCGGTTCATCAGATTGCATGCCTTGTAATGATTTGACCAATGGCGTGTTGCCCAAACCTACATCATCATTGCCAGGATCATTGGCATCATCACTTCTAATTTCGCCTTCTTCGGCATCGTCTTGAGCCTCCTGGACAGGGGCACAGCAGAGCTATCAGTGTCGCCTTCCTATTTGACCATATTTCTTCGCAATGTAGTGCTTTTTGGAAGGCCGATGTTGGGACCTTCTTTTAGCAACCCAAAATCGCCCTTGAATAATTATCACCTTCAGGTCATGGATGGACAGCTGCAAATTTTCAAGGTATTTTTTAGTTCGGGATAAACTTACACTTAAGAATTTGAAAACGAAGTGACGGCAACACTTGCATCCATCCATCCATCGCCCCGCAAAGCCAAGTGGACAACGAACTTAGAACCATTTGTGTTTAAAGACACAAAGATGGTTCTAAGAACCGGTGAGAAATTGACAGTTGGGCATGGGCTCGAGAAATGTATAAGAAAGGCTTCCCATCTGTTGCTTAAAATCATAGATGAATCTAATGTCTTCAGGAGATGGCGGATGGAGCAGATCATCCATAAATAGCAAGAAAGTTCCATAAAGAAAACCATTGTTGTTCGGATGCATTTGAGCATGGCTATTCCTAGATAATCTAGCATCTCTCGAATAAATGAATCAAAAGCAAAATAGTGACGGGACTTTGGATTTCGACCGGAGTACCATCATTGCTAACCGTCTCAACTGGCATTTTAATTGATCGGTTGTTTAAGCTGTGGGATCAATCATTGGCATGTTAAAGTTTGAAATTCATTGTTGAAATCTTTATGCTAAGTTACATTTCATATCTAAGTTCCAGAAATGTAATTGTTCGATTTCAAGTTTAAAGTTATGTAAGCTTTGTTGTCCGTTAAACTTCATACATTCAAGTTCATTAAGATGGGATTGGTTCTAATTTTTCGTACATGTCTACATGGATTGGTTTTGTTTAAGTGTTCAAGCTCGGCTCAAGAGCCTAAAATCAACAAAGTCCCCATAGTTGATCCCTCTCATAAAGCAAACAACCGATCCCTCTTAACCAACATGATCAAACCCTATTCCTATGTCTCAACATAGCCGAACCCTATGCCAAAGCCAACTTGACCGATCCCTTTATGCTATAACAACACTGATCCCTCCTCAAACTTCCATAACCGATCCCTATGCCATTAACATATATAACCAATCCTTAAACTTAGCCTTTCTCATTATTTACTTCAGCCTTTACACTGATCCCTCCAAAATCGAATACCACAGATGCGTCCACTTATCAAATTTCCATGCCACATTTCTATGAATCTCTTCCTCCTTCTTCTACTTCACTATTCCACTGACACTGCATCGTTCTCATCCACCTTGTATCCTAACAATTCAACCCATGCTAAGGGCAAGTAGAATGACCAAATCCATCATCTCATCATAAATCAAAGTTAAATGTAAATCGAAAACCTAACTAAATGTATGAAATACGATTGTTACTCGAGGTAAGATGTTGGATCTTGATTCTAATCAAAGGCGGAGTGGTGGTCCAAAGTGGGAGAGGATGGCAGATCTAAAGATGGAGGCAGTGATTGATTTTAATGAGAGGATCAAAGGCAAAGTGGAAGGAGAGGGTTTGGAGACAAGCTTGGAGGAAATAAGGGCAACTGAGCTAATGAAGTAAAGTGAACAAGTGAAGGTTGTAGAAGAGAAATATTGGCTCATATATAGGGCTTAAGGGATCGGCCTGCCTTCTTCTTCTCCATGAAGCCAAAAATATTCAGTCCCCAAGATAAAATTGGATCGGTACGATCCCTCGACTTGGGGATCTAATCTGATCCCTATGTACATATAAAAAAGAGAGAGAAATAAAAAAGGATCGGGTATGATCACTGGTCGAGGTGAAATTTTAATCCTTTATCACATTCAGTTCGATAAAAATTGACAACGACCTATGAGCGTACAAATGCATCTGGGAGCCAACGACAAGAATGTGTACTTGAACATCCACGTCTATGTCCTAAAAATCCAATTTTTGAAATAAACAGAAATTGAATTCTCACTTAAAGCTTTCAAAGACGAAACTGGATCAGATAGCCAAATCTTACTAGCCTTGTGGAATCAAACACAGATAGCAACTAATGGAATACAATCCTGAATTTTTACTACTGGAAATCGACCAAGCATCAAGACGATCAAAGAGAGATACGACACTTTGAAAAAATAATTCAACTAAAGGATAGTGACTGTTCAAAAAACTGGATGGGTTTCTTTCCGGCGACTCCAACTTGCTTCGATTCAAAGCACGTCATGTTCGACACAATATGTACTTTGGGGAGCAAGTGTTATCCAGCATTTTGATTTGACTATATCAAAGCTGAATGTACACGTTAGACTCGACTGTCATCAAGGCCAGAAACCCAGAGTGATGATTGTAGGGTCTAGAAATCAAGTACATATGATAATACGGAGCCATGATCGAACAGAATCAAGAGATATGTTGAATAGAATGTTCTAAGTATGGAATAGTCTAATCCAGAAAAGGGATCAGGTACGATCCCTCTCTCACAAAGGGATTAGATTACTTCAGCTAAATAGTGCAACTCAATAGAAAACGATCGATATCTCAAAATCAATAAGTTCCAATACATAGGAAACTTTGGAAACAAAAAGAGGAAACCCTAGGAAGTCCACGTTAGGGATTGGCCCTCTTTCCTCCATAGGAATCGGCTAGAATCAGACTACACAACACATTGCAACAATGATCGATCAATAACTCAAAATTTACAGATGAAACAATATAAAATTTAGAGAACAAGTGCATCACAACATGAACAACCCCTTATAGGGATCACAACCCCTAAATAAGCTAAGATAAGGATCGGCCCCAATCATTATTCCTTAAGATTTAGGCCATGCGATCTCTTCTTTGGGCCCCTATGGATCTGAAGAGCCTTCTGTCGAATTTTCAATTAGATAATTTTCCATCTTCCCATAATATAGACTAGATTATTCATTTTCGGGTTCTTTACGCTGCTTTTTGCTTTGTACTCTATTGTAAATAAGGATTTTCATATGATCCCTCCTATACTCAATTCACAAAGTGATTAATAAAGCGATCTTTTCAAAGTGGATGTAGGCAAACAACGCCAAACCACTATAGACTGCTGTGTCTCTATTATTTCTGATTTTTTTATTACTTTGCTTCTATATTCTCTCTATTTACAATTATTATTCTTCATTTATACCTCTACAAAATATTTATTGGGTGTTCGTGTCAATTTCTGGTGCAAACAATGACATTAGCACTCTAAAAATTGAAGAGTTAATTGGCAGTTTAATGTCTTTTGAAGCACAAATACAGGGCAGGAGGGAAAGCAAGCAAAAGAGAAGAAGTCGATAGCTTTTAATGCAATTACGGATAATCTGGATTCAGGCAGCGATGATGATGAAGAAATTGATTTCGTGACAAGGAATTTCAAAAAAATTCTAAAATATAGAGAGATGGACAATTTCAAAAGGAATGACAACAAAATTCCAAGAAGCGGAAGTGGAAATGGAAATGGTATTAGATATTATAACTAAAACGAGACTGTCCACATCCCGATAAACTGAAAACTACACCAAACGCCGATTCATCTAGAAAATATAGAAGAGCCTATTCTACAACAGTAGAGGATTCAGGAACATCCTCAAATGATAATAAATCAGATACAAAAAGTGCTAACATGTGCTTCATAGCAATATATAATTTAGAACAAAATTGCGAAATAGAGAAGAAAAGGATACCCGTTTAATATATCAAAAGTTTTTAATTTCTTAAATGAATTTTCCCTTTCATATGGTTGCTTTATTGGGTGTTAGGAATATCCTATAGATTAATAATAATATTGGTTGAATATTGTGTGATTACATTTTAAATTTAAATATTTTATACATTTTAATAATAAAATAATAATATATAACATATTTAGAATTATGTTTCTAAAAATAGGATAACTATGAATAGATATATATAATAGAATAGGATATAATTAAACAAAAATCATTTTTGAAAATTTCGACTTATATGTCGACATACCCCACGTGCATATGTCGACATATATAAACAGGTTTTGAATTTCGAATTCAAATTCAAAAGTTGAATTTCCCTTCACCTTTTCACCAACTCCTATGTTCCAAAAAGTTATCTACTAACCAGAGAGCATGTCCATTAATTCTCTATTTACTTACTCTATATCCATACATTCATTTTTCACTTTCATTTTCAGATTGAAAAACTATAAACTCTCTTATTTATTCAAACTACTCTTCAATGGCACCCTCAAACAGTACTAAGGAAACAATGAGGCTTTCTAAGAAAATAACAGAATGTCTTTTTAATGATTGAGAAACCATTCAATCCTATATTGAGTAATTATCTTTTGGGAAGCCTTTCCTGGATGATTTGCTATTTTTGACGATTTTCCTACTTATGATCTTCTCAATCTTTGTTTACAAAATGAAATTCTTGATCTAATAGATGCTTCTCAAAATAATTTCGTTTGTTATCCAAAAATTAGTGAAGATGTTTTATGCAAATTTAAAAGAAAATTTTTATGATGGAAGAGAAGAACAAGTTTGGACTAGTGTCAAAGGGACACAATTTGTTTTAAAGTGTGAGCGTTTGGGTCACATTATTGGATGCAATCTAAGTGTAATGGACCTTTTGTATTTTCAAATTGATTTTCAAAATCATGAAGTAATTCATGCATTTTCAAAAGTGTTGTTGATTTTGAATGTAAAAACAAAAACTTGCATCCAAAAGTAAGAATTTTAAGCCTTCTTTTGCAACAAAGTACCACTCCTAGAACGGGTAATTATAATAACTCGACACAAAAAGTTTTCAAAGCACTTTTCGCCATTTATGGTCAATAGGACGTAAATTGGTCTAGAGTCATTTTGGTTAAACTTTTAGCTAGTAATCTTTCTAAACATGAAAACACACTATTTCATGGTGTGTATCTTACTTGTGTGTTTAATTATTTTGGTGTTGACCTTAAAGGAGAGGAAACAATTCCTCGAAAAATATTTGATAGGGCCGAAATTTCACTTATGCATATTTCACCCTTTTTCGAGCCTTATGAAACACTTGCGAAAAAGGAACAAAGGTTGGCTTGCGAAGAGGAGCAAGAAATAAGAGAAGAGGAGGAAGAGGAAGAAGAGGAAATGGAAGTCGAAAAGGAAGAACAAGAGAAGGAGGAGGATACTTCTTTGGAAAGTATTAATATGCCACTGAATCCATCCAACATAGATCTTCTTAAAAATCAATAGAAGATCATTTATAACCAAAGGAAGCTTAAGAAATCATTTTCAATGAGATTTACCTCAATTTCCAATAAAATGGATAAATTGTTTGGAAAGATCATCTGTAAGCTTGGTGGTTCTTCTTTGTCTTCGTCCATATCTTTCTAGTTGTTTGTTTAAATATCTTCGTATTTGTATTTCTAGTTTTAGTTTATGTTGAATCTCATGTATCTTTCTTTTATTTCTTGCACTCATCCTTATTATCAATAAGTAATCTATTTCTTACTATTATACATTGTCAACTATCTTTAAAAATTCATACAAATGCAATAGTATAAACTAAGTACAATAGAAAAGTAAAATAAAAAATTGAAAATTATATTGCATATGTCGACATATGCCAAGCATGTATGTCAACATATAATTGGCACTTTTCAAAAAAAATTGAAAATTAAAAATTAATAACTATCAAACACCAATTCATTTCATTTAAATTTTTGAAAATTAAAAATTAATAATTACTAAACACCAATTCATTTCAAATGACATTTCACCCCCATAAATACATATTCACTTTAGAAAATCATTATTTTCGGTTTCTATCTTCACTAATTTTCATTCCTAAAACTCTAATAAGAATCTATGGCTTCTCCTATTTGAAAACTAACCAAAAACATCAAACAAACTTCTGGAATCATTCAAGAACATTCTTTCTTTCATTCTAAGAAACCAAAGGCACTTAGAATATGAGTTAAATATAGATGATCAGGAGCAAGAAAGGAATTTCAATGTAATTCAGTGGACGGTTTCTACCTTAAACAAAGAAGAACCAACCACCAATCAGAATGTACCATCAACAAAGATGATGAAGACTAAGATGCTACCTAAGCGGATCCAACCTTTGGTGCTAATGGATGAGTTGAAGTTCCCTGAAATGTCTAGTTTAAATAGGTTTGATTGTATATAAATAATAATACTTGATTTATTTTGGATTTGATTGGTTTTATTTGCGTGGACTTATTTGAGTAGTGTGTGACATTAACTTTGTTGGACTAAATGAATATTTGGATTGACTATCGTTACTTCATGATTATCTAATTTTACTTATCATTTATTGTTTTTATACAGTCTTTCTTATTATCATTATATATAAATCTTATACATATTAATTAGTGTTTTATTTCTGAGGAGCTAGAGTTAAATTAGAGCAAGATTTAGTGTTAGAATTATAGTTTTAGTTGGTTATTTTTGTTAATGACAAAGTGGAAGAAATACATAAAATCTAGGCATAGATTAGGGGGTTTTAGGAGGAATTATATTATATTTTATATACAGAGTTGTCATCATCAAAAAGGGGAAGATTGTTAGTACCTCAGATATTGGTCTTGATGATAACAACTATCAGACATTATAAAAAATATAAACACTAATGATTTATCAAGATATGTAGTATATAGTGCAGGATATTAGATAGGTATTGATTAAAAGACTGTATAGTATCAAGATGCTGATATCAAGAGTAGATTCAAGACGATGATAATTGAAGATTCATAAGTATTGAAGAGTTCAAGATTTCAAGATATTCCAGTTAAGTTATAGATTCATAGAATTTATGTTGAAACCTTGATAGCACTTTCCTGATCTCTCCCGCCTTCTCCGATTTTGTTTTAAATTGTTTTTCAAATATTCTTGTTTTAAAATAATCTTTTCAGAATATTTCCTAAAATGATTTTCAATCTCTTATAATTATAAAATTTTTATTCTAGTGTTTTTTAAGGTTATACACATTTAATATCTGTTTATAATTTAATAAGTTATAATCTTACTTATATTTTATATGTTAATGAATACTCTTATTAAATCTTTCAAAATTATTTTGTAAAGTTTTTTTAAGTTATATTTTGATTAAAATATGTAAAAACTATATTTAAATGATTCTATGAAGTATCAAATTATTTTGCAAAGCAATAGATTTTCAAAATAATATTTTTCCAAAATACAAAGGGATATGTCAACATATCCTATCCATATATGTCGACATAGTGGCCGAAAATTCAAAATTCAAATTTGAATGGAAGTGTCTTTTCATCGTATCTCCTCGTGCATGGACATGACCGTTGTTTCCCTATATATACCAGACTTCCAGACGAATTGTTATTAACTACATTCTTATTCTTCTCTCCTCTTTTCACTCTCTTGATTTCTAAATCAATTTTTACCAAAACTCTGCCGAAATTCAACCAGAACCAAATTCAATCATTACTAGTTTGATTCTCTTCCGTATACTCTCTTATTTCTCTCATCTCTCTCACTCAAACTAAGACCAAAGTGATATTCGAGAGTTATAGGATCAATTATAATCAAGATTGTAGATCCGAGTTTGTAAACTCTATCAAATCATACACTTATACTTTATGGTGTGCTTGGCATCCCTAAAAGCCAAGTCGGGATTCCGGAGGGTATGTCTCGTATCCTTGAAATCGAGATTGATTTGCATTTACTAGTTGAAAGAAATCCGTAAAAGAAATTATGCGGTCCTGGATGTTGGGTAACTCCGAACTAGTATAAAATCTTGATGTGCTCATTCCTTTTTACTTTTACTGCATTTTCTTATCTATACTTTAATTGTGTGATAATTTCTATAATTGTTAATTAAATCATTCCAAGTAAAATCTTAAAGAATTTGAAAATTGTTCATATAATCATTTAAACACTATTCACCCTCCCCTCCCCCTCTAGTCTTAATTTAGCCTTAGGATCCTTATTCCGCTGATTTACAAATATGATATGAACATCAAACTGATAAAATAACAATAGAAACAAATCAATTTTCATAGACTCTATAAATATGGAATACTAAATGGATACATCAAGTATATTATAATAACATATACGGATAAATTATTCGATACAACTCATTATACATGGGTAAATAAGAAATGCTTCCACGTGTCCAAAAAGTCCAATTATCCAGCTAGTATGTCCCAAGATAAAGTTGTAACTCATACCACTCACAGGAGTTACCAAAAGTTTCCATGCAGAATATAAATTAGAGAAAAGAAGGATGAGACAAAAGTCAGTGAGGGTAACTAGCCTTGTAATTTTTTTGATAACAAGAGTGAAGCAGTGCACTAGTTATGATGTATCGGGGGTCAAACCTATGACCTCTAGAATGTTTGTCTAAAGCATCATACCTCCAACCACTTGAGCTTGAGGTCCTTGACACTGGCATTGTAAAATGTAGTTAAATACTCATGTATGAATCTGTGACGACTGCCCATGACTCCTGCACTAAACAAGGAAATAGTGCGCTATAAAGAGTGCCAGGCAGCCATGGATGATCATCAAGGTAAGGTAAAAACAGCGGAGTCTATCGCATTACTCACAGCACAGGGATATAATACAATAGAAAGTATACATAGTGAAGCTCCATAGAACAGTATCTCATCATACACTACAAAACAATTTGATACAAACATCTGAACAGTCAATACATCAAGCCTCACTACATAACACTCAGAGAATCATACAAGCAGCGAAACATCCAGTATATATAGTAAGAAAATAATATGCAAAAGCCTCCAGCTCGTCTTCGTCATCAACAGCGTTGGTCACTAAGAACAGCACCTGTCACCTGCTACCTAGTCTGCCCATCCCAAAACGGATGAACAGCCCAAGGTAATAAGAGTTGAACGTAAAACCTTGAGTCAGACAAAAGTCCTAGTGAGCAGTAAATCAACTATCAAACATACCAAAAGAGCATAAAGGGTAAAAAGGGATAGGAACCCAACCATCCCACTCCACCTCTTTCTACAGTGATAGCCCCCAGACCCACTAAGCAGAAATAAACATAGCAAAGCAGACATTTAAAGTAAAACAATTATCACTCGAGTCAAGGTCGATGTTTTCCAAGCACAAACCCCCAAGGCCTAAACCAAGATCAGATAAGCACTCACAAAACATCGCACTTGAGACCGAGTGACGATACAACCAAAGCATACAAACATCCATGACTCTGGCTATCACTGTTATCATTGCCTCGATATCACCGTTAATTGAATGACCGGCTCATTCTTTCATCCGTCCGTCAAGGGCTAATGGTAACCCCGGTTCTAGACATAACTCCACACGCCATCGTGACCCGTGCCTAGGACTATCGAATCTGCCCAGAGTACTAGACCATCAACTACTAGTCTTGGGACTATCGAATCTGCCCAGCGTACTCTTGCTTTGAGCATGCTAGAACCTTCAACAACGATGAAATCTCAGCCTCCTAGTCATCCTCCTCGACGACTATTCTCATACTAGCTCAAGTGCCTCTCGAGCCAACCATTATCAACTAACTCGAACCATATCACCGAGTTATCAACATGCTTGGGATGATCCCGTTTGGATTAAACCAAGGCTATCCCACATCATGCTTTGCTTCATCGCATCATAGCAAAGTCCCATCTCAACATCATCATCAAATCTATCCATATGAGCTTTATCATCCGCTTCGTATGCCTCAAACAGCTTTCCTTATTCAAGAGCCTTTCCACTTAGCTTTTCAATCATCTTCGACCAACTTGTCCAAATCAAATCATCAATCAACTAATTTATAACAATCAATCAGATCAATCATTAATCCAAGTAATCAATCATTCAAACAAGATCTAAATAAAACTATAATAACAATAATGGCAATTTCGTAAATAAAGAGTCCAAATATAACAAGCATGAATTCTAAGTAATATCTTGATGAATGAACTAGCATAGGTTAACATGTAGTAAAGTGGATATCAAAACTTTATGAACGATGGATCTACATGCAGACTTAAGGAAAATGCATGAAATCACTATCTTTAACACACAAACAAGCCACCGATCCAATATAATCCTTTGGGTCCGTGTGAGAGATAACCACCACTCATCGAATCACCTAAACACCTCAAAAACAACAAACTCCAGATCCGGACAGCGAAGGATCTAGCTTGATCCGACAAGATTTCCCTTCAAACGATGAAATCGCTCTTCGATGGATGTAGATCTTCAACTTTGGCTCTTGGACCTTCGATTTAGATGGATGGATGCACAAGATTAAAGTGGAGAAAAGAAGTGAAGAAGTGTAGCACTCGAGCTCTCAAAATGGCAGCACTTCGTCGCTTCGAAATCCGGATCCCAAAAAGTGAGATAAGGTCGTGTATTTATAGGCCAAACCTATGAGTCGTTTGCCCCCCTTAAGTCAGTCACGACTCATCAAGGCTCCACGACTTACGACTCATCAACCCCATGGCCTACCGACTCAACAGAAGACGACTTAACAACACACATGACTCAACACACACACACACACGACTTAACATGCAAGCCGCGTTCCTTCCTAAGCCGTCTGGACGACTTAACAACCTGCCAACTCACGACTCAACGACTCAACACAGGAGACGACCTACCGACCTAACTACACTGCCGACCTAACACAAGAGACGACCTAGCGACCTAACTACAACACAGCATAGCCGACCTAACCTTAACTCGTTCACGACCTATCTCAACACACAGATCTAACCACTAGGTCGTTGAATATTAGATTGGTCAATTCCTTAGGTCGTTTACTAACTTAAGCCGTTCACTTTCCTTAGGTCGCTCCACCCCCTAAGTCGCTCCACCGACTTATGCTACAACACGACCTAACCCTGGACGACTCATCTCTGGACGAATTAGGCTCCAAACGACTTAACAACACTAACAACTTAATGACAACAGTTCTACGATCCTTCGATCCGTAAAAATATGGGTCGTTACATTCTCTCCCCCTTTGGAATTTCGCCCCCGAAATTCCAAACAAACAAGAGCAACCAAAACTATTCTGCATGCCTACAATCCATAGAAATCAACAAACCATGCATCCAATTACTAGCCTAGCATGCAGAATTCTAAGACTAGAACAAGTTACAAATTCATGAGATGTCACGACACCTTAGGGCCATACCTCGAAGAGTTTAGGATGAGTTGCCTTCATCCTCTCTTCCTCCTCCCATGTACAGTCGTTAACATCATCACTCCATTGTACCTTGAGCAACCTGACTGCCTTCCTCCTAAGCTGTTTCGTGTCAATTTTCACAACACGAAGCGGCTTACGAGGTGTTCTAACAACTGGATCAACTTCTAAATCTTTATAGCTATCAGTAGAAACCACTGTATTCAAGTCATGCACATACTTCCGTAGATACGATACATGAAAAACATTGTGCCCGACATCTTTTCTGGTAACTCCAACTTATAAGCGAGCTTTCCAATTCGCTCGACGATCGGGAATGGTCCAACAAATCTCGGAGTCAATTTCCCTTTCTTCCCGAATCGAATAACATTCCTCAAGGGGGAAGTCTTCACAAAAACCATATCACCTATATCGAACTCCAAATCCTTACGATGCTTATCGGCATAGCTTTTCTGATGATCCTAGGCTGCCTTCATTCGTCGCCGAATGATCTCTATACAATCAGAAGTCTGTCGAATCATTTCTGGCCCAAGTATCAACTTTTCTTCTGTTTCCAACCAACATGTCGGAGAGTTACATGGTCTTCCATACAATGCTTCATATGGTGCCATACCAATACTTGACTGGTAACTGTTATTATACGCAAATTCCACCAAATGAAGATGATCTTCCCATGATCCTCCGAAGTCTAAAACACATGCTCTAAGGAGATCTTCCAAAACTCTGTTGACTCTCTCTGTTTGACCATCTGTTTGGAGGTGATAAGCTGTACTCAAACACAATTCGGTTCCCAAAACTTCCTGGAAACTCTTCCAAAATCCACTAGTGAACAATGAGTCTCGATCGCTCACTATGCTTTTCGGAATACCATGGAATCGAACTATCCACTTAACATACAGTTCAGCCAGCTTCGATGCAGTCCTAGTTGATCGAACAGGAATGAATCTTGCACTCTTAGTCAATCGATCTACGATGACCCAAATCCCTTCATTTCCTGCTCTGGTTCTAGGTAGTCCATCGATAAAATCCATCGATATTTGCTCCCACTTCCATGTAGGAACTTCTAACGGCTGAAGCAATTCGCTGGGCTTCTTCTGCTCGGCTTTTACCAACTGGCAATTCATACATTTGGAAATAAAATTTCCAACATCCTTCTTCATACCTTCCCAGTAATAGGTTCTCTTCATATCCAGATACATCTTATTTCCACCTGGATGAATTGTTAACATCAAGTGGTGACTCTCTTTCAGAACTTCATTCCTCAATTCATCTATATCGGGAACAACTAGTCGTCCTTGTTTCCGAAGCTAACCCTCTTGATCGACCTCGAATCCTTTATCCTTCTCTAGATCCAACCCTGATTCCAAATCACGGATAATCTTGACAAGCTTATCGTCTCGCTTTTGGCTCTCGCCAATCCTTTCCACAAGAGTAGGTCTTATCGATAAGTTTGCCAACATCTCAGGTTCCAATTCATATCTGGGCCTGAAGTCAAATCCAGCTAAATACTCGAGACTCTTCCATTCCGAAAACATGGCTCCCAATCCTGCATGTCTTCGACTTAACGCATCTGCCACTGCGTTACCTTTTCCCGGAGTACAGGCTATACCAAAATCATATGATGCTAAAAACTCTAGCCATCGTTGCTGCCGGAGATTCAAATCCTTTTGGGAGAAAAGATACTTCAATGACTTATGATCTGTAAACAACTCGAATCAAACTCCAAATCATGAGTCGGATAATTCCTTTCATGCGGCTTCAGTTGTCGACTTGCATATGCAACAACTTTATCCTTCTGCATTAGCACTGCTCCAAGTCCAGTACCACATGCATCGGTGTAAACCACCATCTCATCATTTCCACTTGGAATAGTCAAAACAGGAGCATTTGTTAGTCGCTTTTTTAGGATTCCGAAAGCTTGCTCACACTTAGCATCCCATCTGAACACTTGGTTCTTTTTCGTCAATCCTGTTAATGGTGCAGCTACCTTGGAAAAGACTTTGATAAATCGACGATAGTATCCTGCTAATCCAAGAAAACTTCTCACATCAGATGCATTCTTAGGTCTAACCCAATCCTGGATTGCTGCCACCTTAGCGGGATCAACCGCTATTCCACTTCCAGAGATAACATGGCCTAAGAACCTCACTTCGCTCTTCCAGAAGTGACACTTCGAAAACTTAGCCTTCAGCTGATGTTTCCGCAAGATTTCCAAAACAATCCGCAAGTGCGTCTTGTGCTCTTCTTCAGTTCTGGAATAAATCAAAATATCATCCACGAACACAAGTACAAACTTGTTCAACTGATCTCTGAACACTCTATTCATAAGATCCACAAAATATGCTGGTGCATTGGTCAATCCAAACGGCATTATCAGCCACTCATAGAAACCTGATGGTGTCCTAAAAGCAGTCTTCGGCACACTATCCTTTGCCACTCTCAATTGGTGAAATCTCGTTGCCAAATCCATCTGAGAAAACACCTTAGCTTCGTGAAGCTGATCAAACAAGTCATCTATTCTCAGCAATGGATACTTATTCTTCTTAGTCACTTTATTCAGCTCACGATAATCCACACACAACCTCAACGATCCATCCGCTTTGGTTGCAAACACAACTGGTGCACCCCATTCGGACACACTATGCCGAATGAATCCTTTCTGTAAAAGGTCATCAACTTGCACCTTCAACTCTTACTGTTCCCTAGGCGCCATTCGTCTAAGAGGCATCACAACAGGTCTGGCTCCTTCAACTAGATCGATATGAAACTCGATCTCTCTATGCGGCGGTAACCCTTTAACCTCATCAAAGACATCCTCAAATCCATTCACAATAGGCACCGATGACAGTCTATCCCGTGGAACAACTAGCGAATACATGAAGCTCATGAAGATGCCTTCTTCATGCTTACATCGTATCACAACCCTTCGCCCCTCCACATTCTCGACTGTCACCTCCAGCCTCTTACAATCAACCCTTCCAGCATACTTCCTAAGCCAGTCCATACCCAAAATAATTCCGAACCCCGCAAAGTTTAGAACAAAACAATCACAAACAAAAGAGCAATCATGACTCGATACAACCAGACCACGGCATATCATACACAAACAAGACGAACCCCCAACTGGATTAGTCACAACCGATGGTCTATCAATAATATCCGGTTCCAAACCCAAGCGGCCTACAAGTTCATTACAAACAAAAGAATGCGACGCTCCAGTATCGAATAGCACTCTAACTGGAATACCACAAATGGAAAGAGTACCTTGTACCACCACAATCTTCCCTTTCTCTTCCGTAGTAGGAGCTTTTGAAGACGATGGCATAGCCCCTAAAGCATAAGCTTGCACAATCTGTTTGTCCTTCCTCGGTTTTGGACAATTCTTCTTAATATGCCCCAGCTTGTCACAGTTGTGGCACTTCACCAGCACTCTCGGATTCTTACAATCTTTGGAGAAATGACCCTTCTGCTGACAGTTGTAGCAGGTTACTTCGCCCTTCGGCTTCTTCTGGCCATCCTTACCCTTCTGTTGCTGCTGCTTTCTCTTCTTGTTTACACCCTGCTGTGGTTTAGATTCCTCCTTAGTCACAGCAACAACAGATCCTTCCTTAGGAAACAGATTCTCGTGCCTGAGAGCTTTCTCCACAAGCTTCTCAAACGGATCGTCCAAATGATCCACCAACTGCCTCCCAAGGTAAGTGTCAAAGCCTGTCATAAACTTCTCATTCTTCTGATAAGGAGATTCAATATACGACCGAGCATACTTGGACAAGGCTTCAAACTTCGAAACATACTCAAGAACTGGTCTTTCACCTTGCTTGAGTTTCACAAACTTCTTGAACAGAATAGATTTCTGAGCTGTAGAAATGAACTTAGCTTCAAATCTAGCTTGGAATTGCACCCAAGTGATCTCTTCCTCCGGAGTATCAATGGTGATAGAATTCCACCAATCAGAAGCTCTTCCTTGAAGCTGTCTTGATGCAAGCTTCCTCTTAGTTGCATCCTCAATTCCCAAATCACCTCTACAAGCATCTATCCACCTCTGGACTTCTATGGTTGACTCTGTCCCCAAGAAAACCCTTCCTCCAAGAGCAGTATAGTCTTTGCACAACTTAGCAAAATCCACTGGTTTTGGGGCTTGAACCTGAACTCCAACATCTACGTTGGCCCTGGAGCTGGCATCCTTCTCATGATCGAAGTCATCATAGCCTCGAACATAGCAGCATAATCAGCAGCCCCCTCAGAATCACGGCCTTCCCTAGCAGCTGGTCTCCCTCTTCGACTCATTCTTAATATCTATAAAAGAATGATTAATACACCTTGAGGGACAACTGCATAATAAGTTCAAATCCTTCTAAGCTACTATATTATATATAGTAATCATCCATAAAAATACAATTACGTCTCTCACACGTAGTTACGTCAGCGAGCGTTGGCTAAAATCGATTAACCAAAGCTCTGATACCAAATGTGACGACTGCCCATGACTCCTGCACTAAACAAGGAAATAGTGCGCTGTAAAGAGTGCCAGGCAGCCATGGATGATCATCAAGGTAAGATAAAAACAGCAGATTCTATCGTATTACTCACAGCACTGGGATATAATACAATAGAAAGTATACATAGTGAAGCTCCATAGAACAGTATCTCATCATACACTACAAAACAATTTGATACAAACATCTGAACAGTCAATACATCAAGCCTCACTACATAACACTCAGAGAATCATACAAGCAGCGGAACATCCAGTACATATAGTAAGAAAATAATATGCAAAAGCCTCCAGCTCATCTTCATCATCAACAGCGTTGGTCACTATGAACAGCACCTGTCACCTGCTACCTAGTCTGCCCATCCCAAAACGGATGAACAACCCAAGGTAATAAGAGTTGAACATAAAACCTTGAGTCAGACAAAAGTCCTAGTGAGCAGTAAATCAACTATCAAACATACCAAAAGAGCATAAAGGGTAAAAAGGGATAGGAACCCAACCATCCCACCCCACCTCTTTCTACAGTGATAGCCCCCAGACCCACTAAGCAGAAATAAACATAGCAAAGCAGACATTTAAAGTAAAACAATTATCACTCGAATCAAGGTCGATGTTTTCCAAGCACAAACACCTAAGGCCTAAACCAAGATCAGATAAGCACTCACAAAACATCGCACTTGAGACCAAGTGACGATACAACCAAAGCATACAAACATCCATGACTCTGGCTATCACTGTTATCATTGCCTCGATATCACCGTTAATTGAATGATCGGCTCATTCTTTCATCCGTCCGTCAAGGGCTAATGGTAACCCCGGTTTTAGACATAACTCTACACGTCATCGTGACCCATGCCTAGGACTATCGAATTTGCCCAGAGTACTAGACCACCAACTATTAGTCTTGGGACTGTCGAATCTACCCAGCGTACTCTTGCTTTGAGCATGCTAGAACCTTCAACAACGATGAAATCTCAGCCTCCTAGTCATCCTCCTCGACGACTATTCTCATACTAGCTCAAGCGCCTCTCGAGCCAACCATTATCAACTAACTCGAACCATATCACCGAGTTATCAACATGCTTGGGCAGATCTCATCTGGATTAAACCAAGGCTATCTCACATCATGCTTTACTTCATCGCATCATACAAAGTCCCATCTCAACATCATCATCAAATCTATCCATATGAGCTTTATCATCCGCTTCGTATGCCTCAAACAGCTTTCCTTATTCAAGAGCCTTTCCACTTAGCTTTTCAATCATCTTCGACCAACTTGTCCAAATCAAATCATCAATCAACTAATTTATAACAATCAATCAGATCAATCATTAATCCAAGTAATCAATCATTCAAACAAGATCTAAATAAAACTATAATAACAATAATGGCAATTTCGTAAATAAAGAGTCCAAATCTAACAAGCATGAATTCTAAGTAATATCTTGATGAATGAACTAGCATAGGATAACATGTAGTAAAGTGGATATCAAAACTTTATGAACGATGGATCTACATGCAGACTTAAGGAAAATGCATGAAATCACTATCTTTAACACACAAACAAGCCACCGATCCAATATACTCCTTTGGGACCGTGTGAGAGATAACCACCACTCAACGAATCACCTAAACAACTCAAAAGCAACAAACTCCAGATCCGGACAGCGAAGGATCTAGCTTGATCCGACAAGATTTCCCTTCAAACGATGAAATCTCTCTTCGATGGATGTAGATCTTCAACTTTGGCTCTTGGATCTTCGATTTAGATGGATGGATGCACAAGATTAAAGTGGAGAAAAGAAGTGAAGAAGTGTAGCACTCGAGCTCTCAAAATGGCAGCACTTCGTCGCTTCGAAATCCGGATCCCAAAAAGTGAGATAAGGTCGTGTATTTATAGGCCAAACCTATGAGTCGTTCGCCCCCTTAAGTCGGTCATGACTCATCAAGGCTCCATGACTTACGGCTCATCAACCCCACGGCCTACCGACTCAACAGGAGACGACTTAACAACACACATGGCTCAACACACACACACAACTTAACATGCAAGCCGCGATCCTTCCTAAGTCGTCTGGACGACTTAACAACCTGCCAACTCACGACTCAACGACTCAACACAGGAGACGACCTACCGACCTAACTACACTGCCGACCTAACACAAGAGACGACCTAGTGACCTAACTACAACACGGCATAGCCGACCTAACCTTAACTCGTTCACGACCTATCTCAACACACAGATCTAACCACTAGGTCGTTGAATATTAGATTGGTCAATTCCTTAGGTCGTTTACTAACTTAAGCCGTTCACTTTCCTTAGGTCGCTCCATCCCCTAAGTCGCTCCACCGACTTATGCTACAACACGACATAACCCTGGACGACTCATCTCTGGACGACTTAAGCTCCAAATGACTTAACAACACTAACAACCTAGTGACAACAGTTCTACGATCCTTCGATCCGTAAAAATATGGGTCGTTACAGAATCCTATCATGCAATGGGTCTATTGCTACTTAATACAATATAAGGTAACAATGAACTGATAGACGAGTGCAAGGGTAAGACTGCACTCCATAGTCAAAGGTGTCATCAGTCCCAGTCATAACCGCAACATAAAGTAAATTCAAGATACAGAAATACTACACCAAGCATTCCCACATCAAACCCCTATATAAATTGCATATGAGTAATACCTAAGTTAATAAATATTTGAAATCAATATCCATGTGAATAATTGCCATTAGTTACTCAAAGAGAATTAGCCTAGAGTGAACTAATTTCGTTGACCTTAAGTCAGCACCCAATGTTAGTGGCTCGTGTAGGTCCTGCCTCAGCCCCCAATATCATGGATAGTATATAATCTACTCTAGAATCCTGATGCTCTAGGATCACGTCTGTCAGTCGTGTAATCTCTCATGGTGCAATGGATCCACTCACTAGCGTTGTTTCCCTCTAGTTGCCTATGCCCAGACATGTTAAAGCTATATGTAACCACTGAATACCACATACACACACACACATGTATACACAACACTGAAGTCTCACCATCCTTGTATGAACCACTGATGCATCGAACCATCTAGAATATCATCGGCACCACTTTGCATCATCATTTCAAGGAATTTTACTTATCGCTCTTATATACACATATATATAAGTGTACACACTCATATACACATAATACCATGGCAACCAATTCGACACCATAGAATCAAACCATTCAACAATTTACACAACCACGGTCCAATAAAAGAAAATGATCATACATACTAAAATCAAGAGAATCAAGTAAACCATGCATTCGGTCATTGAACCACTCAAGAAAATCAACTTCAACAAATTTAACAAACCATATGCTCATTTAACTCCATATACATATAGATTCATACATATATACAGATGTTCATTCACATGTATGCATATACGCTTATATATGTACTTCGAAAATCCACTTTTCAAAGTTGGTTATTTGCTAGATTTTTTAAATAGGTCTCTTAACTCTCTTGACTATCTTTTAAGAGTCTTTAAAATTTCAATCCTTAATTTTACGTTTAAATAACACACATCTTCATATACACTCACGTGTATGTCAAGCTTTTTTCAAAGCCCTTTTTAAAAACCTCATTTTTTATCGGTTAAATCATTCTTACATTATTGAATTAATTCACAAAACTTTAGTAAACCTTTTACTTAGTATAACCATATTAAAACCCATTTTACATTACCCAAATCATTTCCAAAACAAGCATAGTTTATATAAATAACTCCTTAATTTGCTATCTTTTCAAATGATATTTAATTTGTTTTAGAACACCTTACTGGCCATAATCCCTTTATAGTGCCTACCACATGAATTTTTACAAATCATTTGAATTTTTTAATCAATTCTTATTTTTTACTAACTTTCTCAACATACAAGTTTTTAACTTCAAATCAAGATAATTATTTATATATATGTTCTATATCATTATCATATTTATTAATATACATTATGTTGTAAACCAACTTTTGTATGTACTAACTTTCTCAAAATACATGTTTTGACTTCAAACCCGTAAGCTTCTTATTTACATGTGTTTTCTATCATTATCATATTATCAATATAAATAATAAGTTATAAACCAACTTTTATGTGCACTAACTTTCTCAAAATACATATTTTGGCTTCAAACCCATAAGCTAGACACCCACACAAACATATACACACATAGATACACACACAATGATGTATATATATATACATACATATATGTGTGTGTGTGTGTGTAAATTTCCAAGGATAAATAATGCGTGATGCCATTGGAAGTTGACAACGTCAGAGCTATCGCAAGTTTATATATAGGCTATCAAAAGTTGATACTATAAAGTTGATATTATAATCTATCAGAAGTTAAGGCAACAAGCTATTATAGGATTATAGCATGAGCCATCAAAGTCGATAAGAGCTATCGTGCAGATAACTATCGAAAGCTGAAGACTATCGCAAGTTGATAATCAAGCAAGCTATCACAAAATCGATAATATATGGGGTTGTTATAAGTTAGAGGAAAATAGAGTTGCCGAGGATTGAACTACTGCATGATGATTTAATGGTAGGTCCTCATCACTTAATTCATATCCCTAAGTGGACTCCTCACTGATACTATCGCTATTATGACCTTCGCAATGTGCGACACTGTACCCAAGCAATTTAATACCACATTAATAAGGACTAAGCAGACCCCTGACCATTTAACACCTATTATAGGTAGGCTTTTGTCATTTAATACCTAACCCCAAGGCGAATTACTGACTAGTACTATCTAGCTGACATCGCTTGGAATCATGCTAGGTTATTTAATACTTCTTTTTAGGGGAGAGAGGTGAAGCCTTGGATCAGTCACTTAATACCTCAAACCAGAAGCGAATCCTTCCCAAGATATGCATTATCACACTTAATTATAAATAAGGAATCTCATTAGGTTACTTCTTTCGGTAGGAAGACGGACCTTAAAATAGCCACTTAATACCTCAACACTGAAGTAAACCCTTTTAGAGACATCCTTGTTTATTTGGAATCTCTCTAGATTACTTAATACTTCCTATTAGGAGACAGGCGGCCATACAACTACTTAATACCTCAAACTAGAAGTGAAACCCAATAGAGATATCCCTCATCACTCCTAATTCCAAATTTGGATCATTTAGTCATTTTCAATTGAGAAAGAAGGTCCAGTCTCTCACGCCGTCATGGATCCTAAGATTAGTGATATTTCACATTAGTAGTAAGTGCACCCGACAGCTGCTGGGCTCAAAGTGAATTGTAGTCTTCCATCGAGTGACTTTACTGACCTCACATCACTAACGCCCTAAGTCCAATTAACTATCGTAAATCTTTACCAATATTATCTTAGGTAGATATTGGACTTAGATTATTAATTTCCTTTTTATTTAAGGCAATAACATTTACCTTAAATATTTTTCTACCCACAAATCACCTTTTTATGCTCATAAATGTCAATTTGCCCATAAAATCCAAACAACATTTCATAAGATATTTATGTATGATTACTAATTTCAATTACTAAACTTTTATATCTATTCCATTTTAATTAGTCCTTTTTTATCCATTTTTCCCTATTAATTGTAACTTCTAAATTCATTTCCATGAATTGCCCATTAATTGGAGTTGTAGTCTTTAATTAACCAATTGTAACCCCCAATCTAATCCTATCCATTACATCCTATTAATTGCCCATTAATTAGGGTTACAATCCTTTATTTCCTATTAATTATTGGCAATTCCTAATTTTTTCCCCATTAATAGCACTTATTACATTTTCTAATATACCTATCCACTTCCCTAAATATAATAATAACTAACGAACCTTACATACAAATAATGAACGAATAAACGCTTTTCTTTTTTATTATCGTAATAAATACGTATAAACTACTTATTCTTATCCAAATATATTCTATTCACAAATATGTAACTAGAATATTTATTCCATATTTAATTTGCTAGAATTAAATTGCTCAGGAAGATTTTCCGCTATGATTTCCATAAATTGGTTTGACACAAAATGAAAGATTTACTACATTTGAAATTAAAAAGAATGGGTAATTTCTTTTTAATTGGAATAAACAGCGTAAACTATAGAGAATAAATCTATACTTTACACATCTCTTCCATTTTTATTTTATTCCTCGTTAAATCAAGTGTCGCCGTTTTAAATCAAAGTAAAAAAAAGCAGACAAATTTATCAAAATCAAACAGATGTTCTTCCTACAAATTAAACTATGGAAAATCTACAACTTAGCACAAATTTGGGCAATAATCCAAAAGTACAACTTTACACGCAAGTACAGATCGGGAATAAAAATATACAACATTAAATTTCCAAAATCTTTGGGACCGATTTTCAGATCTAAATTTAAAGACATTTCGAATTAGATCTAAGGCAAAAATATGTAACCAATAGTTTTCTACACTACTTTATGCCTACAATTCACAAACAAGATTGATTCTGGGATAAAAATCAAACGTGTGCCAATCGAATAGATTTAAAATCGCAAACAATATATAAAATTTTCCACTCAGCTTTTAAAAGCGATCCAAATCTCCATATCTAAACTAGAACCTTAAATTCATCTCTAAAAGCTCTTTAATCTAAGAAATATATATAAAAGATTATATACATACATTATAATTATCGATTTGAGAAGATATTTGGGAATGGGAGAGAAAATAGATACAAATATAAATATATAAACCACCTCAATTACACGTATAGCTGATTCTCTTCTCTTCTCTCTTTTCATTAGATTTCTATTCTTCTCCAATTTGTATGAATATGATACAAATATCTTATTTTTATAGTTAGAAAGAAATTCGAAATAAGAAATGGCAGAGCTTCGCTACTGCCTTCAGAAAAATATGAGAAGACAAGGGAGAGTTAGGCCTGAATTTATAGGCACTGGAATCAACCACAACCGTACGGTTCAAAATATTAAATCTAGGCCGTTGCGGTCTCGTTTTATTGTAGCTGCCTGAAGGCAATCGGTTGGTAGTCCATAGAGCATCGGTCGACCGATAGGGGTCGATCGGTCTTAATGACAGGTCGGCCTGAGGGCCCGGGCAATTAATATAAAAAAGTTAGTTTATCTAATCGAATTATTTTTGTTTCGAATTCATTTTTATCTATACCTACTTCGTTTGGACTTCGATCGCAAAATTCTAGGAATGAAAGTTTCTTAGAATTTTGCCACGGACGCAATGGTTTAAGTTTCATGGTCAAATTCCATCGTTTGCACAAATTTAATTTTTGGAGCCTCATTAATTAACTATCTAACTAATTAAATAACTAATTCCAAATTACAAGGTGTTACATTCTTGCCCTTAAAAAGAATTTCATCCCTGAAGTTTTACCAATAACTAATTCATGGTTTGGGCTTCTAATTATTCAAGATACACAACCAACGAGTGGACAACCAATTTTACAACCAACGTGCACAAGTGCATAGTGCATTATTGTGTCACTACATAGAAAATATGTATGCAAAATGATTCTAAATCGGACCCTCCTATATGATTGCATTTCTTTTGAAAACATTTTTGAAAAATATTATGCAAAAAACCTATATATATATATATATATATATATACACTAGCATTTCTACACGTATGCAGGTTTTGAAAAATCTTTTCAACCAAAATCCTCATACTCCTATAAGTAGAAGTACGAAGCAACCAATTTTTACATCCATTTCCTACCATCCAATTATTTAATGCATAAAATAATTGCTTCCTAAACTTCACTACTATGTTGGAAAAAGGAATTTAGGTGGAGAATTTAATATTCTTACCACTCTATAATCTTCCTATTTCCATAGTGCGGTGGTAATTTCCTCACTGCCCCGGATTTACTTCAAATTATCCATGTACAAAACGCACAAGGAGGCTTATTTCAAGCTCTAAAAACAAATTTGTCTAAAAATAAATTCGCATGCATTGTCAGTAAGGTATGGAAATAGAAATTCCAAGGCTAAAATAGCTTTTTCCTTGTTATTGCTTGAATTTATCGCATCATCGATCCTAATGCATCCTAAATTTGAAAATTCTAACTTTATTTGCCTTCCCTACGCTTAACATGTGGCCTTCAAAATCAAATATTTTACAAAAAATACTTATCACTTTTAAAACTTATATGTCACTTGGAAAATAAAATCCCAAAATATTTAAACGTACATTTTCACTTAAAATCAAATTTTTGGACAAAATAATTTTAAGAGCCAAAAACAACTAAAATCTAAAAACATTTTTTTTTCAAAAGCAAACATTTCAAATCAAGGGAAAACTTTCTCAAAATATTTTCCATCTCAAAAGTTTTAATAAACCAATCCAGAATTTTAGCATTGTCAGAAGTCAGTTATCTGCTAAATGCGTAAACCAAATTCTAAAATCTAAAACTAACCTTTACCCATAAAACTTGACATTTTATTTAAAAAGTCATCATGCCCAATTACCCTAAAAAATTTGCTTTTAAGGAACATGAGCAATGACCCTTGATACCAAAACAACTTTATCATTCCCTTCACTAAAATTTTCCAACTATTCTAAACTTCCTATCTTATATTACATTTACTATTAGTCAAGGGTCTTTACGAGATTCTCATATTTATACTGCTTCTTTACTATGCATATATAAGAGTGGTTTGCATATCCAGAAATATTCATACTGTAAATAAATATGAACTCATAATATCATGCGCGCCTTTTACAGGGGACAACTAACAGTTACAACTTAAACAAGCTAAAAGAAAAGAAAAAATGTTGGAAGGGAAAAGACAACAATACCATAAATCCTAAAATAATGCCGACAAACTATAAGATTCCTTGCTCACGGCTGGAGCTCGATCGATTGCCAGAACTCTTGAATTGTCGTAGCATGGCGGTTATGCACCCAATCTCATGTTGTTGGCGCCGTTGGTGTTGCTGATGGTTTTAGAATTGTCATTTACATAAGGAAGGATCTAATAATGGCAGAAGGAACCTTCTATTAAACTGCCTCTCCATGAAGGTTCACCCATATTACCTAAAGATGAGATTGGATAGATGAAAATATGGAAAATGACTCTGTGGAGTGCTAATCCTTGATCAACAAATTGCATCGTAAGTATGTAGGTCCAATAAATGGCGATGCCGCCAATACTAGCATTGGTGGTCTTCCGCACCATGAGATAAATCCAGTCGTAACTTTCTGTCTATGGATGATGTTGTGTTGAATGATGCGTACAACCTGATGGGCAATCAGATGTGGGTTGTGTCTCCAAACACCGACATCCTGATAAAAGATCTACGGCAAAAATCTTTCAGTTCGTCACTTCAAAATCATCCAAGTCCACATCCTTTGCGGATAACTCCAAAATCTCAGCGAGACCATCATTAGTCAGCTCAATCAAGATACCCTTCAACTATAAATGAATCAAACTATTGCTTCCATCAAAAAGGTAGATGCAACAAGGTTAATATTCCCGCTCAAAAGTCTCAAAGCAGAGAATCGGCGAAAATCCTACCGCGACGAAAAGCTCTTCCATCCTAAAAGTGGCGAAACCTTCAGCTCATTCTGATCCAACTAAGTGGCCTCTTGAGGGTTGAGACCATAAAGGCGTGTGGAAAAACTAGTAGTACGGGAAGGTGTCTTAGGATAAGAAGTGGTTGGAGGAAGAGAATAGGGTTTAGATCTGGAGTGGAGGAGGGGCAAGATCTAACGTGCAAAACCTGCATGAAGAGGAGGTGTGGCTATTGCTCTTAGGGAAAAACAGTGTCACTTATGGGAGGGACAAGAGGGAGAGGCTGATATTTGAATGAGGAGAAGGATAGAGACTGGGTCATCTTGTTGAGGAAGGAGGAACGAAAGAAGGCAACTGGGGAAATACGAACCTGACTTTTATAGTCCCGTTACTGGTTCAAGTTGTGCAAAAGCTCGTTAACTGGTAGACCTGTATAGGTTTACTACTGAGTAGTCAAATGCTAGACAGGCTTTGGATGTTTATTGAACCAAGACCCAATTAGGGTCGGATTAAATAATAATAATCGTTTCCCGCCATCTCCTTCGATTCGACACGATTCAAAAAATTCATGTCCTCTTCACGGCAGCGTCAAAGCTTACCGCCTAGTCTAAAACCATTCTCCGGAAGTTTACAGTAGTCTAACAAAACTACTGCCACTAATGACAATTCGGAAAACCCAAAAATGTTCCAACTACTATTTCCTACCTACTTCGCATGGAAATATTTCTTCCAACAGCCGACGGGTACAACAAAGCTTTAAATTACATACTGCAATAAAATCGAATGTCATTCCTATTTTGCCCATAGCTTAAAGAGAGAAAACCTAAAAACCTCGATTTTATAAACCGAAAAGTCAATGAGCTAAGCATATGCTTTGCTATACTTTTTTCAAAATATTAGAAACTATTTCATACCAAAACTTCCCTTAAAAATCAAAATTATATATATTTCAGGGTTTCCAAAAACTTATTTAAAGCACAAATTTTCCCAAATTGGAAAAATATTTCCTTTCCAAAAATCAAAATCAAGCCTTTGCTGATATATATATAAGGACATTCCCAAAATCAAAGGTATTTCCAAAATATAATTTATAAAATTCTCTCATGGGTTTTATAAGGAACTGACATTGATTATTCAAATAAAAATTTGGATTTCCATCAAAGAGGTGATCAATAAATGCACCAAACAAAAAATTTCCTCTGGACCATTGCAATATACTGACTCTAATTTTCCGTCCATTTGGAATAAATTTGTGACTCTGAATGGAACTCATCATTAAAATCCAAAATCGTAAGGTAGCTAGAATATCAGCCATCAAGTCGAACACATTTAGTGTTCGGGATTCTTCCATAGGTCATGCTCATGCCCTTCATCCAGCATTTTACGCATTGCAAGCATTTTGTATGGTACTTCAAAGTCGGTGTGAAAATATTAACTCTAAGATATTTCTAACCCATAGTTGCATTGCACATATCTTCGTAGTGGAACTACAACTACTTCTATAATTGGAATTCTTAAAATTTGATGTAAAAATATAATATTACAAGATAGGAAAGTACGAATATTTTCTCCCAATTTGTCCTAATCCCTCTGATCTACTAACCTAGGCTTTGATATCAAATGTAACAACCTGCACCTTAATAGGCCTAAATTTTGATAAAAATCGAAAAAAGGTTCATCAAGGCACAGATTGTTGGATTTGGTACCTACAAATAAGCATGAGCATTATCAGAGATTGATGGAAATCTAAAATCACAGCGGAAATAATAATAGAAAAAGAATACTGACTATGACTACTACCTCGGAATTAATGGCATTCCTTGGATAACAGATTGTCACATCAGCATCGAGCATGAGAGAAAAGAAGACTTCTCCAACAACAACGCACATCTAGCTCCAGTAGCCTGTCCCTCTAAATCTATCATATGGATTATAATGGGGCGGGGTCAAAACAACATTCTAGCAACTGAAAAATCTATAAACCTTCCATAACTTAAATTTAAACCGATTGGTTTCCATTTAATCGTTACGTCCATTAAGGTTCGTAATTCAAATCTAACCTTGCATTGCACGCACGATTACTTACTTGCTCCGTCCTAAAAAACAAAATACCGATGAAGCCTTATCAACCGTCCAATACTTCTAAACTCATTTTCCACTTAATACTTCTAAATATGAAGCAGGCTTCTATAATCATCTCAAAAATAACTTTAACGGAGAAATAGGCAGAATCTGCAATTTAAGACCTCAATCAAGGTAGGCCCCATCATAAAAGATCTATTCCCAAGGTGGTTCCCTAATAATGTAGTCAATGATCGGTGGGTCCTAGATACAAGGACCAAAAATGTTAACAGGAAAACTTGTCAGTACCCCAAAGTAGAGTTTAAAAAGTAGATGACTCATAATAGACCTTCTTTCAAAAAGATAAAAGCAGTTTATACCTTTCACTAAGAGAAGATGGTTAATAATCCTTTTTATTCTCTCCTGTTTACCTTTCAAACAGGTTACAGTAATTGAAACTCCTTCTCATATAACCCTTCGACTTAGTCGAGACACCAAAAATCCTTCTTATATTACCTTTCGAAAAAGTTAAGTAGATTTAATATCCTTTTGAAACTCCCCTTTCGAAACAGTTGTGGTGACTTAAAGGTTAGCTCTAATGATTTAAAGATGTGGATTAAATGGATAGTTCCCGACTTTTTCCTAAGCCGAACTTTCAACAACTTAAAGTTAGGAGCTAAGGCCTAAGGATATTGGTCGAGCTAAGGGTATCAACTTTCTCAAAAAGTGACCCTTCGATCAAGTTGACATAATAAGATTATAAATTGAATCCAATAGAGATATTAAATTAGATGTACATCCAATTGTAGGATCTAGATTAACCCTAGAGGGGGGGTAAATAGGGTTATAGCAAATTTCCTCGAATTATTCACAGAAACAAACTGCAGAAATAAATATGCTGAAAAGTAAATCACACACAAAATTTACCCAGCTTCGGCAACCCATGCCTACTGCTGCATTCCCAGATTTTTATTAGAATTAAGCAGTATCACGCTTACAAACACTCTACTAGACTCGCAAACATTTGCTCCCGCTCACAAACACTCTACTAGACTCGCAAACATTTGCTCCCGCTGACAAACACTCTACTAGACTCGCACACCCTGCTCCCGCCTATAGAGTTTCGCTTACTCGCAAACTCTGCTCCCGCCTATAGAGCTTTGATTACTCGCAAACTCTGCTCCCGCCTATAGAGCTTTGATTACTCCCAACTCTGCTCCCGCCTATAGGGCTTTGCAAACTCGCACACCCTGCTCACTGAACTAATTCTAACTAGACAATCTGACACGACCTAATCCCTAGGTGGTGATTTACAAATTCTTCGATTCGAAAAAATAAAAACAACAAGACAATAAATAACCCTAAATTTAAAAATAAAAGCCCTTTTTAAAAAAATTCTCTTTAAAGAAAATAGGCCGGCCCCTTTAATTAATTTGGCCCGTCTCCTTTGTTTGTTTCGTTCATTTACGTTGGTCGTTCCTCTTTGCAACCTGATTAGGGCTTCGTCTCTTGTAATTTATAATGGCGGCTTGTGTTTCTTCTTCGTTCCTCTTCCTTCAATAAATTAGGGCTTTCGAAGTTGCTTTTGCTTTTGTGAGAATTTGCTATGGCTTCGGCTTGGCGCAAATTAGATTTGTACTTGGCTATGGCATCGCGCTTTGGTGAGTTCGATTTTGCTTTTGGTAAGATTTTAGCTCTGTTCCTCTTTGTTTTGTTTTATTCGAACTCACACACTCTGCCGATGATGATGTTGGGTCTTTTATAGGGTTCGTTACCCTATTTTCTCGTTCGTCTGATAATTTCATATTTGTTGCTTTGATTGTTCGATTTTGTTTGGATGTTTGCGATGAATTCTGACCTGTTCATGTTACTTGAATAACACGGTTTTAAACCGTGACTTGTTCAGTTTGCTTGGACACTATGGTATTGATTTGTGACTTGGTCAATTTGCTTGGCTATCACGGTGAACTCTTGATTGACTTTGACAATACTGATTTCGTGAATTTTTACTGCTGGCTTCGGTCTTGGCTTTGATTCATTTCGTGATGACCATTTCAAAGATGCGCACTTTTTCATTTTTATACTGCGTTGATTATTTGCGTCTGCTACGAGTTCATTCATATTGTGTTGGTGGCAATCTTGTTCTCTGGTATCTTGATTTGTATCTGATCTGTGTACATTATTGTACTTGTGGTCTTTGTTCATTGGACTGGCTGTTGTCTTTGTTGTTCGGTTGCTGTACATATGAACTTGCATTCATTCGAGTTGTATTCACATCACTTTCTGAAGCTTGAGTTGCTTGCATTTTTTTGCTGTTATGTTAGTTCGAATTGCAATTTGTGTAGTTGGTTCACCATGCAGTCTGGATTAGTGGTATTTGCATTTGAGTTGTAGCTGTGTTTTGTAGTAGCCGTGGTCTTTGTTGCTGTAGCATGCACTCATTGTTGTTTCCAGTTGCACTTGGTCATTTGTTCACCTGCATGTAGTTGGTTGTTTGCATTCATGAATGCATATTGGCTTGTTAGTTTTGCATTGTATGGTCTATTCTGCATCACCATAGTTTGTACATGCATTTGCCACACTGTACATATGATGGCATCACATGCTGCTATGTCTTTAGTCTCGGCCTGAACCTTTGCATTTCATACATACGTATATGCTTCATTTGTCTTGTTGACATGGTTTGATGTGAGGCTGTAGTTGCATTGAGTATATGTGTTCATTGTGATGGCTATGATGGCATTCATGTTGCAGTGACATGTTTTCCTGTATTCATGTTCTTGCAGTCTTCATTTTCGGCCTTGACTTTGGTTGATGTGCATGTCGCTATTGCATTATGTTGGTCTGACTTGTATGTTGATATTGTGGTATACTTGAGCTTCAGTAGTTGTACTCTGGTTGGTCATTGTTGCATTACTGTACTTGGTTAAATTCATTGCTGAGTTGATCATGTTTCTGGTTTTGTTTGATGGTCTTGTGGCACTGCTTGCAGTCATATTGGGTTTGTTTATGTTGCATCGACTTTGCATACTGCTCTGATCTGTGTTGAATCCAGCTTGAGGCTCGGGTTTGACCTTGTGCTGTGAGTTGTGACATTTATGTTATTGCACGTGAGTTGAACCCGGCTTTACATTTGGGTTTGACCTGTGCTCACCTATCCCTGTAAATCAATCAAGTGTATTTATCGGTGTGCATGGCCTTGTGGCATATACAATGATACACTGTGTATGTCAAAAGTTGTTCGTGTATGATGAATTCAAATTTAAATGATGACGAACAACCCAAATAACTGAGGAAAATATTATTTTTAAAATCCATTTTTTTATTTTAAGTTGCAAAAATATTTCTTTTTCAATTTTACTGCGTTAGTGAATATTTTTGCAGATTGCTCAGATGCTGGATTCAAACTGGAATGCAGTTGAAGATAAAGTACGAGTGTGGGTGGTATGTAGTGAGGTGCTGATGTAAATGTGAAAAATGTGATGTGATGTAATGTAATCAAAATTGTATAGTTATAGTGAGAGCTTGAAATTTTACTATTCAAAAATGTAATAAATATTTATTTGAATAAAATATTCATTTGAACTCAACTTCTGTGTTATTTAATTTATTCAACAAATATTTATTTAATCTGTGAAAATAAAATAGTATATTTAACAAATACATTTAAATGAATGTATATATGTTTATTATCATCAAACAAAAATCATATAAGCGCAAAGCGCATATTCAACAATCTCCCCCTTTTGATGATAACAAACATATATTTAAGATTTTGAATGTATTAAATATATTTGATCGTTCAATTTGCTCCCCCTATTTAAATGCTTCCTCTCTACACAATACTCCCCCTACATATATGCATACAAATACAAATATGTAAATGAGCCTATATGCAAATGGAAAATTATTTGACCTTTGCTTGATTCTATTTGACAAAATCTTAACTTTTCTCTCCCCCTTTTGTTATCAGCAAAAGAATAACAGTGTTATAAAAATAGGGATGAAGTGACAGACATGAATCAAACATTTAACTCAATTGAATATAAATATCAAATTTCAATAAAACTCAAACAAAAATCATAATTACCCTTGTCAAACGCATATTCCACTTTCAGAAGTGATGGAGATAAAATCATCAAAAAATCATACAGTTCTGTCTATTTGTAGTATATTTATTTCAGGAAATTTGAATATATACTAACCATGTATAACCATTAGGACTTTTAAATGAGATTAGTAGTATTCACAATTTTTATTTAAAAAAGAATTCAAGTATCTTCTAACCACGCATAACCGTGAGGACTTTTAAATGGGATTAGAATCAACTTGTCTATTAAATCAATTAATTTTGATATGCGTTCCATACATGCATAACCGTGAGGACTTTTAAATGAGCATGGAAGCACATAATCAAAAATCCAAGTAATTCACCGATGCATAACCGTGAGGACTTTTAAATGAGAGTGAATACTTTGGATATTTATTTTTATTGAAGAATATAATAAATTGATGCACAGATAATTTCCTTTATAATAATAAATTGAAGAACGAATAATTTCCTTTGTAAACTACCACAAATTTACATACTATATATGATTTTGATGAGTGATGGTCGATAGAAAGATGGTAGAAATAGAAATGATCATGGAACCTTTACCCAACAAAAAGTTTTTATAACTCTTGTTATGAAATTCTAAAGAAATTTTTCTAAATATATTGTCTTGAGTAATGTATGACAAATAACGACACTCATCACTTTTTCAATCACTATTGATCTTTTCGATAATCATTAGGGAGTTAGATTAGTCAAAATTTGTCATTTAAAATCAAATAAAAATGACCAATCTGAAAATATGGTCAAAAATGATTTTATCGAAGGGGTTATATGAAGAAAAAAATTCTGCTATTTGAAAAATTATTTCAAGTGAAATATATGCAGATATTTTCTTGGAAAAAAAACGATGCAGCAAATGAATGTTTAAAAAATTAATCACGTTACACTAATAATTTTTCTATCAACTATATTACCAGTGTAATCTGCATCTGAATTTAAATTTCACTCAATATTCACTCGTTGGATGTTTAAGACCAGATTTGTGAAATTTCAACAAACTATCTCAGAATTGTTTTCAACAATTTTTAAATGAAATTTTCTTGGATTTGAATTGAGACCGTGTTAACCATCAAACAAATATCATATTGTCAGTTTCAGAAACAGTTATATTCATGTGTAATCAATAGTCAATCAACATCATAATTATTTCAAAAACAATTTCTTGAAGTTTCAACAATTTCTTAAAATCCTTTTTTTAACAACTTTCACATGAAAATTGAAATCGTGCAAATTTACAAGCAGTGACCAAAATATCAAATATATCTATGTGTAGCATGAGTAACCATCATTTGACTGAACAAATTTATATGGATTAGTTCAAAGTTGAAAATCTGATTGGTCATTATTTAAGCACAAATCAAGGTCATAAATAAGAACAAGTCATGTAGGATCATATCAAGTAAGTCCGAATCGGTCAACCATCATAATTACTCCAAGTAATTCTATTTAAAGATGATTGGTCAATATTTTGAAAAAGTCATAGAATCAAAATCATCATCTTTTGTTCATCTCAATATTGGCTGATTTAATTCAGATTATGGTGCAGATTATCACATTTAATATATCGTTCAAAACATATTTACCTGTTTTACCTTTACGATAATTTTTCGTCGTTGTCCATTGTGATTCTGTCACCTTTATACTAGGCTAAGGAACTTTGCTTTGTCGCCCGTTGTGTTTCTGGAACAGCCAAAATCCAGAGAACACTGTTGTTGTTCCTTAGCCTGCCACCACACCTACACGATGAAAGATTCTTGTGACCTATTTGTTTTTATAGGTCCATGGTTGTTAGTGGCAGAACATGAAAAATACGTTTGTGGAGACCCAAAACTATTTATATATGTTCCTTTTGGCACCCAAATTTGTTTGACTTTCAGAGATTTTATATTTGTGCCTTTTGGAATCCAAATTGTATAGTTTTCACGTGTTTGGGTCTATACCAACAATTATTTTGATTGTGTCCAAATTTTCTACAAATTTTGCACATTAAATTGACTTGATTAAATTTTGTGTTCTTGTTCCTATGACTATAATTTTCAACATGATGTCCAATTATTTCAGATCGAGCAAAGACACTTTTACCTTTTGCATTATCATCATCTTGTGATTTCCCAAAACCTAGTCCTTTTCTATTGTTAGCAAAAATTTGATTTCCCAATAGCATGTTGAAAGATTTTTCGCCTCTTGAAAAGTTATTCAAAGATTTCTCAAGATTTTGGACTTTGCTTTTTAGTGACGTGTTTTCAGTTACAAGTAAGGTGCATCTATTTATGAAATCCTTTTTCCTAGTGTCGATGGTTTCCTTAAGATTCAAGTTTTCTTTTTCAAGATTCTCATAGTTATTCCTATGTTTTGATAAATCTGAATCTAAAATCTTACAATTTTTACAGTCTAGGTTTTGAATATTATCAAGTTCAATTTCTAACCTAGAATTTTCATGGGGGAGTTTCCTCCTTTCAGATTTCAGTTTTTCAATTTTTGATTCAAGACTAACAATTGTTTTAGTAAGATCTAAGCACATAAAAACAAGATCTCTATAGGAATACTACCTGCCTCACTAGATTTCTCGGAGCTTGCTTCTGAATTTGATTTTGCCATAAGACACAAGTTAGCCTCCTCTGAGCTGCTATCCGAAACTTCCTCTCCTTCTTCATCATCCCAACTCGCTGCAAAATCCTTCTTTTTCTTTTTCTTTCCTTTGTTATATTTGAGAAGTGGACATTCTGGTTTGATGTGGCCAGGCTTGTTGCAGTTATAACACGTCAGTTCATTATCGGAATTTTCAGAATCTTTTGACCTATTGCCCTTTGTTTTCTTTTTGCGTGGCTTGAATCTTGATGAGTTTCTAAGTTTATTGACAGCCATTGCAAGCTCTTCAATTGGATCTATTTCATCTTCATCGCTCTCTTGTTTGCTCTTTAAGGAAGTCGTCTTCTTCTTTGGTTCGGAGTTGTTGCGTTCCTCCTTTTCTTTTAGCTCAAGCTCATATGTCATCAAGTTACCAATCAACTCCTCCATGCTTAGCTTACTCAGATCTTTCGATTCTTGTATTGTCGTGACTTTTGCCTCAAAGTTCATTGGAAGGACTCGTAGTATCTTCCTCACAAGCTCTACTTCAGTGAATACCTTCCCAAGCGCTCTAGCATTGTATACCAAAGTTGAAAAGCGTCCAAACATGTCCTTTATGCTCTCGCCTTTGTCCATCACAAAGTTCTCGTATTCATTCCTGAATAGGGCTAGACGAGACTCCTTGACTTGAGAAGTTCCTTCGTGTGTCACCTCCAAAGTGTGCCAAATTTCCTGTGCTGTTGTACAATGAGAAATTCTATTAAATTCATTTTTATCAAGAGCACATATCAAAGCATTCATGGCTTTAGCATTTGTTGTTTTCAATCTCTTATCGTTAGCATCCCACCTATCCTTAGGTTTAGGAATCTCAGTATCACCAACAATTATAGTGGGAGGTTTATAGCCAGTTTCAATAATATCCCAAACATCATAATCAACAGAACTAAGATAGATACCCATCCTAACTTTCCAATAAGCATAATCGTTCCCGTTAAACATGGGTGGCCTAGCAATAGATTGCCCCTCAGAAAAAGCATTATTTGATGAATTCATGAATCTAGAGTTAAAAAATATCAGGCTCTGATACCACTTGTAGGATCTAGATTAACCCTAGAGGGGGGTGAATAGGGTTATAGCAAATTTCCTCGAATTATTCACAGAAACAAACTGCAGAAATAAATATGCTGAAAAGTAAATCACACACAAAATTTACCCAGCTTCGGCAACCCCTGCCTACTACTGCATTCCCAGATTTTTATTAGAATTAAACAGTATCACGCTTACAAACACTCTACTAGACTCGCAAGCATTTTCTCCCGCTCACAAACACTCTACTAGACTCGCAAACATTTGCACCCGTTCACAAACACTCTACTAGAATCGCAAACATTTGCTCCCGCTCACAAACACTCTACCAGACTCGCACACCCTGCTCCCGCCTATAGAGTTTCGCTTACTCGCAAACTCTGCTCCCGCCTATAGAGCTTTGATTACTTGCAAACTCTGCTCCCGCCTTAGAGCTTAGATTGCTCGCAAACTCTGCTCCCGCTTATAGGGCTTTGCAAACTCGCACACACTGCTCACTGAACTAATTCTAACTAGACAATCTGACACGACCTAATCCCTAGGTGGTGATTTACAAATTCTTCGATTCGAAAAAATAAAAACAACAAGACAAAAAATAACCCTAAATTTAAAAATAAAAGCCCTTTTTAAAAAAAATTCTCTTTAAAGAAAATAGGCCGGCCCCTTTAATTAATTTGGCCCGTCTCCTTTGTTTGCTTCGTTCGTTTACGGTGGCCGTTCCTCTTTGCAACCTGATTAGGGCTTCGTCTCTTGTAATTTATAATGGCGGCTTGTGTTTCTTCTTCGTTCCTCTTGCTTCAATAAATTAGGGCTTTCGAAGTTGCTTTTGCTTCTGTGAGAATTTGCTATGGCTTCGGCTTGGCGCAAATTAGATTTGTAATTGGCTATGGCTTCGCGCTTTGGTGAGTTCGATTTTGCTTTTGGTAAGATTTTAGCTCTGTTCCTCTTTGTTTTATTTTATTCGAACTCACACACTCTGCCGATGATGATGTTGGGTCTTTTATAGGGTTCGTTACCCTATTTTCTCGTTCGTCTGATAATTTCATATTTGTTGCTTTGATCGTTTGATTTTGTTTGGATGTTTGCGATGAATTCTGACCTGTTCATGTTACTTGAATAACACGGTTTTAAACCGTGACTTGTTCAGTTTGCTTGGCCACTACGGTATTGATTTGTGACTTGGTCTATTTGCTTGGCTATCATGGTGAACGCTTGATTGACTTTGACAATACTGATTTCGTGAATTTTTACTGCTGGCTTCGGTCTTGGCTTTGATTCATTTCGTGATGACCATTTCAAAGATGCGCACTTTTTCATTTTTATACTGCGTTGATTATTTGCGTCTGCTACGAGTTCATTCATATTGTGTTGGTGGCAATCTTGTTCTCTGGTATCTTGATTTGTATCTGATCTGTGTACATTATTGTACTTGTGGTCTTTGTTCATTGGACTGGCTGTTGTCTTTGTTGTTCGGTTGCTGTACATATGAACTTGCATTCATTCGAGTTGTATTCACATCACTTTCTGAAGCTTGAGTTGCTTGCATTTTTTTGCTGTTATGTTAGTTCGAATTGCAATTTGTGTAGTTGGTTCACCATGCAGTCTGGATTAGTGGTATTTGCATTTGAGTTGTAGCTGTGTTATGTAGTAGCCGTGGTCTTTGTTGCTATAGCATGCACTCATTGTTGTTTCCAGTTGCACTTGGTCATTTGTTCACCTGCATGTAGTTGGTTGTTTGCATTCATGAATGCATATTGGCTTGTTAGTTTTGCATTGTATGGTCTATTCTGCATCACCATAGTTTGTACATGCATTTGCCACACTGTACATATGATGGCATCACATGCTGCTATGTCTTTAGTCTCGGCCTGAACCTTTGCATTTCATACATACGTATATGCTTCATTTGTCTTATTGACATGGTTTGATGTGAGGCTGTAGTTGCATTAAGTATATGTGTTCATTATGATGGCTGTGATGGCATTCATGTTGCAGTGACATGTTTTCCTGTAATCATGTTCTTGCAGTCTTCATTTTCGGCCTTGACTTTGGTTGATGTGCATGTCGCTATTGCATTATGTTGGTCTGACTTGTATGTTGATATTGTGGTATACTTGAGCTTCAGTAGTTGTACTCTGGTTGGTCATTGTTGCATTACTGTTCTTGGTTAAATTCATTGTTGAGTTGATCATGTTTCTGGTTTTGTTTGATGGTCTTGTGGCACTGCTTGCAGTCATATTGGGTTTGTTTATGTTGCATCGACTTTGCATACTGCTCTGATCTGTGTTGAATCCAGCTTGAGGCTCGGGTTTGACCTTGTGCTGTGAGTTGTGACATTTATGTTATTGCACGTGAGTTGAACCCGGCTTTACATTTGGGTTTGACCTGTGCTCACCTGTCCCTGTGAATCAATCAAGTGTATATATCGGTGTGCATGGCCTTGTGGCATATACAGTGATACACTGTGTATGTCACAAGTTGTTCGTGTATGATGAATTCAAATTTAAATGATGACGAACAACCCAAATAACTGAGGCAAATATTATTTTTAAAATCCATTTTTTTTATTTTAAGTCGAAAAAATATTTCTTTTTCAATTTTACTGCGTTAGTGAATATTTTTGCAGATTGCTCAGATGCTGGATTCAAACTGGAATGCAGTTGAAGATAAAGTACGAGTGTGAGTGATATGTAGTGAGGTGCTGATGTAAATGTGAAAAATGTGATGTGATGTAATGTAATCAAAATTGTATAGTTATAGTGAGAGCTTGAAATTGTACTATTCAAAAATGTAATAAATATTTATTTGAAAAAAATATTCATTTGAATTCAAATTCTATGTTATTTAATTTATTCAACAAATATTTATTTAATCTGTGAAAATAAAATAGTATATTTGACAAATACATTTAAATGAATGTATATATGTTTATTATCATCAAACAAAAATCATATAAGCGCATATTCAACACCAATAATACCATAATCTTGCCTTTATTAAACTAAAATAGTACAAATTGATAAAATTCCCAATCTAACTTGAAAATTAGGGTTTACAACTTGAAGGAATACAATAATGAAGTAAATGAATTCGAATTCCAAAAACCAGACCCCTAAGGTCTTAAATATAGGTGCGGGTTGGCACCTTTAGTATTAGTCCTTTCGACTTGGTGGAAAGGCGGCCTTGGAGACCTTTCATTGCCATTCACATTTAGGCATCCTTATACATTGCTTTTGAATGGACTTGAACGCTTTCCGCTTCATCAAAAAGGGTAGGTGTGCTTCTCTACTTTGTGTTGTTGTGTTGTTGCAAGTAAGAAAAGGTTAGAGCTTTCAACTCCATCGATAGGTGGATCTTTGGAGATTCAAAGGAGTCGAGATATTGAAGGTTTTGAAGCGGAAGGTAGCTTTCGTTGGCACACTCGTTGATTCATATGGAACCCTATCCTTTAATGTAGGAGATTTCAATATTAACCTTTAGAAGCTCTTCCTTCCTAATTATGAATGGTCTCTACTGGTTCAAAAGGCTTATTTGTGCTTTCGAAGGGGTTTCTCTAGTAAAGCATCCTTTTGTGGAATTTGAATGAAGGCGAAACCTTTAGTTTTGAAAGGTTTGGCGTGCATGTGAGTGGCTGTAATTTGTCGCCTTCGAAAGGTGTTCCTCAACTTATTCGAAGCACCTTCATGTATGCGGAAGCATCTCTTTCGAAAGGGAACAACTGAAGTGAAAGGGTGCTTTTGTCCCTTTTTGACCCCTTCGAAAGCTTATAGCACATTATATTTTTGCTACACATTCCTTCGAGTCATTCGAAAGGCTTTGTTGATGCTATCATCTCTTGTAAATCCTTCTCTTCTATTCATCTTGGTTTCATCGATTTTGAAGTGAGAATTGGTGGTAACACTTTCCCCCTTGTGAAGGGATACCTTTGGCTTTTCAAATTAACTGCCTCGATACTCTTCTTTAAGTTAGCATAGTGATTTCCTGCCTTTTCATATTCTTGCATAAATCCTGGCCATTTATTTAAATTTGATCATATGGTCTGTCCTTCATGCTCACTTTTCTTATAAGTCAAGCTTCTTTCTTCCTGCTTTTAATTTACTTGTGATTAAAAACTACCAGCAAGAATTAAAATTCTCAATTTCTTCATAAATTCCTATTTTCAGCAAACAAAAGCTCGGATTAAAGGTAAGTCCTTATTATCATATTTTTCGAACTGACTCACCATGCTAAATTTTGATTAAAAAATTCGAACGTTTAAATTTGAATTACTGTTCTAATTTCATAATGATAATTTGAGTTTTTCGTTCACATGAAAGTATCCTCTGGTTCATTTTTGTCGCTTATTTTGTTTCATTTCCTACATCAATTTATATTTGGAATTCATCAAATTTGGTTTTTTTAGTGGTTTGAGTTTACATTTTGGGGTTTTTACAGTTGTTGATTGTAAATTCACGCTTGAATCAATTAAATTATTAACCTTTTGAAATATTGGGTTAAAAGTGAATTTGGGGAAGAAGGATGTTTTCAGTAACTTCGTAGAGAAGTTTAAGTCATATGAATCACAACTTGACATTGTAATTTAACTTCTCTACCTCTTCAAAAGGGGTTGAGGCAGCTAATTCCATTTTGCTTCTTTAACCTCTTTCGATGGGGTCCAAAGGAGGTCCAATATCTATCCTTTAATTGATCTCTTCAAAAGTGTTGATGTAGCCAACATGAAGTGAACTTCTTCAAAAGAAAAAGTGTACTTTATTATTTTCTAATCCTTTCGAAGAAGTTGTCCCGATGTGCTTCACGAAATGGTTACATAATATATACTTTCAAAAGCATAATTTTTATTTTATAGTTTTCGAAACCTCTAGTATATATAAAAGTGATTTTAACCTGTCGTTGGATTCATGCCTGATTTTAATTTACTGTAGTAGATGTTGGGAGTTAGAAATTCACTCTTCTTTTCATAGCTGGATTGAGGCAAACATATTTTGTTTAAGTTGAAAATCAAATCAAACCTTTCGAATTGATGAAACCTACTATATTGAATCACTTTTTGTTGTTTGTATGTTTTCGAAACCTTACATTGGTTGTTTGTATGCTTTCGAAACCTTACACCCCTTTCGGCTTACTCGAAACCCATTGTAGTTAACTAGGATTTGACCATCATTCTATCCAAACACTGTCGAAACGTTCCAAAGCCCTTTCATTTGTACGGATATTACTTGAACCCAAGTCTTTCGACTTAATGGGAATATAGGGTTTTGACAACGTTCATATTCTATAAGTAAAACAAAATTCATGGGTTCCGATATTGTTGAAAGGTTTATTTGTCCTACTTGTAGAATGTTGTTAGCGTATACTTATATTCAAACTAGTTGTGTAGGTTTAACTATTCATTTTAACAGTAAAATTTTCCATGGGCTTTCGACCTTATCAAAGGGCATTTGTAGGTGTTCTTATTCTATTTACAACTTCAACACTATTGAAGCTCAATGAATCTCCTATCCTAAACTGACTTTAACATTTTTTCCAAAGATGTTGAATTATATACTTGGTTGATATTTGAACCATTGAACTTTAACATCCTTGAAAGGTGTTAATTATAAAACAAATTATAAATTTTAATGAAATGATTTCAGCTAGCAGATATATGTGTGTGAAAAAGGGCTCCCAGAAACCTGAAAAAGATATAGTACCGGTGGTAGAATCTTCTCCAAGGAAGGTCGAAGTCATTTCTAAAAATTCTCTAATATCTTCCGACGATGAGGTTGATGCCATTCTAAACGACTTTGGCATCACTGGGTAGAAGCCATTCCCCCAAGTGATAGCGATACCATTCAAAATCCTCCCGAAGGATAATTCGCTTATACTGCCATTCATATTTGGCATGGCGGCTTCCTTGCTTTTCAAGATTTCTTGTCTAAGTTCTTGACTCATTCGGGAACTGCACCCATCCAGTTATCCCACAATGTTTATACATACCTTCTTTCTTTAGAACTTATGGCTCTAGAGTCAGGCATTCCTTCGTTAAATGTTGAAGTTCTCAACTATTTGGTCCGCCTAGTCAAACTCAACAACTTAAACAACTACAACATCCCCAAAAAACAAACCTTAGAGGGGGGTATACTAATTTAGAGACTGGGATGCAATTCTTCTGCGTCAAGTGCTTTCTAAATATCAATAGAGTCATTTCTTCTCCTCTTAGTTGAGCATAGTCTTTATCCAGTTGCTTTCTTTTGCTAATCTTTACTTCTTTGTCAGGTCCTTCTGCAAAAGATCTCAACGATAAGGATAAGAAAACTGTCAAGCTGTTGTTTGCTGCTTCAAGTACCATCGGAAATAGGCTCACTGTGACGACCCGCCTTTCTAACCATAGAAAGACGTATCATCAATAAGAAAAGAAAGAGATAGAAATAGAAAAGATTGAAAGAAAGAATAACAACATCAGAATCTCACAGCGGAAACGGAACAAAATATAATACATCATATAACTATTACATAGTTTTACATATCTCAGAGTTACACAACATCATTCAAATAAGACAGTCATACATATATCTTCCATTACATACATCCCAAAATACAACATACATCAACTAACATAGCGGAACTAGATAGGTAGATACGTTTGGATTTCTGCTCCAAGCTCCTCCATAACTCAACAATCCAAAACCTATCACTTGGCTACTCATAAAAATTTGAGTACCCAAGAGTTTATGAAAAATAGAATAAACTCCGGGTCAGACATGGGTCTGGTGTGAGTAAACGGGTTAAAGCAGTTTAACTTTGAAAATCATTTGAAAACATAGTTATCACGTAAGACTTCCCACACATAAACACGGGTAATTTTTTACCTTACGCTAACCAAAATAAATTATAGGAAATTCAGTGATATTATAATAGTGTCTAGGGTTTTCAAGTAAATAGAAAATAGCCGAAATTGTTTCATGATTAAATTCCAGCTACTAGCCACAAAAGTGGGTAATACAAATCAAAACCGTAGGGTCTCGTAGGAAGAATGGGTTCCATCAATGGAAGGGCTACTAGGGTACCGCCCGTCATAGCACGGGGCCTAGGTCATCGTACCGAGGATCACTCCTGACCCCCTACAACACAAGCTGGAACCATCCCTTACTGAACAGTTTCGAACAAGATAACCCCGCTGTTGTGGCCAACAACTGCCCACATAGCCGAAATAAAGGGACATCTAGACAGGGGTATATCTCGTCCTACTTGGGTGCTACCCACCTAACCTTGCTGCATCTCCCCTGTTTTAGCCATTCCCGATTGAAGAGGCATGAGACTGCGATTACCTTAATAAAACACATCTCTTAGAATGCTCATCGTCTACGTGACGATGTTCTGAAAGCATTCAATCCATACAAGTTCGTTCCGTGTTTGAACAAAACCGAAGGCATTATCTCGCTACACTCATTTTGGAATCACCCTCAGAGTTAACGACGATAACCCTCGCATTCTGAAACACCATATCGATCTTCACTTGAGATGCCACGACCTATCGTTTAATTTGGATCAATGTGGTTTTCGGATAATCACAACTGACACCCGATCCCGGTCTCATCGAAATCCAAATGCCATTTTAGAGGCCAAGTTGTTTAATAGTTTAAACAATTTAATTTAAAACTTCGAATTCACATAGCATTTATCACATATAAATTATACTCAACATCACAGATATATCAAGGCATATCAATGAATATCACCAAATAGATATCACAAATTCAGATATTCTACTCATACATCATCCAAACATGAATTATTAATTCATAGTATAATTAATTTAATTATCTTAGATTAATGTAGTTACTTATGAATTAATCACTAATCCTGCTAAATTAATCATCAATTAATTAATTATTCCATTTAAAATCATTTTATTAATTAATTACTTCGTAATTAATTTATTAAACCTTAATTACTTAATTCATTACTCCTTAATTCTCATTTCTTAATTAATTAATCATTAATTACTAATTAATTAATCATTAACCCTTAATTAATTGATTATTTAATTAATTAACTACTAATTCTTTATTAATTAACTTTAATTAGCTAATTTAAAATTCTTAATTACAAATTAATTAAACACTTAATTATTAATTAACCAATCTTTAATTACAATTTGATTAATCACTAATCACATAATTAATTACAACCATAAATTAATTAATCATTCCCTTTTTAAAACAATTAATTAATAATAATCATTTATCTTAGTTATCTTCCTATTTAACATTTTACAATCTTCCTTAATAACTTGGAAATCAAATAATTATTAACTTAAAAAGCTTTAATGTTAATTAAATTTAAAAATTATCTTACATTAACTACTTGAATAAGATATTAATAAAGATTTAAAACATTTTTAAATATTCACCTAAATAATTAAACTTGTAATAAAGTCTTAACATAAATTTGTCAAACATTAATTAGTCATCACTACTTAAAATTGTTTAAATAGTTTGCTTAACTTACTATTATTTATACTGCAGGTTTGAAAATCAAACCCGAGTAATTCCAAGGTTTACTCAAGTAAACACTCGAGTTTTATACCCATTTCCCTGAGTCCCCTCTCTTTCTTCTTCCCATACTTTTCTTCTCCCTTTTTTTTCTTCTTTAAGTTTTAAGTTATGAACTGCTATTCAATTTCCACACGAGCACGAGTAACCCGAGCCGAGTCATCTCCTACTCGAGCACTGCTTTGAGTCCCCCTCAACCCAAACACCTAGTCACAACCAACATCGCCGTGCACGTGCATAGTGCCTCGACGACCTTCCGACGAACTGCGCTCCCACCTGCAAGTCACGCAATGTCGCGATACTCGATCGCCATGGACTACTCGACGCCAACAACCCCCAATCGAAAATCAAGTTTCTAGTTCCAAACTCGAACTTCCATCTTCATCAAAACTGCCTCGTCCAAGCGAATTCTGACCATCAGAAAAGCTACAACTCCGGCCTCACTTCGTCAATCCCCTATTCTACTCCTCCCCTCAATTTCGAGCAACTCAATCGATCCGAGGAGACGCAATCACCTAGTTTCTGACCACGTCCAAAACCATGTTTTAAACCCTAAATTCGCCTTGTTCCCTCATTGTTTGTATAGAAAAATTATTTAGCAATTTTCTCGTCTTCATCGATTGCCAAACTAGCTTCAAGCAAAAATTCAACCTCCAAAATTTGTTCGATCGCTGGAAATTGGTAAAAAAGCATTTTTGGTTCAACTAAGAACTGCTCTTTGCATACTCAACTAAAAATCACCATATTAGTTTTAAAAATCCTATCTTTGAACGTTGATTCAAGTTATATAATCGAATTAATATTTTGAAATATTCGAATTAATCATATGATTTCCTTTTCGTTGTAAAACTGAATTTACAGAGTCACTACTTCAATACTGTGCTTAAAACAAATTCTAGGCTATAATAAAGTTTAAACAAACATGTTTTGTTTGATACTTTAAGCATAACAATGTTTGGATGAGGATGTATTTAAATTTTTCTTGTTTATGTTCACTCTGTAACCAGAAACAAGAAGAATAGACCATTCAAACTACACAGTACAACATATACATATACAAAACTAATTATTTAAATATATACAGCAAAGCACAAAGTTATTCATGAATCAAATACACAGATTTAAAATTTTAAAATAGTATGTTTACTCACCTGAAAAATATTTGAACAGAGAGCAATTCTGTTTTGAAAAGCTGCAGTTTGATCTTCCCTTAAATTTCCCTTTTTTCTTTCAGCTGATTTGTATTTGAGTTTGTAAAAATGATGATGCTTATTTTTTTCCTTTCTGGTTTGCTATGTTATCTTTGTGAACGAGCAGGAATAAGAAGATACACACATATATATAGAAGAAAGGTTTTTGTACAGGGTAGGCATTAACTGGTATAGTTTGTTTCCTTTGGTCAGATTTTTTTTCTAAAAATTGAAATGATTTTTAAGGTTTACGAAATGACTTGTTTTTGCGCTAGAAATGATATCATTTAATGCAAATGTCTCCATATAAGCTTACATCCTCATTATTTTTTATTTTTATTTTATATGTACATAGATATTTTGTATGTAAATATTATGTTTTTCCTTGCATACACATATGAATTTCCATATGTATTTATTTATGGTTTCATAGAACCATATAATCTTACCTTATATATTTATTTCTATTTTAACATAAATCCTTGTTTTTATTTATTTTTTTATTTAAAGCTTAAAATATCAACACTTAATTATAATCATATACTTTATTTTATACTTATATTTAATATTGATAAGATTAATTTTATTTTAAACATTATTATCTATATTACATTCATGTGCATATATTTAGATTAAATGTTAATAATGTAGAGCTTTTAATTAAATTGAATAAGATAGATTTTATTGTAAATATTTTTGAAAGATTTTATTTTACATTTTCTGACCATAGTTTTCTACACAAATACCCATATATATAATTGGCAAATGTCCCAAAAGTTCTGTTCATTTTTAAAATGATAAGTTTGTACTTCATTTAATTAGATTAAATACTTATTAAAATAATATGGCCAAAATCCCGAATCATTGCATTCCTCTCCCTGAAAAGAATTTCGTCCCTGAAATTTACAATAAAAGATAATTCAAAAGCTTTATATCAACAACCCAAACATACATATCATCCATACATCAAAAATCAACCAAACAGTTTATCCTAACAAACATCACTAGCTATCCGAACACAAATCCGGATAGGCTTTCCTAAAACTATCCAGAGTTTCCCAGGTACAATCTTTGGGATCCTCGCTCCACTGCACTTTGACAAGCTTCACTACTTTGCTCCTGAGTTTCCTCTCGTCTTGGTCAACAATCTGAACAGGGTTCCTGACCACAGTCAAGTTTTGCTCGACCTCCAAATATTCTTGGACTACTGGTTCTACACCCAGTGATGGGTCATGGACAAACTTCCTTAGATGGGAGACATGAAATACATTATGAATTCCAGACATCCGTTCTGGCAAATCAATTATGTAAGCCATAGCACCAATCCTTTCCAGCACCCGGAATGGCCCAATATATCTCGGGGCAAGTTTTTCGGTCTTTCCGAATCTAATAGCTCCTTTGATTGGAGAAACTTTGACAGAGACTAAATCTCCAATCTCAAATTCCAATTGTCTTCGCCTTTTATGTGCATACTTCTTTTGACAGTCCTGAGCAGCTTTCATTCTCTTTTTGATGAGCTCAACTTTCGCAGAAGCTTCACGAATCGAATCTGGTCCAAGCACAAGACGATCTCTCGACTCTATCCAACAGGATGGGGATCTACACGGTCTTCCACATAAAGCTTCATAAGGAGCCATCTTAATACTCGTTTGGTAACTGTTATTATAGGAGAATTCTACTAGATGGAGATGGTCTTCCCAAGATCCACCAAAATCCAATACATAAGCTCGCGGCATATCTTCTAGAATATGATTAAGCCTCTCCGTCTGTCCGTCTGTCCGTCTGTCTGAGGATGATAGGCTGTACTTAATCTCAAACTCGTTCCCATAGCTGATTGTAGAGCCACCTAGAATTTGCTGGTGAAGATAGGGTCATGATTACTTACTATACTGATAGGAACACCATGCAATCTGACTATCTCCCTTAAGAAAATCTCCGCCAGAGAAGCTGTAGTACGAGTTGCCTCAATGGGTATAAAATGGGCACTTTTAGTTAGCTGATCCATAATAACCCATATTCCTTCATTTCCTTTCTTGGTTCTAGGAAAACCGCCGATGAAATCCATCCGCCCATTTCCATTCTGGAACTCCAAAGGCTGCAACAAACCTGCCGACTTCTGTTGATCTCCTTTAACTTGCTGGAAAATAACACAACTATTAACGAATCCAGCAATATCTTTCTTCATGCCTGGCCTCCAGAAAACTCTTCTCGTATCTTTATACATCTTAGATATTCTTGGGTGGATATTTAATATGGAGCGATGACTCTCAGATAAAACCTCATGATTCAATTCCTTGAAATTTGGAACACAGATCCTTCCGTTGGTCCTCAGTGTCCCTTAGTCATCAATCTTGAAACTGGAACACTACTCCTTCTTAACTTTCCTGATGATTCCTCTTAATCTAATATCTGATTCTTGCTTGCTCGAAATCCTTTCCAGAAGAGATGGAACCACTTCCAAAAGAGATAGAACTTCATTCCTGCTAAGAGCATCAGCTACAACATTCGCCTTTCCCGGGGTATACAGAATATCCAAATCATTGGATGCCGAAACTCAACCCACCTCTGCCGTCTCAATTAAGATCCTTTTGAGAAAAAAGATATTTCAACGCTTTATGATCCGTGAATAACTCGAACTTTTCCCCTAAAAGATAGTGCCTCCAGATCTTTAAAGCAAAAACGATAGCCAACAACTCAAGATCGTGCGTAGCATAGTTTCTTTCACGAAGCTTTAATTGCCGAATCGCATATGCAATAACTCTACCATTTTGCATCAGAACTGCTCCCAGTCCAACTATACAAGCATCTGTATAAACCACAAATTTGCTCTTTCCATCCGAAATAGCTAGCACAGGTGCACTGGTTAGCCTCGTCTTCAACTCCTGGAAAGCTTCTTCACACTGGGGTGTCCATTTAAATTTAGCTCCTTTCCTTGTCAACTTGGTCAGATGTGAAGAAGTCTTAGAATAGTCCTTGATAAACTTTCTGTAGTAGCCAGCTAATCCCAGAAAACTATGAACTTCAGTCGGTGTCTTCGGTTGCTCCCACTCCAAGATAGTCTTAACCTTTGCTAGATCTACAGAGATACCTTCTCCAGAAACAATGTGACCCAAAAATTTGACTTTCGATTTCCAAAAATGGCATTTAGAGAATTTCGCCTTCAAAACATGCCTCCTCAGAGTTTCTAACACTATCTTCAAATGCTGCTTTTGCTCTTCTTCAGACTTAGAGTAGACCAGAATATCATCGATGAACACCAGAACAAACTTATTCAATACATCTCGAAAGACTCGGTTCATCAGATCAACAAAGTAAGCAGGAGCGTTGGTTAACCCGAAAGGCCTAACCAACCACACATAGAAACAATTTGGTCCCCTAAATGCAGTCAAGGGAGTACTGTCCTCAGCTACCCTTAACTGATGGAAACCTGATGCTAAATCCAGTTGAGAAAAGACAGAAGCTCCATGCAACTGGTCAAATATATCATCAATACGAGGAAGAGGATATTTATTTCGAATGGTCACTTTGTTTAACTCTCGATAGTCAACACAGAAACTAGCGATCCATCCGATTTGGTGACAAACACCGCAGCAGAACCCCAACAAGAAAAATTGGGCCTAATCAATCCCTTCTCCAAAAGATCCTGAGTTTGCTTCACTAGCTCCTTCCTCTCTCTAGGAGCCATCCTCCTGCTAGGCTGAATCACTGGGACTGCTCCTGGAACTAAATCAATGCGAAACTCTATCTCTCGGTGCGGAGGTAAACACTTGACTTCCTCGAATACATCAGGAAAATCTTGGACCACATCGACATCTTTAACCTTCTCTTAAGAAGTCTCAACTCCATGTAAAAGACTACTCAAGTGAATCCCAAAGTTATCACATATCACTCTAGCAATCCTACCCAGATCGGTTTCCAACGAAACTATTCTCTCATCACAATTTAGGACAGCCTTATACTTATCAAGCCAACCCATCCCTGATATATGGTCAAATCCCTTAAAATTCAATACATAAGGGTCACAAGAAAAACTATGGGACAGATGAGAAATTTTCAAATCCTTATAGATCATATCTAATTTGGTTACCCCTCCTATAGGATTAGATACAAAGATGGGACAATCTACGGTACTAAGGGTAAGAAAGAACTTCTCTACAGATTCCAGAGAAATAAAACTCAAAGAAGCACCCGAATCAAATAAAAATTTAATATACTTGCCACCTAAAAGTAATGTACCTTCCACTACTCCCTTGTTTTTAGATGAAGTGGATGGTGCACCCTCCAAAGCAAATACCCTATTCTGCTGAGCTTTATAAAGTAGCGGGCAATCCTTGATCATATGACCCGGTTGGTGACAACTGAAGCATAGAGATTTTTGAACCAAAGCCAGACCCGGTCCACCTTGATGCGGTTGCTGCTGCTGCTGAAATCCTTTCCTGGGACACTTATTCGCCAGGTGACCTTCTTGTTGACATATATAGCATTTGCGAGGTCCATTATTACTTCCAGTCTTCTTTTTATTCTGCTTCCTCCAATTGGGATTGAATTTCCTCTTATTTGGATTAGTAAAATTCCCTCCCGATGCTGCTACTAGTGCCAATGATTTCTTGTTCATCAAATCCTCATATCTCAGTTCCATATCAATTAACTCATTAAAAGATCCTTTCAAATGTGCCGTCATCTTTTCATGAAATTCTGGCCTTAAACCTTGCACAAGCATTTCGTTCTTTTTGAGGGGATTATCAATGAGCCCTGGTCCATAACAAGAAAGTTCATTGAATTTGGTCTCATACTCCGCTATAGTCATGCTTCCCTGCTTCAAATTCAGAAAATCCCGTACAGACGAGTTTTCCCTGCTGTTGGCATGAACTTCTCCTCAAATAACTCTTTAAATATTTCCCAAGAAATATCATCCTCAGAGACATTTGCTGCATCCCACCAGGCTGCAGCGCCTTCCTGCAATTGCCATGAATCCATTTCCCTTTTCCGCTCATTAGACAACTTCATACTCTTAAAGATCCACTCACATGAGTGTGGCCAAGCTTGGACTTCAATTATCGACTCTGACCCTTTAAATGGTTTACCTCCAAGGTTGGTGAAGTCCTTGCATAAAGCGGCAAAACTAACCTGAGGCGGTACTAGATCCACAGCCTCACTAGAAGCTTGACTTCTTCCATTATCAGTCGAGGTACTGCCCCTACCTCTGCCTCTCCTTCCAGAACTCATGTTGGCCACCTGAACAGGTAACTCATCAAATTTAGATAGGTATATAATTATATGAAAATACAAATACGCACTCTCGAGATAAATACTATTTCAGAGCCTAGGTATTATCTCAACTTATGCTTTGATACCAACTGTGACGACCCGCTTTTCTAACCACAGAAAGACGTATCATCAACAAGAAAAAAAAGGATAGAAATAAAAAAGATAGAAAGAAAGAATAACAACATTAGAATCTCACAGCAGAAACGAAGCACGATATAATACATCATATAATTAATACATAGTTCTACATATATCAGAGTTACACAACATCATTCAAATAAGACAGTCATACATATATCTGCCATTACATACATCCCAAAATACAACATACATCAACTAACATAGCGGAACTAGATAGATAGATACGTCTGGACTTCTTCTCCAAGCTCCTCCATAACTCAACAACCCAAAACCTATCACTTTGCTACTCATAAAAATTTGAGTACCTAAGAGTTTATAAAAAACAGAATAAACTCCGGGTCAGACGGGTCTGGTGTGAGTAAACAGATTAAAGTTGTTTAACTATGAAAATCATTTGGTATCACATAAGACTTCCAACACATAAACACGGGTAAGTTTTTACCTTACGCTAACCAAAACATTTTATAGGAAATTCAGTGATATTATAATAGTGTCTAGGGTTTTCAAGTAAATAGAAAATAGCTGAAATTGTTACATGATTAAATTCCAGCTACTAGCCACAAAAGTGGGTAATACAAATCAAAACCGTAGGGTCTCGTAGGGAGAATGGGTTTCCATCAATGGCAGGGCTACTGGGGTACCGCCCGTCACAGTATGGGGCCTAGATCATCGTACCGAGGATCACTTCCGACCCTCTACAACACAAGGCCAGAGTCATCCCTTACTGAATAGTTTCGAACAAGATAACCCCGCAGTTGTGGCCAACAACTTCCCACACAGCAGAAATAAAGGGACATCCAGACATGGGTATATCTCATTCTGCTTGGGTGCTACCCACCTAACCTTGCTGCACCTCCCCTGTTTTAGCCATTCCAGGTTGATGAGGCTTGAGGTTGCGATTACCTTCATAGAACACATCTCTTATAATGCTTATCGTCCACCTAACGATGTTCTGAAAGCATTCAATCCATACAAGTTCGTTCCGGGTTCGAACGAAACTAAAGGCGTTATCTCGTTACACTCATTTTGGAATCACCCTCAGAGTTAACAACGATAACCCTTGCATTCTGAAACACCATCTCAATTTTTACTTGAGATGCCACGACCTATCATTAAATTTGGATTGCTGTGGTTTTCGAATAATCATAACTAACACCCGATCCCGGTCTCATCAAAATCCAAACGCCATTTTAGAGGCCAATTTGTTTTATAGTTTAAACAATTTAATTCAACACTTTGAATTCACATAGCATTTATCACAGATAAATTATACTCAACATCACAGATATATCAAGGCATGTCACAGAGTATCATAGAATATCGTCAAATAGATATCACAAATTTAGATATTCTACTCATACATCATCCAAACATGAATTATTAATTCATAGTATAACTAATTTAATTTTCTTAGATTAATTTAATTACTTATGAATTAATCACTAATCCTGCTAAATTAATCAACAATTAATTAATTATTCCATTTCAAATCATTTTATTAATTAATTACTTCTTAATCAATTTATTAAACCTTAATTACTTAATTCATTACTCCTTAATTCTCATTTATTAATTAATTAATCATTAATTACTAATTAATTAATCATGAACCCTTAATTAATTAATTAAATAAATAAATTAACTACTAATTATTTATTAATTACTTTAATTAGCTAATATAAAAATTTTAATTACAAATTAATTAAACACTTAATTATTAATTAACCAATCTTTAATTACAATTTGATTAATCACTAATCACATAACTAATTACAACCATAAATTAATTAATCATTCCCTTCTTAAAACAATTAATTAATAATAATCATTTATCTTAATTGTCTTCCTATTTAACATTTACAATCTTCCTTATTAATAACTTTGAAATCAAATTATTATTAACTTAAAAAGCTTTAATATTAATTAAATTTAAAACTTATCTTACACTAACTACTTAATTAAGATATTAATTAAGATTTAAAACATTTTTAAAGTATTCACCTAAATAATTAAACTTGTAATAAAGTCTTAACTTAAATTTGTCAAACATTAATTAGTCATCACTACATAAAATTGTTTAAATTGTTTGCTTAACTTACTATTATTTATACTGCAGGTTTGAAAATCAAACCCGAGTAATTCCCAGGTTTACTCGAGTAAACACTCAAGTTTTCTCCCCATTTCCCCAAGTCCCCTCTCTTTCTTCTTCTCATACTTTTCTTCTCCCCTTTTTTTCTTTAAGTTTTAAATTACAAACTATTGTTCAATTTCCACACGAACACGAGTAACCTGAGCCAAGCCATCTCCTACTCGAGCCCTCCTTTGAGCTAAACAACCAGTCACAACCAACATCACCGTGCACGTGCACAGTGCCTGACAACCTTTCGACGAACTGCGCTCCCACCGACAGGTCATGCAACGTCACGACACTCGATCGCCATGGACGACTCGACACCAACAACCCCCAATCGAAAATCGAGTTTCCAGTTCGAAACTCGAACTTCCATCTTCATCAAAACCGCCTCATCCAAGCAAATTCTGACCATCAGAAAAGCTACAACTCCAATTTCGAGCAACTCGATCGATCCGAGGAGACGCAATCGCCTAGTTTCTGACCACGTCCAAAACCATGTGTTAAACCCTAAATTCGCATTATTCCCTCATTGTTTGTATAGAAAAATTATTTAGCAATTTTCCTGTCTTCATCGATTGCCGAACTAGCTTCAAGCAAAACTTCAACCTCCAAAATTTGTTCGATCGCTGGAAATTGGTAAAAAAGCATTTTTGGTTCAACTAAGAGCTGCTCTTCGCATACTCAACTAAAAATCACCATATTAGTTTTAAAAATCCTATCTTTGAATGTTGATTCAAGTTATATAATCGAATTAATATTTTAAAATATTCGAATTAATCATATGATTTCCTTTTCACTGTAAAACTGAAGTTACAGAGTCACTACTTCAATACTGTGCTTAAAACATATTCTAGGCCATAATTAAAGTTTAAACAAACTTTTTTTGTTTGATACTTTAAGCATAATAATGTTTGGATGAGGATGTATTTAAATTTTTCTTGTTTATGTTCACTCTGTAACCAAAAATAAGAAGAACAGACCATTCAAACTACACAGTACAACATATACATATACAAAACTAATTATTTAAAAATGTATAGAAAAGCACAAAGTTATTCATGAATCAAATATATAGATTTAAATTTTTAAAATAGTATGTTTAATCACCTGAAAAATATTTGAACAGAGAGTAATTTTGTTTTGAAAAGCTGCAGTTTGATCTTCCCTTAGTTCTCTTTTTTTTTTCTTTCAGCTGATTTGTATTTGAGTTTGTAAAAATGATGATGCTTTTTTTTCTTTCTGGTTTTCTATGTTATCTTTGTGAACGATCAGGAATAAGAAGATACACACATATATATAGAAGAAAGGTTTTTGTACAGGGTACACATTAACTGGTATAGTTTGTTTCCTTTGGTCCAATTTTTTTCTGAAAATTGAAATGATTTTTAAGGGTTACGAAATGACTTGTTTTTGTGCTAGAAATGATATCATTTAATGCAAATGTCTCCATATAAGCTTACATCCTCATTAGTATTATTTTATTTTATATGTACATAGATATTTTGTATGTAAATATTTTGTTTTGCCTTGCATACACATATGAACTTCCATATCTATTTATTTATGGTTTCATAGAACCATATAATCTTACCTTATATATTTATTTCTATTTTCACATAAATCCTTGTTTTCATTTTTTATTTATTTAAAGCTTAAACTATCAACACTTAATTATAATCATATACTTTATTTATACTTATATTTAATATTGATAAGATTAATTTTATTTTAAACATTATTATCTATGTTACATTCACATGCATATATTTAGATTAAATGTTAATAATATAGAGCTTTTAATTAAATTGAATAAGATAGATTTTATTGTAAATATTTTTGAAAGATTTTATTTTACATTTTCAGACCATAGTTTTCTACACAAATACCCATATATATATATATATATATATATATATATATATAATTGGAAAATGTCCCAAAGGTATTATTCATTTTTAAAATGATAAGTTTGTATTTTATTTAATTAGATTAAATACTTATTAAAATAATATAGCCAAAATCCCAGGTCGTTACACTCGCACTATTGACTCCATCAAATCTACAAAAATATTCTCTTCTCCCCACTGGACAAAGAGTCCTTGGTCAACCCCCCTTGTTCAACATACTTCTTGGAGCAAACGCTTCTTGTCTTTGGGTGACCCTAAGAACTTCTCTCTTATGTCTCCAATTTGCCCAGTTCACCCTGGTAAGCTTAAGCATAGTATTTGCAGTTTATTTTTGCATTACTTCTTACATTACTTCACTAATTTATGATTTTTTGAATTTTCAACAACTGCACCTCAGGTCGAATTAAAATCAAGTGATCTAGTTCTCTCAACTTTCACATCTGGGGCATCATCCTTGACTCTAGCCATTTCTAGGTCAAAGATGATTGCTAAGGGAAAATTGGGCAAGGTGGTTGTAGCCGGCCCATCTCTTAAGAAAGCTAAGATTGTTGAAGTTCCTCTTCTCCGCCACCAAAAGAGGGTGAGACTGTCGACATGGGACAATCCAAAACAACTCCCTCAAAGGACGATCTTATGTCTCAAATTGTCGTTTCTGATTCTCCTTATGTCATCGAGAAAACGCAAAAAGATTTATAAACTTCAACTCCCTCTCAGGAGTTGAACCCTCCTAGACCCGCATAACTAGTGCTTTCTGATGATTTTGACAAAATCTATCTTGAACTCTTCATTCTTTACTTCGATTCACCCACCTTCTTTTGTTCCTAACCGATAGGTCATTGTCAATCTCTAATAGAGCAACAACTTCTGATATGTTTCATATCATTTAACCTTCTTATTACTATTTATCATTGAAAGCTAACTTATGTCATACTTTTCCTTTCATATTTCTAAAAGCTGGCTCTCTCATCAAGAAAGAACTTCAAATTCTTCTACTGAGACATCTAGGCTTCAAGAGGAAGTCTCAACCTTAAACAGCTAGATCATCTCCCCATCTGTTGACAAAAATAATGCTATGAAGGAACAGAAATGATTGAGAGCCTCTCTTACTCAAGCAGAATCTATTATTTCTAAAGGGAGAAAAGAAAAATAACTTTTAGTCGATGAAAATATGGCTTTGAAAATGGATTTGAAAGAATCTAAAGATGAGAAAGCTTGAATGGTATCCAAATGATCCTCTCTCATGAAGAAATTAGAGAAAAAGAAAAGTTTCTTAAAGTTGGCTATCAATACTATTTCTGAAGCCAAGCAAAGGGTGTCATAATTTCTGAGTACTTCACTCGACAACATCATTGTAAACTCTTATGAGGACGCCTTTATGCTTGCCTACACCTACAACATTGAGAAATGCTCAGATTTGAGCTTCCCTTCACTCGACCCTGCTCTATCAATAGATTTATGGACAAAGTCAAATGAATAGTGCAGGGAAAGTCCCTGAGAGAAAGGAGATTGATGCTTCCAAAATCTTATCTTTTGAAATCCCTTGTGCTGAAGTTGACTCTGATTCTGATGAAGAAGTTGACGATCGCCACTGAAGAAGGCGGTAATGATAACGATGATAATGATGATGATGATATTAACGATGATGATGAAGATAAAGGCTAGGGTTCAGGTGGCAACGGAGGTGGCTACGCCGATGTTCGTGAAGAAGATGGTGATGATACCTCCGGGGCTTCAAAGAAAGTTAACTCGATCCGAGTGGATGTGAAACAAACCCACCCAAACTTCTCGAGCCTTCTGACCTTCAAGAAGGGACTACTAACATCAACGTTGAAGAACAAAGGCAGAAAAAGAAGGTCTTTCAAACTTCAGTTTCTGTTTCTTAGGTATAGGATGCCTTGTCTAAATGGCTTTCACTTCCTAGATAAGAATAGTTGACATCTTTTATTTTAGATAAGAAGGAAATCCATCCGACTTTATAAAAAAAGTTTGAAAGAAAATAAGTAGAAATAAATAGCTTGTATAGAGAGTTAGATAAGAAGTTAAAAGAACACGATACACTCTCTAACAAGTATCATAGCTTTAACAAAAGTGCGACAGTGTTTGCGTCTTTCAAAGATCAAGAAGCCCCCTCCCCCGGACTGAAGAAGGCACACCTTCGATATGATAAACTTTTGGAAGAGAATCAGGAATTGATTACACTCTTTTGGATGTTGGATGAAGAAAGGGACATCCTTGTAGACTTCCTATACAAATCCTATTGCAGATATCCTACTATAGATTTTTCATACATAGGTGATTTTAGTGGGGGTCTACTTAGGCGTTTACATAGGAGATATTTGGATGAATTCAGATCTAATCCACATCCTAGGGCTTGCTGGAATTTACCATGGGTCAAATCAATTCCTCATGAGTTGCCTCTTGAAAAACTTAAATATTATATGAACAAATTTATTTCTAAATTATTCAAAAAGTCAGTTTTGTATGAACCGGATGAACACTGATATTTATGCAATAACATTGATTTGTAAACTTTCTGTTTTAACTTTCTTTTATACTTAGTTGTATTTTATTACATTATCATAGAATAAATGTCTCCCAAGTAGCCTTGTTTCTAGAGATTATTTAAGCACATATGTTAAACTAAGAAGAGATTATCTAGAAAAGGCTTCGCTTTTGAAATCTTCAAAATTAGCCAGATACTTCTTTCTTAGAGACTTGCAGAAACTTTAAATGGGACACCCTTGCCTTTGTTTTGACTTTCTTGGTGAAGAAAAAGAAAAACTTCTCAAGAAATTTCGAACATATCATACCAGATTAATATGTGGTCGTGATAGTCCACCAGCTGGGGAATGGGAATACAGCAAACATCCTTCAGTGATTACCCATGAAGGATTTAATACCCCTTTTGATTAAACAGTTACTCTTCCAGCTAATTTCCTAAAAAAGTCAGAAATGATGTTTCTCAACTTTCAGTGTAATAAAACAAGTGTTTAATTGAAACAATGAGATTGTACTTTTTGTTTTGTTTCTTCATAAATTGTAATCTTTATTGTTGTAATAAAAGAGATTGATTATTTGAGTTTTGACTTATTTTTTTGTTTAAATAGGGCTCACAGTTAGCCGTAGTATCACTCTCAACGAATTCCCTTTCCTGTTTTACCAACATCAAAGATTGGTTGATTGCAGATGTTGAAAGGAGAAACCTCCTTAAAGTTCCTCTGTCCGCTCGTTCACAAAGAAACACCGAAGTTCAGGAATGGCGTAGAATTTTTTTGCTTCATAATCAAATTACAAGTCTCGAAGTGGGCATCAAGAACAGAGACGAAACGATTTCTCAATTAAAGCGTCAAGTTAAATCGAACCCTCTGATTGACTTCGATCAAGATATGTCAAAGCTTCTTCAGCAGATAAGTGATTTAGAGATAAAATTATAAAACAGACAAGCCCAGTGCAAATCCCTGGAGTTTATGATGGGGGATAACATTAAAAATATTAATTTACCAACTTCTTCGATCGCTTCAGCTATTGTGAAATCGACAATGTCCTCATCTTTGGCTATACAAAAATTTTTAGCTACGACTAACCCTTGCTTGGCTTAGATGAGAGATTCGTGGGAGAATGGTGCAAGAAGGTCAAATTTGAAATGATGAAATATTTTGGTGACCAACAGAAAGTGAGGTATTCTCGACGTATAAACGAGTACGCAGCCAGGATTCAAAATCTTAAACATGATAAATATCTACTTCAAAAGCACATTGCAGAATTAGAAAGGCAAAACAAAACCCTCGAGGGTGCTAATAAAGCTTTCAACCATGCTTTGAAGGCTCACATTGATTCCATCGATGATGTTGATGAAATAAGGAAGAAAGAAAAGAAGCTTAAAGAGATTATTTGTATAGCACTTCAGCATATTGTCGATCCTTTGGTTGTTGAGAATCTAAATAAGACTATTCAGGACTTGTAAAACATACATTTGTATTGTATACTTGTAAATAATTTTGTAAATTATGTAAATTTTGTAAATATCACCTGGTCTATTATCCTTTCTTACAATTTGTTTCTGAATCTGCTTTCTGATAACTTGGACTTTGGTTTTTGTATTTGCTGGCCCATTCACTCTTCCTTGTCGATCTCATTTCCCTTAAAAGTACGAAGTAAACAATATTCTTTATTGTTAACATGAAATCTTATAGAAGTTAATCCACATTAATAATGGAGGTTAACAGATCATTATGTAAACATATGATAATAAGTGAGAAGTAATTCCATAATTAGATATGATTGAATTTCTTCAAACTCAACTTTAGTAATGATGAGAGAGAGCCAGGAATTCAACTTCAACTATATTAATAAAATACCAAAAATCTGATGATAGAGAACCATAAACTCAATTTCGGATTCAATTATAGAAGTTAGATATTCGTCTTCTGGAGATAACTAGAAAGTCAATAATAATCGTGTAATAGAAGTCCAAAAGTCATTATCTGAAATTTTGTAGTAGAAGTCCAGTGACTTTGATTTGGAAAACCAGCGTGTAACAAAATAACACCCGAATCAGTTTAGAAAACCAGCGTGAGAAAAACACACTCAATTTGAATTATTAAAGCTATCAAAATCCTTTGAAAAACAAAGGTATCTCGTAAGACCGCGTCACACATAAACACGACGGGTTTCCCTTACGATAACCAAAACATTTTATAGAAAATCCAGTGTTATTATAATAGCGTCTAAGTACAAATACTTATTCGAATAGCCAAAATTATTACATTAATTAAATTCTGGCATACTAGGCTCTATAAACAAACCCCTTAAGCTCGTATTGGAGAATAGATTTCAATGAATGACTGGGCCATTGGGGCATCGCCCATCACAGTACATATCTAGAACAATGTACAAAGGACTATGCCTGAATCCCCTACTACATAGGACCGGCCTACCCCTAACCTAGATAGACCGAATATGTTATCACCTCAAGTGTTCCCATCTTTACCATCGAGTGCTCCTTCTTTCATGCACAACCATATCCATAATATAAAGGTTTCCGAGGACATCTACAAAAGTGATAGCATACCGTAATTAGGTGCGATCCAATTAGCCTTGCTGCATCTCCCCTGTTTTAGTCATTCCTGGTTGACAAGGTTCGAGGCTAAGCGTTACCTTTCAAGAACAATTTTACTTAGAATGTTCATCTTGTCCTCCAGTGAGATGTTCTGATAGCATTCGTCCATACAAGTTGTCCTGAGACTGGACAAACCGAATCACCATCTTCACCATCTTCATAGTATCCATTCGTTACATTCAAACCGGATCGAAGTGGTTTTCGAATAATTAAATCTGATCTCGGTCCATTCGAAATTATTAACGAAATTAGCCAATATTGATAGTCGGTTATTTAACTATTAATAAAACATCCATAGCAGTCACTAGGCCCACTTTTATAAATCTCCAAAATATTTATTTCAATACATCTTCACCAAGTCATATATTCAGTCTCTTTCAATATTTCTATATTTTAAAACAATTTTCAATTACAAAAATACATATCCATTTAAAATCCTCATTTAAGCGTCTCGAGAAAATTTATAAATAAAAAATTTCAATCATTTCAACACTCTATATATATAATAAGTATTTTAAAGGATAATAATTTATTTTTAAAATATGTTCAAATAATTATTTTAAATATCGAAAGCCTTTATAAACATCAGTAACTCATTTTTATTTAACAAATAAATTTTTAAAGCTGGTTTTTTAAATGTTAGAATTTACTAAAATAAATACTTGATATTTAAAAATCTATTTACCAACGTATTTCAATCCTAACTAGTTTAAAATTCCATAGTCTTAAAATAATAAAATTTCCCTTTTTAAAGCAAATTAACTTCTTAAAATTTAAAATATATTTTTAAAACCTCACTAACCAATTCAATTTATAAATCCATCTCGAATCACAATATATCACATCCATTCATATCTCCTTAACCATCTGCACTTTCAAAAATAGTTCCATTATTTTTTTCTCACTCTATTCCCATATTCTAATATGAATTCTTCCAGTAAATTTATATTTCCAGCCCATCATTTGATGTCAAATTATTTCATTTATAAAGATCGTTTATAAATTGTATAAACCCTTTGGTTTTATCTTTTGCTCAAACAAGTCTTATTTATAAAATCTCATTATGTAAATTCATTTCTTATCAATTTCAGTTTAACCTCTAATCAATTTTAATATTGATTTTAACTCCCTTTCATATTTTATAATACCATTTGCAAACTCCTTTATATAATTAATTTTTGAAGTCTCTATTTGAACCCATTCTCGAATAGCAACGTACAATCCAAAATACATATATATTATTCCCAATTCCATTTTTCTAAAAAATATTTCAATTTTCGATGTAAATATTTTTATATCAAAAATTCCCTTTAATTCCTTAAATTTTAAAAATAAATTTATGGTATTTTAAAATGTTAAAATTCAGGCCAGTACTACAATAGCATCCAATAATTTTAATCACTAAAATAATCTATACTAGATTATTCTACATAATCCATATATCACTATATATGAAAATAAATAATATATTTGAGGAATCCAGTTGAATCCCTCCAACATGTTTTCCCTGCATCCAAAGATGTTAATATAACATAAAAATATCAAACCCACTTCGAGGAGGATATCGTGATATATAAGGCCATCCGCTAGCGAGTAGGGTCTCATCCGCTAAAATGTGCGGGAATATCACTCCAAATACTAATATATATATATATATATATATATATATATATATATATATATATATACACACACACTACTATATATATATTTAACATTCAACGGATAACAATTACATAAATCCATCCAAACATCCAATAATTTATTTCCAACAATTTTAAATTAAAATAGTAATCCAAGATGAATGAGATTTGCTCACATCTATTACTAACCGAAATCTGTTCCAGTTTTTGATTCCATTGCGTATATTCCACAGTTATGAATCTAAATGGTTGATTCCATCCAATTTACCCTCGTATAAACAAATTCCAAATAATATAAATTGATGATTGCAATATTAATTTAAAGAAATCAACAAATTATTTAGTTCGAACTAATTACTTATTAGCAATTTTTTTAAAACTTGATGATTATTAAGGAAAAATGTTTTTAGATTAAATTACCTTCCCAAAGCAGAACATCACCTCTTCTCAACTAGCAGACTCGAGCTATTCCTTCCTTGGTTACGACCAGACGACAATGAGCACCCCAACCACAATTGACCGTGGTCCTTCAGCCTGCCCCCATCGCAACCCCAAAGAACCCAATTTGCGACCAATCCTAGCTCACTCGAACGACCATCTGCTCACCCTTCTAGTGTCGAGCTTCCTCTTTGCCTAGCCCATCACGAGCCACCACCATGAACTACCGTTCGCCCCAGGTCGCACGTGTGCTCTTTCCAGTAGCCGCCTGTGATTCGAGATCGAACCCTACCCTTAAATCGCGACCACGCGCTTGCCTCTGGAGCCACTCTTGACTCCCTTCCATTCAATCATCGCCTTCGCGCCTCTGCCATTGCTCTCAATGCCGCCATCCATCGTCGCGCTCGAGACTTCGATGAACTCCAAAAACCCAATCGGGCCGCGGTTTCCACCTTGGTCGCGATTGCTATCTCTAGGTCACCTTGTCCCCACCCATTCCATCGAGATCATCACGTATTATTTGCTTTTTAAAAAAACGAACGAGATTCATGTTCGAACTCGAAGGGAAAGATGCCATTTTTTCGAATTTGGTTTGAATGAAAAAAGCAGCACGATTTATGAAGAGAGACGGCGATTTGTGAATGACTAATTTGAGGAGAAAGGACGTGATTAAATGACAAGGTGGCGTGTATAGGAAGGAAAAGTAGTTGACTAGCCAATTTATAAATTAAAATTTTTGAAAATATATTGATTTTCGTAATCTAAAATCTCGAACTCCTGTCGAGGCGTGCCATTAGGCGTCCATAATGTTATACCCATACTCCGAATACAATGGAAAAGGTTTCAAATCCCAATTCAATCGTATGGAGAAGATAGCTTTTTGGAACCAATTAAAATATTGAATTTCGATATTAATTTCAATGTGTTTCTATCTCGTACGATCAAACAATGACTCTAAACACTACGAAATTTGAAACCCGATAATAATACACTATTAAGGATCCAATGGAACTGCCTTCATCGAATTCCGAGACCGCCTTCGGGATCGCTATTTTAACTTGTCGATTAAATCGATGATTTCAAAGTTTTGTGAAATCACTTGAAATCCCAATTTTAAAATCTTCCTAACGAGATTATAATTCCAAATTCAATATTTAACCCATTTAAATATCCAAAATTAACCATTGAAAAATCTGGATCGTTACATTTCTCCCCCTTTAAAAGAATTTCGTCCCCGAAATTGCTATGGTAGGAAAAATACTCCAAACCCATTAACTTTACAAAACCCACTTAGTTAAAACTCAATATTCACTTTTCTAATCTTTTTATTCCAACCAAAATAATTATTTTTCATTTCTAATTCCAAAACCCTTTCTTTCAATTACAATTCGAAAACAATTAGTCGTTAACAAAAAATTTCCAAAAATTTTCTAACACCCTAAATTTTTGAAATTTTTTTGGTAGTCTTCCTCATACGGAGGATCTTTTGCAATATGACAAGAGAGATAAATATATATGCATCGACCCACATGGTTAAAAAACAAAATATATATCAATATTTTATATTTTCGCAGTATTTAATCCGAAAACTAACCTTATTTTAGCATTTTTAAGCATTATTTAGCAAGCATTTACTTCAAGGAAATTTCTGTACCTGTACTTACTCAATTTTTAACACATGAGTAATAAAATCATGACATTTTATAACATTTCATTCATTTAATTGGATAAACACGTAGATTTCATAAACACTACATTCTTACACATAATCATAAGCAATTATAATGTTCCACCACCAAATTAATTACTTCCAATCAATCCATATATCATTTATTCAATTCAAATGATTTACAACCAAATTATTTGCATTCAATTCATTTTAAACCAAAGAAACCGTATCAACTCCAAATTGATTAAAAATCAATTTATTCACATTCTATTTATTCATAGAATTTTATTTACTTCCGTTTGCATCGAACACAACTTTTCTATGCAAATTTGGCGCTATTTATTTAATAAAATATCCATTAAAGCTTATAGTTATTTTAAATTGGTTTCACATCAATTTATATGCAATTCTATTTCATTTCAAATTGATTCTCAATCAATACATTTACATTCCATTCATATCTATTTTCAAATCCATTTTACTTAGCTTGAAATCATTCCATGCTAATTTCATAAATTCATTTAAGCTAAGCTTCCATATTAACTTAAATAAATCCATCTATTTTCAATTTAATCACTACATAACTCAAATTTATTTCCTTTGCACCAAATTCCATTTCAAACTTAGGTTGATTCTTCTTCAATCAAATTCTATTCCATTCACTAATTAATTTAATTAGTTCACACACCTTATCCACTTCAAATTTTAATTTCCTATACTCGAATTCATTCTCGAATTTATTTAATTCGTATCCAAGGCCACATTCAATTTATTTACACTCAAGTTGAATTTATTTATAACTTGAATTATCACCTTTTCAAATAATTTATGTTTTATTCGATAATATTTCTAATTAACTCACCTACCATTTTAGTCAAATTTTATTTGCAACCCAAGTTCTATTTCCAATATCCATCTTTAATCCACAGTCCAATTTTAACTTAACCAAGTAAATTTTCACCTTCATAATCATTTAACTAATTAATTATCTAATTATTTAACTCCAAATTTATACTCAATATCTGATTTTAATCTCAAAAATCACTTCTTCTAATTTTCTTAAATTCAAATTCCTTTTATAATTCAAGTTTAGGCTTTATTTCTTCATATTAAAGTATTATACCATTTTTTTTAGGTTTTCTATTTCACTTTTCAATTTTATAAGTCGCGTAACTTATTTTCCACATTTCCATCAATTCTATACTCGAATATATTCACATTTTATTTTTAACTCGAGATTATACGTTTATTTATAGCCAAGGTATATTTTTTCCAATTAATTTCAATTTTTATGACCTAATCCAATTTGTTTGTTCACAATTCCAATTTTCACTTGAATTTTATTTCATTCAAAATTTTTATATAGTTATATAGTTATTCCACAACTCACAATTTATTTTTTTCTTCAATTCGACATTATTTCTATTCCAATTCAAATTTTATAATTTATAGTTATATGATCACTTTATAATTCACATTTACACATTTAATTCAATTCCAAATAATTCAAATTCAATTCACCTTTTTATTTAAATCTCAATTCTTTAACCAACATTATAAAACCAAATTCGAGTAATTCATACATAAACTAATTTCACTCCAGACAATTTTATTTTTAATTCATTCAATTTCATTCATATGTTTCAGTTACTTTGCTAAGTTAACTCTCATTTCATTAATACAATATATTAATTCAATTCAAATCTAGTCAACTAAATTTATAAAATTTAATCTATCCAACTTAACTTAAGTTGAATTCCATTTCAACTTCCTCATTTTAAATTTAATTCCAACTTCAATTTTTCACACTTCCTTGCTTAAATTTATATAGCAATTTCACCACTCGAATTTATTATTGTCTCAATTCCCAGCATTTATATTAAAATTCCAGAATTCAAACACCCGGTATATATTTCAAATCACTTTGAAATCATATATATACATATATACACTTTTTGGTTTAACAAGTCACTTCCTTCGATTTTTAAAATCAACCTGATTTTTTTACCCAAAACAATCCCTTTTCGGAATTTTTAAATAAAACTTGTTTGCCTGACAATTCTAGATCAAATCAATTTTGGCAGCAATCTGTCACTTAGAAACTCAAAAATGAACACCGATGAGGCCGCGATCATTATCGGAATTATTTTTCAGCAATCGAAGTGAGTTCAGTGCTATAACATCTTCAAAATCCATTTAAAACAATTTTTCTTCCAAAATCCTTTCAAATAAATAAGGTTGTTTCATTTTCACAATACTTCAGAAAATATTTTTCCCAACTTCTGGGATTCCAAAATTTCCAAATACTTAGTTCAATCCTTTTAAAACATTTCTCAAAGCTTTAGGGGTTTTAAACTTTCAAATTCTGGTTCGAATCCATTTTATCCATAGTCCATTTGTATATTTCATACTTATACAAAATTTCATTTGGTTATATAAACCACTTCCAATCTTATAGTCTTATTTTGATTATATAATAACAACCAAACACACCACTATAATAATTTTCAGAAAATTATTTTTTTATATCAAAATATGGATTGGGTAAAATTATTTCTTTTACCCGCTTCAAAACAATATTGTGCTAGTTAATCGTGTTTAAGTGTTTAGAAACTACTATCGATTTTGTGGTGTCCCACTCTTCGAACAGAATATATATACCACTAAATCAATAAATCAACATAATATAAAACCATTTATATTCAAAAAAATATGCGCTCATATCTATTAATACGCTCAAACTCATTCTAGAGTTCTACTGACTATATTTCTAATGAGTAATTCCCACCAAGGCCAAGGTTCTCGCTTGACCTTTGGCTCTGATACCAAATATAGCGACCCGCGGTTCCATACCCTTTGACTTGATAATAATTCACCATTATTCAACCCAAATTGTTCGAAAGAGCGAATGAATAGGGTAAAGAAGAAGAAAGAGGTAGAAGAAAATTAAACAACAACACAAAATCTCACAATCGTAGCGAAACAAAATATAATATATAATAACAGTTTTTTATATACAAGAAGAATCTGTAACTGTTTTATACTTACAATCATTAGAGTACAATAATCAATACATCAAACTGGATAGTTATATAACTTGTCCTTATACAGCGGAATATAACCCAAATACGGAGATACGTCCCTGTCATCGAGCTCGTCTCCTGCGCTCCATAGCATTCTATCCAGAATTTGTAATACTCAGACTGACCCGAGCATTATGATAAAATAACACCCGAGTCAATCTGGAAAACCGGCGTGATAAAAATACACTCAATTTGAAATATTAAAGTTATCAAAATCCTTTTAAAAACTAAGGTATCTCGTAAGACCGTATCACACATAAACACAATGGGTTTTTCCCTTACGATAACCAAAACATTTTATAGAAAATCCAGTGTTATTATAGTATGTCTAATTACAAATACTTATTCAAATAGCCGAAATTATTACATTAATTAAATTCCGGCATAATAGGCTCTACGAACGAGCCCGCAAGCTCGTATTGGAGAATAGAATCCAATGAATGATTGGACCACTAGGGTACCGTCCATCATAGTACACCTTTTAGAACTATGTACCGAGGACCATGCCGCAATCCCCTGCTACATAAGACCGTCCTGCCCCTAACCTAGATAGACCGAATATGTTATCACCCTGGGTGTTCCCACCCTTACCATCGAGCGCTCCTTCTTTCATATACTACCATATCCATAATATAAAGGTTTTCGAGGACATCTAGAAAAGTGATAACATACCCTAATTGGGTGCGACCCAATTATCCTTGCTACATCTCCCATGTTTTAGTCATTCCCGATTGATGAGCTTCGAGGCTAAGCGTTACCTTTCAAGAACAATTTTACTTAGAATGCTCATCGTCCTCCAATGACAATGTTCTGATAGCATTCGTCCATACAAGTCCTCTTGGATCTGGACAAACCGAATCGCCGTCTTCACGATATCTATTTGCTATGTTCAAACCGGAACGAAGTGGTTTTTGGATAATTAAATCTGATCCTGGTCCCTTCGAAACGATTAACGAAATTGGCCAGTATTGATTGTCGATTATTTAACTATCAATAAAACATCCATAGCAGGCACCAGGCCCAATTTTATAGATCTCCAAAATATTTATTTCAAAACCTCTTTACCAAGATATAAATTCATTCTCTTTCAATATTTCTATATTTGATAACAATTTTCAAATACTTAAATCCATAACAAGATATTTTTTCAAACCACCCCAACACTTAGAAATATTTCCAACTTTCCATTTTTATACTTGCAAAAATATTATAAGCCTTACTTCCAAGTCATTTCAAAAATCACACTTCAGAGAATATTTCTAACTTATTCCATAAGTCTCCGGACTCACTAATAATTTTTTGTTTCAAATTCCCAACTCCAGTATACTTATTTATAACCCCATTCAACAATTTATAACTTCTTTTATAAATTTAGATCCATTTCAAATTCCCATATTCATACATTTTGAAATTTCGTTTCCTCCAGATCCCTTATAAAATTCCTTCCTTCAAAATGTCTCCATTTAAAAGCCCAATTTACGCATCTCAAGAGAATTTATAAATTAAAATTTTCAATCGGTTTAACATTATATATATATGTAATAAGTATTTTAAAGGATAGTAATTAATTTTTAAAACATGTTCAAATAATTATTTAAAATATCAAAAGCCTTTATAAACATCGGTAACTCATTTTTATTTAACAAATAAATTTTTAAAGCTTATTTTAAAAGTTAGAATTTACTAAAATAAATACTTAATATTTAAAAATCTATTTACCAAAGTATTTCAATCCTAACTAGTTTAATATTCCATAATTTCCCTTTTAAAAGAAAAATTAACTTCTTAAAATTTAAAATATTTTTTTTAATCTCACTAACCAATTCAACTTATAAATCCCTCTTGCATCACAATATATCACTTCCATTCAGATCTCCTTAACCATCTTCACTTTCAAAAATAGTTCCACTATTTTTTTCTCACTTTATTCCCATATACTAATATAAATTCTTCCGGTAAATTTATATTTCCAACCTATCAATTGATGTCTTATTTATAAACATCATTCATAAATTCTATAACCCCTTTGGTGTTACATTTTAATAAAACAAATCTTATTTATGAAATTCCATTATATAAATTCATTTCTTATCAGTTTCATTTATATCTCTAATCCATTTTTAATATTGGTTTTAACTCCCTTTCATATTTCAGAATACCATTTGCAAACTCCTTTATAAAATTAATTTTTAAAGTCTCTATTTAAACCCATTCTCGAATAGTGACGTACAATCAAAAATTAATTTATATTATTCCCAGTTCCATTTTTCTAAAAGAATATTTCAATTTCTAAAACAAATATTTTTATATCTAAAATTCCATTTAATTCCTTAAATTTTAAAATATATATATTTATGGTATTTCAAAATGTTAAAATTCAGGCCAGTGCTATAACAGCATCCAATAATTTTAATCACTACAATAGTCTATACTAAATTATTCTACACAATCCATATATCACTATATATGAAAAATTAACAACATATCTAAGGAATCCATTTAGATCCCTCCAACCTGTTTTCCCTGCGTCCACAAATGTTAATACAACATAAAAATACCAATTCCACTTCGAGGGGAATATCGTGGTATATAGGGTCATCCGCTATTACACGGGTGCATAGGGTCCCATCCGCTATAATGTGCCGGAATATCACTCCAAATACTAATATATATACTACTATATATATTTAACATTCAACAGATAATAATTATGTATCCAAACATCCAATAATTTATTTTCAACAATTTTAAATTAAAATAGTAACCCAAGATGAGTGAGATTTACTCACCTTTATTACTAGTGGAAATCTGTTCCAGTTTTTGATTCCATTGCATATATTCCACAGATACGAATCTAAACGGTTAATTCCATCCAATTTACCCTTGTATAAACAAATTCCAAATAATATAAATTGACGATTGCATTATTAATTTAAATAAATCAACTAACTATTTAGTTCGAATTAATTACTTATTAATGATTTTTAAAACATGATTATTATTAATGAAAAATGTTTTTAAATTAAATTACCTTCCCAAAGCAGAACATCACCTCTTCTCAACTAGTAGACTTGAGCTATTCCCCCATTGGTTACGACCAGGTGGTAACGAGCATCCCAGCCACCATTGACCGTGGTCCTTTAGCCTACCCCAATCGCAACCGCAAAGAACCCAATTTGCGAACAATCCTAGCTCACTCGAACAACCTTCTGCTCGTCCTTCCAGTGTCGAGCTTCACCTTTACCTCGCCCATCGCGAGCCATCACCACGAACTGTCGTTCGCCTTAGGTCGCATGCATGCTCTTCCCTGTAGTCGCCTGTGATTCGAGATCGAACTCTACCCTTCAATCGCGACCACAAGCTCGCCTCTAGAACCACTCATGACTCCCTTCCATTCACTTGTCTCCTTTGCATCTACGCCATTGATCTCTAAGCAGTTGTCCATCGTCTTCCTCGAGACCTCGACGAACTCCAAAAACCCAAATTGGTTGCGGATTCCACCTTGGTCGCGAATGCTATCTCCGGGTCACCTCGTCCCCACCAGAGATCGTAGCATATTGTTTACTTTTTAAGAAAAAAATCAAATGAGATTCATGTTCGAACTCGAAGAGGAAGTTGCCATTTTATTTTTTTCAAATTTGAATTGAACGAAGAAGGCAGCGCGATTTGTGAAGAGAGATGGCAGTTTATGAATGACTTTGAATTGAACTGATTTGAGGGGCAAAGGACGTGGTTAAATGTCGAGAAGGTGGCATCTATAGGAAGGAAAAGTAATTGACTAGCCAATTTATAAATTAAAATTTTCCAAAATATCTCGATTTTCGTAACCTAAAATCTTGAACCTCAATCGAGGCATGCCACTAGGTGTTCATAATGTTATACCCCTATTCCGAACGAAATGGAAAAGGTTTCAATTCCCAATTCGATCGTATGGAGAATATAGCTTTTTGGACCCAATTAAAATATTGAATTTCGATATTAATATCAACGTGTTTCTATCCCATAGATTAAACGATAACTCCAAATATTACGAAGTTTGAAATCCTATAATAATACATTATTACGGATCCAATGGAACTGCTTTCGTCGAATTCCAAGACTGTCTTTCGGATCGCTATTTTAACTCGTCGATTGAATCGACGATTTCAATTTTTTGTGAAATCACTTGAAATCTCAATTTTAAAATCTTCCAAACTAGATTATAATTCCAAATTCAATATTCAACCCATTTAAATATTCAAAACTAACCGTCGAAAAATCCAGGTCGTTACATAAAGTGGTAGTTATACGTAGACGGAGCATCAAATGAGCAAGTAGCTAGGGCAAGTTGCTAAATAATTACACCTGGTGGGTATAGGCTAAGTTATGCGATGATGTCAGGATTATTACAACTAATAATGTAACCGCATGCTAGGCCATGAAAGGAGGATTAACCTTGCACCAGCAGCTAAAGATTTCTAGAATAAAGATACTTAGCGATTAGCAACTTAGTGAACCAATTAAAGAAGGTATTCCATACAAAGGATGCTCGGTTAGCTCAGTACGTAAAGAAAATTAATGAAATGCTGATTTAGTTTAAAGACTTTTCTATACACCAAATACCGTGGGAGAAGTATGCATAAGCGAATTTTTAGCAAAATTAGCAGGTCCAAGAGGGGCATCCGAAGTCAAAATTATTCATGTTGGATTTCAACAAAACCCTAGTATTAAGTCAAAAAAGGAAAAATCAAATAACAAAGCCTTAGTTCTAACTCGATCTTAAGCCCAACAAATGATGTATGAAGGGAAAAATCCCTAAGAGGATGGTAGTTATAGGGAAGCGTTCGGAAGAATAAAAAATGCCCATAAAGGTCAATATTCCAACAGTTGGATGTCGCCTTGATCAAATATTTGCAGGAAGCGATATTGCCTAAAGAAAGAAATGAGTTGTGAAAATTAACATACCAAGCACCCTTGTACACCATAATTGATGGAATACTATATTGAAAATGGTACTCAAAACCTTAATTGAGATGTATCACCCTAGGAACAAGATCTAAACTACTAAGGGAATCCCATAAAGGATTTTGTGGGGATCATTCCAACATGGCAAAATTAGCAAAAAAGGAATGAGGCAAGGATATTATTAGCCAAATTATACAGAGAATGCTTTAACATACGTTAAAAGATATGACTAATGTAAATAGTATTCTAGAATTTGTGGTTACCACCGAGTGAATTAACTATTGTTACTAATGCGTGGAATTTTGATTTAAAGGGGATTGACTTGATTATACCTCTTCCACTCTCAAAAGGAGGAGTGAAGTTTGCGGGAGCAGCCACCGATTACTTTACCAAGTGAGTAGAGGCTAAACCATTACCAAACATTACTGCTAGAAAAGGTCTAAAGTTTGTCATTAAGAATATAGTCACTAGATTCAGACTTCCAAATAAAATTATCTCTGATAATGGGACTCCATTTGAAAGTGAAGAATTCACTTGTTTCTTTGAGAAGAACATAATAATAAAAAGCCTTTTGCCAGTAGCTCACCTAAAAGCTAATGGAGCGGTAGAGGTAGTGAATAAGACCATTAAGAACATCTTAAAGTGGTGACTAGGAAAAGCCAAAGGAAATTGAGTAGAAGTGCTTCCCCTCATTTAATTGTCATACAGAACTTCTATAAGGATGACCACTGGACATACTCCATATTCCTTAATGTATGAATTTGAAACCACTCTACCAGTTGAAATCGAAGACTCCTTATGTTGAAGGACTGTTTTTACTGATGAAACAAATCAATAGATAAAGAGTGAGTCACTTTATTTACTTAGCGAATTAAGAGATCAAGCTGCCATGCAAACAGTTGAATACCAACAAAGAATCTCCAAATATTACAATTCAAATGTGAAAGGAAGGGAATTCAAGAAGGGAGATCTTGTATTGAAGAGAGTAATGACAAATATTCAGGATCCTGCATATGACCCACAAGGGATAAGAAGGATCGCTAGTTATACATGAAGTTATTTCCTCAGTGACTTATTGATTATAGTAGACTTAATGGAAATATGACATCAATGATGTGTAAAGATGAGCATTTAAGGCCACATTTCACAATATTGGATGAATAAAATGGATTATCAAAGGACCTTCCCCAAATTGTAGTCTCCAAACTGAGATGTGATATGTTTAACTTGACTCCTTACCTGTTGAGGTTCGCGAGATTCATTAAGCAGAAGCACACTACATATTCGAAAGAGGATAGCAAAACCTTTTGTCCCACCGTAGGGACTTATTAATGTAACCATCCAAAGAGTGGTCGTCAATTAAGCCTTTGATACTGTCATCGGGCCTGGTTAAAGCATCCATCCAAGGCAGATAGACGAAAAGACTTTGGTCCCACCGCAAGGCCTCACCAAAGCAACCATCTAAAAAGTGATGGTCAATTAAGTCTTTGATCCCACAACCAAACCTAGTCAAAGCACCCATCCAAGGGAGATGGACAAAAAACATTTGGTCCCAACACAAGGCCTGGCCAAAGCAATCATCCAAAGAGTGGTAGTCAATAAAGCCTTTATTCCCACCATGGGGCCTAATCAAAGCTCCATCTAATGGAGATGGACGAAAGGTCTTTGTCCCGCCACAAGGTCTGCCAAAAGCCACCATCCAAAGAGTGGCAATCAATTAAGCCTTTGATCCCATTATCGGACATGATAAAAGCATCTATCCAAGGAAGATGGGCGAAGAGCCTTTGGTTCTACTGCAAGGTCTGACTGATGTAACCATCCAAAGAATGAAGGTCCAAGCAAGGATATAAAAGTCCTAACGAAGGATACAGCATACAAGGGTGATTGTCTAAACCCCTAACAAGCAAAGAAAAAAAGGTTCGTTCAAATTTACGAAGAGTATCTACCTTCCACTAGTTTTGTAACAAAACCATCTTCATAGGGTTTCAAAGAAGAGCTTACCATTTTTTAAAATATATATTTAAAAACAAGTTTTTAATAAAAACGACTATCGTAAATAAGATTAATTTCAAACAAATGCAAAATATATGTGTTTTTGAAAATATTTTCAATAAAATAGTCCATATGAAGGTTTTAATTCATTTAAAAAAATTTATCATGAATTAAAAAGCACAAACGATCTATGATTGAAAGTACGAAAACAAAGGGCATCAACTTAAGAAAGGAAGAAGCAAACCAAAGGAAGAAGTTTACATACACTAAAGCATAAGAAGGCTTCTTATGGGGGGACCTATTATACCCAAAATTTCCAAGGATAAATAAAGTGTGATGCCATCAAAAGTTGATAATGTCAAAGCTATTGCAAGTTAATATTATAAGCTATCGAAAATTGATATTATAAAGTTGATAATATAAGCTACCAAGAAGTTGAGGCAATGAGATATCGAATGATAGAATGAGCCAACGAAATGTAACATCCCCTATTAAGAGGCCTGAAGCTAAGCGCTACAGATGCTGCAGTCATCTATAGTATTAACTTCCGGTGACAAAATACGGTAATATTAATGTTATCCATAATGTCAGAAGCACATGAATATGAAATAAAAATCAACATAGATGTAATACCCCATATATTTATAACATTATTTAGAACGTTTAATTAATATGTTAAATAAAATAAAATAATGTAGAGATTAATAAGTTGAGAATTGATTAGCTAAGGGCAGCCGTGCCATGTTAGTGTACAAACTAAAATGAAATAGCATAAGCTAATGTGTTAGGATATGAGAAGGGCAATATAGAACATAAGAGAAGGGCTTATACCCTAAACCCTTAGGAATGGAACTCATGTTCATTTCATTTTCACTCAAACTAAAATTATACTAAGGCCGGCCATCGTTATTGCTCTCAAGAGAAGATTAAAGCTAGGATCCAAGTAAAGAAAGATAATCAGCATAATCAACATCGAATCTCACATCTTTTGATCTCAAAGCTAAGGTGAATAATTACCACATTCCATTTTCTTATGATTTCGTTTTTAAGTGTAAGGTCTGAAATATTTTCGCAAGTATATGTTATGTTTTGATAATTAAAGTTATATATATGCTTATTAATGAATTATATATGTTCATATTAGTTTTTATCATATGTTTGATATGAAAACCCTATTAAATGACATCCAAATGCTTTGAAAATTTAATTATAGGTCAAAAATGAAATTTAGAGATGGGCTTCAATTTTCATAATTTTCCAAGTTAATATGGATTTTATATTAATTTTCCAGTGATGAAAATGATTTATTAGGTTTTAACGGCTAAAATAATTATTATTTGGGTTTGAATTTTTTATATGTTGGAAAACATATTAAAATAGATTTTATGGAATTTTTCAGATTTTACCTAAGTGTTATGATGATTATATAAAATTATTAAAGGTATGGGACTTAATTTAATTAAGGAGAAGAGGCAGTTATAAAACAAAATTATTATTTATTTCTGAAATTAGTGGTAGTACTTTTCTGAAAAACATTTGTTAACCAATAAGATTTTGACAAACAAGGGCAGGTTAGTTATAAAGTTGCCTGTTTTTAAGTTAAAAACAAGAAAATCATGTTTTTAGCATGCTTCAGCCAAAATCTTCAGCCAATTTTGGCATCAGACCTTCCGACCCAGACCTCTCGACAAAATCAAAAGGTTAGCTCACGACAAGGTCAATGTCCAAGCATAGGTATCATGTTACTTGGTGCATAATGAATTGGACAGAGTCGAAGGGTTCTAAGTCGAAAGGTGCCAAAGAGGTTGGGGTATGTTTGTTTTATAAACCAAAAGCTTTCACCTCCTTTGCTTCCGAATAAGAGCTTTAGACTTGGTTATTTACGACCATGTCAAATGTTTAAAATAAAGGTTTTAAACCTTCCGACAAAGTCGAAAAATTACTGCTGCTTTATCACTATTTTGTTTTGAAACCTTCCGATGCAGTCGAAGGGTTACTACCGCTTTATAAATGTTCTGTTTTGAAACTTTCGATAAAGATGAAAGGTGTACTTGTTTCAAAACCAGCCGCTTATCCATGCTTTCGAAAGGAAGCTTTCAACTTAGGTGATTTACCTTTGTTTTACAAACTGAAGAATAATCCAAGCTTTTGAAGGAGTTGTTTTAAGGGCAGTGGCCTATTGTTTTAAATAGAATGTTTTAAAGCTTTCGAAGTAGACCTTCCGACAAGGTCGAAATGTTGCTTCCAATGAAGACGAGGGGTTTTGAAAAATGGTTTTCAACTTGTTCTAAATTGAACCCAGTAAGTTTTCGAAAGGTTGTTTATTGAATAAAGTCGAAAAGTTGGTTATTGAATGAAGTCAAAAGGTTGTTTATTGAATGGTTTCGAAAAGTTTGAGTTTAATGGTTTCGAAAGGTTTGAGGTCAATGGTTTCGAAAGGTTTTAGTTCAATGGTTTCGAAAGGTTAGAGATGGAAGGTTTACAAATGTTTTCCTAAGGAAATGTTTTAAAGTGATTTTAAAGAAGGATGTCTAAGGTTTTATTGCTTTCGGAAGGTTTTCTTTTTAATGGTTTCGAAATATTTGATGAATGGTTTCGAAAGTTAAGGTTTTGGCATATTGGCCTCGGTAATTAAAAGGTTTTCACTTGGTTTTGTAAAGAGGTACTTTCAAAGGTTTAGAAAAGAGAACTTCAAATGTTTAAACGTTTTCATCAACTAAAGGTTGAGTAAAGAAGATATATATATATATATATATATATAACATGGTAATGTGATTTTGAGTAAAGCATAAAGAATATATATTTTCCTTTTATAATTTTTATTTAAGGGTTTTAAATCACTTTGAAAACATTTTCAAGGAAAATTATGGGAAGGGAGCCTTAAGTGAAAATGACCCAGATAATAGAAAACCAGATGGGACTAGTATGGGGTCGCAACCTATACATTAGTTATTAGCCCCAGCTAATTGTTGTCCAAAATTCCAATGTGTATGGCTTTTTCACAGGTGATTAAAATTATGATTACACACCGAAAAGAATATATGTTTGTATATAGATAGGTTATTGGTGAGCCCATAAAAACCATTACGATCAGGAAGACCTGGGAAATGACTATGTTAAAGACATACCATCCAGAAGAGAAGTATTTAACAGATAGTTAAGGACAGATCGTCCAAAAGTGAAGTATTTAATAGATGGTTAAGGATAGATAATCCAAGAGAAGAATAGCTAATAGGTGTCAGATTAATTTTTATTATATAATCTAGTAGGTCTGAGTCAGGCAAAGGTTAAAAGTTATCAAACAAAATTTATGTGTTGAACAGATAGTTCATTGTTGCCTGATGGTTATGTATGTTTACATAATGATGATTTATAGTGTTTAATCGGTTTTTATTGTAGGAATTTTTTTGCAAAGATATGTTTTAAATGGATATTAGTGAAGGGAAACCCATTTCGCTAAGCGGCATGGTCGCTCTTAGCATATATATTCCGGGATGTGAAGAATTATTCATACAGGCTTTATGTTTGACTCGAAGTTTATGCTTTCCCCTTACACTCCCGGGTGCTCAAAATTAATTTGAGTAGGCCAAGGGGTTAAGATCTTTTCACGTTTAGTAGGATGACAAATAAGGCTACTGGAGGCTTGCAGGAGGAAAACGGGTAGCTATTTAGGAGTTGCAGTTCTTGTTTTATGTTTTGATGTATTTCCGTTGTGTTTTGTATTAAGTCTATTATGACTCTATGCTCTGATCATCTAAGGGGGTATCTTCATATACCACTCTTAGCGTATTATTAATAAGTATATTTTACCTGTGCTTGGGAACGAATTTGGAATTATGTCTTGGGAATGTGAAACGTTTGGTTTTGAGATGTAATGAAGTAAAATTTGTTTTGAAGTCTATGTTTTATTTCATATTCAAGTGCTTCTGATATTATTGATACCATTAACATAGCCGTATTTAGTCGTCGAAAGCTAATGCTATAGATGACTGCAGCATTTGTACTGCTTATTTTTGGGCCTCTTGATAAAGGATGTTACAGCTTGTTATCAGGGCAGGGTTTATGAAAGACTTTAACTAAAAAGGGGTTTTAAAAGCATAATCCTTGGTAATTAGATTTAAGATTGGGGTATGAGATAATGCTATAGTAACATACTTGTATTTGCTATATATATATAAATATACGCTACATTTCTAGACTCCTATCTTAGTTAGGCTATTCATCTATATCTCACGAGGTTTGAATACATATGTGGAAGGAAGAAAAGGTAGAGTTAATGAAACGACCCGACTTTCTTACCACAGAAAATCGCATCATTTTTAAGAAAAAAAGGGATAGAAAAGAGAATAGAAAGAAGGGAAGAAAGAGACAACATCAGAATCTAACAGCGGAACGAATAAATTATATTAATAACAAAAATATTACATAGTTTACAACCATTATCAGAGTTCACAGATATACAACACATACTAGACAGTTATAAACACCTGTCTAGTTATACAACTCAAATCAGTACAAGAAACAACTCAGAGAAAACTACACAGCAGAATACTATATATATCTACACGCAAAAGCCTCCTGCTCCATTGCTCCTCCACAATTTCGTCAAAGCTAACCTGAATCCTAACCTAAATCCCTTGGCTACTCGTAAAAATTTGAGTACCCAAGTGTAACGACCCGCCTTTTTGGACAGTTTAAGCCGACGATCAAATACACATGTCGATTCCAAACCATTCAAAAGGGCAGATGGTTATTGGGGTAAATAAGAAAAGAAAAGAAAAGAAATAAAGGAAATGAATAACACAGAATCTCGCAGCGGAAAAATATAATAGTCAAATAAACAGTTCATGAAGCTGTTTACTATACTTTGACAATTATTTATACAACATTTATCAGAGTTATACATATACAACAGAACAATTAAATAATGCAGTAGACAGCATGATGCAAAGATAATAATAGTAATAGTATACCAAATCTTTGTCTTCATCCTCCAGAATAGATCTTCAAAAATCTGAAAAACTGAGGACTGACCCGAGCATAATGCAAAGACAAAACACTTAAGTCAGGACTAAAATATCCTTATGAAAGTTAAATCAATCGTAAATAAATATGAGTGTAACGGCGTCAGATATGTTTACGGGGTTTGACATCTCATATCCAGTGTCAATGTGCGTGCAATAACTTAAGAGATGTTACGGGATTTTCCATCTCTCAAGGATCCGTTAAACTATCTACTATGTAGTAATGTACGCTAAGTAGATAATGCCTATCAGTAATATAAAGTATCAAAATAGCATTAAGGCGTTACCATAATCCCCCTTAACACATTTTTATAATGCCATAGTCTATACAGCACCGTAAGCCCCACCGTAAACTAGTGGTTATCAGAGGGTACCCCATAGGTATAACACAAAACTAAACGTAGTGGTCGCGAATAGGATAATCAGTATGACAAGGTACATGAGGCGATACCAACTAGGATATTAGTAGTTGCGTGATCCGGACTGATGTTGGGCATAGCCAGCAGGTACCCCAACACCGTGAAACAACACTCCCAAATCAAGGGGTGCACCCAAATCGAATCACATATGTAATAGATATGGTATCGAAGAAGTGTGTCCGCTAGAGGTGGCGAACCTCAATGGCCCGGCGCGGCTCCTGTTTTAGTCATGTCAGGGGTCATTCAATAATCGTTCTCTTTCTTCAGTCAACGCGTTCACCAAACCATCCACTTCATTCTGGATCAACACTCCGCGTATAATAGTTATTAAAGTGGTATTCGGTATCGACAGAGAGTATGTCCATATCCGATCCCGGTCTCTTTAATAACTACGTATTATTACACCGTTGGCTCTTTTACATTTCAAATCGATTCATAATTTATACCAAAATATCATATATGCTTCAAAAATCAAATCCATTTCAAATATCATCGCATCTATTCAAATGTAAGATTCCGTTTCAAAAATCATTTTTCGTCTCAATATCTTATTTCGGTTTCAAAATCATTTCGAATTTCAATATTAGGTTGCAACTTCATTTAACCCAATTCGTATTTTTAAATTCAAGATTTAAACATAAACACTACACCTTATTGACTAGCTTAGAATTTTAGAAAATAGTTTTAAGTAGTTTAAAAGTAGTTTCAAATAATTAAAATAGTTCAAATACTTAAAATCTTAAAATGGATTTGAAATAGATAAATTAGTTTAGAATAATTTAAATTGGGTTTAGTAGATTTAAAATAGATTAAAATAGTTTAAGTATTCAAAAATGGTTTATATAGCAGAGTAATTTGGAAAACAAAATAAAACAGCTTCAAACCAATCCATTTCAATTTATAACTTCCCAATTCAAATCAATTTCAATTTCCATTCTACCGATTCAATTTCGATTTCAATTCAAATCAATGTCAACTTTGACTTCAATTTATTCGATTTTCATATTCACTTTCAATTAATTCAATTTCAATTTGTATCGATTTGGAGCTTGATTTTCAAAAATATCTCTTTATAGCACTTAACAAAATTATTCATCAATATTCAAGTTTAAATCCAAATTTCAATATATGATTCAATTCCAAGCTCGATTTCAAAATATCATTTTTATATCACTTTTACTTAGTAATATTCAAAGCTCGAATTAAGGTTAAATCTTTATACAAATCAAATTTCGAAATTCAATCAAATCCCAATTTTTAAATTTCAAAGTCTCGACTTATATTATTTAAAAGTTTCTTTTAACCAAAATTTATTTCAACATTCCAAACTCAATTTTTCGATAAATTCGATTTCTATAAATTGATTTCTATTTATAACTTTTAAATCAAACATTTAAATAAATTTCAAATCGACGATTTCAAAATTATTAATTTACCAATTCGGTGTCCGTATATAATTTTCTATCTTATGGCCAAGTAGTTATTTATTTCAATTAAATGTCAGGGATGAATATATATCACTTAAATCGAATCACAGTTTCGTATGTACGCATAACAGTATATATAAGCAAATAAACATCCAAACATTTAAATATCAACCAATAACATCCATCAAAATACATCATCCAATAGACAATACAATTCATGGCAGTTTCATAGTTATCAATGTCAGGTAATTTAATCGCAATCCAATTTCAATTTCAATTTAAATTTAACTGTCAATTTAATTTCAACGGTTAATTCAAATGACAATCCATATGACAATTAAATTTATCAAACAACGACAAATAAAATCATAACACTACATAATGTCAAATTAACTAGCATAACGATATTTAGTACGTTGTGAGCGTTATAAAACACTCACCTTGATTTTACGATTTTAAATCAAATCGAACGACGTTCGATTTAATCCTAAATTTTCTCTATCTCCAAACGATTCCAATCCAGTTGCATTGCGTAGTGCTCGACAAAATGATTCCAACGCAAAAAAATTCGTCCGAATTGGACCTCGTATGAAAGAGATACGAAATTTTAAAGATTGAACAAATTAAACGTAATTAATTTACATTTTCATTTCAATATTTCTCAACCTTTATTATCTGGACCGTTGATTATAGCTCCAGAAAATCAAGGCCGCCAGTATCTTCTTCCACGCACTCGTTCGCACGCGAAACCCAGCCAGTAAAATCGAACCCATCACGCACGCTAGGGTTTAATGCCGCTGCCACCACGTAGACCAAAATCTCATCACTCCACCGCCATTCGAACGGCCATCGCCAAAGCTACCTCCAGCCTCCGACCGCACCCCCATAGCGCCACCAACGCCTTGTATTTCGCGCGCGAACCGATGCCATACGCGGCCCAGAAACTTCCCCTACACTGCGCCATAATCCATCTCAACCGTACGGATTCGAAGCTCTCGATGTTAGCTACAACTTTTTAGTTGAAGACTTTTTGTAATTGCTTATAGATTGGGAGAGATTAAGGGGAAAAGGAGATGAAATTTCGGCCGTGGGTTCAGTTAATGGCGGCCACGAAATAGAAAACCCTAGCCTTTTTTTGTGAATAAAGGGGATATTTATAGGAAACGACGAATACTATCCATCCGGCTTTTCCAAACTCCGAATTTCGTGCGGTAACTGACGTTTCTAGGGTTTATCCCACGTTCCGGACACAATGGAATAGGTTTCGAAAGCTAATTCGATCATCTGTGCGAGTTACGGAAATAAACGATCAAATTTAAATTAAACCGATTTAACGAATTTCTATGCGTTTTGGCTCGCCCCGGACAAACGGTAAATCCGATTGACACGAAATTTGAAATCTTAAAATAATATCACGTTACGGATACGATGAAACTGGTTTCGTCGAAATCCGAGACCGTTTCAAAAATGACTATTTTAACTCGCCAAATTAATATTAAAACAATTTTAACGCGTTTCGAGCTGCCACGGTCAAACGACAACTCCGATTTCTATGAAAATTGAAATTCGATAATAACTAACTATTATGGATCCAATGGAATTAGTTTCATCCAATTTTGAGACTGTTCAAAAATTGGCTATTTTTCAGTTGATAATTAAATATTAAAATATTCAATTTTCATAAATAAATTTTAAATTCAGTTTTAAAAGTTCTATAACATCACTATAACTCCAATATGATAAAATAAAATTTTAAAAATCATTTTTAATCATATTAACCCCGTTATTCAATTATCCAATAAATTCCAATTTTTTAAGATCTTATTAACTCTATTATAATCCCAATATAACTTACATTCACTTTGGAAACCAAATTTGAATCATATTAAATCAAATTTCAATTATTCACTCTATTTTCATATATTAAATTTCAATATCAAATTAATCATATCAAATTCGGAATTTAATTATTCAACATTTGTAGTATTAAATTTAACAAATTTGATTATTCTTAAATCACTATCTTTTGAAATATTCAAAGTGAACTTATAAGATTTAACAAATTCAAATTTTAGAACAACCATTTTCATCAAACAGTTATTCAATTATTCAGTAAGTTTTAAATATTTAATTTAAACAATTTACCCGTTCAATATTCAATATTTGATTTTAAATAGATTTTACATATCAATCAATTACTCTATTATACCCAATGAATTCAACATTTATTATCCTATTCAACTTTTGATTGCAAAGGCATTCACTAAGTAGCTTTTATTTTTCATTACTTGGATAATTATTGTTGCAATTCATTCCAGATATTATTATTCTAAACGAATTACAATTTTTTTTCTAACACTAAATCGCGAAATCTTATTAAATTGCTATTTTGATTATCGAAAATTTACGGGTCGTTACACTCTCCCCCACTCAAAACTTTTCGTCCCTGAAAAGGAAAAAGAATGGAAAAGGAACTAAGTATAGAATTCAACATTAGATATATTTTATTCAAAGTTACCAACTTATAAAATAATGAATTCCATTTATAAAGTCATAAATACGCTTCCACTAAGTTACTCTGAACGGCTTTCTAACTTTAAAAGTTAGTTATCAAAACAAGTTATATAAAAAAAATTAAAACTTGAAAAATTTTCTAACACCCGGATTTTACAGAAAATTTCGGCAGAGTCTCCTTTGCGCGGCTCGATCGGAAAAAAAAATGACAGTATATATATCACAAATATACATCTCATCAAGTGATGAGGCATCCCGCAGGGAAAAAGTGTAAATGTACGGTATGTAATCCGAGATATGTACCTTATATATTATTAGCGAGCATATACGGCTAATATAGCGCGAAAGCGAGCCCCAAATGCGAAGCAAGCGCAATCCGCATCTACTAAACACTCAATAACTAAGTTAGAACCATGCATATAAAGATAGATCGATATACTTATCCTACACAACATATATATAACATATTTAGCTTCAAAACTGAGATTCCAATTTCAAGATAGCAAACAAATCCTAGTTTTAGGTCACCTAAACGATAAAATTTAGCAACAGAATCTAAACAAAAGTTGTTGCATTCATTTTAGGCTTTCCGGAATGTCCAAAATCATCGAATTCGGAGCATACGTTCAAAAATTATGGTCGTTTTACTTAGAGGATACGCCTCGGCCTGGGCAATGAATTGTGCAGGTCCACGACGTTCACCCACATTTTCGACCTTCTAAACGACAATAAAACACAAAACACTTAAACAAAAGTTTTAGCTTAAGTTCTTAGCTTTCCAAAAAGTGCAAGATCATCAAAATCCGATAAAACAGTCAAAAGATATAGCGAAAATACTAAGGGTGTATACTACTGATTTTCTTATTTTTACACAGGACAGCGAGTAACATTCAAGTTTTTAACCTAGTAGACCAAGGAATTTTCTCAAGTCATCTAAACAAAAGTTGTGATATAGTTTCTAAGCTTTTCGAAAAGTCAAAGATCGTCAAATTCCATTCAGCAATTTAAAAGTTATGGTTGTTTTCGTTTCAGCATATATTGGACAATTTTGGATTTTTCCCAAAAATTTGCTTTTATTATTTCAAAGTACAAACCATTAAAACTTCAAATTTTCTAAAGAATAATCATAAACACAAAGTCATTTATTTTCTTATTCATCCATGCAATAAGTTTACATTCAATTTGTTTCCGATTTATTCAAGTTTGTCTCATTCACATTTTAAATTCAAGTCAATTTGCTTCAATTTAAATTGAATCCAATTATATTTAATTTCACTTTGCTTCAAATTTGAATTTAATTATTTTAAAATTTTATTCCGTTTATTCAATTCCATTAACACTAATGAATTCTACTTAATCAATTTTCATCCATCTAACAACCAATGCATATCAAACATTAACATCCATCCAAAATCTACACCAAATCAATTATACATTTCCAAGTCAATTTTAATTTCATACACTTCCAAGTTTATTGACATTTAGTTATATTCAAATTTAATTAGTTTCCATTTACCAATTTTATATTTCATTAATTTTAAATTTTATTTATCCACTTAGATATATCATTCATTTTACAACTTAAATTTCTTTTATATTTACAACTGTCAATAGATCTTCACATTTTATTATTCACTCTCACATTGGTATATTATTTCTCTACTTATCCTTATTAGCATTTTAAACCTTTTAAGTATTTGGTAAGTTATAGTTGTGTAAATAGAATGTAGTTAAACAACATACAACTTCTTTTCATTTAAAGTTTATTTTTTAATTAATTAATTCTTAAGTCATTACTTAAATTTCACTATAATTTAATTTCATATTTACATTCACATATAGTATTTCCGTTCTATATTAACATAATTGTGAATCACCTTTAAATGTTAATTTAAATCCCAATTATTTACTAACAATTTTATTTATATTTGCAAACCATTAATTAAATGCATATTTCATTATTCAAACCTATACTTGTATATTATCCAATTAACAATTCATATAACATTTTTGAACTTCTTAAATATTTTGGTAAGTTATATCTATGCTATAGAATGAAATTTAATACTATGCGTGTTTTACAGTTTCAGTTTTATTTTAAGTTCATAATTTCCTAATTCTAAGGATTTCTACTTCAATTGATATTTCACTTAGCTCTTAGGTTCATTTCTCATTTCACAATTCAGAAGTTCCTTAATGATTCAAGTCTAAATTCATTTAAATCATAATCATAAAAAAAATCATTAATTATTAAAGGACTTAAGAATTCCAATCCCGGTTTCATTTCAAATCAAGCTTTGAAATAATATATACTTATATAATTTATATATCAAATCATACTATAGAGAATACAAAATAAAATAAAATTTTGAATCAAAACAAGGTTTAGACAAGCTATTAAGTGGTCTTCCCCACTCGGACTCTCGAAAATAAACGCCGATGATGCGTGCACTCATCACCGAAATCATTTTCTAGCGTCAAGAGAAGGGAATATAACACCTATCATAAAAAAATCCTTCGAAAACAATTTCAACTCAATTATACTATCATATAATACTCATATTATATTTTCCAAATTCTTGTATGTCAATTTCAAACACCGAAATTTTAATTCCCAAATCCAAGTAAAAATTCATTTATATTCATTATCAATTGCGTTCACAAGATTTCATTTTCCTAAATCCATTGTTATTTAATCAATTGTTGTAAATATTGACCGATCAAACAATAACGATAATAATGTAATATTATCATCTTCTAACAATCAATTCAATCAAAATGAATAAATATTCAAATAATTCTTTTATATAAAATATGATCCAAAACGATATTGTGTTGGTTTGTCCTATTCGAGGGTTTAGAAATTCCTATCGACGCCTTGGCGTCCCAAGTATCGATCAGAGTTCATAAATACTCAATCGGAACAAAGTTAACACAATATAAAACCATTTTATATCAAATAACAAGTACGCCCTCTCATATACACTCAACTCATTCATATAGTTTACCTCTATTTCAATGAGTTATTCCCCACTAGAGCCAAGGTTTATCGCTAAACCAAAGCTCTGATACCAACTGTAACGACCCTCCTTTTTAGACAGTTTAAGCCGACGATCAAATACACATGTCGATTCCAAACCACTCAAAAGGGCAGATGGTTATTGGGGTAAATAAGAAAAGAAAAGAAAAGAAATAAAGGAAATGAATAACACAGAATCTCGCAGAGGAACGATAAAATATAATAGTCAAATAAATAGTTCATGAAGCTGTTTACTATACTTTGACAATTATTTATACAACATTTATCAGAGTTATACATATACAACAGAACAATTAAATAATGCAGTAGACAGCATGATGCAAAGATAATAATAGTAATAGTAATAGTGGTTATCAGAGGGTACCCCATAGGTATAACACAAAACAAAACGTAGTGGTCGCGAATAGGATAATCAGTATGACAAGGTACATGAGGCGATACCAACTAGGATACTAGTAGTTGCGTGATCCGGACTGATGTTGGGCATAGCCAGTAGCTACCCCAACACTGCGAAATAACACTCCCAAATCAAGGGGTGCACCCAAATCGAATCACAAATGTAATAGATATGGTATCAAAGAAGTGTGTCCGCTAGAGGTGGCGAACCTCAAAGGCCCGGCGTGGCTCCTGTTTTAGTCATGTTAGGGGTCATCCAATAATCGTTCTCTTTCTTCAGTCAACGCGTTCACCAAACCATCCACTTCATTCTGGATCAACACTCCGCGTATAATAGTTATTAAAGTGGTATTCGGTATCGACAGAGAGTATGTCCATATCTGATCCCGGTCTCTTTAATAATACGTATTATTACACCGTTGGCTCTTTTACATTTCAAATCGATTCATAATTTATACCAAAATATCATATATTCTTCAAAAATCAAATCCATTTCAAATATCATTGCATCTATTCAAATGTAAGATTCCGTTTCAAAAATCATTTTTCGTCTCAATATCTTATTTCGGTTTCAAAATCATTTCGAATTTCAATATTAGGTTGCAACTTCATTTATCCCAATTCTTATTTTTAAATTCAAGATTTAAACATAAACACTTCACCTTATTGACCAGCTTAGAATTTTAGAAAATAATTTTAAGTAGTTTAAAAGTAGTTTCAAATAATTAAAATAGTTCAAATACTTAAAATCTTAAAATGGATTTGAAATAGATAAATTAGTTTAGAATAATTTAAATTGGGTTTAGTAGATTTAAAATAGATTAAAATAGTTTAAGTATTCAAAAATGGTTTATATAGCAGAGTAATTTGGAAAACAAAATAAAACAGCTTCAAACCAATCCATTTCAATTTATAACTTCCCAATTCAAATCAATTTCAATTTCCATTCTACCGATTCAATTTCGATTTCAATTCAAATCAATGTCAACTTTGACTTCAATTTATTCGATTTTCATATTCACTTTCAATTAATTCAATTTCAATTTATATCGATTTGGAGCTTGATTTTCAAAAATATCCATTTATAACACTTAACAAAATTATTCATCAATATTCAAGTTTAAATCCAAATTTCAATATATGATTCAATTCCAAGCTAGATTTCAAAATATCATTTTTATATCACTTTTACTTAGTAATATTCAAAGCTCGAATTAAGGTTGAATCTTTATACAAATCAAATTTCGAAATTCAATCAAATCCCAATTTTTAAATTTCAAAGTCTCGACTTATATTATTTAAAAATTTCTTTTAACCAAAATTTATTTCAACATTCCAAACTCAATTTTTCGATAAATTCGAAATCTATAAATTGATTTCTATTTATAACTTTCAAATCAAACATTTAAATAAATTTCAAATCGAAGATTTCAAAATTTATTAATTTAGCCAATTCGGTGTCCGTATATAATTTTTTATCCTATGGCCAAGTAGTTATTTATTTCAATTAAATGTCGGGGATGAATATATATCACTTAAATCGAATCACAGTTTCATATGTATGCATAACAGTATATGTAAGAAAATAAACATCCTAACACTTAAATATCAACCAATAACATCCATCAAAATACATCATCCAATAGACAATACAATTCATGGCAGTTTCATAGTTATCAATGTCAGGTAATTTAATCGCAATCCAATTTTAATCTCAATTTAAATTTAAATGTCAATTTAATTTCAACGGTTAATTCAAATGACAATCCATATGATAATTAAATTTATCAAACAACGACCAATAAAATCATAACACTATATAATGTCAAATTAACTAGCATAACGATATTTAGTACGTTGTGAGCGTTATAAAACACTCACCTTGATTTACGATTTTAAATCAAACCGAATGACGTTCGATTTAATCCAAAAATTTCTCTAGCTCCAAACGATTCCAATCCAGTTGCATTGCGTAGTGCTCGACAAAACGATTCCAACGCAAAAAGTTTCCTCCGATTTGGACCTCGTATGAAAGAGATACGAAATTTTAAAGATTGAACAAATTAAACGTAATTAATTTACATTTTCAATTTCAATATTTCTCAACTTTTATTATCTGGACCGTTGATTTTAGCTCCAGAAAATCAAGGCCGCCAGTATCTTCTTCCATGCGCTCGTTCGCACGCGAAACCCAGCCAGTAAAATCGAACCCATCACGCACGCTAGGGTTTAATGTCGCTGCCACCACGTAGACCAAAATCCCATCACTCCACCGCCATTCGAACGACCATCGCCAGAGCTATCTCCAGCCTCCGACCGCACCCCCATAGCGCCACCAACGCCTCGTATTTCGTGCGCGACCGGATGCCACACGCGGCCCAAAAACTTCCCCCACACTGCGCCATAATCCATCTCAACCGTACGGATTCGAAACTCTCGATGTTAGCTACAACTTTTTAGTTGAAGACCTTTGGTAATTGCTTATAGATTGGGAGAGATTAAGGGAAAAGGAGATGAAATTTTGGCAGTGGGTTCAGTTAATGGCGGCCACGAAATAGAAAACCCTAGCCTTTTTTTTATTTGTGAATAAAGGGGCTATTTATAGGAAACGACGAATACTATCCATCCGGCTTTTCCAACTCCGAATTTCGCGCGGTAACTGACGTTTTTAGGGTTTATCCCGCGTTCCAGACACAATGGAACAGGTTTCGGAAGCTAATTCAATCATTTGTGCGAGTTACGGAAATAAACGATCAAATTTAAATTAAACCGATTTAACAAATTTCTATGCGTTTTGGCTCGCCCCGGACAAACGGTAAATCCGATTGACACGACATTTGAAATCTTAAAATAATATCACGTTACGGATCCGATGAAACTGGTTTCGTCAAAATCTGAGACCGTTTGAAAAATGACTATTTTAACTCGCCAAATTAATATTAAAACAATTTTAACGCGTTTCGAGCTGCCACGGTCAAACGACAACTCCGATTTCTACGAAAATTGAAATCCGATAATAACTAACTATTACGGATCCAATGGAATTAGTTTCATCCAATTCTGAGACTGTTCAAAAATTGGCTATTTTTCAGTCGATAATTAAATATTAAAATATTCAATTTTCACAAATAAATTTGAAATTCAGTTTTAAAAGTTCTATAACATCACTATAACTCCAATATGTTAAAATAAAATTTCACTAATCATTTTTAATCATATTAACCCCGTTATTCAATTATCCAATAAATTCCAATTTTTTAAGATCTTATTAACTCTATTATAATCTCAATATAACTTACATTCACTTTGGAAACCAAATTTGAATCATATTAAATCAAATTTCAATTATTCACTCTATTTTCATATATTAAATTTCAATATCAAATTAATCATATCAAATTCGGAATTTAATTATTCAACATTTGTAGTATTAAATTAACAAATTTGATTATTCTTAAATCACTATCTTTTGAAATATTCAAAGTGAACTTATAAGATTTAACAAATTCAAATTTTAGAACAACCATTTTCATCAAACAGTTATTCAATTATTCAATAAGTTTTAAATATTTAATTTAAATAATTTACCCGTTTAATATTCAATATTTGATTTTAAATAGATTTTACATATCAATCAATTACTCTATTATACCCAATGAATTCAACATTTATTATCCTATTCGACTTTTGATTGCAAAGGCATTCACTAAGTAGCTTTTATTTTTCATTACTTGGATAATTATTGTTGCAATTCATTCCAGTTATTATTATTCTAAACGAATTACAAATTTTTTTTCTAACACTAAATCACGAAATCTTATTAAATTAGCTATTTTAATTATCAAAAATTTACAGGTCATTACACTCTCCCCCACTCAAAACTTTTCGTCCCCGAAAAGGAAAAAGAATGGAAAAGGAACTAAGTATAGAATTCAACATTAGATATATTTTATTCAAAGTTACCAACTTATAAAACAATGAAATTCCATTTATAAAGTCATAAATACGCTTCCACTAAGTTACTCTGAACGGCTTTCTAGCTTTAAAAGTTAGTTATCAAAACAAGTTATATAAAAAAAATTAAAACTTGAAATTTTTTCTAACACCCGGATTTTACGGAAAATTTCGGCAGAGTCTCCTTTGCGTGGCTCGATCGAAAAAAAAATGACAGTATATATATCACAAATATACATCTCATCAAGTGATGAGGCATCCCGCGGGGAAAAAGTGTAAAAGTACGGTATGTAATCCGAGATATGTACCTTATATATTATTAGCGAGCATATACGGCTAATATAGCGCGAAAGCGAGCCCCAAATGCGAAGCAAGCGCAATCAGCACCTACTAAACACTCAATAACTAAGTTAGAACCATGCATATAAAGATAGATCGATATACTTAGCCTACACAACATATATATATAACATATTTAGCTTCAAAACTGAGATTCCAATTTCAGGACAGCAAACAAATCCTTGTTTTAGGTCACCTAAACGATAAAATTTGGCAACAGAATCTAAACAAAAGTTGTTGCATTCATTTCAGGCTTTCTGGAATGTCCAAAATCATCGAATTCGGACCATACGTTCAAAAATTATGGCCGTTTTACTTAGAGGATACGCCTCAGCCTGGACAATGAATTGTGCAGGTCCGCGACGTTCACCCACGTACTGAGGAGTACGTCCTCTCCCCCGCAACACAAAGCCGAACCCATTCCTTACTGAACAGTTCCGAACAAGATAACCCCGTGGTTGCAGCTAGCAACCACCCACACAGCCGAATTTAAAGGGACGTCTAGACAGGAGTAAATCTTGCTCTCTAGTGGGTGCGACCCACGAAGCCTTGCTGCACCTCCCCTGTTTTAGCCATTCCCGGTTGATGAGGCTTGAGGCTACGATTACCTTTAAAGGACATATTATCTTAGAATGCTCATCGTTCACTTGACGATGTTCTGAAAGCATTCAATCCATACAAGTTCGTTCCGGGTTCGATCGAAACCAAAGGCATTACCTCGTTACACTCATTTTGGAATCACCCTCAGAGTTAACGACGATAACCCTTGCACTCTAAATCTCCATCTCGAATCTATAAGAACTAATTCCGTCAAACTCATCACGGAATCACCCCTAGAGTTATACTGACGTATAGTCCTTACGCCTCGAGTCTTCACAAAGCTCCACTTTGATTCACGACCTAACGTTTAATTTGAAATCGATGTGGTTTTCGGATATCCAAATATGGAAACCCGATCCCGGTCTCATCGAAATCCAAAGCGTGTCTTTTAGGTCCAAGTTGTTTTAAAGTTTTAAAACAATTCAACTATCTATATACATACAGATAGATAACTCACAATCATAATTGATAATTAACATTATCAAATACAGGTAATCCACATCATCAATATCAAATAGATATTCCATATCTTACCATCATAATAGATAATCTAAATTATCATCACAATACAACCAAACATTCATACCATACAATATTATTTATCTCATTACTGAGATTACATCCATTCAAGACAATCAAGTTCACTCATTCATCCATAAGCAATGATTTATCCATCATCATATAATTAATTTAAAATGAATTAAATTAACTATCTCTATCTCTAATTAATTTAAAGTGAATTAAATTAATTACCCCATCTTTAATTAATTTAAAATAAATTAAATTAATAACTTTACCAATATATATCTTACTTACTTAATCATTTAATGATTACAATAAATTAATCATTCATTATTAATTACCTTAATTAATCACCCATGATTAATTACCCTTACTTACATTCATGTAATTTATCCTCAATTAATTTCACAAAATTAATTATTCTCAACTAAACAGTAATTAACTTTTAATTTCTTCAATTAATCAATCAATCATAATTAATTACATAAACCTTAATTTGTTAATTAATTAATTACTTTTAATTACCTATTATTGATTAATTAATCATAATTAATCAACTTTAATTACATCATTAATTATAATAATTAATGATCCCCTTTTATTAATTACCTTAAGTAATTAACTTATAATTATTAATCATCCCAGATTAATTACATTTAGTAATTAACTAACTAAATTACTTTATTTAAACCAAATTAATTATCCTTAATTAATTTCTTAATTAATCCCTTGATTAATTAATAAGTAATTTAATCCAAATTACTTCATTCTTAACATCTTCATTAAATTACATTCTATGATTATTAATCAATTACTTAACTAAGTAATTTCCAAATCATTAATTACATAAAGTAATTATTTATAAAACACAAGTGTTTAAAATTCATTAAACTTAATTAATTAAAATAAAAATCATATTAAACTAAATCAATTACATTTAGTAATTAATTTCTTAATTACTTTATCAAATAATTACACTCAATCCATTTACAATTGATTATTATTAAATTAATTAATCTAATTAATTATAAAAATTAACTACATTAATCAATTATTAAATAATCTTGGTTAATGGTCTTCATTAACCATTCTCTAATTATTTTATAAAGTAATTAACTTAAATTAATTACAATTTGAATTATCTTTTATCATTAAAGTTAATTATTAAATTAATTAACCTTGATTTAAAACTTAATTACATAATTGATAATATTCATTCACCATTAATTAATAATCTAATTAATGATCTTAATTCTAGATTGATTAATCATTAATCAATTATTAATTCCAAATTCAATTAATTAATTAAATTAATTAATTAATCATACTTACTTTATTAATTAATTCTAAAACATAAATCTTAATTCAAATTTCAAGATAAAACATAACTTAATTATGTTAAAACAATTTAATTGAAACAAAGTATTTTTGAACTACTTTTAAATTTTCATTTTAAAATACAGGTTTTAAAATAGAACAATTTTAAAACTTATCAAAATTTAAATAATTTAAAACTTCCAAATAAATCTTCAAATCTTACTCATATTAAAAAAACTCATAATTAAAAGGTTTAAACTATTTATCAAAATGAAATAGTTAATTAAGTTAAATTTTTGAAACTTTAATTTTCATTTAAAAACTGGGATTTGAAAAGACTCTAGCACAACTAAGTTGATCGAATAGATCATCAATCCGAGGTAAAGGATATTTAGTTTTGATATTAAGATCATTAAGCTTGCGGTAGTCAATGCAAAACCTAAGTGTTCCATCAGATTTCTTCACAAAAATAGTTGAAGCTCCCCAAGGCGAGGAACTAGAGCGAATAAATTGCTTCGTCTCCAATTCGGATAATTGTTTACGCATCTCCTCGTTTTCTTTATTGGACATACGATAAGGAGGGCGAGTGATAGGTTGAGCTCCAGGAATGAGATTAATTCTGAGCTCAATTGCTCGCTTAGGTGGTAATCCTAAAACGGGATCGAATATGTCGGAAAATTCACGAACGACGTGAATAAGAGAAATAATATCACCCTCATCATCATCGTCGTCATCACGAGGGTTTAAAGAATATAAAGATGCAACCAAAGCAGAATCCGAATCTTAAGAATAATAGAAACCTGATTAACAAATTGAGGATGTCGAAGATGAATAGTCCGCTCAGGACATAGGATATGAGCTTCATAACGGTTAAGCCAATCCATTCCCAAAATCATTCCAAAGCCTAAATAACGCATGACATGCAAATCGGCTAGGAAAGGAAAATCACACAAAATAATCTCGACATCTTTACACAATAAATTGATTGTTGCGGATCCACCAACCGGATTCGCAATTCTCAAAGAAGTCATTAAACACAAAACATCCAAAGAAAAAGCATCAACAAGTTCTTTTGATATAAAAGAATGGGACGCACCAGTATCAAAAAGAACTCGAATAGGATGATCACGAAACACAATAATGCCATCAATGATAGGATGAAGCATACCTTAACCACGAGATGTGTTGCCAGGGGTTTGAGCAACATTTAACTTTCCCTCCTTCCTGCCCTGAAGCTTGGGGCATGAAGATATAACATAGCTGGGACCTTTGCAGTAGCGACAAGAGAGGGACTTTGGGCACTTGTTCACGTAATGGTCCTTCGAACCACAATTATAGCATTCCCCACGACCAAGGAAGAAGTCTTTGCCGCAGGGGTTGCTTGCTTCCCTTTCTTATTGGGATAAGGACCTTTGAATTTATTAGGCCTTTTCTTGTTGTTGTTGAAGCTTGGTTTGGAACCCACCACTTCGACATCATTTTCCATATCCGCCTCTTCAAGACGAAGAGCGATATCAATGAGTTGGTCAAAAGAAACTTCTAATTTTAGAAGTAACGGCTTCTTGAGATTTTTGTTTAAGCCATAAACAAATCTTTGGTTCTTCTTTAAAGGGGTGTTGATGTATTCAACCCCATTTTTGGAGAGAGATTCAAAAGACGCGACATAATCTGTCACGGAAGATTCACCTTGAACAAGGTCTATAAAACGGCGAGCCAAAGTCACCTTCTCAACTTCTGGTACGAATTTTAACTCGAAGCGCTCTAGGAATTTCTCCCAGGTGAGATCCGCTACATTAATCTCAGAAATAAGAAGTTCGTACCAGTCCAATGCTCTTTCTTGGAGCATACTAGAAGCCACCTGAACTCAGTGAAGATCAATGAGGTTCATGCGAGAAAAGATTCGATCGCATGTCCTTAACCAAGCCTGGACTTTAATAATAGTTTCAGAACCTTTAAATGGCTTCCCACCCAAATTAGTGTAGTCATTGCACAGGCGTGCAAATCCAGATTTAGGGTGAGTAAGTTCCGGATTAGAACCAGCTGCTTGAGCATTCGTAACAAGGTCAAGAAGTTGCTGGGTAGTCATAAAAACTCCATCTTGGGGAGTAGCACTAGATTGACCGGCGCTGGGACGGCCTGGTCTAACCATTTCTCTTCCTTTAGAAAGAAATAAAGAAGAAGAAAAAGGTTAATCACAAAATGAATATCAAGCAATCTTGATAGATAAATAAGAAATCATAAAGAAAATAGGATGAATCGGTACGAAGACTCGAATTAAATCCTAAGGCACGACTCCTAAGAAGGACTTAGGACTATGATCCTTGTTAAATTATTCTACATTGTTCCGAAGTTTGGCTCTGATACCAAGCTTTGACGCCCCACCTCTATACCCACGCTAGCCAAGAACACTACGGTGTAATGCTGTCAACTAGCACGGAGAATAAGGCTGTTGAGGAGCGACCATCCGTGTAATTGCTTTGCGCGAGCACCGATATGTCAGATAGTATAACACGCATTTTATTTCAAGAGGAAATCCGACATACCGATACAAACACAAAGCTACTACACAGTGGCTATAATAATCTTCGGAAACAAATATAGAAATAAGCATAACACAAATCAGTCACAGATAATTCATATCACAAAGGCAGAAGAAGATATGAATATATAACTAACACATGAAAGTGTATATCAGAGTAGTGGTCAAAAAGATCCACAATAATACAAAAGAATAGCAACACGTGCTATACAAAAGAATACAACTATGAGTCCATATCTCAAGTGTATACAACAAAATAACTACTAATCTAAGTAGTTAGCCAAAAGTCAGAGAAATCAATCCCAAGTGAGAAGTCAAGCTGAAGCACCTGTAACATCTCGGTCTGACCCGAGTATTATTTAATAAGAAAATAATAAACGGATCAGTCTAACTATAAATATCAGATGAAACGATATAGAATAAGAGATATGACTAAACACATAATAATCACAATGCCAAGCTGTGATATATATAAGTAATTGAAAATCAACAAGAGATTAATCAATATCACAGAATCTACACAAGAATCAATGAAATGTCATATCCCTTATTTCGTTCACCAAACCAAAAATATTGACGATTATATCAATGTCAATCACAAAAGTCAATGACACACAAATTCACCAATGCACAAATATTGATAAAACTTATCAATGGAAATCACGAAAATTGGTGAAACACAAATTCTAGAAATCATCTCAAGAAATCCAGAAATCACAAAAAGGGGGGAGGCCTATCACAAACGGGAGCATAAAACTCACCAACACGTGTATCACAAACGGAACGCTAATTCCATGGTTGCTAACCATCACAAATTGAGCCGAAGCTCCACAAACGGCCTGAAGACCATGGGTTGCTACCCCACCAATTTGAGTCGAAACTCCACAAAACGGGGTTTAGTCTCCCTCATAGACAGAGAGACATCGCACATTGCTAGTCAAAATCACAAAGATGATCGTTATGATCAACGAGAAGTGTCAATTACACTAAGCTAGTAAATATATGAGTTTAGCTTCATGTCCCATAACCACTTGCTTAACTTAAATATTTACGAACAAACTGTAGATCTCCACTATAAAATTGTCACAAGAGATTCAATCGAACAAGTCCAAGAATTAACCGACGAAGTAAACGCAATCGTTTCATAACACTCGTTTTACTAAGTCGTTTAATTAGATTTCTCATACGAGTGAGGTAAAGGTTTGGATATACTAATAGATTGGAAAACGGTTTAAGAAACGAGCTTTGTAATAAAATAGTGTTGAAATCATGTGAAGAAAGAGTTTTGATATTTACTACCAGTATAGAAACCTTTATATTTTTAAAGTGTCAAATCACGAAGAAGATTGTAGGAACAATCAATCATTAAAATTCACATACGAAGATGTGAATAAAAATCCAACGAAACCGATAAAGAATCCATCGAAATGGATATTCAAAAATCCCTAAAAAGGAGTCATCAAAGTCATAATAAATGATAACAACAAATAGGAAACAACACGAATCGATTAAAGTTGGAAATTCAAGCAACTAGGCGAAATAGGAAAAATTGCATCAGGTCGGTCGGCCGGCTACAGAGCTCGGTCGACCGGACCCTGTTCTCAAAACTCCTCGGGAAGCAGGTCGGTCGGCCGAGACCTGCAGCGGGCCGACCGAACCAGAAACAGAAAAGTGCAATTGCACTTTAGTAGCAGGTCGGTCGATCAGCCCAGGGGTTCGGTCGGCCGACCCTGATGTTCTGCAAATCGAAACCCATTTAATTGATGTGCAAACTCCACCAATTCGCAACCGAACGAGCACGGACGATAGGGAATTATGCCCAACGGCTACCCGATCCTATTAGGTTCTCGATGCATCACCAAAAACACATTTGAACATCAAAGATATGATTTTTAAGGATTTGAACCCAAAAAACTAAAAATTGGAATATTCACCAAATCAATCCAAACCAAAAGCAATTTCACACGAATAAGTGTTAGGAATTCATACCTAACAATCGAAGATAAATTTAAGCATAGATGTGAGATAAAAATCTTACCTTTGAACCTAAACGATTGAAGAAGAAGCTTGAAAGCAAAGGAGAATCAACCACTCTTCAAATCCAACTCAAGAAGCTTGATTCTAAGCTTTAAAAGAAGAACATTCCCAAAGTTAGGTTTAGGAATTTTTGAAATTGAAAAGAGAATGAGTTGGAGAAGAAGAAGAGAAGCTTACCAATAGGTTCTTCTATTAGTTTGGAGCTAGAGTTTGATTTGCAAAAGAAAACTAGGGTTTTGGAGTTTTAATTTCCTATCTCTCCCACCATTGATGCTTTAGAACTGAAAAGAGGAGAAAGTGAGGGTGAATGGGGAGGAATGGCTCAGATTTGAGTATAAGTTAAACATAGGGCTGAACCCAAACCCAAACCCAAAGTGAAAAGGTAGCAAAAATCAACTTACTCCAAACATATCGAAGCTTATACTCAAAAAAGGTCGCAAACGGCATTTTAAACTCAGTAGGAGTGGTTCCGAGTCCTAATTCGACTGTATGCAAGAAGTAGCTTTTCAGACTAAATTTCGAGTATCGATAAAATATTTAAATATAAAATCGACAAATATGCAGGTTGTTACAGACTCCCCTCCTTAAAAAAATTGCGTCCTCGCAATATTCAAGAAGAAAATATAAAGTAACAACCATAAAAGCATATTCAACACAAAAGAAATTTGAAGTAAAAGGTTCACCTTAAAGAGCACGGGAAAGTATGTCCGGATGTGATCGCTCGATGAACTCTCTAGACTCCCAAGAACAATCCTTAGGATTTGAAAACCATTGAACTTTCACAAGCGAAACATCTTTATTTCGAAGACGTTTGACCTCCGAAGCAGTAATTCGAATAGGATGTTGCTCATAAGTTAAATTAGGCGAAACTTCAATTTCTTCCACAACACCGGCTCAAGAATAGAATTGGAATCTCGAAGACACTTCCGAAGTTGAGAAACGTGAAACACGTCATGGATAGCAGAAAATTGAGCCAGTAATAAAAGGCGATAAGTCATGGAACCAATACGTTCAGTGATAGGAAATGGCCCAATATATCGAGGCGTCAATTTTTCCGATCGGCTGAAACGTACAACACCCTTCATAGGTGAAACACGAATGAACACAAGATCTCCCACAAAAAATTCTAACTTCCTTCTCCGGTTATCGGCATAGGATTTTTGTCTACTCTGGGCTTCTTTCATCCTATGTCGAATAAGTTCAATCTTTTTTGTGGAATCACGAATAAAATCTGGACCTAAAACCAGCTTCTCACCGGCCTCAAGCTAACAAGAAGGAGATCGGCATGGCCTTCCATAGAGTGCCTCGAAAGGTGCCATACCAATACTAGATTGGAAGCTATTATTATAGGAAAATTCAACAAGTGAAATATGATCTTCCCAACTTCCACCAAAATCAAGAACAAATGCACGAAGAAGATCTTCAAGAGTTTGATTCACATGCTCGGTTTGTCCATCGGACTGGGGATGATAAGCGGTGCTAAAATTAAGCTTCGTTCCTAAAGCTTTTTGAAGACTCTTCCAAAATCCACTAGTAAACAATGGATCACGGTCGCTAACAATAGAAGTAGAAACTCCATGCAATTTAACAATTTCTTTGATAAAGAGTTTGGCCAAAAGAGGAACGGTTCGATTAGATCGAACGGGAATAAAATGGGCGGATTTTGTAAGTCTATCAACAATCACCCATAAGCCATCATGACCTGAACGAGAACGGGGAAGGCCGTCAATAAAATCCATGGAAATCTGATCCCACTTCCAAATTGGAATCTCTAAAGGTTGCAATAATCCACCGGGCCTTTGCTGCTCGGCCTTAACGAGTTGGCAAGTCATGCAACGCTTAACAAAGTTAGCAATATCAAGTTTCATTCCCTTCCAATAATAAAGTCGCGTCATATCCGCGTACATTTTACTACTACCGGGATGAATGGTAAATTTAGAATGATGAGAATCTTTTAAAATATCTTTACGAAGATCACTAATATTTGGCACGATAAGTCTACCAAATCTCCGAATGCCGCCACGAGAATCAATATCAAAGTCTTTCAAACTTACAATATCAATCTTACCCGTAATATTTTGGCCAAGAAGAGCCAATTCGGGATCTAGCCTTTGAGCTTCAAGAATGCGGTCTAAAAGAGAAGAATGAGCCTCAAGGCTACACAAAACAAGTGATGAACATAGATCGGAAACACGGTCTCGAATTTCGCAAGTGGATAAAATCTCGAGATCGTTCCATTTGGATATCATCTAGAAACAACTGCTTGTTGTTTATGGCTAAGAGCATCGGCGACACGATAACCCTTACCGGGAATATAAAGAATATCAAGATCATATGGTGCAAGAAATTCGAGCCAACACTGTTGACGCAAATTAAGTTCCTTTTGAGAGAATAAATACTTCAAGGATTTATGATCGGTATAAAGAAAAAAAAATTCTCCTAAAAGATAATGACGCCAAATACGAAGGGCGAAAACAATAGCTGCGAGCTCTAAATCATGAGTGGCATATCAAGTCTCAGCAGGCTTTAATTGCCTAGAAGCATAAGCAATAACACGTTCTTTTTGCATAAGAACGGCACCCAAACCAACACGACTAGCATCGGTATAAACAACGAAATCCTGATTCCCCTCGGGAATAACAAGAATAGGAGCATCAGAAAGGAGTTCTTTTAATTTCTGGAAAGAAGTTTCACATTTGTCCGACCAAATGTATTTAACACCTTTCTTCGTTAAGCTAGTGAGAGGCATGGCAATCTTAGAAAAGTCCTTGATAAAACGGCGGTAATAACCCGCCAATCCAAGAAAACTATGAATCTCCGTCACACTCTCCGGTCTCTTCCAATCTTGAATCGCCTCAACCTTTGAAGGATCCACGGAAATTCCGGATTCGAAAATAATATGACCGAGAAACTTCACACGAGATTGCCAAAAGTGGCATTTAGAAATCTTTGCCTTTAATTGATTACTCCTAAGAGTTTCCAACACAATCCGAAGATGTTTTTCATGCTCCTCCTCGGTTTTAGAATACACAAGAATATCATCAATAAAGATGAGAACAAACAGGTCAAGGAAGACTTTGAAAACTCTATTCATAAGGTCAACGAAATAAGCCGGAGAATTCGTTATACCAAATGGCATAACAAGCCATTCATAAGATCCATAACGAGTACGGAACGATGTTAAAGGAATGCTATCCTCTGCAATACGAAGCTGATGAAATCCAGTAGCTAAGTCTAATTGTGAAAAGACTCTAGCACCACTAAGTTGATCGAATAGATCATCAATCCGAGGTAAAGGATATTTATTTTTGATAGTAATATCATTAAGCTTGCGGTAGTCAACACAAAGCCTAAGTGTTCCATCGGATTTCTTCACAAAAATAGCTGAAGCTCCCCAAGGCGAGGAACTAGAGCGAATAAATTGCTTCGTCTCCAATTCGGATAACTGTTTATGCATCTCCTCGTTTTCTTTATTGGACATACGATAAGGAGGGCGAGTGATAGGTTGAGCTCCAGGAATGAGATTAATTCTGAGCTCAATTGCTCGCTTAGGTGGTAATCCTAAAACGGGCTCGAATATGTCGGAAAATTCACAAACGACGTGAATAAGAGAAATAATATCACCCTCATCATCATCATCGTCATCACGAGGGTTTAAAGAATATAAAGATGCAACCAAAGCAGAATCCGAATCTTTAAGAATAACAGAAACCTGATTAACAGATTAAGGATGTCGAAGATGAATAGTCCGCTCAGGACATAGGATATGAGCTTCATAACGGTTAAGCCAATCCATTCCCAAAATCACTCCAAAGCCTAAATAACGCATGACATGCAAATCGGCTAGGAAAGGAAAACCACACAAAATAATCTCGACATCTTTACACATTAAACTGATTGTTGCGGATCTACCAACCGGATTCACGATTCTCAAAGAAGTCATTAAACACAAAACATCCAAAGAAAAAGTATCAACAAGTTCTTTTGATATAAAAGAATGGGACGCACCCGTATCAAAAAGAACTAGAATAGGATGATCACGAAACACAATAATGCCATCAAGGATAGAATGAAGCATACCTTGACCACATAATCTGCCACGGAAGATTCACCTTGAACAAGGTCTATAAAACGGCGAGCTAAAGTCACCTTCTCGGCTTCTGGTACGAATTTTAACTCGAAGCACTCTCGGAATTTCTCCCAGGTGAGATCCGCTTCATTAATCTCAGAAATAAGAAGTTTGTACCAGTCCAATGCTCTTTCTTGGAGCATACTAGAAGCCACCTGAACTCGGTGAAGATCAATGAGGTTCATGCGATAAAAGATTCGATCGCATGTCCTTAACCAAGTCTGGACTTCAATAATAGTTTCAGAACCTTTAAATGGCTTTCCACCCAAATTAGTGTAGTCTTTGCACAGGCGTGCAAATCCAGATTTAGGGTGAGTAGGTTCCGGATTAGAACCAGCTGCTTGAGCATTCGTAACAAGGTCAAGAAGTTGCTGGGTAGTCATAAAAACTCCATCTTGGGGAGTAGCACTAGATTGACCGGCGCTGGGACGGCCTGGTCTAACCATTTCTCTTCCTTTAGAAAGAATTAAAGAAGAAGAAAAAGGTTATTCACAAAATGAATATCAAGCAATCTTGATAGATAAATAAGAAATCATAAAGAAAATAGGATGAATCGGTACGAAGGCTCGAATTAAATCCTAAGGCACGACTCCTAAGAAGGACTTAGGACTATGATCCTTGTTAAATTATTCTACATTGTTCCGAAGTTTGGCTCTGATACCAAGCTTTGACGCCCCACCTCTATACCCACGCTAGCCAAGAACACTACGGTGTAATGCTGTCAACTAGCACGGAGAATAAGGCTGTTGAGGAGCGACCATCCATGTAATTGCCTTGCGCGAGCACCGATATGTCAGATAGTATAACACGCATTTTATTTCAAGAGGAAATCCGACATACCGATCCAAACACAAAGCTACTACACAGTGGCTATAATAATCTTTGGAAACAAATATAGAAATAAGCATATCACAAATCAGTCATAGATAATTCATATCACAAAGGCGGAAGAAGATATGAATATATAACTAACACATGAAAGTGTATATCAGAGTAGTGGTCAAAAAGATCCACAATAATACAAAAGAATAGCAACACGTGCTATACAAAAGAATACAACTATGAGTCCATATCTCAAGTGTATACAACAAAATAACTACTAATCTAAGTAGTTAGCCAAAAGTCAGAGAAATCAATCCCAAGAGAGAAGTCAAGCAGAAGCACCTGTAACATCTCGGTCTGACCCGAGTATTATTTAATAAGAAAATAATAAACGGATCAGTCTAACTATAAATATCATATGAAACGATATAGAATAAGAGATATGACTAAACACATAATAATCACAATGCCAAGCTGTGATATATATAAGTAATTGAAAATCAACAAGAGATTAATCAATATCACAGAATCTACACAAGAATCAAAGAAATGTCATACTCCTTATTTCGTTCACCAAACCATAAATATTGACGATTATATCAATGTCAATCACAAAAGTCAATGACACACAAATTCACCAATGCACAAATATTGATAAAATTTATCAATGGAAATCACGAAAATTGGTGAACACAAATTCTAGAAATCATCTCAAGAAATCCAGAAATCACAAAAAGGGGGGAGGCCTATCACAAACGGGAGCATAAAACTCACCAACACGTGTATCACAAACGGAACGCTAATTCCATGGTTGCTAACCATCACAAATTGAGCCGAAGCTCCACAAACGGCCCGAAGGCCATGGGTTGCTACCCCACCAATTTGAGTCGAAACTCCACAAAACGGGGTTTAGTCTCCCTCGCAGATAAAGAGACATCGCACATTGCTAGTCTAAATCACAAAGATGATCGCCATGATCAACGAGAAGTGCCAATTACACTAAGCTAGTAAATATATGAGTTTAGCTTCATGTCCCATAACCACTTGCTTAACTTAAATATTTACGAACAAACTGTAGATCTCCACTATAAAATTGTCACAAGAGATTCAATCGAACAAGTCCAAGAATTAACCGACGAAGTAAACGCAAGCGTTTCATACCACTCGTTTTACTAAGTCGTTTAATTAGATTTCTCATACGAGTGAGGTAAAGGTTTGTATATACTAATGGATTGGAAAACGGTTTAAGAAACGAGCTTTGTAATAAAATAGTGTTCAAATCATGTGAAGAAAGAGTTTTGATATTTACTACTAGTATAGAAACCTTTATATTTTTAAAGTGACAAATCACGAAGAAGATTGTAGGAACAATTAATCACTAAAATTCACATACGAAGATGTGAATAAAAATCCAACGAAACCGGTAAAGAATCCATCGAAATGGATATTCAAAAATCCCTAAAAAGGAGTCATCAAAGTCATAATAAATGATAACAACAAATAGGAAACAACAAGAATCGATTAAAGTTGGAAATTCAAGCAACTAGGCGAAAAAGGCAAAATTGCATCAGGTCGGTCGGCCGGCTACAGAGCTCGGTCGACCGGACCCTGTTCTCAAAACTCCTCGGGAAGTAGGTCGGTCGGCCGAGACCTGCAGCAGGCCGACCGAACCAGAAACAGAAAAGTGCAATTGCACTTTAGTGGCAGGTCGGTCGACCGGCCTAGGGGTTCGGTCGGCCGACCCTGATGTTCTACAAATTGAAACCCATTTAATTGATGTGCAAACTCCACCAATTCGCAACCGAACGAGCACGGACGATAGGGAATTACGCCCAACGGCTACCCGATCCTATTGGCTCCTCAATGCATCACCAAAAACGCATTTGAACATCAAAGCTATGATTTTTAAGGATTTGAACCCAAAACACTAAAAATTGGAATGTTCACCAAATCAATCCAAACCAAAAGCAATTGCACACGAATAAGTGTTGGGAATTCATACCTAACAATCGAAGATAAATATAAGCATAGATGTGAGATAAAAATCTCACCTTTGACCCCAAACGATTGAAGAAGAAGCTTGAAAGCAAAGGAGAATCAACCACTCCTCAAATCCAACTCAAGAATCTTGATTCTAAGCTTTAAAAGAAGAACATTCCCAAAGTTAGGTTTAGGAATTTCTGAAATTGATAAGAGAATGATTGGAGAAGAAGAAGAGAAGCTTACCAATGGGTTCTTCTATTAGTTTGGAGCTAGATTTTGATTTGCAAAAGAAAACTATGGTTTTGGAGTTTTAATTTCCCATCTCTCCCACCATTGATGCTTTAGAACTGAAAAGTGGAGAAAGTGAGGGTGAATGGGGAGGAGTGGCTCAGATTTGAGTATAAGTTAAACATAGGGCTGAACCCAAACCCAAAGTGAAAACGTAGCAAAAATCAACTTACTCCAAACATATCGAAGCTTATACTCAAAAAGGTCGCAAACGGCATTTTAAACTCAATGGGAGTGGTCCTGAGTCCTAATTCGACCGTATGCAAGAAGTAGCTTTTCGGACTAAATTCCAAGTATCGATAAAATATTTAAATATAAAATCGACAAATATGCGGGTTGTTACAGACTCCCCTCCTTAAAGAAATTGCGTCCTCGCAATATTCAAGAAGAAAATATAATGTAACAACCATAAAAGCATATTCAACACAAAAGAAATTTGAAGTAGAAGGTTCACCTTAAAGAGCACGGGAAAGTAAGTCCGGATGTGATCGCTCGATGAACTCTCTAGACTCCCAAGAACAATCTTTAGGATTTGAAGACCATTGAACTTTCACAAGCGGAACATCTTTATTTCGAAGACGTTTGACCTCCGAAGCAATAATTCGAATAGGATGCTGCTCATAAGTTAAATTAGGCGAAACTTCAATTTCTTCCACAACATTGGGCTCAAGAATAGAATCGGAATCTCGAAGACACTTCCGAAGTTGAGAAACGTGAAACACGTCATGGATAGCAGAAAATTGAGTAGGTAATAAAAGACGAGAAGCCATTGAACCAATACGTTCAGTGATAGGAAATGGCCCAATATATCGAGGCGCCAATTTTTCCGATCGGCTGAAACGTACAACACCCTTCATAGGTGAAACACGAATGAACACAAGATCTCCCACAGAAAATTCTAACTTCCTTCTCCGGTTATCGGCATAGGATTTTTGTCTACTCTGGGCTTCTTTCATCCTATGTCGAATAAGTTCAATCTTTTCTGTGGAATCACGAATAAAATCTGGACCTAAAACCAGCTTCTCACCGGCCTCAAGCCAACAAGAAGGAGATCGGCATGGCCTTCCATAGAGTGCCTCGAAATGTGCCATACCAATACTAGATTGGAAGCTATTATTATAGGAAAATTCAACAAGTGAAATATGATCTTCCCAACTTCCACCAAAATCAAGAACACATGCACGAAGAAGATCTTCAAGTGTTTGATTCACACGCTCGGTTTGTCCATCGGACTGAGGATGATAAGCGGTGCTAAAATTAAGCTTCGTTCCTAAAGCTTTTTGAAGACTCTTCCAAAATACACTAGTAAACAGTGGATCATGGTCGCTAACAATAGAAGTAGGAACTCCATGCAATTTAACAATTTCTTTGATAAAGAGTTTGGCTAAAAGAGGAACGGTTCGATTAGACTGAACGGGAATAAAATGGGCGGATTTTGTAAGTCTATCAACAATCACCCATAAGCTATCAGGACCCGAACGAGAACGGGGAAGACCGTCAATAAAATCCATGGAAATCTGATCCCACTTCCAAATTGGAATCTCTAAAGGTTGCAATAATCCACCGAGCCTTTGATGCTTGGCCTTAACGAGTTGGCAAGTCATGCAACGCTTAACAAAGTTAGCAATATCAAGTTTCATTCCCTCCCAATAATAAAGTCGCCTCATATCCGCGTACATTTTACTACTACCGTGATGAATGGTAAATTTAGAATGATGAGAATCTTCTAAAATATTTTTACGAAGATCACTAATATATGGCATGATAAGTCTACCAAATCTCCGAATGCCGCCACGAGAATCAATATCAAAGTCTTTCAAACATACAATATCAATCTTACCCTTAATATTTTGGCCAAGAAGAGCCAATTCGGGATCTAGCCTTTGAGCTTCAAGAATGCGGTCTAAAAGAGAAGGATGAGCCTCAAGGCTACACAAAACAAGTGATGAACATAGATCGGAAACACGGTTTCGAATTTCGCAAGTGGATAAAATCTCGAGATCGTTCCATTCGGATATCATCGTAGAAACAACAGCTTGTTGTTTACGGCTAAGAGCATCGGCGACACGGTTACCCTTAACGGGAGTATAAAGAATATCAAGATCATATGGTGCAAGAAATTCGAGCCAACGCTGTTGAGGCAAATTAAGTTCCTTTGGAGAGAATAAATACTTCAAGGATTTATGATCGGTATAAAGAACAAATTTCTCTCCTAAAAGATAATGACACCAAATACGAAGGGCGAAAACAATAGCCGCGAGCTCTAAATCATGAGTGGCATATCTAGTCTCAGCAGGCTTTAATTGCCTAGAAGCATAAGCAATAACACGTTTTTTTTGCATAAGAACGGCACCCAAACCAATACGACTAGCATCGGTATACACAACGAAATCCTGATTCCCCTCAGGAATAACAAGAATAGGGGCATCAGAAAGGAGTTCTTTTAATTTCTAGAAAGAAGTTTCACATTTGTCCGACCAAATGTCTTTAACACCTTTCTTCGTTAAGCTAGTGAGAGGCATGGCAATCTTAGAAAAGTCCTTGATAAAACGGCGGTAATAACCCGCCAATCCAAGAAAACTATGAATCTCCGTCACACTCTCCGGTCTCTTCCAATCTTGAATCGCCTCAACCTTTGAAGGATCCACGGAAATTCCTGATTCGGAAATAATATGACCGAGAAACTTCACACGAGATTGCCAAAAGTGGCATTTAGAAATCTTTGCCTTTAATTGATTACTCCTAAGAGTTTCCAACACAATCCGAAGATGTTTTTCATGCTCCTCCTCGGTTTTAGAATACACAAGAATATCATCAATAAAGATGAGAACAAACTGGTCGAGGAAGTCTTTGAAAACTCTATTCATAAGGTCAACGAAATAAGCCGGAGCATTCGTTAGACCAAATGGCATAACAAGCCATTCATAAGATCCATAACGAGTACGGAACGATGTCAAAGGAATGCTATCCTCTGCAATACGAAGCTGATGAAATCCAGTAGCTAAGTCAAATTGTGAAAAGACTCTAGCACCACTAAGTTGATCGAATAGATCATCAATCCGAGGTAAAGGATATTTATTTTTGATAGTAAGATCATTAAGCTTGCGGTAGTCAACGCAAAGCCTAAGTGTTCCATCGGATTTCTTCACAAAAATAGCTGAAGCTCCCCAAGGCGAGGAACTAGAGCAAATAAATTGCTTCATCTCCAATTTGGATAATTGTTTACGCATCTCCTCGTTTTCCTTATTGGACATACGATAAGGAGGGTGAGTGATAGGTTGAGCTCAAGGAATGAGATTAATTCTGAGCTCAATTGCTCGCTTAGGTGGTAATCCTAAAACGGGCTCGAATATGTCGGAAAATTCACGAACGACGTGAATAAGAGAAATAATATCACCCTCATCATCATCATCGTCATCACGAGGGTTTAAAGAATATAAAAATGCAACCAAAGCAGAATCCGAATCTTTAAGAATAACAGAAACCTGATTAACAGATTGAGGATGTCGAAGATGAATAGTCCGCTCAGGACATAAGATATGAGCTTCATAACGGTTAAGCCAATCCATTCCCAAAATCATTCCAAAGCCTAAATAACGCATGACATGCAAATCGGCTAGGAAAGGAAAATCACACAAAATAATCTCGACATCTTTACACAATAAACTGATTGTTGCGGATCCACCAACCGGATTCGCAATTCTCAAAGAAGTCATTAAAAACAAAACATCCAAAGAAAAAGCATCAACAAGTTCTTTTGATATAAAAGAATGGGACGCACCCGTATCAAAAAGAACTCGAATAGGATGATCACGAAACACAATAATGCCATCAAGGATAGGATGAAGCATACCTTGACCACGAGATGTGTTGCCAGGGGCTTGAGCAACATTTAACTTTCCTTCCTTCCTACCCTAAAGCTTGGGGCATGAAGATCTAACATGGTCGGGACCTTTGCAGTAGCGACAAGAGAGGGACTTTGGGCACTTGTTCGCGTAATGGTCCTTCGAACCACAATTATAGCATTTACCACGACCAAAGGAAGAAGTCTTTTCCACAGAGGTTGCTTGCTTCCCTTTCTTATTGGGATAAAGACCTTTGAATTTATTAGGCCTTTTCTTGTTGTTGTTGAAGCTTGGTTTGGAACCCACCACTTCAACATCGTTTTTCATATCCGCCTCTTCAAGACGAAGAGCGATATCAATGAGTTGGTCGAAAGAAACTTCTAATTTTAGAAGTAACGGCTTCTTGAGATTTTTGTTTAAGCCATAAACAAATCATTGGTTCTTCTTTAAAGGGGTGTTGATGTATTCAACCCCATATTTGGATAGAGATTCAAAAGACGCGACATAATCTGTCACGGAACCTTGAACAAGGTCTATAAAACGGCGAGCCAAAGTCACCTTCTCAGCTTCTGGTACGAATTTTAACTCGAAGCGCTCTCGAAATTTCTCCCAGGTGAGATCCGCTTCATTAATCTCAGAAATAAGAAGTTCGTACCAGTCCAATGCTCAGTCTTGGAGCATACTAGAAGCCACCTGAACTCGGTGAAGATCAATGAGGTTCATGCGAGAAAAGATTCGATCGCATGTCCTTAACCAAGCCTGGACTTCAATAATAGTTTCAGAACCTTTAAATGGCTTCCCACCCAAATTAGTGTAGTCGTTGCACAGGCGTGCAAATCCCGATTTAGGGTGAGTTGGTTCTAGATTAGAACCAGCTGCTTGAGCATTCGTAACAAGGTCAAGAAGTTGTTGGGCAGTCATAAAAACTCCATCTTGGGGAGTAGCACTAGATTGACCGGCGATGGGACGGCCTGGTCTAACCATTTCTCTTCCTTTAGAAAGAATTAAAGAAGAAGAAAAAGGTTATTCACAAAATGAATATCAAGCAATCTTGATAGATAAATAAGAAATCATAAAGAAAATAGGATGAATCGGTACGAAGACTCGAATTTAATCATAAGGCACAACTCCTAAGAAGGACTTAGGACTATGATCCTCGTTAAATTATTCTACATTGTTCCGAAGTTTGGCTCTGATACCAAGCTTTGATGCCCCACCTCTATACCCATGCTAGCCAAGAACACTACGGTGTAATGCTGTCAACTAGCACGGAGAATAAGGCTGTTGAGGAGCGACCATCCGTGTAATTGCTTTGCGCGAGCACTGATATGTCAGATAGTATAACATGCATTTTATTTCAAGAGGAAATTCGACATACCGATACAAACACCAAGCTACTACACAGTGGCTATAATAATCTTCACAAACAAATATAGAAATAAGCATAACACAAATCAGTCACAGATAATTCATATCACAAAGGCGGAAGAAGATATGAATATATAACTAACACATGAAAGTGTATATCAGAGTAGTGGTCAAAAAGATCCACAATAATAAAAAAGAATAGCAACACGTGCTATACAAAAGAATACAACTATGAGTCCATATCTCAAGTGTATACAACAAAATAACTACTAATCTAAGTAGTTAGCCAAAAGTCAGAGAAATCAATCCCAAGTGAGAAGTCAAGCTGAAGCACCTGTAACATCTCGGTCTGACCAGAGTATTATTTAATAAGAAAATAATAAACGGACCAGTCTAACTATAAATATCATATGAAATGATATAGAATAAGAGATATGACTAAACACATAATAATCACAATGCCAAGCTGTGATATATATAAGTAATTGAAAATCAACAAGAGATTAATCAATATCACAGAATCTACACAAGAATCGAAGAAATGTCATACTCCTTATTTCGTTAACCAAACCATAAATATTGACGATTATATCAATGTCTATCACAAAAGTCAATGACACACAAATTCACCAATGCACAAATATTGATAAAACTTATCAATGGAAATCACGAAAATTGGTGAAACACAAATTCTAGAAATCATCTCAAGAAATCCAGAAATCACTAAAAGGGGGGAGGCCTATCACAAACGGGAGCATAAAACTCACCAACACGTGTATCACAAACGGAACGCTAATTCCATGGTTGCTAACCATCAGAAATTGAGCCGAAGCTCCACAAACAGCCCGAAGACCATGGGTTGCTACCCCACCAATTTGAGTCGAAACTCCACAAAACGGGGTTTGGTCTCCCTCGCAGACAAAGAGACATCGCACATTGCTAGTCTAAATCACAAAGATGATCGTCATGATCAACGAGAAGTGTCAATTACACTAAGCTAGTAAATATATGAGTTTAGCTTCATGTCCCATAACCACTTGCTTAACTTAAATATTTACGAACAAACTGTAGATCTCCACTATAAAATTGTCACAAGAGATTCAATCGAACAAGTCCAAGAATTAACCGACGAAGTAAACGCAATCGTTTCATAACACTCGTTTTACTAAGTCGTTTAATTAGATTTCTCATACGAGAGAGGTAAAGGTTTGTATATACTAATAGATTGGAAAACGGTTTAAGAAACGAGCTTTGTAATAAAATAGTGTTGAAATCATGTGAAGAAAGAGTTTTGATATTTACTACGAGTATAGAAACCTTTATGTTTTTAAAGTGACAAATCACGAAGAAGATTGTAGGAACAATCAATCACTAAAATTCACATACGAAGATGTGAATAAAAATCCAACGAAACCGATAAAGAATCCATCGAAATGGATATTCAAAAATCCCTAAAAAGGAGTCATCAAAGTCATAATAAATGATAACAACAAATAGGAAACAACAAGAATCGATTAAAGTTGGAAATTCAAGCAACTAGGCGAAAAATGCAAAATTGCATCAGGTCGGTCGGCCGGCTACAGAGCTCGGTCGACCGGACCCTGTTCTCAAAACTCCTCGGGAAGCAGGTCGGTCGGCCGAGACCTGCAGCAGGCCGACCGAACCAGAAACAGAAAAGTGCAATTGCACTTTAGTAGCAGGTCGGTCGGCCGGCCCAGGGGTTCGGTCGGCCGACCCTGATGTTCTGCAAATTGAAACCCATTTAATTGATGTGCAAACTCCACCAATTCGCAACCGAATGAGCACGGACGAAAGGGAATTATGCCCAACGGCTACCCGATCCTATTGGCTCCTCGATGCATCACCAAAAACGCATTTGAACATCAAAGCTATGATTTTTAAGGATTTGAACCCAAAACACTAAAAATTGGAATATTCACCAAATCAATTCAAACCAAAAGCAATTGCACACGAATAAGTGTTAGGAATTCATACCTAACAATCGAAGATAAATATAAGCATAGATGTGAGATAAAAATCTCACCTTTGAACCCAAACGAAGAAGCTTGAAAGCAAAGGAGAATCAACCACTCTTCAAATCCAACTCAAGAAGCTTGATTCTAAGCTTTAAAAGAAGAACATTCCCAAAGTTAGGTTTAGGAATTTCTGAAATTGATAAGAGAATGAGTTGGAGAAGAAGAAGAGAAGCTTACCAATGGGTTCTTCTATTAGTTTGGAGCTAGAGTTTGATTTGCAAAAGAAAACTAGGGTTTTGGAGTTTTAATTTCCCATCTCTCCCGCCATTGATGCTTTAGAACTGAAAAGAGGAGAAAGTGAGGGTGAACGGGGAGGAGTGGCTCAGATTTGAGTATAAGTTAAACATAGGGCTGAACCCAAACTCAAACCCAAAGTGAAAAAGTAGCAAAAATCAACTTACTCCAAACATATCGAAGCTTATACTCAAAAAGGTTGCAAACGGAATTTTAAACTCAATGGGAGTGGTCCCAAGTCCTAATTCGACCGTATGCAAGAAGTAGCTTTTCGGACTAAATTCCGAGTATCGATAAAATATTTAAATAAAATATTTAAATATAAAATCGACAAATATGCGGGTTGTTACACCGATCAGATGACATTCAACCCCTCCAGCCTCGAGCTTCTTCACCCTTCAACTACATAATCACCAATCATCACAACACTCGATCCATCCTACACCTCAAACTGACCCTCTTCTTAACCCCATTCAAAACTAGGGTTTAAATAAAGATTTACAAACTGCATCCAATCAAACAAATTATAAACCCATTTTTGATTTTTCTAAGGATCTATTATGCCTATTCCATCATTCAGAAGAATCCCTAAACTTCTCAAGTCATAGATCACAAGAAATTGCACAAATTCCATTTCCTGTTCAAGTACTAACTGCTATTTAAACTAAACTCTAAAAATCCTATTTCTTGCTTTAAAAATCAAGTTATAGTTAGTACTTTCATTTATGAATCTGAAGTACAATATCAATATGGTTGAGTTTTGATAAAAATCAATCATGTAAGAGTGTTACCTGTATTCACAGGGACAATACAGTTTTTATATTATATTTTTTTTTAAACTTGCTTAAAACTTTAAAAGTTAACTCAAGATAATTAATAACCTTACTTTATAAATCTAATTATATCAGAAATTAAAATTAAAAGATAAGGTTTTTGTTAGGAACTGAGTTGATGATGTTTTGATGACAACAACCTTATATAGTTATTATACTTTACTTTATAAAATATATACTAACATTTCCATATAGATATGTATATATATGTATGTATGTATGTATGTATGTATGTATATGTATATGTATATAGGAAGTATATGCAGGTATCATCGAAGACTGATCAGTATAAAGACTCAAGCATCAAGATGAAGATTAGAGATTCAAGATTCAAGACTCTAGAGAATCAAGATTTCAAGATCTCAAGATAAGTGTCTAGTATTTTGTTAAAACTTCATAATAGCACTCTCATCTTTCTTCCAATTTTCTTTTGGGATGGAACCCAATTTCTATCGAAACCAGTGGCTTACAAACCCATGACAAGTAGCTTACAAACCTACGACAAGTGGCTTACAAATCCATGAAAATCAAAATCATTTAAACTACTCTGTACAAGTTCTCGAGTCCTATGGAGGAGCTCTGTAGGAAGGTTCTTGCAATTTCAGTTTGAATAGATTTTTCAAAATGATTTTAAATCTGTTTTCAAAATGTTTTGGCTTTCAAAATCATGTTTTCAAAAATATTTTCAAACTTTGTTTTAGCCTTGAAATATTCCTCTATTCTGATTTTAAAAACTTTTATAAAAACATCAAAACTTATTATGATTTTAAATATTACTTATATAATTGACGGTCTATATCAATTTTATATATATATATATATATATATATTTAAAATAATGTTTTATATTCATTCTCTATCTCAAAATATTGTTTAAACACTTTACTTTGCTTCAGAGAAGTTTCAACTTGTTTTAAATTCAATTGTCTTTACAAAACAACATCTCTATAATTTTGAACTAAGGGATGTCGACATAAGGGGATACCCCATGTCGACATGGTGACAGTTGGATTCAAAATTCAATTTTCAAAAGAAGTGTCCATTCTTTCGAAAACCTTTCGCCAATGGTTATGACTGTTGTGCATCTATATAAAGGCTTCCAAAATGAATTTTTTTAACAACTACTTTCTTAATTTCTTCACTCTTTCTTCTCCACCATTCCATATCCATAGAACTTCATATTTTCAAGATCGTGCCATCATTCTGCCAAATTCTCAACAGAAAATCATTTAGATACTCTCTCTATTTGATTCTCCATCATTCTACTAAAGATCAAAGTGCTATTCAGAGTTATAGGATTAATTTGTATTCAAAAAGTCCATAGAGTCTATCTATTCAAAAGAATTGTTATTAAGAAGTATTAGGGTGATCTTGTGTCTTGTAAATCAAGAAAGTTTTCCCCAGACTCGGAGATAGGAGGGTTCCTCAAGGCCTTAGAAATTGAGGGTAGTAATTTGGATATTGGCTTATAAAAATATGTACAAGGATATTGCCTTGGTGCGGGACTGGATGTAGGAGGATTCCGAACCAGTATAAAATCCGGTGTGTTCTTTCCTTTTACTTGCTTTACTTTACTATTTGCATTTGTTATATGTTCTGTGATCATTCTGTGTTAGAATTATGTTTAGATTTGTGTTGAAAGTTTTAATTTGGTCATATAGTTCATAAATTCTTTAAAACATTATTCACCCCCCTCTAGTGTTATTTCTGCCTTAAGATCCTTAATCTGCATCCCTAACAATTGGTATCAGAGCATTGGTTTTCATTATTTTCATAATCTGAAACTTGAAAAGTATAAAAATGGCATTTTTGGAAAATTGTGTTAAAACTATTTTGAACCTATGCATTTCATCAAAGTATCATAAGTCTGCATATAGTTATTTTGAAAAATCAAGTTATCTACCGAATTGGTGTGTTATGCAGGAACAGACATGTTATATGGCTTTTGACGAATCAACACCCAATGGACAAACTGTGCAAATTGAGAAAGATAAATAGATACTTGGTAGTGGCTGTTCGAGGCACATGACTAGAAATCCTGAGATACTCAAGGACATTACTTATCAAGATGGTGGATTAGTCGATTTTGGTGACAACTCTAAAGGATATGTGGTTGGCGTCGGCAATGTTGGTAACTCTAAAACTTTACTTATTTCTGATGTTTTATTAGTTAGGAACTTTAAACATAATCTGCTTAGTATAAGTCAACTTTGCAATAAAGGTTTTAAAATTAAATTTGGAAAAGATAAATGTCACATTGAAGATGATAAGTCTAATATAATTTTTGAAGGTATTAGGAAGAAAAATATTTATATCCTTAGTATGAAAATTTCAAATGATAATCTATGTCTTTTGGCTAATACAAGTGACCCTTGGATTTGGCATAAAAGATTTGGCCATTTGAATTTCAAATTATTATCTAGGATATCAAAACTTGACTTAGTTAGAGGTCTACCCAAGTTAAACTTTAAAGTAGATAGTATTTGTGATGCTTGTCAATTAGGAAAACTTAAGAAAAGTTCATTTAAATTAAAAGATGCTATTTCTACCTCTAGTCCTCTAGAATTACTTCATTTAGATTTATTTGGTCCATCTCAAGTTCAATCAATTAACCATAGTAAATATGTTTTTGTTATAGTAGATGATTATTCAAGATATACTTGGACAATCTTTTTAAAACATAAAAGTGATGCTTTTGAAATATTTAAAAACTTTTCTAAAAGAATTCAAAAACAACATTCTTTCAAAATTAAAACCATTCGAAGTGATCACGGTGGTGAATTTGAAAATGAAAATTCTGAGAATTTCTGTACTCAAAAGGGAATTACTCACAACTTTTCATTTCCAAGAACTCCACAACAAAACGGAGTAGTAGAACGTAAGAATAGAATGATTCAAGAGTGTGCTCGTACAATGCTTTCTGATAGTAATTTACCTAAATATTTTTGGGCTGAAGCAGTTGCTACAGCATGTTATATATTAAATAGAATTTTAATTAGACCATTAACAAATAAAACTCCATATGAATTACTTTATAATAAGAAACCTATAGTTGCTTACTTTAAAGTCCTTGGGAGTAAATGTTTTATACCTAATACAAAAGATAATTTAGATAAATTTGAACCAAAAGCTGATAAAGGATTCTTTTTTGGTTATTCTAATAGAAGCAAAGCATTTAGAGTTTTTAATTTAAAAACTAATACTGTTAAAGAAATTATGCATGTATCTTTTGATGAAAATCTTAAAGATATTGTACAAATAGATGATGAAGAAATTTTTATAAATTTAAATCAATCTAATGAAACTATTAGTGAAATAAATCAACCTAATAAGAGATTTAAAATATCAAAAGATCATCCTATAGAAAATGTTTTAGGAAATACTGAATCTGTAGTAAGAACTAGAAATCAATTAAGTAGTATGAGTAATGTAGCCTTTATATCAACAATTGAACCTAAAAATCCAAAGGAAGCATCGTCTGATGATTCATGGATTCTTGCTATGCAAGAAGAATTAAATCAATTTACCAGAAATGATGTATGGGAACTTGTTCCTAAACCTGAGGATAAAAGTATAATTGGAACTAAATGGGTTTATAAAAATAAAATGAATGAACTCGGTGAGGTCGTAAGAAATAAAGCTCGTTTAGTCGCGCAAGGTTATTGTCAAGTAGAAGGAATTGACTATGATGAAACCTTTGCCCCCATAGCAAGATTAGAAGCTATAAGAATTCTACTTGCTTTCGCTAATTATAATAATTTCAAATTATATCAAATGGATGTTAAAAGTGCTTTTCTAAATGGTTTTGTAAAAGAAGATGTTTATGTTGAACAACCTCCACTTTTTGAAGATAATAAATTTCCAAACCATGTATACAAGTTAAAGAAAGCTCTATATGGTCTAAAGAAAGCTCCTAGAGCCTGGTACGAAAGACTAAGATCTTATTTACTTCAATCTGGTTTTGAAATTGGTAAAGTAGATACAACACTTTTTATTAAAAGAAATAATCAAGATATTCAACTGGTTCAAATATATGTAGATGATATAATCTTTGGATCAACTAATAACATAATGAATAAAGAATTTTCAGATATAATGACTAAAGAATTTGAAATGAGTCGCATGGGAGAATTAAGTTTCTTCTTAGGGCTTCAAATTAAACAACTAGAAAATGGAATCTTCATAAGTCAAGAAAAATATGCTAAAGACTTAATCAATAAATTTGGTTTAAGCACCTCTAGTGGGAAACCAACTCCAATGTCAACAAATGTAGGTTTAAGTAAAGAAGATAAATCAAAAGATATTGATCAAACTTTATATAGGGGAATGATCGGTTCTCTACTCTATATAACAGTGAGTCGTCCTGATATTATGCATAGTGTTTGTCTCTGTGCAAGATACCAATCACAACCTAAAGAAACTCACTTAAAAGATGTTAAAAGAATTTTAAGATATGTAAAATACACTTTAGATTATGGTTTATTTTATTCTAAAAAAAATACTTTTGATTTAATATCATACTGTGATGCTGATTATGCTGGTTGTAAATCAGACCGAAAGAGTACAAGTGGAACTTGTCACTTTCTAGGACATTCACTGGTTTCCTGGTTCAGCAAGAAACAAAATACTGTTTCCTTGTCAACAACTGAAGTAGAGTATATATCTGCTGCTCTGGCCTGTTCACAAGTCATATATATGCAATGTTAACTCCGCCTCGGTTTAGACTCTGCGGCTCAAGGAGATGCCGACCTAAGGCTCAACAAGGGTGCCGACCTAAGGCTCAACAAGGGTGCCGACCTAAGGCTCAACAAGGGTTGCCGACCTAACACTTCAATGAGGCTACTGACTCAACATAGATACCGACTTAACAGTCTAGGGATATTGCCGACTTAACTGGTTGCCGACCTAACTGCCTTAACGGGAATGCCGACCTAAGGCCGAAAAGGGATACCGACTTAAGAGAGGTGCCGACCCAATGCTCTAGCATGTATACCAACCTAAGACTTAAGGAACGCCGACCCAAGATAGCTACCGACCTATGACCAATGTTAAGTCGGTCACGACCTAAGCAAAGGAAGGTAAGTTCAATGCAGCTGCTTGGCACAGTGGCCTCTTAACTCGTACACGATCCAGGACTTACCAGTTGAACCGTGACTTGCGACTTACCAAGTTAACTCGTCCACGACCTAAAGCCGCTAAGTATAAGCCCGATGCCATATTACTGAGAAGGAGTAGTGTTGACTCGGAGGCGACCTAGGACTTGTGCAAGTGAACTCCTGTGAAGCCAGAAGGGGGGCTAGATGAACCGGCCACGACTCATATTAAGTCGGCTACGACTTAACTTAGATCGGCCGCAGTTTAGGACTTGGCAAATTTCAGAATCAGAACTCTCTATAAATAGGCACCCATCTCCAACATTCAAGGGACTTTTGGCGCATTCTCTTCACACACCGTTACCTTGCTGCATTGAGAACTTCATCAACACTTAGAGCTTCCAAGATTAGAGGAATACATCAAAGAAATTCATGAAGAAACCACACATCTTCAACATGAATCTAAGAACTTTAATCGACATTGAGGCTTAAGACTTGTTCCAAATCACTTGTAACTTGAAGTGTATTGTACTTGAGAAGAATTGTATCAGTTTGTAACGGGATTATTAATAAAAGTACTTAGAGTGGACGTAGGCTATACCCTTAAGCCGAACCACTATAAAATTGTTGTTGTTTACTGCTTTTCTGCTATTACTTGCTTGTAATTCTTTCCCGATCTATCGGGTGGTGCTTTCACAACTACACTTTACACACCGAGGTGTTAGCGTTCACATTTTAGCTTTAACATTTTTGGTGCTTTCACTGAGAATTGAACTCAGGAAAACTGTCATCATTGCTTCACAGAGATTTGAAGAAAGAATTTCCTTAAAAACCAGAAGTTTATCTGAGATTATGGCTCCTGGAAGGAAAAGTAGATCTATCAGATCTGGAAACATTCAAGAGGGAACCTCCGCTTCCCCTGTACCTAATCAACCCATTCCGTCTGTTGGAGTTACGAAAGCGGAATTGGATGCTGTGATTCTAGGGCTAAACCAGCAGATAAACGCCCAAAATGCACAACTAGAGGCTCAAAGTGCCCAGAATGCTCTGATTCTGAATAAGTTGAACGATTTACTTGGGGCAAACAATCAACCAGCTGGTAATGAAAGGAACTATGCTGGCAACATTCATGATGTTAGTGAGAGGAATGCTCCTGAAAGGGCAACTAGTCCCTTTGAGCAGGCAGTTCCTGAGGCTGGTGGATCTAGAACTCGGCATGATGAGGAATATCTTTCTGGAATGGTCCGGCAGATCATGAAAGAATGTTTGCAAAGGGTTGAAGATGAGAAGGAATGGGGTTTCGCCCCAAGTAAAACTCTGTTTACTGAAAAAATCTTGAAGGCGGAATTTCCAAGGAAGTTTGTCCCTCCGACTATTCCAGCTTACAAAGGGACAAGTGATCCGAATGAGTTCTTGTATAAATATGATTGGCACATGACAGGTGCCAGGGCCTCTGATGAAATAAAGTGTCGATATTTCCCCGTATACCTGGAAGGGGTGGCTCTACTATGGTTCACCAAGTTGCCAGTCCGATCTATCGATCAGTTTTCAGACTTGACCAGAAAATTCAAGGAGCAGTTTAGACTATATGCTTCGAAGGCCAAGGACATTATGTCACTATCGAGTTTAGAGCAGAATCCTGGTGAGTCTATCAAATCCTTCTTGAACCGCTTTAATATAGCGCTGGCTGAGGTGGACAATGCTGAACCACGAATGATATTGACTTATCTGATGAGGGCTATTGATAAGTCAAGCGAATTTGGGAAATGGTTAAATATGAAGGAGCCAACCTCTCTCGAAAAGTTTTACAAAAAAGCAGATGAATTCATTCGCCTGGAAAGCCGTCCTTTACCAGTAAAGACAGTGTTAGAGAAAGCAGAAGACAACACTGTCGCTCCACGCAAGAATGAATCGGTGGGGCAAAAAAGGGAGAATAATAATGGGAAGAAACAGGGTAACCTGAAGAATCCCCGATCCTTCAAGTCATCAGAATATACTCCATTATCGCATACACCGGAGCACATCTACCTGGCCACTAAAGATTCCGTCGATTTCCCTAAACCTATCCCTTTGAGAACCGGGAAAAAAGCCATACAGAGTGGGAAATTCTGCCGCTTCCACAATCAACCCGGTCATGAGACTGATGAATGCCGCCAGTTGAAAAACCTGATTGAAGAGTTGCTAAGAGAAAACAAACTGCAGCAATTCGTGAAGAAAAATAGCAACAATCCTGCATCGTCAAGTCAGGGGCAACAGGTTCCTGTTCATCAGCCTAGGACAGGTGAGAAAGCTACGGGACATGAATCTGGAAGGCCCGTTATTAATGTCATTACAGGAGGGCCTCACCCAGCTGGCAAGAGCTGGGGTGAGATGGAGAGATATTCCAGGGCTTTGAAATATGCTCCAGCCGAAGAAGACGTCTTTGTTTTAGAAGACACTACGCCCCTGAAACAACAGAAAACTTTCAGCGATGATATTGTTTTCAGAGCCAGAGATTCCACAGGTATAGAAGCTCCTACCCTAGATCCCTTGGTCATCTCGGCTGGTATTGGACCGGCCATTGTCAGAAGAGTCCTCATTGACTGCGGAGCATCATGTAATATCCTCTTCAAGAAGACATTCGACCAGATGAAAATCCCTATGATCGATGTACAAGCTTCATCACAAAAGATCGCTGGCTTCACTGGGGAGCCGAAACAACCAATTGGGACCATTGATCTACTTGTAGAACTTGGAGAAGCAGAAAGGAAAGTGGTCCGCAAGCAAACATTTGTGATTGTCGATGAGTTTTCTGGTTATAATGCTTTTCTTGGCCGTCCAACACTCGCAGCATTCAAAGCTATCCTAGCCCCGTGGTGCCTCACTATTAAATTCCCTACTGACAATGGAGTAGGAGTTATAAAAGGGGATCAAAATGCTGCGCGAGAGTGCTATTTGACAGAGCTGCGAGAGTCAAGAAAAAGAGAAATGGGGAAGGATGCGGCAACCCCAGTCCGCATCAAAGAACCAGCCTTGTAGCAATTACGGGGCGGACCCTGCACTGGCGAGCACAGCGGGGCACGGAAAGAAATGGATCCCAGAAAAGCCAGTGCAGGGGAGAATAAAGTGGTACCGGTGGAAACGACGGTTCCGGTACCTGTTGACCCGAAGGACCCAAATAAGGTGTTAAATGTGGGTTCACAGCTTAATGTGTCAATTCAGAATATCTTGATATCTTTCCTGAAAGCAAATCTGGATGTCTTTGCTTGGACTCATGCCGATATGTGTGGAATATCCCCAGAAGTTGCAGTACACGCTCTGAATATTGACCCAAAGTTTACGCCAGTTAAACAGAAAAGAAGAACCCAAGGTCCAGAAAGGTCAGCAGCATTAAAAGAAGAAGTTGATCGACTCATGGAAAATAACTTCATCAAAGAATCTACATATCCGAATTGGGTTTCAAATCCTGTGTTGGTCAAGAAAGCTAATGGAAAATGGAGAGTGTGCATTGATTTTTCTGATCTAAACAAGGCTTGCCCCAAAGATTGCTTCCCATTACCCAGGATCGATCAACTGGTAGACGGAACTGCGGGACATGAATTGTTATCTTTCATGGATGCCTACTCCGGTTATAACCAAATCATGATGCACGAGCCGGATCAGGAAGATACAAGCTTTATCACAGATGTTGGACTTTATTGCTACAGAGTTATGCCCTTCGGATTGAAAAATGCAGGGGCAACCTACCAAAGACTTGTTAATGCTATGTTCAAACCGCAATTGGGCAAAACTATGGAAGTCTACGTCGACGACATGTTAGTGAAGTCCAGGAAAGCAGCGGATCACATTGAACACTTAGCAGAAATGTTCGCAGTCCTCCGGAAATACAGAATGAAACTTAACCCTCTGAAATGTACATTTGGGGTCGAGTCCGGAAAGTTCTTAGGTTTCATCGTCAGTGCTAGGGGCATTGAGGCTAGTCCAGCTCAAATTACTGCCTTGAAAGAAGTTAAAGCTCCTAGAACAAAGAAGGAATTGCAGAGTCTCAACGGAAAGGTTGCCGCCCTGAGTCGGTTCATTTCCAAAGCCACTGATAAATGCATCCCATTCTTTGACGCCCTGAAGAAAGGAAAGAAGAATTTTGAATGGACTTCCGAATGCCAAAAAGCCTTCGATGAGTTGATCCGTCATATGGAAACGCCTCCAATACTTTCTAGGCCAGGCAATGGTGAGGATCTTCTTATATACTTGGCAGTATCATCTCATGCTCTAAGTGCAGCGCTGATACGGGAAGACAAAAGGATTCAACATCCGGTTTACTATATCAGCAAAAGACTCACTGGGGCAGAGCTGAATTACTCCAAGTTGGAAAAACTCGCCTATTGCCTACTAGTTGCATCAAGGAAACTGAGGCAATATTTCCAAGCTCATCCTATCAAAGTACTCACTGATCAACCTCTAAAGCAAGTCCTATTTCGCCCTGAAACTTCGGGTCGCCTTCTAAAATGGAACATTGAACTCAGTCAATATGACATCACCTATCACCCCCGAAAAGCAATCAACGGACAAGCTTTAGCCGATTTCATTGCAGAATTCACAGAGAAAGATAATGGTGAGGAAGAAACGATCAATGATTCCCCAATCCAGTGGAAGATATATGTTGATGGCGCAAGAAATGACTACTGTTCTGGAGCCGGAGTGGTACTTGAAACTCCTGAAGGTCGATCATTATGTTATGCACTAAGATTGGAATTTCCTTCAACAAACAATGAAGCAGAATATGAAGCTCTTATTGCAGGTCTGAAAATCGCTAAAGAGCTAAACATTCGAGCATTACAGATCTTTAGTGATTCTCAGCTTATTGTATGCCAAGTCAAGAAGGAATTTCAAGCAAAAGGTGGAAACCTTCCCTCCTACTTGTCAAAGGCTTGGGAACTCCTATGTGAACTTGATCACTATTCAATAAGCCACATTCCTCGAGAAGAGAATATGAAGGCAGATTCCCTCGCAAAGTATTCAAGTTCTGGTGAAGCTCAACTATTGGGATTGGTCCCTGTAGAAGTCCTTTCAGCACCGAGTATAGACGAGATGGATATAGACTGGATTCTGAATGTATCTCAAGAACAAGAGTCATGGATGACTCCAATACTGGACTACCTACTCAGAGGTTCTCTGCCAGAAAATTCGATAGAAAGACGAAAGCTACTAAGGAAAGCCTCTCGCTATGTAATTCAGGACGGCCGATTGTACAGACGGGGATTCTCAATGCCATTGCTTCGATGTGTATCCCGGGAAGAGTCCAAAGCAATCCTAGCTGAGGTGCATGGAGGAGAATGTGGTGATCATTCAGGTGGTCAAACATTAGCAAAGAAAATTCTCCGGTACGGATATTTTTGGCTAGAAATTAATCGAGATGCTGCGGATTACTCCCGAAAATGTGACAAATGCCAAAGATTTGCCAAAATTCCTAGGGCACCTTCTACCGAACTCACACAGATGGTCAGTCCATGGCCATTTGCAATTCGGGGAATGGATCTCATTGGGCCGCTACCAACTGCTAAATCAGGAATTAAATATGCTATTGTTGCAGTTGATTACTTTACTAAATGGGCTGAAGCTGAACCATTGGCTACTATCACTTCTAAGAAAATGATAAGCTTTGTGACCAAGAATATCATTTGCAGATACGGTGTGCCTCAGAAAATAATCACAGACAATGGTACTCAGTTTGAAAGCGAGGAATTCCAGGATTTTTGCAAATGATTCAAAATCCAGAAAAGCTTTTCGGCAGTAGCTCATCCGCAGGCAAACGGGCAAGTGGAAGCAGTGAACAAGATCATCAAATCAACCATCAAAAAGCAACTCGAAAGAGCAAAAGGTGGTTGGGTCGATAAACTACCACTTGCACTATGGGCATACAGAACTACTCACAAAACTGCAACTGGGCATACTCCTTTTTCGTTAGCATACGGATCGGAAGCAATGATCCCGGTTGAAACAGAGGTCCCTTCACACAGAAGAATCCATTTCAATCAAGCAGAAAATGAAAAGCTACAACTTGAAGCGCTGGATCTCCTTGATGAAAAAAGAGATGAAGCTAACCTCAGAGTTGCGGCTCATCAGCAAAGGATAGCCAGGCATTTCAATTCCAAAGTTCGTCAGCGCAGCTTTGAAATTGGAGATCTAGTCCTGAAAAGAATTATGACCGCGACAGGTGTGTTTGGGCCAAATTGGGAAGGACCGTATGTAATAGGTCAGAAGCTTCTTGACGGCACATTCAAGCTCACCACTGTTGATGGAGATCAAATTCCAAGGGCATGGAACAGCAACCATTTGCGTCCATACTTTACTTGAAAATTTTGTTGAAACATTGTAAAAAGAATTATGAATGTATGATTCTTGTAATTGAAAGCAATTGTGAAACTGATGCAAGTAAATAATGAAAGAATATAAAGTGGATGTAGGCCCAATTTCATGGCCGAACCACTATAAATCCTGTGTTCCTTATTAGTATTATATGTTTGCTTCGTTTTCGATACAAAAATACATAAAATGTATTGCTGAAATGTCGATTTAAATTTTTGCAGACAATGGAAATAAAACTTGCGCATAATAAGACCGAGCGATTCTCACCATCATTCAACAAACAAATTTCAAGTCACAAAGACCCCGAATTCAAATCCTAGATAGGAAATACTTCAATTGAACGGCTAATGATTTCGATAGAAACGAGCCCTTGCTGATAAATTGAGATTGTTTGAACAAACAAACATCCAATTAGGAAGCTAGTGCCCGTTCTCACGAACTTGCCAGACAATGAAGTACACTTCCTTGGATTAAACAAGCCACTTGCGAGAAAAGGGAAATGAAAACTTGAAAAGAAAAAAAAAAAAAAAAGGGATCGCTGAAAAGGCATAAGCAAGTGAACAGAGGAACGACCAAAGCTACCATCAGCAGCATAAGTCCTCTTCGGAGGCACAACTCTTCGGAGGATAAAAGACCTCTAATGGGTCATACGCCACAAAAAAGAAAGTTCTCTACTCAACAAAAAAGATTGGAGGAGTCATGACGCTCCAACCATGAGAGAGTAACTTCCAGGCGATGAAAACCCTTTCTGAGGCACATTTCACCAGGAGTTGAAGTGTTATGACCGCTCTTCGGGATTTCACTTCACCAGAGTTGAAATGTAAACAAAATAAAAGCCCTCTTCGGAGGCCCATTTCACCAGGAGTTGAAGTGTTATGACCGCTCTTTGGGATTTCACTTCACCAGAGTTGAAATGTAAACAAAATAAAAGCCCTCTTCGGAGGCACATTTCGCCAGGAGTTGAAGTGTAACAACCGCTCTTCGGAATTTCACTTCACCAAAGTTGAAATGCAAAAACAAAATAAAGACCTTCCTGAAAGCCCACGTTTCACCGAGATTGAAATAAAACTTCCAAGTGTTGAAACGCGAAAAGGCTTTCTTCAAAGGCACAACTCTTTGGAGGTACACGTTTCACCGAGATCGAAATAAAACTTCCAAGTGTTGAAACGTGAAAAATCCCTCCTCAGAGGTACAACTTTGTATAAAAAATCCTCATCAAAAGCGTACTTTAACTTTCAAAGGAAGAGTAATTTACCTACTATGGAAAATGATCGTTTAAAAAAAAAAAAAAAAAAGAAGTTAAAGTACCCTTCAGAGGTCCGCTTTACCACATAGAGGAATTCACTTGGTAAAATATGCACATAAGCAAAAGGAAAAAAAAAGTGATTTCTTCGAACGACAAAGCGTAGAAACTTATACGAAGGGAGTTGTACTCTACAAAAATTTTCTTTAAAGAATAAAATAATTATTCTTTAGCAAATATGAGTGCAAGTCCCCTCGAAGTATAGAATATTGCAGCAAACTTATGGAATGGGGGCAATATAGTATAATTACACACAATATGGTATAGCCAAACCAGCAAAAGGTAACGCTCAAGTAACATGCCATAAGCTCGCTGCAATATCGTGTAAATAAACTTGTGCAAAAAATAAATAGTAAATGCATTTTCAAATTCAAACAGAAGTTTGTACAAACGAAGAATCATTTTATTCAACTATAATGCAGATACAGGTTTCAAAATAAAAGCGGGGGCCGGTACCCGCACAACTCTCGGCCAGTTCATACAAAAGACAAAAAGCTAAAGTCTTCACTTCTTTTTACTGCCTTTGGACCCTTTACCCGACCGAATGACCAGCTTTTCAGGTCGGCCAGTGGGTATAAGGGAAGAAGGGGAGGGAGGTACAACTGGCGCAATTTCCGGTTCCTCTTCAGTGGTGATAATATTCTTCCCCCTCCTCTTCGATGTCCCAAGCTTCTTTCTTCTCTGCGAAGAAGACTCACTCCCCGGAGTAACGAGAGCGGACAAAACTACGTCGTCAGAAGGAGTCCGCTCCGGAGAGATCTCGCCTCCTTCGAGTCCCTCATCTTTTTGCTCCTGCGAGGCAACAGGGTCATCCAAACCATGAAGAGCCTCAATTTTCTCCTCTTGTGACCCAGGTTGTGAAGCAGAAGGAGGAGTCACTTGAAGAGATGGAGGAGGAATAATCAGAGAAGGCGAAGTCTGCACGGCACTTGTTGTTTCAACTGCAGAAGAAGAAAAATTGAAAATGTTAGTATCTTCCCGAAAGAAGGGAGATATGGGTTCATCGAGATTCAGGAGGTAATCGAGAAGCTCATCAAATTTTTGAGGAATAAGCAGGCAATCCACCTGAATCGGACCAATGTCGAAATTACCTGAAGATATTGGCTTTGTCAGTTCAATCTCATAATTCTGAGCCCCAATGTCCTCCAAAGCCTCTTCATCAGTAGGGGTGATTACCCCAGTTCTTGTAGGAGGCGGCAAATGAGCACTAGGACCTGTAATGTCCACCTCGGGAGAAACTAGAGGACGTTCGGAGATGGCAGGCGGTACTTCTTTTTCAAAACGCTCTTCTTCCGCCATCCCGGCCCGCGCTCTGGCAAGCTGCTCCTTACCCTTGGCAAGAGCGGCACGGGCTTCGTCATCAAGATAATGCTCTTCAAGGGCTGACTCAGCATATCCAGCACCTTTACCACCGAGCATATCAAGTGCTGTCTCCCAAACTTCAGCCAGTGTGATTTCATACTTGGGGCCTAGAAAGGCAAGGCTTCCACGCCCCAAGACGCTGTGCAAGTAGAAGTCGAATAATGTTGAGCTGATGCTGTTTTTAGTCGCCTCATGAGATTCTTCAGCTGCAATTCTGCCGGCGACAGCCTCATCACGCTCCCTTTCAGTTTTGGCAAGCTGAAGCTTAAGCATTTGTATCTCCGCCTCCTGGGAGTTGTTTTTCTTTCGGAGCTCAGCAATATCAGTAGCATAGCCTTCACTGATTCTTTTTTGTACTTCTAGCCTGTCTTCGGCATCCCTTTGGCTAGCGTGAGCGTCTCTCACTTGTTTCAGGAGCACTTCTTCTTTTTGAGAATAGGAAGTAGAGGAAGCAGCAAGTTCATGTTTCAATTCCTCGACTTTTGCTTCAAGCTCCTCATTGTAAGAAGCAATGTTCCTCATCTCGGTATCGTGTTGCTCAACGACCTTTTGCCATTCGGCCTTATCGTTTTCCATAGTAAGCATGGCCTCTATGTTGGCACGGTTAACTCTTTGAAGCTCATCGACAAGCTTCTGCCAGTTTGACATCCTCTCGATATCGAGCTTGACTGCATCAAGACTGCGCAACATAGCAGACTTGTCGATGGGGACCAAGTCCAGGTCGAACCTCACCCCCTTAAGGCACCATTGAGGAAATCAGCTCTGCAGAGTGGCAGGACCCGGTCCAACTTGAAATTTGGGCCTGTTAATTATCGTTTGAATATCTGATTTCCCAAGAGCGGGAGAGTCAGAAGGGATGTCAAGTGAGGCAGGAATAGTAACTTTCTCAGGAGTAATAGAGGCCTGCTTTTCACTGTGACGAGCTCGTTTGCTTAAGTCTTCACTCATGTGACCTTTTCCTCGATCGTCATGAGATTTTCTCTTGTGAGAGTCATCGCCTTTTTGCCAAGAATCATGGCGCTCTTCTCTCTCCCTTCTTTCACGATGTTCTTCTTCGGTCCTCCTTTCATGAGCCTTTCGGGCAGCCCTCTCTTCATCCGACTCTCTGTAGGAAGGAAGGTAACGCCTGTAATCATACTGGCTACGCCTCCCATAGTGCTGGAAATCGTCATAATACGAGCCGCTGCGCCCCATAGGAGAATCTGGAATTAAAATAATAAGCTTTAGAAATCTTTAAAGTGCAAGAAGATAAGTGCATAGAAGTGATGAGAAATTCTAAGTGTGTGTGTTGTGCAAACTACGCGCATTAATCTACGAACCACTCTTTATTTGGGGAGTGGTTGTGGGTGTAATAGTTAACGTCAACTCTTGAGTCGACGACGGCTGTTGCAAAATAGAAGTAGCTTCAACTACTGAAGAAGAAATCCCGGCAGTAGTAGGGTCATCTTTGAAGATCTCTTGTGAAGTAGCGAAGAGGTCGCTCAATCCTTCGAAGGTATCGTCCCTGCTTTGCTTGACAGGACTGGATTTCTTAGCCTTTTCACCAGATTCTTGTGAATGGTGAGAGGATCCCTGAGGCTCTTCTTCCTCGATAACCGGGGCAAGTTTACCAGATGGCCCCGCAACATCGACAGAAGTGGAGCACTTCACCAGCGAAGATTCAGGAGTCTTTATCGGAGAATCGGGAATTTCCGTTGGAACTTCATGAGCATGCATAGAGCGAGAAGTGTGTAGAAGCCCATGTTGATGTAAAAATTCATCCCTCAACAGAAATTTTATGCTCCTCTCTTCTGTGGCCACGGCACTCAACCTCTCAAAAACCTGCTTGTGAATTGGGTCTCTAGAAGGGAGAGGAAGTGCTGGAAAGAATAAAGAATGAAATTAGCAACTGAAAGTTCAGATCTCGAAAAAGTTTCAAAACGGAGAAAATAGAAATACTAATCTTACTTCCTACTCTCCAGATGGCATAAAAGCCTGAGGGACAGCGGGCAAAGAAAAACTGGTTCAAGAATCCATGAACGCTTTCAGTAAGATCGGAAATGAGCTTGCGGTTCCTGGCACTTCTCACAATAATAAGGGAAGGATGATCTTTACTCTTTGCAAACGAGCACAGATAACGAATTTCTTCAAAACTCGGTAGGCGATCAAGGGTTCTTCTAAACAAAACACATAACCCCGTCAAGATGGCATAGCCGTTGGGATGAAGTTGAAACGGAGAGATTTTCAACCGAAGGAGAAGAGTTCGAAGGAAGTCGTTAAAAGGAGGAATCGCCCCACTTAAGCACATTTGGCGATTGACTGCAACAAAGCCATAGGGAGGATTGTCAGCAGTATCACTTGGCCCAGGGAGAAGAACATCACTTTCAGCAAAGCCAAATTGAGCGCGCAGCTGGACAAACGCTCTCGAAGTTAGAATAGTCGGGGTTCTCTCCGGAGGATTCTCTATGGGAACAGCTATCGGAAAAGTTTCTTCCTCTTGAGTTACCACTTCTTCTTCTCGGTGGGAAGTCATTCTACATAAACAACTGGGTATTCAAACATGAAGGTGCACGTTTCCTAAAGTGTGTGAAGTGTTGTGTAAAATCAATCAAGCAGAGAACAAATATAACTGGAATGAAAACTAGCAAGCATTTGTTAGTTATGAAATTCAGGGACTATTGTTTTAGGCCTAAATATGCAAGTAAGATGTTGATGCAGATAAATCAGTTCAGATTATTGATACTTTGCATTAATGTTTAACTTTAATTGATTGATTCACAAACATTTCATGCAATATAATTAAGTTGCTTGTCTTGTCTTGACTAATCTGTCATCTGACATGGGCAGTCGATGGCAGTATTTTCGCCTTGGTTTTCTTTGTTTGTTATTTTCAGCAGGTTAGCAGCTTATAAGTTAATGCGATCTGTGAAATAATACAATGAGATTCAAGTAAATTTAAAGTTGGGGCAGTTCAAAATTCAGGCAACTTAGTTTGGCAGTTCAAGTTAGAAACTCAAAGTGGATCTATGCTCTCAACAAGTCAGCATGCCCAAAGCTTAAGTATTAACTCGGCGGCGACCCAAGGAGTCTCTCGCAAATGAAGATTAAGTTTCTAATTCTTTAGATCGGTAGCTCTTTAAGTTGTAAGAAGTAGGAAGGGTAAAGGCTCTGGTTCAAAAAGTGGTGAGAAATTCTCCAAGGGTTAACTCGGCCACGGTTTAAGGGATAACTCGGCCACGGTTTAAGGGTTAACTCGGCCACGGTTTAGGGTTTAACTCGGCCACGGTTCAAGGGTTAAATCGGTAGAAGATTAGATCGGCAGATTTCCCCCAAGGGTCAATTCGGCTACGATTTAAGGATAAAGGCGGTCAAAGGTTAGGTCACCCAAAATTACTGGGTCGCGTCCACGTCAGTATCCCGCTCCACTCAACCTATTAACCCGCTAGCCGCTCCATCCACAAAAAACCCTCACTCCATTCACGCTGTCTCATTCATGATATCGGATCATCCACTAAGTCAGTTCAAAATCACCCAAATTCAATGCTTAACCATCCTATCGCAAATCAAAAATCAACTAGCCAGAAGCAGTAAACCATCTCCATTGTCTCGTCGATCATTTAAAGCCAAAACCAAGCAAACTCGAGCTCACAAACTGCTGGTGCAATGAGGTTCGCAGTAAAGCAGCGCGCAAGGGGTGGGTTCGGTTTGAATGGAATTCGTGAATCGATGACAATAAGGAATCAAGAGAAGAGCAGGTTTTACTTACGTGATGAACAACAAAGATTATCGGTGATTGTTTGGAATGGAATCGCCTTTTGGAGCTTGAGAAAGTTTTTAATGGCAGAAGCAAGAGAGTAAGTAATGAGAAGAGAGGAGAGAATATACGACTTATAGTAGAGAGACCTGAAGCGGCGCGTGTGACCAAACTGTTAGGTCGTACACGACCTACCGACCTAAGAGGGGACGGGTTAAGGACTATCGAAGCACACGACCTAACCAGTAGGCGTATACTTCGAGGGGCAATTGTTAACTCCGCCTCGGTTTAGACTCTGCGGCTCAAGGAGATGCCGACCTAAGGCTCAACAAGGGTGCCGACCTAAGGCTCAACAAGGGTGCCGACCTAAGGCTCAACAAGGGTTGCCGACCTAACACTTCAATGAGGCTACTGACTCAACATAGATACCGACTTAACAGTCTAGGGATATTGCCGACTTAACTGGTTGCCGACCTAACTGCCTTAACGGGAATGCCGACCTAAGGCCGAAAAGGGATACCGACTTAAGAGAGGTGCCGACCCAATGCTCTAGCATGTATACCAACCTAAGACTTAAGGAACGCCGACCCAAGATAGCTACCGACCTATGACCAATGTTAAGTCGGTCACGACCTAAGCAAAGGAAGGTAAGTTCAATGCAGCTGCTTGGCACAGTGGCCTCTTAACTCGTACACGATCCAGGACTTACCAGTTGAACCGTGACTTGCGACTTACCAAGTTAACTCGTCCACGACCTAAAGCCACTAAGTATAAGCCCGATGCCATATTACTGAGAAGGAGTAGTGTTGACTCGGAGGCGACCTAGGACTTGTGCAAGTGAACTCCTGTGAAGCCAGAAGGGGGGCTAGATGAACCGGCCACGACTCATATTAAGTCGGCTACGACTTAACTTAGATCGGCCGCGGTTTAGGACTTGGCAAATTTTAGAATCAGAACTCTCTATAAATAGGCACCCATCTCCAACATTCAAGGGACTTTTGGCGCATTCTCTTCACACACCGTTACCTTGCTGCATTGAGAACTTCATCAACACTTAGAGCTTCCAAGATTAGAGGAATACATCAAAGAAATTCATGAAGAAACCACACATCTTCAACATGAATCTAAGAACTTTAATCGACATTGAGGCTTAAGACTTGTTCCAAATCACTTGTAACTTGAAGTGTATTGTACTTGAGAAGAATTGTATCAGTTTGTAACGGGATTATTAATAAAAGTACTTAGAGTGGACGTAGGCTATACCCTTAAGCCGAACCACTATAAAATTGTTGTTGTTTACTGCTTTTCTGCTATTACTTGCTTGTAATTCTTTCCCGATCTATCGGGTGGTGCTTTCACAACTACACTTTACACACCGGGGTGTTAGCGTTCACATTTTAGCGTTAACATGCAACAAACTTTAAAAGATTTTGGAATTAACATAAGTAAATCACCAATATATTGTGATAATACTAGTGCAACAAATCTATCTAAAAATCCAACTCATCATCCTAGAACTAAACATATTGATATAAGACATCATTTTCTTAGAGATAATATAACTAAAGAAATAATAACTCTAGATTATATAAATACTGAAAAACAAATTGCTGATATATTAACTAAACCATTAACTGAACAGAATTTTACTAAATTTAGAAGAGAATTAGGTATTTGTTCAAAATCTGAAATATAAAATAATATAATATAATAATCAATAAAAATTCAAAATAAAAATTGCATTTTTTTTGAAGAACATGTCTACATGCTACATTTCATGATGTCGACATACCCAACAAAAATTTGAAAATTAAATTTCCCTCCAAAGTTAGTTATTTGGTTATTTGTCTATTTATTTCGTTTTCTCTCCTCTTTCTTCACTATATTCTCTGTAAATAACTTCTGAAACAATAAAATAATGGCCTCCTCTTCTACTAATGAACCCACTTCACCCAAATCTCCTCATTCTGGTCCATTTCAACAAACTATGCACGCTCGAGTGATCAAATTGCAAGAGAAGATGAAAGATATCCTTCAATTGATGATTGAAATTCAAGTAAGTCAACTTAGGATGGCTAGAGAACAACAGAGGCAAGGGAATATTATTAGGAATGTACAAAAATTCCTTATGGATAACCGTACAAATCCTATTAATATTGAAGACTCTTCATAAGCCATGGAATCCGAGGAAGAAGAACCTATGGAAGAACCACAAGAAGACCAAGAGGAAGATCAACCTTTACCTCAACCCGAAGTCCCTATGAATACGGACGAGAGCGTTATTTGCGTTGGTGAGATCCTTATTGATACTAATGGAAACATAATTGAGCAACGTGGAAACTTTTGTCTTCACTACCCCAATTGTTCGATTCATAAGTCTCCTATAGTTAAGGATCGCCATTAAAGCGTACTTTCATTTTATTCTTTGTTTTAAATTGTTTTGTTTGTTCGTGTTTATGTATGTTCTTATATATGTTGTAGTAACTAAAATGTGTTCACTTATACTCATTGTTTCATGCTTGTTCTATACATATTATTTGTTCATACTAATCATTCTTTAATTCTTAAGTAGTTAATAGTTTTTGTTGATGGCAAGGGGGAGAAAGTTATAAAAATATATGTTCTTGGTGTAAGAGGGAGTCATGGAGTAAGGGGGAGTTGTAGTTTTAAGAAGAAATCACGGAATAAAGGGGAGTTATGGTATGGTAAGAATATTTTATAAATAAAGGTTGTCATCATCAAAAGGGGGGAGATTGTTAGGAACTGAGTTGATGATGTTTTGATGACAACAACCTTATATAGTTATTATATTTTACTTCATAAAATATATACTAACATTTCCATATATGTGTGTGTGTGTGTAGGAAGTATATGCAGGTATCATCGAAGACTGATCAGTATAAAGACTTAAGCATCAAGATGAAGATTAGAGATTCAAGATTCAAGACTGTAGAGAATCAAGATTTCAAGATAAGTGTTTAGTATTTTATTAAAACTTCATAATAGCACTCTCATCTTTCTTCCAATTTTCTTTTGGGATGGAACCCAATTTCTATCGAAACCAGTGGCTTACAAACCCACGACAAGTAGCTTACAAACCTACGACAAGTGGCTTACAAACCCACGAAAATCAAAATCATTTAAACTACTTTGTACAAGTTCTTGAGTCCTATGGTGGAGCTCTGTAGGAAGGTTCTTGCAATTTCAGTTTGAATAGATTTTTCAAAATGTTTTAGCTTTCAAAATCATGTTTTCAAAAATATTTTCAAACTTTGTTTTAGCCTTGAAATATTCCTCTATTCTGATTTTAGAAACTTCTATTTTTAAAAACATCAAAACTTATTCTGATTTCAAATATTACTTATATAATTGACGGTCTATATCAATTATATATATATATATATATATATTTAAAATAATGTTTTATATTCATCTCTATCTCAAAATATTGTTTAAACACTTTACTTTGCTTCAGAGAAGTTTCAACTTGTTTTAAGTTCAATTGTCTTTATAAAACAACATCTCTATAATTCTGAACTAAGGGATGTCGACATAAGGGGATACCCCATGTCGACATGGTGACAGTTGGATTCAAAATTCAATTTTCGAAAGAAGTGTCCATTCGTTCGAAAACCTTTTGCCAATGGTTATGACTGTTGTGCATCTATATAAAGGCTTCCAAAATGAATTATTTTTAACAACTACTTTCTTAATTTCTTCACTCTTTCTTCTCCACCATTCCATATCCATAAAACTTCATATTTTCAAGATCGTGCCATCATTCTGCCAAATTCTCAACAGAAAATCATTTAGATACTCTCTCTATTTGATTCTCCATCATTCTACTAAAGATCAAAGTGCTATTCAGAGTTATAGAATTAATTTGTATTCAAAAAGTCCATAGAGTCTATCTATTCAAAAGAATTGTTATTAAGAAGTATTAGGGTGATCTTGTGTCTTGTAAATCAATAAAGTTTACCCCAGACTCGGAGATAGGAGGGTTCCTCAAGGCCTTGGAAGTTGAGGGTTGTAATTTGGATATTGACTTATAAAAATCTGTACAAGGATACTGCCTTGGTGCAGGACTGGATGTAGGAGGATTCCGAACCAGTATAAAATCCGGTGTGTTCTTTCCTTTTACTTGCTTTACTTTACTATTTGCATTTGTTATATGTTCTGTGATCATTCTGTGTTAGAATTCTGTTTAGATTTGTGTTGAAAGTTTTAATTTGGTCATATAGTTCATATATTCTTTAAAACACTATTCAACCCCCCTCTAGTGTTATTTCTGCCTTAAGATCCTTAATCTGCATCCCTAACAGTTTTAAACAAAAATTGCCTAGAAAATCAAGGAAACAGAATAAGTAAATAAAATCAACAGCCCATACACATATCACTTTTCATTTATACACAGCAATACTTACATATATCAAACAATCTAGCATGCAATCCTATTTTTAGATTTTAAAGTTAAAAAGTTACTCACCAGTCAAACATGATGAACAGAGCAAACATGTTTTTGAAAGGCTTGAACTGGAATGCTTTAACTTGAAAATTTTGAGTTGCTTCTTTGTCTTGCTTATGAATTTAAACTGCAGTTTACTTTAAAACATTCATCTTGCTTTTTGCTCCCTGATTCATTGGCATGTTTGTTTTCCACGAAATAATGCAGGCTTGATGAAGTTTTCAAACGGAGATGTAGAGATCTTCAATTGCATGCAGGTTTGGATGAAATTCAAAACAAAAAGGCAGTGAATTTTCAGATGCATGCAGGTTTTGGAAATGCAGAATTGGATTGCATTGCTTTCAGGTTATTGATTTCAGGTTGATGTATTTGAAGGGCTACAGGTATGAGGATGTTGAATTTCATGAGAACAAGTTTACATGTTGTATTTGTAAACTGATTTGGGTTTGAAAATGGCAAATGCAGGAATTGAAGATGCAAGTATTTTGAATATGTAGGGTTTGATTTTTGAAGAGAACTGAATAATTTTAAATATGAAAAATGAGTTTTGATCTTTTCTTTTGATTAAGGAAATGAAAAAGAATATGCATGAATGAAGATGCAAGCTAAAATAGATGTATTTTCAGATTTAATGAAATAAAAGAAAAATTAAAACTAAATTTACACTTGTACAAATGTTATACACTTGTCAATTTGTTATATAAATTTTTAGACACATGTTAAATGGATGTTAAAGAATGAAACACTTGTTTCTAAAAAATTAATGATTAGAATCTAATTTTACAAACTAATGTATATGTTAGTCTAAATTTAAGTTGTTTGTTTATATTTGAATATGGGTATAAATTTATAAATGAAAATAGAAACAAATCATGTTTTACAAATCGAAACTTATACATATATAATTAAATAATTTAAGATTTATACTTTGAAATTTCAAATTCAAATTAAATCCAAAATCAAATATTTTCAAATCAAGTTATAAATATAAATTCAATTTGAAATAAAAATTACAAATCCTATTCAAAACTTATTTATAAAGCCAATACAATATCAATATTTTTTTTTATAATTCTCTTATTATTAAATTAAAATCATTTTACAAGAAATTAAAATATCTATTTTATTAAGCCATAAAACCTTTCTGTTTGATTATTCTAAATTTAAAACTCAAGCCAATTTAATTTAAACATTTAATATTTTTCTTATCAATTTTAAAATCGCATATTTATTTATGAAATAGTTTTAAAAACTCAATACTAATTAAAATCAAAATTTCCAATTTATAATGTAAATATTAGAATTTTAAAACATGATTCAATTATTAATTTTAAACCAAAATCATTTATTTAACTTTGAAAAGCTTAAATATTAAATAAAACAAATTTTCCAAATTACTACAAATATTGAAACTAGAAAATATGCTTTACTTATTAAAATTAAAACAATACCAATCTATTTAAAATATAAACCATATATTTATTTATAAATAGAAATCAATTTATTATTTTTAAAAGATAAAATAACCAATTTAAATATTTATTGAAGAAGATTATTAAATCTATTTGAATAATTATTAACAGAATATCAATATCAATTTAATTTTCAATACAGATTATTAAATTGATATTGTCAAAAATTCTGGGATGTTACAATCCTTCCCCCTTAAAAGAATTTCGTCCCTGAAATTTAAAACAAAGGTAATTTAATAATCTATCTTAAGATTTTATTTTAAAAACACAAGCATATAGTATCAATCATATGCAAACAACCATAACAACCAATTCACTCAAACAAATCTAATTATCCAGACAAATTCTGGATAGAATTCCATCAAGTTTCCCCAGGTGTATATATATATATACTGGGATACTCGCTCCAGAGAATCCAAACAATCAATACTATGACGCTACAAAGCTCCTATCAATTATATCTACAACACTAGACAAGATATCAGACTACAAACGAGTCTGACTCAACAACCAAAACTCCAGAACTGCTGGTTCCACAACCAGAGATAGATCATACACTTACTCCCTTAGAGATACGTGAAATTCAACGAATCCCAATTATCCAAACTGGCAATTCAATCCTGTAGATCAATCACTTAATCTCCTAGATACAGAAAAGATCCAAAACACTTCAGAGTTAGCTTCTCAGACTTACCCAGACTTATAGCTCACATTTGATCGGAGAAAACTTATCCAAAATTAAATTTCCGACTTCAGAGTCCAAATCCCTCCGACTCTTATCCACAAAATCTCTTCGGACAATCCTAGGCTGTCTACAAACTTACTGATCAGCTTAACCTTTGTTGGTGCTTCTAGAAACAAACTAGACCATTCAACTCAACAAAATGATCTCCTCAAGATCAACCAAGAACAAGATCTCAGACTCAACTCCTCAACATCAGAAGACAACAACTAACTTCTGTCCAGAAAAGAAAAGCAGATGTACTTCCAAACTGCTTCCGCTGCTCAACTCTGATCCGAAGTAGAAGAGAATGCTGAAGAAGAACACGAGCACAACTCAACAACACACCCCAGAAAAGACCTCAACAACAAATCCATAAGAAACTTAGAAATTTCCCCAAAACTCTGAGATGATACACCATCTCAATCTCTAGGAACCATTCTTCTATAAAGATGAACTACCGGTACCACTCCTGGAATTCCAGTCGATAAGAAAACTCAAACTCCAGATGCGAACAAAACTCTAACTTCTCTGAAGACATCCAGAAAAACTCAGATAACCCAAGAGAACACTCAAACAATCGCAAGTCACTTATGCGATCAACCCAAACCAAATCCAAGGGAAAACTGTTCTTCCTTAACCAAATAGAACATCTTACACTTGACTGGCCAACCCATCGAAGAAACAGGTCCACTTAACTGCTTCTGAACTCCTCTTCAGAAAAACTGCTAAGCCAAAAGATCTCTTGCCAACACACATAACACTCCAAGCTGCACTGCTGCCACAGATGCTAAAGAATTCCAAAACAAAGTTCTCCGAGAAACTCGGACCTCAAAGCAAACAGAAACACATCCATAACACCGAAGCAGACTCGCCTCCTTAACTTGTTCCAAAGAAATCATTTTCGGAGACATCCAAAGTCGCTGCATCTCATCACGCAGCTACTACTTCCTGAGGTATAAAAATACCATCACTCGCTTCTGCCTAACCGACAGATCCAAACTTTACTCACCCAACTTCAAAGATGGACTCCGAACCTTCACAGGTTTCCTTTAGAGATTAATGAATTCCCTCATCACTTCAGAACTCACTCGAGACGGTATTAGGTATACAGTCTCGACAGATACACTTCCAACCTTAGACATTCAAACTCCAACCAATGGTAGTTGTGTTACACACACTACTACTACCCCATCTACCTTTATAACTTATATTGGAAACCTGAACAGGTAACCCAACAGATAAGTAGAAATAAATATATTTATATATAATTATATATAAAAATTTACAAGTACGCTCTCTCAAGAAAGACACCACTACAGAGCCTAGGTATTCACTCAACCTAATGCTCTGATAACAGTTGAAACGACCCGACTTTCTTACCACAGAAAATCGCATCATTTTTAAGAAAAAAAGGGATAGAAAAGACAATAGAAAGAAGAGAAGAAAGAGACAACATCAGAATCTAACAGCGGAACGAATAAATTATATTAATAACATAAATATTACATAGTTTACAACAATTATCAGAGTTCACAGACATACAACACATACTAGACAGTTATAAACCCCTGTCTAGTTATACAACTCAAATCAGTACAAGAAACAACTCAGAGAAAACTACACAGCGGCATACTATATATATCTACACGCAGAAGCCTCCTGCTCCATCGCTCCTCCATAATTTCGTCAAAGCTAACCTGAATCCTAGCCTGAATCCCTTGGCTACTCGTGAAAATTTGAGTACCCAAGAGTTTATGAAAAACAAAAATAAACCCCGGGTCAGACATGGGTCTGGTGTGAGTAACAGGTTAAAGTTGCTTAACTTTTAAAAATCTATTGAAAAGAAAGGTATCACGTAAGACTTCCCACACATAAACATGGAAAAGTTTTTACCTTACGCTAACCAAAACATTTGATAGGAAATCCGATGATATTATAATAGGTCTAGGGTTTTCAAATAAATAAGAAATAGCCGAAATTGTTACATCTATTAAATTCCAGCTACTAGCCACAAAAGTGGGTAATACAATCAAAACTGTTGGCACTTATTGGATTTTGGATTCCATACAATGGCAGTGCTACTGCGGTACCGCCCGTCACAGTACGTGGCCTAGATCAACGTACCGAGGAGTACGCCCGCTCCCCTGCAACACAAAGTCGGACCCATTCCTTACTGAACAGTTCCGAACAAGATAACCCCGTTGTTGTAGCTAGCAACCACCCACACAGTCGAATTTAAAGGGACTTCTAGACAGGAGTAAATCTTGCTCTCCAGTGGGAGCGACCCATGAAGCCTTGCTGCACCTCCCTGTTTTAGCCATTCCCGGTTGATGAGGCTTAAGGCTACGATTACCTTTAAAGGACATATTATCTTAGAATGCTCATCGTCCACTTGACGATGTTCTGAAAGCATTCAATCCATACAAGTTCGTTCCGGGTTCGAACGAAACCGAAGGCATTACCTCGTTACACTCATTTTGGAATCACCCTCAGAGTTAACGACGATAACCCTTGCACTCTAAATCTCCATCTCGAATCTATAAGAACTAATTCCGTCAAACTCATCACGGAATCACCCCCAGAGTTATACTGATGTATAGTCCTTACACTTCGAGTCTTCACAAAGCTCCACTTTGATTCACGACCTAACGTTTAATGTGAAATCGATGTGGTTTTCGGATATCCAAATATGGAAACCCGATCCCGGTCTCATCGTAATCCAAAGCGTGTCTTTTAGGTCCAAGTTGTTTTAAAGTTTTAAAACAATTCAACTATCTATATACATACAGATAGATAACTCACAATCACAATTGATAATTAACATTATCAAATACAGGTAATCCACATCATCAATATCAAATAGATATTCCATATATTACCATCACAATAGATAATCTAAGTTATCATCACAATACAACCAAGCATTCATACCATACAATATTATTTATCTCATTACTGAGATTACATCCATTCAAGACAATCAAGTTTACCCATTCATCCATAAGCAATGATTTATCCATCATCATATAATTAATTTAAAATGAATTAAATTAACTATCTCTATCTCTAATTAATTTAAAGTGAATTAAATTAATTACCCCATCTTTAATTAATTTAAAATAAATTAAATTAATTACTTCACCAATATATATCTTACTTACTTAATCATTTAATTGATTACAATAAATTAATCATTCATTATTAATTACCTTAATTAATCACCCATGATTAATTACCCTTAGTTACATTCATGTAATTTATCCTCAATTAATTACACAAAATTAATTATTCTCAACTAAACAGTAATTAACTTTTAATTACTTCAATTAATCAATTAATCATAATTAATTACATTAAATATTAATTTATTAATTAATTACCTTTAATTACCTATTATTGAATAATTAATCATAATTAATCAACTTTAATTACATCATTAATTATAATAATTAATGATCCCCTTTTATTAATTACCTTAAGTAATTAACTTATAATTATTAATCATCCCGGATTAATTACATTTAGTAATTAACTAACTTAATTACTTTAATTAAACCAAATTACTTATCCTTAATTAATTTCTTAATTAATCCCTTGATTAATTAATAAGTAATTTAATCCAAATTACTTCATTCTTAACATCTTCATTAAATTACATTCTGTAATTATTAATCAACTACTTAACTAAGTAATTTCCAAATCATTAATTACATAAAGTGATTATTTATAAAGCCCAAGTATTTAAAATTAATTAAACTTAATTAATTAAAATAAACAATCATGTTAAACTAAATTAATTACATTTAGTAATTAATTTCTTAATTACTTTATCAAATAATTACACTCAAACCATTTACAATTGATTATTATTAAATTAATTAATCTAATTAATTATAAAAATTAACTACATTATTCAATTATTAAATAATCCTGGTTAATGGTTTTCATTAACCATTCTCTAATTATTTTATAAAGTAATTAACTTAAATTAATTACAATTTGAATTATCTTTAATCATTAAAGTTAATTATTAAATTAATTAACCTTAATTCAAAACTTAATTACATAATTAATAATATTCATTCATCATTAATTAATAATCTAATTAATGATCTTAATTCTAGATTGATTAATCATTAATCAATTAATAATTCCAAATTCAATTAATTAATTAATTAATTAAATTAATTAATTAATCGTAATTACTTTATTAATTAATTCTAAAATATAAATCTTAATTTAAATTTCAAGATAAAACATAACTTAATTATGTTAAAATAATTTAATTGAAACTAAGTATTTTTGAACTACTTTTAAATTTTCATTTTAAAATACAAGTTTTAAAATAGAACAATTTTAAAACTTATCAAAGTTTAAATAATTTAAAACTTCCAAATAAATCTTCAAATCTTACTCATATTAAAAAAAACTCATAATTAAAAGGTTTAAACTATTTATCAAAATGAAAAGTTAATTAAGTTAAATTTTTGAAACTTTAATTTTTATTTAAAAACTGGGATTTGAATTTAAATCAGAAATTCAAACTTGAATTTGCATTTAAACTTAAACCTTACTTTAAACAAAAACTGCAGATTTTAAAATCCTTAAAACCCAGATTTACAGGTTTTTAAAAAAAACAATTTCAAAACCTTAACTATAGGTTTTTGTAACCTGTAACACACAGAGTAAAACCCGAGAATTTCCCAAACTACTTCGGGTTTTATGCTGCTCTACTTCGAGTTTCCAATCTACTTGCTTCGAGCAAATCACAGACCAACCCTGCAACACCCCCAAACCCAAAATCAGTTCACCAGAATTCTCATCGCCGTGCATATGCACGGCGACCACCGCCTCTGCCGATCATCATAGATGATCAAACCACAACCAGAAACCCATCAATACCCTAGCATCATCACCATATCAACCAATTAATCAAAGAATCAAATTTAACCCCTAAATCAAAACCTGTAAACAGAAAACCAGGTTTCTATCAAAACCTGTCAACGGTGAAAGTTCTCCACTCCGATCATCTGACATTCAACCCCTCCGGCCTCGAGCTCCTTCACCCTTCAACTACATAATCACCAATCATCACAACACTCGATCCATCCTACACCTCAAACTGACCCTCCTCTTAACCCCATTCAAAACTAGGGTTTAAAAAAAGATTTACAAACTGCATCCAATCAAACAAATTATAAACCCATTTTTGATTTTTCTAAGGATCTATTATACCTATTCCATCATTCAGAAGACTCCCTAAACTTCTCAAGTCATAGATCACAAGAAATTGCACAAATTCCATTTCCAGTTCAAGTACTAACTGCTATTTAAACTAAACTCTAAAAATCCTATTTCTTGCTTTAAAAATCAAGTTATAGTTAGTACTTTCATTTATGAATCTGAAGTACAATATCAATATGGTTGAGTTTTGATAAAAATCAATCATGTAAGAGTGTTACCTGCATTCACAGGGACAATACTGTTTTTATATTTTTATTATTTTTTAAACTTGCTTAAAACTTTAAAAGTTAACTCAAAATAATTAATAACCTTACTTTATAAATCTAATTATATCAGAAATTAAAATTAAAAGATAAGGTTTTAAATAAAAATTGCCTAGAAAATCAAGGAAATAGAATAAGTAAATAAAATCAACAGCCCATACACATATCACTTTTCATTTATACACAGCAATACTTACATATATCAAACAGTCTAGCATGCAATCCTATTTTAAGATTTTAAAGTTAAAAAGTTACTCACCAGTCAAACATGATGCACAGAGCAAACATGTTTTTGAAAGGCTTGAAATGGAATGCTTAAACTTGAAAATTTTGAGTTGCTTCTTTTTCTTGCTTATGAATTTAATCTGCAGTTTACTTTAAAACATTCATCTTGCTTTTTGCTCCCTGATTCATTGGCATGTTTGTTTTCCAGGAAATAATGCAGGCTTGATGAAGTTTTCAAACGGAGATGTAGAGATCTTCAATTGCATGCAGGTTTGGATGAAATTCAAAACAAAAAGGCAGTGAATTTTTAGATGCACGCAGGTTTTGGAAATGCAGAATTGGATTGCAATGTGCTTTCAGGTTATTGATTTCAGGTTGATGTATTTGAAGGGCTACAGGTATGAGGATGTTGAATTTCATGAGAACAGGTTTGCATGTTGTATTTGTAAACTGATTTGGGTTTGAAAATGGCAAATGCAGGAATTGAAGATGCAAGTATTTTGAATATGTAGGGTTTGATTTTTGAAGAGAACTAACTGATTTTAGATATGAAAAATGAGTTTTGATCTTTTCTTTTGATTAAGGAAATGAAAAAGAATATGCATGAATGAAGATGCAAGCTAAAATAGATGTATTTTCAGATTTAATGAAATAAAAGAAAAAATAAAACTAAATTTACACTTGTACAAATGTTATACACTTGTCAATTTGTTATATAAATTTTTAGACACATGTTAAATGGATGTTAAAGAATGAAACACTTGTTTCTAAAAAAATGATTAGAATCTAATTTACAAATTAATGTATATGTTAGCCTAAATTTAAGTTGTTAGTTTATATTTGAATATGGGTATAAATTTATAAATGAAAATAGAAACAAATCATGTTTTACAAATTGAAACTTATACATATAATAATTAAATAATTTAAGATTTATACTTTGGAATTTCAAATTCAAATTAAATCCAAAATCAAATATTTTCTAATCAAGTTATAAATATAAATTCAATTTGAAATAAAAATTACAAATCCTATTCAAAACTTATTTATAAAGACAATACAATATCAATATTGTTTTTATAATTCTCTTATTATTAAATTAAAATCATTTTACAAGAATTTAAAATATCTATTTTATTAAGCCATAAAACCTTTTTGTTTGATTATTCTAAATTTAAAACTCAAGCCAATTTAATTTAAACATTTGATATATTTTTATCAATTTGAAAATAACATATTTATTTATGAAATAGTTTTAAAAACTCAATACTAATTAAAATCAAAATTTCCAATTTATAATGTAAATATTAGAATTTTAAAACATGATTCAATTATTAATTTTAAACCAAAATCATTTATTTAACTTTGAAAAGCTTAAATATTAAATAAAACAAATTTTCCAAATTACTACAAATATTAAAACTTGAAAATATGCTTTACTTATTAAAATTAAAACAATACCAATCTATTTAAAATATAAACCATATGTTTATTTATAAATAAAAATCAATTTATTATTTTTAAAAGATAAAATAACCAATTTAAATATTTATTGAAGAAGATTATTAAATCTATTTGAATAATTATTAACAGAATATCAATATCAATTTAATTTTCAATACAGATTATTAAATTGAAATTGTCAAAAATTCCGGGATGTTACAGTTAATCTTGGAGAAGATAGCACCATCACTAATGGAAATGCTCGACCAAATGTTAGAAGAGGTCCAGGTCAGGCTCAACCTGAAAATGTTGGTGTTGGGGTTCCTTAAGTGGATATGGGAGCCATGTATCAATTTTTCGTAAACATGATGCAGCCTGGAATTGTAACTGGAGTTGTTGGAGAAATTCTACTGGAGGTGGAGTTCAGGAAGCTCCGATGATCAACTAATATGCTAACTTGAGTAGAGACTATACCAAGCTTGGAGGGAAGCCATCCATTGGAACTGAAGATGCGATTGAGGTTGAAAATTGGCTATTGCATTACGAGAATTTTTGTTGGCTTAGGATCAAAGGACGAGAAAAAGAGGAGACTAGCTTCAAGGAGCTCCTATATTTTGGTGGAATATTGTTGTAATGGGAATTGATGAGGAAACCATGACTTGGGCAGAGTTTAGGAGAAGGTTTCAAGAAAGGTTTATTTCGGTGATGGCGCAGTCGACATTGGTTAGGAAGTTTGCTGAACTTGAGCAAGGAGAGATGTCTGTTCTAGAATATGCAAGAAAATTTGAAGAGTTGGCCCGGTACGGGTATGCTTTGGTTGATACAGTAATCAAGAGGATGAAAATTTTATAAGTGGCTTGAGGCCGGAATTGATTAGTGCTACTTTGTCGCACTTAAGAGATCCTAGTTATGTAGTGGTGAAAATGGCGCTGAGACAGGAAGAGGCGTTAGCTTGTTTGGGGAAGAAAATGTAGGAGGTCTAGGTAGGACAAAACAGAAAAGAAAGTTTTTTTGTAAGAAGAATGCTCAGAAGGGAGGAGCACGAAAGAAGGGAAAAGCTGAGGTGGTTTGCTATAGATGTGATAAGAAGGGACACTATGCTAATGAGTGTCGGACCGAAAAGGGAAAAGAGAAAGGAAAGGAGGTGATTGAAAAGAAGAACATCTTTTGTTTTAATTGTGATCAGATTGGCCATTACAAGAAACAATGCAAGGAGCCTTCTAAAGAAGGTAAGGGGCAAGTTTATGCATTGGAGACCGCAATTTCAAGGTCTGTTGTGCGGGAGAAAGGGAAGGCTGTTCTGGAAGGCTCGCAACAGATTCACGGTATGTCTATTACTGTTCTACTTGATACTGGTGCATCACATTCTTCTATTTCTCGATGTTTAGTAGATAAGCTTAACCTAGGGCCCTCATAATTAGTTACTTCCTTAAGGGTTGCAAATCCGATAGGAGGGTATGCAACACTTGGGATGAGGTGTGACCATTTAGAGGTTGATTTGCTAGGACATACAGATTGTTGTTTACATGTATTTGATTTTGTGGGATTTGGTATTATCCTTGGGATGGATTGGTTAAGTAAATATGATGCTAGGATATTTTTCCATGATAGGAAAATATCACTTAGTCATCCGAATTGTAGTGATCGAATAGTTTATACTGTAGAGAACTCTAGTTGTGAAGTAAATGCTTTACTGGGTATCATGAAGTTGCAGGATGAATTGCGTCGAGTCTTTGTGATTAGAGAATTTGCTGATGTTTTTAACCTAGTAACTGGATTGCCACCGAAATGAACCATTGAGTTTCGGATTGATTTGGTGCTTGGAGCAGAACCGGTGAGTAGGCCGCCAAGTAGGATGAAACCTACAGAGATGAAAGAGTTGAAGGTGCAGTTGGTGGATTTGGAAGGCAAGAATTTTATTCGACCAAGTAGCTCACCATAGGGAGGTATCGCTGTGTTTGCTAAGAAGCTTGACAAATCATTGAGGCTATGTATTGATTATTGTAAGTTGAATGAGAAAACGATAAAGAATCGATATCCATTATAATGAGTTGATGATTTGTTCGATCAGTTAAGTGGAGCCAAGGTATTCTCTTGGCTGGATTTAATGATGGGATTTCATCAACTTAGAGTAGCAGAGGATGGTATTCCTTTAACAACGTTTAGGACAAGATATGGATTGTATGAATGGTTAGTTATGCCATTCTAACTAACTAATGCACCGACATTCTTTGTAGATTTGATGAATCAAATTTTTTAAGAGCACTTATATAGATTTGTGTCGGTCTTCATAGATGATATTTTGATATACTCGAGGGATGAGAAGGACCATGAACTTCACCTTAGAGTTATGCTTGAAACGTTGAGGGAGTATCAGTTGAAGGCTAAATTTTCGAAGTGTCATTTGTAAAAGAAGGAAGTGAAGTTCCTTGGTCATATAGCCTCAGAGATAGGATTGTCTGTAGATCCGACTAAGATTGAGGCGGTGAATAATTGGAAGAGACCCAAGACACTGACCGAGATAAAGAGATTTCTTGGATTAGCCGGATATTATCGAAGATTTATAAAGGATTTTTCATGGATAGCTGCACCAATGACTAAGCTTACGTGAAATGATGTGAAGATTATATGGACCGGTAAGTGTGAGGAAGAATTCCAGAGCTTGAAACACTTACGGACTCATGCACCGGAATTAGTGGTTCTGGAGGGGACTTAAGATTTGGTTGTTTATACTGATGCGTGTGGAATTGGATTGGGAGTTGTGTTGATACAAAGAGGTAAATTGATTGCTTATGCTTCTAGACAGCTCAGACCATGATGTATCATACGCATGATTTAGAGTGAGCTGCCATTATATTTTCTTTGAAGGTGTCGAGGAATTATCTGTTGGGAGAGCAATTTGAACTTTATATAGATCATGAGTCATTAAAATACTTGTTCTCTCAAAAAAAGGTGAACATGAGACAACAGAGATGGTTGGAGTTTATTGTTGCTTATGATTTTGGAATTGAATACACACCGGGAAAGGAATTAAGGTAGCAGATGCACTTAGCAGGAAACATCAGAATGCAGTATTGGCTATGATTACTGAGTGGAAAGATTTAGAAGCATTATCAGCTTGTAGAGTGCAGTTTAGATCCAAGGTAGGTTCTAGTGCAAGAAGTGTTGCATTGCCTTGTTTAGAAGTTCGACCGATAATAATTGAGAAAGTAGCTTCTAAATAGGAGGAGGATCCAGTTTTGGCTGAACGGATCAGAAGGTTAAGGGAAGGAACCAAGGGCGATGACTTAAAGGATTTTCGTCTTGGCAAAAATGGATGGTTGGAAAAGAAAGGAAGGTTTCGTGTTCCAAATGTAGGAGACACGAGGAAGGAAGTTTTGGATGAATGTCATCGTTCGAAGTTCACTATCCATCTAGGAGAGACGAAGATGTATCAAGATATGAAGAGAAGTCTCTTCTGGGAAGTTATGAAACGGGACATTGGTTTATGTGTTAAGCAGTGCGTGAATTGCTAACAAGCAAAGGCTGAACACCAAAACCCAAGCAGATTGCTTCAATCGTTAGAAGTTCCGATGTGGAAATGAGATTCTATCTCAATGGATTTTATTGATGGGTTGCCAAGGTCTAGTAGAAAAAATTTAAAGAATATGGGTTACAGTAGATAGACCGACTAAGAGTGCTCATTTCATTCCGGTAAAATAAACTAGGACAGCACCTATTTTAGTGAAGTTATTTATGAAGAATGTAGTTATACTACACGGAATTCGTAGTAGTATCATCAGTGATAGAGATTCTTTATTTACTAGTGAGTACTAAAAGAGTATACAAGACGCATTAGGAACTAAGCTCAATATGAGCACCGCTTACCATCCACAGACTAATGGGCAAACAGAAAGAGTTAACAAAATCTTAAAGGATTTGTCAAGAGCTTATGTATTAGGCTTCAATGGATCATGGGAAGACCATCTCCATTTAGTCGAGTTCTTGTATAACAATAGTTATCAAACTAGTATTGGGATAACACCATTTGCAACGTTGTATGGAAGACCAAGAAAATCTCCCATATTTTGGTTAACGACCAGGGATAGACTAGTTCTCGGTATGGATTTGGTGAAAGAAGCCGCAGAGAAGATTGAGTTGATCCGAGCTAGGATGAAGGAAGCTCGGTCCAGGCAGAAATGTTTTGCTGATAGAAGAGGGAAAGATTTGAAGTTTTCGGTTGAAGACTATGTGTTTATTAAGGTTTCACCGATGAATGGTGTGATTAGATTTGGAAAGTCAAGGAAGTTAGCACCTAGATCCATTGGACCTTTCCGTATCGTTGAGAGGGTCGGGAAACTCGATATAGAGTAGAGTTACCAAGCAGTTTGGCTGGAGTTCATGATGTAGTCTATATTTTTCATCTTAGAAAATGTATTAGAGACCCAGAGACTACTATAACACCTACAGTATTAGAGGATTTAGTAGTAGAGCCGGACTTGACTATAGTTAGAAAGCCAATTCAGATTGTGGCTAGAGATGAGGAGTTGAGGAACAAGACAGTCAAAGTAGTAAATGTCCAGTGGAGTGACAATGCTAGAGACTGTACTTGGGAGAGTGAGAGTAGAGTTAGAGATGCTTATCCTGATTTGTTTGATGGTATGTTTTATTCCTGATTGTTTTCTTATGTACCTTATCATAATTTCGAGGACGAAATTCTTAAGGTGGGTAGTTTTTAACACCCCATATTTTTATAACATTATTTAGAATGTTTAATTAACAAAATAAAATAAAATTATGTAAAGATTAGTAAGTTGATAATTGATTAGCTAAGGGTACTCGTGCCATGTTAGTGTACAAACTAAAATGAAATAACATAAGCTAATGTGTTAGGATATGAGAAGGGCAATATGGGAAATAGGAGAAGGTCTTATACCCTAAACCCTTAGGAATGAAATTCACGTTCATTTCAATTTCACTCAGACTAAAACTATACTAAGGACGACCATCTTTATTGTTCTCCAGAGAAGATTAAAGCTAGGATTCAAGTAAAGGAAGATAATCAACATCGAATCTCACATCTTTTGTTCTCAAAGCTAAGGTGAATAAATACTACATCCCATTTTCTTATGATTTCGGTTTTAGGAATTAGGTCTGAAATTTTTTTCCAATTATATGTTATGTTTTGATTATTAAAGTTATATATAAGCTTGTTGATGAATTATATATGTTCATGTTAGTTTTTATGATATGTTTGATATGAAAACCCTATTAAATGACATCTAATTGCCTTGGAAATTTAAATATAGGTCAGAAATGATATTTTAGAGACAGGCTTCAATTTTCATAATTTTCCAAGTTAATATGGATTTTATATTAATTTTCTAGTGATGAAAATAATTTATTGGGTTATAAATTATTTACAGCTAAAATAATTATTATTTAGGTTTGAAATTTTTACACGTTGGAAAACAAATTAAAATAGATTTTTTGGAATTTTTCTAGATTTTTCGTAAGTGTTTTGATGAGTATATAAAATTATTAAAGGTACGGGACTTAAATGTTTTATATAATTAAGGAGAAGGGGCATTTTATAAAATAAAATTATTATTATTTTCTGAAATTAGTGGTAGTATTTTTCTGAAAAACATTTGTTAACCAATAAGATTTTTACAAACAAAGGCAAGTTAGTTAAAAAGTTGTCCGTTTTTAAGTTAAAAACAAGAAAATCATGTTTTTAGCATGTTTCAGCCAATTTTGACATCAAACCTTCCGATCCAGACCTCTCGACAAAATAAAAAGTTTGGCTCTTGACAAGGTCAATGTCCAATGCATAAGGTATCAAGTTACTTGGTACGTAATGAATTGGGCAGAGTCGAAGGCTTCTAAGTCGAAAGGTTAGCTGCTAAAGAGGTTGTGGTATGTTTGTTTTATAAACCAAAAGCTTTCACCTGCTTTGCTTCCGAATAAGAGCTTTCGATTTGGTTGTTGTTGACAAGGTCAAATGTCTAAAATAAAGGTTTTAAACTTTTCGACAAAGTCAAAAGGTTACGGCTACTTTATAACTATTTTGTTTTGAAACCTTCCGACACAGTCGAATGGTTACTGCCGCTTTATAAATGTATTGTTTTGAACCTTTCAACAAAGATGAAAAGTTTACTTGTTTCAAAACCAGCTGCAACTCCATGCTTTCAAAAGGAAGCTTTCGACTTAGGTGATTTACCATTGTTTTACAAACGAAAGAATAACCCAAGCTTTTGAAGGAGTTGTTTTAAAGGCAGTGGTCTGTTGTTTTAAATAAAATGTTTTATAGCTTTCATAGCAGACCTTCTGACAAGGTCGAAAGTGTTCTTCCAATGAAGTCGAGAGGTTTTAAAAGAAGGTTTTCCACTTGTTCTAAATTGAAACCGGTAAGTTTTCGAAAGTTTTTTTATTGAATGAAGTCAAAAAGTTTGTTATTGAATGAAGTCGAAACGTTATTTATTGAATGGTTTCGAAAGGTTTGAGTTTAATGGTTTCGAAAGGTTTAAGATCAATAATTTTGAAAGGTTTTAGTTCAATGGTTTTGAAAGGTTAGAGATGGAAGGTTTTCCAATGTTTTCCTAAGGCAATGTTTTAAAGTGATTTTAAAGAATATATATTTTACTTGTGTGATTTTGATTTAAGGGTTTTAACTCATTTTGAAAATGTTTTCAAGGAAAATTATTGGCGGGGATCCTCAAGTGAAAATGATTCAGATAATAGAAAACCAGATGGGACTAGTATGAGGTCGCACCCTATACATTAATTATTAGCCCCAGCTAATTTTTGTCCAAAATTCCTGTGTGCAGGGCTTTGTCACGGGTAGACTAAAATTATGGTTACACACCGAAAGAAATATATGTTTGGACACAGATAGTTTATTGGTGTGCCCAAAAAAACCATTAGGATTAGGAAGACCTGGGAGATGACTAAGTTAGGGACAGGCCTTCCAGAAGAGAAGTATTTAACAGATAGTTAAGAACACATCGTTCAGAAGTGAAGTACTTAACAAATAATTAAGGATAGATAATCCAAGAGAAGAATAACCAATAGGTGTTAGATTAATTTTGATTATATTGTCTGGTAGGCCCAAGTCAACCAAAGGTAAACAAAACTTATGTGCATGAACAAATAGTTCATTATTACCCGGCGTTTATGTATGTTTACATAATGATGCTTTACAGTGTTTAATCGGTTTTTGTTGCAAGAATTTTTTTTGCAAAGATACGTTTTAAAAGGATGTTAGTGAGGGGAAACTCGTTCCTCTAAGCGGCGTGGTCTCACTTAATATATATATTCTATGATGTATAGAATTATTCATACCAGGCTTTATGTCTGACTCGAAGCTTATGTTTTCCCCTTAATCTCTCGGGTGCTCAAAATTGACTTGAGTAGGTTGAGGGGCTAAGGTCTTTTCAGGTTTAATAGGATGACGAATAAGGCTATCGGAGGCTTGCAGGAGGCAAACAGATAGCTATTTAGGAGTTGTAGTTCTTATTTTATGTTTTGATGTATTTCCGCTGTGTTTTGTACTAAGTCTATTATGACTCTATAACTCTGATCATCTAAGGGGGTATCTTCATATACCGCTCTAGGCATATTTGTAATAAGTATATTTTATCTGTGCCTGGGAACGAATTTGGGATTATGTGTCGGGAATGTTAAATATTTGGTTTTGAAATGTAATGAAGTAAAATGGTTTTGAAATCTGTGTTTCGTTTCATATCCAAGTGCTTCTGATATTATTGATACCATTAACATAGCGTATTTAGTCGCCGAAAGCTAATATTACAGATGACCACAGCATCTGTAGCGTGTAGTTTTTGGGCCTCTAGATAGGGGATGTTACACTTTTTAAAAACAACTTTTCTGATTACATTTCAAACCAATATTTCATATTCAGATATATAATCCCAAAACGATTCTCAGGTTTTGATCAAATATAATTATTACAATTTACGCCAAGAGAAGCATATGATGATGCCCCCTTATATGATCAGAGTATAAAATAGACATATCAGTCTTAAATACATCATAGTGGAAATAAAACTAATTACTCCTATATGGCTAACTTTGCCTCCTGCACGTCTTAGGAAGCTTATTCGTCCACCCAGTAATCCTATAAAACCTTAACTCTCAATCTACTCAAATTAATTTTGAGCACCCGACAGTTTAAGGGGAAAACATAAACTTCAAGTCAGACATAAATACTAATGTGAATAATAATATTACATCTCGGTTTACTGATATTTAGTGAGAGCATGCCGCTTAGCGGAACGGGTTTCCCCTCACTAATATCCCTATTAAAACATATCCTTTTGCAAATGAGAATCCTGCAATCAAACTGATTAAACCAGTTTTAACATTATTAAATATGCACATAAATCAAGTAATCAATGAACTATCTTTCGGAACAATGTAGTTTTGTTCTAACTACTTACCATTCGCTGACTCGGGATTACCAGAAAAAATAAATAGTCCAACTTCTTTTTGACACACTCTTGGACGGTCTGTCCTTAACTTACTTCTCCTAGGGTCAACTGATCCTAATGGTTTTGCGGGCTCACCAATAACCTATCTTTCTCTATATATTCTTTTCTGTATGTAACATCATTTTAGTCTTACATGTAACAAAGCCCAACACGCTAGAGTTTTGGACTTATATTAGCTAGGGGCTAATAGCTAAAGTACAGGGCGCAACCCTATACCAGACCGATCTGGTATTCTAATATCTAAGTCATTTACCTAGGGTTAACTACTCCATCAAATTTTCCTTGAAATCATTTCTTTCAAATTTATTTAACCCTTTAAATCATACTTAAACAATGAAAATATACCTTTTGCTTTACTCAAATGTCTTTTCCATGGTATATGCTTTACACATAGCAATGTTGATGAAAACCTAAATTAATAAGGTTATCTATACCTTTAAAACAAGTTAAAGCCCTTCTTTAACTTAGAAAGCATTAAATTTTAAATTCAAGGTATCATCTTCGAAACCCTTGTTTAAAACATTAAACAGTCCCTTATGAATCCATTGAAATTACCCCTTTCAAAATAGGTTAACAACTTTACCTTGAAACACTAGGCCGAAAGGCCAAAGCATACCTTTCGAAACCTTTAAATTAGACCTTTCAAAAACATTAGGGAATCTCCCAATCGAAACCTTCATTATATATATCTTTCGAAAGTTAAAGTCCTTTACTTAAAACAAACCTTTCGAAAGCACTTGGTTCGAGTTAAAGTTTGGGAAACATAGCATCAAAACCATTCCTTTCGAAATCTTTGGGTTTATCTTTCAATATATCTAAGGGTCTTAAAAGAATTATGGCGAAAGAATTACTTTCGAAAGCATTATTACTAAGTAAAAGAAAGTGGATGGTTTTGAAACCAACTCTTTCGAAAGCTTGGAGATACAGCTTCAAAGTTTAAAGGCAAAAGAACCCTTTCGAAGCGTTGATTTGAAGGGTTGAATGCAATAGTAGGGGTTTCGACCCCCTCGAAAGCTTGTTTTAAAACAAAAGGCGGCAACCCATTCGCAATCCCTTTCTTTATATAACAAGAAGCAAGTTTTTTAAGTCAAAAGCTCCAACCCCTTCGAAAGCCTTATTTGTAACCAAAATAGTTCCGAGTTTATAAGAGCTACTTCTACCCCTTCAAAAGCATGTTTTGACTCTATACCTTCCGCTTATCTCCAATCCACTACGTACCAAGGCATTGATACTATGTGTATTGGTTTCGACTTGGTTGGGGCAGATATATGGTGTCGAAAGGTGGCTGCTATAAGTAGCGAAGCAAGAATCCTTTACAAAACTGATTTGTAACTTTTTAAAGTAATATCTTTCCAATTAATCTGCATTATTTTTCAACATATAATTGCTTGCCAATTCTTTTACAAAATATTTTCTAAAAGTGCTGCCGAATTCAATAATTAATAATTTGAAAACATTTAACAAATTGCCCCTTCCCGTTTTCTAAACATGTAAAACATTTAAGTCCTATAACTTAAATAATTTTATATCTTTAATAAAATACTTAGGAAATTCTCTAAAAATTCCCCTAAATCACTTTTTAACATTTTTTGTAACATATTTAAATTTCTGACCTAAAACTAACATATAATATCCCAAAATAATTTAAACCCAATTTAACCATTTTCTTTCTACTAGAAAATTCATAATAAATTCACAACAACTTAGAAAATTTTGAAACTTGAAACTCATCTCTAAAATAATGTTTTTGACCTTATATCAAAAATGCAAGACATTTGGATGTCATTTAATAGGTTTTCAAATCAAATTTTATCATAAATCTATATGGAACAACATGAATCATCAACAAGAAATATATCCATTTAAACAATCAGAACATGGCATTTTTCTTGCAAAATATATTCGGATCTCAGCTAAAAAACTAAAACAATAAAATGAGATGTAATCTATTATTCACCTTAGCTTGTTGTTAAGAAGTTTGAGATTTGCCCTTGAATTAATTTGATTAAGCTTCCTTCTTGAGTTTTTGTTTATCTTCCTCTTGTTTTCTTCTAATGGTGGTCGGCAAAACTCTATATTTAGTTTTGTTTGTGAATGTTGGAAATGAGAATGGTATAAGGGTCTAGGTTATAAGAATATAACCTATTCCTATTTTCCCCTTATCTTATTACCTTTACTCACTTCATTTTAAATTTCCACTTGTTTATTCATTACTTAAGGCCCGGCTACCTCATAATTATACAAATCTTAATCACTTAACCACTTTAATCTTTACATTATTCTATTTAATTTATCTAATTAAATCTCCTAAATAATGTTATTTAAAATTAGGGATGTTACATACTCCCCTTCTTAAAGAATTTCGTCCTTAAAATTACGATAAGGCACTCATAACAATCAATCATAAAGGTAGAACATATTATGAAACAAGTCAGGATATGTATCTCTAATCCTGCTTTCAGTTTTCCAAGTATTGTCTCTCTCATCATCACTCCATTGGACTTTAACTAATCTGACTGTCTTGTTCCTTTGACGCTTCTCATTTCTCGACTATATGAACTAGCTTTCTAACTGTAGTCATATCCGGTTCTGCTACTAGATCATCTAACACAGTCGATGTAATAGTAGTTTCTGGGTCTCGAATACACTTCCTTAGATGAGATATATGAAAAACATTGTGGACTCCTACCAAACTGTTCGGTAACTCTACTCTATATATGAGTTTCTCGATCCTTTCTATAATGAGAAATGGTCCAACAAATCTTGGTGCCAACTTTCCTAATTTTTTGAATCTGATTACACCTTTCATCGCTGATCACTTGACGAAAACACAGTCTCCAACTGAGAACTCTAAGTCTTTCAATCTCTTATCGTGATAACTCTTCTGCCTAGACCGAGCTTCCTTCATTCTAATTCGAATTAACTCAATCTTTTATGTAGCTTCCCTAACCAAATCCAAACTAAGAACTAATCTATCCTCGGTCTCTAACCAACAAATGGGAGATTTGCATGGCCTTCCATATAAAGCTTCAAACACCCTATACTAGCTTGATAACTGTTATTACACAAAAACTCGACTAAGTGTAGTTGGTCTTACCATGATCCCCCAAAGTCTAGTACACAAGCTCGTAACAAATATTCTAAGACTTTCTTAACTCTTTCTGTTTTCCCATTTGTTTGCGGATGGTAAGCGGTATTCATTTTGAGCTTGGTACCCAAAGTCTCCTGCAGAATCCTCCAGAACTTGATAGTGAATTAGTAATCTCTGTCACTTACTATACTACAAGGAATTCCATGCAGTCTAACTATATTCCTTATAAACAACTTAGCTTAAATAAGTGTTGTCCTGTTGACTTCACTGGAATGAAATGGACACTCTTGGTTAATCTGTCCACTAGAACCCATATGCTTTTATTTCCTCTATTTGACCTTAGCAACCCGTTTATAAAATCCATTGAGATAGAATCCTATTTCCATACTGGAACATCTAAAGGCTAAAATAACCCACTTGGTTTCTGATGTTCAGCTTTTATCTATTGACAGTCCAAAATACTACTTCACTCGTAAGCCTACATCCCTCTTCATGACTTCCTAGAAGAAACTTCTTCTCGTATCCTGATACATCTTAGTTTCTCCAGGATGAATATTGAACTTCGAACAATGGCATTCTCCAAGAACTTATTTCCTAATGTTTCCCACATTTGAAACACATGGTCATCCTTTCTTCCTCAACCACCCATTTTGGTCAAGATTGAAACCTTTTAAGTCATCGCTTTCCATTGCATTCCTTAACTTCCTGATCCGTTAAACTAATAATGGATTCTTCCCTCACTTAAAAGCAATCCTTTCAATCATCACCGATCGAACTTCTAAATATGACAATATAGCAGTTTCCTTACTAGATCTAGTTTCAAATCCCCACTGTATTCTGCATGTAGTCAATGCTTTTAAATCTTTCCACTCAGCTATGATTGCTAATACTGTATTTTAATGTTTTCTGCTAAGTGCATCTACAACTTTGTTGCCTTTTACTGATGTGTACTCAATACCAAAGTCATAAGCGGTTAAAAACTCTAACCACCTTTGCTATATCATATTTAACTCCATTTGGGAGAATAAATATCTCAGTGAATTATGACCCGTATGCAACTCAAATCTTTCTCCCAAAACGTAATATCTCCACACCTTCAATGCGAAAATTACCGCAGCTAATTCCAAATTGTGAGTTGGATATCTATCCTCATGCGGCTGGGCTGTCGAGAAGCATTGGCAATCACTTTACCTTTTTGCATTGACATAGCTCCTATTCCAATTCCGCATGTATCCGTGCACACCACTAAGTGTTGATTTCCCTCCGGAACAACTAACACAGGTGCATTAGCCAATAAGTGTTTTAGCTTCTGGAATGCATCCTCATACTTATCAGTCTAGACAAACTTCACATCTTTTTGTAGCTTAGTTAACGGTGCTGTTATCCACGAAAAATCCTTAATGAATCTCCAATGGTAACTAGCTAGTCCAAGAAAACTCTTTATCTCAGTTACTATCTCGGGTCCCTTCCAATTTTTCACCGCCTTAATCTTAGCCAGATCTACAGACAACCCTTCTTTTATACTACGTGACCAAGAAACTTCATTTCTTTTTTCCAGAAATGACACTTTGAAAATTTCACTTTCAGTTGATGCTGGCCCAACGTCTCAAGCACCACTCTAAGGTAAACTTCATGCTCTTTTTCATCTTTAGAGTATATTAAAATGTCATCTATGGATACCAATACGAACATTTCCAAGTGCTTTAGGAAAACTCGGTTCATTAAATCTATAAAGAACGATGGCGGATTAGTTAGTTCGAATGACATTACTAACCATTCGTATGATCCATATCTGGTTCGTCAAAGGAGTACTATCCTCAGCCACTCTAAGTTGATGGAACCATGTTTCCAAATCTAACTGGAAAAATACTTTGGCTCCACTAAACCGGTCAAACAAATCGTCAATTCTGGGTAATGGATATCGATTCTTTATCGTCTTCTCATTTAACTTATGATAATCAATACACAACCATAACGATCCGTCCGGTTTTCTTGCAAATACTTCGGCTACTCCCCATGGAGAACCGCTTGGTCTGATAAATTTCTTATATTCCAAATCCACCAACTGCACCTTTAGCCCCCTCATCATGGCAGGCGTCGTTCTGCTTGGCGGTCTACTCACCGTTTCTGCTCCAGATATTAAATCTATTCGAAACTCAATATTCGACGACAGTCCTACTACGGGCTCAAAGACATCCGAGAATTCTCTAACAATGAAAACTCAATTTAACTCGTCTTCTGCCTCCATAACACCCAACAAAGCATCATCTTCAAAACTATGGTTTTCTATGGAGTATATTATCCGATCACTACAGTTAGGGTGTCTAAATGATATTCCTTATTATGGTAAAATATCCTAGCATCGTATTTACTTAACCAATCCATACCCAAAATAATTTCAAACCCTACGAAATCAAACATATGCAAACTGAAAGCAAATACATGACCTAGCAATTCAAACTCTAGGTGGTCACATCTCATCCCAAAAGTCGCATATCCTCCTATCGGATTCTCAACCCTTAAGGAAATGACTAGGTATGAGGGTTCTAGGCTAAACTTACCTACCAAACAATGAGATATAAAAGAATGTGATGCACCAGTATCAAATAGACTCTAATTGATACACTATGCATCAAAAGCGTACCTCCCAACATAGCCTTTCCCTGCTTCTCTGATGTTGGTCTCGAGGTAGCTGGTTCCAATGCAAACATATTGCATTTTCCATCCTTGGTTGGTTCCTTGCACTGGTTCTTATAATGTCCAATTTTATCGCAGTTGAAACATCTCACTCCATTCTTGTTAGCGGCTTTCTTCCTTTTGCATGTTCTACGCTCATGTGCATAGTGTCCCTTCTTATCACACTTATAACAGATAACTTCAGTCTTCCCTTCTTGGTAGCTCCACTCTTCTGAGCTCCCTTCTTATGGAAGAATTTCCTCTTTTGGTTACGTCCTCCATGAGATCCCCCTGCTTTGTTACCTTCAAGAAAAGCAAGCATCTCTTCCTACCTCAAAGCCATCTCAACAACTGCATCGCACAGATCTTTAATGCGATAATGTGGCCTTAGCAAGCTCAGGCTTCAATCCACAGATAAACTTCTCATTCCTTTTGATAGCAGTATCAACCGTAGCATATCCACGTCTTGATAGCTCCACAAATCTGGTTGCATACTCAAGCACTGTCTTGTCTCCTTGCTCTAACTCAGTGAACTTCCTGAGTAGAGTTGACTTCGCAATCTTCGACATAAACCTTTCCTAAAACCTTCATCTGGACTTATCCCAAGTCATGGTCTCCTTATTAACTCCTACTATAACACTGTTCCACCAGTACAGTGTTGCTCCTTGTAATTTCCTAGAAGTAAGCCTCCTTTTCTGCTCATCATTAACCCCCAGATCAGCGAATATCCTCTCGCAATGAAGCAACAATTCTCCATTTCAATTGGGTCCTTGGTACCGATAAACGGTTTTTCTTCCAGCCTGGCATAATCTCTACTCAATAAAGCATAATTATTGACCACTGGAGTTCCCCTATTTCCTCCATCAACATTTCCTCCAACTAAACCTATAGCAACTCCAGCCTGCATCATGTTAATGAAGAACTGATACATAGCTCCCATATCAACTTGCGGTGTTCTAGCACCCATATTAGCAGCTTATGCCTGACTTGGATTCCTTCTAGTATTTGGTCTGGCATTTCAATTAGGTGTGGTGCTTTCCCCACCAATGTTGACTCTTCCACTTCTAGCATTCATATCTTATGTCCTTAAATCTGCATTCGAGTCTATGTAAGATACAGAAGATAACCCAAGAGAGACGAGAGAATATATAAAGCATATAATTATATACAAAAAATACAAGTACGTTGCTATAGCATTATCCCATACCCCAATCATTTCTCCAATTCCTTAGGATTATGTTTTCAAAATCATTTTAAGTTTGAAATTTATTTTAAGTTTTTCATAAACCTATGCTCTGATACCAAGTTATAACATCCCCTATCTTGAGGCCCGAAGCTAAGTGTTATAGATGCTTGACTCGTCTATAGTATTAACTTCCACTAACAAAATATGATAATGTTAATGATATCCATAATATCAGAAGCACGTGAATATTAAATAAAAATCAACACAGATTAAAAATGGCTTTTTTTATACATTTCAAATCAATATTTCACATTCAGATACATAGTCCCCAAAACAATTCCTAAGTTTTGATCAAATATAATTATTACAATTCACGTCAAGAGAAACATATGAAGATGCCCCTTTGGATAATCAGAGTACTAAATAAACATATCAGTCTTAAATACATCACAGCGGAAATAAAACTAATTACTCCTATATAGCTAACTTTGCCTCCTGCATGTCCTCGAAAGCTTATTTGTCCGCCTACTAAGCCTATAAGAGAGCTTAAGGGGAAAACATAAACTTCTAGCCAGACATAAAGCCTGGTATGAATAACACTATTACATCTCGGTTTACTAATATTTAGTAAGACCACATCGCTTAGCAGAATGGGTTTCCTCTCATTAATATCCATTTTAAAACATATTTTTTGCAAATGAGAATCCTGCAATCCAATAAATTAAAGCAACAATAGAATTATCATACATGCACATAAATCAGCTAATCAATGGACTATATGTCCAAACAAAGTAGTTTTGTTTGACTAACTACTAACCATTGGCTGACTCAGGCCTACAAGACAAAATAAATAGTCTAACTTCTGTTAGACACGTTCCTAGATGGTCTGTCCTTAACTTACTTCTTCCAAGGTCAACTTATCCTAATGGTTTTACGGGCTTACCAATAACCTACATTTCTCTGTATATTTATTTCTGTGTGTAACATCATTTTAGTCTTACCTGTGACAAAGTCCTATACACTGGAATGTTGGACTTATATTAGCTAAGGGCTATTAGCTAAAGTATAGGGCGCGACCCTACACCAGTCTCATCTGGTATTCTAATATCTGAGTCATTTACTTAGGGTTAACTACCTCTTAAATTTTCCTTGAAAACATTTATTTCAAATTGATTTAACCCTTTAAATCATAATTAAACAAGGAAAATATACTTTTTGCTTTACTCAAATGTTTTTGCCATGATATATGCTTTACACAAAACAATGTTGATGAAAACCAAAATCAATAGGTCTATTTATCCCTTTAAATAAAGTTAAAGCCCTTCTTTAACTTAGAAAACATTCGGTTTTAAATCCAAGATCATCTTCGAAGCCCTTGTTTAAAAAATTAAACAGTCCCTTTCGTATCCATTGAAAGTTCAAAATAGATTAACAACTTTACCATGAAACACTAGGCCGAAAAGCCAAAGCATGCCTTTCAAAACCTTTAAAATAGACCTTTTGACAACATTGGGGAATCTCCCCTTCGAAATCTTCATTATATATCTTTCGAAAGCATTAAAGTCCTTTACTTAAAACAAACCTTTTGATAGCACTGGGTTGAAGTAAAAGTTTATGGATAGCTTTGAAACCATTTAAAACCATTCAAAACCTTTGGGTTTATCTTTCAATATATCTAAGGGTCTTAAAAGAACCGAGGCAAAAATATTACTTTTGAAAACATTATTCTTAAGTAAAATAAAGTGGATGGTTCAAAACCAACCCTTCCAAAACCTGGAGAAGCGGCTTCAAAGTTTAAAGGAAAATGAACCCTTTCAAAAGCATTGATTCGAAGGGTTGAATGCGACAATAGGGGTTTCGACTCTCTCGAGGGCTTGTTTTAAAACAAAAGGTGGCAACCCATTTGACAGCCCTTTCTTTATATAAATAGAGCAAGTTGGTAAGTCGAAACCTCCAACCCCTTCGAAAGCCTTATTTATAACCAAAATTGTTCTGAATTTATAAGAGCTACTTTTACCTCTTCGAAAGCATGTTTCGACTCTATACCTTTCGCCTATCTCTAATCTACTACATACCAAGGCATTGATGCCATGTGTATTGGTTTCGACTTGGTTAGGGCGGATGTATGGTGTCGAAAGGTGGTTGTTATAAGTGGCGAAGCAATAATCCTTTACAAAACTGATTTTTAACTTTTTAAAGTAATATCTTTCCTACTAACTTGCCTTATCCATCAACATATAATTGGTTTCCAATCCTTCTACAAAACCTTTTCTAAATGTACTACCGAATTTAATAACTAATAATTTTAAAACATTTAAAAAATTGCCCCTTCTCATTTTCTAAACATATAAAACATTTAAGTCCCATACCTTATATAATTTTATATCTTTAAAAAATACATAGGAAAATTCTCCAAAAATTCCCATAAATCACTTTTTAATATGTTTTCTAACATATTTAAATTTTTGATCCAAAGCTAACATATAATAGCCGAAAATAATTTAAACCCGATTTAACCATTTTCTATACTAGAAAATTCATAATAAATCCACAACAGCTTACAAAATTATTGAATTGAAACTCATTTCTAAAATAATGGTCCTAACCTTATATCAAAAATGCAAGCCCTTTGGATGTAATTTAATAGGTTTTTCAAATCAAATCTTATCATAAAATCTATATGAAACAAGATAGATCATCAACAAGCATATATATTCGTTTAAGCAATCAAAATATGGCATTTTTCTTGCAAAATAAATTCGAATCTCAACTAGAACCGAAAACAATAAAATTGAGATGTAATCTATTATTCGCCTTAGTTTGTTGTTAAGGAGTTTGAGATTTTCCCTTGAATTAATTTGATTAAGCTTCCTTCTTGAATTTTTGCTTATCTTCCTTTTGTTTTCTTCTAATGGTGGTCGGCAAAACTCTATGTTTAGTTTTGTTTGTGAATGTTTGAAATGAGAATGGTATAAGGATTTAGGTTACAAGAATATAACATATTCCTATTTTCCCCTTATCTTATTACCTTTACTCACTTCATTTTAAATTTCCACTTGTTTATTCATTATTTAAGGCCCGACTACCTCATAATTATACAAATCTCAATCTCTTAACAACTTTAATCTTTATATTATTTTATTTTATTTATCTAATTAAATATCCTGAATAATATTATTTAAATTAGAAGTGTTACATGAAAGTTGATAAGTGCTATCGTATAGTGAAGTATCGAAAGTTGAGGGCTGCTGCAAGTTGAAAAGCAAGAAAGCTATCAAAAAATTAATAATAGATGTGGTTGTTATAAGTTAGAGGTAAATAGAGCTGCTGAGGATTAGACTATCACATGATGATTTAATGAACTATCGCAGATTGAGGCATTTAAGCTGTTGCATATTGAGATATTATAAAGCTATCGCATGTTGAGTTTATAAAGCTATCGCATAATGAAGGTAGGAAGCCATCCCATGATGAGTTTGTAAAGCTATCGCATAACGAAGGTAGGAGGCCGTCGCATATTGAGATTATAAAGCTGTTGTATATTGACATTAAGTAACCATTAAAGTAAAAACTCTAAGATTACAGCATGATTAATATATTAAGAAGCTATCAAAGGGAAGATCTCCTTAGCTATCGCATATTGATAGTTAGGTGGGTTATCAAATGATGATTCTTGAAGATTGTCAAGTATTGACAAGGGCTATCACATTTTGACGAACAAAAAAGAGTTATCGCGTATTGAAGAACAAAAGAGAAAAGAGATATCAAGCATTGAGGAACAAAAAAGCTATCACATAAGGGACAAAGAAGCTACCGCACACTGATAACTAAAGCTATTGAATGTTGGAAAATACATTAGAGATCGATACTTTCAATCGCTATGTGGAATCCTTGTTATCATATATTGACCACCAAAGCTTTTGTCACGTCAAAAAATCTTGGTCACCCATTTTTTCAACATAAAATGTGTCGTAAATCCAATGCTGTACTTTTTTTATAAATAAGCATGTATCCCCAACTAGACAGGGGTAAATTTCAAGTTGATTTTCTTTCTCATTTTCATTTTAATTCTTGTATAACAATGGGAGCTTGATGTGTAGAATCAATGGTTGATTTGATATTGAGAAGTTTGTAAATTTTCAACAAAGGACTTGAATAAAAAGAATTGCATAATGACTTCGCATTAACTCAATATTAGCATACTTGACTACGGGACTCATCCAACTCAAGTATCGTCTACTCCTTGAAAACAAGTACCACTAGTTTAGCCTAAATTCCCGACAGACATATATATTCGCACATGTATACTTATATGTGTATGTATATGTATATGTATATGTATATGTGTGTGTACACACACAACACGAACTTATATATATATATGCATGTACGTACGTATGTATGTGTGTGTGCACACATGTTCTCTTCCATTATCATATTCAAATATATATAATAAGTTATAAACCAACTTTTGTGTTTACTAAGTTCCTCAAAATACATGTTTTTAACTTCAAACCCCTAAGCTACATATGTATATATGTTGTATATCATCATCAAAACATATCACAAGTTATAAACCAATTTTGTGCTTACTAACGTTGTCCAAACGCATGTGTTAGCTCCAAACACATAAGCTACCTATGTATATGTTCTTTATCATCATCAATATACATAAAAAACTATAAACCAATTTTTTTGTGCTTACAAACTTCCTCAAAATTCATGTTTTTAACTTCAATCCCATTAATTTTTTATGTGTATATGTTTTGTAACATCATCAATATACATAACAAATTATAAACCAATTTTTGCACTTATCAACTTTCTCAAAATACATGTTTTTAATTTCTAATCAACAAACTAATAATATTGTCATGTTTACTTTCCTAACCCAACATAACCCAAATCAAGCTCAATACCTCCAAACCAATCAAATAGCTTACTAATTAATTAAATGTCATCTTTACAATATTACTAGACAAAGTGATATTCTTAATTATTTTTCAACGTCTACACAAGCTCAAAAAAACTCATGGCAAGTCATATCATGTTTCTAACCACTTTCTTGTTTACAAACATTATCAAATGTTATGTTTTAATTTTCTAATCAACAAACTAATAACATGGTCATGTTTACTTCATTAACATAAATCCAACATATCCAAATCATGCTTGCCTTCAAACCAATTAACTAACAACTCTACGTTCATATCTCAAATTATTAACAACTTTAATGCTTGCTAAATTTGCTAAACGTCACATTTCTTTCAATATTACTTCAAGTTAACTTTGTGTACATGTTTGCTAATGATAATATGATTCACCATATATGCAGCTAAGACATAATCCAATCCATGTACTTACTAACTTTCACATATGACACCTTTTTATCATTCATTTAAGGTATATTTGTAACATCTTGCGCTTTTTGCACGTTTTAAATCGACGATAAACCACACACGTCGGATCAAACCATACGAAAAGGGTGAATTGTTATTGGGGTAAATAAGAAAAGCAGAGAAAGAAATAAAACAAAACAGAATCTCCCAGCGGAATGACAAAATATAAGAATAAAATAACAGTTCATGAAGTTGTTTTACAAAACATTTGATTTTACTTACACAACACATATCAGAGTTACACATACCGAAGAATAATGAATAGTAATACAGCGAAACAGTATGAATGTAGTGGACTAATATGATAAATAATAGTAACACAATCTTTGTCTTCGTCCTCCAGAAGTAAGGTCTTCAAATCCTGAAATGCTCAGACTGACCCGAGCGAATTGAAAAGACAAGACAGTCGAGTCGGGACTAAAAGATCTGTGAGTTAAAACAACAGAAATAAATACGAGTGGAATGGCTTCAGGGATATTTACGGGGTTTGACATCTCCTATCCAGTGTCAACGTGAGTGTAGTAACTTAAGAGATGCTTGGGATTCACATCTCCTAAGGATTCGTTAAAATATTTACTATGTAGTAATATTTTGCTATTATAATAATGTCTAATAGTAAAATAAACTTACATTTAAATAGCATTAAGGCTTTACATTTTCCACCTTAACATGTAATAGTGCCAGTAGCCTATACAGTACTGTAATACCTCCTGATCGGGAGGCTACCAGTGGATACTCCATAGGTACGACACAAATCAAACTTGTACAAGGCTCGCTAGGGTAGGTGACACAGCACAACAAGGCAATGCCAGAGTAGATATACCAATTACTATCCGGACTGGTGGTGATGCATAGCGCGCAGCTACCGCCCACCTCGAGCTACATCCCCAAATCAAAAAAATCAAAAGTGGCACCAAATGAATCTCCAAGTTAGAATATAATATCGAAGGAGTGTGTCCGATAAGAGGGGCTACCTCACTAGCCCAGAATCGCTCCTGTTTTAGCCACCTTATGCCAACTCACGGGAGTCGGGTCCACGTATATACCTTAATAGAACGTCGCCACCATCCTACTTCTTTCTGGAATCTCCACCACATACACGGTTGTTAAAGTGGTTTTCGGAGTTGGCAGAGAGTATGACAACTTCCGATCCCTGTCTCTTTAACAACCAAACGTTATTATAACACCACGATCATTTCAAAATAATTTATATTTCAAAAACGAAATATATATCCATTTTAAAACCATATAAATACGATATCATTTCCATTTTAAAAACCAAATCAAAATGATATTATTTTTATCAAAACCCAAATCAATATAATATCATACTTATTTCAAATATATCCTTTCCAGAAATCATAGCATTTTCAACGTTATAACACTTCGAAATCATGACACTTTAAATATAACGCTTTCACATCATAATCCTTTAAACTCAAACTTTGAAACATAACTTCCACCACTTAAATGGCTAAAATATTAAAATACTTTATATAATAAACTAGCTTCTTCAATTTCACAAATCAATTTTAAAACAACTCTAGTTTATACATTTTTAGTTTAACCCAATACCAAATCGTAAGTTCAATACGATTCTGTTTTCAAATAAACTATTCCAATTTATATCGATTTCAGAACAGCTTTGATCCACATAATAAACCATTTCAAATTTAATATATTTCAAACTTTAAGTATTCAACAATTTCTAAACTAAGTTTGATGATCTCATACATACCAAATTCACTTTTCTATTATTTAGTTTCAAAACATTTACTTAATAAATACAAAATAAATCCCAAATTACAAATAACTAAATATTTCCTTTAATTTATTTATAATAGAAGTATTCATTTAATTCTCCTTAACCCATCATCAAGTTGAAAAATCATACCTTTTAAAATTTTCAATTTAATAAATTTCACACCAACTTATTTGAGTTTAATTCTTAAATGAATTCGATTGCAAACAAATCTCTAATTTATCTTCCAACTTTAATTTTATTTAAATCATTATAAACTCTATATTTTATATACTTAATGACGCAGCGGATATAACGGATGACGACGAAAATGTGGATTTCGTGTCAAATTAATCGATGGAACGATTAGATGAAACAAGATAAATCGATGGATTGAAAGGTACCGAACGCCCAAATTCGTTGATCATACCGAATTCTAGCCATCTCCAACACGTTGATCGCGCACGATACCGTGTTAAAAGATCTACGACTCTTCTACGTTGATCTCGCGCACGAGATTCCGTGAATCTTCAAAATTGTTGATTCGAGCGCACTCGAATAACCGAAAATGGAGAAAGGAGCTTACACTTAACTTCCAATTTCAAAGAGGCACAAAGCACTCAAACAAAGTTTTATTCAAAATCAACCAAGTTTACAAATGACCCAACATCCCTATTTATAGGATTTCAACGCAACACATCACTAGGTCGTTAACGACCTATCACAGAGACGACCTAACAGACTCACACTCGCGACCTACGAGTTACTTTACAAGACATAAGCGACATAACATATACAACACAGAACAAACATCGCAAACGACCTACATTATGCGACTCAACAATATTTACAACATACATGACCTAAGACTTAAGAAAGCATACAACACATCAAAGCGACTCACGATACGACCTTGCGACTTAAGTACATAGCTCGGCTTCAGGCACTTACGACACAAGATCTTCAAAACGGCATAGGTTGATACGACCTAAGAAAAAGTAACATAAGAACTTCCACGACCTAACATAGGTCGTAACTCTTTGCCGCGACCTAACATAGGTCGTAACTCGTCACAGTTGAAACTCGAAAGATCGGAGCGACCTAAAGAATGGCTCCCTGGTTTCCTTAGCTCGCTAGGTCGGTTGTCTCGACTCGTTAGGTCGTTTGGACGACCTACCAACACATTAGGTCGTTGCCCTCCCAAATTCATTGTAAATTTCTTTCGCGAGCGACCTTCACTGGGTCGTGAGCGTCCTAAGGTCCTTGAACGACTCAAATCCATGGAGTTGGTAGATTGCGCTGCATCATCCTTCCCCGGTTGACAAGAATTCAACCTCGAATTTGCACCTTCCTCTTCCACAACAGGCTCATTCCTATGATACGGAATCAAGTATTTGACATTGAAAACATCAGAGGTATGAACATTATCCGGCAATCTCAACTAATACGCATTCTCATTGATTTTCTTCACAATCTCTAAAGGACCAATCTTTCTAGTGGCTAGCTTGTTGTAAGTTCCAAAAGGAAATCAATCTTTGGTCAGCACTGCATACACAAAATCTCCTTCTTTGAATTCAACACTTCGTCGTTTAACATCTGCTAATTGCTTATATTTCTCATTTGCCTTAAGCAATCGTTCCTGTATAGCTTTGTGGCATTCTCGCAACTCATTCACAAAATCACTAGCTCGTTTAGTAACTCCTTTCTGAATTGGCACTGTCGTCAAATCCAATGGACCCTTTGAAATTGCTGAATAAATAACTTGAAACGGACTGAAACCAGTACTCCGATTAACAGCGTGATTATGTGCAAACTCTTCTTGACACAACTTCATATCTCAGTTCTTCAAATTATCTTTCACAAGACATCTCAGCAAATTTCCCAGTGATCTATTCACCACTTCTGTTTGCGCATCTGTTTGCGGATGATAGGCGCTACTAAAATTCAGCTTCGTTCCTACCATCTTCCACAAACTCATCCAAAAATGACTTAAGAATCGAGTGTCCCTGTCAGAAACAATGGTCTCAGGCAACCCATGCAATCGATAAATTTCTTTAAAGAATAACTGAGCAACCCGGACTGCATCAGCGGTCTTCTTACAGGCTATGAAATGTGCCATTTTCGAAAATCTATCTACCACCACATATATGGAATCATTTCCTCGCTGAGTTATTGGCAAACCCAAAACAAAATCCATGCTGATATCAACCCATGGTCTGGTAGGCACAGGTAATGGCATATATAATCTCACATTCGTAGCTGTTACCTTGGAAACTTGACATATGTGACATCTCTCCACAAATCTTTCAACTTCTTTTCTCATGGAAGGCCAAAAATAAGATTGAAAAATCAACTACAATGTACGATCTCTACCTACATGGCCTTCTTCATGTAACTCCTTTACAATCTTCATTCGCAAACTTCCCTTAGGTATACATAATTGATTTCCTTTTAACAGAAAACCATCCACCAAAATATACTCTTCCATCTTCCCCTTTGTGACTTCATCCATAACCTTAGTAAAGTAGGATCATCCACAAGCAATTCTGGAAACACATCAAACCCGGTCACTTCAACTTTCATTGTAGTCAATAAATGATTTCTCCTGCTCAATGCATCTCCCATGCGATTCGTAATTCCCGACTTACGTTTCACTACAAATGTAAATTGCTGCAAGTATGCAATCCACGATGCATGCCTAGCTGCTATCTTGTCCTGCCCTTGCAAGTGCTTTAACACCTCATGATCAGCATAAAGAACAAACTCCTTCTAAAATAGATAATGCCTCCAGTGCTTCACAGCTTGAAAAATCGCGTAAAACTCCACGTCATAAGTGTTATATCTCAACTTGGCTCCAAAAAATTTCTCACTGAAATAAGCAACTAGTTCCATTCTGACTCAATACTCCACCAATTCCAACCTTCGAAGCATTAGTGTGTAACTCGAACAATATCTGAAAATCCGGCAGTACCAGAATGGGTGTTGTCATCCAAAGTGTCTTGATCTTCTCAAAAGCTAACTCTGCTTCCTCTGTCCACACGAACTTCTTTCCTTTCGTGCAATCAGTTACAGGTGCCATCACACTGCTAAAATGTGGAATGGATCTTCGATAAAATGATACCAACCCATGAAAGCTCCTCACTTCAGTAATTGTCTTGGGTTGTGGCCAACTCCTGATAGCTTCCAGTTTGCTTTCATCCACTTAAATACCCTCCTTTGACAGAACATATCTCAGGAATAAAACACTGTGCATCATGAACACGCACTTCTTCGTTGCTGCATAGAATTGCTCTTGTCGTAGAATAAACGGCACTTCTCGCAAATGCTGGACATGCTCTTCCATACTCCCACTATAGATCACAATATCGTCAAAGTAAACTGCTATGAACTTCCCAATAAATGGTCTGAAAATCTGGTTCATCACTCTCATAAAAGTACTAGGAGCATTTGACAAGCCAAACGGCATAACTAGCCATTCGTATAGACCTTCCCTAGTTTTAAAAGCAGTCTTCCACTCATCACCCGGTCTAATACGAATCTGATGATATCCACTCTTCAAGTCAATCTTTGAGAACATAATAGCCCCACTCAACTGATCAATCAAATCATCGAACCTCGGCATAGGAAACCTGTGCCTCACAGTGATCTTGTTTAGAGCCCGTGTCAGGACACGATTCTTCGTCTTCCGAAAATTCAACATCGACACTCACTTTATCGACTGCCGAGAAATCGAACGACGGAAAACCGAACACTGAGGGTTTTATTTAAGAAAAATTTAGGAAAGAAGAAGAGAAAAAGATAGAAATTAGGGAGGAGAGAAGAAGATAGGAAATAGAGAGGAAAGAAGATAGACAATTTTTAGAAAACAGAGAATTTGAAAAAAATAGAAGATAGAAGAATTTTAAAAATAGAACGGACAGAAAGGAAACAACAGAACAACATCAGAATCTCACAATTCGCAGCGGAACAACATATAATAATAAATGAATAATCTTTAAACAAGGAACTATATCAGTTATTACATTACATCACATTTCATTACATCATATCATCAGAGTGTACAACAACATACAACATCAAACAGTGCAGCGGAAAAAGAAATACTATATAAACTAGTAATACGCCATGCCATCCAGCTTGCCTCCAGCAACTCCTTTATAGTTTCACCATTTTGATTTATAAAATAATCAAATTTTATAAATCTTAAATTCAAACTTTTAATAATAAACTCAAAAATCCAGTTTAAACTATTTTATAAAATCATTGATCCATATTTCTCAAAAATCAACTTTTAACCGTATTTCTAAAAATCAGCTTTTTAACTATATTTCACAAAATCATAATTTTTATAACTTTAAAAATTTTAACGTTTATTTATTTATAATGGATCAATTCCAAAAATATAGTATATTTTCAAAATCACTTTTAAAATCATTTTAAAATCCCAAAATCTGGGTCCAATGATGCTACACACCAAATAGTCAATCACGACTAACAACGATATCATATATCAATATGATAATCAATCAAATATCAAAATATCTGAAATTAAATAAATACTGTTGAGGAATCCAGTTGGATCCCTCCAACCTGTTTCCCTGCATCCAAAAACATTAGCACAATACCAATTTCGCTCCAGTACGAAATTATCGCGGTACATGTTCTTATTAAATATTATCCGCTTAATAACGGCGTAATAGGGTCTCATCCGCTAAACAAAAAATGCGGGAAATCAACAACTGCAATATATACATATGCCAATATATATATATTGATATTATATATAATACCAATTTCACTGTTTATGAAATATTCGCGGTATATGTTTATATTAAATAACATCCTCTTACTAACGGCGCATAATGTCTATTTTAACAATCAATAATTTACAGTCATCATTCGAACATGCATTCAAATATTTTAAATCTAACTATTTAAAATAAAATCGAAATCTATTCGATTGAGTGAGAAGTTCTCACCTTGGTTTTAAATTCCGTTTCAGCTTTTATTTCGAATAAAATTAAACGCGCGTTTAATTTTACCCGAAATTCTCACTAACTCCAAACGACTCCAAACCAACTCCATCGCGTAGTGCTCGTCCATACGATTCCAACGCAACTGAGTTTGCATTTTTTCGACCTCGTATGAAAAAGTTATGGTATTTTGAAGTTTACACGAGTTTTAATATATAAATTACAACTAAAACTTTAATATTTTCAACCTATGCTTAATCCATGCCGTTAGATCCTGATCCAAAGCCCACCGTGTTTCTTCCATCCCCCACGCGTATGCTCCAGAAAATCAAAGCACGGCCGAACCCAATGAATCAAATTAGGGTTACAAATTTCAACACTTATACTCGCCAATACCCCATCATACTACCACCACGTCGAAGAGCACGACCACCTCTACCTCTGGCCCCATCCCCAGCAAGCTCGGCTGCACAAAACGCCTAGAAAGGCGTGCGAAAACTGATGGGAACGGCCCATCCTTGCTCCCTCTACGCAACTCCAAACTCGATCATATCCGTATGGATTTCAAGCTCTCTTCATGCTCTACCTTTTTCGTGTTGAACACTTCTTCTAATTCCTTGTAGATTGGGAGAGATTGAGAGATGAAGGAGATGGATTTCTGGCCATTGAATATTAGGGCCGGCTAGGGTTTTGAGTTGTTATTTATTTTTATTTTTTTTTAGTTTGAGAGGGGTGGTCTATTTATAAGAAACAGCTAGCGTAAACACTATTCATCCCGGGAATTCCGAACTCCGATTTAGACGCCGTAACCAGCGTACCTAGGGTTTATCCCGCGTTTCGGACACAATGGAACAAGTTTCGGAAGCTAATTCGGAAGTATGTGCGAGTTATGGCTGAAAACGTTCAATTTGAATTAAACCGATTTAAACCGATTTCTAGGCGTTTTAATTTGTACCGGACAAACGGTAAATCCAAACGACTTGAAATTTGAAACCTTACAATAATATCACATTACGGATCCGATGAAACTGGTTTCGTCGAAATCCGAGACTTTTGAAAAATGGCTATTTTGACTCGCCAAATTTAAATTAAAAACGATTCGATGCGTTTCGAGCTGCCACGATCAAACGATAACCCCGATTGACACGAAAATTGAAATCCAGTAATAACTAACTATTACGGATCCAATGGAACTGGTTTCGTTCAATTCTGAGACTGTTCAAAAATTGACTATTTTACAGTCGATTATAAAATATTAAAATATTCAATTTTCACAAATAAACTTTTAATTCGATTTTAAAAGTTCTAAAATATCATTCTAACTTCCATATGATAAAATAAAATTTTACAAATCATTTTCAATCATATTTAACTCAATTTTTAATTATTATCATAATTTAACATATTAAATTATCGATTTAATTATTCAATTAAATCCAAAAATTCAAATAAAATTTATTTGACTTAAAAATTCACTTATAAATATTTAAAATTAATTAAATATTCAAAATAAAAATTCTGGATCGTTACAGCCCGACTGTCCGTACACATCCTCCACGAACCATCCTTCTTCGGTACCAATAAGGCTGGCACTGCACAAGGACTCAAGCTCTCCTGAACACGCCCTTGCTCTAACAACTCCTCCACCTGCCTTCTCAGTTCCTCATGCTCCTTAGGACTCATCTTGTATTGTGGCCTGTGAGGTAATACCGCCCCTGGCACAAGATCAATCTGATGCTGAATATCTCTCAACGGTGGTAACTCCTTTGGCAACTCTTCAGGAAACACATCTCTGAATTCTTCCAATACTGGCTTTACTCCCTCTGGAACTTCAACATATTCAGTAGTTTCATGTCCAATCAACAAGAACACCTCTAGAGTCTCCTCTACTTCTCCAACAAACTCCTTCAAAGTCAACAAAGTCTTCAGTTCCTCAATCTCTTCTGACTTGCTCTCTTCTTGCTGTCTCTTCTTCGGAACTAAAATGATCTTAGTACCCTCAAACATAAAGTTGTAGCTATTGGTTCGTCCATCATGCTGCACTGCCCGGTCATATTGCCATGGTCTTACCAAAAGCAAGTGACAAACATCCATCTCCACCACATCACACCAGATCTCGTCTTTATACTTCTTCCCAATAGAAAATGGAACATGAACTCGCCTGTCCACCATCACCTCTCCTCCTTTCCTTAACCACGCTAACTTGTAAGGATTTGGATGCTTCTCCGTCTTCAACTTCAACTTTATCACAGCTTCGGTAGAAATGATATTGTCACAACTTCCCGCGTCAATCACAAATTTACAAACCTTCCCCAGTATAGTGCATGTCGACTGAAAGATATTACTCCTCAACCAACTAGCCTCCTCTTCCTGCTTCGGTGTCAAACACGATCTCCTCAACATTAGATTACATCCTTCATCTCCCAACGCGATATCCTGTTCATTCCCCTCAACTGGACTAGAATAACCATCACCAACATCCTCAGCCTCAGCAACCATCACTCGCTTCTTACACTTTGGACATTCATTGCTTTTGTGAGCAGACTCTTGACAGTTATAGCACTTGAAATTGTTGTTAGCCTTAGCTTTAGCGACTTCACTGAAAACTGGTTTATTGACTGCCTTGGAAACATTAGCACTGCTACTAGCACCCTTATTCTGGTTGTTGGAATTCGTAAACACACCACCTCCTCGTCTCCCTTGTTTCTCCCAAGCAAGTGCTTTCTGATGTGCTTCTGCAACAGATCTCGGGTCAAACATATTCACCATATCCTGGATCTGCATTCTCAACCCTCTAACAAACCTAGCAGTCAAATGTTCCTCTGTCTCCATGATATCATTCCTGGCAATCAGTTGATAAAATTCATCCGCATAATCATTCACAGACTTTGTCCTCTGTCTCAAGTTCTGCAATCGCTGATACATAAGAGACTGATAATTGTACGGCAAGAAAGTAGCTTTCATTAACTTCTTCATCTTCTCCCATGAAGTAATCTTCGACTTTCTCATCCTTTCCTGTGTAAGTTTAGTTTGTTGCCACCATGCCATAGCTCTCCTTCTCAAACGTGTAGCAACCAACTTAACTCTGCGATGCTCAGGAACTTCCTTAAAATCAAAAATCTCTTCAACATTAGATAACCAATCCAAAAATTCTTCAGCTACCATTCCGCCTTTGAATTCTGGAATTTCAGTCTTCGTCCCTGACTCCCATTTACGATCATCTTCAACATCTCTATTTCGTACTTGGTCTCGATCTCGATAATGAATACTATATCTATCACCATCTTCATCATAATCAAATGTACTTCGATATCGATCTCGACCATCAACATCTCTATGATCACACATATCTCTTCTACTATGTCTTTCAGCATCACGATATAGCTCATCTCCAAACTCACGTGGAGTTCTTCTCTCTTCATTTCTATACTCATGGTGATCTCTTCTCGTTGAAACTGATGATTCTCTTTGATCTCGATGGGATTGTGGTGACACCCTCCTCGCTTCCGTAACCGATGGCGAAACTCTGTTTCCTCCATGGTTCGAGATTGGTGATCTTCTCCTTTGACCTTGATTCATATCAATCATCAATTTCTCTAACTTTCCAATTCCTTCATCAAACTTTTCATTGATGCGTTGTTCCATTTGCTCAGCTTCTTCTCTTTTATACAACGCTTCAACATTTTGATGACGATTAGCTCTTCTCGGCGGCATTATAGAACTTCAACAAACAACAATCTTGAACAAACTCGTACAAGCAAACTTGACTCGGCTCGGCCTTGAACTCTTCAAAGTGATGCACGGCTTCACTTTAGCTTGGATCTAACTTCACACTTCACTTGGCTGTTAAGAGGCTCGTCTTAGCTATGATTGGCTAAGTCTAGCTCTGATACCAAACTGACGCAGCGGATATAACGGATGACGACGAAAATGTGGATTTCGTGTCAAATTAATCGATGAAACGATTAGATGAAACAAGATAAATCGATGGATTGAAAGATACCGAACGCCCAAATTCGTTGATCTCGAGAGATACCGAATTCTAGCTATCTCCAACATATTGATCGCGCACGATACCGTGTTAAAAGATCTACGACTCTTCTACGTTGATCTCACGCACGAGATTCCGTGAATCGACTTCAAAATCGTTGATTCGAGCGCACTCGAATAACCGAAAATGGAGAAAGGATCTCACACTCAACTTCCAATTTCAAAGAGGCACAAAGCACTCAAACAAAGTTTTATTCAAAATCAACCAAGTTTACAAATGACCCAACATCCCTATTTATAGGGTTTCAATGCAACACATCACTAGGTCGTTAACGACCTATCACAGAGACAACCTAACAGACTCACACTCGCGACCTACGAGTTACTTTACAAGACATAAGCGACATAACATATACAACACAGAACAACATCGTAAACGACCTACATTATGCGACTCAACAATATTTACAACATACACGACCTAAGACTTAAGAAAGCATACAACACATCAAAGCGACTCACGACCTACGACCTTGCGACTTAAGTACATAGCTCGGCTTCAGGCACTTGCGACATAAGATCTTCAAAATGGCATAGGTTGATACGACCTAAGAAAAAGTAACATAAGAACTTCCACGACCTAACATAGGTCGTAACTCGTTGCCGCGACCTAACATAGGTCGTAACTCGTCACAGTTGAAACTCGAAAGGTCGGAGCGACCTAAAGAACGGCTCCCTGGTTTCCTTAGCTTGTTAGGTCGATTGTCTCGACTCGTTAGGTCGTTTGGACGACCTACCAACACACTAGGTCGCTACCCTCCCAAATTCATTGTAGATTGCTTTCGTGAGCGACCTTCACTAGGTCGTGAGCGACCTAAGGTCCTTGAACAACTCAAATCCATGGAGTTGGTAGATTGCGCTGCATCACTTAACCATCTTCAATAAAAATCAAACTTATTATTAAGCTTATTCTATATTAAAACAAATTATACATGGCTTAAAATGAAGGATAAAATACATTTATATACTATCTAAAATCAATATCTATCTAAAACCATATATTTCTTTACAAAACCCATAGGGATCATTCCAAAATATTTTATATATAGACCGCGGTATCTATATATAATTTTCTATCCTATGGTCAAGTGATATGGATATTTATCATTTCAATCCGTAATTTAAAATATAAATACCATTATATATCATTTCAAACCACAGTCTCGAATGAAATAAATATCCATAACAACTTGCAGTTTATAACAATATAAAACGCAACATCCATTCATACAATATCAATTCAACAAACATTTATCACAATCATCATCCAATTAAATCAATAGCATTAATATAGAACAGATAATAAATAATAGGTATTTACTGGCAGTTTATATTCAATAATAAATTAAATAACTAGTTTATCCAAATAGATTCAAATAAACTGAAATGATGATTCAAAATATGCCAAATAGTCAAAAAATAAATTTCTAATCACATCATAAATTAATTTAACAAACATAAGAGATTTTAGAAGTTGTGAGTGGGTTAAGAAACTCACCTTTTGAATTTAAATTGAATTTAAATCTAATTTAAACCTAAAATTCAAATAGTCTCAGAATCCGTCCAAACAAGCACCACCAGAATTTCAATACGATCTTAACAAAAGAAACCGCGCGTAAATCAGATATAGTATGAGAAAGTTATGCACGTTATAACGATTGAAATCAAAAATTAAATAGATAAATAAAAAACGTACTCACCTCCCTATACACGTCAGCACTATCTGGAGCCCTAGCTGAAACAAGCAGCACGCACGCGACCAACAGCCTGGCATTAGAAACCCTAACGCGTGGCACACACAGAAGCACGCCGTCGCACCGATCTGCCGACGCATATGCCTCACGGCCCACGGCGACCACGCCAATCGTTTGCCGCCTATGGCACCCACCTGACCACCCCCGATGCTGATCGATGCTCTAGAGTAAGCTGCCGCCGCCGATTGCTTCAAACCCTAGGCGAATTGTAACGCCAAATCTAGCCATTATCTTGATGCACAAACCACTCTGATGGGTTACGCTCGATCTCCTCTATGCCACGTACCAACGGTTTGTCGATCCGTCAAAGTTCATCAACGGTCAACGAACGGCCACGAACGTTTCTTTAGTATCTGGACAAACTGAGCTTCGGATTGGAAAACGAATATCAAATCTGAGATGCGCTCGTCGAGAGCTTCAGATCGATATAAAATCTGCTGTAGTTTATGGAGAGTGAATTTTTGGCTTTGAATTTTATTTGAAATTGCAATTGGAATTTTGGTTTTTGTCTTCCATTGAGAAAGAGGAGCAATTGGAATTGTACCTACAGAAAAATGAACAAAAGAAAGTGGTTAGGGTTTATAACGACATATATATAGGCAGAACAAAATAGAACAGATGGGCTCGATCGAATTTGGGTTTTGAACGATGATGGACCCAAAAAGCCCGTTTTCGACTCCGGAATGGAAATGGGTCAACCCATATATCAAAATATATGTTTTAAAATATTTTAAAATCGATGGGACAGGTTTCAAGTCAAAATTCCATCGTATGAAGAAGTTATGCTAAAATCAAGTTATTTCAAATTGATTTCAAGTGATTCAAGTTAATTGATTTTTGGACGTTTTGAGTCTGTACAATCAAATGACAAGTCCGATCGTTACAAAACTTGAATTCCTAGAATAATTTACTGTTACGGGTCCGAAGAAACTGGTTTCGTCAAGATCCAAGTCAGTGGCCAAAATGGCTATTTTCTTGTCAATTAAATAAATTTATATTAAATTAATTAAATCAAATTTCAATTCAAATTCAATAAATCACAGTTTCTCTCATTTTAAATTACTTGGACATTTATCGTAACTTAACACAAATTTAGATGTCGCTTTACTGTTGATTCATTCATCAATTTCAGCGTTAAATTTTATTTTTATCTGAATTCAGAAATTATAGATTTAATTTCCAATAATTCCGCTTAACTTACTTTTCATTCTATTATTCAATTCATTGTCATCAAATAGATAAAATTAACGTTGGTTCATGGTTTATTACATCAATATTCTAAAATTTCGTCTTAATCTCTATTAATGTAATAATTAAATATTAAATTTCATTTATTTGCAATTTATCCAATTATTGAATTTATAATTTCAAATAAATTAATAAATCTTGATTTCCATTCTCTTTATTTCCACTTATCATATTATTGTAAATAGAATTAGCATTATTTCCAATTATTTCCTTAATTTACACTGACATTAATTTTATCAAATTAGAGTTTATTACGTATTATTTCGTCAATTAATATAACTTTGAATTTTAATTCCCAATCTACTATTTACAACCAATTATGACCTTGCAACTGTTTCAATTAATTGGGTTTGCACTAAATTAGTTATTTATTAACTTGTATTAACATTATTACCTTTATTTTAGTAATTTCACTATTAAATTACAGATTTTTTTTATTTTCCTTCCGAATTAAATTACCAAATTTTATTAAATTAACAAAATTTAATTATCGAAAATTACAGGTCGTTACGCTCTCCTCCACTCAAAACTTTTCGTCTCCGAAAAGGAAAAAGAAGGGAAAAGAAGGAATTGAGTAGACAATACATCTTATTCAAAAATATTAAATTTATAAACAAATAAATTTACAACATTTAATGAATTAAATAAAATATATCAATTTATAACTATTAATCTTTTTATACTCAAATTAATAAAGTTTGGAAAACAGTTTCAAAATTTCTCCAACTCCAAAATTTACGGAAAATTTCGGCAGAGTCTCCTTTGTACGGAGAGGCTCGGGAGAAAATATAATATCAAATAAATCAATATATAACATATAATTTCCAAAATAATATATCCAACACGGGAAAAACAATATAATAACGCTATAAACCGTAATCCGAGAACGTACCTATTTGTCGGGCAAACAAACCTTAATTATGAAACCAAAGCAGTAGCAATTGCTTCCATAACCTGCATTTCACTTATATAATCCAAAAAGAGTTAATAATTATATAAAATGAAATATTTAAAGTTGTTTCAACAAACAAATCAATATAAACAACTATCACTTGCAACAAACCATGCAATCATCAAATAAAATCAAATCAATCAATTATCCATCCATATCAAACACACAAATAGTTGTTTGGGTTCAAAAACTTTAAATTGTGCGGAATGTAAAATAAACTATTAAGTGCACCATTTACTCAACACTCTTAGATGAAACTAAATAGATTATTTATACATCTAAACAAATTTAAAGTATCCTTGCCCAAACAACCATAAACCAAACAAACAACAATTATAAACAAAAGATCAAGTTCATTTTCATCAATTTTATTTCATAACATTTGTTGTTTGATTTCCTTTTCATTCATATAATGATTTATCTTTTTAATGTTACATTATTTCTTGCAAATTTTCATTTCCATCCATTGATTCAGTGTTTATTTCATTTATTTTCATTTTTTACTTACAAATATTCGTTTTCATTTATTTATAGTATTCATGTTTAATTTAATTTCTTAGCATATTAATTCATTTACTTAAGTTTGTAATCTTATACTTATAATACTTACTTCCTATTACATTTATTACAGTAAGATTTCAATTATAACTTAAGTTCACAACAATTACAATATCAAATTGTTGTTTTTTAAAAAAAATTCATTAAATACTTTCATTACCTCAAGTTTATTACATGTATAGTATCCATTACATTTTCTTATTAAACATTAGGACTTTTTATATTTGGTAAGTTATATATATGCTTTTAAGGATGTGTTTGAAAGTTATACAAGTCTTTCTCATTTCTTTAAATTAATTTAATGTTTGATAACCATATCCTTTGTTTTATAGGTCACGAATTCCAAATTTCTTTTTAATTTCATTTATAACCTAGCATTTAACCTCTTATTTTAATAAGAGGTTTCAATTGTTAATTAGTTACAACCCATTTCCCAAAAAGAATTGAGACCATTAATTGACGGGAAGTTAAGAACCAAATACCGGGTTAAATTTCAAATCATTTTAAAATAATAGATAAATATATATACTTACTGTTTATATATTCAATTATATTTAAACAGTTTAAAACTTATATTTGTTTATCAAAATAAATCTACAGTAAAACTACTACAGTGGCCTTCCTACTTCGAAACTCAAAAATGAATGTCGATGATGCGTGTACTCATCACTGAAATTATTTTCCAACGACAGAGAGGGGAATACAGAATTATTTTTTCTAAAGTTTCTTTAAAACAATTCTTTCAAATTATATTGGAATCTTATCTCAGAAAATACTTCTAAATAATGTTGTTATTATTATATTCCAAAATCATTCAAAAGAAATTTTCAAAACCCCGGAACTTATGTTCTAAAATTTCCAATTTTCATTTATTTTACTTACGATTTATTTTCAACCAATATTTATAAATTTCACTACCTAACAACCAATATATTACAATCAAATATAATCTTTGTAAAAAAATTATTTTATATATAGAAAATATAATAGGAAAAATTATTTCATTCACCTATATTCAAAACAAATATTGTGTCGGTCTGTCCTATTAAGTATTTAGAAATCCCTATTGATGTCATAGCGTCCTATGCACCAACCAGAATTTATAAATACAAAACGAAACAAATTAACACAATATCAAAACCCTTTATAACACTAACAAATACACTCTCTCATATATATACTCTCAATGACTCATCATAGGGTATTACTACCCTATTAATAAAGAGTCAGACCCCACAAAGCTAAGGTTTATCGCTAAACCAAAGCTCTGATATCATATGTAACATCCAGCCTTTTTGTACATTTTAAATCGACGATAAACCACACATGTCGGACTTGAACCATACAAAAGGGCGAATTGTTATTGGGGTAAATAAGAAAAGCGGAGAAAGAAATAAAACAAAACAGAATCTCGCAGCAGAATGACAAAATATAATAATCAAATAACAGTTCATGAAGCTGTTTTACAAAACATCTGATTTTACTTACACAACACATATTAGAGTTACACATACCAGAGAATAATGAATAGTAATGTAGCGGAACAATATGAATGTAGTGGACTAATATGATAAATAATAGTAATACAATCTTCATCTTCATCCTCCATAAGTAAGGTCTTCAAATCCTGAAATGCTCAGGCTGACCCGAGCGTATTGAAAAGACAAAACACTTGGGTCAGGACTAAAAGATCTTATGTGAGTTAAATCAACAGAAATAAATATGAGCGGAACGGCTTCAGGAATGTTTACGGGATTTGACATCTCCTATCCAGTGTCAACATGAGTGCAGTAACTTAAGAGATGCTCGGGATTCACATCTCTTAAGGACCCGTTAAACTATTTACTATGTAGTAATATTTCACTATTATAATAATATCTAATAGTAAAATAAACTTACTTTTAAATAGCATTACGGCTTTACATTTTCCACCTTAACACGTAATAGTGCCAGTAGTCTATACAGTACCGTAATACCTCCTGATCGGGAGGCTACCAGAGGATACTCCATAGGTACGACACAAATCAAACTCGTACAAGGCTCGCTAGGGTAGGTGACACGGCACAACGAGGCAATGTCAGGGTAGATATACCAATTACCATCTGAACTGGTGGTGACGCATAGCGCGCAGCTACCGCCTAACTCGAGCCACACACCTAAATCAAAAAAAATCAAAATTGGCCACCAAATGAATCTCCAGGTCAGAATATAATATTGAATGAGTGTGTCCGACAAGAGGGGCTACCTCACTAACCCGGAATCGCTCCTGTTTTAGCCACCTTATGCCAACTCACGGGAGTCGGGTCCACATATATACCTTAATAGAACGTCGCCATCATCCTACTTCATTCTGCAATCTCCACCACGTACACGGTTGTTAAAGTGGTTATCGGAGTTGGCAGATAGTATGACAACTTCCGATCCCGGTCTCTTTAACAACCAAACGTTATTATAACACCACGGTCATTTCAAAATAATTTATATTTCGAAACCGGAATATATATCCATTTTGAAACCATATAAATACGATATCATTTCCATTTCAAAAACCAAATCAAAATGATATCATTTTTATCAAAACCTAAATCAATATAATATCATTTTTATTTCAAATATATCCTTTCCAGAAATCATAGCATTTTCAACGTTATAACACTTCGAAATCAAGACACTTGAAATATAACGCTTTCACATCATAATCCTTTGAACTCAAACTTTGAAACATAACTTCCACCACATAAATGGTTAAAATATTAAAATACTTTATATAATAAACTAGCTTCTTCAATTTCACAAATCAATTCCAAAACAACTCTAATTTATACATTTTTAATTTAACCCAATACCAAATCGTAAGTTCAATACGATTCTGTTTTCAAATAAACTATTCCAATTTATATCGATTTCAGAACAGCTTTGATCCACAGAATAAACCATTTCAAATTTAATATATTTCAAACTTTAAGTATTCAACAATTTCTAAACTAAGTTTGATGATCTCATATATAAATTCACTTTTCTATTATTTAGTTTCAAAACATTTACTTAATAAATCCAAAATAAATCCCAAATTACAAATAACTAAATATTTCCTTCAATTTATTTATAATCGGAATATTCATTTAATTCTCCTTAACCCATCATCAAGTTGAAAAATCGTACCTTTCAAAATTTTCAATTTAATAAATTTCACACCAACTTATTTGAGTTTAATTCTTAAATGAATTCGATTGCAAATAAATCTCCAATTATCTTCCAACTTTAATTTTATTTAAATCATTATAAACTCTATACTTTATATACTTAACCATATTATCTTTAATAAAAATCAAACTTATTATTAAGCTTATTCTATATTAAAACAAATTATACATGACTTAAAATCAAGGATAAAATAGCATTTATATACTATCTAAAATCAATATCTATCTAAAACCATATATTTCTTTACAAAACCCATAGAGATCATTCCAAAATATTTTATATATAGACCGTGGTGTCTGTATATAATTTTCTATCCTATGGTCAAGTGATATGGATATTTAACATTTCAATCCGTAATTTAAAATATAAATACGATTATATATCATTTCAAACCGCAACCCCGAATGAAATAAAAATCCACAACAACATGCAGTTTATAACAATATAAAATGCAACATTCATTCATCCAATATCAATTCAACAAACATTTATCACAATCATCATCCAATTCAATCAAAAGCATCAATATAGAACAGATAACAAATAACAGGTATTTACTGGCAGTTTATACTCAATAATAAATTAAATGACTATTTTATCCAAATAAATTCAAATAAACTGAGATGATGATTCGAAATATGCCAAACAGTCAAAAAATAAATTTCTAATCACATCATAAATTAATTTAACAAACATAAGAGATTTTAGAAGTTGTGAGTGGGCTAAGACACTCACCTTTTAAATTTAAATTGAATTTAAATCCAATTTAAATCCAAAATTCAAACATTCTCAGAATCCATCCAAACCAGCGCCACCGAAATTTCAATACGATCCTAACAAAAGAAACTGCGCGTAAATCGGATATCGTATGAGAAACTTATGCAAGTTGTAACGATTGAAATCAAAAATTAAATAAATAAAAAAAAACATACTCACCTCCCTATACACATCAGCATTATCTGGAGACCTAGCTGAAACACGCAGGACACACGCGATCAACAGCCTGGCACCAGAAATCCTAACATGCGGCACACGCAAAAGCACGCCACCACACTGATCTGCCGACGCACGTGCCTCACGGCCCACGGTGACCACGTCGATCCTCTGTCGCCTATGGCACCCACCTGAGCACCCTCGATGTCGATCGATGCTCTAGATTAAGCCGCCACCGCCGATTGCTTCAAACCCTAGGCGAATTTTAACGCCAAATCTAGCCATCATCTTGATGCACAAAACGCTCCGATGGGTTATGCTCGATCTCCTCTACGCCCTGGTACTAACAATTTGTCGATCCGTCAAAGTTCATCAACGGTCAACGAACGGCCGCGAACAGTTTTTCTATTTCTGGACAAATTAAGCTTCGGTTCAGAAAATGAATATGAAATCTGAGATGCGCTCGTCGAGAGCTTCAGATCGATATAAAATTTGCTGTAGTTTGTGGAGAGTGAATTTTTGGCTTTGAATTTTATATGAAATTGCAATTGGAATTTTGGTTTTTGTCTGTCATTGAGAAAGAGGAGCAATTGAAATTGTACGTGCAGAAAAATAAACAGAAGAATGAGGTTAGGGTTTATAACGACATATATATAGGCAGAACAAAATAGAATAGATGGGCTCGATCGAATTTGGGTTTTGAACGATGATTGACCCGAAAAGCCCGTTTTGACTCCGGAACGGAAATGGGTCAACCCATATATCAAAATAGATGTTTTAAAATCGATGGAACGGGTTTTAGGTCCAAATTCCATCGTATGAAGAAGCTATGCTAAAATCAAGTTATTTCAAATTGATTTCAAGTTAATTGATTTCTGGGCGTTTCGAGTGCGTACGATCAAACGACAAGTCCGATCGTTACGAAACTTGAAATCTTATAATAATTCATTGTTACGGATCCGATAAAATATGTTTCGTCAAAATCCGAGTCAGCGGCCAAAATGGCTATTTTCTAGTTAATTGAATAAATTTATATTAAATTAATTAAATCAAATTTCAATTCAAATTTAATAAATCACAATTTCTCTCATTTTAAATTACTTGGAAATTTACCATAACTTAACACAAATTTAGATGTCACCTTGATGTTGATTCATTCATCAATTTCAGCATTCAATTTTATTTTTATCTGAATTCAGAAATTATAAATTTAATTTCCAATAATTCCATTTAACTTATTTTTCATTCTATTATTCAATTCATTGTCATTAAATAGATAAAATTAACATTGGGTTCATGGTTTATTACATCGATATTCTCAATTTCATCTTGATCTCTATTAACGTAATAATTAAATATTAAATTTCATTTATTTGCAATTTATCCAATTATTGAATTTTTAATTTCAAATAAAGTAATAAATCTTGATTTCCATTCTTTTTATTTCCACTTATCATATTATTGTAAATAGAATTAACATTATATCCAATTGTTTCCTTAATTTACACTAACATTGATTTTATCAAATTACAGCTTATTACATATTATTTCATCAATTAATATAACTTCGAATTTTAATTCCCAATTTACTATTTACAACCAATTATGACCTTGCAATTGTTCCAATTATCAAGCCAACAAACTTTACTACGATAGAATTGCAAATTAATTCCATAAATTATACATGTTTTTAGATTAGTTTTAGTTTTTAGCCAACTTTATTAATTGAATTTTGAAGGATTTGAGTTATATGCACAGTTGTTATCAATAAAGAGGTTTTACCTGCAAATGCCAAATAAGCTATCAATGTGCTAAATTACATCAAAATGATATGTTGTTTTTGCATTTATGCGTCAGTTATTTATAAATTATTATTGATTATTCTTGTGTTAGTTACTTCGATGGAAAGATGCTTTTCGAAACTAAAGTTATTAAATGGTTTTTTTCCAAATGACTGTCAAAAAATTGTTAGAATCACTCGACTAAAGTGTTTTACTTACGAATTTACAACTCATAATGTAAGAACGCTAATTATAATTAGAAAGTCTTTGTTGTTTTTATATGTAATCACAACTTTTCCATTTGATATTAATGAAAAAAAAAAAAAAAATGGGGTTTTTAATCATTTTTTAAATATAACAGAGTCTCAAAAAATTTCTTGCCTTAGGCTTCTTATATCTCAAGGCGGACTCTGCTTTTGTACTTCCATGGATCAGGAATGTAAGAAGACTCATCACCGCCTCACTCCTTTTAAATCAGGTTCTCACATAAGTATATTTCGATCTCAAGATGATTTTTGATCGTTTTAAGATATTATTATATGCCATCACAAATAAAAAACTGTTAAAGTGAGGTTGTCAAGGATCGAACTCTTTCCCTCTACAAGGAAACTGAGAACCTTATCCAACCAGCTTCAAGAGCTTCTTGCTTTCTTTTACTAACAAAGCCAAACCGATGCAAGCACCGTCACTGGTCATTTTGGTTACATCTAAAAGCCCTCAAGGGAAAAGTCTATCATAAACAAGTACTACGTGAAAAGCTTATATGCATTACTGCAATTTTTGACTATTATATTTTGGATGATTTTTCTCACATATGAGATGTCTAAGCAATGGCTATTTGTTACTCATATTTTATATCAATTACCTGCATTTATTACTCTTGGGTTCTCGAGTGGCTTCAACATGCACATAATTTAAAACTTTGCGGGCGTACTAGGAGACTTGTTATACTTGATATTTTGCTAATCTAACCTCTCTCTTATTCGTATGTATATGCATATATATATATATTCTATTTAAAACTAATTTATATGTAGTGACTTTGCATCCGTATGGCTATCCGACACTAATTTAGATAAAAGTTATTGATATTATACGGGACAAACCAAATAAACCAATCAAATCAATTCATTTTTGATCGGTTTGATTTGGTTTTGAAATTAAATTAGTTTATGATCGGTCCGTAAAAAAATTTGTTTAGGTATCGGATTAAACAAATTAATCGAACTTTTATTATATTATCAAAACTACAAATGTTATAATAATTTTTTTTAATTTAGTTCCACGATCTAGATAAATTTTATTTATCATATGTGTGTAAAATTATTATTAGAAATATAAAAATGCGAAATAAGAGTATTTTAATCATATATTTAGTTTTTATTTCATATTACAATGAATATTCCAAACATCAAACGTGAATCACTTAAAGATCGGTTGAATCGAATAACGAATCAAACCAAGCTTAATTTGATTAGTCTAGTTTGATTTTCATTTTTATTAATTTTAATTCGGTTTAACAACTTTTATGATCGTATAAACCAAACCAACCGAATGCTCACCCCTACGTGCCAAAATGAGGAGAATACATGGGCTTTATAAATTTTGCTAAAAAGACCGTTTTCAAAGGACATAAAGTGTTTTTAACCGGATGATTTCGTGTTGTGCAAGTGTTGTTGGGTTATGTGTCGCTGTTACGCGTTGCTTCTGATTCCTTAATAATATGATTTAGTATTAGTACTTCACACCAAACTCTACATGTATGCGCTAGAGAGGTAGCCATTCTTGGCTAAAGGCTTAGGAGGAACAATAATGATAACAAGTTTAGCGTGTCACTGTCCATACTTTTGAATGGTGAACTTCCCATAATGGTATGCCTTTTAGTCGGGACATTACATAAACAATTAAATGCCAAATTAAAATATTATTTGTCTTAAAAAAAAAAACAATGATTTTTTTTTCACAATTCAAAAATTTTGTTTTACATGCATGAAGTACCATCTTCAGCGATTTGCAAATTACGAAACTCAATTACAAGTGTTTCTTGCAACATGAAAAGTACATCGGACGCTTGTTTGACATCAACGTCAGTTGTCTGTTTATTAGATGGTTGGACGTATAACTCATGACGTCGAGAATTCAGACGTGGGTTTAAAAGAGGTTGAAACGCTCGTTGATTAATTGGACGTCTGTTAAACATGTATATGACCTAGACGTCTGTTGAACAGACATCTGCTTTTGTTTTAAATTTGTAATCAAATTGTACCTATCTTAATCGATTGTTGAAATCTGATTTGGGTTTTGGATTAGGTAATCCTAGTCTTTGTCAAATTGTTTTTGGTTATTTTTAGATTGTAACGCAAATATGTTACATTCATATTATGTTAAACCAGAGGTACTTGCACCAAATATATAACATATTATTATAATTGAAAGCATCCAAATACTAGCACCAAATGAACATTATTTATGTTACTGTCACAAAATGTTGACTAAAATTTTGCATATCAAAGCGTAGGTAAATGCAAGGTTCAAAGCGTAAGGAAAATATAAATATTTGCTTTATTAGTTCAGGCGGCAAATGTTTACAGTCTACTTTGAACTGTAGCCAAGTGTATTTGAACCAAATAACTAGTTCTGCATCGTGTATACACTTTGCATTGTTTATATCAAAACGTAGAAAACAACAGATATTGTACTGCACACTGTCTCTCTCTATATATATATATTAACACACAAGCACAGTAAGTATAGACTACACATTCTTTTTGCTACGCACGCTTGTGTGTATATATACGGGCACACACGGAATAAGTATTGGCTACACCTTATCCTCGGGTCTATGTTATTTAATTTGGACATGTAGTTGAAATCAAAAGAAATGTGCGGTGTAGCAAAAATGAGGTATAACCGATCATAAACTGCATATATATATGTGTGTGTGTGTGTATATATATATATAAGGATTTTTGCTACAAAAACTCAGATTGAAGATTACAAACATACCCATGCAAGCAAATATGATCAATGTATTGCTAAAGGCCAAAGATAGTGGCATCAAACCATTACTTACCTTCACATATGACACATATTTATCATTCATTTAAGTCCAAAGTATATTTTGATCATAGGATTTTCAGATTATTATATACCTCCACTATTAAAAAAGCCCCTAAAGTGAAGCGGTCAAGAATCGAACTCTTTCCCTCTGCAAGTAAACTAAAAGCCCTTTCCAACCGCTTACCCCTTAGGTGCATTTTGATTACTTTTACTAACAAATCCAAACCCATGCAAGTACCATCCATTGTCATTTTGGTTGTAAATGCTCTGGTTACATCCAAAGAGCCTACTCATAACCTTCAAGCCAAAAGTCTATCATAAACAAGTACTACGTGGAAAGCTTACATGCATTACCTGCCTTTTCTTTGTACTATTATATTTTGGATGAGACGTCTAAGCAATGGTTATTTGTTTCTTACATGTTATATCAGTTACCTGCATATAATACTAGTACTTCAAACGGAACAATAGAGATAACAAGTTTAACGTGTCACTGTCCACACTTGTGAATGGCGAACTCCACATAATTATATGCCTTTAGTCGGGACATTACATAAATTAATTAATTACCAAAATAAGGTGAGTTTAATCACTGATGAGAAATTAAAATATTGATTGTCGTGAAAACGGAAAAAACGAAAAAGATTTTTTTTTCCCACAATTAGACAATTTTGTTTTCGTTACAAATGCAAAGTTGAATCTCCATTAATTTACGAATTAAAAGTTACGATTACGTAATTTTCAAACTCGATCACGAGTGTTTTTTTCAGCATGACATCAAAGTCGGACATTTGTTTAACAGTTGCTTGAAAGTATAAATTGAAAAGATACGAAAGTCGGACACATGTTAACTAGTCGGATGCATGTTAATCAGACGCATGCTTTGATTACAAAATTGCAAACAAATTATCTGATTACTAACACTGAATATTAGGGTCAAGTCCTCAAAATCAAACTAAATACACGAAAATTACTTCCAAAAAAAGATTGTTAATTAGGTCTCTAGACTTAAGTTATTGAATAATTGTAAACATTTATGCAATTATTCGGTGAATAATCACAGACATTTATACAATTATATTCAAAAATTACATGTCTACAACTATTCAGTGAATAATTGTGGAAATTTCCGTAATTTTTTTGGCGAATAGTTCTGGAAATTTCCACAATTTAAAAAAAAAATTGCGGAATAATGAATAATTGCGAAAATTTCCGTAATTTTTCAGTGAATAATTATAGAAACGTCGGTAATTTTTAAATATAATTGCATAAATGTTTACAATTATTTACTAAATAATTTCATAAATACATGCAATTATTCAATAATTTAATTCTAACGACCTAATTTACATAATTTCTTTGGCAATAAAGTTTGGTGTATTTTGAAATTTAATTGGAACTTTTACACTATTCGTTTCATATCTTAATCCTTGTTGGAAGCTGATTTGGGTTTGGATTGCAGATCGACGGTCTTTGTCAAAAATATTTGTTGTTGTTAGATTGTAATGCAAATATGATACATTTATATGTTAAAGCATATTTGCATACGTATTTTCATAATTTAAATCATCCAATACTAGCACCAAATGAACGTTATTTCTAATACTATCACAATATGTACACTATTCGCCTAATGATTAAAATTTTGCATATCAAAGCGTGGGTAAATGCAATGTTTCAAAGCATAAGGAAAATATGAATATTTGCACTATTAGTTCAGGCGGCAAATATTTAGTATATCATGAAGTGTAGCTAAGTGTGTTTGCACCAAATAGCTAGTTTTGCGTTGTCTGCATCCAGTGCCGGCCCAACATCAAACGTTGCCCTAGCCGAAGTATAAAAAATTAAAGGGGAAAAATTAAAATTTGCAATGACAGGATTTGAACTTGTGTGCAAAGAGCACAAACCAGCAAGGAACCGTTGCTCTACACTTCCACTTGAGAATTTTGTTGCCCTGCCGTTTTAATAAATCAAGTTTATCTATGAGCAACTAGAAATTTTGTTGCCCCCATTTTCAATTTGTGTGGTGCTGCCCTAGGCGAGAGTCTTGCTCGTCTCTCCTTTGGGCCGGGCCTGTCTGCATCATAGCCAGCAAGTGCATATATGTACACTAAATAATTAAAGCTTTGCATTTTTTATATTAATATGAAGAAAATAGCAGATGTTCGCACTGGCTATTACAAAGTGCATGTAATCATCAGTTAGGCAATTTGTGCTTCTAACCGCAAATAGCTTTGCATATGTTTGTACTAGTCATTTTTTGCAGACGTTTGTACTAATTATTTTTTCCCCACACACACGTCACTGCTAGAAATGATTGAGTCCCATACTTCGTCGTTTTCTTTAAGCCGATTAGCGGCTTAACCCAAGATGCAATGCGAACTATCAACCGCTTCGTCTCAAGGATTAAGCAGTCTATAAAATTTAATCGATTTATTATTCCACGACAGCAAATTGTTTTTTCTAATTCAATTACTTGAAAGAATTCTGCAGAAAGAGAAATAATAGATGAAGAATATGAAGAAATAAAATTATCCGTTGCCTTCTTTTTTCCTTCTGTCCATTCATCATTTATATAGACATGATAAAAATTGTATGCATTAGTGAAATTAGAAATTCTTAACGAATTTGAAATTATTGTCATTCATTGCTGTACTTTTATCTTTCAATGGATTTGAAACTTGCAAATACTGTGTGTGCACACATTACTTACTAAAATGCATCATAAATTGATATTGTTGGTAAAAAAGATGCAATAATAAAAACAAAATTTCGATAGGAAAGCAAGAGATGTCACATTTTTGTATTTAGATTGATATGGATGCAAGTTCATATGAAGAATGACTATATCAAAACCGATGAGAATTTCAATTCAGCCATAATTAACCCTAATCAATTCAAGAGAGATCAAAACGATAAACAAAAGGTGATTAACAGAAGCGTACCAGAGTCAATTGAATCGATTTGCAAAGCCTATGATCTTTCAAGAATACAGTTCTTCTTTCTCTGGATTATTTCTCACTGACGGGGAAAAGAAAAAGATGAAAAGGTACGTACTGTTTCTCGAGGGCCATTTTATAACGGACTAAAATCAGTTATATAATATTTACAATTTGGTCCATCAACAAATTGTAAATACCACTTATTTATACCCCAATTATAATCGCATTATACATTTTAACATATGCGCTCACAATAAAATTTTAATCTAACAATCTCCAACTTGGGTAGCCTATGTTTCTTTATAAATGTACAACCTTATGAGCTCAAAATTTGCTATTAAATAAAGGTATTCTTTAATAATCTTGTCCATCAACCATATCTATATAGGATCATAGTGGTCTTTGCCATATTAACAATGACTAAACTCATCAATGGTCACATACATATACATACATATATATATATATATATATATATATATATATATATATATAGTCAAATGACATAGATCAATCATGAATACGTAGCATGAAAATTACATGTAATATGAACAAAACATGTTTACTTTCAACTGGTCCTCTTTAAACTTAAGTGATGTCAGAATCAAAATAGTAGACAGAGTGAATGAACTGAATACTTTATTCTAATCAGAAAACCAAATACATATATGTCTCAAGGCAAATATAAAGCATAAAAACACAAACTTCCACTAAACCATAACATCCTCCAGTAATACAACACCCATATGAGCAGTGTGCTCATGAATGACCTTGGGCGGTATACCTTTTGTGAGCGGATCCGCTATCATGAAGTTTGTTCCAATATGCTCTATAAACATATGTCCACTCTGCACTCTTTCTTTCACAACTAAGAATTTTATGTCAATATGCTTTGACTTAGTTGAGCTTTTGTTATTATTAGAATATAGCACTGCTGATTTATTATCACAATATAACTTCAGCGGTCTTTCTACATTTTCCAAAATGCACAGCCCAATGATAAAGTTGCGTAGCCATATTACTTGGTTTGATGCCTCATAACATGCTACAAATTCTGCTTCCACAGTGGAAGAAGTTATAAGTGTTTGTTTAACACTTTTCCAAGATATAGCTCCTTCAGCCAACAGATAAATATAGCCTGATGTAGACTTTCTACTATTGTGGCATCCAGCAAAATCAGAATCAGAATACCCTACGACCTCCAAATGATCTGATCTTCTATAAGTGAGCATGTAATCTTTTATTCTCTGAAGATACCTCATAGCCCTCTTGGCTGCTTTCCAATGGCCTATACCAGGGTTGCTAAAGTATCTGCCTAACACCCCAACAATGTATACAATATCTGGACGTGCACATACTTGAGCATACATTAGACTCCCAACGGCTGAAGCATAGGGAATCTTTTGTATTTTTTGAATTTTAAGATTGCTTTTAGGGCACTGATTAAGACTCAATTTATCTCCTTTAGCTATTTTATATAACATTGCAGAGTCTTTTCAACCTTTCAAAAATCATTTTTGAAATCAATTCAAATTATCTTTTGAATTCCCAAAACCAAACCCAGTTTGCAAACAACTTCAAATTTTAAATAACGTGGCAGCAATTCCTCTCTTGAAAACTCGAAAATGAACATCGATGATGCTACGGTCATCACCGAAGTTATTTTCTAACGACCGAAAAGAGTTTAGAGCTTTCATCCCTTCAAAACACTTCTCCAAAACCTTTGAAAATCATTTTCAAACTCAACGGAATTTAATTTCCAAAATTCCAAATCCTTTCAAAAACATTTCCAAAAACTTCTCTGGAATTCTATTTCAAATTATAAATCACATTTATAATTTACATTCTCAAATTTCATTTGTATATGGATTTTATTTCTCAATTTTTGATTATGGTTTCAATTCCTTATTCAACTTTAATGATAATAATTTAATATTATCACTTCGTAACAAACAAGGAGCCATATGCTATAATAATTTATGGAAAATTATCATTTTTATATACAAAATAGTTTTGGGTAAAGTTATTTCATTTGCCCTATTTTTAAAACAATATCGTGTCGAATTGTTCTGTACGAGTGTTTAGAGATCCCTATCGATAGAGTTGTACAGACTATACCGACCAGAATCCATATACCACTCAACAAACCAATCGTCACAATATAAAATAATTTTTATATTCACTAACAATACGCGCTCATATCTATTATTACACTCAAATTCATTCTAGAGTACTACTGACTCTATCTCTAATGAGTAACACCCAACAGAGCCAAGGTTATCGCTTAACCAAATGCTCTGATACCAAATTGTAACGACACAATTTTTCGACGCCCGAAAGTCGACATTTATACGTCCACTGTATCAAATGTCGCACAGTCGAATGCTCAAAAACCGAACCGTGAAGGTTAAAGAAGAAGAAGATAGAAGAAGAAGAAGATAGAAGAAGAACAAAAACAATAACAGAATCTCACATTTCACAGCGGAACAATATATAATAGATAAATGAATAATCTTTAAAACAAAAGAACTGCGTATGTTTTACATCACAACATCATCAGAGTACAACACTTACATAGCACACAACTGGACAATTATATAAACTTGTCCCTACAATTGAATACACACGAAAAAGATAATAATATACAGAAGTACGTCACGCCATCCAGCTCGTCTCTTGAGCTCCGCAGCAATTTTTGAATTGCAGAATGACTTGATAACCAAACTCTAGGCTGCACGTTGGGAAATTATGCGCACTCAGAGTTTAGAAAGCGAACAATAAACTCCAGATCAGTCATGGGACTAGTGTGAGATCTTAAAACAGTTATTTTTTACAAAAGAAAACAAAGAAATTTAAAAGAAATCCGCTATGCTTTTTGAAAATGAAACTACCATAAGGCCTCCCGACACACACACAATGCAATCGCACACTTGGGGGAGATTTCTCCTTATGATAGTTAAACATTTTAATACGCAAAATCTTTTTTTATATTATCATTAGTGCATAGTGCAGAAAACATTTGCAAGTATAATATTCATCTTAGCCAGCATACGTACCATTATAGTATGTCTACTATAGCTACCATATTAGATGACAGGTTATACAACTAAAACCGTACAATGTGCGTATTGGTGATTGGATTTCCAACAAATGGTCAGGCTAAGGAACTTCGTGGGCCACATGGGTACGCCTCTGGAAGGACGCCCTGATAACCTAACCGGGTCTCTGCCAACACAAGGCCGGGTTACCTCTGCAAAAACAGGTAACAACTACACGAGTATGTCATCCCCCGGTTGCAAACAACCTTTATCCGAGGATCCTCAACAACAACAACAATCACAAAGTATTATATATTTGCGATATCCACATAAGTTAAGTATCTGGGCTCCATACCATGATACAACTTCTATCCGGAAGGAAATGCACATACCCTAAGGGGCGCTACCCCCTATAACCTTGCTGTATTCTTCCAGTTTCGGCCATTCCGGGGTGTGAGGTCCGACAAAGTCTTATCCACAAAGCTACGCTTTTCACAAAAGTCATGCTTCGATCAACAGATGATCAGCAGCACTTCGTATGCCACATTACCAAATTGGGAACGTATCACTAGTAACCATCAACTACATAACCTCTGAGCTCGTACGTCTCAGAGAAGTGTGTTAAGCTAAGAGAATAAATTCTCTGCCGCCAACAGAAATGTATTTGATAGAAACCAGCTTTACATCTCAAAGTGTAACGTCAGACACACATCCATACAAGTCCGTTTCGGGATTGAACGAAACCGAAGGCACTTCCAAAGAAGCTCTTGCAATCGGGATATCCACTAATAACGTCCGGAATCCCCATCACAAAGGGTGATAAAATCTCTATACCGGAGCAACCCGGTGCAGAGACATAGACAGGTAATCCTTTCGCTTTCGAAAATACCCGGTCTTCACACCATCTTCAAATGCAATCCCATTTCGTCGTATCGTTACTCGGAATGGGTTTTATGACACAAGGTCATCTCCCCGCTAATCCGAATAAGGAGTGCTTATTTTTAAAAATAAGTGTTCATTCAGTTTCAAACAAATCACAACAAATTCCACTTTGATCTTCTAAACAAATGATCCATCACAATCACAAAGGTTCGATGTGGGTTTTGAATATCCATTTGGAATTCGACTCCCGGTCGCATCGAAATTCAAATGCCATTAAAGGCCAATATTGATGTCGGTTATTTAACTGTCAATCATCATTCACAACAATTACTGTATTTCAAATAATTTTCCCCCAATTATTAATATCTTCGCAAGATAAAATTTTACTTTTCAACCCTTTGAAAACAAATTCAAATCAATTTTTTCACAGTTATTTATTCATTTCCACTAAAAATCTGCCGAGTTCAAATACTTTAAAATAATATAAAATACTTATCCAAAATATACTTGGAAACATTTAAAATAAACTATTTTAGAATATTTGCTTAAATATTAGTTATGAAAAATATTATACTAATATCTCATATAAAAATTCAAGTCCAAAACTAATTTTAAAATAAAATTAGTAGATAGTAAAAATATTTAAATAACTATTTTCTAAATAAAAAAAATAAATTTATTCTTTAAAATAATCCCTTACATAATTAATTAAATAAAATTTTACTTTAAAACAATTTCCGAAACTAATTTGTCCAACAATATTATTTAAAACCAAATCTAAAACTTTTAATTTTATTTCAAAAGCTATTTTTAAAAATATATTCGGCTTTCTAGGGAAAATACACTTTTATTCCAAAATGGTCCATTTAAACCAATTAATAAACCCTTCTCGGTTTATTTTAAATTTACATTTCAAATCTGCAAATTCCTTTCTACACTCTTAAAAATAAACCAATATTTATTTTAAAACAATTTCTCTTTCTTTTATAAATTCCCATTGTGAATTTACATTTCCAAATATCAACTCATATACGAATTTTAAATCGATTTTCAAATATCACCTTCAAACCAAATCAAATCCCAATTTGATTTCCAATTTATTTCAAACATAAAATCAAATTCCAATTTGATTTTCCCAAATTAATTTTTCCAATATCAAATCAATTTCAAATTGATTTCCCAAATTATTTCCAAAACACCAAACCAAATTTCCAAATCGATTCCTAAGATTTATTCTAACTCCAAATTAATTCCCGAATCGATTTCTAAAATTAATTTCAACTCCAAATTAATTTCCAAATTAAATTTCTAAATTTATTTCCTTTTGAAATAAATTTCTTTATCTCTTTCAAATATTTAAAATACATATCTTAAATAAATCCTTCAACTATTAAACAATATTACTCTAAATTCCTTTATTAAATATATTTTCCCATATTTTTGGAATTAATTCGATTGGATTATAAAAATCAACTTTAATACTTTAACTGTAACGGTCTAAGCTTTTCTACTTTAATTTTCAAAAATCCAATTTCATATTTCTGGTATTCTATGATACCAAAAATATATTCGGCTAAATTTTAGCCTTCAATGGCTTCAATCACAAATAGTCACACACAGATTATAAATAATCAACACAAAATTCTGAAAACAAATCAAAATGTTTTGAGGAATCCAGTTGTATCTGTCCAACCTGTTTTCCTACATCCACAGACGTTAGCACAACACTTAAATACCAATTCCACTTCGAGGTGGGATATCGCGGTATATGGGATTAATATTATATCATCCGCTATTATGCGGCGCAATAGGGCCTCATCCGCTATATAATGCGGGAAATCAACAACTCCAAATACATATATAATACCAATTCCACTTCGAGGTGGAATATCGCAGTATATGGGTGTAATATAATAACCTCCGCTATTATACGGCGCATAGGGTCTAAACTAATATAACTAATAATAAATCAATCATCCAAGCATAATCAATTTTAAATCTAACTATTCAAAATTTAAATCAGAAAAATATTTGATTGAGTGAGAAGATCTCACCTTTGCCTATGCATGCAAATTCATTTCCAATCCAGATTGTTTTCTTCACGGTCCTAGACCTTGTAAACAATTACATGATTTTTTATTAATACTTGAACTAATCTGATAATTAATTTCCTTTCTAATAAAATTTAATTAGTTAATAGTTTAACTCTAAAAAAATTCCTTTTTAAAACATCTTTTAGTAACTAAAATAAATTCAATAAGTTAATTGAACAATTCAAATCACCACTTTCGTTAATTTAAAATAAACCGGTAAATCTAAATGTTTATATATACATATATACTTTTATTTTTGATTCTAAACACTACTTTTAATTTTAAACAAGTTCCTTTTTAATAAATTTATTTAACTAAAAATTAAAATTAAAACTAAATTTACTTTAATAAATATTTTTGGTAACGAGATAAATTAATAAATTAATAAAACAAACTAATCACTTTAATAAATTATTTTCAAAATAAACTAATAAATTTTAAAATGTATTTATTTTCTAATTTGAACACACACATTACACACACACACATATATCATAGATTTCAAAAAATCAAATTTTATTTTCTTTTCCAATCAGTACATACATATGCATTCATTTTTTTAGTAATTCAGAAAATCGACATAAATAAGTATATTATACTTATCTGTAATCCACCGATGACGAACTCCAGCCTGCGCGCGCGATTCCATATCAACGCCGCAACCATCGAAGACTCCCCAAATCGAACCCTAGATGAAACGTCGACAAAATGCTGCAGCCTCGATGTTGCCGAGACTACAACCCCTTGCCGCGAGCCACCACATCGCCAGAAGTCAAACAACCCATCATCTTCGCCCCCAATTCGCCGATACCAAACCTTAAATCACCACTCGCGAACCACCCTGACCTGTCAAACTCGAGTTGAAGATTCGATCTCCCCTCTTCCCCGCTTGCGCGCGCGAGACGATGCGCCTCGTTGCTATGCCGAGATCGAAAACGTCGCGCCGTCGCCCCGAGCTGCCTCGCGACTGGTGGTGCTCGTTGACCACAACCCCACCACAGAAGACTCGATCGATTTGAAGCCGCATTCGAATTCGTGAATTCGATAGAGAAGGGGAAAACCCCTTTCTGACTTTTGGAATGAAAATTTTAAAAGGTGGGCGGCCATTTTATTTTGATTTTCGATTTTGATCGGCCATTTTATTTTTTATTTTTGAACGGGAGAATAAAGATGAAGGCTCGTTTCTTTTATTTATTTTATTTTACTTTATTTTTAAAACAGCGCGTGTAACACGAAGAAGGACACGGGCTAAATATTTCTCAACGTGTTTGCTTGCTAGAAATGAAATTATATTACTTATCATTTATTTTTAAATTTTAATTTTGAATTTAAATTCAAATAGTCTCGAATTACGCAACTTACAATCTCGAACTCCGATCGAGACGTGTCTCTAGGCGTTTGTAATGTTATATGCCTATTCCGAACGCAATGGAAAAGGTTTCGAGTCAAAATTCGATCATATGGAGAAGATAGCTTTTTGAACCAGTTATAATATCGAATTTTCGATTTAATTTTCAGCGCGTTTATTTATCGTACGGCCAAACGATCATTCCAAACACTACGAAAATTGAAATCGGATAATAATACAATATTACGATCCAATAGAACTGGTTTCGTCGATTTCCGAGACTGTGACTCGAAAGGCTATTTTTAAATATCGATTTAAACGATAAAAATTCAAAACTGAACAAAACGTTTTCAAACCCAATTCTGAAGCTTCCATTATCTTCAGTATTATTCATACAAATTTTTTAAGCCATCAAATTGTTTTTAACAGGCTCAAAATTGAAGATTTACAATTTTACCCAAATTTCTATAATTAAATTCAATAATTAAATTGCTAAATTCATAGTTAAAATTTGAAATTCAAGTTAAAATAACTTTCAAACATTTAAAATCAATTAAATATTTTAATTTTCAAATGTTGAAAATTTGGGCCGTCACAGGAGGTAACTTGCTTGTGACTGCATTAAAAGTGCGCCTAAAAAAGAGAGTAGTATCCAAAACACAAATCTGATATTTTCCAGCAGAAGATAAAGAGAAGAATGAGGGAGAGGATGACACTAAGACTAACCTTTATGTCATTCTTCTAGTACCTTTCTAGGATTAGTCTTTCCTCTCCAGTACTAATACATGTATGTAATCCTAAAACAATATTAAGATAAGCAATTTAAGAAAATGGAAATTGTCAATCAAACATGATTCATGTATTCTATTACATTGAAAAAGCGAAGATCTAACAGACTTCTTACCAAGTATATGACATATATAGAATTCTTATGTTTTCCTCTAACAAAACCTACAGACCTGCAAAAACATTATAGTATTTGAGATAATAATGTACCAAATGAATATACAATATGGATTTCAAAACTTAAAGTAAACAGTTCAATTCAAAAAAGCATATTTTTCGTGGTAAATAATTAGATAAACATGAAAAAAGATTAGTAAAAGAAGAGAGAAGGAAATTACGTTAGCAACAATAGTCAACCCGTATTTTTTTGCTAAAGTGGGATATGCCTAAAAAAGAATATTGAAAAGAAATTACCTAAACGCTTCCAAACTATGAATGACAACACTTCACCGCCAGTATTTGAGCCTGTAATTATGTACTCTGCTTGCATCTAAATCGAGATCGATTTGAAAGTTATCAATTTCTTTATGTCCTCGGTGTCGATTAAATAGAATGATTAATTGAGAAGAGAAATGAGGTAATTAGAGAAAATAGAATTGTCTAAGTCATGGGAAGAAGATAGTTATTGTTAGTGCAGTTACCAATCTCAGTCTAGAATTATGCGAAAGCATGTTCATTTTGAACATTCTTTCCCCAACCGCCATTGTTATTTGGTATAACAAAACATTAGTGGAAGCGGCTGAGTAAAAGTGAGAGATAAGGAGACGTGGGAGATGTGCGAATTTCTCTCATGAGGTAATAAGATCAGAACCCTTTTTTATCTTTAAATTTTTTAATCCTCAACGTTGTTTGTCTTTTTATCTTTTTTTTGAACTGATACTTTATATACAACAAATCATTGGGACAACATATCCCATGTCAAATAAACGTTCGAAAGTAAGTTTCGAACTTGTGACATCCTGCACCAAAGCCGAATCAATTAACCACTTGGACAAAGGTGCTTGTCTTATCTTTTTATCTTTGTCTTTTCAGCACAAAGGAAATTTGCTATATAGATGTTATATATCATCATCAAATCATATCACAAGTTATAAACCAATTTTTGTGCTTACTAACGTTCTCAAAATGCATGCTTTAGCTTCAAACACATAAACTACCCACGTATATATTCTTTATCATCATCAATATACATAAAAAGCTATGAACCAGTTTTTATGCTTACTAACTTCCTCAAAATTCATGTTTTTAACTTTAAACCCATTAATTGTTTATGTGTATATGTTCTATCATCATCAATATACATAACAAATTATAAACCAATTTTTTCACTTATCAACTTTCGCAACATATATGGTTTTAATTTCTAATCAACAAACTAATAATATTGTCATGTTTACTTTCCTAACCAAAAATAACCCAAATCAAGCCCAATACCTCCAAACCAATTAAATAGCTTACTGATTAATTAAATGTCATCTTTACAATATTACTAGACAAAGTAATATTCTTAATTACTTTTTAACATCTACACAAGCTCAACAAAACTCATGGCAAGTTATATCATGTTTCTAACCACTTTCATGTTTACAAGCTTTATCAAATGATATGTTTTTATTTTCTAATCAACAAACAAATAATATGGTCATGTTTACTTCATTAACATAAATCCAACATATTCAAATCATGCTTGCCTCAAACTAATTAACTAACATCTCTACGTTCATATCTCAAATTATTAACAACTTCAATGCTCGCTAAGTTTGTTAAATGTCACATTTCTTTCAATATTACTTCAAGTTAACTTCGTGTACATGCTTGCTAATGATAATATGATTCACCACATATGCAGCTAAGCCATAATTCATCCATGTACTTACTAACTTTCACATATGACACCTTTTTATCATTCATTTAAGGTATATTACTTGCTTTTACTTTGGTATAGACCAGTTTTGAGCATAGACTCACTAGGCAACAACTTAGGGCCTCAAAGATACGCGTGGCCTTAAAAAAACCAATTCTATCGATCCAAGCCCACCTCGCTTCAAGAGTTAGGTGACGAGGTCGAATGAGCAAAAAATCGCATCTAATTATCAATATCGCGATTAGAAAATAGAAAAATCTAGGGCTCTCACTACGTTCGCCTCAATCATGCTCAGTTCCTTCTTCTAGTTTGCTTATTCTCTTTTTTGTCCATGACTCCATCAAGCATTTGCTAGTTAAATTAGTTATTATTGGATTCAGAAGAAATTCTTGCACAAATCTTTTGAAAGTTCATTTGCATTATTTTTAGGGAATCTTGATTTTACTTGAGAGATGAGATAAATTAGATCTTCATAACTCTGGACTCCTATATACAGAGGAATAGCATATAGATTCCTGTATTTCTTTACTGAAGTGTGCGCCAATATTGGGGTCACAGGTTATTGAATTCTTGTAGTTCCCATTTGTGATGAAATAAAAATAAATTTCGAGGAAAAAAACACAAATATTAAGAATAAAAACACGTACATTTGCACTCTTACCACAATATGAATAAATTAGATGTACCGTATACAGTTATACCAAGTGGGCAAATTAGATATGATTTTAGAGTCTTGGATTGATTGTTGTTACAATATAGTTCAATAGATTAAATATGTTTTAAGATCAAGCCAACAAACTTTACTATGAAGAATTGCAAATTAATTCCATAAATTATGCATGTTTTTAGATTTGTTTTAGTTTTTAGCTAACTTTATTAATTGAATTTTCAAGGATTTAAGTTATATGCGGAGTTATTATGAATAAAGATGTTTTACCTACAAATGCCAAATAAGCTATCGATGTGCCAAATTACATCAAAATGTTGTGTTGTTTTTGCATTAATGCGTCAGTTATTTATAAATTATTGTAGATTATTCTTGCGTTAGTTGCTTCGACGGAAAGATGCTTTTTGAAACCAAAGTTATTAAATGGTTTTTTTTCCAAATAACTATGTTTTAAAATTGTTAGAATCGCTCGACTAAAATATTTTACTTACGATTACAACTCACAATGTAAGAACCCTAAGTATAATTAGAAAATCTTTTTGTTGTTTTTCTATGTAATCACAACTTTACCATTTGATATTAAAGAGTTTTTTTTTCATCATTTTTTAAATATAACACAGTCTCAAAAAATTTCTTGCCTTGGGCTTCTTATATCTCAAGGCCGGCTCTGCTTTTGTACTACCATGGATCAGGAATGTAAGAAGACCCACCACTACTTCACCCCTTTGAACTCAGGTTTTCACCTTGGTATATTTCGATCTCAATATTTTCAATCATTTTAAGAGATTATTACATGTCACCGCAAATAAAAAAAACCGCTAAAGTGTGGCTGCCAAGAATCTGAACTCTTTTCCACTACGAGAGAACTAAGAACCTTGTCCAACCGATTACAACCGCTTATTGCTTACTTTTACTAACAAAGCCAAACCCATGCAAGTACGGTCATTTTAGTTACATTTAAAGAGCCTCTCATAGCCCTCAAGCGAAAAGTCTATCATAAACAAGTACTACGTGAAAAGCTTACATGCATTACCTGCAATTTTTTACTATTATATTTTGGATAATTTTTCTCACATATTAGATGAGCAATGGCTATTTGTTACTCATACTTTATATTAATTACCTGCATTTATAAATCTTGGGTACTCGAGTGGCTTCAACGTGCGCATAATTTAAAACATTGCGGGAGTACTCGGAGACTTATTATACTTATATTTTTTTATTCTAACCTCACATATACGTGTGTGTACGTATATGTATTCTATTTAAAACTAATTTATATCTAAGTGTAGTGACTTGCATCCGTATGGCTATCGTGCTAGATAAAAGTAACTTACAGAAAAACCAAATAAACCAATCAAATCATTTTTATTAGTTTTAATTCGATTTAACAATTCTTATTATTGAATATATCAAACCAACCAAATTTTCACCCCTACGTACCAAAATGAGAAGGAAATTATTCAGTTATAACCTCCTATGTACCGATGTGTCCAGCCAATCAGAGAATACAGTAGCTTTATAAATTTGGCTAAAAAGTCTCTTTTCCGAGGACATAAATGTTTTTAACCGGATGATTTCCTCCAGTTGCATTGTTAAGTGTTGTGCAAGTATTAGTACTTCACACCAAACTCTACACAAGAGAGCTAGCCATTCTTGGCTAATGGCTTAGGAGGAACAATATTGATAACAAATTTAACGCGTCATTGTCCATACGTTGAATGGTGAACTCCCCGTGATGATATGCCTTTTAGTTGGGACATTGCATAAATAATTAAATACCAAATTAAAATACTGTTTGTCTTAAAATAATGGAAAAAATGATTTTTTTTTTTCACAATTCAAAATTTTTGTTTACATGCATGAAGTACAATCTTCAACGGTTTACAAATTAAGAATTACAATCACATTATTTTAAAACTCAATTAAAAATGTTTCTTACGACATGAAAAGTACGCTGGAGGCTTGTTTGACATCAGAGTCGGCTGTCTGTTTATCAGATGGTTGGAAGTATAACACATGACGTCTGACATTCAAACGCGGGTTTAACAGATGTTGAAACGCTTGTTGATCAGTTGGACGTCCGTTAAACATGTATATGACCTAAATGTTTGTTAAACAGACGTCAGCTTTGATTTCAAATTTGTAATCAAGTTGTACCTAGCTTAATCGATCGTTGAAATCTGATTTGGATTTTGGATTAGGTCATCCTAGTCTTTGTCAAATTGTTTTTGGTTATTTTTAGATTGTAACGAAAATATGTTACATTCATATGTTAAACCAGATCTATTTGCACTAAATATATAACATATTAGCATAATTGAAAGCATCCAAATACTAGCGCCAAATGAACATTATTTTCGTTACTATCACAAAATGTTGATTAAATTTTTGCATATCAAAGTGTAGGTAAATGCAATGTTCAATGCGTATGGAAAATATGAATATTTGCACTACTAGTTCAGGCGGCAAATGTTTACAGTCTACTTTGAACTTTAGCCAAGTGTATTTGAACCAAAAAACTGGCTCGGCATTGTGAACAACATAAGTGCATATATTTACACTTTGCATTGTTTATATAAAAACGTAGAAAACAAAGATATCGGACTACACATTAAGTATAGACCACACATTTTTTTTTGCTACACATTTGTGTATATATACGGACACTCACGGAATAAGTACACCTTATCCTCATAACTATGCTATTTAATTTAGACATGTAGTTGAAATTAATTTTTTTTTAAGTTGTAGCAAAAATAGGTATAACCAATCCTAAACTGCACACACACTATCAATAAAGAAAGTTCGTTAAACTAATTTATTTGGCATCTTTTTAAAATTTCGAAAATACCCTTACTTTCCGTTTACAATAATATAAACAATCCGTGTGCAAAGCACAAACCAATTCTAGTACATGTAAAGATGTTTCAAAAGGATTTTGGGATTATAAACATACAAATTTGATCAAAGTACGGCTAAAGGCAAGAGAAAGTGGTATAAACATACAAATTTGTTTCTTATATGTTACATCAGTTACCTGCATATATAACTCTTGGATAATATTAGTACTTCGCACCAAACTCTCCTTATGTTACTATCACAATATCTACACTATTCGCCGAATGATTAAATTTTTGCATATCAAAGCATAGGTAAATGCAATGTTTCAAAGCATAAGGAAAATATGAATATTTGCACTATTGCTTCACGCCGCAAATATTTAGTACATCATGAAGTGTAGCTAAGTGCATTTGCACCAAATAGCTAGTTTTGCGTTGTCCGCATCATAGCTACTAAGTGCATATATCTATTAAATAATAGTAAAGCAGAAGAAATTCCAGCTCTCACATTAATTCTTGCATTTCTCTCACCTCTCCTTAATTTTCTCTAGATATTCATTTAAATTTTATTTTAAAGACTTAATACAATGCATTAGTTTTGAATTGTTTATAAGATTTTATTTATTTTACACTATTGTTTTACATTCAAAAATCTACACTTTCTGCTTTATACAATTATTTTCAAAGTCCTCGATTTTCATGTACAATTTACATTTATGTCCGTATATTTAAATTAATTAAATAATTTCATTATAAATTATTTAAAAAAATTAATTAACCATTATTTATTAATTTGTCTAATAAATAATATGATAACCATGCCAATAAAATATCGCGCTAATTGTAACAAAACAAAATAAATATGGATCACATAAAAAACAATACGAACAACTTTAATGTATAATTATTTATTTTAATAAATTATTAGTTACATGATTGAAGTTTAAAGATCGCAAATCATCACAATAATTATAAAATTTTCACCCGTACTAATTAATTCTCTTCGTTTTTTTTGAATTCATATAAATTATCATTTTATAGTTATCCAAAATATTATGTTAATTTTTTGATTTTATATTCATATATACCGAGATTTTATAATTTCTACAGTCATTTACAAAATTTTCATCAATTTTCTTTTAGTATTTCACATTCAAATCTATGTATTTAAATTAACCAAACACTATAAATCTATACTATATAAATAAATTCAAATAATTAATACTCATTAAATTCTTTGATAATTTATAAACAAAATGACAATTTCAATTTATATACCGCATTAGTAGTAACACATGGTAGATATTTTTTTCAAATATAAAAATATCCGAATCACTTAACAAAAATTATAGGCATAAACAATAATAAAACGTTTAATTTATGATTGATATATCGAACATTGCATAACAAAATTTTATTTTGACAACACTTAAAGTATGAGTATCATGTTTTTACAAAATTAGCGTGAGCAATGCATGAGATACATTATATTACTTTATTATTATTATTATCCACAATTTTAGTAAATTAAAAAAAATTCCCTTAATATCTCATGTTACATTTAAAATTCTTATCAATACAGATTTGCAATTTGACATCTAAAACTCATCATCATGCACATGTGTGGGTGTGCATGCGCATCAAAACACACAAGAACATGAATTTACTAAATATTAATTCAAAAAGGAACATATTACATCTATGTTTTTCTTTGAAATTTATCGTATACATAAACACTAAAAATTGTTTCACATGCATCGGTATATCGGTCATATTTAACATATAATTTCTTGATTTCAAAATATAAATTATACTTGTTTTAAAATTACATAAAATATTTTAAAATATAAAATTTTGAAAATAACAATAGCATATATATATACACACACACACATTTTTTAAATGTATAAATCAATAAAATAATATGTTTAACATATAATTTCCTTAAACTTTAGAAATATTATCGTAAAACTAATTTGAAACAAAATCTATCATTTTAAATAGTTAGAATATGAAAATAATGAATATATGATTATTTTTAACTATTCGAAAATAATTTTTGAATATATTTTACTATGAAAACATAACATTTTAACATGTTAAAATCAAAAAAAAATATGTTTAACATTAGCATATTACATTGTACGTCGACTATTTAACGATATATATTTGATAATTTTTTTTACAACATTACCGTGTGCAACGCACGGGTTACACACTAGTTTACACTAAATAATTAAAGCTTTGCATTTTTTTATATTAATATGAAGAAAATAGCAGATGTTCGCACTGGCTATTTCAAAGTGCATGTCATTATCAGTTAGGCAATTTGTGATTCTAATCGCAAATAGCTTTGCAAATGTTTGTACTAGCCATTTTTTGCACACGTTTGTACTAATTACTTTTTCCCCGTGACTGCCAGAAATCATCGAGTCACGTACTTCGTCATCGTTTTCTTTAAGACGATTAGTGGCTTAACCCAAGATGCAATGCTAGCTATCGACCGTTTCGTCTCAAGGATTAAATTAAACGGTCTCTAAAATTTGATCGGTTGACTATTCCACGACAACAAATCGTTCTTTGGTACTTTCTAAGTTAATTACTTAAAAGAATTCTGCAGAGAGAGAAACCATAGAGGAAGAATATGAAGAAAGAAAATTATCCGTTGTCTGCTTTTTTCCTTCTTTTTATCCATCATTTAAATAGACATGACAAAAATTGTATGCATTACTGAAATTAGGGATTCTTAACGATTTTGAAATTATTGTCATACATTAATGTACTCTTATCTGTCAATGGATTTGAAACTTGCTAATACTGTGTGTGCGCAAACATTGCTTACTAAAATGCATCATAAACTGCTGTTGTTGGTAAAAAGGCATAAAAGTTTTGATTCAATAATAAAAACAAAATTTCAATAGGAAAGTAAGAGATGTCACATATTGTATTTACACTGATATAGATGCAAGTTGAGATAAAGAATCAAAACATGCACAAGACCTATGGAAGAATATTTTCGAATTCGAATAGTATCATATCCGCATCCGCATCCGAAATCAATTTCGAACATTGAATATCCTCATTCAATACGGATAGATATAAGATAATTATCATATCCGCCAAAGACCGATAAACCAAGAAATATAAGTAGAAAATTTTAGTTTAACATAATTTTTTTCTTCAATTCCACCGATTATAAATTTTTTAAAAATAAACAAATAATGCAAATAATATAAACTAATAACTTAAAAAAACAATAAACGAATATATTTTATTGTATTAAAATACACATAATTTAAACAATAATCTTAACAATAACCGCACAGATAATTTTCGAATGTGGAAGCTTTCATATTTACGTGCATATCCGTTTTTTCGAATATTCGATATTTATCCACTTTTCAGATACGAATGCGGACGAATTAGCCGCTTGTTAAGGACTATTGTTATGCTAAGTTTATCTCCCAATGTGTTTCAAGTACACACTACGTGTAATATTATAACTAAACATAAATAATTCTAGAACAAATGAGCTTCCATTAAAATAAACTTTAGAAGATCAATTCTGCCGCCTAAATCAGCAATATATATACATGTGTGTGCGCACACACACACATGTGTGTGTATATACATGTATATATATATACATGTATATATATATAATGATGATTCAAAAGGATTTTGGTTACAAAACCTCTGGTTGAAGATTACAAACATACCCATGCAAGCAAATACGATCAAAGCACGGCTAAAGGCAAGAGAGAGCCCCATAAAACCATCACATATTAAAACTGTCAAATCTTAAAAGCAGAGCTTATGCAAAGTTATTAATAGCATATAACAATACTAAACTCTGCTTTGTAGCATTACAGCAGCAACGTATCACATAACACAATAACAAAGAGAAGCAAAGGCAGCAATGCCAGAAATAATACAAACGCTATCAAACAAGCTCTCACTCCTCATCTTCTCCTCTTTAAACCTATCCTGCGCCTTAGAATACAAATGGCAGTACTCCAGCACCTCCTTGTAGTTCTTACTCCTCTGGCAACCGAGCGCCTCCCTCAAAACAAGCAAGCTGTTCCACCCATTAACATGAGCTCCACCCATGTCTTCAAGCTGCATGCTCAGCTCAGTCACCGACACATTCCCCACGTCGCACACTCTAAACTTCATGACAAGAATGCACTCGGCCACCTGACCCGGCAGCACGTTCTTAGCAGGAAGGATCGACCCATACTTCAGTAAAAAGTCCCTGTCCGTAGGCCAGTGCCTCTGCCCTCCCAGAGGGCTCCAGCTCGCCACATTGGCCGCCTGCCCTAGTCTCCTATTCACAATTATCCAGCTGAGTTTAATCCCTTCTTGCAGCTCTTTCCATAGCTTTCCGTCCTTCCTCTCCCTCTCTATCGACGTCACCTTGGGCAGTAGCCAAGCCGGAATGTATAAAATGTCGTTGGATTGCGTCAGCAAGTCTATTCTGAAAGGGCAGTTGTAGAACCAGCCGTTGTAGGTGCCCGAGTCTGGAATCTCCCAGAGGACCTTGGAGTAGATGTGCTTGTCTTTGTACTTGACGTCGACTATGGAGACGAAGTCGAACGGGGAGATGTTCTCGGACTCGTAGAAGTCGCCGTAGAAGTAGTCTTCGATCCACTCCTCGGGGTACGGGAGGGATGAGTTGGACGACTGAGGGGGGACGACGTCTTTGTTCACGACGAGGGGGAAGCAGTCGGAGTAGAACTTACGGAAGCCGCCGATGGAGGAGATCAGGGTTCTGACGTCTTCTCGGGCGGTGGAGGGCCACAAGGATCCGCAGACGTTTTCCCATAGGGATTCTTCTTTTGAGATGGAGCGGAAGTCGGCGCATGCGCATGCCGCTCTTGCTAGGGTCGCGCCGTCGAGGCGTCGGAGTATGTTGTAGAGGAGGTCGCTGTTGAGTGGTGATGCTGGGGTTTCGGTTGGCGGTGTTTGGTTGTGTCGTGGAAGCATCTGGACGAATGGTTATAAGTGAGCATAAGATCAATCTTGATCAAATCATCAATGACCATATTGTATGTGTTTGTATACTCACATACATACATAAACATATAACATATACACACACATAAACACATGTGTATGTATATGTATGAATGATATTAAAATCAAAAGATCCAATGGTTAGATATATTATGTCATCTGTTTGTGTTTAAATACGATATATATACATATACATACACACATATATTTATATGTATATATAACTGACACAAAATGAGATTCGATGGATATGACCATTGGATCTTATTATGATTTCCAAATCTCATGAAAAGATAAAGAAATCTAATGGTCAATGCTAAAGTTAAATTTTATGTTTTGTTTTGTTCCTCAAGTGCCACTATATGGAAAAAAAAAATTCTAATAACAAATATATGACACAAGTGGCGACAAAAGAGATTTCAACCATTAGATCTCCTTCTGAATTCCTGAATTCAATAGGCAATAAAATTCGACAATCAACACGTAATTCTTCTTTTGACAGATTAAAATGGAAGCTTTATTATTAAGCAATACAAAAGGCAAAAGCAAGAATAACATGCTGATTTGATATCAAGAAATAGAAGCATCCACTATCAACATCATGGAATGCAAACAAATTATATATTGAAACAAATAATTAACGAGAATCAATCAGCTTTCACAATTCTACAATCTAATGCTTAGATTATTCAAATAACCAGTAATAAAATGTAAAAAGGAGGAGGGAAAGTAAAAACCGTGGAAAGAGAAAGTATTGAAGTGCTATTAAAGTGTTAAAGAAACGAATATTCGATAATAAGAAAAGAAAAGGATTTCTGCATTTGTTCTTTAAAGAGTTAAATGTGGACTGTGGAGATTATTTATTCCATGTGCAATGAGATTATGTGTTAAAACATACTGATGCTGATAGCAAAATATCTGTATCTTTATTATTTGATGTCTAAAATAGAGATATAACAAATTGGAATACTTTGATGTGAGTGCTCTAAACCACTTTCACAAATGCTACCAACTCAGCAAACATATAATGTACAAAATAAAACAAAAATAAAATAAAATGAGGCTTTGCACAGTAGAACCATCAGATCCATATTTTTGATGATGTTACAAGAAAAATCCATGTAGCAATGAGTATGTAAATTCCTGATAAAAAGTGCAGGTTAACTTGCGCTTTTCAAAAATTTCAAAAATCAAAATCAAAATCAGAAAAGTGCAAGCAACCTTGCGTTTTCTCTCAGAAAAGTGCAAGTCGCCTAACGTTTTTTATTTTTCAAAAATAAGGATCAAATTTAAAAGGACTTTTTTTATAACAATATCGAAAACAGGGACATGCGGCTCTTTTCTTGAAATAAAAATCATACGTGGACTTAATGAGCTCCTGTGTACAGAGTGGGATAGAAATCAAATCATAAATTTTAGTAATCAACTTTGCTAATTTTTAGTTTACCGTTGTATTTCAAACATTATATTTAGTACAATAATTTATTCATAAAAAGGCTAGTTCTTAAATAAGCACAGTAGTCCACAAAATAAATATCCATAACCTATACCAAACACCAAATCCAGTTAAAATAGTAAAAGCAAAAATTGGCACAGTTTTTTTTTTATTAACTTCAAAAACTGCACGTCTCTCTCTTTCTCTCTTCCTCCATAAAAATTAATTTTTATTAACTTCAAATCAAGTTTCAAGTTATAAGGATTCATAGCTTCAAATGTGTTGAACGTTCAAGAAAGAAACGTCTGCAATTTAAGTAAGTTTGAAAATTTTAAATTGATTGATTTCAAAAGTCTCTAGACATTTTCTCGATTTTGAGCTGATTATTTTTCAACATAGCAATGAATTGATCGGCCAATTTTTTGGAAGTTAATTGACTCAAATCAAAATTCTGATCGACATCATGGCTCTTGTTGTGATGAGGCAGTCAAAACCTCAGGCTTTAGTCAAAATCTTATACTTTGGTTGAAAGAAAATATCATATTTAGGAGAATATTTGATAGTCTTCCATATATAGATATACCATTCATCAATAACCATTCATCAATAACATAAACAACTCGATGGTTGATAGTTTTTGTAATACTAAAGCCTTATTTGCTTAATTCACATGTAGAAAAGTACATGGAAAATATTTCTTGTAATATATTAAGATGCGTTTTTGGCTTTAGAGAAAGGATGCTGAATGTAAGTAGAAATACTGCCCACAAATATTGCTCTACTTTTAGGCTTATAGCAAACATAATCATCAAAGGGCGCTTGGACATTAGAGTTTTTTTAATCGTTCATTATGACTACTAAATATCTTAAACCTCAAATCACTGCTCTACATAATCTATTTATACATATAGCGTTTTAGTGTATGATAAAGTTCCGAAATTGTGCAATAAAGGATTCCACTATGCAAGTATTTTTTAAAACATTTTTGAAATAAAAAGTCTGATACATGCACATGTCAACAAGAACCATTCCTTTCAAACCAACTGTTGATGCCTCATAATGAACAAAAACATATACCTTGTCTTTGCTAAGTTGCGAAGGCGATCGAATTGGATACAACATCTATGTTGTGAGTGTGGTGGTTAACAAACGATATCAAAACATGTTTCCAACTAGATTGTGCTTGTCACATTAGGCATATGGACGTGTATGAGTTGATAATCGATTAATTATATTCATGTTCCCTAACCAAATGTCAGATTACTAAGGATAACCATGACGATGGTGAAACATATTGTCATACATTGTCAAACTGAAAATAATACACGATATATTTAAATAGCAACATCTCTCTTCGAAACAATGAGAAACAAAAGATCACATCCTAACATAAGTTTTTTATGTAAAGTGAGTTGAGTTTGTGTGTTTAGGAAATGCATGTGCTGCATTATTTTGATTCATATCATAATTAACCTAGGTTTTAATGATGAGCAATGAAATGTGAACCAAGAGGATGGAGATATGTAGTTTAGCTCCTACTACAAGCATGTGCATCAACAACCTTTTTCTCTTCTTTCAGCTTAGAAGCAACATATTGATAGGCTAGTTCTGTTGACATAAAATATAAGGTTTCGGTCAAAACCCCAGGATTTTGACGGTCCTGGTTTGGTTTTGGCAAGAATAGGGAGAAACCCAGTCAGAATCTTGATCCCGACTAATTAACCCAGTAAAAAATTGATTGATTGTCTCATTGCTATGTAGAAATCAAGAAAACTATCTCTGTAAAATAAATAAATAAAATAGTGGAATTAAAACAATTCAAATTTGTAAAACTTAATGAGTGATTTTTTTTTTTGTTGAATGTTTGCTAAATCGATGAATCCCAATTACTTCGAATATGGTTTAAAGTTTTTGATCCTAAACTATTTTTATTGAGAAAGAGAGAGAGATTGTACATTATATGGAGAGAGAGAAGAGAGAAACTTACCCTTTTGCTTTTTTAGGATTATAAATGTTTTAAATGAATTTGGCCTTAATTATAAGAACTTCCCTTAGCGATAAAAAATAATTGTAGTAAACATAAATATTAAAATACTAAAATAAGCAAAATTAATTACTAATTCTTCAGTTATTAAAATTAATAAATATGGCTTTTATCATATTATTTTGGCATTAATCATTAAAATCCAAAACAAATACTTCTATCGAAACATCCAAAAATAATTAAATAAATTGAAATTTTCAAAAATTTAAAATGCCTAAACTGAAATTGGATTCTTAAAACTAAATTTATACCCCTGTTTTCTTTCTTTTGTCCCTTTTATTTTCAAAAAGTCAATACCCGATTATTCTCTTTCAAGTTACAACCCCCACCTATTTCGACAAATACCCTTATTCTACGTTCATTTTTTTATAAATCCATTTGATCCCATAGTTAAGTTATTCAAACTTAAACTCATTACTTACAATCTATTATTTAATATCAATTATTTAATACATACTTATCTAGATCTATTCATTTTGTGCTTACTGCGAATATTAGCTTTGGTTCGATTTTTAATCAAAATTTAGTTATAAATAAATCACACTAGGATTGTGTCTATCAAAGAGATAATGAGCAGGGTTGTTCCGACAACATCACTCAAATATAACATGCTTGGTTGGTTACTAATACAACCTTATTTAAATTTAATGTGATTTGAGTATACCTTTTAGTATGTTACTTTCTTAAGTTCTGTTAGTTTTGAATTTGATTTTATTATTAAAATTCATACACGAAGTTATTAATAAAAATCAGTGTGATTATAAATGAAAATTATAGCTGCTTTAAATAGTGTAGAATACTTTAGCAAGAATTAAATGAAAGTATTTTGTAATGAACTATTTTCCTTTTCTTGAAATGAAAAGCAAACACTTGCGTGCAAGGATATGTTTACAACATAGAGAAAGAAGCACACGAAAAAGAGCATTTGGAAGTGGTTAAAACTTAAAAAGACAATGGAAGTAATGTGTTTTACATATCTCAGCCAACACATTCTCTCTAAACACCTTCGTACTAATGTCGGGCTTGCCCATTGTGTAATGGTGCTTCATCCGGAGTAGTTGTTATGACTCAACTGCACTTTTTTTAATAACTTTGTGCATGTCTTTTATATTACCCCATAAGTCCCATGTCCATCAATGGCACATCTTACGAAAACGACGGAAGCTTGGCGCTACCAAACTTTAAATATTTTATAACTGAACGGTTTTATGATCTTTTGACTATGGATTAAGACGTAAAAGAAAATATATAAGAATATGTTGGAGGTGAGGTGGAGAGGGCGTTAGAGGCAAGTTAGTGTGGGTAGTGTTAACAGATGTCAAGAGAATATCATATGTTAAGAAAAATGTTAAGAATATCTCAGTATCTAGACTCTTTCAACTTACAATATTTCCTTATTATATAATTGTTTAGGTTAAGTAGTGTATAAATACCAGTCAAGAATTGGAGAATAATTATCAAGTTGTAGTATAAATTATTATTTGCAACTCAATAAAATTCATCTTCATTCGTTTCCACATGGTAACAACGTGGATGTTTATCTTTTATTTTTGTTTTGGTTGAAAATCATTTCCAATCCTCCTCCACTCTTGCAATCATTAGATCTTCATTTGTTCCAACATTCATCATCAACCACCAATTTCCAACATCTCCCTAATCCCAACATCGCAGACCCCATGTAAACTTTAATAAATTCGCTTACACCATATCGACTTTGTCAGACTGATGCCCTCCCTCCCTTCCTCAAAACCCTAGATCATGACATCACCACAAATCCTCAAATCCCCAAATCATTGAATCCGTAACAACCCTGCTGCCTCCCTCGCCTTCAACAATTGAAACTCGTCTCTGTCTTTTCAAGCAAGCAAATCTATTGGTGCTTCGGCATCTCTTACAAAATCCACTGTGGATGTTGTCTCTTGGCTAGTTGTCGTCGTCGTCTTATGCAGTGCCGTCGCCACTTTTTGCAACCAATCGCAACACAGCCTAACAGAATCCCGACCTCCTTTTTGTTTGGGTTGAAAAAGGATATTATTTGTTGAGTTATAATAAAGAAGCATTAAAGGAAGAAAAAATATATTTTGTTTGGTGCTTCATTGTTTGTTCGGTTATGGCTAGCGAAAGCGATCCACTTCAATATATGTGTGAATTTAATGTAAAAAATTGTTCGTACTGGAGCCATGCAGTGAATTTTTTTTCTTAAGGGCAAAAAGTTATGAGATTATGTCCGTGGAAGTTAGAAGCAACATAACAGTAAAAATGTTGATGAAATGGATGTTTGGAAAGCAAATAATGCGAAAATCATTATGTGCATTAATAATTCGATCGAGAATGTCATATGCACACGGTTAGTTGAGTATTAGAAGGCAAATGAGATTTAGGATCATCAGCAAAGGTTGTTCACACAATCAAACTTCACAAAACAGTATCAGTTGGAAAATGACATATGGTCACTTCAAAAGAATAATATGAGCATCCAAGAATTTTATTTAGATAAGATGGAACTTTGGAATTAGTTGGCTCTTACAAAATCCGGTGAGTTTTAGGCATGTAAAGCATACATCGCACGTAGGGAGCAACAATGGTTAGTGCAATTTTTAGTGGCCCTTCATAGTGATTTTAGAAGATTTAGAGGTTCAATTTTGCATTGTTCTCCATTCTCATCAATTGATTCAATTATAAGTGAGCTATAGGCTGAACAAATACGTCTCAAGTTATTTTCAAAGAAATAAAGTGTTGCTGTTCCAAACACTTCTGTGATAGCACTGTCTACCAAGTCAGTACCTAACAATTATAATAAGTCATTTTGTCATTATTACAAACAAATTAGTTATCAAATAAATCGATGTCCTATGAAATCAACGAGAAAACCTTTCCCCCACGCACTAAAGATATGCCCGTGCAAGAGCACCTTTTAAGTACTCTTACCAATCCCAAAACTTTAGTCATGCAATCAGAAGTTCTTATCTTTACAGACTCAAGTTATGTCCGTTTCTTCCTCCTCAGGCCAGATAAATAACATCCCTTTAGACAAGTTATCTTGATGGATCTCAGACTGATGTTTTTCGTCATGTCTCGAGACCCTTCATTATGTCTCTCTATCTTCATCATATTTTATTCATGTTATGACTATTGATGGAACTCAGATAGTGATCTAGGCGCTCAAATTCAAGTCCGAAAACAGCATCTTCGCAATGTGATGAAAAGGTTGCGTACATTATCGACCTCCGCAAAACCCGCTATCGTGCGGGAGCCTCGCACACTGGATTCCACTTTTATGACGGTTGAGAGCACTCTTACGCCATCAGCAGAAGTTGGATCTGTTATTTCTCCAAATTTATCCATTTCTAATGCCTATCATATCCAAATCATATGTTAAATTTTGCATTTGCTAGTCAATTATGTGACTTGTAATATAACTACAATTACCCATTCTTCTTGTTTTGTACATGACATGACCTGCATTCTCAGATGTTGATTGGGACATGCCGTAGGGAATGAGGCCTATATGCTTTGGATGAGCTAAAAGTTTCAATTAGTGCTGCAACTAGTATTGATTTATCATCATTTCATTTGAGTATCTCTAGTTTTTACCATGGTTTCATATTCCGACCGACATGCCGAAACTCCATTCCGGCTCGCTTCCGACAATGGCCAGGCCGAAATTCGTCTATAATTTCGTTTCTGCTGAGAAAAGAAAGAGAGATGGGTCGAAGGAGAGGCGACATCATGACCGAGCGAGAGAAAGAGAGGATGAAAGGGAGGCAACATGCCATCTTTCCTTTTGTCGAGAGAGGATAGAAGAGAGGCATTGCGCAACTTTTTTTTCCATCGATTAGGATTTTGATTGTGGTAGGTTGTCAGTGTTTGGGCGTAATCTATTTGGGCTTGATTCTTCCTTACTGTCAAAGTAGTCTTATTTGATTAAAGAATATTTGTTTAGGTTTATTCTGCAGCTTATGTAGATTGTTTTCTTCTTATTTTCTTGACAAATCATGTATGTTGTATGTAATTCAAAGAACGTACCATAAATTTATGCTAATATTGAATATTTATGATGTAATTATACAAAAATGTACTGGAATTTAAAAACCGGAATTTAAACGGAATTTCGAAAACTCCAAAATGGAACCGAAATATCGAAATTTTCTAACGAATGAAATAAAAATGTAAAACAGAATTTTGAACCTTAGTTTTTTACTTATGACATTTTTGTCTAGGTCATGTTTCTTCTTTTCGTCTAAAATTTCTAGCGCCAACATGTGCATTAGAAAATTTGCAAACTTATTTTTGATTGTAATGGATATAAACTTGCAAATTAGTAATGGTATTTTTGTTTCTTCTGCTCTATTTGATTTGATTCATTCTGATATACCGAGACTTCTCCGATTTCTATTAAAAAAGTCTCGATATTATGTGTCTTTTATCGATGATGATTATACAAGCTACCGTCGGACCTATTTAATGAGACACTGTTCTAATTTCTTTGGAACATACAAAAACTTTCGAGCATCGGTCAAAATACAACACTCGACTGTTATAAAATGTTTTAAGTGTAAATTAGGTAGATATACACTTCTAAGAAATTTTGCGAATCACTTTCATTGGAAGGATCCATTCAACAAACCTCGTGTACTGGTACTTCTTGGTAAAATAGAGTTGTAAAAAGAAAACAAAAACACATCCTTGAAACTACTTTATCTATGTTACTTTCTACTTCTGTTTCTAAGAAATTTTGGAGTGAAGCTATTCTTACAGCTATTAAACTAATTAACATTGTTCCATCTTCTCACATTCCAAATTATAAAAAATTGTATGGACATGCATATGCTTATTTTATTTTTGAAGTGTTTAGGTGTACTTGTTTTGTTCTCCTTTCTCATATAGAACGTAATAAATTATCTTCTCAATCTACCGTGTGTGTTTTCTTGGATATTATAAGATAAAGAAGGGCATAGATGTTTTGATCCAACCACTTAAGAATTATATTTGTCTCCAAATGTTATCTTCCTTAAACATATACTACTTTATTCCATTCCATCTAGCACTCATAACTTATAATTTAACTATATCTGATCTTGTTCATATAGATCTTTTTTTTTCTAAGGATGATAATAATACTAATAGCTCCACAAAGGTTGGAACAGTTGAAGCTTCTTCCCCTTCTATGACCCCTCAACCTCTAACCGAGTCTGTGGATTCACCTCTCTGTCATACCATATGTATCCATAAGTCCACAAAATCACGTGATTTTGCTTACTCGTGTTACTCTTTATTTTTAATTTTCATTCATAATCTTTGTGAGTCAACTCTTATAAATAGAAAGATTATAACCCTTGTCGGCGAGAGGCAATGAACGAGAAACTTTTTGCCTTGTAAAAGATAGATGCTTGAGATTTGGTTCTCATGCTTCATGATAAGAGTTTTATTGGTTGTTGTTGGTATATAAAATCAAAACCAAATCCGATAGGACTACTGAAAGATATGAAGTTATATTGGTGCAAAAGATTACATTCCACAGCACGTCATGGATTATGTAAAAACTTCTGCTCCTGTTGCAAAAATGACATACCACTTGTACTCTTAATGTTGTAGCTTATGTTCGACAATTGTCTATTTCGCAACTTAATGTTAAAAATGTCTTCCTGAATATAGAACTTCAAGCAAAAGTTTATATGGAGCCTCCTCCAAGTATTCAACATGAATCTGGATATGTTTTCAAAGCTAAAAAACGTTCTACGGATTCAAGCAAGTACCTCGTGCTTGATTTGAGAAATTTTCTATTGTAATTAAATCTCTGAGTTTTGTCTCTAAATTCCATGATAATGTTTTTTTTGGTTAAAAACACTAATGCATGATGTATCACACTATCGTTATATATTGATGATATGATTATTCCAGAAGATATGTCAATATCATTTCTATCTTGAAAAATGAGTTAGCTAGAAAATTTGAAAGGAATGATCTGGATCCTCTACAATATTTTTTAGGAATTAAAATAGCATACTGGTCAAAAAGTTGTCTTTTTTTTCAATCATAATATATCATAGACTTCCTTGAAAAAACTAGACTTGCATATAATAAGATCGTTGACATTCATATTGAAGTTAATGCAAAATAATTTACTTCGAATGGTGTACCACAATTAGATCCTACTTTTTATCGTACGATTGTTGAAAACTAATTTATCTTGTCGTTAAATCGTTCGGATATATCATATGACGTTAGTTCATTGGACAGTTGTCCTTCGTATTTTAAATTATCTTCGAGATACTATTTTTCATAGTCATTCACCTCCTCTTTGGAGTTGTTTACCTACAATGATGCCGATTATAGTAGCGATTATACATATTGTAAGTCGATTGCTGACTTTTATATCTTCTTGGGTGATCCTTTTATATTCTGGAGAGTAAGAGTACTTTGTTGTTTCTCATTCTTCAACTGAAGCGAAGTATCGGGTTATGGCATGTGCTACCGAAAAAATTATTTAATTTTGTTGGCTACTTACGGATATGAGGTTTTTCTTTCGGATTCTACTCCTATGTATCGTGATAATAAGAGTGTTATTCAAATTTCTCGCAACCCGATCTTTTATGAGCGGACCAAACATATTGATATTGCATGTTACCATCTTGAGGAAGACATCATTACTCTACCTTTCCATTCCTCTTCCATGCAAATTGCAAACCTTTTTACCACATCACACTTAGTTTCTCGCTTCTGTTTTTTAGTTGGCGAACTCCCAATACTTATGGTCGCCGCACTGTGAATTTGAGGGGGGCTAAGAGAATATTATATGTTAAGAAATGTGTTGAGAATAATTCAATGTTTAGACTTTTCCAAAGTACAATATTTTCCTATTATATAATTGCTTAAGGTATAAGTAGTATGACATTATGACTATAAATATTAGTTATGAATTATACAACAACCATCAAGTTATATTACAAATTATTACTTGCAACTTAATAAAATTCATCTTTGTTTGTTTCAACGGCAAAAACATGATTTTTGGTCGACCTACTGTTATTTAGAGCAATGCTAGGGGATAGTGTTGCTATGTTTGCACAGTTAGTGATGGAAATCACTTGGCCTCACATTTTAATCATGTAGCAATCAATGATTTCAATGTAGACTCAATTATTTTCACCAATAAAAGAGCCAATGTAGCAATACTCTCCTTGAGCGAGAGTGATTCTAGCATCAACCTTTACCGTCATGCGGCAGACACACAGATGTGGTATTTTAAGAAAACAATTTGGGAACACACCCAAGTTCAATTTGCTTTCTTAAAATAAGTGTTTGTGGACTCGTTTATAATTCGACTTATAAGCCATTTTTTAGTTGAATTAAACAAAAACTATTTGTTGCTTTTGATTTGTAAGTTAAAATTTAATGAAGTTGCTGCTGAGTAATTATCAACAAGTTGTTACAAAACATCGTTGCTTGTGCATTCAGTTTCAGCAATTCTACAGCGAAAAAGATAAGGGAAATCAAACACCTATTATAATGTAATATTAAAAAGGTACATATTGCTTTATTTTCTTTAAAATATCGTTGTAAACTAGAATTAAGATGCGCATTAAAATTCTATTGTTACACATTCACATCTCAGTAAACAATTTACAGACGTATCTCAGATCCTCAACCAAAGAGCAAGCAAGGGGGGAACAAACGAAGTTTTCATACATTCAAAGAATATAGAAACCCTTTCTCTACGGCCAAAAAATAGAACAATAAAATTGTAAAATACGATTTCTTTTGAATCTTCAGACTAAACTGTAAAGTGGAAATTATAGAAGAAGAACAGTACAATCAAAAGTACAACAATAAATTAATAAAGAGAATTCAATTCATTACCTCGAGGGCAGGATTGGAGAATCAGCGTTTCTAATTCTGTCGTCAAAATTCGTCTTTCAAAAGAGATAAATAAGAATTAAGAATAGCATTGGCAAGATGAAAATATCACGAGGGCAGCATGAGATGTGTTATAATATTAGTGGACCAGCTCACCACCGCAAATATTATTTATAAATAAAAATTAGGTGCTCAAACATATGGTCAACTTAGCACTTTAATTATTTATTACAAGTGTACCGTATACCCATTAAATGTGTGAACAAGGATATTATATTTTGCCACACTCAAATAGTCACATGTTTGAGTGACCAGATATATTTTTACGTATATATTTTAAGTATATTGGGACTATTAGTTAATTACATGTTGGGGAGTCGCTAATGAATTTCAGTTAGATCTCTACTACTAATAAAGAAAATTCATTGACTAATTTACTCGGTGTCTTTTTGAAATTTCAAAATGCTACGTTTACATATTTGCGCTCAAACAAAATATCAACATATACAATAACACAAACAGTCCGTGTGCAAAGCACGGGTCCATACTAGTAGTTGAGCATGGTAATTCAGTGGAGTCGAAAACTGCAATATAAATAGATTACAAGCGAAATTATTTTTACTTGGGTATTTGATTAGAACAGTTGGTTCGATTCTCGCTTGTACAATATAACTCATCTATACTATAACCATCCACTGACTAATTCGATACTTCTAAACACTCTTTATATTTTTTGTTATACTTTAACTAGTGGATTTTAAATGCGAACACTATTGAAACGTTCTTAGAAATCAATATGCCCATTGTTAAAGAATTATGCTAGACACGATTTACACTATTAACGGTTGGTATTTTAGGTTGGAAAGAAACCTGAGGATGTTCAACAATACTAGCACTCTTACTGATAACCTGACTCACGTTATTACACTGTTCACTTGCATTTGGATTGTAAACCCTAACTACAAATTAAACAAACATATATTATATAAGGAGTTCCTTATTAGGTTAAAAAGTAATATTGACAACTTAAAGGCAAGAACCGTTCGCAATAGAACAAGACATAATATCCTATGGAACCCATTAACAAAGTTGGTCAATTGAGTATCTCACATTTGCTAGATTACTAAGTATACTTTTATCTATATGTCTTTACCCTATCCCATATATGTGTGTGTTCATTTTTCGATATACTTATACATGTACAAGGCCCATATCTGTTGTTGGGGTTTTCAGGTCTAGTGGGCTGTTATGATTTGAGCAGATTATGCCAGATCCACGTTCGGGGATTAGACATAGTCGCTGATGGATTGGTGCTTTCGCATTGGAAAATAATCATGCCTAGACTCAGTTGTCAAATCATTGTTATATCGTCACTTTTCAGGGCTTTTTCTAGAGCGGTCTTCTTTAGTTTTTAGCATCACCATCATCTACTAGTTTATAGGTCTAGGGTTTTTTAATTTTTAATATTTTATTCAGGGGGGTTTCTACCTATTTTATGCAGGGGGTTACTGCTATCTGCCAGGCTTATTATCAGCACATATTTTAAGTGTGGAATAAAATTGTATGGATGCTCTCCTTCTTGAGATCACTCATTTTAATCAAAAAAGAAGACAAGCGATGTGTCCTTGAACAAGATATTACCTACCTTATAAGCTTGAGCTCTACGGATCGACCTTTAGATGTGAATAAACTGATGTTCTTGAAAAAGTAGCTATAGGTTGGGTATTTGGTTAATTTAACTAGTTATCATTAGTTAAAAATTGACATTTAGCAGCTAATAATTGAAACAAATTTCAATCTTACGGATTGAAAGGTTTACAATTAAAGGATAAGGGACCAATTTAAACAAAAAAATTACGGTCATTTTGTTAGTATTATTCAAATCTTTTGAGATATACAAATACATAAGTGCGTTGTTCAAGGGACGAAATTATTTTCATTTTTATTTCAAAAAACAACCAACTTTTGTTACTCACATCATGGACAATTTTCAAGTTTTAATTGGATAAGATCCAAATATTTTAAATCAAGGACACACATCTACATTTCACAAATGATAAAGATTTATTATGAAAACGTTTTTTTGTGAATGTAAGAAAAAAGAATATAAAAAATAATGAAAACTAATTATGGAAACGTTGTGAATGTGAGAAAAATGAATATAGGAAAATACAACATGGAAAGCTAAATGTATATAGCTTTACTAATTATTTACAACTAACATTTTTCAAATGTTAAATGTGGATAGCTTTTCAAATTTCTTAGTTCTATATTTTAAATGATATAATATAATATTATTTTTTATGTTATAAAGCTATATTCATTTAACTTTACGAGCTGTTTACTTCTATGTTTTTATGCTAACATTAATCTATTAAAAAAAAATTTAAAATCATTTTTTTCTTGAAACTTCAGGTGTCATTCTTTATTTTTTATTAACATAGTGAGTACGAGTAATTAAGATGAACCCAGGTTTACATAATGTAACGCGTCCTTCGTTCTTAATCTAATTGTAAAAAATAGTTATCCTTGGATCTAATCTTTTTTTTTTAAATCTGTCCTTAAAACTAAATACCTCAACACAAATAATAAAGTATTAATTAGTTTTGCAACTAAAAACAAATTCCAAATTAACAGTTAAAAAGTTAACAAAAAAATTACAAATTTTTATATTGGTTTTACAATTAGTCAGTTAGATAGTAAGTAAATACGTTGATGATTTTGAAAGAGATTTAACAAGATCATAATATGTTTTGCAGGTAGAACACAATCAATCCAAAATCCATAAATAAAAAATAAAATAGCAAAGGAATTTAAATCTTACAGTTTCGAAGTGAAGACATCTTTAGGAGGAAGCGTTAATACTAATCTTCAATAGTTTTTCAGAAATGATCCCTTAAATTTAAAATGGGCAGAAAGACCTTTTAATTTTGGAATATCATTAGTCCAAATAGAGAAGGGTTTTATATATATTCTGAGGCAACCTTTTCGACCAATCCAATAATTAATAGCAATCTGAATCTTTCATCAAAAATTCAAATGCATTTTCATTAGTTCTTTAAATAAAATTAATGCACAATTGTAATATAGGCCATATAATAAATAAACTAACATTCTCCCACTTGGTCGTAATGTTATAACATAATAAAGCACACACTCAAATGTGACCATTATAGTTTAGTTAATCCTAAACATATTCAGATAGACATGCCAAACCAAACTAATGTAATCAGAATAACAAATGTCGTTATGTGATCTCCATTAATGATAACATTAGCACTCTTTCCAAAAATGGTTAATAATATTCATTCAGTCCTCATAAGTAATTTTCTTAGATTAAATAAAATTATGTGCATCATATTAATCAAAATTTTAAATTTAAAGTCGATATAGAATTAAAGACTTAGTACATATATTATATAATTATATAAGAATTTCAATTGCTAAATAATAATGAGTATCTCTCAACTACAGACGTCTAGTTATTAGATCTAATCCTCCATGAAAACTCAAATAGTCCACGTATTTTGACCAATTCAAGGTGAAAAATGGGAGGGTGTGTATGTGTGTGTGTGTGTATACAGCTGGCAACACCAAAATTATAATACATTAACTAAATCCATGTCGGCAACATACTCTTTTTAAAGAGTGGGTGGAAGCGCTTTTGTTAAAGAATCGGCTAACATAGCTCTTGTATTAATATGTTATAGTATAGTAGTACCATCTTTGACTCTACCTTTAACAATAAGATATTTGATGTCAATCCACTTAGATGCACCACTTGATTTATTATTCTTAAAGAAGAAAACAACAGCTTCGTTATCACAAAATAAGGTGAATGGCCCCGCAATACTGTCAACTACTTGAAGTACTGGTATAAAATTCTTGAACTAGACTGCTTGACTGGTTGCATGATAACTTACCACAAATTCTGCTTGCATAGTGGAAGATGCTCGTATAAATTGCTTAGCACTCTTCTATGAAATTGGTCCCCTACAAGCATAAATATGTAATCTGATGTGGATTTCTTATTATTGGTACATCCAGAAAATTTTGAATCAGAATAAACGATAACTTCAAGGTTATTTAAGCTCTTGTAAGTAGGCATATAATCTTTTGCCCCTTATGAATAGCATAAAACTTTCTTGGCAGCTTTTTAATATACCATTTCTAGATTAGTTTGATATTGGCTAAGCATACCAACTGCAAATGCAATATCAAGACGTGTATGAACTTGAGCATGCATAGACTCCCTACTATCAAAGCATAAGGAATTTGCTTCATTTGAACACGCTCTATTTCATAATTAGAACATTGAAATTTGCTGAATTTATCACCCTTGACAGTAGGAGCGACACTAAGAGAGCAATTGTGCATGTTATATCTTTTAAGCATTTTAGTATCATTTTTGAGATAAGCCTAAGTCCCATAAGACCGATCTCGATAAATTTCAATTCCTATAACATAAGAGGCTTCACTGTGACGCCCCACCTCAATACCCACGCTAGCCAAGAACACTACGGAGTGATATTGTCAACTAGCGCGGAGAATAAGGCTGTTGAGGAGCGACCATCCATGTAACCTCTTTGTGCGAGCACCGATATGTCAGATAGTATAACATGCATTTCATTTAAGGAGGAAGTCCAACATACCGATACAAACTCAAAGCTATCACACGGTGGCTATAAATAAATCTTCGAAAACAAACATAGAAATAAACATAACACAATCAGTCACAGACATCCATATCACAAAGGCGGAAAAAGATATGAATATATAACTAACACATGAAAGTGTACATCAGAGTAGTGGTCATGAAAGGACCACATACACAAAAGAATAGCAACACGTTCTATACAAAAGAATACATCTATGAGTCTATATCTCAAGTGTAAACGACAAAAACTGTTAATCTAAATGGTCAGCCAAAAGTCAGAGTAGTAAATCCCTGGGGGAGAAGTCAAGCAGAAGCACCTGTAACATCTCGGTCTGACCCGAGTATTATTTATAAGAAAATAATAAACGGATCAGTCTAGCTATAAATATCAGATAACATAATACAGAACAATAGATATGGCAAGAACATATAGTAACCATAAAGACATACTATGATAAGCATGTAAATGAAGATCATCAAGAGATCAAACAATATCAAAAGAATCTTCTAAAAGATCCAAATTCACCTATACATAAAAGCTGGAAAATCATAACAATGAAAGTCATGAAAATAGGTGAAGCACAAATTCCAGAAGACTACACAGGAAATCCAGAAATCACAATATAGGAGCATGAAAACTCACAAAATGGGAGCATGAAAACTCACCTACACGTGTAACACAAAGCGAGACGCTATCTCATGGTTGCAAGCCATTAATTTTGACACACGAATGGCCCGAAGACCGTGGGGCGCTACCCCACATATGTGATGGCGAAACATCACACAAATGCGATGGCGAAACATCACAAGAGCGGGGTCTAGTCTCCCTCGCAGACAAAGAGACATCGCACAGTTGCTAGTCTAAAACACAAAAATGATCGTCATGATCATCAAGAAGTGTCAATTACACTAAGTTAGTAAATATAAAAGTTTAGCCTCATGTCCCATAATCACTTGCTTAACTCAAGTATTTACGAACAAACTATAGATCTTCACTAGAAAGTTGTCACAAAAGATTCAATCGAACAAGTCCAAGAATTAACCAACGAAGTAAACACAAGCGTTTCATACCACTTGTTTTACTAAGTCGTTTAATTAGATTTCTCATACGAGTGAGGTAAAGGTTTGTATATACTAATAGATTGGAAAACGGTTTAAGGAAAGAGCTTTGTAGTAAAATAGAGTTAAAATTGTTTTGATGAAAGAGTTTTGATATTTACTACTAGTATTGAAACCTTCATATTTCTAAAGTTGTTATCCCGTCTTTTTAGCAAGGCCGTGATACCATAAAATCGTCCGAGAAACCCAAGATAGTTTGTCTCGAAGAATGGTCAACTCAGCATCTCAACAAAGCAAGTTCTGTTGGATGTTTTTCAGATAAGATCCCCTACGGAGGGGGTCGGGGGGGGGGGGGGGTGGCAACCCCCCAAGGTGGGGGTGCAGGGGCAACGCCCCCGCTACGGGGTTCGACCTGCCCGGTCAGGTTGCGGTGGTCCAGGGGGCAGCGTCCCGTCCAAAATGGTACGAACTAGTGAAGACCTAAGGGAGGATAGGATCGAGCGACCTAATGGTTGCGACCTAGGGGTCTAAGGGGTCAAGCGACCTAGTGGTTGCGACCTAGAGGTGTTCGCGAGTTAAGGGAACCAAGGCCGAGCGACCTAACACTCGAACGACCTAAGGAAGCAAGGGCCAAGCGACCTATCGTAGAAATAAGGCCTAACGACCTAGGGAAAATACTCGTGCGACCTAAGTGGTCATACGACCTAAAGTTAATAAGGTCAAGCGACCTAAGGTGACATCGGGTCAAGCGGCCTAAAGACGCCGCGACCTAGCGACCTATCGAAATAAAAGGGGCGAGCGACCTAACTCAACCAGCGACCTACGACCTAACGAGGTAAATGGTCAAGCGACCTAACAATATAAGGCCGAGCGAGTTACAAGGCGAACGACCTAGTGGTTGCGCGCGACCCAGCTGGACACGCGACCTAACAGTACAAAGGTCCAATGACCTAAAGTTATTAGGTTACGACCTAAAGTGTCGCGACCTAGCGACCTAGGGGCTTGAACGACCTAACGCCGCATACAAATCCGAGCGACCTAACTCAACCAGGGACCTACGACCTAAAGTCCAACGACCTAGCGACCTAAAACCAAACGACCTACGACATAATTCCGAGTGCCGAGCGACCTAACGTTATAGGCCATTTTAAGGTCGGAAACGAGCTATTTTGAGGCCGAGACTTTTCCACGCGAACGACCTAGCATAGGCAGAACGACCTAAGTGCAGAATTTCACCAAAAACACTAAAATTTGGAGTTTTTGGCCAATTCGATTCAAACCAAATGCAAATGTGCATGCAAACGTGATAGGGAATCATTCCCAATAGTCCAAGATGGTTATAGACAAGAATTGTGAGATAAAAATCTCACCTTTTCACCAAATTATGAAGGTAAAGCTTGAAGGTGAATGGAGAAGCAACTACAAGCTTGAATCCAATGCTTTTCCTTGAATTTGGAGTTGAATGATGGAGTTGGAGTTGAAACCTAGGCTTGGAGTTTCTAATTTCCCTTTCCACTCACCATTAATGTTAAAGTTTGTGTTTGGTAGGAATTTATGAAGAGTGAGGAGAAGGAGAGAAGTGGGTTTGAGTTATAATGGCTAATCTAACCCATAGTCCAAAGCGGGAAAAGTAAGTGAAATTCCACTAACTCCAAACCTATCAATGTTTATACTTAAAAAAGTTGTAAACGACATTTCGAACTCAATGGAAGTGGTCTCGAGTCCTAATTTGACCATTTGCAAAAAGTAGCTTTTCGGACCAATATCCGATTAACGACAAAATATTTAAATAAAATATTTAAATATAAAATCAATAAATATGCGGGTTGTTACAGACTCCCCTCCTTAAAGAAATTGCGTCCTCGCAATATATAAGATGGAAATAAAAAGTAACAACCATAAAAGCATATTAACACAAAAGAAATTTGAAATAGGAAGTTCACCTCAAAGAGCAGGAGTAAGGAAGTCCGGATGTGTTCGCTCGATGAATTCTCTGGATTCCCAAGAGCAATCCTTAGGATTTGAGGACCATTGAACCTTTACAAGCGGAACATCTTTATTTCGAAGTCGTTTGACCTCCGAAGCAATAATTCGAATAGGATACTGCTCATAAGTTAAATTCGGCGAAACTTCAATTTCTTCAAAACACTAGGCTCAAGAATAGAATCGGAATCTCGTAAGCATTTCCGTAATTGGGAAACATGAAACACATCATGCATAGCAGAAAACTGAGTCGGTAATGTAAGGCGATAAGCCATAGAACCAATATGTTCAGTGATAGGAAATGGCCCAATATATCGGGGTGCTAACTTTTCCGATCGACTGAAACGTACTACACCTTTCATAGGTGAAACACGAATAAAAACAAAATCTCCCACAGAAAATTCTAACTTCCTTCTTCGATTATCGGCATAGGATTTCTGTCTACTCTGGGCTTCTTTCATCCTATGTCGAATAAGTTCAATCTTCTCTGTGGAATCACGAATAAAGTCTGGACCTAAAACCAGCTTCTTACCGGCCTCAAGCCAACAAGAAGGAGATCGGCGTGGCCTTCCATAGAGTGCCTCGAAAGGTGCCATACCAATACTAGATTGGAAGCTATTATTATAGGAAAATTCAACAAGTGAAATATGATCTTCCCAACTTCCACCAAAATCGAGCACACAAGCACGAAGAAGATCTTCAAGAGTTTGATCCACACGCTCGGTTTGTCCATCGGACTGGGGGTGATAAGCAGTGCTAAAATTAAGCTTCATTCCTAAAGCTTTTTGAAGACTCTTCCAAAATCCACTAGTAAACAATGGATCTCGATCGCTAACAATAGAAGTAGGAACTCCATGCAATTTAACAATTTCTTTGATAAAGAGTTTGGCCAAAAGAGGAACGGTTCGGTTAGACCGAATGGGAATAAAATGGGTGGATTTAGTAAGTCTATCAACAATCACCCATAAGCTATCATGACCCGAACGAGAACGGGGAAGGCCATCTATAAAACCCGTGGAAATTTGGTCCCACTTCCAAATTGGAATTTCTAAAGGTTGCAATAACCCACCAGGCCTTTGATGTTTGGCCTTGACAAGTTGGCAAGTCATGCAACACTTAACAAAGTTAGCAATATCAGATTTCATTCCCTCCCAATAATAAAGTCGCTTCATATCAGCGTACATTTTACTACTACCGGGATGAATGGTGAATTTAGAACGATGGGAATCTTCTAAAATATATTTACGAAGATCACCAATATATGGTACGATAAGTCTACCAAATTTTCGAATGCCGCCACGAGAATCAATATCAAAGTCTTTCAAACCTTCAATATCAATTTTATCCTTAACATTTTGGCCAAGAAGAGCCAATTCAGGATCTAGCCCTTGAGCTTCAAGAATGCGGTCTAAAAGAGAAGGATGAGCCTCAAGGCTACATAAAACCAGTGATGAGCATAAATCGGATACGCGCTCTCGAATCTCACAAGTGGATAAAATCTCGAGATCGTTCCATTCGGATATCATCATAGAAACAACTGCTTGTTGTTTACGGCTAAGAGCATCGGCGACACGATTTCCCTTACCGGGGGTATAAAGAATATCAAGGTCATAAGGTGCAAGGAACTCGAGCCAACGCTGTTGACGCAAATTAAGTTCCTTTTGAGAAAATAAATATTTCAAAGACTTATGATCCGTGTAAAGAATAAATTTCTCTCCCAATAGATAATGACGCCAAATTCGAAGGGCGAAAACAATAGCCGCGAGTTCTAAATCATGTGTGGCATATCTAGTCTCGGCCGGCTTTAATTGCCTAGAAGCATAAGCAATAACACGTTCTTTTTGCATAAGAACGGCACCCAAACCAACGTGACTAGCATTAGTATAAACCACAAAATCTTGATTCCCTTTGGGAATAACAAGAATAGGAGCATTGGAAAGGAGTTCTTTCAATTTCTGGAAAGAGGCTTCACATTTGTCCGACCAAATGTATTTAACTCCCTTCTTAGTCAAGCCAGTAAGAGGCATGACAATCTTAGAAAAGTCTTTAATGAAACGACGATAATAACCCGCCAATCCGAGAAAACTACGAATCTTTATCACACTCTCCGGTCTCTTCCAATCTTGAATCGCTTCAATCTTTGAAGGATCCACGGAAATTCCAGATTCGGAAATAATATGACCGAGAAACTTCACACGAGATTGCCAAAAGTGGCATTTAGAAAATTTCGCCTTTAATTGATTACTCCTAAGAGTTTCCAATACAATCCGAAGATGCCTTTCATGCTCCTCCTTGGTTTTTAGAATACACAAGGATATCATCAATGAAGATGAGAACAAACCGATCGAGGAAAGCCTTGAAAACTCGATTCATGAGGTCAACGAAGTAAGCCGGAGCATTCGTTAAACCAAATGGCATAACAAGCCATTCATAAGATCCATATCGAGTACGGAACGACGTCAAAGGAATACTATCCTCAGCAATACGAAGCTGATGAAAACTGGTAGCCAAGTCCAACTGGGAAAAGACCCTAGCTCCGCTAAGCTGATCAAACAGATCGTCAATCCGAGGTAAAGGATATTTATTCTTAATTGTCAGATCATTAAGCTTGCGATAGTCAACGCAAAGTCTAAGCGTACCGTCGGATTTCTTCACGAAAATAGCCGAAGCTCCCCAAGGCGAGGAACTAGAGCGAATAAATTGCTTCGTCTCCAATTCGGACAACTGTTTGCGCATCTCCTCATTTTCCTTATTAGACATGCGATAAGGAGGACGAGTAATCGGTTGAGCTTCAGGGCTAAGATTAATTCTGAACTCAATTGCCCATTTAGGTGGTAAACCTAAAACGGGCTCAAATATGTCGGAAAATTCACGAACGACGTGAATTCGTGAAATGACATCTTCATCATCATCATCATCATCATGAGGATTTAAAGAATATAAAGATGCAGTCAATGCAGAATCCGAATCTTTAAGAATAATAGAAATCTGATTTACAGATTGCGGATGTCGGAGATAAATAGTCCGCTCAGGACATAGGATATGAGCTTCATAACGATTAAGCCAATCCATTCCCAAAATCATTCCAAAGCCTAGGTAACGCATAACATGCAAATCGGCTAGGAATGGAAAATCACATAAAATAATCTCCACATTTTTACAAAGAAAACTAAGAGTTGCGGATCCACCAATAGGATTCCCAATTCTCAAGGAAGTCATTAAAGCATCAACATTTAAAGAGAAAGTGTCGACAAGCTCCTTTGATATAAAAGAATGGGATGCACCCGTATCAAAGAGAACTCTAATAGGTTGATCATGAAATAAAATAATACCATCAAGAATGGAATGAGAAATACCTTGGCCACGGGATGTGTTGCCAGGGGCTTGAGCCACGTTTAACTTTCCCTCTTTCCTGCCTTTTAGTGTGGGGCACATATGTATATAATGTTCCGAGCTCTTGCAATAGCGACAACTTTTGGGCTTCGAACACTTGTTCGCAAAATGGTCCTTAGAACCACAGTTATAGCATTGCCCGCTACTAGAGGAAGGTGTCTTTGCAGCCGAAGTTGCTTGCTTACCCTTTTGTTGGGATAAGAACCTTTAAATTTGTTAGGCCTCTTTTTGTTGTTGAAGTTTGGTTTAGCGCCAACCACTTCAACATCACTCTCTCTATCGGCCTCTTCAAGACGAAGAGCAAAATCGACGAGTTGATCAAATGCAACTTCTAGTTTCAGGAGTAGTGGCTTCTTAAGATTCTTATTTAAGCCATAAACGAACCTCTGGTTCTTCTTCAGTGGAGTATTTATATATTCGACCCCATATTTGGAAAGGGATTCGAATGATGCAACGTAGTCCGCCACAGAAGACTGACCTTGAACAAGGTCAATAAATCTCCGAGCCAAAGTTACTTTTTCAGCCTGGGGCACGAATTTCGATTCGAAGCGTTCCCGGAAGTGCTCCCAGGAGAGATCCGCTTCATCAATTTCTGAGATTAACAGCTCATACCAATCCAACGCTCTTTCTTGGAGCATACTGGAAGCCACCTGGACTCGATGGAGGCCAGTGAGGTTCATGCGAGAGAAGATTCTATCGCACGATCTGAGCCAAGCTTGGACCTCGATGATAGTTTCAGTGCCTTTAAATTGCTTCCCACCCAAGTTGGTGTAATCATTGCACAAACGTGTAAACCCAGATTTAGGGTGAGTAGGTTCCGGATTAGAACCAGCTGCTTGAGCATTCGTGACAAGGTCAAGAAGTTGCTGGGTAGTCATAAAAACTCCATCTTGGGGAGTTGCAGTAGATTGACCGGCACAGGGACGTCCAGGTCTAACCATTTTTCTTCCTTAAGAAAGAAGGAGAAGAAAAAGGTTATTCACTAAAAGATATATCAAGCAATCTTGATAAGTGAAACAAAGAATCATAATAAAAATAGGATGAATCGGTACGAAGACTCAAATTAATCCTAAGGTACGACTCCTAAGCTGGACTTAGGACGATGATCCTTGTTAAGTTATTCTACATTGTTCCGAAGTTTGGCTCTGATACCAAGCTGTGACGCCCCACCTCAATACCCACACTAGCCAAGAACACTACGGAGTAATGTTGTCAACTAGCGCGGAGAATAAGGCTGTTGAGGAGCGACCATCCATGTAACCTCTTTGTGCGAGCACCGATATGTCAGATAGTATAGCATGCATTTCATTTAAGGAGGAAGTCCGACATACCGATACAAACTCAAAGCTATCACACGGTGGCTATAAATAAATCTTCGGAAACAAACATAGAAATAAACATAACACAATCAGACACAGACATCCATATCACAAAGGCGGAAAAAGATATGAATATATAACTAACACATGAAAGTGTACATCAGAGTAGTGGTCATAAAAGGACCACATACACAAAAGAATAGCAACACGTGCTATACAATAGAATACATCTATGAGTCTATATCTCAAGTGTAAACGACAAAAACTGCTAATCTAAATGGTCAGCCAAAAGTCAGAGTAGTAAATCCTTGGGGGAGAAGTCAAGCAAAAGCACCTGTAACATCTCGGTCTGACCCGTGTATTATTTATAAGAAAATAATAAACGGATCAGTCTAGCTATAAATATCAGGTAACATGATACAGAACAATAGATATGGCAAGAACATATAGTAACCATAAAGACATACTATGATAAGCATGTAAATGAAGATCATCAAGAGATCAAACAATATCAAAAGAATCTTCTAAAAGATCCAAATTCACCTATACATAAAAGCTGGAAAATCATAACAATGAAAGTTATGAAAATAGGTGAAGCACAAATTCCAGAAGACTACACAAGAAATCCAGAAATCACAATATAGGAGCATGAAAACTCACAAAATGGGAGCATGAAAACTCATCTACACTTCTAACACAAAGCGAGACGCTATCTCATGGTTGCAAGCCATTAATTTTGACACACGAATGGCCCGAAGACCGTGGGGCGCTACCCCATATATGTGATGGCGAAACATCACACAAATGCGATGGCGAAACATCACAAGAGCGGGGTCTAGTCTCCCTCGCAGACAAAGAGACATCGCACGGTTGCTAGTCTAAAACACAAAAATGATCGTCATGATCATCAAGAAGTGTCAATTACACTAAGTTAGTAAATATAAAAGTTTAGCCTCATGTCCCATAACCACTTGCTTAACTCAAATATTTACGAATAAATTGTAGATCTTCACTACAAAGTTGTCACAAAAGATTCAATCGAACAAGTCCAAGAATTAACCAACGAAGTAAACGCAAGCGTTTCATACCACTTGTTTTACTAAGTCGTTTAATTAGATTTCTCATATGAGTGAGGTAAAGGTTTGTATATACTAATAGATTGGAAAACGGTTTAAGGAAAGAGCTTTGTAGTAAAATAGAGTTAAAATTGTTTTGATGAAAGAGTTTTGATATTTACTACTAGTATTGAAACCTTCATATTTCTAAAGTTGTTATCCCGTCTTTTTAGCAAGGCCGTGATACCATAAAATCGACCGAGAAGCCCAAGATAGTTTGTCTCGAAGAATGGTCAGCTCAGCATCTCAACAAAGCAAGTTCTGTTGGATGTTTTTCAGATAAGATCCCCTATGGAGGGGGTCGGGGGGGGGGGGGGGGTGTGGCAACCCCCCAAGGTGGGGGTGCGGGGGCAACGCTCCCGCTATGGGGTTCGACATGCCCGGTCAGGTCGCGGGGGTCCAAGGGGCAGCGCCCCCGGTGGGGTGTGGGGCAGCGCCCCGTCCAAAACGGTACGAACTAGTGAAGACCTAAGGGAGGATAGGATCGAGCGACCTAATGGTTGCGACCTAGGGGTCTAAGGGGTCAAGCGACCTAGTGGTTGCGACCTAGAGGTGTTCGCGAGTTAAGGGAACCAAGGCCGAGCGACCTAACACTCGAACGACCTAAGGAAGCAGGGGCCAAGCGACCTATCGTAGAAATAAGGCCTAACGACCTTGGGAAAATGCTCGTGCGACCTAAGTGGTCATACGACCTAAAGTTAATAAGGTCAAGCGACCTAAGGTGACATCGGGTCAAGCGACCTAAAGACGCCGCGACCTAGCGACCTATCGAAATAAAAGGGGCGAGCGACCTAACTCAACCAGCGACCTACGACCTAACGAGGTAAACGGTCAAGCGACCTAACAATATAAGGCCGAGCGTGTTACAAGGAGAACGACCTAGTGGTTGCGCGCGACCCAGCTGGACACGCGACCTAACAGTACAAAGGTCCAACGACCTAAAGTTATTAGGTCATGCGACCTAAAGTGTCGCGACCTAGCGACCTAGGGGATTGAACGACCTAACGCCGCATACAAATCCGAGCGACCTAACTCAACCAGGGCCTATGACCTAAAGCTCAACGACCTAGCGACCTAAAACCAAACGACCTACGACTTAATTCCGAGTGCCGAGCGACCTAATGTTGTAGGCCATTTTAAGGTCGGAAACGAGCTATTTTGAGGCCGAGACTTTTCCATGCGAACGACCTAGCATAGGCAGAATGACCTAAGTGCAGAATTTCACCAAAAACACTAAAATTTGGAGTTTTTCGCCAATTCGATTCAAACCAAGTGCAAATGTGCATGCAAACGTGATAGGGAATCATTCCCAACAGTCCAAGATAGTTATAGACAAGAATTGTGAGATAAAAATCTCACCTTTTCACCAAATTATGAAGGTAAAGCTTGAAGGTGAATAGAGAAGCAACTACAAGCTTGAATCCAATGCTTTTCCTTGAATTTGGAGTTGAATGATGGAGTTGGAGTTGAAACCTAGGCTTGGAGTTTCTAATTTCCCTTTCCACTCACCATTAATGTTAAAGTTTGTGTTTGGTAGGAATTTATGAAGAGTGAGGAGAAGGAGAGAAGTGGGTTTGAGTTATAATGGCTAATCTAACCCAAAGTCCAAAGCGGGAAAAGTAAGTGAAATTCCACTAACTCCAAACCTATCAATGTTTATACTTAAAAAAGTTGTAAACGGCATTTTGAACTCAATGGAAGTGGTCTCGAGTCCCTAATTTGACCGTTTGCAAAAAGTAGCTTTTCGGACCAATATCCGATTAACGACAAAATATTTAAATAAAATATTTAAATATAAAATCAATAAATATGCGGGTTGTTACATTCACCAAGATCCTTCATTTCAAACTTACTTGATAGAAAACATTTTATCTCGTATAACATGTCTAAATCACTACTTGTGAATAAAATAACATTTCTACACAAAATAAAAGGATAAATTTACTTCTACTAATCTTAGGATATATGCATTGATCTATTGTATCTTTTCTTTAAATCCTAATTTTGTTATAACCTCATCAAACTTGAGATACCATTGTCATAAAGCTTGTTTTAACCCATATATTGAACGATTTAACCTACATGCCATATGCTCCTTGCCTTCTACAACCAACCCTTCAGGTTGTTTCATAATAACTTCTTCATGAAAGTTACCATTCAGAAATGCAGTTTTCACATATATTTGATGTAGTTCTAAATCATAATGAGTTACGAGGCTAACCATTTATTAACGAATCTTTCTTCGAGAGAGGAGATTATCAATGCCTTCTTGTTGTGTAAACCTTTTAGCGATTAATTTGGTCTTAAATCTTTCAATGTTACTTTTGGAGCCAGTTTTAGTTTTAGTCCCATTTATTGCCAATAGGTTTAACCCAGACAGGTAACTCAACAAGATCCCAAAATTTATTTATTCCATAGATTTCATATCATCATTCATAGCTTCTAACCATTTAGATGATTTATCACTCATAATAGCTTACTTGAATGAGATAGGATCATCACCCTTATCTATATCACATCTCCTCAGTAAGACATACGAGGTAAATCTTCTCTCTCTTTGTGATCTTCACAAGGGTTCTTATGGTAGCGTAGGAGCTTCATCAACATTAGGAACATCATGAACATGAGTTTCTCAATTAGCCTCTTGAGCAAGAGGTATAGAATTTGTAACCTCTTGAATAATAGGAACTTGAAGATAAATTCGATTTTCTTTGAGATTTACTATTCTATTGATATTTGTTATCATCAGAAATCGCTTCAACTTTATCGAAACCATAATGAATATAAAAGAAGGATTCACAAGGAATGATAGCAATAAAAAAACCTTTTGAAAGAGTCGAAGGGATGCTTCAACAAAATTTTGGATGAGAAATGGACTTTCGAAGAAGTCAAAAGGTGATGAGGTTGCCCTTCCGATTCAGTTAATTCTCTTCGAAATAGATGATTCTGCATGCATAAATGGGGTTTCGTATGAGTTAAGAAGCATCTTTCAAAGGTATCAGATAACATGCTTCCATATATGCACCAAACCTTTCGAAATAGCTGGTTTTGCAATTATTTTCCTTCCATGGGAAAAAGGTTTGGCCAAACTACCCCTTTGAAAGCATAGATTAGCCTTTTGAATCAGTTGAAACCATCCATAATTACAATGGAAAACTTACATGAGTTCAATAAGTCTTCCTCAAAAACCAGAAAATGGGGTTCCACATTGATCAATGGGGATGATTTCGAAAGCTATCTTTCTCAGCTAAAACCTTCTACTATGCATTAATTTATTCGAAGCCTCAAAGATACACCTTTTGACAGTATCGAAAGCCCACATCCTTTCCTACTTGCAACAACACATCAACAACAGTGTGGAGGGCGCATCCATACCTTTCGATGGATTTGAAAGCACTCAAGTTCCATTCAGAAGTGAAGGTAGAAGGGCGCCCTGAAATTAGCAGCAACGAAAGGACTTCAAGGCACCCTTTCGACTAAGTCGAAAGGACAGATTCGAAAGGGTCCAACTTGCGCCTATAATAAGACCCTAGAGGTATTGTATGGGGTATCTGATTTCATTCACTCAATACTTGTTCTTTCTTGAATTTGTAAACCTTAATTCTAAAATCAAGTTGAGGATTTTACTTCTTTGTAATACTTAAGCTCCTTGTATTCATGAAAATTATTATTAAAGCAAGTGTACGACATTTTCGAATACGTTGATTGATCTGTTGCTTCTATATGATTTTGGTTATGGATTACTTGTATTAGTGTCAATCGAAAGGTTGTTTTTCGAAGGAGTAGAAACCTATAGATTCAATTAAAATCCTAAAATCCATTAAGTCCTAACCTTTAGTCACCTCACCTTCTTCGAAAGGAGGTTTCGAAAGGATCTTAAGCCAATTCAACTAACTCGAAGGTAATTTCAAAGGAGTTCCAATTGTCTCGACCGATTTGAAAGGTTGTTTAGAAGGATTTCCAATTGCTTTGACCTTTTCAAAGGTGGTTTCAAAGAAGATCTAAATTACCTTGATTGATTAGTAAAAGGAATGCGAAAAAGTTTAAACTAGCTTAATCGGTTCGAAAGGTGGTTTCAAAAGGTTCACTTGCACTTTAAACTTTTCTTCGGAGTGTTGACAAGTTTTATTGTTAACATTATTACTCCAACTTACATTGCTATCGTCAAAAAATACATGTCTAGTCTCTACCATTCTAGTGGTATATGATAGGCAATAAAATTTGAAACCTTTGGATCTCTTTGGATAACCAATAAAATAATAACAAATGGATTTGAACTCAAGTTTCTTTAGTTGCGAATTATAGACTTTTGCTTCAGCAAGACAGCGCCACGCATGCAAGTACCCTAATTGCGATTTTATACCAGTCCACGGTTCATAAGATGTTTTTGGAGCAGATTTACTAGGAACCCAATTAGAATATGTGTGATTGTTTTAAAAGCTTATGTCTACAAAAAAATCCGACAATGTGGTATTGCATATCATACTTCATACCATATCTATTAGTTTGCGATTACGTCTTTTAGCAACTCCATTCTATCGAGGTTCTCTCGGCATAGAATACTGATGAACAATTCCTTTTTCTTGAAGAAATAAAGTGAAAGGGCCTGGACTTTGACCAAGGTCAGTATGTTTACCAAAATATTCACCACCTCTATCTGATTGCACTATTTTAATTTTAAGGTTTTGCTGGTTCTCAACTTCAAATTTTTTGAGTCTATCTAGTGCATTGGATTTTTCATTAATCAGATACACAATACCATAGCGAGAATAATTGTCAATGAAAGTAATAAATGATTTATTCCCATTAATACCTAGAGTAGGAAAAGGACAACATACATCAGTATGAATAATTTCTAATAATCCCCCACTTTGAGTGGCTATTTTCTTATTTCTCTTGACAAATTTTCCTTTAACGCATTCTACACAGTTATCAAAATCAGAAAAAATCTAACGCTGGGAGAATTTCATTTCTAATGAGACGTTGCATTCTATCTCTTGAAGTATGATCCAACCTACGATGCCATAATTTAGAAGAATTCCCAACATGAGGATTCTTTTGACTCCACGTTTATGATTAACACTAGCAATATTCATAGATAATAGAGATTCGCAAAAGGAAGAATTCAAACATAATATATATAGATTGTCACATAATACTCCAGAACCAACAAACTTAGAATTTTGATATAGTTTCAACTCATTATTTCCAAACTGAAACGTAAAATCACATGCATCAAGTCTAGAAATAGAAATTAAACTCCAAATCCCTCTAGGAATATAAACTATATCATGTAACTCAAGATAAATTTACTCTTCAAACTAAAAAAAGAGTTCCAACAGCCTTGACTTCGGCCTCTAACCCGTGAGCAACTTTAAGTTTCCTTTCTCCCGTTTGAAGCATCCTCATGCAATGGGATCCCTACAATGAGATCGTAATGTGCACAGAGGCACCATTGTCAACCCACCACGTATTTAAGGGAACATCAACTAAATGTTTCACAAATCATGAAATTTAAATCACTACCCTATTTAGCAAGCCAATCTTTAAAATTTTCACAGTCCTTCCTCATGTGTCCATGCTTCTTACAGTGATGACACTTAGGAGCGTGCATGAGTTTGTACTAGAATAACTAGTCTTGTTAATACCAGTAGCCGTATTCACTTTATTTTTACCTTTATCATTGTCCATATTTTTTGATTTTGGACGTTGAACAACAATGTGTGCATAGTTGGGTTTTTCCACCTTAATCCTTTCTTCTTCTTCAACACACATAGTAATTAATTCACTCATTTTCCACTTTCCTTTATGTATGTAGGAAGAGAAGTCATAATAAAATGAACTAAAAAACATTTACCATATCGTTTATTTTTGCGGGCATATTTTTCATCATCATGATATGTTCACATACACCTTTTGTTCTATTATACTTTGTGGTGAGCATTTTCATTATGAGTATACTTGCATTAGTCTTAGAAGTACATTTAAACTTCTTTTCAATAGAAGCCAAATATTATTTTGTAGTGAAAATATTATTTGCATCATCCTTCTTAGGAATACCTCCTCTTATAACAGCTGTAATAGTACTTTTTATAACCATAGGAGACATGCGGTTTAACCACTCACATTTTGTAAATTAGCTTTTCATCACCAGTACTTATCGCTATAATAGTAGGTTTGTCCATTCATAATGTTTGGTCAATATCCAGAACACTAAGACAAATTTCAATTTCTCTTTTTAAGTGAAAAAATTAGTTATGTTCAATAGTATTATTCTAAAGATTTGAGCATGAACATTATTCAATGCTGCATTAGATTCAAAAAAAATAAAATGCTTTCTATTATCAACCATAAATCCATAAATATCATAAAATCAAATGTATATAGGGATTAATAGTAATTACATTGAAATAAATAATAAAACGCCAAATTATATTTCAGTTCCATCACAACAATTTGCATGAAATTCAATCTGTATTACTATTGCCATTGGGTAGAAACAAATTAAATTGTTAAAATAAATTAATTCACTTAATAAATCATAAGGACAATTAAAGTTGGTAAAATTACTATTCATAATCTATTAAATGTAAAAGCATAATTTCATGAAAATTTTGTATCATCATTGGGCAGAAACAAATTGAATCATTAAAATAAATTAATTCGCTTAATAAATCACAACGACAATTAAAGTTGGTAAAATTACCATTTATAATTTATTAAATGTAAAAACATAATTTCATGAAAATCAATTTGTATCACTGCGGGGCAAAAACAAACCAAACCATTAATACAAATAAATCACTTAATAAATCATAATGGAAACTAAAGCTGTTAAAATTACCGTTCATAATTTATTAAATGTAAAAATATAATTTCATAAAAATCAATTTGTGTCACCATTGGGAAGAAACAAACTGAACCATTAAAATAAATAAATTCACTTAATAAATCATAATGGCTATTAAAGTTGGTAAAATTATCGTTCATAATTTACTAAATGCAAAACATAATTGTGACTTTAAATCACAAAATTCATTTTAATAAAATGGCAGTTACAATTCAAAGTTGATAGAAATTAACAATAACAAATTATTAAAACTAATGTTATCTAGTTTAAATTATTTATAAAAAATATATACGATAAACCATAGAGAATAATAACAGATTAAAAATGCAACATATATATCGACATATCAAAACTCTTGGTCATAATCTAGTTTGGACCAAAATTTCTCACAAATTTAGATGTATTAGATCCAACATATCAAAAGGAGAATGCCATGTGATTCGTGATATAATGCCTCTTGGTTAAATGTCTTCAACATTACATCTCTATGGAAAAATACATTGATTAATTTACATTTATGCGAATACATAATTAAGAAAAAAAATCTCCTTTTAAATCTTTCACCAAAATTATAAAAAATATTTCTACATAAATTATTTGAATCTGTATAGCTTTTGTACGAACCACTGAAAATCAATTTCGTGAAAAAATTGCATCTTATACAAATTTATGATTGCTCTAAAATCATATGAAAGAGATTTAACAAGATCATAATATGTTTTGCAGGTAGACATATTCAATCTAGAATCCGTAATCCAAAATAAGATAATAATGGAATTTAAATCTTATAGTTTTGAAGTGATGACATTTTTATGCAGAAGCGTTAATACTAACCATCAATGGTTTCCTTAGATCTATGATGGAAACACTTTGGCATTTTCTTTTCCTCTCTCATTTTGTAAAAATTATGGGACTTAAAAAATATTTCATAAATGATCCCTTAACTACAAAACGGGCAAAAGGACGCTTTAGTTATGGAATATCATCAGTCCAAATAGAGAAGGGGTCTATATATATTCTAAGGCAACCATTCGGACTAGTATAATTATTAATAGTAATCTGGATTTTTCCCAAAAATTGAGATGTTTTTTCATTAATTCTTTAAAGAAATTGGTGCACAATAATAACATATGCCATATAATAAATAAAACTAATAGTTTAAATGTACAACATGATAAGTTTTAAATTAATTTCGAAATTAGAAAATAATCTTCCAAACTAGGAATCATGAAATTAAAAAACCAAACCTACAATTATCATATAGATTTTAAAACCATTTAATTAACAATATATGAACATGTTAGTGTACTTACATACGTAATATAATAAATTTTATTTAGCTTTACAATTGAAAAACAAATTTCCAACTTAAGAGCTAAAAAATAATAATTTAAAATTAAGATTACAATTTTAAAACATCTATTTAAGGGAAAAAATGAGAACTTCTTACGTAAGACTTGAGAGATCTGAAGGGATGTTAGTTACTTACATCTGTCAACTTTGCTGAAATTGGTAGGTTTACATCTAAAGTATGCTCTCATATGTAGGACATAAGAAACACCAAATACTCAAAATTAAGTATTTTTTGAGAACCGAGCTTTAGTAGTAACCCAGTTAATTCAGATCAATAGTTGTAAGTTTTTTAAGGTTATACGCTAATATGTTAGAGAAAGGAAAATGAAAATCAAGATCGAGGATATTGTTTATGAAAATAGCAGAGATCATTGACTTAGAGTATCCCTACTATGGAAAAATTCGTAGTAATTAGAGTGTTATGAAGCACTCATTAAAATCTTTGAATTCATAGAAATGGTTATTACTTATAGGGGAATGATAATTGTACTTTCCCTTACAAAAATTGCGTTTGTCTTTTCACATGATTGATATGTGGATCCAACGTCTGGAAAAGCCACTAATTTGTTTGAAAGCGGTCGTAAAATAGAAAAATGTGAGCATATAATATCTTGTTATGTAAATGACATTATCAAAGTTAATTAAAAACAAAATTATCAATAATCCATCAATATCAGTTATAATTTTTTTAAAGATTTTTCATGGGTTGGAATCGTTGCACGATACACTCACAATCATTACTTTTAATATCATTTCCAATATATTTAATCAAATAAGCATTGATCCAACCATCTCCAATATCGCTTGCAATCTCTTTTCATAATTTTCATTGTAGAAAATGCTCAGTTAGCAGATGTAGCTACAACTAGTAGAGCCAAAGTCAATATGAGAACCTTGTAAACAAGTAGATGTATCACATTTCTTCTTTCAACCATCTTTTATGCTAAACAAGTTATGCCCTTGACTATCAAAAACTCTTTATCCATATGCGTAACAATGGTATATGTTTCAAGTTGGCTTTCAAGTACCATAAGATCATAGGTAGAGAGAACTTTTGGATAAAACGAGCAAAGTAAGATATTTTGTTATGCTAAACTCAAAAAATGAGTTAAGTAGACTAAGTTAACTCATACATGAAAGCAATTCGCTATTTTGTTTTGGAAAATGATTGTCCGACTCTTAAAGTCGTAAATGATAATCATATTACTAATTCAACTCGTACAAGGTGTAAGTTGATAACTTGTTTTTCTCTATGCCTTGAGTGTCGATGAGCTATATACTCATCATCTATGTTAGGAGATAACAATTTCATGCAAAGAAGATGAAGAAACTTCCTTCATGAAATATTTTCATTTTCATCATGCGGTGGTATTATAACAACCTATATTTTAGTGCATAGTAATAAAAATAATTAATCATTTTAGTTGAACCAAATGAACTAATGACTTAAAACGGGAATTTTTAATGAGGCATGAATTAGGACTCTAGACCTATTCCATTATATTCGTAATGTCATTTATATATTGAAAAACATAAAAGATTTGTTAAGATTAAATAAGAATAATAAAATGAGAAGAAAAGAGAAATTAGAGGCAAAATGGTCATTTGATCAGAATTGGCCTTATTAATTCTAAAATGATATCCTCCCATATCCATTTCACTTTCTCCTTTTCTTATTCATCTTCTCAAAAGAGAAACAGGGTTTTAAAAGTAAAATCAATATAATTTCTTTGTTTCTTTATTAAAAACTTCGAACATCTAAATTCAATTTGAAGGATTTTCTATAAATCTACCTCTTTGATTTTTTATTTTGGAGAAGTTTGTAGTCGAATTTTAGAAAACAAAGAAGAGCTTCAACTTGGGTTCCATTGAAACTTGGATTTCTTAACATTCCACGAGAGGGATTTATTTTTTATGATATATGATCACAAAATATGCTAGCAATCATGTTAAGTATTCAGTTTTGGTTAGGGCTTAGTTAATGAACTCGCATCGGGGTTTTAAAGAAGAGAACCTCATTTAATAAATGTTAAAAATGATTTTGATTATAGAATAAATGTGTTAAATAACTTGATATAAATAACTATTGTGCTTGATTCAGATTGTAGAATGAATGTTGGTTTAGAGATGATAGAATGATAAGAGATAATTCTTTACATTGGTTTGGCGCCTTGTTGAATGATTATATAGTTAATATGGTACTCTAATAGTTGGACTCGAATAATAGTTGAAATAGTTCAATGCCTTTAAGTCATTGTCGAGTGCGAAGTTTCACTTATCTAAATGTTAAATGACTTGTAAAAAAGACTTGGATTCCTGTTGAATGATATTAATACAAATGTCTCGATGAAACAGAGTCGTACGTTGAAAATGGAAAACAAGAAAAAGGTGGGAAGAATTTCCATTAAGGTAAATTCTCTATATGGGTTTAAGTTCGACCCAGTATAAGCATTCAGACTTTTGGGTTACAAATTCAAACATTTTAAATTTAAGGATTTTATGCAACGATATTACATACTGGAAGATTCAAACATCTAAAATTTAGGATCAAATGTTTGAAATTCAGGTCAGATGTTTGAATACCCTATTTAGACGTCTGGACTGATGTGTTGAGGGTTGTTGAGTTTTAGAGTTTGTGAAGTTGGGATTTTGGAGTTTGGGTTCATTTCGGGGACTAATGTGATCCTCATAAGGTCTGGATTAACTATAAAACAATATGAGGAGTTTGAGGATGGTATGTTGTGTCTAAAGAAATGTGTGGTTGATATCAAATATAAAAGAGAATATGGTGATGGTTGAAGATGTGATTTGATTCATATAATGGTATTATAGAGTCATCCATTGACTTTGAGATATGATGACTATGGTATTGCAATTCCATATAATATTGCGCATATAGATTAAGTCTGCATCCCTTAGTTGTGGCTTAAGGATCTGATATTTGTATACCATTTGCTTCATGAGGTTGCTGTAGTTCCAATTGTGCATCTTTGGGTGGCATCAATTCATGGATAGAAGGCTAGAAGGCGTTCTATCTGGTAGCATAGGCAATATACGCCAGGATGCATTATCGCAAGGGTTGTTGCCCTCATACTGCATGTTAATGTCCTCATGGTAAACAAACGGTAGCAACTAGGCTTCTTACATCAATTCAGGTTCGATATGATTATATGTGGTGATGTGCATTAACGTGTCATAAATGTTGATCTTACATTAGTGACCATGCTTAATGGGTCTTGGCTTTACCAAGAAATTCGAGACCACTACCCTAGTGTGTGATGGTTGAGCCACTATTGATGTTATGATGATTAGTATATGATAGACTTAACATGTATATCGTAGTAGTATAGTAGAAATGTATTAACTTGTTGGATGTAGGTGAAGGTCAGGTCGTTACCTCGTATATTATCTTTTGGTATTGTACATGATATAGTATTGTATTGGTAATCATGCTGATTGGTGATATTTCCTTTTCACCAAAATTTATGTATAAGCCTATCTTTGTCGTATCTTTTATTATCTATTCTTTGAGTAAGTTCTCTTAGAGGTGGAGATTCTACTAATTGGAGGCAAGTTACATGACCATAGTTATTTATTACCGCGATTATATTAATCAAGTATTTTTAGAATAGTGGCATGTTAGACTGTATTTCATTTTAAGATATGATGTATATGAGATTTGATTTACCATGTGCACGGTGCACTTTGATACTAAATCTTATGTATTTCGATATGATATGCATTTAGCACATTACCTGTTTATGTTGATATTATATTTATTCCTTCCGCCATGAGATTTAGTTTATATATAGAAGCGATAGGTATGCTTGTGTTATTGTTTTACATTCTACCTTTAATGGAACGCCATCTATGATACTTACGGAACGCAGTTTCTTATATGCATGGATTATGGGTGTCATGAAGGATGTTTTGTTACATTTGGTGTCTGAGATTTCATAACAACCCGCGCTATTTGACCTTAGGATTTAACGCACTAACGTTAACATCTTGAAAATGGAAAAGAACAAGTCATTGAGATATGACAACGAAAAACAAAATGGAATCTAACTTTATTTTTCTAAACTCACAAAAAAGGGAGAAATATATAATATATAATATCTTTACAATCAAATACAATGCAAATACATAGTCAAGTCTAAATAACAAATTCCAATCCATATATACATAATAATTTCATATGAAATATAATATTAACAATAGGAAATGTGTCCATCACCTGCACCTTTGGAGTCACCTACATTGGCTCTACTCCATAGTCTATTAACCTACCAATGCATATATAGAAAAATAAAGGTGGAGAGGGTCAGAAAAATGTCTACGTGAGTGCAATAAATCTACTTTGTCACATAATACAATTATATCCATATTACATTATAATTATCCACAATATTTAACATCATACCTAACCGGTTCGACTGTGACAACAGAGTCAATCTGACAATGCTACATATTTTGTCGATGTATATAAAAATGGGTCATAATCCAACTAATAAACATTATGTGTACGATGACACAAATTTTCGGGATCAAACATCACTACAACAAAACACAAACATTGTGTGGATAGTACATGGATAACATGTCCAGACACCACCACACCCAACTTAACATTGCATGGAAAGGGACATGTAGACTCGCATTTAGACATCGCCATGCCATAAAAAATCTCATATAGGTAGTGACATGGATAACCGCATTTAGACACCACCATGCCATACAAAACAATCATCAATATATTAATATCAACCATTAGTCAATATAATTCATATATATAATATCGCTTAAAGTCACACATAACAAACTAATACATTTTTATAGGCCCTATGGGATAGTTCAATCTTATTTCCAGCAGACCAACATGTCGACCAGTTGACATACCATGTCGATCGGTTGCTGTACACTTCCATTTTTCTTTTTCTCTTATTTTCATTGATTTTTTTGTCTTATTATTTATTAATTCAAAGCTAATCTTTTATACGTCATTCCCATACCATAATACTTTGTTTTTATGATAATTTTCATACCAAATTCATTTGCATTTATCTTATATTTATAAATTTACAAATCAAGCTTTATATAAATTTCAACATATCTTAACTTAAAATTACTTTTACAAGTAGTTAAATTGTTATAAATTTTGAAACAAATACTTATTATTATTTGATATAACGACTTGATTAACCATCATTATTTCATATTTTTTAACATTATATTTTTAATGCATATATGGAATTAAACATCATTTTTCTACGCCAAAATTTCTATAATTATAAATATTAAGATTCATAATTATTCACTATTGTCATGCACTAATATCAAGAATTCATATTATATCATTTTAATCATTGTAGTGTCAATCAATTCATAATGAAACCAAATTACACTCTTATTTTCTATATTCTAATGGCCATTGTATTCATTAATACAAAATTATACTCTTATTTTCTATATTCTGATGACCATTGTATTCATTAATACAATTCATAGTTCCATTAACTAGTTTAATTCAATTAGAACACTATTCAATGATTATCATTTCATTTAGTGATTAACGCTCTAATCCCAAAAAATATCTTCCTAATCAAAGAAACCAAAATATCTTAAGAGTAAAATCAAGCATGAGTCAAATTTGAAGAATCACTCTTACTTTACATTGTTTTAGCTCCAAATTAAAGATCCAAATCCCTAATCCTTCAATTCTCATAATCATACATGCCTAAAATTCCACTTTTGTGATTGAGATGGCTAATATTTTGTAGCCTTGTTCGCGCTCGTCAATTTGGTACTTTATTTGTCGAAATCCATTGAGTTTTAGATGAGAAAATTAAGACTGAAATTTGATCGAGGAAGGGGGTTCGTAAGAGTGAGTGAGAGAGAGGAGAAAATGAAACACATTCTTCTATATTTGAATTTGAGTCCGAGAAACAGACTATTTAAATCAATCCAGAACTATCCATTCAATTAGTTAGTCCAAGCCCGTTTAAATTTCAAAATCTCATTTAGAAAAATACACTTGTATCTCTCTCATCCTAACTCTAATCTAAACAAACTTATATACCATTCTGATCAGAAAAACAAGTTGGTCGCGATGGTGCAAGTCTCATCACCCAATTAATCATTTGTAAAATTAATATTTTTCCCCTATAATTAAAACTACTAAAATCCCCTTTTTAATTAGCTATCGAAATCATGGGGTATTACACTCTCTTCCCCTTAAAATGAATATTATCCTCGAATTTCCCGAGGACCAAAGAATGAAATTCACCACTTTCGTATTATGTATCACCCAAATATTATCTATAGTATACATTGGCAACTATAAAAAAACATATGTACATGTCGCATGCAATTCTATTACCAAATTTCCTTAATAAACATAAACTTTAACAATATAATAGTAACAAATATGTATGCTTGCACGATTATGTCATATAAGATACGTAGCTAATGCAAAAAAGAAATTGGCAGTTAACTTCTTGAACTAGTCGGCCTTTTGAGATGAATGCAAATGACATGGCATATTAGGCATGTTATAAGCATCCTAGTACGAGCATAGAAAATTTCTATATGTATTGAACTATCATTCGCTGTAGATATCGTAAACTAGATATATAAATAGGTAACTTACATATATCAAAACATATCAATATAATTAGAAGTCGAGCAGCATAGTCTACATCGTAATAAAAAATCACTAATTCAATCAATCTTATCCTAAAAAAAGTAGTAACTTATAGAAGCCTTTGAGCAATACCCAAATAATTTAATTATGCTAAGAAAGCAAACAAATGAGAAATGTCCTTAAAAAAGAGTTGAAATGAAAAGATCGGATATTTCTCCTCCACTTTCCAAACACTCTCAATCGGATCGTTCTTCCCAACTAAACTTAATAAGCCTTACTACTAGTATGTATCTTTGCCCAAAAGGCTAACCACAAATGTACATGCACAACTTATATATATATATATATATCCTATAATCCATCAATTTGGATAAACCAATGTCATATTTCATCATAGCTAATAACCTTGGCATAAACATGCCCCAATTGAAATGCAGCCTCACATGATTGCTAAACGCACATACATGACATTTCGATTATCCCAGTAGTATATAAACCATTAAATCCTTCGGATGCTGGGGTAATAAAAATCAAAAGTTGACAATGTTTCACCCAAGCAAACCAATGGCCTGAATCACTAAATGATTTCTCTGAAACATTCTAAAAGGTAACGCTTATCCTCAAGCCTGATCAACCAGGAATGACTGAAAATCAGGGATTATGCAGCAAGGCTAGGTGGGTAGCACCCACTTCAGGGTGAGGTCATCCCTGTCTAGATGTCCCTTTTTATTTCGGCTTGGTGGTGCGGTTGCCGATCACAGCCGTGGGGTGATCTTACTCGGGATTATCCAGTAAGGGATAGTCCCGGTCTTGTGTTGTAGGGGGTCGGGAGTGATCCTCGATAAACTGATCTAGACCAGGTACCGTGACAGGTGGTACCCCAGTGCCTAGTCATTAGTTGGAAATTCATTCTCCTTATGTGCCTTTTATGAGTTTTGTTTGTATTACCCACTTTGTGGCTAGTAGCTGGAATTTAACAATGTAACAATTTCGGCTATTTTAATAAGTATTTTTATGTAGACCCTATTATAATATCAGAGGATTTTAGTAAAAAAAGATGTTTAGCTATCGTAAGGTAAAACCTGACATGTTTATTTGTGGCGTGGTCTTATGAGATGCTTTTGTTTTCAAAGGATTTTTGAAACTTTAATAATCAATTTGGGTGTGATTTTCTCACGTTGGTTTTCCAGACTGACTCGGATGTTATTAACTATAATGCTCGGGTCAGACCGAGTATTATAGAATACAGAAAAGGATGCTGTGGAGCTCAAGAGATGAGCTGGATGGTGATACGTACTTCCATATTTGATTATTATTCCGCTGTGTATCCAGTTGTATGTTATTGATGTGGAACTCTGATGATGTACTATGATGATGTATGTATAAACTGATATAGTATTTGTTTTGGGTGTAAAGATCTGTGGTTACCTATTATATTTTATTCCGCTGCGATGGTTAGATTCTGATGTTGTTTTCTATTTTCTTCTTCTACCTCTTCTTCTTTAACCCAAATGGTTCGTATTTCCGTACATCTTGAGTTGATTGATGGAGAACAGTGTTGACTCAAGGGGTACGGGTTTGCGGGTCGTTACAGTTGGTATCAAAGCTTAGGTTGGTGATAACCTTGGCTCTGGTGGGGATTACTCAATAGAAATAGAGTCCGCAAGTACTATATAATGAGTTTTAGTGTATTAATAGATATGAGTGCGTATTTGTTAGTGAATATAAAATTGTTTTACATTGTGTTGACTTATCGGTTGAGTGTTTATGGATTATGGTCGATATATGGGATGCCATGTCATCGATAGGAATTTCTAAACTCTTGAACAAGATAAACCGACACAGTATGGTTTTAAAAATAGGGTAAATAAAATAATTTTACCCAAATTATTTTTTATATAAAAGGAAAGTTTTTGTAAGCTATTTTAGCTTATATATGGTTGCTTGGATGTTAGGAATGATAATATTAAATTATTATCATTGTTGTGTGGAAATTTAACTAGAAATTGAAAATATAACAAAAGGTTAAGGAAATAAATTCAACTATAGAATGAAATTTGAAACGTGAATTGTAAGTGTGATTCATAATTTGAAATAAATTGCGATGGAAATTCCAGAGTAATGTTTGAATGTGGATTGGATGGATTTTGAATTTGGAATTTTGGGAAAAAGTTTAAATTCCTTTGGATTTGAAAATGGTTTCCGAAGGAGAAATAATGGTAATATTATTTGGAAAATATTTTTGAATTGGATTTGAACTTTGAAGAGTTTGGAATATTTGAAGGGATTTTAAAGTGATAAAAGCATTGAACTCTTTTTGGGTCGCTGGAAAATAATTTCGATGGTGATCGCGACATAATCGGTGTTCATTTTCGAGTTTCCAAGAGGGGGATTGCTACCTGGATGTTTTGGATTAATGTTTGTTTGTGAAATTTGGTTTTATTTTGGAAATGAAAGGGAATCGTTTGGTTTAGATATGCATGTTTTCAAAAATTTAATTTTGGACATTTTAGTAATGGTTTAAACTCTGGAGTTGGTTTGAAATGTTTAAGTATGTTTAAGCAAAAACTCTGGAATCTTATTAAAAATGTTCTGGAATAATGAATGAGTTTGGAAACTTATAAAATTTAAATATTTTGTTTAGAGTAGAAAAACCTAAATTGAAAAAAAAAGTTAAAAATTTTTAGTAAGTTAGAATGTAAGCTAATTGATTTAAGTAAATTAAGGGAAGTTAACAACAGAAGGAAAGTAAATTAGAGAACTTATAGAGACTTAAAATTTGAATCAAATTAGAATGTAACTAAACCAAAAAGTGAATGTTAAGGAAATAAATCTAAGTAGGCTGAATGAAATAAGTTAATGAAATAAATTTATTAGTTAGGAATGAATAAATGAGTTTAAACTTGTAAACAAAAGGGGAATTGAAACTGAATGTCGAATTTAAGTTTGAAAAAAAATTTAGTTAAGTTGGACTAAATAAAACAAAGTTTTGAGATTAAAATTTGTAAGTAACTGATTGATTTATATGGTATGAAATTGAATATTGGATGATGTTTGATTTAAAATTGTGTAAAATAAAGTGCAAAATTAGTTCAAATGGACTAAAAATAATTAATGTTTGAAAATAGAATTTATTGATTGAAAATAAATTTGTGAATGAACAAATGAATTTAAAATTGTAAGTAAATGAACTGAAATTGGATATTGGAATGATATTAAATGGAATTAAGTTCTTGCTTAGAAAAATTCAAAGGAATGGTATGTAGCTAGATTTAACTGGAGTTAAGCTAAATAAAATTAAATTGAAATGAATTCAGTTGAGTTATAGATAATATTGAATGGAATAAAATTCTTACATAAATAAATAAATGTAAACTAAGTAAGTATTGAATTGGATTAAAATAGATTTGGTGTGAGTTGTAAACAAATCCAATTCAAGCATAAATTGAATAACCTTATTATTAATAAATTCAATGATGAATTGTTAATGTGAATTTAAATTTAAAAATGGTTAAAAGAATAAACTAATTGAATAAATTAGTAAAATGCTTGGGATTTGATCAAAGGAAAATCAAATCGAAGATTTAAATGGAAGTTGGTTGAACAAAATAAACTTAAGTTATTGGGAGGAATAGTTGAAGAAAATAATTAACTTTAAGTAAATTATGAGATTGTTATTTAATATATTGGTTGTCGAGTTTAATAAGATGGTTTGGAATCAACTTTTGGGTATGAAAGAAATTACAATGAAAGATTGTGAATAAATTAAAATAGGGTGGAATCAAGTGTAAATTGAGTTGGAATCAATTTAAATGGGTATAAAGCTTAAACAATTATTTATTCACATTAATATTGTAGAATTGCATAAGAAAATGGATCGTTTGATGTAAACGAGATTAGATAAAATCCTATGAGTTATTAGAAGTGAAATAGGATGATTTTGAAATCTATTGGAGTGAATATGAGTTTGTTTTGCTCAGAATGAATTAAATATAAGCGAGTAAGTTGTAAATCACTTGAACTGAATGGAATGGTTTGAGAATTGGTTGTAAGCAATTGTAGTAAGTGTTGGAACCTTACATACATGCTTATGAAAGTATATAACATGCATTGTTACAGGATCCATGTTTTAGCTATTTAAATTTAAGTGAAATGCTATAAACTTCCTATATATAGTACTTATATGTTTAAATTGAGTAAGCACAAGTACTTGAAGGCCGTTTGGCTGGATTTGATCGTGCAAAATGCTAAAATAATAAGCCGCTTTCTTAAAAATGCTAAATAGAGATACGCCTACGCAATAAAACTAGGAAATATGAACTGTTTTTGTTTTTCCGTCCGTGTGGGTCGATGTATATATATTTATATCTCTTGTCAAATTGCAAAAGCTCCTCCGTACAAAGGAGACTCTGCCAAATATTTTGGGAGTTAGAAATTCTTTTTGGAAAATTTTTGTTAGCGACAAAATGATCCCAAATTGGAAATTGAAACAAATTAGTGGATGAAACTAATTTAAAATAATGATATGAATCAGTATAAATGGAAGATAAAATTCAGTATTCAGAGTTGAAGATATATTGAATTCATACGGAAATGGGAGAACCAATTGGAATAAAAGTAGATATAAACTAAAGTGGTGAAGTGAAAATAAATATAAGAAGCGTATAAAATACTTATATTGAACTTAAGAAGAAATGGTGAAGTTCTTAAGTAATATTGGTGTCAGGAAAATATACTGAATAAGCATTTGAGTGAAGATTTAATAAAATATATGTACATCATACGGCTTGAATGAATAGATATTGACATTTTGTACGGAAGTCAATAAAATGTTTTGAAAATTGTGATTGGATATTATTGCTAAGTAGGATATGCATGTATTATAAAGGAAAATTGGTTTTGCAAAAGATAAATTTGAATTGCTCGACAGAAAGGTATGTGTTTAAATTTCTGTATGAAATTTGATTGGGTTTTTCATCTAGCCACTTGGCTTTTGTTTTCTTTTGGAATTTGGGAGCCCATAGAGGCATTTTGTAGTTGTACCGAGCTAGCCGCGCAAAGGAGACGCTGGCGAAATTTTTCGAAAATTTAGAGAGTCAGAAAATTTTTGAATTTTTTTTGATAACTCAAAATTTGATGTTAAATTGAAATTTGAATGATTGAACAAATAGTATTATTTGAAAACTATGGGAGAGTTAGGGAAGTTAGTAAGAATGATAATGGGTCTTTTATAAAAAGATAGTTGGTAGGATGTTGAATTGTTGGTTTTGGGAAAAAGGTAAACGGGTATTGGACCATTCTTCCTAACTAGTAATTTCGGGGACAAAATTCTTTTAAGGAGGAAGGAATGCGACGACCTGGAATTTTTAAGCATTTGAAATTGGAATATTTAATTAATTTTAAATATTTAAAAGTTAATTTTTAACTTGAATTCAAATATCACTATCTATTTGATAATTGAACTATTGAATTAAATAATTTGAAGTTGGGTAAAATGTTGAATCTGGAGTTTTAAGCCTGTTAAAAATAATTTGAAGGCTTGTAAAATTTATATTGATAGTATTGAAGATAGTAGAAGTATTAAAATTGAATTTGGAAGTGCTTTGTTAAGTTTTGAAATTTTATCGTTTAAATTGAATTTAAAAATAGCCTTCCGAGGCAGTCTCGGAATTCGACGAAACCAGTTCCATTGGATCCGTAATAGTGTAATATTATGGGGTTCCAAATTTCGGAATGTTTGGAGTTGTGGTATGAGCGTACGATATATAAACGTGCTGAAATTTATATCGAAAATTTAATAAAATAACTGGTCCAAAAAGCTATCTTCTCCATACGATCGAATTAGGATTTGAAACCTTTTCCATTTCGTTCGAAATAGGTGTATAACATTATAAACGCCTTGCGGCACGCCTCGATAGGTGTTTGAAATTTTAAGTTGCATTTATCGAGACGTTTGGAATTTAAATAAAAATATTTCTTAATAAACCTACTCAACAGCCGTAATTATTTCACATCATAACTTTTCTTTCATTTTGAAAAACCATTGTAGCCTATCTGCTACACTCCACCATCTTTACGTGTCCCTCGTTTTTTCGTTTATAAAAAAATCAAACAAAATCAGAGAGAAATGAGTTCTAGCCTTCACTCCTTTTTCCCCAATTCAATCGAAAAAATGGAAGAATAAAGAAAATTGATAAATGAAATACAAATGAGAACGAAAATCATTTCCTCCTCTCCTCTATCAATTCAAAATCCTCTCGGCTAAAAATAAATATAATAAAGGCAAGCTAATCGATTCAATACAGTATGTGAATACTGATCGACATGGTTTTGGGAAGGGCACGAGTGAGTCGCGGTCGAGTTCGATTTCGGCGTCGCTCGAGATGATGGAGTGTGGACTTGGGGAAGGCACGACGTCAACCGCGATGGCAGTAGAAGTAGGGTCGAGTTTGGCAGCGGTGTGGCTAGGGCAACGCGATGCAGTGGGGTCTGGGCATCTCCAAGCGATGGGCAGAGGATGTCGATCTAGGGATGTTAAATAAATGTAGTTTATCATTTCGCAGTCGAGGCTAGGGTCATTGTTCTTGTACGAGGAGGGTTTCATCTAGTAAGGTATTCGGCTATTGTTTTTGATTTTTTTTCAATTAAATTTAATTTAAATGTATGGATATAGGTATAATGTAGATAAAAGAAATTATTTTGTCTGTAAGATATTTTTGAACATATATATACAGAAAAGAAAATAATATCTATAACAGTGAAGTATAAATGTTTATAGAAACATATAGATATATACTAATATTTAGCTTTCTTTTAATTTTAAAAATTGCTAAATAGTGATTATGGTATATAGGCTGTTATAAAATTTATGTTTGGTCAGAAAAGAAAATATATACCTATTTCCATTTACCAGTTAACTTTAAAATAATGGAGATGTATTGTTTAATTAGATCAATTTTTTTAGTTACTAGGAGATTATTTAAAGAAGAATTAGTTCAAATTTAAATCATTAGCCAGTTGAATTATTAAATGGTACTTAATGGTACAATTTTATTTCGAATATTAATATAAATTGTTTATTCAAGGTCAAAAATCAAGAAATCAAGGCAATATTGAAGTGGATTACAAATAAAAGCAAAGGTGAGTTAATCTCACTCATATGGTAGTAATTTAAATTTAAATAATTAAATTTAAATAATTGGTCAGATGTTTGAATTGATTTGATGTGCTATATTATAGTATATAATATATCTTGGAATGATTGGTTTCCCGCATTATATAGCGGATGAGACCCTATGCGCCGTATAATAGTGGATGATATTATTTTAATCCCATATACCGTGATATTCCACCTCGAAGTGGAATTGGTGTTGTGCTAACATCTGTGGATGTAGGGACACAGGTTGGAGGGATCCAACTGGATTCCTCAACATTTATTTGGATTATTTAATATTCTATGTTATGATTATTTGATCTTCTGTGATGAATTATATTGGAATATTGAATGCTATATTTTGCTTGAATATATTTCGGTACACTGAGTTATCAAAATATATAGAATTGGGTTTTTAAAAAGGAAATAAAAGAGTGAATTTTCAAGTAAAATAATTGTAGAGAATTCGAATAAAGTTTAAAATGAACTGGATAAGAATAATAGCGATTGTAAAATTTTAATAAATAATTCCGAGTATGGAAAAAAGAGATTTTGAATAAACAGGAAAATAATGAATTATAAAACTTAAATGATATTATTTAAAGGGATAATGAATTTATTTTAAAAATATAAACTTTAAATTTATTCAAAGGAATAGAAAAGGAATTTTGGAAATCTGAAATTGATATCTTTAGTTAAAAGAATTTTTAATTATAATTAAGGAATGAAAAATGAGGTCAATGGATTTTGAATAAATTAAGTAAGTAAAGGAAATTCATCTGAAAATTGATTTAAGTGTAGGAATTGGGATTTTAAAGGGAGGTTGTGACTATAAAACGTATATAAACTGGGTTTATAAAAGTAAAGTAAAATATATCAGTGGATATTTGGGAAGAATAAAATTCAAGGTGGCAATTTATTGAAGGAATGGGAAATTTGTTTAAAAATAAATAGTGCTTATTTTCAAAGGACGTAAAGAGATGTATATTTCCCCGGATAGCCAAGTACGTTTTCAACGTAAATTTTCAAATATAAGTTATGTTATTTAAAAAAGCATGTTTAGAAAATTTATTATTTCTAAATGTTTAAATTTTAAAGTAAATATTTTTCAAATCTATTATCGTAGTAATTATTTTAAAGGTGACTTAGTATTTTGTTTTAAAGGAGAAAATCTAGTTTTATATTTTATAGAGTAACTATATCTCAATTATTTCTAAAGTATTATTTTAAATAAGTATTAAAGTAGTTTTTCTAAATTCAAATGTTAAAGCATATTTTACAATAAAGTGTTTTTAATTTTTTTTAAAGAAATCTAAAGTTTTGTGCTTGGTGATTTCATGGAAATAGAAAATATTTGGAAAATTTATTCGGTAAAAGAAAGGCAATTTGAAAATGTTTTCAAAAGGTTTGAAAATGAAAATATATCTTACGAAGATATTTTGAGATAAATAAATAATTTGGGAAATTATTTATTGTTTGATGGTTATTGTGAATGTTAATTGATAGTTAAATCACCGACTATCAATATTGGACAATGTGCTGATCGTTTCGAAGAGACCGGGATCGGGATTAATTTTTCGAAAACCGCTTCGATCCGATTTGTACGTTTTCATGGAAAAAGGAGTTTGGATTCGAAGATGGGGCAGTGAAGTGCAAGGGCTAGTCGCTACTAATCGTGAGGATTATTCCAAAACGGATGTAGTAGGAATAGTGCCTTCGATTCCGTTCGAACCCGGGATGAACTTGTATGGACGAATGCTTGCGGAACATCGTCAGGTGGACGATGAGCATTCTAAGTGAAACATTCTAAAAGTTAACGCTTAGCCTTAAGCCTCATCAACCGGGAGTGACTGAAAATCAGGGGTTATGCAGCAAGCCTAGGTGGGTAGCACCCACTTCAGGTGAGGTCATCCTTGTCTAAATGTCCCTTTTTATTTCGGCTTAGTGGTGCGGTTGCTGATCATAACCGTGGGGTGATCTTACTCGGGATTATCTAGTAAGGGATAGTCCCGGTCTTGTGTTGCAGGGGGTCGAGAGTGATCCTCGGTATACTGATGTAGACCAGGTACCGTGACAGGTGGTACCCCGGTGCCTAGTCATTAGATGGAAATCCATTATCCCTACACGCCTTTTACGATTTTTGTTTGTATTACCCACTTTGTGGCTAGTTGCTGGAATTTAATAATGTAACAGTTTCGGCTATTTTAATAAGTATTTGTATATAGAACCTATTATAATATCAGAGGATTTTAGTAAAAAAAGTGTTTAGCTATCGTAAGGTAAAAACCCGACATGTTTAATTGTGGCGTGGTCTTAAGAGATGCTTTTGTTTTCAAAGGATTTTTGAAACTTTAATAATCAATTTGGGTGTGATTTTCTCACGCTGGTTTTCCAGACTGATTCGGGGTTATTTAGCTGTAATGCTCGGGCTTGACCAAGTATTATAGAATACAGAAAAGGATGCTGTGAAGCTCAGGAGACGAGCTGGATGGCGATACGTACTTCCGTATTTGATTATTATTCTGCTGTGTATCCAGTTGTATGTTATTGATGTGGAACTCTGATGATGTATGTATAAACAGATATAGTATTTGGTTTTGGTGTAAAGATCTGTGATTACCTATTATATTTTATTCCGTTGCGATGGTTAGATTCTGATGTTGTTTTCTATTTCTTCTTCTACTTCTTCTTCTTTAACCCAAATGGTTCGTATTTCCATACATCTTGAGTTGATTGATGGAGAATAGTGTTGACTCAAGGGGTACGGATTTGTGGGTTGTTACATTCTCCTTTCAAATAAGTACGTCAAGGTCGGGTGATGCCTTAAACCGGTGAACATATCATAGTTTTCTTCCAATCTTCAACCCAACTTAGGTGGTATCATTTCACTTATGATATTGCTCATCCAAATATTCAATAGTCATGATACCAGGATACCATATTTCCAATCCTCAAGAAGTTTTCTAACTTATGTCATAAATCCTGAAGTATATAAACAAGCAAGCATTCAACAACAGAGAACCTATTTTATTAAATTATTCAAGCATAGCGACCAAAATCCTAAAACTAAGTGGAACACCAGTCTAAGAAAATTTCTAATCTAAAGGAGTGACACTGTTCAAGTGATTGACTATGTAGTACATCATTCACATGCACCTTATATGCAATATAAACTATGTACCCGTTGATGCTTAACAATAGCTTTCTTAAATAGACAGTCTCTCTTCAATACAAGGGGTGATTGAAAAGAATCTACCTATTCCTTTTTTAAACCATATTAAAATTTCCAAATCTTGATTTTCACAAAAAAAATTATGTCCACATTTTAAATGCATGCAAATCAAGATATTTTTTTTCCTCGTTCCTTCAAATCAATCTTATCTAAATAGCTTGAAATTCTTTATTCTACATTCTTTGGTAATACCTTATTTATGTAATCTCGACACAAACTCAATCAAAATGTCTGTTACAAATGAAACCAAAATTTTCCATCATTCCTTGATCTCTAATCCATGCTTATTCATACAATTTTAATTTACTTCATCCTATGATGCCAATCAAATTTACGGTAGAGTATCTTCTATATATCCATAAATATAACTCTAGTACTACTCTTTGCACCAACATATTATTGGTACTTCTTTCAACCCATCCTTTTACTAGTTTACCTTTTCTCATTATCATGGATGAGACAACTTAATAGGGGTGGCGTCTTAACTATCTAATTAAAAAAAATAATGATAGTATCATACTACTAAAACATATCTAGGATCATCGAAAATGGATGAAGTCTTGGCATAAATAAGATGATGCGAAACTCTTATCACCTCTAATTCAAGCAATATACTTTCACTTGTAAAGAAAACTCAAGTATCAATTCTTCATAAATATCGCCATAAAATATAAGCACTAAGACGACAACTAACTTTCCTAGTGATCTATAATCACCCAAGCCAAAACAAAATATGCGTGGTGTAACATTACTCGGAACGTTGGATCAACGACATCCATCCACAAACCACTCCTAATCGTTTACATTTACAGATAATGTCAAATAAAAAATCATATAAAACTATTCACCTCCATAACCAACCATTGCTACAGCAATACTATATGAAACAATGTGAATATCAACTATTAATTTTTTTTTAATATATAGACCGATTACCGAGTCGGTTCGCATAGAAATAATATCGGGTCGTTGAAACCTTACTATATAACAAAGTTTTAGCCCTTCAAAATAAAATTTCAACCACGTCCAAATAAATTTCAATCCACCAGTAATGGGATACAATTTATTGAAATTCCAATACCACCAATGCCTCTTTTACTATTAGGGTTCCCAAACGAAACTCTATTTCAACCTTATAATCAAAACTTCAAATACCGTACAAGTATAACTTCAATCCAGTCTCCTTTATATAAATCTTAACCCATTTATTATGCTAGTAGGTTAGCTTCTCTTTCCTATATTGTTTTAATAAAATAATTTAGGCATATTCTCTTTAACCAAAATATGATGTCCTTACCTTAAATCGAAATCCTCCTATCCAATTCCAGATTTATTTTCTAGATTCATATGACTAAGTAGCATGTCAACAGACCTAGTGAGTTTAATCTATTTGTTTAGGGACAGAGATTGGAATTTTTAATAAAGGCATATGAGATTCTTATGTTATATGAACTACAATAACTCCTCATCATGAGACTATCGGGATCATGACATACAACGAGATCGTGCCCAGTACACTACCCCACATCCGATCCATGTTCTTATCTCATCCAACATCATCTATTAACGATTCATCTGATCTATTAAAAATTCAATTCCTACCCCAATAGATTTAATACATATGTGTTACTAGAAGACTCTACACTATAAATAACAAATTTCAAATAATGGCAACCAAAGATAAATGGTCTGATCCTCTGGATGGATTCAACACCATAATGGATTTAAGCACTTTGTGAGATTTAAGGTCTAAACTATCCATTGTGACAATCCAAATTCAAAAGTCACAACTCACCTTCAGTTCCGATCTGGCTTCTTTTCTCTACTGCAGTTGGTAACATTATACCAGTGGTTGTGATAGTTTCGAGTGCATATGCTTTAACAATCTTCTCTCCTTTCTATACTATTGGGCAATTACTTTAGAAATATCATATCTCTTCATAATTTTGACATTTGGTCTTCGAGTGGTCTACTCTACGATGTTTGGCTATGTGTCCCTTTCTTTGGCACTTACTGCATACAATCATCTATCTCTTAGTTTGCCCTCATTATGATCCATCACCTTGTGCGTCACTTGATGATCCTGATTCTGCATAACTTATCCCTTAGGCTGCACCTTAAGTACTTACCTTTTAACATAATTTAACTAGGTTGGCTCCACCAATCCATCAAAGGTAACCCCAATCTGATTTAGTGCCAATTCTTTAAGTGACAAGTTTAATTCTTTACAACTTTCATCGCCTTCTTGTTTAGTGTATTTATCAAATTAAAGCCGAACCTGTGATCTCATTTGACCAATTTACATATTCACATATTGTATTATTCTTCTGTTTTAGTTGAACGAGCTTCTTCAACAACAATCGATTTTATGCCCTCGAGAAGATCTCATCTCAAATTTCCTTTTGAACATTACCCAATAATACTTTCTTCCTTCACTTCTGTATTTACTATTTCCCATCAATTTGCTGCTTTCCCTTGAAGGTGCCAAGAAGCCGGCTGTCTTCTAGCAATATCACCAAAACCCTAACGATTGAAGATTCTCTTATATATGCTCAGCCATGTCCACGTCACTACATAAGATTCAGTCCCAACATATGGTTTACCACCTAAACTAGAGAAATTTCTACACAACTTTGAGGAATTCATGGTTAATGGTGGTTGGAGTGGGACCACTCCTTAGCTTGAATTTACATTATTTGTTATAATTGGCCATCTTCGATTCTGCACATGGCGACTAATAGGTCTGGCATATTACTTCGATATATTGATGGAACTAAACGAGAATGTTCGCTCCTAAAATATCATAGCAACAACTTTAGTGCCATTTACAGATTGGGATGGCAAGTTCCCTCCTATATAGTTGGACTTGCATCTGGCCTTTATTTAGCGTGGGTTTCTGAGTCTACTAGCGAGTTTCTCTATATATACCAACCTTACAACAACTGAAGAGGGGATTCACACTTTGCATCTTCTTTACCCTTATCTCATTCCTAAAATATGCTCTAGAAACTTCATTGTAAATCTAAGATCCACTGGATTATGGTCGAATCTGATAAAATTAGTTGTAATCCAAAGAGAAAACGACTAATAATAAAGAATAAAGTAGACTAGGTCTAAGAAATAGCCGAACCACTATAACAATTATGTCTCCTTTTCTGCTTTATCCATTATGTTATTAGAATTGATGCTTTCATATGATATTTGGGTGTTGGTGCTATTTTTGGCTTCAAGGTTTATGCTTTCACTGAGAAAGAGCTTGATTTCACAACCTAAAGCTTGGATCTGAAGTTAGAGAAGATGAAGATGCCTAACACTATATCTATGGTTGGAGGAAGTCAACTAGAGCATGGGGAAACTAGGAGGCATTTTCGAATTCTAATCAATTCATCTATGCAACCAAATAGGAGATGGAGAGTAACCTTCGTGGCGACTCTAGTCGCTGTAGTACCCTTCCAAATGGATGATCGATGTAAACATTGATAGGATGTGACTGAAAGTAAGGGCGAAGCTTTCGTGAAGCAATCAACAAATAGTATGCCAGGTTCTCTATCTTCGGATAGTTCCTTTCAGCTCCTATCAACCGCATGCTAACATAATAGATCGGTCTCTAGATTTGATTCACTTCGCGAAGTAATGTGGCAATTATAGCGTGTACCAACATAGCCAAGTAGATCTATAAATCTTCATGATCCACTGGCTTTGACAAGATGGGAGGTCTCTCTAGTTGTTCACCAAATCGTGTAATGCGTCTTTACAACCCTGTGTCCATTTAAATTCTTTTTTCCTCTCCTAATCAACTCAAATAAAGGAATGCATTTATCAGTAGCTCTGGAAATAAATCGGCTTAGGGCAGCAACCTTCCATTCAGGATCTGTACTTTTTTGATAGTCTTTGGCGCTTGGACATTGTGAATTGCTTGGATCTTCTTAGGATTAGCTTCGATTCCTGAGCATTAACGATGAAACCCAAGAATTTTCCTTATGCTATGCTAAAAGAACACTTCAAAGGGTTAATCTTCATTTTATAGTATTAGAGGAGATCGAACATTTCTAGAAAGTCCCTGATGTAGTCACTAAATCTTTGTGACTTCATGAGTATCATCCACATATACCTCCATATTTTTTCCGATCTGATCTTTAAACATTATGTCGAATAGACGTTGGTAGGTCGCTCCTGCATTCTTTAGTCCAAAGGGCATTACCACATAGCAATATAATCTAACATCAGTAATGAAGCTAGTGTGCTTCTGATCGAGAATATGCATTGGGATTTGATTATATCCCGAGTACACATCCATAAAATATAGCAATTTGTGTTCCATGATTGAGTCAAGCAGTTGGTCGATCCTTGGAAGGGGAAACCTATCTTTTGGGCATGCCTTGTTCAAGTTCGAGTAATCAATGCATGTCCGCCATTTCCCATTTTCCTTTCTCACAAGCACGGGACTAGATACCCACTTAAAGGAGAGGGCATTATGAATAAACCCATTATCTTTGAGCTTATCCACCTCTCCTTTAAAGGCAGCAGATCTCTACGGATCCATACCACACCTTTTTTTGTTTCATCGGGATATGCCTCTGGGCGACATTCAATGCATAGCTCGCAATGGCAGGCGAAATCCCACACATGCCACAGTGAGTCCAAGTGAACACATCAAGATTCACTCAGAGAAATCCAGCCAGTTCTTCCATCATCGAGGGGCTAAGTCGTAATCTAACATATAGGAACCACAAAGGGTCGTCGTGGTTGACTTTGATGTCAATCATCAGCTCAGCTGGTGCAGCCTTGGTATCTTTGGGCTCCTCCTCATCATCTCTCGGAGCTACATCTCTATAGAAGCAACTATGGCGCCTGAGCCGAGGCTCGGGCATGCTGTCAATCTTTGATGGCTTGGATGTGGACAAACTTGTCCATACCCTTACCCTTTTCCTTTCGTTGAGCATTCTTCAATTCAGCTAAATAACAGACACATCTGGTCGCATGATCACCATGTAAAACTCCAACACCATTATCTATTGGGAACTTCAAAGTCAAACACCATGAGAGAGTTACTCAAAACTCAGCTAGGGCCAGTCAGCCCAAAAAAGCGTTGTATGGAGAGTCAACATCCAAACTAACAAATGGAAAAATATGCACTCTTTTGCGATCATCTTCTCCCAACTCCCTGGGCAATTCAACATAACCAACAGCATCAGTTGCAGCACTATTAAAGCTACAAATGCAGGCTTTAGATGGTTTCAAGTCCTTGGCTTCCATTCTCATCTGATCATAAGTTTTTTGAAAATTATATTCATAGAACTTCCACAATAAACCAATGTTATTATGACTAAAGTGGAGCCGATTATGGCTGAAATGACCATTGGGTCGATCATCGGAGCCTCCACCTTGTCTGCATCTCTATTTCTAAATGCAGTATCATCTGCCATTATACGTTGCTATTTTGCCGGAGCTCCATCTTTTGTTCTCGAACAACACTCAAAATTCGCATGCTTAATCGCGCTAGCATAGCGCTCTATCTTTTGCCAACTCTTATTAGCCAGATGCAGTCATTCGACTATGTATTGCTTACCAATCTTCTGCCAGTCCACGTAGGCTCCTCAGCCCTATGTGGTGCTTGTCCTCGGTTGGGGTTGGATGTCCTCCGCCTGCCATCCTGCTGGGTTTTTACAAACTGTTGTAACTTTCTTTTTCGAATCAGCTTTTCGGTAATATCTTGGAGATGCATGCATTCATTTGTGTTATGACCATAACATTCATGAAACCGATAATATTTTCTGGTCTATTTTTGCTTCTCCATTGATTCTTCCAGTGGCGACTTCCTGTACCGCATGGTATTGCAAGTGGAAAAATAGATATTCTCTACAGATGTATTCAATGACATATAAGTATCGTACATCGAAATCCTAGGCTTTCCTCTTCCAAAATCCCTCTTTCATTCTTGGCTCCTATCTCTGCTTTTCATTTGTTGATTATGTTTGTTATGGATATTCACTTGAATTTTTCCAAAGCTATCATCAGTTTTTTTCGCTTCAATATTACTCTGTACTCCCTCTCCATTTAGTCCCGCAACATTCTACTTCCTAGAGCACTACCTCTTTCCTCAAATATTGAGCGGCCTTTGCATAAAAGCATTCCAACGTTGTGGGTGGCTTGCCAGCTAACCAATCGCCAAAATCAGACTTTGGATCAATCCCTCTTGTTACGGCCATCAATATTGCATGGTCATTTGGATTTCAAATTTCTATGATAGCTATATGGAATCTCTCCAAGTAACCTTTCAGCAATTCTCCTGGAGCCTGGATCACGCTGGATATGGACATTACGTCTTTGGGGCGAGTTGTGTGCATACAGAACTCCTCTACAAACTTTGTTGCCAAATCATCAAATTTAGAGATCGACCATGGGGGTAACCTCATAAACCATGCTATTGCTATTCCATAGAGAGTAATAGGAAAATATCAACACTTGGTTAAAGCATCTGCTCGTGCGGAATCCATCGGCTATTCATATCTCATGATGTGCTGCCTGGGGTCGTTTTTTCCCTTATAGGAAGGCATCAATGGCATGTTGAACCTCCTTGATACTCTACATATAGGACATCATCAGTGAATGGAGTATATCTTCTCAAGATTTCCTAGTCGTCATTGTTGAAGCCTTGGCTCTCTCTCACTAACTGTCTAACCATAACTGAAAAGTTTGGCATTTGAATAGTTGGTGCCAAGCGGTGGGTGTGTTCCACCTCACGTGAATGGTTTGGTCGATGTATATGGGTTGTTCCATGCCTTCTTGATTCAACATCTTTCGGATGTATACCACGTACATTCACTTTATCATCATTTCGAGGAAGCAATTGGTTAACATTCAAGTGAACTCCATCATCCAGATGAGCCGCAGCAGCTCCAGCTTAGATCCCAACATGTACAGGTAAGTTCCTTCCTCTTGAGGAGGGATTGGTACCGATCCCTATGGAGAGGTCGGCACCAATCTGTCTTGGCAGACTAGGCAGATCTGTATATCGAAGCTCGAAAGTTTCTATGCAATATCCGTCTATCCTACGACACCTGTGTCTTTGATACTCGTTCGATGAATTAGAACTCTTTGATGTTCAGTAAGAGGTAGGGTCCTTTATGGATTTCCCTTGTTGTTACTAAATGAGTTGGTTCATTAGGTTGATACTGGCTTGAATCTGCTGATTTAATTGTCGATGGCTATCCATTGGCTCTCTCATCAGATTCTAGAATCTAACTCTTGTAATAGAATTGGCTGGATTCTGGACTTTATTTGGATCAGTATTTACATCCATCATTTGACTGCTCGAGCCTCCTTCCTATATGCTAGCATCCTCGTTTCCTTTTGCATTCTGAGAAGTAGATCTATTGTTCCTCAGCGTTGTTGATAGCTTTTCTTAGACTTTTGCAAATCTGAATAGAACAAGCAAACTTCTTGAAGATAACCATGGATCTCTTTGGGTGATTTATGCAATTTAGTAGCAAAAAAGGGATCCTAATAAGCTGAGAATCAAGGTTCTTAGTGAAAGCACCAAAATTTTTGCATCAAAAATTGGCACAAAACACACAATAGAAGTTTTGAAGAGAAATAAATGAAGAATATAATATGAAAACAAGAATAATGACATGGAAATAGCAATAAATTGCAATAATAACACGTACACAATGATTTATAGTGTTTCAGCGTTGTTTGCCTATGTCCACTTTGAACAGATTTCTCTATCAATCACTTTATAAACCGAGTACAATATGGATCTGATGAAAATCCTTAGTTTCAAAAAAATATAAAGCAACTAGCAGTGTAGAAGCCCTCGAAATTGAACAACAAAGCCTGTACTTATAGATGAAGATGACTAAAAATCTCTTGAAAATTCGGTAGAAGGACCTCCAGAGCCATATAGACCTACACGAGGGATATCGCGGCCCAATTCCAAAAGAAGAGTGATGGGTACAGTTCCCTACTTTGCTCGAGTTTTTGGGCGTGATTCCTATAGTATCTTCCTCATGCTAAAATATTATTAGCCTCCAAATTTCATGCCAATTGGATAAGTAGAACTTGTGTTACTACTAGAACTTTGCTTCAACATGGGTTACTTGCTGATTCCTATCAATCCTTACCAAGGGAAGAGTGCCAATCCCACTAACCTCATCTTCTGGAGGTGCGATCCCTAGGGTACCTATATCTTGTCACAAAATTTCATTTACAATGGACTTGTGGATCTTGAGATATTGATTATTTCTATTGAAATGCACTTGCTCCCTGAAACATATCGGTTCCTATGATGGAAGTTAATTTATGCTGATCTCTCCTATATGTTAAACCATATTTCATACTCTGAAAATTCTACCTTGCATATCTATTAATTCTATTCGACCTGGACTTCATGGTACCATATGTACTTGACTCGTAAGCCCACAATCATCACTCTAGACTCGTCGGCCTTGATGGCAGTTGAATCTAACTTATGCAATCAATTCAATATGGCCTGGTAAAAGTGCCAAAGGTTGTAGTTGAAGAAGTTTTGGATGAGTTTTGAAGAGAAAAAGAGGATGAAGAAGAGCTTGGAATTTAAGAGATTGTGGAAGAGAAAACGATAGTGGATTAAAGAAGAATGGAAGGTAAAAAGAAAAATGAAAGTGGATGTGCTCTTAAATAGACTTTGAAATATAGAAAATTGCACTCCTTACCATTTGTCAGAATGACTTAACTACCTTTCACAAAATTACAAAACCACCCTTCCTTTTCCATACACCTTTACCACTTTCCAATGCTAGCACGTGGCTATGTACTTATGTTATGATAACATGTATTTATGCACACAAATTTATGCACTATTTAATAGTTTATAAATTTAAAATAAGGAGAAAAGTCTCCTTTACTTTATTACTTTATTTAGTTACATATCAACCACTTTAATTACACTTACTTTTACTATTCCTTTTTGTACTAATTTGAAATGTTATTATATAAATGTGTGTGCATATGAGTGCAACAACGTTGTGATAAATTTCTTTCGACAAAAAGTCGAAAATCCAAAAAATGATTTTCGGTAACATTTTCAATTTCTTATTGAACTATTTATTTATGTAATTTTTTTTCAAAATGAGTCCACAATCATTATTTATTAATTAAAAGAGGGTTACTTGATTATTAAAAACCATTAATTGGATATTTAAAATTAGTTATATATTCACAAACCAAAGTAGTAAAATTCCAGGTCATTACAGATGGCATGAATTCCTGCATTCAAATATCCCTATACCAAAACACAAACATTGTATGGACAATGACTTGGATAACCACGACTAGACACCGTCACACTGAACTTAAAAATGCATGGACAAAAACATGGATACTCGCGTTCAGATTCCACTATGCCACAACAAATCTTGTAAGGGTAATGACATGGATAACCACATTCAAACACTGCCATAACATACCAAAACATTCAATAATATCTGCCAATAGTCAATGTATAATCGTTTAAATATTCGGTATCATCTAAAATCACACATAGAAAACCAATACATTTGTATCCATTAAACATCAATGCATATCATTCAAAATTCCTACCTGATCCTATGAACGAGTCAAACATTGAAACATGATTAAATTTCCCTTTTTCGTATAGGACCTATAAGTCCAAGTTTAATTTGGCTTCTAGTAGACTCAACTTATCGATCATTTAACACAATATGTCAACTGGTTGCTGTATGTTTCCATTTTTATTTTTATTTTCTTTTCTTTGATTTTTCTTCTTACCATTTATCAATTCAAAGTTAACTTTTTATATGTTATTCCCATGCCATAATACTTCATTTTTATCATAATTTTCAAACCAAATTCATGTGCATATGTCTTATATTTATACGAATTTATATAAAGCTAATTTACAAATCAAGCTTTATATAAATTCGATGTCTCTTAAATTAAAATTACTTAAAATAGTTAATATTTTATAAATTTCTAAATAAATACTTATTATTATTAAAATCATGACACTCATTAACCAACATTATTTTATATATTTTAACATCATATTTTAACATAGCTTTTTTATTAACACATCATAATTTCTGTACTTTTAACAATACGGCATGTGTGTGTATTAAAATTCATGATTATTCATCGATTGTCATTCACTAATATCGAGAATTCATATCATTCATTTTAATCACATTATTATAGTGTTTAATCAATATGTATTTATAATGAAACCAAATTATACTCTCATTTTCTATATTGCAATGTCCATTGTATTCATTAATACAATTCATGGTTCCACTAACCAATTTAACTCACTTATAATATAATTCATCATAATTATCATTTCATTTTAGTAATTAATAGTCGGACCCCTAAATTATCTTTATGATCATAGAAACCATAACATATTAAGAGTAAAATCAAATATGAGTCAATTTAGAAGAGCCAACTCAATTTGCTTAGTTTTACCCCTAAATTAAGGATCCAAAGCCCAAATCCTTTATTGTCTAGAGTTAGATGTGCACCAAAACACCATTTTTCTAATTAAGGAAGTATAAGTTTTTCCCTCTTCGTGCTCATCGATTTGATACTTTATTTATAGAAATCCATTGAGTTTTAGATATGAAAATTGATATTGAAAAATGACTGAGAAAGAGGGTTCATGAAGGAGAATGGAGAAAAAGAAATACATTCTTTTCTTTTGAATTTAAATCTCTGAAATGAACTATTTAAACGAATCTAGAACTATCAACTTAATTATTTGGACCAAGCCTATTTAAATTTCACAATTCCATTTACACAAATATGCTTTTATCTCGTTTTGATGGCAAAAATGAGCCTGTCTCAGTAGCGCAAGCCTTGTCACCCAATTCAATCTTTTGTATGATTACCATTTTGTCCCTATGATTAGAATTATTGAAATACTCTTGTTTAATTTAGTTATCGAAATTATTGGGTACTACAACTTTGGTTATCCGATCAACATAAATTCGGATAAGTTATGAGAGCATATTTGTATCTTTTTATGCTTATGCATATAGCATTTAGGCACTCCCAGTTTTGTTTCTAGTACTTTATACTATCTCTTAGGAAATTTGCTAATAATACCCATCAGTATATAATGACCATGGGTCATGCCAACCGAGAACCGGCTATTAAAGACAATGTTAGGGTTTTGTATCTATATATTTCAACATTGTTCCAAAGGTGCTTACAGGCTATAGCGCCAAGCACTCTACCTCCAACGGTAGTCCCATATATGCATGCAGTAGCTGGAGCGATGCCTATACCTCCACCACCCTACTACCCCACCGCTCATTCTTGAATCCTTAAGACTATTGGATCTTTCGTGTCATGTTATAATCGGTACTTCTTATAGTAGTCTTGGAGGCATGGCATGGTTAAATTTTGTAAATAGGGAAATTACTAAAGGCGAAGATGCTATATTTGTGGTGAGGCCTAAGTCCTAAGGAAAACAAAGGGAAAATGGGTCAAGAATTACCAAGGCCAAGCTAAGAAGTGAGGTTGATTTATAATAGATGATGTTTGTAAGGGCATATGACTGGAGATTGCATGGTCAATGTAACGATTTAGAATTTTATCATTTTGATTTCTGAATATTTAATTTAATTTCAACATTCGATCAATAATTTGATTGTTAAATAACAATCTTTTCATTTATAACTAATGATGGAAAGTTCATTTTTGAATTTTGTTTACAAAAATAGGTAGTTCGATGAAAAACATAAAATATGACTTGAACCTCTTTTTCGATTTTCGACTTCTTTTTGAAAGACAAGTTGTAGAAAGTGTTGAACCTTTGTATACATTTTAAAAAACATTTGAATGTTTAAACATTTTATTTCGAAACGTTAAGACAAATAATAATAAGAACTAATAATTACAAAATATAATTAAATTTAAAATATGAAGCGATGGATTTGAGGTTTGAATTGAAATTAAAATATTCCTTAAGTGTAAAGATCAGCTGAGGTACATGGAACATTTGAATATCCACTATGTTCAAAAATGACCTGGTTCCTAGGAGGCTTGGAAAGATGAGGGAGTTGAAATTGAAATAAAGGGGCATTTTGGTCTTTAGCTTATTCCATTTTTTATTATTACTTTATTTTATCTTATATATATGTATACACTCCTCATTCTTCTTTTTCATTCCATCGTCATGATGCTTAATCTTATCCTTTTCACTTTGCCTTTGAATTCCTTCTCTCCTTACCGACTTCACTTTTACCTCTCCTTATACTTGTAAAAAAACAATGAAAACATGGTCCTCCTTCCATTCAGAAATCCCTATCTCTCAATCCTCTCTAAAAAAAATGTTCCAACGTGAAAAGTATTTGTGTAGACCTTCAGTTTTTAAAAAAAATGATAGCTCGAAGTTTCATTGATTGTATTGGCGAGATTTGCCCAAAAAGTGGAAGTCAAGATGTAAATTTTTTTCATCGAGCTCGGAATGGCAAATAGAGAGCATGAGTGTGTTCGTATAGTCGATTTTGATTTTTGGTGGTGTTTTGTTGTATTTTTAGTGATTAGAATCGGTGGTGGTCAGATGAACCATTTTCGTCCATATGTAGAATTCCGACAAGGTGGTGGTCGTAGGGGTAAACGGCAGTGACTGGGACTCGAGGCCGAGGTACGGGGACCGGTCGGAGACTGGTGGCTTGCACTAACGTGGCTAGGTGGACCTAGGGTTTAGTGTTGATGGGTGCTTGGGTTCAAAAATGGTGATGGTGAAGGCGAATGGAAGCTTCGAGTTTGACATGGTGCGGCTGGTTGTCGAGGCTGTGAGCCGTCGTTCAAATTGTGACGACAGCAAATCCAGGCATGGAAAGAGGTGGCAATAGGAGGAGGTCGATCGAGTCGTTTTGGTTCCTGGGCGTGAATTTTCGAACGAAGGAAGAGGGTTAGTTTTTGATGGAGATGGCCATATTTGATGGCGAGGGTGTCATCGTGATGAGGTTTCGAAGGCGGACTTGCTGGTACAGTTGGATGCGATGTTGGTGGTCAGAATGGCATGTGCATGTCCATGTGTGCACATTGGAGTTGGCTTCTAGAATGTCGATCTGGGAATGAGAGTTAAGAGGGAAGCATTTTGATTTAGAAAGAGTACTATAGTTGGCAGGTCGGGTTTGGGTGAATGGGCTTTGGTCTAGGCCTATTGGAGTTTCGGTGAGAGCATTTTAAACACATTTGTTTAATTTATATAATTTAAGATGTTAATTTTAAAATGTCATAACTCGTTCGTTTTAAAATCCGTTTGACCTATGGATTTTTGCCTTTGGCTCGCATTGAAGAGTACAACACTATGATATAGCTTGTTGATAGTTTGAGAGAAGTATAATTTATGATATAATAATAATGGTTAAATTTTTATTAAGTTATTTTAAATAATAACATAGTCAATTAAATATACTTCATTTGTTTGATCTATTTGGCCAAATAAAACATCGACCTGTTAAATTAAATAGATTATTTTGGACATCTATTGAGCGGAATAAAACATTGTTCTGCAATAAATAAATCATCTAGGTTATTGATGACATATGTTTAGCAAAATAAATCTGTGTTCTGCTATTATATTAGTTTGAACATTTATTCTTATGCTATTAATTAATATGTGGATTAATTAATATTGGAAAAGTGACGTGTTAACCATTGACAGTTAAGTATGGATTTGATTTACATATATATATTGCTTATGTAGATACCAGTTATGTGACTTGGAAATTTAAATTGAATTAAATGATAGCTTGATAAAGTGCCATTGTGGTAAGTTCCATTGTGGTCGCTATACCTCCTTTTGCATTTGTAAAGTTATGCACTTAAATTAACTGCAATTTTAAAACAATCTGAGATTAAGTGTTTGTGCAATTATAAATGATGTTTAAAGTTAGTTAATTAATTATCTTACTGATAATGGTTCATAAGTAAGTTGGTTAATTATTTTATTAAGGATGTTTAAAGTTATTTAATTCTATTATTAAAGATGTTTAAAGATATTTAATTATACTATTAATGTTGTTTAAAGTTACTTTGATGATCAATGTTGTTTTAAATTAACTAATGTTTTAATTATGATTTAAGTTAATTAATTGATTTAAGCTAATGATGGGTTAAGTTATTTAACTATTTTAATAAGGATGTTTTAAGATAATTTATTTTATTAATGTTGTATTAAAGTTGATTATTTGTTTATGATGTTTAATGGAAATTGATTAATTTAACAAAGATGTTTATAAATTATAAATGGTTTTATAGAAGGAGTTTTACTTATTAGAAAGGATTTATTTTAAAGGAGATTTACAATGATATTTTGTAAATGAGATTTATAAATGGTATTTTAAAAATAAAAGAGAGAATTATAAATGGTAAATTATAAATAAAAGCGGATTTATAAGTGATATTTTGATTATAGAAAAGATTGATGTTAATTATATAAGATTTAAAAATGGGAAAAAGGATTTTTATAAAGGATTTTATAAAGAATTTTTATAAAGGAGTTTAAAATGGGAGATTTATAAAGAGTTTATAAATAGAACTGGTTTTATGAATAGAAAAGAGTTTTATAAATAGAAAGGAATGTTATAAATCATTTTAGAGATTTATGAAAGGAGTATTGTAAATTAATTTGGAGATTTATAGAAGGATTTGTAAATATGAAATGGGCTTATAAATGGGGAGTTTATAAAAGAAATGAGATTTGATTTTTAATAAATAATCCTTCTTAATTATGGTGGTACAGAAACATTCTTTTCATACTTAACACCAAAGGATGGTGGTTTGGTCTATAGTAAATAACGTTTAATTGATATTTGTTTTAGCCCGTTTAAATATGAATTTGGAAAAGAGGAAATCTTCCTTAAGTTTTGTTAATATACTTATACCATTGAAATAAGTATAAGGATATATTTCCGAAGTATTGAAAGTATAATGTTTGGTAATATACTTATACTAGTGAGATAAGTATATTTATGTTTTCCCAAGTATTGGAAAGAGTATAAGGGGTTTGTGAATATATATGTCTTTGAGAAGGTATTTTGAACCAAATAACCGATAGAGATTTTAATTAATGAATGATTAATTAATAGAGGCTTAGTGGCTTTCACATGAAATTAAATCTACATTGATTGTTTTTATTTGATAGTTAAATAACGACTACCATCACTTGGCTAAAATTTAACTTTGGAAATAGTTAGGAGAAATACATGGGTTATGTGGCCCAATCATCTTCTATGATGTTGTATTGTGCGTATAAATCTCATTTTTTTTCTTCTAGGACAAATTATAAGGAAATCTGCCCACTTAAACGTTTAAAAGATGATCTCCACTCTTATGTATTTTTTGATTATTTTCAAAAAAACCGGGTTTAAGTTTGCTAGAACTATTGATTTGATTTTGTAGCGACCAGTAAGTAAGGAAGTGTACTTATATGAGATGATTCGTAACCATAACTATTCCAAAATCATATGCACGTTTGATTCTTTGGAAAAGGTTCAAGACTGGTTTGAGATGATCGAAGATGGAGCTCTTTAAACTACAAGGGCTACTTGCAACTAATCCTGAGGATGATCCAAAATGAATATAGTAGAAGTAGTGCCATTAGTTTGTTCTTATCCTGAACAACTTGTATAGATGAAAGCAGGCATTGCATTGTGCCTGGAAGGCTGTGTTAGCATTCCAAGTGGGAATTGCTAAAAGAGGAAAAAAGTAATGTGACCTCACAAGCCTTACAATCCAGTAATGACTAATGTAGGGGATATGCAGCAGAACTATGTGGTTCTCTACCATTATGAGCAGTTATTTCTTGATCTATAATCAGTATTTATGGATTCGTTATGCATGCGCACTAGAAAAAAGGGCCCGTGGTTGGTGCACATTGTTTTGTATCCTTGGTGCCTAAGGAATGGTGTAATCCAGCTTGTCATTTCAAACGGGAAGGTCGGCTCTTTGTTGGCGGGGGTCCATGTGAGGCCCTTGGTACATTTTTCTAGAGGTGTACTTTAGGCAGGTGGTATCTCAGTATCCTTGTTATTAATGAAAATCCAATCTCCAAAACGTGCCTTTTCGGACTTAGTTATACCCAAATATGTTGAAATGTGAGATGCAAGCATTTCAATTATTTTATTTATTTATTTATTTTCAACCCCTAGACATTATTATAATATCACAAGATATCATAATAAAAATAGTTTGGTTATCATAAGGTAAAACTCGTCTGTGTTTATGTGCGGCGTGGTCTTATGCGATACCTTTATTTTTGAAAGGTTTTTATAACATTAAGTAATCTATTTGATTGTGTTTCTCATGCTGGTTTTTCTAGTCTGATCTGGGCATTATTTTTCTTGCAATGCTTGGGTCAACCCAATTATATTTTTTAGATATAGTTGAGCATTTTTGGAGCTTCAAGAGATCAGCTAGAGCCTCCAATATTCATATATTTTATCTTTCACTGTTTTGTTCTTGTTGTATGTATCATCAATTGTATGGACAAGTTGTTATAACTATCCTGGTTGATGATGGGTTAGTGCTCTAATTGGTGTATGCATGTAAAAAAATTCTTTGTAAAGATCATTGGTATGTTGTATGTTGCTCATCACATTTATGAGATTCTATTTTGCCTTTTTCTTTCTTTCACCCTAATATATGTCTTTCCAACACTTTGATGTTCGGTATATGAATAGTGCGGATGTATTAGTGTCAACTTCTGGGGATCGAAAAGGCCGTTTTTACAATCAACCTCTAAGGGAAGAAATGCTACCATTATGACCAATCAGGACATCTTAGGTGGGATTGTCCATCTCGTACAAAGACCAAACAAATGGTTAAGGCCTATCCTATCCAAGCTACTCCACATTTGAGTGCCTTGCGAACTAGACAGTGGGAAGAAAATTATGTTGGAATGTGTGATTTCTATTTATGAGTTTCTAATTTCTACACGATACGGGCCTCACAATCTTTTATTCCCTATCATCTTGTTGGTAGATTACACCTAGTGCCCATTGTGTTTAATGATTCTCTTATAGTGTGGAATCCTAGTAGGGGCTAGCATATCTTTCTGTGATATGCAAAGGCATTAGTTATCCCAGGGTAGGTTTGGGTTTCCTTGTGATGCTTTTGTACTCAAAATTTTGAGCTATGGACTTATTTTTAAGATGGATTACTAATAAAGCATGGGGTTATTATTGATTGTGATGGTCGCATAGTTCATGTAAAGGATAGTAAGGGAGATGAGCTTAATGCTTATTGTGATCCAAAGAGTTCAATGATGTTGAGCTACCTATACTCCTTGGATCTCTCATATGATGGATTTATAGTGCAAAATTTTGTGGATGTATTGAAGTGATTTCAGGTCTACCTCCTCACTGAGAAAGCGAATTTCATATCAGTTTAGAGCGAGATGCGAAAATGTTTGTCTTACTTATTAGGTGCATAGCTACGAGAGATAAGGGAATTAGAAACCCAAATTTACAACTTTAAAGAACTCGAAAAGTACATTATAATGGGGGAACACCCACCATGTTTACCACTAACGCAGATTGGTCCTTGAGAATATGTGTTGATTATAGATAATTGAATAAGTTCTCAAGGAAAAACAAATATCCTCCATGTCGTATTGAAGATTTATTCAATCCACTCAGAGGAGAAAAGTTTTTTCTCAACTTGATATAGTTGTGGGTTTTTATCAACTAAGGGTTAGAGATAGTAGCCTAAAGACCGTCTTTAGAATTCATGATGCATCTTATGAATGGTTGGTAATGTCATTTGGTCATATAAATGCATCAACATATTTTCTTGATCTTACGAGTCATGTCTTTCGGGACCAACTTAGTAAATTTTGATGGTATTAATAGATGATGCATTAGTGTTTTCTAAGAGTGAAGAAGAGCATAATTACAATAGAGAAGTGTTGGAGGTGTTGAGGTATAATCGCTTGAAAGTGAAGGTTTCTAAATATTACTTTTGGAGAAGAGAAGTGAGATTCTTGGGTCATATCATATTCGAGCATGAGATTTCCATTGATCCAAGTAAGAGTGATAAAGTGAAAGATTGGAAAAGTAGCGACTAATGCAACCAAAGTTTGTAGTTTTCTTAGGTTAGTGGAATATTATCAAAAGTTCTTCAATAAATTTTTGAAGGTTACTGTACCTTTAACATGGCTAATTAAAAAGAACTGTGTCTTTTCTTTGGATGTATGTAGTGAAAGACTCTTTTATTAAGATGACATAATTTACTAAGATGGCTAACTAAAAAGAACCTTGCCCTCATACCCACTTCTATTAATTCATTTCCCTGTACCTACTTTACTTAACCCACCTTTTCCCTTTAGCTAACTTATTTAATTAATTGTAAAATTTAGGGTTATTAAAATCTTCTCTCCTTAAAAGGAATTTCTCCTTGAAATTAAGTTAAGGTCAACTAGAGGCTAGCCCTCTCCTTTGTGCTTACACTAAGCATCTCCATGAATTCCCTATCCATGCATACATAAAATGTACTAGCACTACCTACTAATACAATAAACAACAATAATATCATATATATATATATGTATGTATATATAAATGGTCCACATCAGTACAATTCGACACGTAACATATGCGCTAATCTGTGATAAACAACTTTAAGTAGGCGCTCTTAACCTTATCCTCCATTTCCCATGTGCAGTCCTTTATATCTACGCTCCACTTAAGACATACTAGATTCACTACCTTGTTTCAAAGTCGGTTCTTGTCCCGATCCATTATTTGAACCAGTCTGCGCTCATAAGTCATATCTGGTTTAATTACTAGGTCTTCAACTTCCCTCTAATCAACTACTGCTCCCAGATCCCTAATGTATTTTCGCAAACATGACATGTGAAATCCATTATGACTTCCTGCAAAAACACTGGAAAAATCCACCCTATACGCTACCTTCCCAATCCTTCCTATGATCGGAAATGGTCCTACATATTTGAGTGCTAACTTTTTAGCTTTCCCCAAACGCATTACGCCTCTCATCGGAGAAACCTTCATGAGCGCCTAATTACCTACTGTAATCTCCAGTTCCTTTCTTCTTTTGTTGCCGTAAATCTTTTATATAGACAGTGTCGCTTTCATCCTTGCTCGATTTAGCTATAATTTCACTATAACATCCTTCACCATGCTTGGTCCTAACACAACCCTATCTTCTGCTTCCAACCAACATGTAAGCGACTTACATGGCCTTCTATACAAAGCCTCAAACAGATCCATCCTATATTGCTCTGATAGCTATTATTATATGAGAACTCCATCGAATGTAGAAAACCTTCTCAAGATCCATCAAAGTCTAAAATACATGCTCTCGGCAGATCTTCTTGGACCTTGTCGATCCTCTCAGTCTGCCCATCTGTTTGTGGGTCGTACGTAATACTGATGCACAGTTCTATATGCAATACCTTCTACAGGCTTCTCTAAAATTCACTAGTGAACAACGAATCTCGGTCACTAATAATAGTGCTTGGCAATCCATGCAGTCCTATTATTATTTTCATGTATATTTTTCTAACTTCGGTGTGGTTTTCATAGCCTTCATTAGAATTAAATGTGCACACGTTTTCTATCAATTATGACCCATATGGATTCATTCCCTCTCAGTGTCCTTGGCATCCATCTATGTAGTCTATAGATACCGAATCCCATTTTCTACACTGAAACTTCTAAAGGCTGCAGGAGCCTTCTTGGCTTTTGATGTTTTGCCTTCACCTGCTGGCATGTAGGATATCTTATCACATATTCTCCTACATCTTTCTTCATTCCTTCTTAGAAGAAACTCCTCTTCATATCTCGGTACATCTTCGTACTTCCAAGATGTATGGTAAACTTAGAACGATGACATTTGTCCAATATTTACTTTCATACTCTAGTTTTTGGAACATATATCCCGTCATTCTTCCACAATACTCCATTCTTATCCACACTGAACCCCCTCAGCTCTATGGCCTCGAATCCTGTGTCCAAATTCCTTACTGTGTTTGTTTGCGCAAAACTTATAATCCTTCTGCAGTTCAGCTATCCTCTCTTCTAACGCACGTCTAACTTCTAAGCATGATAATATTCTGTTTATGCTACTTGATCCTACATTAGACCGATATTGTACATTATATGCAGAATACGTTTGTAATACAGTCCATTCTTCTAACATTTCTAAAACACAACCTTGCTGTCTTCGGCTTAAGACATCACCTACTTTATTGCCTTTTCCAGGGGTATATTCTATCCTAAAATCATATGATGCTAGGAACAATAACCATCTCTGCTGCCTTATGTTTAGCTCACTTCGAGAGGACAAATATTTTAAGGACTTATGGTCAGTATACCACTCAAACCTCTTTCCCAAGAGATAATGTCTCCAAATCATCAGCGCTAACTCTACTGTGGCCAACTCCAAATCATTCATAGGATACCTAACAACATGGGGTCAAGACTGCCTATATGCAACCAATTACTTTGCTCTTCTGCATCAATACTGCACAGCCACAATCCTGACTCGTCAGTATACACAGTCATATCATCATTCTCTTCAAGTATTAATAATATCTGCGCGTTTGTCAATCTATGCTTTAGTTTTGGGAATGCCTTCTCACACTCCTATGCCTAAAAAAAACTACTCTCCCTTCCTAGTCTGCCTAGTCATCGGTGCTGCTATACGAGAGAAATTGACGTAGCAGATATTAACAAAACGATATAGATCGATGAAAGTAGCAAACGGTGGATTGAAGATACTGAAATGCCCAAATTCGTTGATCACAAAGATACCGAATTCTAGCTATCTTCGACACGTTGATCGCGCATGATACCGTGAAAGAAGATCTACAATTCTTCAAACGTTGATCAAGCGCACTTGATACCGTGAATTGGCTTCAACAATTGTTGAATCGAGCACACTCGATTAACCGAAAGTGGAGATAGGACATCACACTCAACTACCAATTTAGATGAAAGCACACAGCAATCAAAACAAAATTTCATTCAACAATCAACCACCCAAAAAGTTACAACACACTCCCCATTTATAGCATTTTTGACCCAGACCCTTAAGTCGTCGCCGACCTAGTTCCCCACGACTCACGACTCATCATTAGGTCGTACGCGACCTAATACATCACACACATACACGACTCAAAACAATTACATCACAACAGCCTTCGGCCGACTCACACTTGAACGACTTAAGGAAACACCCAAATATACAACACCTAGGTCGTATTCGACCTAACGACTTACGACTCAAAGAAAAAAACAAATTACAACACACGACTCAAAGCTTCATCGACTCATGACCTAACATAGGTACAACACAGCGACTCAACACTTAAGTCGTAGACGACTTAAACACATGGCTTAAAGAAATAAAGACTCATCACAACACTTATTACATCACCTTCACATACATGACCGACTTAACGATTCTTGAAGGAGCGGCACCTTCCAATGACCCAACTAAGTTAAGTCGTAACCTGTTAGAGTTAGGTCGTTAACTCGGCACAACTTCCCCTCTGGTCTTCAGTTAGGTCGGAAACGACTTAAATCTTCTTCATTAACTCGCATCTCTCCCCCACGTGATTCCTTAGGTCGGGAACGACCTATATCTTCCTTCTTAAGTCGTGGACGACTTAACTCCTCCTTAAGTCGTGTATGACTTATCTCTTCTCTTCTAACTTGAGCTGCATCATCCTCCCCTGGTTGAGAGAATTTCGTCCTCGAATCTGTAAATTCTTTCACATCAGATTGTCCATCTCCATAATATGGTACAAGATGCTTAACATTGAACACGTCAGAAGTGTACACATCCTCCGGCAGCTTCAACTTATAAGTATTTTCATTAATCCATTTCACAACTTTTACAGGACCAATTTTTCTGGCTTTCAACTTGTTATAAGCGCCCACTGAAACGATCCTTGGTTAACACAGCATAAACCAAATCACCTTCGTTAAATTTAACACTTCGTCGCTTCAAATCTGCAATTCGCTTATACTTCTCATTTGCTTTCTCCAATCGCTCCTGAACGATTTTATGACATTCAGTCAACTCATTAACAAAGTCTACAGCTCTTTTAGTCGTCCCCTTCATTTGTGCTACTACCGTTAAGTCCAACGGTCCCCTTGGTAAATTTGAATATACAATCTGAAATGGACTGAATCCCGTACTATGATTCACTTAATGATTATGAGCAAACTCTGCTTGGCTTAACTTCATGTCCCAAATCTTCAGATTGTCCTTCACAAGACATCGTAACAAATTTCCCAACGATCTGTTAACAACTTCTGTCTGTCCATCTGTTTGCGGATGATAAGCGCTGCTAAAGTTTAACTTCGTTCCCACCATCCTCCACAAACTTAACCAAAAGTGACTCAGAAAACGAGTATCCCTATCCAACACAATAGATTCTGGCAATCCATGAAGTCGATAGATCTCCTTGAAAAACAACTGAGCGACATGAACAACATCCGCTGTCTTCTTACACGCAATAAAATGTACCATCTTCGAGAAACGATCCACCACAACATATATAGAGTCATTCCCCCTTTGAGTTCTCGGCAATCCCAACACGAAATCCATGCTAATGTCTACCCATGGTTTTGTTGGAACAGGTAACGGCATATACAATCCCGCATTTGTAGCTGTCCCTTTCGAAACCTAACAAACATGACATCTACGCACAAACCTTTCAATTTCCCTTCTCATTGTCGGCCAATAATAAGATTGGGAAATCAACTGCAATGTTCGATCTCTACCTACATGTCCTTCTTCGTGCAACTCTTTTACAATTTTCATTCTCAAGCTGCAATCTGGTACACATAATTGATTCCCTTTGAATAAGAATCCATCTACCAATACAAATTCATCAGTACTTCCGTCCTTGACTTTCTCAACAAACTTCATAAAGTAAGGATCTTCTTTAATCAATTTTGGCAGCAATTCAAACCCTGTCACCTCAACCTTCATTGTAGTCAACAAGTGATTCCTTCTTCTCAATGCATCTGCTACACGATTCATAATTCCCGATTTATGTTTTACAACAAACGTAAATTGTTGTAAATAGGCAATCCACGATGCATGTCTCGCTGAAATCTTATCCTGCCTTTGCAAATGCTTCAAAGCCTCATGATCAGTGTAAAGAACAAACTCTTTCTGAAATAGATAATGTCTCCAATGCTTCACAGCTTGAACAATTGCATAAAATTCAACATCATAAGTACTATATCTCAACTTAGCTCCTGATAACTTCTCACTGAAATAAGCAACTGGTCTCCCACTCTGACTCAATACTCCACCAATCCCAACTTTAGATGCATCAGTATGTAGCTCAAACAACAACTGAAAATCCGGTAAAACTAGAATTGGTGCTGTCGTCAATAACGTCTTGATCTTCTCAAAAGCAACCCCTGCTTCCTCTGACCACTCAAACTTCTTTCCCTTCATGCAATCGGTTATAGGTGCCATCACACTACTAAAATATGGAATGAATCTTCGATAGAAAGATACCAATCCATGAAAACTCCTCACTTCAGTAATTGTCTTGGGCTGTGGCCAACTCCTGACAGCTTCTACTTTACTTTCATCCACTTGAATTCCTTCTTTCGATAGAACATATCCCAGAAACAAAACACTGTCCGTCATAAACACGCACTTCTTTGCTATTGCATAGAATTTCTCCTGTCGTAGAATCAACAGTACTTCACACAAATGCTGGACATGCTTTTCCATACTCCCACTGTAGATTAAAATATCATCGAAGTAAACTACCAGAAATTTTCCAATGTATGGTCGGAAAATCTGGTTCATCACTCTCATAAAAGTACTCGGTGCATTCGATAAACCAAATGGCATAACCAACCATTCGTATAAACCTTCCATGGTTTTGAAAGCAGTCTTCCATTCATCGCCTGGCCTAATACGAATTTGATGGTATCCACTCTTCAAGTCAATCTTTGAAAACACAACAGCTCCACTCAACTGATCTATCAAATCATCAAATCTCGGCATAGGAAACCTGTATCTTACAGTGATCTTGTTCAAAGCCTGACTATCCGTACACATTCTCCACGAACCATCCTTCTTTGGCACCAATAAAGCTGGCACTGCACAAGGACTCAAGCTCTCCTGAACACGCCCTTGTTCTAACAACTCCTCCACCTGTCTTCTCAGTTCCTCATGCTCCTTGGGACTCATTCTGTAATGTGGCCTATGCGGAAAAACAACACCTGGCACTAGATCAATTTGATGTTGTATGTCTCTTAACGGTGGTAACTCTTTCGGCAGTTCTTCCAGAAATACATCTTCAAATTCTTCTAGTACTGGCTTTACTTCTTCAGGAACTTCAACCACTTCATTACACTCTCACCCAATCAACAAAAAGACTTCAGGCTCCTCTTCAACTTCCTTGACAAACTCCTTTAAAGATAGCAAAATTTTCAGCTCTTCAATCTCCTTCAACTTGTTTTCTTTCTGTTGTTGCTTCTTGGGAACTAAAGTGATTTTAGTACCTTCAAACATGAAACTATAGCTACTAGCACGACCATCATGTTGTACTGCTCTATCAAACTGCCATGGTCTGCCCAACAACAGATGACACACATCCATGTCCACAACGTCACACCAAATTTCGTCTTTGTATTTCTTCCCAATTGTAAAATTCACACAAGCCCTTCGACAAACCTTCACTTCACCACCCTTCCTCAACCATGCTAACTTGTACGGTTTAGGATGCTTCTCAGTTTTCAAGTTCAACTTCTTCACTGCTTCTGTAGAAATAATATTGTCACAGCTTCCAGCACCAATAACAAACTTGCAAACTTTCCCCAGAATAGTGCATGTTGACTGAAAAATGTTGCTCCTCAACCAACTAGAATCATCCTCTTGCTTCGGTGTTAAACAAGACCTCCTCATCATCAAATTACAACCCTCATCTCCGAACAACTCTTCTTCCTCCTCAACAAGTGGTGAATTGGAATATTCAGCTTCTACTTCCTCATCCTCAACCTCAGCTATCATAGCTCGTTTCTTCGGCATTGGACATTCATTACTCTTGTGACCCACTCCCTGGCAATTATAGCACTTGAAACCATTATTATCCTTCGCTTTCGTAATCTCCTGTACAACTGGTTTTGTAACAGCTTTGGAAACATTGGAACTCGCACTAGCACCCTTCACTTGATTGTTGGAAATAGCAAACACACCACCTCCACGTCTTCCCTGCTTCTCCCAAGCCAACGCTTTCTGATGTGCTTCTGCTACAGATCTAGGATCAAACATATTCACCATATCTTGAATCTGTATCGTCAACCCTCCAACAAATCTAGCAGTCAGCTGTTCCTCTGTCTCCATAATGTCATTTCGAGCAATCAGTTGATAAAATTCATCAGCACAATCATTAACAGTCTTCATTCCTTGCCTCAAGTTCTGCAACCTCTGGTACATGAGTGATTGATAGTTATAAGGTAAAAATGTAGCTTTCATCAGTTTCTTCATCTTCTCCCATGATTCAATCTTTGACTTTCCCATTCTCTCCCGTGTAAGTTTAGTCTGCTGCCACCATGCTAAAGCTCTCCCCCTCAACCTAGTAGCAACTAACTTCACTCTTCTATGCTCAGAAACTTCTTTGAAATCAATGATCTCTTCAACATTAGACAACCAATCAAGAAATTCTTCTGCTACCATTCCACCCTTGAATTCTGGAATTTCCATCTTCATACCCGATTCTCATCGACGATCATCATCAACATCCCTATATAAGTTTCGAACTTGGTCTCGATCTCGATAATGAATGCTAGCCTATCACCCTCTTCATTGAAATCAAATGTACGTCTATATCGATCTCGACCATCAACATCCCTTTGATCATGCATGTCTCTTCTACTATGTCTCTCTTCATCTTTATATGGCTCATTTTCAAACTCTCGTGGAGTTCTCCTCTCTTCATGTCCATAGTCATGGTGATCTCTTCTTGACGAAATTGATGTTTCTCTTCTCTCTCTAAAAGATTGCGGTGATACCATCCTCGCTTCCGTAACCGATGGCGAAACTCTGTTTCCTCCATGGTTCGAGATTGGTGATCTCCTCCTTTGATTTTGATTCAAATCATTCATTCATCAACTTCTCTAACTTCCCAATACCTTCATCAAATTTCTCATTAATGCGTTGTTCCATTTACTCGGCTTCTTCTCTTCTATATAACGCTTCAACATTTTGATGACGATTAGCTCTCCTTGGTGGCATGATTAAATCATCACTTCAACAAATACTTCAAAAATCTTCAACACAAGTCAAACAAACACGACCCCAACTCAACTTGGCTCGGCCTCAATCACTTCAACACAAATCAAATTCAAACAACTTCCACACTTTGATCCAAAATGGAATGGATCGAAAGTTCTCCTCTTGTTGCAACTTCAAGATGAACACGATGAACACCAAAATTCAAACTCCTTGGCTCCAAGACTCGTCTTAGCTATGATTGGCTAACCTCGCTCTGATACCAAAACTTGACGTAGCAGATATTAACAAAACGATATAGATCGATGAAAGTAGCAAACGGTGGATTGAAGATACTGAAATGCCCAAATTCGTTGATCACAAAGATACCGAATTCTAGCTATCTTCTACACGTTGATCGATCTACAATTCTTCAAATGTTGATCAAGCGCACTTGATACCATGAATTAGCTTCAACAATCGTTGAATCGAGCGCACTCGATTAACCGAAAGTGGAGATAGGAGATCACACTCAACTACCAATTTAGATGAAAGCACACAGCAATCAAAACGAAATTTCATTCAACAATCAACCACTCAAAAAGTTACAACACACTCCCTATTTATAGCATTTTTGACCCAGACCCTTAAGTCGTTGCCGACCTAGTTCCCCACGACTCACGACTCATCATTAGGTCGTACGCGACCTAATACGTCACACACATACACGACTCAAAACAGTTACATCACAACAGCCTTCGGCCGACTCACACTTGAACGACTTAAGGAAACACCCAAATATACAACACCTAGGTCGTATTCGACCTAACGACTTACGACTCAAAGAAAAAAACAAATTACAACACACGACTCAAAGCTTCACCGACTCATGACCTAACATAGGTACAACACAGCGACTCAACACTTAAGTCGTAGACGACTTAAACACACGGCTTAAAGAAATAAAGACTCATCACAACACTTATTACATCACCTTCACATACATGACCGACTTAACGATTCTTGAAGGAGCGGCACCTTCCAATGACCCAACTAAGTTAAGTCGTAACCTGTTAGAGTTAGGTCGTTAACTCGGCACAACTTCCCCTCTGGTCTTCAGTTAGGTCGGAAACGACTTAAATCTTCTTCATTAACTCGCATTTCTCCCCCACGTGATTCCTTAGGTCGGGAACGACCTATATATTCCTTCTTAAGTCGTGGACGACTTAACTCCTCCTTAAGTCGTGTACGACTTATCTCTTCTCTTCTAACTTGAGCTGCATCAGAAATCCTTAATGAATCTCCATTAATAACCAACCAATCCAATAAAACTTCGCACTTCAGTCACAGTTTCAGTTCTCTTCCACCCAATTACTGCCTCTACCTTTTCTGATCTACCGCCGATCCTTCTTCCAAAATTACATGGCCTAGTAACTTCACTTCCCTTCTCTAGAAATGGCACTTAGAAAATTTCACCTTTAACTTATGCTATCTTAACGTCTCTAGCACAAGCCTTAGGTGAACTTAATGCTCCTCCTCATCCTTGGAGTACATTAGAATGTTATATATAAACACCAACATGCCTCAATCCACCTTATCTCGGAAGATCATGTTCATCAAGTCTATAAAGAATGCAGGCGCATTGGTTAGCCCAAATGGCATAACCAACCACTCAAAAGAACCATACATCATTCTGAATGTAGTCGAAGGAATACATTCCACTGCAACTCTCAATTTATGGAACCGTGTAGCCAAGTCTAATTGCAAAAACATCTAGGCTCCACTCAAATGATCACAAGATCATCTATTCTTGGCAAAAGATATATATATTCTTCACTTTCCTCTCATTTAGCTTCCGATAGTCTATACATTATCTCAAAGACCAATCAGACTTCTTTACAAACACTACCGCCGCTTCTCATTATGAGCTGCTTTGTCTTATGAAGCTCTTCTCTTCTAGATCTACTAGTTTCTTCCTCGCTCCTCCATCTCCCTCCAAGGCATTCTACTAGGAGATCGACTAAACAATTCAATCCCTAGTAGTAAATCAATGAAGAACTCTACCGCTCTTAGGGTGGCAACCACAAAACTGGTTTAAACACCTCCTTGAACTCTTTCACTACTCGTACTGCTACCAACTCCTCTTCCTACGAAGCATTCCACCGCTGCAACATTCCTAGGCATGGGACACTTCGAAGCATAGTGTCCCTTCTGTCCGCAGTTGCAGCAAACTACTTCTGCAATGGCAATTTCTGTATTAGCAACCGCACCCTTCTCCTTCAGTACTCCTTTCTCACCTGTAGTGTATGGAGTAAACTTCTTCTTCTATTCTGCATTGGGCCTCGTCCCCACCACCTTTATCTTATTTTGATTCAAGCCTCTAATGAACTTCACTTATTTCTTCATATGTGTATCAATCATCTCTTTTCTATACTTAGCCAATGCATTAAACTTCTGGATGTACCCCTCCACTACAAGGTCACCTTGCCTCAAGTCAATGAACTCCCTCAACCACACACTTTGTTGAGACTCCGATATGAATAGAGCCTCAAACCTCTTCTTAAACCGCTCTCAAGTGATTCCTACTTTTGAGGTTTCTACAATTATGGCCTCCGACCAATCCAGTGCATCTTCCTATAACTGCATTGATGCCAGTCTTCTCCTCCGCACATCATTGAGTCCTAAGTCACCAAATATATGCTCACATTTTCTCAACCAATTCGATATTTCTATTGCAAGCTCTTTCTCGGTAAGCACCTTTCCTCCTATATTTTTGTAATCTTTGCTCATTCTATGGAAATCTTCCCTTACCACCGTAGCTCTTAGTTGTGATGCTTCTTCCCCACCGCTCTTAAAATTCTTCCCTCCCATCCTCTATCAGCCTGTGTTTCTTCAGTCCCTCTTCTTGCGCTTGCTCCTCCTATTTTGATTTGTCCGCATCTTAAATCCATCTCGCCTTTCTGTTAACCAAGTCTTTATCTAAATAAAAAGACAGGAAGTTAAATCATAATAGAAGAATAGATATATCTCCCAATGGATATCTATATAGCAGTATACAAGTATGATATATATATACCTATATATATATATATATATTAGCACATCCCTTTTATGGAATGTTTATTTTCATTTTAATTACTACTTTTGTCTTTTATTAGCTCTATTTTATTTTGGTGTCCCTAACCTATGCTCTGATACCAAACTGTAACATCCCTCACTTAAAACCAAAGATGAACTTTGATGATGTCGTAGTCATCACCAAAATTATCCTTTTGCGACAAAAGTGAGTTCATTATAATTTGAATACACAGATAAGTAAACAGAGCAACTAATATGTTATTACATAGAAATTTCTTTTAAATATCTTTTATAAGCACTTCAGTTAATATTTCCCAAATACGTGCCTACAAAGGTGAAAAATATAATAGAAAATAACATCATAAAGAGTCAGATCCACATATAAAGATGCGACCCACACTCCATCATATAATAGAAACAAAATATTTATTAGCTAAAGAGCCTCCCTCTCCTTTTTCAGTCCTTGTATCGGGGCCATAATTCCAAACCTACCTAAGCCCAAAAACTCAACATACTCAAATGAGTACCCATGAGTTTATAAGGAAATCAATAATAAGAACATGGGTCAGACATAAAGTCTATTGTGAATAATAGTATTTCAAAACCAATATAATGAGATCAACCTGCACTGCACAAGTTAGGTTTCTCCCTTACTATTCGACCAATCATATGTGAAACAATATAATCTTATGATGTAAACTATTTCTTATTTACATATGCAATTAATGCTTCCTTAAGAAACTTTTCTTTACTAATGCACACCCTGAGCTGACCCCACCCGAGTCCTGGTTTATATTGCATTTGAATCCAAGTATAAAATGCTATGCTCTTTGTGCATATCCACTTAGTTTCCTTATAAATCCTTCTCTGATCTACAAAGCATTTCTTTAAAATATTTGGTGCGACGCCCCATGCATTTCATACATATCTTACTTTAGTATTAGGTACTATGCCCTATTCAAAACTTACTTAGCTTCCCATTATGGTTTGTCTCTTAACTTATACTGCTTAGAATCGCCCACCATGGTGTTCTTTTAAGTTTATTCTTTAGAAGTTTCTCTTATATAATACTGCTTAGAACTACCTAGCGCAATATCATTTTAAATTCATTCTTTAGTTCGAACTACATAGACCCAACCCCACTTGCGGTATTTAACTATTTTGTAAGGTAAGCCTTAGACTACAAAGAAACAGCCACCAACAGCCATTCCATGTTTATTTACTTAATTACCTTATTGCTTGGCATCACCCTACCATAGTAATTTATTTACTTAGTTTTCAAACTACTTGGTACCACCCCATCGTAGTAGACCGTAAGGATACCCACATGCTGCTTAGAGCGCAAAGAAATTAACATGCTGCCTCTAAATATTTGTTTAGTTTGGAACCACTTGACCTTCTCACCGTAGTTCCTAAAAGTTGAATGCCTCTCCTCACCTTTCCTATGAGTGCATTCAAGTGAGCATCCCCACCCTACATCAATAGCCCTTCAAACATTGTCTTTCCATTTTCATGCCAGAACCCTTCCCCTTTCTAACATGGCCTCTCCGAGTCCCATTGACTTATATTTTACAAGTTGATATGTTTATCTATTTTAGCGCAATATCCTCCCAACCTACGTAGTACGCTCTACCTTCACTTATTAAGTGTTACTTTCTAAATTTTAGTGTAGTATGGTCCTTTCATATTTAGCATAGTACAATTACTTATATAAATAGAGTCACCTCCCAAATTCCATACCCCAACAACTCTAACATCTCTAACAACGCCTTTTTACGTATCGACATACTATTCATTCTTATTTTACTTTCTGTTATTTGAAGCGTCCTTTTTAGCAAATAATTTTATCTCACTTTTTCTAACCGCAATCAATACTTTTTCCTATGGATTTTACTCTCTTGCATCCCCTCCTCCCCAAGTACACTCCGTTACCCCCCCGCGTAGTGCTTAGTTGATTTAACCTCTATTTCATTATAAAAATTCCTGATAAATTCCCGAAAATTGATCAAACCCCATGTTATTCCATAATTTAACTTTATTTTACCTTTCTAGAGTATTTTCCTTGTTTAATTCAAGTCATACAACTTAATTTTTTTATATAAAACTATATAAGCTTAAGAAATCTCTTAAAATGTAAACCCACTTCCTAAATCTAGTCTTAAACGTCATATAAAACTTTCAGTAAGTTTTGAACTCACTACATTAGGGAAAACACATGTAAACATCCTATGCATGCACATCCTTCCCTTAAAACATTCGTTAACCCTTTATACTTTTACATGTAATCCCACATAAACTTCAATATACATAAAAACATATAGATCTAAAACTAATCCCATACATATATAAGAAATCTAATTAGAAGGGTTAAGTATTACTTACCTAGATCTTTTGGATATATAGATTTAGTCTCTTCTAGCTTGAGATTTTATATCTTTTCCTTATTTGCCTTTTTATGCTTCTACCATTAAAGATTTTCTTCAGCCTTTTATTTTAGTTTGAATATAATGAAATGGATGAATAGAAATGAGTAATACATATCATCCCATAATAAGTTAGACCTATGCCCTCGTACCTACTTCCGTTGATTCATTTCCGTCTACCCACTTTATTTAACCCGCATTTTCCAATTAACTGTAAAATTTAGGGTTATTACAATCGTCGAGACTTTAGAGAAGTTGAGTTAATATGGAAACGAATGAAGGCATCTCGAAACTAGCGAAAGTCCTATGTCGACTAGTGATGTATCGATCTTCAGTTTGAAATTGGTTATTTGATATTTTGAAACATCACCATTAAAGAGAGTAGTAACATCTGACAGTTCGGGGAAACTTGTATTAAGACTCATTGGGCTATTTCCTATTGTGGAACATATCAGAATGCTTATATATAGAAAACGTATATAGAGTACAAAATTGTGTTTCATGTTTTGTACTTCCGCAAGTATGTACGTGACTCAACGGTTGTGATTGAAGTGAGTTAATTAGAGAAAGAGGATGTTAAACCAGATATTTATATGCCTAAAGTACCTATTCATATTATCGAGAGTGGTGTCAAGAGATTACATAATAAGTTGGTTAAGCCTTCTTGTGTCCATCAGTACGAAGATTCCAAGAATAACATTTGGGAGCCGAAAGAGAAACTACGAACTTCTTATTTGGAACCTTTTACCCGATATGATTCCATATACTACAAGTAAATTTATTTTCTTTATGGCTATTTAGAACTACATGCTAGTATAGAACTTTCTTTGAAATACTATGTTTGATTTTCTAGTTTTGAGATTATGATGCTAAGTGTTAGTGATGTTACATACGTTGGGTAGATGCGATGCATTGTTCCGCTCTTGATAATTTCGAGAGTGAAATCCCTTTAAGGGAGAGAATGTATAGATAATCAATCATATTAATCTAATTAAATGAACTAATGATTTAAAAGAGTTATTATTAAATACGAATGAATTAGGAAGCAAGATGTATTCCACTATGTTTGTAATATTGTTGATATATGAAAAACATATAAAGTTCATTAAAATCAAAGGAGATTGATAAAATGAGAAGAGAAGAGATGCTAGAGGAAAATGGTCATTTGACTAGAATTCTCTATCTCGCGTTAACAATCAACTTAATTTCTTCATTTCTCCACTAATTTTTTTGAAATAGATACCTAAATTCAAGTTGAAGGATTCTCTACAAATCTATCTTTTCAGGTTTAATTTTAGGGAAGTTGGAGATGGATTTTACAAATAAAAGAAGAGCTTAAAAGTGGGCTCCATCGAAGCTTTAATTTCTCGGTATTCTGTAAGTGAGATTTATTTTCAACGATATATGATCACTTAATATGCTTGAAATCATGTTAAATATGCAGTGTTGTTTAGGACTTAGTTATTGAACTTGAATTGGGTTTTTATAGACTAGAATCTTACTTGAAGGAGTTTTAAATGAATTTGATTATATAATAAATATGGTAAGTAACTTGATATGAACTATTGTTGTGTTTTTTTAGACTGTGGAATGATTGTAGTATGGAGTTGATAAGGAGATGATTCATGATATTGGTAACTGGAATTTGTTGAATGAATGTAGGGTCAAGATGGTAATCGAGTAATTGAACTATAATAATAGTTCAATTGGTTTGGTGCCTCAAATTCACTCATTGAGTGCAAAATTGCACTCATCTGAATGTTTAACTTATAAAAAGGGTGTGAATTCATATCAAACAATGTTAATGCGAAGTGTCTTGGTGACATGGAGCCATACGCCGAAGTTGTGGAAGATAAATGGAGAATAAGAAAAGGGCACAAAGAATTTCTACTAATGGAAATTTCCAATCTAGGTTCAACTCAAAATTGGAGTTTAGATGTCTCAATTACAAAGTCAAACGTATGAAATTCAATGATTTATGCCATGATACTTCAATGTGAATAGGGATGATTCATACATATGAAATTTAGGTTCAAACATTCGAATGACCTATTCAAACCTTTGAATTGATGTGTTAAGAATAGTTGAGTTTTAGACTTTATAGTATAGGGATTTTGGAGTTTAGGTTCATTTTATGGACCCATCTAATTCCAATAAGGTCTAGGGTGATAATAGAGAAATATAATGAATTTTGGATGGTATAACTTGTATCGAGAAATGTGCTATTAATGTCGAACAAGATAGAGACTATGACGAAGGTTAGAAACCCGATTCAGTTTTTATGGTGGTTTTATAGAGTCATCTAGTGGCTTTGAGATGTGACAACTATGGCATTGCGATATACGATTCTATATGATATTGCGTATAAGTGTAATTTTTTATCCCTTAGCCATGGCTTTGGGGTTTGATATTCGTATACCATCTTTTGCATAAGGCGATTGTAGTTTTGATCGCCATCTTTAGGTGATATTAATGCGTGAATAGAAGAGTTCTATCTGATATTATAGGCAATATACCTTAAGCTACATTATAACAAGTGTTATTTTCCTCGAACTCCTAGCTAAAATCCTCATGGTCAAAAAGTGGTAGTGGTTAGGCACACATACATCAATTTGAGTTTGATACGATTTTAGATGGTGGACGATGCACTAAAGTGTCATATTCGTCTTACAATAGTGACCATGCTTAGGGATTATCGCCTTATCGGGAGATCTGAGTCCCACTAGCATAGTGTGTGACAGTTGAGTCATTATCGGTGCTATGATGTCTAATACATAATGGACTTATCATGTATGGCATAACACTATAGTAGAAATGTCCTAACTTGTCGGATGTAGGTTGATGTATGGTTTCATTACCTTATATATTACCATTTGGTACTGTACATTATATAGTTTATATCGGTAATTATGTAGATTAATGATATTTTATTTACACCATATTTTATGTCCAACCCTCACTTTTTGTCTCTTTTATTATCAGTTCTTTAAGAATGTTGACTTAGAGCCGGGGATTCCATTAGGTAGAGGCAAATTACAAGGTCGTAGCTACTTACGATAATTATTACATCTGTAAAGTGTTTTTAGGATACGTATATATTAGAATATGTATATATATATATATATTCATTCTTTGATATAATCTATATGAGATGTGATGTACCACGTGCACAAAGTATTATGTTCTATCTCTTGATATGATATAAATTCAGTTTACTACATTTTTATGTTCGTATTCTATTTATTACTTCTGATGTGAGATTTAGTATATGTATATAAGTGATAGATATGCACAATGTTATTTTTTATATTCTACCCTTAATAGAATGTCATTCATGATACTTATAGAATCCAGTTACTGCTACATGTGGGTTATAGGTGTCACATATGCCAAGTCTTTACATGTATTTTAGATACTTTTAATAGATTTAATGCATTTTTGTATTCTAGATCTTTTCTTTGTAATATAATTAATAGGTCTTACTTATCTATGATATAGTCTACATTATGTATAGTTAATACAAAGCCATAAGAATGTATTATTTTAGTAATACTTCTGCATTAAATTTTTGTTCTAAATTTACTTCATCATCCATAATGATTTAACCTCAATCATAAAAGATTACATGGAAATGATTTTGATCAATGGACTACAATATAACCCCAATCGAGTATCACACAGTCATTGCGAACTCATTTTTTAAGCCACTTGCTCTAGATTCTCTCCTTTTGTTAAGGTTTTAAATATTTTTTCATGTTGCTTAGCTTAAAAAGCAACTTTTCTTTTGCAAGATGCTGTTACTATATTCATGATTATTGAGGTTATTTCAGAAAGAAAATTCACTTGAGCATGATTCTTGTCAATAGAAATAAAATCCAACCAAAGTCGATGGGAAAAAATGTATATAGAAAAGGTTAGGATTTTCATTTGAAATAAGTTTCTTAAACCACTAAGTTCATCTTGCATATTAGTGGTTCCACCATATCGTTAATAAATCAAGCTTGAAATACCTAAATTATGATGAGATAATAATGTTTCAATGGAGTTTTTAAGAGAGCCAACTGTGGTATTAGCAACATTTTCAATACCGGTAAAATGCTACCTTGTTTATCGTTCTTTGTTCACATTCCTCAAAAACTTCCAATTTTTCTTTATTTGTTATATCGTTGGATTCATCAACTAAAAGGGAAATTTTTGTCCACCAATATTATTGATGATATCGTTGGTTGTCTTAATAGCAACTGTAATACAAGGATCGTTTTGAATATCTGAGGAAATCAATTCAGATGTTTCTAGGGAATTTTTGAAATGGGTACTTCTACTTTTCTCATTATGTTAAAAAAGGAAGTAAAATAGCTCTAGTAGCTTCCCTATTTGTAGAAGATTCAAACTCATTATGGCCTTGAAAATTCTTGCTGCAAAAGATATTAACATGATCAAGAACCTTAGCCAATTGAGTTCGATAGTCAATGTTGCACTTACTTATGGTATATGTGAACTGTAACACACTATATTTTGGAGCACCATAATATGGAAAATTAAATTAAATATAATAATAATAAAAATAAATCATTAGAATAACAAACAAACAATCTTGTTGCAAAAATTGCCTAAGGGAGGTTTGATAATTAAGTAGGGGACACTTTAAAAGTTAGTTGAATGAACCAAGGATAAGTAGAGAAAATTAAACTTGGCCTTCTTAATGGAAAAAATAATTAAGTTTTTGGAATGAGAATAATTTTGAATATGGAAAATATATTGGTGAGATTAGGCAAGAAGGGATATTAGCCCAAGCCAGAATCTCTAACATACTTTCCTTAGCCATATTCTACTCGTTTTACTTCATTTCATGTTCTATAACAAAATCCCCAAATCCATTAAATTGTCGGCCACCATTGTAGCAAAAGGAGAGGAAAATAATGACAAAAGGGTTCAAGTTTTCATTTTTAATGAAGGAAGAAGTTTAAATCAATATTTAAAGCTTTTTCTAAATCAAGGTGAGTATAAATTTAGTCTTCTTAACCATTTGGGTTTGGATTTGGTTTTTAATGGATGATTTTGATGATGACAAAAATATTTGGATGACATAAGAATGTTTTGAATGTGATTTGAAATTTAAATGAAAATAATTTCTTCACGTTTTATTGCAAAACAAGACTTAATATTATTCTGATGTTTTGAAAATATAATATGATGTTTATTATGATAAAATGAAAGTGAGATTTTAATTTCAATATTTTTAAAATTATTTGGAATTATTATGAATTTTCTAAGTTGTGAAAATGCTTAATTTTAGGAAAATTAATCATTAAATATATGAGAAATAATTATTTTTTCCTAAAACTTTTGAATAAGGTAAAATATGTCGAGTTGAATTTTTTTGAATTTTTTGGAATTTTCTCATGACTTTTCAATTTTATATGAATTAGTACCAAAGAAAAGAGTTAATAAATCAAAGATAATTAATTAATTACTTGGGAATGTGATTAACAAATTGTGAAAATAAAAATGTAAAGGCTTAGAGTAACCAATGATAATTTGACTAAAGCAAGATTTGGTGTAAAGTAATTGCTTATCATTGTAAGTAAACAATTTTCAAGCTAATTGCAGAAATTTCGTTTCAACTTGTGATAACCTATATAGGGTCAGTCTAAAATTACATTTCGTCTATCAATATGCAATAACTAACTTGGGATAGCTAACATTCCACGAAGATGGCAGAATTAATGATGCTTCTGATGGAACATAGATATTAAAGTTTCATTAGGCTGAGTAGTTCATCGTGGGGAGCGTTCACGGTATTCATAATTAAGTCATATGGATCTTTATGAATGTGTATTGATTACGAAGGCTGAATGAATTGATAGTGAAGAATCATTATAAATTTCTTGGATAGATGAATGTTTGATCAATTAAGTGCAGCAGGAGTGTTAATCTAGTTAGATTTGGCAAAGGGATTCCATCAACTAAGAGTAGCAAAAGATAGTTTACCATCGACTACATTCCAAGCAAGATACAGTTCACAAGTGTTTAGTTATGCCTTTTGTATGACTAATGCCCCTATGTTCTTTATTGATCTTATGAAGCGATCTTTCGTTATTAGTTGGATAGTTTTGTGTTAGTCCTTAACGCTAATATTTTTATTATTCTAGGGATGAAGGAGACAATGAAGTCCATCTTAAATTGGGGTTGGAGACATTGAGATAGCATAAATTGAAGGCGAAGTTTTCGAAGTGTCACCTTTTGAAATGAGAAGTCAAGTTTCTTGGGTATATTGTTTCAGAGAATGAATTGGCAGTGGATCCTTCAATAAGAGAGACCATTAATGGTTGGAAGATTCCAAAGACGGTCATAGGAGTAAGAATTTTCTTGGCTTTGGCTGCCTATTATCGTAGATTCATTAAGGATTTCCCATGTATAGCAGTACCTTTGACTAAGTTGATCAGGAAGAACGAGTAGATCGTGTAGTCCAATTAGTGCGAAGGGTCATTTATAGAGTTGAATAAGTTATTGTTGAATTTTCCTTTTGTAACGGCCTAGAATTTGACCACTTTAAAATATAATATTTAAAGTGATTTTAAATGTAAAATAAGTATGGTTATATGATCCAAACAAAATTAGATAGGATTTGGAAAGAGAAGTATACACATAAATAGTAACATTTGCCTATATCAACAAAAGTGACAAAATGCTGATTTTAGAAAAGTAAGTTTCAAAGATTAAATAAATTATCATAATTAATTTATGTGTGTTTATATTTTTAAATAGCATTATACAAATTTACTTTTAAATTTGGTTTACATGAATAAATAGTTTAACTAAAACGTCAAAATGTGACCGCAAAACATTTTGCCGAAAAACGATGTTTTGTCGATTAAAAGTTGTCGCAACGTCGTCGCGCCTTTATTTTTATATAGGAACGTATATTCAAATAGTGTAAGTATTGATTAATTCACCAAACATGTTTACTTTTACTAAATAATATTAGAAAACTTCTAGAAGTCATTAAGAAAAGTAACTAAGAATTAACAAAAGTAAGTAAGAAAAGTCAAAAGTAAATATCAAATCAATATCAAACCAAAGCCAACATAATTATGATATTCTTTACTTAATCTTTAAGTGACTAAGACATAAAGTAAGGATGTGAAAGATGATGTTATTGAAAAAGTGGAGATTACTTTAGGTTGAAGTAAGGTTATTTTGGTAATTTGGTAAGAGGTTATTTTGGTAAATTTACCACTTCTTTCTTTTTCTATAAATATCCACCTCCTTCTCTCAATTCATTCACATTTCTTCTTCTTCTTCTTTTCTTAAGCTTCTTCATCTTATTCCTCTTCTCTTTAATGGCTTCCAAGCCATAGAAAAAATTAGAAAGAAATAATGTCAAAATATTTATAAAATATTCAAAAGAATTCAATGTTTATTCTCTTCAAATCAAACTTATATTTTCTCCATATTTTACCTCTTTTCTCTCGGCGATAAATTATTTAAAACTGAACCAAATTACAAAATTATTCTTTTCAAATCATGTATTTTTCCAGTGGCTACAACTTTCATGTTGACCACTTTGTCCAGTTCTTAGCATAAATAGGTCAAAAAAGTCCACTTCTTTCAAGTGCATTTTCTGGCTCAGTTTTTAAGCCAGAAAATAGGCCATTTTGTTTTGATCATAACTTGATTATAATAGATCCAAATTAAGAATTTATTTTTTTCAAACCATATAAAATTTTAGTGGCTACAACTGTTATGTTGATAACTTTTCTAGTTTTGAGATTTACTATACCTGAAACTCAATTATTTAAAGTGCATTTTCGGGCTTTATTTTTGTGAATCCGAGAATAGCTCTTTTATTTTGAACATATCTCCCTCAAAAAATTTGGATTCAAATGATTCTTTTTTTAAATTCAATAGAAAAGAATTTGAAACAACTTTTCAGTTAATAAGTTTTTCAAATTTTGTGAGTAAGAGAGTCAAAAAAAGAGAAAAAATGACCTATTTTTCGGATCTAAATCTTGGGATTTCAAGTTCAAAGCTCTACCGCTTCTTCTTTATATTTTCGGCCAACCTATATATCAAGCCTCGGCCAAGATATTGGATGGGAGAAGGTGTTGTTTGCTAGTGTTTAATGGATTAGGAATTAGTTAGTGAAGTGTTGTTAGATTAGAATGTTGGTACGAAGTTAATCGCTTTGGTTTATGGTGAGAAATTCTCATCGCTTTTGAATTTATATTTTGATTATGTTATTAATTGTATTTACACCCTTATGACATATGAATGTTTATACCAAATTGATTGTTAATATGAATGATTTAATTGTTAGTAAATTAAGTGAATTATGATAATATATCCCGTTATGATATTAATAGTGAATGTTAGATTTGAAATCATATGCATGTGTTTGGTTGAATGGATGTTATGTTAGTGATAAATATGAATATTGGATATGTTCATTTTGATTAAGTAATCCCTTTATCTAAAAAGACCATATTTAAGTAATATGAGATATTGTGGAAAAATAAGTCTCTTTTCATTTAGAAGTGAAATTAAAGTTAAAATGAAAGAGAATTTAAAATTTGAAGTGAAACGGGATTTGAAAAGGATAGTTAACTAGAAATTGAAATTGAGATGAATAGAGAAATTGAAATTGAAATCGATTTTAAAAATGTGAAGTTTAATTTGAGATTAGAATTGAAATCGAATTGAAATTGAAATTTAAAATTTAATATTAAAATAACAGGAATAAAATAATGTTATAATGTGGTAATAGTGGAAAAATATTTTAAATACTTTAAAAAGTGAAAATATTGATTTAAAATGATTTGTATTGATTTTATAAGAGTTGAAATCCAATTTGAATGGATTATTTCAAATATTGAAAAATAAGTTAAAACTATACGCGTCGCGCAATGGTAGTTCGCGATTTACTAACGCAGAAGACACCTGCTCCATTGCTCCTCCAATATTCGTCAAAGCTAACCTGAATCCTTGGCTACTCGTAAAAATTTGAGTACCCAAGAGTTTAAGAAAACAAAGAATAAACTCCGGGTCAGACATGGGTCTGGTGTGAGTAACAGGTTAAAGTTTCTTAATTTTGAAAATCCTTTTGAAAAGAAAGGTATCACGTAAGACTTCCCACACATAAACATGGATTTTTTTTACCTTATGCTAACCAAAACATTTGATAGGAAATCCAGTGATATTATAATAGGGTCCGGGGTTTTCAAGTAAATAAGAAATAGCCGAAATTGTTACATGATTAAATTCCAGCTACTAGCGACAAAAGTGGGTAATACAATCAAAACCGTTGGCACTTATTGGATTGTGGATTCCATCAATGGCAGGGCTACTGGGGTACCGCCCGTCACAATATGTGGCCTAGATCAACGTACCGAGGAGTACGCCCGCTCCCCTGCAACACAAAGCCGGAACTATCCCTTACTGGACAGTCCCGAACAAGACAACCCCGCAGTTGGTGTACATCCAACTGCCCACACAGCCGAAATAAAAAGGGACCTCTAGACAGGGGTAAATCTTGCTCTCCAGTGGGAGCTACCCACGAAGCCTTGCTGCACCTCCCCTGTTTTAGCCATTCACGGTTGATGAGGCTTGAGGCTACGATTACCTTTAGAGAACACATCTCTTAGAATGCCCATCGTCCACCTGACGATGTTCTGAAAGCATTCAATCCATATAAGTTCGTTCCGGGTTCGAACGAAACCAAAGGCATTATCTCATTGCACTCATTTTGGAATCACCCTCAGAGTTAACTACGATAACCCTTGCACTCTAAATCACCATCTCGAACCTATAAGAACTAGTTCCGTCAAACTCATCATGGAATCACCCCAGAGTTATATTGACGTATAGTCCTTACACCTCGAGTCTTCACTCTTCACAAGAGATTCACGACCTATCGTTAATTTGGATCGATGTGGTTTTCGGATATCCAAATATGGAAACCCGATCCCGGTCTCATCGAAATCCAAAGCGTGTCTTTTAAGGCCAAGTTGTTTTAAAGTTTTAAAACAATTCAATTATCTATATATCCAAATAGATAAATCAAAGATTCACACAGATAATCAACATTATCATCATATCAGATAAACCATATTATCATTATAAAAAAGAATAATCTATATCAACATCACAATGCAACCAATGCATCCAAATCACTCAGCATTATCTATCTCATATCCGAGATTCAAACCATACAAGGTAAACAACATCATCCATCTATATAAGCAATGATTAACAACACCAAATATAATTAATTTAAAATGAATTAAATTAATTACATCATTCTATTAATTTAAAGTAAATTACTTTACCAATATCAACCTGCTTATATCACTATTAATTAATTATCAATCAATTTATTAATCATCCACCAATTATTTATTTTAATTAATCACCCTTGATTAATTAACCTTTAATTACATTCAAGTAATTATTCATTAATTTATTTCTCAAATTAATTATACTTAACCAAATACAGTAATTAATCTATAATTACTTCCTTAATTAATTAACTATAATTAATTACATTAGTCCTTAATTAATTACATTAATTAGTTCCTTATTTCCAAATTATTTCTAACTGACTCATTCTTATTTACCTCATTAATTATAATAATTAATGATTTACTTATTACATTTTCTTTTTAAATAAATTACATTAAGTAATTAATCTTAATTTAAACAAAATTTGTTAATCACTCATGATTAACTCAATCCAGTAATTAACTTCCCTTGATCACTTTACCAAATAAATTAATTACTTCATAATTAATTATCTCTAATTAATCCCTTGACTAACTTACAAAGTAATTATATTCAAATAACTTCATTATCAAATCACTTCCAATTAATTACATATAGTAATTACCCATTAATTGCTTCTCTAAGTAATTCCTCATCATTAAATTACATTAAATAGTTATCCTTCACAAATCATCGAATGATTAATTTTAAATTAATTAAACCAAATTAATTAACTTAAACTAATCAAATTAACTCAATTAATTACAATAAGTAATTAATTCCTTAATTACTTCCATGAGTAATTACACTTAACAATTTACACAAATTAATTTAAATTAAACTAATTAATAATTGAAATTAATCACATTAATTAATTAAAAAAATCCTTAGTTAATGAACTTCATTAACTATTAAACAATTCATTAATATTTTTCCAAAATAATTAACTTATTCTAATCATTATTAACTACAAATTAATTAATCATTAATTAACCCATTAATTAATTAAATAATTAAGTGTTAATTAAAACTTAATTAATCCATTATTACTTGATTAATTAATTATTAATCATTAATTAAAAATCAAATCTTATTTAATTAATTATTCTTAATTACAAATTAATTATTCTAAGAATAATTAATCTTAAACCTTTAAGATTTAACCCTTAATTACCATTTAATTAATTTATTAATTAAATTAATTATCCATTTAATTACCCTAATAATTAAATGAAACAAAATCATTAACTTCTCATTTAACTTTAACAAGTTTTTAAAATCAATTTAAAACCCTTAAATGATATATAATGCTGTTCTTATAAAAGAAATTTTACAAAAGTTTAAACCAAATTCCCTGTTTAAATTCAAAACATTTAAATTTTTCTTAGTCATTCAAATTTGTTACACACTTCAAATTTATAAAGCTTAAATTTATTTTAAACCAAAGATTCAAAAACTAGATTTGAATCAAATTTAAACTTTGTTTAACACATTCTTTTATATTTCAATTTCAAATTTGAAATTCAAATTTCTTTAAAACATTTCTATACAATAAACCCTTTTAAAGTTTATTTAAACAAATTTGAATTTAACACTTAATTCATTTCCAGCTATGATTCAAATCAAAGCTTGAATCCATAATTAAAAATTAGATTTAAAACTTAATTTAAATTTTCTGCTTAATACTTAAAAATCCAGTTTTAATTTTTGAAAACATAACATGATTTTAACCTGTAACAAAACTAACTCGAACTACCCCTAATCCACTCGAGCCTAACCCTAATCCTAGCCCTATCAATACACTACACAACTCCAGTAACTCGAGTTAACCATTTCATTTGAATTCATTCAAATTCAAATACAATCAGGTTTTACAACACTCTGTACTGACAGGTTTACCAAATCCTGTAATAATAGAATACCCGAGCCTCACATCAATTTTCTTCGAGTCAAACGACCACACGCTTCGAGCAGAAACACACAACAACTCGAAAAAAAACATTCGAGTTCCATCTTCCCCACACAACTGGTGACACATCAAGGTAACCGTGCACCTGCACCACTGCAGCGACCATCTCCGACCCCTCGCGACCATCCACGCACATCGGCGATCTTCTCCCAATGCCATTCCGACCATCAAAACGGTTGCAGAACCCAAAAATCAAAATAAGCCTCGAGCTCCAAAGACTGTAAAAATGTCGCAAACTGGAATCGCCTCAAAACCCAAACTCCGATCACCTGAGAAACTTCGCCTCCGGCCATCACCTCATCCACACCCCATCTACCTTCTCCCCGAATTTGGGACAACTCGGTCACCTCTAGATGTCGCATTGATCAATTATCTCCGAGTAACAGAAACTAGGGTTTAGGATTTCAATCCCTAATTACTATTGCCTTACTGCTTTAATCCATCATCAACCATTTTTCCCTGCGACTACGCTCAACACTCCATCACCAGAAAAGGTACTAGCCACCCAAACTCCCTAAATCGACAGAGCCACCCCAAAATGTGATTTCTGGTTAATCCAGAAATATTTAATTAAATACAAACTAAAAATTCTAATTTTAGTTTTAAAATTCACCTCATGATCTTGTAACTTGTTTATATTCTTAAATTAAAGAATCCAGATGATTTAATTTTACTTATATAAGAATTTGTTCTGTTGCATTATTGAGTTTCCAGATATATCCAGAATTTCTTATATTAAATAAAATCTAAACTTAGCTAATGTATCACAACCATATCGTGTTTGAAACTTAAATCTTAACACATACTAAATCATCTGAAATGGAATTTTAATCCAAATCTAGAACCTGAAACAAAGAAACAGAATACAAATTTCCCTGCAGCATACATTACAACAGGCATTCATTTATATACACCAGTATAAGCTTCTAAAAGGCAGACACGCATTTATTTCTAGAGTAAATCAGCAACTAGACTCCTACTTAAGCTTATTTAGTATAAAATGTTACTCACCTGATATCTGATATGTTATTAGCAGAGAACATATTTTGGAGATGCTTGAAACCTGAATTGTGTTTCAATTTCCAGAACTTCAATTCCAACTTTGAGTTTGCTTCAGTACTTTAAAAACTTTTTAGTCTTGATTTTACTACATTGATTAAGCTCTCTGATTTTCAGCTACATGCATGCTTGTTTACAGGCGAACACATGCAGGCTCGATAAAGTTTCAAAACAGAAAGGCAGTGATTTCCAGATGCATGCAGGTTTTAGATTTGCAGAATTGGATTGCAAATTCGATTTATTTTGGTTAGAGGAAACTGGTTTTGGATTTAGTTTATGAGGGGGATTTACAGATTTAGTTTAGAAAAGAATTTGTTTACAGATCTTGGGTTTTGATTTTGAAGAAGAAATTTCAGATTTGCATGGCTAAAGATCTTAAGTTTTTGAAAAAATATAGAAAAGAAAATGAATTCTAGAAGAGATGAGTTTATTTTAGTATATTTTGATTTTATTAAAGATACAAGAACAAGAAAAATAAGACACTTGTTCAAATTTTTAAACATTTGTCATTTTGTTATATTCTATGACTAACACATGTCCTTTAAGATGGTAATAAACTTACACATGTAATTAAGTATTTAAATTTTAATTTAAAATTGTTTATAAGCTTTTAAATCTATTTTATTTCTTAAGTAATATATAAATGAATTTATCTCTTTTTAAATTAAAAAGAAATAAAAACAACAAATTAAAACTATAGCATATTCAAAATATTGAAGTATTTATGCTATTAATTTCAAAACATTAAATCCAATTTTAAATTAATTTATCAAATCAAATTTTAATAATCAAGTTATATATATAAAAATGCATATATAATCTCTTGTAAAAATTAAAAATAACAAATCCTATTTCTAAAAATCTATTTATGTTTTATGAAAAACAAAGTATTATAATTTTTATCTAAAAATACAAATTGAACAATATTAAAAATGATTTTATGAAAGAGATTGTAACTAAATTAAGATCATTTTGAGATTTGTATTTTAACTCTTATATATAAATTTCAAGTAGTATAAAATAAAATTAGCTTCTATATTTATCTATTTTAAATTCATATTTTTAAGCTAAATAAAATTTCAAAATAAATAAGATTTATCATAGTATAAACCATAACATTATTTATTGAATTGCGTTGAAAAGTTAAATGTCAAATTTAAATCAAATTTCCAATTTATCAAATATAAATTAGAGCCAGAAAATTAATTCATTTACTAAATTCAAAATCAAAGTTTATCAACTTACAATATATACAAATATATATATTATAAACAGAAAACAATTTATTTATTTAAAAAGATAAAATCTTTCAATTTAAATATGATTATTAAATCAAATTAAAAATTTGTTATTAAAATTATCAAATCAAAATTAAATTTATAACACAGATTATTAAATTTATATTGCCCAATTTCCGGGATATCACAGCGAGTCTCCCGGTGATTTATACTTGGGAAACTCGAGATAGTATTAGAGTTTTATTCTGACGTGGGTTAGGATAATTAGTTAAGTTTGTTTGTGTGATTGATTGCTTTGGTTGTTAGTAACTGATTGATAAGTATGCTTTGCTGATTGAATTAAAATCTTTGCTGGGTTATTAAATTACCTTTGCTTTTAAATTTCGGGGACAAAATTCTTTTAAGGGGAAGATTGTAACGACCCGGAATTTGGGGCAATAACAATTTAATAATCTGCACTAATAATTTAATTGGATTGATAATTTTTCTGTATAATTTTAATTTAAACTGATAAATTTAATCTTTTGAAGGTTAATAAATTTTAGTCTGATAATTGTGATTAATATCTTTCTAACAATTTGATATTGATAAGATTTATTTTTCAAAGCTAATAAATTTTATTATGTTTATAATATATATATTTGATATATATTGTGAATAGAATATGTTTTGTTTAATTAAAAAATGAAGTTTCAAATTGTAAATTATATGTATGTATATGTTATAATTTGAGTTGTTTTGAAATTTGATTTAATCAATTGATAATTTATAATGTATGAATATTGTAAATTAAAGCTTTGTTTTAAACATTAATATTTTTTTTCAAAAGTCAATTTAGATTCATTCATTATTTTTAAAATATAAGATATTTGTTTATTTTAAATATGACAGTTTAAAAAGATTTGAACATTTTGTTTTGCTTTCTTTTTGAAATACCTAATATAAATAGTTATAAAGGTATATAAATAAATGTTTTAAGATTTTTAAATCCATAAGAATATATTTGTATTATAATTTGTTTTCTAATATTTCTTTAAAGGATTAAACTTATATTTAAATATGTAAATATTTATTTATTTAAGAGAATTAAATTATGTAAGTTTATATTACATTTAAATTAAATGGAAAAATTAATTAAAAATATTTAAAGACATGTGTAAACATGATAGTCTTCTTAATTACACTTGTAAAACAATCAAATAAATTTAATGACAAATGTAAATGCTTGAAGACATGTGGCAACATCTCATTTTAATTTTTAAAAAATGTAAAAGAAGAAAACTAGTTTTTTTTCAAACACTTTCATTCTTTGTTTCTTTTCTTAATTCAAATTAATGGCAAACCAGAATATTCTCAAAACCTGAAAACTGGAAATTTCTACCAAAGGCAAATCAAACCTGAAATTGGAAATCTTTCTCAAATCTGAAGTAAAAATAAAGTACTTCTCAACTTCAATCTGCAACTTAAAAAGGGGAGATCAAGATCTGTTCCAACGTTTTTAAAGCATCAATCTGTAAGAATGCTAGGATTCACTTTTCATCAGCAAAGATCAAAGTATTTTTTTCCAAATTCATGTGCAAAGCCTGGAAATAAAATCTGCTCTGCAAAATTCAATAAGGCGAGTAAATTGTTTTTTTTAAAACAGTTTAATCTAATCATATGTTGATCTGTGAATTGTATTGATGATTGCATGAAACTTTTTCAGCTTTTATATAAATGAATTGATACGAATATTTGTGTGAAAGCATGTCTGTATGTATATTCTGTTCTCTGATGATTTACAGGCCATATTTGCTTCAGGAATTCAAATCTATGAATCAAATTAACATTAATCTTTAAAATATAAATGGAAGTCGTTTGTAAATGTTTAAGGATGATTTTAGAAGGGGAATTAGGATTTTTATTTAAGTAAATTATTTTTAAATGAAAATATACAGTAAGAATCAATTTGCACGTCAAAAATAAAAACTCATGATTTTGTAAATTGATTCCAAGAATGGGTTAATAATTGGAAATGATGAATTTTAACATGAATATCATAAATTTTAGTTCGGTAATTTATGAGAATTTGGGATTTGAACATTTGGGTTGTTTTGATGAATTGCCGTCGAACCACTTGATGATTTGAGTTGAAATTAGGAGCGAGGCTAGCATTTGAAGTTTGGATGAGGGCAAAATTGTCATGGAATTTTTCCTATGAACGATTTGTTCGAATTTGATCAATTTAGGGTTTATTGTATGATTTTGCATGGTTTGACTGTAGTGAGATTTACGACTTGAATATGGAACCGGAGTCATTCGCTTTTGGGGTGGTTGACGATCTTGGTTGTGGCATCACGATGGAGTGGTCGACATGGTTCATCGGCGTCGGGAGGGGTTGTTGTGTCGCGTGTTTTCTGCAATTTCGAGATTTTTGGTCGAATTTTGATTCGAGATGTTTCGTTTGAATCTGGCTTTGTGGAGGGTTTGTAGTGGTCGCCGATGATTTGGGGTTGGCCGGAGAAGAGATCAGCGATGCTTGGCTCGCCATGCAAGGTGCACCGTGTAGGGACTACGCACTGGGTATTTTGAGAGTTGGAGAAGACGAATTGATGCGAAGAAGCACTCGTGTATTTCGAAATCGACTCGAAGCAGAGATGCTTAGTTTTAGCTCGGGGGTGGTTCGTGTTGTAGCCGCAATTTTCTCGAGTTCATAGGGTCGCATTTTTTCTGGGTTGATACTGTACAGTAGAAGTACTGTAAATTTTAAAAAAATATGAAGTTGCAAATGGAACTTGTTGTAGATAAAGATGAAATCAAGCTTTGAGTTTGATAAAAGGAACAAAACGTATAAAGTTTAAACTTGTCGTTTTGAAATTAAGTTGATCAAACTTTAAAATGTAAATCGAATTTACTTTCATATTTAAAATGTTAGGATAAATTCTTTGGAAGTAATTCAACTTAATTAAAGTTTGAATTTGAATTTTAAAAGAGTGTTTGAATTTAACCATTAAATCAAAAAATTTAAGTAACGTTTTAATAATAAAGTTTCAAATTATTTTGGAAATAAATAAGTTTTAAAGTTAGATAATTAATGTGTTTTAAATTTCAAATCTAATGCTTTATCTCCAAGTAAGGTTATTATTATGATTTTGTAAACCAAGTTTAATAATTTGTCTTTGAATTAATAAGAATTAAAATTTTCAATAAATTATTTATGAAGAGAATTAAGGTTAAATTATTTGGGTATGATTTAAGAAATACTTAATTAAGTATAAATAGTTAATAAGCAAGAAATCAATTAAGATTTATGCTTTCCTTAATTAATTAAGATTTTCTTTAATAATAGAAGTTAATTAATTAATTATTTAATTAATTTTAAATAATTAGTTAATCGTTTATTTAATTTTAATATGACATAATTAATTAAGTGTGATTACTTAATGAAGTAATCAATGGTTAATATTTGAATATAATTAAGAATGGAAGAAATTAATTATGGAAGTAATTAATGGTAATTATTCATGGAGTATTTTTAATGGAAGTGATTATTGGTTAATCACTTGATAATATCAATTAAAGAATTGATTAATATAATTGTTGAGGTTAATTAATTATGAAGTAATTAATTAACTAAAGGATTAAGGATTATTTAATAATGGAATTAATTACTTGTTAAGGTAATTAATTAAGAAAGTAATCAAGAGTTATTAATGAAGTAATTAGAGATAACTACTTATGTAAGTAATTAAGGATTAATTATTTAATTAATTTTAGTTAATTAATTAATGTGATTAATTAATTAATGAATGCGATGAATTTAATATTAATTAACTAAGTGTAATTAATTAAAATTTGTAATTAATTAATAAAGTAATTAATTAAAGATTATTTGTTAATTTAATTGATGTAATTAAATAATTAATTACTTAATAAAGTAATTAAAGATTAATTAGATTAATTAATCAAGGGTTAATATAATTAATTAAGAATTTAATTAGTTGAGATAAGTAATTAGAAATTGTTAATTACTGATTATGATTAATGAGTTGATCAATTACAAGTTAATTAGTTAATTAAAGGAGATTATTAATTAATAAGGATCATTAATTAATGTAATTAATGATATTAATCAAGGTCGATTAATATAAGTGATTTAATGTAAGTGTAATTAATTAATTGTAATTAATTAAGGTTTAATGTAATTAATTATAATTGATTAATTATTGAAAGTAAGTGAATGATCATTAATTATTGTTATTAATGATAGTAATTAAAGGTTAATTACTGAATATGGTTAAGGATAATTACTTGAATGTAATTTATATAATTAATCAAGAAAGATAAATTAAGGAAGATCATTAGAGATGATTAATCTATTTATTTGAAATAAATTAATGAAGAAGGATTTTGGTAATCCAATTGATTTAGAATTTATCAATTCTGTTTTGGATAATTGATTAATATTGGTTGATTGATAGATATTGGATGACCAATATTGAGTGATTGATATTGAATGATTGATATTGGGTGATACTGGATGATTTGGTTATCTATGATATGTGATATGCTGCTTTGTGAGATGAATGTTTATATGAATTATCTGTTGTCATAATATGATTCATCTATCTGTTATATATATTATCATGTATATAAGTTTAAATTGTTAAACCCTTAAGTACAACTTGGACACTAAAATGGCGTTTGGTTTCGGTGAGACCGGGATCGAATTTCCATATTTGGAATCCGAAAACCACATCGATTCCAATTGAACGATAGGTCGTGAATCCAAGTGGAGCAAGTGAAGACTCGAGGTGTAAGAACTATACGTCAGTATAACTCTGTGGGTGATTCCGTAATGAGTTGACGGAATAGTACTTATAGGTTGGAGATGGTGTTTTAGAGTGCAAGGGCTATGGTCGTTGACTCTGAGGGTGATTCCAAAATGAGTGCAACGAGATAGTGCCTTCGGTTTCGTTCGAACCCGGAACGAACTTGTGTGGATTGAATGCTTTCAGAACATCGTCAGGTGGGCGATGAGCATTAAGATAGACGTGTTCTATAAAGGTAATCGCAGCCTCAAGCCTCATCAACAAGAAATGGCTAAAACATGGGAGGTGCAGCAAGGCTTCGTGGGTAGCTCCCACTGGAGAGCAAGATTTACCCCTGTCTAGAAGTCCCTTTTTATTCGGCTGTGTGGGGCGGTTGATCCACAAAAATGCCGGGGTTGTCTGGTTCGGGACTATTCAGTAAGGAATGGTCCCGGTCTTGTGTTGCAGGGGAGCAGGTGTACTCCTCGGTACGTTGATCTAGGCCACGTACTGTGACAGGCGGTACTCCAGTAGCCCTGCCATTGATGGAAACCCATTCTTCCTACGAGACCCTACGATTATGTTTGTATTACCCACTTTTGTGGCTGGTAGCTGGAATTTAGTAAATGTAACAATTTCGGCTATTTCTTATTTACTTGAAAACCCTAGACACTATTATAATATCACTGGATATCCTATTAAATGTTTTGGTTAGCGTAAGGTAAAAACTTTTCCATGTTTATGTGTGGGAAGTCTTATGTGATACCTTTTCTTTTCAAAGGTTTTTCTAAAGTTAAGCAAATTAAACCCGTTTACTCATACCAGACCCCTGTCTGACCCGAGTGTTTATTTTCTGTTTTATTAAACTCTTGGGTACTCATATTATGTATGAGCAGTCAAGTGATTCAGGTTTGCTTGACGAATTCTGGAGGAGATATGAAGCAGGAGGCTTCCACGTGTAGATATATTATGGTTCCGCTGTGTTTGTTTGGTATCTGTATATGTTGTACTTGAGTTGTATAGTTAGACAGATGTTTATAACTGTCTAATATGTGTTGTATAAGTTGTGTACTCTGATGTAATATAATACTATGTGATATATTATATTTCATTCGTTCCGCTGTGAGTTCTCTGATGTTGTTGTGTTTCTTCTTTCTCTTTCTTTTCTTCTTCTATCCTTTTCTTTCTTCAAGATGATGCGATTTCCTGGAGATAGGAAGTCGGGTCGTCACACTACTAGCATTTCTAAGCCCGATAATGATAATAGGCTAAGCAATAGTTCTAGCTTAAAAGGAAAGTACAGAAAAGATAAAACTTGGATAAAATACTATTTTTGATTCTGTTTGACTGTTTTCTTTGATTGTTCGATTATTTACACTTGTCTTAAACTGCTGTGATTAAGAAGAAATCCTAATCCTACCTCAACTGCTAAGTAGGATGTAATCCTAATCCTACCCATTGATTGGCCTTTCCTATCTTTGTTGTGCCATTATGAACCAATCCCGTTGGTCACAGCAAAAGACACCGTTTGTAACATCCCACCTTTTTGTTCGTTTTAAGAAGACACATGTGCCAATTCAAACCATATAGAAAGGTGGATTGTCATTGGGGTGAATAAGAAAAGGCAGAGAAAGTAGAAAACAAAACAGAATCTTGCAGCGGAATGATAAAATATAATAATCAAATAAACAGTTCATGAAGCTGTTTTACTAAACATTTGATTATACTTATACAACATAAATTAGAGTTACACATTCCAGGGAAAAATAAATAATGCAGCGGAATACATGATGCATTGAAATATAATAAATACTAATAATACAATCTTCGTCTCCGCCCTCTAGAAATAAGGTCTTCAAATCCTGAAATGCTCAGGCTGACCCGAGCGAATTGAAAAGACAAAACTCTCGAGTCAGAACCAAAAGATCTTATGTAAGTTAAATAAGCGGTAAATAATATGAGTGGAACGACGTCAGAGATGTTTATGGGATTTGGCATCTGCTATTCAGTGTCTAACGTGAGTGTAGTAACTTAAGAGATTTTCGGGATTCACATCTCCTAAGGATCCGTTAAACTATCTACCATGTAGTGTAATACGCTATTATAATAGTGTCTATACTAAAGTAAAAGTTTTAAAATAGCATTAAGGCGTTACCCATATCCCCTTTAACACATTTTATATATTCCCATAATCTATACAGTACCGTACGCTCCTCTCAGAGGTTTACACAGAGGGCTCCCCATAAGGTATGGTACAAAACAAACTCGTAGAAGGTGAGCTAGGGCATGTGAAAATGACACACGAGGAAATGATAGGGTAGATATACCAATTGCACTTCCGGAGTGGTGGTAACGCATAGCAGCTACTATCGCCCACCTCGGAACATACTCCCATATCAAAATCGAGGGATGGCAACCAAATCAAACACAAAGTCATAGTACAGGATCGAATAAATGTACCTGATAGGAGGAGTGACCTCACTTGGCCTGGTATAGCTCCTGATTTTAGTCACATCTATGCTGACTCACAGGAGTCAGGGTCACGTCATACCTATACAGAAATCGTTCACCAAACCATCCTACTTCATTTCTGGAATCTCCATCATTTACGTAGTTGTTAAAGTAGTTTTTGGTATTGGCCGAGAATATGACAACATCTGATCTCGGTCTCTTTAACAACCAATCGCTTATTATACACCGGATGGTTCTTTTACATTTTAAAAGTCAAGTCACAATTGATATCAAAATATCATATTCTCAAAACTATAATACTTTCAAATCATATTTACTTTTAAATCATATTCACTTTAAAATCCCTATTCACTTTCAAATCATATCGTTTCCAAAATCATAGTTTCTTCTGAGATCGTATTTCCAAACAGCTAAAATTCTTACTTCCGAATCATCATTTTGATTAACTATAACATTAAAATCATAACTTAGGTTATAACATCATTTAACCTTATTTTCTTTTAAACCGATAAATTGAATTCAAACAGTTCCACTTTACTTGGTCTGGAAATTTAGAAATAGTTTAAATAATTATAAATAGTTAAAATAGTTATAAATAGTTAAATACTCGAAAATAGCTTTGAAATAGATTAATTAGATTTAAAATAAATTAAAATAGTTTAATTAGTTTAAAATAAATTAAATTGGATTAAAATAGATTAAATACTTTATATAGTTGATATTAGTTAAATAGTTTAATAAATTTGAAATTCTTAATAATTAGAACTTTTAAATAATATATTTTGAAAACAGTTTATATTATGAATTTGAAATTAATATCAAATTTAAACAATTCATTTCATTTCATTTCAACACATTTGGGCCATTTCAAATTTCCAAATTGACAAACGAAATTTCAATAAACTATCGAATTTCATATCGTTTAAATCCATGTTCAAAATATCAATACGGATTAATCCAATTTCAAAATATATCAGAGTTATTTTCACACAAATTCAATAACTCAATTTCGATAGAATTTCGTTTATACAAAAAAAATCAATTTAAAGATTTAAATTTTATTCCTTTATATAATTCCTTTAAGCCAATTTCTATTTGAACATAAAACTTGACTTTCCAATAATACTTCAATTAATATAAATCAAATTTTATTTCAAAATATCTTTTAATTAAATTCAAAAATTAAGGATTTTGAAATCATTCAATTTAACAATTCCGGTGTCCGTATATAATTTTCTTCCCTAGGGTTAGGTGTTAGCATTTCAATCCTTAATTTAGTATTTACAGTTATATATGATTTCACACCACAATCCCGAAATAAATTAAATTCCATAACGAACTTGCAGTTTATAACGATATAAAATACAACGTCCATTCAACCAACATAGCCAATCAACATCCATTACAATCATCATCAAATCAATCAATAAATATCGATATAGAACTGATAATCAATAACATGTATTTAACTTGTAATAATAAATTAAAGATTTAATTCAGATAAATTCAAATTGATTGAGATAATGTTTTAAACTATATCAAACAGTCACAAATAAATTCCAAATCACATCATAACTTAAATTTAACAAACATAAGAAATTTTAGAAGTTGTGAGTGGGTTAAAACACTTATCTTTGAATTTGATCAAATTTAAATTCAATTTGAACCCAAAATTCAAACAGTCTCAGAATCCGTCCAAACCAGCGTTAAGATGTCCAGAATTTTAACGCGATCCCAACCAAGAAACCGCGTGTGAGACCGACCTCGTATGCAAAAGCTATTGAGATTAGAACATTGCAATTTAAAATTAAATTAAATTAAAAATAAACAAACAAAACTTACTCTCCCAAGCCACGTCTTCCCGTACTTTTGGAAACCCATGTGAAAACGCTAGCCTGCTACCATTCAAACGACCAAAACACCACCGTTGATCAACTAATGTTCGCCCGTGCACTGCCGCGACCTGCTGCGGCCAACGCTTCACTTCCGCAGCCTCCCATAACTCAGCCTCGGCATCGCCTAACGGCGATGAATTTCCATAAACCTCAGAAAATATGAACCCTTATCGAATTATGGAAGGCGATCGAGTCGTTGAACCTCCAAACGATCACCTTAGATCGACTCCCCTCGGTCCTGTCTATAAAACCCCTCAGACGATTTGACGATCGGTCACAGTTCATCACGACGCAATGAACAACCGAAATTTGTTCTTTAATGTGTGGACGAACAGTTGTTCAAATTTTAAAAATGAATTAAAGATCTGAGATGCACTCGTCGAGAGCTTCAGATTGATATATAATTCGATATTATTTGAAGAGTTTGAATTTTTGATTTGAGATTTGATTTGAAATTGAACGGAGAATTTGTTTGTCTGCCATTGGAATGAGGAGTTGAGAAGCAATGTACGTACAGACAAATGAGAATGAGGAGTGGTTGGGTTTATAGCGAGGTATTTATACACAAGTCTGGAAACAGAAAGAATGGACAAGATTGATTGAACGATACACGACCTGAAAAGCCCGCTTCGACTCCGGAACGAAAATTGGTCAACCTATATATCAAAATAGATGTTTTCAAATATTTTAATCTCAATGGAACATGTTTCAAGTCCTAATCCATCGTATGAAGAATATACGTTAAAATCAGCTTATCTCAAATTGATTTTCAATTAAATTGATTTATAGCCGTTTCGAGTCCGTACGATCAAATGACAGGTCCGATCGTTATGAAACTTGAAACCCTACAACAATTCACTATTACGGATCCGAAGAAATTAATTTCGTCGAAATCCGAGCCAGTGGCCAAAATGGCTATTTTCCCATTAATTAAATAAATTAATAATTAATTAATTAAATCATAAATAAATTAATAATTAATTAATTAAATCACTTTTCTTTCAAATTTAATAGCTTACCATTTCTATCACTTTGGATTTACCTAGTAATTTATAATCTTTTTAAAAAATTTCTATATCAATTCAAATGTAAATTATTTTACCCATTATAGTGTTAAATTTCAATTTTGAATGAATCCAATTATTTATAATTAATTCCAGATAAACTGATTTGGTTCAATTTCAATACTTTTATTAAATCCATTATTACTTTGTAAACATAATTAACATTTGTTTTTTCATTTCATTACATCAATACATTCCAATTTCCATTTTTGGTTTGTATTAACTACTATATTTCAATTATCTTGAATTCAATAGACCAGTTAAATAGGTAACTTATAACGATCGTTACCAAACTTTTAATTACACTTATGAATTCATTATTCACAAAAAATGTTGCAGTTCTACATAATACTGGTTTTATTTAATTACCATTAGCTCTCCATTTCAAAAAATAATTAAATATTTACATTTGTTTCTTATATTCAATTTTATAACCAAATATAACAATTTTCATTATTTTATTTAATTGTAATGTCATTCAAATTGTTAATTATTAACTTTAATTATCATTCGTTACTTTATTTCAGTATTCATTTCATTATTAAATCTAGATTTTTAGTTTTTCATTATTAAACTACCTAAATCTTATTAAATTAACAAATTTAATTATCGAAAATTACGGGTCGTTATACCATTCTAGCGCTTAGGACGCAGTAGCGAATTATTTTCCCTAATCAACGCCACATGCTTAGTCATCGGTGGTACACACTAACTGTCGCCACCTATTTGACCCTTTATTTACCCTAATCAGCATAAGCGTGCCCAACTTCACCTACACGCGAGACCATCAGTCCTCGATCTAAAAGGGAATGCTGCCGATACTGGCCCTAACAAACAAATCTTCTAGCTTTTTGCCCCCTTTTCAAATCCCCATATTTGAGCCTATATCTATCGGCCATTATTTACCCTAATCAGCATAAGCGTGTCCCAGCCTCACCTACGTGTGAAACCATCAACTCTTGAGCTAAAATGGAATGCTACCGGCACGGGCGCTACTTCTACATTTGCTTATTAACATAATCCAATATCTAGGTTTTAAAATAAGCCTCTTCTATTGTCTCTTCTTTCTAATTATAACCTACGTGAATTGTTTTTCAGCTGTTACTCTTCTACATTCTCTTTTTAGTTATAACCACTTGTTATAATTATGCTTGCAAAATCTTAAGTTTGCTTATTTCAGTGTATCTCCATTTTATTTCAGTTTTTCTCATTTTATCTGATTTCTGTAAATTTAGTGTTTTTCTATTTTAAACCATATTTGTGAATTCTTCTCTTTCTAATATTTTATTCGCGTAAAAAATGATTAAATCTCTATAAAAAGAAACCAAAATTTACAAGCTAAATTCCAACTTAAAACAGATGTAAATACCTGTAAATGACTGTAAACAACTTCAATTAACTATAAATAACTGAATAAAATTAGACCGAAAAGAACTTCTATAATTTACTTAAAAACCGACTGTAAATAATCTTACATAAAAACTGTCTCAAAATTATAGAAAAACTACAACTATCGAGAACCTTATTATTTTAAATTGCTTACAAATCTAAATAATTACAAAACACTCACATGTGGTCCTTAGCTCTATACCTGGGCCTTCCTGGATCCGCTTCTAGGGCGAAAAATATTTTTATAAAAAAGATTTATTCCCTCCATAATTTTTCTATTTAGGGTTCTGCCTCAGACAACGAACCAAATTGGGAGAAAATCTAAATGAGAAGAATAGCTAGGCCTAGGGTTTTATTTATAAGGTTGCTTAGGGATCTCAGACCATGGGATTTGAAGATTAAATTGGGTGCGGCCATGTCATATGCTCACTAGGAACCGTCAGATGTAGCTACGAACGAACATGATTAAACTAAAATTAAATTTTAAGGTGTTCAGCTCGTACCTGGACGTTTTACGTCCAAGAAATTTTGTGGATCGACCTACGATCTTTGGGGTTCGACTTATAGGTCGACCTGACGATAGCATGGGCTGACCCATGCCCTTGTATTTTTTTTCGTTTTTTGTTTATTCCTTGTTTCCCTCGTATCATCTCCATACTGTCTCAAATTTCGACAAGTTATATATGGAAATTGATCAGAAAATTGCCACGCACCCAATGGTGCAACTCCCATAGCTCGGTTCTGACAGTTTCACAAAGTTATTTTATTAATTAATTAATTATTATAGCTCAAATTTTATGTTGTTACACCATTTGAGAGATGATTATGGCTACCGAGTGTATGCCATATTTGTATATCATATATGTTTATCATGTGCTTTCTTATACGTTGAGTATAACAAACCCCAAGTAGTTATTTGTGAGATAATCTTAGGCGTTACTGAGAGAGTCCTATGTAGATATTGATTTTTTTATATATTTTGATGTTGAATGTATGGATTGTTTCACTTACATAACATCACTCACATGATACGTAGTTTGATATGGCTTGTGTGTAACAACCGTGTATTTTCAACCATTCGCATCTGCACATGTCGGACTTGAATTGCTCAAAATACCACGATGTAAATTTTTTTGGCAAATCTCAGAACATACGGTAAATAATAATCACAGATCACATACACAGAGTATTTAATAATGCAGCGGAAGTAAAAGAAATAGTAGTTCATGAAGCTACTATATAAATATATCAGAGTTAAATAAAATACAACAGAAGAAATAAAGTACAACAGAAGCCTCAAGATGATAACCGAGTACAAGCTGAATAGATAACAGAACTGGAATAGATAAAACTAGATAAGCAGATAATCTCCAGCGATTCCAATCTCCAAAAAGGGGAATCCAAATCTGTGAATAACTCAAGCTGACCCGAGCGTAAATAAAAATAAAAACACTCGGCCAGGACAATATATACTTATATAATGTAAACCAACTCAAGTGAACTGTAATAAGGTACAAGTAACTTAAAGGATGCCTGGGACAGCCCATCCTCTAAGGATCCATTAAACTATTTATTATGTAGTAATATTTCGCTATTATACTAATGTCTATAGTAAAATAAACTTACTTTTAAATAGCGTTCTGGGCAACCCATATCACCTTTCACACATAATAGTCCCAGTAGTCCATCCAGTATCAGCATATCTCCGAGAGACTACCCTAAATACTCCATGAGCTACGGGAGAAAAACAAACTCGTAGTAAAGGCTCGATATGGTAGGTGACACGACACACAAGGCAATGCCAGGGTAGATATACCAATCACGCACACGGGCTAGTGGTAACGCAGCAGCCACATACGCCCACCTCGAAACACACTCCCAATCAAAATCGGAGGAGGCCATCAAAGCAATCACCAGTAAGAGTATAGTACCTAAGGAATATGTCCGATCGGAGGAATGACCTTACTTGGCCCGAGATCGCTCCTGTTTTAGCCACCTTATGCCAACTCACGGGAGTTGGGTTGACGTAATATACCTCAAGAACGTCGCCACCATCCTACTTCATTCTGGAATCTCCACCGCGTACATAGTTGTTAAAGTGGTTTTCGGTATCGACAGAGAGTATGCCAGATATCCGATCCCGGTCTCTTTAACAACCAATCGTTATTATAACCAATGGTTATAATTTTAAAATATAATATTTTATACTAAGAAATAAAATATCATTTCAAATCCAAATCTTTATCAAAATAAAGATTAAATCATTTACAAACCATTTCAATATATCAAAATAGCATATCCTTTCAAAACTTCCTTTTTAAATCATTTCAATATATCGAAATATCATGCACTTTCGAAACTTCATTACAAATCATTTTAATATCAAAATATCATTTCAAAGATAGTTTATACTTTGAAAACCCAAAATCATTTTTATTTCAAAACTATATTTATTTCAAAAACAATTCATTTCCACTCCAAACATATATTCACTTTTCAAAATAGTTTATACTTTCAAAGTTATAACTCTTTCGAAACCAAAACATTGAAATCATTACACTTTAAAAATCAAAACATTTTGAAATCATACATTTGCAATCATCCTTTAATTCTATACATTTATAAATTTTATTAAGTTAAACCCAAATTTAAATTTCAATTTAATTTAATTCAAACCATCATTTTCAATTCAAATTCAGTTTACTAACAAACCATTTCAAATCTTATCAAATTCAAATATAGGTTTAATCCACAAAATACAATATTCAATCTTTAGTATATTTCAAGGTTTGAATATCCCACCTTTCATAAATCCAATATCATTTAAATAAACTCAAATAATATATACTTCAAATATTCATTTATCAAATAAATTAAATAAATCAGAAATCAAATATCCTTTCAAAATATCAAAATGTCAAAATATTATTCAAAACATCTTTCATTTTTATTAATTTAAATAAATTTTAAATCCCTTCATTTTATTTAGGAATCAATTACCATTTCAAACTTACGTTTCAAAAGATTTTATATCAAAAATTAAATTTCTCCATTTAAATCATTTAAATCCAATTCCTTATATTTATTAATTAAATATTAACTTTCAAAAACTTAAATCCTTTCATTTAAAGCCATATGAATGTCTGTTCATTATCTTTAGAAATTTAACATTTAATTTCCAAAATTTTATCATTTTCCAAAGATTATTTTTTTCATAAAAGTTATTAAAACAACAAAAAAATATAGTTTCCGTAGCACTAAAAAATGCTACGTAAAGTTATAGTTTAAAACAGTTCTTTTGACAAAAGACAACGTTTAAGTGCTATAATAGATTTCCTTTAAATTTAAAATAAACTTAAATGTTAAGTTTAACCACTATAACATTTACAAAGTGCTATAATAGCCTTTATTTCAATTTAACTTTTTAGTTCATTTAAAACAACCACAGCATTTACAAAATGCTGTAATACCCTTTCATTACATTTCAAAAATGCTGTTAAATCAAATTCAAGGCTTCAACACAAATTTCACCAACAGTTAATTTTGATTTAAACCATTTAACTTATAAAATCATAAAATTTCACATTTTAAAATCATTATTTCAATACTCTTATTTTTATGATTTTTATAAAGTTAAATTTCATCCAAAAATTAAATTTTAACATAATTTCTTATTTAAATTAAAGTATTAAATCCCATTTCTTTAATTAATTTTATTACTGAACCATTAAATTTTAAATTACCAAATTATAACTCATTTCTATTTATTTCACTTAATAAAAATGTCATTTTTAACAAAAGTTCAAAATTTCCCACAATAAGTTATATTTCAAAATTTTGACTTAAAACTTTCATTTATTCACATTTTCATTTATTCAAAAAATCACTTTATTTTTATAAAAAAAATCATTTTATTCATTTTAATTCAAAATATTATACTTTTACTTTTAAAAATAATTTTAAAACATTTCAGAAAATAATTTATAATCCACGGGTCTGTATATAGTTTTCTAGCCTAGGTCAAGCGATACGAATGTACATATTATAACAAGATGATATAAGTTGCAGATTCAAATGATGTCCGTTTATCACTATATAAGTACATATTAGTCTGGTGAGATTTATTCACCTGTTCAAAGCTGGAGATCGCCACCAAAGCAACAATACTGACATTACGAAGGCATGATAGCACAGAGACAACTTGAGAGTGGAGAGCCAAAGCAACTTGCCTTGTTCAAACATTTAAACAAAACAATATGATAGATATAAGTTTTCAACACAAATTATCACCAAATAATTCAAGGAATCAATACCCAAAACCATATCGAATAGTTTGCACTTGTTCTCAACTTCACATGGTTCAGTTAGTGATGGAATAAGCTCAGCTAAGGAAGGGATTAAGGGCTGGGTTTGGGTCCAAACAGGTCGGCCTAGGTGGATTTGGAGATGGTGCATAAGTCTAGGTGCATTAACTTCAACAACGAGGCATGAACAAGGCAACATACATCATTTCTTTGCTAAAGTTTGGCTCGGCCAGAAGCTATGGGGCACGGCCAGTGGGTCCATGTGGTGGTGGGTGATGTGGTAGAGGGTGGAGGTCAGGTCAGACGTGGTGGTGGTGGAGGAAGCGGCATCTAATGGTGGTTGAAGGTTGGGGTAGGTGATTGAAACATTGGTAGCTCGGTTTGCATGCATGTGAATGGTATTGTGAACTTTTGGTGGATGTTCAAGCCTTGGTGATGGTCGACCTGGGAAGGAGGTGATCTGGAGAGGTTGGAGAACGACATGGGAGGTGGTGGAGGTCAGCCAAGGGCTGGAGGAAGGAGGAGCTGATCTACAAAGTGAAGAACAAATGCAAAATCAAGGTAGAAAACTAGAAAAAAACAAAGAAAAGAAGGAAGAAATTTACCCAAACACTTGAAGCCATGGCCATGTAATTTTTTTTGGTGGGTTTGAGAAAGGTAGAATACGTGAGAAATGAGGAAATGCAGCTGAGAAAAGAAATGAAAAGCACGGCTAAAAATAAATGAGATGTAGGTTGGAAAACGAAGAGGCGGAATGTAAAAAGACTTTGGAATATAAAGGGTTTAAAACTTTTCATATATCCAACCATTTTCTTTTTAATTTTAAGTAACTGAAATATATATTTAAATTCAGATAAAAATACGAAAATTTAGTAAATAAGAAAAAATAAAAAAATAAATATTGATTATATATAATTTAATTAAATAAAACAGCAAAATTTGCAACTAGTCTTGAAAATATGAAAAATAAATGCAATGAACTTTGGAAATTTTTTGTGTAGTTGAAAAAATATTTATAAACGAAGATAAGAACACAAAATAAAAATGAATTAACAAAAATTAATAAATAAATTTTAAATTAATAAAATTTAAATGAAGAAAATAGCAGAAAAATTAAAACGAGGCTTAATAAATTGAAATAAATTCAAATAAACTTTAGAAAAATTATATTATCATTTTAAAAATATTAAAAGGAAAAAAATATACGAAAAATAACATATTAACACATATTAAAATAAAATATGAAAATAGAAATATAATTTATATAATTAAAAATAGACAAATTGTTAAATAAACAAATTATACTCAAAATTGAAATGTGCATAACTTTTGCAGTTTAACTCCGTTTTCAACGAAATGAAAAGCAGTGTTCAAGTTATTTCATCTATTTTCATAATAAAAGATAAAATTTAAGATTTAAAATAATTTAAATTTGAAGTTTAAAAGTCAAAGTTTGAACAGTTTGACCAGAAATTCACTTTACAGTAAAATATTCAAATTATACTAGTTTGAACTATAAATCACTTAATATTCAACATTTATATTTAAAAATGAAATGTTTGAAATAAAACAAATTTAAATTAATTTAAAAATAAAAGATAGTCCAATTTAAATAATATACAAAAATCTAGGGTTGTTACACTCTCCCCCACTCAAAACTTTTCGTCCCTGAAAAGGAATGAGGTACGGGAAAGCACAGAAAAAGATAGAGTGAAATAAGATTAAGATAAGATGACAAGGAGATTTAAATTACACCTGATAACTATTGTTATAGGTAAGTTTCACAAGGTGGAGATGGTCTTCCTAAGATTCTCCAGAATCAGGAGCACAAGCACGAAAAGGTCCTTTAGAATCTGATTCACTCTTCCCGCTTAACCGACGGTCTGTGGATGGACAGTAGTGCTCAGATTCAAAATGAGTAGCAAAAATTATTTAAGATTATAGAAAATTTCTAAACATAAAGATTAAAGAAAGATGTCTATACCAGTCTATAGCAAGATGAGAAAATAACGCCAACTAAAGACAATTTTGAGAACAAAATAAGATAATAAGTTTGAAACCATGGAATTTTCAATTTAAATTGATAATTAATTTTACACAAGTTAAATAAATCTTAACTATCTCTAATTTCATTATCTTATCATCTAATTTTCATAAACTAACAATTTTCAAAAATCATGGATTTGAAAAATCATTATTATACTCAAAATGTACACAATAAATTTAATTCCTCTTTATAGCTAATTAAAATTAAGTTTATTCCTCTCAATATATTTTATCACCTATGCTAAATATACTTACATTATTATAATTGTTTTAACTTATTCTTATTTCCTTTAACATCATTTATATTGTGAATTATTCAATTTACTCTTTTATTCTATTTACCTCTATTAATCTTTTTATAACAAAATTTAAGTGTATAATATTTATTATAACCACTCAAATTTTATTTATAAAAATCCTTTTATATTGTATATTATCCAATTACATTGTTAACTTCTAAAATTTAAGATAAGTTATATTTGAATGCAATTGAATATTATACAAATAAAACTTTCCAATTCAATTATCTCAAGTTTGAATTATTTATTAAAATTTTTGATTTTCTTTTTATAAGTGAAATTATTCTTTAAGGTAAAACTTAAGAATAAATTTCCGATTCCCTTCAAACCATTTAGAGATAAATAAATATATGTACATAATATGTCAAATCAAATTTAAATCATATATCTATATATAATATAAATCAAATCATATTTTAAAAATTCAAATCAATTAGATTTCCCAAAACAAAGCTGTAGCAAGACTACAGAACGGTCTTTTCACTTCAAAACTCGAAAATGAATGTCGACGATGCCGCGGTCATCACCTAAATTATTTTCCAGCGACAAAGAGAAGAGCACTAATTTCTTTAAACTTTAAAATTCTTTGGAAACAAATTTCTTATTCGAAAATACTTTAAATGATATATTCTTTTAAAACTTGAAAACACAAGGTTTGAAACCATCGGAAATTAAATTCTCAAATTCTTGTTTTAAATTCATTTCAGTTCCTAAATCAATTTATAACAACTATTTATAAATTCATTTACAGAACTATAAATGATAAATCAAGCATTATCATTTCAAATAATCAATTTAAATTAATTTATTAAGTTCCATAAATTTACTTATATATCAAAATTTATTTCATTAACCAAATTTTGAAATAATATTGTTTCAGTTTGTTTTGTCAAAGTGTTTTAGAAATCCTATTGATAGCGTTGATCAGACGAATCAATCGGAAACCCAAATCAACATCAACAACTCAAACAGCACAATATAAAACAAATAATTAATATTGATTTACAAGTACAATTCAAAATGTTTTGGAGATAGATTGGAAACAAAAGAGAAGATGATTGAATAACAAAATAGGGAGGTGGATAAGATTAAATAAATCACGGGCAACCTTAACCGGGTCAACCGTGACTTAAAGAATAAGATCGATGTGGATTTTCTAGGGTAAATCTACATTCAATCTCAGTAGATAGAGTTTGGAAAAACAAAAGATATTAACATCTAAACCAAGGACAGATATATATCTCTGGTAAATCGATGCAAATTGTAAAGGAGTTTTCCCCCTTTACAAATGATTTTTTTTCTTTTGAGATTGGCGGGACCGCCAATTCACTACAAAGCTCATTCGAAGTGGAGTAATGGGATACTCAAGAATCAAAAGGAGATGAATAGTGAGGGACACGAATGAATTTTAGGACCGCAGGGAACGTTCCAAAATTCAACTGAAATTTGAACAAAGAGAAAGAGATTCAAGTTTGGATGAAAGTGATTCTACAACTAAATTTACCATACATTCTAAGTTTTGCCTCAAAGCAAAAGCTCTGATACCAACTGTAACAACCGGGTATTTTCAACCATTCACATCCGCACATGTCAGACTTGAATTGCTCAAAATACCGCGTTGTAAATAAAATTTGGTAAATCTCAAAACATACAGTAAATAATAATCACAGATCACAGACACAGAGTATTTGATAATGCAGTGAAAGCAAAAGAAATAGTAGTTCATGAAGCTACTATATAAATATATCAGAGTTAAATAAAATACAATAGAAAAAATAAAGTACAACAGAAGCATCAAGATGATAACCGAGTACAAGCTGAATAGACAACATAACTGGAATAGATAAAACTAGATAAGCAGATAATCTCCAGCGATTCCAATCTCCAGAAAGTGGAATCCAAATCTGTGAATAACTCAGGCTGACCCGAGCGTAAATAAAAATACAAACACTTGAGTCAGGACAATATATACTTTTATAATGTAAACCAACTCAAGTGAACAGTAATAAGGTACAAGTAACTTAAAGGATGCTTGGGACCGCCCATCCTCTAAGGATCCATTAAACTATTTACTATGTAGTAATATTTCGCTATTATACTAATATCTACAGTAAAATAAACTTACTTTTAAATAGCGTTCCGGGCTACCCATATCACCCTTCACACATAATAGTCCCAGCAGTCCATCCAGTATCAACATATCTCCGAGAGACTACCGTAAATACTCCATGGGCTACGGGAGAAAAACAAACTCATAGTAAAGGCTCGATATGGCAGGTGACACGGCACACAAGGCAATGCCAGGGTAGATATACCAATCACTCACACAGGCTGGTGCTAACGTAGCAGCCACATACGCCCACCTCAGAACACACCCCAATCAAAATCGGAGGATGGCCATCCAATCAATCACCAGTAAGAGTATAGTATCGAAGGAATGTGTCCGATCGGAGGAATGACCTCACTTGGCCCGAGTTCACTCCTGTTTTAGCCACCTTATGCAAACTCACGGGAGTTCGTTTGACATAATATACCTCAAGAACGTCGCCACCATCCTACTTCATTCTGGAATCTCCACCGCGTACACAGTTGTAAAAGTGGTTTTCGGTATCGATGGAGAGTATGCCAGATATTCGATCCCGGTCTCTTTAACAACCAATCGTTATTATAACCCATGGTTATAATTCTAAAATACAATATTTTATACTTCGAAATAAAATATCATTTCAAATCCAAATATTTATCAAAATAAAGATTAAATCTTTTCCAAACCATTTCAATATATCAAAATAGCATATCCTTTCAAAACTTCCTTTTCGAATCGTTTCAATATATCGAAATATCATATCCTTTCAAAACTTGACTACAAATCATTTTAATATCAAAATATTATTTCAAAGATAGTTTACACTTTGAAAACCCAAAATCATTTTTATTTCAAAACTATATTTATTTAAAAAATAATATCATTTCCACTCCAAATGTATATTCACTTTTCAAAATAGTTTATACTTTCAAAGTTATAACTCTTTCGAAGCCAAAACATTGAAATCATTACACTTTAAAAATTAGAATGTTTTGAAATCATACATTTGCAATCATCCTTTAGTTCTATACATTTAAAAATTTATTAAATTAAACCCAAATTTAAATTTCAGTTTAATTTAATTCAAACCATCATTTTCAATTCAAATTCAGTTTACTAACAAACCATTTCAAATCTTATCAAATTCAAATATAGGTTTAATCCACAAAATACAATATTCAATCTTTAGTATATTTCAAGGTTTGAATATCCCAACTTTCATAAATCCAATATCATTTAAATAAACTCAAATAATATATACTTCAAATATTCATTTATCAAATAAATTAAATAAATCAGAAATCAAATATCCTTTCAAAATATCAAAATGTCAAAATATTGTTCAAAACATCATTTATTTTTATTCATTTAAATAAATTTTAAATCCCTTCATTTTATTTAGGAATTAATTACCATTTCAAACTTACGTTTCAAAAGATTTTATATCAAAAATTAAATCTCTACATTTAAATCATTTAAAGTCAATTCCTTATATTTATTAATTAAATATTAAATTTCCAAAACTTAAATCCTTCCATTTAAAGCCATATAAATGTCTCATCATTATCTTTAGAAATTTAACATTTAATTTCCAAAATTTTATCATTTTCCAAAGATTTTTTCTTCTTCATAAAAGTTATTAAAACAACAACAAAATATAGTTTCCGTAGCACTAAAAAATGCTACGTAAAGTTATAGTTTAAAACAGTTCATTTGACAAAAGACAGCGTTTAAGTGCTGTAATAGATTTCCTTTAAATTTCAAATAAACTTAAATGTTAAGTTTAACCACTATAACATTTACAAAGTTCTATAATTGCCTTTATTTCAATTTTACTTTTTAGTTCATTTAAAACAACCACAACATTTACAAAATGTTGTAATACCCTTACGTTACATTTCAAAAATGCTGTTAAATCAAATTCAAGGCTTCAATACAAATTTCACCAACAGTTAATTTTGATTTAAACCATTTAACTTATAAAATCATAAAATTTCACATTTTAAAATCATCATTTCATTACTCTTATTTTTATGATTTTTATAAAGTTAAATTTCATCCAAAAATCAAATTTTAACATAATTTCTTATTTAAATTAAAGTATTAAATCCCATTTCTTTAATTAATTTTATTACTTAACAATTAAGTTTTAAATTACAAAATTATAACTTATTTATATTTATTTTACATAATAAAAATATCATTTTTAACAAAAGTTCAAAATTTCCCACAATAAGTTATATTTCAAAATTTTGACTTAAAACATTCATTTATTCGCATTTTCATTTATTCAAAAAATCACTTTTATTTTTATAAAAAAAATCATTTTATTCATCTTAATTCAAAATATTATACTTTTACTTTTAAAAATAATTTTAAAACATTTTAGAAAATAATTTATAACCCACGGGTCTGTATATAGTTTTCTAGCCTAGGTCAAGTGATACAGATGTATATCATTTCAATCCGCTGTTTACAAAGAAAACCCGGGTTCTATCATTTCAAACCCGCAGTCCCAATTAAAATGAATGATTTTGAAAACCGCTCAGGCCTATCATTTCAGCCCATAATGATTTTTCCTTATTCTAAAGTCCATTCGGGTATGTATTATTTCAACCCATAGTGATTTTAGTCTACAGGGAACTTGCAATGGTGATAAATGATATAAATAACTGAAATAGCATGAAATAGCAGTAACATATGATATAACAGGTGTAATAACAGGTGTGAACATCATGTGATAATAATATAGCAGTTATAACAAGATGATATAAGTTATAGATTCAAATGATGTCCGTTTATCACTATATAAGTACATATTAGTCTGGTGAGATTTACTCACCTGTTCAAAGCTGGAGATCGCCACCTAAGCAACAATACTGACATTACGAAGTCACGATAGCACAGAGACAACTTGAGAGTGGAGAGCCAAAGCAAATTGCCTTGTTCAAACATTTAAACAAAACAATAGGATAGATATAAGTTGTCAACACAAATTATCACCAAATAATTCAAGGAATCAATACCCAAAACCATATCGAATGGTTTGCACTTGTTCTCGACTTCACATAGTTCAGTTAGTGATGGAATAAGCTCAGCTAAGGCAGGGACTGAGGGCTGGGTTTGGGTCCAAACAGGTCGGCCTAGGTGGGTTTGGAGATGGTGCATAAGTCTAGGTGCATAAACTTCAACAACGAGGCAAGAACAAGGCAACATAATCATTTCTCTACTAAAATTTGGCTCAGCCAGAAGCTATAGGGCACGACCAGTGGGTCCAGGTCGCGGTAGGTAACGTGGCAGAGGGTGGAGGTCAGGTCAGAGGTGGTGGTGGTGGAGGAAGTGGCGGCTAATGGTGGTTGATGGTTGGCGTAGGTGATTGAAACATTGGTAGCTCGGTTTGCATGCATGTGAATGGTTTTGTGAACTTTTGGTGGATGTTCAAGCCTTGGTGATGGTCGACCTGAGGATGCAATGAACTTTGGAAAAAATTTTTGTACTTGAAAAAATATTTATAAATAAAGATAAGAACCCAAAATAAAAATGAATTAACAAAAATAAATAAATAAATTTTAAATTAATAAAATTTAAATGAAGAAAATAGCAGAAAAATTGAAACTAGGCTTAATAAATTGAAATAAATTCAAATAAACTTTAGAAAAATTATATTATCATTATAAAAATATTAAAAGGAAAAAAAATATACATAAAATAACATATTAACATATATTAAAATAAAATATGAAAATAGAAGTATAATTTATATAATTAAAAATAGACAAATTGTTAAATAAACAAATTATACTCAAAATTGAAATGTGCATAACTTTTGCAGTTTAACTCCGTTTTCAACGAAACGAAAAGCAGTGTTCAAGTTATTTCATCTATTTAATAATAAAAGATAAAATTTAAGATTTAAAATAATTTAAATTTGAAGTTTAAAAGTCAAAGTTTGAACAGTTTGACCAGAAATTCACTTTACAGTAAAATATTCAAATTATACTAGTTTAAACTATAAATCACTTAATAATCAACATTTATATTTAAAAATGAAATGTTTAAATAAAAAAAATTTAAATTAATTTAAAAATAAAAGAAAGTCCAATTTAAATAATATAGAAAAATCTAGGGTTGTTACATTGTGTATGGATAATGATTAATATGCATGCTCATGACATGTTGCTTCCTTGGGATGTCCTTATGCTGCTTATGCCATTGATGCTATACCCTGGTATTGTTATAATATATTGACACTATAATTTTGACATAGTCTGACCTATGAATTACTTATATAATACTCTGATTAGTCCAAGACATTTCAAGTTCAAGGATAAGATGACTAGTTTGTGGACGCTTGGCACAGATAGAGAATAGGGTATTATTGTATGTCATTATATATTATGAGCTTACATGTATGAACTTGTATATAAATTAGATAACTTCTGTATAGTCCTATTGTATATGTTCTGTCACCGTGTTTTATGAATCTATGTTCTTTGACATTTATTTCATATTTTGTGTTGTTCTATCCTAGAATCATACTTGTTTATTTGTTTGTGCCAATATCGAGTACGTATAGATGAGTTATATAGGATATTAAATAGTACCGATGTTAGCCCAAGGGAATACTCACATGTGACATCTCAATATCACCTCATTCTCCGTATCGTAAGGAAGTATTACCCAATAATACTCTTTGGTAACATGGGTATACTGGTAGGATGTTACACCTCTCCTTTGGAGCCATATGTCTTAAAAGCATCACCATATGCCTAATTTCTTTCTCCAAGTCAATCCTAAACTCAATTTCTCTGTGGGGCAGAAGTCTAGAAACCTTAGTAAATATGTCTAGAAAATCTTTAACTACAGGGATAATCACCAATTCATTTTGTGATAGGTCTAATAAATACAAATACAACTTCATCATGGAAATGTCAGGCTCACACATAACTATCAAATCATGTTTCCCATGACTATTCAAATAAGCAACCCTCCTATCACAATCTAAAACTACTACATACCGAACCATCCTGTCCATTCTCAAGTTTAATCTGTATCCCGCAAAGATAACCACATGCATCACATCTTAACTCTACACTATTTACGATCAACTTAAGATCTTAGAAAATGGTAGACAAATGTGTTATTCCGCCAATAGAATCCAACATAGTAACGATGTCATGCACAATGTTTGGGGTTATTCCTAACCTTTCCATTAATGCATTAGATATGAATGAATGCGATGCATTGTATCAAAAAAATGTGGTAGGTAAATCAGATGGTAATAACACACCTTCCGTAACTCTTTCTCTTTCTCCTGAGTCGTTGTTACATTATTGGTAGTGGGTACAGCTTTCGATGAATAAGCCTTAACGAGATGACCCTCTTTTTATAATGCTTGATACTCCCTCTTATAATGTCCCATTAGTCACAATTATAACACTTAATCCCGTTTAACCATTCCTATTGTTCTGACGGTTTCTACCAACAATCTCTCCCCATATGTCCCATCTTATAGCACCGTTCACATTTTATTACCTTCTTGAGGTTCACCCTACAATTCTTGGCTATATGTCCAATCTTATAGCACATTTCACATACAATAACCCATTTTTTATTATATCCATCACGTGGTCCTTCGTTCTTGCACTTACCCCATTGACACTTGATCCTTGTTTAAATTTCCACTCATAGCATTCAATAAAGCCACCTAAACTTACCCCTCAAAAGTTGCTTCAAATGGTACCTGACTTAATGTCAACTTCCTCTATGGTGAATTTAACCCTTTAGCAAATTTCATAGCTTTCTTCTCCTAAGTATTTATCAACTCAACTAAAAACTTCGCTAACTCATTAAATTGGTTCACGTACACCTTTGTAGTCATATCCCCCTACTTAAGCTGAATAAACTCCTCAAACAACATTCCCCTCTCTACTCTAGAAAAAAATTTCATCTTAAACTTCCTTCTTAAAATTTACCAGGAAACGATATTCTACTCCGTCTCATCTATGATATTTCCCACCAATTTGTTGCCTCTTCCCATAAGTGCCAAACTTCCAGCTGCCTCTTAGTTGCTTCACTTATCCTAATAAATCAAATATCCTCTTATAATTCATTAGCCATGTCTTAGTCGGTGAATATGATTCTGTCCAATTATACAGCTTTTTATCTAAGTTGGAAAAGCCTTTACAAAGTTTCGAAAAGTCAACATTCGATGGTGGAACAACAACCACAACTTTATTCGTAACAACTACTTCGATGGAGGTGGTTGTGGTACTAGCCTAAGCAGTTGTTTGGAGATACCTATGGAATCAAATGGACATTTTCACCCTAGGAATCTAAAAGACATCCACTCGGATACTTGCACCTGCTCTGTCAGTAACTCTACGAACGTTAGTCCCTATTCTAGTTTCCTCATACTTAGTCATCTACGAATGAGATTTGTTAGCAACTCCTCAATAGGTAACTAGACAAAGAAAAACTAGAATAGGATATGGTGTATTGATATATATATATATATGTATATATATGTATGTATATATATATTCAACTCTTATATATTATATTATATATTTTATAAAATATACAAATGCGCTCTCTCAATATGTTCCTAATCCTATAACCTATGCTCTGATACCAAATGTAACAACTCGCCTATTCAAAACCTCGTAACTACACAATGAAGTTCCAAAACCATGAGCCATTAGGATGATGAAACATAGGTATACAGAGAGCATAAGGCAAAAACAAAACTAACTAATAATTTTTAGAGTTTCATTGCGAATGGACACACAAAATAATCATATGCACAAATATATACATATATATGCTTAATTATATAACTGATAAGATAACATAAGTCTATACAATCCAAACCAAATTTACTCTCCCACCCATACATACATTGTCACACTATGTTTCTAAGATACAGATTATACACTACATTTATATATTTATTATTTACAATATGGACTAATCCAAGCCTCCTGGTCCAGCACATCTCCAGACTCCATCAACCTAAATAATATAGATGGAAAAAATATAGGAGTGGGTCAGAAATATGTCTGAATGAGTAAAGCCAATCTAATATAGTTACACTACTGTGATAGTGATATAACATGATTTAAGCCTAATATTTTGGACAAACTTGCGCCGTTCTATAGAACGATATTATACTATCTAAAATTGATCTAGTCTCGAACACCCATGGTAAAGGATCCTCCATATGAAATCTAGTCATGCCACCTGTAGTAAAGGATTTTATATCTGTGTAATCTTGTCAGCCCTGCCTAAGATAAAGGATTATATGTCTACAACCACTATTTGGGCTCTCCACTAGTGGTAAAGGATAGTGTGAACTGCACTCATGCATGGTCCCGCCACGTACAATGTAGGTCCATTTTTTTCCATGCCAAAACCTCCTAGATCAGCCCCTATTGCTCTATAGGAGAATGCTCGTCAATACCATAAATTAAGGACCAGCAGCATGCGCTACAAGAAAAAGGTATTCATTCATTGTTCCAAACTACGTATGCATGTGTACCACATCATAAAAATACGCAATCTAGAGCCATATATACGCCACAACATATTTCTTCAATATCACAAAGTCTTATGTATTTATATATTTATTCATAAATACACACACCACCTTCATACATCATCATTATCAAGCTACATGTCCATATACAGTTCTAATATTTGCTTACTATTCCAAAATTACATCTTCGATATCCACACTTCAATGCTATCATCGAACTATGCATCCAAACAGCAGCCATACGTGTCAAGTTTTAGTAATAAAGTCGCTAAAGAACACTACGTAAAAGATCAAAACAATGCACCTCTACCCGGGTATATAAAAGCCTTAAATACCATATTTGGGTTGCCTATCGGTGCATTAGTGTGCATTTATCGGTGCACTGGTGCAACATCTATATACAGGTTCCCAAAGTTAACTTGTGTATTTTAATTTCCAGATTTTATTTCTTCTAGTTTTTTGATTGTTATAAAGGCCATTCAACATATATATAATCTAGTTAATAATTTCCTAAGGTCCTAACATGTGTACATACATTAAATTTGGATCATATCAATACAAAATTGGTGTTAAAATTGCTTTTGTTGATTTTCTGAATAAAATATATTCATTTCTCCAGTCGGTTTCTAAACCTACTATCATACTAATATACATCATATTTATATCCCGTATTAGTCCCAAACCATCTTATACCATCATCAAAGCATGATCTATGAATTAAGAAGTCATACTCACTAATTTCCAAGCCAAAGAACCAAATTTCCTCTACTATCATGTAGTTTTAGAAACTCAAATCTTTGAATTAGCCTTCAATTCTTACTCCAAATGATAAGAACCTTCCTCCAATTCCAACGCACTTCATCTTGTTGAATTCTGTTAAGAATTGTGGTTTTTGTGCTTATATATTGGAGGAGGAAGAAGGAGTTGTCGGGTTTGAGAAACGAGATTGAAACATATTTTTAGTTTTACATACTTTTAATATAGACTTTGGAGCGAAAAACTAAAATGGTGTGTTAGTTTGAATTCGAATTTTAAACCAGGCCCAATTCAACCTAGCTAGGCCCGTCGCTCACACACAAATCCAACCCATTTCATTAAATCAATGAAATCTCATTCATAAGACGTCCAATTTAAATGAAGGAATAGTCCATCTTAACCAGAAAAGTGAGAGCTATGAAATGGTGCAAATCCCGTAAACAAATTCAACTTTCTATAAAAATTACCTGCTCTTTTATTGAAATTTACCATAATACGCTCCAATTTAGTTTCAAATTTGTTTACTATCATTATTTTAAGTTCGATATAAAAATTTCATGGTATTTTAGCCATAAATGTTAAACTAATTAGATTGATATTACGAAGAATAAATAAAACAATTTAATTACAAGAATTGCGTAAAGGAGTTTTGATTACTTAAGTATGTGATACTTTAAAAGTTAATTGAATGGACCAAGGATAATTAAAGAAATTATAGTTAGGCCGGTGAATTAGAATAATTAATTAAATTTTTAGAATGAGAAGAATTTTGTATAAGGGAAAAATAATGGTGAGACTAGGCAAGTAGGGATATTAGCCAAAGAAAAATCATTAACATACGTTCCTTGGCCATATTCTCCTCATTCTACTTTATTTCATTTTGTAAAACAAAACTCCCTAAAACATCACAAGCTAGCCACCATTGTAAGTAGGAGAAGATGAAAATAAAGGTAAAAGGATTCAAGTTATCAATTTTAAAGAAAGAAGATTAAATCAAGATTCAAAGCATATTCTAAATTATGGCGAGTAAAATTTTCCCTAAAACTCTATCGAACCTATTTGGGTTCGGATTTGGATTTGAATGGATGGCTTTGATGATGATAAATATGTTGGGATGATAAAATAACTATTTTGAAAGTGCTTTGAAATTTGAAAAAAAGAGTTGTCATGTTTTTAAAACATGAATTAATTATATTAAATGCTACGAAAATTTAGTATGACGTTTACAATGATAAAATGCAGGTCGATTTTTAATTTCATAATTTTTGGAAATTATTTGGAATTATTATGAAATTTTCAATATTAATAAAATGCTTAATTTTAGGAAACTTAATTATTAAAAAATATGGAAATAATAATTCTAACCTAAAATTTTGATATGAGGTAAAATATGGTAAATTAGATTTTTAAAGAATTTGGGATTTTTCGATTTGCTTTCGATTTTATATGAATTATTGGCCAAAGGAAAGAGTTAATTAATTGAAGATAATTAATTAATTTATTAAAAATATGATTAATAAATTTTGAAATGAAAATTTTAAGAACGAGTAACCAATGAGAATTCAATACAAAACGAGGTTTGGTTGTAAAATAATTACTTATAATGGTAATAAAATAGTTTTCAAGTTAATTACAAAGTACCATTTCAACTTGCGATAGCCCATATAAGGTCAACCTGTGATAGCAGTTAGTCTATCAACATGGGATAGCATACTTACAACAACTATCAACTTGAGGTAACTAATGATAGCTAACTTACACCAACTATCAACTTGCGATAGCTAATGATAGCTTAACTTGCGATAGTATATGTGAAGTCGTCAACATGCAATAACTAAATATAACTTAAACTTATGATAGCTATAAGGGAGTCAACTTGTGATAGCTATTTAGAGCTCAATGTGCAAAAACTAGTGGAGCTATCAACTTGCGGTAGCATAAAAAAGATCAACTTGTGATAGAAAATAAAACTATCAACCTACAATAATAGTTGAGTTGAAAATTACGCTAGCCTAGGGGGTTCAACGTCCGACTGCTTATGAAGAAGCAAATATGTGATAGCTTATGCAATACTCGACATCCGATAGCTAGGCTAAATATGTGATGGCCTTTATGAAGGTCAACATGCGACGGTGAGGCTCAACTTGCGATAGCTATTGAAGCTATAATTTTTCAAGTAAAATGTGAAAGTACTTAGTGCATTTTGGAAGTTAGTTTCCAAGTGTTGATTGACTATGTCATAGGGATGAAATTATGGGATAATTATAATTTTAAATTGTGTTAACTTATTTTGAAATTAAAAAAAGATTAGAGAAGCTAAGAAATGATAGGGTATCATCTAAATCAAAGAAAAAATGTTTTAACTAAAGAATATGGTGGGCATATGGTAAGTAAATAAAAAAATAGGGTTGAATAAGGATTGCAAAGATATACTAGCTCATAGAGTTATTGAATGGTAGGGTTACAAGACTACTAAAGTCCAAAATTTAATGATACATGATAGAGTGCCACGATAAGGTTTAATCCATAAAGATTTAATCTTGGCAGGATGCCAAATATCATGGTGGTGTTATAAATAAAATGATTCGATGATGTTAAATGAAAGTGTTTTGAGACTAAGAGGGGCTATTAACACTTAGCAAGGACACTTGCTAGACTCTATATTGGGTGCTTACATTAAACCACTTAGGAGAGTCAGGGTAGCTCCCATGGTGGAATGAGTTTCCATTTCATCAGTGACATTGTTTGGGAAAAGATAAATTAGTGATAAACATGCCAATGAGGTAATCACTGAAATAACATAATGATAACTTAAAGATTGACACCTAAAACAAGAGATTGGGTTATGTTTTTTATGGATGATTGATGACTATATATATGACTCGTAACTGAATATTAAGTATATGGTATAGTTAATTTGATTTTGAAAAATATAATATAATATGGTTCACAATTAGGTGATAATTATATGGTATACTCATGAATCGAATGCAGTGCTAATATATGCTCATGTGGTGATGCTTGTTTACATTATATGATACAAGCCAAGATGATAAAGTGAGGGGAAAACTCATTTCCTATTTTGGCGACGTGGTTTCACTGTGGTTTATTATGGTAAACATTTTACTCATACCGGGCTGCATTTCTGACTTGTTTTTTTTATTATTTCCCATAAACATACGGGTACTCATTTAAGTAGGTCGATTTAATAGTTTAGAAAGGTACCTTTTGGAAAGACGAATAAAGACACCCAAGAGCAAGTGGGACAAATAAAATTTATTTTGAAAATTCAGCTGTGTAAAACCAGGAACTATAACTGGTAAGTTTTGTATCGGGATCTTCATATGTCTGGCATTGTACAATATTTATTTCTTATTATATTTACTTATACATGGGAACAAGTTAGGTTAATGATGATGTAATGAATCAAGTACAAACAATTTGATGTAATGAAAATTTATTTAGCTGCTCTATTTACTTAATGTTGTGCAAAATAAAACCTAACTCACTTTGTCGCTTGAAAATGAATCTGGTGATGACCGCAGCATCATCGACGTTTATTTTTAGGTTACGAAGTGGGGGATGTTGCATGAACAAAGATAAAATGCTTGATATATATTAGGGCCAAAATTGGTCACTAACGCCCAAATGTAAATGAAAGCACAAACTAACGGTCATTGATAACAGATAGAATATATGTAGAGAGTAATAATATGAAGAACAGTCAAAATTAAAATGAAAGCAGTAAAGAACATAGATTTTATAGCGGTTCGGCTAACTCGGACCTACGTCCACTCTAGAAGTTTCCTTTTTGTTGATGTTCGAATCAATTACAATTACAAACTGATAGAGTAACCTTTAGCCTTAGAAAATAGAAAGTTAGAGAGCGGAGAGAAGAAGATCCCCCATTTGAAGACCCACATGCTGTATTTATAGGAAAAACCAGGTTGTTGGGCCTCCTGAGTAGTTTGGGACCACCTAGGCCACAGCCGAGAACTACCTCATTATACCGACCGACCTTGAGCAGTTGGTATGCCGAATGAGGCATGATGGCAAGCGAGGTACAACGCTGAGCGTGGTACGATGCCGAGCGAGGTCCGATGCCGAGCGACTTTCAATGCCGAGCGATATACAATGCCGAGCGAGGCTTCATGCCGAACGAGGGGAGGTGTGCCGATCGAGGGGAGGTGTGCTGAACGAGGGAAGGTGTGCCGATCGAGGGGAGGTATGCCGATCGAGGGGAGGTATGCCGATTGAGGGGACTTACCTTCCAGACTGAGCCGTGCAACCCCCTACCCCAATTCTTGACCAAATGACATATCCAAGTGAACTTCATTCTTTTAAATCGAATCCATCCTATTCCAGCCTCGATAATCGTGAAATTGGTTTGGTTTAATCCACATGTTCATGGCCTTGACTAAAGGCGGGTAAACACTATAAGTATTTGATTCATAAGTTTATGACATTATCTTTACTTTTCTACGTGCATTATTATGTTTTTCAACATGTTGATGAAGTTTTCATGCTTTACAAAATTGCTAAACCTAATTTTGAAAAATACATCACCACCACCTTAATTAATTTTTGGGTAAAAACGAAATAAAGGCAATTTACTTCATTTTAGCAATGTTTTACTCTAACCACTTAGTAAATCTTTAACCCATCTATTGTGAATGTTTTCGAAAAATCACAATTAGAAATGAATTCCTGTTATAATGATCCACCATTCGTGACACCCGTAATCCATGTACTGAAACACTTGGAATCCGCAGGTATCTTATATGACGGTTCATTAAGGGCTAGAATCTAAACGAAAATGTACATTTCTATCACACACACATATATGTATGTATGTATCTATGTATGTGTATATTAAATCTCATAGTGGAAGGAATAAATTATCAATATAAATATGTAATATATTAAGTGCATACCATATCCAGAACACATAAGATTCAGTATTTTAGTATACCTTGCAAATGGTACACCAATTTTCATATGTAACATGCCTTAAAATGAATATAATCTAACTTGTCTACACAAAAATAGTTGATAGATATCATCATATTTGTAATAGCTATAGCTTTTGAACTCACCTCAGGCTAGAAGAATCCCCTCCTTAAAGTCAACATATCCAATGCGTTGATAACAAAAGGGGCAACAAAGAGAGGATCAGACATTCAAGCTGGTGAAAGGAAATTTAACCAATCTGCATGACTGTTAACATACTATTATATCATGTACAATACCAAATGGTAATTAGGGGTGAGCTTAAACTACACTAACATACGAAAGCAGGTCACAGTGAACCACTAAAATAGTTTGATAACTGCACCATATTTTCTAATCAAATCAAATAACTAAAACTGGATTAACACTATCTAACACGATGTGGTTGTAGTTGAATGATTGAATAAATCAAATCAAAGCGGACCAGACTATTTAGTGGAATTTAAAGATTTTAATTTGATCACGTAATTATTCTATATAAATCTACCAAAATATTAAGCATGTGAGTACCGAACTTGATAAGATTATGTAATAGACCATTTTAGTATCCTCGTATGTATATATATGCACGCACATACATATTAATGAATGTTTGTGCCTTTTATTTGAATTTGTTAGAAATTTTCATTAAATTTCTTATTATTAGTTCAAAAATTATTGAAGTTGTTCAAAGGAATGTAATATGGTTCAAACCAAACTAAACCAAAACCAGATTGTAATCTTACTAGACGTATTGGAATTAGACCGCATTAAAAAAATTATAACAGCCCGCAAATCCGTACCCCTTGAGTCAACACAATTCAACAACAATCAACTCAAGTTGTACAGAAATACGAATCATTTGGGTTAAAGAAGAAGAGGTAGAAGAAGAAAATTGAAAACAACAACAGAATCTAACCATCGCAGCGGAATAAAATATAATAGATAGTAAATAAATTTTTACTCAAAATCAAATATCTATGTTCATATATTACATTATCAGAGTACATCAATCACAGCTCAACATCAATATCATACAATGGATACACAACAACTCAAGATACACAACAACTCAAACGACGATATATATATATATATATATATATATATATATATATATATATATATATAAACAAGTACGAGAGTACGTATCGTCATCCAGCTCGTCCCCTGAGCTCCACAGCATCACGTCCTGTATCCTATAATACTCGGTCTGACCCGAGCATTACAGTTAAATAACACCCGAGTCAGTCTGGCATACCAGCGTGAGAAAATCACACCCAATTGATTATTAAAGTTTCAAAAATCCTTTGAAAACAAAAGCATCTCGTAAGACCACGCCACAAATAAACATGTCGGGTTTTTACCTTACGATAGGTAAAACAATTTTTATAGAAATCCTCTGATATTATAATAGTGTCTATATACAAATACTTATAAAATAGCCGAAATTGTTACATGATTAAATTCCAGCTACTAGCCACAGAGTGGGTAATACAAACAAAACTCGTACAAGGCTCGTAGGGAGAATGGATTTCCAACCAATGACTAGGCGCTGGGGTACCACCTGTCACAGTACGGGGCCTAGATCACCGTACCGAGGAGTACGCCCGCTCCCCTGCAACACAAGGCCGAAACCATCCCTTACTGGACAGTCCCGAGTGAGATCACCCCGCGGTTGGGATCAGCAATCGCCCACTAAGCCGAAAATAAAAAGGGACATCTAGACTGGAATGACCTCACCCTGCTTGGGTGCTACCAACCTAGCCTTGCTGCATAACCTTTGATTTTCAGTCATTCACATTTGATGAGGCTTGAGGCTAAGCGTTACCTTTTTAGAACAATATCCCTTAGAATGCCCATCGTCCACCTGACGATGTTTCGCAAGCATTCATCCATACAAGTCCGTCCCGGGTTCGAACGGAACCGAAGGCACTACTCCTACTACATCCATTTTGAAAATATCCTCAGGATTAGTAGTGACTAGCCCTTGCACTTCACTGCTCCATCTTCGAATCCAAAATCATTTTCACGAAACGTACAAACCAGATCGAAGTGGTTTTCGAGAAATAAATCTCGATCCCGGTCCCTTCGAAACGATCAACGCATTTGTCCAATATTGATAGTCGGTGATTTAACTATCAATTATTATTCACAACATCCATCAACCAATAAACAAATTTCCACATTATTTATTAATCTCAAAAATATCTTCACAAGATATATTTCTATTTTCACTTCTTTTGGAAACAGTTTCAAAACCATATTTCTTTTCAGAATCAACTTTCCCAAATATTTTCTATCTCCTCTGGAATCACCAAGCACAAAAATGGATTTTTAAAATAATTTAAAACACTTTACTTTGAAATATATACTTTAAAACATTTAGGATAAAACTACTTAAATAATTTGTTAAGAATACATACTCTATGAATTTGAGAAAATAAGGTTACTTAATAAAATAAAAAACTAGGTTTATACTTTTAAAAATAACATACTAAGCCACTCTTTAAATAATTATTGCTATAATAGATTAAAAGGAAATACTTACTTTATAATTTAAATATTTAGAAATAGTAAATTTTTCAAAACATATCTCTTACAACAATTTTAAACTTTTAATTTATATTTAAAATTTTACTTTGAAAATGTACTTGGTTATTCAGAGAGAAATTCCCAATCTCAATCACTTAAATCAAATTTTGAAATTATTCCATTTGAAATAAATTTCTTTACTTACCAGTTCATTTCAAAATTCATTAAATATGGACTTTATTATTATTTTCAGTTTGATTTTTTAATCCTTTAGCTGAAATATACAAATTTCAGGTTATTCACAATTTCTTCTTTATTTTTCTTAAATAATTTAAATCCTAAATTTAAAATAGATGTCTTATTCTTTTAAACAATAACCTTGAAGTTTAAGTTTCATTGACTTTCTGTTTATTTAAATTTTCCTTCCCATACTCAAAATTTATTTATTCAAAATTTAAAGTCACTTCATTTCCTTTCCAGTTCATTCATAAATTTATTCAACTTTTCTATAATTATTTTACTTACAATTTCACTTCTTTTATCTTCATTCCCAAACTCAAATTATATATTTGGTAATTCATTATTGCCCGATTATAAAAATCAAGCCATAGCATCCAATATTTCCACATAATTCATTACAGGATATCACATATTCAGAACAGAGAATATTAAATAATTAAATAAACTTGAGGGGTCCAGTTGGATCCCTCCAACATGTTTTCCCTGCATCCACAGATGTTACCACAAAATAATATGCCAATTCCAAATATATACCACACTACAACACATAAATCAATTCATCCATTTAAAACAATTACTTAAATTTAGTCATTTAAATTTAAATTTAACTGAGTGAGATTAACTCACCTTTTATATTTTGTTTTGCACTCCGACCCAAACCTGCTCGTTTTCTTCCGATTCAGACCTTATAAAAACAATTTATATGCTTTATTAATATTTGAAATAATCGAACAACTTGTTATCAATTAAATAAGTTTAAATTTAATTTAGTTTTAAACAAGTAATTAAATTTTAAACTAATTTCCTTTTTGAAAATCCTTTAGTAACTAAACTAATCTAAATAAGTTAGTTAGGCATTTTTATTTTATTTTTAAATGATATCTAGTAAGTTAAGATGTGTGTGTATATATTTTATCTTCAAAATAAACTATATAGGGTTTAAAAAATCTAACTTTACATATATATATATATATATATATATATTGTATATTCATAAAAATCTTCTATTTTTTTTACTGTAAAATATTTATTAAATTTACTACTGTACATATTTTAAAACCTAAACTGTAAGCTGAAACATATATTTATAACAAATTTTTTCTCAGCAGTTAACACAAATAGAAATTTACTTACTGTAAGATTTCCTGCTATCAAATTAAATTAAAGGTTTGTTAACTTATTTAACCTTAAATAAAAAAAACTATAATTACCTTAAATCGTACAAGACTCACAATCACGAGCTTGCCCATCGACAGCCAGAGACGAACCCACTCCCCTTGCTCGACCTTGCCGACGCGACACTCTTATCTCGAGATGCATGAATCCACTGCCTTGCATCCCAAAGCTTCGCTGCTCCTAATACAAACAACCAAGACGGGGCTTCTCGAATCGAACTGTCGTTGCTCCCAAATCGATGACACAACTTCCCAATCCTCTCATCACCGAACCCCCCTCCCAAAGCCACGAGCCTCCCAGCAATTCCACGCGACTTAGGTCGCGATTCCCTTAAGCTCGAACGAGTTCGAGTCAGTACCCTAATACGCTACTGCGCGCGCCACTCCAATGCCATCACGACTCAACTATCGCGCGCCCATCCCCTTCCTGCTTCGAATGACAATCGAATCGAATTCGAATTTCCTCTTTTTTTTAGAATGAGTTATGTTTGGGAGCGAAAAGGGTTGAAGGTTCGCTTCGGTTAAAGTCGAAAATAAGGGAAAAGACTTTATTATAAAACACGGCTAAAAGCTTCCCTTCGAAGCTTTTTTTTTAGGAAAGAGTGTTCAAGAAGGCTCGGCAAAATAAAATAAAAAAAAGAAAAATACCTTGCGCGAGAAGCTTGCCTTACTACAATGACGGAAAAGAAAGCTAACGTGAAATTATTTCGACTGAAGGTTAACTGGTTAACCCATGTATTTAAATCGACTATTATCAATGAAATTTTCAACGCGTTTATACATCGTACGTTCACACACTAACTCCGATCAATACGAAATTTAAAATCCGATAACAATACACTATTGTTGCGGATCCAATGGAACTGGTTTCGTCAAATTCCGAGACTGTGCCTCGGAAGGCTATTTTAAATTCAATTTAAACAATATAAAATTTCAAAATTGAACAAACCACTGTTAATTTCAATTTTACAACTTCTGTTATCTTCATTACTATCAATATAAATTTTATAAGCCTTCAAATTATTTTTAACAGGCTTAAAACTGAAGATTCAATATTTTACCAACTTCAAATAATTTAATTTACTAATTTAATTATCAAATAAACTGTGATATCCTTGATTCAAATTAGAATTGCTCTATTTAATATTTAAAATCAATTAAATGTTTCGATTTTAAATGCTTGAAAATTTCGGATCATCACATTCCTTCCCCCTTAAGAGAATTTCGTCCCCGAAATTACTACTTAGGAAGAATGGTCCAATACTCGTTAACTATTTCCTCAACCCAAATAGTTTTTAACAACTTACCAAAACAAATCTTTTTATCAAAAGACTCAGTCACTCTCTTCCTAACCTTTCAAACTTACCCATAAGCCTCAAACAAAGTTACTTACTTATCAATTCAAAATTTTAACTTAAAACCAAATTTGAATTATCAAAATTTTCTCAAAATATCTCTAACACCCTAAATTCCCGAAAAATTTCACCAGCGTCTCCTTTGCGCGGCTAGCTCGGTACAACTACAAAATGGCTCTACGGCCTCCCAAATCCAAAAAGAAAACAAAAGGCCAAGTGGCTCAATCCAAATTCCAATCAAATTTCGTACCAAATTTAAAAACATACCTTTTTGTCGAGCATTTCCAATTTTTATCTTTGAAATCAATCCAATTCTCTTTTCCCTTTATCTTACCTGCATATCCTGTTTAGTACTAATATCCAATCACAATATCCCAAAACATTTTGTCGACTTTTTCACAAAATGTCAATATCTATTCATCCAAATATTAACTTGGAATATATTTATATTATCAATTTCCAATTAAGAATTCACTATTCCTTTCTTTAATTTGGTATAAGTATTTGATATGCTTTCTTTTATATTCATTTTCACCTTACCACTTCAGTTTATATCATTTCTATTCAAATTGATTCTTTCATTTCCATATGAATTCAATTTATCTTAAACTCTAAATATTTAAATTTTCTTTTTCATTTATACTGATTCATATCCTTATTTTAATTAGTTTCATTTACTAACTTATTTCAATTTCCAATTTGAAAACGTTTTGTCGTTAACAAAATTTTCCAAAAATTTTCTAACTCCCAAAATTTCTGAATTTTTTTGGCAGAGTCTCCTTTGTACGGAGGAGCTTTTGCAATTTGACAAAAGAGATAAATATATATACATCGACCCACCAGGTCGGAAAAACCAAAAACAGTTCATATTTCCTATTTTAATTGCGTAGGCGTACCTTATTTAGCATTTTTAAGCAAGCGACTTATTATTTTTAGCAAATAACACAACCAAATCCAGCCACACGGCTTCCAGGTACCTGTACTTACTCAATTTAAACATGTAAGTGCCAAATATATGAAGTTTATTAACATTTCAATCTATTTAAACAACTACAACACATGAATGTTTAAAATCAATGTAACCAGACAATGCTATAAGCAACTTTTATAGTTTTTAACACTTACGCACACTTTTCAAGCAATCTACAAGCCATTTCATTTAATTTTAATGGTTTATAATACCATTTCTTACCTTCAATTTATTTTAACTCCAAACAAGCTCATATTCAATTCAATCGATTTTAAAATCAATTCTATTTCATTTTTATCAATTCATAGCATCTTAATTACTTCCATTTACATCAAGTGACAATTTATTCTATGCAATTTGACGAGATCTATGTGAATAAATAAGTATTTTTGCTTTATAACCAATTTAAATGGATTTCAACTCAATTTATACTGAATTCTATTCCATTTTTAAATTTATTCACAATCCATATATTCTCATTCTCATTGCATTTCAGATTTGAATACATTCACTTGCATTTCCTTCTATTAACCAAACTAGCTCATACAAAACCATTTACAACTTAGGTTCATCTTCATTTCCAATTAAATTTTCCTTTTTATTTTAATTCATTCACAACCATTTATTTAACTCGACACATTCCATTTAAATTTCATTCACAATCCATTCATTTACATTCCATTCCATATTTGTTTAATCCAAACTATTTTATTTAGCTCAAAACAAACCAAGCTATATCATTCAATAACCATTTCTCAACTTATTTAAACTACATTTCATTTGATACTTATTTATTCCATCCATTTATTTATTCAATATAATTTGTTTATCCACATTCACTTAAACCATTCTAATAAACTCGAAACATTCTATTTTCCTTATTGTCCCAAGTTATTTCAATACCTTAGGTTTACAATTATTAATTTAAGCATTTTCATTCCATTAAATACTATCGGCAACTCACCGAATTTTATTTCAATTAAATTTATTTTTACTTGATTTAAATTCAATCCACTATTATTAAACTTAATTTTTAGTTGAATTCAATTCAACTCTTTTCCATCTTTTAGCTGAAGTTTATTCACTCCAATTTTATACTTAAGCTCATTTCGTCTCAAGTAAATCTTTCTCTTCCATTCAACTTAATTCTATTTCAGTTAAGTCTCATTTTAAAATTTACAATTCCATTTGATTTGTTATTATCACATTTAACCTTTCAGATTCAGTTTATCCAATTTATTACATGGTCATTTCCAATTTATTTCCACTTATTCTAATTTTTATTTGCAATCCATACCATTACTAATGTAATCCATTTCCATTTTTATTCGATACATTCCCAATTATATTTAATTTGTTAACACTTCAAGTTAAAATTTTAAATTAATAACTCAAGTTCTGATTCTACCATTCACCTTTAAATTACCATCCAATTTTATTAACCACAATATAATTACATTTACATCACTATCGATCCAAGTCGAATGTGATTTATAACTTGAGTTTTATTTTCCAGCTTCATCATAAACTCACAATTCAGCTTCTATTTAACTATAATAGGTTCCATTTACACATTCCATTAACTAATTTATTAACAAATTAGTTCTTCCTTTATTTATAATCCAACATTTGAATTTTAATTTCAAATATCACCCCATTAAATTTTCTTAGTTCAAATTATTTTATAATTCAAGTTTGGATTTTCTGTTTTACTTTCCAGTTTATCAAAATATTTATTTTGGGTTTTCTAGTTCACTTTCAAATTTTATAAGTCACAACTTATTATTTTACACATTTCTATTCCTTATAGACTTGAATAAATTCATCTTTTATTTTTACCTCGAGCCTTATGCTTATTTATAACCCAAGCATAATTTATTTACATGGGTTTTTAATTCTCTTATAAGCTATTCTTATTTATTTATTTCAATTCCAATCCTTATCCCACTTATTTTCCATTTATTTAGGTAATAATCTAATTCCATTCAATAAATTAATTGAATTCTTATTCCAATTCAATTTTATTCTAACTCAAATTTATTTACCTCAATTCGATTTCAACTTAATTTGAATACAACTGGATATTATTTTCAGCTTATTCAATTTATTCCAATCCAGTTAAATTTTTATTTCCCAATCCAAGTTAATTTCATTTTTAACTTTTCTCTTTAAATTTAAATTCCAACATGCGAAGTTTATATTTCCTTCCTGATTTAAAAATCATCTCAATTTATAAGCTTACAACCTATCTCATCAAGATTTTTAAACACACGGCTCTTGGTTTCAAATCATTTTGAAATCTTCAAAATCTCAAATCACACTTCTCAAAAATTAAATTAAACCTGGTTTTTACTTCCAACAAATTTCCTTTGAAATTTCAAAAACAACAGGTTTTCCTGAACAAATAATCTGGCAGCAATCCATCACTTAGAAACTCAAAAATGAACATCGATGATGCTGCAGTCATCACTGAAGTTATTTTCCAGTGACTGAAGTGAATTCAATGCTATCTCACTTCCAAAATCCATTTTTAAACAAATTTCCTTTCAGAAATTACCCAAAACATTAATAATACAATTTACCTCCAAAATACTTCCCAAATCTCTGGGTTTTAAAGTTTCAAATTCTATTTTAATTCAAATTTTTACTAAAATGCATTTGTATAAGTTAGGCTTATACAAATTCTCATTTGATTTTATTTCAATTTATATTTTACATTTATAATTCATATTTTATGAATTTCATTTTATAATGGCTTTATTCCCTTAAACTTTGGTTATGGTTTCAATTTCTAGTTAAATTTTCACTCAAAAATGATTAAACTTTGGTTATGGTTTCAATTTCTAGTTAAATTTTCACTCAAAAACGATAATAATTTAAATATCATCATTCCTAACATCCAAGCAACCATATATTAGCTAGTTTACAAAAAAATTTCTTTATATCAAAAATATATTTTTGGGTAAAATTATTTCATTTATCCACATTTAAAACAATACCGTGTCGATTATTCTATTCAAGCATTTAGAAACCCCTTCGATACAGTTGTACAGACTGTGCCGACGAAGGTCCATATGCCACTTAATAAACCAATCAACACGATATTAAAACAATTTATATTCACTAACAAATACGCGCTCATATTTATTAATACGCTCAAACTCATTATAGAGTACTACGGACTCTAATTTAAATGAGTAATTCCCACCAAAGCCAAGGTTATCTCCAACCTAAGCTTTGATACCACTGTAACAGCCTGCAAATCCGTACCCCTTGAGTCAACACAATTCAACAACAATCAACTCAAGTTGTACAGAAATACGAACCATTTGGGTTAAAGAAGAAGAGCTAGACGAAGAAAATTGAAAACAACAACAAAATCTAACCATCACAGCGGAATAAAATATAATAGATAGTAAATAAATTTTTACTCAAAATCAAATATCTATGTTCATATATTACATTATCAGAGTACATCAATCACAACTCAACATCAATATCATACAATGGATACACAACAACTCAAGATACACAACAACTCAAACGACGATATATATATATATATATATATATATATATATATATATATATATATATATATATATAAACAAGTACGAGAGTACGTATCGTCATCCAGCTCGTCCCCTGAGCTCCACAGCATCACGTCCTGTATCCTATAATACTCGGTCTGACCCGAGCATTACAGTTAAATAACACCCGAGTCAGTCTGGCATACCAGCGTGAGAAAATCACACCCAATTGATTATTAAAGTTTCAAAAATCCTTTGAAAACAAAAGCATCTCGTAAGACCACGCCACAAATAAACATGTCGGGTTTTTACCTTACGATAGGTAAAACAATTTTTATAGAAATCCTCTGATATTATAATAGTGTCTATATACAAATACTTATAAAATAGCCGAAATTGTTACATGATTAAATTCCAGCTACTAGCCACAGAGTGGGTAATACAAACAAAACTCGTACAAGGCTCGTAGGGAGAATGGATTTCCAACCAATGACTAGGCGCTGGGGTACCACCTGTCACAGTACGGGGCCTAGATCACCGTACCGAGGAGTACGCCCGCTCCCCTGCAACACAAGGCCGAAACCATCCCTTACTGGACAGTCTCGAGTGAGATCACCCCACGGTTGGGATCAGCAACCGCCCACTAAGCCGAAAATAAAAAGGGACATCTAGACTGGAATGACCTCACCCTGCTTGGGTGCTACCAACCTAGCCTTGCTGCATAACCTTTGATTTTCAGTCATTCACATTTGATGAGGCTTGAGGCTAAGCGTTACCTTTTTAGAACAATATCCCTTAGAATGCCCATCGTCCACCTGACGATGTTTCGCAAGCATTCATCCATACAAGTCCGTCCCGGGTTCGAACGGAACTGAAGGCACTACTCCTACTACATCCATTTTGGAAATATCCTCAGGATTAGTAGTGACCAGCCCTTGCACTTCACTGCTCCATCTTCGAATCCAAAATCATTTTCACGAAACGTACAAACCAGATCGAAGTGGTTTTCGAGAAATAAATCTCGATCCCGGTCCCTTCGAAACGATCAACGCATTTGTCCAATATTGATAGTCGGTGATTTAACTATCAATTATTATTCACAACATCCATCAACCAATAAACAAATTTCCACATTATTTATTAATCTCAAAAATATCTTCACAAGATATATTTCTATTTTCACTTCTTTTGGAAACAGTTTCAAAACCATATTTCTTTTCAGAATCAACTTTCCCAAATATTTTCTATCTCCTCTGGAATCACCAAGCACAAAAATGGATTTTTAAAATAATTTAAAACACTTTACTTTGAAATATATACTTTAAAACATTTAGGATAAAACTACTTAAATAATTTGTTAAGAATACATACTCTATGAATTTGAGAAAATAAGGTTACTTAATAAAATATAAAACTAGATTTATACTTTTAAAAATAAAATACTAAGTCACTCTTTAAATAATTATTGCTATAATAGATTAAAAGGAAATACTTACTTTAGAATTTAAATATTTAGAAATAGTAAATTTTTCAAAACATATCTCTTACAACAATTTTAAACTTTTAATTTATATTTAAAATTTTACTTTGAAAACGTACTTGGTTATTCAGAGAGAAATTCCCAATCTCAATCACTTAAATCAATTTTTGAAATTATTCCATTTGAAATAAATTTCTTTACTTACCAGTTCATTTCAAAATTCATTAATTATGGACTTTATTATTATTTTCAGTTTGATTTTTTAACCCTTTAGTTGAAATATACAAATTTCAGGTTATTCACAATTTCTTCTTTATTTTTCTTAAATAATTTAAATCCTAAATTTAAAATAAATGTCTTGTTCTTTTAAACAATAACCTTGAAGTTTAAGTTTCATTGACTTTCTGTTTATTTAAATTTTCCTTCCCATACTCAAAATTTATTTATTCAAAATTTAAAGTCACTTCATTTCCTTTCCAGTTCATTCATAAATTTATTCAACTTTTCTATAATTATTTTACTTACAATTTCACTTCTTTTATCTTCATTCCCAAACTCAAATTATATATTTGGTAATTCATTATTGCCCGATTATAACAATCAAGCCATAGCATCCAATATTTCCACATAATTCATTACAGGATATCACATATTCAGAATAGAGAATATTAAATAATTAAATAAAGTTGAGGGGTCCAGTTGGATCCCTCCAACCTATTTTCCCTGCATCACAGATGTTAGCACAAAATAATATGCCAATTCCGAATATATACCACATTACAACACATAAATCAATTCATCCATTTCAAACAATTACTTAAATTTAATCATTTAAATTTAAATTTAACTGAGTGAGATTAACTCACCTTTTATATTTTGTTTTGCACTCCAACCCAAACCTGCTCGTTTTCTTCCGATTCAGACCTTATAAAAACAATTTATATGCTTTATTAATATTTGAAATAATCGAACAACTTGTTATCAATTAAATAAGTTTAAATTTAATTTAGTTTTAAACAAGTAATTAAATTTTAAACTAATTTCCTTTTTGAAAATCCTTTAGTAACTAAACTAATCTAAATAAGTTAGTTAGGCATTTTTATTTTATTTTTAAATGATATCTAGTAAGTTAAGATGTGTGTGTACATATTTTATCTTCAAAATAAACTATATAGGGTTTAAAAAATCTAACTTTACATATATATATATATATATATTGTATATTCATAAAAATCTTCTATTTTTTTTTCACTGTAAAATATTTATTAAATTTACTACTGTACATATTTTAAAACCTAAACTATAAGCTGAAACATATATTTATAACAAATTTTTTCTCAGCAGTTAACACAAATAGAAATTTACTTACTGTAAGATTTCCTACTATTAAATTAAATTAAAGGTTTGTTAACTTATTTAACCTTAAATAAAAAAAACTTTAATTACCTTAAATCGTACAAGACTCACAATCACGAGCTTGCCCATCGACAGCCAGAGACGAACCCACTCCCCTTGCTCGACCTTGCCGACGCGACACTCTTATCTCGAGATGCATGAAGCCACTGCCTTGCATCCCAAAGCTTCGCTGCTCCCAATACAAACAACCAAGACGGGGCATCTCGAATCGAACTGTCGTTGCTCCCAAATCGATGACACAACTTCCCAATCCTCTCATCACCGAACCCCCCTCCCAAAGCCGCGAGCCTCCCAGCAATTCCACGTGACTTAGGTCGCGATTCCCTTAAGCTCGAACGAGTTCGAGTAAGTACCCTAATACGCTACTGCGCGCGCCACTCCAATGCCATCGCGACTCAACTATCGCGCGCCCATCCCCTTCCTGCTTCGAATGACAATCGAATCGAATTCGAATTTCCTCTTTTTTTTAGAATGAGATATGTTTGGGAGCGAAAAGGGCTGAAGGTTCGCTTCGGTTAAAGTCGAAAATAAGGGAAAAGACTTTATTATAAAACACGGCTAAAAGCTTCCCTTCGAAGCTTTTTTTTTTAGGAAAGAGTGTTCAAGAAGGCTCGGCAAAATAAAATAAAAAAAAGAAAAATACGTTGCGCGAAAAGCTTGCCTTACTACAATGACGGAAAAGAAAGCTAACGTGAAATTATTTCGACTGAAGATTAACTGGTTAACCCATGTATTTAAATCGACTATTATCAATGAAATTTTCAACGCGTTTATACATCGTACGTTCACACACTAACTCCGATCAATACGAAATTTGAAATCCGATAACAATACACTATTGCGGATCCAATGGAACTGGTTTCGTCAAATTCCGAGACTGTGCCTCGGAAGGCTATTTTAAATTCAATTTAAACAATATAAAATTTCAAAACTGAACAAACCACGGTTAATTTCAATTTTACAACTTCTGTTATCTTCATTACTATCAATATAAATTTTATAAGCCTTCAAATTATTTTTAACAGGCTTAAAACTGAAGATTCAATATTTTACCAACTTCAAATAATTTAATTTACTAATTTAATTATCAAATAAACTATGATATCCTTGATTCAAATTAGGATTGCTCTATTTAATATTTAAAATCAATTAAATGTTCCGATTTTAAATGCTCGAAAATTTCGGGTCGTCACAAAAATAGTATTGTGGCTATTGATCTTATGTGATAACCCGGATTTTAGAATATCTGTAATTGTTAAAATTACTGAATTTGATTAAATAAAATACTAATTTATAGATTTAACAAATAAATCTGATAATAAATATTTATATTTGGATTTGTGTATAAATGAATTTGAACTATAATAAATACTAAGTTTTAAATATTTGGATAAATATTCATTTAATAATATCCTGATATAATTGTTGAAATTGGAATATATTTGTTTAATAATCTTCTTTATTATTATTTTGGCAGAATTTATCTTTTACAGATAAATATGTTCCTATTTTAATGTGTATTAGTAAATGGCAAATGAGGTTTGGATTTGAAATCCAAACATCTTTAAAAAGATAAATTTGATTATGAAACAAATCTTCTTATTACTCTTATTTAAATTTAAATCTAAGCTTAATAATATATTTTAAACAATTAACATTTTATCTCAAAGAAGTTCATGTGCATTTAGATAAGTATTTATAATTAGTAAAAAAAGAAAAAAAAGAGTTAAATATTAAGCTTTGATAATATATATATCTTTTGAAACTATAAGCATAAAATTAAAAAGATATAGCATTTAAACCATAATAAGTATAAGATTTGAAATTTAATACGTATGTTATAATTTATTAAACAAGGGTTTAAAACTCAAATTATAAATAAATTAACAAAAAGGGTTTTACACGATTTAATCAAAAAGTGACATTTGTAAAACAAGTGTTGATATAAACTTACAAGTGGCAATAAAATAATTTTTCTTTTAAATTTAGTATTGTAAATTTTTTTTTGAAGAAACCAGGTTTCATTTTTACAGCTCAAAAACAGTTTGAAATTTGTTTGAAAACATTTCCAATCTGTAGCCTGGAAACAAATATACAACCAGGAAATTCAGGTCTCTGAAGCATTTCCAATCTGTAGCTAGATCATCACCAACGAGATTTCATTCTTAATCAAACCTGTAGCCTAAGATTTCCAGTTTAAAAAAAGCAAGCTTCCAAAGATCAAACAATTGCTTAATTTCAGAATTCAAAGAAGAATAAACAATTCTAGATTTTTAAACAAAGGCTTCTGTAACAACCTGGGGTTTGGCGTCAATTAATTATCATCGTTAGACGATTAGATTGGTTTGTTAAGTGCTATTTAAAGTTTGATTCGGGTTATAAGTATTTTCAAAATATTTGTTTAGGAGTTTACGGGGTTTAAACAATTCACTTGGCCCGTTTCCTTTTTGTGTGGAAAATGGAAATAACCGGTTCCCTCTTCTTTTCTATTCAACCCGTTTTCCCCCCTTCCTCGAGTCACTTTTCATTTTCTAACCCTAAAATCAAAACTAACGAAGAGAACCAAAATGGCGGCTCGTCCTTCCTTTCCTGTGCAATTAGAAGTTAGGGCTTTTACATTCGAAGGCGCTGGCCTCTGGTCGATCGAAGCTCTTCGCGTTGCTTCGTCTGCTTGATTCGTGGTCGTCTTCGCTTCGGCAAAGGTGAGTGATTATTATCACACACATCTATTTCAAGCGTTGGTGTTTTCTGACTTGTTCAAACTCGCGACTTTTGCTGTTTGATATTACGAGGTTGATGTTGTTCGACTTACGAATTTTGACCGTATTCAATTTTGTTTCTATGCTGATTTGAACTGTTCGTATTGCTTGGGCATCACTGTTTCGATTTAGAATTTGTTGACTTCGGTCATCTGGTGTTGTTGACTTTTTCTTGGTGATAATACTATGCTCGGCCATTCAATCTTCTTATGGGTGTTCGAGAAGGTTACTGTCTTGTTCCAATTTCGATGTTGCTTGCTATTAACTTTCGCTTTTGGGACTTTGGTATGATATCGTGATAGTGGTTGGCCTCGGCAAGACCATAATTTTGAGTTTGATTTGAAATTACAACTTTAAATTCTTTGTTCAATATTGCCTTAACTGACCAAACATTTTAGTTGTTGTTTCACCTCCAGTTTGTAAATTGATTTCTTTTTGGTTGATGTTGTTTCACACACGTTTGTCGAGACTCTCATTTGTCTGTGATATTGCCTTTTCATGGTGATGTTCACACTGCTACGTTGACTTGGAATTGATGCATATTGAACTGTTGTAGATGTGTGCTCATGTATACTAGCTTCTTGCATTAGCTTCACGTAGAGACTGCACTTGGCATGACCACTGTCCATACTGTTATGCGGTATTTACATTTACTTCATGTAGCGGCTTCACCGGGTCATGCTATGATGCAGCTTGATCTTTGGTTTATATATATATACACATTTAAGGTTGTAACTAGAATCCTATATATATATGCCTTGCATTACATCATTTATCTGTTGCATCAATATCGGCTGCTATTGTTGAACCATGCGAGGCAGTTGGCATTACGTTCCATGTATTCATTGAGAAGTTGAGTTGTATATATGCTGGCTGCCTAGTCTGGTTCAAGTTGCAGTGATACTACTTGTATTCTAGTTTTTCTGTACATGGTCCCCTGTAGTATGCATTGTCACTTTGGGTAATAAAGATTGTTCATTCAAGTCATATATGTGCTCTAGTAATGCTTATAGCCTGTTTCACATGTATAACTTGGTAATGGCATTTTGCTATCTGTTTGGATATTCTTGTAGTCTGATTCGTAGTACTTGCACATGTCAAATTTCGTACTTCTTTTGTATACTTGATTTGCCCTATATACCTTTGCCCTGCAGCTTGAAAATTTTATATAGGTTGGCTGCTGTGCAATATTTTTAGTTGTACACAGCCTTGTACACTTACTCATTTGAGTTGCACTGCTTCTCGATGGCACCTCTGATTCATTTTGACCATGTGCAGCCTTCTCATGTTTACTTGTATAAGCATAGTACTTGTTCATGTGTATTTATACGTTTCTTGATTTTGTTTTGTTGTACATGACTTGCCGCTTTACTCTTCGTCTTGAGTTGAGCCTAAAATTCATTGGGCTTGACCTCGCATTTGTCTCTACAATTTAATCGACATTCGGCCTTATGACATTCACAGCGATGCTTGTGAATTTTCATTGGGTACATCATCACTGTAGTGGCAAGGCAGTGCACGCAAGCGTGAACTGCAGCCACACGGTATTCATTGGGTACCTCGTCACTGTAGTGGCAAGGCAGTGCATGCAAGCATGAACTGCAGCCACACGGTATGGCTTTTATGATATTCTATCTTGTTTTGATTATTTGATCTTTTGCATATTCCATATGCTGTAGTGGCGAGGCAGTGCACGCGTGCGTGTACTGCAGCCCTACTCGAATTAATATTTTAATGGAGATTTCAATGTTTTGAACTGTTTTGTTTATTCAAATTCAATATTCTGATTAGGTTTAATTTGCTGATTTGTGTTTAACACTGTTACGTGTTATATTTATCGTTACCCGATTTCTTTATTTAAGGATCGGATAAACGAGATTTATTGTGACTGTCGTCTATTCATTATTTAATTATTATTGCTTCTGTGCACTAATAACTGAGTTTGAATTAGACTGACCCGTGTATTATTTTCTTTTGAATGTAATGCTCGGGTCAGACCGAGTATTTACAGGTTGTTGATATCTTACTTTGGGTTGCTGCTAGAGCTATGGAGCCTTTTCATATCTTTTGGAGTAGTTGTTGTCTTAGTATAGGATGTTGTATATTCATGTATATTATTCACGATAATGTACTTGTATATGTAACTTCCAGAGTCGACAGTTGTAGTTGTATCATATGTACTGTATCAAATGTATTGTAACTGATATCAGTTATTATATATACGAGACTTTCTGTTTTATCTGTGTTCCGCATTTATGTTATCTGTGTTATTATTATATCTATTGTCCTAAACTATTATGAACCATCGTAGTTCGTTTTATACTGGAATTGGGTATGTCGATAGGAGTAAATAAATAAGAGATGAAAAATAAAAATATATACCACTCCTATCGAAATAACCAATACTAGAGTAAGGCCTAACTACGGATGGCCGCTCCTATCCAGCCTTATTCTTCATAATAACAGACAGTATTTCCTTTAATACTCTTTGTTATTATGAGCATAGTGGTGGGGCGTCACAGTTGGTATCAGAGCTTGGGGTTTATGGACATAATATAAAACATAACTTAGATGGAACATGTGTTACAACTAATTGTCGATGTTTTATACGTGCTTTGAGTAAAAACTAAAGTTTTGAAATTATGATGAAATTTTTTAAATAGCTTTATTTAAAAATAAAAGTGAAATTGTACTTTGATGATTCGATTGATTTGTGTTCTGTTATCAGAGTGCGTAGCGGAAACAGTAAGACTGCTTCGCTGAGTACAGCTGATAATTATTTTGATTTAAAAATCAAAATATGAAAATGAATTTAATTCATTATGTTGTTTAACCAGTGGTTTTGATTTGTTGAAAATTTATACTGGTTTTCTTTAATACTAATCGCATGCTGATTAGATTTTTGCTGTTTCAAATTATCTTCATTGAAGATATATTTGAGTAATTTCTTTGTTTATTTAGTAGTGTGCATGCAAACATGAGTTGCACGTTACTACACTAATTTTACGTTGAACCGATGCTTAGTTATGAAACGTATTTTGTTGCCGTTATTTTTATAACGGGATTTTCACACTAGTGCTACGTTTTGAAGTACGGTGTTTTGTTGACATTTTAATGAATGAAAATTCACTGATATTATATTTTGATGCAAATTATTTAGATGAGAATTTGACGTTTAAAAATTACTGTCGCTTTGACTTCAGTATCCGTCATATTTTAAAGTGGATTTTCAAGCGGTTTTCCCGCAATGCTGATTTTGAGATCCGTTTCTACGGTGTTTTGAGAAGTACAGTTTTCTTATTGAAATTGTCACTAATGTTGTTGTTTTATCACGGATTTGCAAATTGTTTTAAAAATAAAATTTGTTTTTCAAATTTTTTATGGTTTATGCTTTCAAAAGAATGAGCAAGCGATTTAAACGTTTCAGAAAAATCGAGGATTATGACCCCTTTCTTTTACTGATTCGTTTAATTCCGGACTTGTTCGTTTGAGAATGTAGATTATTTACTTTTATAAAATAAATGAAATTGTTTTCGATTACAGTTTACGTTTTCAGAAGAATGAGAAAGTGACTTAAACGTTTCAGAAAAATCGAGGATTATGACGCCTTTCTTTTACTGATTCGTTTAATTCCGGACTTGTCCGTTTGAGAATGTGAAATGTTATTTTTGGAATACACAATTTGCACGTTCAAGTAAACGATGAAGATAATCAAACGGTTTAGTAAAACACGTGGTATGGGACATGTGCGTTTGCTATTTCGGTTAATTCCGGACTCGTTAATTGAATATATGATGATTTTCGTGTGCTTTCGAGCCACTATGATGGACCTTCGGGTCATATGTTGGACCTTCGGGTCAATACCAGTACCGGACCTTCGGGTCATATGTTGGACCTTCGGGTCATTTGTTGGGTGCCAAAAAATTATGTTGGGTACTTGGTAGGCTTCGGCCATATGTTGATGCACGTGCGGCGTAGCTAAAACTCGCTATCTGATGGGATCGATCCAACCTTTCATGTTGATTATCTAGATGATCTTAATTGATTTCTAGATATTTGTTGTTTCCAATTATCTGCAGGTAATTGGATATTTGTTGATTTGAGATTTGATTATCGTTTTTGATTATCGAATATTTGTTGATTTGATTATCGTTTTTGATAATCGAATATTTGTTGATTTGATCATCGTTATTGATAATCGAATATTTGTTGATTTGATTATCGTTTTTGATAATCGAATATTTGTTGATTTGATTATCGTTTTTGATAATCGAATAATTATTGATATGAGATTTGATTATCGTTTTTGATAATCGAATATTTGTTGATTTGATTATCGTTTTTTTGATAATCGAATATTTGTTGATTTGAAATTTGATTATCGTTTTTGGTAATCGAATATTTGTTGATTTGGGATTTGATTATCGTTTTTGATAATCGAATATTTGTTGATTTGATTATCGTTTTTGATAATCGAATAATTGTTGATTTGAGATTTGATATCGTTTTTGATAATCGAATATTTGTTGATTTGAGATTTGATTATCGTTTTTGATAATCAAATATTTGTTGATTTGATTATCGTTTTTGATAATCGAATATTTGTTGACTTGAGATTTGATTATCGTTTTTGATAATCGAATATTTGTTGATTTGATTATCGTTTTTGATAATCGAATATTTGTTGTTTTGAGATTTGATTATCGTTTTTGATAATCGAATATTTGTTGATTTGATTATCGTTATTGATAATCGAATATTTGTTGATTTGATTATCGTTATTGATAATCGAAGATTTGTTGATTTGATTATCGTTTTTGACAATCGAATATTTGTTGATTTGATTATCATTTTTGATAATCGAATATTTGTTGATTTGATTATCGTTATTGATAATCGAAGATTTGTTGATTTGATTGTCGTTTTTGGTAATCGAATATTTGTTGATTTGATTATCGTTTTTGATAATCGAATATTTGTTGATTTGATTATCGTTATTGATAATCGAAGATTTGTTGATTTGATTATCGATTGTGATAATTAAATAATTGTTGATTTGAGATTTCTGATTATCGTTTTGGTGGCTTGATAATAGCGGTTTTGTGATTTATGATTTGGGTTTCATAATTATCTTTGTTGATAATTAGATTTTACTGTTTTCTAATCATCGTATCGATAATTAGAAATTGTGTTTTGTGATTTCTGTATTCTGATTATCTAATTGATAATTGAATATTGCTTATTCAGTTTTGCTGTTTTCTGAATTATCTATTGATAATTAGATTTTGTTGAGAATTTTGAATTTCTTTTATTAAATTAAAAGATTTCTTTGATGTTTGAATTCTCTGCCTTCATTTTCTAGCTTAACCAGTTTATGTTAGAAAAATAATTGTTATTGACGACTTTAATTATGAAAATTGCGGGGACGCAATTTTTATAAGGAGGGGAGTCTGTAACAACCTGGGGTTTGGCGTCAATTAATTATCATCGTTAGATGATTAGATTGGTTTGTTAAGTGCTATTTAAAGTTTGATTCGGGTTATAAGTATTTTCAAAATATTTTTTTAGGAGTTTACGGGCTTTAAACAATTCACTTGGCCCGTTTCCTTTTTGTGTGGAAAATGGAAATAACCGGTTCCCTCTTCTTTTCTATTCAACCCGTTTTCCCCCCTTTCTCGAGTCACTTTTCATTTTCTAACCCTAAAATCAAAACTAACGAAGAGAACAAAAATGGCGGCTCGTCCTTCCTTTCCTGTGCAATTAGAAGTTAGGGCTTTTACATTCGAAGGCGCTGGCCTCTGGTCGATCGAAGCTCTTCGCGTTGCTTCGTCTGCTTGATTCGTGGTCGTCTTCGCTTCGGCAAAGGTGAGTGATTATTATCACTCACATCTATTTCAAGCGTTGGTGTTTACTGACTTGTTCAAACTCGCGACTTTTGCTGTTTGATATTACGAGGTTGATGTTGTTCGACTTACGACTTTTGACCGTATTCAATTTTGTTTCTATGCTGATTTGAACTGTTCGTATTGCTTGGGCATCACTGTTTCGATTTAGAAATTGTTGACTTCGGTCATCTGGTGTTGTTGACTTTTGCTTGGTGATAATACTATGCTCGGCCATTCAATCTTCTTATGGGTGTTCGAGATGGTTACTGTCTTGTTCCAATTTCGATGTTGCTTGCTATTAACTTTCGCTTTTGGGACTTTGGTATGATATCATGATAGTGGTTGGCCTCGGCAAGACCATAGTTTTGGGTATGATTTGAAATTACAACTTTGAATTCTTTGTTCAATATTGCCTTAACTGACCAAACATTTTAGTTATTGTTTCACCTCCAGTTTGTAAATTGATTTCTTTTTGGTTGATGTTGTTTCACACACGTTTGTCGAGACTCTCTTTTGTCTGTGATATTGCCTTTTCATGGTGATGTTCACACTGCTACGTTGACTTGGAATTGATGCATATTGAACCGTTGTAGATGTGTGCTCATGTATACTAGCTTCTTGCATTAGCTTCACGTAGAAACTACACTTGGCATGACCACTGTCCTTACTGTTATGCGGTATTTACATTTACTTCATGTAGCGGCTTCACCGGGTCATGCTATGATGCAGCTTGATCTTTGGTTTATATATATACACATTTAAGGTTGTAACTAGAATCCTATATATATATATGCCTTGCATTACATCATTTATCTGTTGCATCAATATCGGCTGCTATTGTTGAACCATGCGAGGCAGTTGGCATTACGTTCCATGTATTCATTGAGAAGTTGAGTTGTATATATGCTGGCTGCCTAGTCTGGTTCAAGTTGCAGTGATACTACTTGTATTCTAGTTTTTCTGTACATGGTCCCCTGTAGTATGCATTGTCACTTTGGGTAATAAAGATTGTTCATTCAAGTCATATATGTGCTCTAGTAATGCTTATAGCCTGTTTCACATGTATAACTTGGTAATGGCATTTTGCTATCTGTTTGGATATTCTTGTAGTCTGATTCGTAGTACTTGCACATGTCAAATTTCGTACTTCTTTTGTATACTTGATTTGCCCTATATACCTTTGCCCTGCAGCTTGAAAATTTTATATAGGTTGGCTGCTGTGCAATATTTTTAGTTGTACACAGCCTTGTACACTTACTCATTTGAGTTGCACTGCTTCTCGATGGCACCTCTGATTCATTTTGACCATGTGCAGCCTTCTCATGTTTACTTGTATAAGCATAGTACTTGTTCATGTGTATTTATACGTTTCTTGATTTTGTTTTGTTGTACATGACTTGCCGCTTTACTCTTCGTCTTGAGTTGAGCCTAAAATTCATTGGGCTTGACCTCGCATTTGTCTCTACAATTTAATCGACATTCGGCCTTATGACATTCACAGCGATGCTTGTGAATTTTCATTGGGTACATCATCACTGTAGTGGCAAGGCAGTGCACGCAAGCGTGAACTGCAGCCACACGGTATTCATTGGGTACCTCGTCACTGTAGTGGCAAGGCAGTGCATGCAAGCATGAACTGCAGCCACACGGTATGGCTTTTATGATATTCTATCTTGTTTTGATTATTTGATCTTTTGCATATTCCATATGCTGTAGTGGCGAGGCAGTGCACGCGTGCGTGTACTGCAGCCCTACTCGAATTAATATTTTAATGGAGATTTCAATGTTTTGAACTGTTTTGTTTATTCAAATTCAATATTCTGATTAGGTTTAATTTGCTGATTTGTGTTTAACACTGTTACGTGTTATATTTATCGTTACCCGATTTCTTTATTTAAGGATCGGATAAACGAGATTTATTGTGACTGTCGTCTATTCATTATTTAATTATTATTGCTTCTGTGCACTAATAACTGAGTTTGAATTAGACTGACCCGTGTATTATTTTCTTTTGAATGTAATGCTCGGGTCAGACCGAGTATTTACAGGTTGTTGATATCTTACTTTGGGTTGCTGCTAGAGCTATGGAGCCTTTTCATATCTTTTGGAGTAGTTGTTGTCTTAGCATAGGATGTTGTATATTCATGTATATTATTCACGATAATGTACTTGTATATTTAACTTCCAGAGTCGACAGTTGTAGTTGTATCATATGTACTGTATCAAATGTCTTGTAACTGATATCAGTTATTATATATACGAGACTTTCTGTTTTATCTGTGTTCCGCATTTATGTTATCTGTGTTATTATTATATCTATTGTCCTAAACTATTATGAACCATCGTAGTTCGTTTTATACTGGAATTGGGTATGTCGATGGGAGTAAATAAATAAGAGATGAAAAATAAAAATATATACCACTCCTATCGAAATAACCAATACCAGAGTAAGGCCTAACTACGGATGGCCGCTCCTATCCAGCCTTATTCTTCATAATAACAGACAGTATTTCCTTTAATACTCTTTGTTATTATGAGCATAGAGGTGGGGCGTCACAGCTTCTCTGTTTTCTTCATAAACAGTGAGTAAATATTAAAAAAAACAGTTGATCTGATTTTTCTGCCATGCATGTGATGATATTGGCTTGTATTAAAATTCTATAGCTTGAATTTATATGAATTGGTATGTATATGATGGGTGAGCTTGTCTGTTTATATGCATTCAAGAATGTTCTCTGATGTTTTACTGGGAATACTCTGCTTACAAAAATTTCAATATCTACAAATCAAATCTTTTTTAGCCTTAGATATTTAAATGAAAGTTGTTTGTAATTGTATGATGAAGATTATAAAATAGTGCCAGGAATTTTAAATACCATATATCATGTTTAAGTTAAAAATTGACAGAGGAACTTGAATTTTTGTTAAAAACAAACTATCTTAAAATCTAAATTGAATTACATGCATGTAATCACGAAGGAAAATCATGAATTTTGATATGCATTTGGTAATTTTTGGTTGAGAAATTCGTGTGAATTTTGGGTTTGAACATTTTGGGTGTTTTTGGTGTTTACCGATGATCGGCGTGGCGAGGTTGATCCATTTTTGGTATGAAAGCGGTTTGATTGATGGTGAGCATGAGAAAGTTGCAATTGATTGATGGTGAGCGTTGTATTCGGGGGCGACTCGAAGTTGAAGGGCTTGGTTTTTTCTCGGAGCTGACTCGTGTTATTTAAGTGATCGTCTCGAGTGCTGGGTTACTGCTCATTTGTTAAGTACTGTAATGATATTAGTTTGCAAATTAAAACCGGTAATTTGAAATAATTATGATCAAGTTTAAAATTTTAAAAAAGCTTTATAAAATAAACAAATTTTCAAAGTTAAAAGTTGTTGTTTTGAAATAAATGTAAATCAAACCTTTAAAAGTGATAATTGTATTTATTTCAAATATAAAAATGTTTAAGATGTTTATTTTGAAAGTAATTATCTAATTAAATTTTGAATTTCAATTTAAAAAATGTTTTGAATTTAAATATTAAATCAAAGCTTTAAGATAAATTTTAAGGTAATGATTAATAACTAAAGTTTTCAAATATTTTTGAAAATTAATAAGTTTAAGTTAGATAATTAAAGTGTTTTAAATTTTAAATTTGATTTCTATATACCTTATTTTCAAATAAGGTTATAGTTATAATTTTGTAAACCAAATATAATATGTTGTTTTAAATTATTAAAATTTGATTTATTTCAAATAATTTATTTTTGAAGATAAATAATGTTAAATTATTTTGATATGAATTTGAGAGTACTTAATAAATATGATTTGTAAATAAGTAAAGAATAATGTTTTCTTAATCAATTAAGGATTTTGAAATATAAGATGTTAATTAATTATTTAATTAATTTTAAATAATTAGTTAATTGTTTATTTAATTTTTAATAATCACTTAATTATGAATTAATTAAGTTTAATTACTTAATGAAGTAATTAATGGTTATTTATTGAATGTAATTAAGTATGGAAGTAATTAGTTATGGAAGTAATTAGTGGGAAATTACTCATGGGAGTAATTAAATGGAAGTGATTAATGGTTAACCACTAGATGTTATTAATTAAGGATTAATTAATATAATTGTTTTGAAGTTAATTAATTATGGGTAATTAATTTAGTAATGAATTAAGAATTATTAAATGGTGGAATTAATTACAAGTTAAGTAATTAATTAAGAGAATAATCATCTAATGAAGTAATTAGAAGATAATTACTTATGTAAGTAATTAAGGGTTAATTACTTAATTAATTTAGTTAAATAATTAGTGTGTTTAATTAATTTATGAATGTGATTAATTTAAGATTAATTACTAAGTGTAATTAATTAAAATGTAATTAATTAATAAAGTAATTAATTAAGGATTATTTATTAATTTAATTGAATAATAATTACTTAATGAAGTAATTAAACATTAATTAATTAGATTAATTAATAAAGGGTTAATATAATTAATTAAGAAGTTAGTTAATAAATTAAGTAATTACAAATTGTTAATTACTGTTTATGATTAATGAGATGATTAATTATAAATTAATTATTTAATTAATTAAAGGGTTAATTAATTTATAAGGATCATTAGTTAATGTGGTTAATTAATCAAGGTTGATTAATAAAAGTAATTAATTTAAGTGTGATTAATTAATGGTAATTAATTGAGGTTAAATGCAATTAATTATAGTTAATTAATAAATGGAATAAATGAAGGATCATTAATTATTGTAATTAATGATAGTAATTAAAGGTTAATTACTGTATATGGATAATTACTTGAATGTAATTAAAGTATAATTAATCATAGGAAGATTAATTAAGGAAAATCATTAAGAAATGATTAATTTATTTATTTGGAATTAATAAATGAAGGAGGATTTAGATAATCCAATTGATTTAGAGTTAATCAATATGCTTATTGTTTGCGTCAAAATTGACAACAAACACCCAATATCGTGAAAGCACCCGTTTACGATCGCAAACCAGCAACAATCAATGTAGTACTCAGATCTAAGCAATAGCAATCACAATGATTCACAAATAACAATCACAAACACAGGGTTTATAGTGGTTCGGCGATCTTGCCTACGTCCACTCTGAAGTTTATGACTTTATTGATATTTTCTTGATGATTCCAATCGATTACAGCGGATTACAATTGGTGATAGCTTTCAAATCTGATTACAATAGTGATAATGAAGTATGGAATTGAATCCGGTAGAGTCTTGGCGCTTCAAAATTCCGATCCTCTTTTCTGAATGACCTGGGGCTCTATTTATAGATGTAGGAGGCTGATATTTCGCCTAAATTTAGGGAGACCACTTCTGGCACGTGAGGGGGCCCACGAGACCAACCTTAGGGAATTTGGGCCCACTTTGGGATCGATTCGAAGTACGTTCGAATCGATCAAGAATTCATCCAATCGAGGCGAAGCTTGGCGTGGACATTCTTCAACATGTATACAAGCTCCTGTGAAAATTTCATAGCATTTAGACTTGTAGATCGCGAGATATCATCGATTCGAACTAGCGTTTCCTGGACTTTTCGCTCCGTTCGAATCGATCCAGGCACGCGCTAGTAGGTTGATGTGGCGTGCATTCTTCGAGTCGATCCACATTTTTCGTCGAGTTGATAGAGTCGTCGCTTGAATTTCACCGCTTTGACTTAATCGATTCGAAGGCTTTATTTATGCATGGATTCGAACCGAGACTCGTTCGTATCGATCATATCTCACTTCAGCTGATCGATACGAAAAGACAAGACTGGTTGGATTCGAAGAGAGGTGTCTTCATGGATTCGAAGGTCAGCAACATCTATGGATTCGAAGCAGGGGGAACATGATGAATTACATCATGTGTTACAGCGATGGATTCGAAGGAAGGTAATGGGATGGATACGAAGCCTGGCCACCTGATGGATTCGAAGGAAGATTGGGCTTATGGATTCGAAGGTCTTCCGAACTTGATGGATTTGAAGTAGATGGGTACGAACCGATGGATGCGAACATGATTTCTGGCCATGGATTCGAACTAGGGTACATCTTATGGATTCGAACAAGGGCTATCTCCTCCATCTTGAATCGATCATATCTTGCGTGTATGAACTCGGATTGACTTGAAACTTGAAACGTTGGCTCCCGCGGCTTTGCTTGTCATGTCTTGTCAATTGTGGCCCGATCTGGACTCGGACAAAATTCATCGATATCCATAGCGAAGTGGAATGCAACCAATCTCTGAGACGAACTGTCTCTTGTTTTCGACCAATCTTTCGGTATCACGGCTTTGCCAAAAAGCGGGATAACATTTGCCCCCCAAAATATGCCTTGCGGTAGGAAGGCGTGTTTTGTAATGCCATGATCTGGATGTTCATATCCTGTTGATGTCCTGCAAAGGAATTTACAGTTCTATGCGACCTCAAATAACGACCGTTCGGGAACGGGATACTTGAGATGAAGTGCGACCGTTCATGGTCAAGCGCCTGACTTCAAATGACGATCGTTCGGGATCGAGCCATTTGAGGTGAAGTGCGACCGTGCGCGGTCAAGTGGCGGACCTCAAATGACGACCGTTCGTGATCGAGGCATTTGAAGTGAGATGAGTTGTTCCGTTCGGGGCGAGTTGTGCCTGTTCAAAGTCGGGTGCCGTTCGGGGCGAGAAAGTGTCCCGGGAGGGCTTGGTATTATCGATACCAGGCTCACGTTCGCGTGGGTCCCTGGATCGTTTATCAGGGCGGTTTATCGCCATCTCATTGCATGCCTAAGGACCGTTCGCGACCCCGTTCATGTGTAAGTAGTTTAGCCATTTCAGAATCATCAGAATCAAATATCTATTCGACAGATGAATTTTAAAACAGAAATATCCAAACAAACCAAGTTCAAATATCCAAATCAACACGAGACAAAAGCAAAGCAAAGATGTCAAAGTGTAAGTTCCCACTACGAAACAGTCAATGATCATTCAGAGCATGCCTGGAGAACGTTCGCGATCTCGTATATGCGTAAATGATTTAATTGTGTTAGTGTAAGCTTACGACTTGTTCATCGTTATTTTAATTAATTGATAATCAAACGGTTCCTTGATTCAGGGTCGCCTCTAGCTGATGTAGACGGTGGTCGCTCCGGCTCCACCGCTGAAGCTCGCCTCCTCACATATTGAAGGAGCATACCGTTCCTGATATGCCCTTCCACCTTGTCCTTCAGATGCCTACAATCATTAGTGTTATGACCATTTAATTCATGAAATACACAAAACTTATCTGATCTCCTTTCGTTTGAAGTTGGATCCCTTCGTATCGGTCTACGATACGGAACTTGCTCTTTGGTATCCTGATAAATTCGCTCCAGACTCTCATTCAGCTCGGTGTAAGTGGTGAATCGCGGCTCCCTCCGTTGGCGCTTTGACTTGTCGTTATAATCCTCAGCCTTTCGTTTTCCTTTATCCTTGTCTGAGTCCTTTTCGAAAGGCTTTTTGTCTTTAAGCACATAAACTTCTATTCCCTCTCCTTCTTCTCTTTCTGCATTCGCATCCTCTAATCGTAAAAAAATTTCTGCCTCGTTGTAGAATTCCTTTAGATCCATGGGTGGATCTTTAGTCAATGAATTTTTGAACTCTGTGCCGTCAGCTACTCCGGACACAGCTGCCATCACCACCATAGATGGATCTGCTCGATCCACCGAAGCTGCTGCTGCATTGAATCGCGCTAGATAACTCCTCAAGGTCTCTCCGGCTTTCTGCTTTAGGGTTGCCAAAGTCATCACATTCTTGGGTCTTGTAATGTGAACCCTGAATTGCCTCATAAATCTCTCAACTAAACCATTCCATGTTCCGATGGATCCATTCTCCAATTGTCTAAACCACAATGCTGCAATATCCGCCAAGTACAATGGAAAGCACCGGGCCATAACCTCTTATGATGCCCCCAGCACTTCTATATGTCTCATATACTTCGTTAGATGAACCGTGGGGTCTGTTCTCCCGTCATACATGTCTAATGGTGGTAACTTGAAATCCGGTGGGTTCCTAGCTCGTCTGATTGCTGGAGTAAAAGGACTCCTATTAACATCTTCCAAATCTTTATTTACCAAACCGTCACTCATAGCTCTTCTAACCATCTCCGCCAATCTGTCGTTGTCACCGAGATGCAATCTTCGTTCATTACTTTCAACCTGCCCTCCGAGTCCACGAGGGAATTCTGGGATTTGCCCCCTTGACTGAGCGTTCACTCCTCTGCTACTCCTAGCTTGGGTAGATGCATCTCTCTCTCTCTCTCTCAGAGATTGGATCAACATTCTCCATGTGCGCATTCCCTAGTTCAGGTGCTACGCCGGATGGTCCTTCTCCGTTTTGAACTCCATTCGCTTCTCTATTATGTGCTCCAAGTTGTCCTATCTGTTGGAACAAACTTTGGATTAGCTCCTCCTGTTTCTTCATCATTGTCTCCATCTCGTCCCTAGTGATGAAGATCGATGCTTGATTCGCTCCTGAAGAAGCCTCTTGAATTCCTTGGCGTTCGCTTCTCTCTGGACTTGGCCTTCTGCTCGATTGTCTCGTCATGGTTCTTAGATCTAAATCTTTAAGCCTTCAAATTCAAATTGTCCTGAATCAGCAGTTCTCAGTGAAAGCACCAAAATGTTTGCGTCAAAATTGACAACAAACACCCAATATCGTGAAAGCACCCGTTTACGATCGCAAACCAGCAACAATCAATGTAGTACTCAGATCTAAGCAATAGCAATCACAATGATTCACAAATAACAATAAAAAACACAGGGTTTATAGTGGTTCGACGATCTTGCCTACGTCCACTCTGAAGTTTATGACTTTAATGATATTCTCTTGATGATTCCAATCGATTACAGCGGATTACAATTGGTGATAGCTTTCAAATCTGATTACAACAGTGATAATGAAGTATGGAATTGAATCCGGTAGAGTCTTGGCGCTTCAGAATTCCGATCCCCTTTTCTGAATGACCTGGGGATCTATTTATAGATGTAGGAGGCTGATATTTCGTCTAAATTTAGGGAGACCACTTCTGGCACGTGAGGCGGCCCACGAGCCCAACCTTAAGGAATTTGGGCCCACTTTGGGATCGATTCGAAGTACGTTCGAATCGATCAAGAATTCATCCAATCGAGGCAAAACTTGGCGTGGACACTCTTCAACATGTATACAAGCTCCTGTGAAAATTTCATAGCATTTGGACTTATAGATCGCGAGAACGATTCGAATTAGCGTTTCCTGGACTTTTCGCTCCGTTCGAATCGATCAATTCGAATCGATCGATTCGAATCGATCCAAGCACGCGCTAGTAGGTTGACGTGGCGCGCATTCTTCGAGTCGATCCACATTTTTCACCGAGTTGATAGAGTCGTCGCTTGAATTTCACCGCTTTGACTTAATCGATTCGAAGGCTTTATTTATGCATGGATTCGAACCGAGACTCGTTCGTATCGATCATATCTCACTTCAGCTGATCGATACGAAAAGACAAGACTAGTTGGATTCGAAGAGAGGTGTCTTCATGGATTCGAAGGTCAGCAACATCTATGGATTCGAAGCAGGGGGAACATGATGAATTACATCATGTGTTACAGCGATGGATTCGAAGGAAGGTAATGGGATGGATACGAAGCCTGGCCACCTGATGGATTCGAAGGAAGGTTGGGATTATGGATTCGAAGGACTTCCGAACTTGTTGGATTCGAAGTAGATGGGTACGAACCGATGGATGCGAACATGATTTCTAGCCATGGATTCGAACTAGGGTACATCTTATGGATTCGAACAAGGGCTATCTCCTCCATCTTGAATCGATCATATCTTGCGTGTATGAACTCGGATTGACTTGAAACTTGAAACGTTGGCTCCCGCGGCTTTGCTTGTCATGTCTTGTCAATTGTGGCCCGATCCGGACTCGGACAAAATTCATCGATATCCATAGCGAGGTGGAATGCAACCAATCTCTGAGACGAACTGTCTCTTGTTTTCGACCAATCTTTCGGTATCACGGCTTTGCCAAAAAGCGGGACAACACTTATGAATGATTGATTTATATTGGATGATTGATACTGGGTGATTGGTTGATACTGGATGATTTGATATCTCTGTTATGTGATATGCTGCTTTGTGAGATGAATGGTTGATATGAATTATCTATTGTGATAATTTGATTCATCTATTTGTTTATATCATCCTGAATATAAGTTTTAAATGTTTAAACCTTTAAAAGAACTTGGACATTAAAATGGCATTTGGATTCAATGAGACCGGGATCGGGTTTCCATATTTGGATATCCGAAAACAACATCGATCCAAATTAAATGTTAGGTCATGAATCCAAGTGGAGCTTAGTGAAGACTCAAGGTGTAAGGACTATTCTTTAGTATAGCTCTGGGGGTGATTCCGTGATGAGTTTGACAGAGATAGTACTTACAGTTTCGAGGTGGTGATTCTGAATCTCTGAAACTTTCTATGTTTAAAATTGAATGGTATTCACTTGTATAACTTGGGTTAAGATGACATTAGATTTGAAGAAACCGGAGTCGGTACTAATTAATACCCGAAACCACTTCGAATTTGTATAAATTGATATGTGGAATCAATAGGCTGAAATGGAATGATTTAAGTGAATTGGACCATTTAATCTAAGTTTTGGAACTTATAAATTGATGTGTGATGTAAGTGATGTTTATAACAACTTGTGGAGTTGTAAATTGATATAAGTTACCCGGGTTTATTTAAGATGTATGCTTTTGTATTCCGTGTTAGATGAGTTTACTCATGCTGGTTTCCAGCCTGACCCAGGAGTTACTTGATGTAATGCTTGGGGCAGACCGAGTATTGCAGATTTTCAGCTAAAGACGTTCTGGAGCTCAGGAGGCGAGTTAGATGGTAGGAACGAATGGAATATTTCCACTGTGATATATATTGTTGCATGCCTAGGACATGTTGTTTAAACTGTCTAGTGTTGTGAAAATGCTGTAACTCTGATATATAAAAATGAAAATGTACTGACTACAGTTCTTCTTTGTAAACTGTTATTTTATATGATATTATATTTTGATCTCTACGAATGTGAGATGTTGGTGTTTTTGTTCTTCTTTTTCTTCTTTATCTTTTCTTCTTCTTCTAACTATCTGGAATTTTCGGGTTCGAAATTTTCGGGTCATTACATTTGGTATCAAAGCATAAGGTTAAGCGATAACCTTGGCTCTGGTGGGTTTACTCATTAAGGATAGGGTAAGTGGTACCCTAGAATGAGTTGAGTGAATATATATATATGAGAGCGTACTTGTTATTTTCTTATATAAAGATTTTAAATGATTATATATATATATATATATATAAATTGATATATAAAGCAATATTTCTTTCTAACAAATATTAAGGGATTTGGTTGTTAAATTATTGGATTAAATTAAGAAGTTATAGAATACAACGAAATTGAAAATTGGATAAAGATAAGTTTGAAATGATTTCAAACTGAAATTATAATCTTGAATTTGGGAAAGAGTTTCAGAATAAGGTAATAATGAATTGGTTTCCAGATATGATATCTTGGCTATTATCATAAATAACTGTTGTGTTTAATAATATGATGTGTATAAACGAGTAAGCAAAATGAAATGTTTTAAGGAAATAAAAACATTTAGATTGGAATTAAAGATGATCTAAATTGTGAAGTTTTATATCTGGGTCCAGAATTGGAAATTGTTTCAAAATAATAAAGAAATAATAAATAATATTATTTAATGCATTTGAATGAAATGGTCCTATTTCAAACAAGAATTGTTTGAAAATTTAAAGAAATTTGTTTTGAATTAAAAACCAAAGGTGGTTTAAAAATTTAAAGTATAACTTGGTATGTAAAAGAAATTAATATGTATATATGTGGATATACATAATATCAAAGATGGTTTGAAATAAACTCTAAATATCGAGTTTTAAATTTGGAATGGGATGTGGAAACCCAAAGTGATAAGTTTTTGAACTTATAGATGGGAAAGTATTTTGGAATTTGAATGGGAATTCAAGTGGTGTAAATTTGACTGGATTAAATAAATTGAATTTAACTTGGAAGAAGTTAAATAAGTTGGAATGATCAACCTGATTTGGAAATTTAAATTAAATTGATTGGAAATAGAGGTTGGGAATTGAACAGTTTGACTCTGGACTATTTTCAAAATGAATTGTTTTAGTACAAATCTATTTTTTCAAACTATTTACTATACAACTTTTTTTTTTCAAAACCCAAGACTATTTTATACTTATTGTACAATTATTTTTGGAACTGTTTAACAATTTTTCAACTATTTTATAAAATAATTACTATTTTCAACTACTAATTACTATTTTATAGCTATTTTGCAATTATTTAAAATTTCTATGACTATTTAACTATTTTCCAGTTATTTTACAATTACTGAACAATTTTACAGCCATTTTACAAACTAGTAATTGTTTTCCAACTGCTTATCTATTTTTAATTTTTGAAGCTATTTTCTAAATAAACTGGTCGGAGTTCAAACAGTTATTGGTTTAATACCCAATCGTGGTAAGAATAGAGGTGGTAATGCAAATGGATTGAAGCAATTATGAGTAAGTGAATGAAAATCAAAGTGAATGTGAATAGAAATGGAATTGATTTGGCTAATAACCAATAAAGATAAATACGTAGGGTGTACGTATGTTATTCTATTCGCATAATGATTTGATCCAGATTCGAGCATAGAATTTCGAGATAGTATGCCGATCCGAGTTGGGATTTTTCACTCGATTTTCGACGGCGAACCTGGATATGGATTGTTGATTGGTTTTGGATATTCTCTATCATAGTTATGACTATGTAAGGAGAATGACGGTTTCTGATCAAGAAACCAGATCTGTGTCCGTACTAGAAAGTCGGGTGGACGATACTAGTTCGGAAGTGAAATTGTGTGGTCGAGTGAGCGATCAGATGATATAGCATACAGATGATATGTGTACATCGTACGGATTTGAATGAAAATGATATTGAAAAGAGTAATCAAATTTGAATATTTGATTTTGAGGAAACGAAGTTAAATATCTTTGTTTTATAAATGAAACTCCGCTTGTTGAATCTATTGCCAGAAGAAAAGGATTTTTGAAGGTGTTTTGAAGTATAAAAGGAGTTTTATACAAGTTTGAAATGATCCAAAGTTTTAAAAATTATATATATATCTGTATATATAAAAGGATCTTATGAGGATTTTGGAAAAGATTATGGGAACCTTTAGATTTGGAAAGGCTTTTGATTTTTGGGTAAAATCAATGTTGAAATTTGGAAAGCCTAGTTTGAGAATAATCGATTTTGGGATAATCGATTTTGTGTAAAGGAGCTTTGTATGAGATCATACTAGGTGTATGATTTGAAGATACTATATGTGTATAGTATAAAATGTTTTGATGATGGCTCTGGGGAAAAAGGCGCTCCCTTGAAATGAACTTCTCAGGAGTGCCACCGGGTGGTGCTGCCTTGAGCCCCAAGGGAGGGTTCCAAAGTTGATCCTGTGAGGAGTCCGGACAAAACTAGTTCCTGGGGATTATGAGTAGAGTATACCATAGCGAAAGTCGTGTGTGCCGCTGAGAGCCAACAGTCTGCGTTTGATTTTATATCGGTAGACTGCGACCTATTGTAACATAGCGAAAATCGTGTGTGCCGCTGAGAGCCAACAGTCTGCATTTGATTTTATATCGGTAGACTGCGACCTATTGTAACATAGCGAAAATCGTGTGTGCCGCTGAGAGCCAACAGTCTGCGTTTGATTTTATATCGGTAGACTGCGACCTATGTAGGAGTAGAGAAGTTTCATTTTGACAGAGAAAACCAGAGGCCGTAGAGAGCTTGCAGTTTCATGGACTTTTGCTGTGATTGCAACGTAACCGTAGAATGTAACTGCGATCTGTTGTCGGTTCCATGGCGTAATCGAGAGGCCACGGAGAGCCTGCATTTGCGTAGACTTTTGTTGTGATAGCAACGTAACCCTGGAATGTAACTGCGACCATGGATGGGGGTGATGAGTCCAGAGCATTCTCACCAAAGATATTTCCACGATTTCAAAATGCTTTCAATATTTTCAATAAAATTATTCTTCAAGTATTTTCACTTGGTATTGAAAACGGGTCTGCTAAGTACTTATAGATTTTCAGTCGTAAGCCTGATCAACGTATGAACGAATTTCTGTGAGAACGAGGATGGACTGGTTGAAACATCGAGTTATAAAATAAAACCATTTTATAATATTATGTAGATTTTTAAAAGTGTTTTAAAAGTGTTTCAAAGAATAATTTTTCTAATAATAATTATTTTAATAAATTCTGGCTTCGTTCCTTTTCGAGGACGAAAAGATTCTAAGGGGGGAGGAATATGATATCCCGGATTTTAGAATATCTGTAATTGTTAAATTTACTGAATTTGATTAATTGAAATACTAATTTATAGATTTAACAAATAAATCTGATAATAAATATTTATATTTGGATTTGTGTGTAAATGAATTTGAACTATAATAAATACTAAGTTTTAAATATTTGGATAAATATATCCTAATATAATTATTGAAATTTGAAAATATTTGTTTAATAATCTTCTTTATTATTATTTTGGCAGAATTTATCTTTTACAGATAAATATGTTTCTATTTTAATGTGTACTAGTAAATGGCAAATGAGGTTTGGACTTGAAATCCAAACATCTTTAAAAAGATAAATTTGATTATGAAACAAATCTTTTTGTTACTCTTATTTAAATTTAAATCTAAGCTTAAAAGTATATTTTAAACCATTAACATTTTATCTCAAAGAAGTTCATGTGCATTTAGATAAGTATTTATAATTAGTTAAAAAAAAGAAAAAAAAAGAGTTAAATATTAAGCTTTGATAATGTATATATCTTTTGAAAATATAAGCATAAAATTTAAAAGTATATAGCATTTAAACCATAATAAGTATAAGATTTGAAATTTAATACATATGTTATAATTTATTAAACAAGGGTTTAAAACTCAAATTATAAATAAATTTACAAAAAGGGGTTTAACACAATTTAATCAAAAAGTGACATTTGTAAAGCAAGTGTTGATATAAACTCACAAGTGGCAATAAAATAATTTTTCTTTTAAATTTAGTATTGTAAAAAAGAATTTGAAGAAACCAGGTTTCATTTTTACAGCTCAAAAACAGTTTGAAATTTGTTTGAAAACATTTCCAATCTGTAGCCTGGAAACAAATATACGACCAGGAAATTCAAGTCTCTGAAGCATTTCCAATCTGCAGCTAGATCATCACCAATGAGATTTCATTCTTAATCAAACCTGTAGCCTAAGATTTCCAGTTTAAAAACAGCAAGCTTCCAAAGATCAAACAATTTCTTATTTTCAGAATTCAAAGAAGAATAAACAATTCCAGATTTTTAAACAAAGGCTTCTCTGTTTTCTTCATAAACAGGTGAGTAAATATTAAAAAAAAAAACGGTTGATCTGATTTTTCTGCCATGTATGTGATAAATTGGCTTGTATTAAAATTCTATAGCTTGAATTTATATGAATTGATATGTATATGATGGGTGAGCTTGTTTGTTTATATGCATTCAAGAATGTTCTCTGATGTTTTACTGGGAATACTCTGCTTACAAAAATTTCAATATCTACAAATCAAATCTATATTAGCCTTAAGTATTTAAATGAAAGTTGTTTGTAATTGTATGATGAAGATTATAAAATAGTGCCAGGAATTTTAAATACCAAAATCATGTTTAAATTAAAAGTTGACAGAGGAACTTGAATTTTTGTTAAAACAAACTATCTTAAAATCTAAATTGAATTACATGCATGTAATCACGATGGAAAATCATGAATTTTGATATGCATTTGGTAATTTTTAGTTGAGAAATTCGTGTGAATTTTGGGTTTGAACGTTTTGGGTGTTTTTGGTGTTTACCGATGATCGGCGTGGTGAGGTTGATCCATTTTTGGTATGAAGGTGGTTTGATTGATGTTGAGCGTGGGAAAATTGCAATTGAATTTTTCCAATGTCCGATTTGTTCGAAATCGATCAAACTAGGGTTTTGTTGGTTTTTGTTTCGAATGGACCGTCAGAACTTTGCGACGTGAATGTATGACCGGAGTTGATCGCGACTTGGGGATGGGTAGCGTGGAGTCACGGCGATGCTCTGGTGAAGGTATTGAAGGGTACGGTGGCAAGATCATCGGTGGTGGTTGGGTTTTTGGTTCCGAGATGCTTCTGCAGTTTTTGTGGGATCGGTCCAATTTTGATTCGCGTACGTATTCTTGAATCTGGGTTTGGTTTGGGGTTCGAGTGCATTAGAGTGATCGTCGACGTTGGACGTGATGACCTATCGTGGCCGGAGGCGGTGGGACACGTGCACCGTGCACGTTTATGCACACTGGAAATTTTTGAATTGGAGAAGGCGAGTTGAAACCCAGAGTAGCCTTCGCGTTGTATTCGGGGGCGACTCGAAGTTGAAGGGCTGGGTTTTTTTCTCGGGGGCTGACTCGTGTTATTTAGGTGATTGCCTCGAGGGCTTGGTTGTTGCTCATTTGTTAAGTACTATAATGATATTAGTTTGCAAATTAAAACCGGTAGTTTGAAATAATTAAGATCAAGTTTAAAATTTTAAACAAGCTTTATAAAATAAACAAATTTTCAAAGTTAAAAGTTGTTGTTTTGAAATAAATGTAAATCAAACCTTTAAAAGTGATAATTGAATTTATTTCAAATATAAAAATGTTTAAGATGTTTATTTTGAAAGTAATTATCTAATTAAATTTTGAATTTCAATTTATTTTGAATTTAAATATTAAATCAAAGCTCTAAGATAAATTTTAAGGCAATGATTAATAACTAAAGTTTTCAAATATTTTTGAAAATTAATAAGTTTAAGTTAGATAATTAAAGTTTTTTAAATTTTGAATTTGATTTCTAAATAACTTATTTTCAAATAAGGTTATAATTATAATTTTGTAAACCAAATAGAATATGTTGTTTTAAATTATTAAATTTTGATTTATTTCAAATAATTTATTTACGAAGATAAATAATGTTAAATTATTTTGATATGAATTTGAGAGTACCTAATAAATATGATTTGTAAATAAGTAAAAGTTTAATTAAGAATAATGTTTTCTTAATTAATTAAGGATTTTGAAATATAAGATGTTAATTAATTGTTTAATTAATTTTAAATAACTAGTTAATTGTTTATTCAATTTTTAACAATCACTTAATTATGAATTAATTAAGTGTAATTACTTAATGAAGTAATTAATGGGTATTTATTGAATGTAATTAAGTATGGAAGTAATTACTTATGGAAGTAATTAGTGGAAAATTACTCATGGGAGTAATTGAATGGAAGTGGCTAATGGTTAATCACTAGATGTTATTAATTAAGGATTAATTAATATAATTGTTTTGAAGTTAATTAATTATGGGTAATTAATTTAGTAAAGAATTAAGAATTATTAAATGATGGAATTAATTACAAGTTCAGTAATTAATTAAGAGAATAATCATCTAATGAAGTAATTAGAAGATAATTACTTATGTAAGTAATAAATGGTTAATTACTTAATTAATTTAGTTAAATAATTAGTGTGATTAATTAATTTATGAATGTGATTAATTTAAGATTAATTACTAAGTGTAATTAATTAAAATGTAATTAATTAATAAAGTAATTAATTAAGGATTATTAATTAATTTAATTGAACAATAATTACTTAATGAAGTAATTAAAGATTAATTAATTAGATTAATTAATCAAGGGTTAATATAATTAATTAAGAAGTTAATAAATAAATTAAGTAATTGCAAATTGTTAATTACTATTTATGATTAATGAGATAATTAATTATAAATTAATTATTTAATCAATTAAAAGGTTAATTAATTTATAAGGATCATTAGTTAATGTAGTTAATTAATCAAGGTTGATTAATAAAAGCAATTAATTTAAGTGCGATTAATTAATTGTAATTAATTGAGGTTAAATGCAATTAATTATAGTTAATTAATAAATGGAATAAATGAAGGATCGTTTATTATTGTAATTAATGATAGTAATTAAAGGTTAATTACTGTATATGGATAATTACTTGAATGTAATTAAAGTATAATTAATCATAGGAAGATTAATTAAGGAAAATCATTAAGAGATGATTAATTTATTTATTTGGAATAAATAAATGAAGGAGGATTTAGGTAATCCAATTGATTTAGAGCTAATCAATTATGCTTATGAATGATTGATTTATATTGGATGATTGATATTGGGTGATTGGTTGATACTGGATGATTTGATATCTCTGTTATATGATATGCTGCTTTGTGAGATGAATGGTTGATATGAATTATCTATTGTGATAATGTGATTCATCTATCTGTTTATATCATCCTGAATATAAGTTTTAAATGTTTAAACCTTTAAAACAACTTGGACATTAAAATGGCGTTTGGACTCGGTGAGACTGGGATCGGGTTTCCATATTTGGATATCCGAAAACCACATCGATCCAAATTAAGCATTAGATCGTGAATCCAAGTGGAGCTTAGTGAAGACTCGAGGTGTAAGGAATATTCATCAATATAACTTTGGGGGTGATTCCGTGATGAGTTTGACGGAGATAGTACTTACAGTTTCGAGGTGGTAATTCTGAAACTCTGTAACTTCCTATGTTTAAAATTGAATGGTATTCACTTATATTACTTGGGTTAAGATGACATTGTATTTGAAGAAACCGGAGTCGGGCATTAATTAATACCCGAAACCACTTCGAATCTGTATAAATTGATATGCGGAATCAGTAGGTTGAAATGGAATGATTTAAGTGAATTGGAACATTTAATCTAAGTTCTGGAACTTATAAATTGATGTGTGATGTAAGTGATGTTTATTACAACTTGTGGAGTTGTAAATTGATATAAGTTGCCCGGGTTTATTTAAGATGTATGCTTTTGTATTCCGTGTTAGATGAGTTTACTCACGCTGGTTTCCAGCCTGACTCGGGTGTTACTTTGATGTAATGCTCGGGTCAGACCGAGTATTACAGATTTTCAGGAAAGACGTTCTGGAGCTCAGGAGGCGAGCTGGATGGTAGGAACGAATGAAATATTTCCACTGTGATATATAAAGTTGCATACCTAGGATATGTTGCTTAAGCTGTCTAGTGTTGTGAAAATGTTGTAACTCTGATATATAAAAATGTAAATGTACTGATACAGTTCTTCTTTGTAAACTGTTATTTTATTTGATATTATATTTTGACCGCTACGAATGTGAGATGTTGGTGTTTTTGTTCTTCTTTTTATTCTTTCTCTTTTCTTCTTTTTCTAACTATCTGGATTTTTCGGGTTCGAAATTTTCGGGTCGTTACATCTTAACTAGCCATTTAATGCAGTACGAAAATAGTTTGGACTCCAAACCCGACCAAGTTGACCTATGCCTAGCCCCAATGGAAATATACGAGGTAATGATACCATAACACAACCTACATCTTCACCTGTATATAATAAGGTAACACATTTGTACTATAGTGCTATGTATTACATGATAAGTCTATTAACTACTAGTAACTAAGCAACCAAATGTGACTCAACCATCAAACACTAGGCTAGTGTGTAATGATCCCGATTTTTTATTAAAATTAAAATTAGTAATTGATATAAATTTGTGAATTTAAATTGTAAATTAAATTAATTTTTTCAAGATTAAATACGATATTTGTTTATTTGGACATTGATTTTAAAATTTAATTGTCAATTTGAAATTCTATATTTAATATCTTATAAATAAATAAATTTGCATTTGAAAACTATATAATTTTATACTAGAAGAAATTTGTTTTCTAATTTTAAGAGACATATGTTATATTTATCTTAAAAGTTATATTTTGAATTAGATATAAATGATTTTTCAAAACAATTGTTTAAAACTAAATACAATTATATATGTGTTTATTTATTAAAAGCATAATTAGTCTAAAATCATTTCTTTCTTTAAATTAGTATAAGTATAAATAATAAACAAAATGTGTATAAAACAAGAAATAAAAGTTTAAAATAATACATATATAGATAATTATTTATTTAAAACGTATAATAGTAACTTGAGTTTAAAATTTAAATAAAATGTGTACTTATGCATAAAAAATATTTTAACTTAAGTTCAAGTTTAAATAAGAATTGAATAAAGAATTTATGTACCTCCTTTTAGAAATTGTTTAAACTAAATTTAATATATATATATATATATATATATATATATAAATTAACACAAGACTTCGATATGAACGTATATTTTGAAAGTATAAGTTAACCAATAATAGTATATACATGAAAATGTAAAATACAAACTTATGTACATATAAGACTAAAGTGAATATAATATAAAAATTTATTAAGAATTCTTTGTCTTGTAAAATTACAAATGCTAAACATACACAAAGGAGTAAAATTCACAATGTTATCCCATCTTTGATCAAAACTGGAATATCAACAAATGGGCGAGGAATGGTGGATATCAGGATTGGAGATCAGTTGGAATCAAGGCCGCGATTGATATCGTTAAAATTTGATTGAACTCCGATCGAGGCGAAATTGATTGGAGATGATGATAAGGATTAGGAAAGGCTATGTTTCAATTTTTAGGGTAATCGGAGTTATGATCGATGCAAGGTAGGAAAGGAATGGCTGTTCGAATCCATCGAGGGGTCAAGATGGTGCTCATTTCGAATCCATCAGATTCGAACCCATCAAGGTTTCTATTCATTTCGAACCCATCAGGTTCGAATCGATCGAAGGCAAGGCACAGGGATGTTTCGAATCGATACACTTCGTATCGATTGGTATGGATTCGGCTCTGAGAGGTTCGCTTTAGATGTTGGTTCGACTCGATGGGCTTCGAATCGATCGAGTTATTGTTTTTGACACGGTTGCTTCGTATCGATCAAAGGAAGGTTTCTGGGTTCATTCCTATTGACACGAAGAAAGCGTTCGAGAAGGATACGCAGGGAGTCGACTTCATGGATTCGAAGGACTTCGGGACAGTGTTCGTATCGATTCGAAGTGATGGATACGAACAGAGGAAGAAACATTCAACGCGGCGCAAAAGGTGGATCGACTCGGAGAATTCATGGCACGTCATCGATGCGCATGAACTTCGAGGGATTCGAAGCAATGGATTCGAAGAAGAAGGATTCGAACGAGATGGATTCGAAGGAGGTGGGTTCGAAGCATGGGTTCGAACCAAGCAGAACGCATAGAACTTTGAACTTGAATCGGTCATATCTTCCAAACCGTTGATCCAAATGCTATGAAATTTTCACAGAAGCTTACATACATGTTGAAGAATGTTCTCACCAAATTTCACCTCGATTGGACATTTCCTTGATCGATTCGAACCAAGGGTCGAACCGATCCTGATGTGGGCCCGGACCTCCAAATTTCGGGCGAGTGGGCCCCCTCACGTGCCTGAAGCGGTCTTCCCGGATTTTAGGAGAAATATCAGCCTCCTACGCTTGTAAATAGAGCCCCTGGTCATTCAGAAAGGGGGTCGGAGAATTTGAAGAGAGAAAGCACGCCCGGACGCTGCTAGAATCACTCCATAACATCATTATTGCTATTTATTTTGAGTTTTGAACTTTGTAACTGCTGTAATCATCTGTAGTCATCAAGGATAATCAATAAAAGGATAAAAACTTTGGAGTGGACGTAGGCCGGAGATAGCCGAACCACTATAAACCTTGTGTCTCTATTCTTTACTTTGGGATTGTTGTTTAATATTTGCTGAGATCTGAGATTTGTGTTTGAATATTATTAATTTGTATTCATACACTGGAGCTTTCACGGTATTTGGGGTTTGTAACCAATTTTGGAGCAAACACTTTGGTGCTTTCACTGAGAAGGACTAGCACCCGCTACATCGGATTTGAAAGTTGGATTTGAAGATTTTAAAAGAGTTGGGATTCAGGGACAATGACTAGGCAAAATAGTAGAAGGCAAAGGGCTGAGAGAAGCCAACAGGAAGGAAGTCAACAAGCATCCTCCGGAGCTGGGGAAGGACAGGCTTCAATCTACATAACCCGGGATGAAATGAAAGCTACGACGAATTCTTTGCAGGAGAGATTGTTGAAGAGCCAACAGGAAATGATGCAGACTTTCTTCGAACAAATGAGAGCTGCAGGGATGCAGAACTTAGGAAAAGCAACAGCCGTTGTGGACGCAGGACAGGGAACTAGGATTGTGGAACCCAATGGAGGACAGGATACAGAGCCACAAAGCAATCAACAAGGGCTTGGGGGAAGGCCCTAGGGTTCCAATACAGGAGGACCTCTGGAAGGAGTTCAACAAGCTAGAGCTAACATTGCTGCTGGTGAACCACACGAGGAATATGTGCCAGAGTTTCCTCGGGGGCATGGGGGACAACCCCCAACAGACAATACCGGATTAGTGGAAATTATCAGAAGAACTGTGCGAGGTGGTTTGACCAACAGAGACTTGGAAGGAGTGAATAGTAGTCCGTTTGCTCGGGAAATAAGGCTGGCTCAGAATCCACCTAAGTTTAAGCTACCTAGCATAGAGGTAAATGATGGCAAGGCAGACCCAACTGATCACTTGATGAGGTACACCAGACACATGGAGGTGCTGGGGGCATCGGAGGAAGTGATGGCCCGATGCTTTCCTTTCTATCTGACAGACTTAGCCGCAATGTGGTTTAGGCAACTGGGGGAAGGATCTATCAGGACTTGGAGGGAATTGGTGGAAAAGTTTTTGGGGCAGTTTCGGGTTCACGTCAAGAGGCCGAAGAATGTGATGACATTGACATCGGTGAAGCAAAGGATGGATGAATCGCTTAGAGCTTTTCTAACTCGATTCAGTGCAGCAGTCGCTTCGGTGGATCGGCCTGATCCATCGATGGTTTTAATGGCAGCAGTATCAGGAGTCAGGGAGGACTCGGATTTCAAGGTATCTCTGATACGAGACCCCCCACAGGATCTCGACGAATTTTTTCACGAGGAAAAAAGGTTCCTTCGGCAGGAAGATGCGAGTACAGATTTAGAGGTGAAAAGGGTCAATGCAACTCAGGATATAGGACCATCCGGCAGAAGTTTGGATAAAGACAAAGGGAAAAGGAAGTTGGACGATGATTCTAGAAACACTAGGAAGTGATGGAAGGATCCAAAGTTTTCTACATACACAGGATTGAACGAGACGCTGGAACGGATATACATGGATACTCGGAATCGCCTTCCTTACCGGAGGCCGGCTAGGAGAGAACCAACAGAACGGGAAAGGACATCAGGAAGGCACTGCCTCTTCCACGATTTAGATGGACATGATACTAACAGCTGCAGGCACTTAAAGGATATAATCGAGGAGCATGTAAGAAATGGACAGCTACAACAATATGTCGGAATTCAGAACGCAACGGTGGAGCAGGAGCAACCACCAGCCACATCACGCCGTGATGATGCGAGGCCCAGGGATGATGGTCGATTGATCATCCATTGATCAGGATAATGTGAAATAAGTAGTGAACTACCAGCAAGCAACTAAGTCGTTTACACATGTATGGGGACGGAGACAGCCCCTAGGCATGCTCTGAATGACGATGAACTGCGGTGCTGTGGTTTGTGAAATTTATCTTTTGCTTTTTGATTGGACACTGCTTTTCTTTTTGGATTTGGTTTTGGAGTTCGTATCGAACTCCTGGTTTTTGCTTGTTTTTTGATTTGGATTTTCCACTGGATGATTGTTTTTGGTTCTGAATGCTGGTTTGAATTTCTGATTCTTTGATTTCGATTTGGATTTTTGGGATTTGGATTCTGGATTGGATTTTGATTGGATTTTCATATGGTTTATGATAAATGGTCGTCGGGTATGAATTATGCCTGGCAAGGGGTGAGTCACTTTGCCCGAACGTGGTAAATTGGCTCATTCAGGTCGTCAAGTATGGACTATGCTCGGCAAGGGTCCAGAGTGACCAGGATTCGGCCTAGGACTTAGGCCCCATATTATCGATTATTGTTTCGGGTTGTTGAGTATGGACTATGCTCTACAAGGGTCCGGAGAGACCAGGATTCGGCTTAGGACTTAAGCCACGACATTACTCAACGTCCAAGGACACTGGACCACGGTCGTCAGGTGTGGATTACGCTTGGCAAGAACCCGGAGAGGTTATGGATTCAGATATCTACCCGGAGAGGTCCTGGATTCGGTTATTGGCTATTGGATAAGGATGGATTAGAACTCGGCTGTCGAGTTCGAATGGATATGGAATTGGCAAAGGCTTTGGTTATTGGATTTGGAATTGGACATCGACTCGGAGCAGTCAAGGATGATATACTCTGGCAATATGGCTATGGACTTTGGATATTGGATTCGGAACTATTCAAAACACGCCTTGTTATCACAAGGCATGTTTTGAGGGGCAAAGTGTTATTCCATCTTTGGTCAAAACTGGAATATCAACAAATGGACGAGGAATGGTGGATATCAGGATTGGAGATCAGTTGGAATCAAGGCCACGATTGATATCGTTAAAATTTGGTTGAACTCCGATCAAGGCGAAATTGATTGGAGATGATGATAAGGATTAGGAAAGGCTATGTTTCAATTTTTACGGTAATCGGAGTTCATATGGAGGAGTTATGATCGATGCAAGGTAGGAAAGGAATGGCTGTTCGAATCCATCGAGGGGTCAAGATGGTGCTCATTTCGAATCCATCAGATTCGAACCCATCAAGGTTTCTATTCATTTCGAACCCATCAGGTTCGAATCGATCGAAGGCAAGGCACAGGGATGTTTCGAATCGATACACTTCGTATCGATTGGTATGGATTCGGCTCTGAGAGGTTCGCTTTAGATGTTGGTTCGACTCGATGGGCTTCGAATCGATCGAGTTATTGTTTTTGACACGGTTGCTTCGTATCGATCAAAGGAAGGTTTTTGGGTTTGTACCTATTGACGCGAAGAAAGCGTTCGAGAAGGATACGCAGGGAGTCGACTTCATGGATTCGAAGGACTTCGGGACAGTGTTCGTATCGATTCGAAGTGATGGATACGAACAGAGGAAGAAACGTTCAACGCGGCGCAAAAGGTGGATCGACTCGGAGAATTCGTGGCACGTAATCGATGCGCATGCACTTCGAGGGATTCAAAGCAACGGATTCGAAGAAGAAGGATTCGAACGAGATGGATTCGAAGGAGGTGGGTTCGAAGCATGGGTTCGAACCAAGCAGAACGCACGGAACTTTGAACTTGAATCGATCATATCTTCCAAACCGTTGATCCAAATGCTATGAAATTTTCACAGAAGCTTACATACATGTTGAAGAACATTCTCACCAAATTTCACCTCGATTGGACATTTCCTTGATCGATTGGAACCAAGGGTCGAATCGATCCTGATGTGGGCCCGGACCTCCAAATTTCGGGCGAGTGGGCCCCCTCACGTGCCTGAAGCGGTCTTCCCGGATTTTAGGAGAAATATCAGCCTCCTACGCTTATAAATAGAACCCCTGGTCATTCAGAAAGGGGGTCGGAGAATTTGAAGAGAGAAAGCACGCCCGGACGCTGCTAGAACCACTCCATAACATCATTATTGCTATTTATTTCGAGTTTTGAACTTTGTAACTGCTGTAATCATCTGTATTCATCAAGGATAATCAATAAAAGGATAAAAACTTTGGAGTGGACGTAGGCCGGAGATAGCCGGACCACTATAAACCTTGTGTCTCTGTTCTTTACTTTGGGATTGTTGTTTAATATTTGCTGAGATCTGAGATTTGTGTTTGAATATTATTAATTTGTATTCATACACTGGTGCTTTCACGGTATTCGGGGTTTGTGACCAATTTTGGCGCAAACACACAAGTGTTTAGATCTCATGACTATTTTTACAAATGTCATTCAGTATAATTAATTGAATAAAATAATAAGATTTAAAAATTACAAAAAAAATTTCATCTCCCCATATGCAATTATTTAGTCTCTCAACAAATTTGAAAGAAGAGTAAAAAAAGATTGAGAATCACAAATCTCAATATCAAAGGCAACAGTAAAAGGAGAAAAAAATCAGAAAACTGCCAACCTTTTCTTCAATTCAAAAGGAAAAAAAAACTGAATATCTTTCTAAACTTCAAGCTGTAGTTTATGTTTCCATCTCTCTGGTAAATGTTAAACTTTATAGTTCAATGGATTTGTAGTTTTAAAATCAAGTTTTAACACCAATTCAAAAAAAAATGCAGATTTATAAAACAGAGCTGCAGTTTTGGCCAGAGACAGTTCAAGGTTTCTTTGGAACAAAAATCTAAGGCAAGTAAACTTTTTAAAAAAAAAAATTGAATTTGTAGTTGCTAAACAATATTTAAGCAAGAGTTAATCGATTAAATTAATCAGTTGCAGGAAGGAAATCAAGTTCAAGGCAAAATAGATTTCTATTTCAAATGCAGAAAAGCTTCTCTATTGTGAAAAAAAATTCAAAGTGTAAGTAATTAAAGATTGTTTGTTATTGATTAATTAAGTGAACAAATACAACCAAGAATAAGCAAATATTTTTATTTATGACTTGCATATCTAAACTTCAAAAATTTAAAGTAGGAAAAGAAAGGAAAAAGTTTTCAGGTTTCATCCTTCTTTTGAAACTGTCAAGAACTTTCTGCCTTCAGGAAAAAAGGTGAGCTAACTTTAAATTTTTAAACCAGTTTCTTTTGAATCATATGCCTGTGATGATAGTGTTGATAGATGTGAATGTATCTGCTGGTTTATATGCATATGTATGTGTTGAAATGATTTGATGTGTGTCTGTGTATACATACAGAGCTATCTCTGTCTAACAACAGGTTTCTGAAACCTGATAGGAAATTTAAAAATCACACCATCCAAACCTTTTAAAGATTTTATTTTTGAATGAAATATACTTGTATATGTATGACATCTTTTCGAAAAGTAAATTCAAGTATTTAAATTTAATAATTCGTTCACGGAAACAGTTTTAACTCAAGAAATGATGAATTTAGAGAATCATTTCATATATTTTAGTTTGATAATTTGTGAGAAATTGAATGTTGAACGAGATTTACATTTTTTCCAATCTCTGGCGAATGACGTTGAATTGTGGGTTGTGGTTGAGGTCGAAATTAGATGGAAGGAAGAAGATCGTGGGAAAAATAATAGTAAAATTTATAATGTACTGTGATGATTGGACTTTGACGATCTAGGGTTTGAGCTAGCGTTTGTACATGGGTCGGAAATCTTAGTGATGTGCCATCCTCAATTGACCGGAATAGTTCGCATTGGTGGCGATCGAAACTTTGAAGTCAGGCAGTGCTCTGACCAGAAACACACGATCTCTGATGGCTGGGGAAGGAGGAGCGAGGCGGTTTTGTAATGATGGGTGTTGGGTTCTAGTTGGTGTTGAACATCTAGTTTTTAATTTCAGTCGAAACTGGTGAAGCTATATGGTCGAAGCGACACGAGGGACTCTGGTGACTCGTCGATGGCCAAAGAAATGATCAGCGGTGGTCGACTGAAATGTACACGTGCACGGCCACGTCGTTTGTATCTGGGTGTTTTGGTTGGAAGTTGTCTCGAAGTAATTCACGAGATAGAGAAGGGTAGGCTCGAATCTTTGTTCGGGTTCATGTGGGTATCTATAGTAGTGATGTTTAAAACTTAAGCTTTAAAGAAGAAAATAAAAAATAGACGAAGATGATGGCAACTCGGGTATAACTTCGGGAAGGCTGGATCTTTGCTCGGGGTCGTGTTCGAAGTAGCTCGTGTGGGTTTAGATGGGTAATAGTTTTAAGTTTTAAAGCAAAAAAAAAAATCTTGAGTTCCAAGTTTTAAAAAGATGAAAAAAAAATTGTTACCAGGTTTCAATTATAAAGCATGAACAAATTTTAAAGTTATTTTAAATGATTAAGTTTTCTTAAGCAATCTATTTAAAACAAAATTTTAAAGTCTATTTGAAATAAATAAGTTTTTCAAAGGAATACAAAGCCAAATTTCCAAAGTAGATTGGATTAAACAAGGTTCAAATTTTAATTTTTAAAAAAGGCAAATGTTTAAAACTGTTTTGGTTTATAAAATTTTGTATTAGGCCAATTGTCCTATTTGATCTCTAATTGATTTCAAATTTAAAAGGATTTCAAGCATTTGATTTAAGTGATGATTAAGTGGTTAAGAAAGATAAATGGCTTATCTTTGATTTATTAAAGTTTAAGTAACTAAAGTACAATTATTTAAGGTAGTTGATAAAGTATAATCAATTAATTAAAGTAACTAAAGGATAATTACTCAAATGGATTAATTAATGGATAATTTATTCTTAATTAAGGATAATTAATTTAATGGTAATTAAATTAAGGGTTAATTAATTTATGTGATTAATTAATAGATAATTAAAATAATTGAAGGTTAATTATTTAATAATTAAAGGTAAATTGATCTATTAATTAAGGTTAGTTAATTATTAATTAAAGGTTAATTAATTTATTAATAAACGGTTAATTAATAAATGATTAAAGAATAATTGATCAAAATGATTTGTAATTTATCAATGATAATTAGCCAGGATTAGTGATTCATAAGTAATTAAATCTGATTTGAATTAATCAGACAATTAACCGATTTTAATTATGGATGTTTGGGTTCTATTGGATGATTGAATTGTTTGATATCCCTGATTGTGGTGCTCTGTTTTGATTTGAGCTGTGTAATTTATTATCTATGATATATGTCTGTGATCTGTGAATGAAAGATAAGCGTTATAGTTTATACCGCTTAACAAATATATTGCTGTATTGGAATGTGTACAGATTGATGATGTTGCACTTCCATTGTGTAAAACCCCTGGACCACACTTATACACACACAAATATGGATTGCACGTGGCTGTATTGGAATATGTACAGATTGATGATGTTGCACTTCCATTGTGTAAAACCCCTTGACCACACTTATACACACACAAATATGGATTGCACGCGGAAATTGGTTAAGTCACAGATTTTTTTGAAATAGTTTTAAAATTGAATTTCGAATTCAAATGGTTTTGGAAATGGATTGGGTTTAAAATAAAAAATTTTTGAAAAGGAATTTCAAAGATAAAAGTAATTTTTGAATAACTTGATTTTTTTTTGAAATTTGATTTAAATTTGAATCCCAAATTTGAAATTCAATTCTATGACTTAAAAAAGAAAAAAAGGGTTATACAAGTTTATATGGGTTTTAAACCATTTTAAAAGTGTTGTTTTGGGAATTTGTATTTAACCCAAAGATTTTAACTTGTATAAATAAAAATCAGATTTTTCCAAAATAAAAACTATTTGTTTTCAAATAATAAAAGCTTTCACATAAGAATGAACTTCTAATTTGTGTTAAAAGGATTTCAAGTCTAAAATGAAAATGGTCTTCCAAGTTATGAATAAATCTTTGGAAACGAGTTTGAAAGCTATAAGATAAATTCTTGTTTAAAGATTTAATGAGTTAACCCAATTAAAATGGAAATCGTTTTGAAATCTATGAATAGATCTTTGTGAAACTAGGTGAACTTTGTGAAACGAATCTTTTTGTTTAAAAGATTTGGAATGGTAATTTGTTTAACCATTTGGAGAAAGGTTTTGGGTTTTGAAAGTTGTGACTTGAATAAAATCCTATATGCATATGTTTTTAAATATTGCGCTCATTATTCGGTTTAGCCAGGAGAGGACCTTGTGTCATATAACCCATTCCGAATAATGATACAACGTTATGGATTGCATTTGAAGACCGATGTTGAAGACCGGGTATTTGCGAGGATGATAGGATAACCTATTGATTGTCTCTGCACCGAGTAGCTATGGTGTAGAGATTCCCTAAGTGATGGGAAGTCCGATCGGGATTGTGGATACCCGGATTGCAAGAGCTTCTTCCTTTATTGGACGAAGTCCCTTCGGTTCTGTTCAAACCCGGAACAGACTTGTATGGTTGTATGTTTGACTCTACACTTTGAGATGTTAAACTGATCTCTATCAAATACATTTCTTCTTGGTGGCGGAGAGTTTATTCTCTTAAATTAACACCCTTCTCTGAGATGTACGAACTCAGAGGTTATGTGGTTGATAGTTATCAATGATATACTCCCAAATTTGGTAGTGTGGCATGCTGAGTGCAGCTGTGTATCATTTGTTAATCAAAGCATGGCTTTTGTATAAAGCGTAGCTTTATGGACGAGACTGCATCAGGACCTCACACCCCGGAAATGGTCGAAACAGGAAAGATGCGGCAAGGTTATGAGGGTCGCTCCCTTTAGGGTGTGTCATTCCCTTCTGGAAAAGGGTGGTATCATGGTATGGAGCCCAGATACTTTACTCATGTGGTCACTGCAAATCTATTACTTTGTGATTGCTTTGTGGTTGAGAGGCGCCTCGGATAAAGGTCCCAAACGACCGGGGGATGGCATGCTCGTGTAGTAGTTACCTAGTTACAGAGGAAACCCGGCCTTGTTTTAGCAGAGAGCTTGTTAAGCTCTCAGGACGTCTCTTCAGAGGCGTACCCATGTGGCATAGGAAGTTCCTTAGCCTGACCATTTGTTGGAAAGCCAAACAAAACAATACGAGCCCTTTACGATTGCAATTGTATAACCTGCCACCTCAGGTGGTAGCTATAGTAGGTATAGTATCATAGTACCTATGCTGGCTAAGATTAATATTATACTTTCAAAATATTTTCTCATTATGCACTAGTAATAATATCAAAGAGTTTTCTCGTATTAAGCATATTTGACTATCATAAGGGGAAATCTCCCCCAAGTGTGCGATTGCATTGTGTGTTGCCGGGAGGCCTTATGGTAGTTTCATTTTCTAAAAAGCATTGTGAATTTATTTTAAATTATTTTGTTGTTTTCTTTAAAGGATAAACTGTTTTTGTTGCTTATACCAGTCCCACGACTGACTTGGAGTTTATTGTTCCCTTTCTAAACTCTAGGTGCCCACAATTTTCCCACACGGGCAGTCTAGAGTTGGATTTTTCAGATAATCGAATAGTAGGTGTAGATTCGATAGCTTTCAGCCTTTGGATTTGGCAATCACATTTGGATATAGTTGCCTCACTTCATCTTGATTTGGAGTTCGAGCTATTTCTGGATTGGTGCTTTGGAGATGGAGTTGCAGTTCTGGAGTTCTTTCTTGAAGACCATATTGGAGATATTGTTCCGCTACTGGTGTTGTCTTTTCTTTCTGCTGCTATTGTCTTATATCATATCTCTGATGTATATTGATATTCATCGTGTCATTATTGTATCTGAATATTATATCAAATGTTGTATATGATATGTATTATTCATTTTTTTTGCTATGTTGTACTTAATGCGTTATAAGCTCCGACGAACCAGATCCGACGTTTGGATCTGCGGCATTTGAATATGAGTGTCATATTTGGTGCCGATTTTCGAAGGTCAAGTCAGGGTCTCTACATAGTGGGTCTCGAGTCTTCTGGTAAGGCCAAGCCCCACTAGGTATGTCATCAGTGTAACACCACTACACGACGCTTTACTACATCGTCCACCATTTATAATCACATCGAACACAAATTGACATATATGACCATAACCACTACCAACTGTTTATCATGAAGCTTAGGTTTAGCAACTCGAGGTAAATAACCCTTGCTATAATGTAGAGCAAGGTCTACTACCCTCGTTACTAATATAGGATGACTTCTATATCTGTAATGATGTAGCCTAACATGAGAAATCAAGACGACCACATCTAGTTCTATAAATGGTCTTTAAATATCAATTCCCAATGTCGTGCCATGGGATACGAATTTACTCCATATATGCAATGTCATATGAAATCACACATCACGACACTTTACTTATCTTATCTCAAAGCAACTGGTTGACTTTATAAAACCACCATACAAATCAAATTAAATCCGAGACCATGGCCAGTCTCTATATTGTCTAGCATCAGTTGCACTTTTTTCAAGATGTGACATACCATTCCCAATACATCATATTTCACTATATTCACTATGGACCATACAAGTATCTCGCGGATCCATAAAACAAAATCAAATGTCTGAAATCTCCACATTTCAAAACAACAGCTAATTGCTTAGATATAGAGTATTTCTAATGTTCAAAATGGAAATTCAGACATCGGACCATGATTTCAAGCGTCTGTTCAAGAAATCTAGATGTTTAAATCTCTTGAATTTGCAATGAACTAATGCAGGGTATATCTCTTTTAAATTCAGACATTTGAATTTTGGATTCAAAGGTCTAAATACCCGATCAGGCTGTTATTGCACCTTGATGGAAGAATTTCTTTAGTGGAATTTCATTCCATATATTTCTTACTTGACTTCCTTTCCCATCTTCAACATTTGGCTTCGTGTTATCAAGACACTTTGCATTAATGTGTCTATAATCAAATTCAGATTCACACCCTTGTTATAAGTCGACATTCAAACGAGTATTGCTTCATAATCATTGAACGACTTTAAGGTGTTGAGTGCCGTTTCAAAAACCATTTGAGTCTAAATGCTTAATTATTTTTCCAACCTTTACATTCACTCAATAATGTCATTACCAAATATCTTCACTCATTCTCAACTTATTACAGATATCCGAACCAACAACAATCAATGATATCGCTAGCAAATCATAAGAATACATTGCATTCATTACTAAGCTTCTACCACATTCATTTTACGATTAAACACTTATAATCATTCATTAAATCAAGATTCTAGTCTCCAAAATCCCAACTCAAGTCTATTCATTATAGCCTAATTTAATTATTTGCATTTAACAATAGTACATTACATAGACTGTGATCACAAATAGTAGAGGATAAATATCGCTTACTAAATCAAAATAAACCCATATTCCAATCTAACCCAACTTTGAACCGATCTTGATTTCATAAATCCATCTTTATTCTTTATAAAAATGTCGATTTGAATATCTTGATTTTTAGAGAATCTTCTACCTTGAATTTAGATATTTTATTTATAATTTTTGGTTATGAAATGAAACAGTTACGAGGATTTTAAAATCTGTAAAATACTATTTCTCTTTGAGGAAGTAGAAGGAAAATGTGAAGTAAAGGAAGGAGAAGTTTATTTTCAGAATTACTAACGCAACTTTGGCCAAATTACTATTTTTTTCCTGAAGCTTCTCTTTTCGTCTATTTTTATCGCATTATCCAAAATTATATATATTTTTCGTATGTAAATGACATTATGAATGCAATGAAATAGGTCTCAATCCTAATTCACTCATCTTTAAAAATTCATCTTTCTAAGCTATTAATTAGATTAAGTCATTAATTGAACTAAAATGATTTCTTATCTCAATTACTAAGGGTAAAAATATGGGTTTTTACACCTGTTCACCCCTTATAATAACATGTCTAACTCCTTGTATTAGATCACCTTAAGGGATTTGGAGTTGTTACGAAAGATATGGTGGTCGAACTCTCTCTAGTTATGACATTACCCTTTTAAAAGATGCTCTCTAAATCTCTGAATTAACTAAACATACCACCAAGGATTTATTCTACCTACGTAACAAGTCCAAAGCTAATGTGAGAAATGTAAGTAAGATATATAAGGATCTCTTCAATTAAAATTCATGTGAATTAGTCTAATTTGTCCACTAATGTCCTTCACTCAAGCATTTATGATCCCTTCACCATTTTTATTAACTTTGGTCCTCTAGATAAAATTACTCTAGCTCCAAGTTTTCAATGGTCGGACAATAAAACCAGGAGCCTTAGAGGTATTAAAAACAACCCGAATAACAAACCACTACAACAATGCCATGTACATTGCAACATCAACTTGAGATTGGGAAATCACCAAATTGTTTTCTAAAATATTTATAATACAAAAAATAATTATCCGTGATTAGTATATGACAATACCATCACAAATGATCAGAGTTATATTACCTTGAAAGAAATTAAAATTGCTTCATAGTTCCTACATATAAAAAAATAGCTAAATGATAAGCCTCATGTAGTCACCTCTTCAGGCTATTTGTCAAAAATATAAATCCATAAACCTTAAATGCCTTGACAACTCAAATGATTATCGAGGAGTTTAAGGGGAAAACATAAACTTTAAGTCAAACATAATCCGTTTATAAATACTATTAGCCACAATAATTTGTGATTATTATTGTATATAGAAAGACCATACCATAGAGTGGTGATTTCCTTTTTTATACGAGTACATGAGGCCCGGTACTCTGGTTTATATATATAAACACATTTCGTGTTTCTACCCAAATCATTCCTACCTTTACATATAACAAATGTGTTTGTAGCCCATATCTGATTGTGTTATCATTTTCTCGAGAGTTACATATCATTGTCTCCTAAGTAATCAATTTACCAAAAAAAATATCCTATATACATACATACCGAGGGTTCCTTCCATTCGAATTTAATAATTAACAACCGTAAGTCATTTATATAAACATATACATACCGAGAGCTCCTCTCTTGGGGATTTAAACTCTTATGAAGGTTAATATCATTCGCTATATATATTGACTACTACATAGGATATTATCATTCATTTAGGATTTTAACATATCATCTACCGAACCATATGATTTGGTGAAGGTATTTAACGTTTATCTCATTTAGTGGGTCATATACCCATTGAGTGCCTCCACCTTATATATCCATTGCACTAATTCTAAGCTTATTACGAGGAATATGCCATGCATGTAGACTCTAAATCGTGTCACTTTGTGAAAAGAACTAATAATTCATGGTGCTACAAAGTCAACCCATCATAAGTTATTTGGTATTTTTGTTATTCGTTCATTTTAGTCTTTCAACGTTAGGGTTAACCCCTAAATCAACGATCATCTCCACTTAGTCACTCTTATGCACTCATTATGGCCAAATTGCAGGGCATTTCATTGAACGTAGGCTTCAGACTATGCTACTCGGGGGTATGAAACAAATAACATAAGGCACTACCTTGAGTCAACCATTCCCTTAGGTTTTAAGGTCAACTCCCTTAACACTGAATCATTATAACATAAAATATTTATTTCATTTATAGTTTTCTAACTATATAATTTATTACATCCTGATCTACTCTAGGATGCATTAAAAGCCCTTTGATATTTGTATTTATGTACAAATTATCTTACTAACCTATTGCTGGATATACAAAAAGTCCTTTGGTATTTCTACTCCTTCCGACAATTCAAAAGTCGAACTTATCACCATCCAGTGAAGTTGTTAACTTATTCAGTCTCATGCTTACCATAAGATCCTCAGTTACAACCATCTTCTTTGGTCTTGGTCGAATCCTATGACTTTTTTCCTCAACCAAGTTCCACCGTCTTGACGATAGTGGAAGCCCACGACTTTCATATATACTTTGCTTGTTTCTTAACATAGATCGTCCCTCAATCCTCGGCGTCACCCTAGCCAAGAAAACCATATCTCATTTATTAGGGAAGAAATCTTTTTTTTTCCATTAACCCTCTTGCTATTAAATTCCGTCTAATCTTTGGCTTGCATAATGATGTTATTCGATATTGTAATTAGGATAGACTAGTGCTTAACAATTTCACTTAACCATTTATTTTTTGAGTACTTTTTTTCAAACCATGTCTTATTATGTACTTTACATGTTATGGGGTAGTTCTTATTGGTCAATACACTTAATCTTGGTATTATAAGTCTAAAAAGGTGAAGGAGAAGATTTTCTTCCCCGAGATCAAGGTCTGTAATGTTAATTTAGATCTTTATTAATCATAACCAAACGAACTTTAAAAATTCATACTAATTAAGAAAATCATTCGAAAAATTTCAAAAAATCTTACAAATTTATAAAAATATGTTCCTTGAACATATTTCGGATTTAGGTAAAAGGTGCTTTTTTCCATGAGTTATTCAATTTCTAACTCTTTTAAGCAGTCAAATTCACTCTTAAAAGTCCATTTAATTTCCAAAATTTCATATATTAATATTCCAATGGAAATTCATATAAAAAATTTCACTTAACATTATAGTTTGACCTCAAGTATTTCTAAACATAAAATAAAGAGTTCTAATGGTATATACTCCTCTTTCTGAGGCATTTAACATGCATAATTACACACAAACATTCTAATGATAATATATTTGTAACCTAATTTATAAATCAACTTGAAAGTAATCGTACATAATTAACTCCAAATTATAAACCATAGAAACTCAATTTGTGGTAATATTATACATGTATATCTTCATCTTCTATAAGAAGTGTTTCCTCAAGAATCTCAAATCTTATTTTTATGAAATAATTAATTAAAAGCCATGGGTTAAGAATTTTCTTTATTGAATGAGATAAAGAAATGGTGATTGAAGAGCTTCAAGATATTAATTGGATCCTGCGATCCAAATGAAATTCCCCACGGCCCATTATGCAGCCCCAAACCAACATATTAGAGACATGCATGACCTTTTATGTAATGCCTTAAATGGTGCCATGCCACTTTTAGACTGCTAAATGTTATTATATGAGAGCACCATTAAGTGTAAGTGTCTTTTCCACTACCCACTAAAGTCTAAAATGCACATGTCAACAAGTCCTCAAACACTCTACAAACCCTATCAATCTATCCGTTTGTTTAGGAATGGAATGCAATGCAATGCTCGTGTATAGCTTGTTACTTAAAGTAGTTTGTTACCTTATCCATTTCACTTATGGGCAAAGGGCCTTGGTCACTCATGATACTCTCTGGTATATCATGGAATCTCACTATATTCTTCACACACTACGTTGCCAAATTAGCTGCCGCTGACTAGTTTTTAGCCAACCTCGAATATGTTTAAGAAGGTATATTAGCAAGGATTGAAAAGTAGTATCTTGTTTAAAATGAAAAATGGAATAATGAAATTATACCAGAAAGTAAAGTGATAGATTTTAAAGTGGTTTCACCAAAGGTGGTATACATCCACCACTAGAAATTTCTTAGTATTCCACTTTGATTACAACAACCTAGATTAAAAGGTAAAATGACTGAAAATAAAAAGTTAATTGAAGGCTTAATTTTTTCCAATCCCTATGAAGTTAAAATGTGTGACATATTTATAGTAATTGAAACTAATGCTTGGATGGTTGAGATTGAACAAGCATAGGAAACAGTCTAATCCACCGACAGAGGTATGCGATCGATGTGCATGCCAAATGGAATGCTATGTGGCTTGCATAGGGTGACGACCCACCTTTCTAACCACAGAAAGACGTGTCATCATTAAGAAAGAAAGGGATAGAAATAGAAAAGAATAGAAAGAAAGAATAACAACATCAGAATCTCACAGCGGAATGGAACAAAATATAATACATCACATAACCATTACATAGTTATACATACATCAGAGTTATACAATACCATACACAGGACAGTTATATACATATCTGTCAATACACATATCCAAAATACATCATGCACTAACTAACACAGCGGAACTATATAGATAGATACATGCATCCGGTCTTCTTCTCCAAAGCTCCTCCTGAAACTCAACACTCCAAATACCTATCACTTGGCTACTCATAAAAAGTTGAGTACCCAAGAGTTTATGAAAAACAAAATATAAACTCCGGGTCAGACATGGGTCTGGTATGAGTAAACGGGTTAAAGTTGTTTAACTTTGAAAATCATTTGAAAATAAAGGTATCACGTAAGACTCCCCACATATAAACACGGGTAAGTTTTTATCTTACGCAAACCAAATTTTTTTATAGGAAATCCAGTGATATTATAATAGTGCCTAGGGTTTTCAAGTAAATAGAAAATAGCCGAAATTGTTACATTCATTAAATTCCAGCTACCAGCCACAAAAGTGGATAATACAAATCAAAACCGTAGGGTCTCGGAGGGAAAATGGGTTTTCATCAGTGGCAGGGCTACTAGGGTACCGCCCGTCACAGTATGGAGCCTAGATCACCATACCGAGGATCACTCCCGACCCCCTACAACACAAGGCCGGAACCATTCCTTACTGAACAGTCTCGAACAAGATAACCAAGCAGTTGTGGCCAACAACTGCCCACACAGCCGAAATAAAGGGACATCTAGACAGGGATATACCTTGTCATACTTGGGCATGACCCACCTAATCTTGCTGCATCTCCCCTATTTTAGCCATTCCCGGTTGATGAGGCTTGAGGCTGTGATTACCTTTAGAGAACATTATTCTTAGAATGCTCATCATCCGCCTGACGATGTACTGAAAGCATTCAATCCGTATAAGTTTGTTTCGGGTTCGAACGAAACCGAAGGCATTATCTCGTTACACTCATTTTGGAATCACCCTCAGAGTTAACGACGATAACCCTTTCATTCTGAAACACCATCTCGATCTTCAATTGATATATCACGACCTATCATTTAATTTGGATCGATGTGGTTTTCGGAATATCAAATTGATACCCGATCCCGGTCTTATCGAAATCCAAATGCCATTTTAAGGGCCAAGTTGTCTACTTAGTTTAAACAGTTTAATTCAATACTTAGAATTCACATAACAGCTATCACAGATAAATCACATACAGTCATCACAGATATATCCAGAATATCACAGAATATCACCCAGTAGATATCATAATCAATCAAACAATGATCATCAATTCATATCAAAATAGTTTGATCTACTTAACTTAATTTATCATTTATCCAGCTTGATTAACCACTAATTAATCAATTTATTAATTTTATTAATTATTTCTTAATTACTCACTTAATTAATTGATTCTTAATTATTAATTAATAACTTTAATTATTAATTAATATTAGTTTTCACTAATTATTTAATTAATCATTAATTACTAATTAATTAATCATTTAATCCTTAATTAATTTCTTAATTAGTTAACTACTATTCATTAATTAACTTTAAGTAGTTAATTAAATCCTTAAGTTCAAATTGACTTATCCACAAAATTATTAATGTCAATCTTCAATTAAAAATTTATTTAAATTATTTATTTAATTACATGTATAAATCAATTTACACTTTAAAAATTAACTTACACTTTAAATTTACTTATCATCTTACCTTGCTTAAGAATTTTAAATCAAGTCTTAGCTTAAACTTGTCAACATAATTTATTTAATACTAAACTTAGTTAACCAAATAACTTAAAGTCATGGGCTAACCCCAAAAATGAAACCGAGGCAACCCATGTGTTACCTCGAGTAAAACCCGAGACTTCTTTCCTGTTCCCTGAGTTTCTTCTCCTCTCACCTTCTTCTTCTTCTTCACCCTGATCTTCTTCTTTTTCTTTTTATCCTAAGTTAAGTTTAAAAATTTAAACTACAGTATTATAAACGCTCACGCGCACCAGGTTTAAAACTCGAAGCATTTTCGAAAAATACTCGAGCAACATCACGCAACAACCACGGCACCAACCCAGACCACCCAAACGCCACCGTGCACATGCATGGTGGTTCGCCGCCCCTCCGACAACCCTCGACACCTCCATCAAACCCCAAATCAACCTCTCGTTCAACATCGAAACCCAAATCAACGTGAAAAATTCAAAATCGAAATTATGCCTGAAGCTCGAACCAAAAGCTCGAACACTCGACAAAAAACGCCACGTTCGACCAACACCGACCCATGGAGGCGACGCCACTTCGTCCACGTCACACCCATACTCTCTACGACTATCTCCTCGTAGCACGCGTAACTCGATCAAGCTACGACAACGAAAACGAATTTTTACAGTGCACAGGAAAAACTCGAACTAAAACCCTATTTCCGATTCGACTTTAAAATCCTTGCATTGAATAATTTTTTAAGCATTTTTCCTGACATCCACAAGTATCAAGAAAGCTCCAACATGAATTACAACATCTAATATTAATTGAATCATCAAATATTTTAAAAAAACACATTATCGGTTCCTTGTAAACTGCACCTTGTTTTCTTACTGAAAATCATCACTTTTATGTTAAAAATCTTAACATTGTGTGTTAAATTAAGATATGTGATCAAATTTACAAATTAAAACATTTAATTTTTAACAATTGATTTATTTCTCACTTTAAACCTGTATAAATAGTTTTTATATTTATTGTCATGCTTTAAAATCACTTCTAGGTTATGATTTAAGTTTTAAACAACCTACTTAGTTAAAATTCTATGCTTTAGATGTTTATATGAAGATGTATAAGTTTCTTTGTTCAGGAACCTTAAAAATACTGAAGAAACTCACATATTTAAAATTCCAGATAGCATCTTAGACTACATACTTACATCATACAGCAAACACAAGATTTAAGAACTACTTGCCAAACTTAAATTTTTAAAAACTGTATGTTTACTCACCTTAAACACTGTTGGAACAGAAAGCAAAGATTGATGAAGAAACTGCAGTTTGAATTCCCTGAAGATCCCTCTGTTTTAATGTTGAGTTTTGTTTGAGTTTGCGAGGCAATAATGTTTATTTATTTTTCTTTCTTATCTCAGGTTGCTAAGTTTTGTAAACGAATTAGAATAGGATGATATATAAATAGAATATACTTGGACAGTAGGTTATAACTGGACAGCCTTACATGTTTGACCATGCAAGATTTTGTTTTCAGTTACAATAAATTGAAATGATACTTGCTATTTCGGCTGAAAGATTTTCTTGACAAAACGTTGTGCTAATTAATGCATATGTCTTCATATTTGTTTACATATAATTGTAGTTTCTGATATTTGTATTTTTATTTTCGCTGTACAAGATATTTTTCATACGTAAGTAGTTCATATTCTTTTGCATTGGTTATACATATATTATATAGTAATGTAAATAGTTTGTCTTTATTTTAGTTAACATTCAATTAATATTAGCTGATACTTAGATTTGATACAAAGATATTTGTATATGTGTGAATAAATTTGTTCCTATACAGGATAGTTTGCATTGTGTGCAAAGATAATTTGAATATGATGTGAATAACTTATCTCTTTCCATTGTACATATTCATATATCATACAGTAATATCTTTCTAAATTTTTCTCACATGTATATGTAGGGTTATTATAATTATTGTTAACATAACTCTTTAGTTTTATTTTTTATTTGTAATTAAATTTTCAAGCATTTGATTTATAACATTGCTTGTATTTGTATATTTTATATTTATATTTATATCTTATATTTATAATTATGTTTTATACTTATGTTTTTATTTTTATGTTTAATATTGATAAGGTAGAATATTTTAAACATTATTACCAAAGACTAAATTAATATATTATATCAAGTATTAATAATACAGTACCTTTGTAATTTCAATTGAATAGGATTAGATTTTATTATAAATATTTTTTTGAAAGATTTTATATTAAATTCTTAAATCATAATCTTTTCACAAAATATATATATATAGCTGATAAATGACCAAGGTCTTATCAGTTTAAAATTTGAAAAGCTTGTATTTTATTTAATTTGATTAAATACTAATTAAAATATATTGTCAAAATCTCGGGTCGTTACATTCCTCCCCCCATAAAAGAATTTCGTCCCCGAAATTTAAAACAACAGTTAATTCAATAGCTTTTATATTAACAGTCCAAACATACATATCATTCATACAATAGCAAACAATCAAACTGTCTATCCTAACAAACATCACTAGTTATCTTGACACAAATCCGAATAAGATTTCCTAAAACTATATAGAGTTTCACAGGTACAATCTCTAGGATCCTCACTCTACTGCACCTTGACGAGTTTCACCACTTTGCTCTTGAGTTGCTTCTCGTCTTGATCCACAATCCGAATTGGATTTCTGACTACAGTCAAATTGGGTTCCACTTCCAAATCTTCCTGGACTACTGGTTCTACAACCAGTGATGGATCATGAACAAATTTCTTCAAATGCGGTACATGAAATACATTGTGAATTCCAGACATTCGTTCTGGCAATTCAATCCTGTAAGCTATAGCTCCAATTCTTTCCAGCACTTGGAATGGTCTAATGAATCTCGGAGCAAGTTTTCCCGTCTTTCCGAATCTAATAGCACATTTGATCGGGGAAACTTTGATGATGACTAAATCTCCGATCTTAAATTCCAATGGTCTTCATCTTTTATCTGCATATTTCTTTTAAGATCTTGAGCAGCTTTCATCCTTTTCTTGATAAGCTCAACCTTCGCAGAAGCTTCTCGAATTAAATAGGGTCCGAGCACAAGACGATCTTTCGATTCTATTCAATAGGATGGGGATCTACACGGTCTTCCATATAAAGCTTCATAAGGAGCCTTCTTAATACTTTCTTGGTAACTATTATTATAAAAAAATTCCACTAGATGAAGATGGTCTTCCCACGATCTACCAAAATCCAAAACGCAAGCTCGCAATATATCCTCTAGAATACATTTAAGCCTCTCTGTCCGTCCGTCTGTCTGAGGATGATAGGATGTACTCAATCTCAAACTTGTTCCCATTGTTGATTACAGAGCCTCCCAGAATTTGCTAGTGAAAATAGGATCACGGTCACTTACAATAGTGATTGGAACACCATGCAATCTGACTATCTCCTTCAAAAAAATTTCTACCAGAGAAGCTGCAGCACGAGTTGCCTTAACTGGTATGAAATAGGCACTCTTAGTTAAACGATCCGCAATAACCCATATTCCATCGTTTCCTTTCTTGGTTCTAGGCAATCCATCGATGAAATCCATCGAAATTATTTTCCACTTCCAATCTGGAATTTCCAAAGGCATTCGGATGACTTCTGTTGATCTCCTTTTACTTGTTGGCAGATGACACAACTATTCACGAATCTAGCTACATCCTTGTTCATATTCTGCCACCAGAAAACACTTCTCATATCCTTGTACATGTTTGAAATTCCCAGGTGAATATTCAATCTGGAACGATGGCTCTCAGACAACACTTCCTGTCTCAAATCCCTATCATTCGGAACACAAGTTCTCCCGTTAATCTTTAATGTTCCTTGGCCATCAATTTCAAAACCGGGACACTGACCCTTCCTAACTCTTTTGATGATCCTTCTCAACATCTTATTAGATGCTTGCTTGTTCGAAATCCTTTCAATAAGAGATGGAACAACTTCTAGAAGAGACAGAACCGCGTTCCTGCTAAGAGCATTAGCTACAACATTCGCCTTTCCCGGGGTGTATAGAATATCCAAATCATAGGATGCCAGAAAATCGACCCACCGCTGCTGTCTCAGATTAAGATCTTTTTAAGAGAAAAGATATTTCAATGGTTTGTGATCCGTGAATAACTCGAATTTTTCTCCCAAATAATGTCTCCAAATCTTCAAAGCAAAAACAATAGCTAACAATTGAAGATCGTGCCGACTCGCATTCGCAATTACCCTTCCATTCTGCAGCAGAACTGCTCCCAGACCAACTATACAAGCGTTAGTATAAACTTCGATTTTGCTCTTCCCATCCGGAATAGCAAGCACTGGTGCACTAGTTAGCCTCGTCTTCAACTCCTGAAAAGCTTCTTCACATTGGAGTATCCACTTGAATTTAGCTCATTTCCTTGTCAACTTAGTGAGATGCGAAGAAATCTTGGAACAATTCTTGATAAATTTCCTGTAGTAGCTAGCCAATCCCAAAAAACTGCGAACTCCGGTCGGTGTCTCCGGCTGCTTCCACTCCAGAATAGTTTCAACTTTTGCTAGGTCTACAGAGATGCCTTCACCAGAAACAATGTGCCCTAAAAATTTGACTTCCGATTTCTAGAAATGGCACTTGGAGAACTTTGCCTTTAACACATGCTTCCTCAGAGTTTCCAATACAATTCTCAAATGCTTCCTGTACTCTTCTTCAGATTTGGAGTAGACCAAAATTTCATCAATGAATACCAGAACAAACTTATTTAAGACATCCCGATAGACTCGGTTCATTAGGTCAACGAAGTAGGCATGAGCGTTGGTTAACCCGAAAGGCATAACCCACCACTCATAGAAACAATTTGGTCCCCTAAATGTAGTCAAGGGGATACTGTCTTCAGCTACCCTCAACTGATGGAAACCTGAAGCTAGATCCAGTTGAGAAAAGATAGAAGCTCCATGCAACTGGTCAAAGAGATCATCGATGCGAGGAAGAGGATATTTATTATGGATAGTCACTTTGTTCAATTCTCCATAATCCACACAGAACCTTAGCGATCCATCCGATTTAGTTACAAACACTGCAGTAGAGCCCCAACAAGAAAAACTGGGCCCAGTCAACCCCTTCTCCAAAAGATCTTGAGTCTGCTTAATTAACTCTTCTCTCACCCTAGGAGGCATTCTCCTACTTGGCTGAATCACCGGCACTGCTCCTGGAATCAAGTCAATATGAAACTCTATCTCTCGATGTGGTGGAAGACACTTAACTTCCTCGAATACATTAGCAAAATCTTGTACCACATCAATATCTTCAATCTTCTCTTGAGAAGTCTCAATTCCATGCATAAGACTACTCAAGTGAATTCCAGAATTATCACACGACACTCTGGAAATTCTACCCATATCAGTTTCCAGCGAAACTGTTCTCTCATCACAACTCAGAACTGCTTTATACTTATCAAGCCAATCCATTCTCAAAATAAGATCAAATCCCTTAAAATTCAACACATACGGGTCACAAGAAAAACTATGGGATAAATAAGAGATCTTCAAGTCCTTACAGATCGTATCTAATTTGGTCACCCCTCCTATAGGATTATATACCAAGATAGGACAGTCTACATTACTAGGGGTAAGAAAGAAGTTCTCTACAGATTCCAGAGAAATAAAACTCAAAGAAGCACCCGAGTCAAACAAAACTTTAATATACTTACCATCTAAAAGTAAAGTACCTTCCAATACCCCTTTGCCTTGAGAAGAAGAAGATGGGCCGGCTTCCAGAGCAAAAACCTTATTCTGAGGCGCCTTCTGCAAAAGTGGACAATTCTTGATCATGTGACCAGGTTGGTGACAATTGAAACACAACGATCTCTGAACCATTGCTGATCCTGGGCCATTCTGATGCAGTTGCTGCTGCTGGAATCCTTTTCTGGGACACTTATTCGCTAAATGACCCTCCTGTTGACAAATGTAGCATTTGCGAGGTTCATTGTTATTTCCAGGCTTCTTCTTGCTCGGTCTCCTCCAATTGGGATTGAACTTCCTCTTATTCGAATTAGCGAAATTCCCTCCTGAAGCTGCAACTGGTGCCACCGATTTCTTACTCATCAAATTCTCATATCTCAATGCCATATCAATTAAATCGACAAAAGATCCTTTCAAAAGCACCGTCGTCTGTTCATGAAATTCTGGCCTCAATCCTTGCACAAACTTTTCGTTCTTTTTGAGGGGGGTATCAATGAGTCCTGGTCCGTAGCAAGAAAGTTCATTGAATTTGGTCTCATACTCCACTATAGACATGCTACCCTGCTTCAAGTTCAGAAAATCTTGGTATAATTGAGTTTTTCCTGCCGCTGGCATAAACTTCTCCTCAAATAACTCCTTAAATCTATCCCATGAAATGTCTTCCTCAGAAATATTTGCTACCGTTGCATCCCACCAGGCTGCTGCGCCTCGCTGCAATTGCCACGATGCCATTTCTCTTTTACGCTCATCAGACAACTTATACTCTTAAAGATGCGCTCACAAGAGCATAACCAAGCTTGAACTTCAATTGTCAATTCTGAACCTTTGAATGGTTGGCCTTCCAGGCTAATGAAGTCTTTGCACAAAGCAGCAAAACTAACCTGAGGCGGTACTAGATTTACAGCTTCACTAGCATTTTGACTTCGTCCATTATCAGTCGAGGTACTGCCCCTACCTCTGCCTCTCCTTCCAGAACTCATGTTAGCTACTTGGACAGGTAACTCAACAAATTTAGATTGATATATAATTATATGAAAATACAAATACGCCTTCTCAAGATAAATATCACTCAAGAGCCTAGGTACTCGCTCAACCCAGCGCTCTGATACCAAATGTGACGACCCACCTTTCTTACCCCAGAAAGACGTATCATCATTAAGAAAGAAGGGGATAGAAATAGAAAAGAATAGAAAGAATAACAACATCAGAATCTCATAACGGAATGGAACAAAATATAATACATCACATAACCATTACATAGTTAAACATACATCAGAGTTATACAATATCATACACAGGACATTTATATACATATATGTCAATACATATCCAAAATACATCATGCACTAACTAACACAGTGGAACTATATAGATAGATACAAACGTCTGGTCTTCTTCTCCAAAGCTCCTCCCAAAACTCAACACTCCAAATACCTATCACTTGGCTACTCATAAAAATTTGAGTCCCCAAGAGTTTATGAAAAAAAATATAAACTCCGGGTCAGACATGGGTCTGGTTTGATTAAACGGGTAAAAGCTGTTTAACTTTGAAAATCATTTGAAAATAAAGGTATCACGTAAGATTCCCCACACATAAACACGGGTAAGTTTTTACCTTACGCTAACCAAAACATTTTATAGGAAATCCAGTGATATTATAATAGTGTCTAGGGTTTTCAAGTAAATAAAAAATAGCCGAAATTGTTACATTCATTAAATTCCAGCTACTAGCCACAAAAGTGGGTAATACAAATCAAAACCATAGGGTCTCGTAGGGAAAATGGATTTCCATCAATGGCAGGGCTACTAGGGTACCGCCCGTCACAGTACGGGGCCTAGATCTCCGTACGAGGATCGCTCCCAACCCCCTACAACACAAGGCCGGAACCATTCCTTACTGAACAGTCCTGAACAAGATAACCCCGCAGTTGTGGCCAACAACTGCCCACATAGCCGAAATAAAGGGACATCTAGACAGGGGTATACCTCATCCTGCTTGGGCATGACCCACCTAATCTTGCTGCATCTCCCCTGTTTTATCCATTCCCGGTTGATGAGGCTTAAGGCTGCGATTACCTTTAAAGAACATTATTCTTAGAATGCTCATCCTCCGCTTGACGATGTGCTGAAAGCATTCAATCCATACAAGTTCGTTCCAGGTTCGAACGAAACCGAAGGCATAATCTCGTTACACACATTTTGGAATCACCCTCAGAGTTAACGACGATAACCCTATCGTTTAATTTGGATCAATGTGGTTTTTAGAATATCAAATTGATACCCAATCCAGGTCTCATCGAAATCCAAACGCCATTTTAAGGGCCAAGTTGTCTACTTAGTTTAAATAGTTTAATTCAATAATTGGAATTCACATAACAGCTATCACAGATAAATCATACACAGTCATCACAGATATATCCAAAATATCACAGAATATCACAGAATATCACCCAGTAGATATCATAATCAATCAAACAATGATCATCAATTCATATCAGAATAATTTGATCTACTTAACTTAATTTATCATTTATCCAGCTTGATTAACCACTAATTAATCAATTTATTAATTTTATTAATTATTTCTTAGTTACCCACTTAATTAATTGATTTTTAGTTATTAATTAATAACTTTAATTATTAATTAATATTAATTTTCACTAATTATATAATTAATCATTAATTACTAATTAATTAATCATTTAGTCAATTAATTTCTTAATTAGTTAACTACTATTCATTAATTAACTTTAAGTAGTTAATTAAATCCTTAAGTTCAAATTGACTTATCAACAAAATTATTAATGTTAATCTTCAATTAAAAATTTATTTAAATTATTTATTTAATTACATGTATAAATCAATTCACATTTTAAAAATTAACTTGCACATTAAATTTACTTATCATCTTACCTTGCTTAAGAATTTTAAATTAAGTCTTAGCTTAAACTTGTCAACATAATTTATTTAATACTAAACTTAGTTAACCAAATAACTTAAAGGTATAGGCTAACTCCAAAAATGAAACCGAGGCAACCCACGTGTTACCTCGAGTAAAACCTGAAACTTCTTTCCTGTTCCCCGAGTTTCTTCTCCTCTCACCTTCTTCTTCTTCACCCTGATCTTCTTCTTTTTCATTTTATCTTAAGTTAACTTTAAAATTTTAAACTACAGTATTATAAACGCTCACGCGCACCAGGTTTAAAACTCAAGCATTTCCCAAAAATACTCGAGCAACATCACGCGATAACCACGGCTCCAACCCAGACCACCCAAACGCAACCGTGCACGTGCACGGTGGTTCGCCGCACCTCCGGCAACCCTCGACGCCTCCAACAAACCCCAAATCAACCTCTCGTTCAACATCGAATACCAAATCAACATGAAAAATTTGAAATCAAAATTATGCCTAAAGCTCGAACACTCGACAGAAAAACGCCATGTTCGACCAACACCGACCTATGGAGGCGGCGCCACTTTGTCCACATCACGCCCATACTCTCCTCGACTATCTCCTCGTAGCATGCATAACTCCATCAAGCTACGGCAACGAAAACAAATTTTTACAGTACACAAGAAAAACTAAAAATAAAACCCTATTTGCGATTCGACTTTAAAATCCTTGCATTGAATAATTTTTTAGCATCTTTCCTGACATCCACAAGTATCAAGCAAGCTCCAACATGAATTACAACATCTACTATTAATTGAATCATCAAATATTTACACAAAACAAATTATCGGTTCCTTGTAAACTGCACCTTATTTTCTTACTGAAAAATCATCACTTTTATGTTAAAAATCTTAACTTTGTGTGTTAAATCAAGATATGTGATCAAATGTTAAAAATTAAAACATTTAATTTTTAACAATTGATTTATTTCTTACTTTAAACCTGTATAAACAGTTTTTATATTTACTGTCATGCTTTAAAATCACTTCCAGGTTATGATTTAAGTTTTATACAACCTACTTAGTTAAAAACTCTGTGCTTTGGATGTTTATACGAAGATGTATAAGTTTCTTTACATTTCTTTGCTCAGGAACCTTAAAAATACTGAGGAAACTCACATATTTAAAATTCCAGATAGCATCTCAGACTACATACTTACATCATGCAGCAAACACAAGATTTATGAACTGCTTACCAAACTTAAACTTTTAAAAACTGTATGTTTACTCACCTTGAACACTGTTGGGACAGAAAGCAAAGATTGATGAAGAAACTGCAGTTTGAATTCCCTGAAGATCCCTCTATTTTAATGTTGAGTTTTGTTTGAGTTTGCAAGGCAATAATGTTTATTTTCTTTTCTTTCTTATCTCAGGTTGCTAGGTTTTGTAAACAAATTAGAATAGGATGATATATAAATAGAATATACTTGGACAGTAGGTTATAACTGGACAGCCTTACATGTTTGACCATGCAAGATTTTGTTTTCACTTACAATAAATTGAAATGATACTTGCTATTTCCGCTGAAAGATTTTCTTGACAAAAAGTTGTGCTAATTAATGCATATGTCTTCATATTTGTTTACGTATAATTATAGTTTTTGATATTTGTATTTTTGTTTTCTCTGTACAAGTTATTTTACATATGTAAGTAGTTCATCTTCTTTTGCATTGGTTATACATATATTATACAGTAATGTAAATAGTTTGTCTTTATTTTAGTTAACATTCAATTAATATCAGCTGATACTTAGGTTTGATACAAAGATATTTGTATAGCGAATAAATTTGTCTCTATACAAGATAGTTTGCATTGCATGCAAAGATAACTTGAATATAATGTGAATAACTTATCTCTTTGCATTGTACATATTCATTTATCATACAGTAATATTTTCTAAATTTTTCTTACATGTTTGTGTTGGGTTATTATAATTATTGTTAACATAACTCTTTAGTTTTATTTTCTATTTGTAATTAAATTTTCAAGCATTTTAACATTGCTTGTATTTGTATATTTTATATTTATATCTTATATTTATAATTATGTTTTTATATTTATGTTTAATATTGATAAGATAGAATATTTTAAACATTATTATCAAAGACCGCATTTATATATTATATCAAGTATTAATAATATAGTACCTTTTTAATTTCAATTGAATATGATAGATTTTATTATAAATATTTTTTTGAAAGATTTTATACTAAATTCTTAAATCAGAATCTCTTCACAATATATACATATATATAACTGATAAATGACCAAGATCTTATTAGTTTAAAATTTGAAAAGCTTGTATTTTATTTAATTTGATTAAATACTAATTAAAATATATTGTCAAAATCCCGGGTCATTACACATAGTGCAAATGGTGACTGTTGGTGAGCTATACTATGGACATGCCCAAAACGTAACAAAATCGTAAGGTAGTTTGTAGTAGAGGTACTATGGTGTTAGTAAAGTATAGGAAGGGGTTGTTGTACAATGGTCTCTTTGTCAGATGAACAACATTAGTGGATGCCAGCCTTTCAAAGTAGCAGTACATGCGAAGCTTCCCTTGAGTCGAGGAATTTCAATGCCTACAAACATGGTTGAAGGCAACTAGAGGATCCTTGTAGGAAATGGTGGGCTAAAACAAGGATGATGACGAATGAAAGGGATTTTCAGTGTCCTGTTGATTGACTAAGCTGACTGGTGTTGGGTCCTAATCTCACAAATTAACCTGCTCTGACTTTCCCGCTTGGCACCTATGGGGAGACAGGTCAGTCAATCTTGCTGATGTGTACGAGGTGTTCCTTGAGTACGAAGACTTAAGAAATGGACATGAAGACTTATGAGCACGAAGACCAAGATACGAAGATCTGAAGACTATAATATAGTGTATAGAGCCATAATATTATTAAAGTTTCTGGTAGCAATCTTTTCTTTTATATTTTAAAACAACATAAATTTTCAAAATAAATTTTGAAATATTTTATACAAGTTTTTCAAAGATCAAAATATTTACAAACTATGTTTAAAATGTTTTACAAAGTATCAAACCGCTTTAGAAAATATAGGGTTTTCAAAACATTTTTAAGGATAATTAAGTTTTCAAAATTTACAAGATTAAGTCGACATATACCTACAGAGTATGTCGACATACATGCCGAAAAGTTGTTTTTCAAATTTTTAATAAAGCGTCTATTCGTCATAACTCTTCGTGAATGGACATATCTCTTCATTTACTACATAAAGGGGAGTTCAAACGAATTTTTTAGCAGTTATCAACTCATTTTCTTCGCCCTCTTGCTCTCTTGAAAACTCTACTAAAATTATACCTTTCCCTTCAAAATCAAATAGAATCAATTCAAACTTCTTTGCATTGATTAAGTATTACTTTCTCACTATTTTGAAATCATCTCTCTCTCAAATCAAAGATCAAAGTGCCATCCAAGAGGCTATAGGATTCATTATATCCAAAGATTAAGAAATTTTCTTTGTAAAAACCATCAAACTCTATTTTTATTTGCCTGGGTGTGCTTGTAGCCCGTTCAAATCAAGTGGGTGCACTTGGTAGCTTAGAAATCCAAGTGGGTGTGCTTGTAGCCTATCCAAATCAACCGGGCATACTTGAGCAAATAAAATTAGAAGGGTGTTTCTTGTATCCTTGGAATCGAGATTGTAATTGGGCTTGCTTTCTGCCCCTTTAAAGATTTGCATTTGAAAATAAATATGTACAAGCAGGTATACAAGACTGGATGTAGGAAAAATCCAAAATAATATAAAATCCCGAGTGTCCTCTAATCCTTAACTTTGCTTTACTGCTTTTATTATATCTACAATTGCATCTGTGACTGTTTAATAGTATAATTCTATGTTGATAATTTGTGATTTAATATCAAACTTGAAATAAGTTTAAAAAGATTTACAAAAGTTAGAAAACACTATTCACCCCCTTTAATGTTTAATTAGCCTTAAGATCCATAATTCTAAAACCCACATTTGGTGTTAGAGAATTGGATTTTCAAAAACTCGTAATTTGATTTTTGAGAAGTAAAAATGGCTAGCAACACTATGAGTACACTTGATAACACTATTGTCGGAGGACAATCTATTGCTAGACCGCCACTTTTTAATAGTAGTAATTCCAATTATTGGTCATGTAAGATGAAGATTTATGTAACATCCCACATTTGGAGGCCCAAAACCGACTGCTACAAATGCTGTGGTCATCCATAGTTATTAATTGCCAGTGATCAAGTGCAGTAATGTTAGATACATTGATATAACAAAAACACATGAATATGAAAAAAAAATTAAAATCAAAAAATAATTTTTTCAAAATTTCTCATTCCACTTCAAATCACGTTTCAAATTCATTTCATAATCCCAATTCGCAAACCACATTCAAAGAAATATAATTATTACAAATATGCCAAGAGATATATATGAAGGTGCTCCTTTGGTTGATCAAAGTCTAAATATAGGAAAATAAACAACTTTGCCATTACAACCAAAACACAAGGGATCAAACGGAAAGAACTCCTAATAGCTAGCTTGCCTCCTGTACGTATCTAGAAGCTCATTCGTCTAATAGAGAACTAGAAAACCTTAACTCTCAAACTACACAAAATCAATTGAGCACCCGAGAGTTTAAGGGGAAAACATAAACTTCGAGTCAGATAAAAAGTCCGGCGAATAATAACCAACCATCTTAAACCACATAGACATCTAGTGAGACCATGCCACTTAGCGGAACAGGCTGTCTCCTCACTAGTATCTTAACTCAATTTATAATAACAATATACCATGCACCAACATCCACAATGGTTAAAACATAACTTAATAAAATGTATCATGATGATATGTACGCTCTAGATTTTCCCATCACCATTTCTTTGATTATCTATCTTAAGTTATAATTTTTGGGGTCACTATTAACCTATTAGTTTTCATGGTTTAACTAATAACCTTTTTCAAACTTACGGATTATCTGTCTGGTTTCATAGTTTTCATGAGATCACTAAGAACCTATTGGTAGCCACCAATTACTTCATCTAATTATAGTTTTCATGGGCTCACTATGAACCTATTGGGTTCTCCAATAACTTCTCTCACGTCATAGTTCTCATGACCTAACTATGAACCTATTGATCTTGTCAGTAACTTATTCTGAACATGGTTTTCATGGGATCACAAAGTACCTATTATCCCCGACACACAACAATTTTCATACATAGTTTTCATGGGCTTACTATGAACTTGTCTAAACCAATAATTCTTTGATCAGTCTTTGGGCATCCTATATCCTAGTCTACCTGACCTCCTGAATGTAATTCTACTCATACAGGAGTTAACTCAATGTATATTCCCTGTAGGGTCAACCTAGCAAGTTATTCTGCCCTTAACACCCTAAAAATGCAGTTATGGGTTAACTATGAAGTGAATATGTTTATAGAAGAAGCACACATGATACATGATCATAACATAATAATATAAACAACTATGGTTTAATTTCCTTTTAACCATTTTTCAAATGAAACAAGGTTAATTCCCTAAACCCACTATCTTTAGCAAAGAAAGCTTCTTCAAAAACTCCGAAGTTAAATAACATTTCAAAACTCTTCCATATTTGCCATGGATTTATTTTAAAAAATAAGATTGAGTTTCTTGTTTGAAAACTAAGGCTTTCGATTGTATACTTTGTATCAATACTCAAAACCTTAGGGCTTTACTTTTGATATCATTAAAACATACCTTTCGAAAGTATTCAACCTTCCTTTCAAAAGGCTCAAGAATATACTTCTCGAAACACTCAATGCATTCTTTCGAAAGCATTGAAACCTTCCTTTAGTAACCGTTAAAGACGTACCTTTCAAAACACTTAAAGCTTATCTTTTGAAGACACTTAGTTAAAGTAAAATTAATGAAGCATAGGTTCGAAATCATTTGAAAGTAACTCTTTTGAAATCATTGGGTTTATCATTAACTATAACTTCTCAGTCAAAGAAAGCAAAAGTGAAAGTAACCCTTTCGAAAGCATTTATCTTTAACTAAAAGAATTTGGGGAAGAAGGATGGTTACAAAACCCCTTTCGAAACCATTGCCTCCACAATTCTTATTAAAAGCGGCTCAAACAACCCTTTCGAAAGCATTAAGAAGGTGGCTTTAAATTATACAAGGGCGAAAGCTTCTTTTTCTAAAGAACTGATTTAAAGTTATCACGAAAGCGACTTTAATTAATTCAAAAGGTTTAAATGCGGCAGCTAGATTTCGAATAGGTTCAAAGTAGCTACCCTTTCGAAAGCTCATTTTAAAAAAAGATCAAGTGGCAACTCATTTGAAAGCTTCTTTTAAAATAAACTAAGCAACCTTCGAACAAAGGTAATCTAACGACCTTGACTCGACTTTCGAAAATCGACACCCAAATACATCTCCCGTATTCGAATGCCGTAGATTCAAAAGTTGAATCTGGTTCGTCGGAGCTTATAACGCATTAAGTACAACAACACAGTGGAAAAAGAAATGAATATCATTGATACACAATAGATACAACATCTAATACAAATGAAATATCAATATCACAGATTAAACAGTGGAAAGATTACATTAAGTTAAGCATCAACTTTGACTACAAAAAGAGAGAGAGAGAATCCAATAGAATGCATCTCCAATTTTCAAAGCTCCAAGGACTCCAATCCAAAAGCAGTTATATCCAAGCCACAAGCTCGAACCCCCATCACGTCATATTAAGCAAGGTGGGTCATGTGAAACAAATGCAATCCTGAATCCAAAGATTGAAGAAGATTGCTAAAGATTAAAGACTACTGAATCTACATCTACTAGCTGATTATCTAAAAATCCCAACTCTAAGCCGCCCGTGCGGAAAATTATAGGCACCCAGAGTTTAGAAAGTGAACAATAAACTCCAGGTTATTCATGGGGTTGGTGTGAGCAAACGAAAATAGTTTATCTTTATCAAAAGAAAACAAAAGAATTTAAAATAATCCGCAATGCTTTTTGGAAAATAAAACTACCATAAGGCCTCCCTGCACACACACAATGCAAGCGCACAATTGGAGGAGATTTCTCCTTATGCTAGTCAAACATGCTTGACACACAAAATCATTTTTGATATTATTATAAGTGCATAGTGCAAAAATCATTTTGAAAGTATAATATTAATCAAAGCCAGCATAGGTACCATTATATTATGCCTGCTATAGCTACCACCTAAGGTGGCAGGTTATATAACTAAAACCATACCGGTTGCGTGTTGGTGATTGGATTTCCAAAAAATGGTCATGCTAAGGAACTTCCTGAGCCACATGGGTATGCCTTTGGCGGGACACCTCGAGAACCTAACCGGATCTCTACCAACACAAGGCCGGGTTATCTCTGTAACTAGGTCACTAACTGTCACGAGTATGCTACCCCCCGGTCGTCACTGACCTTTATTCAAGGTACCTCTACACCAACAACCACAAAGCAATAAGTCTGCTGCAACCACATAGGTTAAATATCTAGGCTCCATACCATGATATCACCTTTTATCCAGATGGAAATGGACATACCCTAAGAGGCACTATCCTCAACAACCTTGTTGCATCCTTCCTGTTTCGACCATTCCGGTTTGTGAGGTCCTGATGAGGTCTCATCCATAGAGCTATGCTTTTCACAAAAGCCATGATTTGATCAACAAATGATCAGCAGCACTACGTATGCCACATTACCAAATTGGGAATGTATCACTAGTAACCATCAACTACATAACCACTGAGCTAGTATGTCTCAGAGAAGGGCGTTAAGCTAAGAGAATAAATTCTCCGCCACCAAACATAAATGTATTTGATAGAAACTAGCTTTACATCTCAAGGTGTAATGTCAAACATACATCCATACAAGTTTGTTCCGAGTTCGAATAGAACCGAAGGCCCTCCAAAGAAGCCCTTGCAATTTGGGTATTCACAATCCCGATCGAACTACCCATCACTTATGGAGATCTCTATACCATTGCTACTCAGTGTAAAGTCATTCTACGGGTAATCCTTTCGTTCTCGAAAATATCCGGTCTTCACCATCGGTCTTCAAATGATATCCATTTCGATGTATCACTATTCGGAATGGGTTATATGTCATAAAGTCCTCTGCTGGCTAAACCAAATAATGAGCGCTTAATTTTAAATGCATACAGATATAGCGGGATCTTAGTTAAGTCACAACTTATTACCCAAAACCTTTCTTTCAAATGGTTCAAACAGATTCCCACTTTTAATGTTTAAAATAAAAGATTCACTCTTAAAGATGCTCTTCAATTTTAAAACAAGATTCACCAAATCTTTCACAAAGATTCATTCATAGCTTTCCAAACTATTTTCATTTCAAACTTGAAACCTTTTCAACAAAAACTGGAAGTTCTCTCTTTATATAAAAGTCCTTATCATTTGAAAACAAATGCTATCATTTCGGAAAAATCCGATCAAATATACACAAGTTATAGCCTTTTAAAGGTATAAACTAAAAAATCAGCGAACTGCCGTATCATTGGCAAGTTCTATTTGAATTAAATCCAAATTCCCCAAAACAATTTATTTATTACACTTTATATATACATTATATAACTTCTATAACCATTTAAACCATAGTTTCCAAACATATATTCATAGAACTCAACTTTAAATCTTGAATACAAATCAAACTATAAAACTTTAACAAGTTATTCAAAATAATTTCCATCTTAAAAACTCCTTTTCAAAAGCTTTTCATATTAAACGTAATTCCAATTTCAAATCATTTTGGATTCAAAATTCAATTTTAAAACCATTTCATTATTTTAAATAAAATAGTATTAATTAAAATATTTGTAACTTAATCAATTTCCTCATGCAACCCATATTTGTGTGTTTATAGTGTAGTCCAGTGGTTTTACACAATAGTGCAATATCATCAATCATCACAAATTCAAGCATATCAATATCGATAAGCGGTATAATCTGTAACACTTATCTTCCATTTACAGATTCACAGATAAATATGTGAATTCATCACAGATAAATAAATTACATTCATCACAGCTCAATTTACAACAAAGAATATCACAAATCAGAGATAACATCAACTAAATCATCCATAAGCAATCCAAGCATTCAATACAATCCAAACATCGATAAGTAAGATAAATTAATCATCTGAACAATTTTAATCAGATTAATCACTTATGAATAAATTATTAATCCCGGTTAATTAATTATTAATTAATTACAAACCATTTTAATTAATTATCTTTTTATTATTCATTAATTAATCTTTAATAATAAATTTATCAACCTTTAATTATTAATTAATTAATCTCAATTAATAAACCAATTAACCTTTAATCATAAAATAATTAACCTTTAATTATTTAATAATCCTTTAATTAATTATCCTTAATTAATTACATTAATTAATTAACCCTTAATTAACTACCATTTAATTAATTATCCTTAATTAATTATAATAAGTGATTATCCCTAATCACTTATATTAATTTTAATCACTTGATTAATCAACTTTTAATCATTAATTACCTTTATTTAAGTAATTATCTTTAAGTAATTGATTACCTTTAATTACTTGACATTAATTAATCTTTACTTAACTAATCATCCTTTAATTTAATTACATGAAGTAATTATCTTTAGTGATCTTTTATTAATTAAATTAAGTAATTATACTTAACTATCATTAACATATTTAAAATCATTTTATCTTTAAAAATTAACTTACTTAATTAAATCATTTAATTTAAATTTCTAAAACAAAATAAACATTTAACTCAACAAAATTAGGTTAAATAGATTATAACTTCTTTTAATCAAATCATTTAAAGCATTGTCATAAAATAATTTAAACTAAATTCAATTTAAATTTAAAACTTGCTTTTATATAATCTTTTAAAAACTATTTAAAACTGGCTTCGGGTCTAACCCGTTTCCCACTCGAGTCCCACTCTGGGTTTTCCCATGCCAACCTTATTTTTGTTTTCCCCAAGGAGAGTCATCACTAACTTCGAGTCGAACTCGAAAAACATCCATTCTTCCTCGATCTCCATGATTTCTAGACATCCAAAATACAAGTATGCACATGCACAAACCTTCTGATCGCCTCTGATCGCTGCCCTGACCTTTGGCACGTCGACAACAACCTACTCGAGCTTCCAAAACACCCAGGTCGACGAACTTGACTGGAATTTTAAAATCAAACGATCGAACATCTTTCTGGAATCAACTAGGTTGACAAAATCATTCTTTGCCGACGATCTCAACCGCCGAACGACACATAACCCTGACCTCAGCTGCTCCAATAACCCACGAATTCTTTCCCTTTGGTCCAGTGCAACTCGATGCAACGACGATGTCGAAATCGATTCGAAAACAATGTCAACAAAAACTGGCATAAAACCCTACTTTGACCTTGCACGACCACCACGACGTTCGAGTAACTCAACCGACATTTTTCTGATGATCTCCGGAATCCTTACCTCCTTCAACCTGATCATGACGATCATTACCTCACCGTTCATCGAGAATTGATGAAAATGTATTTTCTGTTCATTTTCTAAATTCATCCTCAAATATAACAAAAAAACTTGAAACTATTTTTAAAAATCATATTTTTTGATTACAAAACAGATTTTATAAATGAATCAACAAATCATCTAAGTCGAATTTGGTCACACATTTGAATTTTTGTGTAAATTTTTATTTTCAGAAATATATAAGCCTATTTTGCTTAAATATATTTTGACATATTAATTTAGATTCAAACAAACATATTTTGTTTGAATACTGAAGTCTACCAGAGATTATTTAAAGAGATTTTGTTGAATTAGGTTTAAAATCGCTAATTTGGAAACAGAGGTGTATGTCTGTACACACAGTCACCTATATATACATATACAGGCGTATTTGCACCCATGCAAACACATTCCACGGACATACATTCAATGCTGATCACATGCCAACCAAAGTATAAATGGGTTTAAGAGTGTTCTCACTTGGAATGGTTTGAAACCAGAAACAGGTTTTGCCTGGAATGTTGAAAACTGGAGGATGATTTTAAGTTTGAAAATTGGGAACTTTGAATTTATGTTGAGTTAAAGCTTTAACCTTTGCTTCAGGTTGAACTTGGACTTGAATTTAAATGCATGAACTGCTGAGATGAATATGTTTTTCCAGATTTTCTTTTGATCTGTACTTGCTTTGCTTTCTGAGATGATTTTACTTTTGAGTTTTTCCTTCGATCTGGTTTTGATCTTGTAAACTGGAAAGTAATTTGAAACTGAGAAGCTGGAAATGGTTGAGATAATCTAAATCAATTTGAATAGAATTTGTATTTGATTTGTGTTGGTTGAATTCATTCTATTGCTTGATCTTTGAGTTTCCAGGTTTTCATTCGTTTTTTTTTTTCTGTTTCGATTTTAGGCTTTTTGTTTTTGAATATGAAAAATGAAGAGAAAGTTTTTTTTTAAGTGAAATAAGTAACCAGGCTTCTTCTTTTAAAACTTATTTTATATAAATTCAATTTAAAAGAAAATAAAATGCCACTTGTATTCTTAAACTAACACTTGTAAATGCATGACAAAAATTATTCTACACTTGTTAATTTCTTGTATTTGGGCAATACATGTATGTGCATGTTTTAAATACCTTACAAATGTCATTTATAATAACGTTTATGTTTATATTCTTATATAAATCATATTTATACATTATGTTTTAAACCCTATATATTATAAATTATGTAATATATTTTCATATGTATATTTTTTATATTTTGTTTTTATACTTTTACTTTTGTATTTTCATATATATAGTTTTATATATTCATTAATATATGTATTATATTTGCAAATGTTCATATATATTTATGTACAAACTTTATTCATTCAAGTATAAAAAAGAAGGGTTTTAAGCTTTTTTTATTAAAATTATTTTAACTTTTAAACTTAAGCTAGAATACCGTAATATATATGCAAACCATTTTTATTTTCAAAAGATATGCGTATATGTATTCATACATTTTATTTATTATTTGTACTTATCAATTTATAGAAAATGATTTTAAATCTAATTATACTTTAATAAATAAACACACATATTTTTATACATAATAGAATTTAACTTCTTGAGAACTATATTAAATTTAAATCATAACTTTCAAATCAAAATGCTTATTTAATGTAATTAGAAAGAAAATTAGTATTAATTGAAAATATAATATTTTCAATTTTAACTTATTTTTTCAATATATTTATTTTTGGATTTTAAATTCAAATTAAAATCTATTAATAAAAATAAATAGGCACAAATCTTATTAAATTTGAAAAATTCAAATTAATTCACCCATTTATCCATAAATTTATATTAATTACCAAATTTATTTTGGCCCAAAAACCGGGAATGTTACAGATTCCACCCCTTAAGAGAGTTTCGTCCTTGAAATATTCTAAACAGGGAGACATCAAAGAACAGATGAACATACAAAGATATGGTTTACCTGATTAAACTGAACATTTATTCTGCATTTGGCTTACCAAATCTGTAACGACCCGGTATTTTCAACCATTCGCATCCGCACACGTCAGACTTGAATTTCTTAAAATACCGAATTGTAAATATAAATTTGGCAAAACTTAGAATATGCAGTAAATAAATAAATCACAGATCATAGACACAGAGTAATAAAATGCAACGAAAGCAAAGAAATAGTAGTTCACGAAGCTACTATACAGTTACATCAGAGTATTACAAGATACAACAGAAGTTCAATACAATAATCAAGCAAAAAGCTGAATACAACACTGGAATCAACCGAATAACTGGAATTGAAATAGATAGCTGGATCTTCAAGCAAAGCTCCAACTTCGAAGGTGAGTCTCAAATGCTATATCACTCGGTCTGACCCGAGCGTAAAGCAAAACACATGACACTTGAGTCAGGACATACATGCTTATACAATGTAAACCAACTTAAGTGAACAGTAATATAAGGTACAAGTAACTTAAAGGATGCTTGGGACCGTCCATCCACTAAGGATCCATTAAACTATTTATTATGTAGTAATATTTCTCTATTACAATAATTTCTGTAGTAAAATAAACTTACTTTTAAATCGCGTTAAGGGGTTACCCATATAGCCCTTAACACGTAATAGTCCCAGTAGTCCATCCAATATCATGGTCCCTCCTGGTCGAGAAGCCACCAGTGGATACTCCATGGACTACGGCAGAAAACCAACTTGTACTAGGCGCAACAGGGCAGGTGACACGGCACAATTAGGCAATGCCAGGGTAGATATACCAATTACGCTTCCGGGGGCGTTGGTAACGCGTAGCAGCTACTACCGCCCACCTCGATCCACACCCCCAAATCAAAAATCAAAGTGGCCACTGAATCAATCCAAAAGTCAAAGTATAATATTGAAGGGATGTGTCCGATCGGAGGAATGACCTCACTTAGCCCGTCAATCGCTCCTGTTTTAGACACCTTATGCTAACTCACAGAAGTTGGGTCCACGTATGTACCTCAAAGGACGTTGCCACCATCCTACTTTATTCTGGAATCTCCACTGCGTACATGGTTGTTAAAGTGCTTTTTGGATTTGGCAGAGAGTATGACAACTTCCGATCCCGGTCTATTTAACAACCCAACGTTATCACAACCCATGGATATTTTTTTTGAAAATCATTTCTATTTCAAAACCATTTAAAATCAAACACCATTACTTTCCAAATAATATCCATTTCAAAACCTCAGTAATAGTATACCATTTAAACTCCAAAACAGAATCAATATATCATTTAAATGAAATCCAATTTCCAAATCGTTGAATATTCCTTCAATTTATTAAACTCGAAATATTACTATAAATCATCTTAAACCAAACCACTTTATAAAGTCATATTCTTAAATCTTAAATTTCGATAAGTTCAATTTTATATATTTAAAGAAAATTCTTAATTAAATACAATTTTCAATAATTTCATTTCCACAGCCATATCACTTTCAATTTATAACAACTCTGAAACCAACATTTTGAAACATATTTGTTTAGACCATCTAAATTCGATGTTAATATCTTCTAAACAAGATTCATTTAACCCTTTAAATTCAATGTCAAATAATATTCATTTCAAAGTGCAGAATTTATAAGTTTATTCATTCAATAATAAACTTTCCAAAACATTGTATATTTCAAAACAACAACATTTATAAAGTGTTGCCGTAGGTATATATAGCATATATCAAAACATAGTTCAAATTCAGAAACTACAGCATTTTAGAAATGCTATTATATGTTTATTTAGCAAAATTCAAGCCATAATTCATTTAATCACAGCATTTTAGAAACGCTATAATTTGTGTTATATCCTTTAAAACAATATATCTCAATTTCCTCATTTTTAGCTTATCAAACTTATTCCACTTTTCAAAAAATTTATTTGGATATTACTCAACTTTTAAGTAAAATAACATTTATTAATAAACATCCAATTTAAATTTTTATTTGTTAAGTCAATACTCGATACATTACTTAACCTTTATTCCAATAAATAAGACTCTTTAAACTCCATCCAAAACCAATTAACTTTTAAAATTTTCAACTTATAGATAAAGATTAAATCAAACTAAGTTAAAATTTTCATATATTTATAATTTCGAAATATTTAATAATTTTTAGAAAATATTTAAAAATAATTAATGAATTTTTGGGAAAATATCATTTAAAATATAACTATGGGCATGTATAATATTTTCTAACCTGCGTCAAGTGATACGGATATGTATCATTTCAATCCGTAATATAAAAGAAAAATCCAGGTTCTATCATTTCAAAGCCACAATCCCGAGTGAAATAAATGCGATAAAAATCACAATAAAAATCACTTGATCCTATCATTTTAGCTCATAATGATTTTTCCTTATTCTAAAGTCCGTTTGGGTATGTATCATTTCAACCCATAGTGATTGGGAACTTTCAGTAATGATACAGTATGTAACAAATATATATATGAACATCATTTAACATCATATAACATATCACAGGCATATATTAATAACATATCAATTAATACAGATCCACTTGTCATTATTCCACAATAATATAAGTGCATATGTCTAAAGTGATAAAACTCACCTTTTAAAAAGTAGAATCAAATTCACAATACACAATTGAAACTCCGTAAAGCACGACCAGGCACGGCCAAACTTTTGAGTAGATGGAGAGTTAAGATCCATATCTTGTATATAAAAAATGCACAAATTATAAGAACAAGATTCAACACAACAAAAGATGGATTAAACAATGCAATTACAAATCAAAGAGGACATAACCTTGCTTTCAACCACCAAGTAGGCTCGGCCATTGGGTTTGGGTAGGGTCTAGGCATCACAAACTCACGGCTAGGGATGTTCATGGTCATGTTGTGGTGATGAGGAGGAGAGGTAGGCTACGAGGTGGAGGATAAGCTAGCATGAAAACCAAAGAGAAAATCAAAAGAAAAAGGAAGAAGAAAGTAAGGAGAAGCCATGAAAATTTAGAGCTTGTTTTATTTTTTTCTCATGCAAATGGAAATGAGATACGAAATTATTCATGTGAAATAATAATAAAAGTGGCGTCTAGGGTTATAGAAACAATGAATTGCTAAAGATATGGAGAGTGGATGTCTAGAGATTATAGGCTAGAAAATGAATGGTTAGGAAATTAAAAGGCACGATTTAAGGAGAAGAAATCTTGTATATTTTCTTTATTTGCACGTAAATGACAAATGAAGTGAATGGAAAGTTTCTTAGGGCTTAAAGAAAATAAAATGCACGGCTAGAAGGTAATTAAGGAGGTAGGAAATAAAAAAGCAAGAAATAAAAAGGCTAGTGGATGAATGAGATTTATTTCCTATTTAATAAAAGAAACATATGTAATACCTTCCAATCAGAAGAGGCAAATGAAGAAGTGAGATATTTGAGAAGATTTTATACGTGATTTGATAGAGTAATGCACGGCTATAATAAGTGAGAAATGCTAAGAATTAATAAAGCGGGTAGAAAATTAAAAAGGCAAGCATTTAACAAAGTAACGTATACCCTTTGATTTTCTCCGACTCTTTATAAAAGATATAAACAAATAAATTTCAATGAATACAATAAAAACCTAGAAAAATAAATAGAGAAATAAACGAAGAGATGGATATAGGTAATATATATATATATATGTATATATATATATATATATATATATATATATATTGAACGAAAATACATAAATTTGTTGCGTGTAAAAACACTGTAATTTATCCAAATCTAAAAGTATAAATCGGAATTTCGTGAAAAGAAAAGCTAAATAAATATTAAAATAAAATACATTTACAAATAAAAAGATTAGCATTTAAAAATTCAAATTTAAAATTTTCAACTGTGGTCAAACTTTCACTTTGAATTGACCAAAAATACAAAATTTCCAAAAAATTCTTATTTTGTTAAATATGTCAAATGTATACATTTATTATGATCGAAACCTCATTTAATTCATTTAAATAGATTCCATTCTTTTATATTTTCTTATGAATAAAATATGCATTCCCATTTCATCCTAGTTTTCAATTAATATAGTAATTAAATTCATTTACTTTTCATTAAATTCATTTATAATAGATTACATTCCAATTTATTAAAATTGATTCCCATAATTTGATTTGATTTAATTTCCATCTTTATACTATGCCCACTGTTTGTTTATAAACCTGGTTATATTAGGTTTATATTCCATTACATTAATACACCCCTATTTACATCTTAAATTTGTATAAATGTTACTTTTTTAAATGTGTACTTTTGTCAATTGTGCACATTAATTAAGGTTTGAAACCAATTAAATAATTTTACCTTAGTTCCATTCTTTTTACCAATTAGATAAATTTATTACTTTACGTTTCTAGTTAATTTATACATTCACACCTCCCGTTACTACATTAATTCTCATTAATGACATTAAAGATTTCCTATTTAATTTATAGACAAAATAGACAACTTATAATAACTGTTGCCATTACCCTTTAATTTACACTCAAGTTTATCAATTTCTCTAATTATCATAATTGCTTACAAAATGTTAAATTCATTCAATCACCATAGATTATACACTAATTCATCCATTCGCCCCACACTTACCCTTATTTTCTTATATTGAAATTTTATACCTAAAATTAACATTTACAACTAAATTAATAAACCAATTAAATAGTAACTTACAACCGTTACTATTACTTTAAATCACATTATCATTATTATTTACAAATCAATTGTTACAATTACATAATTAACACTGATTTACTTCAATTTATATTGATCATATATTATCTCATTAATGATTCAACATTCACACTTGTTTTCTTACTTTGAAATCTATAACTAAGTGCAACAATTTACATTATTTCAATTAGTTCAAAATTTCATAATTAGTTTTAATTACATCGTTACATTTCATTTTAACGTTTGTCTCACTATTAAATTACAAAGTCTTTATTCTTCCAGGTTTAATTACCAAAATCGTATTAAATCAACAAATTATATTATTGAGAATTTACGAGCCGTTACACTCTCCCCCACTCAAAACTTTTCGTCCTCGAAAAGGAAAAAGAAGGGAAAGAAAGAATCAAGTAAATTATACATCTTATTCAAAAATACTAACTTTATAAGCAAACAAATTTGCAAAATTAATTAATTTGAATAAAATATACCAATTTATTTAAAAATTCCTTTAACACCATTTTATATTGTAAGTTATTCAATTAACCCTTTACTCTATTTACCTCAATTAATCCCTTTTATAACTAAAATTTAAGTGTATAGCATTTACTATAAGCACTCAAGTTTTGTTTTAAAAAAACCTTTATAATATCCAATTACATTGTTAACTTCTAATAAGTTGTATTGGAATGCAATAGAATATTATAAAAATAAAATTTTTCTTAAGTAAATTATCCAAGCTTACATATTCATTCATAATTTGATTTCATTTTATAATTGAAATTTTCCTTTAAGATAAAATTTTAGAATTAAATTTTTGATTAACTTCAAACAATTAGAGATAAATAAATATACACAATATATATCAAAACAAATTTAAATCATATATGTATATATATTGTAATTCAAATCATACTTTACGAAGTTCAAATCAGATTTAACTTTCAAACAAAAGTGTAGCAGAGCTACAGAATGGTCTCTCCACTTCGAAGCTCGAAAATGATTACCGATGATGCGGCCGCCATCACCAAAATTATTTTCCAGTGACAAAGAGAAGAGCACTGATTTAAAAATAAAATTCTTTGTAACAATTTCTACTTGAAATACCTTAAATAATGTACCCTTTAAAACTTTAAACACAATGTTTGAAACTATCGAAAATTAAATCTTAGTTTCTTGTTTAGATTCATTTATATTTCCAAAATAATTTATAACCATGTTTATATTTAAATTATTTATGTCTATGCACAAAAGTTAATGGTTACAAGCTATATACAAAGTCAAATATCATTTCTCAACATCCAATTCAATTAACTTTCAAAATTTAGAAAATTACACACATACATATATGATATAATTGTACAAAATTTATTCATTTACTAAGTTTGAAAACAATACTGTGTCCCTTTGCTCTGTTCAAGTGTTTTGGGGATCCTACCGATAGAGTTGATAATACGAATCGATCGAGAACCCAAATCAACATCAATAACTCAAACAACACAATATATAAAACATTTTAAATAGATTTGCAAAGCAAGGATAGAGATTCAAATTTGATTAACTCAATCAAAGAGAATTCTGATTTGAAAATAAGTTGGAAACAAAAGATGGAATGATTAATTAACTGAATAAGGAAATGATTAAGCTCATATAAATCGCGGGCAACCTTAACCAGGTCAATCGCGACTTCCAGAATTAGATCGATGCAGAATCCTAAGGTAGATCTACATCCGATCTCAAGAGATAGAATTCGGGATACAAGATATACTAGCATCTAACCCGAGGATCTACATATCTTCAATGAATCAATGCCATTGTAAAGGAATTTCACCCCTTTACAAATCATTCAGTGGAGCTGTGGGATGCTCCAGAATTCAGAAGAATGCGAAGAGTGAGGGACAAGAATGAATTTCGGAACCGAGGGAATGTTCCAAAATTCAAAGGGATAGAGTCAAAGAGAAAGAGATTCAAACTCGAATGATAGTCATTCTGTAAATAAATTTACCATATATGCTAAGTTTTGCCTAGAGCCAAAGCTCTGATACCAACTGTAACGACCCTGTATGTATTTTCAACCATTCGCATCCGTACATGTCGGATTTGAATTGCTTAAAATACCGAATTGTAAAAATAAATTTGGCGAAACTCAGAATATGCAGTAAATAAATAAATCACAGATCATAGACACAGAGTAATAATTACATCAGAGTTATGCAAGATACAACAGAATTTCAATACAATAATCAAGCATAATGCGGAATACAACACTGGAACCAACTGAATAACTGGAATTGAAATAGATAGCTTGATCTTCAAGAAAAGCTCCAACTCCGAAGGTGAGTCTCAAATGTTGTATCACTCTGTCTGACCCGAGCGCAAAGAAAAACAAAAAACACTCGAGTCAGGACATACATACTTATACAATGTAAACAAACTCAAGGGAAAAGTGATATAAGGTACAAGTAACTTAAAGGATGCTTGGGACCGCCCATCCTCAAAGGATCCGTTAAACTATTTACTATGTATAATATTTCGCTATTATAATAATATCTATAGTAAAATAAACTTACTTTTAAATAGCGTTAAGGGGTTACCCATATAGCCCTTAGCACGTAATAGTCTCAGTAGTCCACCCAGTATCATTGTCCCTCCTGATCGGGAAGCCACCAGAGGATACTCCACAGGCTACGGGAGAAAATCAACTCGTACTAGGCGCGATAGGGCAGGTGACACAACACAACTAGGCAATGCCAGGGTAGATATACCAGTTACGCTTCCAGGCCGGTGGTAATGCGTAGCAGCTACTACCGCCCACCTCGAGCCACTCCCCCAAAATCAAAAATAAAAGTGGCCACCGAATCAATTCAAAAGTCAGAGTATAATATCGAAGGGATGTGTTCGATCGGAGGAATGACCTCACTTAGCCCGTCAATCGCTCCTGTTTTAGCCACCTTATTCCAACTCATGGGAGTTGGGTCCACGTATATACCTTAAAGGACGTCGCCACCATCCTACTTCATTCTGGAATCTCCACCTCGTACACGGTTGTCAAAGTGGTTTCGGAGTTGGCAGTGAGTATGACAACTTCCATTCCCGGTCTCTTTAACAACCCAACGTTATTATAACCCATCGATATTTATTTCAAAATCATTTCTATTCTAAAACCATTTAAACCCAAATACCATTATTTTCCAAATAATATCCATTTCAATACCAAAGTAATAGTATACCATTTCAATTTCAAAACCAAATCAATATATCATTTAAATGAAATCCAATTTCCAAATTGTTGAATATTCCTTTAATTTATTAAACTCGAAATATTGCTATAAACCATCTTAAACCAAACCACTTTATAAAGTCATATTCTTAAATCTTAAATTTCAATAAGTTCAATTTTATATATTTAAAGACAATTATTAATTAAATACAATTTCCAATAATTTCATTTTCACAGCCATATCACTTTCAATTTATAACAACTCTGAATCCAACATTTTGAAACATATTTGTTTGGACCATCTAAATTCAATGTTAATATCTTACAAATAAGATTCATTTAACCTTTAAATTCAATGTCAAAGAATATTCATTTAAAAGTTATAGCATTTATTAGTTTATTCATTCAATTATAAACTTTCCAAAAAATTGTATATTTCAAAACAACGACATTTATAAAGTGCTGCGGTAGGTATATTTAGTATATATCAAAACATAGTTCAAATTCAGAAACTACAGTATTTTAGAAATGCCGTTATAGGTTTATTTAGTATAATTCAAGCCATAGTTCTTTTAACCACGGTATTTCAGAAGCGCTATAATTTCTGTTATACCCTTTAAAAAAATATATCTTAATTTCCTCATTTTCAACTTATCAAAGTTATTCCACTTTTCAAAAAATTTATTTGGATATTACTCAACTTATAAATTTTAGTAAAATAACATTTATTAATAAATATCCAATTTAAATTAAACATCCATTTGCTAAGTCAATACTTGATTCATTGCTTAACCTTTTTTCCAATAAATAAGACTCTTTAAACTCCATCCAAAAGCAATTAACTTATAAAAAATTTAACTTATAGACAAACAATATTTCTTTACACTTAAAGGCATTAAATCAGATTAAGTTAAAATTTTCATATATTTGTTATTTCAAAATACTTAATAATTTTCAGAAAATATTTAAAATACTTAATAAATTTTTAGGAAAATATCATTTAAAATATAACCATGGGCCTGTATAATATTTTCTAACCTGGGTCAAGTGATACAGATATGTATCATTTCAATCCATAATTTGAAAGAAAAATCCAGGTTCTATCATTTCAAACCCACAATCCCAAGTGAAATAAATGCAATAAAAGTCACAATTAAAATCACTTGATCATATCATTTTAGCTCATAATGATTTTTCCTTATTCTAAAGTCCGTTCGGGTATGTATCTGTAGCGACCCGCTATTTTGGACCATTCAAATCGACAATAAAACTATACATGTCCGACTTGAATAATTCAAAATACCGAATTGTTAATTAAAATTTGGCAAAACTTAACATATATAGTAAATAAATCATCACAGATCACAGACACAGATTAATATAACGCAGCGGAATAGATAAAAAATAGTAGTTCATGAAGCTACTATATACATTAGAGTTAGAAATAAAATACAACTAAATATCTTAGATGTAGTGAAGTCTCCAGTATGCGCAGATGACTTCTCTGAACAAATCAACAGGATGACTGAAAGGATAGATAGCTGGATCTTCAAGCAAGGCTCCAACTTCGAAGGAGAGTCTCAAATGCTGTATCACTCAGTCTGACCCGAGCGTAAAGCAAAACACAAAACACTCGAGTCAGGATTAACATTCTTATATCAATAAATCCAACTCAAGTGAAATATCAACTGAAATACAAATAACTTAAAGGATGTATGGGATAACCATCCTCTAAGGGTCCATGGAACTATCTACAAGGTAGAAATATACACTATAACACCGTGGTTCTTTCATCTTAATTTATACCTCAAAATCAAATATCATTTCACTTCAAATATAGCTATTTTCCAAAATAGTATTTAGATATATTAAATAATTTATACCGTAAAATATTTTCAATTCCCTCAACTTAACAAATTGTTTCAACATCAACCCGACCTTCCCATTTAAATTAAACTCAATATCAATTTATCAATTTAAATTCAACTCAATTCCTAAAATAACGACCTCAATTTTATCGATCTAGAATTCGGATTTGTAATCACAAAATACCCCTTTATATTCAATATTTTTAAACCTTTAAGTATTCAACGTTTCAACTAAATTTTTATTCAATTTAGTTTTCTAAATAATAAATTCAAATTTAGTTCAACCTAAATTTTCATTTTAATTCAATTTAGTTTCTAAATAACAAATTCAACTATATTGATTTCAAATACAGTTCCGAATCTCAAATTTAAACCATTTAAATTCCAGTATAGTTTAAGGCTTAAAAATTTAAATGTTCAATTTAACCGTATCATATAGATCTCGATTTAACCTCATTATTATTTAGTCTTGAAATACTTCCTCATTTGATTCAAGATTATTTAATTAACCTTAAATTCCATTTTTCTCAATATTTTGTTTAATTTGCTTAAACATGAAATATGCATTTAATCGCTTAAATCAAAAATCCAGTTATAAAATCCTACCTTTTTAAAATTTCCCATTTAAAAATTAGATCGATTGAATTAAATAAATCCTTATTTAGATACCATTTAATAAACTCAAATTTATCTCCCCATCTTAATTTATCCCAATTATTTCAAAAATCTATTTGAAATATAATTTACATAAATATTAGCATAGTTTAGGTATTAAATCAAACTTAATTAAATTAAATATTATTAAATCTATATATATAGAAATTTAAGAATTAACATTTATTATGACCATATATTTCTTTCCAAACAAAGAATTTATTTCCGAAATATTTATATATGAACCACGGTGTCTGTATATATTCCTTATCATCTGGTCAAGTGTTACGGATATTTATCATTTAAATCCGTACACTAAATATATACGGGTGGATATCATTCCAATCCGTAATCCCAAATTTAATTAAATGAAAATCGCTTGGGTCTATCATTTCAACCCATAACGAAATTATCCTATTCTAAGTCTGTTCGGGAATGTATCATTTCAACCCATAGTGAATTCTAAACTACAGGGAACTTGCAGAGTGATAACAGATAACAAAAATATAGCAGGATATGATAATAATATACAACAGGAATATATCATCAGTAATTAAATAAAGTATAAACAATAGGATATGGTGTCATATCCCGTAGGTGAACAGATACAGGTAATAGCATAAATATAACAATTTAAATAACTACAGCAACATATTTCAATTGTCGTTTCAATTGAAATCAAATTTAATAAATAAAAGAATGTAAATCGTGAGTGATTTCTCACCTTTCAAGGTTAGAGAGATAGACAATGAAGTTGAGTTATGAAATGCAAGCACGACTTCCAAAGCAAAGTTAGATGGTACGATTTCGACGGAAAAGCTGATAATAGAAATTGATGAGAACGGATCAAATTAGTTTGATAAAATTGAAACGAAGATTATACGATTAATTTATTACTTTCTTTCAAAATGAACGTTAAATAAAAACACGCATTTTAAAAATGAAATATATATATATATATACATATATATATACACACACACATATATATACATGCATGCATACATACATACATACATATATATATATATATATGCACACCCATGAAAACCATATAAATTTAAAACGCTTCCATTTCATATTAATGTTAAATACAAATATATAATTATTCAAAATGTCACATATATAGTATATTCATTTTATGGTTGCCGTTTCCATGTAATAAATATTCATTTTGAACCAATATTAAAATAATATATATGTATAGTTAAAAAAATCAATGTTCTAACATAAAACACATATATTAAAGATCAACACACATATATATAATATCTTTTGAAATGAATACTTATGTATATATATAATTATTATAGTTTATTACTTTCCTTTTCAAAATATCCAGCAGGAAATCAAACAAACTTATGCACATATATGTGCACATAAACAATATTCTTTATAATACATTGTTAACTTACTCCTTTTTTTCTCCTTTTTTTTAATAAAACCTTTATATATAACAAAATATATGAATAAAATAAAATATTTGTGTATATAAAAATCAAAACGTTTCAAACATATATTCAAAAACTGGATCATATAAATAACAATGTATTTAGTTAACGCATAGTATAAAATACATTTTTATAACACTCTTATATATATAAATCTTGTATAAGTAAACCTTTATAGCTTCATAACTTATTTACTTTCACATATAACAAGATCTGTACAAAAGAATGCAAACTCTTCTCAAATCCTTTTGACCGTTTATAAGAAATTTTTTAAACAATAAATATACCTTCTTATTTAGGAAAGAAAGTAAGCAGGCACTTGTAGGAGAAATGTGAGTGGAGGTTGAGGGTTGTAGGCGGTGGAAGGGAAGAGGGGCAGAGATAGCTTCAGGCGATGGGTATATACGTCGTGCAAATTTTTTTTTTTTTTTTTTTTATATCTGGCGTAGGCCATGGAAAAATTTGGGAGGGGGAAAAGTAAGCAATGGTGGGGAGTGGATCTCGAAAGTGAAGAAGGAGTAGGAAACAATGAAATATATGAAGAGGTAGTGGAAAGCTACAGAGAAAAATATAATATAAAAGGGAATAATAAATGAAATATCAACGGTCACGCGTTGATTCAGCAGAGAAGTTAAAGCAAATAAGAAGAGAATGGATTGATCTAAAGGAAAGGCAATGAATGGTTTAGAAATAAATAAATGTAAAACGTATACGTTTTAATTTCAAAAAGGAAAGAAATAAATACAGGGATGGCAACAGTCAAAATGAACGTTTAGGCTAATAATAGAATATAAAAGTAAGAAACTCAAAAGGATAGGCACAGAGACGTGAAATCAGGGAGACAAGGGAAGCAAGTGATCTTTCAAATTTATAACTTTGGCAATAAATATAAAATAAATGAAAATTAATAGATGGATGCTTGATTGACGCAGTGATTAAAGTAAGGTTGTGTGTCAGTCACGATGAAATTTGAAACAGAAGAAAATGTAAATGAATAAAAGGGGTAAGCCAGATTTTCCGCTTAGATTTAGAGAAGACACATCAAATAATGAAAAAGGGAATTATGAAACGGCTAGATTCTAGCAAGTAATAAATATGGTAAGAAAAGTAAATAGGCAGGTTATAAATCAAATTGGAAAGAAAAGTGGAGAGGTTAATTGATAAAAGAATTAAGATAATGAAAATGCGTAATAATATTGTTGGCATCTAATTTCATTTAACGTTAACTAGCATCAATCATGTCAGACACCCATGTAAAAAAAAGAAACGCATATAGGAGCATGCATTTTCTTCTGACTTGCAACATCATCCATCATTTTGGCATTAGTGGCATTCAACAAATTAAGGTGGTGGTCAAAGTCGTGAAATGGTAGCAAATTAACGATGAATAGGATCCAATAATTCTTTGTGCAATGCACAAAATTGGAAAAATCAGCATGTGCCCTCTACACACATGTTAAGATTTGCATAATTTCACTAATAACCTTTATGATTTTGCATTTTTGCGTGATAAATATAGATAGTTTGATTTTTTAACAATTTACATTGTGTATTAGTGATTATTTCTTGTTTGAGCGGTTGTTAGTATATGCTTACTAAATACATATTAACATAATCCCATAAAAATTTATGTGTACTTAAAATGTTCTTCTGATAAAGTTTTTTTTTCAAGATTATTATTAATATTTAGAATATCATTTGACTTATCTGAAGGTTGATGATTTTCAAATCCTATTAAGATTAAGGTCGCTAATTGATTATTGTTGAAAACTAAGGATATTAAGAAAATACTATTATGTAATCCATATCTTGTACATGGAATTTGTTATTAAAATCGTATCATTAGAGGTACATGTATGATTATAAACAATAACATTCATAATTTACAACTACGATGTTGGAGATCCTTTTAATTTATACTATTCATTCTCTACCTATTAAGTTATACTATTTATTCTCTACCTATTAATTTATACGTTTCATTCTCTACCTATTAATTTATACGTTTTATTCTCTACCTATTAATTTATACGTTTTATTCTCTACCTATTAATTTATACGTTTTATGCTCTACCTACTAATTTATTAAAAATTATTAAAATTTTGTTGGTCGTTACACTCTCCCCCACTCAAAACTTTTCGTTCCCGAAAAGGAAGGAGGTAGGAGAATAGAACAACAAGAAATAAAAGTAGATTGAAAGTCAGGGGTAAATAATTGATTTAACTATATAAATTTTACTTGAGATATTCATACTTTTCAAAACCCATTTGTAAAACTTCTTGCTTCCTTTATAAATACCATTTATATTTTAAATAACACCTTTATAAGTATATGAAAACTATTTGAAAATAATTATTTACATCATTAGTTATATTTAAAGAAGCTATTTGAAAACATTAAATTCATAACTCATGAAATTTTTAATTTATCTCAAGATACATTTCCAATATTATCAATAAATTAATAATCATTTTCTTTAAATATGTTTTATTTAATTAATAACTTTAAAAATATTTATACCACTAAAATTTTCTATTAACCAATGTAGTATACAGATAAGCAATCTTTAAAAGATTATATTCAAAAAGGAAAGGAAGGTAGATTCTGGAATGGAATATAGGTGAACAACTAAGATAAGGTAGATTCAAAGAATAGAATCGAGCATGAATAATTAATCTAGAACCATAAGAATTTAAATTTCAAATATTAATTCAAAATTTCTTTGTTGGGAAAAATACTTTTATAATAAATACCTTTATAATAATACTTTTATAATAAAATACTATTATATCTAAATAAAATTTTCCTTTCGAAAATACTTTTATAACTCGATGTTTCAACAAGTTTATCCTCGTTCTTGCAGACTCTGGCCATGCGTTGATCAGGCGCCAAGCTAGAATTCTTCAAATACTTAGTAGAATTGTTTCAACACCCAGTGAAAATACTTGAAAATCTTTAAAAAAAAAACAGATATGGAAAGTACAATCCAAACAAAACAACCAAACCAAAACCTTTGTCCGACCATGGTTCGCAGATACACAATGGTTACGCCTAGATCCCCCAGGAAACAATTCATATCCGTAAGCTTTCTCAGCCCTACGAGTTACGCCATGATGACTAGTGGAGTGCAGGATACACAATGGTTACGCCTGGATCCCCCAGGAAACAATCCGTACCCCTAGGCAAGACTCAGCCAGGCACTTGCGCTACTATTCGTGACCTACACGGATTGCAGGATACACAATGGTTACGCCTGGATCCCCCAGGAAACAATCCGTACCCCTAAGCAAGACTCAGCCAGGCAATTGCGCTATGCATTCACGAGAGAAAAAAAAACCATGGGTTACGCCACGGTGGGAACACTCGAGTATTACATCCGAAAAACCAAAAATCATAAAGAATAATATCGATAGAATGAATCCACGATGTGGCCACAAAGCGGATTTCAAGCAGAAGGCACTTTCCATATCTTTACTTCGAAAATATATATCATATAGTACCTTTTCAAATCACTTTCAAATATCATACTTATATAAAGTCCATTATATATAGGATTCCCTTTTTCCCAAATCGAATACTTTCCAAATCAATAGTAGATCAAATCATACTTATATAGACTTCGATTATATAAAATATCTTTCCAAATTGAGTACCTTCAAATCAATGGATTTCAAATCAATTTCATACTTTTACAAATCCAATTTATATAAGTTCGACCACTCCCAAATCAAGTGCTTAATAATATAAGGTTCTCAATTTCAAATCATTCAATATCCATTCAGTTTCTAAATCATATATGATTTCACCAAATTTTCATCCAAATTAAGTATCTAAATTTCAAAGTTCCCAAAATAATAGGTTTAGAAAATTATCCCAGTTTCTAAATTAAAATAATTCAAGTCAAACAAATTCATTTCCAAAATCTCCATAAGAGTACTGGTTTTTAATTTCAATTTAATTTCAAAACTAAAAATTTTCTCAAAATCAATTATACTCAAATGGTTTCCAAATTTATAATTATCCCTTTAAAACTTTTAAACTATCTATTTCTAGTTGAAATATTAAATTTACCTTTCTGAAAACTATTATTCAAAACTATATATTTTTTTTCAAAACATTTCAAACTAAATTTATATTCTTTATCAAACATTTTATACTCTTCGAAATTTCTTAGTTTTAAAATTTTAGACCTTGACTTGGAAGTGTTCGAACCTTCAAAATGATAAGGGGAAATTACATTTTCAATTCAAGAGTTGAAAATCAATAATAAATCAATTTCAATATATAGGGTTATACCAAAACAAATTCGAAACTCGAGGACTGAACACCGGTCTCACTTTAAATTATTTCAAATGTATACTTATATCTTTCTAAAATATCAAATTATACTTCGGAATTTGAAATCAAAAACGGTTTTACAAAATCACTTGCATAGCGAAGCTATTAAAGTGGTCTCTCCCCCACTCTGAAACTCAAAAATCAATGTCGATGATGCGTGCACTCATCATCAAAATTATTTTCCAGCGACATACGTGAGTTCTGGACTTCTATTTTCTTGAAAACTTCTTTGAAATTTCTTCAAAATTATTGGAACTCATTTGAACTCATTTGAAACATTTCTTATTTGGAAAATACCTTTAAATCGTATTATTTTTATATATTTTCCAAAATCTTAAATCCAATTTCAAAATACCGGAATTCAATTCTTGAATTTTAAATTTAACCCTTCAGTTGTAAATCATTTTTATATAAATCAATTTCTTACAAGTTTTCAAATTTTCAAAAATACAACATACTCGATTTTTCAAAGGGTGATTTAAGAATGGATTTCAAAACGAAGGTAGAGATTTAAATTAGAAGACTCTAACCAATAGAATCCTGATTCGAAGATAGACTCGATCGAAGATGATTAAATTACAAAATAGGAGATGGATATACTTCTATAAATCACGGGCGACCTTAATCGGATCAATCGTGCATTTAGCAATATGATGGATGCAGAATTCTAAGGCAAATCGACATTCGATCGCTAGAGATAGAATTTGGAATAACAGGAGATAGTAGCATCTAAACCGAGGATACAAAAATCTTCGGTGAATCGACGCCAATTGTAAAGGAGTTTTCATCCCCCTTTACAAATCATTAAATGGAGTTATTGGATACTCCAGAATCAAAAGAATATAAATAGAGAGAGACAAGAATGAATTTTGGAACCAAGGGACATTCCAAAATTCAAACGAAATCGAGTCAGAAAGGAAGAGATTCAACTCGAGCGAAAGTGATTCTGTTAATAAATTTACCATATATGCTAAGTTTTGCCTAGAGCCAAAGCTCTGATACCAACTGTAGCGACCCGCTATTTTGGACCATTCAAATCAACAATAAAACTATACATGTCCGACTTGAATAATTCAAAATACCGAATTGTTAATTAAAATTTGGCAAAACTTAACATATATAGTAAATAAATCATCACAGATCACAGACACAGATTAATATAATGCAGCGGAATAGATAAAGAATAGTAGTTCATGAAGCTACTATATACATTGGAGTTAGAAGTAAAATACAACTGAATATCTTAGATGTAGTGAAGTCTCCAGTATGCGCAGATGACTTCTCTGAACAAATCAACAGGATGACTGAAAGGATAGATAGCTGGATCTTCAAGCAAGGCTCCAACTTCGAAGGTGAGTCTCAAATGCTGTATCACTCAGTCTGACCCGAGCGTAAAGCAAAATACAAAACACTCGTGTAACAGTACGGATTTTCGTTCTTCGAAAATTCAACATCGACACTCACTTTATCGACTGCCGAGAAATCAAAGGCCGAAAACCGAGATGTTATGGGTTTTAAAAAAGATTTTAAGAAAAGAAAAGAAAGAAGAGAGAAAAAGAAAAATAGAGGGAAAAGAAGATAGAGAATTTGAAAATAGAAGATAGAAGAATTTTAAAAATAGAACGGACAGAAAGGAAACAACAGAACAACAACAGAATCTCACAATTCGCAGCGGAACAACATATAATAATAAATGAATAATCTTTAAACAAAGAACTATATCAGTTATTACATTTTATATTGGAAAACATTTCCATACTTATCAAAAATAAGTAATCGACAAATCTCTTTATTTTCAACCTTTGAAAATATTCAATATACTTAAATCGAATTAAGTATATTATTCATTTTCAATTTATCTTCAAAAAGATAAATTCTCAAAATATCCACTTTATATTGGAAAACATTTCCATACTTATCAAAAATAAGTAATCGACAAATCTCTTTATTTTCAACCTTTGAAAATATTCAATATACTTAAATCGAATTAAGTATATTATTCATTCTTTAAGGGAAATCATTCTCTTAAACATTTTTATTTGGGCCAAAACGAATGTTGCGTAAAACATCGTTACAACGTCCCAAAATCACTAGTATAGGGATTCGAAATTAAATAGATATATAAATCCCAATACTATACAACCCATTTCCTTTCGGAAATCATTTACTATAACAATAGTGTTATAGTCCACTATTTCCTTTTATTTCTCGAAAACGTCTATTTCAACAATAAATGTTGAAATCTATGATTTCGAATCTCAACACAATTAAAACATCGTTAAATCGTTTTAATTCTATTTAAAACATTCACATTCAATACATTTTCTTTAACGTATTATTCACTATTCAAAAACGTGAATATACTTCATTAACAAATTTCATCCTTTCTATTCATTTTATTTTAAAGGATTATTCACTGTCTAAAAACGTGAATATAACTCCATTTATAAGTTATAACAATTAACTTATCAAAATAAGTCGTTTGCGAATTTATAAAACAATGTTTATAAATTCCATTTCCATTTATTTCATAACAACTTCCTTTATAAATCTTCTTTATTTACCTATTCGATTTATAATCTTAATTATAAACCAAAGGTCCAAATTATAAGCCAAACACTTATAATTTATTTATTTGCAAAAAATCGTTCCTTTGAACTTTACAAATTTTATAAACCTATTGTTTATAAAATTCCATTTATAACTTCACCGTTACATAATTCTATAAATTTCATTCTGTAACGGCTCGAATTTTTCGCGTTCGAAAATCGACATCCATACTTTACATTGTACTCGAATGCCGCAGATTCGACCGCTCAAATTCGAGTCGCCGGAGCTTATAACACATTAAGTAAATAACACAGCGGAAGAAAATGAACAACATATATCAATATACAACATTTGATACAATAACTGATACAACATGAATGATACAACAGAATGGTACAATAGATATCACCATTATCAGAGATACAAAGAATAGCAGCGGAAATAAAAGATAACACTAGCAGCGGAACACATCTCCAAAATAGTCTTCAGGGAAGAACTCCAGTATCGGTAATCTCCATCTCCAAGGCACCAATCCAGAATAGCTCGAACTCTCAAATCAAGATGAAGAGAAGCAACTCGATCCAATTGCGATTGCCAAATCCTAAGGCTTGAAAGCTATCGAATCTACACCTACTATTGATTATCTGAAAACCCCAACTCTAGACTGCCCGTGTGGGAAATAGTAGGCACCCAGAGTTTAGGAAAGGAACAATAAACTCCAGGTCAGTCATGGGACTGGTGTGAGCAAACAAAAACAGTTGGTCTTTTAAAATAGACAAAAGAATTTCAATTTGAAATCCGCAATGCTTTTTGAAAAATGAAACTACCATAAGGCCTCCCGGCACACACACAATGCAAACGCACACATGGGGGAGATTTCTCCTTATGATAGTCAAACATGCTTACTACGAGAAAAATTCTTTGATATTATTACTAGTGCATAGTGGGAAATCTTTCGAAAGTATAATATAAATCCTAGCCAGCATAGGTACCATGATACTATGCCTACTATAGCTGCCATGTTAAATGGCAGGTTCTACAACTAAAACCGTACAAGGCACGTAATTGAAGAATGGATTTCCAACAAATGGTCAGGCTAAGGAACTTCCTATTGCCACATGGGTACGCCTCTGGCGGGACGTCCCGAGAACTAACGTTACGGTTAGATCTCTGCCAACACAAGGCCGGGTTACCTCTGTAACTAGGTAACTACTACACGAATATGCCATCCCCCGGTCCTTTGGGACCTTTATCCGAGCGCTCGCAACAACAACACCACACAGTAATAGGTATAGTGTATCAACATGAGTAAGTATCTGGGCTCCATACCATGATACCACCCTTTACCAGAAGGGAATGACATACCCTAAAGGGCGCGACCCTCATAACCTTGCCGCATCTTTCCTGTTTCGACCATTTCCGGGGTGTGAGGTCCTGATGCAGTCTCGTCCACAAAGCTACGCTTTGTGCAACAAAGCCATGCTTTGGGTCAACAGATGACCAAAGCAATGATCACAAAGATAAATGATCAAACAAATGATCATATCACAAATGATCAACCAATGATCATCACACAGCAGCACTCAGCATGCCACATTACCAAATTGGGAATATCACTGATAAATATCAACTACAAAACCTCTGAGTTCGTACGTCTCAGAGAAGGGTGTTAAGCTAAGAGAATAAATTCTCCGCCACCAAGCAGAAATGTATTTGATAGAAATCAGTTAACATCTCAAAGTGTAATGTCGGACATACAACCATACAAGTCTGTTCCGGGTTCGAACAGAACCGAAGGCACTTCCGAAGAAGCCCTTGCAAATCCGGGTATCCACAATCCCGATCGGACTTCCCATCACTAAGGGAATCTCTATACCGTAGCTACTCGGTGCAGAGACAATCGATAGGTTATCCTATCGTTCTCACAAATACCCGGCCTTCACCACCGGTCTTCAATTGCTATCCATAACGTCGTATCACTATTCGGAATGGGTTATATGACACAAGGTCCTCTCCCGGCTAAACCGAATAATGAGCGTCATATTTTTAAAACATATGGATATGGGATTTTAGCTAAGTCACAACTTATAACATCCAAAACTTTTCTTTCAAATGGTTAAACAAATTACCATCTTTAAATCTTTAAACAAAAAGATTTATTTCACAAAGTTTCACCCGGTTTCACAAAGATCTATCCCTAGATTTCAAAACAATTCCCGTTCAATTTGGATTAACCCAATTAAATCTTTAAATTAAAGATATATAGCTTTCAAAACATGTTTCCAAAGATTTATCTATAACTTGGAAAACCATTTTCATTTTTAGACTTGAAGCCCTTTAACACAAATTGAAAGTTCATTTCTTATAGGAAAGCAAATCTAATTTATACAAGTTGAAATCTTGAGTTGAATTTAAATTTCAAAACATCACCTTTAAAAATGGTTTAAAACCCATATAAACCCATTTGTAAGTTGAATAACTTTTTAAACAATAGTTTCCAAATTTTAGAATTCAATTTCAAATATTGAATTCAAATTTATACCAATTCATTTAATTTTCAAGATTCAATCAGGTTATTTAAAATAACTATCATTTTTGAAAACTCATTTTCAAAAGCTTCAATTCCAATTCCAAAACTAATTTGGATTCAAAAATCAAATTTTTAAAACAATTTCAAAAATCTGTGACTTAACCCATTTCCACGTGCAATCCATATTTGTGTGTGTATAAGTGTGGTCCAGGGGTTCAACACAATAGTGCACAACATCATCATCACAGGTTCAATCATATCGATAAGCGGTATAACCCATAACGCTTATCTATATTCACAGATTCATAGATAAAGTAAAATATCATTCACAAAGATTAACTAATATGATTCGATGTGGGTTTCGGATAACCGATTGGAATCCGACTCCCTGTCGCATCGAAAACCAAATGTCATTCTACGGGTCAAGGGGTTTGCATAACAATATGTATATATCACAGATATGACAGCTCAGAACAAACATCACATAGCATCCCATCACGTATCAAATATATCAATCCATCACAGAACATCCAATAACAATCAAACATCTTTAATTAAGATGAATAAACCGTGTCGTTATAAATTTATTACCCTCATAATCACTTTTATTTGAAATCTTTAAACCAATGATCAATTATCATTAACTAAAATAAATTAAGTCTTAACCATCTTCATTTATTAATCATTTATTAATTTTCTTAATTAATTATTCTTTAATTATAATCATTTAATCTTAATTACTTATTCCTCAATTAATTACTTTAACTAATAAACTTTTAATTATTGGTTAATTAAATCTTAGTTAAAATTATTTGTCCTTAATAAATAGATTTATTATTCCTTAACTAATTTCAACAATTAATTATACTTAACCAATTACAATTAATTATATTCAATTAATTAATCTAGTCAATTATCAAAATTAATTGCATTAATTAATTACTAAATTATCCCTAGATAATTATCACCCATTATTAACAACATTCCATTAATTTTACACTTAAGAAAATTTGAATTAGATTAATAAATCATTTCTAATTAATATTAATCTAAATCATTATTTAAAAATCAAATAATTAAGTGAAATCCTTAATTATCCAAACTAACCTAATTACTTATTAATTGACCCGTTTAAATTCAAAATGTATTAAAACAATACATTTCTAAATTTAAATTCAAATTCAATTTAAAAATTTGATATTTAAAATGTTTAATCATTAAACATTAATTCAAATTAAAATAATTATAAACCTTACAACAAAATGAATGTTAAAGAACATTCATTATCTAAATATAAAGAAAGATTTAAATTGATTATTTCAATTTCCAAAATTAAATTAAACATTTCATATTTTAATTCAAATACTAAAGGAAACAAATTCTTTCAAGTTTTAAAACTTATTTGAAATCAAATTTCACTTTCAAATTCACTTTTAAACATATGAACATGTTCATTCATTTTTAAATTTACAAACTGTTGAATTCAAAACTGGTTTTCAGAGAAACTTAAAAAAAACCAGTTTTTAAATCTGAATTCAAAAAAACAAATTTAAGTTTTACTTCAACATTTAAATCTGTTCATACTTTTTAAAACTTACAAAACTGTTTTTAAATCTAATTCTGGTTTAAAAAAAACAAACCTGAAACTGTTTTAGACTTGTCTTCAAATCTGAATTTAAAACTTGTTTAAATTTAGATTTTCATTTTAAAAACTTTGAATTCACAACTACATTTGAATTCAGTTACAACCTATGCTTGAATCAAAACCCAATTCATTTAAAAATTAAAACTGCATAATCCTTTGGTTTAAAACCTGCAACTGTTTTAATTTTGATTTAAAACTGAATTTGATTTTAAGATTTCATTTTTAAAAAAAAACTTTTGAACTCAAAACTATATTTGAATTCAGATTCAAGTATTACCTGATTCAAGTTTCAACTTAAAATATGAATTTATTCAAAAATTTAAAACTGCCAACCTCTCAGGTTTAAACCTGAAAACTATTTTAAAATTTGATTTGAAACAGAATTAAAACTTATTTAAAATCTAAAAATTCAATTTTTAAAACCTTGAACTCAAACTCCATTTGAATTCAGATTTAAATCTCACTTAAATCAAAACAGCACTAAAGTTTTGAATCTTCAAAAAAACTGCAAATACTCTCAGTTATACCTATAGCAAACTACCGAGCAACATACAAAATTACTTCGAGTCAAATACAGAAATACCCGAGTTCTACTTCGGGTCAAAACCCTGCACACCCCATAGTTCACCTGAGTTCCACTGCAACCAAGACCAACCTGTCATCACCTAGTAATACCACTTCCAGCCACCATCATCGACACAACCTTGGCCATATCTACCTCTACACTCCTTACTCAACCTCTCAAATTCCTAATCCACTTAATGCAACAGATGGATGTGCAGACCTGCAACCTTTAAAACCAGTTTTTTTTTTTCTTTTTTTTTTTTAGAATTCTTAAGTTAATTGTACTTAGATTTATTTTAGAAGCTTAAACATGTTCAAACAAACATTTTTTTCTTTTTTCCTAAGATTTAAACAAGAATCAGGAAGGAATATTTTTAATTCCCACACAGGTTTGAAACCTGTTTTCCAGACAGAGGCAAAATGCCTGTTACTAACATGCACAGATATATCTGCATATACATACTTGGATTCATTCATATGCAAACTAATTTCTTCAGCTTACTTTAAGCATTAATCATTTCCATCAAGTCATTGAATCAGATTAAGAGTAAGTTTGCTCTCAGTGGATATTTTTCTTTTCTTTTTTTTTTTTTTTTTTTTTTTTTTTGAATTTAAGCCAAACAAGAACCATTTTGTTTTACTGTTTATTAATTTTTTTCCAGGTAGTTTTGAAACAAACATACTCAAGCTATTTTTAAAATTGATATACATTCCTGTAATCTTTTTCTCTGTTAAAATTTTATCTCTACTTAGATTTCATAAAGAGATTTAAGTTTAGGTCAAACTTAGTTCAGAAGGAAACAACAGAGGCTATTGCAAATAAACACAGTCAAGCATACTTCTATTATACCCACACATAGATATGCAAAGTTATTTAAGATCAATCAGAGGTTCAAATTTTGAGGGGACAGACATGCATCAGCAGACAAGCATGCATTCATACATATGTACATAGCAGATTTATAATGTGTTTTCATCTTCTAATTTAAAGCATGCAAGTGTACTCAATAGCTAAGCAACATCCCACAACATCATTCACCACAAGCATCAAACATAAAACAGAGGTGAAAGTGTTTGCTCACCAGATTGAAGCAGAGACAGGGGACAGAGGCAATGGTTTGCCTGGGCATTTGTTTTCTTTTTCTTGTTTTGATTTTAATGCTACTGAGAAAAGCTTTGGGCTGAGTTGAAAAACTGAAGCTTGTTTGATTGTTGAGAAACTTTACTTCTTTAATCATCTGAACTTTTATAGTTTTGAATTTGCTAAAGCTTCTTCATTTGTTTTCCCAGTTCTCAATCTTTGCCTTTGTTTCTCAGGTGGCCTGCTCCAGATTTCTTTTTGTTTTGTTTCTCAGATCTTCTTTGGTTTGGGTAATCATCCCCTCAGCATGACAATGATATAGTTAATTAAGTTTTTTTTTTTTAATTGCTTCGAAAATTAAATTTTCTGTCTGTGAGTTTGCTTAAATTTTTACCTGAGTTGCTTCATATTTATAACTTCATGCATGGAGATACTTGTTTTCCAGATTTGGTTTCCAAGCTTGTTGTTTGATTTCCTTCTGTTTACTTTTTAAACTGAGCTTGCTCTGATCTTATGTTGCTTTGAATCTCCTTATGCAACCTTAGATTGTTTTAGAGGATCCAGTTCTTGATGAAACTGGAAGTGTTTCCAAGTTTATTTGCATTGGTTTTGATTTGTTCAAATTGATTGAACTTGAACCTGAAGCTTGGTTTCAGATTGCCATTTCCACTTGGATGTTGAGAACTTTGAGTTGTTTCATGCTTCTGAACTTGCTTAATTTTGCATTGCAACAGATCAGATTTGTTTACATGATTTTCATAATTTTTCAAACTTGAATTGAAGGTGAAGAGCATTTTTTTCCGTTTTGAACTGAAGCTCTTGAGTTTGACTTTTTCCAGATTTGAAATCTAAAATCTAATGTTACTGTTGTTTTAGATCTGCTGCATTGCTATTATAATTGCATATAGGAAATGAAGAGTTTTCTCAATTTTTTTAATCTTATTATTTTATTTTATTAAATATACTTGATGCCACTTGTTAAAAACAATCATAAGCTTAAGATCTTGTTAATTCCTCTACTCTATTCTCTTTACTTCAACCCATGTGAATGTTTACATTTCAGCCTTTTTTATGTTTACAAAGCAAATGAATTTATAAATTTTGTATTTATAACTTATACGCTTTGAAAATAAATTTATATCTTTATTCTTTTGTATATATACATACTTGTACAATGTTAAAAGTATTTAACCAATATTTATACATATACATTACATCTTAATTCCTTTCAAATGCTACTTACTTTTAAAACATTTTATTTTTAAATTAAATTCAAATCTCAATTTACATTCATACATTTAGTTACATATAAAACTAGCTATTTTATTAAATCTTATTTATATACATAAATGTATACATTTTCCCATTATTTATACTTACACAATTTATAAATAAAATGAATTTGAAATAACTAAATCAATAAATAATCATTCATACATAATTCTTAATTTATTAATTATAAAATCACATTTTATTTTGTACTTATAAAATTTTATAACAATGATTTTGAAATCCAATTATTTATTACAAACAATTTTATATATGTATTAGTTCTTTTAAAATATAAAGTTAATAAATTCAATTTTTTTTTTTTAAATCAAATTCCAAATTAAAATTCTTTTATTTAAATAAAGATCCAAATACAATTTCTTTTATTTTTATATTTCAAATCCAAATGTTTATTTTTAAGCTACTTGTACTTAAATTTCTTATTAAATTTCTGTTTATAATCAAAATTATTTATTTATTCTAGAAAATTTTCTAATTAGTTCACAATTTATTTTCCAAAATAAATTTAATTGCCAAATTAAACTTGATAAATTTCAGGAATGTTACAGATTTCCCCCCTTAAAAGAATTTCGTCCTCGAAATTGCAGAGAAGACGACAAAGAAAGGATAAAAGACATAGAGATATCTTTCCGAATCAGACTGGATACCAATTCTGTATTTGGCTTACCAAATAAGAATATTGACAATATGAGAACAACTCATACAATATTACACAAGATATTTGGGTTCATTGGTCTACGAATATACAAGGCCATTGATTAGTTCGAAGGGATAACTAATCGTTCGTAGAATATGTCAGATCCCAGAGAATAGATAGATGGATCAAATCTTCATATTAGTTAACCAATTTACTTAATTTAAAATTTCCAATTTATTTAATATTTTTCCAATTTCAAATTCATTAGAGTTTAGATCGAAAAGCTGATAAGAACCCGATGAAGATACGAAGTAAGGATTTTCTACAACGATTCGTAGGGCTACCATCACACCGAAACTTCTTTCTGGAGCAGCTATGAAGCAATCAAAAGAATATGAAATCGAATCAAAGGAGATTGATAGAGAAAAGATATTTCCACTGTTGCAGGGTATTGACCATTTATAGTGGTACTCCCCTGTCCCCTATCTCGTTCTCTTCTTGCACTCATACTTACTATCGGTGAATAGTAAGAGAATTTACTGAGGCATTCGAACGGATATCTTAGGGATATACTCATACTAGGGTATACTTCACCCTATCTCTAATGAGTTACTTAATATGTTATACTCCTGAGCTAAGGTTTTAACCATCAGCTCTGATACCAAATGTAACGGCTCGAATTTTTCGCGTTCGAAAATCGACATCCATACTTTACATTGTACTCGAATGCCGCAGATTCGACCGCTCAAATTCGAGTCGCCGGAGCTTATAACACATTAAGTAAATAACACAGCGGAAGAAAATGAACAACATATATCAATATACAACATTTGATACAATAACTGATACAACATGAATGATACAACAGAATGGTACAATAGATATCACCATTATCAGAGATACAAAGAATAGCAGCGGAAATAAAAGATAACACTAGCAGCGGAACACATCTCCAAAATAGTCTTCAGGGAAGAACTCCAGTATCGGTAATCTCCATCTCCAAGGCACCAATCCAGAATAGCTCGAACTCTCAAATCAAGATGAAGAGAAGCAACTCGATCCAATTGCGATTGCCAAATCCTAAGGCTTGAAAGCTATCGAATCTACACCTACTATTGATTATCTGAAAACCCCAACTCTAGACTGCCCGTGTGGGAAATAGTAGGCACCCAGAGTTTAGGAAAGGAACAATAAACTCCAGGTCAGTCATGGGACTGGTGTGAGCAAACAAAAACAGTTGGTCTTTTAAAACAGACAAAAGAATTTCAATTTGAAATCCGCAATGCTTTTTGAAAAATGAAACTACCATAAGGCCTCCCGGCACACACACAATGCAAACGCACACATGGGGGAGATTTCTCCTTATGATAGTCAAACATGCTTACTACGAGAAAAATTCTTTGATATTATTACTAGTGCATAGTGGGAAATCTTTCGAAAGTATAATATAAATCCTAGCCAGCATAGGTACCATGATACTATGCCTACTATAGCTGCCATGTTAAATGGCAGGTTCTACAACTAAAACCGTACAAGGCACGTAATTGAAGAATGGATTTCCAACAAATGGTCAGGCTAAGGAACTTCCTATTGCCACATGGGTACGCCTCTGGCGGGACGTCCCGAGAACTAACGTTACGGTTAGATCTCTGCCAACACAAGGCCGGGTTACCTCTGTAACTAGGTAACTACTACACGAATATGCCATCCCCCGGTCCTTTGGGACCTTTATCCGAGCGCTCGCAACAACAACACCACACAGTAATAGGTATAGTGTATCAACATGAGTAAGTATCTGGGCTCCATACCATGATACCACCCTTTACCAGAAGGGAATGACATACCCTAAAGGGCGCGACCCTCATAACCTTGCCGCATCTTTCCTGTTTCGACCATTTCCGGGGTGTGAGGTCCTGATGCAGTCTCGTCCACAAAGCTACGCTTTGTGCAACAAAGCCATGCTTTGGGTCAACAGATGACCAAAGCAATGATCACAAAGATAAATGATCAAACAAATGATCATATCACAAATGATCAACCAATGATCATCACACAGCAGCACTCAGCATGCCACATTACCAAATTGGGAATATCACTGATAAATATCAACTACAAAACCTCTGAGTTCGTACGTCTCAGAGAAGGGTGTTAAGCTAAGAGAATAAATTCTCCGCCACCAAGCAGAAATGTATTTGATAGAAATCAGTTAACATCTCAAAGTGTAATGTCGGACATACAACCATACAAGTCTGTTCCGGGTTCGAACAGAACCGAAGGCACTTCCGAAGAAGCCCTTGCAAATCCGGGTATCCACAATCCCGATCGGACTTCCCATCACTAAGGGAATCTCTATACCGTAGCTACTCGGTGCAGAGACAATCGATAGGTTATCCTATCGTTCTCACAAATACCCGGCCTTCACCACCGGTCTTCAATTGCTATCCATAACGTCGTATCACTATTCGGAATGGGTTATATGACACAAGGTCCTCTCCCGGCTAAACCGAATAATGAGCGTCATATTTTTAAAACATATGGATATGGGATTTTAGCTAAGTCACAACTTATAACATCCAAAACTTTTCTTTCAAATGGTTAAACAAATTACCATCTTTAAATCTTTAAACAAAAAGATTTATTTCACAAAGTTTCACCCGGTTTCACAAAGATCTATCCCTAGATTTCAAAACAATTCCCGTTCAATTTGGATTAACCCAATTAAATCTTTAAATTAAAGATATATAGCTTTCAAAACATGTTTCCAAAGATTTATCTATAACTTGGAAAACCATTTTCATTTTTAGACTTGAAGCCCTTTAACACAAATTGAAAGTTCATTTCTTATAGGAAAGCAAATCTAATTTATACAAGTTGAAATCTTGAGTTGAATTTAAATTTCAAAACATCACCTTTAAAAATGGTTTAAAACCCATATAAACCCATTTGTAAGTTGAATAACTTTTTAAACAATAGTTTCCAAATTTTAGAATTCAATTTCAAATATTGAATTCAAATTTATACCAATTCATTTAATTTTCAAGATTCAATCAGGTTATTTAAAATAACTATCATTTTTGAAAACTCATTTTCAAAAGCTTCAATTCCAATTCCAAAACTAATTTGGATTCAAAAATCAAATTTTTAAAACAATTTCAAAAATCTGTGACTTAACCCATTTCCACGTGCAATCCATATTTGTGTGTGTATAAGTGTGGTCCAGGGGTTCAACACAATAGTGCACAACATCATCATCACAGGTTCAATCATATCGATAAGCGGTATAACCCATAACGCTTATCTATATTCACAGATTCATAGATAAAGTAAAATATCATTCACAAAGATTAACTAATATGATTCGATGTGGGTTTCGGATAACCGATTGGAATCCGACTCCCTGTCGCATCGAAAACCAAATGTCATTCTACGGGTCAAGGGGTTTGCATAACAATATGTATATATCACAGATATGACAGCTCAGAACAAACATCACATAGCATCCCATCACGTATCAAATATATCAATCCATCACAGAACATCCAATAACAATCAAACATCTTTAATTAAGATGAATAAACCGTGTCGTTATAAATTTATTACCCTCATAATCACTTTTATTTGAAATCTTTAAACCAATGATCAATTATCATTAACTAAAATAAATTAAGTCTTAACCATCTTCATTTATTAATCATTTATTAATTTTCTTAATTAATTATTCTTTAATTATAATCATTTAATCTTAATTACTTATTCCTCAATTAATTACTTTAACTAATAAACTTTTAATTATTGGTTAATTAAATCTTAGTTAAAATTATTTGTCCTTAATAAATAGATTTATTATTCCTTAACTAATTTCAACAATTAATTATACTTAACCAATTACAATTAATTATATTCAATTAATTAATCTAGTCAATTATCAAAATTAATTGCATTAATTAATTACTAAATTATCCCTAGATAATTATCACCCATTATTAACAACATTCCATTAATTTTACACTTAAGAAAATTTGAATTAGATTAATAAATCATTTCTAATTAATATTAATCTAAATCATTATTTAAAAATCAAATAATTAAGTGAAATCCTTAATTATCCAAACTAACCTAATTACTTATTAATTGACCCGTTTAAATTCAAAATGTATTAAAACAATACATTTCTAAATTTAAATTCAAATTCAATTTAAAAATTTGATATTTAAAATGTTTAATCATTAAACATTAATTCAAATTAAAATAATTATAAACCTTACAACAAAATGAATGTTAAAGAACATTCATTATCTAAATATAAAGAAAGATTTAAATTGATTATTTCAATTTCCAAAATTAAATTAAACATTTCATATTTTAATTCAAATACTAAAGGAAACAAATTCTTTCAAGTTTTAAAACTTATTTGAAATCAAATTTCACTTTCAAATTCACTTTTAAACATATGAACATGTTCATTCATTTTTAAATTTACAAACTGTTGAATTCAAAACTGGTTTTCAGAGAAACTTAAAAAAAACCAGTTTTTAAATCTGAATTCAAAAAAACAAATTTAAGTTTTACTTCAACATTTAAATCTGTTCATACTTTTTAAAACTTACAAAACTGTTTTTAAATCTAATTCTGGTTTAAAAAAAACAAACCTGAAACTGTTTTAGACTTGTCTTCAAATCTGAATTTAAAACTTGTTTAAATTTAGATTTTCATTTTAAAAACTTTGAATTCACAACTACATTTGAATTCAGTTACAACCTATGCTTGAATCAAAACCCAATTCATTTAAAAATTAAAACTGCATAATCCTTTGGTTTAAAACCTGCAACTGTTTTAATTTTGATTTAAAACTGAATTTGATTTTAAGATTTCATTTTTAAAAAAAAACTTTTGAACTCAAAACTATATTTGAATTCAGATTCAAGTATTACCTGATTCAAGTTTCAACTTAAAATATGAATTTATTCAAAAATTTAAAACTGCCAACCTCTCAGGTTTAAACCTGAAAACTATTTTAAAATTTGATTTGAAACAGAATTAAAACTTATTTAAAATCTAAAAATTCAATTTTTAAAACCTTGAACTCAAACTCCATTTGAATTCAGATTTAAATCTCACTTAAATCAAAACAGCACTAAAGTTTTGAATCTTCAAAAAAACTGCAAATACTCTCAGTTATACCTATAGCAAACTACCCGAGCAACATACAAAATTACTTCGAGTCAAATACAGAAATACCCGAGTTCTACTTCGGGTCAAAACCCTGCACACCCCATAGTTCACCTGAGTTCCACTGCAACCAAGACCAACCTGTCATCACCTAGTAATACCACTTCCAGCCACCATCATCGACACAACCTTGGCCATATCTACCTCTACACTCCCTACTCAACCTCTCAAATTCCTAATCCACTTAATGCAACAGATAGATGTGCAGACCTGCAACCTTTAAAACCAGTTTTTTTTTTTTTTTTTTCTTCTTTTTTTTTAGAATTCTTAAGTTAATTGTACTTAGATTTATTTTAGAAGCTTAAACATGTTCAAACAAACATTTTTTTCTTTTTTCCTAAGATTTAAACAAGAATCAGGAAGGAATATTTTTAATTCCCACACAGGTTTGAAACCTGTTTTCCAGACAGAGGCAAAATGCCTGTTACTAACATGCACAGATATATCTGCATATACATACTTGGATTCATTCATATGCAAACTAATTTCTTCAGCTTACTTTAAGCATTAATCATTTCCATCAAGTCATTGAATCAGATTAAGAGTAAGTTTGCTCTCAGTGGATATTTTTCTTTTCTTTTCTTTTTTTTTTTTTTTTTTTTTTGAATTTAAGCCAAACAAGAACCATTTTGTTTTACTGTTTATTAATTTTTTTCCAGGTAGTTTTGAAACAAACATACTCAAGCTATTTTTAAAATTGATATACATTCCTGTAATCTTTTTCTCTGTTAAAATTTTATCTCTACTTAGATTTCATAAAGAGATTTAAGTTTAGGTCAAACTTAGTTCAGAAGGAAACAACAGAGGCTATTGCAAATAAACACAGTCAAGCATACTTCTATTATACCCACACATAGATATGCAAAGTTATTTAAGATCAATCAGAGGTTCAAATTTTGAGGGGACAGACATGCATCAGCAGACAAGCATGCATTCATACATATGTACATAGCAGATTTATAATGTGTTTTCATCTTCTAATTTAAAGCATGCAAGTGTACTCAATAGCTAAGCAACATCCCACAACATCATTCACCACAAGCATCAAACATAAAACAGAGGTGAAAGTGTTTGCTCACCAGATTGAAGCAGAGACAGGGGACAGAGGCAATGGTTTGCCTGGGCATTTGTTTTCTTTTTCTTGTTTTGATTTTAATGCTACTGAGAAAAGCTTTGGGCTGAGTTGAAAAACTGAAGCTTGTTTGATTGTTGAGAAACTTTACTTCTTTAATCATCTGAACTTTTATAGTTTTGAATTTGCTAAAGCTTCTTCATTTGTTTTCCCAGTTCTCAATCTTTGCCTTTGTTTCTCAGGTGGCCTGCTCCAGATTTCTTTTTGTTTTGTTTCTCAGATCTTCTTTGGTTTGGGTAATCATCCCCTCAGCATGACAATGATATAGTTAATTAAGTTTTTTTTTTTTAATTGCTTCGAAAATTAAATTTTCTGTCTGTGAGTTTGCTTAAATTTTTACCTGAGTTGCTTCATATTTATAACTTCATGCATGGAGATACTTGTTTTCCAGATTTGGTTTCCAAGCTTGTTGTTTGATTTCCTTCTGTTTACTTTTTAAACTGAGCTTGCTCTGATCTTATGTTGCTTTGAATCTCCTTATGCAACCTTAGATTGTTTTAGAGGATCCAGTTCTTGATGAAACTGGAAGTGTTTCCAAGTTTATTTGCATTGGTTTTGATTTGTTCAAATTGATTGAACTTGAACCTGAAGCTTGGTTTCAGATTGCCATTTCCACTTGGATGTTGAGAACTTTGAGTTGTTTCATGCTTCTGAACTTGCTTAATTTTGCATTGCAACAGATCAGATTTGTTTACATGATTTTCAGAATTTTTCAAACTTGAATTGAAGGTGAAGAGCATTTTTTTCCGTTTTGAACTGAAGCTCTTGAGTTTGACTTTTTCCAGATTTGAAATCTAAAATCTAATGTTACTGTTGTTTTAGATCTGCTGCATTGCTATTATAATTGCATATAGGAAATGAAGAGTTTTCTCAATTTTTTTAATCTTATTATTTTATTTTATTAAATATACTTGATGCCACTTGTTAAAAACAATCATAAGCTTAAGATCTTGTTAATTCCTCTACTCTATTCTCTTTACTTCAACCCATGTGAATGTTTACATTTCAGCCTTTTTTATGTTTACAAAGCAAATGAATTTATAAATTTTGTATTTATAACTTATACGCTTTGAAAATAAATTTATATCTTTATTCTTTTGTATATATACATACTTGTACAATGTTAAAAGTATTTAACCAATATTTATACATATACATTACATCTTAATTCCTTTCAAATGCTACTTACTTTTAAAACATTTTATTTTTAAATTAAATTCAAATCTCAATTTACATTCATACATTTAGTTACATATAAAACTAGCTATTTTATTAAATCTTATTTATATACATAAATGTATACATTTTCCCATTATTTATACTTACACAATTTATAAATAAAATGAATTTGAAATAACTAAATCAATAAATAATCATTCATACATAATTCTTAATTTATTAATTATAAAATCACATTTTATTTTGTACTTATAAAATTTTATAACAATGATTTTGAAATCCAATTATTTATTACAAACAATTTTATATATGTATTAGTTCTTTGAAAATATAAAGTTAATAAATTCAATATTTTTTTTTTAAATCAAATTCCAAATTAAAATTCTTTTATTTAAATAAAGATCCAAATACAATTTCTTTTATTTTTATATTTCAAATCCAAATGTTTATTTTTAAGCTACTTGTACTTAAATTTCTTATTAAATTTCTGTTTATAATCAAAATTATTTATTTATTCTAGAAAATTTTCTAATTAGTTCACAATTTATTTTCCAAAATAAATTTAATTGCCAAATTAAACTTGATAAATTTCAGGAATGTTACACATTCATTAATGAATTTCATTTTCACTTCATTCAAACACTTATAAAGACTCGTTTTATAATGTCAATATTTCGATTTATAAATATCCGTTTATAAATCTCTTAATATAAATCAATTAATATTATTCTTTAAAACATCTTTTAATTTCCTTTATAATTTCATCATTTCGATTTAAAAAAAAAATCAAATTTTATAAATCCTATATTTAAACTTTTATCATATATTCAAAAATCCAATCTAAATTATTTTTTTAAAATCATTAGTTCATATTTCTCAAAAATCGACTTTTAATCGTATTTCTAAAAATCAGCTTTTTAACTATATTTCACAAAAACCATAATTTTTATAACTTTAAAAATTATAACGTTTATTTATTTATAATGGATCAATTCCAAAAATATAGTATATTTTCAAAATCACTTTTAAAATCATTTTAAAATCCCAAAATCTGGGTCCAATGATGCTACACACCAAATAGTCAATCACGACTAACAACGATATCATATATCGATATGATAATCCATCAAATATCAAAATATCTGAAATAAAATAAATAATGTTGAGGAATCCAGTTGGATCCCTCCAACCTGTTTTCCTGCATCCAAAAACATTAGCACAATACCAATTTCGCTCCAGTACGAAATTATCGCGGTATATGTTCTTAATTAATATTATCCGCTTAATAACGGCGTAATAGGGTCTCATCCGCTAAACAAAAAAATGCGGGAAATCAACAACTGCAATATATACATATGCCAATATATATATATTGATATTATATATAATACCAATTTCACTGTTTATGAAATATTCGCGGTATATGTTTATATTAAATAACATCCGCTTACTAACGGCGCATAATGTCTATTTTAACAATCAATAATTTACAGTCATCATTCAAACATGCATTCAAATATTTTAAATCTAACTATTTAAAATAAAATCGAAATCTATTCGATTGAGTGAGAAATTCTCACCTTGGTTTTAAATTCCGTTTTAGCTTTTATTTCGAATAAAATTAAACGCGCGTTTAATTTTACCCGAAATTCTCACTAACTCCAAACGACTCCAAACCAACTCCATCGCTTAGTGCTCGTCCATACGATTCCAACGCAACTGAGTTTGCATTTTTTCGACCTCGTATGAAAAAGTTATGATTTTTACAAGTTTGCACGTATTTAAACTTAATAATTACAACTTAAACTTTATAATTAAAACCTACAGCTCATATTAGCCATCAGATCCCACCACCATCAGATCTCCACCCTAGAACGCAACTTCCCCCTCCCTCTCTTCTTCACGCAACACTCCCAGAACAAACACACGCAAGTTTTGAACCCATCCATCAAAATTAGGTTTTGATACCACCATCTCCTCGCTCGATGAAACCTCATCACGTCGCCACCACTAGAACGCCCATGACCCAAGCTAGGTTCGGCCCAACCCTGGTGGAGCTCGGCCATGCCTACAGCCTCGTATGGCGTGCGCAAGTTGCGTGCTTCCAGCTCGATTTGCCGCCAATCCGCTTCGAGTTAAACGATCATAACCGTTGGATTTAAAGATCTCCTCATGCTCTACAAGTTTGCTTTAGAAAGTTTTTCGAATTGAATGACGGATTGAAAGATAATAAGGGGAGAAGATCGATGTTTTCTGGCCATTCATTCAAAAGTGGCGGCTGCAAATATGGCTAGGGTTTTAGTGTTTTTATTTTTATTTTTTTAGAGTGAGGTGTATTTATAGAAAAAGCAAGCGTAAACACTATTCATCCCGGGAATTCCGAACTCCGATTTAGACGCCGTAACCAGCGTACCTAGGGTTTATCCCGCGTTCCGGACACAATGGAACAGGTTTCGGAAGCTAATTCGGAAGTATGTGCGAGTTATGGCTGAAAACGTTCAATTTAAATTAAACCGATTTAAGTCGATTTCTAGGCGTTTTAATTTGTACCGGACAAACGGTAAATCCAATTGACTTGAAATTTGAAACCTTACAATAATATCACATTACGGATCCGATGAAACTGGTTTCGTCGAATTCCGAGACTTTTTGAAAAATGGCTATTTTGACTCGCCAAATTTAAATTAAAAATAATTCAATGCGTTTCGAGCTGCCACGATCAAACGATAACTCCGATTGACACGAAATTTGAAATCCGGTAATAACTAACTATTACGGATCCAATGAAACTGGTTTCGTTCAATTCTGAGACTGTCCAAAAATTGACTATTTTACAGTCGATTATTAAATATTAAAATATTCAATTTTCACAAATTAACTTTTAATTCGATTTTAAAAGTTCTAAAATATTTCTATAACTCCAGTATGATTAAATAAAATTTTTCAAATTATTTTCAATCATATTTAACTCAATTTTCAATTATTTCCATAATTTAACGTATTAAATTATCGATTTAATTATTCAATAAAATCCAATAATTCAAATAAAAATTTATTTGACTTAAAAATTCACTTATAAATATTTAAAATTAATTAAATATTCAAATTTTAATTAATAAAAATTCTGGGTCGTTACAATCTTTCCCCCTTAAAAGAATTTCGTCCTCGAAATTACAAGTAAGAAGAGTTGCAAAATCTATTAATTTTCCAAAATTTAAAGTTAAACTGCTTATAAAACTTTACTAAGTTTTTAAATCATACTTAGTTATCTTTTCAAAAACAACTACTATTGTTTAACTTTCAATTCCAAATCAAAGTTTAAAGTTTTCAAAATTTTCCAAATTTTCTCAAAATTTTTCTAACGCCTTAAATTTCCGAAAAAATTCGCCATGTCTCCTTTGCGCGGCTCGATCCGAAAAAAAAATGACAGTATATATATCACAAATATACATCTCATCAAGTAATGAGGCATCCCGAAGGGAAAAAAGTGTAAAAGTGCGATATTTAATCCGAGATATGTACCTTATATTTTATTAGCAAGCATATACGGCTAATATAGCGCTAAAGCGAACTCCAAATGCGAAGCAAACGCGATCCGCACCTACTAATCTCAACAAACAACATGAGAACATGCACATATGCAAATAATCTCAATATACAACATATAGCAACATAATAACTATATATGTCACATAGCAAATGCAACCATAGCAATATATATTCAACCATCAACCAACTATCATCCATAACCAACAAATATTCATTCATATTCTCATTCTAATATTCAATGAATTGGTTTTCAATTTAATCACATTTGATTCATATACATTGGATTTTACTAACATTCATTCTCAATTCAATTAGTTTACATTTACTAATTAAATCTAACTCACATTCAATTCTATTCAAATTTATTTACTTTCAATTTGAATTCAATTGCATTAGCTTTCAATTTCATTAATACTTAATGAATTATATACAATCAATCAACAACCATATAACAACCAATGTATATTAATTGCAACCAAATTACTTTGCTTACTTTCATTCATTTTTTATATCAACTTAAATTTACATTTAATTGATTAACATTCAATTCATTCAATTTCTAAAGTTGAATTTCATTCACATAACTTAAGTTCATATTTCTTTTAATCTACTTGATTTATTTACTTCGATACCAAAATCAATTCCATTCAACAACACTTAAGTTATATTCCATTTAACTTTAAATTCACTTCTTATTTATAACTCATATTCATAAATATATTCATATAGTTTCACTTCTTATATATATAAGTTTATTCACAATTGTAAATCACTTTAATTATAATTCAATGCTTATAATTCTCTTGCTTATACAATTACTCTTTTTTTAGATTATTCAAACAACCTAACAATCAACTTATATACACTTTAATAATTCTGAAAAATTATTCCCTTATATATAAAATATAATCAAGGCAAAATTATTTCATTTACCCAATTAAAACAATACTGTGCTGAATTGTTCTATTCAAGTGTTTAGAAACCCCTTCGGCATAGTTTGACTGACCGTGCTGACGAAGGTTCATATACCACTCAATAAACCAATCATCACAATATAAAAATATCTGAAATAAAATAAATAATGTTGAGGAATCCAGTTGGATCCCTCCAACCTGTTTTCCTGCATCCAAAAACATTAGCACAATACCAATTTCGCTCCAGTACGAAATTATCGCGGTATATGTTCTTAATTAATATTATCCGCTTAATAACGGCGTAATAGGGTCTCATCCGCTAAACAAAAAAATGCGGGAAATCAACAACTGCAATATATACATATGCCAATATATATATATTGATATTATATATAATACCAATTTCACTGTTTATGAAATATTCGCGGTATATGTTTATATTAAATAACATCCGCTTACTAACGGCGCATAATGTCTATTTTAACAATCAATAATTTACAGTCATCATTCAAACATGCATTCAAATATTTTAAATCTAACTATTTAAAATAAAATCGAAATCTATTCGATTGAGTGAGAAATTCTCACCTTGGTTTTAAATTCCGTTTTAGCTTTTATTTCGAATAAAATTAAACGCGCGTTTAATTTTACCCGAAATTCTCACTAACTCCAAACGACTCCAAACCAACTCCATCGCGTAGTGCTCGTCCATACGATTCCAACGCAACTGAGTTTGCATTTTTTCGACCTCGTATGAAAAAGTTATGATTTTTACAAGTTTGCACGTATTTAAACTTAATAATTACAACTTAAACTTTATAATTAAAACCTACAGCTCATATTAGCCATCAGATCCCACCACCATCAGATCTCCACCCTAGAACGCAACTTCCCCCTCCCTCTCTTCTTCACGCAACACTCCCAGAACAAACACACGCAAGTTTTGAACCCATCCATCAAAATTAGGTTTTGATACCACCATCTCCTCGCTCGATGAAACCTCATCACGTCGCCACCACTAGAACGCCCATGACCCAAGCTAGGTTCGGCCCAACCCTGGTGGAGCTCGGCCATGCCTACAGCCTCGTATGGCGTGCGCAAGTTGCGTGCTTCCAGCTCGATTTGCCACCAATCCGCTTCGAGTTAAACGATCATAACCGTTGGATTTAAAGATCTCCTCATGCTCTACAAGTTTGCTTTAGAAAGTTTTTCGAATTGAATGACGGATTGAAAGATAATAAGGGGAGAAGATCGATGTTTTCTGGCCATTCATTCAAAAGTGGCGGCTGCAAATATGGCTAGGGTTTTAGTGTTTTTATTTTTATTTTTTTTAGAGTGAGGTGTATTTATAGAAAAAGCAAGCGTAAACACTATTCATCCCGGGAATTCCGAACTCCGATTTAGACGCCGTAACCAGTGTACCTAGGGTTTATCCCGCGTTCCGGACACAATGGAACAGGTTTCGGAAGCTAATTCGGAAGTATGTGCGAGTTATGGCTGAAAACGTTCAATTTAAATTAAACCGATTTAAGTCGATTTCTAGGCGTTTTAATTTGTACCGGACAAACGGTAAATCCAATTGACTTGAAATTTGAAACCTTACAATAATATCACATTACGGATCCGATGAAACTAGTTTCGTCGAATTCCGAGACTTTTTGAAAAATGGCTATTTTGACTCGCCAAATTTAAATTAAAAATAATTCAATGCGTTTCGAGCTGCCACGATCAAACGATAACTCCGATTGACACGAAATTTGAAATCCGGTAATAACTAACTATTACGGATCCAATGAAACTGGTTTCGTTCAATTCTGAGACTGTCCAAAAATTGACTATTTTACAGTCGATTATTAAATATTAAAATATTCAATTTTCACAAATTAACTTTTAATTCGATTTTAAAAGTTCTAAAATATTTCTATAACTCCAGTATGATTAAATAAAATTTTTCAAATTATTTTCAATCATATTTAACTCAATTTTCAATTATTTCCATAATTTAACGTATTAAATTATCGATTTAATTATTCAATAAAATCCAATAATTCAAATAAAAATTTATTTGACTTAAAAATTCACTTATAAATATTTAAAATTAATTAAATATTCAAATTTTAATTAATAAAAATTCTGGGTCGTTACAACTCGAGTCAGGATTAACATTCTTATATCAATAAATCCAACTCAAGTGAAATATCAACTGAAATACAAATAACGTAAAGAATGTTTGGGATAACCATCCTCTAAGGGTCCATGGAACTATCTACAAGTTAGAAATATACACTATAACACCGTGGTTCTTTCATCTTAATTTATACCTCAAAATCAAATATCATTTCACTTCAAATATAGCTATTTTCCAAAATAGTATTTAGATATATTAAATAATTTGTACCGTAAAATATTTTCAATTCCCTCAACTTAACAAATTGTTTCAACATCAACCCGACCTTCCCATTTAAATTAAACTCAATCTCAATTTATCAATTTAAATTCAACTCAATTCCTAAAATAACGACTTCAATTTTATCGATCTAGAATTCGGATTTGTAATCACAAAATACCCCTTTATATTCAATATTTTTAAACCTTTAAGTATTCAACGTTTCAACTAAATTTTTATTCAATTTAGTTTTCTAAATAATAAATTCAAATTTAGTTCAACCTAAATTTTCATTTTAATTCAACCTAAATTTTCATTTTAATTCAATTTAGTTTCTAAATAACAAATTCAACTATATTGATTTCAAATACAGATCCGAATCTCAAATTTAAACCATTTAAATTCCAATATAGTTTAAGGCTTAAAAATTTAAATGTTCAATTTAACCGTTTCATATAGATCTCGATTTAACCTCATTATTATTTAGTCTTGAAATACTTCCTCATTTGATTCAAGATTATTTAATTAACCTTAAATTCCATTTTTCTCAATATTTTCTTTAATTTGCTTAAACATGAAATATGCATTTAATCGCTTAAAACAAAAATCCTGTTATAAAATCCTACCTTTTTGAAATTTCCCATTTAAAAATTTTAGATTGATTGAATTAAATAAATCCTTATTTAGATACCATTTAATAAACTCAAATTTATCTCCCCATCTTAATTTATCCCAATTATTTCAAAAATCTATTTGAAATATAATTTACATAAATATTAGCATAGTTTAGGTATTAAATCAAACTTAATTAAATTAAATATTATTAAATCTATATATATATATATATATATATAAATTTAAGAATTAACATTTATTATGACCATATATTTCTTTCCAAACAAAGAATTTATTTCCAAAATATTTATATATGAACCACGGTGTCTGTATATATTCATTATCATCTGGTCAAGTGTTACAGATATTTATCATTTAAATCCATCACTAAATATATACGGTGGATATCATTCCAATCCGTAATCCCAAATTTAATTAAATGAAAATCGCTTGGGTCTATAATTTCAACCCATAACGAAATTATCCTATTCTAAGTCTGTTCGGGAATGTATCATTTCAACCCATAGTGAATTCTAAACTACAGGGAAGTTGCAGAGTGATAAAAGATAACAAAAATATAGTAGGATATGATAATAATATACAACAGGAATATATCATCAGTAATTAAATAAAGTATAAACAATAGGATATGGTGTCATATCCCGTAGGTGAACAGATATAGGTAATAGCATAAATATAACAATTTAAATAACTACAGCAACATATTTCAATTGTCGTTTCAATTGAAATCAAATTTAATAAATAAAAGAATGTAAATCGTGAGTGATTGCTCACCTTTCAAGGTTAGAGAGATAGACAATGAAGTTGAGTTATGAAATGCAAGCATGACTTCCAAAGCAAAGTTAGATGGTACGATTTCGACGGAAAAGCTGATGATAGAAATTGATGAGAACAGATCAAATTAGTTTGATAAAATTGAAACGAAGATTATACGATTAATTTATTACTTTCTTTCAAAATGAACGTTAAATCAAAACACGCATTTTAAAAATGAAATATATATATATACATATATATATATACACATATATATACATACATACATACATACATACATATATATATATATATATATATATATATATATATATATATATATATATATATATATGCACACCCATGAAAACCATATAAATTTAAAACGCTTCCATTCCATATTAATGTTAAATACAAATATATAATTATTCAAAATGTCACATATATAGTATATTCATTTTATGGTTGTCGTTTCCATGTAATAAATATTCATTTTGAACCAATATTAAAATAATATATATGTATAGTTAAAAAAATCAATGTTCTAACATAAAACACATATATTAAATATCAACACACATATATATAATATCTTTTGAAATGAATACTTATGTATATATATAATTATTATAGTTTATTACTTTCCTTTTCAAAATATCCAGCAGGAAATCAAACAAACTTATGCACATATATGTGCACATAAACAATATTCTTTATAATACATTGTTAACTTACTCCTTTTTTTTCTCTTTTATTTTATTTTTTTTTCATTTTTTATAAAACCTTTATATATAACAAAATATATGTATAAAATAATTTATTTGTATATATAAAAATCAAAACGTTTCAAACATATATTCAAAAACTGGATCATATAAATAACAATGTATTTAGTTAACACATAGTATAAAATTCATTTATATAACACTCTTATATATATAAATCTTGTATAAGTAAACCTTTATAGCTTCATAACTTATTTACTTTCACATATAACAAGATCTGTACAAAAGAATGCAAACTCTTCTCAAATCCTTTTGAACGTTTATAAGAAATTTTTTAAACAATAAATATACCTTCTTATTTAGGAAAGAAAGTAAGCAGGCACTTGTAGGAGAAACGTGAGTGGAGGTTGAGGGTTGTAGGCGGTGCGAAGGGAAGAGGGGCAGAGATAGCTTCAGGCGATGGGTATATACGTCGTGCAAAAAAATTTCCTTTTCTTTTTTTTTATATCTGGCGTAGGCCATTGAAAAATTTGGGAGGGGGAAAAGTAAGCAATGGTGGGGAGTGGATCTCGAAATGAAGAAGGAGTAGGCAACAATGAAATATATGAAGAGAGAGGTAGTGGAAAGCTACAGAGAAAAATATAATATAAAAGGGAATAATAAATGAAATATCAACTGTCACGCGTTGATTCAGCAGAGAAGTTAAAGCAAATAAGAAGAGAATGGATTGACCTAAAGGAAAGGCAATGAATGGTTTAGAAATAAATAAATGTAAAACGTATACGTTTTAATTTCAAAAAGGAAAAAGAAATAAATACGGGGATGGAAACTGTCAAAATGCACGTTTAGGCTAATAATAAAATATAAAAGTAAGAAACTCAAAAGGATAGGCACAGAGACGTGAAATCAGGGAGACAAGGGAAGCAAGTGATCTTTCAAATTTATAACTTTGGCAATAAATATAAAATAAATGAAAATTAATAGATGGATGCTTGATTGACGCAGTGATTAAAGTAAGGTTGTGTGTCAGTCACGATGAAATTTGAAACAGAAGAAAATGTAAATGAATAAATGTAACGACCCAGAATTTTTAGTAATTAAAATTTGAATATTTAATTTATTTTAAATATTAATAAGTGAATTTATAAGTCAAATAAATTTTTATTTGAATAATTGGATTTAATTGGATAATTAAATCGATAATTTAATATGTTAAATTATGGAAATAATTGAAAATTGGGTTAAATATGATTGAAAATGATTTGTAAAATTTTATTTTATCATATTGGAGTTAGAACGATATTTTAGAACTTTTAAAATCGAATTAAGAGTTAATTTGTGAAAATTGAATATTTTAATATTTAAATCGACTAGTGAAAATAGTCAATTTTCGAACAGTCTCAGAATTGAACGAAACTTGTTTCATTGGATCCGTAATAGTTAGTTATTACCGGATTTCAATTTTCATGTCAATCGGAGCTATCGTTTGATCGTGGCAGCTCGAAACGCATCAAATTATTTTTAATATTAATTTGGCGAGTTAAAATAGCCATTTTTCAAAAAGTCTCGGATTTTGACGAAACCAATTTCATCGGATCCGTAATGTGATATTATTGTAAGGTTTCAAATTTCGTGTCAATTGGATTTACCGTTTGTCCGGTACGAATTAAAACGCCTAGAAAATCGTTTAATCGGTTTAATTTCAAATTGAACGTTTATTGCCATAACTCGCACAGATGACCGAATTAGCTCCCGAAACACGTTCCATTGTATTCGGAACGCGGGGTAAACCTTAGAAACGCCAACCGGCACGCTTCGTTTGGAGTTCGAAAAATTTCGATGAATAGTGTCACGCGAATTTTCTATAAAAGCCCCTCATTTATTCATTTTTTCACTAATTATCAAACCCTAGGGCAAATTTCTGCAGCCGCCACCCTCTTATAATTCAATGGCCAGAAATTCACCATCTTCTTTCCTCAATTACTCTCAATCCATCAACAATTAGAGAAAGTGTTCAACATGAAACTTGTAGAGCATGAAGAGAGCTTCGAATCTATACGGTGATGATCGGAATTGGAGTGACGGAGTTGAGGCTACATGCTCGCGTTTTGCTGCAGGTCATGCACGCAAATAAGTGCAAGCACAGGGCCGAGCTCCACCCCATGGTGGCCGAGTGAAGAGAGGAGATGGGCTTCGCAACGGTGGTCTCCGATCGTCTTCAAGCTTCGTATGGAGGGAGCATAATTCGATTGAAAAATGGAGGCTATGGGTTCACATTCACGGCTATGGCCTGTAGGAAGTTGCGTGAGGGAGGGGAAGGAAAGGTGCGGTGGTGATTGCAGGGAGTAGGATCCTAGGGCTGAGATTAACTAGGGTTAGAAATATGAAAATAAATGTTGTAAATTTAGTTTAAAAACATTCGTGAATCTTTAAAAATTCATATCTTTTTCATACGAGGTCGAAAACCCGCGAAACCAGTTGCGTTGGAATCGTATGGACGAGCACTACGTGATGAAATTGGATTGGAGTCGTTTGGAGTTAGTGAGAATTTCGGGTAAAATTAAACGCGCGTTTAATTTTATTCGAAATAAAAGCTAAAACGGAATTGAAATCAAGGTGAGAACTTCTCACTCAATCGAATAGTTTCGATTTTTATTTTAAATAGTTAGATTTAAAATATTTGAATGCATGTTTGAATGATGATTGATATCTATTGATTGTTAAAATAGACATTATACGCCGTTAGTAAGCGGATGTTATTTATTAAAAACATATACCGCGAATATTTCATAAACAGTGAAATTGGTATTATATATAATAGCAATATATATATATTGGCATATGTATATATTGGAGTTATTGATTTCCCGCATTTTTTTAGCGGATGAGACCCTATTGCGCCGTTATTAAGCGGATAATATTATAAATCCCATATACCGCGATAATTCCGTACTGGAGCGGAATTAGTATTGTGCTAATGTTTGTGGATGCAGGAAACAGGTTGGAGGGATCCAACTGGATTCCTCAACTGTATTGATTTATTTACAGATATTTTGATATTTTTTGATTATCATATCGATATATGATATTTGGATGTCGTGATTGACTATTTGGTGTTGCTGCATCATCGGATCCATTTTTGGAGTTTTAAAATAATAATTTTGGTTTTAAAAGGAATTTTTAAAGTGATTTTTCAAAGTATATGTTTTATTAAATTTTGAATTGATTCACTTTAAATAATTAAAACGTTATAAATTTTTATGTTATAAAAATTAAGATTTTTGAGAAATATAACATAAATGAGATTTTTGGAAATAAATAGTTAATTAATTCATGAAATGGTTTAAATTGGGAATTTTGAATTATTATAAACGATTTAAAAATATTGATATTTATGGATTAAAAATATAGGAATTGTGAAAACCGTTTTATAAGTGTTAAAAAGAAATATAAATGGATTTTATAAGTGAAGGAAGATTTATAGATTTATAAATTGTGAAGTTATAAATATAAATAGGTTTTGTAAAATAAAAGATTTATAAGAGATTAGCTTATAAATCGGATTTTGGCATTTAAAATGAGATATAAAAAGGGTTTTTATAAATAGAAGTTTATAAAAATATAAATGAAGTTTATAAACGTTGTTTATAAATCCGAAATCAATTGAATTTGATAAGTTGGATATAGGAATGCATGAAAGGAATTATATTCACGATTTTGGACAGTGAATATATTATTAAATGAAATGGATATGTTTTGGGGAAGGAACATTATGAAATGAAGTGAATGATTTTAAAGACGTTTTAAAATGCATTAAGTATCGAATACATAGATTTCAACATTTATTGTTGAAATAGACGTTTTCGAGAAATAGAAGGAAATGGTGGACTATAACACTGTTGTTATAGTAAATGGTTTCCGAAAGGAAATGTTTTGTATAGTATTGGGATTTATATATCTATTTAATCTTTGAATCCCTATACTAGTGATTTTTGGGTCGTCGTAACGATGTTTTACCCAACATTCGTTTTAGCCCAAATAAAATGTGTTAAGAGAATGATTTCCTTAAAGAATGAAATATATACTAAATTTTGATTTAAGTATATTGAATATTTTCACATGTTGAAAATAAATAGATTTGTGATGTACTTATTATTAAATAAGTATGGAAATGTTTTTCCAATGAGAAATGAATGTTTAGAATTTATCCTTGTAAGATAAATTGAAAGTGAATATTGAAAATCGATTGAAAATCGTATATCATAGATATTTTGGGATTATAAATTCACTATGGAATTTATAAAAGGAAGGGGAAATTAGTTTAAAAATAAACGTTGATTTATTTTTAAAGTGTGGGAATAAATTTACGAACTTGGAACGTAAATAAAAAGTAAATCGTTAAGGATTTATTTAATTGGTTTAAATGAACCATGTTGAAATGAAAGAAATTTCCGAGTAAGGAAAAGTGATTTGAAGAATTGTTTTCAAATGTTTGAAGTGTGGGAAAGTTTATATCTAGTAAAGATATTTTGGAAAGTAAATAATTTGGGAAATTATTTGTATTTGGTGATGTTGAACACGCCTATTAATAGTTAAATAATCCGACTATCAATATTTACCTTTAAATAGGTATTTGTTGTGAATTGCTTGAATTTGAATGCCACACTTATCTTTGAATAAGCGCTCACTATTCGGGTTAACCGGGAAAGGACCTTGGGGTCGTATAACCCATTCCGAGTATGTGATACGTCGTTATGGATTGCATTTGATGACGGTGTTGAAGACCGGATGTTTGTGAAAATGGAAGGATTACCGTCGAGTTACTCTACATCGGCTGATCTCCGATATAGAGGTTTTATCACCCTTAGTGACGGGAAGTCCGGTCGTGATTAGTGAATATCCGGATTGCAAGGACTTCTTTGTAAGTGCCTTCGGTTCTGTTCGATCCCGGAACAGACTTGTATGATTGTATGTCTGACATTACAAATTGAGATATAAAGCTGATTTCTTTCAAATATATTTCTGTTGGTGGCGGAGAATTTATTCTCTTAGCTTAACACCCTTCTCTGAGACGTACGAGCTCAGAGGTTATATAGTTGAAGGTTATTAGTGACATACTCCCAATTTGGTAGTGTGACATGCTGAGTGTTGCTGTGAAATGATCATTGTGTTGATCATTTGTGATAGGATCATTTATTTGATCGTCTATCCTGGTGATCATTTCCATGATTATTTGTTGACCCAAAGCACGGCTTTTGTATAAAGTGTGTTTTTGTGGACGAGACTTCGTCGGACCTCACACCCCGGAAATGGTCAAAACAGGAAGGATGCGGCAAGGTAATTAGGGGTAGCGCCCTTTAGTGTATGTCTTTCCTTCTGGATAGAGGTGGTATCATGGTATGGAGCCCAGATATTTAACCTATGTTGTTACTGCATATTTTTGTGTTTGTTGGAAATCGAGGATCCTCGGATAGATCGGTTACGATCGGGGGATGACATATTCGTGTCAGTAGTTACCCAGTTAGGGGTAACCCGGCCTTGTGTTGGCAGAGATCCGGTTTGGTTCTCGGGACGTCATTCCAGAGGCGTTTCCATATGGCAATGGGAAGTTCCTTGGCCTGACCATTTGTTGGAAATCCAAAGAAACAATACGAGACTTGTACGGTTTTAGTTGTAGAACCTGCCATTCACTTATGGTGGCGCCCCACTGTTTGGATGGTAGCTATAGTAGGCATACGATAATGGTCGTATGTTGGCTAAGATTTATATTCTATTTTCGAAATGAATTTTGCCTACACTATGCACTAGTAATAATATAAAATGTTCTTTTAAATGCGTATCAAACATCTTTGACTATCATAAGGAGAAATCTCCTCCGATTCTGCGTTTGCATGTGTGTGTGTGCGGGAGGCCTTATGGTAGTCTCATTTTTAAAAGCATTGCGAATTGACTTTAAAAATATTCTTCTATTTTGTTTTCAAAGATAAATAAACTGTTTTGAGTTCTCACACCAGTCACATGACTGACTTGGAATTTATTGTTTTCCTTCCTAAACTCTGGGTGCCCACCAATTTCCACACGGGCAGTCAAGAGTAAGGTTTATCAGGATATTTTGGAATTCAGGAGTTGCTGGAGGCAAGCTGGATGGCATGGCGTATTACTAGTATATAGTATTTCTTTTTCCGCTGCATTGTTTGAGGTTGTTTTTTGTTGTACACTCTGATGATATGATGTAATGAAATGAAATGTAATGTAATAACTGATATAGTTCTTTGTTTAAAGATTATTCATTTATTATTATATGTTGTTCCGCTGCGATTGTGAGATTCTGTTGTTGTTCTGTTATTTCTTCTGTTCTGTTCTATCTTTTTCTATCTTCTTCTGTCTCTTTCTTCTTCTTCAACCATAACATTTCGGGTTTCCGGCCTTCGATTTCTAGGCAGTCGATAAAGTGAGTATCGATGTTGAATTTTCGAAAATCGAAAATTTTCGGGGCGTTACAATAAAAGGGGTAAGCCAGATTTTCCGCTTAGATTTAGAGAAGACACATCAAATGCTGAAAAAGGGAATTATGAAATGGCTAGATTCTAGCAAGTAATAAATATGGTAAGAAAATTAAATAGGCAGGTTATAAATCAGATTGGAAAGAAAAGTGGAGAGGTTAATTGATAAAAGAATTAAGATAATGAAAATGCATAATAATATTGTTGGCATCTAATGTCATTTAACGTTAACTAGCATCAATCATGTCAGACACCCATGTAAAAAAAAGAAACGCATATAGGAGCATGCATTTTCTTCTGACTTGCAACATCATCCATCATTTTGGCATTAGTGGCATTCAACAAATTAAGGTGGTGGTCAAAGTCGTGAAATGGTAGCAAATTAACGATGAATCGGATCTAATAATTCTTAGTGCAATGCACAAAATTGGAAAAATCAGCATGTGCCCTCTACGCACATGTTAAGATTTGCATAATTTCACTAATAACCTTTATGATTTTGCATTTTTGCGTGATAAATATAGATAGTTTGATTTTTTAACAATTTACGCTGTGTATTAGTGATTATTTATTGTTTGAGCGGTTGTTAGTATATGCCTACTGAATACATATTAACATAATCCCATAAAAATTTATGTGTACCTAAAATGTTCTTCTGATAAAGTTTTTTTTTCATGATTATTATTAACATTTAGAATATCATTTGACTTATCTGAAGGTTGATGATTTTCAAATCCTATTAAGATTAAGGTCGCTAATTGATTATTGTTGAAAACTAAGGATATTAAGAAAATACTATTATGTAATCCATATCTTGTACACGGAATTTGTTATTAAAATCGTATCATTAGAGGTACATGTATGATTATAAACAATAACATTCATAATTTACAACTACGATGTTGGAGATCCTTTTAATTTATACTATTCATTCTCTACCTATTAATTTATACGTTTCATTCTCTACCTATTAATTTATACGTTTCATTCTCTACCTATTAATTTATATGTTTTATTCTCTACCTATTAATTTATACGTTTTATTCTCTACCTATTAATTTATTAAAAATTATTAAAATTTTGTGGGTCGTTACAGTATCATTTCCACCCATTGTGATAGGGAACTTGTAGTAATGATACAGTAAATAAAATGAATAATATATCACATAATAACATATTAGATGATGTAGTAAATATATATAAACAACATTTAACATCATATAACATATCACAGACATGTATGAATAACATATCAATTTATACAGATTCACTTGTCATTATTCCACAATAATATAAGTACATATGTCTAGAGTGACAAAACTCATCTTTTAAAAAGTAGATTCAAATTCACAATACACAATTGAAACTCCACAAAGCACGACAAGGTACGACCAAAATTTTAAGTAGATGAAGAGTCAAGATCTATATCTTGTATATAACAAATACACAAATCATAAGAATAAGATTCAACACAACAAAAGATGGATTAAACAATGCAATTACGAATCAAAGAGGACATATCCTTGCTTTCAACCACCAAGTAGGCTGGGCCATTGGGTTTGGGTAGGGTCTAGGCATCACAAACTCACATCTAAGGATGTTGTGGTCATGTGGTGGTGATGAGGAGGAGAGGTAAGCTAGGAGGTGGAGGCCGAGCAAGCATGAAAACCAAAGAGAAAATCAAAATAAAAAGGAAGAAGAAAGTAAGAAGAAGCCATGAAAATTTAGAGCTTGTTTTATTTTTCTCTCACGCAAATGGAAATGAGATAAAAAAGTTTTCATGTGAAATAATAATAAAAGTGGCATCTAGGGTTACAGAAACAATGAACGACAAAAGATATGGAGAGTGGATGGCTAGAGATATAAAGGCTAGAAAATGAATGGTTAGGAAATTAAAAGGCACAATTTAAGGAGAAGGAATCTTATATATTTTTCTTTGTTTGCACGCAAATGACAAATGAAGTGAATGGAAAGTTTCTCACAGCTTAAAGAAAATAGATTTCATGGCTAGAAGGTAATTAAGAAGGTAGGAAATAAAAGGCAAGAAATAAAGAGGCTAGTGAATGAATGAGATTTAATTCCTATTTAATAAAAGAAACTTATGTAATATCTTCCAATCAGATGAGGCAAATGAAGAAGTGAGACATTTGGAAAGATTTTGTACATGATTTGATAGAGTAATGCATGGCTATAATAGGTGAAAAACACTATGAATTAATAAAAAGGGTAGAAAATTAAAAAGCCAAGCATTTAACAAAGTAACGTATACCCTTTGATTTTCTCCAACTCTTTATAAAAGATATAAATAAATAAATTCCAATGAATATGATAAAAGCCTAGACAAATAAATAGAGAAATAAACGAAGAGACGGAAATAGGAAAAATAAAGAAATATATATATATATATATATATATATTGAATGAAAAAACATAAATTTATTGTGTGTAAAACACTGTAATTTATCCAAATCTAAAAGTATAAATCAGAATTTCATGAAACGAAAAGCAGAATAAATATTAAAATAAAATACATTTTCAAAGAAAAAGATTACCATTTAAAAATTTAAATTTAAAATTTTCAACTGTGGTCAAACTTCGACTTTTAGTTGACCAAAAATACAAAATTTCTAGAAATTGATTATTTTATTAAATTTGTTAAATGTATGTATCTATTATGATTGAAACCTCATTTAATTCATTCAGATAGTGTAACAACCCGCATATTTGGAGATTTTATATTTAAATATTTTATTTAAATATTTTATCGTTAGTCGGATTTTAGTCCGAAAAGCTACTTTTTGCATACGGTCGAATTAGGGCTCGGGACCACTCCCATTGAGTTTAAAATGCCGTTTGCGACCTTTTTGAGTATAAGCTTCGATATGTTTGGAGAAAGTTGATTTCTGCTACTTTTTACTTTGGGTTTGGTTTTTGGGCTCAACCCTATGTTAACTTATGCTCAAATCTGAGCCACTCTTCCCCACTCACCCTCATTCTCTTCTCATTTCAGTTTTTAGGGTGTTAATGGTGGGAGAGATTGGAAATTAAAATTCCAAAACCCTAGTTTCTCTTGCAAATCCATCTCCTTGCTCCAAACTCAAGAAGAACCCCTTGGTAAGCATCTCCTTCTTCTTCTCCAACTCTATTTCCATTCAATTTCAGAAATTTCCTAAACCTAATTTCGGGAATGTTCTTGTTTTTGAGCTTAGATTCAAGCTCATTTGGTTGTGATTGAAGAAAGGTTGATTCTCCATTTGCTTTCAAGCTTCTTCTTGTTCGATTTTGTGAAAAGGTGAGATTTTTATCTCACATCTATGACTATAATTATCTTTGGTTGTTGGGTATGAATTCCTAACACTTCTTCATGTGCATTTGCTCTTGATTTGGATTGGTTTTGTGAATAATCCAATTTTTGGGTTTTTAAGTCAAATTTGTGTAAAATCCTTTTATGGATGTTTGATCATGCTTTTGGTGATGCATCGAGGAGCATATAGGGCCGGGTTGCCGATTGGCATAAACCCTTAGAGCCAATGTTCGTCCGATTGCATTTTGGAAGAGTTTGCTCTTCATTTGAATAAGGCTGAAAAACAGCCCAGGCATGATTCAGTCGACTGAATATCTCTGTTCAGTCGACTGAACCTGAAACCCGAGAGTTTCCAGGCATGATTCAGTCGACTGAAAAACTCTGCACAGTCGACCGAAACTGGAAATAGAAAGTTTCCTGAACCTGGAAAATTTCCATGTACAGGGTCAGTCGACTGAAATTCTCTGTTCAGTCGACTGAACTTGCTGTTTGAGTCCAATTTGCCTTTTTGGATTGGAATTCCAATTTAAATCGATTCGTGATAATCCTATTTGTTGTTATCATCTATTATGATTTTGATGACTCTTTTTAGGGATTTTTGAATATCCATTTCGATGGATTCTTTATCGATTTCTTTGGATTTTATTCACGTCTTCGTATGTGAATTTTTGTGATTGATTGTTCTTACAATCTTCTTCGTGATTTGTCACTTTAAAAATATAAAGGTTTTCTATACTAGTAGTAAATATCAAAACCCTTTCCTCAAACGATTTCAATACTATTTTAATACCAAACTCGTTTATAAAACCGTTTTCCAATCTATTAGTATATACAAACCTTTACCTCACTCGTATGAGAAATCTAATTAAACGGCTTAGCAAAACAAGTGGTATGAAACGCTTGCGTTTACTTTATCGGTTAATTCTTGGACTTGTTCGATTGAACCTCTTGTGACAATTTTCTAGTGGAGACTTACAGTTTGTTCGTAAATATTTAAGTTAAGCAAGTGGTTATGGGACATGAAGCTAAACTCATATATTTACTAGCTTAGTGTAATCGACACTTCTCGCTGATCATGACGATCATCTTTGTGATTTAGACTAGCAATGTGCGATGTCTCTTTGTCTGCGAGGGAGACTAAACCCCGTTTTGTGGAGTTTTGACTCAATTTGTGATGGGGTAGCAACCCATGGTCTTCGGGCCGTTTGTGGAGCTTCGGCTCAATTTGTGATGGTTAGCGACCATGGAATTAGCGTTCCGTCTGTGATACACGTGTTGGTGAGCATTATGCTCCCGTTTGTGATAGGCCTTCCCCCCTTTGTGATTTCTGGATTTCTTGTGTAGATTCCTAGAGTTTGTGTTTCACCAATTTTCGTGATTTCCATTGATAAGTTTTATCAATATTTGTGCATTGGTGAATTTGTGTGTCATTGACTTTTGTGATTTCTGGATTTCTTGTGTAGTCTTCTGGAATTTGTGCGTCTTTAACTTTGGTGATTGACAATGATATTATCGTCAATATTTGTGGTTTGATGAACGAAATAAAGAGTATGACACTTCTTTGATTCTTGTGTAGATTTGGTGACATTGATTAATCTCTTGATGATTATCAACTAAGTATATATATATATATCACAGCTTGGCATTGTGATTATTACGTGTTTAGTCATATCTCTTATTCTATATCGTTTCATCTGATATTTATAGTTAGACTGATCCGTTTATTATTTTCTTATTAAATAATACTCGGGTCAGACCGAGATGTTACAGGTGCTTATGCTTGACTTCTCATCCGGGATTAACTCCTTGACTTTTGGGTTAACTACTTAGATTAGTAGTTACTTTGTTGTATACATTTGAGATATAGACTCCTTAATGTATACTTATTCTTTTGTGTAGTTCGTGTAACTATTCTTTTGTGATATTGTGGATCTGTTTAGGCCACTACTCTGATGTACACTTTCTAGTGTAATATTCATATCTTATTCCGCCTTTGTGATATGAATTGTCTGTGACTGATTTATGTTATGTTTATTTCTATATTTGTTTCCGAAGGATTTATATAGCCACCGTGTAGTAGCTTTGAGTTTGTGTTGGTATGTCGGATTTCCTCTTGAAATAGAATGCATGTTATATTATCTGACATATCGGTGCTCGCGCAAAGAAATTACACGGATGGTCGCTCCTCAACAGCCTTATTCTCCGTGCTAGTCGACAGCATTCACAGTAATGTTCTTGGCTAGCGTGGGTATAGAGGTGGGGCGTCACAGCTTGGTATCAGAGCCAAACTTCGGAACAATATGGAATATTATAAAAAGGATCATCGTCCTAAGTCTTTCTTAGGAGTCGTGCTTTAGGATTTTATTCGGGTCTTCCTACCGTTCTATCCTATTTTCTTTATGATTCCTTGTTTTATCTATCAAGATTGCTTGATATTCGATTTGGTGAATAACCTCTTCTTCTTCTTTCTTTCTAAAGGAAGAGAAATGTCTAGACCAGGCCGTCCCAGAGCCGTGCCATCTAGCACTCCACCCCAAGATGGAGTTTTTATGACTGCTCAACAGCTTCTTGATTTAGTGACAAATGCTCAAGCAGTTGGAGCTAACCCGGAACCTACTCACCCAAAGTCGGGATTTGCACGCTTGTGTAGCGATTACACTAATTTGGGTTTGGAGCTATTCAGAGGTTCCGAAACTGTTATTGAAGTACAGGCCTGGCTAAGGTCATGCGATCGAATCTTTTCTCACATGAATCTTATTGACCTTCACCGAGTTCAGGTGGCCTCTAGTATGCTCCGAGAAAGAGCATTGGATTGGTACGAGCTTCTTATTTCTGAGATTAATGAAGCGGATCTCACTTGGGAGAAATTCCGAGAACGCTTCGAGTTGAAATTCGTACCGGAAGCTGAAAAAGTGACATTGGCTCGACGATTTATAGACCTTGTTCAAGGTGAGTCCTCCGTGACTGATTACGTCACCTCCTTCGAGTCGCTTTCCAAATATGGGGTTGAATACATCAACACCCCTCTTAAGAAGAATTAGAGATTCGTTTATGGCTTAAACAAAAGCCTCAAGAAGCCATTACTTTTAAAGTTAGAAGTTTCTTTCGACCAACTCGTTGATATCGCTCTTCGTCTTGAAGAGGCGGATAGAGAGAATGATGTTGAAGTGGTGGGTTCCAAACCAAACTTCAACAACAGAAAGAGGTCAAATAAATTTAAAGGCCCTTATCCCAATAAGAAAGGGAAGCAAGCAACCTCCGTGGCAAAGACTTCTTCCTTTGGTCGTGGGGAATGCTATAATTGTGGTTCGAAGGACCATTATGCGAACAAGTGCCCAAAGTCTCTTTCTTGTCGCTACTGCAAAGTTCCCGGTCATGTTATATCTTCATGCCCCAAGCTTCAGGGCAAGAAGGAGGGAAAGTTAAATGTTGCTCAAGCCCCTGGCAACACATCTCGTGGCCAAGGTATTTCTCATTCTATTCTAAATGGAATTATTTTGTTTCGTGATCATCCTATTCGAGTTCTTTTTGATACAGGTGCGTCCCATTCTTTTATATCAAAAGAACTTGTTGATGCTTTTTCTTTGGATGTTTTGTGTTTAATGACTTCTTTGAGAATTGCGAATCCGGTTGGTGGATCCGCAACGATCAGTTTATTGTGTAAAGATGTCGAGATTATTTTGTGTGATTTTTCTTTCCAAGCCGATTTGCATGTCATGCGTTACTTAGGCTTTGGAATGATTTTGGGAATGGATTGGCTTAACCGTTATGAAGCTTATATCCTATGTCCTGAGCGGACTATTCATCTTCGACATCCTCAATCTGTTAATCAGGTTTCTATTATTCTTAAAGATTCAGATTCTGCTTTGGTTGCATCTTTATATTCTTTAAATCCTCGTGATGACGATGATGATGATGAGGGTGATATTATTTCTCTTATTCACGTCGTTTGTGAATTTTCCGACATATTCGAGCCCGTTTTAGGATTACCACCTAAGCGAGCAATTGAGTTCAGAATTAATCTTATTCCGGGAGCTCAACCTATCACTCGTCCTCCTTATCGTATGTCCAATAAAGAAAACGAGGAGATGCGTAAACAATTATCAGAATTGGAGACCAAGCAATTTATTCGCTCTAGTTCCTCGCCTTGGGGAGCTTCAGCTATTTTTGTGAAGAAATCTGATGGTACACTTAGGCTTTGCGTTGAATACCGCAAGCTTAATGATCTTACTATCAAAAATAAATATCCTTTACCTCGGATTGATGATCTATTCGATCAACTTAGTGGTGCTAGAGTCTTTTCACAATTGGACTTGGCTACCGGTTTCCATCAGCTTCGTATTGCAGAGGATAGCATTCCTTTGACATCGTTCCGCACTCGGTATGGATCTTATGAATGGCTTGTTATGCCATTTGGGTTAACTAATGCCCCGGCTTATTTCGTTGACTTAATGAATCGAGTTTTTAAAGACTTTCTCGACCGGTTTGTTCTCATCTTTATCGATGATATTCTTGTTTATTCTAAAACCGAGGAGGAGCATGAAAAACATCTTCGGATTGTGTTGGAAACTCTTAGGAGTAATCAATTAAAGGCAAAATTTTCTAAGTGCCACTTTTGGCAATCTCGTGTGAAGTTTCTCGGTCACATTATTTCCGAATCCGGAATTTCCGTGGATCCTTCAAAGATTGAAGCGATTCAAGATTGGAAGAGACCGGAGAGTGTGACAGAGATTCGTAGTTTTCTTGGATTGGAGGGCTATTACCGTCGTTTTATCAAAGACTTTTCTAAGATTTCCGTGCCTCTCACTAGCTTGACGAAGAAAGGTGTTAAATACATTTGGTCGGACAAATGTGAAGCTTCTTTTCAGAAATTAAAAGAACTTCTTTCTGATGCTCCTATTCTTATTATTCCCGATGGGAATCAAGATTTCGTTGTTTATACCGATGCTAGTCGCATTGGTTTGGGTGTCGTTCTTATGCAAAAGGAACGCGTTATTGCTTATGCTTCTAGGCAATTAAAGCCTGCTGAGACTAGATATGCCATTCATGATTTAGAGCTCGCGGCTATTGTTTTTGCTCTTCGGATTTGGCGTCATTATCTCTTAGGGGAGAAATTTGTTCTTTACACAGATCATAAGTCTTTGAAATATTTATTCTCTCAAAAAGAACTTAATTTGCGTCAACATCGTTGGCTCGAATTTCTTGCACCATATGACCTTGATATTCTTTATACTCCCGGTAAGGGTAATCTTGTCGCCGATGCTCTTAGCCGTAAACAACAAGCTGTTGTTTCTATGATGATATCCGAATGGAACGATCTCGAGGTTTTATCCACTTGCGAAATTCGAGACCGTGTTTCCGATTTATGCTCATCGTTTGTTTTATGTAGCCTTGTGGCTCATCCATCTCTTTTAGACCGCATTCTTGAAGCTCAAGGGCTAGATCCCAACTTGGCTCTTCTTGGCCAAAATATTAGGGATAAAATGGATATTGAAGGTTTGAAAGACTTTGATATCGATTCTCGTGGCGGCATTCGGAAATTTGGTAGACTTGTCGTGCCAAATATTGGTGATCTTCGTAAAGATATTTTAGAAGATTCACATCGTTCTAAATTTACCATTCATCCCGGTAGTAGTAAAATGTACGCGGATATGAAGCAACTTTATTATTGGGAGGGAATGAAACTTGACATCGCTAACTTCGTTAAACGTTGCATGACTTGCCAACTCGTTAAGGCCGAACATCAAAGGCCCGGAGAGTTATTGCAACCTTTAGAAATCCCAGTCTGGAAGTGGGACCAAATTTCCATGGATTTTATAGATGGCCTTCCCCGTTCTCGTTCGGGTCATGATAGCTTATGGGTGATTGTTGATAGGCTTACTAAATCTGCCCATTTTATTCCCGTTCGGTCTAATCGAACCGTTCCTCTTTTGGCCAAACTCTTTATCAAAGAAATTGTTAAATTGCATGGTGTTCCTACTTCTATTGTTAGTGATCGTGATCCATTGTTTACTAGTGGATTTTGGAAGAGTCTTCAAAAAGCTTTGGGAACGAAGCTTAATTTTAGCACCGCTTATCATCCCCAGTCCGATGGACAAACCGAGCGTGTGAATCAAACTCTTGAAGATCTTCTTCGTGCTTGTGTTCTTGATTTTGGTGGAGGTTGGGAAGATCATATTTCACTTGTTGAATTTTCCTATAATAATAGCTTCCAATCTAGTATTGGTATGGTACCTTTCGAGGCACTCTATGGTAGGCCATGCCGATCTCCTTCTTGTTGGCTTGAGGCCGGTGAGAAGCTGGCTTTAGGTCCAGATTTTATTCGTGATTCCACAGAAAAGATTGATCTTATTCGTCATAGGATGAAAGAAGCCCAAAGTAGACAAAAATCCTATGCCGATAACCGGAGAAGGAAGTTAGAATTTTCTGTGGGAGATCTTGTGTTCATTCGTGTTTCACCTGTGAAAGGTGTTGTACGTTTCAGTCGATCGGGAAAGTTAGCGCCTCGATATATTGGGCCATTTCCTATCACCGAACGTATTGGTTCCATGGCTTATCGCCTTTTATTACCGGCTCAATTTTCTGCTATGCATGACGTGTTTCACGTTTCTCAACTTCGGAAATGTCTTCGAGATTCCGATTCTATTCTTGAGCCCGGTGTTATGGAAGAGATTGAAGTTTCGCCTAATTTAACTTATGAGCAACATCCTATTCGTATCATTGCTTCGGAAGTCAAACGACTTCGAAATAAATATGTTCCGCTTGTAAAAGTTCAATGGTCTTCAAATCCTAAGGATTGTTCTTGGGAATCTAGAGAGTACATCGAGCGTACACATCCGGACTTACTTTCTCGTGCTCTTTGAGGTGAACTTCTTATTTCAAACTTCTTTTGTGTTGAATATGCTTCTATGGTTGTTACTATATATCTTCTTCTTGTAATATTGCGAGGACGCAATTTCTTTAAGGAGGGGAGTCTGTAACAACCCGCATATTTGGAGATTTTATATTTAAATATTTTATTTAAATATTTTATCGTTAGTCGGATTTTAGTCCGAAAAGCTACTTTTTGCATACGGTCGAATTAGGGCTCGGGACCACTCCCATTGAGTTTAAAATGCCGTTTGCAACCTTTTTGAGTATAAGCTTCGATATGTTTGGAGAAAGTTGATTTCTGCTACTTTTTACTTTGGGTTTGGTTTTTGGGCTCAACCCTATGCTAACTTATGCTCAAATCTGAGCCACTCTTCCCCACTCACCCTCATTCTCTTCTCATTTCAGTTTTTAGGGTGTTAATGGTGGGAGAGATTGGAAATTAAAATTCCAAAACCCTAGTTTCTCTTGCAAATCCATCTCCTTGCTCCAAACTCAAGAAGAACCCCTTGGTAAGCATCTCCTTCTTCTTCTCCAACTCTATCTCCATTCAATTTCAGAAATTTCCTAAACCTAATTTCGGGAATGTTCTTGTTTTTGAGCTTAGATTCAAGCTCATTTGGGTTGTGATTGAAGAAAGGTTGATTCTCCATTTGCTTTCAAGCTTCTTCTTGTTCGATTTTGTGAAAAGGTGAGATTTTTATCTCACATCTATGACTATAATTATCTTTGGTTGTTGGGTATGAATTCCTAACACTTCTTCATGTGCATTTGCTCTTGATTTGGATTGGTTTTGTGAATAATCCAATTTTTGGGTTTTTAAGTCAAATTTGTGTAAAATTCTTTTATGGATGTTTGATCATGCTTTTGGTGATGCATCGAGGAGCATATAGGGCCGGGTTGCCGATTGGCATAAACCCTTAGAGCCAATGTTCGTCCGATTGCATTTTGGAAGAGTTTGCTCTTCATTTGAATAAGGCTGAAAAACAGCCCAGGCATGATTCAGTCGACTGAATATCTCTGTTCAGTCGACTGAACCTGAAACCCGAGAGTTTCCAGGCATGATTCAGTCGACTGAAAAACTCTGCACAGTCGACCGAAACTGGAAATAGAAAGTTTCCTGAACCTGGAAAATTTCCATGTACATGGTCAGTCGACTGAAATTCTCTGTTCAGTCGACTGAACCTGCTGTTTGAGTCCAATTTGCCTTTTTGGATTGGAATTCCAATTTAAATCGATTCGTGATAATCCTATTTGTTGTTATCATCTATTATGATTTTGATGACTCTTTTTAGGGATTTTTGAATATCCATTTCGATGGATTCTTTATCGATTTCTTTGGATTTTATTCACGTCTTCGTATGTGAATTTTTGTGATTGATTGTTCTTACAATCTTCTTCGTGATTTGTCACTTTAAAAATATAAAGGTTTTCTATACTAGTAGTAAATATCAAAACCCTTTCCTCAAACGATTTCAATACTATTTTAATACCAAACTCGTTTATAAAACCGTTTTCCAATCTATTAGTATATACAAACCTTTACCTCACTCGTATGAGAAATCTAATTAAACGGCTTAGCAAAACAAGTGGTATGAAACGCTTGCGTTTACTTTATCGGTTAATTCTTGGACTTGTTCGATTGAACCTCTTGTGACAATTTTCTAGTGGAGACTTACAGTTTGTTCGTAAATATTTAAGTTAAGCAAGTGGTTATGGGACATGAAGCTAAACTCATATATTTACTAGCTTAGTGTAATCGACACTTCTCGCTGATCATGACGATCATCTTTGTGATTTAGACTAGCAATGTGCGATGTCTCTTTGTCTGCGAGGGAGACTAAACCCCGTTTTGTGGAGTTTTGACTCAATTTGTGATGGGGTAGCAACCCATGGTCTTCGGGCCGTTTGTGGAGCTTCGGCTCAATTTGTGATGGTTAGCGACCATGGAATTAGCGTTCCGTCTGTGATACACGTGTTGGTGAGCATTATGCTCCCATTTGTGATAGGCCTTCCCCCCTTTGTGATTTCTGGATTTCTTGTGTAGATTCCTAGAGTTTGTGTTTCACCAATTTTCGTGATTTCCATTGATAAGTTTTATCAATATTTGTGCATTGGTGAATTTGTGTGTCATTGACTTTTGTGATTTCTGGATTTCTTGTGTAGTCTTCTGGAATTTGTGCGTCTTTGACTTTGGTGATTGACAATGATATTATCGTCAATATTTGTGGTTTGATGAACGAAATAAAGAGTATGACACTTCTTTGATTCTTGTGTAGATTTGGTGACATTGATTAATCTCTTGATGATTATCAACTAAGTATATATATATATATATATATATATATATCACAGCTTGGCATTGTGATTATTACGTGTTTAGTCATATCTCTTATTCTATATCGTTTCATCTGATATTTATAGTTAGACTGATCCGTTTATTATTTTCTTATTAAATAATACTCGGGTCAGACCGAGATGTTACAGGTGCTTATGCTTGACTTCTCATCCGGGATTAACTCCTTGACTTTTGGGTTAACTACTTAGATTAGTAGTTACTTTGTTGTATACATTTGAGATATAGACTCCTTAATGTATACTTATTCTTTTGTGTAGTTCGTGTAACTATTCTTTTGTGATATTGTGGATCTGTTTAGGCCACTACTCTGATGTACACTTTCTAGTGTAATATTCATATCTTATTCCGCCTTTGTGATATGAATTGTCTGTGACTGATTTATGTTATGTTTATTTCTATATTTGTTTCCGAAGGATTTATATAGCCACCGTGTAGTAGCTTTGAGTTTGTGTTGGTATGTCGGATTTCCTCTTGAAATAGAATGCATGTTATATTATCTGACATATCGGTGCTCGCGCAAAGAAATTACACGGATGGTCGCTCCTCAACAGCCTTATTCTCCGTGCTAGTCGACAGCATTCACAGTAATGTTCTTGGCTAGCGTGGGTATAGAGGTGGGGCGTCACAGATAGGTTTCATTCTTTTATATTTTCTTATGAATAAAATATGCATTCCCATTTCATCCTAGTTTTCAATTAATATAGTAATTAAATTCATTTATTTATCATTAAATTCATTTACATAGATTACATTCCAATTTATTAATATTGATTCCCATAATTTGATTTGATTTAATTTCCATCTTTATACTATGCCCACTATTTCTTTATAAACCTGGTACATTAGTTTTATTTTCCATTACATTAATACACCCCTATTTACATCTTAAATTTGTATAAATGTTACTTTTTTACATGTGTACTTTTTTCAATTGTGCGCATTAATTAAGGTTTGAAACAAAAATTAAATAAATTTACCTTAGTTCCATTCTTTTTACCTATTTATTACTTTATAAATAAATTTACGTTTCTAGTTAATTTATACATTCACACCCCCAGTTACTACATTAATTCTCATTAATGACGTTAAAGATCTCCTATTTAATTTATAGACCAAATAGACAACTTATAGTAACTGTTGCCATTACCCTTTAATTTACGCTCAAGTTTATCATTTTCTCGAATTAACATAATTGCTTACAAAATGTTAAATTCGTTCAGTTACCATAGATTATACCCTATTTCATTCATTTGCCCCACACTTTCCCTTATTTTCTTATATTCAAATTTTATACCTAAAATTAACATTTACAACTAAATTAATAAACCAATTAAATAGTAACTTACAACTGTCACTATTACTTTAAATCACATTATCATTATATTTACAAATCAATTGTTACAATTACATAATTAACACTGATTTACTTCAATTTATATTGATCATATATTATCTAATTAATGATTCAACATTCACACTTGTTTTCTTATATTCAAATCTATAGCTAAGTGCAACAATTTAGATTGTTTCAATTAGTTTGAAATTTCATAATTAGTTTTAATTACATCGTTACATTTCATTTTAACGTTTGTTTCACTATTAAATTACAAAGTTTTTATTCTTCCAGTTTTAATTACCAAAATCGTATTAAATCAACAAATTAAATTATTGAGAATTTACGAGGTTACACCAGAATATCAACAATAATTATGAGAGTGAACTCGTTCGATACTTTACAAAATATTCGGGTTATCAGATCTACGAAATATGCTGGGGCATTGGTTAGTTCGCAACGATAACTAACCATTCGTAGAATATATGCAGACCCAAAAGAATAAACAAACGGATACTCAATTCAGGTTGGAATATCCCAAAATATACACTAGCTTGTCCCTCTTCGGACTTGGAGCCTTACAAGAAATCACAACAAAAATTTCAAATTTTGGGTTTTACAGAAATCGTTTCATTGATACAATCTAATTTAACTTTATATTTGTTAATCAATTTATTTCAGATTTATTATGGTTGAAATGAAAAGCTGAGGGAAGCTCATGAAGAGAATACGAAATAGTAACTTATCTACAACGATTCACAGGGCCACCATCACACCAAAGCTCCTTCTTGTAGCTGCCAAGAAATCATCAAAGAATTGGAAATTTGATGATCAAAAGAGATTGATGAGAAAAAGTTGTTCCTTGTTGTCGTAGGGCATCGACCATTTGTAGTGGTACTTCCCTGTCCCCTATCTCGTTCTCTTCTTGCACTCATACTCATTATCAGTGGATAGTAAGAGAATTTACTGAGACATATAGATGGATACCTTAGGGATACTCATTCTAGAGCATTTATATCCCTATCTCTAATGTGTTATGTAATGTCCTGCCTTTTTGTATGCTTTAAATCGACGATAAACCACACACGTCAGACTTAAACCATACAGAAGGGCAGATTGTTATTGGGTAAATAAGAAAAGCAGAGAAACCAAAAACAAAATAGAATCTTGCAACGGAACGATAAAATATAATAGTCAAATAAAAAGTCCATGAAGCTATTTTACAAAAATATTTGATTATACTTATACAATGCATATCGGAGTTACACAAACCAGAGAATATTAATAATGCAGCGGAATACAATGGTGTAGTGGAATAATGTAATAGATAATAGTAATACACTCTTCGTCTTCGTCCTCCAGAAATAAAGTCTTCGAATCCTGAAATGCTCAGACTGACCCGAGCGAATTGAAAAGACAAAACACTCGAGTCTGAACTAAAAGATCTTATGTAAGTCAAATCAACAGTCGATAATATGAGTGGAACGGCGTTAGAGATGTTTACGGGATTTGACATCTCCTATCCAGTGTCTAACGTGAGTGCAGTAACTTAAGAGATGCTCAGGATTCACATCTCCTAAGGATCCATTAAACTATTTACTATGCAGTAGTATACGCTATTATAATAATGTCTATAGTAAACTTACTTTTAAATAGCGTTAAGGCTTTACAATTTCCACCTTAACACGTAATAGTTCAAGTAGTCCATCCAATATCATGGTTCCTTCTGATTAGGAAGCCACAAGAGGATACCACACGGGCTACGGGGGAAAACCAAACTCGTACAAGGCACACTATGGCAGGTGACATGGCATAATTAGGCAATGCCAGTGTAGATATACCAATTATGCTTTCGGGCCGGTGGTAACGCATAGCCGCAGCTACCGCCCACCTCGAGCCACACCCCCAAATAAAAATCAAAAGTGGCCACCGAATCAATCAAAATGTCAAAGTATAATATGGAAGGGATGTGTCCAATCAAAGGTGCTACCTTATTAGCCCGTCAATCGCTCCTGTTTTAGCTACCTTATGCCAACTCATGGGAGTCGGGTCCACGTATTTACCTCAAAGGAAACGCCGCCACCATCCTATTTCATTTTGGAATCTCCACCGCGTACGCGGTTGTTAAAGTGGGTTTCAGAGTTGGCAGAGGGTACGTCAACTTTCGATCCCGGTCTCTTCAATAACCAAATGTTATTATAGCACTACAGTCATTTCAAAATATTTATACTTCAAAACCAAAATATACTATCAATTTCAAAGCAATATAAATACAATATTATTACCCTTTCAAAAACCAAATAAATATGATATCATTTTTATAAAACCAAAATCAATATAATATCGTTTTTATTTCGAATATATCCTTTCCAAAGTCGTAACACTTTCAAAATTTTAATATTTCGAAACCAAATGCTTGAAATATAACCTTTGAAAACATAACACTTCGAATTTTATAGCTTCTAAACCGTAACTTCCAAAATTTAAATGGTTTGGATATTCAAGCAATATATAAAATAAAATAGTTTGAATTTAAAATTTCTTTATAAAGTAAAATAATTTCCTCGACTTCATAATTTTATCCACTTTAAATTAAGTCTCAATTCCTATTTTCAACTCGCTTCCAGTTTCAATAAACCATTTCAATTTCAATATATTTCAAACTTTGAGTATTAAACAATTTCAAAACTAAGGTTGATAATTACGATTCAACAGTTTAATGTTCTATTATTTAGTTTTGAAATATTTGCATAATAAATCCACTATCATTTCAAATAACTAAATATTTCCCTCGCTTTATTCAAACTTGATATATTCATTTATATGACCTTAAATAAAAATCAAGTAAAAATCATATTCTTTAAAATCTCAAATTTAATGAATCCCAAATCTATTTTTATTAAATAAAATTCTCAATTAAATACAATTCCAGATCAATTTCCAATTTATTTTGCAACCTTAATTTATTGAAATTATTATAAATTCTATACTAAAATATAATTTAAATAAATACTTAACCATATTATATTTTAAATAGAATCAAACTTTATTAATAACTTATTTATAATAACAAATTTCACATAGCTAAAAATCTATAATAAACTAACATTTATATAGTATGTAAATCAATATTGATATAAAACCATATATTTCTTTACAAAACCATAGAAAATCATTTCAAAATAATTTTTTATATATAGACCATGGTGTCTGTATATAATTTTCTACCCTATGATCAAGTGATACAGATATTTATCAATTTAATCCGTAATTCAAAAAAAATACGGTTATATTTCATTTCAAACCACAATCCCAAATGAAATAAAATGCATAACAACTTTAAGTTTATAATAATATATAACACAACATCCATTCATCCAATATCAATCATGAACCATTTATCACAATCATCATCCAATTCAAACAATAACATCAATATAAACATATAATAAACAACTGGTCTTTACTGGCAGTATGTATTCAATAAGAAATTCATTAACAATTTAACTTGCATTTCATATGCAATAATAAATTAAATAATAATTTAACTAGCAATTATATGCAATAATAAATTAAATAACAATTTAATCCAATAAAATCTAATTTAACCGAGATGATGATTAAAAATATTCCAAACAGTCATAAATAAATTTCTAATCACACCAAAAATTAATTTATCAAACATAAGAAATTGTAGAAGTTATGAGTGGGTTAAAAGACTCACCTTTTGAATTTAAATTGAATTTAAATCCAATTTATCAGAATTCGTCCATACCAATGCCAAAATATCCGGAATTCCAATATGAACCTAGCGGTGAAAACCACGCGTGAAACGGACCTCGTATGCAAAAGTTATTTGCGATCAGAACAATTTAAATTGAAATGAAATTAAAATTAAAAGAAAACAAAACAAAAACACAGACGAACACCAAATCGCCATGTCACACACGTGACCTTCTTTCAGAAACCGAGACCCACGAATGCGAAGACTCTGCTGCTGCAAACGTACACGAGCCGCCGTCTCCCCCTCTCGGACGTACGCCACCACATGACCCACTACCAAAATCAGGTCACCGTCTGCATCTCCACTTCAGGCCTCCCCTTGCCTGACAATACGAGCCACTCTGGTCGCCCCAATCGAACAGCCGCCGCCATAAAGATGAAGCCCTAATTGAATTTTTGTGTGCAATCCAACCGTTGAACCGACGAACGAATTATACCGATGGGCTACGCTCATCGATCTCTAAGAAACCCATAAGTTGATTTGACGATTGGGCAAGTTTGATTGTGGCGTGATGAACGACCATAAACAGTTCATCGATTTTCGGCCACGTCGAAACCCAGATTGAAAAACAAACTATATCTTTGACTTGTGCTCGTCGAGAGCTTCAAATTCATATATAATTCGATATAGTTAGAAGAGATTGAAATTTTGATTTGGTTTTTGAATTGCAATTGGATTTGGAATTGTCTGCCATTGAGATGAGGAGGTGAGGAGGAATTTTACGTACAGACAATTGACAATGAGGAACAATTAGGCTTATACAAGGTATATATAGGTGGGTCAGAAATATAAATGAATGAACACGATTGGTTCGGACCGTTGAAGGATAAATGGCCCAAAAAGCCCGTTCTGACTCCGGGACGAAATTGGGTCACCCATATATCAAAATAGATGTTTTAAAATAATTTAAAATCAATGTAACAGGTTTCAGCTCAAAATTCCGTCATATGAAGAAGTTATGCTAAAATCAAGTTATTTCAAATTGATTTCAATTGATTTCAACTTCATTGATTTCAAGGCGTTTCAAGCCCATACGATCAAATGACAAGCCCGATCGTTATGAAAATTGAAATCATACAATAATTTACCGTTGCGGAACCGATGAAACTGCTTTATTCGAAATCCGAGTCAGTGGCCAAAATGGCTATATTTACATTAATTAAATAAATTAAATAAATTAATATTAAATTGATTAAATCGCTATTTAAATTCAAATTCTATAATATATAAATTTTATCATCTTGGAATAGTTTAGTAATTTATAATCCTTTATAACCAATTTTCATATCAATTTAAAGTTGACTAAATTCACCAATTACAGCATTAAATTCTAATTTCAGTAAATTCATAAATCATAGATTGAAATTTCAATAAATCTATTTATTTGATTTCTCAATCTAGCTATTAAATTAATTATTAACTTATGGATATAACTACCATTGGTATATGTCTTAGTGCATTAATAGTTTCAAATTTCATCTTAGTTTCAATTTATTTAGTATCAAATTTCATTTCTTACAATAACCCGTTTATTATAAATTGAATCCAATTAATTATAATTAATCTCAATTAAACTGATTTGATTCAATCCTAATCTTTTTATTAAGTCTATAATACTCTATAAACCTACTTAATGTTTGTTTATCTTTCATTACACTACTATATTCAAATATCTATCTTTCCTTTGTATTAACTAATATTTCCTTTTTATTATATTTGCCAAATATATACATTAATTACGATTTATATTCTCAATTAATTTATTTACTTGGTTTCATACTTTTATTACATTAATTACTAACTTATAAATAAATTTACATTTCTATTTAATTTACATTCACTTTTTCCACTATTATATTAATTATCATTAAAGCAACATTTAATTACCCTTATTTGTAATTGGTAAATTAACTGGTAACAACAACCGTTTTTCACCATTTTCCCTTTATAATACTTGTATGTTCATTCTTCACAAACAATTTCCATCTATTATACTATTTCGTACATTTATCCAATAATTTCAGTTGTTTTTCTTATATTTCATTTATAAACAAATTATAATATTTCCACTATTTCAATTAATTTGAATTCCATTCTAGTATTCAATCTATTAGTATCAAATAGATGAAATTAACATTGGATTCATGCTTTATTACATAAATATCTTCAATTTTATCTAAATTAATATTTATGTAATATTTAAATATTTAATTTCATTTAACTGCCATTAATGCAATTATTATCTTTTGAATCCCAACAAATTGATAAATCATTATTTCCACTTTTAATTCAACTAATCATCATATTATGAATAAAATTAACATTATTCCTCATTATTACCTAAATTAACATTAACGTAACATTTAGTTTAGATTTATATGCAATTGATTTCCAATTCAATTGAATGAACTAAATATATATGTAACTCATAATAATTGTTATCATTAACTCTTAATCACACACTTAAAAGCTTATAATTTCCAAACAATATTATAATTACTCACAGGACATTGATTTTATTCAATTACTATTTATTATTACAAATTTCTTTTATTTATACAACACTTACAATTATTTACTTATTTTCAATTTTATATCCAAGTGCAACAATTTATACCATTTCTTTTTATTGTGATTTCACTTCAATTGTCGATAATTAGTGTCTTTTAACAACCATTGCTAACATTTTCTTGATTATAAATTATAATTTTTTTATTTATTTCTATATTTAATTACAAAGATCTAATTAAATTAACCAATTTATTTATCAAAATTTATGGGTCGTTACAATTTACCTAGTATGTTATACTCCTGAGCTAAAGTTCTTACTCAACCTTCAGTTCTGATACCAATTCTAATTACCCTAACTCGACCTTCGAAAATGACACCCAAATACATCTCCCATATTCGAATGCCGTGGATTCAAATGTCGAATCTGGTTCGCCGAAGCTTTTAACACATTAAGTGCAACAACACAGTGGAAAAAGAAATGAATATCATTGTTACACAATAGATACAACATCTGACACAAATGAATTATCAATAGCAGAGATACAATAGCGGAAAGACTATAAGTTGAACACCAACTTTGACTACCAAAAGAGAGAGAATCCAATAGAATGCATCTCCAACTTCCAAAGCTCCAAGGACTCCAATCCAAAAGCAGTTATATCCAAACCACAAGCTCGAACCCCCATCATGTTGTATTAAGCAAGGTCTATCATGTGAAACAAATGTGATTCCAAATCCAAAGATTGAAGAAGATTGATAAAGACTAAAGACTATCGAATCTACATCTACTATCTAATTATCTGAAAATTACAACTCTAGGCTGCCTGAGTGGAAAATTGTGGGCACCCAGAGTTTAGAAAGGGAACAATAAACTCCAGGTCAATCATGGGACTGGTGTGAGAAAACGAAAATAGTTTATTTTTTTATCAAAAGAAAACAAAAGAATTTAAAAGAAATCCGCAATGCTTTTTGGAAAATGAAACTACCATAAGGCCCCCTCGCGCACACACAATGAAAGTGCACAATTGGAGGAGATTTCTCCTTATGATAGTCAAACATGCTTGATACGCAAAATCCTTTCTGATATTATTATTAGTGCATAGTGCATAAAACATTTCGAAAGTATAATATAAATCATAGCCAGCATAGGTACCGTTATATTGTGTCTGCTATGGCTACAACCTGAGGTGGCAGGTTATACAACTAAAACCGTACAGGGAGCGTATTGGTGTTTGGATTTCCAACAAATGGTCAGGCTAAGGAACTTCTTGGGCCACATGGGTACGCCTCTTGATGATGCCCCGAGAACCTAACTGGACTCTGCCAACGCAAGGCCGGGTTACCTCTTTAACTAGGTAACTAACTATCACGAGTATGCCACCCACTGGTCGTCACCGACCTTTATCCAAGGTACCTCTACACCAACAACCACAAAACAATAAGTTTGCAGCAACCACATAGGTTAAATATTTGGGCTCCATACCATGATACCACCTTTTATCCAGAAGGAAATGGACATGCCCTAAGGGGCGTTACCTCAATAACCTTGTTGCATCCTTCCTTTTTCGACCGTTCCGGCTTGTGAGGTCCTAAAGAGGTATCGTCCACAAAGCTACGCTTTTCACAAAAGCCATGCTTTGATCAGCAAGTGATCAACAGCCTTCATATGCCGCATTACAAATTGGGAATGTATCACTAGTAACCATGAACTACATAACCTCTTAGCTCGTACGTCTCAGAGAAGGGTGTTAAGATAAGAGAATAAATTCTCTGCCACCAAACAGAAATGTGTTTGATAGAAACCAGCTTTACATCTCAAAGTGTAATGTCAGACATACATCCATACAAGTCTGTTCCGGGTTCGAACAGAACCGAAGGCACTTTAAAGAAGCCCTTGCAATCTGGGTATTCACAATCCCGATCGAACTCCCTGTCACATATGGAGATCTTTATACTGTAGCTACTCAGTGCAGAGTCATTCGATGGGTAATCATTTCATTCTCAAAAATAACTAGTCTTCACCACCGGTCTTCAATTCCTATCCATTTCGACGTATCACTATTCGAAATGGGTTATATAGCATAAAGTTCTCTCCCGGCTAAACCGAATAATGAGCGCTTAATTTTAAAAGCATACGGATATAGGGGGTCTTAGTTAAGACACAACTTATTACCCAAAACCTTTCTTTCAAATGGTTTAAACAGATTCCCACTTTTAATCTTTAAAATAAAAGATTCACTTTTGTAGACACTCTTCAATTTTAAAACAAGATTCACCAAATCTTTCACAAAGATTCATTCATAGCTTTCCAAACTATTTTCATTTCAAACTTGAAACCTTTTCATCAAAAACTAGAAGTTCTCTCTTTATATGAAAGTCCTTATCATTTGAAAACAAATGCTTTTTGTTTCGGAAAAATCCGATCACATATACACAAGTTATAGCCTTTTACAGGTATAAACCAAAAAATCAGCGAACTGCCACATCATCGACAAGTTCTATTTGAGTTAAATCCAAATTCCCCAAACAATTTATTTAATCACTTCAAAATGATTTAAAATCTATATATACATTATATAACTTGTATAACCATTTTGAACCATAGTTTCCAAACATATATTCATAGAACTCAATTTCCAATCTTGAATTCAAATCAAACTATAAAACTTTAACAAGTTATTCAAAATAATTTTCATCTTAAAAACTCCTTTTCAAAAGCTTTTCATATTATACCTAATTCCAATTCCAAACCATTTCATTATTTTAAATAAAATAATATTAAATTCAAATATTTGTGACTTAACTAATTTCCTCGTGTAACTCATATTTGTGTGTGTATAGTGTAGTCCAGGGGTTTTACACAATAGCGTAATATCATCAATCATCACAAACTGAAGCATATCAATATCAATAAGTGGTATAATCTATAACGCTTATCTTCGATTCACAGATTCATAGTTAAATATATAAATTCATCACAGGTACATTAACTACATTCATCAGCTCAATTTACGGCACAGAATATCACAAATCAGAGATAACATCAATTCAATCATCCATAAGCAATCCAAGCATTCAATACAATCCTAACATCCATAAGTAAGATAAATTAATCATCTGATTAATTTAAATCAGATTAATCGCTTATGAATAAATTATGAATCCTGGTGATTTAATTATTAATTAATTACAAACCAATTTAATTAATTATCTTTTAATTATTCGTTTATTAATCTTTAATAATAAATTAATCAAACTTTAATTATTGATTAATTAATCTCAATTAATAAATCAATTAATCTTTAATCATCAAATAATTAACCATTAATTATTTAATTATCCTTTAATTAATTATCCTTAATAAATTACATTAATTAACTAACCCTTAATTAATTACCATTTAATTAATTATCCTTAATTAATTATAATAAGTGATTATCCCTAATCACTTATATTAATAAATCACAAATTAATTTAATCACTTGATTACACAACTTTTAATCATTAATTAATTTTAATTAAGTAATTATCTTTAAGTAATTAATTACCTTTAATTACTGGTCATTAATTAATCTTTACTTAATTAATCATCCTTGAATGTAATTACATAAAGTAATTATCTTTAATAATCTTTTATTAATTAAATCAAGTAATTATGCTTAACTATCATTAACATATTTAAAATCATTTTATCTTTAAAAATTAACTTACTTAATTAAATCATGTAATTTAAGTTTTTAAGATAAAATAAACATTTAACTTAACAAAATTAGGTTAAACAAGTTATAACTTCTTTTAATCAAATCATTGAAAACATAATCATAAGATAATTTAAACTAAATTCAATTTAAATTTAAAACTTGTTTTCATATAACCTTTTAAAAACTATTTAAAACTGGCTTCGGGTCTAACCCGATTCCCACTCGAGCCCCACTCCGGGTTTCCATGCCAACCTTACTTTTCGTTTTCCCCTCAAAGTCATCACTTACTTCGAGTCAAACCCAAAAGCATCCCTTCTTCCCCGATCTCCATGATTTCTAGACACGCAAAATACAAGTGTGCATGTGCACAAACCTTCCGATCGCCTCTGATCACTGCCCCGACCTTTGGCACGTCGACAAAAACCTACTCGAGCTTCTAAAACACCTACGTCGACGAACTCGACCGGAATTTTAAAATCAAACGATCGAACATCTTTCTGGAATCAACTGGGTTGACAAAATCATTCTTCGCCAGCGATCTCGACCACCGGACGCCACGCAACCCCGACCTCAGTCGCTTCAATGACCCATGAATCCTTTCCTCTTGGTCTAAAGCAACTCGATGTAACGACGATGTCGAAATCGATTTGAAAACAATGTCGACAAAAACTGGCATAAAACCCTACATCGACCTTGCACGGCCGCCACGGCGATCGAGTAACTCAACCCACATTTTTTGATGACCTCGAGACCCCTAGCCTCCTTCAACCCTGATCATGACGATCATTACCTCGCCGTCCGATGAGAATCGATGAAAATGTATTTTCTATTCATTTCGCAAATTCACCCTTAAATTGAAACAAAAAAAATCTTGAAACTATTTTTAAAAATCATAGTTTTTGATTACAAAATAGATTTTATAAATGAATCAACAAATCATCTATGTCGAATATGGTCGTACTTTTGATTTTAGTGTAAATTTTTATTTCTACAAATAGATAAGCCTATTTTTCTTAAATACATTTTACATCTTAATTTAGGTTTAAACAAACATATTTTGTTTGAATACTGAAGTCTATCAGAGATTTTTAAAGAGATTTTGGAATTTTTTTGAGTTGGGTTTAAAACCTGTAACTTGAAAACAGAGGTGCATGCCTGTTCACAAAGTCACATATATATACACATACAGGCATATTAGAAACAAAAATTCAATACTGATCATATACCAACCAAAGTATAAAAGGGTTTAAGAGTTTTTTCACCTGGAATGGTTTGAAAGTAGAAATAGATTTTGCCTGGAATGTTGAAAACTAGAGGATGATTTTAAGTTTGAAAACTAGGAACTTTGAATTTATGTTGAGTTGAAGCTTTAATCTTTGCTTCAGGTTGAACTTGGTCTTGAATTTAAATCCATGAACTACTGAGATGAATTTGTTTTTCCAGATTTTCATTTGATCTGTACTTGTTTTCTTTCTAAGATGATTTTACTTTTGAGTTTTTCCTTTGATCTGGTTTTGATCTTGTAAACTGGAAAGTAATTTGAAACTGAAAAGCTGGAAAGGGTTGAGATAATCTGAATCTATTTGAGTAGAATTTTTACTTGATTTGTGTTGAGTTGAATTCATTCTATTGCTTGATCTTTGAATTTCCAGGTTTTCATTCATTTTTTTCTGTTTTGATTTCAGGCCTTTTGTTTTTGAAGATGAAATATGAAGAGAAAGTTTTTTTTAAACTGAAATAAGTAACCATACTTCTTCTTTTAAAGCATGTTTTATATAAATTCAATTTAAAATAAAATAAAATGCCACTTGTATTCTTAAACTAACACTTGTAAATGCATGATAAAAATTATTCTACACTTGTTAATTTCTTGTATTTGGGCAACACATGTATGTGCATGTTTTAAGTACCTTACAAATGTCATTTACAATAACTTTTATGTTTATATCCTTATACAAATCATATTTATACTTTATGTTTTAAACCCTTTATATAATTATAAATTATGTAATATATTTTTATATGTATATTTTTTATATTTTTGTTTTTATACTTTTACTTTTACTTTTGTATTTTCATATATATAGTTTTATATATTCATTAATATATGTACTATATTGCAAATGTTTATATATGTTTATATACAAACTTTATTTATTCAAGTATAAAAGAGAAGTCTTTTAAGCTTTTTTTATTAAACTTATTTAAATTTTGAACTTAAGTTAAAATACCTAATATACATACAAACCATTTTTATTTTCAAAAGATATGTACATATGTATTCATACATTTTATTTATTATTTATGCTTATCAAATTAAAGAAAATGATTTTAAAACTAATTATACTTTATTAAATAAACACATATATTTTATACATAATAGAATTTAATCTCTTGAAAATTATATTAAATTTAAATCATAACTTTCAAATCAAAATGCCTATTTAATATAATTAGAAAAGAAATTAGTATTAATTGAAAACATAATGTTTTCAATTTTAACTTATTTTTTCAATATATTTATTTTTGGATTTTGAATTCAAATTAAAATCTATTTTAGATAAACAGGCACATATCTTATTAAATTTGAAAAATTCAATTTAATTCACCAGTTTGTCCATAAATTTATATTTATTACCAAATTTATTTTGGCTTAAAAGCCGAGAATGTTATAGGTAAGTTGATTGATTCAAAAGCTCTACCCCTTCTAACGGATCTTTTAAAAGCAAAGGCAAGTAATGTATTCGTAAGCTTATAAGAATAACTTCTACCCCTCCGAAAGCTTGCCTTCGACACAATCCTTCCACCTTTCTCCAATGCACCTCGTATCAATAGCTTGATACCTTGTGTGTTGGTTTCCAATGGGTTTATTAGCAGAAGCATGGTGATGAAAGCTAGCAGACTGAAGCGGCGAAGTAGTAAATCAGAACAAAGCTGATTCTATGCCTGTAAAATAAATTCCTTTTTACCTAACTTACTCATTTGTCAAAATATGATTGGTTGCCAATTTTTTTTATCAAAATCCATTACTAAAAAGGCTACCGAATTCAATAATTTATAATTGAAATTATTTTAACAATTAAGCCATTCCCTTTAACAAAATCTTTAAACGTTTTAGTCTTTCAACTTAAATAATTTAATAATCATGTTAAAACAATTAGGAAAAATCACCAAGAATCATCATAATTCAACTTTAATATGTTTTCTAACATATGTAAATTTCAAACCCAGAATTATTATATAATTGCCTTAAATAATTTAAACCCAAAATTTTCTATTTTTTTCATTTAAAATTCATAATAAATTATCCGTAGATTAAAATATTAGGGAAATTTAAACCTATCTCCAAAATAATGTTGTAAATCACATATTCAAACTTCATGGCATTCGAAATCAATTTACACGATTTTAACCTTAAAATCGAATTGTGTCATTACACAAAAATCCTTGTTTAAGTCAAAATATGGCATATAACCACAACATATCATCATTCGTCCATCCAAACGATTTTAAAAACTCAAAATCGAAATTAAAATGTTCAATAAAACATATATGAGATGGTTTAGATTATTTCACCTTGATTGGATAAGGTATTTGAGAATTGTTTTTGTTTTGATCTTCCTAACTTGAATCTTAGCTCCTAATTGATTTTAAGCTCTTCTTCCCCTAGGATAATGCTAGGCCTTGATCTCATTAGTTTATGTTTTTATTTTCGTAAGAATGAAATGGAAATGGAATGGTTGTAGGGTTTTAGGGATTTTGTGGTTTGGCCATTCCCCATATTACCCTTGCCTTATTTTTCTTATGTATTTAACTTACAAAACAATTTTATAAACCCATTTAGTTAAGGCACAACCTTATTTAGTTTTCAAATCTCAAATCTCCTTATCACTCTAGCCTTTACATTATACTATTTAATTTATCTAATTAAATCTCCTAAATTACGTTATTTAAAATTAGGGGTGTTACAATTTATTTACAGTTTAATGGTTTAGGTATTTGCAATTATTCACAAAATGAGTGCACAAAACCTCGGAATAATTTTGCATAATGGACTGCTTAACAAAAGGCACTTGCACAAAATAATTCTAAAGCCATGAATATCCTATTTTGTTTACTAAATAAAAATGAATTTAATAGAGTCTCTATTTGTAAGTCTGCATACGAAATTTGGAGAACAATGCAAGTTACACATGATGGCACAATTAACGTTAAACAAACCAAAATTTCCATGCTTGCTAATCGGTTTCAATTGTTTAAATTGAATACAAATGTGTCAATTTCTGATATGTACTTTAGATTTCAAGGTATAGTGCATTCATTAGTAGATTTGGGTAAAACTTTTCTAAAGAGGACCAAACTAGGAAAAACGTCAATTCACTCTCTATGGAATGGGATCAAAAGATAATAGTAACAGAATATGCTAATGATATAGTACTAAAAAAATTGAAGAGTTAGCAGGTAATTTAATGTCCTATGAAGCACAATTGTAGAGCAAAAGGGAAAGTAAGGCAACATAAAAGAAATCCTCGCTTTCAATGCAATAACTGATGATCAAGATTCAAACGATGACAATGAAGAGGAAATATCCTTCATGGGTAGAAATTTCAAGAAGTTCCTGAAGTATAGAAAGATGAACAACTTTTGAAAGTCTAAAAACAAGACTCTTGGAACTGGAACAACGACTATACGCTTCAACTACAATAAACCCGGCCAATTTCAAAGAGACTTCCCACATCAAAATAAATCAAAGATCTTTTCAATTACTGATTCATCAAGAAAAAGAAAAGAACTTACACGACAACATTAAATGATTTAGATACTTCCTCAAGCAACAATGAAAACCTGATTTTTCGAATGTGAATATGTGTTTTACAGCAAGATAGACTAGTTAGAATTGATCAATAAAAAGAAGCAAAAATTATGCCTTCTATTTTTTCATTTTTTCGGTTGATTTTGGTTTTTAGGAACAACCTATAGGTTAATAATAATATTGGATAAATAGAAGTATATAAGTATAAATATGGAGGAATATATTATTTTAGTTCTAGTTTTGAATTTTTTGAGCTATATATCGACGTACCTCTGGACTATATGTCGGCATACATGCTTGAACTTTGAAGTTTCTTTTCAAATTGCAAAATTTAAATTTCTTGCACTTTTGCATTTATTTTGAAAACTTAAAGGGCACCTTTTCAAAACTAAAATGTCAGTTCTCTCTTTTGATTCACCCTATCTCTGTCTATTCAATCACTCACTTTATTTCAAAATTCAAAACATCTCTTCATTATCTTATCTCCTCAAAAACTCAAAAATGGCCTCTTCGATTAAAACTCATAAGACCATAATGCTCTCTAAGAGATCTGTAGGCTTTCTATAGCAGCCCACAAATCTATACCCCTTTGAGATGGCAATATTCCACAACAATTCAACTCAAAGTGGAACAGAAGTACGAGTCTTCAGGGTTAAAGAAGAAAGAGGTAAAAGAGGATAAAAACAACATCAAAATCTCACAATTACAGCGGAATAAAATACAATATATAATAATGGCTTTTAAATACAAGGAAATCTGTACTGTTATATACTTACAATCGTCAGAGTACATTTAGCAACAGATAATCTGGACAATTTAATAGCTTGCCCTTACACAGTGGAAACAATAGTCAAATACGGAAGTACGCTCTGCCATCCAACTCGTCTCCTGAGCTCCTTAGTTTTTTCACTTGAATCTGTACAACTCGGTCTGACCCGAGCATTATAATAAAAAACACCTGAGTCAGTCTAGAAAACCAGCGTGAGAAAACCACACTCAATTGGATTATTAAAGTTTTTGAAAAGCCTCTGAAAACAAGGGTATCTCGTAAGACCACTTCACAAATAATATGTAAGGTTTTTACCTTACGATAACCAAAACATTTTTAACAAATTCGTTTGATATTATAACAGTTTCTATAGAAAGTTAAATAGAATCTTGCAGAAATGCTTGCATCTCACATTCTAGCATAGTTAAGCACAATCAAAACCATACAGGTGCTTATTGGAGATTGGATTCCATATAATGGCAGGCTTCTGGGGCACCGCCCGTCATAGTACCTGGTCTAGATCAGAGTACCGAGAATCACTTCCGACCTCCTGGAACACAAGACCGAAACCTCCCCTTACTAGATAGTCCGAATAAGATCACCCTGCGGTTGGAGCTAACAGCCGCCCACTAAGCCGAAATAAAAGGGACCTCTAGACAAGGGAAACCTTACCCTAATTGGTTGCTAGCCACTTAGCCTTGCTGCATCTCCCCTGTTTTAGCCATTTCCGGTTGATGAGGCTTGAGGCTATGCTTTACCTTTTTTAGAACAAGTCTCACTTAGAATGCTCATCGTCCTCCTAACGATGTTCTGATAGCATTCATCCATACAAGTTACCCTGGGTCTAGACAAACCGAATCACCATCTTCATGGTCTTCATTCGTAAACATTTCAAACCGGATCGAAGTGGATTTTGGATAATTAATTCCGATCATGGTCTCTTCGAAACGATTAATGTATTAGCCAATATTGATAGTTGGTACCTGGACATTTGACCAGGCAACTAGGCACTCAGCATTTGCATGCCATTCGGCATCCCGAGCATTCGGCATAACATACTGGGTCGACTTCAGAGTCGTTCGGCACAAAAGGTTAGTTCGGCATTCGAGTTCGGTTGGCATCCCTGGACGTTCGGCATGCAAGAGCGTTCGACATTGAGAGCCGTTCGATATTGTATATCATTCGACATCTATGGACGTTCGGCATGGCAGAGTCATTTGGCATTCCATACTGCTCAGCATACAAAACTTTCTCGGCACATCACTTCGTTCGGCATAAACCTTGGTCGGCATTCGAGATCGTTCGGCATTTAAAGTGTTCGGCATCACTTCGTTCGGCATTCAGAGTGTTCGACATCACTTCGGCATAAATCTTGTTCGGCATTCGAGATCGTTCGGCATCACTTCGTTCGGCATTCAGAGTGTTCGACGTTACTTCGTTCGGCATAAAGATACCGTTCGACATCATTTCGTTTGGCATGAGGATATCGCTCGGCATTCATGCCTTGTTCGGCATTTTGCCGTTCGGCATCTATGGATCGGCATACAGAGATCACTCTTTTTGGTCCAAGCTACTTAGCTACCTGCCCCACCATGGACGTCCAACCCATCTTTGTCTAAATAGAGAGGCAGGGGCATAGTGAAAGGGACCTTTTTTCCAAGAACACCGGGGAGACTCTACCGCATTCAAGACTCATTCAAGACTTATCTTTTTTTCTTAGCAATTGTATTCAAGTAATTGGTATACGGATTGTATCTGTAATCGATTATCGAGAAAAGCAATAAAGATTAACCTCAAAGTGGAGTAGGCAATTACGCCACTATAAATCTGGTGTTCGTATTTTCTGCATTTGAACTTGCATACTGTTCTCTTTTTAACTTTACTTTCTTTATTAATCTCTCTACATAACTCTACTCAAGGGTGTTTGTGACCAATTCTGGTGCTAACATTTTGGTGCTTTGACCGAGAATCGAATTCTCAAGACGATAGGATCAACTTTGGAGCTACTGGATTGAAAAATCCCCGAAGAAGATCCAAAGCATTCGCAAGACATCAGTTGATTCTACTCAAAGTTACAACCGACATCTCTACCACGGGAAGACCATGAACTAGATCGGTCTCTCACAACGCTCAATGAAACTACTAGTGTACAACAGATAGGACCTAGCAACCAACTAGCAATTCAAGGCATAAGAACCTCCACCCAGAACCAAGCGGAGGTCGTTTCCCGAACAAAGTTCAATGACTTGATAAAAAACTCAGGGAAAGTAGAAGGCAACTTGCTGAGCAGATCCAAGCCAATGCTAATCTCATGACTCAGCTTGCCCAACAGCAGCATTAGAATGCCGGAAGTAGTCCTGCTCCTTATTCTTCATCTGATTGTTCAACCTCAGCTGACGAACCTCCTAGGCATAGACGTTGCAAGACAGAGGCTGCAAAGGCAGGTGCCAATGATCGATCCGTCAGGGATCAGGCACGTGAAGAGACCAGAGGCCCGGCTCATCAAGAACCAAATCAAACTGGCCTTCAGGACGCACGTTTAACCGACCATCAGCAGGCGGGACATCAACCCACACGGTCCCGTGGAGTGGGACATCAATCCACATGGTCTCGTGGAGCGAAACCCAACCTCCCACCTTTCATACAAACTCCAGATTTATCAGCCATGGTCAAGCAGTTGATGAGAGAGAACCAAGGCCTGACCAATAAAGATTGGGGAGTGTCTAGGAGTCATACTCCCTTCACAGAAGTTATCCTACAGGCTGAGTACTCCAAGAAATTCAATATGCCGACCATCCCAGCCTACGGAGGGAAGACTGACCCTAGGCACCACGTGATGAGGTACGAATGGATAATGGATTCGGCAAGGGAAAATGACCCGATTAAGTGTAGGTGTTTCCCAATCACTCTGGCTGGAATCACCACTATGTGGTTTACTCGCTTCCTTCACGATCTATATCCAGCTTCGACGAGTTAGCAATGAATTTTGTTGAACAACTCAGGATACATGCTACTCGTCCAAAGGACGTGATGTCCTTATCAAGTGTAATCCAGGCTCCTAAAGATTTTTTGAAAGCATACTTACAAAGGTTTCATGTTGCCTCCACTGAAGTCAGCAATCCTAACGACCATGCAATTTTGATGAAGGTAATGCGAGGCGTAGATCCGGACTTGGATTTTGGAGATTGGTTAGCGGGAAAGCCCCCAGCTATGTTGGAACGATTCTATTCCAAAGATCATCAGCCCATATGAAGAGAAGAAGCTTGATGGACAAGATGAGACAAGACATCAGAGCCTATTTAGGAGACTAGGAGAAGTAACATCGCCGTGAAGCTGTCCGTCGACAGTTCGGGAAAAGTTCAAGTTAACGTCCAGAACAAGCTAGGGACTCCAAAGGATCCAAAAATGGAAATTCCGGAAAGAAAAAAGAAGCAGGGAAATGGAAGCCAAGGATTTCGAGCTACAACGAATGCACTCCCCTGAATACTTCTCTTGAAAACATTATCTATCTACCTATAACACCTTTGAATACAGAAAGCCGCACCAAAGGAGTCCACTGAAGAGCAGAAATGGACAGGGAAGTAATGTCGCTTCCATGAAATCCATGGGCACAATACCGAGGTGTGTAGACACCTTTATGACGCCATTGAAAGGTTGATCAGGCAGAAAAAGCTGCAGGAGTTTGTTATAAATCCACCAGAGGGTAGGCAAGGAACGTCGGACCCCGGCGTGGGCCGGCTCCATGTCACCCAGAGGAACCTGCCCGTACTGTAGGTAGGTTAATCATAAACACTATAGTCGGAGGACGTCATCCTATAGACAAGAATTGGTAGGAGATGGAACGATATGCTACCTCCTTGAGACATGCGGATTATGAGTGTTGTTCGAATGTGGAAGATGGAACCCCGGCAAAACAACAACGCATTATGACTGACGATATAGTGTTCAAGAGTCAAGACGCGGACAAGGTGGAGGCTCATACTATCGACCCGATGGCTATATCTGCAACAATTGGGCCAGCTTACGTGAAAAGAATCTTGATTGATTGTGGGAGCTATGTCAACATCATCTTCAAGAAGGCTTATGACCAAATGAAGATGGAAACGAAAGATTTGAAACCATGCAAAGCCTGTATCCACGGCTTTAACGATGCTGCAACCGACGCGATAGGGTATGTAAAGCTACCAGTTGAACTGGGAGAAGGTGATCGTAGGAGAGTGTGATTCCTACCTTTTATAGTAATGGATGTTGACTCTCCATACAATGTTTTTGTGGTCGTCTAGCCTTGGAAGAATTTAGGGCTGCTTTGTCCCCATCGTATTTGACATTAAAATTTCCGACAGACAAAGGAGTCGATGTTGTACATGGCGATCAGGCGACCGATCGCGCATGTTATGTGGCGGAATCGAGAGAAGCTCAACGGAGAGAGAAGGGAAAGGTTGCAGACAGCTTTGTCCACATCTTAAAGAGTGATGATTGACAAGTAGTGCCCAAGCCCTGGCTCGGGCAGCATTCTCGGATCCTTAGAGACATAGATCCGAGAGATGATGATGGGGAACCCAGGGAAACTAATGCAGCACCGGTTGTGCTAACGATCGACATCCCAATCAGCCAGGATGACCCATCACGAGTTCATAAGATTGGATGGCAACTCGACCCTTCAGTAGCCGAGGATCTTACTGATTTCCTCCGGGTGAATCTAGACGTTTTCACTTGGACACACTTTGATATGTGCGGGATTTCTCCAACAAATTGCGAGTCATATGTTGAACATAGAACCGAAACACGTTCGCGTAAAATAGAAAAGGAGAGGTATGGACCCGGAGAGGTCCGCAGCTCTCAAAGAGGAGGTGGACAAACTCAAAGCCAATGGGTTCGTCTGCGACGCCCTCTACCCTGAATGGGTAACCCAATGCTAGTGAAGAAAGCAAATGGAAAGTGGAGAACTTGTGTTGATTACTCCGATCTGAATAAAGCATGCCCGAAGGATAGTTTCCCTTTACCTAGAATCGACCAGCTCATCGACTCTACCGCCAGACACGAATTATTGTCATTTATGGATGCGTACTCAGGATACAATCAGATCTCGATGCACATTCCAGACCAAGAGCACACCAGTTTTGTCACAAATATAGGGCTATATTGCTATGTAGTAATGCCCTTTGGATTGAAAAACACAGGAGCAACTTATCAGCGTCTGGTGAATCGAATGTTTAAGGACCAGATCGGTAAGACGATGGAAGTCTATGTGGATGACATGCTCATGAAGTCACGGCAGTCAAACGATCACATTCGAGACTTAGCAGAAATGTTTGATATACTCGGAGATTATGGCATGAAGATCAACCCCTTGAAGTGCTCTTTTGGCATGGCATCAGGAAAGTTCTTGGGTTTCATTGTGAATGCACGCGGAACTAAAGCTAGCCCGGAAAAGATTCAGGCTATTCGGGACACACAAGTGCCAGAACTATAAAGCAAGTACAAAGGTTGAACGGAAATGTGGCAGCGCTGAGCCGATTCATATCCAAAGCCACGGATAAGTGCATTCCTTTCTTTGATGTTATAAAGAAGGGAAAAAGGAATTTCGAGTGGACATCCGACTGCAAGGAAGTATTTCGAGCTCTGGTAAGGCACTTGGAGAGCCCCCCAGTGCTATCAAAACCAATAGACCATGAAATGTTGCATGTACTTGGCAGTATCCCAACATGCTATCAGTACGGCTTTGGTTCATGAAGAGGACCGAGTTCAAAAGCCAGTTTACTATGTTAGGAAACGTCTGACGGGCGCAGAAAGAAACTATCCCAAGATCATGAAATTAGCCTATTGCTTACTGATTGCATCACGCAAGCTTCGCCCATATTTCAGGCACACCCAATCAACGTTTACACTGATCAACCCTTGTGTTAGGTACTCCAACAACCGGAAACTTCTGGAAGAATGTTAAAATGAAATATCGAGCTAAGTCAGTTCGATATTACTTACCTGCCATGAAAGGCCATACAGGGACAAGCGCTAGCGGATTTCATTGCTGAATTCACCATGACAGACGAATCAAATGGCCGCAATGTCATACCTCCCGTCCGATGGAAGACGTACACCGATGGGGCATCTAACGACCGTTGTTCATGGGTTGGCTAGTTCTTGTAACTCCTGAAAACCGATCAGTTTGCTATGCTTTGAAGCTCAAATTCACAATAATGAATAACGAAGCCGAGTATGAAGCATTGGTTGTCGGCTTAAGGCTCGTCAAAGAACTGGGAATAAGATCGGTTGAAATCTTTTGCGACTTGCAACTGGTGGTGTATCAAGTGCGTGGAGACTACCAAGCAAGGGGGCAGAGACTTACCCCGTATTTGGCCTAAGTTCAGGAGCTGCTAGCGAATCTCAAGTATTATGATATTTCACATGTTCCGCGTGAACAAAATAGAGCAGCTGATTCAGTGGCAAAATTTGCAAGCATTGGGGATGCGCAGCAGATGAGATTGTTTCCCGTTGAAACCTTACATGTTCCGAGCATAATTATAATGGAGGTAGATTTCATGTTAAAAACAGAAATTAAGAAGGAGTCATGGATGACCCCATTCACGCGGTACTTGTTACACGGGGCCATGCCCGAAAGAAGGAGCGAAAGACGACAAGTCATTCGTAAGGCTTCTCATTATGTAATGCAGGATGGAATAATGTATCGGAGGGGATTCTCGACCCCATTACTCCGGTGCATTCCCCGTGATAAGATAAAACGAGTCCTGACGGAAGTCCATGAAGGTGAATGTGGCGACCATACCGGAGGGTAGACGTTAGCAAAGAAAATCCTCCGCTATGGATACTATTGGCCAATTGTAAATCGAGGTGCCGCAGACTACGTAAGAAGATGTGACAAATGTCAGAAGTATGCGAAAATCCCAAAAGCTCTACCAACGGAACTCACACAAATGGTTAGTCGTTGGCTATTTGCAATGTGGGGGATCGATATAGTCGGTTCCTTACCCTTATCCAAAGGTGATGCAAAATACGCGATTGTTGCGGTCGATTACTTTAACAAGTGGGAAGAAGAAGAGCCTTTGGCCACTATCACCACTAAGAAAGTCATTAATTTCGTTGTACGAAATATTATATGCCGCTTTGGCCTGCCATGAACCATCGTTACAGACAATGGAACTCAGTTTGAAAGAAAAGAGTTCAAGGAATTTTGCCAAAAGTATGGTATTGAGAAAAAGTTTGCAGCAGTTTCTCATCCGAAAGCTAATGGACAAGTGCAAGCCGTAAACAAGATAATCAAATCCATATTGAAAAAATGTTTGGAAAAGGCTAGAGGCAAGTGGGTGGATGAGCTTCCGACAACACTTTGGGCTTACAGAACCACCCACAAGTCGGCGAATAGCCACACTCCATTCGCATTAGCATATGGCATGGAAGCAGTTATACCCATGGAACTTGAGGTTCTATCACATCGAGTAACTTATTATGACCCTGAGTCAAATCAAGATCTCTTGCTGGAATCATTGGACTTCACTGATGAAAAACGCGAAGAAGCTAATTTAAGAGCGGCCGCATATGGGCATCGAGTTGCTTGACATTATAATGAAGAAGTCCGACCTAGAATCTTTGGCGTGGGTGATCTCATTTTGAAATGAGTTTTCCCGGTTCCATCACACATGAGCCCGCATGGGAAGGTCCATACATCATTGAACGGAAGCTTGGAGAAGGAAATTTCAAGCTAGCGACCGTTGATGGGACGACACTCCCCCAAGCATGGAATGGTGAACATTTGCGGCATTATTACACTTAGTTCATTTCTATCATATTTTAGTTGCATTTATTTCCAGCAATTTTTTTTTCCTAGTTTATGGCATGTAAAAAGACAATTTAGCTAATTTTCATTAATAAAGGCTTGAAGCCATTTCTCTTTCCTATGAATTGTCAATGTTTCCGTGTATGATAACGCTGTAACAAATAACTAAGAGATACATTATTCTGTCTGACGTACGAATGAGTACAAATAACATAAATCTCCAAGTCCCCAGAGTGCGGACTGGAGTACTCTAAGTCCCCAGAGCGCGGACTCGAGTATAAACACTTAAATCTCCAAGTCCCGGTATGCGGACTGGAGTACTCTAAGTCCTTAGAGTGCGGACTCGAGTATAAAAGACTCAAAATCTCCAAATCCCAGAGTGCGGACTGGAGTACTCTAAGTCCCCAGAGTACGGACTCGAGTATAAATGACATAAATCTCCAAGTCCCTGGAGTGCGGACTGGAGTACTCTAAGTCCCCAAAGTGCGGACTTGAGTATAAACGACTTAAATCTTCAAGTCTCCGAAGTGCGGACTGGAGTACTCTAAGTCCCCAGAGTGCGGACTCGAGTAAAAACGAATCAAAATCTCCTTGTCTCCGGAGTGCAGACTGGAGTACTCTAAGTCCCCAGATGTGATATCCCGGAATTTATGGCAATACAAATTTAATAATCCGTGTTTCAATTTAAATTAATTTGATAATTTTTGTAAATAAATTTGAAATTGATTTAATGATCTTCTTTTAATAAATATTTAATTAGTGAATTTATTTTTAATAAGCTAATAAATTATTTACTATTTAATATGTATATATATTTATATATATTTTAAATAGATGAGTTTGGTTTTAAATTAAATTAATATAGCATATTTTCTAATTATAATATTTTGAAATTGGGAAAATTATGATTTATTTTTGAATTAAGCTTTTCAAAACTATTTTATAAAATAACTATATGATTTTAAATATATAAGAAAATGTTTTGTTTGTTTAAAATATATTTTGACTTAAGTTTGAGTATTAAAATAAAGTTATAAAAATGTTGTTTTATTTATTTTTAAAATATTGATTAACAATTATGATTTGTAAATTAAATATGAGAGTTTAAAATACAATTAATAAATGAAACATTTATTCATTTAAATAACAAATAGGTTACAATCTCTTTTATAAATTTATTTTAGATGATTAAAAATATTATTTTCAAATGATAAAGTAATATATTATTTTTATTTATAATAATACTTGGTTTTATTCTTTAAAAATTATTTATATATATAACTAAGTATTAAAGAACTAATTAATTTAGTTTAAAACTTTCATTTAACACTTTAATTAAAAATACTAATCACTTAAAGGACAAATGTAAGCATCTCAAAAGCCTAATCTAACATGTGTAATTTAAACACATAATAAAGTTAACAAGTGTAAGATTTAAGACATGTGTCAAATTTTAATTTTAATTTTAATTTTTTTCTTTTATTTTTAAATAATCATAAATATTTGTTATATGAACTTATATTTTTTCCCGTTTCTTTTTCTTTCCTCATTTCATTCCTAAACTAAGAAAATTCTTCCAGTTGAAAACATTTACTTTAAACATTCTTCAAAACCATTCCACTTTTAAACCATCCTCAAGATCAAAAGCCCCTGTTCAATTGCATATCAAATTTCTGTAAACCAATTTGAATCCACTCTCCCCAAAAAGCAAATCTGCATTCCATTTTCAAGCAAGCAACCTGCATTTCTTTTAAATCTGGAAAATTTTTGCCCTGCATGCAACAATTAAAGCAAATTAAAGCATCTGCAATCTGGAAGGTAGCAACTACATGCAAGATAAAGACATTTTAAAGCAAGTTTTAAAGCATTCAAACAATTGCAAAAGAAGTTTCAAATGATTTAAGAGCTTTTCAAATCTGTGCTCTGCTCTGCTCATCAAAATAATAAGTAACTTTACATTTTAAATTTATGTATGAAATATAATTGTTTGATTTTTCTGCAGAAATAAGTAGAATTTCATATATATATATATATATATATATATATGTATGTATGTATGTATGTTAAATACTGCTGTACAATACATGCTCATATTGATCAAATCTCTTTTCTTTTGATCTGGTTGATTATTATGACTTAGAAATTGAATGAAATTTGTCTATCGTATGATAAAGAAAATTTTAAAAATTTATATAAGTTGAATAAATTTTATATTACCTGGAAGTAAATATAACAGAGCAACAGTTTGAATCAAGTGAAAATTCAAACTATATGAATTTATGTTTCAGGTTTGTATATCAAAACATCATGCAAATTTATGGATATTAAATCTAAAATAATAATTTATAATGTTTGAACCAAAGAGCAGTTCTTTCTTCACTTCATTCTACATTTTGGGTTAGCACAGTTGATTTTTGTGTTAGATTGAGTTGAAATTGCTCCTGCAGATGGTGGAGATTACATGGATGTTGAGGAAATTATGGGATTGATTTGCATTTCGTTTTTGAGGTTGTAATTTTGGTTTGAATTCTAGAACCCTAGTTTTTACTGGGTTTGAGAAAGTTGAACATTTCGGCTAATGTAATGGATCGAGTTGCTTGGGATTTGGGGTTTTGGAAGATGGTGGGTTGTCGGCGACGTCGCCGGAGTTTCAAAGGCGACGGTGGTCGGAGGCGCGAATTTGTGGCGTTGACAGATTGAGTTTTGTTTGGTTGTGTTTGTTCCAGGTTTGAGGCCTTTGACTCGATTTTGATTTCGATCATTGATCGATCGAGTTGTTGTTTGGTTGGCCTGAGGGGATGATCAGTGACTGTGGGGAGGTCGCGTGGTTGGTCAACGGTGGCCGGAGGCAGTGTACAGGTGCACCGAGCAATAGTGGACATGTTGGTGATGTTGGGTTACAGGATTATGGTTACACCTGTAGTTTACTCGAGTTTAGTTCGGGTAATTCGAGTGAATGACTCGAAGCAATGTAGGATATGACTCGAAGTAATATATAGGGTTGCTCGAGTTAATGCATTGTTTCAGGTTTTTTAAACTAAACAGAAAACCTGTTTCTGTTTTTAAAATTAAAACTAAAATTTAAATGCAAACAAGAAATCTGAACTAAGTTTAAAAACCTGAATTTAAATATGAATTCAAATAGTTTAAATCTTGGTTTTTGAAATAGTTTGAATTTTTAAATTCTAGTTTGGTTTTAGATAAAAACAGGAAACCTGTTTCTGTTTTTAAAATTAAAAGAAAAGTATAAAATGCAAATTGAAATTTAAACTGTTTTTTTAAATCTAAAATTGAATATGAGTTCAAAGTAGTTCAATCTGAGTTTGGAATTAATTTAAATTTTGAAATTTAAATTTAGTTTTAACAATTTTTAAGGTATAAAAGGATATTCATTTGAATTTAAGCTGGAAAGTTAAAACTGTAAAATGTAAGCTTTAAAATAAGTTTGAACCTGAGATTTTAAATCTGAGATTTGTGTTGAGTTTCAGTTTTTAAAATAAAATAAAGTTTAAATCTAAATTGTTTAAATTACTTTAAATGATTAAATGATTTGAATTTAAAATGGAGTTTAAAATGTAAGTAAGCTTTTAAAGATTTAAGTTAAATCTGGAATAAAAGATTCAAACTGTATTTCAGTTTTTAAATTAAAGGAAAATTTTGAATTAAAATTGTTTTTAATAACTTGGAATGTTTAAGTGTGTTTTTAAATTGATTTGAATTTAAATTTAATTGGGATTTAAATTCTTTAAACTTATTTTATAAAGTGGATGTTTCTTTTAACACATGAGATAAAAAGGTTTTGAGTTGTTTTTAAAACCTTGTTTAAGCTAAATTTGTACCTTAAGTTTAAAATGAAATCTAAATAGAATTTAAAGTCAATTTGAAAACAAATTGTTTTAAATACTTTGATTAAGTAAGAAATGTTATCTTAAAGATAAATAAAATTTCATGATCGGATTCATTAAATTATTAAGATAACTAAGATGGGTAATTAATTATTTAATTAATTAATGATATGGATGATTAAAGTAATTAAGAATTTTTAAATTAATTAATTAAGACTTGAGATTAATTAATTTAGGTTAATTAATCTGTAATTAAGGGTTATTAATTAAATTTTAATTAATGGTTTAGAATTGGTTAATCAAGTAATGAAAGATTAATTAAATTGTAGTAAACACTTAACTAATTAAATAATAAGAAATTAATTAATTGGTAATTAAATATTAATTAATTTGTAATTAATAATGGTTTATCTAAGTAAATTTCTTAATAAAGTAATTAGTAAATGTTAATGAAGGTCAATAACTTAGATTATTTAACAATTAATTAATGTGATTAATTTTTAATAATTAGTTAGATTAATTAATTAATAATAATCATTTATGTAATTGTTTATGTTAATTACTTAATGGAAGTAATTAATGAATTAATTATTTAATGTAATTAATTGGGTTAATGTGATTTGTTTAGATTAATTAGTTAAGATTAATTAATTTAAACACTTGATGGTAATAGATAATTACTTTACGTAATTAATGGAATTGTAATTACTTAGGGAAGTAATTAATTTATATTTACTGGATGTAATTAAAGATGTATTGCTAGTGGAAGTAATTTAGATTAAATTACTTTGAAATTAATCAAGGGATTAACTAAGATAATAAATTAAGGGGTAATTTATTAATAAGTAATTAAGGGTAGTTAATTACTGGATTGTTATTAATCAAGGGTGATTAATATATGTGTGGTTTAATTGAAGATAAATTACTTAATGTAATTAATTTATATAGAGAGATTGATTAAATTAGAAATCATTAATTAATAAAATTAATGATGTAATTTAGAATTGATTAATTAAGGAATAATTAATAAATGAAGTAATTAATTAATAAATAAATAATGTAATTAACTTTAGTTAATTAATTGATTAAGTAATTAAAAGTTAATTATTGTAATGGTTAAGTATAATTAACTTGTGTAACTAAAGGCCGATTACTTATTGTAATTAGGGAATTGTTATAAGAAATGATTAATTGAATAAAATAATGTGATGGTGATTAATTAATTGATTTGTAATCAATTAATGGTTAAGTTAAGCAGGATTATAATGATGAAGTAATTAATTTAATTTACTTTAAATTAATTTGAGATTAAGTAATTAATTTAATTCATTTTAAATTAGTTATAGATGGTGTGATCATTGAATCATTGCTTATGTATGAATGGATAATATTGGTTGCTTTTAATGGGTTGTAATATCAGTTATGAGATGAATAATGTTATACGATACAGATGCATTGGTTGCATTGTAATGATGATATGGATTACCTGTTGATGATAATAATGTTGAGTATCCATTATATTGTGAATTATCTATTTGTGTATATAGATAATTGAATTGTTTTAAACTCTAAAACAACTTGGACCTAAAAGACACGTTTTGGATTTCGATGAGACCAGGATCAAGTTTCCATATTTGGATATCCGAAAACCACATCGATTCAAATTAACGTTTGGTCGTGAATCTAAAGTGAAGATGAAGATTCAGAGTGCAAGGGTTATCGTCGTTAACTCTAAGGGTGATTCCAAAATGAGTGTAATGAGATAATGCCTTCAGTTTCATTCGAACCCGGAACAAACTTGTATGGATTGAATGCTTTTAGAACATCGTCAGGTGGACGATGAGCATTCTAGATGATATGTCCTATCAAGCTAATCGTAGCCTCAAGCCTCATCAATCGGGAATGGCTATAACAGGGGAGGTGCAGCAAGGCTAATTGGGTCATGCCCAAGTAGGACGAGATTTACCCCTGTCTAGATGTCCCTTTATTTCGGCTTTGTGGTGTGGTAGTTGATCACAACTGTGGGGTGGTCTTGTTCGGAACTGTTCAGTAAGGAATGGTTCCGGCTTTGTGTTGTAGGGGATTGGGAGTGATCCTCGGTACGGTGATCTAGGCCACGTACTGTGACGGGTGGTACTCCGGTAGCCCTGCCATTGTATGTAATCCAATCGGTTTTGATTGTATTACCCACTTTTGTGGCTAGTAGCTGGAATTTAATAAATGTAACAATTTCGGCTATTTCTTATTTACTTAAAACCCTAGACCTACTATAATATCTTAGGATTTCCTATCAAATTTTTTGGTTAGCGTAAGGTAAAAGCTTTTTCATGTTTATGTGTGGGAAGTCTTACGTGATACCTTTCTTTTCAAAGGTTTTTCAAAAGTTAAGCAACTATAACCTGTTACTCACACCATACCCACGTCTGACCCGGAGTTTATTTCTGTTTTTCTAAAACTCTTGGGTACTCAAATTTTTACGAGTAGCCAAGGGATTCAGGTTAGCTTTGACGAATGTGGAGGAGTAATGGAGTAGGAGGCTTCTTCGTGTGTGTGTGTGTGTGTGTATATATATATATATATATTGTTCTGCTGTGTTGGTATCTCTGAGTGTTTATCCGTATTGTGTTTTGAGTTGTAATAACTAGACAGGTGTTTATAACTGTCTAGTATGTGTTGTATTATCTGTATAACTCTGATATCTGTTGTATACTATGTAATACTTATATTATTAGTATAATTTCTTCGTTCCGCTGTTGAGATTCTGTTGTTGTTTCTTCTTTCTCTTCTTTCTTTTCTCTTTTCTATCCCTTTCTTTCTTCATGATGATACTACTTTCTGTGGAAAAAAAGTTGGGTCGTCACAGTTGGTATCAGAGCGCTAGGTTGAGCGAATACCTAGTCTCTGGAGTGGTGTCTTTCTTGAGAGAGCATAATTGTATTTTTAATATATATATATATATATATATGTATATAATTATTTCTACCTATATGTTGGGTTATTTGTTCAGGTTTTCCAATATAAGTTATAAAGGTAGATAAGGTAGTGGTGTGTGTAACACAACTACCATTGGTTGGAGTTTTAATGTAAGAGGTTGGAAGTGTATCCGTCGAGACTATAGACCTAATACCATCTCGAGTGAGTTTGCTTGGTGTAAGGATTTCATTGATCTCTGAAGGAAACCTTCTAAAGGTTCGGAGTTCATCTTTGAAGTGCAGAGTTGGATGAGTTGAGTTTGGATCTGTCGGTTGGGCAGAAGCAAGCGAGTGACGGTATCTTGATATCTCTGGAAGTAGTAGCTGTGTGATGAGACACAGTGACTATGGATGTGTCCGAAGATGTTTCTTTGGAACAAGAGTAAGGAAGTGTGTCTGTTTTGGTGATGTGGCTGGGTTCAGCAGGGTGTTTCTGTTTGCTTTGGGGTCCGAGTTTCTCGAAGAGCTTTGGATTGGAAATTCTTTGGCATTGGTGTTAGTAGTGCAGCTCGGAGTGTTCTGTATTGGTAGGAAGTCTTTTGGCTGAGTATTTTTCTGAGGTGGAGTTCAGAGGCAGCAGTGTGGATCTTTTTCTTTGGAGAATTGGATAGGCCAGCATAAGCTGTTCTGATTGGTTGAGAGAGAGAGAGCAGTTCTTTGAATTAGGCCGGGTTGATCGCAAAAGTGACTTGCGATAGTTGAGTGTTCTCTTGGGTTGTTGGAGTTTTTCTGGATGTCTTCAGGGAAGTCAGAGGTTTGTCTGCATCTGGATATCGAGTTTTCTTATCGGCTAGGATTCCAGGATTGTTCCTTGAGATAGAGTTGATGAAGCAACTTAGGTTTCAGAGGAATTTCTGAGTTTTCTTATGGATCCGTTGAACCATATTTTTCTGGGATGTGTTGTCCAGTTTGTGCTCGTGCTCTTCATCAACATTTTCTTTTACTTCAGATCATAGTTGTGCAGTGGAAGCAGTTTGAGAGTGTTTCTGTTTTCTTTTCCGGATAAGGAGAAGTTTGTTTTGTCTTCTGTTTTTGAGGAGTAGAGTTTGTGTTCTTGGTTTTGGATTGATCTTGAGAAGATCATGGTGTTGGGTTGTTTTGATCCAGTCTGTTTCTAGAGACATCAGCTAGAGTTGAGCTGATCAGGAGGGATGTTGGTATTCTAGGATCGTCCAAAGAATTTTGTGGATAAAAGGCGGAAGAATTTGGATTCTGGAGTCGGAGATCTGGTTATGATAAGTTTTCTTTGATCCAAGGAGCTATAAAGTTTGGTAAGTCTGGGAAGCTAGCTCCGAGGTGTTTTGAGTTTCTTCTGTGTTTTGGTAAGATAGTGTTGGTCTTCTGAGTTGAATTGCCAGTTTGGATAACTGGGATTCAGTGTATTTCATGTATCTCGGAAGGAGTACGTGTTTGATTTATTTCTAGTTGTAGAACCAGCAGTTTAGGAGGATTTGGTTGTTGAGTCAGACTCGTCTGTAGTCTGTTATCTTTTTTAGAGTTATAGATATAGATGAATAGGAGCTCTATAGCTCAATAATATTGATTGTTTGAATTCTATAGAACGAGTATCCCGATATTTATACCGGGGAAACTCGTGGAAGTTCTATTTAGAATTTTTTTTCTGGATAGATTGATTTGTTTTGATTTTGGGAATTGGTTGCTTTGGTTGTTGGCATATGATTAATATATGTTGTATTTAAAAATTAAATCGTTAATAACATTATTAAATTACCTTTGTTTTAAATTTTGGGGACGAAATTCTTTTAAGGGGGAGGATTGTGATATCCCGGAATTTATGGCAATATAAATTTAATAATCTATGTTTAAATTTAAATTAATTTGATAATTTTTGTAAATAAATTTGAAATTGATTTAATGATCTTCTTTTAATAAATATTTAATTAGTGAATTTATTTTTAATAAGCTAATAAATTATTTACTATTTATAATATGTATATATATTTATATTTTTTTTAAATAGATGAGTTTGGTTTTAAATTAAATTAATATAGCATATTTTCCAATTATAATATTTTGAAATTGGGAAAATTATGATTTATTTTTGAATTAAGCTTTTCAAAACTATTTTATAAAATAACTATATGATTTCAAATATACAAGACACATGTTTTATTTGTATAAAATATATTTTTACTTAAGTTCGAATATTAAAATAAAGTTATAAAAATGTTGTTTTATTTCTTTTTAAAATATTGATTAATAATTATGATTTGTAAATTAAATATGTGAGTTTAAAATACAATTAATAAATGAAACATTTATTCATTTAAATAAAAACAGGTTACAATCTCTTTTTTTTTAATTTATTTTAAATGATTAAAAATATTATTTTCAAATGATAAAGTAATATATTGTTTTTATTTATAATAATAATTGGTTTTATTCTTTAAAAATTATTTATATATGTAACTAAGTATTAATGAACTAATTAATTTAGTTTAAAACTTTCATTTAACACATTAATTAAAAATACTAATCACTTAAAGGACAAATGCAAGCGTCTTAAAAGCCTAATCTAACATGTGTAATTTAAACACATAATAAAGTTAACAAGTGTAAGATTTAAGACATGTGTCAAATTTTAATTTTAATTTTTTTCTTTGATTTTTAAATAATCATAAATATCTGTTATATAAACTTGCATTTTTTTTCCATTTCATTTTCTTTCCTCATTTCATTCCTAAACTAAGAAAATTCTTCATGCTGAAAACATTTATTTAAACATTCTTCAAAACCATTCCACTTTTAAACCATCCTCAAGGCCAAAAACCCCTGTTCAATTGCATATCAAATTCCTGTAATCCAATTTGAATTCACTCTCCCCAAAAAGCAAATCTGCAATCCATTTTCAAGCAAGCAACATGCATTTCTTTTAAATCTGGAATTTTTTGCCCTGCACAACAATTAAAGCAAATTAAAGCATCTGCAATCTGGAAGGTAGCAACTACATGCAAGATAAAGACATTTTAAAGCAAGTTTTAAAGCATTCAAACAATTGCAAAAGAAGTTTCAAATGATTTAAGAGCTTTTCAAATCTGTGCTCTGCTCTGCTCATCAAAACAGTAAGTAACTTTACATTTTAAATTTAAGTATGAAATATAGTTGTTTGATTTTTCTGTAGTAATAAGTAGAATTTCATATATATATATATATATATATATATATATATATATATATACTGTTAAATACTGCTGTGTTTATATAAGTACTGATGTGATGCATGTTTGATTTTCTAAGTTCTGTCTGCACAATACAAGCTCATATTGATCAAATCTCGTTTTCTTTTGATCTAGTTGATTATTATGACTTAGAAATTGAATGAAATTTGTCTATTGTATGATAAAGAAAATTTTAAAAATTTATATAAGTTGAATAAATTTTATATTACCTGGAAGTAAATATAACAGAGCAACAGTTTGAATAAAGTGAAAATTCAAACTATATGAATTTATGTTTCAGGTTGGTATATCAAAACATCACGCAAATTCATGAATATTAAATCTAAAATTACAATTTATAATGTTTGAACCAAGGAGCAGTTCTTTCTTCACTGTATTCTACATTTTGGGTTACCACAGTTGATTTTTGTGTTAGATTGAGTTGAAATTGCTCCTGGAGATGGTGGAGATTATATGGATGTTGAGGAAATTATGGGATTGATTTGCATTTCGTTTTTGAGATTGTAATTTTGGTTTGAATTCTAGAACCCTAGTTTTTACTGGGTTTGAGAAAGTTGAAATTTCGGCTAATGTAATGGATGGAGTTGCTTGGGGTCTTGGGTTCTAGAAGATGGTGGGTTGTCGGAGACGTCGCCGGAGTTTCAAAGGAAATGGTGCCCGGAGGCGCGAATACGTGGCGTTGATAGGTTGAGTTTTGTTTGGTTGTGTTTGTTCCAGGTTTGAGGCCTTTGACTCGATTTTGATTTCGATCATTGATCGATCGAGTTGTTGTTTGGTTGGCCTGAGGGGTTGATCAGTGACTGTAGGGAGGTCGCGTGGTTGCTCAACGGTGGCCGGAGGCAGTGTACAGGTGCACGGAGCAATGGTGGACATGTTGGTTATTTTAGGTTACAGGATTTTGGTTGCAGCTGTAGTTTACTCGAGTTTATCTCGGGTAATTCGAGTGAATGACTCGAAGCAAGGTAGGATATGACTCGAAGTAATGTATAGGGTTGCTCGAGTTAATGCTTGGTTTCAGGTTTCTTAAACTAAACAGATAACCTGTTTCATTTTTTAAAATTAAAAGTAAAATTTAAATGCAAACTGGAAATCTGAACTAAGTTTAAAAACCTGAATTTAAATATGAATTCAAAAAGTTTAAATCTTGGTTTTTGAAATAGTTTGAATTTTTAAATTCTAGTTTGGTTTTAGATAAAAACAGGAAACCTGTTTCTGTTCTTAAATTTAAAAGCAAAGTATAAAATGCAAATTGAAATTTAAACTGGTTTTTTTTAAAAAAATCTGAAATTGAATATGATTTCAAAGTAGTTGAATTTGAGTTTGGAATTAATTTAAATTTTAAATTTAAATTTAGTTTTAACAATTTTTAAGGCATAAAAGGATAATTGGTTTGAATTTAAACTGGAAAGTAAAAATTGTAAAATATAAGCTTTAAAATAAGTTTGAACCTGAGATTTTAAATCTGAGATTTGTGTAGAGTTTCAGTTTTTAAAATAAAATAATGTTTAAATCTAAATTGTTTAAATTACTTTAAATGATTAAATGATGTGAATTTAAAATGGATTTTAAAATGTAAGTAGGCTTTTAAAGATTTAAGTTAAATTTGGAATAAAAGATTCAAACTGTATTTCAGTTTTTAAATTAAAGGAAATTTTTGAATTAAAACTGTTTTTAATAACTTGGAATGTTTAAGTGTGTTTTTAAATAGATTTAAATTTAAATTGAAGTGGGATTTAAATTCTTTAAACTAATTTTATAAAGTGGATGTTTCTTTTAACATATGAGATAAAAAGGTTTTGAATTATTTTTAAAACTTTGTTTAAGCTAAATTTATATCTTAAGTTTAAAATGAAATCTAAATAGAATTTAAAGTTATTTTGAACAAATTGTTTTAAGTACTTTGATTAAGTAAGAAATGTTATCTTAAAGATAAATAAAATTTAATGATTGGATTCATTAAATTATTAAGATAATTAAGATGGGTAATTATTTAATTAATTAATGATATGGAAGATTAATTAAGTAATTAAGAAATTTTAAATTAATTAATTAAGACTCGAGATTAATTAATTCAGGTTAATTAATCTGTAATTAAGGGTTATTAATTAAATTTTAATTAATGATTTAGAATTGGTTAATTAAGTAATTAAAGATTAATTAAGTTGCAGTAAACACTTAGTTAATTTAATAATTAGAAATTAATTAATTGGTGAATAAATATTAATTAATTTGTAATTAATAATGGTTTATCTGAGTTAATTTCTTAATAAAGTAATTAAGAAATGTTAATGAAGGTTATTAACTTAAGATTATTTAACAATTAATTAATGTGATTAATTTTTAATAATTAATTAGATTAATTAATTAATAATAATCATTTATGTAATTTTTTATGTTAATTCCTTAATGGATGTAATTAATGAATTAATTACTTAATGTAATTAATTGGGTTAATGTGATTTGTTTAGATTAATTAATTAAGTTTAATTAATTTAAACACTTGATGGTAATAAATTATTACTTTATGTAAATAATGGAATTGTAATTATTTAGGGAAGTAATTAATTTATAATTACTGGATGTATTTAAAGATGTGTTGCTAGTGGAAGTAATTTAGATTAAATTACTTTGAAATTAATCAAGGGATTAATTGAGATAATAAATTAAGGGGTAATTTATTAATGATTAAGCGTAGTTAATTACTGGATTGTTATTAATAAAGGGTGATTAATATATGTGTGGTTTAATTGAAGATAAATTACTTAATGTAATTAATTTATATAGAGATACTGATTAAATTAGAAATCAGTAATTAATAAAATTAATGATGTAATTTAGAATTGATTAACTAAGGAGTATTTCATAAATGAAGTAATTAATTAATAAATAAATAATGTAATTAACCTTAGTTAATTAATTGATTAAGTAATTAAAAGTTAATTATTGTAAGGGTTAAGTATAATTAACTTGTGTAATTAAAGGCTAATTACTTATTGTAATTAGGGAACTGTTATCAGAAATGATTAATTGAATAAAATAATGTGATGGTGATTAATTAATTGATTTGTAATCAATTAACGGTTAGAAGTAATTAATTTTATTTATTTTAAATTAATTAGAGATTAAGTAATTAATTTAATTCATTTTAAATTAATTATAGATGGTGTGATCATCGAATCATTGCTTATGTATGAATGGATGATATTGGTTGCCTTTAATGGGTTGTAATCTCAGTTATGAGATGAATAATTTTATATGATATGGATGCATTGGTTGCATTGTAATGATGATATGGATTACCTGTTGATGATAATAATGTTAATTATCCATTATGTTGTGAATTATCTATTTGTGTATATAGATAATTGAATTGTTTTAAGCTCTAAAACAACTTGGACCTAAAAGACACGTTTTGGATTTTGATAAGACCGGGGTTGGGTTTCCATATTTGGATATCCAAAAACCACATCGATCCTAATTAACGTTAGGTCGTGAATCTGTAGTGAAGATGAAGATTCAGAGTGCAAGGGTTATTGTCGTTAACTCTGAGGGTGATTCCAAAATGAGTGTAACGAGATAATGCCTTCAGTTTCGTTCGAATCCGGAGTGAACTTGTATGGATTGAATGCTTTCAGAACATCATCAGGTGGACGATGAGCATTCTAAGTGATATGTCCTATCAAGTTAATCATAGCCTCAAGCCTCATCAACGGGGAATGGGTAAAATAGGGGAGGTGTGGCAAGGCTAAGTGGGTCATGCCCATGTAGGACGAGATTTACCCCTGTCTAGATGTCCCTTTATTTCGTCTTTGTGGTGCGGTTGCTGATCAAAACTACGGGGTGGTCTTGTTTGGAACTGTTCAGTAAGGAATGGTTCCGGCTTTGTGTTGCATGGGATTAGAGTGATCCTCGGTACGGTGATCCAGGCCATGTACTGTAACGGGCGGTACCTCGGTAGCCCTGCTATTGTATGGAATCCAAAATCCAATAATTGCCCTCGGTTTTGATTGTATTACCCACTTTTGTGGCTAGTAGCTGGAATTTAATAAATGTAACATTCGGCTATTTCTTATTTACTTGAAAACCCTAGACCTATTATAATATCATTGGATTTCCTATCAAATGTTTTGGTTAGCTTATGGTAAAAACTTCTCCATGTTTATGTGTGGGAAGTCTTGCGTGATACCTTTGTTTTCAAAGGTTTTTCAAAAGTTAAGCAACTATAACCTGCTACTCACACTAGACCTATGTCTGACCCGGAGTTTATTTCTATTTTTCTTAAACTCTTGGGTACTCAGATTTTTACGAGTAGCCAAGGGATTCAGGTTAACTTTGAGGAATGTGGAGGAGCAATGGAGCAGGAGGCTTCTGTGTGTAGATATATATATATATATATATATATATATATATATATGTACATGTATATATATAGTGTTCCGCTGTGTTGGTATCTCTGAGTGTTTATCTGTTTTTGTTTTGAGTTGTAATAACTAGACAGATGTTTATAACTGTCTAGTATGTGTTGTATTGTCTGTATAACTCTGATATCTATTGTATACTATGTAATACTTATGTTATTAATATAATTTCTTCATTCTGCTATTGAGATTCTATTGTTGTTTCTTCTTTCTCTTCTTTCTTTTCACTTTTCTATCCCTTTCTTTCTTTATGATGATACGACTTTCTGTGGAGAAAAAGTCGGATCGTCACACCAGAATGCGGACTCGAGTATAAACGACTCAAAATCTCCAAGTCCTCGGAGCGCAGGCTGGAGTAATCAAAGTCCCCAGAGTGCAGACTCGAGTATAAACGACTCAAAATCTCCAAGTCCCGGAGTGCGGGCTGGAGTACTCTAAGTCCCTAAAATGCGGACTCGAGTATAAACGACTCAAAATCTAAAAGTCCCCAGAGTGCGGACTGGAGTACTCTAAGTCCCCAAAGTGCAGACTCGAGTACAAACGACTCAAAATCTCCAAGTCCCCGGAGTGCAGAATGGAGTACTCTAAGTCCCTAGAGTGCGGACTCGAGTATAAACGACTCAAAATCTCCAAGCCCCCAGAGTGCGGACTGGAGTACTCTAAGTCCCTAGAGTGTGGACTCGAGTATAAACGACTCAAAATCTTCAAGTCCCCGGAGTGCGGACTGGAGTACTCTAAGTCCCCAGAGTGCGGACTCAAGTATAAACGACTCAAAATCTGCAAGTCCCCAGAGTGCAGACTGGAGTACTCTAAGTCCTCAGATTGCGTACTCGGGTATAAACGACTCAAAATCTCCAAGTCCCCAGAATGCAGATTGGAGTACTCTAAGTCCCCAGAATTCTGACTCGAGTATAAATGACTCAAAATCTCCGAGTCCCCGGAGTGAGGACTGGAGTACTCTAAGTCCTCAGAGTGCGAACTAGGGTATAAACGATTCAAAATCTCTGAGTCCCTAGAGTGTGGAATGGAGTACTCTAAGTCCCCAGAGTGTGGACCAAAGTATAAACGACTAAGAATCTCCAAGTCCCCGGAGTGCGGACTGGAGTACTCTGAGTCCCCGTAGTGCGGACCAGAGTATAAATGATTTAAATGTCCAAGTCTCCTGAGGGCGGACTGGATATAAATGACTTGAAGTCATCGAGCCCTTGGCGTACCGATTGGAAAATATTCTAAGTCCCTGGAGCATGGGATAAAAGAATGTGCAATACCAAAAAAGTTGTCAACTTGTTTTAAGATAAATCGAGAAGTTCACGTAACTCGCAGTAGCTCGGGTTTTGACCACGGTTATACAAAAAACCAAACAACGATAGTCCTCTGAGAGGCAAAAGAACTAAGTTTTATTCATAAAAAAAGTTTATTTACATGAACTACAAAAACAAAAATAATTACATAATCTAAACTAGCTCTTGTTGAACCAGAGCGAAGACTACTTCTTCGACTTCTTTGACTTTTTGTAAAATGACTCCTCCCCAGTGCGTTTTCCTTGATAGCTTTCTTTGACGGGGGAGTGACAGCTGAATAAGTACAAGGAACATCCATAGGTTTGGACCCGCCTGGGAGGGTGACCTTCAATGGCTTGTTCAAAGGATTGTTTAGGTCCATAGCTTGAGGTTCGACCTTAATCTTGACCGTCTTTTCCTTCTCTTTCTCAAGCTGCTACTTCATGCTCAGTTCGGATGTGTGCTCAGAGATGCCTGTAATTTCAACTTCATAACTACCATCGATGGGAGAGGAAGTCTCCGATTTATTCTCATCAAGCGCTCAGGTCACCTGAGCATCTGGACCGAGAGCCTCTCCTGCGTGAGTGGCTTTACTCGTTTTTTCCCTCACCTCCTTGGCGACATCGCTCCTCGGAGTCGGCTTAAGATCAGAATAGCCTACATAAAATCATTGAAAGCAAGTATTAGAATGCGATAGCTTCTGGTGAAAAAAAAAAACTCATGGAATGTTAAAGCAAAAGAGTGGCCTACCAGGTTTCGGCTGGCTCTTGCCCTTCACGGGGGGTCTCACCCTCTGGAATAGGGAATAAAATGCGAACGCCAAGGCTAGGGTCCTCCGGGTCATAGCCGATGTGCTTCTCAAAGGGATTAAGTATCGGCCGAACGGCCTGCTGGGTAGGCACACAAGCTAGAGACTCGATCCTGGATGGACCGGCGATAACTTCTTTCCCTTTCGTTGAGGGGGAGCCTTTGCAATAAAGGGCTTAGCCGCTGACAGGTCCGAAGGCTCGTTTCCCTTAAGAAATTCTTTTATCAATGCCCCCTCATCAACCTCCTCGATACCGTGTTCGGCCTTCTTGATTTCTATCAAGGTCTCTCACGCTTCGGCTAAAATTCGAGACAACCTTCGCCCAGAAAAGTTAAGTCCTGACACATGAGAACGCGGTCATTGAACTCGACAATAAGCGGGTCGAACATGCTTTTGACCTCTTCTCTACCTTCTTCCTTGGCCGCCTCAAGACAGGAGTCGATTTCTGCAGATGCTATCTTTTTGCCCTCTTCGTGGGCTTCATTCTTCAGCGCCTCTACTTTAGAAAGCTCGCCCTCAAGTTTCGCCTTTAGGAGTCGTGTTGCAACGATCTCATCGCAATACTATCACAACTCTTCTTGGGCAGCAATCTTCTCTTCTTGCTCTTTGCAGAATCGCACCTCAATTTCTTTAACTCGGAGGCAGAATGCATCCCTCTCTTTTTGCACTGAGTCTTTTTCCAAAGCTAAAGCCCCACAGCGTTGTACCGCCTTGTCGATTTCTTTTTTGTGAGTTGATTCCAAATGAGTTACGGCTTCGGCGGTATCTTTGGCACTCTGCTAGGCGGCCTCAAGTTGAGATTTGTAAGACGCGAGCTCTTCGTCCTGAGCTTTGACAATGTCCTTGTCATGGATAGCCTCAAGCTTTAGGCGATCAATCTCATGCTGGCGCTCTATGAAGACTTCTGACACATTCTTAGCAAGATGAAAAAACACGTCATGTTGAACATAGACGTCGTTGGTACAGGCGATAGTGCTCTGCTTAACATCTCCAGGTATATGATGGATCGCTGGAAGGAACTTCAGACCATCAAAGAAGATTTTTGGAAATTAACTTTGAGCTCAGCCAGTCTCTCTGGTACTGTTGGATCTATTGCGGGAATGGGAGGAGATGGCTTTGAATGTTCAGCTCTCCTATAAGGATCCCTGGACTACCGTGTGGAAGAGGGATCAGAGTGTTAATCACGGGGGACATCGGATTGTGACCCCTTATGGCCGTTCTTATCTTTGCTTTGCTGCGAGTGAGAAGAGGGATGTTGGTGGTATTGGGATGATAATTTGTTTTCTTTAGAGATGATGAGTCCCAGGAATGATAATCCCTATCGCCATCACTATCTCTGTCCCGATGTCTTCTGGAACCTGAGTCCCGTCCAGAATGATGGAAGATATACGACTTGCGGAGATGATCAATTCCGTGTGTACGCCCCATGTCACGTACATAGAATTTAAATAACAACGAATTAGCAAAAAGTAGTGTGACAGCGAAAATTTATGTGCAAGGTGAAGCCCATGTGTTTGTGTGTGTCCTAGTGTTTTCCCCCGACGGACCAGTTTCTTTACTAATGGGAGTGTTTTCTCCCTGAGTTAGGGCTTGAACGCCTGCATCGCCTTTGATGGGCAAGTGAAGTTTAAATGCCTCCGGATCGTCAAAATCATAATTAAGTAGATCGTCAGGTATGGAGAGGTTCGAGAGGCCCTTTAAAGAACTTTCTAAATGCTGAGAGGAAGCCTCTTTCTCCATTGGAATAAGGGAAATTTTAGAAGTTCCGCCAACCTTTTCCTTCCTTATCTTCTATGTTAGTTTATTTTTCCTCTACGAAGGGGAAGACGATCTTTCGACGTCATGAACTTCGGCTATCGGGTCCTGAGTGGGACCAACGTTCTCATTTTGTGCTTCGGTTGTTTCAGTTTCCTTGATTTCCCCTTGTAACAACCCATAAATTTAACCGGTTTTAATAACATTATTAATTGAAATTTTATGGGGTTTTAAACGATAAAATTTTGAAATATAAATTTGATATTTGGAATGCGTCCATTTAAACATAGCAACTGGTAAATTTTCGTCCAAAAATATGAAAGTTTGTTTCGTGAGTAAATTTACTTCAATTTAATCAGTTAAAAAGTGATGAAAATAAAACATTTTCGAAACCTAAATATTTTTACATAGAAAAATTCTAAATCATCTTCTGAGCAAGCCGTCAGTTTGTCGTTTTTTCAAATTCGGACTTCTTTAGTTCTGTCGATCATATTTTTCAGCATTTTTGCTGCATTTTCCGCCTGCGGAAAATTCGAATTTTGATAATTAAATCGTATCACTGATATCCATATGCCGTTTTGATCATTTCCTCGTAATGATCTCTATGGTATATTCAACTCTGTGTTTGGAAATCCGATACGCGGTGAATCGGCGTAACTGTTCGTCGTATCGGTACCGTGTTGTGTCATTTTTTTCCTTTTCTTTCCAATTGACAGCTGAGAAATCCAACAGCCTTTGCTTTAAATATTTTACCTTGAATTCATTTGTGCCTTTTCCTTTTCCTTTTGGGAAGTGTATTCTTTTCAGTTCTTCTTTGATGCACCTTTCACTGAAACGTGTAATGCACAAATCTAATGATATTGGAAATAAAGCTGCTCATATCTCATGCCCTGGTTCATTTTCAAAATAAGGGTCTCCATCCTCCTTTTCCTTTTAGTTTGGATCTGAGTTCTCCACAAAAAAAAGTACACCCGAACTCCATTCTTCCTTTCTTGCCGACCATCTCCTTAAGCATGCACAGCCCCTCCAAGTTGCCCACTTCAGCCCTACACTGGTGCTCGGCCTCAGCCACCTGTCGCACCCCACCACTCCAACAAAGCACAACCATCTCCACGTCGGCACTCGACAACACTGCCTCCACCACCACTTGCCGGCCGTATCACCACTTATGCCTCACCAAACACAAATGAACAAATTCATGTTGCCGAGCCCATACTTGGGTTGATGGCTGAAACAGTCTTGGCCTCAGCAACAAGGCACGTCTGCCTTCTCCTTATAAAAAAAAGAGTGAAAGCTTAATTTTTATTCTTCTGAAGTTCATGTAAGGAGCCTGCACTTCATGAAAAAGAAAAAAAAAAGAAAAAAACCATCAAACCCTGTTGCCTCGCCATCACAACCACTGCCGACTTTGCGTCAAAATGCGGACGTGTCTTTCTTTCTTACCGCCTGGGGATATAAATGGTATACTATGTAAGTATTATATTGCATTTTGATAGTTACGTATATTGAATCTATGCTCATGGTTGAGTATAAAGTTATATTGGGTCTTAATAAATAGATATAGGATATGTTGGTTTGCATATGCTGTACATCCATGTGCTAGTCTGCATATTTTATAAGTTTTTTATATATTAGTTATAAATTTGTGTTCTAATAGTTTAAATATGATGAAGTTATAGAATGTTAGTTTTATAATCTGATAATAGTCATATGTTAGATATAGGTTAGTACTGATATATTTTAAGAATTTGCATTTTTAAAAGGACGTGATATAAGTTCCGGTTGTGGATAGTGAAAGCCTGCATAAATTTGGGTTTGCATAAAGTTACAATACGATATATACCTTATAAAGATAATACCGTTTCAAGTATTTATGTTTGTGGGCACAGTTATGTTATTACATTTTTATATTTTATAACATATGGGTTTGTAGCTTCTGAGTTGAAGAATGTGTATATTTTATATATGTAAATCTATACATTATGCTTGGGTCTGCAACTATTTGGGTAGAATGAAATATATACTTGGGTCTTCATATGGATTGTCTGCAAATGTTATATACGCGGTTATATTTATATGTTGTCGGGAAGTCGTATATGTATTTATAATTCTATTGCATTTTTTAGGGTCCGCATACTTGTTATGGTCTGCATATATATATATATATATATTGATTTTTGTAAATATTTTTTAAAAAAAATGCTATAAAGATTTTGGTAAAATGTATGTAAGTTAGTATTGATTTTGAAAACATAAAATTTTCCGTTCCCACCAAATTCCTTATATATCAGCTCGATTCGTCGAACTCGAATCCATCGTGCTTTGCTTCAAAATACGTGCTTAGAGTCGCAACTCACTTTATCGTCAAATCTATCTAACCTCGAAAGGTGACCGATCACTCACGATTAATGTTCTTTTATTTATTAAATTTGATTTCAATTGAAACGACAATTGAAATATGCTACTGTTAGTTATTTACATTGTTATATGTACGTTATTACCTGTATCTGTTCACCTATGACATCTGACACCATTATCTGTTAATTATTTATGCGATGATAATGCAGTTTGGTTGAAAATTGATTGATTGTTGATGTTTATATTGGACGTTAAATTGTTAATGTTAAAGTAATAAATAGTATGTAATTGAATTTGATATACGATAGTTAACAATTTAAAAATGGATTTATATGTTGAATGTGATTAGTTAAATATGACCTTTTTAAATATTAAATTAATTTACACGTACAATTTGGTTAAGTACACCTTGAACCGTTGAATGTATGTTGTATAAATTGTTGTAGTATAAATTCGAATAATGGATGACAAGTGAAGAACCGCATAAATGAATAATGTAATAATCTTTAATCTACATGAAATGATAGTGTAGATTCTAGAAATAATTATATTAATTTGCACAAACAACAATGTAAATTAATACGATTATTTCGGGATTATTTGAATTAATTATTGGATTGTTATTGATTGTTGTTATTGCTTGTTTATTTACTTTGACACCATCCCAGTTATCACACTGCAAGTTCCCTTTGCTATGCTTTGATTTTTGGATTGAATTGGAATCGGGTTGAAATGATAAATACCCAAATGAACTTGACCTAGGATAGAGAATTTAATAAACCCGATTGGTCACTAATTTGATTTAGAACTAAAATGAAGATTTTATTTGAATAAATAATAAGTTTTGAAAGAAATTGGAATTTGAATTTAATGAAAGAAGATGTTAATATTTAATATTTGAAACAAAATATTAACATAATAGTTGTTAAAAGAACGTTGTTTTATAATAAATTATTTGACTATAAATTTGGAATTATTCATTTAATTAAGTTGAAATTATTTAACAATTAAGTTTGAAATTATTTAATAATTAAGTTGAAATTATTTAATAATTAAGTTTGAAATTATTTAACAATTAAGTTGGAAATTAATTAATAATTTAGTTGAAATTATTAAATTTTGAAATTATCAATAATTAAGTTGAAATTATTTAATAATTGAATAAAATTGAATTATTTGATAATTGAATAAAAATTGAATTCTTTGATAAGAGAAATTGAACTTTTGAATAAGTGAATTTGAACTTCGTTAATAAATGAAATTAGGTTTCTTTATTTATTAAGTTTTGGAAAAATCATTTAAGTAAATTAATAACTGAAAATTGAACTTTTTGAATACGTGAAATTTAGTTTCTTTATTAATTGAGTTGAAATTTGTAACTAATTGAATGAATAAGTGAAATTAAATTTCTTTAACAAGAAATAAAATGTGATTTATTGAAATTAACGCAAGACTTGTAATTTAAAGAATTGATTTGACGAATCTAATTTAATTCAATTTGAAGTTTTGATATAATGAAGTTGAACTTGAGTAATTGATTTAATGGATTGGAATTTAAATAGAAATTGTTTTGAATGATAAATTTAACTTAACGAATATTGAATGAAGTCGATGAATGAATTTAAATTGATTTGAATGTTAAATTAAATTAATTTAAATAATTACGGAATGAAATTTATATTCGAACTTGAATCAATATTTGAATTGTTTAAATAAAAATTGAAATTGAATTATAAGATTTTGAAATGGTAATTTGGAAGTTTTGAAACGTAAATTTTGGAAATTGACTTAGAAAGACAAATGTAATGATGGTTTACGAATTTTAATGGAAATTGAATTTGATTTGGTGATGAAATATATTAAATGACCAATCGGTGTAATAATTACAAAAGCTATTAAAGAAACTGGAATCGGTCATGGATATACTCTCTATCTAAACCGAAAACCACTTTAATAACTATACGCGGAGTGTGATCCAGAATGAAGTGGTTGGAATGATGTACGTGATGACTGAAGAAAGAGAACGATAATGGATAGCCTTGACACTTGTGTCAAATTGGAAATGACTAAAACAGGGGTCGTGCCGGGCCAAATGGGGTTAGCCACCTCGAGCGAACACACTTCTTCGAATACTACTCATTACTTGTTATTGATTGGTGCACCCTCGTACTTTTGAGAGTGTTGTTTCGCGGTGTTGCGATCGTTACGGCGATGCATTTTCACCAGTCCAGATCAGGCAAACGGTAGTTTCACTACCTTGGGTATTGCCTCATGTGCCTTGTCAAACTTGTATCCCTATATACGCGACCACTACGAATTTGTTTTGTGTTATACCTATGGAGTACTCCCTAATATCCCACTAGTTTACGGTGGAGTTTACAGTGTTGTATAGACTATAACGCTTATATAAAATGTGTTAAGGGGGATAATGATAACGCCTTAACACTATTTTGATATTTATATTACTGATAGACATTATCTACTTCGTGTACACTACTACATAGCAGATAGTTTAACAGATCATTAGAGGATGGTTATTCCAACATCCTTTAAGTTATTTGTATTTCAATTGTTATTTCACTTGAGTTGGATTTATTGATATAAGAATGTTAATCCTGACTCGAGTGTTTTATGTTTTGCTTTACGCTCGGGTCAGACTGAGCGTACCAGTATTCAAGTCTCACCTTTGGAGTTGGAGCTTCACCTGGAGATCCATCCATCTATCCTGTTTTCAGATATTCAGTTGATTCCAGTGATGTATTCTGATTATTGTATATGACTATTGTATTTGATACTTCTACTGTAACTTATTTAACTCTGTTATATATATAGTAGCTTCATGAACTACTATCTTTTGCTTCCGCTGCATATTATTACTCCGTGTCTGTGATTTTGCGATTATTTATTTACTGTATATCTGAGTTTTGCAAAATTTAATTAACGATTCGGTATTTTGAATTATTCAAGTACGACATGTACGGATGCGAATAGTCCAAAATAACGGGTCGTTACACCCCTTCTTCTAGTGCGTCAGGAGCATTGCGTCCTAAAGACTAAGCATGTTTTTTCCCTTTGCCAAAGGCATGTCTGGGTATGGTAACGACCTGAGGTAGGCATATCCGATGGCCTTCTGCCAATAGTCCAAACGTTGTAAGTGACTTATTCGAAATGAGAGTTCGGATGTCCCATTCCTCGACAGGTAGGGCTCTAATAGCTTCGACGACTTCATAATATCCGCGGCCGTCATGTAACGACCCAGAACTTTTAGAAATTAAAATATGAATATTTAATTAATTTTAAATATTAATAAGTGAATTTATAAGTCAAATAAATTTTAATTTGAATTATTGAATTTAATTGGATTATTAAATCGATAATTTAATATGTTAAATTATGGAAATAACTGAAAATTGGGTTAAATATGATTGAAAATGATTTGTAAAATTTTATTTTATCATGTTGGAGTTAGAACGATATTTTAGAACTTTTAAAATCGAATTAAAAGTTAATTTGTGAAAATTGAATATTTTAATAATTAAATCGACTAGTGAAAATAGTCAATTTTTGAACAGTCTCAGAATTGAACGAAACTAGTTCCATTGGATCCGTAATAGTTAGTTATTACCGGATTTCAAATTTCGTGTCAATCGGAGTTATCGTTTGATCGTGGCAGCTCGAAACGCATCGATTTATTTTTAATTTAAATTTGACGAGTGAAAATAGCCATTTTTCAAAAAGTCTCGGATTTCGACGAAACCAGTTTCATCGGATCCGTAATGTGATATTATTGTAAGGTTTCAAATTTCAAGTCAATTGGATTTACCGTTTGTCCGGTACAAATTAAAACGCCTAGAAATCGACTTAAATCGGTTTAATTCAAATTGAGCGTTTACAGCCATAACTCGCACATACTTCCGAATTAGCTTTCGAAACCTATTCCATTGTGTCCGGAACGCGGGATAAACCCTAGGAACGTCAGTTTCGGCGCGTAAATCGGAGTTCGAAATTTCCGGATGAATAGTGTTCGAATTTTCTTTATAAATAGCACCCACCTCTTCATAATTTAGAGAAAAAAAATAAAAACCCTAATATTAAACCCTAGCCGCCACCCTTGCAATGTATGGCCAAAAATGTCCCAACTTCCACCTCGATTATCTCCTCATCCGTCGACAATTAGCCTTAGGTTTCAACTAGAAGATTGAAGAGCATGCCAAGATCCATCTATCCAACGGTCATGATCGTGTTTGGAGCTTCGGATTGGCGGCAAATTGGGCTCAAAGGCCTGGAGTTCGGCCTCGAACTGCGTGCTATAGGGATGGCCGAGCTCTATGAGCTTAGGGCCGAACATAGTGCAAGTCGAGAGCTTCGTGATGGTGGTAGTTTGATGAAGTATAGTCGAGTATAGAGAGAGCAAATTGAAAACCGAATTTGTGGCAATGGGTTCAAGTGTGCGTTCCATTATCTGTAGAAGAGAACGAAGGGAGAGGGAGAAAAAAACGCACGGCCTGATGTTGAGCAGTGCAGATCCAAGGGACCAGGTTGATTAGGGTGTTAAAATTGTTAATTTAGTTATAAATTTGTGTATATAAATCGTGTACAATCTTTAAAAATTCATAACTTTTTCATACGAGGTCGAAAACGCGCGAAGCCAGTTGCGTTGGAATCGTATGGACGAGCGCTACGCGATGGATTTGGTTTGGAGTCGTTTGGAGTTAGTGAGAATTTTAGGTAAAATTAAACGTCCGTTTAATTTTATTCGAAATAAATCGCTAAAACGGAATTAAAATCAAGGTGAGAACTTCTCACTCAATCGAATCAGTTTTGATTTTATTTTAAATAGTTAGATTTAAAATATTTGAATGCATGTTTGAATGATGATTGTTATCTATTGATTGTTAAATAGACATTATACGCCGTTAGTAAGCGGATGTTATTTAATAAAAACATATACCGCGAATATTTCATAAACAGTGAAATTGGTATTATATATAGTAGCAATATATATATATTGGCATATGTATATATTGGAGTTATTGATTTCCCGCATTTTTTGTTTAGCGGATGAGACCCTATTACGCCGTTATTAAGCGGATAATATTTAATAAGAACATATACCGCGATAATTTCGTACTGGAGCGAAATTGGTATTGTGCTAATGTTTGTGGATGCAGGAAAACAGGTTGGAGCGATCCAACTGGATTCCTCAACATTTTTTATTTGATTTCAGATATTTTGATATTTGATGGATTATCATATTGATATATGATATCGTTGTTGTCGTGATTGACTATTTGGTGTGTAGCATCATTGGGCCAAATTTGGAATTTTAAAATGATTTCAAAGTGATTTTTGAAAGTATACGTTTTATAAAATAATTTTTGGAATTGATCCATTTTAAATAAATAAACGTTATAATTTTTAAAGTTATAAAAATTATGATTTTGAGAAATATAGTTAAAAACTGATTTTTGAGAATATGATGCTATTGAGTTTATAAAATAGTTTAATCGAGATATTTTAGAATTATTTTGAAAAGTTTAAATATAGGATTTATAAAATTTGATTATTTTATAAATCAAGAGAAAGGATGAAATTATAAAGGAAATTAAAGACGTTTTAAAAGGATAATATAAATTGATTTATATTAAGAAATTTATAAATGGATATTTATAAATTGAAATACGGACATTATAAAACGAGTTTTTATAAGTGTTTGAATGAAGTGAAAATGAATTTCATTAATAGAATGAAATTTATAGAATTATAAACGGTGAAGTTATAAATGGAATTTTATAAACAGTAGGTTTATAAAATTTATAAAGTTATTGAAAGAATAGATTTGGTTAAATAAATGAATCTTATAAGTTATAAGATTTATGGTTTGGAAAGTCTTTAGAGGAACGATTTTGTAAAATAATCGTTTTATAAGTATTTAACTTATAATATGAACTTTTAGTTTATAATTAAGTTATAAACTGGAATAGGTTAATAAAGGAATTTATAAAAAGGAAGTTTATATAAATAAATAGAAATGGAATTTATAAACGTTGTTTTATAAATTTGCAAATGATTTATTTTGACAAGAAAATTTGTTGAAACCTATAAATGGAGTTATATTCACATTTTTGAATAGTGAATAATCCTTTGAATTAAAATGAATAAAAGGATGAAATTTGTTAACAAAGTATATTCACGTTTTTGAATAGTGAATAACACGTTAAAGAGATTGTTTTGGATTTGGATGTTTTAAATAGAATTAAAACGATCTAACGATGTTTTAAAATGTGTTGAGATTCGAAACCATAGATTTCAACATTTATTGTTGAAATAGGCGTTTTCGAGAAAATAAAAGGAAATGGTGGACTATAACACTGTTGTTATAGTAAATGATTTCCGAAAGGAAATGTTTTGTATAGTATTGGGATTTATATATCTATTTTAATTTCGAATCCCTATACTAGTGATTTTGGGTTGTCGTAACGATGTTTTACGCAACATTCGTTTTGGCCCAAATAAATATGTTTAAAAGAATGATTTCCTTAAAGAATGAAATATATACTTAATTTCGATTGAAGTATATTGAATATTTTCCAAGTGTTGAAAATAAATAAAATTTGTGAATTACTTATGAATAAATAAGTATGGAAATGTTTTTCCAATGTGAAATGAAACGTTTAGAGAATTTATCTTTTTGAAGATAAATTGAAATGAATAATTGGGATCGAATATTCATAGATATTTTGGATTATAAATTCACTAAGGAATTTATAAAGGAAAGGGGAATTTGTCTAAAAATGAATATTGATTTATTTTTGAGATATTGAATTTTATATCTAGTGAAGATATTTTGGAAAATAAATAATTTGGAAAATTATTTGGAATCTGGTGATGTATGCATATCAATTGATAGTTCAATAACCGACTATCAATATTTCCCTTTGAATGGGTAATTGATGTGATTTGTTTGAATGTGAATGCTACACTTATTTTTGAATAAGCGCTCACTATTCGGGTTAACCGGGAAAGGACCATGGGGTCGTATAACCCATTCCGAATATGTGATACGTCGTTGTGAATTGCATTTGAAGATCGGTGTTGAAGACCCGGTATTTGCGAGAGCGATAGGATGACCTGTCGATTTACTCTACACCGAGTTGCTCCGGTATAGAGTTCTCCATATGTGATGGTGAATCCGATCAGGATTGTGAATATCCGGATTGCAAGGACTTCTTTGTAAGTGCCTTCGGTTTTGTTCGAGCCCGGAACAGACTTGTATGGATTGTGTGTCTGACATTACAAGTTGAGATATAAAGCCGATTTCTTTCAAATATATTTCTGTGGTGGCGGAGAATCTATTCTTTTAGCTTAACACCCTTCTCTGAGACGTACGAGCTCAGAGGTTATATAGTTGAAGTTATCAGCGATATATTCCCAATTTGGTAATGTGATATGCTGAGTGATGCTGTAAATGATCATTGTGTTGATTATTGTGATAGGATCGTTTATTTGATCGTCTATCTTAGTGATCATTGTGTTGATCATTTGTTGACCCAAAGCATGGCTTTTGTATAAAGTATGTTTTTGTGGACGTGACTTCGTCGAACCTCACACCCCGGAAATGGTCAAAACAGGAAAGATGCGGCAAGGTTATGAGGGGTAGCACCCTTTAGGGTATGTACATTTCCTTCTGGATTGAGGTGGTATCATGGTATGGAGCCCAGATATTTAACCTATGTGGTTACTACGAATTTATTACTTTGTGGTTGTTGGTTTTCGGGATCCCGTGAGAAAGGTCGTTTACGATCGCGAAATGGCGTGCTCGTGTCAGTAGTTACCCAGTTAGGGGTAACCCGGCCTTGTGTTGGTAGAGTTCCGGTTTGGTTCTCGGGGATGTCTTTCCAGAGGCATTCTCATGTGGCAATGGGAAGTTCCTTGGCCTGACCATTTGTTGGAAATCCAAAGAAACAATACGAAACTTGTACGGTATTAGTTGTAGAACCTATCATTCACTTATGGTGGTCACCACTGTTTGGATGGTAGCTATAGTAGGCATACGATAATGGTCGTATGTTGGCTAAGATTTATATTCTACTTTCGAAATGAATTTCTTCTACACTATGCACTAGTAATAATATCAAATGTTATTTTAAATGCGTATCAAGCATCTTTGACTATCATAAGGAGAAATCTCGTCCGATTCTGCGTTTGCATGTGTGTGTGGGCGGGAGGCCTTATGGTAGTCTCATTTTTAAAAGCATTGCGAATTGATTAAAAATATTCCTCTATTTTGATTTTAAAGTTAAATAAACTGTTTTGAGTTCTCACACCTGTCACATGACTGACTTGGAGTTTATTGTTTTCCTTCCTAAACTCTGGGTGCCCACCAATTTCCACACGGGCAGTCAAGAGTTAAGGTTTATCAGGATATTCTGGATATTCTGGAGTTGCTGGAGGCAAGCTGGATGGCATGGCGTATTACTTATATAGTATTTCTTTTTCCGCTGTTTGTTTGATGTTGTACACTCTGATGATATGATGATATGATGTAATGAAATGTAATGTAATAACTGATATAGTTCTTTGTTTAAAGATTATTCATTTATTATTATATGTTGTTCCGCTGCGAATTGTGAGATTCTGATGTTGTTCTGTTTTCTTTCTGTTCCGTTCTATTTTAAAATTATGTTCTATTTTCTACTCTTCTCTATTCTCTTTTTCTTCTATTTTAAAATTTTCTATCTTCTGTTTTCTCTCCTCCCTATTTTCTATCTTTCTTTCTTCTTCCTTGTTCTTAAATTCTTTTTAAAACCCATAACTATTCGATTTTTCGGCAACGAAAAATCGAAGCATTACATTTGGTATCAGAGCTTGTGGTTAAGCGACAACCATGGTTCTGTTGGGTTATTATTCATTAGAGATAGAGTCAGTAGTACTCTAGAATGAGTTTGAGTGTAATAATAGCTATGAGAGCGTATTGGTTAGTGAATATAAAATTGTTTTATATTGTGATGATTGGTTTATTGAGTGGCATATGAACTTTCGTCAGCGTGGTCCGCAAGACTATGCCGAAGGGGTTTCTAAACATTTGAATAGAACAATTCGACACAATATGGTTTTAAAAATGGGTAAATGAAATAATTTTACCTTGAGTATATTTTATATATAAAGAAATAATTTTTCAGAATTATAAAAGAGTATATAAGTTGATTGTTTGAATAATCTAAATAAAAGAAGAATTGTATAAGCAAATGAAATATAAGAATTGAATTATAATTAAAGTGATTTACAATTGTGAAATAAACTTATATATATAAGAAGTGAAACTATATGAATATATTTATGAATATGAGTTGTAAATAAAAGTGAATTTAAAGATTAAATGGAAATTTACTTTAGAATTGACATCTGAATTTATTTACAAGTGGGAATTAAGTTATGTGAATAAAATTCAACTTTGTAATTGAATTGAATAAATGGATTGACTATTAATCAATTGAATGTGAATTAAGTTGAAATGAAATAATGAATATAAGTGTTAATTCGTTAAGATCTAATGTTATTGAAAGTTGAATAATTGAATGAAAATCAATTTAATTAAACCAATTGAAAGTGATGGTGTTAAATATAAATTAGTGAATATAAGCAAATTGAAGATGAATGTTAATAAGAACATCCACTGGTAATGAATCAAATGTGATTAAATTGAAAACCCAATTCATTGAATATTAATGAGAATATGAATGAATATATATTGGTTATGGATGTTAGTTGGTTGATGGTTGAATATATATTGCATTTGTTGCTTTTACTGCATTACTATGTTGGCATATATAGTCATTATGTTGCTATATGTTGTATATTGAGATTATTGTCATATATGCATGTTCTCATGTTGTTTGTTGAGTGATTAGTAGGTGCGGATCGCGTTTGCTTCGCATTTGGAGCTCGCTTTCGCGCTATATTAGCCGTATATGCTTGCTAATAAAAATATAAGGTACATATCTCGGATTACATACCGTACTTTTACACTTTTTTCCCTGCGGGATGCCTCATTACTTGATGAGATGTATATTTGTGATATATATACTGTCATTTTTTTTTCGGATCGAGCCGCGCAAAGGAGACTATGGCGAATTTTTCCGAAAATTTAAGGCGTTAGAAAAATTTTGAGAAATTTGGAAAATTGTGAAAACTTTAACTTTGATTTTGGAATTGAAAGTTAAACAATAGTAGTTATTTTTGAAAAGATAAGTAAAGTATTGTAAGAAGTTTAATTATAAATTTTTGGAAAGTTAATAAATTCGGTACTTTTCTTACTTGTTAATTTCGAGGATGAAATTCTTTTAAGTGGGGAAGATTGTAACGACCCAGAACTTTTAGAAATTAAAATATGAATATTTAATTAATTTTAAATATTAATAAGTGAATTTATAAGTCAAATAAATGGAAATAACTGAAAATTGGGTTAAATATGATTGAAAATGATTTGTAAAATTTTATTTTATCATGTTGGAGTTAGAACGATATTTTAGAACCTTTAAAATCGAATTAAAAGTTAATTTGTGAAAATTGAATATTTTAATAATTAAATCGACTAGTGAAAATAGTCAATTTTTGAACAGTCTCAGAATTGAACGAAACCAGTTCCATTGGATCCGTAATAGTTATTTATTACCGGATTTCAAATTTCGTGTCAATCGGAGTTATCGTTTGATCGTGGCAGCTCGAAACGCATCGATTTATTTTTAATTTAAATTTGACGAGTGAAAATAGCCATTTTTCAAAAAGTCTCGGATTTCAACGAAACCAGTTTCATCGGATCCATAATGTGATATTATTGTAAGGTTTCAAATTTCAAGTCAATTGGATTTACCGTTTGTCCGGTACAAATTAAAACGCCTAGAAATCGACTTAAATCGGTTTAATTCAAATTGAGCGTTTACAGCCATAACTCGCACATACTTCCGAATTAGCTTCCGAAACCTGTTCCATTGTGTCCGGAACGCGGGATAAACCCTAGGAACGTCAGTTTCGGCGCGTAAATCGGAGTTCGAAATTTCCGGATGAATAGTGTTCGAATTTTCTTTATAAATAGCACACACCTCTTCATAATTTAGAAAAAATAAAATAAAAACCCTAATATTAAACCCTAGCCGCCACCCTTGCAATGTATGGCCAGAAATGTCCCAACTTCCACCTTAATTATCTCCTCATCTGTCGACAATTAGCCTTAGGTTTCGACTAGAAGATTGAAGAGCATGCCAAGATCCATCTATCCAACGGTCATGATCGTGTTTGGAGCTTCGGATTGGCGGCAAATTGGGCTCAAAGGCCTGGAGTTCGGCCTCGAACTGCGTGCTACAGGGATGGCCGAGCTCTATGAGCTTAGGGCCGAACATAGTGCAAGTCGAGAGCTTCGTGATGGTGGTAGTTTGATGAAGTATAGTCGAGTGTAGAGAGAGCAAATTGAAAACCTAATTTGTGGCAATGGGTTCAAGTGTGCGTTCCATTATCTGTAGAAGAGAACGAAGGGAGAGGGAGAAGAAAACGCACGGCCTGATGTTGAGCAGTGCAGATCCAAGGGACCAGGTTGATTAGGGTGTTAAAATTGTTAATTTAGTTATAAATTTGTGTATATAAATCGTGTACAATCTTTAAAAATTCATAACTTTTTCATACGAGGTCGAAAACGCGCGAAGCCAGTTGCGTTGGAATCGTATGGACGAGCACTACGCGATGGATTTGGTTTGGAGTCGTTTGGAGTTAGTGAGAATTTTAGGTAAAATTAAACGTCCGTTTAATTTTATTCGAAATAAATCGCTAAAACAGAATTAAAATCAAGGTGAGAACTTCTCACTCAATCGAATCAGTTTCGATTTTATTTTAAATAGTTAGATTTAAAATATTTGAATTCATGTTTGAATGATGATTGTTATCTATTGATTGTTAAATAGACATTATATGCCGTTAGTAAGCGGATGTTATTTAATAAAAACATATACCGCGAATATTTCATAAACAGTGAAATTGGTATTATATATAGTAGCAATATATATATATTGGCATATGTATATATTGGAGTTATTGATTTCCCGCATTTTTTGTTTAGCGGATGAGACCCTATTACGCCGTTATTAAGCGGATAATATTTAATAAGAACATATACCGCGATAATTTCGTACTGGAGCGAAATTGGTATTGTGCTAATGTTTGTGGATGCAGGAAAACAGGTTGGAGGGATCCAACTGGATTCCTCAACAGTTTTTATTTGATTTCAGATATTTTGATATTTGATGGATTATCATATTGATATATGATATCGTTGTTGTCGTGATTGACTATTTGGTGTGTAGCATCATTGGGCCAAATTTGGAATTTTAAAATGATTTCAAAGTGATTTTTGAAAGTATACGTTTTATAAAATAATTTTTGGAATTGATCCATTTTAAATAAATAAACGTTATAATTTTTAAAGTTATAAAAATTATGATTTTTGAGAAATATAGTTAAAAACTGATTTTTGCGAATATGATGCTATTGAGTTTATAAAATAGTTTAATCGAGATATTTTAGAATTATTGTGAAAAGTTTAAATATAGGATTTATAAAATTTGATTATTTTATAAATCAAGAGAAAGGATGAAATTATAAAGGAAATTAAAGACGTTTTAAAAGGATAATATAAATTGATTTATATTAAGAAATTTATAAATGGATATTTATAAATTGAAATACGGACATTATAAAACGAGTTTTTATAAGTGTTTGAATGAAGTGAAAATGAATTTCATTAATAGAATGAAATTTATAGAATTATAAACGGTGAAGTTATAAATGGAATTTTATAAACAGTAGGTTTATAAAATTTATAAAGTTATTGAAAGAATAGATTTGGTTAAATAAATGAATCTTATAAGTTATAAGATTTATGGTTTGGAAAGTCTTTAGAGGAACGATTTTGTAAAATAATCGTTTTATAAGTATTTAACTTATAATATGAACTTTTAGTTTATAATTAAGTTATAAACTGGAATAGGTTAATAAAGGAATTTATAAAAAGGAAGTTTTTATAAATAAATAGAAATGGAATTTATAAACGTTGTTTTATAAATTTGCAAATGATTTATTTTGACAAGAAAATTTGTTGAAACCTATAAATGGAGTTATATTCACATTTTTGAATAGTGAATAATCCTTTGAATTAAAATGAATAAAAGGATGAAATTTGTTAACAAAGTATATTCACATTTTTGAATAGTGAATAACACGTTAAAGAGATTGTTTTGGATTTGGATGTTTTAAATAGAATTAAAACGATCTAACGATGTTTTAAAATGTGTTGAGATTCGAAACCATAGATTTCAACATTTATTGTTGAAATAGGCGTTTTCGAGAAAATAAAAGGAAATGGTGGACTATAACACTGTTGTTATAGTAAATGATTTCCGAAAGGAAATGTTTTGTATAGTATTGGGATTTATATATCTATTTTAATTTCGAATCCCTATACTAGTGATTTTGGGTTGTCGTAACGATGTTTTACGCAACATTCGTTTTGGCCCAAATAAATATGTTTAAAAGAATGATTTCCTTAAAGAATGAAATATATACTTAATTTCGATTGAAGTATATTGAATATTTTCCAAGTGTTGAAAATAAATAAAATTTGTGAATTACTTATGAATAAATAAGTATGGAAATGTTTTTCCAATGTGAAATGAAACGTTTAGAGAATTTATCTTTTTGAAGATAAATTGAAATGAATAATTGGGATCGAATATTCATAGATATTTTGGATTATAAATTCACTAAGGAATTTATAAAGGAAAGGGGAATTTGTCTAAAAATGAATATTGATTTATTTTTGAGATATTGAATTTTATATCTAGTGAAGATATTTTGGAAAATAAATAATTTGGAAAATTATTTGGAATCTGGTGATGTATGCATATCAATTGATAGTTCAATAACCGACTATCAATATTTCCCTTTGAATGGGTAATTGATGTGATTTGTTTGAATGTGAATGCTACACTTATTTTTGAATAAGCGCTCACTATTCGGGTTAACCGGGAAAGGACCATGGGGTCGTATAACCCATTCCGAATATGTGATACGTCATTGTGAATTGCATTTGAAGATCGGTGTTGAAGACCCGGTATTTGCGAGAGCGATAGGATGACCTGTCGATTTACTCTGCACCGAGTTGCTCCGGTATAGAGTTCTCCATATGTGATGGTGAATCCGATCAGGATTGTGAATATCCGGATTGCAAGGACTTCTTTGTAAGTGCCTTCGGTTTTGTTCGAGCCCGGAACAGACTTGTATGGATTGTGTGTCTGACATTACAAGTTGAGATATAAAGCCGATTTCTTTCAAATATATTTCTGTGGTGGCGGAGAATCTATTCTTTTAGCTTAACACCCTTCTCTGAGACGTACGAGCTCAGAGGTTATATAGTTGAAGTTATCAGCGATATATTCCCAATTTGGTAATGTGATATGCTGAGTGATGCTGTAAATGATCATTGTGTTGATTATTGTGATAGGATCGTTTATTTGATCGTCTATCTTAGTGATCATTGTGTTGATCATTTGTTGACCCAAAGCATGGCTTTTGTATAAAGTATGTTTTTGTGGACGTGACTTCGTCGAACCTCACACCCCGGAAATGGTCAAAATAGGAAATATGCAGCAAGGTTATGAGGGGTAGCACCCTTTAGGGTATGTACATTTCCTTCTGGATAGAGGTGGTATCATGGTATGGAGCCCAGATATTTAACCTATGTGGTTACTACGAATTTATTACTTTGTGGTTGTTGGTTTTCGGGATCCCGTGAGAAAGGTCGTTTACGATCGGGAAATGGCGTGCTCGTGTCAGTAGTTACCCAGTTAGGGGTAACCCGGCCTTGTGTTGGCAGAGTTCCGGTTTGGTTCTCGGGGATGTCTTTCCAGAGGCATTCTCATGTGGCAATGGGAAGTTCCTTGGCCTGACCATTTGTTGGAAATCCAAAGAAACAATACGAAACTTGTACGGTATTAGTTGTAGAACCTATCATTCACTTATGGTGGTCACCACTGTTTGGATGGTAGCTATAGTAGGCATACGATAATGGTCGTATGTTGGCTAAGATTTATATTCTACTTTCGAAATGAATTTCTTCTACACTATGCACTAGTAATAATATCAAATGTTATTTTAAATGCGTATCAAGCATCTTTGACTATCATAAGGAGAAATCTCCTCCGATTCTGCGTTTGCATGTGTGTGTGGGCGGGAGGCCTTATGGTAGTCTCATTTTTAAAAGCATTGCGAATTGATTAAAAATATTCCTCTATTTTGATTTTAAAGTTAAATAAACTGTTTTGAGTTCTCACACCAGTCACATGACTGACTTGGAGTTTATTGTTTTCCTTCCTAAACTCTGGGTGCCCACCAATTTCCACACGAGCAGTCAAGAGTTAAGGTTTATCAGGATATTCTGGATATTCTGGAGTTGCTGGAGGCAAGCTGGATGGCATGGCGTATTACTTATATAGTATTTCTTTTTCCGCTGTTTGTTTGATGTTGTACACTCTGATGATATGATGATATGATGTAATGAAATGTAATGTAATAACTGATATAGTTCTTTGTTTAAAGATTATTCATTTATTATTATATGTTGTTCCGCTGCGAATTGTGAGATTCTGATGTTGTTCTGTTTTCTTTCTGTTCCGTTCTATTTTAAAATTATGTTCTATTTTCTACTCTTCTCTATTCTCTTTTTCTTCTATTTTAAAATTTTCTATCTTCTGTTTTCTCTCCTCCCTATTTTATATCTTTCTTTCTTCTTCCTTGTTCTTGAATTCTTTTTAAAACCCATAACTATTCGGTTTTTCGGCAACGAAAAATCGAAGCGTTACACGTCAGGACGTGGATTGATACCTAAAAAGATAAAAAAGGAGTTAGAAAAGGCCCGGCTTTGACCAAACACGAGTATCGATCTAGGAGAAGACTTACTTCCACCCATCTCCTCGCAAAGCCGGGAGGGCAACGCACATAAACCACTCCTGTTTGTACAGGCAAACTTGGTCCAGGCCCTAGTCAAGATTTGGCATTTGTTGTGCGGCTCGAGAAACATGAAAGAGGGGCTATCTCTCCGCTTCTTGATGCAATATATATCAGATGTCACCTGGGGATGGAGGCCTAGAGAGGACATTCATGAAGAGGATGTAGGTATCGTACATGAAGGCATGACCATTCGGGTGCAACCGCGACGGGCAATTTCGATGGCATGTACCACGTCCCGAAGAAATGTATTGAACGGTGGCATGCTGCCAACCCAGCACATAAATTTATTACAAGCTATCTATCCAACTAGGGGCAAGTGTGGACGATCGTGTCTCGATGGAACTAGCACGTCATCAAAGGGATTCCATGGACAGAGCATATCTGACGAAGCACACTTTCATTATCTTCAAAGCCTGTGAGTCGACTGGGTTGTCCAAAAAATTGATGCCTCCAGGGCATTGGGAGCAAAGTTATGAGCAGAGGAAGTCGACGGGTTTGAAGTATCTGTGACCCCTTGTCTAGAAGGCGGCCCAGGTCTATCTGAGATCGTGGCCGAGCTAGATTTCCTAGACATCTTTGATACAGATTAAATCTAGTAGAGCACCTATTTGAACTATACTTGAAAAACAATCGACATTAGACTTAACAACACAAGTATTCCCCCTATGTGATGTGTGGACTAGTGTGCTAATTCAAATATAAGTGCTGAGAAATTGAAAGTCGCAGAGTTGATGGTATAAAGTTAAGCTTTGAACTGTCGCCTTCGAAGACCTCATCGCTGACCGTCTCCAAAAGCCTGCCCCATGATGTTTTCAATTTCGGGCTCAGACATTGGCGCTATATGCTAAAGGAAATTATCCGTTTTCGTCGATTTAAATTCAGGCTTGTGATTACTGAAACTAGGAAGTTATCAGTCCAGGATACTTCAATATGCTAGTTTGCTTAGGTCCTTGTCCTTGTTTTTGTCATAAGATTAGGCAAAATGAAATATCGGTCGGCACTCATGTCGTTCGGCCTAAGCGCCACTCGGCCTAAATATTGGTCGGCCTTCATTCTGCTCGGCTTAAATACAAGCTTCGTTCGGCATAAGTATCACTCTTCCTACCCTACCTCTTGGTCGTTCGGCACGTGGCAATTCATGTCGAACCGTGTTTGTGCCGAGCCATATCGCTCGGCATTCTGCCCTTAATATTATCTGCCTTTTTTCCCTCCATCTCTCCCGATCGGCATGGCTGAGTCATTCAGCAAGTCATGCCGAGCCATGCCGTTTGGCATCCTTCCTTCCTATTTTTCCATTCCACCACTCGGCATGTGGCGAACCATGGCATTCTAGCTAATTCCTGCTCCTCCTCTACTCTTCCCTCCAATCTCATTCGGCATGGGAGAATCATACCAGACCATAGTGCTTCTCCCAACAACTCCCTCATGTGCTTACTTCTGACCACTTCTCCTTTCATCCATATCATCCAACCTTAGAACATATCCTAATCCCATTTCGATTCTTTCATCCACGCAACACCTATTTGCTACGGTTCTACCAAAATTTATGAATTTGAGTTGTTTATTAAAACTTCTAAGTCAGAGGAGAGCATTTAAAAAGAGGGGTCGATACCTAGTAAAGGGATCAAAACTCGGGAGAATTCTAGAGTTGAGGGAATGATTTTAATTAATTCCGAATGATTTGGGAAGGAAGTGAGGCAATGTATGATGCAAGAGGAGGGAAGGGTTGTTAAATTTTTGGAGTTTGTTGAAAGGCGAGGTTCGTGAGTCTAAGATAACAGATGTGAAAGTGAGGAAGAGAGGGAGGAGGAAAGTGTCGAACTTTATAGGGGAAGAGATGGAGCCGAAGGGACAATGACCGGTAGAACCGGTCGAAAAGACATCGTTCGGTATCGGCATTCAAAGTCATTCGACATACATGGAACGTTCGTCTTCGGCTGTGCTGTTTGGCATTTGCATGTCGTTCGGCAAGTATCGCCTTACCTGGTATTCGAGAGAAGATACTATCGAGAAAACTGAGGCAAGGCTCGAAGCAAAGTACGGAGAGCTCACGATTCAAAGCGCACCACGTTCGACCACGTGATGCACTTTGGAGGGCAAGTGTTACTTGGAGATTTGACCAGGCAACTAGGCAATCGGCATTCGCATACCGTTCAGCATCCCGAGCATTCAGCATAACATACCGGGCCGGCTTCAGATTCGTTCGGTACAAAAGGTTCGTTTGGCATTCGAGTTCGGTCGGCATCCCTGGACGTTCGGCATGCAAGGGCTTTCGGCATTAAGAGCCGTTTGGTATTGTATATCGTTCGACATCTATGGACGTTCGGCATGGCAGAGTCATTTGGAATTCCATACTGCTCGGCATCCAAACCTTGTTCGGCACATCATTTCGTTCGGCATAAATCTTGGTCAGCCTTCGAGATCGTTCGACATTCAGAGTGTTCGGCATCACTTCGTTCGCAATAAATCTTGTTCGGCATTCGAGATCGTTCGGCATTCAGAGTGTTCGGCATCACTTCGTTCGGCATTCAGAGTGTTCGGCGTCACTTCGTTCGGCATAAAGATATCGTTCGACATCATTTCGTACGGCATTAGGATATCGTTCGGCATTTATGCCTTGTTCGGCATTTTTCCGTTCAGCATTTATGGATCGACACACGGAGATCACTCTTTTTGGGCCGAGCTACTTAGCTACCTTGCCCACCAGGGAAGTCCAACCCATCTTCGTCTATAAATAGAGAGGCAGGAGCACAGTGAAAGGGACCTTTTTTCCGAGAACACCGGGAGGCTCTGTCACATTCAAGACTCATTCAAGGCTTATATTTTTTGCCGAGCAATTCTATTCAAGTAATTGGTATACAGATTGAATCTGTAATCGATTGTCGAGAAAATCAATAAAGATTAACCTCAATGTGGACGTAGGCAATCACGCCGAACCACTATAAATCTGGTGTTCGTATTTTCTGCATTCAAATTTGCGTTATGTTCTCTATTTAACTTTACTTTCTTCATTAATCTCTCTACATAACTTTACTCAAGGGTGTTAGTGACCAATTCTGGTGCTAACAATAGTCGGCTATTTAACTATCATAAAACATTCACATGCAACCATCAGGCCTTAAATAATTCTCCAAATCATTTATTTTAGAAGTACCTCCATAAGATATTATCTTCATATTTCAGCACTTTGAAAAGTAGTTTTCAAATCACTTTTATTCTTACGGAATAAATTTTAAGTTCCCAATACTTAGAATATTTCAATATTCGACACCTAGAAAATGTTTCTCTTACTTCCTTTTCTCTTCAAAAATCATTTACAACTACATTTGTAAATTCAACTCTTTTTATACAAATTTTATAAATCCTATAATTCCTTAGTTAATTTCTTTATAAATTCCAACTCTGTTTATGCTTATTTAATATTCCCGTTTCATTTCTACTTGCTTTGTAATTTCATTTCACCTTTCGAAGTTCACTTATCTTATGCTTTAGAATTTTGTTTAAAATTCCCATAACACCATTATAACATCTTTTCCTTATAATCGAATCTTTATTAAGTTAACCCGCTTCCTATCTCGAGAGAATTTATAACTTGATTTTAAAACATTTAAAAATATATAAAATAAGGAGGAAAATGGTTTTATTTCCAAAGTATTATTTAGGAAAAATTAAAATGTTAACCTTTTAGAAACATTAAAACTTTCATATACAGTTACTAGGTGATTTACAATGTTTGTTTATAAAAATTAGAATTTATTTAAATAAATATTAAGTATTAAAATAACTAACTTCATCAATTCACTTTACAAATTCCTCTTGGTTCGTATCATATTGACCATGTCCAAATTAATCACCATTCCTCTTATTTGAAATTTACCTCACTATTTCTTTCCAATACAATTCCATTTTTCGATATAAGTTCACACCATTAACTTATATTTTCCACATTTCCACTGATACCAATCTATTTCATTTATAAATCCCGTTTATAAATTTACAAACCCCCGAGCTCTCCATCTATTTATAAAACAGATTCTATTTAAAAGTTTGATTTTTAATTTCCTTCCTTACTAAATTCCAGTTTATTTCAAATCCATTTTTAATCATTTCCTAATTTCTTTTCCATAATTTCAAAACATTCTTCAAGTTCATTTATATAATTTATTTCAAAAATCTCTATTTAAATATATTTTTACGAATGGTTAAAGTATAATCCAAATTTGTTGATATATTTTTACTCCACTTAATTCCTTTTAAATAAATCCAATTTATAATCTAAATATTTACCATTCAAATTTCCTTTTTAAATTCCTTCAATTAAATTATTTTTTGTATTTAAATTTACCATTTTAAATCCCAATGCCATTTACATTTAATATTTCAATTTACACCAACCATATCAGTTTGTTCATCATATCATATATCAACAGATATATATGAGCAATAAATATTTTTTAGGAATCCAGTTGGATCCCTCCAACTTGTTTATCCTGCATCCACAGATGTTAGACAACAAATAAAATACCAAATCCCACTTCGAGGGGGATATCGCGGTATAAAGGGTCGTCCGCTATTATGTGGGCCGCATAGGGTCTCATGCGCTATATAATGTGGGAATATCAATCACTCCAATATATAAATATAATATTTGTTGGACGAAGTCCCACCGGGCCGAGACCACCGAACCAACCCCTTCGGCACCAATCCTCTTCCACCGAACCAACTCCACTCACCACCGAATCTATCCCAACTCCACTCACCACCGAATCAATCAACACCCCTCTCATCACCAAAGCACACTACCGAATCAAGGCTAAGAAGGCACTACCGAACCAGCCACCTCCAACCATCACCAAACCAATCAATGCCTCCATCCACTGGCGAACGAAAGCACCACCGGACCAGAGCTCAATGCTCCACCCACCGCCGAACCAATCCATGCTCCACTAACTACCGAGCCAAGGCGTTACCGAATCAAAAGTGCCAAGCCAGATCACATCAGCCCAGGCCAACCAGCAGCTGTATATATCCAAGACCCCTACTCCTAACCTCACTTAATAAATAGAGGGCAAGGGTACAACAATGGCAGACAAGTTTGAAAGCTCAAGCACGGACAGAATTTCCAAACAACTTTCATACACTTGTAACCAAAGCTTTGTACTTGTAATCCGAACAATAAAGGAGAATAACATATAAAGTGGATGTAGGCACATTATGGCCGAACCACTATAAATCTGTGTCTTTTACAATTTAGTCCCTGCTTTTTATGTATTTGCATAAATCACCCAAATCACTAAGAACAACATAAAATCAACTAAAACATATGACTTGGAGGTGTTTGCCCATTTTTTGTGCAAACATTTTTTGGTGCTTTCACTTGGAGCTCGAGCTAGTAGCTTCAGCTTCTCCCACTTAACCTTCTTCCCGACAGTATCGCTCATTGCTTGGAAGACATGCCTCCCAAGTAGAAGAAAGATGTTAGCAGAGGAAAGAACATCGCAACTAACAGCGTTCCAGATCCAGTGATCATAGATCAAGAGAACCGTCCCGTTTCAATAGCAGTACGAAATGGAAGTCAGGCAAATTCGGCAGCCCCTGCCACGGAACAACCGACAGCAATTACTAGGGCAGATCTAGACAGGGTTATGGCTGAAGTGACTAACCGCTTCACATCCCAACAAGAAGCCTTGGTGGACCGACTCATGTCACGCTTAAGGGATGCTGAAGAATCCAACCGTAACACCGAATCATGGGATGAATCCCAGTCTGGAGGATCTAGGAGGCGGCAAAGTTCTTTCTTCTTCGAAGAAGCTAACAACAGAAACAACAATGATAGGAGCCGAGCCCGAACTCAGCCTAAACTCCGACCCGAGGAAACATTTGGAACCAAACCCAACGGGGGTGGTACCAGGCGAGGGTCGGCTATGGCTGAGCTGGTCATGCTACCTAGCCATGGAAACACCAATGAAAGGGGCCGAGCTAGAGCCCAGCCTGAAGTTGGACCCGAGAAAGTGCCCAGAATAGAACCCAGCAGGGGAAGATCAAGTCAAGGGCCAACTGTAGCTGACCCTAGCATGCTCCCAGAAGACCAGAGACAGCCACTAGAAAATATTAGGAGTGATAGACGATACCATCCCTACAGATCATCTGGACGGAATCAATGCCGCAGAGAAGAACCAAACTCATTTCTATCTGCTCCAAATTCCGATGTAAGGATGGCACGACTGTTCAGAGAGTGTGTCCAACGGGATCAATGAGATCGAGGGATAGGCTCTAGGGTAACCAGCCCTTTAACCCGCAATATTGAAATTGCCATCACTCCCCGAGAATGGAAAATGCCAACGATGGAACCTTATAAGGGAATCTCTGACCCCGTTGTACACTTGCAGAGATACACGCAGCATATGCTCATAAGCGGAGCCATAGAAGGATTATTGTGCAAATGCTTTCCACTATTCTTAGCAGATCTAGCTACCTCCTGGTTCTGCCACCTACCCCAAGGATCCATCAGCTCATGGGAAATGTTGAAAGAAAAGTTCATCAGCCATTCCGCATTCATGTGGAACAATCCAAGGACGCTTATTCCTTATCTAATATCAAACAGAAGCCTGGAGAGACAGTGTAGCAATATCTAACCCGATTCAATGCTGCAGCGGCCGCAGTCTAAGATGCCGATGAGAAACTTAGCTTAATGGCCCTCTATAGTGATGTGCATCCGGATACTAAGGTTACTAGAAGATTAACGAAAGAAAAACCAGATACCTTACCCGATTTCTTCCATGAAGCCAGAAGATATATGAGACTTGAAGACGCTGCCACTGAAAGACGGACAGGGCAACAAACCAAGGCAGCTCATGGCGACACACCCGCTGTAGCAAAGGACGTCCGAAGAAATGACTCTAGAGACAATGTTGGGGCCAGGAAGGGAGAAAAACGTCTATATCGGCCAGGACCGAGATTTGACACTTACACTCCTTTGAACGAGGCAATCGAAAACATCTTCCTGGCCACCCAAGACGAAGTTAAATACAGACGCCCCCCGTATAAGAAGGAATCAGATAACGCAATTAAGTCTGAAAAGTTCTGCAGCTTCCACGAATCTCATGGGCATGAAACCAATGAATGCCATCATCTCCGGGACTTAATTGAAGAACACATCAAACGGAAGAGACTAGAACGCTATGTAAAAGGTCAAAAAAGAACCCCAACTCCGTCCAATGAAAACCCAAGGCCATCCCTCCCAAAAACAGGAAGGGGAAATCGAAAAACCAGCGGCTCCAATCAAGAGAAGATAGTGGTCCATACCATATCGGGAGGACCACACATCGCCGACAGAAGCTGGGCAGAGATGGAAAGATACAGAAAATCACTTAGAAACAATGAAGGCTACGTTAATTCTGTTACGGAAGAACGCCACCCAAAGCGAAAAGAGAATGATGACATTACATTCAATAGGCGTGACCTAGAAGGAAGGCAGTACCCTCACATGGATCATATGGTCATCTCTGCCCGGTTCGGCCCAGCCAAAGTTTTTCGAATTCTAGTGGACACTGGAAGTTCAGTAAATATCCTATTCAAGCATGCTTTTGACAGAATGAAGCTGTCAATGAAGGATGTGTCCCCCTGCAACAAAACACTACACGGTTTCACTAGAGACGCGAAGATGCCTCTCGGGCATTGGACCTTTTTGTTGAGATAGGAAGTCAACCCCGCTCCGTTGTGCGGAAACAAACATTTGTGCAGATAAATAACCACTCGGCCTTCAATGCCTTTTTAGGAAGACCAGCCTTGTCTGACTTCCAAATTGTCTTGGCCCCGTGGTGCCTGAAGATGAAATTTCCAACAGACAATGAAATAGCGGAAGTAGAGGGAGATCAAGACGCCGCTCGAGATTGCTATGTAACTGAACTTCGCAATAATCACAGGGAGGATAGAGGGAAGAATGCGGCGACTACTCTCTGCATGAAAAACTTGGAAGCATAGCAACTAAAGAAAGCCCCTCCTCTTCGATATACCAGTGATCCTTTCAATGAGTTAGACCTCAGAGACAAAGAGGAGGAGGCCACCGCCGAGCCTGCAGAGGCTATGGAGTTTGTACCTGTAGACAAACACGACTCAAGTAGACTGTTGAAAATCGGATCTCAGCTAAGAGCAGAATTCAGGGATCAACTCATTGATTTTCTCCGCCACAATTTGGATGTATTTGCATGGACGCACGCTGACATGACTGGAATCTCCCCAGATGTGGCATGCCATGTACTAAACATCGATCCTACCAAGGTGCCAGTAAAGCAGAAAAAGGGAAGTATGGGGGAAGAACGATCAGCAGCCCTCGATGAAGAAGTAAAGAACCAACTTTCCAATAACTTCATATGAGAAGCCATCTACCTAGAGTGGATCGCTAACCCGGTACTAGTAAAGAAGGCTAATGGGAAGTGGCGAACATGCATTGACTTCTCCAACTTAAATGACGCTTGCCCGAAGGATTGCTTCCCACTCCCTCGAATCGATCAACTGGTGGACAGCACAGCCGGGCACAAACTCTTATCTTTTATGGACGCATACTCAGGATATAACAAAATTCCCATGCACACCTCCGATCAAGACCACACTAGTTTCATCACTGACCGGGGATTGTACTACTATAGAGTAATGCCTTTTGGACTTAAGAATGCCGGAGCTACCTATTAGCTCCTCGTCAACAAGATGTTTGCAGAACTGATAGGATGAACTATGGAGGTTTATGTGGATGACGTGCTAGTAAAATCGAGGAAAGCCAACGATCACGTAAGCCACCTGGGCGAGATGTTTCAAGTACTTCGCCAATATGGAATGAAGCTGAATCCTCTAAAGTGCTCATTCGGAGTATCGTCGGGAATGTTCTTGGGATTCATCGTCCATGCCAGAGGAATTGAAGCAAACCTCGAATAAGTCCGAGCCTTGAAAGATATCAGGATACCTTCCACTCGAAAAGAAATGCAAAGCCTAAATGGGAAGGTGGCCGCCCTAAGCAGATTCATCTCTAAAGCGACTGACAAGTGCGTCCCCGTCTTCGAGGCTCTAAAGAAAGACAAAGGAAAGTTCGAATGGACTGACAAATGCTTAACAGCCTTCCTTAACCTAATCAAACACCTCCAGAGACCACCAGTACTCTCAACTCCAAACGAAGGCGAAGAGCTATACCTATACCTTGATGTGTCATCTCATGCTCTAAGCGCCGCTTTGGTGAGAGAAGACAACCGCGCGCAACGGCCAGTATACTTTGTAAGCAAGAGGTTAACGGGGGCAGAAGCCAGATATCCTAAACTTGAGAAGCTAGCATACTGTTTACTAATCACGTCACGGAAACTGCAACACTATTTCCAATCTCATTCCATCAGAGTTCTAACCGATCAACCGCTAAGGAAGGTACTCCATCGTCCCGACACTTCTGGACGACTACTTAAATGGTGCATTGAACTGAGTCAATATGATATCACCTACCATCCTCGGACCGCCATCAAAGAACAAGCCATGGCCGATTTCATTTCCGAATTCACTACCAACGAAGGTAAGGAGCAATCTGAAATAGCAAAAGACATTAAGTAGGATCTCTTTGTAGATGGAGCATCAAACGAAGAAGGCTCGGGGGCAGGTGTTGTAATAATCACCCCCAGGGGAAGAAAGCTACACTATGCTCTAAGGTTGGAATTCACTGCCACCAACAACGATGCAGAATACGAAGCAGTAATAGTTGGATTAGAACTTGCCTTAGAGATTGGAGTCAGTTCTTTATGTCTTCATAGTGATTCGCAACTTAATGTAAACCAAATACTAGGAGAATTTCAGACTCGAGGAGAATAACTCACAGCATATCTAAAGAAGACCAAGCTGCTACTCGATCAATTGGATCACTATTTAATCAAACATATCACCCGAGGAGAGAACCAAGAGGCCGACGAACTGGCGAAGCAAGCTAGCATGAGAGACGACACCATTTCCGGAACAGTAGCCATCTCAAAGCAACTAACCTCGAGTTTCGAGCAAGTGAATCTGATAGCTGCAATCGAAGAGGAAACTTGGATGACTCCCACACGAAAATTCTTACAAGATGACACACTACTCGAGGGGCGTAACGAAGTCAAGAAAATCCTAAGGAAAGCTTCCCGCTACACAATACAAGAAGGCATCCTCTATCGGCGCGGCTTCTCTAACCCCTTATTAAGGTGTGTTGCTGGAAAGGAAGCCAAGGAAATCTTATCCAACATCCATCAAGGAAGCTACGGAGATCACACTCGAGGGCAGACTCTGGCAAAGAAGATACTCCGATATGGATATTTCTGGCCCACCTTAAGCAAAGATGCCTTAGACTTCGTCAAAAGATGTGACAGATGTCAGAAATTTGCTAAGATTCCTCGGCTACCAATAAATGAGATTACTCAAATGACCAGCCCTAGGCCCTTTGCAGTATGGGGAATTGATTTGATTGGCGAACTGCCAATGGGCCGGGGCGAAGCCAAATATGCTGTAGTGGCAGTCGACTATTTCACCAAATGGGTGGAAGCGGAACCTCTAAATAAAATATCTTCGGCAAAAGTTATCAACTTCTTGATCAAAAATGTTCTATGCAGGTACGGAGTCCCACTCAAAATCATATCGGACAATGGACTTCAGTTTGACAGCGAGGAATTCGTCGACTGGTGCCAAGAGCACAGAATTCACAAAAGCTTCTCATCTGTAGCTTATCCCTAGGCAAACGGACAAGTCGAAGCTATCAACAAAATTCTCAAAACCTAATCAAGAAGAAACTTAAAAAGTCGAAAGGCGCTTGGGTGGATGAACTTCCTACGGCACTTTGGGCCTACTGCACATCTTTCAGAACATCAACGGGGCATACTTCCTTCTCTTTGGCATACGGATCGGAGGCCATGCTCCCAGTCGAAACTATAGTGCTTTCCCACCGTAGGATCCACTATAATACAGAAGAGAACGAAGAACTCCTTCACATGTCTTTGGATCTAATTAAAGAGAAAAGAAACGATGCAGACTCAAAGCAGCAGCTCACAAGCAAAAAGTGGCAGCACAATACAACTCTAAAGTCAAGCATCGTAGCTTATAAGAAGGAGATCTTGTCCTCAAGCGAATTTTCCCACGCCCCGGTGCACTAGATCCAATCTGGGACAGACCATATGTAATTCATAAAGATCTCCACAACGGAGCTTATATTTTGTCAACAGTGGACGGAGAGGTGTTCCAGAGGGTATGGAACATCCAACACCTTCATCAATACTTTTCTTAACTTGTACTGCCCATATGAAGTGAATTAACAAAGAGAATCATTGGACGTAGGCATTTTCGTGCCGAACCACTTTAAAAACTTGTCTCTTTTTTTAAGTTGTTCCTTTATATCTTGGCTGCTTGTTAACTTTATCCTTTTCTGTTGAAAAAAATCCTGTGTAATGGCATTACCATTCAAGACACATCACAGCGCGACTTCACCTGGACAAGACCTAACAGGTACTATACCAATGTATGCCCTCGCTAATAAGACACTTTTGCTCCAGCATCCCTCTGCTGCGGGTTAACTCATTGCTCGCGATCGACCCTTAAAGCCAATTGTAATGAGCCGATTATAAGCCACCAAGAAGGCCGACTATAGCTGAGGCAGCTCATTACGGCGTTCGGCTCGCCGGCAACCGTGAACCTACTTTAGGCCCCAACATAAGGTGTGGCCAGCCAAGGGTAGTTCACGGTTGACGATCGACACCCACGCTAGCCAGCAACAGTAAATCGAATAATATCCACGATTACGGGCCATAATGGCCCCGGTAGTTACTGTGCACGATCTCGGCTCCGAGTGTCTTAAGTACGGCTGTGGTAAAAAAGAGCAACTCCCCGCGGAGGTGTAAGATGGGTGACAAATGTCTCCAAGACCCATAGCTAGGGAAAGTAACTACAAAACCCATTTGCCATGAACTTAAGCACATCGTAGGCCTTCCGTGATTGAAAGTTTTACTACTTCTTATATTTCTATTTCGTTTAAAAACTTTCCTCCTATCTTCTATAACGATCCCTAAAGTACAGGACACAAAATAGGAGACGCTCGCTAATGGGAATAGGAACTTACAACTGGATGACAGGTCACTCAGCTGCATTCCTACAAGGCGTTCAAAGAAACCGTCTACAACCAAAACATAAAGGGCAGTACATTCTTCTTTTGCATATGAATACATAGCTATAATTTATTCGCACATCACACTAACATTGCAAGATATGAAATTATATTTTAAGCAAGAACTTGACATTGAACACAATTGAATCACAGGAATATGCACAACTATATTTCTTATGCAACACACCAAAATAATGATAGCATTCAAATATGACAGAATCAACTTAGGTTAAAAATTACATGCCAAGAATAAAGTCATTCATTACGAATAACATAATTACAGCCTAAAAGTTACATTAATGTTTTGGGACTACCATAGACAGCAATGTCAAGCAAACCAAAAGATATCCAAATCAAGTCAAGGAGTTGACTGCATCAGAGCTTCACCTCTATTCTGCTGGTCCTCCAAGATCTACTTAATCGTAGGATCAAAACTCTCAGCATGTTGGCCAGAGGTAGTTGGTGCTTCAGAGGTCCCGCCTGTCCAATTCAGGAGAAGAATCCATTAAATAAACAATAAGCAATCAAGTTACAAAAAGCTAAAAGGGAAGACTTACCAGCATCTGCTCCTTGATCATCGTCCTCTAATTGCACACCTACCTCCTCAGCGGTAAGCAGCCGCATAGCCTCCTTCGCCGCCACTTTCTCCTCCTTGGTGAATTGAGCCGTAACCACATCCATTCTAAAGGCCACGCCACCCTCCTTATCTGCATCGGCCTTAGCCTCCTCCAGGTTCCTGAGATAAATCCTAGCCATAACTCGGGGATAATCATCCATCCAAGATAAGTTACCCTGCTTCCAAGTGCGAAAGTATATATCTTGAAACATCTCATCCATTATCCCCTCATTCTCCTCGAACTCCCTTATTCGGTCCTCAGAAGCCAACAACTTTGCAGTCGCGGCATCCCTCTCCGATTGGTATCGCGAGCAGTCAGCCTGAAAGGATTTCCCCATCGCCTCCATCTCCTCCTTCAGCTTGATCTAAGCAAGCTCTGTGGCTTCAAGCTTCTCGGATAACTCCTGTACCCGCTCGAGATCCGCTTTCCGAACCTCATCCACCGTTGCAATAGCCATGTCATTCCGTTCCTTACAAACAGCCTCCATTTTCCGAAATTCTTCCCTGCTGGCCTCTTCCATGGTTTACTTTAATTGCCTAGAAGCGGCCTCATGTTGAGAGATCTGAATGGCCTGATCAGCAAGTTGTTTGGCCTGGTTGGAAACCATTAACCGCAGTCGAATATTAGCACTCCCGATTTCTTCTCCAGCCTTGACCAGTCGGGCATGATGCCCCATCAGCTTCCTGGTTTCCTCAACGACCCGGTCAATGTTTGCCTTAGCGTCGTCCCCCAAAGTTACGACCCGAGTGGTAAGCAAATCAAGGTCCAGGGATTTAGCTTCATCTAATACTCTCACCATAGGATTACAGGGAAGAAGGTGCTCACCGGTTGCCTCATCAAAAGTAATATCACAAGAACCCGGATCCAGATCCGGATGACCTGCAAACGGATTATGATCCAAGCCGGGATGGCCTATCCGGGTAACGGTAGAATTTTCAGACGGGTGCAGAGGAGGTATGAATTCAGTATTCTTCTTCGTGGTATCCCGAAGAGGCTGAGTTGGGGACTGAGGACCAGGTGAGGGTTCAAACAAGGAACCACTCCTCTTCTTCCTTTGGATATCCTCTTCGATAACTCCAAGAAGAGGATGGTAGCCGACTACGTCTCCAGGGCGGTTAGTCGGAGGTTTTAGTTTAATAGAAGCCTTGAGAAGTTTATATTGTTCAAGACCGTGCCGAACATCTGATGTCTTGGCCACCTTACCCGCTTTTGTGATAAAAAAACCAAGTGTTACAAGCATACAGTGAGCTATAATTCAAGAAATATATCAAGTTAAGAAGGGTAAAGAGACGCTTTTATACAAACCCTGGGGAGGAGTAGGATATTGCAATAAGTCCTGGATCTCATTCCAGGAAGGAAGCTGACCAAAAAATATTCCTAAATCCTTATCATAAATGGAGTCGGCAGGAGTCCAAAATTCACCTTGAATCGCAGGAATTGCCTTAGCTGAAGCGCTCTTAAAAGATGAATCGACCCCGGTCCCGGTCTTGTCAGCTTTTTTAGGCTTCTGCACTAAAGCTGATCCTTCCTCCAACCCTTCAAAAGCTAGGCGGAAAGCGTCATCTATCCACTCCTGGATCACACCTGCTTGCTCAGAAGACAAAGCCCCAGTGCCATCACCATTCCGTCCGTCACCACCGTCATCGCTGTGACCATCACCATCACCTTCTCCACCACTTCCACTCTCCGCCTCACCTCCTTCATCCTCGCCTCTTTCATCCTCCACATCTTCCTCCTCCGGGACATCTGGGCATGTGCTGGGGGAGGGTCCATCAGACTTCTTAAGTTTCTTCCCCCCGGCAATTGGATGTTTCGAGAAGGGTCTCCTTTTGCTGCACTTTGTCGTAGCCTCTCCTTTAGCTCTGACGTCCCTCTCCTCAGCTGTGTCTCTTTGCTTGACCACAGACTGGCGTGGCAGAATCAAGTTGTGCTCCAAAAGAGTGGCATTCCTGATCAAGTAAGAAGCTGCCCTCTCCTTTTCCGGGATGGCTTCTATTTCCCCAGCCATCCGAACCAAACGATCATTCTCTACAACCGCAAAGCCACCTGTCGCTAGCAAGAAACAAAGTACATAAGGAGGAGCATCGTAGTCAGAACAGAAATTATAAATAAGAGTCAACTTACAGCCAGAAGTGAAGCGGTGGAAAGAAACAGAGTCATCTCTAACAAAGAACCATTCCTTCTTGAACATGCTAAATTTTGAATATAAGTCCAAGACCGGCTTGAAAGACACGGCCGATTCTAGGCTAATATATGGGGACCCCTTCTTATAGCCTCTCAAGTTGTACATGTACCGAATTTCCCGGTTGAAGGGGGACGCCTGTACTTTCTCTGGAAAATAATAAACAGGCTCACCAAGATGGCATAGGAGTTGGGCTGAAGCTGGAAAGGGGCCACCTTCAAGTATGTGATAAAGCTGACGATCCAAGCGTTGATCGGAGGAATGGCCCCGCACATGCAGTGATGCCTACTATAAGAAAAATATCCTTCAGGGGGGTTATACGGCATCACTCCTTTCCCTGCCAACAGCAGATGTGCTCTGTCAATCCCAAAGGATCTAGATATAACATCATGCTGCTCATCTTTGAGGGAGCTGGGAAAGCGGTCAGGCGGTGAGTTCAAAAGCTCCTGAGGACCGTACCCATCTACTAATGATCTCGGGGATGGTCCATGTCGTTCTGGCTCTGACTGAACTGGGGGCACTATGGGGCTCTCCTTTATCCTTTAATTTCTTCTTGTTAGAACGAGTTTCTACTTTATGAGACTTTATCTACAACACGAGAAAATGCATCGTTAGAACAAGAGATATAAACAAGCAAGTACGTGCAGCTTAGGATCTCATTCATAATTCAAAAGAAAAAATTTCATTCGGTAGTACGAGTCTGAGAATCCATTCGGAACTCACACTCCCAAAATTTCATCCGGTAGTGTGAGTCTAAGGATCCATTCGGCCCTCATACACCCAAAGTCCCATTCGGTAGTTCGAGTCTAGGAGTCCATTCGGTACTCATCCTCCATAAGTTTCATTCGGTAATTCAAGCATAAAGTTTATTCGGCAAGAGAATGCCTCACCTGGTCCGGCAGCCAAATCTGATTCGGCACTATGATTGATTTAGCAGTTAAGAATTTGGATCGGCTCTTTCAAACGGTAAGGAATAACGGAGGCGTGGAGCCCATACTTATAGGCAAGAGAAGGATAGCTGGACCAACCAGTTCAGCACTCGGCCCGAATGAGGGTGTCCAAATAAACAAAGCGCGGCATATGCAAACATATGCCCCACTTTGGGGGGCAAATGTTGGACGAAGTCCCACCGGACCGAGACCACCGAACCAACCCCTTCGGCACCAATCCTCTTCCACCGAACCAACTCCACTCACCACCGAATCTATCCCAACTCCACTCACCACCGAATCAATCAACACCCCTCTCATCACCAAAGCACACTACCGAATCAAGGCTAAGAAGGCACTACCGAACCAGCCACCTCCAACCATCACCAAACCAATCAATGCCTCCATCCACTGCCGAACGAAAGCACCACCGGACCAGAGCTCAATGCTCCACCCACCGCCGAACCAATCCATGCTCCACTAACTACCGAGCCAAGGCGTTACCGAATCAAAAGTGCCAAGCCAGATCACATCAGCCCAGGCCAACCAGCAGCTGTATACATCCAAGACCCCTACTCCTAACCTCACTCTATAAATAGATGGGCAGGGATACAACAACGGCAGACAAGTTTGAGAGCCCATGGACGGACATAACTTTCAAACAACTTTCATACACTTGTAACCAAAGCTTTGTACTTGTAATCCGAACAATAAAGGAGAATAACATATAAAGTGGACGTAGGCACATTCTGGCCGAACCACTATAAATCTGTGTGTCTTTTACAGTTTACTCCCTGCTTTTTACGTATTTCATAAATCGCCCAAATCACTAAGAACAACATAAAATCAACTAAAACATATGACTTGGAGGTGTTTGCCCATTTTTGGTGGAAACAATATTATCCAATAGACAATAATTATTAAAATCAACCAAACATCTAATGATTTAAATTTAATCATTAATTAACACTAGGAATCCAAATGAGTGAAAAAAATCTCACCTTTGCTTTTGTTTGTAATCCTCTCAATCTCGCCTCGGTTTCCCCTTTTTGACCTTGTATAAACATTTATACGGTTCATCAATTTTTTGCACAGTCGGACAAATAGTTGCCATTAGTAAATTTTAATTTAACGAAAAAATTCCCTTTTAAAAAATCTTTTACTAACCAAAATAAATTAAATAAGTTAGTTAAACAATTTTTCACCAAATCCATTATCTTAAAATAAACTAGTAAATTAAAATATGTATATGTATATTTATTTTATTATATTCTTTTCCTTTGAAACTAAAAATACAATCTATATACATTTTAAAGAATCAAATTTTTATATAAGCCCTACAACATTTTTTTTAAATTCCCATATTTTCCAAGCCTTATATATATATACACAATTTTTAAATTAAGATATGTAAGTGGATAAAAACAAATCATTTGATGCCTTACAGTAATTATCTTTCTATTCTGCTTTCTGTAAATATATATATAAATTAAAGTTTGTATATTTTTTTCTTAATTTATGGATATATATATAAGATTAAATTCAAAAACAAAACTACTTAATATCTTACAGCAAACTATTAATCTATCCGCGTCAGTTTCTTTTTTTGATATACAAATTTGAATAAAAGAAGCAGCCATACCCAAAACTCGACTACAGCAGTTGCCAACATCCCATCGCGTCCACATCCGCCTTCTTACCAGTGTTTGCGTGCCATCACCAGACAATGTCGCCACTTCATCGCTCGACCCTCACACCTCCACGATCGGCACCGAAGTTGCTTGTAACCCGAGAATCACAACTCGATCGAACGATTGATTCGTTCGCTCTATTCCCTCTTCAATACTTCAAGCCTCTCGATTTTCGATCTTCATTACAGACGAATCGCGAGCTTGGTTCTCTTTTTCTTTTAAACATTGAATTCGAACATCAAAGCTGTGTTCACCCTTTTTTTGTGAGGATTCCACAATTTTTTTTTGAATTTGATGAAGGAGAACAAGGGATTGCTCGGTCCTGAACGAGAGAAGGAAAAGTTTCATGGATTCTGAATAATAGGGAGGAAGGAGATTTTATTCGTCCGCATATTTTTTTTTAATTTTACAACAATCGATTTGAATTGAAAGAGGATGGGAGAAAGAAAAGAAACGAACATGATTTATAAACTAGGATAGAATCTTACTTGAGAAGACAGGCGGCTTTGAATTGATTTTGCACTAAGGGAAGAAGATGGACGTGATTTCTTCTGTATTGAGTGCCTGCTATAGGGAAGGTAAAAAGTTATGATGGTAAAGGGGGCAGGCTGATGGGGAAAAGAAGAAAGGCAACAGAGGGGAAAGAATTACATTTGAAGGTTGACTAGGCAATATATATATATATATATATTAAATTCAAATTGTCTCGATAAATGCAAATTGAAATTTTGACCTCCTATCGAGGCGTGCCGCTTGACGTTATAATGTTATACCCCTATTTTGAATGCAATGGAAAAGGTATCGAGTCCTAATTCGATCGTATGGAGAAGATAGCTTTTGGGACCCAATTATTATATTAGATTTCGATATAAATCTCAGCGCGTTTACATACCGTAAGATCACACGACAACTCCAAATGCTACAAAGATTGAAATCCGATAAAAATATACTATTACGGATCCAATAGAACTGGTTTCGTCGAATTTTGAGACTGTGCCTCGGAAGGCTATTTTTAAACGTCGATTTAAACGATATATTTTCAAAACTGAACAAAGCACTTCCAAATTTGATTTTAAAAGTTGCAATGTCTTTAGTATCATTAATATAAATTTGCAAGCTTATAAATTATTTTTATCAAGCTTAAAACTCAAAATTCAATAATTTACCGAATATTTCAATTATTACTTTAATAATTAAATTATTCAACAAACTGCTATTTTTAACTTCAGAATCTATTTTATTAAACAAACCCAGGCTTTCCATATTCAAAACCAATTTATAATTCAGTTTCAATATTTAAATTAATTTAAATATTCCAAATTGAATGTTGAAAAATCTGGGTCGTTACGCTTTCTCTTTAATGAAAAAGAAGCCATTGAAAGCAATATGGAGTATGCTACTTTCGATAACTTTTTTGGAAGATTTGCTAAATTCGAAGATTTTTCCTCTTATGGTTTACAATATCTATGTCTTGAAAATGAAATTTTTGGTTTAATTGACTCTTCTCAGAATGATTTTGTCTGTTATTTAGATGTTAAAATGTTTTTTGTGAATTTAAATGGAAAAAATTTCAAGCTGAAGAGGGACAAATTTGGAGTAATGTAAATGATACTCGAATTGTTTTAAATTATGAACTTTTGGGTCATATACTTGGTTGAAAATCTAATGGAATCGACCTCTCTGCTTTTCAAATTGATTTACAGATTCAGATGTTTTTCACGAAATTTTTGAAAGTGATGAAGAATTTGACTTCAAACACAAGAATCTCTAACCAAAATCGAGACTTATGAGTATCATTTTACAAAAAAGTATCACTACGAGGATGGGTAATTATAATAATCCTTCTGAGACGACCCGACTTTCTCACCACAGAAAATCGCATCATCTTGAAGAAAGAAAGGGATAGAAAAGAGAAAAGAAAGAAGAGAAAGAAGAAACACACAGAATCTAAGCAGCGGAACGAAAAAATTATATTAATAACATAAATATTTCTTAGTTTACAACCATTATCAGAGTTACACGGATTGCACATCACATACTAGACAGTTATAAACACCTATCTAGTTATACAACTCAATACAGTACAAAGAAACTACTCAGAGAAACCAACACAGCGGAACACTATATATCTACACGCAGAAGCCTCCTGCTCCATTTGCTCCTCCACAATTCGTCAAAACCAACCTGAATCCCTTGGCTACTCGTAAAAATTTGAGTACCCAAGAGTTTAAGAAAAACAGAAGATAAACTCCGGGTCAGACATGGGTCTGGTGTGAGTAACAGGTTAAAATTGCTTAACTTTGAAAAACCTTTGAAAAGAAAAGGCATCACGTAAGACTTTCCACACATAAACATGGAAAAGTTTTACCTTACGCTAACCAAAACATTTGATAGGAAATCCGATGATATTATAATAGGTCTAGGGTTTTCAACTAAATAAGAAATAGCCGAAATTGTTACATGATTAAATTCCAGCTACTAGCAATAAAAGTGGGTAATACAATCAAAACCGAGGGCACTTATTAGATTTTGGATTCCATACAATGGCAGGGCTACCGGGGTACCGCTCGCCACAGTACGTGGCCTAGATCACCATACCGAGGATCACTCCCAATACCCTACAACACAAGGCCGGAACCATTCCTTACTGAACAGTTCCGAACAAGACAACCCCGTAGTTGTAGCAAGCAACCCCACACACAGCCGAATAAAAGGGACCTCTAGATAGGGGAAAATCTCGTCCTACTTGGGCAAGACCCACTTAACCTTGCTGCACCTCCCCTATTTTAGCCATTCCCGGTTGATGAGGCATGAGGCTACTATTACCTTTTATAGAACACATCACTTAGAATGCTCATCGTCCACCTGATGATGTTCTGAAAGCATTCAATCCATACAAGTTCGTTCCGAGTTCGAACGAAACCGAAGGCATTATCTCGTTACACTCATTTTGGAATCACCGTCAGAGTTAACGACGATAACCCTTGCACTCTGAGTCTTCATTTTCACTTGAGATTCATGGCCTATCGTTAATTTGGATCGATGTGGTTTTCGGATATCCAAATATGGAAACCCGATCGCGGTCTCATCGGAATCCAAAACGTGTCTTTTAAGGCCAAGTTGTTTTAAAGTTTAAAACAATTCAATTATCTATATACACACAGATGGATAACTCACAAATCACAGTTGATAATCAACATTATCATAATAAACAGGTAGTCCACATTATCATCAAAATAGATAATCCATATTATCATCACAATGCAAGCAAAGCATTCATATCACACCACATTACTTATCTCATTTCTGAGATCACAACCATTCAAGGCAATCAATATCATCCATTCATACATAAGCAAAGATTTACTTCATCCTACTATAATTAATTTAAAATGAATTAAATTAACTACCTCCATCTCTAATTAATTTAAAATGAATTAAATTAATTACTTCATCTTTAATTAATTTACAATAAATTAAATTAATTACTTCATCAACATGAATCTTGCTTACTTAACCATTTAATTGATTACAATCAATTAATTAATATTCAAATTAATCACCTTAATTAATCACCCTTGATTAATTATCCTTTAATTACATTCATGTAAATATCCTTAATTAATTTCACAAATTAATTATTCTTGACCAAAAACAGTAATTAACCTTTAATTACTTCAATTACTTAATTAACTATAACTAATTACATTAATCATTATTAATAACATTAATTAATTACCTTTAATCTCTTGTCATTGATTAATTAACCATAATTAATCAACTTTAATTACATCATTAATTGTATTAATTAATGATCCTTAATTATATTTAATTAATTATCCTCTTCAATTAATTACCTTAAGTAATTAATCCATAATTATTAATCTCTCTTGATTAACCATATTCAGTAATTAACTAACTTAATTACTTTATTAACTAAATTAATTATTCCTTAATTAATTTCTTAATTAACCCCTTGATTAATTACAAAGTAATTATACTCCAAATTACTTCCATTCTTAAATCATCTTCAATTAATTACATCCTGTAATTACCAATTAATCACTTCACTAAGTAATTTCCAATCCATTAATTACATTAAGTAATTATCATTAAAATATCAAGTGTTTAAAATTAATTAAGCTTAATTAATTAATTTAAACTAATCCTAATAAACTCAATTAATTACATTAAGTAATTAATTCCTTAATTACTTCCATAAAGTGATTACACTTAAATAATTCACAACTGATTATCTTTAATTAATTAATCTAATTAATTATTAAAAGTTAACCACATTAATTAATTTTTAAATAATCCTAGTTAATGACCTTCATTAACTATTCTTTAATTACTTCCATTAAGTAATTAATTTATCTTTGTAAATTATAAATTAATTAATCTCTAATTATTCATTAATTAATCTCTAATTACTTTAATTAATTAAGAGTTAGTTGTAACTAAATTAATTCTTAATTATTTAATTAATTAACCATGATTATAACCTAATTACTTAATTAATAAATCTTTAATCATTAGTTAATAATCTAATTAATGATCTTAATTACAAATTGATTAGCCCTTAATCAATATTTATTAATCCCTAATCAATTAATTAATTAAATTAATTAATTATTCCTTAATTACCTTATTAATTAAATTAATTTAAAAACATTAATCTCAATTAAATTTTAAGATAAAACATTCCTTAATTATGACTAAATTGTCATTAACAATTTTATTTAAAAACAAATTACTTTTGAACTTACTTTTAAATTTCATCTTAAATACGAAATTTAAAATGAATATAATTTAAACTTAAACAAAATTTTAAACAATTTAAACCGTCTAAAATTTTATGGCAAAGAAGTACTTGTCTAATAAAAGAAAATTTATAAATGTTTACACCAAATTTATTTTTAAGTTCAAATAATTTTTAAATTTTCACTTAACATTCAAAGTTGTTTAAATCTTTTAAATTTAAAACCTCTTTAATTTCAAAAACTGAAATTCATATTTAATCTTTGATTTCCAGATTTTAACTTTAACTTTAAATCTTGCTCCTATTTTTAAAAGCTTCAGTTTTTAAAATTTCTAACTACTTACCTTTATAAAGTAGTTTAACAAGTTTAAGTTTAAAAACTTTATATTATTATTTATTAAAAACTGAGATTTAAAAATAAACTTGGATTCTAATATTCAAACTTGAATTTAAAACTAGGTTTAAAACCTTTCTTTACATTTAAAAGCTTCAGGTTTAAAATTTTTAAACAAACAGGGTACAGGTTTTGTTCAAAACCTGTAACATTTCTTAAAACCCGAGACCATTCCTAATATACTTCGAGTTAAAAGCCCACCCTCCCCGAGCCAACTACCCAATAACTTCGAGCAACTCAAGCAACTTCCCATGTTTCCAAAACTTAACCAAAACATCGTCAAACACAACTCATCACCTACATATGCACGGTGGCTCCGGCCATCATTGATCATCAGCGATGATCGTTGCACTCCAGAAACCAACCCAGCAACCACCCACGACCATCGATTCATGCTACAACCCTCGAATTCGAGTTCGAGGATCTTAAACCTCAATCTTAGAAACACAATCAGGTCCCCCCTGCAAAACCTGTCAACACCACAATCTCGCCGCTCCGACTACCGGAAGATATGCAACTCCGGCCTCGACTTCAACTACTACCCAGCTACCAATCACCAAAAACTTGAATCACTCGAACCATTGTAGAAGACGAGATTGATCGATCATCCTAACCCAATTTATCTAGGGTTCCAAAAGAATTTTCACTGCCTCAACCTCTCTGATGAATTTATCACCATTACCCATTTTTCTTAGCAACTCCTAACTCTCCTCCATCAACATGAAGAAACCCAAGTCCTCAAAATACACAAATGATCAGAGAAACCAAATAGTTCATATTCAGTTCATCTCTTAACTGCTCCTTAACCTCTTTACTAAAAATTATAGTTTTTGTTTTTAAAATCATAATTTGATTTTAGTATTCAATTTATAACACTGTAATTACAATTTAAAAGGTTTGAGTATTTCGTAATTTAAACATGCACAGAGCTATTTTGGTTTTCAGAGACAACAAGCTAATTTTTGACTTACTTAAATATTTTGAAAGATTAACCTAAGATAAATCAAACAACTTGATTTATAAATTGCATTCTATCAGAAAACTAATTGAAAGATAAGGATTTAAATAAAATTTTTTGTCTGGAAAACAAAACAGAACAGGCAATAAAAACAGCATGCACACAATACATTTTCACATCAACATTTACTTATAAACACAAGCAATACTATTTCATTTCAGTATACTAGCATGCAACCTATTTTTAAAATTTTAGATTTAAAAAGTTACTCACCTATTATTTTAGAGATGCAGAACAGAGCTTCCATATAAAAATGCTTTTGAAATTTTTGCTGAAGACATTTGCAGGTGAACTTGATTTCCAAATCTAAGAAAATGCAGATGCTTTTTGTTTGAAAATAGCAGGTTTGCCTTTTGCTTTCAGGTGGCATGCAGAGACAAATACCGGATCGCATAAAAATGATAATGCGGTTTTTCTTTTGAAGATGTGCATATGCTTTAGATATGAGGAGTTTTGAAAATGGCAAGAGCATGGTTTTGAAAATGCAAGTTTAATTTGAAGATGCAGACTTGCTTTTTGTTTGAAATGTATAGGCTACTGATATGTATAGGGATTTCAATTTGTAGGTTTGATTTGAAGAGCTTGTAACAGATTTTGATTTTGGAGGGTTGTTTATAGATTTTGAAAAAAATGAAGAGTTTTCATGAAAACAGGTTGAAGTTCCTCCTTTGATTAGGAAATGAGAAAAGAGATAAGAATGAAGGATGTGTTCTTATATAGGTTAATTTTTAGATTTTATAAAATAAAAGAAAATTAAAACAAAATGTGACACTTGTATAAAATTTCAACATTTGTCAATTTGGAGTGTTTATCATTTAACATTTGTTAAATGATACTTTAAGAAATCGACACATGTCTTTGTAAAGTAATTTGTATTAAATTTAAATGTTAATATAATAGTTACGCCTAATTAATTTGTTAATTAGTATTTAATATGTATATAAATTTATAAAAGAAACAAAAAAATAATGCTTATAAATAAAACTTATGCATAGAAAAATTAAAACAATTAAAAAAAATCTATACTTTGGAGTTATATTCAAATTTAAATCAAATTCAAAAATCTAATATTTAAAATCAAGTTATATATATAAATTAAATTTGAAATAACAAATTTTGTTAAGAATCTATTTGTAGAACAATATATTATTAATATTGTTTTTAGAAATGACTCGTTATCAAATTGAAATAATTATAAAAGAAATTATTTATTTATTAATAAATTACCTATTTTATTAAGCTATAAAACTTTTTGTTAATTCAATTAAATCTTAATTAAATTTTAAACATTTGTCTTAACAATTTAAAATCATGTATTTATTTTTTACATAACTTTGAAAACTTAATATTAAATTTAATCAAAATTTCCAAATTATTAATATATATATTAGAATTTTAAATCAAGATTCATTTACTAAATTGAAACCAATATTATTTATTTAATAACTTTGAAAAGCTTACACATTAAATATAAACAAATTTCCAAGTTACTAAAAGTATTAGAATTAGAAAATATGCTTTTTTTATTAAATTTAAAACAATGCTAATCTATTTACAATATGAACTATATATTTATATTATAAATAGAAACTAATTTATTATTTTTAAAAGATAAAATCTACCAATTAAATATTTATTAAAGAAGAATTATTAAATCAATTTGACAATATCAATTTAATTTTTAATACAGATTATTAAATTGATATTGTCAAAAATTCCAGGATGTTACACCTTCTCAAAAAAAATTAGAGATCTTTTTGCTATTTTGCAAGCTACAATGTCAATTGGTCACAAGTCATTTTCGATGACTTTGTTCATAGGAACATTACAAGATATAATAACACACTCTACCATGCTGTGTATCTTAGTAGCATTTTCATATATTTTAGTGTTGATTTAAGAGAAGAACAAACTTTTCCTCAAAAAGTTTTCAACAAGGCCAACATTTCTCTTATTCACATTCCACCTTATTTTGAACCATATGAGACACTTCCTAAAAAGCAAAGCTTATTGTATGAAGAGGAATAAGAATTTCAACAACAATAAGAAGAAGGTGATGAGATGGATATGGAGGAAGAAGAGGAGGAGGAGGAAGAAGTAGACACTTCTTTGGAAAGTTTTGAAAAACCGTCTTACCTCTCCAACAAAGAGATCCCAAGGAACAAAGAAAAGCTTCTTAAAAACAAAAAGAAGCTTAAGCGTTCATTTAGTAAAAAGTCCACTTCTCTTTCCAACAAAGTGGACAAATAATTTTGAAAGATCATTTGCAAGCCTGGTGGAGATTCATCATCATCACCTACATCTTTCTAAGCCTATATGTTATTTACTTGTGATATCTAACTTTGTATTCCTTAGTAATCTGTGTTTTTAGTTTAAATTCATGTCGTTTTCATGTATCTATTTCAAAATTTAGGCACTTTTCTATTCCTAACAACGAAAATTATTTCTTGTTGTTACATATATTTCTATTAGTCCCTGGAAAGTATTAAAATATAATGATATAAGTTAAAAATAAAAACTACAGCCAAAACATAAATTTTGCAATTTATGACTTGTATATCGATATACATGGACCTATATGTCGACATATAATGGTTAGTTCGCAAAAATTTTAAAATTCAAAATTAAATTATATTATCTACCACAATTCAAATCATTCCAAACAACTTTTCGCTTCTATTTAAGACTATTTCTTCCAGAATCTTTTATTATTCATTCTATTTTTTCATCCTTTTCATTCTCAAACTTCATTCTTAAAAATGTTTTCTCCACATCGAGAGTTATGTGAAAACCCTGAAAGTACACTTCAATCCTTCAAGAATAATCTTACTTTTATCTTTAGAAATCAAAGGTATTTAGAGTTAAGCCAAATGCAGATGATTAAAGAACAAGAGAAGCATTTAGATGCCATTCGATGGATGATTTCTTCCTTAAACCAAAGATGATCAAAACAACAACCCAAAATAGTCTATTAACAAAGATAATGAAGATTGGAATGCAATCAAAGTAGATCCAAACTTTGAATCCGGCGGTTGGGTTGAAGTTCCACTCCACGGAAAGTTTAGTTATTAGGTTTGGATTTGATACATATGTAGATATGCACACACACTCTCTCTCTCTCTTAGGATTTGATTTAATTTATTTGGTGTGTACATTTCAATTGGATTTGTTTGTGTTGGTTTGGATATTTTTAGATTGACATTTGGATTCGTTTTTTAGATATTTGGATTAATTGTATAAGAATGATATTAAATTAATAAAAATGGGTTGTTTTATCTTATGTGTGTGTATCAGATATCATGCTTAGTATGCTTAATCATTATAGTACTTAGTTATTGATTTTTCACTTTATAATTTATAAGTATTTAATTTAAGGGGAGTTTCTATTATTTTCACCCATTTTTGTTAATGATAGTGGGGAAGAAAAATATAAAATATACATATGCATATATTCAAGGGTAGTTATCTAACTTAGGAGGAGTTATATCATATTTTATATACAAGAATATTAAATGGTTGTCATCATAAAAAAGTGAGAGATTGTTAATATCTCAATTATTGATTTCGATGATAAAAATATTGATAACAACCTTGATAACAACAATATACATTCCTATAATATATGGATACTAATGCTCAGCCAAGTTATATAGTATATATTGCAGGATATTACATAGATGTTGAATCAAAGACTGTACAGTATATCCTGAAGCTAGCTTCTCAACTACATGGCAAATAGCAGAGGTAACATCATTATATGCAGCTAATATTAAAAATGAAAAGAAAAGAAATGAAAGAAAAAGCATGAATAACTGAGAAAGCATGTTGTCTTTATTGATTTAAACAAGATATAAGTTACAATTGAAAACGCGCATTTCGTTGAAAATTATTTCTTAGTTTTCAAACGTATAGGTTAAAGCCACATGCTATGGGGTTTCATGTATGTTATTGAAATGGAATATAACCCCAAAAGCACCAGTAAGATTGGAAGATTAGAATGAAATTGGCTAGTTAGCTGCGAAGCATTCTAGAATAATAGTCGTCCACAAAAATTGCTTTTAGGCTACATTAGCAGCTACAAGGAATCATGCAGATATAATTACAAGTTTAGAACAACTGTTAGAATCCTCTTAGCTACTTGTAAATGCATATAGCCTATAAATGTACAACGCCTATTATGATTTAGGTGCTGAAAATGATCATGTTCCTATTTCTTATCTGTAACAACCCGCATATTTAACGATTTTATATTTAAATGTTTGATTTAAATATAGCGTCGTTATTCGGATTTTGGGGTCCGAAATGTTACTTTCTGCAAATGGCCGAATTGGAACTCGAAACCACCTCCATTGGTTCCAAAATGGCGTTTGCGATCTTTTTGAGTATAATCTTTGATATGTTTGGAGTTTGTGAAATTTTGGCTACTTTTTCTATTGGGTTTGGGATTGGGTTCAGCCCACTAGCTCATTTAACCCCCTAGCTCAACCCTTCTCTTCATTTCATCTTCATTTCATTTCTTTCTCAAACTAAAAACTGAAATGGGGGAAAGGAAAGAGAAATAGAAATTAGCAAGCCCTAGTTTCTCCTTTGTAGCTTGATTCTTGCTCCAAAAATCAAAGAGAATCCATTGGTAAGTTCATCTCCATCTTCTCCATCTCTTCTCCTCTTCAATTTCTGTAATTTTCCTAACCCTAACTTAGGAAATACTTTCTTTGATTCTAGATTGAAGCTTGTAGTGTTGAAGTGGAGTGTAGTTGGTTGATTCCTTGCAATTGTGCTTCTTCATCTTCTTTGTTTTGTGTAAAAAGGTGAGTTTGAACTCACATCTACTTCTCTTGATTTCATTGATGTCATGTATGAATTCCTAACACCTTGTTCATATGCACTTGCAATTGGTTTGGGTTGAATTGGAGAATATTCCAATTTTTAGTGTTTTGGGTTCAAATCTTTGAAATCCTAACTTTGATGTTTTAATCATGTTTTGGTGATGCATCGAGGAACATATAGGGCCGGGTTGTCGATTGGCATAAGCCCTTAGAGCCAATGTTCGTCCGATTGCATTTTGGGAGAGTTTGCTCTTCATTTGAATAAGGCTGAAAAACAGCCCAGGCATGATTCAGTCGACTGAAAACTCTGTTCAGTCGACTGAACCTGAAACCCGAGAGTTTCCAGGCATGATTCAGTCGACTGAAAAACTCTGCACAGTCGACTGAACCTGGAAACAGAAAGTTTCCTGAACCTAGAAAATTTCCAGGTACAGGGTCAGTCGACTGAAAAACTCTGTCCAGTCGACTGAACCTGCTGTTTCAGCCCACTTTGCCTTTTGGGATTGAATTTTCAATATGAATTGATTCATGATGACCCTATGTATGATTATCAATTGTTTTGACTTTGATGGTTCCTTTTAATTTTAATCCACGGGTTTTTATGAAATAAAATCTCGAATCGCATTTAAAAGTTCGTTTCTCTAAATTATAAATTCTATTTAAAACACACACACTTTCGCACTTCGAACGAAGTGGGAGGGTGATTAAATGGTTGGGCAAAACACGGACCATGAATCTGTGCGTTTATCCTTCCGATTAATCCTTGACCTATTCGATTGATTGTTTTGACCTTCGGGTTTGGTTTATCGATGATATGAGGTAAACTTTTTACTGCTTTGAGTGTGAAAGGGACTGACGGATAGTAAACCGTTTAGTGCGAACAAGTGGTTATGGGACATACGTTAACACTTTTCGGATTCCTTTTCGAGAGTTGTGACACATTCCGCCAATTAGTGGTGTCCAGTACTAGGTCTTCGACCTTCACCACTACGGTTTGTTGCCTCTGGGATAGTGTCTTCGGACTGTCTCCCTAGGTTTGTTGCCTTCGGGTATGTTGCCTTCGGGTGTGTGCCTTCGGGTTTGTTGCCCTATATAGTTTCGCTCTGATGTTGGCCTTATGTGCCGCATGGGTGATACTTGTTTTCGGGCTCATGGATCCTTGTTTGTACAGTACTGAGCTCGAGCAAATTTTATGATGTTTCATTGATATGTATATTCCCTTGGTATCGCCCTTCGGTGTTGGTCTTTGTGAGCCGCATGGAGTATAGCGATTACCTTGTGGAACTTGTATACCTTATGGGTATTTGTTATTTGCCTTTTGGCTTGTTTTGGGATGTTTGTATCCTTTGTTTCTATATGTTGCCGATGATATGAGGCTTGTTCTATATGATTCATCTCTTGTTGATGATTGTGTTATCTCCCCTAGAGATATTTGTTATACTGTATGACCTTGCAGGTTTATTATTGTTCAGTTTATCTAACTGATTTGTTATCTAGACTGATCCGTGTATTTTATACTCGGGTCAGACCGAGATGTTTCAGGTTAGGTGCTTTTGGGGACTTAGCCTATTTTTCTTCCGCATGGACTATTCGCTAGCTTCTTTTTGTTATAGCATCTTTTGTAGTCCTTATCTGTTGTAACTCTGATTTATACTCTTTCGTCTCGTCTGTATATTGTGGTCTCCTGTACCACTTGACATGTATTATTTTGTATACTCTGTTGTGTATCGGTGTATGTGTATATTATGATTGACTGTTCTGTGATGTATATTACATTTGAGTTGTTATATTTTCTTCTGATAGATCCTATAGCCATTGTAGTTTTGCTTTAAATATTTATTGAATAGGTCGAATTTTAATGTGTTTCTACTTTTCGACATATTTAGTGAATAGTTAAGGTAAGATTGCACATGGTCGCTTCCATTATACTCTATTGTCCGCGTTAGCCGACAGTATTATCTATATAATACTCTTTGTTAACGAGGCTCTCGGAGTGGGGCGTCACAGCGTGGTATCAGAGCTGAGTTCAGAACAAAATATGATAAACACAGAATAGATGCACATATTATGGTACATCAAAGTGTACAAGTGATATAGATCCTTGAATCATCGTGTCTCTTTATTCCATCAAGGTTAGATAGATATTGGAAATACGTCTAGGAATGCATTTTTATTCCGTAGTATCCCATATTGTAATATCTACCTTGTGAATAATCTTGTTCTTATCTTACTTTCAGCTTATGTCTGGAAGAGGCAGGGGTCGACGTTCGGATGCTGGGCAATCTAGTGGCTCGCATCCGGATGGCGTATATATGTCTCCCGATCAATTTTTGGAATTGTTTAGGAGCACTCAGCCTCCCGTTCCTCCTCGAGTGTCTCCACCTCGCAAGTCTGCTTTTGCACGTCAGTGCAGTGATTTTGCTTATCTTGGAGGAAAGCCATTTAAGGGCTCTGAGTCTGTTCTTGAAGTCCAAGCTTGGCTTCGCACGTGCGAGCGTATTTTCTCTCGCATGGATCTTTCTGACCATGATAGAGTTCTTGTAACTTCTAGCTTATTACAAGAGCGTGCTCTTGACTGGTATGAACTTCTTGTAGCTGAAATTGATGAGTCTACTCTTTCTTGGACTCAGTTTCGGGGACGATTTGAACTCAAGTTCATTCCTGAATCTGAAAAAGTTTTATTGACCTGTCGCTTCCTTGAGTTGAAGCAAGGGAAATCTTCTGTTTCTGAGTATGTCGCATCGTTCGAGGCTTTATCTCAGTATGGTCTTGAATTCATCAGCACTTCTTATAAGAAGAATTTGAAGTTTGTTTCTGGCCTTAAGAAATATCTTAATAAGTCCTTGTTGCTCCAGCTTAAACTTTCTTTTGAGGAATTGGTTGATTCGGCGCTTCATCTCGAGACCGTCGAGAAGGAGTGTGATAGTGATGTTGATGTTGAGGTTTCCAGGAACCCCAACAAGAAGCAGTTTCCAATTCAGAGGAAGTCTTTTCCTTCTAAGAAGAAGAAGACCGGTTGTCCTAGCTCTCAGCCTCAATCTTCCGGAACACCTTTCGTTCGAAAGTGTTTTAATTGTGGTTCTCCGGATCATATTATTCGAGCTTGTCCAAAACCTCTCTTCTGCCGTAATTGCAAGAAGGAAGGTCATCATGTTTCTGCTTGTCCTACTGCTCCTGCTAATGCAAAATCTGGCAAGCTCAATGTGGCTAATGCTTCTGGAGGTCCTTCTCAATCCAAAGGTATGACTCCATCTATTTTGGAGGGTTCAATTCTATTTCATGATCATAGTATACGAGTTCTTTTCGATACGGGTGCTTCACATTCTTTCGTATCGAAGAGGCTTGTAGATGATTTATCTTTGGATGTTTCTTGTATGGTTACTTCTTTAAGGATTGTGAATCCTATTGGGGGATCCACGACCCTTAGTTTGCTTTGTGATGATATTGAGATTGTTTTATGTGGCTTTTCTTTCCGTGCGAATCTGCACGTTGTTTCTCATTTGGGTTTTGATATGATTTTTGGTATGGACTGGCTAGTGAGGTACGATGCCAGGATTATTTGTTCTGAGAGAATTTTATATCTTTGTCATCCTGATTCACCTTCTCAGTTATCTCTTGTTCTTCGGGATGTGGATAATTCCGAGATGGCTTTGTATTCTCTTGATTCGCGAGATGGTGATGATGTATCTCGTATTCCTATTGCTTGTGACTTTTCTGATGTTTTTGAACCTGTTTCGGGTTTGCCACCCAAACGGGCAATTGAGTTCCGCATTGATCTTATTTAAGGCGCGCAGCCAGTTAGTCGTCCTCCCACAAGGATGTCTACAAAGGAAAATGAGGAACTCAAGAAGCAGCTTTTAGAGCTCGAGTCCAAGCAGTTAATTCAGTCTAGTTTTTCTCCGTGGGGATCCGCGGTCGTTTTTGTGAAGAAGTCTGATGGAACTCTTAGGCTTTGCATTGACTATCGCAAGCTTAACGAGTTGACCATTAGAAATAGGTATCCATTGCCTAGGATCGATGATATGTTCGATCTATTGAGTGGTGCCAAGGTCTTTTCTCAGCTTGACCTTGCCACAGGTTTTCATCAGTTACGAGTCGCGGAGGATAGCATACCTCTTACCGCTTTCCGCACTCGTTACGGTTCCTTTGAGTGGCTCGTTATGCCGTTCGGTTTGACGAACGCTCCTGCTTTCTTTGTTGACCTCATGAATCGGGTATTCCGGGAATATCTCGATAAGTTTGTTCTTGTCTTCATTGATGATATCCTTATATATTCTAAGTCTGAAGCTGAGCATGCTAATCACTTGAGAATTGTCTTGAGTACTCTTCGTCGTCTTCTGCATAAAGCCAAATTCTCCAAGTGCTGCTTTTGGGAGAATAAGGTTAAGTTCTTAGGCCATGTTGTATCTTCCGATGGCATTTCTGTCGATCCCTCAAAGATCGAAGCCATCCAGAATTGGAAGAGGCCTGAGAATGTGCATGAGATTCGTAGTTTCCTTGGATTGACGGGTTATTACCGGCGGTTCATTAAGAACTTTTCCCGTGTTGTGCTTCCTCTCACTTGCCTTACTCGGAAAGGCATTCGTTTTATTTGGTCCGACAAGTGTGAAGCTTCCTTTCAGATATTGAAAGAACTTCTCACTAATGCTCCTATTCTTGTGGTTCCCGAAGGGAATCATGATCTTGTTGTCTACACCGATGCGTGTGGTAGTGGTCTCGATGCTGTGCTTATGCAGAGAGATCGGGTAGTTGCTTATGCTTCTAGGCAACTGCGTCCGAATGAAGTTCGCTATGCCACTTATGATCTTGAGTTAGCCGCCATTGTCTTTGCCCTGAAGATTTGGCGACATTATTTATTGGGCGAGCGCTTCATTCTCTATACCGATCATAAATCTTTGAAGTATTTGTTTACTCAGAAGGAACTCAATATGAGACAACAGCGTTGGCTCGAGTTTCTTGCTTCCTATGACTTTGATATCCAGTTTACCCCTGGTAAGGGTAATCGTGTTGCAGATGCGCTTAGTCGTAAACATTCGGCTGTTATTTCTATGATGCTTGCCGAATGGAATATTCTTGAGACTCTATCTTTTTGTGAAATTCGTGATCGAGGTTCATCTTCTGGTTCTCCTATTCTATTATTTAGTTTGGGAGCTCGACCTATTTTATTGGATCGTATTGCCGATGCTCAGCGGCGTGATCCTGATTTGTTGCATTTTATTCAACTTTGTGAGTCTGGATCTTGTGATGAGGCATTGCAAGATTTTAGCATTGATTCTCATAGGTGTCTTCGTAAGAAGAACCGTCTTTTTGTGCCTTCTGATTTTGCACTTAGGCATGACATTCTTGATGATTGCCATCATTCTAAGTATACCATTCATCCCGGTAGTAGTAAGATGTATGGCGATATGCGTCGTCTTTATTATTGGGAAGGCATGAAGCGCGATGTGGCGAGTTATGTGAGCAACTGCATGACATGTCAACGTGCGAAGGCCGAACATCAGCGTCCTTCTGGACTTCTTCAACCTCTTGAGATTCCATTGTGGAAATGGGATCAAGTTTCTATGGATTTTATTGACGGCCTACCTCGTTCGAGATCAGGTCATTCTAGTATTTGGGTTATTGTTGATCGCCTCACCAAGTCTGCTCATTTTGTCCCTATTAAGTCTAATAGAACAGTTTCACATTTGGCCAAGTTGTATGTCAAGGAAATCGTGAGACTTCACGGTGTTCCTAGTTCTATTGTGAGTGATCGTGATCCTTTATTCACGAGTCATTTTTGGAAGAGTCTTCAACAAGCTTTGGGAACAAAGCTTAATTTTTCTACAGCTTATCATCCGCAATCTGACGGACAGACCGAACGGGTGAATCGTATTTTGGAAGATCTTCTCCGTATTTGTATTTTTGATTTCGGTGGTAGTTGGGAGGATCGCCTACCTCTTGTAGAGTTCTCCTACAACAATAGTTTTCAGTCTAGTATCGGTATGGCTCCTTTCGAAGCCTTATACGGAAGGCCATGTCGATCACCTTCATGTTGGTTGGAATCTGGGGAGAAGCTTATTCTTGGCCCGGACTTTGTTCGTCATTCTTCTGAGAAGATTGATCTTATTCGATTGAGGATGAAAGAGGCACAGAGTCGCCAGAAATCCTACGCGGACAACCGTAGGAAGCCTCTCGAGTTCTCGATCGGCGATCTTGTTTTTATTCGTGTTTCTCCTTTGAAAGGGGTTATGCGTTTCAGTGCGACTGGAAAATTGGCTCCTCGTTATATAGGACCGTTTTCTATTACTGAACGTATTGGCCCTGTGGCTTATAGAGTTTCACTTCCAGCTCATTTATCTGGCATTCATGACGTGTTTCACGTCTCACAACTTCGGAAGTGTCTTCGAGAATCGGATTCTGTAATTGATTCTCCTGATTTGCAAGAGCTTGAGATCTCACCGGACTTATCTTTTGTACAGCAACCTATTCGCGTGCTTGACACGGAGGTGCGACACCTTCGGAACAAGGACGTGCCGCTCGTTAAAGATCAATGGTCCGCTAATCCCAATGACTGTACTTGGGAAACCAGAGAGTATATCGAGCGATCTTATCCGGGTTTTCTATCCTTGCTTCGTAATGGTAAGTCTATTTTCTGTGTCTAGAGTTTATTCTTTCTTTTGTATGTAGTTGTTACAAATATCGTCTCTAGGAATTGCGGGGACGCAATTTTGTAAGGAGGGGAGATCTGTAACAACCCGCATATTTAACGATTTTATATTTAAATGTTTGATTTAAATATAGCATCGTTACTCGGATTTTGGGGTCCGAAATGTTACTTTCTGCAAATGGCCGAATTGGAACTCGAAACCACCTCCATTGGTTCCAAAATGGCGTTTGCGATCTTTTTGAGTATAATCTTTGATATGTTTGGAGTTTGTGAAATTTTGGCTACTTTTTCTATTGGGTTTGGGATTGGGTTCAGCCCACTAGCTCATTTAACCCCCTAGCTCAACCCTTCTCTTCATTTCAACTTCATTTCATTTCTTTCTCAAACTAAAAACTGAAATGGGGGAAAGGAAAGAGAAATAGAAATTAGCAAGCCCAAGTTTCTCCTTTGTAGCTTGATTCTTGCTCCAAAAATCAAAGAGAATCCATTGGTAAGTTCATCTCCATCTTCTCCATCTCTTCTCCTCTTCAATTTCTATAATTTTCCTAACCCTAACTTAGGAAATACTTTCTTTGATTCTAGATTGAAGCTTGTAGTGTTGAAGTGGAGTGTAGTTGGTTGATTCCTTGCAATTGTGCTTCTTCATCTTCTTTGTTTTGTGTAAAAAGGTGAGTTTGAACTCACATCTACTTCTCTTGATTTCATTGATGTCATGTATGAATTCCTAACACCTTGTTCATATGCACTTGCAATTGGTTTGGGTTGAATTGGAGAATATTCCAATTTTTAGTGTTTTGGGTTCAAATCTTTGAAATCCTAACTTTGATGTTTTAATCATGTTTTGGTGATGCATCGAGGAACATATAGGGCCGGGTTGTCGATTGGCATAAGCCCTTAGAGCCAATGTTCGTCCGATTGCATTTTGGGAGAGTTTGCTCTTCATTTGAATAAGGCTGAAAAACAGCCCAGGCATGATTCAGTCGACTGAAAACTCTGTTCAGTCGACTGAACCTGAAACCCGAGAGTTTCCAGGCATGATTCAGTCGACTGAAAAACTCTGCACAGTCGACTGAACCTGGAAACAAAAAGTTTCCTGAACCTAGAAAATTTCCAGGTACAGGGTCAGTCGACTGAAAAACTCTGTTCAGTCGACTGAACCTGATGTTTCAGCCCACTTTGCTTTTAGGGATTGAATTTTCAATTTGAATTGATTCATGATGATCCTATGTATGATTATCAATTGTTTTGACTTTGATGGTTCCTTTTAATTTTAATCCACGGGTTTTTATGAAATAATCTCTCGAATCGCATTTAAAAGTTCATTTCTCTAAATTATAAATTCTATTTAAAACACACACACTTTCGCACTTCGAACGAAATGGGAGGGTGATTAAATGGTTGGGCAAAACACGGACCATGAATCTGTGCGTTTATCCTTCCGATTAATCCTTGACCTATTCGATTGATTGTTTTGACCTTCGGGTTTGGTTTATCGATGATATGAGGTAAACTTTGTACTGCTTTGAGTGTGAAAGGGACTGACGGATAGTAAACCGTTTAGTGCGAACGAGTGGTTATGGGACATACGTTAACACTTTTCGGATTCCTTTTCGAGAGTTGTGACACATTCCGCCAGTTAGTGGTGTCCAGTACTGGGTCTTCGACCTTCACCACTACGGTTTGTTGCCTCTGGGATAGTGTCTTCGGACTGTCTCCCTAGGTTTGTTGCCTTCGGGTATGTTGCCTTCGGGTGTGTGCCTTCGGGTTTGTTGCCCTATATAGTTTCGCTCTGATGTTGGCCTTATGTGCCGCATGGGTGATACTTGTCTTCGGGCTCATGGATCCTTGTTTGTACAGTACTGAGCTCGAGCAAATTTTATGATGTTTCATTGATATGTATATTCCCTTGGTATCGCCCTTCGGTGTTGGTCTTTGTGAGCCGCATGGAGTATAGCGATTACCTTGTGGAACTTGTATACCTTATGGGTATTTGTTATTTGCCTTTTGGCTTGTTTTGGGATGTTTGTATCCTTTGTTTCTATATGTTGCCGATGATATGAGGCTTGTTCTATATGATTCATCTCTTGTTGATGATTGTGTTATCTCCCCTAGAGATATTTGTTATACTGTATGACCTTGCAGGTTTATTATTGTTCAGTTTATCTAACTGATTTGTTATCTAGACTGATCCGTGTATTTTATACTCGGGTCAGACCGAGATGTTTCAGGTTAGGTGCTTTTGGGGACTTAGCCTATTTTTCTTCCGCATGGACTATTCGCTAGCTTCTTTTTGTTATAGCATCTTTTGTAGTCCTTATCTGTTGTAACTCTGATTTATACTCTTTCGTCTCGTCTGTATATTGTGGTCTCCTGTACCACTTGACATGTATTATTTTGTATACTCTGTTGTGTATCGGTGTATGTGTATATTATGATTGACTGTTCTGTGATGTATATTACATTTGAGTTGTTATATTTTCTTCTGATAGATCCTATAGCCATTGTAGTTTTGCTTTAAATATTTATTGAATAGGTCGAATTTTAATGTGTTTCTACTTTTCGACATATTTAGTGAATAGTTAAGGTAAGATTGCACATGGTCGCTTCCATCATACTCTATTGTCCGCGTTAGCCGACAGTATTATCTATATAATACTCTTTGTTAACGAGGCTCTCGGAGTGGGGCGTCACATTATCTTTCTCACAATTACTTCTTAAATATCGTTGTTACATATTAGAGTCATAAAATTGGTGCTTTCACAATTTGAACACAATGGCCGACATCAAATCAATCCAAACATTACTCCAACTATGCAACGCGGCCTCCCAATAAGTCGCCATTATCGCTCATCATGTTGGCGTGCTAAAAAATAAACACATTAGTCTCACCAACCTTTCATTACTCAAGTCCTCCATCAAAATTTCTTCCATTTCACCACCTATGTCAAAATCTTCCACTAATGCAAAACAACCTCTGCCTACCCCTACTTCAAAACCACTCAAACAAATCATTCAACTACTTGATCTTTTGTAATCCTTCATCTACCCAAACTCGCATGACATTGTATTGAACTAGAAAATTTTGTTTCAACTTTTAGCAACATTCATTGATTATCTATTCCTTGTATTAAAGAAATGGCGGAATAATCCAATATTTGGTATGCAGTTCTTTGAGGTGCGTTGGGTGTCATAACCTTTTTTCCTTCAAAAAATATCGGACATAGCTCATGCAAATGGAGCTTTAGTTTGTGTGGATAATACGATCATGTCTCCAGTGTTGTGTAAGCCATTAGAGTTTGGAGCAGGTTTGTGATTCTTACAGTAAGTTCTTGAATGTCTTACTCTTATTACTACTTTCTGTTACATTTTATTTTATTGATGCACAGATATTGTTATGGAGTCGGCCACAAACTGAGCATGTAGCAAAATCGATGCAAATTGGGTTTGCAGCAAATGATAATTGAGTTTGATTAACATGTATTTTGCATACTAAGTTTGCGAATTCATAAATACAAAAAAAATAGAACCTGAATTGTAACTCAGTCTTTAACCTTTTGATTTTGAAGGTATAAGTTTTTATCGAGTGCTTATATTAAATGCAGGAACTTGAAGAAGGACGCTTTGGATTGTTGTATTGGGCGTTGAAGAATATTCAAAACCATAAGAGTTTGGAGTGGATGATTAGGAATGGTTAGGTTAATCGTAAGTTAAACTTTAAGTGTATTTTGGAAAAAAAAATTGAAGCTTATGTTGTAATAAATTCTGAATATATGACATTGTGGTATTTTAGGTATGTAAATAATAGTTTATGATATATTATACTACATTTGCAGAGAATTTAACTTTTGCATTAAATATGTATGATGAATTATTCGTGATATGGAAACCATTATTTACAGAGTGTTTATACTTAAACTTTGCGTTTAAGTTTTGGTATATATATGCGTGTTACTAAATAATCATTTTCCAACACTTATAAGCGTTACCGTATATTTCTGTACCAAAATTTATAAGTGTTACCGTATATTTCGTTACCAACACTTATAAGCGTTACCGTATATTTCTGTACCAACACTTATAAGTGTTACCGTATATTTCATTTCCAACACTTATAAGTGTTACCGTATATTTCGTTACCAACACTCATAAGCGTTACCATATATTTAGGTACCAACACTTATAAGTGTTAGTAATACATACATTTGTAACACTTATAAGTGTTACAAATTTGGCTGCTCCATTCCTCACATTCCATTAGTAACACTTAAAAAGTGTTGCTGAAATTATTTGTAACATTATAAATTCTTCAAGAAGGGAAGCCCGTAACACTCCTAATTTTACTAACATTATTCAAGAGATTTAATTAGAATAAATTAAATGGAATAATGTAGATAAGGAGATTGAGGTTGATAATAAATTAAATGGTCGTGCTTGCCTAATACCTAATGAACTTGTATAAATGGTTAGGAAGATAAACATAAGGCATTATGGTAAATAACCACACTTCCGACCCTTATACTATTCCCATTAGGTCATACACGTTCATTTCACCAAAACAAAAATTATAACCATAAGAAATGAAAGCAAGACTGGCCATTAGAAATAGAAGAAGAGAAAATCAACTAAAAGCAAGGATTCAAGTTAGAAGGAATCAATCCCAATCATACTTCAATTTCCTTATCCAATCTAAGGTGAATAATATACATCTCTATTTTGATTTTAACATCGTACTGTTTTGGATTTTAGGATAAATATGATTTATGATATATTGGATGAGATGCTTGATTTTGATTTATATATGTATTGAACAAGATTGTTTAAAAAGTATATATACACGTATTGAGGGTAAAACTGAGAAAAATACTTCTAAAGGCCATGGAAAAAATTTATGTTCTAAAAAACATGATTTTGGAGATGGGTTTCAATTTTCATAATTTTCTGAGTTTATATGGATTTTATATAAATTTTTTAGTAAAGAAAATGGTTTACTGAGTCATAAATTATTTACGGCTAAAATTAAGATTATTTGGGTCTGGAATTTTTATATATTGGAAAACATATTAAAATAGATTATCTGGAATTTTTCCTGATTGTTTGGATGAATATATAAAATTATTTAAGGTATGAGACTTAAATATTTTATATATTTAATTAAGGAGAAAGGGAATTTTACAAAATAAAATTATTATTTATTTCTAAAAATTAGTGGCAGCATTTTTCTAAAAAGAAATTGTTAACTAATGAGAATTTGACAAACAAAGACAGGTTAGTTGAAAAGTTATCTTTTTAAGTTAAAAACAAAGAGATCATGCTTTTTGCATGTTTCATCCTTTTACGGTAGTAAACCTTCTGACATGGACCTTTCGACTAAGTCGAAGGGCTATAGCTTTCGACAAGGTCAAATTAGTGCATATGGTATCAACTTACTTGGTACGTTATGAATTGGATAGATTCTAAGGGTTCTTAGTCGAATGGTCGATGGCCAAAGAGGTTGGAGTATGTTTGTTTTATAAACCAAAAGCTTTAACTTGGTTTGCTTTCGAATTAATGCTTTCGACTTCATTGACTTCAACCAGATCACATGTTTAAAAGGAATGTTTTTAAACCTTTTGACATGGTTTTGGAACCTTTCGACACAGTTGAAAGGTTATTGCCACTTTTTATTGTTTTGTTTTGAACCCTCCGACACAATCGAAAGGTTATAGCCTTGTTTTCCAACCTTTCGAAGTTGTTTCTTTCGACAAAGACGAACGGTTTATTATTTTAAAAGCCAGTCGCTTCTCCCATTGCTTTCGAAAGGTATCACAGCCTTCGACTTATATGATTTTCCTTTGTTTTATAATTGAAATGTAACCCAAGCTTTAGAAGGAGTTGCTTTAGAAAGGAGGAGGTCTATTTTTTTAAATGAAATGTTTTAAAGCTTTCAAAGTAAACCTTCCGACAAGGCCGAAAGGTTACTTCCATTATAGCTAAAGGTTTTAAAGGAGGACCTTTTGCATATTTTAACTTTAATGCAGTAAGTCTTCGAAAGGTTTATATTTTAAGAGTTGAATGCTTTTGAAAGGTTTGAATTACTGAATGGTTTCGATGCTTTTGAAATGTTTGGATTCGGAAGATTGTTTTGAAGACCTTTCGGCAAGGTCGAAAGGTTTGGTTTTAAAATATTTGAAAACCCATGGCTTATATAAAGGAGTTTTGTAAGGGTTTTAAGTATGAAATTTTGAAAAAGTGTTGCCTTGATAAAAATATAAGTTAATGTTTTTAACAATGTTTTATGATACGTGTTTCAAGGACCTTAACCCAAAGGAGTGGTATTGCTAATTAATGTTTTATTTCTCTAAACATTAGTATATTCACATAATAACCCATAACTGTATTTTGGGGAAAAGGGGGTTGAAGAACCAGTAGGTTAACTCAAATAGTGAATATAAATTACTTAATCTCCTGAGTGAGTAGAACAACATCCATGGAGTCGGGGTGACCAAAAATATAGGATGCATAAACTTTGTAGTTATTGGAGATAAACCCAAAGGTTCATAGTAAACCCATGAAAACTATAGTAAGGTAGTTATTGGTGCATACCAAAAGGTTCATAGTAAACCTATGAAAACTATGATAAGGTAGTTATTTGTGCATACCAAAAGATTCATAGTTAACCCATGAAAACTATGCATAAGGGCAGTTGGAAGGGGCTAATTAGTTTGTAATGAGCCCATGAAAACTATATTTGGATTAAGGATTGACGTTAGTCAATAGTTTCCAAGTAAACCCATGAAAACTAGGATAAGTAAGTGGCTAATGGAAGTATCAGTAGGTTCCTAGTCAACCCATGAAAACTAGGATGTGCAACGAGTCACTGGATTAGTCCATAGGTTCCTAGCCAACCTATGAAAACTAGGATAAGGTGATTAGTTATTAGAATAACTAATAGATTCAGGAGGACCTGTGAATTAATTAAGTTAACTGGTAGGAGCCATAGTTCTTCGTAGTGATCCCATGACAACTATGAATAGGATTGGGTATCTATTAGTTGTAACAAGGTTATTAGTAAACCCATGAAAACTAAAAGGGTTAATAGTGACCCTAGAAACTACAATAATGATAGTGTGTCAGATTAAAATAGGAATGGGAAAACCTTATTTATTTTCAAGCATGCATATCATCATGATGTTTTGAAATGTATGTTTTAACCATTGTAGATGCGGGAGCATAAAACTTGGTTTTATAAAGGTTTTAGTATAATAGTGAGGGGAAAACCCATTCTGCTAAGCGGTGTGGTCTTACTAGATATCTAAAAGGATTGAGATATTAGATTATTATTTATACCAGGCTTTATATCTGACTCGAAGTTTTTGTTTCCCCCTTAAACACTTGGGTACTCAATTGATTTTGAGTAGTTTGAGCATTAGGGTTTTTAGGTTCTCTTCTTAGACGAATAAAGCTTTCGGAGGCGTGCAGGAGGCAGATTGATATTTAGATTTTTTCTTCCCGTTGTGTATTTTGTTGTAAAGGCAGATTTATTAGCCTTACTCTATACTCTGATCAACCAAGGATTCTTCATCATATGTCGCTCTTGGCATATTTGGTCGTCGAAGAACAATAACTATGAACGACTGCAACATCCTAGCCGTTGATTTTGGACCTCCAAGTAGGGGGATATTACAATAAGTAACATGGAATATAAAAGATATATAATAATAAATCTTATATAATATAAATGTATAAATTAAAGGTGGAATATTAAGAAATCCTAAGTAGACTTAAGGAGTAAATGCATATCTAAATGTACGTATACCATGATTTTCGATGTGTCCAACACTTGAATCACGAGGGTATTTCATAATAAGTATATTATTCCAGAGGTCGATGTTAACAAGATTTCTTGTCAACACCCCAAAACCATGCTAAGAAAGATGGGAGTCTAATCTATAAATGGTGGATGTGAATCCCATTAGGATAGTCTTCAAATTTAACCTTATTGGTTGATAGCTTTCGAATAAGACCTTTCGATGTTGTCGAAAGGGATAAATGCTGGGTTATGAAGCCTTCCGTATTTATTGAGTTAGAGTGAGATCCTTTTCGAAAAGTTTCTTTCTCTGGTTAGGTTGAAGTTCCTTGAATTTGTCCCTTGAAGGTTAGTGTTTATCTTGTCCAAAGGTTAGGATTATAGACCTCTTTGGATTCAGGTAGGATATCAAACTTCTTGGTGGATATGTAAAAGCTTTTGACCTTGTCGAGTATGATGTCTGTTTAATCCTAGTTGAAAGGTAAAGGAAGGACTTCTTTTGGATTAGGCCTTGTAAGTCCAGGTCTCTATATTTGAAGAGGAGATTTAACCTAGTCGAAATGTTTAGGGCTCAAAGTTAATCACTTCCGAAGGTTGTAATTGATGTTTTGACCAAATGTATTATCAACCTTATCATAAGGTTTAGACCATAAAGTCAATGATTTTGTAAGGTTTCAGTGGATATTGATCCAATTAAGTTGTCAACCTTGTCGAAGGGTTAAGATTGTAGGGTCCAAGACACCGAAATGTTACAACAGGTAACTATATCAAAAGTGTTGTTGACCTTCTTGACAAGAACCTTTCGACGTTATTGAACCTATAATTAGGAGTTAACCCATCAAAAGTATAATCAAACAGTAACGTAATTTATAGAGCATAAGACTTCCCTCTTTATTCCTGAAAATCTCTATTTTATTAAATCCCCAAATCAACACTCCATTAGGGTTACAGTGTATTGATTAAGAAAACACAAGGTTAGAATGAGAGAATTCTTATCCCCAAAACATGACACCTTAGGTCTTATTTATAGATGTTGGAGTCCCCCCTTTGACTCCATGCTCTCGATTGGGTTGGAAGGTCCCCCTCTTATATGCAGTTGTGAATCCTTCGACTTTGTCAAAAGGTTTGCCTTTCTTCTACTATTACGGACCTTTTAACATTGTCGAAAGCTTTTCTTGTCATTATGCCTTCATGAACCTTTCGAATTTGTCGAAGAGTTTGCCTTTTATATACTATTGTGAATCTTTCGACCCTGTCATAGGGTTACTCTCCTCCTAATTGCTGTGAACCTTTCGACACTATCGGAAGGTTGCTCTTCACTTGATTGTCATGAACCTTTCGATCTTTTTGAAGGTTTCTCTTCACTTGTTTGTTGTTGAGGGCTATGCTTCCTTTCAATGTTGTCGAAAGATAGTCTTCCATTCTTTGTTGACTTATGAATGTTGTTTTCTTCATAAGCCTATCGACATTGTCGAAAGGTATCCTGGATATATTTCAACCAGTTCGAAAGGCTTGCTATGATTTCGAAAAGGTCACTACGGATTGCTCACACTTGCTTTGACTTCTTCATTTTCTTAGAAAGGTAATAATTCCTTGGGCACTAAGAGATGGAACTTTTCGACTCCTTCGAAAGGTTTGGGATTGTGCTCTTTTTTCTTTATTTCGTTGAAAGACCTTTCGATTTAGTCGAAAGGTAGATTTTTGGTGCCACAATCTTCCACCTTGTCGAAAAATTCTTGTCGGAGGGTATGATTAACCAAACTATGTTGATGCTTTCTGATCTTCCCCAATGCTCTTGTGATCCTTCTTTCATACTTTTACTTCGGAGAATATTTTATGGATAACATTTAGCGTCTCCTCGGGTATGAAAGAAGCTTTTGTTATTTATTACAAAACTCCAACAGACTTCCTTCTTTGCTTCCGTAACTAAACATCCTTTAGACTGTGGAATAATATCACCCGATTTGTAGGTGCCGGTTCAAATAATGAACCTTTGTAGAAAGCCTATCACATGCTCTTGATATCTCTTTCTCGAGTTAAACCTTTTCAACCTGTGGAAATCAATTTCATGTTCTCGGGGACTTTTCCTTGTCCCACTAAATTTCCTTTATTTTCAACCTTAAACCATTGATTAGTAATTCTCATTTATTGAAAAGGTAGAAAGTTGTTCAATAATGATTCCATTTACTATCATGAAGATCTCGTATTTAAATAAAATTTTAAATTCAATGGAAAATTCACAAATCATCATAAAATTCAATAGAAAAATATAGAATTTATAAAGTTACGAATTCAGCAAAAATTCCGTAAGGAAATTGGAGGTGTGAAATTCATATATTGACATCAAAATCCATAAAGAAATTTTAAAGTCCATGAAATCGGTCAATTGATAAATGAACATCCAAAATCCAATGAGAAAATCAAACATGGAAAATCCATAAATCACCAGGGAAATCCATAAAGAAATTTCAAATCCATTCGATCAGAAATCCAAATAGTGATCATCAAAAACCTAATTAAAGACAATGGAAATATGAAATTCATGAATCATGATGAAAATGATTAAGTAATTTCCGAATTCATCAATTCAAAACACCAATAAAGATCATCAAAAAATTCTAAATAGGAAAATTAGAAATACGAAATTCATCAATCATCACAAAAATCAGTAAGGAAGCTTATATCCCATTAAATCAAGAAATTAAAAATTCAAGAATAAAAAATATGGTCTGAAACCCCTCCATTCTTATTCACAATCAGAAGATCAATTGAAAATTCATAAATTATCATTGAAATTAATATAGGGAACCAAGAAATCATGGACACAGGAAACAAGTGATCGGTAGAAAATCGCCATTAAAATTCAATGGGAAACTATAATACGTAAAATTTATGAATCATTATAGATATCAGTAGGGAAATTCGTTAATTATCATAGAAACTCCACAAATGAGTTAAGAAATTAGGAACTCAATAAACAAACGAACGATGGGAAATCATCATGAAAATTCATGTATGTAAAATTCATAAACCATTTCGAAAGTTAATGAAGGAATTGGGAAACCTTGAAACTAAGAATTCCATATGAAGAATTTATAGAAATTCTCCAACAAAATCGATAAATCATCATGAAGTCATTGTAGGAGTTTAAGATTGACCAAATCCAAAAATGGAATTTTAGGCAAAGAAATTAAAAGTCTATGAAACCAAAAATTTAACCAAAATTTTGCCAGGATCTCATCTAAAAAATAGATAAATAGAAACCAATCCAATATCGAAATTAGAAACTTATCCGATCATAGTAAATTTAGTAAATCCAAACAACAAACTCCTTGATCTATGGGCTACTAATTTTTTTGGATATATTAGAGTTGGATCGCATCTGCAAAGCCTTATGATTAATTGGAATATTGATCCTATATTTACTTATAGAGTTTCTTTTCTTATAAGGGATCACGCTATTTCCAGGGACTCAGTTGCGGTTTACTCAATCCATCCTTGAAGTTCGGTCTTTATTATCTTTAGTAGCAACTTGTTGTTTATTTTATTCTCTTGACTTTTGTATATATTTTGGCCTTCGTTACCATGCTAGGGATCCCCTTTATCCCTTTTCTTGTCTCATGTCATCTCTTAGGATGTAGATTTCCTCGTCCTTTGATATAGTAATTATTTCCCATGCAATAGATGTTCTAGGATTCGCTAATTCATATATTGTCTCTTTTGGATATGATTCTAGACTCTTTGACTGCTTTTGATTGTAGTGTTGGACATCTTTGTCATGTTATCTCTGTATGTATCCTTCTTTAGAATTTCAACTTTTTCCCTGTTGATAGATAGATTTCTTTCAATAACCCTTCATTCTCTTGGGTTTTAACTTTGCCTTGAATAGTATACACTTTTTCTTTTATTCTTTTATTTGGAGCCCCAACTGGGCTTGGACATCTCAGTCCACTCTTTGATGTGCCTCTCTCTGGGCCTAGACATATTAGTCAACTGTTTGATGAGCCTCTCTTTGGGCTTCCCTGGTCTTAAAGGGATGTTTACTTAGCTGACCTTCCTCCAAAAAGCCGTTGATGGGTGCTACCCCCACCCATCCCCTAAGAGGTGGTTTTGACATTTAGGGTTCTGTTTCTCCCTCTAGAAGATGCTACAGAATAACGTTGTAGGCTTATGTCCCACCCACTAAGAGGTTCCACGGAATAGCGTCGTGGGCTTATGTCCTTCCCTCTAGGAGGTGCTATAGAATAGCATCGTAGGCTTGAGTATTTGTATATGAAAATAATTTTTGGCCAATTAAAATGGCGTTTCCTTTGAAAGAAAGAATTTTGTAATTAGACCCTTCTAATATATTAAAGAGCAATCTATTGGAAAATAGTTTGGACTCATTAATTGTTTTGATAAAAGTATTTTATTTCAATATAGTCTTTTGCAAGAACTTTCTTGCTGTTCTCATAATAGAGACATGAATCTCAAATAGGAGACTAGGAGGTCATGATTCAGAATCAACAATCTTTTCAGTTGAGAATAGGATTGTCTAGTTTGAGCTCCAATAACCATCTTATGCTTTCAGAAATTTTATTGAAATGTATGAATATGATTTCTTCCGGCCATTAATTTACTGAACTTTGAAACATTGAAATTAATCTGATTGAAATCTTTTGTGTGCATTCATTAGTGTTATATAATATTTCAAATAGGTTACTTAAATCAGTTTTTGGAATAAATAGGTATTTATTTTCTCCCAGGCCGTGGGGTAGTTGAAAATATTTTTCTTACAAGGAAATGTTTGAGAATTTCTTTTAAAATCTTTTGCTAAAAATAGACTTGGTATATATGGACTTCTTCCTAAATTTACGTTGAACTTGACATTGATCTGCTCTTTGTTGGAGGGTGATCTTTGTATCACATTGACTAAAATATTGATAGTCGCCTCGTATTTGGTAACTGAGCTATCTTTTTCAACCAGCAAGGAGTGTTCTGTGCTCTTAGAATATTTTGAATGCTTTGGTTTGATTTTATTTTACCTGTAATTGCACTAATTTTAATCAACATATGATCGATGCACAACACAGACCTAAATTTGAATGAAAATACAAATTGAGTTAAAAAGTATGAAAAGAGAAAGTTCATAGTTGAATTAATGCCACGAGTCTTCATGACTTGATAGAGATCTGCATTCGAGAGTTGTTGTGATGTTTTCCTCTTAGTTTGAATAGGATGTCCTTCAGGTTTCTTTGACGAACTCTTGTAAGAATCCTGACTTGATCATACCTTGAATTTCTCTACTTGGACGTGTTACTCATCGGTTTCATGTCCATTTGCTTTGTGGTATTCACAGTAACTACCTCCTTTATTTAGCTCCGAGGCACTCCGAACTTTTTGAGGTGCAATAAAATTCTCATTTCTTTTCATCTTAGCATATATGTGGGGGAGGGGTTTGCTCAGGACTGCACAATTCATTTTAAAACTCTTTCTTTGACTTCCCTTCGGGTTTTCATTTTTCCTTGGCTTATTGTCAAGGTGCCTAAAATCAGATTTCTCTTCCTTGGACTCTCGGTGGAATTCTTTCTTAGCATGGCGCATATCGTCCAGTTGAATAAATTTCTCAGCTCGAAGAAAGAAATATTGTAGATCTTTGCACCCATTGATATAGAGATCCTTCCAGAATGTGTTTTGTTCAATTAACCCTGATCAAACTGCATAAGCTTTTCTCTATCAGTTGTACTTCTGCCCTTAATGCTTCTACGCTAAAAAATTTCAAATATTCACCAAGTAGCTTCCTTGGCTTTTGTCTAATGGTTGCTAGCAAGCTAAAGTCCATAGTCATATCTCTAAATATAGAAAACTGAGTCACAAAGTTGTACGTAAATTGTTCCCAAGAATATATAGTTTCCATTTGGTAACTCTTATACCATTTGATAGCTGCTCCTTGAAAAGTAATGAGAAAAAGTTTGCAACGAACTACCTTCGGAGCATTATATAAGTTCATCCAGTGTTTCAAAGACGACAAGGTGATCATCTTGCTCAGCTGTTCCATCGTATTTTAGTGAAGGAATTTGAATGTGTGGGGGAAGATTTGTTGCCATTATTGCTTTGGAAAAGGGTGCCTTTTTCAGGTTAACACGTTCTTCAGGATCATAAATGTCTTTTTCTCTAAGTTCATTTACCATTATATGGTGTGGGTTGTCATCTTGGTTGGTCTCATCCCCGTGACTACTCCTATTGTCTCCTGGGATAAAGCTATATGATTGTTCAAGTGATTTACTGACTTAACTATCTTGATTTTGTTGGGGATGCGGATTAAGGATCTTAAGGCAGAAATAACACTAGAGGGGGGGTGAATAGTGTTTTAAAGAATACATGAACTATATGACTAAATTAAAACTTTCAACACAAATCTAAACAGAATTCTAACACAGAATGATCACAGAACATATAACAAATGCAAATAGTAAAGTAAAGCAAGTAAAAGGAAAGAACACACCGGATTTTATACTGGTTCGGAATCCTCCTACATCCAGTCCTGCACCAAGGCAATATCCTTGTACAGATTTTTATAAGCCAATATCCAAATTACAACCCTCAATTTCTGAGGCCTTGAGGAACCCTCCTATCTCCGAGTCTGGGGTAAACTCTCTTGATTTACGGGATGCAAGATCACCCTAATACTTTCTAATACCAATCCTTTTGAATGGATAGACTCTATGGACTTTTTGAATACAAATTTATCCTATAACTCAGAATAGCACTTCTATCTTTAGTAGAATGATGGAGAATCAAATTGAGAGAGTATCTAAATGATTTCCTATTGAGAATTTGGCAGAATGATGGCACGATCTTGAAAATATGAAGTTTTATGGATATGGAATGGTGGAGAAGAAAGAGTGAAGAAAATAAGAAAATTAGTTTATAAAAATTCGTTTTGGAAGCCTTTATATAGATGCACAACAGTCATAACTATTGGCGAAAGGTTTTTGAACGAATGGACACTTCTTTTGAGATTTGAATTTTGAATCCAACTGTCACCATATCGACATGGGGTATCCCCACATGTCGACATCCCTCAGTTCAAAATTGTAGAGATGTTGTTTTGTAAAAGCATTTGAATTTAAAACAAGTTGAAACTTCTCTGAAGCAAAATAAAGTGTTTAAACAATATTTTGAGATAGAGAATGAATATAAAACATTATTTTAAACATATATATATATATATATATATATATATAATTGATATAGACCATCAATTATATAAGTAATATTTAAAATCAGAATAAGTTTTGATGTTTTAAAAATAGAAGTTTTTAAAAACAGAATGGAGGAATATTTCAAGGCTAAAACAAAGTTTGAAAACATTTTTGATAACATGATTTTGAAAGCTAAAACATTTTGAAAACAGATTTAAAAACATTTTGAAAAATCTATTCAAATTGAAATTGCAAGAACCTTCCTACAGAGCTCCTCCATAGGACTCGAGAACTTGTACAAAGTAGTTTAAATGATTTTGATTTTTGTGTGTTTGTAAGCCACTTGTCGTAGGTTTGTAAGCTACTTGTCGTGGGTTTGTAAGCCACTAATTTCGATAGAAATTGGGTTCCATCCCAAAAAAAATTTGGAATAAAGATGAGAGTGCTATTATGAAGTTTTAACAAAATACTAGACACTTATCTTGAGATCTTGAAATCTTGATTCTCTAGAGTCTTGAATCTTGAATCTCTAATCTTCATCTTGATGGTTGAGTCTTTATACTGATCAGTCTTCGATAATACCTGCATATACTTCCTATACACACACACACATATATATAGAAATGTTAGTATATATTTTGTAAAGTAAAGTATAATAACTATATAAGGTTGTTGTCATCAAAACATCATCAACTCAGTTCCTAACAATCTCCCCCTTTTTGATGATGACAACCTTTATTTATAAAATATTCTTACCATACCATAACTCTCCATAACTCCCCCTTCCTCCGTGACTTCTTCTTAAAACTACAACTCCCCTTTATTCCATGACTCCCCCTTACACCAAGCACATATATTTTTATAACTTTCTCCCCCTTTGTCATCAACAAAAAGGAATAAAAGATTTACCTGCTCTAAAGTATATATAGAATAAAGAAGTAAAGTGAACGTGTAAGTGATCAAGTGTGTGTGCATATATATAAGTGTAACTTGACAATCAAATCAATATCATACATAGCAAACAAATCATGTATAGTATATGAAGTTATATACAAACCAAATTCAAATCAAACTTAAGTAAACAATTCAATCAAATCCTAATCAAATCTAAATCAAATCAAATCAAACGAACAAACAAACATACATAATGATCAGACATTCCTTGGGACTTCCACCCATCCATCTTCTCCAAAGATAGGATCAGTTTTGATAACATCCCAATTATTTTTGTCGAGAGTGACTGGTGGATTTGCTTCGGGTTCGTCTTTGCTAAGGCTTGAGATCATCCAACGAAGTGCGTCGAAGTGTTTCTCTTGCTCTTTGATCATCTGTATTTGGCTTAATTCTAAGTGCCTTTGATTTCTAAGTATAAAAGAGAGAATATTCTTGAAAGAATTAAGATTTTTTCAAGATTTTCACTTAAATTCTTAATTGGAGAAGCCATAATTTAAGAAATAAGTTGAAGTATGAAAGGAGATGAATAGAGATGGAGGTAGAGAAGTTTTTCTGGAAGAAATAGGTATTTGTAGGAGTTATTGGCCGTTCAAAATGAATTGTCACTTGGTAGTTACAAGAATTTGAAGATAGAAATTGTAACTACTTTTTGACTGTTATATGTCGACATGGGGGGATGGGGCATGTCGACATGTTCTAGACAGAATGACCAAGTTGAGTTATTTTTGATTTTTAAGTTTATTTTTATACTAGTGGACCTATATAAACTTAAAATAAATAACCATCAGAGATATATAAAGCTGGAAAACAGAGAATAAGATAGCATTACTTATATTAGTTAACATTACATAATCTTAACTAAAAAAGTAGAAAATACAAAGATAGATAAACGATAGCTAGAGAGATAATGGCTAGGATTAGTTTGATGAAGATGATGATGAAGACAAGCCAAGTTTCCTACCTATCTTCCCAAAGAACTTGTCGATCTTGGTGGAGATTTTATCCATTTTCTTGCTAATAGATCTCTTAAGAACCTTTTGGTTTTGAGAAAGTATCTTTTGGTTCTTGAGTAATGTTTTGTTGGATGGATTGGCGGGTGTATGTGGATATTCTATACTTTCCAAAGAGGTATCTTCATCTTCCTCTTCTTCTTCAATTTCCATTCCTTCCCCTTCTTCTTCCTCTTCTTCTCCCACTTCTTCCATCTCTTCATGAGCAAGTCTCTCTTCCTTTTCGGTAATTGTTTCATACGGTTGAAACATAAGTGGGATTTTCATAAGGGAAATGTTCCCATGGTTGAACACTTTCCTACTTACAAACTCTTTCTTTTTAACATCCACACCAAAATAATTGAAAATCCGAGTAAGATAAATTCAATGATAAAGAATGTTTTCTCCCATAGTAAAATTTTTGGGTCTTAACTCATCCAAAATAGTTTGTGCCCAATTAATATCATATTTTTCAAAAATAGCAAAAAGCGCTTTACACACTTTTGAGGTGGGATTATTGTAGTTTCCCGACCTAGGAATAATTGTGTGTTGAATAAGAAGGTTGACAATTCTTGCTTTTGGGCGGAAAAAGTGATTCTTAAAATCCATGTGGTTATTGCTTTCAAAAATGTGATGAAAAGTCTCTCGATCGGTTTCATTGATTTGAAATTCCGAGAGATTCATACCGGTAGATTGGCAACCCAAAATAGTACCCAAAATATCGGAATCCAAAACAATAAGTGTTCCTTTAACACTACTCCAAATTTGACCTTCATTTCCATTATAAAATCCACGATTTAGGTTTGCATAAAACATTTTGACAAGGTTTGGATAACAAACGAAATCATTTTGCTTGTTATCAATCAAGCTAAAAATGGAGTTTTCTTCAAAAAGTTGATCGATTTCATAAGAAGAAAAATCATCAAAAATGGCAAGATTTCCCGTATTGACTTTACCATAGTTTACATAGCTTATGTAAGCTTTGATAGCCTCCGGGTCATTAAAAATCATTTTTGATGGATTTGGGCAGCCTCATAGTTGATGGATTACTTGAGGAAGCCATTGATGAGTGTTTGAGAGGAGTAGAAGATAATGAAGAAGGTTTGAATTATGAGAATAAAGTGAAAAGAGATAATAAGAGAAGTATATTAAATAGATTCTCTAAAGTCATTTTCTCTGGTCAAGAGGTATCTTTTCAGAATTTTGAAGTAAGTGAAAAGATGGAGGGAAATTTAAAAGTTTGAATTCAAATTTTGAAATCAAATTTCTGAGAGGCATGTCGACATGGGGTATCATGACATGTCGACATGTGCCTGTTGAATTTGAAAAGAGGTGTCTTTTTCTAAAATCTAATAAATTCCTAAAATCCTAAGAAAACTAATCTATATTCTATATCTATATTTAATTCAGTAATAATATTAAATATAATAATATTAAAATATTTTAATATTTAAAATATTATTAAAATAATATTATTTTGAATTTAAAATTCAAATTTCAAAGGGTGATTTTGAATTTAAAAATTCAAGAAATTGCAAACAAAATCAAAGCAAGCAAGCATCCAATAAAATTAAAATAAATGTGTACCTATTTTTAGATCCAAACTCCGATCGTCTTCTGATTCGAGAATAGCCGTGAAGCACAGATTTGAATTATCAGTTTTCTTCTCGTCATCACTGGATGAATCTGAATCATCAAGAGTTGCTGCATATGCCTTCTTTCTTTTCTTTGGTTGCTCGTTGTTTGGTTGAAATGTCTGTTTGTTTGGATATGGACAATCCATCTTGTAGTGCCCTGTTTTGTTGCAGTTATAGCATCTATCACCATTATTGTTGTTGTTGTAATTCTTCGAAGTATTTCTGGAATTTCTTTGATCATTTCTTTTAAAGTTATTCATCTTTCTATACTTCAGAAATTTCCTGAAATTTCTGGTCATGAAAGCAATTTCTTCATCACTCTCTTATTCTGAATCTTCAGTTGTTGCTTTGAATGCGATCGATTTCTTTTCCGTTGCCTTAGATTCTTTTCTCCCTTGTAGTTGAACTTCATAAGACATTAGATTACCGATTAACACTTCGATCTTCATTTGACTAACATCATTTGCCTCTTCAATAGTAAGTGTCTTTTGATCCCATTCTAGAGTGAGTGAACTGAGTATTTTTCTGACTTGATCTTCTTCTGAGAAAACCTTTCCTAAAGCAATCAATGAGTGTACAATGTCTTGAAATCGACAATACATGTCGAAAATATACTCATTTTCATGCATTTTAAACAATTGAAACTGGTTAGTTAATATGGAAATTTTAGTCTGTTTAACTTTGCTTGTTCCTTCATGAGTTACTTGCAAAGTTTTCCAGATTTCAAATGCAGACTTACAAACAGAGACTCTATTGAACTCATTCCTATCTAGTGAACAAAATAGTATATTCATAGCCTTAGAATTGTTTTGTGCAACTGTCTTTTGCTCAGTAGTCCACTGGGCAAAATTTGTAGTTGGTTCAACATATTCAATTTGTGTCATATTCCAAGTATCTAAACTTATGGATTGTAAATAAATTTTCATCCTACATGCCCAATATGCATAATTACTGCCATTAAAAAGTGGTGGTCTGACAGTAGACTGACCTTCTACAAATGAACTAGTGTTAGTACTTGTGTTGACAGACGTAGTAGTGACAGGAGTGACATTACTAGTGTGTTGTGCCACTAAAACTTTTCAAAATTTCAGATTATGAAAACAATGAAAACCAATGCTTTGATACCAATTGTTGGGGATGCGGATTAAGGATCTTAAGGCAGAAATAACACTAGAGGGGGGTGAATAGTGTTTTAAAGAATATATGAACTATATGACTAAATTAAAACTTTCAACACAAATCTAAACAGAATTCTAACACAGAATGATCACAGAACATATAACAAATGCAAATAGTAAAGTAAAGCAAGTAAAAGGAAAGAACACACCGGATTTTATACTGGTTCGGAATCCTCCTACATCCAGTCCTGCACCAAGGCAATATCCTTGTACATATTTTTATAAGCCAATATCCAAATTACAACCCTCAATTTCTAAGGCCTTGAGGAACCCTCCTATCTCCGAGTCTGGGGTAAACTCTCTTGATTTACGGGACACAAGATCACCATAATACTTTCTAATACCAATCCTTTTGAATGGATAGACTCTATGGACTTTTTGAATACAAATTTATCCTATAACTCTCAATAGCACTTTTATCTTTAGTAGAATGATGGAGAATCAAATTGAGAGAGTATCTAAATGATTTCCTATTGAGAATTTGGTAGAATGATGGCACGATCTTGAAAATATGAAGTTTTATGGATATGGAATGGTGGAGAAGAAAGAGTGAAGAAAATTATTTTATAAAAAATTCGTTTTGGAAGCCTTTATATAGATGCACAACAGTCAGAACCATTGGCGAAAGGTTTTTGAACGAATGGACACTTCTTTTGAAATTTGAATTTTGAATCCAATTGTCACCATGTCGACATGGGGTATCCCCATATGTCGACATCCCTCAGTTCAAAATTGTAGAGATGTTGTTTTGTAAAAGCTTTTAAATTTAAAACAAGTTGAAACTTCTCTGAAGCAAAATAAAGTGTTTAAACAATATTTTGAGGTAGAGAATGAATATAAAACATTATTTTAAATATATATATATATATATATAATTGATATAGACCGTCAATTATATAAGTAATATTTAAAATCATAATAAGTTTTGATGTTTTAAAAATAGAAGTTTTTAAAAACAGAATGGAGGAATATTTCAAGGCTAAAACAAAGTTTGAAAACATTTTTGAAAACATGATTTTGAAAGCTAAAACATTTTGAAAAATCTATTCAAATTGAAATTGCAAGAACCTTCCTACAGAGCTCCTCCATAGGACTCAAGAACTTGTACAAAGTAGTTTAAATGATTTTGATTTTCGTGGGTTTGTAAGCCACTTGTCGTAGGTTTGTAAGCTACTTGTCGTGGGTTTGTAAGCCACTGGTTTCGATAGAAATTGGGTTCCATCCCAAAAGAAAATTGGAAGAAAGATGAGAGTGCTATTATGAAGTTTTAACAAAATACTAGACACTTATCTTGAGATCTTGAAATCTTGATTCTCTAGAGTCTTGAATCTTGAATCTCTAATCTTCATCTTGATGCTTGAGTCTTTATACTGATCAGTCTTCGATAATACTTGCATATACTTCCTATATACATACATACATACATACATACATACATATATATATATATAGAAATGTTCGTATATATTTTATAAAGTAAAGTATAATAACTATATAAGGTTGTTGTCATCAAAACATCATCAACTCAGTTCCTAACAGGTTTAACCCGTGTTCTTCTATCTCAGTTGGAAGTTTCACTTCATCCTTCCTTTCTACAATCTTTATTGACTTCTAGGTTGGAGCTCTTTCTGAATACTCCTTTATTACCATCTTTTGTGGCCATTGATTCTGAACATTGATCACGTTGCTTTCCAATTTTGTTTGGGTCGAAGGTTGCCCTAATTCTATTTTGCTTAAGTTAGGATTTGGGACCATGTGACCTTTAAAGATTGACTGTGATGTAGCCTCTTCATTTGGATTGTTGCTACTACTTTTAGCTTTGTCCATACTCCTCTTTTAGTCAAGTCTCTTTATATAATTGATCGGGGATGAAAGATATCGGAGATTGGAGGTTCGAGCACTCCTTCTGGCGCCAAAAATGTTAACAAGATTTATTGTCGACACCCCAAAATTGTTCATAAGAAAGATGGGAATCCTTTCTATAAATGGTGGATCTGAATCCCTTCGAGATTGTCTTCAAATTTAACCTTATTGGTTGATAGCTTTCCAAAGGTATAAATACTGGGTTATGAAAGCTTCCGTCTTTATTGAGTTAGAGTGAGATCCTTTTTGAAAAGTTTCCTTCTCTGGTTAGGTTGAAGTTCCTTAATTTTGTCCCTTAAAGTTTAGTTTTTATCTTGTCGAAAGATTAGGATTATAGTCCTTTTTGGTTTTAAGTAGGATATCAAACTTCTTGGTGGATATATAGAAGCTTTCGACCTTGTCGAAAGGTTAGATCACTTGTATAACGTTTGTTTGATCCTAATCGAAAGGTATAGGAACGACTTCTTTTGGATTAGGCGTTGTAAGTCCAGATATCTATATTTAAAGAGGAGATTTGACCTAGTTCAAAGGTTTAGGCCTCAAAGTTAATCACTACGGAAGGTTATAATTGACGTTTTGGCCAAATGTGCTTATTAACCTTTCGAAAGGTTTAAACCATAAAGTCCATGATTTTGGAAGATTTCAGCAGAGGTTGATCCAATTAAGTTGTCAACCTTGTTGAAGGGTTATAACTGTAGGTTCGAAGACTTTGAAAGGTTGCAGTTGGTAATTGTATCAAAAGTGTTGTCGACCTTGTCGATTAGAACCTTTCGGTGATGTTGAACCTTTAATTAAGAGTTAACCCAATAAAAGTATAGGAATACAGTAAGGTAATTGATAGAGCATAGGACTTCCCTCTTTATCTGTGAAAAACTCTATTTTATTAAATCCCCAAATCAGCACTCCATTAGGGATACAATGTATTGATTAAGAAAAACACAAGGTTATAATGAGAGAATTCTAATCCCTAAAACATGACCCTTGGGTCTTATTTATAGATGTAAGCAGCCTCCCTTTCGACCCCATGCTCTCGACTTGGTCCGAAGTCCCCGTCTTATATGCAGCTGTGAACCTTTCGACTTTGTCGAAAGGTTTATCTTTCTTCTGCTATTACGGACCTTTCGACATTGTCGAAAAGTTTTCTTGTCTTTATGACTTCATAAACCTTTCGATTTTGTCGATGTTTTTGCTTTCTATATACTGATTTGAACCTTTCAACCAAGTCAGAAGGTTGCTCTCCTGCTGATTGCTGGGAACCTTTCGACCTTGTCAGAAGGTTGCTCTTCACTTGATTTCCATGAACCTCTCGATCTTGTTGGAAGGTTACTCTTCACTTGTTTGTTGTCAAGGGCTATGCTTCCCTTCAATGTTATCAAAAAGTAGTCATTCATTCGTTATTGTCGTATGAATCTTGCTTTCTTCATAAACCTTTCGACATTGTTGAAAGGAATCCTTGATGTGATTAAACCGGTTTGAAAGGCTTGCCATGCTTTCGAAAAGGTCACTACGGAGTTGCTCACACTTGCTTTGACTTCTTCATCCTCTTTGAAAGGTATGAACTCCTTGGACACTAAGAGATGGAACCTTTCGAATCCTTCGAAAGGTTTGCGATTGTGCATTTTTTTATTTATCTTTGTTGAAAGACCTTTTGACTTTATCGAAAGGTAGATTTTTGGTGTCACAATATTCGACCTCGTGGAAATCTCATTATCAGAAGGTATGATTAACCAGACTATCTTGATGCTTCCTGATATTCCCCAATGCTCTTTTATCCTTCTTTCATACTTTTACTCCTAAGAATATTTTATGGATAATAGTCGATATCACTGAATATAACATATTGAATATTATGAATCATCAGTATAACATTATCCTTTAACATATATACGTGTGTGTACATATATTGACAAATTACATCCATACTCCTTAGTTATTGAGCAAACTCAAGCTAAGGATGTTATGTGTAGTATTATTAATATATTGAGTAGACGAGGCAAGATCATTATATGTATTCATTGAGCAAACTTAAGTTACATATACTATACTTAGTCCATCGCGATAAGGTAGTTATGAGTGTATAATTTCATTTTGATTTATTGAGCAAATTTAAGGTCAAAGTGAAATTATGACAGGGGTGCCATGAGTTAGGAGTTTTATGTGATACAATAGATAAGGAGTTATCCATCGTCTATGGAGCTATGACCCGTTGAGCAAACTCAAGTTCAGAATTCCGAGATGGACAATTCCTAACACCCACTAGTGAAGTTGCAAGGCTTTTATGTTATTGGCTTAGGGTTAGGCAAAACATAAAGACTAGTGGGAGCTTATTAGTAAAATGAAACATAAAGTTTAACCCTACTAATAGTATAAGAACATCCACTATGATTTGTCCTAATAATTTACCACTTAAAACTTGTAGAAGAATGAGAATCTCAAAACTAGTTTTTGATAATAACAAACTTATTGGACCAAGCTATGCCGATTGACTAAGAGCAATTAAATTAGTGATGATTTACGAGTGCCTATGGTCGATTATTACATGCGAACCTAAAGAACAACATGCTCATAATGCAAAGCTCAAACTAAGACTTGCTTATAATGACCTAAAGATCGCCTAAGTTTTTGTGTTGTCTACGTTAGATAAGTCGTTATAGAGGCAACACAAAAATATGTTTGTCCATGTGATATTTGATAGTCTCAAGGCCATGTTTGGTGAATATTCATGTCCGCAAGTTACGAGCTTACGAAGAAGCTATTCAATACTAAAATGACCAAATGACAAAAAGTGGACGATTACATACTGATAATGAAGGACTATATTGATAAGATTTCAAAATTGGACATACAGATAAGTAAAGGGTTGCAAGTTGATTTGATCCTTGATTCTTTTACTCATCGGTATAAACCGTTCATACTGAATCATAATATGAACCAATTAAATATGAATATCATGGAGCTCCTCAAAATGTTGAGGTCAACCGAGTCTGCATCTAAGGATTAAGGGGTTTACTTGTTGTTAAGGGTAGTGCATCATCTTCGAAAAGTCAAATGAAGCGAAAAAGAGAAGGTAGAAAAAAAATTATGAAGGCCGATGACAAGGGTGAATGTTGCCACTGCCATAAGAAATGTCAATGGAAAAGGAATTATCATGCTGCTTAAATATTGTTAGAGAAAGAAAGAAGGTTGGCTCTATGGTTCTATCCAGTACATTTATGATTCAAAATTGTTTTATAAGTAATAAAATGTCTTGGATTATTGATACTGGATCTAGAACTCTTATTTGTAATTTGTTATAGAGGCTTAGGAATTGGCATTACGTGGCAAAAGGAGAGATGAAGCTCCAAGTTGCTAATGGATCAATTATAGATGCAACTATAGCAGGAGTTTTTATTTATATTTGTCTAGTGGATTAGTTCTAAAATTAAATAATTGTGATTTTGTAAAAGACTTTATTTGTAAGATTATTTCAGTTTCTAGATTGTTTGAGATTGGATACATATTTCATTATGTAAATAATGTTATGAACATTAATTTGAATGGAAATAAAGACTGTGATGGTATTCTTGAAAATGCCATTTGTGTACTCAATACAAATTATGTGTGTTCTGTGAATAATTCATCTAGCAATATAAATGATAGTCGTCTTTAACATTGTAGGCTAGGTCATATTAGCGAGAAACGACTATAAAAACTGAAAACTAAAGGTTTTCTTCCATCACTTGATTTTGAATCATTTGACACGTATGAGTCATATCGCAAAGAGAAAATGACCAAGCACCGCTTTAATGGGAGCAATGAAAGAGTTAATGAACTCTTAGGGTTAGTACATAGTGAGGTATGTAGCCCTATGCCTATAATCATAAAAGAAAATAGGTTTTATTTTGTTAATCACAAAAGATAATAGGTTTTACTTTGCTACCTTCACTGTTTATTTCTCAAAACTAGGATATGTATATCTTATGAAGAACAAATACGATGTCTATTAGAAATTTGTTGAATATAAAAGTATAGTGGAAAACTAAATGGGCCGTAAGATTAAAATTCTTCGATTAGATCGAGAATATGAGTATGATGGATAGGAATTCCAACAGTACTTAAAAGACAATGGGATTATATCTCATATTACTTCACCTAATACATTGTAACAGAATGGTGTGTCGGAGCGAAGGAATCGAACCCTATTTGATCTGGTTCGTTCCGTGATGAGTACGACTAAGTTACCTTTGTTCTTTTGGATATATGCATTAGAAACTACAGGACATATGTTGAACTTGTTCCCATTAAATCTATGCCTTAAATGCTGTAGCGACCGCCCTATACCTATGGTACAGAATGATTTCAAAGGAAAGAAAGGAAGTAAGGAAGTGGAAATAGAAGAGAATGGAACAGATGAAAAAGGAAACATCAAATAATCACATAATATGTCGTATATCTCACATCACATCAGATAAGATATAATTTCCAACACAGATATAAATAGCAGAGAGAGTAATAGAAATGTGAACTAATTATCAGTATAAGATCCACAAAGTTATACAACTATAGTAATTGAGTTTATACAACTGGAAAATAAACTCAACTGATACACTATCTCATATAATAACACGTCAAACACTATCAAGGCAAACATCGAAATATACAATAACAAACTCAAATATAAGTATGAGTAGATGTCACCTCCTTCTAGTCCATCTGTAGAACTTCATATATTATCCATATAAGATCTCAAATCTACTCATTTAAGAGTACGCGAGATAATAAGAAGCAAAGAATAAACTCAGGTCGGATAATAGTCTAGTGTGAGCAATAAACAATCTCAAAATACTATAAAAGTCGATATAGTATACAGAACAGAGGGTACATAAATCATATCTGGCCTACCACTGCAACCAAAGAGTCAGCACATAACATTGATACTATGCTACTCTACCACGTCATAAAATGGGTATGCCAATCTCAATATCTGTCGGAGTGCCTAGGTATCTCCATATACAATACCTACTCCATACTAAGTAAACTCTCCAGGTGTCTAGGTATCTCCATCCCTAATACCTACTCCACACTATGTAAAGTTGGGGTGTTTAGGTATCCCTACCTCAATATCTACCTCCTGTGACATCCCTAGGGTGATAGGTAGCTAGTGAAGCAAGCATAAAAAACACAGTATCCATCAAACAATATTAGCTGTCACCCAATGTGCTCTAGACATATGATAACCCGTATGACCGTCGAGCTAGGGACCAGGGGAAGTCTCGGCTGTTTGTCATACTCTCGTTTCTCGCAGCCTACTGCTGGACACGTGTCTTGCAGCCTAAAGATCGATACTCGACCCAATGCCACATGTCTATGGTATATGGATCATAGCTATCAATCTATGGGTGTCCCCGTTATACAATACCTCTGCTTTGAGTAAACAGAAAGCTCTCCGAGCCATCAAAGATTCCTTGAGCACATGCATATCCATCTGAGCCCTACTAGCTCGATACAACCGGGGTCCACCATGTTACTCCACTTCATGTTTCCCACCACAAGCCTCTTCAGTACCTACTCCCCACTCGATTCGCAAACTGAAGATATGTAGTGTCTAATCCTTTGTACCTGCTACCCCCACAAGCAACAGACCGAATATACAAATCCATCATGTTATACCTCACTATCTCCCTTGATGCAAATGTGCCAATACCTTCAGCATGATCTGTAGAGTCCTGAACTATTAACCTTGGGACCTACTCCCAATACAAGCCAATATAGAAAGCACCAACACTCATGTCAAAGCATCACACCGTTACCTCACCATCTAAATCGCTCGCCGTAAAGCAACATCATCAACTCTATGTCGGTCGCACGAACAAATTATCGAATCGTGCACCATGGAATTCCCTCAATGACCAAGCCAAAGATTGGCCAAATCGCCGATCAACAATAGTGATGGACATTGACCATTCTACAGTGGTCAATACCAACCACCTTGGTCTATTACTTAACCAATACGGGTAAGTACAAGCCAAACGGAAACATCCAACATCCATCCTGAAGTCCGTAGCGTTATCCTTTACCTTAGATCTATCCGCACATATCTTAACTCTAAAACTTATCCCATTCGTTAGGTTTCCACATGGCCAAAACCCTAACGTACAAGATTTTCCCCTAAAACCCGATCACCGCTAATCAGCATTACCAACCAAAATAGCCAAAAAACCAAACATAAATCCAACAACATACATACATCTAAAACAACATATATACAACATGTATAATCCATCCATACCAACCAATGTGGGAAATCATATCAAGAATATATCAAATCTACTAATTCCCTAACTATGGCACACTGACAGAAAATATATGATATTCTTTATAAATCATTTTAATATAATTTTGTTTTCTGTTATAAAAATCTAGCAGCTATATAAGTATAGGAAAATCATATTTTGAAACCAAAAATCATTCCCGAGTGTCAAATTAATGCTATATAACCAATCATAATATGGTGAGAGATAATATCACTTAGCTCCATAAAATCTATCCAAACTAGCTCCAAAATGTAGATCTTTCCATCATGAACGTAATGCAAGAAACTACGTCCAAAACGGACCTTGTATGCAAAAGATATGGATCAAATACGATTCGAGAACAACCAAATAATTGAATAATTAACTAACTAATTACCTCATTAGATCACTAATCTTTCTTCCACATCCAAATTCCTATACGTGCACAAAGACATGGCCGTGCACATTTCCTTCTCTTCCCTTTTTGATTTCTCTTTAGTTGCTTGATGAAACTACGATACGTCTTCATCAAATCATTTCTCCTCTCACTCCCATCGGTTACCACCCTACCATATCTTGACGGTGCCTCCCATATAGATCGCAATTTCTTCGACCTATAACGACATAGTGAAGTCGTGTTTTACTTTGATGGATTGGAACGACCAAATTTCATAGAGGGATGTGTGTCAGTGAAAGAAACACGATGATCACTTCCGATTCGCGTATCGTTGCCCCAAAATCCATCGTTCTCCAACCCTAGGTTCATGGTTGGAGATCGATCTCGGCCAATGATGATGGCATCTTATATCCAGCGTACGAGATCGAAGCTCTCATTACTACAAACAAGTTGGATGTGTCGAAAATACAGATTACGGGTCTTAAGGCGGGTGGAGGAAGGGTGAATAGTGTTTAATGGATTTTATGGAATTTTTGGAATCTTTTGAAATTAAACACAAACAAATGCAATTCACAAACACAAAGAAAATCACATAATCATACATAAATGCAAATAATAAATAAAAAGCAGTAAAGGAAAGAACACATCGGAATTTTATACTGGTTCGGAGTTACCCTGCATCTAGTCCCACAAAATTTCTTTTGTAGATTTCATTTCAAATATAATGTCGATATTATAACCTCGATTTCAAGGCCATGAGATACACCCTCTCTTCTTCGAGTCCAGGGCAAACTCTCTTGATTTAATCAGGATAAAAGACTTCCTAATTAATTTACGGACTACGATCACACCCAATTGATTTGCGGGCCATAATCTCACCATTTCGAATATCACTTTGATAGATAAAGAGAATCAATATATTTCTCTGATTACAAATGATCCTATAACTCCGAATAACACCGAAAACTTTGAAAGATAGTGATAGAGTATCAACTAGAGACCATCGAGTTTGATTCACTTAGGATTTCGGCAGAGTATGTTAAAATATAAGAGAATATTTGAGTGGAAAAGAAGGAGTGAAGAAACTAAGAAAAACTAACTTCAAATTTGTTGAAAACGACTAGTATTTATAGAAGAACAGTAGTCATGTCCTTTTGTCGAAGGTTATGATGAATAACACTTCATTTAAAAAATTGAATTTTAAATTCTACAGCTACCATGTCAACATGGGAAGAAGTGGTATGTCGATATGCCTTGTAAATTTTGAAAATTGATTTTTTTTAAAGAGATTTTTCTTTCTAAAACTTGTCAAAACAATTTCTGAAGTTTATAAACCATTCTGAATATAGTTTAAAAATGTACAACAAATTTAGAAATTAATCTTAAAAATATATAATCTATAATATAAAAGTAACATTAAAAAATAAGTATAGAATATATTTTTGAGATTTAAAGCTTATAATATTGAAACCAGGAGATTGTTTAAAAACAAGAGATGATTTGGACATCAAAATATAAAAGATAATAAAAATAGTTTAAGGTTAAAATATTTAAACTAAGAGAGATGGCTTTTAAAAAATTTGGAAATACATTCAAAATAAATCATTTTGAAAATTTCATGGACTCCATTGCACTAGAGAAGGTCGTGGGTTCCATCCCACTAAAGAGGTCGTGGGTTCCATCCCACTGTTAAAGTAAGAAGCTGGATTCCATTCCACAATTAAAATTCGAATAATGGTTTTAGTGCTATTATGAAGTTTTAACATAAATCTAGACACCATTATTTATCTTGATATCTTGAACTCTTGATACTCATGAGTCTTCAGCCTTGATTTCTTCAATCTTGAATTCGTCGATCTTGAATCTCTATACTCATCTTGAATCTTGATACTATACAGTCTTCATTCTTAATACATGCATATATATATAATATATCTAGACAAAAATATTAGAATATATATTTTATAACAAGTCCTAAGTTTCTTATCAACAAAACCGTCATCTCAAGAACTAACAATCTCCCCTTTTTTGATAATGAGAACCTTTGTTTATAAAATCTACTCCACAAAACTTTGATTATACTCCAACACCCCCTTACTCCAACAAATCCCCCTTAAACTACTAACTCCACTTTAATCTAACCTTATCTAACCTTATTTTATAATTGTCCCCATTTGTCATCAACAAAAACTAAACCTAAACTACATAACTCCCCCTTGAATTAATATTGTGGAACTAAATACTAATAACGGAGTATAATCAAGAAAAACGGGAATATAAATTTATTATGTTGTTACATTATATATATAAACACAAACATATACAAATACACGCAATATAAAAACATTAACATAAAAACAATCTAATGAGAGTCTTTATAATTGGTGACTTGTGAATCAAACAATTTGGGTAATGGAGACAAAAGATTCCACGTTGTTCAACCAAATTACCATGTTTATCAAAACAGACTTCTCCAATGCAAATTACTTTATCGTCTTCATCCATTTCTCTTCTTCTTCTCCATCGTCTTCCTCTAATGGATTATGAATATAAATGTTAGAGGAGTCATCATCAATCACGATCAGGTGCGCATGATTATCCATTAGAAAATTTTGCAAATTTCTAAGGATCTTGTCTTGTTTCTCCTATTCCTTTGCCAACTCTATTTGCATGGCTTGCAACTCAGTCATCATTTGTAGAGAGTCTTTCAAAGTTTCCTCTATCTTTATGACTCGGGCTAGTGTAGTTCGTTGAAATGGACCAGCATTAGGAGAAGGGAAAGAAAATTTTGCATTTTGGTTTTATTTAGGAGAGGAGGCCATTATTTTATACTTTCAGAACTTTACTATAGAGGGAAATAAAGTGGAAGACAGAGGAATTCGAAATATAGAGAATATATAACTACCAAACTAATTTTAGAGGGAAAATCAAATTTTCAAATTTTACCATTCTATGTCGACATGAGGGGTAAAAGGATGTCGACATCCTTATGGAAATTTTGACAATTCTATTTTCCTTTATTTATTTAAATATATATGTTACCATATCTATATTCTATATCACAATTATAGAGCAAATATCTAGTTCTCTTCTAAATTTAGTAAAGGTCGATTGATTCATGGGTTTGGTTGGAATATCAGCTATTTGATTTTCAGTGTTGATAAATTCAAGAGAAATAATCTATTTACTTACATTATCTCTGAGAAAATGATGTCTGATAACAATATATTTGGTTCTAGACTGATGAGTTGGATTTTTGGATAAATTTATTGCACTTATATTGTCATAATAAATTGGTGATTTTGAAATATTTGATTCAAAATCCTGTAGGGTCTGTAGAATATAGGTAACTTGAGAACAAGCCAAAGCACAAGAGATATATTCTGCTTCTGTTGTTGATAGTGAGACAGTATTTTGCTTTTTACTAAACCAAGAAACCGAAGAATGTCCTAAAAAATGGCAAGTTCCACTTTTACTTTTTTGGTTTGATTTACAACCAGCATAGTCAGCATCACAATATGAGATTACATCGAACGAACCATTTTTAGGGTAAAATAGGCCATAGTCTAGTGTGTGTTTAACATATCTTAGGATACGTTTAACAGCTTTTAAATGGGTCTCTTTGGGTTGAGATTGGTACCATGCAAAGAGATAGACACTATGCAAGATATCAGGACTACTCGTAGTTATATAGAGTAGCGATCCTATCATTTCTCTGTATAGCTTTTAGTCGACATCTTTTGACATGTCTTCTTTATTCAAGGCTTCGTTAGTTGCCATAGGAGTGGGTTTTCCACTCGAAATGGTCATACTAAACTTATTAGTTAGATCCCTAGCATACTTTTCTTGACTAATGTATCTAAATGTTTTATTTGCAATCCTAAAAAGAAAACAAGTTCACACATGTGACTTATCTTAAACGCATTTTCATTATTTCAAAAAACTCTTTATTCGTTTTTATTGTTTGTTGATCTAAAAATTTTATCGTCTACATAAATCTGTACTAATTGGATATCATTTTTGTTTATTTTAATAAAAAGAGTATTACCTATTTTACCAATTTCAAAATTTGATTGTAATAGGTAAGATCTTATTTTATCATACTAGGCTATAGGAGCTTGTTTCAGGCCATATAAAGCTTTCTTTAATTTATAAACATGATTTGGAAAATTTTCTTCTTCAAAAAGAGGGGGTTGTTCAACATAAACATCTTTCTTAACCATTAGAAATGCACTTTGGACATCCATTTGAAATAATTTGAAATTGTTATGGTTTGCCAAAGCAAGTTGAATTCTAATGGCTTCTAATCTTGGTACGGGTACAAAGGTTTCATCATGGTCTATTCCTTCTTCTTGATAATAACCTTGCACGACTAACCGAGCTATATTTCTAACGACCTCACCTTGTTCATTCATTTTATTTTTATAAACCCATTTAGTTCTTATTATAGTTTTGTCCTCAGGTCTAGGAATAAGTTTGCATACATCATTTCTAGTGAATTAATTTAGTTCTTCTTACATGGCAAGAATCCATGAATCATCAGATGATGCTTCCTTTGGATTTTTGGTTCAAAAGTTGATATAACAGCTATATTACTCATCTTGTTTGGTTGATTTCTAGTTCTAACAATAGATTCAATATTTCTTAGTATATTTGTATAGGATGATCTTTTAAAAGCCTGAACTTTTTATTAGGATGAATAGTTTCACAATTTGTTTCATTTGATTCATTTTTTAAAGTAATAAAATCATCTTTATCGTTTATTCGAACAAATCTTTGAAATTTTCATCGAAAGATACATACACTATTTCTTCAATGATGTAAGTTTTAAATTGAAAATTCCATATTCTTTACTTCTATTAGAATACTCGATAAAGATTTCTTTATTGGATTTAGGACCAAATTTTTCCAAATTGTCCTCTGTATGTAAAATGAAACATTTACATCCAAAAACTTTAAAATAAGATACCTTTGGTTTCTTATTGAAAAGAAGTTCATAGGTTATTTTATTAGTTAAAGGTCAATTTAAAATTCTATTCAAAATGTAACAAGCTGTAGCGACTGTTTCAGCCCAAAAATTTCTTGATAATTTACTATCTGAAAGCATAGTTCTTGCACATTCTTGAATCTTCCTATTTTTATGCTCTACCACTCTGTTTTATTTTGGAGTTCTTGGAAAAGAAAAATTATAAGCTATTCCTTTTTTATTACAGAAGTTATTAAAATTTTCATATTCAAATTCTCCATCATGATCATTATGAATAGTTTTGATTTTTAAAGAAAGTTGATTTTGAATTCGTTTTGCAAAAGTTTTAAATAAATCAAAAGAATCACTTTTATGTTTCAGAAAAATTATGCATGTAAATATAGAATAATCATCTACAATTACAAAAACATATTTACTGTGATTTATTGATTGAATTTGAGATGGACCAAACAGATCTAAAGGAAGTAACTCAAGAGGTTTTGAAGTTGAAATCAAATCTTTCAATTTGAATGAACTCTTCCTAAGTTTTCCTAATTGATAAGCATCACATATACTATCTACTTTAAAATCCATTTTAGGGTGACCTCTTACTAAATCAAGTTTTGAAAGTCTAGATAAGAGTTTAAAATCCAAATGCCCAAATCTTTTATGCCAAATCCAAGGTCCACTTGGACATAGGTTATCGTTTGATATTTTCATACTAACTATATAAATACTTTTCTTCCTAGTTCCTTCAAAGATGATATTTAATTTATTATCTTCGATGTGACACTTATTTCAAATTTAATTTTGTACCCCTTAGCACATAGTTGACTTATGCTATGTAAATTGTGTTTTAGATTCCTAACTAACAAAACATAAAAAATAGTAGGAGTTTTAGAGTTATCGACATTGCCGATGCTAATCGCATATCCTTTTGAGTTGTCTCCAAAGTTGACCTATCCTCCATCGTCATAAATTATGTCATTCATTATCTCCGGATTGCCAGTCATGTGTCTTGAACATCAACTACCCTGTATTCATTTATTTTTCTTAATTTGCACCATTTGTTTATTGAGTGTTGATTACCAAAAGCCATATAACACATCTGTTCCTAGACCATACACCAATTCGGTAGATTACTTGATTTTCTATAATAACAATACACAGACTTGTAAGGCAACGATGATTTGGATAGTTTTGAACTAGTTTTTATAAAATCTCCAAAAGTTGCCATTTTAAGCTTTTTCAAAATTCATATTATGATAACTTTGAAAACCAATGCTCTGAAATAGTGTTTAATGGATTTAACACTAGAGGGGCGATAAATAGTGTTTAACGGATTTTATGGAATTTTTGAAATCTTTTGAAATTAAATACAGAGACACTCACAGAATCAGACACAGATGCAAATAGTAAACAAAAAGTAGTAAAAGAATGGACTCACCAAAATTTTATACTAGTTCGGAGTCACCATACATCCAGTCACACGCAATTTCTTATGCGGATTTCTTTTAAAATATAATGTCGTGACTGCAACCTTGATTTCAGGGCCACGAGATACACCTTCTTGTCTTCGAGTCCACAACAAATTCTCTTAATTTAACCAGGAAATATGATCACCCAATTAGGGCTACAATCACAACCAATTGATTTACGATCCACAATCACACCGCTTCCAATATCACTTTGACAGATAGAGAGATTTAACATTTTTCATTGACTACAAATGATCCTATAATTCTGATCAGCTCTGAGATCTTTGAGAGAGAGTGACAAAAAATCAAACTAGAAATAATCAAGTTTGATTCACTTAGGATTTCGATAGAGTTTCGTTAAAATACATGAGAATATTTGAGTGGAGAAGAAGGAGTAAAGAGATGAAGAAAAATTAACTTAAAATTCGTTGAAAACAACTAGTATTTATAGAAGAACAACAGTCATGTCCGTTCACGAAAGGATATGACGAATAGACACTTAATTTGAAAATTTTAATTTTAAATTATATGGATACCATGTTAACATGGGGGAAGAGGTATGTCGACATGCCTCAATAAATTTTGAAAATTGATTTTTGTCTTTAAAAATGATTTTTCATTCTAAAACTTATCAAAACAATCTTTAAAGTTTATAAACCATTTTGAATATAGTTTAAACTTATAAAAGAGATTTAGAAAGTAATCTTAAAAATATATAATCTATAATATAAAAGTAATAATGAAAACTAAGTACAGAATATATTTTTGAGATTTAAAGCTTATAATATTTAAACCAGGAGATAGTTTAAAAACAAGAGATGATTTTGGAATCAAAATATAAAAGATAATAAAAATAGTGTAAGGCTAAAATATTTAAACTAAGAGAGATGACGTTTAAAATGTTTTTGTAAAAATATTTAAAATAAATCATTTTAAAAAAAAAATTGGATTCCGTTGCACTAGAGAAGGTCGTGGATTCCATCCCACTAAAGACGTTGTAGGTTCCATCCCACTATTAAAGCGAGAAGGTGGATTCCATTCCATAATTAAATTCCGAACAAATATTTTAGTGTTATTATGAAGTTTTAACATAAATCTAGACATTATTACTTATCTTGATATCTTGAACTCTTGAAATCTTGATACTCATGAGTATTCAGTCTTGATTTCTTCACTCTTGAATTCGTTAGTCTTGAATCTCTATGCTCAGTCTCGAATCTTTATACTATACAATCTTCATTCTCAGTAGCTGCTGTTAGTCGGTGAGATGATGGTTTTGATGACAACAACCTTAGAATAAATTATAAAATATCAATACTAACAGTATAGGTTTAGATATATATGTATATGCAGGATTAACCATGCAGGTACCAAGAATGAAGACTGTACAGTATAGATATTCAAGATATGAAGATTGAAGACTCATGAGTATCAAGATTATCAAGAGTTCAAGAATTCAATCAATTTATTCTTTAATTGGAAATTTTATTAAAACTCCTAGAAAGCATAGGCATCTTAAAATCCAATTTATTCATGGAATGGAATCCACTTCAAGCTTGTTAAATGGATGGAACCCTAAGTAGGATGGAACCTATAAAAAATCTAGTGGAACATTTTTTTGTATCCGCTAACCTTTTATTCAAAATGATTTTTCAAATTTATATCTTGTTTTCAAAGTAATTTCAAAACCTTCCTTTGAAAAGCATCAAAAACATCTATCCTGATTTCAAATACTTTTAGCCACAAAATAATCTTTAATTTCAAAATCAAATTATCCTTGTTTTTATCTTTTAAATATAATTTATTTATCTTTTAAATATTTATACTTAGATTTTAACTTTAAAATTATAGTAAAATTTTGTATATATTATTCTTTAAACTTACCTATGTATTTTAAATATAGTCAAGTATATTTATAAAGTTTAAAATAGTTTTAATATAAAATAAAGGTTATTTTCAAAGAAAATCAAAACACCAAAAATCCCTTTAGGATGTCGACATACTCATGTACCCCATCTCGACATGGTGTCAGTTGGGTTCAAAATTTAAATTTCAAAAGAAGTGTCTATTCGTCATAACTATTCACGAATGGACATGACTGTTGTTCCTCTATAAATAGGGGCTAGTTTCAACAAATTTTAAGACAGTTTTTCTGGTTTTTCACTCCTCTTCTTCTTCCACATTTCTATATAAAAACTCTTATCATTACTCTACCGAAATCAACATTGAATCTAACTAGATTATCTCTGGTTTGATTCTCTATCACTATCTCAACAAGATCCTCAGTGCTATTCAGAGTTATAGGCTTTTTGTAATCAACTTAGAGAAAAAAGGTGTGATTGTAGCCTTGAAGTCAATCAAGTGTAAAAGGTGTGATTGTAGCCTTGGAAATCAATTAGGTGGACTTGTTGCTCGAGGAATCAAGTATATCTGCCTAGAGGATTGTGATTCTGGAGGGTGTACCTTGTAGCCTTGAAATTGAGGGTGTAATTGTAAAGATTGTTTTTTGAAAGGAAATCTGTACTTGTGTGCGAGACTGGATGTAGGGTAACTCCGAACTAGTGTAAAATCCAGTGCGTTCTTTCCTTTACTGCTTTTACTTTATATTTTCATTTATGTTTGATTCTATGATCATATCTGTGTCTGAATATTGCATACATTTGTGTTTAAATTAACAAAGATTCAAAATGATTTAACAATTCTCTAAAATACTATTCGTCCCCCCTCTAGTGTTTGTCCTTAGCCTTAAGATCCTTATCCGCATTTCTCACATTTGGTATCGGAGCAAGGTTTTCAAAGTTTCATAATCTGATTTTTGAAAAAAATTCAAAATGGCCACCAACACGGGTATTGTTACTAGCACTAGTATACCTGTCGCTAGTTCATTTGTAGAAGGTCAGTCTACTGTCAGACCACCACTTTTTAATGGCAATAACTATGCATATTGGGCATGAAGAATGAAAATATATTTACAATCTATTGGATTAGACACTTGGGATATCACATAAACTGAATATTCTGAATCCACAACTTATTTTACAAATTGGACCGCTGAGCAAAAGACTGTTGCACAAAGCAATTCTAAAGCAATGAATATTCTATTTTTTTCACTTGATAGAAATGAATTTAATAGTGTCAGTTTGTAAGTCCGCATATGAAATCTGGAAAACATTGCAAGTAACTCACAAAGGAACAAGAAAAGTTAAACAGACCAAAATTTCCATGCCCACAAATTAGTTTCAATTATTTAAAATGAACCTTAATGAGTCTACTTCAGATATGTATAGCATATTTCAGGATATTATGCATTCTTTAATATCCTTGGGAAAGGAATTTTCGAAAGAAGATCAAGTCAGAAATTTTTTAAATTCTCTTACTCCAGAATGGGATTAAAAGTCACTTGCGATTGAAGAGGCAAATGACATCAGTACCTTAAAGATAGAAGAATTAATTGGAAATCTAGTGTCGTTTGAAGTCCAAATGATCGGGAGAAGAGAAAGCAAAGCATCTGAAAAGAAATCAATGGCATTCAATGCATTGACCGATGGATCAGATTCAAACAGTGATGATGATGAAGAGATAGCCTTTATGATCAAAATTTTTAGAAATTCCTAAAATACAGAAAGACGAATAATATCAACATAAACAACTATAAGAACTCTGGATATGTGCTAAATAATGTCAAATGTTTCAACTGTGATGAACCAGGCCACATCAAAAGAGACTGTCCATATCTAGAAAGGCAGAATCCTCCTATGAACAATGATCCAGCAAAGAAACGAAAGCGTTAATCTACTGCTACTCTAGATGATTTAGACTCATCTTCAAGTGATGATGATCAAAAAACAGATAATTCGAATTTGTGTTTCACGGTAGTTCACGACTCCGATGAATTCAGAGAAATGGACTCAGAAAAAGGTACACATTTACAATATAATTGGTTGAAATTGCTCGCTTAGAATTAGATGCTTAATTGCTTCATTGATTGATTTTGTATTGGTGTGTTGTTTGAATTTTAAAATTTATTTTCTACCTTTTTATTATTATTTTATTATTATTTTTATTATTTTTAATAGTATAATAATACTTTCTGAAATATACTATAAGCCCAATAATATTTCAGAAATATATAGACATTAAAAAAATAATAAAGTGTATATATATTATGTGATGACCCTAAATTTTAAACATTTGAAATTAGAATATTTGATTGGTTTTAATATTTGATTGATAAGTTTAACTTGAATTTCAAATATAACTCTAAATTTGGCAAATAAATTATTGAATTTAATTATAGAAATTTGGGTAAAAATATGAATCTTCGGTTTTAAGCCTGTTAAAAATAAATTGATGGCTTAGAAAATTTATATTGATGATACCGAAGATAAGGGAAGCTTTAGAGTTGGATTTGAAACTATTTTGTCCAGCTTTGAAAATACATCGTTTAAATCGATATTTAATAATAGCCTTCCGAGGCACAGTCTCGGAATTCAACGAAACTAGTTCTGTAAAGACCCGATTCTTCAACTTCCGAAAATCGACATCAATATGTCCACTGTATCAACTGTCGAACAATCGAATGCCGAAAAACCGAACCCTTAGGGTTTAAGAAGAAGAAAATGGCAGCAGAAGAAGAAAATAGAACGAAAGAAGAACAACACAAACAATATCAGAATCTCACAATCGCAGCGGTACAACATATAATAGATAAATGAATAATCTTTAAATCAAAGACTGTACATTTCATACATTACATCATCAGAGTCAATATACAACACAATACGAGAATGGACAGCTATACAAACTTGTTCTTACAAGTGAATTCTACAGCAGAATATATAATATTATATACAAGTGGTACGTCTCGCCATCCAGCTCCCCACTTGTGCTCCAAAGCACTTCTGAATCCAGAATGACCTGATACCCTATCTCTAGGCTGCCCGTGTGGAAATTGGTGGGCACCCAGAGTTTAGGAAGGGAACAATAAACTCCAGGTCAGTCATGGGACTGGTGTGAGAACTAAAGAAGTTATTTATCTTTAAAACAACAACAACAACAACAACAAAGGAAGTGAAAAATATCCGCAATGCTTTTGGAAAATGAAACTACCATAAGGCCTCCCGCCACACACACAATGCAAACGCAGAATTGGAGGAGATTTCTCCTTATGATAGTCAAAGATGTTATTACGCAAAACAAATCATTTTTTGATATTATTATTAGTGCATAGTGTAGAAAGCATTTCGAAAAAAGAATATCAATCTTAGACAACATAGACATTTCGAACTATGCCTACTATAGCTACCACCTAAACAGTGGTGACCACCATAAATAAATGGTAGGTTATACAACTAAAATCGTACTGGGTTCGTATTGGGAATTGGATTTCCAACAAATGGTCAGGCTAAGGAACTTCCTACTACCGCATGGGTACGCCTCTGGCGGGACGTCCCGAGAACCTAACCGGATCTCTGCCAACACAAGACCGGATTACCTTTGTAACTACGTAACTACAACTCGAGTACGCCACCCCCCGTTCCTTTGGGACCTTTATCTGAGGGCCCTCGATCACAAAGCAACAACCACACAAAAAATGAGATTGGAGCAACCACATATGAGATTGGAGCAACCACATAGGTTAAGCATCAGGGCTCCATACCTGACACCACCCTTTTCCAGAAGGAAATGACATACCCTAAAGGGCGCGACCCGCATAACCTTACCATATATTCCTGTTTTGACCATTTTCGGGGTGTGAGGTCCGACGAAGTCTCGTCCACAAAGCTATGCTTTTTCACAAAGCCACACTTTGATTAACAAATGATCAATAAATAATCATCACACAGCAACATTCAGCATGTCACATTAACAAATTGGAAGTATATCGCTGATAACCTTCAACTACAAAACCTCTGAGCTCGTACGTCTCAGAGAAGGGTGTTAAGCTAAGAGAATAAATTCTCCGCCACCAACAGAAATGTATTTAAAAGAAATCTGCTTTATAATTCAAAATGTAATGTCAGACAAATAACCATACAAGTCTATTTTGGGTTCGAACAGAACCGAAGGCACTTCCAAAGAAGCCCTTGCAATCCGGGTGTTCACAATCCCGATCGAATTTCCCATCACAAAGGAAATCTCTATACCGTAGCTAACGGTGCAGAGACAATCAATAGGTCATCCTATCGTTTTCACCAATACCCGGTCTTCAACACCGGCCTTCAATGCTATCCATTACGTCGTATCACTATTCGGAATGGGTTATATGACACAAAGGTCCTCTCCCGGCTAATCTGAATAGTGAACGCAATATTTTTAAAACATATGGATATTGGGATTTCAATTAAGTCACAACTTAATACCCCAACCTTTTCTATCAAATGTTTTAAACAAATTACCATTCTAAATCTTTAAACAAAAAGATTTACTTCACAAAGTTTACCCAGTTTCACAAAGATTTATTCCAAGATTCCCAGTTAAATTTCCATTTCAATTGGATTAACTCATTAAATCTTAAATCAAGATTTAACTTATAGCTTTCAAAACTATTTACAATTCAAGTCTTTTATAATATAAAAGATACACCATTTGAAATACTCCATTATTTCAAGTCAAGTTCAACAACCTTTCACAAAGATTAATTCATAGCCTTCAAAACAGTTTAATTTCAAATTTACATTCTTTTAACACAAATGGGAATTTCTTTCCTTAAAGCTATTATTATTTGAAAACAGATAGTTTTCGTTTTGGGAAAAACTGATTAAAAAAATTTCATCAGTTAAAGCCACTCAAGTATTAACTTGGATTTAAATTTAAAATTTCCAAAACTATATTTTAAATGGTTAAAAACCCATATAAACACCTTTTATAACCTGTACAATCTTTTAGACCATAGTACCCAAATCATTGAATTCAATTTCAAACATTGAATTCAAAATTTAAATCAAATGATTTAAATTCCAATTTTTATTAAGTTATTTAAAATAACTCTAGTTTTTGAAATTCATTTTCAGAAACTTTCAATTCCAATTCCAAAACTAATTTGATTAAAAAATTCAATCTTTAGAATTGTCAAAAATCTGTGACTTAACTGATTTCCACGTGAAATCCACATTTTGTGTGTGTATTGTGTAGTCCATGGGTTTAACACAATAGTGCAACAACATTCAACCATCACAGATCAAAATATAACAATATATTTGATAAGCGGTATAAACTATAACGCTTACCTTTCATTATAATTCAAACATCCATTAGTAGGATAAATTTAATCATCTGATTAATTTAAATCAAATAAATTTCTATGAATAAAATTTGCTAGTTATGGTAAATTAATAGCCAATTTATTATACAAACATTTAATAAATTATCCTTTCATTAATCATTAATTAACTCTTAATTAATAGTTAATAATTGATTAATTATTCTTAATTAATTATCAAAACTAGTTAATTTCAGCTTAATAAATTTCCAATGAATTTACAAAATCATTTTTTTAAATAAATTTCTTCAACTTATAATAATATAAATAGAAATCCATTTACTTAGCCCTTTTTTCCGTAATTTGGAATTTTATTCAATATGGTTCAAAAATAACTTTATCTTTTTAAAACTCCTTTTTAACTTATCCAATTCTCAAAAATAATTTTAACTATAAACTTTCAACTTGAAATTTCAAAAATCCAATGTTTATCTATTTTCGGTATCCAATGATACCAAAAATATATTCGACTAACCTATAGCCTTCAACAATCTCAATCACAAAGATAATCACACGGATTATAAATCAACCAACACACAACATATGAAATAAATTCAAATGTTTGAGGAATCTAGTTGGATCCCTCTAACCTTTTGCCCTGCATCCAAAGATGTTAGCACAATACCAATTCCACTTCGAGGTGAAATATCGCGGTATATGGAATTTATAAAATATTATCCGCTATTATGCGGCGCAATAGGGTCTCATCCGCTATATAATGCAGGAAAATCAACTCCAAGTACATATATAATACCAATTCCATATCAACATGAAATTATCGCGGTATATGTTTTTAATAAATAACATCCGCTTAATATACGGCGTATAGGGTTTATTTCAAAACAATAGATATAATTATCATCCAACCATACAATCAAGCAATTTTAAATCTAACTATTTTAAATTTAAATCGAAACAATTCAATTGAGTAAGAAGTTCTCACCTTGAGTTTCTGATAATAGTTGTAGCATTTTATTCATCGTTTTTTTCCGAACTCCAAAGCTCACACGGTGACCGGCATTTCTAGGGTTTACCCCACGTTCCGGACACAAGGGAATAGGTATCGAGAGCCAATTCGATCATCTGTGCGAGTTACGGAGATAAACGATTAAATTTAAATTAAATCGATTGAACCAATTTCTATGCATTTTGGCTTCCCGCGAACAAACCGTAAATCCGATTGACACAAAATTTGAAATCTTACAGTAATATAACATTACGGATCCGATGAAACTAGTTTCGTCAAAATCCGAGACTTTTGAAAAATGACTATTTTCACTAGTCGATTAAATATTAAAATATTTAATTTTCACAATTTAATTTTAATTCAATTTTAAATGTTCGCAAACATTGTTCCAACTCCAATATGATTTAATATAACTTTAAAATTTTTTTTTTTCACATAAACCCAATTCCCAATTGTTTACGCTATTTCAAATATTAAATTATCGATTTAATTATTCAATTAAATCTAAATATTTGAAATATAATGTATTCGACTTACAAATTTTACTTGTTGATATTTAGAATCAGTTAAATATACGAATTTCAAATGACAGAAATTCTGGGTCGTTACAAGTTTCGTTGGATCCGTAATAATGTTTTATTATCGGATTTCAATTACTGTAACATTCGGAGTTGCCGTGTGATTGTATGATAAGTAAACGCACAGAAATATTTATTGAAATTTAATTTAATAGTTGGTTTAAAAAGCTATCTTCCCCACATTCGAATTTCACTCAGAACCTTTTCCGTTGTGTCCGAAATAGGGGTTTAACATTATAAACGTCCGGCGACACGCCTAGATTGGAGATCGAAATTTTGAGCCACAAAAATCGGAACGATTTGAAATTGTATTTGAATTAAATATATACATATATGTACTTAATAATTTTTTCAACTAATTCTACATGTATCTTTTCTTCTAACATTTGTCATATTCCTGGACACACGTTCGTTTAGAATTTTAAAAGAAAAACAATTCGAAGATAAGAAATGGCCGAGCCATGCTTATCTTCAAAAACAAAAATCAAATGAAGTTCAGTATAAAAAAATGGCGATGAGATAAGAATGAAATGTTTTCTCGATCGATTTGAAAATAATAATAATAAATCGAAGCCAATTCGATTCAATTAGAAGTCCTGACATTAAATCACAATCCATGCTCGAGTATGCCGACATTAGGTAGGAGAGGTTGCGGGCTCGATTTCGAAATGGATTGTGGCTTCATGTCGAACTGGAGATGAGGGATTCGCAGTGGGGCAATTGCTATTTATGTCTCGGCGATGTTAGTTTAGGAAGCTATGGTAGTTAAGGCGTGCGCTACATCGAAGGAGGCTGCGCTTGAGATAGCGGCAAAGTTAGGGCATGGGTTCGATCAGTTTGGGGGTTCTAGGGTTTCGTCATCGAGCGTCGCAGTCGATTGGTGTTCAGAAGAAGGTTGCGGCAGCGTTATCGTGGCAGGAGGAGGCTCGGTGATCTGAGGATCGCGTACGACGTTCGCTCGATCGAGGTGAAAAGCCACGTGGATGGTGGCCATGTTTTATAGATTGCAGAGAGGTATAACTGATTTATTTTAAATTAATTTGAATAAATATAGATGTATAAATTAGAAAAAAATTTATACAGGAAAATAATAATAATAATTACAGCAGGTACATATATACACGGTTTATTTTTAATACATGTGTGTATGTACTAAAAAACAGAAAAGAATTTTTTTTACAGTAAAGTAGGTTGCCATTGTATTTACAGAATAAAGGGGTTTTTAAAATGTATATAGGTTATTTTTGGTATAAGTGATTTCAAAGAAGAAAAATAAAATAAATATACATATATTCACTTTAACTAATATAATTATTTTGGTAACTAGAAAATATTTTATCAAAAGAATTTAGTTTAAAACTAATTATTAGTTAAGTCAAATTATAAAATGAAAATTGATTATTCAATTTATTTCGAATATTAATAAATTGTATAAATGTTTATGCAAGGTCAAAATTGCAAAGAAAACAAGCTGGAATGGAAAATGGATTGCATGCATTTTTAAAGGTGAGAACTTATCACCCAATTGAATACTTGATTTAGTTTAAATAGTTTACTTAAATTTTTGGATGTTGCTTGGATAATGGTTGTTATTTGTTGGATTGAAATAGACCCTATACGCCGCATAATAGTAGATGATATTATATATAAATCCCATATTCCACGATATTCCACCTCGAAGTGGAATTGTATTATATATGTATTTGGAGCAATTGATTTACCGCATTATATAGAGGATGAGACCCGATGCGCCGCATAATAGTGGATGATATTTTTATAAATCCCATATGTTAACACAAAAAATGTACGCTAACACCCCAGTGTGAGTTGTGATATAGCAAAAGCACCGCACGTTGGTATAGGAACTAAAAGCAAGCAGAAAATAGCAGAAAATAATAAAGAGACAACGATTTTTATAGTGGTTCGGCTCAAAGTCAAGCCTACCTAACTAAAAGCAAGTAGTTAGAACTTTGATGCAGAAAAGCTCTTTGAATTCATGTTGAATAAACTTGATCTTTTCCCAAGGTTCTTTGAAGTGTCTTCGGCGTTTGAAGTGTTGTAGAAGTCGTGAAAACAGCAAAGTCTTGGCATTTCGGAATCTCTCCCCCCAATATGGAGTAGGCGGGGTATTTATAGGGGAGTTTCGGAGTTAGGTCGTGTCGTGTCATAGGTCATGAGCGACCTAGGGAGTTGCGACCTAGGGAGTTGCAACCTAAGAGCTATCCCAAGGTAGCATAAGTCGTTAGCGACTTAATGGAGCCATCCTGGACGAGATATTTGCTGTGAGCGACTTAGCATGTGTAGCACAAGAATTATCTCGGCTTGCTAAGCTCGTAAGCAACCTAATGGAAGAGGCAGTGCGCATGCGGCTTAACTCTGAAGCTTGCTAGGACGTTAGGTCGCTCTTTCCCTAACTCGTTAGGTCATTGCTTCCATTGAGTTGCTAGGTCGCTAGGTTGCTGGAGCTCCTTAAGTCGTTGAGTCGTGCCATGTTGAGCCGCTCTGTGCTTTAGGTCGTTAGGTTGTGCCCTGCTATAAGTCGTTAAGTCGTTTATATCTTGGATAGTTAAGTCGCTTATTCCCTTAGGTCGTTGAGTTGAATAAGTCGCTAAGTCGTGAATAAGAGAGGTGTTAACACTTACCCCTCGAAGTATACGCCTAGGGGTTAGGTCGTGTGCTTCGATGCCTCTTAACTCGCTCCATCCAGAGTCGCTAAGTCGTGAGCGACTTATGGGAGAGATAGGTCGTTCGCGTCGATTCGAGTTCCATTGCCCCTGTATATAAGTCGCTCAGGTAGCTCCTTCTTCTCTTCACCTGCTCTAACACTCTAACCCGCCATTAAAGAATCTCCGAGATCTAGAAGACGAATTCAAACTAACCAGTCATTGATCATCTTCACCATCACATTACGTAAGTGAATCCGATCATTATCCAACTACGACCATCACCGAATTGTGAATCCCCCATTTTTCGACCCTAATCCGATTTCATGAGCTGCATTTCAGCACGAGTCATGTTACGATCGATGTTGTTGTTGTAATTCATGAGAACACAGCAGTGCATCGTATTTATGATGGATCTGAGGTGATTTGAATCGGTCTTGGATGATTTGGCGGTGTGGAGAGATGATGGATTTCATTGTGGAGATGCTAACGGGTTGTCGGGTTAGGCGAGTTGCTGAATGAAGAGGAGTTAGTGGCTTAAGAAGAGTTAGGAAGTGCCCAACTTAGGAGCTTCGAACGAACTAGGGCTTAGCAGTTTGGACATGAATCGCACGACTTAACTTAGTGAACGGCTTAACATCCAAACTCTGAACGGCATAAGGGACTGCAACTCATATAACTTGCGACTTAACTTGCTAGAATAGCACATGACTTAAAGCGGAACGGCTTAAAGAATCAACACGACCTAATTTAACCCGCAGCATAGCTTTAACTCGTAGGAACATGACTGATGAACTGCCAGAATTTGACAGAACTTGATTGAATTTCCAACTTGAACTGCCAGAATGAACTGCTTGAACTTGTTGCACTCTTTCACAGATTATATTAACTTTTAAGCTAACAACCTATTAAATACAACATTTGCAGAAAACTAGAGAGAATATACTGCCATTGACTACCCACATCGAGTGACAGATTGGTCGATAAAGAATAATCAACATAAGGGAATTGTGTGAACGAAATGCTGTGAATTAACCAGTTCAAGTGAAGTATTAAAGAGAAGCTAAGTCAATCAACTAAAGTTGATCTGTTTGCTTCAACACTGTACTTGGACTTAAAATAACAAGCCCTGAAACTTTGTAATCGACAAACGCCAATTAGTTTAATTCCAGTTATATTTGCTTGTCATTTTATTAGTTTTGCACAACACTTCACACTTTTAGGAAACGTGCACCTTCATATTTGAATATCCAGTTTCTTGTGTAGAATGGCTTCTCAACAAGTGTGAGAAGAGATAGTAGAGTGGGCCAATGAGGTTTTCCCAATGGCTGACCCTTTGGAGAATCCTTCGGAAAGAGTTTCAACTACATTGAACCAACGGGCTTTCAGCCAGCTATGTATTCAATTCGGCATTGCTGAAGTGGATGCTCTGCTTCTTGGGGTAAATGACACTGCCGATAGGCCGCCTCCTGGCTTCATTGCAGTCAATCGTCAAATGTTTTTGAGTGGAGCTATTCCCCCTTTCAACGATTTTCTTAGAACACTCCTATTTCGACTAACTATTTCTCCATTCCAGTTGCACCCTAATGGCTATGCCATTTTGATGGGATTATGCGTACTATTTAGGAGGATGCTTAACCGCCTCCCAAGGTTCGAGGAGATCTTCTATTTGTGTTTATTCGGGAGGAACAAAAATCTCCCTACCATTACTCTTGTAAGGAGTGCAAGAAACCGAAAGCTGATTACGGATCTACCCGAGAGCGCGCACGAGTTTTTAAACCAGTTCTTCTTTGTCCGCCGCCCTCCGGGATTCTACGGTATCTGGAGAGTGGGAAGTGAGACTACCTATCTCCATTCACTTTATTTCTGAGCCTTTCAAAATTCGAATCGTCAAGTGCTAACTTCGTTCTTTACTTTTGCAGCGCTTCCCCCTCCCTCTAAATATTCTAGTCACAAATTGACTTTTGAAAGATTGAGTGCCGTAGCTATCGATGAGAGAAGTATTAAGTTTCTACTGAAGGACGAATTTTTGCACCAATTCGGACTCTTGCACTCTTCTCGATCCATTCAGTCCCGTGATTCCCCCAGTTCTCAAGCAGAAGCGTCAGATGCCTCAGCCTCCGCAAAGGAATTCACACTAAAGGAACCTATTGTAGAGGCTTCATTAGTGAAATGCCCCAATTCTGTTGACGGTGTGGGATTATCTGTAAAATCTAAACTTTTCCTCAGTTATTGAAGAAGAGGAATTTTCTCAACATTCTGGGAAGGCTACCAGAGAAGCTGATGAGGGAGCTGAGAAAGAAAGTTCCGTTACGAAGAGTGTAAAGCGTGCGGAAGAGGGCACTGTTGATATGACCCATTCCGTTGGGCATGATGGTGACGATATCTTGGAGGACTGAGCGATCTTATGGTGAATTCCCACGAACTCTTTAAAGATGACGCCACCACTTCTAAGCTTGTTTCTCCAGCAATTGAGGCGACATCCGTTTTGCAATCAATTCCATCAACCCAGGAGTTGACTCCTGCTACAAAAGCCGACATCACTCGTAAGCCGAAGAGTGGTTTGTACCTTGACGCGCGTAGTTCGCACACCACACACACACTTAGGATTTTTGGAAATTATGCGCACTTAGCTTATTTATTTCGAAGATTTCTAAATTTTGTCTCTTCTTCACTTTCAGGCTCTCCCATGGGACGCAGAAGCTCATATTACGATGACTTTCAACGCTATGCGAGGCATGATTCTTATGATCCCAGACGCTATCTTCCTGCCCCTAAGGAGACTGATGAGGAAAGGCAATTAGGAAAGCTTGCGAAAGGCAGGCTTATGAGGGGCGTTATGGAAGAAGAGACGACCGACATGACTCTTACCAGAGGGATGATGACTCCCATAAGAGAAAGTATCATGACGATAAGGGAAAGAGTCATGTAACTGAAGATTCAAGCAAGCGAGCTAAGCTTAGCGAAAAGTCTACATCTGAAATTTCTAAAGTGCCCGCTGCTTCTATCTCTCTAGACATCCCTTCTAGCTCTCCTACCCGTAAAAGAGCTGAAATTCAGGAAATCATTAATAGGCCTCCTTATCAAGTTGAGAAGCCTTTGTCTGCACTCCAAAGCTGATTTCCACATTGGCGTTTGAAAGGAGTACGTTTTGATCTGGATTTGGTTCCAATTGATAAACATGCCATTTTGAGAAATCTCGACGCTGTCAAGCTTGATATTGAAATAGTGTCCGACTGGAAAAAACTAGTTGATGAACTTCAAAAAGTAAATCGTTTAAATCTCGAGGCTATGTTGACCATGGAAAGCGATAAGTCTGAGTGGCAGAAAGTTCTTCATCAGCATGATACAGAGATGAAGAGCATCACCGCCTATAACGAGAAACTTGAGGCTGAAATCAAGAAGCTTGAAGATGATCTTGCCACCTCTTTCACTTCTTATACTCAAAAGGAAGAGGTTCTTCAAACGCAAGTAAGAGACGCCCACGCTGCTTAATGAGATGCTGAGGCTAAACTTGAGGCGGAGCAGAAAATCATGGAAATCTACCGCAATGATGTTGCTCAGCTGAGGGAAAAGACTAACTCCCAAGATTTGGAGATTACAATGTTAAAGGCCCAGCTTTCTAAGGCTGAAAAGGAGCATGACGAGGCCATCGCTGGAAAATCAGCAGCTGAACAATCACATGAGGCGACTAAGGCCAACGTCAGCTCCACTTTATTCGAGTTTTATATTCACAGCGCCTTGAGGCATGGTAGTCTTTCATTTTTGGGTCCATAGTATGAGGTTACCCTGGCTTAAGTGTGGGAGGCAGCAGTTGAAATGCTTAGAGACGCTGGCTACGCTGAGGAGGATTTTGAGGCTTATTTTTTGGACGATGAGGGTCATGCCGCCCTTTCCAGAGGGAAAGAACAACTTGCCAAGGAACGAGCCAAAGCGGCAAAAGGAGAACATCTAGGGAAGGCACCTTTGGCCGACCCAACTCGTCCTTCAGCTTCAGTTGACATCGATATTATTGGCTCCAGTTCCCACTCTCCGCCTCTTGCCAAAGCCGAAACCGAAACTACAACTTCTCATGCCGAAGACAAGGCCCAAGAAGACACCAAAGCCTAGGATTTTGAAATTGACGTGATAAAGCCAATCTCTCTAGGTAACTTCAACACTGATCCAGCTCAAGTGGACTACTCGTTTGCTTCACATAAGCTCGATGAACTTCTTGCTTATTACTTGACCTTGACGTGCCACTATCTCCTCTCTTTATGAGAAATACTGATGTTAACTTTTCTTCTTCTGTAGTGAAAACAAAAAGTGTAGTACAGGCTTCGCCTCCTCCAGCTGTTGCCCCTCCACCTCTTCAAGTTACTCCTTCTTCTGCTTCTCAACTACGGTCGCAAGAAGAATAAATAGGAGATCTTCGAGGCTTAGATGACCTGGCCGCTTCACAAGAGCAGAAAGCTGATGAACTTGAGGAGGGTGAGAGGACCCCGGAGAAATTTACTGCCGATGATACAAAGCTGATTGACCTTATCACTCCGGGCAGCGAATCTTCTTCAAAGAAGTGGGGAAAGCGTGGAATTTTGAAGAAGAAGAAGAAGGGCACTTCTGCTGGCGATGAGAAAGCGGAAGGGGACCCAATTGCACCTCTTTCTCCTTCTTCCCCGACTCATTCAGGCCGACTCAAAAAGTTAACCATTAGGCCAGGCGAGGGCTCCAAAGGCGGCGGGAAGAAGAAGTAATGTGTCTGGTTTTATCCTTCTTGTTCTGCTTTTTTGCTTGTATTTAAAGATGTATTGACCGAAGATTGTGCGGGTACCGGCCCCCGCTTTTTGAAACCTGCACATGTATACAAATCTTTTATAGTATGGAATAAAATGACTCTTTTTACTTGTACAATCTTTTGTCTGTATTTGTAATGCATTTATTCCTTATTTTCACACAAGTTTCTTTATTTTCTTTGTATGATATTGTAGTGAGCTCGTGGTATGTTGCTTGAGCGTTGCTTTTTTTAATGCAGCTATATTATATTGCCCCCATATCACGGCTCATTGCAATCTTCTCCATTTTGAGAAGACTCGTACTCTTACTTTGGAGAATAATTCTTCCATTTTGAGGAAATATTATTCTGCTCTAATAGAGTTACCTTGTATTAGAGAAGTTTTCTTTTTTTTTAGAAAAAGCTTTACACTTCAACTTTCAGAGATGGTCACTTTTATTTTTGGGAAGTGGATTCCCCTATGCGATAAAGCGTGCCTCCGAAGAGGGCTTTGATTGGTTTGCCAGAAAGTTATATCTCATCGCTAAGTGGGCCCACGGGATTGGCGTCAGCTGCTTTATCGGATAGTTGTTTGCACAAACGATCGCGAGCCATTAGCTACGACCTATAACCTTCTTTTTGAGAAGGTTCCCCTTCGGTGGTTCCACCAACGACTTTTTTTAAGAGATAACATTTCATTTTTGGGTATGCCTCGTTAGAGGGCTTTATTTGGCACTTCAACTTTTTTGGAGAAGAATGTTCTCATTATGGAGAAATTGATCTTCCCTTGAGAGTAGAAGTGTGCCTCCGTAGAGGGCTTTTTGTTTGCCTGAAAGTTACTTCTCGTAGTAAAATGGATCCACGGGGCAGACGCAAGCTACCTAACTGGATGTTCATTTGTACGGACGATCACAATTTGTTTGCGAGGGCCTGGTGCCTTCACTTTGGGAAGGTGCCCCTTCGGTGGTTCCATCAACCTTTTTGTTTGAGAAAAGCATTTCATTTTTCGGCGTGCCTCGTTGGAGGGCTTTCTTTGGCGCTTCAACTTTTTTGGGGAAGAATGTTCTCATTATATAGAATTGATCTTCCCTTGAGAGTAGAAGTGTGCCTCCGAAGAGGGCTTTTTTGTTTCGTTTGCCAGGAAGGTTGCATCTCACAGTTAAGTGGATCCACGGAGCAGACGCAAGCTACCTAACTGGATGTTTGTTCGTACAAACGATCACAATTAACTAGCGAGGGCCTGGAACCTTCACTTTGGGAAGGTGCCCCTTCGGTGGTCCCACCAACCTTTTTGTTGAGAGACAAGATTCCATTTTGGTTGTTTTTTGTCTGCTTGCCCATGTCTTTTCACCTTCTGCCCCTCAGTGATTCCTCAACATCATTTCCAAGTACACGTTCCTTTCTTTTGCAAGTTGTTTGCTCTTTTTTTTAAAGAAGTGTATTTCATTACTAAATGAATCCACGGGGAAGACGCAAGCTACCTAACTGGATGTTTGTTTACACAAACGATCACAATTAACTAGCGAGGGCCTGGAACCTTCACTTTGGGAAGGTGCCCCTTTGGTGGAATCACCAACTGTTTGTGAAAAGCACTTCTTATGTAGGAATTGAATCTGGAATTTTTGCGGCTTGACATTTGTTTGTTGAGTGATTTGTAGGAATCGCTTGGCCTTGTGATGTGTTGAATAGGTAAGCTTTGCTTTGATAGCCTGCAATATTAAATCGACATTTTAGCAATATATTTAAGATGTTTGCACATCGAAATGAGACATGCATTTTATAGTAGTAGAGAACACAAGTTTTATTGTAAAATCAGTGTGAATCAATACAAGAATGATACATCCACAATCATTTTACAAATTTAAGCATAGCTTCTAAGTAAAATATGGACGCAAGTGATTGTTGTTCCAGGCTCTCGAAATTGGATCTCCTTCGACAGTTGTGAGCTTGAAAGTGCCATCAAGAAGTTTTTTGACTATGACGTATGGCCCTTCCCAGTTTGGCCAAAACACTCCAGTTTCTGTCATGACCCTTTTCAAGACTAGATCCCCAATTTCAAAGCTGCGTTGGTGAACTTTAGAATTGAAGTGCCTGGCTATGCTTTGCTGATGGGCTGCAACTCTGAGCTCAGCCTCTTTCCTTCTTTCATCAAGCAAGTCAAGTGCTTCAAGTTGCAGCTTTTCATTTTCAGCTTGGTTGAAATGAATTCTCCTGTGTGAGGGGACCTCTATTTCCACTGGAATCATTGCTTCTGATCCATATGCTAATGAGAATGGAGTATGCCAAGTCGCAATCTTGTGGGTAGTTCGGTATGGCCAAAGTGCTAGTGGCAGCTTATCGACCAACCACCTTTTGCTTTTTCCAGCTATTTTTTGATGGTTGATTTGATAATTTTGTTCACTACTTCCACTTGCCTGTTTGCCTACGGATGATCCACTGCTGAGAAGCTTTTTTTGGATCTTGAATCGCCTACGGATGTCCTGGAATTCTTCGCTTTCGAATTGGGTGCCATTGTCTGTGATTATCTTCTAAGGCACACCATACCTGTAAATGATATTTTTAGTCACAAAGTTTATCATCTTTTTAGAGGTAATAGTAGCCAATGGTTCAGATTCAGCCCAATTAGTGAAATAATCAACAGCAATAATAGCATATTTGATTCCGGACTTGGCAATCGGCAAAGGCCCAATGAGATCTATCCCCCAAACGGAGAACGGCCATGGACTGACCATCCGTGTTAGCTCGGTGGAAGGTGCTTTTGGGATTTTTGCAAATCTCTGGCATCTGTCACACTTTCGGGAGTAGCTAGCAGCGTCTCGATTAATATCTGGCCAAGAATATCCATAGCGGAGAATTTTCTTTGCTAGAGTTTGGCCACCTGAATGGTCCCTACACTCTCCTTCTTGCACCTCAGCTAAAATTATCTTAGCCTCTTCCTTGCTTACACATCGGAGTAATGGCATCGAGAAGCCTCGTCTGTTCAACAGGCCATCTTGAATTACATATCTCGGGGCTTTTCTTAACAGCTTCTGGCGCTCTTTTAAGATTTCTGGTAGGGAGCCGTTGAGTAGATATTCCTTGATCGGGGTCATCCACGACTCCTGCTCTTGAGATACAGCCATAATGCAGTCAATATCCATCTCATCAGTACTTGGAGCTGACAAGACTTCCACAGGGACCAATCCCAATAATTGAGCTTCGCCAGAGCTTGAATATTTTGTGAGAGAATCTGCCTTCATGTTTTATTTCCGGGGTATATGGCTTATTGTACAATGATCAAAATCATCGAGAAGCTCCCAGGCCTTTGACATGTAAGCAGGCAGATTTCCTCCTTTAGTTTGAAACTCTTTCTTGACTTGGCATACAATAAGCTGGGAATCACTGAAGATCTGCAATACTTTGATGTTCGGTTCTTTAGCAATCTTCAAGTCGGCAACAAGAGCTTCATATTCTGCTTCATTATTTATCAAAGGAAATTCTAATCTCAATGCATAGCACAATGACCGCCCTTCGGGGGTTTCGAGCACAACCCCAGCTCCGGAACAATAGTCATTTCTTGCACCATCAACATATAATTTCCATTGGATCGGGATGTCATCAGTCAAATCTTCCTCACTGTCACCTTTATCTATGTATTCTGCAATGAAATCCCCTAAAGCTTTTCCATTGATTGCTCTTCGGGGATGGTAGGTGATATCGTATTGGCTGAGTTCAATATTCCACTTCAAAAGATGACCCGAAGTTTCAGGACGAAATAGGACTTGCTTTAGAGGTTGATCAGTGAGGACTTTAATAGGATGAGCTTGGAAATATGGTCTCAACTTTCTGGATGCAATCAACAGACAATAGGAGAGCTTTTCTAGCTTTGAATAATTCATCTCTGTCCCAGTGAATCTTTTGCTGATGTAATAAACCGGGCGCTGAACTTTTGCGTCTTCCCGTACCAATGCTGCACTTAGAGCATGAGATGAAACTGCTAAATATATGAAAATATCTTCACCATTTCTGGGCTTAGAAAGTACTGGAGGCGTTTCCATGTGACGAATCAGTTCATCAAAAGCTTTCGGACATTCAGGAGTCCATTCAAAGTTTTTCTTTCCTTTCTTCAGAGCGTCAAAGAAGGGAATGCATTTATTAGTGGCCCTGGAAATAAATCGACTCAAAGCAGCGACTTTCCCTTTGAGGCTTTGCAATTCCTTCTTTGTCCTAGGGGCTTTGACTTCTCTTAAAGCAGTAATCTGAGCAGGATTAGCTTCGATGCCCCTAGCACTCACAATAAAACCCAAGAATTTTCCGGACTCTACCTCGAATGAACATTTCAAAAGATTTAGCTTCATCCCATACTTTCGAAGGACCGCGAACATTTCTGCCAAATGATCCATGTGGTCTACTGCCTTCTTCGATTTCTCCAACATATCATCAACATATACTTCCATAATCTTGCCAATCTAAGGTTTGAACGTGGCGTTAACAAGTCTTTGATAAGTTTCCCCCACGTTCTTTAGTCCGAAGGGCATGACTTTATTGCAGTAAAGACCAACATCAGTGATGAAGCTCGTGTCCTTCTGATTTGGCTCATGCATCATGATTTGATTATATCCTGAGTAAGCATCCATAAAAGACAACAATTCATGCCCGGCTATTCCATCCACCAACTGATCAATCCTGGGTAACGGGAAACAGTCCTTGGGGCATGCTTTGTTCAAGTCTGGAAAGTCGATGCACACTCTCCACTTTCCATTTGCTTTTTTAACCAACATCGGATTAGAAACCCAATTTGGATAAGTGGATTCTCTAATGAAGCCATTTTCCATGAGCCGATCTACTTCTTGTTTTAATGTTGTCGACCTTTCAAGACCCTGGGTTCTTCTTTTCTGCTTTACGGTTGTGAATTTTGGATCAATATTCAAAGCATGCACTACGATTTTTGGAGATATTCCACACATGTCGGCATGACTCCAAGCGAATACATCTAGGTTTGCTTTCAAGAACGATGTCAACATATTCTGAACCGTCACACCGAGTTGTGAACCCACATTTAACACCTTATTTGGATCATTCAGGTCAATAGGTATTGGCACCGCCACTTCCACCGGCACCACTCTACTCTCCCCTGCACTGTTTTTTCTGGGATCAATCTCTTTTCGTGCACCACTATGCTCACCAGTGCAGGGTCCACCCCGTCATTGCTACAAGGTGGGCTCTTTGATGCTTGAGCGGAGCTGCCGCACCCATACCCATTTCTCTCTTCTTTGCCTCCCGTAACTTATGAGATAGCATTCTCGCCCGGAATTTTGGTCCCCCTTCACAACACCGATGCCATTATCAGTAGGGAACTTCATAGTTAAGCACCCATGGGGCGAGAATGGCCTTGAATGCTGCAAGAGTTGGTTGACCCAAGAAGGCATTGTAAGCGGAGAATTCATCAACAATGACAAAAGTTTGTTTTCGGATCACCTTCTTTTCCCCTTCTCCAAGCTCTACAAATAAGTCAATAGTCCCTATAGGTTGTTTTGGTTCTCCAGTGAACCCAACAATTTTCTGTGAGGAAGCTTGGATATCAGCCATGGGAATTTTCATCTGGTCAAATGTCTTTCTGAAGAGGACATTGCAAGAGGCGCCGCAGTCAACAAGCACCCTTCTTACAGTGGTTGGTCTGATGCCTGCAGATATCACCAAGGTATCCATAGTGGGAGCCTTAATACCAACAGGGTCTATAGCCCGGAATATGATGTCATCGTTAAAAGTTCTTTGTTGTTTTAAAGGTGCAGCATCTTCCAAGACAAAAGCATTTTCTTCTGTCAGGGCATATCTCAAAGCGTGAGCATATCTCTCCATCTCACCCCAACTTCTGCCCGCCGGGTGAGAACCCCCTGTGATAACATTAATGACAGGCCTCTCAGATTCCTGCGCTGCAGTCGTCTCACTTGAGGCGGATTTTTGAGCAGGAACTTGTTGCCCCTGAGTAGATGAGGTTGGGTCACTTCTATTTCTCTTCACATATTGTTGTAGTTTATTCTTTCTCAACAGCTCTTCAATCAAATTCTTTAAATGGCGACATTTATTAGTGTCATGGCTTGGTTGATTGGGGAACCGATAGAATCTCCTATTATGCACAACATTTTTCCCAGGCTTTATCTCAGGTGGTTTGGGGTATTCAACAGCATCCATGGTTGCGAAAAAGATATTTTCTGGAGTATCAGTTAAGGGAGTAAAATCGGAAGGTTTAAAGCGGCGAATTTTGTTCACATCTTTTTGCTTTTTTCAACCGTCATTCTCCCTCTTCTGGCCACCAGATTCCTTTCCTGTTAGAAGCAACATTGTTATTCTCAACTTCAGTCACGACTACTTTTACTGGCACAGGAAGGCTTTCTAGGAACATGGATTCATCGGCCCTCTTGTAGAACTTCTCAAGTGAATTTGGCTCTTTCATCGTTAGCCGTTTTCCGAATTCACTTGATTTGTCAATGGCTCGCATCAAGTAAGTCAGAATCATCGAAAGCTCTTCATTGTCAACTTCGGCCAAGGCTATATTAAAGCGGCTTAAGAAAGATTTGATAGACTCTTCGGGGCTTTGTTCGAGGCTGGATAGTGACATTATGTCCTTGGCCTTCGAAGCATGTGACCTGAACCGATCTTTGAATTTTCGAGTTAGGTCGGAGAACTGATCCACAGATCGAACTGGCAGCTTCGTGAACCAAAGAAGGGCCACTCCCTCTAAGTACACGGGAAAGTATCTACACTTGATCTCATCTGTTGCTCTGGCACCTGTCATATAAGAGTCATACTTGTATAAGAACTGGTTAGGATCGCTTGTCCCCCGATAAGCTAGAATAGTGGGGGGAACAAACTTCTTCGGAAATTCAGCCTTCAGAATTCTTTCAGTAAAAGGAGTCTTGCTTGGCGCAAACCCCCAGTCACTTTCATCTTCCTCCCTTTGCATGCTCTCCTTCATAATTTGTCGAATCATTCCCGAGAGGTACTCCTCATCGTTTAGAGGCCCCGCGAGACAGACATCAGCTACTTTTTCGGAAGTTTGCCTGGAAAAACGTTCATGAAGAGTTGACTGCGGCCTTGAACCTTCAGCTTGGGGAGGTGCCCCTTCGGCGGTGCCAGCTGCCCTCTGAGGAATACTTTTCCCTTGGGAATCATGAACATCCTCAGCAAAGGTTTCTTCATTATTTTCTGGCTGCTGGTTAACTCCAAGCAAAGCATTCAACCTGTTCAACATCAAAGTGTTCTGGGCTTCCATTTGTTGATACAACCCACACACTACATCATCCAATTCCGCCCTTGTGATTCCAACACTAGGAGCCGCTTGATTTGACGCGGGAGAAGTGGCGGTGTTGTCAAAAGCATTTCCAGATCTAGTAGATCTACTTTTTCTTCCAGGAGCCATAATTTCGGATAGACTTATGGTTCTTAGGGAGAGTCTTTCAACAAATCTTTGTGAAGCAACGATGAGAGCACCTCTGAGTTCGACTCTCAGTGAAAGCACCAAAAATGTTAACGCTAAAAATGTACGCTAACACCCTAGTGTGAGTTGTGATATAGCGAAAGCACCACCGTTTGGTACGGGAACTAAAAGCAAGCAGAAAATAATAAAGAGACAACAATTTTTATAGTGGTTCGGTTCAAAGTAAAGCCAACGTCCACTTAATCTCTTCTATTATTGATTTAATTACAAGTTTCACCATAATTCTTCAATTACAACATCATTAAGGCAAGTAGTTGGAACTTTGATGCAGAAAAGCTCTTTGAATTCATGTTGAATAAACTTGATTTTTTCCCCAGGTTCTTTGAAGTGTATTTAGCGTTTGAAGTGTTGTAGAAGTCATGAAAACAACAAAGTCTTGGCGTTTCAGAATCTCTCCCCCCCCCCAATGTGGAGTAGGCGGGGTATTTATAGGAGAGTTTCGGAGTTAGGTCGTGTGGTGTCATAGGTCGTGAGCGACCTAGGGAGTTGCGACCTTGGGAGTTGCAACCTATGAGCGATCCCGAGGTAGCATAAGTCATTAGCGACATAATGGAGCCATCCTGGACGAGATATATGCTGTGAGAAACTTAGCATGTGTAGCACATGAGTTCTCTCGGCTTGCTAAGGTCGTAAGCAACCTAATGGAAGAGGCAGTGCGCATGCGGCTTAACTCTAAAGCTTGATAGGTCGTTAGGTCGCTCTTTCCTTAACTCGTTAGGTCGTTTCTTTCATTGAGTTGCTAGGTCTCTAGGTCTCTGGAGCTCCTTAAGTCGTTGAGTCGCGCCATGTTGAGCCGCTCTGTGCTTTCAGTCGTTAGGCTGTGCCCTGCTATAAGTCGTTAAGGTGTTTAAGCCTTGGATAGTTAAGTCGCTTATTCCCTTAGGTCGTTGAGTCGAATAAGTCACTAAGTCATGAATAAGAGAGGTGTTAACACCATATACGACGATATTCTACCTCGAATTGGAATTGGTATTTAACTGTTGTACTAACGTCTGTGGATGTAGGGAAACAGGTTGGTGGGATCCAACTGGATTCCTTAAAACATTTGAATTTGTTTCAATGGTTATGTGTTAATCATTTAAAATCTGCGTGTAATTTTCCTTATAAAATCAGTGTGTGATTTTCTTTGTGATTGAAATTATTGAAGTCTATAGTTTAGCCGAATATTTTTTTGGTATCGTTGGATACCGAAAATAAATTTGGATTTTTAAGATTCAGGTGGAAAATTTATAGTAATTTTTTTTAGAATTGGATAAATTTAAAAGAAGGAATTTTAAAAAGAATAAAGTTTATTTTTGAATCCTATTGAATAAAATATGGGAAAAGGACTTAATAAATGGATTTCGGGTAATAATATTCAAAGAGTGAAGAATTTATTTAAAATACGGATTTTAAATAGTTTGAAAGAAATAAAGGAATTTATTTTAAAAGAAAATAAATTTGGAAATCAATTTGAAATTGATTTGGTTTTAAAAAATAAATTTTGGGAAATCAATTTGAAATTGATTTAGTGTTTGAAATAAATGTTTGTAAAATAAATTTGGGATTTGATTTAGTAATTGAAATAAATTTGGAAATCAACTGGAAATTTGATTTGGTGCTAAAAGTGAATATTTGGAAATCGATTTGAAAATGGTATATCTATGGATATTTGAAAATTTAAATTCACAATTGAATTTCATAAAAAAAGGGAAATTTGTTTTAAAGATAAATATTGTTTTATTTTTAAAAGTGTGGAAAGGAATTTACGGATTTGGAACGTAAATTTAAAATAAATCCAGAAAGATTTATAAATTGATTTGAATGAACCATTTTAGAATGGAAGGTTTGGTTTTCCTAGAAAGCCGAATATATTTTTAAAATAGCTTTTGAAATAAAATTAGAAGTTCTAAATTGGGTTTTAAAAGAATATTGTTGGAGAGGTTATCTTTGAAAATTGTTTTGAATCTTTAAAAGTAAAGATTTATTTAATTAAGTGTAGAAGGGATTGTTTTAAAGTTTTAATTGATATATGTTTTAGAAAATGGATATTTGAATATTTATACTCCATCTACTAATTTTATTTTAAAATTAGTTTGGACTTGAATTTTTATATGAGATATTAGTAGAATATTTTCATAACTAATATTTAAGCAAGCGTTTCAAAATGATTTTATCTTAAATGTTTCCAAGTATATTTTGGATAAGTATTTTAAATTATTTTTAAAAGTATCTGAACTTGGCAAATTTTCAGTGGAATTAAATAAATATTGGAAATTTATTCCACGTGAGGAAGGTTATTTGGAATTTGTTTTCAAAGGATTGTAGTGTGAAACGCGATTTAAAATTTATTTTCCAAAGATTGAAAGGCGAAAAGTAATTTGAAATTTGTTTTCTAATGGTTGAAGTGTTAAAATTATAGCTTGCGAAGATATTTTGAAAATAATAATCAGGGCAAAATTATTGAAATCTGATGATTGTGGTGAATGTTGATTGATAGTTAAATAATAGATTATCAATACTGGCCTTTAATGGCATTTGAATTTCGATGCGACCAGGGGTCGGATTCCAAATGAATATTTGAAAACCACATCGAACCTTTGTGATTGTGATGGATCTTTTATTTAAAAGATCAAAGTGGAAATTGTTGTGATTTGTTTGAAATCTGATTGAACACTTGTTTTTAAAAATAAGCGCTTATTATTCGAATTAGCTGGGAAAAGACTTTGTGTCATAAAACCCATTCCGAATAATGATACGATGAAATGGGATTGCATTTGAAGATGGTGTTGAAGATCGGGTATTTTCAAAAATGAAAGGATTACCTGTCGAATGTCTCTGCATTGGGTTACTCCGGTATAGAGATTTTATCACCCTTTGTGATGGAGATTCCAGACGTGATTAGTGAATATCTGGATTTGCAAGGGCTTCTTTGAAGTGCCTTTGGTACCGTTCAATCCCGAAACAGACTTGTATGGATGTGTGTGTGACATTACACTTTGAGATATAAAGCTGATTTCTATCAAATACATTTCTAATGGTGGCAGGGAATTTATTCTCTTAGCTTAACACCCTTCTCTGAGACGTGCGAGCTCAGAGGTTATGTAGTTGATGGTTATTACTGATATACTCCCAATTTGGTAATGTGGCATACGAAGTGTTGCTGATCATTTGTTGATCAAAGCATGACTACGTGAAAAGTGTAGCTTTGTGGATGAAACCTCGTTGGACTTCACACCCCGGAAATGGTCGAAACAGGAAAGATGCGGCAATGTTATTTGAGGGTAGCGCCCCATGAGAGTATGTCATTTCCTTCTGGAAAATGGTAGTATCATGGTATGGAGTCCAGATATTTTACTTATGTTGTTGCTGCAAATTTGTTATACTTTGTGGTTGTTGCTTTGTGGTTGAGGATCCTTGGATAAAGGTCGCAAACGACCGGGGGATGGCATACTCGTGTAGTAGTTAACTAGTTACAGATGTAAACCGGCCTTGTGTTGGCAGAGAGCTGGTTAAGTTCTCGGGGCGTCCCTCCAGAGGCGTACCCATGTGGCAGTAGGAAGTTGCTTAGCCTGACCATTTGTTGGAAATCCAAAGAAACAATATGCGTCCTGTACGGTTTTAGTTGTTTAACCTGCAATGGAATGTTGCGGTAACCTGCTATTGAACATCGTAGCTATAGTAGGCATAAGTGCGAAATGCCTATGCTGGCTAAGATTAATATTATACTTTCGAAATGTTCTCCACACTATGCACTAATAATAATAATATCAAAGGATTTTGCATAATAAGCATGTTTGACTATCATAAGGAAAAATCTCCTCCAATTCCGCGTTTGCATCGTGTGTGGCGGGAGGCCTTATGGTCGTTTCATTTTCCAAAAGCATAGCGGATTTCTTTTTATTTTCTTTGTGAAAATACCTGTTTTTAAGATCTCACACCAGTCCCATGACTGACCTGGAGTTTATTGTTCCCTTTCTAAACCCAGGGTGCCTATAATTTTCCACCCAGGCAGCCTAGATTCAGGGTGTCATTATTCTGGAGCAAAGTCGAAAAAAGAGATCCTGTGGAGATCTAGAGTTTGAGCTGGATGGCGAGACGTACTTCCGTATATATTATCATTCCGCTGCGTAATTAACCATAGGGGCAGGTTATTATAACTGACATTATTTATGTGTTGTTATTGTAATACTCTGATGTTGTAATGCGTAAACTAATATAATGATTTTGTTTAAAGATATTCATTTTTTTATTATATTTGGTCCTGTAAGAAATGTAAGATTCTATTGTTGTTTCTGTTCTTCTTCTATCTTCTTCTTCTTAAACCCTAACGGTTTGGTTTTTGGGCATTCAACTGTGCGACATTGGATACAGTGGACAAATCAATGTTGACTTTCGGAAGTTGAAAAAATTGGGTCGTTACAATGTAGTATCGGAGCATTTGGTTAAGCGAAAACCTTGGCTCTAGTGGGAATTACTCATTAGAGATAGAGTCAGTAGTACTCTAGAATGAGTTTGATGTAATAATAGATATGAGCGCGTATTTGTTAGTGAATATAAAAATTGTTTTATATTGTGATGATTGGTATGTTGAGTGGTATATGGATTCTGGTCGGTATAGTCTGTACAACTCTGTCGATAGGGATCTCTAAACACTTGTGTAGAACAATTCAACACGATATTATTTTAAAATGGGGCAAATGAAATAATTTTACCCAAACTATTTTCGTATATAAAAGTAATAAATTTCCTATAAATTATTATTGTATATGGTTGCTTGAATGTTAGGAAGTGATAATATTAAAATATTATCATTGGTTATTGAATAGAAATTGAACACATAACCAAAAGCTAAAAAATAAAATCCATATACAAGTCGGATTTGCAAATATAATTGTAAATGTAAATGTAATTTTAATTTGAAATAGATTCTAGAGAAATATTTGAAAGTGGATTGAAAAGATTTGAAATTGGAAATTTTGGAAATTAAATTCCATTGAGTTTGAAAATGAATTTTCAAAGGTTTTGGAAAAAAAAATTGAAGGGATAAAAGTCTAAACTCTTTTCAATCGCTGCAAAATAAATTCGATGATGACTGCAGCATTATCGATGTTCATTTTCGAGTTTCTAAGAAAGGAATTGCTGCCAAATTATTTGAAATTTGAGGTTGTTTGGAAAACTGGGTTTGGTTTTGGAAATTCAAAAGATAATTTGAATTGATTTCAAAAATGGTTTTGAAAAGGCGGAAAAACTCTAGAATACTATATAAAATATTTATGGAATATCATTAAGTTTGATAACTTGTAAAGTTTAAAGTTGTTAAAATAAAAATCTAACTTAAAGAGAAGTTAGATAAAAGTAAATGTGGAAACAAAATAAGCTGGAAGGAAAATTTAATTCAAGTGGAATTAAAAAATGAAAATTGAATAAAAGAATGGAGATTGGAAACTTGAGTTAATTTGTATGAAGGTAAATTTGAGAAGTCTCATAGACTAAATAATTGGAATAAAACTATAAAGGTGGAAAATAAAATTATGAATGAATGAATAAATTTACAATTGCAATTAAATGAAAGGTGAATTGAATTCATATGGAATTAAAAAATCCAGTTTAAATAAATAAGTTATAAACCAAAGTGGTGTATTGGATTCAAATGTAACTCAAATACAAGTAAACGAAATTAAATATATGCTGTATATAGAATATTTATTGAACTTAAGAAGTAAATGGCAATATTCTTATGTAAATTTTGAATTGAGGAAATATTCTAAGTTGGTGATTGAGTAAAGATTAAACTGGAAATTTGTGAAATGGTAATTGGACATTATTGCTAGTAGGATACACAGGTGATTTAAGTGAAAAGGGAATTGGATTTTGACTTCCAAGATAAAAGTTTAAATTTCTCGAAAAGGTATGTATTTAAACTCCAGTATGAAATTTGATGATTTTCTTGTTCAGCCGCTTGGCTTTTTGTTTTCTTTTTGAATCTAGGGGTCCCGTTGTGGCAATTTGTAGTCGTATCAAGCTAGCCGTGTAAAGGAGACGCTGGCGAAATTTTTCGAAAGTTAGGAGGTTAGAAAAATTTTGAGAAAATTTAAAAAATTTGAAATTTAAATTTAAATTTGAATTATTGAGAAAACAATGGTGTTTGGAACTTATAATTGAAATTGGAAAGTTAGTTGAATGAATGATGGGTCTTAAATAAAAAAATATTTGTTTTGGCAAATTGATAACGCTGTTTTGTTTTGGGAAAATTATAAATGGGTTAAGGATCATTCTTCTTACCTAGTAATTTCGGGACGAAATTCTTTTAAAGGGGGAAGGATGTGACGACCCTGAATTATGAACATTTGAAATTAGAATATTCGATTGGTTTTAAATATTTGAATGATAAGTTTAACTTGAATTTCAAATATAACTCTGAATTTGGCAAATAAATTATTGAATTTAATTATAGAAATTTGGGTAAAAATTTGAATCTTCAGTTTTAAGCCTGTTAAAATTAATTTGATGGCTTAGAAAATTTATATTGATGATACCGAAGATAAGGGAAGCTTCAGCGTTGGATTTGAAACTGTTTTGTCCAGTTTGAAAATATATCATTTAAATTGATATTTAGAAATAGCCTTCCGAGGCACAGTCTCGGAATTCGACGAAACCAGTTCCATTGGATCCGTAATAGTGCTTTATTATCGGATTTCAATTTCTATAACATTTGGAGTTGTCGTGTGATCGTATGATATGCAAACGCGCTGAAATTTTTATTGAAATTTAATTTAATAGTTGGTTTAAAAAGCTATCTTCTCCATACGATCGAATTTGCACTCGGAACCTTTTCTGTTGTGTCCGAAATAGGGATTTAACTTTATAAACGCCCGACCGCATGCCTAGATTGGAGATCGAAATTTTGAGTCACAAAAAGCGAAATGATTTGAAATTGTATTTGAATTAAATATATACATATACGTATTTCATAAAAATTTTAGATATTTCTACACGTATCTTTTCTTCTAACATTTGTCATATTCCTGGACACGCGTTCGTTTAGAAATTTAAAAGAAAAACAATTCGAAGACAAGAAATGGCCGAGCCTTGCTTATCTTCAAAAACAGAAATCAAATAAAGTTCAGTATAAAAAAATGGCAATGAGATAAGAATGAAATGTTGTCTCGATCGATTTGAAAATAATAATAATAATAAATCAAAGCCAATTCGATTCAATTGGAAGTCGTGACATTAAATCGCAAGCCATGCTCGAGCACGTCGATATTAGGTAGGAGAGGTTGCGGGCTCGACTTCGAAATGGATTGTGGCTTCATGTTGAACTGGAGACGAGGGATTCGCGGTGGGGCAATTGCCGTTTAGGGCTCGGCGATGTTAGTTTGAGCAGCTAGGCAATTAAGGAGTGCGCGACATCGAAGGAGGTTGCGCTCGAGACAGTGGCAAAGCTAGGGCATGGGTTCGATCAGTTTGGGGGTTCTAGGGTTTCGTCATCGAGCGTGGCAGTCGATTGGTGTTTAGAGGAAGGTTGCGGCAGCGTTGCCGTGGTAGAAGGATGCTCGGCGATCTGAGGATCGCGTATGGCTTTCGCGCGATCGAGGTAAGAAGCAGCGCGGATGGTGGTCGTGGTTTACATAATGCAGAGAGGTATAACTAATTTATTTTAAATTAATTTGAATAAATATAGATGTATAAATTAGAAAAAAAATTATACAAAAAAATAATAATAATTACAGTAGGTATATATATATACATAGTTTATTTTTAATATACATATGTATGTACTAAAAACAGAAAAGAAATTTTTTTACAATAAAGTAGGTTACCATTGTATATACAGAAAAAAGGGTTTTTTTAAATGTATATAGGTTATTTTTGGTATAAGTGATTTCAAAGAAAAAAATAAAAAAATATACATATATACATTTTAACTATGGTAATTATTTGGTAACTAGAAAATATTTTATCAAAAGAAATTAGTTTAAAACTAATTATTTGTTAAGTCAAATTATAAAATTAAAATTGATTATTCGATTTATTTCAAATATTGATAAATTGTATAAATGTTTATACATGGTCAAAATTGCAAAGAAAACAAGCTGGAATGGAAAATGGATTGCATGCACTGTTAAAGGTGAGAACTTCTCACTCAATTGGATACTTGATTTAATTTAAATAGTTTATTTAAATTTTTGGATGTTGCTTGGATGATGGTTGTTATTTGCTGGATTGAAATAGACCCTATACGCCGCATAATGGCTGATGATATTATATATAAATCCCATATACCGCGATATTCCACCTCGAAGTGGAATTGGTACTATATATGTATTTAGAGCAATTGATTTCCCGTATTATATAGCGGATGAGACCCTATGCGCCGCATAATAGCGGATGATATTTTTATAAATCCCATATACCGCGATATTCCACCTCGAAGAGGAATTGGTATTTAACTATTGTGCTAATGTCTGTGGATGTAGGGAAACAGGTTAGAGGGATCCAACTGGATTCCTCAAAAAAATTGAATTTGTTTCTATGGTTATGTGTTGATTATTTAAAATCTGTGTGTGAATTTCTTTGTAAAATCTGTATGTGATTTTCTTTGTGATTGAAATCGTTGAAGGCTATAGTGTAGCCGAATATATTTTTGGTATCGTTGGATACCGGAAATCAATTTGGATTTTTGAGATTCAAGTTAAAAATTTACAGTAATTTTTTTTTAGAACTGGATGAATTTAAAAGAAGGAATTTTAAAAAGGATAAAGTTTATTTTGAATCTTATTGAATAAAATATGGGAAAAAGACATAATAAAGGGATTTCGGGTAATATTATTCAAAGAGTGAAGAATTTATTTAAAATACAAATTTTAAATAGTTTGAAAGAAATAAAGGAATTTATTTTAAAAGAAAATAAATTTGGAAATCAATTTGAAATTGATTTGGTGTTTAAAAATAAAATTTGGAAAATCAATTTGAAATTGATTTGGTGTTTGAAATAAATGTTTGGAAAATAAATTTGGGATTTGATTTAGTAATTGAAATAAATTGGAAATTTGATTTGGTGCTAAAAGTGAATATTTGGAAATCGATTTGAAAGTCGTATATCTACGGATATTTGAAAATTTAAATTCACAATGGAATATTATAAAAGAAAGGGAAATTTTTTTTAAAAATAAATATTGTTTTATTTTAAAAGTGTGGGAAGCAATTTACGGATTTGGCACGTAAATTTAAAATAAATCCAGAAAGATTTATAAATTGATTTAAATGAACCATGTTAGAATGGAAGGTATATTTTCCGTGGAAAGCCGAATATATTTTTAAAATAGCTTTTGAAATAAAATTAAAAGTTCTAGATTTGGTTTTAAAAGAATATTGTTGGAGAGATTATCTTTGAAAATTGTTTTGAATCTGTAAATGTAAAGATTTATTTAATTAAGTATGGAAGGGATTATTTTAAAGTTTTAATTGTATATGTTTTAGAAAATGGATATTTGAATATTTATACTCTATCTACTAACTTTATTTTAAAATTAGTTTGGACTTGAATTTTTATATGAGATATTAGTATAATATTTTCATAAGTAATGTTTAAGCAAGCGTTTCAAAATGATTTTATCTTAAATGTTTCCGAGTATATTTTGGGTAAGTATTTTAAATTATTTTTAAAAGTATTTGAACAAGGCAAATTTTCAGTGAATTAAATAAATATTGGAAATTTATTCCACGTGAGGAAGGTGATTTGAAATTTGTTTTCAAAGGATTGTAGTGTGAAATGCGATTTGAAATTTGTTTTCAAAAGATTGAAAGGTGAAAAGTAATTTGAAATTTGTTTTCTAATGGTTGAAGCGTTAAAATTATATCTTGCAAATGTATTTTGAAAATAATAATTGGGGAAAAATTATTGAAATATGATGATTGTTTTGAATGTTGATTGATAGTTAAATAACAGACTATCAATACTGGCCTTTAATGGCATTTGAATTTCGATGCGATCGGAGGTCGGATTCCAAATGGATATTCGAAAACCACATGGAACCTTTGTGATTGTGATGGATCTTTTATTTAAAAGATCAAAGTGGAAATTGTTGTGATTTGTTTGAAATCTGATTGAACACTTATTTTTAAAAATAAGCGCTCATTATTCGAATTAGCCGGGAGTGCACTTTGTGTCATAAAACCCATTCCGAATAATGATACGACGAAATAGGATTGCATTTGAAGATGGTGTTGAACACCTGGTATTTTCGAAAACGAAAGGATTACCTGTCGAATGTCTCTGTATCGGGTTGCTCCGGTATAGTGATTTTATCACCCTTTGTGATAGGGATTCCAGACGTGATTAGTGAATATCCGGATTTGCAAGGGCTTCTTTGAAGTGCCTTCGGTTCCGTTCAATCCTGGAACGGAATTGTATGGATGTGTGTCCGACATTACACTTTGAGATATAAAGCTGATTTCTACTAAATACATTTCTATTGGTGGCGGAGAATTTATTCTCATAGCTTAACACCCTTCTCTGAGACGTACGAGCTCAGAGGTTATGTAGTTGATGGTTTTTAGTGATATACTCCCAATTTGGTAATGTGGAATGCGGTGTAATGCAAATCATTTTTTGATCAAAGCATGACTTTGTGAAAAGTGTAGCTTTATGGATGAGACCTCGTCGGACTTCACACCCTGGAAATGGTCGAAACGGGATCAATGCGACAAGGTTATTTGGGGGTAGCGCCCCCTGAGGGTGTGTCATTTCCTTTTGGAAAAGGGTAGTATCATGGTACGGAGCGCAGATATTTTACTTTTGTTGTTGCTGCAAATTTATTATACTTTGTGGTTGTTGCTTTGTGGTTGAGGATCCTCGGATAATGATCGCAAACGACCGAGGGATGGCATACTCGTGTAGTAGTTACCTAGTTACAGAGGTAACCCGGCCTTGTGTTGGAAGAGGGATGGATAAGTTCTCGAAGCGTCCCTCCAGAGGCGTACCCATGTGGCAGTAGGAAGTTCCTTAGCCTGACCATCTGTTGGAAATCCAAAGACACAATACGCGCCCTGTACATTTTTAGTTGTATAACCTGCCATGGAATGTGGCGGTAACCTGCTATTGAACAAGGTAGCTATAGTAGGCATAAGTGCGAAATGCCTATGCTGGCTAAGATTAATATTATACTTTTGAAATGTTTTCCACACTATGCACTAGTAATAATAATATCAAATAACTTTTCATACCAAGCATGTTTTATTATCATAAGGAGAAATCTCCTCCAATTTTGCGTTTGCATTATGTGTGTGGCGGGAGGTCTTATGGTAGTTTCATTTTCCAAAAGCATAGGGGATTTCCTTTTATTTTCTATGTGAAAATAACGGTTTTTAAGATCTCACACCAGTTCCATGGCTGACCTAGAGTTTATTGTTCCCTTTCTAAGCCTGGGTGCCTAAAATTTTCCACACGGGCAGCCTAGAGTCAGGTTGTCATTATTCTGAAGCGAAGTCGAAAAAAGAGACGCTATGGAGATCTGGAGTTTGAGCTGGATGGCGAGACGTACTTCAGTATATATTATCATTCCGTTGTGTATTCAACCATAGGGGCGGGTTATTATAACTGCCATTGTTTGTGTGTTATTGTTATAATACTCTGATGTTATAATGTGTAAACTGATATAGTGATTTTGTTTAACGATATTCATTTATCTATTATCTATTCCACTGCGAAATGTGAGATTCTATTGTTGTTTATGTTCTTCTTCTTCTTAAACCCTAACGGTTTGCTTTTTCGGTATTTGACTGTGGCATTGGATACAGTGAACTTATCGTTGTCGACTTTCGAAAGTCGAAAAAATTGGGTCGTTACATATTTATTAGAGAAATTAGGAAAAATAAATCACAAAAATTCACTGGCACATGTCGACACGGTCCTTACCATGATGTCGACAAGGGTACCAGAAATTGAATTTTTAAATTTGAATTCAAATGTTTGAATTACCCTCCACCTTTTCACTTCATTCAATTCTCTGAAAAGCTACCATTTGACTAGAGAACATGTCCTTTGAGAATCTATTTATTCACTATCTTTTATCATATCTTTTCACTCTCATTTTCAAATTCAAACTCTCTTTTCAAAATTTCAAGCTCCCTACTCTCTACTTTAATGGCTTCTTCAAGCAACCCCTCCACCATAAGAATTTCTAGAAAGATAAAAGAGCAACTCTTCAATGATCCGGAGGTAATAAAAGCATACATCAATTAAGCTAATTATGCCAAAGTCCATCTCGGAAAGTTTGCTATCTTTCAAGATTTCTCTTCTTATGAAATTGATTCTCTTTTTAAAAACAATCAAATTTTTAGTCTTGTTGATGCTACTCAAAATGATTTTGTTTGCCATCCAAATCCTGTCAAAATTTTCTATGCAAATTTAAACCGTGGATTTTATAATGGAAATGAGGACGAAATTTGGAGTAGTGTCAAAGGCACTAGAATTGTTTCGAATTGTGATCTTTTAGGTACCATTCTCAATTGCAAGTGTACGAGAATTGATATTTCTAATTTTAAAATTGATGAAAATGATTGTAACATCCCGGAATTTTGTTAAATTTAATTTAGTAAATTATTTGAACTTTTAAATTAAAATTATGAAATTTCAAGAAAAAGAAAATATTGTTAATATCAATATTATACGGATGTATGGGATAAAATAAAAATATGTGATAAATTACATGTTAATGGCTAAAACTTTAAATTTAAATAAAATTTAAGAGAATATACGTTGAAATAAAATCTATATAATTGCAAAATGACATACACATAAGTGCATGTGAATTATAAAACAAGAAAATTGTTTAAAACAATAAAATGAAATATGTACAAATTAAATTGTTTTAGTTAAACCCTTGAAATAGAACTAAAAAGTGATTGTGAATGTAAGTTATGATAAAATTATAAAATAAAATCGCATACCTATAAGCTAACATATGGCTGTAAACAACAAGAGAGCAAAAGCAAAAGTATATGCAAAGAAAAGTCTACAAAATCAAAATGATATAACTAGAGAAAGGGAAAATATAAACTGTAAAGGAAAAGCAAACATCACCACTCGTTTACAGTAAAGAAAAAAAAATTATTAACAAAGTAAATCAGTACTTGTATGAATTTAAAGAAAGATGGCTGTAACATACAAAGGAAACAGAAGCATTAAATGCTATCTCCTCAAACTCAAAGTAAAAATCCTCTCAACCACCATTAAATAAGAAAAGAAAATGAATGATAAGTATAGGTTTGCAAAAGAGGACGATGAAATTAATGCAAGCCTCCATAATATCATTATCAACCTCCTTATAAGAAAAAAATCTTTGATTTAAGATATATAAATATTTATAAAGTACAACAAAAAAAATCTTGCTTCAATATTTTACTAAAACCTGCACATCTCTTTATAGAAGCATGTTACCTCCAGTTCGTTCAAACCATTTACAGAAGAGGAAAAAATAGAAAAGATCAGAAAATAGAAAGAACATCACTTTATATTTAAATTTGGAAAGAAATTTACTAAAGAAATAAAGCAGAGGGGAAGATTCAAATCTGCAGTTTCAAAGTTAATTAAGCCTCTGTTTCAAAACTTGTTCAGGTGAGTGAACATCAACTATAAAACTTTAAGTTAATAGTAAGATAATTTATTGATTGTACGTAGTATTGTATGTGTTTTGTTTTTAAATAACATTCTGCACACACACACACACACACACACACACACATTTATATATAGGTTACCCTGCATATTCATCTTCTCTGTTATTGATTACAGAGTGGATCATTGATTCAAAATTTTAATTTATTGGCGTTTGATCATTGTTGAGTATTGAAGTCTTCAATCAAATAAGAAGTAACTCTGTAATCAAGGTTTTAAAACCTGTTTCAACAAGATTTGAGGAAAGTAACCACTGTCATCTTAATTTACAGTGAATCAAGTAAAAACTTGATAAATTCGATTGTTACACAAGGTTAATTTAAATTCATAACTCGAATCTCTACAGCAAGATATGATTTTTAAACCAAAAATAAAGGTTTTCAGTTTAGTATTCACAGAGTAGTTAGTTTTTGAACAAAAATTGCATATTTTCGAATTTCCAGTGATTGAGGCAATGATAAATGTTGAAACTGGGATTGAAGCTAGTTTGTGAATCGATGGTTTCGAGAAAAATATGGGAAAAATATTTCATTGCGTGAATTGGGAGTACGAGCTCGAATTAGGGTTTAAGCCAAGTTTTTTTTACATGTTGTTGACGTGACGATTTCGTCACCTAGGAATGATCGAGCGGCCTGTGGTTGAGGGGGAGGTTAGCATAGGTCGTTGACGTGCTGTGGCCGAAGTCACGAATTTTCTGGTGACATGAGACGTGGCGGCGAAGCGATTTTGTTCAATGAGTTCGAGCTGAAGTGTCGAGCAAATAGGCTTATTTTGATCTCGAGTTTTTTTGTCAACCTGAAGTTCGATTTCGAGAGTGGTTGTGGTTTGTGACTTGCCGAGGTCGGTGTTGTTTGCTAGAACGTTGGCCAGAGGCTGTGCACATGCACGGCATTGGTTTGGATGTCAAGGAACTTTCGCGTGTGTCTGACTTCGAGAGAGACTCGAAAAATGTCGTGAAGTGCTTTGGGTTTTCCCGCGTTCGAATGGTGTTGGCCTGTAGTAATTAAGATTTAACTTAGAAAGAAAAAAAGAGAAAAAAGGAGGAAGAAGTTGCACAGGAACGCGGGGAAGAAAGGGAGAGGCTCGGGGAAATGACATGCGTGACTCGAGTGAAGAACCTGGTTGCTCGGGTTTTATTTTTTTTTAAAATGGATTCAACCCAATTGATTTCCTGTGGTGATGTTTAGTAACTCTGAAGCAACGAATGTTAGAAATTTTAAGTTAAGAATTCGTTTTCAAGTTTTTAATTAACCAAGCAAATAGTAACAATGTTTTAAAATCTAATTAAAACTTTAATTTAATAATAAATTCAAGATAAGTAGTAAGGTTAAATTAACATTAAAGTTGTTGTAATAATAATAAATTGATTTAGAAATAATTAAAGAAGATTTTCAAATGATAATTAAGGTAAATGATTTTTATTAACAAATGGTTTCAAAAGTAATTAAGAATGATTTGCAATTCATAATTAAAATTGATTAATAAACAACTAAGTGTGTAAATTAATTTGTAAATTAAGAATTTGTTGATTAGATAAATTAAGTTGATTAATTATAATTGGCAGTTAATAAAAATAATTAATTAAAGAATAATCAACTTATCAAGTTGATTAAGATTAATTAATTCATCATTAAGAATAATAAATCACTGATCTAAAACAATAAAAAAAAATATTTGATTAATTTATTAAATCACATTCACTTGGATTGGTAAATAATTAACTATTGTTATGCACTAGATTGATATTTTTATGGTGGCTGTGATACCGTGTGATGCACTGTGACTGTGATTTGTTGCTGTATTGATGTGAATACCCTTTGCCTGTAAAATGGCATTTAAACTTCGATGCGACAGGGAGTCGGGTTTCAGTTTATTATCCGAAACCCACATCGAACTCTGAATATGAACCTTTGTTACTGATATATCCATGTGTTATAAAATTGACTCTCACTATTCGGTTTAGCCGGTAGAGGACGTTTGTGTCATATAAACCATTCCGAAGGGAACGATAGGATAACCTATCGATTGTCTCTGCACTGAGTTGCTCCAGTATAGAGATTCCTTAAGTGATGGGAAGTCCGATCGGGATTGTAGATACCCGGATTTGCAAGGGGTTCTTCCTTTATTGGACGAATTGCCTTCGGTTCTGTTCGAACCCGGAATAGACTTGTATGGTTGTGTGTCTGACACTACACTTTGAGATATAAAGCAGATTTCTTTCAAATACGTATCTGTGGTGGCGGAGAATTTATTCTCTTAGCTTAACACCCTTCTTTGGGACGTACGAGCTCAGAGGTTATGTAATTGAAGGTTATCAGCGATATACTCCCAATTTGGTAGTGTGGCATGCTAAGTGTTGCTGTGTGTTGATGATCATTGGTTGATCATTTGTGATCAAAGCAAGGCTTTCATCTAAAGCATAGCTTTGAGGACGAGACCTCATCGAACCTCACAACTCGAAAATGGTCAAAATAGGAAAGATTCGGCAAGGTGATGAGGGTCGCGCCCTTTAAGGTATGTCATTTCCTTCTAGAAAAAGGTGATGTCATGGTATGGAACCCTGATATTTACCTGTGTGGTAGCTCCAATCTCATTTACTGTGTGGTTGTTGCTTTGTGATAGAGGGCCCTCGGATAAAGGTCCCAAAGGACAGGGAAGTGGCATACTCGTGTAGTAGTTACCTAGTTACAGAGGTAACCCGGCCTTGTGTTGGCAGAGAGCTGGTTAAGTTCTCGGGACGTCCCGCCAGAGGCGTACCCATGTGGCAGTAGGAAGTTCCTTAGCCTGACCATTTGTTGGAAATCCAATTCCCAATACGAAACCCTATACGGTTTTAGTTGTAGAACCTGCCATTTACTTATGGTGGTCACCGCTGTTTAGATGGTAGCTATAGTAGGCATAGTTCTAAATGTCTATGCTGGCTAAGATTAATATTCTATTTTCGAAATGCTTCCTACACTATGCACTAATAATAATATCAAAGGATTTTTCTCGTATCAAGCATATTTGACTATCATAAGAAGAAATCTCCTCCAATTCTGCGTTTGCATTGTGTGTGTGGCGGGAGGTCTTATGGTAGTCTCATTTTTTTTAAGAAAGCATATCGAATTTTCTTTTATAAATCGGTTTTTATTTAAAAGCAACTATTTTTGTTTACACACACCAGTCTTGCTTATCTTAGTGAAATGTGATGGGGGTTCTCGCTTCGCGGTTAGGTGGCGAACGGGAGACTCTTACCCCTACATGTCCTCTCTTAGTGAATAGGGGTTGGTTAGGCGTAAGCCATGACAGTCGAAAGGCTGGACGTAAAAGCAAGTTTGGGATACCAGTGTAAACCACAGTGGTTATTAGCCGCTGTCGATGGTTGAAAAGCCTAGATCGTCACAAGTGGTATCAGAGCTGAAGGTTGAGTAAGAATTTTAGCAACGGAGTATAACACATCAGATGACTCATTAGAGATAGGGTGAAATATACCCTAGAATGAGTATAACCAAGACTGGACTCAAAATTTTATTAGTCTATTTCTTTTTTACTGTTGATATTCCATAAGATATTTCTTCCGTATGTCTAAATCAATTTTCTTACTTACTAATTACAGATAGTAAGAATGAGCGGATGAAGGGGAAGAGTTAGGGGTCAAGGAGGTGCCACGGCACCTGATCAAGATCCCCCAACAGCAATAGCGGCAGTTCAGCAACAGCCGAGTCTGGCTGATTTACACAAAAATTTCTCAAGACTTGGTGGTAAGCCGTTCAACGGCAAGGAGTCGATTGTTGAGGCTCAAGCCTGGATAAGATCGCGTGTGAAAATCTTCAGAGGGCTAAAATTGGAAGACGATCAGAAGCGACAAATAGCTTCTTGGCAACTTCAAGATGAAGCCTCTGCCTGGTGGGAGACAATCACGGTAGATAAGCCAGAAGACGAGTTTTCTTGGGAGAAATTTAGAGAAGTGTTTTAGAAGCGATATTTGCCATCAGCTGGAATTTCTAGAATGTACCAGGAATTTATGGACCTGGAGCAGGGAAGTTTATCATTCGAGGAGTATCCGAACAGATTTAATGAATTGTCTCGTTTTAGTCCCGAATTGGTGAATACGCCTTTAAAGATGAACAAAAGATTCATTTGCAGAATGAATAATAAATTCCACGAAAGAATGACGGGCCACGTTAAGGAATCTTTTTCAGATTTAGTTGATATGGGGTACAGATATGCTACACTTGATATGCAAGAAGCCCCGGTGGAGAAAGGAAATTCGGGCAATCAAAATTGGAAGAAGCGGAAATTTGGAGGCAAGAAACCATGGCAAGGCAATGAGAAAAAGAAGAGCATTCAACGAAGCACGGCAGAAAATGTCACTTGTTATAATTGGTTGGTGAAGGGTCACTATTCGAGCAGATGTATGAAGCCTAAGAAACAAGTCAGTCAATCCGTTCAAGCGAAGCCTAGGAAGTGCTATTACTGTCAGAAAGTGGGGCATGAAGTTAAAGATTGTCCAACCATGAAACAAGCTCAAACAGCAAAGGTGTACACAGTCAAAGACCAACCTGCATCTTCCAAAGAAGAAAAAAGAAAAGGAAATCTGGAAGGTAATCTTATCATTTATGATAACATTGTTAGAGTTCTATTTGACACGGGCGCTACACATAGTTTTATCTCTCAGCAAGATGTCAATGAATTAAATCTTGAACCTGATTTTGTTGATGAGCCTATATGCGTAAGGAATCCAGTTGGAGGTCCTGCGAATCTTTGTCTTCGATGTAGGGACGCTCCTATCTCATATTCTCATTATCAATTCACCATTGGTCTCTTCGTTCTTGATTTTAGCGAGTTTGAAGTCTTGCTCGAAATGGATTGGCTAGAAAAATATGAAGCCAAATTGGATTGCATTAATCGATTGATTTCCATTAAAACCGAATTTGGAGATTTCATCGAAATTTCTTGTGAGGACCCTAGTCCTAAAAGAGAAGGATTGATATATAATTTGGGTTATCCCGAACCCGGTTTGGAGTCTATACCAATTGTTACAGATTTTCCGGACGTATTCGGAGAAGTAAAATTTTTACCTCCACATCGAGAAATAGAATTTAGAATTGACCTTGTACCCAATGCTCGTCATGTTGTTCACGCAAGTCGCAGGATGGCACCCAGGGAAAAGGTTGAATTAGTTCAACAAACCGATGATCTACTAGCAAAAGGATTAATTCCACCCAATGTTTCTGAATAGGGTTCAGCCGTTGTGTTCGTCGCTAAATCGGATGGATCTTTGAGATTGTGTGTAGATTACTGCGATCTCAATAAAATGACTCTCAAGAATAAGTTTCCATTACCAGGATCGATGATTTATTTGATCAATTGCACGGTGCTCGTTTCTTTTCAAAGATGGCTCTAGCCCAAGGATTCCATCAACTACGAATCGCCGAAGATTGTGTACATTTAACTTCTTTCAGGGGTCCCAATATGTTCTACGAATGGTTAGTCATGCCTTTTGTGCTAACCAATGCTCCAGCATACTTCGTAGATTTAATGACCAGTGTGTTTCGGGAGGTGCTGAATAAATTTGTTCTTATATTTATCGATGATATCCTAATCTACTCCAAAACCGAGGAGGAACAAATGCTGAACATCTCAGAATTGTTTTGGAAATTTTGAGAAGGAACATCTTATTTGCAAAATTTTCTAAATGCCTCTTTTGGGTCAAAGAAGTCAAATTCCTTGGCCATATTGTTAATGAGGAAGGAATATCGGTTGATCCTAGCAAAATTTCTGCTATTCTTGATTGGGGAAGACCCACTACTCCAAAAGAAGTTCGAAGCTTTTTGGGTTTAGTAGGCTATTACCGGAAATTCGTTCAAGATTTTTCGAAGATAGCTAGTCCGTTGACTAAGCTAACAATGAAAGATGTAGAATTCAATTGGACTCCAAAATGTGATGAAGCTTTTCGGGAGTTGAAGAAGATATTAACCACTACTCCTGTTCTCACTATTATAAACGGGAATTAGGGATTATCTGTTTATACTGATGCATGTGGTGATGGGGTAGGTGAAGTATTAATGCAGAATGGAAAGGTAGTTGCCTACGCGAGAAGACAACTACGTCCGCAAGAGAGAAACTACCCAACACATGATTTAGAACTTTTGGCTATTGTTTTCGCCTTAAAAATCGGGCGACACTCTTCTGGGTAAGAATCTTTTCAACTTTCTTAACAATTTACGAAGTTAATTTAACTCAAACAATATACTTAATGAACTCTTCTTTCCCTAGGTGAAAATTTTGAATTATTCATCGACCATAAATCCTTGAAATATCTCTTTACCACGAAGGAACTGAATCTGCGATAACAACGTTGGTTGGAATTTCTGGCATCATATGACCTATATATTTTGTATACGCCGGGAAAAGCCAATGTATCGCCGATGCTTTGAGTAGAAAGCACGCTATTCTTGATCATCTTGTTATCACTCCTACTCTTCTCAAAAGGATTGCGAGACAGCAGAAAGAAGATGAGTTTCTTCGAGGAAAAAATAAAAGAATATGGCAGGGTGAAAATTCTAGTTTTGAGATTGACAACAATAATGTTATAAGATTGAAAGGAAGAATTTGTGTCCCTGACATTCCAAAGCTGAAACATGAAGTATTGGATGAATGCCACAAGTCCAAACTTTGCATCCATCTAGGAATTAATAAAATGTATCGAGATATCAAAAGAACTTTCTGGTGGAAGACAATGAAAAGAGACATATCTATTACGTGAGTCATTGTGCTACTTGTCAACAAGTCAAAAGCGATCAAAATAAAGTGGCTGGTTTACTTCAACCTTTGGAAGTATCGAAATGGAAATGGGATCTGGTATCGACGGATTTCATCGACGGATTGCCACGAACCAAGAAGGGAAATGAAGCAATTTGGGTTACAGTGGACCGTCTAACCAAAACTGCTCACTTTATTCCAATAAAATCCACTCGGACTGCAGCAAGCTTGGCAGGTATATATAAAGGAAATTGTTCGTCTCCATGGTATTCGCAGCAGTATAGTGAGTGATCGCGACCCGATCTTCACTAGTAGATTTTGGGAGGCATTCCAAGACGCTTTGGGAATGAAATTAAATTTCAGTACTGCTTATCACCCACAATCTGATGGGCAGACTGAGAAAATTAACCGAATTCTAGAAGACCTTTTACATACTTGCATTCTCAATTTTGGTGGTTCTTGGGAGGACCATTTGCATCTGGTTGAATTTTCATATAATAACAGCTATCAGGCCAGTATAGAAATGGCTCCTTTCGAAGCTTTATATGGTCGTCCGTGTCGATCACATGCATGTTGGATCGAATCAGGTGATAGACTCGTCCTTAGACCAGATATGATTAAAGAAGCCACGGAGAAGGTAGATTTTATTCGAAAAAGGTTATTAACTGTCCAAAGCCGTCAAAAGAACTATTATGACCGCCGAAGAAGAGATTTGGAATTTCAAGTTGGAGATTCTGTATTTCTTAAAGTGTCTCTGATGCGGGGTGTGTTGAGATTCGAAAAAACTGGAAAACTAGCACCGCGTTATATTGGTCCTATTCCTATCCTGGAAAGGATCGGTCCTCCAGCATATCGAGTGCAGCTACCCAGCTGGTTGTCTGGCATGCATGATGTGTTTCATGTTTCTAGTCTTCGGAAGTATGCGCACGATCCAAATGATATTATTGAAGAAGCTGCTCAGCAGGATCTAGAAATCACTCCTAACTTGGCAGTTAAAAGAGAGCCGATAAAAATTGTAGATCGTGATGAGAAGCGATTGCGAAACAAAGTTGTGAAACTGGTCAAAGTTTAATGGAGTGGTGATCCAAAGGACTGTACTTAGGAAACTGAAGATAATATGAAGAAATCATATCCCAAATGCAGAATAGACATCTCGGCTTAAAATGGTAAGCCATTTCCTTTCGTATATTCTTTGTTTACTTTTCTCTCTCTTTCACTTTCGAGGACGAAATTTTCTTAAGGAGGGGATATTGTAACATCCTGGAATTTTGTTAAATTTAATTTAGTAAATTATTTGAACTTTTAAATTTAAATTATGAAATTTCAAGAAAAAGAAAATATTGTTAATATCAATATTATAAGGATGTATGGGATAAAATAAAAATATGTGATAAATTACATGTTAATGGCTAAAACTTTAAATTTAAATAAAATTTAAGAAAATGTACGTTGAAATAAAATCTATATAATTGCAAAATGACATACACATAAGTGCATGTGAATTATAAAACAAGAAAATTGTTTAAAACAATAAAATGAAATATGTACAAATTAAATTGTTTTAGTTAAACCCTTGAAATAGAACTAAAAAGAGATTGTGAATGTAAGTTATGATAAAATTATAAAATAAAATCACATACCTATAACCTAACATATGGCTGTAAACAACAAGAGAGCAAAAGCAAAAGTATATGCAAAGAAAAGTCTACAAAATCAAAATGATATAACTAGAGAAAGGGAAAATATAAACTGTAAGGAAAAGCAAACATCACCACTCGTTCACAGTAAAGAAAAAAAATTACTAACAAAGTAAATCAGTACTTGTGTGAACTTAAAGAAAGATGGGTGTAACATACAAAGGAAACAGAAGCATTAAATGCTATCTCCTCAAACTCAAAGTAAAAATTCTCTCAGCCACCATTAAATAAGAAAAGAAAATGAATGATAGGAATAGGTTTGCAAAAGAGGACAATGCAATTAATGCAAGCCTCCATAATATCATTATCAACTTCCTTATAAAAAAAATCTCTGATTTAATATATATAAATATTTATAAAGTACAATAAAAATATCTTGCTTCGATATTTTACTAAAACCTGCACATCTCTTTATAGAAGCATGTTACCTCTAGTTCTTTCAAACCATTTACAGAAGAGAAAAAAATAGCAAAGATCAGAAAATAGAAAGAACACCACTTTATATTTAAATTTGGAAAGAAATTTACTGAAGAAATAAAGCAAAGGGGAAGATTCAAATCTGCAGTTTCAAAGTTAATTAAGTCTCTGTTTCAAAACTTATTCAGGTGAGTGAACATCAACTATAAAACTTTAAGTTAATAGTAAGAAAATTTATTACTTGTACATAGTATTGTATGTGTTTTGTTTTTAAATAACATTCTGCACACACACACACACACACACACACATATATATAGGTTACCCTGCATATTCATCTTCTCTGTTATTGATTACAGAGTGGATCACTATTCAAAATTCTAATTTGTTTGCGTTTGATCATTGTTGAGTATCGAAGTCTTCAATCAAATAAGAAGTAACTCTGTAACCAAGGTTTTAAAACCTGCTTCAACATGATTTGAGGAAAGTAACCACTGTCATCTTGATTTACAGTGAATCAAGTAAAAACTTGATAAATTCGATTGTTACACAAGGTTAATTTAAATTCATAACCCGAACCTCTACAGCAAGATATGATTTTTAAACCAAAAATAAAGGTTTTCAGTTTAGTATTCACAGAGTAGTTAGTTTTTGAACAAAAATTGCATCTTTTCGAATTCCCAGTGATTGAGGTAATGATAAATGTTGAAACTGGGATTGAAGCTAGTTTGTGAATCGATGGTTTAGGGAATAATATGGGGAAAAATTTCCATTGCGTGAATTGGGAGTACAAGCTCGAATTAGGGTTTAAGCCGAGTTTTTTTTACATGTTGTTGACGTGACGATTTCGTCATCTGGGAGTGATCGAGCGGCTTGTGGCTGAGGGGGAGGTTAGCATTGGTCGTTGACGTGCTATTGCCGAAGTCACGAATTTTCTGGTGACTTGATACGTGGCGGCGAAGCGATTTTGTTCGATGAGTTCGAGCTGAAGTGTCGAGCAAATAGGCTTATTTAGATCTCGAGTTTTTTTGTTTCAACGTGAAGTTCGATTTCGAGTGTGGTTGTGGTTTGTGATTTGCCGAGGTCGGTAGTGTTTGCCAGAACGTTGGCGAGAGGCTGTGCACGTGCACGACGTTGGTTTGGATGTCAGGGAACTTTCGCGTGTGCCTGGCTTCGGGAGAGACTCGAAAAAAGTCATGAAGTGCTTCGGGTTTTCCCTCGTTCGAATGGTGTTGGCCTGTAGTAATTAAGTTTTAACTTAGATGGAAAAAAAAGAAAAAAAGGAGGAAGAAGTTGCACAGGAATGTGGGGAAGAAAGGGAGAGGCTCGGGGAAATGACATGCGTGACTCGAGTGAAGAACCTGGTTGCTCGGGTTTTATTTTTTTTTAAAAAATGGATTCGGCCCAATAGATTTCCAATGGTGATGTTTAGTAACTCTGAAGCAACAATGTTAGAAATTTTAAGTTAAGAATAAGTTTTCAAGCTTTTAATTAACCAAGCAAATAGTAACAATGTTTTAAAATCTAATTAAAACTTTAATAATAAATTCAAGATAAGTAGTAAGGTTAAATTAACATTAAAGTTGTTGTAATAATAATAAATTGATTTAGAAATAATTAAAGAAGATTTTCAAATGATAATTAAGGTAAATGATTTTTATTAACAAATGGTTTCAAAAGTAATTAAAAATGATTTGCAATTTATAATTAAAATTGATTAATAAACAACTAAGTGTGTAAATTAATTTGTAAATTAAGAATTTGTTGATTAGATAAATTAAGTTGATTAATTATAATTGGTAGTTAATAAAAATAATCAATTGAATAATAATCAATTTATCAGATTAACTTAATTAATTCATCGTTAAGAATAATAAATCATTGATTTAAAACAATAAAAAAAATTATTTGATTAATTTATTAAATCACATTCACTTGGATTGGTAAATAATTAACTATTGTTATGCACTTGATTGATATTTTTGTGGTAACTGTGACACTGGGTGATGCACTGTGACTGTGATGTTTTTCTTTATTGATGTGAACACCCTTTGCCCGTAAAACGGCATTTAAACTTCGATGCGACAGGGAGTCCGGTTTCAGTTTATTATCTGAAACCCACATTAAACTCTGAATATGAACCTTTGTTATTGATATATCCACGTGTTTTAAAATTGACGCTCACTATTCGGTTTAGCCGGTAGAGGACCTTTGTGTCATATAAACCATTCCAAATGAATGATACGACGTTACGGATAGCATTTGAAGACCGGTGGTGAAGACCGGGTGTCATCGAGAACGATAATTTAACCTATCGATTGTCTTTGCATTGAGTTGCTCCGGTATAGAGATTCCCTAAGTGATGGGAAGTCTGATCGGGATTGTGGATACCCGGATTTGCAAGGGCTTCTTCCTTTATTGGACGAAGTGCCATCGGTTCTGTTCGAACCCGGAACAGACTTATATGGTTGTGTTTCTGACACTACACTTTAAGATATAAAGTAGATTTCTTTCAAATATGTATCTGTGGTGGCGGAGAATTTATTCTCTTAGCTTAACACCTTTCTCTGAGACGTACGAGCTTAGAGGTTATGTAATTGAAGGTTATCAGCGATATACTCCCAATTTGGTAGTGTGGCATGCTAAATGTTGTTGTGCGTTGATGATTATTGGTTGATCATTTGTGATCAAAGCAAGGCTTTCATGTAAATCATAACTTTGAGGACGAGACCTCATCGGACCTCACAACCCGGAAATGGTTAAAACAGGAAAGATGCGGCAAGGTTATGAGGGTCGTGCCCTTTAGGTTATGTCATTTCCTTCTGGAAAAAGGTGATGTCATGGTATGGAGCAAAGATATTTACCTTTGTGGTATCTCCAATCTCATTTACTGTGTGGTTGTTGCTTTGTGATAGAGGGCCCTCGGATAAAGGTCCCAAAGGACCGGGAAGTGGCATACTCGTGTAGTAGTTACCTAGTTACAGAGGTAACCCGGCCTTGTGTAGGCAGAGAGCTGGTTAAGTTCTCGGGACGTCCCGCCAGAGGCATACCTATGTGGCAGTAGGAAGTTCCTTATCCTGACCATTTGTTTGAAATCCAATTCCCAATACGAAACCCTACACGGTTTTAGTTGTAGAACCTGCCATTTACTTATGGTGGTCACCACTGTTTAGAGGGTAGCTATAGTAGGCATAGTTCGAAATGTCTATGCTGGCTAAGATTAATATTTTATTTTCGAAATGCTTTCTACACTATGCACTAATAATAGTTTCAAAGGATTTTTCTCGTATCAAGCATATTTGACTATCATAAGAAGAAATCTCCTCCAATTCTGGGTTTGCATTGTGTGTGTGGCGGAAGGTCTTATGGTAGTCTCATTTTAAAAAAAAGCATATCGAATTTTCTTTTATAAATCTGTTTTTATTTAAAAGCAACTATTTTTGTTTACCCACACCAGTCCCATGACTGACCCGGTGTTTATTGTTTCTTTTCTAAACTCTGGGTGCCCATAATTTCCACACGAGCAGTATAGTAGCAGGTTTTCGTATTTTGGAGTTAGCTGCATTTTGGAACTCTTTCTTTGGAGATATCTTAGGAGCTTTTTGGGAGATCTCAGGTGTTTATCTTTTTAGAGTCCGTTATCACTTCGTTTATTGAAGACTTTTGGATATATGATTATCGATGTATTATTATGATGTTATTTGGAGTTGTGGTATATGTATTAAAGACTCTGATGTATTATTGGATATTCCGATGTAGTACCTGTGTTGTATGCATGATATTCATTTTGTTCCGCTGTTTTATATTCATCTGATGCTGTTATAAGCTCCGGCGATACGAATTTGATGTCGTTTGTCGGACATCGAGTTTGGGTCATCACAATGATCGTAAGACATTTCATCACATTTTCGAAAGGAATGATAATTTTGAATTCAAAAATCGAAATTTTCGACCAAAAGTAAGAATTGTCAATCTTCTTTTGCAACATACTTTGACCCCAAGATCGGGGAATTTTAACAATCCTACTTCTAAAGTTTGCAAAGCACTTTTTGCTATTTTGGGAAATTATGACGTATATTGGGCGAAAGTTATTTTGGATGAACTTCGTCCCAAAATTCTTGAAATGGGTGAGAATACTTTGTATCATGAAATTTATCTCACTTGGATTTTTAACTATTTTGGAGTGGATATCAAAGGTGAAGAATTTATTTCTAGAAAATATTCAATCATTCCAACATTTCGCTTATGAAAATTCCATTTGTTTTTCAACCTTCCCAGACTCTTGCCGAAAAGGAAGAGCGTTTGGCTCATGAGGAATGAAAGAAGAGGAAGAGGAAGAAGAAGAAGAAGGGGATGAAATGGAAATTGAAGAAGAAGAAGGTGAAACCTCTTTGAAAAGCATCGACTATCCTCCTAATCCATCCACCAAAGCCCTTCTCAAAAACCAAAAGACGATTGTTGAAAATCAACAGATTCTTAAACGATCCGTTAGTAAGAAGTTGGACAAAATTTCATCCAAGATGAACAAGTTCATTTCTAAAGTTAGCAAGAAAATTGGACTTTCTTCATCATCATCATCCTCTAACTAGTTCTACCTTTGCGTATCTCATTGTATTTGTTTTAGTTTATTTTGATTTGAATGTTCGTGTTGTTCTTTATGATTAATGGTTGTATCGTTTTAGTATGAAATGGAATTTCATTCTGTTATCTAGCTTATCTTATCTCCAGAATAAATGTTAGTATATTATATAAATATATATACACACACACACAATTATTCACAAAATCAAAATATATCATCACATTTCACTACACCATGTTGACATACCCCCTATGACCATGTCGACATGTACTGGTCAGAAATGACAATTCATTTTGAATTTGAAATTTGAATATATACCATATGTCTATTCATTTCAAACGAATTTCTACACCTATAAATACCTATTTCTTCTAGAATTCTTCACTGAAAACTATTTCTTATCTACTCTATCTCTCATTCTTCCACAAATCCAAATATGGCTAATCCAATTCATAACTTATCCGAAAATCTTAAAGAAACTCTTAATTCTTTCAAGAATATTCTCTCGTTCATTCTTCGTAACCAGAGACACTTAGAATTGAGTCAAATGCAGATGATCGAGGAGCAAGAAAGGCATTTCGATGCAATATGATGGATGATTTCCTCCCTACATAAGGATGATAATGAAGCACATCCTCCAGTCTCTCTCACCAACGACAATGAAAATTGGGATGCTATTAAGGCAGACCCTATCTTTGGAGAAGAAGGATGGGCGGAAGTTCCACGTAACGTTTAATTTGGTTTCTTTGTTTGAATTGCTTGCCTTGATTGATTTGATTTCATTTGCTTTGGCTTGGTTTGAATTTGATTGATATTTTGTAACAACCCTGAATTTTGTGGTTTATTTTAATTGTTTATTTTGATTATTTTATTTGAAATTTTGATTTAAAACTTTATTTTATTTGTTAAAATGAATAAGTTATGTTATTTTAAATATAAAGTTGATTTTTATGTGAATTATAGTTTAAAACTTGTATAAATTGGATATTTTACTGAAAAGTGGATTTCTGGTCAAACTAGTCAAACTTTGACTTTTAAATTTCAAATTTAAATATTTAAATTCTTAAATTTTATCTTTTATTATGAAAATAGATGTAATAACATGAATACTACTTTTCTTTTCGTTGGAAACGGATTTAAATTGTGAAAGTTATGTATATTTCAATATTGATTACAATTTGAGTTATTTAGCAATTTTGGTTATTTTAAATTATAAAAATTATATTTTCCTTGTGATATTTTATTTTAATATGTGTTAATATGTTATTGTATGTATATTTTTGTCTTATAATATTATTAAAATGAAGTAAATAATTTTCCAAAGCCATTGGTAAATTTCTTGTAATTTTTATGTCCTGTTTGCTATTTTTAAACAATTTCTTTTTTTTCCTTTTTCTATTTTTATCCAATTTAATTATTTATTTTATTTTGAAAATAATAAATAAATTATTTTATTTCAAGTTTTCACTTCATAATAATTTTAAAATGAAGTGGATATTTTTCCAAGACTAGTAGTGATTTATTTGTAATTTCTGGACACTGTTTTGTATTTTTAAGTAATTTCTTTCATTCTTTTTATATTTTCTTTAGATTAATTATTTATGTTCTTATATTTTTACTAGGTTTCGGTTTGTAAAGTATATTTCTGAGTTATTTTGTTTTTATAAAATCAAAGAGAAAAGGAAATACCAAAGGTTTTAAAAGGGTGCAAAACATAAGTCCTTTCACCTTCAAAACTTTTCAAATGCCATAACCTTCACTTTAATTCATTTTTGCTGTCCACTTCTTCAGTTTTGGCCATGTATTATTTTACTTTTCATGTGAAAAACAACTCAGCACTTCTCATTCTCATGGCTTCTTCAAACTTCCTTGGTAATGGCCTCCTCTTTTTGCACTTTTTCTTCCATTTTTTCATACTTTTGATTGTTTCTCTCTTCTATTTGCATGGCCTCCTCACCATAGCCACAGCCACCATCCCATGCCACTCTTCCTTGGCATTATCACCACCCATCACTTTAGGTTAGACCATGGCCGAACCCTCCTTGAAACCAAACTTCACCAAAAATGCAAAACAATGTCTAAAACCCCATAAACAACTACATAGCCGAGCCTACCTTCATCTACCCTTCATCCACCACCAAGGCTACCACCTTGCTACCACCACTACTCACCACCTAAACCTCTGTCTCGGCCTGTACCTGATGATGGCCGAGCCATTTAACCCATAGACCGAGCCAAAAGTTGAACCAAACTCTACTATGTTGCCTAGTCTCTTGATATCCTTATGTTGTAACTTCCTCCACATGTTCTAGCCTTTATGCCATGCATTCCTATGATCAAACCTGAGCCAAATTCATGTCAAACCTGACCTAAATAAACCCCTAGGCCGTGCAAAGCATTGTAGAAAACAAGGAAAATGATTTGACATTCAAGTCTCTTTTTATTTCAAAGTTATTTCAAATTGAATGTTGTATTGAATTGTAATTTTATTTTGTTTTGGGTTGTAACACAAGTTCTAAGCTTGGATCTCTTTCCACTTGAGCCTGTTGTTGTGTCATCATGCCTTTTGGAATCCGTTGTGTCATTTGTATTGCAATCTCCAGCCATAAAGGTGAGTAAATCTCACCAGACGTTTATACTTATACAAATGTGAATTGACACCATTTGAATGTGTAGAACTATTATGTTATGTTATATCTGCCTGTGATTATTTATATATGATGTTAAACCTGTTAAATCTCATGTCATATCATCTTTTATTATATATATGTTGTTACCCTTCATTTATATCTGTTTATCACACTGCAAGTTCCCTGTAGATTAGAAATCACTATGGGTTGAAATGATACATACCCGAATGGACTTTAGAATAGGGAAAAATCGTTATGGGCTGAAATGATAGGACTGAACGATTTTTATTTAATTTATTTATCTTGGGATTGCAGGTTTGAAATGATAGAACCCGGATTTTTCTTTTTAAACCGCGGATTGAAATGATACATATCGTATCACTTGACCTAGGTTAGAAAACTATATATAGACCCGTGGTTATTTTATAAAGTGTTTTTGGATATTTTTATGTATTTTAAAAATTATAAATTTATGAAATTTGATTTAAATAGATTTCGAAATGTTTTAAAATAAAGAAATTATGATTTTTGTATGAGTTAAAAATGTAGTTAATGAATGGTTAAATTGGATTATTGAAATATAACTTAAGTTTGGAAATTTGGAATTTTGGTTAAAGATGATATTTAAGTTATATAAATAAAATGGAAATTTAAATTTTATTTGGAAAATGGTAAATATGATAATTTTACTTAAATTTGAATTTAAGTGATTTATTAAACTATTATTGATTTTTCTATGAATTTAAGTGGTTAAATAAATGAATGCTTAAAAGTGAAATTTTAAAATATAACTTGACTTGGAAATGTGAAATTTGAGTTTTAATTAAAGATTTAAATTAATTAAATAAATTGGAAATTTAGTAAATTTGTGAAATGGTAATTGAAATCTGAAGTGTTAAGTTTATTTGTTGAAAAGTGAAGAAAGGAAATTATACACTTGAACTAATAAGTTGAATTATTTGGATTTATTTATAAGAGGTTAGTTTTATAAAAAATCAATATGTTTAATGATATGTTAATGAACATTTTTAATGTTAAATTATGATTTTTAAAATGTTTAAAGAGTTTAAAATGAATTTATTTATTTGATGGAAATACACTAAAATATGGAATTCACTTTTAATAGCATTCAGAAATACTATGTTTTCTGAATTTAACTAAAACTAAGTAAAAAGAGCTATTATAGCATTTCTGAAATGCTGCAGTGGCTGTAGTTGAAGTTATAGGCTAAAATTGAACTCAGGCCTATTATAGCAGTTCTGTAATTGATGTAGTAGTCTGCTGTCTTTGATGAAAACTAATAAAAACTCTACACTTGAACCTGAGCTATTACAACATTTATCGAAAATTGCTGCCTTTGCTGTTTTGAACTAAAATTTAACAAAAACTGAGTTTTAACAGCAGTTTTAAATGCTTTCTTTGCTGAAAAAATGTTTTCAAGTATAACTTATAATAGCTTTTTCTATATGTTGTGAAATGCTGAAATTTTAATAATTATGGTTTTTGACTTAGTAAACGAACTCAGAATGGTTCGAAATTTTGTAAATTGAATACTTGAGTTGAAAGTATAATAATTCTAAAATGATTTTAATTGAATTAAATTGATTGAATATAAATTATTTAAAAGGTGATTTGAGATGATAATAAATGAATGTTATCTTTGAATTTAAAGATGTTTAAGATATGATATATTGAAATGATTTGAAATGAAGTTTTAGAAAGATGTTATATATTAAAAATGATTTGAAATGAAGTTTTGGAAAGATATGATATATTGAAATGATTTGAATGAAGTTTTGGAAAGATATGATATTTTTGATATACTGAAATGATTTGAAATGAAGTTTCGGAAAGATATGATATTTTGATATATTGTAATGATTTGGAAATGATATAATCTTTATTTTGATAAAGATTTGGATTTGAAATGATGTTTTATTTTGAAGAAAGGTATTATTTTAAAGTTATAACCACGAGTTATAATAACGATTGGTTGACAAAGAGACCGGGATCGGATATCTGGCATACTCTCTGTCGACACCGAAAACCACTTTGACAAATGTGTACACGGTGGAGATTCCAGAATGAAGTAGGATGGTGGCGACGTTCTTGAGGTATATTACGTGGACCCAACTCTCGTGAGTTGGCATAAGGTGGCTAAAGGAGGAGCGGTCTCGGGCCAGTTGAGGTCGCACCTCGTATTACACGCATTTCTTCGATAATATACTCATACTTGTGATTGTTAGATGGCCATCCTCCGATTTTGATTGGGAGTGTGTTCCGCGGTAGGCGTATGTGGCTGCTGCGTTACCACCATCCCGAGTGTCGTAAATGGTATATCTACCCTGGCATTGCCTTGTGTGCCATGTCACCTACCATACCGAGCCTTTACTACGAGTTTGGATTTCTCCCGTAGCCCGTGGAGTATTTAGGGTAGTCTCCCGATATGGTGATATGCTGATACTGGATGGACTACTGGGACTATTACGTGTTAAGGTGGAAAATGTAAAGCCTTAATGCTATCTAAAAGTATGTTTATTTTACTATTAGACATTATTATAATAGTGAAATATTACTACATAATAAATAGTTTAACGGATCCTTAGAGGATGGCGGTACCAAGCATCTTCTAAGTTACTTGTACTTTTACTACAGTTCACTTGAGTTGGTTTACATTGTATAAGTTTGTATGTCCTGACTCGAGGGTTTGTATTTTTATTTATGCTCGAGTCAGCCTGAGTTATTCACAGATTTGGATTCCACTTACTGGAGATTGGAATCGATGGAAATTATCTGCTTATCTAGTCTTATCTATATCGGTTCTGTTGTTGTATTCAGCTTGTACTTAGTCATCATATTGAAACTTCTGTTGTATTTTATTTAACTCTGATTTTTATATAGTAGCTTCATGAACTTCTATTTTTTTTTACTTCCACTGCATTATTAAATACTCTGTGTTTGTGACCTGTGATTATTATTTAGTGTATATTCTGAGATCTGCCAAATTTTATTTACAACGCAGTATTTTGAGCAATTCAATTCCGACATGAGTGTCAACCTATACACTTATAATTGATGTGAATGGTTGAAAATATCGGGTCTTTACATATTTAGTATGGATTGATGTTTGTTATACAAAACATGTATAATTATACATTGACATGTATATAATCTTTTATTCATTATTGTGACTATCAATTATATATTCCACTGTATAAGTTTATTGATGCAGGTATTTTCGTCCAAGAATGAGGGGGAGTTATATAGTTTAGTGTTGTATAGTTTAGAGTTAGTTTTTTTGGTGATGCCAAAGGGGGAGAAGTATAAAATAGGGTAGTTAGGCATATATTAAGGGGGAGTTATTAGGATAGAAGCAATATTTTATAAACAAAGGTTGTCATCATCAAAAAGGGGGAGATTGTTAGTCCGTGAGATGATGGTTTTGATTACAACAACCTTATAATAGATTAAAAAATATATATACTAATAGTATAAGTTTAGATATATATATGTTTATGCAGGATTTAACCTTGCAGGTACCAAGAATGAAGACTATACAGTATAGAAATCCAAGATATCAAGATTGAAGACTCATGAGTATCAAGATTATCAAGAATTCAAGAATTCAAGTAATTTATTCTTTAATTAGAAATTTTGTTAAACCTCATAGAAAAGCACTGGCATCTTAAAATCTAATTTATTCGTGGAGTGGAATCCACTTCGAGCCTGTTAAAGGGATGGAACCTTAAGTAGGATGGAACCTACGAAAAATCTAATGGAACATTGTTTTGTATCCGCTAACCTTTTATTCAAAATGATTTTTCAAAATTATACCTTGTTTTCAAAATGATTTCAAAACCTTCCTTTTAAAAGCATCAAAAACATCTATCCTAATTTCAAATACTTTTAGCCTCAACATAATCTTTAATTTTAAAATCAAATTATCCTTGTTTATAAACTATCTTTTAAATATAATATAATTAACTTTAAATATTTATGCTTAGATTTTAAAATTATAGTAAAATTTTGTATATATTATTCTTTATACTTACTTATGTATTTTTAATATAGTCAAATGTATTTATAAAGTTTAAACTAGTTTTAATATAAAATAAAGGTTATTTTCAAAGAAAATCAAAACACCCAAAATCCCTTTGGGACGTCGACACACTCATGTACTCCATGTCGACATGGTTGTTGAGTTCAAAATTTAAATTTCAAAAGAAGTGTCTGTTCGTCATAACTCTTCACGAATAGACATGACTGTTGTTCCTCTATAAATAGGGGTTAGTTTCAATGAATTTTAAGATAGTTTTTCTGGTTTTTCACTCCTCTTCTTCTTCCAAATTTCTATATAAAAATTCTTATCATTACTCTGCCGAAGTCAATATTGAATCTAACTACATTATCTCTGGTTTGATTCTCTATCACTACCTCAACAAGATCCTCAGTGCTATTCAGAGTTATAGGCTTTTTGTAATCAACTAAGCGAGAAAAGGTGTGATTGTAGCCTTGAAAATCAATCAAGTGTAAAAGGTGTGACTATAGCCTTGGAAATCAATTGGGTGAACTTGTTGCCCGAGAAATCAAGTATCTCTACCCAGAGGATTTTGATTCTGGAGGGTGTACCTCGTTGCCTTGAAATCGAGGGTGTAATTGTAAAGATTGTTTTTTGAAAGGAAATCCATACTTGTGTGCGGGACTATATGTAGGGTAACTCCGAACCAGTATAAAATCCGGTGTTCTCTTTCCTTTACTACTTTTACTTTATATTTGCATTTGTGTTTGATTCTGTGATCATATCTATGTCGGAATATTGCATACATTTGTGTTTAAATTAACAAAAACTCAAAAAGATTTAACAATTCTCTAAAACACTATTCAAACCCCCCCTTAGTGTTTATCCTTAGCCTTAATATCCTTAATCCGCATTTCTCACTGCTGCATATATACACACACATATATATAATATTAGTATACATATTTTATAACAAGTCCTAAGGTTGTTGTCATCAAAACCATCATTACAGGAACTAACAAGATTCGGTTTTGCGATTTTAAGTTGAGTAGATTTGGAGAACTAATTTTTGAAATGAAAAATAGTAAGCGGCATGGATTTTTTTCTCAAGCATGAAAAGTGAATGGAAATTGGAAATTGGAAAAAATGGAGGGAGATATTCAATTTGGGGCTTTATATAATAAAATAATATTCCATTTATTTTAAATTCTCAAATAAATGGTTGCACGTTCGAGTCCATACGATCATACAACGAATTTGATTGCCGCCAAACTCGTATATGTACATCACCCCATTTTCCCAGATCTAACAGTACGAATATCATCACCATCTGAGATTATGCCACGGAATGCTAATTTGTGTATTTCGAGATTGTTTTGCCCGTTGGATCGCCTGATCTCCAAATATACTCACTTTTGTTTGCAATGTCAATTCGAACTCAACAGAATTAGTCTTGAGTCCTAATTTGTCCATATGAGAAATCACATTTTTGGTCCTTCATTTAATTAACGATTAAATATTAAAATTAACTATTTAAATATCTGATCATTAAAAATATAGGTCGTTACATTCTCCCCTTCTTAAAAAGATTTCGTCCTCGAAATCACAAGGCAATGAGAATGTCACCTAACATATAGGCCCGCAAAAGCCTCTCAGATTCCAAAAAAATTCGACAGAACCTCCTTTATATGTCTAGGTCTTGGAAAAATTCCAATACAGCAAAGATATGTTGAATATGCGCTTATATGATTTTTGTTTGATGATAATAAACATATATACATTCGTTTAAATGTATTTGATAATATACTATTTTATTTTTCACAGATTAAATAAATATTTGCAGAATAAAATAAATAACACGGAATTTGAATTCAAACGAATATTTTATTCAAACAAATATTTATTACAATTTTTGATAGTACAAATTCAAGCTCTCACTATACACATACATTTTTGATTACATCACGATTACATCACAATTCAGTTTACATTAATAACCTCACTACATATCACTCACACTCGTATTTATCTTCAACTTCATTCCAGTTTGAATCCAGCATCTGAGCAATCTGCAAAAATATAAACTAACGCAGTAAAATTGAAAAAGAAATATTTTTTGCTATTCAAAAATAGAAGATAATTTTTGAATATATGATTTGCCTTAGTTATTTGGGTTGTTCGTCATAATTTAAATTTGAATTCATCATACACGAACAACTTGTGACATACACAGTGTATTACTGTATATGCCACAAGGCCGTGCACGCCGATATATACAATTGATAATGCTACAGGGACAGGTGAGCACAAGGTCAAACCCAAATATACGGACAGGTTCAACATAGGTGCAATAAATTCAAAAATACGACACGAGCACAAGGTCAAATCCGAGTTTTTTTTTGTAACTGGATTCAACTCAAGCGCAAATCAAAAGTACACATGAATATGAAACTAAACAGTCAAGTTCAGTGGTCAAATGCAATAGGCCGAGAACCAGACTCATGTATGCAACATATTCACCAATGAATCATTAAAGAGGCAACTAGGAATAAATAGAACACAAGTGCAACTAAATGGAATGCACCAGTGATGAAAGCTACAAAACACAAGACAGTCTGCAAGCAAGTTCAAGTGATGAAGCACTGCAACTCAGACAGCTACAATGGCCAGACCAACCAGACCCAAGTGAAACTGATTCAATATGCACAAATGTAAAACCACTGCAACAAAAGTGTACAAACACCAATGAACCAACAAAGAATGGCCAGACCCAAGACAGTAGTGTGCAAGTCAGTTTCAAAAGAATCAAAGTATGCCACAATAAAGACAGTAAAATGAACAATGCAAAGAAGGCTGCAGTGAAGCATGTACATGAGTGGACTGGACTACAACTCGACCAAATGGCCAACATGATCAAGAAATATAACATGCAGTGCTGTGCAAACACAAGTGGAATGCAACAGTGAAGCAAACAACAACACGAAGGCAACATGATCAAAAGTTCAGAGCAGACATAACAGTGACATGCACAGATGTATTCAAGAACAGCATGAACAAGTCAATGACTACAAGCTAACACAAAGCACAAAAGTGCACAGCAACCATCATGAGCTCAATGAAGACCACTAATATATGCAACATGAACATTTAAACCAGAATACACAGTGGCAACCACAAAATGCAGACAAACTCAAAGCAAGCCGAGAACAAACACCAAGTGCAACAGTATGAACAAAAGATCAAAGAAAAAGATGGTCAGAGACGTAATATACAATGCATACATGAGTCAGTGCAGTAAATAGGTGAAAGTGCAACAGTGGCAATGCAGTGACAGATGTACATAATGAAGCAGTACAAATGAACCATCAAAGAATGCAACACAGTGATGAGACCAGATGAAAATACTCTTAACTGCAAGTTCAAACCAAAACACCAAATGCAAACAGAGGCATCAATATGCAGCAATGCCACAGTACTGAATACCAACATGGACAGAAGGCAGTGAAACCCAGAGCAGACTAGAAGTGCAACTATAATGGATACAAAAATGCTCAAGATTGCTAGAACAAAGCTACAGGAATGCAGACAGTGGCCGAAGCAAATTTACAAAATGTCGAAGCCGAAAAAGCATAACACAGCAGTGCAAACACTTCGAGTATGACACAGCAACACTTGCAACAGTGAAGTCAAAATCATGTAAAGGACACAGCTGTATACAAGTACAAGCCACAATATCAAAGCTGTGCCGTGGATAGCAAGAATTTCAATGTTGAACAAGTCAAAATCGAAGCCGTGTCAACCAAGCATCAAAAATACAAAATTGACAAAGTCAAATAAATCTCAAACATTCAAGCATCATCAAGTGGCCGAGGTGATTCAGTAGACAAATTCAAACACGAAAATACGAACGCAAAAATAGGATTTCGAATCCTATAAATACCCAAAATCATCATCGGCATAAGGTATCGAGTTCAAGAATCAACCAGCAAAAGCAAAAGCAGGAAAATACATACCGAAAAAGCAGAACGAATTCGATCCAAAATTGAAGAAGCCATAAGTAAATCAAAAGCATCGAAGCCTACTATCGAACGAGATCGAGCGGCGTTTCAGTTTTGCACAACCCTAGCTTGGATTGCAAGGAGCAAACAAAAGCCCTAATTGAGTGGAGGAGCGGCCATTTTTTCACGAACGAAAAATAAAATAAAATAAAAGGAACGGGTTGAAGAGAATAAGGGGCCGGCCTTTGGTTTATTAATTTGGGCTTTGTTTTTTTTAAATAGGGTTTTGTTATTTTAATTTGTTTTTAATTTATATTTTCTTTTAAACCGTTTTTAATTTTCTAGTCGTGTGACTAGGGGACAAACTACGGTGTGTAGTTTGGGATTTCGCAACTCGGTGGTTGAGTTGTGGTCAGGGTTTTGAGCGTAGAGTTAGATTAGTCAATAGCGGGTATAGCGAGTTTACGTGTGTAAGCGAGGGACTATCTAATTTCTAGTAGAAACCTTGGGGGCAGCACGTAGGCAGGGTTTTGCCGAAGCTGGGTAAATTCTGTGTTGTTCTGTTTTGTTATTTATATTCTGCCATATCTGTGCTGCTATTCTGTGATCTGTGTTAATATTAATTAGCTTCTGCAATTAAGTTTTATAATTTACACTATCACCCTATTCACCCCCCCTCTAGGGTGAAATCGATCCTACAAGTGGTATCAGAGCTAGGAATAGAAGTCAACATTTGTTTTTAAAAAAAAAATTCTATTTTTTTTAAAAAAATCAGTTTTTGTTTAAAATTTGAATTTTTAAAATGGCTTCTTTTAATAATGCTTTTGCAGAAGGTCAATCCATAGTTAGACCACCAATGTTCAATGATGAATATGCTTTTTGGAAAAACAGGATGAAATTTTTTTTGAAAACCATTGACGCTTGGGATATTGTTGAGACAGGTTATAGAATACCAACTATAACTGTAGATGATCAGGAAATAGAGAAACCAAAGGAACAATGGACAGAACTAGAAAATAAATTACAGAATACTAATGCCAAAGCTATGAATTCTATTATCTGTTCATTAGATCAATTTGAATTTAATCGTGTCTCACATTGTCTAACTGCGTAGGAAATATGGCACATATTAGAAGTGACTCACGAAGGAACATCTCAAGTCAAAGAATCTCGCCTTGCCATGCTAAGCAGCGAATACGAGGACTTTACAATGGCGAAAGAAGAAAATGTCAAAGAGATGTACGGACGACTTTCCAATATCGTATACAAATCAAAAGCTCTCGGAAAAACATACACCGAATTGGAAATAGTCCGTAAAATCCTCAGAGTCCTTCCACGAAGCTTTGAAGCAAAAGTAACTGCCGTTCAAGAATCGAAAGATTTAAAACAACTCAAAGTCGAAGAACTCATCGGAAATCTCACCACTTATGAGCTAGAAATGAAATTCAAGGAAGAGCGTGAAGGTGGAGATACTCGAAAGAAATCAATAGCTCTCAAAGGAACAACTGAAAGTGATGATGAGAATGATGATGATGACAGCAGAGCTGGCGCTACTAATAAAGAAATTCAAAAAGTGGAATCGCAAATACGGAAATCCAGCTCGAAATCATGAATTGAAAAGCAGAATAGGCAAAGCACTAGACAACCCAGAAGATCAGAAAATCATCTGTTACAAATGCAACAAACCCGGCCATATCAAGCCACAATGTCCTCAAAAACGATCAAATCAAGGAAAGAAACTAAAGAAGAAAAGCTTTGCGGCTACTTGGGATGAAACTGACGAAGATGAAAGTGATAACACCGAGAGTGAGAGTGAAAAAGCAAACATGTGCCTTCATGGTGAAGTTACAGACAGTGATGACGACGAGCCAAGCGAGGTATCAAAACTCACTCATTCTGAATTACTAATTTATTTCCATGAAGTAAATGGCTGTTATGAACGACTTAGGGAAAAATATGCTAAACTTGAATCTCAAAAGGATACTTTGATAGAATGCAATAAACAACTTGATCAATTAGTTAAGAACTATCAATGTAGAATTCCTAAGTGTGATAAGTGTCCAACATTCGAAGAAGAAATTAAAAAATCGGAAATCAATATAAAATCACTTGAAAATGAAATTCTGATTTTAAAAGAGAATGAAAATACTAGGAGAGAGATTTCTATTAAAAAATGCACACAGTTGTTAAACGAAAAAGAATCTCTCAAAACACAAGTCCAACAACTGTCAACGACCTTAGATAAATTTTCAAAAAGTAAAAAATCGTTGAATATGCTATTAGGAAAGCAAACTGTTAATATGGTTAGACAAGGACTTGGATATAATAATTCGAAAATTGTTGAAAGCAATATTAATCAAGTTAATTCTATGAGCACAATTTGTAAAAAATTTGGACACAATCACAATAATTGTTGGAATAGACTCAAACATATGAAAACAATACCGATTTGGGTTCCAAAAGGCACAAATATAAAATCTCTCAAAGTTAAACAAATTTGGGTGCCGAAGGGAACAATTATAAATAGTTTTGGGTATCCACAAAATTATCATTCTAAATATTTTGCCACTAACAATCATGGACCTATAAAAACAAATAGGTCATTAAACTCTCTTCTCGTGTAGGTATGCTGGCAGGCTAAGGAACAACAGCAATGGTACTTGGATTCTGGCTGTTCCAGGCACATGACAGGCGATAAATCGAAGTTCCTTAGCCTAGAAAAGTACAAAGGTGGCAGAGTCACAATGGGGAACAATGACAAGTGTAAAATTGTCGGTAAAGGTAAAGTAGGTAACAATACATTTACCTTGAATGACGTACTATATGTTGAAAATCTGCACCACAATTTGATATCAATCAGCCAGCTATGTGATAAAGGTATGAATGTTATCTTTGATTCTGACATGTGCAAAATTGTTGACAAATCATCAAAAGAAATCTTATTTTCAGGAAAAAGGAAAGGTAATATATATTCTCTATCTTTTGATGATCTCATCCTCTCTAAATGTTTGGTAGCTAAGGATATAGAAGTGAATTTATGGCATAGACGTTTAGGGCATGCTAGTATGAACTTATTAAACAAATTAAAAAGGAAAAGTTTGGTAAGAGGGTTGCCATCACATGAGTTTGAAACTGAAAACATCTGTAAAGCATGTACTTTGGGAAAACTTAGAAAATCATCGTTTCATGCCAAAAACAATGTAAGCACTTCTAGAGTTCTTGAACTAATTCATATGGATCTATTTGGACCTAATGACATTGCTAGCTTAGGAGGTAAGAAATATTGCTTTGTGTTAGTTGATGATTACTCAAGATATACATGGGTATACTTCTTAGCTAAAAAATCATAAACTTTTTCATACTTCACAAGATTCGCAAAATTTGTGCAAAATGAAAAAGAAGTCTCTATTGTTTCGTTAAGAAGTGATCATGGTGGAGAATTTGAAAATTATGAATTTGAAACTTTCTGTGATGAAAACGGAATCAAACATGAGTTCTCTGCACCACGTACTCCACAACAAAATGAGGTAGTTGAGAGAAAGAATCGAACTTTACAAGAATTGGCTAGGTCTATGTTAAATGAATATGAACTACCTCTGCATCTCTGGGCAGAAGCTGTAAATACAGCATGTTATGTAATGAATAGAGTTATCATCAGACCGATTCTTAACAAAACCCCCTATGAGCTATGGTTCAACAAAAAACCAAACATCGCTTACTTCAAAGTGTTTGGATGTCCTTGCTATATTCTTAATACAGGTGATCAGTTAGGAAAATTTGAAGCAAAGGCTGATGATGGCATCTTCATGGGTTACTCTTCGAGAAGCAAAGCTTATAGAGTCTACAACAAAAAGACTAAAACAATCGTAGAGTCAATCAATGTGAAATTTGATGAAGGCATTGACGAACAGGATACATCCAAAAGCAACGTTGAAGAGGAGAAAGAAAATGATGAGTTCGAAAAACCAAAAGAAACTGCTGATGCTAAAGAAACTACCACAACTCAAGAAGTCCGAAGAAATCTGGATCCAGAAAAGCTGAAATACAAAACAGACCATCCACCAGAATTGGTAATTGGAAACCCTATAGCAGGTATACAAACTCGTTCATCCTTTAAAAATCTATGTGATCTGTGCCTATATAGTGGATTTATTTCAGAAATAGAACCAAATAACATAGATTCAGCCCTTAATGATGAAAACTGGTTCATGGCCATGCAAGAAGAGCTAAATCAGTTTGAACGAAATAATGTTTGGAGTCTAGCACCTAGACCTAAGGATTATCCAGTTATAGGAACAAAATGGATTTTTAAAAATAAATATGATGAATCTGGAAATATAATTAGAAATAAAGCTAGACTAGTTGCTAAAGGATACAATCAAATTGAAGGAGTTGACTTTGATGAAACTTTTGCGCCTGTAGCTAGACTAGAATCAATTAGAATATTGTTAGCTTTTGCTTGTTACAAAGGATTTAAACTAAGACAAATGGACATTAAGAGTGCTTTTCTTAACGGAGTTTTAAAAGAAGATGTGTTTGTTGAACAACCAGAAGGTTTTGAAAGTCATGAATATCCAAACCATGTATACAAACTAAAGAAGGCATTATATGGATTAAAACAAGCTCCCAGAGCTTGGTATGAATGTCTTACTTCTTATCTCCTTGAAAATGGGTTCAAAAAGGGATGTGTAGATACTACACTATTTCTGTTGCATGAAAACAATGATATTTTGATTGTTCAAATATATGTTGATGACATCATTTATGGTGCTACTAACAAGTTATTGTATGAGAAATTTGAAAAAGTCATGCAGGAAAAATTTGAAATGAGCTTGGTTGGAGAGTTAAAATTCTTTTTAGGATTTCAAATCCAACAAAGCAATAAAGGCACATTCATTTCTCAAACAAAATATATTAGGGAACTTGTCAACAAATTTGGATTGAAAGATGCTAAACCAGCAAGAACTCCCATGAGTACAACACTTAAACTTGACAAAGATGAAAAGGGTAAGGCAGTTGATCAAAAGCAGTACAGAGGTATGATTGGATCACTCCTTTATCTTACCGCCTCTAGACCTGACCTCATGTTTTCTATCTGCTTATGTGCGCGTTTTCAATCTAACCCAAAAGAATCTCATTTAAAAGCTGTTAAAAGAATTATAAGATATTTATTGCACACCCCACGATTTGGTCTTTGGTATCCATCAAATGATAATTTTGAATTGAAAGGTTTTTCAGATGCTGATTATGCTGGAAATTTGGTTGATAGAAAAAGTACTAGTGGAGCATGTTTTATGTTAGGACATTCATTAGTTGCATGGTCGAGTAGAAAACAAAATTGTATTGCATTATCCACAACAGAGGCAGAGTATATTGCTTTGAGCGGTTGCTCTGCTCAAATCTTATGGATGATACAAACTTTGCATGACTATGGCCTAAATTTTAAACGTGTACCACTAATGTGTAATAGCAAAAGCGCAATTGATCTCACAAATAATCCTGTACATCATTCGCGAACAAAACATATAGATGTAAGACATCATTTTATTAGAGATCATATTTCCAAAGAAAATATCTGCATAAATTTTATTTCAACTGATTCTCAATTGGCAGACATCTTTACAAAACCCCTACCAGAAAATAGTTTTTGTAAACTACGACTCAGTCTAGGTGTTTTAGAAATTTGCTGAATATTTAACATTTTTTTTCTCCCTACAAATCATCGAAAAGAAAAATAGTGATTGAAAAAGTGATGAGTGTTGATATTGATTATATATTATAACTCGAGAAAGTATAATTAGAAAATTTCTTTAGAAATGTAAACAAGAGTTATAAAACTTTTTGTTGGTAAAAAATTCCATGACCATCTCTATACCTATCATATTTCTATCAACCATCACTCATCAAAATTCTATATAGTTTGTCGATATGTGGTACTTTAAACAGGAATCGTTCGTTTTTTTTCTTTCATTTTCACAATTTTTTTTTTAAAAAAAAATAATAATAAAAAAAAATTAATAATAATAATAAAATAATAAAATAAATAAATACCAAAGTATTCACTCTCATTTAAAAGTCCTCACGGTTATGCATGGGTGAATTACTTGGAATTTGTTATGTGCTTCCATGCTCATTTAAAAGTCCTTATGGTTATGCATGTATGGAACGCATATCAAAAGTTGATTTTTTTTTTAAATAAACAAGTTGATTCTAATCCCATTTAAAAGTCCTCACGGTTATGCGTGGTTAGAAGATACTTGAATTCATTCTTTTTAAAAATAAAATTGTAATACTACTAATCTCATTTAAAAGTCCTAACGGTTATGCATGGTTAGTAGTTATTCAAATTCCTGATATAAATATACCACAAATAGACACAACTGTATGGTTTTATATAATGATATCATCCCTATCATTCTAAAAGTGGAATATGCGCCTAACAAAATATTTATGATTTTTGTTTGATTTTTTTTGAAATTTAATATTTATATTCAATTGAGTTTTAATGTTGGTTAATATCAATAACTTTATCTCTATTTTCTCTAACACTATTATTCTTTTGCTGATAACAAAAGGGGGAGAGAAAAGTTAAGATTTTGTCAAATAAAATCAAGCAAAGGTCAAATAATTTTCTATCTGCATCTAGGATCATTATTTGCATCTAGGATCATTTGCATATTTTTATTTGTATGCATATATGTACGGGAAGCATCATGTAGAGAGGAAGCATTTAAATAGGGGGAGCAATTAGAATATATCAATGATCAGATACATTTAACATATTCAAAATCTTAAATATATGTTTGTTATCATCAAAAGGGGGAGATTGTTGAATATGCGCTTATATGATTTTTGTTTGATGATAATAAACATATATACATTCGTTTAAATGTATTTGATAATATACTATTTTATTTTTCATAGATTAAATAAATATTTGCAGAATAAAATAAATAACACGGAATTTGAATTCAAACGAATATTTTATTCAAACAAATATTTATTACAATTTTTGGTAGTACAAATTCAAGCTCTCACTATACATATACATTTTTGATTACATCACGATTACATCACAATTCAGTTTACATTAATAACCTCACTACATATCACTCACACTCGTATTTATCTTCAACTTCATTCCAGTTTGAATCCAGCATCTGAGCAATCTGCAAAAATATAAACTAACGCAGTAAAATTGAAAAAGAAATATTTTTTTCAATTCAAAAATAGAAGATAATTTTTGAATATATGATTTGCCTCAGTTATTTGGGTTGTTCGTCATAATTTAAATTTGAATTCATCATACACGAACAACTTGTGACATACATAGTGTATTACTATATATGCCACAAGGCCGTGCACGCCGATATATACACTTGATAATGCTACAGGGACAGGTGAGCACAAGGTCAAACCCAAATATACGGACAGGTTCAACTCAGGTGCAATAAATTCAAAAATACGACACGAGCACAAGGTCAAATCCGAGTTTTTTTTTGTAACTGGATTCAACTCAAGCGCAAATCAAAAGTACACATGAATATGAAACTAAACAGTCAAGTTCAGTGGTCAAATGCAATAGGCCGAGAACCAGACTCATGTATGCAACATATTCACCAATGAATCATTAAAGAGGCAACTAGGAATGAACAGAACACAAGTGCAACTAAATGGAATGCACCAGTGATGAAAGCTACAAAAACACAAGACAGTCTGCAAGCAAGTTCAAGTGATGAAGCACTGCAACTCAGACAACTACAATGGCCAGACCAACCAGACCCAAGTGAAACTGATTCAATATGCACAAATGTAAAACCACTGCAACAAAAGTGTACAAACACCAATGAACCAACAAAGAATGGCCAGACCCAAGACAGTAGTGTGCAAGTCAGTTTCAAAAGAATCAAAGTATGCCACAATAAAGACAGTAAAATGAACAATGCAAAGAAGGCTGCAGTGAAGCATGTACAAGAGTGGACTGGACTACAACTCGACCAAATGGCCAACATGATCAAGAAATATAACATGCAGTGCTGTGCAAACACAAGTGGAATGCAACAATGAAGCAAACAACAACACGAAGGCAACATGATCAAAAGTTCAGAGCAGACATAACAGTGACATGCACAGATGTATTCAAGAACAACATGAACAAGTCAATGACTACAAGCTAACACAAAGCACAAAAGTGCACAGCAACCATCATGAGCTCAATGAAGACCACTAATATATGCAACATGAACATTTAAACCAGAATACACAGTGGCAACCACAAAATGCAGACAAACTCAAAGCAAGCCGAGAACAAACACCAAGTGCAACAGTATGAACAAAAGATCAAAGAAAAAGATGGTCAGAGACGTAATATACAATGCATACATGAGTCAGTGCAGTAAACAGGTGAAAGTGCAATAGTGGCAATGCAGTGACAGATGTACATAATGAAGCAGTACAAATGAACCATCAAAGAATGCAACACAGTGATGAGACCAGATGAAAATACTCTTAACTGCAAGTTCAAACCAAAACACCAAATGCAAACAGAGGCATCAATATGCAGCAATGCCACAGTACTGAATACCAACATGGACAGAAGGCAGTGAAACCCAGAGCAGACTAGAAGTGCAACTGTAATGGATACAAAAATGCTCAAGATTGCTAGAACAAAGCTACAGGAATGCAGACAGTGGCCGAAGCAAATTTACAAAATTTCGAAGCCGAAAAAGCATAACACAGCAGTGCAAACACTTCGAGTATGACACAGCAACACTTGCAACAGTGAAGTCGAAATCATGTAAAGGACACAGCTGTATACAAGTACAAGCCACAATATCAAAGCTGTGCCGTGGATAGCAAGAATTTCAATGTTGAACAAGTCAAAATCGAAGCCGTGTCAACCAAGCATCAAAAATACAAAATTGACAAAGTCAGATAAATCTCAAACATTCAAGCATCATCAAGTGGCCGAGGTGATTCAGTAGACAAATTCAAACACGAAAATACGAACGCAAAAATAGGATTTCGAATCCTATAAATACCCAAAATCATCATCGGCATAAGGTATCGAGTTCAAGAATCAACCAGCAAAAGCAAAAGCAGGAAAATACATACCGAAAAAGCAGAACGAATTCGATCCAAAATTGAAGAAGCCATAAGCAAATCAAAAGCATCGAAGCCTACTATCGAACGAGATCGAGCGGCGTTTCAATTTTGCACAACCCTAGCTTGAATTGCAAGGAGCAAACAAAAGCCCTAATTGAGTTGAGGAGCGGCCATTTTTTCACGAACGAAAAAAAAAAAGGAACGGTTGAAGAGAATAAGGGGCCGGCCTTTGGTTTATTAATTTGGGCTTTGTTTTTTTTAAATAGGGTTTTGTTATTTTAATTTGTTTTTAATTTATATTTTCTTTTAAACCGTTTTTAATTTTCTAGTCGTGTGACTAGGGGACAAACTACGGTGTGTAGTTTGGGATTTCGCAACTCGGTGGTTGAGTTGTGGTCAGGGTTTTGAGCGTAGAGTTAGATTAGTCAATAGCGGGTATAGCGAGTTTACGTGTGTAAGCGAGGGACTATCTAATTTCTAGTAGAAACCTTGGGGGCAGCACGTAGGTAGGGTTTTGCCGAAGCTGGGTAAATTCTGTGTTGTTCTGTTCTGTTATTTATATTCTTCTATATCTGTGCTGCTATTCTGTGATCTGTGTTAATATTAATTAGCTTCTGCAATTAAGTTTTATAATTTACATTATCACCCTATTCACCCCCCCTCTAGGGTGAAATCGATCCTACAAGATATGTATATATCTCATATCTTTAAATATACTAGATCATATATAGTAGTTGTCTCAAATAAATATGCTATATCCAACCATTACATACCATATGCCTAACAACCATACAAACATAAGTTATCATCTCAAATGCGAACAATCCTATCAAACATGCATACATGAGATCTATCATCAAAAGGTAACATCCATACAAATCCTAACATGCGGAATACTAAATTATCTAGTATGAAACATTGAATATGACATATAAAAGCCAACTATAAAAATGAAGTATCACCATTTGAAGTGCTCCGGACTAGCGGCCCTCATGCTCTTCTTGGTCTCCCATATTCAATCGGCTTTGTTTTTATCCCACCGAATCTGTACTACTCGACTGCCTTCCTCCTAACATGTTTCGTATCACATCTACTAATATGAATAGGCCTACGAGGTCTCAAAGTCCATTATTCAATCTAAATATCATATAATCGGTTTGGTGTCAAATTTCCAAATGCCTCTTGTAAGTTCTCCCAAAACTCACTATCGAACAGCGGGTTCGACCACTTACAATACTCTTGGCACATAATGGATCACACTATCCATCGTATATGTAACTCCACAAATACAATGCCATTCTATTGGACTTAAGGAATACAAATCTAGCACTATTCACCAACCAATGACTATGACTCAAATGATATCATTCCATCCTCGGCCATCAGTAATCCATTGTTGCATTCTATTAATATATGTTCCGACTACTCAAGAACAAACAATCTCTCATCCCTATGGAACCAACAGTCTCGATCGAGTCCGCACTGCATCACCTCTACAGACACTACTCATTCTTCAACTTTTGCCACAATACAAGTCTTCCCTAACACCATTGACTAGTACCGATTAGCTAAATCAAAGTAGGTCTGACAATCAGTTATCTTAGCGATAACTTATTAAGTTCTGAAGTCATAACTAGTGATAAGCTCAAGCAATGCCCACTCTAGGAATATCGCTCCCAAACTGGTATGTCTTCCACTTAAAGTATCAATAACTACATTTCCCTTACGAACATATGAGAAATCTCAAAACCATAGAAGGCCAGGAACTCTAACAATCGCTATTGGCAAAGGTCCGAAATCCATTTCGGTGAAGAGATACTCCAATGATGTGGTATCATTGAAGAACTGAATCTCTCTCATAGTAGACAGTGCCTCCAAACCATTAAAGCGCATTCTATTGCCACTGACTCCAAATCAAGAGTCGAATATGTCTTCTTGTGTGATTTCAGTTGCCAACTAACATGTGACAACCTAACCTTTCGGTATTAATACCGCACCCAATTAAGTACTATTGATATGTGTGTACTATCGTATCCTCATTCCCGGTCGAAATGAGTAACATCGGTGCGCTCGTCAACCTCTAAGTCGGACTCACTAATGCATGTCCATACCTCATGTCTCAAATAAAAGACTGGTCCACCCACATCAAATAGGTCAACGATGCTGCTACCTTTGGTTTATTCAATTTCTGGATTGCCGTAACTACGGGACCAACGGCAATGTCCTACTCGAAAAAATGTGAGCCAAGCATCTCACTTCCCTCCTCTAGAAGTGATACCGCCAAAATCTCATCATCAATCAGTGTCTTATCAACACCTACCATACAACCATCAATTGTGCCTTTTGCTATTCTTTCATCCATGAGTGGACGAAAATATCATTCATGAGCACAAATGCAACTCGCTCAATTGACCTCTCGAAACACGTCCCATGAGATCAACAAAGCATGTGGACCCATCGGTTAGCTTGAACGGCATAACCAACCAATCAAAAATCAAAGTAGCGTACGAAACACTATAATCGACGTACTCTCTCTCTCTCTAAACACTCTCAGTTGGTGAAACCTCACCACAAAGTCCAACTATGAGAACATCCTTGTGCTATAGAGCTGATCGAACAAGCCATCAATAAATGGGAGTAGAAACTTGTTCGTCCTCTCATGCATCTCGCGACAACCAATAAACAACTCCAAAGAGCCATCCGCCCTATCGACGAACACTATTGGTGCATCCTACCCAAATATACTCCAATGAATGAACTATAACTTAGATAGGTCATCCGCTCGCACCTTTAGTTTCCTAAGCTCTTTGAGAATCATACGCCTTAAAGGCATAATTACCGGTCTAACTCCTCTGATCAAATCAATACGGAACTCTATCCTATATGGTCGTAATATGGTCACCTTATATAATTTATTAGGACACTCTCTTACCGCAGGCGCAGATGACAACTCATCGTATCGAATATCGAGAGAATATAAAAAGCTAACCAACCATCTATAGGTAGATAATCACTAATGTTCGCTCCTCCACAACCCCAATCGTGATCAACGGCCTCTCATAATCCACCACTATTCTGTATCCCCTTCATCCTATCCATACCCAAACCATAATACCAACCCAAATAAACCCCAAAACAACCAATAGAAAAAGAAATAACATCCATAACTCAATAAAACAAAGTCTCAACAAACCATGTATAGGCTAGTTGAGCCCTTAACCAGGTCCGTCATAATCAAAATTCGGTTAACCATCTCGAATCTCAATCCCAATATCTCCATCAAATCTAGACATGAAGAAACCTCGATGTCAAATTATACATGCATGGAAATTCCATAAGTGAAAAGAATATCTCAAACGATAATGCCATTTCCTTACTCTTTCATAGATGGAGCACTTGATGAAACTGAAACGGCAATCAACATATATGCTTCCACGGTTTATCCCTACTCAGTTGGCTCGGGACAACCCTTATACACTGGGTACATGCCCTCACATCATAAATCCTTTTCGATCATCTTCTCGAATCCCTTATCTATGTGACTAATCCATCGCTTCTTAAGACGATCACTCAACCAATGTTAAACTTTTCATTCTTTATATATGGGGTATCAATGGAAAATAGACCATACTTAGATATCACATCAAACTTGGCCATATACTCTAAGATAGACATATCTCTATGCTTCAAATCCACGAACTATCTATCCTACACCGAATTCAGAAAAGTCAAGATAAATTTTCTTCGAAGCAAAGTATGAACTAATCCCAAGTAAATCGATCCTCAAGAATCGAAGCAATAAAAACACTTCACTAGTTCATTATTCATCCTTGGAGTTATCTAGAGGTTAACTTCTATCTCATAGTATCATCTAACTCCAAGTCATAAAAGATCCTTTTGCAAGTAACCGTCCAGACTTTCCTTTTAATAGCTGACTTTTTTCTAAGGAACAGTTTGCCTCTTAGACTCTTAGGGTCTCTATATAGCTCGATAAAGTCAACCATAAAAATTTTCATTTGAGCACTGTAACCTTCCAAACAACATGGATATTCCACAAAATGATTCATACCAACCCTACGAACATATCCTATCAATCAGGGTTAGTGACCCTAATCCTGCCCAATCCTCAACTCTAAAGATAGAGTCAATAACATTATTTCTTGCATGCCAAATCATTCCTACATTATAATGAGGATGATCAATCTATCACAAATAAAATTACATCAATAGTGCTCGTACGTGCAATACAATTATATACACTATATATAACTATATAATTTTGGAAACCAAAATATATAACAATACGAACACTCTCATGTATATATACACACTCAAGATCTAGTCTAATGTAATAATTCCAATCCTATCTCTACTATTCCGTGGTATCAACTTTGGTTAAACATATAAACTATGCTTTGATACCAAATGTAACGACCGCCCAACACCTACGGTATAGAACGATTGTCAAAGGAAATAAAAGAAGTAAGGAAGATGAAATAAAAGAAAAAAGAATTGAAAAGAAGAAAAAGGAAACATCAAAACCATGTAACCTATCATATATCTTACATTACATCAGATAAAATATAATAGAAAACACAAATATAAAACAGTAGAGACAGTAATAACAATGTGAATTAATCATCAGAGTATAAGATCCATGGAGTTAGACAATACGGTAACAGAGTTTATACAAATGGGCAGTAAACTCAATTGATACACCGTCTCATATAATAGTAAATCAAATACTGTCAAGGCTCCATAGTTTAACACAGTGGAATATACAATAACAAACTCAAATACAAGTATGAGTGGACATCACCTTCTACTAGTCCATCTACAGAACTCCATATATCATCCACACATGCTCTCAAGTCTACTCATTTAAAAGTACTATAGACAATAAGAAACAAAGTATAAAACCTTGGGTCTGACAACAGTCTGGTGTAAGCGATAAACAATCTCAAAGTACTATAAAAGTCGATCTATTATACGGAACAGAGGGTACACAAGTCATACCTGACCTGTCATTGCAACCAAAGAGTCAGCACATAATATCGATAATATGCTACTTTACCACATCATAAAAAGGGTACACCATGCTCGGTATTAATTAGGGTGCCTAGTGATCTTCATCTACAATACCTACTCTATACTAAGTAAACTGTTCAAGTGTCTAAGTATCTCCATCTACAATACCTACTCCACATTAAGTCAAGTGAGGATGTCTAGGTATCCCTACCACAATATCTACCTTGTATGACATCCCTAGGGTGATAGGTGGCTAATGAAGCAACCATAACAAACATAGCATCCATCAAACAATACTAACGGTCACCTAGTATGATCTAGATATATGATAACTCGTATGACCACCAGGCCAGGGACTAGTGGAAATTCTAGTTCTCCATCGTACTCTCGTATCTCGCAGCCCAAAGCTAGATACATGTCAGGTAGCCTAAATCTGGACAATAGACCCAACACCACAAGTCCAAGGTTTACGAATCCTTACTACAATCCATGGGTGTCTCCACTGTATAATGCCCGTGCTTCGAGTACATAGAGAAATTTCCAAGTCAATAACAATCCCTTAGCACATGCATATCCATCTGAGCCCTACTAGCTCAATATAATTTCATTATTTGGAACCCACCAATTCCTCCACTCCAAGACTCCACCACGAGCCTATTCGATGCCTACTCCTTACTCGAGTCACAAACTGATAATACAAAGTGTCTAATCCTCGATAACTACTACCCACACGAGAGACAAACTGAAGATACAAGTCCATCATATTGTACATCATCATCTCCCATGATGCAAAGGAGCCACCATCTCTAGTAGGATCTAGAGAGTCCTAACTATCACCTTGAAATTTACTTCCAGCACGAGCCAATATCCGAAGTACCTACTCTCGTATCAAAGCACCACACCATCGCCTTACCATCTAAATTGCTCGTTGTAGAGAAATAACATCAAGACTCTAAGTAGGTCGCACGAACAAACCATCAGATCATACACCACGAAATCTCCTCAACATCCAAGCCAAAGATTGGCCAAATCGCCAATCAACAATAATGACGACATTGACCACTCTATAGCAGTCAATACTAGCCACCTTGGTTTTGTACTTAGACAAAACGGATAAGTAAAAACCAAACAAAAATGTCCGACATCCATTCTGAAGTTCGAAGCTTCATCCTACACCTCAGATACGTCAGCATGTATCCTAACTCTCCTTTACAACTTATCTCATTTATAAGGTTTCCACGTATGCAAAACCCTAATGTACAAGATATTCCCCTAAAACCTGATCACCACTATGCGTTTTCAACCAAAGTAGCCAAATAATCCAAACAACCAAGCATGCATCCAAAAACCATACATATAGCCAAAACAACCAAACAATCGAACATACATCAAACAACCATACATAAATCCTAAACAGCATACATACAACATATCCATCCACACCAACTAATATGGGAAATCATACCAATAATAGCTCAAATCTAATAATTCCCTAACTAGGCACTTTGATGGAAATATGATATTCTTTATAAATCATTTTAAAATAATTTAACTTTCTTTTGCAAAAATCTAGAAGGTATATATAAAAATAGAAAAATCACATTTTAAAACAAAAAATCATTTCCGAGCATCAATCTAATATTATACAACCAATCGTAGTAGTGTGAGAGATAATATCACTCACCTCCATAAAATCTGTCTACACTAATGAATTAATTAAATATGCATCCAACATGGACCACATATACAAAAGATATGGAGATATGGCCGACATATACAAAATATATGGATCAAATACGATTCGAGATTAACAAGATAATTAATTAATTAATTAACTACTTAATTAGTTAACTAATTACCTCATTAGATCACTTATCTTTCTTCCACATTCATATCCTTGTACGTATATAAAGATATGGTCGAGCACATTTCCTTCTCTTCCCTCTTTGTTTTATATCTAATTACTTGATGAAATTATGATCCGTCTTCGCTGAATCATTTCTCCTCTCACTCTCTTCGGTCCACTTCCAACTATATCTCGACTGTGCCTCCTATATAGATTGCGACTTCTTCGACCTTTGACATAGTGAAAGTTGTGTCTCACCATAATGGAGTGGATATGCCTAAATTTCATGGAGGGATGGGTCTCGGCAAAAAAATAACGATCGCCTCTGATTCGCCCATCATTTCCCCAAAATCTATCGATCTCAAATCCTAGATCTACGGTGGAAGGTCGATCTCAGTCAATGATGATCCCACCTTATATCAGCCATATAAGACTAAAGCTCTCATTGATACGAACACGTTGGATTTGGTTTCGCAGTTTTTATTGTAGCGGATTTGGAGATTTTATTTTTTGAAATGAAAAATAAAGAATGGCTATGGATTTTGTATGTAGGCATGAACAGTGAATGACGATTGGAAAAATTGAGGGAGATATTCAATTTAGGGCTTTATATAATAATTTAAATTCTCAAATAAATGGTCGCACATTTCGAGTCCGTACGGTCATACGACGCGTAAGATTGCCATGAAACTTGTCTGCATACGTCGGTCTATTTTTTCGGATCCAACAGTACAAATTCTTTGCCATCTGATACTACGCCTCAAGATGCAAATTTTTCATATTTCGAGATCGTTTCGGCCATCAGATCATCCGACTATTAGATATAGTGATCATTATATTTATTTTAATTCGCAACATCAATCTAAACTCAACGAAAGTGGTTTCGAGTCTTAATTCGTCCATATGCGAAATATCACATTTTTGGACCTACATTTAATTAACGATTAAATATTTAAATTAACTAGTTAAATATTTAATCATTAAATATATTAGTCGTTACAAACGCCATATGAGATGTGGCATGGTAAGAAACCCCAACTCATGTATTTGAAGGTGTGGGGTTGTCCGACGTTCGTCAAGAATATTGGTCCAAAAAAACTAAAGGAAATATCGGTACTGTCTAAATTTATAGGATATCCCAAAAACACAATGGGATATACTTTCTACAATACCGTGGAAAAAAGTTATTGTTTCTCGACATGTGGTCATTTTAAGAAAGGAATTTCTATCAAAAGAAATTAAAAACAAAGTTGTAGAATTGCATCGGATTCAAGAATTTAACACTGAGGCTGAACCAGTGGGAGAACCAAGTTCACCCGTATATGAAAATTTGCAACCTATATAAAGGTATATTAGGGAGTCTCACACACCAAAGAGATGTTACCGTTTCCTCATTGATAGCGAAAAGGAGGCCCATGTCTTACATGATGACACTTCTCTGTCTTTCCAACAAGCACTACAGAGTAAAGACTCCACCCTTTGCTTGGAGCAATGAAATCCGAGATGGATTCTGTAAGTTTACGGAATAGGGATCTTTAGGCTAATTTAACGCTAGAGGGGTGTGAATAGCATTTTCCAACTTTTATGATTCTTTTTGAATTCTTGTAACATTATAGTTTAAACAATGTAATTAACAAGTATAGATCCAAACATAGATAAATATAAATGCAGTAAAAGTAAAAAGGAAAGAAAACAATAGGATTTTATACTGGTTTGGAGTTACCTTACATCTAGAGTCGTATAATTTCTGGTACAGATTTCTTTTCAAATATCGAAGAAAATACAATCTCTATTTCAGGGCAACCTGACATACCCTCCCGGCTTTTCGACCTCTGGATAGAGTCACTTAATTTACACGGGCCACAGCACACCTACTAGATTTCCTGGCTACTAAGCACATACAATTTATTTACATGGGCCATAATCACACCCACTTGAATTTTAGGGTAACCAAGCACATCATAAAGTATAAGAGTATGGTTCAATAGAGTTTAAAGACTTAGTTTCTTAATCTTGAGTACAAATGATCTTATAACCTCTTGAGTAGCACTTTGATCTTGATTTGAGTGAAACAATAGAGAGAGATCAATAAGTAAACAATAGAGAATCAAACCAATGGAGGTTGGATTCGATTCTGATTAAACTTAAGAAGAGTTTGAGTAAAATTTCATTTAAAAAAAAGAGTAAAACGAGGAGAAAATATAAGCAAGTAGTTAATAAAAAAATTCTTGGTTTAACCCCTATTTATAAAGAAACAACAGTCAAGTCCACTCGTAAAGAGATACAACGACAAGTCACTTTCATTAAATTTTGAATTTGAAATTTTCGGTCTATATATCCATATGCATGGATAGAAAATGTCGATATATCCCTTTGTATTTTGAAAAACGCTTTATTTTAAATTATTGTGAATATCTTAAGTTTTGTAAAAAAATTGATGCTTTGTAAAATCATTTATGCATTATTTATACATATTTTAGCCATCATAAAACATAAGAAATCTTTATAAAATAATTTTTAAATATTTTAATATATAAAGTGAGACGACCCGACTTTCTACTCCCAGAAAATCGTATCATCTTTAAGAAAGAAAGGGATAGAAATAGAAGAGAAAAAAGAGAAAGAAGAAACAACACTAGAATCTCAACAGCGGAACGAAATTATATTAATAACATAAGTATTACATAGTATACAATAACTATCAGAGTTACACAGACAATACAACACATACTAGGCAGTTATAAACACATGTCTAGTTGTTACAACTCAAAACACAATATAGAAACTACTCAGAGATACCAACACAGCGGAAAACTATATATCTACACGCAGAAGCCTCCTGCTCCATTGCTTCACCATAATTCGTCAAAGCTAACCTGAATTCCTTGGCTACTGTAAAAATTTGAGTGCCCAAGAGTTTAAGAAAAACAGAAATAAACTCCGGGTCAGACATGGGTCTGGTGTGAGTAACAGGTTAAAGTTGCTTAACTTTTGAAAAACCTTTGAAAGAAAGGTATCACGTAAGACTTCCCACACATAAACATGGAAAAGTTTTTACCTTACGCAAACCAAAACATTTGATAGGAAATCCAGTGATATTATAATAGGTCTAGGGTTTTCAAGTAAATATGAAATAGCCGAAATTATTACATTTATTAAATTCCAGCTACTAGCCACAAAGTGGGTAATACAATCAAAATCGTTGGCACTTATTGGATTTTCGATTCCATATTGGATTTTGGATTCCATACAATGGCAGGGCTACTAGGGTACCGCCCGTCACAGTACGCAGCCTAGATCACCGTATCGAGGAGTACGTCCGCTCCCCTGCAACACAAAGCCGGAACCATTCCTTACTGAACAGTTTCGAATAAGACCACCCCGCAGTTGTGATCATCAACCGCACCACTAAGCCGAAATAAAGGGACATCTAGACAGGGGTAAATCTCGTCCTACTTGGGCATGACCCACTTAGCCTTGCTGCACCTCCCCTGTTTTAGCCATTCCCGATTGATGAGGCTTGAGGCTACGATTACCTTTATAGGACATATCACTTAGAATCCTCATCGTCCACCTACGATGCTTTGAAAGCATTCAATCCATACAAGTTAGTTCCGGGTTCGAACGAAACCAAAGGCATTATCTCGTTACACTCATTTTGGAATCACCCTCAGAGTCAACGACGATAACCCTTGTACTATGAATCTTCATCTTCACTTGAGATTCACGACCTAACGTTAGTTTGGATCGATGTGGTTTTCGGATATCCAAATATGGAAATTCGATCCCGATCTCATCTAAATCCAAAACGTGTCTTTTAAGGCCGAGTTATTTTAGAGTTTAAAACAATTTCAATTCATTATCTATATACACAGATAGATAATTCACATCACAATGGATAATCAATATTACTATCATTAACAGATAATCCATATCAGCATTATAAACTGATAATCTATATTATCATCCCAATGCAACCAATGCATCCATATCACATACATTTTCATCTCATAGCTGAGATTACAAACCATTCAAGGCAACCAATATCAATCATTCATACATAAGCAATGATTTAATGATCATACCATCTATAATTAATTTAAAGTGAATTAAATTAATTATCTTATCCCCAATTAATTTAAAATGAACTAAATTAATTACTTCATCATTATAATCCTACTTAAGCCTTACAATAATTAACTTTTAATTTCTTAAGTAACTAATTAACTCAAATTAATTATATTAATCCTTTATTAATTAATTACTTCATTTATAAATTGTTCTTTAATTAATCAATTCTAAATTACATCATTAATTTTATTAATTAATGATTTCTAATTATAATTAAATTAATCTCTCTATAAACATTAATTACATTAAGTAATTAATATGCAATTAAACCACATATATTAATCACCCATGATTAATAACAATCCATTAATTAACTTCCCTTAATTACTCATTCCATAAATTAATTACTCTTAATTAATTATCCCAATTAATCCCTTGATTAATTTCAAAATAATTTAATTTAAATTACTTCCATCATTAAACATCTTTAGTTACATTCGATAATTATCAATTAATTACTTCCCTAAGTAATTACAATCCCATTAATTACATAAATTAATTATTCATCAGTCATCAATTGTTTAAATTAATTAAACTTAATTAATTAATCTAAACTAATCACTTTAACCCAATTAATTACATCAAGTAATTAATTCATTAATTACTTCCATTAAGTAATTAAACTTAAACAATTACAAAATGATTATTATTAATTAATTAATCTAATTAATTATTAAAAATTAATCACATTAATTAACTGTTTAAATAATTTTAAGTTAATGATGTTCATTAACATTTCTTAATTACTTAATTAAGAAATTAACTTAGATTAACCATTATTAATTACAAATTAACTAATATTTAATTACAACTTAATTAATCTCTAATTATTAATTAATTAAGTGTTAATTACAATCTTAATTAATCCTTAATCACTTGGTTAATAAATCTTAATCATTATCAAAATTAAATTAACAATCCTTAATTATAGATTAATTAACCTTAATTAATTAATCTTAAGACTTTAATTAATCAATTTAAAAATTATTAATTGCTTAATTAATCATCTATATTACTAATTAATTAAATAATTAATTATTCATTTAAATTAATTAAATAATGAATCCAAATTCTTAAATTCTAATTTATTTTAAGAAAACATTTCTTCTTAATTAAACATTTAAAAACCAATTGTTTTTAAATTTACTTTAAATTCCATTTAAACTTCATTTTAAAATTTGAGATTTTAAAATGAATACAAATTTTAACTTAAACAAGATTTTTAAAAACAATCCAAAACCTTTATCTCATATGTTAAAGAAACATCCACTTGTAAAATAAGCTTTAAAGAATTTAAATCCCAATTCAATTTAAATTCAAATCAATTTAAAAACACACTTAAACATTCCAGGTTATTTAAATCAAATTTAGAAATTTACTTTTAATTTCAAATCTGAAATACAGCTTGAATCTTCATTCCAGATTCAAACTTAAATCTTTAAGACTTTATTTACATTTTACATCTTCCTTTTAAAAAATTCAAATCATTTAACCCTTTCAATATAATTAAATAATTTAAATTTAAACTTATTTGATTTTTAAAACTGAAGTTTAAATTTTAATTCCAGATTTAAAAAAACTAGAATTTAAACTTATTTTAAATTTCTAATTTACCAATTTAAACTTACAGTTTAAATTCAAATCAACATACTTTTATACTAAAAAGTTTTAAAACCAAATTTAAGTTTCAAAGATTTAAATTAATTCAAAACTCAAATTCACTAACTTTGAACTCCTATTTCGTTTTTAGATTTTAAAATTAATTTAAATTTCCAGTTTGCATTGTTAAACTTTACTTTTGATTTTAAAAATAGAAAAAAGTTTTCTGTTTTGATTTAAAACAACTTAAAATTTCTGAATTTAAAATATTTCAAAACTCAAATTCAAACAAATTTTAAAACAGGTTCAACTCAGGTTTAACTTAGTTTAAATTTTTAGTTTACGTTTAAACTCTACTTCAAATTTTAAAAACTGTAAGAGGTTTCTGTTTATAATTGTAAAACTTGAAACCTGAAACAGCACATCTACTCGAGCAACCCCTACAAATACTTCGAGTCAGTAACCTATCTGCTTCGAGCAGAAACCCAATTTCCCCGATACTATAACGAGGCACAAAATCCTGAAACCAACAACACCATCATGTCCACCACAACCCTCTGTGCACATGTACAACGACGCCGACCCCCTCCGATCAACTCCGCGACCTCCCCGCAGTCGTCATTCATCCCCTCAGGCCAACCAAACACCAACCCCATCAACATTTTCTTTAATTAAAGATCGCGACATAATATCCCAAACCTGGAAACAAAACAGTGACATAACCCTTCAACTTGTCAACGCCAATTTCTCACACCTCCGGCCACCGTTGTCACTCGAACTTCGGCGAAGGCTTCGACAACCCATCAACCTCCATCCCCCAAAACCCTAAGCAACTCGAACATCAGAAGAGGTTGAATTCAAGAAAAACAGTAACCCAGTAAAAACTAGGGTTCACAACTTTAAATCCAAATCTCAACATCAAAAATGAATTGCATCACAATCTAATAATTTTCCCATAATCTCTAATAGCTCCACCTTCTCCAGGAACAACCTCAACACCACAAACCTCTGATGGCAACCGAGATTCCCCAAAACTCATACCACAGTCAAAAAGGAACTGTTCTCTAAATATAGTATTAAAATTTATAATTTTTGATTTAAAATTCATAATTTTGTATGAAGGTTTGATTCATAATCCTGAAGCTTCAATTCATTATACTTGAAATTTCACAGATTTAAGTTTATTCATCCGTTTATAACTTTAGAGATGATACAGGCTTGTTTATTCTTAAATAAAAAAATTTAAACTATAGTTTATGGTGAAATAAACATATCTTGTTTCTGTCTTAACTAGACCAGGATTAAATCAAGATAAAAGAGATTTAAGATCAAGCAGAAGCTTAAATTTGAAGAAACATACATGTATCAGGAAATAAGCATGCATTCATAAATCTATTCACATCTATGTATCCACAGCAGATTCATATCATAATTCATTTCTTATTAAAAGCATGAAACAACCTTTACCTATTTAATTTATTTTAAAAATTGACTTACTCCCCTTTTTAATCATGCAGACAGAGCACAGATTTTTTTTAGGCATGCAGAACATCCTTTGCATCTTGCTTGAATGCTTTAAACTCTTGAGTGAATGCTTTAAAAACTTGCTTGGTTGCCACTTTCCACATTGCAAATGACAAAAATGCAGACCTTTGTTTGAATTCCAGAATTACAAAGTGACATGCTTACTGGTTTGTTTTATTTTCCAGCTTTTGAATGAATTGAATGCAAGCTTTCATGATTTCTAGATTTTAGAAGAGTTGAATGCATTTGAATATGGGTTATTGAAGATGGTTTTCCAGATTTTTGAAGAGTTGAATGCAGAAAATATTTGATGAACAGATTTGCTTTTTGAGGAGAATGAATGCAAGTTGATTTTACAGGAATTTGATATGCATTTGATTTTTGAAGAGATGGAAAAGGGTTTATTTTCTTCAGATTTTTGAAAATTTGATCAGGATTTGATTTTGTAGATGGTTTAAAATGGAATGTTTTTCAGCTGAAAAGTTCTTTGTTTTGGAATTGAAAATGAAGAAAGAAAAAAAATGAAAGATTGGAAGAATTTATATAACTATATTTATGATAGTTTAAAATTAAAGAGAAATAAAAATGCAAATTTGACACTTGTCTTGTATTTTAACACTTGTCATTTTAAAATGATATTAGATTACACTTGTTATATTAAAACCTAAGATGTTTACACATGTATCTTTTAATTAATTAATATTGTTAATAAGTGTTAATGAAAGTTTTAAACATAATTAATTTGTTTTTAAATACTTAGTTATATGTATAGCTACGTTTTTAAAGAAATAAACCATTATATTTACAAATAAAAACAATATATATATATATATTAATCATTTGAAATTAATATTTTTAATCATTTTAAAATAAATTTATAAAAGAGATTGTAACCTATTTGTTATTTAAATGAATAAATGTTTCATTTATAAATTGTATTTAAATTTTATTTCTAATTTACAAATCATAATTATTAATCAATATTTTAAAAAGAATAAAACAAACATTTTTATAACTTATTTGGATATACAAACTTAAGTCAAAATATATTTTAAACAAATAAAACATGTGTCTTATATATTAAAAATCATATAGTTATTTTATTAAATTGTTTTGAAAAGCTAAATCATTTAATAAAACATAATTTTCCAATTACCAAAATACTATAATTCGAAAATATGCTGTACTAATTTAAATTTAAAACCAAACTTACCTATTTAGAATATATATAAATATATATATATATATATATTCATATTATAAATAGAAAATAATTTATTAACTTATTAAAAGATACATTCACTAATTAAATATTGATTAAAGTAAAATTATTAAATAAATTCAAATTTATTTACAGAAATTATCAAATTAATTAAATTTTAAACACAGATTATTAAATTTATATTGCCATAAATTTCGGGATATTACATAAAGGATTAAATATAAATTTCTTTTGAGAAATAATATATGAAGTATAAATGAGTATATATTAGAATCAAGGCATTAATGAATGTTTAAAATATACATTGAAATATTAAAACATAAAACCAAAAATTATATCTAAATATAATAAATTAAAAGTATATTAAAATGTAAAATACTTAAAAACTTAATTTCTCAAAATATGATAATTTTGTAAATTAATAATAATAAGGTTAGAATTCTTTTGAAAGCTACGTGAAAATATGTTTGAAAAATCATTTTTGAAAACAAGGATTATTTTTGAAAACTAGGATGTTTGGAAATCATTTAGAATCAAAGAATAGATTTTAAAAACCTTTTTGAAAAATGAAGAGAGGTCAAAGAAGTGCTATCAGGGTTTTAACAAAATAATCCATGACCCTATAACTTATATGGATATCTTGAATCTTCAATACTCATGAGTCTTCATTCTCTAACTCTTGAATCACTATATCAACCTCTTGAATCTTCTCTTAATATTGTACAATCTTCTTAATCAACACCTGTCTATAATCAGCGCCTATCTAATATCCTGCAGTATAATCATACATGGTTGTTGTCATAAAAAAACCAATACCTAAGGTTCTAACAGTTTCCATGTACGAAAACAAAGTATGGACTTTGTTGGACATACCCGGAGGGATAATGTGACGACCCAGAATTTTGAACATCGAAATATTTAATTGATTTTAAATATTTGAAAGTTAGTTTAACTTGAATTTCAAAATTTACTATGAATTTGGCAATTTAATTATTGAATTTAATTTATTGAAGTTGGATAAAAATTTGGATCTTCAACTTTAAGTTGATTAAAAATATAATTCAAAGGCTTAGAAAATCTATAATGATAATACTGAAGATAATGGAAGCTTTAGAATTTAATTTGGAAATGTTTTGTTCAGTTTTGGATTATATCGTTTAAATCGATATTTAAAAATAGCCTTCCGATCCACGATTTTGGAATTTAACAAAACTAGTTCCATTGGATCCGTAATATTGTATTATTATCGGATTTCAATTTCCGTAGCATTCGAAGTTGTCGTTTGGCCGTACGATAAGAAAACGCGTTGAAAATTAAATCGAAATTTAATTTAGTAGCTGGGTTCAAAAAGCTATCTTCCCCATATGATTGAATTAGGACTCGAAACCTTTTCCGATGCGTTCGGAATAGGGATATAACACTATAAACGCCTAGCGACATGCCTCGATAGGAATTTCGAATTGTAAGTTGCATTTATCGAGATGATTTGAATTTAATTTAAAAATATATTTATGTCATGCTTACCGTCAGCTGAAATTATTTCACTTCACAACTTTTTCCTTTCATTTCAAGACCACTATACCTAGGCAAAGCTTCTCATGCAAGGTATCTTCCTCCTTTTATATTATCTACTGATCGTCTTCCTTCCTCAAATAAAATAAAATAAACCTTTCGTTCAAACGAAAATAGAACGAAGCTTCAAACATAAAATCGAATAGTCAAAGCCCGTTTTCTCCTCTGATAAAAAATATGGTGGCCTCCCCCTTATCTATTTCAAATCGAATTTTCTAGAGAGAAAAATCAAATCAGTTCGAAAATGAAGCGCGTGATTTACAGTAGCTTCAAATCGTAAGCTCGTACGAGCTCGGCGGCGAGGCAATTGCACAGCTATCACGCTCGTAGAGGGGTAGCTTTCCCTTGAAGCTGTGTCCTGTGTTTGATAATTTAGGGTGGGGTCCGCAATAGTTATGCACACGATGGAAGCTCTCAGGCGAGCAAGTTGGGAAGGCGATTTCGTGGCAACGATAAGGGGTCGCGAAAGCAGTTTTCGAATCAAGTCTTAGTAGTGGATCGACACTGGAGGAAAAGTCGGAGAATCGAGCAGTGAGGCAATTAAAACAGTAAGGTGATTAAGATTACATGTCGACTTAATTATAAGTTAGGAAATTTGTTTAAATTTATTTTTAGTTGGAATAAGTAAAAAAAAATTACAGCAAGGAATTTATAGTTCCGGTTTAATTTAATGTTAGTGAAAACTTTAGTTTAATTTGTGTTTATTTTGTGAATTATCAGAAATTTACAGTAAAATAAATTTGGTTATTTTAAAAGGAACTTGATTTGAAATCAAATTACTAAGTAAAATAAAATTTATCAAGTGGAAATAAATATGTATGTATATATTTTGATTTATTAAGTTATATTACAATTAAATTATTAGTCGAATTTAAATTATAAAATGCTAGTAGATTTTTCGATTTATTTCGAATATTAATAAATTATATAATTGTTTGATACAAGGTCTAAAAAATTGAGAAACAAGTCAAATTGGGAATGGATTGCGAAACAAAGGCGCAAAGGTGAGATCTTCTCACTCAAATTTGAAATTTCCAGTTTAATTTTAAATAGTTAAATTTAAAATTGATTGACTGTGTGCTTAGATGATTGCTTTATTATTAGTTATATTAGATTAGACCCTATGCGCCGCACAATAGCAGATGATATTATATTAAACCCATATACCGCGATATTCCACCTTGAAGTGGAATTGGTATTATATATGTGTATTTGCAGTGATTGATTTCCCGTATTATATAGCGGATGAGACCCTATGCGCCGCATAATAGCGGATGATATTATATTAAACCCATATACCGCGATATTCCACCTTGAAGTGGAATTGGTATTATATATATATGTATTTGGAGTGATTGATTTCCCGCATTATATAGCGGATGCGGCACTATGTACCGCATAATAGCAGATGATATTATATTAAACACATATACCGCGATATTCCACCTTGAAGTGGAATTGGTAGTATATATATGTATTTGGAATGATTGATTTCCTGCATTATATAGCGGATGAGACCCTATGTGCCGCATAATAGCGGATGATATTTTTTAAATCCCATATATCGCGATATTCCACCTCGAAGTGGAATGGTTATCTAATTGTTATGCTAATATCTTTGGATGCAGGGAAACAGGTTGGAGGAATCCAACTTGATTCCTCAAATAATTGAATTTATTTCAATATTGTGTGTTGATCATTTATAATCTGTGTGTGACTATTTGTGATTGAAACTGTTGAAGGCTATAATTTGGCCAAATATATTTTTGGTATCGTAGGATACTAGAAATAAATTAAATTTGATTTTTGAAATTTAGTAGAAAATTTATAATAAATTAGTTTTAGAAAATTGAATAAATTTAAAAGAAGAAATTTGTTTCAAAAGATAATAAATTTAGTGTTGAAATAAATTTAGAAATCAATTTTGGAAATTGATTCGATATTTGAAAATAAATCTGGAAATCAATTTAGAATTTAATTCGGTGCTGAAAATGAATATTTGGAAATCGATTTGAAAATCGTATATCAATGGGTATTTAGAAATTTAAATTCACAATGGAATTTACAAAGGAAAGGGAAATTTGTTTTAAAATTAAACATTTGGCTATTTTTAAAAGTGTGGAAAGGAAATTACAGATTTGGGACGTAAATTTAAAATAAATCCAAAATGATTTATTAATTGATTAAAAAATGATCCATTTTGAGAAGGAAGGTGTATTTTCCCTGAAAAGCCGAGAATGTCTGTAAAATAGCTTTTGAAATACAAATTAAAAGTTCTAGGGTTGGTTTTAAAAGAATATTTGGAGAAATTAGTTTCTTAAGTTATTTTGTAAATCTTTAAATAAAGATTTATTTAACTAATTATGGAAGTAATGAGTAAAGATTTAATTGATATTGATTTTGAAATTGAATATTAAAATAGTTATATCCTATCTACTAATTTTATTCTAAAATTAGTTTTGGACTTGAATTTTTATATGAGATATTAGTATAATATTTTCATAACTAATATTTAAGCAAGTGTTTCAAAATAGTTTTATTTTAAACATTTCCAAGTATATTTTGGATAAGCATTTTAAAATATTTTAAAATATTTTGAACTCGATAGATTTTCAGTGGAAATGAATAAATATTTGGAAATGTTTTCCACGTAAGGAAAAAAATGATTTGAAATTTGTTTCCATAGTATTGAAAGCTGAAAAGTGATTTGAAATTTGTTTTCAAATAGTTGAAGTGCTAAAATTTATCTTGCGAAGATATTTTTGAAAATAAACAATTGGGAAAAATGATTTAAATCTTGGTGATTGTCGTGAATATTGTTAGATAGTGGTTGTTGTGAATGTTGATTGATAGTTAAATAACCGACTATCAATATTGGCCTTTTTAATGTCATTTGAATTTCGACGCAACCTGGGGTCAGATTCCAAATGGGTATTCAAAAACCATATCGAACCTTTGTCATTGTGATGGATCTTTTATTTAAAAGATCAAAGTGAAATTGTTGTGAATTTTTTGAAATCTAAATGTAACACTTATTTTAAAACTAAGCTCTCGTTATTCGGATTAGCCGGGAGAGGACCTTGTGTCATAAAACCCATTCTGAATAAAGATACGACGAAATGGGATTGCATTTGAAGATGGTGTTGAAGACCGGGTATTTTATAAAACGAAAGGATTACCTGTCGAATGTCTATGCACGGGGTTGCTCCGGTATAGAGATTTTTATCACACTTTGTGATGGGGATTCCGGGCGTGATTAGTGAATACCTGGATTTGTAAGGGCTTCTTTTGAAGTGCCTTCGGTTCCGTTTGATCCCGGAACGGACTTGTATGGATGTGTGTCTGACATTACACTTTGACATGTAAAGCCGGTTTCTATCAAATACATTTCTGTTGGTGGTGGAGAATTTATTCTCTTAGCTTAACACCGTTCTCTGAGACATACGAGCTCAAAGGTTATGTAGTTGATGGTTATTAGTGATATATTCCCAAAACTGGTAATGCGGCATACGAAGTGCTGCTGATCATTTGTTGATCAAAGCGTGACTTTGTGAAAAGTGTAGCTTTGTGGACGAGACTTCGTCAGACCTCACACCCCGAAAATGGTCAAAACAGGAATAATGCGGCAAGGTTATGAGGATCGCGCCCTTTAGGGTTTGTCATTTCCTTTTGGAAAATGGTGGTCTCATGGTATGGAGCCCAGATACTTTACCCATGTGGTTGATGCAAATCTATTACACTTTGTGGTTGTTGCTTTGTGGTTGAGGATCCTCGAATAAAGGTCGCAAAGGACCAGGGGATGGCATACTCGTGTAGTAGTTACCTAGTTACAGAGGTAACCCGACCATGTGTTGGCAGAGATCCGAGTAGGTTCTCGGGACATCCCTCTAGAGGCGTACCCTTGTGGCAGTAGGAAGTTCCTTAGCCTGACCATTTGTTGGAAATCCAAATTCCAGTACGCGCCTTGTACGGTTTTGGTTGTATAACCTGCCATTTACTTATGGTGGTCAGCACTGTTTAGATGGTAGCTATAGTAGGCATAGTTTGGAATGTCTATGCTGGCAAAGATTAATATTATACTTTTGAAATGTTTTATGCACTATGCACTAATAATGGTATCTAAAGGATTTTGCGTATTATGCATATTTGACTATCATAAGGAGAAATCTCCTCAATTCTGCGTTTGCACTGTGTGTGTGTCCGGAGGCCTTATGGTAGTTTCATTTTCCAAAGGCATAGCGGATTTATCTTTATTTTCTTTGTGAAAATAACCATTTTTAAGATCTCACACCAGTCCCACAACTGACCTGGAGTTTATTATTCCCTTTCTAAACTCAGGGTGGCCACAATTTTCCATATGGGAAGCCTAGACTTAGGTTATCAGTTATTCGGGAGCGAAGTCAAGAAGTTGCTATGGAGATCTGGAGGCAAGCTAGATGGCGAGACGTACCACTTATACTATGTAGTGTTCGTTGCTTCTGGGTTAGTGTAAGTCAAATTTTATTGTACACAAGTTACTATAACTGCCAGTGTTTGCATTGTGTCACTGTATACTCTGATAATGTGATGTATAATTTGATATAGTGCTTTTATTTAAAAGATTATTTATTTATATATTGTATATTGTTCCGCTGCGAAATGTGAGATTCTGTTTATTATTTCTGTTCTTCTTCTATCTTCTTCTTCTTAAACCCTAACGTTTCGGTTTTCCGACATTCGACTGTGCGGCATTGGATACTATGGATGTATCGATGTCGACCTTCGGGCGTCGAAAAATTGGGTCGTTACAAATTGGTATTAGAGCATTTGGTTAAGCGACAACCTTGGCTCTGTTGGGTGTTACTCATTAGAGATAGAGTCAGTAGTACTCTAGAATGAGTTTGAGCGTATTAATAGATATGAGCGCGTATTTGTTAGTGAATACAAAAAAAATTTATATTGTGATGATTGGTTTGTTGAGTGGTATATGGATTCTGGTCGGTATAGTCCGTACAACTCTATCGATAGGAATCTCTAAACACTCGTACGGAACAGTTGGACACGATATTGTTTTAAAATAGGGTAAATGAAATAATTTTTCCCAAAACTATTTTCGTATAAGAAGGAAATAATTTTCCATAAACTATTATAGTAGTATATGGTTGCTTGTTTGTTAGAAACTGATAATATTGAAGTATTATCATTATTGTTGAATAAGAAATTGAAGTGATAAAAAAGAACTAAGAAAATAAAATCCATATACAATAAGAATTGTAAATGTAAATGTGATTTATAAATTTGAAATGGAATTCCAGAGAAATGTTTTGAAAAGAATTTGAAAATTTTGGAGATTTGGAAAATTTAAATCATTTTTGATTTTGAAGATGATTTTCAAAGGTTTTGGAAAAGTATTTTGAAGGGATGAAAGCTCTAAACTCTTTTAGGTCACTGGGAAATAACTTCGGTAATGACTACAGCATCATCGATGTTCATTTTCGAGTTTCCAAGAGAGGAATTGCTGCCAAATTATTTCAAATGGAAGTTGTTTGAAAACTGTGTTTGGTTTTAAAGGGATAATTTGAATTGATTTCAAAAATGGTTTTGAATTTTTGGAAAGACTCTGGAATCTTATATAAAAAATAGTTAATGAATAAAATTTTATAAGGTGGAAAATAAAGTTGTGAATGAATAAATAAATTTACAACTGAAATTAAATGAAAGTGAAATTGAATGTTGAAATTCATTTCGAATTTGTAAGCAAATAGAACTAGAGTTGGAATTGAATTTGATTTGTGATAAACAAACCAAAGTATTGAAATGAAATTAGAAAGTGAAATTAATTGAAGAAATGACAAATTAATATGGTTTGAAATGAATTGAATTCAATCTTTATATATGAAAGTAAATTGAATTCATATCGAATTGGAAATCCAGTTTAATATAAGTGGTTATAAACCAAAATAGTGAATTGAAAACAAATTTTTGGGAATGAACAAAAGAATAAAACTGGAATTGAAACCGAATATTATAAACCAGATTGAATTGTGTGAAATAAAATGAAGTTGTAAAATTAGTTCGAAGTGAACTAAAGTTAATAAAGGTGGAAATAGGAAAAAATGATTTGAGATAAAATGAATTGGAATTTGTAATAAATTAGCAAATGAAACTAATTTAAAATAGCGAGATGAGTCAATTGTGAATGAAAGATAGTTGATAAAATTCAATATTCGGAAGATAAATTGAATCCAGATAGAATTGAAATTGTGAATCGAATTCGAAGGAAATTAAAAATATAAGTTGAATGAAAATGAATATATAACTTTAATAGTGAAGTAAAAATGGTATAATAAGTAAGTATTTAAACTTTTGTAATAAAATGTGCAAAATGATTTTTGAATGTTGAAATTGGACATTATGGATATCAGGATATACATGTGTGTTAAAGACAAAGGAATTGGGATTTGATTTTCGAAGATAAATTTGAATTGCTCGATAAAAGGTATGTATTTAAATTTCTATATGAAATTTGATGATTTTCTTGCCTAGCCGCTTGGCTTTTCATTTTCTTTTTGAAATCTGGGGGCCTATGGTGCCATTTTATAGTCGTACCGAGCTAGTCGTGCCAAGGAGACGATGGCGAAATTTTCGAAACTTTAGGGAGTTAGAAAAATTTTGAGAAAATTTTTGATAATTTAAAATTTGAATTTAAATTTGAATTGTGAAGTAAATGAAATTGTTTGAAATCTGTGAAGATTTTGCAAAGCTAGTTGAAATGATAATGGATCTTTGATAAAAAGATTTGTTTTGGGCGAGTTGATAAAACTGTTTAGTTTTGGAAAGATAGCAAATGGGTTAAGGATCATTCTTCTTAACTAGTAATTTCGGGACGAAATTCTTTTAAGGGGAAGGATGTGATGACCCAGAATTTTGAACATTTGAAATCGAAATATTTAATTGATTTTAAATATTTGAAGTTAGTTTAACTTGAACTTCAAAATTTACTATGAATTTGAAAATTTAATTATTTAATTTAATTTAATGAAGTTGGATAAAATTTTGAATCTTCAGTTTTAAGCTGATTAAAAATATAATTCAAAAGCTTAGGAAATCTATAATGATAATACTGAAGATAATGGAAGCTTCAGAATTTAATTTGGAAATGTTTTCTTCAGTTTTGGATCATATCATTTAAATTGATATTTAAAAGTAGCCTTCCGAGGTGTGGTCTTGGAATTTAACAAAAACCAGTTCCATTGGATCCGTAATATTGTATTATTATCGAATTTAAATTTTCGTAGCATTCGGAGTTGTCGTTTGGCCGTACGATAAGCAAAGCGTTGAAAACTAAATCGAAATTTAATTTAATAGCTACGTTCGAAAAGCTATCTTCTCCATACGATCGAATTAGGACTCGAATCCTTTTCCAATGCGTTCGGAATAGGGGTATACCACTATAAACGCCTAGCGGGACGCCTCGATAGGAATTTAGAATTGTAAGTTGCATTTATCGAGACGATTTGAATCTAATTTAAAAATATATTTATGTCCTGGTTACCGTCAGCTGAAATTATTTCACTTCACAACTTTTTTCTTTCGTTTCATGACAACTGTAGCTAGGCAAAGCTTCTCACGCAAGGTATCTTCCTCCTTTTATATTATATGCCGATCGTCTTCGTTCCTCAAATAAAAAAAACCCCTTTCGTTCAGAAGAAAATAGAACGAAGCTCCAAAAACAAAATCGAATGGCCGAAGCCCCTTTTCTCCTCTGATAAACAATATGGTGGCCGCTCCCTTGTCTATTTCAGATCGAATTTTCTCGAAAAAAAATCAAATCTGTTTGAAAATGAAGCGCGCGATTTACAATAGCTTCAAATCGTAAGCTCGTACGAGCTCGGCGGCGAGGCAATTGCACGGCTATCACGCTCGTAGGGTGCAGCTTTCCCTTCAAGTTGTGTCTTGCATTTGATAATTGAGGGTGGGGTCGGCAATACTTATGCACACGATGGAAGCTCTCAGGTGAGCAAGCCGTGAAAGCGATTTCGTGGCAGTGATAAGGGGTCGCGATAACAGTTTTCGAGTTGAGCCTTAGCAGTAGATCGACACGGGGAGGGGGGAGTCAGAGAATTGAGCAGTGAGGTAATTAAAATAGTAAGGTGATTAAGATTATATGTCGACTTAGTTATAAGTTAGGAAATTTGTTTAAATTTATTTTTAGTTGGAATCGGTAACAGAAAGTAAAAAAAAATTACAGTAAGGAATTTATAGTTCCGATTTAATTTAATGTTAGTGAAAACTTTAGTTTATTTTGTGAATTATCAGAAATTTGCAGTAAAAAAAATTTGGTTATTTTAAAAGGAAATTGATTTCAAATCAAATTATTAAGTAAAATAAAATTTATCAAGTGGAAATAAATATGCATGTATATATTTTGATTTATTAAGTTATATTAAAATTAAATTATTAGTTGAATTTAAATTATAAAATGCTAGTAGATTGTTCGATTTATTTCGAATATTAATAAATTATATAATGGTTTGATACAAGGTCTAAAAAAATTGAGAAACAAGTCAAATTGGAAATGGATTGCTAAACGAAGGCGCAAAGGTGAGATCTTCTCACTCAAATTCGAAATTTCCAGTTTAATTTTAAATAGTTAAATTTAAGATTGATTGACGGTGTGCTTGGATGATTGCTTTATTATTAGTTATATTAGTTTAGACCCTATGCGCTGCACAATAGCGAATGATATTATATTAAACCCATATACCGTGATATTCCACCTTGAAGTGGAATTGGTATTATATATGTGTATTTGCAGTGATTGATTTCCCGCATTATATAGCGGATGAGACCCTATGCGCCGCATAGTAGCGGATGATATTATATTAAACCCATATACCATGATATTCCACCTTGAAGTGGAATTGGTATTGTATATATGTATATGGAGTGATTGATTTCCTGCATTATATAGCAGATGAGACCCTATGGACCGCATAATAGCGGATGATATTATATTAGACCCATATACCACGATATTCTGCCTTGAAGTGGAATTGGTATTATATATATGTATTTGGAGTGATTGATTTCCCGCATTATATAGCAGATGAGACCCTATGCACCGCATAATAGAGGATGATATTTTATAAATCCCATATACCACGATATTCCACCTCGAAGTGGAATTGGTATTTAATTGTTGTGCTAACATCTGTGGATGCAGGGAAACAGGTTGGAGGAATCCAACTAGATTCCTCAAATAATTGAATTTATTTCAATATTGTGTGTTGATCATTTATAATCTGTGTGTGACTATTTGTGATTGAAACTGTTGAAGGATATAATTTAGCCAGATATATTTTTGGTATCGTAGGATACCAGAAATAAATAAAATTTGATTTTGAAATTTAGTATAAAATTTATAGTAACTAAATTTTAGAAAAGTGAATAAATTTAAAAGAAGAAATTTGTTTAATAAGATAATAAATTTGGTGTTGAAATAAATTTAGAAATCAATTTTGGAAATTGATTTGGTATTTGAAAATAAATTTGGAAATCAATTTAGAATTTAATTCGGTGCTGAAAATGGATATTTGGAAATCGATTTGAAAATCGTATATCAATGGATATTTAGAAGTTTAAATTCACAATGGGAATTTACAAAGGAAAGGGAAATTTTAAAAAAAATAAACAATTGGTTACTTTTAAAAGTATGGAAAGGAAATTACAGATTTAGGACGTAAATTTAAAATAAATCCAAAAGGATTTATTAATTGATTAAAAATGATCCATTTTGAAAAGGAAGGTGCATTTTCCCTGAAAAGCCGAGTATGTTTGTAAAACAGCTTTTGAAATATAAATTAAAAGTTCTATGGTTGGTTTTAAAAGATTGTTTTGGAGAAAATAGTTTATTAAGTTATTTTGTAAATCTTTTAAGTAAAGATTTATTTAATTAATTATGGAAGTAATGAGTAAATATTTAATTAATATTGGTTTTAGAAATTGAATATTTAAATAGTTATATCCTATCTACTAATTTTATTTTAAAATTAGTTTTGGACTTGAATTTTAATATGAGATATTAGTATAATATTTTCATAACTAATATTTAAGAAAGTGTTTCAAAATAGTTTTATTTTAAACATTTCCAAGTATATTTTGGATAAGCATCTTAAATTATTTTATAATATTTTGAACTCGACAGATTTTCAGTGGAAATGAATAAATATTTGGAAATGTTTTCCACGTAAGGAAAATATGATTTGAAATTTGTTTCCAAAGTATTGAAAGCTGAAAAGTGATTTGATATTTGTTTTCAAATAGTTGAAGTGCTAAAATTTATCTTGCGAAGATATTTTTGAAAATAAACAATTGGGAAAAAAGATTTAAATCTTGGTGATTGTCGTGAATATTGTTTGATAGTGGTTGTTGTGAATGTTGATTGATAGTTAAATAACCGACTATCAATATTGGCCTTTTTAATGTCATTTGAATTTCGATGCGACCGGGGATCGGATTCTAAATGGATATTCGAAAACCACATCGAACCTTTATGATTGTGATGTATCTTTTATTTAAAAGATCGAAGTGAAATTGTTGTGATTTGTTTGAAATCTGAATGTAACACTTATTTTTAAAAATAAGCGCTCGTTATTCAGATTAGTCGGGAGAGGACTTTGTGTCATAAAACCCATTTCGAATAATGATACGATGAATTGGGATTACATTTGAAGATGGTATTGAAGACCGGGTATTTTCGAAAACGAAAGGATTACCTGTCGAATGTCTCTGCACCGGGTTGCTCCGGTATAGATATTTTTATCACACTTTGTGATGGGGATTACGGACGTGATTAGTGAATACCCGGATTTGCAAGGGCTTCTTTTAAAGTGCCTTCTGTTCCGTTCGATCTCGGAATGGACTTGTATGGATGTGTGTCTGACATTACACTTTAAGATGTAAAGCTGGTTTCTATCAAATAAATTTCTGTTGGTGGCGAAGAATTTATTCTCTTAGCTTAACACCCTTCTCTGAGACATACGAGCTCAGAGGTTATGTAGTTGATGGTTATTAGTGATATATTTCCAAAACTGGTAATGTGGCATACGAAGTGCTGCTGATCATTTATTGATCAAAGCATGACTTTGTGAAAAGTGTAGCTTTGTGGACGAGACTTCGTCGGACCTCACACCACGAAAATGGTCAAAACAGGAATAATGCGGCAAGGTTATGAATGTCATGCCCTTTAGGGTATGTCATTTCCTTCTGGAAAATGGTGGTATCATGGTATGGAGCCCAGATATTTACCCCATGTGGTTGTTGTAAATCTATTACACTTTGTGGTTGTTGCTTTGTGGTTGAGGATCCTCGGATAAAGGTCGCAAATGACCGGGGGATGGCATACTCGAGTAGTAGTTACCTAGTTACTGAGGTAACCCGGCCTTGTGTTAGCAGAGATCCAAGTAGGTTCTCGGGACGTCCCTCCAGAAGCGTACCCATGTGGCAGTAGGAAGTTCCTTAGCCTGACCATTTGTTGGAAATCCAAACTCCAATACGCGCCTTATACGGTTTTGGTTGTATAACCTGCCATTTACTTATGGTGGTCACCACTGTTTAGATGGTAGCTATAGTAGGCATAGTTCAGAATGTCTATGCTAGCTAAGATTAATATTATACTTTCGAAATGTTTTCTGCACTATGCACTAATAATGATATCTAAAGGATTTTGTGTATTAACCATGTTTGACTATCATACGGAGAAATCTCCTCCAATTCTGCGTTTGCGTTGTGTGTGTGGCGGGAGGCCTTATGGTAGTTTCATTTTCCAAAAGCATAGCGGATTTCTCTTTATTTTCTTTATGAAAATAACCATTTTTAAGATCTCACACCAGTCCCACGACTGACTTGGAGTTTATTATTCCCTTTCTAAACTCTGGGCGCCCACAATTTTCCATATGGGCAGTGTAGAGTCAGGTTATCAGTTATTTGGGAGCGAAGTCAAGAAGTTGCTATGGAGATCTGGAGACAAGCTAGGTGGCGAGACGTACCACTTATACTATGTAGTGTCCATTGCGTCTGGGTTAGTGCAAGTCAAATTTTATTGTACATAAGTTACTATAACTACCAGTGTTTGTATTGTGTCATTGTAAACTCCGATAATGTGATGTATAAATTGATGTAGTGCTTTTATTTAAAAGATTATTTATTTATCTATTGTATATTGTTCCACTACGAAATGTTAGATTCTGTTTATTGTTTATGTTCTTCTTCTATCTTCTTCTTCTTCTTAAACCCTAACGGTTTGGTTTTCTGGCATTCGACTGTGCGGCATTGGATACCGTGGTTGTGTCGATGTCGACCTTCGGGCGTCGAAAAATCGGGTCGTTACAGATAAAACCCTTTATTTGAAAATGAATTTTTAAGAAAAAGCTAAATGCAGATGGGAAAGTAGAGACTTACAAGGCTAGGCTAATTGCAAAAGGATTTTGCCAAATTCAAGATGTTGATTATGATGAGACCTTTTCACCCTAACATGCTTAAGTCCATTCAAATTATGCTAGCTATTGCCTCATTTAAAAATATGGAAAATGGATGTAAATGTGACATTTCTAAATGATGATTTAGAAGAAACTGTCTATATGTCGTTACTCGAGGGCTTTATGGTCAGTGGGAGTGAGGGCAGGGCATGTAAGTTGCTAAAGTCCATTTATGGACTTAAAAAGGCTTAACGAGTTGGAATAAGTATTTTGATAAGGTAATCAATCAGTCTAGTTTTTACGTAGAACACAGTGGAAGCATGCATATATAGAAAGGAACAAGGCAACACAACGATATTCTTAGTGCTTTATGTCAATGGTCTATTATTGATTGGCAATGACACTTTATTGTTGCAATAAGTGAAAGCTTGGTTTTCCAAGAACTTCTCCTTGAAGGATTTAGGAGAAGAAGCCTATATAATAGGTCTAAATATCTATAGAGCTAGATCCAAAAGGATCTTGGGATTGTCCTTATCCCAATACATAGATACCATACTGGAAAGGTTCATTATGGAAAATTCCAAATATGGAAATGTTCCACAGTCTGAAATCATCCTTTCTAAGAAGGATGCTCCTCATACTGACAAGGAGAAAGAGCATATAGAAAGCATCCTCTATTCTTCAGCTATTAGATCCATAATGTACGCTATGCTATGTCCTAGACTAGATATGACATACACATTAGGATGTGTAAGCCTATACCAGTCTAATCCTTGTGTAACATTCCCATTTTAAGGTTTGAAACTAAGCGTTGCAGATGCTACAGTTATCTGTGGTATTAATTTATGTTGAAAAAATATGGTCATGTTAATGGTATGCAACAATATCAGAAGCATAAAAATATGAAATAATTTTAAACACAATCTCAAAGAAAACTTCCACGTTTCATTCAAAGTTATAATTTCATATTCAGTGTATTACCCCAAACATTGGCTAGGTTTAGATAAAATATAATTATTAAAAAATACTCCAAGAGCGACATGTGAAGTGACCCCTTGGTTGATTAGAGTTACTGAATAGACAAATACATTTACGGTCAATACATTCGTATAATAACTACATAGCACATCGGATAATAGTAATAGATAGGCTCACGTAGCTAGCTTTTCCTTCTGCACATCTTCAAAAGCTTTATTCGCCAAAACATACTTAACCTGTAAAGCCCTTACTCCCGATCTACTCAAATCAAATTTTGAGCCCCAAAAGTTTAAGGGGAAAAAACAAAAATTTCGAATTAGACAAAAACCCTAGTGTGAATAATAATATGCTATCTCGGTTTATAGATATTAAGTGGGACCATGCCACTAAGAGGAATGTGTTTTTCCCTTCACTAATATCCCTTTAAAAATATCTCTTTTGCAAATCAATGTCCTGTAACCAAACTGGTTAAAATAAAAAATATAACAATAATGTGCATACACGCTACATGGGTAATCATGTCTATCCATCAAATCGGTGGACTATCCATCCTGATATTTAGTTTGCACAGGGTAACTAGCGACCTACATCGCTGAATCGTGACTAACAGACATACCAAATTTTCTAACTGGCCGTTAGAAGAAAACTGGGTGGTTTGTTGATATAGACTTATCCTACTATTTGCCAAACTATCTGTGAGTCTCATATTTTTGCAAGGCTTACTATGAACCTAAAAGTTTTGCAGGTCAATCTATTGTCTTATCATTTTGTATTTCTTTCTGTGTGTAAACCTACTTTATGTCTTACCCTTGAGAAAGCCCTATACACTGGAATTTTGGACTAATATCAAGTAGGGGCTAATAACTGAAGTATAGGGTGCTGCCCTACACCAGTCCCATCTGGTTTTCTAATTTCTATGTCAATTTTATCTTATCGCATTCTATCCAAAAGTGATCAGAACAATAATCTCTTTAGTAAAATTTTAGGTAAATACCCTAATTATTTCCTTCAAAACATACTTCTTTACAAATGATTTACCCCTTGAAATCATCTTTCAAAACAAGAAAAATATAGCCTTCTACTTTGTCCAAGCTAATTATGCTATGATATATGGTTATATAAAATCATATTGATGGAGTTCAGAATCATTTAAGGTCATAGTCTATAAAACCAAAATAATACATGTCCTAGTATTGATAAAATGCGACGAGGTCATCGTCACTGGATTTTCACCCTTTAAAACATAGGCCATAAGGCCACGATAATCAAACGTTATATATTGATAAATCTCAACGTCATTATCACCATTGAGATCATTTTCCCTCTTAAATGAAAGTGTTAAAATCTTTAACTTATAAAACATAATTCCATAGAGTCAATAACATATTCATCGCACTCCATAGAATGTCGAAGTTATAAAATGTAAATCTGGTTTGCATACTCAAAGTCTTATAAGAATATAGTCAACATAGATAAACTTTGGCATTGCTGCCTCAAGGAAAACAAGCGGCATCAATATGGCCAAAGTGATAATAGGTGATTAGGATTTAAGTTGACAATCATTAAGTTCGAAGTGGTAAAACATGGCATCATATATTGCTGAAGTTAGTAATAGTGGCATAGGCTTATAAAGTCAAAGTCAATATAATTAAAACATGAGGCATCATTACCACCGCTATAACCACTTTGAAACCATTAGGGTCCGCAATGTTGTTGAAAATAGGCCACATTGTTAAAGTGTGACATCAATGTACTAGGGAAAGCGGTCTAGTCCACTTCAAATTTCACAATGTCGACCCTGATGCTTGACTTCCCACTTCGACCAAGCCAACGTATTCCATAATAGTGGACATTGATACCCTGTGCATTGCTCTTATTTGACGTCGAAACCATAGAGGCGACATGATGACACGCTTCGGCATAGCAAAGCCGTAATTACTTTTAAAACTGATTCTTACTAATAAAAGTGATTTCTGTCACCAATCCCTTATACTTGTCAAAATACTAATTGATACAACCTTCTTTACTAAAATATTTTCTAGAAAACTGCTAAGGAGATGATTTATCATTTCAAAGTACTTGGCAAACCTTGCATTTTATATTAATATTCAAGTATACTAATTAGGCCTTTCTAGCTTAAACAACTCATATTAAACCATGAACACTTGGGACAAATCCCCAAAAACCTTATTAAATCTAACCTATTATTTTCTTTAACATATAAAAAATTTCAGGGCCAAAAATCTAATTTAATTATTTTTAATAACTAAAACCAAAAATAAGCCATTTTCCAACCACATGAAATTCACCAAATATTTTAATTAAATCTAAAAATTATGAAACTAAAAATCGGCTTCTAAAATAATGTTTCTAAAATCATTTCAATATATCAAGTCATTTGGGTGGCATATGATAGAGTTTCTAACTCAACTCATCAAATAATTTCATAAATAAACTAAATAAATTCGCCACCAAGCATATAATCATTCAAACTATCATAGCATGGCATAATATAAGTAAAATATTCAGTTTGAACTTAAAATCGAAAATAACATTCAAAAATTGAGATGCATAACTATTATTCACCTTGATTGGCTTAAGAAGGTTGAGATTTGTATTTTGATTTGATTTCTCTAGTTTTGATCTTGTATTCCTAGCTTATCTTCCCTTTGAAACCCTTTTTAATGACCGTCCCTTGCTCTTTTAATTTCATTTGTATTGGACGGAACGAATAAGGGGATGGGAATGAGAGTATATGTTTATGGAAGTATGCCCCTTTCACACTTTTCCCTCCACTTATATTCTTTTATCCTATTAATGTTCTACTTAATTCTATTATTTCATTAATTAGATTCAACCCACATTAATCACTAAATCTTAATCTCCGTCTCATTCAACATTATTTTATTTAGTTTACCCAATTAAATGTCCTAAATAATGTTAATCAAAATTACGGTTGTTACAGACTCCCCTCTTTAGAGAATTTCGTTCTTAAAATTATGATAAGGTGCACACATCAAACATAAAAGCATAGATATAAAACATACCATCAAAAAAGTCAGGATAAGAGTCCCTAATCTTATTCTCTATTTCCCAAGTAAAGTCTCTCTTATCGTCGTTTCACTAGACTTTACTAATCTGACTGTCTTGTTCCTTTGCCTTTTCCCATCCTTTGCCACAATACGAACTGGATGTCTAACTGTAATCTTGTCCAGCTCCACTACTAAATCCAATGTTGTCGGAGTTATAGTAACTTCTGGATCTCGAACACAGTTCCTTAGATGACAAATATGAAAAACATTGTGGACTCCTACCAAACTGCTCGGTGACTTTATCCTCTAAATGAGTTTCCCGATTCTCACTATAATAGAAAATGGACCGACATATCTCAATGTAAATTTTTCTGTTTTTCCAAACCTTACTACACCCTTCACGAGTGATATTTTGAAGAAAACATGATCTCTAGCTGAGAATTTTAAGTTTTTTTTGTATCTTATCTGCATTTTCTACGTAGGTACAGCTTCTTGTTTCTAGACCAAAATGAACTCGATCCTTTCTGCGGCTTCTTCTACCATATCTAGACTAAGAACTAATCTATTTTTAGTCTCTAACCAACATACAGGTGATTTACATGGCCTTCCACAGAAAACTTCAAAATGCATCATTCCTATACTAGTCTGATAACTATTATTATAAGAAAATTCAACCAATTGCAAATGGTCTTCTCATGACCCACCGCAATCTAGTACACAAGCCCTCAATAAATCTTCAAGTACTTTAATGTTTCTCTATGTCTACCAATCTGTCTGTGGACATTAAACCGTACTCATCTTAAGCTTGGTACTTAATATCTTTTGTAGACTCTTCTAAAATTCACTAGTGAAAAAAGCATCTCCATCACTGACTATACTACTATAAATCACATGCGTTCTAATAATATTCTTCATAAACAACTTAGCCAATACAGGTGCCATCCTGGTTGACTTAACGGGAATGAAATGTGCACTCTTGGTCAGTCTATCCACTTCGACCTATATAATTTTATTTTCCCAGTTTGATATTAGCAACCCATTACTAATATCCATGGATACCAAATCTCATTTCCATACTGGATTATCCAAAGGCTAAAGCAATTCACTAGGATTCTGATGCTCAGCTTTTACTTACTACTAATTCAGACACAGTTTTACTCATAATCCTACATTATTTTTCGTGCCCTCCCAGAAGAATCTACTCTTCATATCCTGATACATCTTAGTTCCACTAAGACGAATAGTAAGCGTCGATCGATGACATTCCCTAAATACTTCTTTCCTTAGGTCACCCACGTTTGGAACACATAATCATCCTTTATTTCTCAACCATCCATTTTGGTCAAGGTAAAAATCCTTCAAATCATCAATCCCAGTTCCATCTTTCAATCTTCTAATTCTTTCTGCTAGCAATGGAATATCTCTTTGTTTAGAAGCAATTCTTTCGATCAATATCGATCGAACTTCGAAATATGATAACATTACAGTACTCTTGCTAGAACTGGTAATCGATCTTAATTGCACACAAGTAGTCAATGCTTTCAAGCCTTTCCATTTGGCTAACGTAGCTAACACCACATTTTAACATTTCCTACTAAGTGCATCTATAATTTTATTTCCTTTCCTCGATGTTTACTCAATTCCAAAATCATAAGCAGCTATAAACTCTAACCACCTTTGTTGTCTCATGTTTAACTTCTTCTAAGAGAATAAGTAATTTAATGACTTGTGATCCATATACAATTTGAATCGTTTTCCTAAAAGGCATGTATCCACACCTAAAAAGCAAATATTACATTAGCCAACTCTAAGTCATGAGTCAGATATCTAACTTTGTGCGTTCTGAGCTGTTGAGAAGTGCAGGCAATCACTTTACCCCTCTGCGTTAACACATCTTCTATTATAATTCCACACACATCAGTGTGCACCACCAAATTTTGATTCTCCTTCAGAACAAGTAACATGGGCATTTTTTTCAGTTAATGTTTCAACTTCTAGAATGCCTCCTCGTATTTATCGGTCCAAACATACTTCCATCCTTCCTTGTCAGTTTAGTCGTTGGCGCTGCTGTACAAGAAAAATCCTTGATGAATCTTCGGTACAAGCTAGCTTATCCAAGAAAACTCTTTATCTCTGTCACCATCTACGGTCTCTTTTAGTTATTGATTGCTTCTATCTTAGCTGGATCTATTGAAAACCCTTTTTACGAGACTACATAACCAAGAAACTTCACATCCTTCTTCCAAAAATAACAGTTCGAAAACTTCATTTTTAGCTGATGTTGTCTCAGCGTCTCAAGCACTATTCTAAGATAAATTTCATGATCTCTTTCATCCTTAGAATATATCAAAACGCCGTCTATGAATACCAATACAAACTATCCAAATGCTCTTGGAAAATTCGAATCATTAAGTCTACAAAGAAAGCAATTGCATTAGTCAATTAAAATAGCATTACTAACCACTCATCTGAATGATATCCCATCAATGGAATACTTTCTTCCGCCAGCCTTAGTTGATGGAACCCTACCGCTAAATCCAACTGGGAAAACACTTTTTCTCTACTCAACTGATCAAATGAATCATCGATTCTCGGCAGGAGATATTGGTTATTTATGTCTTTTCATTCAACTTACGATAATCAATGCACAATCTTAACAATCCGTATAGTTTCTTCTCAAACACTACGGCCGCTCCCCAAGGCGTATTGTATGGTCTAATAAAATTCTTTCCTTCTTAGTCCACTAGCTGCACCTTTAACTCCTTCATCTCGGTAGGTATCATCCAGCTAGGCGGTCTACTTACGAGTTCAGCTCCTGGTACAAGATCTAATTGAAACTCAGTACCTCATTTTGGTGGTAATCCTATAACCTACTCAAAGACATCAGCAAATTCTCTTACAATTAAAACTTGATTCAACTCATCCTCCTCTTATATTACACCCAATAAAGCCCTTTATTACACCCAATAAAGCACAGACCTTAGAACTTGGATTCTCTACTAAGTATATAATTTGGTCACTCCTATTAGGGTGTCTTAATGATATTTTCCTATCTTGGCAAAATATCATAAGATCATATTTACTTAACCAGTCCATACCTAAAATAATCCCAAAGCCCACATAATTACGTATATCCAAATTGCAGGCAAATACATGACTTAATAATGCAAACTTCAAATAGTTACATCTCATCCCTAGAGTTGCATACCCTCCTATCGGATTCACAACCTTTAAGGAAGTAATTAGGTATGAGGATCCAAGGTTAAGCTTATTTACCAAACAACGAGATATAAAATAATATGATGCACTGGTATCAGATTGTACTCTAACAGGTATACCATGAATCAAAAGTGTACCTCCTACCACAACTTTCTCTTTCTCATCAGCTGCTGGACTCAAGGTAGTCGGTTTTAAACAAATACTTCTCATTTTTCTGCCTTTATCACTTTTGGAAAATTGTTCTTGTAAGTCCACTTGGTTGCAGTTATAACACTTGATGTTCTTCTTTTCGACCACTTTCTTTCTTGCCAGTTTGGTACTCATAAGCATAATGTCCCTTCTTGTCACACTTGTAACACACAACCTTAGACTTTCCTTTCTTAGCAGCTTCACCTTTTTAAGCTCCATTCTTCTAGTAAAACTTTCTCATCTGCTCTCTGCTGGCTTGTCATTACTGAACAAAGAAATCATCTCTTCATTTCTCAAGGCCATCCACACGACTATATAACATGTATCCCTATGGTGTGGTAAAGTTTCCCTAGTAAGCTCAGGTCTCAGTCCATGAATTCACTTCACATTCCTTTTGATAACAGTGTCAATGGTAGCATACCCATATCTTAACAACTCCCCAAATCTGATTGCATACTCAAGCACTGTCGTATCACTGGTACCAATTCTATAAACTTCCTCAACAGAGTTGACATGGCGATCTCAAACATAAATCATTCTTCAAACCTCCTTCTTAATTTGACCTAAGTCAAAGTTTCCTCTACTACCCCAACAGTCACATCATTCTTCCAATACAATGCAGCTCCTTGCAATTGCTTGGGTGCCAACGTCCACTTCTATTCATCATTCAAACCTAGACTGAAAAAAATCCTTTCACAATGAAGCAAACAATTTTCCACTTCAGTTGCATCCTTCGTTCTAATAAAAGGTTTCCCTCCAAGTCTTGCATAGTCTCTACTAAATACGACATAATTTTTTACAACTGAAACTTGCTGATTAGCTCCACCTGCATTTCCACCAACTAACTCAACAGCACCTCCTATATGCATCATGTTGATAAAGAACTGATATATTTCAACCAATGGTGTTCCTGCACCTACGTTAGTAGCTGTCTATCGACCTGGATTCCTTCTAGTATTGGGCCAGATATTTCCATTGGTAGTAGTGCTTCCTCCATCGAAATTCACTCTTCTATTTTTCTGTCTCCATATCTTACTCCCTTAAATCAGCATTAGAACCTTAATAAGATAAGGAAGAATGGTTTAATAGAGAGGAAGAATAGAGATAAAGCATATACTTATATATAACAAATACAAGAACATTACTATAACGTTATCCTATATCCCAATCTTATTCCCTAATTCATTAGGATTATGTTTACAAAAAACAACTCTTTTTAGAGCTCAAATTCTTTAATTTACATAAACCTACGCTCTGATACAAAGTAGTAACATCCCCTATTTTGATGCCCGAAACTAAGCGCTAAAGATGTTGCAGTAATTTATAGTATTAATTTCTGGTGATAAAATAGGGTCATATTAATGGTATCCATAATTTAGAAGCACAAGAATATGAAATAATTTTAAACACAATTTCAAAATAAACATCCACATTTCATTTCAAATTTATAATTTCATATTCAATACATAATCCCAATAGTTGCCCAAGTTCGGATAAATATAATTATTAAAAAATACATCAAGTACGACATGTGAAGATGCCCCCTTGATTGATCAGAGTTACTAAATAGATAGATAAATTTACTGTCAATACATCTGTTTAACAACTAACATAATACAATGGATAATGTAAAGACCTGTAAATTTCGTTAATTAAATTTTTTATATTTGTAAGATTTTGGAATTAAATTATAAAGAAATATAATTGTTATAATTGGTAATGAAGAAAATGTTAATAATTAACCCATGAAATATTTCATTGGTTTTAATAGACTTAATTATAAAAAATAAATTTAATAAATCCTATTTATTTGTAACCTTGTTTATTGATATGCAAAAGTATAATAAATGAGTTATTACCAAAGATTGAAATTTTAAATAGAATTCTAATAAATGAATAGTGGAAAGGATTATACAGGTGTATAATTTAATACGAGAAAGGAAAGTATTTAATTGATTTTGTAATAAAAAAACATTGTAACGGTAATTGGAATAAATTAAGGAATATGTTAGTATAAGTTAATTATTAATAACTTGAAAGGAAATCCAACCAATTCAAGTTAAAAGTTACACTTAGTTATAAATATAATACAAGAGAACTAATAAATATTGAATAAATTTTGGAATAGTTTGTAATAAATGTTAATTGAGTAAAACCAGTGTTATGTAAGAAATTAAAATATTTGGGGTGTAAATAAAGAACCTCTAAAAGTGTAATTAAGAGTTAATAACAATATTTATGGTACGTTACTTATTTTATTAGGTTGTCAAGTTAATTTGTAATCAATTTCAATTAATTCACTAAATTATGGCAGTTAATGTGAAATAAATGATAATTCCATTCATACCTGTAAGCAGTTATTACAAGTTGCATGTTGAAATGGTTGATTGAATTGGAATTTCAAATTTAATTTAAGATAAATATATATATATATATATATATATATATATATATAGGTTTACAATAACGGAAATTTAGGAAATAAGGTTAGAACAAGTTGATAAGTAATAATCAAAATAAGGGAATAGTATCAATGTAAATAAAGTTGAAACAAATTGGATACAGAGAAATAAATGTAAGCATTTAATATACTAATTAATGTTGGTTTGATGATAACGTTACTTGGTGATTAATTATAGAGTAACGGAAGTGTGAACGTAAAGTAATAAAAGCGTAGATTTATGTTAAGTAATAATTTGTGGATTTGGGGAATAAGTTGAAATTTTGATAATTAAGAAATTAATACGAAAAAGTATGTAAAGTAAGTTATAGAATGTAGAGTAAGTTATAGAATGTAAAGTATTTGAAGACCGTAATTTATGTGTTCAATATATAGAAATTCACATTTAAAAAACATAATATTCTTTCAAATTTAAAATGTAAATATGTATATATTTAGGTAATGAAATAAAATTTGCATGGAAGACGAAATTGAGTATATCAATGGAATGAAATGTGAGACAAGTGTTAATTGCGGTATAGAGTTATAATAGACTCGATTTAAGGGTTGGAATTAAATCTAATCCGTTTAATTGGAAACTTATTAAAATAAATTGGATTCAATTTATAATAAAGGTGGTATTTTAAGAAACTGAAATAAACTATATAATGGATGAATTAAGCTACTTTAAATTGAGATGGAATTGGGTTTAAAAAATTATAAATTTATAAGTAAATCAAGATGAGAAACTATTATTATAGTAAGAAATATATAATTACTGTTTGCATCCAATAGTGTATTAATATGTTTAAATTACTATTAGATAGGAAATAATTGGTATACTTCTCATTACATTCATTTAGTCCATTTTGAAACTTAATCAACTGAAATTAATGTAATTGAAAATTCCAATTAATAGGAGAGAGAATACTAATTGTAAATTAATAGGTGTAAACAAAAGCAGCATATGTTTTATGAAAATATAGGGAAAGTTTGATTTAATAAAAAGAAAATTTACATCAAATAAAATGAATGTTTCATTTGTAAATGTAGGTTTAATTTCATTAAAATAAAGAATAGAAAGATTGATTTTAAAGAAAGAAATATATGTTTATTTGAACTGTGTTTTAGCTTACAGATAGATTTCAAGAATTGGAAAATAATCTATTTATTACTCTTGTGTATAAATAATAAATTTATAAACGTGTTTAAATAAACAATTGTTCTATTTTTTTATCCATTCTAGCTGTCTGTTTTCAAATTTAACTTTGTAAGTAACTGCAATTAATGTAATTCAAATATTTCAATTAAAAGGAAAGGAAACGTTGATTTCAATTAATAGACTTAATAAAAGAAACGCACGTTTTGTGTTAAACAAAAAGGGTGTTTTAATGGAAATAAAAGATCATTTTGAGAAAACAAAATTGAACGTTTTTGTAACAACCCGCATATTTATCGATTTTATATTTAAATATTTTATCATTGGTCAGATTTTAGTCCGAAAAGCTACTTTTTGCAAACAGCCGAATTAGGACTCGAGACCACCTCCATTGAGTTCAAAATGCCGTTTGCGACCTTTTTGAGTATAAACTTTAATATATTTGGAGTTAGTCAAAAATTTAACCTTTTTCACTTTGGGTTTGAGTTTGGGTTCAGCCCACTAGCCAACTTATACTCAAAACTGAACCACTCTTCCCCGTTCACCCTCACTTCTTCCTCTTTTCAGTTCTAAGGCAATAATGGTGGGAGAGATTGGAAATTAAAACTCCAAAACCCTAGTTCCTCTTGCAACCTCAAATTCCTAGCTCCAAATTCAAGAGAACCCATTGGTAAGCATTCTCTTCTTCTTCTCCAACTTATTCTCTTACCAATTTCAGAAATTCCTAAACCTAATTTTGGGAATGTTCTTGTTTTGAGCATAGATTCAAGCTCATTTGGGTTGTGTTGAAGAGAGGTTGATTCTCCATTTTCTTTCAAGCTTCTTCTTGTTTGATTTTGTAAAAAGGTGAGATTTTTATCTCACATCTTAGTTTATAATTATCTTCGATTGTTAGGTATGAATTCCTAACACTTACTCTTGTGCAATTGATTTTGGTTTGGATTGATTTGGTGTATATTCCAATTTTGGTATTTTAAATCAAAATCTATGAAAATCCTTTTATGGATATTTGGACATGGATATTTGAGGCGTATCGACGAGTCGTTTAAGGCTGGGTTGTCACTTGGCGCAAATCCTTAGTCGTCACTTGCTCGTTCGATCGTTTCCGATATTCGTTTGGCCATTTTTGGTCGAGGTTCAGAAAATGCTCTGAATTCCAGTTTCAGACGTCTGAATCTGGAATTTCAGACGTCTGAATTGGTTCTATTTCAAACAGAAAGAAAATAGGCTAAAATATGCCTATTTCAGACGTCTGAAACACTTGATTCAGACGTCTGAATTATGTTCTGGAAATCTTTATATTTCCAGATTCAGACGTCTGAACCACTTGTTTCAGACGTCTAAACTGCAGTGTTTTGCCTGCTTGCCTATTTTGTTTACGAATTCCAATTTTATCGACTTGTGTTGGTTCCCTTCTATTGTTATCATTTAATTATCGACTTTGATGACATTTTCTTGGGAATTTTTGAAAATATCCACTTTGATGGATTTAATATCGATTTCTTTGGATTTGATTCACGTCTTCGTATGTGAATTTTGATGATTGATTGTTCCTACAATCCTTTCGATGATTTGTCACTTTAAAAATATAAAGGTTTCTATACTAGTAGTAAATATCAAAACCCTTTTCATCAAAACGATTTCAACTCTATTTTCAATTACAAAGCTCGTTTCCTAAACCGTTTTCCAATCTACTAGTATATACAAACCTTTACCCCACTCGTATGAGAAATCTAATTAAACGACTTAGTAAAACAAGTGGTATGAAACTCTTGCGTTTACTTCGTTGGTTAATTCTTGGACTTGTTCGATTGAATCTCTTGTGACAATTTTCTAGTGGAGATCTACAATTTGTTCGCAAATATTTAAGTTAAGCTAGGGGTTCTGGGACATGATGCTAAACTCATATATTTACTAGCTTATTGTAATTGACACTTCTTAATGATCGATGATGATCATTTTATGGTTTAGACTAGCAATTGTGCGATGTCTCTTTGTCTGCGAGGGAGACTAAGCCTCGCTTTGTGGAGTTTCGACTCAAATTGGTGGGGTAGCAACCCACGGTCTTCGGACCATTCGTGTGTCAGATCTTCGGACCATTCGTGTGTCAAATTAATGGCTAGCTACCATGAGATAGCATCTCGTTCATGTGTTACAGCCGTTGGTGAGTTTTCATGCTCCCGTTCGTGTGATAGGCCTCCCCCCCTTTTTATTTTATGATTTCTGGATTTCGTGTGTTGAATTCTAGAATTTATGGTACACTAATTTTAGTGATTTTCATCGATATGATTTATCAATTTTTGTGCATTGGTGAATTCGTGTGTCATTAACTTGTTGTGAATACAAGTTTTGGGTATGATACCCTTTTTGGATCTTTGAGAAAATTCTTTGATATTGATTAATCTCTTGTTGATTATCATTTGCATACTTATAGTAGTATGCTATTATGGATATTATACTTCTATGCCATATCTTTCGTTCTATATCATGTTATCTGATATTTATAGCTAGACCGATCCGTTTATTATTTTCTTATAAATAATACTCGGGTCAGACCGAGATGTTGCAGGCGCTTCGACTTGACTTCTCTCCAGGGATCCATTACTCTGACCTTTTGCTTACTACTTAGATTAGTAGTTTTTGTTGTATACTCTTGAGATATTGACTCATTGATGTATTCTTTTGTATAGCACATGTTGCTATTATTTTGTGTTATTGTGGATCTTTCTGACCACTACTCTGATGTACACTTTTATGTGTAATATTCATATCTTATTCCGCCTTTGTGATATGAATTATCTGTGACTGATTTATGTTATGTTTAGTTCTATATTTGTTTCTGAAGATATTACAGCCACTGTGTAGTAGCTTTGAGTTTGTGTCGGAATGTCGGATTTCCCTCTTGATAAACAAATGCATGTTATACTATTTGACATATCGGTGCTCGCGCAAAGCAATTACACGGATGGTCGCTCCTCAACAGCCTTATTCTCGGTGCTAGTCGACAGCATTCACCGTAATGTTCTTGTCTAGCGTGGGTATAGAGGTGGGGCGTCATAGCTTGGTATCAGAGCCAAACTTCGAAACAATATGGAATAATTTAACAAGGATCATCGTCCTAAGTCTACCTTAGGAGTCGTGCTTTAGGATTTTATTCGGGTCTTCGTACCTTTTGGACCTATTTTCTTTTATGATTCCTTGTTTTATTTATCAAGATTTCTTGATAATTGTTTGGTGAATAACCTTTTTCTTCTTTCTTTCTTTCTTTCTTTCTTTCTAAAGGAAGAGAAATGTCTAGACCAGGTCGCCCCAGAGCCGTGCCATCTAGTACTCCACCCCAGGATGTAGTTTTTATGACTGCTCAACAGCTTCTTGATTTGGTAACTAATGCTCAAGCAGCTAGAGCTAACCCGGAACCTACTCACCCAAAGTCGGGATTTGCACGCTTGTGCAGCGATTACACTAATTTGGGTGGGAAGCCCTTTAAAGGTTCCGAAACTATTATTGAAGTCCAAGCTTGGCTTAGAACATGCGATCGTATCTTTTCGCGCATGAATCTTATCGATCTTCACCGAGTTCAGGTGGCCTCCAGTATGCTCCAAGAGAGAGCATTGGACTGGTACGAACTTCTTATTTCTGAGATTAATGAAGAGCATCTCACCTGGGAACATTTCCGAGAACGCTTCGAATTAAAATTCGTTGCAGAAGCTGAGAAAGTGACATTGGCTCAACGATTTATAGATGTTGTTCAAGGTGAGTCCTCCGTGACTGATTACGTCGCCTCCTTCGAGTCGCTTTCCAAATATGGGGTAGAATACATCAACACCCCTTTAAAGAAGAACCAGAGGTTCGTCTATGGCTTAAACAAAAATCTCTAGAAGCCATTACTTCTAAAGTTAGAAGTTTCTTTCGACCAACTCATTGATATCGCTCTTCGTCTTGAAGAGGCGGATAGGGAGAATGATGTTGAAGGGGTGGGTTCCAAACCAAACTTCAACAACAAGAAGAGGCCAAACAAATTCAAAGGCCCTTATCCCAATAAGAAAGGGAGGCAAGTAACTCCTGCTGAAAAGACCTTTTCCTCTACTCAAGGGAAATACTATAATTGTGGTTCGAAAGACCATTTTGCGAACAAGTGTTCAAAGCCTCGTACTTGTCGCTATTGCAAAAGCCCGAACCATTTTATGCATGTATGTCCCAAACTTCAAAATAGGAGGGAGGGAAAGCTTAATGTTGCTCAAGCCCCTGGCAACACATCTCGTGGCCAAGGTATTTCTCATTCTATTCTGGATGGAATTATTTTTGTTTCGTGATCATCCTATTCGAGTTCTTTTTGATACGGGTGCGTCCCATTCTTTTATATCAAAAGAACTTGTTGATACTTTTTCTTTGGATGTTTTGTGTTTAATGACTTCTTTGAGAATTGCGAATCCGGTTGGTGGATCCGCGACAATCAATTTATTGTGTAAAGATGTCGAGATTATTTTGTGTGATTTTTCTTTCCGAGCCGATTTGCATGTCATGCGTTATTTAGGCTTTGGAATGATTTTGGGAATGGATTGGCTTAACCGTTATGAAGCTCATATCCTATGTCCTGAGTGGACTATTCATCTTCGACATCCTCAATCTATTAAGCAGATTTCTATTAATCTTAAAGATTCAGATTCCAGCTTGGTCGCATCTTTATATTCTTTAAATCCTCGTGATGACGATGATGATGATGAGGGTGATATTATTTCTCTTATTCACGTCGTTCGTGAATTTTCCGACATATTCGAGTCCGTTTTAGGATTACCACCTAAGCGAGCAATTGAGTTCAGAATTAATCTTATTCCTGGAGCTCAACCTATCACTCGTCCTCCGTATCGTATGTCCAATAAAGAAAACGAGGAGATGCGTAAACAATTATCCGAATTGGAGACGAAGTAATTTATTCGCTCTAGTTCTTCGCCTTAGGGAGCTTCAGCTATTTTTGTGAAGAAATTCGATGGAACACTTAGGCTTTGCGTTGACTACCGCAAGCTTAATGATCTTACTATCAAAAATAAATATCCTTTACCTCGGATTGATGATCTATTCGATCAACTTAGTGGTGCTAGAGTCTTTTCACAATTAGACTTAGCTATTGGATTTCATCAGCTTCGTATTGCAGAGGATAGTATTCCTTTGACATCGTTCCATACTCGTTATGGATCTTATGAATGGCTTGTTATGCCATTTGGTCTAACGAATGCCCCAACTTATTTCGTTGACCTATGAATAGAGTTTTCAGGGACTTCCTCGACCGGTTTGTTCTCATCTTTATCGATGATATTCTTGTGTATTCTAAAACTGAGGAGGAGCATGAAAAACATCTTCGGATTGTGTTGAAAACTCTTAGGAGTAATCAATTAAGGGCAAAATTTTCTAAATGCCACTTTTGGCAATCTCGTGTGAAGTTTCTCGGTCACATTATTTTCGAGTCCGGAATTTCCGTAGATCCTTCAAAGATTGAAGCGATTCAAGATTGGAAGAGACCGAAGAGTGTGACAGAGATTCGTAGTTTTCTCGGATTGGCGGGCTATTACCGTCGTTTTATCAAAGACTTTTCTAAGATTGCCGTGCCTCTCACTAGCTTGACGAAGAAAGGTGTTAAATACATTTGGTCGGACAAATGTGAAGCTTCTTTTCAGAAATTAAAAGAACTCCTTTCTGATGCTCCTATTCTTGTGATTCCCGAGGGAAACCAAGATTTTATTGTTTATACCGATGCTAGTCGCGTTGGTTTGGGTGCCGTTCTTATGCAAAAAGGACGTGTTATTGCTTATGCTTCTAGGCAATTGAAGCCAGCCGAGACTAGATATGCCACTCATGATTTAGAACTCGCGGCTATTGTTTTCGCTCTTCGGATTTGGCGTCATTATCTCCTAGGAGAGAAATTTGTTCTTTATACCGATCATAAGTCTTTGAAGTATTTGTACTCTCAGAAGGAACTTAATTTTCGCCAACAGCGTTGGCTCGAGTTCCTTGCACCGTATGATCTTGACATCCTTTATACTCCCGGAAGGGGAAATCGTGTTGCCGATGCACTTAGTCGCAAGCAACAAGCGTTTGTTTCAATGATGATATCCGAATGGAATGATCTCGAGATATTATCCTCTTGTGAGATTCGAGACCGTGTCTCCGATTTATTTTCATCACTTGTGTTATGTAGCCTTGAGGCTCATCCTTCTCTTTTAGACCGCATTCTTGAAGCTCAAAGGCTAAATCCCGAAATGGCTCTTCTTGGCCAAAATATTAGGGATAAAATTGATATTGAAGGATTGAAAGAATTTGATATCGATTCTCGTGGCGGCATTCGAAAATTTGGTAGACTTATCGTACCAAATATTATTGATGTTCGTAAGGATATTTTAGAAGATTCTCATCATTCTAAATTCACCATTCATCCCGGTAGTAGTAAAATATACACGGATATGAAGCGACTATATTATTGGGAGGGAATGAAATTTGATATTGCTAACTTTGTTAAGTGTTGCATGACTTGCCAGCTTGTTAAAGCCGAACATCAAAGGCCCGGTGGGTTATTGCAACCTTTAGAAATTCCAATTTGGAAGTGGGACCAAATTTCCATGGATTTTATAGATTGCCTTCCCCGTTCTCGTTCGGGTCATGATAGCTTATGGGTGATCGTTGATAGACTTACTAAATCCACCCATTTTATTCCCGTTCGGTCTAACCGAACCGTTCCTCTTTTGGCCAAGCTCTTTATCAAAGAGATTGTTAAATTGCATGGAGTTCCTACTTCTATTGTTAGTGATCATGATCCATTGTTTACTAGTGGGTTTTGGAAGAGTCTTCAAAAAGCTTTGGGAATGAAGCTCAATTTTAGCACCGCTTATCATCCTCAGTCCGATGGACAAACCGAGCGTGTGAACCAAACACTTGAAGATCTTCTTCGTGCTTGTGTGCTTGATTTTGGGGGAAGTTGGGAAGATCATATTTCCCTTGTTGAATTCTCCTATAATAATAGCTTCCAATCTAGTATTGGTATGGCACCTTTTGAGGCACTCTACGGAAGGCCATGCCGATCTCCTTCTTGTTGGCTTGAGACCGGTGAGAAGCTGGTTTTAGGTCCAGATTTTATTCGTGATTCCACAGAAAAGATTGATCTTATTCGTCATAGGATGAAAGAAGCCCAGAGTAGACAAAGATCCTATGCCGATAAACGGAGAAGGAAATTAGAATTTTCTGTTGGTGACTCTGTTTTTATTCGTGTTTCACCAATGAAAGGTGTGTATGTTTCAGTCGATCAAGAAAATTGGCGCCTCGATATATTGGGCCATTTCCTATCACTGAACGTATTGGTTCCATGGCTTATCGCCTTTTATTACCGGCTCAATTTTCTGCTATCCATGACGTGTTTCACGTTTCTCAACTTCGAAAATGTCTTCGAGATTCCGATTCTATTCTCGAGCCCGGTGTTGTGGAAGAGATTGAAGTTTCGCATAACTTAACTTATGAGCAACATCCTATTCGTATCATTGCTTCGGTGGTCAAACGACTTTGAAATAAAGATGTTTCGCTTGTTAAAGTTCAATGGTCTTCAAATCCTAAGGATTGTTCTTGGGAATCTAGAGAGTACATCGAGCGGACACATCCGGACTTACTTTCTCGTGCTCTTTGAGGTGAACTTCTTATTTCAAATTTCTTTTGTGTTGAATATGCTTTTATGGTTGTTACTACATATCTTATTCTTAAATATTGCGAGGACGCAATTTCTTTAGGGAGGGGAGTCTGTAATAACCCACATATTTATCGATTTTATATTTAAATATTTTATCGTTAGTCGGATTTTAGTCCGAAAAGCTACTTTTTGCAAACAGCCGAATTAGGACTCGAGACCACCTCCATTGAGTTCAAAATGCCGTTTGCGACCTTTTTGAGTATAAACTTTGATATATTTGGAGTTAGTCAAAAATTTGACCTTTTTCACTTTGGGTTTGAGTTTGGGTTCAGCCCACTAGCCAACTTATACATAAAACTGAACCACTCTTCCCCATTCACCCTCACTTCTTCCTCTTTTCAGTTCTAAGGCAATAATGGTGGGAGAGATTGGAAATTAAAACTCCAAAACCCTAGTTCCTCTTGCAACCTCAAATTCTTAGCTCCAAATTCAAGAGAACCCATTGGTAAGCATTCTCTTCTTCTTCTCCAACTTATTCTCTTACCAATTTCAGAAATTCCTAAACCTAATTTTGGGAATGTTCTTGTTTTGAGCATAGATTCAAGCTCATTTGGATTGTGTTGAAGAGAGGTTGATTCTCCATTTGCTTTCAAGCTTCTTCTTGTTTGATTTTGTAAAAAGGTGAGAGTTTTATCGCACGTCTTAGTTTATAATTATCTTCGATTGTTAGGTATGAATTCCTAACACTTACTCTTGTGCAATTGATTTTGGTTTGGATTGATTTGGTGTATATTCCAATTTTGGTATTTTGAAATCAAAATCTATGAAAATCCTTTTATGGATATTTCGACATGGATATTTGAGGCATATCGACGAGTCGTTTAAGGCTGGGTTGTCCCTTGGCGCAAATCCTTAGTCGTCACTTGCTCGTTCGATCGTTTTCGATATTCGTTTGGCCATTTTCTGTCGAGGTTCAGAAAATGCTCTGAATTCCAGTTTCAGACGTCTGAATCTGGAATTTCAGACGTCTGAATTGGTTCTATTTCAAACAGAAAGAAAATAGGCTAAAATATGCCTATTTCAGACGTCTGAAACACTTGATTCAAACGTCTGAATTGTGTTCTGGAAATCTTTATATTTCCAGATTCAGACGTCTGAACCACTTGTTTCAGACGTCTGAAACTGCAGTGTTTTGCCTGCTTGCCTATTTTGTTTACGAATTCCAATTTTATCGACTTGTGTTGGTTCCCTTCTATTGTTATCATTTAATTATCGACTTTGATGACATTTTCTTGGGAATTTTTGGAAATATCCACTTTGATGGATTTAATATCGATTTCTTTGGATTTGATTCACGTCTTCGTATGTGAATTTTGATGATTGATTGTTCCTACAATCCTTTCGATGATTTGTCACTTTAAAAATATAAAGGTTTCTATACTAGTAGTAAATATCAAAACCCTTTTCATCAAAACGATTTCAACTCTATTTTCAATTACAAAGCTCGTTTCCTAAACCGTTTTCCAATCTACTAGTATATACAAACCTTTACCCCACTCGTATGAGAAATCTAATTAAACGACTTAGTAAAACAAGTGGTATGAAACTCTTGCGTTTACTTCGTTGGTTAATTCTTGGAATTGTTCGATTGAATCTCTTGTGACAATTTTCTAGTGGAGATCTACAATTTGTTCGCAAATATTTAAGTTAAGCTAGTGGTTATGGGACATGATGCTAAACTCATATATTTACTAGCTTATTGTAATTGACACTTCTTAATGATCGATGATGATCATTTTATGGTTTAGACTAGCAATTGTGCGATGTCTCTTTGTCTGCGAGGGAGACTAAGCCCCTCTTTGTGGAGTTTCGACTCAAATTGGTGGGGTAGCAACCAACGGTCTTCGGACCATTCGTGTGTCAGGTCTTCGGACCATTCGTGTGTCAAATTAATGGCTAGCTACCATGAGATAGCTTCTCGTTCATGTGTTACAGCTGTTGGTGAGTTTTCATGCTCCCGTTCATGTGATAGGCCTCCCCCCTTTTTATTTTATGATTTCTGGATTTCGTGTGTTGAATTCTAGAATTTATGCTTCACCAATTTTAGTGATTTTCATCGATATGATTTATCAATTTTTGTGCATTGGTGAATTCGTGTGTCATTAACTTGTTGTGAATACAAGTTTTGGGTATGATACCCTTTTTGGATCTTTGAGAAGATTCTTTGATATTGATTAATCTCTTGTTGATTATCATTTACATACTTATAGTAGTATGCCATTATGGATATTATACTTCTATGCCATATCTTTCGTTCTATATCATGTTATCTGATATTTATAGCTAGACTGATCCGTTTATTATTTTCTTATAAATAATACTCGGGTCAGACCGAGATGTTGCAGGTGCTTCGACTTGACTTCTCTCCAGGGATCCATTACTCTGACCTTTTGCTTACTACTTAGATTAGTAGTTTTTGTTGTATACTCTTGAGATATTGACTCATTGATCTATTCTTTTGTATAACACATGTTGCTATTATTTTGTGTTATTGTGGATCTTTCTGACCACTACTCTGATGTACACTTTTATGTGTAATATTCATATCTTATTCCGCCTTTGTGATATGAATTATCTGTGACTGATTTATGTTATGTTTAGTTCTATATTTGTTTCTGAAGATATTACAGCCACTGTGTAGTAGCTTTGAGTTTGTGTCGGAATGTTGGATTTCCCTCTTGATAAACAAATGCATGTTATACTATCTGACATATCGATGCTCGCGCAAAGCAATTACACGGATGGTCGCTCCTCAACAGCCTCATTCTTCGTGCTAGTCGACAGCATTCACCGTAATGTTCTTGTCTAGCGTGGGTATAGAGGTGGGGCGTCACAGCTTTCATTTTTAAGGTAAGTATAAATATTTTATTATGCATAGATAAAAACCTAAATGCATACAAATTTGAATATTATTTAAGTTAATGAAGTTAATTTGGTTACGTTACAAAAAAAATCAAATTTCAAAAGGTTGTGCGAGGTACATGGTCTCTTCATTTATTTATTATTAATTGTTGCATGAACGTTTTAAAATAGTTACCTTATTATTAATAATTGATCCATTTTTTCTTTTCTCCTTCTGTTTAATACCTGAGCGTAAACTCTTAGATTGTATTTATTTCTTGCCACCTCATTTTAACGTATACAAAATTTTACTTTCGTTTGCAAACTTTTCCATTCCTACGTACATTTCCTTATGCATTATTAATGCCTGAAGCTTTAAAAATAAAACTAGACATTTATTTTTGTCCCTCCACATTCATTTCCTAATTATAAATAATCTACATCTTATTTCTTCTTTTACATTTTGTTTCTCCTAACACCTCATATTCAAAAGCTCTTATTCTTGCAAATCCAAAAGCATTCTTTTACAAAAATGATTCTTTTTCATTTTTCGTACACTTCCTTTCCTCATCTTGAGAAAACGTAAGTATTAAAATTTGTTTATTTATATTATTTTTTATGCGTACTAATTTTTTTATTTTAATAACACTTCTTGTAACATGAATACTTTTTGCATATAAACTTTGATTCACACGCGATTTCTTCTGTTGGATTCAAATTTATATTCCGGACAACATGAAATTGATTTAGTTGAATTTGGAGATTGTTGAGTTTTGCGCTTCTGTTTGGATTTTTATGGGCTAAAATCAAAGGTGAGTGTTTTAACCCACTCACAATCTAAGGTTTCTTATGTTTGTTAAATTGATTTAAGATATGAGTAGAAATTTATTTATGACTGTTTGGCATGTTTTATTCATCATCTCAGTTACATCGCATTTTTTTAATTTAACTGTTAATTAATTTTATTATTGCATATAAGTTTGACAGTTAAAATTTATTTATTTGCATATAAACTGCTAGTTAAACAGTTATTAAATTTATTATTGAATATAAACTATTAGTTAATACCTGTTATTTAGTACTTGTTATATTTTATATGCTCTATATTGATGTTTGTTTAAATTGGATGATGGTTTGTAATAAATGGTTGATGATTGATAATTGGATGAATGGATGTTTATTTATATTAACTGCAAGTTGTTATGCATTTCATTTCATTCGGGATTGCGGTTTGAAATGACATACAACCGCATTTTATTATTAAATTGCGGATTGAAATGATAAATATCCGTATCACTTAACTATAAGATAGAAAATTAGATATAGGCACCACGGTATATATATAAAATTATTTTTGAAAGGATTTGTGGTTTTGGATAGGATACGGTTTAATAAATATTAATTTTTGATCTTATATAAAATCTTATTTTATATAATCTATAGTTAAATTATTGAATTTAAGCTGTGTATACATTTGTTAAATAAAATAAATAAGATGAATATTGGAGTTTGATTATTTTATATTATATGGTTAAGTACATGTTAAGGTATTGAGAATATATAAAGTTTTAAATGATTTAAACCAATTAATATTGGGAGTTAAATTGAAAATTTTATTTGGAATCGAGCTTAATTAAGAATTTAACTTCATAAGTTGATGTAGAATTTATTAACTTGAGATTTAAAAAAAAGTATGATATTTATAACTGAATTTTATTTCAAGATGAATTAAATGGATATTTCTAGTATAAATAAATTGAAGGAATTTTTTTAGATAAAAGTAATTTGAGTTTTACTTAAATGATTACGGGTTTATTATGAAAATATTTCAAACTAAATAATAGGACTTTAAATTGTAATAGAAATTTCCAACCTTAGTTCCAATTGTTTAATATTCAAAGTTTGAAATATATTGAAACTGAAGTGGTTATTGAAACTTAAAGCAATTTTGAAATTTTTGGATTTTGACTTAATTTTAAATGAAATAAATTGTAAGTCGTAGAAATTATTTTATTTTATAAAGAAATTTTAATTGCAAACTATTTTATTCTATGTACCGTTTGAATATCCAAACCATCCAAGTTTTGAAAGTTATGGTTTTAAAGCTACATATTTCGTAGTTTTATGTTTGAAAGTTATAATTCAAATGCTTGGTTTTCAGTTATTGTAAATTTTAAAGTAATATGATTTTGGATAGAAATATGTTTGAAGTAAAATGATATTATATTAATTTGGGGTTTATAAAAATAATATCAAATGAGTTTGTTTTGTAATGGAAATGATATCGTATTTATACGGTTTTGAAATAGATATTTTATTCTGGTTTTGAAAGTAAAATTATATTTAAATGACCGCGGTGTTATAATAACGTTTGGTTGTTAAAGAGACCAGGATCGGAAGTTGTCATACTCTCTGCCAACTCCAAAAACCACTTTGACAACCGTGTACGCGATGGAGATTCCAGAATGAAGTAGGATGGTGGCGGCGTTTTCTAAATACGTGGACCCAACTCCCATGAGTTGGCATAAGGTGGCTAAAACAGGAGCGGTCGACGGGCCAAGGGGGTTAGTGCCCTTTATCGGATACTCCTCTTCGATACTATACTCTGACTTTGGATTCGGTGGCCACTTTTGATTTTGATTTTAATGGGGAGATTGTCCGAGGTGGGATGTAGCTGCGGCTACGCGTTACCATCAGCCCGGAAGCGTAATTGGTATATCTACCCTAGCATTGCCTAGTTGTGCCGTGTCACCTACCCTAGCAAGACTTATACGATTTTGGTTTTGTACCATACCTATGGAGTGCCCTTTGATGACGCCCAATACGGGGGAGATTACGGTACTGTATAGACTATGGGAATATATTTTTTGTTAAGGGCTATATGGGTAATCCCTTAACGCTATTAAAAAGTAAGTTTATTTTACAATTAGACACTATTATAATAGCGAAATATACTACATAGTAAATAGTTTAACGGACCCTTAAGAGATGTAAATCCCGAGCATCTTTTGAGTTACTGCACTCATATTTATTTTCCGTTGATTTAACTTACATAAGATCTTTTAGTTCTGACTCGATTGTTTTATTTTTCAATTCGCTCGGGTCAGTCCGAGCATTTCAGGATCGAAGACTTTATTTCTTGAGGACGAAGACGAAGTTTTCATTTTTATTATTATTATATATTATATGGTTCCACTACATTGTATTCCGCTGCATTGATATTTATTGGTATGTGAACTCTGATATTTATTGTATAAAGAAGAATCAAATGTTTTGTAAACAGTTTTATGAACAGTATATTGATTATTATATTTTATCCTCCCGATGTGAGATTTTGTTTAGTTTTTTCTTCATTGATTTTCTTATTTACCCCATAACAATCCGCCCTTCCGTATGGTTTGAATTGGCACATGTATCGATTTAAACAGTGCGAAAAGGCGGGTTGTTACAGTTGGTATCAGAGCTTTGGTTTAGTGATAAACCTTAGCTTTGTGGGGTCTGGCACTTTATTAATAGGGTTAGAAATACCCTATGGGAGTCGCTGAGCGTGTGTGTGTGTGTGTGTGTGTGTGTGTATATGAGAGAGCGTATTTGTTAGTGTTATTAATAGGTTTTAATATTGTGTTAATCTGTTCCGTTTGGTATTTATAAATTCTGGTTGATGCATGGGACATTGTGACACCAATAGGGATTTCTAAACGCTTAATAGGACAGACCAACACAATATTTGTTTTTAGTATAGGTGAATGAAATAATTTTTCCTATTATATTTCTACATATATAAAATAAATTTTTATATAGATTATATTTGGTTGTAATATATTGTTTGATTAGGAATAAAATTTATAAATAATAGAAAATGAAATTGAAAATAAAATCAATGAAAATTTGGAAATTTTAGAACTTAAGTCCGGGATTTTGAAAAATTGCTTTCAAAAATATTTTGAAATATAATAATAGTATTTTGAAATATTTTCTGGTATAAATATTTCAATATAATTTGAAAGCATGGTTTTAAAGAAATTCTAGAAAGAAATAAGTTGCACTCCCCTCTCTATCGCTGGAAAATAATTTCGGTGATGAGTGCACGCATCGTCGACTTTCATTTTCGAGTTTCGAAGTGGAAAGCCACTGTAGTAGTTTTACTAAACAGAAGTAAATTTTTAATTTGTTTTAAATATAATTGGATATAGATAAGTTGTAAGTATATTTATCTATTATTTTAAAATAATTTGAAATTAAACCCGGTATTTAATTCTTAAGTTTCCATTCATTAATAGTTTAATTAATGTAGTAAAATGGAATTTAACTAATAATTGAAACCCTAAATGAAATAAGAGATTTAATGCTAGGTTATTAATGGTATTGAAGGAAATTTGAAATTTGTAACATATGAAACAAAGAGTAATATTATTGAACATTAAATTTAATTAAAGGATGAGATAAAACTTGTATAAGTTCATTTGCATTTTCTTTAACATATTTTACTTACCAAAGGATGTAAAAAGTTGAAATGTTAATAAGAAGATGTAATAGATATTATATAAGAAATAAATTTGAGGTAATGAAGGTAACTAATGAAATTCTTTATTTATAAGAATTGATGTTATAAAGTTATAAATTTATGTTGTAATTAAAATGTTACTATAATTAAATATAATAGAAATGTAAGCATTAAATACATGAATGAAATTGAAAAATGCATAAATGTAATGCAATAAAAAGAAACTTACATGACCTGAATATATGAAAATGAATAACTGTAGGAAATAAATGAAAATTAATAGAATCAACAAGAATAAACTAATCATTATTGTTGTTTTGGTTTATGGTTGTTTGGGTAAGGAAATTTAAAATTGTTTGGATGAATAAATAATCTATTTTGTTTCATCTAAGACTGTTGAGTAAATGGTGCATTAAGTAGTTTATTTTGCATTCTGTACAATTTAGAGTTTTAAACCCAAACAACTGTTTGTTTGTTTGAACGAATGTTTGAATTGTGTTGATTTTATGTGATTGTTGTATGCCTGGTTACAAGTGATTGATGTTTGCATTTTTTATTGTTATGGTTGAAACGACTTCAATTTTTCGTTTTATATAAATATTAACTCTTTTAGATTATATAAGTGAAATGTAGGTTATGGAAGCAATTGCTACTGCATTTAGTTTCATAAATTAAGCGTTATTTGTCCGACAAATAGGTACGTTTTCGGATTTTGGTTTACAGCGCTATTTTATATATTTTTCCGTGTTGGGATATAATATTTTGGGTATTATATGTGATATTTTGTTATATTTAATATTTTATTTTCTCCCTAGCCTCTCCGTACAAAAGGGACTCTGCCAAAATTTTCCGTAAATTTTGGACTTAGAAAAATTTAAAAATGTTTTACAAACTTTAATAATTTATGTATAAAAGATTTAAATGGGTATAAATTGGTATATTTATTTTAAATTATTTTATTTTGTAAACTTATTTGTTTATAAATTTAATATTTAAGAAAGATATATTGATCTCTCATTTCTTCTTTTCCTTTCTTATCCTTTTCGGGGACGAAAAGTTTTGAGTGAGGGAGATTGTAACGACCCGTAAATTTCGTTAATTAAATTTGTCATATTGTAAGATTTTGGAATTAAATTATAAAGAAATATAATTGTTATAATTGGTAACGAAGAAAATGTTAATAATTAACCTATGAAGTATTTCATTGGTTGTAATAGACTTAATTATAAAAATTGAATTTAATAAATCCTATTTATTTGGAACCTTGTTTATTGATATGCAAAAGTATAATAAATGAGCTATTACCAGAGATTGAAATTTTAAATAGAATTCTAATAAATGAATAGTGGAAAGGATTATAAAGGTATGTAATTTAATACGAGAAAGGAAAGTATTTAATTGATTTTGTAATAAAAAAACATTGTAACGGTAATTGGAATAAATTAAGGAATATGTTAGTATAAGTTAATTATTAATAACTTGAAAGGAAATCCAACCAATTCAAGTTAAAAGTTACACTTGGTTATAAATATAATACAAGAGAACTAATAAATATTGAATAAATTTTGGAATAGTTTGTAATAAATGTTAATTGAGTAAAACCAGTGTTATGTAAGAAATTACAATATTTGGGGTGTAAATAATGAACCTGTAAAAGTGTAATTAAGAGTTAATGACAATATTTATTGTACGTTACTTATTTTATTAGGTTGTCAACTTAATTTGCAATCAATTTCAATTAATTCATTAAATTATGGCAGTTAATGTGAAATAAATGATAATTCCATTCATACCTGTAAGCAGTTATTACAAGTTGCATGTTGAAATGGTTGATTGAATTAGAATTTTAAATTTAATTTAATATATATATATATAGGTTTACAATAATGGAAATTTAGGAAATAAGGTTAGAACAAGTTGATAAGTAATAACCAAAAAAAGGGAATAGTATCAATGTAAATAAAGTTGAAACAAATTGGATATAGAGAATTAAATGTAAGCATTAAATATACTAGTTAATGTTGGTTTGATGATAACGTTACTTGGTGATTAATTATAAAGTAACGGAAGTGTGAACGTAAAGTAATAAAAGGGTAGATTTATGTTAAGTAATAATTTGTGGATTTGGGGAATAAGTTGAAATTTTGATAATTAAGAAATTAATACGAAAAAGTATGTAAAGTAAGTTATAGAATGTAGAGTAAGTTATAAATGTAAAGTATTTGAAGACCGTAATTTATGTGTTCAATATATAGAAATACACATTTAAAAAACATAATATTCCTTTAAATTTAAAATGTAAATAGGTGTATATTTAGTTAATGAAATAAAATTTGCATGGAAGATGAAATTGAGTATATCAATGGAATGAAATGTGAGACAAGTGTTAATTGTGGTATAGAGTTATAATAGACTCAATTTAAGGGTTGGAATTAAACCTAATCCGTTTAGTTGGAAACTTATTAAAATAAATTGGATTCAATTTATAATAAAGGTTTTATTTTAAGAAACTGAAATAAATTCTATAATGGATGAATTAAGCTACTTTAAATTGAGATGGAATTGGGTTTAAAGAATTATAAATTTATATATAAATCAAGATGAGAAACTATTACTATAGTAAGAAATATATAATTACTGTTTGTATCCTATAGTGTATTAATATGTTTAAATTACTATTAGATAGGAAATAATTGGTATACTTCTCATTACATTCATTTAGTCCATTTTGAAACTTAATCAACTGAAATTAATGTAATTCAAAATTTCCAATTAATAGGAGAGAAAATACTAATTGTAAATTAATAGATGAAATAAAAGCAGCATATGTTTTATGAAAATATAGGGAAAGTTTCATTTAATAAAAAGAAAATTTACACCAAATAAAATGAATGCTTCATTTGTAATTATAGGTTTAATTTCATTAACATAAAGAATAGAAAGATTGATTTTAAAGAAAGAAATATATGTTTATTTGAACTGTGTTTTAGCTTACAAACTAATTTTAAGAATAGAAAAATAATCTATTTATTACTCTTGTGTATAACAATAAATGTATAAACGTGTTTAAATAAACAATTGTTCTATTTTTTATCCATTCTAGTTGTCTGTTTTAAAATTTAACTTTGTAAGTAACTGCAATTAATGTAATTCAAATATTTCAATTAAAAGAAAAGGAAACGTTGATTGCAATTAATAGATTTAATAAAAGAAACACACGTTTTGTGTTAAACAAAAAGGGTGTTTTAATGGAAATAAAAGATCATTTTGATTAAACAAAATTGAACATTTTCATTTTTAAGGTAAGTATAAATATTTTATTATGCGTAGATAAAAACCTAAATGCACACAAATTTGAATATTATTTAAGTTAATGAAGTTAATTTGGTTACGTTACAAAAAAGTTAAATTTCAAAAGGTTGTGCGAGGTACATGGTCTCTTTATTTTTTTATCATTAATTGTTGCATGAACTATTTAAAATAGTTACCTTATTATTAATAGTTGATCCATTTTTTTTCTTTTCTCCTTCTGTTTTTAAATATGAAGTAGGATGGTGGCGGCGTTTTCCTGTATGGTAAATACGTGGACCCAACTCCCGTGAGTTGGCATAAGGTGGCTAAAACAGGAGCGATCGACGAGCCAAGGGGTTAGCGCCCTTTATTGGATACTCCTCTTCGATACTATACTATAACTTTGGATTCGGTGGCCACTTTTGATTTTGATTTTAAGGGGGAGATTGTCCGAGATGGGTGGTAGCTGCGGCTACGCGTTACCATCAGCCCGGAAGCGTAATTGGTATATCTACCCTAGCATTGCCTAGTTGTGTCGTTTCACCTACCCTAGCGAGACTTATACGATTTTGGTTTTGTACCATACCTATGGAGTGCCCTCTGACGACGCCCAGTAGGGGGGAGATTACGGTACTGCATAGACTATGGGAATATATTTTGTGTTAAGGGCTATATGGGTAATCCCTTAACGCTATTAAAAAGTAAGTTTATTTTATAATTAGACACTATTATAATAGCGAAATATACTACATAGTAAATAGTTTAACGGACCCTTAAGAGATGTAAATCCCGAGCATCTTTTGAGTTACTGCACTCATATTTATTTTCCGTTGATTTAACTTACATAAGATCTTTTAGTTATGACTCGAGTGTTTTATTTTTCAATTCGCTCGGGTCAATCCGAGCATTTCAGGATCAAAGACTTTATTTCTGGAGGACGAAGACGAAGTTTTCATTTTTATTATTATTATATATTATATGGTTCCACTACACTGTATTCCGCTGCATTGATATTTATTGGTATGTGCACTCTGATATTTATTGTATAAAGAAGATCAAATGTTTTGTAAACAGTTTTATGAACTGTATATTGATTATTATATTTTATCCTCCCGATGTGAGATTCTGTTTAGTTTTTTTCTTCTCTGTTTTTCTTGTTTACCCCATAACAAATCCGCCCTTCCATATGATTTGAATTGGCCCACGTGTCGATTTAAACCGTGCGAAAAGGCGGGTTGTTACAGATAATAGTAATAGATAGGCTCCTGCATAGCTAGCTTTTCCTCCTACACATCTCCAGAAGCTTTATTCACCAAAACCCACTTAACTTGTAAAGCACTTTCTTTCGACCAACTTAAATCAAATTTTGAGCACCTGAGAGTTTAATGGGAAAAAATGAATTTCGAGTCAAACAAAATGTCGGGTGTGAATAGTAATATGCTATCTCGGTTTATAAATATTAAGTGAAACCTCGCTGCTGAGCGAAATGGATTTTCGCCTTACTAATGTCCCTTTAAAAATGTCTCTTTTGCAAATAAAAAACCTACAACCAAACTGTTAAAATAAACAATACAACAGTAATATGCATGTACGCTGGAAAGGTAATCATGACTATTCATCAAATTAGTCGATTATCTTCCCCGATATGTAGTTTTCATAGGATGACTACCAACCTATATGGCTGGCTCAGGCCTACCAGAATATCAAATTTTCTAACTAGCTGTTAGAAGAAAACTAAACGTTAGTCCAAATATGCTCCTATTCTTCGCCAAACTATCGGTTAATCTCATAGTTTTGCTAGACTTGCTGTGAACATAAAAGTTTTGCAGGCAACCCGTAACATTTCTTGTATTGATGTAATCCTTTCTATGCACAAACCTACATTATGTCTTACCATTAACAGAGCACCATGCACTAGAATTTCAAACTAATATCAGCTTGGAGCTAATAATGAAGTATAGAACTCTACCTATACTAGTCCCGTCTAGTCTTCTAATTTCTAAGTCAATTTTATCCTATCACAATCAATTGAAAAGCGATAAGAACAATAATATCTTTAGTAAAATTCTAGGCTAAAAACCTTATTTATTACCTTGAAAACATACTTCTTTGCAAATGATTTACCCCTTGAAATATACTTTCAAAACAAAGAAAATATAGCCCTTTACTTTATCTAAAATAATTATGCCATGATATATGTTTATCGAAAATATCATTGATGAAGCTCAAAATCATTTGAGGTATCGCCTCTCAAAACCATATGCTATAAAGCCAAAATAATATAAGTCCTTATATTGATAAAACATGATGAGGTCGTCATCGACGGGGGTCTTCGCCCTTCAACACATAGGCCATAAGGCCAAGATAATCAAACTCTATATATTGATAAATCTCAGCGTCATTATCGCCATTGGGGTCGTCTCCCCTCTTCAATAAAGGTGTTAAAACCATTGACTTATAAAACATAAATCCATAGAGTCAACAATATATTCATCGCACTCCACAGTATGTCGACGTTATAAAATGTAGACCTTGGTTTGCATACTCAAAGTCTTATAAGAATATAGTCGACATAGATAAACTTTGACATTACTGCCTCAAGGAGAACAAGCGGCATCAAGATGACCAAAGTGATAATGAGCGATAAGGATTTAAGCTAACAATCATTAAGTTCAAAGATGTAAAATGCGGCATCATATATTGCTGAAGTCAGTAATAGCGGCATAGGCCTATAAGGTCGAAATCAATATATTCGAAACATACAACATCATTACAATTGCTATAAAATACTTCAAGACAATTAGGGTCACCGACGTTGAAAACAGGCGGCATAGTTAAAAGTGCGGCATCAATGTATTAAGGAATGCGGCTTAGTCCACTTGAAGTTCACAACGTCGGCCTGATGCTTGACTTCCCACTTCGACCAAGCCAATGCATTCCATAGCAACCAACGTTGATACCCTATTCATTGCTCTTAGTTGACGTCGAAGACCATAGGAGCGCATAATGAAACGCGGCATCGTGAGATTCGATGTGGCGAAGCTGTAATTGTTAAAAACTGATTTCTTACCGATAAAAGTAATTTCTTTTCACCGACCTCTTGTATTTGTCTAAATACTATTAGATACAACCTTCTTTACCAAAATCTTTTCTAGAAATCTGCTAAGGAGTATATTTATCACTTCCAAAGTACGTAGCATACCTTGCATTTTATGTTAGTATTTGAATATACTAATTAAGCATTTCTAGCTCAAATAATTCATATTAAATCATAAACACTTGGAAAAAATCTTCAAAAATCTTGATAAATCCAATTCACCATCTTAGTTAACATATAAAAATTTTGGGGCCAAAAATCTAATTTAATTTTTTTTGATAATTAAAACCCGAAATAGACCATTTTTCAACCTTATGAAATTCACCAAATATTCTAGTTAAATCTAAAAAATATGACATTAAAAATCCACTTCCTAAATAATGTTTCTGACATTATCAAAATCTCAAGTCATTTGCGTGCCATGTAATTGGCTTTCTACCTCAAACTTATCAAATACTTTCATAAACAAGATAAATAAATGCACCAATAAGCATATAATCATTCTAACAATCATAACATGACATAATATAAGCAAATAATTCGAATTTAAACTTAAAACTGAAAATAACATTCAAAACTTGAGATGCGTAATCATTATTCGCCTTGAATGGCTTAAGAATGTTGAAATTTGTATTTTGATTCGATTCCCCTAGCTTTGATCTTGTTTTCCTAGCTTATCTTCCCTTTGAAACCCTTGTTAATGGCCGACCTTTGTCATTTTAATTTCGTTTGTATTGGATGCAATGAGTAAGGGGATGAGAGCGAGAGTATAAGTTTAAGAAAGTATGCCCCTTCCCATTTTGTCTTCCTCATATATTCTTTTATATTATTAATGTTCTAAAACTAATCAGGCTCGACCCACATTAGTTACTAAATCTCAATCTCCTTCTCGTTAAACGTTATTTTATTTTATTTTATTTACACAATTAAATGTGCTAAATAATGTTAATCTAATTAGAGTTTTACACTAAGAGAAAAACTTTAGACATCTGTAAAATTTATACTGGAGTATTTAAGAAACATAAGGACTTATTCCTCATACATGAGAGCTGGAACCTCCTTATGATGGAGTATACAGACTTTAGCTTTCAAAGTGATATAGATGATAGTAGGTCAGTGTCCAGTTATGTATTTACACTTCACGGTGGAGCCTTTTTTTGGAAAGGTTCCAAACAAGAGACAGTAGCCGATTCAACGATGGAGGCTGAGTACATCGCCCTCAATGAAGTAGCTAAAGTGGCAGTCTGGATGTGAAAATTTTTGAGTGAGCTCGTAGTGATTCCTAATAAGATAATACTATGACATTGTCTATGATAACAATGCAGCGGTTAAGATCAGAATGGAACCCAGAGTACATAAGTTATAGTATATTCTTTGGATGTTCCACCTCATTAGAAAATTAGTTGTGGAGAAAGAGATCAATATACAAAAGATAGATACCAAGGACAACATTCCAGATCCATTCACTAAGGATCTAGCTCGATTGGCACTCGAGAGCTGATTGAAGGGATGGAATGGGATTTCATATGTAACGATACCGAGTTTTAATTTATTTTAATTCGATAATTAATTTAATTTTTGAATAAAAATTGTGTAATAATTGGTAATTTATACAAAATGTTAGTAAAATTTTAATAATCGAGTATTTGAATATTATAAAACAGTCGATAGTTAAACTTTACAAGGAAATAAAGTTTGTGTTGATGTTAAACAAATATTTAAGTAAATTTATAGTTATAAAAATTATGAAATGAACATATAAAAAGTTCTAGAAGCAATTATTTAAGTTAAAATAGAAGTAAATGTTTAAAATAGAATAAACCATATAAATATTAAAGCTTAAGTGTAAAATAAAAAGGAAACAAGTAAAAAGCAAATAAAAAAAATAAAATAAAAAAATAAAATAAACATATGCATAAATAAGTACAAACAAAACATAACTAAAATAAGAGGTACATAAGCATGGGCTGTAAACATAAAAGAATAAGAAGCATGGGATCAAAGCACTTAGCATTAAATGCTTCCATTCCTTAGCAGCCATGCCTATTTTGTACAAACATATCACCTGTAGCTTCTATATTAATATCGACCTGCAATCTTTCCTTCTATATATTTGTATGCTCCAGTTCATTTTCATTTATCAAAGATATAAACAAGCATTTTTATTTTTTTACAAACTCAAACATCATTTAATCAATAAAAAAAAAGTAAGAAGATTTACAGAAGAATCAAGCTTGCAAATTTCACAGTCTGTGTCAACATGAGTAGGCTCTGTTCATTTCTGGAAACCCATGTGAGCAAACTCTTAACCCTATATTTATATATACGAATCTTGATCTGCCTGTGATAAATACTTTGATGTGAATGCAATGTTCGAAATGTCTGTACAAAAGAGTTTATATCACTCTGTTAAACTCTACAGGCTCTCTGTTTTTAAAACAGATAATAAGTGAGTAAAACATCAAATTTGAAAGTTTTAAGTTGATTGAAAATGGTTCTAGATGTATTGGAAATATAGTTTGCATATGTTATTGTTTAAATTTATCACTGTGATGCTTTGTATTTCCATGTTGTTTGTTACAGGTTCATACATTCTTTTCAAGCTTAAAATTTTATGCTCATCAAATCATTATAAAACTTTCAGTTGCAATCAATAAGATTTTAAAAAAAACTAAAATAAGGTTTTGCAAGCTGGTTAAAAACATGACTGGTGGGATATTCTTTACTGGAAATCATGGTTACAGGAAATCAAGAAAATCAATTGATAAATTCAATTGTAAACAAAAGCTAATTCAAGTTTAAAACTTGAATGCTTAATGAAATTCATGATTTTTAAAACTAAAACGAACATTTTTAGCTTGGGATTTTAAGAGCAATTTGAATTTGAACCAAAACTGCATTTTTACAAATTTCTAGTGAATTAATCAATGTAAAAGGGTGAAATTTGAATTGAATCAAGTTTGAGTACCTGTGATTTCTAAAAAATTATCAAACAAATTTTCTATTGGGTAAATTTTTGAAACGAGATCAAAATAGGGTTTAAGGACAGTAAAATATGCGTTTGGGTTTTCGGGCTCGTTCGCCTTCGTTGATGCATCGGGTGTAGCCTGGCTTGGAGGTGGAGTACTCGGGTCATAGACGAAGGTGTGGACGGAGGAGCGGCAGTTCCGGTGGTGGGGATGGTCGTGGCGAAGCAATTTGTTGGATGGGTTAAATGTTTTGGTTTTTGAATGGTGGGCCAGTTTTCGCTTGGTACTCCGTGATGCTCGTTCGAAGGTTGGGGCGGTACGTGGGGTCGGTCGGTGACGTGTTCGTGGTGTCGTCGGAGGTGGGATCGTCGTTGACGATCTGTGCACGTGCATGGCGTTGATGTCGTTCCTGGAAATTTTTGGGTGTGGACGACGCGAGATAATGCTCGAGTATGATGGGGGGTTTCTTCGAGGCGAACCCTAGCGCGTGGGTTTGTTTTCACGAGTTATTGCTGTTGTAACTTGAGCGTAAACTAAATAAAAAAAGAAAAAAAAAGAAGAGAGGAAGAGTAGAATAAGAAAGAAATACACAGTAGAAGGAGGACTCGGGAAATTGCGTGACGCACTCGAAGTAACGAGGAGTTGACTCGAAGCAGTATAGTGGGAGTTCGGGTTATTTTACTTGAGTGGTATCAGGTTTAAGAACCTGATTTGTTTCAGAATTTAAGTTTAATTTAAAAAAAATTGAAACAAGATTTAAAGCAAAGTTTAAAGAATAAATTCAAGTTGTTTGAAAACTTAGTTCGAAAATGAATCAAGTTTTAAAAGATTTAAATTGTTTAATAACTTGAGATGTTAAGTAGTAAAGTGTAATTTAAAAGAACTTGAATTTAAATTTGAAATTTGAATTTGTAAAGAAAGAATTTAAACCAAATCTTAAAACCTGAACTTCACACCAAATCTGAATTCGAGTTTTCTTTTTATAAATTCAAATGTTTAAATTAATTTAAATATAAAGTTATACTTTAGATATGTGAATACAAAGAAGTTTGATTTAAGTTCTTTTAAATTTCTAGTATAACCAAAGTACCATTTCAACATGAGAATCTAAAGGCTTTACAATTCGTTTTAAACCTTGGTATTTATGTTAAAACATTATTAACAAAAAAATATATAAGAATTTAGTTTAAACCTCGAAATACAGGTGAAATGGAAATATGAATTTGGAAATGACTGTTCCAAACATATTTATAAGGGATAGTTGAATTATTAAATAGAATGAGTTTACCCTAAATTTGAGAAAAAATAAATGATTGAAATTCATTATTAAATTCATTTGAATAAATGATAAATAATAAATTAATCTAAGATAATTACTTAATGAAAGTAATTAAAGATTAATCACTTATTGTAATTAATTTTGGATAATTTGATTTATTAAAGTTAATTAATTTAGTTTAAGTAAATCATTAGATTAAATTGGAAATTAATGGTTTCTTGTTATGAGATAATTACTTTATGATAAGTAATTAAAAGTTTAATTTCTTAAGATAATAAATCAAAGGGTAATTAATTATGTAATTAGTTTAAAGATTAAATTAATTAATATGATTAATTAAGAATAATTTAATTAATTAAAGTGTTTGATAAATAAATTTATATCAAATGATTTGTAAAATAAATCAGGATTAGATAATTAAATTCATAAGTAATTAATTTACTTGGAAATAAATTGTATTGATTAGGATTAAACGCAATCCTGCTTATGAATGATTGTATTGTATGAGATACCTTGAATTGATTGTCCTGTCTGATCTGTGATATTTTGTTCTGTGGATTTAGATGTGCATAATTTATTCATTTATTTACATTTGTATATTATCTGTGAATCTGTGAATGGGCGATAAGCTTTATAGTTATATCGCTTATCAACTATATTTCTGTGTTTGATCTGTGATGATTGAATGATGTTGCACTATTGTGTTAAACCCTTTGACCACACTTATACACACACCAATATGGATTTCATGAGGAAATCAATTAAGTCACAGATTTTGAAATGATTTTTAAAGTTGAATATTTGAATTCAAATGTTTTGAAATGGATTGGGTTTAAAGTGAAAAGCAATTGAAATGGAATTTCAAATATGATATTATTTTGAATAACTTGATTAAGATTTGGAATTTAAATAGTTTGATTTCAATTTGAATTCAATACTTAAAAATTGAATTCTATGATTTGAAACTAGGGATTAACGATATTATACTAGTTATATATAAGTCAAACCATTTTTAAAGTATTGTTCTTTTGGGAAATTGATTTAACCTAAAGATTATAACTTGTATAAATGAAATCGGGTTTTTCTGAAATAAGGTTGTTTCTAAATGACAAAAACTTTCATAAGAGAAATGAATTTCAAATTGTATAAAAAGGATTTCAAGTTCAAACTGAAATAATTTTTCAAGTTATAGATTAACATTTGGAAACGAATTTTGAAAGAGAATATTTGGGAACGATTAGAAAGCTAAGAAATAAATCTTAATTTAAAGATTTAATGAATTAAATCCAATTGAAATTGGAATTGTTTTGAAATCCAGGAATGAATCTTTGAGAAACTAGGTGAACTTGTGAAATAGATCTTTTTGTTAAAGATTTGAAAATGGCAATGTGCTTAAACCATTTGAAAGAAAGTTTTGAATTATTAAGTTGTGGCTTAATTGAAATCCCATATCCATATGTTTTAAATGTTGCGCTCACTATTCGGTTTAGCCGGGAAAGGACCTTTGTGTCGTATAACCCATTCCGAATATGTGATACGTCGTTATGGATAGCATTTGAAGACCGGTGGTGAAGACCGGGTATTTGCGAGAACGATAGGATGACCTATCGATTGTCTCTGCATTGAGTTGCTCCGCTATAGAGATTCCCTAAGTGATGGGAAGTCCAATCGGGATTGTGAATATCCGGATTGCAAGGGTTTCTTTGGAAGTGCGTTCGGTTCTGTTCGAACCCAGAACAGACTTGTATGGATTGTTATGTCTGACATTACAATTTGAGATATAAAGCTGATTTCTTTCAAATATATTTCTGTTGGTGACGGAGAATTTATTCTCTTAGCTTAACACCCTACTTTGAGACGTACGAGCTCAGAGGTTATGTAGTTGATGGTTATCAGCGATATATTCCCATCTTGGTAATGTGGCATGCTGAGTGTTGCTGTGAAATGATCATTGTTTGATCATTTGTGATATGATCATTTGTTTGATCATTTATCTTTGTGATCATTACTTTGATCATTTGTTGACCCAAAGCATGGCTTTGTGGACGAGACTTCGTCGGACCTCACACCCCAGAATGGTCGAAACAGGAATGATGCAGCAAGGTTATTGGGGGTAGCACCCTTTAGGGTATGTGCATTTCCTTCTGGATAGAGGTGGTATCATGGTATGGAGCCCAGATATTTAACCTATGTGGTTACTGCGAATTTATTACTTTGTGGTTGTTGGTTATCGAGATCCCGAGAAAAGGTCGCTTACGATCGGGGGATGGCATACTCGTGTCAGTAGTTACCCAGTTTGAAGGGTAACCCGGCCTTGTGTTGGCAGAGATCCGGTTAGGTTCTCGGGGACGTCCTTCCAGAGGCGTTCTCATGTGGCAATGGGAAGTTCCTTGGCCTGACCATTTGTTGGAAATCCAAAGAAACAATACGAGACTCGTACGGTTTAGTTGTATAACCTGCCATGGAATGTGGCGGTAACCTGCTCTTGAACATGGTAGCTATAGTAGGCATAAGTGCGGAATGCCTATGCTGGCTAAGATTTATATCTTTACTTTCGAAATGATTTTTCCTACACTATGAACTAGTAATAATATCAAATGTTTCTTTTTAATACGTATCAAGCATATTTGACTATCATAAGGAGAAATCTCCTCCGATTCTGCGTTTGCAATGTGTGTGTGTGCGGGAGGCCTTATGGTAGTCTCATTTCTAAAAAGCATTGCGAATTGATTTTAAAATATTTCGTTGCTTGTTTTTAAAGATAAACTGTTTTTGTAGCTCAAACCAGTCCCATGATTGATCCAGAGTTTATTGTTTCTTTCCTAAACTCTGGATGCTCAAAATTTTCTACACGAGCAGTCTAGAGTTGGGTTTTACAGATAGTTAGGTTCAGTGAATTATCTGGAGCTAGTTCAGTGGTTGGATGTGGACGAGACTTGCTTGTCTTTGCGTATCGTGATGTTGGATCGAGCTGCTGCTACTGGAGTTCTCTTTTGAAGACTATCTTAGAGTTAGTGATTCTGCTGCTAGTGTTATCGTTTTCTTTTCCGCTGCTATTCTATTGTATCTCTGATGTATATTGATATCTATTGTATCATATGTTGTATCAGATATTGTATCAATACGGTATATCAATGTATTATTCTTTTTCTTCCGCTGTGTTGTTTACTTAATTATGTTATAAGCTCCGGCGAATCGGATTTGAACGGTCGAATCTACGGCATTCAAATACGATTTGAAGTATGGATGTCGATTTTCGAGCGCGAAAAATCGCGTCGTCACATTTGCTATCACATTCGAAATTTCTTACGGAGGGAATCTGTAACGATCCCGAGTTTTAATTTATTTTAATTCGACAATTAATTTAATTTTTGAATAAAAATTGTGTAATAATTGGTAATTTATACAACATGTTAGTAAAATTTTAATAATAGAGTATTTGAAAATTATAAAATAGTCGATAGTTAAACTTTACAAGGCAATAAAGTTTGTGTTAATGTTAAACAAATATTTAAGTAAATTTATAGTTATAAAAATTATGAAATGAACATATAAAAAGTTCTAGAAGCAATTATTTAAGTTAAAATAGAAGTAAATGTTTAAAATAGAATAAACCATATAAATATTAAAGCATAAGTATAAAATAAAAAGGAAACAAGTAAAAAGCAAATAAAAAAAATAAAAATAAAAAATAAAATAAACATATGCATAAATAAGTACAAACAAAACATAACTAAAATAAGAGGTACATAAGCATGGGCTGTAAACATAAAAGAATAAGAAGCATAGGATCAAAGCACTTAGCATTAAATGCTTCCATTCCTTAGCAGCTATGCCTATTTTGTACAAACATATCACCTGTAGCTTGTATATTAATATCGACCTGCAATCTTTCCTTCTATATGTTTGTATGCTCCAGTTCATTTTCATTTATCAAAGATATAAACAAGCATTTTTATTTTTTTACAAACTCAAACATCATTTAATCAATAAACAAAAAGTAAGAAGATTTACAGAAGAATCAAGCTTGCAAATTTCACAGTCTGTGTCAACATGAGTAGGCTCTGTTCATTTCTGGAAACCCATGTGAGTAAACTCTTAACCCTATATTTATATATACGAATCTTGATCTGCCTGTGATAAATACTTTGATGTGAATGCAATGTTCGAAATGTCTGTACAAAAGAGTTTATATCACTCTGTTAAACTCTACAGGCTCTCTGTTTTTAAAACAGATAATAAGTGAGTAAAACATCAAATTTGAAAGTTTTAAGTTGATTGAAACTGGTTCTAGATGTATTGGAAATATAGTTTGCATATGTTATTGTTTAAATTTATCACTGTGATGCTCTGTATTTCCATGTTGTTTGTTACAGGTTCATACATTCTTTTCAAACTTAAAATTTTATGCTCATCAAATCATTATAAAACTTTCAGGTGCAATCAATAAGATTTTAAAAAAAAACTAAAATAAGGTTTTGCAAGCTGGTTAAAAACATGACCGGTGGGATATTCTTTACTGGAAATCATGGTTACAGGAAATCAAGAAAATCAATTGATAAATTCAATTGTAAATAAAAGCTAATTCAAGTTTATAACTTGAATGCTTAATGAAATTCATGATTTTTAAAACTAAAACGAACATTTTTAGTTTGGGATTTTAAGAGCAATTTGAATTTGAACCAAAACTGCATATTTACAAATTTCTAGTGAATTAATCAATGTAAAAGGGTGAAATTTGAATTGAATCAAGTTTGAGTACCTGTGATTTCTAAAAAATTATCAAACAAATTTTCTATTGGGTAAAATTTTGAAACGAGATCAAAATAGGGTTTAAGGACAGTAAAATATGCGTTTGGGTTTTCGGGCTCGTTCGCCTTCGTTGATGCATCGGGTGTAGCCTGGCTTGGAGGTGGAGTACTCGGGTCGTAGACGAAGGTGTGGACGGAGGAGCGGCAGTTCCGGTGGTGGGGATGGCCGTGGCGAAGCAATTTGTTGGATGGGTTAAATGTTTTGGTTTTTGAATGGTGGGCCAGTTTTCACTTGGCACTCCGTGATGCTCGTTCGAAGGTTGGGGCGGTACGTGGGGTCGGTCGGTGACGTGTTCGTGGTGTCGTCGGAGGTGGGATCGTCGTTGACGATCTGTGCACGTGCATGGCGTTGATGTCGTTCCTGGAAATTTCTGGGTGTGGACGACGCGAGATAATGCTCGAGTATGATGGGGGGTTTCTTCGAGGCGAACCCTAGCGCGTGGGTTTGTTTTCACGAGTTATTGCTGTTGTAACTTGAGCGTAAACTAAATAAAAAAAGAAAAAAAAAGAAGAGAGGAAGAGTAGAATAAGAAAGAAATACACAGTAGAAGGAGGACTCGGGGAAATTGCGTGACGCACTCGAAGTAACGAGGAGTTGACTCGAAGCAGTATAGTGGGAGTTCGGGTTATTTTACTTGAGTGGTATCAGGTTTAAGAACCTGATTTGTTTCAGAATTTAAGTTTAATTTAAAAAAAATTGAAACAAGATTTAAAGCAAAGTTTAAAGAATAAATTCAAGTTGTTTGAAAACTTAGTTCGAAAATGAATCAAGTTTTAAAAGATTTAAATTGTTTAATAACTTGAGATGTTAAGTAGTAAAGTGTAATTTAAAAGAACTTGAATTTAAATTTGAAATTTGAATTTGTAATGAAAGAATTTAAACCAAATCTTAAAACCTGAACTTCACACCAAATCTGAATTCGAGTTTTCTTTTTATAAATTCAAATGTTTAAATTAATTTAAATATAAAGTTATACTTTAGATATGTGAATACAAAGAAGTTTGATTTAAGTTCTTTTAAATTTCTAGTATAACCAAAGTACCATTTCAACATGAGAATCTAAAGGCTTTACAATTCGTTTTAAACCTTGGTATTTATGTTAAAACATTATTAACAAAAAAAATATAAGAATTTAGTTTAAACCTCGAAATACAGGTGAAATGGAAATATGAATTTGGAAATGACTGTTCCAAACATATTTATAAGGGATAGTTGAATTATTAAATAGAATGAGTTTACCCTAAATTTGAGAAAAAATAAATGATTGAAATTCATTATTAAATTCATTTGAATAAATGATAAATAATAAATTAATCTAAGATAATTACTTAATGAAAGTAATTAAAGATTAATCACTTATTGTAATTAATTTTGGATAATTTGATTTATTAAAGTTAATTAATTAAGTTTAAGTAAATCATTAGATTAAATTGGAAATTAATGGTTTCTTGTTATGAGATAATTACTTTATGATAAGTAATTAAAAGTTTAATTTCTTAAGATAATAAATCAAAGGGTAATTAATTATGTAATTAGTTTAAAGATTAAATTAATTAATACGATTAATTAAGAATAATTTAATTAATTAAAGTGTTTGATAAATAAATTTATATCAAATGATTTGTAAAATAAATCAGGATTAGATAATTAAATTAATAAGTAATTAATTTACTTGGAAATAAATTGTATTGATTAGGATTAAACGATTAATCAATCCTGCTTATAAATGATTGTATTGTATGAGATACCTTGAATTGATTGTCCTGTCTGATCTGTGATATTTTGTTCTGTGGATTTAGATGTGCATAATTTATTCATTTATTTTCATTTGTATATTATCTGTGAATCTGTGAATGGGCGATAAGCTTTATAGTTATATCGCTTATCAACTATATTTCTGTGTTTGATCTGTGATGATTGAATGATGTTGCACTATTGTGTTAAACCCTTTGACCACACTTATACACACACCAATATTGATTTCATGAGGAAATCAATTAAGTCACAGATTTTGAAATGATTTTTAAAGTTGAATATTTGAATTCAAATGTTTTGAAATGGATTGGGTTTAAAGTGAAAAGCAATTGAAATGGAATTTCAAAGATGATATTATTTTGAATAACTTGATTAAGATTTGGAATTTAAATAGTTTGATTTCAATTTGAATTCAATACTTAAAAATTGAATTCTATGATTTGAAACTAGGGATTAACAATATTATACTAGTTATATATAAGTCAAACCATTTTTAAAGTATTGTTCTTTTGGGAAATTGATTTAACCTAAAGATTATAACTTGTATAAATGAAATCGGGTTTTTCCGAAATAAGGTTGTTTCTAAATGATAAAAACTTTCATAAGAGAAATGAATTTCAAATTGTATAAAAAGGATTTCAAGTTCAAACTGAAATAATTTTTCAAGTTATAGATTAACATTTGGAAACAAATTTTGAAAGAGAATATTTGGGAACGATTAGAAAGCTAAGAAATAAATCTTAATTTAAAGATTTAATGAATTAAATCCAATTGAAATTGGAATTGTTTTGAAATCCAGGAATGAATCTTTGAGAAACTAGGTGAACTTGTGAAATAGATCTTTTTGTTAAAGATTTGAAAATGGCAATGTGCTTAAACCATTTGAAAGAAAGTTTTGAATTATTAAGTTGTGGCTTAATTGAAATCCCATATCCATATGTTTTAAATGTTGCGCTCACTATTCGGTTTAGCCGGGAAAGGACCTTTGTGTCGTATAACCCATTCTGAATATGTGATACGTCGTTATGGATAGCATTTGAAGACCGGTGGTGAAGACCGGGTATTTGCGAGAACGATAGGATGACCTATCGATTGTCTCTGCATTGAGTTGCTCCGGTATAGAGATTCCCTAAGTGATGGGAAGTCCAGTCGGGATTGTGAATATCCGGATTGCAAGGGTTTCTTTGGAAGTGCGTTCGGTTCTGTTCGAACCCAGAACAGACTTGTATGGATTGTTATGTCTGACATTACAAATTGAGATATAAAGTTGATTTCTTTCAAATATATTTCTGTTGGTGGCGGAGAATTTATTCTCTTAGCTTAACACCCTACTTTGAGATGTACGAGCTCAGAGGTTATGTATTTGATGGTTATCAGCGATATATTCCCATCTTGGTAATGTGGCATGCTGAGTGTTGCTGTGAAATGATCATTGTTTGATCATTTGTGATATGATCATTTGTTTGTTCATTTATCTTTGTGATCATTACTTTGATCATTTGTTGACCCAAAGCATGGCTTTGTGGACGAGACTTCGTCGGACCTCACACCCCGGAATGGTCGAAACAGGAATGATGCAGCAAGGTTATTGGGGGTAGCACCCTTTAGGGTATGTGCATTTCCTTCTGGATAGAGGTGGTATCATGGTATGGAGCCCAGATATTTAACCTATGTGGTTACTGCGAATTTATTACTTTGTGGTTGTTGGTTATCGAGATCCCGAGAAAAGGTCGTTTACGATCGGGGGATGGCATACTCGTGTCAGTAGTTACCCAATTTGAAGGGTAACCCGGCCTTGTGTTGGCAGAGATCCGGTTAGGTTCTCGGGGACGTCCTTCCAGAGGCGCTCTCATGTGGCAATGGGAAGTTCCTTGGCCTGACCATTTGTTGGAAATCCAAAGAAACAATACGATACTCGTACGGTTTTAGTTGTATAACCTGCCATGGAATGTGGCGGTAACCTGCTATTGAACATGGTAGCTATAGTAGGCATAAGTGCGGAATGCCTATGCTGGCTAAGATTTATATCTTTACTTTCGAAATGATTTTTCCTACACTATGAACTAGTAATAATATCAAATATTTCTTTTTAATACGTATCAAGCATATTTGACTATCATAAGGAGAAATCTCCTCCGATTCTGCGTTTGCATTGTGTGTGTGTGCGGGAGGCCTTATGGTGGTCTCATTTCTAAAAAGCATTGCGAATTGATTTTAAAATATTTCGTTGCTTGTTTTTAAAGATAAACTGTTTTTTTTGCTTACACCAGTCCCATGATTGATCCAGAGTTTATTGTTTCTTTCCTAAACTCTGGATGCTCAAAATTTTCTACACGAGCAGTCTAGAGTTGGGTTTTACAGATAGTTAGGTTCAGTGAATTATCTGGAGCTAGTTTAGTGGTTGGATGTGGACGAGACTTGCTTGTCTTTGCGTATCGTGATGTTGGATCGAGCTGCTGCTACTGGAGTTCTCTTTTGAAGTTTATCTTAGAGTTAGTGATTCCGCTGCTAGTGTTATCGTTTTCTTTTCCGCTGCTATTCTATTGTATCTCTGATGTATATTGATATCTATTGTATCATATGTTGTATCAGATATTGTATCAATACGGTATATCAATGTATTATTCTTTTTCTTCCGCTGTGTTGTTTACTTAATTGTGTTATAAGCTCCGGCGAATTGGATTTGAACGGTCGAATCTACGGCATTCGAATACGATTTGAAGTATGGATGTCGATTTTCGAGCGCGAAAAATCGCGTCGTCACATTTGCTATCACATTCGAAATTTCTTACGGAGGGAATCTGTAACGATCCCGAGTTTTAATTTATTTTAATTCGACAATTAATTTAATTTTTGAATAAAAATTGTGTAATAATTGGTAATTTATACAACATGTTAGTAAAATTTTAATAATAGAGTATTTGAAAATTATAAAATAGTCGATAGTTAAACTTTACAAGGAAATAAAGTTTGTGTTAATGTTAAACAAATATTTAAGTAAATTTATAGTTATAAAAATTATGAAATGAACATATAAAAAGTTCTAGAAGCAATTATTTAAGTTAAAATAGAAGTAAATGTTTAAAATAGAATAAACCATATAAATATTAAAGCATAAGTATAAAATAAAAAGGAAACAAGTAAAAAGCAAATAAAAAAAATAAAAGTAAAAAATAAAATAAACATATGCATAAATAAGTACAAACAAAACATAACTAAAATAAGAGGTACATAAGCATGGGCTGTAAACATAAAAGAATAAGAAGCACAGGAACAAAGCACTTAGCATTAAATGCTTCCATTCCTTAGCAGCCATGCCTATTTTGTACAAACATATCACCTGTAGCTTGTATATTAATATCGACCTGCAATCTTTCCTTCTATATGTTTGTATCCTCCAGTTCATTTTCATTTATCAAAGATATAAACAAGCATTTTATTTTTTTTTACAAACTCAAACATCATTTAATCAATAAACAAAAAGTAAGAAGATTTACAGAAGAATCAAGCTTGCAAATTTCACAGTCTGTGTTAACATGAGTAGGCTCTTTTCATTTCTGGAAACCCATGTTAGCAAACTCTTAACACTATATTTATATATACGAATCTTGATCTGTCTGTGATAAAAACTTTGATGTGAATGCAATGTTCGAAATGTCTGTACAAAAGAGTTTATATCACTCTGTTAAACTCTACAGGCTCTCTATTTTTAAAACAGATAATAAGTGAGTAAAACATCAAATTTGAAAGTTTTAAGTTGATTGAAAATGGTTCTAGATGTATTGGAAATATAGTTTGCATATGTTATTGTTTAAATTTATCACTGTGATGCTCTGTATTTCCATGTTGTTTGTTACAGGTTCATACATTCTTTTCAAACTTAAAATTTTATGCTCATCAAATCATTATAAAACTTTCAGTTGCAATCAATAAGATTTTAAAAAATAAAATAAAATAAGGTTTTGCAAGATGGTTAAAAACATGACTGGTGGGATATTCTTTACTGGAAATCATGGTTACAGGAAATCAAGAAAATCAATTGATAAATTCAATTGTAAATAAAAGCTAATTCAAGTTTATAACTTGAATGCTTAATAAAATTCATGATTTTTAAAACTAAAACGGACATTTTTAGCTTGGGATTTTAAGAGCAATTTGAATTTGAACCAAAACTGCATTTTTACAAATTTCTAGTGAATTAATCAATGTAAAAGGGTGAAATTTGAATTGAAGCAAGTTTGAGTACCTGTGATTTCTAAAAAATTATCAAACAAATTTTGTATTGGGTAAATTTTTGAAACGAGATCGAAGTAGGGTTTAAGGACAGTAAAATATGCGTTTGGGTTTTCAGGCTCGTTCGCCTTCGTTGATGCATCGAGTGTAGCCTAGCTTGGAGGAGGAGTACTCGGGTCGTAGACGAAGGTGTGGACGTAGGAGCGGCAGTTCCGGTGGTGGGGATGGCTGTGGCTAAGCAATTTGTTGGATGGGTTAAATGTTTTGGTTTTCGAATGGTCGGCCAGTTTTCGCTTGGTACTCCGTGATGCTCGTTCGAAGGTTGGGGTGGTACGTGGGGTCGGTCGATGACGTGTTCGTGGTGTCGCCGGAGGTGGGATCATCGTTGACGGTCTGTGCACGTGCACGGCGTTGATGTCGTTCCTGGAAATTTCTGGGTGTGGACGACGCGAGATAATGCTCGAGTATGATGGGGGGTTTCTTCGAGGCGTACCCTGGTGCGTGGGTTTGTTTTCACGAGTTATTGTTGTTGTAACTTGAGCATAAACTAAATAAAAAAAAGAAAAAAAAAGAAGAGAGGAAGAGTAGAAGAAGAAAGAAATACACAGTAGAAGGAGGACTCGGGGAAATTGCGTGACGCACTCGAAGTAACGAGGTGTTGACTCGAAGCAGTATAGTGGGAGTTCGGGTTATTTTACTTGAGTGGTATCAGGTTTAAGAACCTGATTTGTTTCAGATTTTAAATTTAATTTAAAAAAAATTAAAACAAGATTTAAAGCAAATTTTAAAGAATAAATTCAAGTTGTTTGAAAACTTAGTTCGAAAATGAATCAAGTTTTAAAAGATTTAAATTGTTTAATAACTTGAGATGTTAAGTAGTAAAGTGTAATTTAAAAGAACTTGAATTTAAATTTGAAATTTGAATTTGTAAAGAAAGAATTTAAACAAATCTTAAAACCTGAACTTCACACCAAATCTGAATTCGAGTTTTCTTTTTATAAATTCAAATGTTTAAATTAATTTAAATATAAAGTTATACTTTAGATATGTGAATACAAAGAAGTTTGATTTAAGTTCTTTTAAATTTCTAGTATAACCAAAGTACCATTTCAACATGATAATCTAAAGGCTTTACAATTGGTTTTAAACCTTGGTATTTATGTTAAAACATTATTAACAAAAAAAAATATAAGAATTTAGTTAAATCTCGAAATACAGGTGAAATGGAAATATGAATTTGGAAATGACTGTTCCAAACATATTTATAGGGGATAGTTGAATTATTAAATAGAATGAGTTTACCCTAAATTTGAGAAAAAATAAATGATTGAAATTCATTATTAAATTCATTTGAATAAATGATAAATAATAAATTAATTTAAGATAATTACTTAATGAAAGTAATTAAAGATTAATTACTTATTGTAATTAATTTTGGATAATTTGATTTATTAAAGTTAATTAATTTAGTTTAAGTAAATCATTAGATTAAATTGGAAATTAATGGTTTCTTGTTATGAGATAATTACTTTATGATAAGTAATTAAAAGTTTAATTTCTTAAGATAATAAATCAAAGGGTAATTAATTATGTAATTAGTTTAAAGATTAAATTAATTAATATGATTAATTAAGAATAATTTAATTAATTAAAGTGTTTGATAAATAAATTTATATCAAATGATTTGTAAAATAAATCAGGATTAGATAATTAAATTCATAAGTAATTAATTTACTTGGAAATAAATTGTATTGATTAGGATTAAACGATTAATCAATCCTGCTTATGAATGATTGTATTGTATGAGATACCTTGAATTGATTGTCCTGTCTGATCTGTGATATTTTGTTCTGTGGATTTAGATGTGCATAATTTATTCATTTATTTACATTTGTATATTATCTGTGAATCTGTGAATGGGCGATAAGCTTTATAGTTATACCACTTATCAACTATATTTCTGTGTTTGATCTGTGATGATTGAATGATGTTGCACTATTGTGTTAAACCCTTTGACCACACTTATACACACACCAATATGGATTTCATGAGGAAATCAATTAAGTCACAGATTTTGAAATGATTTTTAAAGTTGAATATTTGAATTCAAATGTTTTGAAAATGGATGGGGTTTAAAGTGAAAAGCAATTGAAATGGAATTTCAAAGATGAAATTATTTTGAATAACTAGATTAAGATTTGGAATTTAAATAGTTTGATTTCAATTTGAATTCAACACTTAAAAAATTGAATTCTATGATTGAAACTAGGGATTAACGATATTATACTAGTTATATATAAGTCAAACCATTTTTAAAGTATTGTTCTTTTGGGAAATTGATTTAACCTAAAGATTATAACTTGTATAAATGAAATCGGGTTTTACCGAAATAAGGTTGTTTCTAAATGACAAAAACCTTTCATAAGAGAAATGAATTTCAAATTGTATAAAAGGGATTTCAAGTTTAAACTGAAATAATTTTTCAAGTTATAGATGAACATTTGGAAACGAATTTTGAAAGAGAATATTTGGGAACGATTAGAAAGCTATGAAATAAATCTTAATTTAAAGATTTAATGAATTAAATCCAATTGAAATTGGAATTGTTTTGAAATCCAGGAATGAATCTTTGAGAAACTAGGTGAACTTGTGAAATAGATCTTTTTGTTAAAGATTTGAAAATGGCAATGTGCTTAAACCATTTGAAAGAAAGTTTTGAATTATTAAGTTGTGACTTAATTGAAATCCCATATCCATATGTTTTAAATGTTGCGCTCACTATTCGGTTTAGCCGGAAAAGGACCTTTGTGTCATATAACCCATTCCGAATATGTGATACGTCGTTATGGATAGCATTTGAAGACCGGTGGTGAAGACCGGGTATTTGCGAGAACGATAGGATGACCTATCGATTGTCTCTGCATTGAGTTGCTCCGGTATAGAGATTCCCTAAGTGATGGGAAGTCCAGTCGGGATTGTGAATACCCGGATTGCAAGGGCTTCTTTCGAAGTGCCTTCGGTTCTGTTCGAACCCAGAACAGACTTGTATGGATTGTTATGTCTGACATTACAATTTGAGATATAAAGCTGATTTCTTTCAAATATATTTCTGTTGGTGGCGGGGAATTTATTCTCTTAGCTTAACACCCTTCTCTGAGACGTACGAGCTTAGAGGTTATGTAGTTGATGGTTACCAGCAATATATTCCCATCTTGGTAATGTGTCATGCTGAGTGTTGCTGTGAAATGATCTTTGTTTGATCATTTGTGATATGATCATTTGCTTGATCATTTATCTTTGTGATCATTACTTTGATCATTTGTTGACCCAAAGCATGGCTTTGTACCCAAGCATAGATTTGTGGACGAGACTTCGTCGGACCTCACACCCCGGAATGGTCGAAACAAGAATGATGCAGCAAGGTTATTGGGGGTAGCACCCTTTAGGGTATGTGCATTTCCTTCTGGATAGAGGTGGTATCATGGTATGGAGCCCAGATATTTAACCTATGTGGTTACTGCGAATTTATTACTTTGTGGTTGTTGGTTATCGGGATCTCGAGAAAAGGTCGTTTACGATCGGAGGATGGCATACTCGTGTCAGTAGTTACCCAGCTTGTAGGGTAACCCGGTGTAACGACCCGTATTTTACGTGTCGATAAATCGTGGAATTTACCGGTCGTTAGTGTTGTTTATGTTGTCTCTAGCCTGAGTCGTATGGAGAGTAACACGTGTGTTGAAGGGTTGAGTCGTGACCGACTCATAGGTTGGAACGAGTTATGGAGTTAACTCGTGACCGAGTCATAGAGTTGCCGACTTAGTGTCTTAGGTCGTGTGGGCGAGTTAGGGAAGCCAGCGACTCAGGAGTAGACGACTTAGAGTGTGACCGAGTCATGGGATAAGTCGTGACCGACTTATAGAAGCAGCGACCTAAAGGTTAGACGACTTAGTGTTGGACCGACCTAAGAAGTGACCGACTCATGGGTTAGCGACTTAAGGGGTTAAGGCTTAGGTCGTGGGGTCTTGAGTTGGTAGGGGCTTGGGTCGGCAGGGTGTTATCTCGTTAGGAGGTTGAGTCGTTAGGGGCTTAGGTCGTTGAGTCGGCTAGGAGTTAGGTCGTATGACCCTGTGTTCTGTTAAGTCGGCAGCGACCTAAATTAGGTCGCTAGGGAAGATAGGTCGGCAGGGTTTTTAGGTCGTGTGAGTTAGGACTGAACATACTAAGTTGGTAGCGACTTAGTGATGAGTCGTAGGTCGTTAATGTTATAAGTCGTTAGGTCGGCCTTGGGCTTAAGTCGTTAGATTGTTAGGTCGTTAGGCTGCACTGTTGTGATGAGTCGTGAGCCGTTGGGTCTTGCATGCGCTTGTGTTTTAGGTCGTAGGTCGGGGTAGTTGAGTCGTGCATTGGGTTGGACATGCGCGTACTAGGTCGCAGGATGGCATGGGTCGGCAGCGACCTATGTTAGGTCGGAGATTTCTTAGGTCGGCGACGACCTAAAACTGAGCCTACGAGTTACGACCTAAGGAGTTTTCAGCCTATAAATAGAGGGGTTTGGCTCACTTTTTGGCACCGGTTTTTGAAGCGACGAAGTGCTGCCATTTTGGGAACTCGACTACAACATTTCTTCATCTTCTTTTCTCCATTCCAATCTAATTCTAACATCCATCCAAGATCGAAGATCGAGATCGAAGATCCAAGTGCCAAAGTTGAAGATCTTCATCCGTTCGAGCTAGAATTCATCGATTGGAGCGAGATATTGCCGGATCAAACCTTGATCTTCGCTGTCCAGATCTGAAGTGTGTAGTTTTTGTAGTGTTTGGGTGATTTGGTGAGTGGTAGTTATCTCTCACGCGGATCCAAAGGAGTATATTGGATTGGTGGCATGTTTGGGTGTTAAAGTTAGAGATTTCATGCATTTTTCTTAAGATCGAAGTCTAGATCCATGGTTTTTGAAGATGTTTACTTATGCAAGTTAGTTTAACAAGCAATAGAGACAAAACCCATGTTTTATAATTGATAGATCTATGCTAAAAACCATGATTTCACATATGTTGGACTTTTGCTCGTTTATTTACGAAATTCCCATTATAGTTGATATTGCTTAAATTGCTTAATAGATCTTGTTTGAATGATTGATTATTTGAATGTATGATTGATTTGATTGTTTCCAAGTTAGCTAGTAGTTGATTTGGAACAAGATGATGAAAGAGGATTCAAAAGCTATGGAAGAAGGCTCTTGAATGGTGAAAGCTGCTTAAGGCATATGTAGCGGATGTTGAAGCTCATATGTATAGATTGGATGATGTTGAGATGGGACTTTGCCATGATTTGATGAGGCAAACCATGTTGTTGAGTTGAGACTTTGCTTTGATGCGATGAAGCGAAGTATGATGTGAGTCTTGGCTTAATCCAAGCAGGGATCATTCCAAGCATGTTGATAACTTGAAGAGTAGTTCAAGTTGGTTGATAATGGATTGTTCAAGAGGTAGCTTGAGCTTGTATGAGGATAGTCGTCAAGAAGGATGGCTAGGAGGCTTGAATCTCGTCGTTGTTGAAGGTTCTAGCATGCTCAAAAGCAAGAGTACATGGGGCGCCCATAACGACTACAGGTAGGTAGTCGGGACACCCAAAAGACTACAGGTAGGTAGTTGAGTACTCTGGGCAAAGTAGATAAGTCCTAGGCACAAGGCAGTGTGCGGAGTTATGGTTAGAACCGGGGTTACCATTAGCCCTTGACAGATGGTCATTCAACTAACGGTGAAATCGAGGCAAGGATAACAGTGATAGCCAGAGTCATGGATGTTTGGTTGTATTATCATTCGGCTTCAAGAGCGGTGTTTTCTGGGTGCTTATCTGATCTTGGTTTAGGCCTTGGGGGTTTGTATTTGGAAAACATCGTCCTTGACTCGAGTGGTATTCGCTTTACCTTAATTGTCTATGTTATTATGCTTGCTTCTCCTTAGTGTATGTCTGGGGCTATCACTGTAGAAAGAGGTGGAGTGGGATGGTTTGGTTCCTATTCCTTTTATCCTTTATGCTCTTTTGGTATGTTTGATAGTTAATTTACTGCTCACTAAGACTTTGTCTGACTCAAGGTTTTATGTCTCCTCTTATTACCTTGGGCTGTTCATCCATGTTTGGGATGGGCAGACTAGGTAGCAGGTGACAGGTGCTGTGCTAGGAGTTCTACGATGAAGATGACGAAGACGAGCAGGAGGCTTTGCATATTAGTTTTCTTACTATATGTACTGGGTATCCGCTGCTGTATTTGGTTGAGTGATTTGTAGTGAGGCTTTCATGTATGGATTTGAGTAGATGATTGTATGAAACTACTGTGATGCTTATATGATGATGTTCTGTTCTATGGAGCTTCACTATATTATATTTCTCTATTGTATTTTATCCATGCGCTGTGAGTTATGCGATAGAGATTCTTCTGTTTTGTTTTACCCTGACTATCGTCCATGGCTGCCTGGCACACCTTTTAGCGCATTGTTTCCTTGATTTGGTGCGGGAGTCATGGGCGGTCGTCACATTTGGTATCAGAGCTTTGGTTAATCGATTTTAGCCAACGCTCGCTGATGTAACTACGTAAGAGAGACGTAATTGTAATTTGATGGATGATTACTATATATAATATAGTAGTTTAGAAGGGTTTGAACTCCTTATGCAGTTGTTTCTTAAGGTGTTCTAATCATTCTTATTTACAGATATTAAGGATGAGTCGAAGTGAGAGACAAGCTGCGAGGGGTAGCCGTGATGCTAGGGAAGCTGTTGATTATGCTCCTATGTTTGAGGCCATGATGACTTCAATCATGAGGAGAATACCAGCTTCAGGATCATCTGTAGATGTGGGAGTTCAAGTCCAAGCTCCGAGACCGGTGGATTTTGCCAAGCTTTGCAAGGATTATACTGCTCTTGGAGGGAAAGTTTTCTTGGGGACGGAGTCGACTATTGAGGTGCAGAGATGGATTGATGCTTGCAAAAGAATCTTTGGTGACTTAGGGATTGAGGATGCAACTAAGAGGAAGCTTGCATCGAGACAGCTTCAGGGAAGAGCTGCTGATTGGTGGAATTCTATCACCATAGATACACCAGAAGAAGAGATTACTTGGGAGCAATTCCAAGTTAGATTTGAAGCTAAGTTCATCTCTACTTCCCAGAAATCCGTCTTGTTTAAGAGGTTTGTGGAGCTCAAGCAAGGGGGAAGGCCTGTTCTTGAGTATATTTCTGAGTTTGAAGCTTTGTCTAAGTATGCCAGATCGTACATTGATTCTCCCTACCAGAAGAATGAAAAGTTTGTGACTGGTCTGGATGCTTATCTTGGGAGGCAGTTAGTGGATCATCTGGACGATCCATTTGAGAAGCTTGTGGAAAAAGCTCTTAGGCATGAGAGTTTGTTTCCTAGGGAAAGTTCTGTTGTTGCCGTAACTAGGGAAGGATCTAAACCACAGCAGAGTGGCAATAGGAAGAGGAAGCAGCAGCAACAGAGGGGTAAGGATGGTCAGAAGAAGCCTAAGAGCGAAATGACTTGCTATAACTGCCAGCAGAAGGGCCATCTTTACAAAGATTGTAAGAATCCCAAAGTGCCGGGAAAGTGTTACAACTGTGATAAGCTGGGACATATCAAGAAGGATTGTCCAGAACCGAGGAAAGATAGGCAGGTTGTGCAAGCCTATGCTTTGGGGGCTGTTCCATCGTCTTCGAAAGCTCCTACTGCTGAAGAGAAGGGGAAGAGTGTGGTTGTTCAAGGTACTCTTTCTATTTGTGGTGTTCCAGTTAGAGTGTTGTTTGATACTGGAGCGTCGCATTCTTTTGTTTGTGATGATTTGGTAAGCCGGTTAGGTATGAAACCGGATATTGTTGATAGGCCATTGGTTGTGACTAATCCGGTAGGGGGTTCGTCATGTTTGTGTATGTTATGTCGTGGTCTAGTTGTGTCGAGTCATGATTGCTCGTTTGTTTGTGATTGCTTTGTTTTGAACTTTGCGGGGTTCGGAATTATTTTGGGTATGGACTGGCTTAGGAAGTATGCGGCTAGGATTGATTGTGAGAGGCTTGAGGTGACAGTCGGGAATGTGGAAGGGCGAAAGGTTGTGATACGATGTAAGCATGAAGAAGGCGTCTTCATGAGCTTCATGTATTCGCTAGTTGTTCCACGGGATGGACTGTCATCAGTGCCTATTGTGAATGAGTTTGGTGATGTCTTTGAGGAAGTCAAAGGGTTACCGCCGCATAGGGAGATCGAGTTTCGTATCGATCTAGTTGAGGGAGCCAGACCTGTTGTGATGCCTCTTAGGCGGATGGCACCGAGGGAGCAGCAAGAGCTGAAGGTGCAAGTTGATGACCTTTTGCAGAAAGGATTCATTCGGAGAAGTGTGTCCGAATGGGGTGCGCCAGTTGTGTTCGCAACCAAAACGGATGGATCGTTGAGGTTGTGTGTTGATTATCGTGAGCTGAATAAGGTGACTAAGAAGAACAAGTATCCATTGCCGAGAATAGATGACTTGTTTGATCAGCTTCACGAGGCTAAGGTGTTTTCTCAGATGGATTTGGCAACGGGATTTCACCAGTTGAGAGTGGCAAAGGATAGTGTGCCGAAGACTGCTTTCAGGACACCATCCGGGTTTTATGAGTGGCTGGTAATGCCGTTTGGATTGACTAACGCGCCAGCATATTTTGTGGATCTTATGAATAGGGTATTCAGAGATCAGTTGAATAAGTTCGTGCTTGTGTTCGTGGATGATATTTTGGTTTACTCCAGAACCGAGGAAGAGCACAAGACGCACTTGAGGATTGTTTTGGGAATTTTGTGGAAACATCAGCTGAAGGCTAAGTTTTCGAAGTGTCACTTCTGGAAGAGTGAAGTGAGGTTCTTAGGCCATGTTATCTCTGGAAATGGAATAGCGGTTGACCCCGCTAAGGTGGCAGCGATCCAGGATTGGGTTAGACCTAAGAATGCATCTGATGTGAGAAGTTTTCTTGGATTAGCAGGATATTATCGTCGGTTTATCAAAGACTTTTCCAAGATAGCTGCACCGTTGACAGGATTGACGAAGAAGAACCAAGTGTTCAGATGGGATGATAAGTGTGAGCAAGCTTTCGTAATCCTGAAAGAACGACTGACAAGTGCTCCTGTTTTGACTATTCCGAGTGGGAATGATGAGATGGTGGTTTACACCGATGCATGTGGCACTGGACTAGGAGCGGTGCTAATGCAGAAGGATAAAGTTGTTGCGTATGCTAGTCGACAACTAAAGCCGCATGAAAGGAATTATCCGACTCATGATTTGGAGTTAGCGGCGATTGTGTTTGCTTTGAAGATGTGGAGACACTATCTATTGGGAGTTAGATTCGAGCTGTTTACAGATCATAAGTCGTTGAAGTATCTGTTTTCCCAAAAGGATTTGAATCTTCGACAGCAACGGTGGCTAGAGTTCTTAGCATCGTATGATTTTGGTATAGCCTATACTCCAGGGAAAGGTAACGCAGTGGCTGATGCGTTAAGTCGAAGACATGCAGGTTTGGGAGCCATGTTTTCGGAATGGAAGAGTCTTGAGTATTTGGCTGAGTTTGATTTCAGGCCCAGATGTGAATTGGAACCTGAGATGTTGGCAAACTTATCGATAAGACCTACTCTTGTGGAAAGAATTGGCGAGAGCCAAAAGCGAGACGATAAGCTTGTCAAGATCATCCGAGATTTGGAATCTGGGTTGGACCCAGAGAAGGATAAGGGATTCGAGGTCGATCGAGAGGGTTGGCTTCGAAAGCAAGGACGACTAGTTGTTCCCGATATTGATGGACTGAGAGATGAAGTTCTGAGGGAAAGTCATCACTCGAAGTTGACAATTCATCCAGGCGGAAATAAGATGTATCGGGATATGAAAAGATCCTACTACTGGGAAGGTATGAAGAAGGATGTTGGAGATTTTATTTCCAAGTGTATGAATTGCCAGTTGGTGAAGGCTGAGCAGAAGAAGCCCAGTGGATTGCTTCAGCCATTGGAGGTTCCTACATGGAAGTGGGAGCAAGTGTCGATGGATTTTATTGATGGTCTACCTAGGACAAGAGCAGGGAATGAAGGGATTTGGGTCATTGTAGATCGTTTGACCAAGAGTGCAAGGTTTATTCCTGTTCGATCAACTAGGACTGCATCGAAGTTGGCTGAGTTGTATGTTAAGTGGATAGTTCGATTCCATGGTATTCCGAAGAGTATAGTGAGCGATCGAGACCCATTGTTCACTAGTGGATTTTGGAAGAGCTTCCAGGAAGTTTTGGGAACCGAGTTGTGTTTGAGTACAGCTTATCACCCTCAAACAGATGGTCAGACTGAGAGAGTCAACCGAGTTTTGGAAGATCTCCTTAGAGCATGTGTTTTGGACTTCGGAGGATCATGGGAAGATCATCTTCATTTGGTGGAGTTTGCTTATAATAACAGTTATCAGTCGAGTATTGGTATGGCACCATATGAAGCATTATATGGAAGACCGTGTAACTCTCCGACATGTTGGTTGGAAACGGGAGAAAAGCTGATGCTTGGGCCAGAGATGATTCGTCAAACTACGGATTGTATAGAGATCATTCGGCAACGAATGAGGGCAGCCCAGGATCGTCAGAAGAGTTATGCAGATAATCGTCGAAAGGATTTGGAATTCGATGTGGATGATATGGTTTTTGTGAAGATTTCTCCATTGAAGAATGCTATAAGGTTTGGGAAGAAAGGAAAGTTAATTCCAAGATTTGTTGGACCATTCCCGATTATCGAACGAATTGGAAAACTCGCTTACAGGTTGGAGTTACCGGAAAAGATGGCGGGTGTGCACAATGTCTTTCATGTATCTTATCTACGGAAGTATGTGCATGACCCAACTACTGTGGTTTCTGCTGATAGCTGTGAAGACTTAGAGGTTGATCCAGTGGTTACGAGACCTCGTAAGCCGCTTCGTATTGTTGAAACCGATACGAAACAGCTTAGGAGGAAGACGATTACGTTGCTCAAGATACAATGGAGTGAAGATGTCAACGACTGTACATGGGAGGAGGAAGAGAGGATGAAGGCAGCTCATCCAGAACTCTTCGAGGTATGACCCTAAGGTGTCGTGACATCTCATGAATTTGCATCTTGATTTCTATCTTAGAATTCTGCATGCTAGGCTAGAATTGGATGCATGGTTTGTTGATTGCTATGGATGGTAGGCATGCGGATTATCTTTGATTGCTGTTGTTTGCTTGGAATTTCGGGGGCGAAATTCCTAAGGGGGAGAGAATGTAACGACCCGTATTTTACGTGTCGATAAATCGTGGAATTTACCGGTCGTTAGTGTTGTTTATGTTGTCTCTAGCCTGAGTCGTATGGAGAGTAACACGTGTGTTGAAGGGTTGAGTCGTGACCGACTCATAGGTTGGAACGAGTTATGGAGTTAACTCGTGACCGAGTCATAGAGTTGCCGACTTAGTGTCTTAGGTCGTGTGGGCGAGTTAGGGAAGCCAGCGACTCAGGAGTAGACGACTTAGAGTGTGACCGAGTCATGGGATAAGTCGTGACCGACTTATAGAAGCAGCGACCTAAAGGTTAGACGACTTAGTGTTGGACCGACCTAAGAAGTGACCGACTCATGGGTTAGCGACTTAAGGGGTTAAGGCTTAGGTCGTGGGGTCTTGAGTTGGTAGGGGCTTGGGTCGGCAGGGTGTTATCTCGTTAGGAGGTTGAGTCGTTAGGGGCTTAGGTCGTTGAGTCGGCTAGGAGTTAGGTCGTATGACCCTGTGTTCTGTTAAGTCGGCAGCGACCTAAATTAGGTCGCTAGGGAAGATAGGTCGGCAGGGTTTTTAGGTCGTGTGAGTTAGGACTGAACATACTAAGTTGGTAGCGACTTAGTGATGAGTCGTAGGTCGTTAATGTTATAAGTCGTTAGGTCGGCCTTGGGCTTAAGTCGTTAGATTGTTAGGTCGTTAGGCTGCACTGTTGTGATGAGTCGTGAGCCGTTGGGTCTTGCATGCGCTTGTGTTTTAGGTCGTAGGTCGGGGTAGTTGAGTCGTGCATTGGGTTGGACATGCGCGTACTAGGTCGCAGGATGGCATGGGTCGGCAGCGACCTATGTTAGGTCGGAGATTTCTTAGGTCGGCGACGACCTAAAACTGAGCCTACGAGTTACGACCTAAGGAGTTTTCAGCCTATAAATAGAGGGGTTTGGCTCACTTTTTGGCACCGGTTTTTGAAGCGACGAAGTGCTGCCATTTTGGGAACTCGACTACAACATTTCTTCATCTTCTTTTCTCCATTCCAATCTAATTCTAACATCCATCCAAGATCGAAGATCGAGATCGAAGATCCAAGTGCCAAAGTTGAAGATCTTCATCCGTTCGAGCTAGAATTCATCGATTGGAGCGAGATATTGCCGGATCAAACCTTGATCTTCGCTGTCCAGATCTGAAGTGTGTAGTTTTTGTAGTGTTTGGGTGATTTGGTGAGTGGTAGTTATCTCTCACGCGGATCCAAAGGAGTATATTGGATTGGTGGCATGTTTGGGTGTTAAAGTTAGAGATTTCATGCATTTTTCTTAAGATCGAAGTCTAGATCCATGGTTTTTGAAGATGTTTACTTATGCAAGTTAGTTTAACAAGCAATAGAGACAAAACCCATGTTTTATAATTGATAGATCTATGCTAAAAACCATGATTTCACATATGTTGGACTTTTGCTCGTTTATTTACGAAATTCCCATTATAGTTGATATTGCTTAAATTGCTTAATAGATCTTGTTTGAATGATTGATTATTTGAATGTATGATTGATTTGATTGTTTCCAAGTTAGCTAGTAGTTGATTTGGAACAAGATGATGAAAGAGGATTCAAAAGCTATGGAAGAAGGCTCTTGAATGGTGAAAGCTGCTTAAGGCATATGTAGCGGATGTTGAAGCTCATATGTATAGATTGGATGATGTTGAGATGGGACTTTGCCATGATTTGATGAGGCAAACCATGTTGTTGAGTTGAGACTTTGCTTTGATGCGATGAAGCGAAGTATGATGTGAGTCTTGGCTTAATCCAAGCAGGGATCATTCCAAGCATGTTGATAACTTGAAGAGTAGTTCAAGTTGGTTGATAATGGATTGTTCAAGAGGTAGCTTGAGCTTGTATGAGGATAGTCGTCAAGAAGGATGGCTAGGAGGCTTGGATCTCGTCGTTGTTGAAGGTTCTAGCATGCTCAAAAGCAAGAGTACATGGGGCGCCCATAACGACTACAGGTAGGTAGTCGGGACACCCAAAAGACTACAGGTAGGTAGTTGAGTACTCTGGGCAAAGTAGATAAGTCCTAGGCACAAGGCAGTGTGCGGAGTTATGGTTAGAACCGGGGTTACCATTAGCCCTTGACAGATGGTCATTCAACTAACGGTGAAATCGAGGCAAGGATAACAGTGATAGCCAGAGTCATGGATGTTTGGTTGTATTATCATTCGGCTTCAAGAGCGGTGTTTTCTGGGTGCTTATCTGATCTTGGTTTAGGCCTTGGGGGTTTGTATTTGGAAAACATCGTCCTTGACTCGAGTGGTATTCGCTTTACCTTAATTGTCTATGTTATTATGCTTGCTTCTCCTTAGTGTATGTCTGGGGCTATCACTGTAGAAAGAGGTGGAGTGGGATGGTTTGGTTCCTATTCCTTTTATCCTTTATGCTCTTTTGGTATGTTTGATAGTTAATTTACTGCTCACTAAGACTTTGTCTGACTCAAGGTTTTATGTCTCCTCTTATTACCTTGGGCTGTTCATCCATGTTTGGGATGGGCAGACTAGGTAGCAGGTGACAGGTGCTGTGCTAGGAGTTCTACGATGAAGATGACGAAGACGAGCAGGAGGCTTTGCATATTAGTTTTCTTACTATATGTACTGGGTATCCGCTGCTGTATTTGGTTGAGTGATTTGTAGTGAGGCTTTCATGTATGGATTTGAGTAGATGATTGTATGAAACTACTGTGATGCTTATATGATGATGTTCTGTTCTATGGAGCTTCACTATATTATATTTCTCTATTGTATTTTATCCATGCGCTGTGAGTTATGCGATAGAGATTCTTCTGTTTTGTTTTACCCTGACTATCGTCCATGGCTGCCTGGCACACCTTTTAGCGCATTGTTTCCTTGATTTGGTGCGGGAGTCATGGGCGGTCGTCACACCCGGCCTTGTGTTGGCAGAGATCCGGTTAGGTTCTCGGGGACGTCCTTCCAGAGGCGTTCTCATGTGGCAATGGGAAGTTCCTTGGCCTGACCATTTGTTGGAAATCCAAAGAAACAATACGAGGCTTGTACGGTTTTAGTTGTATAACCTGCCATGGAATGTGGCGGTAACCAGCTATTGAACATGGTAGCTATAGTAGGCATAAGTGCGGAATGCCTATGCTGGCTAAGATTTATATCTTTACTTTCGAAATGATTTTTCCTACACTATGCACTAGTAATAATATCAAATGTTACTTTTTATTACGTATCAAGCATATTTGACTATCATAAGGAAAAATCTCCTCCGATTCTGCGTTTGCAATGTGTGTGTGTGCGGGAGGCCTTATGGTAGTCTCATTTCTAAAAAGCATTGCGAATTGATTTTAAAATATTTCGTTTTTTGTTTTTAAAGATAAACTGTTTTTGTAGCTCAAACCAGTCCCATGATTGATCCAGAGTTTATTGTTTCTTTCCTAAACTCTGGATGCTCAAAATTTTCTACACGAGCAGTCTAGAGTTGGGTTTTACAGATAGTTAGGTTCAGTGAATTATCTGGAGCTAGTTCAGTGGTTAGATGTGGACGAGACTTGCTTGTCTTTGTGTATCGTGATGTTGGATCGAGCAGTTGCAACTGGAGTTCTCTTTTGAAGACTATCTTAGAGTTAGTTCCGCTGCTAGTGTTATCGTTTTCTTTTCCGCTGCTATTCTATTGTATCTCTGATGTATATTGATATCTATTGTATCGTATGTTGTATCAGATATTGTATCAATACGGTATATCAATGTATTATTCTTTTTCTTCCGCTGTGTTGTTTACTTAATTGTGTTATAAGCTCCGGCGAATCGGATTTGAACGGTCGAATCTACGGCATTCGAATACGACTGAAGGTATGGATGTCGATTTTCGAGCACGAAAAATCCACGTCGTCACATTATAATTGTACCCTAGTGCAAGTGCGAGAGTAATAGAGTTTGGGGTATGCCATAGAGGAAATTCTATAATTTTTGTAAATTAATTAAATCTATAATCAATTCTCGTTTGTAATAAAGGTGTTTTTTCTTTCTGTTATATATCGGTTATAATGTGTTATAAATAATTAAATATTTAAGTAAAATGTATTTAACAGAAAATCCATAAATAGTGTTTTTGAGATAGTAATTACAAATAGTTGTAATCATGAATATTATATCGCAATATAATAAACATGTCATTTTAAATATTCCTGGTCAAGATGCGTCGATGCTAGATATCGATAAATCCGTTGAGACTAGAGTTTGTAATACTCTCCAAATGTTGGGCAGTGTATTACTCATGACTATTTGGGGGCACCAAGGGGTTACGTATTGATGGTTATTGGATAATTATGGAATGACCCACTTAATAATTTTCTATTAGTTAACATAACCAAGGTCAACTAGAAAGTATCGATGTAACTAATCTACACGGTTCTATTGACTTGAGAATACAGTTGATCTTCAATATGAAAGCTCTACTTTGATTATAGTCATATCATGGCATGACATCCATTGAGTGACTATAATTGGTTCAAGTGGAAGTATTGAAAGTGAAACACTATACAAGAGAGGACTCGTCCATCGAGTGACTAGTTTCACATATAAAATGCCTTTAACAGAATATTTTTTTAATTTATATATTATTATTAAATATTATTTGAACTACTAATTATCTAAATAGACCAATGCTACGATACAATGCCCTTGACTCGTTGGTATATGTTTTATATTTGATAAAGTTAAATTATCATTTAATATGTTTTCGATAAAAAAATAGGAAAAAACATTTTTCAACATATAATTTATTATTATAAATTTGAATGATTTTTAAAAATTGATTTTAATTTTTTTTTAAATTATAAAATTATATATTAAATGTTCAAATAAAAATATCACTGAGATTTTTTTATAAATTAAAAATTATGTTACGAATTTTTTTAATTTTTAACAATTATCTATATGGATATTAGTTTAAAATATGTATTTAAATTGAAAACATTATAAATTTTATATCGTTGCACTATCAGGTTTATATTTTTTTTAATATATACATATTTTGAATATTTTAAAAGTATTAATATACATATATTTATTATTATATTATATATATTTGCGAATATGTGTATTTTATAAATATATATATAACGATTAAAATATATATATATATATACTACTTACGGTTTTATAGTAGAAAATTAATATAATTTTATAAATGTTTTAAACATACTTATATATAATGAATATATATATACGTACACACACATATATATTTAATGTTAAATTTCCATGTATATATATGTGTGTGTTTATTAAATTATTTATTAAATTATTTAGAATAATATATAATTTATATATATGTATATATCTAATGTTTTGTTGCATAAATTAAAGTATATAAACATGTGTTTGGACAATATATTTGTATAATGGATGAGCTAACATATTCTATTGTAGTGTAAATATAACCATTTATTTGGGCATATTATACATTGCACGGTTTGTTATGTTGTATATGCACATGCACTGGCGCGCATGCGCGCGCGCGCACACACACACACACATATATGTGTGTGTGTATGATACTCATATATGTATAATATAATATTGATTACATAATTTAGAACTATATTATAAATTTACATAAAATACAAATTTGATTTAAAAGAAATTTAGAAATATTCTAAATAAATTAGACTTCATAGGCCCAATAAAGATCCAAAATGGTTAATACTTTTGAAATTGACTCATTACTTTCGCTTTGGATTGGCCCAATTTCAACACGTAGGAGGTAGGACATACCTGTCGTAGATGTAAGCACCTAAGATCTCTTCAGAGAATGTGTCTCTGTTCTTAACATCTATCCAACCTTTATCAGTAAGCTTCCTTGTCTGAATACTATGCATTTGCTAGTGTAGGGTAGCCATTTCTTCTCGAAGGATAGATTCTGCCTATCGTGGATGACAATGGCCTCTTATGAAGGATAGGCCTTTTTGCTTCCTATTTGGCATCATTGACCTGCAATGGCAATACAACAAAGTAGAATGGTGATGTGTTGAGGGATTCGGGGTTCTTCTCCTGGTTATTGATGGGAATCTGGGTGGTTGAGGTCGTCTTTCTCGAGATCTGGGTCGGGGTACCTTTCTTTTAGGTTAGAAGTGGGCTGATGGTTCTTGAGGCTCTAGGACCCTGCCTTGTTATTCAGTATAGAGGCATTCAAAACGAAGGTCTCGGTCTATGTTTTCCATCCATAAGTGATGGAAATCGCACCACCTCTCAGTTGATAGGGATCGATGATGCTGCAACGGTTCCAATTTTGGGACTTTACGGACGTCCTTTTGCATTGGAGCAGGCTGAATATTCCCGTGGTGGACGGAGGCCTCCCTAATATTTGTTTCCAAAACTACCATTTCCAAGGCTTTAGCTGCGTTCATAAGGTTGTACATGATATGGGGAGCCAGTTGAGGAGTTTGTTTAGCCATCGAGGGTGATTGGTGGATCAAAGCTAATCATTACTTGGGCATCTAGCTTTGTCCTCGAACTCTCCACTTCATGTCGTCAAATTTGCCACGATTGTCGGTTGCAGCATCTTGTTGTGGCACATTTTAGCTCTAAGGCAAGGGATGTAGTAAGCAGAGCTGGCCATGACATTTCCATTAGCTTCATGTTCGTTGGATTTTTTACCCTTAGGGCCTAGAGCTGGTTGCATGGTAACAAACTGAAATACAGTTTTGAGGAGAAAAGTGAAAAGTTTTCTTTAGGGGGATTTCCCTCCTTTTGGCTCTAAGATGTTAACTAGATCTTTAGCCAACCTCAAAATTATGTTTAAGAGCTTATATCAGCAAAGATTGAAAAATAAAATCTTAGTTAAAAAAGAAAAAAGGAGCGAAACTAGTGTACTAGAAAGCAAAGAGATGGGAGTTTAAACTTGTTCGACTAAAGACGGTTAACATCCACTATTAGAAATTCCTTACTATTCAACTTTGATTACAAAAGCCTAGAATACATGGTAAAATGATCGAAATACAAAGATATTTGACTGCTTAATGTTTTTCAACTATTTTGAAGTTGCAATGCATCATATATTTATAGATGATGAAGCTAAATCTTGGACAGCTGATATTGAGTTGAATAAGCTTGGGAAATGCTATGGACCGCTAATGGGGGCGTGCAGTTGATGTGTATGCCAGTTGGGATGCTAGATCGCTTACATTGCACAGATAAAGACAACGAGTGAGCCATACTGTGGACATACCTAAAATGCGACAGATGGCGATGGAGTAGGCTATAACAGAGGTACTATGGTGTCAGTAATGTACATGAAGGGCATGCTGTACAATGGTGCCTTTGTCAGATGAACTGTGTCAGTAGATGCTAGAGTTTTAGAGGAGCTGTAACACCCCACCTCTATCTCATACTATCTAAAAATATTGCTAGGTAATACTATTAGATAATTCGAAGAATGAAGCTATATGGGATACATACGTGAACATTCCCTTCGACTAATATTGGTATGAATTTAAGTATCAAATAAAAACTGACTTATACGTACATAGCATCGGCATGAAGCAATAAACACGTGTGCCCCTAGGATAGAATAATACACAATATGCTTTGAATATCAGAGAACACAGAGTCATAATCATTGTGATAATATATAATATTGAATACACAAGGTATGTCTAATATACAACACTAGAATATACATTCATGGAATTATATGATAGTAAAATGATATATGATAACACTACATCCTGGTCTCCTCGATGCTCAAAACAACATAAGCTAATCTCACTATTCCTGAACCTGAAATATCTTGGATTGACCCGAGTATTATATAAATAACACATGGGTGTGACTGTATCTAAATCAACGGATCAATATATGTATTGAACTCAATATTGGATATAATAATAATATGATAACACCATCAAAATAATTCAAAACAATAACCATAACATCAATATATATATATATATATATATATATATATAGTAATATATGCTTATTTAATGTAAATATCTTAAACAAGAGCCAAAATGTCATATAACGTAGCCATAGAACCATGCATAAAGATTTCCTCACCTATATAAACACGTCAAATCATAAATCATAAAACAATGTCAAATAGTTGAATCATCCATATTCAGAAATCATCATTAAAATTCAAAAATCATCAACATATGAGATATCACCAAGAATAATTAGGCTAATGTATAGCATTACCCAAATATATCTCTCAATCTCAAATAATGTAATACCAACATCAATTTAAAATTTATAAATATATAAAGTGCATATCAGATAAATAAAAGAGATAAGAATCCACTATACTGTAACGATCCGAAAATTTAGTCATTTGAATTTGGAATATTTAATTGATTTTAAATATTAAAAAATTATTTTTTTCCATGCCTAGCAACTAAAATAGAACCACTAAACTAGCTTATAGAACTAGAGTTAGACAAATATGCCTAAACTACAGAAACACTAAGCAGGGGCATATGACTACATGCTACACAAGGCAGACACAACAATTAGAGCACTATCGCTTAACAAGTTGCACAAGGCAATCACACTCGAGGACACACAATACACAAACCATCAGATTACAGAATAGACACTCGTTGACAAAAGCATATAAAAACAAGAACAATTACAACAACAATATACCAAGCTAACAGGTCAACCAACCAACCATCAACAACGAAGGGATATTTATGAAGACAAACCAAAATAAAACAAAAGCCTACAATGGCACAATCAAGAGGACATGAATTCACGTACCCAATGCCACAGCCTCCACCTTGAACATGAGACGAGACAATCACCATCAAAAGACAAAACTCCATACTACAAGCAGTCCCAAAGGAGCGGTAATGAAGTGATGAGAAAACCAAGGCTTCAGACATGGGTACATAAAACCAAAACCACGCAGATCGAGCAAACAAAGCAATACCCGAAAGGATAGGCATGCCAAACAAACATTCCAACAGAACCAAATAGCAAAAATAGAGGAAAACTGACAAACTAAACCCCCAAACACATAACGAGAACAAATAATTAGAACTAAAAAGCAACAACCAACGCAAGGATTAAAAAACGAAAGCAGACATCGAAGCCCCCCAACAAACTACTGACCACTTAAAGATGCACTGTGACGACCACAAAAATTGAAATCGAGAAAACCAAAGCGGCCAGGAAAGAAACCCGACCACCTGCTACCACCCGCGCATCTACCTCCGACCACCAGAGACCATGTCCTGGCGCCTGGAACCTTGCCTCACTGCCATCTTCCTTTTCCCTCCCTACCAAGACGCCCGACGACACCACGATGCCGAAAGCCTTCGACAACGTCACCATAAATAGAACGAACCCTAAACCCTATAACTCATCGCACTGCCATTACTGATGCTCAGAGAATTCCGCCAACATTTTTCCCGTGACCCCTGGCCAACGACCTTCCTCCGGCCACAACCCCGATGCCAATAAACCTCGCGATCATAATAAATCAACTGACGACCGAACTCCGGCCATCACATGATACCCCACCAACCACATCATTAAAAATCAAAGTAAGGCCACCAAAATTCGTCATTTTCTAAGTCGATTTTATTTATATAAGTGAAGCACGAATTAAAAATAATTAATTTCCTAAATTTTTTTTACCTACCACTATAAATCTTTACTTTTCAGAGACCTGCTTGCTGACCTACCATGGAATCATTTTTTAAAAGTAAGGATACCCTACTATAAACATATTTTCTTCAATCACCATACCCTATAAGTATTTAGATAAAGAGAAAATAATTTTTGAAAGGTTTTTGAACATGTCAAAAACATGGAGAACGGGGGCAAAATAAATGCAGTCATTTACATACATCCACACACAGCCATATATCCATTTATTTCTACGCAATACATATTCAAAACTATTATTTCTGTTTCTTTTTTAAACATAATCATATATTTAAGAAAAAAGATTCCTTTTTGAAAAGAGGTTTACTCACCAGATTTCCTTTTAAATAGGAAATAAAGATTTTAAAAAACTAATGCTTGCTTTGTTTTTGTTTGATGATCTTTGTTGAGTTGAGCTCGTAGGCTTTAAGTTGTAAAATGGCAGAAATGTTCTTATATTTTGTTTTACTTAGTTGAGTGAATGAAAAGAAGACAAGGAAGATATATGTAGAGAAACGTATACAGCTCTATACACAGCACTTGTTTTCATTTTCTTTCTTTTAGTTTCTATTATATTTTTCTTTTCAAATTTTCTTTTGGCCAGCAAAAATTGACCTGATAAGATTTTGAAATTGAAGTGATTTATTAAAAAGGAGAAATGACCTTTTATGTGCTTGAGTAGATAGGTATTTAATGTGTGTGTCCCCCTTCATGTTTACATGCATATCCCATTCCATGTATATACATATCTCCTACATATCATATTTTGCCTTATTGCCTTCTTCACACATACATATATTCATACGTTTTACCATAGTAACCTTTATGAGTTTTACCTATGTTGTATACATAATACAAATCACTTACCTATTTTTATTCCTATTCTTTTGAACCCATATCTTCATTTTTATTTTTATTTTTGGCCAAAGCTTAAGTACCAATACCTAATTTCTATTCCTATATATATATACTTATATTTAGTGTTACAAAGATAGAGTTTTATATTTAATTATTCTTCAGAGATTTTATTTTATTTTTGAATTTCCAAATCATAGTTTTCTTTCGAAATACATATATGTGTAAATAAATAAGTAGTCAATAGCCATAAAATATAATTTGTTTTTGAAATGATAAGTTTGTGTTTTAAATAGTTCAATTAGAGAAATATTAAGATAATAGTACCAAATTCTCGGGTTGTCACATACACCCCACCAAGCACCACCCGAAAGCACCATAGCATGCAGACCCACCAAAACCTCGCTTGTTGAGCAAAGCTCATACCACAACCGAAGTCCAACTCGAAGAAAAAATTGTTAAACACAGAGGGCGAATGGAGAGGCTTCGGAAGCTAAGGAAGGATTCACAACAATAGAGGAACAATTGCACGGGGAAGGAGGAGAAACAAGGAGGAATAGGTTCAAATAATGAGGCCGAAACCAAGAACAGATCGACGCAAAAGCTTACAGGCAGGAATCACAAGGAAGGATTAGAAAATTGACAAACACACGGTGGATCTGGAAAGGCAGCACCAATACTGGAATCTAGGATAGGTTGTAGGAAGAAAGAAGGAAAGGGGCAAGAAGATGCAAAAAAGGAAGAGAAGCAGCAACGAGGAAAGCTAAGTTAAGGGAGAGGATAAGAACGAAACGCAAGAGGAAGGTAAAGTTTTGGGCGATTCAAGAAGAAGGAAGATAAAAGAAGGAGGCGGCTGAAGGGGGTAAACTAGTCCCCATCGATGCTTCGAAAGAAATTTGTAAAACGATTATAACTTAATGAAAATTAACGTTGAAAGTTAAATAACTTGAATTTCAAATATAGCGATTATTTGATAATTAAATTATTGAACTGGACATTTTGGAATATTTCAAATAAATGAATCTTGAATTTGAAATGCATGAATGATTTTGAAAGTTGATTTAATTTCTATTTAAATAAGAATGAAGATATTGAACTTTTAATTTAGATTTAGAAGTGATTAATTTGGGTTTTATAATAATTCGTTTAGCCTTCCGGGCACTGTCTCGAATTTCGATGAAACCAGATTCATTGTATCCGTAATAGTGAATTATAATATGCCGTCGAATGTATGACGATTGGACGTATCATTTGATCGTAGGAGTTCAAAATGCATGGAAACAAATTTTAGAAATTTATATAATAATTGGGTTTGAAAAGTTACCTTCCGTATATGATCGAATTAGGTCTCGAGACAAGTTCCATTATATCGAAATATAGTTATAACATATAGAATGCTAAGCAACATGCCTTATTTGGAGTTCGACATTTTTGATGCATTGAGTGGATATTTTTGAATGTAAAAATATAAATAATATATGTTAACCATGCCTTACCCGTAGCCGTGCCCATACCAATGGCCATACAACCACGTCCAACACATACTATTTGCCTTGTATAAAACCACATTTCTAAAGAAATTAGAAGGAAGTTCGCGTTTTTTCAATTTCAAAACTATAAATCGAAAGGTCTTCATTCACCGATGCCACTCAGGGCATTTTCAAGTTGAACTTCCAACTTATAAATTGTATAGAGCGTTAAAGCATCATAAATCAATGTTGGATCGAGCCATGGTAAGGCGAGATGGCCGAAATTGGGCCGCGTTCGTGGACGATTAGGGTTTGGGCTTAAACGTTTTTGGCAATTGTGGCAGCAGCGACGGCGAGGCTAGGTCGAGTGCGAACTTTGGTGGGTTGGTGGCGGTGGGAGGCGAGATAGGAAGGTCATGGTTTTAATTTTTGCGCGGTCGATTTTCTTATGCCTTGACAAGCATGAACGAGGAAGGAGGAAAGTATATTACGAGGCTAATTAAGTTTAATAGTTTATTAATTAAAAGTTAATTATAGTTTAATTATTTCAATAGTTCATTAATTCGTACTTTTCCATACGAGGTTCAAATCGAACACGACGAGTTACGATCGTATCGATGAATGTTACGCTATGGAGTTGGATTAGATGGATTCACAGCTAGTTGGAATTTTGGTTTAAATTGAACGTCTGTTCAATTTCAATTCAAAACTAATGTATGATGAAACTGAAATTTATGTGAGTTAATTTCACCTTTTTGGTTAACCAAAAATACTATATAGTCGATAAAATTATTGATTAGATGTGTGGATAATTTATTGTTGACTATTTGGATAATTTACTAATTATATTGTTATTATGGATATATTTCCGTCTCAGGAGCGGATGACGCCCTATTACGTTTCTGAGTAAGTGCGGATGACCCTTTCTATACAATTCCGCCTCGAAGTAGTTGATTTTTATAAGATTTGATTATATTTTGCATGTGATGCAAGAGGACAGGTCGGGGGGATCCGATAGGATTCCTTACACTATTGATTCTGTTTTTCACATAATTTGACATATGATATATTGGATGCTATATTTGATGATACGGGTATGATTTTTTTTATTTTGTGGATTAGTATCATTGGGCCTTATTTTTGGTATTTTAAAATATTATAAAATAAAGATTTGATTTTAAAAGGGATTTGAAAGTGATTTTGGAAATAATATATGTTTTAATAATTTTTCCCAAATTATTTAAAGAAGAATTTGTTTTAAAATAAAAAGTAAAGTTTTTAGAGATTTTAAATTTATAGTTTTATAAAATATTTTAAATAGAGATTTTGAACCATGATTAAAGAATTTTAAAATCCTAAAAATAAGTCTGCTTTTTATAACAACGGTTATGGTTTTAAAAAGAAGATAGAAATATTTTAATTTAAATATTTATTAAACATTTTATATAAAGTGATGTGTATATATACACACACATGTATTAAGATTTATTTATAAATATGGATTTTATAAATATGATAATATATAAAAGTGATATTTTACAAAAGAAGTGAAGATTTGCAAAATCGTAATTTTGATAATAAAATCATAGATTTATAGATGATGTTTATAAATAATGGAAATTTTTATCATTGGATAAATTGGGAAGTAAATCAAAAATCATGCATTTATAATAAGATATGGAATGTTGCTTTAAAAAAATAGTTGATGCCATTTGGAAATTGAAAGGAATGATAAGTTTGGAGATTTTAAATGATATTTTACGAATTGAAATGAATTTGTAAAAGAAAAGTATAAATATGGAAGCAACGTTAAAATGGGATTGTAATTGATGTTTTAAGTGGAAATTTTATAAATAAGAGGGATTTATAAAGAGATAGGGTAATAAATGGTTTATTTTATAAATAAGGAGATTTTATAAAAAGGAAGTTATATAGAATAAAAGGAGATTTATAAAATATAGTTTTATAAATATGGAAATGATTATGTTGAGATTTAAGTGTGGAATTATATAAAGGAAATATGTTTATGTTTTAAAAATTGTTTATTTATATAATAATGTTTTAAAAGTCGTTATTTATATTAGTATTATTTCAAAAGTCATTTACCTATTTTAAATATTTTGAAAAGTTAACTCTTTAATTTATTAATTAAATTTGAATTTAGTTATAATTATTATCAACAAGGCTATGGAAATTAAGTATTATTATTTATAATAACGTTTAAGATAAATTATTATGATTTTACTTAAAATGTAATAAAATCTTTAATTATTATGCTTAAGATGTTTTGAAGTAATTATTATTTATTATAATATAATATATTTTTAAGTAAATGATTAAAGTTTTATTTATAAATGTTTTCGAGATATATAAAAAGGATTTTACAAATAGATATGGGTTTTATAAGAGGAATTTTATAACATGGTTTGAAAAACTTAAAGGAAGGTTATCTACAAGAGAAAAGAGTTTTATAAATAATTTTAGATATTTATAGAATAATTTTTGAAATGGGTTTGTAGAATTATAAAAGGAGTTTTTTACATGGTTTTGTGGATGCATAATGCAGTTTGTAAATGATTTTAGAATTGTATAAAAAGGAAATATTCCTCAGTGCCTAGTGGACATACTTATACGTTGAGATTAGAATATAGATATTTTCCAAGTATTGAAATATAGGGATTTGTAGATACATATCTTTGTAAAAGGAGTTTGAGACAAATATTTACAAAGCGAATTTAATTAATAAAAGATTAATTAAGGTGGCTAGTGGTTGCTTATGTGCTTAACCAATGTTGGTTTTCCCAATTGAATAAATCCCTAATTTGGATGTGTGTTTGTTATTTGATAGTTAAATAACCGATTATCAAAATTGGACCCAATACATAAATTTGGAAATATCTAGGAGAAAAACGTCCGAGTTATATGGCACAACCATCTCTGATGATGTTGTACTATGCGTATAAATCTCGTTTCGTTCTCCTAAGACAATTGATAAGGAAATCCATCCATTACTGGTTAGGAAGTGATCTCCATTCTTATCTTTGACTATTTATTTACTAAAGAACTGGGGTTGAGTTTACAGAAAATTATCAAAAATTGTTTTGAGGTGGCAGGGACTAGATATGTTATTCGAAAACTACTTCGATTTAACTCAAAGCATTTCAAAGTAAAGACATCTTGAAGATGATGGAATTGAAGATAGAGCTCTCAAATGTTTCATTCAGTCCCGGAACGAACTTATATGGGTGAATGCTGGTATTGTGTTATTGCTTGGATGGCAGTATTAGCATTCCAAGTGGGAAGTGATGTATATAAAGTTAAAATGTAGCCTCAAGCCTCATCAATCGGGAATGAATAAAACAAGGGAGATGCGACAGGGCTAAGTGGGAGAAGTGGGTTGCTCCTAAGTAGTAATGATCATCCCTATCTAAAGTCGATATTATATCTCGTTTGTATGCTTCGGGCCCATTAACGGAGGGGTTATTATATTCGACGATATCCAATAAGGGGTAGGCCAGTTCTGTGTTGGTAGGTGATCCAAATGAGGTCCTTGATGTTATTTTTTCTAGAGATTCACCGTGATGAGCGGTACCCCAGTAGCCCATTCATTGAATGGAATTCATTCTCTAATAAGCGCCATACGGACTTAGCTGTGCCTAACTATGATGAAACGTGGATGCAAGCATTTTAGCTATATTCATATTTTACTTTGACCCCAGACATATTATAATACAAATAGATTTCCTATAGAGAATTTTGGTTATCATAAGGTAAAAACCCGTATGCAATTATGTGTGGCATGGTCTTACGAGATATTTTTGATTTTCAAAGGTTTCCTAGAATTTTAAATCTAATTGGGTATGTTTTCTCACGCTGGTTTTCTAGATTGATTCAGGTGTTATTCTATTATAATGCTCGTGTTAGATCGAGCATATTTACATATTGTTTGGATGCATTAGAGCTCAGGAGACGAGTTCGAGGTCTTCAAGTCATATTCACGTATATGTTTATTTTCCGCTGCTTTGTTGTTAAGATCATCAGTGATTGTAAGGATAGGATTTTACAATAATCTAGGCTAATGATTGTGATTTGTTTGTTATACTTAGATGTATGTAGATAACAGTACTATTTTGTATAGATCATAGATATTATATTATATATTGTTACGCTGCGATTGTGAGATTTTGTACTGTTTTTAGTTTCTTTTCTCTCCTTCTTCTCTTCTCTTCTTATTTCTTCTTCCTTTCCTATAACTATCCATCATTCTGTTCAATTTGGATTGGACACGTATGGTTTATTGTCAACAAGAATTTTGCGGGTTTGTGGTTCGTTACGGTATACTTTGGACATCTTTCACATCACATGTACAATCTCATCTCCTTATAGAGAAATAAATATTGATGGGAATCAAATCATAATGTATGGGTTAGACCACCAAATAATCTCATAATGTCTGGGTTACACCACCCAGTCAAACCCCAACTCAACTATCTGCCAACTCCAAGTGCACTTAGGTTATTCACCAGGATCCGCTCTAATACATAGGTGAGATTTATAAATAATATGTACTCATCTATCAATCAGTGTAGAACTAGGCGAAAGACCGACAGCTACCTTGCCTTCTCCAAGAGTCTTGGGATACACCATCTGAATCCACTCCTACAGTCTTTAGTTACCTCCCTGGTATCGTAATTATATCCACCAATGTACTCCTCGACTCGAACACTATTAACTACGATCCGAATCACTGCTCCTATGGTAATAGAATTTTGGCCTTCGTTTCTAACGGGGAGAGGGTTACACCACACTTCCATCAAATACCACGATGCCTATGTAATGTAACAAAAGTGTCGTAGATCTAGGGCACGGCTCCACGATCAAGCTGCCAGGGTAGATACAAGCCATCCGGTGCCCACCAACTCCTAATCATATCCTTGGAGTACTTCATGATAGACAGGTAGATAATATCTATAAATACATCCATATACCTATGTGATGCCCCACCTCTATACTCACACAAGCTAAGGACAATACGGGGTAATGTCGTCGACTAGCATGAAGAATAAGGCTGTTTAAGAGCGACCCTTCGTGTAATTGCTTTGCACAAGTACTAATATGCCAGGTAGAAGGTCACACATTTCATTCAAAGAGGAAATCCGACATATCAAATACAAACTCAAAGCTACTACACAGTGGCTATGTGGTCTTCGGAAACAAGTATAAAATAAGCATAACACAAATCAGTTACTGATATTCATATCACTAAGGCGGAAACGGATATGAATATATCACATAAAAGTGTAGATCAAAGTAGTGGTCATATACGATCCACTACATCATAAAAGAATAGGTACAAGTGCTAGATAAAAGAATATGTATACATCAAGGAGTCTCTATCTCGAATGTATAAAAGCAAAAACTACTAAGCTAAGTAGTTAGCCAAAAATCAAAAGCTAGTCCCAGCTAAAAAGTCTAGTGGAAGCACCTTAAACACCTCGTTCTGATTCGAGTATTATTTAAGAAGAAAAATAATAAACGGATCAGTTTAGCTATAATTACCATATAAGATGAGAGAGGAAAAGAGATATGACAAATATATATATGATAATAACAAACATCACACAATATCTTAAATTTTCTCAAAGCATCAAAAAAGAATGTCATATTCTTTAGCTTATTCATTAAACCTAAAATGTTGACAAAACATATCAACACATATCATAAAAATTGGTGAAAACATAAAATTCCAAAAATCAATAATTAGAAATCCAGAAAACATAAAGAGGGAGGTCTATTACAAACGAGAGCGTGAAAACTCACCAACACGTATGTCACAAACGGGACGCTATCCCAAGGGTTGCTAACCCATAAAAATATGGGATATAGTCACCCCTTGGGGACTAATAAGCTGAACATCTATGCATCTAAAAAGATACGCCCCATGCACAACCGAACATCGATGCACCTAAAAAGATACGCTCCATGCACATACTTATTGAGCTGAACATCGATGCACCTAAAAGATACGCCCCATGTACCGAACTTATTGAGCCAATTACTCCATGAACGGTCAAAAGACCAAGGGTCGCTAGCCCCTAAAAAGGAGATGAAGCTCCTTAAATCTGGGTACATTCCCCCACATAGACAAAGAGATATCACATGTCCCTAGTCTAAACCATAAAATGATCGCCATTGATCAACAAGAAATGTAAATTACACAAAGCTAGTAAATAAATGAGTTTAGCTTCATGTTCCATAACCACTAGCTTAACTTAAATATTTACAAACAGATTGTAGATTTCCACTCGAAAATTTTCACAAGATTTCAATCGAACAAGTCCAAAAATTAACCGATGAAGTAAATGGAAGCGCTTCATACCACTTATAAGTCGTTTAATTAGATTTCTCGTATGAATAAGGTAAAGGTTTGTATATACTAATAGATTTGAAAACGGTTTTAAAAGAGAGCTTTGTATTAAAAGCAACATTGAAATTTTTTGTGGAAGAGTTTCAATGTATACTACTAGTATTGAAACCTTTTTATTTTAAAGTGACAAATCACAAAAATGATTGTAAAAAGAATCTATCATCACATTCGACGATGTGAATTAATATCATGAAAAATCAATATCAAATCCATTAAATGGATATTCCAAAAATCCAGAGAAGAAGTCATCAAAGTCGATAATAAGTGACAACAACCAACCGGGTCAACAAAAATCGATATAAATGGAAAGCTACATAAAAATAGGCAATTTCCCTGAATCTAACTGAGCCAGATGTCTAGTGGCTTCCCAGACGTCTGAGTTGAAGGTCTAAAATTTTCTTCCAGATTACTAAGACGTCTGGGGAACAACCTCAGACGTCTAAGCTGTTAGGTATGAATTTTTATTCCGACTACCCAGACGTCTGAGCGTCTTCCAAACGTCCGAGCTGAAGCTCAGGGCAAAAATTAGCCTAGGCCATTGGTGGCTAATTCAACTTGAATGCAATCAAATGAGCGATGACGATTTATGCCGAGAGACAACTCAGCCCTATAGACTCATCCATACACTCAAAACAACATGTCCAATCATCCATAGAAGGATTTTCATATATTTTGAGTTCAAAATACCAAAAATTGGAAAATTCATCAAACCAATTCAAATCAAAAGCATTTGAACATGAAATAGATATTAGGAATTCACACCTAACAAAAATGAAAGCTATAGACATAGATGTGATTTCAAGAACTCACTTTTAAACCCAAATATAGAAATGAGAAGCTCTAAACAATCTAAGATCGATTTCTCTTCAACAACACCTCAAGGATCTTCAATCTATTATCAGATGAAATGAATTTCCTAAGTTAGGTTGTAGGAATTTTTGAAAATTAAAGAGAGATTGAAATGGAGGAGATGAAGAGGATGTTTACCTAAGCTTCTCTTTGATTTCTAGAACTTGAATTTGAATTTTCTAAGAATCAAGGGCTTAGGAATTTTGATTTCCCTTCTTTTCCCTTATATTTCTTTAGGGCTTGAGTATTAGGAAATTTAGAAATGAAATGAATGAAGAGGAGAGGAGTGGAGTGGGATGTATATGGTAAGGGGTTTGGGTTCTCTTATTGGGTTAGGAGGCTAGAACACAACCCAAAGCCCAACAAAATACCAAAATCCTAATCAACTCCAAACATATTGATGTTTATACTCAAACAAGTTGTAAACGTCGTTTTACACTCGATGGAAGTAGTCTCGAGTCCCAATTCGACTTTTTGCAAAAAGTCACATTTTGGACTTTACATTCAACTAGCGATGCTGTATTTAAATAAAACATTTAAATATATAAGCGTAAAATATGCGGGTTGTTACAGACTCTCCTCCTTAAAAAAATTGTGTTCTCACAATACTTAAGAAGAAAATAAAGAGTAACAACCACATTAATGCATAACAACGCAAAAGAAATTTTGAAGCGAGAAGTTCACCTTAAAGAGCACGAGAGATAAGCCCGGATGTGTTCGCTCGATGAATTCACCTGATTTCAAAAAGCAATCCTTAGGATTTAAGGACCACCGAACTTTCACAAGCAGAACATCTTTATTTTCAAGGTGTTTAACCTCCTTAGCATTGATAAGAATAGAATGTTGCTCATAAGTCAAATTAGGTGAAACTTCGATTTCTTCAATAACATCGGGCTTAAGAATAGAATAGAAATCTCTAAGGCATTTACATAGTTAATAAACATGAAATACGTCATGAATAGCAGAAAATTGAGCCGGTAATAAAAGGCGATAAGCCATGGAACCAATGCATTCGGTGATGGGAAATGGACCAATATATAGAGATGCTAATTTTCCCGATCAACTGAAATGCACAATGCCCTTCATAGGTGAAACATGAATGAACACCAAATCTCCTATAGAAAATTCTAAACTCCTTCTTCGGTTGTCGGCATAGGATTTTTTTCTACTTTAAGCTTCTCCCATCCTATGTTGAATAAGGTCAATCTTCTCTCTGGAATCACGAATAAAATTTGGACCTAAAACCAGCTTCTCATCGGCCTTAAGTCAACAAGAAGGAGATCGGCATGGCCATCCGTAGAGTGCATCGAAAGATGCCATACTGATAGTAGATTGTATGCTATTATTATAAGAAAAATCAACAAGAGAAAGATGATCTTCCCAACTTCCACCAAAATCAAGAACACATGCATGAAGTAGATCTTCAAGAGCTTGATTCACACGTTTGGTTTGTCCATCAGACTGAGGATGATAAGCAGTGCAAAAATTAAGTTCCGTTCCCAAAGCTTTTTGAACACCCTTCCAAATTCCACTAGTAAACAATGGGTCATGATCGCTAGCAATAGAACTATGAACTCCATGCAATTTAACAATTTCCCTAACATAGAGTTTGGCTAAAAGAGGTACTGTCCGATTGGACCGAACGAGAGTAAAATGGACGGTTTTGTAAGTCTATCTACAGTCATCCATACACTGTCATGACTCGAACGAGAACGGAGAAGACCATCAATAAAGTCCATGGAGACTTGATCCCACTTCCAAACTTGAATTTCTAAAGGTTGCTATAACCCACCGGGCCTTTGATGCTCGGCCTTAACCATTGGCAAGTCATGCAACGCTTAATAAAGTTAGCAATATCAGATTTCATTCCATCCTAATAATATAGTTGTTTCATGTCCGCATACATTTTACTACTACCAGGATGAATGGTAAATTTAGAATGTTTAGAATCTTCTAAAATTTCATTTCGAAGATCAACAATATTTGGCACAATATGTCTACCAAATTTTCGAATACCTCCACGAGCATCAATTTCAAAGTCTTTTAGAGCATCAATATTTCTATTCCTACAACTTTGGCTAGGATGAGACAATTCAGGATCATGGTTTTGAGCTTCAAGAATGCAGTCCAAAAGAGAAGGATAAGCCTCAAGGCTACATAAAACAAAAGATGAACATGAATAGGATTCATGATCTCGAACCTCACAAGTAGACAAACTCTCAAGATCATTCCATTCAGATATCATTATAAAAACAACCGCTTGCTGCTTATGACTAAGGGCATCGGCAACATGATTTCCCTTTTTAGGAGTATAAAGAATATAAAGATCATAAGATATAAGGAATTCGAGCCAACGTTGTTAATGCAAATTGAGTTCCTTTTGGGAGAATAAAGACATTAATGATTTATGATCGGTGTAGAGAAAAAAATTTCTCTCCCAAAAGAGAATGATACCAAATTCTAAGGGCGAAAACAATGGCTTCGAGCTCTAAATCATGCGTGGCATATCTAATCTCGGTAGGCTTTAATTTCCTAGAAGCATATGCAATAACACGTTCCCTTTGCGTGAGAAAGGCACCCAAATGAACACGACTAGCATCGGTATAGACAATCAAATCTTGGTTCTCTTCGGGTATCACAAGAATAGGAGCATCGGAACGGAGTTATTTTAATTTCTGAAAGGCAAATGTATTTAATTCTCTTCTTTGTCAAACTAGTAAGAGGGATGAAAATTTTGGAAAAGCCTTTTATGAACCTATGATAATAGCCCGCCAATCCAAGAAAGCTACGAATTTTCGTCACACTCTTCGGTCTCTTCTAATTTTGAATCACCTCAATCTTTGAAGGATCCATAGAAATTTCAAATTCAGAAATAATATGTCCTAAAAATTTCACACTAGATTGCCAAAAGTGGCACTTAGAAAAAATTTCTTTCAATTAATTGCTCCTAAGAGTTTCCAATAAAATCCGAAGATGCCTTTCATGCTCTTCCTCGGTTTTAGAATAAACAAGAATATTATCTATAAAGATGAGAACAAATCGATCGAGGAAGTTTTTGAAAACTCGATTCATAAGTTCAACGAAATAAGCTGGAGCATTTGTTAAACCAAATGGCATAACAAGACATTCATAAGATCCATAATGAGTACGGAACAATGTCAAAGGAATGTTATCCTTTGTAATACGAAGTTGATGAAAACCGGTTGCTAAGTCTAACAATGAAAAGACTCTAGCCCGGCTAAGTTGATCGAAAGATCATTAATTCGAGGTAAGGGATACATATTCTTGATGGTGAGATCATTAAGCTTGTGGTAGTCAACACAAAGCCTATATGTACCATCAGATTTCTTTGCAAAAATAGCTGAAGCTTCCCAAGGAGAGGAACTAGAATGAACAAATTGTTTTGTTTCCAATTTGGATAATTGTTTATGCATCTCCTTATTTTCCTTATTAGACATATGATAAGGAGGATGAGTGATAGGTAGAGCTCCAGGGATTAGACTAATTCCGAACTCAATTGCTCGCTTAGGTGGTAATCCTAAAACGGGCTCAAATATATCAGGAAATTCACGAACAATGTTAATTAGGGAATTGACATCTTCCTCATCATCATTATCGTCATCATATAGATTTAGAGAATATAAGAATGCCTCAGATTCGGAATCTGAATCTTTAAGAATAACAGAAATCTGCTTAATAGATTGAGGATGTCAAAGATGGATAGTCCTCTTAGGACATAGGATGTTGGCTTCATAATGGTTAAGCCAATCCATTCCCAAAATCATTCTGAAACCCAGGTAACGCATAACATGCAAATCGGCTTGGAAAGAAAAGTCACATAAAATAATCTTGACATCTTTACAAAGTAAATGTAGTGTTGTGGATCCACCAACCGGATTCGCAATTCTCAGTGAAGTGATCAACCCTATAACATTTAAAGATAAAGTATCAACAAGTTCTTTTGATATAAAAGAGTGAGAAACACCTGTGTCAAAAAGAACTCTAGTAGGATGGTCACGAAACATAATAATGCCATCAAGGATAGAATGAGAAATACCTCAACCAAGAGAAGTGTCACTAGCAACTTGCATAACATTTAGCTATCCCTCTTTCTTTCTTTGAAGTTTGGGACATGAAGACATATGAAGAAACGAACTTTTGTAATAGCGAAAATAAAGGGGTTTTGGACATCTATTTGCATAGTGGTCCTTAGAACCACAATTGTAGCATTTTCCATGATTAGGGGTAGGAGTCTTTGTTACCGAAGTTACCTATTTCCCTTTCTTATTGGGATTAGGCTTGAACTTAATATGCCTCTTCTTGTTGTTGTTCAAGTTCTATTTGGCACCCACGACTTCAACGTCACTTTATTTAACGGCCTCTTCGAGTCAAAGAATGATATCTACAAGCTGACCGAATGAAACTTCTAGTTTCATAAGTAAAGGCTATTTAAGATCTTATTCAACCCATAGATAAACCTTTGATTTTACTTCAATGAGGTATTAATATATTTGACCTCATATTTAGAGAGGGATTCAAAAGACGCGACATAATTTGTCACAGAAGATTCACCTTGAACAAGGTCAATAAAGCGCCGAGCCAAAGATACCTTTTCCGCTTCCGACACAAATTTTAACTCGAACCTTTCCCAAAATTGCTCCCAAGTAAGATCCGCTTCAACAATTTCTGAAGCCAAAAGATCATACCAATCTAATGTTTTCTCTTGGAGCATGTTAGAAGCCACTTGCACTCGATGTAAATCCACAAGATTCATGTGAGAAAAGATGTGGTCGCATGATCTAAGCCAAGCTTGGACTTCTATAACGTTTTCGAAACCCTTGAACGGTCTTCCACACAAATTGGTATAATCATTGCACAAGCGTGCAAACCTAGATTTAGGATGAGTAGTCTCAGGATTGGGTCCGGCAGCTTGGGCATTCTTTACAAGATCCAAAAGCTGTTGGGCAGACATGAATACACCATCCTGAGGAGTAGCACTGGATTGACCGGTGCTGGGACGACCAGGTCTAACCATTCCTCTTCTCTAAGAAAGAAAGAAAGAAAGAAAGAAGAGGAAAAGGGTTATTCTTGTAATGAATATCTGACATACATGATTGGTAAAACAAGGCATCATAAAAGGAAATAGCGTAGAATAGGTCCTAAGACTCGAATTAAATCCTAAGGTATGATTCCTGAGAGAAACTTAAGACAATGATCCTTGCTAGATTATGTTATATTGGTCCGAAGTTTGGCTCTGATACCAAGCTGTGACACCCCACCTCTATACTCGCACTAGCCAAGGACACTACGGGGTAATGCCGTTGACTAACATGAAGAATATGGCTGTTGAGGAGCGACCCTCTATGTAATTTCTTTGTGCGGGCACTGATATGCCAGTTAGAAGGTCATGCATTTCATTTAAAGTGAAAATCAGACATATCAAATACAAACTCAAAGCTACTACATAGTGGCTATCTGGTCTTCGGAAACAAATATAAAATAAGCATAACACAAATCAGTCACTGATATTGATATCACTGAGGCGGAAATAGATATAAATATATCACATAAAACTATACATCAAAGTAATGGTCATATATAAGATCCACTACATCACAAAAGAATAAGTACAAGTGCTAGGCAAAATAATACGTATACATCAAGGAGTCTCTATCTCGAGTGTATAAAAGCAAAAACTACTAATCTAAGTAGTTAGCCAAAAGTCAAAAGCTAGTCCTAGCTAAGAAGCCAAATGGAAGTACCTGAGACACCTCGGTTTGACCCGAGTATTATTTAAGAAGAAAAAAATAAATGGATCAGTCTAGCTATAATTACCATATAAGATGAGATAGGAAAAGAGAGATGATAAATATATATATGATAATAACAAACATCATACAATATCTCAAATTTTCTCAAAACACCTAAAAGAATGTCATATTCTTTAGCTTATTCGCCAAAGCTGAAATGCTGACAAAACATATCAACACATATCGCAAAAATTGGTGAAAACTTAAAATTCTAGAAATCAATAATTAGAAATCCAAAAAACATAGAGAGGGAGGTTTATCACAAACAGGAGCATGAAATCTCACCAACACGTGTTTCACAAACGGGATGCTATCCCATGGGTCGCTAACCTATAAAAGTACGGGGTATAGTCCCCCCTTAAAGACTAATAAGTTGAACATCGACGCACCTAAAAAGATACGTCCCATGCACAACCGAACAACGACACACTTAAAAAGATATGCCCTTTTCACATACTTGAGCCAAACATCGACGCACCTAAAAGATACGCCCCATGTACCGAAATCATTGAGCCAATTGCTCCATGAACGGTCAAAAGACCAAGGGTCACCATCCCTTAAAAATGAGATGAAGCTCCATAAAACTGGGTACAATCCCCCATGTAGACAAAGAGACATCGCATATCTCTAGTATAAACTATAAAATGATCACCATTGGTCAATAAGAAGTGTAAATTACACTAAGCTGGCAAATACTGAGTTTAGCTTCATGTCCCAAAACCACTAGTTTAACTTAAATATTTATGAACAGATTGTAGATTTCCACTCGAAAATTGTCACAAGATTTCAATTGAACAAGTCTAAGAATTAACCGACGAAGTAAACGCAAGCGTTTCATAACACTTGTTTTGCTAAGTCGTTTAATTAGATTTCTCATATGAGTGAGGTAAAAGATTGTATATACTAATAGATTTGAAAATGGTTTTAGAAGTGAGGTTTGTATTAAAAGTAACGTGAAATCATTTTTGTGGAAGAGTTTGAATATATACTACTAGTATTGAAACCTTTGTATTTTAAAGTGAGAAATCACATAAACGATTGTAAAAACAATCTATCATCAAAAATCCACATTCAACGACGTAAATTAAAACCATGAAAAATCGATATCAAATCCATCAAATGGATATCCCAAAAATCCAAAGAAGAAGTCATCAAAGTCGATAATAAGTGACAAAAACCAACCAGATCAACAAAAATCGATATAAGTGAAAAGCCACATAAAATAGTCAGTTTCCCTGAACCTAACAGAGATAGACGTTTGGTGGTTTCCCCAGACATCTGAGCTGAATGTTTGGAATTTTCTTCCAGATCAACCAGACGTCTAGGGAACAACTTCCGACGTTTGAGCTGTTAGTTTGGAGTTTTTATTCCGACTATCCAAACGTCTGAGCGTTTGCCAGACATTTGAACTGAAGCTCAGGGGAAAATTAGCCTAGACCATAGGTGGCCAATTCAACTTGTAAGCGATCGAATGAGCGCCGATGGCTAGGGATTTATACCGAGCGACAACCTAGCCCTATAGACTCATCCATACACTCCATACAACATCTCCAAACATCCATAGTAAGATTTTCATAGATTTGGACTTTAAAATATCAAAAATTGGAAAATTCATCAAACCAATTCAAATCAAATGCATTCGGACATGAAATAGATGTTAGGAGTTCATACCTAACACAAATGAAAGTTATAGACGTAGATGTGAGTTCAAGAACTCACCTTTAAACCTATATATAGAAATGAGAAGCTCCAAAACAAGCTAAGATCAATTTCTCTTCAACAACACCTCAAGGATCTTCTATCTATTATCAGATGAAATGAATTTCCTAAGTTAGGTTATAGGAATTTCTGAAAATTGAAGAGAGATTGAGATGGGGAAGATGAAGAGGATGCTTACCTAAGCTTCTCTTTGATTTCTAGAACTTGAATTTGAATTTCCTAAGAATCTAGGGCTTAGGAATTTTAATTTCCCCTCTTTCCCCCCATTTTTCTTTAAGGCTTGAGTATTAGGAAATTTAGAAATGAAATGAATGAAGAGGAGAGAAGTGGAGTGGGATTTATATGTTAAGGGGTTTGGGTTCTCTTATTGGGTTAGTAGGCTAGAACACGACCCAAAGCACAACAAAATACCAAAATCCTAATCAATTCCAAACATATCTGTAACAACCCAAAAATTTTAATAGATAATTTAATTCATTTTATTTAAAAACTTTGGTGCTTAATTATTTAAAATTTGAATTTTGGAAATTTTTCCTGTATGATGTTGGAATTGGTTATAAATTATTTTCCTAAATTCAATGAAATAAACAAATTTTTAGAATTGTATATTTTAGGTCAAACTTTGACGTTATTTGAAATTTTTAAAATTTAAAATTTTCTATTCTAATATTTTATTTAAATCTGTATATATTTATAACATCTGTTCTGCTTTGTTTCATTTAATTTGTATGTATACTTAGATCACGTACAACTTTTTAAAAAGGCAATTAATCTCTGCATTTTATTTTATATTTTTCCGTACATCTCCTTATTTATTTCCTATGGTGTTTGTATAACTTTATTTTTATTTGTCGAGTGTTTCTTTTGTATTTATCATTATTTAATAGATAGGAAACAAATCAATTAAGATACGTTACTTGTTTTAAATTTGGGCATACGTTTCATTTTTATTTTCTGCCTTTATATTTCCCACCCTTTTGATCTCCTACCATAGTCGTTCCTTAATTGTAGCTGTGTATTCTAAACCCTAGCCGCCTCCAACCTTATCATTCAAGTGAAAAAAACATCTCATCTTCATTTGTCTCCAGAGAGATATACTGTAAGTCCATGTCTTCTTTTACTTTTTCTTCTTCTTCCTTTTACTTTTTCTTTTATTTTTTCTTGTGTTTTCTTCATGGAATTCCCGGCCTCCACCACTATTCCGACCACCACCTCCTCTCCTCCTCCACCAAGACATACCATCACTTCTCCACTCATGGCCATGAAACCCTAGATCCCAATATCCATCACCAAGTCAAGTAATAAACCTAGCCGAGTCTATGGATGCAAACCCCTCCTTGTTTGCCTTGAAACCCTAGCCTACCCTCCTCACATTGCTTTGGCTGTGACTATCTCCCCTCCAAGCCATGCTTCAGATCTGATTTGACCTAATTCTAGCCTTAGGCCGAGCCATTTATACCATAGGGCCTAGCCAAACTCCACTTGACCCATGTTTATGCCTTGTATTGCTTTGCCTTCCCCTTTCCATGTCATGTCGTACCCTATGACCATATATCCTAGCCTAACTTACATCTAAACACCATGGCCGAGTCTATGGGTGATGAGGCTGAGCCATAAGGGTTATGGCCAAGCTACTTGATGATTCATTCCATTTGGTTTTCACTTTAAATTCATTTTTGCTCTTTGATTTTATAAAAATTTTGTATTGATTTTTGTTCTCATGGTTTAATCTATATTGGTTTGTGAAAAATCATATATTTATAATTGTTTATTTATTTGAATTACAAGATCTGAATTTGGTTGTTACTTCTTCCCAAATCTTGTCGTACCTTCTCGTTCCTTGCGGTGTGTGGATCTTTTTGTTTTAATTGAGCTCTAGCTTCAGGAAAGGTGAGTTATTCACTCTAGACATTACGTACCTACATTATTGTGAAATGATGACAAGTGAATTTGTATAAATTGATACGTTATTCATATATGCATATGACGTGATTATACGATGTTAGATCCTGTTTATATAATTGTTGCATCATCTAATATGAGATGTTATGTTTAACTATTCATTTTATTTCTGCATCTCACACTACAAGTTCCCTTATCATTATGCGTTGAAATGATACATACCCCGAACGGACTTTAGAATAAGGAAAAATCATTATGGGCTGAAAATATAGGCTCGAGTGATTTTTATTGTATTTCTTTTCTTGGGATTGCGGGTTTGAAATGATAGAACCCGTATTTTACTTTTAAATTACGGATTGAAATGGTACATATCTGTATCACTTGATCTAGGTTAGAAAATATTATACAAACCCATGGTTAATTAATTATATATTTTTTGGAATTTTATAAATATTTCCAGAGTAAAAATTTGTCATTTTAACTAAATTTGGATCTAAGTAATTTAAATGAATTTAAGATTTTTCTACAAATTAAAATGCATATAGAATTAAATGGAAATGGTGTATTGTAACGGCTGTGATTTTATTACCGTCATAATAAATATTTTTAAAATCTGTAACGACCGTAATTTTTGAATTACTATTGGATTGTATATTTAAATAGACATTTTTAAATTAAAAGTTTGAAAAAAAAATGCAAAGTATAAAGAAATTTACACCCAAATCCTGTCACATTCTTTTCATAAAGCACGTGTAAGTACTTGCGTAGGTGGCATTCTAGAAGTAATACAATGGCATAACCAGTGAAGCAAAACAAAGTGTGAAAGCAAGTGTGATATACATCAGATATTATATTTTTGTTATCATCATTTTTCTTGACTGTCACTAGCCATGTGTAGCCGTGTACCATATTGCAAATGGACTTTTGCATTTAATGAAATGGTACAAAACACTTTTCAACACTCATTCTCTTTGACTTATACCAATTGAAGAAAGAAAATAATACTTCTCATCATTTTTCGCTCAAACACAAAGCACTGAGAAGACTTCTAATGACAGCTTTCATAATATTTTTGCTTGCTTGCATCTTCGGTTCTAACTGAATTCAAAACAAGTAAAGGTGAGTTTATACTCACACTTCTAGTTTACAGTCAGTAACTCTCCGACTTTGTTTTGAAAACATGGTTTTCTTTGATTTGGAATTTTGTTCTGTTGTGATTTTTTTGCAACACTGCAACATGTGTTTTGCACTGCATTTTTCTACTATGATTTCGAGACAGTGCTTGAGTGCTTTTAGGTATATATATGCCTTCATGTATGTATATATGCGTTATCATCTTGTTTCTCTCTGTATGTAGTAGCTCTTCATTGTTGTGGCTTTACACGTCTGGCCACTGTATATGGTATTTGTATGCTCGAGTGGGAATTCGACTGCAGTAAAATGTTTCCAACATTGTTTTTTCTAGAGACAGGTCATTTAAGCAAGCGTGCAAGTATAAATGCGTGTGTGCATGTATCAGTAGGTTGAGGAGCAAAGTTCAGGCCGTGTTATATTGCATGCGTACCATATTTTTGTTTGATGATGAGAGTTGTTTTTTTTACGTTGTAATGCCTAGTATCACCTAGAAATGAAAAATATAGGCGTTCAAAATTTTCAAACGCGTGTATAAATGGTGAAGGTAGACCATTTCGACATATACTATAATTGCAAGCATTTTAAGTGAGGCACAGTTTCAAATTTTTCTGGCACGTGTATTTATGTGAAGAAAGTTGTGTGTGTTTTTTCATGTAAATGAGAGTGTATTTTGACATAAAAATGAATATGTGCCAGTTTTCGAAAAATAAGAACATGTTGCCAGTTTTCGAAAAATAAGTATATGTTGCCTGTTAGTTTTAAAACATTCACACTTTCCTTGTTGTGAGTTCAGATAAGCAAATTTCGTGCGTCGCTTTCAAGGCATAATTGCATGAATTAGATTTCATGCATTAAAATTTCCATGCTGTCCAAACTAAGTTTCATATTGCTTAGTTCAGGCATTTGGTTTATATTAGGTGTGTGTATACATTTATACGGCCTAAGCTATTTACTTTACAAATTTGTAGTTGTATTATTCAATAATATATGGTCCAGGTAGTGTTGCATCTCCTAAATAAAATAAGTTCCAGACATTTTAATTGACCGTGCCTGAGACATGTATAATGCATACATATAGGAGTCCAAAGCACATATTTTGAAATTCTTCACTTTCCAGTGCAAAATATTTGTCGAATATAGTGGTGCAGTCCACTATTTATATTACGTTGGACCAGTGTTACGTTGTAAAACGTAGTTTGTTTGCCGTTATTTTTATAATGAAATTTTTATACCGGTGCTATAATTTTGAAGCGTGGTGTTTTGGTGATATTTTGATGAATGTAAATTCACTGTTATTTTAAAGTCGGTAACCGTTAATTTAAAGTGACTTTTCAAGCGGTTACCCCGCAACACTGATTTGGTATCCGATTTTACGGTGTTTTGTGAAGTGCAATTTCCTCGTCGAAATTGCTACAGATGTTATTGTTTTAATCACGTGTTTTAAAAATTGTTTTAAAATAAAATTGTTTTAATTTTTTTTACAGTTTACGCTTTCAAAAGAATGAGGAAGCAATTTAAATACTTCAGCAAAATTGGGGACTATAAACCCTTACTTTTACCGATTCGTTTAATTCCGGACTTGTCCGTTTGAGAACGTAAAATGTTATTTATTTAAAATACATGATTTTGCACTTTCAAGGAGACGATGAAGAGATTTAAAAGATTTAGCAAAAGTGCGGAGTATGGAACCACACTTTTACTCTTTCGGCTAATTCCGGACTCGTTAATTGAAATATTTGCTGTTATTTGATGATTTTGATGATTTTGTTGGGCTTTCGAGCCACTATGCTGGACCTTCGGGTCATATGATGGACCTTCGGGTCAAATACCAGTACTAGACCTTCGGGCCATATGTTGGACCTTGGACCTTTGGGTCATTCGTTAGGTGCCAAAATTATGATGATAGTGCTTCGTAGGCTTCGGCCATATGTTGATGCACGTGCGGCGTAGCTTAGACTCGCTATATGATGGGATCGATCCACTTTTATGTTGATTTTCTAGTTATCTATTTTTGATTTCTAGATTTTGTGAATTACTGTTTTGAATTCAATTATGAATTTGAAAGTTGATTTTGATGGAGTTTGATGTGATTTCTTCATTTCACTATATTGATTTCTTATGTTGAATAGTCATTCATGATTATTGTTATTTTGCTTGATGTTGTTATGATGCATTCACTTCTAAGAATAAATTAGACTGATCCGTTTATTATTTTCTCTTAAATAATACTCTGGTCAGACCGAGTTATTTCAGGATAGTCGCTATCTCTGTGTGATGACCCGAAATTTTCGAGCATTTAAAATCAGAATATTTAATTGATTTTCAATATTCAATAGAGTAATTTTAACTTGAATTACGAATATCACAATTTATTTGATAATTAAATTTTTGAATTAAATAATTTGAAAACTTATAAAATTTATATTGATAATACCGAAGATAGTAAAAGTTGTAAAATTGAATTTAACAGTGATTTGTTCAGTTTTGAAATTTTACCGTTTAAATTGAATTTAAAAATAGCCTTCCGAGGCACAGTCTCGGAATTCGACAAAACTAGTTCCATTGGATCCATAATAATGTAGTATTATCGGATTTCAAATTTCGTAGCATTAGGAGTGGTTGTGTGAGCATATGTTATAAAAACGCGCTGGGAATTTTATCGAGACAAATTGTAATTAATTAAAGTTATATATATATAATTATATTTGGTCAATACTTCAAATCCATCAGCCACCCCATGAATTGACCCTGCCTTTCCCTTCTGTGACACGCCACCTACCTGTCTCTCCTCATTTCTTATCAGCCGAGATAAAAATTAAATAATATTATAACTTGACAAAAATCAAGTTTTGGCATCAAAAGCATGCCGCTTCCTTTCCAAAATATCACGTCCCCTCTCCTATTTAATGGCCGAGCTTCAACTGTCGAATTCGATTCAAATTGAGGTTGGGAATCTCTCGTCTGCAGTTCGATTAGGGTTGGCTCGCGATGACGTTCGGGGGGAGGGGCAGTGGTGTTCGTCGTAATCGAAGTCATGGCGTTCAAGATAGAAGGGGGGCGATTCGCGGCTTCGCGAGCTCGACTCTTGTGAAGACTAGGAATCGGCGATTGTGCTTCTCAACTGCGAAACCTAGAAGGGTTGCGGCGCTTTGGGCATTGGAGCTTACGACTTGGGGCAGAGAGGTCGGCGAAGTTGGTTGTTGGTGCGACGACTTCTGGGGATCGACGTTTGGCAGATCTCAAGGGTGTTCTGGCGATGGTGGTTCGGAAGTCGAATTGAGATCGATTTGGGACGAATATAAAGGTATATACAATTTATCCTTTTCAATTTCGACGTGATAATGTTTAAATGATTGTGCAGAAATAGGAAAAAATATATTATACAGTAGGATATATAAAAGAAAAAAAAAGAATCAGATTTTTTGGAATCCCTATAGACTAATTTATAATTATATATGTTCTCACTTACTATTTAATTTAAAAATATGTGTTTAGGTGATTTACTTATTTAATAAACTTATGAAATTATGTTGTTCTGAAAATTATATATTGAATGGAAAATTAATATAAAATCAACTTATTAGTGAGAACAAAATTATTGGTTAAATTAAATAAATAAATGATAACAAATGGTTCGATCAATTCAAATATTAACCGTAAATTTTTATACAAGGTCCAAAATCGTAAGGAGACAAGCTGGTCAGGAATGGATTGCATATAAAAAGCAAAGGTGAGTTAATCTCACTCAGTTAAAATTAAATTTAAATTTAAATGATTAAATTTAAATAAATGATTGTATGGGTGAATTGATTGATGTGATATAGTATGATATTTGGAATTGGTATATTATTTTGTGCTAACATCTGTGGATGCAGGGAAAACAGGTTAGAGGGATCCAACTGGACCCCTCAACTTTTATTTAAATTATTTAATATTCTCTGTTCTGATTATTTGATATTCTATGATGAATTATGTGAAAGTATTGAATGCTATGGCTTGGTTGATATAATTGGGTATAATGAATTACCAAAAATATAAATTTGATTTTTGAAATGAAAATGAAAGAAGTGAAATTGCAAGTAAAATAATTATAGAATAGGTTTAAGAATGACTTGGAAAAGAAATAAAGTGACTTTAAAATTCTAATAAATGAATACTGAGAATGGAAAGGAAAATTTGAATAAACAGAAAGTTAATGAATTTTAAAATGCAGTAATATTAATTAAAAAGAACAAACATTTATTTAGAATTTAAGATTTGAATTATTGAAAGAGTAAATAAGAAATTGAAAAAATAAATAAAGTCCATGACTACTGAATTTGGAAATGAACTGATAAGTAAAAGAATTTATTTCAAATAAAATAAATTGGAAATCAATTTAGGGAAAATTGATTTAAGTGATTGAAGTTTGATTTTTTCTCTGGATAGCAAAGTACATGTTTTTTAAAAGTAAATTTTTAAATATAAATTAAATGTTTTAAAGTTGTTTTTAAAGAAAACAGGTTTTGTAAAATTTATTATTTCTATTATTTAAAGTCTGAAGTAAGTATTTTCTTTTAATCTATTTTAGCAGTAATTATTAAGAAGTAACTTAGTATTTTGTTTTTAAAGGTAGAAATCTAGTTTTATATTTTATTAAGTAACCTTATTTTCAAATATTCATATAGTATGTATTTTCAACAAATTATTAAAGTAATTTTAACTTGAATGTTTAAAAGTATATTTTTTTTAAAAGTAAAGAGTTTTAAATTAATTTAGAAATCTAGTTTTGTGCTTGATGATTCCAGTGAAAATAGAAATACTTGGAATTTATTCTGAGAAAGGCAGATAGTTTTGAAAACTATTTTCAAAGGAATTTGGAAAGTGAAAATAATATCTTGAGAAGATATTTTTGAGATAAGTAAATAATTTGTGAAATTATTTATTGTTTGATGGATGTTTGTGAATATAAATTGATAGTTAAATCACCGACTGTTAATATTGGACAAAATGCGTTGATCATTTCGAAAAGTCCGGGATCGAGATTTATTTCTCGAAAACCACTTCGATCCGGTTTGTACGTTTCGTGGAAACGAGTTTGGATTCGAAGATGGAGCAGTGAAGTGCAAGGGCTAGTCGCTACTAATCCTGAGGATATTTCCAATATGGATGTAGTAGGAATAGTGCCTTCGGTTCCGTTCGAACCCAGGACAGACTTGTATGGATGAATGCTTACGAAACATCGTCGGGTGGACAATGGGCATTCTAAGGGATATGTTCTATAAAGATAACGCTTAGCCTCAAGCCTCATCAAATGGGAATGACTGAAAATCAGGGGTTATGCAGCAAGGCTAGTGGGTAGCATCCAAGCAGGGTGAGGTCATTCCAGTCTAGATGTCCCTTTTTATTTCGGGTTAGTGGGCGGTTGCTGATCCCAATCGCGGGGTGATCTCACTCGGGATTATCCAGTAAGGGGTAGTCCCGGTCTTGTATTGCAGGGGAACGGGCGTACTCCTCGGTACGGTGATCTAGGCCCCGTACCGTGACAGGTGGTACCCCAGTGCCTAGTCATTAGTTGGAAATCCATTCTCCCTACGAGCCTTGTACGAGTTTTATTTGTATTACCCACTATGTAGCTAGCAGCTGGAATTTAATGAATGTAACAATTTCGGCTATTTTATAAGTATTTGTATATAGACCCTATTATAATATCAGAGGATTTCTATAAAAATTGTTTTAGCTATCGTAAGGTAAAAACCCGACATGTTTATTTGTGGCATGGTCTTACGAGATGCTTTTGTTTTCAAAGGATTTTTGAAACTTTAATGATCAATTGAGTGTGATTTTCTCACGCTGGTATTCCAGACTGACTCGGGTGTTATTTAACTGTAATGCTTGGGTCAGACAGAGTATTATAGGATACAGGATATGATGCTGTGGAGCTCAGAAGACGAACTGGATGACGATACGTATTTTCATACTTGTTTATGTATATATTCCGCTGTGTTGAGTTGCTGTGTATCCATTTGTATGTTGTTGTTGTTGAACTGTGATTGATGTACTCTAATGATGTAATATAAAAACAGAGATATTTGATTTTGAGTAAAGATCATTTATTATCTATTATATTTTAATCTGCTGCGATGGTTAGATTCTGTTGTTGTTTTCTATTTTCCTCTTCTACCGCTTCTTCTTTAACCCAAATGGTTCATATTTTTGTGCAACTTGAGTTGATTGTTGTAGAATAGTGTTGACTCAAGGGGTACGATTTGCTGGCTGTTACACTCTGATTCTGTAGCAGCTTCAGCTTTTAGGATTTCGCTTCATCTTTTGTCTAGCCTTCGAGGAGTTGTTTTGGTTATTTGACTCCCATCTCATGTATGTTGATGTATATGTATATGTGCATTTGGTTCTTGTGAACTATAGATTGTTGTAGCATGTATTCCAGACTTGTCTTCCGCTATATATCTGGTATTTCTGTTCTGATGTAACTATACTATCGGTGTTGTTTTTATTATGGGATGTTCTGGATTTTTCTTTAGCCACTATGGTTTCGTTTTAGATTTGGATGGTAATTATATCTTTAGGAGTAAATTTCACAATTCCTGTCGATGTAATCAATACTCGTCTAAGGCATAACTTATGGATGGTCGCTTCTAACAAGCCTTATTCTTCGCAATAGCAGACACTATTCCTTATAATAACCTTTGTTATTGTGAGCATAGAGGTGGGGTGTCATAGCTTGGTATCAGAGCTGAGTTTCAGAACAAATTGTATTAAACACAGAACAGAAACAGAATGGAACATATGTTACAACTATTAGAGAGTTTTATTCGTGCCTTTTCTAATTTGTTCTTTCCACTTTAGCATGTGGAGTACGTTTAGGAATAAATTTTGTATTCTGTAGTATTCCATTTGTTAAATTTCTTATCAATTGTGTATTGTTTTAACTAATCATTACCTTCTCTTGTCTCTCAGCCCATGGCTGGAAGAGGTAGAGGGAAGCGTTCTTCTGCAGGCCCATCTAGTGGTTCTCATCCGGACGGTGTCTATATGTCAGCTGATCAGTTTATGGAGCTATTTCGGGGTACTCAGCCTCCTGTTGCTACTCCCGCAGCTCCTAATCAGAAGTCTGCTTTCGCTCGCATGTGTAGTGACTATTCCCACCTTGGAGGTCAGCCATTCAAGGGATCGAAAAGTGTTATGGAAGTTCAGACCTGTTGCGCACTTATGAGCGCATATTTTCTCGGATGGATCTTTCGGATCATCATCACATTCTCGTGGCATCTAGTATGTTGCAAGAGTGTGCACTTGATTGGTATGAGCTTTTTATTTCGAAGTTGATGAGTCCACTCTCTCATGTATTCGGTTTAAGGAACGATTCGAACTTAAGTTCGTTCCTGAATCAGAAAAGGCTAATCTTGCTTGTAGTTTCCTTGAGTCGAAGCAAGGAAAGTCCTCTGTTTCTGATTATGTTGCATCTTTCAAGGCCTTGTCCAAATACGGAGTTGAGTTCATTAACTCTCCACGTAAGAAGAATCTTCATTCTGTTGATGGTTTGAAGAAGTATTTGAAGAAAGTTCTTTTGCTTCAGCTAAAGCTCTCTTTTGAGGAGCTTGTTGATTCGGCTCTTTGTCTTGAAGCTGTTGAAAAGAAACATGATAGTGGTGATGATGTTGAGGTTTCTAAGAACCCCAACATGAAGAGGTTTCCATTTTGTAAGCCTAATTCTTCTAATCAAAAGAAGAAGAATCAAGCTACCTCTAGTTCTCAGCCTAGTTGTGCAGCTTCTGTTCAGAAGGCGTGCTATAATTGTGGTTCTTTGGATCATCTTCTTCGCAATTGTACTAAGCCTCGCATTTGTCGTTATTGCAAGAAAGAAGGTCATTGGATTTCTGATTGTCCTATTGCTCCTAAGGGTTTCGAATCTAGGAAGCTTAATGTTACTAAAGCTTCTGGTGATTCTTCTCAGCCCAAAGGTATTACTCCTTCTGTTTTGGAAGGTTTCATTTTATTTCATGGCCGTTCTATTAGAGTTCTTTTCGATACGGGTGCATCACATTCATCCGTGTCGAAGGAGCTTGTTGATATTATTCATTTGGATGTTATTACTCTTTGCGACCCCTTGAGGGTGTTAAATCCTATTGGTGGATCTGCTACTCTTGATTTGTTGTGTGTTGATGTTGAGATTATTCTTTGTGGTTTCTCCTTTCATGTGAATCTGCATGTTATGGATCATCTTGGTTTTGATATGATATTAGGTATGGATTGGCTCGTCCGTTATGAAGTTCAAATTCTATGTCCCGAAAGAACTTTGTATCTCAAGCATCTCGATGCTAGCGAGCAGTTATCTATTATATTTCGAAGCATAGATCCTACTTCGAATTCTTTCATTCCTTCCTTTGAATTGAAGGATGTCACAGATAATATTCTGGTTGTTTGTGGTTTGCTGGTTGTGACGCCCCACCTCTATACCCACGCTAGACAAGAACACTATGGAGTAATGCTGTCAACTAGCATGGAGAATAAGGCTGTTGAGGAGCGACCATCCATGTAATTTCTTTGGGCAAGCACCGATATGCCAGATAAAAATATATCATGCATTTCATCACAAGAGGAAATCCAACATGCCGACACAATCTCAAAGCTACTACACAGTGGCTATAGTGATCTTCGGAAACAAATATAGAAATAAGCATAACACAAATCATTCACAGATAATTCATATCACAAAAGCGGAAGAAGATATGAATATATAATTAACACATGAAAGTGTATATCAGAGTAGTGGTCAAAAAGATCCACAATAATACAAAAGAATAGCAACATGTGTTATACAAAAGAATACAACTATGAGTCCATATCTCAAGTGTATACAACAAAGTAAACTACTAATCTAAGTAGTTAGCCAAAAGTCAGAGAGATCAATCCCAAGTGAGAAGTCAAGCTGAAGCACCTGTAACATCTTGGTCTGACCCGAGTATTATTTAATAAGAAAATAATAAACGGATCAGTCTAACTATAAATATCAGATGAAATGATATAAAGTAAAAGATATGGCATAAACATATAATATCCGTAATGGCATACTACTATAAGCATGAAAATGATGATCAACAAAAGATCGTTCGATTCCACAAAAATCTTCACAAAGATCCAAAAAGGGTTTCACACCCAAAACTTGTATTCACAAAAGACAATGACACACAAATTCACCAATGCACAAATATTGATAAAACTTACCAATGGAAATCACGAAAATAGGTGAGGCATAAATTCCTGAATTCAACACACGAAATACAGAAGTCACAAAAAAAGGGGGGAAGAGGCCTATCACACGAACGAGAAGCTATCTCATGGTAGCTAGCCATTAATTTTTGACACACGAACGAGAAGCTATCTCATGGTAGCTAGCCATTAATTTTTGACACAGGAACGAGAAGCTATCTCATGGTAGCTAGCCATTAATTTTTGACACACGAACGAGAAGCTATCTCATGGTAGCTAACCATTAATTTTTGACACACGAACGAGAAGCTATCTCATGGTAGCTAGCCATTAATTTTTGACACACGAGCGAGAAGCTATCTCATGGTAGCTAGCTATTAATTTTTGACACACGAACGAGAAGCTATCTCATGGTAGCTAGCCATTAATTTTTGACACACGAACGGCCCAAAGGCCTTGGGGAGCTACCCCAAAAAGAAACAAGACGAAGCTCAATAAAATGAGTTACTGTCCTCCACGAGGACAAAGAGACATCGCACAATTGCTGGTCTAAATCACAAAAATGATCGTCATGATCATCAAGAAGTGTCAGTTACAGTAAGCTAGTAAATATATGAGCTTAGCTTCATGTCCCATAACCACTAGCTTATCTTAAATATTTACGAACAAATTTTAGATTTCCACTAGAAAATTGTCACAAGAGACTCAATCGAACAAGTCCAAGAATTAACCGACGAAGTAAACGCAAGCGTTTCATACCACTTGTTTTACTAAGCCGTTTAATTAGATTTCTCATACGAGTGAGGTAAAGGTTTGTATATACTAATAGATTGGAAAACGGTTTTATAAACGAATTTGGTATTAAAATAGAATTGAAATCGTTTGAGGAAAGAGTTTTGATATTTACTACTAGTATTGAAACCTTTATATTTTTAAAGTGACAAAGCACGAAAATGATTGTAGAACAATCAACCACCAAAATTCACATTCGAAGACTTGAATAAAAATCCAAAGAAATCGATCCGAATCCATCAAAATGGGTATTCCCAAAAATTCCAAGAATAGAAGTCATTAAAGTCGTAGCAACAACAAGTGGGAAATAACACGAATCGATGGAATTTGGAAACCAAGCAAAAATATGCACAAATATGCACAATTAGGCAAATAGGTGCAGGTCAGTCGACTGACTAAAAGGTCCAGTCGACTGGACCAGAGGCATGAAAAATAATTTCCTGCAGTCAGTCGACTGACCTAAAAATTCAGTCGACTGAATGCAGGGAAAACAGAGGACCCGAGCCTCTGTTAGTTGCCTTCGGAATGCCTATGTGCTACAGCCAGTCGACTGACTCAAAGGTCCAGTCGACTGACTGGCATCAAGGCTGCTTTCCATCCTATAAAATGAAGATGCAATCTTCTTCAAAATGCAATCGAGCGAGCACGGTCACTAGGGGTTTATGCAAATCGACTACCCGGCCCTAAAAGCTCTTCGATTCATCACCAAAACAAGTTCAAACAACAAAGCTATGGTTTTTGAAGATTTGAACTCAAAACACTAAAATTTGGAATGTTCACAAAACCTATCCAAATCAAAATCAAATACACATGAATAATTATTAGGAATTCATACCTAACAATCAAAGATAATCATAGACCTAGATGTGAGATTAAAAATCTCACCTTTGAACCCAAACAATTGAAGAAGATGCTTGAAAGCAAAGGAGAATCAACCACTCTTCAAATGCAACTCAAGAAGCTTGATTCTAAGCTTTAAAAGAAGAACATTCCCAAAGTTAGGTTTAGGAATTTCTGAAATTGATAAGAGATTGAGTTGGAGAAGAAGAAGAGAAGCTTACCAATGAGTTCTTCTACTAGTTTGGAGCTAGAACTTGATTTGCAAAAGAAAACTAGGGCTTGAGTTTTAATTTCTCATCTCTCCCACCATTGTTGCTAAAGCTTGAGTATTAGGAATTGGAAATGAAGTAAATGAGGAGGAGAGGGGTTGGGACTGAATACATAAGTGGGCTCAGCCCAAATCAAAACCCTAAGTGAAAAAGTAGCAAAAATCAACTTTCTCCAAACATATCGAAGCTTATACCCAAAAAGGTCGCAAACGGCATTTTAAACTCAATGGGAGTGGTCCCGAGTCCTAATTCGTCCGTATGCAAAAAGTAGCTTTTCAGACTAAATTCCGAGTATCAAAAAAATATATTTAAATAAAATATTTAAATATAACATCAACAAATATACGGGTTGTTACAGACTCCCCTCCTTAAAGAAATTGCGTCTTCGCAATATTTAAGAAGAAGATATATAATAACAACCATAAAAGCACATTCAACACAAAAGAAGTTTGAAATAAGAAGTTCACCTCAAAGAGCACGAGAAAGTAAGTCCGGATGTGTTCGCTCGATGAACTCTCTAGATTCCCAAGAACAATCCTTAGGATTTGAAGACCATTGAACTTTAACAAGCGAAACATTTTTATTTCTAAGGCGCTTGACCTCCGAAGCAATAATACGAATAGGATGTTGCTCATAAGTCAAATTAGGTGAAACTACAATTTCTTCCACAATCCCGGGCTCAAGAATGGAATCGGAATCTCGAAGGCATTTCCGTAATTGAGAAACGTGAAACACGTCATGAATAGCAGATAATTGAGCCGGTAATAAAAGGCGATAAGCCATGTAACCAATACGTTCAGTGATAGGAAATGGCCCAATATATCGAGGTGCTAACTTTCTCGACCGGCTGAAACGTACAACACCTTTCATAGGTGAAACACGAACAAACACAAAATCTCCCACAGAAAATTCTAACTTCCTTCTCCGGTTATCGGCATAGGATTTTTGTCTACTCTGGGCTTCTTTCATCCAATGACGAATAAGGTCAATCTTTTCTGTGGAATCACGAATAAAATCTGGACCTAAAACCAGCTTCTCACCGGCCTCAAGCCAACAAGAAGGAGATCGGCATGGCCTTCCATAGAGTGCCTCGAAAGGTGCCATACCAATACTAGATTGGAAGCTATTATTATAGGAAAATTCAACAAGTGAAATATGATCTCCCCAACTTCCACCAAAATCAAGAACACATGCACGAAGAAGATCTTCAAGAGTTTGATTCACACGCTCGGTTTGTCCGTCGGACTGGGGGTGATAAGCGGTGCTAAAATTAAGCTTCTTTCCCAAAGCTTTTTGAAGACTCTTCCAAAATCCACTAGTAAACAATGGATCACGATCACTAAAAATAGAAGTAGGAACTCCATGTAATTTAACAATCTCTTTAACAAAGAGCTTGGCCAAAAGAGGAACGGTTCGGTTAGACCGAACGGGAACAAAATGGGCGGATTTAGTAAGTCTATCAACAATCACCCATAAGCTATCATGACCCGAACGAGAACGGGGAAGGCCATCAATAAAATCCATGGAAATTTGGTCCCACTTCCAAATTGGAATTTCTAAAGGTTGCAATAACCCACCGGGCCTTTGATGTTCGGCCTTAACGAGTTGGCAAGTCATGTAATGCTTAACGAAGTTAGCGATGTCAAGTTTCATTCCCTCCCAATAATAAAGTCGTTTCATATCCGCGTACATTTTACTACTACCGGGATGAATGGTAAATTTAGAGCGATGGGAATCTTCTAAAATATCTTTAAGAAGATCACTAATATTTGGCACGATAAGTCTACCAAATCTCCGAATGCCTCCACGAGAATCAATATCAAAGTCTTTCAAACCTTCAATATCAATTTTATCCTTAATATTTTGGCCAAGAAGAGCCAATTCAGGATCTAGCCCTTGAGCTTCAAGAATGCAGTCTAAAAGAGAAGGATGAGCCTCAAGGCTACATAAAACAAATGATGAGCATAAATCGGATACGCGGTCTCGAATCTCTCAAGTGGATAAGATCTCGAGATCGTTCCATTCAGATATCATCATAGAAACAACTGCTTGTTGCTTACGGCTAAGAGCATCTGCGACATGATTACCCTTACCGGGGGTATAAAGAATATCAAGATCATAAGGAGCAAGGAACTCGAGCCAACGTTGTTGACGTAAATTAAGTTCCTTTGAGGAAATAAATATTTCAAAGACTTATGATCCAGGTGGAGAACAAATTTCTCCCCCAAAAAGGATGATGCCAAACCCTAAAAGCGAAAACAATAGCCGCGAGCACTAGATCATGAGTGGCATACCTAGTCTCAGTCGGCTTTTAATGATTTAGAAGCACAAGTGATAGCACGTTATCTTTTGCAAGAGAACGACATCCAAACCAATACGATAAGCATTGGTACAAAAGATAAAGTCATGGTTCCCTTCGGGAATCACAAGAATAAGAGTATCGAAAAGAAAGAACTTCTTTTAAATAATTTTCTTTCCTGAAAAGCTAAAACTTTCAAAATTACATTTATCTTTATGTAATAATCTTTTTAGAAAATTTTACATAAGTCATTTTATTGTGTCTGACTGTCACATCTAAGCGTTTAGGAAACTCATATCGATAAAATTGATCAGGCGCATCGACCAGAATTCTTAAAGCACTCAACGGACAATACAATCACAAAATCATCTTCTATATGATAAAAATATCTCTTAAAAAGTTTAAGAATATTCTTTGCTCGTTTAAGAACAAAATCAAATCGTACTTGTAAATAAATCTTACGAAAAAGATTTACAAAATTTTAAATTTCTATTTTCATCCAAAATCAATAAATACAAAAATGAAGTCATCGAGATATTCATAGAACACTCGATTTATAAAATGGATGAAACAAGATGGGCAAACTGAATGACAAAATAAGTCATTCATAAGAATCGTAACAAGTGCGGAATGCGATAAGTAGAATGCTAACTCCCGCAACTTGTAGCCAAATGAAAATCGGTGGCAAGGTCGAACTAGAAAGACCTTAACACCACACAAAAGATTTCTTAGGTGATAATCCTAAGACAAGCTCAAAAATTACCAGAAAATTCTCATACTACATGAATGAGAGAAATAACACTTTCCCCATCATGTGAGCTTAAAGAATAAAATGATGCCTTCATAAATATGAAATCAGAATCTCAAGAAAAATAGAAATCTGATTAACAGATAGAAAACGTCGAAGATGAATAGTCCATACGGAAAATAGGATATGGGCTTCACAACGAGTAAGCCAATCCTTACAAAAAAAATCAATTCCGAAGCCTAAGTAGAAATCGGCTCGAAAAGAAAAATCACATAAAATAATTTCGACATTAATAGAAAGCAAATTGACTGTTGTGGACCTACCATCCGGATTCGTAGCTCTCAAAGAAGTCATCAAGCCCAAAATATTTTCAAAGAAAAAGAATCATCAAGTTCTTTTGATATAAAAATAATGAGATGAAACCCATATCAACAAGAACTCGAATAAGAAGATCACGAAATAAAACAATGAAATCAAGGATTGAGTGAAAAATACCTTGACCAAGAGAAGTGTCGCTAGGGGTTTGCACAATATTTAGCTTTCTCATGTCCTTGTTCAAAAGTTTGGGACAAGCAGATAAAAGATGCCCCAAGTCTTTGCAATAGCGACAATAAAGGGATTTCGGGCACTTAATTACATAATGGTCTGTGGAACCACAATTGTAGCATTCTTTACGACTTGGGGTAGGAATCTTTACTACCAAAATAGTTTGTTTCACTTTCTTATTGGGATTAGGGTTTTGAACATAATATGTCTCTTCTTGGAAATCCCAATATCACTATCACTTCCTTTACCAACCTCTTCATATCGAAGAGTGATGTCCACAAGCTGATTGAAAGAAACTTCAAGTTTCAAAGGTAGAACCATTTCGGGGTTCTTACTCAAAGCACAGATAAACTCTTGATTCTTTACAAGATCCAAAAGTTGTTGGGCAGACATGAATGCGCCATCCAGAGAAAGGCTACTGGATTGACCAGCGCTAGGACTGCTAGAACTAACCATTTCTCTTCCTTAAGAAAGAAAGAAAGAAAGAAAGAAGAAAAGGTTATTCACCAAATGAATATCAAGCAATCTTGATAGATAAAACAAGGAATCATAAAGAAAATAGGATGAATCGGTACGAAGACTTGAATTAAATCCTAAAGCACGACTCCTAAGAAAGACTTAGGACGATGATCCTTGTTATAATATTCCATATTGTTCCGAAGTTTGGCTCTGATACCAAGCTGTGACGCCCCACCTCTATACCCACGCTAGACAAGAACACTACGGAGTAATGCTGTCAACTAGCACGGAGAATAAGGCTGTTGAGGAGCGACCATCCGTGTAATTTCTTTGGGCGAGCACCGATATGCCAGATAAAAATATATCATGCATTTCATCACAAGAGGAAATCCGACATACCGACACAATCTCAAAGCTACTACTACACGGTGGCTATATAATCTTCGGAAACAAATATAGAAATAAGCATAACACAAATCATTCACAGATAATTCATATCACAAAGGCGGAAGAAGATATGAATATATAATTAACACATGAAAGTGTATATCAGAGTAGTGGTCAAAAAGATCCACAATAATACAAAAGAATAGCAACATGTACTATACAAAAGAATACAACTATGAGTCCATATCTCAAGTGTATACAACAAAGTAAACTACTACTTTAAGTAGTTAGCCAAAAGTCAGAGAGATCAATCCCAAGCGAGAAGTCAAGCTGAAGCACCTGTAACATCTCGGTCTGACCCGAGTATTATTTAATAAGAAAATAATAAACGGATCAGTCCAACTATAAATATCAGATGAAACGATATAAAGTAAAAGATATGGCATAAACATATAATATCTGTAATGGCATACTACTATAAGCATGCAAATGATGATCAACAAAAGATCGTTCAATTCCACAAAAATCTTCACAAAGATCCAAAAAGGGTTTCATACCCAAAACTTGTATTCACAAAAGTCAATGACACACGAATTCACCAATGCACAAACATTGATAAAACTTATCAATGGAAATCACGAAAATAGGTGAGGCATAAATGCCAAAATTCAACACACGAAATCCAGAAGTCGCAAAAAAAGGGGGGAAGAGGCCTATCACACGAACGAGAAGCTATCTCATGGTAGCTAGCCATTATTTTTTGACACACGAACGAGAAGCTATCTCATGGTAGCTAGCAATTAATTTTTGACACACGAACGAGAAGCTATCTTATGGTAGCTAGCCATTAATTTTTGACACACGAACGGCCCAAAGGCCATGGGGAGCTACCCCAAAAAGAAATGAGACGAAGCTCAATAAAATGAGTTACTGTCCTCCACGAGGACAAAGAGACATCGCACAATTGCTAGTCTAAATCACAAAAATGATCGTCATGATCATCAAGAAGTGTCAATTACAGTAAGCTAGTAAATATATGAGCTTAGCTTCATGTCCCATAACCACTAGCTTAACTTAAATATTTACGAACAAATTGTAGATTTCCACTAGAAAATTGTCACAAGAGATTCAATCGAACAAATCCAAGAATTAACCGACGAAGTAAACGCAAGCGTTTCATACCACTTGATTTACTAAGCCGTTTAATTAGATTTCTCATACGAGTGAGGTAAAGGTTTGTATATACTAATAGATTGGAAAACGGTTTTATAAACGAATTTGGTATTAAAATAGAATTGAAATCGTTTGAGGAAAGAGTTTTGATATTTACTACTAGTATTGAAACCTTTATATTTTTAAAGTGACAAAGCACGAAAATGATTGTAGAACAATCAACCACCAAAATTCACATTCGAAGACGTGAATAAAAATCCAAAGAAATCGATCCGAATACATCAAAATGGGTATTCCCAAAAACTCCAAGAATAGAAGTCATTAAAGTCGTAGCAACAACAAGTGGGAAATAACACGAATCGATGGAATTTGGAAACCAAGCAAAAATATGCACAAATATGCACAATTAGGCAAATAGGTGCAGGTCAGTCGACTGACTAAAAGGTCCAGTCGACTGGACCAGAGGCATGAAAAATAATTTCCTGCAGTCAGTCGACTGACCTAAAAATTCAGTCGACTGAATGCAGGGAAAACAAAGGACTCGAGCCTCTGTTAGTTGCCTTCGGAATGCCTATGTGCTACAGCCAGTCGACTGACTCAAAGGTCCAGTCGACTGACTGGCATCAAGGCTGCTTTCCAGCCTATAAAATGGAGATGCGATCTTCTTCAAAATGCAATCGAGCGGGCACGGTCACTAGGGGTTTATGCAAATCGACTACCCGGCCCTATAAGCTCATCGATGCATCACCAAACAAGTTCAAACAACAAAGCTATGATTTTTGAAGATTTGAACTCAAAACACTAAAATTTGGAATGTTCACAAAACCTATCCAAATCAAAATCAAATACACATGAATAAGTATTAGGAATTCATACCTAACAATCAAAGATAATCATAGACCTAGATGTGAGATTAAAAATCTCACCTTTGAACCCAAACAATTGAAGAAGATGCTTGAAAGCAAAGGAGAATCAACCACTCTTCAAATGCAACTCAAGAAGCTTGATTCTAAGCTTTAAAAGAAGAACATTCCCAAAGTTAGGTTTAGGAATTTCTGAAATTGATAAGAGATTGAGTTGGAGAAGAAGAAGAGAAGCTTACCAATGAGTTCTTCTACTAGTTTGGAGCTAGAACTTGATTTGCAAAAGAAAACTAGGGCTTGAGTTTTAATTTCTCATCTCTCCCACCATTGTTGCTAAAGCTTGAGTATTAGGAATTGGAAATGAAGTAAATGAGGAGGAGAGGGGTTGGGACTGAATACATAAGTGGGCTCAGCCCAAATCAAAACCCTAAGTGAAAAAGTAGCAAAAATCAACTTTCTCCAAACATATCGAAGCTTATACTCAAAAAGGTCACAAATGGCATTTTAAACTCAACGGGAGTGGTCCCGAGTCCTAATTCGACCGTATGCAAAAAGTAGCTTTTCGGACTAAATTCCGAGTATCAAAAAAAATATTTAAATAAAATATTTAAATATAACATCAACAAATATGCGGGTTGTTACACTGGTGTTTTTGAGCCTATTTCGAGATTGCCGTCGAAGAGGGCAATTGAGTTCTATATTGATCTTATCTCTGGTGCACATCCTGTCAGACGTCCTCCCACGAGCATGTCTGCTAAGGAAAATGAGGAACTTAAGCAACAATTATCTGAGTTGGAAGCCAAGCATTTTATCGTTCTAGCTCTTCTCCTTGGGGCGCCGCCATTGTCCTCGTTAAGAAGCTAAATGGTACTCTTAGGCTTTGCATTGATTATCGCAAGCTTAACGAGCTTACTATCAAAAATAGGTATACATTACCCAGGATTGATGACATGTTCGATCAATTAAGTGGCGCTAAGCTGTTATCCCAACTCGATCTTGCTACAGGTTTTCATCAGTTACGAGTGGCGGAAGATAGCATTCCTCTTATAGCATTCCGTACTCGTTATGGTTCTTACGCATGGATTGTTATGCCGTTCGGTTTGACAAACGCTCCGACGTATTTTGTAGATCTTATGAATCGGATATTCCGGGAATATGTCGATAAGTTCGTCTTGGTTTTCATTGATGATATTCTTATTTATTCCAAATCTGAAGCCGATCATATTCAGCATTTGGAGATTGTTTTGAGCAATCTTCATCAGCATCAGCTTTATGCCAAATTCTCCAAGTGTCATTTCTGGGAGAATAGGGTGAAATTTTTGGGTCACATTGTTTCTTCCGATCGTATCTCTGTCGATCCTTCCAAGATTGAATCTATTCAGAATTGGAAGAGGCCCGAAATTGTTACTGAGATCCGTAGTTTTCTTGGATTGGCGGGTTATTATCGCCGGTTTATTAAAGACTTTTCTCGTATTGCTTTACCGCTTACCACTCATGAGAAAAGTTGTTCCTTTTATTTGGTCGGATAAGTGTGAGAATTCTTTCTTGAAGTTAAAAGATCTCCTTACTCATGCTTCTATCTTAGTGGCTCCCGCAGGGAATCATGATCTTATTGTTTATACTGATGCCAGTGGTTATGGACTCGGTGCTGTTCTTATGCAAAAGGATAGAGTAGTTGCCTATGCTTCTAGACAACTAAAGCCAAACGTGATTCGTTATGCTACCCATGATTTGGAGTTAGCCGCCATAGTCTTTGCTCTAAAGATTTGGCGACAGTATTTATTGGGCGAGCGTTTTATTCAATTTACTGATCACAAATCCCTGAAGTATTTATTTACTCAGAAAGAGCTTAATAGGAGGCAACGACATTGGCTCGAATTTCTTGCTTCATATGATTTCGATATCCTGTATACCCCTGGTAAGGGTAATCGAGTTGCCGATGCGCTTAGTTGCAAGCAACACGTTGTTGTTTCCATGATACTTGCAGAGTAGAATATTTTGGAAGTTTTATCTCTTTGTGATATTAGAGACTGTCCTTCAGTTTCTGATTCTCCCATGCTTTTATTTAGCATGGAAGCTCGTCCTAGTTTGTTGGATCGTGTTGCCGATGCCCAGAAACATGATCCACATATTGCTTATCTTATTCAGAGTTGTAAATCGAAATCCCGAAGTGATAATCTAAAGGATTTCGATATTGATGTTCATGATTTCATTCGGAAGAAGGGAAGGTTGATCGTGCCTGATGTTCCTGATCTTAGAAATGACATTCTTGAGGACTGTCATCGTTCTAAGTATACTATCCATCCGGGTAGTAGTAAGATGTATCCTGATATGAAACGCTTATACTGTTGGGAGGGTATGAAGCGTGATATTGCAAGTTATGTAAGTCGTTGCATGACTTATCAACTCGTTAAAGCAGAACACTAGCATCCCAGTGGTCTTTTGCAGCCTCTTGAGATTCCATTATGGAAATGGGATCAGATTTCCATGGAATTCATTGATGGTCTACCTTGTTGGAGGTCGGGCCATACTAGTATTTGGGTGATTGTTGACAGATTGACTAAATCAGCCCATTTTATTCCTATCAAGTCCAATAGGACTGCTCCTTTATTGGCTAAGCTGTTTATTAAAGAAGTCGTTCGACTTCATGGCGTGCCTAGTTCTATTGTTAGTGACAGAGATCCACTTTTCACTAGTGGTTTCTGGTAGAGCCTAGAGAAAGCTTTGGGCACTAAGCTCAATCTCAGTACAGCTTAACATCCACGGTCTGATGGTCAGACTGAAAGGATGAATCAGGTTTTAGAGGATCTCCTTCGAGCTTGCATTCTTAATTTTGGTGGTAGTTGGGAAGACCACTTATCTCTTGTTGAATTCTCTTATAACAACAGTTTTCAATCCAGTATCGGTATGGATCCTTTCGAAGCTCTTTATGGGAGGCTATGTCGATCATCGTCTTGTTGGTTGGAATCGGGGGAAAAGTTAGTTCTCGGCCACGATTATATTCATGATTCTTCTGAGAGGATTGATAGTATCAGACAGAGGATGAAAGAGGATCAGCATAGGCAGAAATCTTATGTCGATCATCGTAGGAAGCCTTTGGAATTTTCTGTAGGCAATCTTGTATTCATTCGTGTTTCTCCGTTGAAGGGTGTGGTGCGTTTTAGTAGCTCCGGGAAATTGGCTCCTCGTTATATTGGACCGTTTCCTATTACGGAATGCATTGGCCCTGTTGCTTATCGCGTATCTTTACCTATTCAGTTTTCGGGAATTCATGACGTATTTTATATATCTCAGCTTCGTCAATGTCTTCGAGATTCGGATTCTATTATTGATCCACATACGTTGCAAGATCATGAGATCTCACCCGACTTGTTTATTGTGCAAAATCCTATTCCTGTGCTAGCTTCGAAGGTTAAACACCTTTGGAATAAAGAAGTTCCGCTTGTGAAAATTCAATGGTCCGCAAAACCCAAAGATTGCACTTGGGAAACCAGGGAATTCGTCAAGCGTTCTTATCCGGGTTTTCTCTCCTCTTCGGTTGAGGGTGAGCATTCATATCCATCTTTTCTATTTTTATCTTTGTTATGGTAAATTATTTACGTCGTTGACTACTTCTAGTATGAAAATTGCGGGGACGCAATTTATAAGGGGGGTCTATAACGACCGTGATTTTATTACCGTCGTAATAATTATTTTTAAATTCAGTAACGACCATATTTTTTGAATTACTGTTGGAGTGTATATTTTAAATAGAAACTTTTGAATTAAAAATTTGAAAAAAAATGCAAAGTATAAAGAAATTTATACCCAAATTCTGTCACATTCTTTTCATAAAGCAAGTGTAAGTACTTGCATAGCTGGCATTCAAGAAGTAATACAATGCATAACTAATGAAGCAAAACAAAGTGTGAAAGCAAGTGTAATATACATCAGATATTATATTTTTGTTTTCATCATTTTTCTTGACTGTCACTAGCCATGTGTAGCCGTGTACCATATTGCAAATGCACGTTTGCATTTAATGAAATGGTACAAAACACTTTTCAACACTCATTCTCTTTGACTTATACCAATTGAAGAAAGAAAATAATACTTCTCTACATCATTTTTCGCTCAAACACAGAGCTCTGAGAAGACTTCTAATGGCAGCTTCCATAATTTTTTGCTTGCTTGCATCTCTGGTTCTAACTGAATTCAAAACAAGTAAAGGTGAGTTTATACTCACACTTCTAGTTTATAGTCGGTAACTCTCTGACTTTGTTTTGAAAACACGGTTTTCTTTGATTTGGAATTTTGTTCTGTTGTGATTTTTTGCAACACTGCAAACTGTGTTTTGCACTGCCTTTTTCTACTATGATTTCGAGACAGTGCTTGAGTGCTCGCAGGTATATATATGCATTCATGTATGTATATATGCGTTATCATCTTGTTTCCCTCCGTATGTAGTAGCTTTGCATTATTGTGGCTTTCCACGTGTGGCCACTGCATGTGGTATTTGTATGCTTGAGTGGGAATTCGACTACAGTAAAATGTGTCCAACATTGTTTTTTAAGAGACAAGTCATTTAAGCTAGTGTGCAAGTATAAATGTGTGTGTGCATGTATCATTAGGTTAAGGAGCAAAGCTCAGGCCGTGTTACGTTGCATGCGTACCATATTTTTGTTTGATGATGAGAGTTGTTTTTTTTACGTTGTAATGCCTGGTATCACCTAGAAATGAAAAAAATAGGAGTTCAAAATTTTCAAACGCATGTATAAATGGTGAAGCTAGACCATTTCGACATATACTATAATTGCAAACATTTTAAGTGAGGCACAGTTTCAAATTTTTCTGGCACGTGTATTTATGTGAAGAAACTTGTGTGTGTTTATTCGTGTAAATGAGAGTGTGTTTTGACTTCAAAATGAATATGTTCCAGTTTTCGAAAAATAAGAACATGTTGCCAGTTTTCGAAAAATAAGTGTATGTCTCCTGTTAGTTTTAAAACATTCACATTTTCCTTGTTGTGAGTTCAGATAAGCAAATTCCGTGCGTCACTTTCAAGGCGTAATTGCATGCATCAGATTTCATGCATTAAATTTCCATGCTGTCCAAACTAAGTTTCATATTGCTTAGTTCAGGCATTTGGTTTATATCAGGTGTGTGTATACATTTATAGGGCCTAAGCTATTTACCTTACATATTTGTAGTTGTATTATTCAATAATATATGGTCCAGGTAGTGTTGCATCTCCTAAATAAAATAAGTTCCAGACATTTTAGTTGACCATGCCTAAGGCATGTATAATGCATACATATAGGAGTCCAGAGCACATATTTTGAAATTCTTCACTTTCTAGTGCAAAATATTTGTTGAATATAGTGATGCGGTCCACTATTTAAATTACGTTGGACCAGTGTTACGTTGTAAAACGTAGTTTGTTTGCCATTATTTTTTTAACGAAATTTTTATACCGGTGCTATAATTTTGAAACGCGGTGTTTTGCTGACATTTTGGCGAATGTAAATTCACTATTATTTTAACGTCGGTAAACGTTAATTTAAAGTGACTTTTCAAGCGGTTATCCCGCAACACTGATTTAGTATTCGTTTTTACGGTGTTTTGTGAAGTGCAATTTCCTCGTCGAAATTGCTACAGATGTTACTGTTTTAATCATGTGTTTTAAAAATCATTTTCAAAAATTTTACAGTTTACTTTTTCAAAAGAATATGAAAGCTATTTAAACGCATCAGCAAAATTAGGGACTATGAACCCTCACTTTTACTGACTCGTTTAATTTTGGACTTGTCCGTTTGAGAACATAAAATGTTATTTATTTAAAATACATGATTTTGCACTTTTAAGGAAACGATGAAGAGATTTAAGCGATTTAGCAAAAGTACGGAGTATGGAACCACACTTTTACTCTTTCGGTTAGTTCCGAACTCGTTAATTGAAATATTTGTTGTTGTTTGATGATTTTGATTATTTTGTTGGGATTTCAAGCCACTATGCTGCACCTTCGGGTCATATGATGGACCTTTGGATCAATTACCAGTACAACACCTTCAGGCCATATGTTGGACCTTCGGGTCATTCGTTGGGCGCCAAAATTATGATGACAGTGCTTAGTAGGTTTCGGCCATATGTTGATGCACCTGCGGCGTAGCTTAGACTTGCCATATGATGGGATCGATCCACTTTTTTGTTGATTTTCTAGTTATCTATTTTTGATTTCTAGATTTTGTGAATTGCTGTTTTGAATTCAATTGTGAATTTGAAAGTTGATTTTGAAGGAGTTCAATGTGATTTCTTCATTTCACTATGTTGATTTCTTATGTTGAATAGTCGTTCGTGATCATTGTTATTTTGCTTGATGTTGTTATGATGCATTCACTTCCAAGAATAAATTAGACTGATCCGTTTATTATTTTCTCTTAAATAATACTCGGGTCAGACCGAGTTATTTCAGGATAGTCGCTATCTCTGATTCTGTAGCAGCTTCAGCTTTTGGGATTTCGCTTCATCTTCTGTCTAGCCTTCGAGGAGTTGTTTTGGTTATTTGACTCCCATCTCATGTATGTTGATGTATATGTATATGTACATTTGGTTCTTGTGAACTATAGATTGTTGTAGCATGTATTCCAGACTTGTCTTCCGCTATATATCTGATATTTCTGTTCTGATGTGACTATACTATTAGTGTTGTTGTTATTATGAGATGTTCTGGATTTTTCTTAGCCACTGTGGCTTCGTTTTAGATTTGGATTGAAATTATATCTTTTGGAGTAAATTTCACAACTCCTATCGATGTAATCAATACTCATCTAAGGCATAACTTACAGATGGTCTCTCCTAACAAGCCTTATTCTTCACAATAGCAGACGTTATTCCTTATAATAACCTTTGTTATTGTGAGCATAAAGGTGGGGAGTCACATATATTTTAAAATATGACTTAATTGGAAAATTAAAATTTTGATTTTTAAAGGGAATGTTGAGCTAAGTAAATAAATGGAATTTGTTTATAAGATGGGTATGTAAAATTTAAGTTATTTGTGGGAATAAAAGTTAAGAAATTTATAAAGTATTGGCCTAACAAATGAATTTAAATTTAAATTGGATATTTATTAATTAAAATATTATTTTATTTAAATTTAAAAGTTAAGTAATATCCATTTAAGAAGTTTTGAAAAAGTGGAATAAGTTTGATAAGAAAAAAATGAGAAAAAGTGAAGATATATGGTTTTAAAAGGTAAACAAAAATTATAGCGGCTCAGAAATGCTGGAAAATATGAATAATGCCTTGAATACACTAAAAAGAACTATAACAGCTTTTCTGAAGTGCTGTAAATTCTGGAAATTTGAACTATGGTTGAAATTACACTAAAAGACCTATAACAGCATTTCTAAAATGTTGTAAATTCTGGAAATTTGAACTATGGCTGAAAATACACTAAAAGACCTATAACAGCTTTTCTGAAGTGCTGTAATTTATGAAAATTTAAACTATATGATGAAATTACTAAATGAACCTATAACAGCACTCCTAAAGTGCTGCAGTTTCTGAATTTGAACTATACTTTGATAGATACTAAATATACCTATCGTAGCACTTTATAAGTGCTGTAGTTTTGAAAATTTCAATGCTTTGAAATGTTGAAATTGAACTAATGAACTTAGAAATTTCTAAAATTATGGAAATTGAATAATAGATTTAAAAGGATAACTACTCCATATTTAAATGGCTTAAATAAATTATTTTGATTTGGAATATAAACCATTTTTGAAATTTATAAGCATAGGTAATATTAATGTTGGGTTGTTAAAGAGACCGGGATCGGATATGGGCATACTCTCTGTCGATACCGAAAACCACTTTAACAACCATGTAGGTGATTGAGATTCCAGAATGAAGTAGGATGGTGGCGACATTCTTTTGAGGTATGTACATGGACCCGACTCCCGTGAGTTGGCATAAGGTGGCTATAAAAGGAGCGATTCCGGGACAGTGAGGTAGCTCCTTTTATCGGACACACTTCTTCGTATGATATTCTATTACCTCGTGATTGTTTGGTGCGCACCTTGGATTTTAGGAGTGTGGCTCGAGGTGGGCGGTAGTGTCTGCTACGCGTCACCATCAGTCCGGATAGTAATTGGTATGTCTACCCTGGCATTACCTCGTTGTGCCGTATCGTCTACCCTAGTGCGCCTTGTACGAGTTTGGTTTTCTCCCGTAGTCCATGGAGTATCCTTAGGTGGCTTCCCGATCAGGAGGGACTATGACACGGGATGGACTACTGGGACTATTACGTGTTAAGGGCTATATAGACAACCCCTTAACGCTATTTAAAAGTAGGTTTATTTTACTATAGACATTATTATAATAGCGAGATATTACTACATAGTAAATAGTTTAACTGATCCTTAGAGGATGGGCGGTATCAAGCATCCATTAAGTTACTTGTACCTTATATTATAGTTCACTTGAGTTGGTTTGCATTGTATGAGTATGTATGTGTTGACTCGAGTGTTTGTGTTTAATTTCTTACGCTCGTGTCACCCTGAGTATCACAGATTGGATCTATCTTCCGAAAGCTAGAGATCTCTGAAGCTTTTCTGCTTATCTTGCTTTATCTATTTCAGTTCAGTCTTTTATTTCAGCTATGTATTACAGACTTACGTATTTGGGATTTTCTATTATATTTGTTTCAGAACTGTATTTGATTTTCAGACTATGTATTTTGCTACTTGTTTTGAGATTGAGTTGTAGTGGCTTCATGAACCACTATGGTTATTTCTATTTCCGCTGAGTGTTATTCTGATTTTTTTCTTTGTCTGTGATTGGTTTTATTTGCTTCAATTTTTTTTACAATCTACTGTTTTGAAGTATTCAAGTCAGACATGTATGTCTTCCTATGCACATGGAGGGTGCAACATGATAGGGGTTCTCGCATTTGGTTTGGTAGCGAGCAGATGACTCTTACTCCTACATGTCCATGCGAGGGTTGGTGCCGTCGAGAGGCTGGCTGTGAAGGCAGAACATAGGTACCAATGTATGCTATGGTGGTGCGTTGTTAAATTTGGTATCAGAGCTTTGGTTTAGGCAAACCTTAGCCTACGGAGCAAAAACTGATTAGAGCTAGGGTAGAAATACCATAGAGTGAGTAAAATCAATCTTAGAATCCTTTCTTTGTGAGAAAGTGTATTTTAATGTATAAAATGATTTTTCAAATAATAAAAAAAGGGTATTTTAATATAGAAACTTTTTGTTTTTGAAGCAAAATTTTCCTAACTGTCTTCTTTCTCTTATCCACCTTGTTAGTGATGTCTTTGTTTAGGACCTTTGCCAAGTTGAATCTTATTTTATTTAATCTTGTCCTGTTCCCAATTAACTTTGTCATAAAATTCATTCTTAATTTCTCAGGATGGACCGTAGGAATGCCAGAGGTAGGGGTCGTGATGTTGCCCCAGTTAGGTTCACTAAGCTTTGTAAGGAATACATCGAGCTTGGTCGTACCAAGTTTACCGGATCTAAGAGCATTTGGGTTATTGTGGATAGATTGACCAAATCAGCTCATTTTATTTCCGCCAAATCTACCCATTCTGCTTCCAGTTTGGCTAAGATCTATATGAGGGAGATTGTCCGTCTTCACGATGTCCCCCTCAGCATTGTTTGTGATCGAGATCCTATCTTTACCAATCAGTTTTGGAAGGCCTTCAAGGAATATTTGGGTACCCGTCTGAATCTGAGCACTACTTACCATCCACAGACCGATGGTCAAATGGAAAGAGTGAATCGAATTATAGAGGATTTTCTTCGGGCTTGTGTTTCGGATTATGGAGGATCTTGGAAAGATCATCTCCATCTTGTTGAATTCACTTATAACAATAGTTATCAGGTATATTTTCAGTCTTATATTTTGATCTCATCCTAATCTTTATCTATCTCATTCCATCTTTGAACTTAGGCTAGTATTGAGATGCCTCCATTTGCTACACTCTACGAAAGACCTTGTAGATCTCCTTCTTGCTAGATTGAATCCGATAATCTTTTGGTTCTTGGTCCTGATATGATCTTGGAAGCTTTGGAGAAGAATGAGAAGATTAAGAGGAAGATGACAATTTCCCAGGATAGGTAGAAGAAGTATGTGAATCGTCGTAGGAGGAGTTTGGAGTTTTCTGTTGGTGACTTGGTTTTCATTAAGGTCTCTCCCTTAAGGAATGTGATTTGGTTTGGGCATAGGGGGAAGCTTGCTCTTGGGTTTGTTGGTCCCTTCCGTATCTTGGAAAGGATTGGTTCTGTAGCTTATCGTCTGGATTTGCCTGACAAATTTTCTAGAGTACATAATGTATTCCATGTTCCGCACCTTCATCGATATCTGCATGATCCATCTCTTATTATCCAGCCTTCTGCTCTTGATAGTTTGGATATTGAGCCTAATCTGACTATTGAGAGGAAGCCACTTCGTATCGTCCATCGAGACACGAAGCAGCTAAGAAGGAAATCAATCAACTTGGTCAAAGTGCAGTGGAGCACTGATGAACGAGTTTGTACCTGTGAGACGGAGGAGAGTGTCCGTGTTTTGAATCCGGAATCGTTTGTTTAAGGTAATTTTGCCTTGCTATCTTGTCTTTCTTTGTTTTCTTGTTCGTTCCTTTTCGAGGACGAAAATTTTTGAGTGGGGGAGAGTGTAACAACCCAAAAACTTTAACAGATATTTTGATTCATTTTATTTAAAAACTTTGGTGTTTAATTATTTAAAATTTGAATTATGGAAACTTTTCCTGTATGATGTTGGAATTGGTTATAAATTATTTTCCTAAATTCAATGAAATAAACAAATTTCTGGAATTGTATATTTTAGGTCAAACTTTGATTTTATTTGAAAATTTGAAATTTTCGATTCTAATCATTTATTTAAATCTGTATATATTTATAACATCTGTTCTGCCTTTTGTTTTATTTAATTTGTATCTATACTTTGAAAATTAGATAACATACAATGTTTTGAAAAGGCAATTAATCTCTGCGGTTTATTTTATATGTTTTTGCATCCATCTCCTTATTTATTTCCTATGGTGTTTGTATAAACTTTATTTTTATTTGTTGAGCATTTCTTTTGCACATATCTTTATTTAATGGATACGAAAAAAATCATTTAAGATACGTTACTTGTTTTAAATTTGGGCATACATCTCATTTTTATTTCCTGCCTTTATATTTCCCACCCTTTTGAGCTACTGCCATAGCCGTTCCTTAGTTATAGCCGTGTATTCTAAACCCTGGCCGCCTTCAACCTTATCACTCACGTGAAAAAAAACATCTCATCTTCATCTGTCTCCAGTGAGAAATACTGTAGGTCCATAGCTTCTTCCTTTTACTTTTTCTTCTTCTTCCTTTTACATTTTCTTTTATTTTTTCTTGTGTTCATAGAATTTTCAGCCTCCACCACTATTTCGACCACCATCTCCTCTCCTCCTCCACAAGACTTACCATCACTCCTCCACTCATGGCCATGAAACCCTAGATCCCAATATCCATCACCAAGTCAAGTAATAAACCCTAGCCGAGCCTGTGGATGCAAACCCCTCCTTGTTTTCCTTGAAACCCTAGCCTACCTTCCCTATCTTGCTTTGGCCATGACTATCTCCCCTCCTAGCCATGCTTTAGATCTGATTTGACCCAAATGTAGCCTTAGGCCGAGCCATTTAGACCACAGGGCCTAGCAAAACTCCACTTGAACCATGTTTATGCCTTGTATTGCTTTGCCTTCCCCTTTCCATGTCATGGCCATGCCCTATGACCCTATGACCTAGCCTAACTTACATCTAAACACCATGGCTGAGCCTATGGGCAATGAGGCAGAGCCTAAAAGGGTTATGGCCAAGCCACTTGATGATTCATTCCATTTGGTTTTCATTCTAAATTCATTTTTGCTCTTTGATTTGATAAAAAATTTGTATTTAATTTTGTTCTCATGGTTTAATCCATATTGGTTTGTGGCAAATCGTATATCTATAATTGTTTATTTATTTGAATTACAAGATCTGAATTTGGTTGTTACTTCTTCCCAAATTCTTTCGTGCCTTCTCGTTCTTTGCGGTGTGTGGATATTTTTGTTTTAATTGAGCTCTAGCTTCAGGAAAGGTGAGTTATTCACTCTAGACATTACGTACCTATATTATTGTGAAATGATGACAAGTGATTTTGTATAAATTGATATGTTATTCATATATGCATGTGACATGATTAAATGATGTTAAATGTTGTTCATATAATTGTTGCATCTTCTAATATGAGATGTTATATTTATCTGTTCATTTTATTTCCGCATCTCAGACTGCAAGTTCCCTTATCACCATGGGTTGAAATGATACATACCCGAACGGACTTTAAAATAAGGAAAAATCATTATGCGCTGAAATAATAGGCTCGAGTGATTTTCATTGAATTTTTTCTCAGGATTATGGATTTGAAATAATAGAACCAGGATTTTTCTTTTAAATTATGGATTGAAATGATACGTATCTGTATCACTTGACCTAGGTTAGAAAATACTATACAGACCTGTGGTTAATTAATTATATATTTTCTGGAATTTTATAAATATTTTCAGAGTAAAAATGTGTCATTTCAACTAAATTTGGATCTAAGTAATTTAAATGAATTTATAGAGATTTTTTCTACAAGTTAAAATGCATATAGAATTAAATGGAAAAAGTGTATTTTGAAATATGACATAATTGGAAAATTAAAAATTTGATTTTCAAAGGGAATGTTGAGCTAAGTAAATAAATGGAATTTGTTTATAAGATGGGTATGTAAAATTTACGTTATTTGTGGGAATAAAAGTTAAGAAATTTATAAAACTTTGGCCTAACAAATGAATTTAAATTTAAATTGGATATTTATTGATTAAAATATTATTTTATTAAAATTTATAAGTTAAGTAATATCCAATTAAGAAGTTCTGAAAAGTGGAATAAGTTTGACAAGAAAAAAATGAGAAAGAGTGAAGATATATGGTTTTAAAAGGTAAACAGAAATTATAATGGTTCATAGCTGTGGAAAATATGTACTATGGCTTGAATACACTAAAAAGACCTATAACAGCATTTCTGAAGAGCTGTAAACTTTGGAAATTTGAACTATGGCTGAAATTACACTAAAAGACCTATAACAGCATTTCTGAAATGCTGTAAATTCTAGAAATTTGAGTTATGGCGGAAAATACACTAAAAGACCTATAATAGCTTTTCTGAAGTACTGTAATTTCTGAAAATTTGAACTATATGCTGAAATTACTAAACGAACCTATAACCGCACTCCTAAAGTGTTGCAGTTTCTGAAGTTGAACTATGCTTTGATATATACTAAATATACCTATCGAGTGCTGCGGTTTTGAATATTTCAAAGCATTGAAATGTTGAAATTGAACTAATGAACTTAGAAATTTCTGAAATTCTGAAAATTGAAAATTTGATTTGAAAGGATAACTACTCCATATTTAAATGGTTTAAATAAATTATTTTTATTTGGAATATAAACCATTTTTGAAATTTATAACCACGAGTAATAATAACGTTGGGTTGTTAAAGAGACTGGAATCGGATATGGACATACTCTCTGTTGATACCACAAACCACTTTAACAACCGTGCACGTGGTGGAGATTCCAGAATGAAGTAGGATGGTGGCGAAGTTCTGTTGAGGTATCTACGTGGACCCGACTCCCATGAGTTGGCATAAGGTGGCTAAAACAGAAGCGATTCCGGGCCAGTGAGGTAGCTGCTCTTATCAGACACATTTCTTCGTATGTCATTCTATTATCTCGTGATTGTTTGGTGCGCACCTTTGATTTTGGGAGTGTGGGTCGAGATAAGAGGTAGTGGCTGTTACGCGTCACCACCTGTTCGAATTGTAATCGGCATATCTACCCTGACATTGCCTCGTTGTGCCGTGTCTTCTACCATAGCACGCCTTGTACGAGTTTGGTTTTCTCCCGTAGCCCATGGAGTATCCTTTGGTGGCTTCCCTATCAGGGGAGACTATGATACTGGATGGACTACTGCGATTATTACGTGTTAAAGGCTATATAGGTAACCCCTTAACGCTATTTAAAAGTAGGTTTATTTTACTATAGACATTACTATAATAGCGAGATATTACTACATAGTAATAGTTTAACGGATCCTTAGAGGATGGACGGTCCCAATCATCCTTTAAGTTACATGTACCTTATATTACAGTTTACTTGAGTTGGTTTACATTGTATAAATATGTATGTCCTGACTCGTGTGTTTGTGTTTATTTTCTTACGCTTGGGTCAACCTGAGTATCACATATTGGATCTATCTTCTGAAAGCTAGAGATCTCTGAAGCTTATATGCTTATCCAGCTTTATCTATTTCAGTTCAGTCTTTTATTTTAGCTATGTATTAGAGACTTACGTATTTTGAATTTTCTACTATATTTGTTTCAGAACTGTTTTTGATTTTCAACTATGTATTTTGGTACTTGTTTTGAAATTGAGTTGTAGTAGCTTCATGAACCACTATGGTTATTGATATTTCCGCTGCGAGTTATTCTGTTTTTATCTGTGTATGTGATTCTGTGATTGGTTTTATTTGCTCCAAATTTTATTACTATCAACTATTTTGAAGTATTCAAGTCAAACATGTGTGTCTGCCTATTCACTTGGAAGGTGCAACATGACAAGGGGTTCTCGCATTTGGTTTGGTACCGAGCGGATGACTCTTACTCCTATATGTCCGTGCGAGGGTTGGTGCAGTAGAGAGGCTGGCCGTTAAGGTAGAACACAGGTACCAATGTATGCTATGGTAGTGGTCGTTACAATATCGATGTTTATACTCAAACAGTTGTAAACATCGTTTTAAGCTCAATGGAAGTGGTCTTAAGTCCCAATTCGACTGTTTACATAAAGTTGCATTTCAAACATTACATTCAATTAACGATGCTATATTTAAATAAAACATCTAAATATATAATCGTAAAATATGCGGGTTGTTACAACCTGGGTACACCCTCATAACTCAACATCTATATACATGCTCTATGTAACGACTTGCCTTTTCGATCATCAAAAGTCGACATAAATACATCAACGCATTAAAACAAAAGGACCCTATTACAACTGTATTTTTACAACGGTTAGAAAATGCCGATTATAATAAAGGTTTTCTTACAACTTTTTCTTTCAAAAAATTATAATAAACTTATTTTCAACAGCTTTTTTATTTTGCCAGTTGTTACAAATGCCTATTACAACATTTTTTTGTTAGTTGTAATAGATGTCTATATTTAACAACTTTTATTTGTTGCCAATTGTGATGGATTCCTATTACAACCTTTCCTTTTTGTTAGTTGTAATAGATGCCTATTTTTGACAACTCTTCTTTTTACCAATTGTAAGAAATGTCTATTACAACCTTTTTTATTTACCCGTTAATATAATTAACTAATAATTACAATCAAATAATAATACTTAGTAAATAATAACTAAATAATTAATAATAAATGATAATCAATATTAAATGATAATAATTAATAATCAAACCGACCGTTTGGGTGGTTTGCTTACTGTCACTAGTCAAAATCAACTTTTCTGAAGCCAAAAAAACGCTGCGCCTGTTCCGTTTTTGTTTCACATATGCTTCTTCTTCCCCAAATTTTCTCTTCTTGACCGCGTATTCTACTTCGCTTCCGTTTTCATCGCTACAATCTACAAAACCCTAAACATGAAGAAATTCGTCTCCATAATTTCTTCTTTTACTCATTGAAATTTCTTCAATTATGTCACCCGTAATTTGATTTGTTTCAATTTTCAGAATCCAAACCCTACCTGCAAACGAACTTCTCCAAATCCGTGTTGTTCCTTTTCCAAATAAACTGTCGCCCCACTCCAAGGCCTGTCCTGCTTTGTCTCCATAAGATTACTCCCTCGGCTCACTCCATTCACCGTGAGAATATCGCCTGCCATTTCAATGAGTGTGGTTCCTCCCATAACAAATCACAATTCAAATATCTAACATTTCCATGTCAAATCCGAATTCATGTCGTTGTTAAACTCGGAGAAGAGGAAAGCAATCTGGAAGTGAAGCATCAAGAAATAAGGTACAAATTCTATATCGTCGATGTTATTTTGGCGATTTTAATGGAGCCTAGATCTAAATTTTAGATCTGATTTGCTCACCCTTCTACTAGTCCTCCATTTTGTTTGTAGTTGTTGGAATGATTTGGTTGCTGTGGTGATGAAGGGGCCAACTCTGCTTCTGAATTTTCAAGTAGAGAAATTTCACTTCACAATAACCAATGATCAACCTAATAAAAAGGTTCAACTGTGTTAAACCAATACTGCATGTGCGTACATCAAAACATCTAGACTATAGATATTATTTGTATAGTTCAAACCTAGTACATCAACCTTTCAGTTACACATGTGTAACAATGCGGTGGTTACTCATGAAAATTACAAATTAATTATCAACCCAAAAATAATTTGATGTTGTTTCAGAAAGATTTCTTATTTTACCAAGGACAATGAGATACGTTGATTGAGATGAGCACTTTAGGAGTTTTAAAAGTTGTTGCTGATTACAAATGCTAGTGTCGTATTGCAAAAAATAAGTGAACTCCAAAAAATAACTGATTCATAAAATGCACACTAATTTTTCTCCAACTTCTTTGTAGATAGGTTTTCTTCTTTGGGTTGGACACAGTAAAGTATAAATGCTTCACTACCCGTTTTAGCGTCGAGACATTAAAAAATTATCAGTTAATAGCTTGAACTTCAGTATGGCATCTACGACTTTATCCTAAAAAAATAAATATAAAATAGGCTAGCAAATAAAAACACTTTTGCAAAATGATTTTGTCAATAAACAACTCTTTGTTGTTTCCAACTGCTTAATAGTATTCAAGCAAGTGCTGGGAAGGAAAACATGTTATTATATATGATAAGGAGTATGCTAAACGGTGCCTTTGTTCTCAGTTTGTTATTTTTTATATCATATTAACACTTTTGCAAAATTATTTTTTATATCATATTAAGACCTTATAAGATTTGATTGTTGAATTTTATAATTTCAAATTGAAATCTTAAATTTTGCAATTTTTTTTGAAATTATACAATTGAACGGTCGGTTTCTCCACTGTTGTGCGGTTTGTCATGTATCAAAAGCACAGCATAGGAAGGAGTTAGATGAAAAGGCTGTGTCAAATGCAGCTGCAAATCCATCTATTGCCAATATATTGGTTACTAAAGAGGTTGTTCTCGATAAGCTTTCGGACATTAATTTGAAAGCTTCAATTTTGCTGTTGCATGTAATCATCATGAAAACTACGGTTTCAGTATTAGGTTTCAGTATTAGATATAGTATCTTACTGGTACGAGGCCCGTGCTTCGCAGACGGGCAATTTATGGAATAGTGTATTAGAAGTTTGAATAGCATTGTTATTATTATTGTTGATGATGTTATGTATGAAAAAAAGTTCTGTTCGGCTCATACATCTGCAACAATTTTGTTAAAAGTTTTTGCAGCTTCCGTGGGTATGCATATTATGTTTGGTAAATAAGCTTGATGACAGCGAAGGGTTAGAAAATGAAGTTGATAGTAGTAAAATAAATAATGAATGAACTCAAGATTGTTTGGACAAGACTAAATAAATGACATTTTACTGCCAACTGGACATAATAGTTTGTACATAATAGAGCGCTCAAACATGAATGCATAAAAATGAAAAAAAAATTAGCATACAAATACCACTTTGAAATGAGTACATGTCACAAAACTAAGATAATCTTCGCAGTGAAGTGCTTGGATAGCTGCAATTAAATGCAATAATAGCTATTTGCGGGTTAAAAATCCTTCTTATGAAGTTTGTTAAGAAGCTTGCTGTTGTTTAATTCATAACTTGCTGCAAATTCTTTAGCATCTTGGTCAAAAAAATTAAGAGTTAATTTACTGACAGCATGTTCCACAGTGTTGTGAAGATGACTGTTGCTAGTGGAAGAAGTAAAAAAGTTATAATAAAAATAAGCAGTAGTGTGTTATGGTGAAAGTTCAATGGCTGTATAAAATATAGAGACAATGAGTGGGTCTTGCTTTAATGGTAATTTCAGTTCATCCTCCTTTTCTTCCACTCTTTATGGATCTTTAGCATCATTTAGTACTAAATTTATCATTGATAACACCTTTTCTTTCAGCGTGGTTAAATTTGATTGGTTAGAAATAAAATTTGGTAGGCATTGACTTGAATTACAGAGCATAAGACGAAATCTTTGTCATACAGACAAATTATATAAATTACACGAGTGTAGTTCGTTTGAGTTTGTACAGCTAATACCCGATCAAGTTAGATCGATAAGACAGAGTTACCTCCCCTTTTAGATATTATTCTTGCAGTCAAAATGTGTCCATGTTGTTTATTTCATGGTTGTTGCATACGAACTCAAATACCGCCTCAGCACCTAGTCATTTCAAAAATATAACGTCAACATTTGATACTTCATTGTCCCGCAGATAACCAACACGTAATTCGAAGTTAGAATTATCCTCGGATGAATTTATGTATCATCGGTGGTTGGTCCTGCAAATCGGTCCTGGAAACAGAGATAACAAATAAAAGGACCATATAGTAGATCCACTCTATCTTCTAGTAAATCCATCTAGCCGAAGGACGTCCATCATGTACAAGAGATATACGTCTTAGTTTACCCAAAAGAAGTATGAAAAAGAAAATACACAACACAGACCAAAGAAATAAAGCAAAACATGAAAGAACAAATTATTCCAAGTACCTCTCCTTCAGTAGTTTGTAGATCTTAGCAGCACATCATAAAAGCCTTCTCGCAGTGTGCTTTTTTTAATAGTGAAAACTTCATCAATAAGTAAAGGTGAATTGTGATGAATAGCTTCCAACCCGGAGCAATATGAAAAAATGTGTTGCGAAATGTAAAAAAAATAACTTGATTTATACAATGGTTTATTCCTTAGTATCAAGTTGGCCTACATTTTCAATCCTTAAGATGCACCGCACCGTGATAGATCGCTTGTTTTAGATCGCTATCTTGTTAAGTCGCAGGAAGGCCATAAGTCGCCAGCAAGTTATGACCTACCAAGCTAAGAACTAACGAGCTATGACAATCGCTCGCGTATGCCGCATTTCCTTAGGTCGCGCACAAACAAGATAAACGACCTAGCGACTTAAATCGCTGACCTTATGCCGCATTGTTTTTCATGAGTCGCATGAAGCTTAAGTCGTTTTTAGTTATGCCGCATGCTATCATTCTGTAACGACCCGTATTTTACGTGTCGATAAATCGTATAATAGTTGCATTAAGTCGTTTGGAGCTTGAGTCGTTCTAGAGATAAGTCGTGTTAAAGTTAAGTCGTGTGGAACATAAGTCGTGACCGACTTAGAGGATGGAACGGCTTAGGGTAGGTGGCCGACTCATGGGGTCAACGGTTTATAGGTTGGCCGACTTATTAGAGTGAGTGGTAGTTGCCGACTTATGGTTGTTGGCGAGTTAAGGAGTTAGCAACTTAGGGGCTGGGACGAGCTAACAAGTTAGCGGGTTAGTGAGTTTAGCGTGCTGGCGAGTTATTGGAGTTACGACCTATAGGATGATCGACTTATAGAGTTTGACCGAGTTAAGATTTGGACCGACCTAAAGGTTAGCGGGTTAAGGTGCTTAGGTCGTGAGTCGTTTGGAACGACTTAACGATAAGTCGTATGTCGTTAACCCTGATGAGTTGTGAGTGTGTTAGGTCGTAGGTCGTAACACAGTTAGGTCGTAAGGTTGTTAATTCATGATGATGTTAAGCTGTTGAGTGCTAAGTCGTATGAACGACTTAGTGATGAGTCGTAGGTCGTTGACTCGGTAGGTTGTTAGGTCGTGAAATAGATAGGTCTTTAGCTGCAGGGATTCTATGAGTCGTAGACGACTTAGTTAGGTCGGAGATTTCTTGAGTCGGCAACGACTCATGGGCGACGACTCATGGACAAATCAGCCTATAAATAGAGGGCTTTGGCTCACCTTTTGGCACCGGTTTTTGAGGCGACGAAGTGCTGCCATTTTGAGAGCTCGACTACAGCATTTCTTCATCTTCTTTTCTCCACTCCAATTTAGTTCTAACATCCATACAAGATCGAAGATCGAGATTGAAGATCCAAGAGCTAAAGTTGAAGATCTTCATCCAACGAAGCTAGATTTCATCGTTTCAAGCGGGATTTCGACGAATCAAGCTTGAATCTTCGCTGTCCAGATCTGAAGTTGATAGTTTTTGAAGTGTTTGGGTGATTCGGTGAGTGGTGGTTATCTCTCACGCAGACCCAAAGGAGTATATTGGATTGGTGGTTTGTTGGAGTGTTGTAGATAGCGATTTTATGCATTTTTCCTTAGATCCAAGTGTAGATCCATTACCCGTGAAGATGTTTACTTATGCAAGTTCATTTACCAAGTTGTAGAGATAAAAACCCATGATTTATATTTGCTAGATCTACGCTAAAAACCCATGATTCATGTATGTTATGTCTATGCTCATTTATTTACGAAATTGCCATTGTAGTTATAAATGCCTACTTAGACCATATTTGATTACTTGATTGCTTAAGCTAATGATTGATTTGATTGATTTCTATGTATGATAGTTGATTGATAGTTAGATCTAGACAATATGGTCGAAGATGATTCAAAAGCTAAGTGGAAAGGCTCTTGAATGGTGAAAGCTGCTTGTGGCATATGAAGCGGATGTTGAAGCTCATATGTATGGATTAGATGATGTTGAGATGGACTTTGCCATGATGCGAGGAGGCAAGGCATGATGATGAGATAGGACGGGTCATGATGACGTTCCAAGCACGGGCTGTGACGACGTGCGAAGCTATGTTGATAACTCGGTGATGCGATCCGGGTTGATGATAATGGTTAGCTTGAGAGGTGCTTGAGCTAGTATGAAAATAGTCGTCAAGGAGGATGACTAGGAGGCTGAGATCTCATCGTTGTTGAAGGTTCTAGCATGCTCAAAGCAAGAGTACGTTGGAACGGGCTGCGACGACGTTCCAAGCACGGGCTGCGACGACGTGCTAGTACTCTGGGTAGTTGCGAGAATTCCTAAGCACGGGCTGCGACGACGTGCGGAGTTATGTCTAGAACCGGGGTTACCATTAGCCCTTGACAGATGGTCGTTCAACTAACGGTGAAATCAAGGCAATGATAACAGTGATAGCCAGAGTCATGGATGTTTGGACGTTTGGTTGTATCATCATTCGGTCTCAAGAGCGGTGTTTTTTTTTCCGAGTGCTTATCTGATCTTGGTTTAGGCCTTGGGGGTTTGTATTTGGAAAAAAAAAACATCGAACTTGACTCGAATGATTATTGCTTTACTTTAATTGTCTGCCATGTTATGCTTGCTTCTCCTTAGTGTGTGTCTGGGGGCTATCACTGTAGAAAGAGGCGGAGTGGGATGGTTGGGTTCCTATTCCTTTTATCGCTTATGCTCTTTTGGTATGTTTGATAGTTGATTTACTGCTCACTAAGACTTTGTCTGACTCAAGGTTTTATGTCTCCTCTTATTACCTTGGGCTGTTCATCCATGTTGGGATGGGCAGACTAGGTAGCAGGTGACAGGTGCTGTTCTTGGAGATCTACGTTGATGATGACGAAGACGAGCAGGAGGCTTTTGCATATTATTTCATATTATGTACTGGGGGTTCCGCTGTATACACTTAGAGTGCTTTGTAGTGAGGTTTTGATGTATTGACTGTTCTGATGATTGTATCAAACTTCTAAGATGCTTATTTGATGATATTCTGTTATGAAGCTTCACTATACATATATTTCTCTATTGTATTTTATCCATGCGCTGTGAGTTATGCGATAGATTCTGCGATGTTATTCTACCCTTGACGGTCACCCATGGCTGCCTGGCACGCCTTTCAGCGCATCATTTCCTTGTTTTGGTGCGGGAATCATGGGCGGTCGTCACATTTGGTATCAGAGCTTTGGTTAATCGATTTTAGCCAACGCTCGCTGATGTAACTACGTAGGAGAGACGTAATTGTATTTTGATGAATGATTACTATATTTAATATAGTAGTTTAGAAGGATTTGAACTCCTTATGCAGTTGTTTCTCAAGGTGTTCTAAGTCATTCCTTTTTGTAGATATTAAGGATGAGTCGAAGGGGGGACCAGCTGCTAGGGAAGGCCGTGCTGCTAGGGAAGCTGTTGATTATGCTCCTATGTTTGAGGCCATGATGACTTCGATCATGAGAAGGATACCAGCCTCGGGGCCATCAGTAGATGTTGGAGTTCAAGTTCAAACTCCAAGACCAGTGGATTTTGCTAAGCTTTGCAAGGACTATACTTCTCTTGGAGGAAAGGTTTTCTTGGGAACGGAATCAACCATTGAAGTGCAAAGATGGATTGATGCTTGTAGAAGGATCTTTGGTGACTTGGGAATTGAGGATACAACTAAGAGGAAGCTTGCATCAAGGCAACTTCAAGGGAGAGCTTCGGATTGGTGGAATTCTATCACCATTGATATTCCGGAGGAGGAGATTACTTGGGAGCAATTCCAAGCTAGATTTGAAGCTAAGTTCATCTCTACGGCTCAGAGATCTGTCTTGTTTAAAAAGTTTGTGGAGCTCAAGCAAGGTGGAAGACCAGTTCTTGAGTATGTTTCTGAGTTTGAAGCTTTGTCCAAGTATGCTCGGTCATATATTGATTCTCCCTATCAGAAGAATGAGAAGTTTGTGACGGGCTTGGACGCTTATCTTGGGAGGCAGTTGGTGGATCATTTGGATGACCCATTTGAGAAGCTTGTGGAGAAAGCTCTCAGGCATGAGAGTTTGTTTCCTAAGGAAGGATCTGTTGTTGATGTAACCAAGGAAGGGTCTAGGCCACAGCAGGGTGGAAACAAGAAGAGGAAGCAGCAGCAACAGAAGGGTAAGGATGGCCAGAAGAAGCCGAAGGGCGAAGTGACTTGCTACAATTGCCAACAGAAGGGCCATCTTTCCAAGAATTGTAAGAATCCTAGGGCACCGGCGAAGTGCCACAACTGTGATAAGCCTGGGCATTTCAGGAGGGATTTTCCGGAACCAAGGAGGGATAGGCAGATTGTGCAAGCTTATGCTATGGGAGCTGTGTCGTCGTCTTCAAAAGCTCCTACTGCTGAAGAGAAGGGGAAGAGTGTGGTGGTTCAAGGTACTCTTCTCATTTGTGGTGTTCCAGTTAGAGTGTTGTTTGATACTGGAGCGTCGCATTCTTTTGTTTGTGATGATTTGGTAGGCCGGTTAGGTTTGAAACCGGATATTGTTGATAGGCCATTGGTTGTGACTAATCCAGTTGGGGGTTCGTCATGTTTGTGTATGATATGCCGTGGTCTAGTTGTGTCGAGTCATGATTGCTCGTTTGTTTGTGATTGCTTTGTTCTGAACTTTGTGGGGTTCGGAATTATTTTGGGTATGGATTGGCTTAGGAAGTATGCGGCAAGGATTGATTGTGAGAGGCTGGAGGTGACAGTCGGGAATGTGGAAGGGCGAAAGGTTATGATACGATGTAAGCATGAGGAAGGCGTCTTCATGAGCTTCATGTATTCGCTGGTTGTTCCACGGGATGGAATGTCATCGGTGCCTATTGTAAATGGATTTGAAGATGTCTTTGGCGAAGTCAAAGGGTTACTGCCGCATAGGGAGATCGAGTTTCGTATCGATCTAGTTGAGGGAGCCAGACCTGTTGTGATGCCTCTTAGACGGATGACGCCTAAGGAGCAGCTAGAGTTGAAGGTGCAAGTTGATGACCTTTTACGGAAAGGATTCATTCGGAGAAGTGTGTCCGAATGGGGTGCACCAGTTGTGTTCGCAACCAAAGCGGATGGATCGTTGAGGTTGTGTGTGGATTATCGTGAGCTGAATAAAGTGACTAAGAAGAACAAGTATCCATTGCCGAGAATAGATGACTTGTTTGATCAGCTTCACGATGCTAAGGTGTTTTCTCAGATGGATTTGGCAACGGGATTTCACCAGTTGAGAGTGGCAAAGGATAGTGTGCCGAAGACTGCTTTTAGGACACCATCCGGTTTTTATGAGTGGCTGGTAATGCCGTTTGGATTGACTAACGCACCAGCATATTTTGTGGATCTTATGAATAGAGTGTTCAGAGATCAGTTGAATAAGTTCGTGCTTGTGTTCGTGCATGATATTCTGATTTATTCCAGAACTGAAGAAGAGCACAAGACGCACTTACGTATTGTTTTGGAAACCTTACGGAAACATCAGCTGAAGGCTAAGTTTTCGAAGTGTCACTTCTGGAAGGGTGAAGTGAGGTTCTTAGGCCATGTTATCTCTGGAAATGGAATCGCGGTTGATCCCGCTAAGGTGGAAGCAATCCAGGATTGGGTTAGACCTAAGAATGCATCTGATGTGAGAAGTTTTCTTGGATTAGCAGGATATTATCGTCGGTTTATCAAAGACTTTTCCAAGATAGCTGCACCGTTAACAGGATTGACGAAAAAGAACCAAGTGTTCAGATGGGATGATAAGTGTGAGCAAGCTTTCGTAATCCTGAAAGAGCGACTGACGAGTGCTCCTGTTTTGACTATTCCAAGTGGGAATGATGAGATGGTGGTTTACACCGATGCATGTGGTACTGGACTTGGAGCAGTGCTGATGCAGAAGGATAAAGTTGTTGCGTATGCTAGTCGACAACTGAAGCCGCATGAAAGGAATTATCCGACTCATGATTTGGAGCTAGCGGCGATTGTATTTGCTTTGAAGATGTGGAGACATTACCTGTTGGGGGTTAGATTTGAGTTGTTTACAAATCATAAGTCGTTGAAGTATCTGTTCTCCCAAAAGGATTTGAATCTTCGGCAGCAACGATGGCTAGAGTTTTTAGCATCATATGATTTTGGTATAGCCTATACTCCGGGAAAAGGCAACGCAGTGGCAGATGCGTTAAGTCGAAGACATTCAGGATTGGGAGCCATGTTTTCGGAATGGAAGAGTCTAAAGTATTTGGCTGAATTTGACTTCAGGCCTAGATGTGAATTGGAACCTGAGATGTTGGCAAACTTATCGATAAGGCCTACTCTTGTGGAGAGAATTGGCGAGAGCCAAAAGCGAGACGATAAGCTTGTCAAGATTTTTCGAGATTTGGAATCTGGATTGAATCCAGAAAAGGATAAAGGATTTGAAGTCGATCGAGAGGGTTGGCTTCGAAAGCAAGGACGACTAGTTGTCCCCGATGTAGATGGATTGAGAGATGAAGTTCTTAGGGAAAGTCATCACTCGAAGTTGACAATTCATCCAGGTGGAAATAAGATGTATCGAGATATGAAGAGAACCTATTATTGGGCAGGTATGAAGAAGGATGTTGGAAATTTTATTTCCAAGTGTATGAATTGCCAGTTGGTTAAGGCAGAGCAGAAGAAGCCAAGTGGATTGCTTCATCCATTAGAAGTTCCTATGTGGAAGTGGGAACAGATATCGATGGATTTTATCGATGGTCTACCTAGAACAAGAGCAGGAAATGAAGGGATTTGGGTCATAGTAGATCGGTTGACCAAGAGTGCAAGATTCATTCCTGTCCGATCAACTAGGACTGCATCGAAGTTGGCTGAGTTGTATGTTAAGTGGATAGTTCGATTCCATGGTATTCCGAAGAGTATAGTGAGCGATCGAGACCCATTGTTCACTAGTGGATTTTGGAAGAGCTTCCAGGAAGTTTTGGGAACCGAGTTGTGTTTGAGTACAGCTTATCATCCCCAAACAGATGGTCAGACTGAGAGAGTCAACCGAGTTTTGGAAGATCTCCTCAGAGCATGTGTTTTGGATTTCGGAGGATCATGGGAAGATCACCTTCATTTGGTGGAATTTGCATATAATAACAGTTATCAGTCAAGTATTGGTATGACACCATATGAAGCAATGTATGGAAGACCGTGTAACTCTCCGACATGTTGGTTGGAAACTGGAGAAAAGCTGATACTTGGGCCAGAGATGATTCGACAGACTACGGATTGTATAGTGATCATTCGGCAACGAATGAAGGCAGCCCAAAATCGTCAGAAAAGTTATGCCGATAAGCGTCGTAAGGATTTGGAATTCGACGTGGGTGATATGGTTTTTGTGAAGATTTCTCCATTGAAGAATGTTATTAGATTCGGAAAGAAAGGAAAGTTAACTCCGAGATTTGTTGGACCATTCCCGATTATCGAGCGAATTGGAAAGCTCGCTTATAGATTGGAGTTACCGGAGAAGATGGTGGGTGTGCACAATGTCTTTCATGTATCTTATCTACGGAAGTATGTGCATGACTCGAATACGGTGGTTTCTGCTGATAGCTGTGAAGACTTGGAGGTTGATCCAGTGGTTACGAGACCTCGTAAGCCGCTTCGTGTTGTTGAAACCGACACGAAACAGCTTAGGAGGAAGACGATTACGTTGCTCAAGATACAATGGAGTGATGATGTTAACGACTGTACGTGGGAGGAGGAAGAGAGGATGAAGGCAGCTCATCCTGAACTCTTCGAGGTATGGCTCTAAGGTGTTGAGACATCTCACGAATTTGTAACTTGTTCTAATCTTAGAATTCTGCATGCTAGGCTAGTAATTGGATGCATGGTTTGTTGATTGTTATGGATGGTAGGCATGCAGAATAGTTTTGATTGCTCTTGTTTGTTTGGAATTTCGGGGGCGAAATTCCTAAGGGGGAGAGAATGTAACGACCCGTATTTTACGTGTCGATAAATCGTATAATAGTTGCATTAAGTCGTTTGGAGCTTGAGTCGTTCTAGAGATAAGTCGTGTTAAAGTTAAGTCGTGTGGAACATAAGTCGTGACCGACTTAGAGGATGGAACGGCTTAGGGTAGGTGGCCGACTCATGGGGTCAACGGTTTATAGGTTGGCCGACTTATTAGAGTGAGTGGTAGTTGCCGACTTATGGTTGTTGGCGAGTTAAGGAGTTAGCAACTTAGGGGCTGGGACGAGCTAACAAGTTAGCGGGTTAGTGAGGTTAGCGTGCTGGCGAGTTATTGGAGTTACGACCTATAGGATGACCGACTTATAGAGTTTGACCGAGTTAAGATTTGGACCGACCTAAAGGTTAGCGGGTTAAGGTGCTTAGGTCGTGAGTCGTTTGGAACGACTTAACGATAAGTCGTATGTCGTTAACCCTGATGAGTTGTGAGTGTGTTAGGTCGTAGGTCGTAACACAGTTAGGTCGTAAGGTTGTTAATTCATGATGATGTTAAGCTGTTGAGTGCTAAGTCGTATGAACGACTTAGTGATGAGTCGTAGGTCGTTGACTCGGTAGGTTGTTAGGTCGTGAAATAGATAGGTCTTTAGCTGCAGGGATTCTATGAGTCGTAGACGACTTAGTTAGGTCGGAGATTTCTTGAGTCGGCAACGACTCATGGGCGACGACTCATGGACAAATCAGCCTATAAATAGAGGGCTTTGGCTCACCTTTTGGCACCGGTTTTTGAGGCGACGAAGTGCTGCCATTTTGAGAGCTCGACTACAGCATTTCTTCATCTTCTTTTCTCCACTCCAATTTAGTTCTAACATCCATACAAGATCGAAGATCGAGATTGAAGATCCAAGAGCTAAGTTGAAGATCTTCATCCAACGAAGCTAGATTTCATCGTTTCAAGCGGGATTTCGACGAATCAAGCTTGAATCTTCGCTGTCCAGATCTGAAGTTGATAGTTTTTGAAGTGTTTGGGTGATTCGGTGAGTGGTGGTTATCTCTCACGCAGACCCAAAGGAGTATATTGGATTGGTGGTTTGTTGGAGTGTTGTAGATAGCGATTTTATGCATTTTTCCTTAGATCCAAGTGTAGATCCATTACCCGTGAAGATGTTTACTTATGCAAGTTCATTTACCAAGTTGTAGAGATAAAAACCCATGATTTATATTTGCTAGATCTATGCTAAAAACCCATGATTCATGTATGTTATGTCTATGCTCATTTATTTACGAAATTGCCATTGTAGTTATAAATGCCTACTTAGACCATATTTGATTACTTGATTGCTTAAGCTAATGATTGATTTGATTGATTTCTATGTATGATAGTTGATTGATAGTTAGATCTAGACAATATGGTCGAAGATGATTCAAAAGCTAAGTGGAAAGGCTCTTGAATGGTGAAAGCTGTTTGTGGCATATGAAGCGGATGTTGAAGCTCATATGTATGGATTAGATGATGTTGAGATGGACTTTGCCATGATGCGAGGAGGCAAGGCATGATGATGAGATGGGACGGGTCATGATGACGTTCCAAGCACGGGCTGTGACGACGTGCGAAGCTATGTTGATAACTCGGTGATACGATCCGGGTTGATGATAATGGTTAGCTTGAGAGGTGCTTGAGCTAGTATGAAAATAGTCGTCAAGGAGGATGACTAGGAGGCTGAGATCTCATCGTTGTTGAAGGTTCTAGCATGCTCAAAGCAAGAGTACGTTGGAACGGGCTGCGACGACGTTCCAAGCACGGGCTGCGACGACGTGCTAGTACTCTGGGTAGTTGCGAGAATTCCTAAGCACGGGCTGCGACGACGTGCAGAGTTATGTCTAGAACCGGGGTTACCATTAGCCCTTGACAGATGGTCGTTCAACTAACGGTGAAATCAAGGCAATGATAACAGTGATAGCCAGAGTCATGGATGTTTGGACGTTTGGTTGTATCATCATTCGGTCTCAAGAGCGGTGTTTTTTTTTCCGGGTGCTTATCTGATCTTGGTTTAGGACTTGGGGGTTTGTATTTGGAAAAAAAAACATCGAACTTGACTCGAATGATTATTGCTTTACTTTAATTGTCTGCCATGTTATGCTTGCTTCTCCTTAGTGTGTGTCTGGGGGCTATCACTGTAGAAAGAGGCGGAGTGGGATGGTTGGGTTCCTATTCCTTTTATCGCTTATGCTCTTTTGGTATGTTTGATAGTTGATTTACTGCTCACTAAGACTTTGTCTGACTCAAGGTTTTATGTCTCCTCTTATTACCTTGGGCTGTTCATCCATGTTGGGATGGGCAGACTAGGTAGCAGGTGACAGGTGCTGTTCTTGGAGATCTACGTTGATGATGACGAAGACGAGCAGGAGGCTTTTGCATATTATTTCATATTATGTACTGGGGGTTCCGCTGTATACACTTAGAGTGCTTTGTAGTGAGGTTTTGATGTATTGACTGTTCTGATGATTGTATCAAACTTCTAAGATGCTTATTTGATGATATTCTGTTATGAAGCTTCACTATACATATATTTCTCTATTGTATTTTATCCATGCGCTGTGAGTTATGCGATAGATTCTGCGATGTTATTCTACCCTTGACGGTCACCCATGGCTGCCTGGCACGCCTTTCAGCGCATCATTTCCTTGTTTTGGTGCGGGAGTCATGGGCGGTCGTCACACATTCTTAGGTCGTTATATTTCTTAGGTCGCTCCATAGTTAGGTCGCTGCATACCTTAAGTTGCTCATTCACTTTAGGTCGCATGAAGCATATGTCTTTAGGTCGCTTCAGTTATGTCGCGTTCTCACTTATGCTGCTTCCTTAAGTCGTTCATGCATCCAAGGCCGCATGGTGTTAAGCCGCGTGCTATGTATTATGTTAAGTCGCGTGATGTTGTTTGTTGTTAAGTCATGTATGTTGTTATGTTGTAATTTCCTTATGACGCTGATGTTAGGTCGTGAGTCGCTGATGCTAGGTCGTCGGTCGTCATGTGTTAGGTCGGCTGGGTTGTGTTGTATAATCTCTATAAATAGCGATGCGATGTCATTATAAAGGAGTTGATTTTTGAATAAAATTTGTTTGTGTGCTTTTTGCCACTTTTGTTGAAGTTGAGTGTGATCTCCTTCTTCTTCCATCTTCGGATATTCGAGTGCGGTCGAATCAACGAACTTGAAGTCGATTCACGGAATCTCGTGCGCGAGATCAACGTCAAAGAATCATAGATCTTCTAACGCGGAATCGTGCGCGATCAACGTGTTGAAGATAGTTAGAATCCGGTATCTCGAGAGATTAACGGATTTGGGCATTTATCTTGTTTTACTTGACACGAAATCATTTCGTGAGGAAGAAACTTGCATCAATTTGAATCGAAACATTATTAACACGTCAAAGTGTTTAATCCACTGCATCACTTATTTGGTATCAGAGCTTGAAGAGCTAGAAGAGCTAAGTAAGATCAAGGCCGAGTAAGATTCAGTTGAAGCCGAGTTAAACCAAGTTAGGTCGAGCCGAGCTAAGTCAGAGTTAAGTCGAACCATATCAAAGTTAGATCGGAAAAGAAATTGTTTGAAGATCATGCCTCCGAGACGTGCTAATCGATTTCACAATGTTGAAGATGTTTATAGAAGACAAGAAGCTGAGCAGATGGAGCAACGTATCAATGAGAAGTTCGATGACGGTATTGGGAAGTTAAAGAAATTGATGAAAGACATGAATCAAAGTCAAATGAGAACGTCACCAGTTTCGCACCATAGTGGAAATAGGGTTTCACCATCGGTGTCGGGAGAAAGGAGGATGTCACCACAATCTTATCGAGATAGGAGAGAATCTTCAGTTTCAATGAGAAGAGAACACCATGAGTATCGAAATGAAGAAAGAAGAACTCATCGTGGATTTGAAGATGGTCCATATAGTGAAGCTGAAAGACATGATGAAGGGACATGCATGATCGTAGAGACATAGATGGACGGGATCGATATTGAAATAAATATGATTTTGAGGAATATGGTGATAGAGGAAGTATTCATTATCGAGATCGAGGCCAAGTGTGAGATCGATATCTTGAGTTAGAGAATGATCGTAAATGGGAATCAGGTATGAGGATGGAAATTCCAGAATTCAAGGGTGGTATGCATGTAGAAGAATTTCTTGATTGGTTGCCAAATGTTGAAGAAATTTTGGAATTCAAAGAGGTGCCAGAGAATCGAAGAGTTCAGTTAGTTACTACATGGCTAAAGGAAAGAGCTATGGCATGGTGGCAGCAAACTAAACTAACGCGGGAGAGAATGAGAAAATCGAAAGTTGTCATTTGGGAGAAGATGAGAAAGATGATGAAAGCAACTTTCTTGCCGTACAATTATCAATCTCTTATGTACCAACGTTTGCAGAATTTGAGACAAGGGACGAGGACCGTGAATGATTATGCAGATGAATTTTATCAGTTGATTGCAAGGAATGATACTATGGAAACAGAGGAACAGCTAACAGCTAGATATGTTGGAGGGCTACGAATGCAAATTCAGTACATGGTGAATATGTTTAATCCCAATGTCTGTTGCTGAAGCATATCAGAAAGCTCTAGCTTGGGGAAGCAAGGGAGACGAGGAGGTGGTGTGTTTACAAGTTCTAACAATCGGAATAAGGTAGCTAGTAGCAGTGCTAATGTTTCCAAAACAGTCGATAAACCGGTTGTCAATGAAGCCGCCAAAGCAAAGGTCAACAACAGTATCAAGTGCTATAATTGCCAGGAGTTTGGTCATAAAAGCAATGAATGTACAAAGCCGAAGAAGAGAACATTAGTTGTAGAGGAATGTGAGTATGAGGATGTGGAAGCTGAAGTTGACTATTCTCAACCATCGAAGTTTGATGAAGATAAAGAAGTTATGTCAGGAGATGAAGTTGTGATGATAAGAAGGTCTTGTTTAGTGCCAAAGCATGAGAATGATTCTAGTTGGCTAAGAAGCAATATTTTTCAGTCTACATGTACTATCTTGGGGAAGGTTTTTCGGTTTGTTATTGATGCGGGAAGCTGTGATAACATTATTTCTGAAGAAGCCGTTACGAAGTTAGAATTGAAGACTGAGAAGCATCCTAGATCTTATAAATTGGCATGGTTAAAGAAAGGTGGAGAAGTTACAGCGGGAAGACGAGTATTTGTTACATTTTCTGTTGGGAAGAAATACAAAGATGATATTTGGTGTGATGTTGTGGATATGGATGTGTGTCATTTATTATTGGGAAGATCATGGCAATATGATAGAGCTGTACAACATAATGGTCGCACCAACAACTACAGTTTCATGTTCGAAGGTACACAAATTACTTTGGTTCCTAAGAAGCGTGAGCAAAGTGAAAGAAAAGCAGAGAAGAAGGTGGAATCAACCAGCCTATTATCTTCGAAAGAATTTGTTGAAGAAGTGAAGGATGGTCCTGAAATGTTTATGTTGATTGGGTATGAAGCAAGTGAAGATGTTGAAATTCCTGAGGAGGTTAGACCAGTGTTGAATGAATTTGACGGTGTCTTTCCTACAGAATTACCCAAGGAGTTACCGCCATTGAGGGACATACAACATCAGATTGATCTAGTGCCAGGTGTTGTTTTACCGCATAGGCCACATTATCGTATGAGTCTGAAAGAGCATGAAGAATTGAGGAGACAGATTGAGGAGTTGCTTGAGCAAGGGCATGTTCGAGAGAGTCTCAGTCCTTGTGCTGTACCAGCTTTGTTAGTGCCGAAGAAAGATGATTCATGGAGGATGTGTACGGATAGCAGGGCACTTAATAAAATAACTGTCAGATACAGATTTCCTATGCCAAGACTTGATGATCTATTGGATCAACTTAGTGGGTCCGTAATCTTTTCAAAGATTGATCTTAAGAGTGGTTATCATCAGATTCCCATTAGACCAGGTGATGAATGGAAGACAGCATTCAAGACTCGGGAAGGATTATATGAATGGCTGGTTATGCCGATTGGTCTATCTAATGCACCAAGTACATTTATGAGGGTGATGAATCAACTTTTCAGACCTTACATTAGGAAGTTTGTTGTTGTTTACTTTGATGATATCTTGATCTACAGTGCAAGCACAAAGAAGCATATTCAACACTTGCGGAAGGTGTTAATTATTCTTCGTCAGGAAAAGTTCTACGCAGCAACGAAGAAATGCGTGTTTATGACGCCAAGTGTTTTATTTTTGGGGTATGTCATGTCAAAGGAGGGAATACAGGTGGATCAGAGTAAAGTAGCTGCAATCAGAAACGAGCCACAGCTCAAAACTATCACAGAAGTCGGAAGTTTTCACGGGTTTGCTTCATTTTATCGAAGATTTATACTGCACTTTAGTAGTGTGATGGCCCCTGTTATAGATTGTATGAAGGAAAAGAAGTTTTCATGGAAGGAAGAGGCAGGATATGCTTTTGAGCGAATCAAGGAACTTTTAACGTCAGCACCGATTCTAGTGTTTCCAGATTTTCAGTTACTATTTGAGTTACATACGGATTCATCGAAAGTTGGAATTGGAGGAGTGTTGAGTCAGAAGGGTCGTCCAATTGCCTATTTCAGTGAAAAACTTTCTGGTGCAAAAATGAGATACAATACTTATGATGTGCAGTTTTATGCAATTTTGCAAGCTGTGAAGCATTGGAGACATTATTTGTTCCACAAAGAATTTGTCTTGTATACGGATCATGAAGCATTGAAACATTTACAAGGGCAGGATAAAATTGCAGCTAGGCATGCATCGTGGATAGCTTATTTGCAGTAATTTACATTCGTCGTGAAGCATAAGTATGGAGTAACTAATCGCGTCGCAGATGCATTGAGTCGGAGGAATACTTTACTAACAACTATGCGAGTAGAGGTGATGGATTTTGATTTACTTCCAGATTTTCTTACTTCAGATTTATATTTTTCCAGGATTCTAGACAAAGTCAAGCAGGGAAGCATGGATGGATATGTGTTGGTTGATGGTTTTCTATTTAAAGGAAATCAATTGTGTATTCCAGATTGCAGTCCCCGAATGGAAATCATCAAAGAATTGCATGAAAAAGGACACGTGGGCCGCGACCGTACTATGCAGTTGATCTCAAAGTCTTATTTTTGACCGTCAATGAGGAAAGAGGTTGAAAAATTTATTCAGAGGTGCCATATTTGTCAAGTTTCAAAAGGAACCGCTACAAATGCAGGTTTATATATGTCGTTGCCTATATCTACTAAGCCATGGGTGAATGTGAGTATGGACTTTGTATTGGGTTTACCGAGGACGCAAAGTGGCAATGATTCTATCTATGTGGTGGTTGATCGGTTTTCCAAAATGGTACATTTTATTGTATGCAAGAAGACGGTAGATGTAGTTAATGTCGCACAGTCATATTTCAGAGAGATCTATCATCTTCATGGGTTGTCTAAATCAATTGTATCAGATAGAGACACTCGTTTTCTAAGTCATTTTTGGATGAGTCTATGGAAGATGGTCGGGACAAAGCTGAAATTTAGTAGTGCTTATCATCCACAGACGGATGGACAGACAGAAGTTTTGAACAGATCCCTAGGTAATCTATTGCGATGCCTCGTGAATGATAACTTGAAGAGTTGGGATTCCAAGCTGTGTCAAGCTGAGTTTGCACACAACCATGCAGTTAATCGTAGCACTGGTTTCAGTCCATTCCAGGTTGTTTATTCAACATTCCGAAGGGACCGTTAGATTTATTTATAGTACCACAGCAGAAAGGAGTGATCAAACGAGCTAGCGATTTTGTGAATGAATTGCAAGAGTGCCACAAAGTTGTGAAGGAACGATTGCTTAAGGCAAATGAGAAATATAAGCAATCCGCGGATATTAAGCGACGAAATGTTGAATTCAAGGAATGAGATTTTGTGTATGCAGTATTGACTAAGGATCGATTTCCTATGGGTACGTAAAACAAACTAACTGCGAGAAAGATTGTTCCTTTGGAAGTTGTAAAGAAGATTAATGAGAATGCTTATCGTTGAGATTGTCGGATCATATCCATACTGCTGAGTTTCAACGTCAAACACTTGATTCCATATCAGGAGGATAAGTGTGTCGAAGAAGAGGAAGGTATAAATTCGGGGTCGAATTCTTTTCAACCAGGGGAGGATGATGCTGCGCACCGTGATAGATCGCTTGTTTTAGATCGCTATCTTGTTAAGTCGCAGGAAGGCCACAAGTCGCCAGCGAGTTAAGACCTACCAAGCTACGAACTAACGAGCTATGACAATCGCTCGCGTATGCCGCATTTCCTTAGGTCGTGCACAAACAAGATAAACGACCTAGCGACTTAAATCGCTGACCTTATGCCGCATTGTTTTTTATGAGTCGCATGAAGCTTAAGTCGTTTTTAGTTATGCCGCATGCTATCATTCTTAGGTCGTTATATTTCTTAGGTCGCTCCATAGTTAGGTCGCTGCATACCTTAAGTCACTCATTCACTTTAGGTCGCATGAAGCATATGTCTTTAGGTCGCTTCAGTTATGTCGCGTTCTCACTTATGCTGCTTCCTTAAGTCGTTCATGCATCCAAGGTCGCATGGTGTTAAGTCGCGTGATATGTATTATGTTAAGTCGCGTGATGTTGTTTGTTGTTAAGTCGCGTAAGTTGTTATGTTGTAATTTCCTTATGACGCTGATGTTAGGTCGTGAGTCGCTGATGCTAGGTCGTCGGTCGTCATGTGTTAGGTCGGCTGGGTTGTGTTGTATAATCTCTATAAATAGCGATGCGATGTCATTGTAAAGGAGTTGATTTTTGAATAAAATTTGTTTGTGTGCTTTTTGCCACTTTTGTTGAAGTTGAGTGTGATCTCCTTCTTCTTCCATCTTCGGATATTCGAGTGCGCTCGAATCAACGAACTTGAAGCCGATTCACGGAATCTCGTGCGCGAGATCAACGTCGAAGAATCGTAGATCTTCTAACGCGGAATCGTGCGCGATCAACGTGTTGAAGATAGCTAGAATCCAGTATCTCGAGAGATCAACGGATTTGGGCATTTGTCTTGTTTTACTTGACACAAAATCATTTCGTGAGGAAGAAACTTGCATTAATTTGAATCGAAACATTATTAACACGTCAAAGTGTTTAATCTGCTGCGTCATTAATATAATTGGATTTACACGGTTTCAATTATTTTCATTTTTTAAAAAGCAATTAATTTTTCATTAAATTAATAGTAAAGAAAAAAAATTAAACAAATGCGTTTTCCTTTGATATCAAATATCACAACGGTCGGTTTCTCCACCGTTGTGCGGTTATACTAGTTAATTTGAAATATGAAATAATTACTATTCGATAATTAATAATTAATAGAAATTAATTAATAATAATTATTAAATAATTAATAATTAGTAAATAATAAATAAGAATTGATTTTCAATAGTTAATAATAATAATTAATTATTAAGATGTAATGATTAGTACTAATAATTAAATTGTAATAATTAAGAAGTTATATTTAATTTTTGGTAATTAAGAAGTAATATAAATAATAATATAATTAACAATTAGTATTAAATACTCGCTAGTAAGTGGTTAACGATTCGATAAGAATAATTAATATTTAATATTTACTAAGGTTATTTATATTTAATGAATAATAATTGTTATTAGCAACTAATTAAGAAGTAATAATTATTATTAGTAATTAAGAAGTAATAATGAAGAACTAACATTTAATACTTAGTAATTAAGAAGAATAATTAATATACATATGCTTAATTAATATTACATAACTAATAATTAATATTAAATAATCAACAATTACAAAATAATAATTAATATTGGTTATTTATAAAAAATAATAATCAAGAACTGTATTAATACTTAAGAAGTAATAGTTAATAATTAAGACTAATATTTAATATTTACTGTTTAAGAATTAATTTTTTTATAATTAGTGATTAATTAGTTATCTTTAATAATTAAGAACTAGTATTTATTATAGAATTTAATATTTAATAATTTTAGTTGATAATTATATTTACTATTTAATATTTCAAAATGAAAATTTTTGAAGTTTTCTAAATTAAATTTTATAATATTTATAAAATTTTGAAAATTTAATAAACTCTAATATAAAAAACTAGAAATTTTAAATAAGTTTAAAACTTAAAAATGTTCAATATTTCAGAAAACTTGTTAGTTCTCTCTTTTGCAAAATTTTGGCATTAAATTTTCTCTCTATTTCTTACAATAAATGAACTTCAAAGTCAGAGTGAATATTTAAGTAACTTAACCGACGTGACCTATAATAACATAATTGAGTAAACTGTTGAGAATGGTTAACCGATCACTACAAGAAACAGTGTCATATATGGTATCAAAAGACGTTGAAATATAGCATTTCGAACTCTATTTACATTCATTATTTTAGTTAGACAAAAGTAGCAAACTTTAAATTTTGAAAAAAAAAGGTGGGTGAAATTTTTCAACAGGCTTGCCATTGTATTTCGCTATGCCCGCTTTTTCTTCGGTTAAAATTTTGTGACCGCTTCCCCATTCTTCAACTTCCAAGTCATTCGTCTTCTAATTCAATCTAGGGTTTCACGAAATCCCTTAAGTGGTGTTTGGTTTAAATACGAATTTTTTGTTTTTAGTTTTTAATATGTATCTCAAATATGAGAAGAATGGAGGGACAACGGAAGAGATGAAAGAAAGACGGATGGGATGACCAAGGGGATAGAGGGACGATGGAAAAATGAGATGTTTCACGTGCTTGTGTATTTTCCAAAACACGGAAAATAAAAATAATCATTTTCTAATTTGTATGTTACATTCGTTTTCTAAATTGATCGTTTTCGATAATATTGATGCGTCGTTTACATTGTTGTATGGACGAAAATTCAAAACTAAAAATAACAAACCAAACAACCGTACTTTTCCACATGTTCCATCACCACCGAGGGACATGATTTAGATTCGCGACTTAGGAAAGGCGAGAGCACCACTTGCCCAGACACAGTACATGACTGACGCGACTCCAGATTTCGATGATGGTGGCGACTCGACTGCGATGACGACTAGGCGGTGTCACGGTGACTCGAATCAGACATGACTTTAATTAGGAGGTCTGTGGCCTCGAAGTCTCCTAAACATCAACCAATTTGACGACAACAGGCAATAGGCAACTCCAGTGCACAAATCTTCGATTACGACTTGTTGCTTGCTTGTTGAAAAGGACCGAAAGGTACTTAATTTATGTACCAATTTTCTCATTTTATTAGCATTTTCAAATGTTAGTGTTTTTTTCCCCCTCTCATTTTAAGAAAAATTTTGGTTTATCACGTACTGATTTGGTCTGAAATAAGATAGGAAAATCAATAGTACAACGGCTTGGTATCTTATAAAAAATATAAGCCTAGATTCTAGATCATTGAATATGATGATTTTTGTTTTTGTGCACAAATTGTTAATTTGTTGACCATCAAGCATGGAGTTGGCCCTTTGCTATTTCGGTTATATAATAAACTTTCACTCAAAAGCTTTTGTTCCATTGTATCCATTTTCTCATTATTTGTTTGGTCATTTTGTTGATAAACCAATTTGTGTATGCTGATGAGGTTGATGTCTAGACGGTGCTCATCGCTGTTTAAATTAGATTCATTATGTTCAGTTAGAGATGATTCTAAACCCACTCCTTGTAAGTATACCATGTATGAAATATGGCAATTCTATTCAGGTGTTTGTGAATGATTAATTCTTGAACTGGGATCCTAAGGACAGGATTAAGGTTAGGATTGCATTAACAAGAGCATGTCATTCATTATTCATGCATACCATGTAAGTTATATATACAGAAAAACATATATTGTACAATGGAATGACCATATGAGGACCATGCAGGTGCATTCGGCCCACTCCTGAAAATTTGAAGACTTTGGTACTCCGGATTTCACTATATTCAATGCTGGGAAGTTTCTATGTAACCGATACACGCATTATATGACATCATCTACCAGCATAGACCTTAAACTCTCTACAAGGGAAATGGTGATTATAGGTACTCAGTATGCAGGGAGTTGAAGAAGGGTCTCTTTGGTGTGATGCATTATCTCATGCCTTATGGGCAAAGATGGCGATGTTGCCTTATTTTTATGGACTTTCAGATACTACTGAGAGCTAACTTTATTGTTAACTTGCATATTACACAATTTGTTTCTTATTTGTGGATGCTTAGAATGGGGCTATCACCATCACTTGCCTATCAACTTTGCCTACAATGAATATTCATTAATGACATTCACATGCCCTCCTAATTATTTTTTCAGTATTAGCGGATGTTATATTAAGAAATGGAAATGACAAGGACTTGAACTTTATTTTGTTCTCATGTAGGTACTGGTAAAACCACTCTTTCAACGGACCACAACAGGCTACTGATAGGTGATGATGAGCACGGTTGGAGTGAAAACGGCGTGTCAAACATTGGACGTGGCTGTTATGCAAAATACATTGATTTAGTAAGAGAAAAGGAACCAGATATTTGGAATGCTATCAAATCGTGATTATTTACTACGTCTTAAATCTAATGGCTATATTACTATTATATTATAATAGTGCTTGAGAATGTTGGACTACACAGATAGATCTTTCACAGGTTAGTTAGTACTTAATATGTAATCAGCACCTCCTTGGCATTACAATTCAAATGCTTTCAGCTGCAGCTATTACATTTGCATGATATGACCAATTTATTAGTAATTGGATCTATATGATATATAGCAAACAATTTACTAGTAATTGAAGTCTCATTTTGCATTTTGTTTACCAGGTCTGTTGGAGTTACTCTGACCTGAGAGATCTGGACCCGAGTGGAGCAAACAAACTCCAACGATGCTGATATTCATTATTCTGGTAATGCACATTGGGCATTATCGTTTAAAATTAAATTGTACCAAGGTTGTTGTATCAAAATATGTTGGCCCATAGAGGTAAATGTAACATGATCATTGGTGTCACAAAGATCAGTGTGTATAAGAGATTGAAAAAAATTAATGTATTGTTTTGGTTTGCTTTGATTTGGTCATTTGGTTTGTTTGATATACTAGTTTTGTAGATAATAATAATGTAATGTTTAAATAGCTTAGAGTCTAATGTTATTTTTTATTCTATTATTTATGTATTTTTTTGTTGTTTGTTTTAGTTGCCAAATGAGTTTAGAAGTTAATTATTTTTTTATTTTGCATTTTTCTTATCACGACATACTATAGCAGTTGTAAAAAAGTCTTTTACAATTGCCAAAGGCAGTTGTAAAAAGTTTTTTTACAACCGTCAAATGTCAAAATCAGTTGTAAGAAAGTCTTTTACAACTGTCAAAACTAGTAATTTTTTTTACAACCGTCAAAGTCAAAAGCAGTTGTAAAAAAGTCTTACAAGCGTCAGAAGCAGTTTTAAAAAAGTCTTTTGCAACTGTCAAAAGCAGTTATAAAAAAATACATCATTATTACAATTTTGGATATAATGACTGGCGGGCGTTTGTGGTAATAGGCCTATTACAACTGTTTTCGGCAGTTGCGAAATGGTATTTTTGTTGTAGTATGTGTCGAACGTCCAAGTGGTGGAAAAATAGATTGTCGGGGGTGAAAGAAAGAAAAGACTGATCAAAAACTCACAAAGTGACGAGTAATATGTAATATACCAATGATCTTTATGAAAGAAAACTGCGATATATATACATAAACCAGAGTAACTAAACTATAATCAGCTTGGATGGTTATAACTTGTCCTCAATAAGTACAAACAAGAAAGTACAGTGGAAATAAAAGAAAATACGAAAATACGTCTTGTAAGCATCCAACTTGTTTCCTGAAACTCCAAAGGATTCAAAACTAAATCTAAACAATATGCACGGGCTGGCCAGAGCATAATCTATATGGTAAACCAATGTGAGAAAACTCAAATAATCATATAGATATCCATATTTATAAAACCCTTTGAAAATAAATATATCCCGTAAGATCATACCGCATAAAACAAGGATGTGTTTTTACCAAACGATAAACAAAATATTTTTATTAGAAAATCCAGTTATATTATAATAATGCGTGGAGGTTGAAAATAAATATATAAAATATCTGGAATAGTTACTCATAATTACATTCAGCAGTACTATGTTCTACAACCAAAACCGTAAGACATATATTGGAGAATGGATTCCAACAATGAAAAAGTAAGAGACTACCTTCCATACAGCCATATCTAGATAAAATGTACCCGAGGGCTACACATGACCCCCTACAAACATAGAGCTGGCTGCCCTTTTAACAAGATATATCAGATTACATCATCCCTCAGGCACCGAAGTCACAAACATTGCTCCACGACCGCCCGTGCACACTAAAATCCAAAAAGCCCAATTTAGATCGGGGAATGACGCTCCTAATGGTAGTTTACCACATAGCTCTGTGAGCATCCCATATTTTAGCCGTTACCAGATTGTGAGGCTTGTGAGGTCATGTTTTACCTTTTCCTCCTAGCAATTTCGATTTGGAATGCTAACATTACCTTTTAGGCAATAATGCAATGCTAGTATTTATCCATACAGGTTGTTCATGATATGAACAAACCAAATGAACTACTTCTACTACATCCATTATGGAATCACCTTTAGGATCAGTAGCAAGTATTCCTTGCATTTCAACGAATTCCATCTTTGATTCCATTACCTCGAACAAATATCAAACCTCTTCCAAAGCGTAGAATGCATACATGGTTTTGGAATGGTTACAGTTTTGAGTCATCTCATAACACTCCACCGCTTGCCGATCGCTCCAAAACCAAATCGATAGTTCTGGTAAACTCAACTCCAGTTCTTTTGGAAATAATTAGACAATACATAAGAGCGAAGATCGCCTCTTAAGCTTTAAGCAAACGGATTTCCTTATCATTTGTCCTACGAGAATAAAGTGAGTTTATATGTTCAATATAGCACCGTCGAAAATAATTGTACCACATAATCCGCATGTTTCTCCGAGATATTTTCAGAGTTATATTTTGGCTAAGATTTGATAGTTGGTTATTTGACTACCAAAATAAACAATCAACATTGGTTTAATTCCATGTGGGATGCACTAAGCATCTGTTAATTATCTTTCATTAATTAAACATATTTTCGATTATTTGACTCAAAATACCTTCATAAAAGATATTTTCACAAACCCCTTATATTCCTTTCAATACTTGAAAAAACACTCATGTATTTATCTCATCGGTACAAAACATTGTACTTTTCAACACTTAAAAAATATATCCATACATTTATCTCAACGGTATAAGTATATTAACATAACTTAAGGAAGATTTCTCCTTTTCAAATTCATATTTAAATGGGCCAAAAAAAAATATCATTTAAACATTACGTACTCTAAACCAAACCACTTTTCTTTCGGTGTCAATATTGACAGAATGCTTCGGTACTACTATAATTAAGAATGATTACATGACATATCGAATTACATCATCCCTCAGGCACCGATGCGGCAAACATTGCTCCACCGTCGCCCATGCACACCAAAATCCAAAAAGCCCAATCTCGATGGAGGAATGGTGCTCCTAATGGTAGCTCACCACATAGCTCTGCGAGCATCCCGTGTTTTAGCAGTTACCAGATTGTGAGGCTTGTGAGGTCATGTTTTACCTTTTCCCCATAGAAATTCCAACTTGGAATGCTAACATTGCCTTCCAGGCAATAATGCAATATTCATCCATACAAGTTGTTCATGACATGAACAAACCGAACGCGCTACTTCTATTACATCCATTTTGAAATCAGCTTCAGGATTAGTAGCAAGTAGCCCTTCCACTTCAATGAAACTATTTCCAAAGCGTAGAACGCACATATGGTTTTGAAATGGTTACAGTTTCGTGTCATCTCATATAAGTACACTCCACCGCTTACCGGACACTCCAAAACCAAATCGATAGTTCCGGTAAACTCAACCCTAGTTCTTTTGAAAATAATTGGACAATACATAAAACCAGAGATCACCTCCTAACCTTTAAGCAAACAGATTTCCTTATCATTTGTTCTACGAGAATAAACCGTGTTTATATGTACAATATAGCATTATCGAAAATAACCGTACTATATGATCCTCATATTTTTCCTAGATATTTCCAGAGTTATATTTTGGCCAAGATTTGCTAATCGGTTATTTAACTACCAAATAAATAAAAAATCAACATAGATTTAATTCCATATGGGATCCACTAAGTCTATATTAATTAATCTTTAATTACCTAAACATCTTTTCAATTATTTGACTCAAAATACCTTCATAAAAGATATTTTCACAAACCCCTTTTATTCCTTTCAATACTTGGAAAAACATTCATATACTTATCTCACTAGTATAAGTATATTACAAAACATTGTACTTCTCAACACCTAAAAAGATATATCCATACACTTACGTTAACAGTATAAGTATACCAATAAAGCTTAAGGAAGATTTCTCTTTTTCAAATTCATATTTAAATGGGACAAAAAAAAATCATTTAAAACATTACTTACTCTAAACCAAACCACTTTTCTTTCGATGTCAAGTATGGAAAGAATGCTTCTGTACTACTATAATTAAGAAGGATTATTTATCAAAACAAAATCTCATTCCTTTTATAAAATTCCTTTTTTTATAAACCCGTTCTATATTCACAAATCATTTTATAGAACTCTAAATTAATTTATAATACTTGTTTATATTTATAAAAATCATTTATAAACCTCCCTTATTAAACTCCTTTATAAAAATCATTTTATAAATCCAAACCTGTTTTTATAAACCTTATATTAAGTAAAATTCCTTTTATAAAACCATTTATTATTCATAAACACCTTTATTAAATTAATTAATTACTTTTAAACATCATAAATAAATAATTAATTAACTTTCAAAATCAGTAATAAAATAATTAACTAACTTAAACAACATTAATAAAATAATTAATTATCTTAAACATCATTTATAAAATAATTAATTAATGTAAACGCCATTAATAAAATAAATAATTAACTTAAATATCATTAATAGAATAATAAATCAACTTTAAAAAATAATTAATAAGATAATTAATTAACTTTAAAACATCAATAATAAGATAATTAATTAAATTTAAAACAACACTAATAAGATAATTAACGAACTTAAATATGTCATTAATCAAATTAATTAATTAGATAACTTTTAATCATCATTAGCAAAATAATTAATTAATTAACTTTAAACAATATTAATGAAATAATTAAACACTTTACTTCAAATAGTTATGAAATTGAAGTAAATTTAATGCTTAACCTTTCAAATTCGAAAAGAGGCTCAGCGATCATTATAGTACTTAAACAAGCTATCATTTATTTTAACTTGCTAAGTCATATCACTGATAGTTTACATAACCAAGCACATTTATAAATAAAATCAACAATTAGTAATCACTAGCTAGTCCATCACTTAGCCAGTATTAATTAATTCGCATATTAATGAAAGGGAGTGCGGATTAAGGATCTTAAGGTTAATTTAACACTAGAGGTGGGATGAATAGTGTTTAATGGATTCTAAGACTTATATGGAGTAATATAAAAATTATGATATAAACAAATGCAGAACTTAATTACAGAACAATCACAGAATCAACACACATGTAGAAAGTAAATAAAAAGCAGTAAAGGAAATAACGCATGGAATTTTATACTAATTCGGAGATACTCTACGTCCAATCCTTTACCAACGCAAACCACCTCACACAGATTTTTATTATACCAATGTTGAGATTACAATCCTCGATTTCCAAAGGCCTTGAGGTACCCTCTTGTCTCATGAGTTCAGGGTAAACTCTCTTGATTAATGGGACTCAAGATCACCCAATCGATTTTCAGCCACAACCACACCTTATAGAGAAACTCGATAAACTTTTGATTACAAATTGATCCTATAACTCTGAATAGCACTTTGATCTTCGAGAGAAGGCAGAGAATCAAACAAGAATGAGATTCTAATTTGATTCACTTGAGAATTCGGTAGAATTTCGGCACGATCTTAAAAATATGAAAATTTTGGAATGTGGATTTGTGGAGAAGAAGGAGTGAAGAAAATAAGAAATTAGTTAGTTAAAAAATTCGTTCGTGAAGGCTATGTATAAAGCGCCAATGGTCATAACTATTCATGAAGAGTAAACAAATAGACACTTCTTTTGAAAATTGAAACTTTTGAATTCAACGGCCACCATATCGACATGGAGTAACATGATGTCGACATCCTTATGTTAAAAACAATGTGAATTTTGATTTGAAAATGGTATTGGAAGAAAAAAAATGAAATGATTCTGGAGCAAAAAACGAAGTTTAAAACAAGAGTTTAAAAAAACAAAGAATATTTTAAGGCTAAAACAATTTTTGAAAATCATTTGAAAAGATAATTTTTAAGGCTAAAACATTTTGAAAAATAGTTTTGAAAATCATTTTGAAAAACCATTTTGAAGTCGTTTTGCAAGCTTCTTCCTGCAGAATATCTCATCACATCAGGACTCGAGAACTTGTACAAAACCAGGATGTTCCTGGGTTTGTAAGTTGCTTGTCGTAGGTTTGTAAGCTACTTGTCATGGGTTTGTAAGCCACTAAGAAAGTAGAAATGGGTTCCATCCCAAATGAAATTCGAAATGGAGATTTTCATGCTATTATGAAGTTTTAACAAAAACTAGACACATATCTTGAAATCTTGATCTTCATACTCTAGAGTCTTCAATCTTGAGTCTTGAGCCTTTATACCGATCGGTCTTTAGTAACCAATACCTACATATATATATCCTGTATATACATATCTATATAGACAACACTGTTAGTAATATTTTATAATAAGATAAGTTAAAAAGGTTGTTGTCATCAAAACCAACATCTTAGTTCCTAACAATCTCCTCCTTTTTAATGATCAAAACCTGTATTTATAAAATATACTTATCATACCATAACTCCCCCTTACTCCAATCATAACCTCCCTTACTCCAAGCCAGCTACTATTTTATAACTTCTCCCCCTTTGTTATCAATAAGAACTTCTTACTAATAAATTACCTGAACTTGGTATAAGATAATCAACCAAATTATAATAGAGTAATCCATATAAGTGTTTAGTGATCATAAGTATGAAATGTGATCATAAGTGTAATCCAAAATGTAAATCAATCATCAGCCAATCATATTTACAGTAATTATTTAATCCAAACATGTATACAAACCATACCAAATAAGTTAAGTCAATCAAGTTTAAAATACATCAATCAAATTAAACAAATAACATATAGAATGACTAGACATTCCTTAGTACTTCCACCCATCCATCTTCTCCAAAGATAGGGTCTGCTTAGATGGCATCCCATTCTTCTTTATCTTTGTCGAGAGTAGCTGATGGATTTCCTTTGAGGTCGTCCTTGTTAAGAGCCGAGATCATCCAACGAAGGGCATCGAAATGTCTCTCTTGCTCCTTGATCATCTGCATTTGACTTAATTCTAAGTGGCGTTCATTATGAAGCATGAATGTAAAAATATTCTTGAAGGAAGTGAGAGTTTATTCAAGATTATCATTTAGATTCTTAATCGGAGAAGCAATAATTCAAGAAATAGGAAGAACTACGAAAGGGAGTGATTAGAAATGAAGTTTGATAATTTATTCTGGAATAAATAGGTATAAATTGGGGTAGAACGTCTTTTAAGATGAATAGACACAAGTTAGTTATATGAAATTAAAATTTGAAAGAGTAACTATTTTCTTCCCATTGTATGTCGATGTGAGGGGATGGTAGATGTCGACATGCCTCTACCTAAAGTGACAATTTGCTTTGTTTTGAATATTTTAAACAAACCTATGCAACTAAAATTTGTATAATATAAAAACAAGCAATTACAGAGACAAGTGAATTTGAATAACATGAAATGAAAGATTTCATTAATAATTCTAGTCAACATTACATAAGATAATGTAATATTACCTAAAATAAAGAAAATACAAAGATAGAACTTAAAATAACATGAACTAAAACTAATTAGATGAAGACGAAGAAGATGATAGTCCAAACTTTCTACTAATTTTCCTGAAGAACTTATTGATTTTAGTGGAAGTCTTGTCTATTTTCTTACTCATTGATCTTTTAAGTGTCTTTTAATTTTCCACTATAATTCTTTGATTATTGAGAATGGTCTTATTGGATGGATTAGCGGGATTAATAGGATATTCAATACTCTCTAAGGAAGTTTCTTGTTCTTCCTCTTCCTCCTCATCAATTTCCATTCCTTCCTCTTCCTCTTCTCCTTCTTCTTCTTCCACCATTTCTTCCATCTCTTCGTGAGCAAGCCTTTCTTCTTTTTCCGTAAGTGTTCCATATGGTTGAAACATAAAAGGAATTTGCATAAGGGAAATGTTTCCATGGTTGAACACTTTTCTAATTATAAATTCTTCCCTTTTGAAATCAACTCCAAAGTAAATAAAAATCTAAGTGAGATAAATTTCATGATATAATGTGTTTTCACCCATAGTAAAATTCTTGGGCCTTATCTCATCAAAAATAACATGAGCCCAATTAATATCATAATTTCCGAAAATTGCTAAAAGAGATTTGCAAACTTTCAAAGTCGGGTTGTTATAGTTTCCGGATCTTGGTATAAGAGTGTGTTGGATAAGAAGATTAACAATTCTTGCTTTAGGATGAAAATAGCGATTTTTGAATTCAAAATTGTCATCCCCTTCAAAGATGTGATGAAATGTCCCTTGATCATTTTCATTTATTTGAAATTCGAAGAGATTCTTTCTGGTATACTTGCATCCCAAAATATTTCAAAAAATTTCACAATCCAAAACAATTTGTGTTCGTTTAACATTACTCCAAATTTGTCCTTCTTCCCTATCATAAAAACCACGATTCAAGTTCGCATAAAACATCTTAATAAGATTTGGTTAACATACTAAATCATTTTTTTGTTATCTACTAAATTAAGAATAGCACATTGTTGAAAAAGATTTTCAATTTCATATCTTCAAAAATAGCAAATTTCCCGTATGAATTTTACCAAAGTTTACATGGTTGATGTAAACTTTGGTAGCTTTTAGGTCATTAAAAAGAAAGTATTTGAAAGAATTTGAAATCCTAATGGAGTTTGGAGTGCTTGAAGAGGCCGTGGAAGAAGTTTGAGAGTAGTAGAAGATAATGAAGATAAATTTAAAATTTGAAACAAAAGTGAAAAGTGATGTTAAAGAGAGCGAGATAAATAGAGATTCTATGTAACGTCCCGAAAATTTTCGACTTTCGAAAATTCAACATCGATACTCACTTTATCGACTGCCGAGAAATCGAAGGCCGGAAACCCAAAATGTTATGATTTAAGAAAAAAGAAGAGAGAGAAGAAGGGATAAGAAGATAGAAAATAGAACGGAACAGAAAACAACAGAATCTCACAATTCGCAGCGGAACAACATATAATAATAAATGAATAATCTTTAAACAAAGATCTATATCAGTTATTACATTACATCACATTTCATTTCATTACATCATATCATCAGAGTGTACAACATCATACAACAAACAGTGGAAAAGAAATACTATATACTAGTAATACGCCATGCCATCCAGCTTGCCTCCTGCAACTCAAGAATATCCAGAATATCCTGATAAACCTAACTCTTAACTGCCCGTGTGGAAATTGGTGGGCACCCAGAGTTTAGGAAGGAAAACAATAAAATCCGAGTCAGTCATGTGACTGGTGTGAGAACTCAAAACAGTTTATTTATCTTTAAAATCAAAATAGAGGAATATTTTTAAAGTCAATTCGCAATGCTTTTTAAAAATGAGACTACCATAAGGCCTCCCGCACACACACACACAATGCAAACGCAGAATCGGAGGAGATTTCTCCTTATGATAGTCAAAGATGCTTGATACACATTTAAAAGAACATTTGATATTATTATTAGTGCATAGTGTAGGAAAAATTCATTTCGAAAGTAGAATATAAATCTTAGCCAACATACGACCATTATCATATGCCTACTATAGCTACCATCTAAACAGTGGTGACCATCATAAGTAAACGGCAGGTTCTACAACTAATACCGTACAAGGTTTCGTATTGGGAATTGGATTTCCAACGAATGATCAGGCCAAGAAACTTCCCATTGCCACATGAGAATGCCTCTGGATGGACATCCCCGAGAACCAAACCGGATCTCTACCAACACAAGGCCGGGTTACCCCTAACTGAGTAACAACTGACCGAATATGCCATCCCCCGGTCCTTTGGGACCTTTCACCGAGCGCTCGCAATCAATTCACACAATCATAAAGTGTTTTCAACATGAGTAAGTATCTGGGCTCCATACCATGATACCACCCTTTTCCAGAAGGAAATGCACATATCCTAAAGGGCGCTACCCCTCATAACCTTGCCCCATCTTTCCTGTTTTGACCATTCACGGGGTATGAGGCTCGACGAAGTCACGTCCACAAAAACATACTTTATACAAAAGCCATGCTTTGGGTCAACAAATGATCATAGAAATGATCACAAAGATAGACGATCAAATAAATGATCCTATCACAAATAATCAACACAATGATCATTTCACAGCAACACTCAGCATGTCACATTACCAAATTGGGAATATATCGCTGATAACCTTCAATTACATAACCTCTGAGCTCGTACGTCTCAGAGAAGGGTGTTAAGCTAAAAGAATAAATTCTCCGCCACCAACAGAAATATATTTGAATGAAATCGGCTTTATATCTCAATTTGTAATGTCAGACATACAATCCTGTCTGTTCCGGGCTCGAACAGAACCGAAGGCACTTACAAAGAAGTCCTTGCAATCCAGATATTCACTAATCACGTTCGGATTTCCCATCACTTAGGGAATCTCTATACCAGGAGCTACCCAGTGCAGAGACAATCGATAGGTCATCCTATCGCTTTCGCAAATACCCGGTCTTCAACACCGGTCATCAATGCTATCCATTACGTCGTATCACTATTCGGAATGGGTAATACGACCCCATGGTCCTTTCCCGGTTAACCCGAATAGTGAGCGCTTATTCAAAAATAAGTGTGGCATTCAAATTCAAACAAATCACATCAATTACCCATTCAAAGGGAAATATTGATAGTCAGTTATTGAACTATCAATGGATATGCACAACATCACCAGATTCCAAATAATTTTCCAAATTATTTATTTTCCAAAAATATCTTTACTAGATATATAATTTCACACTTCAAAAATAAATCAATATTTATTTTTAGACAAATTCCCCTTTCCTTTATAAATTCCTTAGTGAATTTAAAATCCAAAATATCTATGAATATTCGATTTCAATTATTCATTTCAATTTATCTTCAAAAAGATAAATTCTCTAATATTCACTTTATATTGGAAAAACATTTCCATACTTATTTATTCATAAGTAATTCACAAATTTTATTTATTTTCAACACTTGGAAAATATTCAATATACTTAAATCGAGATCAAGTATATATTTCATTCTTTAAGGAAATCATTCTCTTAAACATATTTATTTGGGCCAAAACGAATGTTACGTAAAACATCGTTACGACAACCCAAAATCACTAGTATAGGGATTCGAAATTAAAATAGATATATAGATCCCAATACTATACAAAACATTTCCTTTCGGAAATCATTTACTATAACAGCAGTGTTATAGTCCACCATTTCCTTTTATTTCTCGAAAACGTCTATTTCAACAATAGATGTTGAAATCTATGGTTTCGAATCTCAACACATTTTAAAACATCGTTAGATCGTTTTAATTCTATTTAAAACATCAAATCTAAATATTTTCTTTAACATATTATTCACTATTCAAAAACGTGAATATACTATGTTACAAATTTCATCACTTCTATTCATTTTATTTCTAAGGATCATTCACAGTCAAAAATGTGAATATAACTCCATTAATAGGTTTCAACAATTTACTTATCAAAATAAGTCGGTTGCGAATTTATAAAACAACTTTTATAAATTCCATTTCTATTTGTTTTATAACTACTTCCTTTTATAAATCTCCTTTATTAACATATCTCAATTCATATCTCATGATATACTAGAAATTCATATTATAAGTGAAACACTTATAATTTATTCGTTTACAAGAATCGTTCTTTTAAACATCCCAATTTATAAATCTTATAATTTACAAGATTCATTTATTTACCCAAATCTAGTCTTTTAATAACTTTACAAATTTTATAAACCTACTGCTTATAAAATTCGATTTATAACTTCACCGTTTATAATTCTATAAATTTCATTCATTTATGAAATTCATTCACAATTCATTCTAACACTTATAAAACTCATTTTATAACTCAAATATTTTTAATTTATAAATTATCAATTTATAAATCTTATATAAATCAATTTATACTATTATTTTAAAACATCTTTAATCCCCTTTATAATTCCATCATTCTGATTGATAAAATAAATAAATTTCATAAATTCTATTTTAAAACTTTTCACAATAAATTCTAAAATTCCGATTTAACTATTTTATAAAATCATTAGCATCATATTCTCAAAAATCAGTTTTCAACTATATTTCTCAAAAATCATAATTTTTATATAACATTAAAATTATACGTTTATTTATTTAAAATGGATCAATTCCAAAATTATTTTATAAAACGTATACTTTTCAAAAATCACTTAAAAAATCATTTTAAAGTTCCAAAACTTGGTCCAATGATGCTACATACCAAATAGTCAATCACGACAACAACGACATCATATATCGATATGATAATCCATCAAATATCAAAATATCTGAAATCAAATAAATACTGTTGAGGAATCCAGTTGGATCCCTCCAACCTGTTTTCCTGCATCCACAAACATTAGCACAATACCAATTTCGCTCCAGTACGAAATTATCGCGGTATATGGGATTTAAAATATTATCCGCTTAATAGACGGCGCAATAGGTCTCATCCGCTAAACAAATGCGGGAAATCAATAACTCCAATATATACATATGCCAATATATATATATTGCTATTATATATAATACCAATTTCACTGTTTATGAAATATTCGCGGTATATGTTTTTAATAAATAACATCCGCTTACTAATAGCGTATAATGTCTATTTTAACAATCAATAGATAACAATCATCATTCAAACATGCATTCAAATATTTTAAATCTAACTATTTAAAATAAAAATCGAAACTGATTCGATTGAGTGAGAAGTTCTCACCTTGATTTCAATTTCGTTTTAGCGATTTACTTCGAATAATTTTACACAAAATTTTCACTAACTCCAAACGACTCCAATCCAATTCCATCGCGTAGTACTCGTCCATACGATTCCAACGCAACTGGTTTCGCACGTTTTCGACCTCATATGAAAAAGTTATGAATTTTTGAAGTTATACGAATTTTATATATAATAATTTCAACATAAATTTCTTTTAATTTATAACCTAACAAATCTGAGCCACACGATCCTGCAACCCACCATCGTGACCGTCCACCCCTTCTTCCCCCTCTCGTATCATTCTACAGGTAATACACAACACGCACAACCCATACCATCAAATTAGGGTTTAAATTTTCGCCATCAACACTCGACGAAATTCCGATCAGGGACTTGCATTTTGAAGAGCACAACAAGCACAATACTCGGCCAAGATGGCATAGAGCTCGGCCTCACCATTGTTCTCGAATTGCGTGCGCAATCATAGCCGAACGCAGGCCATTATCTCCCAAAATACAGCTCCAATCTCGATCATACCCGTTGAACTTCAAGATCTCGCGTAGCTCTACCACTTTCTAGTTGTAAGTTTCTTGTAATTGTTAGTGGATTGGAAGAAATCGAGGGGGAAAGGAGAGTGATTTTCGGCCTTCCATTTGTAACTGGCGGCTAGGGTTATTAGGGTTTCATTTTTTTTTTATTTATGAAGAGAGGTGGTCTATTTATAGGATTTTCTCAAACACTATTCAATCCGGAAATTCCAAACTCCGATTCACGCGCCGTAACTAGCGTTTCTAGGGTTTACCCCGCGTTTTGGACACAATGGAACAGGTTTCGGAAGCTAATTCGGACATCTGTGCGAGTTATGGCAATAAACGTTCAATTTAAATTAAACCGATTTAAACGATTTTCTAGGCGTTTTAATTTGTACCGGACAAACGGTAAATCCAATTGACACGAAATTTGAAACCTTACAATAATATCACATTACGGATCCGATGAAACTGGTTTCGTCGAAATTCGAGACTTTTTGAAAAATGGCTATTTTAACTCGCCAAATTAATATTAAAAATAATTCGATGCGTTTCGAGCTGCCACGATCAAACGATAGCTCCGATTGGTACGAAAATTGAAATCCGATAATAACTAACTATTACGGTTCCAATGGAACTGGTTTCGTTCAATTCTGAGACTGTTCAAAAATTGACTATTTTCACTGGTCGGTTTAAATATTAAAATATTCAATTTTCACAAATAAACTTTTAATTCGATTTTAAAAGTTCTAAAATATCGTTCTAACTCCAATATGATAAAATAAAATTTTACAAATCATTTTCAATCATATTTAACCCAATTTTCAATTATTTCCATAATTTCGCATATTAAATTATCGATTTAATTATCCAATTAAATCCAATTATTCAAATAAAAATTTATTTGACTTATAATTTCACTTATTAATATTTAAAATTAATTAAATATTCAAACTTTAATAAATTAAAATTCTGGGTCGTTACATTCTATAGACATGTTCTTTGGTCAAGAGGCATCTTCCCATAGCATTAAAGTTAGTGAAAAGGTGGAGGGAAATTCAAAAGTTTGAATTCAAATTTTGAAATTAAATTCCGAGGGGCATGTCGACATGGGGTATGCGGGTATGTCGACATGTGCCTATTGAATCAAAGGACAAGTTTCTATTCCTAATTTCTAATAAATATATATATTATATCCTATATTCTAATTATATAATTCCTGTGATAACATTAAACATAATAATACTTAAATATTAATAATTTAATATTTAAAATATCATTAAAATAATATTATTTTGAATTTAAAATTCAAATTTCAAGGGATAAATTCGAATTTAAAATTCAAGGAATTTAAAAGAATCAAGCAAACAAACAAGCATCCATTCAAATAAGAAAATTTAAAACAATGTAACGTGTACCTATTATTAGATCCATACTCCCATCGTCATCTGATTCATGAATAGCAGTGAAACACAGATTCGAATTATCCGTCTTCTTTTCATCGTCACTGGATGATGAGTCTGAGTCATCAAGAGTTGTTGTGTATGCTTTCTTTCTTTTCCTTGATGAATCATTGTTTGGAGGGAACAACTGTTTATCTGGGTACGATAATCTTTTCTATGATTCCCGACTTTATTGCAATTGTAGCATCTATCATTGTTGACGTTCTCCATATTATTTTTGGAATTCCTTTGATAATTTCTTTTGTAATTATTCATTTCTCTACATTTTAGGAATTTCCAGAAGTTTCTTGTCATGAAAGCAATTTCCTCATCACTGTCTTGTTCCGAATTTTCAGTTGTTGCATTGAATGCTAATGACTTCTTTTTTATAGCTTTGTTTTCTCTTTTTCCTTGCAGTTGAACTTCATAAGACATCAGATTCCCAATCAATTCTTCTATAATCATTAGATTGATATCATTTACTTCTTCGATTGCAAGTACTTTTGATCCCATTCTGGAGTGAGTGAATTTAGAATTTTTCTGACTTGGTCTTCCGCCGAAAAGCTTTTTCCCGGTGCAATTAGTGAATGAACAATATCTTAAAATTGACAATACATGTCGGAAATAGATTCATTTGCATGCATTTTAAAGAATTGAAACCGATTAGTTAATATGGAAATTTTAGTCTGTTTAACTTTGTTTGTTCCTTCATGAGTAACTTGCAAAGTTTTCCAGATTTCAAATGTTGATTTACAAGCAGACACTCTATTAAACTCATTCCTATCTAATGAATAAAATAATATATTCATGGACTTTGAGTTATTTTGTGCGACACCCTTTTGCTCAGCAGTCCATGGGGCAAAATTGGTAGTTGGTTCAACATACTCAGTTTGTGTAATATTCCAAGTGTTTAATCCTACTGATTGTAAATAAATTTTCATTCTACAAGCCTAATATGCATAATTAGTGCCGTTGAAAAATGGTGGTCTGATAGTAGACTGGCCTTATGTAAATGAACTAGTGTTAGTGATAACAGAACTAGTGCCAGAGTTTACATTACCGGTGTTAGTAGCCATTAGAACAATTTTCAAGTTTCAGATTATAAAAACTATGAAAACCAATGCTTTGATACCAATTGAAAGGGAGTGCAAAGGATCGTAAGGCTAATTTAACACTAGAGGGGGGTTGAAGAGTGTTTAATGGATTCTAAGACGTATATGGATTAATTTAAAAATTATGATATAAACAAATGCAGAACTTAGTCGCAGAACAATCACAGAATCAACACACATGCAGAAAGTAAATAAAAAGCAGTAAAGGAAAGAAGACACTGGATTTTATTAGACCAACGTCGAGATTACAATCCTCAATTTCTAAAGGCCTTGAGGTACCCTCTTATCTCATGAATCTGGGGCAAACTCTCTTGATTTACGGGACTCAAGATCATCCAATTGATTTCTAGGCATAACCATACCTTATAGAGAGATTCGATAAAATTTTGATTACAAATTGATCCTATAACTCTGAATAGCACTTTGATCTTCAAGAGAAGGCAGAGAATCAAACAAGAATGAGATTCTAATTTGATTCACTTGAGAATTCGGCAGAATTTCGGAACGATCTTAAAGATATGAAAATTTAAGAATATGCATTTGTAGAGAAGAAGGAGTGAAGAAAATAAGAAATTAGTTAGTTAAAAAATTGGTTTGTGAAGGCTATTTATAAAGCACCAATGGTCATAACCATTCGTGAAGAGATTTAAACAAATAGACACTTCTTTTGAAAATTGAAACTTTTGAATTCAACGGCCACTATATCGACATGGGATATCCCATGATGTATCCCTATGTTAAAAACAATGTGAAATTTGTTTTGAAAATGGTATTGAAAGAAAAATAAAACGAAATGATTCTGGAGTAAAAAATGAAGTTTAAAATAAAGTTTGAAAACAAAAACAAAGAATATTTTAAAGCTAAAACATTTTTTGAAAATCATTTGAAAAGATAATTTTTAAGGCTAAAACATTTTGAAAAACAGTTTTGAAAATCATTTTGAAAAACCATTGTGAAGTAGTTTTGCTTGCTTCTTCCTGTAGAATAGCTCATCACATCAGGACTCGAGAACTTGTACAAAACCAGGATGTTCGTGGATTTGTAAGCCACTTGTCGTAGGTTTGTAAGCTACTTGTCGTGGGTTTGTAAGCTACTAGGAAGGTAGAAATGGGTTCCATCCCAAATGAAATTCGGAATAAAATTTCCATGCTATTATGAAGTACAAAAACTTGACACATATCTTAGAATCTTGATTTAGATACCCTAGAGACTTCAATCTTGAGTCTTAGTCTTTATACTAATCAGTCTTCAGTAATCAATATCTGCATATATATATATATATATATATATATATATATATATATATATATCAATATATCCTCTATATACATATCTATCTAGACAACAGTGTTAGTAATATTTTATAATAAGATAAGTTAAAAAGGTTGTTGTCATCAAAACCAACATCTCTGTTCCTAACAATTAATTAATTGGCATATGAATAAATGTCCAAATTAATATAATAGCAGAATAGAGATTTATTCTGCTAGAATGATGTCATCGATAATCTATTAAATTTGATTATGGCAAAACGGTGTATTATTCTGCTAAACAGAAGTCCTAAAAAATCTAGTCCATTATTTTAACAGAACGATGTTTTATTTGGCCAAATAGATTTCGCCTAGGGAGTATAATTAATTTAACCATGTTATTATTTAAAATAACGTAATTAAGTTCAATCACTATTATTTTATCATAAATTTATGCTTCATTGAAAATATCAATAATTTATATTATAATGTTCTACTCGTCAATAAGAATCTAATGCAAAAATCTGTGGGTTAAACGAATTTAAGATGAGTGGGTTATCATATTTTTTAAATCAACACAACTTATATGAAAAATAATAAACAAATTAAATTATACTATTTCTCACCCAAACACTTTGGCCTAAAGCCCGCTTTCTTCCAAACCCAAACCGCTATGTACTGAGACTCCCTAATCTATGAGTTCAATTTGCATTCTCCCAATCAAACATCGCTTGGAACTCAAAGACATGTGCACATTTGTGCACATGCACACCACCCATGCATCGCCGTGCGATGAGCTACCACCAGCCTTGCCATGCTCATCACACTACTCTCCACTACCTCACCTCCGGTCAGCTACGTCATTTTTCGTACATCTAGCCCAAATTGGAATTCATGTACATGAAAATATAAGAGCACGATCATCGCTTCACTGCCGCTAACTTGGCCCACTAACAGCCGTCGCTCCGCCTCCATTGTAATCCCGACCCCGACCCCTTGCCATTCCACCTGGCCAATTCCATTCCTACTCGGCCCCTCTATTTGCCGCTAGCAAGCCAAAAGATGTGAACAACACCAAAGCCCGCCTTAAATTCTAACTCAACCTCCACCGATCAACACAGGCCATCAGACAAGCCCTTACCGCCACCACACCTCCACCTAGACCCAACGTGTAACGACCCAGAATTTTATCACTTTAGTTTCTATAATATTTAATTAATTTTATATATTCACTTTAGGGTTTTATCTAAAATGTAATAAAATTTATGTTCCAAATAACTGCTTGATTTTTAATGATGTAATTTTAATTTAATTTACAGATTTTTTCCATAATTTTTAATTTGAAAAATAACTGAATTTCCATATTACGTATTTTATGACAAACGTTGGCAATTTTGAAAATTTCTGAACTTGATAACCTGTCTATTTTATTGTTGTTTTTTGATTACATAGCATTTCAATGCGTGTTTGTACTCTATTTTCTTTTATTCGCAGCTCGTACACAGACACGATATGGGTGTACCGAAATCTTTCGAACTCAAAACCCAAATCAACCATGTACACTCAATATATACCATCTTCAACTTAGCGACCTTTTTGCCCTCCACATCCTGCCATTGTCCCTTTTTTCCTTTTTGTTTCCCCGCATCTTGTCTGCTTGTCCTTCCCTATAATTCTTATCTTGGGTTGCCTATTTGGAAGTAGGGTATTGGCTTTGGACATATATGTATGTATACGATCAGACACTTCTTCTTCTTTGTTTGTTTATCTTTGTCAATTTCAAAATAAAAACTCTACTCAACCATTCAAAAACCAATATCTAACATTCCAATCACTTTTGCTAAACCTCCCAACATGAAATGGTGGTCGAGTTTTGTCAAATTTTCCTCAATCATAAATCAACGAACGAAGAGCATAATCATGACTGCTTTGGCAAAACAATGATTTTAGTGGTCGTCTCATGATTTTTAGTGGTTTGATTTGGTCGTGGCATTAACATGACCAATTTTCATTCAAAAATAAATTTCCGATGATGGGACGGCCGCAAGAGGTAGCAGAGGTGACAGAAAGGAACTTGATGACAAGGTGGAGGTGTTGACCATGGTCGATTTTTCTCTGTTGTTCTGTAGTGTTGGGGATAGCAAGTTCTCGGATTAAATAAGCATTTAGATTTCACGTGTGAACACGATAGTGCAAGCGAAGGGGGAGGCTATGAAGTGGCCATGGCCGCGTCTGAAGGAAGGTGTTGGCATTGCATTTTTAATGAAAGTGGAAGTAGAGTCTCCGATGGTCCGTAGCTCGAGAAAAATGGATATAAAGTTATTTTAATAGTGGATTTATTCTCGCATTTCGCTGTCAAAATTCAACCGAAGCGGCAAGAGTTCGAGGCAAGAATGCTATCATGGTGAGTATCTGAAGGTAAGCATATTGGTGGCCTCAGTTTTGGTGTTAGTAGAGCGTAGTGCGTGTGCACATACATAGGTGCGTGCACCATTTTTCTGGCTTTAGGAATTCAAAGTGGAAGAAGAAGGAGGGGAGAAGAGATGGAGCAGGTCTAGTTTCATGGATAGCCGGGCAGGATGAAGTGGCTTGAGATAACATATTTAAATATGCTAATTTATTTAATATTAGTGTATGTTAGTTCTAAAGTTGATAGCTAGCTCATATAAACTCGATGGACACATGGGTTAGTTTAATTACAGTTTTGGCAAAGTATAAATTTATACTTTTTAAAAAGACTGAATTTAAATTATGTTATATTAATTAATAACGTCGTCTAAATCAATATACCTTAATTAGTGATATTTATTTGGCCAAATACGACATTGTTTAGTTAAATTGGATTGTGTAGATTTTATGGACATCTGATTAGCAGAATAAATCCCCATTCTATATTTTATAGATTCGGACATCTAATTATATGGTGTTAATTGATATGTCAATTTTGAATAAGTGATGTGTTAACTAGGGGTGGTTAATTGTTGAATTGATCTACATAAAAGTTGATTATGCAAATGCCGATTATTAACTTGAAATGTTAAATTGAATGATATGATGGCTTGTTTAAATACCACTATGGTTGCTAAGCCTCTTTTCGAATTTAGAAACCCCTGGATATAAATCAACTTCAATTTTAAACAATTATAAATGTGTTATGTAATTATTATTTTACCAAAGTGTTTTATATAATAATTATTTATTAATAATCTTAAAAGTTAACTAATTTATATTTTAAATATTTTAAATTATTAAGTTATATTCTAAATATGATATTTAAAGTTATTTTATAATAATTTGATCTTAAAGTTTATAATCATTTAGAGTTAACTATTTTATATTTTAAGGTTATTATTTATTACTCTTTAGATAATATTGTTTACAAGTTAATTTGTTATTATAATAATACTGTTTAAAAGTTAATCTATTATTATAATAATATTGTTTTAAATTTGATTTACTATTACATCAGTAAGGTTTTAAAGGTAATTAATTATTAAGCCAGTAATCATATTATTTTATCTTGTTTAATGTTTATTATTTTATTATCATAATTTGTTTAAAGTTTATTTATTTCGTTAATGATTCTTTAAAGTTATTATTTTATTAATGATTTTATAAGTTAACTAATTATTTTATTTAAAATGTTTTAAATACTAAATTTTTCTATAAAAAGGTTCTAAAAATAATAAACTTTTTACATAAACAGGAATCATATTAAATAGAAAGATTTTTATATAATAGTTTTTTTTAATAAAAAAGGATTTACTAAAGGGGTTTATAAATTTAAACGAGATCTTGGAATTGGGAAAGAAGTTTTTGAATGGCCCTTGAGATTTATAAAAAGGTATTTCATAATAGATTGGAAATTAAAAAAAAAAAACTTTATAAATAGATTTGGAGATTTGTAAAGGAGATATTTCTAAATAAAATAGTTTTATGGAAAGAATTGTGTTTTGGGTTATTTATATCTCTGTTTTAATGACATTTGGGTTTGATCATTTTAATATGATTTTAAAAAAGAAATCTTTTTTAAATGTTTTTGTATGTATACTATTACAAGTATATGCAAAAGTTTCCCAAATTTTGAAAGATAACTGGTTTGTGAATATACTTATACCAGTGAGATAAGTATATGAATATTTTGGTAAATTTTTTGGAAGAGATTTAATTTAAGATGCTTGATGGTTTCCATGGGAAATGTAATCTCTGTTTTGAATGTTTGTTTATTTGATATCTAAATAACATACTATCAAATCTTGGCCTAAAAATGAAATACTTCTTAATTTTGGTGGTAAGGAAATATTCTCTACTTAACACCGAAGGATTTTACCTTTGGAAATATCTAGGAGAAACACAAGGATTTTATGGTATAGTTACATCGGTGGTGCTACACTATATATAAAATCGTTTTATTATTTTAGAGCAAACGATAAAGAGATCCATCCACTTAACTATTCGGGGGAGATTCCCGCTATTATATATTGTCTGATTATTTCTAAAATAATCGGTATCGAGCATTCCAAAATTGATTAGTTTTGGAACATCCGCTAAGTAGAGGAGTGTAATCATAAGAGATGACTCGAAACCGTAACAAATCTGAAGCCATATACGGGTTCAGTGCTTAGAGAAGATTCGAGATTTGTTATGGATGTTGGAATACATATGTGATTTCGTGACCCGTTAGGGTATGGGAATCCATGTGTGATTCCAAGATCTTTTCTGAGATATGGGAATCCATGTGTGATTTCGAGACCTGTTGAGGTGCTAGAATTCATGTATGGTTCCAAGATCTGTTCAGGTGGCGGTACGTGAGTTAGAATGCCGAACGTAGCCTCACCAGTGGTAATGACTAAAACCAGAGATAGGATGCATAGTCAGGGGTTTAGCTAACCCATACGAGTTTAGTTATCTCCTTCCTAGAGTTACCTGTAGTTGTTATGCATGCATGGTGAGATGCACTCGGCTTGTCAGTTTTTAGCGCCGGCTATGTATTTCCTATTGTACATCACTAGGAATCTTTTACTGCTTCGAAATATAGCTCTAATCCTCGTGTAGAAGGAATGTTCTTGATGTACTAGGGCACCTCTGTGGAATCCTACACAATTAATGAACGCAGCTTATCGGTTTTTGATTATATACCTAGTATTGTTGTGATGTACACTCAAGAGCATCACAACTTCTTGATTATTATTATTTTCTCCTTTAGACATTATTATATATCATAGGATTTTTTGATATAAATGTTTTGGTTATCGTAAGGTAAAATCCAACCGTGGTTATGTGTGGCACGGTCTTACGAGATATCTTTAATTTGAAAGGTTTATTTAAACATTATGATTCCATTTGATTATGTTTCTCACCCTGGTTTTTACCAGACTGGCCCGAGTGTTATTTTCCTATAATGCTCGGGTCAACCCAAGCATATATTCCAGATTTAGCTAGATGCTTTGGAACTTTTAGGAGACAAGCTAGACCCTCCAAGATGTATTAACATATCTTATAGTCTTTTGCTATTTTTTGTTTCTGATTTTTGTCGTATTTATCAGTAATTGTAATGATAGGCTGTTATAACTGTCCAGGCTAACGATAGTTTAGCATTATCTAATGTTGTGTATATATTACAATTCTTTTTTTTTAAGATCTTGTTTATGTTATATATCTTTTCATCATGAAGTGAGATTATATTATGTTTTCTATTTCTTTCACCCCAACAAACTGTCTTTTCGATACTAGGCACGTGAATACCGCGGATGTATTAGTGTGGATTTCTAAGGATCATAAATTACACGTGGTATCAGAGCTTAGATTGTGCGAACTCCTAAGCCTCGATAGGGGTAAACTCATTATGGATAAGGTTAGTAATACCCTATAATGAGAAACTCATTATATATAGGAGTTTATATCATACAATGAGTTTGAGTGTATATATATAAGAGCGAGCGTGTATTTATTAGTGGTATAAAATGTTTTACATTGCGTTGTTTGATCGATCGGGTGGTTCATGAATTTCGATCAATGCATCTGGCTAGCGTTATTGATAGGAATTTTTAAACACTTAAGCAAGGCCAACCGATACAATATTGTTTAAAATTGGTAAATAAAATAATTGTCCTAGTATTATATTTTTGTATAAAAGAATAATTTTTAAAAAATTTAATATAGTTATTCTTGATTGTGTTTGTTTGTTACCAAATATAACATTTCGTTATCATCTAGAATTTGATTAGTCATGCTCACCCAGTTCTGAGCATTGATTATTGTTTGTTAATCTATCTGGAATCTTTTTTTTGGAACCTAGGTTGGGTAGATAGGAAATTGAGGAACATGAAAACGAACATCTTATAAATTAAATTTCACACATTGACTGTAAGGCATTTGTTGATTATATTGGGTTAAAATTTGATTTTAATAAAAGTTGCTTATTGAAAGAAAATTAGAATATTTTAAAATAAATATTTAGGAATTGGTTTATAAGTATGTGTTTTTTAAATAAAATGGCTTATGAGGATTTAAATCCCATTACTTTTGAAAAATGATTTTCAAGGTTTTAGGGAAATAATAATAATATTATTTAAAGATATTTTATGGACAGAAATAATTCAAAAATGATTTATTTTTATGTAAATATGTACCTTATTATTTCAAATGATTTTGAAAATAGTAGAAATAGTTTATTTAAAGTATTTTGAAGTATAAATACTTTGAAAAGAAAATTTTATAGACAGATGCATTTTCTTTGGTTTGGTTCAAGGAATGAGTCCCGATTTGTTTTTTGATCATCAGAGTAATCATCTAAGTGACGATCAAATATTTGCTCAGGCAAATGTTGTAGGGCACTTAATAAATTATTCTCTTTATCATTGCACGGTCGAGACAAGTTCGAATTTGAATGAATCCAAAGCAAATTGGAATTAGATATTTTGTTGAAATTATTTAGCTGGAAATATAGATATGGTATTATTTCAAAAAGAGATTTGAAAAAAAAAGTGTTTTTAAATTAACTAGTTCAAATGGCTCAAAAATAAATAAAAATGGGTAGGAGATGTGTCTGCATGGTAGACAGATCTCTTAAGTATCACCCTTCTTGGTAAGGGTATATATAATGTTGTTTGATAATACCCGGTTCCTTAGTTTTATTTTATGGTTATTCGGGCTATACATGTATTTGTTCTAGATTAAAATATATAAAGTATCATTTTAAAAGATTTTTGAAATAAAAATCCGGGTATTTGACACACAAATTTCCAAAATATAAAAGTGACTTGATTTAAAATGGGTTAACTAACGAAGTTAAAATTTATTTAATTTAATAAGAAGGTTTAATGAACTTGGCTTTATTAAAAAGCGTATTTTGAGTTTTAACACCTAGGAGATTAAAAATTATTTGATGTTATTAGGCCGACCAATAAACATCTTTGCCTTAGAGGTGTCTAAGAAAAAGTAGACTCTAGGACGAAGTTTGGACACCAACATCCTACTCTTCTTAGCCACTTGCCAGATCAATTAAAGGAATTGAACTGATGGACTCGGTTTTAGACCTAAATTATTTTGGGCCTACATCTGAACAGTTAAAAGTGAATAAAATTAAAAATCTAATGTTTTGTATATTGTTAATAAGAAACTTTTCAGCACCCCAAAGCTAAGTTTGAAGTGTAAGTGAACCCTTCGAAACCTCCCTTTGAACAAATAGGGATATTTAAGACCTTTTGACTCCTTTAAACCTACCTTTCGTAAAGGTCGAGGCAGTTGAAACTCCTTTTCATATAACCTTTTGACACAGTCGAAACATCCGAATCTCTTATTATAATGTCTTTCGATCTAGTTGAATTGGTTTAGAACCCTATCGAAACCTCCTTTCAAAATGGTTAAGGTAGCTTGAGGTAAGGACCTAATGATCTAAGGATTTTAGTTGAATTGAATGGTTTCGACTTCATCGAAAGGTAGCCTTTCGATCATGTTGATACAATCAGATTACTATCGGAACCACATGAAAACTTCGAAATAGCTAATGTACCCAAGAATATCATAAACTTGCATTGAATAATATTCCCCTTGACTACTCGAAGCTTAATTATACAAAGTAGTCAAATCCTGTGACGACCGCCCATGACCCCTACACTAAACAAGGAAATAGTACGCTGTAAAGTGTGCCAGGCTACCATGGACGATCATCAGGGTAAAGCAAACACAATATAGTCTATCGTATTACTCACAGCGCATGGATAAAATACAATAGAGAAGTATACATAGTGAAGCTTCATAGAACAGAATTCATCATATAAGCTCATAATAGTTTGGTACAACAATCTGAAAAGTCAATACGATAAGCCTCACTACATAACACTCAGAGAATCGTACAAACAGCGGAACATCCAGTACATATAGTAAGAAAACAATATGCAAAAGCCTCCAGCTCGTCTTGGTCATCAACAGCGTTGACCACTAAGAACAGCACCTGTCACCTGCTACCTAGTCTGCCCATCCCAACATGGATGAACAGCCCAAGGTAATAAGAGTTAAACATAAAACCTTGAGTCAGACAAAAGTCTTAGTGAGCAGTAAATCAACTATCAAACATACCAAAAAAGCATAAAGGGTAAAAGGAATAGGAACCCAACCATCCCACTCCACCTCCTTCTACAGTAATAGCCCCAGACACACTAAGCAGAAGCAAACATAGCAATTCAGACATTCAAAGAAAAGTAATTATCACTCGAGTCAAGGTCGATGTTTTCCAAGTACAAACCCCCAAGGCCTAAACCAAGATCAGATAAGCACTCTGAAAACATCGCTCTTGGCCCAAGCGACGATACAACCAACATCCAAACATCCATGACTCTGGCTATCACTGTTATCATTGCCTTGATTTCATCGTTAATTGAATGACCATCACATTATCTCTTCCATCCGCCAAGGGCTAATGGTAACCCCGGTTCTAGACATAACTCCGCACATCGTCGCAGCCCGTGCCTAGGACTATCTAATCTGCCCAGAGTACTAGCACGTCGTCGCAGCCCGTGCCTGGGACGTCGTCGCAGCCCGTCCCAACGTACTCTTGCTTTGAGCATGCTAGAACCTTCAATAACGATCAGATCTCAGCCTTCTAGTCATCCTCCTTGACGACTATTTTCATACTAGCTCAAGCGCCTCTCAAGCCAACCATTATCCACAAACTCGAACCACATCATCGAGTATCATCATGCTTGGGATGATCCCGTCTGGATTAAACCAAGGCTTTCTCACATCTTACTTTGCTTCTTCGCATCATAGCAAAGTTCCATCTCAACATCATGGTTTGCCTCATCGCATCATGGCAAAGTCTCATCTCAACATCGTCATCAAGTCTATCCATATGAGCTTCAACATCCGCTTCATATGCCACAAGCAGCTTTCCTTATTCAAGAGCCTTTCCACTTAGCTTTTGAATCATCTTCGACCAACTTGACCAAACCAAGTTATCAATCAACTAATCATTCAAATCAAACATTAATCCAAGTAATCAATCAGACAAGATCTAAATAAACAATTACAGCAATAATGGCAATTTCGTAAATAAAGAGTCCAAATCTAATAAGTTTGAAATCTAAGCAACATTCCTACAACTTAATGAATGAACTTGCATAGGTGAACATATAGTAAAATAGGTGTGGAATCATCATAAACCATAGATCTACATGCAGACTTAAGGAAAATGCATGAAATCGCTATCTTTAACACACAAGCAAGCCACCGATCCAATATACTCCTTTGGGTCCGTGTGAGAGATAACCACCACTCACCAAATCACCTAAACACCTCAAAAGATAACAACTTCAGATCTGGACAGCGAAGAACTAAGCTTGATCCGAGAAGATTCCGCTTCAAACGATGAAATCTCTCTTCAATGGATGGAGATCTTCAACTTTGGCTCTTGAATCTTTGATCTTGATCTTCGATCTTGGATGGGTGTTAGCACTAGATTAGAGTGGAGAAAAGAAGTGAAGAAGTATTGAAGTCGAGCTCTCAAAATGGCAGCACTTCGTCGCTTCAAAAACCGGTGCCAAAATAGTGAGATAGGCGCCTCTATTTATAGGCTGGAAACCCCATGAGTCGTCCGCCCCTATGAGTCGTCCACGACTCACGACTCAAGCCACTATACGACTCACGACTCAACGCATGGCCTACCACTTAACGGCATACGACTCAGCAATGATACCGACCTAACTCCTATGCGACCTAACAAACACGGCCGACCTAGCGACTCAACACACCCTGCCGACCTAACCACTTAACCTGATGCCGACCCAACGACTCATCCCAGGCGCGACTTAACAGACATGCGACTTACGACTTATCGAATGCCGCGACCTATCCAAACCCAGGCCACACAACTTAACTATGTGACGACCTAAAAACACAAACGACTCAAGCCTTAGGTCGTTCACGACCTAACTACAACACATGGTCACACGACCTAACAACACACGAACATACGCGACTTAAAACACAGGCTAACCACTAGGTCGCTATCCCGTTAAGTCGTTCCAAATGAATCACCACCTAAACCCTTAAGCCTCTAACTATCTTAGGTCGTCTACCCCCCTAAGTCGCTCAAATCTATAGGTCGGTAAATCCTTAACCCGTCCACGACCTAAATCAACACACGACCTAAGCCATCACACGGCTTAACTTCTATAGGTCGAAACTTCTATAACTCGAAACCCCTTAAATCGTCTACGACTTAAGAAATACCCGACCTAAGCTATCTACGACTTAAGCACCACACGAGTTAACTTCCATGCGACTTAAGCTATGGTCGACTCAAACTTTAAACGACTTAACAACAATACTAACGACTTGTTGGCATCTATTTTACGATTTATCGAAACGTAAAATACGGGTCGTTACATTCTCTCCCCCTTAGGAATTTCGCCCCCGAAATTCCAAACAAACAAGAGCAACCAAAGTTATTCCGCATGCCTACCATCCATAGCAATCAACAAACCATGCATCCAATTACTAGCCTAGCATGCAGAATTCTAAGACTAGAACAAGTTACAAATTCGTGAGATGTCACGACACCTTAGGGCCATACCTCGAAGAGTTCAGGATGAGCTGCCTTCATCCTCTCTTTCTCCTCCCACGTACAGTCGTTAACATCATCACTCCATTGTACCTTGAGCAACTTAACCGTCTTCCTCCTAAGCTGTTTCGTGTCGGTTTCCACAACACGAAGCGGCTTACGAGGTCTCGTAACAACTGGATCAACCTCTAAATCTTCACAGCTTTCAGCAGAAACCACCGTATTCGATTCGTGCACATACTTCCGTAGATAAGATACATGAAAAACATTGTGCACACCCGCCATCTTTTCTGGTAACTCCAATCTATAGGCGAGCTTTCCAATTCGCTCGATGATCGGGAATGGTCCAACAAATCTCGGAGTCAATTTTCCTTTCTTCCCGAATCGAATAACATTCTTCAATGGAGAAATCTTCACAAAAACCATATCACCTACGTCGAATTCCAAATCCTTACGACGATTATTGGCATAACTTTTCTGACGATCTTGGGCTGCCTTCATTCGTTGCCGAATGATCTCTATATGATCCGAAGTCTATCGAATCATTTCTGGCCCAAATATCAACTTTTCTCCTGTTTCTAACCAACATGTCGGAGAGTTACACGGTCTTCCATACAACGCTTCATATGGTGCCATACCAATACTTGACTGGTAACTGTTATTATATGCAAATTCCACCAAATGAAGATGATCTTCCCATGATCCTCCGAAGTCCAAAACACAAGCTCTAAGGAGATCTTCCAAAACTCGGTTGACTCTCTCGGTCTGACCATCTGTTTGGGGGTGATAAGCTGTACTCAAACACAACTTGGTTTCCAAAACTCCCTGGAAGCTCTTCCAAAATTCACTAGTGAACAATGGGTCTCGATCGCTCACTATACTCTTCGGAATACCATGGAATCGAACTATCCACTTAACATACAACTCAGCCAATTTCGATGCAGTCCTAGTTGATCGAACATGAATGAATCTTGCATTCTTAGTCAAACGATCTACGATTACCCAAATCCCTTCATTTCCCGTTCTTGTTCTAGGTAGTCCATCGATAAAATCCGTCGATATCTGCTCCCACTTCCATGTAGGAACTTCTAATGGCTGAAGCAATCCACTTGGTTTCTTCTGTTCGGCTTTTACCAACTGGCAATTCATGCACTTGGAAATAAAATTTCCAACATCCTTCTTCATACCTTTCCAGCAATAGGTTCTCTTCATATCCCGATACATCTTATTTCCACCTGGATGAATTGTCAACTTCGAGTGATGACTTTCCTTTAGAACTTCATCTCTCAATTCATCTATATCGGGAACAACTAGTCGTCCTTGTTTCCGAAGCCAACCCTCTCGATCGACTTCAAATCCTTTATCCTTTTCTGGGTCTACTCCAGATTCCACATCACAGATAATCTTGACAATCTTATCGTCTCGCTTTTGGCTCTCGCCAACTCTTTCCACCAGAGTAGGTCTTATCGATAAGTTTGCCAACATCTCAGGTTCCAATTCACATCTAGGCCTGAAGTCAAATCCAGCCAAATACTCGAGACTCTTCCATTCTGAAAACATGGCTCCCCATTCTGCATGTCTTCGACTTAACGCATCTGCCACTGCGTTACCTTTTCCCGGAGTATAGGCTGTACCAAAATCATATGATGCTAAAAACTCTAGCCATCGTTGCTGCCGAAGATTCAAATCCTTTTGGGAGAAAAGATACTTCAATGACTTATGATCTGTAAACAACTCGAATCGAACTCCCAATAGATAATGTCTCCACATCTTCAGAGCAAATACAATCGCCGCTAACTCCAAATCATGAGTCGGATAATTCCTTTCGTGCGGCTTTAGTTGTCGACTTGCATATGCAACAACTTTATCCTTCTGCGTTAGCACTGCTCCAAGTCCAGTACCACATGCATCGGTGTAAACCACCATCTCATCATTCCCACTTGGAATAGTCAAAACAGGAGCACTCGTCAGTCGCTCTTTTAGGATTCCAAAAGCTTGCTCACACTTAGCATCCCATTTGAACACTTGGTTCTTTTTCGTCAATCCTGTTAACGGTGCAGCTATCTTGGAAAAGTCCTTGATAAACCGACGATAGTATCCTGCTAATCCAAGAAAACTTCTCACATCAGATGCATTCTTAGGTCTAACCTAATCCTGGATCACGGCCACCTTGGCAGGATCAACCGCTATTCCATTTCCAGAGATAACATGGCCTAAGAACCTCACTTCACTCTTCCAGAAGTGACACTTCGAAAACTTAGCCTTCGGCTGTTGTTTTCGCAAGATTTCCAAAACAATCCGCAAGTGCGTCTTGTGCTCTTCTTCAGTTCTGGAATAAATCAGAATATTATCCACGAACACAAGTACGAACTTGTTCAACTGATCTCTGAACACTCTATTCATAAGATCCACAAAATATGCTGGTGCATGGGTCAATCCAAACGACATTGCCAGCCTCTCATAGAAACCAGACGGTGTCCTAAAAGCAGTCTTTGGAACACTATTCTTTGCTACTCTCAACTGGTGAAATCCCGTTGCCAAATCCATCTGAGAAAACACCTTAGCTTCGTGAAGCTGATCAAACAAGTCATCTATTCTCGGCAATGGATACTTGTTCTTCTTAGTCACTTTATTCAGCTCACGATAATCCACACACAACCTCAACAATCCATCCGCTTTGGTTGCGAACACAACTGGTGCACCCCATTCGGACACGCTACGCCGAATGAATCCTTTCCGTAAAAGGTCATCAACTTGCACCTTCAACTCTTGTTGTTCCCTAGGCGCCATCCGCCTAAGAGGCATCACAACAGGTCTGGCTCCTTCAACTAGATCGATACGAAACTCGATCTCTCTATGCGGCGGCAACCCTTTGACTTCATCAAAGACGTCCTCAAATCCATTCACGACCGGCATCGATGACAGTCCATCCCGTGGAACAACCAGCGAATACATGAAGCTCATGAAGACGCCTTCTTCATGCTTACATCGTATTACAACCTTTCGCCCTTCCACATTCCCGACTGTCACTTCCAGCCTCTCACAATCAACCTTTGCCGCATACTTCCTAAGCCAGTCCATACCCAAAATAATTCCGAACCCCGTAAAGTTCAGAACAAAACAATCACAAACAAAAGAGCAATCATGACTCGACACAACTAGACCACAGCATATCATACACAAACAAGACGAACCCCCAACTGGATTAGTCACAACCAATGGTCTATCAACAATATCCGGTTCCAAACCCAACCGGCCTACAAGTTCACTACAAACAAAAGAATGCGACGCTCCAGTATCAAACAACACCCTAACTGGAACACCACAAATGGAAAGAATACCTTGAACCACCACACTCTTTCCTTTCTCTTCCACGGTAGGAGCTTTCAAAGATGATGGAACAGCCCCCAAAGCATAGGCTTGCACAATCTGCTTGTCCTTCCTCGGTTCCGGACAATCCTTCCTAAAATGCCCTGGTTTGTCACAGTTGTGGCACTTCGCCGGCACTTTAGGTTTCTTGCAATCCCTGGAGAGATGACCCTTCTGCTGACAGCTGTAGCAGGTCACTTCACCCTTTGGTTTCTTCTGGCCATCCTTACCCTTCTGCTGCTGCTTCCTCTTCTTGTTTCCATTTTGCACCTTGGTCACAGCAACAACAGATCCTTCTTTAGGAAACAAATTCTCATGCCTGAGAGCTTTCTCCACAAGCTTCTCAAATGGATCATCCAGATGATCCACCAACTGCCTCCCAAGATAAGTGTCCAGGCCTGTCACAAACTTCTCATTCTTCTGATAAGGGGATTCAATATACGACCGAGCATACTTGGACAAAGCTTCAAACTTAGAAACATACTCAAGAACTGGTCTTCCACCTTGCTTGAGCTCCACAAACTTCTTAAACAGAACAGATTTCTGAGCTGTAGAAATGAACTTAGCTTCAAATCTAGCTTGGAATTGCTCCCAAGTAATCTCTTCTTCTGGAGTATCAATGGTGATAGAGTTCCACCAATCAGAAGCTCTCCCTTGAAGCTGTCTTGATGCAAGCTTCCACTTAGTTGCATCCTCAATTCCCAAATCACCAAATATCCTTCTACAAGCATCAATCCATCTCTGCACTTCAATGGTTGATTCTGTTCCCAAGAAAACCTTTCCTCCTAGAGCAGTATAGTCTTTACACAACTTAGCAAAATCCACTGGTCTTGGAGCTTGAACTTGAACTCCAACATCTACCGATGGCCCTGGAGCTGGGATCCTTCTCATGATCGAAGTTATCATAGCTTCGAACATAGAAGCATAATCAGCAGCCCCCTCAACAGCACGACCTCCCCTAGCAGCTGGTCTCCCTCTTCGGCTCATTCCTAATATCTATAAGAAATGATTAATATACCCTGAGAAACAACTGCATAAGAAGTTCAAATCCTTCTAAGCTACTATATTATATATAGTAATCATCCATCAAAATTACAATTACGTCTCTCATACGTAGTTACGTCAGCGAGCGTTGGCTAAAATCGATTAACCAAAGCTCTGATACCAAATGTGACGACCGCCCATGACTCCTGCACTAAACAAGGAAATAGTACGCTGTAAAGTGTGCCAGGCTACCATGGACGATCATCAGGGTAAAGCAAACACAATATAGTCTATCGTATTACTCACAGCGCATGGATAAAATACAATAGAGAAGTATACATAGTGAAGCTTCATAGAACAGAATTCATCATATAAGCTCATAATAGTTTGGTACAACAATCTGAAAAGTCAATACAACAAGCCTCACTACATAACACTCAGAGAATCGTACAAACAGCGGAACATCCAGTATATATAGTAAGAAAACAATATGCAAAAGCCTCCAGCTCGTCTTCGTCATCAACAGCGTTGACCACTAAGAATGGCACCTGTCACCTGCTACCTAGTCTGCCCATCCCAACATGGATGAACAGCCCAAGGTAATAAGAGTTAAACATAAAACCTTGAGTCAGACAAAAGTCTTAGTGAGCAGTAAATCAACTATCAAACATACCAAAAGAGCATAAAGGGTAAAAGGAATAGGAATCCAACCATCCCACTCCACCTCCTTCTACAGTAATAGCCCCAGACACACTAAGCAGAAGCAAACATAGCAATTCAGACATTCAAAGAAAAGTAATTATCACTCGAGTCAAGGTCGATGTTTTCCAAGTACAAACCCCCAAGGCCTAAACCAAGATCAGATAAGCACTCTGAAAACATCGCTCTTGGCCCAAGCGACGATACAACCAACATCCAAACATCCATGACTCTGGCTATCACTGTTATCATTGCCTTGATTTCATCGTTAATTGAATGACCATCACATTATCTCTTCCATCCGCCAAGGGCTAATGGTAACCCCGGTTCTAGACATAACTCTGCACGTCGTCGCAGCCCGTGCTTAGGACTATCGAATCTGCCCAGAGTACTAGCACGTCGTCGCAGCCCGTTCCTGGGACGTCGTTGCAGCCCGTCCCAACGTACTCTTGCTTTGAGCATGCTAGAACCTTCAATAACGATGAGATCTCAGCCTTCTAGTCATCCTCCTTGACGACTATTTTCATACTAGCTCAAGCGCCTCTCAAGCCAACCATTATCCACAAACTCGAACCACATCATCGAGTATCATCATGCTTGGGATGATCCCGTCTGGATTAAACCAAGTCTTTATCACATCTTACTTTGCTTCTTCGCATCATAGCAAAGTTCCATCTCAACATCATGGTTTGCCTCATCGCATCATGGCAAAGTCTCATCTCAACATCGTCATCAAGTCTATCCATATGAGCTTCAACATCCGCTTCATATGCCACAAGCAGCTTTCCTTATTCAAGAGCCTTTCCACTTAGCTTTTGAATCATCTTCGACCAACTTGACCAAACCAAGTTATCAATCAACTAATCATTCAAATCAAACATTAATCCAAGTAATCAATCAAACAAGATCTAAATAAACAATTACAGCAATAATGGCAATTTCGTAAATAAAGAGTCCAAATCTAATAAGTATGAAATCTAAGCAACATTCCTACAACTTAATGAATGAACTTGCATAGGTGAACATATAGTAAAATAGGTGTTGAATCATCATAAACCATAGATCTACATGCAGACTTAAGGAAAATGCATGAAATCGCTATCTTTAACACACAAGCAAGCCACCGATCCAATATACTCCTTTGGATCCGTGTGAGAGATAACCACCACTCACCAAATCACCTAAACACCTCAAAAGATAACAACTTCAGATCTGGACAGCGAAGAACTAAGCTTGATCCGAGAAGATTCCGCTTCAAACGATGAAATCTCTCTTCAATGGATGGAGATCTTCAACTTTGGCTCTTGAATCTTTGATCTTGGATGGGTGTTAGCACTAGATTAGAGTGGAGAAAAGAAGTGAAGAAGTGTTGAAGTCGAGCTCTCAAAATGGCAGCACTTCGTCGCTTCAAAAACCGGTGCCAAAATAGTGAGATAGGCGCCTCTATTTATAGGCTGGAAATCCCATGAGTCGTCCACGACTCACGACTCAAGCCACTATACGAATCACGACTCAACGCATGGCCTACCACTTAACGACATACGACTCAGCAATGATACCGACCTAACTCCTTGCGACCTAACAAACACGGCCGACCTAGCGACTCAACACACCCTGCCGACCTAACCACTTAACCTGATGCCGACCCAACGACTCATCCCAGGCGCGACTTAACAGACATGCGACTTACGACTTATCGAATGCCGCGACCTATCCAAACCCAGGCCACACGACTTAACTATGTGACGACCTAAAAACACACACGACTCAAGCCTTAGGTCGTTCACGACCTAACTACAACACATGGTCACACGACCTAACAACACACGAACATACGCGACTGAAAACACAGGCTAACCACTAGGTCGCTATCCCGTTAAGTCGTTCCAAACGACTCACGACCTAAACCCTTAAGCCTCTAACTATCTTAGGTCGTCTACCCCCCTAAGTCGCTCAAATCTATAGGTCGGTAAATCCTTAACCCGTCCACGACCTAAATCAACACACGACCTAAGCCATCACACGGCTTAACTTCTATAGGTCTAAACTTCTATAACTCGAAACCCCTTAAATCGTCTACGACTTAAGAAATACCCGACCTAAGCTATCTACGACTTAAGCACCACACGAGTTAACTTCCATGCGACTTAAGCTATGGTCGACTCAAACTTTAAACGACTTAACAACAATACTAACGACTTGATGGCATCTATTTTACGATTTATCGACACGTAAAATACGGGTCATTACAAATCCCCAATCTAATTTGAGAATTAGGGTTCACAAATTCAAGAAAGTACAAGAATGAAGCGAATCAATTCGAATTCCCAAAACAAGACCCCTATGGTCATATTTATAGGCATTGATTAAATCCTTTCGAATCAAACCTTTCAACCTTGTTGTAAGGAGTACCTTGATGACCTTTTGCTGCCGCTAATGTTTGGGCACCCATCTACTTTGCTATAAAATATGACTTGATTGCTTCCAGCTTCAGCAAAGAGGATAGGTGCGCTCTACACTTTGTGTTGCTATGCTATTTGTAGGTAAGGAAAGATGTGAGCTTTTGATTCCATCGATAGGTGTATCTCTATGTCTTTAAATGAGTTGGAACATAGCAGATAGTTTAAGCGCAGAAGATAGCTTTCGAAGGCATGTATGTTGATTGATGCGGAATCCTCATCTTTTGGTATATGAGAATGATATATTGAACTTGAGTAAACTTTCCTTCACAATTGGATGGCTTCAACCGATTCAAAATGCTAATATCTGCTTCGAAGGGGTAGCTTTGGCCATACATTCTATTGCGAAAGGTGAATGAACGTGGAACCCATTGTTTCAAAAGGTCTAGTGCACATGTGAAGGCCTGTAATCTGTTTTACATTTGAAAGTTGTTTCTCAACCTATTCGAAATATGTTCATGCATGCAGAAGCAACTGTATTGGGAGGAAACAATTGAAGCGAAAGGGTGCTATTACCTCTTTTGACCTCTTCGAAAGCTCATAGAACACTCAACTTTTGCAGATGCATCCCTTCGACTCTTTTGAAAGGTTTTGTTAATGCTATCATTCCTTATTAATAACTTATCTACATTCACCATAGTTTCGACAAGGATGAAGTTAATATTGATAGTAACACTTACCCCCTTTCAAAGGGATGCTCTTGACTTTCCAAGTCAACCATTTTGAAACCCATCTTTATTTTAGCATAAAATTTCCCACTTTTGATATTCCCAGATGGATCTTGGCCTTTCATTTAAATTTGATCAGATGGCTTTCCCTTCATCCACTTCTTTTATAAATCGCTCTTCCCTCTCATCTTTTTCAATTACCTGCCACTAAAAAACTCACTACAAGAATCAAAAATTTCAGTCTCTATCTAAATTCCTACACAAATTCAGATTTAAGGTACATTTCCATTATTTTATCTTTCAAATCGATTTACCATGCTTAATTTTGATTTTAAATTCTTTAGGTTTGAACTTGTATTTCTGTTCTGATTTTTGAAGATGATTCGAGTTTTTCATTTTTATGAAATTATCCATATGTCTATTTACATGCTTATTTCATCCGACTTATGGCGTTGATTTTGAGTTAGAATTCAAATTCATCAGGTTATTTGCCATTACTATGTATGAACCCATGCTTTTTTCTGAATCAGTTATGGTCCGAGTTTATATTTAGGCGGTTTTCCTTATTATCGAATGTAAATTCATACTTGAATCAATTCGATTGTTAGTTTCTAAAAGAAATGGGTTAAAAATTGAATTAAGAAATATTTCTTCCCCAGTAGCCTCATAGAGAAGGTTAAGTCATACAAGACAGAACCAGATACTGTAACATGACTTTTCAACTCTTTCAAAAGGGGTTGAGGCAGTCAATTCTGCTCCACTCTTTTAACATTTTTTGAAGGGGTCGAAAGGAGGTCTGGTGTTTAACTTTAAGTGAACCCTTTCGAAGGGGTTGTGTAGTCAACAAGAGATGAACTCCTTCAAAAGCAAAAATATGTTTTGATGTTCTCTAACAGCTTTCAAAGAATCACCATCAAGGGTTCAATTTAATGGCTACATAACATATAATTCCATAAACACAATTTTGATTTACTTTAGAACATTTTAAAGGTTAGAAATTTATACTTCCTATCATCATTTGGATTAAAAATAACATATTTTGTTAAAATTGTAAACCTTATCAAGCTTTCGACTTGATCGAAACCTCCCGAATTGAAACAAGTTTAGTCATTTGTATGCTTTCGAAACCTTACCTCCCTTTCGAATTACTCCAAATCTATTGTATTTAACATGAACATAACCATCACTTTTTTATACAAATACTATTGAAACTTCCAAAGCCTTTTCATTTGTATTAATATCACTTGAATCTAAGTCTTTTGACTTAATGGGAATATAGTGTTTCGGCAGAAGTTATATTCTTTGAGTAAAAATAAATATATGGTTTTTGACATTGTCGAAAGGTTTATTTAGTTTGATTGTGGAATGTTGTTAACTTATATATGTATTCAAACTAGTAATGTAAGGTTACTTATTCCTTTTAGCAGTAAAAATTTCATAGACTTTCGACATTATCGATGTGTTTCTTGGTGTTTCCATTCCGTCCATCCCTACGACATTATCGGAAGCTCAATGAATTTCATGATCAAAATCGACTTTAACATTTTTTCAAAGATATGGAATTATATACTTTGGTTGATATTTGAATTATTGCAATTGATTTTCGACATCTTTGAAAGATGTAAATAATGGAACAAATTATAACTTATAATGAAATGATTTCACCTATCAGGATCATGGGTGTGAAAAAGATCACCAAGAAACTTGAAAAAGATCACCAACCTGAAAAAGATATTGCTCCAGAGGGGGTAAATAAATTCGGAGACTTGGAAACATAGTTCTTCTTCATCAAATGTTTTTCGAACATCAATGGAGTCTTCTCTTCTCCCCGTAAGTTGATCATAGTCTTTATCTTTATTCAATTATTTTCTTTTTCTGAATTACGTTTTCTTATCAGGTCCCGCACTTAAAGAACTCAATGATGAGGATAAAAGAACTGTAAAGCTGTTAACCACTGCTTTAAGTAGCATTGGGAATAGACTCACACTTCTATGGCTACCAATCTTCAAAAACATTCCCTTCTCCCTACTGGTCAGAGAGTGCTTGGACATCCCCCTTTTGTCCAACACACTTCTTGAAGCAAACATTTCCTATCTTTGGGTGATCCGAAGATCTCTCCTATGTCTCCAATTTACTCGGATTATCTGGTAAGCTTAAGCATAGTACAAGCAATTTATTGTTTTGTTACTCCTTTGATTACTTTAGTAACTTGTACTTTTTGAAATTCTAGCAACTGCTCCCTCAGTTGAATTTAACATAAAAGATCCAATTCCCCCAACTTTTGAATCCAGCGCATCAACTTTGACCCTAGCCATCGTCCGATCACGGATGGTTGCCAAAAGAAAGCTAAGCGAGAAGACTGCTGTGGGTCCTTCTCTCAAGAAAGCTAAAACTTTTGATGACCGGTCTTTTCTTCCCTCCAAAGAGAGTGGTCCTACTAATGCAAGCAAAGCCTCAGAAGGTTCTATTATTGATATTACTGTTGATCCACCTAGGGCAGTTCCTTCCAAGGAGGATTTCATGTCCCGTATGGCCGTGTCTGACTCTCCAAGCATTATTAAACAAATGCAAAAGGATTTAGGCACTTTAACTCCTCCTCAGAAGTTGAATCCTTTTCAATCCACATCACCGGTGCCCTCTAGTGATTTCAGAGAAATGGTACAATCCATCATGAATTCTTCGTCCTTTACTTCCATTCAACCACCTTGCTCAGTACTAGACCCAAAAAATTCGATGTTTAATAGAGCAACAACTTCTGGTACGTTTTGTATTATTTTCCCTTTTCCTTACTATTTTTTACTGAATGTTGACCTATGTCATAATTTTCCTTTCAGATTTCTGATAGCTAGTACTCTCTCCAAGAAAACACTTTGAAATCTTCTATTGAGACGTCCAAGCTTCAAGAGGAAATCTCAACTTTGAAAAGAAAAATCACTTCCCTTTCTACTACCATTGATGATGCAGTTAAAGAACATAAAAGGTTGGGCGCTTCTCTTACTCATGCAGAATCTACTATCTCTGAGGAAAGGAAGGCAAGACAACTCCTAGCCGATGAGAATTTAGCTTTGAAAATGGCTTTAAAGGAGTTCAAGGAAGAGAAGGCTCGGATGCCTACTAAACAATCTTCTCTCAAGAAGAAACTGGGAAAGCAGAAAAATCATTTGAAAATGGCCATTAATACTATCTTTGAAGCCGGAAAAAATGGTGTCACTTTTACTGAACACATCCCTCAATGACTTCATTATGAATTCTTACGAGGATGCTCTGATACTTGCTTATTCTGACATCACAAAATGCCCAGACTTAAGCTTCCTTTCACACGATCCTGCTCTAGTCAAAGATTTATGGATAAAGTCAAAGAAATTTAGCAAGGAATCAAAGTCCCCAAGAGATAAGAGATTGATGCTACCAAACTCTTATCTTTTGACGCTCCACTTAAGGAAGACAATTCCGACTTTGATGAAGAGGAAGACGATGAGGATGATGAAATTGTCATCGAGGAAGGTGGAAATAATGATGATAACGATGATGACAACCCTGACGATTAGGATAGAGGCAATGGTATTGGCAAAAATGGAAGTGATCATGGGGAAATAGAGATGATACACATGAGGCTTCAAAGAAAACTACCCCTGATCCCAGTGCTCATGAAACAAGTCCAACCAAACTACCCGAGCCTTTTGATTTTCAAAGGAAAGATGCCAATATGGAAGGACGAGAAGGGAAGAAGCAAGTCCTGCAAACTTCAATTCGTGTTTCTCAAGTATGGGATTCTTTGTCCAAATGGCTTTCACTTCCAAGATTATAATAGTTGACATCTTTTTAATTTAGATAAAAAAGAAATCTATCCAACTTTATAAAACAAAGCTTGAAAGAAAACAAGCAGAAATAAATAGCTTGTATAAAGAGTTAGATAAGAAAATAAAAGAACACAACACACTCTTTGACAAGTATCATAAGCTTTAGAAGTGTCGCGGTGTTAGCATCTTTAAATACTAGGAAGCTACACCCTCCCCTCACTAAAGAGGGCACGCCTTCGATATGATAAACTTTTGGAAGAGAATCACGAATTATTAACACTCTTATAGATGTTTGTTGAAGAAAGGGACATCCTAGTAGACTTCTTATACAAAGCCAATTGTAGACATCCGACTGTAGATTTTTCATGCTTCGGTGATTTTAGTAGGGGTCTACTTAGGTATTTACATACGAGATATTTAGATGAATTTGGATCTGATCAGCATCTAAGGGCTTGTTGGAATTTACTGTAGGTCAAATCAATCCCTCATGAGTTAGCTCCAGAAAAAATCAAATATTATAAGGATAAATTTATTTTTGAGTTATTCAAAAAATCAATTTTGTATGAACCGGATGAACATTTGTAATTATGTAATAACATTGATTTGTTAATTTTCTGTGCTAGTTTCCTTTTATACTTAGTCATGTATTATTACATTATCGTAGCATAAGAAACAATATCTAGCTTCAAAAGTCAACTTTGAGAAATATCAATGATCAGATCTCTAATCTTAAAGTGAAAACTAAGAATAGGAATGAAATAATTTCCATGTTAAAGTGCCAAATTAAATCAAATCCTTTGATTGATTTTGATCATAAGACGTCTGAGCTTCTTTAGCAGATAAGCGATTTGGAGATTAAGTTAAAAGACAGTCAAGGTCAATGCGAATCACTGGAATTTATCATAGGGGACAACATTCCAAATATCTATTTATTGACTTCTTCGATCCCCTTATATGTTTTAAAATCAACCAGATCTTCATCTCTTGCAATTTAAAATTTCATACTACAACTAATCCCCTTCCATTTTAGATGAGAAGATAGTAAAAGAATGCTGCAGGAAGGTCATGATGAGATATTTTGATGACCGATAGAGGATGGGATATTTACAATGTATTATTAATGAATATGCAACCAAGATTTAAAGACTTGACCATGAAAAGTATCTTCTTCAAAGCCGTATCGCTGATCTAAAGAGACAAAACAAAACCCTTAAGGGCACTAACAAAGCTTTTAACCGTGCTTTGAAGGCTCGTATCGAATCCATTGATGATGCTAAAGATATAAAGGAAAAGGAAAAGAAGCTTAAAGAGTTTCTTTGTATATCAATTCGGCATATCGTCGATCCTTTAATTACAGAAAATGTGGATAAGACTGTTTAGTATTTGTAAAACATACGCTTGTGCTGTATACTTGTAAATAATTTTATAAATTATGTAAGTATCACCTGGATTGTAGCCTTTTCTTATGATATTGTTTCTAAATCTGCTTTATGATAATTTAAACTATGGTTTTTGTATTTGCTGGCCCATTCAGTCTTCCTTGCTGATCTCATGTTCCTAAAAAAAACAAAGTATATAATATTTCTTAACGTTATCTTGAAATCTATATAATAATTTATCCAAATTATGAGTAGTAGTATTAGGAATTCAAAAGTTCCCAGGAATGGAAGTTAATAGATCATTATGTGAAAATATGATAGTAAGTAAGAAGTAATTCCATAATGGATACAGTTGAATGTCTTAAAACCCTTCTTTGGTAACGAAGAGAGAGAGCCAAGAATCTGACTCCAACTATATTGGCAGAATACTAAAAATCTAATAATAAAGAACTAGAAATCCAGTTCTGGTTTCAATAATAGAATTGCAGAAATTCCTCTTCTAAAAATAATTAATAGAAAGCCAATAATAATCATTTAATAAAAGTCCAAAAATCATCATCTGGAAATAAATCATAGAAAATTATGAATCTTTATCCAAAACCCAGATTCTGGTGTCAACACGTGTTGCTTGAAAGTTTGTAACAAAAGTCAAGCGACCCTAATTCGGGAACTATTAAGATGGATCTTGAGTTTAATTAAAGTGTAATAACCCGAAATTTTCGATCCCGAAAATCCCAGATAGTTATGAAGAAGAAGAAAGAGATAGAAGAAGACGAAAAGAAACATCAACAACTCACATTCGCAGCTGATAAAATATAATAATAAATAACAGTTTACAGACGAATATTATAACAGTTAATTACATTTAATATACATCAGAGTTTCACATATATATAGTCACTGAAAATGTACAACTATCATGTCTCAGAAATACAGCGGCAATACTCTATACGCTATCGCCATCCAGCTCGTCTCCTGAGCTCCAAAACGTATCTATCTAAAAATCTGTAATACTCGGTCTGACCCGAGCATTACATTAAAGTAACACCCGGGTCAGGCTGGAAACCAGCGTGAGTAAACCCATCTAACATGGAATACAAAAGTATATAGCTCATATAAACCCCGGTAACTTATATCAAGTTTAACCAATTCATAATTTGCTATAGACAACACTTTATTCCACATATAAATTTCTAAGTACCTAACTTAGATAGAATAATCCGATTTACTTAAATCGGTTTATTCCAGCCTTTAGATTTCACATATCAATTTATTTCAATCCGAAGTGGTTTCGGTTTTTCCTAATACTCGACCCCGTTCTCTTCGAATCCAATGTTATCTATTCTCAAGTTATCCGATTAAATTAAATTCAACTTTAAATACAGGTGTCGCAGTAATTTGTCATTAAAAGATAACCATACCATCATGGTTTAACCATATCATATCACCTAGCATTGTGCATCACGTATTAGGGATAACAACCAATCCAAGTTTCCCAATATTATTTATTTATCTATACAAGATTAATTAGCCATACTACTCCAATATACTAAATTAATTACTCCATCCTTTCAGAATCCCGCTTACTTATTAATTAATTATAAATCCATTAATTAATCATCCCTAATTTTCCTTTTAATTTCATTAAGTCGTTAACCTTTAATTTATTATCCCTAACCTTTCACTGTGATCATAACTAATTTCATTGATCTTTAATTAATTACATTAATTAAGTATATTTAATTTATTACCATCCTTAATTAACTCTTTAATCAATTAATTTAAGTTATTACATAAAGACTAGAAATTCATAGGAATCTCAATATCAATTGCTTTAAGATTTAGATTCGGGTATAAACAAATGAAATTTAAAAGTTAAAAGAACCGAAACCCAGATTCAGGTATTATTGGACGATAGCTAGAAATCCATGATAAAAGTCTCCAAATTAGAGGCTCCAAGCCCAGATTCGAGCATTAATGATCGAGTCCCAAAATTAATAATAACAATCTGAAAACCCAGATTCGAGTTTGATGAAGACTAGAGATAGATAGTAAAAGACCTGAAACCTAGATTCACGTTTGAATAAGTAAAGTTCTGAAATTCTCTTTCGGTAACTAGTCGGAGGCTGTTGATTCTTATATAAGCCTTATGTTTTGCACCGCTCTTTGGGTTTTGATTTTTTGTCATGTTCCACCCTTTAGGCCTCATAAGTCAACTTTGTTTGATATGCCACTTCTTAGGTTTGGACGTCTTGTATGTTGTTATCATTGTTTGATACGTCGCTTTTCGGGCTCGGACGTCTTAGTTCGTTGTTATTTTGTGCGCTTATTTAGCTTATCCACAAGCAGGACCCAAGGACTTACCCAACCTTCCTTCAGGAGGTGCTCCAGACATGCCTTATAAAAGGCTTGTTTGGTGCCTTGGCTCGCCATAGCATGGCGGAACTAAGGACTTTCTCCGTCCTCCCTCTAGGAGGCGCCTTGATCTGACTATAGCGTGGCACGATCAAGGGTTTATCGGTGCTTTAAGCTAGCCATAGCATGGCATGGATAAAGGCTTACTCTAACCTTCCTCTAGGAGGCACCTTGATCTAGCCACAGCATGGCGCGATCAAGAACTTGTCAATGCTTTAACCTGGCCATAGCGTGGCATGGTTAAAGCTTACTCTAACCTCCCTCCAGGAAGCACTTTGACCTGGCCAACTCAGCATGAACAAAGGCTTTGACCGTCTAAGGTAATTTCCAAGTGCAAGGAAAATTCTACTCCTGACCATGTAGATTTTTCTTGTAAAAGCAGTGCTTTATTGAATTTGACTAGGATCTCTTTACAAATCTATTGATTTTTCCTTGTTGGAAAAGTTGACCACCATTCCTTCAAGTGCTCTACATTGATTTGTTTCATGCCTATTCATCATATGATAATGGCTATAGGATCCTCCCCGATTCTTTTCTTATTTAGGCTTTTTCTTCTAAGATGGCCAATAGTTGAGTTCCTCCTTGGTTGTCATGTGGACATTATCAATCATAGTCTGATTGCATTCCTTAGGGAGTCTTGACTTGAAACTTGTCTTTTGAGGATGATTTCTAGATCTTTTATTACTTAGTTCTGAAGCTTCACCCTCAAGGACCAATTTCCATTTCAAAACATTTTGAAGCTCACAAGTAGGCAATGACCCACTTGTTGCTTGATGCCTTTTTTGTACAAAGGCGTTGTAATCAGCCATCATTCCCTCTTCAAAGATTGTGTGTTTGGTATAGAGTTGAGTTGTCTTCCTTATTTGGTCAAATAAGTTATCCATTTCATTTTTTGTTCCTCCTAAGGCAAAGATTGGTGTGAGGCCAATGTGAAAAGGGTTTAAACTGCATTTATCTTGGTCATAAGATTTAGCTCTCCTTTTCTTTATGATCCTTAAAGCTTTCGATCTCAATATTAGCTCTTCATGTAGTTTAGAATCATTAACCGTTCTATGGGAGAATCCAATTAGATGTAGCTCTAAGGATCCTTGTTCGAACCTTTTGATGTTGCTAAACATGGTGATGTAAAGTATAAAGTAGGTAAGCTTGGAATAGAATTGGGTTAGAGGAAAGTAAATTGTAAATTCAATAAGATCAGAGGTTCGAGCCCCCCTTCTAGCATCAAAAATGTTAACAAGAAAACTTATCAACTGCAAAGTTTAAGGTGCAAGCGAACCCTTCAAAACCACCCCTCAAACAGATAGAGATATTTAATACCTTTTGACTCTTATAAACCCACCTTTCGAAAAGGTTGTAACAGTTGAAATACCTTTTCATATAACCTTTCGACATGGTCGAAACATATGAATCCCTATTTAAAGTGCCTTTCAGTCTAGTTGAATTGGTTTAGAATCCTATCGAAACCTCCTTTCGAAGTGGTCAAGATAGCTTGAGGTAAGGATCGAATGATCTAAGGATTTTATTTGAATTGAATGGTTTTGACTTCCTCGAAAGGAAGCCTTTCGATCATATTGATACAAGTAGATTATAATCGAAACCACATAAAAGCTTTGAATCGGCTAATGTAATCAGGGATATCATAAACTTGCATTGAATAATATTTTCCTTTACTACTTGAAGCTTAATTATGCAAAGTTGTCAAATCCAAAATCTAATTTGAGAATTAGGGTATACAAATTTAAGAAAGTACAAGAATCAAGCGAATCAATTCGGATCCCCAAAAAAAGACCCTAGGGTCTTATTTATAAGCACTGGTTGAACCCTTTCGAATAAGACCTTTTAACCAACTCGAAAGGAGTACCTCGATGAGCTTTCGCTGCCGCTAAAGTTTAGGCACCTTCTACTTTGCTTTAAAATAGGACTTGATTGCTTTCGACTTCATCGAAAGGGAAAGGTGTGCTCTCTACTTTGTGTTGCTATGTTAATACAGGTAAGGAAAGATGTGAGCTTTCGATTCCATCGATAGGTGTATCTCTATGTCTTTAAATGAGTCGGAACATAGCATAAAGTTTAAGCGCGGAAGGTAGCTTTTGAAGGCATACATATTGACTGTGCGGAACCCCTATCTTTTGGTATATGAGAATGATATATTGAACTTGAATAATTTTCCTTTATAATTGGATGGCTTCAACCGATTTGAAAGGCTAATACATGCTCTCGAAAGTGTAGCTTTCGCCATACATTCTGTTGCAAAAGGTGAATGATGGCGAAACCCATTGTTTCAAATGGTTTGGCACGCATGTGAAGGCTTGTAAAATGTTAACTTCGAAAGGTGTTTCTCAACCTATTCGAAACATATTCATGCATGCAAAAGCAACAGTATCGGTAGGAAACAATTGAAGTGAAAGGGTGCTCTTATCTCCTTTTGATCTCTTCGAAAGCTCATAGAACGCTCAATTTTTGCACATGCATCCCTTCAAATCTGTCGAAAGGTTTCGTTGATGCTATCATTTCCATGTGAATTCCTCTTTTACATTCTCCATGGTTTCAACAAGGTTGAAGTGAATATTGATAGGAACATATGTACTCTTAGAGTGTAGTAGAGTATTTTACAAATTAATAAATTAAAATGATATTATGAAAATGGTTTCAAAAATAATGTTGTGTCATTTTAAAATTTTAAACATAAATGGGAAATTTGTGAAATATTTTCTTGAATATTTTTGATAGAGTTAAAATTAATTAGGTAAGTAAGAACCTTTAGAAGAGTAATTCATTGTACATGGATAATTTCCCTTTGTCATATTGTTCTCGATCCTAGGTTGAGTACATAACTTGAGGTGTTTCACACCACCCCGAATAAGGATCTATCACTTGATTTTTGATGGCGAGCACTTGGTGAGGGTTCTTAATATGGAACTAAAAGTTTTCTTTCATAGTTTATGGCTATGTAAGAAGAATTGAGGTTTCTAATTAAGAAGGTTGATCGAAGTCTGCATTCGTAGATCTGGTGATTGATGCTAGTTCGAAGTGGAGTTATATACTGGAATAGTGATCGAATCAGATTTCAAATATGAATGATATATGAACATCATGCAGAATTATGAGTAGTTTTGGGTGTTCATGTGTGAAATTTTGGGGACGAAATTCTTTTTAAGGGGAAAGAGTGTAATGACCCTGAATTTTATCGCTGATTTTTGTAATATTAATTGATTTTAAATATTCGGTTTGAGATTTTATTTGAAATATAATAAAATCTGTGTTTCAAATAACTACTTGATTTTTAATCATGTATTTTGACTTTAATTTATAGAACTTTGTCATAATTTTAATTTGGAAAATAATTGAATTTCCGTTTGACGTATTTTATGGCAAAAATTGACATTTTGAAAACCTCACGGAACTTTATAACCTGCCCATTTTACCGTTGTTTTTTGATCGCACAACATTTCTATGTGTGATCGTATTTTATTTTTTGTCATTTGTGGCTCATACGCGGATGCAATAATGGATAGCAGTGTACCGGAATCTTTCAAAATCAAAACCTAGGTCAACCATGTACAATCATTACACGCCATCTTCAACTCAGCAACCTTTTTGCTGCCTTCCCCCACCATTTTCCCTTTATTCCCTTTTTGTTTTCGCTGCTTCTTGTCTGCTTGTCCTTCCCTATGATTCTTATCTTGGGTTAGTTACTTGAAAGTAGGGCACTGGCTGTGGATACGTATACATGTATACAATCAGACACTTCGTCTTCTTCATTTGTTTATCTTTGTCAATTTCTAAATCAAAGAAATAAAACTCTACTCAACCATTCAAAAATCAACATCTCACATTTCAATCACTTTTAGCCAAACCTCCTAACACGAAAAGTGTTTGGCTCCATCCATAATATTTTTAGAAATTGATGGCACTTGATTTCATTGGGTATTGAGGGAGAAATTGTAGAAATTTAATAAGTCGTCGAGTTTTTTCGAATTATCATAAATCATAAATTGAAAAACGAGAGCATAGTCATGATCGCCATGGTGAACCATGATTTTTAGTGGTCATCTCATGATTTTTAGTGGCTTGGTTTGCTTTTAGCATTGAGATGACCAATTTTTGTTCAAAAATAAATTTCTAGCTATGGGACGATCGTGAGAGGTAGAAGAGGTGACAGAGAGGAGCTTGGGATGAGGCAGAGGTGTTGACTGTTGCAAATTTTTCTCTAGTGTTTTGTAATGTCTGGGAAAGCAAGTTCTAGGGTTTAGGAAGCATTTGGGTTTCACATGTGAATGCAACGGTGCATGTCGAGGAGGGAGGCTGCTGAGTGGCCATGCCTGCATTTGAAGGAAGGTGTTAGTATCGTGGTTCTAATGGAAGTGGAAGCGGTGTCCCTGATGGTACGTAGCTTGAGTAAAGGGGAGATGAATTTGCGTCAATGGTGGATTTGTTCTTAGGTTTCATGGTCAGAATTCGATTGCAGCGATCGGAGTTTGAGGCAAGAATGATGTCGTGGTGAGTGTTCGAAGGCAAGCTTATTGATGGCCTTGGTTTTGGTGTTGGTAGAGCGTAGTGCATATGCACATACACAGGCACGTGCGCCATTTTTCTGCCTTTAGGAATTCAAAATGGAAGGAGGAGGGGAGAAGAGATGTAGTGGGTCGAGTTTCATGTAGGTCGGGCTGTATGAAGTGGGGTGGGATAACATATTTAAATATGTTAACTTTTAATTATTAGCGTATGTTAGTTCTAAAGTTGATAACTTGCTCATATTAAACTCGATGGACACACGGGTTAGCTTAATTATATTTTTGGCAAAGCATACGTTACATACTAGAATAGACTAAATTTAAATTACGTTATTTTAATTAATAACATCATTTAAATCAATATACCTTAATTAACGACATTTATTTTGCCCAAATAAGATACTATTACGTTAAATTGGATTGAATAGATTTTATGGACATCTGGTTAGCAGAATAAATCCTCATTCTGCTGTTTTATATATTTGGACATCTAATTATGTGTCGTTAACTGATATGCCAATTTTAATATGTGGTGTCTTAACCAAGGGTGGTTAACTGATGAATTTTTTACATAAATGTTGATTATGTAAATGCCAAGTATTAACTTGAAAAGTTAAATTGAATGATATGTTAGCTTGTTTAAGTACCATTGTGGTTGCCAAGCCTCTTTTCAAATTTAGACAGCTCTAGATTTAAATCAACTTCAATTTTAAACAATTATAAATGTTTTATATAATTATTATTTTAGCAAAGTGTTTTATGTAATAATTATTTATTAACAGTGTTTAAAGTTAACTAATTTATATTCTAAATATTGTTAAATTATTAAGATATATTCTAAATACGATATTTAAAGTTATTTTTATAATAATTTAATCTTAAAGTTAATTATTATTTAGAGCTAACTATCTTCTATTTTAAAGTTACCATTTATTTTTCTTTTAGATAATATTGTTTACAAGTTAATTTATTATTATAATAATATTGTTTTAAAGTTAATCTATTTTTACAATAATATTGTTTTAAATTTGATTTACTATTATATCAATAAGGTTTTAAAGATAATTTATTATTAAGTCAATTATTATATTATTTTAACTTTTTTAAAGTTTAATATTTTATTATTATAATTTTTATAAAGTTTATTATTTTATTAATGATTGTTTAAAGTTATTATTTGATTAATGTTATTTAGAGGTAATTAATGTTTTATTTAAAACGTTTTGTAAAAAGGCATTTAAAAATAATAAACTGTTTACTTAAAAGAACTATTTTAAATAGAAATATTTTTATATAAAGTTCTTTTTAATGAAATGGATTTGTTAAAGGAGTTTATAAATTTGAATGAGATCTTGGAATTGGGAAAGAAGTTTGTTTCTAAATAAACTTTGAGGTTCATAAAAAGGTATTTTGTAATAGATTGGAGAATGCTTTATGCATAGATTCTGGAGACTTATAAAGGAGATATTTATAAGCAAAAAGTTTTATGGGAAAAATGGTATTTTTGGTTATTTATATCTCTGTTTTAACAACATTGGATTTTGTCATTTTAATATGATTTTGAAATAAGTAATCTTTCCTAAATGTTTTTGTGAATATACTTGTACTATTTTAAGTATATGTAAATGTTTCCCATGTTTTGAAACTAAAATGGTTTGTGAATATACTTATACCAATGAGATAAGTATATGAATATTTTGATAAATATTTTAGAGGAGATTTAATTAATACAAAATTAATTTAAGAGGCATGGTGTCCATGGAAAATGTAATCTCTATTTTGAATATTTGATTATTTGATAGTTAAATAACCGACTAGCAAATCTTGGCGTATATATTTAATCCTTCTTAATTTTGATTGTATGGAAATATTCTCTACTTAATACCGGAGGATTTTAACTCTAGTGATATCAAAGAGAAACATTAGGATTATATTGTACAGTTACCATTAATGGTGTTATACTGTACATACAAACTTGTTTTGCTTTTCTAGGACAAATGACAAGGAGATCTTTCCACTTAAATGGTTAGGAGGGACCCCCTCTCATATATATTGTCTAATTATTTCCAAAAGAACTGGTATTGAGCAATTTGAAAATCAATCGATTAATTTTAGAATATCCGGTAAGCGGGAGAGTGTAATTGTAAGAGACGACTCGAAACCGCAACCACTTCGAAACCATATATGGTTACTATGCTTGAAGGAGATTCAAGATCTATTATGGATGCTGGAATCCATATGTCATTCCAAGACCCGTTAGGGTATGGGAATCCATTTGTGATTCCGAGATATATTTTGAGATGAGAGAATCCAAATGTGATTTCGAGACCTATTGAGGTATGATAATTCATGTGGTTCCGAGATCCATTCAGATGGTGGTGCATGAGCTGGAATGTCGGATGTAACCTCCCCAGTGGTAATGACTAAAACTAGAGATATGATGCATCTTAGGGATTTAGTTAACCCATGTGGGTGCAGTTGTGTCCTTTCTAGACTTACCTACAATTGTTATGCATGCATAGGGCGATGAACTTGGCTTGACAGTTTTTGATGCCAGCTATGTATTTCCTATTTACATCACTAGGGATGTATTGTTACTTTGGAAGGATGACTCTGATCCTTGTGCAGAAGAACCATTCTCGAAGTACCGGGCACCTTCATGGAATCCTACACAATTAGCGAATACGCCTTATCAGTTTTTGATTATATTATTTTTGTGATGTACTCTCACGGGTATCACAACTATTTGATTATTATTATTTTCACCCTTGGACAGTTTATATTATCATTGGATTTGTTGATGCAAATATTTTGGTTATCGTAAGGTAAAAATCCGCCCATGTTTATGCGACATTGTCTTATGGGATACCTACAATCTAAAAGGTTTATTTGGACATTAAGAACCCATTTGATTGTGTTTCTCACACTAGTTTTCAATAGATTAGCCCGGGCATTGTTTTCCTATAATGCTCAGGTCAGCCCAAGCATAATTTTCAGATTTAGTTGGATGCTTTGGAGCTTTTAGGAGACGAGCTAGATCCTCCAAGACATATTCACATACCTAATAGTCTTTTGTTGTTTTGTTGTTCTTGGTTTCTATTTGTATTTATCAACAATTGTAAAGATATGCTATTATAACTATCCATAATGATGGTAGTTTAGCATTCTCTAATATTGTGTATATATTATAATTCTTTCTTTCTGTAAGATCTTGTTTATATTATACATCTTCTTGTTACGATATGAGATTTTGTTCAGTCTTCTATTTCTTTCACCTAAACAATCTGTCTTTCTAACACTTGGATGTTCAGCATGTGAATACCGTGGATGTATTAGTGCCAATTTCTAATGGTCGAAAAGGTAAGTCAGCACACGATGCTGCTTCCAGCACCACCGCTTCACCCCTTGACCACCGTATCTCGGAATTTAATTTATACCCAAAAAATGATCATATCATTCCCCAAATCGATTTACACCACTAAAAATACTACACCTCTAATAATATCCATTCGATGATACGAACCCAACCGTACCCTCCCTTCAACATTTCATGATCATCAAATTTTCAACGCCTCTCAATGCCCCTTTTTTGGGCGATATCTACCACTCCACTTGATGAAACGACGAGCGACCAATTTTATATAATACAGGGGATGGAAATGAACAACTTTAATGTTGAACACTTTGGCTAATTTTGATTGGCTTAAGAGATGTGGATTTTTGAATAGAGGAGGGCTTAGTTTTTCATTGTATAGGGAAGTGAAAAATAAAAGGAAGAAGAAGAAAACGAGAGAGACGGAAGAAAATGTGGTGAAGTGCAAATGAAAGTGAGGTGAATTGATGATATGTTAATGTGTACCTATAATCAAAATCTAAAATATGACATCCATCTTAATCTAACCAAATTTACAAGTTAACTAAAATTCACAATTTAGTCTACCAATCTCATTACTCAAATCACATAAATAACTTGTTCAAAATTTAAACTTTGATTTGATTTGGGGAAAGTTTTTGAAAAGAAGATTCACGGTACTCAACAACATAATATCCCATTCGCGTACGAACAACAAATGACATAAAAAAATACGATCGTGCATAGAAATGCGACACAATTGCAAAACAATTATAAAATATACCGGTTATCAAAATCTTGTTGCATTTCAAAAAGATCAACGTTTGTTGTAACATACATCAAACAATAATTAAAATATTTCCAAATTAAAATTATAGAAAATTATCTATATTCATTTTATTACCAAACTAATTTTCTTTTTGTTTAAAATCATAAATTTGAATATTTAAATTTAATAAAATATTTTCAAAATCAAAGTGATGAAATTCCAGGTCGTTACATTCTTCCCCGTTAAAAGAATTTCGACCTCAAAATTTCATCTTTGTTAAAACAAAAAAGGAAACAAACCAACCCAAAAACCTAACCATTTTACTTCCTGCATCATTTATGAATTTTTTTGATGAAACTTAACTTATGTTCACAAACTTGTATAATACCCCACTATATCCTGCAGGTATATACAACTATCTAATTCAAACATTTTATTTTAAATTTATTTCCCTTAAGTAAAGTTAAGATCCAAATACCCGATTTTATTTCAAAACCCTTTTTGAAATGATATTATATATTTTATCCATAGAAAATATACATATAGCGCGAGTGACCCCAAAAAGATACTAAGGAACATGGTACTACCAAATAGTACCATAAATTCCCTTACCATGAAGGGTAATACTTAAGAGAAATGCATACCATCCGCTCTTTTCCATTTTAAGTTAATTTTGGGCCACTCGAACTTGTTAACATAAAATACTTCTTCTATTCTAAAATTCCCTTTTTGAAACAATACTGTATATATTTCCAAACAACTAGCTTTAAAAAATATCAATTTAAAACACGGATTTCGTTTATTTGGATTTGAATTCATTTCGATCATCTAATGATAAAGAAAATAATTTATTAATAGCAGTACAATGTTCGCCTAGGCAAACATCTGATAATGACTTAGAAGATTATTCAGATCATCATTAAACAACTCGAGGCTCATTCCATTAAGCAAATGAAAGAAAATGTATCTTACACCAAGTTTGCTTTCCAAAATATTTATACTTGTAAAACTTCCAAGTAAAGCCATTTCTAATTTTCTCAACAATCCTTTGAAATCTTTTCAAAGACCATGGAATTTGAATTCTCTAAAAATCCTTTTATTTATAAAACACATTTTTTATAAATCCAAATTTCATAAACTTTTTCCTTATAAAATAATTTCCAAATATTTATTTAAAAATATTCTATGTTTCTTTTAATAACCACCTATTATTAAAACCTAATTTTAACTCGACATTATTATCGAACGCCGTATAGTCAAATTATGAAACTTAACTCATTAGATGTTCAATTCAATGTTCCTATAATTTGTATCTACCCAACCCATACTTTAAAAAGGTGAATTGTAGATAAATCAACGAACAATAACCAATGCTTAAAACTAAGTAAGCATGAAGAATCAAACACGAAATGATAATAATTGAATATTATCATAACCTAATAAATGAACACATCATAAATAACTATATCAATTTTTTCTTGAAAATTAGTCTTTTATATATTAAATATACTCCTGGTAAAATTATTTCATTTACTGATTTAGAAACAATACTGTGTCGGTCGGCCTTGTTCAAGTGTTTAGAGATCCCTATCAATAACGTTAGCTACTCGTACTGACCAGAATTCATAAGCTACTCAACAAACCAATCAACATGATATAAAACACGTTTAAAGCACTAATAAATATGCTCTCCTATATTTATATGCTCAAACTCATTATAAGGTATTACTAACCCTATCTCTAATGAGTTTAACCTACCAAGAGAAGATTCTTGCTTAACCTTCAACTCTGATATTAACTATAACAACCCACATTTTCTATCCTCAGAAGTCAAGTCGACACTAATACATCAATGGTATTCACGTGTCAAACATCCAAGTGTCGGAAAGACAGATTATTAGGTAAAAGAAAGAATAGATAGAACATAATCTAATAGCGTAATGAGTAATATATAATATATCAATGATCATTATAAAAGAAAACCGTGATATACATACATAAATTAGAGTAACCAACCTGTCATCAACCGAGACATTTATAACAACCGGTCCTCATAATGGCTAATAAATAAAAACAAGAAAGTACAACTAAAATAAAAGAAAATACCGAAATATGTCTTGGAAGCATCCATCTCGTCTCCTGAAGCTCCAAAGCATCGACAACTTAATTTAGAAAATATTCTCGGGCTGACCATGGCATTATAAGAAAATAACACCCACATCAGTTTGGTAAACCAGCATGAGAAAACTCAAATCAAATCATATGCATTTCTATATTTATACCCTTCGAAAATAAAGGTATCTCGTAAGATCAGGCTGCATATAAACACAGATGAGGTTTTACCTTACAATAACCAAATCATTTTTGTTAAAAAGTCCAGTGACATTATAATAAATTCTAGGGGTTGAAAATAAATTTATAAAATATCTGGAATGGTGACTCATAATTAAATTCAACAACATTAGGCTCTATAGCTAAAACTGTAAGACATGTATTAGAGAATGGATTTCAACGATGGCAAGGTAAGGAACTACCTTCCGTGCAGTACACCTCTATATAAAATGTACCAATGGGCCACACATGGATACCCTATGAACATAGAGTCGGCTGCCCTTTTAACATAACATACCGGATTACATCATCCCTCAGGCATCGAGGCTACAAATGTTGCCCCATAGTCGCCTCATGCGCACACCAAAATCCAAAAATCCAATCTAGATCGAGGAATGATGCTCCTAATGGTATCTCACCACATAGCTCTGCGAACATCCCCCGTTTTAGCCACTACTGGGATGTGAGGCTTCTAAGGTTACGTTTTACCTTTTCCTCCCAACAATTCCCACTTTGTATGCTAACATTGCCTTCCAGGAAATAATGCAATGTCAGCATTCATCCATACAAGATATGAACAAACCGAAGGCACTACTTCTACTACATCCATTTTGGAATCATCATCGGAATTAGTAGCAAGTAGCCCTTACACTTTAAAGAACTCTGTCTTCTATTCTATTATCTCAAACCAATTTTGAACCTCCTCTAAAGCGTAGAACGCGTATATAGTTTTGGAGTGGTTATGGTTTCGAGTAATCTTATATAAGTACACTTCCCCCCTACTGGTTGCTCCAAAAATAAATTGATAGTTCTGATAAATTCAACTCCGGTTCTTTTTGAAAATAATCAGATAATACATAAGAGTGTAGATCACCTTTAAACTGCTTAGTAGACAGATTTCCTTATCATTTGTCCTAGGAGAACAAAAAGAGTTTACACGTACAATATAGCATCACCGAAGATAAATGTAACATATAATCCCTATGTTAAACATCCCTAGAAATTTTAGTGATAAAAATTAAAATATTAATAAGGGTAAAAACATAATTTTACATCGAAGGACGAAATAGTAAATTTCTACATATGAAAGAATTTGGGGAATCTGACTTTTCTGTTGGGTCAAATATATATTTTCTAGCCCAAATTCATATACAATTGTTTGAAACAAATACCGTATGAAGAAGATATGGGACGTTTACTATAGCATGCATTTTGTACTATTTTTGGAAGTGGATTGAAGTTTATAGAAAAGAAAATAAAAATGGTACAATGGTGAGAGTGCATTTAAAAAAAAGAACGAAAAAATATTTATGCGCAAAAAAGTAAAATTTTATTTTGAAAAGGCAGCATTCAGTAAAAAAAAATTACACAATTATAAGTTTGGAAAATAAATGTATATAAATATGAGTAAAAGATTATTTTATGGGAATGTGTAGGAAGATGCTTATTAATAACATATGAGTGTGTGTGTGTGTACACATACCTAAATGGTTAATAATAGATATATGCATATACGTACATAAAATAGAAGATAAATTAATTGATTATTTAACTAATTGATTGATTGATCCATTGGTTGATTAATTGATTGATTGATTCGTTGATTAATTGATTGATTAACTTATTGATTGGTTGATTGATTGATTCGTTAGTTGGTTGATTGATTTATTGATTGGTTGATTGATTGATTTACTAATAGATTAACTAAAGGAAGATGTAAATAAATTACTTATTAAGAAGGCGTCTAGGTTAATCGAACAACCTCGATATCTTTATTTAAGAATGAAGAAATGGTTAGAACCAATATAAAACCCCTATAAATACATGCTTTACCTAAACTATAATTCTCCGTTGCAAATTAACACTTGCCTAATTTCTCTTTAAGCCCTAATTCTTTCTCAATTCCCAAATAAAAAATAAAACTCCAACTAAAACCCAAATCTCAATCTAAATCAAATCCAGAGCCAAATTAAAAGGAGCTAGCAATTAGAGAGGAGTCCAAGAAGATTTAGGGGAAATACGCCGTTTGGTGATCAGATCTGAAGCTTAAGACCGAGGTGAATGGGTAGAGATTAATTAATGGTTAAATCAATTAATTTTAATTATTTTTAAGTTGATTACATTATTAAACTCCCAAATTGAACTATTAATATAAAAGTTTAGATTAGTAGATTATAGATCTATAAATTAAATAGATCTGATGTTAAATCTTTGGATATTAAAATGTAAACCCTTTTTATTTAAAAGTGAACATATTCGATAATTAATTGAATATGCGTATGGATTAGAATAGTATGTAGGAATTGGATAATCAATCTAACATGCGTATGGATTACAATAATAGGCATGAATTGGAAATTAAATTTTATCAAAATTTGAAAGTACAACAAATCATTAGTCTATTCTTTCATTAAGTTGCAAACCATGATCTAGACCCTAGATTAATTTTAGAGTGAAATATTGAAAATGTAAATTAGGGTTGAAGTTTCGATTAATTAGATTGTTAATGACACCTAGATCAATTAAATATGAACTAGTTTAACAGATTAAATTAATCTCACAATAATTAAAATATAAAGGAACCGAACCCTAAGAATATAAACTAAAATGGTCGATCGTGATTACCATAGGTCGACCTATGGTGTTTCCAGGTCGACCATCTAGCTTATTATTGGATCGATTTTAATTTTTGGGCTTTAGGCCCAATTAATTTAGTAAAATTGATCAAATGTAAAACCACGTATTAAACTATTTTGTGTATGTGTAAGAGAGTAAGGAAGTTAGTTCCATATGGCGAATTTACTTCACTAAGTGGATAAGCTCCAAAAGATCCGTAAACATAGGCAATTGGGCGGTCTGTTAGGAAGATATAGAAACTAGACTTAGTGAGATGTTATTTGCATTAGTTCTAGGGAGTGTTTCATACAGTGGGCGCAACACTAGCGGGAACACTTCTTGAGTAGGCCCCGGTCCTAATAGGAGATTCAGGTATGAGACGTTTTTTTATGTAACGTGGTACCGGTGGACGCTAGAGCTGGACAATAAGAGGCCATAAGATATGTGATGATACTAGGTGCAGTCCGGTCCTAGCAATGAGTTGCATGCGGTGCACATTGGAGTAGGCAATAAGAGGCAGTTTGTCATTACGATCGAGATATGAGCACAGATGTATTTGATGAAATTATTTATGAGAGTGCATTTCATGTTCTCCTTCTTTAGGCATAATGGACTAGATAAGGGACTATAGATCTCAGTTTGGCCGATCGATAGTGGGAGGTTTTGACTTGTAGATATGACCTAATGAGTTACATAGCTATTCTTAGGTATATGACCTTAGGAATTCACTTACACTATGTACACTCTAGATTTAAGACTAATTGCACTTAATCATCTTATTGGTCTTGTTCTCATTCACCAGACTTTATGTCTGACCACCCCCTTTCTTTCCATTTTCCCCCACCACAAGGTAACAGGTTAACCGTAATTGGACATGGTATGGGAAAGAAAGAAGCTCAATGGTAGAGTTTTAGTATTTTTTTTGCTATTCTCTTGCAGTTACTTATTGCATTAGAATGTCAACTTATATTGTAATTTGAAAATAATGTATTTTGTAAAGAAAGTATTATAGAGAATGATTTTATGTGACGTTTATCTTTCTGTATTTATATTTTAATTCTGTTTGCCCTGAGATCTGAAAATATAAAACGTCTTAGAACTCTATCTCTATAATTATGCTCTGTAATATTTTATAAACCCAACAGCTCGTATTTTCTCAACATGATTCGTTCAAAAAGTCCAGATTATTACATCCTAGGTATTTGCTAAGTTATATTTTGGCCCATATTTTATATTCCGTTATTTAACTAAACAAACAAGCAACGTAGATTTAATTCCATGTGGGATTCACCAAGCCTTTATTAATTAGTCTTACATTAATTATATCTTTTTTAGTTATTTGTTTCAAAATACATTCACAAAAGATATTTTCACAAACCCCTTATATCCCATACTTGAAAAACATTCATATACTTACAATACAACAAAATACCCTTTTTACAATGGGAAATAACCATTGTAACAGGGGTTTTGCGATGGGCTAACATCCGTCGTATTATGTGATACTTTAATAGGCTCAAAAGTTTTTACAACGTTTTAAAACCGTTGTAAATGCCCGTTGTAGTAAAAAGTTTTTACAATGGTCCACAACCGTTGCATTACGGTCTTTTGCAACTAGTTTTGCCCGTTGCAATAGGATCTTTTACAATTATTTTTGTCCGTTGCAATATGGTCTTTTGTAACTGTTTTTGACTATTGTTAAAAAAATTCAAATGAGAAAAAAAATATAAATACCATTACACTACACTCATAAATTTGAAATTAATTTTCTATTGAAACCAAAATTTTGTACCATTAATAAACAAATTCGTTCATATCTAATATAAATAACAAAAAGGATTTATGTTTCTAAATGCCAAAAAGATTCATGTATTCTTAGTCTCTTATAATACATAACCTATAGAATAAATAGGTATACCTAAAAATACAATGGAAATACACATACCCACCACATGAAACTATCCTCACCTCCTCATCCTCAATCAACATGTTATCAGGACCAAAGCATGTCATGTTTAGCGCCCTTTCGCCTAGTCCATCCACTGCAGTCACTCAATACCCGACTCTTTGCCTTGATCAACCAACACATGCCCTAACAATTCAGGCATCGGCACCTTGGTACCTTTACCTGTAGCTCCAGCACAAATATTGCATTCCTCATCACATCATTGGTCTCACCCTTGCTCACATCAATTCTCCCTATGTAGCTTCATTACTATCTCCAACATTTGGTCTGCTTGCTGCTTGTATATCTACCAGGCTTGCCCTCATTGATACTTCACATTCTTTTAACTACAGATACAAACTATAACACAATTGCTTAGTCCATGCATATGTCCATGCATTACATTCTGCTTTTGCTATTCTATTCTGGCTACGCTTATCTATCTCATCCTCTCCTTCTGTCGAACTATCCACTTGCCTCTTGTGATTCATCAAACAACTGCCTCATTTTTCCCTCCCAACGCCTTATCCAGCATGTGACTTGCTTTAAAATTCTGATCGATAATCTTATGAAGTATTTATCAGTTGCGAAGTTAAAATATTGTTCAGACTTAATTTGTTTAAAAGAATGCAAAGGAGACACTAGGTAGAAAGAGAAATTTTATTAACATGAAATATCATGTAAATATGCTTAGGCCGAAGGTGTAGGTCATAAACATGAATGTACCATTATCTATGTTGTAAATATTGACAGCTTTTTTATGTGTTTAACACCATAGCGCTTAAAGCATTTCTTTGGTTTTCAAATCTCTTTAAAATAGTCAATAGCTTTTCTCTCGACTATATTTATTAGCTAATATGGTTTACAAAAAGCACATTCAAACCCAACATTTGAAATAAAAATGTTACCTGGCCATTGAGAATAGATGCAATGGTGAGGTACCAAGCAGTGTAAGTGGTTATAAAAAGATCCAAAAATGACCAAACTCTATAGTTGTGAAACGAAGTATGGACACTGTTGTTGCACATGTACCCAATTTTTATGTCCAAGTTCTTTTATCCAAATTGTCATTCATATAGTATATGTTTCTATAAGCACAAAAATAGAGCCAAGATCAATTTTTATCACAAGTTTTTGTTTATACAAATTCTTGGTTTCATAGCTTAGTATCAATGTACATGCCTAGCACAATCAATAAGTTGAATAACTGATCAAAACAAAAGAAATGTGCAGTTGAATGCCAAGTCTACATTTCTCCGTTGCTTTCCAATTAACCCATCTAGTGCTTCAAACCACTGTTTTCATGTTCAAATATATTCCAAATAAGAAATCAAAACATTAAAAACTTTGATTTCATGCCGCATGAAGACTTAGATAACATTGGTGTTATGATGAAGAAACATTTTTGCAAAGATTGGCTGAAAGACATGGTTTCTAAAATCAACTTTCTCCCTTTCTTTTCTAGTTCTATACTCAAGAAACAATATGATTATTGAATAAGCATTCCAGCTTTACAAGCCATAAAAAAATGAAATAATATCCCTCTTAACATTTTCAGTTGTGAAAATGAGTATGGCAAAGTTAACAAGAATTGTGTAACCTGAGAAATGTATAACTACTTAGGAAAAATCGAAACAATCTTAGAAATTGTGAGGAAACTAGTTTTGAATACAAAATTGATTCAAGGCGCAACTGAACCAAGCGTCATAAGGTGAGCCATCATGCCAAAAGAAGTCCAAAAGTTTAGACATCGCTGACGTAGTTTTTGTATATCTTTTTATTTCTATGTAATTGCCTGTCATTCCAGTTTCTACTACTTTCTCTACATTTTCGTTTGTATTCGAACTTATTTTTTGGACATTTTAATGCAGTTTGTTTGATTTATGGTGTAAAGAATATAGAGTGTAAAGAAGTTAATGAAATAAGTTATGAGGAATTTGGTGGAATTTATATTGTAGAAAAGAAAGTGTGGTTATGATTGAAAATCGAACCGGGTAACTGGTAACTGGAACATGTGGCTTGAACTTTGGGGGAAATTGCTTATAAATCATACCTGGTTTAAGATCCATCAGCACATCTCTTGGCACATACCTGTCACTACTTACCTCATTGTAATACATGTTGATCCTCTCCAGCTGGAGATCTAAATCGCCGTTGTACTTCTGATGTAGTAGCATACCTGGAATCGGGAACGAGCTCGCAAGGTCGCTCCGCCTTTAGTCGCCACTCCGCCATGATTTGCATGAATCGCGAACCAGCTCCAGTTGATCGCCCCTCTTTAGGTCATGAACGACCTATCCTAGGTCGCGACCGACCTTCACGCGTCACTCCGCCTCAGAACACTCCACCTGAGTCGTTGCTCAATCATAAGGTCGCATGCGACCTTCGTTGCTCCACCATAGGTCGTGAACGACCTTTGTCAATCAACCATAAGGTCGCGAACGACCTTCGTTGATTCACCATAGGTCGCGAACGGCGAACGACCTTTATTGATTCGGTAATTTCTCCAGCCCTAGCTCGCAAGACAAAGACATTTAGGTCGCTGATGATTTGTTAAGTCGCGAATGAAGCTAGGTCGAGAGCAATTTCCTATGTCGTGAGGCTTATTTTGTTCAGGGAGTTAGGTCGCTCTGCCCAAAGATGTTGTGTCACATATGTTTCGTCTTTGTTTTCTTAAGTCGTTGTACTGTGTGATGTATTTGTTAAGTCGCTGAGTTGTAATTTGTATATTGTTAGATCGTGTGAGGTTAAGACGTGTGTGTTGTATTCTCCCTATAAATAGGAACACATTGTCATTGTAAAAGGGTTGTTGAATTTTGAATAAAATTTGGTTTGTGCTTTGTGCCTCCATTAAAATTGGCAGTTGAGTGTTATCTCCTATCTCCACTTTCAACATTCGAGTGCGCTCGAATCAATGATTGTTGAAGCCAATTCATGAAATCAAGTGCGCTTGATCAACGTTCGAAGAATTGTAGATCTTCTTTCACGGTATCGTGCGCGATCAACGTGTCAAAGATTGCTAGAATCCGGTATCTTCGTGATCAACGGATTTGGGCATTTGGGTAGTCTTAAATCCATTGATTTATCATCGATTCACCGATTATTTCCGCTAATCGTGTGAGATCCTGGCCGGATTTGATTTACATCATCGAATTCGCTTCCTACGCTGCATCAGTTTGGTATCAGAGCTAGATCGCGAGAATTTTGCATCATTTGGAGAATTGGGTTTCGAGAATTTGTAGTTTGGAGATCGGATTTGCAATTGTCGAGAAGTTTGGTGTTCATCGTGTTCATCGTGAAGTTGCAACAAGTTGGGAGTTTCGATCCATATCATTTTTGGGTCAAAGTTCGGAAAGCGTTTGAATTTGTTTGAAGTTCAATCATACCACCGAGACGAGCTCAACATCATCACAATATTAATGCTTTGTATGAAAGAGAAGAGGCCGATGAAATGGAGCAACGAATCAACGAGAGTTTCACTGAGAAGTTGAATGAAGGGATTTGTCGATTAGAGAGAATGATGCTTGAAATGAATCAAAGTAGAAGAAGGGTTTCACCTGAATCGAGTCATGGGGGAAACAGAGTTTCACCACAGTCAGATCGGGAGAGAAGAGGAGATCATGATCGTAGGAATGTTGACGATCATGATAGGAATGTTGATGAACGAAATCGGAGAGATGTGGATTATCGTGATCAGAGAAATGTAGATCGAAGAAATGGTGGTGGTAGAGATATTGGTGGTCATGATCGACAATGATATGCGTCAGATTTCGATGAGGAGTTCGATGGTGATAGAGGAAGTGTTCATTACCGAGATCGAGGTCAAGTGTGGAGTCGAGCTAGAGAATATGAAGATGACCGTAGATGGGAATCGGGAATGAAAATGGAGCTTCCGGAATTCAAGGGTGGTATGGTTGCGAAAGAATTTTTGGATTGGGTCACAAGTGTTGAGGAAATTTTTGACTTCAAAGAAGTTCCCGAGAATCGCAGAGTTAAGTTGGTTGCTACGAGATTGAGAGAGAGAGAGCTATGGCATGGTGGCAGCAGACTAAACTTACACGAGAGAGAATGGGGAAGTCAAGGATTGTTACATGGGAGAAGATGAAGAAGTTAATGAAAGCCACTTTCTTACCTTACAATTATCTATCTCTTATGTATCAATGCTTACAAAATCTAAGGCAGGGGTTAAAGTCAGTTAATGATTATGCAGATGAATTTTACTAACTCATTGCTAGGAATGATATCATGGAGACGGAAGAACAATTGACCGCTAGATTTGTTGGAGGGTTGAGGATACGGATCCAAGACATGGTAAATATGTTTGACCCTAGATCTGTGGCTGAAGCGCACCAGAAAGCATTGGCGTGGGAGAAGCAGGGAAGACGAGGAGGTGGTGTGTTTACAAACTCCAACAATCAAGTGAAGGGAGCTAGTAGCAATACTACTATTTCAAAGGCTGTTACTAAACCGGTTGTCAATGAGGTAACAAAGACCAAGGTCAACAATAGTATCAAGTGCTTTAATTGTCAAGAGTTTGGCCACAAGAGCAATGAATGTCTAAATCCGAAGAAGCGGGCAATGATTGCTGAGATTGAAGATGAGGATGTTGATGAAGGTCATTCTAGTCCAGTTGAAGAGGATGAACAGGATATCGCGTCGGGAGATGAAGGATGTAATCTAATGTTGAGGAGATCATGTTTGACACCGAAACAGGAAGAAGAGGCTAGTTGGTTGAGGAGTAATATTTTTCAATCGACATGCACTATACTGGGGAAGGTGTGTAAATTTGTGATTGACGCGGGAAGTTGTGACAATATCATTTCTACCGAAGCTGTGAGAAAGTTGAAGTTGAAGATGGAGAAGCATCCAAATCCTTACAAATTAGTGTGGTTAAGGAAAGGAGGAGAGGTGAAGGTGGACAGGCGAGTTCATGTTCCATTTTCTATTGGGAAGAAGTATAAAGACGAGATCTGGTGTGATGTGGTGGAGATGGATGTTTGTCACTTGCTTTTGGGAAGACCATGGCAGTACGACCGAGCAGTGCAACATGATGGTTGAACCAATAGCTACGGCTTTATGTTTGAAGGTGTTAAGATCATTTTAGTTCCGAAGAAGAGACAGCAAGGAGAGAGCAAGTCAGAAGAGATTGAGGAGCTAAAGACTTTGTTGACTTTGAAGGAGTTTATTAAAGAAATAGAGGATAGTCCAGAGGTGTTCTTGTTGATTGGACATGAAGTTAGTGAATCTGTTGAAATTCCATAGGAAGTGAAGCCAGTATTGGAGGAATTTGAAGACGTGTTTCCTAAAGAGTTGCCAAAGGAGCTACCACCGTTAAGGGACATTCAACATCAGATTGATCTTGTGCCAGGAGCAGTATTACCTCACAGGCTACATTACCGGATGAGTCCTAAGGAGCATGAGGAACTAAGAAGGCAAATGGAGGAGTTGTTAGAACAAGGGCGTGTTCAGGAGAACTTGAGTCCTTGTGCAGTGCCAGCCTTATTAGTGCCGAAGAAGGATGGGACTTGGCGGATGTGTATGGACAGTCGGGCTCTAAACAAGATCACTGTGAGATATAGGTTTTCTATGCCGAGGTTCGATGATTTGATTGATCAATTGAGTGGAGCTGTTATGTTCTCAAAGATTGACTTGAAGAGTGGATACCATCAGATTCGTATTGGACCGGGTGATGAGTGGAAGACTGCTTTTAAAACTAGGGAGGGTCTATACGAATGGCTGGTTATGCCGTTTGGCTTGTCAAATGCTCCTAGTACTTTTATGAGAGTGATGAACTAGATTTTCAGACCATTTATTGGGAAGTTTGTAGTAGTTTACTTTGACGATATTTTGATCTATAGTGGGAATATGGAAGAGCATATCCAACATTTGCGAAAAGTATTGTTAATTCTATGACAGGAGCAATTCTATGCAGCAACGAAGAAGTGCGTATTCATGACGTACAGTGTTTTGTTTTTGGGATACGTTCTGTCGAAGGAAGGTATTCAAGTGGATGAAAGCAAAGTGGAAGCTGTCAGGAGTTGGCCACAACCCAAGACAATTACTGAAGTAAGGAGCTTCCATGGATTGGTATCTTTTTATCGAAGATTCATTCCACATTTTAGCAGTATGATGACACCTATAACCGATTGCATGAAGGGAAAGAAGTTCGTGTGGATAGAGGAAGCAGAGTTAGCTTTTGAGAAGGTTAAGATACTTTTAACGTCAGCACCAATTCTAGTTTTGCCGGATTTTCAGTTGTTGTTTGAATTACATACTGATGCGTCGAAGGTTGGGATTGGTGGAGTATTGAGTCAGAATGGAAGACTAGTTGCTTATTTCAGTGAGAAGTTGTCGGGAGCCAAGTTGAAGTATAGCACTTATGACGTGGAATTTTACGCAATTGTTCAAGCTGTGAAGCACTAGAGACATTATCTGTTTCAGAAAGAGTTTGTTCTTTATACGGATCACGAAGCTTTGAAACATTTGCAAGGGCAGGACAAAATTTCAGCCAGACACGCTTCATGGGTCGCGTATCTGCGGCAGTTTACTTTTGTTGTAAATCACAAATCAGGGGTGATGAATCGTGTAGCCGATGCCTTGAGCAGGATGAATCATTTGTTGACGACGATGAAGGTTGAAGTAACGGGATTTGAACTATTGCCAGAGTTGTTTGAGGAGGATCCTTACTTTGTGAAGATTGTTAAGAAAGTCAAGGATGGGAGTACTGATGAGCTTGTGTTGGTAGATGGATTCTTATTCAAGGGGAATCGATTGTGCGTACCAAATTGCAGCTTGAGAATGAAATTGTAAAAGAGTTGCACGAAGAAGGACATGTTGGTCGGGATCGTACTTTGCAGTTGATCTCAAGGTCTTATTTTTGGCCGTCAATGAGAAAAGAAGTTGAAAAGTTTGTTCAGAGATGTCATGTTTGTCAAATTTCGAAAGGGACAGCTACAAATGCGGGATTGTATATGCCTTTACCTGTTCCTACAAAACTAGGTTGATGTAAGCATGGATTTTGTGTTGGGCTTGCCAAGGACTCAACGGGGAAATGACTCTATATATGTTGTGGTAGACCGTTTCTCGAAGATGGTACATTTTGTTGCTTGTGAAAAGACGGCAGATGTAGTCCATGTGGCACAGTTGTTCTTTAGAGAGATCTATCGCTTGCATGGTTTACCAGAATCTATAGTTTCAGACAGCGATACCAGATTTATAAGTCACTTTTGGTTGAGTTTGTGGAGGATGGCGGGAACGAAGCTGAAATTCAGTAGCGCTTATCATCCACAGACAGATGGACAGACTGAAGTTGTGAACAGATCCCTAGGCAATCTATTAAGATGCCTCGTGGATGATAATCTGAAGAGTTGGGATGTGAAGTTATGTCAAGTGGAGTTTGCTCATAATCATGCTATCAACCGTAGTACGAGTTTCAGTCCATTTCAGATTGTATACTCAAGCTTGCCAAAGGGCCGTTGGATTTAACGATAGTGCCACAACCGAAGGGGACAGTTAAGCGGGCTGCTGATTTCGTTGATGGGTTGGCAGAATGCCATAGAATCGTTCAGGAATAATTGGAGAAGACGAATGAGAAGTATAAACGATCTGCAGATCTGAAGTGAAGAAGTGCTGAATTTAATGAAGGAGATTTGGTTTACGCAGTGTTAACAAAAGATCGTTTTCCAGCTGGAATTTACAACAAGCTGAAAGCTCGGAAATTTGGTCCAGTAGAAGTTTTAAAGAAGATCAATGATAATGCATATCGGTTAAAGTTGCCAGATCGTATTCACACTGCAGACGTTTTCAATATTAAGCATTTGATTCCGAACCATAGGAATGAGCTTGTTGAGGTTGAGAAAGATGCAAATTCGAGGTCGAATTTTTGTCAACAAGGGGAAGATGATGCAGTAGCATACCTGGAATCGGGAACGAGCTCGCAAGGTCGCTCCGCCTTGAGTCGCCACTCCGCCATGAATCGAGTGAATCCGAACCAGCTCCAGTTGATCGCCCCTCTTTAGGTCATGAACGACCTATCCTAGGTCGCGACCGACCTTCACATGTCACTCTGCCTCAGAACACTTCACCTGAGTCGTTGCTCAATCATAAGGTCGCACGCGACCTTCGTTGCTCCACCATAGGTCGTGAATGACCTTTGTCAATCAACCATAAGGTCGCGAACGACCTTCGTTGATTCACCATAGGTCGCAAATGGCGAACGACCTTCGTTGATTCGGTAATTTCTCCAACCTTAGCTCACAAGACAAAGACATTTAGGTCGCTGATGATTTGTTAAGTCGCGAATGAAGCTAGGTCGCGAGCAATTTCTGTAACGTTTGCGGATTTTCGTTGCCGAAAAACCGAATAGTCAGGGTTTTAAAAAGAATTTAAGAAAAGAAAAAGACAGAAGAAGAGAGAAGAAGATAGAAAATAGAGAAATAGACACAGAAAATAGGAAATTTTAAAATAGAGGAAAAAGAGAATAGAAAATGGAGGGGAAAGAAAAATAGAACATAGAGAATTTTAAAATAGAACGGAACATAAAGAAAACAACAGAACAACATCAGAATCTCACAATTCAAAACGGAACACATATAATAATAAATGAATAATCTTTAAACAAAGAACTATATCAGTTATTACATTTTATACATTTCATTACATCATATCATCAGAGTGTACAACAACAATAACAAACATCAAACCGTGCAGCGGAAAAAAGAAATACTATATAAACTAGTAATACGCCATGCCATCCAGCTTGCCTCCAGCAACTCCAGAATATCCAGAATATCATGATAAACCTTAACTCTTGACTGCCCGTGTGGAAATTGGTGGGCACCCAGAGTTTAGGAAGGAAAACAATAAACTCCAAGTCAGTCATGTGACTGGTGTGAGAACTCAAAACAGTTTATTTATCTTTAAAATCAAAATAGAGGAATATTTTTAAAATCAATTCGCAATGCTTTTAAAAATGAGACTACCATAAGGCCTCCCGCACACACACACACACACACAATGCAAACGCAGAATCGGAGGAGATTTCTCCTTATGATAGTCAAAGATGCTTGATACGCATTTAAAAAGACATATGATATTATTATTAGTGTATAGTGTAGGAAAATCATTTTGAAAATAAAGATATAAATCTTAGCCAGCATAGACATTCCGCACTTATGCCTACTATAGCTACTATGTTCAATAGCAGGTTACCGCCACATTCCATAGCAGGTTATACAACTAATACCGTACAAGTTTCGTATTGTTTCTTTGGATTTCCAACAAATGGTCAGGCCAAGGAACTTCCCATTGCCACATGGAAACGCCTCTGGCTGGACGTCCCGAGAACTTAACCAGCTCTCTGCCAACACAAGGCCGGGTTACCTTTATCACTAGGTAACTACTACACGAATATGGCATCCCCCGGTCCCATTGGACCTTTAACCGAGCGCTCGTCACCAACAACACCACACAGTAATAAATATAGTGTATCAACATGAGTAAGTATCTGGGCTCCATACCATGATACCACCCTTTCCAGAAGGAAATGCACATACCCTAAAGGGAGCTACCCCTCATAACCTTGCCGCATCTTTCCTGTTTTGACCATTCCGGGGTGTGAGGCTCGACGAAGTCACGTCCACAAAAACATACTTTATACAAAAGCCATGCTTTGGGTCACAAATGATCATAGAGATGATCACAAAGATAGACGATCAAATAAACGATCCTACCACAAATAATCAACACAATGATCATTTCAGCATCACTCAGCATATCACATTACCAAATTGGGAATATATCGCTGATAACTTCAACTATATAACCTCTGAGCTCGTACGTCTCAGAGAAGGGTGTTAAGCTAAAAGAATAAATTCTCCGCCACCAACAGAAATATATTTGAAAGAAATCGGCTTTATATCTCAACTTGTAATGTCAGACATACAATCCATACAGGTCTGTTCCGGGCTCGAACAAAACCGAAGGCACTTACAAAGAAGTCCTTGCAATCCGGATATTCACAATCCTGATCGGATTCACCATCACATATGGAGAACTCTATACCGGAGCAACTCGGTGCAGAGTCAATCGACAGGTCATCCTATCGCTCTCGCAAATATCCGGTCTTCAACACCGATCTTCAAATGCAATTCACAACGACGTATCACATATTCGGAATGGGTTATACGACCCCATGGTCCTTTCCCGGTTAACCCGAATAGTGAGCGCTTATTCAAAAATAAGTGTGGCATTCAAATTCAAACAAATCACATCAAATACCCATTCAAAGGGAAATATTGATAGTCGATTATTGAACTATCAATGGATATGCACACATCACCAGATTCCAAATAATTTTCCAAATTATTTATTTTCCAAAATATCTTTACAAGATATACAATTTCAATACTTCAAAAATAAATCAATATTTATTTTTAAACAAATTCCACTTTTCATTTATAAATTCCATAATTAATTTATATTTTAAAATATCCATGCATATACGATTTCAATTATCCATTTTCAATTTATCTTCAAAAAGATAAATTCTAAATATTCACTGCATATTGGAAAACATTTCCTTACTTATTTATTTATAAGTAATTCACAAATTTTATTTATTTTCAACACTTGGAAAATATTCAATATACTTAAATCGAGATTAAGTATATATTTCATTCTATTAAGGAAATCATTCTCTTAACATATTTATTTGGGCCAAAACGAATGTTGCGTAAAACATCGTTCGACAACCCAAAATCACTAGTATAGGGATTCGAATTTAAAATAGATATATAAATCCCAATACTATACAAAACATTTCCTTTCGGAAATCATTTACTATAACAACAGTGTTATAGTCCACCATTTCCTTTTATTTCTCGAAAACGTCTATTTCAACAATAAATGTTGAAATCTATGGTTTTGAATCTCAACACATTTTAAAACATCGTTGGATCGTTTTAATTCTATTTAAAACATCCAAATCCAAAACATTTTCTTTAACGTGTTATTCACTATTCAAAAATGTGAATAAACTTCGTTAACAAATCTCATCCTTTTATTCATTTTAATTCAAAGGATTATTCACTATTCAAAAATGTGAATATAACTCCATTAAATAAGTTATGACAATTAACTTATCAAAATAAGTTGTTTGCGGATTTATAAAACAACGTTTATAAATTCCATTTCTATTTATTTATAAAAACTTCCTTTTTATAAATTCCTTTATTAACCTATTCCAGTTTATAACTAAATTATAAACTAAACGTTCATATTATAAGTTAATTACTTATAAAACGATTATTTTACAAAATCGTTCCTTTAGAGACTTTCCAATTTATAAATCTTATAACTTATAAGATCCATTTATCTAACCAATCTATTCTTCAAATAATTTCACCAAATTTATAAATCTTACTATTTATAAATTTCTTTTACAACTTCACAGTTTATAATTCTATAAATTTCATTCATTTATGAATTTCATTTTCACTTCATTCAAACACTTATAAAAACTCGTTTTATAAGTCAATATTTCAATTTATAAATATCCGTTTATAAATCTCTTAATATAAATCAATTTATATTATTCTTTTAAAACGTCTTTAATTTCCTTTATAGTTTCACCATTTTGATTTATAAAATAATCAAATTTTATAAATCCTATTTTTAAACTTTTATAATATATTCAAAAATCCAATTTAAACTATTTTATAAAATCATAAATCCCTTATTTCTCGAAAATCAACTTTTAACTATATTTCACAAAATCATAATTTTTATAACTTTAAAAATTATAACGTTTATTTATTTAAAATGGATCAATTCAAAAAATATTTTATATTTTCAAAGACCACTTTAAAAATCATTTTAAAATCCCAAAATTTGGGTCCAATGATGCTACACACCAAATAGTCAATCACGACTACAACGATATCACATATCGTATATGATAATCAACAAATATCAAAATACCCATAATCAAATAAATACTGTTGAGGAATCCAGTTGGATCCCTCCAACCTGTTTTCCTGCATCCAAAAACATTAGCACAATACCAATTTCGCTCCAGTACGAAATTATCGCGGTATATGTTCTTATTAAATATTATCCGCTTAATAACGGCGTAATAGGGTCTCATCCGCTAAAAAATACGGGAAATCAATCAACTCCAATATATACATATGCCAATATATATATATTGATATTATATATAATACCAATTTCACTGTTTATGAAATATTCGCGGTATATGTTTTTAATAAATAACATCCGCTTAATAACGGCGTATAATGTCTATTTTAACAAACAATAAATATCAATCATCATTCAAACATGCATTCAAATATTTTAAATCTAACTATTTAAAATAAAATCGAAACTGATTCGATTGAGTGAGAAGTTCTCACCTTGATTTTAATTTCCGTTTCAGCTTTTATTTCGAATAAAATTAAACGCGCGTTTAATTTTACCCGAAATTCTCACTAACTCCAAACGACTCCAAACCAACTCCATCGCGTAGTGCTCGTCCATACGATTCCAACGCAACTAGTTTCGCGCGTTTTCGACCTCGTATGAAAAAGTTATGTATTTTACAAGTTTGTACACGATTTATATAAACTATTTACAACATAATTAAAAATTTTAAACCTCCACTGCATCTCAACCGTTGATCCCACAACCTTCAAATCTCGGCCACAACCCTTTTCTTCCCTCTTCACATTCACGTACAGGAACTCAACACGCGCAAGAACCCATAATCAAATAGTAGGGTTTGATCTTGCTCCCTCTTCGTCGACCTATATGACGATCAAAGACCCCCAAATCGAAGCTACGTGAAGGCTCCACCCTCGGCCTCAAGGCCTTGAAGCTCGGCTGTCCTATGATGCTCGAATCTCGTGCGTGAATGGCTACGAACGCGGCCTCCTTGACGACGCTGTGGTGCTCCAAATTCGATCATAACCGTTGAACACGAAGATCTCATCGTCCTCTACAATACTCTAGTTGAAACTTTCATGAATCGTTGAGTGGATGAAGAGATAATTGAAGAAAAGTGAGGGTGATTTTCGGCCATTCATACCTAAAACTGGCGGCCATAAGATGATGAAACCCTAATATATTTTTTTTCTTTTAATTTGTGAAATTTGAGCTATTTATAGAGAATTTTCGAACACTATTCATCCGGAAATTCCGAACTCCGATTTAGACGCCGTAACCAGCGTTTCTAAGGTTTACCCCGCGTTCCGGACACAATGGAACAGGTTTCGAAAGCTAATTCGGACATCTGTGCGAGTTATGGCTACAAACGTTCAATTTAAATTAAACCGATTTAAATCGATTTCTAGGCGTTTTAATTTGTACCGGACAAACGGTAAATCCAATTGACTTGAAATTTGAAACCTTACAATAATATCACATTACGGATCCGATGAAACTAGTTTCGTCGAAATCCGAGACTTTTTGAAAAATGGCTATTTTCACTCGCCAAATTTAAATTAAAAATAATTCGATGCGTTTCGAGTTGCCACGATCAAACGATAACTCCGATTGACACGAAAATTGAAATTCGGTAATAACTAACTATTACGGATCCAATGAAACTGGTTTCGTTCAATTCTGAGACTGTTCAAAAATTGACTATTTTCACTAGTCGATTTAAATATTAAAATATTCAATTTTCACAAATTAACTTTTAAATCGATTTTAAAAGTTCTAAAATATCATTCTAACTTCAATATGATAAAATAAAATTTTACAAATCATTTTAAATCATATTTAACCCTATTTTCAATTATTTCCATAATTTAACATATTAAATTATTGATTTAATAATCCAATTAAATCCAATAATTCAAATAAAAATTTATTTGACTTAAAAATTCACTTATAAATATTTAAAATTAATTAAATATTCAAATTTTAATTAATAAAAATTCTGGGTCGTTACAATTTCCTATGTCGCGAGGCTTATTTTGTTCAGGGAGTTAGGTCACTCTGCCCAAAGATGTTGTGTCGCATATGTTACGTCTTTGTTTTCTTAAGTCGTTGTACTGTGTGATGTATTTGTTAAGTCGCTGAGTTGTAATTTGCAAATTGTTAGGTCGTACGAGGTTAAGACGTGTGTGTTGTATCTCCCTATAAATAGGGACGCATTGTCATTGTAAAAGGGTTATTGAATTTTGAATAAAATTTGGTTTGTTCTTTGTGCCTCCATTAAAATTGGTAGTTGAGTGTTATCTCATATCTCCACTTTCAACATTCGACTGCACTCGAATCGACGATTGTTGAAGCCAATTCACAGAATCAAGTGCGCTTGATCAACGTTCGAAGAATTATAGATCTTCTTTCACGGTATCGTGCGCAATCAACGTGTCGATGATTGCTAGAATCCGGTATCTTCATGATCAATGGATTTGGGCATTTGGGTAGTCTTAAATCCATCGATTTATCATCGATTCACCGATTATTTCTGCTAATCGTGTGAGATCCTGGACGGATTCGATTTACATCGTCAAATTCGCTTCCTACGCTGCATCAACTTCCCAGTCTGATTGATTCCATGCTTGTCGCATATCACTTCCTAGAATTTGGTGCCAATTTGGTCGTCGTATTGTAGAGGAAATTAGGGATTGAGATGAGAGAGAAGGGGTGAAGGAGAAAATGGCAGAGGAATTGATGTAGTTGATTAAATTTTGGATTTGGTTGAGTAGTGTACAAGGAGTTAGAGGTAAGGGCTATAAAGAACCGGTGACATGTATCGAGGTTAATTAAAGATGAGGGTGGATGAGAGACAAAAAATTTAGAAGTGGATCCCAAATTTTGGAATTGAAGGGTAAAGTTCCAGATTAAATCATAAATTTTATTATGTACAGTAAATAAAAAGTTATGCTCAATACAAAATATAGTTACAATGAAAATCCTCCACATGCATATTGAAGTAATAATCTGCAACATAATATTTGTATTTTCCGAAATTTGAAATATTTTAACATAACAAAAAAATTAAATTTTATAAAAATATTAATTTTTTCTCTTACGAACTTTATGAGAATTTCAAAATTTTATTTTCAATTTTATGAATTTTTTTAAATTTATTATGCAGATTTTCGAGTTTTCAATTTTTTGAAATATTACTTCTTAATAATAAATGTATAATAGTAATTATTACTTTTTATTATTAATTATTTAGTATTAATTGTTAAATTTCAATAATTATTATTTAATAGTAATCATAAAATAATTATTATTTTATAGTAAATATTTAATAATAATAATTTAATAGTCATTATTTCCTAATAATTATTTAATAGTAGTTAAAAAACTATAGAAAATTTAAATTTTCTATAAATTTATATTTTTACTTTTGAATTTTATGAAAATTTCAAAATTTAGTTTTCAAATTTTATGAAAATTTTAAAATTTATTATAAAAAATTTCGAATTCTTTTGAAATATTACTTCTTATTATCAATTGTTCAATAGTAATTATAAATTATTAATTATTACTTCTTATTTATTAGTTATTAGTCATTACTTATTACTTCTTAATCACAATTAAATATAAGTTATTAATTATTTGATATTCTTTATTCAATATTTAGTATTAAATATTAATCATTGATTATATTTATTAAATGTAATTAATAAATATTAACTATAATTTACTAATTATTAATAATTAATTATAATAAATTATTAGCTATAGAAAATAATTATTGGACAGATAATAATTAGTAATTATAAATTATTTATTAATAATCGTTGGTTATAAATTATAAATTAATAAATTTTTTTACAACCTTTTATAACAATTGGTAAACTAAAATGGTTGTATTATGTATCTATTACAACTAAAAAAAGTGTTGTGAAAATTGATATCTATTACATGAGGTAATAAAAAATGATTGTAATAGGCATCTATCATAACGAGCAAACATGGATAAAAATTGGTATCTATTACAACGGGCAAAAAACAGTTGTAATAGGCAAATATAACAACGAACAAATTGAAAACGTTGTAATAGGTGTCTATTACAACGTGCAAAGAAAAAGATTTGCTGAAAAGTGGTATATGTTGTAACCAGTCTGAAATTTTTTTATAATAGATTTATATTACAACTGGCATTTAAAGATCGTTGTAAAAACGACGTTGTAATTTGGTATTTTTTTAATGTTATATCACCGGTGTAAATATATTACAAAACATTATACTTTTCAGTACTTAAAAAATATATCTATATAATTACCTCAACGGTATAAGTATATTAACAAAACTTAAGGAAGATTTTCTCTTTTTCAAATTAATATTTAAATGGGCATTTATAACATTACTTACTCTAAACCAAAACCGCTTTCCCTGCGTTGAAAGAATGCTTCTATACCTCCATAATTAAGAATGATCATTTATCAAAATAAAATCTCATTCCTTATATAAAACTCTTTTTTATAAACCCAATCTACATTTTCAAATCCTTTTATAGATCTCCAAATTAATTTATAAAACTCCTTTACACTTATAAAACTCTTTTATAAATCTCCCTTATTAAACTCCTTTATAAAAGTCCATTTATGAACCCAAATGTAACCTAATATTAAATAAAATTCCTTTTTAAAACCATTTATTATTTATAAACACCTTTATTAAATTAATTAATTACTTTTAAACATCATAAATAAATAAATAAATAACTTTCAATATCAATAATAAAATAATTAATTAACTTTAAAAATAATTAATAAAATAATTAACTAACTTAAACATCATTAATAAAACAATTAATTAACTTAAACTGCATATATAAATTAATTAACTTAAACACTATTAATAAAATAATTAATCAACTTAAACATCATTAGCAGAATAGTAAAACAACTTTAAAAAATCATTAATAAGATAATTAAACTTAAACATCATTGATAAGATAATTAATTAACTTTAAAACATCATTATAAGATAATTAATCAAGTTTAAAAAATCATTAATAAGGTGATTAATTAACGTAAACACATCACTAATCAGTACTTTAAATAATATTAAGCACTTTACTTCAAATTAATATAAAATTAAAGTTAATTTAAATCCTTAACCTTCCAAATTCGAAAAGCGTCTTAGTGACAATTATGTTACTTAAACAAGCTACATTTATTTTAATTTTCTAAGTCATGTCACCGATATTTAAATAAGCAAGCATATATGTATATAGAATCAGCAATCAACAATCAATTGCTAATCGATCACTTATCCGATATTAATCAATCCACATATTAATTAACTGCTATATGAATAAATGTCCAAATTAATATAATAGCAGAACGAGGATTTATTCTGCTAGACCAATGTCACCAGTTAATCTACTCAATTTAATTATAGCAAAACAGTGTTTTATTTCGCTAAGAAAATATTAAAAAAATCCATTCCATTTAATTAGCAAAACGGTGTTTTATTTTGCTAAATAGATATCACCAATGGAGTATAATTAATTTAACCATGTTATTATTTAGGATAACGTAATTAAATTCAATCATCATTATTTTATCATTAATTTATGCTCCATTAAAAACTATCAACAATTTATATTATAATATTCTACTATTCAATACGAATCTAATGCAAAGTCTACGGGTTAGACGGATTTAAATTGAGTAGATTAACATATTTTTAAAATAAACACAACGTATATGAATGCAATTTAAACAAATTAAATTATACTATTTCTCACCCAAGCACTTAGGCCCAAAGCCTGATTACTTCCAAACCTGACCCGCTATACGTTGAAGCTCCCTAATCTCCAATCACAAATCGATTTTCCCTAATCGAACATCGCCTAGAACCTAAAGGCACATGCATGTTTGTGCACATGCACACCACCCACGCACTGCCATGCGATGAGCTACCACCACCTCGGAATCCGCCTTGCCACACTCATCACACTGCACTCCACCACCTCAATTTCGGTCACCAATATTTTTTTCTGTTCATCTAGCTTGATTTTGAATTCGCATACATGAAAATACATGAGCATAGTCATCGCTCCACTACCACCGCGTTGGCCAACTAAAAACCGCTGCTCCACCTCCATTGTACCCTAACTAGTTGCCTCTTACCCAGCCAATTCCGACCCCACTCGACCCCTCAACCTGCCGCTAGGAATCCAAAATATTTAAAAAACAATGCCCCCCTTAAACCCTAACTTGACCTCCATTAACCACCACAGGCATCGGACAAGCTAAAACCGCCGCCACCACTCTGCCTAGACTCTATGCTGCTTCCTACAGCTCCGCTTCACCCCTCGACCACCTTATCGTTGGAATTTAATTTATGACTGAAAAATAATGATACCCTTTCCCACGTCGACTTACACCACTAAAAACCCTACGATCACCTCTAAAAACTTGCATCCGATGAGACAAACCCAACCATACCCTCCGTTCAACATTTTGTGCGCTTCTTGACATCCACTGTTTTTGGATGATATCCGTCACTCCACTTGACGAAATGACAATCGAAGGTTTTTATAAAATACTAGGGATGGAAATGAACAGCTTTGATGTTGAACATTTTAGCCAATTTTGATTGGTTTGAGAGATGTGGATTATTGAATAGAGGCGGGCTTTGTTTTTCTTTGTACAAGGAAGTGAAAAATAAAAAGAAGAAGAAAAAGAGATAGACAGAAGAAAAATAGGTGAAGTGCAAATAAAAGTGAGGTGAAGTGATGATATGTTGATGTATAACTATAGTCAAAACCAAAACATGACTTCCATCTTAATCTAAGCAAACTTCACAAGTTAACCAAAATTCACAATTTAAGCTACCCATCTCATCACCCAAGTCACAAAAATAACTTGTTCAAAATAAAGTTTTGTTTTTATTTGGGGAAAATGTTTGAAAAGAAGATTGTAGTACTCCTCTACATAATTTCTCGTTTTTGTACAAACTACGAATGACGGAAATAACAATATGATCGTGCACAGAAATGCGACACGATTGTAAAACAATTATAAAATACACTGGTTATCAAGATCTTGTTAAATTTTTGAAAGACCAACTTTTATCGTAAAATGCATCAAATGATAATTCAAATATTTTCCAAATTAAAATTATAGAAAAATTCTATAAATCCATTTATTACCAAGTTGATTTTATTTTTATTTAAAAACACAGATTTGAATATTTAAAAATGACTAAATATTTTCAAAATCAAATTGATAAAATTCTAGCTCATTACACTCTACCCCGAGCATATAAACTTGCTCTATCATGAGCATTACCTCACAAAAGTATAAACCAGTTCCCGTTAGTTGAATGACATTTACTTACACCAAATAACCGAATTAGTATCACATTGGCAACCCATACCACCATCTCATACCTGTTTATTTATCCAATGCTTATAAACTACACTCAATCTACTCAATATCTCTATGCAATAAGTCTGATGAATAACCAAAAAATTGTTGTAGAAAGCCCCAAACCAGGCGGTATCATTAAACTGTTTATTCAAATTTCTTATCACACAAAAATGGAACATATACAATAATCAACGTAATATATTAATATTGGAATATATATGTACGTAATTTATTATAGTAATCATAGTTATAAAAAATATATTTTTAAATATATTTTTGAAAGCTATAATAGATTAATAAAATTATATATATATATATATATATATATATATATATATATATATATATATCGATGTGCACGTAAATGTGCATATATTTATCATCATATTTAATCTATTTAAACTAAGTAAATGATCATATTGGGTATTTTAACTTGTTTAAACCAAAAATTCAAATTATTTTCAAATTATCACATATTCATCTTCATACAGGGATAAAATGGTCATTTTTGTGCATATATTAATTTGAGAAAATTTAATTAGAAATTTCTTTATTATTTTGTAGGAATTTAAACTCAATTACAAGTGGTTTCATGAAGGAATATGCATGCACAAAGAAGATACAAAAGAATGAAGATGGAAATAATTCAAAATGAAGAACATGGAGGACCCCACCCACTTACCTTGATTTTCAATTAGGAGCTAATGCACATGCTAAAAGGCCATTAAAGCTTCATGTACATTTAAGTGGGAGATTATTGAAGCTAATGATAACTTGGCCACCACACTTCCTACAAGGGCAGTTTGGGCATTCCCCAAAAATATGAATTAGGGTTTAGCACATGTATATATACCCCTTATGATTCATATAACTCTCTTCTTCCTTACTCTCTCTTAGTTTTAGTTTAGGCTCAAAAATAAATTAAACTCTCTTCTTTCTTTTCATGGCTACTTAGCCATTTATTTAGTAACAACCCGCATATTTAACGGTTATATATTTAAATGTTTTTTTTAAATATAGCGTCGTTGGTCGGATTTTGGATCCGAAATGTTACTTTTTTCAAAAGGCCGATTTGGGGCTCGAAACCACTTCCATTGAGTTCAAAATGGCGTTTGCGATCTTTTTGAGTATAAACTTTGATATGTTTGGAGTAAGTCGAGTTTTGCTACCTTTTCTAGTTGGGTTTTGGGTTTGGGTTCAGCCCACAAGCTAACTAAATACCCTAACTCAGTCCCTCTCCTTCTATTCACTCATTTTCATTCCTTAAACTCAAGCTAAAAATGAAAATGGGGGAAAGGAAGAAGAATTAGAAATTCCAAGCCCTAGTTTACTTTGCAAACTTGAATTCTTGCTCCAAAATCAAAGAGAAGCTATTGGTTAGCCCTCTCTTCATCTTCTCCAACTCTTTTCTCCTTCAATTTCAGAAGTTCCTAAACCTAACTTAGGAAAATACTTGTTTTGATCTTGATTGAAGCTAGTAGAATTGAAGTGGAGAGTGGTTGGTTTTCTCCTTGTAATTGAGCTTCTTCTTCTTTGTTTCTGATTTAAAAGGTGAGATTTTTATCCCACATCTTTGTCTATAACTATCTTTGATTGTTGGGTATGAATTCCTAACACTCATTCATGTGCACTTGCTTTTGGTTTTGACTGAATTGGTAAATATCCAAATTTTTAGTGTTTTGGGTTCAAATCTTTAAAGATCCTAACTTTGATGTTCGAACATGTTTTTGGTGGCGAATCGGAGAGCCAATGGGGCTGAGTTATCGATTGGCAAAAGCTCCTTAGGTCCATTGCTCAACCGGTTGCGAATTGGGAGAGTTTACACTTCAATTAATAGGGTAGGAAAAATGCACGATTGGGTTCGGTCGACCGAACTCTCTGATCGGCCGACCGAGCTGGAGCCCGAACATTTCTGGGCTATTTCGGTCGGCCGACTCAGGAAGTCCAGTCAACCGACCTGCTCTTGTTTCCCTGTTCTGCCTAGTATGCCTATTTGTTTGTGATTCCAACTTTTATCGATCTAAGTTGATTCCAATTAGTTGTTTATGCATATTTGACCTTGATGATTCCTTTTGGACTTCATCCACAGGTTTTTATAAAATAATCTTTTAAAATGTTATAAAAGCTCGTCCTCTAATTTATAATTTCTATTTTAAACGCACACACACAATTTCGCACTTCGAGCGGAGTGGAAGGGACATTAAATGGTTAGGTAAAACACAGAGCATGAATCTATGCGTTTATCTTTCCAATTAATCCCCGACCTATTCGATTGATCGTTTTGGCCTTTTGGTCTGGTTTACCGATGAGATGAGATAAACTTTGTACTGCTTTGAGTGTGAAATTAACTAACGGATAGTAAACCGTTTAGTGCGAACGAGTGGTTATGGGACACACGTTACCACTTTTTGGATTCCTTTTTGAGAGTTATGACATATTCTGCTAGTTAGTGGCGTCCAGTACTGGGCCTTCGGACCTTCGCCACTACGGTTTGTTGCCTTAGGGTGTGTTGCCTTCGGGTGTGTTGCCTTCGGGTTTGCACCTTCAGGTTTGTTGCCTTTGGGATAGTGTCTTCGGACTGTCTCCTTCAGGTTTGTTGCCTTCGGGTATGTTGCCTTCGGGTATGTTGCCTTCGGTTTTGTACCTTCGGGTTTGTGCCTTCGGGTTTGTTACCCTATTGTATCGCTTTCGGAGTTGGTCATTCGTCACTTCTCGAGTGATATTGGGTTTAGAGTCTTGGGGCTCATGGATCCTTGTTTATACAGTACTGAGCACGTGCAAATTTTCTGATGTTTCATTGACATGTATATTCCCTAGGTATCGCCCTTCGGTGTTGGTCTTTTCGAGCCGCACGATATATAGCGATTACCTTGTGGAACTTGTGTTACCTTCATTGGTATTTGTTATTTGCCTTTTTGGATTATTTTAGGATATTCTTATCCTTTGTTTCTCTAAGTTTCCGATGATACGAGGCTTGTTATGATATGATTCATCTTTTGTTAGATGATTGTGTTATCTCTTTTAGAGATATTTGTTATACTTTATGACCTTGCAGGTTATTGTTGTTCAGTTTATCTAACTGATTTGGTTAGCTAGACTAACCCATGTATTTTATACTCAGATCAGACCGAGATGTTTCAGGTTAGATGCTTTTAGACTTAGCCTATTTTGCTTCCACAAGGACTATCCAGCTTGTTCCTTTTTGTTATAGTTTTTGTGTAGTCCTTTTTATTGTAACTCTGATATATGTATTCTTTTGGATTCATCTGTATATTTTGGTTTGCTATACCACTTGATGTGTATCAGTTTGTATACTCGGTTATGTATCAATATATGTGTATATGATGATCTACTATTCTATGATGTATATTACATTTGAGTTGTTATATTCTGTTCTGATAGATCCTCCAACCACCTATGGTTTTGTTTTAAGTATTCATTGGATATGTCGACTTGCTTGGTATGACTATTGTCGATGTATTCAATAGATAGTTAGAGTAAGGCTATAGACGGTCGCTCCTAACCAGCCTTATTCTCCGTGTTAGTTGACGGCATTACCCTGTAGTGTACTTGGCTAGCATGGGTATAGAGGTGGGGCGTCATAGCTTGGTATCAGAGCAAGGTTCAGAACAAAATATGATAGACACAGAATAGATGCACATATTTCGGTACATCAAAGTGTAATAAGTGATATGAATCTTTGAATCATCTTGTCTCTATTCCTTTTGTGCCTTTGGTGGTAGATAAAAATTGGGAATACGTCTAGGAATGTATTATGTTCCATAGTATTCCATATTTGGATTGGTGATATCTACCTTGTGAATAATCTTGTTCTTATCTAACTTTCAGCGTATGGCTGGAAGAGGCAGGGGACGACATTCGGATGCTGGGAAATCCAGTGGCTCACATCCGGATGGCGTTTATATGTCTGCTAATCAGTTTTGGAATTGTTTAGGAGCATTCAGCCTCCAGTTCCACCTTGAGTATCTCCACCTCGCAAGTTTTCCTTTGCACGTCAGTACAGTGATTTTTCTCATCTTGGGGAAAAGCCGTTTAAAGGCTCCGAGTCTGTTCTTGAAGTCCAAGCTTGGCTTCGTACGTGCGAGCGTATTTTCTCTCGCATGGATCTTTCTGATCATGATAGAGTTCATGTAACTTCTACTTATTGCAAGAGCGTGCTCTTGATTGGTACGAGCTTCTTGTAGCCGTGATGAGTCTACTCTTTCTTGGACTCGGTTTCGGGGACGATTCGAACTCAAGTTCATTCCTGAATCTGAAAAAGTTTTATTGACCCGTCGCTTCCTTGAGTTGAAGTAAGGGAAATCTTCTGTTTCTGAGTATGTTGCATCATTCGAGGCTTTATCTAAGTATGGTCTTGAATTCATTAGCACTTCTTATAAGAAGAATTTGAAGTTTGTTTCTATCCTTAAGAAATATCTTAAGAAGTCTTTGTTGCTCCAGCTTAAGCTTTCTTTTGAGGAGTTGGTAGATTCTGTGCTTCATCTCGAGACCGTCGAGAAGGAGTGTGATAGTGGTGATGATGTTGAGGTTTCCAAGAACCCCAACAAGAGGCAGTTTCCATTTCAGAAGTCCAGGTCTTTTCCTTCTGAAAAGAAGAAGACTGGTGGTTCTGGCTCTCAGCCTCAATCTGCTGGAACACCTTTCATTCGGAAGTATTTCAATTGTGGTTCTCCTGATCATATGATTATGAGTTTGTTCTCAGCCTCTCTTCTGCCGCTATTGCAAGAAGGAAGGTCATCATGTTTCCACTTGCCCTACTGTTCCGACTGGTGCCAAGTCTAGCAATTTTATGCTACTAAGGCTTCTGAAGGTTCTTCTCATCCCAAAGGTATATCTCCGTCTATTTTGGAAGGTTCTATTTTATTTCATGACAATAGTATTCAAGTTCTTTTCGATACGGGTGCTTCACATTCTTTCGTATCGAAAAAGCTCGTCGATGATTTATCTTTGGTGTTTCTTGTTTGGTTACTTCTTTAAGGATTGCGAATCCTATTGGGGGATCTGCGACCCTTAGAAGCTTTGTGATGATGTTGAGACTGTTTTATGTGGCTTTTCTTTTTGTGCGAATCTGCATGTTATTTCTTGTCTGGGATTTGATATGATTTTGGGAATGGACTGGCTAGTGAGATACGATGCCAGGGTTATTTGTTCTGAGAGGATTTTATATCTTCGACATTCGGATTCGCCTACTCATCTATCACTTGTTCTTCAGAATGTTGATAATTTCGAAATGGCTTTACATTCTCTTGATTCTCGAGATGATGATGACATATCTCGTATTCCTATTGCTTGTGAATTTTTTGATGTTTCTGAGCCTGTTTCGGGTATGCCACCCAAGCGGGCAATTGAGTTCCGTATTGATCTCATTCCGAGCGCTCAGCCAGTTAGTCGTCCTTCCACGAGGATGTCTACAAAGGAAAATAAGGAACTCAAGAAGCAGCTTTTAGAGCTTGAGTCCAAGCAAGTGATTCAATCTAGTTTTTCTCCGTGGGGATCCGCGGTCGTTTTCGTGAAGAAGTTTGATGGAACTCTTAGGCTTTGCATTGACTATCGCAAGCTTAACGAGTTAACCATCAGGAATAGGTATCCATTGCCTAGGATCGATGATATGTTCGATTTATTGTGTGGTGCTAAGGTCTTCTCTCAGCTCGACCTTGCCATGGGTTTTCATCAGTTGCGAGTCGCGGAGGATAGCATACCTCTTACTGCTTTCCACACTCGTTATGGTTCTTTTGAGTGGCTCGTTTTTCCGTTCGGTTTGACGACGCTCCTGCTTTCTTTGTCGATCTCATGGATCGAGTATTCCAGGAATATCTCGATAAGTTCTTCCTTGTGTTTATTGATGACATTCTTATTTATTCTAAGTCTGAAGCTGATCATGCTAATCACTTGAGAATTGTCTTGAGTACTCTTCGTCACCATCAGCTTAGAGCCAAATTCTCCAAGTGCCACTTTTGGGAGAATAAGGTTAAGTTCTTAGGCCATGTTGTATCTTCCGATGGCATTTCTGTCGATCCCTTAAAGATTGAAGCCATCCAAAATTGGAAGAGGCCTGAGAATGTGCATGAGATTCGTAGTTTCCTTGGATTGGCGGGGTATTACCGTCGATTCATTAAAGATCTTTCCTGTGTTGTGCTTCCTCTCACCAGCCTTACTTGGAAAGGAATTCGTTTTATTTGGTCCGACAAGTGTGAAGCTTCCTTTCAGACATTAAAGGAACTTCTCACCAATGCTCCTATTCTTGTGGTTCCCGAGGGGAATCATGATCTTGTTGTCTACACCGATGCTTGTGGTAGTGGTCTCGGTGCCGTTCTTATGCAAAAGGATCGGGTAGTTGCTATGCTTCTAGGCAACTGCGTCCGAATGAAGTTCGCTATGCCACTCATGATCTTGAGTTAGCCGCCATTGTCTTTGCCTTGAAGATTTGGCGACACTATTTATTGGGCGAGCGCTTCATTCTCTATACCAATCATAAATCCTTGAAGTATTTGTTCACTCAGAAGGAACTCAATATGAGACAATAGCATTGGCTCGAGTTTCTTGCTTCCTATGACTTCGATATCCAGTATACCCCTGGTAAGGGTAATCGTGTTGCTGATACGCTTAATCGCAAACATTCGGCTGTTGTTTCTATGATGCTTGCCGAATGGAATATTCTTGAGACTCCATCTTTTTGTGAAATTCGTGATTGAGGTTCATCTTCTGATTCTCCTATTCTATTATTTAGTTTAGGAGCTCTACCCATTTTTTTGGATCGTATTGCCGATGCTCAGCGGCGTGATCCTGATTTGTTGCATCTTATTCAGCTTTGTGAGTCTGGATCCTGTAATGAGGCGTTGCGGGATTTTAGCATTGATTCTCATGGGTGTCTTCACAAGAAGAACCTTCTTTTTATGCCTTCTGATTTTGCACTTAGACATGACATGCTTGATGACTGTCACCATTCTAAGTATACCATCCATTCTTGTAGTAGTAAGATGTATGCCGATATGCATCGTCTTTATTATTGGGAAGGCATGAAGCGTGATGTGGCAAGTTATGTGAGTAATTGCATAACTTGTCAGCGAATTAAGGCCGAACATCAGCGTCCTTCGGGTCTTCTTCAGCCTCTAGAGATTCCATTGTGGAAATGGGATCAGATTTCTATGGATTTCATTGACGGCCTACCTCGTTCGAGATCAGGCCATTCTAGCATTTGGGTTATTGTTGATCGCCTCACCAAGTCTGCTCATTTTATTCCTATTAAGTCTAATAGGACTGCTTCGCATTTGGCTAAGTTGTATGTCAAGGAAATCGTGAGACTTCACGGTGTTCCTAGTTCTATTGTGAGTGACCGTGATCCTTTATTCATGAGTCATTTTTGGCAGAGTCTTCAGCAAGCTTTGGGAACAAAGCTTAATTTTAGCACAGCTTATCATCAGTTTGACGGACAGACTGAACGGGTGAATCGTATCTTGGAAGATCTTCTCCGTATTTGTATTTTTGATTTTGGTGGTAGTTGGGAGGATCACCTACCTCTAGTAGAGTTCTTCTACAACAATAGTCTTCAGTCTAGTATCGGTATGGCTCCTTTCGAAGCCTTATGCGGAAGGCCATGTCGATCACCTTCTTGTTGGTTGGAATCTGGGGAGAAGCTTATTCTTGGCCCAGATTTTGTTCGTGATTCTTCCGAGAAGATTGATCTTATTTGTTTGAGAATGAAAGAGGCACAGAGCCGCCAGAAATCCTACGCAGACAACCGTAGGAAGCCTCTCGAGTTCTCGATTGGTGATCTTGTTTTTATTCGTGTTTCTCCTTTGAAGGGGGTCATGCGTTTCAGTATGACTGGGAAATTGGCTCCTGGCTTTATCGGACCATTTTCTATTACTGAACGTATTGGCCCTGTGGCTTATAGAGTTTCACTTCCTGCTCATTTATTTGGCATTCATGACGTGTTTCACGTCTCTCAACTTCGAAAGTGTCATCGGGAGTCGGATTCTGTTATCGCTTCTCCTGATTTGTAAGAGCTTGAGATCTCACCGGACTTATCTATTGTACAGCAGCCTATTCGCATGCTCGCCACGGAGGTGCGACACCTTCGAAACAAGGACGTGCTGCTTGTTAAAGTTCAATGGTCCACAAACCCCAATGACTATACTTCGGAAACCAGAGAGTTTATCGAGCGATCTTATCCGGGTTTTCTATCTTTGCCTGGCAATGGTGAGAATATCTTTTCATCTCAAGCTTATTTCCTTTTTTCTTTTGAATGATGTATGTATGTAGTTGTTACAAATATCATCTCTAGGAATTGTGGGGACGCAATTTTGTAAGGAGGGGAGATCTGTAACAACCCGCATATTTAACGGTTATATATTTAAATGTTTTATTTAAATATAGCGTCGTTAGTCGGATTTTTGGATACGAAATGTTGCTTTTTGCAAACGGCCATTTAGGGCTCGAAATCACTTCCATTAAGTTCATAATGTCGTTTGCGATCTTTTTGAGTATAAACTTTGATATGTTTGGAGTAAGTCGAGTTTTGCTACTTTTTCTAGTTGGGTTTTGGGTTTGGGTTCAGCCCACTAGCTAACTAAATACCCTAACTTAGTCCCTCTCCTTCCATTCACTCATTTTTCACTCCTTAAACTCAAGCTAAAACTGAAATTGGGGGAAAGGAAGAAGAATTAGAAACTCCAAGCCCTAGTATACATTGCAAACTTGAATTCTTGCTCCAAAATCAAAGAGAAGTTATTGGTAAGCCCTCTCTTCATCTTCTCCAACTCTTTTCTCCTTCAATTTCAGAAGTTTCCTAAACCTAACTTAGGAAAATACTTGTTTTGATCTTGATTGAAGCTAGTAGAGTTGAAGTGGAGAGTGGTTGGTTTTCTCCTTGTAATTGAGCTTCTTCTTCTTTGTTTGTGAGTTAAAAGGTGAGATTTTTATCTCACATCTTTGTCTGTAACTATCTTTGATTGTTGGGTATAAATTCCTAACACTCATTCATGTGCACTTGCTTTTGGTTTGGATTGAATTGGTGAATATCCAAATTTTTAGTGTTTTGGGTTCTAATCTTTAAAGATCCTAACTTTGATGTTTGAACATGTTTTTGGTGGCGAATCGGAGAGCCAATGGAGCTGAGTTATCGATCGGCAAAAGCTCCTTAGGTCCATTGCTCGACCGGTTGCGAATTGGGAGAGTTTGCATTTCAATTAATAGGGTAGGAAAAATGCAGGAACTGGGTTTGGTCGACCGAACTCTCTGATCGGTCGTCCGATGGGCTATTTCTGTCGGCCGACTCAGGAAGTCCGGTCAACCGACCTGCTCCTGTTTCCCTGTTCTGCCTAGTATGCCAATTTGTTTGTGATTCCAACTTTTATCAATCTAAGTTGATTCCAATTAGTTGTTTATGCATATTTGACCTTGATGATTCCTTTTTGACTTCATCCACGGGTTTTTGTAAATAATCTTTTAAAATGTTATTAAAGCTCATTCTCTAATTTATAATTTCTATTTTAAACGCACATACACAATTTCGCACTTCGAGCGGAGTGGAAGGGAGATTAAATGGTTAGGTAAAACACAGACCATGAATCCATGCGTTTATCTTTCCGATTAATCCCCGACCTATTCGATTGATCGTTTTGGCCTTTTGGTCTGGTTTACCGATGAGATGAGGTAAACTTTGTACTGCTTTGAGTGTGAAATTAACTAACGGATAGTAAACCGTTTAGTGCGAACAAGTGGTTATGGGACTCACGTTACCACTTTTCGGATTCCTTTTTGAGAGTTATGACATATTCTACCAGTTATTGGCATCCAGTATCGGGCCTTCGGACCTTCGCCACTACGGTTTGTTGCCTTCGGGTGTGTTGCCTTTAGGTTTTCACCTTCTGGTTTGTTGCCTTTGGGATAGTGTCTTCGGACTGTCTCCTTCAGGTTTGTTGCCTTCGGGTATGTTTCCTTCAGGTTTGTACCTCGGGTTTGTGCCTTCGGGTTTGTTGCCCTATTGTATCACTTTCGGAGTTGGTCACTCGTCACCGCTCGAGTGATATTGGGTTTGGAGTCTTCGGGCTCATGGATCCTTATTTATACAGTACTGAGCACGTGCAAATTTTCTGATGTTTCATTGATATGTATATTCCCTAGGTATCTCCCTTCGGTGTTGGTCTTTTCGAGCCGCACGATATATAGCGATTACCTTGTGGAACTTGTGTTACCTTCATTGGTATTTGTTATTTGCCTTTTTAGCTTGTTTTGGGATATTCTTATCCTTTGTTTCTCTGAGTTACCGATGATACAAGGCTTGTTATGATATGATTCATCTTTTGTTAGATGATTGTGTTATCTCTTTTAGAGATATTTGTTATACTTTATGACTTTCAGTTTATCTAACTGATTTGTTTAGCTAGACTGACCCGTGTATTTTATACTCGGGTCAAATCGAGATGTTTCAGGTCAGGTGCTTTTGGACTTAGCCTATTTTGCTTCCGCAAGGACTATCCAACTTGTTCCTTTTTGTTATAGTTTTTGTGTAGTCCTTTTTGCTGTAACTCTGATATATGTATTCTTTTGGATTCGTCTGTATATTGTGGTTTTCTTTACCACTTGATGTGTATCGGTTTGTATACTCTGTTATGTATCAGTATATGTGTATATGATGATCTACTGTTCTGTGATGTATATTACATTTGAGTTGTTATATTCTGTTCTGATAGATCCTCCAACCACCTATGGTTTTGTTTTAAGTATTCATTGGATATGTCGACCTGTTTGGTATGACTATTGTCGATGTATTCAATAAATAGTTAAAGCATATAGATGGTCGCTCCTAACCAACCTTATTCTCCGTGTTAGTTGACAGCATTACCTTGTAGTGTCCTTGGCTAGCGTGGGTATAGAGGTGGGGCGTCACATATTTCTTCTTTTCATGTAACTTTTTTATGCAGTTTAATACATGTTCTTTTCCTTTTCTTGTTTATTTCCTTTCATGTTGTAGTATAGATTGACATTCATTCAAGGTAGATTAGTTTTAATTCTTGTTAATTAGCTTCCCTTTTCAATTAGCTTTCATTTTCCTTTCTTTTTTCTTTCATGTTGCTAGCTACTTTTGTTAATCAAATGACAAATATGAGAGGACAAACCCCTTCAATTTAGGAGTAATGAAGCTCTCTAATTATGTAGCTTCAACTATTTGTTAATTCATGCTCTCTTTTTGCGCTTAATGATGATCAATGAAGGGTTTTATTTGTTGTTCTTACTTTGAATTTGATAGCCTATATTGTTGACACCAAATAGGCCATGCTTAAAAAATTACTAAAACAAATGCCTCTTCATTAAGATAAATAAATTGACAAAGAAAATGAAAATGAAATCTATTTTAAGTATGACCTATTAACTATTGATTAGAAATATAGACCATCAAATTTTAATTTCAAATCACTTTCTTTTTCCATAATCATATTTTGATGAAGAGGCATTTGTGTTAGTGATTGTTTAAGCATAGCCTATTAAGTGTCAATAATATAGGCTATCAAATTCAAAGCAAGAACAATAAATAAAACACTTCATTGATCATCATTAAGCACAAAAAGAGAGCATGAATTAACAAATAGTTGAAGCTACATAATTAGAGATCTTCATTACCCCTAAATTGAAGGGGTTTAGCCTCTCATATTTGTCATTTGATTAACAAATGTAGCTAGCAACATGAAAGCAAAAAGAAAGGAAAATAAAAGCTAATGGAAAAGAGAAGCCAATTAACAAGAATTAAAACTAATCTACTTTGGATGAATGTAAATCTACACTACAATATGAAAGGAAATAAACAAGAAAAGGACAAGAACATGTATTGAATTGCATAAAAAAGTTACATGAAAAGAAGTGATAAATGGATAAGTATCCATGAAAAGAAAGAAGAGAGCTTGGTTTATTTTTGAGCCTAAACTAAAACTAAGAGATAGTAAGGAAGAAAATGGTTACATGAAATGTAAGGGGTTTATATACATGTGTTAAACCATGATTCATATTTTTGGAGAATGCCCAAAATGCCCTTGTAGGAAGTGTGGTGGCCAAGTTATCATTAGCTTCAAAAATCTCCCACTTAATTTTACATGAAGCTTTAATGGTCTTTTAGCATGTGCATTAGCTCCTAATTGAAAATCAAGGTAAGTGGGTGGGGTCCTTCATGTTCTTCACTTTGAATTATTTCCATCTTCATTCTTTTGTGTCTTCTTTATGCATGCATATTCCCTCATGAAACCACTTGTAATTGAGTTTAAATTCCTACAAAATAATATAGAAATTTCCAATTAAATTTTCTCAAATTAGTATATGCACAAAAATGACCATTTTACCCCTGTAAAAAGATGAATATGTGAAAGTTGAAAATAATTTGATTTTGGTTTAAACAAGTTAAAATACCCAATATGATCATTTATTCAATTTACATAAATTAAATATGGTGGTAAAAGTACGCATATTTACGTGCACATCATATATATATATTGAATTATAACAATATTTAAATAAATATTTAAATAAGTTGTAAATGTCGCAAATAGCTTTTCAAAAAGTGTTGTACACAATATAATATAATGTATACATCCATATTCATTCTTATCTTATAATTAAATTTTGAAAAATATTGAAATAATATAATTCTAGGAAAAATCAGAAATACAAAGTAATAGTCGATTGAATAATCACCCTAGTCGACTGAGCACGTTTACCAAAAACCACTAGGTGTCGTTTGAATTTGAGTATTCCTTTTGGGTATAAATTTTATACTAATTTAATCGACTAAATTCATCCTTCATGGACTGAACAAGTTGACTGACACCCAAAGGAGTCGATTGAATTTAGGTATTTCTCTCATGTGCGAATTTTACACTGGTTTGGTCGACTAAACGTCATTCTCAAACGACTGAATTATAATATAGTCAATTGAATTCAACTCTCAATCAACTGAATTCCAAAAAGCAAAATGATGACTTTTATGAATACTTCCATTCAATCTTACTAATGTTTCTTTCTTTATTAGTGTTTATTAACTCCCTATTTCTCATACTCGAACTGCACTATAATCATATATAATCAATTCTATCAATGAAGCACAATGCTCTAATATAAAGGAGTGATCATTGTTCCATTAATGTAAAAACTTGGTCACCTAAGCAATTGATCATTCTATCAAGTTCGACGTAGTAATGAGTAGAAGAACTCACCTTGAATAAATTCATGCAAGCTTTTCCTTTCTCCTTTCTTCCCACTTTTTGCCTTCTCTATAAGAATTCTTCAATTCAATTCAAATGATCAGTCTTGTGCTTTTCTTAATTATTTGGTGTAGATAGTTTTCTTGAAGCTTGCATTTGATTGTACGGACATATAGGATTTTAGGTGAATTTTTTTTTTCAAAATGGTAGTGTTGGTGGGAAATTCAAAATTTTCCAATGAAAATTAAGAGACACTTGGGTGGTATATATATTTGGAGGTGAAACCTCTAGATATAAAATACCCTAGAGTCTATTATCATTAATATGAATTGGGTTTGGGGTAAATAGAATTGGGCAGTATTTTATCAGTAATTTTTTTGCTTCGTTTCTTTATCTTTTGTGAAAATAATTTCTACACACTTCTAGCCCGTTGCATTTTCATGAAATATGAGTTGGGTTTGGGCTCATGTAATGTTGGACCTTGCTCTACTAACTTAATTTACTTCCTTTTTCTTTCTATCTTTTCCATTTAAATTCATTTCTAAATAAACTTCAAATTCTTTTAATATAATAAAATTCTTTCTATCAACAAAATATATTTTAGCCTACTTATTTCAAATATCCTTGTAACGACCGTAATTTTACCACTTTGGAAAGTGGATGTTTAGTTGATTTTAAATAATCAAATATAGAATTTTATACTTAAATAGTCATATTTCATGTGATAAATAAGAGCGACGAATTTATTTCTAAAAGAGAAATAAGATTTGGAACTTTTATCGCAAAATTGACAAAATTCACAAAAGCTAGATCTGGATAAAATTTAATATACATTTGAAAATTTGTTGTGAATGGAAAATAACTCTTTTTAATGGTTAAATAATGATATGATAATAATGGAAATTTTACTATAATGATATAAACTTGTTTTATAAAAAGACAAATTTTGTCGCACGTTGACAAATCAACGTTATATTTTTACAATTAGATTTTAATATTATTAAATATTGTTTTATAACTCAAATGAACTTGTTTTAATTAATTAAATATGATAACAAAATTATTTTCAAGTTTGGTTTACATAAATGAATAGTTTAACAAAAACGTCAAAATATGACTGTAAAAATATTTTTTCAAAAATCAACGTTTTGATCGATAAAAGTTGTGCAAACATTTTTCCACTTGAATAGTATTTTATAAACACATTAGAAAAAAAATAAACGTCACTCTTATATTAATCAATGATTAGTTAACTTAAGTATTTATTTAAACTTAAGTAAAGCAAAAAGTGACAAAGAAGTTTACTTTTGCAAAATCAAATCAAATCTCACACAAATCAAAGCATACATCTCTTCTTCATTAAGGCTAATTTACTTGAGCATTAAATCATGCATGGAAAAGGAGCATTTTATTTTTATAAATTTTTTTAATAAAAGAAAATGAAAAATCATTACATTTTAGTTCAAAATTAAATCCATCAATCCTTTCACTTCTTTTCCGCATTAATGACAAATTAAATCATGTCTTGAAAGTGTGTTAAAAAGGATAAAATTTAATTTCACATGGAGAGTATTTTGGCCTTTTTGGTTACGGGTAATAAGATAATTTGTGTAGTAAACTTCAACTATAAATAGGACCATCATCCTTCCACTTTCTTTTACACATTTGTACATCTTCTTCTTCCTTTCTCAAGCTTTCTAAAAACTTATCTAAGCTTCCATGCCTTAGGAAAATATTAGAAAAAAAAAGTAAAGAGAAGATAAAGTATTCCACTTCAAAATTTAGTGCAAAGCACCTCTTTTTCCACCTACAACTCATGGCTACCACATCCAAGCCAAGGCCGAGCTCCTCCAACCTCCCCAAACTAGGCCATGTGCACCTCCCTCCTCCATAACTCCAAGTTGAGCCCATTTTGAGGAAAGCAAGCAAGTTCGAAAGCTCCGGAGCAAGGAAAAGAGAAGAAGGTGTTGCCTGAATCAAAAGAAAATTCCATGAAAAAGTTTGGTGGAGTGGAACTAATAGTTAGTACTGGAATCTTAGTTTTATTTTAATAAAACTTAAGTTGATAATACACATGTTAAATTAGAAATTAATATGTTGAATATTGGTTGATATTTGATAATTACTTGGTTGATATGATGGTTGATTATATGTTTGTGATATGTATGATAACTTGGTTTGATAAATGATAAGAGAAATGGTTAGTAAGTATTGTTAACTAAATGGAAATTATATCCATATAAATGTGTATATGAAAAATATTTAGCTTCTTAATGATTTCATATCTAAAAATATTGAAAATGATATTATAACTATATAATATTATAATATGAAACAAAGTGAAAAATGATTTCGAAATGGTGAAAATATTGTTTTAAATAAGTTAAAATAGTTTAAATATGGTTAAAAGTGTTTCGGACAAGTTCTGAAGCAATTCACAAAATTGGTCAAAATCGAGCTCGTCGCGTGGCGGCAATTTGTAAATTTCGACCCGTAACTTCAAATTAACGTAGATAATGATTTATAACTCGGATTTTTTTTAAACAAATATTCTTTGGCCCGTAATGATAATAGTTTTCCAACGAAGAAAGAAAATCAAAATTTCATCAAGTATATTTTGAAATATGTCCAAAATAATTTTCTAAAAACATCACGATTTTGCAGTTCGGAATCCAAAAAAGGATTTCTTTATAAATGATGTTTTTAATTGATTAAAAATATGAAATAAATTTGATAAATCTATCAAAATGGTTTATAAAAGATTTGGAATGGAAAATATGAATTTTCAAATATTAAAAAGTTGTTTAAATCAAAATAAGCCTATAGAACTTTTTGCGACACTTTTATGCTGCGAATTCTATAACCTTTTGAATATGAATTTAAACATAATGATATTTCCTAGAATCAACTATAAATGTTTTCAAAAGGAAAATTAAGGGTTTAAAAGATAATTTCGAATCTTATAATCAATTCCAAAATAAAGCTAATAACTGAGTATATGGAAATGAGTAGTACATTTTTTCCGCTCGTGAGATCTGGAAAGATAAAACAAGGTGTTTAACTAAGGTTAGAGATGGAGAAACCGGTGCCCTGAACTTGCTTGGCCTAGATTTTCTCTTTTAAAACGAGGGGTGAATAGATCGAAAGGAAATCCCAGATGCTCTAAAAGATCATGTTAAAGTTTTTCCAAAATAAAAGAAACAAATTCTTATAAGGTTAATTAACCATTTAACACCTTTTATTCGATGATTAGCATGAAGGAACCGGGATCAGATTTGGGTTATTTCTATCCGAAGAACCGAGATCGTATTTAGGTGATTTCTATCCAAAAATCACTTCAAGCTAATTTTCGAAACCCCGTATGAAATTAACATCTTTTTATCGATGGTTAGCACAAAGGAACCAGGATCAGATTTGGGTGATTCCTATCAGAAGAACTGGTATCATAATTTTCTTGATTATGTTCAGCATGATAGGGGTTGTCGCTTTGTGAATAGTGACGATGCATAGACTCTTACCCCTACATGTCCTAGTGTGAAAGGGTTGGTTAAAAGTCAAGAGGCTTGCCGCAAAAGATGATTCGAGGTACCACATGTAGTCACCTACATGTTGAAAAGTAGGAGTGCCCCTACGTTAAAAAGCAGAATGGTAGCAGGATGTTTGAAAAGCATATCGAGGCAAGTCCGAAAACACCCGTTCGTTACATTTGGTATCAGAGCTGAAAGTTAAGCAAGAACCTTGGCTTTGCTGGGGTAAGTCTCATCGGAGATAGGGTAGTACTACCCTAGGATGAGTAACTCATTTGAGATAGGGTTAGTAACACCCTAGAATGAGTTTTAGTGTTATATATGAGTGCGCATTTGTTAGTGACTAATAAATTGTTTTGTGTTGATTTATCGGTTGAATGGTTTATAAATTCCGGTCGATATGAGAAGTACAACTGTATAGATAGGTGCTACTAAACTCATAACAAGAATATAGACATACCTTTTTGAAAAAAAATTATTTATATATGAAGGAATGTCTTTCAAAAGGTATAAAATTTTGTGTGGTTAGGGAAATTTATAAGATACATTCCCTTAGGAAGTCCCATGGATAAGGTCTTAATCCGTCTAGTGATGATTAAAATAATCTTCTAAGTATCAATCATATGTTGGCTTGGGCAAACAGTATTGAAAACTTCCTAAATTGTTCTTCTTATCATTGGAGGATGAAGGCAAGTTCAAATCCAAACAAGTTGAATTAAGTATTTGGATAAAAGATGTTTGAATAAGATGAAATGGAAATAGTATAAACACTTCTAATCTTGTCTTGGAATATCACTTAGGAGCAGAATAACTTATTATATGTTGAGTGATGAGTTTTAGATGACTCCAAAGCAGGCACGAAGAGCATGTGCAGGAAGAGAAGCAGAAGAGAAACAAAAACTAAGAGCATATGCTGGCATCTACCGCTTTAGGTGTTTTCAAGAAGAGAATTATGTAGTTTGTCGTGATAGGAAAATAAAGAAATAGAAGGAAGAAAAACCTATTTGGGAAGATATATGTTGTTTTAAGTGTAAGAAGCCAGGACATTTTCATCATAATTGCCCTAGAATAAAGAAGCAACCCAAGGCCCCAAAAGTGAAGGAAAATTGTTATTATCGATGCAAAGAATTGAGACATATAGTCAAAGATTGCCATTTAAAGAAAGGAGAAAAGTCAACTAAGGCACATACCATCCAAATAGCTACGCTTGCAGATCATGTTATAAATATGGACATTTGAAGAATAACTGTCCAAAGGAAAGGTCTGACGACTTAAGCCCTAAAGATAAAGCACTGTTTACCTCAAAAGGAATTCAAGAATAGTATATAGTAATCTAAGTATCTATATAATGGTAGTAATGATAGGCTTTATTCCCTAGGGAAGTTATCTCTAAAATTTTGTAATGCTAGCTAGGTTTAGAAATGGATGTATGAATATGATGTTAATTAATAAACTTCCTTTTGATTATCCTTTCGATGCACTTCTTCAATCCTATATCCAAAATATAAGATATTTTGAAATAAAAAGTTCAAAGGAATATTATAAAGAAATATCTTTATTAAAAAAAAGTTTTTAAAGTTTAGAAAATCATTTAAGAATATATCTAGCAAGAACATATTAAAAGGATGAAACTATGGAAATTTTATCATAGTCTTTTAAGTTTAAAGAAATAAAGGAAAGCTATTTAAACTTAAGATAATTTTGGAAATAAAATCTATAATAATATGTATTATCAAAGAAAATTCAAAAAAAATTTATAATAAAGATAAATTCTCTTTTGAGTGAAAAAAGGTTTCTTTAGAATATTTTCCTTTATTAAAAATATTTGAAAATAAATAATTAAAGGGATCATATAAAGAAGCACCTTTATAAAATGTTTAAACATAAGACAAAAGTTTCTGAAAGTTAACAGATGCATATATTTAATGTGTATATCATTTCATTGCAAAAATTTTGATTTAAGATTTGACTTCGGAACTTTGAGGTCTTAACACTAGTCCGAAAATGGATTTATCACTCGATTCCTAACGACGAACATCGATGAGGGTTTGTGGTTAGATACTTTAGTTTTCTATCATAGTTGAGCACTATGTAAGGAAAGTGAAGGTTCTGATTTAGAAGCCTGATCGGAGTCTGCATTATAGGATCGGGGGATCGATATTAGTTCAGAAATAAAGTTGTGTATTCGAATGGGAGATCAAATAAGATATTTCACACGGATGATGTGTGTATATTTTACGGATTTAAGTTTAAAGATAAAAGTTTTAGGCAACCTTTTGTTTTGGGTAATTTTGGGGATGAAGTTTTTTTAAGGGGGAAGTATGCAACCACCCGAAATTTTACCACTTTGGAAATCGAATATTTAATTGATTTTAAATATTTAAATATAGAATTTTATACTTAAATGGTCGTATTTTATGTGTTAAATAAGAGTGGCAAACTTATTCTAGATGAGAATTAAGATTTGTAACTTTTATCATAAAAGTGACAAAATTTACAAAAGCCTGATCTCGATAAATTTAATATACATTTGAGAATTTGTTGTAAATGGAAAATAACTCTTTTTAATGGTTAAATAATGATAAAATACTAATAGAAATTTGATTTATAATGATGTAAACTTGTTTTATAAAAAATTGACAAATTTTGTTGCCCATTGACAAATCAACGTTGTATTTTTACAATTAGATTTTAATATTATTAAATGTGGTTTTATAACTCAAATGAACTTGTTTAATTAATTAAATATGACAACAAACTTATTTTCAAGTTTGGTATACATAAATGAATAGTTTAATAAAAACATCAAAATATGACCATAAAATAGTTTTCAAAAATCAACGTTTTGTTTGATATAGGTTGTGCAAACGTTTTGCAACTTGAATAGTATTTTATAAACACATTAGAAAAAAATAACATCTCTCTTATATTAATGAGGGATTAGTTAACTTAATTATTTATTTAAAGTTCAATAAAGCACAAATGCAAAGTAAGTTTATTTTTGCAAATCAAATCAAATCTCACATAAATCAAAGCGTACATCTCTTCTTCAATAATGCTAATGTACTTGGCCATCAAATCACGCATGGAAAAGGAGCATTTTATTTTTATAAATTCTGTTAATAAAAAGAAAATTGCAAAATCATTTCATTTTAGTGCAAAATCAAATCCATCCATTCTTTCACTTCTTTTTCACTTTTTTTCCACATTAATGACAAATTAAATCATATCTTGAAAAGTGTGTTAAAGGAGACAAAATTTGATTTGATATGGAGAGTATTTTGCTCCTTTTGGTTAAGGGTAATAAGGTAATTTGTGTGGTAAACTTCAACTATAAATAGACCACCACCCTTCCACTTTCTTTTACACATCTTCTTCTTCTTCCTTTCTCAAGCTTTATAAAAGCTTCTCTAGTGGCTTCCATGCCTTAGGAAAATAATTAAAAATATTAGAAAAAAAGTAAAGAGAAGATAAAGTATTCCACTTTAAAATTTAGTGAAAACCACCTCTTTATCCACTTACAACTCACGGCCACCACCTCCAAACCAAGGCCGAGCTCCTCCAACCTCCCCAAGCTAGGCCATGTGCACCTCCCTCCTACACAAGTCAAGCCGAGCCCATTTGGAGGAAAGCAAGTAAGTTCGAAAGCTTTGGAGCAAGGAAAAGAGAAGAAGGTGCTGCCGGAATCAAAAAGAAAGTCTACAATAAAGTTTGGTGGAGTGGAACTAATAGTGAGTACTCAAATCTTAGTATTATTTTAATAAAACTTAAGTTGATAATACACATGTAAAATTAGAAATTAATATGTTGAATATTGGTTGATATTGGATGATAACTTGTTGATATTATGGTTGATTATATGTTTGTGATATGGATGATAACTTGGTTTGATAAATGATAAGAGAAATGGTTATTAAGTACAGTTAATTAAATGGAAATTATATCCATATAAATGTGTGTATGGAAAATATTTAGCCTCTTAATGATTTCATATCTAAAAATATGGAGAATGATATTATAACGATATAATATTATAATATGAAATGAAATAAAAAATGAGTTTGAAATGATGAAAATATTATTCTAAATAAGTTAACATTGTTTAAATATTTTTTAAAACAAATTTGAAGTGTTTCGGACAATTCCAAAGCAATTCACAAAATTGGTCAAAATCGAGCTCCTCGCGTAGCGGTAGTTCGTAAATTTCGACCCGTAACTTCACATTAACATAGAGAATGATTTATAAATCGGATTTCTTCGAAATAAAAAATTTTTGGTCCATAATGATAATAGTTTTCCAACGAAGAAAGAAAATCAAAATTTCATCAAGTAGATTTTGAAACATGTCCAAAACAATTTTCTAAAAACACCGCGGTTTTGCTGTTTGGAATCCAAAAAAGGATTTCTTTATAAATGATATTTTTAAATGATTAAAAATATGAAATAAATTTGATAAGTCTATTAAAATGGTTTAAAAGACATTTGGAATGGAAAATATGAAGTTTCAAGTATTAAAAAGTTGTCTAAATTAAATAAGCCTATAACATTTTTCGTAGCACTTTTATGCTGCAAATTCTATAACCTTTTGAATATGAGTTTAAAGTGACAATATTTCCTAGAATTAGTTATGAATGTTTCTAAAAGGAAAACTAAGAGTTTAAAAGATAATTTGTAATCTTATAATCAATTCCAAAATAAAGCTAATAACTGAGTATGTGGAAATGACTAGTACATTTGTCCCGCTTGTGAGATCTGGGAAGATAAAACAAGGTGTTTAACTAAGATTGGGGGTGGAGAAACCAATGCCCTTAACTTACCTGGCCTATGTTTTCTCTTTTTAGGCGAGGGGTGGAATAGATCGAAAGGAAAACCCGGATTCTCTAAAAGATCATATTTAAGTTTTTCCAAAAGAAAAGAAACAAATCTTAGAATGTTAATTAACCACTTGACACCTTTTATTTGATGATTAACATGAACGAATCGGGATTGGATTTGGGTGATTCCTATCCGAAGAACCGAAATCGAATTCGGATGATTCGTATCTGAAAATCACTTCAAACTAATTTTCGAAACCCCTAATGAACTTAACATCTTTTTATCGGTGAGTGGCATGAAGGAACCGGGATCGAATTTGGGTGATTCCTATCCGAAGAACCAGGATCAGATTTGGGTGATTCCTATCCAAAAAAAACCCTAAACTAATTTTCAAAATAAAATATATAGAAGACAAAGATCTTCATGATGTAGGATTACTTGCCATTAGTCCCTAGATGTGAAATTTACCGTATTTAAAGTGGTAGTGGTACTCTGTTATGAAAATCTTTGATTTGCAAGAATATGATTTGAAGTTATGAAAGAAATCTTTAGTTAAGATTTAATAAATGATTTGGGATATTTTCCCTAAGTTAAAAGTTATAGCTTGAATATAGGAAATCTTTGATTAAGATTTAATTAATGATCCGAAAAGATTTTCTAAGTAAACGAGAAAATAATTTGGAATTATTCCAGGATTTAAGAAAGGTTTAATAAATCAAATGATTTAATAAATGAGGTTTAATGATTCCACATACTCTTGAAAAGATAATGGAATAAATTGAAAAGAGTATATCTAAGAAAGATATTTGATTTAAATAAAAGACGAAGTAATTGATTGATGATTGATATCCACGTATGAACTTAAAATTTTTTAAAGTGATAATTGGCTTCGAAGGAACTAGGGTCGGATATGGGTGATCCCTAATCGAAAACTACTTCGAAACAATGTATACGTTCGAAATTGAAGACATGTTGAAGATGATGATTATTGAAGACCAAGGATCTTCATAGCGTGAGGACTTCTTTTTGATATGCTTTAGGTTACTCCCATTATATAGTTATTTATAGCAGTGGTCTCTTCATTGTGGAGATTTTTTGAATTGCATAGACTACTCACTACTAGTGGTAGTAGGAGAGTGCCTTCGGTTTCGTTCAGTCCCAAAATGAACTTGTATGGATGTTTATCTGACATTTTATTCTACATCACATTTGCGTGGTTTTTGTAAATATATATCAGTTGGCGGCAAAGAAGACAACTTCTCTTAGCTTAACACCTTTCACCAGACATCGAGCTTAGGAAGCTATACTTTTCTACAAATCAGTCTTGTGATGTAGAATGACAATGTGGCATTCAAAGTGGAACCTGTTATGATCAAAGCGTGGTTTTGTATGAAAAGCGTGGCTATGAATAAATTGATCGTAGCCTCGTGAGACTCACACCCCGGTTATGATGGGATTCTATGTGGTAAGATGTATGCTCGCATTTCGGATAGTAGTGATTTAGGTTATAAGATGTTTTGAGCCCTGGGTACCAGATACGTATGGGCCTCATGGCAGGGATGCACAAAGTCTGAGTCCTTGGATGTTATTTGCATATTGTAACCCCTTTTAGCCATTTGTGTTATTGTATAACGGTGTCCGAGTCTTGGATGTAAGCCGTAGATACATATTGATCTTTCCACTAATTCCTTATCATGTTGGAAATCTAATCACAATACGAGATTTACAGTTTTGATTGTAGTCAAAAATAGCTGCATTTCTTTGCAAACAATCTAGCTACCCCCTTTTGGTATTATATATTTCATTTGGTATATTCCGTTAACCCAGTCTGGATATATTATGTTAGACTTAGTCCAAGTATTGATATGAAAAGTGCTTTTCAAAAGAATGTCATTGAAAATAATATCAAGTGTATTTTGGTATAAAAGTATTTTGATTATCATAAGGTGAAAACCCATCCATGTTTATGAAGGGCGTGGTCTTACAAGATACCCTTCTTTTCAAAGGTTTTGATATCATCATCATGATCTATGCGTTTAAAATTTTGAGTATCTCATGCTGCTTTATCAATCCTGATCTGGGTATTTTTAATACTCAGGTCAAATCCGAGTAGTTTCAGGTTAGTTGAAGATGGTTGGAATTTTCAAATGAGAGTAGGAGATCTTTATCATCATATGGACGTATTCTATTATCCGCTACATCTATTGCATTTGTTTTGTTGTTTTCAGCATTTGTAAGGATAGGGGTTATAACTGTCCAGGTCGAATCTAGGTTAGACTCTGATATTGTATTTTCGAATTTTCCGCTGCAAAGATTATTATTAAAATAATATATGTTATTCCATTCGTATGAGATTCTGTTTTGGCTTTATTTTCTTTCTACCGTTAATGATCTTCTTATTCGTGCAATATGAGTTGGACATGTGTGGTTTGTTGTCGATTCAAAGAGTACGGAAAAACGAGCCATTAGAATCATTTACTATAAAATTTGACTCATCAATACATTCTAAAATATTTGTTTATATTTCCATATTTTAAAATAACTTAATAGATTGCCAAATCAATATACTTTTCAAATTAGATTCTTGTAGTTCGAAAATGAAGCAGTTCCCATCAAATTTCCAAATTATTCCCATAGTTCCACATTTATTAATCTATAACACATCTAATTAAGTAATTATTATAAAATTTTCAATTTATTACTTCTCGACAATGGGTTGATGTTGAAGCGGAACATGCGGAGGTTCCCTTAAGCCGAGGAAGTTAAATGCTTGCAGACATTGTTAAAGGCAACTAGAGGATCCTCGAGGTTGATGGCAGGCTAGACCAAGAATGACTATGAAGAGCAGGCTATTCATTGGCTTGTTAATTGACTAAGCTGACCAATGAGGGGTCCTACCCTCCCTGATTTTACTGCTCGACACTTGTGGGGGAGACTGACCCATCAATCTTACCGAAGTAGACGAGGTATTCCTTGAGTGGGACTAGCTTTGAGTTGGTACGCGAAAAGCAAAGTTGACAAGTCGTGCTCTAGGCATGAACAGTGCATGGGCTAATCATTGCTGTCTGAGTTGGGTCAGGTGAAGATCTAGATCTTTTTGTTATATGGGCCAAGGAAAACATGGGCATCAAAATAGGTTGGCCCACTTCCTTATTGCAAGAAATACGAGCAACATTACCCATCAACGTTATCGGTGATGTAAAATCTCATTTACAAAGGAGAACATCTAAAGGATAAAGTAGCCTACTTGGATTTATATTTAGGCTTTTACCTACTAATAATTAATATATTGTCTTGCATGCAAGCCTACATCCCTCTTTATACCATCCTATAAGAAATTTCCCTTCAAGACTTGATACATTTTCATTCCTTATTATGAATGGTAAACATGGATCATTGGCTTCCACTAAGCATCTCTTTCCAAAGGTTATATAAATCCATAACAAATAATTTTCCTCTTCTTTCAAGAGCTCCTTTTAGGTCAATACTAAAGTCTTTTAGATTATTGGCCTTGGTATCCATTATAGCTGCTTAATACATTAGGATAATGCCATGTCATACTTTTCCTTTGGCAAATCGATCTCCAAATGTAGGTCAAACTTTTAGATAAGATAATAATGTCATTCTTTTGCTAAAATAAGTTATCGTGCATACGTGAACTTCATAAGAAGTCAATGCTTCTGATTTCATTCCACTCAACAAGCTTTGCTAATAAAACATTTTAATGATATTGGCAATGAGCATCTGCTAGTTATCTCCTTAGCATGTACTCAATCTCATAGTCATTTGCCATCAAAACCCTAACAATCTTTATTGCCTCATTTTAAGCTTCCATTGAGAGAATAAGTATTTCAAAAATTTGTAGTAAGTGAAAAATTCAATTTATTCTCCTAAAATATAGCATCTTCGAATCTTCATGGAAAATATCACCGGTGCCAATTCCAAATCATGAGTAAGATATAGATTTCATTACGATTAAGCTGTCGAAAAGGAAAGGAATTCACTTTTCCTATTTAGATTAATACAAGTACATCTCATACATGCGAAGCCACTTTCTTTATATTTTTTGCCTTTCTATCTTTCTTGGTCATGTCCCTTACATGAAAATGTTAGAAGAAGCAATTTCGCCAATGAGGGACTTCCTCCCTTACATCTCTAGTGGAATTAGCTAAAGCCTCTGCCTTTCCACTTGCCTTTACTTATTTACTCTGGAATTCATGCTTTTTCCAAGCAAAAGTGTCCTACCAAGGGCATGGAATCATCCATTTGTCGTTCTACTCTTTTCTTCAAGCTTTTGAGCATAATATACTTGATTTTCAGATTCTAAATAAAGGACCACACTAACTCTATCCTAGTTCCATAAGCATTCATGAACAAAACCTGATGTTTATTTCCTTTAGGTATAAATAATATGGTGCATCGGTGAAAAAATGTTATAGCTCCAGGAAAGCTCCTTCGCATTTGTCATACCACTCAAATTGTACATTTTCCTTGCTAGTTTTATCATTGGTGTTGTTATATATATGAGAAGACTTTAATAAACCTTCGGTAATAGCTATTTAAGCCCAAGAAACTTCTAATCTTCACCGTGGTTACACGTCTCTTCCAGTAATCAATTGCTTCAGCCTTCAATGGATCAATAAATAATCCATTATCCATGACTATAAGACCAAAGCACTTCAGTTCATTCTCCCAAAAATGGCAATTTTGAAATTTTATTTTAAAATGATTCCGCCTTGGTGCCTCTAGCACTATCTTTGGATAAAATTCATGATCATGTTCATTCTTAGCGTATATCAAATTATCATTTATGAAAACTAGCATAAATCTATCAAAATGACCTCGAGATATTCAGTTCATCATGTCCACAAATAATGTAGGGAATTATTTAACTTGAAAGGCATGACCAAATATTCATATGGATCATATCTTGTTAGAAACTCAATCAAAGGTTTATTCATTCCTATTCGACCTTCCATACAAAATCTCAAGTAGTGAAATGATAATATCAGACCGATAACTGTTACTATATGAGATCCTTATTAAGTTTTAGTGTCCACGGCCCACTAAATTCTAAGACACATGCTCTCAACAAGTCATCAAGCACTCTATTAGTCATACTGACCTATCCATCTATTTAAGGATGGAATGCGATGCTCATGTTTAGCTCGATGACTAAAGTAGTTTGTAAACTTCTCCATAATTCACTTGTAAACAAATAGCCTTGGTGACATGTTGAGTTTCACTATATTCTTTGTAAATAACACTATGAACCTAGCTACCCTTCTTGTTGACTTTACAGGTACAAACTGTGCAACCTTGACCATTCAAACAATGGTAACCCATATCCCTTCATTTCCTTTGTTTTACTGTAATGGATTAGCAATGATAGCCGTCAACATAGAATCCAATTTACAAATGGACACTACGTACACATGTTATGTAAATATCTAACTTATTCTACCCTTTATAGTAAATGTATTCATGTTCCCTGGCTACACATGTTCTTTTTCCCAAAGGTTACATGTCTTTCACCCCTAGTTAATCAATTCAATAAAAGATTTTATATGTACGTATACCGAAGGTCTATACTATTATTTTTTAACAATGAACGACATAAATTAAAATATAAAAAAATCACATACTGAGAGGCTATCCTCCTTGGTATTCCAACTCTTACAAAGAATACTATCATTTTCCTTGATATTTTATTCCTTAAAGAGGTTACTATCATTCATTAAGTACATGTCATGACCCATTTTTCTATACCGATTTAAAACTGACTTTTCCCACACTTGTCAGCCAAATCGCACGGGAAGACGGATAGTGAAGAAAGAAGGAAGGTAGAAGATAGAAAGAAGATAGAAGAAAACGAGAACAATTCAGAATCTCATGGTGGAACGAATAAACTATAATATAAACAAATCTTAAATGAAAACAAAACTGTTGCTTTAATGACTTATACATACTTCAATCAGAGTTACATCCATTCAACTCGGATAGTTTATAACAGCCTGCCCTTACAACTTGTTGACACACAAACATTACAACTAAATATAAGCATCTACGTGAATACATCTTTTGATTCCAGCTCCTCTCTTGAAGCTTCTAGTCTTTCAGCTAAACCTGGAAATATACTCGGTCTGACTTGAGCATATAGGAAAAACACCACGCTTGGGTCATTCTGGTAAACCAGCGCGAGAAACACACTCAACTTGATTAATTAGAGTTTAAAAATCCTTTGAAATCAAGGGTATCACGTAAGGGCACGCCACAGATAAACATGTTGGGTTTTTACCTTACGATAACCAAAACATTTGTTATCAAAATCCTCTAATATTATAACAGTGTCTAAATAAAAATACTTAAATCAAATAGCTGAAATTGTTACATTCATTAAATTCCAGAAAATACTAGTTTTTACAATCAAAACCGTAAAGGCACATGGGGAGAATGGTTTTCCTACTAATGACTAGGCACTGGGGTACCACCTGTCACGGTACCTGGTCTAGATTAGCATACCGAGGATCCCTCTGGTCCCCTGCAACACAAGACCGAAGCTACCCCTTACTGATAGTTCGAATAAGATCATCCCGCGGTTGGGATCAGCAACCGCCCGCACAGCTGAATAAAAAGGGACATGTAGATAGCAATGACCTTACCCTAATTCGGTGCTTCCCACTTAGCCTTACGCATATCCCCTGATTTTCAGTCATTCCCAGTTGATGAAGTTCGAGGCTCAACGTTACCTTTTTAGAACATTTCACTTAGAATGCTTACTGTCCTCCTGATGATGTTCTGAATGCATTCATCCATATAAGTCCATTCCGGGTTCGAAAGGAACCGAATGCACTATTCCTACTACATCCATTTTGAAATCACCCTCAGGATTAGTATCAATTAGCCCTTGCACTTCACTGCACCATCTTCGACTCCACACTCTAGTCTTCATCATGAAAACGTGTTCGTTGGATCGAAGTGGTTTTTGGATTACAAATTCGATCCCGGTCTCTTTGAAACAACGTTTTCTATTTTCCAATAAACTCAACCCTGGTTCTTTAGTAAATACAATGACGAAATATAAGATCGGAGTTCACCTCCTAACCGTTAGTGGATGAGTTTCCTTATAATTTGTCCAAGAGAACAAACAAGTTTATACATAGGGTATAGCACCTCGATCGGTAACCATACCATATAATTCCCGAGTTTCCACTAGATATTTCCAAAGTTAAGTTTTTTGTCCAAATTTGATAGTCGGTTATTTAACTATCAAAATAACCAATCAATTAAACCAAGATTATTTCCGATTGTAACTATTAAGCCTTGTTAACAATTAAAATCCCAATAGATTAAAATTTACTAAATAAGCTTATTCCACTGGGTAAATATATACATAAAACAATTTCTTTCCAAATCTTACTTCCAAATAAATTTCTCAAGTTTTATTAAAATATTCTTATAAAAGTTTACTATACAGTATATCATTTAAAACAATAATAAATATTTAATAGATTTATCTTGAAGAAAATATATTCAAATATTAATTATTCTAAAATAAAAATTTACTTTTAAATGATCACTATATAAATAGTTTTTATACTGGAAAATAGTTTAAATAACTCATAACTTATAATAACAATTATACTCTATAAAGATTTACAAAAATGGTAAGTTAACTTCCTTTGACATTTCCAAAATATTTATCAATTCTTCAATAAACATCATTGAAAATAATATTCATTTTCAAAACAAAACTAGGTTCAAAGTCAACCCAAACAGAATAGGGCTTATCAGTCTCAATGGCACTTATGAAGCTACAATTCACAGTCTAGCATGACATACAAATATTCAATATTAACCAACTTCCAGAGATCGATTCACATTATATACTCAAATATAACTAACAGGCAAATAAACAGATGTATGTATGAAAATCAGATCAGAAATTTATTATTCCTAGTAAATATTTACAGCAATTAAACAAAGAATATCAGAATGATGGCTCATACACCCGCAACAGTAAAATAAATAATTAGCGGAGTGGTGTTTGCTTCCGCTAACCAGATGTCAAGCTGTTTGAATAATCTACAATTTACACATTTATTTTATTTAGGAACATCTTAACAGACAGGATGTATTAAATTATACAACGACATTTATTTCTAATCTGAATTAAATTTCTGTCTTTACAAGCTTGTAAAATTCACTTATCTAACTTCATAACGGATCATATAGAGGCGTAATATCCATCGATACGAACCATCTTCTTAATAACACTTATTTTTATTTAACATTTGGTATTAAATAATTTTTGTATATAGAAAATCACTTAAGACCTTAAATTAATTCAAAAGTTTAAAACACTTTATTTTCCCTAATCCTATGCTTAACAATACTTTAAATTATTTAGATAAAACTCACGAATTAGTAAATAATTTTTTTAAAAAGCTTGACTGATTTATGATAAAATAATCTATTTAGATGACCTTAATTAAATAATCTTAAAGTAAATCAAGTTTATTATTTCCAAAATTCCTCTGTCTATATAAGACTTTAAATAACAATTAATATCAAAGAGAATTGTTTTAAAATATTACTTTAACCAATATGCTTGTTATATGCTTTGGAAAGACAAATGGTTATGATTTTATTTTTACTTTATAACCAATTTCTTTTATCAATAAATCCTGTTTTAAAATAATACAAAGACCCAACGGGCCGAAGCCCAAAACCCAAAGATTAAAAAAACAAACCCAAAATCCTATTTTATTAACACAACATGTAACGACCCGTAAAATTCGATAATTAAATTGGGTAATTAAATAAGATTTTTTTAACTAAATTTAGAAAGAATACAATATTTATAAGTAGTAATGAAGCAAATGTTAGAAATGAAATGTAGCATTGGTAATTAGAGATTAATTATTGACAATTAGAGTGAAATCCCAATAATGAAATAGTGTAAATTGTTGCACTTGGTCATAAAATAGAAAATAAGTAAATAAGAGTAACAGTATTGGATCAACCAATGGAATAATATAGCGATTAATAGTAACTGAATGTAAATTAATGTAATAAGGTTTATGCAAGTTGATAAATAACTAATTTAGTGCAATACCTATTAATTGAAACAATTGTAAGGTTATAATTGATTGAAATTAGTGAATTGGGAAATAAATTCAAAAGTTATATTAATTGATGAAATAATATGTAGTAAATTGCAATTTGATAAAATCACTGCTAGATAAGTAATTACAATAATTGTCAGTTGAAAATTAAGTATGAATGTGAGTAGGTTTGGCAATAGTGATAATTATTAATTGTTTACCCATTCATTTAATTTATTGAATTAGATCTGCAACATTTGGTTGTTAATAAGAGCTTATAAGTGGAATTAAACGTTAATGGTAACAATTATTATAAGTTAACCATTTATTTAGTACATTAAATTAAAACTGACAAACAATTGCAATAATTCTAAAATAAAAGTTATGTTAGTATAAATTAAGGAAATAATTGGAAATAATGTCAATTTTTAATATGACAATTGGTTGAAATGAAAGGAAAGGGAATAAAGTTTTATCAATATATTGAATTTAATTTATGATAATATGATTAATTGCTATTAAATGAAATTAAATATTTAAATATTACAAAAATAGAAATTTAGATTAAATATGAGAATATTAATGTAAACAACCATTAACCAATATGAACTTCATCCTTTAGATAATAACGGACTGAACAATGGAGTGAAAGGTCAATTAAATGGAATTATGGAAAAATTAAATTTGTAATTTCTACAATTTTTGAAACTGAAATTTAATGTGGTAGTTAGCGAAATAATTAATGTTGAATTAACATAGAATTTGTTTTATGTTATTCTAATGGTTTAATAAATCAAAAGTGATAAAATATATAAATTATAGAATTTGGATTAAAATAGTGATTTAATTAGTTTAAAATTAATTTATTTAATTAACTGGAAAATAGCCATTTTGGCCACTGACTCGGATTTGGACAAAACCAGTTCCGTTGGATCCATAGCGGTGAATTATTGTAGGATTTCAAGTTTCGTAACGATCAAGCTTGTCATTTGATCGTACGGGCTTGAAACGCCTTGAAATCAATAAAATTGAAATCAACAGAAATCAATTTGAAATAACTTGATTTTAGCATAAATTCTTCATACGATGGAATTTGGACTTGAAAGCTATTTCATTGATTTTTAAATGTTCAAAAACATCTATTTTGATATATGGGTTGACCTATTTCCGTTCCGGAATCGAAACGGGCTTCTCGGGTTAATTTCGTTCAAAACCCAAATCAATCCTGTCTATCTATTCTATTTTCAGCTTTGTCTATAAATTCCCTATTATAAACCCTAATTGTTCCTCATTGTCATTTGTCTGTACATACAATTCCTTCTCACCTCCTCGTTCTAATGGCAGACAAACCAAAACCAAATTCCATTCAAATTTCAAGTTCAAAATTCAAACTCCACAAACCCTATCGAATTATATATCGATTTGAAGCCATCGACGAGTGCATCTTAGATCTATAATTCGTTTTCCTAATTGAACCATTGTTCGCCCAAAAATTTATGAACAGATATCGGCCGCTCATCAAGTTTCGATGAACGTCGATGGATCATCAAATTGCTTGTGCCGTTGGGTGGAGATCAACGAGGGGATTCGATCGGAGTGGTTCGTGGGCGATATCAATGGTTTGATCTCCATAGACAATTCGATCTAGGGAAAAATTTTCGGTGGCGGCTGGTCGTTTGGGACCACGTGTGGTGATCGCGTGACGCGGGAGCAGAAGAGAGGGCCGGTGGAGGCGCGTCTCCAACCTGGCTTCGGCGTGGCGGCGGAGCGATTTGAAGGTGGCTGTGTACGAGGAAGAAGCGGCGCTTTTTCAAACGATGATGGTAGCATGCATGTTTTACTGTGTAGGGTTTGCTTGAGAAGAGGGGTGACGTGGCTCATGCTTTGGTTTGTTTTCTTTTTATTTTATTTTATTCTAATTTTGATTTCAGTCGTTCTAACGTGCACAACTTTCGCATAAGAGGTCCGTTTCACACATGGTTTTCTCCTCTAGGTTCGTATTGGAATTCCGTAAAAATTTTGCGCTGGATGGGACGAATTCTGAGACTGTTCAAATTTTGGGTTTAAATTGGATTTAAATTCAATTTAAATTCAAAATGTGAGCGTTTTAACCCACCCACAACTTCAAAATTTTCTTATGTTTGTTAAATTGATTTATGACATGATTAGAAATTTATTTATGACTGTTTGGCATATTTTAAATCTTCATCCCAGTTAAATTGAATTCATTGAATTAAAATGTAATTTAATTTATTATTGAATATAAACTGCTAGTAAATGCCTGTTATTTATTTTCTGATTATATATTGATGTTATTGGTTGAATTGGATGATGATTGTGATAAATGGTTGATGATTTAAATTTGATGGATGGATGTTGTATTTTACATTGTTATAAACTGCAAGTTGTTATGCATTTTATTTCATTAAGTATTGCAGTTTGAAATGATATATAGCTGTATTTTTATTTTAAACTACGGATTGAAATGATAAATATCCGTATTACTTGACCATAAGATAGAAAATTATATACAGACACTGTCAATCTATATATATAGACACTTTGAAAATGATTTCTATGATTTTGGATAGAATTATACGTTTTAATAAATAGTGATTTTTTTGGTATTATATAAAAATATTTTATATTTAGTTAAATTCATGTATTTAAGCTGTGTATAAATTTGTTTAATAACAATAAGTTTAATAATGGAGTTTTGATTTTATTAAAATAAAATACGGTTAAGTATTTAAATCATACTTTAATATAGAGGTTATAATGATTTAAAATAAATAAAGATTGGAAGTTAAATTGAAAATTTATTTGAAATTGAGCTTGTTTAAGAATTAAACTCCATAAGTTGATGTAAAATTTATTAAACTTGAAACTTTAGAAGGTATCATTTTTATAACTGGATTGTTGTTCAAGATGAATTAAACGAATATTTCAAGTATAAATAAATTGAAGGAAATATTTAGTTATTTGTAATTTGAGTTTTATTTAAATGATAATGGATTTGTTATGCAAATATTTCAAAACTAAATAATAGAACATTGAATTGTTGAATCATAATTACCAACCTTAGTTTTGAAATTGTTTAATACTCAAAGTTTGAAATATATTGAAATTGAAATGGTTTATTTAAACTGAAAGTGAGTTGAAAGTTATGAATTGGGATTTAATTTAAAGAGAGTTAAATTGTAAAGTCGAGAAAATTATTTTACTTTATAAAGAAATCTTAAATTCAAACTATTTTATTTTATATACTGTTTAAATATCCAAACCATTTAAGTTTTGAAAGTTATGGTTTAGAAGCTATGAAATTCAAAGTATTATGTTTTGAAAGGTATATTTAAAGCGTTTGGTTTCGAAATAATATAAATTTGAAGATGCTATGATTTTAGGAAGGAGGATATATTTGAAATAAAAATGATATTATATTGATTTGGGTTTACAAAAATGATATCATATTGATTTGGGTTTTAAAACGGAAATGATGTCGTATTTATATAGGTTTGAAATGGATATTAAATTCTGGTTTTAAAAGTATAATTATTTTGAAATGACCGCGATGTTATAATAACGCTTGGTTGTTAAAGAGACCGGTATCGGAAGTTGTCATACTGTCTGCCAACTCCGAAAACCACTTTAACAACCGTATACGCTGTGGAGATTCTAGAATGAAGTAGGATGGTGGCGATGTTCTATTAAGGTATATAGGTGGACCCGACTCCCGTGAGTTGGCATAAGATGGCTAAAACAGGAGCGATTCTCGGGCCAAGGAGGTAGCCCCTCTTATCGGACACATGCCTTCGATATTATACTCCGACTTTTGGATTGATTCGGTGGCCGCTTTGACTTTGATTTTTGATTTGGGGTGTGGCTCGAGGTGGGTGGTAGCTGCGCGTTACGCGTTTACCCCAGCCCGGATGCGTAATTGGTATACCTACGCTGGCATTGCCTTGTGTGTCGTTTCACCTACCCTAGCGCGCCTTGTACGAGTTTGGTTTTCTCCCATAGCCCGTGGAGTATTTAGGGTAGTCCCCCGATCTGGAGATGCGCTGATAGTGGATGGACTACTGGGACTATTATTGTGTTAAGTGGGAGATTGGGTAACTCCTTAACGCTATTTAATAGAAAGTTTATTTTATTATTAGACATTATTATAATAGTGAAATATTACTACATAGTAAATAGTGTAACGGATCCTCGGGGGATGTGAATCCCGATCATCTCTTAAGTTAGCGCACTCACGTTTGACACTGGATAGGAGATGTCAGATCCCGTAAACATCTCTGACGCCGTTCCACTCATATTTTACCATTGATTTAACTTACATAAGATCTTTTAGTTCCGACTCGAGTGTTTTGTCTTTTCAATTCGCTCGGGTCAGCCTGAGTATTTTAGGATTTGAAGACTTTCCTTCTGGAGGACGAAGACGAAGATTGTATTATTATTATTTATTATATTACTCTACTACATCATTGTTCCGCTGCATTATTTATTATTCTCTGGTATGTGTAACTCTGATATGTATTGTATAAGTATAATCGAATATTTTGTAAAACAACTTCATGAACTGTTTATTTGATTATTATCTTTTATCGTTCCGCTGCAAGATTCTGTTTTTTTTATTTCTTTCTCCGTTTTCTTATTTACCCCATAACAATCCGCCCTTCTGTATGGTTTGATCTGACCTGTGTGGTTTATCGTCAATTTAAGACGTGCAAAAAGGCGGAATGTCACATTTGGTATCAGAGCTTTGGTTTAGCGATAAACCATAGCTTTGTGGGGTCTGACTCTTTATTAATAGGGTAGTAATACCCTATGATGAGTCGCTGAGCGTATATATATGAGAGAGCGTATTTGTTAGTGTTATAAAAGGTTTTAATATTGTGTTAATTTGTTCCATTTTGTATTCATAAATTCTTCTTGGTGCACAGGACGCTATGACATCAATAGGGATTTCTAAACACTTAAAAGGACAGACCAACACAATATTTGTTTTGAATATAGGTGAATGAAATAATTTTTCTTATTGCATTTTCTATATATAAAATAATTTTTTATAAATGATATATATTTGGTTGTAATATAATTGTTGTTTGGTAGTCAAATTTATGAAAATAGATTGCAAATAAGATTTAGAATAAAAAAATACTGAAATTGGAAATTTAGAACCTAAGTTCCGGGATTTTTAGAAATTTCTTTCAAAGGATTTTGGAATATAATAATATTGGTTGTAAGTATTTTCTGATATAAATATTTCAATATAATTTTAAAAAATTGTTTTAGTGAAATTTTGGAAAGAAATAAGTTCTGTACTCCCCTCTCCGTCGTTGGAAGATAATTTTAGTGATGAGTGCACGCATCGTCGACATTCATTTTCGAGTTTCTAAGTGGGAAGGCCACTTTAGTAGTTTTACTACAGATTTATTTTGATAAACAAATGTAAATTTTAATTTGTTTTAAATATAATTGGATATATAAGTGGTAAGTATGTATTTATCTATTATTTTAAAATGATTTGAAATTAAGCCCGGTATTTATTTCTTAAGTTTCCATTAATTGGTAGTTGCAATTATTGTAGTGAAATGGAAGGTAACTAATTAATAATTGAACCTCTAAAGGAAACAAAAGATTAAATGCTAGGTTATAAATGAAATAACAAGAAAGTTGAAATTGTAACCTATAAAAACAAAAGATATAATTATTGAACATTAAATTAATTTAAAAGAAATAAGATAAGCTTGTATGATTTTCAATTGCATTCTTTAACATATACATGACTTACCAACTATAAAAAGTTAAAAGAAAATGTAATAGAAAATTTTACAAGTAAAATTTAAAATAATGAAATTATTCAATGAAATTCTTTAATAAATAAGAATTGGATGTTGTAGTTTTTATAAACTTAAGTATAATGGAAAGGGTACTAATTAAATAATTTGAAAGGTAAGTATTATAAATAAATGAATAAGTGAAATTTAGTAATAAATGAAATTAAGTAGTAAATGAATGAATGGAAATTGAAAATTTGCAAGAAATAAATGTAAAATAAAAAGATAGTCATTACATGAATGAAAAAGAAATCAAATAACAAAGGTCATGAAATGAAATTGAAAAATTAACTTAATTTATTGTTTGGAATTACTGTTTGTTTGGTTTATGGTTGTTTGGGTAATGGTACTTTAAAATTGTTTGGATGTATGAATAATCTATTTAGTTTAATCTAAGACTGTTGAGTAAATGGTGCATTTAATAGTTTATTTTTCATTCTGTGCAATTTAAATTTTTTGAACCCAAACAACTATTTGTTATGTTTGATATGAATGGATAATTGATTTTTGTTAATTCTATATGATGGTTGTATGTTGGTTTCAAATTGATTGTCATTGTTTTATATTGACTTGGCTGTTAGAAGTTGAGAACAACCTTAAATATTTCATTTTATATAATTGTTAACCCTTTTTGGATTATATAAGTGAAACACAGGTTATGAAAGCAATTGCTACTGCTTTTAGTTTGATAATTTAAGCGTTGTTTGCACGACAAATAGGTACGTTTCTTGGATTACGGTTTATAGTGTTATTATATTGTTTTCCCATGTTGGGATGTATATTATTTTGAAAAATATATGTTGTATATTATTATATTTGATATTATATTTTCTCCCGAGCCTCTCCGTACAAAGGAGACTCTGCCGAAATTTTCCGTAAATTTTGGCTTAGAAAAATTTGGAAAAATGTTTTTGAATCTTTATTGATTTGATTATAAAAATATTTAATGGTTATGAATTGGTATATTTTATTTAAATATTAAATTTGTAAATTTATTTTTTTATAAAATCAATATTTTGAATAAGACGTATTGACTAATTAATTCTTTCTTTTTCCCTTTTTTTCCTTTTCGGGGACGAAAAGTTTTGAGTGGGGGAGAGTGTAACAACCCGTAAAATTCGATAATTGAATTGGGTAATTAAATAAGATTTTTGTAACTAAATTTAGAAATAATAAAAACTTTATAACCAGTAATGAAGCAAATGTTAGAGATGAAATGTAGCATTGGTAATTAGAGATTAATTATTGACAAGTGGAGTGAAATCCCAATAATGAAATAGTGTAAATTGTTACACTTGGTTATAGAATAGAAAATAAGAAAATAAGAGTAAGAGTATTGGATCAACCAATGGAATAATATAGTGATTAATAGTAACTGAATGTAAATTAATGTAATAAGGTTTATGCAAGTTGATAAATAACTAATTTAGTGCAATATATATTAATTGAAACAATTGTAAGGTTATAATTGGTTGAAATTAGTGAATTGGGAAATAAATTCAAAAGTTATATTAATTGATGAAATAATACGTAATAAATTGCAATTTGATAGAATCAATGCTAGATAAGTAATTACAATAATTTTCGGTTGAAAATTAAGTATGAATGTGAGTAGGTTTGGCAATAGTGATAATTATTAATTGTTTACTCATTCATTTAATTTATTGAATTAGATCTAAATCAATTGCAAAATTTGGTTGTTAATAATAGCTTATAAATGGAATTAAACATTAATGGTAACAATTATTATAAGTTAACCATTTATTTAGTACATTAAATTAAAAATGATAATCAATTGCAATAAATCTAAAATAAAAGTTATGTTAGTATAAATTAAGGAAATAATTGGAAATAATGTCAATTTTTAATATGACAACTGGTTGAAAGAAAGGAATGGAAATAAAGTTTTATCAATATATTGGAATTTAATTTATGATAATAGGATTAATTGCTATTATATGAAATTAAATATTTAAATATTACATAAATGAAAATTTAGATGAAATCTGAGAATATTAATATAAACAATCATGAACCAATATGAGCTTCATCCTTTTGATAATAATGGATTGGACAATGGAGAGAAAGGTCAATTAAATGGAATTATGGAAAAATTAAATTTGTAATTTCTACAATTTTTGAAATTGAAATTTAATATGGTAACTAGCGAAATAATTAATGTTGAATTAACATAGAATTTTTTAAGTTATTCTAGTGGTTTAAGAAATCAAAAGTGATAAAATATATAAATTATAGAATTTGGATTAAAATAGTGATTTAATTAGTTTAATATTAATTTATTTAATTAACTGGAAAATAGCCATTTTGGCCACTAACTCAGATTTCGACGAAACCAGTTTCATTGGATCCGTAACGGTGAATTGTTGTAGGATTTCAAGTTTCATAACGATTGGCCTTGTCGTTCGATCATACGGGCGTGAAACACCTTGAAATCAATAAAATTGAAATCAATTGAAATCAATTTGAAATAACTTTATTTTGGCATAACTTCTTCATACGATGGAATTTGAACTTGAAACCTGTTCCATTGATTTTTAAAAGTTCAAAAACATCTATTTTGATATACGGGTTGACCTATTTCCGTTCTGGAATCAAAATGAGCTTCTCGGTTCAATTTCGTTCAAAACCCAAATCAATCCTGTCTATCTATTCTATTTTCAGCTTTGGCTATAAATACCTTGTTATAAACCCTAATTGTTCCTCATTGTCATTTGTCTATACGTTCAATTCCTTGTCACCTCCTCATTCTAGTGGAAGACAAACCAAAACCAAATTCCATTCAAATTTCAACTTCGAAATTCAAACTCCACAAAACGTATCGAATTATATATCGATTTGAAGCTCTTGACGAGTGCATCTCAGGTCTGTAATTCATTTTCCTAATTGAACCACTGTTCGCCCAGAAATTTATGAACGGATATCGGCCGTTCATCACGTTCCGATGAACGTCGATGGATCATCAAATTGCTTGTACCGTTGTGTAGAGATCGACGAGGGAATTCGATCGGAGTTGTTCGTGGGCGATATTGGCCGCTTGATCACCGTAGGCAATTCAGTTTAGCGTAAAATTTTCGACGGCGGCTGGTCGTTTGGGACCACGCGGGGGGATCGCGTGATGCGGGGGTTGGAGGGTGACGGCCGGTGGAGGCGCGTCTCTGGCCTGGCTTTGGCGTGGCGGCGTAGCGATTTAAAGGTGTCCGTGTACAAGGAAGAGGCGGCGCTTTTTCGAACGATGATGGTAGTGTGTGTGTTTTACTGTGTAGGATTTGCTTGAGAAGAGGGGTGACGTGGCTCATGCTCTGGTTTTTTCCTTTTTATTTTATTTTATTCTAGTTATGATTTCAATCGTTCTAACGTGCACAACTTTCGCATACGAGGTCCGTTTCACGCACGGTTTTCTGTGCTAGGTTCGTATTGGAATTATGGACATTTTGGCGCTGGTTGGGACGAATTCTGAGACTATTCAAATTTTGGATTTAAATTGGATTTAAATTCAATTTAAATTCAAAAGGTGAGTGTTTTAACCCATTCACAACTTCAAAAATTTCTTATGTCTGTTATTGATTTATGATGTGATTAGAAATTTATTTATGACAGTATGGCATATTTTAAATCATCATCCCAGTTAAATTGAATCCATTGAATTAAATTGTTATTTAATTTATTATTGAATATAAACTGCTAGAAAGTGCCTGTTGTTTATTTTTTGATTATATATTGATGTTATTGATTGAATTGGATGATGATTGTGATAAATGGTTGATGATTGATATTTGATGAATGGATGTTGTATTTTATATTGTTATAAACTTTTAGCTGTTATGCATTTTATTTCATTCGAGATTACGGTTTGAAATGATATATAACCATATTTTTATTTTAACTTATGGATTGAAATGGTGAATACCCATATCACTTGACCATAGGATAGAAAATTATATATAGACACCGTCGGTCTATATATATAAATATTTTGAAAATGATTTTTATGGTTTTGGATGGAATTATACAGTTAATAAATATTGATTTTATTGATATTATATAAAATATTTTATATATAGTTAAATTCATGTATTTAAGCTATGTATAAATTTTTTTAATAACAATAAGTTTAATAATGGAGTTTGATTTTATTAAAATAAAATGTGGTTAAGTATTTGAATCATACTTTAATATAGAGGTTATAATGATTTAAAATATATTAAGATTGGAAGGTAAATTGGAAATTTATTTGAAATTGAGCTTATTTAAGAATTAAACTCCATATGTTGATGTAAAATTTATTAAACTTTAAATTTTAAAAGGTATGATTTTTATAACTGGACTTTTATTCAAGATGAATTAAATGAGTATTTCAACTATAAATAAATTGAAGGAAATATTTATTTATTTGTAATTTGAGTTTTATTTAAATGATAATGGATTTATTATTTATATATTTCAAAACTAAATAATAGAGCATTGAATTGTTGGATCGTAATTACCAACCTTAGTTTTGAAATTGTTTAATACTCAAAGTTTGAAATATATTGAAATTGAAATGGTTTATTTAAACTAAAAGTGAGTTGAAAGTTATGAATTGAGATTTAATTTAAAGTGAATTAAATTGTAAAGTCGAGGAAATTATTTTACTTTATATAGAAATCTTAAATTCAAACCATTTTATTTTATATACTGTTTGAATGTCCAAACCTTTTAAGTTTTGGAAGTTATGGTTAGAAGCTATGAAATTCAAAGTATTATGTTTTGAAAGGTATATTTCAAGCGTTTGGTTTCAAAATAATATAAATTTGAAGGTGCTATGATTTTGGGAAGGAGGATATATTTGAAATAAAAATGATATCATATTGATTTGGGTTTACAAAAATGATATCATATTGATTTGGGTTTTGAAACGGAAGATATCGTATTTACATGGGTTTGAAATGGATATTAAATTCTGGTTTTAAAAGTATAATTATTTTGAAATGACTGCGGTGTTATAATAACGTTTGGTTGTTAAAGAGACCGGGATCGGATGTTTTCATACTCTCTGCCAACTTTGAAAACCACTTTAACAACCGTGTACGCGGTGGAGATTCCAGAATGAAGTAGGATGGTGGCGACGTTCTATTAAGGTATATACGTGGACCCGACTCTCGTGACTTGGCATAAGATGGCTAAAACAAGAGCTATTCTCGGGCCAAGGAGGTAGCCCCTCTTATCGGACACATCCCTTCGATATTATACTCTGACTTTTGGATTGATTCGGTGGCCACTTTGATTTTGATTTTTGATTTGGGGTGCGGCTCGAGTTGGGCGGTAGTTGCGCGCTACGCGTTACCACCAGCCCAGATGCGTAATTGATACATCTACCCTGGCATTGCCTTGTGTACCACGTCACCTACCTTAGAGTGCCTTGTACGAGTTTGGTTTTCTCCCGTAGCCCATGGAGTATTTAGGGTAGTCTCCCGATCTGGAGATGCGCTGATACTGGATGGACTACTGGGACTATTATTGTGTTAAGGGGGAGATTGGGTAACTCCATAACGCTATTTAAAAGTAAGTTTATTTTACTATAAGACATTATTATGATAGTGAAATACTACTACATAATAAAGAGTTTAACGGATCCTTAGGAGATGTGAATCTCGAGCATCTCTTAAGCTACTGCACTCACGTTTGACACTGGATAGGAGATGTCAGATCCCGTAAATGTCTTTGAGGCCATTCCACTCATATTTTACCATTGATTTAACTTACATATGATCTTTTAGTTCTGACTCGAGTGTTTTGTCTTTTCAATTCGCTCGGGTCAGCCTGAGTATTTCAGGATTTGAAGACTTTCCTTCTGGAGGACGAAGACGAAGATTGTATTATTATTATTTATTATATTATTCCACTGCATCATTTTTCCGCTGCATTATTTATTAATCTCTGGTATGTGTAACTCTGATATGTATTGTATAAGTATAATGGAATATTTTCAAAAACAGCATCATGAACTGTTTATTTGATAATTATATTTTATCGTTCCGCTGCAAGATTCTGTTTGTTTATTTCTTTCTCCATTTTTCTTATTTACCACATAACAATCCGCCATTCTGTATGGTTTGAGTCTGACGTGTGTGGTTTATCGTCGATTTAAAACGTATAAAAAGGCAGGATGTTACACAACATAAATGGGTCGAAGCCTAAAATTCAAACGAAAGAAATAAACTAAAAAAAAAGAAACCTGCCTTCTCCTTTATCTCTTCTCTCTTATTCCAGACTAACATCCTTCTACCCAAAATCCACTTGAATTTTGACGCCACGAATCGGAAAGAAACATCTCTGATCAACTCAATCATCTTCCATCTCGAACTAGACTTGATCGCGAACTATCATAGCCTGGGTCAAAACCATTCTCCTCGCCTTCCCAAATCCTATCACGGCCGAACATCATGTGCACACGATGCATGTGCACAATAGCTCCGACGCCAACTCCGACATTGCAAACCCCTGAGTCAACTCCCCTTCCTCCACTGGTCACCGTCTCCACCTCGACGAAGCCTCGAACTTACCCTCTTGAAAAATGACCCTTTAGACGAACCGTTGAAAACCAAAGCCACAAACGTTGACGAACTACTCCCACCATACACCCCTGATCCCATCGCCTCCTTCACCAATCGAAAGCCGTCCCATTTCCCTATCTTCCTGCCAAATATCAAATGTCCCAGTCGTGCCACCTTCTCCCAGTTCGATCGCGTTCGTTAGCCTCCCAATGCCTTCCCAAAACCCTACAATCCATCGCCTAACCCAGTCCAAGCCTAAATCCAACAAACGGCCATGGTAGTCACCTCCCCTAGGTCCACCTGCTACCTTCGGACCAGGCCGCATCATTTCTCTGCGACGAAGTCAACGGAAAATGATTTTTGAACAGGTTTCGATCATCCTTCAATTTCTCGTGATATATAACACTAAAAATTATTAGTTTTATACTAAAATTCATATTTCTATACATGAATCCTAATTGCATGGTCGAATTCTTGATATAAAAATATTGAATTTTCACTAAAGTCTGTTATTCACTGTAAAACTTATCATTGGTTATCTACACAGCATAATCCATTCACAAACTATTTTTAACTTAAGCTATACTAGAAAATAAACACTTCCTTAGTTTACAGCATAATCAAATTTGAATCAGATTAAGAGATGTAAATTTTTGAAGTTGGGATGAATACAAAGTTCACTATCAACAGAGCAGCAATCAATTCATTTTCAAATTTGGAATTAATGTTTCTTGCCATCCACATTTTGATTCCAGAAGCTTTAAATTGAATTTTGAAGATCTTTAATCTGAATTCTTGAAAACTTGGATTCAAGTAGCTTGAATATTAAGAAATGAGAATGCTTCATGATCACTAGACTAGTTACATAGTAACTTTGCTTCTTCTTTTTTTTAAATTTTTTGTTTCCTATTGCTTACAGTTGTGAACAGAGGCTATATTTTTCTTAAGCTACAGGTTTTAAATTTTAAACAACAACTCAGTTCAAAGCCTATATATATACATGCTTTGTAATATCCAAAAGATATTTTTTGGAAAGAGATTTTGGAGGCTGGAAATGATATTTGTTTTCGATGAGGGAAATTTGAAAAGAAAACAAATGATCATTACAATCTTTTATCAGGTGTTTCTCTGCCAGATGTTAGTTCATTTCCTGATTTAAAATTTATTACTTGTTTACCCATTATTTGCTTGATTAAACTAGGTTTTGTTAGCCTGTTTTTCTCTTAACAGCTATTGACTTGAAACCTTTTCCCTTTATTATATTTTTATATAAACCATAAAATATTTAGAGTATATGTATGTACTCATGAAGATAGACATTCCATATTTATCTTTTGACAAAGTAGTGTTTGCATTTATCTGTTACACATTTTAAATAAAAGTGAGAAACTAGTAAATTAAAATAATCCTCTTGGTTAATATACCTTTATACATACATTACTTAAATAAATAATTAACATTCCATATTAAACACCTTATATACATATGTTACTTAAAACAAGAACTACAAAGTGGTATAAAATTATTCTTAAGCTTTCATGTATATATGTAACCATATATACATTTTTTATTGATAATATAGAAATATGTTATCTTCAAATAAACTAAGTTCATTTGATATCTATGTATATATAGTTTCTCCTAGTTATACTTACGTGATTCTTATACACATCATTTTATTTATAACATTTTTATTTATTTATTAATATTATAAATTTTCCTTTTGAACTTATCTTTATATATATATAACTTTTCTTATTCATGGTGTATATATATTATTTTAGAAACTTTCAACTTAATACCCTTTTTATTTAATATAAACAATATTTTTTATATGCCCAAAAATCAAAAATATCCTTTTTACTTTATTATGAATTTCTATCCAAATTATATATATACACATAAATTTTATTATCCTTATAAATAAAAGTATATGCATATGTTTTTTTCAATTAACTTTAATTCTCTATTATATTTTATCTTTAGAATAAAATATACATATTTTATCTCTAAAACAAAATATACACATTTTATTAAAACAAAATATATATATATATAAGAAATTTCCATTTAATCAATCTGTATTTCAATATTGATTTGAAAATTCAAATTATATTTGTGTTGGAAAATTGGTATATTATTATCAGTTGTTGGGAATTTTTGTATATAAAATACAATATTATTGAATATTGTAAATTAATATTCACAACTAGGGATGTCAAAAATCTCGGGTCGTTACAATATATTACTCATCTTATACCAAAACATGTAACTTATTGAGGGATGTTTAAAAAAATTCTTGGTCATATGATCATATCCCTTCATATGTGAGTGTCCTCACCCTATTTATCCTATGCACTCATTATAAGCATGATACACAGCATATCCTATGCATGTGAACTCCTAATTATGCTACTTTAATACAAAGATGCAACAACTGAAGGTGTTACACTATGTCAATCCACCATCTCGATCTTTAGTGTTTTGATTAGTCACTTAATTTTAGTCTTTTGATGTGAAAATTAACTTTGAAAATAATCGTCCATATCCACTTCACTATCTCTTGAACACATTACGGTCCCCTTACAAGGTGCAATCAATGTATCTTAGCTTATGATTATGCTACTTTAAAGGCACAAAAGCGATAGCTCAAGGTGCTACCATGAGTAAAATTATTTATTCAGTCTAAGGGAAGCTTCCTAAAGGGATCAGACCAGACTGTAATGGGTAAATAGAGTGAATTTCAAAAAAAATCCTTTTTTGGATCGTAATAGGCTTCTAAATCTAGTGGTTACACTAGATCCAATCTAATTGATGTTAATAAATTCATATTTTTATTAATATTGTTCTCTTTTAATTAACTAATCATATTAATTAATTTAATTTAATGTTTATTAGGTGTGAAATTTGAATATGTAAAATCATATCAAATATGTACATATTTCAGGTTATGTGACAAACTGTAAGATATGAAGCAAGTGTAATTTTGTTGGATATTTATGTGTTTTATCATTTAAATAGGTAATCGGTTAATTTTTAGTTATGGAAACAACTAAATAGGTCATAAACATGATAACTAAATAATTAATATGGATTTATATTTACACCTTTTGGATAAGAGAAAGGTCACAAGAACATATAAGGTGTAAATTGCAAATGTGTGGCATGATATGGCAACAAGTGTTATATGAACATGCTTGTCACTATATATATATTGTCATTAATTATGTTTATATAAATGATGATTAAAGAGCAATTAATATAATGAATTCCGAATTCAAATCTTTAATTAAGGAAAAAACTAGTTGAAATCTAAAATGTGGAAAAATTTCCAACCTTCTTCTCATGTTAAATCATAATTAAGTTTAGATCGAATTGGGATAAAGTAATTTGTAAATTCCATAGTTTATTCATAGCTAAAAGGCAAATAATGTATATGAACTTCTATAATTACAACTTGAATGAAAAGTTCAACCAATACTTTTATAAAATAAATAAACAAACAAAATATGTAATATATATGTTTAAATTTAATTTGTGTAGAACCATCATTTTAAAATATATGTATGTGATATAAAAAAGCGTCCATAATTATAATTTATGTGAATGTGTGTGTATATAGTGCTTAACATAATCAACAAAATAAATCTCAAAATTATTCCATGGCCATGTGTAGAACAGGTTATCATACTTAAAAATAAAATTCAAGGCAATAATTTCAGATCCTCATCGATATATATATATATATATATATTTGATCATACCCAAAAAAATTGATCATTATATATATATATATATATATATATGTGTTTCATAATTGTAGATCCTCATCAATATATATATACACACACACCCATATATATTCATTACATTTGTTGTTTTATAAATTGAATATATATCACATGCATAATTTGGGTAAAGAGTCAACATGTTTAAGTGTGTAAAACAAAAATAAGTTTACCTTGTCGATCCAGGCCTTTGTGTGACCTTGATTTGAGAACCTCCAAAGATCCCCAACATCCATACCCAATCCGTGCAAGAGATGGTTGAACCACTTATGTTTATTTCATTTGATGTTTTCATGTTTATTTGTAATTGAAAATATTTTGAAAAGGAGAAATGAAAATTTGACTATGGAAGGAATAGAAGGAAATATGAATAGTTAATGAAAGAATAAACACCCAAAAAAATGAATGAGAAGATCTATTTTAATAAGAAAATAAAAATCTTTCTTATTCACTCTTTAAAACTTGCACTTTTGATTTGTGATTAATTTTCAATCAAATCTCATCCATCTCTCTTCTTCTCTCTCTCTCTAGCATGGTAGGCCACATCATTCCATCATATAGATAATTATTTCCAAAAGCTTGTTAAGCAACTAACTATATTCAAACAGGGATATATAAAAATAAACCACCATTATATGCAACAAAAGAAACCATCATACATCCATAGTAACCAAAACAAATGGTTTGTTTAGGTTCAGAAACTTTTCATCGTACAAGGGTGATAAATAAACTATCAAGTGTACCTTACGCTAAATAGCCTTAGATAATTACTTAAAAGATTATTCATGCATCCTTAAACAACTTGTAGTACCATTTCCTAAACTTTCCATCGGCTAAAACAACAAAGAATTTAAGTATTATTCAAATTGGCATGATGTACATAAATCTTTTGTACACGATATCAATTCTAATCGCTTGCTTGAATACACACATTCCACTTTCGAACTAGTATTGTTAACCCGACCACTCTAGTGCGGACTTTGATCCGATTTCTTAATTCAAAATTTTCATTTTCCTTGCAAAACCATAAACCATGATAGAAAACTTCAAATTCATATAAAAATATTCGTATCAATTGTTCGTCTTCAAGAATTGAACAAAAAATCCTAATTGGAACTGGTATGAATTACTATAAATCTTCTATTCAAATCTAAATCAAAACTGTTATGCGAATAAAATGATTTACGCACAATTTACATATTTTATTCTATTGCTTTCTTTCAACATCATTATTTACTTTTCATTGGTTTTAATTTATTCATACAATAATTATCTTTTATTAATTTTCCTTCATTACCTACACAATTTATTTCCCGTTCAATATTTGAAATCATCAATGAATCCATTATTAAAGTATTACATACATTTCATTGCAGTTTATTTCACATTTATTATTTACTTATAACCTTGGTATCCATTTTAATATTAATATTCATCAAGGAATCATTTCAGTCATTTTCTTGATTTTATAATCATTTACTTAAATAGTATTCTTTTTTCTATTTAATTTAATTACTACGTTTCATAATATTAACTTATATTTAAAATATTTCTTGTATGTCATAATTCTTATTTGTAGACATAACTCCTTTACTTAAGTTCTACTTGTATAAAATACTATTACATATTCATATTAACATTTCAACTTTTTAAACATTTCTGGTAAGTTTTGTATATGTTTTTATAATGTAATTCAGTGTTCTACAAATTTATCTTGTTCATTTTAGTTAGCAAAATATTCAATAATTTATATCTTATAAATTTAATTATCCTTTAATTTACAAGTGACAAATCTCCAATTTCTTTATAGTTTTATTAATCATTTAGCTTCTAATTTCTATTTTTTTCATTTTAGAAGTTTCCAGCTGTTAAAATTTCACTTTATTTCTACCACTGAAAGTCATTAATTTAACAAGAACTTAAGAACTAAATACCATGTTCATTTCAAATCATTTTGAAATGATAAATATATTCATATCTTATGTATATATCAAATCATACTTAAGAAATTAAAATTTAATTTTTTTTTACAAAAAGGAATGAGTAGCAAAGCTACTACAGTGGTCTTCCCACTTTGAAACTCGAAAATGAACGCCGATGATGTCGCGATCATCACCGAAATTATTCCCGAGACAGAAGTTGGGAGTACAGAACTTATTTCCTTTTAAAATTCTTTAAAACATTTCTTTCAAATCACATTAAAAATATATCTGAAAATACTTCAAGTAATATTAATATATTTTCAAAATCTTTGAAAACCAATTTCAAAGCACCAGCATTTAAGTTATCAAATTTTCCATTTAAATTTATTTATTTTTAAATCATAATTGATAATATATTTATAAAATTACATTTTCTTATAACATACAGTAGTTAATGGTTATAAGAACATGACTAACCAATCAATAAATGATAATAATTAAATATTATCATTTCTTGAAAAACAACACAACAAAAATAACAAAATCAATTTATGGAAACTATTTACACACACACAAAATATACTACTAGGTAAAATTATTTCATTTACATATTTTTCAAAAACTATATTATGTCGCTTTACCCTATTAAGTGTTTAGAAATCCCTATCGATGTCATAGCGTTCTATGTACCAACCAGAATTTGTAAATACAAAACAGAACAAATTAACACAATATAAAAACATTTTTATAGCACTAACAAATACGCTCTCTCATACGCATACACACACATACTTAGACTCATTCTAGGGTGTTACTAACCTATCTCTAATGGGTTTAAACCCCAAATAGGCTAAGGTATCCATAAACCTATCTCTGATACCAACTGCGATGACCCACCTTTTTGGACTATTTAAATCGATAATAAACCACACATGTCAACTCAAACCATTCAAAAGGGAGGATTGTTAACGTAGTAAATAAGAAAATAAGAGAAAAGAAGAAAAAAATACACAGAATCTCATAGTGGAATGACATAATATAATAAGCAATTGAACAGTACATCAAGCTGTTTATTAATATACATTTGATTACACAAATTTTACCACAATCACAGTACAAACAACGCCATACCAAAAATGATGCAGTAGAAAATTACTAATAATGTAATATAATATACCAAACTCCATCTTTGTCCTCTAGAAATAAAGCTAACAGTGAAGTCCTCATGCCGACCCCAGCATAATGAAAAATAAAACACTCGAGTCAGAACTAAAGATCTTATGTAAGTTTAATCAACAATAAGTAAATATGAGTGTAATGGCTTCAGAGATGTTTACGAAATTTTACACCTCCTATTCACTGTATAATGTGTGTGCAATAAATTAAGAGGATTTTCGATATTTCCATTTCCTAAGGATCCGTTAAACAATTTATATGTAGTAATATATGCTATATATGTAATGTCTATCAGTAAAGTAAAGTATTAAAGTAGTGTTAAGGCGCTACCTATATCCCTTTAACACATTTTTATAGGCATCGTAGTCTATACAGTACTGTAAACTCCACCGTAAACTGGTGGGCTATCAGGGAGCACTCCATACGTACGACACAAACCAAAATCATAGTGGGCTTCAAGCCATGCAAGGCAATGTCTTGGGTAGGATTCTACTATTTTGCACTCTCGGACTGGTGGTAATGCATAACAACTACTACCGCTCACCTCGAGACACTCCTGTAATGACCCGGAATTTTTGACCTTTAAAATTCCATATAGTTAAGGAAAAGAAGAAAAGAGGTAGAAGAAGGAACAGAAAATAAGTCACAGAATCTCACATTCGCAGCGAATAGAATATAATATCAAATAATAGCAGTTATATAAAGAAAGTTGTATCTATTAATTACATACAATACATCAGAGTTACAATATTGACACAAACACTGGACAGCTAAATTAACTAGTCCCAAATTAAACAAAAATATCTATCAGCGGAATACTCTATACGTCCCCGCCATCCAGCTCACCTCCTGAGCTCCAGAACGTCCTTACTTGGAAATCTGTAATACTCGGTCTGGCTCGAGCATTACATCAAAGTAACACCCAGGTTAGGCTGGAAACTAGCGTGAGTAAACCCATATATTAGAAAACACTATGTTATAACGTACTTAAATTCTGGGGTAAATCATTCTTCATTACGAGTCTTAACATGTTATAGTCAATACTTAACAATCAATCTCTAAGTACATGTGTCGCCCCACCACTATACTCACGCTAGCTAAGGAAACTACCGGCTAATGCCATCAACTAGCACAAAGAATAAGGTTATTGAGGAGCGACCATCCATCTAATTACTTTGTGCGAGCACCGGTATGTGAGATAGTATAATATGCATTTCTTTTCAAGAGGAAATCCGACATGCCGATACAAACTCAAAGCTATTACACAATGGCTATATGATCTTTGGAAACAAATATAGAAATAAGCATAACACAAATCAGCCACAGATATTCATATCACAAAGGCGGAAAAAGATATGAATATAACACATAAAAGTGTACATCAGAGTAGTGGTCAAACAAGATCCATAATATCACAAAATAATAGATACAAGTGCTAGACAAAAGAATAAGTATACATCAACGAGTCTATATCTCGAGTGTATAACAACAAAAAATACCAATCTAATGTTGTTAGCCAAAGTCAGATAATACTCCCAGACGAGGAGTCAAACTGAAGCACCTGTGACATCTCGGTCTGATACAAGTGTTATTTAATAAGAAAATAATAAACGGATGAGTCCAACTATAAATATCAGATAAATATGAGATAGAATATGAGATATAACAAAAAAACGTATGATAACAATAATGTCATACTATGAAAAGTATACATTAGAAAATCTACCAAAATCATACAATATCTCAAGAGTCTCATAACATCAAAAAGAATGTTATATTCTTTATTTTATTCACCAAACCACAAATATTGACATCATATTGCTGCCAATCATAAAAGCTGGTGAAAAAAAATTCTAGAAATCATCAATTAGAAATCCAAAAATCGCAAAAAGGGGAAGGCCTATCACAAAACGGGAGCATGAAAACTCACCAACACGTGTATCACAAACGGAACGTTATCCCATGGTCGCTAACCATAGAGCTGGTGCAACAACGTAGTATAATATCGGTACGCCCGAGGAACCAGAAACTCAATAATTCGAAACAATGACATAGTACAACGGTACGCCCATTGATCCTGATAAGCCAGAACAACGACGTAGTACAAAGGTACGTCCGATGAACCAAACTCCACAAAAGAATAACCGCTAGCCCATAAAAATTGAGTCAAAACTCCAAATAATACATAGGTCATTAGCCTATAAAAGAAATGAGACAAAACTCAATAAAACGAGGCACCGTCCCCTACGTGGACGAAGAAACATAGCATATAGCTAGTCTAAATCACATAAAATGATCGTCAATGATCATCGAGAAGTGTCGACTACATTAAGCTAGTAAATAAATGAGTTTAGCTTCATGTCCCATAACCACTGGCTTAACTTAAGTATTTACGAACAAATTGTAGATCTCCACTCGAAAATTGTCACAAGAGGTTCAATCGAACAAGTCCAAGAATTAACCGACGAGGTAAACGCAGGTGTTTCATACCACTTGTTTTACTAAGCCGTTTAACTAGATTTCTCATACGAGTGAGGTAAAGTTTTGTATATGCTAGTAGATTGGAAAACGGTTTAAGAAACGAGCTTTGTAATAAAATAGTGTTGAAATCATTTTGATAAAATAGTTTTGATATTTACTAGTAGTATTGAAACCTTTATATTTTAAAGTGACAAATCACAAAAATGATTGCAGAAACAATCAACCGCCAAAATTCACATTCGAAGATGTGAATTGAATCCAAAGAAATCGATACTGAATCCATCAAGTGGATGTTCCAAAAATCCCGAAGAAAATGTCATCAAAGTCGATAATAAATGATAACAACAAAGGGAATCAACATAAATCGATTAAATTTGGAAACTCAACCTAAATAGGCAAAAACAAGCAGATTCAGACGTCTGAAGTGCATGATTCAGATGTCTGAATCTGGAAAATAAAATATTTTCCAGAACATAATTTAGATGTCTGAACCTATAAATTTAGACGTTTGAAAATGCCAATTTTTAGCCTATTTCTTCTCTGGTTCAATTCGAACCAATTCAAACGTCTGGAACCTTTGATTCAGACGCCAGAATATTGGGGAATAAAAATTCCCAATATAATATTTAGACATCTGAAATAAGGTTTTCAGACGTCTGAAACTGTTGCTCAGGCACTTTTCTGAACCTAGTCCAATAATGGCCAAAATAATTACCGGAAGCGATCGGACAAGCGACGACGACTAAGGATTTATGCCAAGCGACAACCCAGCCTTAATGGCTCTTCGATACGCCTCGAATATCAATGTCCAAATACCCATATAAGAATTTTTCATACATTTTTCTTTCAAAACACCAAAAATTGGAATATTCACCAAAGCAATCCAAGTCAAAAAAGAAAATGCACATGAACAAGTGTTAGGAATTCATACCTAACAACAAGGATAGATATAGACATAGATGTGAGATAGAAATCTCACCTTTAAACCCAAAACAAATGAAGAAGAAGCTATAGAGCAATGGCAAGGACAATCACTCTTCAATTCCAACCCGACAAGCTTGAATCTAAGCTTAAAAGAGAAACATTTCCTAAGTTAGGTTTAGAAATTTCTGAGATTGGAAAGAGAATGAGTTAGAGAAGATGAAGAGAAAGCTTACCAAAGCTTCTTCTTTGAATTTGGAGTTAAAGCTTGAATTTTCCAAATGGAACTAGGCTTAGGATTTCCTAATTCTTTTTCTCCTCCACCATTTTTATCTAGAGCTTGAGAGTGTTAGGAAAATGAAGTGAATGAAGATAAGTGGGGGTGGAGCTAGGGCTTATGTTAGGATATAGGGCTGAACCCAAACCAAAGCCCAAAGTGATAAAGTAGCAAAATTTTACTAACTCCAAACACATCAATGTTTATACTCAAAAAGGTCGCAAACATCATTTTGAACTTAATGGGGGTGGTCACGAGTCCTAATTCGACAATTTGCAAAAAGTAGCTTTTCGGACTATAATCCGACTAACGATGAAATATTTAAATAAAATATTTAAATATTAATCGTAAAATATGCGAGTTGTTACAGATTCCCCTACTTAAAGAAATTGCGTCCTCGCAATATTTAAGAAGAAAAATAGAAGTAACAACCATAAAAGCATATCAACACAAAAGAAATTTTGAAATAAGAAGTTCACCTCTAAGGAGCACGAGAGAGTAAGTCCGGATGTGTTCGCTCGATGAATTCTCTAAATTCCCAAGAACAATCCTTAAGATTTGAAGACCATTGAACTTTCATGAGAGGAACATCTTTATTACGAAGGCGTTTAACCTCCGAAGTAATGATTCGAATATGATGTTGCTCATAAGTCAAATTAGGTGAAACTTCAATTTCTTCTACAATACCGGGCTCAAGAATAGAATCGGAATCTCGAAGGCATTTCTGTAATTGAGAAACGTGAAACACGTCATGAATAGCAGAAAACTGAGTTGGTAATAAAAGGCGATAAGCCACGGAACCAATACGTTCGGTGATGGGAAATGGACCAATATATCGAGGTGCTAACTTTCTCGATCGACTGAAACGCACAACACCCTTCATAGGTGAAATACGAATAAACATAAAATCTCCCACAGAAAATTCCAATTTCCTTCTTCGGTTATTGGCATAGGATTTTTGCCCACTTTGAGCTTCTTTCATCCTATGGCGGATAAGATCAATTTTTTCTGTGGAATCTCGAATAAAATCTGGACCTAAAACCAGCTTCTCACCGGCCTCAAGCCAACAAGAAGGAGATCGACATTGTCTTCCGTAGAGTGCCTCAAAGGATGTCATACCAATACTAGATTGGAAGCTATTATTATAGTAAAACTCAACAAGAGACAAGATAAATATGATCTCACCAACTTCCACCAAAATCAAGAACACATGCACGAAGAAGATCTTCAAGAGTTTGATTCACACGCGTGGTTTGTCCATCGGACCGAGGATGATAATCGGTGCTAAAATTAAGCTTCGTTCCCAAAGCTTTTTGAAGACTCTTCCAAAATCCATTAGTAAACAATGGATCACGGTTGCTAATAGTAGAAGTAGGAACCCCATGCAATTTTACAATTTCTTTAATAAAGAGCTTGGCGAAAAGAGGTACGGTCCGATTGGACCGAACGGGAATAAAATGGGTGGATCTTGTAAGTCTATCAACTATCACCCATAGGCTATCATGACCCGAACGAGAATGGGGAAGGACGTCAATAAAATCCATGGAAATTTTATTACACTTCCATATTGGAATGTCCAAAGGTTGCAATAACCCATCGGGCCTTTGATGCTCGGCCTTAACAAGTTGGCAAGTCATGCAATGCTTAATAAAGTTAGCAATGTCAGATTTATTCCATCCCAATAATAAATTCGCTTCATATCCACGTACATTTTGCTACTACCGGGATGAATGGTGAATTTAGAACGATGAGAATCTTCTAAAATATCTTTACGAAGATCACTAATATTTGGCACGATAAGTCTGCCAAATTTTCGAATACCGCCACGAAAATCAATATCATAATTTTCAAACCTTCAATATCAATTTTATCCCTACAACTTTAGCTAAGAAGAGCCAATTTTGGATCTAGCTTTTGAGCTTCAAGGATGCGGTCTAAAAGAGAAGGATGAGCCTTAAGGTTACATAAAACAAGAGATGCACATAAATTGGATTCACGATCTTGAATCTCACAAGTGGATAACATCTCGAGATCATTCCATTCGGATATCATCATAGAAACAACCGCTTGTTGCTTATGACTAAGTGCATCGGCAATACGATTTCCCTTTCCGGGAGTATAAAGAATATTAAGATCATCAGATGCAAGGAACTCGAGCCAACGTTGTTGACGTAAATTAAGTTCCTTTTGAGAAAATAAATACTTCAAAGATTTATGATCGGTATAGAGAACAAATTTCTCTCCCAAAAGATAATAACACCAAATTTGAAAAGCGAAAACAATAGCCACGAGTTCTAAATCATGAGTGGCATATCTAGTCTCGGCAGGCTTTAATTGCCCAGAAGCATAAGCAATAACACGTTCTCTTTGCATAAGAACGACACCCAACCCAACACGATTAGCACCGGTATAAACAATAAAATCTTGGTTCCCCTCGGGAATCACAAGAATAGGAGCATCGGAAAGGAGTTCTTTTAATTTCTGAAAAGAAGCTTCGCATTTGTCCGACCAAATGTATTTAAATCCTTTCTTTGTCAAGCTAGTAAGAGGCACGAAAATTTTAGAAAAGCCCTTTATGAACCGACGGTAATAACCTGCCAATCCAAGAAAGCTACGAATCTCCGTCGCACTCTCCGGTCTCTTCCAATCTTGTATCACTTCAATCTTTGAAGGATCCACGGAAATTCTAGATTCGGAAATAATATGGCCGAGAAACTTCACACGAGTTAGCCAAAAGTGGCATTTAGAAAATTTTGCTTTCAATTGATTGCTCCTAAGAGTTTCCAATACAATCCGAAGATGCTTTTCATGCTCTTCCTCGGTTTTAGAATAAACAAGAATATCTTTTATAAAGATGAGAACAAATCAATCGAGAAAGTATTTGAAAACTCGATTCATTAGGTCAACGAATAAGCCGGAGCATTCGTTAAACCAAATGGCATAGCAAGCCATTCATACGATCCATAACGAGTACGGAATGATGTCAAAGGAATGCTATCCTATGCAATACGAAGCTAATGAAAACCGGTTGCTAAGTCTAACTGTGAAAAAACTTTGGCACCACTAAGTTGATCGAATAGATCATCAATCCGAGGTAAAGGATATTTATTCTTGATAGTAAGATGATTAAGCTTACCGTAGTCAACGCAAAGCCTAAGTGTACCATCAAATTTCTTTATAAAAATAGATGAAGCTCCCCAAGGAAAGTAACTAGAACGAACAAATTGCTTCATCTCCAATTTGGATAATTTTTTGCACATCTCTTCATTTTCCTTATTGGACATACGATAAGGAGGACGAGTAATAGGTAAAGCTCCAGGAATTAGATTAATTCTAAACTCAATTGCTCGCTCAAGTGGTAATCCTAAAACGGGCTCAAATATATCGGAAAATTCACGAACAACGCGAATAAGAGAAATGACATCTTCCTCATCATCGTTATCGTCATCATGAGGATTTAAAGAATATAAAAGTGTTGCCAAGCTGGAATCCGAATCTTTAAGAACAATAGAAATCTGCTTAACATATTATGGATGTCGAAGATGAATAGTCCGCTCAGGACATAGGATTTGAGCTTCATAACGGTTAAGCCAATCCATTCCCAAAATCATTCCGAAGCCCAAGTAACGCATGACATGCAAATCGGCTCGGAAAGAAAAATCACACAAAATAATCTCGACATCTTTACAAAGCAAACTAAGTGTTGCGGATCCACTTACCGGATTCGCAATTCTCAAAGAAGTCATTAAAGACATAACACTCAAAGAAAAAGTATCAACAAGCTCTTTTGATATAAAAGAATGAGATGCACCCTTATTAAAAAGAACTCAAATAGGTTGATCATGAAACATAATAATTCCATCAAGGATAGAATGATACCTTGACCCGAGAAGTGTTACTAGGAGTTTGCACCACATTTAGCTTTCCCTCCTTCTTTCCTTGAAGTTTGGGACATGAAGATAGAAGATGACCCAAACTTTTGCAATAACGACAAAAGAGAGGTTTCGGACATCTATTGGCATAATGGTCCTTAGAACCACAATTGTAGCATTGTCCACTACTAGGGGTAGGAGTCTTTGCTACCGAAGCTGCTTGTTTTCCTTTCTTGTTGAGATTAGGGCCTTTGAATTTAATAGGCCTTTTCTTGTTGTTGTTGAAGTTTGGTCTGGCACCCACAACTTCGACATCACTTTCCTTTTCTGCCTCTTCAAGTCGAACAGCGATATCAATAAGTTGATCGAAAGCAACGTCTAATTTCAAAAGTATGGCTTCTTGAGATTTCTATTCAAGCCATAAACAAATCTCTGATTCTTCTTCAATGGGGTATTCATGTATTCAACCCCGTATTTAGAAAGAGATTTGAAAAACGCAACGTATTCCGTCATAGAAGATTCACCTTGAACTAGGTCAATAAAACAACGGGCCAAAGTCACTTTCTCAGCTTCTGGTACAAGTTTTGATTGAAATCTTTCCCGAAATTGCTCCCAAGTAAGATCCGCTTCAATAATTTCAAAAATCAGAAGCTCGTACCAATCTAATGCTCTTTCTTGGAGCATACTAGAAGCCACTTGAACTCGGTGTAGATCAATAAGATTCATGCTAGTAAAGAGGCGATCGCATGCTCTAAGCCAAGCTTGGACATGAATGACGCTTTCAAAACCCCTGAATGGCTTCCCACCCAAGTTGGTGTAGTCATTGCACAAGCGTGCAAACCCAGATTTAGGTTGAGTAGGCTCTGGAATGGGTCCGGCAGCTTAAGCATTCTTCACAAGATCAAGAAGTAATTGTGCAGACATAAATACTCCATCTTGGGGAGTAGCACTAGATTGATCGGCACTGGGATGGCCAGGTCTAACCATTTCTCTTCTTTAAGAAAGAAAGAATGAAGAAGAAAAGGTTATTCACAAAATGAATATCAAACAATAATGATTGATAAAACAAGGCATCACAAAAGAAAATAGGATATGATGGTACGAAGACTCGAATTAAATCCTAAGGCACGACTCCTAAGATGGACTTAGGACGATGATCCTTGTTAAATTATTTTATTTTTTTCCGAAGTTTGGCTCTAATACCAAGTTGTGACGCCCCACCTCTATACTCACGCTAGCCAAGGATACTACCGGGTAATGCCGTCAACTAGCACGAAGAATAAGGCTGCTGAGGTGCGACCATCCTTGTAATTACTTTGTGTGAGCACGGTATGTCAGATAGTATAATATGCATTTCTTTTCAAGAGGAAATCTGACATGCCGATACAAACTCAAAGCTACTACATAGTGGCTATATGATCTTCGGAAACAAATATAGAAATAAGCATAACACAAATCAGTTACATATATTCATATCACAAAGGCGGAAACAGATATGAATATAGCACATAAAAGTGTACATCAGAGTAGTGGTCAAACAAGATCCACAATGTCACAAAAGAATAGATACAAGTGCTGGACAAAAGAATAAGTATACATCAATGAGTCTATATTTCGAGTGTATAACAACAAAAACTACCAATCTAATGTAATTAGCCAAAAGTCAGATAATACTCCCAGATGAGGAATCAAACAGAAGCACCTGTAACATCTCGGTCTGACCCGAGTATTATTTAATAAGAAAATAATAAACGGATCAGTCTAACTATAAATATCAGATAAATATGAGATAGAATATGAGATATAACAAAAAAAGTATGATAACAATAATGTCATACTACGAAAAGTATACATTAGAAAATCTACCAAAATCATATAATATCTCAAGAGTCTCAAAACATCAAAAAGAATGTCATATTCTTTATTTTATTCACCAAACCACAAATATTGATATCATATCAATGCCAATCATAAAAGCCAGTGAAACACAAATTCTAGAAATCATCAATTAGAAATCCTGAAATCGCAAAAAGGGGGAGGCCTATCACAAAATATGAGCATGAAAACTCACCAACACATGTATCACAAACGGGACGCTATCCCATGGTCGCTAACCATAGAGCCGGTGCAACAACGTAGTACAATATCGGTACGTCCGAGGAACCAAAAACCCAAATAATTCGAAGCAATAACGTAGTACAACGGTACGCCCGCTGATCCTGATAAGCCGAAACAACGACGTAGCACAAAGGTACGTCCGATGAACCGAACTCCAAAAAAGAATATGCGTCGCTAGCCTACAAAAATAGAGTCGAAACTCCTAATAATACATAGGTCGTTAGCCTATAAAAGAAATTAGACGAAACTCAATAAAACGAGGTACCGTCCACTACGTGGACAAAGAAACATAGCATATAGCTAGTCTAAATCACATAAAATGATCGTCAATGATCATCAAGAAGTGTCAACTACATTAATCTAGTAAATGAATGAGTTTAGCTTCATGTCCCATAATCACTGGCTTAACTTAAGTATTTACGAACAAATTGAAGATCTCCACTCGAAAATTGTCACAAGAGGTTCAATCGAACAAGTCCAAGAATTAACCGACGAGGTAAATGCAAGTGTTTCATACCACTTGTTCTACTAAGCCGTTCAATTAGATTTCTCATACGAGTGAGGTAAAGGTTTGTATATGCTAGTAGATTGGAAAATGGTTTAAGAAATGAGCTTTGTAACAAAATAATGTTGAAATCGTTTTGATAAAGAGTTTTGATATTTACTACTAGCATTGAAACCTTTATATTTTTAAAGTGACAAATCACAAAAATGATTGTAGAAAAAATCAATCACCAAAATTCACTTTCGAAGACGTGAATTGAATCCAAAGAAATCGATACCGAATTCATCAAGGTGGATGTTTCAAAAATACCAAAGAAAATGTCATCAAAGTCGATAATAAATGATAACAACAAATAGGAATCAACACAAATCGATTCAATTTGGAAACTCAAGCTAAATAGGCAAAATGGGGAAAAACAAGTAAATTCAGACGTCTGAAGTGTATGATTCAGACGTCTGAATCTGGAAAATAAAATATTTTCCAGAACATAATTCAGACATCTGAACCTATAAATTCAGACGTCTGGAAATCCCAATTTTTAGCCTATTTCTTCTCTGGTTCAATTCGAACCAATTCAAATGTATGGAACCTTTGATTCAGACATCTGAATACTTGGGAATAAAAATTCCCAGCATAAAATTCAGACGTCTGAAATAAGGTTTTCAGACGTCTGAAACTGTTGCTCGGGCACTTTTCTGAACCTAGGCCAATAATGGCCAAAATAATTACCGGAAGCGATCGGACGAGCGACGACGACTAGGATTTATGCCAAGCGACAACCCAACCATAACGGCTCTTCGATACGCCTCGGATATCAATGTCCAAATACCCATATAAGAATTTTTCATACATTTTGCTTTCAAAACACCAAAAATTGGAATATTCACCAAAGCAATCCAAATTAAAAGCAAAATGCACATGAATAAGTGTTAGGAATTCATACCTAACAACAAGGATAGATATAGACATAGACATGAGATAAAAATCTCATCTTTAAACCCAAAACAAATAAAGAAGAAGCTATAGAGCAATGATAAGGCTAATCACTCTTCAATTCCAACCCAACAAGCTTGAATCTAAGCTTAAAAGAGAAACATTTCCTAAGTTAGGTTTTGGAATTTCTGAGATTGGAAAGAGACAAGTTGGAGAAGATGAAGAGAAAGCTTACCAAAGCTTCTTCTTTGAATTTGGAGTTAAAGCTTGAATTTTGCAAATGGAACTAGACTTAGGATTTCCTAATTCTTTTTCTCCTCCACCATTTTTATCTAGAGCTTGAAAGCGTTAGGAAAATGAAGTGAATGAAGATAAGTGGGGGTGTAGCTAGGGCTTGTGTTAGGATATAGGGCTGAAACCCAAACCAAAGCCCAAAGTGATAAAGTAGCAAAATTTTACTAACTCCAAACATATCAATGTTTTTACTCAAAAAGGTCGCAAACGTCATTTTGAACTCAATTGGGGTGCTCTCGAGTCCTAATTCGACCGTTTGCAAAAAGTAGCTTTTCGGACAATAATTCGACTAACGATGAAATATTTAAATAAAATATTTAAATATTAAATCGTAAAATATGCGGGTTGTTACAGTACCCTTACTTAGTTTCAATAGTCTAGCTCACTTAAATTGTTTCATTCCAGCCTATTGATTTCACATATAAATCTATAAAGATATATAGTGGATTTCAAATCGAAGTGGTTTCAGGTATTTGCTGATACCCGACCCCGGTCTCTTCGGATCCCAAGTCATCTTAACCTAAGATTCAAGTGGAATACAATTCAAACTTTAAATACAGGGTGTCGCCTTTACATAGTAATTCATCATCAATAGATACCCACATTATCATAGTTTAAACCAAACATATCTATTACATAGCATCACAAATCACATATCAGAGATATCAACTAATTTAAGGAATACAATATAATTCAATCATTCATAAGCAAGATTAATTTGTCATACCATTTCTAGTTAATTTAAAATAAATTAAATTAATTACCTCAATTACTATTAATCCTACTTATCAACATTAATTAATTACAAACCATTTATTTATCATCCCTTAATTATCCTCTTTAATTACATTTAGTAATTAGCCTTAATTAATAACATAAATTAATTAACCTTCACGCATTCACATTAATCACATTTATCCATAATTAATTACTCAAATTAATTATCCTATAATCACTTACATTGATTGATTATCCTTCAATTAATCACACTCGTTAATCAACTAACCCTTAATTAATTTCCTTAATTAATCAATCCTTTAATTAATTTCACTAAGTAATTAATCCTTAATTACTTCCCTTAAGTAATTAACCTTTAATTACTTCCATCAAGTAATTACACCATTGGTTAATGATTACATTGGTTAATTACATTGATTAATTAACCCTAAATCAATAATTAGTCACAATAATTAATTATTCTTTTGTTAATAATAATCACTCTTTAATTTCTAATTTATTAACCAATAATTAAACCTTAATTATTTATAAATAAATCTTTAATTATCAATAAATTTAAATGATAAATCATTTATCTTAATTAATCTTCTTAATTATTGTTCCAAAATCTTACCTAATAACCTTGGAATCAAAATAACTTAAAAGCTTTAAGTTTAAGTAAAATTTAAAACATTTAATATTTTAATTAAACTATTTAATTATCTGATTAATTAAGCTTTTAAAAAAACTTAAATACTTTCTCAACTTAAATTAACAAAACATTAAATAATCAATTTATCACTTAAAATAGTTTAAGATAATTAATTTATCTTAACTTAGTTAAGTTTAAAAAAAACTTTATTAACATCCAATTTATAACTCAGAACAAAATCGAGTATTACCTCACCATAATTCGAGTCAAACCCCTTGCTTCTCTTGAGTTTGTTGAGTTCAGGTTTGAGAATTTGTAAAAACTTAATGAAGTTTGAATTTGATTTTTTTTCTTTTTTTTCTGGTTCAATCTTTACAGGTTTTTCTTTGTTCCAAAAGATGAAGATAGAAAATGAAAATGAGAAGGAATAGAAAAGTATATGTCTTCTTATATCTTTTATTTACAATTTAAAAAAACAAATTTATGACACTTGTTAAATTTCTTGCAAATGTCATTACTATATTATAATTGATTTACATTTGTTATATTGAAAGAACTTATGTTTACATTTGTAAACATCATGTCATAAAATGTTTTCATATGTTCATATATAATTATATTAAAATTCAATTCATTTTTATTAATGTCTTATATGTTTATATTTAAACTTCCTCTCCAACTATCTATGGAAAACTTAAAAGTAAATGATATAAAATCTCAATTATATACTTATAATTGTTATACAATATACTAGTTTTATGTATATTCTTTATTTATATTTTTAAATGATTTCATAAAACTTTATATTAAATTTTATATTTAGTAATTACTTTGCTTACTTTATATAAATAAAATATTTTAAAGAAAATAATATAAAATAAACTATATACTAATAAAATCATATACATATTTATTTTATATCTAGTTTATTTTAAGATATTTTATTCTTTGAGTTTCCAACGTAAGTTCAAATTCTAATTTAATTTCTACTCATATATATATATATATATATATGTACACATAATCAACACATTATCATTTGTTTCAAAAGAATAATTTGTCAATTCTATAAATGAGTATTCTTATTAATTAACCAAGTTGATTATCAAATAGCAGATATCCCGAAATTCAGGTTATCACATTTTAAACTTTAATTAACCATTATTAATTTCAAATTAATTAATCCTTAATTATCAATTAATAAATCTCTAATTACCAATTGATTAATTAATTCTTAATTGTAACTAAATTAATATTTAATTACTTAATTAATTTCTAATCATAAATTAATTATTCCTTAATTATTAATTAATTAATCTTTAATTGATCATAACACTAATTATAAATTAATTTATTCTTAATCATTAATTTATTTATTTCATTAATTACTCATAATTACCTAATTAATAAATTAATCTACAAGTAGGGTTATGATCAATTAAAGATTAATTAATTTATAATTAAGGAATGATTAATTTATGAATAGAAACTAATTAATTAAGTAATTAAAATTAATTAAGTTACAACTAAGAATTAATTAATTAAGTAATTAGAGATTAATTGATTGGTAATTAGAGATTTATTAATTGGTAATTAGGGATTAATTAATTTGAAATTAATAATGGTTAATTAAAGTTTAATTACTTTTCTAAAAATCGAACCATCGGGGTTAAAGAAGAAGGAGGTAGAAGAAGAGAAAACAAACAGTACAGAATCTTACCATCGTAGCGGAAAAAAATATAATAGATAATAACAGTTCTTTACACAAAAGAAAAATATATCTGTTTTATACATTACATTATCACAGTACAACAAAATTCATAACACACAACTGGACAGTTATCATAACATGTCCTCACAAAACTGACTATGCAGCTTACAACACAGTGGAATAATAATCAAGTATGGGAGTACGTCTCGCCATCCAGCTCATCTCCTGAGCTCCTCAATAGTCCGTCCAAGACCAAGTATTAAAGGTTTTTAGGTAAGTACATTCTAGAGCTCATGTGGCGAGCTGGATGGCAGAAACATATAGAGTATTCCACTATGAGATATTTGTTTATCTGGGACATGCTGATTTTAACTGTCCAGTGTTTATGTAAATGTTGTAACTCTGATGTATTAATGTAAATTAAATGATACAGTTTTCCTTTGTATGACTTTTATTTTATTTGATATTATATTTTGATCCACTGCGAATGTAAGATTTTGTGTTTCATTTCTGTTTCTTCTTCTATCTCTTTTCTTCTTTTCCTAACTATCTGAAATTTTCAAGATCGAAAATTCCGGGTTGTTACATCCCGGGCCAGACGGAGTATTACAGAATTCCAGGTTAGGACGCTTACGAGCTTAGGTGGTGAGCTGGATGCCAGGAACATATGGAGAGTATTCCGCTGTGATATTGTAGTTTATCTGGAACATGTTGAATTTATCTGTCCAGTGTTTGTGTAAATGTTGTAACTCTGATGTATTGATGTAAATTAACTGATACGGCTTTCCATGTTTAACTGATATTATTTGTTATGATATTTGATCCGCTGATAAATGTGAGATTCTGTGTTTCATTTTTGTTTCATCTTTTACCTCTTTTCTTCCTTTCCTAACTATCTGGAATTTTTGGGATCGAAAAATTCCTGGTTGTTTACATTTGATATCAGAGCCAAACTGTTCAATTCCCAAAATTTCCGCTTCCATTTGAATTGACTTAGTTCCAATTTAAATAACTTCAATTTCCATTGAAATTGATTTAACCCCAATTCAAGTTGAATTAACCTCAATTTCTTTCAAATTCAAATCAAATTCCATTTGAATTTTAACCTATTCAACTTTAATCACAATTCCAAATTATTCAAATCAGTTTGGACTAATTTCAAATTGATTTAAATAATTTGGAATTGTGATTAAAGTTGAATAGGTTTAAAATTCAAATAGAATTTGATTTGAACTTGGAAAGAAATCGAGGTTAATTCAACTTGAATTGGGGTTCAATCAATTTCAATGGAAATTGAAGTTTTTTAAATTGGAATTAAGTCAATTCAAATGGAAGCGAAAATTTTGGCAATTGAACAGTTTGGTTCTGATACCAAATGTAAATGACCCAGAATTTTCAATATCGAAAATTCCAGATAGTTAGGAAAAGAAGAAAAAAGATAAAAGAAGAAACAGAAATGAAACACAGAATCTCACATTTCGCAACGGATCAAATATAATAACGAATAAAATCATTTACACAAGGAAATCTGTATCAGTTAATTTACATCAATACATCAGAGTTACAACATTTACACAAACACTGGACAGATAAAATCAACATGTTCTTAATAAACTACAATATCACAGCGGAATACTTTCCATACTTTCATGGCATCCAGCTCGCAAGCTCAGATACCAACTTTAATTTTTAAACCACCTTTGGTTTTAAATTCAAAACAAATTCCTTTAAAAATTTCCAAATATCTCTTATTTTATAATAAGATCACATTCAAAATAGTCTGAATAATATCATTTCTTTATATATCAAAAGATAATCTTATATAAAAATCATTTTTAAAATCATTTTATAGGAAAATAACAAATATGCCCTCATATACTACACTCAACTCATTTTAGGGTACCATTGACCCTATCCTTAATGAGTAATCCCACCAGATCAGAAGGTTAGGACCGACTTGTTGAAACATCGAGTTATAAAAAATATTTTTATAAATCTGTTGGAAATATTAAATGGATTTTAAGATGTTTTAATATGTCCAAAAATCAAATTGCAATTTCCCCTAATCTTTTCAGGTTTAGATATATAAATAAACTAGTGTGAACCTGTGCTTTGTATACGGATGTTATGAAATGGTGGCATTGAAATTTAATGACTCATGTATGCATATTTTGAAACCATAACATCACAGGTTGAAGGATATAGTAGAAAAGAAGCAATTATATTTTGTGAAAGTGAGTGTAATATGAAAGTAGAGCATACGATTAAAGTTTGGCACTTAGCTGTACAACTCTTGCATTTTATACTAAGCAAATGCATCTGACAAAAACATAGGTTTGTTACGCATAAAACTAAAGTTGTTCCTATGTTGATGCAAAGTAATGCGTAGATTCAAGTAGACAATGGGAGGATAGTCAAACAAAAAAAAAGAGCAGATGCAAGGAACATGCATACTCCTTACATATAGTTAACAGTATCAAATTTTTCGCTTAGCTTTAATTATCTTAAGGCTAATAACTGCTATTTGGATACATGTAATTTGGGTAGAAATACGTATTTTTGTAGAATGATCAATTATGAGCATAATTTGAATTTGGATATTGCATGTTCATATTTTGCTGCTGAGAACTCTTCGTGCTTAGATATTATTATTAAGACAAAGCATTTGAGAAGGATATTGATGAGCAAGAAGGACTCACTTAAAATTTCTCCTTAGTGTTCAATATTTTCATTTTTGAAATATGAGTTGGAGTTTTTACAATAAAGAGTGGAAGAAAAATAGCTTATGAAAATAAGTGAACCTGAGTGTAAATATAAAAAGGGTTGATATGGTAAATCAAAATATGGCAACTAACTCAAAACAATACCTTCCTCTTTAGTTAGCTATTAAAAATGAAATAAGTAGGGAAGTATTTTGTACTATTACTACTTATTTACACTTATTTAATGGACTATAAGAAATATGTCTAAGTAGACACGTAAATGGATACTTTTGGATGCGGATAGTGTCCTATCTGTATCCGCAACCGAAAACATATTCAAATATCGGATATCTGCATCCGCGGATGTAGACGAATATCAGATAATTATCCTATCCACTAACAACCGATAAATCAAGAAATAGAAGTGGAAAATTTTAGTTTAACATAAACATTTTTTCAATTTCATTGGTTATTAAAGTATTAAAAATAAAGAAATATGATGATCATAAATAGTTTGGAGCGATCAATATACATTTAGTGGGTGTAATATAGACGTTTAGTCTAATAAAACAATAAAAAAATATTTTATTATACTAAAATACACATAATTTAGACTATAATTTTGAAGAAAACCCGAACGGATAATTTTCAAATGCAGATGTGTTTCGTATCCACATCTGCATCCATATTTCTGGATATTGGATATTTAACTACATTTCATATATGGATGCGCATAGATTTTGGATATTTGAAATATCCATCGATCGACCAATGTCTACACGGGAAGAATTCGATGATGTAAAACCAAGTTAAAAAGAGGTTTTATTTATTCAAAAAAATATCAGTATTATCTTGGTGTGAGTTTGCAAATAAATCATCCTCTTGAAAAATGTTAACTAACATTCATTTTATCCAAAATTTCATGGAACATATATAGCCGTATACGACAAACAAGCAATGACAATTTTTTACTTCCAAGCAGTGTTCTATACTCTAGAACGCACAAAGCAAAATGCTATGAAATTTTTAAGAAAGTTTAATAATAGGGGACATTATCTATGCAAAGAAAAAAACAATTCTGATGTATTGAAGCCCTTAAAAAAGACAAATCAATATTAACTATCAGTGCAAAGTAATTGCAATTGCAACAACAAAAAATGAATGTGGATGTGAAAAGGAAGATACATGACGTACTTAAATCCAAATATTGTAACACTAAAAATATTTTATTCCAACACAACTATAATACTGAACTTCTAGCAGGGTGATGAAGCACCACATATGGGAGAAACCAACTTTAACAAGAACAGTATCGTACTTAGAAAAATAGTATAATAGAGAAGCTTAATTATGAGTAACATAAACAATGTTTTCCAATAAATATCTTTACATAAATCTCAAACAAAAAAACAGCAGCTTATTATATTCAGCAACATTTCATAGAAGAGAATTAACAGTATTGCACGGGCCTGTATGAATGATGATACAGCAAAAACGACTAAAATATATATAAATAACTGTGATGTAATTTGGTAAAATGCAGATGAGGGAAACTCGTTGGCTTTATTTCTATCATCCACGTGATGCTGTTCCAAAATATGGACCTACAAAATAAAATCTGTCCATGCATATGAGTGAATAATTTCAATATGTAGCTTGTATTTATGTTAGTAGGACTGGGTAGAACATGATTGTGTGCCAATAGGCTAATGCGGAAATCAGTCCAAAAATAAGTGGTTTTATAATATAATGTAGTTAATAGTAGATGGGTTGAAGTCGTGACAGTAAACAGAGTTATATACCTTATAGAACATATAGAACTCCATGGCTGAGGTTACTGTACAAATTAAGGAGAATGGCGGTAAAGAACAAATCATATCCAAAAAACAAAATAAAGGAGGCTACTCCAAATATGTTTCTTATATTAATCACTCAATTTCCCAGTTTTATATTTTGATTTAGTTTTGTACATACAACAACCCCCTTGCTTAATAAAATATGAGTTGTATTTCTTGTCGAAGTTGCATATGAGAATTGGTTACACAGAATCATTAAAATGTGCATATGAAATTAATAATATGATAATGATTCTAGATTCTTGCAAATTTAAGTTATTTACCTAACCTTAACCTTTTTTCTTTAAATTTCAAAGGAAGATGAGCTCCTAACGTTTAAATGATTGCTAGCCAAAATACATACAAATCTTAGCACAGACTAATATGGAAATATGCCTACAAAGTGGTATTCTATCACTATAGATGACTAGTTGAGATGATCTCCATGGTTTGAAATTTCCTCAATGGCGCCTTCCTCCTCTTCTCTTTCATCGTCTTCTTTCTTGTTGGATTCTGCTTCGTTTCCTCCTCTTGTTTTTTCCTCTTCTTCATCTTTATCTTCTCAATCTGCTCCATCGATTTCATCTTCTTCCGCTCAATCTGTTTCCTCATCTCTTCCTTTCTCTTCTTCTCAGAGTGCTTCTGAGGCGTCTTGTATCAAGAATGTATCGAATCCTTTGAATGCTAATTGGTCTTCTCTTTTCAAATCACTACCTCGTAATGCTGGTTCATACAGGCCGATTCATTTTGATATTCCTAGGGATAAGTCTCCAAATGTTTTGGCAGATCTTGTCAAGGAGGAAGGTTTGAAGTACTGGAAAAATCATTTGGTTGGATTCTTTTTGGATGGTACACTTTCTTTTTTAACAGTGGTTAATTTCTTGAAAAGATCTTGGAAGATTAAGGGTGAAGTTGACTTTAAATCAGATGGGTACAATTTCTATTTTAATTTTTCTAATCAGGAGGATAAAATCCAAGTTCTTAATTCTGATCCAATTTTTATTAGGGGTAGAATGTTCATAATTACTAAATGGGATCCTTCTATTGGTATTTCTCAAGCGCAAATCAAAAGAGTACCTGTATGGATTCATTTTCATAGAATTCCACTTATTCTATGGACGCTTGTAGGAATTAATTGGTTAGCTTGTCATGATGGTAGACTAATTTGTTTTGATAGTAGTACTGAGAAACTGCAAAGATTTAAGTATGCAAAGGCTTTAGTGGAGATTTCACCTGATTTTGACTTGCCGCAATCTATTGCCATTCCTGAGTTGGGAGATAATTGTCCAGATGTCAAATTGTTATATGACTGGAGGCCAAAAATTTGTACACATTGTAAAATATTTGGTCATGATACTGTCAGTTGTGAGTCAGTAAACAAGACTAAACAGAATGATGTTAAGAAGGTGGATAATTTGTTTGAGAGTAGTGATAAGAACCAAAATGTTCATGGATTTACTAATAATAACATAACAGATCAAAGCTGGAAAAATGTAGAGAGGACGAATAAAGGAATATGGAAGAAAAAGGAGACAGTGGCTAAAGAAAATTTTCAATTAAGTGTTGATCCTAAAATAAGCATGGAAATTGGTAAAGGAAAGAGCAGTGAAGGAAATAGTAATTCTTCTTATTCTACTGTTACCTTAAATGCCTTCTCAGTTCTATCAAATTCCTCTCTTGATTCAACTAATGATAACCCTGTTATAAACTTGGATAGTATACATGGTAATAGTTGTGATGCAAAAGCCTCTTCTTCATCTTTTGATAATTTATCTAAATCTTCAATTGACTCTGATAATATTTTGTCATCTGCTAAAGTTGTGTCATCTGTTTCTTCCAATATTTCTACTTCTGTTTCTTCTTCATGCATTTCTCAATTTAGCTTTCAGTCTCCATCTATGTCTGCTACTAATACTTCATCACCTTATCTGCATTTATCTCCACCTGATCATATTATTCTTCCCCTTTCTTCTAAATCAGGTGAATGTTTGCAAGTTATGACAAGTAAAGGTAATACTAGTACTCACAATCCTGGTGATTCGAATAAAGGGAAAGATTTTAAGTCTCAGGAAGTTCTTCCTTTATCTTAATCAAAAAGTAATTCTCATTCTAGACATGCAAGGAAAAATCCATCACCTTTGCCCCCTCCTCTCCCTTTGAAATGAATAATATTGCCTTTTGGAATATAAGGGGTGCTAACTTGCCCTCTAAACAAGTTGAGATTAAAAATATTATCAAGGAAAATGATATTCATTTGATGTGTGCTTTTGAAACAAAGTTAGATATTCTCTACTCTAAAGGCTGTTAACTTGATATCTCCTTCTTGGTTACATGATCATAATTTTGTTGAATCAAACTATGGCAGAATCCTAACTCTATGGAATCCTTCAACCTTCAAACTTTCAAAGATTATTGCCACTGATCAATTCATTCATTATAATTGTGTTCATTTGCCCTCTAATTTGAATTTTCTCTTCACTTCAGTTTATGCTCAAATTCTTTATCGTTGAGACAGCTTTTTTGGATCAAATTCCTACTCTAAACTCTTCTTCTGATCCCTGGTTGATAGGTGGTGATTTTAATTGTACGCTTGCTGGTAATCAAAAATATGGTGGTTGTCCCTTGTCTCTTAAGGATATTGCTTCTTTAAATAGTGCTATCACTCAATCTAATCTTATCTCGGTCAAATCTTTTGGTTCAGTTTTCACTTGGTCAAATAGTAATAGGAGTGGAAATCCAACTCTTTGTAAATTGGATCATATTTTTGTAAATATTCCTTTCCTTCAAGTCTGGCCCAAATCATTTTGTGATACTCTTCAGCCTTCTTTATTTGATCACTATCCTTTAATTTTTCATTGGGGAGTTGATGATAATAGTGGAGAAAAACATTCTTTTAAATTTTTTAATTTTTGGACTAAGCATGTGGATTATCCTATTATTCTTAAACAGGTTTGGAATATGCAATTTGGCAGGAATCCTTTAGCTAATGTTTCTCTCAAGATGAAGGCTCTCAAATTTCACTTAAAGGTCTGGTCAGCAGCTAATTTTGGTAAAGATTCTAAGATTTCTACTCATATAAGGAATGAGCTCATTAAGGTTCAGGAAGATTTGAGTGCAAAACCACATGATATTCTTTTACAACATGCTGAAGTAGAACTAAGAAAGAAACTTGAACAAGTTATAGATAGGTAATTATTATCCCTTAAAAAGAAACTTCACTTGAGAATTGAGAAGGAAGCAGATAGAAATACTAAGTACTTTCATAATTTTGTAAAAGTTAAGAGAGCTAGACAAAGCATATTTCAAATTAATGATATGAATGGTAATCTGGTTAAATCTTCTGATGGTATTAATAATGCTTTTATTCGGTATTTTCTCTCCATTTTAGCACCTTTCAACCCTTTTGAACCTGATATACATCCTCTATTTGATATAACACTTCCAACATTATCCTTTTCACAATCTGCTTCTTTGATATCTGCCATTTCTGATGATGAGATTAGATCTGCACTTTTTTCCTTGGATCCTAATAGTTGTGAAGGTCCAGATGGCTACAATGCTCATTTTTTACAACAAAGTTGGAATATAATTGGTGTTGATATTGTTAAAGCTATTCAATTTTTTTCCTAAACAACAAACTTTCTGCCAGTCTCTCTGCTACTGCCATTTCCTTAATTCCTAAGATTGATAACCCTACTTCAGTTTCTGATTTTAGGCCAATATCTTGTTGTAATATCATTTATAAAATCATTTCAAAAGTGTTGGCTAATAGATTGCAGTTAGTTCTACCATCCATTATATCCAATAATCAGCCTGGTTATATTAGTGGAAGATCCATTAGTGATAACATTCTTTTAGCACAAGAATTATTGTTGGGGTATGAAAGGAAAAATATATCTCCTAGATGTATGTTAAAGTTGGACATTAAGAAGGCATTTGATTCTATTGCTTGGAGCTCTATTTTAGCTATTATGTCTAGGATGAACTTTCCTAAACCATTTTTAGCTTGGATTTTCACTTGTATTTCATCACCAATGTATTCAATCTCGAGAGAAGGTGGTTTCTATGGGTATTTTAAAGGTGCATAGGGTGTTAGGCAGGGTGATCCTATTTCTTCCTATTTATTCATTATTGTCATGGAATTGCTCAATTCAATTTTGATGGATCTAGTTTTAAAGAAAGCACTTGATTTACATCCTAAATGTAAACATCCTCTCATCACTCATCTTCTTTTTGCTGATGATCTCATCATATTCACAAAGCCTACTCATAGTAATATTCAGAGTATTATGTCTTCTCTGCAATTCTTTTATTCCATTACTGGCCTCCAAATTAATCTCTCAAAATCCAATATTCTTGTTGCTGGTTTGCCTATTTCTAAGAAGATTGATATTATTAAATACTCAGGACTTCAGGAATTACCTAAAAATTCATATTATTTGGGTTTGCCTCTCATTAGCTCTAGAATTACCAAGCAAAATTGTTTGCCTCTTTCTGAAAAAATAATTGCAAGGTTGCAACTATGGCCTCGTAATAAATTATCACAAGCTGGTAGGCTCACTGTTATTCAATCAATTGTTGTGGCTATGACCACATTGTAGCGACCCGACTTCCTATCTCCAGGAAATCACATCACTAGTGAAGAAAGAAAGGGATAGAAGAAGAAAAGAAAGAGAAAGAAGAACACAACAACATCAGAGAACTCACAGCGGAACGAATAAAATATAGTATATCACATAAAATATTACATAGTATCATAATACATCAGAGTACACAACTTATTCAACACCTATTAGACAGTTATAAACATCTGTCCAATTCATACAACTCAGGTATACAAGATACAGATATCACAAACACAGCGGAATCAATATATATCTACACGTCGAAGCCTCCTGCTCCATATCTCCTCCAAAATTCGTCAAGCAAACCTGAACCACTTGACTACTCATACATAATATGAGTACCCAAGAGTTTAATAAAACAGAAAATAAACACTTGGATCAGACAGGGGTCTGGTGTGAGTAAACGGGTTAAAATTTCTAAACTTTAGAAAACCTTTGAAAAGAAAAGGTATCACGTAAGACTTCCCACACATAAACATGGAAAAGTTTTTACCTTCCGCTAACCAAAACATTTGATAGGAAATCCAGTGATATTATAATAGTGTCTAGGGTTTTCAAGTAAATATGAAATAGCCGAAATTATTACATGATTAAATTCCAGCTACTAGCCACAAAAGTGGGTAATAAAATCAAAACCGTAGGGTCTCGTAGTTTCCATCAATGGCTGGGCTACTGGGGTACCGCCCGTCACAGTACGTGGCCTAGATCACCGTACCGAGGAGTACTCCCACTCCCCTGCAACACAAGGCCGGGACCATTCCTTACTGAACAGTCCCAAACAAGACAACCCCGGCGGTTGTCCGGAATTCAACCGCCCCACACAGCCGAATAAAAAGGGACTTCTAGACAGGAGTAAATCTTGCTCTCTGGTGGGAGCTACCCACGAAGCCTTGCTGCACCTCCCCTGTTTTAGCCATTCCCGGTTGATGAGGCTTGAGGCTGCGATTACCTTTATAGGACACATCTCTTAGAATGCTCATCGTCCGCCTGACGATATGCTGAAAGCATTCAATCCATACAAGTTCATTCCGGGTTCGAACGAAACCGAAGGCACTATCTCGTTGCACTCATTTTGGAATCACCCTCAGAGTCAATGACCATAGCCCTTGCACTCTAAATCTCCATCTCGAAATCTATAAGTACTATTCCGTCAAACTCATTACGGAATCACCCACAGAGTTATACTAACGTATAGCCCTTACACCTCGAGTCTTCACTTGCTCCACTTGGATGAATGACCTAACGTTTAATTGGAATCGATGTGGTTTTCAGATTCCAAATATGGAAACCCGATCCCAGTCTCACCGAACCCAAACGCCATTTTAATGTCCAAGTTGTATTTAAGGGATTTAAATAGTTTAACTCATATTCAGGATGATATAAATAGATAGATGAATAACATTATCACAATAGATAATTCATATCAACATTTATCTCATAACACCATATCACATATCTCATAGTCATCCAAATCATCCAGTATTAATCAATCATCCAATATCGGCAATCACCCAATATCAATCATCCAATATCAACCAATATCAATCATCCAATATCAACCAATATCAATCGTCCAAAAGCAGAATTGATTATCACTTAATCAATTTAATTAACCTTTTAATTAGATTAATTACTATCCTTTAATCACTTGGATTATCTTAATCCTGCTTCATTATTCATTATCATCTCTTAATTACCTTCTTTAATTAATCTTCCTTGATGAATTATCTTTTAATTACATTCAAGTAATTATCCTTAACCATATTCAGTAATTAACCTTTAATTACTATCATTAATTACAATAATTAATGATCCTTCATTTATTAATTAACTGTAATTAATTACATTAATCCTTAATTAATTACAATTAATTAATCACACTTGAATTAATTGCTTTAATTAATTACTTACATTAATTATACTAATTAATAATCTTTATTAATTAATAATCCTTTAATTAATTAAATAATTAGCTTGTAATTAATCATCTCATTAATTTTAAACAGAAATTAACAATTTGTAATTACTTATCTTAATTAATTAACTTCCTAATTAATTATATTAACCTTTTGATTAATACCTAAATTAATAAATCTTAATTACTTCATGAAGTAATTATTAAACAATTAAATTAATAAATAAATCCTTAATTAATTACTTTATTAATTAATTACAATTTTAATTAATTACACTTAGTAATTAATCTCAAGTTAAATTAATTAATTAATTAATCACATTGATTAATTAACTAAATAATTAAGTAATTAACTCTTAACTACTTAACAAGTAATTATATTTAATTACTTCATTAAAACTTCTTAATTACTTTCTTAATTAATTACTTAACAAATAATTATTTCATCATTAACCAAATCCTTAATTAATTATTTCATAATTAATTAACCTCAACAATTACATTAATTAATTCTTTAATTGATATCATCAAATGATTACCCCATAATCACTCGGCTTTAATTACTCCATGAGTAACCTCTACTAGTTACTCCTATAATTAATTACTTCCATTATTAATTATGTTCAAAAATTAATTCTTGATTACTTAATTAAGTAACTACACTTAATTAATCCCTAATTAAGTGATTATTTTAAAATTAAATAAACAATTAACTAATTATTTAAAATTAATTAAACAATTAATTAACTTCTAAATTTTAAGAAAATCTTTAATAAATTAAGATAACCATAAAATTTAAATCAAACTTATCTTATTAACAAAACATGTTAAATACGTATTCTTAAGTTAATTATCCCAATAATTAACCTTATTTATTTTCTTAAATAAATTATTTGAATTAAATCAAATTTTAACACTTAAACAAATTCAATTTAGATTTTCAAAATCACAATCACAACCTTATTTGAAAATAAGGGATTTAAAATCAAATTAAAATACTTTAATTATCCATTTAAACATATTTATTTAAAATAAATTTTTGAAAACTTAGTTATTAAAAGTATTGCTTCAAAATTAAAACTTAGGTTTAATAATTAAATTCAAATTACTCTTCTATATTTGAATTTTTAAAACTTAATCAAGATAATTATTTTCAAAACAAATAACTTAAAATATTTTTAAATTTAAAATATAAATTCAAATTTCATTTTAAAATAACAAATTAATCCTTAGTTTCTATATAAACTTATCTATAATTTAGTGTTTGAATTTTTACATTGTTCCACTCGAGTTTATTATACAATCTAGTATAAATTGTAGGTTTAAAATTAACAACTCAAATACACAACACTGAGAACAAACAACAACCCAGAACTCGAGCAAGTCACGGCAAAACCACGCGACCCACTTCGCGCTAAACCCAACCCTAACTACCCCGAGTCCAACGCGATAAAAACGCGAGCCAAACTCCGAGTCACAGCCTTCTTCCCCAAAGCTCCACTTCCAGATTCGAGCCGTGCACGCAATAACTTCGTGCACGTTGCACCACCATCCAACCCACCTCGACCATCGAGTCGATCGCCGACAAACGCCAAACAACCCCTACAACCATCTCCTCCACTCAGATTCAAGGATGGGTATGCGATTCAAAATTTGACCAACGTGCCGAAGAAAAACAGCAGCACCCACGACCCAAAATCCATCCACGGCCATCACTTCGTTGCCGTTTCACCTCGCCGACTCTCCCCATCGAATCGCCATGACCTCAAGCTTCAATCCTCCCCAACGCGATCGAACTCGATCCTCTATCCGAGTCGCAAATGCCTCAGTACCCAAGGCAATAAAAACTAACTGCAAACCCTACTTTGTTCGAATTTGAACAATTTACACATTAGAAAAATTAATTTACATTTTTCCCATGATCAAAAGTCTAAGCACAAGCTACAATCCGAGTTTCAAACCAAATTAATGTTTGAATAATCGGAATTTCACAAAATTCCCAATTTTGAATAAAACCCAAATTCACCGTATTTACACCATTAAAAATTAAGATTTTTACTTCTAAATTCATGTTTTCATATCACAAACACAATCATATTCTTTCAAACAAAATTTAGGATGGTTAAATTTTTCCTCTAAAGTTTGGTTTACTGTAAATATCCTATATTTTCATTCCTGTAGCTACAAACAATATAAAACAAAATTTAAAATTTATATCAAACTATAACATACACTTTCCATTTATACAAGTCCAAACAGGTTATAGTTTTGAAGGATTTGGGTTTAAAAAAAATGAAAACCCAATTCTGCACAACAATAGAGTTTAAATTTAAAACTACAGAAACCAAGTACTTATGATAATCATGCATTCTCATAATCAAACATTCATTATCAAAACAAGAATTCACTTGCATGCATTATTATTTAATCAAAGATTAAGCCAAACTGTTTATAAAATGATTACTCACCTTATATAAGCAGAGCAGTTTCAATTTTACTTCTAGGATTTGAATAAATTCCAGGCACCTGAATCTTTAAATCTGGAAAATACTTCAAATTCTTGCTTTGCTGATGAAGTGAATTCCTTTGCATGCTTTTGAATTGAGGTTGTACTTCATGCAGGTTGAAGATTTTATGTTGCAGTATTTTTTTTTTCAAATTTGCAGTTTGAAGAAATGCAGTTTTTAATTGTTGCAGGCTTGAACAGTATTTGAATTGCAGGCTTTACATTTGCAGGTTGAAATTTCATTTAGTTGCAGAAGATTTGAATTTCAACTCTATAGATTTCATTTTACTTCAGATTTGAGATATAGCTTTCTGTTTTTGCCATTAACATTTGAAAGAAAGAAAGTGTTTTGAAAGAAGCTTGTTTTCTTCAAAAGACATTTATAAAAAATTAAAATTATATGTTGCCACATGTTGTTTAAACTTACATTTGTCATTTATTTATTTAATTTCCTTACAAATGTCTTCAACAAGTTAATATGTTTACACATATTACTTAAGTATTTTTAAACAAATTTTTATTTAATTTAAATGATCATATAAACTTACATATTAAATTTAGTTTATAAATAAATACTTGTATATGTAAATATGAATTTATTTTTAAGAGAAAATATTCTAAAACACTTATATTTATCATTTATAACCATTTTGAAATTAAACACCTTAAAGAAAAACAAAAAGAAAACTTTATTTAAACCCTTTTTAAACTATCATATTGAAAATAAACACAATCTTATATTTTGAAAACAATTGAATTAAACTAAATTATCTTTTGAAAAAAAAAACATTATGTTTTAAAACAAAGCTTAAATTACAATATTCATTCATATATAATTTATTAATAGATTAAATTAAATTTTCAAAACAATATCAAATGATAACATATGCTTACATACATTACAAGTTGAAAATTCAACTTTTAAATTAAAACAAAAGATATTCCCATTCACAATATATGTCAAACATATATATTATAAATAGAATAAAAATTTATTAGCTTTTGAAAAACAACTCTAACCAATTTTTAAATTGTTAAAAAATATTGATCACACTTACTAGATTAAATATTTGCTATCCTTAAAAAGATTAATTTCACCAATTTAAATTAAAATTACAAAGAAAATCATTAAATCGATTAAATTATTATTGCGGATTATTAAATCGATATTGCCCAAAATTCCGGGTCGTTACACACATATTGGACAAGACATTACATTCTTCCAATCAAGCTTATTAATATGATTACAAGTGCTCTAAATAATTTCTCTGGCATGGTGACCCTTTCTTAAAAAAGCTTATACCCATATCTTTTTACAAACTGTATGATGCTAAAAAGTATGGTGGTCTTGGTATCACAAATATTTTCCAGTGGGATAAAGCTGCTATTTCAATCTACTTCAATAAGATTTTTGCATCTGATCAAAAATTAAGTTCTCAATGGGTTAATCATAATCTTATTGGCAAGAGGAATTTTTGGACTTTGAGTATACCCCAAAATTGTAGTTGGAGTTGGAGATATATACTTAAACTAAGGGAAACTTTCTTACCATTCATACAATGTAATTATGCATTGATTAAAGGATTATCTTTTTGGCATACTCCTTGGGCTAAACAGGGTCTGATTTTAAGTTCTTTAGTGGATTACAATTTGAGAAGAAACTCTGGAATTTCAAAAGAAACTATAGTTGATGAATTTATACATGATAGTATTATTATATTACCTTATTCCAGCTCCTTTCAGTTAAGAAATTTGTGGAGCGTTATTATTAGTAATCCAATTAACAGTAGTGGTAATACTCTAATCTGGCCAAGAAAAAATAAAATCCGTTCTATCAGGCTTGTGTATAATTATCTCTGTAAGAGTGATTCTTTTTTTCCTTGGCATTCAAGAATTTGGAAAACTGGTTGTTCAGCAAAGGAAAATCTGTTGTTGTGGAAGGTAATGGCTAATGCTTTGAATACAAAGGACAGGCTTTGTAGAATGGGTATTATTTCAAAGGATTTATGTGTACTTTGCAGAGCAGAATCTGAAACTAATACTCATTTATTTTTTGAATGTCCTTTTGTTTATCAAATATGGTACAGGCTCTTATCTAATGGTAGGTTTTATAAGCCTTCTACTGTTAGTTCTATTGAATGGTTTAATGTATTCAAAGCAACTAGATGGAAGACATATACTACCAGGCTTTTGCTCAAACTCCTTAAGAAAATGATTTATACTGTGTGGTCTGAAAGGAATAATAGAATATTTGGTATTGGAAGCAAGAACTCATCTCATCTTTACTCTATGATTCATGGCAGTATTTTAAGGGATTTAAGGATTGATAATTATTGAACTTTGGAATGTGAGGAATGCTGACAATGATTTTGCTCTGGAAGTGAGGTTGGTTCTTTTCTGAAGACTACTAGCTGCATGGATTGATTAGTGTTCTCTATACTCTGGAATTTATTTTGGTTTTGATTCATGGTCAGTTGAGTTTTGTTCATAATTGTTGTAACTAAGTTTGTGTGTTTGGCTTGTATTATAGTCACTGTGTTTGGTTTAAGCTTGGTTTGTATTGTTGTAATCAAGTTTGGTTTGTATTGTTGTAACTAAAGTTTGGTCAGCAATTTTTTGTTTTGTCATGATAATGGCATTGTGTGAGTTGTAATTTCTTATAACGGAACATTACTCAATAAAATGAGCTTATGCTCTTGCTGTTCAAAAAAATTATTTTCAATTTATCAATGAAGGGAATACAACAATCGATTAGCATGTATAGATGACTTCTCTACCAAAACCATTACCAAAAAAAATTTCAGTTAAGAAGCAAAAATTACTATCATTTTGAATATAAATTTATAACCATTCCAGGGCTAAATCTAATCATAAATTATTTAACTATATTTGTAGCTGTATGGTTTTTCATCTAATCTAAGTAGTTTAAAATGTTTATCTATTTTGAAAATAATTATGCATTGTTAGAAGTTGATGACATAGTTAATCAAATTTAAATGTCTACCACACAAACTCCACTAACAGAAAGCAGCGCGAGACATATGATATAAGGCACAACTATATATTTTGAATCTTTAAAGCAAATATTATGATGAGCAGTTAAATATGTCTGACACCCTCAACTTCTTTTCCAGAAATTGTTTGTTTTATAATACATTAATGACATGCATATCTGGATTACCAAGAATGAATATCGATCTCGAAAACATGAATGTTATCACTTCCTCCCAACAACAACATAGTATATTGGCCTACTGTGAACAAATGTATATGTGACGTGGAATTCAAAATAAAATTAATAGTTTGAAAAAACATTTGATACTCAACTCTGAATGACTACCGGTTGGTACACTAGCTTTTACTTATCATCAACACACTACTGCATTTAGTGATACATAATCATATAAGCTATTTTGAAAGACATGCACATATTTTATTCTTCCTTTCTAAGCACTGAAAATAAATTTATAACTTAAAGGAAACCATGGGCATAATATGTTAATGAAATAAGTATTGTTATTAAAATAACTAATAACCGTAGTAATTAGTAACTACCTCTTCCAAGCATATCTTTTATTTTTTGAGAAGGATCAATGTATACTTCGTGGATATAACCCCACCACCCCAATGCCTTGGTCTTGCAGTTCACATATATATTACGGTAGTTACTATCGAATAGTTGATCAAAAATAGTGGTTAATAAAAAGTGCACTTATTATCTAGAGATGGTGAGCATGCAAACCAATTATTGAAGGTTCTTTTTATTACTAGTTTACTAACTTTGCCAAGGAGTGATATGTTTAGTTTCAATATTGGTTTCTTGCCTTTAGAACTACCTTCCCTTCTCCATCCAAGCAATGTATGAAATCTAAAGCAAATATTTTGAATAGTTATGGATGATGTATGTGATCTAGAGCGACGATATTCCTAGTCAACATTATTTCTAACATGATTTATTATCTGAGAGTAGTTGAGATGTCATATATCCTTATGTAAGATTGCTTTATATAACACAACAGTTGTAAGAAAACTGGCTATAGTTGGATGTGTTCATTAACAACTAATTTAGGAAATATTTGTGAATGACAGTTTTGATGTCATATATCCTTGTGTAAAATTTCCCACTCCTTATTTTAACATGTATCGTCGATAGAAAGTACATACTATCTACTTTGTTTATTTAGTGCTTTATTAATGGATTCTATTGATTTTTTTACAGTTTATGATAAGTGAATTTTACAGAAAATTGTCCCAAAACAAAAATTGCCAAATAGTCCAACATACAATCATTTAAAAGATTCACTTAATAGTTAACTCATGATTCTGAAAATGTGAAACTAATTCGTGATATATTGCTGATGAAATAGGTATAAGAAGAAGCTAGTTCACACCATTTCTGGTTATTCCAAAAAAAAACTTACATTACAAAGAGTGTTGTGATCGCTAAATGTTGCATCAACTAATTGGCTTGCTCTTTTACACGATCAATGGCACCATGGCCCATGCCTCTGAGTTCAAAGGATGATGCAACATCTGGATTTTCAGGAAAAAGCAGTTAATGAAATGGGAATCACTAATAAGATAACCAAGTGAACTTATCAATAACAACGCAAGAAATGCATTCTTCTAAAGAAGTTTAACACAATAGTTTCAAACGAATTTTATTTTTGTTACTTTTATGTAATAAATATATCTAATTGATCTATGTAAAAATGGGCGAAAATTCATTTTATTTCGGAATAACGGTCACATGCATAAAAAATACGTAGCACGAATAAATATGCAATTTTTTTCCTTATATTATGATTGGAGCTAGATATGGATATCTTTATTTTTTTGTACAGCAATTGCTTCCCTACCATATGTGACAAAAAGTGGATGATATAAAACAACATAACTATAGTTGATGTAATATTTAATTGTTTACTTTAATCAAAGTTTGAATTAACATCTTTGGTAGGAAATTGTTTGAAATCAAATTTTAGCCTTTGATTCATCAATTTTCCATATCTTATCATATTACACTTGTAATAATCCGATATTTTCATCCATTCGCATCCGCATATGTCGGACTTGAATTGCTCAATACCGCATTGTAATAAAAATTTGGAGCAAATAAAATCATTGACAGAATCACAGACACTGAAATATCAGAATAACTCGCAGTGGAAATAAAAATACCATAGTAGTTCATGAAGCTACTATAACAAAGTCTCAAAACAAAATACATAATATCAGTCTGAAAACAAACACAATCGAAATCTCAAATACATATAAGTTCACTAATACAAGGGATGAAATAGATGAACTGAAACAGAAATAGATGAATAACAAGATAAATAGAATCTCCAGTGATTCCTAGCTCTAGAAAGAGAAATCCGAAGCTGTGAATACTCAAGCTGACCCGAGCGTAAAGTAAAACACAAAACATTCGAGTCAGGACATACATACTTATATAATGTAAACCAACTCAAGTGAACTGTAGCAGTAATGCACAATAACTTAAAGGATGCTTGGGATCGCCCATCCTCTGAGGATCCATTAAACCACTAATTAAATACATCCTAAATCACAAGGCATACAAAGAAGTGTACCCGTGGTTAACCTTGCAAAATGGTTTATAATTTCAAATTAAAATCATTCATTTAAACCATAAAAAGGTGGAGTCATTATACCTTCAAATCAAATATTAAATTCCAAAAAATTTAGCCTTTTCAGAGTTTATTTATTCACTTAAATACATTAAACAGTGAAATTTCAGCTTTCCACAACACTTAGAAAATGCTGCGGTAAGTTACATTTGAAAACAATTCAATTCAACAAAGACAACATTTAAAACTGCTGTCATAGTTCAGTTATATTCAAAAATCACATTTCAGCCAACTACACCACTTACAAAGTGCTATGGTAGCTCTTTTATTAATTTCAGGTTTTTTTTCTACAACTATAGCACTTACCAAGTGCTATAGCAGCTCTTAGTTAATTTTAGCCTTTTAGTTCACTTACAAAGTGCTGTCGTATCCTTTACAACAGATTTTAAGTTAACTTCAAAAACAATAGCATTTCTGAAGTGCTTCTGAAGTGCTGTAAATTAAATTTCCAGATTTTCAATACAATTTCAGCAATAATAAAATTCCAATTTAAACCATTTTAACTTATAAAATTTCATATTTTCCACTTTAAAACGGTCATTTAAAATACCCCTTAATTTATGACTTTTATAAAGTAAAATTTATACATAAAATCAAATTTTTAAATAATTCACTTATTATATTCAAGCATTCAACTTTTCCATTCTTTACATGTTAAAAATTAAGTTAATAATTAAGTTTTAATTATCGTTTCAAAATATACATTTAATTTCCATTTTATTTTCTTAACTTAACTTTTATTTTAAACTAAATTTACGTTTCCAAGTCAAGTTATATTTCAAATTCATTTTTAAGTATTCATTTATTTAACCATTTTAATTCATAGAAAAATCAAATACACTTTACTAAGTCATTTTAAATACAAATTAAATCAAATTATCATATTTTATTTACTTAACTTAAACTCCATTTTTAAACAAAAATCACAAATTTCAAATTTAAGTTATATTTCAAATTTCAACTTAACCATTCATTTATTTCACATTTTAACTTGTAGAAAAATCATTAACACTTTATAAAAGTCATTTTTAATTCAATTTAAATCAAAGTATCATAAATTTACATTTTTAAAATACTTTAAAAAATTGCCAAAAATATATATATAAAACAACCACGGGTCTGCATAATATTTTCCAACCTAGGTTAAGCGATGCGGATAATATATCATTTCAATCCGTAATTTACAAGGAAAAATCCGGGTTCTATCATTTCAAACCCGCAATCCCAAGTTAAATAAAACAAATAAAAATCATTCAGGTTTATCATTTCATCCCATAACAATTTTTCCTTATTCTAAAGTCCGTTTGGGTATTTATCATTTCAACCTATAGTGATTCTATTCTACAGGGAACTTGCAGTTTGAGAACAGAATAAAATAAACAACGTAGCAACATATAGCAGTAACAAATGATATGACAGGTTTATAAACAGGGTTAACATCATATAATTCATATCACAGGCAGGTATAACATGATATAGCAATTCTACACATTCACTTGCGATCAATTCACAGTTGTATAAGTATGAATGTCATGTGTGAATTACTCACCTTTTTACGCTGGAGATAGCAATTCAAACACACAAAATAAATCCCAGAAAGCACGATATGGCATGCCACAGGACGACTATGATTCAAGTAAGTGGAGAGAGCTAAGATAATGATCTTGTAAACAACCAGAACAAAACAATATATACATGAATATATTTAACACAAAACACATCATTGAATCAAATGGAAATAAGAAGCAACAAAAGCAAAGTGACTTGTCGTTGCTCAACCACACTAGTGCACGGCCTAGGTGACTCTTATGCTCGGCCATGATGTGCTAGCTCAGGTTATGGCATCAAAATATACGACTAGAGAGTGATGATATGAAGAGGTAGGTGATATAACTTGAAGAATACATAGGGATAAAGCAATATAGGCAAGTTTTGTTCAACTTTAGGCTCGGCCAAAGGGTCAATGAGCTCGGCCAATGCATTGTACAAGTCTGGTGATGGTTGGAGCTGCAGCCGGAGGTGGAGTAGCAGCTAGTGGTGGTAACTAAGTGGGCGGCTGAAGTGAATAGGAAGGGTAAGTGATGATATAGTTCGACTAGGCAATGATTTAGTGGAGTTTTGGCAAAACTTTGTGGTGCAAGCTCAAATGGAGGTCACGGCCTTCCATGTCAGAGGAGGAGCTAATGGTGGTGTTGTAGATGGTGGTGGTGATGATGGAGCTGATGGAGTAGGAGCTAGGCCAAGCAAGCTAGAAGAAGCAAATGCAAAAGTCAATGAAGAAGAGGGGAAAATGTGAAAAGAAAAGCCATTAGCAAAATGTTTTTTTCAGAAATAAAACTTTGTCGTGAGTTCTGTGATGGTGAGAAAGATTTCCCATGTGAATTAGTGAAGGGGAATACAGAGCTACAACAAGGAGATGTACGACCAAGAGATGAGATGAAAAGGCAATGGAAAAATGAAAGGACAAGATAATGAAAAGACATAGGAAGATGAAAGGCCTTTTGTCTCTTAGAATTTCTAGTTTATTTTAAATTAAAAATAAACTAAATAAAATTTAGTAAATAAAAATAAAAGGCTAAACAAAATAAAATTAAAAATAAAATAAATAAATAATTTAAGGAAAAATAGAAAATAAATAAGAAAAAACTTAATAATCGAAACTAGAATTTAAAAATTGAAAACATTTAAAAATCATAGTACACTTTTGAAAATGTTTAAAAATAAAAATATATACATAACATGTCATGTTACACATATAGACAAAAATTAGAACAAAAAATATTATTTATATAAATTAAAATAAAAAATTTGTTAAATAAAACAATTTACACACAATATTGTAAAAAGCATAACTTTCACAATATAAATCGGATTTCAACGAAACAAAAAGCCGTACTCTTGAAATTCAATTTATTTCCATAATAAAGATAAAATTAAAAAATTTTAAATTTTAAATTTTAAATTTGTAAGTCAAAGTTTGACCATATTATCCTGAAATAACAAATTGAGTTTTTATAGGCATTATGCACGCAGCTGACAAAATTCACATTTTTGGAAAATATTCAATTTATTCATGTTTGAAATTATAATTCACATCAAAATTTATATTTAAAATAACAAAATTTATTCATTTTAATAAATAAAATAAACTTTTTAAATCAGGAATTCAAATTAAAATAATCACAAAATACAGGGTTATTACACGCTCCCCCACTCAAATCTTTTCGTCCTCGAAAAGAACGAACGAGGAAAATAAGGAAAAGCAAGATAGACCAAGAAAATAGTACCTAGAAAATGCTGAAAAAAAAGAGAGGTCATGAAGATACCGACAAAGATGTGAGACGCGAAATACATCATGCACTCCAGGAAGCTTCTCGGGCAAATCCAAACCATAAGCCAAAGAACCAACTCTTTCAAAAATGCGGAAAGGACCCCCGAAGTGGAAGAAGGTAGGAATAGCTAGAAGGGCAAATAGGTTGAAGGACAAGGATGAACCATATTTTTTAAACCATATAAATTCCAATTAAAAATTTTATAACATTTTATAATATGATGAATAGTCATTTGATTCAAATTTGTTAGTTCGAAGTAAACAATATTTAAAACATTTTAAATTATTTAGGAAGGTAAAATAAATGATCAAAATATCCTTTATAAAATACTTTATCAAAATACTTTTATAACTCGATACCTTAACAAGTTTATCCTCGTTCCTGTAGACTCTGGCCATGCGTTGATCAGGCGCAAAGCTAGAATTCTCTAGGTACTCAGTAGATTTGTTTCATCACCCATACTAGAAAGCTTTTAAAAACAGATATGGAAAGTACAATCCAAAGAAAACAACCAACCAAAATATTGTCTAACCATGGATCGCAGATACATAATGGTTACATCTGAATCCCCCAGAAAACATCCATATCCATAAGCTATCTCAGCCCTACGAATTACGCCATGATGACTAGTAGACCGCAGATACAAAATGGTTACGCATGGATCCCCCAGGAAACATCCGTACTTATAAGCTATCCCAACCTACGATTTCTCTACTAAAAACGACCTATATAGATCGCCGATACACAATGGTTACGCCTGGATCCCCTAGGAAGCGTCCGTACCCATAAGCCATCTCGGCCAGACGAATTACGCTATGTAGTCGCACTCATAAGACCATGGACATCGCCCTGGAATTCGATGGACGCTCGAGTATCATATCTGAAAAACCCAAATCAAAGAGAATAATATCGATAGAATGAATCCACAATGTGGCCACAACGCGGATATCAAGCAGAAGGCACTTTCCATATCTTTACTTCAAAAATATGTATCATGTAGTACCTTTCAAATCACTTTCATTATCATACTTATACAAAGTCCATCATATATAAGATTTTGTTTACAAATCGAATACTTTTCAATTCAATAGTATATCAAATCACACTAATATAGACTTCGATAATATAAGATTCACTTTCCAAATTGAGTACCTTTCCAAAACGATAGTTTTCAAATCAACTTCATACTTATACAAATCAATTTTTTATAAGTTCGGTAACTCCCAAATCAATTATTTAATAAGGCATAGTTCTCAATTTCAATTCCTTTCAATAACGTTTTAGTTTCAAAATCATATATGATTTCGCCAAATCATTTCTTCCAAATTACATATATTCAGTTTCAAAGTTTCTCAAAACAATAGGTTTAGAAAACAATCCTGGTTTCCAAATCAACAAAATTTTAGGTCAAATCATTTCCAAAACCATCATATAGATAGCAGGTTTTACTATCCAATCTATTTTCAAAACCAAAATATTTTTCTCAAAATCAATTATACCCAAAATGACTTCCATGTTTATAACTATCCCTTTAAAACCTTTGAACTATTTATTTCCATACATGGAAGATCCAATTTACCTTTTGAAAATTACTTAGCTCTAAAAATTACACCTTGATTTGGAAGTGCTCGAACTTTAAAAGTAGTCAAAGAAACCAAATTTTTCAATCTAAGAGTTGGAAATCAGCAGCAAATCAGTAAATCAATTCCAATAGATAAGGTTATACCAAAACAAATCTGAAACTCGAGGACTGAACACTGGCTTACTTTAAATCATTTCAATATATATATATACATATACATATACATATATATACATATACATATATCTTTTGAATATCAAACCATACTTCAAAATTCTGAAATCAAAATTTGTTTCACAAAATCACTCGCATAGCAATGCTACAAGAGTGACCTCTCCCCCACTTTGAAACTCGAAAATCAATGTCGATGATGCGTGCACTCATCATGGAAATTATTTTCCAATGACACAAGTGAGTTCTGGACTTCTATTTACTTGAAACTTCTTTGAAATCTCTTCGAAATCATTGGAATTCATTCGAATTCATTTGAAACATTTCTTATTCGAAAAATATCTTTAAATTGTATTTTTCCAAAATCTTAAAACCGATTTCAAAACACCGTAGTACGATTCCTCGAAATTCAGATTCAAACCCTTCAGTTATAAATCATTTTTATATAAATCAAATTTCTTATAGAATTTCAAATTTTCAAATCCTTTCAAAGCTTCAAATTTTCATTTTAAAAGGTATATAATCCTTATCGAAAACACTTCACTCTTATATATAAAATGTGTTCATCCTTATCAAAATAATAATTTCGATGTATGCACAATTTCAAAATACAACCAAACACAAATTTCCAAGGGATGATTCAAGGATGGATATCAAAACAAATAGAGATTCAAATTTAGAGGAACTCTAATCAAATAGAATTTTAGTTCGAAGATAAGCTAGATCGAAGATGAGATAATTTAGTTACCAAATAAAAGATGGATAAGCCTATATAAATCGTGGGCGGCCTTAACCAGTCAACCGTGACTTCAGGAATATAATCAATGCGAAAATCTAAGGTAAATCGATATTCGATCGCCAGAGATAGAATCCAGGTAGAGTAGGAGATAGCATCATAAATCGAGGATATAGAATTCTTCGGTGAACCAATGCCAATGGTAAGGGAGTTTCTCCCCTTTACAAATCATTCAAAGATTTGCGGAATCACCTATCTTTATAGAGGTCATTCATAGTGGAGTTATGGAATGCTCCAAAATCAAAGGAATACAAATAGGGGAGACATGAATGGATTTCAGAACAAGTGGGAGCGTTCCAAAGTTCAAAGGAATCCAAATCGATATGAATCCTAACCAAAGAGATTACTAACAAGGTGGATATAGAAGGGATGATGTTTAGAAGATCCTGATTTCAAAATAAGAAAAAATTTATACCAATATAATCTTTGAAAATCGTTTGGAAATCATTTTATACTTCGAAAATACGTTCTCTCACAAAGAAATGATTCTGAGATTGATTTCACTCATTCTAGGGTATTTCTACCCTATCTCTAATGAGTTTTTGCTCTGCATGCTAAGGTTTGCCTAAAAACAAAGCTCTGATATCAACTATAACAACCCGATATTTTCAGCCATTCGCATCCGCACATGTTGGACTTGAATTGCTCAAAATACCGCATTGTAATAAAAATTTGGAACAAATAAAATCATTCACAAAATCTCGGACACTGAAATATCAGAATAACTTACAGCGGAAATAAAAATACCATAGTAGTTCATGAAGCTACGATAACAAAGTCTCAAAACAAAATACATAATATCAGTCTGAAAACAAATACAATAGAAATCCCAAATACATATAAGTTCACTAATACAAGAGCTGAAATAGATGAATTGAAACAGAAATAGATGAATAACAAGATAAGCAGAATCTCCAGCGATTCCTAGCTCCAGAAAGAGAAGTCCAAAAGCTATGAATACTCAGGCTGACCCGAGCGTAAAGTAAATCACAAAACACTCGAGTCAGGACATACATACTTATACAATGTAAACCAACTCGAGTGAACTGTAGTAGTAATGCACAATAACTTAAAGGATGCTTGGGATCGCCCATCCTCTAAGGATCCATTAGACCACTAATTAAATACATCCAGAATCACAAGGCATGCAGAGAAGTGTACCCATGGTTAACATTCCAAAAAGGTTTATAATTTCGAATTAAAATCATTCATTTAAGCCATAAAAAGGTGGAGTCATTATACCTTCAAATCAAATATTAAATTCCCAAAATTTAGCCTTTTCAGAGTTCATTTATTCACTTAAATACATTAAACAATGAAATTTCAGCATTCCACAGCACTTAGAAAATGCTGCGGTAAGTTACATTTGAAAACAATTCAATTCAACAAAGGCGGCATTTAAAACTGCTGTAATAGTTCAGTTATATTCAAAAATCATATTTCAGCCAACTACAGCACTTACAAAGTGCTACTGTAGCTCTTTTATTAATTTCAAGTTTTTTTTTCTACAACTACAGCATTTACCAAGTGTTATAGTAGCTATAGTTAATTTTAGCCTTTTAGTTCACTTGCATCAACCACATCACTTACAAAGTGATGTCGTATCCTTTACAACAGATTTTAAGTTAACTTCAGAAACAATAGCACTTCTGAAGCGCTGTAAATTAAATTTCCAAATTTTCAATACAATTTTAGCAATAATAAAATTCCAATTTAAACCATTTTAACTTATAAAATTTCATATTTTTCCACTGTAAAATGGTCATTTAAAATGCCCCTTAATTTATAACTTTTAACATAAACTTAATTTCCATTTTGTTTTCTTAACTTAACTTTTATTTTAAACAAAATTCACATTTTCAAGTCAAGTTATATTTCAAATTTCATTTTTAAATATTCATTTATTTAACCATTTTAATTCATAGAAAAATCAAATACACTTTATGAAGTCATTTTAAATTCAAATTAAATCAAATTATCATATTTTATTTACTTAAACTCCATTTTTAAACAAAAATCACAAATTTCAAATTTAAGTTATATTTCAAATTTCAACTTAGCCATTCATTTATTTCACATTTTAACTTGTAGAAAAATCATTAATAGTTTATAAAAATTTAAATCAATTTAAATCAAAATATCATAAATTTACAATTTTAAAATACTTTAAAAAATTTCCAGAAAAATATATATAAAATAAACATGGGTCTGCATAATATTTTCTAACCTAGGTCAAGTGATACGGATAACATATCATTTCAATCCATAATTTACAAGGAAAAATCCGGGTTCTATCATTTCAAACCCGCAATCCCAAGTTAAATAAAATAAATAAAATCGTCCAGGCCTATCATTTCAGCCCATAACGATTTTTCCTCATTCTAAAGTCCGTTCGGGTATGTATCATTTCAACCATAGTGATTCTATTCTACAGGGAACTTGCATTGTGAGAACGGAATAAAATAAACAACATAGCAAGATATAGCAGTTACAGATGATATGGCAAGTTAATTCATATCACAGGTAGATGTAACTTGATATAACAAATCTACACATTCATTTGCGATCAATTCATGGTTATATAAGTATAAATGTCAAGTGTGAATTACTCACCTTTTTACGCTGGAGATAGCAATTCAAACACACCAAAAAATCCCATAAAGCACGATATGGCACGTCACAGCATGACTATGATTCAAGTAAGTGGAGAGAGCCAAGATAATGATCTTGTAAACAAACAAAACAAAACAATATATACATGAACATATTTAACACAAAACACATCATTGAATCAAAGGAAATAAGAAGCAACAAAAGCAAAGTGACTTGACCTTGCTCAACACAGTAGTGCATGGCCTAGATGACTCTTATGCTCGGCCAGGATGTGCTAGCTCAGGTTATGGCATCAAAACATACGGCTAGAGAGTGATGATACGAAGAGGTAGGTGATACAACTTGAAGAATACAAAGGGATAAAGCAATATAGGCAAGTTTGGTTCAACTTTAGGCTCAGCCAAAGGGTCAATGAGCTCGGCCAAAGCATGGTACAGGTATGGTGATGGCTGGAGCTGCGGCCAGAGGTGTAGTAGCAGCTGGTGGTGGCGGCTAAGGGGGTGGTCGAAGTGAATAGGAAGGGTAGGTGATGGAATGGTTTAGCTAGGCATTGATTTTGTGGAGTTTTTGGCAAAACTTTGTGGTGCAAGCTCAAATGGAGGTCACGTCCTTCTATGGTCATAGGAGGAGCTAATAATGGTCTGTAGATGGTGGAGGTGATGGAGTAGGAGCTAGGCCAAGCAAGCTAGAAGAAGCAAAGGCAAAAGTCAATGAAGAAGAGGGGAAAATGTGAAAAGAAAAGCCATTTGCAAATGTTTTTTTCAAAAATAAAACTTTACCATGAGTTTTTGTGATGGTGAGAAAGACTTCTCATGTGAATTAGAGAAGGAGAATACACGGCTACAGCAAGGAGATGTACGACCAAGAGACGAGATGAAAAGGTAATGGAAAAATGAAAGGACAAGATAATGAAAAGACATAGGAAGATGAAAGGTCTTTTGTATCTTAAAATTTCTATTTTCTTTTAAATTAAAAATAAAATAAATAAAATTCAGTAAATAAGAATAAAAAGCTGAACAAAATAAAATGAAAAAGAAAATAAATAAATAATTTAAGAAAAAATAGAAAATAAATAAGAAAATAGCTTAATAATTGATATTAGAATTTAAAATTTGAAAACAATATACAATGAACATTCAAAAATTACACTACACTTTTAAAAATGTTTAAAAATAAAAATATATACATAACCTGTCATGTTACACATATATAAAAAATTAGAACAAACAAAAATATTATTTACTAAAATAAACAATTTTGTTAAATAAAGCAATTTACATACAATATTGTAAAAAGCATAACTTTCACAATGTAAATCGGATTTCAACGAAACGAAAAGCAGTATTCATGAAATTTAATTTATTTTCATAATAAAAGATAAAATTCAAATATTCAAATATTTAAATTTTGAATTTAAAAGTCAAAGTTTGACCATATTGACTAAAATTCACATTTTGGAAAATATTCAATTTATTCATGTTTGAAATTATAATTCACATAGAAATCAAAATTTATATTTAAAATAACAAAATTTATTCATTTTAATAGATAAAATAAAGTTTTTAAATCAGGAATTCAAATTAAAATAATCACAAAATGCAGGGTTGTTACAACACTTGCCTATGGAACATACATCTAAGAATCAATTTAAAATGAAAAACATAGAGATGAAAAAGGAAGAAAACATAGCTGAATTAATTGAAAAAATAGGTAAACATATGAGATTGGCTATATTAAGTGAACATATGTCATATGAAGAAGTCTATAAGGTCGAATGGGAAACAATGAGGTGGCAGGTTAAATATAATAAATTGGCAATCGTACCATTAATAAAGTTTGACCTCATACAACCACTATTAGCTTACACTACTTTCTCAATTCAGAGCAAACTCGAGTACTACCAGTATATGCAAATAGAATAAAGATATTACTTTTCCTTTTGACCAACATGTGTGCCTTTGTTTTGTTATAATAAATTGCCCCGTGATGCTTCTTAAAGCATTGAACATGTATCTCTGTTTTGCAAGGCTCAAGAGGCATAGAATAAAAATGTAACAATATGAAAGGTGCATACTGTCCACTTGACATGTTGATGGTGGCTACCCATTGTTGGAGCACTTTACAACGGCATTTTGGATTAACAAAGGATTTGACTCCAGATGTGCCAATTAGTTCATAAGCATCAATATTCAAAATTCATAAGCATCCACCACACCCGATGTTACAAACTCTCACGTACATTGTATGAGACAGAAAGTGCCTTCAAATGTTCTTATAGTTGTTATGCTTCAAATGTTTTTACAATTTTTATGCCGAGCGGCCAGTAGCAGAAAAACTTCAAGATCAAAATGAGGTGCATGACAAATACAAATAATAGTATTTGTTGCACAAAGTCAGTAAATGGACGGTTCATCGAAAATTAAAATAAAGTGAATCCAAACGGATCTATTGTAGAAAAGACACGGTTGAAATTCAAACGTGTTAACTATAACATAAAAGTAAAGAAAAAGGAAGTGATACATATCTATGCAGAAGCGAATATTTGTACTTCTATGGCGACTAATGTTTGGACGTGGAAAGACGATTCGTTGTAAATTCAACCCATAAAAACTGACCATGTTCAGAACATGGAATATAATGATCGTGATTGTTTGCCTGTACCGACGTGTTAATAAAAAAATAACCAACGAATTATTTTGTTTAGAACTGCAGAACGTCGAACAAAAACACAATTGCAATTTTGATTTTACCAAATAAACATATCTATATGCAAATGAAAATGGAAAATCTGGAATCAGCGCCCTAAACATGAGAATTCTTGTAGTAACGATGAGAAAGTGGTATACTGCAAAAATTTTGACCTACATAATTACGATAAAGCTTTAAAACTGTGGGATACTTTGATCAGTTATTGTAAAAATAGGATTGTATTCGAGGGGATCACCATAAAAAGCAGTAGCACGCTAAACACCGTACAAAACATGGCAGAAAATGTAAATAGCTAGTCAAAAGAAGGAAAGTATAGAATTTCATCTCCGTTGAAAACATAAAACATCGGTGCTTAAAAAATATCAATACCCATTAAAATCTGCAAGGACCAAAATTCTTTTTTGAAAATAAACAACATAAAATAGACGTAAACAATAGAGAAGAACAAACAAGAACCAATGAGTTTTATGTAGAACGAGAGAAATTGCTGGATTAGGGAATAGTACATTCATAAATTAAACATCCAGGCGCCGATCTCGAGATCCCAATCAATATGGAAAGTTGGAGTTATTATAGAACATATCAAATGTCCATTGATGAGAAACTTAACGTTCTCAAACTGGTTACAGTTAAGAAAAAGTAGGGCATTATCGACCTGACGAACAAAACAAATTTGGATAAAAATTAGGGAAAACCCACCGTGTCGAACATTTAGATGCAAGGCATGAAGATGGAATAAATCAGGTCAGCTCCATAAGTTGAAGCTTAATTTAGAAGAATGGAGAGATTTGAAATTTAGGCACTTAGTTTTTTTTGTTTTAGAATAATAGGGAAGAGGGTTGATCGCACAAAGGGGAAGAAAGAGATGTGACAAAAGAAAATGAAGAGAGCCATGACGTTTCAGTTTACAAAATACTCAAGTGGCTGTGCGCTCTTGAAATCTGACTAGCTAATAATAGTATAGTGTAGATAGTATAAATAATATAATAGTATAGACATAAATTTGGTGACTTCTCAATTGCTAAAATTCAAGTGGGCTTGTGTGCTCTTAAAATTGAACTCACTAATAATATAATAGTATAGATTAGATGTGTAACAACAAGATTTAAGTTTTAAAAGTATTTTTAAACAGTATTTGAATACAGTTTTCAACTAAAATATAGATATTCTAGTGGAACTTAAAAATGACAAAATTTTAACCTGAATAATTGATTGGAAATGGAGATTGGGAATTGAACAATTTGGCTCTGATACCAAATGTAATGACCTAGAATTTTCGATCCCGAAAATTCCAAATAGTTAGGAAAAGAAGAAAAGAAATAAATAAGAAATAGAAATGAAACACAGAATCTCACATTTCGCAGTGGATCAAATATAATAACAAAAAATATCAGTTATACAAGAAAAACTATATCTGTCAATTTGCATTTTTAATACATTAGAGTTACACCAATTTCACAAACACTGGACAATTAAAGCAACATGTTCCAAATACAAATCAATAATACTCGGCGGAATACACTCCATACGTTCCTGCCATCCAGCTCGCTTCCTAAGCTCTAGAACGTCCTTACTAGAAAACCTGTAATACTCGGTCTGACCCGAGCATTACAACATTTATATATAGAAAAGAAAATTAATTAAAGAGAAGTTCTTAAAACCAAATTCATTTAAATTTCAAAACCATACTTCTATTTTTTTTAAACTTTTCAAAACCTAGTTATAAATCTTACTTCGGGTTAAACCCGATACCCACTCGAGACTTGTCCGAGATTTTCCTTCCTTCCTTCATCTTTTCTTTTTTTTAAAAACCTAGATTAAAATTTAAAACTGTTATGTTAAAACACTCACAACCCCACATCAACTCCGAGCCGGGCATCTCTTTCACTGTGCTTCGACACGAGGAAATATACAAACCAAAACACAGTCACCTGGGACACCGCGTGCACGTCCACCGATGATCGACGCCACCGTGACCATCGCCGTCACTTTCCACTCATCGACGATCAACCTTACTAACAATTACGATCACCAATTCATCACCACACAGTCCAAATTGAAATCAAGCTACTCAAGTTAACCTGGAACTAACCCTTCATCTGAAAATTTCCTCAAACCGCCGACGCCGACCACCAGATCTTCTGGAACTTCGACCACACACAATCGGTCTTCCATGCTACCATTTCACCAAGTCTAGTGAAGCTCGATTACCCAGAGATGCCGTAGCAATGAAGATTCTTATTTAAAACCCAGGTAACTCGTACCATACTACGAGTTCTTGGCTTGTTATATTCAATACTTAATTCACAAATCAACGTCTAAGTACCCTTACTTAGTTTCAATGGTCCAGATCACTTAAATTATTTCATTCCAGCCTATAGATTACACATATCAAATCTATAAAAAATTACAGAAGATTTCAAATCGAAGTGGTTTGGGTACTTACTACTCCTATAATCAAATCAAGGTGGCCACCAATCAATCACAAAGTAACAGATATGGTATCGAAGAAGTATGTTCGATCAGGGGAGCGGCCTCACTTGGCCCGGTATAGCCCCTGCTTTAGTCATATCAAGCTAACCAGAGGATTAGGGCTACGTTCTTACCTCATACCGCTAGTGTTCGCCAAACCATCCTACTTTAGTCTGGGTTCTCTACCACGTGCACAGTTGATAAAGTGGTTTCAGAATAGGGAGAGAGTATGACAATATTCGACCTCGGTCTCCTTAACAACCAAATGCTTTTTTCACGCCGTGGTCATTTTATAAAACATTTTTTTATAATAAATCCAGAAAATAGTTTATACCTTCATATCAAGATATCCATATACTTATTCCAAAAGTATAAATATATTCATAAATACCGAGAAAGATTTCTTTTAATCAATTTCGAAAATAATTTATAAATTTCTCTTAAATCATTTATGAACTATTTACTTGCTTTAAAACCATTTGTAAAGCTATTTATAAATTCCAAAAAAGTTTACGCCTCTTCGCCTTTTCATCAACTTCTATGCTAATTCCTTTATAATGCTTCGAAATCCCTTTATACAAGTTCTTCTATAAAACCCTTTATAAAATCCTTTAAAACCTTTATAACTCCTTTTAAAACCATTATAAAATCCTTCATACAAATATTTTATAAAATCCATTATAAAATCTCTTACAAAATTTTTATAAATTCCTTACGAGACCTTTCACAAATTTCCAAAATCTTTTACAAAAATCTTTAACTATTAAAATTATTATAAAAGTCTAATTTTAATTATTTTAAATAAAAGTATATTTATTATATCAAATTAAATTTAAAATATATATATATTAAAACTGTATTAAATTAAATTTTAAACTATTATAAATATAATTTTTAAAAACTAAATAAAATTATAAGTTAAAATCTTAAATTTACATTTAAAACCATATATTAACTTATAATTTGAAGCTCTAAACATATAAAATATATTTTTTCAAATATATATTTTTCAAATAAAATCATTAAATTAAATTTCAAAATCAAACTTATAAATCAAATAAACTTTACCATTTAGTAAATAATTTAAAACTGACCAACGGTGTCCGTATTTAATTTTCTACCCTATGTTAAGTGATTGAGTATGTATCATGCTAACCCAAAATAGTTAATTTTTTTTGGCTATATCATTTCAACCTGTATCCCAAATCAATAATTACTAAATTAATAAGATCGCTCAGGTATGTATCATTTCAATCCATAACGGTTTTCCCTAATTTATAAGATCATTCCGATATGTATCATTTCAACCTATAGTGATTTTCCCAACAACAAACTAAGGTAACTTACAGTGCGATAACAACATATATAATAAACATGACATCCAATCATCCAAAATGTCAACAAACGAACATTCATCACAATCAACATCCAAATCAGTCAATAAATCACAACAATTAACCGGTTGCCAATATCAGGTATTTAACTATCAATTTAAATTCAATATTAATTGTAATGGAAAATTAATTCAATATAAATTCAAATTAATTTTAAATGACAAATTAAATTACCAAATAACAATCAATAAAGTTCTTGTCAATTCATAAATTTAATTCAACTAACATAAGAAAGTTTAGTATTTGCGAGTGGGTTAAATCACTCAACTTTGATTTATAGGCGATTTAAAATCTAAATAAAACCCAAAATTTGAATAGTCTCCAAAAACAACCAAACTAGTTCCAAGTTTTCCGGAATTTTGATACAAACCCAACTCAAGAAACCGCGTTCAAATCCGAGCTCGTATGAAAAAGTTATTAGTGCTAGAAATTGGAAATTTAGATTGAAATTAAGGGGCAATATTGTAATTCTCGTTACCTTGCCAACCCTAGCATGCCCAGCATCAAGCTCGTTCAAGACTATAGCCGCCGACGACCAACCTCCAAACGCCACTGATCCACACGCCTTCGACCAAGCACGCCGCCATCACCCCTAGGCCACGCTGCGCCATCCCCGGCCTCTCGGCCAACTCCGGTCCCCCTTTCCTACTCCACCGCCACCGCCATTATTTTCTCGATTCTGGTGTAATTTAGCACTTCTAAAATTAACGAACCGTATGGATGAACTCCTATCAATTCCCTCTACACCGCGGTACCCTCCAATCGTTGTATAATCGACGATCCACCATTGAAGACAAAACCCTAATATGGACGATCGAAACTTCTTCAATGATTTCTGGAAAAATCGAACCTCCAATCGAAAAACGAATTGCATAAGTAGATTATGTTCATCGAGAGCTTTTCAATGATGTATAATTTTCTATGGTTTGAGGAGTTCGAATTTTGAAGTTTGATTGAAATTGTGAAATTAAGGGTTTTGGAAAGACAACCATTGGTGAAGGAACCGATGAGAACGGAAATTTGTACCTATGGAAAATGAAATAAAGCTGCTAGGGTTTCAAAAAATATCTATTTATATAGACAGAGATGGATAAGAATGGATGGACAGATCGGTTTGGGTTGAAACGATAACAATGACCCGAAAAGCCTGTTTCGTTCTCGAAATAAGAATGAGTCATCCAATATATCGAAATATAGGTTTTCGATATTTTCGAACTCAATAGAACTAGTTTCAAACACTAGTTCCATTATATGTATAAGCTAGCTTTTAAAATCAAATTATATTCACTTAAATTCATTTAACTGATTTTTACACGTTTCGAGCCCGCACAATCGAACGATAAGTCTGATCGCTACAAAACTTGAAATCCTGCAATAATTCATTGTTACGGATCCGATAAAATTAGTTTCATCAAAATCCAAGGTAGTAATCAAAAAGAATAATTTTAATGTTAATCAAATAAATTCTTATTAAATTGATTTAATCACTTTTAAATTCAGAATTTAAAAGTTAAAAATTTCATCAGTCTTGATTACATAGAAATTTATAATCTCTTTTTATAAATACAATTTTCCATATTAAATCAAATATTTAAATATAACATTAATTTTCAACGTTTAATTACAACTGTAATAAATCCATTCATAATAATTTAAATTATTATACTAAATTACTATTACCTAATGAATTAATTTAATATAGGTTTCCATCTTACTATTCTCTTCACTCAACAGTTAACGTCTTTTACTGTATTAATTTCAATATTTCAATTGCATTAATTCCTTTAATTATCAATTTAATTCAGTTAACTACCGATATAATTCCTTATTTATAGTTATAACCAAATTAACTTTACAATTATTTCAATTGATTGAAATTACATTAAAATAATTGTCAATAACATTCAAACAACATTATTAAATCATAATCTAATCATTTTTCTCATTAACAAATCATAAATTTAAATTTTGCACCATATTAAATTTAAAAATCTTATTTAAGTTTCATAGTTTTAATTATCAAAAATATGGTTCGTTACACTCTTCCCTACTTAAAACTTTTCATCCTTAAAAAGGAACAAGAAGGAATTAAAAAACATGATATAATTTTATTCAATTTATAAACACTTTAAATTTACATCATTAAGTTTTAATACAACTTTGAAAATAACCACTTTGCATAAAAAAATCACGAAAAATGTCTGTAGAGTCCCCTTTACACAGCTAGGTCAGGAAAAATAACAATATTAATAATTACAATATATATATATATATCATGTTTCAATAATAAAAAATCCTAACCATGGGAAAAACAATAAAATATCATTTCAAAACTGTAATCCGAAAACATACCTATTTGTCGGGCCAACAGATTCTATTTATGAAACCAGAAGCAATAGCTATTGCTTCATAAACCTATATTTCACTTACATAATCCAAAAGAGTTAAAATTATGTGAAAGAATAATATTTTAGTTGTTTCAAATCAATAGCACAAGCAAAAGAACATATGGGATCAAGTTCTTTCAAATCAATAGCAGTCCTCAACAATCATATTTACATTTAAAAATCAGTACACATTCAAAAAATTAATATATTTGTATTCAGATTAATTTCTATTTTCAAAAACATTATAATTTTGCCTCAAGTACTTCTAAACAAAAAATCAAGAATTTTAAAAGGTCCATTCTCCTCTTTCTTAGCCATTTAACATTTATCATTACATATAAACATTTTAGTGACAATATATTACTAATTCAATTTAGAAATCAACTTGAAAATTATCATGTATAATTAATCCTAAATTATTATGGATTTACATTCAAATTATGGTAATATTATTCATTTAAATCCTTTGAGAAGAGTTTTCCTATGCATCTCAGGCCTTCTTCTTATAAAGATTTCTTTCTTTTTTTCTAATCTGGAAATTTCTATTTTAGGGGAAAATTTAGTTAGAATCCATGGATGATGATTTTTCTTTGTAGAATGAGATACCAAAATAGTAAATGAAATGGTTTGGGATATTATGTGGCCATAAAATTGGCTTCACCTGTATTTTAAGATTTTTAGGATCTCATAACTCGATTTTGAAATATCATAATGTTGTAGGCTTTTACACACATGAAGACATAAGTTGACTATTTGTTGAAATGTATGTAAAGCTAGGAAATATCTACGAACTGATAAATCTAAACTGAGAAAATAAATCATACTCAAATTTACATTGTTAAAATATTAAAGAATCTTATATCCATGGGGTAAAACCATTTTCATTCATTATCTACATTGATAAAATTCAAATAATGAAGGAGAGTTTTAATCCTTCCTTTTCTTTTTCTGTTGTAACGCCATACTATTTATATCATTCTTGGATAACATAGATTCATACATTCTAGGCTTGTTTATTGTACAACATTAGGTTACGTGCATATGGGTAACATCCTATGGATCTTTAAATGGTGAGGTGCCGAATACTAATTTCTTGAGGAAAAATCATCTACTTTAGGCAAGATTATGGATGTTAGGTCGCTGAATTTTGAACAAAAAAATTTCTAATTTTGCTCGGGGATGATGGATTATCGACGACTAGACTTATTCCCTATAGTTTGTTCAACATTCAATGGTTGGCAAATTGATGGATGCACGTCCTTTCCCTTATTTACGTTCATAAGGTTTATTTTGCATAACTTACGTGTTATTCAAGTTATTCATTCCACGGTCCTTGGTTTATAGGTCACTAATATTGTTTCAAATTTGGATATTAATTTTTGACATGTATCACTCTTAGCTTCTTTCTCATGCCTTTTTATGAGTCTAAGGTTACCGATTAGAATTTATATATATTCACGTTTGGAGAAGAATCATCTAGGCCCATGTTTCATTTTTCCTTATTGCATTACTAGGACTTCTTGTTATCCATGAAATTTATGAGTTTACTGGTTGCTTCTTTATATGTTTCACACTTGCCCTACTTTTGTTAAATTAAATGTCTCGAAGAATTTTTCTTTCTTTTCTCTATATCCACTTTTAGAGCATCTCCAACAGTTGGGAGTGTGGAAATTCAATTTTTCGCACTTCAAAATGTTGGAGCCCTCATTGCTACAATAGAAATGAGGGCAGGCACCTGTTCAATAGGCGCCCGTGTTTATTATACATCGGGCGCCTGTTGAGCAGGCGCTTGATGCCCAGGCGCCTGTTCAATAGGCGCCTGGTTAATGCGCCTATATCAGGTACTTTTTCTCCACTCCCCTCATTTTTTCCCTCTTCCATCCTCTTTTCAGTTAATTTTTTAATTCAAATTTGCGTCCAAATGCCGCCTCATCGGGTCAAAACTAGTAGACGCAGTGCTTGATATACGACCGATGCCAATATCGGACCTGCTTATGTCCCTCCTGATGCTACCGTGACTCCATACGATCTTCGATCTTTCCACGACTTGCCTTCTACTGTTTTGCATCGACTTACTATAGCTATAGCGACACCACAGGTATACGTTTATTTCTTTATTGCTTGGTGAACAACCATGTAAATATACATGTATGATAATTCTTTTTTTATTTTAACATTAAATAATCATATGTTTAGGTTCGTCACGTAGCGATGTGAGGTAGTTGGTATAGGTGTATGTCTGAGTATTTTGATCAGTTACCGGAGCCGATTTTGGATATGCTACATGCGTCACCTTTTGGTGAATTTCTTGCTTTACCTAGATTTGCACATGTAGATCGTTGTCTAGTAGAGGCCCTCACCGAGAGATGGTGGCCTACCACTCACACATTTCATTTCTTTGATTTGAGGTAGGGACGACTCCTCTAGATTTTTATATGCTCACTGGCATAAAGGTTGGTCGACCAGACCGTCTCCCTGTTCCATTTGATAGTTCATTTAAGGAGTTCGAGTCATATTCAGCTTATTTACCGACTTTGGCCGATGAGGAGGTTAGAGGAGGAGCTGTTACTCTCCGTTGTTTATAGCGGTATATAGTGGAGTACATGGCCGTTGAGGATATGCACACTCCGATTATTCATGCCATCATATTATACCTTTTTGGGTCCACATTTTTTTGTAACAACAAGGGTACTATTAGGCTTGGTTTTTTGGCTGGATTAGTAGATGTGGATGGACTACATATATATGATTACGGTACTGCTATTATTGGTTATTTGTACGTAGCATTAGAACTTATGCACTTCAGCAGTCTAGACAAATGTATGGATTTTGGTACATTCTTCCATTTTGGTACTACGAGTATACTGCCAATATGCACCCCCGACTTATTGTAGAGGCAAATACCACACCTTATATTTACTTTCCTAGATTGCGTCGTTAGGGTCCTCATATGCATTTGCCCCGCCCCGTGTTGCACAAGGGGTGCACAATGAGCTGATGGAGGCTAGACAGCAGATGGATATGAGGCGGCGTGGTAACATCATCGTTCGTCCATGGGATCAGTACGTACAGTTCCCAGAGCCCGGTCCTGATCATCCACTCACTTTTCAGTTTTCCATGTCGCAACGCAGGATTTTCCTTCAGGTTCCTACATGTCCATTCATATGGTATTTATGGGAGTGGTGTTGGCTATAGTTGTATGGTATAGTTCGCATTCCATCAGATCCGCTACCATGGAATGATATGTATGGTGATATTAAGGTTGGACCAGCTTATATTCTTGCGATGAGGGGTGTGGGATGGGTGGATGGTGAGCCATTTACAGTTCTTGGAGACTTTGATTCATATTGGGCTCGAGTAGCCCCACGAGCTTACGCCTTGCCTGATTATATTCGGGGTTTGAACTCCGATCATATGCCGCGTACCTCTTCAGGTAAAGTTCCACTACCGCCTGCCACCTTTGAGCCTACATCATCTCAGTACATGCAGCCTCCTATTTTCGACCCCCTCTACATTCGTTTAGAGCATATGATGTACATGGTCAAGTGGTGGAGTACCCCTTGCAGTATCCTACAAATGACGATATTATGGGTGTACCATCCGCCGGTTTGTATCAGCCTCATCAGGTTTGTACGAATTTCAACTGTTCTTTAAATAACTTGTCATTATATTCTCCACCTATGTATAATTCTTTTTTGCACATATCAGTATTCTCAGTACATGGATTATGATAGACGGATGATTGCTGCATTTGAGTGTATCATGCTCGATTATACATAGATGATGTATCAGAGTTACCAGACTGTGGTCCAGCAGCAGCAGACTCAGTATGATGCGCAGATGCAGGGATTACAGACCCAGATTTAGCAGCTTCAGGAGCAGCTCCATGCCGGACCTCAGCCTCATGCCTTGATGACGTCAACGATGACAGTGACGATGATAGTGGAGATGATGAGGAGATTGATAGTGGTTCCGATCACATAGACTGATGTGCTGCATTTAGATGTTTTAGACTGTGTTATTATTTTTCACACCTTACATTAGTTGGTTGCATATTATGTTGGTGATGATGCTACTGTAATATGTGATTGTCTATATGTTATGGCATTATGTCGATTATATTTTATGTTGAGTATTGCATTATGTTGATGTTAATTTACGCTTGTTTATTATTGAGCGTATATGAAGTCAAAATGTTGAAGTAAAAAAATTTGTTGTGTTTGTTTGTCAAAATTTTTATGGATGTTTGACACGTGGACATTAATCTTATGCTTCAATTTTTTGCTGCGGATCACGACCTCTTTATTTAAGATAAACTGTTATATTCTAATGTCACAACATTTAAAAGTTCAGTTAAATCAATCAATATGTAACATAATATTTTCAACTACAGAATTGAAACTGTTAGTAAATTTTTTTATACAAACGGATCAAATGTGCAATGATGAAGAGATAATGGAAACTCAATTTTAGGACACTTTTACTGAACTCTACAATAGCAATGTTGATGGTAGAAGTAGACGTACGCAGGTGGAGTTGAGGACTGGTTATGGAAACTTCTGCAACGCTTGTACGCGGTACAGTACGGTTATCAATGAGGTTATATTTGAATTTTTTTTAAACCAACCCATTCTATATTTGAAGGACGTTACTTTCCTAAATATCACAGCACATTCATTGAACACGAGGCTTATATCATACGTCAAAATTGGCTAGAACAATTTGGATATCCATAATTTGAGTGTATTATTGTTTCTATGTATGCATATTTATTATTGTCTTGTTTATGAGTAATTTTAAATTTTTATTGCATTGTCAAATCAAAACACAGTGCTAATATTTAAACATAATTAATTTTTAACGTTCACATGCTTCAATATATATGTAAGAGGTTTTCTTCTCAAACACACAATTCAGTTCTCTACTCCTTCAATCTTCTAATCCTCATATCAATGCCTTCCTGGTCATCGTCTATTGACTCTGATTCCAGGCATGTTCCAATGGAAAGCGAACACACCAATGAAGATTGGAATATCAATTACCAAAACCAACATTACGAGGACTTTGCTCGTGAATTCCTAAATCTTGACCAACTCACTGTTCAAGAGGATGTTCAACCAGTACAGAACAGTTGGCTCATCAACAATCACATGACGTTGAACAAGTACCAAATTTGCAACCTTCGGTTGAAAAGAGGCTGACTCTTACACAGTATTTTGCCATTGTGGTTATAAGGTTGAAATTGTGGTTAGAGCTGATGGCGAAGATATTGGTTGTCGAATCCAGTTGTGTCCTTTCTGGCCTGAAGGGTGCAATTATGCAGAACGGGTTGATGAACGGCTGTGCCCAAGGGCCATAACATATGCCAACGAGCTGGAACGAGAAATAAGACGTCTTCGAAATATCGTGCACAACTTACAATTTGACCGTAACCGGTAGTTTCTTAGTGGAGTGTATTATTATTGTGGAGTGTATTATTGTAGAGTGTATTATTGTGCAGTGTACTATTATGGATTGTATTATTATGGAGTGTATTATTATTATGGTTGTATTATTCGGGAGTCTATTACTATGGAGTGTATTATTATGGAGTATATTATTGTTTGTGCATGTATTTTCGTTGACTGTATTAATGTTTGGGTGTTTCAGTACAATGACTTGTTTCTTTCTGTATTATTGCGTTAAGAATATGGCAACAGTTATATGATGGGAAGAGACACTGCACCAACAGTCAATAGTGTATGGAGGGACAAGATAGTGCAGACGTTACATTGCAGACAAGACACTACATCAACAGTTAATAGTGTATGATGGGATGAGACACTGCATCAATAGTCAATAGTGTATGGAGGGACAAGACAGCGCAGACGTTACACTGCAGACAAGACATTGCATCAACAGTTAATAGTGTATGATGGGACGAGACACTGCATCAATAGTCATAGTGTTTAGATGTGATGGGACACTGCAGTCGTGACATAAATGGAATCTACTTTATAAATGGTGGTTGAATTTAATTAATACTACCCACAAGTGATTGTTTGTTTGCCAACATGTGATTTAAGCTATAAAAGGCTTGTTAGATGCTGAGAAGTATTATTGCTCTTTCTTATTTCATACAATTTCAAATATAACAAATGGTGGCATAAGATTATATATTTTTTGATGATAGCGATGGCGAATTTGACGATATGATGAAAGATCATTTTAATCACGAAAAGGAATTAATAAGTATGGATGCACTACAGGGTGGTCAATCGAGTAGGCAACACGGTGGATTAGTTGTTAGTCCTCGGTATAAAAATTATAGACATTCATGGCACAATGACAAACTAATGGAAGACTACTTTGTTCCAAATCCTACTTACACAGATGCTGATTTTAGAAGAAGATTCTGCATGCGGCGTCCTCTTTTTCTTAGAATCCTATAATGCATCAAGCAAATCTTCAAACCTAACGCATCTCGTACAATGGGATTGACTGGAATTCAAAAAATGGCAGCTGCATTCAGAAGCTTACATATGTAGGACCAGCGGATGCGCTTGATGAAAATTTGAGAGTGGCGGAAAGCACAGTATTAGAGTGTTTGGAGCATTATTGTCAAGCTATCGTGGACATTTATGGTGATCAATACTTACGTAGACCGAACGAGACGGATATTGTAATGTTATTAAATATGCATGGTAGTAGAGGCTGGCCTGGAATGTTAGGCAGTATAGACTGCATGCATTGGGAGTGGAAAAATTGTCCAAAAGCATACGATGGAGCTTATCAGGGTAAGTCTCGTATGTCCTCTATTATTCTTGAAGCCGTAGTGTCGTATGACTTATGGATTTGGCATGCATTTTTTGAAATGCCGGGTTCAAACAATGATCCCAACGTATTCGAACGATCTACGTTGTTCAATGATTTAGCAAATGGTAGATCAACTCCTTGTACCTTTACTTTAGGAGGTAACACGTACGATCATGGATATTATCTTGGCGTGGTATATATCCTAAATGGAGTACTATTATCAAGACAATTCCTAACCCACAAAACAATAAACGATCAAAATTTGCAGCGATGCAAGAAGGCCAGAGGAAGGACATTGAAAGAGCGTTTGGGGTTCTTTAGTCTAGATTTTCCATAGTTAGTAATCCATGCAGACTTTGGTCACCAGTTAAAGTGACCAAAATAATATACACTTGTATTATTTTACATAATATGATTATAGAGGATGAAAGAGGCATGGAAGAAGATTACTTCTACGAGGGTGCTCAAACACCATCACCTGTTTGGCGAAACGATATGATTGGAAGCGCACTAGAACTCGAGTTTCATGTAGAAAGCCAAATGTCCTACCATAGTGTTCAACCACATTGAAGATTGCAAAATGATCTCATAGATCATCTTTGAAGGTTTTTTGGAAATCAGTGAAACTATATTTATGTTCTTACTTTTCCTACTGTTGTTTATGTTGTTGTTACTTATTATTGTTATTGTAATCTCTTTATGTTTAATTAACGTAATGTTGTTATAATCTTTTTTCAATGTAATGCAATTTCAATGAAAATACTTATATTAATAATTGCTTGGATTCAGAACACAATAAAAATAACGGTAATTAAAAGATACAAAGGTTGTAAAAACGGTAATTCATTTAATGACCCTCTTCAAGTCTAAGCCTCATAATTTCTCTCCTTCTTTGCTCCGTATACTGCAGTTGTTCTACAGACATGTGTGACGTATCCATGAACATTATTGCATCTTCATCTCTTTGCCGGTTTCCAGTGAGAAGTTGATCCATTCTTGATAACTTTTCTTGGTGTTGAATTGCTCGAGTCTCCATTGCCCAGTTAAATCTATCTTCAGTTTCAAGCTTGAGTTTTTTAATTTCTACTTGATCTGCTCCAGCAGTCTGCTTCTTTTTGGCTGCTTTTGCTCCCAATGGCCTAACAAAATGATCTTCGATTGGGGTTGGGTATTCTTCTGATCTTAAACCGTAGCTTCCTTGCAATTCCCTAGGACTAGAGCTTTCTCCAACTCTAGGCGTTTTACCTCGACCACTGTTTGATTGAACTTGTTGAACGGTTTTCTGAAGCGATGATTTTCATTTAACATGCTCGATCAACATGTCATAAACATGCATGAACTGATAAAAATATGGTGCTTATTTAATATCAGGTTTATAGAATTGTTTGAACAACTTGTTTGTGGCCATTCTCTGTTAAAAAAATAATTAGTATAATTAGAGAACTATGATAAAAAGTAGAACAATGATATTATATTAAAGCTTACCAAATGCGTTTCATTTCCAAATCCACTAGGATTCATTTTCTTTAGCTTGAACATTTGAGAATCGAACCTTTGCGTTTAGCGATTTATTTTTCCATAATGACCTTTGACTAAAGATAGCGTTCTTTTCCGATCGATGTTCTTCCGATTGTAGCAATTAGTAATTTTGCCCCAAAAAGACTCGCCACTTTAATCGGTCCCTCGAATAGGATCGACCGAGAGGGCACAATAAATGTAGCAAAGATCATAGTCTTTCGCAGCGCTACAACTTGCATTAGTTACTTCTCCCCCAATCGGAACCGTAACGTCTTGTAAGTCATAGTCTTCAAAACTGGACCTTGCAGCATTGACGTCGAAATCGAAGTACATTTTTAGTTGAGATTAGTGGTAGAAAAAAACTGTAATGGAGGAAGCAAATTGGTTATGAATGGAAGAAGTGTGAGGAGTTGTATTTGAAGGGAGAAAATGGCCGGTGGAAAATGACCGTTAGGGGGAAATAAGTGGGCGCGTGTTTAATAGGCGTTTGGATGCCAGGCGCCTGTTGAATAGGAGCCTCACTCTCAGGCGCCTGTTGAACAGGCGCCTGGCATGTAGGTGCCTAGAATGCAGGTGCCTGTTGAATAGGCACCTCGCCGAATCTCCAATTCTCGAACCCAAGCCCCCTTCTACACTCTTGAGAATTTCCGTGCTCTGTTGTGAGCTCTTCAGAGTGCAGATTCGAGATTTCTGCACCTGTTGGAGTTGCTCTTAGAGCATCTCCAACATTTTGGAGTGTGGAGCGAAAATTTGATTTTCCACACTTCAAAATGTTGCAGCCCTCATTTCTACAATAGAAATGAGGGCAGGCACCTGTTGAACAGGCGCCTGTTCAACAGGCGCTCATGTTTATTATACATCGGGCGCCTGTTGAACAGGCGCCTGATGCCCAGGTGCCTGTTCAACATGCGCCTAGTTAATGCGCCTATATCAAGCGCTTTTTCCCTAATTCCCTCATTTTTTCCCTCTTCCATCCTCTTTTCAGTTAATTTTTTTAATTCAACTTTGCATTCAAATGCTACCCCGTTCGGTCAAAACTGGTGGACGCACCATTTGATATACGACCGATGCCAATATCAGACCTGCTCATGTCCCTCCTGATGCTACCGTGACTCCATACGATCTTCGATCTTTGCATGACTTGCCCCATACTGTTTCGCATCGAATTGCTGCAACTATAACAACGCCACAAGTATACGGTTATTTCTTTATTGCTTGATGAACAATCATGTAAATATATATGTATGATAATTCTTTGTTTATTTTAAAATTAAATAATCATATATTTAGGTCCATCATGTAGCGATGCGAGGTTGTTGGCATATGTGTATGTCTGAGTATTTTGATCAGTTACGGGAGGCGATTTTGGATAGGCTACATGCGTCACCTTTTGATGAATTTCTTACTTTACCTAGATTTGCACATGTAGATCGTTGTCTGGTAGAGGCCCTCACCGAGAGATGGTGGCCTACCACTCACACATTTCATTTTCCTGATTTTGAGCTAGGACTGACTCCTCTAGATTTTTATATGCTCACTGGCATAGAGGTTGGTCGACCAGACCGTCTCCCTGTTCCATTTGATAGTTCATTTGAGGAGTTCGAGTCATATTCAGCTTATTTACCGACTTTGGCCGATGAGGAGGTTAGAGGAGGAGCTGTTACTCTACCTTGTTTGCAGCGGTATATAGTAGAGTACATGGCCTTGAGGATATGCACACTCCGGTTATTCGTGCCTTCATATTATACCTATTTGGGTCTACATTTTTAGTAACAATAAGGGTACTATTAGGCTTGGTTTTTTGGCTGGATTAGTAGATGTGGATGGACTACATATATATGATTACGGTACTGCTATTATTGGTTATTTGTACGTAGCATTAGATACTTATGCACTTCAACAGTCTAGACAGATGTATGGATTTTGGTACATTCTTCCATTTTGGCACTACGAGTATATTGCCAATATGCACCCCTGACTTATTGTAGAGGCGAATGCCACACCTTATATTTACTTTCCTAAATTGCATCGTTGGGGTCCTCCTATGAATTTGCCCCGTGTTGCACAAGGGGTGCACAATGAGCTGATGGAGGCTAGAAAGCAGATGGATATGAGGTGGTGTGGTAACATTATCGTTCATCCATGGAATCAGTACTTACAATTCCTAGAGCTCGGTCCTGATCATCCACTCACTTTTCAGTTTTCTATGTTGCGACACGGGATTTGCTTTCAGGTTCCTACATGTCCATTCATATGGTATTTAGGGGAGCGGTGTTGCCTACAGTTGTATGGTATAGTTCGCATTCCATCGGATCCGCTACCATGGGATGATATGTATGGTGATATTAGGGTTGGACCAGCTTATATTCTTGCAATGAGCGGTGCAGGATGGGTGGATGTTGAGCCATTTACAGTTCTTGGAAACTTTGATTCATATTGCGCTCGAGTAGCCCCACTTGCTTACGCATTGCCTGATTATATTCAGGGTTTAAACTCCGATCATATTGGTCCGCGTACCTCTTCCGGTACAGTTCCACTGTCTCCTGCCACCTTTGAGCCTACATCATCTCAGTACACATAGCCTCCTACTTCTGACCCCCCTCCACAATCGTTTAGAGCATATGATGTACATGGTCAGGTGGTGGAGTACCCCTTGTAGTATCATACAGATGACGATATTACGGGTGTACCATCCGTCGGATTGTATCAGCCTCATCAGGTTTGTACGAATTTTAACTGTTCTTTAAATAACCTGTCATTATATTCTCCACCTATGTATAATTCTTTTTCGCACATATCAGTATTCTCAGTACATGGATTATGATAGACGGATGATTGCTGCATTTGAGCGTATGACGCACGATTATACGTAGATGACGTATCAGATTTACCAGACTGTGGTCCAGCAGTAGCCGACTCAGTATGATGCGCAGATATAGGGATTACAGACCAAGATTCAGCAGCTTCAAGAGCAGCTCCATGCCGGACCTCAGCCTCACGACTTTGATGACGTCAACGATGACAGTGATGACGATAGTGAGACGATGAGGAGATTGATAGCGGTTCCGATCACATAGACTGATGTGCTGCATTTAGATGTTTTAGACTGTGTTATTATTTTTCACACCTTGCATTAGTTGGTTGCATATTATGTTAGTGATGATGCTACTGTTATATGTGATTGTCTATATGTTATGACATTGTGTCGATTATATTTTATGTTGAGTATTAGATTGTGTTGATGTTAATTTACGCTTGTTTATTATTAAGCGTATATGAAGTCAAAATGTTGAAGTAACAAGCACAGTTGTGTTTGTTTGTCAAAATTTTTATGGATGTTTGACACATGGACATTAATCTTATACTTCGTTTTTTATGCGGATCACGACCTCTTTATTTAAGATAAAGTGTTATATTCTAATGTCACAACATTTAAAAGTTCGGTTAAATCAATCAGTGTGTAACATAATATTTTCGGCTACAGAATTGAAACTGTTATTAAATTTTTTATACAAACGGATCAAATGTGCGATGATGAAGAGACAATGGCAACTCAGTTTTGGGACACTTTTGCTGAACTTTACAATAACAATGTTGATCGTAGAAGTAGACGTACGCAGGTGGAGTTGAGGACTGGTTATGTGAACTTCTGCAACGCATGTACGCGGTACTGTACGGTTATCAATGAGGTTATATTTGAAAATTTGTTTAAACCAACCCGTTCTACATTAGAAGGACGTTACTTTCTCAAATATCACAGCACATTCATTGGACATGAGGCTTATATCATATGTCAAAATTGGCTAGAACAATTTAGATATCATTAATTTGAGTGTATTATTGTTGAGTGAATTATTGTTTCTGTGTATGCATATTTATTATTGTCTTGTATATGAGTAATTTTAACTTTCTATTGCATTGTCAAATTAAAACACAGTGCTAATATTTAAACATAATTAATTTTTAACGTTCACACGCTTCAATATATATGTAAGAGCTTTTCTTCTCAAGCACACAATTCAGTTCTCCGCTCCTTCAATCTTCTAATCCTCATATCAATACCTTTCTGCTCATCATATATTGACTCTGATGCCGGGTACGTTCCAACGGAAAGCGAACACACGGATGAAGTTTGGAATATCAATTACCAAGACCAACATTACGAGGACGTTGCTCGTGAATTCCCAAATCTTGACCAACTCATACTTCAAGAAGATGTTCAACCAGTACACGAACAGTTGGTTCATCAACATTCACATGAGATTGTACAAGTACCTAATTTGCAACCTTCGGTTGAAAAGAGGCTGACTCTTACACAGTTTTTTGCCATTGTGGTTATAAGGTTGAAGTTGTGGTTAGAGCTGATGGCGAAGATATTGGTTGTCGAATCCAGTTGTGTCCTTTCTGGCCTGAAGGGTGCAATTATGCAGAATGGGTTGATGAACGGTTGTGCCCAAGGGCCATAACATATGCCAACGAGCTGGATCGAGAAATAAGACGTCTCTGAAATATCGTACACAACTTACAATTTGAGTGTAACCGGTAGTTTCTTAGTGGAGTTTATTATTGTTATGGAGTGTATTATTGTCGAGTGTATTATTATGGAGTGTATTATTGTGCAGTGTACTATTATGGAGTGTATTATTATGGAGTGTATTATTATTATGTTTGTATTATTGTGGAGTCCATTATTATGGAGTGTATTATTGTTTGTGTATGTATTGCCATTTACTGTATTAATGTTTGGGTGTTTCAGTAACAATGACTTATTTTTTTCTGTATTATTGCATTAAGAATATGGCAACAGTTGTATGATGGGAAGATGGAGTGTATTATTGTTTGTGTATGTATTGCCATTTACTGTATTAATGTTTGGGTGTTTCAATAACAATGACTTATTTTTTTCTGTATTATTGCATTAAGAATATGGAAACAGTTGTATGATGGGAAGAGACACTGCACCAACAGTCAATAGTGTATGGAGGGACAAGATAGTGTAGACGTTACATTGTATACAAGACGCTGCATCAACAGTTAATAGTGTATGATGGGACGAGACACTGCATCGACAGTCAATAGTGTATGGAGGGACAAGATAGTGCAGACGTTACACTACAGACAAGGCACTGCATCAACAGTTAATAGTGTATGATGGGACGAGACACTGCATCAATAGTCATAGTGTTTAGATGTGACGGGACACTGCAGTCGTGGCATGAATGGAATCTATTTTATAGATGGTGGTTGACTTTAATTAATACTACCCACAAGTGATTGTTAATTAGCCAACATGTGATTTAAGCTATAAAAGGCTTGTTAGATGCTGAGAAATATTATTGCTCATTCTTATTTCATACAATTTAAAATATAACAAATGGCGGCAGAAGATTATATATATTTTGATGATAGGGATGAAGAATTTGATGGATGATCATTTTCGTCGCGAAAAGGAACTAATAAGTATGGTTGCACTACAGGTTGGTTAATCGAGTAGGCAACATGGTGGATCAGTTTTTGGTCGTCGGTATAAAAATCGTAGACATTCATGGCACAATGACAGATTGATGGAAGACTACTTTGTTCCAAATCCTGCTTACACAGATGCTAATTTTAGAAGAAGATTCCGCGTGCGGCGTCCTCTATTTCTTAGAATCCATAATGCATCAAGCAGCATGACAAATATTTTATCTTTAAATCCAATGCATCTCGTACAATGAGATTGACTGGAATTCAAAAAATGACAGTTGCACTCAGAATGCTTGCATATGAAGGACCGACGGATGCGCTTGGTGAAAATTTGAAAGTGGCGAAAATCACGGTATTAAAGTGTTTGGAGCATTTCTGTCAAGCTATCGTGGACATTTATGGTGATCAATACTTACACAGACCGAACGAGGTGGATATAGTAATGTTATTAAATATGCATGGTAGTAAAGGCTGGCCTAGAATGTTAGGCAGTATAGACTATATGAATTAGGAGTGGAAAAATTGTCCAAAGACATACATTGGAGCTTATCAGGATAAGTCTCTTAGGTCCTCTATTATTCTTAAAGCAATAGCTCGTATGACTTATGGATACGGCATGTATTTTTTGGAATGCCGGGTTCAAACAATGATCTTAACGTAGTCGAACGATCTACGTTGTTCAATGATTTAGCAAATGGTAGATCAACTTCTTGTACCTTAACTTTAAGAGGTAACACGTACGATCATGGATATTACCTTGGCGATGGTATATATCCTAAATGGAGTACCATTGTCAAGACAATTCCTCATCCATAAAACAATAAACAATCAAAGTTTGCAGCGATGCAAGAAGGCCAGAGGAAAGACGTTAAAAGAGCATTTGGGGTTCTTCAGTCAAGATTTGCCATAGTCAGTAATCCAAGAAGACTTTGGTCACCATTTAAATGACCAAAATAATATACACTTATATTATTTTACATAATATGATTATAGAGGATGAAAGAGACATGGAAGGAGATTACTTCTACGAGGGTGCTCAAACACCACCACCTGTTTGGCGAACGATATGATTGGAAGTGCACTAGAACTCGAGTTTCATGTAGAAAGCCAATTGTCCTACCGTAATGTTCAACTGCATCGAAGACTGCAAAATGATCTCATAGATCATCTTTGGAGGTTTTTTTGGAAATCAGTGAAACTATATTTCTATTCTTACTTTTCCTACTGTTGTTTATGTTGTTGTTACTTATTATTGTTATTGTAACCTTTTTATGTTTAATTAACGTAATGTTGTTATAATCTTTTTTCAATATAATGCAATTTCAATGAAAATATTTATATTAATAATTTCTTACATTCAGAACACAATACAAATAACGGTAATTAAAAGATACAAAGGTTGTAAAAAGGGTAATTGATTTAATGACCCTCTTCAAGTCTATGCTCATAATTTCTCTCCTTCTTTGCTCCGTATACTGTAGTTGTTTTGTAGACACGTGTGACGTATCCATGAACATTATTGCATCTTTATCTCTTTATCGGTTTCCAGCGAGATGTTGATCCATTCTTGATAACTTTTCTTGGTGTTGAAATTCTCGAGTCTCCATTGCCCGATTAAATCTATCTTCAGATTCAAGCATGAGTTTTTTAATTTCTACTTGATCCGCTCCAGCAGTCTGCTTCTTTTTGGCCGCTTTTGCTCCCAGTGGCCTAACAAAATGATCTTCGGTTGGGGTTGGGTCTTCTTCTGATCCTAAACTGTAGCTTCCTTGCGATTCCCTAGGACTAGAACTTTCTCCAACTCTAGGCGTTTTACCCCGACCACTGTTTGATTGAACTTGTTGAATGGTTTTCTGAAGCGATGATTTCCATTTAACGTGCTCGACCAATATGTCATAAACAAGCATGAACTGATAAAAATGTGGTTCTTGTTTACTATCAGGTTTATAGATTTGTTTGAACAACTTGTTTGCAGGCATTCTTTGTTAAAAAATAATTAGTATAATTAGAGAATTATGATAAAAAGTAGAACAATGGTATTATATTAAAGCTTACCAAATGCGTTTCATTTCCAAATCTACTAGGATTCATTTGCTTTAGCTTGAACATTTGAGAATCGAACGTTTGCATTTGGTGATTTATTTTTCCATAACGACCTTTGACTGAAGATAACGTTCTTTTCCGATCTATAATCTTCCGATTGTAGCAATAAGTAATTTTGCCCCAAAAAGATTCACCACTTTGATCGGTCCCTCGAATAGGATCGGTCGAGAGGGCGCAGTAAATGTAGCATAGATCGTAGTCTTCCGCAGCGCTCTAACTTGCATTAGTTACTTCACCCCCAATCGGAACCGTAACGTCTTGTAAGTCGTAGTCTTCAAAACTGGACCTTGCAGCATCGACGTCGAAATCGGAGTACATTTGCAGTTGAGATTAGTGGCCGAAAAAAATTGTAATGGAGGAAGCAAATTGGTTGCGAATGGAAGAAGAGTGGGGAGTTGTATTTGAAGGGAGGAAATGGCCGTTGGAAAATGACCGTTGGGGGGAAATAAGTGGGCACGTGTTTAATAGGGCCTGGATGCCAGGCGCCTATTGAACAGGTGCCTCACCGAATCTCCAATTCTCGAACCCAAGCCCCCCTTCTGCACTCTTGAGAATCCCGTGCTTTGTTGTGGGCTCTTCTGGGTGCAGATTCAAAATTTCTGCACCTGTTGAAGTTGCTCTTAACCTTGCATGAATTTTTCAGTATACATCTGGGATAATTTTGATCAACTTGTATCATGACCATTAATATACAAAAGAATTAAGTGTATTAAATAAATAATAAAAGAAAACATAGAATGATAACCTTTTTAGGTTGTGAGATTTCATTAATATTTAGCACTTTGAACTTCATCATCACCACCATCCATCAAATCGACAATATTCTCCACCACCACTAAGCCTCCATCGGCTGCATCAACACCACCATCTCATCTCAAGTATCCAACCTCAAGTTTCAACAACCCGACATAGACGAAATCAAACTGACACTCTGACAACTCTCCAAAAACCTTACCGAAATCTCCTCCAAGCTCTCTTCCTACCAACCACCACCACCACCTCAATCAGTATTCGCTACATCACTACAAACATAACCTGATTCACCCATTCACCCACCATCTCCTACTCTTTTTGCTTCTGCTCTCCCAAAAATCCCAAATCTGACAAATCGCAACTACGGCATTGATGTTCTAGCACCTTTGCCTCTCGAAAACTGCCCTCTCCAATAATACTAAAACTTTCAACCCTACTATAACAACTCCTAGCAAAACCAACCATCCAACTACTACCCCTCTCTTTCTGCACCTCCTTACTTGGCCAGCTCCTCGACCCTCCCATTCCTCTACCCCTTCCTCTACCCCTTCCTCTATTTTCCTCTCCTACTATGACATCTATGACATCGACTACTCTGAATCCTCTCTTCCCAGGCCTCTTCTCCCACACCAATCGCTTCAAACTCGGCCTCAACACCAGACTCAAAAGCCTCCCAACCACTGCAGCATCACCCTCACCTCCACCATCAGAACCAAGGGCAGATCTAACCCTACTTTGTTATCTATGATGTCTAACGACCAACGCTACACAAACAATTCCAAATCTGACCCTAATCCACCCGATACCTACAAAACCCTCATCTGCACCCTCTGTCCCGTGACATCATCTCGCCATTGATCAGTGTCAAAGACCATAGCTACTTTAGCACCGCCATTTACGTCCCCATCGACATCTATTATCACCAAAAACTCGCTTCTAACATCTTTACCCATCTCAATCGGTCTCTTCACTTGAACTTCATTTCCTCCCCTCCGAAGAGTCTTCTCGAGAAACTCACTTCAGATCTGGCGTGATATAATTCAGTGATTAAGGCTTTCGATAGCATAAATTTTTCTTAGTTTGGAAAAAAAATATTTTGTTCCAAGGAGAACGAAGACTTTTTTCTTTACTGTAGAATAATCATTTATTTTCTTTTAGACACAACATTAGTTTTAGTGGGACTGGTCCAAAAAGCCCATCAACAAGAGGCCCAATAGATATTATATTGCATTCGCTTCAAAATCTATTGCATTCACATAATATCCAATTTCTCGAGCTGCATTATGAAAATCAAACCCAGATGATCATTGACATTAAAGAAATGATCTAAAAGAAAAATTTAGACCCTGTTTGGCTTGTCGTTTTTAGTTTTGTGTTTTCATCGATACAAAAACGCGTCTGTTGTATGTATTGTTGAAAAACAAACAATTTTAGAAAATAAAATTAACATGTAAAATAGAAAACAAGTTTATTTCGTTGTCCGTTAGTCGCCGCAATGTCTAAGAATTATAAATCTTTTTCTCTTATTTTTTGCTATTTCTTAGTACAAGTTGGAAACACAAAACTCAGAATGCAAAATGAAATCAAAAGGGTCCTTATATTTTCGATCCTAGTGGAACTTTCGACCTGGGGTGCATTCTGTGACCTTGAGGATAAGGTCATTTTCGAGGGGCTCTAACCAATGGGAACCCATCTGCCTCACTAACATTAGCATCCACATGCAAAATCATTGCCACTACAAGAGGAACATAAAGCAATCTAGCCGTTGTAGGAAATGATTCTAGAATATGCAAGCACATGGGCATAACTTTTTCCTATTAATAGTCTGTTACAAAAATGAATGGTGTAGAATGGATTACTAATAGATGACTGCCAGCGGTACAAAATTGTTATTCTAGAAAAATGTATGCATGTCTAGAATGGCAATAGAAATGCATGGCTGGTTAAACTCTTTGTTCAATTTTCTATGCTTTCTTCCTCTCAAAATCCTCTTTATACTTCTCAAATTTGCAGATTCGTTATAGCTTAGGCCCTGTGTCTCATCAAATTCTTCATTTTTCCTCCTGGTAAGGCGAGTAGTGGTCGGATCAATATTTCTTTGTTGCTAACGATGGCCTCCCTAATTACCTCCAACCATACGGTATAGAAGATTTCATTAATTTTCTTATGCATGTATGATTTTTTTACTTACTGTCCTTATCATATTTTCTTCCTTGACATGTGCATGAACCTATGTCTTGTTCTCCAAGGATACTAAAAATAACATTGTTAGGCACAAAGCCAATCTTACGAGACTCAATGTTGAAGTTAGTAAAATTTCCAGTATTTTTACCAAGATCGACAAAATTCAACATCATGGTTCCATTCAACCAACTCAGAACTTATCCCACTCCATACTTGAATTTAAAATAGAGTATTAGCTTGTGCATACCGATGATGCTGGAAGTTCTTCCCTAGTGAGGGATTAGGGTATAGGGTGGCCTTCGAATTAATATTTGCACTGTTTCTTTTATTGTCGCTTTTATTCGTTTATTTATATCTTATTTTACTTTTTTATGTATATTTATACTAATTTTAGCTCACTTAACACTTTCCTTCTTATTTCTCTTTATTGATAGGTATGTCAAAGAAATTGAGATTGGCCAATTTTATAAACCATGACAGTGATGAAGATGGTGCTGCTTAATATAAGGACAGTACCAATCCACTTGCTAGTTCTTTCTTTGTTCATTTTAGAGAGGAGAGAGAAAGAAATCAAAAGGAGACACATTTCAAAAGTGCAAAATAATTGGCATGAATTCAGCAAAGGCCAGATGCACGACATAGATCTTTCTTCTTCCCATCCCATTCCTGCTTCTCGTCATTAGTATCTGTTACTACTCCTTCCACTTCAAGCTTGGTTGTGGTTATCATGTTTCCTTTTGGGTCAAAGAATAATTCTTTCATTGAGGAGGTGAATGAATTTATGATCTCCAAACTTTATGCCCACTATCGCTATATTTTATTTATTGTCCCTAATAAGACTGGACTATATATTTTTTGTGCAACCGTAGCAATACTAACGATCCAACAAGACTGTTATAACCATTTATTTGTTGTAGCACCTAGATTGTCTTATAGCACGTAGTTAGATTGTCTTGTAGTAGCGATAGTAATGGTAGCAGTAGTAACTATCAATTTATGGTCTTGGACACTAGACATTATCTATCATCAGCTTTGATAGTTATGACAGCATGTATTACGTTTGCTGATATATTTATAAATATAGTAACGCAATAAAAATAAACACTATGGTAGTTGAATGAAAGCATCCCAACGTTTCAGAAACTCCAAAGAACATCAACGAAATCTTGCTTCTTCCAGAATACTTGAAAGAGTACCCATGGACATAAGGGATATAACAATGAGTCGGACATAAGTTTGGTGTGAGAGCTCAAGAAATAGTTGTGACATATAACAACACGTATTGAGACCAACCAAATCACCTGGTTACCTCAAAAGAGCCAACCATCTAATAAGTTCGTATTGTGATATGATATATAATATCTAAGGTGCAGAATATAAGTAAGAAATAGCGGCGGTACATGTACACCGCAACAATAAATCAAAAACCACTAAAGGCATGTTTGCATAATTGTGTAGGTTTCCCATGAAGGTGCCCATAGTACATCGAGAACAGTCCTCCTGCATAGGGATCAAAGATATCCTTCCGAATAACGTACGTCATTAGGAAATGTACCATAGGAAAGACCTAACCGGTCAACGTCCGAACATGTGGCACCGTATGCGTCAATCCCGCATGCATATCCATAAGCAACACTAGAAGGAGTCATCTGGTGAAGTAATGTTTAGCATCTCAACATACAAGCCATCATCACTTGTTCAAAACTTGAATCCCCAAATGGATTCCAACATCTCGAGCAAATCACGAATCTTTACATGGATTCAAGCATTTCGAACAGATCATGAATCTCCACATATATTCCAACATCTCGAATAGATCAAAAGTCTCTTCCAAAGCATTGATCACGCACATAGTTTTGAAGTGGTTACAGTTTTCAGTCATCTACATAAATATACTCACATATTTACTAGGCGCTCCAAAATCAATCAATAGATTTTTGGTTAAATAAACCCCGGTTCTTTCCAAAAAAAATGGACAACACATAAGGGTAGAGATCTCCTATCAATATAAATTTCTTTGTCATTTTCCTTAGAAGGTCAAGGAAAATTTATGTGTTGATTATATCATCACCGAGTGAATAACCATATGGTCACTACAACAGAAATACCCTTTCGCAACTGTCAAAAACAGTTGTAATAAGTCTATTACAACGGGCGTCCGTTGGTCGTTATATCAGAAGTTGTAATAAAGTTGAAGATTTTTACAAATGTCTCTACCAGTTGTAAAAAACTTTTTAACAACTACCTTTGGCAGTTGTAGATAAATCTATCGCAACTGCTTTTACCAGTTGTAGTACAGTTTATCGCAAGTGCTAATAGCAGTTGCGATAGTATCTTCGACAACTGATTTTGGTAGTTGTGATAGATTTATTTACAATTTCTTTCTTTTAAATCTAGTATTTTAGTTTTACCTATCATCAACTTGCAACATAAACATAATGTCAAGTGAATTAATATGTGCTAGTAAAAAAGTAGCAAAGAAGAAATAGCATACTCATAACAAAATGTACATGCTCATAACAAATTTTAATAAGAACGACAATCCCAAATTAAGCCAACATTTTTCATTCCAACAATAAAATCAGAACAAAATATCAACCAACATAATAAAATCAGTACCATATATGTACATCAAAAAGAAGACCTACCACCACACTTACAACCAATTCTTCCTTCCAAATTCAGATTTGAGAAATTCAATATGCCTCCCTACTGATTTGTCAAACTCCAGCAAAACTTTAGGCACTGTTTCATCATTCTCCAGGTCATCCAACATAGTAAAGTATCCTAGTACCAAAGTAGTCCAGAAAATTTGACACCTTATGGGCACATGATTCTATAATACTCAAGTGGAGCTGGACATTTCTGCAATTTCCGCCCTTGAAATTGAATGTCCTGCAATACAAAGCCAATACATAAAATAAGAATTGTCACAAATATATTAACATTGGTATCTATAAAAAAAATCTGAATCAGAAATGAAAATAGAATTAATTTTACATCAAATATCATAAAATTTATTGTAACATGGTAAATATCTCTATCAAACATTACTAAGTCAATTAATGAATCGAATTCCACAACAATTATAGGAAATTAGGTTAGATCTATAAAAAGATTTCTATACATAATAGCTAAATCCACTCTCACCCTACATATGTCCATCATATGAACAACCTCAGCTAATTTTACCCATGAAATAATGCAGAGTTGAATGAACTGCTTAGCCAAAGCGAAAAAACGGCAGTAGAAAGTCTTTGAGGAACCAAAATCCTAGTGAGGTATTCATTTTAATAACTAAATTTGGCACAAGGTACAGGATACAAAACTAATTAAAACCCTCTCCAACTAGATGTATAAGGATCACATGAATTTTAGTCATCAACGAGAGGCAACAAATTTGACAACTTAGATGCTAACCGAGACTTAAACTAGATAACGTATTCCAATAAGTCCAAATATGATGTAGACAAGCTACCCTGGAATTGAACCTCTCCAAAAATGAAGTTTCTTCTATAGATTAATTTCTCTTACCTTGGTTTGAAACAATACTATTTTAGATTGGTTTTAGACATTTTATTTCAGCCTAGAGTTGGATTTCTTTGGGGAAGTTGGAGAAATGAAGATGAAAAGTTTGGAGATGAATTAATGGTTTGAAATGATAATTACTGTACCAATTAAGGGCTAGCAGAAATTTACTTAAATGGGCTCTGGACTGGTTTAGTTAATTTGCCTAAAATCTGTCTCGGTTTGTGAAACTCTTATTTCGGCAATAAATTTCTCTCCGTACCTCTAAATGTAGCAAGTCTATTATTCTTCTACAAGCCTCAAAACTTTCAGATTGCGAAGACCTAAATATAATTATGACAAATATAGCATTATGTGGAATTATGGACTGTTGACTAAGGAATCATAGTCACTATGGTACAGAAACTAATAATTTAGTAAGCAAAATTGGATTCGACTTGTTATGTGCAAAATAATAAAAAACCATGAATTTTTTCATGAATACCATATCTTGAAACCGAGAATGGTATGAGGTAATGATACGATAATAACAATGCAGCTGAATAATTCACTAAGCCAAGAACGTTTTTTCAAAGGTGTATAGACTACCTTATCCTCAAGCCACTGCATGCAAAGAGCACCAAATTTATCATCAAAGAAATCGACATCTAACCTAGCTGACTTGCAAGCAATGGAATATACTCAATGATAGCCCACCGGACTTGCCAATGTCTAACTTCTACTAGCTCAACAATGACAGGCAATAACAATTGAGAAAGAAGATCAATTCCAATGACCTGTCACAGCATATGTAATTGGAAACTACTTCAGATTCATGAATAACTTTCAACTTACCAAATAAACTACATCACTGAGGTAATGCTTACCAGTGCACTATAATTAAGCACATGTTATAAAAAAAACTTTAAAGGAACTTAGCTGTAGACAGGAGATAGCTCTAATGCCTACAGCATATGTCAATTGCCAATTTGATATTTATTAAAATTGACATAAAAATTTCTTTTAAACCGCAAGAGGTACATCTGCTTTGTTTCTTTCTAGGCTATTGATACATTTTGTCTCTAGATACAAGATGCATCAAACAAGTGGATATCGCAGTTCAACAGAAAGACATTTCAATTAAATCGATTAAAACTGGAAAATATTTCAATTATATATAAACATGAAACTATTTCAATTAAATAAATAAATAAGTTTATAAAATGATCATTTTTATATATATCGACCAAAATTCAAAACCATAGTCACAAGAAAAGGGGAAAAAGCATGTAAAGGAAATGGTTTGGAGTGAATAAAAAATCAATCACAAAGTACTAGTTTTACAATGCAGAATTCATGAAGATTACCTAACAAAAGTCATTACTTCCCACAATGCATTTTATGATTCACACTTCGCGTACACAATGTCTTTAAGAAATTTAGGCATGGTCTTAAGCGATTATGGGCAGAGTTAAAAACATCAACTTACCACATCCTTGGTCATGTTTCTGTAGCACAAACACATCACTAGAAAGGAGCAAGCTTCAGATCCAAACATATTTTTGCGACTCCGATCATGGCATGGTACTTCAGATTTAGTCATCGGCCTTAGCCTTTCCTAATGCCGGCAACTCAATCATCGGCGACGTGAGACAATAATAACGGTAGCAATGCAATCTTTAATCGACAGAAGCAGCGGATCTCGATTTCGAGCAGTTGCGCAGTCTTCAGGAGTGACTCTAGCAAGTGATGGCACATCCAAAACATCACCGACAACTTGGCAAACACCACCTCCACCAGGAATGGTGGCAGTAATTGTTTAGGAGACGGACTCAATTTTTACGCAGTGAAGTGTTTGTTTTGGAGCAATGGACTTTTTGGGGAAGAATGAATTTTAGATTTGCTGCCCAGCAAGAGAATATTGTTTTTTTAGTCCGTTTGACGTGAATTATTTGGCTCAAGTTTTAGATTTTCCGCCCAAATTTTAAGTAATTTTTGCACATGCCCGCTCAAATTTCAAGCAGCTTTTGCACTTGCCGCATAAATTTTATAAAACCAAGTTCTTTTGAAATTTTTAAAGATAAAAGTCCTCCTTCATGAACACCTGAAGGGCATCACATTTCGTGAATGAATAAGCGGCTGGATTGGCCTTTCACAGGAACAGAAAAACACATCCAACGTAAAAGAGTTACTTCTGACGTACAAAATTACGTCCATCGGATAGAGAAAAGAGTTTCACTGCTTCGAATTGGAGAGTTCTGACATAACATAAAAGATACGTCCAACATAACTCATTTACACTCGAACGTAATTTTTTTATTATGATTTTTGTTTTGATTTTTTAAATATGATTTAAATTTGATATATGGTTTTTTATTCTAATGTACAAGTTCGACCGCCATCCACAACGGCATTGCGCCTGCACCCCCACCTAGGATGGGTGCTTTTATTTTATGATTTTAAGTTTGTTAATTTTATGATTTCTTTAATATTTATATTAAAATATTATATGAATTGCTTGAAATTTTTTGTTAATATATTAAATATTACTTCTTAATTATTAATTATAACTTATTACACTACAATAAAAATACCCTATTACAACTGTAATTTTATAACGGTCATAAAATGTCAGTTGTAACAAAGATTTTTTACAACTCTTTTTTGCAGAAAGTTGTAATAAACTTATATTTAACAACTGTCTTATTTCGCCAGTTGTAATTGATGCCTATTACAAACTTTCTTTTTTGCCAGTTGTAATTGATGCCTATTACAACATTTCTTCTTTGCCAGTTGTAATAGATGCCAATTTTTAACAACTTTTATTTTTTTCCAATTGTAATAGATATCTATTAAAACTTTTTTTTTGCCAGTTGTAGTAGATACATATTTTTAACAACTTTTCTTTTTCGCCAGTTGTAATAGATGTCTATTACAACATTTTTCGCATGTCCGTTGTAATAACTAATTGATAAATATAATTAAATAACAACACTTAGTAATTAATAATTAAATAATTATTAATTAATAATAATAATTATATTAAATAACAACAATTAATAATTAACTACAAATATGAAATAATTACTGTAAATAATTTATGTTAATAATTTTATTCATTAATTAATAATTAATATAATAATTAGTTAATAGTAATTAATAATTATTATTAAATAATTAATAAATAAAAATTAATTCTTAATAACTGATAATTAATATTAACAATTAATAATTAAGAAGTAATCATTAATGCAAATAATTAAGAAGTAATAATTACTTATTACTTATTAATTTTTAATTATCACTTATTGATTTTTTATTATTAATTATTGATTATCGATTCTTAGTCGTTAGTTATTTATAAATGATTATTAAATATTTAAAATTAGCTACTATAATTAATTATTAATCACTAATTATTAACAATTATGTCATATTTCAAAATAATTGTTAATATTTAATATTTATTTATAATAATATTTAATAGTAGCCATTACTTATAAATTAGCAATTATTATTTATTTATCATTATTTATTTATCAAATAACATTTATTATTTATTACATATTCATTATTAATTATTGATTATCTATTTATTTAATTATTAATTTAATTATTAATTATTAGATATTATTAATAGTTACTAATTATAAATGCTAATTATTGAATTTTAATTATTATTATTATTTAGTTATTAATTATTTAATTATTTATTATTATTTAGTTGTAATTATTAATTAATTACTTATTATTACAATGGTCAAACCAATAAGGTTATAATATACCTCTATTACAACTAGCAACCAAAAAACTTATTGAAAATATGCATCTATTACAACTGGAAAAAAAGGTTGTAAAAAAAGGTTGTAATAGGCCTTTATTACCACTGGCAACAAAAAAGTGTTGTTGAAAATATGCATTTATTACAACTGGCAAGAAAAATTAGTAATAAGCATCTATTACAACTGGCAAAAAAAAAGGGCTGTTGAAAATAGGCATCTATTACAACTGGCCAAAAAAAGGTTGTAATGGGCCTCTATTACAACTGGCAACAAAAAAAAGTAGTTGAAAATTGACATATATTACAACCAGCAAAAATAAAAGGTTGTAATAGGCATCTATTACAACTGAAAAAAAAGAGTTATTGAATAAAAGTTTCTTACGACTTTCATTAATAAAACGTTCTAAAAAGTCTTTATTACAACTGAGATTTTATGACAGTTGTAAAAATATAGTTGTAATATGGTCTTTTTATTGTAGTGAATTATTACTTCGTAATTATTTATATTAATGATTACTTCTTAATTATTACTTATTAATATTAATTATCATTTATTAAAAATTAATTTTATTTATTAATTATTTAATAATAATTATTAATTATTGAATAATAATTATTAACATAAATTATTAACAGTAATTATTTCATATTTCAAGTTAATTATTAATTGTTGTTATTTAATATAATTATTATTAATTATTTTTTTATTGATTATTTAATTATTAATTACTAAGTATTATTATTTAATTATATTTATCAATTAATTATTACAACGGACATGCGAAAAATATTGTAATATGCATCTATTACAACTGGCGAAAAAGAAAAATTGTTAAAAATATGCATCTATTACAACTGGCAAAAAAAATTGTAATAGACATCTATTACAATTGACAAAAAATAAAAATTGTTAAAGATTGACATCTATTACAACTGGCAAAGAAGAAAGATTGTAATAAGCATCAATTACAACTGGCAAAATAAGACAGTTGTTAAATGTAAGTTTATTACAACTTTCTGCAAAAAGAGTTATAGAAAATCTTTATTACAGCTGACATTTTATGACCATTGTAAAATTACAGTTGTAATAGGGTATTTTTATTGTATTGGGTATAATCCTTGTGTTTCTTCTATATATTTCCAAAATTAATTTGGTCAAATTCAACAACAAAGAGAATGATCGCATATGGAAACCAAGTCTTATACACTTATCACATTTCTGAATTTCTCAACTTCTGCTATCTCTTGGTTAAGAGTGAAGCCTGGTAAGCTATCGCATTATTGCTTTTATACCTTACTTGAATCATTGTTCTAAACTTCATATTAAAACTAGTCTACTTCGTCGACTTTAGTGCTAAGTACACGACTAAATACTTTCCATTGACAGGTACACACACAAAGCACAATTATGTCACATCAATGAGTTCTAATCCCCTATTTATGCAATTAATTGTCTACTAATCAAACCCCTTTTATACAATTCAAATAATATAGCACAAATATGAATGAAATAAAAATGTCGACCTTTGTTTAAAGCATTCCTTCTTCATCGTTCTTGTTCAATCATCGCATGTCTCAAATCTTTCCAGTGATTTTTCCACTTTTGATTTTGATTTTATTCCCTCTTGAACATTTGCCAAGCGGTCAAGAACACGTCTTTTGCTCCTCCGCAGCGTTTTGACCAGAAATCCAAAGCAAAGAGATGGATCGAATCTAGAAAGTGGAAGAGTTTTTGCTTTAGATGTGGAGATTTTCAGCACCTAGCGAGAGATTGTAGAGATCTTGTAACGTGTTTTGGTTGTGGCGTGTGTGGTCACAAATTAATCAACTGTTCAACGAAGTTGAAACCATTATCTAGCGATTACACAAACTCCTCTAACATTGATCATGGTTTCCAATTCGTATTGAAATTTATGAAACTGAAACAGATTCTGTTAGATCACCTCTAGTTTCGGAGAAAAGAAGGCATAGATTTCTTGGAAGAACTGTTCTATCACTTCGATGCTATTAATTCAGTTAATATTTGTAGTAATTATACTAAAAAGTTTGGAGATCCAAAAGATTATTTTGGGGATTATGCTTCTTCATCATTCAGTGATAATTTGAAAGAGTATTAATGTTGAGATACCAGTTCTGTATAGTGATATTGGGGTTACGATCCCTGACTTCAATGATTATTCGAGTTTCTCTGTTGCTGATAATAGAAAGGTAGTCTTCAATGATAACTTCAACTCCAACCCCTCCCCTTCCTCTATTTTCCTCTCCTATAATGACATCTACGACGTCGACTACTCTGAATCCTCTCTTCCCAGGCCTCTTCTCCCACATCAATCACTTCAAACTCGGCCTCAGTACCAAAATCAAAACCCTCCCAACCACTGTAGCCTCACCCTCACCTTCACCATCAGAACCGAGGGCATATCCCTACTTTGTTAGCTATGATGTCCAATGACCAAAGCTACACAAAAAATTCCAAATATAACCCTAATCCACCTGATACCTACAAAACCCTCATCTTCGACCCTCTGTCCCGTGACATCATCTCGCCATTGATCAATGTCAAAGACCATAGCTATTTTAGCACCACCATTTACGTCCCCATCGACATCTATTATCACCAAAAACTCGCCTCTAACATATTTACCCATCTCAATCGGTCTCTTCACTCGAACTTCATTTCCTCCCCTCCGAAGAGGCGTCTCGAGAAACTCACTTCAGATCTGGCGTGATATAATTAAGTGATCAGGGCTTTCGATAGCATAAATTTTTCTTAGTTTGGAAAAAGAATTATTTTGTTCTAAGGAGAATGAAAACTTTTTTCTTTACTGTAGAATAATCACCTATTCTCTTTTAGATACAATATTAGTTTTAGTGAAACTGATCAAAAAAGCCCATCAACAAAAGGCCCAACGGATATTATATTTTATTCGCTTCAAAATCACTTACATTCACATACTATCTAATTTCTCTGGCTGCATTCTGAAAATCAAACCCAGATGATCATTGACATTAAGGGAACGATGTGAAAGAAAAATTTAGACCCCGTTTGGTTTCACTTTGTATTTTTGAATTTTGTGTTTTCAACTTGTTATAAGAAATACCAAGAAATAAGAGAAGAGATTTATAATTCTTAGTCATTGCGATGATCAACGGAGAAAGAAAGAGTTGGATTCTTCTCCATAGTTTAGTTATCTCTCGAAACATGAAAAATAAAATAAACTTGTTTTCTATTTTACATGTTAATTTCATTTCTCAAAATTATTTGTTTTTCATTATCACATACGGCGGACGCACTTTTGTATAGACGAAAACACAAAACTAAAAACAATGAGCCAAACGAGAGCTTATATTTTCGATCCTGGTGGAATTTTCAATGTGGGGTGCGTTCTACGACCTTAAGGACAAGGTCATTTCAAGGGCCTGGTAATGATATGACAATGGATACTGATACGCTCCTAACTAATGGGGACCCATCTGCCTCACTAATGCTAGCACCCACCTGCAAAATCATTGCCACTACAAGAGGCAAGAGGAGCATAAAGCAATCTAGCCATTATAGAAAATGATTCTAGAATATGCAAACACATGAGCATAACAAACTTTCTTTTTCCTATTAACAGTCTGTTACAAAAATGAATGGTGTAGAATGAATTACTAATAGATGATTGCCAGCTGTACAATACTGTTATTCAAAAAAAAAAAGCAAGCGTATATAAACATGGAATGGCAATAGAAATGCATGGCTGGTTAAACTCTTTCTTCAATTTTCTATGCTTTCTTCCTCTCAAAATCCTCTTAATGCTTCTCGGTTTTGTAGTTTTTTTATAGCTTAGGCCTTTTGTCCCATCAAATTCTTCATTTTTCCTCCTTGTAAGGCGAGTAGTGGTTGGATCAATATTTCTTTACTGCTAACGATGGCCTCCCTAATCACCTCTAACCATATGGTATAGAAGATTTCTTTAATTTTCTTATGCATATATGATTTTTTTACTTACTGTCCTTATCATCTTTTCTTCCACTACGAAATAAAAAATTGATTAGAGACTGTGATGTAAGGAGCGACTATTTTCCATCTTTAACTAGACACCTCTTTAAGACTAATAAAAGCAGTCTATTTTTTTGTACGTTAAAGACTGAAAATGCAGTCATCAAATGGTCCGTAAAACTTGTGACCGTTTAATCTATCTTTAATTCAGTTTTTATTTCATTTTTTAAACACTTAAAGTCTAACGATTCGGATTTACTTACATTCAAATCTAATGGCTTGTCAACCGTGATCCGTGCCTTAACATTTATGCTCGGTTTTTCTACATTGATCCATGCCATAACATTTGTGGTCGGTTATGTAATTATGCATCATTTATCATCCACTCACCCATCTTCTCAACACGGTAACAGCCTTCTTCACTTTTCTATTTCTTGCCCAAAACCCTTTCCTTTACAATTTAATTACTTTGTATTTAAATCAACGTGGATTCTCCTAGAGTTCTCTAAAGTTATCTTCAAAGTGCTCCAAGTCTCCAACGCAAAAAAGGAAAAAACAATAGGATGAAATTATTATAATACTACTCCTTCATTAATTTACTTCACATATATTCTCCAATCTGAATTAAAGTGCATTTTTTATTATTGAAATTGAATCTTTTTTATATGTTCACGTACAATTTATGGAAAAAATATGTTTGTGTAGCCTTTAAAAATTGAACTTTTCATTTAAAATTAAGTTAGTTATTGGAATAAAGATGGGATTCATTTCAGATGTGAATTTTAAAATGTAAATTCATAACCACCTTTTGATTCCTGTTGAAGAATAGTTGTGCTCTCGTCCAGTTTTGGTTTTTTTATTGCTTAACTATCAGTCCTGTACCAGTCTGTAAACATATTTACTAGTGACATTTGAGCTTTAATTTGTACAAATTTTTTTTTTTGTAAACCTAAAACTAGTATTTACTTCTGTACAGGAAAAACATAATGATGGGAGATTTTATTTGCAGGGGTTTTCCCACTTACCATGTGCTGTCAATAGCCTCCCAAATTAGAAGCATGAACCATGGGGTGTAGATTTTGAAGATATAAGGGATATAGGATGGTGATATGGAGATATAACGTATATTTTTCGTTAGCATTAACCATTTGTATCATTTCATACGAATACATTGGACATGTTTTATAATCTGTGTTTTCATTATTGGAATAAGATACTTCTTGAAAAAAATAAACATTTCTTAAACATATTTTCATTGTTAATGTAGTATAATGTTGTGCAAATTTATTTGATTATCACTAATATTATATTACTTATATGCATATATAAGCATATATGTATGTCATGTATGTATGTGTCCATATACATGTGTGTGTGCGTGTATATGTTTGCTCGGGGATATATAGCAGAGCATTCAATAGCAACCCAAATAGCGCAACACCACAGTCTAATGTATATTGATTTCCACCACAAGTTCCAAATTAAATAATAGCACTTTGTCTCCTTTTCCACTAGTGTTATTATTTAATTTGGTGGCTGTGGTTGAAATTAGAAGGCATTTGGGGTGCTGCTAAATGCTCTTCTCTTATACACACACACGCACACATATATATTTGAGTTGAGACCGACAAAAGACCTTGTATCAGTAATCGATCTTTAAATTAACTTGTCACCAAAATTTCGGTTTCTAAATTTTGAAACTGAAATTTTAGTTTCAAAGTATTTTTGAGAGTAAGGATTTAAAGACCGAAATATCAATTTTTAATCAGTCTTTAACATTTATTTAGAGACTGAATTGCCTTAGTAAACACCGAAAATTTCGGTCTTTAACTCAATGTTTTTTTGTAGTGTTCTTCGACATGTGCATGAACGTCTTGTTCTCCAAGGATACTAAAAATAACATTGCTAGGCACAAAGCTAATCTTACGAGACTCAATGTTGAAGTTAGTAAAATCTCTAGCATTTTTACCAAGATCGACGAAATTCAATATATGGTTCCATTCAACCAATTCAGAACTTATCCCACTCCATAATTGAATTTAAAATAGTTTATTTACTTGTGTATTCGATGATGCTGGAAGTTCTTCCCTAGTGAGAGATTAGGGTATAGGGTGGTCTCCGAATTAGTATTTGCACTATTTCTTTCATTGTTACATATATTAGTCTATTTATGTCTTCTTTCACTTTTGTGTGTACATTTATACTAATTTTAGCTCAATTAACACTTTCCTTCTCATTTCTTTTTGCTGACGGTATGTAAAAGAAATTGAGATTGGCCAATCTTATAAATCATGACAGTGATGACGACGACGTTGTTTCATATAAGGACAGTATCAATCCACTTGCTAGTTCTTTTTTTGTTCATTTTAGAGAGGAAATAGAAAGAAATCAATAAAAGACACATTTCAAATTTGCAAAATAATATGCATGAATTCAGCAAAGGCCAGATGCACGACATAGATCTTTCTTCTTCTTATCCCATTCCTTCTTCTCGTCATTAGCATCTGTTACTACTCCTTCCACTTCAAGCTTAATTGTGGTTATCATGTCCCCTCTTGGGTCAAAGAATAATTCTTTCATTGAGGAGGTGACTGAATTTATGGTATGCAAACTTTATGCCTACTATCGCTATATTTTATTTATGGTCTCTAATAAGACTGGACTATTTATTTTTTGCTGAACGGTAGCAATAGTAATGATCCAATAAGACTATTATAACCATTTATTTATTGTAGCCCCCACACTGTCTTATAGTACACATCTAGATTATCTTATAGTAGAATAGTAATGGTAGCAGTAGTAACTGTTTATTTATGGTCTCCGACACTAGACATTATGTATCATCAACCTAGATAGTTATAACAACATGTACTTACATTTGCTGATATTTTATAAATATAGTAATGCAACAAAAATAAGTACTACGGTAGTTGAAAGGAAGCATCCAAACATGTTAGAAACTCCAAAGAACATCAATGAAATCTTGCTTTTTGTAGACTACTTGAAAGAGTACCTATGGATATAAGGGATATAACCATGAGTCAGACATAAGTTTGGTGTGAGAACTCAAGAAATAGTTGTGACATATAACAACACATAATGAGACCAACCAAATCACCCAATTTCCTCAAAAGAGCACCATCTAATAAGTTCATATTGTGATATGATATATAATATCTAGGATGTAGAATATAAGTAAGAAATAACAGTGGTGCACATACACCGCAATAATAAATAGATATACAATCAAAAACCACTAAGCTATGTTTGCATAATTGTGTAGGTTTCCTATGAAGGTGCCCGTAATACATCAAGAACAGTCCTCCTGCATAGGGATCAGTGATATCCTTCCGAGCAACGTACGTCTCTACAAAATGTACCATAGGAAATACCTAATTGGTCTACATCCGAACATGTAGCTCCGAATGCGTCATGCATATCCATAAGCAACACTAGATAGAGTCGTCTAGTGAAGTAATGTTTAGCATCTCAACATACAAGCCATCATCACTTGATCAAAACTTGAATCCCGAAATGGATTCCAACATCTCGAGAAAATCACAAATCTCTACATGGATTCAAGCATCTCGAATAGATCATGAATCTCCACGTAGATTTCAACATCTCGAATAGATCAAAAACCTCTTCCAAAGTATAGATCACGCAAATAGTTTTGAAGTGGTTATAGTTTTGAGTCATCCATATAAGTACACTCACCTGCTTACGAGGCGCTCCAGAACCAATCGATAGATTTTTGGTTAAATAAACCTCGGTTCTTTCAGAAATAAACAGATAACAAATAAGAGTGGAGATCATCTCCTATACGTATGAATTTCTTTGTCATTTTCCTTAGAAGGGCAAGGAAAATTTATATGTTTGTTATATCATCACCATGTGAACAACCATACGGTATAATCCTTGTGTTTCTTTTATATATTTCCAAAATTAATTTGGTCAAATTCAACAACAAAGAGAATGATCGCATATGGAAACCAAGTCTTGTACACTTATCACATTTCTGAGTATCTCAACTTTTGCTGTCTCTTGGTTAAGAGTGAAGCCCGGTAGGCTATCGCATTATTGTTTCTATGCCTTACTCAAATCATTGTTCTAAACTTTCATATTAAAACTAGTCTACTTCGTCGACTTTAGTGCTAAGTACATGACTAAATACTTTCCATTGATAGGTAAACACACAAAGCACAATCAAGTCACATGAATGGGTACTAATCCCTTATTTATGTAATTAATCCTTTACTAATTAAACCTATTTTATACAATTCAAGTAATATAACACAAATATGAATGAAATAAAAGTGGTGACCTCCGCTCAAAGGTTCCTTCTTTATCATTCTTCTTTGATCACTCGCGTGTCTCAAATATTTCTGCTTTTAATTTCGATTTTATTCCCTCTTGAACATATGCCCAAGTGGTCAAGAACACGTCTTTTGCTCCTTCGCAGCGTTTTGACCTGAAATCCAAAGCAAAGAGATGGATTGAATCTAGAAAGGGGAAGATTTCTTTCTTTAGATGTGGAGATTTTCAGCACCTAGCAAGAGATTGTAGAGATCTTGGAAGGTGTTTTGGTTGTGGTGTCTGTGGTCACAAATTGATTAACTATTTGACGAAATTTTAACCATAATCTAGCGATTACAAAAACTCCTCGAACACTGATCATGGTTTCTAATTCGTATTGAATTGTATGAAATTGAAAAGGATTTTGTTAGATCACCTCTAGTTTCGATGAAAAGACGACACATATTTCTTGGAAGAACTGTTCTATCACTTCGATGCTATTAATTTAGTTAATATTGGTAGGAATTATACTAAAAAGTTTGGGGATCCAAAAGTTTATTTTGGGGATTATGCTTCTTCATCATTCAGTGATAATTTGAAAGAGAGTATTAATGTTGGAATACCAGTTTTGTATAGTGATATTAGGGTTACGATGCCTGACATCAATGATTATTTGGGTTTTTGATACGATTCTAAACTATTAACATAAGATAGAACAAGAATTGAGAGGAGAGAAGAGAGGCCTGAAGAAAAGAAACAAGAACAGAGGATAATTTGCAAATTCAGTCTACTTTTTCATTCATCCACTAGTAAATATAAAGATGCTACAACCATATAAATTTGGACTAGTGACATCTAGAAGCTTACATAATTGCTAAGATTTTGATATAGCCACTGTAGTGTAACAGAAAGGATACTAAAGTAAAGAAAATTGTTATAAACTTTTAGTGCTCTTATTTCTCTTACTGCGCACACGTACATGTTGGCATATCCATTTTGTGCACATAATTCTTATGTGTACCTGCATATTAATTCTTGCATATAACATGCAACTTGATATTGTCTTTGGGTTGCTATTTCAGGTAGCTTCATAGGGCTGACTACATCATTGTCTTATGACCATATCAGTTTCTCTGTTGCTGATAATAAAAAGATAGATTCTATGGTTCTGGACCCAGTCCGTCGCAATTTAATATGATTTTTTTACCAAGAGGATCCATAGAAAATGCGTTTGATAACGGTTTTGAAGTGTCCTTGTCACCTCGAAAAGCTTTGACTGTCTTCGAGCACTTAAGGATGAAGAATCACATCTTAATTAAATTGTTCTTCTGATAGTCGCTTGGTGGATAACAGTTCTGAGGTTGATAATGTTGCCGTTGTTCACTCTTTGGTAGATACAGACAAGTTTTTTAAGGATATTGATGGTGCCTTTGTATCATCTTCATCTTTGGCTGTTGATTCTTGCTTGTTTGATAGGACCCATGAGGATCTTTCTTCTTCTTCAGTTAGTTGTCATGAATTATTAAGTGCATGTGAGGTTGGTAAAGAGATTTCTAACATTGTTGTATCTGATAGTTTGGTTATGAGAGAGGTCAAATTGAGGAATCTAGATGTTTTCTTGTTTAGGCTAAAATCTAATAACCTTAATTAGGGATTAAGGATGTATTGAAGGAATTTTTCAACCCAATTGGCTCAAAGTTGGATGTGCAAATTATTGAATACAATTTTAACTCTGTGATAGACACAAAAATAAATTATGTTGAATCTTTAGCTGATAACTGGATAGTAGATGATATGGAGGATTCTTATGTGAATGCCAATGATAAGAGTGATGATTCAGAGAGGATACATATCAGTTCGTGCACGAATTCTGATTCCTATGTAAATGCTAGTGTGAAGAGTGATGACACAATGATGCTTAATGAAGTTTCTGTAAGTAAATGTGATAATATCAGTAAAGGATATTGAGCACCTGATTGGTGAAGGAATTGAGATGATCACTGATGAATCACAATTTGCACATATATATTAGCGTGCACAATCTGGTGTGTCATAGTGTGCAACAATAGGATAATAAATGTCTACTATTGATATTTCTAATGAAATCGATGTGGTTGAGGTTAGTTGTGTGGAATCTGTTGATTTGGTGAGACTACTAGAGGCGGGTGGCATTTTAAACAAGTATATTACTAATGACGTTCAACATAATGTGAGTGATTCAGCAAATAATGTTTTTGTTGCAATGTGAGCTGTGTTATGGAGAATTCTTTATTACAGCAGTCTTATCTCACAACAGATGTTCAAATTAGTGATATCGGCAGCAAATCTGCATCGTGTTCTACATCATCAAGGAGAGGTAGTCGTAGGAGGTATGTGGCTATTAGTAGATCTATAAGTCATAGTACAAGGATTCGTTGTGGCAGTCCAAATCTATGGGTGAGTTACCTAATTCAAGTGGCATCAGTGGTGCTATGAATTCAGGCTTTGGTTTGATTTCTGATTTCGGTAGTACGATTCAACATATGCTTTTGGTAGTTTGTTGCCTTCTGAGTTTTTTCAGTTAGCTAAAGATGCCGCTTTAGTATTTTCTGATATTGAGGTAGATTTAGCATATATTATAAGTAGAGAAATTGATAAGGCTAGATCTGTTGGTATATGAGGATTATTAGTTGGAATATCAGAGGTTTGCACGATTTAATTAAGAGTGATAAAATAAGAGTTTTTCTAAAGACTATTCTATTGACATTACACTTTTACAGGAAGCTAAAACTAAATTTCCTGATATATGTGGTTATAATTTTAGAAAATGGACTTATTTACCTTTTGTTGGTGCTTCTGAGGGTTTACTTATCAGGTGGCAGGGTAATTCTTTTAAATTGCTCCAATATATTTCTAAGCAGCACTCATATTATTCTTATTAACCTTAGTGATAATTCTACTTTAAATATTTCTAATGTTAATGGGCCAAACTCGAAAAATTTGTCGTCCGATTCTTTGGAATGAATGCTTGAATTTTGATCTTTAGCTCATAGTTCTTGGATTTTGGAGGGTGATTTCAATGTTACACGTTTTCTAGGAGAGCGATCACACCGGGAAGGTGATTTCTCTACTATGGAGGAATTTGACCAATTTATTATTAATTCTAATTTGATTGAAATTCCTCTTTCTAATAAGGAATTTACTTGGAGTAATACTAGAGAGTCCTCATCTATGGCTCTTCTTGATAAGTTTCTCGTTAGTGTTGAAATTAAGGATAAATTTCATATTTGTAGAGTTTCTGGTTTGCCTTACAACTATTCTTATCATTGTCCAATTATTCTTATGCATGATCGTCATAGAGTTATTAATAGATCATTTAAATTCGAAAAAATGTGATTATTAGAATTCAAGTTTTCGAATTTAATTAAAAATAAATAGATTTCTACGAGCTTTTATAATTTTAGAAATATGGACAATTCTGCAAAAAAAATCTTTTAAAACTTAAGGGTCTTAAGAACTTTCTTAAATATTGGAGTAAGAATGTTTTTGGTAGTATTAACATTAAAAAAGAAAACATTCTTTCCAAAATGCTTAACATAACCAAGATAGAAGAAACTAGGCAACTAAATCTATATGAGCACATAACGTTCTTGCTAATCCAAAAGAAGAGCTTAATTCAATTTTAGAAAAAGAGGGGATTATGTGTAAACAGTGATCTAGAATTCAATGGATTAATGAAGGTGACACAATACCAATTTTCCATAATATATGGCAAAGGGTATAAAATGTAATAATACGATTAATTCTATTTTTTTGAATAATGAGGAATTGGTAGATCAAAGAGATCTTAATAAGGCTTTTACCGACTATTATAGAGATACTTTCAGTAATAAAAATAAGCATAGAATTAATGCTAGATGGAATGATCTTTATGCTTCTGATTCTAACATTGACCTTTCTGAGTTTGATAATCATTTTTCAAAAGAGGAAATTTTAAAAGCTCTTAATGACATGCCAGGTGATAAATCTCCAGGTCCGGATGGTTCCCTATTTTCTTTTATAAATTTTTTTGGCATGTTTTAAAATTCGATTTAATTAGCATGTTTAACGAATTTTATAATGGAAAATTGTAATTAGGCAGATTTAATTTTGCAAATGTTATTTAATTGCACTAAAATATCAGTGCTAATAATTTAAAATAATTTTGACCTGTTTTCCTAATTAATTTTTCTGTTAAAATTATTTAAATAGTTTTAGCTAACAGATTTAGTAAAAGAAAGAATGATCTAATTGATTGTTCTCGATCTACTTTCATTAAGGGAAGAAATATCACTGACGGTGTGGCTGTTGTTCGGGAATACATTAATCACTGTTGTAAGAATAATTTTACTTATACGATTTTAAAACTGGACTTTGCAAAAGCTTTTGATTCAATGGATTGAGATTTTCTAGTCGATATGTTACATGCTAGAGGTTTTAGTCATACATGGATTAGCTGGATCACGTCTTTACTTAAAACTTAGCTGGGTCATGTCTTTACTTTAAACTGACAACTCTAGTATAATGGTTAATGGTATTTTAGGTAACAAAATTCAATCTAAACGAGGTTTAAGGCAAGATGTCCTTTACCGCCTCCTTTGTTTAACTAAGCCGTAGATATTTTCGCTAAGATTGATAATGGAGTTTTCAGGAGTGTTAGCAGCAAAGTCTCACGAAATGGTCTTTCTATCCTCCAATTTGCGGGTGATGCCTTGCCATTTACCTCTCATTTTCCTATCATGTTATTACCCTTAAATTTATTTTATATAGTTTTGAACTTCTATTGGGTTTAAAAATAAATTTTGATAAAAGTTCGGTTTTAGTTTTAAATGATTTGGATAATGTTGAAAATTTAGATGCTAGCACGCTTAATTGTAAAACTATGAATTTTACATTTGATTACCTTTTTTTTTTGTTTAGACCAACTAAACTCAAACATGATGATACGTTTATTAACATTGATAAAATTAAAAATAGGATTTCTAATTGGAACAGGAGATTTTTATCGACAGCGGGTAGATTACTTCTTATAAACTCTATTTTATTAACTCTCCAAATCTCTTGGATGTCTATACATCTTTTTCCAGGTTAGGTGATTAACAAAATTGATAAAATAAGAAGGGACTTCTTATGGAGTAGGGAAAACTCGAATAGTAGCATTACATGTTTAGTTAATTGGGAAACTATCTGTAAATCCAAAAAGGAGTGCGGTTTAGGAGTCATTAATTTGCGTAACATGAATTTAACTTTGTTAGGTAAATGGTTATAGAAATTTAAGGATAGTAATGATAATCCTATTTGGAAAAAAATCATTACTAAATATTACTATAATGGTAATAATAATTTACATCAAATTACTCATACAGTTATTTGTAAATTGTCTACTTTTTGGAAATAAATTTTAAAATGTCATGAAAATTTTAACCTAGGTACAAAAAAATAGTTCATTCAGGAAATAGTACTTCATTTTGGCATGACCGTTGGATTTCTGTGAATTTAAAGAGCTATTCGAAATTTGTAGGCTTAAGAATGCTTTAATTATAGATGTTTTTTCTCCCGAAAATGATGCTCCTTGGAATTTTGGTTGTAATAGAATTTTTTTAGTTACTACTCTTAGGCAACTTTCTTTGCTTTATGCTAAATTGAATCTATGTAATATTGATAACGATAATTTTAGTTAGGAATGGGATAAGAGTAAGAAATATACTTCTAATTCTTTTTATAAATTTCTTAACTTCTCGGATGTAACTAATAACTTTTTTTAATTTATTTGGAAAACAAATGCTCCTCCTAAATCTAAAATTCATATATGGTTAATCTTGCATGGAAAACTAAATACTATATAATTTTTAAAAAGAAGAAATATTCAAATTGATAATAAATGTTATTTTTGTAATCTGCATTTCGAAGGTATTAAACATGTATACTATGATTCATTGATACTTATTACATTCTAAATAATACTCTAAAAATCTTTAACTTTAGTCTTACAACTAAAATTTTCGATTGTGATAACTATTGAAATAATTTAAGATTTAAGTTTAAAATGGAAAATATATTTCTACTAAACACTTTATTCTTTATAATTTGCTGGTATATTTGGTTGAGAGAAATCAGAGAATTTTGAATAACAGTAATAGTCATTTTAATAAACTAATTTTTATAATTAATTTTTTTTAATTGGATATTAAATCCTAAATAAATTAGCTAAAAATATTCTATTAAAGAATATATTAACATGATTAGCAATAATATTAAGTTATTTAAACATAAAAACAATATTTTTGGCATTAATAATTGTAGTATTAACATTTTTTCAAACTTAAATGATGATTTCACTGTTTGTCAGAATTTCCTTTTGATTAAAGGGCCATAAGGATAGGTTTTATTTTGTTATTGTTTTAATTTTAGTTTTAATTTTATTTTCGTTTATAGATCTTTAACTTCTTTTGATCATGGATTCTTTTAGTTTTTTCTCTAATTTTTATTATATTTTGTCCTATTAACTTAACTTTCGTATGTTTTCTTTTATTTCATTAATACATATATATGTATATAAATTTCATTTATATACATATGTGTGCATTATTTTTATAATTTTCTTTAGCTCCTTTTCAAATACAGGTTTGGGCCAGAAATGGTGTTATATTCTTTTTGTAGGTTCACAAGATTGCCGATGGTAGGATTGATGCTTGTATTGAGGAGTTCTTCTCAGTTCTTCTATATTTTCATTGTAGCGGTCTACTTTCTGGATGATTCACTTTTTAGCGAGGCGCTCCCTCGAGTTCTACCGAGTCTACAGAGTTGTGCTTTCCTTTCCAGACCATTTGCATTTCCTTTTCTTTCGAGTCTGTAGCGTGGCGTTTCCTTCTCAGATGGAGCTGGCTTCTAGTATCATTGGCTCTGAGATGCTCCATAGTTTAGGGTACTTCTAACACCTCAATAATGGAAGATGGCCTTGCGGGAGCTCGATATTGAGGTGTAATGGGCGGTGGCCTTGCTGGAGCTCAGTCTAGGGGTACCTAAGTTATTTTATTTTTATTTGTACTTTGATTAGCTACTTGCCAGACATGTTGGCAGCACCTTGTCTTCTGTGATATATACATATTTACATGTGTGCTCTCCTCTATTCTAGAGGATCATACATTTTTCTCAAAAATTAAACCTCTTTTATTAGTAAAGCTCCTTTTTATTTAATAAAACTTATTTCATTAATTAAAGCTTTCCTTATTAATTTATACTCCAAATTAGTTAAATACCTAAGTAATTAAACTCCTAATTAGGTAAAAACTTCTAATTAGTTAAAACAACCTTTATTAATTAAAACTTCCTTTATTAATCAACAATCCTTTATTAATTAAAACTTCTTTTGTTAATTAATAATCCATTATTAATTAAAGCTTCATTTATCTCAACAATATAAGTCTATTGAACCACATAACAAAATTTATTTACTTTAACATAATTAAAGTGGTTAAAAAAATTTAGCTCAAACATTGCAAATATAAATCCCTTCTCTCTTTAATATTTTAAACGCATACTATTTCTATCTTTGTTCCAAAAGATTCCATACTTGTTGCTATCTTTGAAATTCCATTATTAAATATATAAGTATATTCATAACCATTTAACAATATTTTTCCACTTTAAAATATAATTCAAGGTTTTAAAAACAAATGTTACTAAAACATTGTTTACTCCAGACCCAAAACACTTCACACTTAATCATTATCTTTTAAACTCTCATTTAAAGGTATTATTACTTTAATAAGGGTTTAAGACAAGTGTTACTTAAACACTGTCATACCAAACCCAAAACACTTCACTACTTTTAACATGATTATTAAAATTTTCTTTTTAAAGATTTAATAATACATATAAGGGTTTAAGACAAGCGCTACTTAAACATAGTCACAATAAACCCAAAATATTTCATTATCCTTAAAGCACTCATTATTAAAGTCCTAATTATATTCCTAATTATAGTTCTAATTATTTTCCTAATTATAGTTCTAGTTATATTCTAATTATAGTTTTACTTATTTTCCAAATTATAGTTCTGATTACTTACCTAACTATAGTACTAATTATACTTAGTTATATCTACATTAATTTAATAAGTAAGTACATTTCTACTTAACTTTACAAAACCATTTATTTTTACTTAAGTATTTTGATCCAAATATTCCTTTATTTCTTTATAAAACCCTTAATTTATTTTTTCTAACTTATATAATTGCTAAAAACCTTTTTAAAATGATGTGTGTATATATATACTAATTTATTTATAAGCTAATATAATTAATAAAATTCTAAAACAATTTAAGAGATATTATATTACATAAGCTTCTTAATACTTAATTTTCTAAAAACTATATATATGTATGTGTAAAAATGCATTAAAAATACTTGTACTATAGTTTAAAACATTTAGTTAAATACTACGAAAAAATACTTATTTTATAATTTATTTAAAAACCATAAAAAGAATGTTCTATAAGTTAAAGCCCTTTACTTTAAAAATTCATAAATAATTATTAAAAATATATTTAAAATTTTATATTTTTCTAGTAATATATATAGTTATTATACTTATTATAAATATAAAGAAGCCTCTAGGACGTCTTTTAAAGTTGACTTTAAAAATCACCGACATAAAGCATTTAAAAGTGCATCTATAGCAACCTTTTTGCTTCTAACTTTCATAACTTTAACTTTCCAAAACAATTCCTATGAACATACTAAAATATGTTTGGAGAACAGCTAAATAAATAATTTCATAATATATTCATATTTCAACCAATTAACATAAGTTAAATACATGGGATTTCAAAGTGTGTTTATAATGAATATTTCGCTTCAACCATTCACAACACACTTTAACATCTTATAAAATATTATGAAACTTGTAAAAAAAAGTCTTGGCTACGATACATGTTTTAAAATGTTATAAGAGAGAATATACTACATATAATGTTGTGCTTGCTTTCGAAAGCAAGGAGTGGTCTAAAAGTTATAACTTTCATATTTCTTCTTATAACATTATATAATCATAATCAAACCGTATATTCACATACAAACAAATTAAATGGTGAGTAAATCACCCAACTCCAAGCCAACCCATTACATATATAATCTCACCACGAGTGTAACAACCCAAAATTCTAGTTATTTGATTTTAAATGTTTAATTAATTTTAAATATTTAAATAATTGAATTTTGGAATTTAATAACTTATCATTCAAATATAGGGAATAATTAAATATTTGAACTGTGAACTAAATATTAATTAAATGGATTTAACAATTTTATTTATCTTCTTTTAATTAATAAAGAATATTGGCAAATTAAATATGTAAATCTATTTACAAATATAAATAAATCAGATAAATCTCGATAATTAAATATAAAACAATACTTAAATCTGGGAAATTCTCATTTCAGGAAACTGCCTCAGATTTTGAAGAAACCAGTTTCATTGGAACCATAAAAGTGAATTATATTACACCATTGAATTTCAGGGGAATTAGACGTATCAATTGGTCATGTGAGATCGAAACAAGCTGAAATTGACATCGGAAATTTAATATAATAATTGGGCCCAAAAACCTATCTACTGCGTACAATCGAATTAGGTCTCGAAACAAGCTCCATTGTGTTCTAAATAGGGGTACAACATATAGAACACTAGGCGGCATGTCTTGTTAGGAGTTCGAGATTTTCGGGTATGTTTTGTTGAATATTTTAAAAATAGGATAATATATAGATACATATATATATGCACCATTTTTGCCATATGCTTGCACATGCCTACATCACATCAGCCATACCTATTGCCATAACCCCACTGTTCAAGCCATACTTCTCCTCCTCTATTTAAATTACCAGTAATGTGACGACCCAGAATTTTTAAGCATTTGAAATTGGAATATTTAATTGATTTTAAATATTTTAAATTTTAATTTTTAACTTGAATCAAATATCATAATTTATTTGATAATTAAACTATTTAATTAAATAATTTAAAGTTGGGTAAAATGTTGAATCTGGAGTTCTAAGCTTGTTAAAAATAATTTGAAGGCTTATAAAATTTATATTGATAATACTGAGGATAATAGAAGTTCTAAAATTGAATTTAACACTGATTTGTTCAGTTTTTAAACTTTATCGTTTAAATTGAATTTAAAAATAACCTTCCGAGACACAGTCTCGGAATTCGACAAAACCAGTTCCATTGGATCCGTAATATTGTATTATTATCGGATTCCAAATTTCGTATTGATCGGAGTTGTTGTGTGAGCATACGATATATAAACGCGCTGAAAATTTAATTGATAATAATCGATTCAAAAAGCTATCTTCCCCATACGATCGAATTAGACCTCGATAGGAGTTCGAAATAGGGGTATAACATTATGAACGCATAGCGGCGCGTCTCGATAGGTGTTCGACATTTCGAATTGCGAAACCGAGACGATATAATTTAAATAATTATTTATACACTAAATTGTCACTTCAGCCGTTCTAAAGGACAGGCACGCGAAGCATCTTCAACACGCAAGGGATCTTTTCCTTCTTTAAAAAACAGTGCGACCATCTTTCTTTTCCTCAGCTCAAAAATCAATCGAGAATAAAAATGGCCGAGTGGAAATTTCCTCTTCAAATCACGACCTTCCTTTTTATTCTCAAATAGAAACTAATTCGACTCAAAAAAAACACCATCATGGGCACGAACTACTTCATTGGGGACGATGGTGCGCGTGACGATAGATCTAGGGGACGTCACGCAGGGGCGCACTCTCGCGTAGAGGGAGGGAGGTCAAGAGCTGGGGAGGCTCGCGGTTCGGTTTAGGGACTGGTGGTGGTTGTCGATTCGATGTTGGGTTAGGGTTCGGTTTTGGATGCAAAGCGACAAGATGGAGGTGTCGACCGAGATCGAGAGGAGGTGGCAGTTGGGAAGGCACGCGAGTGCCCGGGGTCGTATGATTGGAGTTCGTCGGATTCGATGCTGGGATGTAGGGTGCGTTTTCAATAGGTGTTGTTAGGGTTTCATCGAAGGCAGAGGGAGGCGATTTCAATTTGCAGCCGTGTGGTTCGGCAAGATCGTGATTTGTGCTCGACTTTCGGCAGGTCGCTAACGATCGTGGAGGCAGTAGGTATTTGCTGTTGCTTTTATTTGTTTATTTTATATATGACTATAAATATAAAAAAAGGAGGAAAACATATTTAACTTTATATTTGATCTTACAACAAGGTATAAAACTAATTATATTCAATTTAGGAATAAGTATTGACTTTATATTTATGAATTCAAATGCAGTAAGGAAGTAAATAAATTAAAAAAAAATATTAGTGATTTTTCCTACTTACTAATTAAATTTACAGGTAAAATTCCTGTATTATATATAAAAGTTTGATTACCTATAATTAAAGTTTGGACAGAGAAAATAAAAGTATATACACATACCCATATTAAATATACCTATACATATTTTAAATATTATTTTAAAAATAATAGAGATTAATTTGTTTAATAAAACTTATTTATTTGTTTTAGTTACCAAAGGATATTTTATTAAAGGAAAAGTAATTTAAATAAATAATTAGGTAAGTAAATTTATCAAAAGGAAATTATTAGTTTAAATAAAATTATTAGCTAATTAATGCTTATTAAATGGTAAAATAATAATAATAAATTATTGATTTATTTCAACTATTAATAAATCATAAATTGTTTATACAAGGTCCAAATATCATGAAGGAAATAGTCGAGATGGAAGTAGATTGCAAACAGCAAAATAAAAGGTGAGTTAATCACACTCAGCTGAATTTAAATTTATATGATTAAATTTAAATAATTGGTTGAATGGTTGAATTGATTTGATGTGCTATATTATAGTATATAATATAATTTGGAATGATTGATTTCCCGCATTATATAGCGGATGAGACCCTATGCGCCACATAATAGCGAATGATTTATATTAATCCCATATACCGTGATATTCCACCTCAAAGTGGAATTGGTATTTTATGTTGTGCTAACATCTGTGGATGCAGGAAAAACAGGTTAGAGGGATCCAACTGGATTCCTCAACATTTATTTAAATTATTTAATATTCTCTGTTGTGATTACTTGATATTCTATGATGAATTATATTGGAATATTGAATGCTATGGTTTGATTGAATATATTTGGGTATAATGAGTTACCAAAAATATATAAATTGGATTTTTGAAGAAAATAAAAGAAGTGAATTAGTAAGCGATATAATTATAGAAAATTGGAATGAATTTAAGAATGAATTGAAAAAGAGTAAAAGTGATTTTAAAATTCTAATAAATAAATTTCAGTATGGGAAGAGGATTTTGAATAAATAGAGAAATAACGAATTTTAAACCTTAAGTGACATTATTTAAAGGAATAAAGAATTTATTTTAAAATCCAAGTTTAAATTTATTGAAATAGATAAAGAAGGAATTTATTTCCAAATGAAGTAAATTGGAAATCAATTTGGAGATTGACTTAATTGTGTAAAACCGAGATTATTAAAAACAGAAATGAGACTTTGGGAATTTATAAACTGGATTTATAAAAGAATATATATCAGGGGATATTTGGTAAGAATAAATTCAAGGTGGGAATTTATTGAAGGAAATGAGAAAATTTATTTAAAAATAAATAACGATTTATTTTTAAAGGATGTGAAGAGAAGTATATTTCCCTGGATAGCCAAGTACGTTTTCAAAGAATTTTTTTAAAAATAAGTTAAACTTTTAATGTTGTTTTAAAAGCATGTTTTTTTGAAAATTTATTATTTTTAAATGTTTTGATTTTAAAGTAAGTCTTTTTCAAATTTATTATAATAGCAATTATTTAAGGGTAACTTAGTATTTTGTTTTAAAGGGAAAAATCTAGTTTTATATTTTATAAAGTAATCCTTATTTTAAATATTCCTAAACTATTATCTTTAATTGAGTATTAAGTAGTTTTCTTAATTTAAATATTAAAGCATATTTTACAATAAAGAGTTTTAAATTCATTTTAAAAATCTTAAGTTTTGTGCTTGGTGATTTCAGAGGAAATAGAAATATTTGGGAAATTTATTCTGTAAAAGGAAGGTATTTTAAAACTGTTTTCAAAAGGGTTTGAAAAGTGGAAGTATATCTTGCGAAGTTATTTTGAGAATAATAAATAATTTGTGAAATTGTTTATGGTTGATGATTGTTTGTGAATATTAATTGATAGTTAAATAACCGACTATCAATATTGGCCAAATGCACTAATCATTTCGAAGAGACCGGGATCGGGATTTATTTCTCAAAAACCACTTCGATCCGGTTTGTACGTTTTCGTGGAAAACGAGTTTGGATTCGAAGATGGAGCAGTGAAGTGCAAGAGCTAGTCACTACTAATCCTGAGGATTTTTCCAAAATGGATGTAGTAGGAGTAGTGCCTTCGGTTCCGTTCGAACCCGGGACGGACTTGTATGGACGAATGCTTTCGGAACATCGTCAGGTGGGCGATGGGCATTCTAAGGGATACGTTCTAAAAAGGTAACGCTTAGCCTCAAGCCTCATCAACCGGGAATGACTGAAAATTAGGGGTTATGCAGCAAGGCTTGGTGGACAGCAGCCATTTCCGGGTAAGGTCATCCCTATCTAGATGTCCCTTTTTATTTCGGCTTAGTGGTGCGGTTGCTGATCCCAACCGTGGGGTGATCTTACTCGGGATTATCCAGTAAGGGATAGTCCGGGTCTTGTGTTGCAGGTGGTCGGGAGTGATCCTCGGTACTGTGATCTAGGCCACGTACCGTGATAGGTGGTACCCCAGTTCCTAGTCATTAGTTGGAAATCCATTCTCCCTACGTGTACGAGTTTTGTTTGTATTACCCACTTTGTGGCTAGTAGCTGGAATTTAATAGATGTGACAATTTCGGCTATTTTAATAAGTATTTGTAAATAGACCCTATTATAATATCAAAGGATTTTAATAAAAAGTGTTTGAGCTATCGTAAGGTAAAAACCCGACATGTTTATTTGTGGCGTGGTCTTACGAGATGCTTCTGTTTTCAAAGAATTTTTGAAAATTTAATAATCAATTTGAGTGTGATTTCTCACGCTGGTATATCCAGACTGACTCGGGTGTTATTTAATTGTAATTCTTGGGTCAGACCGAGTATTATAGGATACAGGATATGATGCTGTGAAGCTCAGGAGACAAGCTGGATGGCGATACGTACTTTCGTACTTGAGTATTATTCCGCTGTGTATCCAGTTGTATGTTATTGATGTGGAACTCTGATGATGTATGTATAAACAGATATAGTATTTGTTTTTGGTGTAAAGATTTATGATTACCTATTATATTTTATTCCACTGCGTTGGTTAGATTCTGTTATTATTTCCTGTTTTCTCTTCTTCTACCTCTTCTTCTTTAACCTTGATGGTTCGTATTTCTGTTCAACTTGAGTTGATTGATGTAGAATAGTGTCGACTCAAGAGGTACGGATTTGCGGGTCATTACACTTGGTATCAAAGCATAGGTTGGTGATAACCTTGGCTCTGGTGGGGATTACTCATAGTATAGAGTTCGTAGTACTCTAGAGTGAGTTTGAGTGTATTAATAGATATGAGCGCGTACTTTTTAGTGAATATAAAATTATTTTTATATTGTGTTGATTTATCGGTTGAGTGTTCATGGATTCTAGTCGATGTGTGGGACGCCATATTATCGATAGGGATTTCTAAACTCTTAAACAAGATAAGCCTGTTTTAACTAGGGTAAATGAAACAATTTTACCCAAAATTATTTTTTTATATAAAAGAAATGATTTTTCGTAAATTGTTATATTTATATATGGATGTTTGGTTGTTAGGAAGTGATAATATTAAATTATTATCATTGTATGAGAATTGAATAAGAAATTGAAATAATAACAAAAAAATTAAGGAATAAAATAATAAAATAAATGGGATTTGTAAATGTGAATTATAATTGAATAAGATATTGAAATCATAATTAAAAAAAACTGAGAAACAAATTCATATACAAATGAAATTTGTAAATGTAAACAATAAATATGAATTATAGTGTGATTAATAATCAAAATAAGATAAAATTCCAAAGTAATGTTTGAATATAAATTTAAAGGATTTGGGATTTGGAATTTGGAAATTTAGATTCCTTTGAATTTGATAATGATTCTCAAAAAGTTGGAAAAAATAAAATATATTTGAGAAATATTTTTGAATCGGATTTGAAATCTAGAGAGATTTGGAATTTAAAAGTATTTGAAGGGTTTTAAAAGAGATAAAAGCATTGAACTCTTTTTGGTCGTTGGAAAGTAATTCCGATGATGATCAAGTTATAAATTGTTTTCAAATTTTATTAATACTTTATAAAGTTATTTTTAAATATTAGCTTTTTTTAAAAGGGGTTTATTAAATAAAAGATTTTACCTAAAGTGATTTACAAATGATATCTTGAAAATGATATTTTATAAAAGAGATTCTATAAAGAAATTATGAAGAAAGATTTTTAAATAGTTGCAAAAATAGAAAGAGATTTTATAAATCATTTTAGATATTTTTGGAAGACATTTTAAATCAAGTTTGAAAAATTGTAAAGAGGTTAGAAATGTGAAGTGAACTTATAAGATAATTATTATAAAGTATAAGTAAATGGGTTTTATAAAATGAACGAGTTTTATAGTAAGTAGTGTTTTGAAAGGGAATGGTTTGATCATTTAATATGGAATGTGAGAAAATGAGAATTTTCCAAATATTTATATTGTTTTGCAAGTAAAAGGGATGTAAGTGGTTTGGAAAAAGTGTTTTAGAAAAGATCCTTTGATAAAGTTTTATAAAGTGATTTTATTAATTAAAGATTTATTAATAAAGACATAGACGGTCGCGTATGGAATTGAATCAATGTTTAATTGTTTGTTTATTTGATAGTTAAATAACCAACTATTAAATCTGAACCAAAACATAACTTAAGAAATATCTACAAGAAACCTAAAAATTATATAATACAATTACAGTAGGTGGTGCTATACTATACGTATAAATTCGTTTCGTTCTTCTAGGATAAATGATAAGGAAATCCATCCACTAATGGTTAGGAGGTGAACTCCGCTCTTATCTTTTATCTGCTTAGTTCCTAAAGAATTAGGGTTGAGTTTATCGAAAATTATCGAATGTTGTTTTGAAGAGACCGGGATCAGATATGTTATTCGAAAACCACTTTGATCCAACTCAATCGTTTCGAACTGAGGACATCTTGAAAAATATGGAATTGAAGATGGAGTATTGAAGTGCAAGGGCTGCTTGCTACTAGTCTTGAGGGTCATTCCAAAATTGATGTAGTAGAAGCAGTGCCTTCAGTTTGTGCTTATCTTAGACAACTTGTATTGATGAATGTTGGCACTGCATTACTGCATGGAGGGCAGTGCTAGCATTCCAAGTTGGTTTGTTATATAAAAGGTAAAATGTAGCTTCAAGCCTCATCAACTGAGAAATGACTAAAACAGGGCATGCAGCGGGACTAAGCGGGTTGCTCCCATTAGGGTATGTCATCATCTTTCTAGATTACCCTATTATTATGGATTGGTGTGTATATGAGAGATCTCGATTAAGGTTGGATGACCTGAATGATGACATATTCGGTACTATTAGTCAAGTGGTAGGCCGGTTTTGTGTGGCAGGGTACAAGATGTTCTTGTCAGACCCGGTGCATTTTCCTAAAGATGTACCCATTGAAGATAGTTCCTTACCTGGTCATAGTATGAAATTCATTCTTCAATACACGCCTTTACCGTAGAACCTAGTATGCTAGAATTTAATCAATGTAACATTTTTGGCTATTTTAATAAGTATTTTTACTTTGAATTATTAATAAAACCACTGAATTTTCTGTAAAACTGTTTTGGTTATCACAAGGTAAAAACTCGTTCGTGTTTATGTGCGGCGTGGTCTTACGGGATACGTTTGATTACAATGGATTTTTAAAAGTAATAATTAAGTTGTTCTAGTTTACTCACACCAGACCCATGTCTAACCTGGAGCTTTATTTTCTTTCCCTAAAGCTCTTGGGTTCTCAATGTAACGACCTGATATTTTCAACCATTCGCATCCGAACATGCCGGAATCGAATTGCTCAAAATACCAGATTGTAAGTTTATATTTGGCGAAACTCAGCATATACAGTAAATAAATAAATCACAGAATCACAGACACAGAGTAATATACAATATGTAGCGGAAAAAATAAATAGTAGTTCATGAAACTACTATATAACAGAGTTAAATAAGTTACAACGGAAAACATGCGCGGTTTTGTTGAGATTCGAAGGTAGGCATTCTTACGTCCACTGTATCAAATGCCGCGTAATCGAATGCCGGAAAACCGAATTGTTAGGTTAAAAAGAAGAGGTAGAAGAAAAAGATAGAAGAAGTAAGGAAAACAGAACAGAAACAATATCAGAATCTCACATTCGCAGCGGAACAACATATAATAGATAAATGAATAATCTTTAAAATAAAGAACCATCTCAGTTATTACATTACATTACATCATCATCAGAGTATACAATAACAATATACAACACAACACAAGAATGGACAGCTATACAAACATGTCCCTACAAGTGAATTATACAGCAGAAAGACAATATCATATACAAGTAATACGTCTCGCCATCCAGCTCGCCACTTGAGCTCCATAGCACTCCTAAATCCAGAATGACCTGATAACCTGACTCTAGACTGCCGTGTGGAAAATTATGGGCAGCCAGAGTTTAGGAAGAGAACAATAAATTCCAGGTCAGTCATGTGACTGGTGTGAGAAGTAAAAACAGTTATTTATCTTTTAAAACAACAACAATAGAAGTGGGAAATATCCGTAATGCTTTTGGAAAATGAAACTACCATAAGGCCTCCCGCCACACACACAATGCAAACACAGAATTGGAGGAGATTTCTTCTTATGATAGTCAAACATGCTTGATACAAGAAAATTTCTGATATTATTATAAGTGCACAGTGGAGAAAATATTTCGAAAGTAGAATATAAATCTTAGCCAGCATAGACATTTCGAACTATGCCTACTATAACTACCATCCAAACAGTGGGGCGCCACCATAAGTGAATGGCAGGTTCTACAACTAAAACCGTACAAGATGCGTATTGTTTTATTTGGATTTCCAACAAATGGTCAGGCTAAGGAACTTCCTACTGTCAATGGGATCGCCTCTGGCGGGACGTACCGAGAACTTAACCGGCTCTCTGCCAACACAAGGTCGGGTTACCTTTGTAACTAAGTAACTACTACACGAATATGCCACCCCCCGGTCCTTTGGGACCTTTATCCGAGGGCCCTCTATCACCAAGCAACAACCTCACAGAAAAATGAGATTGGTGCAACCACATAGGTTAAGCATTAGGGCTCCATACCTAACACCACCCTTTTCCAAAAGGGAATGACATACCCTAAAGGGCGGGACCCTCATAACCTTGTCGCATATTCCAATTTTGACCATTTCCGGGGTGCGAGGTCTGACGAAGTCTTGTCCACAAAGCTACGCTTTTTCACAAAGCCACGCTTTGATCAACAAATGATCAATAATTAATCATCACATAGCAACACTCAGCATGCCACATTACCAAAGTGGGAGTATATCGCCGATAACCGTCAACTATATAACCTCTGAGCTCGTACGTCTCAGAAAAGGGTGTCAAGCTAAGAGAATAAATTCTCCGCCACCAATAGAAATGTATTTGAAAGAAATCTACTTTATATCTCAAAATGTAATGTCAGACACGTAACTATACAAGTCTGTTCCGGGTTCGAACAGAACCGAAGGCACTTCCAAAGAAGCCCTTGCAATCCGGGTATTCACAATCCCGATCGAATTTCCCATCACAAAGGAAATCTCCATACCGTAGCTAACGGTGCAAAGACAATCGATAGGTCATCCTATCGTTTTCACAAATACCCGGTCTTCACCACCGGTCTTCAATGCTATCCATTACGTCGTATCACTATTCGGAATGGGTAATCCGAATAACGAGCGCAATAATTTAAAAATAAGTGTAGCATTCAATTTCAACCAATTCACAACAAATAGCCATTTAAGGGTCAATATTGATAGTCGATTATTTAACTATCAATTAATATTCACAACATAACCCCGTTTCAAATAATTTCCCAAATTATTTATTTTCAAAAATATGTTCACAAGATATACTTTCCACACTTTAACCATTTGAAAACAATTTTTACCTTTACAACTTCCTTTTCAAAATGGTTCATTTAAACCAATTAAATAAATCCTTACCGATTTATTTAAATTTACGTTCCAAGTTCGTAAATTTATTTCCACACTTTTAAAAATAAATCAATGTTTATTTTTAAAACAAATTTCCCTCATAAATTTCCTTTGTGAATTTACATTTCCAAATATTCACTTTTTATACGATTTTCAAATCGATTTCAATTATTCACTTTCAATTTATCTTTAAAAGATATAATCTCAAACATTCACTTCATATTGAAAAACATTTCCATACTTATTTAATAATAAGTAATTCACCAATCTATTTATTTTCAACATTTTGAAAATATTCAATATACTTAAATCCAAATTAAGTATATATTTTATTGTTTAAGGAAAACGTTCACTTAAACACATTTTTTGGGGTCTAAACGAATGTTACGTAAAACATCGTTATGAGAACCCAAATTCACTAGTATGGGGATTCGAAATTAAGATCGATATATAAATCCCAATACTATACAAAACTTTTCCTTTCGGAAATCATTTACTATAACAACAGTGTTATAGTCCACCATTTCCTTCTATTTCTCGAAAACGTCTATTTCAACAATGAATGTTGAAATATATGGTTTCGACACTTAATACAATTTAAAACATCTTTAAATCGTTTAATTCTATTTAAAATATCACTTTTCCAAAATATTCCTTTAATATATTATTCACCGTCCAAAATTGTGAGTATACTTCATTAACCAAAATCATTTTCTACATATTTTACTTAAAGGATTTTCCACTATCCCAAAATCATGGATATATCTCCTTTAATAAGCTAGAATAGTTAAACTTATTAAAATAAGTCGATTTCGGATTTATAAAACAACATTTATAAATTCCATTTATATTTTATAAGAACTTCAACTTATAAAATCACTTTCTTACACAAATTCTATCCATATTCCATTTACACGGCAAAATCCAATTTATAAGTTAATTACCTATAAATCTTTTATTTTACAAAAATCCATTCATTTTATAAATTCAAAATTTATAAATATATAGATTTCATCCATTTATGAAATCCATTTATATTTATTTTAACACTTATAAAAACTCGATTTATAATTCCAACATTTTAATTTATAAATATCAATTTTATAGATCTTTTATATAAATCATTAATAATAATTTAAAAATCTCAATTTAAACCATTTTATAAATTAATCAACTACTTATTTCAAAAATCACTTTTTTTTTGTGACATTTCACAAAAATCATAAATTTTTATAACATAAAATTCAACGTTTATATATTTAAAATGAATAAATTCCAAATTAAATTTTATTATGAATTCTCGACTTAAGTTTTCAAAAATCAAATTTTATTTATTTTCAGCACCTAACGATACCAAAAATATATTCGGCTAAATTTTAGCCTTTAACGATTTCAATCACAAAGATAATCACGCAGATTATAAATGGATCAATAAATAGATCAACACACAACATTGAAACCAATTCAAATGTTTGAGGAATCCAGTTGGATCCATCCAACCTGTTTCCCTGCATCCAAAGATGTTAGCACAATACCAATTCCGCTTCAAGACGAAATATCGTGGTATATGGGATTTATAAAATACTATCCGCTATCATGCGGCGCATTAGAGTCTCATTCGCTATATAATGCGGGAAATCAACTCCAAGTACATATATAATACCAATTCCATACAAGTTGGAATTATCGCGGTATATGTTTTTAATAAATAACATCCGCTTAATATACGGCGTATAATGTCTATTTCAATACAACAGATAACAAATTATCATTCAATCACACAATCAAGCAATTTTAAATTTAACTACTTAAAATTTAAATCGAAACAATTCGATTGATTGAGAAGTTCTCACCTTGAGTTTCCGATAACAGTTGTAGCATTTTATTTCGAATAAAATTAAACGTACGTTTAATTTTATCCGAAATTTTTCCTAGCTCCAAACGACTCCAAACTAGCTCCATTGCGTAGTGCTCGTCAAAACGAAGCCAACGCAACTTGTTTCGTAATTTTCCGACCTCGTACGACAAACTTATGATATTTTAAAGATCATACAATTTTAAATATAACTAATTTACAAATTTATTTTAAACTTTTATACCCTAATAGATCCGGGCCGTTAGATTTGCAATCTAACACCAGGGCCGCACATGAGTTTCTTGCCTTCCCCCAATTCACGTTCGCTCCCAGGTGAATTTCGAATGTATGAAACCCATAACCTTCAAACTTTGACCAAACCTAGTCCCATGCTCGACGATCTATGAGTCGATCAAGCACCACCCTCCTGACCGCCTTCGCGAGCTCCATCTTCGGCCACAACATCAAAGGACTCGGTCATCCACAGCATCTCCAAAACGCACACGACGTTCGGCCCTTCAAGCCCATATTCCCGTCGATCTATAGCTCCAAAAACGATCACAACCGTTGGAATTAAAGATCTCGATGAGATCTACCACTTTGTAGTTGAGAGTTTGTTGTAATTGTTTACGGATTCGGAGAAGAAGAGGGAAGAAGATTGGAAGTTTCTGGCCTTAGAACAAAGATTGGCGGCCGAACCTATCTCAGCTAGGGTTTTATTTAGTTTGCAAAAGTGAATTACAGAGGTCCTTTTATAGAAAAATACCAAATTACTATTCGCTCGAAATTTTCCGGACTCCAAATCTCGCACGGTGAACGGCGTTTCTAGGGTTTATCCGGCGTTTTGGAAACAATAGAATATGTTTCGGAGGCTAATTCGATCATCTGTGCGAGTTACGGAAATAAACGATCGATTTTAAATTAAACCGATTTAAACTAATTTCTATGCGTTTTGGCTTGCCCTGGACAAACGGTAAATCCGATTGACATGAAATTTGAAACCATACAATAATATCACATTTCGGATCCGATGAAACTAGTTTCGTCGAAATCCGAGACTGTATGAAAAATGGCTATTTTAACTCGTCAATTAAATATTAAAATATTCAATTTTCACAAATTAACTTTTAATTCAATTTTAAAAGTTCACAAACATTGTTCTAACTCCAATATGATTTAATATAACTTTATAAATCATTTTTAATCACATTAAACCCAATTTTCAAATTTTTTAAGCAATTTCAAATATCAAATTTTCGATTTAATTACCAATTAAATCCAAATATTCGAAAAATAAATTATTCGACCTACAAATCTTACTTGTTGATATTTAAAATCAATTAAATATCTGAATTTCAAATGACAGAAATTCTGGGTCGTTACAAACTTCCCCCCTTAAAAGAATTTCGTCCTCGAAATTGCCAAGTAAGAAAGAGTTTTGAAATCCATTAACTTTTCAAAACAAACCATTCAAATATGATTCAGAAATCTCTTAAATGCTTAACTTTTCCAAAATCCATAGTTAAACCTCTTACAAAATATTTACTAAGTTTTCAAATCCATATACATTTATCTTTCCAAAATCAACTGTATCGTTTAACCTTTAACTTCAAATCAAAACTTAGTTTTCACAATTTTTTTTCCAAAATTTCCCGAAAATTTTTTAACGCCTTAAATTTTCAAAAAATTTCGCCATAACCCCCTTTGTATGGAGGAGCTTTTACAATATCACAATAGAGATAAATATATATACATCGACCCACCCGGTCGGAAAAACAGTTCATATTTCCTATTTTTATTGCGTAGGCGTGCCTTTTTAGTTTTTTTAAGCAAAGCAGTTATTTATTTAGCATTTTGCGCAACCCAAATCCCGCTAACGGTAGCCCCGGTACCTGTACTTACTCAATATAAATATGTAAGTGACATATATAAGAAGTTATTAACATTTTACTCTTTTAAACAACTACAACACATGCATATTAAAAGAAATGCATACTAAACAAGGTTTATAAACAACTTATATGATTCCAACATTACCTATAATTGTTTACAACCAATCCATACACAACGACATTCAATTATCCATCTTCAATTAGTTTACATTCACATTGGTTCACTTTCAATTCAAATCAATTTCCATTCAATTTAAATTTACTTAACTTCCAATTTGAATTTAATTGCTTTAGCGTTCAATTCTATTCATTCAATTGCATATGAACTTCTATTCAATCAATTAACAATAATCTAACAACCAATGTATAACCAATACAACCAAATTTACTCACTTTACATTCAACATTCATATGCACTTTGTTTACCTTCAATTTGGTTTAGCATTTAATTATCCTTAATGAATTTACACTTATATCCATTATTTCATATCATTTATCACATTTAATTGATTAATATTCAATTCATTAGTTCAATTACTACTTTATTTTACACATAAAGTTGAATCTCTTTTATATAACCCAAGTTCATATCCATTTAATGACTTCATTATTTTACTTCGATACCCAAAATCAATTTCATTCAGCATCACTTAAGTTATATTCCATTTAAACATCATTTGTTTAACTTTAACTTAAATTTCCATTTCAACAACATATCTAATCCGGGTAAAATCCAATTCAAATTCCAACTCCAAAGTAAATTTTTATTTAACTTTTACCAAAGTCAATTTTCATCACTTATTCAGATTCATAGCTCGTTTTGCTTAATAAAGTTGTTTAACCATTTTAATAATTGGTTTTACTTACATTTTCACCTTTAATAAGTTATACAACTTATTATTCAACCACCAAATCTGATTTAATTTATTTAACTTTCTTTAGTTAAATTTCACATCATATATTTTATCAAACTAATTCAAATTTCATTTCAATTTATAAAACTCATTTATACATTCTCATTACCAATTTCATTCCATTAATGAATTTTATTCCAAATTATAAATCATATTTTTTTTCATATTCAATTTCCATTTGTATATAAATTCATTCCTTTGGTTATTATTTCAATTCCTATATAATAATGATAATACTTTAATATCATTACTTCCAAACAACCAAGCAAGCATGTATTATAATTATTTACAGAAAATCATTTCCCTTATATACAAAAATAACTTTGCGTAAAATTATTTCATTTACCCTATTTCAAAACAATACCGTGTCAGTTAATCTTGTCTAAGAGTTTAGAAATCCCTATCGAAACAGTTGGCCAAACTACACCGACCAGAATCTATAAACAATCAACCGATAAGTCCACACAATACAAAACAATTTCATATTTACTAACAAATACGCTCGCATACCCATCATTACACTCAAACTCATTCTAGAGTACCACTGACTCTATCTCTAGTGAGTAATTCCCAACAGAGCCAAGGTTGTCACTTAACCATACACTCTGATACCACGTTGTAACGTACGCGGTTTTGTCGGGATCCGACGGTCGGCATTCTTACGTCCACTATATCAAATGCCGCATAATCGAATGCCGGAAAATCGAATTGTTAGGTTAAAAAGAAGAAGTAGAAGAAAAAGATAGAAGAAGTAAGGAAAATAGAATAGAAACAATATCAGAATCTCACATTCGCAGCGGAACAACATATAATGGATAAATGAATAATCTTTAAAACAAAGAACCATCTCAGTTATTACATTACATCATCATCAGAGTATACAACAACAATATACAACACAACACAAGAATGGACAGCTATACAAACATGTCCCTACAAGTGAATTATACAGCGGAAAGATAATATCATATACAAGTAATACGTCTCGCCATCCAGCTCACCACTTGAGCTCCATAGCACTCCTGAATCCAGAATGACCTGATAACCTGACTCTAGACTGCCCGTGTGGAAAATTATGGGCACCCAGAGTTTAGGAAGAGAACAATAAACTCCAGGTCAGTCATGGGACTGGTGTGAGAACTAAAAACAGTTATTTATCTTTTAAAACAACAACAACAATAGAAGTGGAAAATATCCGCAATGCTTTTGGGAAATGAAACTACCATAAGGCCTCCCGCCACATACACAATGCAAACGCAGAATTGGAGGAGATTTCTTCTTATTATAGTCGAACATGCTTGATACGAGAAAATTTCTGATATTATTATAAGTGCACAGTGGAGAAAATATTTCGAAAGTAGAATATAAATCTTAGCCAGCATAGACATTTCGAACTATGCCTACTATAGCTACCATCCAAACAGTGGGGCGCCACCATAAGTGAATGGCAGGTTCTACAACTAAAACCGTACAAGATGCGTATTGTTTTGTTTGTATTTCCAACAAATGGTCAGGCTAAGGAACTTCCTACTGTCGAAGGGATCGCCTCTGGCGGTACGTCCCGAGAACTTAACCATCTCTCTCCCAACACAAGGCCGGGTTACCTTTGTAACTAGGTAACTATTACACGAATATGCCACCCCCCGGTCCTTTGGGACCTTTATCCGAGGGCCCTCTATCACCAAGCAACAACCACATAGAAAAATGAGATTGGAGCAACCACATAGGTTAAGCATCAGGGCTCCATACCTGACACCACCCTTTTCCAGAAGGGAATGACTACCCTAAAGGGCGCGACCCTCGTAACCTTGCCGCATATTCCTGTTTTGACCATTTCCGGGGTGTGAGGTCTGACGAAATCTCGTCCACAAAGCTACGCTTTTTCACAAAGCCATGCTTTGATCATCAAATGATCGATAAATAATCATCACACAGCAACACTCAGCATGCCACATTACCAAATTGGGAGTATATCGCTGATAACCTTCAACTACATAACCTCTGAGCTCGTACGTCTCAGAAAAGGGTGTTAAGCTAAGAGAATAAATTCTCCGCCACCAATAGAAATGTATTTGAAAGAAATCTACTTTATATCTCAAAATGTAATGTCAGACACGTAACCATACAAGTCTGTTCCGAGTTCGAACAGAACCGAAGGCACTTCCAAAGAAGCCCTTGCAATCCGGGTATTCGCAATCCCGATCGAATTTTCCATCATAAAGGAAATCTCCATACCGTAACTAACGGTGCAGAGACAATCGATAGGCCATCCTATCGTTTTCACAAATACCCGGTCTTCACCACCGGTCTTCAATGCTGTCCATTAGGTCGTATCACTATTTGGAATGGGTAATCCGAATAACGAGCGCAATAATTTAAAAATAAGTGTACCATTCAATTTCAACTAATTCACAACAAATAGCCATTTAAGGGTTAATATTGTTAGTCGGTTATTTAACTATCAATTAATATTCACAACATAACCCCATTTCAAATAATTTCCCAAATTATTTATTTTCGAAAATATCTTCACAAGATATACTTTCCACACTTTAACCATTTGAAAACAATTTTCACCTTTACAACTTCCATTTCAAAATGGTTCATTTAAACCAATTAAATAAATCCTTACCGATTTATTTAAATTTACGTTCCAAATTCGTAAATTTATTTCCACACTTTTAAAAATAAATCAATATTTATTTTTAAAAAAAATTTCCCTTATAAATTTCCATTGTGAATTTACATTTCCAAATATTCACTTTTCATACGATTTTCAAATCGACTTCAATTATTCACTTTCAATTTATCTTTAAAAGATATAATCTCAAACATTCACTTCATATTGGAAAAACATTTCCATACTTATTTAATAATAAGTAATTCACCAATTTATTTATTTTCAACATTTTGAAAATATTCAATATACTTAAATCCAAATTAAGTATATATTTTATTCTTTAAGGAAAACGTTCACTTAAACACATTTATTTGGGTCAAAACGAATGTTACGTAAAACATCGTTACGACAACCCAAAATCACTAGTATAGGGATTCAAAATTAAGATAGATATATAAATCCCAATACTATACAAAACTTTTTCTTTCGGAAATCATTTACTATAACAACAGTGTTATAGTCCACCATTTTCTTCTATTTCTCGAAAACGTCTATTTCAACAATGAATGTTGAAATCTATGGTTTCAACACTTAATACAATTTGAAACATCTTTAAATCGTTTAATTCTATTTAAAATATCACTTTCCCAAAATATTCCTTTAATAGATTATTCACCGTCCAAAATCATGAATAATATACTTCATTAACCAAAATCAATTTCTGCATATTTTATTTAAAGGAATTTCCACTGTCCCAAAATCACGGATATATCTCCTTTAATAAGCTATAATAATTAAACTTATTAAAATAAGTCGATTTCGGATTTATAAAACAACGTTTATCAATTCCATTTATATTTTATAACAACTTCAACTTATAAAATCACTTTATTACACAAATTCTATCCATATTCCATTTACCCAAAATCCAACTTATAAGTTAATTGCTTATAAATTTTTATTTTACAAAAATCCATTCATTTTATAACCTCACAATTTATAAATCTATAGATTTCATCCACTTATGAAATCCATTTATATTTATTTTAACACTTATAAAAACTCGTTTTGTAATTCCAACATTTTAATTTATAAATATCAATTTTATAGATCTTTTATATAAATCATTTATAATAATTTAAAAATCCCAATTTAAACCATTTTATAAATTAATCAACTACTTGTATCAAAAATCACATTTTTTTGTGATATTTCACAAAAATCATAAATTTTTATAACATAAAAATTTCAACGTTTATTTATTTAAAATGAATAAATTCCAAAATTAAATTTTATTATGAATTCTCAACTTAAATTTTCAAAAATCAAATTTTATTTATTTTCGGCACCTAACGATACCAAAAATATATTCGGCTAAATTTTAGCCTTTAACGTTTTCAATCACAAATATAATCACGTAGATTATAAATATATCAATAAATAGATCAACACACAACATTGAAACCAATTCAAATGTTTGAGGAATCCAGTTGGATCCCTCCAACCTGTTTTCCTGCATCCAAAGATGTTAGCACAATACCAATTCCGCTTCAAGACGAAATATCACGGTATGTGGGATTTATAAAATACTATCTTCTATTATGCGGCGCAATAGGGTCTCATCCGCTATATAATGCGGGAAATCAACTCCATGTACATATATAATACCAATTCCATACAAGTTGGAATTATCACGGTATATGTTTTTAATAAATAACATCCGCTTAATATACGGCATATAATGTCTATTTCAATACAACAGAAAACAAATTATCATGCAATCACACAATTAAGCAATTTTAAATTTAACGATTTAAAATTTAAATTGAAACAATTCGATTGAGTGATAAGTTCTCACCTTGAGTTTCCGATAACAGTTGTAGCGTTTTATTTCGAATAAAATTAAACGTACGTTTAATTTTATCCGAAATTTTCACTCGCTCCAAACGAATCCAAACCAGCTCCATTGCGTAGTGCTCGTCAAAACGAAGCCAATTCACAACATTTGAATCCCGATCGAATTTCCCATCACAAAGGAAATCTCCATACCGTAGCTAACGGTGCAGAGACAATCGATAGGTCATCCTATCGTTTTCACAAATACCCGGTCTTCACCACCGGTCTTCAATGCTGTCCATTACGTCATTTCACTATTCGGAATAGGTAATCCGAATAACGAGCGTAATAATTTAAAAATAAGTGTAGCATTCAATTCCAACCAATTCACAACAAATAGCCATTTAAGGGTCAATATTGATAGTCGGTTATTTAACTATCAATTAACATTCACAACATAACACCATTTCAAATAATTTCTCAAATTATTTATTTTCAAAAATATCTTCACAAGATATACTTTCCACACTTTAACCATTTGAAAACAATTTTCACCTTTACAACTTCCATTTCAAAATGGTTCATTCAAACCAATTAAATAAATCCTTACCGATTTATTTAAAATTTACGTTCCAAATTCATAAATTTATTTCCACACTTTTAAAAATAAATCAATATTTATTTTTAAAACAAATTTCCCTTATGAATTTCCATTGTGAATTTACATTTCCAAATATTCACTTTTTTTACGATTTTCAAATCGATTGCAATTATTCACTTTCAATTTATCTTTAAAAGATATAATCTCAAACATTCACTTCATATTGGAAAAACATTTCCTTACTTATTTAAAAATAAGTAATTCACCAGTCTATTTATTTTCAACATTTTGAAAATATTCAATATACTTAAATCCAAATTAAGTATATATTTTATTCTTTAAGGAAAACGTTCACTTAAACACATTTATTTGGGTCAAAACGAATGTTACGTAAAACATCGTTACGACAACCCAAAATCACTAGTATGGGGATTCGAAATTAAGATAGATATATAAATCCCAATACTATACAAAACTTTTCCTTTTGGAAATCATTTACTATAACAACAGTGTTATAGTCCACCATTTCCTTCTATTTCTCGAAAACGTCTATTTCAACAATGAATGTTGAAATCTATGGTTTCGACACTTAATACAATTTAAAACATCTTTAAATCGTTTAATTCTATTTAAAATATCACTTTCCCAAAATATTCCTTTAATATATTATTCACCGTCCAAAATCGTGAATACACTTCATTAACCAAAATCAATTTCTACATATTTTATTTAAAGATTTTCCACTATCCCAAAATCGTGGATATATCTCCTTTAATAAGCTATAATAATTAAACTTATTAAAATAAGTCGATTTCGGATTTATAAAACAACGTTTATAAATTCCATTTATATTTTATAACAACTTCAACTTATAAAATCACTTTATTACACGAATTCAATCTACATTCCATTTACCCAAAATCCAATTTATAAGTTAATTACTTATAAATCTTTTATTTTACAAAAATCCATTCATTTTATAACTTCACAATTTATAAATCTATAGATTACATCTACTTATGAAATCCATTTATATTTATTTTAACACTTATAAAAACTCGTTTTATAATTCCAACATTTTAATTTATAAATATCAATTTTATAGATCTTTTATATAAATCATTTATAAAAATTTAAAAATTCCAATTTAAATCATTTTATAAATTAATCAACTACTTATTTAAAAAATCACATTTTTTGTGATATTTCACAAAAATCATAAATTTTTATAACATAAAAATTTCAACGTTTATTTATTTAAAATGAATAAATTCCAAAATTAAATTTTATTATGAATTCTCAACTTAAATTTTCAAAAATCAAATTTTATTTATTTTCGACACCTAACGATACCAAAAATATATTTTGAGCCTTTAACGATTTCAATCACAAAGATAACCACGCAGATTATAAATATATCAATAAATAGATCAACACACAACATTGAAACCAATTCAAATATTTGAGGAATCCAGTTGAATCCCTCCAACCTGTTTCCCTGCATCCAAAGATGTTAGCACAATACCAATTCCGCTTCAAGACGAAATATCACGGTATATGGGATTTATAAAATACTATCCGCTATTACGCGGCCCAATTGGGTCTCATCCGCTATATAATGCGGGAAATCAACTCCATGTACATATATAATACCAATTCCATACAAGTTGGAATTATCGCGGTATATGTTTTTAATAAATAACATCCGCTTAATATACGGCGTATAATGTCTATTTCAATACAACAGATAACAAATTATCATTCAATCACATAATCAAGCAATTTTAAATTTAACCATTTAAAATTTAAACCGAAACAATTCGATTGAGTGAGAAGTTCTCACCTTGAGTTTCCGATAACAGTTGCAGCGTTTTATTTCGAATAAAATTAAACGTACGTTTAATTTTACCCAAAATTTTCACTAGCTTCAAACGAATCCAAACCAGCTCCATTACGTAGTGCTCGTCAAAATGAAGCCAACGCAACTTGTTTCGTAATTTTCCGACCTCGTACGACAAAGTTATGATAGTTTAAAGATCATACAATTTTAAATATAACTAATTTACAAATTTATTTTAAACTTTTATACCCTAATAGATCTGGTCTGTTTGATTTGCAATCTAACATCAGGGCCACACACGAGTTTCTTCCCTCCCCCCAATTCACGTTCGTTCCCAGGTGAATTTCGAACGCATGAAACCCATCACCTTCAAGCTTTGACCAAACCTAGTCCCATCCTCGACGATCTATCAGTCGATCAAGCACCACCCTCCTGACCGCCTTCGCGAGCTCCATCTTCGGCCACAACATCAAAGGACTCGGTCGTCCCCAGAATCTCCAAAACGCACACGACGTTCGGCCCTTCAAGCCCATATTCCCGTTGATCTATAGCTCCAAAAACGATCACAACCGTTGGAATTAAAGATCTCGATGAGATCTACCACTTTGTAGTTGAGAGTTTGTTGTAATTGTTTACGGATTTGGAGAAGAAGAGGGAAGAAGATTGGAAGTTTCTGGCCTTAGAACAAAGAATGGCGGCCGAACCTATCTGAGCTAGGGTTTTGTTTAGTTTGCAAAAGTGAATTAGAGAGGTCCTTTTATAGAAAAATTCCAAATTACTATTCACCCGAAATTTTCCGAACTCCAAATCTCGCGCGGTGACCTACGTTTCTAGGGTTTACACCGCTTTCCGGATACAATGGAATATGTTTCGGAGGCTAATTCGATCATCTATGCGAGTTACGGAAATAAACGATCGATTTTAAATTAAATCGATTTAAACTAATTTCTATGCGTTTTGGCTTGCCTCGGACAAACGGTAAATCCAATTGACATGAAATTTAAAACCATACAATAATATCACATTACGGATCCGATAGTTCATCAAAATCCGAGACTGTTTGAAAAATGGCTATTTTAACTCGTCAATTAAATATTAAAATATTCAATTTTCACAAATTAACTTTTAATTCAATTTTAAAAGTTCACAAACATTGTTCTAACTCCAATATGATTTAATATAACTTCATAAATAATTTTTAATCACATTAAATCCAATTTTCAAAATTTTTAAGCAATTTCAAATATTAAATTATCATTTAATTATCCAATTAAATCCAAATATTCGAAAAATGAATTATTCGACCTACAAATCTTATTTGTTGATATTTAAAATCAATTAAATATCTGAATTTCAAATGACAGAAATTCTGGGTCGTTACAAACTTCCCCCCTTAAAAGAATTTCGTCCTCGAAATTGCCAAGTAAGAAAGAGTTTTGAAATCCATTAACTTTTCAAAACAAACTTTCAAATATGATTCAGAAATCTCTTAAATGCTTAACTTTTCCAAAATCCATAGTTAAACCTCTTACAGAATATTTACTAAGTTTTCAAATCAATATATAGTTATCTTTTCAAAATCAACTATATCATTTAACCTTTAACTTCAAATCAAAACTTAGTTTTCACAATTTTTTTTCCAAAATTCCCCGAAAATTTTCTAACGCCTTAAATTTTAATTTTTTTTCGCCATAACCTCCTTTGTACGGAGGAGCTTTTACAATATCACAATAGAGATAAATATATATACATCGACCCACCCGGTCGGAAAAACAGTTCATATTTCCTATTTTTATTGCGTAGGCATACCTTTTAAGCATTTTTAAGCAAAGCTGTTATTTATTTAGCATTTTGCGCAACCCAAATCCCGCTAACGGTAGCCCCGGTACCTGTACTTACTCAATATAAATATGTAAGTGACATATATAAGAAGTTATTAACATTTTACTCTTTTAAACAACTACAACACATGCATATTAAAAGAAATGCATACTAAACAAGGTTTATAAACAACTTATATGATTCCAACATTACTTGTAATTGTTTACAACCAATCCATACACAACGACATTCAATTATCCATCTTCAATTAATTTACATTCCCTAATTTACATTCACATTGGTTCACTTTCAATTCAAATCAATTTCCATTCAATTTAAATTTACTTAACTTCCAATTTGAATTTAACTGCTTTAGCGTTCAATTCTATTCATTCAATTGCATATGAACTTCTATTCAATCAATTAACAATAATCTAACAACCAATGTATAACCAATACAACCAAATTTACTCACTTTACAATCAATATTCATATGCACTTTGTTTATCTTCAATTTGGTTTAGCATTCAATTAGCCTTAATGAATTTACACTTATATCCATTATTTCATATCAATTTATCACATTCCATTGATTAATATTCAATTCATTAGTTCAATTACTAATTTATTTTACACATAAAGTTGAATCTCTTTTATATAACTCAAGTTCATATCCATTTAATGACTTCACTATTTTACTTCGATACCCAAAATCACTTTCATTCAGCATCACTTAAGTTATATTCCATTTAAACTTCATTTGTTTAATTTTAACTTAAATTTCCATTTCAACAACATATCTTATCCAGCTAAAATCAGATTCAAATTCCAACTCCAAAATAATTTTTTATTTAACTTTTACCAAAGTCAATTTTCATCACTTATTCAGATTCATACCTCGTTTTGCTTAATAAAGTTGTTTAACCATTTTAATAATTGGTTTTACTTACATTTTCACCTTTAATAAGTTATACAACTTATTATTCAACTTCCAAATCTGATTTAATTTATTTAACTTTCTTTAGTTAAATTTTACATCATATATTTTATCATACTAATTCAAATTTCATTTCAATTTATAAAACTCATTTATACATTCTCATTACCAATTTCATTCCATTAATGAATTTTATTCCAAATTATAAATCACATTTCTTTTTCATACTCAATTTCCATTTGTATATAAATTCATTCCTTTTGTTATTATTTCAATTCCTATATAATAATGATAATACTTTAATATCATTACTTCCATACAACCAAGCAAGCATATATTATAAATATTTACATAAAATCATTTCCTTTATATACCAAAATAACTTTGGGTAAAATTATTTCATTTACCCTATTTCAAAACAATATTGTGTCAGTTTATCTTGTTTAAGAGTTTAAAAATCCCTATCGAAACAGTTGGTCAGACTGCACCGACCAGAATCTATAAACAATCAACCGATAAGTCAACACAATACAAAACAATTTAATATTTACTAACAAACACGCTCTCATATCTATCATTACACTCAAACTCATTCTAGAGTACCACTGACTCTATATCTAAAGAGTAATTCCCAACAGAGCCAAAGTTGTCACTTAACCATATGCTCTGATACCACGTTGCAACATACGCGGTTTTGTTGGGATCCGAAGGTCGACATCCTTACGTCCACTGTATCAAATGCCGCATAATCGAATGCCGAAAAACCGAATTGTTAGGTTAAAACGAAGAGGTAGAAGAAAAAGATAGAAGAAGTAAGGAAAACAGAACAGAAACAATATCAGAGTCTCACATTCGCAGCGGAACAACATATAGTAGATAAATGAATAATCTTTAAAACAAAGAACCATCTCAGTTGTTACATTACATTACATCATCATCAGAGTATACAACAACAGTATACAACACAATACAAGAATGGACAGCTATACAAACATGTCCCTACAAGTGAATTATACAGCGGAAAGATAATATCATATACAAGTAATACGTCTCGCCATCCAGCTCACCACTTGAGCTCCATAGCACTCCTGAATCCAGAATGACCTGATAACCTGACTCTAGACTGCCCGTGTGGAAAATTATGGGCACCCAGAGTTTAGGAAGAGAACAATAAACTCCAGGTCAGTCATGGGACTGGTGTGAGAACTAAAAACAGTTATTTATCTTTTAAAACAACAACAACAATAGAAGTGGAAAATATCCGCAATGCTTTTGGGAAATGAAACTACCATAAGGCCTCCCGCCACACACACAATGCAAACGCAGAATTGGAGGAGATTTCTTCTTATTATAGTCGAACATGCTTGATACGAGAAAATTTCTGATATTATTATAAGTGCACAGTGGAGAAAATATTTCGAAAGTAGAATATAAATCTTAGCCAGCATAGACATTTCGAACTATGCCTACTATAACTACCATCCAAACAGTGGGGCGCCACCATAAGTGAATGGCAGGTTCTACAACTAAAACCGTACAAGATGCGTATTGATTTATTTGGATTTCCAACAAATGGTCAGGCTAAGGAACTTCCTACTATCAATGGGATCGCCTCTGGCGGGACGTCCCGAGAACTTAACCAGCTCTCTGCCAACACAAGGCCGGGTTACCTTTGTAACTAGGTAACTACTACACGAATATGCCACCCCCGGTCCTTTGGGACCTTTATCCGAGGGCCCTCTATCACCAAGCAACAACCACACAAAAAAATGAGATTGGAGCAACCACATAGGTTAAGCATTAGGGCTCCATACCTGACACCACCCTTTTCCAAAAGGGAATGACATACCCTAAAGGGCGCGACCCTCATAACCTTGCCGCATATTCCTGTTTTGACCATTTCCGGGGTGTGAGGTCTGACGAAGTCTCATCCACGAAGCTACGCTTTTTCACAAAGCCACGCTTTGATCAACAAATGATCAATAAATAATCATCACACAACAACAACCAGCATGCCACATTACCAAATTGGGAGTATATCGCTGATAACCTTCAACTACATAACCTATGAGCTCGTACGTCTCAGAAAAGGGTGTTAAGCTAAGAGAATAAATTCTTCGCCACTAATAGAAATGTATTTGAAAGAAATCTGTTTTATATCTCAAAAAGTAATGTCAGACACGTAACCATACAAGTCTATTCCGGGTTCGAACAGAACCGAAGGCACTTCCAAAGAAGCCCTTGCAATCCGGGTATTCACAATCCCGATCGAATTTCCCATCACAAAGGAAATCTCCGTACCGTAGCTAGCGGTGCAGAGACAATCGATAGGTCATCCTATCGTTTTCACAAATTTATTTTATCCAAAATTTTCTCTGGATCTACATGACTCCAAACCAGCTCCATTGCGTAGTTCTCGTCAAAACGAAGCCAACGCAACTTGTTTCGTAATTTTCTGACCTCGTACGACAAAGTTATGATAGTTTAAAGATCATACAATTTTAAATATAACTAATTTACAAATTTTTTTTAAACTTTTATACCCTAATAGATCCGGGCTATTAGATTTGCAATCTAACACCAGGGCCGCACACGAATTTCTTCCCTCCCCCCAATTCACGTTCGTTCCCAGGTGAATTTCAATAGTATGAAACCCATCACCTTCAAACTTTGACCAAACCTAGTCCCATCCTCGACGATCTATGAGTCGATCAAGCACCACCCTCCTGACCGCCTTCGCGAGCTCCATCTTCGGCCACAACATCAAAGGACTCGGTCGTCCCTAGCATCTCCAAAACGCACACGACATTCGGCCCTTCAAGCCCATATTCCCGTCGATCTATAGCTCCAAAAATGATCACAGCCGTTGGAATTAAAGATCTCGATGAGATCTACCACTTTGTAGTTGAGAGTTTGTTGTAATTGTTTACGGATTTGGAAAAGTAGAGGGAAGAAGATTGGAAGTTTCTGGCCTTAGAACAAAGAATGGCGGCCGAACCTATCTCAGCTAGGGTTTTGTTTAGTTTGCAAAAGTGAATTAGAGAGGTCCTTTTACAGAAAAATTCAAAATTACTATTTACTCGAAATTTTCCTAACTCCAAATATCACGCGGCGACTGGCGTTTCTAGGGTTTACCCCACGTTCCGGACACAATGGAATATGTTTTGGAGGCTAATTCGATCATCTGTGCGAGTTACGGAAATAAACGATCAATTTTAAATTAAATCGATTTAAACTAATTTCTATGCGTTTTGGCTTGCCTCGGACAAACGGTAAATCCGATTGACATGAAATTTGAAACCATACAATAATATCACATTATGGATCCGATGAAACTGGTTTCGTCGAAATCCGAGACTGTTTGAGAAATGGCTATTTTAACTCGTCAATTAAATATTAAAATATTCAATTTTCACAAATTAACTTTTAATTCAATTTTAAAAGTCCACAAACATTGTTCTAACTCCAATATGATTTAATATAACTTTATAAATCATTTTTAATCACATTAAACCCAATTTTCAAATTTTTTAAGCAATTTCAAATATTAAATTATCGATTTAATTATCCAATTAAATCCATATATTCAAAAAATAAATTATTCTACCCACAAATCTTACTTGTTAATATTTAAAATCAATTAAATATCTGAATTTCGAATGACAGAAATTCTGGGTCGTTACAGGAAGTCTCGAATACAATAGTCAAATACAAGAATAAGAATACATCACTAGAATCAACTGAATATCTAAAAGCTGGATAGATAGCTGGATCTCCAAGCGAAGCCCCAACTCCAAAGACGAGTCTCGAATACTGGTACACTCGGTCTGACCTGAGCGTAAAGCAAAACACAGAACACTCGAGTCAGGATTAACATTCTTATATCAGTAAATCCAACTCAAGTGAAATAACAACTGAAATACAAGTAACTCAAAAGATGTTTGGGATAACCATCCTCTAAGGATCCGCTAAACTATTTACTATGTAGTAATATGCGCTATTATAATAATGTCTAAAGAAAAGTAAACTATTAAAATAGCGTTAAGGCGTTACCATTATCCCCCTTAACACATTTATATAAGCGTCATAGTCTATACGACACTCTAAACTCCACCGTAAACTAGTGGGATATCAGGGAGTACTCCATAGGTATAACACAAAACAAATCGTAATGGTCGCGTACAGGGATACAAGTATGACAAGGCACATGAGGCAATACCCAAGGTAGTGAAACTACCGTTTGCATGTTCCGGACTGGTGAGAACGCATCGCCGCAACGATCGCAACACTGTGAAACAACACTCCCAATTCAAGGGTGCGCACCAATCAAAAACAAGTAATGAATAATTTACGAAGAAGTGTGTTCGCTAAGAGGTGGCTAACCTCATTGGCCTGGCACGGCTCTTGTTTTAGTCATTTCAAAATTTGACACAAGTGTCAAGGCTATCCATTATCGTTCTCTTTCTTCAATCCAGCAACGTCATCATTCCAACCACTTCATTCTGTATCACACTCCGCGTATAGTTATTAAAGTGATATTCGGTTTAGACAGTGAGTATGTCCCTAACGGATTCTGGTTTCTTTAATAACTTTCGTAATTATTACACCGATTGGTCGTTTAATAAATTTCAAAAACCAAATCAATTTCAATCTCACTTAGAATTTGAAAGCCAACATTTCATTCGTCTTTCTATATCAATTTCTATAATTTACGTTGCAATACTTCTAAATTTACCATTTCAAAACTCTATGTTTCAACTTAAATTTTTATTTAAAATAATTCAAATATTGATTTAAATTCATATATAGGTTTCATTCGATAATCATTTAAATTAGGTTAATTTAGCATTCAAAACAGTTTAAATTCATCGATGGATTCATTCAGTAATCATTTAAATTAAGTAAATTTATCATTTCAAAATAATTTCAATTGAATTTCCATTTCATTAAATCAATCACTTTAGTTCACCTACATTATATCAAAACTTATGAATTGAATTAAATTAAATTCGTCAAATTAAATTCTTTAAATTACAAGTCTCATATCAATTTCCATCAATCACATTTTATTTCTTATTCAAGAAACTCAATTTCACTTATTTACTTATTTAATTTAAACAAATTTCAAAACTTAATTATTAAAGAAACTCAATTTCACTTATTAAAGAATTCAATTTTATTTACTATTAAATAATTTCAAAACTTAATTCAATAATTTACTTAAATTTAAACAACATTCTTTCATCAAACACTTTGTTAATCATAATACTTTGGAAATCAAAATTTAGAAATTATAATGCATAAAATCATAACACTTCCCACTTAACTGTTTAAATATAAATAATAGTATATATATAATAAAATAGTTTATAATCTAAAATAGTTTATATAAAAAAATTTATATTAAAATAGTTTATATGAAATAAATTTATAAAGTAACATATATAAATAGTTTTAATATAAATTTAAAAATACTTTATATAATAAAATAGGTTCCTCAAATTTCACAAATCGATTCAAACCGATTCAAATTCTAAAATTTAAATTTAATCAAATCTCGAATTGTCCATTTTAATTTATTTCAGTTTCTCAATAAACCATTTCACATTATATCGATTTCAAATATAGATTTTTAACCACAAAATAAACCATTTTAATTTCAATAGTTTCAAAGTTTTAAATATTCAAACATTTCAAAACAAGATTTGATAATTCCATATATATATCAAATTCACTTTACTATTATTTATTTTGAAATATTTACTTACTAAATCCATTATCATTTAAATAAATCCCCAAATTTCAAATGACAAAATATTTCCTTCAATTTTTTTAAACTTGAAATATTCGTTAAATCACCTTAAACTAAATCAAGTCATAAAAATCATATCCTTTAAAAAATCTCAAATTCAATAAGTTCCAAATCGATTTCAAATTAAATATATTTCTTAGTTAAAATCAATTTCAAATCAATTCCAAATCTATCTTCTCAACCTTAGTTTATTAAATCATTATAAACTCTATATAAAAATATAATTTAAATAAATACTTAATCATACTATATTTTAATAAAATCAAACTTAATTATTAATCTTATTTTATATTAAAACAAATTTATTCATAGATTAAAATCAAGAATTTAACTATATATAGAATAACGTTTATATAATGTCTAAAATCAGTATTTATATAAAACCATATATTTCCTTCCAAAACCATAATAATCATTTCTAATTATTTATATATAGACCAACGGTGTCTGTATATAATTTTCTATCTTATGGCCAAGTGATACGGATATTTATCATTTCAGTCCGCAATTTAAATATATATGGGTATATATATATCATTTTAACCCGTAATCCCAAATTTAATGAAAATCGCTTGGGTTAATCATTTCAGCCCATAACGTTTTTCTCCTGACCTAAAGTCCGTTCGGGTATGTATCATTTCAACCCATAGTGAATTCTATACTAACAGGGAACTTGCAGAGTGATAACAGATATGATAATAATATAACATGCATATATCATCAATATAAATAACAGATAATGGTGTCTAATATCATAGGTGAACCGATACGGGTAATAGCATATATATAACAGTGTAAATATCTAACAGCAGCATATTTCAATTGTCATTTCAATTGAAATCAAATTTAATAAATAAAAGAACATTAGTCTGAGTGATTACTCACCTTTCGATGCTAGAGAGATTTTGACACAGAATTGAGTTACGAATTTCAAAACGAAGCAAGATGGGCATGAATACGATGATCAAAACAAGGCTGGAATCGATGAGAATAAACAATCAGTCTGATATAAACTAAAATATACACATTATTATAATATTTATTTATTTCAAAATTTCAATTCAAGACAAATATTAAAATAATATAACTTTCAAATCATTGTTAAATCAACCCCATATAATTTATCACAAAATAGACACAAGTTTAGTACAAATAGATTAAAACATATGCTACTTACATAAAGTCATTTTAGTACTAAATTTAAAATCTATATATGTAACCCATACAATTTCAAATATATCCTACATTATAAATCCTTGTCTATGATACTGCTGCATATACACATAACCTATAATATTAAACCAACATATATTATGAAATTCATATAACCTATGTACGGCAGCACAATGTATATTACATACGACAGCAGCTTTATTTTACAATATAGGATACCTAAATCATATATGTATAAACCAGTACTTACTTGTATATAAAATAAGATAGTACAAAACAAATAAAATAAAATATTTATGCTAATATACAAATAGCTTAGGTGTGCTATGAACGGCTATATATTATATATATATATATATATGTATGTATGTATGTACATATATATATATGTATGTATGTATGTATGTATATAACTCATATAACATTTCATAACCAATTATAGGTATATATATAACTTAAGTAGTATAATTAAAAAATCAGATTATATATATTGCTATTATAACATATGTAGGTGACGGGTAATACATACATAAATTTTATCACTGTCATAGTATAACTTATACAATATTATATATATACGAACATAAAAAAAGAAAAAAAACTTATTACGTGATGTACAAAACAGCTTGCAAGCATATATTTATAAAGTTTAGAGATCAAAGATATAGGAAACAACACAACACCAATCTGTGAACAAAGAGGAGGCTGTCATGCCTCGGCTGAGAAGATGTAGAGGCAGCGAAGCTTGAGGGAGGGTGAGTGTGGAGTTGTGACACAGCCACGGCCTGGAACAAGTGGCGAATGCTAGGCCAATCATGGCTTCGGGTTCGGCCATCACGGGGTTAAGGATAGGACAAGGCTCGGCTAGGTGTTGGGTTCAGGGCTTGCTCGGTGGTGTTGCAGGAAGAGGGGAGGCAGAGGAACGGAGAAGGCGAAGGTCGGGTTGATGTTGTGGTGATGGGGTTTGCTGTGCTCGTTGGGCTACACACGTGGTGGTGGGGGCAGATGTTGTGGCACAGTGGCTGCTGGTTGCTGGTAGGCGGCTGCTGGGGGGAATGGGCTGGGCGAGAGGAATAGAGGTGGTGAATGGTGAACGGTAGAGAGGTTTCAAAAGAAAATGGTGAGCAAAGGATCAGGGAAATCATCAACTTGGACATTATTTGATGATTTGTATTTTCTTTGTTTGAAGGAGAGGGGAACGTGTGTCAGGGACAAAATGAAAAGAGAGATGGTGAAAAGTTCCAACAGCAAAATATATATTGAAATGAATGGAAATGTTGCAGCTACAAATTTAATTCACGAATTAATAAAGCAACAGTAAACAAATGGAAGGACAACCGGTTTGAATTTTGAACCGGTGGGTAGTGAAAGTAAAAAGGCTGAATTTTGAAAAATAAAATAAAGTAAAGTGTACGTTTGTTTTCTCATGGTGGGCAAACGAACGGACACAGAGAACCCAAAAGCTGAAATTTCATGACCGTTATCCATTTGCGATTTTTTTCTCGCGTAACGGGCATCGAAATTGACAATCGAATATACCATAGAGATCGGCAGGACGAGACGATCAAAATGGCATACAGATATCAGTGGTACAATTGAATTATAAAAATTCGAATTTTCTATCAGTGGAAAATGCAACAGAAACACAGAAAAATAAGATCGACGGAGCTAAAAAGGTCCGAATTTGGAAAAACGAAAAATGACGTCTCAGTCAGACAATGATTTAGAATTTTTCTATGCAAAAATATTCAGATTTGAAAATATTTTATTACCATCGATTTTTAACCGATTGGAATTAAAATAGAATTACACAACAAAATAAACTTTCATATTTTTAGATGAAAATTTAAGTTTGCTATGTTCAATTAGACGTATTCCAAATATTGAATTTTTATTCAAAAACTTTATTTTAAAATTTCATGAAAATTCAACTAATCACATTATTAAAACACTACTAAAAAGGCTCTGATTCCGACAGCAAGGGGCGACGGCTGTTTTCCGACGGCTGTTTTCCAACGGCTTTCGACGGGGCGTCGACGGCCGTCGGAAGCCGTCGAAATTTCGCGAATTATAGGGCTCAGCCGAGCCTTCTTCTTCCTCAGTATCCCATACGATTTTTTTTACAAAAGATCCCCAATTCCCTTCTCCAAGCTTTCAATCTCTAATTTCGAACTTCAGGATCCTCCACGGCTGTCTAATCAACCTATATTGCTCTCTATCTCAGGTATAATATCTTATTTTCGTCAATAATCAAATTTTTACCCTAAATCTAAATTTGCATAAGTTGATAAATTAGGATTAATTAGTAATTGCAATTGTTTCCAATAGCGTAATAACAGTTTATAGCATCACATGGTATACCTATTTCATCTTTTATCGTGAAATTGTGAAAAACATGTATAATTTATGGTTGTTCATGTATATGTAAATCGTTGTCTATGCCTTGATTCTACAATTGTATATGTGTGTAGCGCTACTACCATTGTATTGTGTTAGTTGGAATAAGATAAAATGAATGAACGAGTTAGGAGTATTATATTTTTCACAAATTGACTTATGAAACAAAAAATGCATGAGTCTAAATTATAATTGTGTGTATTGAAAAATGACAAAAATGTTAAATCGGCCTTAAGTTGATGTAATACGTCGAATAAATGTGTTAAATTAAAATATATTTTTGTAAATGTGAACAGTTAGTAAAACTATATTTTTTCGTAAAATGCACACATTTAATTAACTTATGTCCCTTAGACAGTTTTTGGCCCCGTCTGACGAGTGTTGTACATGATCGTTATATAAATAGTCATTTTTTTTCAAAAAAACGACCATTTATATTCATTTGGTACAATGTTTGTTGGATTTGTCCCTGCATTATGAACACAGTAAGCATTTAGTTTTGTGTACTACTTCGTCTCAAACGGTTCATAAAATTTCGGCCTAACTTTTCCTTTTTGTTTCTTGCATACACGCATTTGTATACAATGTATGGAACAAAAGGGAAATGCTGCCGAAATTTTGTTGAATCGTTTGAGACGAAGTAATATACGAAATGTAAATGCTTACTGTGTTTGTAATGGGAAGTAGGATGCCTGACCATGGAAAAAAAATTATACAATTTTTTATATCGATACGTTCAAAAATAAAATGTGCCCTATTTGAAAATATTTTTAAATTTGTGAAGTAGTTCTTTAAATTCAAATATTATACCACCATGAAAATAATCTTTTTCGAATTTATATTCTTGAAAATAAATATTAAATTTTGAACTTCTCATTTTGTCAAATAGGAAAAATGATTGATTATTTTGTTGATCGGAAGAGATGGATGTACCAAAGAAAAGGACTGAGGGGCTCAATAAAAAAAGATTTTTATAATGGTATAAACGTGTTTGTTGAATTCGCTTTAAGTAACAATGGAAACGATCCAGAAATTCGTTGTCCGTGTAGTAGGTGAAGACATTTGAAGTATTTGTTACAAGATATTGTGAAAGTTCATTTGTGCCAAAACAGTTTCGTACCCGAATATTATGTTTGGGATCGGCATGGAGAAGTTGTTATGGACTATAAGTGATTTTCCTGCCTATCCAATGCATTCAGGATGGAGTACTGCCGGTCTTCTAGCATGCCCATATTGCATGGATGAAACACGAGCGTTTTCTTTACCTCATGGTAAGAAAATTTCATGGTTTGACTATCATCGATGTTTTCTCCATGTAAATCATCCTTCAGAGGAGACAAGAAAACATTTTAGCTAATAGAGTAGAAACCAGACAACCATCGACGATATGGTCAAGCGAAAACATATATGAACTTGTTAGGGACTATCCAAAGATATATGAAACTGGAGAGCAAACAGAAATTGAAGGCAAATCAGTTGTTCATAACTGGTGCAAACAAACTATTTTTTGGGAGTTGCCGTATTGGAAACATCTTCTGCTTCGTCATAATATAGATGTGATGCACAATGAGAAAAATATATTTGATAATGTTTTTAACACAATTTTGAATGTGAAAGGGAAGACGAAGGATGATTTGAAATCATGACGTGATATAGAAGAATTATGCAAACATCCTGAGCTTCATATGAAACCAAATGATAGTAAAAAACCCAAAGCATGATACGAATTAGATAATAATCAAGTTAAAGATGTGTTAAATTGGGTGGAAGGGTTAAGATTTCCTGATTGGATATCATCAAATCCTCGTAGATGTGTTGATTTTAAAAATGGTAGATTGAGCGGAATGAAAAGTCACGACTGTCGCATAATGATGGAAAATTTATTTTCCGTTATGTCCAAAGAACTACTGCCGTTAAAAGTTTGGAAGGTAGTAACGGAGCTTTGTATGTTTTACAAAGAGCTTTGTACGATTACTTTAAAAGTGCAATGTTTACATAAACTTGAAGTGGATATTCCTATATTGCTTTGCAAATTAGAGAAAATATTTCCTCCAGGTTTCTTTAATGTAATGGAACATTTACCTGTTCATTTCCCATCTGAAGCATGACTTTGAGGTCCTGTCCAATATGGATGGATGTGTCCATTAGAGAGGTATGGAATATGTTATCACGTAATTTAATTTCATTTGAAAGATGAAGTTAATATAAATTAATTTTGCATAGATATTTGAATCATCTGAAGAAAAAAGTGAGGCAAAAAGCACGAGTTGAAGGTTCGATATGTAAATCTTACATCGAAGAAGAAGCTTCGTTCTTTTTCTCTCACTATTTCAGTGACCATGTGAATATTTCATTTGAAAGTGTTCCTCGTAATGACGAAGGCGACGAACAAGAGTCCTCTCAAGCAATGTTATCTATTTTTAGACAACATGGTTGGCCTTTTGGAAAATGTGTAGAAATATGGATAGACGATAGAGATCTTCATGTAGAACACACTTATATTCTTTTAAATTGTGCCGAGGTTGCACAGTTTGTTAGGTAATTTGAAATAATAATTTGTATGCTATTCTTTTCTATAATGCATGCACGTGTATAACCCAATGTAATAATTTGTTTATATAAAGAGTTTTTATGAACGTGAACATCCAAACGGAGATCTCAGTAAAGAATTTTCCAGTTGTTTTTCATATTACGTTTATGAGCCGAGAAATTCTGTTGTTGACGAAGGGTTGAAACATCTTGCGATGGGACCAAAAAGAGTGGTCAGGACATATCCAATATATTTCGTCAATGGATATAAAACATCAAAGAATGCAGTATAGAAAAATTAACAAATAATACCGGTGTATTTGTTAAAGGTATTGACGATCTAGAAAATCACTTAAATGATTTTTATGGCATTCTAACACAAATTTTGCAACTGGCATATTTCTCACGACCCGCAGAGGAGGTATTTCTATTTAGATGCAATTGTTTTAGCAATGTTTCAGGTTTTGGAATTAATGTGCACAAGGATTATAATCTTATTGAAATAAAGCATACATCGCACCATCACAAGTATGATCCTTTTGTACTAGCCAAACAAGCATTGCAAGTTTATTACGCTCCTTATCCGTCTCTAAAAAGAGATAAAGCAGATTGGTCTGCAGTTTTTAAAACAAAGGCCAGATTCACATTCGATTGGAAGAATATTCCAGACGAACAAGCTTATCAGGCAGATCTTGAGCAAAATAATGAAATAATAATTACAGACGATCATATAGATTTTGGTCCTTTGATCGATGAATCAAATGTTTTGGTAGAAGCGTTTGACAGTGCAGAAGAAAATATCGTAGAAAACGAGACCGAATCTGAATTAGAAGACGATGATGACTGATATAAATCTGAATCTGATTTTTTTGCAATTGATGTAACTATGTTGAATTCTTGATGTATTATGAAATTGATGTGACTACGAAAGCAAATCAGTTTACCATTGTTTACATGTTTTATCTCATTTCCATTTGTCATTTATTTAGCAATTTTTATTAAAAACGCAATGAAATCTGGCTATCGTCGAAACAGTACACCCATTATGAATCAGGTATAACACACTTCCATTTCTATTTCCATTTCAGTCATTAATTAAGCAATTTATACCGTTGATGTCATTTACATATGAAATATATTTCATTATCATGTTATTATTCTCTTATATTATGATGTGTATATATGTCACAGGTTTATCATAATGTGATATAGAGGTAGGAGCTCTTCCCGATCATCAGGAGGTGATGGCAGTAGCCCATCGCAAGAGCCACAGCGTCCAGTAGTTTCGTTGGTCCCTAGAGCAGCGGGGTAAGAATTAAAATTTATTCAGCATCTTATTTTTTATATGATATACATACGTACTTATCTGTATCGTATTTAAAAATAGGGAGTTCGACCTACTTCCGTCTAAGGTTGTGCTGGATGTCTCTAGAACTTCTTGTCGCAGTAGGATGAGTGCCTGCTGGTCGAAGTTGGATAACATCCCTCCTCACATCATAGAGTGTATATGGAAGGATGTCCTAGTATGTATATTTTTCTGTTTTCTATTTTTAATTCGTTTTTGTCATTTTTCTACTATTTATCATTTACAGTTTAGTCTTTTTTTTTTAACTTTTTATCGTTAAACACAGGCTGAGATAGACATCCAGACAGACGATATGCTGTTGGCATGAGGATACTGGATGAAGAAGATGCGCAAGAACTACAGGGACTCGATATCTGAGATTAAGAAATCTGGTAAGGAACCACAGTGGATGGGGGAGAGCGTATGGCAAGCTTGATTGAGTTACTAGGAGACGGACGAGGCGAAGGAAAGTATACTAATTTTTTTTGAATTATTAATTTGACGTGATCGAAAAATAATGTATCAAATTTTGAATGTACAGGCAGAGTCAGATAGAAACTCTGCAAACAGAAATAAAAATCACGTCACTCATCGCGGAGGATCTAAGTTATTTCAGCAGTATCGGCAGGAGTTGGTAAATTTACTGAATGATAATTGTAAATAGTTTATGTGATATAATTTTAAACGTATAATAATTGTATGTAAAAATCAACTTCAGGAAGCTGAGGCGTATGGCCCCGTGGGCTATATGGACGTGTCCACTCGTACACATGTTGTTGAGCATGTAAATCCGGACGGGTCTGTTTCACATACATTGCAGGACGATAAATCCAGCAGAGCCATGTAAGCATATTTCATTTTAATGCAGTATTAGTAATTGTTCTGCTTGTTAAACTATAATGAAATAAGATATGATGTTATTAATTTGTTAATGCAGGAAAAGTTTATGGAACAGCCCAGAAACTCCTTGCTGATACGGGTCGAGATCAGCCGACGACTGATGAGGAGGACGCTATTTTTGAGTCCGTTATGGATCCAGCAGAGAATGGCAGAGGATACAGATTCGACAATCAAGTGGTAAATAATTTATTTTACTGCTAATTTGATATTTAAGTCATAATTCTATGTTGGATTATATAATTTTGTCTTAAAATATATGCTATTTTGACCTTTTCAAAACAATAAACTTGAATTTTATTCATTTTTCCATTATTTAAAAATATTTGAACCTTGAAAAATCCTCCATATTAAATTTGAATTCAAACCAACCAAATGACTTTATCACACCAGTAAAGCACAAGAAGGCAGAAGATATGAACGTTTTGTTACTTACTAGCTTACATAGATATGCACATAAACTTATAGAGATCACACAGCAAAATCAAATATTTATTGCAGGCCAGTGGTCAGAGACTGGGTCGGCGGAATAGAGCTCAGAGCGATCTAGCAGATATAGAAGAATTACGGGCTAGAGTGTCCCAGCTGGAGGAGCAGAATCGCCAATAGGCCATGCAGACCACACAGTTGCTAGAGTACATTTAGCAGTTTGGTGGCCGCTTCCTTTCCTCGGTTGGCTCTGGATCTGGAGGAGATTGATTCGTTGCTTGCTTGCTTTTTCTGGTATGTTTTGAATGATTTGGTAGACGGTGGAGGTAGTTGTTGATTTTCGTATGATTATATTTAATACACTTCGTTGTGTGGTTATATGAAGATGTGGATGTTGATGATTTTGTGTTATGTTGTGTATGTATGACATGATAGAATACTTGTTATTGGGGTTGTTGTGAATGTTGGAATGGTTACGTATATTAAGTATTTTATTTTGATATAATTTGATATATGTGTGTGTTTGATGAATTTTGTGTAGTTTGGGTATTGATATTTGGTTGGAATATTGTATATTGGATTGTGAAGTATCGGTGTAATAGTGTATGGATGAGAAATGTGGACGGAAGGTTATATTGCAGCAGTTATAAAAAATACAGCAGATTTTCGACGGCTCCCGACAGCTTCCAGGTGGTCATTTTCCAACGGCTTCCGACAGCTTGTAGTTCATTTTTCTGACGGTTTCCGACAGAATCCGACACTTGTCGGAATTCGTCGGAAACTGTCGGAAATATGTTCGGTGCCCTGTGTCGGAAGCCGTCGGAAAAATTGCTCCCCGGTGCCTTATTTTCCAATGGCCATTTCCGACGGCCACCGACGGCTTCCGATGGCCGCCGATGGTTTTCGACCGTCGAAAATCACTGTTAACCTTGTAGTGAAACGGTTAAAATTTACGGATCGTTACACTCAAATATTTATGAGCAGCCATGCAGTTAAGGTTTTTCCACATATACATTTTAGAGGAGCTCGGAGCAAGAGGCTTTATCAATAGCTAGTTATTATCTTGTTTCCGTTTCATACTGTACTCTATGTCTAATGTATAAGAATAGGCAGATATAGTTGTACTAGGTTTGAATTGTATTGGCGTAACTCTGATGTATTTTGTTTGAGATGACCTTGTAAAATAATATATGTTATTCCGATGCGATTTGAGATTCTATGATTATTTAGTTTCTTCTATCTCCCATCTCCTTTCATTCCCCTAATAATTCGCTTTTTCATTAATTTGAGTTGACATGTATGCTTTATTGCCAACTTAAACTGTATAGGAAAGTTGGTTGTTACACTTTTCCAACGGAAAAACCTGTTGGTAAATTATAACCATAACAACTGTTACAAATTGTACAAAAACAAATGTTGCAAAATGGCTAATTTGGTGTAATGTTAGAAAGCACAAGTAAATGGTATGACATTATTCACAAAAAATAAAACACATTCGCAGATCAAACAGGTTTCATTCTCACAAATGGCTACTTTTATTGTTACAAATCTTCTGTAATCACTACTTTGGATACATCTTTTAGTAGCCAGATATATGACATGCTTACAAGAATTTTTCAACAGAGATTTGACCAATATTCCCAGGTTAAGAAGACGAACAAAGTTTGATCCACATACATGTATATAAAGGTTAAAAGAAAACAAAATGTTTATGTGACTCGTTATCCATACCAAAGTAACTATTTAACACTTAGATGTATTTTATTAAATTAACGTCATTATGATCTTGCATTAGAATACAATACTTTTAGTATTAAAAGACATTTAATCAATTTACATTTACTACTTTTTTTTCATGTTTAAATACAAATAATTGCCTCCTAAAGTTTGTATGTAAAAGTAATAGCAAACTCAGAATGATTTTCTAATTATATAGGCTTAAATAGTAAATTTTCATCGGTGTTTCTAATATAAATTAACTCGTCATCTATTGTTTTATTTGTCGATTGCTCGAGGTACATGTATGACATTCATAATCTTATATGAATAAAATGCAGTAGATTAATATTCAACATTTAATGATGAAAAACTCCTGGTAAAAAAAGACATTTGTGGTACATTTGAAAGATAGTCATTTTTTTAACAGATCTATTCGAATCTGCAGACATTAAAGGAATTAAACATCTATGATTTGAAAATTATTGTAAATAGTAAGGTAGAATAATTGATAGTAAGGATTGAATATAAAGATCTATAGTCGATTAGATTTAAGAAGAAGCGCACATGTCAAGAGGGAGAACTGGCTTAGTACGAGCTAAGGTTTCCTGGACAAAAGGAAAAGATAGATGGTTCTTTTCCTACTGGATATAGAGGCAACTACACTAATATCATCGTAAGATATATAGATCACTATACGTTTATAAGAGCCGTAAAACTTAATGCTTTTGAAAATGAATCTAAATAATGAAAAAAATGTCACGGTTATAGTGAAATCAGTCTGTGAGTCGTTATAGCTACATATCTGTAACAATCCATATATTTGAACAATTTAAATTGACAATAATCCACACACGTCAACTTAAATAATACAAAACATGAATCATTAATGGAGTACATGTATATAAATGAGAATCATCACATAATCAAAGACAGATGCAATATAACAGAATAACGCAACGGAATTACAGCAATGTCATAATAGTAGCTCATGAAGCTACTAAATAAATACAACAATGTCTCAAGCAAATGATGAAATAGGAATACATAGCTATCCGATACAAGTATCATAAAAGAGTAGAGCAATACTGATAAAGATAAATGATAGTCTTTAACTTCCCAGCAGCTTGGTAATAGAAATCCTCAGACTGACCCGAGCATAAGCATAAACAAACACTCGAGTCGGGACATATATTCTTATACAAGATAATATGGCACAAATTTTGAAATAATAATAACTCAAAGATGAATGGAATGAACGTCTTTCAGGATCCGTTAAACTATCTATATATAGTAGTGTATGTTAAGTAGATAATGTCTAACAGTAATAATAAGGTATCAAAATAGCGTTAAGGCGTTACCATTATTCCCCTTAACACATTTATATAACATCATAGTCCATATAGCACTGTAAACTCCACTATAAACTAGTGGGCTATCAGGGAGTACTCCATAGGTATAACACAAAACAAATCGTAGTGGTCGCGCATAGGGATACGAGTATGACAAGGCACATGAGGCAATACCCAAGGTAGTGAAACAACCGTTTGTCTGATCCGGACTGGTGAGCGCACATCGCCGCAACAATCGCAACACCGCGAAAAAACACTCCAAATTCAAGGGTGCGCACCAATCAAAAACAAGTAATGATTAGTTTACGAAGAAGTTTGTTCGCTAGATGTAGCTAACCTCATTGGCCCGGCAAGGCTCCTGTTTAAGTCATTTCCAATTTGACACTAGTGCCAAGGTCGTCCATTATCGTTCTCTTTCTTCAATCATCAACGTACATCATTCCAACCACTTCATTCTAGATCACTCTCTGCGTATAATAGTTATTAAAGTGGTATTCGATTTAGACAGACAGTATGTCCCTAACCGATCCCGGACTCTTTAATAACTACGTAATTTTTACACCGATTGGTCATTTAATAACTTTAAAAAAAAAAATCAAAGTTAATTTCATTTAGACTTTGAAAGTCAACATTCCATTTGACTTTCAATGTACATTTCCATAATTCAAATTTTCAAAGTTCAAATTTCCAATTTCAAATTTCTACTTGGTTTCACAACAATTTAAATTCAATTTAAAACAATTCAGATATTGATTTGAATTCATATATAATTCCATTCAGCAATCATTTAAATTAAATTAATTTAACATTCAAATCAAATTCGATTTAATTTCTAATTGATTAAATCATTCACTAAAATTGACCTAAATTTTAATTCAAACTCATAAGTTGAATTTAACTGAATTCACCAAATTAAATTCTTAAATCAAAACTTATATCCAATTCATTTAATAAATCAAATTTTGTTTCTTATTAAAGAAATTCAATTTCACTTATTTATTCATTTAATTAAATAGCCACAAGTTAAATTTCTTAAGTGAACAAGTTTCAAATTTGTTTCGTTATTAAATAAGTTCACAAAAACTCAATTCAACAATTTATTAAATTTAAACAACATAACTTTCATTTAACATTTGTTAACATTTGTTTCAATTTATCAAATATTTAACCTTTGAATTTCACAAGAATTAAAATTTCAAGTTTAATTAAACCCATTCGTTATTCCTTTTAATTCAAATCTTATATATATATATATATATATATATATATTTTATTTCAAATGAAATTGTTTGACCAATCGGGTATCTTATTTAATTCTCTATCCTAGGTCAAGTGTTTTATTTGGGTATTTATCATTTCAACCCGGTTCCGTTTCAATTCAAATTCAAAGACATAGTAAAGGAAACTTGCAGCGTGATAACTGGGATGGTGTCAAAGTAAATAAACAAGCAATAACAATAATCAACAACAACACAATAATTGATTTAAGTAATCCTGAAATAACCGTATGGATTTTACATTATCATTTCATGTAAAGCAATACAATTATTTCTAGAATCTGCATTATCATTTCATGTAGATTAAAGATTATTCCATGTGAATTACGCTATCATCTCATGCGATTCTACACTTGTCATCTACTTAATTCAAGTCCATACTTCATCAAAATTTACACGATTTGAAATTGGTTTACATTGTTTTAAAGTGTCGCTAACTATATTTTCTACTTGTCGACTAAGTTAGGCATTTCAAAGGTTATACTATGCATATTTTTAATTTGATCAAATTCAAGTATATACATGTAAAATTTTAAAATGTTAACTACCATACGTCTAGTTCGAATGTATATTACTAATCACTTCATGTGTCAACAATTTAACATTCAATATTAACATCAAACAATCATCGATATCAGCCAAACTTTATTATCATTGTATAATAATGTAAGTCGTGAAATTTATTCACCTTTTAAAGCGAATTGATCAACGTGGCATGAAGAGGCATGAACAGACTTGACTCGAACACAACACAAGCACGAATAATCAAACAATTTGCAACAATCGACAAGAAAGAAAGAACATTAGCTTTCAATATAGACATATATGTATATATATATATATATATATATATATATATATATATATATTTGTAAAATCAGATACACACACACACTTACCAATCAACAAAGAAAGAAAAAAAGGAGCTGAGATAGGAAGCTGTTGCAAGGTGAATGACTTCACATGGTTGCTGTACAAAATCAAAGAAGAACAAAACTGTTACTACCCCTAATACAACAAACTATCAACACATATACACAACTGTATATACGCAATAGAAAATAAATATGGTTTCCCATGAAAGAAAAAGACTAAGGCTCGGCTGTTGTAGCAGTAAACATTTCTTTTTTTTAACAAAGTATAACTGTTTTCAAAAATAAGTATGCATAAATATAATCATAGGTTCGGCTCAGGTCGATGGGAGGAAGGCACGGTGTTTTGGGACTGGGTTGTCTCGGATTTTGGGCGGCAATTGGCAGCAGGGGATGGTGGCATAGTCAGGTCGATGGAAGGGGCTAACAGCGAGAGGCGGTATGATGCACGCGAGTTTAAATGGAGGGGTGAGGCGTTTTGGGTTTCGGGTTTGAAGGGTCCACGGGTGGAGGGTGACAATCATGTGGAGGAGGTGGCTGTGAGTCGAGGCCGAGGTGGAAGATGATGCGAGGGGACCAGTGGCGAAGGATGGGAGGGAAAGCTACTCGGTTAGGTTTCATAGAAGGGGAGAAGGCCCGGTTCCAGGGTGCTTGCGGTGTCGACGACGTCAGCGAAGGTGGCGTGGTGAGGGAGAGGTGCCGAAGGCGGCGCGGTGAGGGAAAAGGCGGTCGAAGGCGAGGGGGAAGGCTCGGTCGAGGAGAAAGGCGCGGTGAGTAGGTTGAATTCTTTTTTTCTTTGAAAACATGGCAGAGAGGAGAAACAAAATATAAAAGAGAAGAGGAAAGAGAGAGGTATGTGATATTTGCCGGTAGCAAATGGAAGAAGACGAGGCTAATGAAAAGAAACAACAAAGTTTTTATATTTCAGCTGGGTATACCAATGGTCAGGGACCATCAGATATGGGATATTATTTTGTGTGAGTTACGAAATATTCTCCACGTTTTTTATGCCATAACTCAGCTGTTGTTCAACTTTTCATGTGCATTAAATCAGCTGCCAACCACACTAATCAATTCACTTCAGCCAATGGTTTTTTTTTTCAAAATTTTGAATGCGAATGGGCTGACAGTTTTTTTTTGTTGAATAGATTTTGTTTTAATTCAGAATGAATGGGAACAATGAGGTGAATTAGAGTGGGTTGAAAATGGACTGAATATTTATTTAACCGGTCCGTTTGGAATGATTAAATTAGTGCAACGATTTACGTGGAACTCCGATTTGTACAAATGAATTTACCATTGTAATTGGCGCGATGAGGCCCTTACAATGGTATGCAAATATTGACGATATGATAGTTCTATCAAAACTCAAAATTTTACGCCGATTAAATTGTTCGTTCGACAGAACAATTTGAATGAAACAGACGACGTCAAAATTAGAAGAAATGGAATGTGACGTCTCGATCAGATATTTTCTACAACATTATTGTATAAAAATATCTAGATTCGGAAGATGAAAATTACGCACTTCTCAATGAACTGTCATGCAATAAAATGTGAGCGAATTTTACTTCGATATATTTGCGATGAAACTTTTCTCACATCCATAACTAACTAGACGTATCTTATGTTCGAAGTTTGGATGTTAACTGAAAACGTATATAAATTTCAAATTTTATACTAAATAATTGACATCTTAAATTTTAAATTTGGTCAAAAATTCAGGGTTGTTACAATCTCCCCCACTCAAAACTTTTCGTCCTCGAAAAGGAACAAGGCGGAATAAATAGAAAAGAAATAAGTAGAAAATCAAGATAGATTTTGAGAAAAATGGATTATACCTAGAATCAGCAATACGGGGTTTTAATCCCGAATACTATCCTCAGTTTCCCATGTACAATCTCGGTCATCCGAACTCCACTGAACTTTGACGATATTGATCGACTTCCTCCTAAGTTGCTTCGTCTTACGGTCGACTATCCAAAGTGGCTTCCGCTCAATGGTCAAGTCAGGATCGATAACCAATTCTTCCAACTGAGCAGTGAGAATAGTCATAGATGGATCGTGCACTACTTTGTGGAGATATGAGACATCGAACACATCATGCACGTCGGAAAACTTCTCTAGTAATGCGATTCTATAAGCCAAGATTTCGATCCTTCCCGTAATCTCAAACAGGCCAACGAATCTAGGAGCAAGCTTTCCTTTCCTTCCAAATCGAATAACATTTTTCGAAGGTGACACTTTGAGAAATACTTCATCCTCCACACTGAATTCAAGATCTCTCCTCCTTCTTCCAGCATACCACTACTGTCTGTCTTGTGCCGTCTTTATCTTCCTCCCGATCTCTTTAACTTTCTCGGAAGCTTCCATAATCATTTCTGGGCCAAGCACTAATCGGTCCCTAGGCTCAATCCAACAAGCTGGCGATTTGCACGACCGTCCATATAAAGCTTCGAACGACGCCATATCAATACTCGCCTGATTATTAGAGAAAAATCAAATTCCGGTTCAAACATACTATTCAAATTGAAATTTGACTTTTACCTGATAACTATTATTATAAGTAAATTCAACCAAATGGAGATGGGTCTATAATACAAGCTTGGAGATGATCTTCCAAAATCTGATTCACCCTCTTAGTTTGGCCATTTATCTAAAGATGATAAGCTGTGCTCAGGTTCAGTTTAGTGCCCAAGGTATCTTGAAATGCCTTCGAGAATTTACTTGTGAAAGTAGGGTATCTATCGCATACGATACTAGTCGAAACACCGAGAAGTCTTACAACTTCCCTCATATATATCTCATCCAAACTCGAAGCAATACGAGTGGTCTTAACTGGAATAAAATGAGTGGATTTTGTCAGCCTATCAATAATCACGCAAATGCTCTCATTACTTCATCTGGTCCTTGGTATCCCATCAACAAAGTCCATGGAAATCTGTTCCTACTTCCAACTTGGAATCTCTAGAGATTGAAGCAATCCTGCCGTCTTTCTGTGATTGGCCTTAACTTGTTGATAGGTTGTGCATCTACTAACATAAGTAGAGATATCACGCTTCATCCCACTCCACCAATATAACCTCTTCATATTCTGAAACATTTTCGTGACTCCTAGATGAAATGAAAGCGAGGATTGATAGTTCTCTCTAAGCACTTCCTGTCTTAAACCATCAACATTTGGAACACAAATTCGGTTGTCGATCCTCAAAACTCCATTACCATTTATATGTGCGCCTATTTTACTGTCAACATTTCTGATTCTACCGAGAACTATTTTCTTGATACAATAGAGCAAAGTGTCCTCGTGTTGCTTAGTTATGTTGCGATCCATAAGAGCTGGGGAGACAATAAGCTGAAAAAACATTCCTTCTACAAGATTACAACATAACATTGCTTTGTTTCTGCTTAAAGCGTCAGCAACGATGTTTGATTTCCCTGGGATATAGTTAATGTCAAGATCATATGCAGCTAAGAATTCAAGCCATTAGACTTGTCTCTGATTCAAATCCTTCTGTGAGAAAATATATCTCAATGACTTATGGTCTGTAAATAATTCGAATTTGGTCCCCAAAAGATAATGCCTCCATAGCTTCAGAGCAAATAAAACCGCAAGAAGCTTTATGTAACGTCCGGCCTTTTCGCACGCTTTAAATCGACACACTTGCCAATTCAAACCATACGGAAGGGCGGATTGTTATGGGGTAAATAAGAAAAACAAGAAAGAAATAAAAGAAAACAGAATCTCGCAGCGGAAGGATAAAATATAATAATAAAATATACAGTTTATAAATCTGTTTACAAAACATTTATATAATACATATCAGAGTTACACATACCAATAACAAATGCAGCGGAACAGTGTGTAGTGCACTAGTATAAATAATAATAATATACGTCTTCGTCCTCCAGAGCTAAATCTTCAAATCCTGAAATGCTCGGACTGACCCGAGCGAATTTGAAAAGACAAAAACACTCGAGTCAGAACTAAAAGATCTTATGTGAGTTAAATTAACATAAATAAATATGAGTGCAGTAAACTCAAGAGATGCTCGGGATTTACATCTCCTAAGGATCCGTTAAACTATTTACTATATAGTATATTGCGCTATTATAATAGTGTCTAATTGTAAAAAAACTTACTTTTTAATAGCGTTAAGGGGTTACCCATATAGCCCTTAACACAAATAATGCCAATAGTCTATACAGTACCGTAATACCTCCTGATCGGGAAGCTACCAGAGGATACTCCATAGGTACGACACAAATAGAAACTCGTAGAAAAGGCTCGGTATGGTAGGTGACACGACACAACTAGGCAATGCCAGGGTAGATATACCAATTGCTATCCGGGCTGATGGAAACGCGTAGCCGCAGCTACCGCCCACCTCGACCAAACTCCTCCAAAAATCAAAGTAAAAGTGGCCACTGAATCAATCCAAAGTCAAAGTATAATATCGAAGAGGAGTGTCCGATCAGAGGAATGACCTCATTGGCCCGAGAATCGCTCCTGTTTTAGCCACCTTATGCCAACTCACGGGAGTCGGGTCCACGTATTTACCTTGTAGGAAACGCCTCCACCAACCTACTTCATTCTAGAATCTCCACCGCGTACAAGGTTGTTAAAGTGGTTTTCCGAGTTGGCAGAGAGTATGACAACTTCCGATCCCGGTCTCTTCAACAACCAAACGTTATTATAACACCGCGGTCCTTTAAAATAATTTAAACTTTAAAACCAAAATGAAATAACCATTTTAAACCCATATAAATACGATATCATTTATATTTTTTTAAAACCCCAAATCAATACGATATCATTTAGACCCAAAATCATATAATGTCATTTTATTTTCCAATATATTCTTTTCCAAAATCATAGGGTTTTCAAAGTAAAATATTTAGAAATCAAAACTCTTGAATATAATATTTTCAAATTATACTACCTTGAAAATCATAACCTTGAAACAAGTTTCCATCTCTTAAATGGTTAAATATTAAATTACTTTTATAAAACAAAATAGCTTCTTTAGATTTCACAAATCAATTTCAAATATCGATTTAAACTACCACCATTTCAATTCTTATGTTTCAGAGCTTTAAATATTTTACCATTTCAAAAACAAACTCATTTGACAATCCCATATATATTAAATTCAATTACTTATTTTTTAGACTTGAAATATTTACTTAACGAATTCAATAGTTTTTAAGAAAACCTTTAACTTCACATAACTGGAAAATCTTTCAATTTATTATATATTCATTTAAAACGCCCTGATATTCATTCAAATCACTCTACCCAAAAATCAAGTTATAAAAATCATATCCTTTAGAAATTCTAACTTTTTATTAAATTCCAATTTAACTTAATATTCATCTTCCCACCTTATTCTCATTAAGTCAATAGAACTTCCAGAACTTAAATTTTTAAATAAATGCTTAATCGTATTTGATCTTAAAAAAAAAATCAAACTTTATTTTATACTTCAAATCAAATTTATACAAAGCTTAAAAACCGAAAATTACTATATATTAATAACCTTTATCAAAAACCAAATCAATATCCCATAAACCATATATATAGCTTTACAAAACCATAGAAAAATCATTTCAAAATAATTTTATATGTATACCGCAGTGCCTGTATAAAATTTTCTATCCTATGGTCAAGTGATACAGATATTTATCATTTCAATCCGCAATTTAAAATAAAAACGAGGTTGTATATCATTTCAAACCGCAATCCCGAATGAATGAAATGCACGATAACTTGCAGTTTATACAATATAAAATACAACATCCATTCATCCAAATATCAATCTTCAACCATTTATTACCATCATCATCCAATTTAGACAACATCAATATAAAGCATATAAATTATACTGGTAATAAATAACATGTATTAACTAACAGTTTATATTCAATAATAAATTTAACAACTGTTAAACTAACAGTTTATATGCAAAAATAAATGTAAATTTAACTGGCAGTTAATATGAAATAAAAATTTAACATAACTATGACTGGCAGTTAATATGGAAATAAATAAATTCTAACTGTCAAATTTATATACAATAAATAAAATAAATTAACAGTTAAATTAAATAAATGCGATTTAACTGAGATGATGAATAAAACATGCCAAATGAACATAAATAAATTTCTACTCATATCTTAAGTCAAATTAACAAACATAAGGAATTCTAGAAGTTGTGAGTGGGTAAAAACACTCATCTTTTGAATTTAAATCGAATTTAAATCCGATTTAAACCCAAAAATTCGACGGTCTCCAAATCTGTCCAAACCAGCGTCAAAAGATCCAGAATTTTATTACGATCCCCCATACCCATTGCCACGTCAACAACGAACTTACGTCATCTTCTTCCTTCACGCGTTTCGCAACCTTACAGGAAAACTCGGCCGCCACTATTCAACCATAGTTGCAATTTTCGCCGCCTCCACAAGCCAAACCGCCACGATCAGGGACTGCCATCGCCTTGGCCTCGCCGAGGCGCCCCACCTCAGGCCGACCGGCCACCTCCGGTGCCCCCTTGCATGTGCGACCACCGCCCCCCTTCGAGCCAATTTCTGACGATTCCAAACACCACCGCGACGAACTAACCACATAGATCGAACCTACTCGTCTTCCACTCCGCATCCATGCTTCCCGATCGACCTAAGGACGTAGATCCACCGTTGGATCAATCAAACTCCACTACGAACGGCCTGTGTTGATTCGTGATTTCTGGGTAAACGGTCCATCGATTCTAAAAACGAACATTACTGGGAGATTACGCTCATAGAGAGCTCCAACATATATTTTTTTGGAATTTTTCTGAGATGTTTGAATTTTCAACTTTTGATTTTGATTGTTTGAAGTTTGAATTTGGATCTAGGGTTTCTAGCTTTTGGAAGAAGAGAAGGAACTGATGAAATGAATGCACAAACAAATGAGAATAGATGGACTAGGGTTTATAACAGGGTTTATATAGATAGGTTAGAAATGCGAATAGATGGATCCGATAAACAAACGTGCTAACGCCAACGTGGCCCAAAAAGCCCGTTCTAACCCCGGAACGAAATTGGGTAAACCCATATATCGAAATAGGTATTTTAAAATATTCTGAACGCGATGGAAAAAGTTTCACATCCAAATTCCATCGTAAGAAGAAGTTATGCTGAAAACAATAATTTCAAATTGATTTCAATTTGATTTCAATTAAAACGATTTCAAGGCGTTTTGCGTTCGTACGATCAAACGACAAGTCCGATCGCTATGAAACTTGAAACCCTACAATAATTCACTGTTACGGATCCGATGAAACTGGTTTCGTCGAAATCCGAATCCATGACCAAAATGGCTATTTTTATATTAGTTAAATAAATTTAAAATAAATAAATTTAAATCGAATTTTATATTTCAATTATAGAATTGTCAATTCATCCCCTTTATACTTCTCAATCATTTTCAATTATTTAAACAAAATTTAAAAGTCAATTTTAGAAGATAAATTTATCAATTGCTATGCCTTATCTTAAATTTCATTATATTCAAAATTACAAATTAAGTTCCCAAAATTTCTATTAAATTAAATAATCAATGTTTATTCCATCTATAAATTTTAAGTAGATGGATTCCATGTTGGGTTCAAAATCTATTATTTTAATATCCTTGAATTTTAGTTAAATCTCTATTATTGTAATATTTGACGTTAATTTCACTTATTTTGCAATACTTTAATTAAACTAAAATATCGCTTTCTATACTTGAATCTATACTCCCATTGATTCATTCAAATTTGTACTTAGTATGTAGTATTTTAACAACTCATTTATACTTTGAATCTATTCCCCAATTTCACTTTTCCATTGTTATATAAATTTGAATTCCATCCTATTTAATATTTCATTAAAAGCTCGCAATCACTTCCAATCCATTAATTGGTATCGCACTGTCATTTAAAATTAATAGCTTATACCAACACTATTATCATTAATTTGAAAAAATGGGTTACCAAATTTTGAATTGATTACTATTTATTTTATTGCTTCAAACCCCTTTTACCAATTATTTTTCTTCAAATAATTCATGTCCCCATAAATACTTGCATTTTACACTTTATAATTAATTTAATATACCCATTCCAACAACTTTTAACCCTTATCTTTACGTTTCACACACTTGTGATATTTAATTACATTTATAACAATTCAATGTTGGCATTTATTCCTATTAATTTATTCAATGTTTACTGCCCCTTATTTCAATTTCTTCCATTTACAGTTGCGACTTCACTATTCATAGTTACTTTTGTATACTCCTTTCCTATTTAAATCAAATATAACAAATTCCAATTAAATTCAATTTTTACCTCTAAATAAGTCATAACATTCGAATAACTCTATTAAATTGGAATTTTTCATTTAAGTTTATAAATGATCCACTTGCATTAACATAATTCCTTAAATTTATTCCCATTTACGGTTAATCAATGTTATATTACATTAATAAATTTAATATCTTCCTTTATTTGATAAATAACCTAGAATGCATTTACATTCATTCATTTCATTCATTTCATTCCATTCATTTATGGGTATTGCATTTTAAAATTAAATTTATTAGCTAATACCAACGCTATTACCATTCATTACAAATAGATTCCAAATTTTTATTCAATACCCTGAATGAATAACATGTATATTAACCAAATCCTTACATTTGTTTTTCTTCATATTTAAAATCAAATCATAACATTAAATTGATTTAATGCAATAAAAGAGTGTAATGGTAATTGGAATAAATTAAGCATTTATATCCAGGTAAGAATCTTTTTTCTACTTAATTCACTTGGATTTTATTCCAATTTCTATAAATAGGTCTTAAGTCACCATTTACATAATTTAATTTAGCGTTTCCTATTTATTTTGTTACATTCCCTTATATTCACTTTATGAATATATTAGTATTCCCTTTAACCCATTAATTACTAACTTTAATTATTGCAATTCATTTATCTAACATAAATTTTGAATCTATTTCCAAATTTTCATATTTTAATTAGTTAACACCTTACAATAGTTTACAAATAAAAGGGATTGTACTAATTACGTTATTTATTGTCCTGCATTACTTTATTACCTCCGTTTACATTCAATTTCCATAAATCAATATTTTATTCCATTGATAAATTCAATACTTGCCTTAATTTACTTATTCAAACTTTATATCAAATGCAACAATTTCCACTATTTATTATTAATTGCAATATGTAATTTAATTTGTACATTTTAATTACCCTTGATACATCAAATTTCAACATTCTCTTTCATATAAATAAATAAGATTTTCATTCCTTTCTAAATTTAAAATAAAAGTCCTATTAATTTTATTCATTTTAAATATCGAATTTACACGGGTCGTTACACTCTCCCCCACTCAAAACTTTTCGTCCTCGAAAAGGAAAGAAGGGAAAAGAAGAATTAAATAACAATACATCTTATTCAAAATATTAACTTATGAACAATAATTTACTAAATTTATTACCTTAAATAGAATATACCCATTTTATAATCATTATATCTTTTTATACTTAAATTACTAAAGTTTGGAAAAACATTTTCAACATAATTTCTAAATCCAAAAATTTACGAATTTTTTTTTGAGTCTCCTTTGTACGAAGAGGCTCGGGAGAAAACATAATATCAAAATATAACAATTATATTACATATATTATCCAAAATATTATATCCCAACCCGGGAAAATATATAAAATAGCGCTATAGACCGTAATCCGAAACGTACCTATTTGTCGGGCAATTTACGCTTAATTTATGGAACCAAAAGCAGTAGCAATTGCTTCCATAACCCGCATTTCACTTATAAAATCCAAAGGGTTAACTATTTATATAAAGTGAAATATTTAAGTAGTTTCAATCACTAACAACAAACGAATACAACAACCAATAATTTCCACAAACAACATACACAACAAATATAAAACAAAACCATACAATCAAACAAACAAATAGTTGTTCGGGTTCAAAACCTTTAAATTGTACGGAATGAAGAATAAACTACTAGCGCATCATTTACTCAACAGTCTTAGATAAAACTAAATAGATTATTCATTCACCCGAATCCAATTTTAAAGTATCCTTGCCCAAACAACTATTAACTAAACAACAATTTCAGCAATAAATTTAGTCTATTCTTATAAGTAAAGGATTTTATTAATTCATTTATTTCACTTACTACTTATTATTATTCATTTCCATTTACTCAGGTCATGCCATTAACTATTATAATTACTCATTCATTTATTATTGCATGACCTCATTTAATTACACTTTAATTACTTAAGTTTATAATCATCTATTTGTCATACTCACCTTTAATTTTATTTACTTGGTAAAATTTCGATTATAACTTAAGTTTATACATTAAATTCTCATTTAACAGCAATTTCATTGGATACTTCATTACCTACTTTTACTTGTACAATTTTCATTACATTTCCTATTAAACATTTCAACTTTTAATATTTGGTAAGTTATATATGTTTTTAAAGAATGAACTTGAAAGTTACACAAGTTTCCTCATTATCTATGATTAATTTAAAGTTCAATAATAATATTCTTTATTTCGTAGGTTAAAATTTCAAATTCGATTTAATACCATTTATAACCTATCATTAAATCTCTTATTTCCTTTAGAGGTTTTAATTTATTTATTACCTACGTTTCAATTCACTATAATAATTGAAACAAATAAATTTATGGAAATCTAAGAATTTAATACCGGGGTATATTTCAAACAATAGATAAATATATTCTTATAACTTATATATCTCTAATTATATTTAAAACAATTCAAAATTTATATATTTTTCATAAATAAATCTGCAGTAGAATTACTACAGTGGCCTTTCCCCTTCGAAACTCGAAAATAAAAGTCGATGATGCAGCCGCCATCACCGAATTTATTTTCCAGCGACATAGAGGAAAGTACAAAGCTTATTTTCTCCAAAATCTTCTTTAAAAAAATTCTTCCGAATTATAACAAATATTTATATCAGAAGGTACTTATAAACAATATTATTATATTCCAAAATTTATTCGAAAGAAATTTCAAAACCCCGGAACTTAAGCCCTAAATTTCCAAATTTCATTTATTTTACTTTCAATTTAGTTTCACTATTATTTATATTTTCATTACCTAACACCCAATCTATAGAAACCAAATATATGTCATTATAAAATATTTTTATATATAGAAAATATAACCGGCAAAGTTATTTCATTCACCTATATTAAAAACAAATATTATGTCAGTCTGTCCTATTAAGTGTTTAGAAATCCCTATTGATGTCACAGCGTCCCATGCATCAACCAGAATTTATAAATACAAAACGGAACAGATTAACACAATATTAAAACCTTTTTATAACACTAACAAATACGCTCTCTCATATATATGCGCTCAGCGACTCCCATAGGGTATTACTACCCTATTAGTAAAGAGTCAAACCCCACAAAGCTAAGGTTTATCGCTAAACCAAAGCTCTGATACCAGATGTAACGTCCCGCCTTTTCGCACGCTTTAAATCGACACACTTGCCAATTCAAACCATACGGAAGGGCGAATTGTTATGGGGTAAATAAGAAAAACAAGAAAGAAATAAAAGAAAACAGAATCTCGCAGCGGAAGGATAAAACATAATAATAAAATATACAGTTTATAAATCTGTTTACAAAACATTTATATAATACATATCAGAGTTACACATACCAATAACAAATGCAGCGGAACAGTGTGTAGTGCACTAGTATAAAAATAATAATATACATCTTGGTCTTCGTCCTCCAGAGCTAAATCTTCAAATCCTGAAACGCTCGGACTGACCCGAGCGAATTTGAAAAGACAAAAACACTCGAGTCAGAACTAAAAGATCTTATGTGAGTTAAATTAACAGAAATAAATATGAGTGCTGTAAACTCAAGATGCTCGGGATTTACATCTCCTAAGGATCCGTTAAACTATTTACTATATAGTATATTGCGCTATTATAATAGTGTCTAATTGTAAAATAAACTTACTTTTTAATAGCGTTAAGGGGTTACCCATATAGCCCTTAACACAAATAATGCAAATAATCTATACAGTACCGTAATACCTCCTGATCGGGAAGCTACCAAAGGATACTCCATAGGTACGATACAAATAGAAACTCGTAGAAAAGGCTCGGTGTGGTAGGTGACACGGCACAACAAGGCAATGCCAGGGTAGATATACCAATTGCTATCCGGGCTGATGGAAACGCGTAGCCGCAGCTACCGCCCACCTCGAACAAACTCCCCCAAAAATCAAAGTAAAAGTGGTCACTGAATCAATCCAAAGTCAAAGTATAATATCGAAGAGGAGTGTCCGATCAGAGGAAGGACCTCATTGGCCCGAGAATCGCTCCTGTTTTAGCCACCTTATGCCAACTCACGGGAGTCGGGTCCACGTATTTACCTTGTAGGAAACGCCTCCACCAACCTACTTCATTCTGGAATCTCCACCGCGTACACGGTTGTTAAAGTGGTTTTCCGAGTTGGCAGAGAGTATGACAACTTCTGATCCCGGTCTCTTCAACAACCAAACGTTATTATAACACAGCGGTCCTTTAAAATAATTTAAACTTTAAAACCAGAATGAAATAACCATTTTAAACCCATATACATACGATATCATTTATATTTTTTAAAAACCCCAAATCAATACGATATCATTTAGACCCAAAATCATATAATGTCATTTTATTTTCCAATATATTCTTTTCCAAAATCATAGGGTTTTCAAAGTAAAATATTTAGAAATCAAAACTCTTGAATATAATATTTTCAAATTATACTACCTTGAAAACCATAACCTTGAAACAAGTTTCCATCTCTTAAATGGTTAAATATTAAATTACTTTTATAAAACAAAATAGCTTCTTTAGATTTCACAAATCAATTTCAAATATCGATTTAAACTACCACCATTTCAATTCTTCTGTTTCAGAGCTTTAAATATTTTACCATTTCAAAAACAAACTCATTTGACAATCCCATATATATTAAATTCAATTACTTATTTTTTAGACTTGAAATATTTACTTAATGAATTCAATAATTTTTAAGAAAACCTTTAACTTCACATAACTGGAAAATCTTTCAATTTATTATATATTCATTTAAAACGCCCTGATATTCATTCAAATCACTCTACCCAAAAATCAAGTTATAAAAATCATATCCTTTAGAAATTCTAACTTTTTATTAAATTCCAATTTAACTTAATATTCATCTTCCCACCTTATTCTCATTAAGTCAATAGAACTTCCAGAACTTAAATTTTTAAATAAATGCTTAATCGTATTTGATCTTAAAAAAAATCAAACTTTATTTTATACTTTAAATCAAATTTATACAAGGCTTAAAAACCGAAAGTTACTATATATAAATAACCTTTATCAAAAACCAAATCAATATCCCATAAACCATATATATAGCTTTACAAAACCATAGAAAAATCATTTCAAAATAATTTTATATATATACCGCGGTGCCTGTATAAAATTTTCTATCCTATGGTCAAGTGATACGGATATTTATCATTTCAATCCGCAATTTAAAATAAAAACGCGGTTGTATATCATTTCAAACCGCAATCCCGAATGAATGAAATGCACGATAACTTGCAGTTTATACAATATAAAATACAGCATCCATTCATCCAAATATTAATCACCAACCATTTATTACCATCATCATCCAATTTAGACAACATCAATATAGAGCATATAAATTATACTGGTAATAAATAACATGTATTAACTAACAATTTATATTCAATAATAAATTTAACAACTATTAAACTAACAGTTTATATGCAAAAATAAATGTAAATTTAACTGGCAGTTAATATAAAATAAAAATTTAACATAACTATGACTGGCAGTTAATATGCAAATAAATAAATTCTAACTGTCAAATTTATATGCAATAAATAAAATAAATTAACAGTTAAATTAAATAAATGCGATTTAACTGAGATGATGAATAAAACATGCCAAACGAACATAAATTAATTTCTACTCATATCTTAAGTCAAATTAACAAACATAAGGAATTCTACAAGTTGTGAGTAGGTTAAAACACTCACCTTTTGAATTTAAATCAAATTTAAATCCGATTTAAACCCAAAAATTCGACGGTCTCCAAATCTGTCCAAACCAGCGTCAAAAGATCCAGAATTTTATTACGATCACCCACACCCATTGCCACGTCAACAACGAACTCACGTCATCTTCTTCCTTCACGCGTTTCGCAACCCTACAGGAAAACTCGGCCGCCACTATTCAACCCTAGTTGCAATTTTCGCCTCCACAAGCCAAACCGACACGATCGGGGACTGCCATCGCCTTGACCTCGCCGAGGCGCCCCACCTCAGGCCGACCGGCCACCTCCGGTGCCCCCTTGCACGTGCGACCGCCGCCCCCCTTCGAGCCAATTTCTGGCGATTCCATACACCACCGCGACGAACTAACCACATAGATCGAACCTACTCGTCTTCCTCTACGCATCCATGCTTCCCGATCGACCTAAGGACGTAGATCCACCGTTGGATCGATCAAACTCCACTACGAACGACCTGTGTTGATTCGTGATTTCTAGGTAAACGGTCCATCGATTCGAAAAACGAATAGTATTGGGAGATCACGCTCATAGGGAGCTCCAACATATAATTTTTTGGAATTTTTCTGAGATGTTTGAATTTTCAACTTTTGATTTGGATTGTTTAAAGTTTGAATTTGGATCTAGGGTTTCTAGCTATTGGAAGAAGAAAAGGAACTGATGAAATGAACGCACAAACAAATGAGAATAGATGGACTAGGGTTATAACTGGGTTTATATAGATAGGTTAGAAATTCAAATAGATGGATCCGATAAACAAACCTGCTAACGCCAACGTGGCCCAAAAAGCCCGTTCTGACCCCGGAACGAAATTGGGTAAACCCATATATCGAAATAGGTATTTTAAAATATTCTAAACGCGATGGAAAAAGTTTCACGTCCAAATTCCATCGTATGAAGAAGTTATGCTGAAAACAATAATTTAAAATTGGTTTCAATTTGATTTCAATTAAAACGATTTCAAGGCGTTTCGCGTTCGTACGATCAAACGACAAATCCGATCGCTACGAAACTTGAAACCCTGTAATAATTCACTGTTACGGATCCGATGAAACTGGTTTCGTCGAAATCCGAATCCGTGACCAAAATGGCTATTTTTATATTAGTTAAATAAATTTAAAATAATTAATTTAAATCGAATTTTATATTTCAATTATAGAATTGTCAATTCATCCCCTTTATACTTCTTAATCATTTGCAATTATTTAAACAAAATTTAAAAGTCAATTTTAGAAGATAAATTTATCAATTGCTATGCCTTATCTTAAATTTCATTATATTCAAAATTACAAATTAAGTTCCCAAAATTTCTATTAAATTAAATAATCAATGTTTATACCATCTATAAATTTTAATTAGATGGATTCCATGTTGGGTTCAAAATCTATTATTTTAATATCCTTGAATTTTAGTTAAATCTCTATTATCGTAATATTTAACGTTAGTTTCACTTATTTTGCAATACTTTAATTAAACTAAAATATCGCTTCCTGTACTTGAATCTATACTCCCATTGATTCATTCAAATTTGTACTTATTATGTAGTATTTTAACAACTCATTTATACTTTGAATCTATTCCCCAATTTCACATTTCCATTGTTATATTAATTTGATTTCCATCCTATTTAATATTTCATTAAAAGCTCGCAATCACTTCCAATCCATTAATTGGTATCGCATTATCATTTAAAATTAATAGCTTATACCAACACTATTATCATTAATTTGAAAAAATGGGTTACCAAATTTTGAATTGATTACTATTTATTTTATTGCTTCAAACCCCTTTTACCAATTATTTTCCTTCAAATAATTCATGTCCCTATAAATACTTGCATTTTACACTTTATAATTAATTTAATATACCCATTCCAACAACTCTTAACCCTTATCTTTACGTTTCACACACTTGTAATATTTAACTACATTTATAACAATTAAATGTTGGCATTTATTCCTATTAATTTATTCAATGTTTACTGCCCCTTATTTCAATTTCTTCCATTTACAGTTGCGACTTCACTATTTACAGTTACTTTTGTATACTCCTTTCCTATTTATACCAAATATAACAAATTCCATTTAAATCCAATTTTTACCTCTAAATAAGTCATAGCATTCGAATAACTCTATTAAATTGGAATGTTCATTTAATTTTATAAATGATCCACTTGCGTTAACATAATTTCTTAAATTTATTCCCATTTACGGTTAATCAATGTTATATTACATTAATAAATTTAATATCTTCCTTTATTTGATAAATAACCTAGAATGCATTTACATTCATTCATTTCATTCCATTCATTTATGGGTATTGCATTTTAAAATTAAATTTATTAGCTAATACCAACGTTATTACCATTCATTACAAATAGATTCCAAATTTTTATTCAATACCCTGAATGAATAACATGTATATTAACCAAATCCTTACATTTGTTTTTCTTCATATTTAAAATCAAATCATAACATTAAATTGATTTAATGCAATAAAAGAGTGTAATGGTAATTGGAATAAATTAAGCATTTATATCCAGGTAAGAATCCTTTTTCTACTTAATTCACTTGGATTTTATTCCAATTTCTATAAATAGGTCTTAAGTCACCATTTACATAATTTAATTTAGCGTTTCCTATTTATTTTGTTACATTCCCTTACATTCACTTTATGAATAAATTAGTATTCCCTTTAACCCATTAATTACTAACTTTAATTATTGCAATTCATTTATCTAACATAAATTTTGAATCTATTTCCAAATTTTCATATTTCAATTAATTAACACCTTACAATAGTTTACAAATAAAAGGGATTGTACTAATTACGTTATTTACTGTCCTGCATTACTTTATTACCTCCGTTTACATTCAATTTCCATAAATCAATATTTTATTCCATTGATAAATTCAATACTTGCCTTAATTTACTTATTCAAACTTTATATCAAATGCAACAATTTCCACTATTTATTATTAATTGCAATATGTAATTTAATTTGTACATTTTAATTACCCTTAATACATCAAATTTCAATATTCCCTTTCAAATAAATAAATAAGATTTTCATTCCTTTCTAAATTTAAAATAAAAGTCCTATTAATTTAATTCATTTTAAATATCGAATTTACACGGGTCATTACACTTTAAATCATGAGTTGCGTAATTTTCTTCGTGGGTCTTAAACTAACGACCAGCATAGGCAATGACCATTCCATTCCGCATTAAAACGCTCATAATCCATCACGGCAAGCATCAGTATAGATGGTCAAACCTTCGCTTCCGTCAATACCTGTAAGAACTGGGGCTGAGGTCAACTTCCGCTTCATCTCATTGAAAGATGATTCACACTTTTCATTCCAATTAAATTTGTCATCCTTTCTGATCAGTGCAGTGAGCAGTGCGGCAATCCAAGCAAAATTTTCTATAAATCTACGATAATAGCCGGCCAAGCATAAGAAACTACGAATATCTGTAGGAGCTTTGGGAGTTTCCCAATCCTGCAAATTCCGAGGATATGAGTTTAGAAAGTGATACGACGTTTGGATAGAAATGACGAATAAGGACAGAACTTACATTGATTATGGCGATCTTAGCTGGATCAACCGAAATCCCATTCTCCGAAATAATATGGCCAAGAAATCAAACTTCTTCTTTTCGAAAGTGGCATTTCAAGAACTTGGCTTTAAGCTGATGACTACGAAGAGTTTCAAGGACAAAAGCCAAATGTGACTTTTTCTCTTTCTCATCTTTTGAGAAGACAAGAATATCATCGATGAAAACAAGAATAAACTTGTTAAGAACATCACGAAAAACTCTGTTCATCAAATCGGCGAAATAAGCTGGAGCATTAGTTAGGCCGAACGGCATAACCAGCCATTCAAAGAAACCATTATCAGTACGGGTCGCTATTTTAGGTATACTCTCCTTAGCAACTCTGAGTTGGTGGAAGCCGGCAGCCGGATCGAGTTGAGAGAAAACTTTAGATCCATGGAGCTGGTCGAATAAATCATTAATGCGGGGCATTGGATATCTTTTTTCATGTGTGAGCTTGTTTAGCTCTCTATAGTCTACACACATTCTATGAGAACCATCTGACTTTGTGACAAATACAACTGCATCTCCCCATTCTGAATGACTTCGCCAAATCAAGCCTTTAGCAAATAAATCTTCAATCTGAGCATTCAATTATGCCTTCTCTTTAGGAGCCATTCTCCTATGAGGGAGAACTACAAGTCGAGCATCTGGAATAAGATCAATGCGGAATTCGATTTTCCATGGAGGTGGTAGAGAATTGACTTCTCCAAACACATCAGGAAAAAGTTGAACAATCAGGATAGAGCTTACATCATTCGGATGAGAGTCAAGAGAGAATATAAAACTTCCAACGCACTCCTAAGGAGATTTACCTTCAATAACTAAAGGTTTGCTCCTGTCGTCAATTAGAGAGACGGTTCGAGCTTTGCAAGAGATAATGGCTTCGAACTTTCGTAGCCAATCAACACCTTATAGGACATCGAATGCCTCGAATCCAAGGACATAGAAATCCCAAGTGAAACGATGTATACCATACATAAGCGTGACATATTTGCATACCCTTTCGAGGTTAGCCTAACCTCCGATGGGATTTGATACACATAAGAAAGTTGAGGCAAGAGTGGGTTCCAATTCAAGTTTATTACACAAATCAATAGATATGAAACTATGTGTTGCTCCAATATCAAATAGAACTTTAACAGGTAAAGTACGCAACATAAAAGTACCCTGTAATGTACCTTGGTCATCCTGAACTTCAGGGGTAGGGGTAGTAATAGCAAAAACTCCAGATGGGGGAACCTTCTTCTGGTGGGGCAATCTTTCTTAAAATGTCCTAGCTGTAGACAAATGTGACATACATCTCTCTTGGCCATCTGAGCTGGTGGCGGAATAGCTGCTCCCTTTGGGGATGGGCAACTGCTGGCGTAACGACCATTATGATTGCAGTTGAAGAAGGTGATAGAGGATAAGTCAATGGGCTTCTTCTGTGAATAGCCAAGCCTGCTTGTCTTCTGCCAGTTCTTCCTTTGCTGCTCAAAATCCGGCTTCCTCTTTTCAGTCTGACCAGAGGATGGCTGAGCAACTAGTGTCTTGGCGACTGATGCACCCCTCGTCTTTCCTTCATATCTAAGGGCATAATCCATCATCTCGGTGAAAGTGCCATGGACATGAGCTATGAGGAGATTATAATACTCTGGATGTGCTCCATGAATGAATTTCTCGTTTTTCAGAAGTGGTGTATCAATCAAGCCAGGTCTGAAATTGGAGATTCGTTAAACTTCCTCTCATACTCGAAGAAAGTCATGTTACCCTGCTTGAGGTCCATAAATGATTGGTAAAGCTGAGCTTTTCTGACTGCTGGCATCCATTGAGCCAAAAAAGAATCCATATTCACAAGCGAGACAAGGATGAATCAAGATTCGAAGAGATAGAAGGAATTATTTGGATGAAATTTCAGTTAGATTTTACCTAAACTTGGCCCAAGTGATAGTTTCCTTAGTAGTACGGGAGGTTACTGACTCCCACCAATCTTGTGTCGCATCCTGAAGCTGCCAAGCGGTCAATTGACGCTTCTACGCATCAGTAATGTCAAGACCGATGAAGATCCTTTCTAGGCTCTTCAACAACTGTTGCGCTCCAATGATGCTCTCGGATCCAAAGAATTTGATGCCGCCAAGATGGGTGTACTCTTTGCTAAGAGTAGAGAACTTGACTGCTGGAGCTGGGGCACATGGTGTGGGAGCATTTCCTTTACCCCCACCTCTGGCATTCCTTCTGGTATTCATCCTGGAATACCAAAAGCGACTTAGAATAAAAGATAGAAATTTATAGAACTTAAGGAAATTCTAACCAAACGAATTCAATAAGGAAAATGGAATCAAAAGGATATAGATTTTGAAATGATTCTCCTCATTCTAGGGTATTGCTACCCTATCTCTAATGAGCTCTACAACTCCATAGGCTAAGGTTTTCAGGAACCAAAGCTCTGATACCAACCTAACAACCCGTATATTTGGACCATTTAAATTGACAATAATCCACACATGTCAACTTAAATAATACAAAACACGAATCATTAATGGATTATATGTATATAAATGAGAATCATCATAGAATCACAGACATATACAATATAACAGAATAATGCAGCGGAATTACAATAATGTCACAATAGTGGTTTATGAAACAACTAAATAAATACAACAATGTCTCAAACAAATGGTGAAATAGGACTACATAGATGTCCGATACAAGTATTATAATAGAGTAGAGCAATACTGATAAAGATAAATGATAGTCTTCAAAGTCTTCAACTTCCTAGCAGCTCGGCAGCAGAAATTCTCAGACTGACCCGAGCATAAGCATAAACAAACACTCGAGTCAAGACATATATTCTTATATAAGATAACATGGCACAAATTTTGAAATAATAATAACTCAAAAATGAATGGAATGAACATCTTTCAGGATCCGTTAAACTATCTATATATAGTAGTGTATGCTAAGTAGATAATGTCTAACAGGTATAATAAGGTATCAAAATAGCGTTTAAGGCGTTACCATTATTCCCCTTAACACATTTATATAGCATCATAGTCGATACAACACTGTAAACTCCACCGTAAACTAGTGGGCTATCAGGGAGTACTCTATAGGTATAACACAAAACAAATCGTAGTGGTCGCGCATAGGGATACGAGTATGACAAGGCACATGAGGCAATACCCAAGGTAGTGAAACAACCGTTTGCCTGATCCGGACTGGTGAGCGAACATCGCCGCAACAATCGCAACACCGCGAAACAACACTCCAAATTCAAGGGTGCGCAGTGGTGCAAAAAACAAGTAATGATTAGTTTACGAAGAAGTGTGTTCGCTAGAGGTAGCTAACCTCATTGGCCCGACATGGCTCTTGTTTAAGTCATTTCCAATTTGACACTAGTGCCAAGGTCGTCCATTATCGTTCTCTTTCTTCAATCATCAACGTACATCATTCCAACCACTTCATTCTAGATCACTCTACGCGTATAATAGTTATTAAAGTGGTACTCGGTTTAGACAGAGAGTATGTCCCTAACTGATCCCCGACTCTTTAATAACTACGTAATTATTACAACGATTGGTCATTTAATAACTTTCAAAAAAAATAAAAGTCAATTTCACTTAGACTTTGAAAGTCAACATTCCATTTGACTTTCAATGTATATTTCCATAATTCAAAGTTTCAAAGTTCAAATTTCCAATTTCAAATTTCTATTTGGTTTCACAATTCAATTTAAATTCAATTTTAAACAATTCAGATATTGATTTGAATTCATATATAAATTCCATTCAGCAATCATTTAAAGTAAATTAATTTAACATTCAAATCAAATTCGATTTAATTTCTAATTGGTTAAATCATTCACTAAAATTGACCTAAATTTTAATCCAAACTCATAAGTTGAATTTAACTGAATTCACCAAATTAAATTCTTAAATCAAAACCTATATCCAATTCATTTAATAAATCAAATTTTGTTTCTTATTAAAGAAATTCAATTTCACTTATTTACTCATTTAATTAAATAGCCACAAGTTAAATTTCTTAAGTGAACAAGTTTCAAATTTGTTTCGTTATTAAATAAGTTCACAAAAAATCAATTCAACAATTTATTAAATTTAAACAACATAACTTTCATTTAGCATTTGTTAACATTTGTTTAAATTTATCAAATATTTAACCTTTGAATTTCATTAGAATTAAAATTTCAAGTTTAATTAAACCCATTCATTATTCTTTTTAATTCAAATCTTATATATATATATATATATTTATTTGAATATGTAGACATTAAAGGAATTAAACATCTATGATTTGAAAATTATTGTAAATAGTAAGGTAGAAGAATTGAATATAAAGTTCTGTAGTTGATTAGATTTAAGAAGAAGCGCACAGGTCAAGAGGGAGAACTGGCTTAGTATGAGCTAAGGTTTCCTGGACAAAAGGAAAAGATAGATGGTTCTTTTCCTACTGGATATAGAGGCAACTACACTAATATCAATGGTGAAATCGTAAGATATATTGATCACTATACGTTTATAAGAGCAGTAAAACTTAATGCTTTTGAAAATGTATCTAACTAATGAAAAAATGTCACGGTTATAGTGAAATCAGTCTGTGAGTCGTTATAGTTACATATATGTAACAACCCATATATTTGGACCATTTAAATTGACAATAATCCACACAAGTCAACTTAAATAATACAAAACATGGATCATTAATGGAGTACATGTATATGAATGAGAATCATCACATAATCAAAGACAGATACAATATAACAGAATAACGCAACGGAATTACAACAATGTCATAATAGTAGCTCATGAAGTACTGCATAAATACAACAATGTCTCAAGCAAATGGTGAGATAGGAATACATAGATGTCCTATACAAGTATCATAATAGAGTAGAGCAATACTGATAATGATAAATGATAGTCCTCAAAGTCTTTAACTTCCCAACAGCTCGGCAATAGAAATCCTCAGAACGACCCGAGCATAAGCATAAACAAACACTCGAGTCGGGACATATATTCTTATACAAGATAATATGACACAAATTTTGAAATAATAATAACTCAAAGATGAATGGAATGAACATCTTTCAGGATCCGTTAAACTATCTATATATAGTAGTGTACGTTAAGTAGATAATGTCTAACAGTAATAATAAGGTATTAAAATAGCATTAAGGCGTTACCATTATTCCCCTTAACACATTTATATAGCATCATAGTTTATACAGCACTGTAAACTCCACCGTAAACTAGTGGGCTACCAGGGAGTACTCCATAGGTATAACACAAAACAAATCGTAGTGGTCGTGCATAGGGATACGAGTATGACAAGGCACATGAGGCAATACCAAAGGTAGTGAAACTACGATTTGCCTGATCAAGACTGGTGAGCACGCATCGCCACAACGATTGCAACACCGTGAAACAACACTCCGAATTCAAGGGTGTGCACCAATCAAAAACAAATAATGAGTAGTTTACGAAGAAGTGTATTCGTTAGAGGTGCTAACCTCATTGGCCTGGCACGGCTCCTGTTTAAGTCATTTCCAGTTTGACACTAGTGTCAACGTCATCCATATCGTTCTCTTTCTTCAAGCATCAACGCACATCATTCCAACCACTTCATTCTGGATCACTCTCCGCGTATAATAGTTATTAAAGTGGTATTCAGTTGAGTGTGTCCCTAACTGATCTCGGACTCTATAATAACTACGTAATTATTACGCCAATTGGTCATTTAATAACTTTCAAAAAAAATCAAAATCAATTTCACTTAGACTTTGAAAGTCAACATTCCATTTGACTTTCAATGTATATTTCCATAATTCAAATTTTCAAAGTTCAAATTTACAATTTCAAATTTCTATTTGGTTTCACAATTCAATTTAAATTCAATTTAAAACAATTCAGATATTGATTTGAATTCATATATGAATTCCATTTAGTAATCATTTAAATTAAGTTAATTTAACATTCAAATCAAATTTGATTTAATTTCTAGTTGATTAAATCATTCACTTAAGTTGATGTAAATTTTAATCCAAACTCATAAGTTGAATTTAATTGAATTCACCAAATTAAATTCTTAAATCAAAACTTATATCCAGTTCATTTAATAAATCAAATTTTTTTTCTTATTAAAGAAATTCAATTTCACTTATTTACTCATTTAATCAAATAGTCACAAGTTAAATTTCTTAAGTGAGCAAGTTTCAAATTTGTTTCGTTATTAAATAAGTTCACAAAACTCAATTCAACAATTTATTAAATTTAAACAACATAACTTTCATTTAACATTTGTTGACATTTGTTTCAATTTATCAAATATTTAACCTTTGAATTTCACTAGAATTAAAATTTCAAGTTTAATTAAACCCATTCATTATTCCTTTTAAATCAAATCTTATATATATATATATATATTTTTATTTCAAATCAAATCGTTTGATCAATCGGGTTTCTTATTTAATTCTCTATCCTAGGTCAAGTGTTTTATTTGGGTATTTATCATTTCAACCTGGTTCCATTTCAATTCAAATTCAAAGACATAGTAAAGGGAACTTGAAGTGTGATAAATGGGATGGTGTCAAAGTAAATAAACAATCAATAACAACAATCAACAGCAACACAATAATTGATTTAAATAATCCCGAAATAACCATATTGATTTTACATTATCATTTCATGTAAAGCAATACAATTATTTCTAGAATCTGCACTATAATTTCATGTAGATTAAAGGTTATTCCATGTGAATTACGCTATCATCTCATGTGATTCTACACTTGTCATCTACTTAATTCAAGTCCATACTTCATCAAAATTATTGGTTTACATTATTTTAAAGTGTCGCTAACTGTATTTTCTACTTATCGAATAAATTAGGCATTTCAAAGGTTGTACTATGAAGATTTTTAATTTGATCAAATTCAAGTATATACATGTCAAATTTTAAAATGTTAACTACCATATGTCTAGTTCAAGTGTATATTACTTATCGCTTCATGTGTTAACAATTTAACATTCAATATTAACATCAAACAATCATCAATATCATCAACCAACTTGATTATCATTGTATAATAATATAAGCCGTGAAATTTATTTACCTTTGGTGGTTAAATAGAATTGATCGACGAGGCACGAAGAGGCACGAATAGACTTGACTCGAACACAACACAAGCACAAACAATCAAACAAGCTGCAACAATCGACAAGAAAGAAATAGTATCAACTTTCAATATAGACATTCATACATACATACATACACACACACACACACACACACACACACACTTACCAATCAACAAAGCAAGAGAAAAAAGGAGCTGCGAGAGGAAGCTGCTGCAAGGTGAATGACTTCAGATTGTTGCTGTACAAAATCAGAGAAGAACAAAACTGTTACTACCCCTTTTACAACATACTATCAACATATATACACAACTGTGTGTATGCAACAGTAAATAAATATGGTTTCCTATGAAAGCAAAAGACTAAGGCTCGGCTGTTGTAGCAGTAAACATTTTTTTTAACAAAGTATAAACTATTTTTAAAAATAAGTACGTATAAATATAATCATAGGCTCGGCTCAAGTCGATGGGAGGAAGGCACGACGTTTTGGGACTAGGTTGTCTCGGATTTTGGGCGGCAACTGGCAGCAAGGGATGGTGGCACAGTCAGGTCGATGGAGGTGGCTAACAGCGGGAGGCGGTATGATGCACGCGAGTTTAAATGGACGGGTGAGGCATTTTGGGTTTCGGGTTTGAAGGGTCCACGGGTGGAGGGTGACAATCATGTGGAGGAGGTGGCTGCGAGTCGAGGCCGAGGTGGAAGATGATGCGAGGGGACCAGGGGCGAAGGATGGGAGGGAAAGCTACTCGGTTAGGTTTCATAGAAGGGGAGAAGGCCCGGTTCCAGGGTGCTTGCGGTGTCGACGACGTCAGCGAAGGTGGCGTGGTGAGGGAGAGGTGGCGAAGGCGGCGTGGTGAGGGGAAAGGCGGTCGAAGGCGAGGGGGAAAGGCATGGTGAGTAGGTTGAATTCTTTTTTTTCTTTAAAAACATGGCAGAGAGGGGAAACAAAATATAAAAGAGAAGAGGAAAGAGAGAGGTATGTGATATTTACCTGTAGCAAATGGAAGAAGACGAGGCTAGTGAAAAGAAACAATGAAGTTTTTATATTTTAGGTGGGTATACCAATGGTCAGGGACCATCAGACAGGGGATATTATTTTGTGTGAGTTACGAAATACGCTCCACATTTTCTGTACCATAACTCAGGCGTTGTTCAAGTTTTCATGCTCATTAAATCAGCTGCCAACCACACTAATCAATTCACTTCAGCCAAAGTTTTTTTTCTCAAAATTTTGAATGCAAATGGGCTGATAATTTTTTTTTTGGTGGAAAAGATTTTGTTTTAATTCAGAATTAATGGGTATAATAAGGTGAATTAGAGTGGGCTGAAAATGGACTGAATATTTATTTAACCGATCTGTTTGAAACGATTAAATTAGTGCGACGATTTATGTCAAACTTTGATTTGTACAAATGAATATACCATTCTGATTGGCGTGACGAAGCGCTTACAATGTTACAAAGATATTGATGATATGATAGTTTGTCAAAACTCAAAATTTTACGCCGATTAAATTGTTCATTCGACAGAATAATTTAAATGAAACAGATGACATCGAAATTAGATGAAACGGAATGCGACGTCTCGATTAGATATTTTCTACAACATTACTGTGTAAAAATATCTAGATTCGAAAGACGAAAATTACACACTTCAAAATGAACTTTCATGCAATAAAATGTGAACGTTTACTTCGATATTTTGCGATGAAACTTTTTCCACATCCATAACTAATTAGACGTATCTTATATTCAAAGTTTGGACGTTAACTGAAAACGTATATAATTTTCAAATTTTATACTAAATAATTGGTATCTTAAAATTTAAATTTGGTCGGAAATTCAGGGTCGTTACAATGTCGTTTGTGACAATTGTATTAAGTTTTACTTCTTTTATAAAAGTATGAAATTGTAACGACTCACATATTGACTTCATCATATGACCGTGACATTTTTTTTTCCATTCTCCATACTCATTTTCAAAAGTATTAAGTTTTACTTCTTTTATAAAAGTATGATTATCTATATATCTGACGCTTTCATCGTTAATATAATTACAGTTACATGTATATCTAGTAGTAAAAGAAACATCTACTGTTTTCTCTTCCACAAGGATCATTAGCTTGTACCAAGTTAGCTCTTTTTCTTGACATGAACACTTTTTTTAAAATCAAATCAAGCACAGATTTTTATATTAAATCTTTACTATTAATTATACCTCACTATTTACAACAATGTTTGAATCAACATACTTATCAATATTGTGTAGATGTTTAATTCCTCTAATGCTTGTAGGTTCGAACAGATTTGGTAAATTTTTGAAAAAAATACTATATCTTTCAAATGTACCATGAATGAATTTTTTTTTCCACAAAGAGTTCTTGATCATTAAGGGTTGAATATTAATCTATTTCATTTTATTCATACAAGAATATGAGTGTCTAAAATGTACCTCGAGCACTCTACAAAAATGAAACAATAAATGATGTATTAATTTGTACTAGAAAATGAAAATTCATTAAAAAAACTATTTTGGATTTAAGCCTATATAAGTAGAAAATCATCTTGAGTTTTCTACTACTTTTAGATACAATTTAAAAGGCAATTATTTGTATTTAGACATGACAAAAAAGATGGTAAATATATAAAACAATTATATATCTTTTAATATAAAAAGTATTATGTTCTAATGCAAGATCATAATGTTATTTTATTAAAATACGCTAAAATATGCCGAAGTGTTAAATGGATACTTTTAAACGGTAAGGATAATGATGTACTAATCTATATTTCTAAATCCAATTTACTATAATTAGCAATAGTTTTTGTGCATTTAAGAAATGTGATTCTAAGGCTTTTATTCAATATAAGCAAGAGCTAGCCATAATAGCTCTATCATAATATCTGTTATATATAACTAATCTATATGAGCCATCAGATTATTTTTTTCATCAAATTCCCTAATAAGATTGGATTTGTACTGTAAAATTATCACATAACCAATGTCATCTAATTTACTACTGTTGTGTTATACGTGTAATTTCTTATTTCCTTGTATGCAAAAAGAATTTACCTACCAAATACCCATAGGTTTTCAGTAACAAACCACACAGCAAAAAAGCAATCCAATGCCATTTTAAAATGGTCGACAAATGCCACAAACCTAGAACAAATATTTTATCATTAGATCAGTAAGAAAATATGCTAATTGTTATAAAGGTGCAAATAAATAAAGATGATAAGCATTAATTATGACAGCTTGGAAGATAATTGTTAATTTATTTTACAATTATGCAAAAGGCTACTCTCGTATACTCGCTTATGCCGCACACCATCATCACAAAAAACAAGGTTGCATTATCAAGCAGGAATACAATGTTAACACCACAATTTACATTCTATTGTCATGTATGCAAAATAGAGGGTTTTCTCATATAACAAATAGAAGCGTAAATATGTATATTTGTCTAATTTAAAGAACGCACACACCAAAGTTGGGGTGCATAGACAATGTTCATAGCCAATAAATTTTTTACTTCAAGTACTTCACTAGACATAAGTAGAAGTGAGTGAAGTAGCAGGCGCTTTGATATTTATTGATGCGGCGTTGGATTAACATATGCAAGATTAGAAGCAAATATGCGATATCTCTAGTAAAAACAAAAAAACGAACGGAGTTAGCACCATATGCTGTACTATAGTATTTCAAATATACTGGAATATAGGCTCCAAGTAAATTTCTATTTAGTGTTGCATGATATATATCATAAATATTTCGAATATACTATAATGTAATATTTTACTAATAATCATCACCACTTAATATACGTAACATGTAATTTTGTAATATTTCAAATAAATATCACGTATTTTATTAGTACTTTGACCAAGCAATGGCAAACATGTATGTATGTATGTATATATATATATATATATATATATATATATATGAGGATTGCTTTGTTTCAATTGCATATCCTATATTCACCAGCTACAACTATTGCAAATCCTATATTTTATTAATACTTTGTAACCTTTCTTCTAAGAGAATGCATAAAATTAAAAGTTCATAATCTTCGAATCCAAAATATATAAAATGCAAAACAATGAACACTCAAAATTTTGAAATTAAGCATAATAAATTCCAAATTCAAAATTTTTCCAAAATAAAATTGGGGATTTCGATTATTTTTCAAAATTAAATTTTAGAATTCAAAATTTGAAACTAGAGATATATCTTGACCCTTAAAAAATTAAATCATTCACTTTCAATCAATTATCAAAAATACATCAAGAATTTAATTTTTCAAACAGAGCTTCAAATTGGGATTTTTGGATCATTTCCCATGTTTTCATTTTATTACATTTGATTATTACTCAATTACTTCTTCCATTCACTGCCTGTCAAAACATTTCATGATATTATTTTTCAAATTCAAAAAATATTTTCTCCAATCTCTCTCAAAATGTTAATAGTTTGATTAAATGTTATTTATTTCTGGAAAAAATGTCAGTTTAGAAAGAATATCAAAAAATTTAAATATTGGAAAAAGTTATCTTTCGAAAAAAATAAACATGAAAAACACAAATTAAATAATTAAGTCTAGACTATGTCAAATGAGCTTATATTTTCTTACACATTAAAGATTGATCCAATTTAAAAATTATTTGTTATATAATAAACATGAAAAGTCATCGGTTTAATTTTTTTTGTTATTTTTCACCTAACCGATAAGAGGCTAGCGGCTGGTACCAAGTTGTTGTTGTTGTTTTGCAAATATTTCTTTTACTTTGCATTAAAAAAGCAGAAAACAAATTGCATAGGGGTCGTAGATTGAAAAAACACATTAGCAGACAAGTCATCTTCATTCTAAATTAATTTCTACATGGATGTTTTCATTTTATTATGTTAATATAATATTTTTTATCTATGATCTTGGTCTGAATTCATTTGACAATGGTTTTGCAAATAAGAAAGATTGTGTTTGAACAAAAGCAGTAGTATAGATGATGAATTACCTGACCGAGCTTCAACTATTTGGCTATAAAACTTCGAAAAGTAAAGAGCTAGAAGGGAAGTGTGTAGAGTTGCAGCAGGCTTGCACTGGAAGCATGGTGAAAATGCCAGCAACCAATTCTTTACTATACTCCTTTCCCCAAGGCCATGCAAAACAAGCTCAATATTCCCTTTATGATAATCTTCAGTCTGATGACTAAACCTCCCCTTGTAATGTTCTTTATTATGTCAATTATTTATAATTAATCGCGGACCGTGAAATCGCTGTAATTTTTGCCAAAATCCTCCTATTCCTTATCATGAAAAATCTAGAATTTGATGATTTCCCAATAATGAAGTATCAAATAAAATATTTAGTATAAGATAGGTGGACCTTGTATCATAGTTACAAGGGGTGACCATGTTTATCAACGTACTTTACCCTAAATCTTAGAAGGCAAATTCAATCCATGGGAACAATTCAACTTTATTATGGTGACGTACTATAAATGTTTATTGTGATTTAAAATCCATGGCAAATTCAATCCATGGGTAGTTCAACTCCTACATTCAAATAAACCATGTAAAATTTCAACTTCAGTAATATATTATAGATAATATGAAAATGTGTAAAATAAAGAAAAGGCTTTATTAGCATAACACATCAAGCACTGAAAATGTTGTAGGATGGATTATCCGGAATTTGAGTATGCTTTTAGTCTGTATGACGCAGTTAATAAGTAACAAGAATCTTGAGTATATAAGGGAAAAAAAATAAGGCTTCAGCATTGAATTAAACGAACTATTGGGTATTTTGTATGAGGTTCATAGCCTATTTTTTCATAATCTGATAGAATTCTTTGTAATAGAGCCTACATGGGAGAAAAACAACATAGGTGAGAATGTTGCATATAAATTGTAGAAACTCTTTAACCTTTCAGCCAAATTCAACAGTTTACTTCACGTTTGAGATCAAATTTCACTAAACTTTCTAGTTCTACATATGAATCATGTTTTATAATCTTGTATGTGCTGCGTCTATATTCAATTATTCCATTCAATGGTTTCTATGTTTTGTTCATTTAGAATTCCATTTATATGTGATTAAAATACAGGAAGAAATTTGTTAAAAAAAGAATTTTATTATTTAACAAATTCTTGCTACAAAATTTGCCTAAACTAAAAAAAATACTAGTCAACAAATATTAGGCAAGAATCCTATACATTGAATGTTGTATAAACCATGCCTAAGTTATATTAGAACCTGCAAAATATTGATATGATCTTGAAAAAATGCAACTGCATTGAACAATGTGTTAAATGCCAAATACATATAAGATTTAAAAGATTATCAACCATTTGTGAAGAATGTGTAATAATTTCAGAAATGAATGAGCATTAAAATCAAATTGCGTTCATTAAGTACAATGTATACTTGAAGCAACTAATAACTGCACCCTGCAACTAAATTAAAAACTAGCTATATTCCTGCAGCACACTCCACTTGAATTTCAAAAAGTATTAACAAATGCAAATAGAATTAAAGGGCTAACAGATGTAAGCAATCGTACATAATTTATGTTCTTTTCCTACCCTAGTAATGCCATACAAAAAATAAAATATTCTTACCTCAGAGATATAAATTAAAGAAGCAATAAAGTTGGGCTGTAGTATGTTAAGAAACCAAAGCTGTAAAGGGCATAAAAGGTTAATGTAGAAGCAATGTGAACAATGAGAACAAAAGAAAGTATTTACACCAACATGATATTTTATTTGACAGAATTCTCCCAGTATAATGCACTTTAGGAGTCTACCCAAATTTATCATTAAATTATCACCTAGGAAAATTCACAGTAGTTGATTTCTAAAGGCAAATGAGCTATATTTACCATATTTTATCCCTTTCTAAAGGAGCACCTATAACCATATTTAATATGATATATCCATTTCTAAAGGAGTCAGATTTTGTGTTTAAGACACCCTTTCCTAATCTAATTGTTATGTTACAAATCACAAAGTTGTAGATGTTAGAAGAATTTTAACTCCTTAACTATATACCATTATCTATTGATTTGACATTAATACGATTATTTTTAAATGCCAGAAGATTACAAAATATCATGTTATTATACTGCCCAAGGAGAAGCTAGTTGATACCAATGAAGCAGGTGATGCATTTGTGGGAGGATTTCTGTCATAGTTAGTTAAATAGAAGAGCATTGAGGATTGTGTTAAAGGAGGTTGTTATGCCGCAAATGTCATTATCCAAAGGCCAAGATGCACCAACACCGAGAAGCCTGATTTTGAGTAAGATTATTTGTAGTGGTATGATCAATAAGGGTGTAGCATATTAAATCACCATTGAGAACTTACTATTCAATACGATTATTGTTTATCAACATGAAAGTGACAGTGAGCTATTTTTTATAGCTTCATGATATAAGTTATATTTGCATGCTACGGATTAAATCCTTAGTAATTTGATTCTAGCGTGTATCATTTGTTTTCAAAATAATAGTAGTGGAAGTGGTCATGGTCGTGGGGGTAGAATACTAACCATGTTGTTTAAACATCCAATCAAATAGTTAAAATGGTAGCATGAACATAAATTTCAACAAAATAGTGCTCATTCAAGAAATATAAAGACATCGGAATGAATTACATTTCCATAATTCATAAACTTGACAATAAATCACAACTATAACATAAAGCGCATCTCTATTTAACCAAACTCGTAACAATTTAGAAGGTACGTAATACTACAAAATAGACTGACTAAAATTGAAGTATTATTTGACAGTATGTGTCGTTTCGTGGTAATGCTTTAGAACTACTAAAATTCGTTTATGTTATTTGATTATAAAGTACACAACTTGTTTATAGAAAGTAAAATAAGAAAATAATGCAAAACGGTACTTTAATAAGGAGTAAAAGAAACTGTTACGTATATCCAAGAACAATCACCAAGTTTAAGTACATTATAGATTATCTGTTAATGTAGGATGTCTGAAAGGTTTAATGAATGTAACATCTTTGTCTTCTAAATATAAAGCCTGTAGTTAACAAGCAAATTTTTCCTAAACATTATAGATTATCAGTTGATATAGGATGTCTGAAAGGTTTAGTAAGTATTACATCATTGTCATATAATTCTACCCGTGTGTAACTTACACGGTAACAATACATTGATGTAAATAAGTTGCCAGCAAAAGATTAATCAAAACTGGATTATCGTACAGTTGCTCCTTTTTCTGTGCTAGTGAAAATTTCTCGCTTTTCCATATCGAGTCAATTTCAGCAAAGATTAAATCTTTAGCGAGATAAATGGTTGCAGTTATGTAGTAGTACAAATAAACCAACATGTGCATCATATTTTACACATCTATTCTTCAAAACATGCGCATCCAAACTTTTCTATTATAGTTGCAAGATAAAAAACGATTGCCAAATGTCTACAATCCTAGCTGCCCAAAGTAGGAAAAAAGAAAATTTGATGCAGAAATATTACATTACTTCATTTGTATAAAGAAATTAGTACATTTCTACTGAGTATGACATAATATCTATAACATGGAAAATAGTTGAACCAATCTGAATTCAGTCCATAGTTCAACAGAAATAAACATAAAAATTCCCAATAAATGAATCAGATAGATCAACAAAAATATACCTAAATTATTTTGTAAGTTGGTAATTCAGTCTAAAAATTACAAAGAAAAAAGTCTGAAATCCAACACCCTAAATTTTAGAAAAAAAATAAAATTGACAAAAGGGAGAAGATATATGATACCCCAAATGCAAAGTTGTTGACTAGACGAAATCAACCGCAGTTCAAACCAAGGATAAAGTTGACAAGTGGGAGCAGCAGCAACGTTGGAGCAGTAGGAGCAATAGCAAAGAATGAACTGAATCATGGTGGCTTGGTGGTCGAAGGTGATGCAAGCACCATCGGTTAGCAGCATCATTGAGGGGGAAAGCGGCGCAATTTTAAGAAATTTTGATTGGGTTTACAATACTGAGTGGGAACGAAAGATTTGGGAAAGAGAAAATGAAATTATTGCAAATATATTGGAGTTTGAACATTTTATTAATGTTTTAAAATATAAAAAACAGCAGTTTGATTAAAAATGTTGTGATTAAGGGTCGTAAAATGTAAATTTTCTTGTACTATATTAAAAATATATATTATTTTACATATTTATTACTTTTTTTCATGTTTAAATAAATCCTAAAGTTTGTATGTAAAACTAGTAAGAAACTTAACATAATTTTCTAGTTACATAAGCTTAAATCCAAAATGGTTTTCTAACGAACTTTCGATAATGATTGAATATATTGATTCAAAAATTATCGTAAATAATGAGGTGGGATTAATAGAAAGAATTGAATATAAAAATCTGTATTTAATTGGATTTAAAAAGAAATGGTTAGGTCAAGAGAGAGAACTAACTTGGTAATCATGGACGAGAAAAAAGTGGTTCTTTCGCTACAAGATAAACACGCAAATATACTAATATCGACTATGAAGCCGTCAGATATGTAGATCAGTAAACTTTTATAAAAGCAGTAAAACTTATTGTTTCTGAAAATGAAGCTAAAGAATGAGAAACAAGTGTTGCGGTTATCATAAAATCGATATGTTTATCGTTACGCTTTCGTAGTATTCGTGATAATTTAGTTGGTAGAACTAAAGATAGAAATTGATCATATATAGAGAACACGGAGTTCTTTTAGAAGGTCTACTTGTTACTCCAGTTTCTATCTTTGGTTCTACTAATAAAATTGTCGTGAATACTACGAAAGAGCAACGACTTAAATATTGATTTCATTATAACCGCAACACTTATTTTCATTGTCCAAGTTCATCTTCAGACGCAACAGACATTACTACTTTTATATAAATATGATGTACATATCTGATACTTTTACCTTTGATACTATTATAGTTGCATATACATCTAACAGCAAAAGAATCATCTACCGTTATTCCATCTCTAAGGATTATTAGCTCGTACCAAGCCTGTGACGCCCCACCTCTATACCCACGCTAGCCAAGGACACTACGAGGTAATGCCGTCAACTAGCACGGAGAATAAGGCTGTTGAGGAGCGACCATCCGTGTAATTGCTTTGTGCGAGCACCGATATGTCAGATAGTACAACATGCATTTGGTTTTAGGAGGAAATCCGACACATCGATACAAACTCAAAGCTACTACACAGTGGCTATATATATTCTTCGGAAACAAACATAGAAATAAACATAACACAAATCAGTCACAGATATCCATATCACAAAGGCGGAAAAAGATATGAATATAACACATGAAAGTGTACATCAGAGTAGTGGTCAAACAAGACCCACAATATCACAAAAGAATAGCTACAAGTGCTAGACAAAAGAATAAGGATACATCAATGAGTCTATCTCTCAAATGTATACAACAAAAACTACTAATCTAAGTAGTTAGCCAAAAGTCAGGGTGATAATCCCAGATGAGAAGTCAAGCAGAAGCACCTGTAACATCTCGGCCTGACCCGAGTATTATTTCATAAGAAAATAATAAGCGGATCAGTCTAACTATAAATATCAGATAAAATGATATAGAATAAGAGATATGACAAAAACGTGATATAACCATAAAGCCACACTATGATAAGTATGTAACTGAAAATCAACCAGAGATTAATCAATATCACAAGAATCTTCTCAAAGATCAAAAGAATGTCATACTCTTTAGTTTTATTCACCACGTCACAAATATCGACATCATATCGATGCCAATCATAAAAGCTGGTGGATCACAAATTCTAGAAATTATCAATAGAAATCCAGAAATCACAAAAAGAGGGAGGCCTATCACAAAACAGGAGCATGAAAGCTCACCAACACGTGTATCATAAATGGGTCGCTATCCCATGGTCGCTAACCATAGAGCCGGTTCAACGACGTAGTACAATATCGGTACGCCCGAGGAACCTGAAACTCGAATAATTCGAAACAAGGACGTAGTACAACGGTACGCCTGATGATCCTGATAAGCTGGTGCAACAACGTAGTACAAAGGTACGTCCGATGGACCGAACTCCATAAAAGAACATGGGTCGCTAGCCCACAAAAATGGAGTCGAAACTCCAAATAATACATAGGTCGTTAGCCTATAAAAGAAATGAGACGAAACTCAATAATACATAGGTCGTTAGCCTATAAAAGAAATGAGACGAAACTCAATAACATTGTACCGTCCCCTACGTGGACAAAGAAACATAGCATATCGCTAGTCTAAATTAGAAAATGATCATCACCGATCATCAAGAAGTGTCTATTATACTAAGCTAGTAAATATATGAGCTTAGCTTCATGTCCCATAACCACCAGCTTAACTTAAATATTTACGAACAAATTGTAGATCTCCACTAGAAAATTGACACAAGAGATTCAATCGAACAAGTCAAAGAATTAACCAACGAAGTAAACGCAAGCGTTTCATACCACTTGTTTTACTAGGTCGTTTAATTGGATTTCTCATATGAGTGAGGTAAAGGTGTGTATATACTAGTAGATTGGAAAATGGTTTGAGAAAACGAGCTTTGTAATAAAATAGTGTTGAAATCATTTTGAAGAAAGAGTTTTGATATTTACTACTAGTATTGAAATCTTTATATTTTTAAAGTGACAAATCACAAAAATGATTGTAGAAACAATCAATCACCAAAATTCACATTCAAAGACGTGAATAAAATCCAAAGAAATCGATTCCTAGTCCATCAAAATGGATATTCCCAAAAATCCCAAAGAAAATGTCATCAAATACGATAATAAATGATTGCAACAAATCAGAATCAACATGGATCGATTAAAGTTGGAAATTCAAGCTAAATAAGCAAATAGGCAAAAGACTTTTGATTCAGACGTCTAAAAGAAGTGATTCAGACGTCTGAATCTGGAAAACTAAAAGTTTTCCAGAGCATATTTCAGACGTCTGAACCCTATATTTCAGACGTCTGAAATAGGTACTTTTTAGCCTATTTCCTTTCTGGTCCAAAACAAACCAATTCAGACGTCTGAAATATAGATTCAGACGTCTGAATCTGGTAATAAAAATCTTCCCAGAATAATATTCAGACGTCTGAATCTAACGTTTCAGACGTCTGAAACTAGGGTTCAGGGCATTCCCTGAACCTAGACCAAAAATGGCTGAAATAAATACCGGAAGCGATCGGACGAGCAACGACGACTAAGGATTTACGCCAAGCGACAACCCAGCCTTAAAGGCTCTTCGATACGCCTCAAATATCAATGTCCAAATATTCATAATAGGATTTTCATAGATTTTGATTTCAAAACACCAAAAATTGGAATAAACACCAAATCAATCCAAACCAAAATCAATTACACAAGAAAGTGTTAGGAATTCATACCTAACAATCGGAGATAATTATAGACTAAGATGTGAGATAAAAATCTCACCTTTGAACCCAAAACAAATGAAGAAGAAGCTATAGAGTAAAGGCGAGAACAATCACTCTTCAATTCCAACCCAACAAGCTTGAATCTAAGCTAAAAAGAGAAACATTTCCTAAGTTAGGTTTAGGAATTTATGAAATTGATAAGAGAATGAGTTGGAGAAGAAGAAGAGGAGGCTTACCAAAGCTTCTTCTATAAATTTAGAGCTAAAACTTGATTTACAAATGGAAAGTAGGGCTTGGAGTTTTAATTTCCCATTCCTCTCTCCATTGTTGCTAAAGCTTGAGTATTAGGAAGTAGAAATGAAGTAATGAAGAGAAGAGGGGTGAAGCTCGGGTCTAATGGGCTGAAACAAAACCAAATCCCTAAATGAAAAAGTAGCAAAATTCCGCTAACTCCAAACATATCAATGTTTATACTTAAAAAGGTCGCAAACGTCATTTTGAACTCAATGGGGGTGGTCTCGAGTCCTAATTTGACTGTTTGCAAAAAGTAGCTTTTTGGACTAAAATTCGACTAGCGATGAAATATTTAAATAAAATATTTAAATACTCAATCGTAAAAAATACGGGTTATTACAGACTCCCCTCCTTAAAGAAATTGCGTCCTCACAATATTTAAGAAGAAAATATATAGTAACAGCCATGAAAGCATATTCATCACAAAAGAAATTTGAAATAAAAAGTTCACCTCAAAGAGCACGGGAAAGTAAGTCCGGATGTGCTCACTCGATGAATTCTCTAGATTCGCTAGAGCAATCCTTAGGATTTGAGGACCATTGAACCTTCACAAGCGGGACATCTTTATTTCGAAGGTGTTTGACCTCCGAAGTAATAATACGAATAGGATGTTGCTCATAAGTTAAATTAGGCGAAACTTCTATTTCTTCCACAACATAGGGCTCAGGAATAGAATCGGAATCTCGAAGGCACTTCTGTAATTGAGAAACGTGAAACACGTCATAAATAGCAGAAAACTGAGCCGGTAATAAGAGGCGATAAGCCATGGAACCGATACGTTCGGTGATGGGAAATGGACCAATATATCGAGGTGCTAATTTTCCCGATCGATTGAAACGTACAACACCCTTCATAGGTGAAACACGAATAAACACAAGATCTCCAATAGAAAATTCTAATTTCCATCTCTGGTTATCGGCATAGGATTTTTTCCTACTTTGGGCCTCTTTCATCCTATGACGAATAAGATCAATCTTTTCTGTGGAATTACGAATAAAATCTGGACCTAAACCTACCTCTCACCGGCCTCAAGCCAACAAGAAGGAGATCGGCATGGTCTTCCATAGAGTGCCTCAAATGGGGCCATACCAATACTAGATTGGAAGCTATTATTATAGGAAAACTCAACAAGAGAAATATGATCTTCCCAACTTCCACCAAAATCAATAACACATGCATGAAGAAGATCTTCAAGAGTTTGATTCACACGCTCGGTTCGTCCATCGGACTGAGGATGATAAGCAGTGCTAAAATTAAGCTTCGTTCCCAAAGCTTTTTGAAGACTCTTCCAAAATCCACTAGTAAACAATGGATCATGATCACTAACAATAGAACAAGGAACCCCATGCAATTTTACAATTTCTTTAATAAAGAGTTTGGCCAAGAGAGGAACGGTTCGATTGGACCGAACAAGAATAAAATGGGAGGATTTAGTGAGTCTATCGACTATCACCCATAAACTATCATGACCCGAACGAGAAGGGGAAGGCCGTCAATAAAATCCATGGAAATTTGGTCCCACTTCCAAATTGGAATTTCTAAAGGTTGCAATAACCCACCAGGCTTTTGGTGTTCGGCCTTGACAAGTTGGCAAGTCATGCAACACTTAACAAAGTTAGCAATATCAGATTTCATTCCCTCCCAATAATAAATTCGCTTCATGTCCGTGTACATTTTACTACCACCGGGATGAATGGTAAATTTAGAACGATGAGAATCTTCTAAAATGTCTTTACGAAGATTACTAATATTTGGCACGAGAAGTCTACCAGATCTTCGAATACCGCCACGAGAATCAATATCAAAGTCTTTCAAACCTTCAATATCAATTTTATCCCTAAAATTTTGGCTAAGAAGAGCCAATTTGGGATCTAGCTTTTGAGCTTCAAGAATGTGGTCTAAAAGAGAAGGATGAGCCTCAAGGCTACATAAAACAAGAGATGAACATAAATTGGAAACACGATCTCGAATCACACAAGTGGATAAATCTCGAGATCATTCCATTTGGATATCATCATAGAAACAACCGCTTGTTGCTTGCGACAAAGGGCATCTGCAACACGATTTCCCTTTCTGGGGGTATAAAGAATATCAAGATCATAAGGTGCAAGGAACTCGAGCCAACGTTGTTGACGCAAATTAAGTTCCTTTTGAGAAAATAGATATCTCAAAGATTTATGATCGGTGTAAAGAATAAATTTTTCGCCCAAAAGATAATGACGCCAAATACAAAGGGCGAAAACAATAGCTACAAGCTCTAAATCATGAGTGGCATATCTAGTCTCGGCTAGCCTCAATTGCCTAGAAGCATAAGCAATAACGCTTTCCCTTTGCATAAGAACGATACCCAAATCAACGCGACTAGCATCGGTATAAACAACAAAATCTTGATTCCCCTCGAGAATAACAAGAACAGGAGCATCAGAAAGGAGTTCTTTTAATTTCTGAAAAGAAGCTTCACATTTGTCCATCCAAATGTATTTAACACCTTTCTTTGTCAAACTAGTAAGAGGCACGGAAATTTTGGAAAAGTCCTTTATGAAACGTCGGTAATAACCTGCCAATCCGAGAAAACTACGGATTTCCGTCACACTCTTCGGTCTCTTCCAATTTTGAATCGCTTCAATCTTTGAAGGATCCACGAAAATTCCGGATTCGGAAATAATATGACCAAGAAACTTCACACGAGATTGCCAAAATTGGCATTTAGAAAATTTTGCTTTCAATTGATTGCTCCTAAGAGTTTCCAACACAATCCGAAGATGTTTTTCGTGCTCCTCCTCGGTTTTAGAATACACAAGAATATCATCAATAAAGATGAGAACAAATCGATCGAGGAAGCCTTTGAAAACTCTATTCATAAGTTCAACGAAATAAGCCGGAGCATTCGTTAAACCAAATGGCATAACAAGCCATTCATAAGATCCATAACGAGTACGGAAAGATGTCAAAGGAATGCTATCCTCTGCAATACGAAGCTGATGAAAACCGGTAGCTAGGTCTAATTGTGAAAAGACTCTAGCACCACTGAGTTAATCAAACAGATCATCAATCCGAGGTAAAGGATATTTATTCTTGATAGTAAGATCATTAAGCTTGCGGTAGTCAACGCAAAGCCTAAGTGTACCATCGGATTTCTTCACAAAAATAGCCGAAGCTCCCCAAGAAGAGGAACTAGAGCGAATAAATTGCTTCGTCTCCAGTTCGGATAATTGTTTGCGCATTTCCTAATTTTCTTTATTGGACATACGATAAGGAGGACGAGTGATAGGTTGAGCTTCAGGAATGAGATTAATTCTGAACTCAATTGCTCGCTTAGGTGGTAATCCTAAAACGGGCTCAAATATGTCGGAAAAATCACGAACAATGTGAATAAGAGAAATAATATCTTCCTCATCATCATTATCTTCATCACGAGGATTTAAAGAATATAAAGATGCAACCAAGTTGGAATCCAAATCTTTAAGGTTAATAGAAATCTGCTTAACAGATTGAGGATGTCGAAGATGAATAGTCCGCTTAGGACATAGGATTTGGGCTTCATAGCGGTTAAGCCAATCCATTCCCAAAATCATTCCAAAGCCTAAGTAGTGCATAACATGAAAATCGGCTTGGAAAGAAACATCACACAAAATAATCTCGACATCTTTACACAACAAACTGATTGTTGCGGATCCACCAACCGGATTCGAAATTCTCAAAGAAGTTATTAAACACAAAACATCCAAAGAAAAAGTATCAACGAGTTCTTTTGAAATAAAAGAGTGGGACGCACTCGTATCAAAAAGAACATGAATAGGGTGATCACGAAATAAAATAATGCCATCAAGGATAGAATGAGAAATACCTTGACCATGAGATGTGTTGCCAGGGGCTTGAGCAACATTAAGCTTTCCCTCCTTCTTGCCTTGAAGTTTGGGACAAGAAGACAAAAGATGGTCCGAACCTTTGCAATAGCGACAAAAGAGAGGTTTCAGACATCTATTGGCATAATGGTCTTTCGAACCACCGTTATAGCACTGCCCACTACTAAAGGTAGGAGTCTTTGCTACATGAATTGCTTGTTTTCCTTTCTTAATGGGATAAGGACCTTTGAATTTAATAGGCCTTTTCTTGTTGTTGTTGAATTTTGGTTTGGCACCCACAATATCAACATCACTTTCTTTATCTGCCTCTTCAAGTCGAAGAGCGATATCAACAAGTTGATCAAAAGAAACTTCTAACTTTAGAAGTAATAGCTTCTTGAGATTTTTGTTCAAGCCATTGACAAATCTTTGGTTCTTTTTCAATGGGGTGTTTATATATTCGACCCCGTGTTTAGAAAGTGACTCGAATGATGCGACATAGTCTGCCATGGAGGATTCACCTTGAACAAGGTCTATGAAACGGCGAGCCAATGTCACCTTCTCAGCTTCTGGCACAAATTTTAACACAAATTGTTCCCGGAATTTCTCCCAAGTAAGATCCGCCTCAATAATTTCAGAAATAAGAAGCTCATACCAATCTAATGCTTTTTCTTGGAGCATACTCGAAGCCACTTGGACATGGTGAAGATCAATTAGATTCATGCGAGTAAAGATGCGATTGCATGATTTAAGCCAAGCTTGGACCTGAATGACGCTTTCGGAACCCTTAAATGGCTTCCCACCAAGTTGGTATAGTCACTGCACAAACGTGCAAATCCAGACTTAGGGTGAGTAGTCTCCAGATTGGGTCCAAGCCAGAGCATTCTTCATGAGATCTAAAAGCTGCTGGGAAGACATAAATACTCCATCCTGGGGAGTAGCACTAGATTGACCGGCGCTGGGACGGCCAGGTCTAACCATTTCTCTTCCTTAAGAAAGAAGAAGGAAGAAGGAAGAAGAAAAAGGTTATTCACAAATTGAATATCAAACAATAATGATTGATAAAACAAGGTATCACAAAATAAAATAGGATAGAACGGTTCGAAGACCCGAACAAAATCCTAAGGCACGACTCCTAAGATGGACTTAGGACGATGATCCTTGTTAAATTATTCTACATTGTTCCGAAGTTTGCCTCTGATACCAAGCTGTGACGCCCCACCTCTATACCCACGCTAGCCAAGGACACTACGAGGTAATGCCGTCAACTAGCACGGAGAATAAGGCTGTTGAGGAGCGACCATCCGTGTAATTGCTTTGTGCGAGCACCGATATGTCAGATAGTACAACATGCATTTGGTTTTAGGAGGAAATCCGACACATCGATACAAACTCAAAGCTACTACACAGTGGCTATATATATTCTTCGGAAACAAACATAGAAATAAACATAACACAAATCAGTCACAGATATCCATATCACAAAGGCGGAAAAAGATATGAATATAACACATGAAAGTGTACATCAGAGTAGTGGTCAAACAAGACCCACAATATCACAAAAGAATAGCTACAAGTGCTAGACAAAAGAATAAGGATACATCAATGAGTCTATCTCTCAAATGTATACAACAAAAACTACTAATCTAAGTAGTTAGCCAAAAGTCAGGGTGATAATCCCAGATGAGAAGTCAAGCAGAAGCACCTGTAACATCTCGGCCTGACCCGAGTATTATTTCATAAGAAAATAATAAGCGGATCAGTCTAACTATAAATATCAGATAAAATGATATAGAATAAGAGATATGACAAAAACGTGATATAACCATAAAGCCACACTATGATAAGTATGTAACTGAAAATCAACCAGAGATTAATCAATATCACAAGAATCTTTTCAAAGATCAAAAGAATGGCATACTCTTTAGTTTTATTCACCACGTCGCAAATATCGACATCATATCGATGCCAATCATAAAAGCTGGTGGATCACAAATTCTAGAAATCATCAATAGAAATCCAGAAATCACAAAAAGGGGGAGGCCTATCACAAAAAGGGAGCATGAAAGCTCACCAACACGTATATCACAAACGGGACGCTATCCCATGGTCGCTAACCATAGAGCCGGTTCAACGACGTAGTACAATATCGGTATACCTAAGGAACCTGAAACTCGAATAATTCGGAACAACGACGTAGTACAATGGTACACCCGATGATCCTGATAAGCTAGTGCAACAACGTAGTACAAAGGTATGTCCGATGGACCGAACTCTATAAAAGAACGTGGGTCGCTAGCCCACAAAAATTGATTCGAAACTCCAAATAATACATAGGTCGTTAGCCTATAAAAGAAACGAGACGAAACTCAATAATACATAGGTCGTTAGCCTATAAAAGAAATGAGACGAAACTCAATAACGAGGTACCGTCCCCTACGTGGACAAAGAAACATAGCATATCGCTAGTCTAAATTACAAAATGATCATCACCGATCATCAAGAAGTGTCTATTACACTAAGCTAGTAAATATATGAGCTTAGCTTCATGTCCCATAACCACCAGCTTAACTTAAATATTTACGAACAAATTGTAGATCTCCACTAGAAAATTGCCACAAGAGATTCAATCAAACAAGTCAAAGAATTAACCAACGAAGTAAACGCAAGCGTTTCATACCACTTGTTTTACTAAGTCGTTGAATTGGATTTCTCATATGAGTGAGGTAAAGGTGTGTATATACTAGTTGATTGGAAAATGGTTTGAGAAAACGAGCTTGTAATAAAATAGTGTTGAAATCATTTTGAAGAAAGAGTTTTTATATTTACTACTAGTATTGAAACCTTTATATTTTTAAAGTGACAAATCACAAAAATGATTGTAGAAACAATCAATCACCAAAATTCACATTCAAAGACGTGAATAAAATCCAAAGAAATCGATACCGAGTCCATCAAAATGGATATCCCAAAAATCCCGAAGAAAATGTCATCAAATACGATAATAAATGATTGCAACAAATCGGAATCAACATGGATCGATTAAAGTTGGAAATTCAAGCTAAATAAGCAAATAGGCAAAAGACTGTTGATTCAGACGTCTAAAAGAAGTGATTCAGACGTCTGGATATGAAAAACTAAAAGTTTTCAAAGCATATTTCAGACGTCTGAACCCTATATTTCAGACGTCTGAAATAGGCACTTTTTAGCCTATTTCCTTTCTGGTCCAAAACAAACCAATTCAGACGTCTGAAATATAGATTCAGACGTCTGAATCTGGGAATAAAAATCTTCCCATAATAATATTCAGACGTCTGAATCTAACGTTTCAGACGTCTGAAACTAGGGTTCAGGGCATTCCCTGAACCTAGACCAAAAATGGACGAAATAAATACCGGAAGCGATCGGACGAGCAACGACAACTAAGGATTTACGCCAAGTGACAACCCAGCCTTAAAGGCTCTTCGATACGCCTCAAATATCAATGTCCAAATATCCATAATAGGATTTTCATAGATTTTGATTTCAAAACACCAAAAATTGGAATAAACACCAAATCAATCCAAACCAAAATCAATTGCACAAGAATAATGTTAGGAATTCATACCTAACAATCAGAGATAATTATAGACTAAGATGTGAGATAAAAATCTCACCTTTGAACCCAAAACAAATGAAGAAGAAGCTATAGAGTAAAGGCGAGAACAATCACTCTTCAATTCCAACCCAACAAGCTTGAATCTAAGCTAAAAAGAGAAACATTTCCTAAGTTAGTTTAGGAATTTCTGAAATTGATAAGAGAATGAGTTGGAGAAGAAGAAGAGGAGGCTTACCAAAGCTTCTTCTATAAATTTGGAGCTAGAACTTGATTTACAAATGGAAACTAGGGCTTGGAGTTTTAATTTCCCATTCCTCTCTCCATTGTTGCTAAAGCTAGAGTATTAGGAAATAGAAATGAAGTAATGAAGAGAAGAGGGGTGAAGCTAGGGTCTAATAGGATGAAACAAAACCAAAGCCCTAAGTGAAAAAGTAGCAAAATTCCACTAACTCCATACATATCAAAGTTCATACTTAAAAAGGTCGCAGACGTCATTTTGCACTCAATGGGGGTGGTCTCGAGTCCTAATTTGACTGTTTGCAAAAAGTAGCTTTTGGGACTAAAATCCGACTAACGATGAAATATTTAAATACTCAATCGTAAAATATGCGGGTTGTTACAAAGCTTGTCCTCAAATTGACTTATGTACGTGTATTCAAGTTACAGTTAGCAAGACCCTTAATAAACCTAAAGTCAATTTGAATTTGAATTGCAAGAAAAATATCCATTAGGAACAAACTGCACACACTAATATATGTAATCCATTGATAGCTCAAAACAATTTTAGTGTAGATACCTCCAAAATCAGTAGTAATGATTGAATTCAGTATAAGCAACGATAGTAAGTCATAGTCTAATTATTCAGTGAAGATTGGATACTATCCAATTAAGGAATCGATAAATTAAACATAAAAATAGCAAAAAAATCAAACAGTATAATTGGGTTTTACAACGCTAGCCACCTAGGTTAAAATAATTATAAATTGGGATGAATGAGGGGGAAACAATGAATAAACCTTAATCTCAAGCAGCCAAGCTTAAAAATTAAGCATTGATTCATATTACTTTGCCTACAAAATAAGAGAGCGGGTATTACAACCAGATCTGCTAGTTGTGGGTGTTGGGGAATCTGATAGAAGTCCACACATAACAGCTTTAACTAAACTTGTGTACATATTAAGGACCTTGCCTTTAGCATTTGATATTTGATCAGAAGAAAAATAGTTTACACCGAACAGGAGAACCCATTCAGCATATGCGAAATGTAAGATACTAGTTTATAAGTGTATTTTTAATTTTTTAAGCAATACTTTAAAATCATATTTGAAAACATATAAATAATATTATGCTTTATTTCTTTGACTTTAGAAAAGAATTGAAAACACGCATCACCTTACGAGATTTCATTTTTACCTACATCACGTACCAACAAAAAATCATCAATTGTACAGTTTGACGCTTTATGTCATCAACACAGAAAGGATTAACATCTAAGCAAACTATAGAATAACTATTATACCGTTCCACCGAAATTTTCTGTAGAAACAACTTAGGAAATTACCTATGAGTTCGAAGGCGCTTGATGGCAGATATCTGATACTAGATCAGTGCAAACTATAGTATTAGGGGTTTTCTGACCTAAGGAATGAGCAGTGCATGAAATAGAGCTAGGGTTATATACATCTAGCTGCAGAAAGCTTAAAACTAGGCCGGACTGCAACAAATATATATATATATATATATATATATATATATATATATATATATATATATAAACGACAACGAAGATTTCTATGGTATAAAAAATACCGAGAAGAATGTATAAAATAATTTTTTTAAGGAAATATGACATATGAAATAATTCATTCTTTAATTTTAGTTCATAAGATATTTCATGGTTGTTATTTATCCACTTAACTACCTGCTAATTTTGTTTGAGTTAGTGTAAGGGTTTAAATAGAAAATAAAATACATTATACACACACTTGAAATACATATTCATCACAAACGTAACTATGAAATAAAACCACCATTGTACTATAAATTTTGATAAAGAGCTGTCAAAATTTTGAAGTAAATGACCATTAAAAACATAATAATAACCCAGCGAAGTATGAAGTAAAGTGCTATTGGAAACTTGATAATAAGCTACTGAAAGCATGAAGTAAGCAATATCGAAAACATGATAAAAAACTATGAAAGTATGAAGTAGCTTTCATGACTAGCTATTAAATTAGTAAAGACGGGTCATCAACCTGGCTGTTAATATCGGCTAAACGTTCTTTACGGTCGTTACGTTGACTCGGTGAATGTTGTTTACATTGGTTACATGAGCTAAATTAGTTAAATTCTCATCTTTGTGTTAAAGTCTATTTACTGATGTCTTAAAATTATATGAACTTTTTATTTCCTCTATTTTAAAAAAAAATTGAAATAATGAAATTTTAGAAAATTTTCAATTTTTTAAAGATTTTCCAAATTTATGATGTTCTATTTTTGCACCTTCTTATGTTAGGATTTTTTTTTACAAAACCTAACAAAGGATAAAATTGTTGCGAACATCTATCCGAGAATCTTATATCATCCAAATACAAAGGGATAATATTGGATGAAAATAATATTATTTAAAATAAAAAATAGTGAAGATAGATCTAAAACACAAATAAATCAAGAGAGCAACACGTAAGATTCCACCTAACAACCATTTATAATGATTCTCAAAAAATAATTGTTTACAACCAACCCACCAAATAAAAGTAAATAAAACAAAAAGAGAACAATAACCTAATTGAGAAGGAGTCTTGATCTCTATAACAATGGTTTCTTAGTGTTTGAAGAAAAAGAATAAAGATGGAAGAAGTGAGAAATACCAACTAATTTTCCACACTTTTCCACTCTTTTCTAGGCTCTACTTATAACGTCAATTACTTAATGCCCAAGTTAATATTATAGTGCAAAAATAAATTGATTAGCCAATTAGAGAGAAAAATAAACACGACCAGATATGTATATTAATTAAGGAAAGCTGTGACGACCCGGAATTTTTAAGCAATTCAAATTGAAATGTTTAATTGATTTTAAATATTTAAAAGTTAATTATTAACTTGAATTTCAAATACCGCTACTTATTGGATAATTTAATGATTAAATTAAATAATTTGAAGTTGGGTAATATGTTGAATCTGGGATTCTAAGCCGGTTAATAATAATTTGAAGGCTTGTAAAATTTATATTGATATAACTGAAGATAATAAAAGTGTTAAAATTGAATTTGGAACTGCTTTGTTAGGTTTTAAAAATATATAGTTTAAATTGAATTTAAAAATAGCTTTCCGAGGCGCAATCTCGGATTTCGACGAAACTAGTTCCATTGGGTCCGTAATATTGAATTATTATCGGATTTCAAAATTCGTATTGATTGGAGTTGTTGTGTGACTGTACGGTAAGTAAACGCCTGAAATTATATCGAAAATTCATATATATATATATATATAAGTCAAAATTTTCTCATTAGCCTAAATTATATCAACATCAGCCTACTTTTTTCTCCCATCGCAGTTTTCTTTCCTTTCAATTGTCGATGAAGTTGAAGACAACACGCAAAAATATTCTCCTCGCAGACATTTTTCCCTTTCTTTCATTTCAATGTCGACTTTATATGTTTTAAAAATCAAAACCATGCCTCAAATTTTGTCCGTCCTCCTTTCCAGTCAAGCTCGAGAAAAAAATATGAAAATGAATGATGATAATAATGGCCGAACCACCCTCCTTCAAAATCTCGAACGACAACTAAAAAAAAGGGGACACTCGGGTTTCAACTTAATCGGTGTCGAGCCTCTGAACAACATCGTTCCTCCGATTTGAATCGAGCTTCCTCCTCCATGTTGATTCACGAAGTATGGTACTCATGCTCGAATCGCAGCATCGTTGTTTCCCTCTGTTCGATCGAGCTTTCTTTTACCTCAGATTGAAATCGAATAGCTCGACAGGTGATGGTTGATTGGGCGTGGTGTTCGCGTTCAGGAGGTTGCGGTGGTGTGTGGTGTTGCGTACTCGTGGGTTGCGAATGGAAGAGGGAAGGTGGCTGAGGTCTTGAGTTCGGTGGGTGACAGCGAGGAGGTGGATTTTGCAGTAAGGTATAGCTTCAGATTTATCTTTTTTCCAATTTAATCTATAGATGAAAATGTACTGACGAGATTTTGGGAAAAAAAATAAAGATCTGGAAACATGAATTTTTATGGTTGAAAAGAATAAAAAAAATAAAATAAAATAAGGTTAGATACTGTTTATGTAATCAGGGTTAGACCAGAATATAACATAGATAAAATTTGTGAAACAAGGATTTTAAAAGGTTTAAATCAAAAGGTTACATAAAAATTAGACTTTTGAAATCGTATAGATCAATTTATATATCGAATGTGATTTTCATGGAAACTTTTAATTGGTTATATTAATTTAAAATTTGCAAGTCAGCTTTAATTTAAAAAAAAATTTAATTACCTTAGTGATTAATAAAGATATGTAATTTGGTTATACAAGGTTAAAAATCGAAAAGGAGGCAGGCTGGATTGGAATGGATGCTAATAAAATGAAAAGGTGAGTTAATCTCACTCAGTTAAATTTAAATTTAAATTTAAATTTAAATGGCTAAATTTAAAGAATTGGTTGGATTGTTGAATTGATTGATGTGTTATATTATAGTATATAATATATCTTGGAATGATTGATTTTCCGCATTATATACCGGATGAGACCCTATGCGCCGCATAATAGCGGATAATATTATATAAATCCCATATACCACGATATTCCACCTTAAAGTGGAATTGGTATTTTATATTGTGCTAACATCTGTGGATGCAGGGAAAACAGGTTGGAGGGATCCAATAGGATTCCTCAAAATTATTTAGAATTGTTGATATTCTGTGTTATGGATATTTGATATTCTGTGATGAATATTATTGTTAATTAAAAATATTGATTGCTACGATTTGCTTGAATATATTTCGGTGCACTGAGTTATCGAAATATATAAAATTGGATATTTAAAAAGAAAATAATAGAGTGAATTTTTAAGTTAAATAATTATAGTGAATTTGAATAAATTAAGAACGAATTGAAAGGAATGGAAATGAAATTAAAATACTAATAAATAATTTCGAGTATAGAGGATAAAGGATTTGAATAAGCAGAAATTAATAAAATAGTAAACTTAAGTGATATCAATTAACGGAATAAAGAATTATTTTAAATTTCAAAGTTTAAATTTATTTAAAAGGATTAAGAAGTAATTTGAGGAATCTAAAATTGGAATTTTCAGTTAAAAGTATTTTAAATCATAAGTAAGGAATGAAATCTGAAATTAAAGGATTTTGGAATAAATGAAGTAAATTGGAAATCAATTTGGAAATTGATTTAAGTGTTTGAAATTTGATATTTGGAAGAATAAATTCAAGGTGGGAATTTATTTTGAGGAAATTAGAAAATTTGTTTAAAGATAAATAGTGATTTATTTTTAAAGGATGTGAAGAAAAGTATATTTCCCTGGATTGCCAAGTACGTTTTCAAAGTAAATTTTAAAATATAAGATAAAAGTTAATGTTGTTTTAAAAAGTATATTTTAGCAAATTTATTGTTTTTGAATGTTTAAAATTCTAAAGTAAATATTTTTCAAATCTATTATTGTAATAATTATTTAAAGGTGACTTAGTATTTTGTTTTAAAAAGTAGAAACGTAGTTTTATATTTTATAAAGTAATCCTTATTTTCAAATATTCATATAGTATGTATTTATAATAAATTATTGAAGTAGCTTTTAACTTAAATGTTTTAAAAGTATATTTCAAAGTAAAGTATTTTAAAAATCTAAAGTTTTATGCTTGGTGATTTCAGTGGGAATCGAAAATATTCGGGAAATTTATTCCATGAGAGGAATGGTTTGAAACTGTTTTCAAAAGGGGTTTGAAAAGTGGAAATTTATCTTGTGAAGATATTATTGGATTAATAAATAATTTGGGAAATTATTTATTGGTTGATGGTTGTTTGTGAATACAAATTGATAGTTAAATCACCGACTATCAATATTGGACAAATGCGTTGATCGTTTCGAAGAGACCGGGATCGGGATTTATTTCTCGAAAACCACTTCGATCTGGTTTGTACCTTTCATGGAAATGAGTTTGGATTTGAAGATGGAGCAGTGAAGTGCAAGGGCTAGTCGCTACTAATCCTGAGGATATTTCCGAAATGGATGTAGTAGGAATAGTGCCTTCGGTTCCGTTCGAACCCGGGATGGACTTGTATAGATGAATGCTTCCGGAACATTGTCAGGTGGGCGATGGGCATTCTAAGGGATATGTTCTAAAAAGGTAACGCTTAGCCTCAAGCCTCATCAACCGGGAATGACTGAAAATCAAGGCTTATGCAGCAAGGCTAGGTGGGTAGCACCCAAGCAGGGTGAGGTCATCCCTGTCTAGATGTCCCTTTTTATTTCGGCTTAATGGGAGGTTGCTGATCCCAATCGCGGGGTGATCTCACAAGGGATTATCTAGTAAGGGGTAATCCCGGTCTTGTGTTGCAGGGGAGCGGGCGTACTCCTCGGTATGGTGATCTAGGCCACGTACTGTGATAGGTGGTACCCCAGTGCCTAGTCATTCGTTGGAAATCCATTCTCCCTACGAGCCTTGTACGAGTTTTGTTTGTATTACCCACTTCGTGGCTATTAGCTGGAATTTAATAATGTAACAATTTCGGCTATTTGAATAAGTATTTGTAAATAGACCCTATTATAATATCAGAGGATTTTATAAGAAATGTTTTAGCTATCGTAAGGTAAAAACCCGACATGTTTATTTATGGCATGGTCTTACGAGATGCTTTTGTTTTCAAAAGAATTTTGAAACTTTAATAATCCAATTGAGTGTGGTTTTCTCACGCTGGTTTTCCAGACTGACTCGAGTGTTATTTAACTGAAATGCTCGGGTCTGACCGAGTATTATAGGATACAGGATATGATGCCGGGAAGCTCAGGAGACAAGCTGGATGGCGATATGTACTTCCGTATTTGATTATTATTCCGCTATGTATCTAGTTCTATGTTATTGATGTGGAACTCTGATGATGTACTCTGATGATGTATGTATAAACAGTTATAGTTTTCTTTTGTGTAAAGATCGGATAATATATATCATATTTTATTTTGCTGCGTTGGTTAGATTCTGTTGTTGTTTTCTATTTTCTCCTTCTACCGCTTTTTCTTTAATCAAAATGGTTCGTATTTCTAGACATCTTGATTTGATTGATGTAGGATAGTGTTGACTCAAGGTGTACGGATTTGCGGGTCGTTACACTTGGTATCAAAGCCAGGCTAGCGATAACCTTGACTCTGGTGAGAATTACTCATTGAAATAGAGTCAATAGTACTCTAGACTGAGTTTGAGCGTATTAATAGGTATCAGCGCGTATTTGTTAGTGAATATAAAATGATTTTATATTGTGTTGATTGGTTTATTGAGTAGTTATGGATTCTGGTCAATACGAGTAATTAACGTTATTGATAGGGATCTCTAAACACTTGAATAGAACAATTCGACACAATATTGTTTTAAAGTAAGGTAAATGAAATAATTTTACCCAAATTATTTTTGCATATAAAAGATATAATTTTTGTAAAGTATTGTAGTATTTGGATGCTTGATTGTTAAGGAATGATAATATTAAATTATTAACACTATTGTGTAGAAATTGAAAACTTATAACCAAAGTTGAAGAATAAATTTATATAACAAAATGAAATTTGAAATATAGATTATAAATGTAATTTATAAATTGAAATAAACTTCATATACAAATGAGGTTTGTAAATGTAAACTGTAAAGGTGATTATAATTTTGAAATAGAATTCCATAGTAACATTTGAAATTGAAATGAGATAAAATTCCAGAATAATGTTTAAATATGAATTGGATGGATTGGGAATTTGGAGTTTTTGGGAAAATTAAATTCCTTTAGGTTTGAAAACGGTTTCCAAAAGGTTTGGAGGAATAATAGTATTATTTTGGAAATATTTTGAGTTGCATATCAAATCTTGTGAGATTTGGAAATTAAAAATATTTGAAATGTTGTTAAAGAGATAAAAGCACTAAACTCTTTCGGTCGCTGGAAAATAATTCTGATGATGATCGCGACATCATCGATATTCATTTTCGAGTTTCCAAGAGAGGAATTGCTACCTGAATATTTTAAATTGGAATTGTTTACGAACTGGGTTTGGTTTTGAAATTCAAAGGGATAATTGAATTTGCCAAAGGATTTTGGATGTAGTTGATTTCAAAAGTGGTTTTGAAATTTTAGAAAATTGTTTAAACTCTGGAATCTTATTTTAAAATGTTTAAGGAAAAATAAAAATTTATTGGCTAAATAAAATGTATAATTCCGAGTTAAAAGTAAAATGTGAATGGAATTGATTATAAATAGATAACAGGATGGATACAAATAAGCTTGTGATTCCTAAAATTTAGAAGTGGAATAAATAAGCCAAAATGAAATTGTTTTGTATTTTGGGAAATGAATAAAATCCAGAAGCTTAAATTATAAAATAGATTGAACTCTAATAAAATAGTTAAATTGATTTTTGGAATGAAAATCAAATATTGGGTATAAGATTTGAATAAACTAATTGGTAATAAAGTATGGAAATGGAAATGGAACTTGAATTGGTTAAATGCAAGCTGAATACCAATTTGATGAGACAACTGTTTGGTTTGTAAATAAATTATGGAATGAGTAATTGATATAATCAATATGGAAAGTTCCTAGATTAATAAATGGATTCAAATAAAATGAGAATATAGAATGCAAAGTAAATTGAACAGAATCGATTAGATGAAATCGAATTAAGTATAGATTGAATTGGTATCGATTTAAATTAATTATAAACTGGAATGTCTATTAATTAAATATTAATGGATTTGCATAAAAGTAATTGTCCTTTGACGTACACGAGATTATATAAATTCTATGGATAAACAGGAGCCAATAAAATTGGTTTTTGAATAAATTGTAATAAATATGAGCTTGTTTGGATTAAAAATAAATCGGATGAGTATATTAACTGAATTAAATTAGTAAATGGAGTTTGATTGGGATTAGAATCAAATTAAAATAGAAAATGAACTTGGATTTAATAGAATTGTAAAATGAAATTCAAGTAGAAATACTAACAAATCGAATGTGGATAATATAAATAGAGCTCGACACATATATTTTGAATGCTGCTAAGTGAAATAAAAACGAATTGAAAAAAAAAATGGTTTAAGTTGTGAATAAATTCCATTCAAGTATAAATAAGTGGAATATGACTTCGAAATATTATTCAAATGAGTTTGGGTTATGGAATTAGAAATGAATGTGTATACATTATAAACTTAGGATTATAAATTGGAAGTGTTGTCGAATGAAAATTTAATTGGATTAAATGATTGTAGTGTGAATTGTAAACAAATCCAATTCAAGCATAAATTGAATGGTATTATTAATAAATTCAAGGATGAATTGATAATGTGAGTTGAAATTTGAAACGGATAAAGAGAATGGGGTTATTGAATTTGTTGAAAATCAAATTAAATAGATGTGATCTTAAGTTAATAGAAGTTTGGCTTCGAACAAAGGTGGAAGACCATAAAAATCTGGGTCAAATTAATTTGGGAAAGGGTTATTAATTTATATGTATGGAATGTGCCCAGCTTAATAAATTATTTTTGAATGGAACGATTATGGGAATGAAATGAAATGCAAGTGAAGTGTTGTGAATAAATTAGATATGAGATGAAATTAAATATAATAATGAATCCGGATTTATTGGCATAGTTATCAACTAAAATGGTAAGGAAGCGAATAAAAGCAATTAAATTAGTTATGTAAATCATATAAATTGCTTATGAAAATTATTGTGGGTATATGCTTATGAAAATTATGTGTTTAGTGCATGTTTCTTATGTTATGCATGTGTTTAGGCTATTAAAATAAACCGAAATTTAATAAATTTTGTATATTTGTCACTTACATGTTAAAATTGAGTAAGTATAGGTTTTTGGAAGCCGTTTTACTGGATTTGACTGCGCTAATAGCTAAAATGATAGCAGTTTGCTTAAAAATGCTAAATAAGGTATGCCTACGCAATACAAATAGGAAATATGAACTGTTTTCTATTTTCCCACCATGTGGGTCGATGTATATATATTAATATCTTTTGTCATATTGCAAAAGTTCCTCCGTACAAAGGAGACTCTGCCAAAAATTTTCGAAAATTTTGGGAGTTAGAATGACAAGCAATTTAAATTAGTAAGCAATTAGAATTGAAGATGTATTGAAATCTGATTTAAAGTTATGTATGTATAGTAAGATGAAGTCGAAGTAATTGTTCGAAGAAAATTAAAGATAGGAAAGTTTGCAAATAAACTTTTATTTGAGGCTTAAATAAATTAGTAAGTGAAACTAATTCAATATTCAAAGTGGAAGCCAAATTGAATTCAAATGGAATTGTTAGGGCAAAGTGAATAGTAATGAAAATAAACTTCAATAGTAAAGTGAAAATTATGTAAGAAGTGTATAAAATATTTATATTAAACTTAAGGAATGAAAAATGAAATTCTTAATTAAATTTGGTATTGAGAAAATTATTCCAAGTGAATAATTGAATGGAAATTAAACTGAAGGTTGTGAATTTGGATGGTTGTGAATAAGTGAATAAAAATCAAAATGAATGTGAATAAAAGAGAATTGGCATAGCTAAAAATCAATTGGGTTAATTACGTAGGATGTACGTATATTATTTTATTCGCATAACTATTTGATCCAGATTTGAGCACAGAATTTCAAGATAATTTTATCGATCCGAGTTAGGATTTTTCACTCGATTTTCGACGACGAACCCTGGATATGCAATTTTGATTAATTCTGAAAATTATCTATCATAGCTATAACTATGCAAGGAGAATGACGGTTTCTGATCAAGAAACCAGATCTGAGTCCACACTAGGAAGTCGGGTGGACGATACTAGTTCGGAAGTAAAATTGTGTGATCGAGTAAGCGATCGGTTTCAGTATTGCGTACGAACGATATAGGTACATCGTACGGGCTTAAATGGAATGAATTTTGAAATTTTGAAAAGGAGTCAAATAAATGATTTTGAATGTTGTGATTGGATATTATTGCTAAGTGGAATATACAGGTATTATGAAGGAAAAGAAAAACTGGTTTTGATTTTAGATAATAAATTAGAACTGCCCGACCAAAAAGGTATGTGTTTAAATTTTTGTGAAATTTGATTGGGTTTTTGGATCTAGCCACTTGGCCTTTTGTTTTCTTTTTGGATTTGGGAGGCCGTAGAGCCATTTTGTAGTAGTACCGAGCTAGCCGCGCATAGGAGATGCTGGCCAAAATTTTCAGAAATTTAGAGAGTTAGAATATCTTTTTGAGAAAGTTTTTATAATTTAAATTTGAATTCAAATTTGAATAAATGAAGTAAATAATGTTGTTGGAAACTATGGGAGGTTTTGTGAGGATTGGTCGAAGTAATAATTGGTCTTTAATATAAAATTTATGTTAGGACAAGATTATAAAACCGTTTGGTTTTGGAAGAATAGTAATGGGTATTGGACCATTCTTCCTAATTAGTAATTTCGGGGACGAAATTCTTTTAAGGGGGGAGGAATGTGACGACCCAGAATTTTTAAGCAATTTAAATTGAAATGTTTAATTGATTTTATATATTTAAAAGTTGATTATTAACTTGAATTTCAAAAACCACTACTTATTGGATAATTTAATGGTTAAATTAAATAATTTGAAGTTGGGTAAAATGTTGAATCTAGGATTCTAAGCCGGTTAATAATAATTTGAAGGCTTGTAAAATTTATATTGATAGAACTGAAGATAGTAAAAGTGTTAAAATTGAATTTGGAAGTGCTTTGTTAGGTTTTAAAAATATATATTTTAAATTGAATTTAAAAATAGCTTTCCGAGGCGCAGTCTCGGATTTCGACGAAACTAGTTCCATTGGGTCCGTAATATTGAATTATTATCAGATTTCAAAATTCGTATTGATCGGAGTTGTTGTGTGACCGTACGGTAAGTAAACGCCTAAAATTATATCAAAAATTTAAATATATATGTATATATATATATATATATATATATATATATATATATTACTCAAAATTTTCTCATTAGCCAAAATTATATCAACATCAGCCTACTTTTATCTCCCATTACAGTTTTCTTTCCTTTCAATTATCGCTGAAGTTTGAAGACAACACGCAAAAATATTCTCCTCGCAGACATTATTCCCTTTCTTTCATTTCAATGCCGACTTTATATGTTTTGAAATCAAAGCCACGGCTCAAGTTTTGTCCGTCCTCCTTTCCAGTTAAGCTCGAGAAAAACAAATGAAAATGAATGATGATAATAATGGCCGAACCACCCTCCTTCAAAATCTCGAACGATAACTAAAAAAAAAGGGGACACTCGGGTTTCAACTTAATCGGTGTCGAGCCTCTGAACAACATCGTTCCTCCGATTCGAATCGAGCTTCCTCCTCCATGTTGATTCACGAAGTATGGTACTCATGTTAGAATAGCAGCATCGTTGTTTCCCTCTGTTCGATCGAGCTTACTTTTACCTCAGATCGAAATCGAATAGCTCGACAGGTGGTGGTTGATTGGGCGTAGTGTTCGTGTTTAGGATGTTGCGGTGGCGTGTTGTAACGTTCACGATTTTTCGTTGCCGAAAAACCGAAATGTTAGGGTTAAAGAAGAAGAAAGAGGTAGAAGAAGAGAGAAAAGATAGAAAATAGAACAGAAAGAAAACAACAGAACAATGTCAGAATCTCACAATTCGCAGTGGAACAACATATAATAGATAAATGAATAATCTTTAAACAAAGAACTATCTCAGTTATTACATTGCATTACATTACATTACATCAGAGTGTACAACAACAAATAACAACAAACAACGGAAAAGAAATACTATATACTAGTAATACGCCATGCCATCCAGCTTGCCTCCAGCAACTCCTGAATTCCAAATATCCTGATAAACCTAACTCTTGACTACCCGTGTGGAAATTGGTGGGCACCCAGAGTTTAGGAAGAAAAACAATAAACTCCGAGTCAGTCATGTGACTGGTGTGAGAACTCGAAACAATTTATTTATTTTCTTTAAAATAAAGTACAGGAAATTTTTTAAAATAGATTCGCAATGTTTTTGAAAATGTAACTACCATAAGACCTCCCACCACACACACAATGCAAACGCAGACTTGGAGGAGATTTCTTCTTATGTTAGTCAAAGATGCTTGATACGCAAAATCAAATCAATTTTGATATTATTATTAGTGCATAGTGTAGGAAAAATCATTTCGAAAGTAGAATATAAATCTTAGCCAGCATAGGTACCATTATATTATGCCTGCTATAGCTACCTCCTGAGGAAGCAGGTTCTACAACTAAAACCGTACAAGTCTCGTATTGTTTCTTTGGATTTCCAACAAATGGTCAGGCCAAGGAACTTCCCATTGCCACATGAGAACGCCTCTGGAAGGACGTCCCCGAGAACCAAACCGGATCTCTGCCAACACAAGGCCGGGTTACCCCTAACTGGGTAACTACTGACACGAGTATGCCATCCCCCGGTCCTTTGGGACCTTTAACCGAGCGCTCGTAATCAACATCACACAATCATAAATAAAGTGTTTCAACATGAGTAAGTATCTGGGCTCCATACCATGATACCACCCTTTTCCAGAAGGAAATGCACATACCCTAAAGGGAGCTACCCCTCATAACCTTGCTGCATCTTTCTTGTTTTGACCATTCCGGGGTGTGAGGCTCGACGAAGTCTCGTCCACAAAGCCACGCTTTATACAAAAGTTGTGCTTTGGGTCAACAAATGATCATAGAAATGATCACAAAGATAAATGATCAAACAAATGATCATATCACAAATGATCAAACAATGATCATTTCACAGCAACACTCAGCATGTCACATTACCAAATTGGGAATATATTGCTGATAACCTTCAACTACATAACCTCTGAGCTCGTACGTCTCAGAGAAGGGTGTTAAGCTAAGAGAATAAATTCTCCGCCACCAACAGAAATATATTTGAATGAAATCAGCTTTATATCTCAATTGTAATGTCAGACATACAATCCATACAAGTCTGTTCCGGGCTAGAACAGAACCGAAGGCACTTACAAAGAAGTCCTTGCAATCCGGATAATCTCTAATCACGTCCGGATTTCCCATCACATATGGAGATCTCTATACTGGGGATCAGCCAGTGCAGAGACAATCAACAAGAAACCCTTTCGTTTTCGAAATTATCCGGTCTTCAACACCGGTCTTCAAATGCAATTCATAACGACGTATCACATATTCGGAATGGGTTATACGACCCCAAGGTCCTTTCCCGGTTAACCCGAATAGTGAGCGCTTATTTAAAAAAATAATAAGTGTGGCATTCAATTTCAAGCAAATCACAACAAATACCTATTTAAAGGTAAATATTGATAGTCGGTTATTGAACTATCAATGGATATGCACAACATCACCAGATTCCAAATAATTTTCCAAATTATTTATTTTCCAAAAATATCTTTACAAGATATAAATTTTCAATACTTCAAAAATAAATTGATATTTATTTTTAAACCCATTTTCCCAATTTCATTTATAAATTCCATATTGAATTTACATTTCCAAAATATCTGTGAATATACGATTTCAAATCGTTTTCAAATATTCACTTTCAATTTATCTTAAAAAGATAAATTCAAAATATTCACTTAATATTGGAAAAACATCTCCATACTTATTTATTTATAAGTAATTCACAAGTCATTTTATTTTCTACACTTGGAAAATCTTCAATATACTCTAATCGAAATTAAGTATATATTTCATTCTTTAAGGAAATCATTCTCTTAAACATATTTATTTGGGCCAAAACGAATGTTGCGTAAAACATCGTTACGACAACCCAAAATCACTAGTATAGGGATTCGAAATTAAAATAGATATATATATATCCCAATACTATGCAAAACATTTCCTTTCGGAAATCATTTACTATAACAACAGTGTTATAGTCCACCATTTCCTTCTATTTCTCGAAAACGTCTATTTCAACAATGAATGTTGAAATCTATGGTTTCGATAGTTAATACATTTTAAAACATCTTTAGATCGTTTTAATTCTATGTAAAACATTACATCCAAAACATTTTCTTTAATATATTATTCACTATTCAAAAACGTGAATATACTTGTTAACCAATTTCATCATTTCTATACATTTTGTTTTAAAGGATTATTCACTGTCTAAAACGTGAATATAACTCCATTAACAAATTACAACAATTTACTTATCAAAATAAGTCGTTGCGGATTTATAAAACAATGTTTATAAATTCCATTTCTATTTATTTTATAACACTTCCTCTTATAAATTTCCTTTATTAACCTATTCGATTTATAACTCAATTATATACCGAAAGTCCATATTATAAGTTAAATGCTTATAATTTATTTATTTACAAAATTGTTCTTTTAACTTCATAATTATAAATCTTATAACTTATAAGATTCGTTTATTTACCCAAATCTATTCCTTAAATAACTTTATAAATTTTATTTATAAAATTCCATTTATAACTTCACCGTTATAATCCTATAGATTTCATTCACTTATGAAATTCATTCACAATTCATTCTAACACTTATAAAAGCTCGTTTTACAATTCCAATATTTTTAATTTATATATATCAATTTATAAATCTTTTATATGGATCAATTTATATTATTCTTTTAAAACGTCTTTAAATTCCTTTATAATTTCATCCTTTTGATTTATAAAATAATCAAATTTCATAAATCCTATTTTAAACTTTTTTTTATAATAAATTCAAAAATCCCAATTTAAACTATTTCATAAAATCATTAATCCCATATTTTCAAAAATCAACTTTTAACTGTATTTCTCAAAAATCATAATTTTTATAACATTAAAATTTTGACGTTTATTTATTTAAGATGAATAAATTCAAAAAATATTTTATAAACGTATACTTTCAAAAATCACTTTAGAAATCCCTTAAAATCAAAATCGTTATTTTTAAACTTCAAAATTGGATCTGATGATGCAACACATCAAATAGTCAATTACGACTTTCAAACATCATATATCAATATGATAATCAATCAAATATCACAACATCTAAAATCAAATAAATATTGGTGAGGAATCCAGTTGGATCCCTCCAACCTGTTTCTCTGCATCCACAGACATTAGCACAATACCAATCCCGTTTCAAGACGGGATATCGCGGTATATGGGATTTATAAAATATTATCCGCTTAATAGGCGGCGCAATATGGTCTCATCTGCTATACAATGCGGGAAATCAATCAACTGCAATATATACATATGCCAATATATATATATATTGCTATATACTAATATAATACCCATTCCACTTCAAGGTGGAATATCGCGGTATATGTGTGTAATAAAAACCTCCGCTTACTAACGGCGTATAGGGTCTATTCACATCCAATATATATATATATATATATATATATATATATATATATATATATATATATATAACAATCATCATTCAAGCATTCAATCAACACAGTCTAACAAATTTTAAATCTAACTATTTAAAATTTAAATAGACCCTTTTGAGTGAGAAGTTCTCACCTTAGCTTTTATTTTGCAATCCATTTCCCATTCCGAATTGTTTTCTCGACTTTTGACCTTGCATATGCAATTATACAATTGTATTGATATTCAAATAAATTGAACCTTTAAATTCTCATTATAATTTCAATTAACAATGATTTTACTTTAAACTTAAAATTCTAAAATTTTAATTGATCTCCTTTAAATAAATTTATTTAACTAAAAGTTAAATTTAAAACAAAATTCCTTTTTAACAAATTAACCAAATTAATTACCCTAATACATTATTTTAAAATAACAAGTAGATCTAAAATGTGCATTTATTTATTTATTTATTTTTATTTTTATTATTATTATTTTTTTTCTTTTGAAACTTCGCATATACTTATAAATTTAGAACAAGCTGCTTAGAAAAATATATTCCCTTTCTGTTTATCTATATAGTTTTAAATTCTACTAAAATAAAATCCTTCAAACCTATATGTATTAAATTAGAACACGATTATTTAATATCTCTAACCGTGAAATATTATTCTTATCTGTAAAATACAAACGATATTTAGCTGCAAAATTTTAAAACGACTAAAAATGTATTTTCCTCCTTACTGTAAATAAAGATTCTTCTATTTTACTGACCTAAACAGGTAAATATATTATCCCTTAATAATTTATACACGTATGAAAATTTGAGTTAAACGTACCGAAGATGGACGCGTGTAACAACCCGCATATTTATCGAGTTTGTATTTAAATATTTTATTTAAATATTAACTCGTTAATCGGATTTTGGTCCGAAAAGCTACTTTTTGCAAACGGTCAAATTAGGACTCGAGACCACTTCCATTGAGTTCGAAATGTCGTTTACAACTTTTTTAAGTATAAACATCGATAGGTTTGGAGTTAGTGAAATTTCACCAACTTTTCCCGCTTTGGACTTTGGGTTAGTTTAGACTATTAAGCCCAAGTTCCAACCCTCTTCTCCTCACTCTTCATAAATTTCCTAACTAATCAAGCTTTGGCATTAATGGTGGAGGGAATGGGAAATTAAAATTCCAAAACTCAAATTCAATTGCAATCCATCTTTCTACTCCAAATTCAAGAAGAAGACATTGGATTCAAGCTTCTTGTGCTTAGATAGAAGAAGGATTGATTCTTGCTTGCTTAAAACTTCATTTTCATTGATATTTGGTGCAAAGGTGAGATTTTTATCTCACAAATCTAGTCTATAACTATATTGGACTGTTGGGAATGATTCCCTATCACTTTTGCATGCACATTTGCATTTGGTTTGGATTGGATTGGCGAAAAACTCCAATTTTTAGCGTTTTGGTGAATTTTCTGCACTTAGGTCGTTCTGGCCATTTTTAGGTCGTTCGGAGTTAAGTCGTTCGTCCCTAGGTCGTGAGTCGTTCACGAGTTAAACTTAGGTCGTTCTGGCCATTTTTAGGTCGTTCGGAGTTAAGTCGTTCGTCCCTAGGTCGTGAGTCGTTCACGAGTTAAACGTAGGTCGCTCTGGCCATTTTTAGGTCGTTCGGAGTTAAGTCGTTCGTCCCTAGGTCGTGAGTCGTTCACGAGTTAACCCTAGGTCGTTCTGGCCATTTTTAGGTCGTTCGGAGTTAAGTCGTTCGTCCCTAGGTCGTGAGTCGTTCACGAGTTAAACGTAGGTCGTTCTGGCCATTTTTAGGTCGTTCGGAGTTAAGTCGTTCGTCCCTAGGTCGTGAGTCGTTCACGAGTTAACCCTAGGTCGTTCTGGCCATTTTTAGCTCGTTCGGAGTTAAGTCGTTCATCCATAGGTCGTTTACGAGTTATCCCGATAGGTCGTTGGACCTTATCTCGTTAGGTCGCTCCTGGCCTAACCCTTAAGTCGTGCAACTCTTAAGTCGTGCAACCCTTAAGTCGTGCAACTCTTAAGTCGTGCAACCCTTAAGTCGTGCAACCCTTAAGTCGTGCAACCCTTCAGTCACGCAACTCTTAAGTCGGTCACGAGTTATCCTGTTAGGTCGCGACCTCTGTTAAGTCGGCCATGTTGGGTCGTGAGTCATCGTTAGGTCGCGAACACCTCTAGGTCGCAACCACTAAGTCTCTTGACCCCTAGGTCGCAGCCGTTAGGTCGTATGACCCTTGAGTCGTTAGGTCGTTAGACCTCATTTTGTCTTCACTAGGTCGTACCGTTTTGGTCGGGGCGCTGCCCCGCACCCCGCCGGGGGCGCTGCCCCCTGGACCCCCGCGACCTGACCGGGCAGGTCGAACCCCGTAAGCGGTGGCGTTGCCCCCGCACCCCCACCTTGGGGGGGTTGCCACCCCCCCCGGACCCCCCCTCCGTAGGGGATCTTATCTGAAAAACATTGAGCTGATTTCCTTGGATTTTATTCACATCTCCGTATGCGATTTTTGTGACTGATTGTTTCTACAATTGCTTCTGTGTTTTGTCACTTTATAATATAAAGGTTTCAATACTAGTAGTAAATATCAAAACTCTTTTAACAAACAATTTCAACTCTATTTTTAATAACAAAGCTCTTTTCTTAAACCGTTTTCCAATCTATTAGTATATACAAACCTTTACCTCACTCGGATGAGAAATCTAATTAAACGACTTAGTAAAACAAGTGGTATGAAACGCTTGCGTTCACTTCGTCGGTTAATTCTTGGACTTGTTCGATTGAACCTCTTGTGACAATTTTATTAGTGAAGATTTACAGTTTGTTCGTAAATATTTAAGTTAAGCAAGTGGTTATGGGACATGAAGCTAAACTTCTATATTTACTAGCTTAGTGTAATTGACACTTCTCGTTGATCATGACGATCATTCTGATGATTTAGACTAGCAACTGTGCGATGTCTCTTGTTGCGAGGTTAGACTAGACACCACTTGTGTGATTCCACTCACACATACCTTTTTGCTTTTTGGTTAGTCTGGACCTTAATCTGTGTGATTCCATTCACACATGTGGGGTAGCTCCCCTTGGTCTTCGGACCGTCATGTGATAGGCCTCTTTCTCTTTTCTATGATTTCTGGACTTCTTGCATTGATTTCTAGAATTTATGTCATTGACTTGTTATGTGTACAAGTTTGGGGTATGATGCCCTTTTCGAATCTTTGAGAAGATTCTTGTGATATTGATTATCTCTTATTGATTGATCTTCTGTTGATCATTATTTACATACTTATAGTGGTATGTCATTATGGATGTTTATGTTTATGCCATATCTTTTATGTTATATCATGTCATCTGATATTTATAGCTAGACTGACCCGTTTATTATTTTCTTAAATAATACTTGGGTCAGACCGAGATGTTACAGGTGCTTCTGCTTGACTTCTTCCCAGGGATTCATCACTCTGACTTTTGGCTAACTGTTTAGATTAGCAGTTTTTGTTGTATACACTTGAGATATAAACTCATAGTTGTATTCTTTTGTATAGCACGTGTTGCTATTCTTTTGTATTATCGTGGAACTTACTGACCACTACTCTGATGTACACTTTCATGTGTTAGTTATATATTCATATCTTCTTCCGCCTTTGTGATATGGATGTCTGTGACTGATTTGTGATATGATTATTTCTATGTTTGTTTCCGAAGATTATTTATAGCCACCGTGTGATAAGCAATTACATGGATGGTCGCTCCTCAACAGCCTCATTCTCCGTGCTAGTTGACAGCACTACTCCGGAGTGTTCTTGGCTAGCGTGGGTATAGAGGTGGGGCGTCACAACGCGCCTCCGCGCCTTGTCCTACGCGACCTCGCGTGAAACCCTAGCCGTGACCCCATCACGTACATCCATTGTCAGAAATCGCGAACCATTCCACACTTCACGACGTCGCTGCCGATGCGACCCCCTTCTCCTTCAATCGCGAGCATCGCGAGCTCTTCCTCTGGCCTCATGGCGAATCGCCACCCACTGCATCCTACGCGAGCCCCCACGGCGTCGCGAATGCCGCCTCCCCCCGTGTTCGAATCGATTTGGAATTTGAAGAAGGCTTCGGCCAATTTTTGAATGAAATTTCTTTTTTTTTATTTTACTGAAACCGATTGCGAGATATAGTATGAAATTGAAGAAGCTCGACATTTTGTTGAAACTAATTTGGGAGACGCGATTTCGAACTTGAGGGCTTCGGCCATTTTGAACGAAGCTTTTCTTTATTTATTTATTTATTATTATTATGAAGTTCAATCTCGTGAATTCACAGAAGAGGGAGAAGAGTATTTAAAATTGAACGAAGCATGCTTGCGCGATTTCTTCCATGATTTTTGGCGTGGTACTCGGCTGAAACAAAGGGGCGTGTTTTAAAGGAAGAACGTGCTGCTGTTTGACTAAATTTAAAATTAAATTTAAATTGAATTCGTTGAAAATTTCAATGCGTTTACTCACCGTGTGCTCACATATCAACTCCGAAAAATACGAAATTTGAAATCCGAGAATAATTCAATATTACGGACCCAATGGAACTGGTTTCGTCGAATTCCGAGACTGTGCCTCGGACGGCTATTTTTAAATTCAATTCAAACGATAAAATTCCAAAACTGAACAATTCAATTTAAATTTCAATTCTGAAGCTTCTATAATCTTCAGTATTATCAATATAAATTTTATAAGCCTTTGAAATAATTTTAGTCGGCTTAAAATTGAAGATTCAAATTTTTATTCAACTTTCAATAGATTAAATTTTATAATCTAATTGCCAAATTCATTCTGAAAATTTGAAATTCAAGTCAAACCATCATTCAAATATTTAAAATTAATTAAATATTTTCAAATTAAATTGTTCAAAATTCTGGGTCGTTACAATCTTCCCCCTTAAAATAATTTCGTCCCGAAATTACAAGTTAAGAAGAATGCCCTTATCTCGATTATTATTTTTCACAATCCAAATAGTTTTATCAACTTTCTAAAACAAATCTTTTTACTAGAGATTCATTATCATTTCAACTAGCTTTCCAACATCAATTTTAAGTTTCAAACAACATTGTTCTCCTAACAATTCAAATTTAAATTTTAACTTTCGAAATTTCTCAAAAATTTTCTAACACCCTAAATTTTCAAAAAATTTCGCCAGCGTCTCCTTTGCGCGGCTAGCTCGGTACGACTACAAAATGGCACCACGGCCCCTCAGAATCAAAAAGAAAAGAGAAAGCCAAGTGGCTGGAGAAGAAAATCATCAAATTTCATACTAAAATTGAAATACGTACCATTTTGTCGAGCAATTCAATTTTATCTTTGAAATCAAAATCTCAATTCCATTTCTTTTAATACACCTGTATATCCTGCTAGCCATAATATCCAATTCCAACATTCAAACCATTTTGCCAATTCATTACAAAATTTCCAATATATGCTTCTTATACATTTTTACTTCACTATTGAAGTTACACATTCATTCTCATTCAATTTTACATTTCAATTTCATTTGAATTCAATTCACAATTTAAATTTCATTCGAATTCAATTCTCAATTCTAAATATTGAATTCTAACTTTCATTTGCTAATTCATATTACTACTTTAAATTAGTTTTATTCACTAATTCATTTCAATTTGCAAATTTCGGAATCGATTTGTCGTTAACTAAAATTTTCCAACAATTTTCATAAATTTTCTAACTCCCAAAATTCACGGAAAATTTTGGCAGAGTCTCATTTGTAGGGAGGAGCATTTGCAATTTTACAATATGTATAAATATGTATACATCGACCCACACGGTCGGAAAACAGAAAAACAGTTCATATTTCCTATTTTTATTGCGTAGGCGTACCTTATTTAGCATTTTAAAGCAAAGCGGCTAATTATTAGCTTATTAGCATGATCAAATCCAGCCCAACGACTTCGCTGAACCTGTACTTACTTAGTTTAAACATGTTAGTGACAAATATAAGAAATCTATTAACATTCCATTCATTTTCAATAACAAATATATAGATTTCATTAGCAATACATTCAAGATAAATTCCATTAGCAATACATATGGTTTCAATTCATCTTTAGTCGCTTACGACCAATTCACATGACATTTCCAATAAATCAAGTGGTTTACAACTCATTTTCTTCATTCTATTCATTTCTAAGCAAAACGAATTCATACCATTTTAATTGATTCAAAAATCAATTTTATTTGCTTTCATTAACTCATATAATTTTATACAATCTTGTTTGTGTCAAACGACAATTATTTCTATGCAAATTTAATGATATTCACTTAATAGAATATCCATTCTAGTTTATAACTAATTTTAAATTGATACCAATTCAATTTATTTTAATTCCACTCCAGTTCAATTTGCATTTCATATTTTCATTTGGTTTATTTTATTAACCAAACAAATTTCATTCAAACCATTTCAAATCTATTCCATTCACTAATTTAATTCAATTAGTACATTCACTTATTCATTTTAAATTTCAATTTCCATATTCAATTCATCTCGAATTTACTTAATTACTAACAAAGGGAATTTCAATTTATTTCTTTTACTTACTTGAATCTATATATAAATTCAAATTTATCTTCAAATTTAGCTCACGACTAAACTTTAATTTAACCAATTCAAATTCCAATTCATTAGTCCATGAATTAATAATTTATCAAGTTAGTTTACTTGAATTCAATCCATTTTATTTCTTATTTAATTTCGTATAATAATGATAATAATTTAACATTATTACTTCCTAACAATCATGCAACCATATACTATAATAATAGAAAATCATTTCTTTTCTATACAAAAATAGTTTTGGGCAAAATTATCTTATTTACCCGATTCAAAAACAATTTTATATTCACTAACAAATACGCGCTCATATCTATTATTACACTCAAACTCATTCTAGAGTACTGCTGACTCTATCTCTAATGAGTAAACCCAACAGAGCCATGGTTGTCGCTTAACCATATGCTCTGATACCAAATGTAACGTTCACGATTTTTCGTTGCCGAAAAACCGAAATGTTAGGGTTAAAGAAGAAGAAAGAGGTAGAAGAAGAGAGAAAAGATAGAAAATAGAATAGAAAGAAAACAACAGAACAATATCAGAATCTCACAATTCGCAGCGGAACAACATATAATAGATAAATGAATAATCTTTAAACAAAGAACTATCTCAGTTATTACATTACATTACATTACAGTACATCAGAGTGTACAACAACAAATAACAACAAACAGCGGAAAAGAAATACTATATACTAGTAATACGCCATGCCATCCAGCTTGCCTCCAGCAACTCCTGAATTCCAAATATCCTGATAAACCTAACTCTTGACTACCCGTGTGGAAATTGGTGGGCACCCAGAGTTTAGGAAGGAAAACAATAAACTCCGAGTCAGTCATGTGACTGGTGTGAGAACTCAAAACAGTTTATTTATTTTCTTTAAAATAAAGTACAGGAAATTTTTTAAAATAGATTCGCAATGTTTTTGAAAATGTAACTACCATAAGACCTCCCACCACACACACAATGCAAACGCAGGCTTGGAGGAGATTTCTTCTAATGTTAGTCAAAGATGCTTGATACGCAAAATCAAATCAATTTTGATATTATTATTAGTGCATAGTGTAGGAAAAATCATTTTGAAAGTAGAATATAAATCTTAGCCAGCATAGGTACCATTATATTATGCCTGCTATAGCTACCTCCTGAGGAAGCAGGTTCTACAACTAAAACCGTACAAGTCTCGTATTGTTTCTTTGGATTTCCAACAAATGGTCAGGCCAAGGAACTTCCCATTGCCACATGAGAACGCCTCTGGAAGGACGTCCCCGAGAACCAAACCGGATCTCTGCCAACACAAGGCCGGGTTACCCCTAACTGGGTAACTACTGACACGAGTATGCCATCCCCCGGTCCTTTGGGACCTTTAACCGAGCGCTCGTAATCAACATCACACAATCATAAATAAAGTGTTTCAACATGAGTAAGTATCTGTGCTCCATACCATGACACCACACTTTTCCAGAAGGAAATGCACATACCCTAAAGGGAGCTACCCCTCATAACCTTGCTGCATCTTTCCTGTTTTGACCATTCCGGGGTGTGAGGCTCGACGAAGTCTCGTCTACAAAGCCACGCTTTATACAAAAGTTGTGCTTTGGGTCAACAAATGATCATAGAAATGATCACAAAGATAAATGATCAAACAAATGATCATATCACAAATGATCAAACAATGATCATTTCACAGCAACACTCAGCATATCACATTACCAAACTGGGAATATATTGCTGATAACCTTCAACTACATAACCTCTGAGCTCGTACGTCTCAGAGAAGGGTGTTAAGCTAAGAGAATAAATTCTCCGCCACCAACAGAAATATATTTGAAAGAAATCAGCTTTATATCTCAATTGTAATGTCAGACATACAATCCATACAAGTCTGTTCCGGGCTCAAACAGAACCGAAGGCACTTACAAAGAAGTCCTTGCAATCCGGATAATCTCTAATCACGTCCGGATTTCCCATCACATATGGAGATCTCTATACCGGGGATCAGCCAGTGCAGAGACAATCAACAAGAAACCCTTTCGTTTTCGAAATTATCCGATCTTCAACACCGGTATTCAAATGCAATTCATAACGACGTATCACATATTCGAAATGGGTTATACGACCCCAAGGTCCTTTCCCGATTAACCCGAATAGTGAGCGCTTATTTTAAAAAAAATAAGTGTGGCATTCAATTTCAAGCAAATCACAACAAATACCTATTTAAAGGTAAATATTGATAGTCGGTTATTGAACTATCAATGGATATGCACAACATCACCAGATTCCAAATAATTTTCCAAATTATTTATTTTCCAAAAATATCTTTACAAGATATAAATTTTCAATACTTCAAAAATAAATTGATATTTATTTTTAAAACCATTTTCCCAATTTCATTTATAAATTCCATATTGAATTTACATTTCCAAAATATCTGTGAATATACGATTTCAAATCGTTTTCAAATATTCACTTTCAATTTATCTTAAAAAGATAAATTCAAAATATTCACTTAATATTGGAAAAACATTTCCATACTTATTTATTTATAAGTAATTCACAAGTCTTTTTATTTTCTACACTTGGAAAATCTTCAATATACTCTAATCGATATTAAGTATATATTTCATTCTTTATGGAAATCATTCTCTTAAACATATTTATTTGGGCCAAAACGAATGTTGCGTAAAACATCGTTACGACAACCCAAAATCACTAGTATAGGGATTCGAAATTAAAATAGATATATATATATCCCAATACTATGCAAAACATTTCCTTTCGGAAATCATTTACTATAACAACAGTGTTATAGTCCACCATTTCCTTCTATTTCTCGAAAACGTCTATTTCAACAATGAATGTTGAAATCTATGGTTTCGATAGTTAATACATTTTAAAACATCTTTAGATCGTTTTAATTCTATTTAAAACATTACATCCAAAACATTTTCTTTAATATATTATTCACTATTCAAAAACGTGAATATACTTGTTAACCAATTTCATCATTTCTATACATTTTGTTTTAAAGGATTATTCACTGTCTAAAACGTGAATATAACTCCATTAACAAATTACAACAATTTACTTATCAAAATAAGTCGTTGCGGATTTATAAAACAATGTTTATAAATTCCATTTCTATTTATTTTATAACACTTCCTCTTATAAATTTCCTTTATTAACCTATTCGATTTATAACTCAATTATATACTGAAAGTCCATATTATAAGTTAAATGCTTATAATTTATTTATTTACAAAATTGTTCTTTTAACTTCATAATTATAAATCTTATAACTTTTAAGATTCGTTTATTTACCCAAATCTATTCCTTAAATAACTTTATAAATTTTATTTATAAAATTCCATTTATAACTTCACCGTTATAATCCTATAGATTTCATTCACTTATGAAATTCATTCACAATTCATTCTAACACTTATAAAAGCTCGTTTTACAATTCCAATATTTTTAATTTATAAATATCAATTTATAAATCTTTTATATGGATCAATTTATATTATTCTTTTAAAACGTCTTTAAACTCCTTTATAATTTCATCCTTTTGATTTATAAAATAATCAAATTTCATAAATCCTATTTTAAATTTTTTTTATAATAAATTCAAAAATCCCAATTTAAACTATTTCATAAAATCATTAATCCCATATTTTCAAAAATCAACTTTTAACTGTATTTCTCAAAAATCATAATTTTTATAACATTAAAATTTTGACGTTTATTTATTTAAGATGAATAAATTCAAAAAATATTTTATAAACGTATACTTTCAAAAATCACTTTAGAAATCCCTTAAAATCAAAATCGTTATTTTTAAACTTCAAAATTGGATCTGATGATGCAATACATCAAATAGTCAATTACGACTTCCAAACATCATATATCAATATGATAATCAATCAAATATCACAATATCTAAAATCAAATAAATATTGGTGAAGAATCCAGTTGGATCCCTCCAACCTGTTTCTCTGCATCCACAGACATTAGCACAATACCAATCCCGTTTCAAGACGGGATATCGCGGTATATGGGATTTATAAAATATTGTCCGCTTAATAGGCGGCGCAATAGGGTCCATCCGCTATACAATGCGGGAAATCAATCAACTGCAATATATACATATGCCAATATATATATATATATATATTGCTATATACTAATATAATACCCATTCCACTTCAAGGTGGAATATCGCGGTATATGTGTGTAATAAATAACCTCCGCTTACTAACGGCGTATAGGGTCTATTCACATCCAATATATGTGTGTGTGTGTGTGTGTGTGTGTGTGTGTGTATATATATATATATATATATATATATATATAACAATCATCATTCAAGCATTCAATCAACACAGTCTAACAAATTTTAAATCTAACTATTTAAAATTTAAATAAACCCTTTTGAGTGAGAAGTTCTCACCTTAGCTTTTATTTTGCATTCCATTTCCCATTCCGAATTGTTTTCTCGATTTTTGACCTTGCATATGCTATTATACAATTTTATTAATATTCAAATAAATTGAACCTTTAAATTCTCATTATAATTTCAATTACCAATGATTTTATTTTAAACTTAAAATTCTAAAATTTTAATTGATCTCCTTTAAATAAATTTATTTAACTAAAAGTTAAATTTAAAACTAAATTCCTTTTTAACAAATTAACCAAATTAATTACCCTAATACATTATTTTAAAATAACAAGTAGATCTAAAATGTGCATTTATTTATTATTATTATTATTATTATTATTATTATTTTCTTTTGAAACTTCGCATATACTTATAAATTTAGAACAGGCTGCTTAGAAAAAAATATTCCCTTTCTGTTTATCTATATAGTTTTAAATTCTACTAAAATAAAATCCTTCAAACCTATATGTATTAAATTAGAACACGATTATTTAATATCTCTAACTATGAAATATTATTCTTATGTGTAAAATACAAACAATATTTAACTGCAAAATTTTAAAACGACTAAAAATATATTTTCCTCCGTACTGTAAATAAAGATTCTTCTATTTTACTGACCTAAACAGGTAAATATATTATCCCTTAATAATTTATACACGTATGAAAAATTTGAGTTAAACGTACCGAAGTGGACGCGCCTTCGCGCCTTGTCCTACGCGACCTCGCGTGAAACCCTAGCCGCGACCCCATCACGTACATCCATTGTCAGAAATCGCGAACCATTCCACACTTCACGACGTCACTGCCGATGCGACCCCCCTTCTCCTTCAATCACGAGCATTGCGAGCTCTTCCTCTGGCTTCATGGCGAATCGCGACCCACTACATCCTACGCGAGCCCCCACGGCGTCGTGAATGCCGCCTCCCCCCTGTTCGAATCGATTTGGAATTTGAAGAAGGCTTCGGCCAATTTTTGAATGAAATTTCTTTTTTTTATTTTACTGAAACCGATTGCGAGATATAGTATGAAATTGAAGAAGCTCGGCATTTTGTTGAAACTGATTTGGGAGACGCGATTTCGAACTTGAGGGCTTCGGCCATTTTGAACGAAGCTTTTTTATTTATTATTATTATGAAGTTCAATCTCGTGAATTCACAGAAGAGGGAGAAGAGTATTTAAAATTGAACGAAGCATGCTTGCGCGATTTCTTCCATGATTTTTGGCGTGATACTCGGCTGAAACAAAGGGGCGTGTTTTAAAGGAAGAACGTGCTTCTGTTTGACTAAATTTAAAATTAAATTTAAATTGAATTCGTTGAAAATTTCAATGTGTTTACTCACCGTGTGCTCACATATCAACTTCGAAAAATACGAAATTTGAAATCCGAGAATAATTCAATATTATGGACCCAATGGAACTGGTTTCGTCGAATTCCGAGACTGTGCCTCGGACGGCTATTTTTAAATTCAATTCAAACGATAAAATTCCAAAAATGAACAATTCAATTTAAATTTTAATTCTGAAGCTTCTATAATCTTCAGTATTATCAATATAAATTTTATAAGCCTTTGAAATAATTTTAATCGGCTTAAAATTGAAGATTCAAATTTTTATTCACAATAGATTAAATTTTATAATTTAATCGCCAAATTCATTCTGAAAATTTGAAATTCAAGTCAAACCATCATTCAAATATTTAAAATTAATTAAATATTTTCAAATTAAATTGTTCAAAATTCTGGGTCGTTACACGTGTGGTGTTGCGTGCTCGCGGGTCGCGAATGGAAGAGGGAAGGTGGCTGAGGTCGTGAGTTCGGTGGGTGACAGCGAGGAGGTGGATTTGGCAGTAAGGTATAGCTTCAGATTTATCTTTTTTCCAATTTAATCTATAGATGAAAATATACTGACGGGATTTTGGAAAAAAATTATAAAGATCTGGAAACATGAATTTTTCTGGTTGAAAAGAATAAAAAAATAAAATAAAATAAGGTTAGATACTGTTTATGTAATCAGGGTTAGACCGGAATATAACGTAGATAAAATTTGTGAAACAAGAATTTTAAAGGGTTTAAATCGAAAGGTTACGTAAAAATTAGACTTTTGAAATCGTGTACATCAATTTATATATCGAATGTGATTTTCAAGTAAACTTTTAATTGGTTATAACAATTTAAAATTTGCAAGTCAGCTTTAATTTAAAACAAAAATTTAATTACCTTAGTGATTAATAAAGATATGTAATTTGGTTATACAAGGTTAAAAATAAAAAAGGAGGCAGGCTGGATTGGAATGAATGCTAACAAAATGAAAAGGTGAGTTAATCTCACTCAGTTAAATTTAAGTTTAAATTTAAATGGCTAAATTTAAACAATTGGTTGGATGGTTGAATGGTTGAATTGATTGATGTGTTATATTATAGTATATAATATATCTTGGAATGATTGATTTTCCGCATTATATAGCGGATGAGACCCTATGCGCCGCATAGTAGCGGATAATATTATATAAATCCTATATACCGTGATATTCCACCTCGAAGTGGAATTGGTATTTTGTATTGTGCTAACATCTGTGGATGTAGGGAAAACAGGTTGGAGGGATCCAACAGGATTCCTCAAAATTATTTAGAATTATTGATATTCTGTGATGAATATTATTGTTAATTGGAAATATTGATTGCTATGATTTGCTTGAATATATTTCAATGCACTGGGTTATCGAAATATATAAAATTAGATTTTTAAAGAGAAAATAATAGAGTGAATTTTTATGTAAAATAATTATAGTGAATTTGAATAAATTAAGAACGAATTGAAAGGAATGGAAATGAAATTAAAATACTAATAAATAATTTCGAGTATGGAGGATAAAGGATTTGAATAAGCAGAAATTAATAAAATAGTAAACTTAAGTGATATCAATTAAAGGAATAAAGAATTATTTTTAATTTCAAAGTTTAAATTTATTTAAAAGGATTAAGAAGTAATTTGAGGAATCTAAAATTGGAATTTTCAGTTAAAATATTTTAAATCATAAGTAAGGAATGAAATCTGAAATTAAAGGATTTTGGAATAAATGAAGTAAATTGGAACAATTTGGAAATTGATTTAAGCGTTTGAAATTTGATATTTGGAAGAATAAATTCAAGGTGGGAATTTATTTAGAGGAAATGAGAAATTTTTTTTAAAGATAAATAGTGATTTATTTTTAAAGGATGTGAAGAGAAGTATATTTCCCTGGATAGCCAAGTACGTTTTGAAAGTAAATTTTAAAATATAAGATAAAAGTTAATGCTGTTTTAAAAAGCATATTTTAGAAAATTTATTGTTTTTGAATGTTTAAAATTCTAAAGTAAATATTTTTCAAATCTATTATTGTAATAATTATTTAAAGGTGACTTAGTATTTTGTTTTAAAAAGCGGAAACCTAGTTTTATATTTTATAAAGTAATCCTTATTTTCAAATATTCATATAGTATGTATTTATAATAAATTATTGAAGTAGCTTTTAACTTAAATGTTTTAAAAGTATATTTCAAAGTAAAGTATTTTAAATTATTTTAAAAATCTAAAGTTTATGCTTGGTGATTTCATTGGGAATCGAAAATATTTGGGAAATTTATTCCATGAGAGGAATGGTTTGAAACTATTTCAAAAGGGGTTTGAAAAGTGGAAATTTATCTTGTGAAGATATTATGGGATTAAAAATAATTTGGGAAATTATTTATTGGTTGATGGTTGTTTGTGAATATAAATTGATAGCTAAATCACCGACTATCAATATTGGACAAATGCGTTGATCGTTTCGAAGAGACCGGGATCGGAATTTATTTCTCGAAAACCACTTCGATCCAGTTTGTACGTTTCGTGGAAACGAGTTTGGATTCAAAGATGGAGCAGTGAAGTGCAAGGGCTAGTCGCTACTAATCCTGAGGATATTTCTGAAATGGATGTAGTAGGAATAGTGCCTTCGGTTCCGTTCGAACCCGGGACGTACTTGTATAGATGAATGCTTCTGGAACATCGTCAGGTGGGCGATGGGCATTCTAAGGGATATGTTCTAAAAAGGTAACGCTTAGCCTCAAGCCTCATCAACTGGGAATGACTGAAAATCAAGGGTTATGCGGCAAGGCTAGGTGGGTAGCACCCAAGCAGGGTGAGGTCATCCCTGTCTAGATGTCCCTTTTTATTTCGGCTTAGTGGGCGGTTGCTGATCCCAACCGCGGGGTGATCTCACTCGGGATTATCCAGTAAGGGGTAGTCCCGGTCTTGTGTTGCAGGGGAGCGGGCGTACTCCTCGGTACGGTGATCTAGGCCACGTACCGTGATAGGTTGTACCCCAGAGCCTAGTCATTCGTTGGAAATCCATTCTCCCTACGAGCCTTGTACGAGTTTTGTTTGTATTACCCACTTTGTGGCTAGTAGCTGGAATTTAATAATGTAACAATTTCGGCTATTTGAATAAGTATTTATAAATAGACCCTATTATAATATCAGAGGATTTTATAAGAAATGTTTTATCTATCGTAAGGTAAAAACCCGACATGTTTATTTGTGGCGTGGTCTTACGAGATGCTTTTGTTTTCAAAAGAATTCTGAAACTTTAATAATCCAATTGAGTGTGGTTTTCTCACGCTGGTTTTCCAGACCGACTCGAGTGTTATTTAACTGTAATGCTCGGGTCTGACCGAGTATTATAGGATACATGATATGATGCTGGGAAGCTCAAGAGACGAGGTGGATGGCGATATGTACTTCCGTATTTGATTATTATTCCATGTGTATCTAGTTCTATGTTATTGATGTGGAACTCTGATGATGTACTCTGATGATGTATGTATAAACAGTTATAGTTTTCTTTTGTGTAAAGATCGGATAATATATATCATATTTTATTTCGCTGCGTTGGTTAGATTCTGTTGTTGTTTTCTATTTTCTCCTTCTACCTCTTTTTCTTTAATCAAAATGGTTCGTATTTCTGGAAAACTTGAGTTGATTGATGTAGAATAGTGTTGACTCAAGTGGTACGGATTTGCGGGTCGTTACAAAAAGCAAAATTTTCTCTTCCTTTATTTTGCATATGTGTTTCCTTATATTTATGATATCGTAACTATGTTTCTTCAATTTTTTGAAATGACCAGTAAGCATGAACATTATAATCTCTGAAAGTGAATATTTATGTTTTCTAATAATTTCAATTTGGTGTTAACAATTTTTCATTGAAAGTTTTTACGCGTGATCACTTACAACTTATGAGCAAGACAACTATAAATAAATATTGTTATAAATTAATATGCAATAGTCAAGAATAGAAAGTTGTGAAATACCTTTATTACAACTACAAAATACAAAGAAATGTGAAACATCTTTATTACAACTTTTTGTAAAAAAAAGGTTGAATTTTTTTTATTACAACTTTCATTACGTGAACATTGTAAACAAAAAATGTAATATGATCGTTTTGTTATAGTGACAAAATTTAATATTTAACACCAGATTCAATATAGTTTTTTTGATAAATCATATTTTATTAATATCGTATGATTATTAATTAGTTAAATCTATGTTTATTAGGTATAATATTTGAAATGTTACGACTACATTAAATATACTCATATTTCTAAATAGCATGACGAATAGGTGAAACATGTACGAGTGAAATTTTTTGGTGTTTAAAAATGGGAACACATATAAATACGATCCACATCAAGATTAAAAGGAAAGAGAGACGGCGAATAATTGATTAATACCACATTTCCTCTTTTGCAAAACATTTACTCAATACTATAGTCTACACCTAATCAATATTCAAGAAATGATGTGTTACAACAATATGTTTAAAATGACAAGAACAACAAACAATAACATGGTAATTGCATACATGCGTAGATAATAGGATTTATACATATCATGTTTATATTGAGATATATATACATACGTGTATACACACACACACACACCTGTTTGTGTTGTATGCATGCGTGTATGTATGTATAAACGCACGCACGCATACACATACATACACATATGGGTATTTTGGCACGTGTGATGCACGTGCGCACGACGAATTGGTATTAAAAACACTGCTTGTAAGATTTTTGAATCTTACTGTTGCATTTTTTGTATGTATAGGAAAAAATAACCTGTTTATCGAAATATAAATGAGAATAAGTTATTTTAGGAAATAATTAAATGGGTAAATAAAGTAATCAACTATTATATCAACATCCAAAGAAATGTATGACAAATACTAAGTCATTATTCACCAACAAGTTAAAGTCGGGTAGAGATGTAACCAAAATTATGGGTCCATTTCCAAAAGAGGGACTGTGGTTTTTATGTTGGCTTGCCAAGCCTACAAAACCCTCCTTCTTTATACTAGATTGCGACAGACAAAGTTGATATCTAGAGAAATGTTGCAAATATTAATATTAGAGTTTCCAGTAGTTTGGAACTTAGAAAACTTGCATCATCTCTCTTTTTAAAAATACTAAATCACCATATTAACATATAAAGAATTTTTTCCCACCATAAAGGTTGCACTTCCCTTGGTACTTCCTTCCTCGTAAACCCTCAAGAATTTCTGAAGCATAAAACTATTTGACGCTAGTGTATAGATTTCAATTTTTCCTTTACATTAATATTCTTACTGACATGTTTAATATGAAATAGTTAACTAACATGTTTGAAGTAATAAAACATAAAACTTGGTATGCTTTCGAATATGTTACTAACTCATTTATTAGAAACTACCTAACTGTGACGCTGTGTATTATTTGATAACAAGTTTTATAATTAAATTTTATAAAAATGGATTCCAGTGATTTTTATCATTTCTTATTTATGTCTTGTGTCTTGATTAGCAATATCCATAGCATATTAATGTGTGTGGAAAAAAAATTCTAGATATGATGTGTGTCTCACATGTGGAAAGGGAAGTTAGATCCACGTGATAGGAAATATTTTATATGAAAAAAACTTAGTTCAGGTAATAATTTTTTCAACTCGTGATAAAGGACAATGATTATTAGGACTGTCAATAAATCTGATACATGTCCGCATCTGCATCCGAAAAGCGAATGAATATCCGATATCCGAATAAACGGATGCGGATGCAGATCTGAAAACATCTGCATCCAAAAATTATCCATCAGGTTTTTGTCAAGATTATAGCTCAAATTATGTGTATATTAGTATAGTGAAAGATATTTGTTTATTATTTTATTGTGTTAATAGTTTATATTATATGCACTTGATGCTTTTTAACTGCTCAAAATTATTTATTATCATCATATTTGTTAATTTTAAACACTCTTATAATCAATGAGATTGAAAATTATTTATGTTAAACTAATTTTTTTATATTTCTTGATTTATCGATCGCCAACCGATATGATAATTATCCGATATCCGTCCTTATCCGCGAAGGCAGATATCCAATTTCCAAAAATGATTTCGAATGCGGATGCGACACTATCCTCATCTGAAACCATCCGTTGACAAGCCTAACAGTTGTTGCATCAATAGTCCATGTAGACCATCATTAGTGCCTCATCCAGATTTTGATAAAGTGGATATAGTACTTATGAGCTATAACGAAAGTAGAAGTCCAAAATAAAATAGAAAAAGGGAAGGTACAACTCATAGTTAATATTAAACTCATACACCTAGATTCCATTTATAAATCCCAAGATCCACTTTCGTGCATAATTCAAGTCATACAAACCAACAAACATCAAAGCAATTATAGTGATTTAGAAGTAATATGGCATGGATGAGTTTTGTCATAAATCAAGGAAATACGACTACATGAAAGTGTACACACCCACTCCACTATATGTTCTTGTTATACGAATCAGATGGCTTCCACAAAAATGTTAGTCCTTTATCCATAATGTAACTAGAATAATGTCTCTAGCAACATTGAAAAATAAGAATAAGTTGAATTCTAGCACACTTAGCCACACTTTTTGAAGCAAATCATCTCCAATAGTTCACATTTTAAATCATAACATGAACCTACAAAACACAGACAAAATGCATCTTGTGCCATAATTTGTTCACACTAGCATTGGTTAAGTTGCAGTCTTTTAGATCACATATTAACATATTCAAAATAAACTCTAAAAATATAACACTGACTATGCCTACGGTAGAGAATAATAAGCTCTAAATGTCCATTTGTAATCTGTAAAATATCAAAAATTCATAAAACATGAAATGTATACATGTGACATATTTAATCAAACCACAACCATTGATTACATTGATGCTAGCAGCTAGTTAACATGTTAATCGAACTTCTAAAATGTAACTCAGAAGTAAATGTAACGAATTTAGGTGCATTTGCTTGAAAACTGATATGAATCATGCACTTATCTGTATAAAAAAATTCAAAATTGCACATACTAAATATTATGTACACATTTCATGGAGAAAATTAGTAGCACATGCTAATGTGTACATTTGTAGTCATGGAACAATTGCCCACCAAGATTTGAAAAATAATCAATTATTAGAATTTATCACTGAAATTATGCCAACGTATAAAATTCTTATAGAATAATTTTGCTCCAAAAAAGCAAAAATTCTCATATAATAATATATTATGCATATAAATACATATAATAGATTTTTTCTTTTCTCAGCTTGTCATTCACTATCGTCTTTCTCTTAACTCTATGCACATCCAATGCCCTTACCAGCCTCTGTCCTTCCCTTGTCTCATTGCCCCTGCCAGTTTCGTATCGAGTTGCTACACACTGGTTCTCCCTCAACAAGCCAGAACTATGTTCTTCTCTCTACGCATGTACATGCAATTAAAAAATACCTGATCATCTCTCAACTCTTGCACCAACACTCAGCTTAGTTTCAGCACATGGCCCGATTCTTTCTTGGTCACCTTATATCTGTAGGCATGTCTTAGTCAAATCATCTTGTCTCTGCATGCTTTAGGATTCAGGCCATAACGTAGTAATTATGCATCTCGTAGCGCGCGTGCTTCAATACTTTAACCAAGCACTTGTTGTAAAAACTGGTATTTTTGTACCCTTTGAGTTTACAATAAACAGCATATGTCCAACTCAAAGTGAGCGGAAAGGGGATTTGTTACAGCACGGTATCAGAGCGCAAGGTAAGCGAGAATATTGGTTTTGGTGGGGTTTGGCTCAGTAGAGATAGGGTAAGAGATACTTTAGAACGAGTTTGAGAGTATTATATATACGAGAGCTTATTTATTAATGTTATAAAAACATATTTTTTTAATTGGTCCATTGAGTTTTTATGAATTCTGGTTGACATGTGGACAACACGATATCGATAAGAGTTTCCAAACACTTGACTAAGGCCAACGGACATGGTATTGAAAATTATAAAATTTTTGGCAAATTAAATATTTTTCCTAGGATCATATTTTAAATATATAAAGGAATACTTTTCAAAAAAAAACTTTATATAGTTTTATTGTGTACTGGTTCAAATGTGATAATATGTATTTATTATTACTATTGTTTGTTCAGTTATGCTTAATTTAAATAATAACCATTGACTGTTGTTTGTTAATTGTTTGATTGTGCTTGGTTTAATTAGGAGGATTTATAATTTTTGATTTAAAACGAACCCTTTGTGAATTAATTTTCATGATTTGAATATAAGATATGACGACCCACCTTTCTCTCCACAGAAAAACACATCATCATTAAGAAAGAAGGGATACAAAAGAGAAAAGATAGAGAATAAGAAAGAAACAACATCAGAATCTCGACAGCCGAAAAAATAAATTATATTAATCACATAAGTATTATATAATATACAACATCCATCAGAGTTACACAGCTTATACAACACATACTAGATAGTTATAAACACATGTCTAGTCATTACAACTCAAATACAACACAGATTTACTAACACAGCGGAAACACTATGTATTTAAAAACGATGAAGCCTGCTGCTCCATTTCACCTCCAGAGTTCATCAAAGCTAACCTGAATCCCTTGTCTACTCGTAAAAATTTGAGTACTCAAGAGTTTAAGAAAACAAAAAATAAACCCGGGTCAGATATGGGTCTAGTGTGATTAACAGGTTTGCTTAACTTTGAAAACCTTTGAAAACAAAAGGTATCTCGTAAGTCTTACTACACATAAACATGGAAAAGTTTTTATCTTACGATAACCAAAACAGTTGATAGGAAATCCAATTATATTATGATAGGGTCTAGGGTTTTCAAATAAATATTCACATAGCCGAAATCGTTACATTCATTAAATTCCAGCATACTAGCCACAAAGTGGGTTAACAATCAAATCCGTAAGGGCACGTGGGAATAATGAGCTTCCATCAATGGTAGGGCTACTGGGGTACCGCCCGTCATAGTACGTGGCCTACATCACCGTGCCGAGGATCCACCCTAAATCCCCTGCAACACAAGACCAGAACCATCCCTTACTCGATAGTCCCGAACAAGACAACCCCAATAGTTGTTGCAATCAACTGCCCCACACAGCCGAATAAAAAGAGACCTCTAGACAGGGGAAGCTCTTGTCCTACTTGAGCGCGACTCACTTAGCCTTGCTGCACCTCCCTTGTTTTAGCCATTCTCGATTGATGAGGCTTGAGGCTACGATTACCTTTATAGAACACATCTATCTTAGAATGCTCATCGTCCAACTGACGATGTTCTGAAAGCATTCTATCCATACAAGTTCGTTCCGGGTTCAAACGAAACCGAAGGCATTATCTCGTTACACTCATTTTGGAATCACCCTCAGAGTTAACGACAATAACCCTTGCACTCTGAATCTTCATCTTCACTTGAGATTCACGACCTAACGTTTAATTTGGATCTATGTGGTTTTCTAATATCCAAATCTAGAAACCCGATCCCGGTCTCACCGAAATCCAAAACGCCGTCTTTTAAGGTCAAGTTGTTTTAAAGTTAAAACAATTCGATTCTATTATCTATATTCACACAAATAGATAATTCACATTATCACAAATAGATAACAGACATTATCATCACAATTCAACCCAAGAATCCATATCAAAGATCAGAACATATCTCATATCAGAGATATCAAATAATCCAAGGCATTCAATATCATTCAGCCATCTATAAGCAAAGATCTATTAATCACACCATCCCTAATTAATTTAAAATAAATTAAATCAATTACTTCCATTACTATAAATCCTGCTTACTTAACCATTCATTAATTACAAACCAATTAGTTAACCATTCTCTATTTATCCATCCTAATTAATCATCCTTGATTAATTATTTTTTAATTACATTAAGTAATTAGCTTTAATTAATTACACAGATTAAATATCCTTAACCATTTACAGTAATTAACATCTAATTACTATGTTAATTAATTAACTATAATTAATTACATTAATCCTTAATTAATTAACTATAATTAATTACATTAATCCTTAATTAATTACAATTAATTAATTACTCTATAATCACTTATTATTGATTAATTATCTTTAATTAATCAACCCTTAATTACATCACTAATTACATTAATTAGTGATCCTCCAATCCGTTCTTTAATTAAATGTTGTTCTATTTAATCATATTTAATAATTAATCTTAAATCAATCCATTCACTAATCAACTTTGATTAATCAGATTTAGTAATTAACTGCCCTTAATTAGTTACCTTCTTTATTAACTTCAAAATAAATTTATCAATTAATCCCTAAATTAGTTACACGAAGTAATTAATTATTAATTACTTCCACCGAGTAATTTCCGTTCTTATTAATTACACAAAGTAATTAAACCCAAATTACTTCCATTCTTCAATTAATTACATCCAGTAATTATCCATTAATTACTTCACTGAGTAATTATACTTTACAAATTACATCAAGTAATTATATTTATTAAATCATCAAGTGATTATCTTAAATTAATTAAACTAATTAATTAATTTTAACTAATCACATTAATTTAATTAATTACATTATGTAATTAATTTCTTTAATTACTTTCATTAAGTAATTATACTTAAACAATTCCACAAATGATTATCCTCAATTAATTAATCTAATTAATTAATTTAAATTAATTACATTAATTAATTATTTCATAATCCCTAGTTAATGATCTTCACATTAACTATTAACAATTCTTTAGTTACTTCTCTTACGTAATTAAACTTAAATTAACCATTATTAATTACAAATAAATTAATCTTTAATAACCAATTAATTCATTTCTAATTACTTGATTAATTAAGTGCTTAACTGAAACTTAATTAATCTTTAATTGCTCGATTAATAAATTTCTTAATCATTAATTGATAATCTTACTTATCTAATTAATGATCCTTATTTTCAAATTAATTAACACTAATTAATTTACTTAAACCCTTAATTACTTAATTTATAAATCCTTAATCATAAATTAATTACTCTTAATTAACTTCTTAATTTAATCAATTTCAAAACATTAAATCTTAATTAACCTTAAGATAAAGTATTATCCTTATCAATGATTTAATTATCATTTACAAAGCCTTTGGAACTTTATCTTTAAATTTGCTTTTTAAATTTCATTTTTAAATTTCATTTTTAAATTTAAGATTTAAAAATAATTAACACATTTAACTTTGATAAAATTTAAATTAAATTTACAAACTTTTAAATCAAATATTAAGAAACATCTATCTTATATAAAAGAAATTTACATGAGTTTTAAAACCAAATTATTTAAATTTCAAAATCTTTTTTTTTATTTTTAAAAACTTTCAAAAAGCGGTTTTAACATGCTGCTTCGGGTTCAACCCGAAGCCTACTCGAGTACAAACTCGAAAAAATCCATTTTTCTTCATTTCCAAATTTTTTGTTTAAGAATTTAAGTTAAAATCTGAAACAAAACACACCCTCGAATTAGCCCGAGACATTACTCGAGTCGCCAACACGAATACGCGAACCTGCCTTCGAGATGAATCCTCAAACTAAACTGCTAACACATCCTCATCGCCATGCACATGCACCAGCAATGCTACCACCTCCGACCATCCACAAAGACCTCCTCACATCGGCAATCATCCTCGCACCCTATCACGATCATTAGATCATCGATCTTTCCCCAAAATCGAACTCGAGCATCCAAGCTCAATCCTGTAACCATAAACCAAACCTCAAACATCCACGAACATGCTCCTCCGACCACCGGAGTGTCAGAGAATCCAGTCACGCCTTCGGAAACCTCCAAGCTTCTAATTCCCAGAGTTTAATGAAACTCGATCCACCCTAGATGCCGTAGTGGATACATTTCCGACTAATACCCAAACTAGGGCAACAGACTAAAATCGACCGCCGCCGCCGCCACAGTGCCTTGCACACCCATCTGATATTTTTGCTGACCTCCCCCATCATTCCACTACCTCCGGTGAGAACCACGACCATGCTGAGCTACTAGATCACCAGAGGCAAGCCTAAACACCATATCTGATCAAACCCGTTCTTCTCCCTCAACCCTCTTCTAAAAAAATTGATTCAGTTTTAAAAATCAAGTTTTTGGATAGGAATTCAGTTTACATTCCTGAATTGATAAATTAGGATGTTTAAATTTTTACTTATATTAAGCTTGCCCTATTGTTTTTGTTTCCAGAGACATTTCAAGCTTATTTTGACTTAAATAAGATTTTAAACTATACTTTATAATGAAACAAACAAGTTTTGTTTAAGATTTAAACCCAAATCAAGACTAGATCAAGAGACAATGATTTTAAATCAAACTTGACCTTGAAAACAAAAACAGGAATGTCACGGGAACAGACATGCACACACATTCATCATCCAACGATACACAGTAAATACATATATACACAAACATACTTTGCTCCAGAGATTCACATGCAACCAGATTTCATACTTAAGTTTTTTAAAAAAAAAATGTTACTCACCAGTTTTGAAAATGAAGAATGGAGCCTTCTTTTTGAAATAGCCTTTAAAACTTTTAAAACTTGAATGTAGGCAAGATGATTCTTTGACTTAGAAACCGGAATTGCCGAAACATGCTTGCAGGCTTTTATTTGAAAATGGTATGCAGTTTATTGTTTTGAAGATGATTAACAGGTTATTGGATTTGATTTTTGGTTTGAATAATTTTTCTGGTTTTAGTGGTGTTTGATTACTGATTTTTTTTGAGAGATTGTTTTACGGGGTGAAATTTCTCTTAGCTTTTGATTAGAGAAGATAGAGAAGAATTGAAGAGAAGGAGGGATATGTTTATAAGAGCAAATTTGTGATTTAATAAAAATAAAAGAAAAAGTGAAAACTATAAAGGACACATGTTAAAACGTCTTAACATTTGTCATTTGTATTATTCATTATTTAACACTTGTTACTATTGTACCTTAATTTAGTTACACTTGTCATATGTATTATTTTATTAATTTAATGTTAATAATAAAGCTTTTACTTAATTTATTAATTCTTATCTAAATGTATATATGTATAAATTTCTTTAAAGAAAATATAGATAAAACAAATTGTATACAAAATAAAATCCTATACATATATTCTAAATCTAAATATTTTTAAATATCTATCTTTTGAATTTTAAAATTAAATCCAAATTCAAATTCAATTTAGATTTAAAAATCCAAATTAAAGTCAATTTATAACAACACACTCAATTTGAAATAAAAATTCTATTTTTTTTATTAAAATCTATTTATATCTATATATAAAAATAATACATTATTAATATTGTTTAAAAATAACAGTTTGCCAATTTTAAATAATTTATAAAAGAGATGATCTCATTATTTATAAATTACTCATATTACTAAATGTATTAATGTATCCTATGTAAATTGTATTTTAAACTTTATATATAATTTCAAATTATATTTATCAAGCAATATTTAAAAAGAAAATATAACAAACCTTTTTAATTAATTTTATTTAAAATTTAAACTTATGCTAAAAATATATGTAAACAATTAACATTTACCTTAAATATTTAAAACCATATAATTAACTTTTAAATAGCTTTGAAAGGTTTTATATCAAATTTACTATAATTTTCAAATTACCAAAAATATATTAGAATTTGAAAACATGATTATATTGTTAAATTCACCAAACCTTTTCTATTTACAATATATACAAATATATCTACATTATAAATAGAAAACATTTTATTAGCTTTTAAAAGATAAAATTTACCAACTAAATATTTATTTGCTTTTAAAAGCATAAATTTTACCAATTTAGATTACAATTATAAAAGACAATTATCAAATCTATTTAATTATTAATACAGATTATTAAATTGATATTTCCTAAAATTCCGGGTCATCACATAAGGCGTTCGAAGAATATGTTTAAGTTAAAAACTCACCATTTAATAATAATGAGTTAAGGATTGAACATTGATGAAAAGATGTAAATTTAGTCCAAATGGTAAGACAAAAAACATTTGGATAGTAAACATTTGAGAAAATTTAATTATAATAAAGAAGAATTATTATAATATAAAATGACTTTTATATAAATGAAATTTTACATAAATTTTGTTCATAAAACATGTTTAAAAAGTATTTTAAAAATAATAATTAAGAGGAAATTGTTTCGATTAGTTTTGTGGTAATCTAAATAATATTCTAAGTGATGATCAAATTTTTGCTTAGGCAAACTTGTGGACTACTTAGTAAATTATTCTCATTTTCATTGGGCGATCGAAATAAGTTCAAATCTGAATAAAACCAAAATGAGTTTTAATAAATAAATTGTTTGAAGTTATTATATATATAAAACATATAATTATTGTTTCAAAGATAAGTTTTGAAAATTTAAAACCAGGCAAATTGGGTTAAAGTAAAATAAGAAGGTTTGGATAAACAATGTTTTATTTAAACCATATATTTTTGTTTAAAACATCTAAGTAGTGGAAACTACTTGTTGATTGGGTCAACCCATGAATATTATTCATTTTAACACTCTAAATAAAAAAGGGTTGATAGGTTAACTCGGTTTTAAGAAACCATAACTTTATTCAATCTCTATCCAGAACTTTGAAAAAGTAAAATAAAATTTAAATGTATTCTTAGGATATAAAAGAATATTATATAAGTAAATGAAGTGGAATAAGTTGTTAATTTTAATTTAAAATTTTATCGATAAATTATAATTTGTGTATCTTGCTCATACGAGGTCGGATTCCAACGATGTTTTTTGCATTGGACTTGTGTCATCGAGATTTTCACGATGGAGTTAGTTTGGGTAGATTTGAAGCAAGTGAAAATTTAAGTTAAAATTGGACGGTTGTTTGGTTTTAGTCCGAAATCGGTGAGTCTCGAAGAAACGAAAATCAATATGAGTTTAACTCATATTTAATTTTATTATATCATGTTAATGATGTTATAAAAATTTATTGATTATTTGAATGTTAGTTAAATTGTTTGATTGATTGTTTGGTCGAATTTCCTATTAGAAAATGAATGACATATTAATTTGACTGTTATAAGCACATATGATTATCAATATATTATCCATAATTATTGTTTTGTAGGAAATCTATAGAAAGACCCAAAATGGGTTTCCTGTCCATAAATTATTTATTTACATCCATATGCTGATACATATGGATCATGTGTACATTGTAAAGGTAATGAAATGAGTAAAATCTTACGTAATTATTTCCTACTTAACCATTTGTCTGCACTCATAGTAACCTTTTATTGAGCATTTTCTTACAGCTAAAGGTGAAGTAGTAAAAATGATGAAGCTATTTACCTTCTTCAATTAAAGGCTTATTCTAACGTTTTGGAATCAAAATAGAGAAAAATTGTAGCGATCCCGGAATTTTCGACTCTCGAAAATCGACATCAATACGTTCACTGTATAGCATGCTGAATATCTAAGTGCCTAAAACACCGATTGCTAGGGGTAAAGAAGAAGAAGAGATAGAAGAAGAAACAAAAATACAGAATCTCATAATCGTAGCGGAACAAAATGTAATATATAATAACAAATCTTTATATAAAGAAAATGTAACTGTAATATACATACAATCATCAGAGTACAACAGTCAACAATCAATCTGGATAGTTATAATAACCCATCCTCACATGTACTGAATATACATCATAACACACATAGGAGAAATAACTAAGTATGCATAATATGCCTGAAAACATCCATGTTTCAGCATAGTTGGGCACATCTAAAACCGTACAGGCTCGTAGTGGATATTGAATTCCATGCAATGACAGGGCTACTGGGGTACGGCCCGCCATAGTACATCTCTGGAAAAATGTACCGAGATCGTACCTAATGATCCCTGCCAACACAGGACTGGCATACCCCTTGCAGGATAGTAGCGAATATGTTATCACCTATGGTGTTCCCATCCTATCGAGCGCTCTCTTTTCCATGCACAACCATATCCATAATTAAAATATATCCGAGGGTATCTGGAAATATGATAACATACCCTACTTGGGTGCAACCCACTTAGCCCTGCTGCATCTCTCTTGTTTTAGTCATTCCCGATTGATGAAGCTTGAGGCTACGTTTTACCTTTAGAATAGCATTCATACGTGGAATGCTAATACTGCCTTACTGACTATGATGCAAAAGATAACATTAATCCATACAAGTTGTTTTGAGTCTGAACAAACCAAATCTCCAAAATCACCGTCTTTATTATCTTCACGGTATCACAATCAGTAACACACGAATCAGATCGAAGTGGTTTTCGAATAATTAAATCTGATCTTGGTTTATTGGAAACGATTAACGAATTTGGTCAGATTTGATAAACGGTTATTTAACTATCAAATTTCACACATATGCAGTCACTAGGATCAATTTTATAAATCTTTCAAAACATTCATTTCAAAATATCTTTTCAAAGATATATATTCAAATCTCTTCCGCTATATTCAATAATTGAAAACAATTTCAAATACTTATATCCACAATAGGATATTTTCGAGTCATATCAACACTTAGAATTATTTTTTCCAATTCCATTTATAATTCTATACTTTGAAAATATTTCTATAATAATAATCTCATAGTTAAAATATTTCAAATCCTTCCAGTTCAATACTTATGAAATATTTATAAGTATAATTTCCTTAAATCATTTTATTTCCAATACTTAGGAAATATTCCAATAGTTTCCTATTTCTCAAAATCCTTCTTGCAAATTCCTTAACTCATTTATAATGAATTCTATAAGTTTTCGAATTCATTATATAAATTCCTACACAATTTCAAAAATCGATTACACTTGTCTATTATTCCTACTACCCATTTCTAACTTCCTTCATGAATTCTAATTCATTTTCAAAGTTCTCTTATTTCAACATTTTAGAAGTTTCCTTAAGTTTCCAGAATTCCATTATAAGATTTCTCTTATAAATATCATATTCGTTAAATAAGACTCGGTTTATAGACCTTGAGAGTATCAATAAATAGATTTCAGTCACTTTCCAAACTCTATATATATAGTATGTATTTTAAAGAATAGAATTATTATTTCAAAACATGTCTAAATAATTATTTAAAATATTAATACCTTTTTACACGAACATCGATAACTCATTTCCAATTCATTTTTAAATAATACTAATCGATTTTACAAAGCTTATTATCAAAATTAGAATTTATTTCAACTAACAGTATATATTTGAAAAATCCTTCCAAAATATTTCAATACTAAAACAACTTTGACTATATAGTTTAATAAATGGAATCCCATTTAAAAAAAAACTAAATTTCTCCACAAAATCTATTTTTAAAATCCAATATTACCAATTTCAATTTATAAATCCCTCTCGATTCATATCACACCGTTTTTAATTCCATAACCATTCTCACATTTAAAAAATAGAATCCACCATATTTCCCAAAACCTTCACATTGCAATTTATATTTCCAATTCAACTACTGATAATCATTTCTCCTTACTTATAAACATCTTTTATAAGTTTATAAACTCATTAGGGTTTCACTTGTTTAAAAAATACTCTCATTTATATAATTTCGTTTATAAATCAATTACTTTATAAACTCCATTTATTTTACTAATCTATTTTAAATATCGATTTCAACTCCTTTTCCATATCTTTTAGAACTATCAATTAAAAACCCATTGTTAAAAATCCTTTATATAAATTAATTTTAATTCGCTAAATAAAACATTTTATGAACAGTTGAGTACAAATCAAAAATCAAATCATTGTTTATCGAAATCAATTTCCTTTAAGATAATCCAAATTTCAATATAAATATTTTTATATTCAAAATCTCCTTTTTATTTCCTTCAAATTCAATAATAATGTTTATGGTATTTAAAAAGATCAAAATTAAGGCCGATGCTACTATAGCATCCAATAAATCAAATCATCACATAATCTATAATATATTATCCACACACATCATATATCACTATATATGAAATTAAAAACAATAAATTTGAGGAATCCAGTTGGATCCCTCCAACCTGTTTCCATGCAACAATAAATGTTATATAATATAAAATAATAATAATCCCGCTTCGTGGCAGCATATCACAATAAAAAGTTGTAACGACCCATAAATTGACCACTTTAAAATATAATATTTAAAGTGATTTTAAATGTAAAATAAGTAAGGTTATATGATTCAAACAAAATTAGATAGGATTTGAAAAGAGAAGTATACACAAAAATAGTAACATTTGCCTATATCAACAAAAGTGACAAAATGCTGATTTTAGAGAAGTAAGTTTCAATGATTAAATAAATTATTTTGATTAATTTATGAGTGTTAATATTTTTAAATAGCATTACACAAATTTAATTTTAAATTTTTTTACATAAATAAATAGTTTCGCTAAAACGTCAAAATGTGAACGAAAAATATTTTGTCGAAAAACGACGTTTTGTCGATTAAAAGTTGTCGCAACGTCGTCGCACCTTTATTTTCTTATATAGAAAAAGATATTCAAATAGTGTAAATATTAATTAATTCACTAAATATGTTTGCTTTTACTAAATAAGATTAGAAAACTTCTAGAAGTCATTATGAAAAGTAAGTAAGAATTAACAAAAGTAAGTAAGAAAAGTCAAAAGTAAACATCAAATCAACTTCAAATCAAAGCCAACATAATTAGATATTCTTTACTTAATCTTTAAGTAACTAAGACATAAAGTAAGGATGTGAAAGATGATGTAAATTATTGAAAAATTGGAGATTGCTTTAGGTTGATGTAAGGCTAGTTTGGTAATTTCGTAAGAGGTTATTTTGGTAAATTTACCACTTCTTTCTTTTTCTATAAATACCCACCTCCTTCTTCACTTTCATTCACATTTCTACTTCTTCTTTTCCCAAGCTTCTTCATCTTCTTTCTATTCTTTTTAATGGCTTCCATGCCATATAAAAAATTAAAAAGAAATAATGTCAAAATATTTGTAAAATATTTAAAAGGAATCAATGTTTATTCTCTTCAAATCAGACTCCTCTTTTCTCCACATTTTACCTCTTCTTCTCTCGGCCATAACTTCTTCAAAACCGAATCAAATTGTAATTTTTTTAAATCTGGTGTTTTTTCAGTGGCTACAACTTTCTAGTTGACCACTTTATCTCATTATGAAGATAATCATGTCAAAAATCCACTTCTTTCAAGTGCATTTTCTGGCCCAGTTTTTAGGTCAGACAATAGGTCATTTTGTTTTGATCATAACTTGATCATAACTGATCCAAATTAAGATATTTTTTTTAAACCATATACAATTTCAGTGGCTACAACTTTTTGTTGATTACTTTTTCCATTTTTGAGGCTTGCTATACCTGAAAATCAATTATTTGAAGTGCATTTTCGGGATTTATTTTTGTGAATCCAAGAATAGCTCTTTTTATTTCGACCATATCTTCCTCAAAATTAAAGAAAATCAAGTGATTCTTTTTTTTAAATTCAAGAGCAAAGAATTTTCAACAAATTTTATGTTAATAAGTTTTTCAAATTTTGAGAGTAAAAGAGTAAAAAAAAAAGAGAGAGTATGACCTATTTTTCGGGTCTAATTTTGAGAATTCAAGTTCAAAGCTCCACCACTTCTTTATACATTTGGCCAACTTCCATCTCAAGCCTTGGCCAAGCACTAGGAAGGAGGAATTGAAGCTTATATTCATTTGGTTCCAAAGTATGGTAGGAAGTATGCATTCGATCTTAAGTTCCTTGCCTTAAGTTTGAAGGAGTGGAATCCAAAGTAAGTTATTTCGTATTTTATGTTCATTAAAACCATTGCTATGTTGAAAGAACTTTAAGTATTAAGTTGTTTGAAAACCCTTGTTAAATGCTAGTTTACTTTGTTTCCTAGAACAATGGTTTGATTTCCTTGCTTGATATTATGTTTGGATGATTAATTAAGTAATTTAAAATTTAGAAGTTAAATATTGAATGGGGTATGCGGAAATGACTAGTACATGTGTTTCGTCTGTGAGATCCAAGAAGACTTGGGCGAGGGACGAAACATGTCGAAGGGAAAGCCTGGATGCTCCAAAATAAATATCAAACGTTAAAGTGTTATAAATATTTTATAGAATGAAGCATTGTTTATCATTTATTATTACGTTTATTTCATTAATTGATTGTTTGAATTAGGCTCGACCAGTCTATGAGCACTGATTATTATTTATTGATCATCGACTTTGCTTGACCAGTTTATGAGCACTGATTATTATTATTGATTGTTGACTTTGTTCGACTAGTTTATGAGCAATTTATTATCCATATGCATGGGCTGGGTAGAAAATAATTGTAGGATAACGCCTTGTGATTTATTTCACAATTTGACTATAAGATGTTTAGCGGTAATATTTGGTTCACTTCAATTTAATGAATTGTTTTGAAAATTGGTTTTCAAATGGAATTGTTATGAAAAGTTTTCCCTTTAAAAGAAATAGAAATGTTTGGTAATGAATATTTTGAAGTTATATTATATAAAAGTGATTTATATAATGAATGGCTTTATAAAAGTGCTTTATAAAACGGAAAGAATTTCGAGGACAAAACCCGATGGTTTTAAGATTATTTTTGAACAGATTTGGGAAATGAAAATTATTATAGATTTGAAAGTACTTGTGAGTATTAGTGTGAAATGATTTATCACTTCGGGATATAAAATATTTTGTTATGTTACCAATGATTCGGGTAACCCGTAACTAAAAAGGTGGTATGTGTTTTTGGTATAGTCCGCTCTTAGAATAGAGGGATATACTTATTTGTCGATCGTATTAAGGGTGGGACCCAATTGCCTTGTTATTGGAAGAAACCTCTCGATCTGGTTGCATATGGTTTGATATGTTTTTATAACAGTATTTGGGATTTCCAGATAAACTTTTCAGAAGTAATTTGATTTAAGATCTCGAAGTAAAGTATAATTTGAATATAAAGGATATATATTTATATATTTCAAAAGTTTTGAAATAAGAATTCGAGAATAAAGTCCAAAGAGATAATTTCCGTAAAGGTAATTGGATTTGAAAATCTAAATTTAAAGATTAGGCCTAAGTGGGTAATTTTGGGAATTGCATTTTGTTTGTTGCATCGTAGGCTCCATGAGTCCTCTTTGCGGTAGGAGAACTACGTTGGCTTGATCCTGTATCTAATTGGGACCCAATTAGATAGGGGTATGTAGGCAGTCATAAGTGGTAGTGATGCAGCCCCTAAAATAATATAACCCTTTCATGTATATTTGTTAATGGTTGTTGTTTATCTCGTGTTATTTTATTTTTCCTGCTTACTATTTTATTCCGCATTTGACATATTTATTGAGTTAGCAGGAAAGGCTATTGGTGTCTCTCTTAGTAGAGCTGTGCAGCGTTAGATTTATTTGTATTTGGTTTGTATATAAGCATACCTAGTAGATTAAATTGATTACTCTGATAACTTGTAAAATTGAAATTTTATCCTATAAATTTAGTAATGTTGAATAATTATCAAATATGGTGTACTTAGTTGTAGTTTTCATTAGTAGTCTTAGAACGGACGGATTTTTTGGCAATTTTAAATGGTTCGAAAATCCGGATCGTCACACGTGGTATTAGAGCTTAGGTTAGGTGCCTAAGTAAAATTCATCTAGGGATAGTATATCGACTTAGGAATTTTAAAAATAAAACTACCTTAATTTGATAAATAAAATGGATAGGATAAGGCACCGTACCTCCGACCGGGGTTATGGGTGATATTACTATTTTTAGTGTGCATAACTTTCGTTAATTATTGTTTTTCGTTGTATTTTCATCCTTGTAATTTCGAGGGCGAAATTCTTTTAAGTAGGGGAGAATATAATGACCCAGAATTTGATCATTTTAAAATATAATATTTAAAATGATTTTAAATGTAAAAGAAGTAAATTTATATGATTCAAACAAAATTAGATAGGATTTGGAAAGAGAAGTATAAACAAAAATAGTAACATTTGCCTGTATCAACAAAAGTGACAAAATGCTGATTTTAGAAAAGTAAGTTTCAATGACTAAATAAATTATTTTAATTAATTTATGAGTGTTAATATTTTTAAATAGCATTATACAAATTTATTTTTAAATTTGGTTTATATAAATAAATAGTTTAACTAAAACGTCAAAATGTGACCGAAAAATATTTTGTCGAAAAACGACGTTTTGTTGATTAAAAGTTGTCGCAACGTCTTCGTACCTTTATTTTCTTATATAGAAAAATATATTCAAATAGTGTAAGTATTAATTGATTCACTAAATATGTTTGCTTTTACTAAATAAGATTATAAAACTTCTAGAAGTCATTAAGAAAAGTAAGTAAGAATTAACAAAAGTAAGTAAGAAAAGTCAAAAGTAAACATCAAATCAATATCAAATCAAAGCCGACATAATTATGATATTATTTACTAAATATTGAAGTGACTAAGACATAAACTAAGGATGTGAAATATGATGTTAAATATTGAAAAAGTGGAGATTGATTTAGGTTGAAGTAAGGTTAGTTTGGTAATTTGGTAAGAGGTTATTTTGGTAAATTTACCACTTCTTTCTTTTTCTATAAATACCCACCTCCTTCTTCACTTTCATTCACATTTTCTTCTTCTTCTTTTCTCAAGCTTCTTCATCTCCTTTCTCTTCTCTTTAATGGCTTCCATGCCATATAAAAAATTAAAAATAAATAATGTCAAAATATTTATAAAATATTTAAAAGAAATCAATGTTTATTCTCTTCAAATCAAACTCCTCTTTTCTCCACATTTTACCTCTTTTTCTCTCGGCCATAACTTCTTCATAACCGAATGAAATTGTAATTTTTTTTTAAATCATATATTTTTCCAGTGGATACAACTTTCTAGTTGACCACTTTGTCTCATTATGAAGACAATCATGTCAAAAATCCACTTCTTTCAAGTGCATTTTCCGGCCCAGATTTTAAGCCAGACAATAGACCATTTTATTTTGATCATAACTTGATCATAACAGATCCAAATTAAAATATAATTTTTTAAATCATAAAAATTTCAGTGGCTACAACTTTTATGTTGATTACGTTTTCCAGTTTCGAGGTTTGCTATACCTGAAAATCAATTATTTCAAGTGCATTTTCGGGCTTTATTTTTGTGAATCCAAGAATAGCTCTTTTTCTTTCGACCATATCTTCCTCAAATTTAATCAAAATCATGTGATTTTTTTTTAAATTCAAGAGAAAAGAAATTTCAACAACTTTTCTGTTAATAAGTTTTTCAAATTTTGAGAATAAAAGAGTCAAAAATAAGAGAGATATGACCTATTTTTTGGGTCTAATTTTGAGAATTCAAGTTCAAAGCTCTACCACTTCTTTATACTTTCGGCCAACTTCCATCTCAAGTCTTGGCCAAGCACTAGGAAGGAGGAATTCGAGCTTATATTCATTTGTTTCCAAAGCATGATAGGAAGTATGCGTTAGATCTTAAGTTCATTGCCTTAAAGTTTGAAGGAGTGGAATCCAAAGTAAGTTATTTCTTATTTTATGTTCATTAAAACCATTGCTATGTTGAAAGAACTTTAAGTGTTAGGTTATTTGAAAACCCTTGTTAAATGCTTGTTTACTTTGTTTCCTATAACAATGGTTTGATTTCCTTGCTTGATATTAGGTTTGAATGATTAATTAAGTAATTTAAAATTTAGAAGTTAAATATTGAATGGGGTATGCGGAAACAACTAGTACATGTGTTTCGTCTATGAGATCCAAGAAGACTTGGGCGAGGGACGAAACATGTCGAAGGGAAAGCCTGGATGCTCCAAAATAAATATCAAACGTTAAAGTGTTATAAATATTTGATAGAATGAAGCATTGTTTATCATTTATTATTGCATTTATTTCAATGATTGATTGTTTGAATTAGGCTCAACCAGTTTATGAGCACTGATTATTATTTATTTATTATTGACTTTGCTCGACCAGTTTATGAGCACTGATTATTATTATTGATTGTTGACTTTACTCGACCAGTTTATGAGCAATTTATTATCCACATGCATGGGCTGGGTAGAAAATAATTGTAGGCTAACGCCTTGTGATTTATTTCACAATTTGGCTATAAGGTGTTTAGCGGTAATATTTGGTTCACTTCGATTTAATGAATTGTTTTGAAAATTGGTTTTCAAATGGAATTGTTATGAAAAGTTTTCCCTCTAAAAGAAATAGAAATGTTTGGTAATGAATATTTTGAAGTTATATTATATAAAAGTGATTTATATAATGAATGGTTTTATAAAAGTGTTTTATAAAACAGAAAGAATTTCGAGGACTAAACCTAATGGTTTTTAGATGATTTTTGAACAGATTTAGGAAAGGAAAATTATTATAGATTTGAAAGTGCTTGTGAGTATTCGTGTGAAATGATTTATCGCTTTGGGATATATAATGATTTGTTATGTTACCAATGATTCGGGTAACCCGTAACTAAAAAGGTGGGCATGTGTTTTTGGTATAGTCCGCTCTTAGAATAGAGGGATATACTTATTTATCGATTGTATTAAGGCTGGGACCCAGTTGCCTTGTTATTGGGAGTAACCTCCCGATCTGGTTGCATATGGTTTGATATGTTTTTATTACAGTATTTGGGATTTCCAAATAAACTTTTCAAAAGTGATTTGATTTAAGATCTCGAAGTAAAGTATAATTTGAATATAAAGGATATATATAAATTTAAAAAGTTTTGAAATAAGAATTTGAGAATAAAGTCCAAAGAGATAATTTCCTTAAAGGTAATTAGATTTGAAAATCTAAATTTAAAGATTAGGCCTAAGTGGGTAGTTTTAGGAATTGCATATTTGTTTATTGCATCGTAGGCTCCATGAGTCCTATTTGCAGTAGGAGAGCTACGTTGGCTTGATCCTGTATCTAATTGGGTACCCAATTAGATTGGGGTGCGTAGGCAGTCATAAGTGGTAGTGACGCAGCCCCTAAAATGATATAACCCTTTCATGTTTATTTGTTAATGGTTGTTGTTTATCTCATGTTATTGTATTTTTCGTGCTAACTATTTTATTCCGCATTTAACATGTTTATTGAGTTAGCAGGCATGGCTATGCTGTCTCTCTTAGTAGAGCTGTGCAGCGTTAGATTTATTTGTATTTGGTTTGTATATAAGCATACCTAGTAGATTGAATTGATTACTCTGATAACTTGTAAAACAGAAATTTTATCCTATACATTTAGTAATGTTGAATAATTATCAAATATGGTGTATTTAGTTAGTAGTTTTCATTAGTAGTCTTAGAACGGACGGATTTTTTGGCAATTTTAACTGGTTCGAAAATCCGGGTCGTCACAAAAGGATCATCCGCTATTATGCAAAGGCACAGTCCTGTCTGCTCCAATCGGCGGAAATATATCCAACTACTAATATATACTACTACTACATATAATATAATATCTAACTGATAATTTATTATCAATTCATCCAATCAACGAATAATTAATTTTTAACATTATAATTTAGAACTAGTAATCCAATGAGTGAGATTTACTCACCTTGATTTTTAAATTTTCCAAACATCGAATAACGTTTGGTTTAATCTAAAATTCCAGCTGACTCCGAAAAATGCCTAACCAATTTTATTGCATAGCACTCGTTGATACGAATCTGTTGCCATTTGTTTCGTTTCGGTCGAACCTCGTATGAGAAGATTATGCGTTATTAAACATTCAAGATATAATAAATGAACAATTTAATTCCTTCATTATGACTACTTACCTTCAGATTATAATTAGCCTCCCTTGTCCCTTTCTCCCAAAATCTAGTCCCATATTTAAAAACCCATCACTACCGATCGATAAACCACCACCGTGTAGGCCTATCAACAGATGCAAACGGATGCGGATATGGCTATATCTACATCTGTATCCGAAAATTAAATCTACATCCGCATCCACATCCAATATCCACAAATATTCAAAAACTAACATCTGTATCTACATCCGTGGTTATTTTCGGACATCCACATCCGAAAAGAGGATGCAGATATTTCCAAATATCTAAAAATCCACATCCGAAAACTAGATTGAAAATTATGATATAATGAAAATTTTGATCAAAAAAATTACAATTCATAGCACTCAATTAACAATTAATCGACAAACTAATATACTCCAGTTTCCAAGTTAACAACAAACAATCCACACAAAATCATAATAGTGTTACAAAATGCATAATTAATTATCTTATATCATTTAAATAATTAACCATAAAATCTAAATAAACATAGCTGAGGTGACGAATAAGCATCCGATTCCTTTGCAAAAGTGAAGAATTAACATCTGATTCTTTGTTCTATCTTCAAACTCATGAGGTTTCCACACGATCGTATTATATTTTGCTCATATGATCCAATAAATCAAACTTCAAACTCATATTATATTTTTCTCTGGAAGTGCTGCTGCTAGTGCTGCTGTCAGAAAGTGCTGCTGCACTTGGTGTTGCACCAGCAGCAGCACCAAGTGCTGTTGTCAGAAAGTACTACTGCACTTGGTGCAGCAGCAGCACTTGGTGCTTCTGCCAGAAAGTGCTGCTGCTTGCAACAGCACCAAGCACTTTATGTTGCTGCTGTAGTAGCACATAAATGAAAAAAAACTCTATATTTTTACCTTGTGCGTTGGATAGTTTATGGTAGGGCTGATGCTTCATCTACAAGATTTATATCTTTACCTGTTAAATTAAAAGACTGATTATATTAAGTGGTTAAAATTCTAAAATAATTTTAGTATGTAAATAATAACTAACCTTTGTCCGATGGTAACCAATCCTTAATACAACTCAATGCTTCCACTACGTAAGGAGATAATGATGATCTATTTTCGATAATCAATCTACCATTGATACTAAATGATGATTCAGATGCTACCGTAGAAATGGGAATGGCTAAAATATCACGAGCAATCTTTGTGAGAGTAGGAAATGTAGGACAATTTTTTTTCACCACATTAAAATATCAAAGTTGTCGTCGTCCTCATCCATCGGCTATAATTCATCGTCCAAATACTTGTCAAGCTCGATCTTTGAAATTTGCAAACTTTCAATTTTTTGTTCTCTATAATTCCTCCATTTAAGATCCATTTTGGTTCTTTTTTTAAACCATGATTAACATTATCATCCAATGCACAAGAAGAAGATACATTTTTATAGGATGCACTTTCTTCTTTATATAAATAGAAAAGAGATTTCAAACAATCATTAATTTTCCTAACATGAACTTGTGCATCTTCCCCATAAATCAAATCATAGAAAAATTCAATGTAAGCTATTCTATAACGAGGATCGAAAACCATTCCAATACTCATCATTAAATTGCAAGTCTTCTAATATTTCTCAAATTTAACTCTCATCATTTGTGCCATGGAAAAAATATAATCATGCTCACTTAGCTCCTAACTAGTAATACTTTCATTAATATCACACATGCTTTTAAAATTCAAATTCGCTCTTGGATATTTAACACCCCGAAAATTTGAGAGTTACGTCATAAAAGAATTTCAAAAATTCACAAATTGCTTTTCCTATCTCCTATTCTTCTCTAGAAGGCAAACTTATATAATCTGAAGTTAACTCAACTAATCGCTCAAACGTGGGACACACTTCAATCGCACTTTCAAGCATAAGGTATGTTAAGTTCCATTGTGTTGGAACATCATAAGAAACACCTTTTGCAACTAATCTAGTTTGTGCCAATGAGTTTTCCTAACTTTTTATTCTAGACTGTGAAGACTTTGTGAAATTAACACATTCTCTTATCTTTATAATAAGACCATGTATGGATTTTAACCCATCTTGCACAATTAAATTCAAGACATGAGTGTAACAAAGCAGATGAAACAAATCATCATTTTAAATCAAGACCCCTTTACCATCTAACCATGCCTTGAGGTATCTTGTCATAATATCATTATTAGATGTGTTATCAACGGTAATTGAAAATAATTTCTTATCCAAATTCCAATGCAGTAGTTTTGTTTTAGGAGCAGCACTAAGTGTAATTCCAGTGTGTGGAGAAGGCATTTCATGATAAGTAATTATCTTTTTTGCAATTTCCATTCATCATCAACATAATGACAAGTTATACAACAATAACCTGTATTTTGATGTTCAGATGTCCATAAATCAGTAGTAAGACTAACACGAGTAGACAAACTATCAAACATCTGTTGTAATTCAGTTCTCATATCAACATAAAGTTTCAACACATCACAACGAACTGTATTTCTAGAATATAGCTTAACGGTTGGATTAATACTCTTAACAAATTCTTGGAAGTAAATATGTTCAGTCATATTGAATGAATAATCATGTTTGGAAAACATATGAGTAAAACACATTAGAGTCCTATTTTGATTAATCTTCTAACTAGCTAATTTGAATGGTTTATTGGGAGACTTTTTAGTAGTCAAAAGTTATTGTCTGGATAATCTTTTATTGGTAGTATTTTTGGGACAAACTTTTTTATGATTTTTCAAATGTGTTGTTCCAAGTGTAATGGTTCCATTGAATATCTTTAAACAACGTTTACAAGTTGCCTTAACACAATTACTACCCTCTAACACTTCTCTATTAAAATCTTTCCATGCCTCGGATTTTAAGGGTTTTATATTCAAAGGTGCAGATATTTCTTCATTAGCTAGAATAATTTGAGTTGGTGGCGCACTAGAGTCCGTGATTTCTAGCACAACTATGTTATCTTTGACTTTGATGCAAGCATTTGATACAGCACATGCAACAGATTTACTGCTACAACTTGACAAGGTGTTTTCCATTTTTACAAGTCTGTGAATATTCATAGAATAATTGTAAGGAAGATTAAATAGATTAGTTTCGATACTTTGTATCATGTATAGCAGCAAATAAAAAAAACATGCCAAATGGTGAAGATTAATTTAAGAAAAATCCGAATTCAAATGTTTTTGTTGGTACCATGTCCAAACATAGGTTTTATTCACATACCCAAACAAAATAAAAATTCACATATTCAAGCAAGTGGACAAAATTAGGCCGATGGCATGTAGTATTAATGTGACTATCAGGAAATAAAATTATATCATTTATATCTTTATTGATATGTATCCTAACATAACTGATCTAATAACGCGGGTATTAACAATCAATACAATGTTGGATTATGGCCCTATGGGTCCTTACGTTGATATAGTTTTGTCTCATGTGCCTAGTTCATTCCTACTTCCATTAAATCTCCTATATGTTTGAACTTCTAGCAACAAAGTCTTTATATTTTTGTCCTTTAATGCTAAAAGATTTCAATTTCCTACACAATATACACATTTTTGTGTGTTTTACATTTTTTATCCATGTCATTACTTATTATTATCAGCATTTCCCTCTTTTGACTCTTTTGAAAATCATGCATATAAAGGACACTTACTAAGTTCTTGTTGGACCTTGGTCACATTCATGCAAAGGAAATGATTTGATTATGTTTAAAGTCATAGTAAACATAAAAAAATACTCCATTTTTTTAATCATAATTACATGTTCCCTTCCCAAGTCCTAACCCATACCAGTGTCGTTAAGACCCATTTATATAATGAAACCGTACAAGAAAAAAATCCTTAAACATCAAAGCCATAATTAATGGTGTTTACTGGCATGTAGGAACGAAAAGTTAAAAAAATATGAAGATAACAATAAATGGGTTGCAAAAGCCGACAAATCGGTCAAAAAGTTGAATAACTATAAGAAGTAAGAAGACAAAAGTTCTACCAAACAGTTCTCTTACCAAATTATCGCAGTACGTGATTCATAATTTCCGACGTGCAGTAAAGTGCACAAATGTTTTTGTTAGTACCATTATTGCTTAATTTATCGACATCTGATGCAGAAGATGATGGTGACTTTCCTATATAATTAAAATTTACATGTCAAGAAATTGTTTTACAAGCCAAAACATATATCGATCTATTAAAAAATTCAAAAAACTATTAATTCATCTATCACTTTTTTTGATAGCCCCGCGGTTCAAATTGAAAAGAGGGAAATATGAAGATATAGAATTGAAATCTGATTCTAAAAGGAAAAGAGTTAATATTCAGTTACAGGCCAATGGTGTATAACAGGGCAAACTATATTAACAATTATTTCATTTTTGTTAGAGAGTTCCTTTGAATTGCTTTATAAACAATAAATCTTTGCAACAAACGAACATGTCAAAATTGTTTTAGTAGTGCCAGCTATGAATGAAACAAAAATGCAACAGTAACATTCTTTCTATACAAATGTCCTTGTGATTTAGGTACTGACATGTTGCATTTTATAGTGAAGTAAAATACAAGCTGCAAAAGTAAATAATTTTAGGTATTTTTATTATCCATATTCCATTGGATGACATTGCAAATATAAACGTTCTCACCACAATACACTGCTGTTAATCAAATATAAACATAGTAACTTTACTAGCAATATAGCTCGAATGACACAGGAAAATATTCAACTGGCTAAGTGAATATTAGTATCGTTGGTATGCATTATTTATTACAATGAACCTTAATATGAAAATAAGACATGATTGAATATTCACCTAATTATTGCGAGGCGGAGCGGCAAGCTGAGGAGTTTTGAACCGAAGCCGAATGCAAGGCGGAGCTGCGAGGTGAGTGATTTCAAGCTGCAAGGTGGAGCGATGTCGTAGTGATGGTTTGTTTCATCGATTTAGGGCTATTGCATTTTGGGTTTGATATTTCTTTTATTAGTGGCTATAAAAATTAAGATGAAATAAGAATAAACGAAAATGAAATGACTCAATTGTGGGTTTGAAGTGAACACTAAAGTAGTGCTACCGCCTGCCTACCTAGGGTTAGTTTGTTGGGCTTGGGCCGTTGGCCTTTAATTTCCAAATAAATTTTACCATAACTTACGGGTATCTTTAAATAATAAATCAATAATAATAACAATTTTTATTATAATTAATTTTGGATCGGACGGATGTTATTCGGATACGGATATACCCATATCCGTATCTGCATTCGAAATCTCTTTCGGATAATAGATATCTGCATCCACTTTTCGGATATCAGATATCCATATTTTCGAATATGGACTCGATCGGATTTCGGATTTTTCGGGTATCCATTGACATGCCTACCACCGTGCATCCAGAGATGGCCAGACCCTAGCCTCTCCATGTCGTCGTCTGCCGTGCTGCCTCTCCTTGTCAACACGCACGCGCCACCCCCTGCTCATCGCGTGCGTGTACATGAACAGCCTCAAAATCCTTTCTGCCGCCAATGTCGACTCCCCTTAACCTGGTCGAACACGGCTACTCAGGCTGCAATAAGCCCTCCCACCAAAGTTGCAACCATCACAGCGCGATTTTTTCCTCGAGTTCGAACCAATTTCATTTCAGAAGAAGAAGGAGAAGACGCGATTATAAATTGGTGGAAGCGGCGTGATTAGATGGTAGGGCGACACTAGGGTGGCTGGGTTTGACTTTGCAATCTATAATATTACTAAATTTCCAAAATATCTTGTTTATGGCACCTTAAAATCCTGAACCCCTATCTAGGCGTGCGATTTTGCAATCCTAATGTTATACCCCTACCCTGAATGCAATGGAATAAGTTTCAAGACCTAATCTAATTGTATGTAGAAGATAGCTTTTTGAACCTAATTATTATATAAAATTTTCGATATTTATTTCAATGCGTTTCTATCCCATACAACCAAACAGTAACTCTAAATGCAATGAAATTTAAAATTTGATAATAATACACTGTTATGAATCTAAGAAAACTAGTTTCGTCAAATTCTAAGACTGTGTCTTAAATTGCTATTTTAACGCATCGATAAAATCTACGATTTCAAAATTGATGAAATCATTTGAAATTTCATTTTTAAAAACTTATTAAATCAATTTTAATTCAAATAGAATTTATATCAACATTACAAATCGTTTTGATTCATATTCACCTTAAATTTCAATTATTCACCATTTACGTATTTGGATAAATCGCTATATTTGAAATTTAATCTCATTCTACAATTACAACCAAAATCTTCATATTCCAAATCAACTTATTTTCCAAATCCAACATTTAAAACCATTTAAATATTCAAAGTCAACGACGGAAAATCCGGGTCGTTACCAAAATTATTAGTATTTTTAGAAGAAAACAAGCAATAACGTGTTAAAACAAATATTAAATGTTTATTTTTTTAATTAACAATGTAGTTGTATCATGCTTTTAAAAATGAATATTACTTCATCTGCTTGAAGAATGAGGGTACATTAATTATGCAAAATAATTAAGCTTGGAGCATTTATAGTGGTTTATTTATCAAAAAGGAACTAACACTATTAGAACATTACCATAACATCTATTAAAATGGCATTAACTTGAAAATGATGTGTGCGTGTGTGTATGTTTATGAAAAAATGAATATTACTTCATCTGCTTGAAGAATAAGGGTACATTAATTATGCAAAATAATTAAGCTTGGAGCATTTAAAGTGGTTTATTTATCAAAAAGGAACTAACACTATTAGAACATTACCATAACATCTATTAAAATGGCATTAACTTGAAAATGATGTGTGTGTGTGTGTGTGTGTGTGTGTGTGTGTGTGTGTATGTTTATGAAAAGATAACTTTTTTGTTTTATTTACAAACATTTTTGAAAATAAATCGTCATGATATATTTTTTGTATAAATTCTGATTACATTTCTTTCTACTTAAGCATTAATAAAGAAACGTCTAGAAGCATGATTGTTAAGCATTGATAATGCAACAAAAAAACCACACGGTTATAGCATCAAATGTTAAAAAATATGAAATCTTATTTTGGATCTGTTAATAATTTATATGTTGTAAAGGGGATCCAAGACAAAGAATACATTTTAATGAAAGGAATGTAGGCTCAGCATTTAACTACTTTTTCCCTTGACTTTGCCTCAGTAGTGTGATATCTCGAAATTTTAGGCAAATAAATATGTGATAATTTTCTTTTATAAATTATTTAAAATATGCAAAATTATTCTTTCTCAAATGAATAAAATATGTGTTATTTATGTATGTATACATATAAGTAGATTTTAAATTGAATTTGAATTGGAATTTGAAATTCAAAAGATAAATATCTTAAAAATAAATTAGATTTAAAAATAATATATTTAAGTTTTTTTATTAGTATATAATTAGTTTTATATCATTTTCTTTAAAAGGTTTTATAAATATAAATAAGAGAAATATATTAAACTAAATAGAAAATAAAATATAAAGTTTTATAAAAACATATTAAAAATAATTACACATGCAAAATAACAAGTGTAAGATTTATAACATGCAATTTAAACAAGTGTCACATTTATTCATTTTCTTTTATTTTTAAAAAATATTAGAAAATCAAGGCTATAAGTATATCTATACCCTTACTCTTTTCATTTTCCTTTATTTCAAAACTAAAGAGATCAAAGCCTGTAAAAACTTAATATTAGAAATTTAAAATCAAATAACTATTTAAACTATCTCAAACCTCAAGCAAGCAAATCAAAGCAAATTCATCTCAGTCTAAAGCAAGATTTCAACACAAGTAAGCTTCAGATCAAAAGTGATTTCCAGTTTACAAAGTTTCAAAAGATCAAAGCATGCCCAGTTCAAAACTCCTCTATTCAACATATCTGGTGAGTAAACAACCTGTATGAAGTTTTAACCTGTTTAATCTTGATGCATGTGAATAATATTTGAAATGATGATGTGATAGATGTTTGCATGAATGAAATTATGCTTGAATGTTTATAAATATACAGATGTTTGAGTCTACTTATCTGTACATACATGTGTGTGTTTGTGTGTGTATATATATATCCCTGTTTTGTATTTTGAATTTTGATCTAGATTTTAGCCTATACTCTCCTCATTTAATCTCTTATAGGCTATGATATTTAAACAAGTTATGTTTTTTTTAACATAAAATAAGTTTTAAAAATATTTCTAGGTAAAATTAGTTTGAGTATTTCTTGGAATTTAAAATATACAGTAAAAACCCGAAGTTTGTCAAAATTCGATTTCAATAATTTAATGTTTCATGTATATAATCTGATTTGCCATTGAAAACTATGATTTTAGAAAGAAAAATCATGATTTTTAAGTATGTGATGTGAGAGAACTTGCAGGTTGATCAGAGTTTGTGTTTTAGGCCTTTTTTTGGTGATCAGAGTGAGTTGGGTGGTCAGGATCACTATTAGAGGTAGCGGGGCAGTAGGCGATCTCGGGAATAATAGTAGGTGGTTCTATCAACCACCGCGGCGGCAACTAATCAACGATGTTAGGTTTAAGCTCGAGTTTTGGCCGAGGTTGGAAATAGGTTGATGCATCATCACCGGAGCACCGAAGTTCATCAGAGGTAAGGGAATAGGTACGAGGTTGGCGACGAAGCTATGTTCAAGGTATCAGTGGTTTTGGTGGTCGGAGGCGTCAGGTCGAGGTGGTTCTTGGGCGATGGCTTCTGTTCAAGTTAGTTCAAGATTGCTCGATTTCGATTTAGTGTTTATACTGAAGTTTAGGTGGCCGGAATCGAAGGTGGAGGGGGTTGTTGACATGTTGGAGGTGACGACGATGATTGGAGTAGCAAAGTTCAGGCATGCACGTGCACGCATGTCAGTGTTTTGGTTTGGGGTGGTTTGGGAGGAAGGCTGGGACTCAGGGGAAAGCTCGAGGAAAGGATGGAGTGGCTCGTGTTTCGCTTCGAGTCGTTCATGAGTGGTTTTGCATGTTAACAGTTTAAAATTTTAAACTAAACTAAGTTTTTTTTAAAAAGAGAAGAGTTTCTCTAGAGGCTTCAGTTAGACTCGAGAGAGAGCTTGAGTGGATTTTATATTGGGCTCAAGAGTGTATTTACAATAGTTTTAAAGTTTTAAATAAGCAAGTTTTTAAAATTTAAAATAAATCAAGTTTTAATCTATTTCTTAAATCAATTTCTTTGTATAAAAAGTGTTTAAAATATTTGGTTTAAGAAAAGTTGTATGATTTATTTGACATAAATTTATCAAGTTAATTCTTAAGTTTATTTTAAACTTAAATTAAATATGTAAGTAAGTAGTTAATTAAAAGAGCAAAATGTTTTTAATTTATATGTTAATGATAATTAATTCCAAGGTTTATTAAATAAGATTTTAATGATAATTAAGTAATTAATAAAGATAAATGGTTTATCTTAAATTAATTAAGGTCTTGAGTAATTAAAAATTAATTAAATTAATGAAGTAGTTAAAGAGAAATTAATTAATTAATTAGTAATTAGGGATTAATTAGTAATTAAGGATTAATTAATTAGTAATTAAGGATTAATTAATGGGTAATTAAGGATCAATTAATTGATTAATAAAAGTAATTAAAAATGATTAATTAAATCGTTAACTAAATAAAATGGTTTCTAATTAATTAATGATAAATTAAGCAAGATTAGGTGATTAATGCATAAGTAATTAATTTAATTTGAATTAATTAAATTAATTATAATTATGGGATTAATAAGTCTTGCTTTTGGATGATTGATTTTATAGAATGTTTGAATTGATTAATATTTATAATATGTTAATCTGTGATGTTGTGATGTGCAATACTTTGGTTATAGCTGTGATAAATGTAAGTTATTTATCTATGATGAAGTTGTTGTGTGAATACGATGTTTTGAATTGAACTGAATTGTTTAAACTTAAACAACTTGGCCATAGAAAAAGAAACGTTTGGATTTCGATGAGACCCGGATCAGATATCAAATTGTTATCCAAAAACCACATGGATCTAAGTTAAATGATAGGTTGTGAAATCTCAAGTGAAGATCGAGATGATGATTCAAAGTGCAAGGGATATTTGTCGTTAACTCTGAGAGTGATTCCAAAACGAGTGTAACTGAAGTGCCTTTGGTTTCGTTCGAACCCCGAACGAACTTGAATGGATGAACGCTCTCAGACCATCGTCAATGGAGGACGATGAGCATTCCAAGGTAAGTGTTCTAAAAAGGTAATCATAGCTTCAAGTCTCATCAGTGGGAATGGCTAAAATAGGGGAGGTGCACGCAAGGCTAAGTGGGTAGCACCAAAGTAGGATAAGTTTTTCCCTGTTTAGAGGTCCCTTTTATTCGGTTGTCTGGGCGGTTGTTGGCCACATTCGCGGGGTTGTCTTATTCGGATTATCCAGTAAGGGGTAGCTCCGGCTTTGTGTTGTAGGGGATCAGGGTGGATCCTTGGTACGGTGATCTAGACCACGTACTGTGACGGGCGGTACCCCAGTAGCCATGCCATTGTATGGAACCCAATCTCCAATAAGTGTTCTCGGACTTGATGTACACCTATGTATGCTGGAATTTAATGAATGTAACAATTTCGACTATGTGAATATTTATTTGGAAACCCTAGACACTATTATAATATAACCAAATTTCCTATCAAATATTTTGGTTACCGTAAGGGAAAAACTTATCCGTGTTTATTGGCGGAGAGTCTTACGAGGTACCTTTCTTTCAAATGTTTTTCAAGTTAAACAACCTGACCGTCTACTCACACCAAACCGATCTCTGACCCAGAGTTTATTTCTGTTTTCTTAAACTCTTGGGTACTCAAATTTTTATGAGTAGCCAAGTGGTCAGGTTTGCTTTGACAACTTTTGGAAGGACCTGGAGCAGGAGACTTGGCGTAGCTATATATATCTACTCCGCTGTGTTGTTATCATCTGTTTATTTGGGATGTAACGTATCAACAGATCTTTACAACTGTCTAATGTGATGTTGTTGTAACTGTATAACTCTGATGTGTAATGACTGTGTAATATCTATGTGAAGTAATATATTTTTTTGTTTCCGTTGTGAGATTCTGATATTGTTGTTTCTTTCTTTCTATCTATTCTTTTTCTACCTTTTTATTTCTTAATGATGATACGTCTTTCTATGGAATAAAAGGCGGGTCATCACAGTTGGTATCAGAGCGCTAGGTTGAGATAATACCTTGGCTTGGAATCATATCTATCTTGAGAGCGTGTATTTGCAATATTTATACATTAATATACCTACCTAAGTTGTTAGGTTACCTGTCCAGGTTTCCAACATGAGTTCTGAAAGAAGAGAGGCAGAGTTGTGGCAGCACGATGACCACTAATGGAAGAGGTCCGAATGCTAGCGAGGCTGTAAATCCAGTACTGACTCGAGTAAGTTTTGCTGCATTGTGTAAGGATTTCACCAATCTCGTCGGGAAGCCTTTTAAAGGAACGGAGTCCATCGTTGAAGTTCAAGCTTGGTTGCGCTCGTGCGAGCGGATTTTTAAGAGTTTGAATCTGTTAGATGAGCAAAAGAGAGTGATGGCATCGTGGCAACCTCAAGAAGGTGCAGCTGCATGGTGGGGTGCAGTTACAATGAATATTTTAGAGGATGATATTTCTTAGAGCAAGTTTAAGGAACTATTTGAGGAATAGTTTATGCCTACAGCTGGGAAGACTCGTTTTATAGAGATTTTCTGGATCTAAAGCAAGGTAGTATGTCTCTATCCGAATATGAGACTAAGTTCAATGAATTATCTCGCTATAGATCCGGTCTGATTGATACGCCTCTTAAGAAGAATGAAATGTTTGTGCTTGGTTTGAGGCCCGAGTTTCATGAGAAGATCACAACTCATCTTAAGGGATCGTTTGTGGAATTGATTGACATGGCATTGAGGTATGAGGAGCTTATGAATAAGAAACCCCTGGCATCTGTAGCAGCACCAAGTGGAGCTTCTTCCAATCCAAACAAAAGGAAATTCAACCCAAATTGGAAGAAGCAAGGCAAAGGAAACAGGGAGGCAATAATGGAGCTTGGAAGTGTTATGTGTGTTAGCAAGAGGGTCATTTGGCTAAGCAGTGTCCCGGAGGTAGAGCTCAGTAGCAGCAACATCAGAGTGGACCCGGTTCCGCAATGGTTCAGAAGTATTTGTTTTTCAACTATCAACAGCCAGGGCACATGGTGAAGGCTTGTCCACTTCTTCAGAGAGCTCAACCAACTAAGAGCTTTGCTATTCAAGGAGGACCGTCAACTTCTTCGGATAGGAAAGGCAAAGGCATTCTGGAAGGTACATTGCTTTTAAATGGCATATTTGTTAAAGTTTTGTTTGATTCTGGTGCATCCCTTAGTTTTATTTCTTTGGATACGGTAGAGAAATTTCATCTTACACCTAGTAGTGTGGACCGTCCTATTTTAGTATCTAATCCTATCGGGGGGTTGACCAAGTTTGATAAGATCTGTAAAGGACTAAGAATTTCTTATATGTCCCATAGTTTCTCTTGGGACCTATTTGTATTGGATTTTGAGGGATTTGACCTTATTCTGGGAATGGATTGGTTAGACAAGCATAAGGCTGTTTTGATTTGTGAGGAGAGAATTGTGACTTTGGAAACTGAATTGGGAAGGATTGCAAAAGTAACTTGCGATAGTTATGAAGCTCACTTGAGTAGTCTTTGGCATGGAATCGAGGCATCTCCAGAAGGCGTAGAATCCATTGAAGTGGTCAAAGATTTTCCTGATGTCCTCGAAGAAGCTAAAGGTTTTCCCTCGCATCGGGAGATAGAGTTTCGGATCCACTTATTTCCGAGAGCAATACCTGTTGTTCAACCCAGTAGAAGGATGGCGTTGAGAAAGAGAGAAGAGTTGGTGAAGCAAACACAAGATTTCTTATAGAAAGGATTGATTCGACCTAGTTTTTCTAGTAAGGGTTCTGCTGTAGTCTTTGTGACTAAGTCGGATGGGTCATTAAGATTCTGTGTGGATTATCAGGAGCTGAATAAGCTAACTATTAGGAATAAATATCCCTTGCCCCGTTTAGACGATCTTTTTGATCAACTCCATGGAGCTTCTGTTTTTTTCAATTGGATCTAGCTTCAGGCTTCCACTAGTTAAGGGTAGCCGAGGACTGTATACCCTTGACTGCATGCAAAGGACCCAATTATTTTTATGAGTGGCAGGTTATGCCTTTTGGGCTAACCAACGCTCCTGCTTATTTTGTGGATCTGATGAACCGAGTTTTTTGGGATGTGCTGAACAAGTTTGTTCTCGTGTTCATCGATGACATTCTTGTCTACTTCAAGTCTGAAGATGAGCATAAGCATCATTTGGAGATAGTGTTGGAGATTTGAGAAGGCATGTCCTGAAGGCTAAGTTTTCAAAGTGCCATTTCTAGAAGTCGAAAGAGAGATTTTTGGGGCATATTGTATCAGGAGAAGGTATTTCTGTAGATCCGGCCAAGGTAGCAGCTATTCAAGAGTGGAAGCAACCGCAAACTCCTACGGAAGTGCGTAGTTTTCTTGGGTTGGTAGGGTACAACAGAAAATTTATCAGGGACCACTCTAAGATTTCTTCACACTTAACCAAACTTACTAGGAAGGGAGCAAAATTTAAGTGGATCCCTGAGTGTGAAGAAGCTTTCCTAGATTTGAAGGCAAGGCTGACTAGTGCACCTATTCTAGCTATTCCTGATGGTAAGAGTAAGTTCGAAGTCTACACCGATGCTTGTGGAGTAAGGCTGGGTGCTATGCTAATGCAGAATGGGTAAGTGATTGCGTATGCGAGTACGCAGTTGAAGCCACATGAGAAGAATTATGCTACACATGATATGGAATTGTTGGCCATCGTCTTTGCTTTGAAGATTTGGAGGCACTATCTGTTGGGAGAGAAGTTCAAGCTTTTCGCTGATCATAAACAATTAAAATACCTTTTCTCCTAGAAGGATCTAAATTTGAGGCAGCAGATATGGGCAGAATTTTTGGCATCATATGATCTGGATATTCTTTATACTCCAGGAAAAGTGAATGTAATGGCAGATGCTTTGAGTAGGAATGAAGTTTTGGCTATTATGGAAGTTATTTTGTCTCTACTTGAAAGGATTGCGAGCAAGCAAGAAATAGATAGGAGATTGAGAGAAATCATTAGGGAAGTTAAGAGTGGGCAGTGCACTAGTTTTAAGATTGATGACCAGGGAACTTTGGGGATCAACGGGAGAATTTGTGTTCCAGATATCAAGGAATTGAGGCAAGAAGTTTATCAGAAAGTCATCGCTCTAGGCTGAGTATCCATCTAGGTCTCTCAAAGAAGTATAAGGATATGAAAAGAGTCTTCTGGTGGAAAGGAATGAAGAAGGATATTGCTACCTTCGTAAATGGATGTGCGATCTGTCAATAGGTAAATGGTGATCAATAGAAGACCGCAGGATTGTTCAGTCTCTGGAAGTCCCAAAATGGAAGTGGGAAATGATATCGATGTATTTCATTGACGGGTTGCCAAGGGCTAGAAAAGGAAATGAAGGAACATGGGTAATCGTAGACCGACTAACCAAGAGTGCCCACTTTATCCCAGTTAAGGCGACCAGAACTGCAACGTCTTTAGCGAAGATTTTCTTAAGGAGATCATCGGGTTGCATGGAGTTCTAGTCAGCATAGTAAGTGACCATGACCCAATCTTTACCTGTAAATTTTAAGAGGCTCTACAAACAGCTTTGGGTACAAGATTGAGTTTAAGTACAGCCTATCATCCCCAAATCAACGGACAAACAGAAAGGCTGAATCATATTCTAGAGGATATGTTGAGGGCTTGTGTTCCGGATTTCGGTGGATCTTGGGAGAACCATCTGCATTTAGTGGAATTCTCGTGCAATAATAATTATCAGGCGAGTAGGGATTCACAATGTTTTTCACATATCTCATCCGAGGAAGTACGTATTCGACCCATCTCTAGTTGTGGAACCGGCATTGCAGGAAGATTTAGAGATCGAACTGGACTTAACTGTGGTCAGGCATCCCGTCCAGATAGTTAATCGAGATGAGAAGCAACTCAGGAACAAAGTGGTGAAGCCGGTCAAGGTTCAATGAAGCGAGGATCCCAAAGATTGTACTTGGGAAACTCTAGATAGTTTTAGGAAAGCCTGTTCGGATTTGTGTCGGGATAGTTAGAAGTGTTGTTTGAATGATTTGTTTGTTTGGTTGTTAGTGTATGGCTGATATGTATGCTTGAATTGTTCGAAATAAAAGTTTTTGGATTATCTTTTGCTTTTAAATTTCGGGGACGAAATTCTTTTAAGGGGGAGGAATGTGATATCCCAAAATTTTAGGAAAATAAATATGTGATAATATTCTTTTATAAATTATTTAAAATATGCAAAATTATTCTTTTTCGAACAAATAAAATATGTGTTGTTTATGTATGTATATATATAAGTAGATTTTAAATTGAATTTGAATTGGAATTTGAAATTCAAAAGATAAATATCTTAAAAATAAATTGGATTTAAAAATAATACATATATGATTTTTTATTAGTATATAATTAGTATTATATCATTTTCTTTAAAAGGTTTTATAAATATAAATAAGGGAAATATATTAAACTAAATAGAAAATAAAATATAAAGTTTTACAAAAACATGTTAAAAATAATTACACATGCAAAATAACAAGTGTAAGATTTATAGCATTCAATTTAAACAAGTGTCACATTTATTTATTTTCTTTTATTTTTAAAAAAATTATGAAATCAAGGCTATAAGTATATCTATACCCTTACTCTTTTCATTTTCCTCTATTTCAAAGCTAAAGACATCGAAGCCTGTAAAAACTTAAAACCAGAAATTTAAAATCAAACAACTCTTTCAACTATCTCAAACTCAAAGCTAGCAAATCAAAAAAAATTTATCTCAGTTTAAAGCAAGATTTCAACACAACTAAGCTTCAGATCAAAAGTGATTTCCAGTTTACAAAGTTTCAAAAGATTAAAGCATACCCAGTTCTAAACTCCTCTGTTCATCATATCTGGTGAGTAAACAACCTGTATAAAGCTTTAACCTGTTTAATCTTGATGCATGTGAATAATATTTGAAATGATGATGTGATAGATGTATGCATGAATGAAATTATGCTTGCATGTTTATAAATATACAGATGTTTGAGTATACATGTCTGTACATATACATACATACATACATACATATATATATATATATATATATATATATATATATATTCCTATTTTGTATTTACAAGCTAAAATCTAGATCAAAAATCAAAATCCCCTCATTTAATCACTTATATGCTGTGATATTTAAACAAATTATATTTGTTTTAACGTAAACTAAGCTTTAAAAATATTTCCAGGTAAAATTAGTTTGAGTATTTCCTGGAATTTAAATATATGGTAAAAACCCAAAGTTTGTCAAAATTCGATTTCAATAACTTAGGTTTCATGTATATAATCTGATTTGTCATTGAAAACTATGATTTTTGAAAGAAAAATCATTATTTTTAAGTATGTGATGTGAGAGAACCTGCGGATTGATCAGATTTTGTGTTTTGGGACTTTTCTAGTGATCAGAGTGAGCTGGGTGGTCGGGATTACTGCTGGAGGTAGCGGGGAGGTAGCGATCTCGGGAAAAATAGTTGGTGATTCTATCGGCCACCGTGGCGGCAGCTAATCCACAAGGTAGGGTTTAAGCTCGGGTGTTGGTCGAGGTTGGAAATTAGGTTGCTTCATCATCACCGGAGCATCGGAGTTCATCGGAGGTGGGGGAATAGGTGCGAGGTTGGACGATGAAGATACGGATGAGGTTTCGGAGGTTCTGGTGGTCGGAGGCGTCAGGTCGAGGTGGTTCTTGGGCGATGGTTTCTGTTCCAGTTAGTTCAAGATTGCTCGATTTCGATTTAGTGTTTATATTGAAGTTTAGGAGGCCGGAATCGAAGGTTGAGGGGGTCGTTGACATGTCGGAGGTGACGACAATGATCGGAGGGGCGAAGTTCAGGCGTGCACATGCATGCATGATAGTTTTTTGGTTTGGGGTTGTTGTGGTTTGGGAGAAAGGCTTGGACTCGGGGGAAAGTTCGAGGAAAGGATGGAGTGGCCCGTGTTTGGCTTCGATCCTTCGTGAGTGGTTTTTCATGTTAACAGTTTAAAATTTTAAACTAAACTAAGTTTAAAAAAAAAAGAGAAGAGTTACTCGGGTAGGCTTCGGGATAGACTCGAGAGAGAGCTCGAGTGGATTTTGTAGTTGGATCGAGAGTGTATTTACAATAGTTTTAAAGTTTTAAATAACAAGTTTTTAAAATTTAAAATAAATCAAGTTTTAATCTATTTCTTAAATCAATTTCTTTATATAATAAGTGTCTAAAATATTTTGTTTAAGATAAGTTATATGATTTATTTGACTTAAATTTATCAAGTTAATTCTTAAGTTTAATTTAAACTTAAATTAAATATGAAATTAAGTAGTTAATTAAAAGAGTAAATTTTTTTAATTTATATGTTAATGATAATTAATTCTAAGATTTATTAAATAAGATCTTAATGATAATTAAGTAATTAATAAAGATAAATTGTTTTGTCTTAAAATTAATTATGGTTTGGAGTAATTAAAATTAATTAAATTAATTAAGTAATTAAAGAGAAAGTAATTAATTAATTAGTAATTAAGGATTAATTAATTAGTAATTAAAGGTCAATTAACTAGTAATTAAGGATTAATTAATGGGTAACTAAGGATTAATTAATTGATTAATAAAAGTAATTAAAGAACGATTAATTAAATCATTAATTAATTAAAATGGTTTGTAATTAATTAATGATAAATTAAGCAGGATTAGGTGATTAATTCATACGTAATTAATTTAATTAATTATAATTATGGGATTAATAAGTCTTGCTTATGGATGATTGATTATATAGAATGTTTGAATTGATTAATATTTATAGTATGTTAATCTCTAATGTTCTGTGATGTGCAATACTTTGGTTATAGCTGTGATGAACGTAAGTTATTTATCTATGATGAAGCTGTTGTGTGAGTACAATGTTCTGAATTGAATTGAATTGTTTAAAATTCAACAACTTGGCCTTAAAAAAAGAAATGTTTGGATTTTGACGAGACCGGGACCGGATATCAAATTGTTATCCGAAAACTACATCGATCCAAATTAAACGATAGGTCTTGAAATCTCAAGTGAAGATTGAGATGATGATTCAAAGTGCAAGGGCTATTTGTCGTTAACTCTGAGGATGTTTCCAAAACGAATGTAACGGTGATAGTGCCTTCAGTTTCGTTCGAACTCGGAACGAACTTGAATGGATGAATGCTATCAGACCATCGTTAATGAAGGACGATGAGCATTCCAAGATAAGTGTTCTAAAAAGGTAATCGTAGCCTCAAGCCTCATCTACCGAGAATGGCTAAAACAGGGGAGGTGCACACAAGGCTAAGTGGTAGCACCCAAGTAGGATAAGATTTTCCCCTATCTAGAGGTCCCTTTTATTCGGCTGTGTGGATGGTTATTGGCCACAACCGCAGGATTGTCTAACTCGGACTATCCAGTAAGGGGTAGATCCGAATTTGTGTAGTAGGGGATCAGGTTGGATCCTCTGTACGGTGATCTAGACCACGTACTATGACGGGCGGTACCCCAGTAGCTCCGCCATTGTATGGAACCCAATCTCCAATAAATTATCTCGGACTTGATTGTATACCTATGTATGCTGGAATTTAATGAATGTTACAATTTCGGCTATGTGAATATTTATTCGGAAACCCTAGACACTATTATAATATAACCAGTTCCTATCAAATGTATTGGTTATCGTAAGGGAAAAACATGTCCTTGTTTATTGGCGGAGAGTCTTACGAGATACCTTTCTTTCAAATGATTTTCAAGTTAAAAAACTTAACCATTTACTCACACCAGACCCATGTCTGAACCAGAGTTTATTTCTGTTCCCTTAAACTCTTGAGTACTCAAATTTTTATGGGTAGCCAAGTGACTAGGTTTGCTTTGACGAATTTTGGAAGGACGTAGAGCAGGAGACTTGACATAGCTATGTTTATCTATTGCGCTGTGTTGTCATCATTTGTTTGTTTGGGATGTAATGTATCGACAAATCTTCACAACTGTCTAATGTGATGTTGTTGTAACTGTATAACTCTGATGTGCAATGACTAAGTAATATCTATGTGAAGCAATATATTTTTCTGTTTCTGCTGTGAGATTCTAATATTGTTGTTTCTTTCTTTCTATCTATTCTTGTTCTACCTATTTCTTTCTTCATGATGATACGTCTTTCTATGGAATGGAAGGCAGGTCGTCACAAATAATAACTTACTTTCATACAGCCATAATTGGTAATCATAATAATTGCAATACAGCTTACGAAAAATGCACAGCACAGTTCATTTTACTATTGATAAAGAGTCAAAATTATAGACAATTCAAGTTTGAAATGAGTCTGAAAACAATGATTAATTCCGAAATACAAACCTTCTCGAATTAACCATAAGCGCTAGCTTCCCTGAATTACAGTTTCACCACAAGGAAGATGTAATAAAGATCAAATCACAACTGAACTTAAAAGAAATATTTAATTCTTGCTAACTATAAGTGACTTAAATTCCAATATTATAAATATATTTCTAAGCGAAAATTCGAATTTTTATGTCAAAGTGATAAATTGATTTAAATCTATAAAAAAATATGGATATCTAAGTTGATGGATATGGAAAAGCGAAACCCTAGCTTTGTAGAAAAGAGTAAATAATTTTTGTTAGAAGCGTGAGAAATGGTATAAGAACAAATAAAAGAGAAAAATACAAATCTCTCTATAATACTTTAGCTTATTTACATAATAACAATTATCATCACGATTTAAGCATTGCAAAAAGTTTCGATTGGAAAAAACTATTGGTAAATTGTAATGATATTAGCCATTACGAATTGTAAAAAATAAGCATCGCAAACTGGCTAATTTGGTATGGTGTTGGAAATCATAAACAAATGGTATGATGTCATTCACAAAAAAAAAGATATCCGCAAATCAAAAGGTTTCATTCCCACAATAACTATATTTTATTGGTACAGATCTTCTGTAATCACTACTTTGGATACATCTTTTAGAAGCTAGATATGAATTTTTCGAAAGAGTTATATAATTGGCTAGTTTATGTGATTCATCACCCCTACCATATATAAGTATTCATTTAACACTTAGGTTAATTTTAGTAAAATAACATTATTATGATCTTGCATAAGAATTCAGTAATATTAATTAAAATATATATAATTATTTTACATTTTTACTACTATTGTTCATCTCTAAATAAAAATAATTGCCTCCTAAAGTATGTAAAAGTAGCAAGAAACTTAGGATGATTTTTGAATCAAAATGGCTTTAATTCAAAATGATATGCTAATGAATTTTCATCAGCGTTTGAAATAAAAATTAACTCATCATCTATTGCTTCATTTTTTGTAGGATGTTCGAGGTATATGTAAGACATTCATAATTTTATATGAAGCACATGCAACACTTATGATGAAGAAATCTTGATGAAAAAGTCATTCTTCAAAAATCTACAGTCATTTTTTTCAAAATATTTGAGATACAAATTTGAACCTACAAGCATCAGAGGATTTCAACATCTACATGATAATGATAGGTATGTTGATTTAAAAACTGTGCAAAATATTCAGGTGAAGTTAATAGTAAGAATTGAATACAAAGATCTATCCTTCATTGGATTTAAAAAGAAGCACACGGGTTAAGAGGAAGAACTAGCTTGGTAAGAGCCAAGGATCTCTTGACAAAAGAAAATGATAGATGGTTCTTTTGCTACTAGATATAGAGGCAACTATAGTAATATCAAGGATTAAACTATTAGATATGTAGATCACTGTACATTTATAAAAGAAGTAAAACTTAATGCTTCTAAAAATAGTCCTAGAGAATATAAAACAAAAGCCGCAGTTATGATGAAGTCAATATATAAGTCGTTACGCTTTCGTAGCAATTCGCAATAATTTCTTTGGTAACAAAATTCCTTCTAATACTCCAATTTCCCTCTTTGGTTCTACCAATGAAATTGTTGTGAATGCTACAAAATCGTAACAACTCATATATCGACTTCACTATAGCCACGACATTTGTTTTCCATTATGCAGTTTCGTCTTGATAAGAAATATATTTTACTCTTTTATAAACGTACAGTGATCTACATATTTAACGCTTTCACCGTTGCTATCATTGTACTTGCTTATATGTTTAGTAGTAAAAGAACAATCTATCATTTTCTCTTGTCTAGTGATACTTAGCTCAAACCAAGCTAGTTCTCCCTATTAACATGGATGCTTCTTTTTAGATTCAATTAAGTACGGGTCATTATATTCAACCCTTACTATTAGTTCCACCTCATTATTCACAATAACTTTTAAATCAATATAATTATTGTGTAGATATTTAATTCCTCTAAAGCTTGTAGGTTCGAATAAATTTGTTAGATTTTTGAACAAAATGATTGTATCTTTCAAATGCTTCACGAATGTATTTTTAAACTAAAGGCTTCTATATAAAAAAAGTACTGAAAATGGATCTAATGCATATGTTTCATATAAGATTATGAATGTCTTACATATATCTCGTGCACCCCATGAAAATGAAACACCATGTGATGAGTTAATTGTATTAGAAACACCGATGAAAATTCACTAGAAAACCATTTTTGATTTAAGCCTATATAATTAGAAAATCATCCTAAATTTCGTATTACTTTTACAAACAAATTTTAGGAGACAATTATTTGTAAATAGACCTACAAAAAAAGTAGTAAACATGTAAAATTATTATACATCTTTTAATATAAATAGCACTGTGTTCTAATGCTAATGGTGTAATAATTTATGTTTTAAAATCCAATTTACTATAACTAGCAATAATTTTGTTGCGTTTAAAAGATGTGATTCTATTGCTTTTATTCAATACAAGCAATACCACTTCTTTAGCTACTTCATTGTGGGGGATATACTAGGCCTCCATCGTTAAATCAACTATTATTTCCTAATAGGAGCTTTTCCAACTGATCGCTTCACTGTTCAATGCAAATAATAATTGGATACCGAATTACTATCATTGATATCACTCTGAAAGTTAGAATATATTTACCCTTTATAAGGAGGTCTTCTTTTCCATGTATATAAGGAATTATTCTTTACTATTTCATTGCAGCAACCCATAGTTTAACCACTTTAAAATATGAATATTTAATACATTTTTAAATAATTAATATGTGGATTTATAACTAAAATAAAACTCTTTGAAATAATAGATAATGATGGTGAAATAATTTTTCAAAATAGTTTACAAAATACTTAGTTCAAAGAAAAATAGCAAATATGACCAAAAATACGTGTATATATATATATATATATATATATATATATATCTGTGTGTGTGTTGTAACATTTCATGAAATATAAAATTGTATATTCTATAAAAGATGCCTTATGAAACAAAATAAACATATTTATGCACTAAAGTACTTAGCATTTAATGGCATGTTGGAAGAAAATCAAGGGTGACTACCTTTTTTTATGTAGAATGAAGGAAGGGGAGGACAATGAAGTGAGGGGCCTGCAAATGGTGGAGAGTAAGGTCTATAAAGGCATTTTAGTAATATGGTAAGTGCATTTCATATAAAAACTAATTTTTTAATTTCCTATTTCATTTTATCTCATTTTCTACTCCATCATTCTTATCTCAAGCTTCCTTCCAAAATTTCCATGGCATCTTAGTTTAAAAATCCAAAACAAAACATTATTTTTCCACTCTTTCCTTAATTAAATTACTAAAACTAGCTTCCTTCCACTCTAAATTACTTAACCCTTCAAAAACAAGACCCTAAAACCCTATTTCAACCAAGGCCAAGCCTATTCACATCTTGGTCGAAATTAACTAGCCCACTACGGGACGAAAAAAATCCAAACTTTGGTGTAAGAGATGGAAGACCGAGTGTTATGCAAGGAGTTACGATAATTCAACTTCGCTTCGTAGCATTTAGGTGAGTAAAACCTCACGTTTCAAAAAAAAAGGATTTTAACTTTAATATATAGCTCATATTATTAGTTGCTATTTGCTATTGGTTTTGTATGATATTGTGTTTGGTTTTTGGTTTTGGGTTATGCTTTAAAAACATGGCAACTTGGTAGTTGGTTAGCAGCTTAAAAGTGGACACCTTGTCAGTTAGTTAGTAATATGGAAAGTTAGTAGTGATAGTTAATTATATTCTAAATAAATGTTCTCTACTTATTTTCTAATAGTCAAGTACCTTGTGTTATGTTTTGCTTATGGTTATGTGATGTGTAGACGTAAATAAAGTAACATGAAAATAGTTGTTGAAGTGTCCGTATAACGCGTATCGCTATATCTTTTCCATTCGAGAATAACTCCTCCAAAACAGATCCAAATGAACTGATTCTATTTTTCAAATCATGTATAATTTCAGTGGCTATAACTTTCATGTTTAGTTCTTCTTCCAACTTTGAGTTTAACTATGTCAAAATTTCACTTCTTTACAGTGCATTTTCAGGTTTCATTTTTATGAGTCCAAGAATACCCTCTTTTCTTTGATCATATCTTGCACATAACTAGTCAAAATCAAGTGTTTCTTTTTTAAACTTAAAGAGAAAATAAATTGCAATAACTTTCCAGTTAATAAGTTCTTTAAATTTTGACAGCTAGAGGGTCAAAAACCAGAGAGAAAATAACTAATTTTCGAGTCTAGATTTGGAGAACTCAAGGTCATAGCTTCACCACTTTTCTTCCTCCTTCCCAAAGCTTGGCTATGAGCACTTGAAGGTTTTGGAAGTAACCAAGCATGGTGCAAAGTAGCAAACGTTGAGAGCAAAAGCATAAAGGAAGGGGTGGCCGAGCACTTGGATAAGGAGATAAAGTTGTTTAGGTGATGGTAGAAGTGTACAAGTGAAGAGCTATGGCGATAGGAATGATGATAGGAAGATTATTATTAACTGTGGTAAGAACTCTACTTTAAACCATTATAAGTAGTTATAAATGTTTACATAACTATCTGGATGCGAATGATGTTTGGATGTTTGGTAGATGAATGTTTGAAAAGTAATTAGCAACATATAACTAAAAGCGAGAAAATTCCTAAACTATAGTTATATATATTATTGGATGATATATATGTTTGGATATGATCGTTAATGATGGTTGTTTATCATGTTTGAATATGATAATATGGATATTTAATATGGATGTTGAATGTATATAAAAGTCACGTTAAATACGTCAATAAGCACAAAGGAAATCACCCTCCTATATTGAATAAAATGGTGTACATAGAATGATTAAACCTCTTAAAATAGTTTAATATGGTATAGAAATGTTTTATAAACATTTAAAAGTGTTTTGGCAAAGTTTAAATGAATACTGAAAATTTAGTCAAATTGCTTGCAATAAGAATTTACCGAACTCTTATAATTATAGTTTTGAAATGAAGAAGGAAATCGAGATTTCCCTAAGTAGATTTTGAAATATGAATAAAACAAGTTTTCAAAATAATTGCGGTTTTGCAGTTCGGAATCCACAAAAGGATTTACTTAAAAATAATATTTTAAATTTTTTCAAAATATGAAATAAATTGTTAATGTCCTTTGAAATGTTTTAGAAGTGATTTGAATTATAAAAATGAATTCTGAATGATAGAAAGTCATTATGATCAATACAGCTTAAAATGCACCATTCGTAGCACTTTTCTATAACTTTTGAAATGTAGTTCTAAACGCAACAATTCTTTTCCAAATCTTTTACAAATGTTTTTAAATTAATAGTAAAGTATTTTAAAGGCGATTTGAAGGATTTGTAAATTATTTCAAAATCATAATTAAAAGTTAATTAAGTATGTTAAAAGATTTAGAGTCAATCAAATAACTTGACCACCTCATAGGCGACAGAGAGATAGTGTCTCGGCTTGAGTTTGAAATCCAATACTGTTCTTCCTAGCTACCTAGACTGGCCCGATAGAGGGGATAGTAAATTCGATTAACTTGGATCAAATTTTCCAAAGTATGAAAGATATAATTTTCGAAATTTAAATAACTTGGATTGCATAAAATAGTCTTCTTATACTTTGTGATATATTCCGAGGTGAGAACCCATGCTATCTGTGTGAATTTGTACGGTGATTTTACAGTTATTCGACAAATAGTAAAGATCGAATACAGAAATTAATGTTGGGTGGAATTAGTATAATTTTTATCAACCCTTTTTAACTCATCAACGTTTTCCAATATGACTTATCAAAATGATTTGGAATTAATTTAAGTGGAAATTAGCCACAAGGGCCGCTTTAGCAAATGTAATTAGTTTCTAGGACACACAGATGAAATAATTACTTTTGAGGACAAAATGCAAAATAATTTGTTTCTAAGGCCTAAAAACCTATGAAATTATGTCCTCGAAAGTAATTGGACTGCTGACTTTGTCCTTAAAAGTAATTATTCTACTGACTTTGGCCTTGAAATTAATTTCTATTAATGTGTGTCCTAGAAACTAATTGGACTAAAAAGTTTGTCCTTCTAGTGAAATGCCCCTTAATTTAATTCATGTACTTCAAATTAATTAGTTTGAGTTTATAGTAAAGGATGTTTCAAATAACATTGTTTCGACCCGTTTTAAAGGCTATGATTTGGAAATCTTTGTTAACATTTAAATAAATGATTTGGAAATATTTTCATGTTGAATATGCTAACATATGATTTTTGTTTGATGATAATAAACATATATATATTCATATAAATGTATTTTTTATTGTACTATTTCATTTTTCACATAATTAAATAAATATTTGCTGAATAAAATAAATAACACAGAATTTAAATTCAAATGGATATTTTATTCAAAAAAATATTTTATTACAATTTTGAATAGTAAAAATTTAAGCTCTCACTATATATACAAATTTCAATTATAATACATTTCAATTTACATAACTGTCCTCACTACATATCACTCATTCACTCATATTTATCTTCAACTGTATTCCAGATTGAATCCAACATATAAGTTATTTGCAAAATAAACACTGACGCAGTAAAAGTGAAAAAGAAATATTGTTAAAATGTAAAATAAAATGTGGTTTTGAAAATGTTATTTGCCTCAGTTATTTGGGTTGTTCATCATCATATTCATTTCTGAATCCATCGTACATGAACAGCTTGTGACATGCACAGTGTATCACTCACTGTACATGCCACAAGGCCGTACACATTAATATACACTTGATAAAACTACAGGGACAGGTGAGCACAAGGTTAAACCGAATCAAAAGCTAGGTCAACTCAAGTGAAATACAAATAAAAGTCACAATACATGCACAAGGTCAAACCCGAGCTATAACCTAGATTCAACTCAGGTGCAATTCCAAAAATCAATCCAAGTGTACAAGTTCAATAAAATGGTCAAGCACAAGTCAAGTCTGTGGATGTATACATATGCATTTAACATACATTCAATCACAAGTCAAGGCAGCACCACAACCCTATGCACGCAATCAAGCAACCTCAATAACAAAGGCCACAAATTTAAACCAGTCAATATAACATGAATGCAAAGATTCCACTAGACCAAACTTAAGAATTCAGAACATGTGCATATATACACAAACCTGTAACGACCCGTAAATTTAACCGGTTTTAATAACGTTACCAATTGAAATTTTGTGAAATTAAAACGATAAAATTTTAAAATATAAATTTTGTATTTGGAGTGCGTCTAGTTAAACATAGCAACTGGTAAATTTTCGTCCAAAAATATGAAAGTTTATTCGTGCATAAATTTACTTCAACTTAATCAGTTAAAAAGCAATGAAAATAAAACGTTTTCAAAACCAAAATATTTTTACATAGAAAAATTCTAAACCATCTTCTGAACAAGATGTCAGTTTGTCATTTTTCCAAATTCGGACATCTTTAGCTCCGTCGATCTTATTTTTCTATGTTTTTCATGCATTTTCCGTAGTAGAAAATTTCGAATTTTTATAATTAAATCGTACCGTACCGCTTATATCCGTATGCCGCTCTGATCGTCTCGTCGTACTGATCTCTGCGGTATATTTTTCCCGTGTTTTGAGGCCCGGTACGCGACGGAAACGGTATAACGGTACACCGTATTGTTACTACAAATTGCAGCCTTTCCGATTGTCATTACTTTCAAAATTTGAAACCGTGCAAACCAACAGCTATCAACAATTAATGCCTTCAGCTTTTCACTATTCTCGATAAGTTAATATTGACCATTACTACTCTTAATTATTTTTTTCTCGGTTCCCACCGGTTCAAACAAAAGACATGTCTGTTGCTTTTATACATTCTTGAACTCAATCACTATTCGCTCTCCTCTTCCACCCAATTGTTCTGCCATTGGAAATATACAGAGAGCAATGTTCATATTTATTCAAGCTCCCACCTGCACGCTTAAAGCCCGAAGCCGACATCAGTGAGCCGCAGCTCCTACCCGCTCCTCTTCCCCGAAGCAGCCGTGACCCACACTCCACCATGTAGCTGACACGCCATACGGACTAACCATGTTGCTGCATCCCCTTACCCATGCGGCAAACCATCACCGTAGAGGAGCGTTCACACCCACACCTTGCGGCTCCGCCATGCCTTCCAGCAAATCCACCTGTGTCGTCCAACTCAACGTAGCCTCTAAGTTGTTGAACCCCAGCCTTGTTTCCCCTAGCTCTCCAACATGCACAAGCAAGCCATCTATTTTCTTTCACTATATAAAATTTGTATTGATTTTCTGCCTATAGCCGTTCACGGCAACCAACCTCCGCCTTATAGCTCTCCCATCGCCACTGTAGTTCGCCTCGTCTACCTCCTACCGAGCTAACCTCTCCACCCTCTTCCTCCCTGGTGCAGCCTACCAACGAGCATCACCTCTAATTCGCCTCCTCCCCGCGTGCCTGCCTGTCCCTCTTTGTTACTGCTCGGCCTACCTTTGATTTCTGAGGTGTGTATATATGTATTATATTTTAGTATATATAGGTTATATTATTTTTATATACATGTTTAAAGAAAATATATTTGCAGAATTTATTGGCTTCCTTATTTTACCTGCTCATATTTACATACATTACAACTTGGGAATATATAATACAAGTTTTACTTTGTAGGTTTATTAACATACTTTCGTATTATGACCTGGTATGTTATGAAGTCTGTTTTGGTTTCGTGCTTAAATATAAAATTTTATACCTTGCGTACACTGGTCGACTGAAGATTTATATATTGGTTATTCAATTCAAGCTTCGATTTTTAGTTTATAAAGTTTCCATATTACAAGTATATGCAATGCGCAGTTCATATTACATATACGTAGGCCTACTAGTTAAGGCTATATATATGAGTTTTATTGCCAGCATATTTTATTTTATAAAGAATATTAAAATTAATAATTTTTTTATTAGTGTTTATTAATTAGTATTTTTAATTAAGTAGTATTTTGAATTTTGAGTCTTTTTTCTCAATTTAGTTAATTATTTAACTGGAAAAAGGCACATACAGATATTAAATAATATAATATTCTGATATATGAGTATATATTTGCCGTATGTATACTGCCGTATGTTTGAAGAAAAAAAAGAGAAAAAAAACAGTGCATATATGTTTCGGTTAATATATGTTTTAGTATAAATATGTCTAAGTTATATTTGCTACAGTATTTATATTAATATATATATATATATATATATATTAGTTTACATGTATCTGAGTTAGATTTTGTATGGATATATATGTTGCTTATACTTATGTGCGATGACTTTGTAGCACATCTGAAATATGGTCTGTTAGTATATAAAATGTAAGTATATATATTTAAATATTTGTTATATATATATATATATGTATATATATGTTTTTGATTTTAAATTTTAGGTGTCTTAACTTAAGGAATGATTTTCAATATAATATATGGACTTTATGTTATATGTTTTAAACGTTGATTTCAAATGTATTTGGATATTGATTCTTTTGATTATGTGTAAATATATGTATATACATATATATGTGTGTGTGTGTAAATTTTAATGTGTAAATATTTTGCATTTTATAAGTGTATATGTATATATATTTATTTAATTTAAAATGCATTTGAATTTAGAATATAATTTATATAGGTAAAAAGTTATATATAGTCATATCTGAATTCACTTATACTATTATTTTATCTATCCAATTTTGATTCAATTTCGTCAATTTCGATTGTCAGCTTTGCTTGTCAAATTCGCGTTCAATCTAGCTTGGCTTTGGATTTGTAACTCATCTTATCCTCATTCTCCTCTAGCCTCGAAAGGTGAGCAATCACTCACGATTAATGTTCTTTTATTTATTAAATTTGATTTCAATTGAAACGACAATTGAAATATGTTGTTGTTAGTTATGTACACTGTTATTACCTGTATCTGTTCACCTATGACATCGGACACCATTATCTGTTAATTATTTATGCGATGATCATACAGTTTGGTTGATGATTGTTTGATTGTTTGTTGTTTATATTGGACGTTAAAATTGTAATGTATAAAGTGATAAATATTATGCAATTGAATTTGACGTAGGATAGTTAAATTTGAATCGACATATGTGTTGAATTTGATTAGTTAAATTTGTACAATATGACCCCTCAAATGTTTAATTATTTGACACGTAGAAATAGTAAATTACCCTTGAACCATTTGAATTTATGTTGTATTAATTGATGAAGTATGAAATTGAATAATTGATGTCAAGTGTAGAACCGCATAAAATAATTAGTGTAATAATCTTTAATCCACATGAAATGATAGTGTAGATTCTAGAAATAATTATATTAATTTGCACAAAGAACAATGTGAATTAATACGATTATTTCGGAATTATTTGAATTAATTATTGAACTGTTATTGATTTTTGTTATTGCTTGTTTATTTAATTTGACACCATCCCAGTTATCACACTGCAAGTTCCCTTTATTATGCTTGATCTTGAATTGAAATTGGAATCGGGTTGAAATGATATATACCCAAATGAATTTGACCTAAGGTAGAGAATTAAATAAAATCTGATTGGTCAATAAGTTGATTTAAAAATAAAATAATGATTTTATTCGAATAAAGAATAAGTTTTGAAATAAAATCGGAATTTGAATTTTATGAAGGGAAATGTGAATATTGAAATCTGAAACAATAACGTAGTAATCGATGAAAGAACATTATTTGAAATTTAATTAGTTAATAATTAAATTTGGAATTATTAGTAAATAATTTGGAATTAGTAATAATTGAGTTTTGAAATTATTAAGTTTGAAATCATTCAATAATTAAATTTGAAATTATAAATAAGTTTGAAATTTTAATTAAGTTTGAAATTATCAAGTTGAATTTATAATTAAGTTGCAATGATTTGATGATTTAGTTTGAATTAATAATTAAGTTTGAATTGATAATCAAGTTTGTAATTATTAAGTTTTGAATTTACTAATAATTAAGATTGAAATAATTAAATAATTGAATAAGATTGAATTATTTGATAATTGAGTAAAAATTGAATTCTTTGATATGAGAAATTGAACATTTGAATAAGTGGATTTGAATTCGTTAATAAAGGAAATTGAGTTTCTTTTGTTTTTTTAAGTTTTGGAAAATTATTTAAGTAAGTGAAATTGAAACTTCTCAATTATGTGGAATTTAGTTCTTTATTAATTGAGTTTGAAATTTGTAACGAAGTTAATAAATAAGTGAAAATTGAATTTCTTTAACAAGAAATAAAATGTGATTTATCGAAATGAGTGGGATTTGTTGAAAATAAAGTAAGACTTGTAATTTAAAGAATTGATTTGACGAATTTAATTTATTTCAGTTTGAAGCTGATATAATGAAGTTGAACTTAAGTAATTGATTTAATGAACTGGAAATTTAATGGAAATTATTTTGAGTGATAAATAAACTTAACGAATATTGAATGAAATCGATTAATGAATTGAAATTGATTTTTAATGTTAAATTAAATTAATTTAAATAATTTCAGAATGAAACTTATCTATACGAACTTGAATCAATATTTGGATTGTTTAAATAAAAATTGAAATTGAATTATAAGATTTTGAAATGGTAATTTAGAAGTTTTGAAACGTAAATTTTGGAAATTGATTTAGAAGACAAACGAAATGTTGATTTACGAATTGAAATTGAAATTGAAATTGATTTGGTTTGAAATATATTAAACGACCAATCGGTGTAATAATTACGAAAGTTATTAAGGAAACCGGAATCGGTTATGGACATACTCTCTGTCTAAACCGAAAACCACTTTAATAACTATACGCGGAGTTGTGATCCAGAATGAAGTGGTTGGAATGATGTACGTGATGACTGAAGAAAGAGAACGATAATGGATAGCCTTGACACTTGTGTCAAACTGGAAATAACTAAAATCAGGAGCCGTGCCGGGCCAAATGGGGTTAGCCACCTCGAGCAAACACACTTCTTCGTAAAATACTCATTACTTTTTATTGATTGGTGCACCCTCGTAATTTTGGGAGTGTTGTTTCGCGGTGTTGCGATCGCTGCGGCGATGCATTCTCACCAGTCCGGATCAGGCAAACGGTAGTTTCACTACCTTGGGTATTGCCTCATGTGCCTTGTCATACTTGTATCCCTATATACACGACCACTATGAAATTGTTTTGTGTTATACCTATGGAGTACTCCCTGATATCCCACTAGTTTACGGTGGAGTTTACAGTGCTGTATAGACTATAACGCTTGTATAAAAATGTGTTAAGGGGGATAATGGTAACGCCTTAACACTATTTTGATACTTTATATTACTGATAGACATTATCTATTTAGCGTACACTACTACATAGTAGATAGTTTAACGGATCCTTAGAGGATGGTGATTCCAACATCCTTTGAGTTACTTGTATTTCGATTGTTTTTTCACTTGAGTTGGATTTATTGATATGAGAATATTAATCCTGACTCGAGTGTTTTGTGTTTTGCTTTACGCTCGGGTCAGACTGAGTGTACCAGTATTCGAGACTCGCCTTTGGAGTTGGAGCTTTGCTTGAAGATCCAGCCATATATTCTGCTTTCAGTATTCAATGATTCCAGTGATGTATTCTAATTTGTACCTGATGTATCGTATTACTCTTCTGTTGTAAACTATGATGTATCTTATATACTTATATAGTAGCTTCATGAACTACCATCTCTTTTGCTTCCGCTGCATATTATTACTCTGTGTCTGTGATTCTGTGATTATTTATTTACTGTATATCTGAGTTTTGCCAAATTTAAATTAACAATTCGGTATCTTGAATAATTCAAGTCTGACAAACCCATATCAGTTCATATGGAAATAAAAACAGTTCAAGATGATCAAGACATAGCAGATGCATGGAGAGTCAAGTGAAACAAATCAGTACAACACAAACGTACTTGATACAACCAGACCTGGTAATAATAGAAAACAATTCAAGTTCATATGTAGTGGCTCGAACCATACAAAACTGAGGTGGCTACAGACTTCAAGCACAAAGAAACAACTAGATGCAATATCAAACTACATGGTGCAATAAACACATATGATCAGACACAAAAATTGACATAGTGAAAAAGTGATGAACAACACACACAAATGGAAGCAGTTCAATATGCAGCCACCAAACAACATGAAGTCTAACTGACTCAATACTGCAAATACCAACACAATGCACAGTGCAGACTTACAAATACAATGAGGCATGAATTCACGAACAACAAATGGAAGCAGTTCAATATGCAAGTGAAGCCACAATCAAACTACACTAGACCATGCATAAGAGTGAAAACTATAGTGTAACTCGAAGACCAATTCGAGCTAGCATATCAGGTACATACACATAAAGACACAAATGTACAAAACCAAGTGCAATCTCAACCGAATCAAGTGTAGACTCTACATATACAAAAGTGATTCAATCAGAGACTAAGTTAACATGCAACATCAAAATTGCACCAGAGACAAGCACACAAGTCATGTACATGATCAGAGGAATAAACATTAACATGGTAGTGGACAATACTAGTGCAGGTTCCAAATTTTAACATTTCAGCAGAAACTAGACCTGACTCCATGAACACAATCATGTGAAGATTTCAAAAGGAACAAGAGAAGACATCATGAACCAAGACCATAAATTTCTACCAAAGTCAGAGGTATTTTTACTGAAGTGCACACCAATAGTGAAACAAGTGGGAAGTGCACAAAAAGATAGTGAATAATGATATGTAGCAGTTTAAACCAAAATAAATGTCACAACAAAGTCAATGTCAAGACAAAATCAAAGCCATGGTGACCAAGGCAAAAAGAACGGAACGAAATCAAAATTGAAAATTGTGATAATCAAGCAATCAGAAAATATACGAATTGAAGAGGTTAGAAAACATCACTAGCATCCAAGAAATATCGAACGGCCAAGCTACAATATCAGACAATTTCAATCGAACGAAAATGTAGGGGATTAAACCCTATTTAATCCCAATCATCACTGGCATGTAAAAACAATTCGAGTTCAAGCAATATCACAAATCTAAGCATCAATTATGAGCTCGAATCAAGTCAAGTATACTATAAATCAAATAGGGGACAAATTTACAAATTCAATTCAAAGCATCATTAGATCTCGAGTTTGTAGCAGCAAGTAATCACTGATAGAAGAGAGCATTTGAAGCATCAACAATCATTCAACTAAGCGGCGACTTTATCATGAAGACCTAAATTCGTAAGGAGAAACAAGACAGACATCATCACAAATGAAAAGGAAAGCGGGCCGAAGAAATATAAAAGGAAAAGAGCAAGGGATATTTTTTATCACTCATATTTTATTTCGGCCGGCTTATAATTACCTTGGGCTTTAATTTGTAAAATTTGGGTTTTTTGTTTTTTAAATCTTTTTAATTTTGTATTTTACTTTTAAACTTTTGTAAAATCTAGTCGTGTGACTGGGGGACAAACTATGGTGGTGTAGTTTGAGAATTCGCAACTCAGTGGCTGAGTTGTGGTTGGATTTTAATCATAGAGTTAGATTAGTCGATAGCGGGTGTCGCGAGTTTACATGTGTAAGCGTCAGATTACTTAATTTCTAGTAGAAACCTTGAGGGCAGCACGTAGGTAGGGTTTTGCCGAAGATGGGTAAATCTGTGTCATTCTATTTCTGCTTTTAATATTCTGCTACTATCCGTGCTGCTATTATTCGAATATTATCTGTGTTGCGATTATATTATATACTTCCGCATTAAATTTTTATAATTATTAGTATCACTCTATTCAGCCCCTTCTAGGGTGAAATCGATCCTACAATTGGTATCAGAGCTAGGGATAAAAGCCATTTTTGTTTTAAAATTTTGATTTTTCAAAAACCTATTTTTGTTTTACAAATTTGAATTATTAAAATGGCTTCTTTTAATAATTTTTTGCTGAGGGTCGGTCCAATATTATTCCTCCTGTTTTTGATGGAACAGATTTTTTAAATTGGAAACTAAAAATAGAATTTTATTTAAAGTCTGTTAATGTTAAATGTTGGGATATTATTGAAAATGTGTGCGATATAATAGACGAGAAAATTACTTCGTTGATGCTCTTGCTATGCAAATACTATATTATCATTAATCAAGATATTTTTTGAACTTTATCTCTCATTGTGAAAATGCATAGGAAATCTAGAATACCTTTGATGCAATATATGGAAAGTCAACAACCGAGAAAAATCCCCCGTAATCGGCTCAGTTAAAGAAACGTGCTTAACAGGATTGGAAAAATGCAGCAGTGATGAAGATTCAATAACCGATGAGATAAGTGATTTTCCATTCAATGGCTTAGTTCTCTTATGCCAAAAATTAATTAATTAATAATAAAGCTCTTGAGTTGAAAAATAACAAATTGGAAAGGAAACAAGGTAAACTTAGACGACCCGACTTTCTACTCCCAGAAAATCGCATCATCTTGAAGAAAGAAAGGGATAGAAGAAGAAAAGAAAGAGAAAGAAGAACACAAACAACATCAGAGAACTCACAGCGGAATGAATAAAATATAATAATTAACATAGAATATCACATAGTATATCATTACATCAAAGTACACAATCTAAATAACATAGATTAGTCAGTTATAAACTTCTGTCTAACTATACAACTCAAGTATACAAGAGAAACAGACACAACACACACATCAGAATTAATATATATCTACACGTCGAAGCCTCCTGCTCCATATCTCCTCCAGAATTTGTCAAGCTAACCTGATCCACTTGACTACTCATACATAATATGAGTACCCAAGAGTTTAATAAAACAGAAAATAAACACTCGGGTCAGACAGGGGTCTGGTGTGAGTAAACGGTTTAAAATTGCTTAACTTTTAAAAAACCTTTGAAAAGAAAAGGTATCACGTAAGACTTCCCACACATAAACATGGAAAAGGTTTTACCTTACGCTAACCAAAACATTTGATAGGAAATCCAGTGATATTATAATAGTGTCTAGGGTTTTCATGTAAATAAGAAATAGCCGAAATTGTTACATGATTAAATTCCAGCTACTAGCCACAAAAGTGGGTTATACAATCAAAACCCGTAGGGTCTCGTAGGGAAAATGGGTTTCCATCAATGGCAGGGCTACTGGGGTACCGCCCGTCACAGTACGTGGCCTAGATCAACGTACCGAGGAGTACTCCCACTCCCCTGCAACACAAGGCCGGAACCATCCCTTACTGGACAGTCCCGAACAAGACCACCCCGTAGTTGGCGTGACCAACCACACACTAAGCCGAAATAGAAAGGGACCTCTAGATAGGGATGTATCTTGCTCTCCAGTGGGAGCTACCCACGAAGCCTTGCCGCACCTCCCCTGTTTTAGCCATTCTCGGTTGATGAGGCTTGAGGTTACGATTACCTTTATAGGACACATTATCTTAGAATGCTCATCGTCCACCTGACGATGTGCTGAAAGCATTCAATCCATACAAGTTCGTTCCGGGTTCGAACGAAACCGAAGGCACTATCTCATTGCACTCAATATTGGAATCACCCTCAAAGTCAACCACCGTACCCCTTGCACTCTGATTCACCATCTCGAATCAATAAGCACTATTCCGTCAACTCATTATGGAATCACCCACAGAGTTATACTGACGTATGACCCTTACACCTCGAGTCTTCACTTGCTCCACTTGGATTAATGACCTAACGTTTAATTGGAATCGATGTGGTTTTCGGATCCCAAATATGGAAACCCGATCCCGGTCTCACCGAAACCAAACGCCATTTTAATGTCCAAGTTGTACTTAAGGGTTTTAAATAGTTTAACTTATATTCAGGATGATATAAATAGATAAATCATATTATCACAAGAGATAATTCATAACAGTATTTATCTACACAAAACTGCATATCATATAACAGATATATCCAAATCATCCAACATCAAACAAATATCAATCATCCAATATCAACCAATCATCAATCTCCAAATATTGATCATCCAATATCAACCAATTAACCAATATTAATCAATCAATCCATATTAATCAAACATCCAAAACAGAATTGATTATCACGTAATCAATTGGATTACCATAATCCTTCTTCATCAATTATTATTCCAAATAAATTAATCATCTCTAATGATTTTCCTTAATTAATCTTCTTGATTAATTATATTTAATTACATTCAAATAATTGTCCCTAACCATATACAGTAATTATCCTTTAATTACTATCATTAATTACAATAATTAATGATCATTCATTAATTAGTTAACTATAATTAATTACATTAATTCTTAATTAATTACAATTAATTAATCACACTTAAATTAATTACTTTTATTAATCAACCTTGATTAATATTAATTAATGATCCTTATTAATTAATTTTAATTAATTAAATAATTAACTTATAATTAATCAACTAATTAATCATAATTAGTAATTAACAATTTGTAATTACTTATCTTAATTAATTAACTTCTTAATTGATTAATTTAATTATATTAATCCTTATTTAATTACTTAGTTAATTAATTACATTTTAATTAATTATTCATGGTAATTAATCTTAAATTAATCACATTCAATAATTACATTAATAAATTAACCAAAATAAATTAAGTAATTAATTCTTAATTACTTACATAAATAATTATTTCTAATTACTTCCATTAATAAGTCTTAATTAATTAATTACTTAACAAACAATTTAATTTCATCATTAAATAATTCTTAATTATTTAATTAATTAATCACTTCATAATTAATTAACTTCAACAATTATATTTATCAAATCTTAGATTGATATCATTAAGTGATTAACCAATAATTACTTCAACTAATTACTCCATGAGTAATTATTATTAATTACTTTCATAAGTATTTGACTTTCTTAATTACATTCAATTATTAATCATTAATTACTTTATTAAGTATTACACTTAATTAATTCATAATTAAGTGGTTATTAAAAATTAAATAAATAATTAACTAATTATTTAAAATTAATTAAACAATTAATTACTTAACTTTCTAGATTTTATAAATCCTTAATTAATTAAGAAAACATTATTCTTTATCAAACTCTTTACTTAATTACAAATCACATTAAGTATTCTTTTAGTTCATGTCAAAGATAAATTAACCATAATTATCTTCATAAGTAAATTATTTGAAATTAATCAAATCTCTTCTTTTTTTTCCTTAAAATCAATTATTCTATTTGGTTTTCAAAGCCTTAACATTAATCTTATTTGGAAATAAACATTTAGAAATCATCTTTAAAAGTTTATAACACTTCAATTATCTAAATTTAAACTTATTTATTTTTAGTATAAATTGAAACTTACTTAATAATTTTGATTTAATATTTAAATTCAAACATTCCTCTTTTAATTTAAAGACTCAAAATTTCATTAAGTTAATCACTTTTAAAAGAAATCATCTTAATAATTAAATTTTGAAAACAAATTCCATTAATACCCTTTTAAAGCTCGATTAACTTTCTTCAAAACAACAAGTTTTTAAACTTTAAGAATTTGTCTTCTTTTTATAAAAAACTAAACTTGATTTCCTTATAGCGAAAAGAAAAACTGCGTACTGTAAATCTGAACAACACTCTCGACAACAAGATGACCCGAGCTTTTCCATCAAAAACCCGAGTGCGCTCACGAGTAACTCTCGCGTTCCCCCAACTTTCAACTGCTTCGAGCTTTTCACCGAAATACTCGAACACGAATTCGAGAAAAAGTCAAGTCTCCCCAAACTCCATTTCTCAGTGCACACAAGCATGCACCGTGCACCAAGCACCACACCGCCGGCCGCCGTTGAGCATCGCGAACATAGCCAACAATCACTCGCACGCACGCGACCTCGACCCAGCACCCAAATCGACCAACAACCATTCGAATCGAAATATGATCATTCGAACCAACTGCAAAAAGCAATGTCACAGAAACCCAAACCCACCGCCGACGAACCCCTCGTCCATGAACCCTGCCGTTCCCTCCATAGCACCGCCACCACTCAACCTTTACTTCCCCCCATGTGCGATCACCCCAAACCTTCATTCTCGTCGCAATCTCCTCTACAGTTAAGCCCAGTAAGACAAGCTTTAAAACTCTACTTTGATTCAATTCGAAATATTTTGCCATTTAAAAATTTTAATTGTATTTTTCCTTAAATCCCTAGCATGAAAACAAGCTTCTCCCAAAATTTCAAATCAAATTATTGTATAGATTCACAGAAATCACCAAAAACTGCAAAAATGCTCAAACCCGAAATTCACCTAAATTTCACAACGAAAAATTATGATGTGAACTTTAAAAATCAAGATTTTTGGTTCTTAACATATTCACGGAATCCAAAACAGAAAACAAGATAGTTGATTTTTAACATACTACTTAATTTCACTGTGTTTTCCATTTTGGAGATTATTTGTAAATTTAGAATTACAGAAACTATTTTAAAATTTCTATCAACATTAACATACACGATTCATATAATCATCAAAGACAATTGATGATGTTGTTAGGAGTTTTAAATTTTTGAATCAGATCCTGGTCTGAAATAGAAACAGGGTGTTTACACAGGTTTTTACTCATATATATAAACTTTTCTATTTATTCAATAACAAAATACTGAGTGTTTTTCATGAAATACTAATATTAATTCAAAGATTAACACATGCATTAGGATAAACTGTTTTTAAAACATATTTACTCACCTTTTTTTTTTTAAAATATGCAGAGAACATAACTTGTTCCAGGCCTTGAATTTTCTTGAAAAAAAAAATACTTTTGCTTGCTGTTGAAAACAGGTGCCATTGCATGCTTCAATTTTTGTTGTTTACAGGTTTCTTTGCTTTTGCCCATGATTCTTTTTTTTAGTTGTAGAAGAAATTGAAATTTGCAGGTTGCCATTTTCAGGTTGAAGTAGGATTTTGAAATGCAGTTCAAACTTTGCTGTTGATTCTTGCTTGATGAAAATCCCTTTTTGATTGCAGTTTTGATTATTTCAGATTTTAGGGAAAAAGGTTTTTGGTCTGCCATCAAATTTTTGAAAGAAATAAGGGGAAAAAGAAAAGAATTTGGGATGAGAAGAAAAAAATGAAAACAGATTTCTCTTAAGCATTTCTTTATATGTTAGAATTTGCAAATAAAAAGAAATAAAGCCACTTGTCATAAAAATTTACATTTGTCATTAAATCTAGCTTGAATGATTAACAAGTGTTTTAAATATGCCTTAACATGTTTACAAATGTTACTTAAGTATATTTATTTTTTATTATTATAAATTTTTACTTAATTTGTTTAATACTTTAAAGAAAATATTCTAATAAATTTCTTATACATGAATTTAGAAATCTAAAACATTCATTTTTATACACTTATATCCATTTTAAATTTAAACACTTTAAAAAAAACACAATGTTTAAATCTTTTTAAACTATCATATTTTAAAAAAAACTATCTTTATATTTTTAAACAATTGAATTAATCTTAAATTAACTTTTGAAAATATAAATTAAAACAAAGCTTTAATCTACAATATTCATACATTATAAATTATTAATGGATTAAATATATTTCAAAATAAATCAAATTATAACATATACAAACATATATATTACAATTTGAAAATTCATCTTTAATTTAAAACAAAAGATCTCCTATTCACAATATATATCAATTATATATATATATATATTATAAACAGAATAACATTTTATTAGCTTTTGAAAAACAATTCTTATCAAATTTTAAATTGTCAGAGAGATATAAATTACAATTATCAGATTAAATATTTATTAACCTTTAAAAGATCAAATTCACCAATTTTAAATTAAAATTATAAAGAAAATTATCAAACCAGTTAAATTATTTACACAGATTATTAAATTTATATTGCCCAAAATTCCGGGTCGTTACAATTCTCCCCCCTTAAAAGAATTTCGTCCCCGAAATTTAAAAGCAAAGGTAATTTAATAATCCAATACAGATTTTAATTTCAATCAGCAAAGCATTCATAACAACCAGTTACTAACATCCATAGCAATCAAATAAACAAACAAACTTAACTAATTATTCTGACACAAATCAGAATAAATCTCTAATACTATCTCGAGTTTCCCAAGTATAAATCACCGGGAGACTCGCTCTACAAAAGCCAACAAACAAACTATACAACCAAAATCCAGAGCTTCACTCATCTCTAGATCCTTCAATCTGAACAAAACATCAGATTACTCTTAAATCCAGCTCAACATCCAATTCCAACTGAACTACAGATTCAATAACCAATGATGAATCATGCACGTATTCCCTCAGAGATACGTGATACACAATGAATTCCAGCTATCCAAACTGGCAATTCAATCTTATCCTATCTAAAATACAGATAAGACATCTCAGATGCTACAGCACTAACCAACCAATCTTATCCAATTTCTGCCCTCTTAACCAGAGAAATCTAACAACACTGAAGTCTCCAACTTCGAATACCAAACTCCTTATCTCATATCTGTAACTTAACAGACAATCCTGGGCTGCCAACCTTCTTCCTGATCAGCTCAAACTATGCTGATACTTCCAGAAATAACTAGACCAAAGCAAAGCAGTCTATGGATCCTATTCAACAGAAAAGTCTTCCAAAATCCATCGAAATCCAGAACTCAAGCTCTACTACTCAAGCAATAGCAAACAGAACTTGTTTCCTTCCTTGCACAGCTGCTACCTCGCTTCCGGTGCACCACTCTAATTCTGAAAAAGATAAGAATACCGTTGATGAACACGAGTACAAACTTATCCACTATATCAGGAAAATTTGTTCATCAAATCCATAAAAATTTTAGTGACTTATCTGACTTGGTCACACAGCTTTACACAGAATCCAATTCAAAAACAAAATCTAACCAAATCCAAATTCCAAAAATAAATTCTTGAGCTGCTACCCCAACTCTTCCTACTGGGCTAACCTCCCAAAATCGCTTCTGGAACCAAAAAATATAGAACTCCACTCCAGATGCCGACAACCTCTGATAACATCAGTAGCTCTTACTTCCTCATGAGAATCCTCAGACTCAAACAAAAGAATGCTCAAGAAAATCCCAAACCAATTGCATGTCACTTTTGCGATCCAACCTAATTCGAATTCCAAAGAAACTGTCCTCTCTTTACCAATTAGAACAGCTCTAAACTTTTCCAAACAAGGTTAATTCTTCAAGATAACTTCCACCAACTGCTCGGGCTGCTGCTAGAAGAACCATCAGATTCCTAAACCATCGAAGAATCAACCAACACTGCTGCTTCTAAATTCTACCTTGATGATACTACAAGGCTAAAAGTCTCCTCGTCAGCACACCGAACACTTCGAGTTGCACTGCTACCACAACTAACCAAAGACTTTAATCCAAAGGCTTCTCCAAAATCAAAACCATCAACAAACCATACAACTGACTTCCAAGATGGCAGACATTCCAAAAGAAACTCGGACTCTAAACCAAGCATCAAAAACTCGCTTACCTTAAGGTATAACAAATGAGACCATGTCAAAACAAATAACTATAGACCTTAGTCTCATATTCCAAAACAGCCAACCTCCATGCTAAAGATCCAAACAACTTCTACATAGACGAATCTTCTCTGCGGCAGGTAAGGCTGCTCCTCAACCACTACTAAAACGACCTCAAGAGAAACACCTTCGAAAAATATTCAAGGATACTGCATCTCATCACGCAGTTATCAAGATATCATCACTTATTTCTGCACTACTAACAAATCCAAACACTAGAAAAATTCGCTTACCCGAGCGAAATCCAAACTTATACTTCAAAGACAAACTCCGAATCTTCAAAAGATTTCCTTCGGATATCAGAGAAATCCTTATTCCAAACTACAAATCTTATTTGAGACGGTATTAGGTCTACAGTCTCAATAAATATACTTCCAACCTCAAACATATGGACCTCTCCCATCAGTGGTAGTCGTGTTACACACACACATACCACTACTCCATCTACTTCTAAAACTTATGTTGGAAAATCCGAACAGATAACCCAACAGATCAGGGGTGTGTGTGTGTGTGTATATATATATATATAAATTACAAGTACGCTCTCTCAAGAAAGACACCACTACAGAGCATAGGTATTCACTCAACCTAACGCTCCTTAAAGAAAGATACACTTCAGAGCCTAGGTATTCACTCAGCCTAATGCTCTGATACCAAGTGAGACGACCCGACTTTCTACTCCCAGAAAATCGCATCATCTTGAAGAAAGAAAGGGATAGAAGAAGAAAAGAAAGAGAAAGAAGAACACAAACAACATCAGAGAACTCACAGCGGAACGAATAAAATATAATAATTAACATAGAATATCACATAGTATCTCATTACATCAGAGTACACAACCTAAATAACACAGATTAGTCAGTTATAAACTTTTGTCTAACTATACAACTCAAGTATAGAAGAGAAACAGACACAACATACACAGCGGAATTAATATATATCTACACGTCGAAGCCTCCTGCTCCATATCTCCTCCAGAATTTGTCAAGCTAACCTGATCCACTTGACTACTCATACATAATATGAGTACCCAAGAGTTTAATAAAATAGAAAATAAACACTCGGGTCAGACAGGGGTCTGGTGTGAGTAAACGGTTTAAAATTTCTTAACTTTTAAAAAACCTTTGAAAAGAAAAGGTATCACGTAAGACTTCCCACACATAAACATGGAAAAGTTTTTACCTTACGCTAACCAAAACATTTGATAGGAAATCCAGTGATATTATAATAGTGTCTAGGGTTTTCAAGTAAATAAGAAATAGCCGAAATTGTTACATGATTAAATTCCAGCTACTAGCCACAAAAGTGGGTAATACAATCAAAACCGTAGGGTTTCGTAGGGAAAATGGGTTTCCATCAATGACAGGGCTACTGGGGTACCGCCCGTCACAGTACGTGGCCTAGATCAACGTACCGAGGAGTACTCCCACTCTCCTGCAACACAAGGCCGGAACCATCCCTTACTGGACAGTCCCGAACAAGACCACCCCGTAGTTGGCGCGACCAACCACACACTAAGCCGAAATAGAAAGGGACCTCTAGACAGGGATGTATCGTGCTCTCCAGTGGGAGCTACCCACGAAGCCTTGCTGCACCTCCTCTGTTTTAGCCATTCTCGGTTGATGAGGCCTGAGGTTACGATTACCTTTATAGGACACATTATCTTAGAATGCTCATCGTCCACCTGACGATGTGCTGAAAGCATTCAATCCATACAAGTTCGTTCCGGGTTCGAACGAAACGAAGGCACTATCTCGTTGCACTCAATATTGGAATCACCCTCAGAGTCAACCACCATAGCCCTTGCACACTGATTCGCCATCTCGAATCAATAAGCACTATTCCGTCAACTCATTACAGAATCACCCACAGAGTTATACTGACGTATAGCCCTTACACACCGAGTCTTCACTTGCTCCACTTGGATTAACGACCTAACGTTTAATTGGAATCGATGTGGTTTTCAGATCCCAAAAATGGAAACCCGATCCCGGTCTCACCAAAACCAAACGCCATTTTAATGCCCAAGTTGTACTTAAGGGTTTTAAACAGTTTAACTTATATTCAGGATGATATAAATAGATAAATCATATTATCACAAGAGATAATTCATAACAATATTTATCTACACAAAACAGAATATCATATAACAGATATATCCAAATCATCCAATATCAAACAAATATCAATCATCCAATATCAACCAATCATCAATCTCCAAATATTGATCATCCAATATCAATCAATTAACTAATATTAATCAATCAATCCATATTAATCAAACATCCAAAACAGAATTGATTATCACCTAATCAATTGGATTACCATAATCCTTCTTCATCAATTATTATTCCAAATAAATTAATCATCTCTAATGATTTTCCTTAATTAATCTTCTTGATTAATTATATTTAATTACATTCAAATAATTGTCCCTAACCATATACAGTAATTATCCTTTAATTACTATCATTAATTACAATAATTAATGATCATTCATTAATTAATTAACTATAATTAATTACATTAATTCTTAATTAATTACAATTAATTAATCACACTTAAATTAATTACTTTTATTAATTAGCCTTGATTAATATTAATTAATGATCCTTATTAATTAATTTTAATTAATTAAATAATTAACTTATAATTAATCAACTAATTAATCATAACTAGTAATTAACAATTTGTAATTACTTATCTTAATTAATTAACTTCTTAATTGATTAATTTAATTATATTAATCCTTATTTAATTACTTAATTGATTAATTACATTTTAATTAATTATTCTTGGTAATTAATCTTAAATTAATCACATTCAATAATTACATTAATAAATTAACCAAAATAAATTAAGTAATTAATTCTTAATTACTTACATAAGTAATTATTTCTAATTACTTCCATTAATAAATCTTAATTAATTAATTACTTAACAAACAATTTAATTTCATCATTAAATAATTCTTAATTCTTTAATTAATTAATCACTTCATAATTAATTAACTTCAACAATTATATTTATCAACTCTTAGATTGATATCATTAAGTGATTAACCAATAATTACTTCAACTAATTATTCCATGAGTAATTATTATTAATTACTTTCATAAGTATTTAACTTCCTTAATTACATTCAATTATTAATCATTAATTACTTTATTAAGTAATTACACTTAATTAATTCATAATTAAGTGATTATTAAAAATTAAATAAATAACTAACTAATTATTTAAAATTAATTAAACAATTAATTAATTAACTTTCTAGATTTTAAAAATCCTTAATTAATTAAGAAAACATTATTCTTAATCAAACTCTTTACTTAATTACAAATCACATTAAGTATTCTTTTAGTTCATGTCAAAGATAAATTAACCATAATTATCTTCATAAATAAATTATTTGAAATTAATCAAATCTCTTTTTTTTTCTTCTTAAAATCAATTATTCTATTTGGTTTTCAAAGCCTTAACATTAATCTTATTTGGAAATAAACATTTAGAAATCATCTTTAAAAGTTTATAACACTTTATTTATCTAAATTTAAACTTATTTATTTTTAGTATAAATTGAAACTTACTTAATAATTTTGATTTAATATTTAAATTCAAACATTCCTCTTTTAATTTAAAGATTCAAAATTTGATTAAGTTAATCACTTTAAAAAGAAATCATCTTAACAATTAAATTTTGAAAACAAATTCCATTAATACCCTTTTAAAGCTCGATTAACATTCTTCAAAACAACAAGTTTTTAAACTTTAAGAATTTGTCTTCTTTTTATAAAAAACTAAACTTGATTTCCTTATAGCCAAAAGAAAAACTGGGTACTGTAAATCTGAACAACACTCTCGACAACAAGATGACCCGAGCTTCTCCATCAAAAACCCGAGTGCGCTCACGAGTAACTCTCGCGTTCCCTCCAACTTTCAACTGCTTCGAGCTTTTCACCGAAATACTCGAACACGAATTCGAGAAAAAGTCAAGTCTCCCCCAACTCCATTTCTCAGTGCACACAAGCATCCACAGTGCACCAAGCACCACACCGCCGGCCGCCATTGAGCATCGCGAACATAGCCAACAATCACTCGCACGCACGCGACCTCGACCCAGCACCCAAATCGACCAACAACCATTTGAATCGAAATATGATCATTCGAACCAACTGCAAAAATCAATGTCACAAAAACCCAAACCCACCGCCGACGAACCCCTCGTCCATGAACCCTGCCGTTCCCTCCATAGCACCGCCACTACTCGACCTCCACTTCCCCCCATGTGCGATCACCCCAAACCTTCATTCTCGTCGCAATCTCCTCTACAGTTAAGCCCAGCAAGACAAGCTTTAAAACTCTACTTTGATTCAATTCAAAATATTTTGCCATTTAAAAATTTTAATTGTATTTTTTCTTAAATCCCTAGCATGAAAACAAGCTTCTCCCAAAATTTCAAATCAAATTATTTTATAGATTCACAGAAATCAACAAAAACTGCAAAAATGCTCAAACCCGAAATTCGCCTAAATTTCACAACGAAAAATTATGATGTGAACTTTAAAAATCAAGATTTTTGGTTCTTAACATATTCACGGAATCCAACAGAAAACAAGATAGTTGATTTTTAACATACAACTTAATTTCACTGTGTTTTCCATTTTGGAGATTATTTGTAAATTTAGAATTACAGAAACTATTTTAAATTTTCTATCAACATTAACATACACCATTCATATAATCATGAAAGAAAATTGATGATGTTGTTAGAAGTTTTAAATTTTTGATTCAGATCCTGGTCTGAAATAGAAACAGGGTGTTTACACAGGTTTTTACTCATATATATAAACTTTTCTATTTATTCAATAACAAAATACTGAGTGTTTTTCATGAAATACTAATATTGATTCAAAGATTAACACATGCATTAGGATAAACTGTTTTTAAAACATATTTACTCACCTTTTTTTTTAAATATGCAGAGAACAGAACTTGTTCCAGGCCTTGAATTTTCTTGAAAAAAATACTTTTGCTTGCTGTTGAAAACAGGTGCCATTGCATGCTTCAATTTTTGTTGTTTACAGGTTTCTTTGCTTTTGCCCATGATTCTTTATTTTAGTTGTAGAAGAAATTGAAGTTTGCAGGTTGCCATTTTTAGGTTGAAGTAGGATTTTGAAATGCAGTTCAAACTTTGTTGTTGATTCTTGCTTGATGAAAATCCCTTTTTGATTGCAGTTTTGATTATTTCAGATTTTAAGGAAAAAGGTTTTTGGTCTGCCATCAAATTTTTGAAAGAAAGAAGGGTAAAAAGAAAAGAATTTGGGATGAGAAGAAAAAAATGAAAACAGATTTCTCTTAAGCATTTCTTTATATGTTAGAATTTGCAAATAAAAAGAAATAAAGCCACTTGTCATAAAAATTTACATTTGTCATTAAATCTAGCTTGAATGATTAACAAGTGTTTTAAAGATGCCTTAACATGTTTACAAATGTTACTTAAGTATATTTATTTATTTTTATTATAAATTTTTACTTAATTTAAATGCAAATATAAGTTTAATACTTTAAAGAAAATATTCTAATAATTTCTTATACATGAATTTAGAAATCTAAAACATTCATTTTTATACACTTATATCCATTTTAAATTTAAACACTTTAAAAAAAACAAAACACAATGTTTAAATCTTTTTAAACTATCTTTATATTTTTAAACAATTGAATTAATCTTAAATTACCTTTTGAAAATATAAATTAAAACAAAGCTTTAATCTACAATATTCATACATTATAAATTATTAATGGATTAAATAAATTTCAAAATAAATCAAATTATAACATATACAAACATATATATTACAATTTGAAAATTCATCTTTAATTTAAAACAAAAGATCTCCTATTCACAATATATATCAATTATATATATATATTATAAACAGAATAACATTTTATTAGCTTTTGAAAAACAATTCTTATCAAATTTTAAATTGTCAGAGAGATGTAAATTACAATTATCAGATTAAATATTTATTAACCTTTAAAAGATCAAATTCACCAATTTTAAATTAAAATTATAAAGAAAATTAGCAAACCAGTTAAATTATTTACACAGATTATTAAATTTATATTTCCCAAAATTCTGGGTCGTTACATAAACTTCATCTAGAAAAGTAATGATTTGGAAAATAAGCTAAAAAATATTAAGATAATAAAAATTCTAACTGCAAAAGATGTTCGAACCAAGAGAAAGAATTTCCCGGTTTTCATGAAAACTTTAAAATGTTAAAAAAACAAAATTTTAGTTCAAGAGAAAAACAAAACCAAGTTTATTTGTAAAAATAATATTTTGCAAAAAGAGTTGGATAGCATTAAGAAGTCAGAAATTTCTAAATGTATGATTTTTAAAAAGAAATTAAATAGATCAACGAAAATTTCAAAACCCTTGGACAAGAAAATGTGATTTTGAGAAAATCTAAAATTATTCGATTAAATCACGAGTTTGAAAAGGAGATTCAAAAAATCAAGGATTTTGAAAAACTTGAATTTAAAACCTCCAACTCTTTGAAACTGAGCTGCTTGAAATTAAGACTAAAACTAGAGAGCTTCAAAATGAAAATGTACGATTGAAAATGAATAATTTTATGAAGAGAGATAGTACAACTAGTTGTTGTTCGAGCTAATAAATGAAAATAAACTTTTAAAATCCAAAGTTAATAAACTTGAGTTGGTTACTCGATAACTTTTCACTAGAGATAAATCATTTAACCTACTCTTAGAAAATCAAATCTTCTAGAATAAAAGGGTTGCATTTGGATTTGCAAAAGTGTCAAAATATGAACAAACAACTAATAACACTGTGATACCCACACACGTGAAAACAATTCCAATTTCGGTTTCAAAAGGCACAAATATAAAATCGCTTCAAGTCAAACAAATCTAGGTGCCAAAAGGAAAAAATATAAATTGTCTCGGGTTTCCATAAGCATATCTTTCGAAATCATTTGCCACTAACAACCATAGGCCTATAAAACAAATAGGCCACAAAAATATTTTCTCATGTAGGTATGGTGGCAGGCCAAGGAACAATAACAGTGTTATCTGGATTCTGGCTGTTCCAGGCAGACAACAGGCGATAAATCAAAGTTCCTTAGACTAGTATAAAGATGGTAGAATCAAAATGGGAAATAACGAAATATTATCGAAAGGTAAAATATGTAATGGTATATTTATCTTGAGCGATTTATTAAATGTGAAAGTCTGCACCGTAATCTGATTTAATTCAGCCAGTTATGTGATAAAGAAATGAATGTTGATTTCGATTCTGACTTATGCAAAATTATTGACCAATCATCTTTTCACCCTCGAACTGATTCATGTAGTATTTGTTTGAACTAATGATGTTGTTTTGATTAATGATTATTCTAGATACACGTGGATGTATTTGGTTATCTTTACTGATTCGAGACCAGTCATTAATTGATTTGTTTATTTGCACGGGTTCAATTCAAATTCAAAAGAATTCTATTTAAAAAGTGTAAAAATTATTTAAAAGTATTTTCTTACACACTTCACGGTCTGGTCTATAACATCGAACTAATGATAATCTTGAGTCAAAAGGAAATTCAGATGTAAATTACATGGTAATCTAGTTGATAGAAAAATTACTAGCGGAATGTATTTTTTGTAGAGACATTCATTAGCTGCATCACATTTTCAGAGAAAATATCCGCATATTTTTCATTTTAAATAATTTTCAAATAAGCTGTCATTTCTCTTATAAAACCCCCTTTAGAAAATATTTTTTTGACCTTGTTTCAGAATAGTCATCTTAGAAAAATTTGATTTTATAATTATTTTTGGATTTGATCTTAAATGACTAGATCAACTAACCTGATTCTTTACTGTTTATCGGAAAGACAAATAGTGATTGAAAAAGTGACGAGCGTTGACATTAATCATATATTATAACTTGAGATGGTATAATTAGTAAATTTCTTTAGAAATTCAAAAAAGTGTTATAAAAACTTTTTGTTGGTAGAAAATTCCATGACCATCTCTAATTCTATCATGTTTTTTATTGAGCATCACTCATCTAAATCTAATATAGTATGTCAATATGTGATATTTTAAATGGGAAATTATTCATCTTTCATTTTATTATATTTTTATCAATAAGGACATCTAATGTATTCACTCTCGTTTAAAAGTCCTCACGGTTATGCATGGGTGAATAGCTTGGAATTTCTGATTATGTACTTTTATGCACATTTAAAAGTCCTCACGGTTATGCACGTACGAAACACATATCAAAATTGGTTATTAAATAGTCAAGTTGATTCTAATCCCATTTAAAAGTCCTCACAGTTATGCATGGTTAGAAGATGCTTGAAATTCAATTTTTTTTTTAAAATTTGGAATACCACTAATTTCATTTAAAAGTCCGAACAGTTATGCATAGTTATTAGATATTCAAATTCCTAATATAGATATATCACAAATAGTCATAGCTGTATGGTTTTGTATACTGACATCATCCCTATCACTATAAAGTGGAATATGCGTCAAATAGAGTATTTACGATTTTTGTTTGATTTTTAATTGAAATTTAATATTTATACTCGATTGGGTATTAATGTTGTATTAATATCTATCACTTTATCTCTATTTTTCTAACACTATTACTCTTTTGCTGATAACAAAAGGTGGAGAGAAAAGTGAAGATTTTGACAAATAAAGGTCAAATATTTTATTTAATATTTTCTATTTGCATCTAGACTAATTTGCATATTTTTGTTTGTTTTCATGCATATATGAAGGGGGAGCTTTATTGTAGAGAGGGAGCATTCAAATAGGGGGAGCATATTGAATGATCAAATACATTTAATAAATTCAAAGTCTTAAATATATGTTTGTTATCATCAAAAGAGGGACACTGTTGAAAATGCTAGTATATGATTTTTGTTTGATGATAATAAACATATATATATATATATATTCATTTAAATATATTGTTATTGTACTATTTTATTTTTCACATAATTAAATAAATGTTTGCTGAATAAAATAAATAACACAGAATTCAAATTCAAACAGATATTTTATTCAAACGAATATTTTATTATAATTTTGAAACAAATTTGTGCTCTCACTATATATACAAAATTTCAATTACAATACATTTCAATTTACATAGCTGTCCTCACTACATATCACTTATTCACTCGTATTTATCTTCAACTCTATTTCAGATTGAATCCAGCATCTGAGTTATCTGCAAAATAAACACTGACACTGTAAAATTGAAAAAGAAATATATTTGCGGTGTAAAATAAAATGTGGTTTTGAAAATGTTATTCTCCTCTGTTATTTGGGTTGTTCTTCATCATATTCATTTTTGAATTCATCATACACGAACAGATTATGACATGCACAGTGTACCACTGTACATGCCACAAGGCCGTGCACACCAATATACACTTAATAAAACTACAGGGATAGGTGAGCACAAAGTCAAACCCAATCAAAAGCTAGGTCAAATCAAGTGCAATACAAATAAAGTCACAATACGAGCACAAGGTCAAACCCGAGCTATAAGCTGGATTCAACCCAGGTGCAATTCCAAAAATCAATCCAAATGTACAAGTTCAATAAAATGGTTGAGCACAAGTCAAGGCTGTGGATGTATATATATGCATTAAATATACAAATATTCATAAGTTAAGGAAGCCCCACAACCATATGCAACCAATCAAGCAGCCTCAACAATGAAGGCCACAAATTTAAACCAGTCAACATAACATGAATGCAAAACTTCCACCAGACCACACTTAAGAATTCAGAACATGTGCATATGTACACAAACTTATATCAGTTCTTATGGAATTGCAAACAGTTCAAGATGATCAAGACACAGCAGATGCATGGAGACTCAAGTGAAAAAAATCAGTACAACACAAATGTACTCGAGACAACAAGACCTCGTAATAATAGAAAACAATTCAAGTTCATATGCAATGGCTCGAACCATACAAAACCGAGGTGGCTACAAACTTCAAGCACAAAGCAACAACTAGATGCAATATCTAACAACATGGTGCAACAAACACATATGATCAGACACAAAAATTGACATAGTGAAAAAGTAATGAACAACACACACAAATGGAAGCAGTTCAATATGCAGCCACCAGACTACATGATGTCTAACTAACTCAAGACTGCAAATGCCAACACAATGCATAGTGCAGACTTACGAACACAATGAGGCATGAATTCACGAACAACAAACGGAAGAAGTTCAATATGCAAGTGAAGCCACAATCAAACTACACTAGACCAGAACATGCATAAGAGTGAAAACTGTAGTGTAATTCAAAGACCAATTCGAGCTAGTATATCAGGTACATGCACATAAAGACACAAATGTACAAAACCAAGTGCAAGCTCAATTGAATCAAGTGTAGACTCTACATATACAAAAGTGATTCAATCAGAGACCATGCCGACATGCAATATCAAAATTGAACCAGAGACAAGCACACAAGTCATGTACATGATCAGAGGAATAAACATTAACACGACAGTGGACAATAGAAGTGCAAGTTTCAAATTTTAACATTTCAGTGGAAACTAGGCCAGACTCCATGAACACAATCATGTGAAGATTTTAGAAGGAACAAGAGAAGATATCATGAACCAAGACCACAAATTTCTACCAAGGTCAAAGGCTACTGAAGTGCAGACCAACAGTGAAACAAGTGGGCAGTGCACAAAAAGACAGTGAATAATGATATGCAGCTGTTCAAACCAAAATAAATGTCACAACAAAGTCAATGTCAAGCCAAAATCAAAGCCGTGTTGACCAAGGCAAAAAGAATGGAACCAAATCAAAATTGGAAACCGTGATAATCAAGCAATCAGAAAATATACAAATTGAAGAGGTCAGAAAACATCGCTAGCATCCAAGAAAAATCAAATGACCAAGCTACAATATCAGACAATTTCAATCGAATGAATATGTAGGGAATCAAACCCTACTTAAACCTAATCATCTGCATGTAAAAACCATTCTAGTTGAAGCAATACCGTAGAGCTAAGAATCAATCAGGAACTCGAATCAAGTCGAGTATAATATAAATCGAAAAGGGGAAAAACAAATCAATTCAATTCAAAGCATCATTAGATCTCGACTTTACAGCAGCAAGCAATCATTAATAGAAGAAAGCATTTGAAGCATCAGCAATCATTCAACTAAGTGGCGACTTTATCACGATGCCCTAAATTCGTAAGGAGAAACAAGACAGATATTATCACAAACAAAAAGGAAAGCGGGCTGAAGAAATATAAAAGGAAAAGAGCAGGGATATTTTTTATCACTCATATTTTAGTTTAGGCTGGCTTATAATTACCTTGGGCTTTAATTTGTTATATTAGGGTTTTTTTTAAATTGTTTTTATTTTGTATTTTCCTTTTAAACTTTTGTAAAATCTAGTCGTGTGACTAGGGGACGAACTACAGTGGTGTAGTTTGAGAATTCATAACTCAGTGACTGAGTTGTAGCAGGGTTTTGAGCGTAGAGTTAGGTTAGTCGATAATGGGTGTCGTGTGTTTACGTGTGTAAGTAGAAATGTTAAGGACAACACGTAGGCAGGGTTTTGCCGAAGTTGGGCAAATCTGTGTCTTTCTATTTCTGATTTTAATATTCCACTATCCTTTGCTGCTATTATTCGAATATTATCTATGCTGCGATTATTTTATATACTTCCACATTGGATTTTTGTAATTATTAGTATCGCCCTATTCACACCCCTCTAAGATGAAATCGATCCTACATTTCCTAAGTGAAAAATGAAATGATTTAGAATTTTTCCAAGATTTAAAAAGGTTTTTAGTAATCAAAGGATCAGATAAGAGAGGTTTAGTGATTCTATATATACCAAAAAGAAATACTTTAAACATACATATATCTCCAAAAGATATTTTGATAAAAAGAAATTAATCGATCAAAGAATAATTACCTTTTCACCTATCATCTTTTTATCTATGTTTGGTTCGAAGGAACCGGAGTTGAATTTGAGTAATTCTTATTCAGAAACTACTTCGTAACAATTTACATATTCGAAGTGAAGACCAGAAATGATTTGGAAAATGGAATGTAGGGCTACTTGTCACTGACTCTTGGGGGAATTTCCTATACCATATTATATGGAAATAGTTCTTGATTTGAGATCGTCAATGCAAGGGCTTCTCGCTACTAATCCTAAAGGTAATTCTCGATAGGATGTGATAGGAGAGTTCCTTCGATTTGTCATGTTCCTGGAAAATTTGTATGGATGAAAGTCTGACATTGCATTTCTAATCACATTGAATGATCTCTATGAACGTATCATCTGTTTGGTGGCGGAGAAGACAACTTCTATTAACTTGATACGCTTTCCTGATACGTACGAACTCAGGGATTATAGATTTGCAGAGATTAGTTATATGATTGTGGAAATGGCAGCGTAACATTCAAAGTAGAATGTACTATGTGAAAAGTAAATGCTACCTTAAGCCTCAGCCAGTAATGGCTTAAATAGGGTACGTCGTAAGGCTATGTGGTTCGCAAACATTAGGTGTAGTTATCAACTTTCTAGACAACCTCTATATTTCAAGTATGTTGTGTATGCTAAGAAAGCTTTCGGATAGGTCAGTAATGACCGGGGTGATGTCATATTCGGTTTCTATGCAGGCCATGTTTGAGAGCCAAATGAGGATAGACCAGCCTTGCCAGATGCAAAGGATTGTTTGTGTATCCTTGTTACATTCCTTTAAAGATGTACTGTACGGAAGGTAGTACCCTACCTGCCACCGTATGGAAATCCATTCTCTAATAATTGCCTTCGGACTTAGTTGTACACCTATTATGCCATCATATTTAACCAATATAACAATTTCGGCTGTTTTAATATGTTTATTTGAAAAATGTTTTCAAAGGTTGTTATTAAAAATAACATTCCCAGATTTTGCATAGCAAATTTTTTGGTTATCATAAGGTAAAAACCCATTCCATGTTTGTGTGGTATCGTCATATGAGATACCTTTGTTTTCGAAACACGTATTTTTGTTTCTCACACTTATCCCATGACTGACTCGGAGTTCATTTTTCTTTTCCCTTAAACTCTAGGTGCCCTAATTTTCCTGGGCAACCTAGTAGTCAGGTTTAGTTTGAAGAAATCTAGATGGAGCTCAAAGTATGGAGACGGAAGATTCTTCTTAAGATTGTTATATATTTCCACCACACTTGTGCATCATCATATTCTGCATTTGTAAGGAAAAATATTTATAACTATTCATGTTTAATCTGATGAATGTATTTAAAATTTCCACTTCAGAAAATTATATGTTGAAATAATATATATTATTCCACTCATGTGAGATTCTATTTGTCTTTATTTGTGACACACGAATACCGAGGATGGATTAGTGTCAATTTTCAAGGGTCGAAAAAATGGGTTCTCCCATAATTCTCCCTCGATTACAAAAAAATACCAACCCTAGTTGGAAATGCCCAAAACCCATTACCATTGATGCCATAGATGTTGCCATACCCCTCCAAAGCAAACCCAAATGAAGAACTATGTAATATAACTCTATGGAACAAATCTCTCTATTTTTCTTTAAGTATAAGCGTGGAATTTAAATTTTGAAGGGTGATCATTTTTTTGTTTACTAGGTATGAAAGATGAAAAGCAGCAGAAGTTCTAAAAAAGGCTAAGGAGGCCTAGATATGGGCAGTATAGTGAGACTTTGGTATGGTGAGGGTTACACGATTATTAAGTTCAAAAATATTCATTCAAGTACATCAAAATTTCGAACCCCTATGGAGGCGTGTCGACTGACGTTGTATACTAAATACCCTATTCCAAGCACAGTGGAACTAGTCTCGAGACCTAATTCTATCATACATAGAAGATAGTTTTTAAATCAAATTATATTAATTTAAATTCCTTTAATTAATTTCTACGCGTTTCGAGCTTGCATGACTATACGATATGTCCAATTGCCGTGAAATTCAAGGGCATACAATAAACCACTATTATAGATCCAATGAAATTGGTTTTGTCAAAATCCGAGACAGTGTCCCATGATGATATTTTAGTACATTAATTAAAATAATTTATTAATAAAACCATTTTAAAATCTTTTTTAAAATTATAAAATAAAATTTTACTATTATCACTTTTACTGAAACTAAATTTAAACAAAATTTCCAAATCGTTTTTATTTACATTGAATAGGATTCAGTTATTTAAATATTCTAATTATTTAAATCCACTATTCAAATAAATCCCTATATTTGAAATTTAAGCTGTTTGACTTATATACATAATAATTCAATATTTAAAATCTATTAAATATTTCAAAATCAAATGAATAAAATTATGGGTCATAACATTCAATTTAAATACTTACTTCTAATTTTATTGTTTACCTTAATAATGAAATTCCTCTACCTACCTCCTTGTTGTTCACTCTCTCGTCTCTTGCTTTTTTTCCTCTCATCTTTTCATTTTTCCCTCCATATGAACAAAGAAAATCAAACCCTCCCTTTTAAAAAATCAAATCAAATTCTGCACTCAATGAAGTATGAAATAAGATTCATTGAACTACTGTGAGTGTGTGCTTCAAGTCTATGAGAGATGGGGTTGTGTGGTCGTATTTTGGAGTGGTCGAACATTTATAGTGGAGGCTAAGGCTTTGAATTGGGGTCGTCTAGGGAGGATATAGGCTAGGTGGAGGGTGGATTTGTGTTTCCCATGGTAAGAAGAAGGTGCTATGGAAATTTTTGATAGTGCGGTACCTTGTGGAAAGTTGTAACATTTAGGGTTTAGGAAGAGCACGACTTCAGGTTGATAATTGATGAAGGGGTTCGAGCGTCATGCTCTTAGGTCAGGGAGGTGGAGATCGCAAAGAAATGAACATCGATGAAGTCGAATTGCGATTTCATAGAGAGGAGGAGAGAGGATGACTGGTGAGTGGGTTTGTGATACGGGTGCATAGCCTAGGCTTGTTTTATATTGGGGAAGAAGAATTTAGCGTTAACGATAGGTAATTGGTGGATAAATTTGTAAACTAATTAATTTAATCAATCAAATTCTTATAAAATGAATAACTTCTTCGGACGGGGTCCAATCGAGATGCGGTCTTTTTCATTATGCTCGTATGAGTCATATCTATGCTTTAGAATTGGTTTCGTTGAGTTTGGAAAAGAGAAATTTCAATTTAAAATCGAAGATCAAACCAGAATGCATAAGCATCAACTGTAATGTTGGTGAGTCTACTCACCTTTGGATAAATACTATATGATATTTGATAGACATAAATTATTTTTTTGCATGTTTGAATGATTTATTGGTTTGGTTTGGTTAATTTCCACTTTGAAAATCAAATGACATTTAAAATGAAAATCGAAGAATTTTTTATTACGAACCTAATGGAAATGGTTTTGTCGAAATCCCAGACTGTGCCCCGGATGGATATTTTTAAATGTCAATTTGAACATACTATTTTTAAAATTGAACAAATCACTTTTAAACCTTTTATTATAATTACTATTATTAATATAAATTTTATAAGCCTTTAAGTTATTTTTATCGGGCTTAAAACTCAAGATATAAAAACCTAACCAATACCGAATTATAAAATTCAAAAATTAAACTATTTAATAAATCGCTATTTTTAAATCCTGAATTTACTTTATAATAAACCCATACATTCATATTCAAAGTTAACCTATAATTCAAATACAATATTTAAATCCATTTAAATATTCAAAATCGAACAATGAAAAATCTGGGTCGTTACAGATAATGTCTATAAGTAAAATATATATCAAAATAGCGTTAAAGTTTTACATTATCCCCCTTAACACATTTTTATAGCATGTTGTCTATGCAGGTCCTGTAACACAACGAGTAACATCGGTAACTAGTGAGTCCCATATAGGTATAGTACCAAACCAAAGTCATAATGGGCTCGTATAAGGATTGTGACGACTCGGCCTTCACGACCCTCAAAAATCGACATAAATACGCCCATTGTGGAAGGACAGAAACGAGGTAGAAGAAGAAGAAAACTAAACAAAATAGAATCTCACAACGGACAAAACAATATATAATATCAATAGATCTTTACACAAGTCAAAACTGTAGTATACATATCTCACATCAGAGTATACAAATAAATAATTACCAGCCTGGAAAGTTATAACACCCTACCCTCACAATTACTGGTAATTTCAAACAAACACTACAGCGGAAATAAAACAAGTATAAGAAAACGTCTCGGTCTCTAGCTCATCTCCCGCTCCATAGCATCCTAACCTGAAACTGAAATACTCGGTCTCACCCGAGCATTATAATAATATAATACCTGAGTCAGTCTGGAAAAATAGCGTGAGAAAACACACTCAATTTGAATCATTAAAGTTTCTAAATCCTTTGAAAATCAAAGGTATCTTGTAAGACCGCGCAACAAATAAACACGATGGGTTTTACCTTATGATAACCAAAACATTTTGTAACAACCCGCATATTCATCGATTTTATATTTAAATATTTTATTTAAATATTTTATCGTTCGTCGGATTTTGGTCCGAAAAGCTACTTTTTGCAAACAGTCGAATTGGGACTCGAGACCACCCCCATTGAGTTCAAAATGCCGTTTGCGATCTTTTTAAGTGTAAACTTCGATATGTTTGGAGATAGAATTTTGCTACTTTTCACTTAGGGCTTTGGGTTTGGGTTGGGTTCAGCCCAATGTTCTAACTTAATACCCCAAACTGAAACCCCTCTTCATTCACTCCCTCTTCCTCTACTTTCAGTTCTAAAGAGATTAATGGTGGAAGAGAATGGGAAATAGAAATCCAAAACCCTAGTTTCCATTTGCAAATCAATTTCTAGCTCCAAATTCAAGAGAACCCATTGGTAAGCCTTCTCTTCTTCTTCTTCTCCAACTCATTCTCTCTTTGATTTCAGAAAATTCCTAAACCTAATTTGGGAAATATTTCTCTTTTAAGCTTAGATTCAAGCTTCTAGTGTTGAGATTGAAGTGTGGTTGACCTTCCTTTGCTTTCAAGCTTCTTCTTCATTAATTTGGGTTCAAAGGTGAGATTTTTATCTCACAACTATGCTTATATTTATCTTCGATTGTTAGGTATGAATTCCTAACACTTATTCTTGTGCAATTTCTTTTGGTTTGGATTGAATTGGTGAATATTCCAATTTTTAGTGTTTTGGGTTCAAATCTTTGAAAATCCTAAACTTTGATGTTTAAATGTGTTTTGGTTATGCATCGAAGAGCTTATAGGGCCGGGTAGTCGATTGGCACAAACCCTTAGCGCCGTTGCTCGAGAGAATGCAATTTGGTCGAGGTTGGACATCATTTGGATGGGCTGGGAAGGGACAGGAAACAGGTCCGGCCGACCGAGCCCTGCTGCCGGCCGACCGACCTGCTTCCAAGTGCATAAGCACTTTCTGTTTTAGGGTCCGGTCGACCGACTATAGGGTTCAGCCGACCGACCTGCTACTCCGAGAACTTCTGTTTTTTGGTCCGGTCGACCAAGCTCTGTAGCCGGCCGACCGAACCTGATGCAATTTAGCCTATTTCGCCTAGTTGCTTGAATTTCCAACTTTAATCGATTCGTGTTGTTTCCTATTTGTTGTTATCATTTATTATGACTTTGATGACTCCTTTTTAGGGATTTTTGAATATCCATTTCGATGGATTCTTTATCGGTTTCATTGGATTTTTATTCACATCTTCGTATGTGAATTTTAGTGATTGATTGTTCCTACAATCTTCTTCGTGATTTGTCACTTTAAAAATATAAAGGTTTCTATACTAGTAGTAAATATCAAAACTCTTTCTTCAAATGATTTCAACACTATTTTAGTACAAAGCTCGTTTCTTAAACCGTTTTTCAATCTATTAGTATATACAAACCTTTACCTCACTCGTATGAGAAATTTAATTAAACGACTTAGTAAAACAAGTGGTATGAAACGCTTGCGTTTACTTCGCCGGTTAATTCTTGGACTTGTTCGATTGAAACCGCTGTGACAATTTTCTAGTGGAGATCTACAATTTGTTCGTAAATATTTAAGTTAAGCTAGTGGTTATGGGACATGAAGCTAAGCTCAAATATTTACTAGCTTACTGTAATTGACACTTCTCTTTGATCATGACGATCATTTTTTGGTTTAGACTAACAATGTGCGATGTCTCTTTGTCTATGTGGAGGACCGTTCCTCATTTTATTGAGCTTCGTCTCATTTCTTTCATGGGTCGTACCTATCTAGGTGCGTCGATGTTTTTTTACACATGGGTCGTACCTTTCTAGGTGCGTCGATGTTTATTTATGCATGGGGTGTACCTTTCTAGGTGCATCGATGTTTATTTACTTCGTGGAGCAATCGGCTGAATAAGTCGGGACATGGGGCGTATCTTTCTAGGTGCGTCGATGTTCGTCTATGCATGGGGCATATCTTTCTAGGTGCGTCGATGTTCGACTTTGCATGGGGTGTATCTTTCTAGGTGCATCGATGTTAGACATTACATGGGGTGTATCTTTCTAGGTGCATCGATGTTTATTTATGCATGGGATGTATCTTTCTAGGTGCATCGATGTTTATTTGTGCATGGGGCGTCTCTTTCTAGGTGCGTCGATGCTAGAGCATGGGGCATATCTTTCTAGGTGCGTCGATGTTCGACTGTGCATGGGGCGTGTCTTTCTAGGTGCGTCGATGTCCAGTTTATGGGATTGGCCATCCTTTTATTGTGATTTTTGGATTTCGTGTGTTGATTTCTGGAATTTATGTTTCACCAACTTTTACGAATGGCATGGATATATATGTCATTTATTGTGGCTTGGTGAATGAAATAGGAGTATGACATTCCCTTTTTATCTTTGAGAAGATCTTTGCGATATTGATCAATCTCTTATTGATTTTTCAATTAGTTATTTATCACAGCTTGGCATTGTGATTATTATACGTTTAGTCATATCTCTTATTCTATATCATTTCTTCTGATATTTATAGCTAGACTGATTCGTTTATTATTTTCTTCTTAAATAATACTCGGGTCAGACCGAGATGTTACAGGTGCTTCTGCTTGACTTCTCTTCTGGGGTTATCATATGATCTTTCGGCTAACTACTTAGATTAGTAGTTTTTGTTGTATACATTTGAGATACCGACTCTATGATGTATACTTATTCTTTTGTCTAGCATTTGTATCTATTCTTTTTGATATTGTGGATCTTGTTAGACCACTACTCTGATGAACACTTTTATGTGTTATATATATTCATATCTATTTCCGCCTTTGTGATATGAATTATCTGTGACTGATTTATGTTATGCTTATTTCTATATTTGTTTCCGAAGGATTTATATAGCCACTATGTAGTAGTTTTTGAGTTTGTATCGGTATGTCGGATTTCCTCTTGAAATAAAATGCATGTTTTACTATCTGACATATCGGTGCTTGCACAAAGCAATTACATGGATGGTCGCTCCTCAACAGCCTTATTCTCTATGCTAGTCGACAGCATTACTCCGTAGTGTTCTTGGCTAGCGTGGGTATAGAGGTGGGGCGTCACACATTTCATGCCAAAATCCTCTGATATTATAATAGTGTCTAAGTACAAATACCTATTCAAATAGCTGAAATTGTTACATTAATTAAATTCCAGCATACTAGGCTCTACAACCAAAACCGTAAAAAGGTATGTATTGAAAAATGCATTCCATACAAATGACTAGGCACTGGGGTACCACCTGTCACAGTACACGTCTAGAATATCGTACCGAGGACCACACGGATCCCCTACAACACAAGGCCGGTCCACCCCTAACCAGGATAGACAGAATATGCTATCACCCTAGGTGTTCCCACCCTCTTTCGAGCTCCATCTATACATCGTATTAATAATATCCACGGGTATCTAGAAAGGCGATAAGCATACCATACTTGGGTGCGACCCACTTAGTCTTGCTGCATCCCCCTGATTTTTAGTCATTCCCGGTTGATGAGGCTAGAGGGTACGATTACCATTTTAGAAATATTCCCTTAGAATGGTCGTTGTCCTCCAATGACAATGTACTGATAACATTCATCCATACAAGTCCGTTCCCGGTCCGAACGGAATCGAAGGCACTATTCCTACCACATCCATTTTAGAATCACCCTCAGGATTAGTAACGATTAGCCCTTGCACTTCACTGCTCCTTCTTCAACTCCAAGCTCTTGTCTTCATTTCAAAAACGTACTCGTTGGATCGAAGTGGTTTCCATATAACAAATTCGATACGGTCTCTTTGAAACAACGTTTGAAATTTCTGGGTAAGCTCAACCCTGGTTCTTTAAGAAATAAACAGATAAAAGTAAGATCAGAGATCAGCTCCTAACCATCAGTGGATGGATTTCCTTATCAACATCCTAGAAGAATGAAATGAATTTACACGTACAGTATAGTATCTCGAGCGGTAACTGTACCATATAATCCCCGTACTTCTTTCAGATATTTCCAAAGTTATATTTAGGTCCAGATTTGATACTCGATTATTTAACCATCAAATAAAACAATCATTTCAACCAAATACATCTTTTTCACTGAAAAACACCAAGTCTTATTTAATTTAAATTTTAAATAAATTAAATTCTTTATCAAAAGTCATGTACTTATCTTGTCGAATTCAATATATTCACGAAGATCTCTTTCAAAAATATTTGAAAACCTTTTTAAACTAATGTGGAAAATACCACTGCGGTATCAAACCATGGATCTCAGCTTAATAATTACGTCTCAATCCTAGAGAAACCAAAAACTTAACTTTGTTTTAAAAATTATCTCAAAATAGTGCTTATAAGCTCTAAAATAACTTTCAAGTTTAAACTAGATAATTATATTTAAATAAAAAGTAATTATTCGAAGCCATATTAATATTTTATAATTATTTTTGAAAACAAAAATGTAGATTAATTCTTAAACAATAATAAATCCTTAAATCATAAATTTACTAACTAATAATTAAATATGTTTTTAAAAATTTAAAATAATTAATAACAAATTTCCAGAATATTCCACTTTTAAAATTACCAATTTAATAATTAAAAATCTTATCTTATTAAAACAAGCCCAATTTTCTCGATTCTAATTTCACTTCGTAAATTTGGAAATCTTACTTGAGTCCAGTATAACTGATTTTATACTTATTTCCAAATTCACTTCTATCTTTCAAGAATATTAAAAATCCTGGTTTTTAACCCTTTTTATTTAAACAAGTTTAGTTAAGTATTTATATTTAAAAATCCTTTTTATATGCCTTTATTCCAAAATCCCTGTTTACGATATCCCAATTTGTTAAGTACAAATCCCAAACCTTTTATTTCATCAAATCAATTAACCCAAATTTCTAGATAAATATTTTACTTCTAAAAAATTTCATTTTCAAATTCAAAACGTAAATTACTGGTTTTTAAAAATACCTAAAATCTAGGTCAAAACCTGCCACAGCATCTAATCAATCCAAATCACACAATAACGTATCACAGATTACTCCAACAAAACAAATATTACCATATATGAAATTAAATTCAACATTTTTGAGGATTCCAGTTGGATCCCTCTAGCCTGTTTCCCTGCATCCACAGATGTTAGCACAACATAAAAATACCAATCCCACTTCGAGGGGGATATCGCGGTCCGCTATTATGTGGGCGCATAAGGTCTCATCCACTATATACATGCGGGAATATCAATCACTCCAATATATATACTACTATATATAATATCACGCCCGACTGATAAAAATGCATCAATTTAACCAATCAATCATTTATTAATTTTAACTATTTAAAATTAACCACTAGCAGTCCAAAATTGAGTGAGATTTACTCACCTTAAGTTTTTATTTTGCCAAACGTTCCAATTTAAAATTAAATTGAAAAAGTTCGATTTAACCTAAAATTTTCACTCGCTCCAAACATCTTCAGATCTGCACCACAGCGTAGTGCTCGTCACTGCGATTCCGGGTCTCTTGTTTCGTCCAATTCCGACCTCGTATGACCAAGATACATATTTTATAAGTTTTAATATATATATATATATATATATATATATTATATAAATTGAATTGTTTTTTATTATACCCTAATCAATCTTAGCCATCCATTTCCCCATAGCAGATCCTGGTCGAACGTTTCTTCTTCTCCATCTTCTGGTAATCACATATGCAAACAAAACCCACGACCTTCGTCCTCTCCCTCAATTTCACCACCTCCTCGTCGAGTTCGACAATGATCCAATGCCTCCATGACACAGTCCATCGCAAACCCTACCTACGGTCAAATACACGATGCACTTGGTCCTCTCCTCGCCTTGGAAATCATATTTGAATGCGAACACTAAACCACCACCGCTTGGCGAAATCTGGCATCTACATCGAAAAGCCACTGTTGGATCTGAAGCTCTCGACGAGCTCTTGATTTTTGTAGTTGATGATTTTTGCCAATTGTTTACGGATTTGAACAAAATTTGAGGAGAAGGTGGAAAATTTTCGACCATTTAAATAAGAACTGGTGACCACGAATAAAACTAGGGATTTGTTACAGTTTGAACATATATAAACGTGTGTGTGTATTTTATTTTAATATTCTTTTCAAAATTGCATGCTTTTTTGGATGAACTCCAATTGAAACGTGCCACCTGACGTTTGTAATATCTTACCCCTTTCCTGAACGCAATGGAACATGTTTTGGGACATAACTCGATCGTATGTAGAAGATAGCTTTTTGAATCGAATTAAAATATTAATTTTCGATATTTATTTCAACGTGTTTCTATTTCGTACGAACAAACGATAACTCCAAACGCTACGAAATTTGAAATCCGATAATAATAAACTATTACAGATCTAATTGAACTGGTTTCGTCGAATTCCAAGACTGTGCCCTAGAAGGCTATCTTAACTCGTTGATTAAATCGAGCGATTTTCAAAATCATCAAAATTGTTAAAAATTTCCATTTTTAAAACTTAATAACTCCATTATAACTCAAATAGAATTTGTATCCATATTAGAAATCATTTAGATTTATATTAAATCCAAAATTCAATTATTTACCTTATTACAGTATATATTAAATTTCACTATTTAATTAATATATAAATTTCAAATTTTAACTTATCGACATTAAATTCCATTCAAAAGCCCACTATCATCACTCTAATCCAAACAGAGTTTAAAATCGACTTAGAAATCATTTCCATCCATAATCACACCAAATTCACATATTTTCCCCAATTTCAAATATTAGTTTATTATTCACCAAATCCATTAAACTGCCATATTTGAAATTATAAACTATTTTACTAATATAACCTAATTCTTCATATTCAAAATCATTTAATAATTCAGATTCGACATTTAAAATAAATTAAATGTTCCAAACTAGCGACCAAAATTCTGGGTCATTACATTCGTCCCCCTTTATAAAAATTTCGTCCTCGAAATTTGTTAAGGTCAGAAAAATGCTTCTAAACCCATTAACTTTTTCCAAAACCCACTTAATTACAATTCAACATTCACTTCTCGAAACCTTTAGTTTAATCCAAAACAATTTGTTTCCATTTCTAACTCAAAAACCTTGATTTCTAACATCGTTCCAAAAACCAACTTTTCTAGTTAACCAAAATTTTCAAAAAAAAATTAGTACCCTAAATTCTCGAAATTTTTTGATAGCGCCTCCTTTGTACGAAGAGCCTTTTACAATATTACAAGAGAGAAATATATATACATCGACCCACACGGTCGAAAAACAAAATATATATTAACATATTGTCATTCTTCATTTTATTGCGTAAGTGTACTTTATATTATCATTATTAAGTGAGCAGCTTATTTTATATGCATTTACACAATCCTAAAATATATCCAATAGCTCCCTGTACTTGTACTTACTCAAACAAGCACTTAAGTTTTCAAAATCATGGAATTTAAATAAAATTTCATTTATTTAACTAGCCAAAGATCTAAACTTCATAACCCAAATATGCCAATCATATATTCACAAGCAACCATAAGGTTCCCAAACAAATTATAATTTCTTCCGTGGACCATACATCATTTCATTCAATTCGGAATGATTAACAACCAAATTTATTACATTCAATTCACATTCATAACAACCAAACTCGTACCTGTTCCAAATTGATTTATATATGCCTTACGTACATAAATTCACATTCTTTCAATTTTCAAATTGATTCACAATCAATTTATTTGCATCCCATTTGTACTCACTTCTATTATATGTAAATCCATTTTATTAAACTTCAATTATCCCTTTCTAAATTGACTTTAAATCAATCTATTTAATTTCCATTTGATTCCCATTTATGCTATTCACTACCTAATTTGCTTCCATTTCACCCAAATTTCATTCTATTCACATAGATTATTCACTTCATTTTATAGTGAACGGCATTTCATTTCATGCTAATTTATTTGTAACCCATTCATAGAATTATTTCTAAGGTTTATTATCAGCATTCCATATCACCGCTTAAGTTTATCTTCGGCTTTTCCTCTTAAGTTCATGTTCAACTTTTATGACCTAAGTCCATACTCAATCTTATCCATTCCACATTCAAGATCATATTCAATTCATTTACTCTTAAATTGAATTCATCTCTTGTTATCAACTACTTAACCGTTTTAACTCGGTTATACGCTTTCACTTTCCCAATTTAATAAGTAATACCACTTATCTATTCACAATTTCTTAAATTTTCACTTAAATCTTAATTACATTTAATATTTATAACATATAGTTACAAATATTAGTTCACATTTCATCTTTATATCCAATTTACCAAAATTTAATTCACCTTTCATTTCAAATTCAATTTATTTTAATTATCATTCTTTTACCATAATATCAAACCATTTTCATTTTCGTTTTACCATTTTATTACTCAATTCATAAGTTCAAACTTATTCACTAAAAACCCGATATTGCTTACTTGAGTCTATTCACATCTTATAATCATAATTCTGGATTATACACATCACTTAATAGCTTATGTGTATCCATTCCATTCAATAATTATAACTTACAATTACATATTTATTCCATATTTAAACTTAATTGCAAAATCCGGGTATTTCATGCAATTTTCATCCGCACATGTTGGACTTGAATTGCTTAAAATATCATATTATTAATTTATATTTGGCAAAACTCAGCAAATACCGTAAATAAATCAATCACAGACATAGAGTGATATAACAATAAGCAGCAGAAACAGAAGACTAGTAGTTCATGAAGCTACTATATATATAACAGAGTGAAACAAGATATAACAAAAGTCTAGAATACATAGAAGTCTCAATACAATAGTCAAATAACAAAATCTAAATATATCACTGTAGTCAACTGAATAACTGAAAGTTGAATAGATATAGATGGATCTCTAAGCGAAGCTCCAACTCCAAAGGTGAGTCTCAAATACTATGACACTCGGTCTGACCCGAGCATAAAGCGAAACACAAAACACTCGGGCCAAGATTAACATTCTTATATCAATAAATCCAACTCAAGTGAAATATCAACTGAAATACAAGTAACTCAAAGGATGTTTGGGATACCCATCCTTTAAGGATACGTGGAAGGATCTACTATGTAGTACAATACGCTATTATAACATGTCTATAGTAAGATAAACTATTAAAATAGCGTTAAGGCATTACCCATACCCCCCTTAGCACATTTTATAGTGCTATAATCTGTACAGTACCATAATACCCCTGTAAACTGAAGGCTACCAGAGGGCACTCCATAGGTACGACACAAACGTAGTGGGCTCAATATGGTAGATGACACGGAATAACTAAGAAATGCCAAGCTAGATATACCAATCCGGGTATTGGTAACGCAAAGCCGCAGCAATCGCCTAACTCGACCCACACTCCCAAAGCAAATGTGTGCACCAAATCAATCACAAAGTAATAGAATGGCAATCGATGGCTGTGTCCGATCGGAGGAGCTACCTCACTGTGCCCGTCAATTGCTCCTGTTTTAACCACCTTAAGCTAACTCACGGGAGTCAGGTCCACGTATATACCTCAAATAGAACGTCGCCAACCACCCTACTTCATTCTGGAATCTCCACCGTGTACGTGGTTGTTAAAGTGGTTTTCAGTATTAGAAGAGAGTATGACAATAACCAACCTCGGTCTCTTTAAAAACCAAACGTTATTATAACACCGTGGTCATTTCATTTCAAATAGTTCATACTTCATATCAAAATATCATATCCATTTCAAAACCATATCAATACGATATCAATACTCACTTAAAATAATATTCATTTCCAAAATCATAACACTTCCACTTAACAGTTTAGATATGAAATAGTATATATATATAATAAAATAATTTATATAAAATAGTTTATATAATAAAATAATTAGTATACTAAAATAGTTATAAGTTAAAATAGTTTATATAAAATAAAATAATTAGTATATTAAATAGTTATAAATTAATAATTGTTTATATTAAAATAATATATATATATATATATAAATTGTTTTCATACAAAATAAAAATACTTTATAAAATAAAATAGTTTCCTCCAATTTCACAAATCGATTCAAATTAACTCGAATTCCGAAACCCATTTAAATCAAACTCAGTTCTTCAATTTCAATTCAATTCTCAATAATCCATTTTATATCAATTTCAAATATAGATATAAACTACAAATTGAACCATTTCAACTTCAATTGATTTCAAAGCTTTAAATATTCAAACATTTTCAAAACTAAAGTTGATAATTTCATATATATATATATATCAAATTCAACTTTACTATTATTTAGTTTTGAAATATTTACTAAATAAATCCAATATCGTTTAAATAAAACCCCAAATTACAAATAAACTAAATATTTCCTTCAATTTATTTTAAACTTGAAATATTCATTTAATCACCTTAAATCAAAATCAAGTCATAAAATTTTATCTTTTAAAAATTACAAATCCAATAAGTTTCAAATTGATTTTGTTTATATATATTTCTTAAAATAATACTATTTCAAACCAACTTAAATTTATCTCCGCAACTTAATTTATAAAAAATATTATAAAATCTTTTTCTAAAATGAAATTTTAAATAAATACTTAAACATATTATATATTAATTAGATCAAACTTTATTAAACAAATCTTATTACTAATTTTTTTATATTAAAACTTAATTTATATATTTTAAAAATAGTAAAATCATATGAAAATCTTAAAATTTATAATTTCAAAACTAACTTATAAATTTAAATTTCCAAACATATAATTCTAAAACTTAAAATTTAAAGCTTATAAGATAACATATATATATATATATATATATAATATTTTTAATCAATATTTTTTAAAATCACATATATTTCATTTCAAAACCTTAAAAATCATTTACAAAATATACACACACACTAACGGTGTTTGTATATAATTTTCTTTCATATGATCAAGTGATACGGATATTTATCATTTCAATCAGCAATTCAAATATCTATGGGTATATATCTTTTCAACCCGCAATTTCAATTTAATGAAAATCGCTTGGGATTATCATTTCATCGCACAACGATTTTCTCCTATTCTACAAGATCGTTCAGTATGTGTCATTTCAACCCATAAGGAATTCTAAACTAACAAGGAACTTGTAGAGTGAGAATAGTTATGATAATAATATAACATATTAACAACAGGCATATATCATCAGTAATAGATAAAATATAAACAACAGATCATGGTGTCAGATGTCACTGGTGAATAGTTACAGATAATGTCATATCATATATATAGCAATTAAATAACTAGCAACATCATATTTCAATTGTCAGTTCAAATGAAATCAAATTGAATAAATATAAGAATATTAATCGTGAGTGATTTCTCATCTTTTGAGGCTAGAGAATACAAAAGATGACACAGATACGCACACTAATACAGACACGAGAAAATCAAAAAGATGCTGCAACCAAATTGGACATTGGCGAGACAGGAGCAAGGCATGATGAACTGGATTTGATGAAGATCAATGGTATAAGTAAATTTATATATATAACAATATATACTATTTACATATATTAATCATATTCAAAATTCAAACACATTTTAAATTATATATATATATTTCAAAAACTATTATTTCAAATTAAAAACACAGATATTAAAAATCAAACATATATATACATGATATAATTTATATATATACTCAGCCATATCATAACTTATATATAAAAAATAATATATATATATATATATATATATATATCTATATATAAACTTTCATTCGTATAATACTTTGGAATCAACAATATATATATATATATATATATATACAGTAATATATAAACAAATGTATATAAATATATATAAACTAGCATATAAACCCAATATGCAAAATAAGAACTAATATAACTTATATACACTTTAATATATATACTGCATCTTTTATAATTCATATATACATACTGACAATATAAATATTTATAACTAGCATGAATATACTTTATAAAATCTAACGTGTATAACTAATACATATGCAATAGATCATAAGCACAAAACCAGATTATACTTACATTTAATAATCCATACACATATAAACTTACACATTATAACACAACATATTAACCAAGTCGTTCACAGCAACTAACAAAATATTATACACACACACACACATACATATATACAGTTGCAAAAATATATACATTCTAAAAAATATGTGACCAGACTTACATTCATATCTTGAAATAGAATGTATATAAAACTGCAATCTAGACATTATTATATATATAACTATAATTAAAAATAAAATGAAAAAATCAAAATAGCCTAAAATTTACATACTTATAAACATATATAAGTTGTCATATTATAACTTATACTCTGTACATGAACTAGCTGTAAAGCAACATTTCAAATTCTCATATATATACTTTACCAACATTATGTACATGAACAACTTTATATATAAACAACAGACCCTATACCTTATTTAAATCTATACTTTATAAATCAATTGATTAGATAGAAGAGTTAATATATTCAACCGTTCAAATGTTAATTACTAATATAGTCATAACATAAACACAAAAAATATAGTTTATAAAACTTATATATACAACAACAGCTTGCAGTTGATATACCACATATATAAACAATACATATACATATACATATATATATACATATACATATATATATATATATATATATATATATATATATATATATAATATATACAGATCGAAACACTACTTAAAATATTAACAGTAATATACCATACATATTATATAACCAATAATATAATAACTATAACACACACACATATAAAATATATACCTCATACATAGAGGAGATGCACGCAAATAGGCGGTGAAGGAGGTAGAGCAATGGGTTGCTCAAATGAGCTACTTCGGGTTGGGGATATGGGTGAGGCCGAGCTTAGGGTTGGTGAGGTGATGGCGTTCACGTGAAGGAGGAGGGGCTGCGCGTGGATCAGGGGAGTGGAGGCTTCACAAGGAGGAGGGGAAATGGTTGGACTTGCTGGCTGAAATGGGAAGAGAAGAGTTGGGAGGTGGAAGGGAAGAGGCTGAGTGGTTGAGTTGAATGGCCTAGGTTGCGTTGGCGTAAGTTAGCAAAGGAAGAGGAGAACTAAAAAAAGCAAGCAAAGGAAAGATAGTGAGGTGAGAGTGTCTGTGTGGGGTGTTGTGATGTGGATGGATCTCAATGCATAAGAAAACAAGCAAGCAGGAGAAAGAATGCAAACAGTTGGCAATTTGAAGAAGGAGAGGTGGTAAAATGAATGACAATCGAAAAAAATGAAAATTAACCAGTGGATACTGAATGTAGTGAGATAGCGAAAGGTTAAGAGTTGTCTTTTTAGAATTATTAAAAGCATATGGCTATTGAAATGACACGGTGAATAAATGAACGGACAAAGGAATTCAGAAAGTTCAAAATGGTACTGATACGGGTGACATTTTGCAGTTTCTATGGCGTACCGAACTACGAAATATACAAATGACTATACTACGGAGACCAGCATGACAAAACAATCAAACGGTATACATATATCAATGGTACGACTATCCTATCAAAAATGGGTATTTGGTATCGAAAATGCTATTAAAACGCCGAAAATAAGATAAACGGAGCAGTAACAGTCCAAATTTGATGAAAGAAATATGACGTCTCACTCAGAAGATGGTTTACAAATTTATTATATAAAAATATTCAGGTTTGAGAAATAATTTATTATCATCAAATATTAACTGATTTAAACTAAAAAAAAATAATAATAAAATAAACTTCCACATCATCCGATGAAAATTTACCATTTTATGTTTAAGTAGAAGTATTCCAAATATCAAATTTTCATTTCAAAATTTAATTATTTAAAATTTCACAAAAAAATTCAGTTAATTGCGTTATTAAAAATTTATTAAAATTTACGAGTCGTTACATTAATATCCAATTTATTTCAAACCCAACTTTTATTTTATTTAACTTATCTTAAGTTAAATTCCAACATATCTTGTTCATTTTAGTTTTCCCAAGTCAATTTTAGTTCTAGGATTTAAAATTCACACTTTCCTTTCTTATCTATATCAACTTCAAATTATAAGTTCAATAACCTATTCTTTCTGACTTTTCAAATCATTTCAATGGAAATCCCTGAATTCAATTACCCGGTTTTATTTTCAAAACATTTCAAAATCATAGGATACATATATCACTTCTGTATATCAAATCATACTTCTGAATTTTCAAACAACTTGGTTTTTCCTAAACAATTTCCCTTTGGAATTCCTAAAACAAAACTTGTTTATCAAACATGTCCAAAACAAATAATCATACCCATCCACCATGGTAGCAATCCATCACTTAGAAACTCGAAAATGAATACTGGTGATGTGGCCATAATCATCAGGATCATTTTCTAGTGACTAAAGTGAGTTCAGTGCTTCCTTACTTCCAAAATTCACTTTAATCAATTTCTATTCCAAAGATATCTCAAAACGATATCCCAGTATTCCTTTTAAACCACTTTGGAAAACATTTCCAAAAATACCTAAGATTTAAAAATTTCAACACTAGGTTCAAATTCATGTTAACCCATTTCTCAAAATTTTCGGGATTTAATTTTTGGTTTAAATCAAATTTTGGTTATACTCCTTTGTATAAATCATACTTGTAAATTTCTATTTGGATATATGTAACCATTTCAAATTTTATAATTTTTTTTGATTACATTAACAACCATACATTCCAAATAGGGGCATTTCCCTAGAAGGACAACTTTACAGTCCAATTAGCTTCTAAGACACACATCTATAAAAATTAATTTCAAGGCCAACGTCGGCAGAATAATAACTTTTAAGGACAAAGTTAGCAGTCCAATTACTTTCAAGGACATAATTTCATAGGTTTTTAGGCCTTAAAAACCACTTATTTTGCATTTTGTCCTTAAAAGTAAATTATTTCAGTTGTGTGTCCTAGAAACTAATTGCACTTGCTAAAGAGGCCCTTGTAGCTAATTTCCACTTCCATATATATATATATATATATATATATATATATATATATATATATAATTTCAAAAAATTATTTCTTTTATATCAAATATAATATTAGGAAATCTTATTCCATTCACCCACTTTAAAACAATACTATGTCGGTTTATCTTCTTCAATTGTTCAGAAACCCCTATCGATATGGTTGTACTTCCCGTACCAACCAGAATTCATGAAAACTCAACCGATAAGTCAACACAACATAAAAACATTTAATATTCACTAACAATTACACGCTCATATCTATTATTACACTTAAACCCATTCTATAGGACTTTTGACTCTATCTCTAATGAGAAATTCCTCACCAAAGCCTAGGTATATCGCCAACCAAAGCTCTGATACCACATGTGATGACCCGCCCTTCATGACCCTTGAAAATCGACATAAATGCACCCATTGTATAACATGCCGAACGATCGAGTACCAGATAGAAAGATTATTGAGGGAAAAGAAATGAGATAGAAGAAGAAGGAAACTAAACAAAACAGAATCTCACAGCGGATAGAACAATATGTAATATCAATAGATCTTTACACAAGTCAAAATTGTAATATACATACCTCACATCAAAGTACACAAATCAATAATTACCAACCTGGACTGTTATGACACCCTACGCTCACAATTGCTGGTAATTTCAAACAAACACTACAGCAGAAAGAAAACAAGTACAAGAATACGTCTCGGTCTCCAGCTCGCCTCTTGCTCCATAGCATCCTAACCTGAACCTGAAATACTAGGTATGACTCGAGCATTATAATAAAATAACTCCAGAGTCAGTCTGGAAAACCAATGTCAGAAAACATACTCAATTTGATTATTAAAGTTTCAAAATCCTTTGAAAATCAAAAGTATCTTGCAAGACCGTGCCATAAATAAACGCGATGGGTTTCTACCTTATGATACCAAAACATTTCATTCCAAAATCCTCTGATACTATAATAGTGTCTAAATACAAATACTTATCCAAATAGCTGAAATTGTTACATTAATTAAATTCCAGCATATTAGTCTCTACAACCAAAATCGTAAAGGCACGTATTGGAAAATGGATTCCATATGAATGACTAGGCACTAGGGTACCACCTGTCACAATACATGTCTAGAACAGTGTACCGAGGAACACGTCGGGATCCCTTGCAACACAAGACCAGGCTACCCCTAACCTGGAAAGACAAAATATGCTATTACCCTGGGTATTCCCACCCACCCTCAAGCTCAGTCTATACATCGTAGTAATAATATCCACAGGTACCTAGGAAGGTGATAAACATACCCTACTCGAGTGCGACCTACTTAGCCTTGTTGCATCCCTCCTTATTTTCAGTCATTCTCTGTTGATGAGGCTAAAGGCTATGATTACCTTTTTAGAAATATTCACCTAGAATGCTCATTGTCCTCCAATGACAATGTACTGATAGCATTCATCCATACAAGTCTGTTCCCAGTCCGAACAGAATCGAAGGCACTATTCCTATTACATCCATTTTGGAAACACCCTTAGGATTAGTAACGATTATCCCTTTCACTTCATTGCTCCTTCTTCAACTCCAAGCTCTTGTCTTCATTTCGAAAATGTACTCGTTGGATCGAAGTGGTTTCGGATAACAAATCCGATCTCGGTCCCTTCAAAATAACATTCGATATTCCCGTTAAACTCAACCCCGGTTCTTTAGGAAATAAACAGACGAAAGTGAGATCGGAGATCACCTCCTAAACATTAGTGGACGGATTTCCTTATCAACGTCCTAGAAGAATGAAACGAATTTACACGTATAGTATAACACCTCGAGCGGTAACTGTACCATATAACCCCGTACTTATTTCAGATATTTCCAAAGTTTGGTAGTCGGTTAAATAAACTATCAAATGAAATAATCATTTCAACCAAATACTTCATTTTCATTGAAAAACACCTAGTTTTATTTAATTTAAATTTTAAATAAATTAAATCTCTTTATCAAAAGTCATGCACTTGTCTTATTGAAATCAGTATATCCACAAAGTATCTCTTTCAAAAATGTATGAAAACCCTTTTTAAAATAATGTGGAAAGTACCATTACGGTATCAAACCATGGATCATAGCTCAATCATTACGTCTCTATCCTAGAGAAATCCAAAACTTAAGTGCAGGCACTCACCGCCTTCGATTTACGCCAGGCGAGTATACCATTTACTTTCCGAAACTTTGCTCTAAAAATTATCTCAAAATAGTGCTTATAAGTTCTAAAATAACTTTTAAGTTTGAACTAGATAAATATACTTAAAAAGTAATTATTCGAAGCCAAATTAATATTTTATAATTATCTTTAAAAAACAAAAATGCCGATTAGTTCTTAAACAATAATAAATCCTTAACAATCCTTAACAATAATAAAAGCATTTTAAAACGACCAATTTAATAATTAAAAATCCTCTCTTATTTAAAACAAGCCCAATTTTCTCGATTCTAATTTCACTTCGTAAATTTAGAAATCTTACTTGAGTCCGGTATAATTGATTTTATACTTATTTCCAAATTCACTTCTGTCTTTCAAGAATATTGAAAATCCTAATTTTTAGCCCTTTTTATTTAACCAAGTACAGTTAAGCATTTATATTTTAAAATCCTTTTTATATACTTTATTTCAAAATCCCTGTTTACAATATCCCAATTTGTTAAGTACAAATACCAAACCTTTTATTTCATCAAATCAATTAACCTAAATTTCTAGATAAATATTTTATTTCAATAAAAACCCCATTAAAATTTCTTTTTCAACTTCAAAACATAGACTACTGGTATTTAAAAATACCCGAAATCTAGGTCAAAACCTGCCACATCATCTAATCAATCCAACCCACCCAATAACCTATCACAGATTATTTCAACAAAACATATATCACCATATATGAAATTAAATTCAACATTTTTGAGGAATCCAGTTGGAACCTTCAAACCTATTTCCTTGCATCCATAGATGTTAGCACAACATAAAAATACAACCCCACATTGAGGGGGATATCACGGTATATAGGGTCATCCACTATTATGCGGGGCGCATAAGGTCTCATCCGCTATATACATGCAGAAATACCTATCACTCCAAAATATACACTACTATATATAATATCACACCTAACTAATAAAATACATCAATTTTTCCATTCAATCATTTATTAATTTTAACTCTTTAAAATAAACCACTAGTGGTCCAAAATTGAGTGAGATTAACTCACCTTCAGTTTTTATTTTATCAAACGTTCCAATTTTAAATTAAATTAAATACGTTCGCTTTAACCTAAAATTTTCCCCTGCTTCAAACATCTTCAGAAATGCACCACAGCGTAGTGCTCGTCGCTGCGATTCAGGCGACGCTTGTTTCATCCGATTCCGACCTCGTATGACCAAGTTATGGATTTTTTAAGTTTGAATATATATATTATATAAATTAATTTGATTTTTATTATACCATAATCAATCTCAGTCGTCCATTTCCTCATAGAAGATCTTGATTGAGCGTTTCATCTTCTTCCATCTCCTGGGAATCACGTACGCAAACAAAACCCACGACTACCTTCCCACCTTCAATTTTGCTGCATCCTCGTCGAGTTCTACGATAATCCAATGCCTCCACAACGCAGTCCATCGCAGACCCTACCTATGGCCGAAAACACGATACACTCGGTCCTCTCCTTGCCTCGAAAATTGTGCTTGAACGCGAACCCTCAACCTTCACCTCATGCTGAAATCAGGCATCTACATCGAAAGCCCACCGTTGGTCTGAAGCTCTCGACGAACTCTTGATTTTTGTAGTTGATTATTTTTGATAATTGTTTACGGATTTGAAGAAAATTTGAGGGGAAGATGGAAACTTTTCGGCCATTAAAAGAAGAACTGGCGGCCGCGAATAAAACTAGGGCTTTGTTACTGTTTGAACCTATATAAACGTGTGTGTATATTTTATTTTAATAATATTTTCAAAATTACATGCTTTTCCGGACGAACTCCAATCAAAACATGCTACCTGACATTTATAATGTTTTATCCTATTCGGAACAAAATGGAGCATGATTCGGGGCCTAATTTGATTGTACGTGGAAGATAGCTTTTTGAATCGGATTAAAATATTAATCTTTGATATTTATTTCAACGCGTTTCTATTTTGTACGAACAAACGATAACTCCAAATGCTATGAAATATAGAATCGAATAATAATAAACTATTATGGATCCAATGAAACTAGTTTCGTCGAATTTCGAGACTATGCCCTAAAAGGCTGTTTTAACTCATTGATTAAATCTACCGATTTTCAAAATCGCCGAAATCGTTTAAAATTTCCATTTTTAAAACTTACTCACTCCATTATAATTCAAATAGAATTTTATCCATATTAGAAATCACATGGATTTATATTAAATCAAAATTCAATTATTTACACTATTACTATATATATATATATTAATTTCACTGTTTAATTAATATATAAATTTCAAATTATAATTTATCGACTTTAAATTCCATTCAAAAGCCCACTGTCATCACTCTAATCCAAACGGAGTTTAAAATCGACATAGAAATCATTTCCATCCACAATCACACCAGATTCACATATTTTCCCTAATTTCAAATGTAACAACCCGGTATTTTCAGCCGTTCGCAGTCGCACATGTCGGACTTGAATTGCTCAAAATACCGCATTGTAAATAAATTTGGAGCAAATGAAATACAAATCATAGAATCACAAACGTAGAACAAACAGAATGCCTCGCAGCGGAATATAAAATACATAGTAGTTCATGAAGCTACTACGGCAGAGTCTCAAACCAAATACATAATACAGTTTGAAAAAAACATAATAGAAATCCCAAATACATAGAAGTTCACTAATACATGAGATAAACTAGAATAGCTGAAACAGAAAGTTGGTATAAATGTAGATAAGCAGAAACTCCAGCAAAGACCAGCTCCAGAAAGAGAACCAAAGCTGTGAATACTCAGGCTGACCCGAGCATAAAGTAAAACACAAAACACTCGAGTCAGGACAATATATACTTATACAATGTAAATCAACTCAAGTGAACTATTGTAGATATGCACCATAACTTAAAGGATGTTTGGGATCTCCCATCCTTTAACAATCAGTTAAACCATAAATTAAATACATATCGTGGTTAAAATTTCAAAAATAATTTATACTTCGAAATCAAATATCATTTAAAAATTCAATATCATTCAAAATCCATTTCAAAATATCATATCTTCCAAACCACATTCCTTTTTATTTAATTTAAATACCATTTCAAAACACATTTCAAAATAGTTTATATTTCGAAACAAATTACTTCATTTTAAATCATTAAAATGAAGATATTATATTTAATAATTAAATTATTAAATTTCCAAAATTTTAATCTTTCAAAGTTCATTCATTGACTTAAATTTATTAAAACAATGAAAATTCTACTTTCGCAGCATTTAGAAAATGCTACGGAAAGTCACATTTAAAACAGTTCAATTTAACAAAAGACAGCATTTAAAATGCTGTAATAGGGTTACATTAGTTTCAAATAAACTTAGTTAAATTCAACCATTATAACATTTACAAAAATTCTATAATAGCCTTTAATTAAATTGAGCCATTTGGTTCATTATCATCAAGTACAACATTTACGAATGTTGTATTATCCTTTACGTTAGAATTAATAGCATTTTAGAAATGCAGTAAATTAACTTCAAATATTCAGTATAATTTCACAAACAATTATATTTTTATTTAAATCATTTTTAACTTATGAAATCATATAATTTCACTTTTAAAACAATCATTCAAATAACCTTATATTCATGATTTTATAAAGTTAAATCTCCATTCAAAATCAAAATTTAATATTAATTCACTTATTAAATTCCAACATTAAATTTTAAATTCATTAAATTAAATTTAACTTAACACTTAAGTTTAAATTTTAAAATATAACTTAATTTCATTTTTATTTACTTAACTTAAAATTCACTTTTAAGCCAAATTTACAAATTTCCAATTTTATTTATATTTCAAAATTTCAACTTAAATATTCATTCATTTCACATTTTAACTTAATTCAAAAGTCATTAATATATTATAAAATCATTTTAAATTCATTTAATTCAAAATATCATAAATTTATCATATTTTCATATTTAATTTAAATTTTATTTATCACCAAATTATAATTTCCAAAATAACTTACATTTCAGATTTTCTAACTTTACCATTAATTTATTTCACTTATAAATTTCAGAAAGTCAATAATGCTTCACAAAAATCATTTTTAATCAAATGTAAATCAAAATATTATAATATTTACATTTCTAAAATATTTTAAATTTTTTAGAAAAACATATTTTAACTATGGGTCTGTATTTCATTTTCTAGCCTAGGTAAAGTGATACGGGTAATATATCATTTCAACCCGTAATTTATAAAGAAAACCCGGGTTTGATCATTTCAAACCCGCAATGCCAAGTAAATGAAAATAATTGAAAATCATTCAGGCCTACCATTTCAGCCCATAATGATTTTCTCCTATTCTAAATCCGTTCGGGTATGTATCATTTCAACCCATGGTGATTCTAATCTAAAGGGAACTTGCAGTGTGATAAACTGATAAAAATAATAGAACGGCATAATATAAGAGTAACATATGATATAACAGGTGTTTAAGCATGGGTAAAAATCATAAAATCATAACATAGCAGGTGTGACATGATAATGCATTTTACAGATTCAAAAGGGGTCAATTTACTAGTTATATATGTACATATTGTCTGGTGAGAATAACTCACCTATACAAAGCTGGAGATCGCTACCAAAGCACACACACTGACACAATGAAGGCACGATAATATGGACAAGTCTTAAGAGAGTGGAGAGCCAAAGCTATATGGCTTGATAACATACACACACAACAATACATACATACATAAGTATTCAACACAATATATCATCAAATAACATAAAAATCAACACCTAAAGCAATATCCATTTGCACTGCACTTGCTCTCTACCTCATGTACATCAGTTATGTAGGTGTTTAGCTCGGCCTAGGGGTGCTATAGGTCTGGTTTGGGTGTGCAAGTGGTCGGCCAACATTTGTTTTGAAGGTGAATAGGACTAGGTATACAAGGCTACAACATAAGGCAAATAACATCACATCTTGGCTATATTTTGGTTCGGCCAGAGGTCATGGCTCACGGCCAGTGGCTCCAGGAGGTGGTGAGTGGCATGGAAGAGGGTGGAGGTCAGAACAGAGGTGGTGGTGGTGGAGGTTGTGGCGGCTAGAGGTTGAAGAAGGAGGTGTTGGCAAAGGTGGCACATCTAGTGTATATAGTGATGGTTTTTGATGGATTTTGTGGTGATCTATGCCTTGGGATGGCTCGGCCTGAAGAGGAGGGGTAGTAGGATGGGTGATGGTTAGAGGAAGGGGGTGGTGATGGTCGGCCAAAGCCTGGTTGAGGAGGAGTGGAGGCATGAATGTAGAGAACATATGCAAAATTCAATAGAAAGTAGAAAAAACAAAGAAGAAAACGAAGGTTTTTACCAAATCTCTTCAAGCAAATGGCCGCACAAATTTTTGTGGTTTTGAGAAATGTTTTTCTCGTGAAAAATGATGAAGAAAAGCTGAAAGAAAGTAGGAAAGATACGGCCAAAATCATAAAGAATGGAGGTTGAGAAAGTGAAAGGTCGGAAGACAAAAGGACCCTGGAATTTTAAGAGTTTAAACCTTTTCAAATTACCTTTAATTTATTTATATAATTTTATATTACTGAAAATAATAATAATTTCAGTCAAAAATTCGAAAATATAACAAAATATAAAATATATATAAATATTTATTAATTATATGAGGTTAAAATAAGAAAATAACACAAAATTTCAAGCCAGTCTAGAAAAATGGAAAATAAACAGAATGAACTTTGAAAAATTTATATGGACTTGTAAAAATATTTATAACAAAGATAATAACATAAAATAAAAATGCATTCACAAAATAAATATATAAATTTTAATTAAATATAATTTAAATGAAGAAAATAGCAGAAAAATAGGAAACAACCTTTAAAAATAGGAAATAAATACAGTAAATTTTGGAAAAATTTTTATTATCACTTTAAAAATATTAAAAGAGAAAATATACATAAAATAACATATTAACAAATATTTTAATAAAATATAACAAAGAAAATATGATTTATATTATTTAAAATAGACAAAATTGCAAAATAAAACAAATTATACTCAAAATTGAAATACACATAACTTTCACAATTTAAATTCGTTTCCAACAAAACGAAATGAAGTATTCAAGTTATTAAATCTATTTTCATAATAAAAGATAAAATTTAAGAATTTAGATATTTAAATCTGAAGTTTAAAAGTCAAGGTTTGACCAGTTTGAACAGAAATTCATCTTTCAGTAAAATATCCAATTTATACCAGTTTGAAATTATAATTCACATTATAATCAACACTTATATTTAAAAATGAAATGTTTGAAATAAAATAAGTTTAAAAATAATTTCAAAATAAAATAAAGTCAAATATAAAATATATGAAAAAAATCTAGGTTTGTTACATCAAATATTAATTTTTATTCACCAAATCCATTAAATTGCCATATTTGAAATTAGAAACTATTTCACTAATTCAACCTAATTTTTTATATTCAAAATCATTTAATAATTCAAATTCAACATTTAAAATAAACTAAATGTTCAAAACTAACAACCAAAATTACGAGTCGTTACAAGGATAAATATGACAAGGCACGTGAGGCAATGCCCAAGGTAGGATTTTACCATTTTACCCTTTCTGGATGGTCGTAACCCATGCATGCCCGATCGCAAATATCAATCCAAATGGAAAGTGTGCACCCATCGACTTCAAAACGAGGGATCAGCGTCGCGATCAGCGTCGCTAGAGGTAGCTAATCTTATTGACCAAACATAAGCTCATGTTTTACTCATTTAAATTTTGACATGAATGTCAAGGCTATCCATCATCGTTCTCTTACTTCATTCCGGTAAACATTCGCCGATTCAACTACTACATTCTAGATATCATCCATCGCGTACACGGTTGTCAAAGTGGTTCCAATATTGACAAAGAGTATGCCAATATCCGAACCTGGTCTCTTTGATAAACCAACATATGTTTTACACACCACTTAGTCAATTTATGGTTTAAACAATTCATATCAAAACAAACGGGGATTTTAATTTTACAAGTTTCTCAAACCCAATTCCATATTTCCCAAAACCCCCATTTCAAGCATTTTGATTTCCAAAACCCATTTTTCCTTTGAATACTTCAAATTTTAAAGTCCATTTAAATCCAATAAATTTGATCACTTTCATAAAAATTAGTTCCAAGTTAAAATTTGAATTCCATTACAATTTAACCACCAATTCTTTTACAATAAATTACAAATTCGAATTCAAACAATTTCAATCACCCTTTTGACTTATTTACAAGTTTATCTCCGATAGATTTAATTTTACGCAAATCTTGTTATAAGAAAACAAGTTACTAATTTAAGTTTAAATCCAAATCAAAATTTAACCTAATTCTTAAGTTTAATATCTTCATATTCAAATTACGCAAATCATAAACTGAATCAAGTTTCATGGAATTAAATCCAAATCCAAGTTTATTTAAATGAACCATTTCAAACATTTAACCATAAATTATCGTATATTTAAAAAATCACTTATTTCACAATAAATTGATTTAACTAATAAAATAAATTTTTTTAAACATATTTAAAAATTCAAATCAATATATATATAAATTTCCAAAATGATCTCCATTTATAAAAATATTTTTATTTAAGTAAATGGTGTTTTTAATTTAAATTTTCTACCTAGGCCAAGTGGAATATTTAAATTTTAAATACGGGTATATATCTTTTCAACCCTTTCCAATATCACAATTTCAATATACAGTCATGTCCAAATATCGATGGGAAAACAAATCATAACATACTGGATATAAATAACACGATGAAACGTAATAGGCCAATATTAATTTTTCTACACTTGTATATATACATATGACATGTATATCGTGTCAACATGTGCACATACAAATCTGATAATCCATTCATTCAACATATATACATATATATATATATCAATCTAAATCAACAATGAATATATATATAGGAGACCATTTTATTTTATTAACTTGCATAACGATATTAGTTAGGTGTGAACGAATAATCAATCACCTTACCGACGACAAACTCGAGACAATTCACTCTACGGCTTACGCGTGACACGGCCCAAATCAACAGCTCACGATCAAGCTCGTACACTCGATGTGAAAATCTAGACATCACACTTCTTCATATTTATACACATATATATTAAATAACCCAGCACTCAAAAAAGGAGGAAGTAGGTCAATCTAGGGGAGGCAAGGCTGGTCGTGCAGCGACCTTCAGGGTGACTAGCGATGTTCAGTTGGTGTCATTGGCAAGAAAGTTGTTGTTCTTTTCTTTTTCTTTTTTTACATACTCGACCGGAACAAAAGGAAGAGGGAGGGCTTTTGGTCGGAGGTGGATGGTGCGGCACAGTGGCAGTAGGCTAGGCGGAGCTAGGTGATACGGCGGTGAAAGTAGGCGGTGCAGGCTAACGGTGGAAGATGAGGGGGGTCCGAGCTGCACAAGGTTTTAGATGTTTATTACATAAGGAGGCAGCGACTGCTAAGGTGATATTCGGAGGAAGTTAGCGAGACGGCTGCAAGGAAGGGGGAGAGGTTCGACGGTAGGCGGAGGAGGGTTGGAAGTACGGTCGTGGAAGTGGAAGCTTAATTTTTTTCCCGAGTTTTGTCTTTTTTCTGTGCTTTAGCTTTTTTTGTTCAAATATGATTATTAGCTAAAGGAGTTTGAAGGGAGGGGAAGGGATGACATGGCCACACGTATCGGGGGAAGTTGAACGATTATTTCTGTTACTAGTTCAAATAAGTGAACGTGCACTGATTCAAAATCTTCCAATGTGTATTATATTATATATAACGACAAGTTTTTTTTATATGTGTACTGTTTCAACAAATATAAATATATGTACTTATTTTTTTCAAAACAGCTGTGCCTTTATTAACCTATATTACAAAAATTCAACAAATTATAATATAGTAACCGCCATTTACCTACACTAAAAAAACATATAGAACAAACCGAGAATCTAGACACATGAAATGAAACACCATTGTGCTCAGTGTGTCGATATGAACGCATTTGCCCCCAGAAAATTGGTAACCTAATGCTTGGATGACAATTCATTATTTATGCCATATCGGTTGTCGCTACCGTAAATCGATCGTATAAATCGATTTAAACTGGCTAGCTAAATCGAAATTCGATAAAACAAACGTTGACGTTTTTATTATAAAGTTTTCTAAAATATGTTCATGTAAAATATTTAAATTTTTGAAACCAAAATTTCACTGTTATATTAACGACTGATTTCTACGTTAAATCTTAAATTGCTTAAAATTTCTGTTTTAGTTTTTTTAATTCAAATTTTATTCATTCAAACCGATCATACACATGGTTAATTTAAACTCAAAATTTTTAAATTCTCACCTAAGTCAAAGCCAAATCTAGTCGAATTCCTTTCCAAAATAATAGTAAATTTCATAATCATTACATTTGTAATACCTGAAACTGATATTAATAACATACAAAAACTGATACCATATTTTTTACATACCTGAACTGACACTAATAGAACAAAAACTGATACAAACAACCGATAAAAAACAAATAACTGAAAAACATATGAACCTTATAACACATCACTTCCATGCAACATATATATTCCAAAACACACAACATTCAACTAAAAATGATACCATATAACAAAGTTTAACTATAAAGGTCAAGTGAATATCAAATTTAGTATATGATAAACCAATATAGTTATATAACAATGTTTAGTTAAATAGAATTGCCAAAAAACATACAAAACCAAGTATATCTTCTTCGAAGCTTGACAATCGAATTATATCTTCTTAGAAGCTTGACATTTACGCTTGTTATGACCATATTGCTTGCACACACCGCATCTATTTTTCTTATTTTTGGATACAAATCCTCCTTTCCGTTTTATAGAAGGTCTACGAGCACCTCATTTCTCCTTTAATGGCTTAATAACATCTTCAATGCTTTCATCAACAATTGGCTTATCAAAATTAGGAATATGATTAATAGAATGCGTAAGAAGAACGATAAGCATCAACGGTGAAATAGTACTCAGCAAATTCATAAACAAATAACTTTGACCTATTCATGCACTTAATAGCACGCGCACATGGAAAACCTGTAACTTTCCTTTGGTTGCAACTATAACTCCACTATTTAAGATCAACATCAGAAGAGATTGGAGATTTTACTTCAAAAACAAACTCCGAAGACTTGTATACATCCCATCCTAACCCTTCTTCAATCAGTTCACTTAAACAAGACTTGATAGAACGAAAAAGAATAGTATTCCATAATTGACACCCTCTCTCCTTTTAGCCATTTTTTCCATAACTTTAATTCGAATTCCATCTAAGCATACCGTAATAGGAAGTCATGTTCATCTAGAATCCAACTATTAAAACTTTCGGCGATATTTGATTTATATTCACCATATCGTTTTCCTAGAAAAAACAAATCAGCCGACCTATCAAAAGGCTACCCTTTAAGAAATTCACTGCAGCAACACAATCTATTTCACAAAACTTAATGTGCTTATTCAAATTCATACAAATTAGAAGCTCTAGAACGCATCTTGAACAAATCAAAGATAGACGTATTTGAATTCTTTGCCTTAATGGTTGAAAGTAGTTCTATTCTATATGGAGATAGCAGTAACTATGAAATGCTGAAGGACATACTTCATGAATGCCTAAAATTAATCCTTGATGGCGCTCCGACATAAAAACCAAACTACGATCTTCTTGAAGCATTTATTTTAAATGACTCAAAATTCATTTCCAATTATCCGTATTTACGAGAGAAACTATACCCATAGCTAAAGGGAAAAAACCTGCACATAACAGTTTGAAACAAATATTAAAACAAAATTCAATCAACTGTTAACTTAAAAACTGATACCTAAATACTGCTATAGATAGCTAAAAACTGTTACCTAAAAATTGCTACCGATAACTAAAAACTGTTACCTAAGAAATAGATAACTAAATTCTGATACTATACACTGAAACATTTTAAAATAAAAACATACCATGGGGACCATATTTTGCACTAGCGGCCATTAAAACACCCAGCCGTCCCCTTAAATGAGTATCCCCTAAAAATATAATATGTCACCAAAACTAATAAATACTCTCTCAAATTGATTAGTTCAAGCATTAACATCCATATGGACACAACTATCTGGATTATTCTTCTTCAATGCTTCTAAATACCAACTCAAATCATTGTAGGACATAGCATCATTACAATGCAATTCCATCAAAGAAAATTGTTTCCACAATAAGCAAAATAGTATGACAACTCAACATTGTCTTCCCTTCTAAAATCATCTACTATATCTTTAGGCCTTTTACTAGGACAATCATAAACCTTATCCATAATCAACGATTAAATAAATACACTAGAAAAATATGGATTATTCAAATTTCTAAGGCCAGCCCCACAAAAATGATCACTAATCAAACTTCTAATGGAAAACCTATTAAGTTATTCGGAATCACAAGAAGCATGCACTTTAGAAGGACATCATTCTTATATAAAGATCAAATAGCAGTAATTATTCTAGAAAAATTCTTTTAAAATACTAATTCATTTCCATTTTGAATTTGGTATGCTACCAAAAGTTACCTAATATCATTAGCTCCTCCCAAATGAAAACTGAAAAATTCAAAAATGGATAATTTCGAACATCTCTTCAATATATCCATCAATTAACTTTTCTTATGGACAACAACATTTGAACACAAAGATCCACTACAAGATGAATAACTAAGAAGAATACGAAATTGAAGTAGAACCACCACCAACATTTTCCAAATGAGAATCTTTGACCTTAATAGTAAAAGAAAAGAATGCACTCTTCTTACAATTGAAAACAAATTATGCTTTGAAGATCAGACTCTATATCAACCAAAAGAACTTTATTCCCAAGCATATAAGAAATCTCCATGGATAAATGAGTTAATTGAGACCAATATCAATGAATGTCATTCTTGAAATCATAAAAATAACAATCAATGAACAACTGAATGCTAAAAATATTATCATCAAATACAAATAAACAAAGAAGGATATTATTACCATTGCAAAAGGAAACAAAGATCCGTAAAAAATCATAAAGAAAATAAAGCAGTTTTACAAAATTGATACACATTGATAGTAAAACTGAATACCTAAAAAACGAACTTCAAATTGATAGTAAAAATAATACAAAAACATACTTCATGAAATGTTTGATACTAACAATACACTAATTTGAATCATTATTATTTGCTACATATCACCTATGTAACAACTTCATTTTTTTATACGCACAAACAAACAAAGCACAAAAAATACTTCCACACTATAGCATTACAAAAAACTGATACCTAAAATTGATCCTCACTGAAATAAACACAGCAGTACATTACCTATCAAAACAATATGAATGAAAAAAAAATAGTTAAAAAAATATTCGCTTCAAAATGTCAATTTATTATCTAACACCTAAATTAATAACAAAAATGATTCTTTATTGAACGTTTGATACAAGCACAACACAATAATTCAACCCATTGAATTCTAGTACATATAATTATACATAATCCATAACAACTTCATATTCATATATACAAAAACAAAACATTAAAACACTTTAAAACTTCATTATTGTGAAAAATAATACTAATAAAAATTAAAAATGACATATAAAAACTGATCCACAGTGAACTAAACACAGAATTACATTTTCATCCAAATCAATATGAATCCAACATATACATCAATGAACAAAAAGCAACTAACATTCGATTTAAAGAAAATAAAAAAACACTATTACTACTGCCCAAATTTGCCATAGAATATGAAAGAAGAAATACAGCAATAAATCTGAATTAAATTATTAAAAAAACAAATCATTGTTAGAAACGACTAAATTAAAACTCTGATAGAATAAAAAGAAAAAGAAAAAAAAGAATCATACCTAAACCGAGAATTTCTAGTATCGAATTGAAAGAAATGAGAATCAAAATCATGATAATATGAATGGATCGTGATCCGCAATAAAGAAGAATGAAGCAGAAAATTCATATTTGAACACGAAAAAGAAAAAACGAAGAAGAACAAAAGAGGAAGAAGAAGAGAAAGCATGACAACAATTAGGTTGTTTAAAATATTTTAACATTTTTAACCTTGGGAGTAATATTAGTGGATTATCTTGGCTAGCAGAAAAGCTTTTAAGTTTGTCCTCGAAAATATTTTCCTATTTATTATATGTATAATTAGTTGTTTCAAAGTTATATTTCATATTATAAATCATATTATGATTTCTTTTAACGGTTAAATTTCAGGTTATGAGCCTATAGATAATTTTCTATATCATATAGGTACAATAGGCAAGGGTTATGATGTGGTTTTTATAACATGTTTTATATTTCATTGTAGGACTCAAGATAGATATAAGCCCTTTTCGATATTATACAACAAGAAAAATGGTTTATTCATATATTTGAAAGTTTTTGCAATTTTTTTTGTAAATATATTATTATTTTTTTTTTTTTCTAAACATTCAAAAAGGACATTTGGCTAAGTGGTTAAGGCGTATGCCTATTAAGTACATGGAGTTTCCTCGCGAGAGTTCTAATCTTACAGGTGTTATTCTCTGATCCCTTTTAATTTATAAGAATCATTTGCTGTACTTATTTAATAAGTTAGCATGTTTACATTAATTTTTGCATATGGTTAATAAGTTAAACAAAAATTGTTGATATATTTTATGCTTCTTCAACATGTACAACTAAGTTGCATGTAAGAGAAATATATCATTTCATGTTCCAAAGGATTAGCAATTGTATCACAGAAGTTTTAACCTTGTTTACTTATTTATAGTACAAGTCTATATGCTCGACGTAAGAGCCAAAAATTTTGATAACACATCGCAACATATTTTGAAATGCCGATGTCTTTTTTCTTTTTTCGTTTTTATAATATAATCAATACAAGAGGAATGAATTTATGACACATTTTTAAGCATACGACGCATATTGGAGACTGGATCCCATACAATGACTGGGCCATCGGGTACTGCCCATCACGGTACACCTCTAGAAAAATGTACCAAGGACCTTGCTGGGACCCCTGCTACAAAAGATCGGCCTACCCTTAACCTAGATAGACCGAATATGTTATCACCTGGGTGCTCCCACCCTTAAAAATCGAGCGCTTCCTTTTCATGCACAACCATACTCGTGTGTATGTGTGTGTGTGTGTCTATATATACATATACATATATATATATACACATACATACATACATATATATATATATATATATCCGAGGATATCAAGAAAAGTGTTAGTATACCCTAATTGGATGCGACCCACTTAGCCTTGCTGCATCTCCCATGTTTTAGTCATTCCTGGTTGATGAGGCTTGAGGCTAAATGTTATCTTTCGAGAATAATTCTACTTTGAAGGCTCATCGTGGTCCAATGACGATGTTCTGATAGCATTCGGCCATACAAATTTTCCTGGATCTGGACAAGCCTGATCACCATCTTCACTATCTTCACGGTATCCATTCGTAACGTTCAAACCGGATCGAAGTGGTTTTCGGATAGTTAAGTACGATCCCGGTCTCTTCGAAATGATTAACGAAATTGGTCAATATTGATAGTTGGTTATTTAACTGTCAATAAAACATCCATAAACAGACACTAGGCCTTATTTTATAATTCTTCAAACATTTATTTCAAAATATTTTTACTAAGATATATATTCAAATTCCTTTCCATTTTCCAATATTTGAAAACAATTTCGAATACTTAAAATTATAACAGGATATTTCAGTTCATCCAACACATAGAAATATTTCCCAGTTACCGTTAAAATTTCATTACTTAGGAAAGTATTCCCATACAACTCATCTCGTTGTTAAAATATTTCCAAAATCTTATGTTTCAACACTTGGGAAAATATTACAATACTTTATTTTTCTCCCACCATTATATTCCCCAAACTTAGGAAAATAATCCTATTAATTTCCTTTCTCTCCAAATTCTTTACCATTGGCTTAAAAATCCTTTAATTCATTTATAACGGGTTCTTCAAATTTCCTGAATTCACTAATCCATTTCCTTTAAAATTTTCCAAAATTGATTTATACTCGTCTAAAATCTCGGCTACACATTCTAACTTCCTTTTATGAACTTTAACTCATTTCGAAGTTCCACATTCAAATACTTTGGAAATTTCCTTTAAGTCCCAGAATTTAACAGTAAGATTCCCTTACAGGAATCATCTCCCTTAAGCAACTCCGTTTACATATTTTCGAGAGAACATATAAATAAGTTACAATCATTTCAAAACTATATGTATTATATACAATAAGTATTTTTAAAGAATAATAAATATTTTTAAAATATGTTTAAGTAAATATTGAAGATATTTGAACACTTTAAATAAACATCAATAACTCTTTCCCAGCTCATTTTAAAATAAAGCTAATCAAATTAAAAGCTAATATTAATAAAGATTAGAATTTATATCAATTAATATTAAATATTTGAATAATCCTCTTTTTTTAATTAAAATTTTCAAAGCTAACTAGTTTACAACCATCTAGTTTAATAAATGAAAATTCCCGTTTTTTAAAAACAACTTATCTTCTTAAATAAAAATATATTTTAAAAATCCTAATAACCAATAAATTTTATGAATTCTTCTCGATTCACAACCCATCGATTTCACTTCGATTCTATTAAACATCTCCACTTTTTGAAAAATAGTATCCACTATTTTCCTCAACCCTATTTCCACATTCTAATATAAGTTCACCTTACGAATTTATATTCCCAATATATCAACTGATATCGCTTACCTTATTTATAAAACATCATTTATAAATTTTTATACTCCTTTGAGTCTCACTTATTTATAAAATTCCATTTTATAAATCCATTTTTTATAAATTCCATTTATAACTTCCAATCTATTTTCTTCATATCGACTTCAACTCCTTTTTATATTTTTATAAATTCTTTTATATAATTCATTTAAAAAAAATCTCCATTTAAACAATTTACGAATAGTTAAGTATAACCAAAAATCAAATATATTATTTCTAACTCAATTTCTTTAAAATACCCCAAGTTCCAATATAAATATTTTTATATCAAAAATCCCTTTAATTCCTTAAATTTAAAAAATATATTTATAGTATTTAAATTACCAAAATTCAGCCAGTGCTACAATAGAATCCAATAATTATAATCATTACAATAATCTATAACAGATTATTCTACAAAAACCATATATCACAATATATGAGATTAAATTCAACATTTTGAGGAATCCAGTTGGATCCCTCCAACCTGTTTTCCTGCATCCGCAGATGTTAATACAACATAAAAATACCAATCCCTCTACGAGGGGGATATCGCGGTATAAAGGGTCATCCGCTATTATGCAGGGAACATAGGGTCTCATCCACTAAATTATGCGGGAATATCACTCCAACTACTGATATATATACACCTCTATATATATAATATATTATTCAACGGATAATAATTAATAAGTTCAACCAAGCATTCAATAATTAATTTTAACTAATTAAAATTAAATTTAGCATCCAAGTGTCTAACAACCCTAAATTTTTGCCTATATATTTTTAAATTTGACTTTATTTTATTTCAATTATTTTAAATTTATTTTTATTTCAAACATTTCATTTTTAAATATAAATTTTGATTTTTAAGTGATTTATAGTTCAAATTAGTATAATTTGAATATTTTACTATAAAGTGAATTTCTGGTCAAACTGTTCAAACTGTGACTTTCAAAATTCAAATTTAAATTATTTAAAATCTTAAATTTTATCTTTTATTATGAAAATATATTTAGTAACTTGAGCACTGTTTTTCATTTCGTTGAAAACAGAGTTAAACTGTAAAAGTTATGTACATTTCAATTTTGAGTGTAATTTGATTTATTTAAGAATTTTATCTATTTTAAATTATATAAATCTTATTTTCTTTGTCATATTTTTTTTAATATGTTATTGTATGTATATTTTGTATTATAATAATTATAAAATGAAGTAAACAATTTTCCAAAGTCAATGTTGATTTATATGTAATTTCTGGACACTGTTTTGGATTTTTAAGAAATTTCTTTAATCTTTTTCTATTTTCTTTAAATTTAATTTTTTTTTCTTAGGTGTTAATGGGTTATTTTAAGTATATTTTGTCTTTTAATATTTTTTTAAAGTGATGTTATAATTTTTCCCAAAGTTTACTGTGTTGATTTCTTTTTTTTTTTAAAGGCTGTTTTCTTATTTTATGCCATTTTCTTCATTAAAATTATATTTAAATTAATTTTTTTTTGCGAATATGCTTTTATTTTATATTATTATTTATGTTGAAAAATATATTACAAGATCATATGAATTTTCTAAAATTTGTTTCATGTAATTTCAAATTTTCTAGACTAGTTTACTATTTTAGCTATTTTCCTTAATTTAACTTTATATAATTAATAAATATTTTATATATTTTTATATTTTGATAAATTTTCGAAATTTTATCTGGGATTATTATTATTTCCAGAAATATCAAGTTATATAAATAAAATTAAGGAAATTTGAAAGGTTTTAAAAGCTTTGAAACGTAAAGTCGTTTCACATCCTAAGTCGTTTCTTTTACCGTTTCCTAATTTACTCTTTGACCGTTTTTTTTCTTTTTCTACTGAATAGCCATGTATTTTCCTTACTATTCACATGATAAACTTCTCATTTTCCATCATCAAACTCACGGCTAGAAGTATTGAAGGTAATGACTTCCATTTCATCTTCTTCTTTCTTTGTTTTTCTATTTTTCTATTTGAATTTTGTACTTGTTCTCACCTTCATAGTTTGGCTCCTCCTCAACCAGATCTGACCTAACCTCCACCACCCCCTTCCTCTGACCATCTCCCATCCTACTACTTCTCCATTTCAGGCCAAGGCAATCCAAGGTGAAGACCGCCACAAAATCCACCAAAAAATCATCACAAACTATCACTTATGGCCTAGAATTGTCATCTCCTCCTTCTACCACCATTAGCCGCCACTACCTCCACCACCACCACCGACCTGACCTCCACCCTTTGCCACATCACCCACCACCCTCTGGAAATAGGCCATGACCATAGAGCATGAGGCCGAGCCCAATAGGAGCCAAGATGTGATGATATTTGCTTTGTTTTATAAAGTGTTGCACTTATATCTTCATCTCCTTCAAAACCCATGTAGGCCGACCACTTTGCACCCAAACCAGACCTTAATCCATGGCATAGCTGCGCTTAACCCATCCATAACTGATCCATGTGAAGTTGAGAACAAGTGCAAAGCATTTGACTTTGTTCTGGACATTGATTTCTAGTGTTGTTCAAGTGTTACATTGTTTTGTAACTTATATGTTGTATTGTTTGTTTAAATATTTGAATAAATTACCTTTGGCTCTCTCAATATCAAATCTTTGTCGTGCCATCATGCTTTTGAAGATCTTAGTTTGGGTCATTTGTATCGCAATCTCCAGCTCAAACAAGTGAGTTATTCTCACTAGACAGTATGTACATATATGACTAGTAAATTGACCCCTTTTGAATCTGTAAAGTGCATTATCATGTCACGCCTGCTATATTATGATTTTATGATGTTCAGCCATGCTTAAACACCTGTTATAACATCTGTTACTGTTATATTATGTTGTTCTGCTATTTTATCAGTTTATCACACTGCAAGTTCCCTTTAGATTAGAATCACTATGGGTTGAAATGATACATACCCGAACGAACTTTATAATAGGGGAAAATCGTTATGGGCTGAAATGATAGGCCTGAACGATTTTCAACTTATTTTATTTACTTGGGACTACAGGTTTGAAATGATAAAACCCGGATTTTTCTTTGTAAATTACGGGTTGAAATGATACATTACCCGTATCACTTTACCCAACGTAGAAAATTATATACAGGCCCGTAGTTAAAATATGTTTTCTAAAAATTTTAAAATATTTTAGAAATTTAATTATTATAATATTTTGATTTAAAATTAAATAAAAATATAATTTTTGTAAAGTATTATTGATTTTCTTGAAATCTATAAGTTAAATAAATTATGGAAAAGTTAGAAAATCCGAATGTAAGTTATTTTGAAAATTTTGATTTAATTTTAATGGATTTTAAATTAATTTTGAAAATATGATAAATTTATGATATTTTAAATTTTAAATTAATTTAAAATGATTTGTATAACATATTAATGATTTTTGAATAAAGTTAAAATGTTAATGAGTGAGTATTGAGTTGAATTTGGAAATATAACTTAAATTGGAATTTATGAATTTGGTTTAAAAGTGAAATTTTAAGTTAAGTTAAATAAAATGGAATTAAGTTAAATTTGAAATTTTAAACTTAAGTGTTAAGTTGAAATTTAATGTAATGAATTTAAATTTGAATGTTGAAATCTAATAAGCGAATTATTAATAAATATTGATTTTTGAAAGGAAACTTAACTTTATAAAATCATGAATTTAAGAAAAATTAAATGATGCTTATAAATGTGAAAATGTATGATTTTATAAGTTAAAAATGATTTAAATAAAAATATAAGTGTTTGTGAAATTCTATTGAATATTTGAAGTTAATTAACAGCATTTTTTTAATACTGTCTTTTGTTAAATTTAATTGTTTTTGAATGTAACTTTCTGTAGCATTTTCTAAGTGCTGCGAAACTTGAATTTTCATTGTTTTAATAAATCTAAGTGCATAAATGAACATTGAAAATTTTAAATTTTTGGAATTTAGTAATTTAATTATTAAATGTAATAACTTCATTTTTATGATTTAAAATGAAGTAATTTGTTTTGAAATATAACTTTTGACATATTAAATTGATTTGAAATGTGGTACTGAAAGATATGATATTTTGGTATATTGAAATGATTTGAAATGTGGTTTTGAAAAAAATATAGCTATTTTGATATATTAAAATGATTGAAATGTGGTTTCGAAAGATATGATATTTTGATATATTAAAATGATTGAAATGTGTTTTCGAAAAGATATGATATTTTGATATATTAAAATGATTGAAATGTGGTTTCAAAAAGATATGATATTTTGATATATTAAAATGATTTGAAACGAAGTTTTGAAAGATATGATATTTTGATATTAAATGATTTGAATAATGGAGTTTTGAAAGATATGATATTTTGATGATTTGAAAAATGGAGTTTTGAAGGTTATGATATTTTGATATATTAAAATGATTTGAAAGAAGTTCTGAAAGATATGATATTTTGAAAATGAAGCTCTAAAAGGTTATGATATTTTGATATATTAAAATGATTTGAAAGGAAGTTTTGAAAGGATATGATAATTTAATATATTGAAATGGTTAGAAATGACTTGATATTTATTTTGATAAATATTTGAATTGAAATATATGGTATGATGATATATTGAAATGGTTTGGAAATGATTTAATCTTTGTTTTGATAAAGATTTGGGTTGAAATGATATTTTATTTTGAAGTATAAAATATTGTTTTAAAGTTATAACTACGGGTTATAATAACGATTGGTTGTTAAAGAGACCGAGATCGGATATTGTCTTATAGCGGCCAATACCGAAAACCATTTTAACAACTGTGTACGCGGTGGAGATTCCTTGGCGACGTTCTCGAGGTATATTACGTGGACCCAACTCCCGTGAGTTGGCATATATGACTAAAACAGGAGCTATACCGGGCTACACAAAGGGTCGCACCCTTTCATCGAGCATGCTCCATCGGAAACATCTTGTTACTTTTGTGATTCGATACGTGGCGCCACTTTGATTCGGGGGTATTGTTCGAGGTGGGCGGAAGCTGCTGGCTTGCCATCACCACCGGTCCGGCAGTGCAAACGGTGTATCCACCCTGGCATTGCCTCGCGCGCCGTGTCATATCCTTATACCGAGCCCGCTACGATTTTGGTTTTAAAGATCCGATCGCGTTAAGGTTCACCATCCCCTTAACGCTATTTTCTATATGATTATACTTTACTGATTAGACACTACTGTATATAGCGTATATTACTACATAGTAAATAGTTTAACGGATCCTTAGAGGATGGGAGGTCCCAAGCATCTTCTAAGTTACTTGTACCTTTACTACAGTTCACTTGAGTTGGTTTTACATTGTATAAGCATGTATGTCCTGACTCGAGTGTTTGTATTTTTATTTACGCCCAAGTCAGCCTGAGTTATTCACAGATTTGGATTTCCACTTTCTGGAGATTGGAATCGCTGGAGATTATCTGCTTGTTTAGTTTTATCTTTTCAGTCTGTTGGTCCTTTCAGCCTTGTATTAGTAGATTTCTTTGTAGTAAGACTTCTTTTACTTTATTTCTCCTGTTGTATTTTATGTAACTCTGATATATTTATATAGCAGCTTCATGAACTACTATCTCTTTTACTTCCGCTGCATTATTATTACTCTGTGTCTGTGATCTGTGATTTTTATTTACTGTATATTCTGAGGTTTGCCAAATTTTTATTTACAACGCGGTATTTTGAGCAATTCAATTCCGACATGAGTGTCTACCTATACAATTATAATGGATGCGAATGGTTGAAAATATCGGGTCGTTACAAAGTGAGTGATAATTTTCTCACCTTGATTATAAATTTGCAAATCCACTCCAATTCATGGCTACGAACCAAATATGACTTGGTTCATCGGTTTGGACCTCGTATGAATTTAAATGATACAATTTTAAACAACTCTAATTTATACAAAGTAAGACTATTTAAATTAATTAAAATACTTAACAACCAATAATTACCCTTTAATAAGTCTCGACATTGTCCCCTTCTTGGCCAAATCGAACGTGACCAAACCTAGCCCCCACTTCGATCGACAACTGCCGAGCCACCATCGCAGCTTCATCGAACATCTCCTCCGACCAGAGCATGTCGTGACCTCCCACCAGAGATCACCTAGACCACTCGCGTGCGTACAAGCTCCCCTCATCGCCGCCACATTTCCATAGCACGTGGCAGAACGCGCTTAAACCCCTTCCTCTGACATCGATCACCCTCATCCCATTGCGAATGCCGCCATCACCTCGTAAATAGAACATCAACGTCGCCGCACCCAATCCCTAAAATGGCCCACCACATCGCGAGACATTGCCTCCCATGACCACCCAAAGTCTGCTTCCTAAGTCACTCATGATGAAATCAAGCACGCACTTTTTATTTTTTTTAAACGAAATCGATTTTGAACTAAAGGGAGAAAGGGGGAAAGAGGTACGTAAATTTAGTTTGAAGATAGCGTGTTTTTTCGTAATTTTTTTTCTTTGCATTGGAGAGCTGAGAGAAGATGGAGGAGATATATGCAATTTTATTCTATTCAACTTCGAACTGAAAGAATGAACAGAGGGGACGCAATTTAAAAGGGGAAAGGTGTGATGGGTGGCGTGTCTGACTGGAGAAGGATGGCTGATGGTAAGTTAGAAGGACAGCTGAAAAGAAATTGACTTGATAATATAATTAATTTATTTTCAAAATGTCTCGATTTACGCAACTCAAACTCTCGAATCCCTATCGAGGCGTGCCACAAGGCATTCATAGTGTTATATCCCTATTCCAAATGCAACGGAAAAGGTTTCGAGTCCTAATTCGAACGTATGGAGAAGATAGCTTTTTGGACCCAATTGTTATATTAAATTTCGATATTAATTTCAACGTGTTTCTATCTTGTACGATCAAATGATAACTCCAAATACTACATAATCTGGAACTCTGTAATAATATACTATTACGGACCCAATGGAACTGGTTTCACCAAATTTCGAGGTTGTGCCCTGGATCTCTATTTTAACACGTCGATTAAATCGACGATTTCATTACGAAATCACTTGAAATTTTCAGTTTTAAAAAACTTTCTAACTCAATTATAATTCCAAATCCAATATTTAAAACCATTTAAATATTCATAATTAACCATCGAAAAATCCAAGTCGTTACATTCCCTCCTTTAAAGGAATTTTGTCCCCGAAATTCCTTTAAAGCAGGAAAAACGCTCCAAACCCATTAACTTATCCAAAACCCAATTAGTGAAAATTCGATATTCACTTTTCTAATCTTTAGTTCCAACCAAACATTTAGTTTCCATTTCTGATTCAAAATCCGCTCTTTCGATTTCAATTTAAAAATCAGCCATTTTAACTTAACAAAAGAATTTCAAAAATTTTCTAGCACCCTAAATTTTCCAAAATTTTGGCAGTCTCCCTTGTACGGAGGACCTTTTGCAATATGATAAGATATATATACACACATATATATATCGACCCACATGGTCGGAAAACACACTATATCTGTCGATATTTATATTTTGTGGTATTTAATCCGAAAATGTACCTTATTTTAGCATTGTTAAGCGAGTGGCTTATTTTATTTGCAGTTTGCACGACCAAAAATCAAACAAACAGTTCCATATACCTATACTTACTCAATTTAAACACGCAAGTACCAAAAAATTGAAATTTAATAACATTTCATTTATTCAACTAGTTAACACATGAATTTCATAAGCAATGCTTGCTAAACATATATTTATAAGCAATTATAAGGTTCCAACACCAATTTAATTACTTCCAATCAATCATATACCATTTCATTCAATTTGAATGATTTACAATCCACTTTACATGCATTCAATTTATTTTGTACCAACAAACCTATATCTATTCCAAAATGATTAAAAATCAATCTATTCACATACTATTTATTCATAGGATTTTATTTACTTTTGTTTGCATCGAACGAACTTTTTTCTATGTAAATTTGGAGGTATTCATTTAATAAAATAACCATTCCAGTCTATAGTTATTTAAAATTGATTCCAAATCGATTTAAATTTAATTCCATCCCATTTCAAATTTATTCTCAATCAATTCATTTATGTTTCATTAATATCCACATTTATTATATTCAAATCCATTTTGTTAAGCTTGGAATCATCCCACGCTATTTATTAAATAACCATTTCACAATTTATTCAAGCCAAACTTCCATCCAAATTATTTATTTATGTTAATCATTACTTTTAAATTATTCCACCTTATAACTTAAGTTTATTTTCATTTCAACTAACTTCCATTTCATTTACTAATTAATTAACTAGTTCACTCATTTTATTCACTTCAGTGTTAATTTCATACTCGAATTCATTCTCGAATTTATTTAATTTGTATCCAACGCCACGTTCAATTTATTTACGCTTTAAACTGAATTTATTTATAACTTAAGTCATTGTTATTTCAATCCAATTCCATTTTATTTAATTCCACAACATTTCAGAATGTAATTATTTCGCTTATACTAAATTTGAATTTTATTTATAACTCAAGTTCCATATTTCAGTTTATTTAATTTCGTTCAACCCAAGTCCAATTTCAATATTTGATTTTACTTCAAAAATATTTTTTTAAATTTTCTCGAGTCTAATCTCATTTTATCATTCAAGTTGGATTTCTATTCCTTCACCAAAATATCAAATCATTTTTATTTTGGTTTTTTTCATTTTTTTTCCTATTTATAAATTTACAGCTTATTTTTCTCATATTCATAAATTCTATACTCGAATATATTCACGTTTTATTCTTAACTCAAGATTATACATTATTTTATAGCCTATGTATATTCTTATTCTATTTATTCAAATATTTCAGGCTGCACAAACTCATTTACTCACAATTACATATTTTTCACTTAAATCTCATTTCATTCAAAATTTTATAACTTATGGTTACATAATTACTTTACCACTCATAATTTATATTTACTTCCACTCGATATTATTTCTAATTCAATCAACTTTATTTTACCTAAATTTCAATTCCTTTTTAACCAACATTTAAAAACTATATTCGAGTTATTCATACTTAAATTAATTTCACTCCAAACAAATTTTTTTCCATTTAATTTAAATCAAGTAAGAATTCAATTCCAGTTTTAGATTTTTCCACTTCCTTACATATATTCATATAGTAATTCCACCATTCGAATTTATTATTGTCTCAATTCGTAATAAATTTATTTAACTTTTCTTAAGTTAAATTCAATTCACACAATCTATTTTAACTTACTTAAGTCAAAATTTATTTCCAAAAACTCAAATTCCATAATTTCCTTTCTTATTGAAATCATCCTTACTTTATAAGTTCATAACTTATTCCCAAGGTTTCTCCCAACATTTATATTTAAATTTCAGAACTCAGACAACCTGGTATATAATTAAAATCACTTTGAAATCAAATATGTGCATTTATACTCTTTTTAGTTTAACAAACCACTTCGTTCGAATTTCAAAATCTACCTGATTTTATCCAAAACAATTCCCTCAGATTTTTCGAAACAACACTTGTTTTCACCGAAAAATCTCCATACTAATTTACTATGGTATCAATCCGTCACCTTGAAACTCGAAAATGAATATCGACGATGTTGTAGTCATCACTAGGATTATTTTCCAGCATCTGAATTGAGTTCAATGCTATATTACTTTCAAAATGCATTTTAAACAATTTTCTTTCAAAAATATTTCCAAAATAATATTACTATTATTTATTTCAAAATTCTTTGGAAAACATTTTGAAAAATCTTCGGGATCTAATTCTTCCAATTTCTAGTTTGGATTCATTTTTAGTTTTAAATTCACTTGTATAATTTATACTTATACAATCTCCCTTTAGTTATATATAACCATTTCCATTTTATAATCTTGTTTTGGTTATAACAACAAAACACGTTAATTTATAATATAATAAGTTCGAAAAATTATTTTTTATATCAAAATATAATTTGGGTAAAATTATTTCATTTACCCGCCACAAAACCATATTGTGTCAGTATCATGTTTAAATGTTTAGAAACTCCTATGGATTTTAGTGGCGTCCCACTGTTCGACCAGAATTTATATGCCAGTCAACCAATAGATCACATAATACAAAAAAAATTATATTCACTAATAAATACGCGCTCATATCTATTTATATAGTCGACTCATTCTAGGGTGCTACTAAACCTATCTCCAATGAGTAATTTCCCACCAGAGCCAAGGTCCTCCCTTAACCTCGCTCTGATACCAAATATAATGGCCCACACATCCGTACCCTTTGAGTCATCCATAATTTACATCAGTTCAACTCAAAAAGAACGGAAATACGAATCTTTAGGGGTGATGAAGAAAAAGTAAAGAAGATACAGATATAATCAACATAGAATCTCACCAACGCGGTAGAACAAAATATAATATATATATATATATATATATATATATATATATATATATATATATATATATATATATATAACAAAATTTGGTACAAAATAATCTGTATCTGTTTTATGCTGAGAACTATCAGAGAACAACAATCAATACATCAATCTGGACAGTTATAATAACTTGTCCTTATACAGCAGAAATATAGGTCAAGTACGGAAATATGTCTCTGTCATCCAGCTCGTCTCCTAAGCTCCATAATATCCCATCTTGAATTTGTAATAGTCAGTCTGACCCAAGCATTGTAATAAAATAACACCCGAGTTAGTCTGGAAAACCAGCGTGAGAAAATACACTCAATTTGAATTATTAACTTTTCTAAAAATCCATTGAAAACAAAGGTTTCTTGTAAGACCACGTCACATAAACATGACGGCTTTTTACATTACGATAACCAAAGTAATTTTTATCAAAATCATCGAATATTATAATAGTGTCTACAAAAAGCAAACAGGAAATAGCTGAAATGCTTGCATCTCACGTTTCAGCATAGATGGGCACAATCAAAACCATACGGCGCTTATTGGGGAATGGATCCCATAAAATGACTGGTCCACTAGGGTACCGCCCATCATAGTACACCTCCAAAAAAATGTACCAAGGGCCTTACCGGGATCCCCTGCTACACAAGACCGTCCCACCCCTAACCTGGATAGACCGAACATGTTATCAACTTGCGTGTTCCCACCCTTAAAAATCGAGCGCTCTCTTTTCATGCACAACCATATCCATATATCCATATATATATATATATATATATATATATATATATTTGAGGATATCCAGAAAAGTGTTAGCATACTCAAGTTGGGTGCGACCCACTTAGCCTTGCTACTTCTCTTCTTTTTTATTCATTCTCGGTTGATGAAGCTTGAGGATAAATGTTACCTTTCAAGAATAATTATACTTTGAATGCTCATTGTCCTTTAATGATGATGTTCTGATAGCATTCGTCCTTGTCCCTGGTCTGGACAAACTAGATCACCATCTTCACTATCTTCATGGTATCCATTCGTAACGTTCGAATGGGATCGAAATTGTTTTTAGATAGTTAAATCCTATCCCATTCTCTCCGAAATGATTAACGAAATTGGCCAATATTGATAGTCGGTTATTTAACTATCATTAAAACATCCTTAATGTAACGACCTTGACTCGACCTTCGAAAATCGGCACCGAATACGACACTCATATTCAAATGCCACAGATCCAAACATCAAATCTGGTTCGCCGGAGCTTATAACACATCAAGTATAACAACACAGCGGAAGAAAAGAAATGAATATCATTGATGTACCGCATTCGATACAATAATGATATAATATGAAACAATATCAGAGATACAAGAAACAATGCTACAGCGGAAAAACAATATGATATAGCAGCGGAAAAAAAATAGCCAAGAGATAACTCCAATCAAATGCTCCAAAGCTAAACTCCAAACTACAAGCTTGAACCACCATCAATTTGCACCAAGCTAAGCAAGTCTCGTCCATGAATCCAAAGACTCCAATATCCAAGGTCTCTAAAAAAATACCAAAGAGAAAGCCGAAAGCCACCGAATCGATATCTATATCTACTATCTGAAAAACCCAACTCTAGATTGCCCGTGTGGAAAATTGTGGGCACCCAGAGTTTAGGAAGGGAACAATAAACTCTGGGTCAGTCGTGGGACTGGTATTAGCAAACAAAAATACTTTATCTTTAAAAACAAACAAAGAATTTAAATTTGAAATCCGCAATGTTTTTTTTTGGAAAATGAAACAACCATAAGGCCTCCCGCCACACACACCATGCAAACGCAGAATTGGAGAAGATTTCTCCTTATGATTGTCAAATATGCTTGATACGCGAAAACCATTTGATATTATTATCAGTGCATATTGGAAAACATTTCGAAAGTATAATATTAATCTTAGCCGGCATAGACATTCCGAACTGTGCCTACTAGAGCTGCCATCTAAACAGTGGGGCGCCACCGTAAGTAGATGGTAGGTTATACAACTAAAACCGTACAAGGCGCGTATTGTTTCTTTGGGTTTTCCAACAAATGGTCAGGTCAAGGAACTTCACATTGCCACATGGGTACGCCTCTGGAGGTACGTCCCAAGAACCATCCCTCAGTTATCTACTAACACAAGGCCGGCTACCCCCTTCCCGGGGAATAAAACCTAAGATATGCCACCCCCGGTCCTTTGGAACCTTTAACCGGGGATCCTCAATACCAACAACATCACACATTAATAATAATATACTACATTGCCCACATGAGTAAGTATCTGGGCTCCATACCATGATACTACCCTTTTCCAGAAGGAATGGTCATACTCTAGGGGAGCTACCCCTGAAACCTTGCTGCATCTTTCATGTTTCGACCATTCTGGGGTGTGAGGCTCGACGAAGTCTTGTCCACAAAGCTACGCTTTTCACAAAAGCTATGCTTTGATCAACCAATGAGCAACAACATTCGTATGCCACATTACCAAATTGGGAATGTATCATTAGTAACCATCAACTACATAACCTCTGAGCTTGTACGTCTCAGAGAAGGGTGTTAAGCTAAGAGAATAAATCTCCGCCACCAAACAGAAATGTATTTGATAGAAACCAACTTTGCATCTCAATGTGTAACGTCAGACACACATTCATACAAGTCCGTCCGGGTTCGAACAGAACCGAAGGCACTTCTGAAGAAGTCCTTGCAGATCCGGATAATTCCTAGTCACGTCCGGACTTCCCGTCACAATGGGTGCTCAAATCTCTATACCGGGGATCAGCCGATGCAGAGACATTCGAAAAGAAATCCTTTTGATTTTGAAAGTATCCGGTCTTCACCATCGATCTTCAATTGCTATCCATAACGTCGTACCACTATTCAGAATGGGTTATACGACACAAAGGTCCTCTCTCGGCTATACCGAATAGTGAGCGCAATATTTAAAAACATATGGATATGAGATCTCATTTAAGTCACAACTTTAAAACCCAAAACTTTTCTTCCAAATGGTTAAAACAAATTACCATGTACAAATCTTTTTAAAGCAAAAGATTTATCTTTAAAACCCCCTTTCAATTTAAACAAGGTTTACCAATCTTTCATAAAGATTTATTCATAGACTTTCAAAACGATTTCCCTTTTCAAATTGGATTAACTTATCCGGTCTTTAATTCAAAGACTCATTTCATAGCTTTCAAAACAATTTCCAAAGATTCATTCATAACTTGGAAACTCATTTCATTCCAAATTGAAATCTCCTTAAGACAAATTGGAAATTCATTCCTTATGTGAAAGCTTTTATTATTTGAAAACAAATAATTTTCATTTCAGAAGAATCCAATTATATCTATAAAAGTCAAAATGTTGGGTTAAATTCAAATTCCCAAAAACTACACTTTTAAAATGCTTTAAAAACCCATAAACACATTTATGAGTTAAATACCCCTTTTTAACCTATAGTTTCCAATTAATAGAATTTAATTTCAGATATTGAATTCAAATTTAAATCAAATTATTTAAATTTCAAATTTAATCGAGTTATTCAAAATAAATTTTATTTTTGAAATCTATTTTCAAAAGCTTTCAATTCCAAAACTATTTTGGATCCAAAATTCGATCTTTAAAACTATTTCAAAAACTGCGACTTAACTGATTTCCTCGTGAAATCCATATTTGTGTGTGTATAGTGTAGTCCATGTGTTTTACACACAATAGTGCAACAACATCAACCATTACAGATTTAAACATAGGAATATCGATAAGCGGTATAATCTATAACGCTTATCTTTATTTACAGATCATGGATGAATAATATAAGTTCATCATAGATAATAAATTACATCATAGATAAATAAATTACATTACGATAACAGCACAAATCAAAACAGAGCATCACATATCAAGGATATCGAACAATTCACTCATCCAATAGAATCCTAAACATTCATGAGTAAGATCAGTTAATAATCTGATTAATTCAATTCAGATTAATTACTTATGAATTACAAACTGTGGTTAATTAATATTAATGAAATTCAAATTATTTTTATTAATTATTCTTTAATCATGTATTAATTAGCCTTTTATTAATAATTAATTATTCTTTAATCATGTATTAATTAGCCTTTTATTAATAATTAATTATTCTTTAATTAATCATTCTAAATAAATTTAATTGACCCTTGATTAATTATCCTTTATTAATTTTCACTAAGTAATTATCTTTTATTTAATTACACAAAAAATTATCTTTTATGTAATAATACAGGGCAATTATCTTTAATTTACTTTCATAAATAAATTTATCTTTTAATTAGTTACCCTTTTATTTATCTTAAGTTAATTGCCTTAAGTAATTTACCCTTAATTGTAAATTAATTAAAATTTTCTATTAACCAATTATTCCATAATTAATTACAAATTTATTACCCTTCAATTACAATTTAATTAACTTTTAAAGTTATCACTTAACTAACTTTTGATTATCCATCTTAATAAATTACACAAGTTAATTAACCATAAATTAATCACATTAGCAAATTATTCTTTAAATGATTAAGTAAGCAAACCTTTAATCTATTTATTTATCGATTAGTTATACCTTTAATTATCTACTTAATTAATTAAAGATAAACCCTTTTTTATCTTATTTCACCACTTAATTACATCATTTAAATTAAATGCTTGAAATTATTTTATACAATAAATATTGATTAATTAAGGTTGAATATACTTACCATAATCACCTTTTTCTTTTATTCAAACACTATTAAACTCCATTTGAAAATACTTAGAAATCTATTCATTATCATCACATCATCTCAAAATCAATTTATTTTTCAAAACAATTTAAAATATTTAGTCTTAACATTTAACCCTTGAAACTTGTTTTAAAATCTTATTCAATAATTCTAACGTGAAAACTTATTTGATTTCTTATACTTTAATAACTTTGAATAAAAATTTCTTGAAAACTTTGTACACTTTCTATTGCCGTTTAAAACCGAACAAAATTTTCGTTATAACTCCAAAGCTTCTTGTACTTTAAACAGACCCCGAGAAAATGCCTATGTGTTTAGATATACATTTTAGTTCTGCTATGCCTGGCACTAAATTTGCAAATGCACCCGCATACTCGAGCCCATCGTTCATTTCCTCGAACTCAACTTCGAGGATTACTTCATCTTCCCCGAGCTTTATTAACCCAGATACGCACGATTTCAATCCCCTCGAGAACAACTTCGAGTCCTTCACCAATTTCTTCGGGTTTGAACCCGAGTTAACTTCTTCTTCCCCAATTTGTTTCAAACAAAATAGATATTCCACCCCCTACGTGCAACGTGCACGACCCCAGAGACACTTCTGACCATCGCCTTGGCCTCCGCCATATCATCTACGACCACCTCAACTGCATCATCTACCCAGATCGTTGAATCTCACCCTAAATCAAAATTTCACCATCGAGCTTTGATCTGGAACACAACCGAACACCTAAATCCACCTCGAACTCCCACCTCCGGTCATCAGCAGTCGTGCAATTCCTCCCAAAGCTTCGCCAGAGTCTCATTCTCCTATCCTCCCTCATGCGATCGGCAAATTCGCCTCGACGTTGACGAATTTCACTTTTGAACGCTACCGACCATACTGGGTTATTAAACCCTATTTCGATCCCCTCAAGCCACCACAACAATTTATAAAATCATCTAGCATTCTTCCTGTGATCATCAACATGCAAGCCACCTTTGACATCAAACGCAACCCACCAATCAACATAGATAACCAAAAATTGAGGTAAAAGAAAATACTGGTCATCTTTAGATATCTCATTATTTACCAGCTTAAAAATCATTATATTCTTATCAAAATTGTTCAATTTCGAAAATAAATTTGATGATATAAACCAAACATAAAAATCTAAAAATCAAATTTCTAATTTCAATTGATCCTTACCGTTCTTTTCCCATTTCCAGTAAGCCCACTTATTAAATATACTTACTAATATTTTTAAAAATCAAATAAGGTTGTTATTAAAAATTTTCCCTTAAGGATCCTAACCTAAAGGAGATCAGGGAATGAGGATTTGGATTTTTTTTAATAGTTTGATCGTCTGTAAACAAAGCATAGAGCTACAGAGACACATATGTCTGTCTTCCAGACACGCACTACCACCCACACATATATATATGTATATATATATATATTATATATATAAGCATATGCACAACATTTCTTCAAGCATTAATCACTGCATCAAATCATAAGTCAAATAGAAAGGTAAATTTTCTCACTTGTAAATTATGTTGACAGAGAGCCTGAATTTAAAACTGGAATTTGAATTTGGTCCTTGGTTCATTGAATCTGCAATTTTGATTTGATTGCTTAATCAATACTTTGCTTTCCAGGCTTGAACTCGAATCCATTTTTTTATTTGCTTCAGGCTAAAAATCTTGCTTTTCAAATTTTTATTTTCAAGCTATCTTGATTACCAGTGTTTATTGCCGAGATGATTTGTTTCTGTTTTAATTTGGTTGCCTTGATCAGGTTCTGATCATCTATTGATCTCTGGTTTTGATGTTTTGAGATGTTTTGGTTTTCAACTTTGAACCTGACTTAATTTTTTATTCTGTTTGAGTTTCTTCAGGTCTGAGAATTATGAAAAAAGAATAGTAGTTCGCTTTTCTTTTCTTTTTCTCTTTCATTCAAATTTTTCAAATTAAAATGATGCCACTTGTTAATTGGATGGCATGCAAAGCCTACAAATGTAAATACATATCTTTAATAATCTCACAAATGTTCAATTCAAATAAATTTATGTAAAAGCCCTTTCTTTATTTAATTTAAAACTTTGTTTTAAACCCCTTTTTAGTTTTATAAATTACTTAACTCTTTTATGTTTATATTCTAAACATTTAAATAATATTTAAATTATGACCTTATATTATATTTCCTATTAAATAAACACATTTTATTTATTATTTATAAAAATCTTTTAAAGAAAAAGGGTTTTAAAATTTTAATTATACATGAACAAATATTTTAAAAATTTGGTTCTTAATTAACTTTTGAAATATTTATTATATCAATTTCAAAATATCATTTCAAACCAAAATGCCTATTTAAATAATTTAGAAAACAAATTTCTATCAATTTTTGGAATAGCTATATATATTCAAAGCTTTTATTTTGAAATTTCAATTTCAAAAATTAATAGACAATCAAACAATATCTTTTTTTACAAATACATATTTTATTCATAATTTATTCATCTTCCAAACTTTATCTTTCACATCAAAATGCACATTCACAAAGACTAAATAATAGGATTTTATTAGTTTCAAATACATAGGAATTTTAAATTCAAGATATTTATTAAATTTCAAGATCACATTTTGTTTTGTACTTATACAATTTTTTTAAATCAATTCATAATTTAATCAAAATTCTATATTAATTTACCAAATTAATTCTTAATTTAATCTAGGAATCTAATTAATTACAAATTTAAATTTGTTTAAAAACAGGAATGTTACAAATTTCCCCCCTTAGAAAATTTCGTCCTCGAAATTTGAAAGTAGGGAGACAACAAAGGATGGATACACAAAGATGGAGAATCGACCCACAAATCAAGCCGATTATCTATTCTGCATTTGGCTTCCCAAATCAGAATATCAATAATGAATACAAGAACGAATCAAGGTACTCAGGTCATCTAGATCTACGAAATATACAGGCGTATTGGTTAGTTCAAAGGAAAACTAACCTCTTGTAGAATATATCGAGACCCAAAAGAATAAACAGATATATGGGTACAATCCCAATTTTTTTAGTTTAAACAACCAAAATATACCTACCAACCATAGCAACTAAAGCAAAAAATTCATCCAAACAAACAATTCTGACCCATCTGGAGTTTGTATCCCATGCAAATATATCAAAGCTTCTTCCTGGAACTGCCAGGAATCATCAAAGAATTGAAAAGACGAATCAAAGGAGATTGATAGAGAAAGTTGTTTCCGCTATTGCAGGGTATCGACCATTTGTAGTTGTACTCCCCTGTCCCCTATCTCGTCCTCTTCTCGCACTCATACTCACTATTAGTGGATAGTAAGAGAATTTACTGAGGCATTCAGATGGATATCTTAGGGATATACTCATTCTAGGGTATACTTCACCCTATCTCTAATGACTTACTTAATGTGTTATACTCCTAAGCTAAAGTTTCAACCTTCAACTCCGATACCAATTGTAACGACCCTGACTCGACCTTCGAAAATAGGCACCAAATACGACACTCATATTCAAATGCCACAGATCCGAACATCGAATCTGGTTCGTTAGAGCTTATAACACATCAAGTATAACAATACAGCGTAAGGAAAGAAATGAATATCATTGATATACAACATTCGATACAACAATGATACAATATGAAACAATACTAGGGGTACAAGAAACAATGCTACAGCGGAAAAACAATATGATATAGCAGCGGAAAACAAATAACCAAGAGATAACCCCAATCAAATTCTCCAAAGTAAACTCCAAACTACAAGCTTGAACCACCATCAATTTGCACCAAGCTAAGTAAGTCTCGTCCATGAATCCAAAGACACCAATATCCAAGGTCTCCAAAAAAATACCAAAGAGAAAGCCGAAAGCCACCGAATCGATATCTATATCTACTATCTGAAAAACCCAACTCTAGACTGCCCGTGTGGAAAATTGTGGGCACCCATAGTTTAGGAAGGGAACAATAAACTCCGGGTCAGTCATGGGACTGATATGAGCAAACAAAAATATTTTATCTTTAAAAACAAACAAATAATTTAAATTTCAAATCTGCTATGTTTTTTTTGGAAAATGAAACTACCATAAGGCCTCCCGCCACACAAACCATGCAAACGCAGAATTGGAGGAGATTCTCCTTATGATAGCCAAAAATGCTTGATACACGAAAACCATTTGATATTATTATTAGTGCATAGTGGAAAACATTTCGAAAGTATAATATTAATCTTAGCCAGCATAGACATTCCGAACTATGCCTACTATAGCTACCATCTAAACATTAGGGAGCCACCATAAGTAGATGGCAGGTTATACAACTAAAACCGTACAAGGCGCGTATTGTTTCTTTGGGTTTTCCAACAAATGGTCAGGCCAAGGAACTTCCCATTGCCACATGGGTACGCCTCTGGAGGGACGTCCCAAGAACCATCCATCAGTTCTCTGCAACACAAGGCCAGCTACCCCCTTCCCGGGGAATAAAACCTAAGGTATGCCACCCCCGGTCCTTTGGGACCTTTAACCGAGGATCCTTAATACCAACAACATCACACATTAATAATAGTATACTACATTGCCCACATGAGTAAGTATCTGGGCAGCATACCATGATACTACCCTTTTCTAGAAGGAATGGTTATACCCTAAGGGAGCTACCCTTGAAACCTTGTTGCATCTTTCCTGTTTCAACCATTCCGGGGTGTGAGGCTCGACGAAGTCTCGTCCACAAAGCTACGCTTTTCACAAAAGCCATGCTTTGATTAACAAATGATCAGCAGCACTTTGTATGCCACATTACCAAATTGGGAATGTATCACTAGTAACCATCAACTACATTACCTTTGAGCTCGTACGTCTTAGAAAAGGGTGTTAAGCTAAGAGAATAAATCTCCGTCACCAAACAGAAATGTATTTGATAGAAACCAGCTTTACATCTCAAAGTGTAACGCCAGACACACATCCATACAAGTCTGTTCCGGGTTCGAACAAAACCGAAGGCACTTCCGAAGAAGTCCTTGCAAATCCAGATAATTCCTAATCACGTCCGAACTTCCCATCATAATAGGTGCTCAAATCTCTACACCGGGGATCAGCCGATGCAGAGACATTCGAAAAGAAATCCTTTTGCTTTCGAAAGTATCCGGTCTTCACCACCGGTCTTCAATTGCTATCCATAACGTCATATCACTATTCAGAATGGGTTATACGACACAAAGTTCCTCTCCCGGCTAAACCGAATAGTGAGCGCAATATTTAAAAACACATGGATATGGGATCTCAGTTAAGTCATAACTTTAAAACCCAAAACTTTTCTTCCAAATGGTTAAAACAAATTACCATTTACAAATATTTTCAAAGCAAAAGATTTATCTATAAAAACCCCTTTCAATTTAAACAAGGTTTACCAATCTTTCACAGAGATTTATTCATAGCCTTTCAAAATGATTTCCCTTTTCAAATTGGATTAACTTATCCGGTCTTTAAGTCAAAGACTCATTTCATAGCTTTCAAAACAATTTCCAAAGATTCATTCATAACTTGGAAACTCATTTCATTGCAAATTGAAATCTCTTTAACACAAATTGGGAATTCATTCCTTATGTGAAAGCATTTATTATTTGAAAACAAATAGTTTTCATGTCAAAAGAATCTAATTATATCTATACAAGTTAAAATCTTAGGTTAAATTCAAATTCCCAAAAACGACACTTTTAAAATGGTTTAAAAACCCAAAAACACATTTATGAGTTAAATGCCCCTTTTTAACCCATAGTTTCCAAATCATAGAATTTAATTTCAAATATCGAATTCAAATTTTAATCAAATTATTTAAATTTCAAACTTAATCGAGTTATCCAAAATAAATTTTATTTTTGAAATCTATTGTTGGATTCAAAATTCGGTCTTTAAAACTATTTCAAAAACTATGACTTAACCGATTTCCTCGTGAAATCCATATTTGTGTGTGTATAGTGTAGTCTAGGGGTTTTACATACAATAGTGCAACAACATCAACCATTACAGATTCGAACACAGAAATAATGATAAGCGGTATAATCTATAACGATTATCTTTATTTACAGATCATGGATGAATAATATAAGTTCATCGTAGATAATAAATTACACATCACAGATAAATAAATTACATCACAGATCACAACACAAACCAAAACAGAGCATCACATATCAGGGATATCAAACAATTCAATCGTCCAATAGAATCCTAAACATTCATGAGTAAGATCAGTTAATAATCTGATTAATTCAAATCAGATTAATTACTTATGAATTACAAACCCTGGTTAATGAATATTAATGAACTTCAAATTATTTTGATTAATTATTCTTTTATCATGTATTAATTAGCCTTTTATTAGTAATTAATTATTCTTTAATTAATCATTCTAAATAAATTAAATTAATTGGCCATTGATTAATTATCATTTATTAATTTTCACTAAGTAATTATCTTTTATTTAATTACACAAAGTAATTATCTTTTATGTAATAATACAAGGCAATTATCTTTAATTTACTTTCATAAATAAATTTATCTTTTAATTAATTACCCTTTTATTTATCTTAAGTTAATTGCCTTAAGTAAATTACCCTTAATTGTAAATTAATTAAAATTTTCTATTAACCAATTATTCCACAGTTAATTACGAATTTATTACCCTTCAATTACAATTTAATTAACTTTTAAAGTTATCACTTAACTAACTTTTGATTATCCATCTTAATTAATTACATAAATTAATAAACCATAAATTAATCACATTAGCAAATTATTCTTTAAGTAATTAAGTAAGCAAACCTTTAATATATTAATTTATCAATTAGTTATACCTTTAATTATCTGCCTTAATTAATTAAAGATAAACCCTTTTTATCTTAATTCACCACTTAATTACATCATTTAAATTAAATGCTTGAAATTATTTTATACAATAAATATTGATTAATTAATGTTTAATACACTTACCATAATCATCTTTTTCTTTTATTCAGACACTATTAAACTCCATTTGAAAATACTTAGAAATCTATTCATTATCATCACATCATTTCAAAATCAATTTATTTTTCAGAATAATTTAAAATATGTAGTCTTAACATTTAACCCTTGAAACTTATTTTAAAATCTTATTCAATAATTCTAACGTGAAAACTTATTTGATTTCTTATATTTTAAAAACTTTGAATAGAAATTTCTTGAAAACTTTGTACACTTTCTATTGCCCTTTAAAACTGAAAAAAAAATTCATTATAACTCCAAAAATTCTTGTACTTTAAATAGACCCCGAGAAAATGCCTATGTGTTTAGATCTGCATTTTAGTTCTGTTATGTCTGGCACTAAATTTGCAAACACACCCGCATACTCGAGCCCATCTTTCATTTCCTCGAACTCATCTTCGAGGATTACTTCATCTTCCCCAAGCTTTATTAACCCAGATACGCACGATTTCAATCCCTTCGAGAACAACTTCGAGTCCTTCACCAATTTCTTCGGGTTCGAACCCGAGTTAACTTCGTCTTCCCCAATTTGTTTTGAACACAACAGATATGCCACCCTCCCACGTGCAACGTGCACGACCCCAGAGCCACTTCTGACCATCGCCTTGGCCTCCGACATATCATCTATGACCACCTCAACTCCATCATCTACCCAGATCGTCGAATCTCACCCTAAATCAAAATTTCACCATCAAGCTTTGATTCGAAACACAGCCGAACACCTAAATCCACCTTGAACTCCCACCTCCGGTCATCAGCAATCGTGCAATTCCTCCCAAAGCTATGCCAGAGTCTCATTCTCCTATTCCCCCTCATGCGATCGGCAGATTCGCCTCGACGTCGACGACTTTCACTTTTGAACGCTACCGACCATACTGGGTTATTAATATCTATTTTGATCCCCTCAAGCCACTACAACAATTTATAAAATCAACTAGCATTTTTCCTGTGATCATCAACATGCAAGCCACCTTTGATATCAAACGCAACCCACCATTCGACATAGATAACTAGAAATTGACGAAAAAGAAAATACTGGTCATCTCTAGATATCTCAATATTTACCAGCTTAAAAATCATTATATTCTTATCAAAATTTATCAATTTCGAAAACAAATTTGATGATATGAACCAAACATAAAAATTTAAAAATCAAATTTCTGATTTCAATTGATCCTTACCGTTCTTTTCCCATTTCCAGTAACCCCACTTATTAAATATACTTACTAATATTTTTAAAATCAAATAAGGTTGTTGTTAAAAATTTCCTTAAGGATCCTAACCTAAAGGAGATCAGGGAATGAGGATTTGGATTTTTTACTAGTTTGATCTTCTATAACAAAGCACAGAGTTACAGAGACACATATGTCTGTCTTCCAGACATGCACTACCACCTATATATATATATTATATAAGCATATTCACAACATTTCTTCAAGCATTAATCACTGCATCAAATCATAAGTCAAATAAAAAAGTAAATTTGCTCACGTATAAATTATGTTGACAGGGAGCCTGAATTTAAAACTGGAATTTGAATTTGGTCCTTGGTTCATTGAATCGGCAATTTTGATTTGAATGCTTAATCAATCCTTTGCTTTCCAAGCTTGAACTTGAACCCATTTTTTTTGCTTCAGGCTAAAAATCTTGCTTTTCAGATTTTTATTTTCAAGCTATCTTGACTACTAGTGTTTATTGCTGAGATGATTTGTTTCTGTTTTAATTTGGTTGCCTTGATCAGGTTCTGATCATCTCTTGATCTTTGGTTTTGATGTTTTGAGATGATTTTGGTTTTCAACTTTGAACCTGGCTTAATTTTTTTTTTGTTCGAGTTACTTCAGGTCTGAGAATTATGAACTAAGAATAGTAATTCCCTTTTCTTTTTTTCTCTTTCATTCAAATTTTTCAAATTAAAATGATGCCACTTGTTAATTGGATGGCATGCAAAGCCAACAAATGTAAATACATATTTTTAATGATCTCACAAATGTTCAACTCAAATAAATTTATGTAAAAGCCCTTTATTTAATTTAAAACTTTGTTTTAAAACCCTTTTTAGTTTCATAAATTACTTAACTCTTTTATGTTTATATTCTAAACATTTAAATAATATTTAAAGTATGACCTTATATTATATTTCCTATTAAATAAATACATTTTATTTATTCATTATTTATAAAAATCTTTTAAAGAAAAGGGTTTTAAAAATCTAATTATACATGAACAAATATTTTAAAAATTTAGTTCTTAATTAACTTTTGAAATATTTATTATATCAATTTCAAAATATCATTTCAAACCGAAATGCCTGTTCAAATAATTTAGAAAACAAATTTCTATCAATTTTTGGAATAGGGCTTTTCAAATCCAATGTATATATATATATATATATTCAAAGCTTTTATTTTTAAATTTCAATTTTAAAAATTAATAGGCAATCAAACAATATCTTTTTTTACAAATACATATTTTATTCATAATTTATTCATCTTCCAAACTTTATCTTTCACATGAAAATGCACATTCACAAAGATTAAAGAATAAGATTTTGTTAGTTTCAAATCCATAGGAATTTTAAATTCAAGTTATTTATTAAATTCAAGATCACGCTTTGTTAAGTACTTGTACAATTTTTTTAAATCAATTCATAATTTAATCAAAATTTTATATTAATTTACCAAATTAATTCTTAATTTAATCTAGGAATCAAATTAATTACAAATTTAAATTTGTTTAAAAACAGGAATGTAACAACCCGAATTTTTGTATTTATTAGTATCGTCGTTAAACAATTAAATCTGCTGGCTAATAGCTGTTTATTGTTGAAGTTTTTAAATCGGTTTGAATCTTTATTTTAGAAAAATGGTTAAGTCTTTTGGTTGCCGTGATAATTAACCAAAACAAACCCGATCCCCTTTTTTATTTGCGTTCGTTCCAAAACTCTATAACCCGTCCCCTTTTCATTCTTCATTCCTTCGTCCACTCATTCTCTCAAGCCCTAGCAAAAAAAAAAAGAAAAAGAAAATAATAATAATAATAATGGCGGCTCGCTTGCAAGTTAGGGTTTTGGACGATTTCGAAGTCGCCGTTTATATTGAGGTTGGGTGCTTCGATCGCTTCTTCAACTGATTCGTTCGTGGCAGCTTCATCCAAAGCGAATTCGAGGTTGCGTGGATCGGCCTCAACTCTAAACTGATGGATTAGGGGTTCTTCTATACAAAGGTGAGTAATTTTTGTTACTCACATCTAGTCAAATCTCAAAAGTGTAGGGTTTGAATTTTTGTGATTTTCCTTCAAATAAAATTGGTTGAATTTTGTTCGGCCACTTGAATATCTTTAAATGACTGTGATTTTATGGCTTGTTCAAATTCATGAATTTCTTGCTTGCCTCTGACCTATATTTGATGATTCTGACTTACTAAAATTCATGAAGTTCGTCGCTGATTTATCACAGCTTCCATTGATTTTGAACTCGTTCGATTTTTGATTAAACTGATCCTTAATTTTATTTTGTTCGAGCTTGCTGAATGTCATTAGTTTGAAATTGTTATATGATTTTGGCCAGTTGATAATTTGTAATATCTTATGATATATTTTGAAAGTTTGATTGAACATACGCGTAAATATCTTTCCTTTGCTATTTTGTGACCAATTTGTACGTCTTCGCCTGTATTTGCTTTTCTTTTGCACCATTGCCTTGATTCTTTTGTAGGCACCGATCTTCACCTGAGTATTTATGTTTTGTTCACTAGCTTATGTTGTGTAGTTGTCATCCTTCAAGTTGTTGATGCATTTATGTGTGAGTTGCGCATCCTTGTGCTTCTGACCTTAATGTTGTGCATGTTTATTTTGCCCATATGCACACTGTACAGTTGCATGTATGTTGTAATTTTTGTGCACTTGGTTTGTGATTCAAATCCATTGCTTTCACGACCCACTGCTACAATATACATTTATTACACTTCTTTTTCATGCAACACATTTGTAGTTGAAGTATCCTTCGAGTTTGATCCTCCTGTAGCTTATTTTGATATAACCATTGCATTGAAAATATTTTCTACATAATCATGATGTCTAGTTGACACTTGAGTTTCGTTGATGATTGTGCACTGCTTCAATTTGTATCTGCAGTTGTTTACTTGACATTTACTGCATTAGTTTGCAAATTGTGTTGAAGTTACCTGACTTCAACATCTTTGGACATTTGATTTACTAGCTGCCTTGACTGAGTTCACTGTGTTCACAGTGTTGCTCTTTGTACCTTGCTGATCCACTGGTATATGTGTTGGTTCAACATTTTATTGGTTGCTTGGGTATGGAACTGTTTTATCCTGTAGCTTCATACTGCCACCTCTATTTTATTCTGTAGCTCCTTACTGTCATCTCTTCTTTATCTTGTAGTCTCTTGTAGGAGATCTCGGTCCTACTATTCCAATTGGTAGGCCTTGAACTTGGTTGTTGGTTTGAGCTGAGTATTTTGATTTATATTCAGTGTCATTTGTATTAATCTGGAGTTGTTGGTTGCATTCAGTCATTTGAGTCTTGTGGTCTTTGTCATCTTCTCTTGCATATTGTTCATTTTTGTAGTTTGGTCCGGCCTTCATGCAGTTGCACTACCTCGGGTTCAAGTGGTTGCCATTCACTTTAACTCAGTTGTATTTGCCTAGTCTCTTACCACTTGTTGTTATTTTATATTTACTGTTCTAAACTATTACGAACCATCGTAGTTCGTTTTATACTGGAATTGGGGTATTTCGATGGGAGAAAATAAACCAGAGATGAAAAATGAAAGAATATATATATCACTCCTATCGAGATAACCAATACTAGTGTAAGGCCAACTATTGATGGCCGCTCCTCAACAGCCTTATTCTCCGTGCTAGTTGACAGCACTACACCGTAGTGTTCTTGGCTAGCGTGGGTATAGAGGTGGGGCGTCACAAGGAATGTTACACTTAAGCAGACACTAGGCTATATTTTTTAATTCTTCAAACATTTATTTCAGAATATCATTACTAAGATATATATTTAAGTTCCTTTCCGTATTCAATTATTTGAAAACAATTTCGAATACTTAAATCCATAATGGGATATTTAAAATCATCCAACACTTGGAAATATTTCCCAGCTCCCATTAAAATTTCATTACTTAGGAAAGTATTGCTATACAACTCATCTCGTTGTTAAAATATTCCAAAATCTTATGTTCCAATACTTAGGAAAATATTGCAAAACTTTATTTTTTCCCCCACCACTCTATTCCCAATACTTAGGAAAATAATCCTATTAATTTCCTATCTCTCTAAATTCTTTACCATTGGCTTGAAAATCTTTTAATTCATTTATAATGGGTTCTTCAAATTTCCAAAATTCACTAATATATTTCTGTTAACATTTTCCAAAATTGATTTATACTCATCTAAATCTCGATTACTCATTATAACTTCCATTTATGAACTTTAACTCATTTTTGAATTTTCCATATTTAAATATTTTGGAAATTTCCTTTAAGTCCCAGAATTCGACTATAAGATTCCCTTATAGGTATCATCTCCGTTAAAAAACTTCGTTTATATTTTTTCAAGAGAACTTACAAATAAATTACGACCATTTCAAAATTATATATATACACAATAAGTATTTTTAAAGAATAATAAATTGTTTTCAAAATGTGTTTAATTAATTATTCAAGATATTTGAGCACTTTAAATGAACATCAATAACTCATTTCCAACACATTTTAAAATAAAGCTAATCAATTTACAAGCTAATATTAAAAAAAATTAGAATTTATATCAATTAATATTAAATATTTGGATAATCCACTTTTTTATTAAAATATTTCAAAGCTAACTAGTTTAGAATCACCTAGTTTAATAAATGAAAATTCCCCTTTTTTTTAAAACTGAACTTCTTAAATTAAAATAAATTTTAAAAATCTTAATAAATAATAAATTTTATAAATCCCTCTCGATTAACAACCCATTGATTTCATTCCGATTCTCCTAACCATCTCCGCTTTTTGAAAAACAATATCCACTATTTTCCTCCACCCTCTTTCCACATTCTAATATAAATTCATCATATGAATTTATATTCCCAATATATCAATTGATATCGCTTACCATATTTATAAAGCATCATTGATAAATTTTTATACTCCTTTGAGTTTTACTTGTTTATAAAAAACAATGTTATTTATAAAGTTCCATTTTATAAACCAGATCTTTATAAATTCCATTTATAACTTCCAATCTATTTTTTAACCGAATTTAACTTCTTTTTATATTTTTATTAATTCTTTTATATAATTCATTTTTAAAAGAAATCGCTGTTTGACGAATATTTAAATATAACAAAAAATCAAACATATTTTTTTCTAACTCAATTTCTTCTTAATACCCCTAATTCCAACATAAATATTTTTTATATCAAAAATCCCTTTAATTCCTAAAATTTTAAAAAAAAATTTATCGTATTTAAAATACCAAAATTCAGGCCAGTGCAACAATAACATCCGAAAATTCCAATCACCATAATAATCTATAATAGATTATTCTACACAAATCATATATCACAATATATGAAATTAAATTCAGTATTTTGAGGAATCCCGTTGGATCCCTCCAACTTGTTTTCCTGCATCCATAGATGTTAATACAACATAAAAATACCAATCCCACTTCGAGGGGGATATCACTGTATAAAGAGTCATCCGCTATGCAGGGCACATAGGCTCTCATCCGCTAAAATGTGCGAGAATGTCACTCCAACTACTAATATATATACTACTATATATATAATATATATCATTCAACATATAATAATTAAAAACTTCAACCAAGCATCCCATAATTAATTTTAACTAATTAAAATTAAATTTGGCATCAAGTGAGTGAGAATTTTCTCAACTTGACGTTAAATTTGCAAATCCATTCCAACTCACAACTACGAGCCAAATACGACTTGTTCCATCGGTTTGGACCTCGTATGAATTTAATTGATATAATTTTAAACAACTTGAATTTAGACAGAATAAGACTATTTAAATTAATTAAAATACTTCACAGTAATTACCCTTTAACAAGTCTCGACACTATCCCTCAAATCGAACGCGACCAACCCTAACCCCCACTTCGATCGACTGCCACCGAGCCACCATCGCAGCCTCGTCGACCATCTCCTCTAACAGAAGCATGTCACGGCCTCCCACCAGAGATCACTCAGACCGCTCGTGGGCATACGAGCTCCCTTACCGCCACCACGTTGCCACAGCGCATGCGAGAACATTCCTAGACCGCCCCTTTCACTGATGTCGATCATCGCCATCCCACTGCGAACGCTGCCATCACCTCGTGAATAGAACATTAACGTTGTCATGCCTGATCCCTGAAACAGCCCACCACATCGCGAGACCTTGCCTACCACGACCACTCCAAGTCTACTTCCCACGTCGCTCACGATGAAATCGAGCGCGCTCTTTTTTTTTAAACGAAATTGATTTCGAACTGAAGGGAGAAAGGAGGAAAGAGGTGCACGAATTTTAATTTGGAGACAGTGCATTTTTTCCCATTTTATTTTCTCTATGTTGAAGAACCGAGAGAAGAGGGAGGAGATATATGCGATTTTATTCTATTCAACTTCGAACTGAAAGAATGAAAAGAGGGGACAAGATTTTGACAGGGGAAGGTGTAGCGAGTGGCATGTTTGACTAGAGAAGGGTGGCTGATGGTAAGTTAGAAGGACAGCTGAAAAGAAATTGACTTGACAATAATAGAATTAATTTATTTTCAAAATGTCTCGATTTACGCAACTAAAAATCTCGAATCCCTGTCGAGGCATGCCAATAGGTGTTCATAATGTTATACCTCTATTCCAAATGCAATGGAAAGGTTTCGAGTTCTAATTCGATCGTATGGAGAAGATAGCTTTTTGGACCCAATTATTATATTAAATTTCGATATTAATTTCAACGCGTTTCTATCCCTGAACGATCAAACGGTAACTCCAAATGCTACAAAATTAAGAATCCGATAATAATGCACTATTACAGACCCAATGGAACTGGTTTCATCGAATTCCGAGATTGAGCCCTAGATCGCTATTTTAATGCATCGATTAAATCGACGATTTCAAAATTTTACGAAATCGCTTGAAATTTTCCGTTTTAAAAACTTTCTAACTCGATTATAATTCCAAATCAAATATTTAAAACCATTTAAATATTCACAATTAACCGTCGAATAATCCGGTCCGTTATAAGATATCATTCAACGTTAGTAATACATGCAAAAAACGCATAGAGCTATTTTTCCATGACCACACAATAGAGAAACCACTTCCACATTTGACTATAAAATGTATATATTCTTAAAAGTAAAACAATAATTTTATCCAATAATACTATAATAAAAAAATATTACATTGAATAGCTAAATGTTCCTCGATTCAATTATGGCATTGGATAAGACAAATCATTAATATGATTCCCCACATTTATGTCCAAATAGTGTCTTAGGTTGTACGTAACAACCTGCCTTTTCGGCTCCTAAAAATCGACAGTAATAAATCCACGATATTCAGTTGTTGAGCATCCAAATGCCAAAAAGGCGGAATATTAGGGCAAAAGAAAGAAAAGACAGAACATAATCTCATATCGTGTCAAGTAATACATAATATAAAACAGATCTTTACATAAGAAAATTGTATTGTACATACTCAGTCAGAGTAATGTAATAGTTCACCTACATGGACAGTAATAATAAATTGTCCTCACAAATGATGATAAATATTAAAAAAATGCAGTGAAAAATCAAATACACGTGAATACGTCTTGGAGGCATCTTGCTCATCTCCTGAAGCTCCAAAGCATCCATTACTAAAAGGGAAATATGCTCGGGATGACCCGACTATTATAAGAAAATAAAGCCTGGATAAGTCTGGTATAGCGACATAAGAAACACATATCATTTGGATTTCTAATGTTATAAAACATTTTCAAAAATAAAGGTATCTCATAAGACCATGCACATATAAACACGGACAGGTTTTACCTTACGATAACCAAATCATTTGTATTAGAGCATCCATTGATATTATAAATTTATAATAATGTCTTGGGTTTAAAATAAATATAACATAGATGAAATGTCTGCATCTCACGTTCTAGCATAGTTCGGTACAACTAAGTCCGTAAGACACTTATTGGAGAATGGACTCCATACAATGACAAGGCACCAAGGTACCACCTATCATAACACATCTCTAGAAAATGTACCGAGGGCCTCACATAGACCCCCTGGCAAAATAGGACTAACCTACCCTTACTGAATAGTACTGAATATGTCATTGCCCGGTTGCTTTGCAATTTTTCCCTCGAGATCACAACGTACATAAATTCATAGTTAGTTATCTAGAAAGGTGATGACACACCCTAATGAGTGCGACCCATATAGCTTTACTGCATCTCACCTGATTTTTTTCATTCCCAGGTATGAAGCTTGAAATGCTACTTAAAATGCTACCACTGCCCTCCAGGAAACGATGCAATACTAGCATTCATCTATATAGTTGTTCAAAATATAAAGAAAACGAAGGCACCACTTCTACTACATCCTCAGGATTAGTAGTAACTAGCTCTTGCACTTCAAAGAAATCCGTCTTTGGTTCCATTTTCTTCAAGATGACTCCAATTCGAATGCTTATGCTGGTTCAAAGAGATTTTCCAATAATATATCCAATCTTGATTTCTCCTACAATGATAGTTTTCAAAACTGACCAACATTTGATAGTCGGTTATTTAGCTATTAAATAAACAAACAATCAACCAAAGATTTAACCAAGCATTGTTAAGCATAAAGAAACCACCATGCCTCTTAAATGAATCCTTTTATTAATTAAAATAATATTTCAATTATTCATACAAAAATACCATTTACAAAAGGTATATTCACAAACTCTTTTTACTCTTTTCAGTACTGAAAAAATAATGATATACTTATTTCAACTGTATAAGTGTACTCACAAAACAGTTTACTTTCAATACTTAGAAAAGTATTTTCATATTTATGTTAAGGGTATAAGTATATTCAAATCTTAAGGAAACTTTCATATTTTTCCAAACCTTATTAAGCTGGGTTAAAAATAATTATCGTTTAAAAACATTGGTTTTAATAAACTGCAAACCACTTTTCGTTTTGGTGTAAGTAAATAGATCGTATGGAAATTAGACCAAATATACCTACTACCACCTTTTTTATTTCAAGTAGTACTATTCCTCGGTTAACAATATAGTCGAACAAGTTAGCGTACTATCCTTAACTCGACACAAATTCTTACTTATCAAGATAGAGACGAGTTTCCATACCTCATAATTTTGTATTAAATATGAACAGAATACTTTCCATACCACCATAATTTAAAACGGTCATTTACGGAAATCAACTATCTTTCCTTTTATAAAATTCCTTTCTATAAATCTCTTTTATATTTACAAATTGTTAACTCTGCCTCGGCCGAAAGTTACGACCCAGAGGAGTTACCGACCTAAGGCTATGCCGACCTAACAACCCAAAGGGTTTGCCGATCTAAGAGCTCAGGACTTAATTCGATGCCAACCTAACTGGTTAAGAATCGTACTGATCCAATGCCTTATCACGGGTGCCGACTTAGTGCCTCAAAAGAAACTGGCCTAACGACTTAAGAGATAACAAAGGGTCCGACTTAACATGGTTGCCGACCTAACTGCCTAATAGGGTTACCGACCTAAGGGGAATTACAAGGACACCGACCTAAGGCTTGAAGGGATGACGACTTAACTGTTTAACCTTATGAAGCATGCTAACCCAAATGATACCGATCTAAGGCATGAAGGGATGCCGGTCTAACGAGGCTATGCCGACCTAAGGAGAGTTCCGACCTAGTATGGAAGCCGACCTAGTACTTTACAAGGTTTACGACCTAAGGCAGCTACCGATCTAGTGCCTTAGAAGGACCCGATCTAAAAACTTATAAAAGCCCACCGACTCAACCTATTTACCGATTTAACTATCCAAGATGCTTGCCGACTTAACTATCAGGCACAAACTCATCCAATCTAAACTGTGGCCGGCTTACGACTTATGATGAGTCGTGACCGATCTATGGATTTGAGGAGTGAAGTTGCGCAGGAGTTTAACACGTAACACATTATCTCGGTAACGACCTAGGACTTAGCACATGACGTCAACTTAAACTGAAGACCATGCATAAGAGAGAGGGGGCGACCTACGACCTAGCCTAGCTCGGCACCAACTCACGACCCAGTTTGACCCGGCTACTACCTATAACTCAACACCGAGAACCTCTATAAATACACGGCCATCACCAACATTCAAGGGACCTTTTGGGCTAATTCTCGAAGCACCGTTACTCTGCCATTTTCTCAACTCAAGCAACACTCCAAGCACTCCAAACTCCAAGGACGCTACTACACACTTCAAAGAAGAATCACAATCATTCAAGATGAATTCGAAAGATTATTCTTCATGGGAGTTTGAGCTATTTGTCTGAAGTTAATTGTAATTGAAGAAAGTGATATAAATTGTACTCATATCAGCAATAAAGAGAATCTAAGTGGACGTAGGCCTGATTTTGGGCCGAACCACTATAAAACTTGTGTTTTTACTGCTTTTCTGCAATCTCTTTACTTGTATCTTGTTCCCGTATTCACGGGTGGTGCTTTCACAACTGTCATCTACACACCGGGGTGTTAGCGTACATTTTTTGACGTTAACATTTTGGTGCTTTCACTGAGAATTGAACTCAGGACAGCTGTCATCATTGCTTCGCAGAGATTTGAAGAAAGAATTTCCTTAAAAACCAGAAGTATATCTGAGATTATGGCTCCTGGAAGGAAAAGTAGATCTATCAGATCTGGGAACATTCAAGAGGGAACCTCCGCTTCCCCTGTGCCTAATCTACCCACTCCGTCTGTTGGAGTTACAAAAGCGGAATTGGATGCTGTGATTCTAGGGCTAAACCAGCAGATAAACGCCCAAAATGCGCAACTAGAGGCTCAAAGTGCCCAGAATGCTCTGATTCTGAATAAGTTGAACGACTTACTTGGGGCAAACAATGAACCGGCTGGTAATGAAAGGAACTATGCTGGCAACATTCATGATGTTAATGAAAGGAATGCTCCTGAAAGGCCTACTAGTCCCTTTGAGCAGGCAGTACCTAACGCCGGTGGATCTAGAACTCGGCATGATGAGGAATATCTTTCTGGAATGGTCCGGCAGATCATGAAAGAAAGTATGCAAAGGGTTGAAGATGAGAAGGAATGGGGTTTCGCTCCAAGTAAAACTCCGTTTACTGAAAAAATCTTGAAGGCGGAATTTCCAAGGAAGTTTGTCCCTCCGACTATTCCAGCTTACAAAGGGACGAGTGATCCGAATGAGTTCCTGTATAAATATGACTGGCACATGACAGGTGCCAGGGCCTCCGATGAAATAAAGTGCCGATATTTCCCCGTATACCTGGAAGGTGTGGCTTTACTGTGGTTCACCAAGTTACCAGTCCGATCTATCGATCAGTTTTCAGACTTGACCAGAAAATTCAAGGAGCAGTTTAGACTGTATGCTTCGAAGGCCAAGGATATTATGTCACTATCGAGTTTAGAGCAGAATCCTGGTGAGTCTATCAGATCCTTCTTGAACCGCTTCAATATAGCACTGGCTGAGGTGGACAATGCTGAACCACGAATGATATTGACTTATCTGATTAGGGCTATCGATAAGTCAAGCGAATTTGGGAAATGGTTAAATATGAAGGAGCCAACCTCTCTCGAAAAGTTCTACAAAAAAGCAGACGAATTCATTCGCTTGGAAAGCCGTCCTTTACCAGTAAAGACAGTGTTGGAAAAAGCAGAAGACAACACTGTCGCTCCACGCAAGAATGAATCGGTGGGGCAAAAAAGGGAGAATAGTAATGGGAAGAAACAGGGTAATCTGAAGAAGCCCCGATCCTTCAAGCCATCAGAATATACTCCATTATCACATACACCGGAGCACATCTACCTCGCCACTAAAGATTCCGTCGATTTCCCTAAACCTATCCCTTTGAGAACTGGGAGAAAAGCCATACAAAGTGGGAAATTCTGCCGCTTCCACAATCAACCAGGTCATGAAACTGATGAATGCCGCCAGCTGAAAAATCTGATTGAAGAGTTGCTAAGAGAAAACAAGTTGCAGCAATTCGTAAAAAAGAATAGCAACAATCCTGCATCGTCAAGTCAGGGGCAGCGGGCCCCTGTTCATCAGCCTGGGGCAGGAGAGAAAGCTACGGGGCATGAATCTGGAAGGCCCGTTATCAATGTCATTTCAGGAGGACCTCACCCAGTTGGTAAAAGTTGGGGTGAGATGGAGAGATATTCCAGGGCTTTGAAATATGCTCCAGCCGAAGAAAACGTCTTTGTTCTAGAAGACACTACGCCCCTTAAACAACAGAAAACTTTCAGTGATGATATTATTTTCAGAGCCAGAGATTCTACAGGTATTGAAGCTCCTACTTTAGATCCCTTGGTCATCTCGGCTGGTATTGGACCAGCCATTGTCAGAAGAGTCCTCATTGACTGCGGAGCGTCATGTAATATTCTCTTCAAGAAGACATTTGACCAGATGAAAATCCCTATGATCGATGTGCAAGCCTCATCACAGAAAATCGTTGGCTTCACTGGGGAGCCAAAGCAACCAGTAGGAACCATCGATCTGTTTGTAGAACTTGGGGAAGGAGAAAGGAAAGTGGTCCGAAAGCAAACCTTTGTGATCGTCGATGAATATTCTGCTTATAATGCTTTTCTTGGCCGTCCAACACTCGCAGCATTCAAAGCTATCCTAGCCCCGTGGTGCCTCACTATTAAATTTCCTACTGACAATGGAGTAGGAGTTATAAAAGGGGATCAAAATGCTGCGCGAGAATGTTATTGGACAGAGCTGCGAGAGTCAAGAAAAAGAGAAATGGGAAAGGATGCGGCAACTCCAGTCCGCATCAAGGAACCAGCTTTGTAGCAATTACAGAGCGGACCCTGCACTGGCGAACACAGCGGGGCACGGAAAGAAATGGATCCCAGAAAAGCCAGTACAGGGGAGAATAGAGTAGTACCGGTGGAAACAACAATTCCGGTACCTGTTGACCCGAAGGACCCAAATAAGGTGTTGAATGTGGGTTCGCAGCTTAATGTGTCAATTCAGAATGTCTTAATATCTTTCCTGAAAGCAAATCTGGATGTCTTTGCTTGGACTCATGCCGATATGTGTGGGATATCCCCAGAAGTTGCAGTACACGCTCTGAATATTGACCCAAAGTTTACGCCAGTTAAACAGAAAAGAAGAACCCAGGGTCCAGAAAGGTCAGCAGCATTAAAAGAAGAAGTTGATCGACTCATGGAAAATAACTTCATCAAAGAATCTACATATCCGAATTGGGTTTCAAATCCTGTGTTGGTCAAGAAAGCTAATGGGAAATGGAGAGTGTGCATCGATTTTTCTGATCTAAACAAGGCTTGCCCCAAAGATTGCTTCCCATTACCCAGGATCGATCAACTGGTAGACGGAACTGCGGGACATGAATTGTTATCCTTCATGGATGCCTATTCCGGTTATAACCAAATCATGATGCATGAGCCGGATCAGGAGGATACAAGCTTTATTACAGATGTTGGGCTTTATTGCTACAGAGTTATGCCCTTCGGATTAAAAAACGCAGGGGCAACCTACCAAAGACTTGTTGTAACGACCCGTATTTTACGTGTCGATATATCGTAGAATTTGCAGGTCGTTGGTGTTGTTTGTGTTAGCTATAGCCTAAGTCGTATAGAGAAGTTAACTCGAATAGAGGTTAACTCGTAGACGAGTTAAGAGTTAGGTCGTGTACAAGTTAACGTGTTAGATGTTAAGTCATGACCGAGTTAGCTAAGGCTTGAGTCGTATTCGAGTTATAGGAAGTTAACTCGTGAGTTAAGTGATGAGTCGTGTTCGAGATAAGCGATGAGTCGTGCACGAGTTAACGAGTTAAGGAAGTGAACGACTCATGTATGAGTCGTGAACGACTTAAGGTTTAGCGACCTAGTGGTTTGGGATGAGTAACGACCTAAGGGGGTTCGAGTCTTAAGTTGTAGACGACCTAGGAGTTATACGGGTTAATGGTTGTAGTAGGTCGTAACCCAGTATTGGTTAAGTTGATAGGTCGTGTATGCTATGAGTCGAATACGAGTTATATCTTAGGTCATAAGGTTGTTAAGTCGTTGGAACGACTTATGGGTTAGCAAGTTAGCATTGCTAAGGAGCTAACGAGTTAAGAAATATGAATTAACTCGTATGCAACGACTCATAAAAGTTAGCGGGTTAGTGTGCTACGACCTATAGGGGATAGCGACCTAAGGAAGTGACCGAGTTAAGAGTTAACAGGTTAGTATATCTAACGAGTTAAGGGTTAGCAACCTGGTATAAGTCGTCAACGAGTTATGAAGTTGCCGAGTTATGACTCATAGTTTTAGCCGACCTAAGAAGTTAGGTGGAGAACGAGTTACGACTTAGTGTTAGAAGGGCATGAGTAGTTAGGTCGTGACTCGGTTTTGTGTTAGGTCGGCATGGTTGAGTGTTAGGGATCTAGGTCGTAAGGCGATGACTCGTAGAAGTGTTAGGTCGTGTGAGTCGTATGAGTCGTATGGCCGAGTCAGGGTAAGTCATAAGGACATGGTCTATGTGTTAACTCGTATACGAGTTAAGTTGTAAGTCGTAGCATGGTTAGGTCGTGACTCGGTATTGAGATAGGTCGAACCTAGTTGAGTCGTTAGGTCGTATGCCGTGTACCCAGATAAGTTGTTGAGTCGGCTAGGACTTAGGTTGAGTCGGCAGGGTCTTGAGTCGCGTCTTAGTTGAGTCGTTGGGTCGGCCTTGAGTTGAGTCGGTGAGACAAGTTGAGTCGTTAGCGACTTAGGGTTAGTTTGGATAGGGGTTAGGTCGGCACTGATGAGTCGTAGGTATGTTAAGTCGTAAGTCGGCATGGTTGTTAAGTCGCTGACTTCAGGCAATAGGCTATGTGTGTTAAGTCGCGAGCGCTTGAGTCGGTAGGGCGCTGAGTCGTTGAGCCGTTGTGTAGCTAGGATTGTTGTCTCGGTTAGGCTTCTGGAGTTGATGAGTCGGCGACGACTCATAGTGAGTCGGCAAGAATTGAGTCGCGAACGACTCATAAGATGACTCGTGACCGACTCATGGGCGACGACTCATGGGGTATCCAGCCTATAAATGGAGGTGTTCGGCTCACTTTTTGGCACCGGATTTCGAAGCGACGAAGTGCTGCCATTTTGGAGATTCGACTACAGTATTTTCTTCACTTCTTTCTCTACTTCCATCAAAGTGCTAACATCCATTGAAGATCGAGGATCAAGATCAAAGATCAAGTGCCAAAGTTGAAGATTTTCATCCGAAGAGGCTAGATTTCACCGTTTCAAGTGAAATTTCTCCGGATCAAGCTCAAGTCCTTGCTGTCCAGATCTGAAGTTGTTTGATTTTAGGTTGTTTTGGTGATTTGGTGAGTGGTAGTTATCTCTCACGCGGATCCAAAGGAGTATATGGGATTGGTGATATGTTTATGTGTTAAAGTTAGCGTTTTCTCGCATTTTCCTTAAGTCTGCATGTAGATCCATCATATTTGAAAATGTTTATCTATAGAAGCTATTTAACAAGTATTAGAGACAAAACCCATGTTTTAGATTTGATAGATCTATGCTAAAAACTATGATTTCACATATGTTGGACTTTTGCTCACTTAATTACGAAATTGCCATTATAGTTGATATTGCTTAATATATATCTTGTTTGAATGCTTGAATGTTTGAATGTATGTTAGATTTGATTGCTCCAAGTTAGCTTGTAGTTGATTTGGAACAAGATGGTTGAAGATGATTCAAAAGCTAAGTGGAAAGGCTCTTGAATGGTGAAAGCCGCCGATGGTATATGAAGCGGATGTGGAAGCTCATATGGATGGATTCGATGATGGGACTTTGCCGTGATGCGAAGAGGCGAAGTATGAGATCGAGATGGGACTTTGTCAGGATGCGAAAAGGCAAAGTATGGTTGAGTTGAGACTTTGCTTTGGTACGATGAAGCGAAGTATGATGTGAGTCTTGGCTTAATCCAGGCAGGGATCATTCCAAGCATGTTGATAACTTGAAGGGTAGTTCAAGTTGGTTGATAATGGATTGCTCAAGAGGAAGCTTGGGCTAAGTTGATAGAAGTCGTCAAGAAGGATGACAAGGAGGCTTGGATCTCATCGTTATTGAAGGTTCTAGCAAACCTAAAGCAAGAGTACATAGGGACGCCTAAAAGACTACAGGCAGTTAGTCGAGTACTCTGGGCCAAGAAGATAAGTCCTAGGCACAAGGCAGTGTGCGGGGTTTTGTCTAGAACCGGGGTCACCATTAGCCCTTGACAGATGGCTCAGGAAGGAGTCGGTCATTCAATTAACGGTGATTTCGAAGCAAGGTTAACAGTGATAGCCAGAGTCATGGATGTTTGGATGTTTGGTTGTATCATCATTCGGCTTCAAGAGCGGTGTTTTCTGGGTGCTTATCTGATCTTGGTTTAGGCCTTGGGGGTTTGTATTTGGAAAACATCGTCCTTGACTCGAGTGATTATTGCTTTACCTTACTTATCTGCTATGTTATGCTTACTTCTCCTTAGTGTGTGTCTGGGGGCTATCACTGTAGAAAGAGGTGGAGTGGGATGGTTTGGTTCCTATTCCTTTATTTCCTTATGCTCTTTTGGTATGCTTGATTGTTAATTTACTGCTCACTAAGACTTTGTCTGACTCAAGGTTTTATGTCTCCTCTTATTACCTTGGGCTGTTCATCCATGTTTGGGATGGGCAGACTAGGTAGCAGGTGGCAGGTGCTGTGCTTAGAGTAGAGTTTTCCGTTGATGATGGCGAAGACGAGCAGGAGGCTATGCATATTATTTTCTTATATGTACTGGGTATCCGCTGCTGTATTTGATGAGTGCTTGTAGTGAGGTCTTGATGTATGGATTTGTTGAGATGATTGTATAAAACCTCTGTGATGCTTATATGATGATTTTCTGTTATGAGACTTCACTATATATTTCTCTATTGTATTTTATCCATGCGCTGTGAGTTACGATAGAGATTCTGCGATTTTATTTTACCCTGACTATCGTCCATGGCTGCCTGGCACACCTTTCAGCGCTCTATTCTCTTGTTTTGGTGCGGGAGTCATGGGCGGTCGTCACATTTGGTATCAGAGCTTTGGTTAATCGATTTTAGCCAACGCTCGCTGACGTAATTACGTAAGAGAGACGTAATTGTATTTTGATGGATGATTACTATATATATAATATAGTAGCTTAGAAGGATTTGCACTCCTTATGCAGTTGTTTCTCAAAGGTGTTCTAATCATTTCTTTTTGTAGATATTAAGGATGAGTCTAGAAAAGGGACAAGCTGCTAAGGAAGGTTGTGAAGCTGAAGGAGTTATTGATCATGATGCTAAGTTCGAGGCTATGGTGACTTCAATCATGAAGAGACAGTTGGTGGACTTTCTGGATAATTCATTTGAAGAATTTATGGAGAAGACTTCTAGGCACAGGAGCCTGTTTCCTAAAGAAGAGTCTGATGTTGTTGTTACCAAGGATGGGTTTAAATCATCGCAAGGCGGGAACAAGAAGAAGAGACAGCAACAGAAGAAGGGTAAGAGTGGCCAAAAGAAGCAGAAGGGCGAGGTGACCTGCTACAATTGCCAACAGAAGGGCCACTTCTCCAGGGATTGCAAGAATCCAAAGGTGCAGGGAAAGTGCTACAACTGTGATAAGCCAGGGCATATTAAGAAGAATTGTCCAGAGCCGCCAAAGGTTGAGCAGGTTGAGCAAGCCTATGTGTTGAGAGCTGTTCCTCCAACTTCAAAAGCTCCTACTGCTGAGGAAAAGGGGAAGAGTGTGGTGGTTTAAAGTACTCTTTCCATTTGAGATGTTTCCGTTTAAGAATGTTGTTCGATGTTGAGATGATACATTCTCTTGTTTGTAATAACTTGTATGACCAATTGGGTTAGGAACCAGATATTATTGATAGACCCTTGGTTGTAACTATTTCAGTTGAAGATTTGTCTGGGTTGTGGATGTTATGCTGTGATCTGGTTGTGTCGAGTCATGATTGCTCGTTTGTTTGTGATTGCTTTGTTCTGAACTTTGCGAGGTTCGGAATTATTTTGGGTATGGACTGGCTTAGGAAGTATGCGGCTAGGGTTGATTGTGAGAGGCTGGAGGTGACAGTCGGGAATGTGGATGGGCGAAAGGTTGTGATACGATGTAAGCATGAAGAAGGCGTCTTCATGAGCTTCATGTATTCGCTGGTTGTTCCACGGGATGGACTGTCATCGGTGCCTATTGTGAATGGATTTGAGGACGTCTTTGACGAAGTCAAAGGGTTGCCGCCGCATAGGGAGATCGAGTTTCGTATCGATCTAGTTGAGGGAGCCAGACCTGTTGTGATGCCTCTTAGGCGGATGGCACCGAGGGAGCAGCAAAAGCTGAAGGTGCAGGTTGATGACCTTTTACGGAAAGGATTCATTCGGAGAAGTGTGTCCGAATGGGGTGCGCCCGTTGTGTTCGCAACCAAAGCGGATGAATCGTTGAGGTTGTGTGTTGATTATCGTGAGTTGAATAAGGTGACTAAGAAGAACAAGTATCCATTGCCGAGAATAGATGACTTGTTTGATCAGCTTCACGAGGCGAAGGTGTTCTCTCAGATGGATTTGGCAACGGGATTTCACCAGTTGAGAGTGGCGAAGGATAGTGTGCCAAAGACTGCACTCAGGACACCGTCCGGGTTTTATGAGTGGCTGGTAATGCCGTTTGGATTGACTAACGCACCAGCATATTTTGTGGATCTTATGAATAGAGTATTCAGAGATCAGTTGAATAAGTTCGTGCTTGTGTTCGTGGATGATATTTTGGTTTATTCCGGAACTGAGGAAGAGCACAAGACGCACTTGAGAATTGTTTTGGAAATACTACGGAAACATCAGCTGAAGGCTAAGTTTTCGAAGTGTCACTTCTGGAAGAGTGAAGTGAGGTTCTTAGGCCATGTTATCTCTGGAAATGGAATAGCGGTTGATCCCGCTAAGGTGGCAGCAATCCAAGATTGGGTTAGACCTAAGAATGCATCTGATGTGAGAAGTTTTCTTGGATTAGCAGGATATTATCGTCGGTTTATCAAAGACTTTTCCAAGATAGCTGCACCGTTGACAGGATTGACGAAGAAGAACCAAGCATTCAGATGGGATGATAAGTGTGAGCAAGCTTTCGTAATCCTGAAAGAGCGACTGACAAGTGCTCCTGTTTTGACTATTCCTAGTGGGAATGATGAGATGGTGGTCTACACCGATGCATGTGGTACTGGATTAGGAGCAGTGTTAATGCAGAAGGATAAAGTTGTTGCGTATGCTAGTCGACAACTGAAGCCGCATGAAAGGAATTATCCAACTCATGATTTGGAGTTAGCGGCGATTATGTTTGCTTTGAAGATGTGGAGACATTACCTATTGGGAGTTAGATTCGGGTTGTTTACGGATCATAAGTCGTTGAAGTATCTGTTCTCCCAAAAGGATTTGAATCTTCGACAGCAAAGGTGGTTAGAGTTTCTAGCATCTTATGATTTTGGTATAGCCTATACTCCAGGAAAAGGTAACGCAGTGGCTGATGCGTTAAGTCGAAGACATGCAGGATTGGGAGCCATGTTTTCAGAATGGAAGAGTCTTAAGTATTTGGCTGGATTTGATTTCAGGCCTAGATGCGAATTGGAACCTGAGATGTTGGCAAACTTATCGATAAGGCCTACACTTGTGGAAAGAATTGGTGAGAGCCAAAGGCGAGATGATAAGCTTGTCAAGATTATCCGTGATTTGGAATCTGGATTGGATCCAGAGAAGGATAAAGGATTCGAGGTCGATCGAGAGGGTTGGCTTCGAAAGCAAGGACGATTGGTTGTTCCCGATATTGATGGATTGAGAGATGAAGTTCTGAGGGAAAGTCATCACTCGAAGTTGACAATTCATCCAGGTGGAAATAAGATGTATCGGGATATGAAGAGAGCTTACTACTGGGAAGGTATGAAGAAGGATGTTGGAAATTTTATTTCCAAGTGTATGAATTGCCAGTTGGTGAAAGCTGAGCAGAAGAAGCCCAGTGGATTACTTCAGCCATTAGAAGTTCCTACGTGGAAGTGGGAGCAAGTGTCGATGGATTTTATTGATGGTCTACCTAGAACCAGGACAGGGAATGAAGGGATTTGGGTTATTGTAGATCGTTTGACCAAGAGTGCAAGGCTCATTCCTGTTCGATCGACTAGGACTGCATCGAAATTGGCTGAGCTATATGTGAAGTGGATTGTTCGATTCCATGGTGTTCCGAAGAGTATAGTGAGCGATCGAGATCTGTTGTCCACTAGTGGATTTTTGAAAGAGCTTCCAGGAGGTTTTGGGAACCAAGTTGTGTTTGAGTACAGCTTATCACCCTCAAACAGATGGTCAGACTGAGAGAGTCAACCGAGTATTGGAAGATCTTCTTAGGGCATGTGTTTTGGACTTCGGAGGATCATGGGAAGATCACCTTCATTTGGTGGAATTTGCTTATAATAACAGTTATCAGTCGAGTATTGGTATGGCACCATATGAGGCATTATATGGAAGACCGTGTAACTCTCCGACATGTTGGTTGGAAACTGGAGAAAAGCTGATGCTTGGGCCAGAGATGATTCGACAGACTTCGGATTGTATAGAGATCATTCGGCAAAGAATGAAGGCAGCCCAAGATCGTCAGAAAAGTTATGCAGATAATCGTCGAAAGGATTTGGAATTCGACGTGGGTGATATGGTTTTTGTGAAGATTTCTCCATTGAAGAATGTTATAAGATTTGGGAAGAAAGGGAAATTGACTCCAAGATTTGTTGGACCATTCCCGATTATCAAGCGAATTGGAAAGCTCGCTTATAGATTGGAGTTACCGGAGAAGATGGTGGGTGTGCACAATGTTTTTCATGTATCTTATCTACGGAAGTATGTGCACGACCCAAGTACGGTGGTTTCTGCTGATAGCTGTGAAGACTTGGAGGTTGATCCAGTGGTTACGAGACCTCGTAAGCCGCTTCGTATTGTTGAAACCGATACGAAACAGCTTAGGAGGAAGACGATTACGTTGCTCAAGGTACAATGGAGTGATGATGTTAACGACTGTACGTGGGAGGAGGAAGAGAGGATGAAGGCAGCTCATCCAGAACTCTTCGAGGTATGGCCCTAAAGTGTCGTGACATCTCATGAATTTGTAGCTTGTTCTAAGTCTTAGAATTCTGCATGCTAGGTTAGAGTTGGATGCATGGTTTGTAGATTGCTATGGATGATAGGCATGCGGAATAATTTTGATTGCTGTTGTTTGCTTGGAATTTCGGGGGCGAAATTCCTAAGGGGGAGAGAATGTAACGACCCGTATTTTACGTGTCGATATATCGTAGAATTTGCAGGTCGTTGGTGTTGTTTGTGTTAGCTATAGCCTAAGTCGTATAGAGAAGTTAACTCGAATAGAGGTTAACTCGTAGACGAGTTAAGAGTTAGGTCGTGTACAAGTTAACGTGTTAGATGTTAAGTCATGACCGAGTTAGCTAAGGCTTGAGTCGTATTCGAGTTATAGGAAGTTAACTCGTGAGTTAAGTGATGAGTCGTGTTCGAGATAAGCGATGAGTCGTGCACGAGTTAACGAGTTAAGGAAGTGAACGACTCATGTATGAGTCGTGAACGACTTAAGGTTTAGCGACCTAGTGGTTTGGGATGAGTAACGACCTAAGGGGGTTCGAGTCTTAAGTTGTAGACGACCTAGGAGTTATACGGGTTAATGGTTGTAGTAGGTCGTAACCCAGTATTGGTTAAGTTGATAGGTCGTGTATGCTATGAGTCGAATACGAGTTATATCTTAGGTCATAAGGTTGTTAAGTCGTTGGAACGACTTATGGGTTAGCAAGTTAGCATTGCTAAGGAGCTAACGAGTTAAGAAATATGAATTAACTCGTATGCAACGACTCATAAAAGTTAGCGGGTTAGTGTGCTACGACCTATAGGGGATAGCGACCTAAGGAAGTGACCGAGTTAAGAGTTAACAGGTTAGTATATCTAACGAGTTAAGGGTTAGCAACCTGGTATAAGTCGTCAACGAGTTATGAAGTTGCCGAGTTATGACTCATAGTTTTAGCCGACCTAAGAAGTTAGGTGGAGAACGAGTTACGACTTAGTGTTAGAAGGGCATGAGTAGTTAGGTCGTGACTCGGTTTTGTGTTAGGTCGGCATGGTTGAGTGTTAGGGATCTAGGTCGTAAGGCGATGACTCGTAGAAGTGTTAGGTCGTGTGAGTCGTATGAGTCGTATGGCCGAGTCAGGGTAAGTCATAAGGACATGGTCTATGTGTTAACTCGTATACGAGTTAAGTTGTAAGTCGTAGCATGGTTAGGTCGTGACTCGGTATTGAGATAGGTCGAACCTAGTTGAGTCGTTAGGTCGTATGCCGTGTACCCAGATAAGTTGTTGAGTCGGCTAGGACTTAGGTTGAGTCGGCAGGGTCTTGAGTCGCGTCTTAGTTGAGTCGTTGGGTCGGCCTTGAGTTGAGTCGGTGAGACAAGTTGAGTCGTTAGCGACTTAGGGTTAGTTTGGATAGGGGTTAGGTCGGCACTGATGAGTCGTAGGTATGTTAAGTCGTAAGTCGGCATGGTTGTTAAGTCGCTGACTTCAGGCAATAGGCTATGTGTGTTAAGTCGCGAGCGCTTGAGTCGGTAGGGCGCTGAGTCGTTGAGCCGTTGTGTAGCTAGGATTGTTGTCTCGGTTAGGCTTCTGGAGTTGATGAGTCGGCGACGACTCATAGTGAGTCGGCAAGAATTGAGTCGCGAACGACTCATAAGATGACTCGTGACCGACTCATGGGCGACGACTCATGGGGTATCCAGCCTATAAATGGAGGTGTTCGGCTCACTTTTTGGCACCGGATTTCGAAGCGACGAAGTGCTGCCATTTTGGAGATTCGACTACAGTATTTTCTTCACTTCTTTCTCTACTTCCATCAAAGTGCTAACATCCATTGAAGATCGAGGATCAAGATCAAAGATCAAGTGCCAAAGTTGAAGATTTTCATCCGAAGAGGCTAGATTTCACCGTTTCAAGTGAAATTTCTCCGGATCAAGCTCAAGTCCTTGCTGTCCAGATCTGAAGTTGTTTGATTTTAGGTTGTTTTGGTGATTTGGTGAGTGGTAGTTATCTCTCACGCGGATCCAAAGGAGTATATGGGATTGGTGATATGTTTATGTGTTAAAGTTAGCGTTTTCTCGCATTTTCCTTAAGTCTGCATGTAGATCCATCATATTTGAAAATGTTTATCTATAGAAGCTATTTAACAAGTATTAGAGACAAAACCCATGTTTTAGATTTGATAGATCTATGCTAAAAACTATGATTTCACATATGTTGGACTTTTGCTCACTTAATTACGAAATTGCCATTATAGTTGATATTGCTTAATATATATCTTGTTTGAATGCTTGAATGTTTGAATGTATGTTAGATTTGATTGCTCCAAGTTAGCTTGTAGTTGATTTGGAACAAGATGGTTGAAGATGATTCAAAAGCTAAGTGGAAAGGCTCTTGAATGGTGAAAGCCGCCGATGGTATATGAAGCGGATGTGGAAGCTCATATGGATGGATTCGATGATGGGACTTTGCCGTGATGCGAAGAGGCGAAGTATGAGATCGAGATGGGACTTTGTCAGGATGCGAAAAGGCAAAGTATGGTTGAGTTGAGACTTTGCTTTGGTACGATGAAGCGAAGTATGATGTGAGTCTTGGCTTAATCCAGGCAGGGATCATTCCAAGCATGTTGATAACTTGAAGGGTAGTTCAAGTTGGTTGATAATGGATTGCTCAAGAGGAAGCTTGGGCTAAGTTGATAGAAGTCGTCAAGAAGGATGACAAGGAGGCTTGGATCTCATCGTTATTGAAGGTTCTAGCAAACCTAAAGCAAGAGTACATAGGGACGCCTAAAAGACTACAGGCAGTTAGTCGAGTACTCTGGGCCAAGAAGATAAGTCCTAGGCACAAGGCAGTGTGCGGGGTTTTGTCTAGAACCGGGGTCACCATTAGCCCTTGACAGATGGCTCAGGAAGGAGTCGGTCATTCAATTAACGGTGATTTCGAAGCAAGGTTAACAGTGATAGCCAGAGTCATGGATGTTTGGATGTTTGGTTGTATCATCATTCGGCTTCAAGAGCGGTGTTTTCTGGGTGCTTATCTGATCTTGGTTTAGGCCTTGGGGGTTTGTATTTGGAAAACATCGTCCTTGACTCGAGTGATTATTGCTTTACCTTACTTATCTGCTATGTTATGCTTACTTCTCCTTAGTGTGTGTCTGGGGGCTATCACTGTAGAAAGAGGTGGAGTGGGATGGTTTGGTTCCTATTCCTTTATTTCCTTATGCTCTTTTGGTATGCTTGATTGTTAATTTACTGCTCACTAAGACTTTGTCTGACTCAAGGTTTTATGTCTCCTCTTATTACCTTGGGCTGTTCATCCATGTTTGGGATGGGCAGACTAGGTAGCAGGTGGCAGGTGCTGTGCTTAGAGTAGAGTTTTCCGTTGATGATGGCGAAGACGAGCAGGAGGCTATGCATATTATTTTCTTATATGTACTGGGTATCCGCTGCTGTATTTGATGAGTGCTTGTAGTGAGGTCTTGATGTATGGATTTGTTGAGATGATTGTATAAAACCTCTGTGATGCTTATATGATGATTTTCTGTTATGAGACTTCACTATATATTTCTCTATTGTATTTTATCCATGCGCTGTGAGTTACGATAGAGATTCTGCGATTTTATTTTACCCTGACTATCGTCCATGGCTGCCTGGCACACCTTTCAGCGCTCTATTCTCTTGTTTTGGTGCGGGAGTCATGGGCGGTCGTCACACTTGTTAATGCTATGTTCAAACCGCAATTGGGCAAAACTATGGAAGTCTACGTCGACGACATGTTAGTGAAGTCCAGGAAAGCAGTGGATCACATTGAACACTTAGCAGAAATGTTCGCAGTCCTCCGGAAATACAGAATGAAACTTAACCCTCTGAAATGTACATTTGGGGTCGAATCCGGAAAGTTCTTAGGTTTTATCGTCAGTGCTAGGGGCATTGAGGCCAGTCCAGCTCAAATTACCGCCCTAAAAGAAGTTAAAGCTCCTAGAACGAAGAAGGAATTGCAAAGTCTCAACGGAAAGGTCGCCGCTTTGAGTCGGTTCATTTCCAAAGCTACTGATAAATGCATCCCATTCTTCGATGCCCTGAAAAAAGGAAAGAAGAACTTTGAATGGACTCCCGAATGCCAAAAAGCCTTTGAAGAGTTGATCCGTCATATGGAAACGCCTCCGATACTTTCTAGGCCAGGCAATGGTGAGGATCTTCTTATATACTTGGCAGTATCATCTCATGCTCTAAGTGCAGCGCTGATACGGGAAGACAAAAGGATTCAACATCCAGTTTACTATATCAGCAAAAGACTCACTGGGGCAGAGCTGAATTACTCCAAGTTGGAAAAACTCGCCTATTGCCTACTAGTTGCATCGAGGAAACTGAGGCAATATTTCCAAGCTCATCCTATCAAAGTACTCACTGATCAGCCTCTAAAGCAAGTCCTATTTCGCCCTGAAACTTCGGGTCGTCTTCTAAAATGGAACATTGAACTTAGTCAATATGACATCACCTATCACCCCCGAAAAGAAATCAACGGACAAGCTTTAGCTGATTTCATTGCAGAATTCACAGAGAAAGATAATGGTGAGGAAAAAGCGGTCAATGATTCTCCAATCCAGTGGAAGATGTATGTTGATGGCGCAAGAAATGACAACTGTTCTGGAGCCGGAGTGGTACTTGAAACTCCTGAAGGTCGATCATTATGTTATGCACTAAGACTGGAATTTCCTTCAACAAACAATGAAGCAGAATATGAAGCTCTTATTGCAGGTCTGAAAATCGCTAAAGTGCTGAACATTCGAGCATTACAAATTTTCAGTGATTCTCAGCTTATTGTATGCCAAGTCAAGAAAGAATTTCAAGCAAAAGGTGGAAATTTGCCTTCCTACTTGTCAAAGGCTTGGGAACTCCTATGTGAACTCGGTCACTATTCAATAAGCCACATTCCTCGGGAAGAGAATATGAAGGCAGATTCCCTCGCAAAGTATTCAAGTTCTGGTGAAGCTCAACTATTGGGATTGGTCCCTGTAGAAGTCCTTTCAGCGCCAAGTATAGACGAGATGGATATAGACTGGATTGTGAATGTATCTCAAGAACAAGAGTCATGGATGACTCCAATACTGGATTACCTACTCAGGGGTTCTCTGCCAGAAAACTCGATAGAAAGACGAAAGCTTCTAAGAAAGGCCTCTCGCTATGTAATTCAGGATGGCCGATTATACAGACGGGGATTCTCAATGCCATTGCTTCGATGTGTATCCCGGGAAGAGTCCAAAACAATCCTAGCTGAAGTGCATGGAGGAGAATGCGGTGATCATTCAGGTGGTCAAACACTAGCAAAGAAAATTCTCCGATACGGATATTTTTGGCCAGAAATTAATCGGGATGCCGCAGATTACTCCCGAAAATGTGACAAGTGCCAAAGATATGCCAAAATTCCTAGAGCACCTTCTACCGAACTCACACAGATGGTCAGTCCATGGCCATTTGCAATTTGGGGAATGAATCTCATCGGGCCGCTACCAACTGCTAAATCAGGGATTAAATATGCTATTGTTGCAGTTGATTATTTTACTAAGTGGGCTGAAGCTGAACCATTGGCTACGATCACTTCAAAGAAAATGATAAGCTTTGTGACCAAGAATATCATTTGCAGATACGGTGTGCCTCAGAAAATAATCACAGACAATGGAACTCAGTTTGAAAGCGAGGAATTCCAGGATTTTTGCAAGCGATTCAAAATCCAGAAAAGCTTTTCGGCAGTAGCTCATACGCAGGCAAACGGGCAAGTGGAAGCAGTGAACAAGATCATCAAATCAACCGTCAAAAAGCAACTCGAAAGAGAAAAAGGTGGTTGGGTCGATAAACTACCACTTGCACTATGGGCATACAGAACTACTCACAAAACTGCAACTGGGCATACTCCTTTTGCGTTAGCATACGGGTCGGAAGCAATGATCCCGGTTGAAGCAGAGGTCCCTTCACACAGAAGAATCCATTTCAATCAAGCAGAAAATGAAAAGCTGCAACTTGAAGCGCTGGATCTCCTTGATGAAAAAAGAAATAAAGCTAACCTCAGAGTTGCAGCTCATCAGCAAAGGATAGCCAGACATTTCAATTCCAAAGTTCGGCAACGCAGCTTTGAAATTGGAGATCTAGTCCTGAAAAGAATTATGACCGCGACAGGTGTGTTTGGGCCAAATTGGGAAGGACCATATGTAATAGGTCAGAAGCTTCTTGACGGCACATTCAAGCTCACCACTGTTGATGGAGATCAAATTCCAAGGGCATGGAACAGCAACCACTTGCGTCCATACTTTACTTGAAAATTTTGTTGAAAAATTGTAAAAAGAATTATGAATGTATGATTCTAGTAATTGAAAGCAATTGTGAAACTGATGCAAGTAAATAATGAAAGAATATAAAGTGGATGTAGGCCCAATTTCATGGCCGAACCACTATAAATCTTGTGTTCCTTATTATCATTATATGTTTGCTTTGTTTTCGATATAAAAATACATAAAATGTATTGCTAAAATGTCAATTTAAATTTTTGCAGACAATGGAAATAAAACTTGCGCATAATAAGACCGAGCGATTCTCACCATCATTCAACAAACAAATTTCAAGTCACAAAGACCCCGAATTCAAATCCTAGATAGGAAATACTTCAATTGAACGGCTAATGATTTCGATAGAAACGAGCCCTTGCTGATAAATTGAGATTGTTCAAACAAACATCCAATTAGGAAGCTAGTGCCCGTTCTCACGAACTTGCCTGGCAATGAAGTACACTTCCTTGGATTAAACAAGCCACTTGTGAGAGAAAGGGGAATGAAAACTTGAAAAGAAAAAAAAAGGATCGTTGAAAAGGCATAAGCAAGTGAACAGAGGAACAACCAAAGCTACCATCAGCGATACAAGTCCTCTTCGGAGGTGCAACTCTTCGGAGGATAAAAGACCTCTAATGGGTCATACGCCACAAAAAAGAAAGTTCTCTACTCAACAAAAAAGATTGGAGGAGTCATGACCCTCCAACCATGAGAGAGTAACTTCCAGGCGATGAAAACCCTCTTTGAGGCCCATTTCACCAGGAGTTGAAGTGTTATAACCGCTCTTCGGAATTACACTTCACCAGAGTTGAAATGTAAACAAAATAAAAGCCCTCTTCGGAGGCCCATTTCACCAGGAGTTGAAGTGTTATAACCGCTCTTCGGAATTTCACTTCACCAGAGTTGAAATGTAAACAAAATAAAAGCCCTCTTCGGAGGCCCATTTCACCAGGAGTTGAAGTGTTATAACCGCTCTTCGGAATTTCACTTCACCAGAGTTGAAATGTAAACAAAATAAAAGCCCTCTTCGGAGGCACATTTCGCCAGGAGTTGAAGTGTAGCAACCGCTCTTCGGAATTTCACTTCACCAAAGTTGAGATGCAAAAACAAAGACCTTCTTGAAAGCCCACGTTCCACCAAGATTGAAATAAAACTTCCAAGTGTTGAAGCGTGAAAAGGCTTTCTTCGAAGGCACAACTCTTTGGGGGTACACGTTTCACCGAGATTGAAATAAAACTTCCAAGTGTTGAAACGTAAAAAATCCCTCCTTAGAGGTACGACCCCCTCCCGGGGACACAATCAAGAAAAAAGACCTCTTTGGAAGCACACGTTTCACCGAGATTGAAATAAAACTTCCAAGTGTTGAAACGTGAAAAGGCTTTCTTCGAAGGCACAACTCTTTGGGGATACACGTTTCACCGAGATTGAAATAAAACTTCCAAGTGTTGAAACGTGAAAAATCCCTCCTCAGAGGTACAATTTTGTAAAAAAAAAAATCCTCATCAAAAGCGTACTTCAACTTTCAAATGGAAAATGATCGTAAAAAGAAAGGAAGTTAAAGTACCCTTCAGAGGTCCGCTTTACTACATAGAGGAATTCACTTGGTAAAATATGCACATAAGCAAAAGAGAAAAGTGATTTCTTCGAACGACAAAGCGTAAAAACTTATACGAAGGGAGTTGTACTCAATAAAAATTTTCTTTAAAGAATAAAATAATTATTCTTTAACAAATAAGAGTGCAAGTCCCCTCGAAGTATAAAATATCGCAACAAGCTTAAGGTATGGGGGCAACATGGTATAGTAGTATAGCTGCCTCAGTAAAGTAATACTCAAGCAACATACCATAAGCCCGCTGCAATACTATATGAACAAACTTGTGCAAAAATAAATAGTAAATGCATTCTCAAATTCAAACAGAAGTTTGTACAAACGAAGAATCATTTTATTCAACTATAATGCAGATACAGGTTTCAAAATAAAAGCGGGGGCCGGTACCCGCACAACTCTCGGCCAGTTCATACAAAAGGCAAAAAGCTAAAATCTTCACTTCTTCTTCCCTCCTTTGGACCCTTTACTCGGTCGAATAACCAGCTTTTCAGGACGGCCAGTGGGTATAAGGGAAGTGGGAGAGGCAGGTGTAACCGGTCCAACTTCCGGCTCCTCTTCAGTGGCGGTGATTTTCTTCCCCCTCCTCTTTGATGTCCCACGCTTCTCTCTCCTCTGTGAGGAAGACTCACTCCCCGGAGTGACAAGTTTTGATAGAACAATGTCGTCAGAAGGAGTCCGTTCCGGGGAAATGTCACCTCCCTCAGGTCTCTCATCTTTCTGCTCTTGCGAAGCGATGGGATCATCCAAGCCGTGAAGAGCCTCTATTTGTTCCTCCTGTGATCCAGGTTGCGAGGCAGAAGGAGGCACCGCCTGAAGAGATGAAGGAAGGATGACCGGAGGAGTAGAAGTTTGAGCAGTGCTTGGTACTTTCTCTACAGAAGAAAAAAGGTTAAAGTCAGTAAAAAGAGGAGATGAGGGTTCACCAATGAAGTCAGTAAAGAGAGGAGATGAAGGCTCGTCAAGGTTGAGAAAATAGCCAAGGAGCTCGTGAAACTCATGTGAAATAAACGAGTAACCAGCTTGAGCAGAATTGACAGTAGCGAGATTAACAGTGAAGTTACCTGGAGAAGCTGGTTTCCTGATATCGACTTCATAAGCTTGCGTATCAGCGCTCTCTTCACCCTCGTCTCCACCTTGTGTGCTTGTAATATCAGCGGTAACTTTGGTGGGAGAAGCGAGATGGGAACTGGAACCAATAATGTCGACTTCAGACGAAGAAGGTGGCTGGACTAGAGTAGTTGAAGTGGTTTTCCCCAGTTGATCCCCTTCCGTCACTTCGGTTCTTAGTTTGGCAAGTTGTTCCTTTCCCCTGGCGAGAGCAGGGCGAGCGTCTTCATCAAAATAATGCCTTTCCAGGGCTGACTCGTCATAACCAGCACCTTCAGCACCAAGCATATCGAGGGCGGCCTCCCACACTTCAGCTAAAGTGATCTCATACTTGGGACCAAGAAAGGCGAGGCTTCCACGCCCCAAGACGCTATGCAAGTAGAAGTCGAATAATGTTGAGCCGAAGCTGTTTTTGGTCGTCTCATGAGATTCTTCGGCTGCGATTTTGCCGGCGACAGCCTCATCGCGCTCCCTTTCAGTTCTGGCAAGCTGAAGCTTAAGCATTTGTATCTCCGCCTCCTGGGAGTTGTTTTTCTTTCGAAGCCCAGCAATATCCGAGACATAGCCTTCACTGATTCTTTTTTGTGCCTCGAGCCTATCTTCGGCATCCCTCTGACTGGCATGAGCATCTCTAACTTGTCTGAGAAGCACTTCTTCTTTTTGAGAGTATGAAGTAGAGGAAGCAGCAAGCTCATCTTTCAACTTCTCAACCTTTGCTTCGAGCTCCTCGTTGTAGGAAGTAATGCTCCTCATTTCAGTGTCGTGCTGCTCAAGGACCTTTTGCCACTCAGCCTTATCATTTTCCATGGTGAGCATGGCCTCTAAGTTGGCACGATTAACTCTTTGAAGCTCATCAACAAGCTTCTGCCAGTTTGACATCCTCTCGATATCGAGCTTGACTGCATCAAGATTGCGCAACATAGCAGACTTGTCAATGGGGACCAAGTCTAGGTCAAATCTCACGCCCTTTAAGCACCATTGTGGAAAACGACTTTGTAAAGTGGCCGGGCCGGGTCCCACTTGAAATTTAGGCCTGCTTATTATTGTCTGGATGTCCTCCTTCCCAAGAGCAGGAGAGTCAGAAGTAATGTCAAGAGGGGCAGGGGCAGTAGGCTTTTCGGGAATAGTGGAAACATGTCTCTCACCATGTCGGGCTCGTTTGCCTGAATCTTCAGCTACATGACCTTTTCCTCGGTCGTCGTGAGATTTCCTTTTGTGCGAGTCATCACTCCTCTGCAGAGAATCATGGTGCTCATCCCTATCCCTTCTGTCATGACGCTCTTCTGCATCCCTCCTTTCACGAGCCTTTCGAGCAGCCCTCTCTTCATCAGACTCTCTATAGGAGGGAAAGTAACGCCGATAATCATATTGACCACGCCCCCCATAGCGTTGGAAATCTTGGTAAAATGATCTGCCGCGTGTCATTGAAGAATCTGAAATAAGAAAAGATAAGCTTTAGAAGTCTTTAAAGTACAAGAAGATAAGTGCATAAATGTGCTGGAAAATCCTAAGTGTTGTGTGATGTGCAAGCTACACGCATTAAGCTACAAACCACTCTTTGGTGCAGAGGTGATGAAAGCTTGGGTATGAGGAGTTGATGTTTGTGTTGGTGTTTGTCGAAGAAGAGACGTTGCCTCAATTACAGGAGAGATAGTTTTAGATACGTCATCTCTAAAAAGCTCCTGCGAAGTCACTATTATGTCGCTCAACCCCTCGTAAACATCGTCACCATCATGCTTGGTGAGACTTGTTTTCTCAATTCCTACATCAGCTAACCCCCCGAGAGGCCGTGAAGGTTCTTCTTCTTCCTCGATCGGGGCAAGCACCGTCTTACTGGATGACCCCATAATGTCGGTAGAAGTGGAACACTTCACCAATGAAGCTTCAATATTAGACTCTTTTGATGCGAGTTGTTCGACAGTAACCGGGGCGTCAGGAGTTTTCGTCGGAGAATCGGGAACTTCTGTTGGAACTTCATGAGCATGCGTAGAACGAGAAGCGTGTAGAAGCCCGTATTGGTGTAAAAATTCATCCTTCAGCAGAAATTTTATGCTCCTTTCTTCCGCAGCCACGGCACTCAACCTCTCGAAAACTTGTTTATGAATCGGATCTCTAGAAGGGAGAGGAAGTGCTGAAAAGAGCAAAGAATGAAGTTAGCAACTGAAAGTTCGGATCTCGGAAAAAGTTTCAAAAACGAAAAAATGGAAACACTAGTCTTACTTCCTATTCTCCAGATGGCATAAAACCCTGGAGGGCAGCGAGCAAAGAAAAAATGGTTCAAAAATCCATGAACACTTTCAGTGAGATCGGAAAGGAGCTTGCGGTTTCTGGCACTTCTCACAATAATGAGTGAAGGATGATCTTTACTCTTTGTAAACGAGCACAGATAACGAATTTCTTCAAAACTCGGTAGGCGATCAAGAGTTCTTCTAAACAAAACACATAACCCCATCAAGATGGCATAACCATTAGGATGAAGTTGAAATGGAGAGATCGTCAACCGGAGAAGAAGAGTTCGAAGGAAGTCATTGAAAGGGGGAATTGCCCCACTTAAGCACATTTGGCGATTGGCTGCAACAAAACCGTAAGGAGGATTATCAGCAGTGTCGCTTGGCCCGGGCAATAAGACATCACTTTCAGCAAAGCCGAATTGAGTGCGTATCTGAATAAACATTCTTGGGGTTAGAATGGTTGAAGTTCTCTCCGGAGGATTCTCTATGGGAACAGCCACCGGGAAAGTCTCTTCCTCTTGAGCTACCATTTCTTCTTGTTGGAGGGAAGTCATTCTACATAAACAACTGGGTATTCAAACATGAAGGTGAACGTTTCCTAAAGTGTGTGAAGTGTCGTACAAGTATCAATCAAACAATAAGCAAAGGTAACTGGATTAAAAACTAGCAAGCATTTGTTAGTTATAAAATTCAGGGATTATTGTTTTAAGTCTAAATATTCAAGTAGGATGTTGATGCAGATAAATCAGTTCAAATTGTTGATACTTTGCATTAATATTTTACTTTAGTCAATTAATTCACAACATTTCATGCAATATATTCATGTCTCTTATCTTGTCTTGACTAATCTGTCATTTGATATGGGCAGTCAATGGCAGTATGTGCGCCTTGGTTTTCTTTGTTTGTCTGTTATTTTCAGCAGGTTAGCAGCTTATAAGTTAATACGATCTGTGAGATAATACATTGAGACTCAAGCAAATTTTAAGTTGGGGCAGTTCAAGATGTTCAAAATAAAGGCAATTTAGTTCGGTAGTCCGGGTCAGAATACTTAAAGAAGGCCTATGCTCCTAAATGTCAATACGTCCAGAGCCTAAGTATTAACTCGGCTACGGTTCAAAAGTCTCATGCGAGATAAGACTAAGTCGGTAACGGGTCAAAGTCTAGGTGGTTCAGCTTGGCGACTTATTTCCCTAGGTCGCAAGGGGAGAAATAAGAAGGCACGTTCCAGTTCAAGAGGCCGAAATTTCCCCAAGTTTTAACTCGGCCACGGTCCAAGCCTTGTTCAGATCGGCGAGTTTCTTTCAAATATTATCTCAACCACAACTTAAGGCCATTTCAAGGTCAGATCGGTCAAAAGTTAGGCCACCCAAATTCACTGAGCCACTTCCGAGTCAAACATCTCTTTCGGTTTCAACCCATTAACCCGATAGTCATTCAATCAACAGCAGCCTTCATTCAAGCTATCGGGTCACCCAATAAAACAGCTCCAAATTGCATAAATCCATTGCTCTGCCTTCAAAGATCATTGAACCTGAGTGATAAACCATCTTCATCATCTCAACGATCATCTGAAGCCAAAATCGAGTAACCTAAACTTCATCGACTACAGGTATAGTGGGATTCGTGATGGAACGTTGCGCAAAGAAACGATTCGTATTCAAATGACAGAATTCATAAACCGACAGCAACCTATGATCGAGAAGGGGACGGATTCACTTACGCAATGGATAGTAGTGATTATCGGTGATCGACTGGAATGAGGTCGCTTGTAAGAGCTTGAGAAAATTTTAATGGCGAAATCGAGCAAAGGAGTAAGTGATGAAAAGAAAGAAGAGGATGGATGTTTTATACCTTACATTGGGGAGAACTGTTGGATCGCGTACGGTCTAAATACTTACCGACTTGGTGGAGGACGAGTTAAAGAATATCGAAGCACACGACCTAACCAATAGGCGTGTACTTCGAGGGGCAAATGTTAACTCTGCCTCGGCCGAAAGTTACGACCCAGAGGAGTTGCCGACCTGAGGCTATGCCGACCTAACAACCCAAAGGGTTTGCCGATCTAAGAGCTCAGGACTTAATTCGATGCCAACCTAACTGGTTAAGAATCGTACTGATCCAATGCCTTATCACGGGTGCCGACTTAGTGCCTCAAAAGAAACTGGCCTAACGACTTAAGAGATAACAAAGGGTCCGACTTAACATGGTTGCCGACCTAACTGCCTAATAGGGTTACCGACCTAAGGGGAATTACAAGGACACCGACCTAAGGCTTGAAGGGATGACGACTTAACTGTTTAACCTTATGAAGCATGCTAACCCAAATGATACCGATCTAAGGCATGAAGGGATGCCGGTCTAACGAGGCTATGCCGACCTAAGGAGAGTTCCGACCTAGTATGGAAGCCGACCTAGTACTTTACAAGGTTTACGACCTAAGGCAGCTACCGATCTAGTGCCTTAGAAGGACCCGATCTAAAAACTTATAAAAGCCCACCGACTCAACCTATTTACCGATTTAACTATCCAAGATGCTTGCCGACTTAACTATCAGGCACAAACTCATCCAATCTAAACTGTGGCCGGCTTACGACTTATGATGAGTCGTGACCGATCTATGGATTTGAGGAGTGAAGTTGCGCAGGAGTTTAACACGTAACACATTATCTCGGTAACGACCTAGGACTTAGCACATGACGTCAACTTAAACTGAAGACCATGCATAAGAGAGAGGGGGCGACCTACGACCTAGCCTAGCTCGGCACCAACTCACGACCCAGTTTGACCCGGCTACTACCTATAACTCAACACCGAGAACCTCTATAAATACACGGCCATCACCAACATTCAAGGGACCTTTTGGGCTAATTCTCGAAGCACCGTTACTCTGCCATTTTCTCAACTCAAGCAACACTCCAAGCACTCCAAACTCCAAGGACGCTACTACACACTTCAAAGAAGAATCACAATCATTCAAGATGAATTCGAAAGATTATTCTTCATGGGAGTTTGAGCTATTTGTCTGAAGTTAATTGTAATTGAAGAAAGTGATATAAATTGTACTCATATCAGCAATAAAGAGAATCTAAGTGGACGTAGGCCTGATTTTGGGCCGAACCACTATAAAACTTGTGTTTTTACTGCTTTTCTGCAATCTCTTTACTTGTATCTTGTTCCCGTATTCACGGGTGGTGCTTTCACAACTGTCATCTACACACCGGGGTGTTAGCGTACATTTTTTGACGTTAACACAAATTCATTTATAAATTCCCAAATTCGCTTATAATTTTTTTTCTAGACATCTCCCTTTATAAAAATCCAAATTTTAAATCCCATAGTTATTACAGATCTTCAGTTTCAAGATAAGACTAAATACTTTCCATAAAATGGTCATTCCATGTATTACTATAAATCTACAAATGTGATTTATTATTCCAATATATCAAAGTGATATAATTTTCCCTTTTTGTAAAATATTATTTATAAAACAATTTTTTATTATAAAAACACCATTTATAAATCTCCTTTTTATTTACAAAATACAATTTATAAACCTATTCTTTTATTTATAATATGTGTTTATAAATTAACTCCTTTTTACACAACATTTTATTTAAAATGTGTCATTGATATTTATTTCAAAATATCTCTATCTCCTTTTTTACAAAATTACTTTATTACGAAACATAAATTTCCCTTTTATTTTCCTTTTAAATAAACACTCATTATTATATTAACCTTTCTGTAAAATAAATACTCCCTAAAATACATTTAAAACATTTCCAAAAAGGTTGTAGAAAATGGAAAAGTATAAATACTTTTTTTTAAATAAAATAGTAATAGAAAATTCCAAAAATCACCTTTAAAACCATTCTATAAATCAAAACCATTTTCAAATCCAAACCTTTGCAGTTAAAGTGCTCGGTAGATTCAATGCGGCGGAGGCGTAAAAAGTCATAGCGGAGATATAGCGAGGATATAGCGGATGACTCTAAAATAGCATATCAAACTCGTACCTAATGTTTTTATAAATATATAAATGGTAATCAAATGAAAAATTAACATTTAATTGAAGTATAATTAATACAAAAATAATTTTAAATAAAAACATGTGCAAATATACTGTAAATAAATGTAAAACAGTTATATAAAATAATTGAATTTAATAGAATACTAGACTGCATTTATTTCGAAAATATATTAGCAAAATTCAATTAAATAAATTAATTTCATAATTTTTTAATGTATAAATTTCATTTTTCAATTCATTTCTTTTAAAGAAGACATAGCGGAAGTAGCAGAATATAACGGGAATAACGAGATATAACGAAAATAACGAGCCTTAAAATGGAAAGGCTATATTTGAGGCCATATGGAGAAATCATAGCGGTAGAAATCTGCTATGAGATATAGCAGGGTTATAGCGGGGCATTAACTGCACAGATCCAAACAACAAATAATAGTATTTCCAAAATATTATAATAAGGCCAATAACTACCGTAGCACTTAACCAATGCTACTACTACCACCTTTATCACAAAAAAGTTCTTTTAACATAAATCAATTTCATAACCAATATAGCCAACTACCAAACTTTAAGCATTCAACAATTTATAACATAAATATATAAACGAAATTAAAATTAACAATGTTGAGGAATACAGATTCCTCTACAAAATTCTCTGATTTTCACTTTAAATGCCATTTGTTTTTCAAAGTGGAAATTTAACCAAACCAAACCAAACCAATAAATCATTCAAACGCAAAAATAATAATTTATATCTATTATATATCATATAGTATTTATCTAAAGTGAGTAAACTCACCAAAATTCAACCTGACGCTTACGCGTACCGGTTTTGATCTAAAATTGTACGGATTAGCTCAAAATTCCACTTGCTTCAAACTTGACAAAACCAATTCCAATGCATAGTTATCGCCTCTATGAGAACAATGCAAAAGACTATGTCTCTATAAGACCTCGTATGAAGAAGTCATTCATTTTATAAGAATTTGATTGATTAAATTAATTACTTTACAAAATTTATCCACTAATTACCCATCATTAACAGTAAATCCTTCTTAACCAATATAAAACGTGCATGGATGATGCATCTGTGTCAAAACACACTCATTGATCATCCTCTCTCCTAATCTCTGCCTCATTCCTCCATGAAATCACAATCCGACTTTGATAACACTCATTTCTTTACGAGCTCCACCTCCTCGACAAAACATGATGCTCGCCTCCTCCATAAATTGTCAACCTAAAGCCGTGCTCCTCCAAAACCCTAAATGTGGCGACTTTCTACAAGGCACCGCACCACCTAAAATTTCCACCACACCTTCGCCTTGCCATAAGAAACACGAATCCACACTCCATTTAGCCTATCTCCTCCCTAATTGGCCTAAATTCAAAACCTTAAATTCCACTGTACATATTTGACCACTCCAAAACACAACCTTACATCCCAAACTCACATAGATTTGAAGCACACACTCACACGAGTTCAATGAATCTTGTTTCGTAATTTTTCGTCGAGTGTAGTATTTGATTTTATTTTTTAAAGGGGAGGGTTTGATTTTCTTTGTTTATAGGGAGGAAAAAATGGAAAGATAAGAGGGAAAATAAAAGCAAGAGATGAGAGAGCGAAAAACAGGGAGGTAGATAGAGGAATTTCTTTATTGAGGTGCATAATAAAATTAGAAGCATTTTAAATTGAAAATATTATATGTATTTTTTGCGAAAGGTTTATGTTAGCACCTTGTTTTTTGTTTTAGCTTATCTTATTTTTATATTTCATGATCTCAACTGTTTGAAAGCTGTTTAGCAGCAAGCAAGGAGGTAGGTTAAGGAATTTCATTACTGTGGTGCACTATTAAATTATAAGTCAATGTTAACACATGAACATCCAAAATATATTCCCATTAATTCTCTATTCATAAGTACGTGCTTTCTTTGTTTACAGGTATATGTGAATGCGTAAATATATATATTTTTTACTTAAATGGATTCCCTGCACGTCAAAATATTTTGTAATTTTATGCACTTTCGTTATTGATTCAGTTACAAGTCTTCATTTTAATTCTCTTTTTCATACTACTAATTTTCATATCTAAACATGCATATGTAAAAGTTGATATAATCAGTTAAACTTTCTGCATTTGAACTTCAAAATATGAATCACCGTTTGACTTTCTAAATTAAATCATCCTTTTCACTACTCTATTTTTATCTATAAGAAAATTCTCAATGAAAGATTACCATGAATGCAGATAAATGGTTATGTAGGAAATAATTATGCAAGCTTTTTGTGATGACCCGGAATTTTGGGTAATAGCAATTTGATAGTCTTTATCAATAATTATTTAAAATTAGCAATATTGGTTTAATAATCTTCTTTAGAAATATTTAATTGGTAAAATTTATCTTTCAAAGCTAATAAAAATGTATTCTATTTATAATGTATATATATGTATATACATTGTGAATATAAAGTTTTGGTTTGAATTTAATTAAAATGTTTTCAAATTATAATATATATATATATGTATATATGAATATATTGTGATTTAGTAGATTACGTTTGAATTTAATATAATACCTTTCAAAAGCTATTTAAAAGTTAATCATATATTTTCAAAACACTTAAGGTAAATATTTATTTTGTTTAAAAGTATTTTAGCTTAATTTAAAATAAGATTTAATTAAAGGTTCATATCTTTTGTTTTTAATATTCTTTCTTTTAAAATTAAATATAAATAAGTATAGTTGTATGTTAAATAGGTATTTGTGACTGTCTAATGTGTTATGATGTAAAGCTGTGTAACTCTGATAAATATTGTCTATTATGTAAATACTTATGTGATGTAATATATTTTATTCGTTCCGCTGTAAGATTTTGATACTGCTCAGTTCTTTCTTTCCTATCTTTTCTCTTTTCTATCCCTTTCTTTTGTATTGATGATGTGTCGATAGACGACTTGTTACAGTGGTATCAGAGCTCTAGGTTGAGAGAATACCTAGGCTTTGGAGTGATATCTATCTTGAGAGAGCGTACTTGTATTTTTATGTAGATATACATCTGTATATCTATTTGATTTTTTGGGTTATCTGTTCGGGTTTGCCAACATGAGTTCTTTGGTTGAGGGCGGTGGTGTGTGTAGCACGGCTACCATAAATGGAAGAAGTCCAAGTGTTGAAGGTGGAAGAGTATCTACCGAGGCTGTAAACCCAATACCGCCTCGAGTAAGCTTTGCAGCATGGTGTAAGGATTTCATCAATCTCGGAGAAAAGCCTTTTTAAGGTTCAGAGTCCATCATTGAGTGCCATTTGGATTGCGCTCATGTAAGCTGATTTTCATGAGTTTGGATCCGTCGAATAAGTAGAAGCGAATGATGGCATCTTGGCAATTTCAGGAAGGAGCAACTGCGTGGTGGGAAGCAGTAACTATGGATTTTCCCAATGATGTTTTCTCTTGGAGCAAGTTTAACGAAGTTTTTGAGAAATAGTTTTACCCACCACAGGGAAGACTCGGCTGTATAGGAATTTTCTGGATCTTAAGCAAGGGGTTTGTTAGTATCAGTTTATGAGACTAAGTTCAACAAGTTGTCTCTACAGACCTAGTCTTATTGATACACCCCCTGAAGAAGAGCGAGATGTTTGTGCTTGGTTTGAGGCTCGAGTTTCTTGAGAAGATGTCGGCCTATCTCAAAGGTTCTTTTGTGGAATTGGTTGATATGGCTTTAAGGATCAAAGAGCTTATGGATAAGAAGTCTTTTGCATCTATGGCAGTAGTGCAGCTCGGAGGTGTTTTGTGTGCCAGCAGGAAGATCTTTTGGCTAGGCTGTTCTGAGTTGCGAAGAGAGAACTGAATCTTATGGAAATTGAACTGGGTAGGATCACAAAAGTGACTTGCGATTAGTTTGAGTGTTCTTTTGGGTAATCTTTTGCTTGGAGTTGAGGAATCTCTAGTGGAAGTAGAAGCTGTCGATGTTGTAAGAGATTTACCGGATATCTTCGAAGAATTCAAGGGTTTGCCCCGCATCGGGAGTTGAATAAGGTGATCATTTGGAATAAGTATCCCTTGCCTTGTATTAGTGATCTTTTTGATCTTTTTTGATCTTATTCTTTGTGCTTCTATGTTTTCTTGGTTAGATCTAGTTTTGGGTTTTCTCTAGCTTAGGGTAGCTGAAGACAGTACCCTTGACTACATTTAGAGGACTCAACTGTTTCTTTGAGTGGTTGGTTAGGTCTTGTGGGTTTACCAATAATCCAACTTATATTGTGGATCTGATGAACCGTGTCTTCCGGGATGTGTTGGACAAGTTTATGCTCGTGTTCGTCGATAGCATTCTCATTTACTCTAGATCAGAGTTGCGTAGCGGAAGCGAGGTAGCAGCTGGGCAAGAGTGGAAGCAACCTTAGACTCCTACGGAAATTTGCATTTGTTTTGGAATAGAGGGTATCTACAAAAAGTTCATTCGGATTACTTTAAGATTTCTTCCCACTTGACCAAGCTGACAAGGTAGGGAGTGAAGTTCAAGTGGATTCTTTTGTGTGAGGAAGTTTTCTAGGATTTTAATGCAAAGTTGTCTAGTGCACCTATTCTGGCTATTCCGGATAAGAAAATTATGTCCGAAGTCTACTGATGCTTGTGAAGTAGGGTTTGTGTTTAGGATTTTTGATAGATCTTGAGAGGACGATCTTATTGAGTAGGATCCGGAGATCATCTTATTCTTAGTCCAGATTTGTTTCGATAGGCATCTGTGTAGGTTGAGCTGTTCAAGGAAGGATGAAGGTAGCCCAGGACCGTCGGGAGATTTTTCGGGTATGAGACGAAGGAAATTGGAATTCAAAGTTGGAGATTTGGTTTTTGTTAAAGTTTCTCCGATCAAAGGAGCAATAAGATTTGGTAAGACTAGAAAGCTAACTTCGAAGTATATTGGAATTTTCCGTGTTGGTATTTTGACCTACATGATTGAATTGCTAGTCCGGATGGCTGGGATTCACAAGGTATTTTCCGTATCTCATCTAAGGAAGTTTGTGAATGATTAATCACTGGTTGTGAAATCAGCGGTTCAGGAAGATTTGGATGTTGAGCCGGACTTGACTGTGGTCGGACATCCTGCGCAGATTATGGATCGAGATGAGTAGAATCTCTGGAGTTAGTATTGTAGCTTGTTTGGATTCAATAGAGCGAGGATCCCAGTAATTGTACCTGGGAAACTCTAGATAGCATTAGGAAGTCCTATGCGGATTGTGTCAGGATAGTTAGTTTTGTTTGTTTGGATGAAATGATTACTGTGGTTGTTAGTATATGGTTGATAATGTATGCTTTGTTGTTTGAAATTAAAATCTTTGCTGGATTATTAAATTATCTTTGCTTTTAAATTTTGAGGACAAAATTCTTTTAAGGGAGAAGGAATGTAATGACCCGGAATTTTGGGCAATAACAATTTGATAATCTTCGTTAATAATTATTTAAAATTGGCAATATTGGTTTAATAATCTTCTTTAAAATATTTAATTGGTAAAATTTATCTTTCAAAGCTAATAAAAATGTATTCTATCTATAATGTATATATATGTATATACATTGTGAATAGAAAGTTTTGGTTTGAATTTAATAAAAATGTTTGCAAATTATAATGTATACATATATATATATATGAATATATTGTTATTTAGAAGATTATGTTTGAATTTAATATAATACCTTTCAAAAGCTATTTAAAAGTTAATCGTATATTTTCAAAACACTTAAGGTAAATATTTATTTTGTTTAATAGTATTTTAGCTTAATTTTAAAATAAGATTTAATTAAAGGTTCATATCTTTTGTTTTTAATATTCTTTCTTTTAAAATTAAACATGAATAAGTATAGTTGTATATAAACATATATTAATAAAATCATAAATATGAATATAAAACCTAAGCAAAAATTTAAATAATTTTTTAACATTTGTAATTCTAATTCTTACATTTGACATTTGTAAAATAATTAGAACATGTATGGACACTTGTTTGATAATAACACATGCAATTATACAAATGACAATAATTTTCTTTATCAATCTAAGTATATAAATTATGTAGTATTAGTGAGAAATCTAGTTTTTCATTTTCCGTTCATACATCTTTCTTTCTCAATCTTTCTTCTCTTCTTCTAAACATAAAAATTGAAGAAAATAAATCAAAAGAAAAGTCAAACTACAACTTCATCCTGTTTCAAATCTTCATTGAGCTTCAAGATGAAGTTCAGGTTAAATCTTCAATCTGAGTTCAAGTAATTACAAATTCAAACTCAACAATCAAATAAATTCAAACCAACAGCAAGCTTCAGTTCCAAACAAAACTTCCAGATCAAAACCTAAGGCTGTTCTCTATTTTTGAAATTGGTGAGTAAATAAAAAAAATTCAAAGCTAAAATCTTTTATTTCTTGATGCATGTGATAGATCTGTGTTGTGATGATGTATATTTGGTTTGCATGAATGTTTTCTGCTGGAATATAGCTTGAATTATTCTGTATATTGTGTTGTCTGTGTATATATATACATACTGGCCTCTGTTGTTTCACAGTGTCAAAGAACAACATATAAAATTCATATCATTCTATCTAAATCGATTTAAACTTTGATCTCTTAAAGAAGAATGTTTGTAACAATGTAATGTCATTTTTAAAATTGGTTTCAAGAATTTATATTAAGCAAACATTCTAAAAATAAGAAATTACAGTAAAAATAAATCAAAGTAAAAAAAATCGATGTTTGTAATTTCTTGTTTTGATTTTATAACCTGGTTCGAACTTCTAAATGATGAATTTTAATATAGAAATCATAATTTTTAGAAGTGTGAGTGTCGAGTTATCTCGAGATGATCAGATTTAAGGCTTTCGTCGATTGTCGTCGATCGGCGAGGAGTTGAGGGACGTGGTCGTTGCTGGAGGTATAAGGAAGGATGGTTGTCAAAGGAAAAATAGTAAGGAATTTTTCTGACGATCGGAGTAGCTTGGAGAAGTAGAACAAGGGTTTGTGGTGCTGTTTTGGTCGTCGATGTATTCAGGGTTCGTACGGCGTCAATGGTGCACCGGAGTGGATCACATGTGGGGGAAATCGCAGTTGGGTTCGTGGTGCGACTCTAGTTGAGTCGGCGAGATTTCTAACGATCGGTGGCGAGGAGGCGAGCCATTTTTGTCAAGGTGGTTTTGGGTTCCAGTATGTTCTAGTTGCTCGATTTTCGATTTGCATTGCTATTGACGAAGCTGGGTGGTCGGGAGGTTAGTGGAGATCTTCGTTGACTTGCGAGCATCGTCGATGAGGAGTCGGTGACGTCCAGATTGACATGCAATGCACTGTGCACTTTCGTATGTCTGGGTTTGGTTGGTTTGGGGAAGAAGGGATGGGTACGGGACGATCTCGAAGTTTTTCTGGGGTTTGTCTCGAAGAAGAGAGGAGCGCGAGTGAGAAGAGTGTTTGGCTCGGGGGAAATCGAGGTTGGCTCGGGTTGTTTTATTTGTATAACCTGATTCTAAAATTTTAAAGGAAAATCATATACAGATTTTAAAAAAAGCAAAGTAACTTAAATTAATCAAGTTTTCAAAATGTATTAACTAAGTTTTTAAGCAAAGTTAATGTTAAATAAAGTTTCAAAGCCAAATGGAAATAAATAAGTTTTCAAAGATTAATATTTTCCAAGTTTTAAAATTATTGGAAATGATTAAGTTATTGAGTAATTTATTAAATCACGTTTTAAAATGAATAAGTTTTCGAAAAGAAATGTAAACCAAGTTTCCAAAGTAAATTAATTAACAAGTTTTAAATAAGTTTTCAAAGATTTAAAATCTTTAAAATTGTTTGTTTAAAAGTAATTATATATTAGATTAATTATGTAATTGAATTAAGAATTAATTAGTGAAATTAATTAAAGGTTATTCACTTAATGTAAGTAATAAGTATAACTACCTAGTGCAAGTAATTAAAGGATAATTACTTAATGGAAGTAATTAAAAGGATTAACTAATCAATGTAATTAATTAAAGAATTTATTTATTAATGCGATTAATTCAAGGATAGTTAATGAATGTAATTAAAGTATCATTAACAAGTGATTAAAGGATAATTAATGGAGTGATTAATTAAAGAATACTTATTTAAATGTAAGTAATTATAGGGTAATTAATTAATGTAATTAAGGAGCATTAATCAATTGATTTTAGTATAATTAATTAAGGGTAATTAATTAATGTAAGTAATTAAAGGAAAGTTTATTACCGAATGTGATTAATTAAGGTTAATTAATGAATGTGATTAATTAAAGATTACTTACTAAATGTAATTAATTAAAAGAGTAATTAATTAATGAAAGTAATTAGAGGATCATTAATTAATGTAATTAATGAGAGTAATTAACGGTTAATTAATGTGAATGGTTAAAGAATAATTAATTCGTGTGAGTAATTAAAGGCTAATTACTTAATGTAATTGAAGAATAATTAATTGAGGGAATTAATTCGGATGATAATTAAAGGATGATTAATTAATTGGTTTGCAATTAATTAACGTTAAGTAAGCAGGATTGAAAAGTAATTAATTTAAATGATGGTTAATTAAATTAATTAGAGATAGTGTGACTAATTAGTCTTGCTTATGGATGATTGAACGATATTGAATGCCTTGGATTATTTGATATCTCAGATATGTGACATGTGTTGTTCTATGATATGAGATGTTTTGGTTGAATTGTGATAATATGGATTATCTATCTGTGATAATAAATTATCTATCTATGTGAATATGTTATTCTAAATAATATATTAAATTGATTTTAACTTAAGACAACTTGGACATTAAAATGGCGTTTTGGATTTTGATAAGATCGGGATCGGATTCCAAATTGGATATCCGAAAACCTCATCGATCCAAATTAAACGATTGGTCATGAAATCTCAAGTGAAGACCAAGATGAAGAATTTAAAGAAGAAGGTCTATTTTCATTAGCTCTGAGGGTGATTCCAAAACGAGCTTAACGGAGATAGTGCTTTCAGATTTGAGATAAAGATTCAGAGTGCAAGGGCTATTGTCGTTAACTCTAAGGATGATTTCAAAGTGAGTGTAACGAGATAGTACCTTCGATTTCGTTCGAACCCGGAACAAACTTGTATGGATTGAATTCTATCAGACCATCGTCACTGGAGGACGATGAGCATCCAAGATATGTGTTCTTAAAAGGTAAATTGTAGCCTCAAGCCTCATCAATTGGGAATGGCTAAAACATGGGAGGTGCAGCACGGCTAAGTGGGTAGCATCCAAGTATGATGAGATTTTTCCCTGTCTAGAGGTCCCTTTTTGGGCTGTGTGGGCAGTTGGGTGCGCCAAATGTGGGGTTGTCTTATTTAGGATTATCCAGTAAAGGGTAGTTCTAGCCTTATATTGCAGAGGATCAAGGTGGATCCTCGGTACTCTGATCTAGACCATGTATTGCGACGGACGGTAACCCAGTAGCTCTGCCATTGCATGGAATCCAATCTCCAATAAGTGCCATACATTTTGATTGTGCCCAACTATGTTGGAACGTGAGATGTAAGCATTCCAGCTATTCCTGTATTTTACTTGAGAACCCTAGACACTATTATAATATCACTGGATTTCCTATCAAATGTTTTGGTTATCGTAAGGTAAAAATCCGACATGTTTATTTGTGGCATGGTCTTACGAGGTACCCTTTGTTTTTAAAATGATTTTCAAAGTTAAAAAACTTTAACCTGTTTACTCACACCAAACCCATGTCTGACCTAGAGTTTATTTTTCTATTTTCTTAAACTCTTTGGTAATCAAATTTTTACGGGTAACCAAGGGGTTCAGGTTTGCTTTGACGAATTCTGGAGGAGACTTGGAGTAGGAGGCTTCAGCGTACGTAGATATATAGTGTTTTTGCTGTGTTGAGATCTTTGTTGTATCTTGAGTTGTATGATAGACAGGTCTTCATGACTGTCTAATGTGCTGTGATGTAAATCTGTGTAACTCTGATAAATGTTGTCTATTATGTAAATACTTATGTGACGTAATATGTTTTATTCGTTCCGCTGTGAGATTCTGATATTGTTTAGTTCTTTCTTTCCTATCTTTTCTCTTTTCTATCCCTCTCTTTCTTATTGATGATGAGTCTTTCAGTGGAATGAAAGGCGGGTCATTACACTTTTACTCTCATTTAGTTACCTTCACAATGTACGCATGATTCATTCTTCGTAAGCACAATGATCATTTCTTCCTACCAATTTTGGTTGTTTTAAGTTTTTTTTCCTATCTATAATCCAACTATAGTTTAAGAACAACATAAAAGGAACTTATGTAACTATTACATTCATAATATATTATTGTTATTTTGATGAAAGAGTGGTCCTCTTAAGAGAGGGATAGTCAACTACAAGAGCGATAGTTCGTCACTGTGATGATCCAATAAAATTTGCAATGAAATAGAGAATAAATATTATAATAACAAAATATCCAAAAAACCAGGAACAAATTAAAAAATACAGGGTGCTCAGACAGAGAAGCACATGGGGTATCATGGCCTGGGACATTACAGTAGCATTATCACGATTTGGGCAGAAGGTAAAGCTACTGGAGGGTGGAACAAAGAAGCAATGTATGCTGAGTGTGTAGCTGATCGGAGGGCAATGAGATGCATGTTGCATTCAAATTGCAATAAGATAATTAGAGCCGAGCAAATTGAATATGTGACGCCCCGCCTCTATACCCACACTAGCCAAGAACACTACGGTGTAGTGCTGTCAACTAGCATGGAGAATAAGACTGTTGAGGAGCGACCATCCATGTAATTTCTTATCACACGGTGGCTATGAGTAACCTTCGGAAACAAACATAGAAATAATCATAACACAAATCAGTCACAGACATCCATATCACAAGGACGGAAGAAGATATGAATATATAACTAACACATGAAAGTGTACATCAGAGAAGTGGTCAGTAAGATCCACAATAATACAAAAGAATAGCAACACGTGCTATACAAAAGAATACAACTATGAGTCTATATCTCAAGTGTATACAACAAAAACTGCTAATCTAAACAGTTAGCCAAAAGTCAGAGTGATGAATCCCTGGGAAGAAGTCAAGCAGAAGCACCTGTAACATCTCGGTCTGACCCGAGTATTATTTAAGAAAATAATAAACGGATCAGTCTAACTATAAATATCAGATGACATGATATAACATAAAAGATATGGCATAAACATAAAATATCCATAATGACATACCACTATAAGTATGTAAATAATGATCAACAGAAGATCAATCAATAAGAGATAATCAATATCACAAGAATTTTCTCAAAGATTCGGAAAGGGCATCATACCCCAAACTTGTACTCATGACAAGTCAATGACATAAATTCTAGAAATTAATGCAAGAAGTCCAGAAATCATAGAAAAGAGAAAGAGAAAGAGGCCTATCACATGACGTTCCGAAGACCAAGGGGAGCTACCCCACATGTGTGAATGGAATCACACAGATTAAGGTCCAGACTAACCAAAAAGCAAAAAGGTATGCGTGAGTGGAATCACACAACTGGTGTCTAGTCTTACCTCGCAACAAGAGACATCGCACCGTTGCTAGTCTAAATCATCAGAATGATCGTCATGATCAACGAGAAGTGTCAATTACACTAAGCTAGTAAATATAGAAGTTTAGCTTCATGTCCCATAACCACTTGCTTAACTTAAATATTTACGAACAAACTGTAAATCTTCACTAATAAAATTGTCACAAGAGGTTCAATCGAACAAGTCCAAGAATTAACCGACGAAGTGAACGCAAGCATTTCATACCACTTGTTTTACTAAGTCGTTTAATTAGATTTCTCATCCGAGTGAGGTAAAGGTTTGTATATACTAATAGATTGGAAAACGGTTTAAGAAAAGAGCTTTGTTATTAAAAATAGAGTTGAAAATTGTTTGTTAAAAGAGTTTTGATATTTACTACTAGTAATGAAACCTTTATATTATAAAGTGACAAAACACAGAAGCAATTGTAGAAACAATCAGTCATAAAAATCGGATACGGAGATGTGAATAAAATCCAAGGGAATCAGCTCAATGTTTTTCAGATAAGATCCCCTAGGAGGGGGGTACGGGGGGGGGGGGGGGTGGCAACCCCCCAAGGTGGGGGTGCGGGGGCAACGCCACCGCTTACGGGGTTTGACCTGCCCGGTCAGGTCGCGGGGGTCCAGGGGGCAGCGCCCCCAGCGGGGTGCGGGGCAGCGCCCCGTCCAAAACGGTACGACCTAAGTGAAGACAAGCGGCCTACGACCTAAGGCAAAATGAGGTCTAACGACCTAGGGGTTCACGCGACCTAACACAATGGCCGAGCGACCTAACTGGAGTTAAGGGAGGCAAGCGACTTAAGGTCCAACGACCTACGACTCAAGAAAGCCGAGCGACCTAGTGTGGAGGGGTCGAGCGACTTAAGGAAGGCGAACGACCTAAGGTCCAACGACCTACGACTTAACGGAGTCGAGCGACTTAAAAGCACATGACCAAACTAGCAGAGGTGATTTAAGGTCGGTAACGACTTACGACTTACGAAATGGAGGGTGAACGACTTAACAAGGTTCACAACCTAAAGGGAGTCAACCCAACGAGTTATAGGTCCAACGACCTATCGGTTTAAAGGTCATGCGACCTAAAAACCACGCGACCTATGACTTAACAGAAGCCTAGGTCGGAGACGACCTACGAGATAAACCAGGCCGACTTAGTGGACTAGTGACCTAAGGTAAATGGTACAACGACCTAACTCGAACGACTTATCAGGAGCTTAGGTCGGAGACGACCTACGAGATAAACCAGGCCGACTTAGTGGACGAGCGACCTAAGGTAAATGGTCCAACGACCTAACTCGAACGACTTATCAGGACCTTAGGTCGGAGACGACCTACGAGATAAACCAAGGCGAGCGACTTAACGTTTTCCTAGAGATTATAGGTCGGAAACGACCTACGACTTAAGTCCAGGCGACTTTTCCACGCGCGCGTCACGAACCCGAGCGACCTAAGGGTCCAGAACGACCTAAGGCTGGAAGTTCACCAAAAACGCTAAAAAGTGGAGTTTTTCGCCAATCCAATCCAAACCAAATGCAAATATACATGCAAACATGATAGGGGTTCATTCCCAACCGTCCAATATTGTTATAGGCTAGAATTGTGAGATAAAAATCTCAACTTTGCACTAAAATTTATGAAGATGAAGCTTGAAAGCAAGGAGAAGCAATCCAAAGCTTGAATTCAATATCTTCTACTTGAATTTGGAGTTGAATGTTGGATTTGCAATTGAATTTGTGCTTGGAGTTTTAATTTCCCATTCTCTTCACCATTAATGCCAAAGCTTGAGTTAGTTAGGAAATTTATGAAGAGTGAGGAGAAGGGGGTTGGAACTTGGGCTTAATAGGCTAAATAACCCAAAGTCCAAAGCGGAAAAAGTTAGTGAAATTCCACTAACTCCAAACCTATCAGTGTTTATACTTAAAAAGGTCGTAAATGGCATTTCGAACTCAATGGAAGTGGTCTCGAGTCCTAATTTGACCATTTGCAAAAAGTAGCTTTTCGAACCAATATCTGATTAACGACAAAATATTTAAATAAAATATTTAAATATAAAATCGATAACTATGCGGGTTGTTACAGACTCCCCTCCTTAAAAAAATTGCGTCCTCGCAATATATAAGATGGAAATAACAAGTAACAACCATAAAAGCATATTAACACAAAGAAATTTGAAATAGGAAGTTCACCTCAAAGAGCAAGAGTAAGCAAGTCCGGATGTGTTCGCTCGATGAATTCTCTGGATTCCCAAGAGCAATCCTTAGGATTTGAGGACCATTGAACCTTCACAAGCGGAACATCTTTATTTCGAAGTCGTTTAACCTCCGAAGCTATAATTCGAACAGGATGCTGCTCATAAGTTAAATTCGACGAAACTTCAATTTCTTCCACAACAGCAGGCTCAAGAATAGAATCGGAATCCCGAAGGCATTTCCGTAATTGAGAAACGTGAAATACGTCATGCATAGCAGAAAACTGAGCCGGCAATGCAAGGCGATAAGCCATGGAACCAATACGTTCAGTGATAGGAAAGGGCCCAATATATCGAGGCGCTAACTTCCCCGATCGACTGAAACGTACAACACCCTTCATAGGTGAAACACGAATAAAAACAGGATCCCCAACAGAAAATTCTAATTTCCTTCTTCGATTATCGGCATAGGATTTTTGTCTACTCTGGGCTTCTTTCATCCTATGTCGAATAAGTTCAATCTTTTCCGTGGAATCACGAATAAAGTCTGGACCTAAAACCAGCTTCTCACCGGCCTCAAGCCAACAAGAAGGAGATCGGCATGGCCTTCCGTAGAGTGCCTCGAAAGGTGCCATACCAATACTAGATTGGAAGCTATTATTATAGGAAAATTCAACAAGTGAAATATGATCTTCCCAACTTCCACCAAAATCAAGCACACAAGCACGAAGAAGATCTTCAAGAGTTTGATTCACACGCTCGGTTTGTCCATCGGACTGGGGGTGATACGCGGTGCTAAAATTAAGCTTCGTTCCTAAAGATTTTTGAAGACTCTTCCAAAATCCACTAGTAAACAATGGATCACGATCGCTAACAATAGAAGTAGGAACTCCATGCAATTTTACAATTTCCTTGACAAATAGTTTGGCCAAAAAAGGAACGGTTCGGTTAGACCGAACCGGAATAAAATGAGCGGATTTAGTAAGTCTATCAACAATCACCCATAAGCTATCATGACCCGAACGAGAACGGGGGAGGCCATCTATAAAGTCCATGGAAATTTGATCCCACTTTCAAATTGGAATTTCTAAAGGTTGCAATAACCCACCAGGCCTTTGATGTTCGGCCTTAACAAGTTGGCAAGTCATGCAACACTTAACAAAGTTAGCAATATCAGATTTCATTCCCTCCCAATAATAAAGTCGCTTCATATCAGCGTACATTTTACTACTACCGGGATGAATGGTGAATTTAGAACGATGGGAATCTTCTAAAATATCTTTACGAAGATCTCCAATATTTGGTACGATAAGTCTACCAAATTTTTGAATGCCGCCACGAGAATCAATATCAAAGTCTTTCAAACCTTCAATATCAATTTTATCCTTAACATTTTTGCCAAGAAGAGCCAATTCAGGATCTAGCCTTTGAGCTTCAAGAATGCGGTCTAAGAGAGAAGGATGAGCCTCAAGGCTACATAAAACAAATGATGAGCATAAATCGGATACGCACTCTCGAATCTCACAAGTGGATAAGATCTCGAGATCGTTCCATTCGGATATCATCATAGAAACAACTGCTTGTTGCTTACGGCTAAGAGCATCGGCGACACGATTACCCTTACCGGGGGTATAAAGAATATCAAGATCATAAGGTGCAAGGAACTCGAGCCAACGCTGTTGACGTAAATTAAGTTCTTTTTGAGAAAATAAATATTTCAAAAACTTATGATCCGTGTAAAGAATAAATTTCTCTCCCAATAGATAATGACGCCACATTCGAAGGGCGAAAACAATAGCCGCGAGCTCTAGATCATGTGTGGCATATCTAGTCTCGGCCGGCTTCAATTGCCTAGAAGCATAAGCAATAACACGTTCTTTTTGCATAAGAACGGCACCCAAACCAACGTGACTGGCATCGGTATAAACAACAAAATCTTGATTCCCCTCGGGAATAACAAGAATAGGAGCGTCGGAAAGGAGTTCTTTCAATTTCTGAAAAGAGGCTTCACATTTGTCCGACCAAATGTATTTAACTCCCTTCTTAGTCAAGCCAGTAAGAGGCACGGCAATCTTAGAAAAGTCCTTAATAAAACGATGGTAATAGCCCGCCAAACCGAGAAAACTGCGAATCTCTGTCACACTCTCCGGTCTCTCCTAATCTTGAATCGCTTCAATCTTTGAAGGATCCACGGAAATCCCGGATTCGGAAATAATATGACCGAGAAACTTCACACGAGATTGCCAAAAGTGGCATTTAGAAAATTTCGCCTTTAATTGATTACTCCTAAGAGTTTCCAATACAATCCGAAGATGTTTCTCATGTTCCTCCTCGGTTTTTGAATACACAAGAATATCTTCAATGAATATGAGAACAAACCGATCGAGGAAATCTTTGAAAACTCGATTCATGAGGTCAACGAAATAAGATGGTGCATTCGTTAACCCAAATGGCATAACAAGCCATTCATAAGATCCATATCGAGTACGGAATGATGTCAAAGGAATGCTATCCTCAGCGATACGAAGCTGATGGAAACTGGTAGCCAAGTCCAATTGTGAAAAGACCTTAGCACCACTAAGCTGATCGAATAGATCATCAATCCGAGGTAAAAGATATTTATTTTTAATAGTAAGATCGTTAAGCTTGCGATAATCAACGCAAAGCCTAAGCGTACCGTCGGATTTCTTCATGAAAATAGCCGAAGCTCCCCAAGGTGAGGAACTAGAGTGAATAAATTGCTTCGTCTCCAATTCGGATAATTTTTTACGCATCTCCTCATTTTCCTTATTGGACATGCGATAAGGAGGACGAGTAATAGGTTGAGCTCCGGAAACAAGATTAATTCTGAACTCAATTGCTCGTTTAGGTGGTAAACCTAAAACGGGCTCGAATATGTGGGAAAATTCACGAACAACATGAATACGAGAAATAATATCATCTTCATCATCATCATCTTTATCACGAGGATTTAAAGAATATAAAGATGCCACCAAACAGGATTCTGAATCTTTAAGATTAACAGAAATCTGATTAACAGATAGTGGATGTCGGAGATGAATAGTCCGCTCGGGACATAGGATATGGGCTTGGTAACAGTTAAGCCAATCCATTCCCAAAATTATTCCAAAGCCTAAGTAACGCATGACATGCAAATCGGCTAGGAAAGAAAAATCGCAAAAAATAATCTCCACATCTTTACAAAGCAAACTAAGAGTTGCAGATCCACCCACAGGATTCACAATTTTTAAAGAAGTCATTAATGCAGTAACACTTAAGGAAAAAGTGTCTACCAGTTCCTTTGATATAAAAGAATGGGATGCACCCGTATCAAAGAGAACTCTAATAGGTTGATCATGAAATAAAATAATACCATCAAGAATGGAATGAGAAATACCTTGGCCACGAGATGTGTTGCCAGGGGCTTGAGCCACATTTAACTTTCCCTCATTCCTGCCTTTACGTTTAAGGCATTGATGTATAAAGTGATCTGGGCTCTTACAATAGCGACAAGATTTGGGCTTTGAGCACTTGTTCACAAAATGATCCTCTGCGCCACAGTTGAAGCATCTCGCAATTTCAGGAGAAGGAGCCTTTGCAGCAGGAGTTGCTTGTTTACCCTTCTTATTGGGATAAGGGCCTTTGAATTTGTTGGGCCTCTTTTTGTTATTGAAATTGGGTTTGGAAGCTACTACCTCCACCTCACTTTCTTTATCAGCCTCTTCAAGACGAAGAGCGATATCTATAAGTTGATCAAATGCAACTTCTAGTTTCAGGAGTAGTGGCTTCTTAAGATTCTTATTTAAGCCATAAACGAACCTCTGGTTCTTCTTTAGTGGAGTATTTATATACTCGACCCCATATTTGGAAAGGGATTCGAATGATGCGACGTAGTCCGCCACAGAAGATTGACCTTGAACAAGGTCAATAAATCCCGAGCCAAAGTTACTTTTTCAGCCTCGGGCACGAATTTCGATTCGAAGCGTTCCCGGAAGTGCTCCCAGGTGAGATCCGCTTCATCAATTTCTGAGATTAACAGCTCATACCAATCCAATGCTCATTCTTGGAGCATGCTGGAAGCCACCTGGACTCGATGGAGGTCAACAAGGTTCATGCAAGAGAAGATCCTATCACACGTTCTGAGCCAAGCCTGGACCCCAATGATAGTTTCAGAGCCTTTAAACGGCTTCCCACCCAGGTTGGTAAAATCATTGCACAATCGTGCAAACCCCGACTTTGGGTGGGTAGGTGCCGGATTAGCTCCAGCTGCTTGAGCGTTCGTTACTAAATCAAGTAACTGTTGAGTAGTCATAAAAACTCCATCCGGTGGTGGAGCACTAGATGATCCAGCTCTGGGACGACCTGGTCTAGACATTCTCTTCCTTAAGGAAGAAAGAAGAGAAAGAAAATAGTTATTCACCAAATGAATATCAATCATTCATGACAGGTGAAGTAAGGAATCATAAAAGAAATAGGATGAATCGGTTTGAAGACCCGAACAAAATCCTAAAGCAAGACTCCTAAGGTGGACTTAGGACGATGATACTTGTCAAGTTATTCTACATTGTTCCGAAGACCAAGAGTGTGTATCTGATTTATGCTCATCATTTGTTTTTTTGTAGCCTTGAGGCTCATCCTTCTCTCTTAGACCGCATTCTTGAAGCTCAAAATCTAGATCCTGAATTGGCTCTTCTTGGCAAAAATGTTAAGGATAAAATTGATATTGAAGGTTTGAAAGACTTTGATATTGATTCTCGTGGCGGCATTCGAAAATTTGGTAGACTTATCGTACCAAATATTGGAGATCTTCGTAAAGATATTTTAGAAGATTCCCATCGTTCTAAATTCACCATTCATCCCGGTAGTAGTAAAATGTACGCTGATATGAAGCGACTTTATTATTGGGAGGGAATGAAATCTGATATTGCTAACTTTGTTAAGTGTTGCATGACTTGCCAACTTGTCAAGGCCGAACATCAAAGGCCTGGTGGGTTATTGCAACCTTTAGAAATTCCAATTTGGAAGTGGGATCAAATTTCCATGGACTTTATAGATGGCCTCCCCCGTTCTCGTTCGGGTCATGATAGCTTATGGGTGATTGTTGATAGACTTACTAAATCCGCTCATTTTATTCCGGTTCGGTCTAACCGAACCGTTCCTTTTTTGGCCAAACTATTTGTCAAGGAAATTGTAAAATTGCATGGAGTTCCTACTTCTATTGTTAGCGATCGTGATCCATTGTTTACTAGTGGATTTTGGAAGAGTCTTCAAAAAGCTTTAGGAACGAAGCTTAATTTTAGCACCGCGTATCACCCCCAGTCCGATGGACAAACCGAGCGTGTGAATCAAACTCTTGAAGATCTTCTTCGTGCTTGTTTGCTTGATTTTGGTGGAAGTTGGGAAGATCATATACCACTTGTTTTACTAAGTCGTTTAATTAAATTTCTCATCCGAGTGAGGTAAAGGTTGTATATACTAATAGATTGGAAAACGGTTTAAGAAAAGAGCTTTGTTATTAAAAATAGAGTTGAAATTGTTTGTTAAAAGAGTTTTGATATTTACTACTAGTAATGAAACCTTTATATTATAAAGTGACAAAACACAGAAGCAATTGTAGAAACAATCAGTCATAAAAATCGGATACGGAGATGTGAATAAAATCCAAGGAAATCAGCTCAATGTTTTTCAGATAAGATCCCCTACGGAGAAGGGGTACGGGGGGGGGGGGGGGGGGGGGGGGGGGGGTGGCAACCCCCCAAGGTGGGGGTGCGGGGGCAAAGCCATCGCTTACGGGGTTCGACCTGCCCGGTCAGGTCGCGGGGGTCCAGGGGGCAGCGCCCCGTCCAAAACGGTACGACCTAAGTGAAGACAAGCGGCCTACGACCTAAGGCAAAATGAGGTCTAACGACCTAGGGGTTCACGCGACCTAACACAATGGCCGAGCGACCTAACTGGAGTTAAGGGAGGCAAGCGACTTAAGGTCCAACGACCTACGACTCAAGCAAGCCGAGCGACCTAGTGTGGAGGGGTCGAGCGACTTAAGGAAGACGAACGACCTAAGGTCCAACGACCTACGACTTAACGGAGTCGAGCGACCTAAAAGCACACGACCAAACTAGCAGAGGAGATTTAAGGTCGGTAACGACTTACGACTTACGAAATGGAGGGTGAACGACTTAACAAGGTTCACGACCTAAAGGGGGTCAACCCAATGAGTTATAGGTCCAACGACCTATCGGTTTAAAGGTCATGCGACCTAAAAACCACGCGACCTATCACTTAACAGAAGCCTAGGTCAGAGACGACCTACGAGATAAACCAGCCCGACTTAGTGGACTAGTGACCTAAGGTAAATGGTACAACGACCTAACTCGAACGACTTATCAGGAGCTTAGGTCGGAGACGACCTACGAGATAAACCAGGCCGACTTAGTGGACGAGCGACCTAAGGTAAATGGTCCAACGACCTAACTCGAACGACTTATCAGGAGCTTAGGTCGGAGACGACCTACGAGATAAACCAGGGCGAGCGACTTAACGTTTTCCTAGAGATTATAGGTCGGAAACGACCTACGACTTAAGTCCAGGCGACTTTTCCACGCGCGCGTCACGAACCCGAGCGACCTAAGGTCCAGAACGACCTAAGGCTGGAAGTTCACCAAAAACGCTAAAAAGTGGAGTTTTTCGCCAATCCAATCCAAACCAAATGCAAATATACATGCAAACATTATAGGGGTTCATTCCCAACCGTCCAATATGGTTATAGGCTAGAATTGTGTGATAAAAATCTCACCTTTGCACTAAAATTTATGAAGATGAAGCTTGAAAGCAAGGAGAAGCAATCCAAAGCTTGAATTCAATATCTTCTACTTGAATTTGGAGTTGAATGAATGTTGGATTTGCAATTGAATTTGTGCTTGGAGTTTTAATTTACCATCCTCTTCACCATTAATGCAAAAGCTTGAGTTAGTTAGGAAATTTATGAAGAGTGAGGAGAAGGGGGTTGGAACTTGGGCTTAATAGGCTAAACTAACCCAAAGTCCAAAGCGGGAAAAGTTAGTGAAATTCCACTAACTCCAAACCTATCAGTGTTTATACTTAAAAAGGTCGTAAATGGCATTTCGAACTCAATGGAAGTGGTCTCGAGTCCTAATTTGACCGTTTGCAAAAGGTAGCTTTTCGGACCAATATCCGATTAACGACAAAATATTTAAATAAAATATTTAAATATAAAATCGATAACTATGCGGGTTGTTACAGAATATGTCAATGTATTAGCCCATATGTTAAGATGCATTATTCAGGGAAAAGGATGTGCATTGAGAAGAACTGATGGTCCAAGCGGGCATGTGCATAGTTAGAGTATTAGAAGTGCATGCACTGTGCGATGCACAATTACTGTGCTATGGCCTAAATCTTGAAGCCTACAGAGGCAAGATGCCTCTGCTAGGACAAGTTTTGTGACGACCCGCCTTTCATTCCACAGATATCTATATACGCTAAAGCCTCCTACTCCAAATCTCCTCCATAAATTCGTAAAAGAAAACCTGAATCCCTTGGCTACTCATAAAAATTTGAGTACCCAAGAGTTTAAGAAAACAGAAAATAAACTCCGGGTTAGACGTGGGTCTGGTGTGAGTAAACGGGTTAAAGTTGTTTAATTTTGAAAATCATTTGAGAAGAAAGGTATCTCATAAGACCACGCCACAAATAAACATGTTGGGTTTTTACCTTACGATAACCAAAATAGTTGATAGGAAATCCAGTGATATTATAATAGTGTCTAGGGTTTTCAAGTAAAAAACGAAAACTGCTGGAATGCTTACATCTCATGTTCCAACATAGTTTGGCACAATCAAAACGTACAGCACTTATTGGAGATTGGATTCCATACAATGGCAGGGCTATTGGGGTACTGCTTGTCACAGTACGTGGCCAATATCGCCGTACCAAGGATCCGCCCTGATCCCCTGCAACACAAGACTGGAATTACCCCTTACTGGATAATACTGAATGAGACAACCCCATAGTTGGTGCGACCAACTACCCACAGTGCCGAATAAAAAGGGACCTCTAGACAGGGGAAAATCTCATCCTGCTTGGGTGCTACCCACCTAGCCTTACTGCACTTCCCTGTTTTAGCCATTCCCGGTTGATGAGCCTTGAGGCTACGATTACCTTTTTAGAACACATATCTTGGAATGCTCATCGTCCTCCAATGGCGATGTTTGATAGCATTCAATCCATAAAAGTTCATTCCGGGTTCGAACGAAACTGAAGGCACTATCTCATTACACTCATTTTGGGATCACCCTCAGAGCTAACGACAATAGCCCTTGCATTCTGAATCTTCATCTCAAAACTGAAAGCACTATCTCTGTTACACTCATTTTGGATTCACCCTCAGAGTTAGCCCTTACACTTTGAGTCTTAATCTTGAACTCCACTTGAGATTTCACGACCTATCGTTTAATTTGGATTGATGTGGTTTTCGAATATCCAATTTGGAAATCCGATCCCGGTCTCAACGAAATCCAAATGCCATTTTAGTGTCCAAGTTGTTTAAGGGTTTAAACAATTCAATTTATTATTTAGAATAACAGATTCACATAGATAGGTAATTCACGTTATTACGGATAGATAATCCATATTATCACAATTCAACCGAAGCATCTCATATCAAATAGCAGCACATATTACATATCAAATATATCAAATAATCCAAGGCATTCAATATGGTTTAATCATCCATAAGCAAGATTAATTAGTCACACCATTTCCAGTTAATTTAAATAAATTAAATTAATTACTTCAATCACATTTAAATCCTGCTTAATTAACCATTAATTAATTACACCGATTAATTAGTTATCCCTTAATTATCCATCTTAATTAGTTATCCTCAATCAATTATTCTTTAATTACATTAAGTAATTAGCCTTTAATTAATTACATAAATTAATTATCCTCTAGCCATACACATTAATTAACCTTTAATTAATTATTAATTAATTACATTAATTAATGATCCTTAATTAATTACTTTCATTAATCAATTAACTATATTTACATTAATCCTTAATAACTTACATTAATTAATTATACTTTAATTAATCACATTCATTAATTAACTAACCCTTTAATTAATTACCTTAATTAATCAATTCTTTAATTAATTATACTAAGTAATTAATCCTTAATTACATCCATTAAGTAATTAATTTTTAATTACTTTCATTAAGTAATCTCCCTTTAATTAATTACATTAAGTAATTATCCTTTAATTACACTTAGTAATTTTCATTAATTACTTACACTAAGTAATTATACTTTATTAATTTCATTAAGTAATTATACTTAATCAATTTCATTAAGTGATTATCCTTAATTAATTAAAATAATTAATTATCTTAAATTAATCACATTAATTAATTATCCTTAAATCATTAGTTAATGATCCTTAAATTAATTACATTCATTAACTATCCTTTAATTACTTCATTAAGTAATTATACTTTGCTTATTAATATAAATTAATTAACCTTTATTAATTTCATTAAGTGATTAACTTTTAATTAATTTCACTAATTAATTATCTTTAATTAATTGTAACCTTAATTAATTAAAGATAAATTCTTCATCTTCATTAATTGCTTAATTACATCATTAAACTTCATTAGAAAAACATTTAGGAATTAATTACATAATTAAAATTATATAAATTACCTTAAAACAAATCAATTTAAACATTTAATATCTTTGAAAACTTGTTCAAAACTTGTTTAATAAATAATTGTTCTTTGAAAATTTAATTATCATTCCTTTTAAAACTTATTCATTTTAAACATATTAAAAAAACTTGGTCAACATTCCCTTTAAAACATATTCATTTCAAATACACTTTAAAACTTGGCTAAACATCTTCTTTTGGAAACTAATTGTTTTAATTACACTTTTAAAACTTGTTTTGGTTTAGTTTCTAAATTTTTTACTTTTTCTTTGAACTTGAAAACTTGTATTTCTATGTTTTATAAATTGTACATATTTATACTTTACTCTTATAAAACTAGTTAGCTGAACAAAACAGACTCGAGCCATTCAACAAAATCCCCAAGACAACTACACCCTTTCCCCGAGCTATCCTCGTTCCTACCTGGCTTCGAGAAAGTCATGTAATGCCTTCGAGATCGACCCGAGCTACCCCTCTTCTTCCCTAACGCTAAGGCAAAACCAACACAGACGTGCACAAGTGCACGTGCACGTCGAAATTACGCGACTCTGACCACCTCTCTGGTCCTTACTAAGCCGCCGACGATCTCGACAATCAACACGACCACCCAAATAACAGAATTCGATAGCAAATTGAAATTTCGTCGTTCGATCAGGACCGGAACTAACCAAATCGACTAAATTTCCACGCCGTCGATGATTATCCACCACCAGAACTTATGCCGCTTCGTCCAAAGCATCACCACGAACCCCGGCAACGATCCCCCTCCTCGCAATCACCTCCGGCCTCCCCATGGCGATGCAATCGCCTCGAAAAACATCGGCTACCCTGATTGATGAAAAACCCTACCCCACCGTTCCTTGGCCGCTACGGCTATTGATAAAATCTACCACTATTTTTTCAGAGATCATCATCCCTTAAGCCACCTTCAACAACAACCCCGAGCTTCAAATCGTCATTGATCGCCGGCAATTGACGAAATACCCAAAATTGATCAACTCGGCATAACTCGACTTATACCGAACAAAAAATTATGATTTGATTTTCAAAATTCATCAATTTACAATACGAATTTGTTTAAGCAATTCAAACATGATTTCCAGATAATCGAATTTGACATGTCTTTGATTTTCTATGTAAATTTTCAAATTTTGAAATAATCACTGAATTTTAATTCTTGATATTATTTTTGAAATTGATAATACCTTATTAGAGTCATTTTTCATTTACAAATCCTAGCCTAAAATCAAACGTATGTGAAGATATGAATTTTCTAATGAAAATGAAACTTGTAAAATTAACGGAGAAATATATATATATATATATATATATATATATATATATATATATATATCCACACAGACATTTACATCCATATACACACAGAGTAACTCAGACATATTCCAGAAAAACATTCATGCAAACATATTACAACATCTCCATATAGATTTGTCACATAGAATAGATTATAATTGTTTTTAAAGTAAAAGTTTACTCACCTAAATAAGCAACATAGGACAAGTTCTTAATTTATGATTGAAGTTTTGATTTCTTACTGTTGAATTGAATCTGCTTAGCTTGTTGTTGAGTTGAATTAATTCTTTGCATTGCTTGGAATTGAAGTTTGAAAACTGATGAAGTTGTTGTAGTTATTGTTTTGATTTTTCTTTGATTTTTGGTTTCCAGTTTTAGGAAGAAGAAGAAAGCATTGAGAGAGAAAAATTTGAAGTGAAAAATGAAAAGCCAGCTTATTTCTCTAAAACACTTATATTATAAACTTTAATTGATAAAGAGAATTGTGTTGCCACTTGTAATTACACAATATACTGAGCTCACACATGTTGTAAAATCTTACAAATGTCCAACAAGTTATTATATGAATTACAAATGTCTTAATTCCTTTATTACGTATTTTCTAATGTTTTATTAATTTTATATATTATGTTTTAAATTTATAAATATATACAAACTATATTTTATTCCAAGTATAAAAGAAAAACTTTTTTTAAATCCCATATATTAAATCTAAGTATACATAAAACCCATATTTAATTTATGTATACTTGAAAAGAAGGCGAAAATAAATCCTTTTTATTAAATCTTATTTTAACTAAAGCTATTATACTTTTTAAATAACATACATATTGGTTTTGAAAATGTAGAATTAATTTTAATTGGCTTTGAAAATTATTAACTTGAATTTAAAACATAACTTCCAAATCACAATATATATATATATATATATATATATAAATTATAATTTGAAAACATATCTTTTATTAAATTTACTTTTTGTCCACAATGTATATACCTATATGTATACATTATAAATAAAATACATTTTATTAGTTTTAAGAAGATAAATTTGTACTTGAAAATATAAATTTGCCAAATTTATTATTATTAGCTTTGAAAAAAAATAAACTTGCCAATTTGAAATAATTATAAAAGATATTATTAAACCAATATTGCCAATTCAAATTATTAATTGAAGATTATTAATTTGTTATTGCCAAGATTCTAGGTCATCACATTCCTTCCCCCTTAAAAGAATTTCGTCCCCGAAATTTAAATGCAAAGATAATTTAATAATCCAGCCAAAGTTTTAATTTTCTAATAGCAAGCATACATATCCGCCATACACTAACAATCATAGCAACTAATTCATTTATACCAACAAATCTAATTATCCTGACACAAATTAGGATAGAACTTCCTAACACAATATAGAGTTTCCCTAGTATAATTACTGGGATCCTCGCGCTACTAAAACCTAACTAGTGACACTACTTTGTTCCTGAGCTCCTCTCAACAAGATCTACAAATCTGAACAGGATATCTAACCACAGTCAAGTCCGGCTCAATTTCCAAATCCTCCTGAAATGCTAATCCTACAACCAGTGATGGATCATACACGTACTCCTCAGATGAGGTACGCGAAACACATTGTGAATTCTAGCCATACGGACTGGCAATTCAATTCCATAAGCCAAACAACTTATCCTTTTAAGAACACGGAAATGTCCCATATACCTCGGAGCTCACTTCCATTCTGATTGCTCCTTTGATCGGAGAAATTTAACCAAAAACAAAGTCTCCCACTTCAAATTCCAATATCCTTCGTCCCTTATCCACATGATTAATCAGACGATCCTGGGTTGCCTCCATCCTTCATGATAAGCTCAACCTTCGCAGATGCCTCTCGAAACAAATCTGGACCAAGAATAAGAAAAATCTCTGAATCCTACTCGACAAGATGGTCTTTCCAAAATCCACTAAAATCTGAAACACAAGCTCCACTCCCAAAGCATTAGTAGACTTCGAACTTACTTCTCCTATTTGGAATAGCCAGAACAGGTGCACTCAACAACCTAGCCTTCAGATCCCGAACGAACTTTTTGTAGAAACCCTCTAATCCAAAACAAATGAAAATTTCTGTAGGAGTTCGAGGTTGCTTCCACTCTAGAACAGCTGCTACCTTGCTTCTGCTGCGTAACTCTAATTTGGAGTAGATGAGGATGCCACCGGTGAGTGCGAGCACAAATTTGATCAACACATCCTAGAAGACACGGTTCATTAGATCCATAAAAGAGAAAACACAGAAGAACCAAGAAATCCTAAGCTGCTTCATCAAATTCTCTCTCTTTCTCTAGGAACCATCCTTCTACTAGGCTGAAACACCGGTATCCCTCCCGGAACCAAGTCGACATGGAACTCAATCTTTCGATCCAGGAAAACCTTTGACAACTTCGATAACTACTACCTCCTCTTGAGATGCCTCAATCCCATTCAAAAGATTACCCAAAATGAACTCCTTGAACTCTCGCAAGTCACTTTTGCAATCTTACCCAATTTAGATTCCAAAGGTACCGTTCTCTTTTCACAAATCAGAGCAGTTCTACCAATCCATCCAAAACAAGGTCAAATCCTTTAATAATGCCTTTGCCTATTAGAAAAAGCCGACGGTCCACCTTCAATAGAAATACCTTGATCTATTGAGCTCTCTGAAGAAGTAGGCAAGCTTCACCATATTCCCGAACTGCTAATAGTTGAAACACAAGGACTTTCGAATCATCGAAGAAAAAGATCCACTCTGTTGTTTCTGAACTCCACATCTCGGATAACCCTTAGCCACATGACCTTCCTGCTAGCATACAAAACTTCTGAGCTGCACTGCTGTCACAGTTTCCAAAGACTTCTAATCCAAAAGCTCTTCGAACCACAAAGCCAAATCAACCAATTCCACAAAAGAACCTTTGAGATGGGCAGATAATCTTCTCCAGAAACTCGGGCCTCAAACTAAGCACAAACATCTCGCTTTTCCTAAAATTTCTCTAAGAGGAAACATCTTTGGGAACATCCATGGTTACCGCGTCCCACCACGTAGCTGCTCCTTTCTGAAGTTGCCAAGATACTATCACTCTCTTCTGCACATCCGACAGATCCAGACTCCTGAAAATCCGCTCACACAAGCAAAACCAAACTTGCACAACACTACCTCGAGGAGATATTGGGTCTACAGTCTCGGCAGATACTCTTCCAACCTCAACATTCGCGCCTTATCCATTTATGGTAGTCATGCTACACACACCTCTGCCCTTTCTACTTCTAGAACTCATATGGGTGACCTGAATAGATAATCCAACAAATAAATAGATACACACACACACACACACACACACACACAAATACGCTCTTTCAAGATAGAAATCATTCCAAAGCTTAGGTATTATCTCAACCTAGAGCTCTGGAACCAACTGTGATGACGCGCCTTTCATTCCACAGATATCTATATATGCTGAAGCCTCTTGCTCCAAATATCCTCCATAAATTCGTCAAAACTAACCTGAATCCCTTAGGTACTCATAAAATTTTGAGTACCTAAGAGTTTAAGAAAACAAAAAATAAACTCTAGGTCAGGCATGGCTCTGGTGTAAGTAAACAGGTTAAAGTTGTTTAACTTTGAAAATCATTTGAAAAGAAAGGAATCTCGTAAGACCATGCACAAATAAAAATGTCAGGTTTTTACCTTGCGATAACAAAAACATTTGATAGGAAATCCAGTGATATTATAATAATGTCTAGGGTTTTCAAGTAAAATACAGAAATAGCTGGAATGCTTACATCTCACGTTCCAACATAGTTCGGCACAATCAAAACGTACGGCATTTATTGGAGATTGGATTCCATAAAATGGCAGGGCTACTGGGGTACGTCCGTCACAGTACGTAGCTTAGATCATCATACCGAGGATCCACCCTAATCCCCTGCAACACAAGATCAGACCTACCCCTTACTGGATAATCCCGAATGAGACAACCCCGCAGTTGGCGCGACCAACTTCCCACACAGCCGAATAAAAAGGGACCTCTAGACAGGAGAAAATCTCATCCTACTTTGATGCTACCCACTTAGCCTTGCTGCACCTCCCCTGTTTTAGTCATTTTAGGTTGATGAGGCTTGAGGCTACGATTACCTTTTTAGAACACATATCTTGGAATGCTCATCGTCCTCCAGTGACGATGGTCTGATAGCATTCAATCCATACAAGTTCGTTTCGGGTTCGAACGAAACCAAATGCACTATCTCGCTACACTCATTATGGAATCACCCTCAGAGTTAATGCTGATAGCCCTTGCACTCTGAATCTTCATCTCGAAACTGAAAGAACTATCTCCATTACACTCGTTTTGGAGTCACCCTCAGAGTTAACGACAAATAGCCCTTACACTTCGAGTCTTCATCTTGAACTCCACTTGAGATTTCACGACCTATAATTTAATTTGGATCAATTTGCTTCTGGATATCCAGTTTGGAAATCCGATCCCAGTCCCACCGAAATCCAAACATCATTTTAATGTCCAAGTTATTTAAGGGTTTAAACAATTCAATTTATTATTTAGAATAACAGATTCACATATATAGGTAATTCACATTATTACGAATAGATAATCCATATTATCATAATTCAACTAAAGCATCTCATATCAAAGAGCTCCACATATCACATATCAGAGATTGTAATGACCCAGAATTTTTATCATTCGAAGTTCATATATTTAATTGATTTTAAATATTAACAAGTAAAATTTGTAAGTCGAATAAATTTTATTTTGAATATCTGGATTTAATTGGATAATTAAATCGATAATTTAATATTGAAAATTACTGAAATAATTGGAAATTGGGTCTAATGTGATTTAAATGACTTATAAAGTTGTATTAAATCATATTGGGGTTAGAATGATGTTATAGAACTTTTAAAATTGAATTAAAACTAAATTTGTGGAAATTGAATATTTTAATATTTAATTGACGAGTAAAAATAGCCATTTTTCAAACAGTCTCGGATTTCGACAAAACTAGTTTCATCGGATCCGTAATGTTATCTTGTTGTACGGTTTCAAATTTCGTGTCAATCGGACTTATGGTTTGTCTGGGGCAAGCTAAAACGCGTAGAAATCGATTCGAGTGAATTTTGAATTTAAATAATTTGATTCAAAAACTTATCTTCCAAATTTGATCGAATTGGCTCCCGTTATATATTCCATTACATTCGGAGTGGGGGTAAAACATTCTAAACGCCTGTCGGCAAGCTTCGTTTGGAGTTCAAAAAAATTTCGGGTGAATAGTGCACGGAAATTTTCTAAATAAGGCCCCTATTTTCATTATTGTGCACTCAAACCCTAATCGAATACCCTAGCCGCCACTTAAACGTTTAATGGCCGGGAATGCATGATTCTTCTCCCTCAATTTTCTTCAAATCCGTGAAGAATTAACAGAAACTTCCTACTACAATAACGTAAAGCACGACGAGATCGTTCAATCTAACGGTGGCGATCGTGTAATTCGCGATGAGGAGGGAGCAAGGAGCTCGCGTTCATGGCATGTTCGCACGCGTTTCTATGCGCAATGAGGCAGTCGAGCTTCGAGCTGTTCAAGGTGAAGGTGGAGTTTGTGATGGTCGTTCGAATGGTGGTGGAGTGATGATGTTTCGAGCAACGTAGGAGGTGCGAAAATTGGACGAAAGGGGCGGCCGATGGGTTGATGTCGTGCGTGTTAACTGGAGTTGGGGGAGAAGATGTTGCGTGCGGCCCAGATATCTTTCAGGAGAAATGAATGGTCCAGATCGTTTCTAGGTTAAAAATAAATAGATTTGTAAATTTATTTATATTTAAATTCGTGTAAACTTTAAAATGCTATAACTCTTCATACGAGGTCCTTTTTGGACGAAACAAATTGCGTTGGGTTCGTATTCGCGAATAATATGCGATAGAGCTGGATTAGAGTTGATTGGAGCTAGTGAAAATTTTGGGTAAAATTAAACGCCCGTTTAATTTTATTTGAAATTCAACGCTACAACTGTTATTGGAACCTGGTGAGAACTTCTCACTCAATCGAAATTGTTTCGATTTAAATTTTAAATAGTTAGATTTAAAATTGCTTAATTGTGTGATTGAATGATAATTGCTATCTGTTGTATTGAAATAGACCCTATACGTCGTATATTAAGCGGATGTTATTTATTAAATACATATACCACGATATTCCATCTTGAAGTGGAATTGGTATTTTATATGTACTTGGAGTTGATTTTCCCGCATTATATAGCGGATGAGACCCTATTGCGCTGCATAATAGCGGATAATATTTTATATGAACCCATGTACCACCATATTCCGTATTGACACGGGATTGGTATTGTGCTAACATCTATGGATGCAGGGAAACAGGTTGGAGGGATCCAACTGGATTCCTCACCCGTATTGATTTATTTACAAATATTGTGATATATTCTATTATCATATGATATATGATGTTTTGGATGCCGTGATTGTTATATTTAGTGCTGTTGCATCATTGGGCCTATTTTGGAAAACTAAAAGTGTTAAAGTGATGATTTTCAAATTTAAAAAGGATTTTGAAGTGATTTTTGAAAGTATATGTTTTATTAAATTTTGGAATTGATTCATTTTAAATAAATAAACGTTATAATTTTAATGTTATAAAAATTATGATTTTTGAGAAATATAGTTGAAATGCGATTTCTGAAATATGGAGTTAATGATTTTATAAAAATTGTTTAAATAGAGATTTTTTAAATAATTATAAAAGCTTTATATATAAGATTTATAAAAATCTTATAAAGGAGTTTTGAAAATGTTTTAAAATGATGTTAAAATGGGTTTTCTAAGTAAATAGGATTTACAGATTTATAATTGATGAAGTTATAAAAGAATTTATTTTCTAAATAAAAGATTTATAAGTAATTAACTTATAAATTGGATTTTGTCGTGTAAATAAGATATGATAGAATTTGTAAATAAACTGATTTTATAACTTGAAGTTTTTATAATATATAAATGTGAATTTATAAAAATTGATTTCTAAATTCAAAATTGATTGAATTTGTCAAGTAAATATGAAAGCTTATTAAAGGAAATATATTCATGATTGTGGACATTGGACAACCTTTAAATTAAAATATGTAGAAGTGCTGAATTTGGTAAACGAAGCACATTCACGATTTTGGACAGTGAATAAAATATTAAAGAAATGTTTTGGGGAAGTGATATTTTAAATAGAATTAAAACAATTTGAAGTTGTTTTAAAATGTGTTAAGGATCGAAACCATAGATTTCAATATTCATTGTTGAAATAGATGTTTTTGAGAAATAAGGAAATGGTGGACTATAACACTGTTGTTATAGTAAATTATTTTCGAAAGGAAATGTTTTTTAGTAGTATGGAGATTTATATATCTATCTTAATTTCGAATACCTATACTAGTGATTTTGGGCTGTCGTAACGATGTTTTACGCAACATTCATTTTGACTCAAATGAATGTGTTTTAGAGAATGTTTTCCTTAATGAATAAAATATATACTTAATTGTGATTTAAGTATATTGAATATTTTCCAAATGTTGAAAATAAATAGATTTGTGAATTACTTATTATTAAATAAGTATGGGAATGTTTTCCAATATGAGGTGAAATGTTTTGAGATTATATCTTTTAAAGATAAATTGAAATGAATATTTGAAATCGATTTGAGAATCATATATTCATAGATATTTTGGAAATGTGAATTCATCATGGAATTTATAAAGGGAAGGGAAAATTGTTTTAAAAATAAACATTGATTTATTTTTGAAGTGTTGGAAAAATATATCTTGTAAAGATATTTTTGGAAAATAAAATAATTTAGGAAATTATTTGGAATCTGGTGATATTGTGCATATCTATTGATAGTTAAATAACCGACTATCGATATCTACCTTTAAATGGGTATTTGTTGTGATTTGCTTGAATTTGAATGCTACACTTATTTTAAACCAAGCGCTCGTTGTTCGGTTTAGCCAGGAAAAGACCTTTGGGTCATGAATTCCATTCCGAATAGTGATACGTCGTAATGGATAGCATTTGAAGACCGGTGTTGAAGACCGGGTATTTTCAAATATGGAAGGATTACCGTCGAATGTCTCTGAAATCGGCTGATCTTCGATATAGAGATTTTATCACCCATTGTGATGGGAATTCCGGTCGTGATTAGTGAATATCCGGATTGAAAGGGCTTCTTTTGAAAGTGCCTTCGGTTCTGTTCGATCCCGGAACGGACTTGTATGGATGTGTGTTTGACGTTACAATTTGAGATGTAAAGCTGGTTTCTATCAAATATATTTCTGTTGGTGGCGGAGAATTTATTCTCTTAGCTTAACACCCTTCTCTGAGACGTACGAGCTCAGAGGTTATGTAGTTGATGGTTACTAGTGATATATTCCCAAGTTGGTAATGTGGGTTGAGCATTTGTTGATCAAAGCGTGGCTTTTGTATAAAGCATAGCTTTGTGGACGAGACTTCGTCGGACCTCACACCTCGGTAATGGTCAAAACAGGAAAGATGCGGCAAGGTTATTAGGGGATAGCGCCCCCTTAGTGTATGTCGTTTCCTTCTGGATAGAGGTGGTATTATGGTATGGAGCCCTGATACTTAACCTATGTTGTTGCTGCAAACTTATTATTTTGTGGTTATTGGTGAATCCCGGGATTTAGGTCGGTTGCGACCGGGGGATGGCATATTCGTGTCAGTTGTTACCCAGCTAGGGGCAACCCGGCCTTGTGTTGGCAGAGATCCGGTTAGGTTCTCGAGGCGTCTTTCCAAAGGCGTACCGATGTGGCAATGGCAAGTTCCTTGGCCTGACCATTAGCTAGAAATCCAAAGAAATAATACGAGCCTTGTACAGTTTTAGTTGTATAATCTGCCATGGAATTTGGCGGTAAGATGCTATTGAACATGGCAGTTATAGTAGGCATATGTGCGGAATGCCTATGCTGGCTAAGATTTATATTATATTTTCGAAATGTTTTCCTACACTTTGCACTTATAATAATAATATCAAATAAAATTTGTGTATCAAGCATATTTGACTATCATAAGGAGAAATCTCCTTCGATTCTGCGTTTGCATTGTGTGTGTGTGCGGGAGGCCTTATAGTAATCTCATTTTCTAAAAGCATTGTAAATCTATTTTAAAATATTTCCTTGTTTATTTTTAAAAAGATAAACTGTTTAAGTTCTCACATTAGTCCCATTACTGACCTGGAGTTTATTGTTCCATTCCTAAACTCTGGGTGCCTATCATTTTCCACACGGGTAGTCTACAGTTAGGTTATCAGGTTATTCTGGAATTCAGGAGTTGTTGTGGAGATCAGGAGCAATCTGGATGGCGTGGCGTATCAATTAGTATATAGTATTTCTTTTCCGCTGTTTGTTGTTGTAAACTCTGATAATGTAATGTGATGTAATGTAATAACTGATATAATTCTTTTGATTTAAAGATTATTCATTTATCTATTATATGTTGTTCCGCTGTGATTGTGAGATTCTGATATTTTTCAGTTGCTTTTCTTTCTTTATTCTTCTGTCTTCTACCTCTTCTTTAACCCTAACGTTCGGTTTTCCGACATTCGATTGCTCGGCAGTTGATACAGTGGACGTATTAATGTCGACTTTCGTGAGTCGAAAATCTCAACATTACATTTGGTATCAGAGCATATGGTTAAGTGACAACCTTGGCTCTGTTGGGGTTACTCATTAGAGATAGAGTCGGTAGTGCTCTACAATGAGTGTGAGTGTAATAATAGATATGAGAGTATATTTGTTAGTGAATTTAAAATTTTTTGTATTGTGTTGACTTATCGGTTGATTGTTATAGATTCTGGTCGGTGCAGTCTAGCTAACTGAAACAGATAGGAGTTTCTAAACTCCTAAACAAGATAAACCGACATAGTATTGTTTTAAAATAGGGTAAATGAAATAAATTTTACCCAAACTATTTCGTAAATAAAAGGAATGATTTTTCGAAAATTATTATGGTTGCCTTGTTGTTAGGAAGTGATAATATTAAAGTATTATCATCGATTATTGAATAAAAAATTGAAATCATAATTAAAAGCTGAGAAATAAATCCATATACAAATGAGATTTATAAATATAAATTGTAAATTGTGATTCATAATTTGATATGGAATTCCAGAGAAATATTTAATAACAAATTTAATGAATTTGAAATTTTAAGATTTGGGAAATTTAAATTCTTTGAAGTTTGAAAATGATTTTCAAGGGTTTTGGAAAATTGTTTTGAAGGAAAGAAAGCACAAAACTCTTTTCGGTCACTGGATAATAATTTCGATAATGATCGCGACATCATCGGTGTTTATTTTCGGGTTTCCAAAAGAGGGATTGCTACCAAGTTGTTTTAAATGGAAGTTGTTCGGAAAATTTGGGTTTGGGTTTTGAAATTCAAAGATAATTGAGTTGGTTTCAAAAATGGTTTTGAAAGATTGAAAAGACTCTCGAATGTTATATGAAATGATTGGAATACAATTATTAAGTTGGAAAAAAAGTGTGAATGAATAAATAAAATTTGCAAGTGCAAGAAAATGAAATTGAAATCCATTTCGAATTTTTAAGTAAATAGAACTGGAATTGGAATCTGAATTAGATTTATAAGTGGAAATTTTGGTCAAGTTAAACAAATGATGTTTGAAATAGAATATAACTTAAGTAAAGTTGAATGAAGTTGATTTTGGCATCGAAGTAAAATAATAAAGTGAATTAAATGGATGTGAACTTGAGTTATATAAATGAAATTCAACCTTATTTGTTAAATGAATTAGCAATTGAATTAATGAATGAATTGAATGTAAATCAATTAAGTGGAAATAAATTGATATGAAATAGTGGATGTAAGTGTTAATTCATTAAAGCTAATTAAAAGTGATGAACCAAATTGAATGAATGTAAGCGAATTAAATAAATTAGGTTAAGTTGGTTATACGTTGGTTGTTAGTAGATTTTATAGAAAATTCTTATGAAATTCAATAAATGAAAATGAAAGCTATAAATCATTGAATTCAAATTGAAAGTTAAGTGAATCTTAAATAGAATTGAATTTGATTAGGAAGTGAACCAACTTGAATATAAATTAGTGAATGCAAACTAATTGAAATTGAATATGAATGAATGCTAGTAAATTCAAGGTTAACGATCAAATATGATTTAAATTGGAAAACAAATTCATTGAATATTAATGAGAAGTGAAAGTGTATTGATTTGGTTATGGATGTTAGTTGAACGCTAGTTGGTTGATGGTTGAATTTATTGCTTTTGATTGCATTTGCTATATTGACATATATAGTTGTTGGTATATGTTGTATATTGATATTACTTTCATATATACATGTTTCTTATTTGTTTGTTGAGTGTATAGTAAGTGCGGATGGCGCTTGCTTTGCATATGGAGCTCGCTTTCGCGCTATATTAGCCGTATATGCTCGCTAATAATATATAAGGTACATATCTCGGATTACATATCATACTTTTACACTTTTCCCTGCGGGATGGGTAACAACCCGCATATTTATCGATTTTATACTTAAATATTTTATTTAAATATTTCATCATTAGTCGGATTTTAGTCCGAAAATCTACTTTTTGCATACGTTCAAATTGGGATTCGAGACCCCTTCCATTGAGTCCAAAATGCCATTTGCAACCTTTTTTAGTATAAACATTGATATGTTTGGAGCTAGCTAAAAATTTGACCTTTTTCACTTTGGGTTTGGGTTTGGGTTCGGCGCAATATTCTAACTTAATACCCCAAACTGAAACCCCCTCTTCATTCACTCCCTCTTCCTCTACTTTCTAGTTCTAAAGAGATTAATGGTGAGTGGAATGGGAAATTAAAACTCAAGCCCTAGTTTTCTATTTGCAAATCAACTTCTAGCTCCAAATTCAAGAGAACCCGTTGGTAAGCTTTCTCTTCACCTTCTCCAACTCCTTCTCTCTTGAATTTTAGAAATTCCTAAACCTAACTTTAGGAATGTTCTTCTTTTGAGCATAGATTCAAGCTCATTTGGGTTGTTGAAGAGTGGTTGATTCTCCATTTGCTTTCAAGCCCCTTCTACATTAATTTTTTGAAAAGGTGAGATTTTTTTTATCACACATCTAAGTCTATGATTATCTTTGATTGTTAGGTATGAATTCCTTACACTTATTCATGTGCATTTGATTTTCATTTGAATTGGTTTTGTGAATATTCCAAGTTTTAGTGAATCTTAAAAAATCATAGATTTGTTGTTTGAACTTGTTTTTGGTGATGCATCGAGAAGGCTTATAGGGCCAGGTAGTCGATTGACATAAATCCCTAGTGTCCGTTGCTCGCCCGGTTGCATTTTGAAGAAGATTGCATCTTCATGTCATAGGCTAAGAAAACAGCCTTGGTGCCGTCAGTCGACTGGTCTTGAAATTCAGTCGACTGGCTATAGCACGTAGGCATTCCAAAGGAAAAATTTAGAGGCTCGGGTCCTTTGTTTCCCTGCAACCAGTCGACTGGATTTTTAGGTCAGTCGACTGACTGCAGGAAAATGCCTAGTATGCCTATTTTTGCCTATTTTTGCTTGGTTTCCAATTTATATCGATTCATTTTGATTCCTAGTTGTTGTTATCACTTATTCGACTATGATGACTTCTATTTTGGAATTTATGGAAATATCCACTTTGATGGATTTGATATCGATTTCTTTGGAATTAGTTCACGTCTTCGTATGTGAGTTTTGGCGATTGATTGTTTCTACAATCATATTTGTGCTTTGTCACTTTAAAATACAAAGGTTTCTATACTAGTAGTAAATATTCAAACTCTTTATCAAAGTTTATTTAAAATCTATTTTCAATATCAAACTCGTTTATAAAACCGTTTTCCAACCTATTAGTATATACAAGCCTTTACCTTACTCGTATGAGAAATCCAATTAAACGGCTTAGTAAAACGAGTGGTATGAAATGCTTGCCTTTACTTCGTCGGTTAATTCATGGACTTGTTCGATTGAATCTCTTGTGACAATTTTCTAGTGGAGATCTACAATTTGTTCGTAAATATTTAAGTTAAGCTAGTGGTAATGGGACATGATTCTAAGCTCATATATTTACTGGCTTACTGTAATTGACACTTCTTGATGATCATGACGATCATTTTTGTGATTTAGACTAGCAATGTGCGATGTCTCTTCGTCTGCGAGGGAGACTAAACCCCGTTTTGTGGAGTTTCGACTTAATTTGGTGGGGTAGCAACCCATGGTCTTCGGGCCGTTTGTAGAGCTTCGGCTCAATTTGTGATGGTTAGCAACCATGGAATTAGCGTTCCGTTTGTGATACATGTGTTGGTGAGCTTTATGCTCCCGTTTGTGATAGGCCTTCCCCCTTTTTGTGATTTCTGGATTTCTATTGATGATTTCTGGGATTTTTGCTTCATCAATTTTCGTGATTTTCATTGGTAAGTTTTATCAATATTTGTGCATTGGTGAATTTGTGTCTCATTGAATTTTTGTGATTGACATTGATATAATTGTCAATATTTATGGTTTGGTGATTGAAATAAGGAGTATGACGTTCCTTCTGATCTTTGAGAAGATTTTTGTGATATTGATTAATCTCTTGTTGATTTTCAATTACTTGTTTATCACAGCTTGGCATTGTGATTATTACACGTTTAGTCATATCTCTTATTCTAAATCATTTCATCTGATATTTATAGCTAGACTGATCCATTTATTATTTTCTTATTAAATAATACTCGGGTCAGACCGAGATGTTACAGGTGCTTCTGCTTGACTTCTCATCCAGGATCATTACCTTAACTTTTGGCTAACTACTTAGATTAGTAGTTTTTGTTGTATACACTTGAGATATGGACTCATGGTTGTACCCATATTCTTTTGTATAGCACTGATAGCTATTTCTTTTGTGATAGTGTGGATCGCGTTGACCACTACTCTGACGAACACTTTTATGTGTTATATATATTCATATCTATTTCTGCCTTTGTGATATGAATTATCTGTGACTGATTTGTGTTATGTTTATTTCTATATTTGTTTCCGAAGATTACATATAGCCACTGTGTAGTAGTTTTGAGTTTGTGTCGGTATGTCGTATTTCCTCTTGAGATGAAAAGTTATATTTTTATCTGGCATATCGGTACTCGCACAAAGCAATTATACAGATGGTCGCTCCTCAACTGCCTTATTCTCCATGCTAGTTGACGGCATTACCCCGTAGTATCCTTGGCTAGCGTGGGTATAGAGGTGGGGCGTCACAGCTTGGTATCAGAGCCAAACTTCGGAACAATGTAGAATAATTTAACAAGGATCACCGTCCTAAGTCCATCTTAGGAGTCGTGCCTTAGGATTTAATTCGTGTCTTCGTACTGTTCTATCCTATTTTCTTTTATGATTCCTTGTTTTATTTATCAAGGTTGCTTGATATTCATTTAGTGAACAACCTTTTCCTTCTTCTTTCTTTCTTTCTTTCTTTCTTAAGGAAGGGAAATGGTTAGACCAGGCTGTCCCAGTGCCGGTCAATCTAGTGCTACTCCCCCAAGATGGAGTTTTTATGTCTGCCCAGCAGCTTCTTGATTTAGTTAAGAATGCTCAAGCAGCTGGTTCTAATTCGGAACCAACTCATCCTAAGTCTGGATTTGCATGCTTGTGCAACGATTTTACCAACTTGGGTGGGAAACCATTCAAGGGTTCTGAAACTATTATTGAAGTCCAAGCTTGGCTGAGATCATGCGATCGAATCTTTTCTCGCATGAATCTTATTGATCTTCACCGAGTTCAGGTGGCTTCTAGTATGCTCCAAGAAAGAGCATTGGATTGGTACGAACTTCTTATTTCTGAATTTAATGAAACGGATCTCACCTGGGAGCAATTCCGGGCACGTTTCGAATTAAAGTTTGTGCCAGAAGCTATGAAGGTGACTTTGGCTCGTCGTTTTGTTGACCTTGTTCAAGGTGAATCTTCCGTGACTGATTATGTCGCGTCTTTGAATCTCTTTCTAAATACGGGGTGGAATATATTAACACCCCATTGAAAAAAAATCAGAGATTTGTCTATGGCTTGAACAAGAGTCTCAAGAAGCCATTACTTCTAAAATTAGAAGTTTCTTTCGACCAACGCATTGATATCGCTCTTCGTATTGAAGAGGCAGATAGGGAAAGTGATGTTGAAGTGGTGGGTTCCAAACCAAACTTCAACAACAACAAGAAAAGGCCTAGCAAATTCAATGGTCCTTAACCCAACAAAAAGGGGAAGCAAGCAACCCCTGTGGCAAAGACATCTTCCTTTGGTCCTGGAGAATGCTATAATTGTGGTTCAAAGGACCATTATTCAAATAAGTGTTTGAAGTCCCTCTCTTGTCGCTGCAAAAGTCCCGGCCATGTTATATCTTCATGCCCCAAGCTTGAGGGAAAGAAGGAGGGAAAGCTAAATGTTGCTCAAGCCCCTGGCAACACATCTCGTAATCAAGGTATGTCTCATTCTATCCTTGATGGCATTATTATATTTCGTGAACAGCCTATTCGAGTTCTTTTTGATACGGGTGCATCCCATTCTTTTATTTCAAAAGAACTTGTTGATGCTTTTTCTTTAAGTATTGTTGCTTTAATGACTTCTTTGAGAATTTCGAATCCAGTTGGTGGATCCGCAACTCTTAGTTTGATTTGCAAAGATGTCGAGATTATTTTGTGTGATTTTTCTTTCCTAGCCGATTTGCATGTCATGCGTTACTTATGCTTTGGAATGATTTTGGGAATGGATTGGCTTAACCGTTATGAAGCTCATATCCTATGTCCTGAGCGGACTATTCATCTTCGACATCCTCAATCCGTTAGGCAGATTTCTATTATTCTCAAAGATTTGGATTCCACTTTATCTGCATCTTTATATTCTTTAAATCCTCGTGATGATGATAATGATGATGAGGAAGACGTCATTTCTCTTATTCACGTTGCTCGTGAATTTTCCGACATGTTTGAGCCCGTTTTAGGATTACCACATAAGCGAGCAATTGAGTTCAGAATTAATCTTACCCTAGGAGCTCAACCTATTACTCGTCCTTCTTATCGCATGTCCAATAGAGAAAATGAGGAGATGCGCATACAATTATCTGATTTGGAAACGAAGCAATTTATTCGCTCTAGTTCCTCGCCTTGGGGAGCTTCAGCTATTTCGTGAAGAAATCCGATGGTACACTTAGGATTTGCATTGACTACCGCAAGCTTAATGATCTTACTATCAAGAATAAATATCCTTTACCTCGGATTGATGATCTATTCGATCAACTTAGTGGTGCTAAAGTCTTTTCACAATTAGACTTAGCTACTGGTTTTCATCAGCTTCGTATTGTAGAGGATAGCATTCCTTTGACATCATTCCGTACTCGGTATGGATCGTATGAATGGCTTGTTATGCCATTTGGGTTAACGAATGCCCTGGCTTATTTCGTTGACTTAATGAATCCAGTTTTCAAAGACTTCCTCGATCGATTTGTTCTCATCTTTATTGACGATATTCTTGTGTATTCAAAAACCGTGGAGGAGCATGAAAAGCATCTTCGGATTGTGATGGAAACCATTAGGAGTAATCAATTAAAGGAAAAGTTTTCTAAATGCCACTTTTGGCAATCCCGTGTGAAGTTTCTCGGTCATATTATTTCCGAACCCGGAATTTCCATGGATCCTTCAAAGATTGAAGCGATTCAAGATTGGAAGAGACCGGAGAGTGTGACGAAGATTCGTAGTTTTCTTGGATTGGCGGGTTATTACCATCGTTTTATCAAAGACTTTTCTAAGATTGTCGTGCCTCTCACTAGCTTAACGAAGAAATGTGTTAAATACATTTGGTCGGACAAATGTGAGACTTCTTTTCAGAGATTAAAAGAACTCCTTTGCGATGCTCCTATTCTTGTTATTCACGAGGGGAATCAAGATTTTATTGTTTATACTGATGCTAGTCGCGTTGGTTTGGGTGCCATTCTTATGCAAAAAGAACGTGTTATTGCTTATGCTTCTAGGCAATTGAAGCCAGCTGAGACTAGATATGCCACTCATGATTTAGAGCTTGCAGCTATCGTTTTCGCCCTTCGAATTTGGCGTCATTATCTTTTGGGAGAAAAATTTATTCTTTACACTGATCATAAGTCTTTGAAATATTTATTCTCTCAAAAGGAACTTAATTTGCGTCAGCAGCGTTGGCTCGAATTCCTTGCATCTTATGATCTTGATATTCTTTATACTTCCGGAAAGGGAAATCGAGTTGCCGATGCACTTAGTCGCAAGCAAAAAGCGGCTGTTTCCATGATGATATCCGAATGGAATGATCTCGAGGTTTTGTCCACTTGTGAAATTCGAGGTCATATTTCCGACTTGTGTTCATCTTTTGCTTTATGTAGTCTTGAGGCTCATCCTTCTCTTTTGGACCGCATTCTTGAAGCTCAAAGGCAAGATCCCAAATTGGCTCTTCTTGGACACAATTTTAGGGATAAAATTGATATTGAAGGTTTGAGAGACTTTGATATTCATTCTCGTGGCGGCATTCGAAAATTTGGTAGACTTACCGTACCAAATATTAGTGATCTTCGTAAAGATATTTTAGAAGATTCTCATCATTCTAAATTTACCATCCATCCCGGTAGTAGTAAAATGTACGCGGATATGAAGCGACTTTATTATTGGGAGGGAATGAAATCTGATATTGCTAACTTTGTTAAGTGTTGCATGACTTGCCAACTTGTCAAGGCCGAACATCAAAGACCCGGTGGGTTATTGCAACCTTGAGAAATTCCAATTTGGAAGTGGGACCAAATTTCTATGGATTTTATTGATGGCCTCCTCCATTCTCGTTCGGTCCATGATAGCTTATGGGTTATAGTTGATAGACTCACTAAATCCACCCATTTTATTCGCGTTCGGTCCAATAGAACCGTTCCTCTCTTGGCCAAACTTTTTATCAAAGAAATTGTAAAATTACATGGAGTTCCTACTTCTATTGTTAGTGATCGTGATCCATTGTTTACTAGTGGATTTTGGAAGAGTCTTCAAAAAGCTTTAGGAACGAAGCTTAATTTTAGCACCGCTTATCACCCCCAGTCCGATGGACAAACTGAGCGTGTGAATCAAACTCTAGAAGGTCTTCTTCGTGCATGTGTTCTTGATTTTGGTGGAAGTTGGGAAGATTATATTTCTCTTGTTGAGTTTTCCTATAATAATAGCTTCCAATCTAGCATTAGTATGGCACCTTTCGAGGCACTCTATGGAAGGCCATGCCGATCTCCTTCTTGTTGGCTTGAGGCTAGTGAGAAGCTGGTTTTAGGTCTAGATTTTATTCGTGATTCCACAGAAAAGATTGACCTTATTCGTCATAGGATGAAAGAAGCCTAGAGTAGACAAAGATCCTATGCCGATAACCGGAGAAGGAAATTAGAATTTTATGTGGGAGATTTTGTGTTTGTTCGTGTTTCACCTATGAAGGGTGTTGTGCGTTTCAGTCGATCCGGAAAGTTAGCACCTCGATATATCGGTCCTTTTCCTATCACCGAACGTATTGGTTCCGTGGCATATCGCCTTTTATTACCGGCTTAATTTTCTGCTATTCATGACGTGTTTCATGTTTCTCAATTACGGAAATGCCTTTGAGATTCCGATTCCATTCTTGAACCCGGTATTGTGGAAGAAATTGAAGTTTCATCTAATTTGACTTATGAGCAACATCTTATTCGTAATAAAGATGTTTCGCTTGTTAAGGTTCAATGGTCAGCGAATCCTAAGGATTGCTCTTGGGAATCTAGAGAATTCATCGAGCGTACACATCCGGACTTACTTACTCATGCTCTTTGAGGTGAACTTCTTATTTCAAATTTCTTTTGTGTTAATATGCTTTTATGGTTGTTACTATGTTTCCATCTTATATATTGCGAGGACGCAATTTCTTTAAGGAGGGGAGTCTGTAACAACCCGCATATTTATCGATTTTATACTTAAATATTATATTTAAATATTTCATCATTAGTCGGATTTTAGTCCGAAAAGCTACTTTTTGCATACGGTCAAATTGGGACTCGAGACCCCTTCCATTGAGTCCAAAATGCCATTTGCAACCTTTTTGAGTATAAACATTGATATGTTTGGAGCTAGCTAAAAATTTGACCTTTTTCACTTTGGGTTTGGGTTTGGGTTCAGCCCAATGTTCGAACTTAATACCCCAAACTGAAACCCCCTCTTCATTCACTCCCTCTTCCTCTACTTTTCAGTTCTAAAGAGATTAATGGTGAGTGGATTGGGAAATTAAAACTCAAGCCCTAGTTTTCTATTTGCAAATCAACTTCTAGCTCCAAATTCAAGAGAACCCGTTGGTAAGCTTTCTCTTCACCTTCTTCAACTCCTTCTCTCTTGAATTTCAGAAATTCCTAAACCTAACTTTGGGAATGTTCTTCTTTTGAGCATAGATTCAAGCTCATTTGGGTTGTGTTAAAGAGTGGTTGATTCTCCTTTGCTTTCAAGCCTCTTCTACATTGATTTTGTGAAAAGGTGAGATTTTTTTATCTCACATCTGAGTCTATGATTATCTTTGATTGTTAGGTATGAATTCCTAACACTTATTCATGTGCATTTGATTTTCATTTTGATTGGTTTTGTGAATATTCCAAATTTTAGTGTTTTGAGTTCAAATCTTCAAAAATCATAGCTTTGTTGTTTGAACTTGTTTTTGGTGATGCATTGAGAAGGCTTATAGGGCCAGGAAGTCGATTGACATAAATCCCTAGTGTCCGTTGCTCGTCCGGTTGCATTTTGAAGAAGATTGCATCTTCATGTTATAGGATAAGAAAACAGCCTTGGTGCCAGTCAGTCGACTGGTCTTGAAATTCAATCGACTGGCTGTAGCACATAGGCATTCCAAAGGAAAAATTTAGAGGCTCGGGTCCTCTGTTTCCCTGCAATCAGTCGATTGGATTTTTAGGTCAGTCGACTGACTGCAGGAAAATGCCTAATATGCCTATTTTTGCCTATTTTTGCTTGGTTTCCAATTTATATCGATTCGTTTTGATTCCTAGTTGTTGTTATCACTTATTCTACTATGATGACTTCTATTTTGGAATTTTTGGAAATATCCACTTTGATGGATTTGATATCGATTTCTTTGGAATTAATTCACGTCTTCGTATGTGAATTTTTTGTGATTGATTGTTTCTACAATCATATTTGTGCTTTGTCACTTTAAAATGCAAAGGTTTCTATACTAGTAGTAAATATTCAAACTCTTTATCAAAGGTTATTTAAACTCTATTTGCAATGTCAAACTCGTTTATAAAACCGTTTTCCAACCTATTAGTATATACAAGCCTTTACCTCACTCGTATGAGAAATCTAATTAAAAGGCTTAGTAAAACGAGTGGTATGAAACGCTTGCGTTTACTTCGTCGGTTAATTCTTGGACTTGTTCGATTGAATCTCTTATGACAATTTTCTAATGGAGATCTACAATTTTTTCGTAAATATTTAAGTTAAGCTAGTGGTTATGGGACATGATGCTAAGCTCATATATTTACTGGCTTACTGTAATTGACACTTCTTGATGATCATGACGATCATTTTTATGATTTAGACTAGCAAAGTGCGATGTCTCTTTGTCTGCGAGGGAGACTAAACCCCGTTTTGTGGAGTTTCGACTCAATTTGGTGGGGTAGCAACCCATGGTCTTCGGGCCGTTTGTGGAGCTTCGGCATAATTTGTGATGGTTAGCAACCATGGAATTAGCGTTCCGTTTGTGATACACGTGTTGGTGAGCTTTATGCTCCCGTTTGTGATAGGCCTTCCCCCTTTTGTGATTTCTGGATTTCTATTGATGATTTTCGGGATTTGTGCTTCACCAATTTTCGTGATTTTCATTGATAAGTTTTATCAATATTTGTGCATTGGTGAATTTGTGTGTCATTGACTTTTTGTGATTGACATTGATATAATTGTCAATATTTATGGTTTGGTGAATGAAATAAGGAGTATGACGTTCCTTCTGATCTTTGAGAAGATTTTTGTGATATTGATTAATCTCTTGTTGATTTTCAATTACTTATTTATCACATCTTGGCATTGTGATTATTATACGTTTAGTCATATCTCTTATTCTAAATCATTTCATCTGATATTTATAGCTAGACTGATCCGTTTATTATTTTCTTATTAAATAATACTGGGGTCAGACCGAGATGTTACAGGTGCTTCTGCTTGACTTCTCATCCAGGATGATTACCTTAACTTTTGGCTAACTACTTAGATTAGTAGTTTTTGTTGTATACACATGAGATATGGACTCATGGTTGAACCCATATTCTTTTGTATAGCACTGATAGCTATTTCTTTTGTGATAGTGTGGATCTTGTTGACCACTACTCTGATGAACACTTTTATATGTTATATATATTCATATCTATTTCCGCCTTTGTGATATGAATTATCTGTGACTGATTTGTGTTATGTTTATTTCTATATTTGTTTCCGAAGATTACATATAGCCACTGTGTAGTAGTTTTGAGTTTGTGTCGGTATGTCGGATTTCCTCTTGAGATGAAAAGTTATATTTTTATCTGGCATATCGGTACTCGCACAAAGCAATTATATAGATGGTCGCTCCTCAACAGCCTTATTCTACATGCTAGTTGACGGCATTACCCCGTAGTGTCCTTGGCTAGCGTGGGTATAGAGGTGGGGCGTCACAGGATGCCTCATTACTTGATGAGATGTATATTTGTGATATATATATTGCCCTTTTTTTCGGATCGAACCGTGCAAAGGAGGGTATGGCGAAATTTTCTGAAAATTTAAGGCGTTAGAATATTTTGAGAAAATTGGAAAATTTTGAAAACTATAACTTTGATTTTGAGTTGAAAGTTAAACGATATAGTTGGTTTTGAAAACATAACAAAGTTTGATTTGAAAACTTAGTAAATTTATTGTAAGAAGTTTAACTATGGATTTTTGGAAAGTTAAACACTTAAGTGAATTTGAAATATAAAGTTAATGGATTCTGTAACTTTTTCTTACTTAGTAATTTCGAGGACGAAATTCTTTTAGGGGGGAAGTTTGTAACGACCCAGAATTTTTATCACTTGAAATTCGTATATTTAATTGATTTTAAATATTATCAAGTAAAATTTGTATATCAAATAAATTTTATTTTGAATATCTAGATTTAATTGGATAATTAAATCGATGATTTAATATTGGAAATTACTGAAATTATTGGAAATTGGGTCTAATGTGATTTAAATGATTTATAAAGTTGTATTAAATCATATTGGAGTTAGAATGATGTTATAGAACTTTTAAAATTGAATTAAGAGTAAATTTGTGGAAATTGAATATTTTAATATTTAATTGACGAGTAAATATAGCCATTTTTCAAACAGTCTTGGATTTCGACGAAACCAATTTCATCGGATCTGTAATGTTATATAATTGTATGATTTCAAATTTCGTGTCAATCGGACTTATGGTTTGTCTGGGGCAAGCTAAAACGCGTAGAAATCGATTCGAGTGAATTTTGAATTTAAATAATTCGATTCAATAATTTATCTTCCAAATTTGATCGAATTGGCTCCCGATATATATTCCATTGCATTCGGAATGGGGGTAAAATGTTATAAACGTCAAGCGGCACGCTTCGTTTGGAGTTCGAAAAAATTTCGAGTGAATAGTGCATGGAAATTTTCTATATAAGGCCCCTATTTTCATTATTTTGCACTCAAAGCCTAATCAGAAACCCTAGCCGCCACTTAAACGTTTAATGGCCGAGAATACACGATTCTTCTCCCTCAATTTTCTTTAAATCCGTGGAGAATTAACAGAAACTTCCAACTACAATAACATAGAGAACGACGAGATCATTCAATCCAACAGCGGTGATCGTCTAATTCGCGACGAGGAGGGAGCAAGAGCTCGCGTTCATGGCACGTTTGCATGCGTTTCTATGCGTAATGAGGTAGCCGAGCTTCGAGCCATTCAAGGTGAAGGTGGAGTTTGTGATGGTCGTTCGAATGGTGGTGGAGTGATGATGTTTGGAGCATCGTAGGAGTTGCGAAAATTGGATGAAAGGGGCGGCCGACGGGTTGATGTCGTGCGTGTTAACTGGAGTTGGGGGAGAAGATGTTGCATGCGGCCCAGATTTCTTTCAGGAGCAATGAACAGTCCAGATCGTTTCTAGGTTAAAAATAAATAGATTTGTAAATTTATTTATATTTAAATTCGTGTAAACTTTAAAATGCTATAACTCTTTCATACGAGGTCCGTTTTGGACAAAACAAATTGCATTGGGTTCGTATTCGCAAATACTAAGTGATGGAGCTAGATTGGAATTGATTGGAGCTAGTGAAAATTTCGAACAAAATTAAACGCACGTTTAATTTTATTCGAAATAGAACACTACAACTGTTATTGGAATCTGGTGAGAACTTCTCAATCAATCGAAATTGTTTCGATTTAAATTTTAAACAGTTAGTTTTAAAATTTGCTTAATTGTGTGAGTGAATGATAATTGCTATCTGTTGTATTGAAATAGACCCTATACGCCATATATTAAGCGGATGCTATTTATTAAACACATATACCGCGATATTTCATTTTGAAGTGGAATTGGTGTTATATATGTACTTGGAGTTGATTTTCCCACATTATATAGCGGATGAGACCCTATTGCGCTGCACAATAGCGGATAATATTTTATATGAACCCATGTACCGCGATATTCCATATTGGCACGGGATTGGTATTGTGCTAATATTTGTGGATGCAGGGAAACAGGTTGGAGGGATCCAACTGGATTCCTCACCCGTATTGATTTATTTACAGATATTGTGATATATTCTATTATCATATGATATATGATGTTTTGGATGCCGTGATTGTTATATTTAGTGGTGTTACATCATTGGGCCTATTTTGGAAAATTAAAAGTGTTAAAGTGATGATTTTCAAATTTAAAAAGGATTTTAAAGTATTTTTGAAAGTATACGTTTTATTAAATTTTGGGATTGATTCATTTTGAATAAATAAACGCTATAATTTTAATGTTATAAAAATTATGATTTTTGAGAAATTTAGTTGAAATGTGATTTTTGAAATATGGAGTTAATGATTTTATAAAAATAGTTTAAATAGAGATTTTTGAAATTATTATAAAGCTTATATATAAGATTTATAAAAACCCTTATAAAGGAGTTTTGAAAATGTTTTAAAATGATGTTAGAATGGGTTTTATAAGTAAATAGGATTTACAGATTTATAATTGATGAAGTTATAAAATAATTTATTTTCTAAATAAAATATTTATAAGTAATTAACTTATAAATTGGATTTTGTCGTGTAAATAAGATATAATAGAATTTGTAAATAAAGTGATTTTACAACTTGAAGTTTTTATAATATATAAATGTGAATTTATAAACATTGATTTATAAATTCAAAATTGGTAGAATTTGATAAATAAATATGAAAGCTTATTAAAGGAAATATATTCACGATTTTGGACAGCGGATAATCATTTAAATTAAAATACGTAGAAGTGCTGAATTTGGTAAACGAAGTACATTCACGATGTTGGACAGTGAATAATATATTAAAGAAATGCTTTGGGGAAGTGATATTTTAAATAGAATTAAAACGATATGAAGTTGTTTTAAAATGTGTTAAGGATCGAAACCATAGATTTCAATATTCCTTGTTGAAATAGACGTTTTCGAGAAATAAAGAAATCGTGGACTATAACACTGTTGTTATAGTAAATGGTTTTCGAAAGGAAATGTTTTTTTAGTAGTATTGGGATTTATATATCTATCTTAATTTTGAATCCCTACACTAGTGATTTTGGGTTGTCGTAACGATGTTTTACGCAACATTCGTTTTGACTCAAATGAATGTGTTTAAGAGAATGTTTTCCTTAAAGAATAAAATATATACTTAATTGTGATTTAAGTATATTGAATATTTTCCAAATGTTGAAAATAAATAGATTTGTGAATTACTTACTATTAAATAAGTATGGGAATGTTTTCCAATATGAAGTGAAATGTTTTGAGATTATATCTTTTAAAGATAAATTGGAATGAATATTTAAAATCGATTTGAGAATCATATATTCATTGATATTTTGGAAATGTGAATTCATCATGGAATTTATAAAGGGAAGGGAAAATTGTTTTAAAAATAAACATTGATTTATTTTTGAAGCGTGGAAAAATATATCTTGTAAAGATATTTTTGGAAAATAAAATTATTTGGAAAATTATTTGGAATCTGGTTATGTTGTGCATATCTATTGACAGTTAAATAACCGACTATCGATATTTATCTTTAAATGGGTATTTGTTGTGATTTGCTTGAATTTGAATGCTACACTTATTTTAAAATAAGCGCTCGTTATTCGGTTTAGCCGGGAAAAGACCATTGGGTCATGAATTCCATTTCGAATAGTGATACGCCGTAATGGATAGCATTTGAAGACCGCTGTTGAAGATCGAGTATTTTCGAAAACGGAAGGATTACCGTCGAATGTCTCTACATCGGCTGATCTCTGATATAGAGATTTTATCACCCATTGTGATGGGAATTCCGGTCGTGATTAGTGAATATTCGGATTGCAAGGACTTCTTTTGGAAGTGCCTTCGGTTCCGTTCGTTCCTGGAACAGACTTGTATGGATGTGAGTCTGACGTTACAATTTGAGATGTAAAGCTGGTTTCTATCAAATATATTTCTGTTGGTGGCGTAGAATTTATTCTCTTATCTTAACACCCTTCTCTGAGACGTACGAGCTCAGAGGTTATGTAGTTGATGGTTACTAGTGATATATTCCCAAATTGGTAATGTGGCATACGAAGTGCTGTTGAGCATTTGTTGATCAAAGTGTGGCTTTTGTATAAAGCATAGCTTTGCAGACAAGACTTCGTCGGACCTCACACCCCGGTAATGTTTAAAACAGGAAAGATGCGGCAAGGTTATTAGGGGATAGCGCCCCCTTAGTGTATGTCATTTCCTTCTGGATAGAGGTGGTATTATGGTATGGAGCCCTGATACTTAACCTATGTTGTTGCTGCAAACTTATTATTTTATGGTTGTTGGTGAATCCCGGGATTTAGGTCGGTTGCGACCGGGGGATGGAATATTCATGTCAGTTTTTACCCAGCTAGGGGTAACCCGTCCTGTGTTGGCAGAGATCCGGTTAGGTTCTCGGGGCGTCTTTCCAGAGGCGTACCCATGTGGCAATGGGAAGTTCCTTGGCCTGACCATTAGTTGGAAATTCAAAGTAACAATACGAGCCCTGTACAGTTTTAGTTGTATAACCTGCCATGAAATGTGGCGGTAACCGGCTATTGAACATGGTAGCTATAGTAGGCATAAGTGCGAAATGCCTATGTTGGCTAAGATTTATATTATACTTTCGAAATGTTTTCCTACACTTTGCACTTATAATAATAATATCAAAGAAAATTTGCGTATCAAGCATATTTGACTATCATAAGGAGAAATATCCTCTGATTTTGCGTTTGCATTGTGTGTATGTGTGGGAGGCCTTATGGTAGTCTCATTTTCTAAAAGCATTGCGAATCTATTTTAAAATATTTCCTTGTTTATTTTTAAAAATATAAACTGTTTAAGTTCTCACACCAGTCCCATGACTGACCTGGAGTTTATTGTTCCCTTCCTAAACTCTGGGTGCCCATCATTTTCCACACGGGAAGTCTAGAGTTAGGTTATCAGATTATTCTGGAATTCAGGAGTTGCTGTGGAGATCAGGAGCAAGCTGGATGGCATGGCGTATCAATTAGTATAGTATTTCTTTTCCGCTGTTTGTTGTTGTAAACTCTGATAATGTAATGTGATGTAATGTAATAACTGATATAGTTCTTTTGATTTAAAGATTATTCATTTATCTATTATATGTTGTTTCGCTGCAATTGTGAGATTCTGATATTGTTCAGTTGCTTTTCTTTCTTCTTCTATCTTCTACCTCTTGTTTAACCCTAACGGTTCGGTTTTCCAGCATTCGATTGCTCGGCAGTTGATATAGTGGACGTATTAATGTCGATTTTCATAAGTCGAAAATCTCAACGTTACAAAGATATCAAATACTCCAAGGCATTCAATATCATTCAATCATCCATAAGCAAGATTAATTAGTCACATCATTTCCAATTAATTTAAATAAATTTAATTAATTACTTCAATCACTTTTAAATCCTGCTTACTTAACCTTTAATTAATTACACTAATTAATTAATCATCCCTTAATTATCTATCTTAATTAATAACCCTCAATTAATTATTCTTTAATTAGATTATGTAACTAGCCTTTAATTAATTACAAAAATTAATTATCCTTTAACCATTCACATTAATAAACTTTAATTAATCTCATTAATTAATTATTGACTAATTACATTAATTAATGATCCTTAATCAATTAGTTTCATTAATTAATTAATTATATTTAATTACGTTGATCCTTAATTACATTAATTAATTATACTTTAATTAATCACATTCATTAATTAACTAACCCTATAATTAGTTACCTTAATTAATCAATTCTTTAATTAATTACACTAAGTAATTAATCCTTAATTACTTCCATTAAGTAATTGTCCTTTAATTACTTTCATTAAGTAATCACCCTTTAATTAATTACATTCAGTAATTATCCTTTAATTACACTTAGTAATTTCCATTAGTTACTTACACTAAGTAATTGCACTTTATTAATTTCATTAAGTAATTATACGTAATCAATTTCATTAAGTGATTATCCTTAATTAATTAAAATAATTAATTATCTAAAATTAATTACATTTATTAATTATCCTTAAATCATTAGTCAATGATCCTTAAATTAATTACATTCATTAACTATCCATTAATTACTTCATTAAGTAATTATACTTTGATTTTTAACATAAATTAATTAACCTTTATTAATTTCATTAAGTGGTTAACTTTTAATTAATTTCACTAATTAATTATCTTTAACTAATCGCAACCTTAATTGATTAAAGATAAATTTTTTATCTTCATTAATTGCTTAATTACATCATTAAACTTCATTAGAAAAACATTTAGGAATTAATTACATAATTAAAATTATATAGTTTACTTTAAAACAAAATAATTTTAACATTTAAAATCTTTGAAAACTTGTTTAATAAATTTAATAAATACTTGTTCTTTGAAAACTTAATTATCATTCCTTTTAAAACCTAATCATTTTAAACATATTAAAAAAAACTTGGTTAACATTCCCTTTAAAACATATTCATTTCAAATACACTTTAAAACTTAGCTAAACATCATCTTTTGGAAACTGATTATTTTAATTACACTTTTAAAACATGTTTTGGTTTAGCTTCTAAACTTTGTAATTTTTTTTGAACTTGAAAACTTATATTTCTATGTTTTATAAACTGTACATATCTGTACTTTACTCTTATAAAACCGGTTAGCTCAACAAAATAGACCCGAGCCGTTCAACAAAATCCCCGAGACAACTACACCCTTTCCTCGAGCTATCCTCGTTCCTACCTGGCTTCGAGAAAGTCACGCAATGCCTTCGAGATCGACCCGAGCTACCCCTCTTTTTCCCCAATGCCAAGGCAACACCAACACAGACGTGCACATGTGCACATGCACGTCGAACTTACGCGACTCCGACCAAATCTCTGGTCCTCACTAAGCTGTCGATGACCTCGACAATCAACACGACCACCCAGATAACAGAAGTCGATATCAAATCGAAATTTCGTCGTTCGATCGGAACTGGAACTAACCAAATTAACCAAATTTCCATGCCGTCAATGATCTCCACCACCAGAACTCATGCCGCTTCATCCAGAGCATCGCCACGAACCCCGACGATGATCCCCCTCCTTGCGATCACCTTTGGCCTCCCCATGGCGACGCAATCACCTCGAAAAACATCGGCTACCCTGATCAATGAAAAACCTACCTCGCTGTTCCCTTGCAACCACGGCCATTGATAAAATCTACCTTTTTCCAGAGATCATCATCCCTGAAGCCACCTTTGACAACAACCCCAAGCATCAAGTCGTCATCGATCGCCGGCAATTGATCAAATACCCAAAATCGATCAACTCAGTCTAACTCGGCTTATACCAAACTAAAAAATTATGATATGACTTCAAAAATTCATCAATTTACAATACAAATTTGTTTATTCAATTCAAACATGATTTCCAAATAACCAAATTTGACCTGTCTTTGACTTTCTCTGTAATTTTTCAATTTTTGAAATAATCACTGAATTTAAAATCTTGATATTATTTTTAAAATTGATAATACCTTATTAGAGTATTTTTCATTTTTAAATCCTAGCCTATGTGAAGATATGAATTTTCTAATGAAAATAAAACCTGTAAAATAGGTAGAGAAGTACATATATATATCCACACAGACATTTACATCAATATACACACAGAGCAGCTCAGACATATTCCAGAAAAACATTCATGCAAACATATAACAACATCTCCATATAGATTTGTCACATAGAATAGATTATAATTGTTTTTAAAGTAAAAGTTTACTCACCTAAATAGGAAACATAGGACAAGTTCTTAATTTATGATTGAAGTTTTGATTTCTTACTGTTGAATTGAATCTGCTTAGCTTGTTGTTGAGTTGAATTTATTCTTTTCATTGCTTGGAATTGAAGCTTGAAAAATGATGAAGTTTTTTAGTTATTGTTTTGATTTTTCTTTGATTTTTGGTTTTCAGTTTTAGGAAGAAGAAGAAAGCATTGAGAAAAAAATTGAACTAAAGAATGAAAAGCCAGCTTATTTCTCTAAAACACTTATATTATAAACTTCAATTGATAAAGAGAATTATGTTGCCGCTTGTAATTATGCAATATACTAAGCTCACACATGTCGTAAAATCTTACAAATGTCCAACAAAGGTATTATATGAATTAAAAATGTCTTAATTATTTATTACATATTTTATTATGTTTTTTAATTTTATATATTATGTTTTAAATTTATAAATATATACAAACTATATTTTATTCCAAGTATAAAAGAAAAACTTTTCTTAAATCCCATATATTAAATCTAAATATACATACAACCCATATTTAATTTATGTATACTTGAAAAGAAGGCAAAAATAAATCTTTTTTATTAAATCTTATTTTAACTAAGGCTATTATACTTTTTAAATAACATATATATTGGTTTTGAAAATATAGAATTAATTTTAACTAGCTTTGAAAATTATTAACTTGAATTTAAAACATAACTTCCAAATCACAATATACATATATATACATTATAATTTGAGAACATATCTTTTATTAAATTCAAACCAAAACTTTCTATCCACAGTGTATATACATATATACATCATAAATAGAATACATTTTATTAGTTTTAAGAAGATAAATTTGTTTTTGAAAATATATATTTGCCAAATTTAGTATTCTTAGCTTTGAAAAAAAATAAACCTGCCAATTTAAAATAATTATAAAAGATATTATTAAACCAATATTATCAATTCAAATTATTAAATGAAGATTATTAAATTGTTATTGCCAAAATTCCGGGTCGTCATAAGTCTACAGAGATAAGGTGACCAGGTAAATACTCGGGTCAGGTGCTGAAATTGAGTTGAGTGTTGGTGCAAGAGCTGAGATATGATCAAGTATTCGTTAATTGCACGCACAAGCATAGAGAGGAGAACCTGTTATGGCATGTTGAAGGTGAATTAGTGTGCAACAGCTCAATGCAAAACTAGTAGGGGCAGGAGGACAAGGTAGGGACAAAGCCTAACGGGGGGCATTAGATGTGCATGGAGTTGAGAGGGAGACGATGGCGAATGACAATCTGAGGTGAGAAAAAAATCTATTATATATAATTATATGCATAACATATTATTATATGAGAATTTTTTCTTTTTTTTTGGGGCAAAACTTATTCTGTAAGAATTTATATGTTGGCATAATTTCAGCGATAAATGCTAATGGTTGAGCATTTTGTATGTCTTGGTGTGTAATTGTTTCCATGACTCCAAATGTACACATTAGCACATGCTACTAATTTTCTCCAAGAAATGTAAACATAATCATTAATATGTGCAATTCTAAATTTTTTTGCATACAAGTACATGATTCATATCAATTTTCAAGCAAATGTATCGAAATTTGTTAAAACTACATATGGTTCACATTTTAGAAGTTTGATTAACATGTTAACTATCCGCTAGCATCATAATGAAATAAATGGTTGTGGTTTGAATGGATATGTCACATGTGCACATTTCACGTTTTACGAATTTTTTGATGATTTACAAATTATAAATGGTCATTTACAGCTTATTATTCTCTACAATAGGTATACTCAGTGTTATATTTTTAGACTTTTTTGAATATGTTAATATGTGATCTATAGGACTACAACTTAACTAATGCTAGTGTGAACTAATCGTAACACAATATGCATTTTGTTTGTGTTTTGTAGGTTTATGTTATGATTTAAACTATGTACTATTGTAGATGTTTTGCTTTAAGAAGTTTGACCAAGTATGCTAGAATTCAATTTATTCTTATTTTCTTGTGCCGTTGGAGACATTATTCTAGTTACATTGTAGATAAAGTAGTAACATTATTTTGGAAGCCATCGAATTCATATAAAAAGAGCATATGGTGGAATTGGTGTGTATAGTTTTTATATAGTCGTATTTCCTTGATTTATGACAAAAAATCATCCATCCTGCATTACTTCTGAATCACTATAATTGCTTTGATATAATTTGGTTTGTAACCTGAAGTATGCATGAAAGTGAAATCTTAGGATTTATAAATGGAATCCAGATGTATGAATTTAATATTAACTATGAGTTATACTTTCCCTTTTTCTATTTATTTTGTTGGGCTTCTATTTGTCGTTGTAGCTCACAAGTACTATGTGATGTCCCGGAAATTTAGGCAATATTTATTTAATAATTTTCATTAACGATTATTTTAAAAATGTGAAATGTTGATTTAATAATCTAATTCAGACAAAAATCATCTTTTGAAAACTAATAAATATTTAGTTTGTCAAATGATATTCTTTTCAAAATTTATGATAATAATAATTTTATATTTGGGAATTTAATTCTTTTCAAAGATTAAAAATATTTAAATGATAAAATTTTCTTTCTAAGTTTATTTAAAGATATTTTATTTATAATGTATATATGTGTATACATTGTAAATAGAGAATTTGATTTTTATTTAAGTTTAAATTCAATAAGAATATTTCCAATTTATTATATATATATATATATCTATAAATTATGAATTGATTAAATTGATTGAAATTAGTATTGAAACTTTTCAAAGGTTAATTTAAAAGTCTATCTTATATTTTCAAAAGATTTAAGTAAATATTTATTTTGTTTAAATATATAATAGTTTAAATTGTATTTTTATTATAAATAAAAGTTTATTTTGTTTTATTTTAAAAATTGTTCTTTTGAAATAGAATTAGTTCATTTACATTAAAGTATAATATTTTAGTTTGAAAACTTTGGAATAAAATTCAACATTCTTTTTCTTTTCAAAATTTTCTCTTTTGAAAATTTTCTCTTTTGAAAATTTAGTTTAAAAAATATTATTTTAAAAATATTCAAATAAACATTAAGATGTGTAATTTTATAAAAGTAATCTATATGTAATCATTTAAGGCTAAATATAGATAAGCATTTATTTAAACATTTAAAACATGTTGAATTAATTAGAAATTGATTTAGAAAGATTTAAAAACATTTATAAACTAAGAAATTTATCTTTATATTAAAATTATGCATGTGTTAAGCATTCAAATTATAAAGAAGACAATTGTAATCACATTACAAAACTTAAGTAACAAGTGGCAATGATTAATTTATTTTTGGAATTAATTATTATAGGTAAGAAACTTAACAATGCATTTTGTTCAAACTTTATCTTCAATCGAATCTGAAAATCAGATTTTACAAAAGAAACTGAAACCAAATTCAATTTAAAACCTGGAAACAAATTTAATCAAAAATCTGCAATTTTCAACATCAAACTGAAGATCAACCTCAATTCAACTCTAAGCAAAACAAGATGGAGTTTAGTTGCAAACTCACCTGAAGCATCTACAAATCAACTTCAACATCAAGTGTAGAACACCAGATTCAACAATCAAATTGGAAGTAGAACCCAGATTCAACTACCAAGTGCAGATTCAAATTTGCTGTGCCAGGAAATGAATTGCAACTGATGTCCTCTGTTCTTCTATAAAGTGAGTAAGCTTCTATTTTTTTAAAAACAGTTCTTACTTTAAAAAAAAATCAAAGCTAAACAAGTTTTTCAGAAAAACTGAAGTTCTAATTCAAACTCATTTTAAAAAAAATACTTTAGATAAAAAGAAAAAATGCTCCATCTCCTTTTATGTAAGAAACCTCACAATGCAAAAAGCTTGAGTTATCTGTGCATGTGGATGGATAGAAATAATCATGTTTGTATAATTTAATTGTGATGATGTTCTGTGTGTATATGTATAAACATACCTATGTGTGTGATGCCAGGTATCTGCATACTTGATTCTGATTTTAAACTAGGATTTTTAATAAAAATCTATTTCCACATGATTTGATTTCAGTTAGTAATTATTTTGTGAACAAAATATGTTTGTTTAGCATAGATTTAGGTTTGTAAATTAAAATTTAGTTAAATTAAGATCTGTTACTTCTGGAAAACAATAATAACAGATATTGTTTTCAAAAAGCAAGAATCTCGAACACCTTTAATTATTAAAACAAGTTTATAACTTGAATGCATGTTTGAAAACATGAATTTTAAAACAAATATCTTAAATTCTCTGGGGAGCGAGCATTACTCGGTTAATCAAATTGGGATTTTTTTATAGGGTTTTTTCTAATTGCCTAGGGGACTTTGGCTGTTATGGTGCTTCCTGGAGGTGGAGAGTAGATGGATGAGTAGGGTAATATTGTCTGATGTGTTGTCAGTGGTGGTTGGCGACAGTGGTGGCCGATTTTAGGTTTGTAACCCTAGTTTCTGAAGGTAGGGGTTTTTTTGTAGCTTCTTGATCTCTCTGTTGCACCGAGTGCTGCGAAGCTTTGGAGTTTGACAGAGGGGATGTATGCGAAGGAATGTACGGAGTCGTGGGTGATATGATGGTCGGAGATGGGTGTGAGCGGTATTGACAGGTTTGGGAATGTTTTGGATGTAGTGTTTCCAGGTTGGCTTGTTCAACTAGGTTTTGATTTCGAGTTGCAGTGATTTATCTGATGGTCGCAATCATATTGGATGGTGGTCGACGACTTGGTGAAGAGTGGGATGGCGGTTGGAAGTTGCCGAAGCGCCGGTGCATATGCACCGTTCATATTTGGTTCTTATGAACTGCTGAGGGTTTGTGCAGGGAGGTGACTCGAAGATACAATCAAGTATTTGTGTTTTTGTCTTGGAGCACTTAGGGAAATAACTCGAAGTAGTTATTGGGTGGTCTCGGGTGTGTTTTGTTTTCAGGTTTTATAAACCTGACATGTGCAGTTTTCAAAATTGAATGAAATTCAATTTTATAAGCAGGGATTTAAATTAAAGCTTAAGTTGAATTTGAATTCAAAGAAACTTTTGAATTCAAAGTTATAAAAGTAAAGATTTTAAATTTAAGTAAGGTTTAAAATAAGTTTTAAATCAAGTTTTAAAATCAAGTTAAATATGGTTATAAGTCTATTACGAATCCAGATTAGAATTTAAAACAGTTTTTTAAATTTTAAATATTGAACAAGTTTAAAGTGTTTTAAAGTAGAATTTAAAAATGAATTTGATTTCAAATAAATGTTTTAAACTTGAAAAAATTTCTTTCCTTTGGTATTTGAATAAAAGTTATGAAATGTTTAACTTTAAATTTGAAAGTTAAAATAATCAATTTATTTTAAAAAGCTTGATTTCTTTAAATAAATTAAGTAATTTGGTTTTAAACTTTTTTACATAAGTAATAATTGTTTTCACTTTTATTTTAAGGAATAAATTTATTTAAATTTGGATTAATGTTTAAATAGTTAAACATTTTAAATATTAAATTTAAATTGGAATTTGAATTAAATTTAGAAAAAGTATTGTTTTAAATACATTTGAATATTAATACAGTTATTAATAAGGTGAATGAATTATTTTAGAAATAATTAAGATAATAAAAGAATTTAATTAAGGAATGTCTTAATTAATTAATTTTAATTAATGTTTTAGATTAATTTAATTAGAGTTGATTAATAATAATTAATCTAGGATAACTTTTCTTAAGTAAGTAATTAAAGAAATATTGTTAATTAATAAAGATAATTATCTAAGGTTAATTAAGTAATTAATTAATGTGATTAATCTTGATAATTAATCAGATAAATAAATTGAATATAATCAATTATAAATTGTTAAGTATAATTACTTAATGAAAATAATTAAGGAATTAATTACTTATTGTAATTATTTTTGATAATGTGATTTGTTTAAGTTAATTAATTTAGTTTGATTAATTTAAATAAATCATTGGATGATTTAATGAGAGTAATTACTTAATGAAATTAGTGGAGCATGATTACTTAGAGAAGTAATAAATGATGATTACTGGAATGTAATTAGTAAGAGATGATTTTTAATGAAGTAATTTTGGTAATTACTTTTGTAATTAATCAAGGGATTAATTAATGAAGATAGTTAATTATGGGATAATTAATTTGTTAATGAGTAATTAAGGGTAGTTAATTACTGGATTGAATATTAATCAAGGGTGATTAATAATTGTATTTTAAATTTTATATTAATTACTAAATGTAATTAATTTTAAATTAAGTAATTAATTTAAATATTAATTAGCAATCATTAATTAATATAATTAATGATGTAATTAAGAATTGTTTAATCAAGGAATAATTAATAATAAAGTGATTAATTATTATAATTAATTAAGGATAAATGTAATTAATTATGGTTAATTAATAAATGAAGTAATTAAATGTTAATTACTTATGATTAAGGTTAATTAAGTTGTGAAATTAATTAGAAACTAATTACTTATTGTAATTAGAGGATGATTAATCAAAGGTGTTTAATCAAGATGAATTCTTAGAGAAAAATTAATTAACCAGGTTAATTAATTAATGGATATATAAGCAGGATTTAAAGATGTGGTAATTAATTTAATTTATTTTAAATTAATTAAAGATAGAAGTAATTAATTTAATTCGTTTTAGATTAATTATAGATGATGGTTAATAAATCATCTCTTATGAATGATATTGATATTTCTTGGGATGGTTGTGATCTCAGAAATGAGATAAGTAGTATCTATATGATATGGATGCTTAGTTAAAATATGATAATATGGATTATCTGTTTGTGATAATTATCTGTTTGTGATTATGATACGGGTTATCCGTTTATGATGAGAATGTGATTATCTATTGTAATATGTAATTTATCTATCTGTGTGTAATAGATAATGATGAATTGAATTAATTGTTCAAACTAAATTCACTTGGACATTAAGATGGGTTTGGATTTCGATGAGACCAGGATCAGATTTCCAAATTTGGAATTTCGATAAACACATCGATCCAAATTAAACATTAGGTCGTGAATCTCAAGTGAAGAGTGAAGACTCGAGGTGTAAGGACTATTTGTCAGTATAGCTCTAAGGGTGATTCCGTGATTAGTTTGACGGAATAGTACTTTCAGGTTCGAGATGGTGATACAGAGTGCAAGGGTTATCGTCGTTAACTCTGAGGGTGATTCCAATACGAGTGTAACGAGATAATGCCTTTGGTTTCGTTCAAACCCAGAATGAACTTTTATGGATTGAATGCTTTCAGAACATCATCAGGTGGACGATGAGCATTCTAAGATTGATGCGTCCTATAAAGGTAATCGTAGCCTCAAGCCCTATCAACCGGGAATGGCTAAAACAGGGGAGGTGCAGCAAGGCTAAGTGGGTCATGCCCAAGTAGGACGAGATTTACCCCTGTCTAGAGGTCCCTTTATATTTCGGTTGTGTGGCAGTTGGGGATGGCTAATCTACGGGGTGGTCTTGTTTGGAACTGTTCAGTAAGGAATGGTTCTGGCTTTGTGTTGCAGGGAGCAGGCGTACTCCCCGGTACGGTGATCTAGGCCACGTACTATGATGGGCGGTACCCCAGTAGCCCTGCCATTGGTGGAAACCCATTCTTCCTAGGAGACCCTATGGTTTTGATTGTATTACCCACTTTTGTAGCTAGTAGCTGGAATTTAATCATGTAACAATTTTGGCTGTTTCTTATTTATCTGAAAACCCTAGATAATATCATTGGATTTCCTATCAAATGGTTTGTTTAGCGTAACGTAAAAACTTTTCCATGTTTATGTGTGGGAAGTCTTACATGATACCCTTTGTTTTCAAAGGATTTTCTAAAGTTAAACAACTTTTAAACCCACTTACTCACACCAGACCTATGTCTGACCCGAGTGTTTATTTTCTGTTTTATTAAACTATTGGGTACTCATATTATGTATGACTATTCAAGTGTTTCAGGATTTCTTTGATGAGTTCTGGAGAAGATATGGAGCAGGAGGCTTCAGCGTGTAGATATATATAGTGGTTCTGCCGTGTTTGAATTGTATCTGTTTTCTCTGATGTACTTGAATTGTAATTTCTAGACAGATGTTTATAACTGTCTAGTTTGTGTTGTATTAGTTGTATAACTCTGATGTATATGATACTATATAATGTTTTATGTGATATAGTATAATTTATTCGTTCCGCTGTGAGATTCTGATGTTGTCTATTTCTTTTTTTCTTTCTTTTCTCTTTTCTATCCCTTTCTTTCTTCTTAATGATGCGTCTTTCTATGGAATGAAAGGTGGGTCATTACATTGTGGTATCAGAGCACTAGGTTGAGCGAATACCTAGACTCTGGAGTGGTGTCTGTCTTGGTTTACCTGTTCAGGTTTTCCAATATAAGTTATAAAGGTAGATAGGGTAGTGGTATGTGTAACACAACTACCAATGGTTGGAGTCCGAGTGTTTGAGGTTGGAAGTGAATTTGCTAGGGCAGTATTGGGCATCTTGAGTAATTTTGCAGTTTGATGAGAAGGATTTCACCGATCTCTGAAGGAAATCTTTTTAAGATTCAGAGTTTACCTTTGGAATGTAAGCTTGGTTGCACTCGTGCGAGTGGATTTTTTCTTGAGTTGGGATCAGTTGGGAGTACTGATGCCAGAGTTGGTATCTTGGCAACCTTAGGAAGGAGTTCTGTTTATATTTGAGTTTGAGACTCAGTTTGGCAAAATATTTGTGCTTGGTTGGGAGTCGAGTTTCCTGAGAGATATCCGTCTGTCTTTTCAAGGCTCTATTGTGGAAGTGGCTAGTGTAGCTTTGTGATTCGATGAGCTTTTGGATAAGAAAGACTTTGGGTTCAGTACTCCCAACTGATCCCAACTCAAGATAGGGTAGTGGTGTGTGTAACACAACTACCAATGGTTGGAGTCCGAGTGTTTGAGGTTGGAAGTGAATTTGCTAGGGCAGTATTGGGCATCTTGAGTAATTTTGCAGTTTGATGAGAAGGATTTCACCGATCTCTGAAGGAAATCTTTTTAAGATTCAGAGTTTACCTTTGGAATGTAAGCTTGGTTGCACTCGTGCGAGTGGATTTTTTCTTGAGTTGGGATCAGTTGGGAGTACTGAAGCCAGAGTTGGTATCTTGGCAACCTTAGGAAGGAGTTCTGTTTATATTTGAGTTTGAGACTCAGTTTGGCAAAATATTTGTGCTTGGTTGGGAGTCGAGTTTCCTGAGAGATATCCGTCTGTCTTTTCAAGGCTCTATTGTGGAAGTGGCTAGTGTAGCTTTGTGATTCGATGAGCTTTTGGATAAGAAAGATTTTGGCAGTAGTAGCAACTTGGAGGTGTAGAGTGTGCTATAAGGATAGTCTCTTGGCTTAGCTGTATCCTAAAGGTGGAGTCCGGAAGCAGTAGAATGGCCTGTTTCTTCGATGGTTCAGAAGTCTCTGTGATTCTTTTGTCAGTAGGCCAGGCAGATGGTATAGCTTATCCATTTCTTCTGGATGCCCAGCTGGGTGTGATGTTTGTGGTTGGAGGTGGACCGCTAGTTTCTTCTTTGATTAGAAGTCTTTAGCTGTTCTGATTGTTGAAGAGAGGACGGTTTCTTGGGATCTGAACTGAGTGAAATCGCAAAAGTGACTTGCGATGGTTCGGAAGTTCTTTGAGAGATCTTTGTTTGGATTGAAGCATCTCTAGAGGATGTTTGAGTTATCGAAGTGGTTTGGTATTTTTCTAGATATCTTCGAAGGAGTTAAGATTTGTATCCGCATCGAGAGATTGAGTTCTGTTTTGACTTGGTTCTTGGAGCTTTAACGGTGGTTCAGCATAGTAGGAGGGCTCTTTGAGAGAGAGATCTGTTTAAGCTGGCAGGATTGATCGGATCTAGTTTTCTGGTTGAATTTTTGCTGTGGTGTTTGTGACCGAATCAAATAGGTCGCTGAGATTTTATGGAATTTGATGAACAATGTTTTCGGGATAAGTTGACCAAGTTTGTACTTGTGTTCATCTACAGCATTCTCAAATCGGAGTTGCGCAGCGGAAGCATAGTGGCAGCTATTCCAGAATAGAAGCAACACCCGATTCTTTGGGAATTTGTGTTTTGTCTTGCATCAGAGGGTTTCTATAGAAAATTTATTTTAATCTGGAGGCTTGGATGTCTTGTGCATCTGTTTTGTTTTCTGAATAGGAGTAGTATGTTTGAAGTCTTCAGATATTTGTGCAATGGAGTTTGTATAGTGGACTTTGATGGATTTTGGGAGAACCATTTTGTTGAGTAGGATCTGGAGGTCGTTTATTTCTTTGTCCAGATTTGTTTGATCAAGGAGGTTGAAGGCAGCTCAGGATCGATATGAGAGATTTGTGGATAAGAGTACTGGATCTTTCTGTTTTCTCTTAAGGATTAAGTGTTTGGTCTACAGGACTGAATTTCCAGTTTGGATAGATGGAATTGGTTATGTATTTCTCGTAACTCTGAAGGAGTACGTGTATGGTTTATCACTGGTTTTAAGATCAGTAGTTCTGGGAGATTTGGAAGTTGATCAGGACTTGTCTGTGGTCCACTATCCTGTTTAGATTTATAGATCTAGATTCATAGAAGTATAGATCTATGTGGTGTAGCTAGTTTAGATTCTGTAGTGCGAGTGTACCAGTGTTTGTACCTGGGAAACTCTAGGGAATCCTATCAAGAATTTTGTCTGAATAGTTAGAATTGATTGTTTGAATTGGTTGCTATGGTTCCTAGTATTTGGTTGATAGCATATGCTTGCTATTTTAAAAATTAAAATCTATATGGGATTATTAAATTATCTTGCTTTTAAATTTCGGGGACGAAATTCTTTTAAGGGGGAGGAATGTGATGTCCCGGAAATTTAGGCAATATTTATTTAATAATTTTCATTAATAATTATTTAAAAATGTGAAATGTTGATTTAATAATATAATTCAAACATAAATTATCTTTTGAAAACTAATAATTATTTAGTTTGTCAAATGATATTCTTTTCAAAATTTATGATAATGATAATTTTATATTTGGGAATTTTATTCTTTTCAAAGGTTAAAAATATTTAAATGACAAAATTTTCTTTCTAAGCTTGTTTGAAGATATTTTATTTATAATGTATATATGTGTATACGTTGTAGATAGAGAATTTGATTTTTATTTAAGTTTAAATTCAATAAGAATATTTCCAATTTATTATATATATATATATATATATATATATATATATATATAAATTATGAATTGGTTAAATTGATTGAAATTAGTATTGAAACTTTTCAAAGGTTAATTTAAAAGTCTATCTTATATTTTCAAAAGAAATTTAAGTAAATATTTATTTTCCTTAAATATATAATAGTTTAAATTGTATTTTATTATAAATAAAAGTTTATTTTGTTTTATTTTAAAAATTGTTCTTTTGAAATAGAATTAGTTCATTTACATTAAAGTATAATATTTTAGTTTGAAAATTTTGGAATAAAATTGAATTCAACATTCTTTTTCTTTTTAAAATTTTCTTTTTTGAAAATTTAGTTTTACAAATATTATTTTAAAAATATTCAAATAAACATTAAGATGTGTAATTTTATAAAAGTAATCTATATGCAATCATTTAAGGCTAAATATAGATAAGCATTTATTTAAACATTTAAAACATGTTAAATTAATTAGAAATTGATTTAGAAAGATTTAAAAACATTTATAAACTAAGAAATTTATCTTCATATTAAAATTATACATGTGTTAAGCATTCAAATTATAAAGAAGACACTTGTAATCACATTACAAAACTTAAGTAACAAGTGCCAATAATTAATTATTTTTGGAATTAATTATTATAGGTAAGAAACTTAACCATGCATTTTGTTCAAACTTTATCTTCAATTGAATCTGAAAATCAGATTTTAGAAAAGAAACCGAAACCAAATTCAATTTAAAACCTGCAAACAAATTTAATCAAAAATCTGCAATTTTCAACATCAAATTGAAGATCAACCTCAATTCAACTCTAAGCAAAACAAGATGGTGTTTAGTTGCAAACTCACCTGAAGCATCTACAAATCAACTTCAACAGCAAGTGTAGAACACCATATTCAACAATCAAATTGGAAGTAGAACCCAGATTCAACTACCAAGTGCAGATTCAAATTTGCTGTGCCAGGAAATGAATTGCAACTGATGTCCTCTTTTCTTCTATAGAGTGAGTAAGCTTCTATTTCTTTAAAAACAGTTCTTACTTTAAAAAAAAAATCAAAGCTAAACAAGTTTTTCAGAAAAACTCAAGTTCTAATTCAAACTTGTTTTAAAAAATAAAAAAATAAAAACTGCTGTAGATAAAAAGAAAAAAATGCTCCGTCTCCTTTTAAGTAAGAAACCTCACAATGCAAAAAGCTTGAGTTATCTGTGCATGTGGATGGATGGAAATAATCATGTTTGTATAATTTTATTGTGATGATGTTCTGTGTGTATATGTATAAACATACCTATGTGTGTGATGCCAGGTATCTACATACCTGATTCTGATTTTAAACTAGGACTTTTAATAAAAATCCATTTCCACATGATTTGATCTCAGTTAGAAATTATTATGTAAACAAAATATGTTTGTTTAGTATAGATTTAGGTTTGTAAATTAAAATTTAGTTAAATTAAGATCTGTTAGTTCTGCAAAACAATAATAATAGTTATTATTTTCAAAAAGAAAGAATCTCAAACACCTTTAATTATTAAAACAACTTTATAACTTGAATGCATGTTTGAAAACATGAATTTTAAAACAAATATCACATTTTTAAATTATCTGGGAGTGAGCATTACTGGGCTAATCAAACTGGGAGTTTTTTGGGGGTTTTTTCTAATTGCCTAGGGGACTTTGGTTGTTATGGTGCTTCCTGGAGGTGGAGAGTAGATGGATGAGTATGGGAATATTGTCAGATGTATTGTCAGTGGTGGTTGGCGACAGTGGTGACCGATTTCAGGTTTGTAACCCTAGTTTTTGAAGGTAGGGTTTTTTATTGTAGCTTCTTGATCTCTCTTTTGCACCGAGTGCTATGAAGCTTTGGAGTTTGACAGAGGGGATGTATGCGAAGGAATGGCTGGAGTCGTGGGTGATATGATGGTCGGAGATGGGTGTGAGCGGTGTTGACAGGTTTGGGAATGTTTTGGATGTAGTGTTTCCAGGTTGGCTTGTTCAATTGGATTTTGATTTCGAGTTGCAGTGATTTATCCGATGGTCGCAATCATATTGGATGGTGGTCGACGACTTGGTGAAAAGTGGGATGGCCGCTGGAAGTTGCCGGAGCATCGGTGCATATGCACCGTGCATATTTGGTTCTGATGAACTGCTGAGGGTTTGTGCGGGGAGGTGACTCGAAGATGCGATTTAGTATTTGTGTTTTTGTCTCGAAGCACTTAGGGAAATAACTCGAAACAGTTATTGGGTGGTCTCGGGTGTGTTTTGTTTTCAGGTTTTATAAACCTGACATGTGCAGTTTTCAAAATTGAATGAAATTCAATTCTATAAGCAGGGATTTAAATTAAAGCTTAAGTTGAATTTGAATTCAAAGAAACTTTTGAATTCAAATTTTTTAAAAATAAAGATTTTAAATTTAAGTAAGGTTTAAAATAAGTTTTAAATCAGGTTTTAAAATCAAGTTATATATGGTTTTAAGTCTATTATGAATCCAGATTAGAATTTAAAACAGTTTTGTAAGTTTTAAATATTGAACAAGTTTAAAATGTTTTAAAGTAGAATTTAAAAATGAATTTGATTTCAAATAAATGTTTTAAATTTGACAAAATTTCTTTCCTTTAGTATTTGAATAAAAGTTATGAAATGTTTAACTTTAAATTTGAAATTTAAAATAATCAATTTATTTTAAAAAGCTTGATTTCTTTAAATAAATTAATTAACTTGGTTTTAAACTTTTCTTATATAAGTAATGAATGTTTTCATTTTTATTTTAAGGAATAAATTTATTTAAATTTGGATTAATGTTTAAATAGTTAAACATTTTAAATATTAAATTTTGAATTGGAATTTGAATTTGAATTAAATTTAGAAAATGTGTTGTTTTAAATACATTTGAATATTAATACAGTTATTAATAAGGTGAATGAATTATCTTAGAAATAATTAAGATAATAAAAGAATTTAATTAAGGAATGTCTTAATTAATTGATTTTAATTAATTTTCAGATTAATTTAATTAGAGTTGATTAATAATAATTAATCTAGGATAATTTTTCTTAAGTAAGTAATTAAAGAAATATTGTTAATTAATAAAGATAATTATCTAAGGTTAATTAAGTAATTAACTAATGTGATTAATATTGATAATTAATTAGATTGATTAACTGAATATAATCAATGGTAAATTGTTAAGTATAATTACTTGATAAAAGTAATTAAGGAATTAATTACTTATTGTAATTAATTTTGATAATGTGATTTGTTTAAGTTGATTAATTTAGTTTGATTAATTTAAATAAATCATCGGATGATTTAATGAGAGTAATTACTTAATGAAATTAATGGAGCATGATTACTTAGAGAAGTAATAAATGATGATTACTGGAATGTAATTAGTAAGAGATGATTTTTAATGAAGTAATTTTGGTAATTACTTTTGTAATTAATCAAGGGATTAATTAATAAAGATAGTTAATTATATGATAATTAATTTGTTAATGAGTAATTAAGGGTAGTTAATTACTGGATTGAATATTAAACAAGGGTGATTAATAATTGTATTTTAAATTTTTCATTAATTACTAAATATAATTAATTTTAAATTAAGTAATTAATTTAAATATTAATTAGGAATCATTAATTAATATAATTACTGATGTGATTATGAATTGTTTAATCAAGGAATAATTAATAATTAAGTGATTAATTATTATAATTAATTAAGGATAAATGTAGTTAACTATAGTTAATTAATAAATGAAGTAATTAAATGTTAATTACTTATGATTAAGGTTAATAAATTTGTGAAATTAATTAAAGACTAATTACTTATTGTAATTAGAGGATGATTAATCAAAGGTGTTTAATCAAGATGAATTCTTAGAGAATAATTAATTAATTAGGTTAATTAATTAATGGATATATAAGCAGGATTTAAAGATGTGGTAATTAATTTAATTTATTTTAAATTAATTAAAGATAGGAGTAATTAATCTAATTCATTTTAGATTAATTATAGATGATGCTTAATTAATCATTGCTTATGGATGATATTGATATTTCTTTGGATGGATGTGATCTCAGAAATGAGATGAGTAGTATCTATATGATATGGATGCTTAGTTAAAATATGATAATATGGATTATCTGTTTGTGATTGTGATATGGGTTATCCGTTTATGATGAGAATGTGATTATCTATTGTGATATGTAATTTATCTATCTGTGTGCAATAGATAATGATGAATTGAATTAATTGTTCAAACTAAATTCACTTGGACATTAAGATGGCATTTGGATTTCGATGAGACCGGGATCGGATTTCCAAATTTGGAATTTCGATAAACACATCGATCCAAATTAAATGTTAGGTTGTGAATCTCAAGTGAAGAGTGAAGACTCGAGGTGTAAGGACTATTTGTCAGTATAGCTCTAAGGGTGATTCCGTGATGAGTTTGACGGAATAGTACTTTCAGGTTCGAGATGGTGATACAGAGTGCAAGGGTTATCGTCGTTAACTCTAAGGGTGATTCTAATACGAGTGTAACGAGATAATGCCTTCGGTTTTGTTCAAACCCAGAATGAACTTTTATGGATTGAATGCTTTCAGAACATCGTCAGGTGGACGATGAGCATTCTAAGATTGATGTGTCCTATAAAGGTAATTGTAGCCTCAAGCCTCATCAACCAGGAATGACTAAAACAGGGGAGGTGCAGCAAGGCTAAGTGGGTCATGCCCAAGTAGGACGAGATTTACCCCTGTCTATAGGTCCCTTTATATTTCGGTTGTATGGCAGTTGGCGACGGCCAATCTGCGGGGTGGTCCTGGTCGGAACTGTTCAGTAGGTAATGGTTCCGGCTTTGTGTTGTAGGGGAGCGGGCATACTCCTCGGTACGGTGATCTAGGCCACGTACTGTGATGGGCGGTACCCTAGTAGCCCTGCCATTGGTGGAAACCGATTCTTCCTACGAGACCCTACGGTTTTGATTGTATTACCCAATTTTGTGGCTAGTAGCTGGAATTTAATCATGTAACAATTTCGACTATTTCTTATTTATTTGAAAACCCTAGACACTATTATAATATCATTGGATTTCCTATCAAATGGTTTGGTTAGCGTAAGGTACAAACTTTTCCATGTTTATGTGTGGGAAGTCTTACGTGATACCTTTTGTTTACGAAGGATATTCTAAAGTTAAACTACTTTTAAACCCGTTAACTCACACCAGACCCATGTCTGACCCGAGTGTTTATTTTCTGTTTTATTGAACTCTTGGGTACTCATATTATGTATGAGTAGTCAAGTGTTTTAGGATTTCTTTAACGAGTTCTAGAGAAGATATGGAGCAGGAGGCTTCAGCGTGTAGATATATATAGTGGTTCCGCTGTGTTTGAATTGTATTTGTTTTCTCTGATGTGCTTGAATTGTAATTGCTGGATAGATGTTTATAATTGTCTAGTTTGTGTTGTATTAGTTGTATAACTCTGATGTATATGATACTATGTAATGTTTTATGTGATATAACATAATTTATTCGTTCCGCTGTGAGATTTTGATGTTGTATGTTTCTTTCTTTTCTTTCTTTTCTCTTTTCTATCCCTTTCTTTCTTCTTAATGATGCATCTTTCTATGGAATGAAAAGCGGGTCGTTACATACTATGTCCAATTTATTGAAATCTGGATGAAGCACTAATGATGGTTTACATGGACTATTGATGGAACAATTGTTGTCCTTTATCATGAATTGAAAAAATATTATTTATACCCAACTTTTTTCATATAAAACTCATGTAATTGATATAAAATATTTCCTATCACATGGCTCTAACTTCCCCTTCCACATGTGAGGCACACATCATATCTAGAGATTATTTTCTTTCCATACGCATTGGTATGCTATGGACATTGATAATCAAGAAATAGATATAAATAAGAAATGATAAAATTTACGAGAACCTATTTTCTAAAATTTAACTATGAAATTTGTAATCAAATAATACACAACGTCACATCGAGGTAGTTTCAAATAAAACGAGTTTGTAACATATTTGAAAGCATACCAAGTTTTATGTTTTATCACTTCAAGCATGTTAGTTAAATGATTTCACATTAAACTATCAGTAAGAATATTAATGTAAAGTAAAAATCAAAATATATACGCCAACGTCAAATGGTTTTATTCTTCAGAAATTCTTGAGGGTTTGCGAGGAAGGGAGTATCGAGGGAAGTGCGATCTATATGGTGGGAAAAAATTCTTTATATGTTAATTCGATGATTTATTACATTTTAAAAGAGAGATGATGCAATTTTTATGAGTTCCAAGCTATTTGAAACTCTAATTATAATATTTGTTACATTTCTCTTGATATCGATATAATAGTTGATTACCTTATGTATTCGTTTAATTATTTCCTAAAATAACCTTTTCTCATTCATGTTTCGATAAACAGTTGATTTTATCCTATAGACACATAAAAAATGCAACATTACGATTCAAAAAATCTTGCAAACGGTGTTTTTAATACCAATTCGTCATGCACATGTGCATCGCACATGCCTAAATACTCGTGTGTGTGTGTGTGTGTGTATACAAACACACATATACATACACACATGCATGCATACATACATACATATACATATATATATATATATATATATATATATTATCCTAACATCTACATAGTAGATACAAATCCTAATATCTATGCATGTATGCAATTACCATGTTATTGTTTTTTGTTTTTGTCATTTTAAACATATTGTTGTAACATATCATTTCTTGTATATTGATTAGTGGCAAACTATAGTACTAATTAAATGTTTTGCAAAAGAGGAAAGGTGGAATAAATCAATGAGTCACCTTCTCTCTTTTATTTTAGATTTTGATGCGATTATATCTAGATCTATTGCATATTTGTTCCTATTTTCAAACACCAAACAACTTCGCTCATTATCTGTTTCCCCAATTGTTCATGCTGTTTAGAAATGAGTATATTTGATGTAGTCATACCATTTCATATATCATATCTAATTAACATACATACATACATACATATATATACATTTAATAAGTTAAGAATTAGAAATATTAATAAAACATGATTTCATCGGCAAAAAACTAAATTGGATATGGCATTAAAACATTAGATTTCATCACCACAACAAAATGATCATACTACAACTTTTTGTTTGCAATGTTCGCACAATGAAAGTTGTAATTAATATTTTTAACAACTGTTTTTTTTTACAAAAAGTTGTAATAAAAATGTTTTTACAACTTTTCGTATTTCACGGTTGTAATAAAATTAATTAAGAACTTCTATTCTTAACCATTGTATATTAATTCATAGCCGCCTTACTTATAGATTGTTAGTGATCAAGCGCAAACACTTCCAATGAAACATTGTTCACATCAAATAGAAATTATTAGCGAACACAAATATTCCCATTCGGAGATCATAATGTTTACGCTAACCCGATCATCTACAAAAATTAAAGAACATATGTTAAATTTTAGTGATACAAAATCACATATAGAAGGAAACAAATATGCTTAACAAAGAAAGAGAAAATTTTGTTTTCCCTAATTAATAGACATATTTGGTTATGTTTATTTCTCTCTCTAATAGGCTAATCAATTTATCTTTTTACGTATAATATTAATTTGGGCATTAAATAATCGATGTTATAAATAGAGCCTAGGAGAGAAAGCGGAAATATGTGAAAAAATATTTGATATTCCTCTCTTCTTTCATCTTTATATTTCTTCTTCAAATGCCAAGAAGCCATTGTTATAGAGATCAAGATTCATTCTCAATTAGGTTATTAATCTTACTTTTGTTTTATTCACTTTTATTTGGTGGTTCAATTGTGAACAATTATTTTCTGAGAATCACTATAAATGATTGTTGGGTGGAACCTTACGTTTTGCTCTCTTGATTTCATTGTGTTTTAGATCTATTTTCTCCGTTTTTTATTTTCAAATATTATTATTTTCATCTAATGTTATCCTTTTGTACTTGGGTGATATAAGATTCTAACGATAGGCTTCCGCAATAATTTTTTACCTTATTAGGTTTTACGCAACAAAAAGATCCTAATAGCATAACCAGGTGTAAAAATAGAACTTGGTAAATTTAGAAAATCTTTGAAAGTTGGAAATTTTATAAAATTTCATTGTTTTAATTGTTTAAATGTAACGACCCAGGATTTTTAGTAATTAAAAATTGAATATTTAATTAATTTTAAATATTAATAAGTGAATTTATAAGTCGAATAATTTTAATTTGAATAATTGGATTTAATTGGATAATTAAATCGATAATTTAATATGTTAAATTATGGAAATAATTGAAAATTTGGGTTAAATATGATTGAAAATGATTTGTAAAATTTTATTTTATCATATTGAAGTTAGAACGATATTTTAGAACTTTTAAAATCGAATTAAAAGTTAATTTGTGAAAATTGAATATTTTAATATTTAAATCGACTAGTGAAAATAGTCAATTTTTGAACAGTCTCAGAATTGGACGAGACCAGTTCCATTGGATCCATAATAGTTAGTTATTACCGGATTTTAATTTTCGTGTCAATCGGAGTTATCGTTTGATCGTGGCAGCTCGAAACGCATCGTAATTGTTTTTAATTTTAATTTGGCGAGTTAAAATAGCCATTTTTCAAACAATCTCGGATTTCGACGAAACTAGTTTCATCGGATCCGTAATGTGATATTATTGTAAGGTTTCAAATTTCGTGTCAATTGGATTTACCGTTTGTCCGGTACAAATTAAAACGCCTAGAAAATCGTTTAAATCGGTTTAATTTAAATTGAACGTTTATTGCCATAACTCGCACAGATGTCCGAATTAGCTTTCGAAACCTGTTCCATTGTGTCCGGAACGCGGGGTAAACCCTAGAAACGCTAGTTACGGCGCGTAAATCGGAGTTTGGAATTCCCGGATGAATAGTGTCGATCGATTTTCCTATAAATAGACCAACCATTCACCATTTTGAGAAAAATAAAACCCTAACCCTAATTCTATATGCACAGCCGCCACAATTAGTTTCAAAGGCCAGAAATTAATGATCTTCTCTCCTCAATCACTCTCAATCCATCAATAATTAGAAGAAGTGTTTAACATGAAAGTTGTTAAGCGTCTTGAGTACTTTAGATCCATACGGATATGATGGGGTTTAGTGTCGCGTAGAGGGAGCAAAGGAGGGCCGACAGTAGTAAGTTGCGCACGCAACTCGAGGAGGTAGGGGTGGCCGAGCTTGCTATGGTGGCAGGCGTGGGTAGAGGAGGAGATGAGCTTCGTGTTGCAAGTTCCTGATCAACCTCTAGTGCGTCGTGGAGGCTTGGAAATTAAACCCTAGTTTGCTTGCTTATGGGTTATTTTGTGCGGCTTTGTCTGAAGAGAGCAACGTGAGGGAGATGGAGGGAAGGGACGGCCTGATGTTGAGGGTGCTGGATCTAACGGTGGAGATTAGATTAGGTTTGAAAATAGTTAATTTATTTGTAAATTATGTATATAAAATTTGTGTAAACTTCAAATATTCATATCTTTTTCATACGAGGTCGAAAACGCGCGAAACTAGTTGCGTTGGAATCGTATGGATGAGCACTACGCTATGAAATTGGATTGGAGTCGTTTGGAGTTAGTGAAAATTTTGGGTAAAATTAAACGTCCATTTAATTTTATTCGAAATAAATCGCTAAAACGAAATTGAAATCAAGGTGAGAACTTCTCACTCAATCGAATCAGTTTCGATTTTATTTTAAATAGTTATATTTAAAATATTTGAATGCATGTTTGAATGATGATTGTTATCTATTGATTGTTAAAATAGACATTATGCGCCGTTAGTAAGCGGATGTTATTTATTAAAAACATATACCGCGAATATTTCATAAACAGTGAAATTGGTATTATATATAATAGCAATATATATATATTAGCGTATGTATATATTGGAGTTGTTGATTTCCCGCATTTTTTAGCGGATGAGACCCTATTGCGTCGTCTATTAAGGGATAATATTTTAAATCCCATACACCGCGATAATTCCGTACTGGAGCGGAATTGGTATTGTGCTAATGTTTGTGGATGCAGGAAAACAGGTTAGAGGGATCCAACTGGATTCCTCAACAGTATTTATTTGATTATGAATATTTTGATATTCGTTGATTATCATATCGATATATGATATCGTTGTTGTGGTGATTGACTATTTGGTGTGTAGCATCATTTGACCAAATTTGGAATTTTAAAATGATTTTAAAGTGATTTTTGAAAGTATAAGTTATAAAATATTTTTTGGAATTGATCCATTATAAATAAATAAACGTTATACTTTTAAAAGTTATATAAAATTATGATTTTTGAGAAATACGGTTAAAATTGATTTTTGAGAAATATGGATTAATGATTTTATAAAAGAGTTTAAATCGGGACTAATTGAATTTATTATGAAAAGTTTAAGTTATAGGATTTATAAAATTTGATTATTTTATACATCAAAATGATGAAATTATAAAGGAGATTAAAGATGTTTTAAAAGAATAACATAAATTGATTTATATAAAAAGATTTATAAATTGATAATTTATAAAGATGTAACGTCCCGGAAATTTTCGACTTTCGAAAATTCAACATCGATACTCACTTTATCGACTGCCGAGAAATCGAAGGCCGGAAACCCGAAATGTTATGGTTTAAGAAAAGGAAAGAAGAAGAAAAAGACAGAAGAAGAGATAAGAAGATAGAAAATATAGAGGAAAGAAAATAGATAAGGTAGAAAATAGAAAATAGAATGGAACAGAAAACAACAGAACAACATCAGAATCTCACAATTCACACACGTTTAAATTGCTTATGCTAGGTGATATGTGATGGGGGGTTCTCGCTTCGCGGTTTGGTGGCGAACGGGAGACTCTTACCCCCACACGTCCTCTTTACGGGGTTGGTTAGGCGAAGCCGTGACATTCGAAAGGGTGGCCGTAAAAGCAAGTTTGGGATATCAGTGTAAGCCACGGTGGGGATGGGATGGTTGAAATGCCTACCGGTTGTGACTGCTGCCTCCGGGACGTTACATCTGGTATCGGAGCATATGGTTAAGCGACAACCATGGTTCTGTTGGGTATTACTCATTAGAGATAGAGTCAGTAGTACTCTAGATTGAGTTTGAGTGTAATAATAGATATGAGAGCGTATTTGTTAGTGAATATAAAATTGTTTTATATTGTGATGATTGGTTTGTTGAGTGGTATATGGATTCTGGTTAATACGAGTAATTAACGTTGTTGATAGGGATCTCTAAACACTTGTACAGAACAATTCGACACAATATTGTTTTAAAATTGGGTAAATAAAATAATTTTACCTTGAGTATATTTTTATATATAAAGAAATAATTTTTCAGAATTATTAAAGTGTATATAAGTGGATTGTTTAGATGTTTGAATAATCTAAATTGAAGAATAATTGTATAAGCAAAAGAATTATAAGAGTTGAATTATAATTAAAGTGATTTACAATTGTGAAATAAACTTATATATATATAAGAAGTGAAACTATATGGATATATTTATGAATGTGAGTTGTAAATAAAAATGAATTTAAAGTTAAATGAAATATAACTTAAGAGATGTTGAATGAAGTTGATATAGGTATCAAAGTAAATTAATAAAGTTAAATGAATGTGAACTAAAGTTATGTAAATGAAATTCAACTTTTGTAATTGAATTAAATTAATGGATTGAATGCTAATCAATTAAATGTGAATAATTGATATGAAATAATGAATATAAGTGTTAATTCATTAAAATCTAATGTTATTGGAAGTTGAATAATTGAATGAAAATCAATTTGATTAAACCAATTGAAAGTGATGGTGTTAAACCAAAATGAATATAAGCAAAGGAATTTGGTTGTAATTGATATACATTGGTTGATATATGGTTGTTAGATGATTGTATATAATTCATTAAGTATTAATGAAATTGGAAGCTAAAGTAATTAAAATCCAATTGGAAGTTAAGTGAATCTTAAATAGAATTGAATTTGATTTGGAAGTGAACCAACTTAAATACAATTAGTGAATATAAACTAATTGAAAGTAAATGTTAGAAACATCCACTGTTAATAAATCAAATGTGATTAAATTGAAAACCCAATTCATTGAATATAAATGAGAATATGAATGAATATTTATTGGTTATGGATGTTAGATGAATGTTAGTTGGTTGATGGTTGAGTATATTGCTTTTACTGCAATTGCTATGTTGACACATGTAGTTATTATGTTGCTATATGATGTATATTGAGATTGTTTTCATATATGCATGTTCTCATGTTGTTTGTTGAGTGATTAGTAGGTGCGGATCGCGTTTGCTTCGCATTTGGAGCTCGCTTTCGCGCTATATTAGCCGTATATGCTCGCTAATAAAATATAAGGTACATATCTCGGATTACATACCGTACTTTTATACTTTTTCCCTGCGGGATGCCTCATTACTTGATGAGATGTATATTTGTGATATATATACTGTCATTTTTTTTCGGATCGAGCCGTGCAAAGGAGACTATGGCGAATTTTTTCGAAAATTTAAGGCGTTAGAAAATTTTTGAAAAAAATTGGAAAATTTTGAAAACTATAACTTTGATTTGGAATTGAAAGTTAAACAATAGTAGTTGTTTTTGAAAAGATAACTAGGTATGATTTGGAAAACTTAGAAAAGATTTGTAAGAAATTTAACTATGAATTTGGGAAAATTAATAGATTCTGTAACTTTTCTTACTTGATAATTTCGAGGACGAAATTCTTTTAAGGGGGAAGATTGTAACGACCCAGGATTTTTAGTAATTAAAAATTGAATATTTAATTAATTTTAAATATTAATAAGTGAATTTATAAGTCGAATAATTTTAATTTGAATAATTGGATTTAATTGGATAATTAGATCGATAATTTAATATGTTAAATTATGGAAATAATTGAAAATTTGGGTTAAATATGATTGAAAATGATTTGTAAAATTTTATTTTATCATATTGAAGTTAGAACGATATTTTAGAACTTTTAAAATCGAATTAAAAGTTAATTTGTGAAAATTGAATATTTTAATATTTAAATCGACTAGTGAAAATAGTCAATTTTTGAACAGTCTTAGAATTGGACGAGACCAGTTCCATTGGATCCGTAATAGTTAGTTATTACCGGATTTCAATTTTTGTGTCAATCGGAGTTATCGTTTGATCGTGGCAGCTCGAAACGCATCGTAATTGTTTTTAATTTTAATTTGGCGAGTTAAAATAGCCATTTTTCAAACAGTCTCGGATTTTGACGAAACTAGTTTCATCGGATCCGTAATGTGATATTATTGTAAGGTTTCAAATTTCGTGTCAATTGGATTTACCGTTTGTCCGGTACAAATTAAAACGCCTAGAAAATCGTTTAAATCGGTTTAATTTAAATTGAACGTTTATTGCCATAACTCGCACAGATGTCCGAATTAGCTTTCGAAACCTGTTCCATTGTGTCCGGAACGCGGGGTAAACCCTAGAAACGCTGGTTACGGCGCGTAAATCGGAGTTTGGAATTCCCGGATGAATAGTGTCGATCGATTTTCCTATAAATAGACCAACCATTCACCATTTTGAGAAAAATAAAACTCTAACCCTAATTCTATATGCACAGCCGCCACAATTAGTTTCAAAGGCCAGAAATTAATGATCTTCTCTCCTCAATCACTCTCAATCCATCAAGAATTAGAAGAAGTGTTTAACATGAAAGTTGTTAAGCGTCTTGAGTACTTTAGATCCATACGGATATGATGGGGTTTAGTGTCGCGTAGAGGAAGAAAAGGAGGGCCGACAGTAGTAAGTTGCGCACGCAACTCGAGGAGGTAGGGGTGGCCGAGCTTGCTATGGTGGCAGGCGTGGGTAGAGGAGGAGGTGAGCTTCGTGTTGCAAGTTCCTGATCAACCTCTAGTGCGTCGTGGAGGCTTGGAAATTAAACCCTAGTTTGCTTGCTTATGGGTTATTTTGTGCGGCTTTGTCTGAAGAGAGCAACGTGAGGGAGATGGAGGGAAGGGACGGCCTGATGTTGAGGGTGCTGGATCTAACGGTGGAGATTAGACTAGGTTTGAAAATAGTTAATTTATTTGTAAATTATGTATATAAAATTTGTGTAAACTTCAAATATTCATATCGTTTTCATACGAGGTCGAAAACGCGCAAAAGTAGTTGCGTTGGAATCGTATGGACGAGCACTACGCTATGAAATTGGATTGGAGTCGTTTGGAGTTAGTGAAAATTTTCGGTAAAATTAAACGTCCGTTTAATTTTATTCGAAATAAATCGCTAAAACGAAATTGAAATCAAGGTGAGAACTTCTCACTCAATCGAATCAGTTTCGATTTTACTTTAAATAGTTATATTTAAAATATTTGAATGCATGTTTGAATGATGATTGTTATCTATTGATTGTTAAAATAGACATTATGCGCCGTTAGTAAGCGGATGTTATTTATTAAAAACATATACCGCGAATATTTCATAAACAGTGAAATTGGTATTATATATAATAGCAATATATATATATATATATATATATATATATATATATATATATATATTGGCATATGTATATATTGGAGTTGTTGATTTCCCGTATTTTTTAGCGGATGAGACCCTATTGCGCCGTCTATTAAGCGGATAATATTTTAAATCCCATATACCGCGATAATTCCGTACTGTAGCGGAATTGGTATTGTGCTAATGTTTGTGGATGCAGGAAAACAGGTTGGAGGGATCCAACTGGATTCCTCAACAGTATTTATTTGATTATGAATATTTTGATATTCGTTGATTATCATATCGATATATGATATCGTTGTTGTCATGATTGACTATTTGGTGTGTAGCATCATTTGACCAAATTTGGAATTTTAAAATGATTTTAAAGTGATTTTTGAAAGTATAAGTTATAAAATATTTTTTCGAATTGATCCATTATAAATAAATAAACGTTATACTTTTAAAAGTTATATAAAATTATGATTTTTGAGAAATACGGTTAAAATTGATTTTTGAGAAATATGGATTAATGATTTTATAAAAGAGTTTAAATCGGGACTAATTGAATTTATTATGAAAAGTTTAAGTTATAGGATTTATAAAATTTGATTATTTTATAAATCAAAATGATGAAATTATAAAGGAGATTAAAGATGTTTTAAAAGAATAACATAAATTGATTTATATAAAAAGATTTATAAATTGATAATTTATAAATGAAAATATTTGAATTATAAAACGAGTTTTTATAAGTGTTAGAATGAATTATGAATGAAATTCAGAAATGAATGAAATTTATAGAATTATAAACGATGAAGTTATAAATGGAATTTTATAAGCAGCAGGTTTATAAAATTTATACAGTTATTGAAAGAATGGTTTTGGATAAATAATTGAATCTTATAAGTTATAAGATTTATAATTATGAATTTCAAAGGAACGATTCTTGTAAACAAATAAATTTTAAGTATTTCACTTACATTATGAACCTTTGTTTTCATAATTGAGTTATAAATTGAATAGGTTAATAAAGAAATTTATAAAAGGAAGTAGTTATAAAACAAATAGAAATAGAATTTATAAACGTTGTTTTATAAATTCGCAATGACTTATTTTGATAAGTAAATTGTTGTAACTTGTTAATGGAGTTATATTCACGTTTTTGACTGTGAATAATCCTTTGAAATAAAATGAATAAAAGGATGAAATTTGTTAACGTAGTATATTCTCGTTTTTGAATAGTGAATAATATGTTAAAGAAAATGTTCAGATTTGATGTTTTAAATAGAATTAAAACGATCTAACGATTTTTTAAAATGTGTTGAGATTCGAAACCATAGATTTCAACATTTATTGTTGAAATAGACGTTTTCGAGAAATAAAAGGAAATGGTGGACTATAACACTGTTGTTATAGTAAATGATTTCCGAAAGGAAATGTTTTGTATAGTATTGGGATTTATATATCTATTTTAATTTCAAATCCCTATACTAGTGATTTTGGGTTGTCGTAACGATGTTTTACGTAACATTCGTTTTGGCCCAAATAAATATGTTTAAGAGAATGATTTCCTTAAAGAATGAAATATATACTTAATCTCGATTTAAGTATATTGAATATTTTCTAAGTGTTGAAAATAAATAAAATTTGTGAATTACTTGTTAAATAAGTATGGAAATGTTTTCCAATATAAAGTGAATATTTTGAGAATTTATCTTTTTAAAGATAAATTGAAATGAATAATTGAAATCGTATATGCATGGATATTTTGGAATGAAAATTCACTATGGAATTTATAAAAGAAAGGGGAACTTGTTTAAAATTAAATATTGATTTATTTTTTTGAAGTATTGAAAATAATATATCTTGTAAAGATATTTTGGAAAAGAAATAATTTGGAAAATTATTTGGAAACTGGTGATGTGTGCATATCCATTGATAGTTCAATAACCGACTATCAATATTTCCCTTTGAATGGGTATTTGATGTGCTTTGTTTGAATTTGAATGCCACACTTATTTTTGAATAAGCGCTCACTATTCGGGTTAACCGGGAAAGGACCATGGGGTCGTATAACCCATTCCGAATATGTGATACGTCGTTATGAATTGCATTTGAAGACCGGTGTTGAAGACCGGATCTTTTTGAAAACGAAAGGACAACTCGTCGATTGTCTTTGCACCGAGTAGCTACGGTATAGAGACTCCTTATGTGATGGGAAGTCCGGACGTGATTAGAGATTATCCGGATTGCAAGGACTTCTTTGTAAGTGCCTTCGGTTTTGTTCGATCCCGGAACAGACTTGTATGGATTGTATGTCTGACATTACAAACTGAGATATAAAGCAGATTTCTTTCAAATATATTTCTGTTGGTGGCGGAGAATTTATTCTTTTAGCTTAACACCCTTCTCTGAGACGTACGAGCTCAGAGGTTATGTAGTTGAATGTTATCAGCGATATATTCCCAATTTGGTAATGTGATATGCTGAGTGTTGCTGGAAATGATCATTGTGTTGATTATTTGTGATAGGATCGTTTATTTGATCGTCTATCTTGGTGATCATTTCTATGATCATTTGTTGACCCAAAGCATGGCTTTTGTATAAAGTATGTTTTTGTGGACGTGACTTCGTCGAGCCTCACACCTCGGAATGGTCAAAACAGGAAAGATGCAGCAAGGTTATAAGGGGTAGCGCCCTTTAGGATGTGTGCATTTCCTTCTGGAAAAGGGTGGTATCATGGTATGGAGCCCAGATACTTACTCATGTTGAAAACACTTTATGATTGTGTGAATTGATTGCGAGCGCTCGGTGAAAGGTCCCAAAGGACCGGGGGATGGCATATTCGGTCAGTTGTTACTCAGTTAGGGGTAACCCGACCTTGTGTTGGTAGAGATCCGGTTTGGTTCTCGGGGATGTCCATCCAGAGGCATTCTCATGTGGCAATGGGAAGTTCCTTGGCCTGATCATTCGTTGGAAATCCAAAGAAACAATACAAGACTTGTACAGTTTTAGTTGTAGAACCTGCCATTTAATATGGTAGCTATAGTAAGCATACTATAATGGTACCTATGCTGGCTAAGATTTATATTCTACTTTCGAAATTGTTTCCTACACTATGCACTAATAATAATATGAAATGTTCTTTTTAAATGCGTATCAAGCATCTTTGACTAACATAAGAAGAAATCTCCTCCAAGTCTACGTTTGCATTGTGTGTGTGGCAGGAGGTCTTATGGTAGTCTCATTTTTAAAAGCATTGCGAATTGACTTAAAAAATATTCCTCTATTTTGATTACAAAGATAAATAAACTGTTTTGAGTTCTCACACCAGTCACATGACTGACTCGGAGTTTATTGTTTTCCTTCCTAAACTCTGGGTGCCCACCAATTTCCACACGGGTAGTCAAGAGTTAGGTTTATCAGGATATTCAGGAGTTGCTGGAGGCAAGCTGGATGGCATGGCGTAATTAGTAGTATATAGTATTTCTTTTTCCGCTGCACTGTTTGTTGTTGTTGTTGTACACTCTGATGATATGATGTAATGAAATGTGATGTAATGTAATAACTGATATAGTTCTTTGTTTAAAGATTATTCATTTATCTATTATATGTTGTTCCGCTGCGAATTGTGAGATTCTGATGTTGTTCTGTTGTTTTCTGTTCCGTTCTATTTTCTATTTTCTACCTTATCTATTTTCTTTCCTCTATATTTTCTATCTTCTTATCTCTTCTTCTGTCTTTTTCTTCTTCTTTCCTTTTCTTAAACCATAACATTTCGGGTTTCCGGCCTTCGATTTCTCGGCAGTCGATAAAGTGAGTATCGATGTTGAATTTTCGAAAGTCGAAAATTTCCGGGACGTTACATTAAAAATAGAGGAAATAAATAGTTCATATAATTTCAAGAAATCGGTAAACAAACTTTAACATATGAATGGGAATTTAACCAATTTAACCAATGTAATCAATGTAAACAGCATTCATCGAGCCAACTTAACGAACGCAAGGAACGGTTACCGATATTAACATCTAGTTTGATAATCAGTCTTAACTGATTTGACAGCCAGCCATGAACGCTACTTCATACTTTCATAATTCTTTATCATGTTTTCGATATCACATTACTTCATGCTTTCGGCAACTTATTGTCAAGTTTCCAATAGCACTTTACTTCATACTTCATGGTTCATTATTATGTTGTCGATGGTCGTTTACTTCAAAGTTTTGAGAGCTCTTTATAAAATTTATACTATAACAATGGTTTTATTTCATAGGTAGCCCGTGATGAATATGTATTCGAAGTGAACGTATATTTTATTATGTATTTTATTTATTATTTAAATTCCTATACTAACTAAAACAAAATTACCAGTTTGTTATGTGGATAAATAATAATCTTGAAGTATCTTATGAACTAAAAATAAAGAATGAATTATTACATATATATCATATTTCCTAAAATAAAATTATTTCATATATTGTTCGTGTCAGTATTTTTTATACTACTGAAATCTTCGGTGTCATTTATTTATGTATGTTTGTTGCAGCTCGACACAGTTTATGCTACCATCAATGAATTTGAAAGTCCGTTTTCATTCAAATGGGACCCATCATGTTAGGTAGATTTTAACTAAATTAAAGTTTGTTTTTAGCTAATAATTGCGATTACAAAATATTCCTTTCACATATTAGACAAGATCTATAATGTTCTAATTTACATCATTCCGTTGCTTTTTTAATGGCTACACAAAAATAAACACAATAAATTAAAACTGCAGTCAATTGTTACTTTCAGGTAGCAATTTCACATTATTTCTTTAATATCAAGTCAATAGTTCCATAGTTATATCTACTATGTGTATGGAACGTTAATGTTTGATATTAAATGGCATATTACCAATTATCTATTAAACTACAAGGTAAACATGATGAACTAAGACTGTTGTTGGAGGCAATAACCCTTCCTGTGTTGATGGTATAAAGAGTCAAACCCATACAGGTGATGTTTTTTTTCTGTATGCTAACATGTAGGTAACAAGGAAATCTTGTTGTAAGGTTATGTGTGTTTTCAATCCTTTTCTAAAGTTAAAGAAATAAACCATAATCTTATTATATGTTTTCAAAATAGAATTCGTTATATAGTATTGCATAAAAATTTAAATGTACACTTATGAACTAGCATCTTATATTTCGCATGTGTTGAATAGGTTCTACTGTTCGGATTAAACCATTTTGCTTTTAATAAAATATCAAATGCTGAAGGCAAGGGCCTTGATATGTACATAAGTTTAGCTAAAGCTGTTATGTGTGGACTTACACCAGATTCCCAGACACACTGTAACGACCCGGTATTTTCAACCATTCGCATCCACACATATCGGACTTGAATTGCTCAAAATACCGCGTTGTAAATAAAAATTTGGCAATACTCAGAAACAGTAAATAAATAATCATTGATCACAGACACAGAGTAATATAATGCAGCAGAATAGATAAATAGTAGTTCATGAAGCTACTATATAAACATCAGAGTTAGAAATAAAATACAACAGAATACCTCAGATGTAGTGAAGCATCTAGTACGAGCAGATACTTCTCTGAACCAATCAACTGGAAGGGATGAAAGCGGAATCGATAGTTGGATCCCCAAACGAAGCTCCAAACTCCGAAGGTGAGTCACAAAAGTTTTATCACTCAGTCTTATCCGAGCGTAAAGAAAAACTCAAAACACTCGAGTCAGGATTAACATTCTTATATCAATAAATCCAACTCAAGTGAAATATCAACTAGAATACAAGTAACTCAAAGGATGTTTGGGATAACCATCCTCTAAGGATCTGCAGAACTATCTACAAGGTGGAAATATACACTATAACACCGTTGTCATTCAAATTAATTTATACTTCAAAACTAAAATATCATTTCCCTTTCATATATATCTATTTTCCAAAATAGTATATATATTGAATAATTTATAAAGTAAAGTATCTGAAATTTCCTCAACTACACAAATTGATTCCAATCAACTCAAATTCCAAATTCCTATTTATTCAAAGCTCAATTCATTAATTCAATTCAGTTCCCAATAACCATTTAAACTTTCGATATATTCAAAGCTTTAATATTCAACATTTTCAAAGTTAAATCTAACAGTTTCATATAGGTCTTGATTTAGCTTCATTATTATTTAGTCAGGAAATATCCACTTAACAAGTTCAATATCATTTAATTAGCCTTAGATTACATTTTACAGAGTATTTCCTTGAATTTATTTAAACTTAAAATATCCATTTAATCCCTTTTACCAAAACCAAGTTACAAAATCATATCTTAAATCCCGATTCGATAGTTTCAAATCGATTTAATTGAATATAATTCTTAATTAAATACCATTTCCAATTAATTCAACTTTATCTTCTCAACCTTAACTTATTCAAAATTTTACCAAATCTATTTTGAAATATAAATTTAAAAACATATTATATGTATTAAATCAATCTCAGTTAGATTAAATATTATTATTAGGTTTATACATAAAATTTTCATTTTTATACATATAATATTCTAAGAATCAGTCTTTACTAAGACTATATTTTCTTTCCAAAACCATAGAAATTATTTTCAAAACATTTATATTGGACCAACGGTGTCTGTATATAATTTCCTATCCTACGGTCAAGTGCTACGGATATTTATTATTTCAATCCGTAATTTAAATATATACGGGTAGATATCCTTTCGACCCGCAATCGCGAATTCAATTCAAATGAAAATCGCTTGGGTCTATCATTTCAACCCATAACGATTTTCTCATATTCTATAGTCAGTTCGAGTATGTATCATTTCAACCCATAGTGAATTCTATACTAACAAGAAACTTGCAGAGTGATAACAGATAATATAAAATATAACAACAGGCATATATCATCAATAACAATATAATATAAATAACATGATATGGTGTCATATCCCACTGGTGAACAGTTACAGACAATAGCATATATAACAATTTAAATAACTAACAACAGCCTATTTCAATCGTCGTTTCAATTGAAATCAAATTTAATAAATATAAGAACGTTAATCGTGAGTGATTGCTCACCTTTCGAGGCTAGAGATATTCGACACAGAAATGAGCTACTAAATCCAAAGCAACCCTAGATGGATATGATTTGATGTAGAAAATAGGCATGACGGACAAGGCTGATAATGGAAAATCGATGAGAACGATTGAATTAGTTTTGATATAACGGAACTATTTCATTTTATATATTATTATTTGTTTCTAAAATAATTTCAAACATATATTTTCAAATCCATATCATGCCTCAAAATTTTTAATTTAAACAATACTCAATATACAATGTTTATAAAATTCATACATTTCCTTAAAATTTCCTTAAATCCATCTTAAACGCTAACACTAATATAAGTTTGAAAACCGACCCAACATATATGCAGACAAATAAAAATCCATATGCAACGATATATATTGTCTTCCCACGAAATCAATATTAAATTTTTAAGACGGATGTTGAAATAAAAATCATTTTTTACATTTAAAACGCGTAAACAGTTTAGATGTTGAAAATAGTACATATATTAAAATACTTTAAATAGTTTATATATTAAAATAATTTGTATATAAATTCAAAATTTTAAACACATATTAAATTAAATATATATCTAAAATCATTGTTTTTGAAAAAAATAACATACCTACATAACATACTTTATATAATACTTACAGATATGCTACCTAACACAAGCTACTTTAAACAAATATATTTCTAAATAAGCTAAAATATACACAACAGGTTGAACCTATGTTAACAACTTTACTAAACACTTAACTTATATTATTATACAAATAATAGGTTATATGATTTATATACTTGATTCTGTATGCATAAGAAAATATACTGTAAGCTTTTCATATTATGCTGTAAGCCTATATATGCATGCACTATATAACTATATGCTGCTAATACAATTTTTATAGCTTAAGTAAACTTGTAAAAACAATGTAACTAATAGATTTGCAGGCTCACATAAAACTTATACCTACCTATATTTTATTTCACTTTAATTTTACTTTATTTTATTTTTTATTTTTTTTAAAACACACGTACACATTAAAAATTAACTTATATATAACTATATTGTTCGTACTATAACTTATAGATATAAAAACTTATAGATATAAAATAGCAAACCTATTTAAGCAAGATCAGATAACATATTTATATACACTTATGGATATATATACTTTTAAATAAAAGAGAGGAGCAAGGGAAAAAGTGGTGGTGGTGGAGGGGCGTAGGCCTGTCGTGGTGGTGAAAAGCCGAGCACTTGATGGAGTGAAACAATGGAAACAAAAGAAAATAAAAGAAGAAGAAAATAAGAAAAAAAACAAGTGCATGCGGCCATTACCTGAAGAGCAAGCTTTACGCGAGAGAAGAAGGCCAATTGATATTCAGTATGATATTGTGTACGTGTTCATATTTATTAGAGAAGTTGCGTTGATTAGGTGGAAACAAAAAAGTAGCAAGAGATAAAAATTTGTAATGGTTATAGGAATTAGAGGATTTAATTCCAATTATATAAAGAGAAGTAAATGGAAGATGGAGTGGGATGAAACTTTTACACATGAATTTGCAAGGTAGCTTTAAATTCTTCCTTTTAAAAAGGAACGGCTGATTGATTTGCAAAGCTAACGTATGGAATCAAAGGGGTGTATTTTAAAACAAAAGATAATTTCAAACGTATGCCTAATAGTAACATATTTAAATTTATTTGTTTCTTATTTAATTAATAAAATATACGCTAAAGAATATATTAGGAAATAACGTACCATTTATAATGCCAAATAAATTAAACAAGAACGATATAAAACGTACCAAATAAAACGTATAATTTATTGCCTTTTTACAACATAATTTATTACTTATTTTAAAAGTATATAACCCATATAAGTAAAACAATAGCGAAATAAATATTGTAAATATATATAGTTTATATAAAATATTTGAAGTTAGAATTTAGAATTTAAAATTTCAATTAGTGTCAAAATTTAACCAAAATCTACCATTACAGTAATAGTTTATATTTACTTAAAATTGGGCAAATTAATTCAAGAAATTTTAAAAATTCAAAGTCCTTTAAACAATTAAACATCAAGGTTTTAAAAATAAAATATATGCATAACATATCATGTTACACAAATTAGAACATGATTTTACAAAACAAAAAATAATATTTATATAAATTAAAATAAACAAGTTTGTTAAATAAAACAATTTACACACAATAGTGTAAAAAACATAACTTTCACAATATTAATCTGATTTCAACGAAACGAAAAGCAGTATTCTTGAAATTAAATATATTTTCATAATAAAAGATAAAATTTTAAAAATTCAAATATTTAAATTTAAAATTTAAAAGTCAAAGTCAAAGTTTGACCAATTTGACCAAAAATCCATTTTTTGGAATTATTCCATTTACTCAGGTTTGGAATTATAATTCACACAAAAATCAAAATTTATATTTATAATAGCAAATTTATCCATTTTAATAGATAAAATAAAGTTTTAAATCAGGAATTTCAGTTAAAATAAGTAAAATATAAAATTAAAATAAACACAAAATACAAGGTTGTTACACACCCATAACTAGTGGATCCAGTGGTAATACTTGCTATCTTATTTTGTAGGCAAAGTAATATGTATTAGTGCTTAAATTTTAAGCCTGGCTGCTTGAGATTAAGGTTTATTCATTATTCCCCCTCTTTCATCCTGATTTATCATTATTTTAACCTAGGCGTCTACTACTATAAAACCCAATTGGCACCGTTTGAATTTTTTGCTATTTTTTAAAATTTAATTTATTAATTCCTTAGTTGGGTTGTATCCAATCTTCGTTGAGTGATTAGATCACCACTTATTCTCATTTCTTGTATTGAATTCAATCATTATTATTGATTTTGGAGGTAAATAAACAAGAATCGTTTTCACCTTTCAATAAATTATGTATATTTGTGGGTACAAGTTTGTTTCTAATGGATATTTTTTTCAATCAAAATTTAAATTAATTTTAGGTTTATTAGGGGTCTCCTTAACTGTAACTTGAATACCCATACATGAGCCAGTTTGAGATGTTTTATTTTTATTTTTATTAATAGATAAATAAGACATGATGGTATATGAAAAATGTGCAATAGATCCATATTCAGTACTATCTGATGAACCCTAACTGAAAAAAGTATTCATGGAACATCTGAAAGGTATAGTTATTTTTTCAAAAATTTAACAGACCTATTCGAACCTAAAAGTATTGGCGAAATTAAATACCTACTCAATAATGATAAGTATGTTGATTTAAAAATTGTTATAAACATGGTGGTGGAATTAATAATAAGGATTGAAATAAAGTTTTATACTTAATTGGATTTAAAAAGAAGTGCTCAGGTCAAAATGGAGAACTAGCTTGATACGAGCTAAGGATCCCTGGAAAAGGGAAAATGCTAGTTGGTTTTTTGGCTACTAATACATAGACAACAATGGTGATATCAACGATGAAAACACCAGATATGTAAGTTGCTATACTTATATAATAGCAGTAAAACTTATTGCTTTTGAAGATGAAACTAGAGAATGAAAAACAAGTGTCATGATTATGATGGGGTTAATACGTGAGTCGTTATGATTTCCTAGCATTCGTAATAATTTCATTGGTAGAACTAAAGATAAAAACTGGAATATCTTGGTTACCAATGGAATTGCCGCGAACGCTATGAAAGCGTAAGGACACATATGCACTTCTTTATAAGGGTGACACTTGTTTTCCATCCTCCAAGTTTGTCTTTAGAATCATTAAGTTTTACTAATTTTGTAAACGTGTAATGAGCTACTTATCTGACATTTCAACGTTTATTTCACTATAGTTGACTATATATCTAATAGAGAAAGAACTATCTATCCTTTTCTTTTATCAAGGATTCTTAGCTCGTATCAAGCTATTTCTCCATCTTTGTCACGACCCGCCATTTCGTACCATTCAAATCGATAATAATCCACACATGTCGGACTTGATTTGTAACAACCCGGGGTTTTAGAACAATTAACTATCGTTGTTTGACGATTATTATTGTTTGCTAATTTCAATTTGAGTTTTTGAATCGATTGAAATTCTTTATAAAAAATTAGGGTTATAAGTTAGGCGGGCTTTAAAGTTCTTGGCCCATATTTTAGTTGGTGCTGTGATCTTTAATAAAGGCCGATACCCATGTTTCCTCATTCATTCGTTCAAAACCCTAAAGCTAGAATAAACGAACGAAAATGGGGGCACCTTCCTCGTTCGTTCTTCTTTCACAAAATTAGGGCTTGTGGTTAATATCAAAATCGCGCCTCTGATGATCGATCACCTCTTCGTTGCTCATTTCAGTCGCGGCATGGGTTAGCTTCTGCTTCGATTTGGCAAACCAGGTGAGTGATTTTAATTGTCACTCACATCTAATTCAATATTTTATCGATTTGGAACTTGCGATTTCGTGATTTCTTGGCTTGTCTTGATTTTTGTCGATGTTGATTTTGTTCGACCTGGTTCGATATTCTTGCTGTTTCCTGACTTCGGTTATTATGTTTTGACTCTTGAGATTTGTTGAGTTCACTTGAGATTGCACTGGATTTCGTTATTTGGTTCATGTACAGTTTGCAGTCCATTATTCTTCGTATTAGTACATTGAGTCCTCATTCCATTTAGTTACTGTATATCTATATGTGCTAGTGGCAGTACACCTTATATATTGATTCGAAGTTTAGATCATGTAACTTCCAGAGTCGACAGTTGTAGTTGTATCATATGTACTTTATCACATGTATTGTAACTGACATCGGTTATTATATATATGAGATTTTTGTTTATCAGTGTTCCACATTTGAAATATCCGTGTTATTATTATATCTATTGTCCTAAACTATTATGAACCATCGTAGTTCGTTTTACACTGGAATTGGATATGTTGATGGGAGTAAATAAATAAGTGATGCAAAAAATTTACATTATCACTGTAGTGGCAAGGCAGTGCATGCAAGCGTGAACTGCAGCCACACGGTATTGATTTTATTGGTATTTCTCTTGCTTTTGATTTACGGATCCTTTGCATATTCCGTTTGCCGTAGTGGCGAGGCAGTACACGCGTGCGTGTACTGCTGCCCTACCCGAGTTGACATTTTAATTGATATTTCATTATGTTTTGGATTTGTATTTTGATTGATTAATTTGATGATTTTGTTGTTAATTGTCGTTTAGGCAATTCTTATGTTTTTAAATTATCTTCATCGATATTCTTTTCACTTATCTTTGTTGATGATTTGAATTTGCTGATTTGTTGTTTAACACTATTACGTGTTATATTTATCGTTATCCGATTTCTTTATTTAAGGATCGGATAGACGAGATTTATTTTACTATCGTCTATTCATTATTTAATTATTATTGCTTCTATGCACTAATAACTGAGTTTGAATTAGACTGACCCGTGTATTATTTTCTTTTGAATTTAATACTCGGGTCAGACCGAGTATTTACAGGTTGTTGATATCTTACTTTGGGTTGCTGTTAGTGCTATGAAGTCTTTTCATACTTTTAGAGTAGTCGTCATCATTTAAAGTAGTCAGTGTATTTGTATAGGATGTTGTATATTCATGTATATTATTCACGATAATGTACTTGTATATGTAACTTCCAGAGTCGACAGTTGTAGTTGTATATATGTACTGTATCACATGTATTGTAACTGACATCAGTTATTATACATATGAGATTTTTGTTTATCAGTGTTCCGCATTTGAAATATCTGTGTTATTATTATATCTATTGTCCTAAACTATTATGAACCATCGCAGTTCGTTTTACACTGGAATTGGATATGTTGATGGGAGTAAATAAATAAGTGATGAAAAAAATTAAAAATATATACCACTTCTATCGAGATAACCAATGCTAGTGTAAGGCCTAACTACGGATGGCCGCTCCTATTTAGCCTTATTCTTCGTAATAACGGACATTATTTCTTTTAATACTCTTTGCTATTGTGAGCATAGAGGTGGGGCGTCATAGTTGGTATCAGAGCTTGGAGTTTATGGACATAATATAAAACATAACTTAGATGGAACATGTGTTACAACTATTAGTCGATGTTTTATTGCGCTTTGAGTCAAAACTAAAGTTTTGAAATTATGATGAAATTTTTAAATATCTTTATTTAAAAATAAAAGTGAATTTGTGTTTTGATGATTGATTGATTCGTGTTCTGTTTATCAGAGTGCGCAGCGGAAACAGTGTCTGTCTTTGCTGAGTACAGCTGATATCCTTTTTGATTTAAAAATCAAAATACGAAATTGAAATAAGTTTCAATTGTTGTTTACATAGCTGTATTCATTTTGTTTTTCCTTGAAAAATTTCGAATCTGACTTGAGGATTCAAAGCGATTGCAGTTATGTGAATTTGTTGAGATTTTTGCTGTTTTGAATTATCTTCATTGAAGATATATTCGAATGATTTCTTTGTGCATTTTGCGGTATACGTGAAAATTTATGTTGCACGTTACTGCATTAATTTTACGTTAAACCGATGTTTGGTTTTAACGTATTTTGTTGCCGTTATTTTTATAACGGGATTTTTACACCAATGCTAAATCTTTGAGGCACGGTGTTTTGTTGACATTTTAATGAATGAAAATTCACTGGTATTATATTTTGATGCAAATTATTTTGATGAGATTTTTGACATTTAAAAATTACTGTCACATTGACTTCAGTAACCGTCAAATTTTAAAGTGGATTTTCAAGCGGTTATCCCGCAATGCTGATTTCGAGATCCGTTTCTACGATGTTTTGAGAAGTGCAATTTCCTTGTCGAAATTGTCACTAATGTTGCTGTTTTTATCACGGATTTGCAAATCGTTTTAAAAATAAAATTGTTTTCCAAAATATTTATAGTTTGCGTTTTCAAAAGAATGAGAAAGCGATTTAAACGTTTCAGAAAATCGAGGACTATGACCCCTTTCTTTTATTGATTCGCTTAATTCTGGACTTGTTCGTTTGAGAATGTAAATTATTACTTTTATAAAATAAATGAAATTGTTTTCAGAAGTTTTGCATTTTGTGCTTTCAAAAGAATGAGGAAGCGATTTAAACGTTTCAGTAAAATCAAGGACTATAAACCCTTTCTTTTACTGATTCGCTTAATTCCGGACTTGTCCATTTGAGATTGTAAAATGTTATTTTTGAAATACATAATTTTGCACTTTCAAAGAAACGATGAAGAGAATTAAATGATTTAGTAAAACTCGTGGTTATGGGACATGTGCGTTTGCCATTTTGGTTAATTCCGGACTCGATAATTGAAATATTTGCGGTTTTGATGATTTTCGTGTGCTTTCGAGCCACTTTGTTGGACCTCCGGGTCATTTGTTGGACCTTCGGGTCAATACCAGTACCAGACCTTCGGGTCATTTGTTGGACCTCCGGGTCATTTGTTGGGCGCCAAAAATTATGTTGGGTACTTGGTAGGCTTCGGCCAGTTGATGCACGTGCGGCGTAGCTAAAACTCGCCATTTGTTGGGATCGATCCACCTTTTATGTTGATTTTCTAGTTATCTTAATTGATTCTAGATATTTGTTGTTTCCAATTATCTGCAGGTAATTGGATATTTGTTGATTTGATTATCGTTTTTGATAATCGAATATTTGTTGATTTGATTATCGTTTTTGATAATCGAATATTTGTTGATTTGATTATCGTTTTTGATAATTGAATATTTGTTGATTTGATATTTGATTATCGTTTTTGATAATCGAATATTTGTTGATTTAATTATCGTTTTTTAGATAATTGGATATTTGTTGATTCGATTATCATTTTTGATAATCAAATATTTGTTGATTTGATTATCGTTTTTGATAATCGAATATTTGTTGGTTTGAGATTTGATTATCGTTTTTGATAATCGAATATTTGTTGATTTAATTATCGTTTTTTTATAATTGGATATTTGTTGATTTGATTATCGTTTTTGATAATCGAATATTTGTTGATTTGATTATCGTTTTTTTTATAATTGAATATTTGTTGATTTGATTATCGTTTTTGATAATCGAATATTTGTTGATTAGAGATTTGATTATCATTTTTGATAATCGAATATTTGTTGATTTGATTATCGTTTTTGATAATTGAATATTTTTTGATTTAAGATTTGATTATCGTTTTTGATAATCGAATATTTGTTGATTTAATTATCTTTTTTTATAACCGAATATTTGTTGATTTGATTATGGTTTTTGATAATCGAATATTTGTTGATTTGAGAATACTGATTATCGTTTGGTGATTAGATAAGAATTGTTTTTAAAATTTTCTGGTTGATAATTAGATAACTGCAGATTTGCGAATTTTGATTTATGTTTTCTAATTATCTTCGTTGATAATTAGATTTTGTTGTTTTCTAATTATCGTATCGATAATTAGATATAGCTGTTTTGTGATTTCTGTATTCTAATTATCTAATTGATAATTGAATATCTCTGATAATTGCATTTATTCAGTTTTGTTGTTTTCTGATTATCTAATTGATAGTTAGATTTTGTTGAAAATTTGTGAATTTCTTTTACAAAAAAAAAATTCTTTGGCATTTGTATTCCCAACTTTTAATTTCTAGCTTAACCAGTTTATGTTAGAAAAATAATTGTTATTGACGACCTTAATTATGAAAATTGCAGGGTTGCAATTTTTATAAGGAGGGGAGTCTGTAACAACCCGGGGTTTTAGAATAATTAACTATCCGATTATTATTGTTTGCTAATTTCAATTTGAGTTTTTGAATCGATTGAAATTCTTTAAAAAAAATTAGGGTTATAAGTTAGGCGGGCTTTAAAGTTCTTGGCACATATTTTAGTTGGTGTTGTGATCTTTAATAAAGGCCGATACCCATGTTTCCTCATTCATTCGTTCAAAACCCTAAAGCTAGAATAAACGAACGAAAATGGGGGCACCTTCCTCGTTCGTTCTTCTTTCACAAAATTAGGGCTTGTGATTAATATCAAAATCGTGCCTCTGATGATCGATCGCCTCCTCGTTGCTCATTTCAGTCGCGGCATGGGTTCGCTTCTGCTTCGATTTGGCAAACCAGGTGAGTGATTTTAATTGTCACTCACATCTAATTCAATATTTTATTGATTTGGAACTTGCGATTTCGTGATTTCTTGGCTTGTCTTGATTTTTGTCGATGTTGATTTTGTTCGACCTGGTTCGATATTCTTGCTGTTTCGTGACTTCGGTTATTATGTTTTGACTGTTGAGATTTGTTGAGTTCACTTGAGATTGCACTGGATTTCGTTATTTGGTTCATGTACAGTTTGCAGTCCATTATTCTTCGTGTTAGTACATTGAGTCCTCATTCCATTTAGTTACTGCATATCTATATGTGCTAGTGGCAGTACACCTTATATATTGATTCGAAGTTTAGATCATGTATCTTATACGTTGGTTTCAGTGATGCATTTGTATCCACAGTGGTTTTCGCATTTTGTTCATCAAGTATGTAGCCCCAGGTCATATTGAAAACTATAGCCTGATTTTATTGAGTTTGATTGTTTATTGTTGCTTGTCTGTATTGTGTCACAGCCGCATGTTGTGTATGCATATTCGTGCTCACTGAGATGATGTGGCCTTCACTTGATATTGTCACAGAGTTGTACACTTAAATTGGTTTGTGGGGGATTGTTTATTCATATCGTTTGGTATCACTTTTTGAGAAAAATTTGCATGTATTGTAACACTTGTGTCTGCACTTGGTTAATTCGTCTCGTGCAGTGGCATTCTAGTCTTGTTTGCATTATTCATTACCCTGTTGCGTACAAGTTGTACTTGATTCACAGTTGCATGGTGTTGAAGCTGCTGTCCTATATTGTTTAGTACATGCACTTTTGTAGACTTTGATTTCCTGTAGATTGATTGTGTTGTGCACTTTGGTCATTGTAGACTTGATGTAGTCTGCATTATTTATCTCCAACCTCTTACATTGTTGTGTTTGTCACTGCATTTGGTTAAGATTTGGTCGACACTTACTATCTAGTCCATATTGCATTGCACTTGGTCTCTTGCTGGTTTAAGCTTTATACGTATGGTTTCTCTGATGTGCTTTCGAAGCTTGCATTTTGTAACCTGTTCCTCATTTGGGGTCTGGTATATGTTTTGATATGTACATTGAGTTGTACACTGTAATTTTATTGTGTACTGATTGAGTCTGTTATTTGATGTTCATGTGCCTATAGTGGTTCGGTCTGTTAGTCGAGTTGCATCCATGCGTTTACTTTGAGCAGGTTGCACCTATGCTCGAGTCGATTTGCATCTGTATTTTGATACATCTCACTTTTCACTTGTATCAATTTTCGCATATGGTGTTAGGTACTTCACTTATGCCACTGTGTATCACTGCCTATATTGTTTACATTTTTTGGTTGGTCTGACCTGAACTGACCACAGAACTGCATGTTACTGTTTGGTTTCACTGTTGGTCAATGCATATTTGGGTTGTCTGGTCTCCATTGGCATTATTGCATACTTGTAGTTCATACGAGCTGTCTTGTTTTTGGCCATTCACTTGTGCATGGCTCCACTTCTGATCTGATGCTGAGGCTTTGCCTTTGTGGTCTGCATTTGCATGCTCGAGTCTTTCCATATATGTGCGTATATACATATGTTTTTGTGTATGCATATATATTTTGATTTGTACTAAACTTGCATATATTTACTTGATTGACCTTGGGTTCATTTGTGAATTTTCATTGTGCACATACGTGCACATTTTCCATGTTTGTCTGCTTTGTCCATTGAGGCCGTGGCATTGATATTTGAATCTTCATTGATTTTGGTTCGTTGAGTTTTTGGGTACATTATCACTGTAGTGGCAAGGCAGTGTACGCAAGCGTGAACAGCAGCCACACGGTATTGATTTTATTGGTATTTCTCTTTCTTTTGATTTATGGATCCTTTGCATATTCCATTTGCCGTAGTGACGAGGCAGTACACGCGTGCGTGTACTGCAGCCCTACCCGAGTTGACATTTTAATTGATATTTCATTATGTTTTGGATTTGTATTTTGATTGATTAATTTGATGATTTTGTTGTTAATTGCCGTTTAGGCAATTCTGATGTTTTTAAATTATCTTCATCGATATTCTTTTCACTTATCTTTGTTGATGATTTGAATTTGCTGATTTGTTGTTTAACACTATTACGTGTTATATTTATCGTTATCCGATTTCTTTATTTAAGGATCGGATAGACGAGATTTATTGTTACTATCGTCTATTCATTATTTAATTAATATTGCTTCTGTGCACTAATAACTAAGTTTGAATTAGACTGACCCGTGTATTATTTTCTTTTGAATTTAATACTCGGGTCAGACCGAGTATTTACAGGTTGTTGATATCTTACTTTGGGTTGTTGTTAGTGCTATGAAGTCTTTTAATACTTTTAAAGTAGTCGTCGTCATTTAAAGTAGTCAGTGTATTTGTATAGGATGTTGTATATTCATGTATATTATTCACGATAATGTACTTGTATATGTAACTTCCAGAGTCGACAGTTGTAGTTGTATATATGTACTGTATCACATGTATTGTAACTGACATCGGTTATTATATATATGAGATTTTTGTTTATCAGTGTTTCGCATTTGAAATATCTGTGTTATTATTATATCTATTGTCCTAAACTATTATGAACCATCGTAGTTCGTTTTACACTGGAATTGGATATGTTGATGGGAGTAAATAAATAAGTGATGAAAAAATTAAAAATATATACCACTCCTATCGAGATAACCAAAGCTAGTGTAAGGCCTAACTACGGATGGCCTCTCCAATTCAGCCTTATTCTTCGTAATAACGGACAGTATTTCTTTTAATACTCTTTGTTATTGTGAGCAAAGAGGTGGGGCGTCATATGATTGATGCAAAATAACAGATTGCAAATAAATTTGGAGCAAATGAAATTAAATACACAGAATCAAAGGCACAAAACAATCAGAATAACTCGCGGCGGAATATAAAATAACATAGTAGTTCATGAAGCTTCTATAACAAAGTCTCAAACCAAGTACATAATAACAGTCTGAAATAACATAATAGAAAATCCCAAATTCATAGAAGTTCACCAATACATGAGATAAACTAGAACAGCTGAAACAGAAAAAGATATAAATATAGATAGGCAGAAACTCCAACAAAGACCAGCTCCAGAAAGAGAATCCAAAGCTGTGGATACTGAGGCTGAGCCGAGTGTAACGCAAAACACAAAACACTCGAGTCAGGACAATATATACTTATATAATGTAAACCAACTCAAGTGAACTGTAATAAAGATACATGTAACTTAAAGGATGCCTGGGACCGCCCATCCTCTAAGGATCCGTTATTTACTATATTGTAATATTTCGCTATTATAATAATGTCTACAGTAAAATAAACTTACTTCAAAATAGCATTCCAGGCTATCCATATGTAACAACCCTGGATTTTGGCCCTATTATTTTAATAAATATTTAATCCAATTAAATAAAACGTGAACTCATCATTTTAAAATGAATATAATCTTTTGAAATAATTTCCATTTGTTTATATAGATTGTACTTTTGAGAAGGAAAATTGATTTTGAAAATTTAAAATAAATCTCTTAATAATATTTAAAATTAAATTTATCTTATATAATTAAATTAAAATACTTTATCCTGTTAATTTTGATAAATATATACATATGGATAATAATGTTTAAAATAAAATCAAAGTCTATCAATATAAAATATAAATATTAAATGTAAGTCAAACATATGAATGTAATTTAAATATTATAGCTAAAATACAAATACAAATAAAATATAAATATTAAATATAAGTAAAACTTATGTATATAATTTAAATATTGATAGTTAGAATATAAAATATAAATATAAAATATAAGCATAAATAAGTAAGCATGAATATAATTTAAATATTGATGGTCAAAATATAAAATATAAATATTAAATCACATTGTACATAATTTAAATATTGATAGTTAAATTACAAATATAAATGAAAATAAGCACAAAGTATAAAATGAAACGAGACCAAAGTTAAGTAAACTTGACACATATGTGTAAACTATTCAAACTAGAAGTCAGATATAACAAACATCTCTAAGACAAATATTTATATATAAACTATCTTCATCTACAAGCCAAATTCCTAACTGCAAAGTATATGTTTGCATATAAAATATCTTCACACAGCAAACAAAATGATAATTGTGTAAACATATTAAGCAACAAAACATTTAATTGCCATCTGCTCAAGCCTAAATTTTGTCAACTCAAATGTTTACAAATCTTTATATTTCGGCAATAAAATCTGTCAAGTTAAAGCCAAAAGAAGAAAACAACTTTACCAGATAATACCTTCCTTAAGCATCCTGTTCTTTTCTTATATATATTTGGATGCATCATTTTTTTTAGTTCGTTCAATAAAAATTTAGAAAATCCTGAGAAAACAGAAGGAAGAAAAAAAGAAGTAAAAAATCAAAATTGAATTCAAAGCAAGAACAGGGCAGATTCAAAAACAAAATTCAGACAGTTTCAAAGCAACAGGTTTTCAAAACAGCAATTCTTTCTGTTCAAAAGGATTTGCAGATGAGTAAACATAATATTTTCAAGCTTAAGTTTAATTAAAAACAGTATGATGATTCATGAAATATATGGGGTTGTATGTGTTTTATATTGATATGAATCTAGGTTTACATAAATACTGTTCTTCTCTGCTATTATTACTCTGTTGTTACAGTTTGCATATTTTTGTTTAAAACTCAAGTTATTCTCATCAAACATTGATAATCTGTAAGTATTCAACTTAAACAATATGTTTAAACTAAATTAAGATTTTTAACTAGCTAATTAAACTATGTATAACAAATACATCATTGTAACTTGTTCTACAGGCAAATCAATATAATTCTTTGATAAATTTTGATTGTCAAAGAAACTAATTCAAGTTTATATCTGGAATTCTTACTGAAATTTATGTTTTTTAAAACCAAAATGAAGATTTTTAGTTCAGTGATGCAAGAGCAGTTTGCAGCTGAGTAAAAACTGTATTTTTACCAATTTCTCATAATTGAGTCAATAATAAATGTTGAAACTTGAATTGAAGCAAGTGTAAACGATTGTGATCTCAAGAAAAATGTACAATAATCTTTCTATTGCGTGAGATTTGGATACGAGATCAGGGTTTTAGTTAGAGTTTTTGTGACGCCCCACCTCTATACCCACGCTAGCCAAGAACACTCCGGAGTAGTGCTGTCAACTAGCACAGAGAATAAGGCTGTTGAGGAGCGACCATCCATGTAATTGCTTATCACACGGTGGCTATAAATAATCTTCGAAAACAAGCATAGAAATAATCATATCACAAATCAGTCACAGATATCCATATCACAAAGGCAGAAGAAGATATGAATATATAACTAACACATGAAAGTGTACATCAGAGTAGTGGTCAGTAAGATCCACGATAATACAAAAGAATAGCAACACGTGCTATACAAAAGAATACAACTATGAGTCTATATCTCAAGTGTATACAACAAAAACTGCTAATCTAAACAGTTAGCCAAAAGTCAGAGTGATGAATCCCTGGGAAGAAGTCAAGCAGAAGCACCTGTAACATCTCGGTCTGACCCAAGTATTATCTAAGAAAATAATAAACGGGTCAGTCTAGCTATAAATATCAGATGACATGATATAACATAAAAGATATGGCATAAACATAAACATCCATAATGGCATACCACTATAAGTATGTAAATAATGATCAACAGAATATCAATCAATAAGAGATAATCAATATCACAAGAATCTTCTCAAAGATTCGGAAAGGGCATCATACCCCAAACTTGTACTCATAACAAGTCAATGACATAAATTCTAGAAATCAATGCAAGAAGTCCAGAAATCATAGAAAAGAGAAAGAGGCCTATCACATGACGGTCCGAAGACCAAGGGGAGCTACCCCACATGTGTGAATGGAATCACACAGATTAAGGTCCAGACTAACCAAAAAGCAAAAAGGTATGTGTGAGTGGAATCACACAAGTGGTGTCTAGTCTAACCTCGCAACAAGAGACATCACACAGTTGCTAGTCTAAATCATCAGAATGATCATCATGATCAACGAGAAGTGTCAATTACACTAAGCTAGTAAATATAGAAGTTTAGCTTCATGTCCCATAACCACTTGCATAACTTAAATATTTACGAACAAACTATAAATCTTCACTAATAAAATTGTCACAAGAGGTTCAATCGAACAAGTCCAAGAATTAACCGACGAAGTGAACGCAAGCGTTTCATACCACTTGTTTTACTAAGTCGTTTAATTAGATTTCTCATCCGAGTGAGGTAAAGGTTTGTATATACTAATAGATTGGAAAACGGTTTAAGAAAAGAGCTTTGTTATTAAAAATAGAGTTGAAATTGTTTGTTAAAAGAGTTTTGATATTTACTACTAGTATTGAAACCTTTATATTATAAAGTGACAAAACACAGAAGCAATTGTAGAAACAATCAGTCATAAAAATCGCATACGGAGATGTGAATAAAATCCAAGGAAATCAGCTCAATGTTTTTCAGATAAGATCCCCTACGGAGGGGGGTCCAGGGGGGGTGGCAACCCCCCAAGGTGGGGGTGCGGGGGCAACGCCACCGCTTACGGGGTTCGACCTGCCCGGTCAGGTCGCGGGGGTCCAGGGGGCAGCGCCCCCGGCGGGGTGCAGGGCAGCGCCCCGTCCAAAACGGTACGACCTAGTGAAGACAAAAAGGGGGTCTAACGACCTAAGAGGGATAGGGTCGAGCGACCTAACGGTTGCAACCTAGGGGTCTAAGGGGTCAAGAGACTTAGTGGTTGCGACCTAGAGGTGTTCGCGACCTAACGGTGACTCACGGCCCAACATGGCCGACTTAACAGAGGTCGCGACCTAACAGGATAACTCGTGACCGACTTAAGAGTTGCGTGACTGAAGGGTTCCACGACTTAAGGGTTGCACGACTTAAGAGTTGCACGACTTAAGGGTTAGGCCAGGAGCGACCTAAGGAGATAAGGTCCAACGACTTACGAGTTAAGGGTCCAACGACCTATCGGGATAACTCGTAACCGACTTAAGGGTTGCGTGACTGAAGGGCTGCACGACTTAAGGGTTGCACGACTTAAGGGTTAGGCCAGGAGCGACCTAACGAGATAAGGTCCAACGACCTACGAGTTAAGGGTCCAACGACCTATCGGGATAACTCGTAACCGACTTAAGGGTTGCGTGACTGAAGGGCTGCACGACTTAAGGGTTAACTCGTAAACGACTCACGACCTATGGATGAACGACTTAACTCCGAACGAGCTAAAAATGGCCAGAACGACCTAGGGTTAACTCGTGAACGACTCACGACCTATGGACGAACGACTTAACTCCAAACGAGCTAAAAATGGCCAGAACGACCTATGGACGAACGACCTAACTCCGAACGACCTAAAAATGGCCAGAACGACCTAAGTGCAGAAAATTCAACAAAACGCTAAAAATTGGAGTTTTTCGCCAATCCAATCCAAACCAAATGCTAACATGCATGCAAAAATGATAGGGAATCATTCCCAACAGTCCAATATAGTTATAGGCTAGAATTGTGAGATAAAAATCTCACCTTTGCACCAAATATCAATGAAAATGAAGTTTTAAGCAAGCAAGAATCAATCCTTCTTCTATCTAAGCACAAGAAGCTTGAATCCAATGTCTTCTTCTTGAATTTGGAGTAGAAAGATGGATTGCAATTGAATTTGAGTTTTGGAATTTTAATTTCCCATTCCCTCCACCATTAATGCCAAAGCTTGATTAGTTAGGAAATTTATGAAGAGTGAGGAGAAGAGGGTTGGAACTTGGGCTTAATAGGCTAAACTAACCCAAAGTCCAAAGCGGGAAAAGTTAGTGAAATTTCACTAACTCTAAACCTATCGATGTTTATACTTAAAAAAGTTGTAAACGGCATTTCGAACTCAATGGAAGTGGTATCGAGTCCTAATTTGACCGTTTGCAAAAAGTAGCTTTTCGGACCAAAATCCGATTAACGAGTTAATATTTAAATAAAATATTTAAATACAAACTCGATAAATATGCGGGTTGTTACAGTTTTTGGTCATGTCTATTAGGCATCGAGTGCGTCATCATAACGCGACCGAGTTGCACAAAATTCTGGTGGAAGGTTGCTTGGTAGGTTGTCATAGTTTGGCCGAAGTTCGAGTGCCTCCGGTGGTCTGTGCGATGGTGATGAGGTGAACTTATTGATTGGATTGAATTCTGTATTTTGGGTCGAACTGTTGATTTTTGATTTGAAGGTTTTGACAGTGATTCGTGCTTGATTTTCTTGTCTACCTGAGGTTCGGGACTTGCCGATGGCGTTGGTGTTCGCCGGAGCTCGATTGCGCCGCCGTGCATGTGTACGGCGAGGCGTTTGGTGATAGTGTCGATTTGGGGTGTGCGTCTCGAGTCGTGCTCGAGTTTTTGATGTGGGTTGCTTCGGGGTTTTGTTTAAGTGTGTGAGTAAAATCCTGATACTATAACTTAGGTTTTAAATTAAATATTTACTGAAAAAAATAAAGGAAGAAGTAGATGGATACGAGGGAACGAGGGAGAGGACTCGGGTGATTTGGATGGCTAACTCGAAGTATTACTCGAGTTTAAATAAGGGAAGTACTCGGGTGCTTCTTCTTTCAAAACTGCAGTATTATAAAGAAGGTTAAACAAAATGGTTTTCAACTTGTTAGAAACGGTAAACTCAATAAATGTTCAACCATTTACGTTAAGACTTAAACTCAAGTTTAATTAATTAGTTAATACTTAGCAATGTTTAACACTTAGTTAATATTTTAATTAAGTAATTAATTTAAGTTAAGTGCTAAATTAATTAACAATTAAGTTGTGTATTTAATAATAAATTGATTTTCAAGTTTAAAGAAAACTTTTAAATGTAAATTAAGATGAATAATTAATATTAAGTAATTAATTTGGAAAGTAATTAAGAATAATTAAATTATAATTGTAGTTAGAGATTGGATAAATTAATGATTAAGTGATAATATATTGTAGTTAACTACTTAAGTTAATTAATGAATGATTAATAGTTAATAAATTAAGTAATTAAATTAAAAATTAATAGATGATTAATTAAGTAATTAGCAGTTAATAAATGAATAATTAACTTTAATTAATTAATAATTAAAGGTAATTAATTAAATAATTAAGACTTGATAATGATTAAGAATTGATTTATTAATTAAATAATCTGAAATGGAATAAGTAATTAATTGAAATTTAATGATTAATTAAACAGGGTTAAGTAATTAACTCTCCAGTAATTGATTAAATTTTAATTAATTACAATAAGACTCAAAGATGATTGCTAATGGATAATTGTGTATGTAGAATATCTGATTTGTGATGTTTATGTGGTGATATTCTGTAATGTTTTATGATATGCTCTTATATATCTATGATGATTGTGTATGATTTATCCGTGATAAATATTATGTGACTTCGATCTTGAATTAAACTGTTTAAGTTAATTAGACAACTTGGCATTTAAAATGGCGTTTGGATTTCGGTGAGAACGGGATCGGGTGTCATTTATGATTATCCGAAAACCTCATCGATCCAAATTAAACGTTAGGTCGTGAATTCTCAAGTGAAGATCGAGATGGTGTTTTCAGAATGCAAGGGTTATCGTCGTTGACGCTGAGGGTGATTCCAAAATGAGTGTAACGAGATAATGCCTTTGGTTTCGTTCGAACGGAACAAACTTATATGGATTGAATGCTTTCAGCACATCGTCAGGCGCACGATGAGCATTCTAAGAGATATGTTCTGTAAAGGTAATCGCAGCCTCAAGCCTCATCAACCAGGAATGGCTAAAACAGGGGAGGTGCAACAAGGTTAGGTGGGTCTTGCCCAAGCAGGACAAGATATACCCCTGTCTAGATGTCCCTTTTTATTTCGACTGTGTAGGCGGTTGATTGCAACAGCTACCGAGGTTATCTTGTTCGGGACTGTTCGGTAAGGAATGGTTCCGGCGTTATGTTGGAGGGGAGTTAGGGTTGCTTCTCCGTACGGTGATCTAGGCGACGTACTGTGACAGGCGGTACCCCAGTAGCCCTGCCATTGTATGGAATCCAATTTCCAATAAGCGACGTACGTTTTGATTGTGCCCAACAATGTTGGAATGTGAGATGTAAGCATTTAAGCTATTTTTGTATTTTACTTGAAAACCCTAGACACTATTATAATATCACTAGATTTCCTATGAAAATGTTTTGGTTAGCATAAGGTAAAAACTTAGCCTTATTTATTTGTGGGGAGTCTTACGTGATACCTTTATTTTCAAATGTTTTTCAAAGTTAAACAACTCTAAACTGTTTACTCATACCAGACCCATGTCTGACCTGGAGTTTATATTTTGTTTTTCATAAACTCTTGGGTGCTCAAATTTTTATGAGTTAGCCAAGTGATAGGTTTTGGATTGATGATTTCTGGAGGTGCTTGGAGCAGGAGTTCCAGACGTATCTATTTATCTATCTAGTTCCGCTGTATAGTTGATGTATGTTGTATCTCTGATGTATACAGTGACAGATGTATGCATGACTGTCATGTATGATATTGTATAACTCTGATATATGTAAAACTATGTAATAGTAATGTGATATATTATATTTTTTTCCGTTCCGCTGTGAGATTCTGATGTTGTTGTTTCTTTCTTTCTATTCTTTTCTATTTCTATCCCTTTCTTTCTTAATGATGATACATCTTTCTGGGATAGAAGGGTGGGTCGTCACAGTTGGTATCAGAGCGCTAGGTTGAGCGAATACCTAGGCTCTTGAGTGATTTCTTTCTTGAGAGAGCGTATTTGTAAATTTGATATATATATATATATATATATATATTGTAACGTTTTGCGATTTTTCATTGCCGAAAAACCGAACTATTATGGTTAAAGAAAAAGAAAGAGGTAGAAAAAGATAGAGAAAGAGAGGACAAAAACAGAAAGAAACAAAAGAACTATATCAGAATCTCACAATTCGCAGCGGAACAACATATAATAGATAAATGAATAATCTTTAAACAAAGAATTACATCAGTCATTACATTACATCATATTACATTTCATCATCAGAATGTACAACAACAGACAACAACAAACAGTGGAAAAGAAATACTATACACTAGTAATACGCCATGCCATCCAGCTTGCCTCCAGCAACTCCTGAATTCCAGAATATCCTGATAAACCTGACTCTAGACTGCCCGTGTGAAAATTGGTGGGCACCCAGAGTTTAGGAAGGGAAACAATAAACTCCAGGTCCGTCATGTGACTGGTGTGAGAACTAAAACAGTTTATTATCTTTAAAATCAAAATAGAGGAATATTTTTAAATTCAATTCGCAATGCTTTTAAAAATGATACTACCATAAGGCCTCCCGCACACACACACACAATGCAAACGCAGAATCGGAGGAGATTTCTCCTTATGATAGTCAAAGATGCTTGATACGCATTAAAAAGAAACATTTGATATTACTACTAGTGCATAGTGCAGAAAACATTTCGAAAGCAAAGATATAAATCTTAGCCAACATACGACCATTATCGTAAAGAAGTCCTTGCATTTCAGATAATTTCTAATCACATCCGGACTTCCCGTCACTAAGGGTGATAAATCCTCTATATCGCAGATCAGCCGATGCAGAGTAACTCAACGGTAACCCTTCTGTTTTCAAAAATATCCGGTCTTCAACACCGGTCATCAAATGCAATCCATTACGACGTATCACATATTCGGAATGGGTTATACGACCCCAATGTCCTTTCCCGGCTAACCCGAATAGTGAGCGGTTATTCAAAAATAAGTGTGGCATTCAAATTCAAACAATCACGACAAATACCTATTTAAAGGTAAATATTGATAGTCGGTTATTTAACTATCAATAGGTGTGTTCAACATCACCAAATTCCAAATAATTTCCCAAATTATTTACTTTCCAAAATATCTTTACAACATATATATATATATATATATATATATATATATATATATATATATATATATATTTCCACACTTCAACATTTGAAAACAATTTCCAAATCACTTTTCACATTTAACACTTTTGGAAGCAAATTTCAAATCATTTCCCTATACGGGATTACTTTCATTTCAACATGGTTCATTTAAACCAATTAAATAAATTCTTAACGATTTACTTTATATTTACGTTCCAAATCCGTAAATTAATTCCCACACTTCAAAAATAAATCAACGTTTATTTTTAAACAAATTCCCCTTTTCATTTATAAATTCCATAGTGAATTTACAATTCCAAAATATCTATGAATATACAATTTCCAAATTGATTTCTAATATTCATTTTCCATTATCTTTAAAAGATAAAATCTCAAAATATTCACTTCATATTGGAAAACACTTCCATACTTATTTAATAATAAGTAATTCACAAATCCATTTATTTTCAACACTTGGAAAACATTCAATATACTTAAATCGAAATTAAGTACATATTTCATTCTTTAAGGAAAACATTCACTTAAACACATTTATTTGGGCCAAAACGAATGTTGCGTAAAACATCGTTACGACAACCCAAAATCACTAGTATAGGAATTCGAAATTTAGATAGATATATAAATCCCAATACTATATAAAACCTTTCCTTTCGAAAACCATTTACTATAACAACAGTGTTATAGTCCACCATTTCCTTATTCCTCGAAAACGTCTATTTCAACAATAAATGTTGAAATCTATGGTTTCGATAGTTAATCCATTTTAAAACATATTTAAAACAATTAACTTCATTTGATAATATTCATTTTCCCATAACATATCCATTTTGTTTAATAATATATTCGCTGTCCAAAATCGTGAATATACTTCCTTTAATAAGCTATAATAATTAACTTATCAAAATAAGTCGTTTTTGGATTTACAAACAATATCTATAAATTCCATTTCTATATTTTAGAACAACTTCGTTTTATAAATCTCCTTTATTAACCAATTCTATTTATATTCCATTTACATGTCGAAATCCGGTTTATAAGTAAATTACTTATAATTCATTTATTCACAAATCCATTCTTTTATATCAACAATAATTTATAAATCAAAATTTCTTATCTACTTATAAATCTAGGTTCAAACTTTATTTTAACACTTATAAAAGCTCGTTTTATCATTTTTATATTTTAATTTATAAATATCAATTTTATACAACTTTTATATAAATTGTTTATAATAATTCAAAAATCCCAATTTAAACTATTTTATAATTTATCAACTACTTATTTCAAAAATCACATTTCAGTTATATTTCGAAAAAATCATAATTTTAAAATATTAAAATTTTAACGTTTATTTTATTTAAGATGAATCAATTCAAAAATTTAAATAACACGAATACTTTCAAAAATCACTTTAAAAATTCTTTTAAAAACCAAAATCATTACTTTAAAACTTCAAAAATGGATCCGATGATGCAACAGTACCAAATAGTCAATCACGACATCCAAATATCATATATCAATATGATAATCAACAAATATCATAATATCTGTAAATAAATCAATATAGTTGAGGAATCCAGTTGGATCCCTCCAACTTGTTTCCCTGCATCCAAAGATGTTAGCACAATATCAATTTTGTTCCAGTACGGAATTATCGCGGTATATAGGATTTATAAAATATTATCCGCTTAATAGGCGGCGCAATAGGGTCTCATCCGCTATATAATGCGGGAAATCAACTCCAAGTACATAAATAATACCAATTTCACTGTAGTGTGAAATATTCACGGTATATGTTTTTAATAAATAACATCCACTTACTAACGGCGTATAATGTCTACTTTAACAATCAATAAATAACTATCATCATTCAAACATACATTCAAGAATTTTAAATCTAACTATTTAAAATTAAAATCGAAACCGATTCGATTGAGTGAGAAGTTCTCACCTTGATTTCAATTTCGTTTTCAGCTTTTATTTTGAACACGTTTAATTTTACCCAAAATTCTCACTAACTCCAAATGACTCCAATCCAATTCCAAAGCGTAGTGCTCGTCCATACGATTCCTGTAACGACCCGTTAAATTAATAATATTAAATGAATTAATTTAATACGATTCCTAACCTAATTTAGAATAAAATAAAAGTCTTAAGATTTTATTTGAATAAATGTAGGAATTAGATATTGTAATTGAATGTTAACAATTTAATAGTTACATGGAAATAGATTTGAATGATGTAAATTTGCACCCCGTGTTATAAGTTAAATATAAGAAACCAATATAAATGTTGAATCAGTGAATATTAATAAAAATATTTACTAAAATGGAATTCATTTAATATAAAATAAATAGTGGAGATTGTACATTTGGTTGTAATAATAAATAGTGACTAAATAAGAAGGACCGTGGAATAAATCAATGCAATAAGTGTTGATAAGTAAATTTATTGAATGTTGTCTTTAATAAATGTACTAAAATTGGTAATAAATTGTTTGCCTAGGGAATTTATGTATTGATAAGCTATAACTAAATTTGAAGTTTGTTAGTAAATAGAAAATAAGAAGACTATGGCAACTGGTAAATTAATAAATGAATACTAATAATAAAGTAGTAATTAATGCATATTTTTGGACATTGGTGATAATTACAAAGTTTTACCTATTCATCTAATTTATTTATTTAAATCTAAACGTATGGCAACATTTTGTTAATAAATGTTGTAAGTGAATTTGGATATAAAAGGATAACAAGGGTTTAGGTTAACCATTTATTTTATTTAGTTAAGAATGGAAATAGTTTGAAATAGATCTGAATTAATTATTTTGGCTGTTTATGTGTCTAGTAATAAAGGAGAATTTATAAGGAATAAAGAATGCACAAATGAAATGTATTATAATCTAAAGGTTATTTATACCCACAAAATGTTTAAGTACTGTATAGAAAAAGTATAAATCAATAAATGAATTTATTGAGGTTCAAATTTATAATTTATAACATTTAATGTAGACTTAATTTCAATTAACTGGTTTAATAGTGCAGTTAGCGTAGGTTTGTTTGGTAGTTGAAATGGTTAATTCTATTAGGTGAAGTTAAGGCTAATTCTATTTATAATTTGACCTATTGTTGATATAGATTTTAGAAAGCAGGATCTATAAATCAAATTGAGTATTAGATTCAATAATTGCATTTATTGCATAAATAAAGGGAATTTAACATTAAATTTTACGTTATTGAATTAAAAAGAAATTTGTGGATATTAAAGAGAAAACATAGACATGTTAAAGGGCATCTTTGATTGGATTTAAGTTGAGAGTATAAAAGCATAAGATTTAATAAATGAGTTTTGAGAAATTTATTTATAATTCCTTAATTTGAGGAAGCGGAGAAATTAATACTGAAATTGATAGACTTGTCAATTTTTAATTCACATCTAAACTTATCAAATCATTAGAATTGGTTTAAGAAATATATAAGCAATAAAATTTGGTCAATTTTTGAATTTAATATAAAATTTGGATTTTATAATTTATTTTAATTTAATTAACGAATATAAAAATAGCCATTTTGGCCACGGACTCGGATTTCGACGAAACCAGTTTCATCGGATCCGTATCGGTGAATTATTATAGGGTTTCAAGTTTCGGATCGATCGGACCTGTCGTTTGATCGTACGGACGCGAAACGCCTTGAAATCAATTTTATTTAAAATCAATTTGAAATCAATTTGGAAATTTTGTTTTCAGCATAACTTCTTCATACGACCAAATTTGGACGTGAAAATTTTTCCATCGCGTTCAGAATATTTTAAAATACCTATCTGGATATATGGGTTTGACAAATTTCTTTCCGGTGTCAGAACGGGCTTTTTGGGCCAACTACCGTTTAGCACGTTCGTTATCCGTACCCACCTAGCCTTCTTCTATTTGTCTATATATATGCGACCATAAACCCTAGCCTCCTTTCTATTGTCATTGTCTGTACGTTCATTTTCTTTATCTCTTTCTCTTCCTCAATGGTTGCAAAACCTAGATCTACTCCAATTTAAAAAAAAACAATGAAAATTCAAACTCTCCAGAAAAATTCTCAAAAAAATATATGTTGTAGTTTGCATCAATACGAATCTACGGGTGGCTTCTGTTTCTGAAATTGATGCTCGGTTCAACCAGAAATCGCGGTCAAACCTTGGAATTTCGAAAACCCATATGTTTGATTTGGGCTTTTCGATTTGGGCTTCTATCGGAGAAATTGAAAGATGGGTATTGGAGCACTCATCAAAAGGAGTCGATAGGTGGTAGTCTCGTGACCTAGCATCGATGTGGTGGCTGAATTTGGGGTTTTAGGGTTTCGGCAACCCTAATTGGAGGCGGCGGTGGCAACCGGTGATGGTCAAACGTTGGCGTGGGGGCATGAGGCCGAGGTGCGCGAGTTCATTGAGGGGAGTGGCTTGGTCGATGGATGTCTCAGGCGAAGGCAAGGGACGGTCAAACATTGGCCGGGGGAGGTGATTCGCATGCGTGTAAACCTGGGCGCGCGTTTGAAGATGATGACGTGGATGATGTTGTGTATGTAATTGTGTTCCATTCTCTTTTATTTAATATTGTTTTTCAATCGAATTTTCGACATAACTTTCGCGTACGAACTCCGATTCACGCGATTTTTCTTTTGTTAGGATCGAAATTTAATTCCGGATCTGATGAAGCTGGTTTGGACAGATTTGGAGACCGTCGAATTTTTGGGTTTAAATCGAATTTAAATTCGATTTAAATTCAAAAGGTGAGTGTTTTAACCCACTCACAACTACTAGAAGCTTTTATGTTTGTTTAAATTAATTTTAGAAATGAATAGAAATTTATTTATTTGTATTTGGCATGTTTATTTTATTCATATCTGTTGAATTACATTTATTTAATTTAACTGTTAATTAAATTAATTTATTGCGTATAAATTTACAGTTAAAATTTATTTGTTTGTATATGAACTGCTAGTTAACAGATATATAATTTATTACTGAATATAGACTGTAGATTAATAGCTGTTAAATTTAATTTGAATAAAATTGCCAGTATTACCTGTTATGTAGTACCAAAAATAATATTGTTATTGATTGATATTGATTGATGATTGCGATTTGGATGATGGATGATGTTGATGAATGGATGTTTATTGTATATCATTAAATTGCAAATTATCATGCATATTTCATTTCATTCGGGATTGTGGTTTGAAATGATATATAACCGCAAAATTTTATATCTTTTAAATTGCGGATTGAAATGATAAATATCCGTATCACTTGACCATAGGATAGAAAATTATATACAGGCACCGTGGTCTATATATAAATTATTTTAAAGTGATTTTTTTTGGTTTGGATGAGATACGGTCATTATTTAGTTTTGATATTTTATAAATATTATTGTTCCATATATATATATACATATGAAAGTTAAATTTTGAATTTGAGCTTTGTATAAATCCGTTAAATAAAAATGGAATAAAAAAATTTAGGAATGGATTTGATAATTTATAATATATGTTAAGTTTGGAAGTTTTAAAAATGTGATCTTTATAAACTGAATTTTTCCTAAATACATTTAAAAAGGAATATTCTAGTATAAAGTAAAATTGAGAAAATATTTAATTACTAGAATTGGAGTTTTATTTATGGATTTGATGTGAATATTCAAGACTAAATAATAGTACGTTTAATTTGCTGAAAGAATAAATTCCAACTTTAGTTTTGAAATATTAATACTCCAAATGGATATATATATAGAAATTGAAATGGTTTTTGGAACTTGAAAGTGATATTTAAATTATGGTTTAGACCTTAAAATAAAGAAATATATTTGTAAAGCCATGGAAATTATTTTTCTTTACAGAGTAACCTTAAAAGTTAAACCATCTATTTTATATGCCGTTGAATATCCAAACCATTCAAGTTAGAAGTTATGGGTTTAAAATATATGAATTTCGAAATATTATGCTTTGAAAGTATAATTCAAATGTTCGGTTTCCAGATATTATAGATTTTAAAGCAGTATGATTTTGGAAAGAATAACATTTGAGATAAAATGATATCATATGGTTTTGAGTTTTAAATTAATATCGTATTCATAGTTTTGAAATGGAAATGTTTATTCTGGTTTAAAGTATAAACTATTTTTTTTTAAATGACCGCGGTGTTATAATAACGATGGGTTGGCAAAGAGACCGGGATCGGATATGGACATACTCTCTGTCGATACCGAAAACCACTTTGACTAACCGTGTACGCGGTGGAGATTCCAGAATGAAGTAGGTTGGTGGCGACGATTTCTGTAAGGTAAATACGTGGACCCGACTCCCGTGAGTTGGCATAAGGTGGCTAAAATAGGAGCGATCGACGGGTTAATGAGGTCATTCCTCTGATCGGACACTCCTCTTCGATATTATACTTTGACTTTGGATTGATTCAGTGGCCACTTCTATTTTTGATTTTGGGGGAGTTTGTTCGAGGTGGGCGGTAGCTGCGGCTACGCGTTTCCATCGGCCCGGAAGCGTAATTGGTATATCTACCCTGGCATTGCCTAGTTGTGCCGTGTCACCTACCATACCGAGCCTTGTACGAGTTTGGATTTCTCCCGTAGCCCGTGTGGTATCCTCTGGTGGCTTCCCGATCAGGAGGGACTATGATATTGGATGGACTACTGGGACTATTACGTGTTAAGGGGAATATTGGGTCACTCCTTAACGCTATTAAAAAGTATGTTTATTTTACTATTAGACACTATTATAATAGCGCGATATACTACATAGTAAATAGTTTAACGGATCCTTAGGAGATGTAAATCCCGAGCATCTCTTGAGTTACTGTACTCATATTTAATTCTGTTAATTTAACTCACATAAGATCTTTTAGTTCTGACTCGAGTGTTTTTGTCTTTTCAAATTCGCTCGGGTCAGTCCGAGCGTTTCAGGATCGAAGACTTTAGCTTTGGAGGACGAAGACGAAGAACCCGTATTATTATTATTTATAGTTTTGCACCGCACTCATACTGTTCCGCTGCATTGATTGTATTGGTATGTGTAACTCTGATACTTATTGTATAAAGAAGAATCAAGTGTTTTGTAAACCGTTTACGAACTATATATTTATTATTGTATTTTATCCTTCCGTGTGAGATTCTGTTTTGTTTTATTTTCTTCTCTGTTTTCTTATTTACCCCATAACAATCCGCCCTTCTGTATGGTTTGAATTGGCACGTGTGTCGGTTTAAATCGTGCGAAAAGGCGGGACGTTACAGTTGGTATCAGAGCTTTGGTTTAGCAATAAACCTTAGCTTTGTGGGGTTCGACTCTTTGTTAATAGGGTAGTAATACCCTATGGGAGTCGCTGAGTATATATATATGAGAGAGCGTATTTGTTAGTATTAATAAAGGATTTTGATATTGTGTTAATCTGTTCCGCTTTGTATTTATAAATTCTGGTTGATGCATGGGACGCTATGTCATCAATAAGGATTTCTAAACACTTAATAGGACAAACCGACATAATATTTGTTTTTAATATAGGTGAATGAAATAATTTTGCCTATTATATTTTCTATATATAAAAATATTTTTATAAAGATATATTTTGGTTGCTATAGTTGGGTGTTAGGTAATAAAAATATTTGTAATGAATTAGAGCTAAGTTGAATTTTAATAAATCAAATTGGAGATTTTAGAACTTAAGTCCGGGATTTTTGAAATCTTCTTCCAAAGGATTTATGAAATATAATGATTTGGTTTATAAATATTTTCTTATATAAATATTTAGTATAATTCGAAAGAATTGGTTTAAAGAGGATTTTGAAGAAAATAAGTTTGTACTTTCCTCTCTGTCGCTGGAAAATAATTTCGGTGATGACGGCCGCATCATCGACTTTCATTTTCATGTTTCGAAGGGAAAGGCCACTGTAGTAAATTCTACTACAGATTTGTTTTGAAATTATTTAAAATTTTAATTGTTTAAAGGTAATTAGAGATATAAAAGTTATAAGAAATTAATTATCTATTATTTTAAAGTAATTTTGGAATTTGACCCGGTATTAATTCTTGAATTTCCATTAATTAGTTGTAAAAAAAAAAAATTTGGTTAGTAAAATAAAGGTTAAGTAATCAATGAATTAAAAGGGTTGAGATTAAACTTGTATAAGTTCTTTTACTTTTTCTTTAACATAAATAACTTACCAAGTATAAAAAGTTGAAATGTAAATTAAGAGTGGAATAGAATATTATGCAAGTAGAATTTTTGGAAATAATGAAGTATTCAATAAATTACTGTTATAAATAAGAATTTAATGGTATTAACTTAAGTGATGATTGAAATTTTACTAAAATTAAAGGTTGTATTATTAATAGGTGATTTTAACCTTAAGAAAGTAAAAAAATGAAATTCCTTAATTTATAAAGTTTGATTGTAGGGTTATTAACTTAAGTACGCCTTAATTTCCCCTATTCTAATATAATGGAAAGTAGGAAAAATATAAATGACTGCAATCCATAGTTAATGAATGAGTAAAATCTTTCACTTATAGGAATGCAAGTTATAAGGTTAATAAATTAAGTGTAAGTAGAGGGTTACTGTAATTAAATATAATGGAAACTTCAACATTAAATAAATGAATGAGATTAAAGGTAAGTCGAAATTGTAATTTATAAAATAAATATATATTAATTAAAGGAATGGAGAAGAAACTTGTAAATTTTCACTTACATTCTTAAAACATACATAACTTACCATATAATAAAAAGCTGCAATGTTAGTAGGAAAATGTAAGGGGAAATCTTACAAGTGAAGAGTAAGGTAATAAAGGTATTCTATTAGTTTGCTATTATTAATGAGAATTAATTGTATAGACTTAAGTTAAATTGGAAATTTTACTATAAGTAAAGGTAAGTAGTATAAATAGATGATAGAAACTTTAGTAAATAAATTGGAATACAAATATAATGAATTTTGTGATAAATGGAAAATGAAAATTTGTAAGAAATAAAGAAATCACTCCATAAATGAAAGAAAGAAAATCAAACCATTGAAGCATGAGATAAATGTATAATAAATAAATTTGGGGTGTTGGTTTAAATTGTGTTGTTTGATTTATGTTGTTGGGTAAGAAATTTGAAGTGGTTAAATGAATAAGTATCTATCTTTGTTCCATCTAAGACTGTTGAGTAAAGGATGCACTTGATAGTTAATTTCATTTCATACAAATTTCAAGTTTGAACCCAAACAACTATTTGTTTGATGGATTAAATGGTTGCTTTGTTTGTGTATGTATGTTGTTTGTAAGGTTGATGGTTGTTGAATTGTTTGGTTGATTAATGATTGAATCCACTTGAATAGTTCACTTTAAAATAAATATTTAACCTTTTAGATTATATAAGTGAATACAGGTGATGGAAGCAACTGCTACTGCTTTTGGTTCCAAAATAATAAGCGTATATTGCCCGACAAATAGGTACGTTTTCGGATTACGTTTAAAGCGCTATTTTTTCTCGTGTTAGGATATAATATTTTGATAATATATGTAATATATTTATATATTTTGATATTATATTTTCTCTCGAGCCTCACCGTACAAAGGAGACTCTGCCAAAAAATTTCGTAAATTTTGGACTTAGAATTTTGTTGAATATTTTCCAAACTTTAATGATTTAAGTATAAAAGGTTGTAATGATTATAAACGGGTATATTTCATTAAAGGAAATTAATCCAGTAAATTATTGTTTATAAGTTAATAATTGAAATAAGATGTACTGTTTATTCTTCCTTCTCCCTTCTTTTTCCTTTTCGGGGACGAAAAGTTTTGAGTGGGGGAGATTGTAACGACCCGTTAAATTAATAATATTAAATGAATTAATTTAATACGATTCCTAACCTAATTTAGAATAAAATAAAAGTCTTAAGATTTTATTTGAATAAATGTAGGAATTAGATATTGTAATTGAATGTCAACAATTTAATAGTTACATGGAAATAGATTTGAATGATGTAAATTTGCACCCCGTGTTATAAGTTAAATATAAGAAACCAATATAAATGTTGAATCAGTGAATATTAATAAAAATATTTACTAAAATGGAATTCATTTAATATAAAATATAGTGTGGAGATTGTACATTTGGTTGTAATAATAAATAGTGACTAAATAAGAAGGACCGTGGAATAAATCAATGCAATAAGTGTTGATAAGTAAATTTATTGAATGTTGTCTATAATAAATGTACTTAAATTGGTAATAAATTGTTTGCCTAGGGAATTTATGTATTGATAAGCTATAACTAAATTTGAAGTTTGTTAGTAAATAGAAAATAAGAGGACTATGGCAACTGGTAAATTAATAAATGAATACTAATAATAAAGTAGTCATTAATGCATATGTTTTGGACATTGGTCATAATTACAAAGTTTTACCTATTCATCTAATTTATTTATTTAAATCTAAACCTATGGCAACATTTTGTTAATAAATGTTGTAAGTGAATTTGGATATAAAAGGATAACAAGTGTTTAGGTTAACCATTTATTTTATTTAGTTAAGAATGGAAATAGTTTGAAATAGATCTGAATTAATTATTTTGGTTGTTTATGTGTCTAGTAATAAAGGAGAATTTATAAGGAATAAAGTTTGCACAAATGAAATGTATTATAATCCAAAGGTTATTTATACCCACAAAATGTTTAAGTACTGTATAGAAAAAGTCTAAATCAATAAGTGAATTTATTGAGGTTCAAATTTATAATTTATAACATTTAATGTAGAATTAATTTCAATTAACTGGTTTAATAGTGCAGTTAGCGTAGGTTTGTTTGGTAGTTGAAATGGTTAATTCTATTAGGTAAAGTTAAGGCTAATTCTATTTATAATTTGACCTATTGTTGATATAGATTTTAGGAAGCAGGATCTATAAATCAAATTGAGTATTAGATTCAATAATTGCATTTATTGCATAAATAAAGGGAATTTAATGTTAAATTTTACGTTATTGAATTAAAAAGAAATTTGTGGATATTAAAGAGAAAACATAGACATGTTAAAGGGCATCTTTGATTGGATTTAAGTTGAGAGTATAAAAGCATAAGATTTAACAAATGAGTTTTGAGAAATTTATTTATAATTCCTTAATTTGAGGAAGCGGAGAAATTAATACTGAAATTGATAGACTTGTCAATTTTTAATTCACATCTAAACTTATCAAATCATTAGAATTGGTTTAAGAAATATATAAGCAATAAAATTTGGTCAATTTTTGAATTTAATATAAAATTTGGATTTTATAATTTATTTTAATTTAATTAATGAATATAAAAATAGCCATTTTGGCCACGGACTCGGATTTCGACGAAACCAGTTTCATCGGATCCGTATCGGTGAATTATTATAGGGTTTCAAGTTTCGGATCGATCGGACCTGTCGTTTGATCGTACGGACGCGAAACGCCTTGAAATCAATTTTATTTAAAATCAATTTGAAATCAATTTGGAAATTTTGTTTTCAGCATAACTTCTTCATACGACCAAATTTGGACGTGAAACTTTGTAACGACCCAGAATTTTTAATAATTAAAATTTGAATATTTAATTAATTTTAAATATTAATTAGTGAATTTATAAGTCAAATAAATTTTTATTTGAATTTTTGGATTTAATTGAATAATTAAATCGATAATTTAATATGTGAAATTATGGAAATAATTGAAAATATAGTTAAATATGATTGAAAATGATTTGTAAAATTTTAATTAATCATACTGGAGTTATAGAAATATTTTAGAACTTTTAAAATCGAATTAAAAGTTAATTTGTAAAAATTGAATATTTTAATATTTAATAATCGACTGTAAAATAGTCAATTTTTGAACAGTCTCAGAATTGAACGAAACCAGTTTCATTGGATCCGTAATAGTTAGTTATTACCGGATTTCAATTTTCGTGTCAATCGGAGTTATCGTTTGATCGTGGCAGCTCGAAACGCATCGAATTGTTTTTAATTTAAATTTGGCGAGTGAAAATAGCCATTTTTCAAAAAGTCTCGGAATTCGACGAAACCAGTTTCATCGGATCCGTAATGTGATATTATTGTAAGGTTTCAAATTTCAAGTCGTTTGGATTTACCGTTTGTCCGGTACGAATTAAAACGCCTAGAAATCGATTTAAATCGGTTTAATTTAAATTGAACGTTTTCAGCCATAACTCACACATACTTCCGAATTAGCTTTCGAAACCTGTTCCATTGTGTCCGGAACGCGGGATAAACCCTAGGTACGCTGGTTACGGCGTCTAAATCGGAGTTCGGAATTCCCGGGATGAATAGTGTTTACGCTAGCTCTTTCTATAAATACACCTTTATTCACAAAAATAAATAACAAAACCTAAACCTAACCCTAATTTCATAAGCTAGCCGCCACTTTTGAATGAAGGGCCAGAATTCAATTTCCTTCCTCCCTCAAAATCTCTCAATCCATTCATCGATTCACGAAGCCATCAACTACAAAGATGAAGAACACGAGATGAGCTTTCAATCCATACGGATTTGATGGAGTTTGGAGTTGCGTAGGGGAAGCAATAGGGGGCCGTTCGTGGCCGTTCCTCTTGCGTGCGTGCGTGCCTATGGGGGGCCGAGCCTGGAGCTTTTCCTGGTGGTGGTAGCATGCGTCGAGTGCTTCGCGATGGCTGTGGTGTGATCGTGTATAGTCGTGTATGGAGGGAGAATAATTCAACCCTAATTCATGTTTATGGGTTCGGCCTCCATATGTTTTTCCTGGAGATGAACGAGAGGGGGAAGAAGATAGTAAGGGACGGTCCAGATTTGGAGCTTGATGGATCAACGGCCTGCACTAGCTTAGGTTATAAAAATTTAAGCTTTTGTTGTAAATTGTTAATATAAATATGTTCAAACTTCAATAATCAATAACTTTTTCATACGAGGTCGAAAAAATGCAAACTCAGTTGCGTTGGAATCGTATGGACGAGCACTACGCGATGGAGTTGGTTTGGAGTCGTTTGGAGTTAGTGAGAATTTTGGGTAAAATTAAACGCGCGTTTAATTTTATTCGAAATAAAAGCTAAAACGGAAATTAAAACCAAGGTGAGAACTTCTCACTCAATCGAATAGATTTCGATTTTATTTTAAATAGTTAGATTTAAAATATTTGAATGCATGTTTGAATGATGACTGTAAATTATTGATTGTTAAAATAGACATTATTCGCCGTTAGTAAGCGGATGTTATTTAATAAAAACATATACCGCGAATATTTCATAAACAGTGAAATTGGTATTATATATAATATCAATATATATATATATATTGGCATATGTATATATTGCAGTTGATTGATTTCCCGCATTTTTTTGTTTAGCGGATGAGACCCTATTACGCCGTTAGTAAGCGGATAATATTTATTAAGAACATGTACCGCGATAATTTCGTACTGGAGCGAAATTGGTATTGTGCTAATGTTTTTGGATGCAGGAAAACAGGTTGGAGGGATCCAACTGGATTCCTCAACAGTTTTTATTTGATTTCAGATATTTTGATATTTGATGGATTATCATATCGATATATGATATCGTTGTTAGTCGTGATTGACTATTTGGTGTGTAGCATCATTGGACCCAGATTTGGGATTTTGAAATGTTTTTAAAGTGATTTTTGAAAATATACTATATTTTTGGAATTGATCCATTATAAATAAATAAACGTCATAATTTTTAAAGTTATAAAAATTATGGTTTTTTTTTTGTGAAATATAGTTAAAAAGGGCTGATTTTTAGAAATACGATTAAAAGTCGATTTTTGAGAAATATGAACTAATGATTTTATAAAATAATTTAGATTGGATTTTTGAATATATGATAAAAGTTTAAATATAGGATTTATAAAATTTGATTATTTTATAAATCGAAATGATGAAATTATAAAGGAATTTAAAGACGTTTTAGAATAATAATATAAACTGATTTATATTAAGAGATTTATAAATGGATATTTATAAATTGAAAAATTGACATTATAAAACAAGTTTTTATAAGTGTTTGAATGTAGTGAAAATGAATTTCATAAATGAATGAAATTTATAGAGTTATAAACTGTGAAGTTATAAATGAAATCTATAAATAGTAAGATTTATAAATTTGGTGAAATTATTTGAAGAATAGATTGATTAAATAAATAAATCTTATAAGTTATAAGGTTTATAAATTGAAAAGTCTTTAAAAAGAACGATTTTGTAAAATAATCGTTTTATAAGTAGTTAACTTATAATATGAACTTTTAGTCTATAATTGAATTATAAACTGAATAGGTAAATAAAAGGATTTATAAAAAAGGAAGTTTTTATAAATAAATAGAAAAGGAATTTATAAACGTTGTTTTATAAATTTGCAAATGACTTATTTTGACAAGTTAATTGTTATAACTTAGAAATGGAGTTATATTCACATTTTTTAATAGTGAATAATCCTTTGAATTAAAATGAATAAAAGGATGAGATTTGTTAACGAAGTTTATTCACATTTTTGAATAGTGAATAACACGTTAAAGGAATTGTTTTGAATGTGATGTTTTAAATAGAATTAAAACAATCTAACGATGTTTTTAAACATGTTGAGATTCGAAACCATAGATTTCAACATTTATTGTTGAAATAGATGTTTCGAGAAATGAAAGGAGATGATGGACTATAACACTGTTGTTATAGTAAATGATTTCCGAAAGGAAATGTTTTTGTATAGTATTGGGATTTATATATCTATTTTAATTTTGAATCCCTATACTAGTGATTTTGGGTTGTCGTAACGATGTTTTACGTAACATTCGTTTTGGCCCAAATAAATATGTTTAAGTGAATGATTTCCTTAATAGAATGAAATATATACTTAATTCGATTTAAGTATATTGAATATTTTCTAAGTGTTGAAAATAAAAAGATTTGTGAATTACTTATTTTTAATAAGTATGGAAATGTTTTCCAATATGAAGTGAAAAATTAGAATTTATCCTTTTAAAGATAAATTGAAATGAATTATTGAAATCGTATATGCACGAATATTTTGAAATACAAATTCATTATGGAATTTATATGTGAAAAGTGAAATTGGTTAAAAATAAATATTGATTTAATTTTGAAGTGTTGAAACTATATATCTAGTAAAGATATTTTGGAAAATAAATAATTTGGAAAATTATTTGGAATCTGGTGATGTATGCATATCCAGTGATAGTTCAATAACCGACTATCAATATTTCCCTTTGAATGGGTATTTGATGTGATTTGATTGAATTTGAATGTCACACTTATTTTTGCATAAGCGCTCACTATTCGGGTTAACCGGGAAAAGACCATGGGGTCGTATAACCCATTCCGAATATGTGATACGTCGTTGTGAAATTGCATTTGAAGATCGGTGTTGAAGACCGAGTATTTGCGAGAGCGATAGGATGACCTATCGATTGTTTCTGCACCGAGTCGCGCCGGTATAGAAACTCCCTAAGTGATGGGAAATCCGATCAGGATTGTGAATATCCGGATTGCAAGGACTTCTTTGTAAGTGCCTTCGGTTCTGTTCGAGCCCGGAACAGACTTGTATGGATTGTATGTCTGACATTACAATTTGAGATATAAAGCTGATTTCTTTCAAATATATTTCTGTTGGTGGCGGAGAATTTATTCTTTGCTTAACACCCTTCTCTGAGACGTACGAGCTCAAAGGTTATATAGTTGAAGTTATCAGCGATATATTCCCAGTTTGGTAATGTGACATGCTGAGTGATGCTGAAATGATCATTGTGTTGATTATTGTGATAGGATCATTTATTTGATCGTCTATCTTAGTGATCATTGTGTTGATCATTTGTTGACCCAAAGCATGGCTTTTGTATAAAGTATGTTTTTGTGGACGTGAATTCGTCGAGCCTCACATCCCGGAAATGGTCAAAACAGGAAAGATGCGGCAAGGTTATGAGGGGTAGCGCCCTTTAGGATATGTGCATTTCCTTCTGGAAAAGGGTGGTATCATGGTATGGAGCCCAGATACTTACTTATGTTGAAACACTTTGTTTTTATGATTGTGTGAATTGATTAGAGAGCGCTCTCGGAAAAAGGTCCCAAAGGACCGGGGGATGGCATATTCGGTCAGTTGTTACTCAGTTAGGAGTAACCCGGCCTTGTGTTGGTAGAGATCCGGTTTGGTTCTCGGGGATGTCCATCCAGAGGCATTCTCATGTGGCAATGGGAAGTTCCTTGGCCTGACCATTTGTTGGAAATCCAATTCCCAATACGAAACTTGTACGGTATTAGTTGTAGAACCTGCTATTCACTTATGGTGGTCACCACTGTTTGGATAGTAGCTATAGTAGGCATACGATAATGGTCGTATGTTGGCTAAGATTTATATTCTACTTTCGAAATGAATTTGTTATACACTATGCACTAATAATAATATCAAATGTTATTTTAAATGCGTATCAAGCATCTTTGACTATCATAAGGAGAAATCTCCTCCGATTCTGCGTTTGCATGTGTGTGTGTGCGGGAGGCCTTATGGTAGTCTCATTTTTAAAAGCATTGCGAATTGAATTTAAAAATATTCCTCTATTTTGATTTTAAAGATAAATAAACTGTTTTGAGTTCTCACACCAGTCACATGACTGACTCGGAGTTTATTGTTTTCCTTCCTAAACTCTGGGTGCCCACCAATTTTCCACACGGGCAGTTAAGAGTTAGGTTTATCAGGATATTTTGGATATTCTGGAGTTGCTGGAGGCAAGCTGGATGGCATGGCGTATTACTAGTTTATATAGTATTTCTTTTCCGCTGCACTGTTTATTGTTGTATGTTGTTGTACACTCTGATGATATGATATGATGTAATGAAATATAATGTGATGTAATAACTGATATAGTTCTTTATTTAAAGATTATTCATTTATTATTATATGTTGTTCCGCTGCGAATTGTGAGATTCTGTTGTTTCCTTTCTGTCCGTTCTATTTTTAAAAACTCTTCTATCTTCTATTTTTCAAATTCTCTTTTTCTATTTAAAAATTCTCTGTTTTCAAAAAAATCGTCTATCTTCTTTCCTCTCTATTTTCTATCTTTTCTCTCTTTTTCTTTTCTTAAATTCTTTTTAAAACCCATAACATTCCGTGTTTTCGGCCTTCGATTTCTCGGCAGTCGATAAAGTGAGTATCGATGTTGAATTCTCGAAGAACGAAAATCCGCGATGTTACATTTGGTATCAGAGCTGATGGTTAAGCGACAACCATGGTTCTGTAGGGTATTACTCATTAGAGATAGAGTCAGCAGTACTCTAGAATGAGTTTGAGTGTAATAATAGCTATGAGAGCGTACTTGTTAGTGAATATGAAATTGTTTTATATTGTGATGATTGGTTTATTGAGTGGCATATGAACTTTCGTCAGCGTGGTCCGCAAGACTATGCCAAAGGGGTTTCTAAACACTTGAATAGAACAATTCGACACAATATTGATTTTTTTAAATTGGGTAAATGAAATAATTTTACTTGATTATATTTTTATATATAAAGGAATAATTTTTCAGAATTATTAAAGTGTATGTAAGTTGATTGTTAGGTTGTTTGGATAATCTAAATAAAAGAATAATTGTATAAGCAAAAGAATTATAAGAATTGAGTTATAATTAAAGTGAATTACAATTGTGAAATAAACTTATATACATAAGAAGTGAAACTTTAAGGATATATCTATGAATATGAGTTGTGAATAAAAGTGAATTTTAAAGTTAAATGGAATATAACTTAAGTGTTGTTGGATGGAATTGATTTTGGTATCGAAGTAAATAATCAAGTGGATTAAATAAATATGAACTTGAGTTATGTAATAGAATTCAACTTTGTAATTGAATTGAATTAATGGATTGAATGTTAATCAATTAAATGTAAATTTAAGTTGATATAAAATAATGAATATAAGTGTTGATTCATTAAAATCTAATGTTATTAGAAGTTGAATAAAAAAATGAATGAATATAAGCAAAGGAATTTGGTTGAAATAAATATATTTTGGTTGTTATATGATTGTAGTTGATTTTATATAAGTTCATCAAGTATTAATGAAGTGGAAAGCTAAAGTAAATTGAATTCAAATTGAAAGTAAATAAATTTGAATAGAATTGAATGTGGATTAGATTTAAATTAGTAAATGATAACTAATTGAATTGAGAATGAATGTTAGTAAATCCAATGTAAATAAATCAAATGTGATTTAAATTGAAAACCATTTCATTGAACATATAATGAGAATAAGAATATGAATGAATGTTTATTTGGATATGGATGATAGTTGGTTGATGGTTTCATTTATTGTTTAGTTGCATTTGCTATGTGATATATATAGTTGTTATGTTGCTATATGTTGTATATTGAGATTATTTGCATATGAGCATATTCTCATGTTGTTTGTTGAGTGATTAGTAGGTGCGGATCGCGTTTGCTTCGCATTTGGAGTTCGCTTTAGCGCTATATTAGCCGTATATGCTTGCTAATAAAATATAAGGTACATATCTCGGATTAAATATCGCACTTTTACACTTTTTTCCCTTCGGGATGCCTCATTACTTGATGAGATGTATATTTGTGATATATATACTGTCATTTTTTTTTTCGGATCGAGCCGCGCAAAGGAGACTATGGCGAATTTTTCCGAAAATTTAAGGCGTTAGAAAAATTTGAGAAATTTGGGAAAATTTTGAAAACTATTAACTTTGATTTAGAATTGAAAGTTAAACAATAGTAGTTGTTTTTGAAAAGATAACTAAGTATGATTTGAAAACTTAGTAAAGATTTATAAGAAGTTTAACTATGAATTTGGGAAAATTAATAAATTCTATAACCTTTCTTACTTGTAATTTCGAGGACGAAATTCTTTTAAGGGGGAAAGATTGTAACGACCCAGAATTTTTAATAATTAAAATTTGAATATTTAATTAATTTTAAATATTAATTAGTGAATTTATAAGTCAAATAAATTTTTATTTGAATTTTTGGATTTAATTGAATAATTAAATCGATAATTTAATATGTGAAATTATGGAAATAATTGAAAATATAGTTAAATATGATTGAAAATGATTTGTAAAATTTTAATTAATCATACTGGAGTTATAGAAATATTTTAGAACTTTTAAAATCGAATTAAAAGTTAATTTGTAAAAATTGAATATTTTAATATTTAATAATCGACTGTAAAATAGTCAATTTTTGAACAGTCTCAGAATTGAACGAAACCAGTTTCATTGGATCCGTAATAGTTAGTTATTACCGGATTTCAATTTTCGTGTCAATCGGAGTTATCGTTTGATCGTGGCAGCTCGAAACGCATCGAATTGTTTTTAATTTAAATTTGGCGAGTGAAAATAGCCATTTTTCAAAAAGTCTCGGAATTCGACGAAACCAGTTTCATCGGATCCTTAATGTGATATTATTGTAAGGTTTCAAATTTCAAGTCGTTTGGATTTACCGTTTGTCCGGTACGAATTAAAACGCCTAGAAATCGATTTAAATCGGTTTAATTTAAATTGAACGTTTTCAGCCATAACTCGCACATACTTCCGAATTAGCTTCCGAAACCTGTTCCATTGTGTCCGGAACGCGGGATAAACCCTAAGTACGCTGGTTACGGCGTCTAAATCGGAGTTCGGAATTCCCGGGATGAATAGTGTTTACGCTAGCTCTTTCTATAAATACACCTTTATTCACAAAAATAAATAACAAAACCTAAACCTAACCCTAATTTCATAAGCTAGCCGCCACTTTTGAATGAAGGGCCAGAATTCAATTTCCTTCCTCCCTCAAAATCTCTCAATCCATTCATCGATTCACGAAGCCATCAACTACAAAGATGAAGAACACGAGATGAGCTTTCAATCCATACGGATTTGATGGAGTTTGGAGTTGCGTAGAGGAAGCAATAGGGGGCCGTTCGTGGCCGTTCCTCTTGCGTGCGCGCGTGCCTATGGGGGGCCGAGCCTGGAGCTTTTCCTGGTGGTGGTAGCATGCGTCGAGTGCTTCGCGATGGCTGTGGTGTGATCGTGTATAGTCGTGTATGGAGGGAGAATGATTCAACCCTAATTCATGTTTATGGGTTCGGCCTCCATATGTTTTTCCTGGAGATGAACGAGAGGGGGAAGAAGATAGTAAGGGACGGTCCAGATTTGGAGCTTGATGGATCAACGGCCTGCACTAGCTTAGGTTATAAGAATTTAAGCTTTTGTTGTAAATTGTTAATATAAATATGTTCAAACTTCAATAATCAATAACTTTTTCATACGAGGTCGAAAAAATGCAAACTCAGTTGCGTTGGAATCGTATGGACGAGCACTACGCGATGGAGTTGGTTTGGAGTCGTTTGGAGTTAGTGAGAATTTTGGGTAAAATTAAACGCGCGTTTAATTTTATTCGAAATAAAAGCTAAAACGGAAATTAAAACCAAGGTGAGAACTTCTCACTCAATCGAATAGATTTCGATTTTATTTTAAATAGTTAGATTTAAAATATTTGAATGCATGTTTGAATGATGACTGTAAATTATTGATTGTTAAAATAGACATTATTCGCCGTTAGTAAGCGGATGTTATTTAATAAAAACATATACCGCGAATATTTCATAAACAGTGAAATTGGTATTATATATAATATCAGTATATATATATTGGCATATGTATATATTGCAGTTGATTGATTTCCCGCATTTTTTTGTTTAGCGGATGAGACCCTATTACGCCGTTAGTAAGCGGATAATATTTATTAAGAACATGTACCGCGATAATTTCGTACTGGAGCGAAATTGGTATTGTGCTAATGTTTTTGGATGCAGGAAAACAGGTTGGAGGGATCCAACTGGATTCCTCAACAGTTTTTATTTGATTTCAGATATTTTGATATTTGATGGATTATCATATCGATATATGATATCGTTGTTAGTCGTGATTGACTATTTGGTGTGTAGCATCATTGGACCCAGATTTGGGATTTTGAAATGTTTTTAAAGTGATTTTTGAAAATATACTATATTTTTGGAATTGATCCATTATAAATAAATAAACGTCATAATTTTTAAAGTTATAAAAATTATGGTTTTTTTTTTGTGAAATATAGTTAAAAAGGGCTGATTTTTAGAAATACGATTAAAAGTCGATTTTTGAGAAATATGAACTAATGATTTTATAAAATAATTTAGATTGGATTTTTGAATATATGATAAAAGTTTAAATATAGGATTTATAAAATTTGATTATTTTATAAATCGAAATGATGAAATTATAAAGGAATTTAAAGACGTTTTAGAATAATAATATAAACTGATTTATATTAAGAGATTTATAAATGGATATTTATAAATTGAAAAATTGACATTATAAAACAAGTTTTTATAAGTGTTTGAATGTAGTGAAAATGAATTTCATAAATGAATGAAATTTATAGAGTTATAAACTGTGAAGTTATAAATGAAATCTATAAATAGTAAGATTTATAAATTTGGTGAAATTATTTGAAGAATAGATTGATTAAATAAATAAATCTTATAAGTTATAAGGTTTATAAATTGAAAAGTCTTTAAAAAGAACGATTTTGTAAAATAATCGTTTTATAAGTAGTTAACTTATAATATGAACTTTTAGTCTATAATTGAATTATAAACTGAATAGGTAAATAAAAGGATTTATAAAAAAGGAAGTTTTTATAAATAAATAGAAAAGGAATTTATAAACGTTGTTTTATAAATTTGCAAATGACTTATTTTGACAAGTTAATTGTTATAACTTAGAAATGGAGTTATATTCACATTTTTTAATAGTGAATAATCCTTTGAATTAAAATGAATAAAAGGATGAGATTTGTTAACGAAGTTTATTCACATTTTTGAATAGTGAATAACACGTTAAAGGAATTGTTTTGAATGTGATGTTTTAAATAGAATTAAAACAATCTAACGATGTTTTTAAACATGTTGAGATTCGAAACCATAGATTTCAACATTTATTGTTGAAATAGATGTTTCGAGAAATGAAAGGAGATGATGGACTATAACACTGTTGTTATAGTAAATGATTTCCGAAAGGAAATGTTTTTGTATAGTATTGGGATTTATATATCTATTTTAATTTCGAATCCCTATACTAGTGATTTTGGGTTGTCGTAACGATGTTTTACGTAACATTCGTTTTGGCCCAAATAAATATGTTTAAGTGAATGATTTCCTTAATAGAATGAAATATATACTTAATTCGATTTAAGTATATTGAATATTTTCTAAGTGTTGAAAATAAAAAGATTTGTGAATTACTTATTTTTAATAAGTATGGAAATGTTTTCCAATATGAAGTGAAAAATTAGAATTTATCCTTTTAAAGATAAATTGAAATGAATTATTGAAATCGTATATGCACGAATATTTTGAAATACAAATTCATTATGGAATTTATATGGGAAAAGTGAAATTGGTTAAAAATAAATATTGATTTATTTTTGAAGTGTTGAAACTATATATCTAGTAAAGATATTTTGGAAAATAAATAATTTGGAAAATTATTTGGAATCTGGTGATGTATGCATATCCAGTGATAGTTCAATAACCGACTATCAATATTTCCCTTTGAATGGGTATTTGATGTGATTTGATTGAATTTGAATGTCACACTTATTTTTGAATAAGCGCTCACTATTCGGGTTAACTGGGAAAAGACCATGGGGTCGTATAACCCATTCCGAATATGTGATACGTCGTTGTGAAATTGCATTTGAAGATCGGTGTTGAAGACCGAGTATTTGCGAGAGCGATAGGATGACCTATCGATTGTTTCTGCACCGAGTCGCGCCGGTATAGAAACTCCCTAAGTGATGGGAAATCCGATCAGGATTGTGAATATCCGGATTGCAAGGACTTCTTTGTAAGTGCCTTCGGTTCTGTTCGAGCCCGGAACAGACTTGTATGGATTGTATGTCTGACATTACAATTTGAGATATAAAGCTGATTTCTTTCAAATATATTTCTGTTGGTGGCGGAGAATTTATTCTTTGCTTAACACCCTTCTCTGAGACGTACGAGCTCAAAGGTTATATAGTTGAAGTTATCAGCGATATATTCCCAGTTTGGTAATGTGACATGCTGAGTGATGCTGAAATGATCATTGTGTTGATTATTGTGATAGGATCATTTATTTGATCGTCTATCTTAGTGATCATTGTGTTGATCATTTGTTGACCCAAAGCATGGCTTTTGTATAAAGTATGTTTTTGTGGACGTGAATTCGTCGAGCCTCACATCCCGGAAATGGTCAAAACAGGAAAGATGCGGCAAGGTTATGAGGGGTAGCGCCCTTTAGGATATGTGCATTTCCTTCTGGAAAAGGGTGGTATCATGGTATGGAGCCCAGATACTTACTCATGTTGAAACACTTTGTTTTTATGATTGTGTGAATTGATTAGAGAGCGCTCTCGGAAAAAGGTCCCAAAGGACCGGGGGATGGCATATTCGGTCAGTTGTTACTCAGTTAGGAGTAACCCAGCCTTGTGTTGGTAGAGATCCGGTTTGGTTCTCGGGGATGTCCATCCAGAGGCATTCTCATGTGGCAATGGGAAGTTCCTTGGCCTGACCATTTGTTGGAAATCCAATTCCCAATACGAAACTTGTACGGTATTAGTTGTAGAACCTGCTATTCACTTATGGTGGTCACCACTGTTTGGATAGTAGCTATAGTAGGCATACGATAATGGTCGTATGTTGGCTAAGATTTATATTCTACTTTCGAAATGAATTTGTTATACACTATGCACTAATAATAATATCAAATGTTATTTTAAATGCGTATCAAGCATCTTTGACTATCATAAGGAGAAATCTCCTCCGATTCTGCGTTTGCATGTGTGTGTGTGCGGGAGGCCTTATGGTAGTCTCATTTTTAAAAGCATTGCGAATTGAATTTAAAAATATTCCTCTATTTTGATTTTAAAGATAAATAAACTGTTTTGAGTTCTCACACCAGTCACATGACTGACTCGGAGTTTATTGTTTTCCTTCCTAAACTCTGGGTGCCCACCAATTTTCCACACGGGCAGTTAAGAGTTAGGTTTATCAGGATATTTTGGATATTCTGGAGTTGCTGGAGGCAAGCTGGATGGCATGGCGTATTACTAGTTTATATAGTATTTCTTTTCCGCTGCACTGTTTATTGTTGTATGTTGTTGTACACTCTGATGATATGATATGATGTAATGAAATATAATGTGATGTAATAACTGATATAGTTCTTTATTTAAAGATTATTCATTTATTATTATATGTTGTTCCGCTGCGAATTGTGAGATTCTGTTGTTTCCTTTCTGTCCGTTCTATTTTTAAAAACTCTTCTATCTTCTATTTTTCAAATTCTCTTTTTCTATTTAAAAATTCTCTGTTTTCAAAAAAATCGTCTATCTTCTTTCCTCTCTATTTTCTATCTTTTCTCTCTTTTTCTTTTCTTAAATTCTTTTTAAAACCCATAACATTCCGTGTTTTCGGCCTTCGATTTCTCGGCAGTCGATAAAGTGAGTATCGATGTTGAATTCTCGAAGAACGAAAATCCGCGATGTTACAAACTTTTTCCATCGCATTCAGAATATTTTAAAATACCTATCTGGACATATGGGTTTGACAAATTTCGTTCCGGTGTCAGAACGGGCTTTTTAGGCCAACTACCGTTTAGCACGTTCGTTATCCGTACCCACCTAGCCTTCTTCTATTTGTCTATATATATGTGATCATAAACCCTAGCCTCCTTTCTATTGTCATTGTCTGTACGTTCGTTTTCTTCATCTCTTTCTCTTCCTCAATGGTTGCAAAACCTAGATCTACTCCAATTCAAAAAAAAAAACAATGAAAATTCAAACTCTCCAGAAAAATTCTCAAAAAAATATATGTTGTAGTTTGCATCAATACGAATCTACGGGTGGCTTCTGTTTCTGAAATTGATGCTCGGTTCAACCAGAAATCGCGGTCAAACCTTGGAATTTCGAAAACCCATATGTTTGATTGGGGCTTTTCGATTTGGGCTTCTATCGGAGAAATTGAAAGATGGGTATTGGAGCACTCATCAAAAGGAGTCGATAGGTGGTAGTCTCGTGACCTAGCATCGACTGTGGTGGCTAAATTTGGGGTTTTAGGGTTTCGGCAACCCTAATTGGAGGCGGCGGTGGCAACCGGTGATGGTCAAACGTTGGCGTGGGGGCATGAGGCCGAGGTGCGCGAGTTCATTGAGGGGAGTGGCTTGGTCGATGGATGTCTCAGGCGAAGGCAAGGGACGGTCAAACGTTGGCAGGGGGAGGTGATTCGCGTGCGTGTAAACCTGGGCGCGTGTTTGAAGATGATGACGTGGATGATGTTGTGTATGTAATTGTGTTCCATTCTCTTTTATTTAATATTGTTTTTCAATCGAATTTTCGACATAACTTTCGCGTACGAACTCCGATTCACGCGATTTTTCTTTTGTTAGGATCGAAATTTAATTACGGATCTGATGACGCAGGTTTGGACAGATTTGGAGACCGTCGAATTTTTGGGGTTAAATCGAATTTAAATTCGATTTAAATTCAAAGGGTGAGTGTTTTAACCCACTCACAACTACTAGAAGCTTTTATGTTTGTTTAAATTAATTTTAGAAATGAATAGAAATTTATTTATGAGTATTTGGCATGTTTATTTTATTCATATCTGTTGAATTGCATTTATTTAATTTAACTGTTAATTTAATTAATTTATTGCGTATAAATTTACAGTTAAAATTTATTTGTTTGTATATGAACTGCTAGTTAACAGTTATATAATTTATTACTGAATATAGACTGTAGATTAATAGCTGTTAAATTTAATTTGAATAAAATTGCCAGTATTACCTGTTATGTAGTACCAAAAATAATATTGTTATTGATTGATATTGATTGATGATTGCGATTTGGATGATGGATGATGTTGATGAATGGATGTTTATTGTATATCATTAAATTGCAAATTATCATGCATATTTCATTTCATTCGGGATTGTGGTTTGAAATGATATATAACCGCAAAATTTTGTATCTTTTAAATTGCGGATTGAAATGATAAATATCCGTATCACTTGACCATAGGATAGAAAATTATATACAGGCACCGTGGTCTATATATAAATTATTTTAAAGTGATTTTTTTTGGTTTGGATGAGATACGGTCATTAAAATTTAGTTTTGATATTTTATAAATATTATTCTTCCATATATATATACATATGAAAGTTAAATTTTGAATTTGAGCTTTGTATAAATCCGTTAAATAAAAATGGAATAAAAAAATTTAGGAATGGATTTGATAATTTATAATATATGTTAAGTTTGGAAGTTTTAAAAATGTGATCTTTATAAACTGAATTTTTCCTAAATACATTTAAAAAGGAATATTCTAGTATAAAGTAAAATTGAGAAAATATTTAATTACTAGAATTGGAGTTTTATTTATGGATTTGATGTGAATATTCAAGACTAAATAATAGTACGTTTAATTTGCTGAAAGAATAAATTCCAACTTTAGTTTTGAAATATTAATACTCCAAATGGATATATATATATATATATAGAAATTGAAATGGTTTTTGGAACTTGAAAGTGATATTTAAATTATGGTTTAGACCTTAAAATAAAGAAATATGTTTGTAAAGCCATGGAAATTATTTTTCTTTACAGAGTAACCTTAAAAGTTAAACCATCTATTTTATATGCCGTTGAATATCCAAACCATTCAAGTTAGATGTTATGGGTTTAAAATATATGAATTTCGAAATATTATGCTTTGAAAGTATAATTCAAATGTTCGGTTTCCAGATATTATAGATTTTAAAGCAGTATGATTTTGGAAAGAATAACATTTGAGATAAAATGATATCATATGGTTTTGAGTTTTAAATTGATATCGTATTCATAGTTTTGAAATGGAAATGTTTATTCTGGTTTAAAGTATAAACTATTTTTTTTAAAATGACCGCGGTGTTATAATAACGATGGGTTGGCAAAGAGACCGGGATCCGATATGGACATACTCTCTGTCGATACCGAAAACCACTTTGACTAACCGTGTACGCGGTGGAGATTCCAGAATGAAGTAGGTTGGTGGCGACGATTTCTGTAAGTACGTGGACCCGACTCCCGTGAGTTGGCATAAGGTGGCTAAAACAGGAGCGATCGACGGGTTAATGAGGTCATTCCTCTGATCGGACACTCCTCTTCGATATTATACTTTGACTTTGGATTGATTCAGTGGCCACTTCTATTTTTGATTTTGGGGGAGTTTGTTCGAGGTGGGAGGTAGCTGCGGCTACGCGTTTCCATCGGCCCGGAAGCGTAATTGGTATATCTACCCTGGCATTGCCTAGTTGTGCCGTGTCACCTACCATACCGAGCCTTGTACGAGTTTGGATTTCTCCCGTAGCCCGTGTGGTATCCTCTGGTGGCTTCCCGATCAGGAGGGACTATGATATTGGATGGACTACTGGGACTATTACGTGTTAAGGGGAATATTGGGTCACTCCTTAACGCTATTAAAAAGTATGTTTATTTTACTATTAGACACTATTATAATAGCGCGATATACTACATAGTAAATAGTTTAACGGATCCTTAGGAGATGTAAATCCCGAGCATCTCTTGAGTTACTGTACTCATATTTAATTCTGTTAATTTAACTCACATAAGATCTTTTAGTTCTGACTCGAGTGTTTTTGTCTTTTCAAATTCGCTCGGGTCAGTCCGAGCGTTTCAGGATCGAAGACTTTAGCTTTGGAGGACAAAGACGAAGAACCCGTATTATTATTATTTATAGTTTTGCACCGCACTCATACTGTTCCGCTGCATTGATTGTATTGGTATGTGTAACTCTGATACTTATTGTATAAAGAAGAATCAAGTGTTTTGTAAACCGTTTACGAACTATATATTTATTATTGTATTTTATCCTTCCGTGTGAGATTCTGTTTTGTTTTATTTTCTTCTCTGTTTTCTTATTTACCCCATAACAATCCGCCCTTCTGTATGGTTTGAATTGGCACGTGTGTCGGTTTAAATCGTGCGAAAAGGCGGGACGTTACAATTCCTACGCAACTGGTTTCGTGCGTTTTCGACCTCGTATAAAAAAGATATGAATTTTTAAAGTTACACGATTTATATAAACTAAATTTACAACATTATTTTTATTTTCCAACCAATTTTAATCTGGGCCGTAGATCTCACAGTAATAAATCTTGGCCGTTCTCTTTCTGCTCTCCCCTCACGTTTCTTCTACAGCAAATAGCCGTGCACATGAACACATCCTACTCGAACTAGGGTTGAATTTTGCTCCCTCTACGAACGTTTTGAAGACGATCGGGCTTCGCCACTTCGAAGCTCTTGCCAAGAGCTACGCACGGCCACCACCACGACGAGATCGGCCCCCCTATTGCCTCATATTGCATGCGCGACCTGTAGGCCGTCGGCCCCTCCTAGCTCCCTCCACGTCGCGCCGTTTTCGATCATCTTCGTATGAAATTGAAGCTCTTGCATTCCTCGATAATTTTCGTGTTGACAAGTTTTTTTAAAAACGTGTGGATTGGGAGAGATTGAGGGGAGAATAAGGGAATATTCTGGCCATTAAAACCTTAGTGGCGGCTGTAGTTTAAACCCTAGGGTTTTCTTTTAGTTTGCAAAATGAAGAGTAGAGGGGCTTATATAGAAAATTCACGCGACACTATTCACCCCGAATTTTCCGAACTCCAAACGAAGCATGCCGGTTGGCATTCCTAAGATTTACCCCATGTTTCGAACACAATGGAACGTGTTTCGGGAGCTTAATCGGTCATATGTGCGAGTTATGGCAATAAACGTTCGATTTAAATTTAAATCGGTAAATCAAATTTCTAGGCGTTTTATCTTGGACCGGACAAACGGTAAATCCGATTGACACGAAATTTGAAACCATACAATAATATCACATTACGGATCCGATGAAACTGATTTCGTCGAAATTCGAGACTGTTTGAAAATTGGCTATTTTAACTCGTCAAATTAATATTAAAACAATTTCGATGCGTTTCGAGCTGCCACGTCAAACGAAAACTCCGATTGCTATGAAAATTTAAATCCGATAATAACAAACTATTACGGATCCAACGAAACTAGTTTCGTCCAATTCTGAGACTGTTCGAAAAATGGCTAATTTCACTAGTCGATTAAATATTAAAATATTCAATTTTCACAAATGAACTTTTAATTCGATTTTAAAAGTTCTATAACATCATTCTAACTTCAATATGATAAAACAGAATTTTACAAATCATTTTCAATCATATTTATCCCAATTTGCAATTATTTCTGTATTTTCACTATCAAATTATTATCGATATAATTATTCAATTAAATCCAATTATTCGACTTATAAATTCCACTTATTAATAATTAAACTCAATTAAATATTTAATTTTTAATTAATATAAATTCTGGGTCGTTACAGACTTCCCCCCTTAAAAGAATTTCGTCCTCGAAATTACCAAGTTAGAAAAAGTTACAGAATTCATTAACTTTCCAAAATCCATAGTTAAACTTCTTACAATAATTTACTAAGTTTCCAAATCATACTTAGTTATATTTTCAAAACAAACTATATCGTTTAACTTCCAGTTCCAAAACCAAAACTTAGTTTTTCACAAATTTTCCCAATCTTCTCAAAAAAATTCTAACGTCTTAAATTTTCAGAAAAATTCGTCATAGTCTCCTTTGCGCGGCTCGATCCGAAAAAAAACGACAGTATATATATCACAAATATACATCTCATCAAGTGATGAGGCATCCCGTAGGGAAAAAAGTGTAAAAGTGCGATATTTAATCCGAGATATGTACCTTATTTATATTTAGCGAGCATATACGGCTAATATAACGCGAAAGCGAGCTCCAAAAGCGAAGCAAGCGCAAATCCGCACCTACTAAACACTCAACAACAACATGAGAATCATGCATATATGAAAATAGTATCAATATACAACATATAGCAACATAACAACTACATGTGCCAATATAGAAAATGCAACAAACAACGAATGCATCCATCAACCAACTATAAATTCACTGCTCATTAATATTCATTGAATTGGTTTTCAATTTAATTCACATTTGATTTATTTACATTGGATTTACTAACATTCATTCATATTCAATTTTCAATTATTTTGCATTCACTAATTTAAATCCAATTCACGTTCAATTCTATTCAAATTTATTTACTTCCAAGTTGGATTCAATTACTTTAGCTTCTAATTTCGCTAATTCATTTTCATTAACACTTAATGAATTTATATACAATCATTCAACATTCATATAACAACCAATGTACATCCAACATAACCAAATTATTTAATTTACATTCAATTTGGTCCAACACTTTTAATTCCAATTGGTTCATATTTAATTGACTTTCATTCAATTTATTCAATTTCCAATAACATTAGCTTTTAATGAATTAACACTTATATTCATTGTTTCATACTAATTACTTACATTCAGTTGATTAATATTCCATTTATTAATTCAGCTGTTAACTCCTTTAACAATATAAAGTTGAATTTCATTCATATAACTCAAGTTCAAATTCTTAATGACTTCACTTCATTAATTCACTTATTAATTTACTTTGACACCAAAAATCAACTTCATTCAACATCACTTAAGTTATATTCCATTTCAAACATCTTATCTAATCCAAATTAAATCCAAATTTTCCAAACAACTTTCTTTTAAACAATTTGGCAGCAATCCCTCTTTTGGAAACCCGAAAATGAACATCGATGATGTCATGATCATCATCGGAATTATTTTCCAGCGACCGAAAAGAGTTTAGAGCTTTAATTTCTCCAAAACAATTTTCCAAAATATCAAATCCTTTCAAAACACTTCTCTGGAATTTCATTTCAGATTATAAATCACATTTATAAATCTTTTACTTATATAATTTCACTTATTATGTATAAGATTATTTCACAATTGTAAATCACTTTAATTATAATTTCGTCTTATAATTCATTTGCTTGTACAATTATTCTTTAAAAATTGTTGTTTTTATTCAACTTATTCAAACAACTTTTATTAACTTGCATATATCTTATATTTTCAACAATCAACAATCAATTTATATACACTTAATAATCCTGAAAAAATTATTCCTTTATACATAAAATAAAATCAAGGTAAAATTATTTCATTTACCCAGTTTAAACAATACTGTGTCGAATTGTTCTATTCAAGTGTTTAGAAACCCCTTTGATACAGTTGCGCAGACTGTGCCGACGAAGGTTCATATGCCACTCAACAAACCAATCATCACAATATAAAACAATTTAATATTCACTAACAAATACGCGCTCATATCTATTATTACACTTAACTCATTCTAGAGTACTACTGACTCTATCTCTAATGAGTAACACCCAACAGAGCTAAGGTTGTCGCTTAACCATAAGCTCTGATACCAAATGTAACGTTTTGCGATTTTTCGTTGCCGAAAAACCGAAATGTTATGGTTAAAGAAAAGGAAAGAGGTAGAAAAAGATAGAGAAAGAGAGGACAGAAACAGAAAGAAACAACAAAACTATATCAGAATCTCACAATTCGCAGCGGAACAACATATAATAGATAAATGAATAATCTTTAAACAAAGAACTACATCAGTTATTACATTACATCATATTACATTTCATCATCAGAATGTACAACAACAAACAACAACAAACAGCGGAAAAGAAATACTATATACTAGTAATACGCCATGCCATCCAGCTTGCCTCCAGCAACTTATGAATTCCAGAATATCCTGATAAACCTGACTCTAGACTGCCCGTGTGAAAATTGGTGGGCACCCAGAGTTTAGGAAGGGAAACAATAAACTCCAGGTCAGTCATGTGGCTGGTGTGAGAACTAAAACAGTTTATTTATCTTTAAAATCAAAATAGAGGAATATTTTTAAAGTCAATTCGCAATGCTTTTAAAAATGAGATTACCATAAGGCCTCCCGCACACACACACAATGCAAACACAGAATCGGAGGAGATTTCTCCTTATGATAGTCAAAGATGCTTGACACGCATTAAAAAGAAACATTTGATATTATTACTAGTGCATAGTGCAGAAAACATTTCGAAAGTAAAGATATAAATCTTAGCCAACATACGACCATTATCGTATGCCTACTATAGCTACCATCTAAACAGTGGGGCACCACCATAAGTAAATGGCAGGTTCTACAACTAAAACCGTACAAGTCTCATATTGTTTCTTTGGATTTCCAACAAATGGTCAGGCCAAGGAACTTCCCATTGCCACATGGAAACGCCTCTGGAATGACGTCCCGAGAACCAAACCGTATCTCTGCCAACACAAGGCCGGGTTACCCCTAACTGGGTAACTACTGACACGAATATGTCATCCCCCGATCGTAACCGATCTATCCGAGGATCCTCAATTTCCAACAACCACATAAGAATAATAATGCAGTAACCACATAGTCTAAGTATCTAGGCTCCATTCCATGATACCACCTCTATCCAGAAGGAATGACATACACTAAAGGGGTGCAACCTCCTAATAACCTTGCTGCATCCTTCCTGTTTTGACCATTTTCGGGGTGTGAGGTCCGACGAAGTCTCGTCCACAAAGCCACGCTTTATACAAAAGCTGTGCTTTGGGTCAACAAATGATCAAAGTAATGATCACCAAGATAAATGATCAAACAAATGATCATATCACAAATGATCAATCAATGATCATTTCACAGCAACACTCAGCATGCCACACTACTAAATTGGGAGTATATCACTAATAACCTTCAATTACGTAACCTCTGAACTCGTACGTTCTAGAGAAGGATGTTAAGCTAAGAGAATAAATTCTCCGCCACCAACAGAAATATATTGGAAAGAAATCAGCTTTATATCTCAATTTGTTATGTCAGACATACAATCCATACAAGTCTGTTCCGGGCTCGAACAGAACCGAAGGCACTTACAAAGAAGTCCTTGCATTCCGGATAATTTCTAATCACGTCCGGACTTCCCGTCACTAAGGGTGATAAAACCTCTATATCGGAGATCAGCCGATGCAGAGTAACTCAACGGTACCGTTTTCAAAAATATCCGGTCTTCAACACCGGTCATCAAATGCAATCCATTACGACGTATCACATATTCGGAATGGGTTATACGACCCCAAGGTCCTTTCCCGGCTAACCCGAATAGTGAGCGCTTATTCAAAAATTAGTGTGGCATTCAAATTCAAACAATCACGACAAATACCTATTTAAAGGTAAATATTGATAGTCGGTTATTTAACTATCAATAGGCGTGTTGAACATCACCAAATTCCAAATAATTTCCCAAATTATTTACTTTCCAAAATATCTTTACAAGATATATATTTATTTTCCACACTTCAACATTTGAAAACAATTTCCAAATCACTTTTCACATTTAACACCTTTGAAAACAAATTTCAAATCATTTCCCTATATGGGATTACTTTCATTTCAACATGGTTCATTTAAACCAATTAAATAAATCCTTAACGATTTACTTTATATTTACGTTCCAAATCCGTAAATTAATTCCCACACTTCAAAAATAAATCAACGTTTATTTTTAAACAAATTCCCCTTTTCATTTATAAATTCCATAGTGAATTTACAATTCCAAATTTTCTATGAATATACAATTTCCAAATTGATTTCTAATATTCATTTTCCATTATCTTTAAAAGATAAATCTCAAAATATTCACTTCATATTGGAAAACACTTCCATACTTATTTAATAATAAGTAATTCACAAATCCATTTATTTTCGACACTTGGAAAACAATCAATATACTTAAATCGAAATTAAGTATATATTTCATTCTTCAAGGAAAACATTCAGTTAAACACATTTATTTGGGCCAAAACGAATGTTGCGTAAAACATCGTTACGATAACCCAAAATCACTAGTATAGGAATTCGAAATTTAGATAGATATATAAATCCCAATACTATATAAAACCTTTCCTTTCGGAAACCATTTACTATAACAACAGTGTTATAGTCCACCATTTCCTTATTCCTCGAAAACGTCTATTTCAACAATAAATGTTGAAATCTATGGTTTCGATAGTTAATCCATTTTAAAACATCTTTAAAACAATTAACTTCATTTGATAATATTCATTTTCCCAAAACATATCCATTTTGTTTAATAATATATTCACTGTCCAAAATCGTGAATATACTTCCTTTAATAAGCTATAATAATTAACTTATCAAAATAAGTCTTTTTTGGATTTATAAACAATGTCTATAAATTCCATTTCTATATTTTAGAACAACTTCGTTTTATAAATCTCCTTTATTAACCAATTCTATTTATATTCCATTTACATGTCGAAATCCGATTTATAAGTAAATTACTTATAATTCATTTATTCACAAATCCATTCTTTTATATCAACAATAATTTATAAATCAAAATTTCTTATTTACTTATGAATCTAGGTTCAAACTTTATTTTAACACTTATAAAAGCTCGTTTTATCATTTTTATATTTTAATTTATAAATATCAATTTTATACAACTTTTATATAAATTGTTTATAATAATTCAAAAATCCCAATTTAAACTATTTTATAATTTATCAACTACTTATTTCAAAAATCACATTTCAGTTATATTTCGAAAAAGTCATAATTTTAAAATATTAAAATTTTAACGTTTATTTTATTTAAGTTGAATCAATTCAAAAATTTAAATAAAACGTATACTTTCAAAAATCGCTTTAAAAATTCTTTTAAAAACCAAAATCATTATTTTAAAACTTCAAAAATGGATCCGATGACGCAATAGCACCAAATAGTCAATCACGACATTCAAATATCATATATCAATATGATAATCAACAAATATCACAATATCTGTAAATAAATCAATATAGTTGAGGAATCCAGTTGGATCCCTCCAACCTGTTTCCCTGCATCCAAAGATGTTAGCATAATACCAATTCCGTTCCAGTACGGAATTATCGCGGTATATGGGATTTATAAAATATTATCCTCTTAATAGGCGGCGCAATAGGGTCTCATCTGCTATATAATGCGGGAAATCAACTCCAAGTACATAAATAATACCAATTTCACTGTACTGTGAAATATTCGCCGTATATTTTTTTAATAACTAACATCCGCTTACTAACGGCGTATAATGTCTATTTTAACAATCAATAGATAACTATCATCATTCAAACATGCATTCAAGAATTTTAAATCTAACTATTTAAAATTAAAATCGAAACCGATTCGATTGAGTGAGAAGTTCTCACCTTGATTTCAATTTCGTTTTCAGCTTTTATTTCGAATAAAATTAAACGAACGTTTAATTTTACCCGAAATTCTCACTAGCTCCAACAACTCCAATCCAATTGCATAGCGTAGTGCTCGTCCATACGACTCCAACGCAACTAGTTTCGTGCGTTTTCGACCTCGTATGAAAAAGATATGAATTTTTAAAGTTACACAATTTATATAAACTAAATTTACAACATTATTTTTATTTTCCAACCAATTTCAACCTGGGCCGTAGATCTCACAGCAACAAATCTTGGCCGCTCTCTTTCTCCTCTCCCCTCACGTTTCTTCTACAGAAAATAGCCGTGCACATGAACCCACCTACTCGAACTAGGGTTGAATTTTGCCCCCTCTATGAACGTTTTGAACACGATCGGGCTTCGCCACTTCGAAGCTCTCGTCAAGAGCTACGCACGGCCACCACCACGACGAGATCGACCCCCCTATGGCCTCGTATTGCGTGCACGACCTGCAGGCCATCGGCCCCTCCTAGTTCCCTCCACGTCGCGCCGTTTTCGATCATCTCCGTATGAAATTGAAGCTCTTGCATTCCTCTACAACTTTCGTGTTGACAAGTTTTTCTAAAAACGTGTAGATTGGGAGAGATTGAGGGGAGAAGAAGGGAATATTCTGGCCATTGAAACCTTAGTGGCAGCTGTAGTTTAAACCCTAGGGTTTTCTTTTAGTTTGCAAAATGAAGAGTAGAGGGGCTTATATAGAAAATTCACGCGACACTATTCACCCCGAATTTTCCGAACTCCAAACGAAGCGTGCCGGTTGGCGTTCCTAAGGTTTACCCCATGTTCCGAACACAATGGAATGTGTTTTGGGAGCTAATTCGGTCATCTGTGCGAGTTATGGCAATAAACGTTCGATTTAAATTTAAATCGGTAAATCAAATTTCTAGGCGTTTTAGCTTGCACCAGACAAACGGTAAATCCGATTGACAAAAAATTTGAAACCATACAATAATATCACATTACGGATCCGATGAAACTGGTTTCGTTGAAATCCGAGACTGTTTGAAAATTGGCTATTTTAACTCGCCAAATTAATATTAAAACAATTTTGATGCGTTTCGAGCTGCCACGGTCAAACGAAAATTCCGATTGCTACGAAAATTGAAATCCGATAATAACAATCTATTACGGATCCAACGGAACTAGTTTCGTCCAATTCTAAGACTGTTCAAAAAATGGCTAATTTCACTAGTCGATTAAATATTAAAATATTCAATTTTCACAAATTAACTTTTGATTCGATTTTAAAAGTTCTATAACATCATTCTAACTTCAATATGATAAAATAAAATTTTACAAATCATTTTCAATCATATTTATCCCAATTTGCAATTATTTCTGTATTTTCACTATCAAATTATCGATTTAATTATTCAATTAAATCAAATTATTCGAAAATAAATTATTCGACTTATAAATTCCACTTATTAATAATTAAATTCAATTAAATATTCAATTTTTAATTAATATAAATTCTGGGTCGTTACATACATATATATATATATATATATATATATATATATATATATATATATATATATATATATATATATTTCTACCTATTTGTTGGATTTCCTGTTTTGGTTTTCCAATAAAAGTTACAAAGGTAGATAGGGTAGTGGTGTGTGTGTAACACGACTACCAATGGTTGGAGTTTTGGATGTTTGAGGTTGGAAGTGTATCCGTCGAGACTGTAGACCTATTACCGTCTCGAGTGAGCTTTGGGTGGTGTAAGAATTTCATCGATCTCTGAAGGAAACCTATTAAAGTTCGGAGTTCATCTATGAAGTGTAAGTTCGGATGAGTTGGAGTTTGGATTTTTCGGTTGGACGGAAGCAAGTCATGATATTTTGGTACCTCGGGATAGAGTAGCTGTGTGATAAGACACAGTGATTATGGATGTCTCTGAAGACATTTCTTTGGGACAAGTTAAGGAAGTGTGTCTGCTTCGGTGTTGTGGCTAAGTTCAGTAGGGTGTTTCTGTTTGATTTGAGGTCCGAGTTTCTCGAAGAGTTTTGGATAAGAAGTTTTTGGCATCTGAGTCAGCAGTGTAGCTTGAAGTGTTCTGTGTGCAGTCAAGAAGATTTTCTGGTTAGCAATTTTTCTTGAGGTAATTTCAGAAGTAGCAAAGTGGATCCATTTCTTCGATGGATTGGCTCGATAAGTATAGGCGGTTCTGAATTGTGATGAGAGAACAGTTTCGTTGGGAACTGTTTTCGGTAGAATTGCCAGTGATAATTCTGGAATCCACTTGAGTAGTCTTTTGCACGGAGTTGAGACTTCTCAAGGGAGGTTGAAGAAATCGATGTGGTTCAAGATTTCCCTGATGTATTCAAGGAAATTAAGTGATTACCTCCGCACCGAGAGATAGAGTTTCGCATTGATTTGATTCCAGGCAGTGTCGGTGATTCAGCCTAGTAGGAAAATGACTCCTAGGGAGAGAGAAGAGTCAGTTAAGCAGACTCAGGATCTTTTGGAGAAGGAATTGTTTTGGCCTAGTTTTTTTCCTTGTTGGGGTTCTGCGATAGTGTTTGTCACTAAATCGGATAGATCGCTAAGATTCTGTGTGGATTTTTGAGAATTGAATAAGTTTGTTTTGGTCTATTCTAAGTCGGAAGAAGAGCACAAGCAGCATTTGAGGATAGTGTTGGAGACACTGAGGAGGCATGTTTTGAAGCGAAGTTCTCTAAGTGCCATTTTCTGGAATTGGAAGTCAAATTTTTAGGGCACATCGTTTCAGGTTAAGGTATCTCTGTAGATCCAACGAAGGTCGAGACTATTCTGGAATGGAAGCAACCGAAGTCACCAACGGAAGTTCGAAATTTTCTGGGTTTAGCTGGCTACTACAGGAAATTTATCAAGGATTATTCCAAGATTTCTTCACATCTTACTAAAGTTGACAAGAAAGGAGTTAAATTCAAATGGACATCCCAGTGCGAAGAAGCTTTCCGAGAATTAAAGACGATGCTAACCAGTGCACCAGTGTTTGCTATTCCGGATGAAAAGAGAAAATTTGAAGTTTATACAGATGCTTGTATAGTTGGACTGGGAACAGTGTTGATGCAAGATGGAAGGTAAATTGTGTATGCGAGTCGACAATTGAAGCCGCATGAGAGAATTACGCTACGCACGATCTTGAGTTGTAGTCATTGTATTTACTTTGAAGATTTGGAGACATTATCTTTGGGAGAAAAGTTTGAGTTATTCACGGATCACTAATGGTTGGAGTATCTTTTCTCTCAAAAAGGATCTTAATCTGAGGCAGTAGTGATGGGTCGAGTTTCTGGCATCATATGATTTTGATATTCTGTATACCCCGGGAAAGGCGAACGTTGTGGCTGATGCTCTTAGCAGGAATGCAGTTTTGTTTCTTTTGGAAGTTGTTCCATCTCTCCAGGATAGAATCATAAGTAAGTAAATGAAGGATAGATCTTTTGAGAAACTAATTCTTGGAACTAAGAATGGTTGATATTCAGATTTCAAGGTGGACAATCAAGGTGTTTTAAGGATTAATGGTCGTTTGTGCGTGCCTAATATAGATGGATTGAGGCAAGAAGTCTCAGCTGAATGTCATCGCTCCAGACTGAATATTCACCCCAGAATCTCTAAGATGTATAAAGATATGAGAAGAATTTTTGGGTGGCCGAACATGAAGAGGGATGTAGCTGCTTTCGTTAATAGTTGTGCTATCTGTCAGCAAGTGAAAGGAGATCGACAGAAGTGAGCCGGTTTGTTGCAACTTTTGGAAATCCCAGAATGGAAATGGGAGATGATTTCAATAGATTTCATCGACAGTTTGCCTAGAACAAAGAAAGGAAATGATGGAATATGGGTTATTGTGGATCGTTTAACTAAGATTGCTCATTTTATACCAGTTAAGGCAACTCGTACTGTAGTTTCTCTAGCAGAGATTTTCTTGAGGGAGATAGTCAGATTATATTCCTATCAGCATAGTAAGTAATCGTGATCCTATTTTTACTCGCAAATTTGGGAAGCTCTACAATCAGTTATGGGAACGAGTCTGAGATTGAGTACAGCCTATCATACTCAGACTGATGGACAGACGGAGAACTGAACCGAATTGTGAAGGATATGCTGCGAGCTTGTGTTTTGGATTTTTGGTGGATCTTGGAAAGACCATCTTCATCTGGTAGAATTTTCCTATAATAACAGTTACCAAGCGAGTATTAAGATGGCTCCTTATGAAACTCTGTATGGAAGACAGTGTAGATCCCCATCATGTTGGAAAAAATCGAAAGATCGTCTTGTGATTGGACAAGATTTGATTCGAGAAGCATCTACTAAAGTTGAGCTTATCAAGAAAAGGGATGAGAGCTGCTCAGGGCCGTCAGAAGAAGTACGCAGATAAGAGAAGGCGACAATTGGAATTTGAGATTGGTGATATAGTTTTTGTCAAAGTTTCTCGATTAAGGGAGCTTTAGATTCAGAAAGACGGGAAAACTTGTCCGAAGATATATTGGACCATTTCGGATATTGGAAAAGAGTTGGTGTTGTAGCTTACTAGATTGAATTGCCAGAACGGATGTTTGGAATTCATAATATATTCCATGTATCCCATCTAAGGAAGTTTTGTTTATGATCCACAATTAGTCGTAAAACCAGTAGTCCAGGATGATTTGGAAGTTGAGCCGATTTTGACTTTGGTCAGGAATCTAGTTCGGATTGTTGATCAAGACGAGAGGCAACTCAGAAGTAAGGTAGTGAAGCTTGTCAAAATGCAGTGGAGCGAGGATCCCAGAAATTGCACCTGGGAAACTCTGGATAGTTTTAGGAAAGCCTATCCGGATTTATGTCCGGGTAACTAGTAATGTTTGTTAGGATAGAGTATTTGATTGTTTGCTAATGTATGGATGATATGTATGTTTGAATAGTTGGTATAAAAGCTTTTGAATTATCTTTTGTTTTAAATTTCGGGGACGAAATTCTTTTAAGGTGGAAGGAATGTAACGACCCTGGATTTTGGCCTTATTATTTTAATAAATATTTAGTCAAATTAAATAAAAAGTGAACTCATAATTTTAAAATGAATATAATCTTCTGAAATAATTGCCATTTGTTTATATAGATTGTACTTTTGAAAAGGAAAATTGATTTTGAAAATTTAAAATAATTCTCTTAATAATATTTAAAATAAAATTTATCTTGCATAATTAAATTAAAATACTTTATCCTGTTAATTTTGATAAATATATACATATGGATAATAATTTTTAAAATAAAATCAAAGTCTATCAATATAAAATATAAATATTAAATGTTGGTCAAACATATGAATGTAATTTAAATATTGACAGCTAAAATACAAATAAAATATAAATATTAAATATAAGTAAAACTTATGTATATAATTTAAGTATTGTTAGTTAGAATATAAAATATAAATATAAAATATAAACGTAAGTAAGTAAGCATGAATATAATTTAAATATTGATGGTCAAAATATAAAATATAAATATTAAATCACATTGTACATAATTTAAATATTGATAGTTAAATTACAAATATAAATGAAAATAAGCACACAAGTATAAAATGAAACGAGACCGAAGTTAAGTAAACCTGACACATATGTGTAAACTATTCAAACTAGAAGTCAGATAAAATAAACATCTCTAAGACAAATATTTATATATAAACTATCTTCATCTACAGGCCAAATTCCTAACTGCAAAGTATATGTCTGCATACAAAATATCTTCAGACAGCAAACAAAATGATAACTATGTAAACATATTAAGCAACTAAACATTTAATTGCCATCTGCTCAAGCCTAAATTTTGTCAACTCAAATATTTACAAATCTTTATATTTCAGCAATAAAATCTATCAAGTTAAAGCCAAAAGAAGAAAACAACTTTACCAGATAATACCTTCCTTAAGCATCCTGTTCTTTTCTTATATATATTTGGATGCATCATTTTTTTAGTTCGTTGAGTAAAATTTTAGAAAAGCCTGAGAAAAAAGAAAGAAGAAAAAAAGAAGTAAAAAAATCAAAATTGAATTCAAAGAAAGAACAGGGCAGATTCAAAAACAAAATTCAGACAGTTTCAAAGCAACAGGTTTTCGAAACATCAATGCTTTCTGTTCAAAAGGATTTTCAGATGAGTAAACATAAAATTTTCAAGCTTAAGTTTAATTAGAAACAGTATGATGATTCATGGAATATATGGGGTTGTATGTGTTTTATATTGATATGAATCTGGGTTTACATAAATACTATTCTTCTCTGCTATTGTTACTCTGTTGTTACAGTTTGCATATTTTTGTTTAAAACTCAAGTTATTCTCATTAAACATTGATAATCTGTAAGTATTCAATTTAACCAATATGTTTAAACTAAATTAAGATTTTTAACAAGCTAATTAAACTATGTATAACAAATACATCACTGTAACTTGTTCTACAGGTAAATCAATATAATTCTTTGATAAATTTTGATTGTCAAAGAAGCTAATTCATGTTTATATCTGGAATTCTTACTGAAAGTTATGATTTTTAAAACCAGAATGAAGATTTTTAGTTCCGTGATGCAAGAGCAGTTTGTAGTTGGGTAAAAACTGTATTTTACCAATTTCTCGTATTTGAATCAATAACAAATGTTGAAACTTAAATTGAAGCAAGTGTAAACGATTGTGATCTCAAGAAAAAAGTACAATAATTTTTCTACTGCGTGAGATTTGGATACGAGATCATAGTAGGGTTTTAGTTATAGTTTTTGGTCATGTCTGTTAGGTGTCAAGTTCGTCAACATAACGCGACCGAGTTGCACAAAATTCTGGTGGAAGGTTGCTTGGTAGGTTGTCGTAGTTTGGTCGAAGCTCGAGCGCCTCCGGTGGTCAGTGCAATGGTGATGAGGTGATCTTATTGATTGGATTGAGTTCTGTATTTTGGGTCTAACTGTTGATTTTTGATTTGAAGGTTTTGACAGTGATTCGTGCTTGATTAACGTATCTACGTGAGGTTTGGGACTTGCCGATGGCATTGGTGTTCGCCGGAGCTCGATCGCGCCGCCGTGCACATGTACGGCGATGCGTTTGGTGTCAGTGTCGATTTGGGGTGTGCGTCTCGAGTCGTGCTCGAGTTTTTGATGTGGGTTGCTTCGGGGTTTTGTTTAAGTACGTGAGTAAAATCCTGATACTATAGCTTAGGTTTTAAATTAAATACTTACTGAAAAAAAAGTAATAAAGGAAGAAGAAGATGGACACGAGAGAACGATGGAGAGGACTCGGGTGATTAGGATGGCTAACTCGAAGTACTACTCGAGATTAAATAAGGGAAGTACTCGTGTGCTTCTTCTTTCAAAACTGCAGTATTATATAGAAGGTTAAACAAAATGGTTTTCAACTAGTTAGAAACAGTAAACTTAATAAATTTTCAACCATTTGAGTTAAGACTTAAACTCAAGTTTAATTAATTAGTTAATACTTAGCAATGTTTAACACTTAGTTAATATTTTAATTAAGTAATTAATTTAAGTTAAGTACTAAATTAATTAACAATTAAGTTGTGTAGTTAATAATAAATTGATTTTCAAGTTTAAAGAAAACTTTTAAATGTAAATTAAGATGAATAATTAATATTAAGTAATTAATTTGGAAGGTAATTAAGAATAATTAAATTATAATTGTAGGTAGAGATTGCATAAATTAATGGTTAAGTGATAATAGATTGTAATTAACTACTTAAGTTAATTAATGAATGATTAATAATTAATAAGTTAAGTAAATAAATTAAGAATTAGTACATGATTAATTAAGTAATTAGTAGTTAATAAATGAATAATTAAGTTTAATTAATTAATAATTAAAGGTAATTAATTAAATAATTAAACTTAATAATGATTAAGAATTAATTTATTAATTGAATAATTTAAAATGGAATAAGTAATTAGTTGAAATTTAATGATTAATTAAATAGGGTTAAGTAATTAACTCTCCAGTAATTGATTAAATTTGAATTAATTACTATAAGACTCAAAGATGATTGCTTATGGATAATTGTGTATGTAGAATATCCGATTTGTGATGCTTATGTGGTGATATTCTGTAATGTTTTACGATATGCTCTTAATATATCTATGATGATTGTGTATGATTTATCCGTGATAAATGTTATGTGAATTCAATCATTGAATTAAACTGTTTAAGTTAATTAGACAACTTGGCCTTTAAAATGGCGTTTGGATTTCGATGAGACCGGGATCGGGTGTTATTTATGATTATCCGAAAACCACATCGATCCAAATTAAACGTTAGGTCATGAACTCTCAAGTGAAGATCGAGATGGTGTTTTCAGAATGCAAGGGTTATCGTCGTTGACTCTGAGGGTGATTCGAAAATGAGTGTAACGAGATAATGCCTTCGGTTTCGTTCGAACCCGGAACGAACTTGTATGGATTGAATGCTTTCAACACATCGTCAGGCGGACGATGAGCATTCTAAGAGATATGTTCTGTAAAGGTAATCGCAGCCTCAAGCCTCATCAACCGGGAATGGCTAAAACAGGGGAGGTGCAACAAGGTTAGGTGGGTCATGCCCATGCAGGACGAGATATACCACTGTCTAGATGTCCCTTTTTATTTCGGCTTTGTGGGCGGTTGATTGCAACAACTGCCGGGGTTATCTTGTTCGGGACTGTTCAGTAAGGAATGGTTCTGGCCTTGTGTTGCAGTGGAGTTAGGGTGGCTCCTCGGTACGGTGATCTAGGCCACGTATTATGACGGACGGTACCCCAGTAGCCCTGCCATTGTATGGAATCCAATTTCCAATAAGCGTCGTACGTTTTGATTGTGCCCAACTATGTTGGAATGTGAGACGTAAGCATTTCGGCTATTTTTGTATTTTACTTGAAAACTCTAGACACTATTATAATATCACTGGATTTCCTATGAAAATGTTTTGGTTAGCGTAAGGTAAAAACTTACCCGTATTTATTTGTGGGGAGTCATACGTGATACCTTTATTTTCAAATGTTTTTCAAAGTTAAACAACTCTAAACCGTTTACTCATACCAGACCCATGTCTGACCCGAACTTTATATTTTGTTTTTCATAAACTCATGGGTACTCAAATTTTTATGAGTAGACAAGTGATAGGTTTTGGATTGATGATTTCTAGAGGAGCTTGGAGCAGAAGTTCCAGACGTATCTATTTATCTATCTAGTTCCATTGTGTAGTTAATGTATGCTGTATCTCTGATGTATATAGTGACAGATGTATGTATGACTGTCATGTATGATATTATATAACTCTGATATATGTAAAACTATGTAATAGTTATGTGATATATTATATTTTGTTCCGTTCCACTGTGAGATGCTGATGTTGTTGTTTCTTTCTTTCTATTCTTTTCCATTCCTATCCCTTTCTTTCTTAATGATGATACGTCTTTTTGGGAGTAGAAGGGCGGGTCGTCACACCATATCACCCTTTACATATAATAATCCCAGTAGTCCATCCAGTGTCAGCATATCTCCAGATCGGGAGACTATCCTAAATACTCCATTTGCTACGGGAGAAAAACAAACTCGTAGTAAAGGCTCGGTATGGTAGGTGACACAGCACACAAGGCAATGCCAGGGTAGATATACCAATTACGCACATGGGCTGGTGGTAACGTAGCAGCCACTACCCCCACCCCGAACAACAGTCCAAAATCAAGGGGTGTACCCAATCGATCACAACAGTAATAGAATGGTATCGAAGAAGTGTGTCCAGCCAGAGGTGCTACCTCCTTTGGCTCGAGATCGCTCCTGTTTTAGCCACCTTAAGCCAACTCACGGGAGTCGGGTCCACGTAATGTACCTCAGGAAAGTCGTCACTAACCTACTTCATTCTAGAATCTCCACCGCGTACACAATTGTTAAATTGGTTTTCGGTATCGACGAAGAGTATGTCCATATCCGATCCCGGTCTCTTTAACAACCAATCGTTATTATAACCTGTGGTTATAATTTAAAAATGGTATTTATATTTCAAAAATCAAATATCATTTAACAATCAATATCATTTCAAATCCATTTCAAAAATATACAACTTATCATATCATTTCAAAACCACATTAATTTTATTAAAATTTAAAATACCATTTCAATTCACATTTCAAAATAGGTTATATATCAAGTCGAATTACTTCATTTAAATCACTAAAATGAAGTTATTACATTTAATAATTAAATTATTAAATTTCCAAAATTTTAAACCTTCCAAAGTTCCTTAATTCACTTAAATTTATCAAAACAGTGAAAATTCACCTTTCGCAGCATTTAGAAAATGCTACGGAAAGTTACTTTTAAAACAGTTCAATTTAATGAAAGACAACATTTAAAAGGCTGTGATAGGGTTACTTTAGTTCCAAATAAAACTTAGATAAATTTAGCAATTATAGCACTTACAAAGTGCAATAATAACCTTATTAAAATTTAGCCATTTGATTCATTTATATCAACTACAGCATTTACAAATGCTATAATATCCTTTACATTAGAAATAATAGCAATTTAAATTGCTGTTAATTAAATTTCAAATATTCAATATACTTTCACTTTTAAAATCATATAATTTCCAATTTAAACCAATTTAAACTTATAAAATCATATAATTTCACTTTTAAAACAATCATTTAAATATCCTTATATTCATGATTTTATAAAGTTAAATTTCCATTCAAAAATCAATATTTAATAAAAATTCACATATTAAATTCAAGCATTCAATTTCAATTCTTTAATTGAATTTTTAACTCAACACTTAAGTTTAAATTTTCAAATATAACTTATTCTCATTTTAATTACTTACCTTCAAAAATTCACTTTTAAACAAAATTCATAAATTTCAATTTAAGTTATATTTCAAAATTCAACTTAATTATTCATTCATTTCACATTTTAACTTTATTCAAAAATCATTAATATATTATAAAATCATTTCAATTTCATTTTATTTCAAAATATCTTATCAAATTTTCATATTAAATTTAAATTCCATTCATAACCAAATCAAAATTTCCAAAATAACTTATATTTCAAATTTCTAACTTTACCATTTATTTATTTCACTTATAAATTCTTAGAAAATCAATAGTACTTTACAAAAATCATGAAACTACAACTACAAGGCATGAAACAATGATTCAAGGCAACTAAAGGTCTCGGCCACCACCAAGCATGGCACGGCCAGGTTCTCAGGTGGTCAACTACAGTTGTGGCAGTGGTGTATGGGTTAACTATGGCAGGTGGTGGTGATGTAGGTGGCGGCCAAGGGAAGTTTGAGGTGGTGGAAGACTATGGTGATCGGCTATGTACACATATGTGAAGTTTGTGTCAAAACTTGGTGGATCAGGTTACTGTAGGTGCACGGCATGGCTTAGGGTTGGAGAGGAGGTGGTGGTGGCTGGTTCAGGTGGTGGTGGAGGCGGCAACTTGGCTAGAGGTGGCAGGCCGAACCTAAAGATGGTGAAGAAAGTAAGTGCAAATCAATATAAACAAGTATAAAACAATGAAAAAGAAATAAGATTTTACCAAAGCTTTTGCAAATGAGATGGCCGAAATATTTTTGATTATGAGAAAGAAAATTCACGTGAAATGAAATGGAGCAGTGGTCGGCTGAAGGTAGTGAGTTATGGAAGCAAATAATGAAAATGTGTTGGTTGAAAATGAAAAGACAAGAATATAAAAAGCCTAAGGAATAACAAAAGTCACAAAACTCTTCAAATTTCAATATTTTCTTTTGCAGATTTTAAATAACTGAAAATATGGATAAATTCAGATAAAACACGAAAATATAGTAAGTAAATAAATAACAAATATTAATTAAATTAAGAAAAATAGCAAAAATTGTAAATAGGCTTGAAAAATTTGAAAATAAATGAAACAAATTTTGGAAAATTTTTATGTACTTGAAAAATATTTATAAATAAAAATAAGAATACAAAATAAAATGCATGCATAAAAATAAATAAATAAATTTTAATTTAAATATATTAAGTGAAGAAAATAGCAGAGAAATGGAAACTAGCCTTTAAAAATAGAAAATAAATGCAATAAATTTTAGAAAATTTTTATTATCACTTTAAAAATATTTAGTAATGAAATCTTATAATAAAAACAAATTTAAAATAATTTCAAAATAAAAAAAGTCAAAATTTAAATTTTATTCAAAATCTAGGGTTGTTACAATCTTTGTCTGAATGCTTCTTTTTAAATCCAATTAAGTATAGGTCCTTATATTCAATCATTACTATTAATTCCACCTACATGTTTACAACAATTTTCAGATCAGGATACTTGTCAATATCGTGTAAATATTTAATTTCTCTAATGCATGTAGGTTTGAACATGTTTGTTAAATTTTTGAAAAAATTTACTGTATCTTTTCAATATTTCACGAATGACTTTTTTAACCAAGAGTTATTCATCATATAGTGTTGAATATGGATATATTACATGTGTTTCATATAACATTATGAATGTCTTGCATGTACCAAGGGTACCCTAAATGATAATTAACTTTATATTAGAAACATTGATTAGAAATACGCTAGAAATCCATTTAGGATTTATGCCTATATAATTAGAAAATCATCCTAAGTTCCTTGGTACTTTTACGTACAAACTTGAAGAGGCAATTGTCTATATTTACATATTGAAAAAAGTATTAAATATGAAAAATAGTTATATATCTTTAACATAAAAAGAGGCATTTATTTGTATTTAGGCATGGAAAAAATAGTAAATATGTAAATAGTTATATATTTTTAATATTAAAAGTATTATGTTCTAATGCAAGATCTATAATGACCCGCCATCCGTCTCCATTGAATGACGCATCATTAATAAGAAAGAAAGGGATAGAAAAGAGAAAAGAAAGAAGAGAAAGAAGAAACAACAACAGAATCTCAACAGCGGAACGAATAAATTATATTAATAACATAAACATTACATAGTTTACAACCATTATCAGAGTTACACAGATACACATCACATACTAGACAGTTATAAACACCTGTCCAGTTATACAACTCAATACAACACAAGAGAACTACACAAAGAAATCTACACAGCGGAATACTATATATCTACACGCAGATGCCTCCTGCTCCATTACTCCTCCACAAATCGTCAAAGCAAACCTGAATCCCTTGGCTACTCGTAAAAATTTGAGTACCGAAGAGTTTAAGAAAACAGAAGATAAACTTCGGGTCAGTCATGGGTCTGGTGTGAGTAACAGGTTAAGGTTGCTTAACTTTCAAAAACATTTTGAAAGAAAGGTATCACGTAAGGTTTCCCACACATAAACATGGAAAAGTTTTTACCTTACGCTAACCAAAACATTTGATAGGAAATCCAGTGATATTATAATAGGTCTAGGGTTTCAAGTAAATATGATATAGCCGAAATTGTTACATTATTAAATTCCAGCTATTAGCCACATACAATCAAATCCGTTGGCACTTATTGGATTTTGGATTCCATACAATGACAGGGCTACTGGGGTACCGCCCGTCACAGTACGTGGCCTAGATCAACGTACCGAGGAGTACGCCCGCTCCCCTACAACATAAGACCGGAACCATTTGTGACGAGACGAATTTTTCCCGCTCGAAAATCGACATCCATACTTCATATCGTATTCGAATGTCATAGATTCGACCGTTCAAATCCGATTCGCCGGAGCTTATAACAACATTAAGTAAACAACACAGCGGAAAAAAAATACATTGATATACAGCTTTGATACAATATCTGATACAACAGATGATCCAATAGATATCAATATACATCAGAGATATGATACAATAAATAGCAGCGGAAAAGAAAATAGATGACATCTAGCAGCGGAACAATATAACTCTAAGATAGTCTTCAAAAGAGAACTCCGAGAACTGCAATTCCATTTCCAAGAACCAATCCAGCAATAGCTCAAACTCCCAATAACGATGCACCAAACTGGGCAAGACTGGTGTGGTCCAAAGACTGAACTAACTCCAGATAATCTACTGCATCTGACTATCTGAAAAACCCAACTCTAGACTGCTCGTGTAGAAAATAATGAGCACCCAGAGTTTAGAAAAGAAACAATAAACTCCGGATCAGTCGTGGGACTGGTGTGAGCAACAAAAACAGTTTATCCTTTAAAACATTCAACAAAAGATTTTCAAAGTCAATTCGCAATGCTTTTTAAAAATGAGACTACCATAAGACCTCCCGCCACACACACAATGCAAACGCAGACTTGGAGGAGATTTCTTCTTACGTTAGTCAAAGATGCTTGATACGCATTAAAAAGAAACATTTGATATTATTATTAGTGCATAGTGTAGGAAAACATTTCGAAAGTAGAATATAAATCTTAGCCAGCATAGGTACCATTATATTATGCCTACTATAGCTACCTTCTGAGGAAGCAGGTTCTACAACTAAAACCGTACAAGATCGTATTGTTTCTTTGGATTTCCAACAAATGGTCAGGCCAAGGAACTTCCCATTGCCACATGATAATGCCTCTGGAAGGACGTCCCCGAGAACCAAACCTGATCTCTGCCAACACAAGGCCGGGTTACCCCTAACTGGGTAACTACTGACACGAGTATGCCATCCCCCGGTCCTTTGGGACCTTTAACCGAGCGCTCGTCACCATCATCACACAATCATAAATAAAGTGTTTCAACATGAGTAAGCATCTGGGCTCCATACCATGATACCACCCTTTTCCAGAAGGAAATGCACATACCCTAAAGGGAGCTACCCCTCATAACCTTGCTGTATCTTTCTTGTTTTGACCATTCCGAGGTGTGAGGCTCGACGAAGTCACGTCCACAAAGACACACTTTATACAAAAGCCATGCTTTGGGTCAACAAATGATCATAGAAATGATCACAAAGATAAATGATCAAACAAATGATCTTATCACAAATGATCAACATAATGATCAATTCACAGCAACACTCAGCATGTCACATTACCAAATTGGGAATATATTGCTGATAACCATTAACTACATAACCTCTGAGCTCGTACGTCTCAGAGAAGGGTGTTAAGCTAAAAGAATAAATTCTCCGCCACCAACAGAAATATATTTGAAAGATATCAGCTTTATATCTCAATTTGTAATGTCAGACACACAATCCATACAAGTATGTTCCGAGTTCGAACAGAATCGAAGGCACTTACAAAGAAGTCCTTGCAATCCGGATATTCACTAATCACGTTCGGACTTCCCATCACGTATGGAGTCTCTATACCGGGGACCAGTCGATGCAAAGACATTCGACGAGTTGTCCTTACGTTTTCAAAAATATCCGGTCTTCAACACCGGTCTTCAAATGCTATCCATAACGACATATCACATATTCGGAATGGGATATATGACACAAAGGTCCTCTCCCGGCTAAACCGAACAGTGAGCGCAGTATTTCAAAAACATATGGATATTGGGAATTCAATTAAGTCACAGCTTAAAACCCAAAACTTTTCTTCAAATGGTTTAAACCAATTACCATTTCAAATCTTTATATTACAAAAAAGATTTATTTCACAAAGATCAATTTATAGACTTTAAAACAATTTCCATTCCAATTGGATTAACTCATTAAATCTTTAAATCAAAGATTTAACTCATAGCTTTCAAAATTCGATTAACTTGTTGAATCTTTAAATCAAAGATTCAACTTATAGCTTTTAAATCGTTTTCATAACTTGGAAATTTTCTTCATTTTCAAACTTGAAATTCTTTTTAACACAAATTGAACGTTCATTTCTCATGTGAAAGCTTTTATTATTTGAAAACAAACAGTTTTCGTTTCAGAAAAATCCAATTATAATTATACGAGTTAAAGCCCTTGAATTCTATTCACATCCCCAAATCAATACTTTTAAAATAGTTTAACCCATATATAACTGGTATACATTTTTAATCCCTAGTTTTAAATCATAGAATTCAATTTCAAATCTTGAATTTAAGTTCAAATCAAATTATTCAACTTCATATTTTATCGAGTTATTCAAAATAAATTTCATCTATGAAATTCCATTTTAAAAGCTTTTCACTTTAAACCCAATCCATTTCCAAAACATTTGAATTCAAATATTCACATTTAAAACTATTTCAAAAATCTGTGACTTAATCGCTTTCCTCGTGAAATCCATATTGGTGTGTGTATAAGTGTGGTCCAGGGGTTTAACACAATAGTGCAACATCATTTCAATCATCACAGATTGAAACAAAAATATAGCTGATAAGCGATATAACTATAATGCTCATCCTCATTTACAGATCACAGATCACAGATATATATATATATAGCAGATAAAATTACATTTATCACAGATAAATACCTACATTACAGGTCACACACAAATCAGTATATATCGCGAAGTATCACAGATCATGGATATCAGACAATTTGTCATTCAGTCAAGTTCAAACATTCACAAGTAAAATTCATTAGTTGACTGATAAATTTAAATCAGATGTATTAATTTTAAATCTGGGTTAATTATCGTAAGTTAATTACAATTTATTTGGAATAAAATCCCTTTTTATCATTTATTAGTTCACTTTTAATTATTGAAAAATCAATCTTAATTAATGAATCAATTTAACCTTTAATTTATCTCAACTAATTTCAAGTATTAATTAATTCTTTACTTAATAAATTAAATTAACCCCTTGATTAATAACAAATATTTTTTTCCAAATTTCTGATTGTCATTCAATCAATTACATCCGATAATTGTCAATTAATTACTTTTTCTAAGTAATTATATTTTCCAAATGGTTAAATGATTATTTTGAATAAATTTAAACTTAAGTAATTGACTTAACAAATCCAATTAACTTAATTAATTGCACTGTAATTTAATCCCATAATAATTACTGTCATTAAGCAATTATACTTAATAGTTTCACAGTTGATTATTATTAATTTAATCAATCAAATTTATTAATAAAATATATCACATTGATTAATTGTTCAAATAATCTTAGTTAATGATTTTAATACTATTAAATTTATTTAATCACCCTTTTAAAGAAAATTTCTTACATTAACCATTATCAATTTATAAATCAATTCCCTATTAAAATTCATTCGTAATGAATTAGGAATCATCAATCTTCATTACTTAAAGTAACACATTTTTTCCATAACATTTTAAACCTACATAATAAAATAACCATTGATTACAAAAGAAACTTTTGAAGAGTAAAAAAATCAATTCTTTTCCTTGTACTTTAACATTTTGACTTATTGCAACACTAAGTAATAAAAATTAATTTTCCAAAATCTTAAGATCTGATTTGAAACTCATTTCAGGTTCTACTTTTAAATTTAACTTGTTTAAATTTTATTTCTGAATTCAATTCTATTTTGATTTCCAATTTTCTTCAATACCATTAATCACTTTAAATTTATTAAAACAAATGGAATTTTAAACTTTTATTTATCTTCAAACTAAATTTCAATTCAACTAGAATTTTTTTTTCTTCTATTTACATTTTAGATTAAACTCCGTTTAAAACTTTGCTTGATGAATTTAAATTTAGTTTAAAATTTTCAAAACAGAGAAACATGTTTCCAGGTAAAAACTGGAACAAGAATTCGACCCGAGTTTCCCTGCAGTTTACTTCGAGTCCTACACGACACTTCCACGAGAAACTCCCCTGCAACACATGACTTCTTCCCAAAACAACTTGCTTTCCCTGATATACAAGTGCACATGTGCACTTGCACCTCCACCCGAGCCACCTTCGTCCAACATTGACCATCCTCCCACATCGGCTATCTTTCCTCAGACCCATTTCGATCATCAGATCGATGATCAAAGCAACTAAACAAGATCGAGCACTCAAGCTCGATACCAGTGCCAGGAACAAAACCTAGAAACGCGCAACCCCCTCGCCTCTCATACCTATCAACGCTTGGTTCTCCGACCCTCGACCACTGGCCAGCCTACAACTCCGGCCATTGACGCGTCAACTCGACCCCCTACCATCCCCAGAACCCCGAGACACTTGGTGCTTTCACGAGACAGCGGTGCACAAGTTTCTTATGTGGTTAAAACTAGGTTTACAAAATAAAATCCCACGCCGCCGTCGTCGCCGTTATTTTCGCCCCCTCCAACTATTTTTCCAGGCATTCCTGTAGCCTCCTCTATCTCCTCAAACAACCCCGATATCTCCGATCTACTTGATCACCAGAAACCCAAAATATTCCCATTTCCATTCACAACCAAACCACACCTTCATTTTGATTCTAAAAATCCTGTTTTTGGCGTTAAAAATCATATTTTAGTTTACTGATTTGATCTATATCACTGAATAAATGAATTACTAAGTTTGAATTTTCACTTATATATGTACACTTGCACAGTTGTTTAGGTTTGCAGAAATATGTGCAAGTTATTTTAATTTAAATTGATTTTTAAAATTAAGTTCATAATCAAACAATCAACTTTTTTTTATAACTCAAATCCTAACTGAGATCAAATCAATTGGTAAAGACTTCTTATCAAATCTTAGTTTAAGACAAACACAGGCAAAACAGATTCATAGCAGCCCTTATGTATTTACATATACACATAGAGGAATCATCACAAACTAAGCATTTAAAGCATACTTACTTCTAGTTATCCACATGCAACTGATAGTTAACATTTATGTTTTAAAATGCAAAGTTACTCACCTGGAATATTGTGAAACAGAGAACAACTCTGTGTTTATAAGCTGTAGTTTTGATTTTTTTTCTTTTCTTGCTTAGTTTAAAATGAATGAAAACTGAGATGAAGAAAGTGAGGTATATAACAAAAAGTTTACAAGTTGATAACATTTTGTACAGGTGATGTTATTTGTATAATAGGCATGGGTGAAGAGGCTTGCATTAAATGCTAGAGGCATGTTGCATTAATTACTTACAACATTATGCAGGCTATATTTTATTTCTTCATTTGACAAGGGTACATGACTATATGTTTTGTTTGCTTTGACTATGCTAATTTGATTTCGGCTGGAGATATTAGTGGCTTGCAGATTTGTTTATTAACTTGTATTTATATTTTGAATTTATATTTCTTTTTGCTTTGTTTTATCACTTTATATTTAAACTTTGTTTTGTCATTTCTTTTGTTCCATTGTCTTATTTTTATTCCTCTTTTATTTTAACTTAAATTGTTTATTTTACTTTAATATTTATTGTTTTATATTAAATTTATAAATTCAAATTATTATTAACCATCAATTGTAATACTTATTATTATCAATTATTATTAAACCATTCATTTACAATTCATATCTAATGTATATACATATATATCTCTATATTTATTTTTAAAACCATTTATTTAAGATTATATTTCAAATCCAATTTAAATATATATTCACATATATACAAATTGTCAAATCCATATGACTTTATACATTTTCTAGTCGAATCGGGGAAATCGCTTCCATTTAAATCAATTTATCTTACAATTTTATTCAAAAATTCATTTAATTATCAATTTAAATTAAATTAAAATCTAGGATCGTTACAAACTTCCCCCCTTAAAAGAATTTCGTCCTCGAAATTCGCAGGCACGAAAATAATACAGATAAAGAATGTTTCATCCAATCAAACTGAATATCTATTCTGCATTTGGCTTACCAAATCAGAATATCAACAATAGATACAAGAATGAATCTATTTAACATTTCACAAGATACTCAGGTTATCAAATCTACGAAATATAAAGTGGTATTGGTTAGCTCGAAGGGATAACTAACCGTTCGAAGATTATATTGAGACCCAAATAATAGATAAATGGATTTAATCTTCCACAATTTCCAAACATCAGATATTGATTCCAAACTCAAGTCGGAATACTTCCAAAGTACACATAATTTGTCCCTCTTCGGACTTCGATCAACCCGAGAAATTATAATAGAATTTAAAATTGGGTTTTAAACGAAATTGTTTTATCGATACAATTCAAATTTATCCTTCATATTCCATTAATTTTACTCAATTTAAAATTTTCCATTTTATTCAAAATTCCTAATTTCAAATTTTCGAATTCATATTCATTAAAGTTTAAATCAAAAACTGAAAAGAAACTAATGAAATACGAAGAAAGAATTTCTACAATGATTCGTAGGGCATCCCCGCACCGAAACTTCTTTCTGGAGCTGTCACAAAGAAATCAAAAGAATTTAGAAACGAATCAAAGAAAATTTGATAGAGAAAGATTGTTTCCATTGTTGTTACAGAGCATCGACCATTTATAGTGATACTCCCCTGTCCCCTATCGCGTTCTCTTCTTGCACTCATACTTACTATCGGTGAATGGTAAGAGAATTTACTGAGGCACTCAAACGGATATCTTAGGGATTACTCATTCTAGGATATACTTCACCCTATCTCTAATGAGCTACTTAATGTGTTACACTCCTGAGCTAAAGTTCAACCTTAGCTCTGATACCAAATGTGACGAGACGAATTTTTCCTGCTCGAAAATCGACATCCATACTTCATATCGTATTCGAATGTCATAGATTCGACCGTTCAAATCCGATTCGTCGGAGCTTATAACAACATTAAGTAAACAACACAGCGGAAAAAAAAATAATACATTGATATACAGCTTTGATACAATATCTGATACAACAGATGATCCAATAGATATCAATATACATCAGAGATATGATACAATAAATAGCAGCGGAAAAGAAAATAGATGACATCTAGCAGCGGAACAATATAACTCTAAGATAGTCTTCAAAAGAGAACTCCGAGAACTGTAATTCCATTTCCAAGAACCAATCCAGCAATAGCTCAAACTCCCAATAACGATGCACCAAACTGGGCGAGACTGGTGTGGTCCAAAGACTGAACTAACTCCAGATAATCTACTACATCTGACTATCTGAAAAACCCAACTCTAGACTGCTCGTGTAGAAAACAATGAGCACCCAGAGTTTAGGAAAGAAACAATAAACTCCGGATCAGTCGTGGGACTGGTGTGAGCAACAAAAACAGTTTATCCTTTAAAACATTCAACAAAAGATTTTCAAAGTCAATTCGGAATGCTTTTTAAAAATGAGACTACCATAAGACCTCTCGCCACACACACAATGCAAACGCAGACTTGGAGGAGATTTCTTCTTAGGTTAGTCAAAGATGCTTGATACGCATTAAAAAGAAACATTTGATATTATTATTAGTGCATAGTGTAGGAAAACATTTCGAAAGTAGAATATAAATCTTAGCCAGCATAGGTACCATTATATTATGCCTACTATAGCTACCTCCTGAGGAAGCAGGTTCTACAACTAAAACCGTACAAGATCGTATTGTTTCTTTGGATTTCCAACAAATGGTCAGGCCAAGGAACTTCCCATTGCTACATGAGAACGCCTCTGGAAGGACGTCCCCGAGAACCAAACCGGATCTCTGCCAACACAAGGCCGGGTTACCCCTAACTGGGTAACTACTGACACGAGTATGCCATCCTCCGGTCCTTTGGGACCTTTAACCGAGCGCTCGTCACCATCATCACACAATCATAAATAAAGTGTTTCAACATGAGTAAGCATCTGGGCTCCATACCATGATACCACCCTTTTCGAGAAGGAAATGCACATACCCTAAAGGGAGCTACCCCTCATAACCTTGCTGCATCTTTCCTGTTTTGACCATTCCGAGGTGTGAGGCTCGACGAAGTCACGTCCACAAAGACACACTTTATACAAAAGCCATGCTTTGGGTCAACAAATGATCATAGAAATGATCACAAAGATAAATGATCAAACAAATGATCTTATCACAAATGATCAACATAATGATCAATTCACAGCAACACTCAGCATGTCACATTACCAAATTGGGAATATATTGCTGATAACCATCAACTACATAACCTCTAAGCTCGTACGTCTCAGAGAAGGGTGTTAAGCTAAAAGAATAAATTCTCCGCCACCAACAGAAATATATTTGAAAGAAATCGGCTTTATATCTCAATTTGTAATGTCAGACACACAATCCATACAAGTCTGTTCCGGGTTCGAACAAAACCGAAGGCACTTACAAAGAAGTCCTTGCAATCCGGATATTCACTAATCACGTTCGGACTTCCCATCACGTATGGAGTCTCTATACCGGGGACCAGTCGATGCAAAGACATTCGACAAGTTGTCCTTACGTTTTCAAAAATATCCGGTCTTCAACACCGGTCTTCAAATGCTATCCATAACGACATATCACATATTCGGAATGGGATATATGACACAAAGGTCCTCTCCCGGCTAAACCGAACAGTGAGCGCAGTATTTCAAAAACATATGGGTATTGGGAATTCAATTAAATCACAACTTAAAACCCAAAACTTTTCTTCAAATGGTTTAAACCAATTACCATTTCAAATCTTTATATTACAAAAAAGATTTATTTCACAAAGATCAATTTATAGACTTTAAAACAATTTCCATTCCAATTGGATTAACTCATTAAATCTTTAAATCAAAGATTTAACTCATAGCTTTCAAAATTCGATTAACTTGTTGAATCTTTAAATCAAAGATTCAACTTATAGCTTTTAAATCGTTTTCATAACTTGGAAATTTTCTTCATTTTCAAACTTGAAATTCTTTTTAACAAAAATTGAACGTTCATTTCTCATGTGAAAGCTTTTATTATTTGAAAACAAACAGTTTTCGTTTCAGAAAAATCCAATTATATTTATACGAGTTAAAGCCCTTGAATTCTATTCACATCCCCAAATCAATACTTTTAAAATAGTTTAACCCATATATAACTGGTATACATTTTTAATCCCTAGTTTTAAATCATAGAATTCAATTTCAAATCTTGAATTTAAGTTCAAATCAAATTATTCAACTTCATATTTTATCGAGTTATTCAAAATAAATTTCATCTATGAAATTCCATTTTAAAAGCTTTTCACTTTAAACCCAATCCATTTCCAAAACATTTGAATTCAAATATTCACATTTAAAACTATTTCATAAATCTGTGACTTAATCGATTTCCTCGTGAAATCCATATTGGTGTGTGTATAAGTGTGGTCCAGGGGTTTAACACAATAGTGCAACATCATTTCAATCATCACAGATTGAAACAAAAATATAGCTGATAAGCGATATAACTATAATGCTCATCCTCATTTACAGATCACAGATCACAGATATATATATATATAGCAGATAAAATTACATTTATCACAGATAAATACCTACATTACAGGTCACACACAAATCAGTATATATCGCGAAGTATCACAGATCAGGGATATCAGACAATTTATCATTCAGTCAAGTTCAAACATTCATAAGTAAAATTCATTAGTTGACTGATAAATTTAAATCAGATGTATTAATTTTAAATCTGGGTTAATTATCGTAAGTTAATTACAATTTATTTGGAATAAAATCCCTTTTTATCATTTATTAGTTCACTTTTAATTATTGACAAATCAATCTTAATTAATGAATCAATTTAACCTGTAATTTATCTCAACTAATTTGAAGTATTAATTAATTCTTTACTTAATAAATTAAATTAACCCCTTGATTAATAACGAATATTTTTTTCCAAATTTCTGATTGTCATTCAATCAATTACATCCGATAATTGTCAATTAATTACTTTTTCTAAGTAATTATATTTTCCAAATGGTTAAATGATTATTTTGAATAAATTTAAACTTAAGTAATTGACTTAACAAATCCAATTAACTTAATTAATTGCACTGTAATTTAATCCCATAATAATTACTGTCATTAAGCAATTATACTTAATAGTTTCACAGTTGATTATTATTAATTTAATCAATCAAATTTATTAATAAAATTTATCACAATGATTAATTGTTCAAATAATCTTAGTTAATGATTTTAATACTATTAAATTTATTTAATCACCCTTTTAAAGAAAATTTCTTACATTAACCATTATCAATTTATAAATCAATTCCCTATTAAAATTCATTCGTAATGAATTAGGAATCATCAATCTTCATTACTTAAAGTAACACATTTTTTCCATAACATTTTAAACCTACATAATAAAATAACCATTGATTACAAAAGAAATTTTTGAAGAGTAAAAAATCAATTCTTTTTCTTGTACTTTAACATTTTGACTTATTGCAACACTAAGTAATAAAAATTAATTTTCCAAAATCTTAAGATCTGATTTGAAACTCACTTCAGGTTCTACTTTTAAATTTAACTTGTTTAAATTTTATTTTCGAATTCAATTCTATTTTGATTTCCAATTTTCTTCAATACCCTTAATCACTTTAAATTTATAAACAAATGGAATTTTAAACTTTTATTTATCTTCAAACTAAATTTCAATTCAACTAGAATTTTTTTTTCTTCTATTTACATTTTAGATTAAACTCCGTTTAAAACTTTGCTTGATGAATTTAAATTTAGTTTAAAATTTTCAAAACAGAGAAACATGTTTCCAGGTAAAAACTAGAACAAGAATTCGACCTGAGTTTCCCTGCAGTTTACTTCGAGTCCTACACGACACTTCCACGAGAAACTCCCCTGCAACACATGACTTCTTCCCAAAACAACTTGCTTTCCCTGATATACAAGTGCACATGTGCACTTGCACCTCCACCCGAGCCACCTTCGGCCAACGTTGACCATCCTCGCACATCGGCTATCTTTCCTCAGACCCATTTCGATCATCAGATCGATGATCAAAGCATCTAAACAAGATTGAGCATTCAAGCTCGATACCAGTGCCAGGAACAAAATCTGCAAACGCGCAACCCCCTCGCCTCTCATACCTGTCAACGCTTGGTTCTCCGACCCTCGACCACTATCCAGCCTACAACTCCGGCCATCGACGTGTCAACTCGACCCCCTACCATCCCCAGAACCCCGAGACACTCGGTGCTTTCACGAGACAGCGGTGCACAAGTTTCTTATGTGGTTAAAACTAGGTTTACAAAATAAAATCCCACGCCGCCGTCGTCGCCGTTATTTTCGCCCCCTCCAACTATTTTTCCAGGCATTCCTGTAGCCTCCTCTATCTCCTCAAACAACCCCGATATCTCCAATCCACTTGATCACCGGAAACCCAAAATATTCCCATTTCCATTCAAACCCAAACCACACCTTCATTTTGATTCTAAAAATCCTGTTTTTGGCGTTAAAAATCATATTTTAGTTTACTGATTTGATCTATATCACTGAATAAATGAATTACTAAGTTTGAATTTTCACTTATATATGTACACTTGCACAGTTGTTTTGGTTTACAGAGATATGTGCAAGTTATTTTAATTTAAATTGATTTTTAAAATTAAGTTCATAATCAAACAATCAACTTTTGTTTATAACTCAAATCCTAACTGAGATCAAATCAATTGGTAAAGACTTCTTATCAAAATCTTAGTTTAAGACAAACACAGGCGAAACAGATTCATAGCAGCCCTTATGTATTTACATATACACACAGAGGAATCATCACAAACTAAGCATTTAAAGCATACTTACTTCTAGTTATCCACATGCAACTGATAGTTAACATTTATGTTTTAAAATGCAAAGTTACTCACCTGGAATATTGTGAAACAGAGAACAACTCTGTGTTTATAAGATGTAGTTTTGATTTTTTTTCTTTTCTTGCTCAGTTTAAAATGAATGAAAACTGAGATGAAGAAATTGAGGTATATAACAAAAAGTTTACAAGTTGATAACATTTTGTACAGGTGATGTTATTTGTATAATAGGCATGGGTGAAGAGGCTTGCATAAATGCTAGAGGCATGTTGCATTAATTACTTACAACTTTATGCAGGCTATATTTTATTTCTTCATTTCAAGGGTACATGACTATATGTTTTGTTTGCTTTGTCTATGCTAATTTGATTTCGGCTGGAGATATTAGTGGCTTGCAGATTTGTTTATTAACTTGTATTTATATTTTGAATTTATATTTCTTTTTGCTTTGTTTTATCACTTTATATTTAAACTTTGTTTTGTCATTTCTTTTGTTCCATTGTCTTATTCTTATTCCTCTTTTATTTTAACTTAAATTTTTTATTTTACTTTAACATTTATTGTTTTATATTAAATTTATAAATTCAAATTATTATTAACCATCAATTGTAATACTTATTATTATCAATTATTATTAAACCATTCATTTACAATTCATATCTAATGTATATACATATATATCTCTATATTTATTTTTAAAAACATTTATTTAAGATTATATTTCAAATCCAATTTAAATATATATTCACGTATATACAAATTGTCAAATCCATATGACTTTATACATTTTCTAGTCGAATCGGGGAAACTCGCTTCCATTTAAATCAATTTATCTTACAATTTTATTCAAAAATTCATTTAATTATCAATTTAAATTAAATTAAAATCTAGGGTCGTTACACCATTCCTTATTGAACAGTTTCGAACAAGACAGCCCTGCGGTTGTAGCTAGCAACCGCCCACACAGCCGAAAAAAAGGGACCTCTAGACAGGAAAAAATCTCGTCCTACTTGGGCATGACCCACTTAACCTTGCTGCACCTCCCCTGTTTTAGCCATTCCCCGTTGATGAGGCTTGAGGCTACAATTACCTTTAGTGAACACATCACTTAGAATGCTCATCGTCCACCTAACGATGTTCTGAAAGCATTCAAGCCATACAAGTTTGTTCCGGGTTCGAACGAAACCGAAGGCACTATCTCGTTGCACTCATATTGGAATCACCTTCAGAGTCAACGACCATAGCCCTTGCACTCTAAATCACCATCTCGAACCTGTAAGTACTATTTCTGTCAAACTCAACACGGAATCACCCCCAGAGTTATACTGACGAATAGTTCTTACACCTCGAGTGTTCACAAAGCTCCACTTGGATTCACGACCAAACGTTTAATTGGAATCGATGTGGGTTTCGGATATCCAAATATGGAAACCCGATCCCGGTCTCATCGAAATCCAAAGTGTGTCTTTTAGGTCCAAGTTGTTTTAAGGTTTAAAACAATTCAATTATCTATATACACACAATGGAAAGAAGGCACCACAACGTAGTCAACTAGATAGATAACTCACAAATCACAATTGATAATCAGCATTATCAAATAAACAGGTAGCCCACATCATCATCACAATAGATAATCTATATTATCATCACAATGCAACTAAGCATTCATACAACACAACATTACTTATCTCATTTTTGAGATCACAATCATTTAAGCAATCAATATCACCCGTTCATACATAAGCAAAGATTTACACATACAACATCTATAGTTAATTTAAAATGAATTAAATTAATTACTTCATCTTTAATTAATTTAAAATAAATTAAATTAATTACTTCACCAATATAAATCTTGCTTATTCAACTGTTGGGCGAATTCTCACCCAGAAGATCTCGAGACCAAGAAGCGGCAGTTTCACCCGGGTTGGCGACCTCCATTCCATCTAGTAAGGAGTTCGCTCAACACTCATGTCCAAGGGTCCATTCGGCAAGCCCGACTTATAGTTCATTCGGCCATATCCATTCGGCAAGGCACAACCTCCACCCCATTCGGCATAAGCTCCTGCCGAACCAGACTTCACCGGTCCAGGTCCACCGGACCAACCTCTCCAACACCCTACCGGACCAACCTACAACCGGACCAAGGCCATCACCGAGCCAACACTCCTCCCCTACACGACCGGACCAGACCACCACCGGACCACGCCTACCACCGGACCACCATGACCGAACCAAGCTCCAACCTCTCTAAGCACAGCCGAATGAAGCCTCGCCGAACCAGATAACTACCAGGCCAGATTGCTTCTGCCCGGGTCCACCAGCAGCTATATACATTCAGGACCCCTGCCCCCAGCCTCCCTCTATAAATAGAGGGGCAGGGGTACAACAATGGCAGACAAGTTTGAGAGCTCAAGCACGGAAGGAACTTTTAAACTACTTTCACATACTTTCATATACTTGTACACAAAGCATTGTACTTGTAATCCGAAAGAAAGAAGATAATAACATATAAAGTGGACGTAGGCACGTTCTGGCCGAACCACTATAAATCTGTGTGTCTTTTACATTTCAGTCCCTGCTTTTTTCATATTTACATAACTCACCTAAATCATTAAGAATCACATTAAACCCATTAAATCTCACGACTTGGATGTGTTTGCCCATTTTTTGCGCAAACATTTTTGGCGCTTTCACTGAGAATCTCGAACTCGAAGCTTCAGCTTCCCTCATTCAAACCTTCTTTCCCAATAGCATCCTTCATTGCCTAGGAAACATGACTTCCAGACCAAGAAAAGACACCAACAAGGGAAAGAACGCTACAACTAGCAGCGCTCCAAATCCAGTGGATCCAGATCAAGAGAACCAACCCACTACAGCAGCAGTGCCACATGTAGATCAGGCAATTCCAACAGCCCCTGCCGCGGAACAACCGGCAGTAATCACTAGAGCAGACCTAGACAGAGTTGTGGTGGAAGTAACTAACCGCTTCGCATCCCAACAAGAAGCTTTGGTGAACCAACTCATGTCACGCTTGAGGGATGTCGAAGAATCCAACCGCAACACTGAATCATGGGATGAATCTCAATCTGGAGGATCTCGGAGACAGCAAAGGTCTTCCCTCTTCGAGGAAGCCATCAACAGGAACAACAATGATAGGGGCCGCGCCCGGACTCAGCTCGAACTCCGACTCGAGGAAGCGCTTAGAACCGAACCCAGCGGGGGAGGCGCCAGGCGAGGGTCGGATGTAGCTGAGCCAGTCATGCCACCTAATCATAGAAACCCCGCTGAACGGAGCCGAGCTAGAACCCAGCCCGAAGTTGACCCCATGGAAATGCCCGAAACAGAACCCCACAGGGGAAGATCAAGGCGGGGGGCAACTGTAGCTGGTCCTAGCATGCATCCGAGCAGCCAGAGGCAACCACTGGATAACGTCAGAAGTGATAGACTATACCATCCCTACAGGTCATCTGGACGAGACCGATCTCGCAGGGAAGAACCAAGTTCATTTCTATCCGCTCCAAATTCTGATGAAAGAATGGCACGGCTATTCAGAGAATGCGTCCAACGGGAGCAAAGGGACCGAGGAATAGGCGCTAGGGTCACCAGCCCCTTTACCCGCAATATCGAAACTGCCATCACCCCCCGGGAATGGAAAATGCCAACCATGGAACCTTACAAGGGAACTTCCGACCCCATCGTACACTTACAAAGATACACCCAACATATGCTTATGAGCGGAGCAACAGAAGGGGTACTGTGTAAATGCTTTCCGCTATTCCTAGCAGATCTAGCTACCTCCTGGTTCTGCCATCTACCCCAAGGATCTATCAGCTCATGGGAGATGTTGAAAGAAAGGTTCATTAGCCAGTTCCGCATCCATGTAGAACAACCCAAGGATGCTTATTATCTATCCAATGTTAAACAGAAATCCGGAGAGACACTGCAACAATATCTAACTCGGTTCAACGCCGCAGCGGCCGCAGTCCAAGATGCCGATGAGAAACTCACCCTAATGGCCCTCTGTAGCGGTGTACATCCAGATACCAAGTTCGCAAGAAGACTAACTAAGGAAAAACCAGCTACTTTACCTGATTTCTTCCATGAAGCTGGAAAGTATATGAGACTTGAAGACGCCGCCAATGAGAGGCAGTCAGGGCAACAAGGTAAGACAACTTCGGACAAGGTTCCCGCTGCAGCCAAGGACACTCGAAGAAACGAATCTAGAGATAATGCTGGGGGCAGGAAAGTTGAAAAACGCCAATATCGACCAGGACCGAGATTTGACTCCTACACTCCTTTGAATGAAACAATCGAAAACATCTTTCTCGCCACTCAGGGCGAACTAGGATACAAGCGCCCCCCGCACAAGAAAGAATCTGATAACGCACTCAAGTCTGGAAAGTTCTGTCGCTTCCATGAATCCCACGGACATGACACCAATGAATGCCACCATCTCCGGGACTTGATCGAAGAACGCATCAGAAGAAGAAGGCTGGAACGCTATGTGAAAGGTCAGAACAGGACTCCAACCCCTGCTAATGAAAACTCAAAGCGACCCCTTCCAGAAGTAGGCGAAGGGAATCACAACACCAGTGGCTCTAGTCAAGAGAAGATAGTGGTCCATACCATCTCGGGAGGACCACACATCGCCGGCAGAAGCTGGGCAGAGATGGAAAGATACGGTAAGTCACTTAGAAATGCTGAAGGCTATGTTAACTCCATTATGGAAGAACGCCACCCGAAACGGAAAGAGAGTGACGACATCATATTCAGTAGGCGTGATTTAGAAGGAAGACAATATCCGCATATGGATCCCATGGTCATCTCTGCCTGGTTCGGTCCAGCTAAAGTTTTCCGAATTCTAATAGACACATGAAGCTCCGTAAATATCCTGTTCAAGCATGCTTTCGACAAAATGAAACTGTCAATGAAGGATGTGTCTCCCTGCAACAAACCCCTGCACGGTTTCACTGGAGATGCGAAAATGCCCCTCGGGCAACTTGACCTCTTCGTCGAAATAGGAAGTCATCCCCGCTCCGTTGTGCGAAAACAAACGTTCGTACTAATAGAAAACCACTCGGCCTACAACGCCTTCTTGGGAAGACCAGCCTTGTCTGACTTCCAAATTGTCCTAGCCCCGTGGTGCCTAAAGATGAAATTCCCAACAGATGACGGAATAGGAGAAGTTGAAGGAGATCAAGACGCCGCTCGAGATTGCTATGTAACTGAACTTCGCAATAACCATAGAAAGAATAAAGGGAAAGATGCAGAGACTACTCTCTGCATGAAAAGCTTGGAAGCATAGCAACTAAAGAAAGCCCCTCCTCTTCGATACACCAGCGATCCTTTCAATGAACTAGACCCCAGGGATAAGGAGGAGGAGGCTACCGCTGAGCCTGCAGAGGCCATGGAATTCGTATCTGTAGACAAACATGATTCAAACAGACTATTAAAAATAGGATCTCAGCTAAAAACAGAATTGAAGGATCAACTCATCGACTTTCTCCGCCACAACATAGATGTATTTGCGTGGACACATGCCGATATGACAGGAATCTCCCCAGACATAGCATGCCACATGCTGAACATCGATCCCACCAGGGCACCGATAAAGCAGAAAAAGAGAAGCATGGGAGCAGAACGATCAGCAATCCTCGACGAGGAAGTAAAGAACCTACTTGCTAATGACTTCATACGAGAAGCCATCTACCCCGAGTGGATAGCTAACCCGGTACTAGTAAAGAAAGCTAATGGGAAGTGGCGAACGTGCATTGATTTCTCCAACTTAAATGACGCTTGCCCGAAAGACTGCTTCCCGCTCCCCCGAATCGATCAACTTGAGGACAGCACTGCCGGGCACGAACTTTTATCTTTTATGGACGCATACTCCGGATACAACCAGATTCCCATGCACGCTCCCGATCAAGACCACACTAGCTTCATCACTGACCGGGGATTATATTGTTACAAGGTCATGCCTTTTGGACTCAAAAATGCCGGAGCTACCTATCAACGCCTCGTCAACAAGATGTTCGTGGAATTAATAGGACGAACTATGGAAGTATATGTGGATGACATGTTGGTAAAGTCCAGGAAAGCCGACGATCATGTAAGCCACCTGAGCGAGATGTTTCAGGTACTTCGCCGATATGGAATGAAGCTGAATCCTCTCAAGTGCTCCTTCGGAGTGTCATCGGGAAAATTCTTAGGATTCGTTGTCCATTCCAGAGGAATTGAAGCAAACCCTGAACAAATCCGGGCTCTAAAAGAAATAAGGATACCTTCTACCCGAAAAGAAATGCAGAGCTTAAACGGAAAGGTGGCCGCCCTAAGCAGATTCATTTCCAAAGCAACTGACAAATGCGTCCCTTTCTTCGAAGCTCTCAAGAAAGACAAAGGAAAGTTCGAGTGGACCGATGAATGCTTAAAAGCCTTCCTTAACCTGATCGAACACCTTCAGAAACCACCAGTACTCTCAACTCCGAACGAAGGCGAAGAGCTATACCTATACCTCGCTGTATCATCTCATGCTTTAAGCGCTGCCCTAGTAAGAGAAGAAGACCGCACGCAACGCCCGGTGTACTTTATAAGTAAGAGATTTACGGGGGCAGAAGCCAGATATCCTAAACTTGAGAAATTGGCATATTGTTTATTGATCGCGTCACGAAAACTACGACACTACTTCCAATCTCACTCCATCAGAGTTCTAACCGATCAGCCACTAAGACAGGTGCTCCATCGTCCTGACACTTCTGGACGACTCCTCAAATGGTGCATTGAACTAAGTCAGTATGACGTCACCTACCATCCTCGCACTGCTATCAAAGGGAAAGCCCTGGCCGATTTCATTGCCGAATTCACTACCAACGAAGGTAAGGATCAGTTTGAAATAGCAAAAAACATCAAGTGGAACCTCTTTGTAGATGGAGCATCGAACGAACAAGGCTCGGGGGCAGGTATTGTGATAATCACCCCCAGGGGAAGAAAACTGTACTATGCATTAAGGTTGGAATTCGCGGCCACTAACAACGATGCGGAGTACGAGGCAGTAATAGCGGGATTGGAGCTTGCCTTAGAAATTGGAGTCAATTCTTTATGTCTTCATAGTGATTCTCAACTTATCGTAAACCAAGTACTAGGAGAATTCCAGACACGAGGAGAACGACTCACAGCATACCTAAAGAAAACCAAACTGCTGCTCGACCAATTGGACCATTATCTAATCAAACACATTCCTCGAGAAGATAACCAAGAGGCCGATGAACTAGCAAAGCAAGCTAGTATGAAGAATAGCACCATTTCCGGAGCACTAGCCATCTCAAGGCAGCTAGCCCCAAGTTTTGAACAAGTGAATCTGATAACTGCAATTGAAGAAGCAACTTGGATGACTCCTATCCGGAAATATTTGCAGGACGGCACACTACCAGACAAACGTGATGAAGTCAGGAGAATTTTGAGGAAAGCTCCCCACTACACAATACAAGAAGGCATCCTCTATCGGCGTGGCTTCTCTAGCCCCTTATTTAGATGCGTCGCTGGAAGGGAAGCCAAGGAAATCTTATACAACATCCATCAAGGAAGTTGCGGAGATCACACTGGAGGGCAGACTCTAGCGAAAAAGATACTCCGATATGGATATTACTGGCCCACACTAAACAAAGACGCCTTAGACTTCGTCAAGAGATGCGACAGATGTCAGAAATTTGCCAAGATTCCTCGACTACCCACAAATGAGATTACTCAAATGACCAGCCCTTGGCCCTTTGCTGTATAGGGAATTGATTTAATTGGCGAACTGCCAACGGGCAGGGGCGGGGCTAAATATGCTATAGTGGCAGTCGATTATTTCACCAAATGGGTGGAAGCGGAACCCCTAAATAAAATATCTTCAGCAAAGGTTATCAACTTCTTGATCAAAAATATTCTGTGCAGGTACGGAGTACCACTCAAGATCATATCAGACAGCGGACTCCAATTTGACAGCGAAGAATTCGTCGACTGGTGCCAAGAGCATGGAATTCATAAAAGCTTCTCATCAGTAGCTTATCCTCAGGCAAACGGACAAGTCGAAGCTGTCAACAAAATTCTCAATACCCTAATCAAGAAGAAAACGAAGAACTCCTCCTCATGTCTTTAGATCTGATTGAGGAAAGGAGAAACGATGCAGCTCTCAAAGCAGCATCTCACAAACAAAAGGTGGCAGCACTATACAACTCCAAAGTCAAACATCGCATCTTACAAGAAGGAGATCTTGTCCTCAGGCGAATCTTTCCGTGCCCCGGGGCACTGGACCCCACCTGGGACGGACCATATGTAATTCATAAAGACCTCCACAACGGAGCTTATATTTTGCCAAGAGTGGACGGAGAGGTGTTCCAGAGGGCATGGAACATCCGACACCTCCGTCGATACTTTTCTTAACTTGTAATGCCCATATGAAGTGAATTAACAAAGAGAATCAGTGGACGTAGGCATTTCCATGCCGAACCACTTTAAAAAATCTTGTCTCTTTTTAACTTGTTCCTTTATATCTTGGCTGCTTGTTAAGCTTTATTCTTTTCTGTTGAACAAAATCTTATGGCATCTCCACTCAAGGCGCACCACGGCCTCATCTAGACAAGGCCTAACAGGTACGCTACGATTCTATGCACTCGCCAATGAGACTCTTTTGCTCCAGCATCCCTCTGCTGCGGGGTAACTCATTGCTCGCGCCTGCCCTCAAAGCCAACTGTAATGAGCCGATTATAAGTCATCATAAAGGCCGATTATAGCCGATGGCAGCTCATTACGGCGTTCGGCTCGCCGGTAACTGTGAACCTACTTTAAGCCCCAACATAAGGTGTGGCCAGCCAGGGGTAGTTCACGGCCAACGGCACCCACGCTAGCCGGCCACGGTAAATCGAATAATATCCACGATTATGGACCATAATGGTTCGGGTAGTTACCGTGCGCGATCTCGGCTCCGATGTGTCTTAAGTGCGGCTGTGGTAAAAAAGAAAACTCCCCGCGGAGGCGTAAGATGGGTGACAAATGTCTCCAAGACCCACAGCTAGGGAAAGTGACTACAAAACCCGTTTGCCACGAACTTAAGCACATCGACGGCCTTCCGTGACTGGAAGTTTTACTTTTTCTATATTTCCATTTCATTTAAATACTTTTCTCCTATCCTGTATAACAAACTCTAAAGTACAGGAAACCGAATCGGGAGCATTCACTCATGAGAATCTAAGCCTGCGTACTGGGTGGCAAGGTACTCAGATATATTCATGATCAGTTACACAAGATGCTCAAAACTACCGCCTGCAAATAAAACATGAAGGGCGGTACTCTCTTCTCTTGTACATAGATGCATAACTATAGCTTATTCATATGTCACACCAACATTGCAAAACATGAAATTATATTTCAAGCAAAGGCTTAACATCAAACACAACTAAAATCACAGGCATATACATGGTCATACTTCTCACGCAGCACATCAAAATGACAACAACGTTTAAACATAACAAAATCAGCTTATATTATGAAATCACACCAAGTTATTCTCTGCAAATAATGTTATTACAGTCATATCAATGTTTTGGACTAACGTAAACAGCAGTAAAAAAGAAATAAAAAGCGGCCGAATCCGGACGAGTAACCAGCTGCGTCCACACTCCATCACCGACTTCCCAAGCCTATTTGGCCGCAGGGCCGGAACCCCTAGCATGTCGATCGGAAGTTCCACCTGTCCAATTCAGAAGAGGAATCCATTAAACAAACGATAAACGATCAAGTTATGGAAACCCAGAAAGAAAAGGAAAAGAGAAGAATGACTCACCAGCGTCCGCCGCTTGATCTTCATCCTCCAGTTGCACACCCGCTTCCTCCGCAGCAAGCAACCGCATCCCCTCCTTCACCGCCGCTTGCTCCTCTTTCGAGAACTGAGCAGTGACCACATCCAGGCTAAAAGCCGCTCCACCTTCCTTACCCGCATCGACCCTGGCCTCCTCTAAAACCCGAAGATATATCTTGGCCATGACCCGGGGGTAGTCATCCATCCAAGATAAGCTGCCCTCCTTCCAAGTGCGGAAGTACATGTCCTGCAGCATCTCGTCCATCATCCCCTCATTCTCCTCGAACTCCCTCACCCGGGCTTCGGAAGCCTGCAACTTGGCGACAGCTACATCCCTCTCTGATCGGTATCTCGAGCAGTCAGCCTGGAGAGACCTCCTCATCTCCTCCATCTCCTCCATCTTCTCCTTTAACTTGACTTGAGCCATCTCCGCGGCCTCAAGCCTTCCAGACAACTCCTCTACCTGCTCGAGATCCGCATTCCGAACCTCATCCACTGTCGCAATGGCCATGTCAATCCGCTCCTTACAGGCGGCCTCCATCTTCCGTAATTCCGCCCTACTAGCCTTTTCCATGGTCTCTTTCAGACGCCTGGAGGCTTCCTCGTGCCGAGAAATCTGAACGGCTTGACCGGTAAGCTGTTCGGCCTGATCAGCCACCTTCAGCCGCAACCGAATATTGGCACTCCCAATCTCCTGCCCAGCCTTGACCAATTGAGCATGATACTTCATTAACTTCTTGGTCTCTTCAGCCACCCGATTGATATTAGCCTTGGCCTCGTCTCCCATGGTTACTACCCGAGTGGTAAGCAGATCAAGATCTAGAAACTTAGCCTCATCTAACACTCGTACCATGGGGTTGCGGGGAAGGAGGTGTTCACCCGTGGCCTCATCAAATGAAACATCCCGAGAGCTTGGATCTAAATCAGGATGACCGACAAAGGGGTCACGGGGCACGTCAGGACGCCTTATGCGGATAACTGTAGGATTCTTGGAAGGAGGTGGAGGGGGGATAAACTCCGTGCTCTCCTCCGTGGCATCACGAGGAGGCTGAACAGGAAGCTGCGGACCAGGGGAAGGCTCAAATAAAGAGCGACTCCTCTTCTTTTTCTGAATGCCCTCTTCGATGACCCCGAGAAGAGGACGGTATTTGACCACGTCCCCAGTACGACCAGTGGGAGGCTTCGCAGAAGCTCTCATCAACTTGAACTGTTCGAGGCGGTGTCGAACGTCCGACGTTTTAACCACTAGGCCTGCCCCTGGAATAAAGAACAAGTGTTACGAACATACGATAGTCCACAACTCAGGAAACATGTTAAGTAAAAAGAAAGAAAAGTGTGAAGGCACGTCTATTATACAAACCCTACGGAGGAGTGGGGTACTGCAATAAGTCCTGAATCTCATTCCAGGACGGGAGTGAACCATAAAATATTTCTAAGTCCTTATCGAAAATGGAATCGACAGAGGACAAAAGTTCACCTTGCACCGCCGAAGTCACCCTGGCTGAGGAACCCCTGGGGGATAGATCGGCACCAGCCCCGACCTTGCCAGTCTCCTTCGCCTTCTCCGCTCCCGATTCCCCTTCCGATTCCCCGAAGGCCTGGCGGAGGTCCTCATCCAGCTCAGAGTCTTGCCCAGAAGTTAAGGCACCAGCACCACTACCACCCTGACCATCTCCATCTCCTCCGCCTTCCGACTCTCCTTCCATATCGCCTCCTTCGCCCTCTTCCACACCTTCCTCCTCCGGAATGATCGGGCAAGTACTAGGAGAGGGGCCCTCCGATTCTTTAAGCTTCTTTCCCCCTGCGACGGGATGCTGTGCAAAGGGTTTTCTCTTGCCACTCTTCACCGTGACCCCCTCCTTAGCTTTAGCAGCCTTCTCCTCAGCCGTGTCCCTCTGCTTAACAACGGACTGGTGCGGCTGGATCAAATTGTACTCCAGGAGGGTAGCGTTCCTGATCAGGAACGAAGCCGACCTGTCCCGCGCAGGAATGGCCTTTATTCCAGCAGCCATCCGCGCCAAAGAATCATCTTCCACGACAGCAATGCCACCTGTCGCTAGCAAGAAATAGAAGCATGTCAGAAGAAGCACTACAGTCAGAACATGGAAAATATAAATGAAACTAATCTTACAGCCGGAAGTGAAAAGGCGGAAAGAAACAGAATCGTCCTTAACAAAGAACCATTCCTTCTTGAACATGGTGAACTTTGAATATAAGTCCAAGACCGGTTTGAAGGGCACGGCCGCTTCCAGACTAATATACGGAGACCCCTTCTTATAGCCCCTCAGGTTATACAAATACCGAATTTCTCGGTTAGAAGGAGGACGCCCGTATCTCCTCTGGAAGATGACGAAGAGGCTTACCAGAATGGCATAGGAGTTCGGCTGAAGCTGGAATGGAGCTACTTTCAAATATGTGGTAAAGCTGACTATCCAGGCATTGATGGGAGGGATAGCACCACACATGCAATGGTACCTGCTGTAGGCGAAGTAACCTTCGGGGGGATTATACGGCATCACTCCCTCTCCCGGAAGCTGCATGAGAGCCCTGTCTATCCCAAATGAACGAGAGATGACATCAAGTTGCTCCTCCTTTAGGGAGCTAGGAAAGCAATCGGGCGGGGAGACCAGAAGTTCCTGAGGACCATATCCGTCCACTAACGACCTCGGAACAGGTCGATGCTGCCCAGATCCTGATTGGGCTGGGGGCACGGAGGAAGACTCACCTCCATCTTTGGATTTTCGTCTGTCTGATCGTGTTTCCGCCTTGCGAGACATTTTATCTGCATACACAGAAGCAAAAAGACAAGTTGTTAGGACAAGGAGTACAAAGATGTAAGCGAAAAAGAATGCATAAGTCCAGAGTTCCGCTCAAAGTCCAAATACAAGAGTCATTCGGTGTACATGTCATTAGTTCATTCGGTATACATGTCATTCGGCACTAAGAGTCATTCGGTATACATGTCATTCGGCAAACTAGGACACCTCGCATGCATTCGGCATAATGTCATCCGGTAGTAAAAATCATTCGGCAAAAGAGTATATACCTGATTCGGTGAAGATTTGATTCGGCAAAGGTTTGGTTCGGCAAAGATTTGGTTCTCTGGTTCGGTAAGAAGAAACAAAGGGGGGTGTAGCCTCTATATATAGGCGAGCTCAGGATTGCCGAACCAACTGGTTCGGCCTACCGGACCAGAATACCGGACCAATATCAACATACCGGACCAACCAAGAAACCGAACATAACCATCTCTACCCGCAAAGGCCAGAAGCAGGGGGCACGTGGAGCGCCTCAATCAGATAAGTACCGAACTCTAGGACCTACTAATAAAGTAGAGAATATGATAACAATGAATGAGTCGTAAATCTCTCACCAACATGGGTTAATCATTTACACGTGTACGCGACCACGAACGGTCCATAGGCACGCTCTGAATGGCTATTAACCCTATCGTCGTGAGAATTTGCACTTTGACATCCTTTTTTAAGCTCATCGGTTAAATGGATATTTGATTCTGATAGTTATGAAATGGCTAAGCTACTTACACATGTACGGGGTCGCGAACGATCCCTAGGCATGCTCTGAGCTGACGATAAACCACCTGGACAAACGATCCAGGGACCCACTCTGACGTGAACCTGGCATCGATAATGCTAAGCCCCCTCGGGGTACACCTCTCGCCCCGAACGGCGCGAGTCATTTCATCTCAAATGCTTCGATCCTGAACGGTCGTTATCTGAAGTCACACTAAAACCGTAAATTCCTTTGCAGGACATCAACAGGATACGAGCATCCAGCCCATAGCGTTACAAAATACGCCTTCCTACTGCAGGGAAACAAAGCGTGACACATGCAAGCACGTGCCCCACTTTGGGGGGCAAATGTTGGGCGAATTCTCACCCAGAAGATCTCGAGACCAAGAAGCGGCAGTTTCACCCGGGTTGGCGACCTTCATTCTATCTAGTAAGGAGTTCGCTCAACACTCATGTCCAAGGGTCCATTCGGCAAGCCCGACTTATAGTTCATTCGGCCATATCCATTCGGCAAGGCACAACCTCCACCCCATTCGGCATAAGCTCCTGCCGAACCAGACTTCACCGGTCCAGGTCCACCGGACCAACCTCTCCAACACCCTACCGGACCAACCTACAACCGGACCAAGGCCATCACCGAGCCAACACTCCTCCCCTACACGACCGGACCAGACCACCACCGGACCACGCCTATCACCGGACCACCATGACCGAACCAAGCTCCAACCTCTCTAAGCACAGCCGAATGAAGCCTCGCCGAACCAGATAACTACCAGGCCAGATTGCTTCAGCCCGGGCCCACCAGCAGCTATATACATTCAGGACCCCTGCCCCCAGCCTCCCTCTATAAATAGAGGGGCAGGGGTACAACAATGGCAGACAAGTTTGAGAGCTCAAGCACGGAAGGAACTTTCAAACTACTTTCACATACTTTCATATACTTGTACACAAAGCATTGTACTTGTAATCCGAAAGAAAGAAGATAATAACATATAAAGTGGACGTAGGCACGTTCTGGCCGAACCACTATAAATCTGTGTGTCTTTTACATTTCAGTCCCTGCTTTTTTCATATTTACATAACTCACCTAAATCATTAAGAATCACATTAAACCCATTAAATCTCACGACTTGGAGGTGTTTGCCCATTTTTTGCGCAAACATCAACCATTTAATTGATTACAATCAATTAATTAATCATTTAAAATTAATCACCTTAATTAATCACTCTTGATTAATTATCCTTAATTACATTCATGTAATTATACTTAATTAATTTCACAAATTAGTTATTCTCAACCAGAAACAGTAATTAACATTTAATTACTTCAATTAATTAATTAACTATAATTAATTATATTAATCCCTAATTAATTACATTAATTAATTACCTTTAATTACTTATCATTGATTAATAAATCATAATTAATCAACTTTAATTACATCATTAATTGTAATAATTAGTGATCTTTAATTATATTTAATTAATTATCTTCTCTAATTAATTACCTTAAGTAATTAACCCCACTATTAATCCTTCTCGATTAACCATATTCAGTAATTAACTAGCTTAATTACTTTATTAAACCAAATTAATTATTCCTTAATTAATTTCTTAATTAATCCCTTGATTAATTACTAAGTAACTATACTCCAAATTACTTCATTCTTAAACATCCTCAATTAATTATAACCTGCAATTATCAATCAATTACCTCACCAAGTAATTTCCCAATCCATTTATTACATAAAGTAATTATCTTTAAAACCTCAAGTGTTTAAAATTAATTAAACTTAAATAATTAAATTAAACAATCACATTTAACTCAATTAATTACCTTAAGTAATTAATTTCTTAACTTCATTAAGTAATTACACTCAACAATTCAAAAATGGTTATTATTAAATTAATTGATCTAATTAATTATAAAAATTAACCACATTAATTAATTATTAAATAATCCTGGTTAATGACCTTCATTAACCATTCCCTAATTATTTTCATTAAGTAATTAACTTAGATTAATCACAAATTAAATTATCTTTAATTATCCATTAATTAAAGTTTAATTATTTAATTAATCAAGTGTTAATTGTCACTTAATTAATCATTACTTATCTGATTTATTAACCTTGATTAAAATTTAATTACTTAATTAATAATTCTTAATCATAGATTAAAAATCTAATTAATGATTTTTCATTTCAAATTGATTAACCCTTAATAAATATTTATTAAACCTTAATCAATTAACAAATTAAATTAACTAACTATGTAACAACCCTGAATTTTGAACAATTTATAAATGAAAATACTTAATTAATTTCGAAATATTCGAATGATAATTGACTTGAATTTCAAATTTTCAGGATAAATTGGCAATTAAATTTTAAAAATTTAATCTATAGAAAGTTGAATAAAAATTTGAATTCGACTTTGAAGTTGAAATTGAATATTTAATTTGTAATTGGAATTTGAACTAATGACTTAGAAAAAATAGTTTGGATTTACGAATTATTTCTATTTATAAATTGATGTTGATAGTTGAACTTCAAAACGTTTCTATATTTACTAAAGAAAATAATTTACAAAACAAAAATTGAATTCAAAATAAAAATAAAAATATAATAATATATATAATAAAAAGAATACACTGCCTTACCTTATCAGCTAAAATTATGCCGTAACCTACGCTAAGAATCACGATCTCCTCTGCAAAAACACTTCTCCCCTTTCCCTTATATTCATTCGAAACCCATTCCTCTTCAAATCATCAGAAAAAAATAAATAAATCAAAGAAAAAAATTAATGGCGGCCACGATCGTTCGTCTTCCTTCAACAATTAGGGATTTCAAAATCAAAGGCGCCGGCTTCGTTTTGCTTGATCGATCCTCTGGTTTTCGTTCATCTCTGCTTCGATCTACTCCAATTTGCAAAGGTGAGTGATTTTAGTCACTCACATCTAGTTCCGACCAGTGTTTTTTTTTTAGATTCGAATTTCTAAATTGGTATTCGACTGTGTTTTGCTTGTTTGATTCTGTGATTTCATTTGTATAAAATCGTTTGATGATTGACTTATTCCAATTTCGTTTTCTTGGATGCTGTTCGAATTCGTATAATTTGTGATTTTAAGTTGCACAGTTTTAGCTTGATTTTTCTGGTAACTTCAACAGGCTTCGACTCAAATTGCAGTGTTTTTTTAAACTTGGTTTTGCAAGCTTGATTTTGCGAAAATAAATTAAGTTTGATTTTGATAAAACTATTAATTGATTACAGTCATTCTTGAAACTTGCTGTGGATTCTAGCCTCGACCACCTCGGCTATGAATTGATGTTAGACTTTGGTTTTGATTTTCTGGAAAGTTTGGCCTGTGAAATTTTCACTTGGGATTCATTTGATTTTTCTTGTTCTTATGGTTTCTTCTCTGTGTACTTTGTCTCTGGCCATTCTTGTTCTTCCTGAACTAGCCTGGAGTGACTTTGACGGTGTTTTTGGATGCTCGGGTCTTTAATGTCACGGTTACTGCATATTATTAGATTGATCATATATGTAGACTTGAGCTCGATCTGTACTTGTGCATTTGCATTGATATTGTTTTAATTGTTTTGTTTTTGTTTTGTGAGTAATCATTTCCTTTATAAAACTTATGATTGCTGTACAGGTGCATTTGATTAACGGCATATGTTTCTGATATGAAATATATGTTACAAGAATATATATATTTTTTTGCCAAAAAAAAGAAAAATTCAAAGCTTTCAAGACTGAAAACATTTTTAACTTGGAAAAGCAAATGCAAGTTAAAACTTGAAATAGGTACAAATCAAAATAAAGTGAGTAACATTCCCTTTTAAAACAAGTTTATATTTGTGATGTTACTTAACTATTGGGATGGAAATTGTTTTGAAATATGGTACCAATATGGATATGAATGGGAAAGCAAGTATGAATGTATGAAGTGTCTGTAGGAATACCAAATATGCACTCTGTTTATCTACAGGCTACAGACAAGAAGAAAAGAAATTTCCAAATCTCTTTCTGTGATAAAATTTAAGCATCAATCTTTAAATTAAAGATAATTGAATAGTTTCAATCCTATTTTAACTTAGGATTTCCCAGTTTGGTTATTTGTTCAATGATTCATTTTGATTTGGAAATTGCTTACTATTTTTTTCGCAAGTAGTGTAACAGTTTTAAAAGTTTAAAACAAGCAAAGTAAAAAGATATATGAATAAATACATATCAGGTTTTGAAAAAAAAAAATTGAAATTCATTGGATATTTAATACTAAAGTTTTGAACACACTTGGTATGAGTACATACTCAGTTTACAAGTCTTGTTGCCTAAAAACAATAGGCCTATCTTGATTATTTATGAAATCATAGTTTACAATTTTGGAACCTGATGGGTTAAAGTTTCTTGTATTTGAAATCTGAAGATTATTAATTCCAGAAGTATTGGTTTGTGATGATTTCCAGCTTGAATTACACCTGCTTATGCAAGCTGCATATATAGGCATACATACATTTGTATGTGTGTATGCATATATTATTGGATTTGTACTGTCTTGAGTCTTGTTTACTTGATGGCATTTGATACTGATTTGCTACTGTAGCCTGATTTTCACATGTTCACTGCCTATACCGTGTTCATGTTGTTTGCAACGCTACCCAGTGCATATTGCAGTGATATTTCTTTCATTCTGGGGTATGTATGCATTCCTGTCATACTAGTTGTCCTTCGTAGCCGCACCTGTTATATTGCATTCCTACAGGAACCATGTTGTTTGGGTTTCATCTATGGTGCATGTATGCATCCCTGTCATTTTCTGTTGTTTCCATGTAGTTGCCGTGTCGTTGCGGTGCATCGTGCATATCACGGCACTGACTCATTCCACTGCTACATTTATTTGCACATCACCTGGGTGCCTCTTTTAGTGTCTGTTCTTCAAGACATGTTGTTTTGTACATGTGTGGCAGTGTGGTGGCTGCAGTTTTTAGTTGCAGTTGCCCTTGTTGTTTCGCATTACATTGATCTAGATGGATTGTTTTCTGACTACACTTGAGTTGAATCCAACAAATAGCTCGGATTCGACCTTGTGCTCGTTTGTGCCTTTTTCTGTGCATTTCCTGATTTTGCTTATTTCGCGTTGTAGTGGCGAGGCAGTGCACGCAAGCGTGGACTGCAGCCACACGAAGTTAACATTTAAAAATGTGGCGAGGCCGTACACGCGTGTGTGTACTGCAGCCCTACCAAATCTAATGTTTTAAATGATGTTTTCTTTTTGATGAAAATTGTTTTATGTTGACAATTCAATATATTTTGAACCGATTTTGATGATTTTGTTGTTAATTACCGTTTAGGCAGATTTTGATTGTTTTCTAAATTATCTTCATCAATAATCCCTTCATCTATCCTCATTGATAATTTGAATCTACTGATTTGTTGTTTAACACTGTTAAGTGTTGTATTTACCGTTATCCGATTTCTTGTTAAAGGATCGGATAGGTAAATTTATATTTGACTGTCATCTAATTGCTATTTGATTATTATTGCCTCTATGCACTAATAACTGAGTTTGAATTAGACTGACCTGTGTATTATTTTCTTTTGAATGTAATACTCGGGTCAGACCGAGTAATTTTACAGCTTGAAGATTTTAAGGCCGCGAAGTTAGAGAGAGTTGGGGAAATTGCTTCACTTTAGCTTTTCGAAGAATTTTTGTACTTTAAGGAAATATTCCGCTGTATAAAATTTAATGCATTGTACAAACTCTGATATATGTATAAAAATTCATTTATGTAAAATGTTATGATTATTCTGTGATTCTGTGGCTGTTTCTGTTTAAACTCTATAAACTGAATAACAATCCGTCATTTTGAACGTGTCAAGTTGGTTTAATTACCGACTGGGGGAGGTCAGAGCGGCGGGTCGTTACAAAAGTGGTATCCGAGCTTTGGTTTACACAAAGCTCAGTTTATGATGTTTAATATGAATAGTTACTAGGATCACTTTAAAGAAAATGTTTTTCGAATCTAAAGAAGTATAAAATTGTTTTCTTTGAAAAATAAAAGATATTTTGAAAATTCAAATCTTTTTCGACAATTCCCCTCTCTAAATTTAGGTTTGCGATAGTTTCTCATTCGAAAATCCATTATCGAATTATTGAGATTTATGAAAAAATAAAATATATGTGAAGTGAATTAATGAATTGGTTTAAATCCAATATTTTGAATATCTCCAAAATAATAAATTGGGTAATAAAATAACATTTCAATTTAGTTATAGCCAAGAGGATAATTAAACTATAACTTGGGAATTTGATTCTGAATTCTTTCGAAAAATTAATTTCAAATGTTTTGAAGAATGATTTAGTGAATAAATGGATTATAAGTACTTAACCTATAAATGAACTTTTGATATATAATTGAGTTATATAAATTGAATTAAATTAATAAAGAAGATTTATAAATTGAAGTTTATAAATAGAAAATGGAATTTGTAAAGATTGTTTATAAATTCGAAACCAATTGAATTTGATAAATGAAACATAGAAGTTACTAAAGGAGATTTATTCGTGATTTTGGACAGCGAATTATCCTTTATGTTAGATATTGTGATAGTAAATGTTGGTTAGGAATTTTATCCACGATTTTGGACAGTGGATAATCCTTTAAATAAATGTGTAGAAACACTGAATTGATTAAATAAGTATATTCACGATTTTGGACAGTGAATATATTATTAACTAAAACAGACATGTTTTAGGGAAGTGATATTATGAAATGAGGTTAATGTGGAAATATAAATTTAATGGAACCAAGTCAATGAATGACTTACTAAAGAACTAGCTGATTATTTTTGAAAATAGAAAAGCGAATGCAAAGTTTAAATAGAATTTAAATTTCAAATTTGAAGTTGTCAACATGATAATCCATTATAGGTTTAATAAATTCAGTGATGAATTTGAATTTAAACGTGTGAAAAAAAATTAATTAAGTGAAAAACTTAATATTGAAAAGTTTGAAATTGGTTTAAAACTAATATTATGAAAAGTATGAGGAATTCAAACTATGAATTAAGTTGAAGTTGAAATTGAAAAGTTAATGGTTTTAAAGATGTTTTAAAATGCATTAAGTATCGAATACATAGATTTCAACATTCATTGTTGAAATAGGCGTTTTCGAGAAATAAGGAAATGGTGGACTATAACACTGTTGTTATAGTAAATGGTTTCCGAAAGGAAATGTTGTTTATAGTATTGGGATTTATATATCTATCTTAAATTCGAATCCCTATACTAGTGATTTTTGAGTCGCCGTAACGATGTTTTACGCAACATTCGTTTTGACTCAAATAAATGATTTCCTTAAAGAATGGAATATATACTTAATTTTGATTCAAGTATATTGAATATTTTCCGTGTTGAAAATAAATGAACTTGTGAATTACTTATTAAATAAGTATGGAAATGTTTTCCAATATGAAATGAAAGGTTTGAAATTTTATCTTTCAAAGATAAATTGGAAAAAATGAATATTTGAAATTTGTTTCAAATGGTTAAGTTGGAAAATTATATATATCTTGTAAAGATATTTTTGGGAAATTTGAACGATCAGTTCAACTTGAATATTTTTCAAAAAGGATTGAATCTTGAGTTAAATTGAGTTTAACTTCGACATCAAAAACAATATAAGTTGAGTTTTGAATTTTGGATAGTCGATTTGGATTGTATGTCTAGCATTGTGAATTGATGACATAGCAATTGATCTCTATTAAATATATATCTGTTGGTGGTGGAGAATTTATTCTTTTAGCTTAACACCCTTCTCTGAGACGTACGAGCTTAGAGGTTATATATCGGTAGACATCGATTATGTGTTGAGAATTGACGATGTAACGTGAAATCCAAATCGAATGTGAAGTCGATAATGAATTGGATTATGAATGTGAATTAGGTTTGAGATAACCTTAAATTTTCAAATCGATTTTGAGGAAAATTTTAAATGAAATGGAAAATTTTGGAATCCTCTATTTGTTATGAATGTGAATTGAGTTTTCGTAATTTATATATGTAAATGTAATAATTCGAAAACCATCAGTTTGGAAAGTCATTATTATGAAAAGTCCTATGCAAGTTTACATAGGTATGATATGTACGAAATGTGAAATGAAGTACTATATGTATATGACATATGTTTTCTAAAACTGAGGATATGGAAATGTACCTTCCATTTATTATTTGTGAAGGTGATAGGAACTCGGTGGAGTGTCCATTGGAAATCGTAGCTACGTAGAATTTCCATTAGTGGAATGTCCATTGGGACTGACTGGAATCCCCCACGATGGATCATCGTGTTGGGATTATGTGAATTGATGCTGGCGTAATTCGTGGGGCGTGATGCCTACAGTTACAAGCGATTCCACTGGGATAGTGGCGCAACCGCCGTGTAAACTGCGATCTAGAGGCCGAAGCGTAATTTGAGGGGCGAGATGCCTACGGTCACGAGCGATTCTACTGGGATAGTAGCGTAACCGCCGTGTGAACCGCGATCTATGGCAACAACCATGGCGAAATTCAAGAGAGATGTGAAATCTACAGTTACAAGCGATTCTACTGGGATAGTAGCGTAACCGCTGGGTAAACTGTGATCCATGGGGGAACGTGCTTTCCATATCCATTTTTAAAAGAATTTTTAAAAAAGTATTTTCACTAGGAGTTGAAACAAGTATATTTAGTACTTGGAGATTTTTAGACTTGCGCCTGGCCAGCGTATGCCTAAAGACTGTGAGAACGACGATGGACTTGTTAAACTTCGAGTTAGCAAGTATTTTCAAACTTTGAATAGAAAATCAATAGTCTGAAATTAGAATTACATAATTCCAACCTAATGAACTAAGGAAGAAGATCTTTAAAATATCTTGAAAGCCCACAGCTTTGGAAAAGATATAATATGCAAATATCTAGCATGAAGAATTTCAAATTTAAAAATCTGAGTTTTGTAAGTCGAAAATTTTGGTAAAAGACTTTTGCGTCTTGATTTTACAAATAATTAACAAAGCTAGTGAGATAATATAAAAGAAATGAATCCTATATTTATTTATAAGATTCGAACTTGGTAAAAATTGTGTAGGGTATAAATATCGATGAAATTTTGCAATCGTTTTCCTAACTAATAATTTCGGGACGAAATTCTTTAAGGAGGGAAGATTGTAACAACCCTGAATTTTGAACAATTTAAAAATGAAAATATTTAATTAATTTTAAATATTCGAATGATGATTGACTTGAATTTCAAATTTTTAGGATAATTTGGCGATTAAATTTTAAAAATTTAATCTATAGAAAGTTGAATAAAAATTTGAATTCGACTTTGAAGTTGAAATTGAATATTTAATTTGTAATTGGAATTTGAACTAATGACTTAGAAAAAATAGTTTGGATTTACGAATTATTTCTATTTATAAATTGATGTTGATAGTTGAACTTCAAAACGTTTCTATATTTACTAAAGAAAATAATTTACAAAACAAAAATTGAATTCAAAATAAAAATAAAAATATAATAATATATATAATAAAAAGAATACACTGCCTTACCTTATCAGCTAAAATTATGCCGTAACCTACGCTAAGAATCACGATCTCCTCTGCAAAAACACGTCTCCCCTTTCCCTTATATTCATTCGAAACCCATTCCTCTTCAAATCATCAGAAAAAAATAAATAAATCAAAAAAAAAAAAAATTAATGGCGGCCACGATCGTTCGTCTTCCTTCAACAATTAGGGTTTTTCAAAATCAAAGGCGCCGGCTTCGTTTTGCTTGATCGATCCTCTGGTTTTCGTTCATCTCTGCTTCGATCTACTCCGATTTGCAAAGGTGAGTGATTTTAGTCACTCACATCTAGTTTCGACCAGTGTTTTTTTTTTTTTAGATTCGAATTTCTAAATTGGTATTCGACTGTGTTTTGCTTGTTTGATTCTGTGATTTCATTCGTATAAAATCGTTTGATGATTGACTTATTCCAATTTCGTTTTCTTGGATGCTGTTCGAATTCGTATAATTTGTGATTTTAAGTTGCACAGTTTTAGCTTGATTTTTCTGGTAACTTCAACAGGCTTCGACTCAAATTGCAGTGTTTTTTTAAACTTGGTTTTGCAAGCTTGATTTTGCGAAAATAAATTAAGTTTGATTTTGATAAAACTATTAATTGATTACAGTCATTCTTGAAACTTGCTGTTCGATTCTAGCCTCGACCACCTCGGCTATGAATTGATGTTAGACTTTGGTTTTGATTTTCTGGAAAGTTTGGCCTGTGAAATTTTCACTTGGGATTCATTTGATTTTTCTTGTTCTTATGGTTTCTTCTCTGTGTATTTTTTCTCTGGCCATTCTTGTTCTTCCTGAACTAGCTTGGAGTGACTTCGACAGTGTTTTTGGATGCTCGGGTCTTTAATGTCATGGTTACTGCATATTATTAGCTTGATCATATATGTAGACTTGAGCTCGATCTGTACTTGTGCATTTGCATTGATATTGTTTTAATTGTTTTGTTTTTGTTTTGTGAGTAATCATTTCCTTTATAAAACTTATGATTGCTATATAGGTGCATTTGATTAACGGCATATGTTTCTGATATGAAATATATGTTACAAGAATATATATTTTTTTGCCAAAAAAAAAAGAAAAATTCAAAGCTTTCAAGACTGAAAACATTTTTACCTGGAAAAGCAAATGCAAGTTAAAACTTGAAATAGGTACAAATCAAAATAAAGTGAGTAACATTCCCTTTTAAAACAAGTTTATATTTGTGATGTTACTTAACTATTGGGATGGAAATTGTTTTGAAATATGGTACCAATATGGATATGAATGGGAAAGCAAGTATGAATGTATGAAGTGTCTGTAGGAATACCAAATATGCACTCTGTTTATCTACAGGCTACAGACAAGAAGAAAAGAAATTTCCAAATCTCTTTCTGTGATAAAATTTAAGCATCAATCTTTAAATTAAAGATAATTGAATAGTTTCAATCCTATTTTAACTTAGGATTTCCCAGTTTGGTTATTTGTTCAATGATTCGTTTTGATTTGGAAATTGCTTACTATTTTTTTCGCAAGTAGTGTAACAGTTTTAAAAGTTTAAAACAAGCAAAGTAAAAAGATATATGAATAAATACATATCAGGTTTTGAAAAGAAAAAAAAAATGAAATTCATTAGATATTTAATACTAAAGTTTTGAACACACTTGGTATGAGTATATACTCAGTTTACAAGTCTTGTTGCCTGAAAACAATAGGCCTATCTTGATTATTTATGAAATCATAGTTTACAATTTTGGAACCTGATGGGTTAAAGTTTCTTGTATTTGAAATCTGAAGAGTATTAATTCCAGAAGTATTGGTTTGTGATGATTTCCAGCTTGAATTACACCTGCTTATGCAAGCTGCATATATAGGCATACATACATTTGTATGTGTGTATGCATATATTATTGGATTTGTACTGTCTTGAGTCTTGTTTACTTGATGGCATTTGATACTGATTTGCTACTGTAGCCTGATTTTCACATGTTCACTGCCTATACCGTGTTCATGTTGTTTGCAACGCTACCCTGTGCATATTGCAGTGATATTTCTTTCATTCTGGGGTATGTATGCATTCCTGTCATACTAGTTGTCCTTCGTAGCCGCACCTGTTATATTGCATTCCTACAGGAACCATGTTGTTTGGGTTTCATCTATGGTGCATGTATGCATCCCTGTCATTTTCTGTTGTTTCCATGTAGTTTCCGTGTCGTTGCGGTGCATCGTGCATATCACGGCACTGACTCATTCCACTGCTACATTTATTTGCACATCACCTGGGTGCCTCTTTTAGTGTCTGTTCTTCAAGACATGTTGTTTTGTACATGTGTGGCAGTGTGGTGGCTGCAGTTTTTAGTTGCAGTTGCCCTTGTTGTTTCGCATTATATTGATCTAGATGGATTGTTTTCTGACTACACTTGAGTTGAATCCAGCAAATAGCTCGGATTCGACCTTGTGCTCGTTTGTGCCTTTTTCTGTGCATTTCCTGATTTTGCTTATTTCGCGCTGTAGTGGCGAGGCAGTGCACGCAAGCGTGGACTGCAGCCACACGAAGTTAACATTTTAAAAATGTAGCGAGGCCGTACACGCGTGTGTGTATTGGAGCCCTACCAAATCTAATGTTTTAAATGCTGTTTTCCTTTTGACGAAAATTGTTTTATGTTGACAATTCAATATATTTTGAACCGATTTTGATGATTTTGTTGTTAATTGCCGTTTAGGCAGATTTTGATTGTTTTCTAAATTATCTTCATCAATAATCCCTTCATCTATCCTCATTGATAATTTGAATCTACTGATTTGTTGTTTAACACTGTTAAGTGTTGTATTTACCATTATCCGATTTCTTGTTAAAGGATCAGATAGGTAAATTTATATTTGACTGTCATCTAATTGCTATTTGATTATTATTGCCTCTATGCACTAATAACTGAGTTTGAATTAGACTGACCTGTGTATTATTTTCTTTTGAATGTAATACTCGGGTCAGACCGAGTAATTTTACAGCTTGAAGATTTTCAGGCCGCGAAGTTAGAGAGAGTTGGGGAAATTGCTTCACTTTAGCTTTTCGAAGAATTTTTGTACTTTAAGGAAATATTCCGCTGTATAAAATTTAATGCATTGTACAAACTCTGATATATGTATAAAAATTCATTTATGTAAAATGTTATGATTATTCTGTGATTCTGTGGCTGTTTCTGTTTAAACTCTATAAACTGAATAACAATCCGTCATTTTGAACGTCTCAAGTTGGTTTAATTACCGACTGGGGGAGGTCAGAGCGGCGGGTCGTTACAAACTATTCCTTAATTACCTTATTAATTAAATTAATTTCAAAACATTAATCCTAACTAAATTTTAAGATAACACATTTCTTAATTATGTTTAAAAACAAATTTATTCGAAACAAATTACTTTTGAAATTACTTTTAAGTTTCATTTCAAATACAAGATTTAAAATGAATAAAATTCCAACTTAATCAAAGTTTTAAACAACTTAATTTTTTTTTAAATTTTCAAAACAAACAAATGTTTGCCTTAGAAATGAATTTCATAATAATTTTGAAACTGAATTCATTTCAAAATTTCAATAACTTCAATTTACGTTTAGTTTAAATCTTCCAAATTTAAATCTTCTTTTAATTTTAAAAACTGAAGTCCATATTTAATTTAAGATTTCCAGATTTAAATTTTATTTTAAATCTTTCTTACATTTTACAAACTTTAATTTAAAAGGTTTAAATTACTTCCCAAAATAAACTAGTTAAACAAGTTTAAGTTTAAAACCTTATTACCTTTATTTTTATTTATTTATTTAAAAATGAGATTTTGAATTTAACCTTGGATTCTAAAATTCAAACTTGAATTTGTAACCAGGTTCAAAATTTCCTAAACATTCAAAAGCTTCAGGTTGTTTTTTTTAAAAAAAAACTTAAAAACCTGAAACACAGGTTTCTGTAAAACATGAAGTTTACTGAACAACCCGAGAACATTACAAAATGCTTCGAGTCTGGAACCCATCTTCCCCGAGCCAAATGCCCTCCTGCTTCGAGCAACACATCAATTTCCCCCCGCTACCAATCTTACCCACTATCATCAGTGCAAACCCATCACCGTGCATATGCACGGCGACTCCGGCCACTATAGATCGCCGCTGATGATCGCTACACATCAGGAGCCATCACTACAACACATCACGAACATCAAAACAAACTACCACCCACGAAATCAAATCCGAACGCAAATTCCCTAACCTTGAAACAAAAGTCAGGTTCAACCTTTCAAACCTGTCAACGACAAGTCTTCGCCGCTCCGACCACCAGATGATCAACCCCTTCGGCCTCAACTTCAACCACACACCAACTACCGATCCCCTAAACATCTCAACACTCGGTCACGTATACAAACCAAAACGGCCGATTCTTTAAAACCCATTAAAACTAGGGTTTGAAAATAAATTTCAAAACTGCACCTTACACAGTGATAACCATCGCCATCCCTGATTTTTCCAACCTTCCCCTAACCCTCCTCCATCACCCAGAAGATCCCCAGCTTCCTCAAGTCAAAGATCACCAAGATTTTCTTAAGATCCTATTTCAGTTCAATATCAAACTGCAACTTAAACTATACTCCAAAAATCCCAATTCTTGATTTAAAAATCAAGTTTCAGTTAGTACTTTTGATTTATGCTACTGAATTACTGAGCTAACATGTTTGGGTTATGGTAATAATCATATGCATGATGTCTTCCTGTGTTTACAGAGACAACATCCTGTATTTTAACTCACTTAAAAAAGAAAAAAAATATTAACTTAAGGAAATAAAGCAACTTTACTTTATAAATTTCATCATATCAGAAGCTAAATTAAAAGATAACTGTTTTAAATGAAGTTTTGTGTCAGGAAAATCAAATAAACAGAACAGGCAAATAAGTAAACAGCATGCACACATAACATCTTCACATCAGATTTTCAATAATACACAAACAATACTCATTTATCAAAACATACTAGCATGCAACCTATTTTTAACTTTTAAATTTAAAAAGTTACTCATAGAATTTATGAGCAGAGCATTTGAAGAGTATGAAACTGGAAGGTGCATGATTTGAAAACTTGAAGTTGCTTCAGTACTTTAAAAACTGCAGTTTGCTTTTGCTTTTTAATCACTTTAGTCCTGATGCATTTGCATGTTTGTTTCCAGGTGAAAAAATGCAGGCTTCCAGATTTCATTTGTATGTTTTCCAGAAAAATGCAGACTTGGTTGATTTAAATAAGAAATGGAGACTGCAGGCTTTTGAATGAAATTCAAAACAGAAATGAAGGGTAGTGCAGGCATTTGAATTGTAATTTGATTTTGAAGAGTTTATTGATTTTAGATTTGTACAGGATTGAATATGCAGGATTTTTGAAGAGGAGTTTTGATTTTGAAGAGGTGTTTTGAAGTTTTTCTCTTTTGATTTTAGGAAATGGGATAACAAGTACGAATGAAAATACAAGTTTATATAGATGTAGTTTTCAGATTTAATTAAATAAAAGAAAATCTAATTTACAAGAGGCCACTTGTAAAATTTTCAACATTTGTCAAGTTAAATGTTTAATCTTTGAACACTTGTTAAATTAGGTTTTAAGAGTATAATGCATGTCTCTTTTAGAAGTATTAAGCTTAATTTTAATTTGTTAGTTAATATTCAATATATATATAAATTTATAAAAGAAATAAAAACAAATTGTGCTTATAAATAAAGCTTATGATATAAAAATTAAAACAATTAAAATTTATACTTTGGAATTTAAATTCATATCAATTTCAAAATCTAATATTTAGAAATCAAGTTATAATTTAAATTTGAAATAACAATAGCTATTTTTAATTCAAAATCTACTTGTAAAACGATACATTATTAATAATATTTTTAGAAATATCTTATTATTAAATTTTGAAATAAAAATAAAAGAAATTATGTCTTTATAAATAAATTACATATTTATTAAACTATATTTTTTTTTTAAAAACAAAACAAATCTCTTTTGTTAATTTATTTAAATAAAAAACTTAAGCCAAAATTATTTTAAACATTTGTCTTAATAATTTAAAAATCATATATTTATTTATAAAATAGCTTTGAAAACTGAATATTAATTTAGATCAAAAATTTCCAAATTTTTAATGTATATATTAAAATTTTAAATCATGATTCATTAATTAAATTTAAACCAAGATCATTTATTCAATAACTTTGAAAAGCTTATATATTAAATAAAAACAAATTTCCAAATTACTAAAAATAATAAGAATTAGAAATATGCTTTACTTATTAAAATTAAAACAAAGCTAATCTATTTACAATATAAACCATATATTTATATTATAATTAGAAATCAATTTATTATTTTTAAAAAGACAAATAATCAATTAAATATTTATTGAAGAAGATTATTAATCAATCTGAATTATTATTAACAAAAATATCAATATTAATTTAATTTTTTTATAGATTATTAAATTGATATTGTTAAAAAATCCAGGATGTTACAATCCTCCCCCCTTAAAAGAATTTCGTCCTCGAAATTTAAAACAAAGGTAATTTAATAATCTCATTAAAGATTAAATTTTAAACACAAGCATACATCAAACATATGCTAACAATCAAAATGACCAACTCATCAAATCAAACAAATCTAATTATCCAGACAAAATTTTGGATAATCCCTCTAGTTTTCCCAAGTGTAAATATATCGGGATACTCGCTCCACAGAATCCAAACAATCAAAACTATGAAGCTACAAAGCTCCTATTCATCTATATCTATAACACTAGACAGGATATCAGACTACAGACGAGTCTGACTCAACAACCAAAACTCCAGAACTGCTGGTTCCACAACCAGAGATAGATCAAACACGTACTCCCTCAGAGATACGTGAAACTCATCGAATCCCAGTTATCCAAACTGGCAAACCAATCCTGTAGGTCAATCACTTATTCTCACAAGAACACAGAAATGATCCAAAACCCTTCAGAGCTAGCCTTCCAACCTTACCAAATCTTTTAGCTCCCTTTCCGATCGGAGAAAACTTATCCAAATCAAATTTCTGACTTCAGAATCCAAATTTCTCCGACTCAAATCCACAAAACTCTCCAGACAATCCTGAACGGCCTACAACCTTACTGATCAGCTCAACCTTCGCTGATGCCTCGAGAAACAAAGTAGACCAATCAACTCAACAAAATGATCTCCTCCAGATCCACCCTACTCCTCAAACATCAGAAGACAACAACTTCTCCTATCTGGAAAAGAAAAGCAGATACACTTCCCAACTGCTTCCGCTGCACAACTCTGATCCGAAGTAGAAGAGAATGCCGAAGAAGAACAAGAGCATAAACTGGACAACACATATTAGAAATATGGTTCATCAGATCCACAAGAAAACTCAGAAACTTCTCCAAAACCTGAGCTGCTTCACCAAACTCTATCTCTTGGAACCATTCTTCTATTAAGCTGAACCATCGGTAGCACTCCTGGAATCCTAGACGATAAGAAGACTCAATCTCCAGATGCGGACAAACCTCTGTCTTCCCTGAAGACATCCGGAAAAACTCTGATAATCCAAGAGAACACTCAAACAAACGCAAGTCACTTTTGCGATAAATCCAAACTAATTCCAAGGAAAACTGTTCTCCCATTACCAAACAGAACAGCTTATTCTTAACTAGCGAATCCACCCAAAAACTGGTCCACTCTGCTGCTTCTGAACTCCATTTCAGAAAAACTGCTAAGCCAGAAGATCTCCTGCCAACACACAGAACACTCCGAGCTGCATTGCTGCCACAAATGCCAAAGACTTCCAAATCAAAGCTCTTCGATAAACTCGGACCTCAAAGCCAAACACAAACAACCAGCTGAACTCTGCCACAACATCGAAACAGATATACTTCTTCAACTTGTTCCAAAGAAAAATCTTCGAAGACATCCATAGTCGCTGCATCTCATCACACAGCTACTAATTCCTGAGGTATCAAGATACCATTATTTTCTTCTGCCTAGCCGTCAGATCCAAATTCAACTCATCCAACTTCAAAGATAGACTTCGAACCTTTACAGGTTACCTTCAGAGATCTATGAAATCTCTACACTCTGCACAACTCACTCGAGACGGTATTAGGTCTATAGTCTCGATAGATACACTTCCAACCTCAACACTCAAACTCCAACCAATGGTAGTCGTGTCACACACACTACTACCCTATCTACCTTTATAGCTTATATTGGAAAACCTGAATAGGTAACCCAACAGATAGGTAGAAATAAATATATTTATATATATATTAAAAATTACAAATACGCTCTCTTAAGATAGACACCACTCAAGAGCCTAGGTATTCAATCAACCTAACGCTTTGATACCACTGTAATGAGACGCCATCCGTCTCCACTGAATGACGCATCATTAATAAGAAAGAAAGGGATAGAAAAGAGAAAAGAAAGAAGAGAAAGAAGAAACAACAACAACAGAATCTCAACAGTGGAACGAATAAATTATATTAATAACATAAACATTACATAGTTTACAACCATTATCAGAGTCACACAGATACACATCACATACTAGACAGTTATAAACACATGTCTAGTTATACAACTCAATACAACACAAGAGAACTACACAGAGAAATCTACACAGCGGAATACTATATATCTACACGCAGATGCCTCCTGCTCCATTGCTCCTCCACAAATCGTCAAAGCAAACCTGAATCCCTTGGCTACTCGTAAAAATTTGAGTACCCAAGAGTTTAAGAAAACAGAAGATAAACTCCGGGTCAGTCATGTGTCTGGTGTGAGTAACAGGTTAAGGTTGCTTAACTTTCAAAAACATTTTGAAAGAAAGGTATCACGTAAGGCTTCCCACACATCAACATGGAAAAGTTTTTACCTTACGCTAACCAAAACATTTGATAGGAAATCCATGATATTATAATAGGTCTAGGGTTTTCAAATAAATATGATATAGCCGAAATTGTTACATTATTAAATTCCAGCTACTAGCCACAAAAGTGGGTAATACAATCAAATCCGTTGGCACTTATTGGATTTTGGATTCCATACAATGGCAAGGCTACGGGGATACCGCCTGTCACAGTACGTGGCCTAGATCAATGTACCGAGGAGTACGCCCGCTCCCCTACAACATATGGTCGGAGCCATTCCTTATTGAAGAGTTTCGAACAAGACAGCCCCGCGGTTGTAGCTAGCAACCGCCCACACAGCCGAAAAAAAGGGGACCTCTAGACAGGGGAAAATCTCATCCTACTTGGGCATGACCCACTTAACCTTGCTGCACCTCCCCTGTTTTAGCCATTCCCGGTTGATGAGGCTTGAGGCTACGATTACCTTTAGTGAACACATCACTTAGAATGCTCATCGTCCACCTGACGATGTTCTAAAAGCATTCAATCCATACAGGTTCGTTCCGGGTTCGAACGAAACCGAAAGCACTATCTCGTTGCACTCATATTGGAATCACCCTCAGAGTCAACGACCATAGAACTTGCACTCTAAATCACCATCTCGAACCTGTAAGTACCATTTCTGTCAAACTCATCACGGAATCACCCCCAGAGTTATACTGACGAATAATTCTTACACCTCGAGTCTTCACAAAGCTCCACTTGGATTCACGACCTAACGTTTAATTGGAATCAATGTGGTTTTCGGATATCCAAATATGGAAACCCGATCCCGGTCTCATCGAAATCCAAAGCGTGTCTTTTAGGTCCAAGTTGTTTTAAGGTTTAAAACAATTCAATTATCTATATACACGCAGATAAATAACTCACAAATCACAATTGATAATCAACATTATCAAATAAACAGGTAGTCCACATCATCATCATAATAGATAATCTATATTATCATCACAATGCAACCAAGCATTCATACCACACAACATTACTTATCTCATTTCTGAGATCACAATCATTTAAGCAATCAATATCACCCATTCATACATAAGCAAAGATTTACTCATACAACATCTATAATTAATTTAAAATGAATTAAATTAATTAGTTCATCTTTAATTAATTTAAAATAAATTAAATTAATTACTTCACCAATATAAATCTTGCTTATTCAACCATTTAATTGATTACAATCAATTAATTAATCATTCAAAATTAATCACCTTATTTAATCATTCTTGATTAATTATCCTTAATTACATTCATGTAATTATGCTTAATTAATTTCACAAATTAATTATTCTCAACCAAAAACAGTAATTAACATTTAATTACTTCAATTAGTTAATTAACTATAATTAATTATATTAATCCCTAATTAATTACATTAATTAATTACCTTTAATTACTTATCATTGATTAATTAATCATAATTAATCAACTTTAATTACATCATTAATTGTAATAATTAATGATCTTTAATTATATTTAATTAATTATCTTTTTAAATTAATTACCTTAAGTAATTAACCCAACTATTAATCCTTCTCGATTAACCATATTCAGTAATTAACTAGCTTAATTGCTTTATTAAACCAAATTAATTATTCCTTAATTAATTTCTTAATTAATCCCTTGATTAATTACTAAGTTATTATACTCCAAATTACTTCATTCTTAAACATCCTTAATTAATTATAACCTCTAATTATAAATCAATTACCTCACCAAGTAATTTCCCAATCCATTTATTACATAAAGTAATTATCTTTAAAACCTCAAGTGTTTAAAATTATTTAAACTTAATTAATTAAATTAAACAATCACATTTAACTCAATTAATTACCTTAAGTAATTAATTTCTTAATTACTTCATTAAGTAATTACACTCAACAATTCACAAATGGTTATTATTAAATTAATTGATCCAATTAATTATAAAAATTAACCACATTAATTAATTATTAAATAATCCTGGTTAATGACCTTCATTAACCATTCCCTAATTATTTTCATTAAGTAATTAACTTAGATTAATCACAAATTAAATTATCTTTAATTATACATTAATTAAAGTTTGATTATTTAATTAATCAAGTGTTAATTGTCACTTAATTAATCATTACTTATTTGATTTATTAACCTTTATTAAAATTTAATTACTTAATTAATAATTCTTAATCATAGATTAAAAATCTAATTAATGATTTTTCATTTCAAATTGATTAACCCTTAATCAATATTTATTAAACCTTAATCAATTAATAAATTAAATTAACTAACTATTCCTTAATTACCTTATTAATTAAATTATTTCAAAACATTAATCCTAACTAAATTTTAAGATAACACATTTCTTAATTATGTTTAAAAACAAAATTACTTGAAACAAATTAATTTTAAATTTCATTTCAAATACAAGATTTAAAATGAATAAAATTCTAACTTAATCAAAGTTTTAAACAACTTAAAACTTTTTATAAATTTTCAAGACAAACAAATGTTTGCCTTAGAAAAGAATTTCATAAGAATTTTGAAACTAAATTCATTTTAAAATTTCAATAACTTCAATTTACATTTAGTTTAAATCTTCCAAATTAATACCTTTTAATTTTAAAAACTGAAGTTCGTATTTAGTTTATGATTTCCAGATATAAATTTTATTTTAAATCTTGCTCACATTTTACAAATTTCAATTTAAAAGGTTTAAATTACTTCCCAAAATAAAGTAGTTAAACAAGTTTAAGTTTAAAACCTTATTACCTTTATTTTTATTTATTTATTTAATACTGAGATTTTGAATTTAACCCTGGATTCTAAAATTCAAACTTGAATTTGTAACCAGGTTTAAAATTTCCTAAACATTCAAAAGCTTCAGGTTGTTTTTTTTTTTAAAACTTAAAAACCTGAAACACAGGTTTCTGTAAAACATGAAGTTTACAGAACAACCCGAGAACATTACAAAATGCTTCGAGTCTAGAACCCATCTTCCCCGAGCCAAATGCCCTCCTGCTTCGAGCAACACATCAATTTCCCCCGCTACCAATCTTACCACTATCATCAGTGCAAACCCATCAACGTGCATATGCGTGGTGACTCCGGCCACTATAGTTCGCCGCTGATGATCGCTACACATCAGGAGCCATCACTACAACACATCACGAACATCAAAACAAACTACCACCCACGAAATCAAATCCGAACGCAAATTCCCAAACCTGGAAACAAAAGTCAGGTTTCACCCCTTCAAACCTGTCAATGGCAAGTCTTCGCCGCTCCGACCACTAGATGATCAACCCCTCCGGCCTCAACTTCAACCATACACCAACTACCGATTCCCCAAACATCTCAACATTCGGTCATGTATACAACCCAAAACGGCCAATTCTTTAAAACCCATTAAAACTAGGGTTTAAAAAATAAATTTCAAAACTGCACCTTACACAGTGATAACCATCGCCATCCCTGATTTTTCCAACCTTCCCCTAACCCTTCTCCATCACCCAAAAGGGCCCCGAGCTTCCTCAAGTCAAAGATCACCAGGATTTGCTTAAGATCCTATTTCAGTTCAATATCAAACTGCAACTTAAACAATACTCTAAAAATCCCAATTCTTGATTTAAAAATCAAGTTTCAGTTAGTACTTTTGATTTATGCTACTGAATTACTAAACTAACATGTATGGGTTATGGTAAAAATCACATGCATGACGTTTTCCTTTGTTTAAAGAGACAACATCCTATATTTTAACTCACTTAATTTTTTTTAAATATTAACTTAAGAAAATAAAACAACTTTACTTTATAAATTTCATCATATCGAAAGCTAAATTAAAAGATAAGTGTTTTAAATGAAGTTTTATGCCAGGAAAATCAAATAAACAGAACAGGAAAATAAGTAAACAGCATGCACACATAACATCTTCACATCATATTTTCAACAATACACAAACAATACTCATCTACCAAAACATACTGGCATGCAACCTACTTTTAACTTTTAAATTTAAAAAGTTACTCACAGAATTTGTGAGCAGAGCCTTTGAAGAGTATGAAACTGGAAGGTGCATGATTTGTAAACTTGAAGTTGCTTCAGTACTTTAAAAACTACAGTTTGCTTTTGCTTTTTAAAGACTTTAGTCCTGATGCATTTGCATGTTTGTTTCTAGGTGAAAAAATGCAGGCTTCCAGATTTCATTTGTATGTTTTCCAGAAAAATGCAGACTTGGTTGATTTAGAACAAAAATGGAGACTGTAGGCTTTTGAATGAAATTCAAAACAGAAATGAAGGATAGTGCAGGCATTTGAATTGTAATTTGATTTTGAAGAGTTTACGATTTTAGATTTGTACAGGAATTGAATATGCAGGATTTTTAAAGAGGAGTTTTGATTTTGAAGAGGTGCTTTGAAGTTTTTCTCTTTTGATTTTAGGAAATGAGAAAACAAGTATGAATGAAAATGCAAGTTTATATAGATGTAGTTTTCAGATTTAATTAAATAAAAGAAAATCTAATTTAAAAGAGGCAACTTGTAAATTTCAACATTTGTCAAGTTAAATGTTTAATCTTTGAACACTTGTTAAATTAGGTTTTAAGAGTACAACACATGTCTCTTTTAAAAGTAATTTGCATATTAATTAACATGTTAATATATATGTATTAAGCTTAATTTTAATTTGTTAGTTAATATTCAATATATATATATATATATATATATATATATATATATAAATTTATAAAAGAAATAAAAACAAATTGTACTTATAAATAAAGCTTATGTTATAAAAATTAAAACAATTAAAATTTATATTTTGGAATTTAAATTCATATCAATTTCAAAATCTAATATTTAGAAATCAAGTTATACATTAAATTTGAAATAACAATAGCTATTTTTAATTCAAAATCTACTTGTAAAATAATACATTGTTAATAATATTTTTAGAATACATTAAATTATGTTAAAATCTACTTGTAAAATTTGAATTATTATTAACAAAAATATCAATATTAATTTAATTTTTATACAGATTATTAAATTGATATTGTTAAAAATTCTGGGATATTACAAGAACATAATGATGTTCTTTTATTAAAATTCCCCTAAGTGTTAAATGGATACTTTTAAATAGTAAGGTTAATGAATCGCATGAACATTCTATTTTATTTTCACCTATATATATATATATGTGTGTGTGTATGCATGCATGCATGTATGTATGTATGTATGTATGTATGTATATATGTATGTATGTATGATCCAACTTTGTTCATCTTCTTAAATCGGGAACTTTGGTCAAATCTCTCTTGAAAAATTCTTGTATGCCCGTTATGTTTCTAACTTCTAAATGATGTATCTAAAGTAATGATTACAGAAGGTTTGTTACACTAAAAAATAGCCATTTGTGAGAGTGAAACCTGATTGATTTGCGGATATTTTTTATTTTTTGTGAATAATATCATACCATTTGCTTATGATTTCTATCACCACATCAAATTAGCTATTTTACAACACTTAATTTTTTACAATTTGTAACGATTATTATCGTTATAATTTACCAATGTTTGTTGCTGTTGGAATAGTTTTGGAACACTTAAAATTGTGATGATAGTTGGTAATTGTGTATTGTGCAAATAAACTAAAGTATGAAGGAGAGATTTATATTTCTCTCCTTTATTTGTACTTGTACCATTTCTCATGCTTCTAACTCACATTATATACTCTTTTCTCTAAAGCCAGGGTTTCGCTCTTCTGCCTACATCGACTTAGCTATCTGTATTTCTTATAGATCTAAATCAATTTATGACATAAAATTTGGAATTTGAGCTTAGAAATATATTTATGACATTAGGATTTAGGCTGCTTATAGTTAGCATGAATTAAATGTTTGTTTTAAATTCTGATGTGATTCGATTTTTATTCATCTTTCTTGTTGTGACGACCCGGAATTTTGGATATTTAATATAGGAATATTTAATTGGTTTAAATATTCAAAAGAGTAATTTTAACTTGAATTTCAAATATCACGATTTACTGGATAGTTTAATATTGAATTAAACTATTGAGTATTGGGTAAAATATGAAATCTGGGATTTTTAGCTTGTTAAAGATAATTTAAAGGCTTATAAATTTATATTAATAATACTGAAGGTGATAGAACTTTTAAAATTGAATTTAACAATGATTTGTTCAGTTTTGAAATTATATCGTTTAAATTGAATTTAAAAATGGCCTTTCGAGGCACAATCTTGGATTTTGACGAAACCAGTTCCATTGGATTCGTAATATTTTATTATTATCCGATTTCAAATTTCGTAGTGTTTGGAGTTGTTGTGAGAGCATACGATATATAAACGCGCTGAAGTTAAATAGAAATTTAATATAATAACTAGGTTCAAAAATCTATCTTCTCCATACGATCGAATTAGGACTCGAAAACTTTTCCATTGCGTTCGGAATAGGGGTTTAACATTAGGAACACCTAGCGGCACGCCTCGGTAAGGGTTTGCGATTTTAAGCTACGTAAATCGACACACTTTGAATTTAATTTGAAATAAATATATATATTCACATAAACCAGTCAACTGCAGCCGAAATAATATCACATCCCGGCGTTTTCGTTTCTCTTCAAACTATTATAGCCAGCAAGCAGCACGCAACCTCCCTTTCAAATCACGTTCTCTCCTTTAAATCACATCTCCTCTTCATTTCAATCCAACCGAGCAAAGTAAAAGAAAAAAAAATTCATTATAAAATTGAAGCTACACTCTCTGTTCCCAGTTTAACTATGGCCGAGCTGAATCAAAGAGGCAATCGCGTATTCCCTTTCTCCCATTCCTCTAAAATTCAAATCGATTTTGTTCTTTCTCAACAAAAAAAATGGTAGTAAAAAAAAAGGGGTATCGTGTGGCAAAATCGCGAGGAAGGTCGTTTGTATTCGAATCGAGGAGAGTCGACGCTGCATTCGATGAAGTCACGGAGGGATGGAGGTCATGGGCGGTGATCACTGCCAAGGATTCGTCGATGGGGAAGCAACCGGTGGATGTTTTAGGAGCTGCGGCGGTAGGGTTTGGTGAGTTTTGGGTGATGCTCGCGTGATGCTGGGCTCGGGACAGGGGACCACGACTAGAATTTGAATTCGTTTTCAAGGTTCGTGGGTGGCTACGTCGTTCAATACGGCGTGAATGGAGGTCGCGAGGCTTGGGATGGTGGCCGAGGTCGAGAAGGGGGGTAGGTTCTGGGCAGTGAAGGTATTTGGCAAATTTTTTTCAATTTTTTCAATTAAATTAAATTGAAATGTATATATGTATATATAGTGTGGATAAACAAAAAAAATTATACAGTAAAGGGAAAAAGTCGTAAATGTTGTAAAGTTGTGAAGTTTATATAAAAATTAGATTTTTAAAAACTACATAGATTATTTTTATATGTATATTTGTGTGTGTGTAGTTTCAAGGGAAAAATAAATATACATATACATATTTTAAACTTACTAGTTTATTTTAAAATAATGTATCATAGTGATTCATTTGTTAATTGACCTGTTTAATTTATTTTAGTTACCAGAAATTGTTTATTTATGGGAAAATTTGTTTAAATAATATTATTGGATTGAGTTAAAATTTATTAAGTAGAAATTAAGTTTTCAGATTATCTCAAATATTAATAAATCATATAATGTTTGTACAAGGTCAAAAGTAATAGAGAAACCAACCGGTTTGGATTGGGTTGCAAATAAAATCAAAGGTGGGTTAATCTCACTCATCTGGGTTTGATTTAAATTTAAATAGTTAAATTTAAATAACTAGTTGAATGATTGAATTGATTGGATGTGATATATTATATAGTAGTATATAGTATATTGGAGTGATTGATTTCCTGCATTATGTAGCGGTTGAGACCCTATGCGCCGCATAATAGCGGATGATATTATATTAATCCCATATACCACGATATTCCACCTCGAAGTGGAATTAGTATTGTGCTAACATCTGTGGATGCAGGGAAACAGGTTGGAGGTATCCAACTGGATTCCTCAAAATTATTTTGATTGTTTAATATTCTATGATGAATTATATTGATAATTGGAATATTGAATGTTATGGTTTGCTTAAATATATTTCAGTACACTAAGTTATCAAAATATATAGAATTGGACTTTTGAAAAGAAAATAAAAGAGTGAATTTTTAACTAAAATAGTTAAAGAAAATTTGAATAAATTAAGAATGAACTGGATAAGAATAAAAGTGATTTTGAAATTCTAATAATAATTCCGAGTATGGGAAAAGGGGATTTTGAATAAACAGAGAAATGATGAATTTTAAAACTTAAGTGATATTATTTTAAAGGAATAAAGAATTATTTTAAAATTCAAGGTTTAAATTTATTTAAAAGGATAAAGAAGGAATATGGAAAATCTGAAATTGGTATTTTCAGTTAATAGATTTTAACTCATAATTAAGAAATAAAATCTGAAGGTAATGGGCTTTGAATAAATAGAGTAAGTAAAGAAATTTATTTCAAAATAGAGTAAATTGGAAATCAATTTGAAAATTGATTCAAGTGTTTAAATTTGGAATTTTAAAAAGACAAGTGAGACTTTGAAATTTTTAAACGAGGTTTATAAAAGCAAAGTGATGTATTAGTGGACATTTGGAAGAATAAATTCACGGTGGGAATTCATTAAAGTGACAGGTAAATTTGTTTAAAAATAAATAGTGATTTATTTTTAAAGGATGTGAAGAGAAGTATATTTCCTTGGATATCCAAGTACATTTTCAAAGTAAATTTTTAAATATAAGTTAAAGGCTTTAATGTTGTTTTAAAAACTTGTTTTAGAAAATTTATCATTTCTAAATGTTTAAATTCTAAAGCAAATATTTTTTTTTTGAAACTATTATCGTAGTAATTATTTAAAGGGGACTTGGTATTTTGTTTTAAAAAGAGAAAATCTAGTTTAGTATTTTATAAAGTAACCTCATTTTCAAATATTACTATAGTATATATTTTTAATTAAGTATTGAAGTAGTTCTCAATTTAAATGTTCTAAAGTATATTTTATGATAAAGTGTTTTAAAATATTTTAAAAATCTAAAGTGTTTGTACTTGGTGATTTCAATGGAAATAGAAAATATTTGGGAAATTTATTCTGTAAAAGGAAGATGGTTTGAAAACTGTTTTCAAAAAGGGTTGAAAATGGAAATATATCTTGCGAAGATATTATGAGGATTAATAAATAACTCAGGAGAAATTATTTATGTTTGATGGTTGTTGTGAATGTAAATTGATAGTTGAATAAGCGACTATCAATATTGGCCAATGCGTTGATCGTTTCGAAGAGACCAGGGTGGGGTTAATTTCTCGAAAACCACTTCGATCAGGTTTGTACATTTTCGTGAGGAAGACGAGTTTGGATTCGAAGGTGGAGTAGTGAAGTGCAAGGGCTAGTCGCTAGTAACCCTGAAGTGTTTCCAAAATAGATGTAGTAGGAGTAGTGCCTTCGGTTCCGTTCGAACCTGGGATGGACTTGTATGGATTGGATGCTTTCAGAACATCGTCAGGTGGACGATGAGCATTCTAAGAGATGAGTTCTCTAAAGGTAACTCTTAGCCTTGAGCCTCATCAACCGAGAATGACTGAAAATCAGGGGTTATGCAGCAAGGCTAGGTGGGTAGCGCCCGTTAGGGTGAGGTCATCCCTGTTTAGATGTCCCTTTTTATTCGGTTTAGTGGTGCGGTTGCTGATCCCAACCGTGGGGTGATCTTACTCGGGATTATCAAGTAAGGGGTAGTCTCGGTCTTGTGTTGATCTAGACCACGTACTGTGGCAGATGGTACCCCAGTGGCTAGTCATTGGTTGGAAATCCATTCTCCCTACGCGCCTTTTACGGTTTTTGTTTGTATTACCCACTTTGTGGCTAGTAGCTGGAATTTAATCATGTAACAATTTTGGCTATTTTAATAAGTATTTGTAAATAGACCCGATTATAATATCAGAGGATTTTAATAAAAAGTTTTTTGGCTATCGTAAGGTAAAAACCCAACATGTTTATTTATGGCGTGGTCTTACGAGATGCTTATGATTTTCAAAGGATTTTGAAACTTTAATAATCAATTTAAGTGTGATTTCTCACATTGGTTTTCCAGACTGACTCGGGTGTTATTTAACAGTTAATGCTCGGGTCAGACCGAGTATTATAGAATGCATTATATGTTGCTGTGGAGCTCAGGAGACGAGCTGGATGGCGATACGTACTTCCATACTTGTTTTAACTATTTCGCCGTGTTGATTAGCTGTGTATTCAATTTCGAGGACAGGTTTATATGACTGTCCAGTTGTGTGTTATTGATGTTGTTGAAATCCGGTGATGTATTCTGATGATGTATGTATAAAACAGATATAGTTTTCTTTGTGTAAAGATCAGTTATTACCTATTATATTTTATTCCACTGCGATGTTTAGATTCTGATGTTGTTTTGTTTTCTCTTCTTCTACCTCTTCTTCTTTAACCCAAATGGTTCGTATTTCCGTTCATCTTGAGTTGATTGATGGAGAATAGTGTCGACTCAAGGGGTACAGAACCGCGGGTCGTCACATGTGGTATCAGAGCTTAGGTTGGTGATAACCTAGGCTCTGGTGGGGATTACTCATTGAAATAGAGTTCGTAGTGCTCTAGAATGAGTCTGAGTGTATTAATAGATATGAGCGCGTATTTGTTAGTGAATATAAAATTGTTTTTATATTGTGTTGACTTATCGGTTGGTCGATATGTGGGACGTCGTGTCATCGATAGGGGTTTCTAAACTCTTGAATGAGATAAACCGACACAATATAGTTTTCAAATAGGGTAAATGAAATAATTTTACCCCAAATTATTTTCGGATATAAAATAAAAGTTTTTGAAAATTATTGGTTGCTTAGATGTTAGGAATGATAATTATTATCATTGTTATGTGGAAATTTAACTAGAAATTAAAAATAACCAAAGGTTAACGAATAAATTAATAAAATAAATGGGATTTGTAGATGTGAATTATAAATGTGATCTATAATTTTGAAATAGAATTTTGGAGAAATATTGAAAATGTTTCTGAAAAAATTTGGAATTTGAAATTTTTGGGAAAGGTTTTAAAATTCCTTTGGATTTGAAAAGGGTTTTCAAAGGATTTTGGAGAAATAATAGTAGTATTTCGGAGATATTTTTGAATTGGATTGGAAATCTGGTGAGATTTGGGATTTTAAAAAAATATTTGAAGGGATTTTAAAGGGATAAAAGCATTGAACTCTTTTCGGTCGCTGGAAAATAATTCCGATGGTGATCGCGACATCATCGGTGTTCATTTTCAAATTTCCAAAAAGGGGGATTGCTACATGGATGTTTTGGATTAATATTTGTGTGTGAAATTTGGTTTGATTTTGAAAATGCAGAGGAATAGTTTGGTTTAGATATATATGTTTTCAAAATTGAATTTGGAACCTTTTAGTAATGGTTTAAACTCTGGAGTTGGTTTGAAATGTTTTGGTATGTTTAAGCAATTGTTTGGAACTCTGTGATCTTACTAAAAATGGTTATGGGATAAGTTAATGAAATAAAATTTATTACTTGAAAATAAATTTGTGAATGAACAAATGAGTTTATAATTATAAGTAAATGAACTGGAATTGGATAATGGAAGGAGTAAGCCAAAATAAAATGTATTTGGTATTTTGGAAAGTGAAATAGAAATATAAACTCGAATTATAAATTAGACTGAACACAAGTAAAGTAATAAAGTTATTTTTGAAGATAAAAATCAAAGATTGAATTGTAAATTGGAAGTGAGCCAACTGGATAATAAATTATTTAATATGGAAATGGAACACTAATTGGATAAATAAAAGTTGAAATTTGAGTTAATGATGGGTTTGTAAATGAAAACCGAGTTATAAATAGAAATTCAACTTGGAATTGTAAGTGAATTAAGCATGAATTAAATATGGCCTTGGAAATTATTTTAACGAATTGAGAATGGAATTAAAATTTAAATGGATTATGAGAATGGTTAATTGAATTAAATGGGTCGTGAATGAATTGAATTTGGAAATTAAAATTTGTAATGAACGAAACAAAAGAACTAATCAAATAAATTTGTAGACTGAAATGAGATTTGATAAGTTAAAGTGAAAAAGGAAATTTATTCGCGAATGAAGTGAACTTAAGTTATGAAGTTGAAAAAGTTTGAAGAAAGTAAATTAATTTAAGTTTAAAAATATTAGAAGCTTGGCTTCATGTAAGGGTGAAAGCCATTAAATAAAAGTTTGTGTTAAATTAATTTGGGAAATGGTTATTAATATTAGCATGGAATGTTGTCAAGCTTAATGAAATGGGTTTAAATGAAACCAACGCAGGAATGAATGAAATGCAAGTGAATGGTTTGTAAATAAGTTAGAATGGAATAAAATTTAATATAAATCATATTGGGATCAATTTAAAATAATTATAAGCTTAAGTAATTGTTTATTCACATAAATATCGCCGAATTTGCATAAAAATAATTGTCATTTGACGAAAATGAGATTAAATAAAATTCTATGAATTAATAGAAGTAAATAAAATTGAATTTTGAATCAATTGAAATGAATATAAGTTCGTTTGGTTTAAAAAAGAATCGTATGCAAGCAAGTGAGTTGTAAATCACTTAAATTGAATAGCATGGGTTGAGAGTTGTTTGAAAGCAGTTGAAATAAATGTCGAAACCTTACATATGTGCTTATGAAAGTGTATAACATGCATTGTTATAGAATCCATGTTTTATCTATTTAAATATAAGTGAAATGCTATACACTTCTTATATATAGTGCCTATATGTTTGGATTGAGTAAGCACAGGTACCTGAAGGCCGTTTGGCAGGATTTTGATCACGCAAATTGCTAAATAATAAGCCGCTTGCTTAAAAATGCTAAATAAAGGTACGCCTATGCAATAAAAATAGGAAATATGAACTGTTTTTGTTTTTCCGACCGTGTGGGTCGATGTATATATATTTATATCTCTTGTCAAATTGCAAAAGCTCCTCCGTACAAAGGAGACTGCCAAAATTTTCCAAAAATTTTGGGAATTAGAAATTTTTGAAATTTTTTGGGAAAATTTTTATTAGCAACAAAACGATTTCAAATTGGAAATTGAAATAAATTAGTGGATGAAACTAATTTAAAACAATGATATGAATCAGTTATAAATGGAAGATATAATTCAATATTGAGAGTTGAAGACGAATTAAATTCATATGGAAATGGGAGAACCAATTTGAATAAAAGTGGATATCAACTAATGTGGCGAAGTGAAAATAAATATAAGAAGCATATAAAATACTTATATTGAACTAAAGAAGGAATGGTGAAATTCTTAAGTAACATGGGTGTCGGGAAAATATATTGAATAAGCATTTGAGCGAAGATTTAATACGATAAGCATTGATAAGTGAATAGAAATCAAAATGAATGTGAATAAAAAAATTGATATAGTTGATAATCTATTGAGATAAATACGTAAGATGTACGTATATTACTTTTTTCCATAGAAATTTGATCCAGATTCGAGCACAGAAGTTCGAGATAGTTATATCGATCCGAGTTAGGATTTTTCACTCGATTTTCGACGGCGAACCCAGGATATGGATTTTGATTTATTCTGCAAATTCTCTATCATAGTTATGACTATGCAAGGAGAATGATGGTTTCTGGTCAAGAAATCAGATCCGAGTCCGCACTAGGAAGTCGGGTGGATGATACTAGTTCGGAAGTGAAATTGTGTGATCAAGTGAGTGATCGGATTTGATATTGCGTAGGGATGATATATGTACATCGTACGGGCTTGAATGAATAGATATTGAAAGTTAGTAAAGAAGTCAATAAAATGATTTTAAAAGCTATGATTGGATATTATTGCTAAGTAGGATATGCAGGTATTATAAAGGGAAAGGAAAATTGGGTTTTGATTTCAGAAGATAAATTTGAATTGCTCGAAAAAAAGGTATGCGTTTAAATTTCTGTATGAAATTTGATTGGGTTTTTGATCTAGCCACTTGGCCTTTTGTTTTCTTTTGGAATTTGGGAGCCCGTAGAGGCATTTTGTAGTTGTACCGAGCTAGCCGTGCAAAGGAGACGTTGGCGAAATTTTTCGAAAATTTAGAGGGTTAGAAAATTTTTGAGAAAATTTTGATAATCCAAAATTTGGTTTTATTTGAAATTTGAATGATTGAGCCAAATAGTATTGTTTGAAAACTATGGGAGAGTTTGGGAAATTAGTAAGAGTGATAATGTGTCTTTAATAAAAATATTGTTTTGGGAAGTGTTTGGATATGAATGGTTTTAGGGAAAATAGTAACAGGTTGTGGACCATTCTTCTTAACTAGCAATTTCAGAGACGAAATTCTTTTAAGGGGGAGGAATGTGACGACCTGAAATTTTGGATATTTAAAATAGGAATACTTAATTGGTTTTAAACATTCAAAAGAGTAACGTTTACTTGAATTTCAAATATTACCATTTACTGGATAGTCTAATTTTGAATTAAACTATTGAAAATTGGGTAAAATATGAAATCTTGGATTATTAGCTTGTTAAAGATAACATGAAGGCTTATAAATTTATATTAATAATACTGAAGGTGATAGAACTTTTAAAATTGAATTTAACAATGATTTGTTCAATTTTGAAATTATATCGTTTAAATTGAATTTAAAAATAGCCTTCCAAGGCACAATCTCAGAATTTGACGGAACAAGTTCCATTGGATCCATAGTATTTTATTATTATCGGATTTCAATTTTCGTACCATTTGGAATTGTTGTGGGAGCATACGATATATAAACGCACTGAAATTAAATCGAAATTTAATATAATAACTAGGTTCAAAAAGCTATCTTCTTCATACGATCTAATCAGGACTCGAAACTTTTTCCATTGCGTTCAGAATAGGGGTTTAACATTAGAAACGCCTAGCGGCACGCCTCGGTAGGGGTTTGCGATTTTAAGCTACGTAAATCGAGACACTTTGAATTTAATTTGAAATATAATATATATATATATATATATATATATATATATATATATATATATATATATATATTCACATACACCAGTCAATTGTAGCCGAAATAATGTCACATCCAGGCTTTTTTGTTTCTCTTCAAACCACTGTAGCCAGCAAGTAGCATGCAACCTCCCTTTCAAATCATGTTCTCTCCTTTAAATAACATCTCCTCTTCATTTCAATCCAACTGAGCAAAGTAAAAGAAAAAATATTCATTATAAAATTGAAGCTACACTCTATGTTCCCAGTTCAACTATGGCCGAGCAGAATCAAAGAGGTAACCGCGTATTCCCTTTCTCCCATTCCTCTAAAATTCAAATTGATTTCGTTCTTTCTCAACGAAAAAAATGGCAGTGAAAAAAAGGGTATCGCGTAGCAAAATCGCGAGGAAGGCCGTTCGTATTCGAATCGAGGAGAGTCGACGCTGTATTCGATGAAGTCTCGGAGGGATGGAGGTCATGGGCGGCGATCTCTGCCAGGGTTCGTCGATGGGGAAGCGACCGGTGGATGTTTTGGGAGCAGCGGCGGTAGGGTTTGTGAGCTTTGGGTGATGCTCGCGTGATGCTGGGCTCGGGACAGGGGACTACGACTAGAATTTGGAGTCGTTTTCGAGGTTCGCGGGTGGCTATGTGGTACAATACGGCGCGAATGGAGGTCGCGAGGCTTGGGATGGTGGCCGAGGTCAAGAAGGGGGTAGGTTCTAGGCAGTGAAGGTATTTGGCTATTTTTTTAATTTTTTTAATTAAATTAAATTAAAATGTCTATATGTATGTATAGTGTGGATAAATAAAAAAAACTTATATAGTAAAGGAAAACGTCGTAAATGTTGTAAAGCTGTGAAGTTTATATAAAAATTAGTTTTTTAAAACCTACATAGATTATTTTTATAAGTATATATATGTTTGTGTGTATGTGTAGTTTCAAGGGAAAAATAAATATACATATACACATTTTAAACTTACTAGTTTATTTTAAAATAATGTATAATAGTGATTCATTTGTTAATTGACCTATTTAATTTATTTTAGTTACCAGAAATTATTTATTTATGGGAAAATTTGTTTAAATAAGATTATTAGATTGAGTTAAAATTTATTAAGTGGAAATTATATTTTCAGATTATCTCAAATATTAATAAATCATATAATGTTTGTACAAGGTCAAAAGTAATGGTGAAACCAACCGGTTTGGAATTGATTGCAAATAAAATCAAAGGTGAGTTAATCTCACTCATCTGGGTTTGATTTAAATTTAAATAGTTGAATTTAAATAATTGGTTGAATGATTGAAATGATTGGATGTGATATATTATATAGTAGTATATAGTATATTGGAGTGATTGATTTCCCGCATTATATAGGGGATGAGACCCTATGCGCCGTGTAACAATCCGGATATTTTAACTGTTTTAATTAGTTCAATTAACTAAATTTGTGTGAAATTTTAGTAATAAAAATTTGAAATAAAAATTTAATATTTGAAATGCGTCTAGTTAAACATAACAACTGGTAAATTTTCATCCGAAAATATGAAAGTTTATTTCATGTGTAATTTTATTTCAATTTAACTAGTTAGGAATTGATGAAAATAAAATATTTTCAAAACCTGAATAAATTTACATAGAAAAATTCTAAATCATCTTCTGAGCAAGACGTCATTTTTCATTTTTCCAAATTCGGACTTCTTTAGCTCCGTTGATCTTATTTTTCTGTATTTTTTCTGCATTTTTCCGCTAGTAGAAAATTCGAATTTTATAATTCAATTGTATCACTGATATCCATATGCCCTTTTGATCGTCTCGTCATGCCGATCTCGACGGTATATTCCATTTTGTTCTTTGAAGTCCAGTACGCAGCGGAATCGGTGAAAACGATTCCGTGTCGGTACCCGTTTAACCCTTTTGTTCATATCCATTCGTTCTCAACTGATATGAATAGTTATAAACTTTCACTATTTCCAAAAATACCAGTAGCCTTGAATTTAAACACATTGATTTCTTCTTTTACAACGTTAAATCTTATTTCCCATGCGGCTTACACTGTGTATCTGACTCTTCCATATCCCTTCCTTCTCTCCTCTTCTTAATTTTGATTGTGGGAAAGTTAAATAAAAAAAATGTTGCCTGTAACCCATGCATATCCCTCTTCCTTGTCACGCACACCCACTTCATTGATCACAGCCAGTAACCAAAGCCATCTCTTCTGTTCTATAAAATATAACACTGCAAGTTTTATTCCTTCTTTTGAATTTTCCTCCTTCTTCCTTTCGTGTTTCGGCCATCATCACCAAGCTCATCACAGCCGAGGTAGCCTATAGCCGATCTCCACCTTCTCCAACGCAAACTACAGCCTTCCACTTTCATTTTCGGCCTCCCTCCAACACCGAGCCTCCAACCACACGCAACCAGAAGCGGCCATCAAGCAACCGCCATCTTCCCTTCTTCATCGACCACCAGAGCGCATCTCCACCACACGGCGAACCACGTCCAAAGCCGTACCTCCCCTCTTCCGACCTCTCGCCACCTTAGTCTCGGCCGTGACCGCATTCGCCTCCTCTTTCTCGATAACTAGCTGCCTATGTCGAGATAACCACGCCCTCTGTTCCTACTCCGGTCCTTCGCCCTCCTCGGCAAAAGTGCAGCACCCAAGATATGTGCCGATCAACGTTTTTTCCACCTTCTATCAGTTGCGTCTCGCTGCTTCCATCAACCTCCCTACCATCTCTTCTATTTTCCTGCATAGGCAAATATTCATTTATACAGAATTTGCAAATTTTGTTCATATGTATAATAAGTTGTGTATATATACACATTTCCCTACATAAGTATGAATGATCTATTGAGTGATATACAAAGTCAGATATCATTTTCGTTTATACTGGAACATTTATAAGTTAGTATAAGTTGTAGATTATATATGCATATATTTTATAGTATATAGTGAGTTTTACAGGTTATGTATGTAGTACAAGTTATTGTGTTAGTTGTATTGATAGGTTTTCTTTTAACTTTATATTAAGTGATATATAATATGTGCTTTCCAGATTAATATGTGCTATGTTGCGTGTCTGATAATATAAGGTTTCTTAGTTTTTTTATACAGTACGTGCGCAATGTACTATGTTTATATCTATATATAAATATTGGGTTTTGAATATATGCAAAGATTTAGTGTAACGTGTGACATGTTTTGATACTAGTGAGTCATCATTACTATACACATTTTGGGTATGTATATGTTATATATTATTTTGTATATATTTATATGGTGAAATGGTTTTGTTTACAATGTAGTATATGTTATGACTTGCTTTTAGTACACCTTTCTACTGTTTGCTTTTATGTCAGAGTCTATTCGTTTTGTTTTGGAACCGTCTTGTTTCTTTGTGAATTTAAATTTAAGATATATTTGAGTTTTGAATATGATTTATATATATATAGTTATATATAGTTACATATATATAAATTCGCTTATACCGATTTTTTTTCCGTCGATTATGTTCTAATTTGATTTAGACTATCCTTATCTGTCAGCTCTATCTGTCGGAATTCGTGCCAATCTTGCCCTGCGTTGGAATTCGTGCTTGAATTCGTAGCTTATTGTGTATCAAACTCCTCTAGCCTCGAAGGTGAGCAATCACTCACGATTAATGTTCTTTTATTATTAAATTCGATTTCAATTGAAACGACAATTGAAATATGCAGTTGTTAGTTATTTACACTGTTATATATACGCTATTACCTGTATCAGTTCACCTGTGACATGTGACACAATTATCTGTTATTTATACGATTATAATCCAGTTTGGTTGATAATGATTGATTGTTTCATGCTTACATTGGACGTTAAATTGTTAATGTTTAAAGTGATAAATAATATGCAATTGAATTTGATATAGGATAGTTAATAATTTAAAATTGATATATGTGTTGAATTTGATTAGTTAAATTTGTATAATATGACCCCCTTTAAATGTTAAATAAAGTGGCACATAGATATAGTATTAACTACACCTTGAACCATTGAATGTATGTTGTATAAATTGATGTAATATGAAATTGAATAATGAATGACAAGTGAAGAACCGTACAAATAATTAGTGTAATAATCTTTAATCTACATGAAATGATAGTGTAGATTGCAGAAATAATTATATTAATTTGCACAAACAACAGTGTGAATTAATACGATTATTTCGGGATTATTTGAATTAAATATTGTATTGTTATTAATTGTCTTTATTGCTTGTTTATTTACTTTGACACCATCCCAGTTATCACACTGCAAGTTCCCTTTGCTATGCTTTGATTTTTGAATTGAATTGGAATAATAAACACCTAAATGAACTTGACCTAGGATAGAGAATTAAATAAACCGATTGGTCAAAAATTTGATTTAAAAATAAAATAATGATTTTATTTGAATAAAGAATAAGGTTTGAAATGAAGTTGGAGTTTGAATTTTTATGAAAGGAAAATGTTAATATTTAATAATCTGAAACAAAACATTAACAAAGTAGTTAATGAAAGAGCGTAATATAAAATTTAGTTGAAATTATTTAATAATTAAGTTTTGAAATTATTTAATAATTAAGTTTGAAATTATTTAATAATTCAATGAGATTGAATTATTTAATAATTAAATAAAATTGAATTCTCAATAAGTAAAATTGAATTTCTTGATTAAGTGAAATTAAGTTTCTTTATTAATTGAAATTGGTAACTAAGCAAAGAAATAAGTGAAATTGAATTTCTTTGACAAGAAATAAAATGCGTATTATTGAAATAAATGTAAGACTTGTAAATTAAAGAATTTGATTTGACGAATTTAACTTAATTCAATGTGTAAGCTTTGATATAATGAAGTTGAACTAAGTAACTGATTTAATGAGTTGGAAATTAAATAGGAATTGTTTTAAATGATAAATTAATTTAACGAATATTGAATGAAATCGATAAATGAGTTTAAATTGATTTGAACGTTAAATTAAGTTTATTTTAAATGATTATGGAATGAAACTTATATACGAATTTAAATGAATATTTGAACTGTTTTAACTAAATTTTGGAATTGAAGTATATAGTTTTGAAATGGAAATTTGGAAGTTATGAAAAGTAATTTTGAAAAATGTTTTGGAAAGACAATTAAATGATGGTTTACAAATTCTAATTGAAATTGAATTTGATTCGGTTTGAAATATATTAAATGACCAATCGGTGAATAACTACGAAGGTTATTAAGGAGACCGGAATTGGTTAAGGACATGCTCACTGTCTAAACCGAAAACTACTTTAATAACTATACGCGGAGTGTGATCCAGAATGAAGTGGTTGGAATGATGTACGTGATGACTAAAGAAAGAGAACGATAATAGATAGCCTTGACACTTGTGTCAAAATGGAAATGACTAAAATAGGAGCCGGCCGGGCCAAATGGGGTTAGCCACCTCTAGCGAACACACTTCTTCGTAAACTACTCATTACTTGTTATTGATTGGTGCACCCTCGGAAATATTGGGAGTGTTGTTTCACGGTGTTGCGATCGTTGCGGCGATGCGTTTTCACCAGTCCGGATCAGGCAAACGGTAGTTTCACTACCTTGGGTATTGCCTCATGTGCCTTGTCATACTTGTATCCCTATATACGCGACCACTACGAATTTGTTTTGTGTTATACCTATGAAGTACTCTCTGATATCCCATTAGTTTACGGTGGAGTTTACAGTGTTGTATAGTCTATAACGCTTGTATAAAATGTGATGAGGGGGATAATGGTAACGCCTTAACACTATTTTGATATTTTATATTACTGAAAAACATTATCTATTTTGCGTATATTACTACATAGTAGACAGTTTAAAGGATCCTTAGAGGACGGTTATTCCAACGTACTTTGAGTTACTTGTATTCTAGTTGTTATTTCACTTGAATTGGATTTATTAATATAAGAATGTTAATCCTGACTCGAGTGTTTTGTGTTTTGCTTTATGCTCGGGTCAGACTGAGTGTACCAGTATTTGAGATTCACCTTTGGAGTTGGAGTTTCGCGTGGAGATCCAGCTATCTATCTAGCTTTCAGTTATTCAATTGATTCTAGAGATGTATTCTGATATTGTATTCGACTATTGTATTCGAGACTTCCGTTGTAACTTATTTAACTCTGATATATATAGTAGCTTCATGAACTACTATCTTTTGTTTCCGCTGCATTTATTACACCGAATCTGTGATCTGTGATTATTTATTTACTGTATATGTTTAGTTTTTCCAAATTTAAATTAACAATTCGATATTTTGAAATATTCAAGTCTGACATGTGCTGATGCGAATAGTCCAAAATAGCGGGTCGTTACAGTTGGTATCAAAGCTTTGGTAGCTCTAGGAAAAACTTAGCGTATACGGTAAATGTATTTACAGAATCACTCTCATTCGAGTTTGAATCTCTTCCTTTTGACTCGATTCCTTTGAATTTTGGAACGTTCCCTGCGGTTCCAAAATTCTTTGTGTCCCTCACTGTTCGTCTTCTTTCAATTCTGGAGCATCCCATAACTCCACTTCGAATGATCTTTATAATGAATTGGCGGTCTCGCCAATCTTCAAATTATTTGTAAATGGGTGAAACTCCATTACAATAGGCATTGATTTACCGGAGATTTCTGTATCCTCGGTTTGCGATGCTTTCTATCTCCTGATATGTCTGAATTCTATTCCTCGAGATCGAATGTCGATTTGCCTCAGAATTTTGCATCGATCTTATTCTTGAAGTCACGGTCGACCTGGTTAGGGTTGCCCGCAATTTATATAAGCTTTTCCATCCTTCGATTCTGTTAATTAAATCATATTATCTTTGTTTTGAACCTATCTTCGAATCAAAATCCTCTTTGATTTGAGTCCATCAAAATTTGAATTTCTATCCTTGCATCGAAATCCATTCTTTCATTGTCGAGCGAGGAAGTGTATTTGTAAATTAATGTTAAAAATGTTTTACATATTGTGTTGTTTGAGTTGCTGATGTTGATTTGGGTTTTCGATCGATTCATCTGATCAACGCCATCGATAGGATTTCCAAAACACTTGAACAGAGCAAACTGACACAATAGTATTTTTGAATTTGATAAATAAGAGAATTTTGAATGATTATATTATAGATTAGTATAAAAAAAATTCTGAAATTAAATTGTTAATGAATTTGTTGTCTAAAATAATAAATAAATACATGAATCCACTGATTTCTGCCGCTTCCGTTATTGCTGCTGGATTGGCCGTAGGGCTTGCTTCTATTGGACCTGGAGTTGGTCAAGGTACTGCTGCAGGCCAAGCCGTAGAAGGTATTGCGAGACAACCAGAAGCAGAAGGAAAAATAAGAGGCACCTTATTGCTTAGTCTAGCTTTTATGGAAGCTTTAACCATTTATGGGCTCGTTGTGGCATTAGCACTTTTATTTGCAAATCCTTTCGTTTAATTTCATCCTAGAACGAAAATGTAAAATAAATTTATAAACTTGGCTTTAATTTGACTTGGAAATTTAAAATGAATTTAAAACAAGAATGTGGGAATTTAATTTTCGATAGATTTCAAACCTGGTATTTAATGTTTTAAAAGGTATATTATTTAAAATATTTTCAAATAGAAATCATTTCAAAGAAATTTAAAGTTTTAAATCAGTGCTCTATTTTTTTGTCGCTGGAAAATAATTTCGATGATGACGGTCGCATCATCGATATTTATTTTCGAGTTTCGAAGAGGAGAGACCATTAGTAGCTTGCTACACTTTTGTTTTGAAATAAATTTGATTTGAAATTTCTAAAGAATGACATGATTTATATATATATATATATATATATATATATCTTTGTAAGTATTTGATTTAGATTCGAGTTGGATATATTGTATGTATATAATTGTCTTTAAATTGTTTGAAGTTAATCGAAAATTTAATTTTGAAAATTTGGGTAAAAGATGATTTCAATTATAAATGAAACCAAAATTTTGAATTAATATTTAAACTTGAGAGAATTGAATTAGAATTTTACTTGTATAATACCCAATTTCATTCTAATACAACTTACCTAAAGTATTCAAAAGTTGAATATGTAATTGGACAACATACAATACAAACTGATTTTATAAATAAATTTGAATGTCTAAATAAATGTTATACACTTAATTTGATTATAAAATGATAATAGAGATAAATGGAATAATAAGTTAAATAAATAATAGATGTGATAAATAAAATTTTATTTGAAAGTAAATAAATTGAAATTGAATCAACTTAATGAGATATCTCGAATTAATTGAATTTAAATTGAATTTCGTTTAAAAGAAACCTTTTGTACCTAACATTAATAAATGCGACATCAAATCAAATTAATGGAAACCTTGAATTTAAAAACAAATTGTTGAATATAAATTTTTTTGATTGAAATTTATATGGATTGAACTAATTGTTTATTTTGTTTTCAACTTATTTTCTTTCTAGTTATTCTATTCTCCAACCTCTTTCCATGCCGGGGACGAAAAGTTTTGAGTGGGGGAGAGTGTAACAACCCGGATATTTTAACGGTTTTAATTAATTCAATTAACTGAATTTGTGTGAAATTTTAATAATAAAATTTTGAAATAAAAAATTAATATTTGAAATGCGTCTAGTTAAACATAGCAACTGGTAAATTTTCATCCGAAAATATGAAAGTTTATTTCGTGTGTAATTTTATTTCAATTTAATCAGTTAAGAATTGATGAAAATAAAATGTTTTCAAAACCTGTATATTTTTACGTAGAAAATTTTTAAATCTTTTTCTGAGCAAGACGTCATTTTTCTTTTTTCCAAATTCGGACTTCTTTAGCTCCGTCGATCTTATATTTCTATGTTTTTTCAACATTTTTCCGCTAGTAGAAAATTCGAATTTTATAATTCTATTGTATCACTGATATCCATATGCCATTTTGATCGTCTTGTCATGCCGATCTCGGGATATATTCCATATTGTGCTTTGAAATCCAGTACGCAGCGAAATCGGTGAAAACGGTTCAGTATCGGTACCTGTTCAACCCTTTTGTTCCTGTCCATTCGTTTCCTTAACTGATATGAATAGTCATAAACTTTCACTATTTCCAAAAATACTAGTAGCCTTGAATTCAAACACATTGATTTCTTCTTTTCCAACGTTAAATCTTATTTCCCATGCGGCTTACACTGTGTATCTGACTCTTCCATACCCCTTCCTTCTTTCCTCTTCTTAGTTTTGATTCTGGGAAAGTTAAATAAAAAAATGTTGCCTGTAACCCATGCATATCCCTCTTCCTTGTCACGCACACCCACTTCATTGATTACAGCCAGTAACCCAAATCCATCTCTTCTGTTCTACAAAATATAACACGACAAGTTTTATTACTTCCTTTTCATTTTCCTCCTTCTCCCTTTCGTGTTTCGGCCATCATCACCAAGCTCATCACAGCCGAGGCAGCCTATAGCCGATCTCCACCTTCTCCAACGCAAACTACCGCCTTCCCCTCTCATCTTCGGTCTCCCTCCAACACCGAGCCTCTAACCACACGCAATCAGAAGCGGCCATCAAGCAACCGCCATCTTCCCTTCTTCATAGACCACCCGAGCGCATCTCCACCACACGGCGAACCACGTCCGGAGCCGTACCTTCCCTCTTCCGACCTCTCGCCACCTTAGTCTCGGCCGTGACCGCATTTGCCTCCTCTTCCCCGATAACCAACCGCGTATGCCGAGATAGCCACACCCTCTGTTCCTACTCCGATCCTTCGCCCTACTCGGCAAAAGTGCGGCACCCGAGATCCGTGCCAATCAATGTTTTTTCCACCTTCTATCAGTTGCGTCTCGCAGCTTTCTTCAACCTCCCTACCATCTCTCCTCTTTTCCTGCATAGGTAAATATTCATTTATATAAAATTTGCAAATTTTGTTTATATGTATAATAAGTTGTGTCTATATACACATTTCCCTACATAAGTATGAATGATTTATTGAGTGATATACAAAGTCGTATATCATTTTCGTTTATACTTGAACATTTATAAGTTAGTGTAAGTTGTAGATTATATATGCATATATTTTATAGTATATAGTGAGTTGTATAGGTTATGTATATAGTATAAGTTATTGTGTCAGTTGAATTGATAAGTTTTTTTTAAGTTTATATTAAATGATATATAATATGTGCTTTCCAGATTAGTATGTGTTATGTTGCGTGTCTGATAATATAAGGTTTCTTAGTTTTTTTATACGGCACGTGCCCAATGTACTGTGTTTAAATCTATATGTAAATATTGGGTTTTGAATATATGCAAAGATTTAGTGTAACGCGTGACATTATTTGATACTAGTGAGTCATCTATACTATACGCGTTTTAGGTATGTATATGTTATATATTATTTTGTATATATTTATATGATGAAAAGGTTTTGTTTACAATGTAGTATATGTTATGACTTGCTTTTAGTACACCTTTCTACTATTTGCTTTTATGTCAGAGTCTATTCGTTTTGTTTTGGAACCGTCTTGTTTCTTTATGAATTTAAATTTAAGATATGTTTGGGTTTTGAATATGATTTATATATATATAGTTATATATAGTTACAAATATATAAATTTTCTTATACCGATTTTTTTCCATCGATCCTGTTCCAATTTGATTTAATCTATTCCTTATCTGTCAGCTCTGTCTGTTGGAATTCGTGCCAATCTTGCCCTGTGTTAGAATTTGTGCTTTAATTCGTAGCTTATTGTGTATCAAACTCCTCTAGCCTCGAAGGTGAGCAATCACTCACGATTAATGTTCTTTTATTATTAAATTTGATTTCAATTGAAACGACAATTGAAATATGCGGCTGTTAGTTATTTACACTGTTATATATATGCTATTACCTGTATCAGTTCACTTGTGACATCTGACACCGTTATCTATTATTTATACGATAATAATCCAGTTTGGTTGATAATTGATTGATTGTTTGATGTTTACATTGGACGTTAAATTGTTAATGTTTAAAGTGATAAATAGTATGCAATTGAATTTAATATAGGATAGTTAATAATTTAAAATTGATATATGTGTTGAATTTGATTAGTTAAATTTGTATAATATGACCCCTTTAAATGTTAAATAAAGTGACACGTAGAAATATTATTAACTACACCTTGAACCATTGAATGTATGTTGTATAAATTGATGTAATATGAAATTGAATAATGAATGACAAGTGAAGAACCGTATAAATAATTAGTGTAATAATCTTTAATCAACATGAAATGATAGTGTAGATTCTAGAAATAATTATATTAATATGCACAAACAACAATGTGAATTAATACGATAATTTCAGGATTATTTGAATTAGATATCGGATTGTTATTGATTATCGTTATTGCTTGTTTATTTACTTTGACACTATCCCAGTTATCACACTGCAAGTTCGCTTTGCTATGCTTTGATTTTTGAACTGAAATGGAATCGGGTTGAAATGATAAATACCCAAATGAACTTGACCTAAGATAGAGAATTAAATAAACCGATTGGTCAAAAATTTGATTTAAAAATAAAATAATGATTTTATTTGAATAAAGAATAAGGTTTGAAATGAAGTTGGAGTTTGAATTTTTATGAATGGAAAATGTTAAATTTAATAATCTGAAACAAAACATTAACATAGTAATTGATGAAAGATAGTAATATCAAATTTAGTTGAACTTATTTAATAATTAAATTTTGAAATTATTTAATAATTAAGTTTGAAATTATTTAATAATTTAATGAGATTGAATTATTTAATAATTAAATTAAATTGAATTCTTAATAAGTAACATTGGATTTCTTGATTAAGTGAAATTACATTTCTTTATTAATTGAGTTTTGAAATTGGTAACTAAGCAAAGAAATAAGTGAAACTGAATTTCTTTAACAAGAAATAAAATGCGTTTTATTGAAATAAATGTAAGACTTGTAAATTAAAGAATTTGATTTGACGAATTTACCTTAATTCAATTTGTAAGCTTTGATATAATGAAGTTGAACTAAGTAACTGATTTAATGAGTTGGAAATTAAATAGGAATTGTTTTAAATGATAAATTAATTTAAGGAATATTGAATGAAATCGATAAATGAGTTTAAATTGATTTGAACATTAAATTTAGTTTATTTTAAATGATTATGGAATGAAACTTATATACGAATTTAAATGAATATCTGAATTGTTTTAACCAAATTTTGGAATTGAAGTATAGAGTTTTGAAATGGAAATTTGGAAGTTATGCAAAGTCATTTTGGAAATTGTTTTGGAAAGACAATGAAATGATGGTTTACAAATTCTAACTGAAATTGAATTTGATTCGGTTTGAAATATATTAAATGACCAATCGGTGAATAATTACGAAGGTTATTAAAGAGACCGGAATCGGTTAGGGACATACTCACTATCTAAACCGAAAACCATTTTAATAACTATACGCGGAGTGTGATCCAAAATAAAGTGGTTGGAATGATGTAGTGATGACTGAAGAAAGAGAACGATAATTGATAGCCTTGACACTTGTGTCAAATTGGAAATGACTAAAACAGGAGCCGTGCCGGACCAAATGGGGTTAGCTACCTCTAGCAAACACACTTCTTCGTAAACTACTCATTACTTGTTATTGATTGGTGCACCCTCGGAAATATTGGGAGTATTGTTTCGCGGTGTTGTTGCGGCGATGCGTTTTCACCAATCTGGATCAGGAAAATGGTAGTTTCACTACCTTGGGTATTGCCTCATGTGCCTTGTCATACTTGTATCCCTATATACGCAACCACTACGAATTTGTTTTGTGTTATACCTATGGAGTACTCCCTGATATCCCACTAGTTTACGGTGAAGTTTACAATGCTTTATAGTCTATAACGCTTATATAAAATGTGTTAAGGGGGATAATGGTAACGCCTTAACACTATTTTGACATTTTATATTACTGATGGACGTCATCTATTTAGCGTATATTACTACATAGTAGATAGTTTAAAGGATCCTTAGAGTACGGTTATTCCAACGTCCTTTGAATTACTTGTATTCTAGTTGTTACTTTACTTGAGTTGGATTTATTAATATAAGAATGTTAATCCTGACTCGAGTGTTTTGTGTTTTTCTTTACTTTCGGGTCAGACTGAGTGTAATAGTATTCGGGACTCACCTTTGGAGTTGGAGCTTCGCTGGGAGATCCAACTATCTATCCAGCTTTCAGATATTCAGTTGATTCTAGAGATGTATTCTGATATTGTATTCGACTATTGTATTCGAGACTTCTGTTTTAACTTATTTAACTCTAATATATATATATAGTAGCTTCATGAACTACTATCTTTTGTTTCCGCTACATTTATTAGTCTGTATCTGTGATCTGTGATTATCTATTTACTGTATATGTTCAGTTTCTCCAAATTTAAAGTAACAATTTGGTATTTTGAATTATTCAAGTCCGACATGTGCGGATGCGAATAGTCCAAAATAGCGGGTCGTTACACGCCGCATAATAGCGGATGATATATATTAAACCCACATACCGCGATATCGCACCTCAAAGTGAAATTGATATTGTGCGAACATCTGTGGATGTAGGGAAACAAGTCGGAGGGATCCAACTGGATTCCTCAAAATTAATTTGATTGTTTAATATTCTATGTTATGATTATTTGATATTCTGTGATGAATTATATTGATAATTAGAATATTGAATGCTATGGTTTGCTTGAATATATTTCAGTACACTGAGTTATCAAAATATATAGAATTGGACCTTTGAAAAGAAAATAGAAGAGTGAATTTTAAAGTAAAATAATTATAGAAAATTTGAAAAAATTTAAGAATGAACTGGATAAGAATAAAAGCGATTATAAAATTCTAATAATAATTCCCAGTGTAGGAAATGGGGATTTGAATAAATAGAGAAATGATGAGTTTTAAAACTTAAGTGATATTATTTTAAAGGAATAAAGAATTATTTTAAAATTCAAGGTTTAAATTTATTTAAAAGGATAAAGAAGGAATTTGGGAAATCTGAAGTTGGTATTTTCAGTTAAAAGATTTTAAATCATAATTAAGAAATAAAATCTGGAGGTAACGGGCTTTGAATAAATTGAGTAAGTAAAGAAATTTATTACAAAATGGAGTAAATTGGAAATCAATTTGAAAATTGATTCAAGTGTTTAAATATGGAATTTTAAAAAGACGAGTGAGACATTGAAATTTTTAAACTGGGTTTATAAAAGCAAAGTGATATGTTAGTGGATATTTGGAAGAATAAATTCACGGTGGGAATTCATTAAAGTAATGGGTAAATTTGTTTAAAAATAAATAGTGATTTATTTTTAAAGGATGTGAAGAGAAGTATATTTCCCTAAATAGCCAAGTACGTTTTCAAAGTAAATTTTTATATATAAGTTAAAGGCTTTAATGTTGTTTTAAAAAGCATGTTTTAGAAAATTTATTATTTCTAAATATTTAAATTCTAAAGTAATTTTTTTTCATAACCATTAACATAGTAATTATTTAAAGGGGACTTGGTATTTTGTTTTAAAAAGAGAAAATCTAGTTTAATATTTTATAAAGTAACCTCATTTTCAAATATTACTATAGTATATATTTTTAATAAAGTATTGAAGTAGTTCTCAGTTTAAATGTTTTAAAGTATATTTTATAATAAAAAGTTTTAAAATATTTTAAAAATATAAAGTGTTTGTACTTGGTGATTTCAGTGGAAATAGAAAATATTTAGGAAATTTATTCTATAAAAGGAAGATGGTTTGAAAATCATTTACAAAAAGGACTGAAAATGGAAATATATAACACGAAGATATTTTGAGGACTAATAAATAATTCAGGAGAAATTATTTATGTTTGATGGTTTTTGTGAATGTAAATTGATAGTTAAATAACTGGCTATCAATATTGGCCAATAAGCTGATCGTTTCGAAGAGACCGGGATCAGGAATAATTTCTCAAAAACCACTTCGATCCGGTTTGTACGTTTTCATGAGGAAGATGAGTTTGGATTCGAAGGTGGAGCAGTGAAGTGCAAGGGCTAGTCGGTACTAATCCGGAGGTGATTCCAAAATGGATGTAGTAGGAGTAGTGCCTTCGGTTCCGTTCAAACCCGGGACGGAATTGTATGGATTGAATGCTTTCAGAGCATCGTCGGGTGGACGATGAGCATTCTAAGAGATGAGCTCTCTAAAGGTAACGCTTAGCCTCAAGCCTCATCAACCGGGAATGACTGAAAATCAGGGGTTATGCAGCAAGGCTAGGTGGGAAGCGCCAATTAGGGTGAGGTCATCCCTGTCTAGATGTCCCTTTTTATTCGGCTTAGTGGTGTGGTTGCTGATCCCAACCGTGGGGTTATCTTACTCGGGATTATCCAGTAAGGGGTAGTCCCGGTCTTGTGTTGCATGAGATTGGGAGTAATCCTCGGTACGATGATCTAGGCTACGTACCATGACAGGTGGTACCCTAGTGCCTAGTCATTAGTTGGAAATCCATTCTCCCTACGTGCCTTTTATGGTTTTTGTTTGTATTACCCACTTTGTGGCTAGTAGCTGGAATTTAATCATGTAACAATTTTGGCTATTTTAATAAGTATTTGTAAATAGACCCTATTATAATATCATAGGATTTTAATAAAAAGTGTTTTGGCTATTGTAAGGTAAAAACCCGACATGTTTATTTGTGGCGTGGTCTTACGATATGCTTTTGATTTTTCAAAGAATTTTGAAACTTTAATAATCAATTTGAGTGTGATTTATCATGCTGATTTTCCAGACCGACTCGGGTGTAATTTAACTGTAATGCTCGGGTCAGACCGAGTATTATAGAACACAGGATATTTTGTTGTGGAGCTCAAGAGACGAGCTGGATGGCGATACGTACTTCCATACTTGTTTTAAATATTCTGTTGTGTTGATTAGCTATGTATTCAGTTTTGAGGACATGTTTATATGACTGTCCTATTATATGTTATTGATGTTGTTGAATTCTGATGATGTATTCTGATGATGTATGTATAAAACAGATATAGTTTTCTTTGTGTAAAGATCAGTTATTATCTTTTATATTTTATTCCGCTGCGATATTTAGATTCTGATGTTGTTTTGTTTTCTCTTCTTCTACCTCTTCTTCTTTAACCCAAATGGTTCGTATTTCCATTCATCTTGAGTTGTTTGATGGAGAATAGTGTCGATTCAAGGGGTACGGAACTGCGGGTCGTCACACTTGTGGTGAAACTCTAGATCATAGAAGCTAGTGCTTATGATTTATTTGAGTGGGTTTGTAATTTGGAGCCAGTCATCGTTGTCAAATTCAGTTCGAACTTGAATTGTCTATAATTTTGCCTCTTTATTAGCAGTAAAAGCCGATGTGTTGCGCATTTCCTTTGTATTGTTGTGTTGCAATTGTTATGATTACCGATTGTGGTTGCATAAAAGTTAGTTATTATTGAGGCAAAATTAACGGAGAAAGTACTTAAATGCTTAGCCTACATTCCTTTCATCAAAATGTATTCTTTGTCTTGGATCCCATTTTCAACTTGGAAACAGCTCCAAAACAAGATATTATATTTTGTAACATTTGGTGCTATAACCTTTATGGTTTTTTTTTGCATTATAAATACTTACTAATCATGCATATGGGCATTTTCTTTATTAATGACTAAGTAGAAAGAAATGTAATTAGCAAGTTATATGAAAGAAAACTTGAATTTATTTTCAAACGTTTGTAAATAAAACTTAATAGTTATTTTACTTGTAGACATGTATAGGTATATCATTTTCAAGTTCACACCATTTTAATAGATGTTATGGTAATGTTGTAATAGTGTTAGTAACTTTTTGATAAATAAACCACTTTGAAATGCTCCAAACTCAATTATTTTGCATATTAATGCACCCCCATTCTTTATGTAGATGCGGTACTATTTATTTTAAAGCGCATGCCACGATATATTATTAATTAAAAAAAATAACCAATTAGTATTTATTTAAAACATTATTGCTTGTTTTCTTCTACGAATAATAATAATTATTCTCTATTTTGATACAAGTTTAACCAAAATGTTAGAATAAGCCTTTAATTGAAGGAGGTAAATCGCTTCATTTTCTGTCAAATTTGTTTCCTTCATATATTGAGTAATTTGGGTCCCTCAGCCTTATATATATGCTTTCAAATGATCATTCAATGCCCGACCAAACTTAAATTTTTTCCAAAATTATCAAGACATCTAATAATTCAATATTTTTAAAAATTGTATTGTAACAAAAATTGTTTAACAAGTAGTTTCGGACTAGGTTCACACCATAATATTATCGTGGCTACATAGTGTATGCATTTTAAAATGTTTTGATGAAGAAAAACTAAAATGGGAGTAGATATCTCAAAATATTGCATCAAGAAAATATATATATCAAGCAAAGGAAATAAATCAACAAATAAAGTGAAATATGACATGAATAATGAACATGCTTTAATAATGCAAAATGTGGTCAGAGAAATTAAAATGCTTGATATCAATAAATTATAGAAAGGTTTACACTATTAAAATGTTATTATAACATATAGCAAAATGGTGTGAACAAAATAACACCAATAATTTCTATTTAATGAACCGGTCAATCGTGCTTGTAAAACACATTCGTAAGTTACTATTTTAAAAAATACGGTAGGTAAATGTGTTTATTTGCGTTGAAAGTGGTGTTCCACATGTTAAGAAGTAGTAAATAACCTCTTCACCGCAAGTTGCTTATGGTTACATGACCACATATATGAAGAAATGGTCCAATATATATAAATACTAAATTATTTCCCATTGAAGGTTTCAAATTTTGATCAAATGTGTATATTTTTATGTATTCTATTTCAAAATATAAAGCAGAGTTATTTAATACATTGTGGGTGTGTGTAACAACTCGCATATTTATCGATTGTATATTTAAATATTTTATTTAAATATAGCATCATTCATCGGATTTTAGTCCGAAAAGCTATTTTTTTGCAAACAGTCGAATTATGACTCGTTACCACTTCCATTGAGTTCAAAATGCCGTTTGCGACCTTTTTGAGTATAAACTTCGATATGTTTGGAGTTAGTCGAATTTTGCTACTTTTTCTGTTGGGTTTTGGGTTTGGGTTTAGCCCACTAGCTAACTTAATACCCTAACTCAGCCCTCTCCTCTCCATTCACTCATCCCCACTCCTCAAACTCAAGCTAAAACTAAAAATGGGGGAAGGGAAGAGGAAGTAGAAATTCCAAGCCCTAGTTTCTTCTTCAAACTTGAATTCTTGCTCCAAAATCAAATAGAAGCTATTGGTAAGCCTCCTCTTCATCTTCTCTATCTCTTTCCCTCTTCAATTTTAGAAATTCCTAAACCTAATATTGGGAATGTTCTTCTTTTGAGCTTGGGTTCAAGCTCATTTGGGTTGTGTTGAAGTGTGGTTGATTCTTCCTTTGCTTTCAAGCTTTTCCTTCACTGATTTTGTGAAAAGGTGAGATTTTTATCACACGTCTTTGTCTATAACTATCTTTGATTATTGGGTATGAACTCCTAACACTTATGCATGTACACTTGCTTTTGGTTTGGATTGAAACTGTGAATATCCCAATTTTTAGTGTTTTGGGTTCAAATCTTTAAAATCCTAACTTTGATGTTTGAACATGTTTTTAGTGATGCATTGAGGAGCCAATAGGACCGGGTAGCCGATGGGCGTAATCCCCTAGCGTCTGTGCTCGACCGGTTGCAAATTGAGTGAGTTTGCACTTCTATTAAATAGGGTAGAAAAGGCAGGATTTGGGGTTCGATCGACCGAACTCTCTGAGTCGGTCGACCGAAGTTGTAGCCGAAACCTTTCTGGACTATTTTCAGTCGACCGACTCAGAGAGTTCAGTCGACCGACCTGCTCCTGTTTCCCTGTGTGCCTATTTATGCTCATTTTGCTTTGCTTTTCCAATCTTTAATCGATTCTTCTTCTCCGATTAGTTGTTATCACCTTTGTCGACTTTGATAACTTCTATTTTTGGAATTTTTGGGTATTTCCACTTTGATGGATTCGGTATCAAATTCTTTGGATTTTTATTCACGTCTTCGAATGTGAATTTTAGTGCTTGATTGTTCCTACAATCATTTTTGTGATTTGTCACTTCAAAATATAAATGTTTTAAATACTAGTAGTAAATATCAAAATTCTTTCATCAAAACGATTTCAATACTATTTTATTACAAAGCTCGTTTCTTAAACCGTTTTCCAATCTACTAGTATATACAAACCTTTACCTCACTCGTATGAGAAATCTAATTAAACGACTTAGTAAAACAAATGGTATGAAACACTTGCATTTATTTCGTCGGTTAATTCTTGGACTTGTTCGATTGAATTTCTTGTGACAATTTTCTAGTGGAGATTTACAACTGGTTCGTTAATATTTAAGTTAAGCTAGTGGTTATGGGACATGAAGCTAAACTCATATATTTACTAGCTTACTGTAATTGACACTTCTTGATGATCAGTGACGATCATTTTTGTGATTTAGACTAGCAATGTGCGATGTCTCTTTGTCTACGAGGGAGACTAAACCCCGTTTCTGTGGAGCTTCGGCTCAATTTGGTGGGGTAGCGACCCATGGTCTTCGGACTGTTTTGTGGAGCCTCGGCTCAAAATTAATGGTTAGCAACCATGGAATAGCTTTCCGTTTTGTGATACACGTATTGGTGAGTTTTTATGCTCCCGTTCTAGTGACAGGCCTCTTTCCCCCTTTTTGTGATTTCTGGATTTTTATTGATTGATTTCTAGAGTTTGTGTTTCACCAATTTTCGTGATTGACATTGGTAAGTTTTATCAATATATGTGCATCGGTGAATTTGTGTGTCATTAACTTTTGTAATTGGCATTGATATAATTGTCAATATTTATGGTTGGGTGAATGAAATAAAGAGTACGACATTTCTTTTTATCTTTGAGAAGATTCTTGTGATATTGATTAATCTCTTGTTGATTTTCAGCTAACTACTTTAGTTTAGTAGTTTTTGTTAGTATACATTCGAGATAGAGACTCCTTGATGTATACTTATTCTTTTGTGTAGCACTTGTAACTATTCTTTTGTGATGTTGTGGATCTTGTTTGACCACTACTCTGATATACACTTTTATGTGTAATTTTCATATCTGTTTCCGCCTTTGAGATATGAACATCTGTGACTGATTTGTGTTATGTTTATTTCTATATTTGTTTTCGAAGATTACATATAGCCACTGTGTGGTTGCTTTGAGTTTGTATCGACGTGTCGGGTTTCCTCTAGAAATGAAATGCAAGTTATTCTATCTGACATATCGATGCTCGCATAAAGCCATTACACGGATGGTCGCTCCTTAGCAGCCTTATTCTCCGTGCTAGTTGACGGCATTACACCGTAGTGTCCTTGCTAGCATGGGTATAGGGATGGGGCGTCACAGCTCGGTATCAGAGCCAAATTTCGGAACAATATAGAATAATCTAGCAAGGATCATTGTCCTAAGTCTTCCTTAGGAGTCGTGCCTTAGGATTTATCCGAGTCATTGGACCCGTTCTGTCCGATTTTCTTTTGTGATTCCTTATTTTATCAATCATGATTGTTTGATATTCATTCTGGGAATAACCTTTTTCTTCTTCTTTCTTTCTTTCTTAAAGAAGAAGAGATGGTTAGTTCTGGCAATCCTAGCGTTGGTCAATCAAGTAGTCCTTCTCTGGATGGCGTATTTATGTCTGCCCAACAACTTTTGGATGTTGTAAAGAATCAAAGGTTTATCTGTGCTTTGAGTAAGAACCCCGAAAAGGTTTTACCTCTAAAACTTAAAGTTCCTTTCAATCAGCTTGTGGATATCACTCTTCGACATGAAGGGGTTGGTAAAGGAAGTGATAGTGATAGTGGGATTTCCATGAAGAGGCATATTAAGTTCAAAAGCCCTTACCCCAATAAGAAGGTGAGGCAAACTACTTTGGTAGCAAAGACTCCAATCCCTAATTATGGAGGATGCTACAATTGTAATTCTAAGGAACACTATGTAATTAAGTGTCTGAAACCCCTTTATTACCGCTATTGCAAGGGTCTGGGTCATTACTTGTCTACATGTCCCAAACTTCAAAGTAGGAGAGAGGGAAAGTTGAAAGTTGTGCAAGCCCCTTGTGACACTTCTCTTGGTCAAGGTATTTCTTATTCAATCCTTGATTCCATTTGTTTTGTGATTATCCTATTCGAGTTCTTATTGATATGAGTTCATCTCATTATTTTGTATAAAAAGAACTTGTTGGTTCTTTTTCTTTAAAACATTTTGGGCTTGATGACTTCTTTGAGAATTACGAATTCGGTTGGTGGATCCGCAACACTCAGCTTGCTTTTTATTGATGTCGAAATTATTTTATGTGATTTTTCTTTCCGAGCCGATTTGCATGTTATGCGTTACTTAGGCTTCGGAATTCAATTGTGTGAAAGGATTGGCTTAATCATTATGAAGCCCGTATCCTATTTTCCGAATGGACTATTCATTTTCGACATTTCAATCTATTAAGCAGAATTCTATTTTTCCTTTGAGATTTCGATTCCAATTTGATGGCATCATTTTTTTTATTTAAGCCCACTTGATGAGGAAAGTGTTATTTCTCTCATTTAAATAGTTTGTGAATTTTCCGGTATTTTTTGGGCTTGACTTAGGATTATCACCTAAGCAATCTTTTGAGTGGTGTTAAGGTCTTTTTAGCTCGACCTTGCCACCGATTTTCATTTGCTACGAGTCGCGGGAGTTAGCATTCCATTTACCGCATTCTGCACTCGTTATGATACTTATGAATGACTTATCATGTCATTCAGTTTGTCCAGCTTATTTCATCCATTTTATGAATAGAGTATTCTATGATCTCTATGACTCCATTCTTGTACACATTGATTTTGAATGAAAACAACAATTTAAAATTTTGCAAATCTTTTTCATAAGATTTATTTATAAGTACAATTTGATTTTGCTCTTAAACGAGCAAAGAATATTCTTAAAGGTTTTTAAGAAACATGTTTATCATATAGAAGATGATTTGTGATTGTATTACCCATTGAGTGCTTTAAGAATTCTGGTCGATGCGCTTGATCAACGTTATTGATAAGAATCTCCTAAACGCTTTGATAGGACAGTCAGACACGATATATTGACTTGTACAAATGTAATTTTTCTAGAATGATTATTACATAAAGATAAATGTAACTTCGAAAATTTTGAGCTTTTCGGGAAAGAAGATTAAATTCTTTCTTTTCGATACTCTTATTCTTGTGATTGCCGAAGGGAACCAAGAATTTATCTTTTGTACCAATGCTAATCGTATTGGTTTGGATGCCGTTCTCTTGCAAAAGAGAACGTGCTATCACTTGTGCTTCTAAATCATTAAAGCCAATCGAGACTAGGTATGCCACTCATGATCTAATGCTCGCGGCTATTGTTTTCGCTTTGAGACTTTGGCATCATCATTTTGGGGGAGAAATTTGTTCTCCACCTCGATCATAAATGTGACGACCTGGAATTTTTGAGCATTTAAAATTGGAATATTTAATTGATTTTAAATATTCAATAAAATAATTTTAATTTGAATTACGAATATCACAATTTATTTGATAATTTAATTATTGAATTTAATAAGTGAAGTTGAGAAAACTGTTGAATCTAGAGTTATAAAGTCTGTTAAAAATAATTTGAAGGCTTACAGAATTTATATCGATAACACTGAAAATAGTAAAGGTGTTGGAATTAAATTTGGAAATGTTTTGTTCAGTTTTGAAATTTTACTGTTTAAATCGAATTTAAAAATAGCCTTTCGGGACGCAGTCTCAGAATTCGACGAAACCAGTTCCATTGGGTCCGTAATATTAAATTATTATCGGATTTCAAATTTCGTATTGATCGGAGTTAGTGTGTGAGTGCACGATATATAAACGCGTTGAAAATTTAATTGATATTAATCGAAATAAAGTATACCTATAAAAGAAAAATCCAATCTAAAGTCGAATCTTCTGTTATACGCCTCCTTCCCATCTATTTCTAAGATGAACATTTTTAGTTAATAAAAAAAACGTGAAGATGAAATCAATGACCACCCCCTTTACCAGCTTCAAAATTCATGAAAAAATAAAATAAACAAACTCACTCTCGTTCGTTCAAACTCTCCTAGATTCATCCTCTCCTCTAACCCTTCGATCGATTCGAATTCGAGCCGTTGTATAAATCTCCTCGGCATTTAAAGCAAGCCTGGTTCTTCGGCATTTAGGGGAAGAGGGTTTGTTGCGATTTGGGTTGGTGCTCAGGCAATTTGCGAACGAGTGAATCTCGTGTGGGGTGGGGCGATGCTTCGCGAGGGAGTCGTGGCTCTGGTTGCGATGAGGGTTCAGCTTCGTGACCGAAGCTTGAAGAGGTCGAGCTGGGTTTCGATGATGAGGCTGTGGAATCTTCGGCGTCGAGGGGAACTCGCGTGAACCACTGCAGATCAAGGAGAGAGGGTCGACAGTTTGTTCGGTGATGATCTTCGATCTCACTAGGTATTTTTGCTTTTCATTTTTTTTGGATCTTCAATTTTTGACGTGAAATTGGGGCAATTAAAAAAAAGAGAGAGAAATATAATATATATATATATATATGAATATATTAATATCATAAACTGTTTAAAAATGGAATATATATTGTAGAGAGTATATCTGCTTTTGGTTTACGATTTAATTCTAACAGAAATATATATATGTGGAGATACGATTTTTGAAGATGGAAATGTTTAAGATAGACATATTTATGATATACTTATACACGTTTTAGTGTACGAGTTATTTTAAAATGATAGATTTGGTGAATGATTTGCGTACTTAGATTATTTTCGATACTAAAGGATTTTATAAAAAAGATCAGATTCAAAAGTTAACAAATTATGGATTGGTTTTACAAAGTCTTGCTATACTTGGTTAATTTAATTTGAAATTATATTTTTAAAATTAATAGAAAATGAATTTATATAAAATAAGGTGGTTGGGTTAAACTTAATTAAAAAGGTATATATGAGTTTAGACATTGAAGTAGTTATATAAAGTTAATCTAAAATTTAATTTTTAGATAAATAAAATTTTAAGTTAGATAAATTATTGTTATTTAAATTTAAATTATCAAATGGAAATTAATTAGTTTGATTGATCAAATATTAATAAAACATCTAATGATTTTACAAGGTCTGAAAATCGAGGAAAACAAGTTGAGATGGGATGGTTTGCAAAACGAAAAGCAAAGGTGAGTTAATCTCACTCAGCTGATTTTAAATTTAAATTTAAATGATTAAATTTAAATAATTGTTTGAATGCTTGAATTGATTGATGTGATATAGTATGGTCTAATTTGAAATTGGCATATTATGTTGTGCTAACATCTGTGAATGCAGGAAAAACGGGTTGGAGGGATCCAACTGGACCCCTCATCTTTTATTTAAATTATTTAATATTCTCTGTTCTGCTTATTTGATATTCTATAATGAATTATGTAGAAGTATTGAATGCTATGGCTGGGTTGATATAATTGGGTATAATGCATTACCAAAATAATATATATAAAAATTGGATTTTTGAAGAAAATAAAAGAAGTGAATCTATAAGTAAAGTAAATATAGAATAAATTTAAAGAATGAATTGGAGAAGAAATAAAGTGGCTTTAAATTTCTAATAAATATAATTGTGAATATAGAAAGGAAAATCTAAATAAACGGGAAGTTAATGAATTTTAAAAATTCAGTGTTATTATTTAAAAAGAACAAAACATTTATTTAAAATTAAGGATTTAAATTATTGGAAAGAATAAAGAAGAATTTGGGAATAACCTGAATTTTGTATATTCCAGTTAAAGGGGTTTGAAATCACATAGAAAATAATAACAATTAAGTCCATAACTAATGAATTTTTGAAATGAACTGATAAGTAAAGAAATTGATTTCAAATGGAATAAAATTGGAAATCAATTTGGGAAATTGATTTAAATGGTTGAGATTTGAAATTCTCCCTGGGTAACCAAGTACGTTTCAAAGTAAATTTTTAAATATAAGTTAAAAGATTTTAAAGTTGTTTTAGAAAGTATGTTTTGTAAAATTTATTATTTTTAACATTTAAATTCTAAAGTAGGTATTTCCTGTAATCTATTATAGTAGTAATTATATAAAAAATGACTTGGTATTTGTTTTAAAAGAGAAAATCTAGTTTTTATATTCTATAAAATAGCCTCATTTTAAATATTCTTAAAGTACATATTTTTATAAAGTATTAAAGTATTTTTAATTTAAATGCCTTAAAGGATAAGTTATAATAAGAGTTTTAAATTATTTTCAAATCTAAAGTTTTGTGCTTGGTTATTTCCAGTGAAAATTAATATTTGGGAATTCTTTCCATTGGGAAGAGAATGATTTGAAACTGTTTTCAAAGGATTGAAAATAGAAATATATCTTGTGAAGATATTTTGAGGTAAATAAATAATTTGGGAAGTTATTTATTGTTGGATGGATGTTTGTGAATATATATTGATAGTTAAATCACCGACTATCAATATTGGACAAATACGTTGATCGTTTCGAAGAGACCGGGATCGTGATTTATTTCTCGAAAACCACTTCGATCCGGTTTGTACGATTCGTGTAAACGATTGTGGATTCGAAGATGGAACAGCGAAGTGCAAGGGCTAGTCACTACTAATCCTGAGGATATTTCCAAAATGGATGTAGTAGGAATAGTGCCTTCGGTTCCGTTCGAACCCGGGACGGACTTGTATGGATGAATGCTTGCGAAACATCGTCAGGTGGACGATGGGCATTCTATGGGATATGTTCTTTAAAGGTAACGCTTAGCCTCAAGCCTCATCAAATGGGAATGACTGAAAATCAGGGGTTATGCAGCAAGGCTAGGTGGGTAGCACCCAAGAAGGGTGAGGTCATTCCAGTCTAGATGTCCCTTTTTATTTCGGCTTAGTGGTCTAGTTGCTGATCCCAACCGCGGGGTGATCTCACTCGGGATTATCCAGTAAGGGTAGTGTCGGCCTTGTGTTACAGGGGAGCGGGCGTACTCCTCGGTACGGTGATCTAGGCCCCGTGCTGTGACAGGTGGTACCCCAGTGCCTAGTCATTAGTTGGAAATCCATTCTCCCTACGAGCCTTGTACGTGTTTTGTTTGTATTACCCACTCTGTGGCTAGTAGCTGGAATTTAATAGATGTAACAATTTCGGCTATTTTATAAGTATTTGTATATAGACCCTATTATAATATCAGAGGATTTCTATAAAAATTGTTTTAGCTATCGTAAGGTAAAAACCCTTCATGTTTATTTGTGGCGTGGTCTTACGAGATGCTTTTGTTTTCAAAGGATTTTTGTAACTTTAACAATCAATTGGGTGTGATTTTCTCACGCTGGTATTCCAGACTGACTCGGGTATTATTTAACTGTAATGCTCGGGTCAGACCGAGTATTATAGAATACAGGATGATGTTATGGAACTCAGGGGACGAGCTGGATGACGATACGTACTTCCATACTTGTTTATATACATATATTCCGCTGTGTTGAGTTATTTTGTATCCATTTATATGATATTGATGTTGAGCTGTGATTGATGTACTCTGATGATGTAAATGTAAACAGATATATATGATTTTGAGTAAAGATTATTTACTATCTATTATATTTTATTCCGCTGCGATGGTTAGATTCTGATGTTGATTTTGTTTTCTCTTCTTCTACCTCTTCTTCTTAAACCCAAATGGTTCGTATTTCTGTGCAAATTGAGTTGATTGTTGTAGAATAGTGTTGACTCAAGGGGTGCGGATGTGCGGGTCGTTACAGTTGGTATCAGAGCTTTGGTTGGTGATAACCTTGGCTCTGGTGGGAATTACTCATTTAAACAGAGTCCATAGTACTCTAGAATGAGTTTGAGCGTATTAATAGATACGAGCGCGTATTTGTTAGTGAATATAAATTGTTTTAATACTGTGTTGATTGATTTATTAAGTGGCATATGAACCTTCGTCGACATAGTCTGCGCAACTGTATTGAAGGGGTTTCTAAACACTTGAATAGAACAATCGACACGATATTGTTTTAAATGTGGGTAAATGAAATAATTTTACCCAAAAACATATTTTGATATAAAGAATATCTTTTGAAAACCATTTAGCTAATATATGGTTGCTTGGATGTTAGAAATGATAATATTAAAGTATTATCATTGTTAAGTGAAAATTTAACTAGAAATTGAAAATATAACCAAAGCTTGAAGGAATAAATTCATTATAAAATGAAATTCATAAATATGGATTATAAAAGTAAATTATAAATGGAAATATAATTAAATGGGAATTTGTATAAGCATAAACTGTACAAATGCATTATAGTTAAAATTTGAATTAAAACAGAATTTGAAACTTTAAACCCGGAGATTTTGAAAGTATTTCGAAAAATAAATAGTAGAATTGTTGTTTTTAGGGTATTTCTGAAAGGAAATTGTTTTAAATAAATTTTGGGAAGAGATTTAGCATTGAATTCACTTCAGTCAATGGAAAATAACTTCGGTGATGACTGCAGCATCATCGATGTTCATTTTCAAGTTTCTAAGTGATGAATTGCTGCTAAATTATTTGTTCAGGAAAACCTGTTTGTTTTTGAAATTTCAAAGGAAATTTGTTAGAAATAAAAAAAACCAGGATTGGTTTAAATTTTGAGAAGTATGATTTGAGATGTTGGAGATTTCAAAATGATTTGAAAACCAAAGGTCGGGAGTTTAAAAATCCTGATGAAATAGGTTGTAAGCTTATAAATTGAGATGATTTTTAAATCAGGAAGAATATAAGCTTTGAATGTTGGAACTTAAATTTAAAGCGAAAGGTTAAAAATGAAATAAGCTTGGATTGAGGAAATAAAAATTTAACTGGATTTACATTAACTGGATAGGCTGGAAATAATATCCAGTTGTATTCGAATTAAGTTAAAATCGAACTGAGTCAAATAAATCTGAGTTTAAAATAGAATTGAACTGGAATAAAAATTCAATTGAATAAATTGAAGTTGAAATTGAATTCTTACCTGGATAACTAGAAAATAAGTTGGATAAGAAATAAATTGGATAAGAATTAGATTGAAATAAATAAACCAGAATAACTTATAAAAGAATTAAAATGCATGACTAAAATATGCTTGGGTTATAAAGAAGCATAAGGCTTGAGTTAAAATAAAAGAAGAATATATTCAAGCTTATGATGAATGGAATTGTATAAGACAATAAGTTGTGATTTATAAAATTGAAAATGGAATACAAATCCAAAATAAATATTGTTGGATGAATTGAAAAATAAAATAAAAATCCAAACTTGAATTATAAAATAAATTTGAACTTAAGAAAATTTAAATGTAGAGATGTTGAAATTAAAATCAAGTTTTAGATTATAAGTTGGGGAAAGACTATTTAGATAATAATTAGATAATGAAATATGTAATAAGAACCCAATGCAGTTAAATAAAAAGTTGAATTGTGAGATAATAATGAAGTTTGGAAAATAAAACTCAAGTTATAAATTGAATTCGACTTGAGTTGTCAATAAGAGAATGTTATTGAATTGTGAGTCCATGAAATTGGTGAAAAATGTAAATGGATTAAAATAGTAATGGTTTGAATGTGTAAATGAAATCCAATAAGTGGAAATAAATTGGATATGGCCTTGGAATCAATTGAGTTAAGTTGAGTATAAAAGAGTAAAATTTGCTGGTAAAATGACAATGAGCTTAAGTATAAAATTTGAATAAATTGAAGTAAAATTGACTTAAGCTAAATGAATGAAGGAGAGTTGAATTGAATTCAACTTAAACAAAGTTTAATGATATTGGATTGAATTTAAATAAAGTAAAAATAAATTGGAATCAAAATAGAATTTGGTGGGCCATAAATAATATTTAAAGAAATGAAAATTCCTAATGGATTGTGTGGATAAACTAATTATGTTGAATAAATACATGGATAGAATAAATAAGAATCAAAATGAAGTGTGGTTTAAATAAGTAGTGAAATGGTTATTGAATGAAATAGCTTAGATTGTCTTTGAGCTAAATAAAATAGTTTGGAATAAACAAATATGGAATGGAATGTAAATGAATGGATTGTGAATAAAATTTAAATGGAATGTGTCGAGTTAAATAAATGGTTGTGAGTGAATTAAAATAAAAAGGAAATTTAATTGGAAATGAAGATGAACCTAAGCTGTTAATGGTTTTGAATGAACTAGTTTGGATAATAAAATGAAATGCAAATGAATGGATTCAAATTTAAAATGCAAGGGAAATGAGAATATACGGATTGTGAATAAATTCGAAATGGAATAGAATTAAGTGTAAGTTGAGTTGAAATCAATTTAAATTGGTTATAAAACATAAATACTTGTTTATTCACATAGATCTCGTCAAATTGCATAGAATAAATTGTCATTTGATGTAAATGGAAGTAATTAAGATGCTATGAATTGATAGGAGTAAAATAAAATTTGACTTTGAGAGCAATTGAATTAAATATGAGTTCAGATTGCTTAATAATAAATTTAATGTAAGTTTGTGAGTTGTTAACCATTCGGATTAAGTGGAACGATATATGAATTGGTTGTCAACAATTAAGAATTATGTTGGAACATTGGAAATGAAACAGAATAAAGTAAAAATTGAATTGGTATTAATTTTAAGTAGTTATAAAATAGAATGGATATTCTATTAGGTGAACATCATTGAATTTGCATAAAAATGGTCGTCGCTGACGCAAATGAGATTGTATAAAAATCCATGAGTTAATATAAGCAATGAAATTGATTTTTGAATCAATTGAGATAAATATGTGTTCGTTTGGATTAAAATGAATAGAATGTGAGAAATGAAGTGTAAACCATTTAAATGGAATGAAATTGATGGGTGATTTAGTTGTCAACAACTAAATTTGTATCGGAACTTTATTAATTTGCTTTTGGAAGTGTTTAGTGTATATTGTTTATATTATACATGTGTTTAACTACTGAAATTAAGTGAAATGCTATAAACTTTGTATATTTGTCACTTACATGTTTAAATTGAGTAAGTACAGGTTTTTGGAAGCCGTGTGGCTGGATTTGGGTTGCATTAACTGCTAAATAATAAGCTACTTGCTTAAAATGCTAAATAAGGTACGCCTACGCAATAAAAATAGGAAATATGAACTGTTTTTGGTTTTTCCGACTGTGTGGGTCGATGTATATATATTTATATCTTTTGTCAAATTGCAAAAGCTCCTCCGTACAAAGGGGACTCTGCCAAAAATTTTCAGAAATTTTGGGAGTTTGAAATTTTTTGAAATTTTGGAAAAATTTTGTTAACGACAAAACGAATTCAAATTTGAAACAAAAATGAATTAGTAAATGAAACTAATCTAAAATAATGACATAAATTAGTTATAAATGGAAAATAAAATTCATATATTCAGAGTTAAAGATGAATTGAATTCATATGTAAATGAAGGAATCAACTTGAGTAGCATTAGATATAAACTAAAGTGGTAAGATGAAAATAAATATAAGAAACACATAAATGCTTATACTAGCTTAAGGAAGGAATGAGGCATTCTTAATTGGAAATTGATATTTCAGATATAATCTAAGTTAGTATTTGAGTTAATAGATATTGACATCTGTAAGTGAGTCGATAAAATGTTTTTGAATATTGTGATTGGACATATTGCTGTGTAAGATGTGCAGGTAATATAAAGGTAAAGAGAATTGATTTTGATTTCAGAAAATAAATTTGAAATGCTCGACAAAAAGGTATGTATTTAAATTTGGTATGAAATTTGATGGGGATTTGGATTGAGCCACTTGGCCTTTTTGTTTTCCTTTTGGATTTGGGAGGCCGTAGAGCCATTTTGTAGTTGTACTGAGCTAGCCGCGCAAAGGAGATGCTGGCAAAAAATTTCGGAAATTTAGAGAGTTAGAAAATTTTTGAGAAAATTTTTCTAATTCAAATTTGGTTTTATGATTAAAACTTGAAGGGTTGGGCAAATAGGATTTGTTTGAAAACTAGGGAAAAAGTTTGGAAAGTTAATAAGAATAATAATGGGTCTTTTGTAAAATGATAATTGGTAAAGATGTTGAATTGTTAGAAACTGTTTGGTTTAGGGAAATAATAAACAGGAATTGGACCTTTCTTCCTAATTAGTAATTTCGGGGACGAAATTCTTTTAAGGGGAGAGGAATGTGACGACCCGAAATTTTTGAGCATTTAAAATTGAAATATTTAATTGATTTTAAATATTCAATAGAATAATTTTAATTTGAATTACGAATATCACAATTTATTTGATAATTTAATTATTGAATTTAATAAGTGAAGTTGAGAAAACTGTTGAATCTAGAGTTATAAAGTCTGTTAAAAATAATTTGAAGGCTTATAGAATTTATATTGATAACACTGAAAATAGTAAAGGTGTTGGAATTAAATTTGGAAGTGTTTTGTTCAGTTTTGAAATTTTACTGTTTAAATCGAATTTAAAAATAGCCTTTCGGGACGCAGTCTCAGAATTCGACGAAACCAGTTCCATTGGGTCCGTAATATTGAATTATTATCGGATTTCAAATTTCGTATTGATTGGAGTTAGTGTGTGAGTGCACGATATATAAACGCGTTGAAAATTTAATTGATATTAATCAAAATAAAGTATACCTATAAAAGAAAAATCCAATCTAAAGTCGAATCTTCTGCTATACGCCTCCTTCCCATCTATTTCTAAGCCGATCATTTTTAGTTAGTAAAAAAAACGTGAAGATGAAATCAATGGCCACCCCCTTTACCAGCTTCAAAATTCACGAAAAAATAAAATAAACAAACTCACTCTCGTTCGTTCAAACTCTCCTAGATTCATCCTCTCCTCTAACCCTTCGATCGATTCGAATTCGAGCCGTTGTCTAAACCTCCTCGGCATTTAAAACAAGCTCGGTGTCTTTGGCATTTAGGGGAAAAGGGTTTGTTGCGATTTGGGTTGGTGCTCAGGCAATTTGCGAACGAGTGAATCTCCTGTGGGGTGGGGCGATGCTTCGCGAGGTAGTCGTGGCTCTGGTTGCGATGAGGGTTCAGCTTCGTGACCGAAGCTTGAAGAGGTCGAGCTGGGTTTCGATGATGAGGCTGTGGAATCTTCGGCGTCGAGGGGAACTCGCGTGAACCACTGCAGATCGAGGAGAGAGGGTCGACAGTTTGTTCAGTGATGATCTTCGATCTCACTAGGTATTTTTGCTTTTCATTTTTTTTGGGATCTTTAATTTTTGACGTGAAATTGGGGCAATTAAAAAAAAGAGAGAGAAATATATATAATAATATATATATATATATATAAATATATTTATATCATAAACTGTTTAAAAATGGAATATATATTGTAGAGAGTATATCTGCTTTTGGTTTACGATTTAATTCTAACAGAAATATATATATATGTGGAGATACGATTTTTGAATATGGAAATGTTTAAGATAGACATATTTATGATATACTTATACACGTTTTTAGTGTACGAGTTATTTTAAAATGATAGATTTGGTGAATGATTTGCGTACTTAGATTATTTTCGATACTAAAGGATTTTATAAAAAGGATCGGATTCAAAAGTTAACAAATTATGGATTGGTTTTACAAAGTCTTGCTATACTTGGGTAATTTAATTTGAAATTATATTTTTAAAATTAATAGAAAATGAATTTATATAAAATAAGGTGGTTGGGTTAAACTTATATAAAAAGGTATATATGAGTTTAGACATTGAAGTAGTTATATAAAGTTAATCTAAAATTTAATTTTTAGATAAATAAAATTTTAATTTAGATAAATTATTGTTATTTAAATTTAAATTATCAAATGGAAATTAATTAGTTTGATTGATCAAATATTAATAAAACATCTAATGATTTTACAAGGTCTGAAAATCGAGGAAAACAAGTTGAGATGGGATGGTTTGTAAAACGAAAAGCAAAGGTGAGTTAATCTCACTCAGCTGATTTTAAATTTAAATTTAAATGATCAAATTTAAATAATTATTTGAATGCTTGAATTGATTGATGTGATATAGTATGGTCTAATTTGAAATTGGCATATTATGTTGTGCTAACATCTGTGAATGCAGGAAAAACAGGTTGGAGGGATCCAACTGGATCCCTCAACTTTTATTTAAATTATTTAATATTCTCTGTTCTGCTTATTTGATATTCTATAATGAATTATGTGGAAGTATTGAATGCTATGGCTGGGCTGATATAATTGGGTATAATGCATTACCAAAATAATATATATAAAAATTGGATTTTTGAAGAAAATAGAAGAAGTGAATCTATAAGTAAAGTAAATATAGAATAAATTTAAAGAATGATTTGGAGAAGAAATAAAGTGACTTTAAATTTCTAATAAATATAATTGTGAATATAGAAAGGAAAATCTAAATAAACGGGAAGTTAATGAATTTTAAAAATTCAGTGTTATTATTTAAAAAGAACAAAACGTTTATTTATAATTCAGGATTTAAATTATTGGAAAGAATAAAGAAGAATTTGGGAATAACCTGAATTTTGTATATTCCAGTTAAAGGGGTTTGAAATCACATAGAAAATAATAAAAATTAAGTCCATAACTAATGAATTTTTGAAATGAACTGATAAGTAAAGAAATTGATTTCAAATGGAATAAAATTGGAAATCAATTTGGGAAATTGATTTAAATGGTTGATATTTGAAATTCTCCCTGGGTAACCAAGTACGTTTCAAAGTAAATTTTTAAATATAAGTTAAAAGATTTTAAAGTTGTTTTAGAAAGTATGTTTTGTAAAATTTATTATTTTTAGTATTTAAATTCTAAAGTAGGTATTTCCTATAATCTATTATAGTAGTAATTATTTAAAAAATGACTTGGTATTTGTTTTAAAAGAGAAAATCTAGTTTTTATATTCTATAAAATAGCCTCATTTTAAATATTCTTAAAGTATATATTTTTATAAAGTATTAAAGTATTTTTAATTTAAATGCCTTAAATGATAAGTTATAATAAGAGTTTTAAATTATTTTCAAATCTAAAGTTTTGTGCTTGGTTATTTCCAGTGAAAATTAATATTTGGGAATTCTTTCCATTGGGAAGAGAATGATTTGAAACTGCTTTCAAAGGATTGAAAATAGATATATATCTTGTGAAGATATTTTGAGGTAAATAAATAATTTGGGAAGTTATTTATTGTTGGATGGATGTTTGTGAATATAAATTGATAGTTAAATCACCAACTATCAATATTGGACAAATACGTTGATCGTTTCGAAGAGACCGGGATCGAGATTTATTTCTCGAAAACCACTTCGATCCGGTTTGTACGATTCATGTAAACGATTATGGATTCGAAGATGGAACAGTGAAGTGCAAGGGCTAGTCGTTACTAATCCTAAGGATATTTCCAAAATGGATGTAGTAGGAATAGTGCCTTCGGTTCCGTTCGAACCCGGGACGGACTTGCATGGATGAATGCTTGCGAAACATCGTCAGGTGGACGATGGGCATTCTAAGGGATATGTACTTTAAAGGTAACGCTTAGCCTCAAGCCTCATCAAATGGGAATGACTGAAAATCAGCGGTTATGCAGCAAGGCTAGGTGGGTAGCACCCAAGCAGCGTGAGGACATTCAAGTCTAGATGTCCCTTTTTTATTTCGGCTTAGTGGTGCGGTTGCTGATCCCAACTACGGGGTTATCTCACTCGCGATTATCCAGTAAGGGGTAGTCCCGGCCTTGTGTTGCAGGGGAGCGGGCGTACTCCTCGATACGGTGATCTAGGCCCCGTACTGTGACATGTGGTACCCCAGTGCCTAGTCATTAGTTGGAAATCCATTCTCCCTACGAGCCTTGTACGAGTTTTGTTTGTATTACCCACTCTGTGGCTAGTAGCTGGAATTTAATAGATGTAACAATTTCGGCTATTTTATAAGTATTTGTATATAGACCCTATTATAATATCAGAGGATTTCTATAAAAATTGTTTTAGCTATCGTAAGGTAAAAACCCGACATGTTTATTTGTGGCGTGGTCTTACGAGATGCTTTTGTTTTCAAAGGATTTTTGAAACTTTAATAATCAATTGGGTGTGATTTTCTCACTTTGGTATTCCAGACTGACTCGGGTATTATTTAATAGTAATGCTCGGGTCAGACCGAGTATTATAGAATACAGGATGATGCTATGGAACTCAGGAGACGAGCTGGATGACGATACGTACTTCCGTACTTGTTTATATACATATATTCCGCTGTGTTGAGTTGTTGTGTATCCATTTATATGATATTGATGTTGAGCTGTGATTGATGTACTCTGATGATGTAATACGTAAACAGATATATATAATTTTGAGTAAAGATTATTTACTATCTATTATATTTTATTCCGCTGCGATGGTTAGATTTAGATGTTGATTTTGTTTTCTCTTCTTCTACCTCTTCTTCTTAAACCCAAATGGTTCGTATTTCTGTGCAACTTGAGTTGATTGTTGTAGAATAGTGTTGACTCAAGCGGTGCGGATGTGCGGGTCGTTACAATAAATCTTTGGAATATTTATTTTCTCATAAGGAACTTCATGTTGACTCAAGTTCCTGGCATCTTATGATCTTGATATTCTTTTTATTCCCGAAAGGGAAACCGTGTTGCCAATGCGCTTAGCCAAAAACAACAGGCGGTTGTTTCCATGATGATATCCGAATGGAATGATCTCGAGATTTTATCCACTTGTGAGATTAGAGATCGTGTATCCAATTTATGTTCATCTCTTGTTTTATGTAGCCTTGAGGCTCATCTTTCTCTTTTAGACCGCAATCTTGAAGCTCAAAAGCTAGATCTCGAATTGGCTCTTCTTAGCCAACATTTTAGGGATAAAATTGATATTGAAGGTTTGAAAGACTTTGATATTGATTCTCGTGGCGGTATTCGAAAATTTGGTAGACTTATCGTGCCAAATATTAGTGATCTTCGTAAAGACATTTTAGAAGATTCTCATCGTTCTAAATTTACCATTCATCCCGGTAGTAGTAAAATGTACGCGGATATAAAGCGACTTTATTATTGGGAGGGAATGAAATTTGATATTGCTAACTTTGTTAAGTGTTGCATGACTTGCCAACTCATTAAGGCCGAGCATCAAAGGCCCGATGGGTTATTGCAACCTTTAGAAATCCCAATTTTGAAGTGGGACCAAATTTCCATGGATTTTATAGAGGGCCTTCCCCGTTCGCGTTCGGGTCATGATAGCTTATGGGTGATAGTCGATAGACTTACTAAATCCGTCCATTTTATTCCCGTTCGGTCCAATCGAACCTTACCTCTTTTGTCCAAACTTTTTATCAAAGAAATTGTTAAATTGCATGGAGTTCCTACTTCTATTGTTAGTGATCGTGATCCATTGTTTACTGGTGGATTTTGGAAGAGTCTTCAAAAAGCTTTTGGAATGAAGCTTAATTTTAGCACCGCTTATCATCCTCAGTCCGATGGATAAACCGCGCGTGTGAATCAAACTCTTGAAGATCTTCTTTGTGCATGTGTTCTCGATTTTGGTGGAAGTTGGGAAGATCATATTTCTTTTGTCGAGTTTTCCTATAATAATAGCTTCCAATCTAGTATTGGTATGGCACCATTTGAGGCACTCTATGGAAGGCTATGCTGATTTCCTTCTTGTTGACTTGAGGCCGGTGAGAAGCTGATTTTAGGTCTAGATTTTATTCGTGATTCCACAGAAAAGATTGACCTTATTCATCATAGGATGAAAGAAGCCCAAATAGACAAAATCCTATGCCGACAACCAAAGAAGGAAATTAGAATTTTCTGTGGGAGATTTTTTGTTTATTCGTGTTTTGCCCATGAAGGGTGTTGTGCGTTTCAGTCGATCGGGAAAGTTAGCATCAAGATATATTGGTCCATTTTCCGTCACCGAACGTGTTGGTTCTGTGGCTTATCGCCTTTTATTACCGGCTCAGTTTTCTGCTATTCATGACGTGTTTCGCGTTTCTCAATTACGTAAATGCCTTCGAGATTCCGATTCTATTCTTGAGCCCGGTGTTGTGGAAGAAATTGAAGTTTCGCCTACTTTGACTTATGAGCAACATACTCTCATGTGCTCTTTAGGGTGAACTTCTTATTTCAAATTTTCTTTTTTGTTGATGAGCTTTTATGGTTGTTACTCTTTATTTTGTTCTTAAGTATTGCGAGGACGCAATTTCTTTAAGGAGGGGAGTCTGTAATAACCCTCATATTTATCGATTGTATATTTAAATATTTTATTTAAATATAGCATCGTTCGTCGGATTTTAGTCCGAAAAGCTATTTTTTTGCAAACAGTCGAATTATGACTGGATACTACTTCCATTGAGTTCAAAATGCCATTTTCGACCTTTTTGAGTATAAACTTCGATATGTTTGGAGTTAGTCGAATTTTGCTACTTTTTTATTGGGTTTTGGGTTTGGGTTTGGGTTCAGCCCACTAGCTAACTTAATACCCTAACTCAGCCCTCTCCTCTCCATTCACTCATCCCCACTCCTCAAACTCAAGCTAAAACTGAAAATGGGGGAAGGGAAGTGGAATTAGAAATTCCAAGCCCTAGTTTCTTCTTGCAAACTTGAATTCTTGCTCCAAAATCAAATAGAAGCTATGGGTAAGCCTCCTCTTCATCTTCTCTATCTCTTTCTCTCTTCAATTTCAGAAATTCCTAAACCTAACTTTGAGAATGTTCTTCTTTTAAGCTTAGGTTCAAGCCCATTTGGGTTGTGTTGAAGTGTGCTTGATTCTTCTTTTGCTTTCAAGCTTCTCCTTCATTGATTTTGTGAAAAGGTGAGATTTTTATCTCACGTCTTTGTCTATAACTATCTTTGATTGTTGGGTATGAGCTAACTAACACTTATTCATGTGCACTTGCTTTTGGTTTGGACTGAATTGGTGAATATCCCAATTTTTAGTGTTTTGGGTTCAAATCTTTAAAATCCTAACTTTGATGTTTGAACATGTTTTTGGTGATGCATCGAGGAGCCAATAGGACCGGGTAGCCGATGGGCGTAATCCCCTAGCGTCCGTACTCGACCGGTTGCAAATTGAGTGAGTTTGCACTTCTATTAAATAGGGTAGAAAATGCAAGATTTGGGGTTCGACCGACCGAACTCTCTGAATCGGTCGACCGTAGCTGTAGCCGAAACCTTTCTGGACTATTTTCATTCGACCCACTCAGAGAGTTCGGTCGACCGACCTGCTCCTGTTTCCCTGTTTTGCCTATTTATGCTCATTTTGCTTTTCTTTTCCAATTTTTAATCGATTCTTCTTCTCCGATTAGTTGTTATCACCTTTGTCAACTTTGATAACTTCTATTTTTGGAATTTTTGGATATTTCCACTTTGATGGATTCGATATTGATTTCTTTGGATTTTTATTCACATCTTCGAATGAGAATTTTAGTGATTGATTATTCCTACAATCATTTTTGTTATTTTTCACTTCAAAATATAAAGTTTTTCAATACTAGTAATAAATATCAAAATTCTTTCATCAAAACGATTTCAATACTATTTTATTACAAAGCTTGTTTCTTAAACCGTTTTCCAATCTACTAGTATATACAAATCTTTACCTCACTCGTATGAGAAATCTAATTAAACGACTTAGTAAAACAAGTGGTATGAAACGCTTGCGTTTACTTCATCGATTAATTCTTGGACTTGTTCGATTGAATTTCTTCTGAGAATTTTCTAGTGGAGATTTACTGTTGGCTTGTAAATATCTAAGTTAAGTTAGTGGTTATGGGACATGAAGCTAAACTCATATATTTACTAGCTTACTATAATTGGCACTTCTTGATGTTCAATGACGATCATTTTTGTGATTTAGACTAGCAATGTGCGATGTCTCTTGTCTACGAGGGAGACTAAACCCCGTTCCTGTGGAGCTTCGGCTCAATTTGATGGGGTAGCGACCCATGGTCTTCGGACCGTTTTGTGGAGCCTCGGCTCAAAATTAATGGTTAGCAACCATGGAATAGCTTTTCATTTTGTGATACACGTGTTGGTGAATTTTTATGCTCCCGTTCTAGTGACAGGCCTCTTTCCCCCTTTTTGTGATTTCTGGATTTCTATTGATTGATTTCTAGAGTTTGTGTTTCACTAATTTTCATGATTTACATCGATAAGTTTTATCAATATTTGTGCATCGGTGAATTTGTGTGTCATTAACTTTTGTAATTGGCATTGATATAATTGTCAATATTTATGGTTGGGTGTGAAATAAAGAGTACGACATTTCTTTTTATCTTTGAGAAGATTCTTGTGATATTGATTAATCTCTTGATGATTTTCAATTACATACTTATCACAGTATGGCATTATGGTTACATCTCTTATTCTATATCCTTTCATCTGATATTTATAGCTAGACTGATCCGGTTATTATTTTCTTATTAAATAATACTCGGGTCAGACCGAGATGTTTCAAGTGCTTCCGCGTGACTTCCTATCGTGGTCCTTCATATGACTTTTGGCTAACTACTTTAGTTTAGTAGATTTTGTTAGTATACATTCGAGATAGAGACTCCTTGATGTATACTTATTCTTTTGTGTAGCACTTGTAACTATTCTTTTATGATGTTGTGGATCTTGTTTGACCACTACTCTGATATACACTTTTATGTGTAATATTCTTATCTGTTTCCGCCTTTGAGATATGAACATCTATGACTGATTTGTGTTATGTTTATTTCTATATTTGTTTTCGAAGATTATATATAGCCACTGTGTGGTTGCTTTGAGTGTGTATCGGCGTGTCGGGTTTCCTCTAGAAATGAAATGCAAGTTATTCTATCTGACATATTGATGCTCACACAAAGCCATTACACGGATGGTCGCTCCTCAACAGCCTTATTCTCCGTGCTAGTTGACGGCATTACACCGTAGTGTCCTTGGCTAGCGTGGGTATAGAGGTGGGGCGTCACAGTGTGTGTGTGTGTATGTAAAACACTTTAAAAATGGGCATTATGAGTATATTTTGTCTATGCAGAATTTTTATCAGATCATGCTTTATAGTTCATATGAGTAAAAAGTGTACTGGTTTGTCTAATAGGAAAACAATTTACAAGAAGGAATTTGAATATATCCTTTCCTACATATGAATTTCAGAAAAATAATAACAAATATATGTACGGATACCTTTTGATTATTCTTAGACGGTACTAAGTTGCTTTACTTATAAGATATTTCCTTTTCCTCTTTAATTCCTTGTTCACTAACAAATAGACGAGTCATGTATGATTCCTTAAATTAAGGTATGTTATTATGATGATTAAAATCTTTATTTCCCTTTGATACGGAATTGTTTCTTATTTAATGAAAAATAGTTGTCATTTATAAATTTTCAAATTAAGGTATATATATTACTATAATGAAAATCATTTATGTATCTTTGACAATGAATTGTTTGTAATTTAACTTTAAATGTTTTAAATCCTTCTGGGCGATTTATGTATGGTACAAATATTATATCTCTTACATTTGAGTCATTAACACTATGCAATACATCATTTCTGCATTTATTTTATAGCACCACAAAAGGTTTATCATTTTTAATACTTTACAATAAATTTTCTAAGGTGATCGTTATTTTTGGGTTATAAATATTATAATTTGATATTAGTAAATATGAAGATGTTCAAAATACAAATTTACAAGGATTCTTCTTGAAACGTGTAAAGTTACAGTCAAAATAACATATTTGACCCAAATTTACTCAATTATCATGTCGAAGTCAAATCCACGAATATCTTCTACATCTCACAATGTCTTTCTATTTTATTCAATTTCCAATCTCAGAAGGTATTGTTTGATTAACTTCGGTCAAAGTTAATTTTAGTGTCGAAAACCATAGTTCTTATTGGGTGACATTTCCATAATGAAAACTATACCAAAAATGACAACTTGGAATGAAGTATAAGTTTGTAAATACTTTAACTACTATCATTATATTAGCTAAACTTCCAATAACATATTCAGCCACTAAACAACATCAATTCATCTACAAACCGATCTCACCCCGTATACCCATAACCATAGCTTATTTTTTCATCATGAATCTCATAAAATTGCCATATATCTTATCTTCAATGCTCAAGTTACCGTAAACCAGTTCCATACCAAGAACATTTCTAACATTATTATTCATGCATACAACACATATATACAAGTTAAACAAGGACATGTTTAACATCATTATTCATACATACAACACATATATTCAAGTTAAATCAGCAAAATATTACACGTGTGTTTCTTTATGTATTATGTATTTATAAATTCATAGGTAGCGTATGTGAATAAGCGAAAATAACATGATAAATATGTGATAAATGTTATCTTCATTTTTTATATACATATATCATGGTATGCTGCAAAAGTTTAATTAATCTTTTAGAATGGTGAAGTCTATAAGAATTTTTCAATAAAAACTTCATATAGAATGGATTAATACAATTTTTCTTTGAAGATTTGGTACTTTATGAAAAAAGGAAGGAAAAATATTGTTATAATAGCGAGTAAGACAATAAAGACCTAGAGTAGAACAATACTTGAAGGTAGAATAAATTAAATAAGAAAACTCATACTCATTCCGATCTTTTTATAAGCCTTATGGTTGTTGTCCTCCATCTTCTTAAGGTTATATGTTGTTTTATTCCTATGTAAAATAAAAATAAAATATTTGTTCTAGATACTTTAGTTTATTCTTGTTTATGTTCAGTAGAGGAATTTCTCCAGCATGACATACTTATTTAATTTCAACTTATACATTGCATGCCTTATAAATGAATAACTATAAGATACTTTATACGTAATTCTAGCATAATAATAGTTTATTCAAGTCAGTGTGTTTGCTGGTAATTTATTTCTTCAATGATGGATGGAAAGATCGGGCAAATCTCCATTTCTTTTGCATTTTCTTGCCATCATGAAGGTAATAGTTAATGTTAGAGAATTAGAAGTTGCACTGATAATGTGAAGTATAAATTATTGAATAAAATTAAATGCACTAGATGCATGACTTTGATTTTTTTTCCCCATTTTTACATGTATTCAAAACGATCCTAGCATGTTGGTGAAATTTTTTCCTACCTATTTGGCCACTTTTCCCCTTAGATTCTTAGCAATAACTCGTTAAATTTTCTTCCCTTTTTAGGGTCTTGTTAAACTTATCGATTTTTGTTTGCTCCAAAATTAAATGAAGTAGACCTTAACACTCATTCAGTTGTTAGTGCGCCATATTAGATGGCCCTCAAGGTAACATGTTGTTCTTTTGCATAATTTTTGGTAATAACTATATATATATATATATATATATATATCATGATAATAATAATTTAGGAGCATCCATCTTTGAATGCTATTTGTACCAGTTGCATAACATAATTTTCCTGTGAGAGCATTCCTAATTAGCGCCATTTCATATAGGTATTGCTAAGAAATGCTAATTCAACTTTAGGAATTTTATTATGTGAGTTGATCAAGCAGTCATCAATAATAGGCTGTAACCAAGTTCTGTGTCGATAGAATTTAGTAGGTTTCCAAAGTTGCATACCTCAAAGCATATGAATACTGGAGGTTTAAACCACCTGGTCCTATTCTCCTTTGTCCTCGTGAGGTAGCCAATAAAACACTCCATTTTGTGGAAATTTTGCAAAAATCCCCTCCTCTAAGAGAGAAATGAGTTTCATGCAAAAGTCTCAGTGTTTTGATTGGTTTGCCTTACTGGGATAGAGGGATTGGGACAAGGTGATCTTCCCCTGAATATGACGCACATGTAAATGAAATGATTTTGGTACTTGTCGTATAAGAATATAAGTTTTCATATGAGTTTTTTCCACTTGATGCATATGATTGAAAAGGGAAAGCTAGTAATCTATCTTGTAAATGTTTATTTGTGATACTCTCTCCCTCCTACACTAATGAATTAGATTATTAGTTTTCAACACCGAAGTTTTTATGCCCTATTAGAAGTGTTGGATCATATAGGAATATAATATGATAATAGTCATTTTCAAGACATGGGGTTAATATGTATATATGTGTTAGTTTCCAAACGTTATAAGAGCCCATGTAAATTTTTAATGATAAGTCTGAATATGTTGCCCTAATATAGTACTAGGGGAAGGATGAAATGTTAAAAAAAAGGATGACTTAGCTAAAAAAAGTTGGTTTTGATCAACCATGCCAAAGGAGCCAGCTTGTGCAATAAGACAAAAGAATACACTGATAAGAAACTCAGTGCGCCACACTTGGTAATATTTTCCAATCAATAGAAATAGCTAAAAGAAATAATCTATTAAATAATAAGAAAAATATGATAAAAATTATAGCAGTACATTAACATAAAATAAACATGCTAGCTTGCTTTATGGAAACGAGAAAATATACGTTCAAGGTGATGAATGTACATTCAAGTATTTTTGATGGTTCTAAAAATCAGTTAGTGAAACATCCAGCTTTTCTTCTTATGTGTATACACACGCACGCGCACACACACTATACTCATCCATCACCCACCTCTAGTAAACAATTGACAAAAAGTTAACAAGGGTACATGGAGCATAAATAGGACAAGTAGGCCAAAGAATTGCAGGAAAATGGTGAACTGTCTTCCTTATTTAATTTGGTAGCAATTAAATGTTTATTTTTGTTATTGATACTACCATAGAAGGAAAGAACAACAGCAAAAGACAAGGAACACAACAACTAGTTGTCAAGACTGGAAGCAATGGTCATGTACTCTTCCTTAAGTCAATAACCTATTTCTTTGCTTCTTCCCTAGGAATGCTTCACTTAATGGAGACTGCGAGGTCAAACAAGCCTTTACAGACTTTAGTGCCTGTGTTATACCATTCGGTTCTTAGTGAAAAGACAAAAGGTTAGCATTGTTCACATGACATCGTCAAATATGATGCTAAATAAAATTACACATGTTTATCGATGTGAATGTCCTGCTCTTCAAAAGCAGCAAAAGAGGGTTTGGAACTTCTAACAGTCTGAAAAGTACACAGTGCTGAGAATAATTTTATCGATAGATCATTAGTTATCAAGAACTTGGTTTCCATATTTGTATAACTTCCTCCAACTCATTTCCTTTGGATTTTTATCTTTGCCAACCACAAATAAAACAGATTTGCTGTTAGATTTGAAAATTTCCCCTCATTTCCTTTTCACCCTGATATATGTATAGTACTTTATTTTACCAGGTCATTTAATCGTCAGGTGTTTGTGGCGCATCAGACATTTATATGTGAATTATTGGTAAGATAATTTCTCAAGAGTATACAACACTTTTCAAGAGTAATATCAAATAATGAAGAGGAGATTGCAATCAAAGAAGAAGAAGATTTCAAAATCATTTGTAAGCTTTAAGGCTTAGATCAAAGTTGTGATATTTTTGTTTGGTATGTATGCTAATGCTGTGATATGTTCGTGTTCGTTATGCATGGTGAAGTTATTATGTGAGATGAAGTTGTGATATTTTGAAATTTATCGATTTTGATGTGAAATATGTGTATGTGTCTCTCTCTATATATATAGTTTCTCCTGAAAATTAATTATATATTCATTTCTCTAAAGATGAATTCTGGAATCTAAAATTTGATTATAATTAGGATTAACTCTATGCCGAAGAAATTTTGTTTAAGAAATTTGAATTACTAATGAGTATGACTTTTGAGAGCAAGTAAAAAATTGCAAATAAAATAACAAATTCATGATGGTAATAAACAGTGGTAAATCGACATTTCCAACGGTTATAATCATTGAGAATTAGACGATAATGCCATTGAAGATGCATTCATAACACATATAACCGTTAGAAATATTAAGATTTGCAGCGGTTAAAGCCATTATAAATTTCATTATTTATGTCGGTTAAAACCGTTACAAATTACAAATTTCACTATTATAACGGTTATATCCGCTACAAATTTCGTGATAAAAATTGCCAAGGCGTGCGTCTATGGATATTTCGATTACAAAAGTACTTCTTCTTTCTCGTTCGCAGCATCTTCGTCGTTGAATATGATGCAATAAATGAATAAAAGGCATGGTTTTTTAAAAAAGTATGTATAAATAAAAACCTTAAGCTATCCAACTTGAGTTTTGTTTTGAAAAAACAATCCATTATTGCATCATTACGAATATACATATATTTTTCTCTATGTATTCTCTATGTATACAGTAAAATTATCTCCTTTGACATATGCAATACAGTTATATCGTCACTAATTCAAGAATTAGCATCAACTTCAACATATGCCTAGAAATAATAATTTGATATCGTTAACACCGTAGAATTCATCAAAATCTATTATATTCAGCATAAAAACAATATCTTTCTTGCTAAATTTCTATTAGGCTCACAAAGTACTTGATGAAAAATTTGAAAGATGATTTTAAATGCTATTTTTCTTTCTTTTTTGGATATGAAGTAGGATGGAAAACAATGAAGCTGGAATGAGAGATTTTTGAAGAGGGTTCAGAAGTAAGATAGATATGTATTTTGCTAAAAAAATGTAACCAGCAGTGCTACTTGTTATCAGTTTTTATGAAAGGAACCTTATATGTCTCTTGTAGAATCTAACATGATTAGTTGGTGAGTCAGTTTGTTTTTTATTAGTAACGCGTTAATGCCTAGCTTGACTTATTAGTCTCCACTTTTGGTTTGCTACTAGTTTGTAAGAAAGAACCTTACGTATGTCTTATATTTGACATCAATACATGCTCATACTAACTTTGTCATTCACTGTCAGTCTGAAGAATATTCACTACTCTTAAGAGTTTTGTGAAGCATTTTTAATTCCTTGGTTAGAGAAATGAAATTTCATGCTCTGTTCCGCTTCTTTTGGTTTCCACCTAGTGGAATTCTTGAGTTGGCGGAACGGAATTTAGAACAAATGATTGGAAGAAATGGAAAATGACTCGGTAGGTATGAAACTTTTCTATGCCCACCTCTAGTAAATCCACTATCAATAGAATATGCGTCCACTCACACTTATGTTTCCCACTAAAAAGGGAAGTGGTGGTAAGTATACTTGGTCTAATTTACATACGATCCATTTACTTACACGAAAAAGGGAAGTTTTTTGGTTTATTATTATCAATGTTTTAAATGACATTTGTTTTAACCCAAATAAATATTGTTTTGAAAGCAAAATCTTCCTTAAGGCTTTTTGAATATACTTGTACCGTTGAGATAAGTATATGGTTACATTTTCTAGGTATTGAAAGTGTAACGGTTTGCGAATATACTTATACCAACGATATAATTACATGGATATTTTCCAAGCAGTGAAAGAGTATAAATGAGCAGTGAATGAGTAATATACTTATGTATATCTTTTCTAAAAGTATTTTAGTACCAATATTTGAAAGGAGATTTTAATTAATGAAAGGATTAATTAAAGAGGCTTAGTGATTTCTTAAGTGCTTAAGCTGGGTTGGATTCCATACAGAGTTAAATCTCTGGTTAAATTGTTTGTTCATTTTAGAGTTAAATAACCGACTGTAAAATATTGGTCAGTTATGAAAACTATCGTTTGTCGCTTCAGAGCGACCGAGATTAGATATATTATCCGAAAACCACCGAACTGGCATAAGAGTTTGAATTAGAGGCATCTTGAAGATGATAGAATGAAGACGAAGTTCTTTGAAGTGCAATGGCTACTTGTTACGAACCTTGAGGATGATTCCAAAATGGATGTAGTAGAAGTGGCGCCTTTGGTTTGTTCATATCCTGAACAACTTGTAAGGATGATTGCCAACATTGCATCGTTTCCTAGAGGGTAGTGTTTGCACTCCAAGTGGGATTTACTAAAAAAGTAAAACGTAACCTCGTACCTCACTCCCAGTAATGACTAAAACATGCGATATGCCGCAAGCTATGTGGTTTGCACCCATTAGTGTATGGTTATCAACCGATCCAGATCAATATCAACCCATTTATATATACTAGTGACTTGGTATGATAGTTGGCTAATAACTAAGGTTATGTCATATTCGGTACTATCTAGGAAGGAGGTAGGCTATTCTTGCCATTTAGGGTTGAAAGGTTTCTGACCTTAGTACATTTTTCTAGAGGTGTGCTATGATAGGTTGTATCTCAGTAGCCTCATCGTTGATGGAATCCAATTTTGTAACGACCCGTAAAATTTTATTGGTTTTAATATTATATTTAACTAAAATTTTATGAATTTTCATTTAATTAAATTTGGAAATAAAAATTTGATATCTGGAATACGTCTAATTAAACATAGTAAATGGTAAACTTTCATCTGATAATATGAAAGTCAATTTTCTAGTGTAATTTTATTTTTATTTATATCAGTTAACATTTGATGATAACAAAATGTTTTCCAACCTAAATATTTTTATTGTAAATCAACTTCTGAGTGAGACTCATATTTTGTTTCTCCAAATTTGGACAGCTATTGCTCCTTCTATCTTAATTTCGACAAATTAGCAGCACTTTCAGTACCAATTATCGACTTTTGATTGGATGATCATACTATAGATATCCGTATACCGTTTTAATCGTCTCATTGTGTTGATCTCCGTGGCATATTCGTTTGTATGCTTTGGAGTCCAGGAGACGGCGAAATATACAAAATGATTTTTGTATCGGTATCTATTTTCGTGTCTTTTGGTTTCTTTTTGTCCTTTTATCTGCCTACCTGTTGAATTCGAATGGCCTTGTTGCTTTTATTATTCCCTGATATTCACATAACTACTGGTTGTTTCCACTTTTCATTTTATATGCTTGTTCATTCTCCTCTGTCTTCCCTTTCTCTCTGTTCTTGAAAGCAATGAAGCTTCAAATATTTTTTCTGACATATATATTTTGGTTGTAACTTTATCAACCTGACCGCTATTTTTGTTTGGCCTCTACGATCACACACCTTCCTCCTCCTATCCATTTTTCACATGAGCAAACATATCGACGCAACCCAATACATCTCCGCCACCTGACCGACCACCTACCATAGAGCCTCGCCACCTTGATAGCAGCTTACCCAAGCCTTTTTTCCCTTCCTCCCTGTTTTTTCTCTTTTTGAAATCTCTTCTCCATTCAATCACAGCCAGAAGAAAAAAAAACTACATAAATATAGAAAGGAAATATACTTAGTTGCATAAAGCATGCTCTTCTCTTCCTCTACTCGTGATGGCTCGTTCATCTTGCTTTCCCTTGCCGATCATTGTAGCTTTTCTCACCTCTTACATACATAAAAGTATAAATTTATATATATATATATATATATATATATATATAATTTCGTATATCGAGGTTTCCTTGCCTACTTTTGTATATCTTCAACATATAGATTTGTTTATGAGTATTTATTAAAATTTGTATAATACTTTAGATCTATTAGATCGCATGTACATATTAGGTATATATATTATAATAATTGATATATACTATTCTAGCCTGCAACCTTTTTAAATGTATATATACTACCCTTTGTTGTTTATCTTTCATTTGATCTATGTTATTGTTATATACTGATTGAAAGATGAAGTGTATATTTTTTTTTATGTGTTTGTATAGCTTGCCTTTATAGTTTTTGTTTTATATTTTATTATTCGTCAGTCAAGATCTGTATATAAGCCAATTAAATATATTTCTAAAGTTTTTGTAGGCTAGTTAAAGTTATTTGTATTATAAAATTATGTGTTATAAGCTTATCTGTCGATTTAGTAATATATATTCGTTCTGAGTTGTAAACTGCTATCAGTTATATGATAGATATTTTGTTTTAAATACGAGTTTATAGTATAAGTATGTAAGTTTAATAACAATAATACGTAATTTAATAAAATAAGTTATATATATATATGGTATTATAAAGAATAAGTATTTGTATACTGCTGTATATACGTATAGGTTAGATAAAGTGATATGTTATAACCCTATACAAGTTATTCAACCTATGTAGTATATATGTAAATTTATAAAGCTATATAAGTTTATTTATTTTACTGTAAATAGATATAGTTGTATATATATATATATTGCTTTTTAGATATTATATAAAGGTATTTTATAAAGGTTTAAATTTCAGATTTTAAAGTTATATGTCTTTTAATTTGAATAATAGAATTTGAAATACATATATATATATATATATTCAATATAAATGTGCTTGAATTTAAAATACGATTATATATATATAGTTAAATTTGGTTATATATGTAAGTTTGTTTCTACCATATATCTGCATCGATCCAGTTCTGATTTGATCCGTTCTCATCAATTTCTATTTATCAGTTGTACGCCGAATTCGTGTCGATCTTGTCTTTTAGATTCGTGCCTGGATTTCGTAACACAACTTCATTGTCTATCTCTCTAGCCTCGAAAGGTGAGAAATCACTCATGATTAACGTTCTTATATTTATTAAATTTGATTGCAATTGAAGCGACAATTGAAATATGCTGCTGTTAGTTATTTACATTGCTATATGTATGTTATTATCTGTATCTGTTCATCTATGACATCTGATACCATTATCTGTTATTTATATTTATAATATATGTCTGTTATATTATTATCATATGTGTTATCACACTGCAAGTGTAACAACCCGCATATTTATCGATTTTATATTTAAATATTTTATTTAAATATTTTTATCGTTAGTCGGATTTTAGTCCGAAAAGCTACTTTTTGCATACGGTCGAATTAGGACTCGGGACCACTCCCATTGAGTTTAAAATGCCGTTTGCGACCTTTTTGAGTATAAACTTTGATATATTTGGAGTTAGTCAAAAATTTGACCTTTTTCACTTTGGGTTTGGATTTGGGCTCAGCCCTATGTTTAACTTATACTCAAATCTGAGCCACTCTTCCCCATTCACCCTCATTTTCTTCTCTTTTCAGTTCTAAGGCAATAATGGTGGGAGAGATTGGAAATTAAAACTCCAAAACCCTAGTTCCTCTTGCAACCTCAAATTCCTAGCTCCAAATTCAAGAGAACCCATTGGTAAGCATTCTCTTCTTCTTCTCCAACTTATTCTCTTACCAATTTTAGAAATTCCTAAACCTAATTTTGGGAATGTTCTTGTTTTGAGCATAGATTCAAGCTCATTTGGGTTGTGTTGAAGAGAGGTTGACTCCCCATTTGCTTTCAAGTTTCTTCTTGTTTGATTTTGTAAAAAGGTGAGATTTTTAATCTCACATCTAGGTCTATGATTATCTTCGATTGTTAGGTATGAATTCCTAACACATATTCATGTGCATTTGGTTTTGGCTTGGATTGATTTGGTGTATATTCCAATTTTTAGTGTTTCGAGTTCAAATCTTCAAAAATCATAGCTTTGTAGTTTGAACTTGTTTTTGGTGATGCGTCGAAGAGCTTATAGGACCGGGTAGTCGATTCGCATAAACCCCTAGTGACCGTGCTCGTCCGATTGCATTTTGAAGAAGATAGCATCTTCATTTCATAGGCTGGAAAACAGCCTTGGTGCCAGTCAGTCGACTGGACCCTTGAGTCAGTCGACTGGCTGTAGCACATAGGCATTCCGAAGGCAATAACTAGAGGCTCGGGTCCTCTGTTTCCCTGCATTCAGTCGACTGAATTTTTAGGTCAGTCGACTGACTGCAGGAAATTATTTTTCCCTGCTTCTGGTTCAGTCGACTGGACCTTTGAGTCAGTCGACTGACCTGCACCAATTTTCCTAATTATGCCTATTTGTGCATATTTTTGCTTGGTTTTCAAATTCCATCGACTCGTGTTATTTCCCACTTGTTGTTGCTACAACGTAAATGACTTCTATTTTTGGAATTTTTGGGAATATCCATTTTGATGGATTCGGATCGATTTCTTTGGATCTTTATTCGCGTCTTTGAATGTGAATTTTGGTGGTTGATTGTTCTACAATCATTTTTTGTGTTTTGTCACTTTAAAAATATAAAGGTTTCAATACTAGTAGTAAATATCAAAACTCTTTCCTCAAAACGATTTCAACTCTATTTCCAATACCAAATTCGTTTATAAAACCGTTTTCCAATCTATTAGTATACACAAACCTTTACCTCACTCGAATGAGAAATCTAGTTAAACGGCTTAGTAAAACAGGTGGTATGAAACGCTTGCGTTTACTTCGTCGGTTGATTCTTGGACTTGTTCGATTGAATCTTTTGTGACAATTTCCTAGTGGAGATCAACAATTTGTTCGTAAATATTTAAGTTAAGCTAGTGGTTATGGGACATGAAGCTAAGCTCATATATTTACTAGCTTACTGTAATTGACACTTCTTGATGATCATGACGATCATTTTCATGATTTAGACTAGCAATGTGCGATGTCTCTTTGTCTGTGAGGGAGACTAAACCCCGTTTTGTGGAGTTTCGACTCAAATTGGTGGGGTAGCAACCCATGGTCTTCGGGCCGTTTGTGGAGCTTCGGCTCAATTTGTGATGGTTAGCAACCATGGAATTAGCATTCCGTTTGTGATACACGTGTTGGTGAGCCTTGTGCTCCCATTTGTGATAGGCCTTCCCCCCTCCTTTTGTGATTTCTGGATTTCTTGAGGTGATTTCTAGAATTCGTGCTTCACCAATTTTCGTGATTTCCATTGATAAGCTTTATCGATATTTGTGCGTTGGTGAATTCGTGCGTCATTGACTTTTGTGATTTCTGGATTTCGCGTGTTGAATTATGGAATTTGTGTGTCATTGACTTTTGTGATTGACATTGATATTATCGTCAATATTTATGGTTTGGTGAACTAAATTAGGAGTATGACGTTCCTTTGATTCTTGTGTAGATTTTGTGACATTGAATAATCCCTTGATGATTTTCAACTACTTATATATATCACAGCTTGGCATTGTGATTATTATGTGTTTAGTCATATCTCTTATTCTATATCGTTTCATCTGATATTTATAGTTAGACTGATCCGTTTATTATTTTCTTATTAAATAATACTCGGGTCAGACCGAGATGTTACAGGTGCTTCTGCTTGACTTCTCCCTAGGGATTCATTACTCTGACTTGTGGCAAACTACTTAGATTAGTAGTTTATTTTGTTATATACACTTGAGATATAGACTCATAGTCTATTATTTAGTATGGCACGTGTTGCTATTCTTTTGTATTATTGTGGATCTTTTTGACCACTACTCTGATATACACTTCCATGTGTTAATTATATATTCATATCTTCTTCCGCCTTTGTGATATGAATTATCTGTGACTGATTTATGTTATGTTTATTTCTGTATTTGTTTCCGAAGATATTATAGCCACTGTGTAGTAGCTTTGAGTTTGTTATCGGTATGTCGGATTTCCTCTTGATAAAGTATTGCATGTTATACTATCTGACATATCGATGCTCGCACAAAGCAATTACACGGATGGTCGCTCCTCAATAGCCTTATTCTCCGTGCTAGTTGACAGCATTACACCGTAGTGTTCTTGGCTAGCGTGGGTATAGAGGTGGGGCGTCACAGCTTGGTATCAGAGCCAAACTTCGGAACAATATGGAATATTATAACAAGGATCATCGTCCTAAGTCCATCTTAGGAGTCGTGCTTTAGGATTTAATTCGAGTCTTCGTACCGTTCTATCCTATTTTCTTTTATGATTCCTTGTTTTATTTATCAAGATTTCTTGATAGTTATTTGGTGAATAACCTTTTTCTTCTTCTTCTTTCTTTCAAAGGAAGAGAAATGTCTAGACCAGGCCGTCCCAGAGCCGTACCGTCTAGTGTTCCACCCCAAGATGGAGTTTTTATGACTGCTCAACAGCTTTTTGACTTAGTGACAAATGCTCAAGCAGCTGGAGCTAACCCGGAACCTACTCACCCAAAGTCGGGATTTGCACGCTTGTGTAGTGATTACACTAATTTGGGTGGGGAGCCATTCAAAGGTTCCGAAACTATTATTGAAGTACAGGCTTGGCTAAGGTCATGCGATCGACTCTTTTCTCGCATGAATCTTATTGGCCTTCACCGAGTTCAGGTGGCCTCTAGTATGCTCCGAGAAAGAGCATTGGACTGGTATGAGCTTCTTATTTCTGAGATTAATGAAGCGAATCTCGCCTGGGAGCAATTCTGGGAAAGCTTCGAGTTGAAATTTGTACCAGAAGCAGAGAAAGTGACATTGGCTCGACGATTTATAGACCTTGTTCAAGGTGAGTCCTCCGTGACTGATTACTTCGCCTCCTTCGAGTCGCTTTCCAAATATGGGGTTGAATACATCAACACCCCTTTAAAGAAGAACCAGAGGTTCGTCTATGGCTTAAACAGAAATCTCAAGAAGCCATTACTTCTAAAGTTAGAAGTTTCTTTCGACCAACTCATTGATATCGCTCTTCGTCTTGAAGAGGCGGATAAGGAGAATGATGTTGAAGTGGTGGGTTCCAAACCAAACTTCAACAACAAGAAAAGGCCAAACAAATTCAAAGGCCCTTATCCCAATAAGAAAGGGAAGCAAGCAACCTCTGTGGCAAAGACTTCTTCCTTTGGTCGTAGGGAATGCTATAATTGTGGTTCGAAGGACCATTACGCGAACAAGTGCCCAAAGTCTCTCTCTTGTCGCTACTGCAAGGGTCCCGGTCATGTTATATCTTCATGTCCCAAGCTTCAGGGCAAGAAGGAGGGAAAGTTGAATGTTGTTCAAGCCCCTGGCAACACATCTCGAAATCAAGGTATTTCTCATTCTATCCTTGATGGAATTATTTTATTTCGTGATCATCCTATTCGAGTTCTTTTTGATACGGGTGCGTACCATTCTTTTATATCAAAAGAACTTGTTGATACTTTTTCTTTGGATGTTTTGTGTTTAATGACTTCTTTGAGAATTGCGAATCCGGTTGGTGGATCCGCGACAATCAGTTTATTGTGTAAAGATGTCGAGATTATTTTGTGTGATTTTCCTTTCCTAGCCGATTTGCATGTCATGCGTTATTTAGGCTTTGGAATGATTTTGGGAATGGATTGGCTTAATCGTTATGAAGCTCACATCCTATGTCCTAAGTGGACTATTTATCTTCGACATCCACTATCTGTTAATCAGGTTTCTGTTATTCTTAAAGATTCGGATTCTGCTTTGGTTGCATCTTTATATTCTTTAAATCCTCGTGATGACGATGATGATGATGAGGGTGATATTATTTCTCTCATTCACGTCGTTTGTGAATTTTCCGACATATTCGAGCCCGTTTTAGGATTACCACCTAAGCGAGTAATTGAGTTCAGAATTAATCTCATTCCTGGAGCTCAACCTATCACTCGCCCTCCTTATCGTATGTCCAATAAAGAAAACGAGGAGATGAGCAAACAATTATCCGAATTGGTGACGAAGCAATTTATTCGCTCTAGTTCCTCGCCTTGGGGAGCTTCGGCTATTTTCGTGAAGAAATTCGATGGTACACTTAGGCTTTGCGTTGACTACCGCAAGCTTAATGATCTTACTATCAAAAATAAATATCCTTTACCTCAGATTGATGATCTATTCGATCAACTTAGTGGTGCTAGAGTCTTTTCACAATTAGACTTAGCTACTGGATTTCATCAGCTTCGTATTGCAGAGGATAGTATTCCTTTGACAACGTTCCGTACTCGTTATGGATCTTATGAATGGCTTGTCATGCCATTTGGTTTGACGAATTCTCCGGCGTATTTCGTTGACCTTATGAATAGAGTTTTCAAAGACTTCCTCGACCGATTTGTTCTTATCTTTATCGATGATATTCTTGTGTATTCAAAAACCGAGGAGGAGCATGAAAAGCATCTTCGGATTGTGTTGGAAACTCTTAGGAGTAATCAATTAAAGGCCAAATTTTCTAAATGCCACTTTTGGAAATCTCGTGTGAAGTTTCTCGGTCATATTATTTCCGAATCCGGAATTTCCGTGGATCCTTCAAAGATTGAAGCGATTCAAGATTGGAAGAGACCGGAGAGTGTGACAGAGATTCGTAGTTTTCTCGGATTGGCAGGCTATTACCGCCGTTTTATCAAAGACTTTTCTAAGATTGCCGTGCCTCTCACTGGCTTGACGAAGAAAGGTGTTAAATACATTTGGTCGGACCAATGTGAAGCTTCTTTTCAGAAATTAAAGAGCTTCTTTCTGATGCCCCTATTCTTGTTATTCCCGAGGGGAATCAAGATTTCGTTGTTTATACCGATGCTAGTCGCGTTGGTTTGGGTGTCGTTCTTATGCAAAGAGAACGTGTTATTGCTTATGCTTCTAGGCAATTGAAGCCTGCTGAGACTAGATATGCCACTCATGATTTAGAGCTTGCGGCTATTGTTTTCGCCTTCGTATTTGGCTCATTATCTTTTAGGAGAGAAATTTGTTCTTTATACCGATCATAAGTCCTTGAAGTATTTATTCTCTCAAAAGGAACTTAATTTACGTCAACAACGTTGGCTTGAATTTCTTGCACCATATGATCTTGATATCTTTATACTCCTAGTAAGGGTAATCGTGTCGCCGATACTCTTAGCCGTAAACAACAAGCTGTTGTTTCTATGATGATATCCGAATGGAACGATCTCGAGATCTTATCCACTTGTGAGATTCGAGACCGCGTATCCGATTTATGTTCATCTCTTGTTTTATGTAGCCTTGAGGCACATCCTTCTCTTTTAGACCGCATTCTTGAAGCTCAAGGGCTAGATCCTGAATTGGCTCTTCTTGGCCAAAATATTAAGGATAAGATTGATATTGAAGGTTTGAAGGACTTTGATATCGATTCTCGTGGCGGCATTCGAAAATTTGGTAGACTTATCGTACCAAATACTATTGATCTTTGTAAGGATATTTTAGAAGATTCTCAGCGTTCTAGATTCACCATTCATCCCGGTAGTAGTAAAATGTACGCGGATATGAAGCGACTATATTATTGGGAGGGAATGAAATTCGATATTGCTAACTTTGTTAAATGTTGCATGACTTGCCAGCTTGTTAAGGCCGAACATCAAAGGCCCGGTGGGTTATTGCAACCTTTATAAATTCCAATTTGGAAGTGGGACCAAATTTCCACGGATTTTATAGATGTCCTTCCCCGTTCTCGTTCGGGTCATGATAGCTTATGGGTGATTGTTGATAGACTTACTAAATCCGCCCATTTTATTCCCGTTCGGTCTAACCGAACCGTTCCTCTTTTGGCCAAGCTCTTTGTTAAAGAGATTGTTAAATTGCATGGAGCTCGTACTTCTATTGTTAGCGACCGTGATCCATTGTTTACTAGTGGATTTTGGAAGAGTCTTCAAAAAGCTTTGGGAACGAAGCTTAATTTTAGCACCGCTTATCATCCTCAGTCCGATGGACAAACTGAGCATGTGAATCAAACTCTTGAAGATCTTCTTCGTGCTTGTGTTCTTGATTTTGGTGGAAGTTGGGAAGATCATATTTCACTTGTTTAATTTTCCTATAATAATAGCTTCCAATCTAGTATTGGTATGGCACCTTTTGAGGCACTCTACGGAAGGCCATGCCGATCTCCTTCTTGTTGGCTTGAGGCCGGTGAGAAGATGGTTTTAGGTCCAGATTTTATTCGTGATTCCACAGAAAAGATTGACCTTATTCGACATAGGATGAAAGAAGCCCAGCGTAGACAAAAATCCTATGCCGATAATCGGAGAAGGAGGTTAGAATTTTCTGTGGGAGATCTTGTGTTCATTCGTGTGTCACCTATGAAAGGTGTGGTACGTTTCAGTCGATCGGGAAAGTTAGTGCCTCGATATATTGGGCCATTTCCTATCACTGAACGTATTGGTTCCATGGCTTATCGCCTTTTATTACCGGCTCAATTTTCAGCTATCCATGACGTGTTTCACGTTTCTCAACTTCGGAAGTGTCTTCGAGATTCCGATTCTATTCTTGAGCCCGGTGTTGTGGAAGAGATTGAAGTTTCACCGAATTTAACTTTTGAGCAGCATCCTGTTCGTATCATTGCTTCGGAAGTCAAACGTCTTCGAAATAAAGATGTTCCGCTTGTTAAAGTTCAATGGTCTTCAAATCCTAAGGATTGTTCTTGGGAATCTAGAGAGTTCATCGAGCTAACACATCCGGACTTACTTTTCCGTGCTCTTTAAGGTGAACTTCTTATTTCAAACTTCTTTTGTGTTGAATATGCTTTTGTGGTTGTTACTATATATCTTCTTCTTAAATATTGCGAGGACGCAATTTCTTTAAGGAGGGGAGTCTGTAACAACCCTCATATTTATCGATTTTATATTTAAATATTTTATTTAAATATTTTTATCGTCAGTCGGATTTTAGTCCAAAAAGCTACTTTTTGCATACAGTCGAATTAGGACTCGGGACCACTCCCATTGAGTTTAAAATGCCGTTTGCGACCTTTTTGAGTATAAACTTTGATATATTTGGAGTTAGTCAAAAATTTGACCATTTTCACTTTGGGTTTGGGTTTGGGCTCAGCCCTATGTTTAACTTATACTCAAATCTGAGCCACTCTTCCCCATTCACCCTCATTTTCTTCTCTTTTCAGTTCTAAGGCAATAATGGTGGGAGAGATTGGAAATTAAAACTCCAAAACCCTAGTTCCTCTTGCAACCTCAAATTCCTAGCTCCAAATTCAAGAGAACCCATTGGTAAGCATTCTCTTCTTCTTCTCCAACTTATTCTCTTACCAATTTCAGAAATTCCTAAACCTAATTTTGGGAATGTTCTTGTTTTGAGCATAGATTCAAGCTCATTTGGGTTGTGTTGAAGAGAGGTTGATTCCCCATTTGCTTTCAAGCTTCTTCTTGTTTGATTTTGTAAAAAGGTGAGATTTTTAATCTCACATCTAGGTCTATGATTATCTTCGATTGTTAGGTATGAATTCCTAACACATATTCATGTGCATTTGGTTTTGGCTTGGATTGATTTGGTGTATATTCCAATTTTTAGTGTTTCAAGTTCAAATCTTCAAAAATCATAGCTTTGTAGTTTGAACTTGTTTTTGGTGATGCGTCGAAGAGCTTATAGGACCGGGTAGTCGATTGGCATAAACCCCTAGTGACCGTGCTCGCCCGATTGCATTTTGAAGAGGATAGCATCTTCATTTCATAGGCTGGAAAACAGCCTTGGTGCCAGTCAGTCGACTGGACCCTTGAGTCAGTCGACTGGCTGTAGCACATAGGCATTCCGAAGGCAATAACTAGAGGCTCGGGTCCTCTATTTCCCTGCATTCAGTCGATTGAATTTTTAGGTCAGTCGACTGACTGCAGGAAATTATTTTTCCTTGCTTCTGGTTCAGTCGACTGGACCTTTGAGTCAGTCGACTGACCTGCACCAATTTGCCTAATTATGCCTATTTGTGCATATTTTTGCTTGGTTTCCAAATTCCAACGACTCGTGTTATTTCCCACTTGTTGTTGCTACGACGTTAATGACTTCTATTTTTGGAATTTTTGGGAATATCCATTTTGATGGATTCGGATCGATTTCTTTGGATCTTTATTCGCGTCTTTGAATGTGAATTTTGGTGGTTGATTGTTCTACAATCATTTTTTGTGTTTTGTCACTTTAAAAATATAAAGGTTTCAATACTAGTAGTAAATATCAAAACTCTTTCCTCAAAACGATTTCAACTCTATTTCCAATACCAAATTCGTTTATAAAACCGTTTTCCAATCTATTAGTATACACAAACCTTTACCTCACTCGTATGAGAAATATAATTAAACGGCTTAGTAAAACAGGTGGTATGAAACGCTTGCGTTTACTTCGTCGGTTGATTCTTGGACTTGTTCGATTGAATCTCTTGTGACAATTTCCTAGTGGAGATCTACAATTTGTTCATAAATATTTAAGTTAAGCTAGTGGTTATGGGACATGAAGCTAAGCTCATATATTTACTAGCTTACTGTAATTGACACTTCTTGATGATCATGACGATCATTTTCATGATTTAGACTAGCAATGTGCGATGTCTCTTTGTCTGCGAGGAAGACTAAACCCCGTTTTGTGGAGTTTCGACTCAAATTGGTGGGGTAGCAACCCATGGTCTTCGGGCCGTTTGTGGAGCTTCGGCTCAATTTGTGATGGTTAGCAACCATGGAATTAGCATTCCGTTTGTGATACACGTGTTGGTGAGCCTTGTGCTCTCGTTTGTGATAGGCCTTCCCCCCCTTTTGTGATTTCTGGATTTCTTGAGATGATTTCTAGAATTCATGCTTCACCAATTTTCGTGATTTCCATTGATAAGCTTTATCGATATTTGTGCGTTGGTGAATTCGTGCGTCATTGACTTTTGTGATTTCTGGATTTCGCGTGTTGAATTCTGGAATTTGTGTGTCATTGACTTTTGTGATTGACATTGATATTATCGTCAATATTTATGGTTTGGTGAACTAAATTAGGAGTATGATGTTCCTTTGATTCTTGTGTAGATTTTGTGACATTGAATAATCCCTTGATGATTTTCAACTACTTATATATATCACAGCTTGGCATTGTGATTATTATGTGTTTAGTCATATCTCTTATTCTATATCGTTTCATCTGATATTTATAGTTAGACTGATTCATTTATTATTTTCTTATTAAATAATACTCTGGTCAGACCGAGATGTTACAGGTACTTCTGCTTGACTTCTCCCCAGGGATTCATTACTCTGACTTGTGGCAAACTACTTAGATTAGTAGTTTATTTTGATATATACACTTGAGATATAGACTCATAGTCGTATTCTTTTGTATAGCACGTGTTGCTATTCTTTTGTATTATTGTGGATCTTTTTGACCACTACTCTGATATACACTTCCATGTGTTAATTATATATTCATATCTTCTTCCGCCTTTGTGATATGAATTATCTGTGACTGATTTATATTATGTTTATTTCTGTATTTGTTTCCGAAGATATTATAGCCACTGTGTAGTAGCTTTGAGTTTGTTGTCGGTATGTCGGATTTCCTCTTGATAAAGTATTGCATGTTATACTATCTGACATATCGATGCTCGCACAAAGCAATTACACGAATGGTCGCTCCTCAACAGCCTTATTCTCCGTGCTAGTTGACAGCATTACACCATAGTGTTCTTGGCTAGCGTGGGTATAGAGGTGGGGCGTCACAGCAAGTTCCCAGTTAGTATAGAATTCACTATGGGTTGAAATGATACATACCCGAATGATCTTTAGAATTGGAGAAAATCGTTATGCGTTGAAATGATAAACCCAAGCGATTTTCATTGAATTGATTTGGGATTGCGGGTTGAACTGATACATACTCGTATATAATTTAAATCATGGATTGAAATGATAAATATCCGTATCACTTGAGCATAGGTTAGAAAATTATATACAGACACTGTGGTCTATGTATATAAATATTTTGAAATGATTTCTTTGATTTTTGAAAGAAATATATGGTTTAATAAATATTGATTTCAAGGTATTATATATAAATATATTTATAAACATAAATTCTTGATTTTAAATTTATATGTTTTGAAATTTTATAATTATATGTTGATTTTAAAATTATAAATTATAAGAATTTATTTTTAATTTTACTATTTTAGAATATATAAATTAATAAGATGCTTAAGTATTTATATAAGATTTTATTTTAAAATAGATTTTTATAATGATTTAATAAGTTAAGATTAGGGAGATAATTTTGGATTTATTTGAAATTGTGTTCAATTAAGAATTTTATTTAATTAAATCGATTCTAAGTTTATTGAATTTGAAATTTTTAAAGGGTATGATTTTATAACTTGTTTTGGTTTAAGGTAATTTAATTGAATATATCAAGTTTAAATAAATTGAAAGAATATTCAGCTATTTGAAATTTGAAAGTTTTACTTAAATGATGTTGGTTTTATTAAGTATATATTTCAAAACTAAATTATAGTAAAGTGAATTTGATATATATAAGAAATTATCAAATTTATTTTTAAAAATGTTAAATACTTAAACCTTTGAAATATATTGAAATTGAAATGGTTTATTTGACGTTTAAATCTGTATTTGAAATGATTTATTGAGAACTGAATGGAGTTAAAATTTATGAATTGAGATCTCATAATTGAATTTTGGGATTCAAGTTGATTTGAATTAATTTGTGAAGTTTGAGGTAATTATTTTATTATATAAAGCAATTATAAATTATATTTTGTAACAACCCGAAATTTTCGAAACCGAAAATTCCAGATAATTATGAAACAGAAGAAAGAGATAGAAGAAGAAGAACAAAAATCAACAACTTCTCACATTCGCAGCGGATAAAATATAATAATAAATAATAACTATTTACAAAAGAATACTATATCTGTCGATTACATTTTATATACATCAGAGTTTCTCATTATATACAGTCACTGAATATTTACAATTATCAAGTCTCAGATTAATAATAATATAAATACAGCGGAATACTCTATACGATATTGCCATCTAGCTCGCCTCCTGAGCTCCAGAACGTACCTACCTGAAAATTTGTAATACTCGGTCTGACCCGAGCATTACACCAAAGTAACACCCTGGTCAGGCTGGAAACCAGCGTGAGTAAACCCAACTAACATGGAATACCAATGCAATCATCTCAAATAAACCCGGGGTAACTTATATCAATTTAACCAGTTCATAATTTGCTATAGACAACACTTATTTCACATATCAATTTCTAGGTACCAAATTTAGATAAAATAATCCAATTCACTTAATCGTTTTATTTCAGTCTATTGATTTCTCACACAAATTTATAAAAATTCGAAGTGGTTTCGGGTATTTCCTAATACCCGATCCCGGTCTCTTCGAGTCTCATGTCATCCTAACCCAAGTTACCCAAATGAAATACGCAACATTTCATATCAGAGATATTAACTCGTTCAAAGCAACCAATACCAATCTATCATCCATAAGCAAAGCTTAATTGCAAACAAATCAACTCAGTTGATTCTAATTTATTTCAAATCCTCAATCGCTTAGATTCTTTTATTAATTAATTCCAAACAATAAATTAAACAACTCTTCCAAATCCATTCATCTTAGTTTACAACCCTGGATTAATTATCTTCCAATTCCATTCAAGTAATTCTCTGTAATTAATTTCACGATCTTAACCTTTCTTACCAAATCAATGAGTAATCTTAAAAATTACTTCACCAATTAATTAACTATAATCAATTACACTAATTCTTAATTACTTATATTAATTAACTTCTCATAAGTCACTTACTATGAATTAATTAATCTCAATTAATCAAATCTTTAATTACTTCATTAATTATATAAATTACTGATTTCCAATTATATTTCAGTTTATCTTAATCTAAATTAATTACATTAATTAAAATACCATATTAATCATACTTGATTTATTTTATTAATTTCATTAAATAATTTCTTATTAAACCATCCAATGGTTATTCTAAATCAATTTAACTTCATTAATTAACTTAAACCTTCATTAATTAATTTAAACCCTTATTACTAAATAAATCAACCCAAATCATTTATTTACTGAATTAATTACTCATCCATTTTAATCACCCTTATATTTCTTTCAATAATCCATTTTATATTCCGATAACTCAGGGTACCTAAATATTAAAGCAAACCACCGCATTAAGCATTTCAATTACCAAAAATATTCATCACAGAATATTAGTCATTTCAGTACATACCATACACTACTATATAATATAGCACACCAATCAGTTCAACCATTCAACCAATCATTTAAATTTAAATTTAAATAAAAATCTAGAAGTGTGAGTTTTACTCACCTTTGATTAATTTGCAATTCCATCCTATCCTGACTTGTTTCTTCACAATTATTGACCTTGTATAAACCTCGAATGATTTTCATTAATACTCGAACCAAATCGGAAAATTAAATTTCCATTTGATAAATTTAATTTACTATAGATTTTAATTTAATAATTCTCATGTTAACAAATCATTTAATTTAAACAAATATTTAAATTTAAACTAATAAGATAAATATGTATTTATATCTATATCACTATTTATCTTTACTGCATATAAATATCCATATATATTCACTTCGTTTCATTTTTTCAAAACAAATCAAAAGAAGATGACGTATACCTCATTGCTTAATGCCTCCACCATCGCAGATCCCAAAATCCAACAATCAACTTCGACGAACTTCCCAATTTGCCCCAACTGCAACCCCAGGTCGCCGCCCGAGCAAGCCAAAATCGCGAGCACAAAATCGTGAACACAGATGCCCTATGCCTACTGTCGCTCGATCTTTCCCCAAATCGAAGAATCGCGAGCCCTAAACCAACTACACTCTAGTCGAACTCGATCTAGCCTACTCGAACGCGGCTTCAAAACATTCACGGTGACCACCTTCCTTATCTGAGCTTGACGTCGCGATCGATTGGATTTCCTTCCTCGAACTTTGAGTATGAGAGGAGCGAGAGAAACGAGAGGGAGGGAGCGATGGCCATTACTCGATTCGATTTTTTATTTATTTAAGAGATTCGGCCCTCTTGTTGAAGATTAGAGAGATACGGGGATAAACTAGAGGTAGGGGAAGCTTCCTGATTACGTTAGTTTTATAAATATCTCTGACATGTTGATTTTTAAAATTTTTATTATATAAGGCTTACGAATCGTCTCGTTAAGCATAACGTGAAATTCCGAAACCCGAAATAGACATGCCGACAGGAGATTATAGGGTTTTACCGCGTTCCGAATACAATAGAACATGCTTCGGAGGTTAGTTCGATCATATGCGCGAGTTACGGAAGTAAACGATCAATTTTAGTTTAAATCGATTAAAATAGTTCTAAGCGTTTCGAGCTGCCAGGGTCAAATGACAACTCCGATGGCTACGAAAATTAAAACCCGATAATAGCAAACTATTACGGACCCAATGGAACTAGTTTCGTCGAATTCCGAGACTGTGCCTCGGAAGGCTATTTATAAATTCCAATTTAAACGATATATTATTAAAACTAAACAAATTATCTTTAAATTAAATTCAAATCATTCTATTATCTCCAGTACTATCGTTATAAATTTTATAAGCCTTCAAATTATATTTTAATAGGCTTAAAATCCAGATTCAACACTTTGCCTGATTTCGAATTATAAAATTTCAATATTTAATTATCAAGAAAATATTAATATTCGGAATTCAAATTAAAAATTAACTTTCAAATATTAAAAATCAATTTATTGTTCCAATTTAAATTGTTAAAATTTCCGGGTCGTCACATTCCTCCCCCCTTAAAAGAATTTCGTCCCCGAAATTACTAGTTAGGAAGAATGGACCAATACCCGTTTTCCTTTTTTCCAAAACTCACAATTCAACACCCTACCAATTATCTTTTTATTAATGACTCACTATCACCTTAACTAACCTTCCAAAATCTTCTATAGTTTCAAATACTACCTTTTTGTTAAATCATTTAAATTTCAAATTAAAACCAAATTTTGAATTATCAAATTTTCTCAAATTTTTCTAACTCTCTAAATTCTCGAATTTTTTTGCCAGCGTCTCCTTTGCGCGGCTAGCTCGGTACAACTACAAAAGGCCTCTATGGGCTCCCAAATACCAAAAGAAAACAAAAGCCAAGTGGCTACATCCAAAAACCCAATCCAGTTTCATACAAAAATTAAAATACGTACCTTTTTGTCTGGCAATTCACATTTATCTTTTGGAATCAAATCCAATTCATTTCCCCCCTTTTACTACCTGCATAACCTACTTAGCAATAATATCCAATCATAGCCCTTTCAAATCTTTACATACCTTTCCTTTCAGAAGTTTTCACATCCGTATCTACTCAAACTAGTTTTCCCCACTTCATACGATTTCAATTTACTTTAAATTTTGAATATTGAATTTTTATCTTTCATTCATAACTGATTCATAGTAGTTTCATTTGCTAATTTACTTTAGTTTCAAATTTGAAATTGTTTTGTCGTTAACAAGATTTTTCCCAAAAATTTCGAAAAATTTTCTATCTCCCAAAATTTTCGGACAATTTTGGCAGAGTCTCCTTTGTACGGAGGAGCTTTTGCAATTTGACAAGAGATATAAATATATATACATCGACCCACCCGGTCGAAAAAAGCAAAAACAGTTCATATTTCCTATTTTTATTGCGTAGGCGTACCTTATTTAGCATTTTAAGCATGCGGCTTATTTATTTTAGCAATTAGTGCAATCCAAATCCCGCCAAACGGCCTTCAGGTACCTGTACATACTCAATTTAAACATATAAGCACTATATATAAAGTTTATAACATTTCTCTTACATAAACAACTATAACACTTCAATTCTAATAGAAATGCATTTAAAATAATTTCCACGAGCAATTTATATGTTTTCAACACTAATTCAATTTCTTTCAATCAAACATATACCATTCCGTTCAATTTTATTAGTTTACAACTCAATTGCTTACATTCAATTAAGTTTTAATCCAAACAAGTTCATATTCACTTCAAATGATATAAAATCAATTTTATTTAATCTCTATCAACTCAAAGAATTTTAATTATTTTTTGAACACGCCAAACGACAATTATTTCATGAAATTTTGACGATATTAGCTTGATAGAGTATTTAATTTGAGTTTATAACTACTTTTAAATTAATTTCAACTCATTCTTTAAGTAATTTCGTTACAATTTTTTTTCACTACCATACATTTGCCTTTCATTTGATTTCTAATTTATTCACCACCATTTATTTAGCTCGACATATTCATTCTTGTATACTACTAGCCATTCTTCAATCCAATCTTTTATTTTAAGGGGCTTTCACTCTTATTCGAAGCCAAGCTTCCATAAACTTTAAACTTAAGTTCATTTATTTTAATTTATTCCAACATCAAACTTAAGTCTACTTCTATTTGATTCTCATTTAATCAACTTCCATTAAATTCAGTTAGTCATCCCTTTTAAATTTTAATTTGAATTCGCCTTTTTAATTTATCAAAATAATATCCAAGCACATACTTATCTCATTTATACTTCAAATTAATATACCACCAAATTTAAGTTCAGTCTGATAATCCAATTCCAATCACAACTTTGATTTAGTTTTTAATCAATCAGACTCCATCCATTTATTATTTATCTCAATTAACCCATTTTTAAAATTTTAATTTACTTACTTAATTCGTTATCGAATTTGTTTTATTAATACAGAGTCATTTTCAATTTATTTCTATTCATTTGGGTTTGTTTGCAACCCAACCATTTCTATTATTATTCACTTCCATATCATATGACAACACTTCTCTTATATCCAATTTACTTGCAAATTTCATTAAATATTATTCAAATCACACTTGAATTTTATTTGTAATTCAAATCATCTCATTTTTAATCCAACTCTATCTTATTTTTATTTTACAACATCTCTTCTTATTTATTTCATTATCAAATCCAAGTCGAATTCTATTTACAATTTGAATTCATTGTCAAATTTCATTTTATTTGCCCAAGTTCAATTTTATTAACATACACTATTAAATAATTTATTTAGCTGATTAGTTTAATTTCACTATTTAAATGAACATTCGTTTTTATTACAAAAAATCACTTCATTAAATTTCCTGAGTTCAATTTTATTTTATAATTCCAGTTTGGAATCTCTTTTAAATTTTCCGAAAATCTCAACACCTTTATTTAAAAATTTAGAAATGCTTTTAAATTCACATCATACTTAATAAAATAACTCTTTATAAAAATAGTCTTTTATAACCCAATGTCTCAACCAGTCCATCCTTGTTCTCATAGAGATTTAGTCATACGTTGATCGGGCGTAGGACTGAAAATCTATAAGTACTTAGCACACTCATTTTCAACATCCAGTGAAAATACTTGGAAAATAATTTTATTGAAAATATTGAAAGCATTTTGAAAGAGAGGAAATGTCTTTGGTGAGAATGCTCTGGAAATCATCACCCCCATCCATGGTCGCAGTTACATTCCAGGGTTATGTTGCCGTCACAGCAAAAGTCCATGCAACTGCAGGCTCTCCGCGGCCTCTCCATTACGCCATTGATCCCATACAACAAATCACAGTTACATCCAGGGTTACGTTTCCGTCACAGCAAAAGTCCATGTAACTGCAGGCTCTCCGCGGCCTCTGATTTTCGCTATCGAAATGAAACTTCTCCACTCCTACATACGTCGCAGTCTACCGATATAAAATCAAACACAGACTGTTGGCTCTCAGCGGCACACACGACTTCCGCTATGTTATACCATAGGTCGCAGTCACATCCTGGGTTACGTTGTCGTCGCAGCAAAAGTCCATGTAACTGTTGGCTCTCAGCGACACACACGACCTTCACTATGGTATACTTAACTCATAATCCTCAGGAACTATTTTTGTCCGGACTCCTAACAGGATCAACTTTAGAACCCCCCCTTGGGGCTCAAGGCATCACCACTCGGTGGCACTCCTGAGAAGTTCATTTCAAGGGAGCACCTTTTTCCCCAGAGTCATCATCAAAATATTTTATACTATACACATATAGTATCTTTCAAATCATACACCTAGTATGATATCATACAAAGCTCCTTTACACAAAATCGATAATTCTCAAAATAGGCTTTCCAAATTCCATATATTGATTTTACCCAAAAATCAAAAGCCTTTCCAAATCCAAAGGTTCCCAAACCCCTTTCCAAAATCCTCATAAGATCCTTTATATATATACAGATATATATAATTTTTAAAACTTTGGATCACTTTAAACTTGTATAAAATTCCTTTTATACTTCAAACACTTCCAAAATCCCTTTTTTTCCCAACAACAGATTCAACAAGGGGAGAATATATAACAAAGATATAACTTTGTTTATCCAAAATCAAATATTCAAATTTGATTACTCTTTCCAATATCAATTTCCTTTCTATTCACATTCACTTAAACTTTCATTCACTTATTCACATTTTCCTTAATCCCCATTTGGATTATTACCTCAATTCTTATCCCAGTTGGGTATTTAAATCAATAACAGTTTGAACTCCGACCAGTTTATATTTAGAAAATAGCTCAAAAATTTAAAAATAGATAAGTAGTTGAAAAATAATTATTGGTTTGAAATATAGCTGTAAAATAGTTAAATAGTTTTCAAAAATTTTAGATAATTGCAAAATAGTTATAAAGTAGTAATTAATTTGTAATATAGTTGAAAAATAGTAATTAGTTTAGAAAGCAGTTGAAAAAAAAGTTAAATAGCTCTAAAACTAATTGTATGACAAGTATAAACTAGTTTAGCTTAAAGAAAGAAAGGTTGTATATATTTAATGGCTTATAAAAAAATAAGTTTATATCAAAACAATTTATATTGAAAATAGTCAAGAGCCAACTGTTCACTTCCCCAACAATTCAATTTAAATTTCCATTTAAATCGACCCAATTCCAATACAAATAACTCCAAATTCCCTTGGACTTGATTTATTCCCAAATCAAGTTGAATCAATCTTGATTCCTTCCCAATTTAAATCAAATTCCATTTGATTTTAATCCTGCTCAACCTTAATTATAATTTCATATTATTCCAATCAATGTGAATTATTATCAATTGAACCCATTTCAAATTCAAATTATTTCAACATAATCCAATCCAATTCGTACTAATGGAAATTAAATTTCAATTTTAACCCATCTCGAATTATTTAAATTCGAGTTAAATCCTCAAAGGTTGGTTTAACTCTTTTTATACCAAATTAACTTTTATATTAAAAATTTTAATCTGTTAAATTTTCTGAGTCCAATTCTCAAAATTCCATTTTAAATTATCTTTACTTATATATTTCAAGATTCAAATAAGAGCTCAATACAATTTTATTTTAAGAATTTAATTTATTATTCAATTTTATCTTCCATTTTGAAGCTAGTTCTTAAACAAGTTTATTTTACAATTCAATTATTCAAATTTATTTTATTTATACAATACCATTCTCAATTTAAAGATTTTTATTAACAAAAGGATGATACCATCCAATTTATTTTGAAACGTCCATCCATTATCAATTTTTAATTCTCAAACCCGTTTTGAGATCACACAAATTCCCAAAGCTAAATACCAATTTACCTAACCAAATCAACCTTACTCAATGAGAATTCCCACTTCAACTACAAAATTCTTTCCCTCTTATAAGTTCAAACTTATATCACTTTAGGTTTTTACATCACACTTAGGGAAAAATCAAAACTCCACCTCTTAGAGTTTATTTCAAAATATCTTTGATACCATGTATATCCATACATATTTACATATTTATTCCTTAGCCCTCCCAGTCATGTTTTTTTTTACCAATTTTTAACCACCCTTGGTTTTAAATTCAAATCAAATTTAAAACAACCCATTGTTTCCAACAAGTTCCAATTATCCAAATAATACTTATTTATTATTTCTCATTACTTTGAAACCAAATTCTCAAATTCTAGGATTAGATTCAGAATTTCATTTTTCAATCACTTAAATTTTAATTTAGTTGTATTTCTATTTCTACTTGATTTAATTCCAATTCAAGACTTCATTTTCAGTTTCAATCCATTTCAAACTTATCTTTATTTAATTTTAGTTTGGTTGTATTATATTACTTCTTAATTTAATTCCAATAATTTAACAACCAATCGCCTTAATATTAATTAGAATGAAATATTTCTTTATATATCAAAATATACTTTTATATAAAATCATTTAAAACCTTTATATAAGAAAATAACAAGTACGCTCTCGTATATATATGCACAACTCATTCTAGAGTACTTCAGACTCTATTTAATGAGTAATCCCCGCCAGAGCCAAGGTTCTTGCTTAACCTTTCAGCTCTGATACCAAATGTAACGACCTGAAATTTTCGAAACCGAAAATTCCAGATAGTTATGAAACAGAAGAAAGAGATAGAAGAAGAAGAAAAAAAATCCAACAACATCTCACATTCGCAGCGGATAAAATATAATAATAAATAATAACTGTTTACAAAAGAATACTATATCTGTCGATTACATTTTATATATATCAGAGTTTCTCATTATATACAGTCACTGAATATTTACAATTATCAAGTCTCAGATTAATAATAATATAAATACAGCGGAATACTCTATACGATATTGCCATCCAGCTCGCCTCCTGAGCTCCAGAACATACCTACCCGAAAATTTGTAATACTCGGTCTGACCCGAGCATTACACCAAAGTAACACCCGGGTCAGGCTGGAAACCAGCGTGAGTAAACCCAACTAACATGGAATACCAATGCAATCATCTCATATAAACCCGGGGTAACTTATATCAATTTAACCAGTTCATAATTTGCTATAGACAACACTTATTTCACATATTAATTTCTAGGTACTAAATTTAGATAAAATAATCCAATTCACTTAATCGTTTTATTTCAGTCTATTGATTTCTCACACCAATTTATAAAAATTCGAAGTGGTTTCGGGTATTTCCTAATACCCGATCCCGATCTCTTCGAGTCTCATGTCATCCTAACCCAAGTTACCCAAATGAAATACGCAACATTTCATATCAGAGATATTAACTCATTCAAAGCAACCAATACCAATCTATCATCCATAAGGAAAGCTTAATTACAAACAAATCAACTCAGTTGATTCTAATTTATTTCAAATCCTCAATCGCTTAGATTCTTTTATTAATTAATTCCAAACAATAAATTAAACAACTCTTCCATATCCATTCATCTTAGTTTACAACCCTGGATTAATTATCTTCCAATTCCATTCAAGTAATTCTCTGTAATTAATTTCACGATCTTAACCTTTCTTACCAAATCAATGAGTAATCTTAAAAATTACTTCACCAATTAATTAACTATAATCAATTACACTAATTCTTAATTACTTACATTAATTAACTTCTCATAAGTCACTTACTATGAATTAATTAATCTCAATTAATCAAATCTTTAATTACTTCATTAATTATATAAATTACATATTTCCAATTATATTTCAATTTATCTTAATCTAAATTAATTACATTAATTAAAATACCATATTAATCATACTTGATTTATTTTATTAATTTCATTAAATAATTTCTTATTAAACCATCCAATGGTTATTCTAGATCAATTAAGCTTCATTAATTAACTTAAACCTTCATTAATTAGTTTAAACCCTTAATTACTAAATAAATCAACCCAAATCATTTATTTACTGAATTAATTACTCATCCATTTTAATCACCCTTATATTTCTTTCAATAATCCATTTTATATACCGATAACTCAGGGTACCTAATATTCAAGCAAACCACCACATTAAGCATTTCAATTACCAAAAATATTCATCACAGAATATTAATCATTTCAGCATATACTATACAGTACTATATAATATAGCACACCAATCAGTTCAACCTTTCAACCAATCATTTAAATTTAAATAAAAATCCAGAAGTGTGAGGTTTACTCACCTTTGATTAATTTGCAATTCCATCCCATCCTGACTTGTTTCTTCACAATTATTGACCTTGTATAAACATCGAATGATTTTCATTAATACTCGAACTAAATCGGAAAATTAAATTTCCATTTGATAAATTTAATTTACTATAGATTTTAATTTAATAGTTCTCATTTTAACAAATCATTTAATTTAAACAAATATTTAAATCTAAACTAATAAGATAAATATGTATTTACATCTATATCACTATTTATCTTTACTGCATATAAATATCCATATATATTCACTTCGTTTCAATTTTTCAAAACTAATCAAAAGAATATGACGTATACCTCACTGCTTAATGCCTCCACCATCACAGATCCCAAAATCCAACAATTGACTTCTACGAACTTCCCAATTTGTCCCAACTGCAACCCCAGGTCGTCGCCCGAGCAAGCCAAAATCGCGAGCACAAAATTGTGAACACAGATGCCCTATGCCTACTGTCGCTCAAGCTTTCCCCAAATCGAAGAATCGCGAGCCCTAAACCAACTGCACTCAAGTCGAACTCGATCTAGCCTACTCGAACGCGGCTTCAAAACATTCACGGTGACCTCCTTCCTTATCTGAGTTCGACGTCGCGATCGATGGAATTTCCTTCCTCGAACTTTGAGGATGAGAGGAGCGAGAGAAACGAGAGAGAGGGAGCGATGGCCATTACTCAATTCGAATTTTTTTTTCCAAAGAGATTCGGCCCTCTGTGTTGAAGATTAGAGAGAGGCGGGGATAAATTAGAGGTAGGGGAAGCTTTCTGATTATGCTAGTTTTATAAATATCTCTGACATGTTGATTTTTAAAATTTTTATTATATAAGGCTTATGAATCGTCTCGTTAAGCATAACATGAAATTCCGAAACCCGAAATAGACATGCCGATAGGAGATTATAGGGTTTTACCGCGTTCCAAATACAATAGAATGTGCTTCGGAGGTTAGTTCGATCATACGCGCGAGTTACGGAATTAAACGATCAATTCTAGTTTAAATCGATTAAAATAGTTCTAAGCGTTTCGAGCTTCCAAGGTCAAATGACAACTCCGATGGCTACGAAAATTGAAATCCGATAATAACTAACTATTACGGATCCAATGGAACTAGTTTCGTCGAATTCTGAGACTGCGCCTCGGAAGGCTATTTATAAATTCCAATTTAAACTATATATTATTAAAACTAAACAAATTATCTTTAAATTAAATTCAAATCATTCTATTATCTCCTGTATTATCATTATAAATTTTATAAGCCTTCAAATTATATTTTAACAGGCTTAAAATCCAGATTCAACACTTTGTCCGATTTCGAATTATAAAATTTCAATATTTAATTATCAAGAAAATATTAATATTCGGAATTCAAATTAAAAATTAACCTTCAAATATCAAAAATCAATTTATTATTCCAATTTAAATTGTTAAAATTTCCGGGTCGTCACATATTTAAAACTATTTTATATTTTACTTTATAAACTATTTTTAATATAAACTATTTTAGTATAAACCATTTTTAATATAAACTATTTTTTAGATAAACTTTTTTAATATATTGACTATTTTAATATAAACTATTTTAACTTATAACTCTTTTATATAAACTATTTTACTTTATACTCTTTTTTATTATGTATACTATTTTAATATCTAAACCATTTAAGTGGTGGAAGTTATGAATTTCAAAGTTGTTATGGATTTCAAAGTATTATGTTTTGAAAGTGTTATAATTTCAAGTGTTTGGTTTTGAAAGTGAGATAACTTTGAAAGTGCTATGATTTTGGAAAAAGATATATTTGAAATGGAAATGATATCATATTTAGTTTTGAAATGGAAATGACATCGTATTGATATGGTTTTGAAATGGCAATGATATTTTTGGGTTTGAAGTATAAACTATTTTAAAATGACCGCGGTGTTATAATTACATTTGGTTGTTAAAGAGACTGGGATCGGAATTTGTCATACTCTCTGCCAACTCCAAAAACCACTTTAACAACCGTGCACGCGGTGGAGATTCCAGAATGAAGTATGATGGTGGCGACGATCCTATATAAGGTATATTCGTGGACCCGGCTCCTGTGAGTTAGCTTAAGGTGGCTAAAACAGGCGCAATTGATGAGCCAATGAGGTAGCTCCTCTGATCGGACACACTCCTTCGATACTATATTCTGACTTGGTGATTGATTTGATGACCACTTTTGATTTTTTGATTTGGGAGTGTGGCTCGAGGTGGGCGGTAGTGGCTGCTATGTGTTACCACTTGTCGGAAGTGTAATTGGTACATCTACCCTGGCATTGCCTAGTTGTGCCATGTCGCCTACCCTAGTGCGCCTTATATGAGTTTGATTTGTGTCGTACCTATGGAGTATCCTCTGGTAGCCTCCCGATCTGGAGGTACTACGGTACTGTATAGACTATTGGCACTATAAAATGTGCTAAGGGGGACATGGGTAATGCCTTAACGCTATTTTTAAATAAATTTTACTTTCCTATAGACATTATTATAATAGTGTATATTACTACATAGTAGATAGTTTAACGGATCATTAGAGGATGGTTATCCTAAACATGCTTTGACTTACTTGTGTTTCAGTTGTTATTTCACTTGAGTTGGATTTGTTGGTATAAGAATGTTAATCCTGACTTGAGTGTTTTGTGTTTTGCTTTACGCTCGGGTCAGACTGAGTGATACAGCTTTTGAGAATCACCTTTGGAGTTGGAGCTTAATTTGGAGATCCATCTACATCTTTCAGCTTGCCATTATTCAGTTTGATTCCTGTGATGTATTCTTATCTTGTGTTTGACTATTGTATTTGAAACTTCTATTCTTCTATTGTTTCTTATTAACTTTGATATATATATATATATAGTAGCTTTATGAACTACTATTCATTTTGTTTCTGCTGCATATTGTGCGTTACAATATGTCTCTGATTCTGTGATTTATTTATTTACTGTATATGTTGAGTTTTGCCATATTTAAATTAACAATCTGGTTTTTTGAGCAATTCAAATCTGAAATGTGTAGATGTGAATGGTTGATAATATCAGGATGTTGCAGTTGGTAACAGAGCTTTGGTTTTAGGCAAAACTCAACATATAGGGTAAATTTGATTTTGGAATCACTTTCGTTTGAGGTTGAATCCCTTCTTCTTTGACTTGGTTCCCTTTGAATTTTGGAACGTTCCCCTCGGCTCCAAAATCCATCCTTATCTCTCCCTATTCGTGTTTCTTGATTTTGGAGTATCTAATAACTCCACTTCGAATTAACAATCCTTGGTTTATGATGTTATTTATCTCCTATTATGCCTAAATTCTATCTTTCGTGATCGAATGTTGATTTACCTTGGAATTATACATCGATCTTATTCTAGAAGTCATGGTCGACCCGGTTAAGGTTGCCCGCGATTTATATAAACTTATCCATCTTTCTCCTTTGTAATTTAATCATCTTATCTTCATTTCGAGCCTACCTCTTTCTCTGATTTTACTTTGATTAAGGTCCCTCTTAATTTGAATCTCTATCCCTGTTTTGAGATCCATTTTTCTTGAATAATCGAGTGAGGGAGTGTATTTGTAAATTAAAATTAAAATGTTTTATAGGTTTTGCTATTTGAGTTGTTAATGTTGATTTGGATTTTCGATCGATTCGTCTAATCAATGCTATCGATAGGATTTCAAAAACATTTAAACAGAGAAAACTTACACAATATTATTTTCAAATTTGCTAAATAAATTTGTGCGATTATATATAAGTAAATTTTCTAAAATGATAATTGATAGATGAATTGGTTAACAAAATGATAGTATTTGATTTTCATTTTTGTAAACCGATGACTATTGCCTCTTAAAATAAATAAATGGAATTATAAAACATAGCTTATAAATTGATTTGGATTATTAAACATGGTTTACAAATTGATTTTGAATTTGAAATGAACTTAATTTAAGAATTTGAGAATTTAATTTCCGGTAATTTCAAACTTTGGTTTCAAAGTTTCAGAATTTATATTATTGAAAGTATTTTCAAATAGAACTCTTTTCCAAAGAATTTTAAATGTTTAAATCAGCACTCTTCTCTTTTGTCGCTGGAAAATAATTTCGGTGATGACTGCAACATCATCGACATTCATTTTTGAGTTTCAGATTGGAGAGGCCATTCTGTAGCTTTGCTACACCTTGTTTTATGAAATGAAATTGCTTTGAATTCTTCAAATATGACTTGATTTATAATATATATATTGGTATATGGTTATAGATTTGATTTGATATATACAATATATGTATATATTTAGCTCTAAATATTTTGAAGTGAATCAAAAATTTAATTATTAAATTTATGTCAAGGGATTATTTTAATTATAAATAAATCCAAAAATTTTAAATAAATATTTAACTTGAAATGATTGAATTGGGAAATTTTCACTTGTAAAATACTCAATTTTATTCCAATATAACTTACCTTAATCATCCAGAAGTTGAATATGTAATTGAATAATTTACAATGTAAACGATGTTAAAAGAATTTATTAATAAATTTGAGTGGTTATAATAAATTTTAAACACTTAAATTTTAATTAAAAAATGTTAATAGAGATAAACAGAATAATAAGTTAATTGAATAATAAATGAGATAAATCAAATAAATTTTTGTTTTAAGGAATTAATAAATTGAAATAAAAATCAACTTAATGAAATACCTAGCATTTAAAATCAATTATTGAATGTAAATTAATTTAAATTAGAATTTATATGGTTTAAATTAATTGTTTTATTTTGTATTTCAATCTATTTTTATTTTTCGTCGTTTCTACTATCCTAACTCGTTCCTTTTCGGGGATGAAAAGTTTTGAGTGGGGGAGAGTGTAACGATCCAGAAAATTTTATCGTTTTAATATTATATTCAATTTAAATTTTATGAATTTTCAAATAATTAAATTTGGAAAAAAAAATTATATTTGGAATACATCTTGTTAACACCGCTTTTCTAGCAACCTAAATATAGCGCGACCTAAAGGAATGGACGACCTAACGACCTAAAGGTAGACGACCTAACTGCCTAAAGGAATGGACGACCTAACGACCTAAAGGTAGACGGCCGAACTGCCTAAAGGAATGGACGACCTAACGACCTAAAGATAGACGACCTAACTGCCTAAAGGAATGGACGACCTAACGACCTAAAGGTAGACGACCTAACTCCCTAAAGGAATGGGACGACCTAACGACCTAAAGGTGAACGACCTAATGGCTAAAGTTCTCTGCGACCTAAGGTGTTAAAGCGGCAGCGACCTAATGCTTTGACAACCTATTTTAAGTCGGCAGCGATCTAATACTTAGTGGAAAAACTATGTATCAACTATGCCGCTTCCCATAGGTCGTTAAGTCGTACCCGTTAGTTCATATAGAGAGTGGCGCACCACTTAGGTCATAGCTCGTGATTCCTTAGCTCGCCAACGACTCAAGACCTATTTTAGGTCGCTCACGACCTAAAACCCGTCTAGATAACCCTATAAATACGGCATATGCTCCAACATTGAGGGGACTTTTTTGGGTATCATTTCTAAAATGCATCAAGGCCTTGTCATTTTCTTCAACCCGTGCAATACATTCAACACTCCAATCTCCAAGGACGCTACTACGAATTTCAAGAGAGAATCTACGTCATTCAGCATGAATCCAAAATGATTATTCTTCTTTGAAGTTTGAGCTACTTGTCCGAAGTGTGTTGTAATCGAAGTGCATTGTAAAGAATTATTAATCAAATCATCAATAAAAGAGTTTAAAGTAGACGTAGGCTCGATCTTAAGCCGAACCACTATAAAATTGTTGTCTTTTACTGCTTTTCTGTGATTTCTCTGCTTATACTCTAATTCCCGTGCGAACGGGTGGTGCTTTCATATATACACTACTTACGCCGGGGTGTTAGCGTCAGATTTTTATGTTAACATTTTTGGTGCTTTCACTGAGAACACAACTCAGGATACTGTCATCATAGCTTCACAGAAACTTGTGGAAAGGATCTCTCTAAAAACCAGAAGTTTGTCAGAAATAATGGCTCCCGGAAGAAAGCATAAGTCTGTTAGATCCAACGATGTTCACGAGACTACAGCCACTTCTCCTCCTCTAAGTCAAACAACTCCAACTGTTGGAGTAACGTGAGCAGAATTGGATGCCGCGGTTTCTGGGCTATATCAGCAGATGGAAGCCCAAAACAATCTGATGTTGGAAAGGTTAAACACTTTGCTTGGGGCTAACCGTCAACTGGTGAATAACGAACCAAACTTTGCTGATAATGTTCATGATGTGGAACAAAGAGATGTTCCTCAAAGGGCAGCTGGCCCGGTTAAAGGCACACCTCCCCAAGTTGGAGGATCGGGACAACAGCCAACTATCCGTGAACGCCTGTCAAGGCAAACTTCTGAAAAGATGGCCGATGCCTGTCCTGCTGAGCCCCTTAATGATGAGGAGTATTTCTCAGGGATGGTTCGACAAATCATGAAGGAAAGTATGCAAAGGGAGGAAGACGAAAAAGAAGGGGCTTTGCTCCGAGCAAGACTCCATTCACTGAAAGGATATTGAAAGCAGAATTTCCTAGGAAGTCTGTTCCTCCTACCATACCGGCTTATAAGGGAACAAGCGATCCTAATGAGTTTCTGTATAAGTATGATTGGCACATGACGGGTGCCAGGGCCTCTGATGAGATCAAATTCCGGTATTTTCCGGTATACGTGGAAGGAGTTGCTCTACTTTGGTTCACAAAGCTGCCGGTCCGATCGATAGACCAATTCTCTGATTTGACTCGGAAATTCAAGGAACAGTTTCGATTGTATGCATCAAAGGCAAAGGATGTAACGTCGCTTTCCAGCCTAGAAAAAATCCTGGAGAATCTATCATATCATTCTTGAATCGCTTTAACATAGCTTTGGCCGAGGTGGATAACGCAGAGCCACGCATGATCCTGACATACTTAATGAGGGCGATTGATAAATCAAGTGAATTTGGAAGGTGGTTGAAAATGAAAGAACCAAATTTGCTTGACAAGTTTTATAAGAAAGCCGATGAATTCATGCGCTTGGAAAGCCTCCAAGCACTGGCTAAGATGGTATCGACAGGGGCTGGAAATAGTAATGCTGTTCTGAATAAGAAGGAATCTGGCAATCAAAAGAGGGGGAACGATGGCCAGAAGAAGCAAGGAGATGAAAAGAAAGGTCATCCCTTCAACTTCACCCCTCTGACTGATACCCCGGAAAACATCTACTTTGCAAACAAAGACACGGTCGGATTCCCCGCACCAGCTAAGCAAAGAGTTAATAGGAAAGCTGAGAAGAATGGAAGGTTTTGTCGGTTCCATAACCAACCCGGGCATGATACTAACGAGTGTCGTCACTTGAAGGAGGTAATTGAGGAACTATTGAAGGAAAACAAGCTCCAGCAATATGTAAAAAGGAACAAGAATGGCCCAACTTCGTCAACTCAAGGACATCATGTTCCTGTTCATCGTCCTAGCTCAAGTGAAAAGGCGGCAGCTCATAAATTAGAGAGGCCTGTTATAAATGTGGTTACAGGGGCCCTCACCCAGTTGGCAGGAGTTGGGGTGAGATGGAAAGATACGCCCGTGCTTTGAAGTATGCACCGGCGGATGAAAGTGTTTTTGTGTTAGAAGATGTTGCGCCCCTGAAGCAGTAGAAAACTTTTAATGATGACATTATATTCAGTTCTAGGGATTCGATGGGTATTGAAGCTCCTACCATTGATCCTTTGGTCATCTCCGCTGGCATTGGGCCAGCTACTGTGAAAAGAGTTCTGGTTGACTGTGGAGCTTCGTGCAACATTCTCTTCAAGAAGACTTTTGATCAGATGAAGATTCCAATGGCTGAAGTTCAAGCTTCATCACTAAAGATTGCTGGTTTTACTGGGGAGCCGAAACAGCCAATTGGAACTATCGATTTGTTCGTAGAGCTTGGAGAGGGGCAGAGAAAAGTGTCTCGAAAACAGACCTTTGTTATTGTTGAAGAATTTTCTGCCTATAATGCCTTCTTAGGCCGACCAACTCTGGCAGCATTTAAAGCTATTCTTGCCCCATGGTGTCTGACCATAAAATTCCCCACAGATAATGGAGTCGGTGTGGTGAAAGGAGATTAGAATGCTGGACGAGAGTGTTATCTTACAGAGTTGCGTGAAACGAGGAAGAGAGAAATGGGAAAAGATGCGGCGGCCCCAATCCGCATCAAAGAATCAACCTTGTAGCAATTACAGGGTGGACCCTGCACAGGCGAACATAGCGGTGCATGAAGAGAGATGGATCCCAGAAAAGCCAGTGCAGGGGAGAATAGAGTGGTACCAGTTGAAGTGACAGTGCAGGTACCTGTTGACCCGAAAGACCCGAAGAAAGTGTTAAATGTGGGTTCGCAGCTTAATGCAACGGTTCAAAATGTTTTGATATCATTTTTGAAAGCAAATCTGGATGTATTCGCTTGGACTCATGCTGATATGTGTGGAATATCTCCAGAAATTGCAGTGCATACCTTGAATATTGATCCAAAGTTTACACCGGTAAAGAAGAAAAGAAGAACTCAAGGTCCTGAAAGGTCAGCAGCATTGAAAGAAGAAGTTGATCGGCTCATGGAGAATGATTTATAAGGGAATCTACTTATCCGAATTGGGTCTCAAATCCTGTATTGGTTAAAAAAGCTAATGGAAAATGGAGAGTGTGCATTGACTTTTCAGATCTAAACAAAGCCTGCCCCAAAGACTGCTTCCCGTTACCCAGGATTGACCAGTTGGTGGATGGAACGACAGGGCATGAATTGGTATCTTTTATGGATGCCTACTCCGGATATAACCAGATCATGATGCATGAGCCAGATCTGGAGGACATGAGCTTTATCACCGATATTGGTCTTTACTACTATAGAGTCATGCCTTTCGGACTTAAGAATGCGGGGGCAACTTACCAAAGACTTGTTAATGCCATGTTTAAACCGCAGATTGGCAAGACTATGGAAGTTTATGTCGATGATATGCTGGTAAAATCAAAGAAAGCAGTGGACCACATGGATCACTTGGCAGAGATGTTTTCAATCCTCCGAAAGTATGGTATGAAGCTTAATCCTTTGAAGTGTTCATTTGGGTTGAATCTGGAAAGTTTTTGGGTTTCATTGTGAGTGCAAGGGGCATTGAAGCTAATCCTGCTCAGATAACTGCCTTAAGAGAAGTCAAAGCTCCTAGAACGAAGAAGGAATTGCAAAGTCTCAATGGAAAAGTTGTTGCCTTGAGTCGGTTCATTTCCAAAGCTACTGATAAATGCATTTCATTCTTTGATGCTTTAAAGAAAGGAAGAAAAAACTTTGTCTGGACTCCTGAATGCCAGAAAGCTTTCGATGAGCTGATTCGTCATATGGAAACGCCTCCTATACTTTCTAAGCCTGACAATGGTGAAGATCTTTTTGTACATTTGGCAGTCTCGTCTCATGCCCTCAGTGCAGCTTTGGTACGGGAGGATGCGAAAATTCAGCGCCCGGTCTACTACATCAGCAAGAGATTCACTTGGGCAGAATTGAACTATTCAAAGTTGGAAAAGCTCGCTTATTGTCTACTGATTGCATCAAGAAAATTGAGGCCATATTTCCAAGCTCATCCCATCAAAGTCCTCACCGATCAGCCCCTGAAGCAAGTCCTGTTTCGTCCTAAGACTTCGGGTCGTCTTTTGAAGTGGAATATTGAGCTCAGTCAATATGACATCACTTATCATCCCCGGAAAGCAATCAATGGACAAACTTTGGCAGACTTCATCGCAGAATGTACAGACAAAGGTGATAGTGAGGAGGTGGTAATCGATAATTCCCCAATTCTATGGAAATTGTATGTCGATGGCGCAAGAAACGATTACTGTTCTGTGGCTGGGGTTGTGCTTGAAACCCCTGAAGGACGGTCACTGTGTTATGCATTAAGATTAGAATTTCCTTTGACTAATAATGAGGCAGAATATGAAGCTCTCATTGCTGGCCTAAAGATTGCTAAAGAAATGAACATCAAGGCATTGCAGATCTTCAGTGATTCACAGCTTATTGTGTGTCAAGTCAGGAAAGAGTTTCAAACCAAAGGAGGAAATCTGCCCGCTTACTTGTCAAGAGCCTAGGAGCTTCTCGAGGACCTGGACCATTATACGATAAACCATATACCTCGGGAAGAAAACATGAAGGCAGATTCCCTCGCAAAGTATGCAAGCACCGGTGAAGCTCAATTATTGAGATTAGTTCCTGTGGAAGTCCTGTCAACTCCAAGCATTGGTGAAATGGATATTGACCGGATCATGACTATTTCACAGGAGCGAGAATCATGGATGACTCCGATATTGGAATACCTGCGCGACGGCTCTCTACCAGAAAGCTCAAGAGAACGACAGAAGTTGTTAAGAAAAGCATCCAGATATATAATTCAAGACGGCCGATTGTATAGGCGGGGATTCTCAATGCCATTACTCCGATGTGTGACCAAGGAAGAAGCTGAGACAATTCTAACTGAGGTACACGGAGGAGAGTGTGGAGATCATTCAGGTGGTCGAACTTTAGCGAAGAAAATTCTTCGTTATGGGTATTTTGGCCAGATATTAATCGTGATGCCGCGAGTTACGCCCGAAAATGTGACCGATGCCAGAGATTTGCAAAAATCCCAAGAGCACCTTCCACTGAGATAACACAAATGGTCAGTCCGTGGCCATTTTCTATTTGGGGAATAGATCTCATCGGGCCTTTGCCAACTACAAAATCCGGAATCAGATATGCTATTGTTGCTGTTTATTATTTTACTAAATGGGCTGAATCTGAACCATTAGCTACTATTACCTCTAAGAAAATGATAAACTTTGTAACTAAAAATATCATTTGCAGGTATGGTGTGCCTCAAAAGATAATCACAGACAATGGAACCCAATTTGAAAGTAAAGAGTTCCAAGATTTTTGCAAGAAATTCAAGATCCAGAAAAGTTTCTCAGCAGTGGCTCATCCGTAGGCAAACGGGAAAGTGGAAGCAGTGAATAAAATTATCAAGTCAACCATCAAAAAGCAGCTAGAAAAAGCAAAAGGTGGTTGGGTTGATAAGCTGCCACTAGCACTATGGGCATACAGAACTACCCACAAAACTGCGACTGGGTACACACCACTTTCATTGGCATATGGATCGAAAGCAATGATTCCAGTGGAAACAAAAGTCCCTTCGCACAGAAGAATCCATTTCAATCAAACTGAAAATGAAAAGCTGCAACTTGAAGCCCTTGACTTCCTTGATTAAAAAAGGGAAGAAGTTGAGCTCAGAATTGCAGCTCATCAGCAAAGAATAGCCAGGCACTTTAATTCCAAAGTTCGCCGACGCAGCTTTGAAGTTGGGGATCTAATCTTAAAAAGAATTATGACACCTACAGGTGTGCTTGGACCAAACTGGGAGGGGCCGTATGTTATAGGCCAAAAACTTCTTGATGGAACATTCAAACTTGTAACTTTCGAAGGAGACCCAATTCCAAGAGATTGGAACAGCAATCATTTGCGCCCATATTTTACTTAAAGGCTTAAATGAAATATTGTAAAAGAATGATGAATGTATGATTCTTGTATTGAAAGCCGTTGTATAGCCAGTGCGAGTGAATAATAAGAACTATAAAGTGGATGTAGGCCCAGTTCTTGGCCGAACCACTATAAATCTTGTGTTCTTTACTATTATAAACTGCTTTGTTTTATTCCGACATATAAAATACGTCAATTGTGTTACTAGATTGTCGATTTAATAATGCAGGCCATAAAAACAAAGCTTACCCATCGCAAGACTAGGCAATCCCCGACATCACCCAACAAGCAAACGCTAAGCCGTTTAAAATTTCCGTACTCAAATCCTACGGAAGAAGTGCTTCAAATAAAAAGTTAGAGATTTTTCTAGAAGTGGGCCCTTGCTAACCAACTCTGGATGTTTGTACAAGAGAGCATCCAGTTAAATAGCCTGTGTCTGCCACCACCAACTCGCTTAACTATGAAGTATATTTCTTTGGATAAAGGAAATTGTTGGCAGCTAAAAGGGGAGTGTATTTGGAAAAGATAACTGGGATTGCCGATATGAATAGATGGCTGTTATAAACGAGAAGAAATAAGAAGAACAGGGAACTAAATTTTAAAAGTGTATCTTCTGATTATTACAGATCAGCATATCAACTCTTTACTCAAATTACATGACAACACACACCCTTACCAGTAACTAGGCTTAATATGTAGATGGGCCGAACCAAGAAAATCAACAAAACATAAAACAGTAATGCACGTAATACAGCCCAACTTAATAATTCACGCCTGAAGATATATGTACCAGATGTATCAGTAAATCAACGTAGATATATATATATATATATCTATGACGTAATACTAGTAATACTCCCCCTCAAGTTGGTGCATACATGTTCTTCATGCCCAACTTGCAACATAAGTATTCAAGCCTTGCTCCAGTTAGGGATTTTGTAAACATATCAGCTATTTGCTCTCCTGTTTTCACATACCCAGTTGCCACTAGACCACTCTGAATCTTCTCTCGAATGAAGTGACAATCCACCTCAATATGTTTAGTCCGTTCATGAAAGACTGGGTTTGAAGCTATGTGCATTGCCGCCTGATTATCACAAAATAACATTGTAGGTTTCTCAATTTTAAAACCAATTTCATCCATTATGTGACTGATCCACATTATTTCACACACTGCCTTAGCCATAGCTCTATACTCTGATTCAGCACTCGATCTCGAAACAACACTTTGCTTCTTGCTTTTCCATGATACAAGATTTCCTCCTAAAAACACACAATAGCCAGAAGTGGATTTTCTATCTGATTTTGACCCTGCCCAGTCAGCGTCAGAAAAGCATTCCATGCTTATATGACCATGGTTTCTGTACATGATCCCTTGACCAGCTGTCTTTTTCAAGTAGCCTAATATCTGTTCTAACAATGACCAGTGATGAACTGTAGGTGAGTGCATAAACTGACTTATAACACTCACTGAAAAGCTAATGTCAGGCCTTGTTACAGTTAAATAATTTAATTTTCCCACTAGTCTCTTGTACCTTTCTGGATTCTCGAGTAGTTCACCACCTTCTTCAATACAACAATTAGGTGTAAGTGAAGTTACAACTGGTTTCATACCCAACTTCCCTGTTTCACTCAATAGGTCCAGTACATATTTTCTTTGAGATAAGAAAATTCCATCATCACTTCTTATAACTTCCACTCCAAGAAAGTACCTTAACTCACCTAAATCCTTTGTATTAAATTGTGTATGAATATATAACTTGAGAGACTCAATTCCTGCTTTATCATCCCCAGTGATAATTATATCATCCACATATACTACCAGTAAAATAATTCCAGATTTAGATCTTTTAAAAAATACTGAGTGATCACAACTACTCTTCATCATACCAAAAGACTCAAGTGCATGACTAAATTTTCCAAACCAAGCCCGGGGACTCTGCTTTAAACCATACAGTGATTTGTTAATCTTACATACCAGATTACTCTCCCCCTGAGCAATAAATCCAGGTGGTTGAACTATATAAACCTCCTCATGAAGGTCACCATGAAGGAAAGCATTTTTGATATCCAATTGATGAAGTTTCCAGTTATAAGTTGCTGCCAAAGAAATAAATAATCGAATAGATGTAAGTTTAGCAACAGGAGAAAAAGTATCTGAATAATCTACCCCATACACTTGAGCATATCCCTTTGCAACCAATCTGGCTTTTAACTTTTCCACTGACCCATCTGGATTAACTTCGGTAGAAAACACCAACTTGCATCCTATTGCCTTCTTATTCATAGGTAACTGAACTAGATCCCATGTATTGTTAAGCTCTAATGCATTTATTTCTTCAATCATTGCTGCATGCCATCCATCATGTGATAATGCTTCCCCCATAGTTTTAGGTATAGGGACAGTCTCCAATAATTGATTAAACATACATATAGAAGGTGGTAGATGTTCATATGACATATATGTAGAGATAGGATAGGTACACTGTCTTTTACCTTTTCGTAATGCAATAGTTATATCCAAGCTAGGGTCCAAAATAGGAGTGGGCTCTGATTCTCGTAAAGTTTTAGTTGTAATATTATGATGACCACTTGCTTCTTGTATAGGATTACTACTATCAGTAGTATCAACTTGACTATGATAAATGAGAAAGTCTTCATCATCTAGTTGGGTACTTTCATTATCTAGATTTCTAGGATAGATTGCTTGTGCTGATTGAAAATATGGAACATCTTCATGAAAAGTAACATCAATAGATACTAGATACTTATTTAAAGTAGGACAATAACACCTATAACCTTTTTGTAACCTTGAGTAACCAACAAACACACACTTAAGAGCTTTTGGGTCCAGTTTTGATACTCGTGGTCTCACATCTCTAACAAAGCAGGTACTACCAAATACTCTTGGTGGGACAGAATACAACTGCTTATTTGGAAACAGTATAGTGTATGGGATTTCTCCATTTAAAATTGATGAAGGCATTCGATTGATAAGAAAACAGGCAGAAGACACAGCATCACTCCAAAAATACTTAGGCATATTAGTCTGAAACATAAGTGCTATAGTAGTTTCAAGTAAATGCCTATTTTTCCTCTCTGCTACTCCGTTTTGTGATGGGGTGTCTACACAAGATGTTTCATGAAGTATACCATTTTTACTCATAAACTCATGAAATTGACTAGAAGTATATTCTTTTGCATTATCACTCCTTAAAGTCTTAACTTTTGTATTAAATTGTGTATTAATTTCAGTACAAAATGCACAGAAGATAGTATATAATTCTGAGAAGATGGATGGCCTAGCTGACTATGTAATTTGAGAGCTTGAGTAATACTTGAACATGCAACAGGGGTATCAAAGATATAGAGACCTCCAGATTCATGACCTTTACCAATAATCTGCTTCGTCAACCGATCCTGGAATATACAATGGGTAGGATAAAAAGAAACACAGCATTCCAACTTCTTGGTTATTTGACTCACTGATAGTAAATTGAATGCTAAGTCTGGCAGATGTAGAACATTTTCTAATGACATTGTGTTGGTGAGATTAATTGTTCCTGATCCCTTTACACTTGATGAAGATCCATTAGCCAAAGTAACATTATGATTTGAACTATTTGATTGAAATTTTGAAAAATTAAATGCATTACCTGTCATATGGTCTGTTGCACCAGAATCTATAACCCATCTTCCTGATTTAGCAATTGTAGAGACATGAGTTGGTGCATCCTTCAAGCTTTCTTGATACTTGGTAAACTTGGCAAATTCATCAGCAGATACAAGAACAGATTTGTTATCGTCACCATTTGTTTTAGCAATATGTGCAGACTGGTTTACTGATACACTTCCTCTAGAGCCAGTGCTTTGTTTCTGTTTGTTCTACAATTTCCAGCATTCGAATTTAGTATGTCCTGGTTTCTTGCAATAGACACAAAATACTGGATTTGTTGCTCGACCCTCTATGTTGACCATTTCTCTTTTGTACCCACTCCGGTTAGGTTTCCATGGAACATACTTGTATTGAGTTACCAAAGCACTATTAGTTGATGCAGAAGTCATTTGTAAGCTTGAATTTTCTATCCTTAAAATTCTACTGAATACTTCTTGCAAAGATGTTACATCAGATCCAGATAACACCTGTGATTTTGCAGATTCAAATTCTGGTGGAAGTCTTGCAAGAAAACTCATTATTGCCATTTGTTCACGTTGTGTCTGCTGTATCTTCACATCAGGGCTGATTGGAAGCAAAGTATTGAACTCTTCATAAGTCTTCTTGAATGTCATAAAATAGTTCATAAGAGTCTGATCTTGTTTTTCAGCGCGCTAGAACGATTTACACACATCATACATCCGACTTAAATTTCCTTTTCCCGAGTACAAAAATTCTAGATACTTCACGAATTCACAATGATTAACCAGACTAATTATTGTACTATCAATGGTATTTCGAATCTGAAGAAATAGTCTGGCATCATCTCTTAGCCATGTCTGATTTTTCTCTTTATCCTCATCTTCTTTGGGTGGATCCCCAGTAAGATGATCGTCTTTATCAATGCTTCGAAGATATATGCGAATCGTTTTACTCCAATCGAAATAATTTGATTCATTCAACTTATGTTCCGTGATTTTAGACATCACTGGCAACACATCAGAGATCGACTTACTTTCAGCCATAACCCTAATTCGATAGGAAATTAATTTGAATAAGAATCCTTAGATACGGATCAGATTGATCTTAAAACGAGAATTGCTCTGATACCATGTTATAAACGAGAAGAAATAAGAAGAATAGGGAACTAAATTTTAAAAGTGTATCTTCTGATTATTACAGATCGGCACATCAACTCTGTATTCAAATTACATGACAACACACACCCTTACCAGTAACTAGGCTTAATATGTAGATGGGCCGAACCAAGAAAATCAACAAAACATAAAACAGTAATGCACGTAATACAGCCCAACTTGATACTTCACGCCTGAAGATATATGTACCAGATGTATCAGTAAATCAACGTAGATATATATATATATATATCTATGACGTAATACTAGTAATAATGGCAAAGAGACATGGGCGAGCAAGCATCAGATAACAAAAGACCTCTTCGGAGGCACAAGCCCTCTTCGGAGGCACAACTCTTTGGAGGATAAAGACCTCAAACGGGGCATGCCAGAAGACTTTCTCAACAAAAAAGATTGGTATGGAATGACCGGGAGCACCTTCCCGACTGGAAGGCAAGGCGCTTGTTCACTAGTTGAGACAATCTGCGCAAATAAGCGTCCAAGTAACTTGCGTCCGCCCCGTGAATCCGGCCAACCATGAGGAAGAAACTTCCAGGTATACTCGGAGGCACGCATTCCACCGAGATTTGAAATAAAACTTCACAAGTGATGGAATGTGAAAAGCCCTCTTCGGAGGCCCATTTCACCATAGTTGAAATGCTAAAAAACCTCGAGCAGGCCTCGCCAGAAAAAGAGAGTTCTTTCTCGACAGAAAGTTGCGGACTGATCGGTTGCATAGAACACTTGTGTCTGCCCCGCGAATCCATCCAACTAAGAGAAAGAAGCTCCAAACTTCCAAGCAAAAGCCTTACTCAGAGGCACACATTTCACCGTGATCTGAAATAAAACTTCACACGAGTCGAAATGTGAAAAGCCCTCTTCGGAGGCTCGCTTCCCAGCGAAAAGATAAAAGCCTCTCCCAAGAGGCAGAAACAAAAAGACCTCTTCCCGGAGGCACAATCAAACAAAAAGACCTCTCCCCAGAGGCGCAACCAAACAAAAAGACCTCTTCCCAGAGGCACAATCAAACAAAAAAACTCTCTTCGGAGGCTCAAGCTGGTTGAAGCCCTTTTTCGGAAGGCCCACTGTACTATGAAGTAAAATTCACTTGCCAAAGCAAAAGTGATTTTTTTTCAAAAAGTGGAGTGTAAAAACTTCGCAACAAAAAAAAAAGAAGAAAACTCCTCCAACATGAAGTGCATTCTACTAAATTAGAAAGATATTTCCTTAGAAAGGAAGTATTATCGTATAAAGTACAAATGCAAACTTCCTTCAAAATGGAAGAGTTGTTCTCTAAAGAAAGAGCACAAGTCTTCTCGAAACAGAAGAGTTGTTCTCCGAAACTTTGCCAATGTGAAAGGGATTGTAATAAACCATGGTATGGGGGCAATACAATATAGTCATCGTTAAAATGAAAACAATGCTCAAGAAACATACCATAGGTTTACTGCAACTTCACATGAAGAGGATAAAGAAACTTGCATGAAAACAGAAAATAAAAGTGTTCTCAAATACAGACAGAAATTTGTATAAGTAAAAGAACCATTTTATTCCATACTATGAGAGTTTTATACATATGCAGGTTTCAAAGTAAAAGAAACCGGGGACTGGTACCCGCACAATCTCCAGTCAACACAAGCTTATATACAAGAAAAAAGGAAAGAGCGAGATAAAAAGCACAGGACCAAAGCCATCATTTCTTCTTCCCTCCACCTTTTGAGCTTGCACCTGGCCGGATCACCAACTTCCTGCGCCGGCTTGAAAGAGTAGGGGAAGAAGGAGAAAGGGGAGCAATCGGACTTGTCTCTGCTTTTTCCTCGACAGCTGAAGCTTCTTTCTTCTTTCAGACTCCACGTTTTCCCCTTTTCTTAGGAGAAGACCCGCTTCCTGGAGTAAAAAGTGTGGCCAACGGAGTATCGTCGGAACCAGTTAGTTCCGGAGTCTTTTCGCTCTCTTCAGTTTCTTCTCTCCTATGTTCTTGTGAAGCACCGGGATCATCCAAGTCTTGGAGAGCTTCTATTTGCTCCACTTGTGATCCGGGTTAAGAGGCAGAAGGAGGAGTGACTTACAGAGACGGGGGAGGGATAACCGGAGGAGGGGAAGTCTGAACAATGCTCAGTACTTTCTCTACAGAAGAAAAGAAGAAAATCAGTAAAGAGAGGAGATAAAGGCTCGTTGAGATTCAGGAAATAATCAAGAAGCTCATCAAACTCATATGAAGCAAATGAGCAGTCTACTTGAGCAAGATCAGCATTAAAGTTACCTGGAGAAGTTGGCTTTCTAACGTCAATTTCATAAGCTTGTGCTTCAGTGCTTTCTTCGCCTTCGTCTCCACCCTGTGCGCTTGTAATCTCAGTTATGACTTTAGCCGTGGGCGAAGAATGGGAACCGGAGCCAATGATATCAATGTCGGCCGAAGTCGAAGGAGGGGTAGGGGCAATTAAAGGTGCTTCTTTCTCTGAATGCTCCCCTCCCATCATTTCGGCTCGTACTTTAACAAGCTGCTCCTTTCCTCTAGCGAGAGCAGCACGAGTTTCGTCATCAAAGTAGTGTGCCTCAAGTTCATCTTCGGAATAACCGGCACCTTTGAGCATATCCATTACAGCCTCCCACACTTCAGCCAAAGTGATTTCGTATTTAGGCCCTAAAAATGCAAGGCTGCCACGCCCCAGGACGCTTTGGACGTAAAAATCAAACAGAGTAGAGCCGATGTTGGCTTTTTTCTCTTCATGAGATTTTTCAGCGGCTTTCTCTCCAGCTATGGCCTCATCACGTTCTTTCTCAGTCTTTGATAATTGAGCTTTCAGCCTCATGATTTCTAAGTCCTAGGAGTTAGCTTTCTCCCGTAACTCTACAAAGTCAGCACGATATTTTTACACCGTCTTCTGTGTAGCTTCAAGTCGGGTTTCAACATACCGTTGAGCGGCATGAGCATCTCAAACTTGCTTCTGAAGCATTTCTTCCTTTTGAGTGTAAGGGGTGGAAGAAGTAGCAAGCTCGTGCTTAAGTTTCTCGACCTCCACCTCAAGCTTTTCGTTGTACTCAGCGATGTTTTTCATTTCGGTGTTGTGCTGATCAAGAATTTTCTGCCATTCAGACTTGTCGTTCCCCATCGTCAGCATAGCTTCAAGGTTGGCCCGGTTCACCCTTTGAAGCTCATCGACGAGCTTTTGACACGCTGACATTCTCTCAATATCAAGTTTAACAGTGTCAAGATTTCGTAGCATGGCCTCTTTGTCGATGGGAACCAAGTCAAGGTCAAAGCGGACTCCCTTTAAGCACCAATGCGGGAACCGACTTTGAAGGGTTGGTGGACCTCTCTCAACTTGGTAAGAGGGTCTGCCGAGAAGTGTCTGAATGTCGGCTCCTTCAAGGGCAGGAGACTTTGAAGGAATTTTAAGAGAAGTGAGAGCAGCGGCCTTTTCTAAAGTTGCAGATGCGGTCTTTTCATCAAGCCTGGCCCGCTTGCTTGGGTCTCCGATGTCATGACTCTTTCCTCTATCGTCATAAGTTTTTCTTTTATGAGAGTCATCGCCTCTGCGGGAAGAGTCATGTTGCTCATCCCTTCTTCCGTACCTTTCTTCATACGCTCTTCTCTCTTGAGCCTTTCGAGCAGCTCTCTCTTCATCTGTTTCCCTGTGGGTGGGAAGATAGCGCCTATAATCATACTGACCACGCCTTCCGTACTGTTGAAAGTCGTCATAATAGGAACCGCTACGCCCCATTGGAGAACCTGAAAATGAGAAAGAGGAAAAACTTGAAAATCCTGGAAGTAAAAGCACATATAGGTGCATATAATTGTTGAAAAATCCTAAGTGTGTGTAACGTGCAGACTACGCGCGTTAAACTACGAACCACTCCTCGGTTGTGAAGAAATGATGGGCGGAGTAGCTAACGTCAACTCTTGAGTCGACGGAATCTGTTGCAAAATAGAAGTTGCCTCAACTACTGAAGAAGAAACCCTAGTGGTAACAGGATCATCTTTAAAGAGCTCCTGTGAGGTGATAAACAGGTCGCTCAACCCTTCAAAAGTGTCATCCCCGCTCTGCTTGGCAGGACTTGTTTTCCCCGCTTCTCCATCACCGGACTTCCCTGAATGTTGGGGAGATTCTCGAGGCTCTTCTTCTTTAATGACCGGGGCAAGTGCAAATTTGCCAGATGACCCCGCGACATCAATAGAAGTAGAGCACTTCACTAGAGAAGCCTCAGGAGGAGGATCTTTCAATGTAGGCTCCTCAACAGAAACTGGGGCATCCGGTGCCTCGGCCGGAGAATCAGGAACTTCGTAAGGCTGAGTAGAGCGGGAAGGGTGTAAGAGTCCGAACTGATGAAGGAACTCGTCTCTTAGCAAAAACTTGATACTTCTCTCCTCAGCCGCCACAGCGTTAAGCCTCTCAAAAGTCTGCTTGTGGCTTGGATCTCTACAAGGAGGAGGAAGGACTGCAAAAGTAGAGAGCGAGGTTAACATTTAGCAATTTGGATCTCGCAAAGCTCAGAAAAGGAAAGAATGGGGATAAGTAAGCTTACCCCCTACTCTCCAGATAGCGTAAAATCCCTGTAGGCAACGGACAAAGAAGAACTGGTTTAGGAAACCATGAGCGCTATCAGAGAGATCAATGATAAGCTTGCGTTTTCTGGCACTTCTCACATATATAATGGAAGGATGGTCTTTGTTTCTCGCAAATATGCATAAATAGCAGATTTCTTCAAAGCTTGGGAGGCGGTCAAGCGTCCTTCTGAAGAGAACGCATAATCCCATCAAAATGGCATAGCCGTTGGGGTGCAATTGAAAAGGAGAAATAGCCAATCGGCGAAGGATTTGTTGGAGAAAATTGTTGAAAGGAGGAATGGCTCCACAAAGGCACATTTGGCAGTTAACGGCAACAAACCCGAAGGGAGGACTGTCAGCAAAATCATTTGGCCCAGGGAGAATAGCATCTGCTTCTACAATCCCAAATTGGGCGCGTAACTGGTTGAACACCCGGTAACTTAGGGTAGTTGGAGTTCTTTCTGGTGGGTTGACCAGTGGACCAGCCATCGGGAGGGCCTTTCCAGTTTGTACTGCTTCTTCTTCTAGATGAGAAGCCGTTCTACATAAGCAGCCGGATATTCAAATGTGAAGGTGCACGTTTCCTTAATGTGTGAAGTGCTGTGCAAAACTAGTAGAGTGACAAGCAAACATGACTGAAATTAAATTAATAAACATGAAAAATTTCAGGGCTTGTCCGAATTCAAGTGCAGTATTGATGCAAAAAAAAATCAGCTCTAGTTGATTAATATCGCTTTGCTACTTCACTTGCATTCGTTGATTCGCAGTATTTCATACGATTTCTTTAAGTTGATTATATTTTATCGACTAATCTGTCATTTGATGTGGGCAATCAGTGGCAGTATATTCGCCCTAGCTTTTTGCAAATGTTATATTTAACAGGTTATTAGCATTAAAGTTTGGTATAATCTGATTAAGTAAGCATAGCAAAGTCATGCAAGTTATTTCGGCAGGCCAAAGTTCGAGTTGGAAGTGCAATCAAAATTCATAGAAATTTTGATGCTCCCGGGTTGTCCAAGTCCTAAGTTGTTCACGACCTAACAGGAAGGTCAAAGTGGGTCTAGGTCGTAAGAAATGGTTTGACAGTGAAAAGTTGTCCAAGTCCTAAGTCATTACACGACCTAAAGCTTAGGTCGTCACACGACCTAAAAGTTAAGTCGTCAAGCTTCAAATCAAGACCATTTTGAATCTGGCTAAGCCCTAAGTCGTCAGAAAGCTGATACGGCCTAAAGAGTTAAGCCGTGTGCAATTAAGGCCGCAAGAGTACTTAGGTCGGTCAAGTCATAAGTCATGCAAATTTGTTAGGTCGCAAGGATTTTAAGGTCGTTCAGAACCCCTAGGTCGCCTCTGGTGTTACTTAGCAATTTCAGATTATCTCCTTACCCCACTAACTCTTCTCCAACCCGGTAACCCGTTATCATCCATTAGCGACAAAGTCCACCATCTTCTCAGCAAAAACCCAAACCCTGATCCAAGTTACACCAAATCACCCAAAAAATTGATCTAAATCATCACAGAGCTACCATAAATCTAGCACGATGCTATAATCTTATGAATCGCAATGACTATATAGCCAATGATGATTAAAATCAACCGCAACTTGACTCGAAAGTTAGGAAAGGCATACGAAGTTGATTTGGGGTCAGGGGGTAAAGATTCGTGTTTCACCAATAGTCGCTGTTGGATTAGGGACCAAGTTCACTTACACGATGTAATAGTAAGGTTGAATTGTTGATCGATTAGCTTGAGTTCGCCTTTGGAAACTCGGAAAGTCGATAATGGCAGAAAAAGATATGGAAGCAGTTAGTGAGGACGAAGAAGCGAGCTATTATATAGGGCAAAAGCAAATGGATGTGCGGGTTGAGCTATCTTTTAGGTCGCCCGCGACTTAACAAAGTTTGGTCGACGATCTAGGCGTGTACTTTGAGGGGCAAGTGTTAACACCGCTTTTCTAGCAACCTAAATATAGCGCGACCTAAAGGAATGGACGACCTAAAGGTAGACGACCTAATGACCTAAAGGTGGACGACCTAACTGCCTAAAGGAATGGACGACCTAACGACCTAAAGGTAGACGACCTAACTGCCTAAAGGAATGGACGACCTAATGACCTAAAGGTAGACGACCTAACTGCCTAAAGGAATGGACGACCTAACGACCAAAAGGTAGACGGCCTAACTGCCTAAAAGAATGGACGAACTAACGACCTAAAGGTAGACGACCTAACTGCCTAAAGGAATGGATGACCTAACGACCTAAAGGTAGATGACCTAACTGCCTAAAGCGATGGGACGACCTAACGACCTAAAGGTGAACGACCTAACGGCTAAAGTTCTCTGCGACCTAAGGTATTAAAGCGGCAGCGACCTAATGCTTTGACAACCTTTTTAAGTCGGCGGCGATCTAATACTTAGTGGAAAAACTATGTATCAACTATGCCGCTTCCCATAGGTCGTTAAGTCGTACCCGTTAGTTCATATAGAAAGGGGCGCACCACTTAGGTCGTAGCTCGTGATTCCTTAGCTCGCCAACGACTCAATACCTATTTTAGGCCGCTCACGACCTAAAACCCGTCCAGATAACCCTATAAATACGGCATATGCTCCAACATTGAGGGGACTTTTTTGGGGATCATTTCTAAAATGCATCAAGGCCTTGTCATTTTCTTCAACCCGTGCAATACATTCAACACTCCAATCTCCAAGGACGCTACTACGAATTTCAAGAGAGAATCTACGTCATTCAGCATGAATCCAAAATGATTATTCTTCTTTGAAGTTTGAGCTACTTTTCCGAAGTGTGTTGTAATCGAAGTGCATTGTAAAGAATTATTAATCAAATCATCAATAAAAGAGTTTAAAGTGGACGTAGGCTCGATCTTAAGCCGAACCACCATAAAATTGTTGTCTTTTACTGCTTTTCTCTGATTTCTCTGCTTATACTCTAATTCCCGTGCGAACGGGTGGTGCTTTCATACATACACTACTTACACCGGGGTGTTAGCGTCAGATTTTTACGTTAACACGTCTAATTAAACATAGTAAATGGTAAATTTTCATCTGATAATATGAAAGTTTATTTTCTAATGTAATTTTACTTTAATTATATCAGTTAAAAATTGATGATAACAAAAAAATTTCCAAACTTGAATATTTTTATACAATAAAGTTGTAAATCATTTTCTGAGTGAGACTTCATATTTCGTTTCTCCGAATTTGGACAGCTATTGCTCCGTCTATCTTAATTTCGACAAATTAGCAGCACTTTCGGTACTGATTATTGACTTTTGATTGGATGATCGTACCATAGATATCAGTATATCATTTTGATCGTCTCTTCGTGGTGATCTCCATGACATATTCGTTTGTATGTTTTGGAGTACAGGAGACGGTGAAATATACGAAATGATTTTTGTATCGGTATCCATATTCGTGTCTTTTGGTTTCTTTTTGTCCTTTTATCTGCCTACCTGTTGAATTCGAATGGCCTTGTTGCATTTATTATTCCTTGATATTCACCTAACTATTGGTTGTTTCAACTTTTCATTTTACACGCTTGTTCATTCTCCTATGTCTTCCCTCTCTCTATTCTTGAAAGCAATGAAAGCTTCAATATTTTTTTCTGACATGTATATTTTGGTTGTAACTACATCAACCTGACTGCTATTTTGGTTTGGCCTCTTCGATCAGACACCTTCCTTCTCCTACCCATTTTTCACATGAGCACACGTATCCACGCAATCCAATACATATCCGCCACCTGACCGACCACCTACCATAGAGCCTTGCCACCCTAATAGCAGCCTACCCGAGCCGTTTTTCCCCTTCCTCCTTGTTTTTTTTTCTCTTTTCGAACTACTCTTCTCCATTCAATCTCGGCCACAAGAAAAAAAACTAAAAAAATATAGAAAGGAAATATACTTAGTTGCATGAAGCCTGCTCTTCTCTTCCTCTAGTCGTGACAGCTCGTTCATCTTGCTTTCCCTTGCCGAATATTGTAGCTTTTCTCACCTCTTCCATATATAAAGGTGTGTGTGTGTGTGTGTGTGTGTGTGTGTGTGTGTATAATTTTGTATATATAGGTTTCCTTGCCTGCTTTTGTACATCTTCAATATATAGATTTGTTTATGGGTATTCATTAAAATTTATATAATACTTTAGATCTATTAGATCGCATGTATATATTAGGTATACATATATTATAATAATTGATATATACTATTCCAGCCTGCAACCTTTTTAAATGTACATATGTACTACCCTTTGTTGTTTATCTTTCATTTGATCTATGCTATTGTTATATATTGATTGAAAGACGAAGTGTGTATATATAATTTGTGTGTTTGTATAGCTCGCCTTTATAGGTTTTGTTTTAATTTTGTTATGTGTCAGTCAAGACCTGTGTATAAGCCTATTAAATATATTTATATAGTTTTTTAAGCTGGTTAAAATCGTTTGTATTACAAAGTTATGTGTTATAACTTATCTGTCGATTTAGTAATATATATTCGTTCTGAGTTGTAAACTGCTATTGGTTATACGACCGATATTTTGTTTTAAAATATGAGTTTACGGTATAAGTATACAGTTTAATACTAATATGTAATTTAATAAAGTAAGCTATATATATGTATTATAAAGAATAAGTATTTGTATACTGCTGTATATACATATAGGTTAGATAAAGTGATATGTTATAACCCTATACAAGTTATTCAACCTGTGTAGTATATATGTAAATTTATAAAGCTATATAAGTTTATTTATTTTACTAGAAATAGATCTAGTTGTATATATATATTGATTTTTAGATATTATGTAAAGGTATTTTATAAAGGTTTAAATTTCAGATTTTAAAGTTATATACGTTTTAATTTGAAAAATAGAATTTGAAATAGATATATACATACATACATATATATATATATATATTCAATATAAATGTGTTTGAATTTAAAATATGATTTTATATATATAGTTATATTTAGTTATATATGTAAGTTTGCTTGTACCATATATCTACATCGATCAAGTGCTGATTTGTTCCGCTCTCATCAATTTCTATTTATCAGTTGTACGCCGATTTCGTGCCAATTTTGTCTTTTGGATTCGTGCCTGGATTTCGTAACTCAACTTCATTGTCTATCTCTCTAGCCTCGAAAAGGTGAGCAATCAATCACGATTAAAGTTCTTATATTTATTAAATTTGATTTCAACCGAAATGACAATTGAAATATGCTGTTGTTAGTTATTTACATTTTCATATGTATGCTATTATCTATATTTGTTCACCTGCAACATCTGACACTGTCATCTGTTATTTATATTGATGATATATGCATGTTATACTATTATCATATATGTTATCACTCTGCAAGTTCCCTATTAGTACAGAATTCACTATGGGTTGAAATGATATATACCCGAACCATCTTTAGAATAGGAGAAAATCGTTATGGGTTGAAATGATAAACCCAAGCGATTTTCATTGAATTAAATTTTGGATTGTGGGTTGAAATGATATATACCCGTATATAATTTAAATTACAGATTAACATGATAAATATCTGTATCTGTTGACCATAGGATAGAAAATTATATACGGACATCGTGGTCTATATATATAAATATTTTGAAATGATTTCTATGGTTTTTGAAAGAAATATAAGGTTTAATAAATATTGATTTCAAGATATTATATATAAATGTATTTTATAAATTTAAATTCTTGATTTTAAATTTATATGTTTTGAAATTTTATAATTATATGTTGATTTTGAAATTATAAGTTTTAAGAATTTATTTATAATTTTACTATTTTAGAATATATAAATTTAACAAGATGTTTAAATATTTATATAAGGTTTTATTTTAAAATAGATTTTTATAATGATTTAATAATTTAAGATTGGGAAGATAAATTTGGATTTATTTGACACTGTGTTTAATTAACAATTTTATTTAATTAAATTGATTCGAAATGTTATTGAATTTGAAATTATTAAAGGATATCATTTTATAACTTGATTTTGGTTTAAGGTGATTTAAATGAATATATCAAGTTTAAATAAATTGAAGGAATATTCAGTTATTTGAAATTCGAAAGCTTTATTTAAATGATCTTAGACTTATTAAGTGAATATTTCAAAACTAAATAATAGTAAAGTGAATTTGATATATATATGAAATTATCAAATTTGGTTTTAAAATGTTGAATACTTAAAGTATTGAAATATATTGAAATTGAAATGGTTTATTTGAGGTTTAAATCTGTATTTGAAATCGATATAATTTGAAATGATTTATTGAGAACTGAATTGAGTTGAAATTTATGAATTGAGATCTGATTTAAATTGAATTTTGGGATTTAAGTTGATTTGAATTAATTTGTGAAGTTTGAGGAAATTATTTTTATTTTATAAAGTAATTTTAAATTATATTCAAAATTATTTTATACTTTACTTTATAAAAAAATTAATATAAACTATTTTTAATATAAACTATATTTAATATAAACTACTTTTAATATAAACTATTTTAATATAAATCATTTTTAATATAAACAATTTTTTATATAAACTATTTTAATATACTAACTATTTTAATATAAACTATTTTAACTTATAACCCTTTTATATAAACTATTTTACTTTATAAACTATTTTATTATATATACTGTTTTAATATCTAAACCGTTTAAGTGGTGGAAGTTATGAATTTCAAAGTAGTTATGGATTTCAAAGTATTATGTTTTGAAAGTGTTATAATTTCAAGTGTTTGGTTTCGAAAGTGATATAACTTTGAAAATGCTATGATTTTGGAAAAAGATATATTTGAAATGGAAATGATATCGCATTTGGTTTTGAAATGGAAATGACATCGTATTGATATGGTTTTGAAATGCTAATGATATTTTTGGTCTCGAAGTATAAACTATTTTAAAATGACCGCGGTGTTATAACAACGTTTTGTTGTTAAAGAGACCGGGATAGGAAGTTGTCATACTCTCTGCCAACTCCGAAAACCACTTTAATAACCATGTACGTGGTGGAGATTCCAGAATGAAGTAGGATGGTGGCGACGATCCTATATAAGGTATATACGTGGACCCGACTCTCGTGAGTTGGCTTAAGATGACTAAAACAGGAGCAATTGATGGGCCAATGAGGTAGCTCTTCTGATCGGACACACTCCTTCGATACTATATTCTGACTTTGTGATTGATTTGGTGGCCACTTTTGATTTTTGATTTGGGAGTGTGGCTCGAGGTGGGCGATAGTGGCTACTATGCATTACCACCAGCTGGAAGTGTAATTGGTATATCTACTCTGGCATTGCCTAGTTGTGCCGTGTCACCTACCCTAGCACGCCTTATACGAGTTTGATTTGTGTCATACCTATGAAGTATCCTCTGGTAGCCTCCCGACCTGGAGGTACTACGGTACTGTATAGACTATTGGCACTATAAAATGTGTTAAGGGGGACATGGGTAATGCCTTAACGCTATTTTTAAATATATTTTACTTTACTGTAGACTTTATTATCATAGTGTATATTACTGCATAGTAGATAGTTTAACGGATCATTAGAGGATGGTTATCCCAAACATCCTTTGAATTACTTGTGTTTCAGTTGTTATTTCACTTGAGTTGGATTTGTTGATATAAGAATGTTAATCCTGACTCGAGTGTTTTGTGTTTTGTTTTACGCTCAGCTCAAACTAAGTGATACAGCTTTTGAGACTCACCTTTGGAAATGGAGCTTCATTTGGAGATCCATCTACATCTTTCATCTTGCAGTTATTCAGTTTGATTCCTATGATATGTTCTGATCTTGTCTTTGACTATTGTATTTGAAACTTCTATTGTATCTTATTAACTCTTATATATGTATATATATATATATATATATATATATTAGCTTCATGAACTACTATTCATTTTTTTGCTGCACATTGTATATTACTATGTGTTTTTGATTCTATGATTTATTCATTTACTGTATATGTTGAGTTTTGCCAAATTTAAATTAACAATCTGGTATTTTGAGCAATTCAAATCCGACATGTGTGGATGCGAATGGTTGAAAATATCAGGATGTTACAATTTTCCACTACGTGTTTTACGGACTTAGTTGTGCCCAAATATGCTAGAACGTGAGATGCATGCATTTAGCTATGTTATATATTTATTTTAAACCCTAGATATAATTATAATATCACTATATTTCCTAGTTGAAATGGTTTGTTAAGGTAAAAACCCATCCATGTTTATATGTGGTGTGGTCTTACGAGATACCTTTACTTTTTAAAGGTTTTATGGCATTAAAAATCCAAATGATTTGTGTTTCTCACACTGATTTACCAAACTGATCTGAGCGTTATTTTCTCATAACGCTTGGGTCAGCCCGAGCATATTTCTGGATTTATTTATGGATTCTTTTGAGTTTCAAGAGATGAGCTGGATGACACTAAGACATATTCATGTATTTTTTGCAGCTGTAATTGTTGTTTTCGATTTATTAGCATTTGTGAGGACATGTTGCAGTCCAAGCTAATGATAGGTTAGTTTACTCTGATTGATGTATGTATATAAATCTTTTCTTTTTTAAAGTATCGTATATTAATCATCACGATGTGAGATTTTGTACTATCTTTTCTTTCTTCCACCCCAATAATCTGTCTTCCCACCACTTGAATGCTAGATGCATGCACGTCATGGATGTAATAGTGTCGACTTTTGAGGGTCGAAATGTGACAACCCGCCCTTCTACTACTAGAAAGACATATCATTATTAAGAAAAAAAGGGATAGAAATAGAAAGAAAGAGAAAGAAAGAACAACAACATCAGAATCTCACAGCGGAACGGAACAAAATATAATATATCACATAAATATTACATAGTTTTACATATATCAAAGTTATACAACATTAATACACATGACAACCATACATACATCTATCACTATATACATCAGAGGTACAATACATATCAACTAACACAGCGGAACTAGATAGATAGTTACATAGGTCTGGAATCTCCTGCTCCAAGCTCTCCAGAAATCAAATCCGAGACCTATCACTTGGCTACTCATAAAAATTTGAGTACCCAAGAGTTATGAAAAACAAAATATAAACTCCGGGTCAGACATGGGTCTGGTATGAGTAAACGGTTTAAAGTTGTTTAACTTTGAAAACTTTTGAAAATAAAGGTATCATGTAAGACTTCCCACAAATAAATACGGGTAAGTTTTTACCTTACGCTAACCAAAACATTTCATAGGAAATCCAGTGATATTATAATAGTGTCTAGGGTTTTCAAGTAAATAGAAAATAGCCGAAATTGTTACATTCATTAAATTCCAGCTACTAGCCACAAAAGTGGGTAATACAAATCAAAACCGTAGGGTCTCGTAGGGAAAATGGATTTCCAACAATGGCAGGGCTACTGGGGTACCGCCCGTCACAGTACGGGGCCTAGATCACCGTACCGAGGATCACTCCCGACCCCCTACAACACAAGGCCGGAACCATTCCTTACTGAACAGTCCCGAACAAGATAAACCCCGCGGTTGTAGCTAGCAACCGCCCACACAGCCGAAATAAAAAGGGACATCTAGACAAGGGAAATATCTTGTCCTGCTTGGGCATGACCCACCAAACCTTGCTGCATCTCCCCTGTTTTAGCCATTCCCTATTGATAAGGCTTGAGGCTGCGATTACCTTTATAGAACATATTTCTTAGAATGCTCATCGTCCTCCTGACGATGTGCTGAAAGCATTCAATCCATACAAGTTCGTACCGGGTTCGAACGAAACCGAAGGCATTATCTCGTCACCCTCATTTTGGAATCACCCTCAGAGTCAACGACAATATCCCTTGCAACCTGAAAACACCATCTAGATCTTCATTTCAGGATTCACGACTTAACGTTTAAATTGGATCGATGTGGTTTTCGGAGAATCAAAATTGATTCTTCCGATCCCGGTCTCATCGAATCCAAACGCCATTTTAAGGGCCAAGTTGTCTAGTTAAATTAAACAGTTTAAATAATTTAAATTCAACAATTGAATTAACATAGCATTTATCACAGATAAAACATATACAAGCGTCATAGATATAACATAACATATCACAGAGCATCACAGAATATCACCAAATCAAATCGGATATTCTACACACAATCCATAAGCAATCATCTCTAATTCTTATTTGTAATGAATTCAATTTAGAATTAATTACCTGGGAGCTAATCACTTAACTCTATTTAATTAATCATTAATTAATAATTAATTACCTATTTCATTTCAAATCATCTATTTGATGATTTCTTAATTTATTATTAAATCTTAATTATGTAATTATTTTATTTCATGCTATTAACTACTATCTTAATCAAGTGACTTAACTTTAATTACTTAATTAACTGTTCCCTGATCATTAATTAATATCTTTAATTATTTATCAATAAAACTTAATTATCCAATTATTATCTGCTAATTACTTAATCAATCAACGATTAATTCTAAATCAAGCTGCTCAATTAATTAACTATATATTCATAATTAAATTACTTGATTAACTAACTATTAATTCATGCATTAATTAACTTAAGTAGTCGATTTCAATTATTTATTTACTTATAACCCATCACTAACTGTGTTTGAATTATTCTTAATTACTCAACTACTAATCATTTATTTATTTACTCAAGTAGCTAATTACTATTTATTTATCACAAAATAGTTACATAACCCAAACTCTATTTAAGTTTTAAAATGTTAATCGTTATTAATTACTTTCGAAAATAATTTATTGATATCAATCATTCAACTTAATTAACGATTAAAAGTCTCTCTTTTCTTTTATTTTGAAAATCAAATTTACTATTAACTACAAACTTTAACTATTAGCAAACTTATATTAAATTAAATTAATTTCTTAATTAAAATGATTTAAGTGTTTAAGAAAAGTCGTTAAACTTTTGACTATAATAATTCAAATTTGAACAAAATCTTAGCTTAACCCCTTTTGAACATTTCCTAAGCTCAAAACGTTTAAATAAATTCGAAGAAAACAAATTTGCTCAACCTTTACATTACTGCAATACTGCAGTTGACCAAAATCCCGAGCACTACCCTGGGAAAACTCGTGCAGCGCTTCGAGTTACTCATTCCATTGACCCGGGCCCTTCCCCTGAACCCCTTCTTCTTCCTCTGTTCTTACTTCTTCTGTTTCTCTTTTTATTTGTTTAAGTTTAAACTACAGTAATCAAACACACACACCCGACCTAGAGCGAAGACCCGTAGAAACTTCAAAAATTCTCGAGTCAAACACGCGACGGCCCGGAATCTCCTATCGACCGACACGACATTTCCGCCCCAACGCCACCCTGCACGTGCACGGTGGTTCACCGCACCTCCAGCGGCCCTCGTCAGCACCCACAAACCACGATTCCCCTCCTCACCCACATTCGACACCCAGATATTCGACATAGGGTAAAAATCAAAATATCACCTGAAAGTTGAACTTGAAACACCAGCTCCTCGCCGAAAACCACCCAGTCCGGCAATCCCACATCGCCAGAGGCTATGCCACCCTACCCACGCCAAGTCCTGACCCTCAGCAACTCCCTCCTCGAAGCTCAGGAAGCTCGATCTCACTATGATGCCGAAATCGACAATTTACAGTGAACAGGCAACACCTGATCTAAAACCCAATTCTTCGTTCGTTTAATTAGTTTATGAATTGGAAAAATTATCTGACATTTTTCTCAACATCTTATATGTTCGAACAATCTCCAAAACAATTTCCAACTATTTAAATTGAATCAGTAACTAGGAATTTTAAAAAAAAAACAGGTTTTGTCTATTTTCAAACTGCTATTCAAATATCAATCTAAAAGTTTTGATTTTTGTTGTAAAAATTAGGATTTACAGTATAGATTTGATATAAAATCTTGAATCAACATTTTGCAGTATTCGAATATTATCAAAATATCACATAGTTCACATGTACATCAATTACAGTGAAGCACTTGATGATAATGATTGTAATCAACTTCTTTTTTTAAATCTTAGATTAAATCTTGCTTCTTGTTTGTTGAAGAATCTAAATTTATTAATGGTTAAATTGGAATACCTTGACATATTTATACAAACATGAAACCTGTACAAATTTTACAGAAAACACAGAAGATCACAACATATATGCAACAGAAGTATATTCAATTAATTTATCAAGTGAGATTGAACTACTGAAATAACTTAAAACTTTTAAGAATTAAGTTTACTCACCGTATGATTTAACAGAGGGTAGTTCAGTTTCCAGATGAACATAATTTCCCAGCCTTCAAGCTTTAAATTTCAAACTCCAACCTTTGATATTGTAGATGTTAAACAAATTTGTTTGTATTAAATTCAAGTTGCAGTTTTGTTTTATTTTTATTTTTTTAATGAACGAACTGAAAATATAAGATGATATAAATAGGGAGGGTATACAGGCTGAAAACATGTTGTATGAGATTTTTATGTACTTGAAACATTTTTTTATATTTGTACCAGAGATTTTTATTTCCAATAGTAGGCTGATAAGATTAGTTTGTGTGCCCCATTAATTAGTTTTGTCTTGTATATATTATCACACTTATCCTTATATAAATGTTTTTTTCAGGATTGTTCAACTTAATTTTCAAAAGCATATTGAGCTTTATATTACCCTGCCTTATGGTTGAAGCTTATTCATTCATATATATTTTTAAAAGAGTGCAGCCTGACTTGATTTTGGGTGAGCCTAACTATACATAAAACTTTGTCTTGTTTCACAAGTCTTATACTAGTACACTGCTTACCCTGTTTTTAAGGCAGAGATGTTTTAAACCTGAAATGATATTTGAACTTCGGCTAGAAGATCTCTTCTTGACAAATAGTTGTGCTAATAAATGCATGTGTTCATATTTGTTTACATATATTAAATGTTTGCTGATTCTTGTATTTTGAATCAAAGATAATTGGTTTGTTATGTACTTCCAGTTTGAATCATGTACAGGCTATAATCTTGGTTTACTATCTATAAAAATGTTTATTTGTTGACTATCACTTTGCAGGCTATCATGGCTTGCAAATGAAGATTTGTTTACATATATGTTTGTCTTATTATTATTTTATTTTATATTTTTTTCATTTTGACTTTGGTCTTGCGTGAAGATACTTGTATACATTTATTTATATCCTTATTTTAGCTACCAATTATTAGATCACATACATGTGTTTGACTTATAATAATATTTATATTTATTTTGAACATTATCATCTATTTATATTTTATATATTTATATTTTTAAACTTTGATCTTATTTTAAACACCATCATCCATATGTATTTATTTCTCAAATGTTAACAATGTAAAATATTTTAATTTAATTATATAAGGTAAATTTTATCAAGATATTGTTAAGAATTTTTATTTTAAAATTTTCAAACATTATTATCTATATGTTTTCATTTTATACTAAATAGAAATAAAGTAAAGTATTTTAATTAATTATATAAGATAGATTTTTATTGTGAATATTATTGAGATACTTATTTCAAATTTCCAAATCAATCTCCTTTTTAAAATACAGTTTGTATAAATAAATGGCAATATTTCCAAATCATATCCATTTTAAGATGATCAAGCTACTTTTATTTAATTAATTTAAATATATATTAAAATAAACAGGACCAAAAATCCAGGGTCGTTACATTCCTCCCCCCTTAAAAGAATTTCGTCCTCGAAATTTAAATCAAAGACAATTTAAAAGCTGTTATACCACCCATTCAACATAGATATCATTCACACATTAGCAAACAATCAAACAGTCTATCCTAACAAACAACACTAGCTATCTGAACACAAGTTCGGATAAGTTTCCCTAAAATTGTCGAGAGTTTGTTTCTCGATGCTCAACAATCCAAACTGGATTCCTGACCACGGTTAAATTTGATTCAACTTCCAAATTCCTGAATTACTGGTTTAACAACTAATGATGAATCATGAACAAATTCCTTAATGGGATATATGGAATATATAATAAATTCCAAACATCCATTCTAGCAATTCAATACTGAAATCTATAGTATTAACTCTTTCCAAATTTTATTGACTTCTTTACAGAATTTCAATATCTATTTTAATCAGGCCCTCATACATATACCATTCGTATGCAAATATCAAATTCGATCGCTTGCTCGATCACACAATTTCACTTCCGAACTAGCATTGTCCACCCGACTTCCAAGTGCGGACTCAGAACTGGTTTCTTGATCAGAAACTGTCATTCTCCTTGCATAGTCACAACAACGATAGAGAATTTCCAGCATCAATCAAAATCCACATCTATGGTTCGTCGTCGAAAATCGAGAGAAAAATCCTAACTCGGATCGATATAACTATCTTGAAATTCTGTGCTCGAACCTGGATCAAATTGTTATGTGAATAAAATAGTATACGTACATCCTACGTATTTATATCCATTGATTATCAACCATATCAATTTCCTTTATTCACATTATTTTGATTTCCATCCACTTAGAAATAATTCTCTCAATACCAAATTTACTTAAGAATTTCACTCTTCATTTCTTAAGTTTAATATAAGCATAATATATATTCTTATATTATTACTCTACCACTATAGCCTTTATATCCTCTTATATCTACTTATTTCCAATTTGAATTCCTAATTCCATGTGAATTCAAATTTTCTTCAACTCTGAATATTTAATTTTATTGACTATCTTTCATTTATAACTGATTCCTATCATTATGTTAAATTAGTTTCATTCACTAATTTACCTTCAATTTGAAATTTGAAATTGTTTTGTTGCTAATTTTTTTTTGTTTTTTTCATAGTTTCCAAATTTTGAAAAGTTTTGATAGAGTCTCCATATGTTTAGCATTACATATTTCCCATAATCACATATGTAAGGTTTTCAACACTTATCACAATTAATTCTAACCAATTCTCAAATCATTCCCTTTAGTTCAAGTGATTTACAACTTACTTGCTTATGCAAAACAAACTCATATTCAAAATCATCCTATTTTGCTTCCAATAATTCGTAGAATTTCATCTAATCTTGTTTACCTAAAAACAACTCATTTCTATATGCAGTTTGACAATACTATTGCGAATAGATAATTACTTAAGCGTTATGACAAATCTTAAATTGATTCCAACTCAATTTACACTTGACTCCATCCCAATTAATTTATTCACAATCCTTTCATTGCATTCCTTTTATTTCAACAGGTTTGATTCCAAACCATTTTATTAAGCTTGACAACCAGTATTTTAAATAATCATCTTACAATTTACTTAAGTCATTTATTTCTTCAAACTATTCTACCCAATAACTTAAGTTTATTCTATTTCACCAATTTCCATTCAAATCTTTGATTTGATTTTCTTTTAATCAAATCCCATTTATTTACTGATTAGTTTATTCTTTTATCCATTCTTAAATTTTAATTTACATTAACAATTCATTATTGAATTTATTCATAATAAGGTTATTCAATTTATGCTTGAATTAGATTTGTTTACAACTCACACCAATTTTAACTCAATTCATTACTTACTTATTTACTTAAGAATTTTATTTTATTCAATATTATCTATAACTCGATTGAACTCATTTAAATTCAATTTTATTCCAACTCAACTCCAATTAAATTTAGCTACTTGCCATTCTTTTAAATTTATTTCTCAATATATGAGCTTAAAACTTATTTATCTACTTAATAACTTATATTACTCATTTGGGTCCTTTCATCTTGTAATCACTATTCCAGATTACATATATATAACACTTACTATCTTAAGGTATACATTTCATTTTGCCACTACAATTATTTTCCCTTCCAGGTTTATATCCAATTACGTTCATTTTGAACTTCAATTCTATTTAACTTATCTCAGGTTAAGCTCCAATATGTTTTCTTATTTTCATTTACTTAAGTTAAATTTTAATTCCGGAATTAAAATTCCCAATTTCTTCTTATTAATATCAACTTTACTTTCCAAGTCCCATAGTTGATTCATTTAAACTTTTCACATTATTAAATAGAATTCTTAGAATTCAATTTCCCAGTTTTCATTTCCAAAACCATTTTGAAAGGATAACCAAATTTTCAAATTCCGAACACTTGTTTTTACCAAAACAAATTTTCTTTCTTCTTTTTTTTTTTTGAAAATTTCTAAAACAACTTGTATACCAAACAAGCCCAAACAATTTATCATGACCAACTATCCTGGTAGCAATTCATCACTTTAGAAACTCGAAAATGAATACTGATGATATGGCCATCATCATCAGGATTATTTTCCAGCGACGGAAGTGAGTTCTGTGCTTCCTTACTTTCACGATTTCTTCCCAAATCAATTTCCATTCAACAATATTTTTCCCAAAACAATATTCCATTATTGCCTTCAAATCTTTGGAAAAACATTTCAAACATTCTCAAGATTTCAAATTCCCAAATCCTTTTGTTTAAATTCATTTAAACACCTTCAAAGTTCCGGGACTTAAATTTTTGTTTAGTCAAGTTTTTGTTATATTACTTTTATTAGATAATTTTATTTGGTTATAAACCATTCCAATTTTAAATTGTAGTATTAACAACCAATCATCCAAATATATATAATAATTTCAGAAAAATATTTCTTTTATATCAAAGTATAATTTTGGGTAAAAATTATTTCATTTACCCTACTTTTAAAAATAATACTATGTCGGTCTACCTTGTTTAAGAGTTTAGAAATTCCTATCGATGAAATGGCGTCCCACACATCAACCAGAATTCTTAAACACTCAACAGATAAGTCAACACAGTATAAAAACAATTTTATATTCACTAACAAGTACGCGCTCATATCTATTAATATACTCAAACTCATCTTAGAGTTCTACAAACTCTATTTATGAGTAATTCCTACCAGAGCCAAGGTTATCACCAACCTATGCTCTGATACCAACTGTGACAACCTGCCCATCTACTACCAGAAAGACATATCATCATTAAGAAAGAAAGGGATAGAAATAGAAAGAAAGAGAAAGAAAGAACAACAACATCAGAATCTCACAGCGGAACGGAACAAAATATAATATATCACATAAATATTACATAGTTTTACATATATCAGAGTTATACAATATCAATACACATGACAACCATACATACATCTATCACTATATACATCAGAGGTACAGTACATATCAACTAACACAGCGGAACTAGATAGATAGCTACATACGTCTGGAGTCTCCTGCTCCAAGCTCTCCAGAAATCAAATCCGAGACCTATCACTTGGCTACTCATAAAAATTTGAGTACCCAAGAGTTAATGAAAACAAAATATAAACTCCGGGTCAGACATGGGTCTGGTATGAGTAAACGGTTTAAAATTGTTTAACTTTGAAAACTTTTGAAAATAAAGGTATCACGTAAGACTTCCCACAAATAAATACGGGTAAGTTTTTACCTTACGCTAACCAAAACATTTCATAGGAAATCCAGTGATATTATAATAGTGTCTAGGGTTTTCAAGTAAATAGAAAATAGCCGAAATTGTTACATTCATCAAATTCCAGCTACTAGCCACAAAAGTGGGTAATACAAATCAAAACCGTAGGGTCTTGTAGGGAAAATGGATTTCCAACAATGGCAGGACTACTGGGGTACCGCCCGTCACAGTACGGGGCCTAGATCACCGTACCGAGGATCACTCCCGACCCCCTACAACACAAGGCCGGAACCATTCCTTACTGAACAGTCCCGAACAAGATAAACCCCACGGTTGTAGCTAGCAACCGCCCACACAGCCGAAATAAAAAGGGACATCTAGACAGGGAAATATCTTGTCCTGCTTGGGCATGACCCACCTAACCTTGCTACATCTCCCCTGATTTAGCCATTCCCGGTTGATGAGGCTTGAGGCTGCGATTACCTTTATAGAACATATTTCTTAGAATGCTCATCGTCTGCCTGACGATGTGCTGAAAGCATTCCATCCATACAAGTTCGTTCCGGGTTCGAACGACACCGAAGGCATTATCTCGTCACACTCATTTTGGAATCACCTTCAGAGTCAACGACAATAACCCTTGCAACCTGAAAACACCATCTCGATCTTCATTTCAGGATTCACGACCTAAATTTTAAATTGGATCGATGTGGTTTTCGGAGAATCAAAATTGATTCTTCTGATCCCGGTCTCATCGAATCCAAACGCCATTTTAAGGGCCAAGTTGTCTAATTAACTTAAACAGTTTAAATAATTTACATTCAACAATTGAATTAACATAGCATTTATCACAGATAAAACATATACAAGCGTCATAGATATAACATAACATATCACAGAGCATCACAGAATATCACCAAATAAATATCACAAATCGGATATTCTACACACAATCCATAAGCAATCATCTCTAATTCTTATTTGTAATTAATTCAATTTAGAATTAATTACCTGGGAGCTAATCACTTAACTCTATTTAATTAATCATTAATTAACAATTAATTACCTATTTCATTTCAAATCATCTATTTGATGATTTCTTAATTTATTATTAAATCTTGATTATGTAATTATTTTATTTCGTGCTATTAATTAACTACTACCTTAATCAAGTGACTTAACTTTAATTACTTAATTAATTGTTCCCTGATCATTAACTAATATCTTTAATTATTTATCAATAAAACTTAATTATCCAATTATTATCTGCTAATCACTTAATCAATCAACAATTAATTCTAAATCAAGCTGCTCAATTAATTAACTATCGATTCATAATTAAATTACTTGATTAACTAACTATTAATTCATGCATTAATTAACTTAAGTAGTTGATTTCAATTATTTATTTACTTATAATCCATCACTAACTGTGTTTGAATTATTCTTAATTACTCAACTACTAATCATTTATTTATTTACTCAAGTAGCTAATTACTATTTATTTATCACAAAATAGTTACATAACCCAAACTCTATTTAAGTTTCAAAATGCTAATCGTTTTTAATTACTTTCGAAAATAATTTATTGATATCAATCATTCAACTTAATTAACGTTTAAAAGTCTCCCTTTTCTTTTATTTTGAAAATCAAATTTACTATTAACTACAAACTTTAACTATTAGCTAACTTATATTAAATTAAATTAATTTCCTAATTAAAATGATTTAAGTGTTTAAGAAAAGTCGTTAAACTTTTGACTATAGTAATTCAAATTTGAACAAAATCTTAGCTTAACCCCTTTTAAACATTTCCTAAGCTCAAAACGTTTAAACAAATTCGAAGAAAACAAATTTGCTCAACCTTTACATTACTGCAATACTGCAGTTGACCAAAATCCCGAGCACTACCCTGGGCAAACTCGTGCAGCGCTTCGAGTTACTCATTCCATTGACCCGAGCCCTTCCCCTGAACCCCTTCTTCTTCCTCTGTTCTTACTTCTTCTGTTTCTCTTTTTATTTGTTTAAGTTTAAACTACAGTAATCAAACACACACACACGACCCAGAGCGAAGACCCGAAGAAACTTCAAAAATTCTCGAGTCAAACACGCGACGGCCTGGAATCTCCTATCGACCGACACGACATTTCCGCCCCAACGCCACCCTGCACGTGCACGGTGGTTCACCGCACCTCCAGCGGCCCTCGTCAGCACCCCCAAACCACGATTCCCCTCCTCACCCACATTCGACACCCAGATATTCGACATAGGGTAAAAATCAAAATATCACCTGAAAGTTGAACTTGAAACACCAGCTCCTCACCGAAAACCACCCAGTCCGGCAATCCCACATCGCCAGAGGCTAAGCCACCCCACCCACGCCAAGTCCTGACCCTCAGCAACTCCCTCCTCGAAGCTCAGGAAGCTCGATCTCACTATGATGCCGAAATCGACAATTTACAGTGAACAGGCAACACCTGATCTAAAACCTAATTCTTCGTTCGTTTAATTAGTTTATGAATTGGAAAAATTATCTGACATTTTTCTCAACATCTTATATGTTCGAACAATCTCCAAAACAATTTACAACTATTTAAATTGAATCAGTAACTAGGAATTTGAAAAAAAAAAACAGGTTTTGTCTATTTTCAAACTGCTATTCAAATATCAATCTAAAAGTTTTGATTTTTGTTGTAAAAATTAGGATTTACAGTATAGATTTGATATAAAATCTTGAATCAACATTTTGCAGTATTCGAATATTATCAAAATATCACATAGTTCACATGTACATCAATTACAGTGAAGCACTTGATGATAATGATTGTAATCAACTTCTTTTTTTAAATCTTAGATTAAATCTTGCTTCTTGTTTGTTGAAGAATCTAAATTTATTAATGGTTAAATTGGAATACCTTGACATACTTATACAAACATGAAACCTGTACAAATTTTACAGAAAACACAGAAGATCACAACATATATGCAACAGAAGTATATTCAATTAATTTATCAAGTGAGATTGAACTACTGAAATAACTTAAAACTTTTAAGAATTAAGTTTACTCACCGTATGATTTAACAGAGGGTAGTTTAGTTTCCAGATGAACATAATTTCTCAGCCTTCAAGCTTTAAATTTCAAACTCCAACCTTTGATGTTGTAGATGTTAAACAAATTTGTATGTATTAAATTCAAGTTGCGGTTTTGTTTTATTTTTATTTTTTTAATGAATGAACTGAAAATATAAGATGATATAAATAGGGAGGGTATACAGGCCGAAAACATGTTGTATGAGATTTTTATGTACTCGAAACATTTTTTTATATTTGTACCAGAGATTTTTATTTCCAATAGTAGGCTGATAAGATTAGTTTGTGTGCCCCATTAATTAGTTTTGTCTTGTATATATTATCACACTTATCCTTATATAAATGTTTTTTTTCAGGATTGTTCAACTTAATTTTCAAAAGCATATTGAGCTTTATATTACCCTGCCTTTTGGTTGAAGCTTATTCATTCATATATATTTTTAAAAGAGTGCAGCCTGACTTGATTTTGGGTGAGCCTAACTATACATAAAACTTTGTCTTGTTTCACAAGTCTTATACTAGTACACTGCTTACCCTGTTTTTAAGGCAGAGATGTTTTAAACCTGAAATGATATTTGAACTTCGGCTAGAAGATCTCTTTTTGACAAATAGTTGTGCTAATAAATGCATGTGTTCATATTTGTTTACATATATTAAATGTTTGTTGATTCTTGTATTTTGAATCAAAGATAATTGGTTTGTTATGTACTTCCAGTTTGAATCATGTACAGGCTATAATCTTGGTTTACTATCTATAAAAATGTTTATTTGTTGACTATCACTTTGCACGCTATCATGGCTTGCATATGAAGACTTGTTTACATATATGTTTGTCTTATTATTATTTTATTTTATATTTTTTTCAGTTTGACTTTGGTCTTGCATGAAGATACTTGTATACATTTATTTATATCCTTATTTTAGCTACCAATTATTAGATCACATACATGTGTTTGACTTATAATAATATTTATATTTATTTTTAACATTATCATCTATTTATATTTTATATTTTTATATTTTTAAACTTTGATCTTATTTTAAACACCATCATCCATATGTATTTATTTCTCAAATGTTAACAATGTAAAATATTTTAATTTAATTATATAAGGTAAATTTTATCAAGATATTGTTAAGAATATTTTATTTTAGAATTTTCAAACATTATTATCTATATGTTTTCATTTTATACTAAATAGAAATAAAGTAAAGTATTTTAATTAATTATATAAGATAGATTTCTATTGTGAATATTATTGAGATACTTTTTTCAAATTTTCAAATCAATCTCCTTTTTAAAATACAGTTTATATAAATAAATGGCAATATTTCCAAATCATATCCATTTTAAGATGATCAAGCTACTTTTATTTAATTAATTTAAATATATATTAAAATAAACAGGACCAAAAATCCAGGGTCGTTACACGAAAAGGCGGGTCATGACAATTACCTCTTTTTATCCAGGCCTTTCAGCATCTAACTCTTCCATGATGAGAACCATGTAAAATTCACATGCTTTATTAAACTTGACAATTTTTTCCAGATACACTTACTTTCTGATGAAGATAAAAGCTAATCAAAATTTAAAATATACTGAATTTAAGAATGTGCTGAAAAAACAGTTGTTTTGTCCTTTTTATATTTACTTATCTTTTAAACAACTTTAATTTGTTTAAAATTTATAATGAATTTTTTGTGATATCCCGGAATTTTAGACAATATCAATTTAATAATCTTTATATAAAATTAAATTGATATTGACAATATTGATTAATAAAATATGTTTTGGTTTAATAATCAGATTTAAATAATATTTAATTTGTGATTTTTTTTTAAAAGCTAAAATAAATGTTTAAAATTATAATGTATATATATATTTGTATATATATTATAGTTTATTTTTGTTTTGGAATTTAATAAATAAATGAAGTTTGTTTTTTTTAAATTCTAATAAAATAATTTAGAAATTAGTAAATTATGTTTTAAATTAATATTTAGCTTTTAAAAATCTATTTAAATTAATAACTATATGGTTTGTAATATTAATAATAAATGTTATATTGTTTAAAATTTGACTTAGCTTAATTTTTTATTTTTAAATAAAAGTTCAGTTTATTTTTTTTATTTTTTAATATCATTTGATTTTTTTTGGCAAATCCAGCGGGGTTAAATGGCCCCTTCCATATCATTTGATTAAATATGAATTGGGTATATTTTATATAAGTTTAAAATATAAGATAGCATGTGATTTAAATTCATTTAAATATAAAAGTGATTTATAATTTCTTTATAAATCATATAAAATTGTAAATTGATATTTGAAACCCTATTAATAAATATTCTATTTTTCTTAAATATAAAGAAGGATTAAAATAAGGAAAATAGAATCTTCATTTTAATAAATTGATTTTTTATTTTGATTTCAAAGGTTTAATTGATTTGAAGTTTTATTTTGAAACTCAAATTAATTGATTCTTTAAAACATTTGTGTAAATTTTTACTTTATTAATTGTTTTATTTACATTTACTTTTAATAAGAAATTCATTTATATTTACATAAACATAAAACAAATTAAGAAAACCCTTTATACACATTTAAATATATAACTTAATTTAATTAAAACACGTGTAATCAAATTAGCAATCTAAGCAACATGTGTTAGTTGTAAATCAAGAAATGTGACAAGTGTCATTTGATCTTCTCTTTATTTTAATTAAAACATTTTCAGCCTTAACCATTTTTGCTATTCTTTCATTCATCCTCTTTTCAAAATCTAAGAAAACACTTCATTCAAAAATCTGAAACCCCTCAAAAACATATTTGCAAATTCATTTCAAAAGAAATTCTAACATCTGAAACTCCTTATTCAAAAATAAGATCAATCTTCTCAAATCAAAACCTGCACTTGCAACTCTGGAAATTTCTGTAAATCAAAAGCTTTAAGGTGTCTGCATTTTACAACCTGAAGATTTCTTTGCAATTCATCTCTAGAATTTCACCTACATGCATCTAGTTTTGGGATAAGTTACAAATGCAAACTGCATTTCTTTTCTACCTGGAAATCAATTCCTACAAAATCAATCTCCAAATTCATATTGGAGTCTGTAGTTGAACCAAAAGATCACTGCAAACTTGAGCAAATCAAAATGAATTTCTGCATAGTGAAGTCTGCATTTTCAAAGAGCCTGCATTCCTTTTAAAGCCTGGAAGTTTGCATGCATATAATCATTGGATAGGGAGCTAATGCATTGCAGTTTCAATCTGGGAATTATGCTCTGCTCATAATTTTTTTTAGGTGAGTAACTCCTAAATTTTTCTTTACCAAAATCTGGTTGCTTGTTTTTATCTCTGGAATGAATTAATATGCATGATAAAAGTTTGCAGAAAATTGCTTGTATATGAATTTTTGGGAATTACTTATTATTGATATAGGTGTGTATGCTTTGGTTTGATCAGTAAATGCTGATGTATCTGACTTAGGCATTTAAATTCAAATTTGTTTGTTAGGATAAAATAGAGTTTAAAATTTATACAAGTTGAATATTACATGTATTGCCTGAAACATTAATAACAGAGAAATAAAATTGTATAGGTGGAAAATATAAACATTATAAATCAATGTTTCAGATTTGGATATCAAAACATCATGCAAATTCATGAATATTAAATCTAGAATCACAGTTTATAAAGTAAAATCTAGGTGCAGTTCAAACTTCTCTGTATTTTGAATTTTAGGTGAGTTCAGTTGATTTTTGTGTTTGAATGGGTTGAGATTGTTTCTGTAGTAGAAGGAGATATCAGAGAAGTTGGGAAATTTTTTGATTTGGGTTGCCATTCATTTTTGAAGTTAAAATTTGAATTTAAGGTTATGAACCCTAGTTTTTACTGGGTTCCAAATTTTGCTTGAATTCGATCTTCTTGGTTGATCGAGTGTTTAGGGTTTTTGAAGGATGGTTGCTAGACCCTAGGGGAGTAAGTAACCGGAATTGTAGATTCATCGATGGTCGGAGGTGGATGAGATCATTGTTGACAGGTTTGGAGTGTGGGAAATGTTGTGTTCCAGGTTTTTAAGGGAGCTGTTCAATTTGAATATGTGGAGATTGGTGATGTCTTGGGTGATCATGTTGGATTTAGGGGTGGATGGTGGATGGATGATCATCTTTGATGATCGGGAAGATGGCCATGGCAATGTGCATATGCACAGTGACCATAAAGAGGAGATTTAGTTCTGGAATATAGGGAAGAAGTGGTGCTCGGGTAGATTCAGTCTTTGCTCGAAGTTAAGATAGGGGGAGACTCGAAGTAATTTAGCTTTTGACTCGGGTAGTTTACTTTGGTGCGGTATTTTGAGTCTGTAACCAGATTTGCTTCAGGTTTTAAAATTTTAAAACTAAATAAAAAATAAGCTAGGAAAGTTTAAATCTAAACTAAAGCAAGATTAAAACATGAATTCAAGTAGATTTTGAATTTCAGGTTTTGAATAAACATGATTTGCAGTTTTGTTCCTGTAGCCTGAACAGTTTCAGGTTTTTGAATTTTAAAACCAAATTTAAAAATAGTAAAGCAAGTTTAAATATAAACTTAAAGTAAGATTTAAACTATGAATTCAAATAAATTTGAATTCCAGGTTTTAATAAATTTGCATAATAGAATAAATTTTTTAAATAAAATTTGAAACCTGCACAGTTTTGATATTGTGTGATTTTTAAAAATGAAAGTAAGTTTTTTTTAAAACAAGATTTAAATTCTAAGTTAAATCTGAATTTGAAATCCTGGATTCAAATTTGAATTTGAATCTAAAAGTTTCAAAGAGAAATTAGGTTGATAAATTCAAATGATATATTTTAGTTTGAATATTTTAAGTATGTTTAAAATGTGTTTTATAAATTCTGTAATGAAATTTAAAACAGGGTTTAATTTTAACCTTTGAATTTAAACCTGAAAACATGATTTGGACCTTGGTTGTAATATTAATAAAATTTGAAATTATAAGTTCAATATCATTTGAATTAATTAAAATATTTTAAACTTGTTAAATTTGAATAGGGGATAAGTTAAACTATTCTTTAAAAAAAATACCTTAAGGATAAGTGATCCTTTAAAATGAAAACTTAAGAATTTTTAAATATTTAAAATCTTGTTAAGTTTGATTTCATTTTAAATTTTTATTTAAAATGGAATTTAGAAATTTTAAAAGTAATTTGTTTTAAAATGACTTTAATAATGATAATTTATTCATTAATGAGATAAATGATTTCATTGTTTTGAAAACTTAATTATCTGATCAAGGTAATTAAGATTTTAATTAAATTAATTAATTAATAATTGGGATATTAATTAAATAATTGAGGGTTATTTAATTAATTAAAAGTTTAAGTAAGTTAACTAAATGTGATTAAAGTATGATTTAGGAACTAATTTAAATAAGATTTGATTTATTTTAAATTAGAAATTAATTAATGTGTTTCTTTAAATAAATTTAGAATTGATATTGATTAATTCAATTGATTACTTTGAAAAATAATTAAGGATTTGTTATGAGTTAATGAAGGTCATTAACTTAATATTATTTTATAATTAATTAATGTAATTAATTTTAATATTTAATTGGGTTAATTAATTTAAGATAATCCTTGAATTGTTTAAGTATAATTACTTAATGAAAATAATTATTAATTGTAATTAATTAATTTTATTTTGATTAATTAAGTTAATTAATTTAGTTTAATTAATTTAAATTAATCATGGATTGATTTGAGAAGTAATTACAAATGTAATTAAAAATGGAAAATTTCTTAGGAAAGTAATTAAGGAAATAAATTACTATATGTGATTTAATGGAGGAGTTTTGGAAATTAATTACTTTGTGTAATTAATATGTAATTTATATGTTGCATAATTACTTAAGTAAGTAATTAATAATTAATTACTTAATGTAATTAATTTAGGTTTTGATAATTAAGTTATTTGAGAATGGTTAAGAGAAGTAATAATTTAAGTTAATTACTTAATGTGATTAATCAAGTATGATTAACCAATGGAGATAATTGATAATTAATTTAATGGAGTTATTTAAAATAATTTGAGATCATTAATTTATATAATTAATGATATGATTAAGGATTGATTAATTAAGAAAATTAATCAATGAAAGTATTAGTTAATTAATTAAGGATTAATTAATGAAGTAATTACAGGTTAATTACATGGATTGGTTTGGATTAATTAAATTGTGAAATTAATTAGAGATTAATTACTTGAATGTAATTAAAGAATAATTGATCAAGATGATTAATTAGGGTAATTTGTTAAGAATAATTAATTGATGTATAAGAAAGATTTATTTGGATGAGTAATTAATTTAATTTATTTTAAATTAATTTAAGGAAGAAGTAATTAATTTAATTCATTTTAAATTAATTATATATTGGATTGATAAGTAATTGCTTATGAATAATGGTTGATATTTATTACCCTGAATGGTTGGAATCTCAATTATGAGATAAATGTTATTGTGTGATTTGGATGCTATGGTTGCATTGAGTTGATAATAGGAATTATCTGTTTAAGTCGATAATATAGATTATCTGATGTGATGATAATATTGATTATCTATTATGATGTTAAGAATTATCTATCTGTGTGTATATAGATAATACTGAATTGAATTGTTTTAAACTTTAAAACAACTTGGACCTAAAAGACACGCTTTGGATTTCGATGAGACCGGGATCGGGTTTCCATATTTGGATATCCAAAAACCACATCGATTCCAAATAACGTTAGGTTGTGAATCCAAATGGAGATTTGTGAAGACTCGAGGTGTAAGGGCTATACGTCAGTATAACTCTGTGGGTGATTCCGTAATGAGTTGACGGAATAGTGCTTATAAATTCGAGATGGTGGTTTAGAGTGCAAGGGTTATCGTCGTTAACTCTGAGGGTGATTCCATAATGAGTGTAACGAGATAATGCCTTCGGTTTCGTTCGAACCCGGAACGAACTTTTATGGATTGAATGCTTTCAGAACATCGTCAGGTGGACGATGAGCATTCTAAGATAATGTGTTCTCGAAAAGGTAATCATAGCCTCAAGCCTCATCAACCGGGAATGGCTAAAACAGGGGAGGTGCAGCAAGGCTTCGTGGGTAGCTCCCACTGGAGAGCGAGATTGATCCCTGTCTAGAAGTCCCTTTATATTCGGCTGTATGGGCAGGTGGTTGCAAACAACTGCGGGGTTGACTTGTTCGGAACTGTTCAGTAAGGAATGGTTCCGGCCTTGTGTTGTAGGGGAGTTAGGTTGGCTCCTCAGTACGGTGATCTAGGCAACGTACTGTGACGGGCGGTACCCCAATAGCCCTGCCATTGTATGGAATCCAAAATCCAATAAGTGCCGGACGTATTAGTTGTGCCCAACTATGTTGGAACGTGAGATGTAAGCATTCTAGCTATTTCTGTATTTTACATGAAAACCCTAGATACTATTATAATATCATCGGATTTCCTATCAAATGTTTTGGTTAGCGTAAGGTAAAAACTTTCCCATGCTTATGTGTGGGAAGTCTTACGTGATACCTTTTCTTTTCAAAGGTTTTTAAAGTTAAGCAACCTTAACCTGTTACTCACACCAGACCCATGTCTGACCCGAAGTTTATCTTTGTTTTCTTAAACTCTTGGGTACTCATATTTTTACGAGTAGCCAAGGGATTCAGGTTAACTTTGACGAATAATGGAGGTGCAATGGAGCAGGAGGCTTCTACGTTATAGGTATATAGTTCCGCTGTGTGTTCTCTGTAATGTGATTGTATTGGGTTGTAAAAACTAGACAGGTGTTTATAACTGTCTAGTATATGTGATGTGTATGCTGTGTATCTCTGATTGGTATTGTATATTATGTAAATACTTATGTTATTAATATAATTTATTCGTTCCGCTGTTGAGATTCTAGTGTTGTTTCTTCTTTCTCTTCTTTCTTTTCTTCTTCTATCCCTTTCTTTCTTAATTCACGATGCCTCTTTCTGGGTAGTGGAAGACGGGTTGTGACAGTTGTATCAGAGCGTTAGGTTGAGTGAATACCTAGGCTCTGGAGTGGTGTCTTTCTTGAGAGAGCGTATTTGTAATTTTTGTTATATTTATATATATTTATTTATTTCTACCTATCTGTTGGGTTGCCTGTTCGGGGTTTTCCAATATAAGTTATAAAGGTAGATTGAGGTAGTAGTGTGTGTAACGCGACTACCGATTGGTTGGAGTTTGTATGTTAGGTTGGAAGTGTATTTGTCAAGACTGTAGACCTAATACCGTATCGAGTGAGTTTTGAAGTGGTATAAGGACTTCATTGATCTCTGAAGGTAACCTGTTAAGGTTCAGGGTACATCTTTGAAGTTGGATGAGTAGAGTTTGGATCTGTTGGCTGAATAGAAGCGAGTGATGATATCTTGATACCTCAAGGAATAGTAGCTGCGTGATGAGATGCAGTGACTATGGATGTTTTTGAAGATGATTTCTTTGGAACAAATTTAAGGAAGTAGGTCTGCTTCGGCGTTATGGCTGAGTTCAACAGGATGTTTCTGTTTAGTTTGAAGTCCGAGTTTCTCGAAGTGCTTTGGATTAAGAATTCATTTCTTCGATGGGATTGCAAGACCAGCATAAGCTGTTCAGATTGGTTTAGAGAGAACAGTTTTCTTTGGATCTTAGATTGAGTTGATCGCAAAAGTGACTTGCGATGATTGGGTATTCTCTTGGATTGTTGGAGATTTTTCTGAATATTTTCAGAAAAGTCAGAGTTTGTCTTCATCTGGAGATTCAGTGGTACCGGTGGTTCAACTAGTTGAAGGTTGGTTTCTTGAGATGGAGTTTGTTGAAGCAACTCAGGATTTGAGGAAATTCTGAATTTTCTCTGGGTTATGCTGTCCAGTTGTGCTTGTGTTCTTCATCAGCATTCTTTTCTACTCAAAATCAGAGTCGTGCAGTGGAAGCAGTTTGGAAGTGCATCTGCTTTTCTTTTCCGGGCAGGAGAAGTTTGTTTTCTTCTGATGGTTGTGAGTGGAGTTGTTTTTGATCTTGATTGATCGTGGAGGATCATTCTAGTGGATTGGGATTGGTCTAGTTTGTTTCTTAAGACATCAGCAAGGATTGAGCTGATCAGGTAGGAGATAGGCAGTAGAAGATCTAATTTTGGATAAGTTTCTCAGTTTTTAGGAGCTATAAAATTTTGGTAAGGTTGGGTAAGCTAGCTCTGAGATACTTTGGATTTCTTCTGTGTTTTTTTTTTGGATAAGTGTTTAATTATCTGGATTGAATTGCCAGTTTGGACAAACGGAATTCGTTGTGATTCATGTATCTCTAAGGAGATACGTGTATATCTATTACTGGTTTTGGAATCTGTTGTTCTGAGAGATTTGGTTGTTGCGTCAGACTTGTCTATAGTCTGATGTCTTGTTTAGTTATAGATCTATATGAGTAGGAGTTCTGTAGCTTAGTAATGTTGATTGTTTGGGTTTTATAGGGCGAGTATCCCAGTGTTTACTTGGGAAACTCGAGGAACTATCCAGAATTTTGTCTGGATAGTTAATTTTGTTTGACTGGATAAATTGACTGCTATGGATATTAGCGTATGTTTGATATATGCTTGGTTTTAAAATTAAAATCTAAAATAGGTTATTAAATTACCTTTGTTTTAAATTTCGGGGACAAAATTCTTTTAAGGGGGAAGGAATGTGATATCCCGGAATTTTAGACAATATCAATTTAATAATCTTTATATAAAATTAAATTGATACTGACAATATTGATTAATAAAATATGTTTTGGTTTAATAATCAGATTTAAATAATATTTAATTTGTGATTTTATTTTTTTAAAAGCTAAAATAAATGTTTAAAATTATAATGTATATATATATATATTTGTATATATATTATAGTTTATTTTTGTTTTGGAATTTAATAAATAAATGAAGTTTGTTTTTTTTTAAATTCTAATAAAATAATTTAGAAATTAGTAAATTATGTTTTAAATTAATATTCTACTTTTAAAAATCTATTTAAATTAATAACTATATGGTTTGTAATATTAATAATAAATGTTATATTATTTAAAATTTGACTTTGCTTAATTTTTTATTTTTAAATAAAAGTTGAGTTTATTTTTTTTATTTTTTAATATTATTTGATTAAATATGAATTGGGTATATTTTATATAAGTTTAAAATATAAGATAGCATGTGATTTAAATTCATTTAAATATAAAAGTGATTTATAATTTCTTTATAAATCATATAAAATTGTAAATTGATATTTGAAACCCTATTAACAAATATTCTATTTTTCTTAAATATAAAGAAGGATTAAAATAAGGAAAATGGAATCTTCATTTTAATAAACTGATTTTTTATTTTGATTTCAAAGGTTTAATTGATTTGAAGTTTTATTTTGAAACTCAAATTAATTGATTCTTTAAAACATTTGTGTAAATTTTTAATTAATTAATTGTTTTATTTACATTTACTTTTAATAAGAAATTCATTTATATTTACATAAACATAAAACAAATTAAGAAAACCCTTTATACACATTTAAATATATAACTTAATTTAATTAAAACAAGTGTAATCAAATTAGCAATCTAAGCTACATGTGTTAGTTGTAAATCAAGAAATGTGACAAGTGTCATTTGATCTTCTCTTTATTTTAATTAAAACATTTTCAGCCTTAACCATTTTTACTATTCTTTCATTCATCCTCTTTTCTAAATCTAAGAAAACACTTCATTCAAAAATCTGAAACCCCTCAAAAACATAATTGCAAATTCATTTCAAAAGAAATTCTAACATCAGAAACTCCTCATTCAAAAATAAGATCAATCTTCTCAAATCAAAACCTGCACTTGCAACTCTGGAAATTTCTGTAAATCAAAAGCTTTAAGGTGTCTGCATTTTACAACCTGAAGATTTCTTTGCAATTCATCTATGGAATTTCACCTGCATGCATCTAATTTTGGGATAAGTTACAAATGCAAACTGCATTTCTTTTCTACCTGGAAATCAATTCCTGCAAAATCAATCTGCAAATTCATATTGGAGTCTGCAGTTGTACCAAAAGATCACTGCAAACTTGAGCAAATCAAAATGAATTTCTGCATAGTGAAGTCTGCATTTTCAAAGAGCCTGCATTCCTTTTAAAGCCTGGAAGTTTGCACGCATATAATCATTGGATAGGGAGCTAATGCATTGCAGTTTCAATCTGGGAATTATGCTCTGCTCATAATTTTTTTTAGGTGAGTAACTCCTAAATTTTTCTTTACCAAAATCTGGTTGCTTGTTTTTATCTCTGGAGTGAATTAATATGCATGATAAAAGTTTGCAGAAAATTGCTTGTATATGAATTTTTGGGAATTACTTATTATTGATATAGGTGTGTATGCTTTGGTTTGATCAGTAAATGCTGATGTATCCGACTTAGGCATTTAAATTCAAATCTGTTTGTTAGGATAAAATAGAGTTTAAAATTTATACAAGTTGAATATTACATGTATTGCCTGAAACATTAATAACAGAGAAATAAAATTGTATAGGTGGAAAATATAAACATTATAAATCAATGTTTCAGATTTGGATATCAAAACATCATGCAAATTCATGAATATTAAATCTAGAATCACAATTTATAAAGTAAAATCTAGGAGCAGTTCAAACTTCTCTGTATTTTGAATTTTAGGTGAGTTCAGTTGATTTTTGTGTTTAAATGGGTTGAGATTGTTTCTGTAGTAGAAGGAGATATCAGAGAAGTTGGGAAATTTTTTGATTTGGGTTGCCATTCATTTTTGAAGTTAAAATTTGAATTTAAGGTTATGAACCCTAGTATTTACTGGGTTCCAAATTTTGCTTGAATTCGATCTCCTTGGTTGATCGAGTGTTTCAGGTTTTTGAAGGATGGTTGCTAGACCCTAGGGGAGTAAGTAACCGGAATTGTAGATTCATCGATGGTCGGAGGTGGATGAGATCATTGTTGACAGGTTTGGAGTATGGGAAATGCTGTGTTCTAGGTTTTTAAGGGAGCTATTCAATTTGAATATGCGGAGATTGGTGATGTCTTGGGTGATCATGTTGGATTTAAGGGTGGATGGTGGATGGATGATCATCTCTGATGATCGGGAAGATGGCCATGGCAATGTGCATATGCACAGTGGCCATAGAGAGGAGATTTAGTTCTGGAATATAGGGAAGAAGTGGTGCTCGGGTAGATTCAGTCTTTGCTCGAAGTTAAGATAGGGGGAGACTCGAAGTAATTTAGCTTTTGACTCGGGTAGTTTACTTTGGTGCAGTATTTTGAGTCTGTAACTAGATTTGCTTCAGGTTTTAAAATTTTAAAACTAAATAAAAAATAGGCTAGGTAAGTTTAAATCTAAACTAAAGCAAGATTAAAACATGAATTCAAGTAGATTTTGAATTTCTGGTTTTGAATAAACAAGATTTGCAGTTTTGTTCCTGTAGCCTGAACAGTTTCAGGTTTTTGAATTTTAAAACCAAATTTAAAAATAGTAAAGCAAGTTTAAATATAAACTTAAAGTAAGATTTAAACTATGAATTCAAATAAATTTGAATTCCAGGTTTTAATAAATTTGCAGAATAGAGTATTTAAATAAAATTTGAAACCTGCACAGTTTTGATATTGTGTGATTTTTAAATATGAAAGTAAGTTTTTTTTAAAACAAGATTTAAATTCTAAGTTAAATCTGAATTTGAAATCCTGGATTCAAATTTGAATTTGAATCTGAAAGTTTCAAAGAGAAATTAGGTTGATAAATTCAAATGATATATTTTAGTTTGAATATTTTAAGTATGCTTAAAATGTGTTTTATAAATTCTGTAATGAAATTTAAAACAGGGTTTAATTTTAACCTTTGAATTTAAACCTAAAAACATGATTTGGACTTTGGTTGTAATATTAATAAAATTTGAAATTATAAGTTCAATATCATTTGAATTATTTAAAGTATTTTAAACTTGTTAAATTTGAATAGGGGATAAGTTAAACTATTCTTTTAAAAAAAATACCTTAAGGATAAGTGATCCTTTAAAATGAAAATTTAAGAATTTTTAAATATTTAAAATCTTGTTAAGTTTGATTTCATTTTAAATTTTTATTTAAAATGGAATTTAGAAATTTTAAAAGTAATTTGTTTTAAAATGACTTTAATAATGATAATTTAATCATTAATGAGATAAATGATTTCATTGTTTTGAAAACTTAATTATCTGATCAAGGTAATTAAGATTTTAATTAAATTAATTAATTAATAATTAGGATATTAATTAAATAATTGAGGGTTATTTAATTAATTAAAAGTTTAAGTAAGTTAACTAAATGTGATTAAAGTATGATTTAGGAACTAATTTAAATAAGATTTGATTGATTTTTAAATTAGAAATTAATTAATGTGTTTCTTTAAATAAATTTAGAATTAATATTGACTAATTCAATTGATTACTTTGAAAAATAATTAAGGATTTGTTATGAGTTAATGAAGGTCATTAACTTAATATTATTTCATAATTAATTAATGTAATTAATTTTAATATTTAATTGGATTAATTAATTTAAGATAATTTGTGAATTGTTTAAGTATAATTACTTAATGAAAATAATTAAGAAATAATTATTAATTGTAATTAATTAATTTTATTTTGATTAATTAAGTTAATTAATTTAGTTTAATTAATTTAAATTAATCATGGATTGATATGAGAAGTAATTACAAATGTAATTAAAAGTGGAAAATTTCTTAGGAAAGTAATTAAGGAAATAAATTACTAGATGTGATTTAATGGAGGAGTTTTGGAAATTAATTACTTTGTGTAATTACTATGTAATTTATATGTTTTATAATTACTTAAGTAAGTAATTAATAATTAATTACTTAATGTAATTAATTTAGGTTTTGATAATTAAGTTATTTGAGAATGGTTAAGAGAAGTAATTAATTTAAGTTAATTACTTAATGTGTAACGTTTCGATTTTTCGTTGCCGAAAAACTGAATAGTTATGGGTTTTAAGAAAAAAAGATTTAAGAAAAGAAGAAGAGGAAAAGATAGAAATTAGGGAGGAGACAGAAGGTAGAAAATTTTAAATTAGAGAGAATAGAAAAAAAAATTTAAATAGAAGAAAAAGAGAATAGAGGAAAAAGGAAAACAGAAGAAAATAGGACGGAACAGAAAACAACAGAACAACATCAGAATCTCACAATTCGCAGCGGAACAACATATAATAATAAATGAATAATCTTTAAACAAAGAACTATATCAGTTATTACATTACATTTCATTACATCATATCATCAGAGTATACAACAACAACAAACAGTGCAGCGGAAAAAGAAATACTATATAACTAGTAATACGCCATGCCATCCATCTTGTCTCCAGCAACTCCAGAATATCCAGAATATCCTGATATACCTAACTCTTAACTGCCCATGTGGAAAATTGGTGGGCACCCAGAGTTTAGGAAGGAAAACAATAAACTCCAAGTCAGTCATGTGACTGGTGTGAGAACTCAAAACAGTTTATTTATCTTTAAAATCAAAATAGAGGAATATTTTTATTTCAATTCGCAATGCTTTTAAAAATGAGACTACCATAAGGCCTCCCGCACACACACACAATGCAAACGCAGAATCGGAGGAGATTTCTCCTTATGATAGTCAAAGATGCTTGATACGCATTTAAAATAACATTTGATATTATTACTAGTGCATAGTGTAGAGAAAATTCATTTCGAAAGTAGAATATAAATCTTAGCCAACATACGACCATTATCGTATGCCTACTATAGCTACCATCCAAACAGTGTTGCGACACCATAAGTGAATGGCAGGTCCTACAACTAATACCGTACAAGTTTCGTATTGGGAATTGGATTTCCAACAAATGGTCAGGCCAAGGAACTTCCCATTGCCACATGAGAATGCCTCTGGAAAGACATCCTCGAGAACCAAACCGGAACTCTGCCAACACAAGGCCGGGTTACCCCTAACTGGGTAACTACTGACACGAGCACTCCATTCCCCGATCGTAAATGACCTTTCTCACGGGATCCTGAAAACCAACAACCACAAAGTAATAAATTCGCAGTAACCACATAGGTTAAATATCTGGGCTCCATACCATGATACCACCTCTATCCAGAAGGAAATGTACATACCCTAAAGGGTGCTACCCCTCATAACCTTGCCGCATCTTTCCTGTTTTGACCATTTCCGGGGTGTGAGGTTCGACGAAGTCACGTCCACAAAAACATACTTTATACAAAAGCCATGCTTTGGGTCAACAAATGATCAACACAATGATCACTAAGATAGACGATCAAATAAACGATCCTATCACAATAATCAACACAATGATCATTTCAGCAACACTCAGCATGTCACATTACCAAATTGGGAATATATTGCTGATAACTTCAACTATATAACCTCTGAGCTTGTACGTCTCAGAGAAAGGTGTTAAGCTAAAAGAATAAATTCTTCGCCACCAACAGAAATATATTTGAAAGAAATCGGCTTTATATCTCAACTTGTAATGTCAGACATACAATCCATACAAGTCTGTTCCGGGCTCGAACAAAACCGAAGGCACTTACAAAGAAGTCCTTGCAATCCGGATATTCACAATCCTGATCGGATTTCCCATCACTTAGGGAGTCTCTATACCGCTGCAACTCAGTGCAGAGACAATCGACAGGTCATCCTATCGCTCTCGCAAATACCGGGTCTTCAACACCGATCTTCAATGCAATTCACAACGACGTATCACATATTCGGAATGGGTTATACGACCCCATGGTCCTTTCCCGGTTAACCCGAATAGTGAGCGCTTATTTAAAAATAAGTGTAGCATTCACATTCAAACAAATCACATCAATTACCCATTCAAAGGGAAATATTGATAGTCGATTATTTAACTATCACTGATATGCACACATCACCAGATTCCAAATAATTTTCCAAATTATTTATTTTCCAAAATATCTTCACTAGATATATAATTTCATACTTCAAAAATAAATCAATATTTATTTTTCTAAACCAATCCCACTTTCTTTTATAAATTCCTTAGTGAATTTATAATCTAAAGTATTAATGAATATACGACTTCAATTCGATTTATAATATTCATTTTCAATTTATCTTCAAAAAGATAAATTCTCTAATATTCACTTTATTTTGGTAAAACATTTCCATACTTATTTATTCATAAGTAATTCACAATTTTTATTTATTTTCAACACTTGGAAAATATTCAATATACTTCAATTGAAATTAAGTATATATTTCATTCTTTAAGGAAATCATTCTCTTAAACATATTTATTTGGGCCAAAACGAATGTCGCGTAAAACATCGATACGACAACCCAAAATCACTAGTATAGGGATTCGAATTTAAAATAGATATATAAATCCCAATACTATACAAAACATTTCCTTTCGGAAATCATTTACTATAGCAACAGTGTTATAGTCCATCATCTCCTTCTATTTCTCGAAAACGTCTATTTCAACAATAAATGTTGAAATCTATGGTTTCGAATCTCAACACATTTTAAAACATCGTTAGATCGTTTTAATTCTATTTCAATATCACATTCAAAACAATTTCTTTAACATCTTATTCACTATTCAAAAACGTGAATATACTACGTTAACAATTTCATCCTTTTATTCATTTTAATTCAAAGGATTATTCACAGTCAAAACGTGAATATAACTCCATTAATAGGTTACGACAATATACTTATCAAAATAAGTTATTGCGAATTTATAAAACAACGTTTATAAATTCCATTTCTATATATTTATAAAAACTTCCTTTTTATAAATTCTTTTATTAACCTATTCTAGTTTATAACTCGATTATAAACTAAAAGTTCATATTATAAGTTAAATACTTATAAAACGATTATTTTACAAAATCGTTCTTTTAAAGACTTTCCAATTTATAAATCTTATAACTTATAAGATCCATTTATTTAACCAATCTATTCTTCAAATAATTTCACCAAATTTATAAATCTTACTATTTATAAATTTCTTTTATAACTTCACAGTTTATAATTCCATAAATTTCATTCATTTATGAAATTCATTTCCACTTCATTCAAACACTTATAAAAACTCGTTTTATAATGTCAACATTTCAATTTGTAAATATCCATTTATAAATCTCTAAATATAATTCAATTTATATTATTCTTTTAAAACGTCTTAAATCTCCTTTATTATTTCACCATTTTGATTCATAAAATAATTAAATTTCATAAGTCCTATATTTAAAATTTTCACAATTATTTCAGAAATCCCAATTTAACTATTTTATAAAGTCCTTAATTCTTTATTTTCAAAAACCAGCTTTTAACTATATTTCTTAAAAATCACAATTTTTATAACTTTAAAAATTATAACGTTTATTGATTTATAATGGATCAATTCCAAAATATAGTATATTTTCAAAAATCACTTTATAAATCATTTTAAAATTCCAAAACTTGGTCCAATGATGCTACATACCAAATAGTCAATCACGACAACAACGATATCATATATCAATATGAAAATCCATCAAATATCAAAATATCTGAAATCAAATAAAAACTGTTGAGGAATCCAGTTGAATCCCACCAACCTGTTTCCTGCATCCAAAAATATTAGCACAATACCAATTTCGCTCCAGTACGAAATTATCGCGGTATATGGGATTTAAATATTATCCGCTTAATAACGGCGCAATAGGGTCTCATCCGCTAAACAAAAAATGCGGGAAATCAATAACTCCAATATATACATATGCCAATATATATATATTGATATTATATATAATACCAATTTCACTGTTTATGAAATATTCGCGGTATATGTTTTTAATAAATAACATCCGCTTACTAACGGCGTATAATGTCTATTTTAACAATCAATAGATATCAATCAACATTCAAACATGCATTCAAATATTTTAAATCTAACTATTTAAAATAAAATCGAAACTGATTCGATTGAGTGAGAAGTTCTCACCTTGGTTTTAATTTCCGTTTTAGCGATTTATTTCGAATAAAATTAAACGGACGTTTAATTTTACCCAAAATTCTCACTAACTCCAAACAACTCCAAACCAACTCCATCGCGTAGTGCTCGTCCATACGATTCCAACGCAACTGAGTTTGCATTTTTTCGACCTCGTATGAAAAAGATACAGCGTTTTAAATATCACACGAGTTAAATTATAATTAATTTTCAATTTTTCTTTTAATTACAAACCCTACGCAAATCTGACCGTGCATTTTCGTGATGAGATCTGGGCCGCACGCACGCATATCTTCCTCTCCAGTTAAAAACGCGACCACGAACCCATTTGCCGCCCTCATCATCGAATCATCGCAACCCATACGATCGACTATAGGTTGATCAGAACCCATCGCGACGTGCGCCTACCACCACCACACCCCCACACCAAGTGCGGTCCAACCCGGTGCCCTGTGGGCCCTCGAAAAACGTGAAGAACGGCCGACAGTCGCGCCCTCCTAGCGGCCTCCTTGCTTCGCTAAACATGATCATCTCCGTATAGATGTAGAGATCTCGCCAAGCTCCATCTTTCTCGTGTTGGAAGTTTTCGCGATTTCTTTGTGGATTCGAAGAAAATGAGGGAGGAAGACGAGATGATTTCGGCCGTTGATAATAAGGGAGGCGGCTCTATTATAAAACCCTAGCTATTTTCTTTTTTTTATTTTTTTTTATTTTAGAGTGAGGCTATTTATAGAGAAAATCGAAACACTATTCACCCGGGAATTCCGAACTCCGATTTACGCGCCGTAACCAGCGTTTCTAGGGTTTACCCCGCGTTCCGGACACAATGGAACAGGTTTCGAAAGCTAATTCGGACATCTGTGCGAGTTATGGCTACAAACGTTCAATTTAAATTAAACCGATTTAAGTCGATTTCTAGGCGTTTTAATTTGTACCGGACAAACGGTAAATCCAATTGACTTGAAATTTGAAACCTTACAATAATATCACATTACGGATCCGATGAAACTGGTTTCGTCGAAATCCGAGACTTTTTGAAAAATGGCTATTTTAGCTCGTCAAATTAAAATTAAAAATAATTCGATGCGTTTCGAGCTGCCACGATCAAACGATAACTCCGATTGACACGAAATTTGAAATCCGGTAATAACTAACTATTACGGATCCAATGAAACTGGTTTCGTTCAATTCTGAGACTGTTCAAAAATTGACTATTTTCACTAGTCGATTTAATATTAAAATATTCAATTTTCACAAATTAACTTTTAAATTCGATTTTAAAAGTTCTAAAATATCATTCTAACTTCCATATGATAAAATAAAATTTTACAAATCATTTTCAATCATATTTAACTATATTTTCAATTATTTCCATAATTTAACATATTAAATTATCGATTTAATTATCCAATTAAATTCAAAAATTCAAATAAAAATTTATTTGACTTATAAATTCACTTATTAATATTTAAAATAAATTAAATATTCAAATTTTAATTTCTAAAAATTCTGGGTCGTTACATAATGTGATTAATCAAGTATGATTAACCAATGGAGATAATTGATAATTAATTTAATGGAGTTATTTAAAATAATTTGAGATCATTAATTTATATAATTAATGATATGATTAAGGATTGATTAATTAATAAAATTAATCAATGAAAGTATTAGTTAATTAATTAAGGATTAATTAATGAAGTAATTATATGTTAATTACAGGGATTGGTTTGGATTAATTAAATTGTGAAATTAATTAGAGATTAATTACTTGAATGTAATTAAAGAATAATTAATCAAGATGATTAATTAGGGTAATTTGTTAAGAATAATTAATTGATGTATAAGCAAGATTTATTTGGATGAGTAATTAATTTAATTTAATTTAAATTAATTTAAGGAAGAAGTAATTAATTTAATTCATTTTAATTTTTTTTTTTAAAAAAACTCAACCCAGAGCCCTGATGAAATCGAAGGGATAGGAGGAGCCCCCTCCTGCCTGGTCTGGCCACAGACAGTTGGGATTTAAGCCATCCCAGCACAGAGATTTGATGCCCCCAACCAATTTTGTTAGGATTTATGGGGACCCACCTCCGCGCCTTGAAATTGGGAGTAGGCAGACGGGAATCGAACCTGCGACCTGCTTACCAGGAAGCAAGTATCTTACCACTACGCCAAGCAATTTAAATTAATTATAGATTGGATTGATAAGTAATTGCTTATGAATAATGGTTGATATTTATTACCCTGAATGGTTGGAATCTCAGTTATGAGATAAATGTTATTGTGTGATTTGGATGCTATGGTTGCATTGAGTTGATAATAGGAATTATCTGTTTAAGTTGATAATATAGATTATCTGATGTGATGATAATATTGATTATCTATTATGATGTTAAGAATTATCTATCTGTGTGTATATAGATATTATTGAATTGAATTGTTTTAAACTTTAAAACAACTTGGACCTAAAAGACACGCTTTGGATTTCGATGAGACCGGGATCGGGTTTCCATATTTGGATATCCAAAAACCACATCGATTCCAAATAACGTTAGGTCGTGAATCCAAATGGAGCTTTGTGAAGACTCGAGGTGTAAGGGATATACGTCAGTATAACTCTGTGGGTGATTCCGTAATGAGTTGACGGAGTAGTGCTTGTAGATTCGAGATGGTGGTTTAGAGTGCAAGGGTTATCGTCGTTAATTCTGAGGGTGATTCCATAATGAGTGTAACGAGATAATGCCTTCGGTTTCGTTCAAACCCGGAACGAACTTTTATGGATTGAATGCTTTCAGAACAACGTCAGGTGGACGATGAGCATTCTAAGATAATGTGTTCTCGAAAAGGTAATCGTAACCTCAAGCCTCATCAACCGGGAATAGCTAAAACAGGGGAGGTGCAGCAAGGCTTCATGGGTAGCTCCCACTGGAGAGCGAGATTGTTCCCTGTCTAGAAGTCCCTTTATATTCGGCTGTGTGGGCAGTTGGTTGCAAACAACTGCGGGGTTGTCTTGTTCGGAACTGTTCAGTAAGGAATGGTTCCGGCCTTGTGTTGTAGGGGAGTCAGGGTGGCTCCTCGGTACGGTGATCTAGGCCACGTACTGTGATGGGCGGTACCCCAGTAGCCCTGCCATTGTATGGAATCCAAAATCCAATAAGTGCCGTACGTATTAGTTGTGTCCAACTATGTTGGAACGTGAGATGTAAGCATTCCAGCTATTTCTGTATTTTACTTGAAAACCATAGACACTATTATAATATCATCGGATTTCCTATCAAATGTTTTGGTTAGCGTAAGGTAAAAACTTTCCCATGTTTATGTGTGGGAAGTCTTACGTGATACCTTTTCTTTTCAAAGGTTTTTAAAGTTAAGTAACCTTAACCTGTTACTCACACCAGGCCCATGTCTGACCCGGAGTTTATCTTTGTTTTCTTAAACTCTTGGGTACTCAAATTTTTACGAGTAGCCAAGGGATTCAGGTTAGCTTTGACGAATAATGGAGGAGCAATGGAGCAGGAGGCTTCTACGTTATAGATATATAGTTCCGCTGTGTGTTATCTGTAATGTGATTGTATTGAGTTGTAAAAACTAGACAGGTGTTTATAACTGTCTAGTATATGTGATGTGTATGATGTGTATCTCTAATTGGTATTGTATATTATGTAAATACTTATGTTATTAATATAATTTATTCGTTCCGCTTTTGAGATTCTAGTGTTGTTTCTTCTTTCTCTTCTTTCTTTTCTTCTTCTATCCCTTTCTTTCTTAATTCACGATGCGTCTTTCTGGGTAGTGGAAGACGGGTCGTGACATTTTTGGAAGGAAAGAAAAAACCCATAGTTAGTTTGGAACAGGCTACGAAGAAGAAACCACCTGAACATATAATAATATGTATCAAATCAACATATTACATAAATCACTTAATACCAGCATTACAAATACTGCTTTCAAACAGTGCTGGCTTTTTTTATGTTTTGAAATTAAGGTTCCATGACATTGAGTTCCAAGAAAAAAGTTTGTTGCTAGAAAAGTATGCATAGGGTGATGAAATGTTACCTTGGTGTGAAGAAATGTATGCATATGGTTCCATGACAAAAGTAAGTTATGTTTTTCGAGTTAGGCAATTCAAAGTAATAATTTAAAATATCGAACATTAACAAATTAATCGAAAATTGTAAAATCCTTCTTTCCTTTAAACAATAGATGCAAATACAACATAAATTCATTTTCTATTTTCATTGGTGGATCCATATTTGGGAAGAGGGGCAGTAGTCAAACATTTTAGTAAAATGTTTGCTTCTTTACATATCAAACATAATATTACAGTAAAATGACCTAATAAACTTTAAGCGTAACTTAAATATTTGTGATAATATTTACTAAACTCTGTCCAAATCTGGTAGAGCAAAAGTAGTACTCATGTGAGAAGCTCTACGTGAACGAGAAGGTTATAGGGTAATGTTCTAATTAAACTGTTAATTAGTTGGTTAAGTATGTTTTAACTATATCGATATTAATAAAACCGTAACTTGTGCATACGAGGTCCGTTTTGAGTGAAACGAATTGCTTTGGAACTATATTGACGTCGTCTATGTGACGACCCAAAATTTTTAAGCATTTGAAATAGGAATATTTAATTTATTTTAAATATTTGAAAGGTTAATTTTAACTTGAATTTAAATATCACCATTTATTGGGTAATTTAATGATTAAATTAAATAATTTGAAGTTGGGTAAAATGTTGAATCTGGAGTTTTAAGCCTGTTAAAAATAATTTGAAGGCTTGTAAAATTTATATTTATAGTGTTGAGGATAATAGAAGTTTTAAAATTGAATTTAACAGTGATTTGTTCAGTTTTAAAAATATGTCGTTTTAAATTGAATTTAAAAATAGCCTTCCGAGGCACAACCTCGGATTTCGACGGAACCTGTGCCATTGGATCCATAATATTGTATTATTGTTGGATTTTAATTTTCGTAGCATTTGGAGTTGTTGTGTGAGCACACGGTAAGTAAACGCGTTGAAATTTATACCGAAATTTTAATATAATAACTAGGTTCAAAAAGCTATCTTCTCCATACGATCGAATTAGGACTCGAAACCTTTTCCAGTGCGCTCGAAATAGGGGCATAACATTATGAACACCTAACGGCACGTCTCGATAGGAATTCGACATTTCGAATTGCGGAACCGAGAGATATAATTTAAATAATTATATATATACACACTAAATTGTCACTTCAGCCGTTCTAAAGGGCAAATCATAGTCCTTTAGCTCGGTCAAACAAGCAAGCCAACATGTATACGCTACCTTTCTTATTATAATCTCATGCTAAACAGATTGAGGAAATCACTTCAAAAACGAAAAAAATAAACGGCATTCTTCCCTAACGTCTGATTCGCTCTAATTTTATTCCCTAATCAATTCGCACAAAAAAAATCGAAAATAATCGAAATCGCAATCTCGAGTTCGACTCGAGGTGATGTCGAGCGTGACTTCTTCGAGGGTACGGCGTCTGGTGGACCGCGACGAGCTAGGGCGCATGAGATTTGGAACTCGCGATGGAGGTTAGCGATCTAGTAATCGCGTGGTGACTGTAGGTGATGGTCGCGATGCGAGTTAAAGCTCGAGGTAATTTTAGGGTTTGGTATTTTCTCAAGCGAGACCTGGGTGCTTTGGTAGGCGGTTCGTGGGATCGTGATGTGATGTTGAGTGTCGTACTTGGAGTTAGTGTTATGGGAAGTTGCAGTTTCGTCGGCGAGATCGATTGAAGCACGTGCTTCGTGAGGCGCATGCTGATAGGTCAGGCGAGGGATGAGGGTAGATATTGGTTTCGACCTGTACTGGGAGGTAAGGCTATTTTATGTTCCTTATTTATTTAATTTATATATACATGTTCACAAATCTAGGATAAAAAAATAATAAGATTAAAATTATTATATATATATATATATATATACATACAGTAAGAGTTATAGGCCGCTTTATTTTTGAATTTAATTCAATAAGTGTATATATGTAGATTGAAAATATATAAAGTTTAAGATAGAAACTTTTTGAAATGGGTATAAACAATATATACATATAAGATTTTGGGAAAGGGAAATTTTAAATGTTCGTAGAGTTTTGTAGGACTAGACTTAAAATAATAATAATAATAAAATAAATTTGCATATACACATATTAAACTATTATTAAATTTTAGAATATGTTTTATAGTGATTAGCTTGTTTAAATAAGTTATTTAATCTATATTAGTCCGTAAAAATAATTTATTAGAGGAAGTTTACTGTAACAAAACTACAGTTTTCCTATTTATTGAAGAAAACATATTTTCATATATAATATAAGGGTATAAACATATTTTAATACAAATAATAAGTATATATTAATATATATATATAGAACTTTGGAAAAATATATAAGGGTTTATATAAAAGTTAGTTAACTAAATCTACTAAATGATAATTAATTGTTTGATTAGATTGAATATTAATAAAACATCTAATGTTTATACAAGGTCTGAAAAATCATAGAAAACAAGTCAAGATGGAATGGATTGCGAATCAATAACAAGGGTGAGTTAATCTTACTCATCTGGTTTAATTTAAATTTAAATAGTTAAATTTAAATAATTAGTTGAATGGTTGAATTGATTTGATGTGCTATATTATAGTATATAATACATCATGGAATGGTTGTTTTTCCCGCATTATATAGCGGATGAGACCCTATGCGCCGCATAATAGCGGATGATATTATGTTAGTCCTATATACCGCGATATTCCACCTCGAAGTGGAATTAGTATTTTATATTGTGCTAACGTCTGTGGATGCAAGGAAACAGGTTGAAGGGATCCAACTATATTCCTCAACATTTATTTATATTACTTAATATTCTCTGTTATGATTATTTGATATTCTGTGATAATTATATTGGGATATTGAATGCTATAGTTTGCTTGAACATTTCGATACACTGAGTTATCAAAATATATAGAATTGGATTTTTGAAAAAAAATAAAAGGGTGAATTTGTAAGTAAAATAATTATAGAGAATTTGAATAAAATGAAGGATAAATTAGAAAAGAATAAAAGTGATTTAAAATTCTAATAAATAAATTTCGACTATGGAAAGGGGATTTTGAATAAACAGAGAAATAATGAATTTTAAACCTTAAGTGACATTATTTAAAGGAATAAAGAATTTATTTTAAAAATACAAGTTTTAAAATTTATTGAAATAGATAAAGAAGGAATTTATTTCAAAATGGTGTAAATTGAAAATCAATTTGGAAATTGATTCAAATGTTTGAAATTGGAAATTTAAAGGAAAATGGGACTATGGAATTTATAAACTGGGTTTATAAAAGTGAAGTAATATATAAGTGGATATTTTGGAGAATAAACTAACGGCGGAAATTTATTAAGAAAATTAGAAAATTTGTTTAAAAATAAACAGTGATTTATTTTTAAAGGACGTGAAGGGAAGCATGTTTCCTTGGATAGCCAAGTACGTTTTCAAAGTAAATTTTTAAATATAAGTTAAAGGCTTTAATGTTGTTTTAAAAAGCATGTTTTAGAAAATTTATTATATCTAAATATTTAAATTCTAAAGTGAGTATTTTTCAAAATTTATTATCGTAATAATTATTTAAAAGATGATTTGGTAATTTGTTTAAAGGAGAAAATCAAGTTTTATATTTTGTTAAGTAACCTTATTTTAAATGTTCCTAAAGTATTATTTTTAATTAAGTATTAAAGTAGTTTTTCTAAATTCAAATGTTAAAGCATATTTTATACTAAAGTGTTTTTAAATTATTTTAAAAATTTAAAGTTTTGTGCTTGGTCATTTCAGTGGAAATAGAAAATATTTGGGAAATTTATTCTGAAAAAGGAAGATAGTTTGAAACTGTTTTCAAAAGGGTTTGAAAAGTGGAAATATATCTTGCGAAGATATTTTGAGATAAATAAATAATTTGGGAAATTATTTATTTTGTGATGGATGTTTGTGAATGATAATTGACAGTTAAATCACCGACTATCAATATTGGCTAATGCGCTGACCGTTTCAAAGAGACCGGGATCAGGATTTATTTCTCACCACTTCGATCCGGTTTGAACGTTTTCGTAGGAAAAACGAGTTCGGAGTCGAAGATGGAGCAGTGAAGTGCAAAGGCTAGTCGCTACTAATCCTGAGGATAATTCCAAAATGGATGTAGTAGGAGTAGTGCCTTTGGTTCCGTTTGAACCGGGGACGGACTTGAATGGACGAATGCTTTCGGAACATCGTCAGGTGGAAGATGGGCATTCTAAGGGAAACGATCTAAAAGGTAACGCTTAGCCTCAAGCCTCATCAACCGAGAATGACTGAAAATCAGGGGTTATGCAGCAAGGCTATGTGGGTAGCATCCACTTCAGGGTGTGGTCATCCCTGTCTAGATGTCCCTTTTATTTCGGCTTAGTGGTGCGATTGTTGATCACAACCGTGGGGTGATCTTACTCGGGATTATCCAGTAAGGGGTTGTCCCGGTCTTGTGTTGTAGGGGGTCGAGAGTGATCCTCGGTACTGTGATCTAGGCCACGTACTGTGACAGGTGGTACCCCAGTGCCTAGTCATTAGTTGAAAATCTATTCTCCTTACGCGCCTTTTACGGTTTTTGTTTGTATTACCCACTTTGTGGCTAGTAGCTGGAATTTAATGAATGTAAAAATTTCGGCTATTTTAATAAGTATCTATAAATAGACCCTATTATAATATCAGAGGATTTTAATAAAAAGTGTTTTAGCTATCGTGGGTAAAAACCCGACATGTTTATTTGTGGCATGGTCTTACGAGATGCTTTTGTTTTCAAAAGAAATTTTGAAACTTTAATTCAATTTTAGTGTGGTTTTCTCACGCTGGTATTTCAGACTGACTCGGGTGTTATTTAACTATAATGCTCGGGTCAGACCAGTATTATAGGATACAGGAAAGAATGCTGGGGAGCTTAGGAGACGAGCTGAATGGCAATACGTACTTCCGTACTTGCTATTATTATTCCGCTGTGTATTCAGTCTTGAGGACAGATTTATATGGTTTTCCAGTTCTATGTTATTGATGTTGTAGAACTCTGATGATGTAATCTGGTGATGTATATATAAAATGGATATAGTTTCTTTTGTGTAAAGATCAGTTATTATCTATTATATTTTATTCCGCAGCGATGGTTAGATTCTGTTGTTGTTTTCTGATTTCTCTTCTTCTACCTCTTCTTATTTAACCCTAATGGTTCATATTTCTATTCAACTTGAGTTGATTGATGTAGAATAGTGTCGACTCAAGGGGTATGGAACTGTGGGTCATTGCACTTGATATCAGAGCCAGGTTGGTGATAACCTTGGCTCTGGTGGGAATTACTCATAGAATAGAGTCTATAGTACTCTGGAATGAGTTTGAGAGTATTAATAAATATGAGCACTGTTGAATATGCGCTTATATGATTTTTGTTTGATGATAATAAACATACATACATTCAGTTAAATGTATTTGTTAATATACTATTATTTTCACAGATTAAACAAATATTTGCTGAATAAAATAAATAACACGGAATTTGAATTCAAACGAATATTTTATTCAAACAAATATTTATTACAATTTTGATAGTACAATTTCAAGCTCTCACTATATTTATACAAATTCAATCACAATACAATTTCTGATTACATCACAATTCAATGAATTCCTCACTACATATCACTCACACTGGTAGTTAATCTTCAACTTCATTCAAGTCAGAATCCAGCATCTGAGCAATCTGCAAAAATATTCACTAACGCAGTAAAATTGAAAAGCAAATATTTTTGCAATATAAAATAAAATATAGATTTTGAAAATATTATTTGCCTCAGTTATTTGGGTTGTTCGTCATCATTTAAATTTGAATTCATCATACACGAACAACTTGTGACATACACAGTGTATCACTGTATATGACACAAGGCCGTGCACAACGAAATATACACTTGATCGATTTACAGGGACAAGTAAGCACAGGTCAAACCCAAATTCGGGATTCAACTCAAGTGCAATAAAACAATGTCATTCAGCACAAGGTCAAATCCAAGCCGGATTCAACTCAGGTGAAAATTAGAAAAATAAACAAAATGCAATGGTCAAGTCACTACTCAACTCAATGCATCAATAAAAGTCAAGGCCGCAACAAAATGCGTCAAAAGCAAGCCAAGGCTCAGTGGTGAACCAACAACAAAACTACAGTGCAGACTAGTTCAGAATGACACAAAGACACAGCAGTAACAAAACAAGACAGTGTACAACGTCAACTACACAATGCAAAGCCCAGTGATCAAACATGAACACTACAAGCCCAAGTGAAACCAGACCACAAAGCCAAGCATGATACAGGTATGACCAGAGAATAAGGCAACATGAAGTATGCAAGCTCGACTAACAGGTTCAACCTCTTCATCAAGCAAACCACTGACAATCAACGCAAAATGAAGAGGCATGTACAACAGGTATGGTAACACCAATGATACAAGAGAGGTGAAGCTCAATACAACTACAGTGTGGCAATACACCAGTCCAGGCTACAAAAGAAGCATAAATGCAGACCAACTGAGTAATATCGAAAAATAACATCAAGTGAGAACACAACGACATTGGACAGTACAAACAAACAAATGCAAGTGACTCAAGCAACATGTCTAGTTACAACCAAGTCCATGAAGCACAATGAACTTCAGACCAAGCACATAACATACAAAACACAAATGCACAAATACTACAGGCCGAGACAGTGAAGATACCAAATGAAACATAAAGTAGCATCGAACAAAAGTCAACACATTTAAGACAGAGCTCGAGGCCGAGACGTAAAGGCATCAGAACTTCAACTAGAACACAAGTATACATAAGCAACTTTGAGCTACAGACCGAGCAAGTACATATATACAAGCAACTGAAGGCAACATGATCAAAGGAATAGCAACAATGCTCAAAGACTCAGCAATCCTCAAGACCAAGACACAATCCTGCAACTAAATTTGAAGCCAACGCACTAATATAGATGATACACCAAGTACAAGCCGAGGCAATCAATAAATCAATGGCCGGAGTCATGAAACAAATCAAATAAGGTCGAAAGTACTATCAAAAGCCAACAGAAAAATGAATACACAGATCGAAATCAAAGATTGAACAGGTCAGAGACGTGGTAGTCAAAAAGTGGGCGAAGTCAAAAATAATACCTTGAGAGCCAAGCATCAAATATATGAGTTTGATTAAGTCAGTAAAATCATCTACATCAAAAATTAATCGAATGGCTGAAAGCATGATAATGAACAATTCAGACGAACGTAATTCAAGGAGATCGACTCCTATAAATTAAAAATCATCATCGGAAATTTGAGGTATCGAGTTCAAGTAAGCATCAAACCAGCAAAGCAAAAGAAGAAAAGTACATACCGAAATCATAGACGAACTCGATCCAAATTGAAGAGCCGAGAGCTAATCAGAGAAACAAGCTAATCAAAAGCGGCAACTTCAATTTGAAAACCCTAATTTGGATCAAAGGATGAAAGCCCAAATTTTAATCAGGAGGAACGAGAAGAATACGGCCGCCATAATAAACGAACGAAGAAACTAAAAGAGAACGGGCCGAATAATTTACAAAAGGGGCCCGGCTTATTTTTCTCTGTTTTATATTACATAAGGGCTTTTTATTTTAATTAGGGTTATTTTATTTTACTTTTTTTTTAATTTATAATTTCTTTTTAAACCGTTTAAATTTCTAGTCGTGTGACTAGGGACAAGCTACATGGCGTAGCTTGAGAATTCGAACTCAGTGGCTGAGTTGTGGCAGGATTTTGAGCGTAGAGTTAGATTTAGTCGATAGCGGGTGTCGCGAGTTTACGTGTGTAAGCGAGGGACTATCTAATTTCTAGTAGAAACCTTAGGGGAAGCACGTAGGCAGGGTTTTGCCGAAGCTGGGTAAATTCTGTGTCGTTCTATTTCTGTATTTATTTTCTGCTATTATCTGTGCTGCTATTGTTCTGTGATCTGTGTTGAAATTATTTTATAAGCTTCCGCAATTAATTTTATAATTTATACTATCACCCTATTCACCCCCCTCTAAGGTGAAATCGATCCTACAAGTGGTGTCAAAGCTAGGAATAGAAGTCAATTTTTGTTTTTAAAAATTCGTGTTTCAAAAATCGATTTTTGTTTTAAAAATTTTAATTTTTAAAATGGCTTCTTTTAGTACTGCTTTTGCTGAAGGTCAATCGATAGTTAGACCACCAATGTTCAATGGTGAATATGCTTTTTGGAAAAATAGGATGAAAATTTTTCTGGAAACCATTGATGCTTGGGATATTATTGAGACAGGTTATAGAACTCCAACTATAACTGTAGATAATCAGGAAATTAAAAAACCAAAGGAACAATGGACAGAGCAAGAGAATAAATTACAAAATATTAATGCTAAAGCTATGAATTCTATTATCTGTTCGTTGGATCAATTTGAATTTAATCGTGTCTCACATTGTCTAACTGCGCAGGAAATATGGCACACACTCGAAGTGACACACGAAGGAACATCTCAAGTCAAAGAATCCCGCCTTGCTATGCTATGCAGTGAATATGAGAACTTTACAATGGCGAAGGAAGAAAATGTCAAAGAGATGTACGGATGGCTTTCAATATCGTATACAAATCAAAAGCTCTTGGAAAAACATACACCAAATTGGAAATAGTCCGGAAAATCCTCAGAGTCCTTCCACGAAGCTTTGAAGCAAATTAACTGCCATTCAAGAATCGAAAGATTTAGAACAACTCAAAGTTGAAGAACTCATCAAAAATCTCAGCACATATGAGCTAGAGATAAAATTCAAAGAAGAGCATGAAGAGGAGATACTCGAAAGAAATTGATAGCTCTCAAAGGAAGAACTAAAAGTGATGACGATGACGATGATGGTGCAGAAGAACTAGAGCTGTTAATAAGGAAATTCAAAAAATGGAATCAGAAACATGGAAATTCAGCTCTAAACCAAAAGTTAAAAAACAGAATAGCCAAAGCATTAGACCACTCAGAAGAACAAAAGATTATTTGTTATAATTGCAACAAACCTGGTCATATCAAGCCTGATTGTCCACAAATTAAATTCAGCCATGGAAAGAAACAGAAAAGAAAAGTTTTGCAGCCACTTGGGATGAAATAGACGAGGATGATCAAAGCACTGGCAGTGAAAGCAAAATGGCAGAATTGTATCTTCGAGGTGATACAACTGACAGTGACGATGACGAGCCAAGTGAGGTATCAAAACTTACCCATTCTGAGTTGCTTATTCATTTCCATGAAGTAAACGGCTGTTTTGAAGAACTTAGGGAAAAATACGCTAAACTTGAATCACAAAAAGTCACTTTGATAGATTTAAATGAACAACTTGACCAATTAGTTAAAACCTATCAAAGTAGGATCCCTAAGTGTGATAAGTGTCCAACATTTGATGAAGAAATTAAAAAATCAGAAATTAAAATGAAATCGCTTGAAAATGAAATTCTGATTTTAAAAGAGAATGAAAATACTAGGAGAGAGAATTATATTAAAAAGTGCACACAATTGCTAAACGAAAATGAATCTCTCAAAACACAAGTCCAACAATTGTCAACGACTTTAGATAAATTTTCCAAAAGTAAAAAATCGTTGAACATGCTATTAGGAAAGCAAACAATTAATACGGTTAGACTAGGACTTGGATGTAGTAGTTCGAAAATTGTTGAAAGCAATATTAATCAAGATAATTCTATGTGCACAATTTGTAGAAAATATGGACACAATCACAATAATTGCTGGTATAGACCCAAACATGTGAAAACTATACCGATTTGGGTTCCAAAAGGCACAAATATAAAAACTTTCAAAGTTAAACAAATTTGGGTGCCAAAAGGAACAATTATAAAGAGTTTTGGGTCTTCACAAAATTGTTTTTCAAAATATTTTGCCACTAACAATCATGGACCTATAAAAACAAATAGGTCACATAAATCTTTTCTCATGTAGGTGTGGTGGCAGGCTAAGGAACAACAACAGTGTTCTCTGGATTTTGGCTGTTCCAGAAACATAACAGGCGACAAAGCAAAGTTCCTTAGCCTAGTATAAAGGTGACAGAATCACAATTGACAACGACGAAAAATATCGTAAAGGTAAAAACAGGTAAAGGTATATTTATTTGAACGATATATTAAATGTGATAATCTGCACCATATTCTGAATTAAAATCAGCCAATATTGAGATGATGAAAAGATGATTTTGACTCTGACTTATTCAACATAGTTGGCCAAATTATATTCTTATGCCAAAAACACTATAAATTCTCTAGATTCTTTGAATTACTTTATGTATATTAGTTTGGATTAATAATATGTTTTTGTTGGATGTAATCGATTTGATTATAATACGGCTAACTCTATATTCACGGTTATTGATTGTTTACACGGCTTCAATTCAAATTCAAAAGAATGTCATTTAAAATGTTATTAAAATTGAGTTTGAAATTTTTGGTGCACACTTCATGGTTTGGTCAATCAAATTCAACGAGTGATAGTTGAGTGAAAGTAAAATTCAGATGCAGATTACACTAGTAATCTAGTTGATAGACAAATTACTAAAGGAACATGATTTTTGTTGAAACATTTAGTAACTGCATCATTCTTTCAAAGAAAAATATCTGCATATCTTTCATTTCAAATAATTTTCAAACAGCAGAAAATTTTCTTATAAAATCCCCTCGAGAAAATCAATTTTGACCTTGCTTTTCAGATTGGGAATTTTTTTTAAAAATTGATTTATAACTATTTCTGAATTTGATTTTAAATGATTACATTGACTAATCTGACTCCCTAATGATTATCGAAAAGATGAATAGTAATTGAAAAAGTGATGAGTGCTAATATTTATTATATATTATGACTCGAGACGGTATAATTATTAAATTTCTTTAGAAATTTAAACAAGAGTTATAAAGCTTTTTGTTGGTAAAAATTCCATGACCATCTCTATCTCTAACGACCATCACTCATCAAAATTCTATTTAGTTTGTCGATATGTGGTACTTTAAACAGGAATCGTTCGTTTTTCATTTTTACATTTTCTTAAATAACAGAAAATTATGTAGTAAATAATAATAATAACAATAATAATAATAATAAATACCAAAGTATTCACTCTCATTTAAAAGTCCTCACGGTTATGCATGGGTGAATTACTTGGAATTTGTTATGTGCTTCCATGCTCATTTAAAAGTCCTCACGATTATGCATGTATGGAACGCATATCAAAAGTTGATTTTTAAATAATCAAGTTGATTCTAATCCCATTTAAAAGTCCTCATGGTTATGCGTGGTTAGAAGTTACATGAATTCATTTTTAAAAATAAAATAAAATTGGAATACTACTAATCTCATTTAAAAGTCCTAACGGTTATGCATGGTTAGTAGATATTCAAATTCCTAATATAAATATACCACAAATAGACACAACTGTATGGTCTTATATGATGACATCATTCCCATCATTCTAAAAGAGGAATATGCGCCTAACAAAATATTTATGATTTTTGTTTGATTTTTTATTGAAATTTAATATTTATATTCAATTGAGTTTTAATGTTGAATTAATATCGATCACTTTATCTCTATTTTCTCTAATACTATCATTCTTTTGCTGATAACAAAAGGGGGAGAGAAAAATTAAGATGTTGTCAAATAAAATTAAGCAAAGGTCAAATAATTTTCTATTTGCATCTAGGCTCATTTGCATATTATTTAATTGTATGCATATTTGTAGGGGGAGCTTTGTGTAGAGAGGGAGCATTTAAATAGGGGGAGCAATTAGAGTATATCAATGATCAAATACATTTAACATATTCAAAATCTTAAATATATGTTTGTTATCATCAAAAGGGGGAGATTGTTGAATATGCGCTTATATGATTTTTGTTTGATGATAATAAACATATATACATTCAGTTAAATGTATTTGTTAATATACTATTTATTTTCACAGATTAAATAAATATTTGCTGAATAAAATAAATAACATGGAATTTGAATTCAAACGAATATTTTATTCAAACAAATATTTATTACAATTTTGATAGTACAATTTCAAGATCTCACTATATATATACAAATTCAATCACAATACAATTTCTGATTACATCACAATTCAATAAATTCCTCACTACATATCACTCATACTCGTAGTTAATCTTCAACTTCATTCCAGTTAGAATCCAGCATCTGAGGAATCTGCAAAAATATTCACTAACGCAGTAAAATTGAAAAGGAAATATTTTTGCAATATAAAATAAAATATAGATTTTGAAAATATTATTTGCCTCTGTTATTTGGGTTGTTCGTCATCATTTAAATTTGAATTCATCATACACGAACAACTTGTGACATACACAGTGTATCACTGTATATGCCACAAGGCCGTGCACACCAAAATATACACTTGATCGATTTACAGGGACAAGTGAGCACAGGTCAAACCCAAATACGGGATTCAACTCAAGTGCAATAAAACAATGTCATTCAGCACAACGTCAAATCCAAGCCGGATTCAACTCGGGTGAAAATTAGAAAAATAAACAAAATGCAAAGGTCAAGTCACTACTCTACTCAGTGCATCAACAAAAGTCAAGGCCGCAACAAAATGAAACAAAAGCAAGCCGAGGCTCAGTAGTGAACCAACAACAAAACTACATTGCAGACTAGTTCAGAATGACACAAAGACACGGCAGTAACAAAACAAGACAGTGTACAACGTCAAATACACAATGCAAAGCCCAGTGATCAAACATGAACACTACAAGCCCAAGTGAAACCAGGCCACAAAGCCAAGCATGATACAGGTACGACCAGAGAATAAGGCAACATGAAGTATACAAGCTCGACTAACAGGTTCAACCTCTTCATCAAGAAAACCACTGACAATCAATACAAAATGAAGCTGCATGTACAACAGGTATGGTAACACCAATGATACAAGAGAGGTGAAGCTCAATACAACTACAGTGTGGCAATACACCAGTCCAGGCTACAAAAGAAGCATAAATGCAGACCAACTGAGTAATATCAAAAAACAACACCAAGTGAGCAACACAAGGGCAGTGGACAGTACAAACAAACAAATGCAAGTGACTCAAGCAACATGTCCAGTTACAACCAAGTCCATGAAGCACAATGAACTTCAGACCAAGCACATAACATACAAAACACAAATGCACAAATACTACAGGCCGAGATAGTGAAGATACCAAATGAAACATAAAGTAGCATTTAACAAAAGTCAACACATTTAAGACAGAGCTTGAGGCCGAGACGTAAAGGCATCAGAACTTCAACTAGCACACAAGTATACATAAGCAACTTTGAGCTACAGACCGAGCAAGTACATATATACAAGCAACTGAAGGCAACATGATCAAAGGAATAGCAACAATGCTGAAAGACTCAGTAATCCTCAAGACCAAGACACAAGCCTGCAACTAAATTTGAAGCCAACGCACTAATATAGATGATACACCAAGTACAAGCCGAGGAAATCAATAAATCAATGGCCGGAGTCATGAAACAAATCAAATAAGGTCGAATGCACTAGCAAAAGCCAGCAGAAAAATGAATACACAGATCGAAATCAAAGATTGAATAGGTCAGAGACGTGGTAGTCAAAAAGTGGGCGAAGTCAAAAATCAATACCGTGAGAGCCAAGCATCAAATATATGAGTTTGATTAAGTCAGTAAAATCATCCACATCAAAAATTAATCGAATGGCCAAAAGCATGATAATGAACAATTCAGACGAACATAATTCAAGGAGATCCACTCCTATAAATTAAAAATTATCATCGGTAATTTGTGGTATCGAGTTCAAGTAAGCATCAAACCAGGAAAGCAAAAGAAGAAAAGTACATACCGAAATCATAAACGAACTCGATCCAAATTAAAGAGCCGAGAGCTAATCAGAGAAACGAGATAATCAAAAGCGGCAACTTCAATTTGAAAACCCTAATTTGGATCGAAGGACGAAAGCCCAAATTTTAATCAGGAGGAACGAGAAGAATACGACCACCATAATAAACGAACGAAGAAACTAAAAGAGAACGGGCCGAATAATTTACAAAAAGGGTCGGCTTATTTTTCTCTGTATTATATTACATAAGGGCTTTTTATTTTAATTAGGGTTATTTTATTTTAAATTGTTTTTTAATTTGTAATTTCTTTTTAAACCGTTTAAATTTCTAGTCGTGTGACTAGGGGACAAGCTACGTGGCGTAGCTTGAGAATTCGCATCTCAGTGGCTGAGTTGTGGCAGGGTTTTGAGCGTAGAGTTAGATTTAGTCGATAGCGGGTGTCGCGAGTTTACGTGTGTAAGCGAGGGACTATCTAATTTTTAGTAGAAACCTTAGGGGCGGCATGTAGGCAGGGTTTTGCCGAAGCTGGGTAAATTCTGTGTCGTTCTATTTCTGCATTTATTATTCTGCTATTATCTGTGCTGCTATTGTTCTGTGATCTATGTTGAAATTATTTTATAAGCTTCCGCAATTAATTTTATAATTTATACTATCACCCTATTCACCCCCCCTCTAGGGTGAAATCGATCCTACAAGTGGTATCAGAGCTAGGAATAGAGGTCAATTTTTGCTTTTAAAAATTCGTGTTTCAAAAATCGATTTTTGTTTTAAAAATTTGAATTTTTAAAATGGCTTCTTTTAATACTGCTTTTGCTGAGGGTAAATCGATAGTTAGACCACCAATGTTCAATGGTGAATATGCTTTTTGGAAAAATAGGATGAAATTTTTTCTGGAAACCATTGATGCTTGGGATATTGTTGAGACAGGTTATAGAACTCCAACTACAACTGTAGATAATCAGGAAATTAAAAAACCAAAGGAACAATGGACAGAGCAAGAGAATAAATTACAAAATATTAATGCTAAAGCTATGAATTCTATTATCTGTTCGTTGGATCAATTTGAATTTAATCGTGTCTCACATTGTCTAACTGCGCAGGAAATATGGCACACACTCGAAGTGACTCACGAAGGAACATCTCAAGTCAAAGAATCCCGCCTTGCTATGCTATGCAGCGAATATGAGAACTTTACAATGGCGAAGGAAGAAAATGTCAAAGAGATGTACAGATGACTTTCCAATATCGTATACAAATCAAAAGCTCTCGGAAAAACATACACCGAATTGGAAATAGTCCGGAAAATCCTCAAAGTCCTTCCATGAAGCTTTGAAGCAAAAGTAACTGCCATTCAAGAATCGAAATATTTAAAACAACTCAAAGTTGAAGAACAAATCGAAAATCTCACCACATATGAGCTAGAGATAAAATTCAAAGAAGAGCATGAAGGAGGAGATACTCGAAAGAAATTGATAGTTCTCAAAGGAACAACTAAAAGCGATGACGATGACGATGGTAATGGTGTAGAAGAACTAGAGCTGTTAATAAGGAAGTTCAAAAAATGGAATCAGAAACATGGAAATTCAGCTCTAAACCAAAAGCTAAAAAATAGAATAGGCAAAGCATTAGACCACTCAGAAGAACAAAAGATTATTTGTTATAATTGCAACAAACCCAGTCATATAAAGCCCGATTGTCCACAAATTAAATTCAGCCATGGAAAGAAACAGAAAAAGAAAAGTTTTGCAGCCACTTGGGATGAAATAGACGAGGATGATCAAAACACTGGCAGTGAAAGAAAAAAGGCAGAATTGTGTCTTCGAGGTGGTACAACTGACAGTGACAATGACGAGCCAAGTGAGGTATCAAAACTTACCCATTCTGAGTTGCTTATTCATTTCCATGAAGTAAACGACTGTTTTGAACAACTTAGGGAAAAATACGCTAAACTTGAATCACAAAAAGACACTTTGATAGATTTAAATGAACAACTTGACCATTTAGTTAAAACCTATCAAAGTAGGATCCCTAAGTGTGATAAGTGTCCAACATTTGATGAAGAAATTAAAAAATCAGAATTAAAATGAAATCGCTTGAAAATGAAATTCTGATTTTAAAAGAGAATGAAAATGCTAGGAGAGAGAATTCTATTAAAAAGTGCACACAATTGCTAAACGAAAATGAATCTCTCAAAACACAATTCCAACAATTGTCAACGACTTTAGATAAATTTTCCAAAAGTAAAAAATTGTTGAACATGCTATTAGGGAAGCAAACAGTTAATACGGTTAGACTAGGACTTGGATATAGTAGTTCGAAAATTGTTGAAAGCAATACTAACCAAGTTAATTCTATGTGCACAATTTGTAGAAAATATGGACACAATCACAATAATTGCTGGTATAGACCCAAACATGTGAAAACTATACCGATTTGGGTTCCAAAAGGCACAAATATAAAAACTCTCAATGTTAAACAAATTTGGGTGCCAAAGGGAACAATTATAAAGAGTTTTGGGTCTTCACAAAATTGTTTTTCAAAATATTTTGCCACTAACAATCATGGACCTATAAAAACAAATAGGTCATATAAATCTTTTCTCGTGTAGGTGTGGTGGCAGGCTAAGGAACAACAACATTGTTCTTTGTATTTTGGCTGTTCCTGAAACACAACAGGCGACAAAGCAAAGTTCCTTAGCCTAGTATTAAGGTGACAGAATCACAATGGACAACGACGAAAAATATCGTAAAGGTAAAAACAGGTAAAGGTATATTTATTTGAACGATATATTAAATGTGATAATCTGCACCATATTCTGAATTAAAATCAGCCAATATTGAGATGATGAAAAGATGATGACTTTGACTCTGACTTATTCAACATAGTTGGCCAAATTATATTCTTATGCCAAAAACACTATAAATTCTCTAGATTCTTTGAATTACTTTATGTATATTAGTTTGGATTAATAATAGTGTTTTTGTTGGATGATAATCGATTTGATTATAATACGGCTAACTCTATATTCACGGTTATTGATTGTTTACACGGCTTCAATTCAAATTCAAAAGAATGTCATTTAAAATGTTATTAAAATTGAGTTTGAAATTTTTGGTGCACACTTCATGGTCTGGTCAATCAAATTCAATGAGTGATAGTTGAGTGAAAGTAAAATTCAGATGCAGATTACACTGGTAATCTAGTTGATAGACAAATTACTAAAGGAACATGATTTTTGTTGAAACATTTAGTAACTGCATCATTCTTTCAAAGAAAAATATCTGCATATCTTCCATTTCAAATAATTTTCAAACACCCCCTCGAGAAAATCAATTTTGACCATGCTGTTCAGATTGGTAATTTTTTTTTTAAAATTGATTTATAACGATTTCTGAATTTGATTTTAAATGATTACATTGACTAATCTGACTCCGTAATGATTATCGAAAAGATGAATAGTAATTGATAAAGTGATGAGTGCTGATATTTATTATATATTATGACTCGAGACGGTATAAGTAGTAAATTTCTTTAGAAATTTAAACAAGAGTTATAAAGCCTTTTGTTGGTAAAAATTCCATAACCATCTCTATCTCTAACGACCATCACTCATCAAAATTCTATATAGTTTGTCGATATGTGGTACTTTAAACAGGAATCGTTCGTTTTTCATTTTTACATTTTCTTAAATAACAGAAAATTATGTAGTAAATAATAATAATAACAATAATAATAATAAATACCGAAGTATTCACTCTCATTTAAAAGTCCTCACGGTTATGCATGGGTGAATTACTTGGAATTTGTTATGTGCTTCCATGCTCATTTAAAAGTCCTCACGATTATGCATGTATGGAACGCATATCAAAAGTTGATTTTTAAATAATCAAGTTGATTCTAATCCCATTTAAAAGTCCTCATGGTTATGCGTGGTTAGAAGGTACATGAATTCATTTTTAAAAATAAAATAAAATTGGTATACTACTAATCTCCTTTAAAAGTCCTAACGGTTATGCATGGTTAGTAGATATTCAAATTCCTGATATAAATATACCACAAATAGGCACAACTGTATGGTTTTATATGATGACATCATTCCATCATTCTAAAAGTGGAATATGCGCCTAACAAAATATTTATGATTTTTGTTTGATTTTTTATTGAAATTTAATATTTACATTCAATTGAGTTTTAATGTTGAATTAATATCAATCACTTTAACTCTATTTTCTCTAATACTATCATTATTTTGCTGATAACAAAAGAGGGAGAGAAAAATTAAGATTTTGTCAAATAAAATTAAGCAAAGGTCAAATGATTTTCTATTTGCATCTAGGCTCATTTGCATATTATTTAATTGTATGCATATTTGTAGGGGGAGCTTTGTGTAGAGAGGGAGCATTTAAATAGGGGGAGCAATTAGAGTATATCAATGATCAAATACATTTAACATATTCAAAATCTTAAATATATGTTTGTTATCATCAAACGGGGGAGATTGTTGAATATGCGCTTATATGATTTTTGTTTGATGATAATAAACATATATACATTCAGTTAAATGTATTTGTTAATATACTATTTATTTTCACAGATTAAATAAATATTTGCTGAATAAAATAAATAACATGGAATTTGAATTCAAACGAATATTTTATTCAAACAAATATTTATTACAATTTTGATAGTACAATTTCAAGATCTCACTATATATATACAAATTCAATCACAATACAATTTCTGATTACATCACAATTCAATAAATTCCTCACTACATATCACAATTCAATAAATTCCTCACTACAAACTAAATTTGAAGCCAACGCACTAATATAGATGATACACCAAGTACAAGCCGAGGCAATCAATAAATCAATGGCCGGAGTCATGAAACAAATCAAATAAGGTCAAAAGTACTACCAAAAGCCAGCAGAAAAATGAATACACAGATCGAAATCAAAGATTGAATAGGTCAGAGACGTGTTAGTCAAAAAGTGGGCGAAGTCAAAAATCAATACTGTGAGAGCCAAGCATCAAATATATGAGTTTGATTAAGTCAGTAAAATCATCTACATCATAAATTAATCGAATGGCCGAAAGCATGATAATGAACAATTCAGACGAACGTAATTCAAGGAGATCGACTCTTATAAATTAAAAATCATCATCGGCAATTTGAGGTATCGAGTTCAAGTAAGCATCAAACCAGCAAAGCAAAAGAAGAAAAGTACATACCGAAATCATAGACGAACTCGATCCAAATTGAAGAGCCGAGAGCTAATCGGAGAAACGAGCTAATCAGAGAAACGAGCTAATCAATAGCGGCAACTTCAATTTGAAAACCCTAATTTGGATCGAAGGATGAAAGCCCAAATTTTAATCAGGAGGAACGAGAAGAATACGGCCGCCATAATAAACGAACGAAGAAACTAAAGAGAACGGGCCGAATAATTTACAAAAGGGGGCCGGCTTATTTTTCTCTGTTTATATTACATAAGGGCTTTTTATTTTAATTAGGGCTATTTTATTTTAAATTGTTTTTCAATTTGTAATTTCTTTTTAAACCGTTTAAATTTCTAGTCGTGTGACTAGGGGACAAGCTACATGGCGTAGCTTGAGAATTCGCAACTGAGTTGTGGCAGGGTTTTGAGCATAGAGTTAGATTTAGTCGATAGCGGGTGTCGCGAGTTTACGTGTGTAAGCGAGGGACTATCTAATTTCTAGTAGAAACCTTGGGGGCAGCACGTGGGCAGGGTTTTGCCGAAGCTGGGTAAATTCTGTGTCGTTCTATTTCTGCATTTATTATCCTGCTATTATCTGTGCTGCTATTGTTCTGTGATCCGTGTTGAAATTATTTTGTAAGCTTCCGCAATTAATTTTATAATTTATACTATCACCCAATTCACCCCCCTCTAGGGTGAAATCGATCCTACAAGCACGTATTTGTTAGTGAATAAAAAATTGTTTTATATTGTGTTGACTTATCTGTTGAGTGTTTATGGATTCTGGTCGATGCGTGGGACGCCATGTCATCAATAGAGATTTCTAAACTCTTGAACAAGATAAACCAACACAGTATTGTTTTAAAATTGGGTAAATGAAATAATTTTGCCCAAATTATTTTTGTATATAAAAAGGAAAGTTTTTATAAACTATTTTAGCTAATATATGGTTGCTTGGATGTTAGGAATGATAATACTAAATTATTATCATTGTCGTGTGGAAATTTAACTAGAAATTGAAGATGATAACCAAAGATTAAGGAATAAAATAATAAAATAAATGGGATTTGTAAATGTGATTTATAATTGAATAAGGAATTGATATCATACTTAAAAACTAAGAAAACAAATTCATATACAAATGAGATTTATAAACGTAAACTATAAATGTGAGCTATAGTGTGATAAATAATTAAAATAAGATAAAATTCCAAAGTAATGTTTGAATATAAATTTAAAGCATTGAATTGGAAAATTTGGAAATTTAAATTCCTTTGAATTTGAAAATGATTCTTAAAAAGTTGGGAAAAATAATATAATTTGAGAAATATTTTTGAATCGGATTTGAAATCTAGAGAGATTTGGAATTCAAAAATATTTGAAGGGTTTTAAAAGAGATAAAAGCATTGAACTCTTTTCGGTCACTGGAAAATAATTCCGATGATGATCGCGACATCATCGATGTTCATTTTCGAGTTTCCAAGAGGGGGATTGCTACTTGAATGTTTTGGATTAATGCTTATTTGTGAAATTTGGTTTGATTTTGAAAATGCAAAGGAATAGTTTGGTTTAGATATATATGTTTTCAAAATTGAATTTTGCACATTTTAGTAATGAGTTTAAACGTGTAAGCAAAAGGAATTGAAACTGAATGTTGAACTTAAATTTGAATGGAAAAAAAAAATAGTCAAGTTGGACTAAATAAAACAAAGTTTTGAGATTAGAATTAGTGAGTAACTGATTGATTTATATGGTATGCAAATGAAATGAAATTGAATATTGGATGATATTTGATTTAAAATTGTGTAAAATAAAGTGCAGAATTAGTTCAAGTGAACTAAAAATAATTAATGTTTGGAAATAAAATTTATTGGTTGAAAATGAATTTGTAAATGAATAAATGAATTTATAATTGTAAGTAAATGAACTGAAATTGGATATTGGAATGATACTAAATGGAATTAACTCCTTGCTTGCCAAAATTCAAAAGAATGGTATGTAGTTAGATTTAACTGGAGTTAAGTTAAATAAAATTGAATTTAAATGAAGTCAGTTGAGTTATAAATAATATTGAATTGGAATAAATGAGTTTCGGAAGCTTATAAAAGAATTGGAAAGCATTGATATAAAAAAAATATAATCCCTAGTTAAAAGTAAAATGTGTATATGATTGACTATGAATAGATGGAGAAGTATGAATATCAATGATAAAAATTAAAAAGGGAATAAATAAGCCAGAATAAAAGTATTGGTATTCTGGAAGTGAAATGAAATGAATAAAAATCCAACTCAAGCATAAATTGAATGGCTTTATTATTAATAAATTCAATAACGAATTGTTAATGTGAACTAAAATTTAAAAATGGATAAAAGAATAAACTAATCGAATAAATTAGTAAAATGATTGGGATTTGATCAAAGGAAAATCAAATTAAAGATTTAAAGGGAAGTTTGTTGAATAAAATAAAATTAGGTTATTGGGTAGAATAGCTTAAAGAACATAACTAACTTAAGTAAATTGTGAGATGGTTATTTAATATAATGGTTGCCGTGTTTAATAAAATGGTTTGGAATCAAACTTTTTGGATATGAAAGAAAATGCAATGAAAAGTTTGTGAATGAATTAAAATGGATGGAATCAAATGTAAATTGAGTTGGAATTAATTTCAATGGTTATAAAGCTTAAGTGGTTATTTATTCACATTAATATTGCCGAATTGCATAGGAAAATGGGTCGTCCGATGTAAACGGGATTAGATAAAATTCTATGAGTTATTAGAAGTGAAATAGGATGATTTTGGAATCAATTGGAATGAATATAAGTTTATTTTGCTTAGAATGAATTAAATATAAGCGTGTAAGTTGTAAATCACTTAAACTGGATGGAATGGTTTAAGAATTGGTTGTAAGCAATTGTAATAAGTGTCGAAATCTTATATGTGCTTATGGAAATTATATAACATGCATTATATGTGAAATTTATGTGTTAGCTATTGAAAGCTATGTAGTTAATGCACCCAGTAGATTCAAAGCGGTGGAGGTGCCAAAAGTCGTAGCGGGGATACAGCGAGCATATAGCGGGATTAGCGGATGGCTCTCAAATAGCATATAAAACTCATACTTAATGTTTTTACAAATACATGAATAGTAATTAAATGAAAAATTATCATTCTATTAAAGTATAAATAATACATAAATAATTTTAAATAAAAACATGTGCGAATATACTTTAAATAAATGAAAAACTGTTATATAATATAATTGAATTTGGTAGAATATTAGAGTATTTTCATTTCTGAAAATATATTAAAAATTAAATCATATAAATTAGTTTCATAATTTTATAATGTATAAATGCAATTTTTCAATTCATTTTATTAAAAAAGATATAGCGGGAATATCGGAATATAGCGGAAATAACTGGATATAGCGGAAATAGTGGGGATTAAAGCGGAAAGGCTATATTCTGGGGCTATATGGAAAAATCGTAGCGGTAGAAATCCGCTATGAGATATAGCGGGGCTGTTGTTGGGTAATAGCGGGGCATTAACTACACAGATTGAAAGTAAGTGTAATGTTAATAAATTGCATATATTTAGTACTTATATATTTGAATTTAGTAAGTACAGGTACCGGGAAGTCGTTTGGCTAGATTTGGGCACGCAAAATGATAGATTAATAAGCCGCTTGCTTAAAAATGCTAAATAAAGGCACGCCTATGCAATAAAAATAGGAAATATGAACTTTTTTTGTTTTTCCGACCGTGTGGGTCGATGTATATATATTTATATCTTTTGTCAAATTGCAAAAGCTCCTCCGTATAAAGGAGACCCTGCCAAAATTTTCCGAAAATTTTGGGAGTTGGAAAAAAAATTGAAAATTTTAGGAAATTTTTTGTTAGCAAACTATTTCAAATTTGAAATTGAAATAAATTAGTGGATGAAACTAATTTAAAATATGGATATGAATCAGTTATAAATGGAAGCTAAAAATTCAATATTCAGAGTGAAGGTAAATTGAATTCATATGGGAATGGGAGAACTAACTTGAATAAAAATAGATATAAACTAAGTGGTGAAGTGAAAATAAATATAGGAAGCATATAAAATACTTATATTGAACTTAAAAAGAAATTGGGAAATTCTTAAGTAATATGGGTGTCGGGAAAATACATTGAATAAGCATTCGAGTGAAGATTTAATAAAAATATATGTACATCTTACGGCTTGAATGGAATGAATATTGAAATTTTGTAAAGGAGTCAAATGAATGATTTTGAATATTATGATTGGATATTATTGCTAAGTAGGATTTGTAGGTATTATAAAGGGAAGGAAAATTGGTTTTCATTTCAGAAGATAAATTTGAATTGCTCGACAAAAAGGTATGTGTTTAAATTTCTGTATGAAATTTGATTGGATTTTTTATCGAGCCACTTGGCTTTTTGTTTTCTTTTGGAATTTGGGAGCCCGTAGAGGCATTTTGTAGTTGTACCGAGCTAGCCGCGCAAAGGAGACGCTGGCAAAAAATTTCGGAAATTTAGGGAGCTAGAAAAAAATTTAAGAAAATTTTGATAATCCAAAATTTGGTTTTAAATTGAAATTGGAATGATTGAGCAAATAGTATCGTTTGAAAACTATGCGAGAGTTTGGGAAGTTAGTAAGAACGATAAATTGTTGGTTTTGGGAAAAGTAAACGAGTATTGGACTATTCTTCCTAACTAGTAATTTCGGGGACGAAATTCTTTTAAGGGGGGAATGTGACGATCCGAAATTTTTGAGCATTTGAAATGGGAATACTTAATTTATTTTAAATATTTGAAAGGTTAATTTTAACTTGAATTCAAATATCACCATTATTGGGTAATTTAATGATTAAATTAAATAATTCGAAGTTGGGTAAAATGTTGAATCTGGAGTTTTAAGCCTGTTAAATAATTTGAAGGCTTGTAAAATTTATATTGATAGTGCTGAGGATAATAGAAGTTTTAATATTGAATTTAACATTGATTTGTTTAGTTTTAAAAATATACTATTTAAATTGAATTTAAAAATAGCCTTCCGAGGCACAGTCTTGGATTTCAATGGAACCAGTGCCATTGGATTGTAATATTGTACTATTATCGGATTTTAATTTTCGTAGCTTTTAGATTTGTTGTGTGAGCACATGGTAAGTTACGCGCTGAAATTTATATCGAAATTTTAATATAATAACTGGGTTCAAAAAGTTATCTTCTCCATACGATCGAATTAGGGCTCGAAACCTTTTCCAGTGCGTTCGAAATAGGGGTATAACATTATGAACGCCTAGCGGCATGTCTCGATAGGAGTTCGACATTTCGAATTGCGGAACCGGGACGATATAATTTAAATAATTATATATATACATGCACTAAATTGCCACTTCAGCCGTTCTAAAGGGCAAATCATAGTCCTTTAGCTCGGTCAAACAAGCAAGCCAACATGTATACGCTACCGTTCTTATTATAATCTCACGCTAAACAAATTGAGGAAATCACTTCAAAAGCGAAAGAAAAAAAATAGTAAACGGCATTCTTCCCTAATGTCTGTGTAGTGACCCGACTTTCTATCACCAGAAAATCGCATCACTAATTAAGAAAGAAAGGGATAGAAGAAGAAAAGAAAGAGAAGAAAAAGAAACAACACATCAGAATCTCACAGCGGAACGATTTAAATATAATATAGAACATATACATAGTATCATATACATCGGAGTACACAACTAAACATCTCAATTTAGACAGTTATAACACTTCTGTCTAATATACAATACAAGAACATCAACACAGAATAACACACAGCGGAAACTCTAACTATATATCTATACGTTGAAGCCTCCTGCTCCAAAGTTCCTCCAGAATTCGTCAAGGGATAACCTGAATCACTTGACTACTCATACAGAATATGAGTACCCAAGAGTTTAATAAAACAGAAAATAAACACTCGGGTCAGACAGGGGTGTGGTGTGAGTAAACGGTTTAAGATTGCTTAACTTTAGAAAGTCCTTTGAAAAGAAAGGTATCACGTAAGACTTCCCACACATAAACATGGAAAAGTTTTTACCTTACGCTAACCAAAACATCTGATAGGAAATCCAGTGATATTATAATAGTGTCTAGGGTTTTCAAGTAAATATGAAATAGCCGAAATTGTTACATTCATTAAATTCCAGCTACTAGCCACAAAAGAGGGTAATACAAACAAAACCGTAGGGTCTCGTAGGGAAAATGGGTTTCCAACAATGGTAGGGCTACTGGGGTACCGTCCGTCACAGTACGTGGCCTAGATCACCGTACCGAGGAGTACTCCCACTCCCCTGCAACACAAGGCCGGGACCATTCCTTACTGAACAGTCCCGAACAAGACCACCCCGCAGTTGGCTACAGTTCCAACTGCCCACAAAGCCAAAATAAAAAGGGACATCTAGATAGGGATGTATCTCGCTCTCCAGTGGGAGCGATCCATGAAGCCTTGCTGCACCTCCCCTGTTTTAGCCATTCCCGGTAGATGAGGCTTGAGGCTGCGATTACCTTTATAGGACCAATTATCTTAGAATGCTCAACATCCACCTGACGATATTCTGAAAGCATTCAATCCATACAAGTTCGAGCTGGGTTCGAACGAAACCGAAGGCACTATCTCGTTGCACTCATTTTGGAATCGCCCTCGGAGTCAACGACCATAGCCCTTGCGCTCTAAATCACCATCTCGAATCTATAAGTACTATTCCGTCAACTCATTACGGAATCACCCACAGAGTTATACTGACGTATAGCCCTTACACCTCGAGTCTTCACTTGCTCCACTTAGATTAACGACCTACGTTTAATTGGAATAGATGTGGTTTTCGGATATCCAAATATGGAAACCCGATCCCGGTCTCATCGAATCCAAACGCCATTTTAATGTCCAAGTTATTCTTAAAGGATTTAATTATTAGATATTTAGAAATATCACTTAACATAAATGGATGTATTCACAACACAGATAGATAATCATCTATTATCACCTTCATCCATACATATCAAAAAGCAGCATATAAATCACATTCAGATATAGCATATTCACATCATCACCCATCAATCAATTTCATCCAACAACAACCAATATCATTAACTCATCCAATGTTATATATCATCCAATCATTAATCATTCATAAACAAGTTTGATTCAAACTTGATTAATTTAATTAATCCTTAAATTAAATTAATCCTTAATTAATCACTTGTATTATCTTCAATCCATATTACTATTCATTAATTAATTACAAATTAATTAATTAACTAGCATCACTTAATTATCCATTTCAGTTAATCTTCCCTGATTAATTACCACTTAATTACTTAATTACCATATTAATTTAATCATCCTGATTAATTACTTTCAAATTATACTAAGTAATTACCTCTTAATTACCTTTTTAAAATTAATCATACTTGATTAATTATTCTTTAATTATCTTGATAATTATTCCTTAATTATCCTTTAATTAATTTCCTGATTAATCACTTTAAGTAATCACATTTGATTAATTATTTTTAATTTATCACACTTGATTAATTACTTTTAATTAATCATATGCAATTAATTACTTTTAATTAATCATCTTTAAGTAATTACTTTAATTACATTTAGTAATTAAAACTTAATTATAAATTAATTATTCTTAAATTATTAATTAACAATTAATTAATTATTTCCATTGATTAATGATTATTTCCATTAATTATAATCTTAATTAATTACTTAACAAGTAATTAATCATATAATGGTTACTCTTAATCCTCATATAAATAAATCATTAATTAAATATTTTAAACCTTTAATTAATTTTATTAATTAATACTTTAATCAATAATTCAAGTGATTAATCCTAAATCACATTACTTAATAACTTCCATAAAGTAATTATCCTTTACCTAATTACCTTTAGTAATTTACCACTTAATTATTTTCCAAAGTAATTATATTGGATTAATCCAAAGTGATTATCTTAATTAATCACAAATTAATTGCTTAATTAACTATTTAACTTAATCATTTAAATTAATTAAATGATTCTTAACCTACTATATTAAAAAGATTCTTAATAAGAAACCATTATCCTAATTAAATCATTTATATTAACCAATAACTTAATCTTAATTATCTTCAAATTTGTTTACCAAACTCTTAATTACTCAATATAATTCTTACTTATAATTGATTATCAAATTCTTAATCACTAAAATTTATTAAAAATAAAATATACTTGGAATCAATTATAATTAAAATAATTTAAATATTCAATAAACTTTTACATTTCTTTAAAACTTCCCAAAATTTATTAAATAAAATTCAATACAACCTTTGTTTCATAAATTCTCTAATTTTATTTAAAAACTTTCATATTTTAAGATATGTAAACTTGTTTAAAACATAATCTTGAAACAAATTTAGTTTTGAAGCTTGTTTAACCTTTGTTTTAAAAACTTAATTCCTAAAATCAAATATCCTGTTCTTAAAGTCTGAATATACTAATACTCGAGTAACCCCACTAAAACCCGAGTAACCCTCTCCAAAAACTCGCGTCAACCCCAAGTCTATCCCTTGCTTCCCACCTTATGTCTGCTTCGAGACAAAACAACACTAACCCGAGGCCACCTCCGAGTTTCCCCCTTCTCCCCAGAACCCATTCCTCCTGATGCACGCGACTGTGCACGTCAACGTGCACGCCCACGTTCGGCCGATGTTGAACTTCCTCCGGCCTTCACTAAGTCGCAAATGACCTCGACAACCCAACGCACAACCCAGAAAACGCAAGTTCGATCGAGAACGAAATCTCGACCTTCAACCGAAAATCGTTCGAATGCCCCAACCTCAAATTCAACCACCGCCGGCCATCCCCCTCACCGGAGACCACGCCGCCACCACCGTAGCTCAGCCACCACCCCTAGATCCTACTTCACAAGAGTGGTCAACTCCGATAGCTTCATGACGCCGCGAATCCCCTGAAAACACTCACGATAAAAACAGCTCCCAAAACCCTACTATCTCAAACAACGATCACCACACACCTCAATAAAATACAACAATATTTTTCGCATGATCACTGAAGCCCCCTCCACCTTCATGACCAACGGCGAGGCCCAGTTCGCCATGGATTGCGGTGATTTGGCTAAAAACCCTAAAATAGTTAAATCCTAATAGCTCATTGATTACCCCATTAAAAACTATGATTCAAGTATTAAAGATCATAATTTTCTATTTGCAAATCAATTATGAAACCAAAATTAAAAATTTAATTCATGAATTTCTGACCCAAATTGAAAATGTACTGTAAATTCAAATATTTGTTACAAATTATTCAATTTAAAATCTTGTAATTATTTTTAGATGATAGCTTTCTTGATTACAATCAACATCTATTTACAATTCAAAGTCTAATTCGAATTCAAACCCAAGTTATTGAATTTATTTGAAAACCTGTTATAGTTTACAGAGCATATTTATGATTACAAGCATCTCAATATCATCAATCCCTCATACTCAATCATGCAACAGTTTAAATCCAAGAATCCAGTCAATTCATCAAGATTTCATACACAAGAACAAGATGAAATTTAAGATTTAAAACTGTTTTTAAAATTTTATTTACTCACTTGGAATTTTTCAGAAGACAAAATAACTTTCCAGGCTTTTGATTTCACTGCATGTTGATTTTATTGCTTGATGAACCTGAATTGCATGTTGAAATCAATCTACTTGCAGTTGATTACTAAGTTGCTTGATAAATTTGAAGATGATCTTGCATTGTTGATTGAAATTCCCAGCATCTCATTCTTTTTACAGGTTTTCTACAGATTTCAGTATTTACTTCTTTTGAACTTTGTTTTGTATTTTTGTTTGAGTTGAAGAAAATGTTTCAGCTGAAGAATAAAACCCATCTTTTATTTACAATTAGATTTTAAATTTTATTATTAGAGAGAGGAAGACATTTGTCACAATGAAACTCTAATTTACTTATACCTATACATATATGATTACAAGTGTTTTTAACATACATTAATATTCTTACATGTGGTTTTTAATGTTTAAATGTTATTTTCTTCTTAATAATTTATTTAAGCCTTATATAAATATATTTATGTAATATTCATATGAATAAAAAGAAAAATGTGTATACTTATCCTTTAATAAATATTCATATGAATTCATGTAACTTATATTTTGATTCAATTTAATGTTTATATGTTTAAAATATCTATTTTAATTTAACTCTTAAAATTTTAAAACAAATTTATCTTGTATTAAAATTAAAATGAAAAGAAATTAAGCAAATAAAATTTAAAATTTAAACCTTATCTAACTCAAGTTAAACTATATGTTTATAATAATAAGCAATCAACTTTGTTATAAAAATTTAAACTTCAAATATCATTTCAAAAAAATATTAAATCAAATTAACATTTCAAATTTCAAAACTATATATATATATCTATAATAAAGTTTGGAAATACTTATTAAATTCAAATTAATAAAATTCCTATTTCAAGTATATATATACAAATATATATACACATTTCAAATAGAAAAACATTTTAATATTAAATTTGAAAATTACTGTATTAAATTTTAAAACAAATCTCACATCACAATATATACATTCATATATATTACAATTTGAATATAAAGTTTTATTACATTAAAAACTTCTTATTGACCAAAATAAATATTTCCAAATCAAATTATTATAAGCTTTCAAAAGAATTAAATTTGCCAATTCATATTGTTAAGAAAAATATTAATAGATATTAACAAATTGTTATCATTAATCTTTAAAATAAATTTAACTTGTCAATTTATAATATAAATGATCAAATCAATTTAATTATTATCAAAGATTATTAAATTGATATTGCTCAAAATTCTGGGTCGTTACATTCCTTCCCCCTTAAAAGAATTTCGTCCTCGAAATTTAAAAGCAAAGATAATTTAATAACCCAGCTGAAGAATTTAAATTTAAATTAGCAATCATACAATCAATCATACACTACCAATCATAGCAACCAATTCAAACAAATAATTTTATCTATCCAGAAAAATTCTGAATAGAACTTACTAATATTATCTAGAGTGTTCCAGGTACCTATACTGGAATACTCGCTCTACAGAATCTTAACTAACTATACTACTAAAACCAAGAGCTCCCTCATCTGATTCTTCAAATCTGAACAAGATATCAGATTAAACTCAAAACCAACTCAACTACCAGATTCCTTCTGAACTGCTGATTCTATCACTCAAAGAATCATACACATATTCCTCAGAGATATGTGAAATACAATGAATTCCAGCTATCCGGACTGGCAATTCAATCCTGTAGATCAAAATCTAATCTTTAGAGAACACAGGAAAACTCAAAATACCTCCGGAGCTAGCTCTCCAGTTTTACCAAATCTTATATCTCCTTTGATCGGATAAAACTAAAACAATATCCAATTTCTACTTAAATCTTCTTAATTCTTAACTGCCCAACCTTTCAGATGATCCTGAGTCACCTCCATATTCCTGATCAGCCTAACCCTTGCTGATTGCTTCAAGAAACAACATCACCAACTCAAACCAAATCTCCAGATCTTACTCAACAAAATGGCTCTCCCAGAAATAATTTGTTGAAATCCAATCCACAACTCTATACTACAAGCATCAGTGGACTTCAAACCTACCTCTCCTATCTGGAATAGCCAAACAGTTGCACTTGACAACCTTACCTTCTAACTCCAGAAAATTCCTTCATACATGAATTTCCTGTAGAAATCTTTACTGCAACTCCTGGTTGCTCCCATTCTAGAATAATTCCCAACTCGCTTCCGCTGCACAACTCTGATCTAGAGCAGATAAGAATGCTATCGAAGAACACAAGCACAATCTTTCTCCATACACAGTTCATCCGACTCATAAAATCTTAGTGACCATTCCACTTGGTCAAAACATCTCAACAGAATCTTAACTTAGAATAAGATGATCAATCCTTCTCCATAGAATCCTGAGCTGCCTCACCAAACTTTTCTCGTTCTACGAGTCATCCCACTATATGGTTGAACCTCAATACTACTCTTGGAAATCCAAGTTGATAAGAAAAATCAATCTCCAATTCAGGTCAACTTCTAAATTCATCCAAAAACATATGGAAAATCTCTGACTACTTCCATAGCTTTTACCCCCATATGAGATGCCTCAATCTCAAACCAAGAATATTCAAAAGTTCACAAACTAATCGCAAGTCACTTTTGCGATCCTACTCAGTTCAGGCCCTAAAGAACTATCTCCCCAACTAGAACAGCTTTTCCTATTCAAGATAAACCTTTCCAGAATGGCTTATCTTCCAGAAACTGATAGATTACTTCCAACAGATATCCCGTTCTGCTGAGCCTTCCAAAGAAAAGGATAAGCCCTCACTATCTGCCCAGTCTGCTGATAGTAGAATCCCAAAGATTACTGAATCATCGAAGAAATAGGTCCATGCTGCTGCTTCCAAACTTCACCTCAATAATACTACTAAGCCAAAAGATCTTCCTTAACCAGAAGCTTCTTGAAACACCAAACTAACACCCAATTACACCAAAAGATCCTTGAGACGAGTAGACATCTTCTCAAGAAACTCGGCTCCAACCCAAAAACCAACCACTTATCTTCTTAAGAAAACAAATGAGACCATGTCTGAAATGAGGTAACTCATCGACCTTAGTCTCATACTTCAATATAGACAAGACACCCTTACTTGAGATCCAGAAAATCCCTAAACATCCGAATCTTCATTGCAGTAGACATCAATGTTATTCCAACGCCATCTAAAACTGGCTCCAAAAGAAACATCTTCAGAAACATCTATGGAAACTGCATCCCATCACACAGATATTCCTTCTTGAATTCACCCAGATACCATCACTTGCTTCTATTAAGCTGACAACTTAACTCTTGGAAATCCCTGCTCACTTGAGAGCAAATCAACCTGACAGTTCAAGAATATACTCCAATTCTTGAAAAAGACTTCCTCTGGACTCAAGGAAATCCTTTTACCAATCTACAAAACTTATTCGAGACGGTATTAGGTCTACAATATTAATAAACACCTCCAACCACAACATATAAACCTCTTCCATTAGTGGTAGTTGTGTTCCACACACTCCTACCTTATCTACCTTTATAACCTATGTTGGAAAATCCGAACAGATAACCCAACAGATTAGGTAGATATATATATATATATATTACAAGTACGCTTTCTCAAGATAGACACCACTCCAGAGCCTAGGTATTTACTCAACCTAATGCTCTGATACCAACTGTAGCAACCCGACTTTCTATCACCAGAAAATCGCATCACTAATTAAGAAAGAAAGGGATAGAAGAAGAAAAGAAAGAGAAGAAAAAGAAACAACACATCAGAATCTCACAGCGGAACGATTTAAATATAATATAGAACGTATACATAGTATCATATACATCAGAGTACACAACTAAACATCTCAATTTAGACAGTTATAACACTTCTGTCTAATATACAATACAAGAACATCAACACAGAATAACACACAGCGGAAACTCTAACTATATATCTATACGCTGAAGCCTCCTGCTCCAAAGTTCCTCCAGAATTCGTCAAGGGATAACCTAAATCACTTGACTACTCATACAGAATATGAGTACCCAAGAGTTTAATAAAACAGAAAATAAACACTCGGGTCAGACAGGGGTCTGGTGTGAGTAAACGGTTTAAGATTGCTTAACTTTAGAAAATCCTTTGAAAAGAAAGGTATCACGTAAGACTTCCCACACATAAACATGGAAAAGTTTTTACCTTACGCTAACCAAAACATTTGATAGGAAATCCAGTGATATAATAATAGTGTCTAGGGTTTTCAAGTAAATATGAAATAGCCGAAATTGTTACATTCATTAAATTCCAGCTACTAGCCACAAAAGTGGGTAATACAAACAAAACCGTAGGGTCTCGTAGGGAAAATGGGTTTCCAACAATGGCAGGTCTACTGGGGTACCGCCTGTCACAGTACGTGGCCTAGATCACCATACCGAGGAGTACTCCCACTCCCCTGCAACACAAGGCCGGGACCATTCCTTACTGAACAGTCCCGAACAAGACCACCCCGCAGTTGGCTGCAGTTCCAGCTGCCCGCAAAGCCGAAATAAAAAGGGACATCTAGACAGGGATGTATCTCGCTCTCCAGTGGGAGCGACCCACGAAGCCTTGCTGCACCTCCCCTGTTTTAGCCATTCCCGGTTGATGAGGCTTGAGGCTGCGATTACCTTTATAGGACCAATTATCTTGGAATGCTCATCGTCCACCTGACGATGTTCTGAAAGCATTCAATCCATACAAGTTCGTTCCGGGTTCGAACGAAACCGAAGGCGCTATCTCGTTGCACTCATTTTGGAATCACCCTCAGAGTCAACGACCATAGCCCTTGCACTCTAAATCACCATCTCGAATCTATAAGTACTATTCCGTGAACTTATTACGGAATCACCCACAGAGTTATACTGACGTATAGCCCTTACACCTCGAGTCTTCACTTGCTCCACTTGGATTAACGACCTACGTTTAATTGGAATCGATGTGGTTTTCGGATATCCAAATATGGAAACCCGATCCCGGTCTCATCGAATCCAAACGCCATTTTAATGTCCAAGTTATTCTTAAAGGATTTAATTGTTAGATATTTAGAAGTATCACTTAACATAAATGGATGTATTCACAACACAGCCTTCATCCATATATATCAAAAAGCAGCATATAAATCACATTCAGATATAGCATATTCACATCATCACCCATCAATCAATTTCATCCAATAACAACCAATATCATTAACTCATCCAATGATATATATCACCTAATCATTAATCATTCATAAACAAGTTTGATTCAAACTTGATTAATTTAATTAATCGTTAAATTAAATTAATCCTTAATTAATCACTTGTATTATCTTCAATCCATATTACTATTCATTAATTAATTACAAATTAATTAATTAACTAACATCACTTAATTATCCATTTCAATTAATCTTCCCTGATTAATTACCACTTAATTGCTTAATTACCATATTAATTTAATCATCCTGATTAATTACTTCCAAATTATACTAAGTAATTACATCTTAATTACCTTTTTAAAATTAATCATACTTGATTAATTATTCTTTAATTATCCTGATAATTATTCCTTAATTATCCTTTAATTAATTTCCTGATTATTCACTTTAAGTGATCACATTTGATTAATTTTTTTTAATTTATCACACTTGATTAATTACTTTTAATTAATCATATGCAATTAATTACTTTTAATTAATCATCTTTAAGTAATTACTTTAATCACATTTAGTAATTAAAACTTAATTATAAATTAATTATTCTTAAATTATTCATTAACAATTAATTAATTATTTCCATTGATTAATGATTATTTCCATTAATTATAATCTTAATTAATTACTTAACAAGTGATTAATCATATAATAGTTACTCTTAATCCTCATATAAATAAATCATTAATTAAATATTTTAAACCTTTAATTAATTTTATTAATTAATACTTTAATCAATAATTCAAGTGATTAATCCTAAATCACATTACTTAATTACTTCCATAAAGTAATTATCCTTTACCTAATTACCTTTAGTAATTTACCACTTAATTATTTTCCAAAGTAATTATATTGGATTAATCCAAAGTGATTATCTTAATTAATCACAAATTAATTGCTTAATTAACTATTTAACTTAATCATTTAAATTAATTAAATGATTCTTAACTTACTATATTAAAAAGATTCTTAATTAAGAATCCATTATCCTAATTAAATCATTTATATTAACCAGTAACTTAATCTTAATTATCTTCAAATTTGTTTACCAAACTCTTAATTACTCAATATAATTCTTATTTATATTTGATTATCAAATTCTTAATCATTAAAATTTATTAAAAATAAAATATACTTGAAATCAATTATAATTAAAATAATTTAAATATTCAAGTAAACTTTTACATTTCTTTAAAACTTCCCAAAATTTATTAAATAAAATTCAATACAACCTTTGTTTCATAAATTCTCTAATTTTATTTAAAAACTTTCATATTTTAAGATATGTAAACTTGTTATAACATAATCTTGAAACAAATTTAGTTTTGAAGCTTGTTTAACCTTTGTTTTAAAAACTTAATTCCTAAAATCAAATATCCTGTTCTTAAAGTCTGAATATACTAATACTCGAGTAACCCCACTAAAACCCGAGTAACCCTCTCCAAAAACTCGCGTCAACCCCGAGTCTATCCCGTGCTTCCCACCTTATGTCTGCTTCGAGACAAAAACAACACAAACCCGAGGCCACCTCCGAGTTTCCCCCTTCTCCCCAGAACCCATTCCTCCTGATGCACGCGACCGTGCACGTCAACGTCCATGCCCACGTTCGGCCGACATTGAACTTCCTCCAGCCTTCACTAAGTCGCAAATGACCTCGACAACCCAACGCAAAACGCAGAAAATGCAAGTTCGATCGAGAACGAAATCTCGACCTTCAACCCAAAATCGTTCGAATGCCCCAACCTCAAATTCAACCACCGCCGGCCAACCCCTTCACTGGAGACCACGCCACCACCACCGTAGCTCAGCCACCACCCCCAGATCCTACTGCACAAGAGTGGTCAACTCCGATAGCTTCATGACGCCGCGAATCCCCTGGAAACACTCACGATAAAAACAGCACCCAAAACCCTACAACCTCAAACAACGATCACCACACACCTCAATAAAATACAACAGTATTTTTCGCATGATCACTGAAGCCCCCTCCACCTTCATGACCAACGGCGAGGCCCAGTTCGCCATGGATTGCCGTGATTTGGCTAAAAACCCTAAAATAGTTAAATCCCAATAGCTCATTGATTACCCCATTAAAAATTATGATTCAAGTATTAAAAATCATAATTTTCTATTTGCAATTCAATTATGAAACCAACATTAAAAATTTAATTCATGAATTTCTGACCCAAATTGAAAATGTACTGTAAATTCAAATATTTATAACAAATTATTCAATTTAAAATCTTTTAATTATTTTTAGATGATAGCTTTCTTGATTACAATCAACATCTATTTACAATTCAAAGTCTAATTCGAATTCAAATCCAAGTTATTGAATTTGTTTGAAAACCCGTTATAGTTACAGAGCATATTTATGATTACAGGCATCTCAATATCATCAATCCCTCATACTCAATCATGCAACAGTTTAAATCAAAGAATCCAGTCAATTCATCAAGATTTCATACACAAGAACAAGATGAAATTTAATATTTAAAACTGTTTTTAAAATTTTATTTACTCACTTGGAATTATTCAGAAGACAGAATAACTTTCCAGGCTTTTGATTTCACTGCATGTTGATTTTATTGCTTGATGAACCTGAATTGCATGTTGAAATCAATCTACTTGCAGTTGATTACTGAGTTGCTTGATAAATTTGAAGATGATCTTGCATTGTTGATTGAAATTCCCAGCATCTCATTCTTGTTACAGGTTTTCTACAAATTTCAGTATTTACTTCTTTTGAACTTTGTTTTGTATTTTTGTTTGAGTTGAAGAAAATGTTTCAGCTGAAGAATAAAACCCATCTTTTATTTACAATTAGATTTTAAATTTTATTATTAGAGAGAGGAAGACATTTGTCACAATGAAACTCTAATTTACTTACACCTATACATATATGATTACAAGTGTTTTTAACATACATTAATATTCTTACATGTGGTTTTTAATGTTTAAATGTTATTTTTTCTTAATAATTTATTTAAGCCTTATATAAATATATTTATGTAATATTCATACGATTAAAAAGAAAAATGTGTATACTTATCCTTTAATAAATATTCATATGAATTCATGTAACTTATATTTTGATTCAATTTAATGTTTATATGTTTAAAATATCTATTTTAATTTAACTCTTAAAATTTTAAAACAAATTTGTCTTGTATTAAAATTAAAATGAAAAGATACTAAGCAAATAAAATTTAAAATTTAAACCTTATCTAACTCAAGTTAAACTACATGTTTATAATAATAAGCAATTAACTTTGTTATAAAAATTTAAACTTCAAATATCATTTCAAAAAAATATTAAATCAAATTAACATTTCAAATTTCAAAACTATATATATATATCTATAATAAAGTTTGGAAATACTTATTAAATTCAAATTAATAAAATTCCTATTTCAAGTATATATATACAAATATATATACACATTTCAAATAGAAAAACATTTTAATATTAAATTTGAAAATTACTGTATTAAATTTTAAAACAAATCTCACATCACAATATATACATTCATATATATTACAATTTGAATATAAAGTTTTATTACATTAAAAACTTCTTATTTACCAAAATAAATATTTCCAAATCAAATTATTATAAGCTTTCAAAAGAATTAAATTTGCCAATTCATATTGTTAAGAGAAATATTAATAGATATTAACAAATTGTTATCATTAATCTTTAAAATAAATTTAACTTGTCAATTTATAATATAAATGATCAAATCAATTTAATTATTATCAAAGATTATTAAATTGATAGTGCTCAAAATTCCGGGTCGTTACAGTCTGATTCTCTCCAATTTTTATTCCCAAATCAATTCGCACAAAACAAATCGAATTAATCGAAATCGCGATCTCGAGTTTGACTCGAGGCAATGTCGAGTGCGACTTCTTCGAGGGTACGACATCTAGTGGATTGCGACGAGCAAGGACATGTGAGATTTGGAACTCGCGATGGAGGATTGTGATCTGGTAATCGCATGGTGACTGTAGGAGATGGTCGCGACGCGAGTTAAAGCCTGAGGTAATTTTAGGGCTTGGTATTTTCTCGAGCGAGACCAGGGTGCTTGTGGTAGGCGGTTCGCGGGATCGCGATGTGCTGTTGAGTGTCGTACTCGGAGTTGGTGTTATGGGAGGTTGCAGTTTCGTCGGGGAGATCGATTGAAGCACGTGCTTCGTGAGGCGCGTGGTTATAGGTCATGCGAGGGATGAGGGTGGATATTGGTTTCGACCTGTGCTGGGAGGTAAGGCTATTTTGTGTTCCTTATTTATTTAATTTATATATACATGTTCACAAATCTAGGATAAAAAAATAATAAGATTAAAATTATTATATATATATATATATATATATATATATATATATTTACAGTAAGAGTTATAGGCTGCTTCATTTTTGAATTTAATTTAATAAGTATATATATGTAGATTGAAAATATATAAAGTTTAAGACATAAACTTTATGAAATGGGTATAAACAATATATACATATAAGATTTTAGAAAATGGAAATTTTAAATGTTCGAGGAGTTTTGTAGGATAGATTTAAAATAATAATAATAATAAAATAAATTTGCGTATATACATAATAAACTACTATTAAATTTTAGAATATGTTTTATAGTGATTAGCTTGTTTAAATAAGTTATTTAATTTATATTAGTCCCAAAAAATTATTTATTAAAGGAAGTTTACTGTAACAAAACTACAGTTTTGCTATTTATTGAAGAAAACATATTTTCTTTTATAATATAAGGGTACATGCATATTTTAATACAGAAAATAAGTATATATGAATATATATATATATAGAACTTTGGAAAAATATATAAGGGCTTATATAAAAGTTAGTTAACTAAATCTACTAAATGATAATTAATTGTTTAATTAGATCGAATATTAATAAAACATCTACTGTTTATACAAGGTCTGAAAAATAATGGAAAATAAGTCAAGATGGAATGGATTGCAAATCAATAACAAAGGTGAGTTAATCTCACTCATCTGGTTTAATTTAAATTTAAATAGTTAAATTTAAATAATTGGTTGAGCGGTTGAATTGATTTGATGTGCTACATTATAGTATATAATACATCTTGGAATGATTGATTTTCCCGCATTATATAGTGAATGAGACCCTATGTGCCGCATAATAGCGGATGATATTATATTAATCCCATATACCGCAATATTCTACCTCGAAGTGGAATTGGTATTTTATATTGTGCTAACGTCTGTGGATGCAGGGAAACAGGTTGGAGGGATCCAACTGGATTCCTCAACATTTATTTAGACTATTTAATATTCTCTGTCATGGTTATTTGATATTCTGTGATGAATTATATTGGGATATTGAATGCTATAGTTTGCATGAACATTTAGGTACACTGAGTTATCAAAATATATAGAATTGGATTTTTGAAAAAATAATAAAAGAGTGAATTTGTAAGTAAAATAATTATAGAGAATTTGAATAAATTGAAGGATAAATTAGAAAAAATAAAAGTGATTTAAAATTCTAATAAATAAATTTCGAGTATGGAAAGGGGATTTTGAATAAACAGAGAAATAATAAATTTTAAACCTTAAGTGACATTATTTAAAGGAATAAAGAATTTATTTTAAAAATCAAAGTTTTAAAATTTATTGAAATAGATAAAGAAGGAATTTATTTCAAAATGGTGTAAATTGAAAAACAATTTGGAAATTGATTTAAGTGTTTGAAATTGGAATTTTAAAGGAAAATGACTATGGAATTTATAAACTGGGTTTATAAAAGTGAAATAATATATCAGTGGATATTTTGGAGAATAACTTAACGGTGAAAATTTATTAAGGAAATGAGAATTTTTTTTTAAAAAATAAACAGTGATTTATTTTTAAAGGATGTGAAGAGATGCGTATTTCCCTGGATAGCCAAGTACGTTTTCAAAGTAAATTTTTAAATATAAGTTAAAGGCTTTAATGTTGTTTTAAAAAGCATGTTTTAGAAAATTTATTATTTCTAAACATTTAAATTCTGAAGTAAGTATTTTTCAAAATTTATTATCGTAATAATTATTTAAAAGATGATATGGTTATTTGTTTAAAGGAGAAAATCTAGTTTTATATTTTATTAAGAACCTTATTTTAAATATTCCTAAAGTATTATTTTTAATTAAGTATTAAAGTTGTTTTTTCCAAATTTAAATGTTAAAGCATATTTTGCATAAAAGTGTTTTTAAATTATTTTAAAAATCTAAAGTTTTTTGTTTGGTGATTTTAGTGGAAATAGAAAATATTTAGGAAATTTATTCTGAAAAAGTAAGATTGTTTGAAACTGTTTTCAAAAGGGTTTGAAAAGTGGAAATATATCTTGCGAAGATATTTTGAGATAAATAAATAATTTGGGAAATTATTTATTTTGTGATGGATTTTTGTGAATGATAATTGATAGATAAATCACCGTCTATCAATATTGGCCAATGCGTTAATCGTTTCGAAGAGACCTGTGACGACCGCCCATGACTCCTGCACTAAACAAGGAAATAGTGCGCTGAAAAGAGTGCCAGGCAGGCATGGATGATCATCAAGGTAAGGTAAAAACAGCGGAGCCTATCGTATTACTCACAGCGCAGGGATAAAATACAATAGAAAGTATACATAGTGAAGCTCCAAAGAACAGAATCTCATCATGCACTACAAAACAATTTGATACAAACATCTGAATAGTCAATACATCAAGCCTCACTACATAACACTCAGAGAATCATACAAGCAGCGGAACATCCAGTACATATAGTAAGAAAAAAAATCAATATGCAAAAGCCTCCAGCTCGTCTTCGTCATCAACAGCGTTGGTCACTAAGAACAGCACCTGTCACCTGCTACCTAGTCTGCCCATCCCAAAATGGATGAACAGCCCAAGGTAATAAGAGTTGAACATAAAACCTTGAGTCGGACAAAAGTCCTAGTGAGCAGTAAATCAACTATCAAACATACCAAAAGAGCATAAAGGAAAAAGGAATAGGAATCCAACCCTCCCACTCCACCTCTTTCTACAGTGATAGCCCCCAGACCCACTAAGCAGAAATAAACATAGCAAAGCAGACATTTAAAGTAAAATAATTATCACCCGAGTCAAGGTCGATGTTTTCCAAGCACAAACCCCCAAGGCCTAAACCAAGATCTGATAAGCACCTACAAAACATCGCTCTTGAGACCGAGTGACGATACAACCAAAGCATCCAAACATCCATGACTCTGGCTATCATTGTTATCATTGCTTTGATATCACCGTTAATTGAATGACCGGCTCATTCTTTCATCCGTTCGTCAAGGGCTAATGGTAACCCTGGTTCTAGACATAACTCCGCACGTCATCATGGCCCGTGCCTAGGACTATCGAATTTGCCCAGAGTACTAGACCATCAACTATAAGTCTTGGGACTATCGAATCTGCCCAGCGTACTCTTGCTTTGAGTATGCTAGAACCTTCAACAACGATGAAATCTCAGCCTCCTAGTCATCCTCCTCGACGACTATTTCATACTAGCCCAAGCGCCACTCGAGCCAACCATTATCCACAAACTCGAACCATATCACCGAGTTATCAACATGCTTGGGATGATCCCATCTGGATTAAACCAAGGCTATCTCACATCATGCTTTGCTTCATCGCATCATAGCAGAGTCTCATCTCAACATCATCATCAAATCTATCCATATGAGCTTTATCATCCGCTTCATATGCCACAAGCAGCTTTCCTTATCCAAGAGCCTTTCCACTTAGCTTTTGAATCATCTTCGACCAACTTGTCCAAATTCAAATCAATCAACTAACTTCTAACAATCAATCAAACCAATCATTAATCATTCAAACAAGATCTAAATAAATAGTTATAACAATAATGGAAATTTCATAAATAAAGAGTCCAAATCTAACAAGTAATATCTTGATGAATGAACTAGCATAGGTTAACATGTAGTAAAATGGATATCAAAACTTTATGAACGATGGATCTACATGCAGACTTAAGGAAAATGCATGAAATCACTATCCCTAACACACAAACAAGCCACCGATCCAATATACTCCTTTGGGTCCGTGTGAGAGATAACCACCACTCATCGAATCACCTAAACACTTCAAAAGCAATTAACTTCAGATCTGGACAGCAAAGGATCTAGTTTGATCCGACAAGATTTCCCTTTTAAACGATGAAATCTCCCTTCGATGGATGTAGATCTTCAACTTTGGCTCTTGGATCTTCGATTTGATCTTCAATCTGGGATGGAAGGAAGCACTAGGTTATAGTAGAGAAAAGAAGTGAAGAAGTGTAGCACTCGAGCTCTCAAAAAGGCAGAACTTCATCGCTTCAAAAATCCGGGTCCCAAAAATGAAGATAGGCACTTCTATTTATAGGCCAAACCTATGAGTCGTTCGCCCCCTTAAGTCGGTCATGACCCATCAAGGCCCCACGACTTACGACTCAAGCCTCTATGTGGCCTAACACAAACACGGCCTAACGACTCAACAGGATACGACTTAGCGACCTATACATACGCGCGTTCCTACCTAAGCCGTTTGGACGACTTAACAACCTACCGACTCAACACAGGAGACGACTCAACGACTCAACACAGGAGACGACTCAATGACTCAACCTATTGCCTTAAGTCGCTCGAACGATAACTATAACACGGCATAGCCGACCTAACCTTAACTCGTTCACGACCTAATCCAATACACGACCTAAGCCTCAACACGAGAATTCCTTATGTCGCTTACTAACTTAAGCCGTTAACCCTTAAGTCGTTAGTTCCGTAAGGTCGGCCAAACCCCTAAGTCGCTTACTCCTATAGGTCGGTCACCTACCTTAAGTCGCTCCATCCTCTAAGTCGCTCCACCGACTTAAGATACGACACGACCTAACCCTGGACGACTCATCTCTGAACGACTTAAGCTCCAAACAACTTAAATTCTGAACGACTTAACAACACTAACAACCTAATGACAACAGTTCTACGATCTTCGATCCGTAAAAATACGGGTCGTTACATTCTCTCCTCCTTAGGAATTTCGCCCCCGAAATTCCAAACAAACAAGAGCAACCAAAACTATTCTGCATGCCTACCATCCATAGCAATCAACAAACCATACATCCAATTACTAGCCTAGCATGCAGAATTCTACGACTAGAACAAGTTACAATTTCATGAGAGGCCACGACACCTTAGGGCCATACCTTGAAGAGTTCAGGATGAGCTGCCTTCATCCTCTCTTCCTCCTCCCATTTACAGTCGTTAACATCATCACTCCATTGTACCTTGAGCAACCTGACTACCTTCCTCCTAAGCTGTTTTGTGTCAGTTTCCACAACACGAAGCTGCTTACGAGGTCTTCTAACAACTGGATCAATTTCTAAATCTTCACAGCTATCAACAGAAACCACTGCACTCGAGTCATGCACATACTTCCGTAGATACGATACGTGAAAAACATTGTGCACACCCGACATCTTTTCCGGTAATTCCAATTTATACGCGAGCTTTCCAGTTCGCTCGATGATCGGGAATGGTCCTACAAATCTCGGAGTCAATTTCCCTTTCTTCCCGAATCAAATAACATTCTTCAGTGGAGAAATCTTCACAAAAACCATATCACCTACGTCGAATTCCAAATCCTTACGACGCTTATCGGCATAACTTTTCTGACGGTCTTGGGCTGCCTTCATTCGTCGCCGAATGATCTCTATACAATCAGAAGTCTGTCGAATCATTCTGGCCCAAGTATAAACTTTTCTCCCGTTTCCAGCCAACATGTCGGAGAGTTACACGGTCTTCCATACAATGCCTCATATGGTGCCATACCAATACTTGACTGGTAACTGTTATTATATGAAAACTCCACCAAATGAAGATGATCTTCCCATGATCCTCCGAAGTCTAAAACACATGCTCTGAGGAGATCTTCCAAAACTCTGTTGACTCTCTCTGTCTGACCATCTGTTTGGGGATGATAAGCTGTACTCAAACACAACTCGGTACCCAAAACTTCCTGGAAGCTCTTCCAAAATCCACTAGTGAACAATGGGTCTCGATCGCTCACTATACTCGTCAGAATACCATGGAATCGAACTATCCACTTCACATACAACTCAGCCAATTTCGATGCAGTCCTGGTTGATCGAAAAGGAATGAATCTTGCACTCTTAGTCAAACGATCTACGATGACCCAAATCCCTTCATTTCCTGCTCTGGTTCTAGGTAGTCCATCGATAAAATCCATCGATATTTGCTCCCACTTCCATGTAGGAACTTCTAACGGATGAAGCAATCCGCTGGGCTTCTTCTGCTCGGCTTTTACCAACTGGCAGTTCATACATTTGGAAATAAAATTTCCAACACCTTTTTCATACCTTCCCAGTAATAGGTTCCCTTCATATCCCGATACATCTTATTTCCACCTGCATGAATTGTCAGCTTCGAGTGATGACTTTCCTTCAGAACTTCATTTCTCAATTCATCTATATCGGGAACAACCAGTCGTCCTTGCTTCCGAAGCCAACCCTCTCGATCGACCTCGAATCCTTTATCCTTCTCTGGATCCAACCCCGATTCCAAATCACGGATAATCTTGACAAGCTTATCGTCTCGCTTTTGGCTCTCGCCAATCCTTTCCACAAGAGTAGGTCTTATCGATAAGTTTGCCAACATCTCAGGTTCCAATTCATATCTAGGCCTGAAGTCAAATCCAGCTAAATACTCGAGACTCTTCCATTCCGAAAACATGGCTCCCAATCCTGCATGTCTTCGACTTAACGCATCTGCCACTGCGTTTTTTCCTGGAGTATAGGCTATACCAAAATCATATGATGCTAAAAACTCTAGCCATTGTTGCTGCTGGAGATTCAAATCCTTTTAGGAGAAAAGATACTTCAATGACTTATGATATGTAAACAACTCAAATCGAACTCACAAAAGATAATGTCTCCACATCTTCAGAGCAAATACAATCGCTGCCAACTCCAAATCATGAGTCGGATAATTCTTTTCATGCGGCTTCAGCTGTCGACTTGCATATGCAACAACTTTATCCTTCTGCATTAGCACTGCTCCAAGTCCAGTACCACATGCATCGGTGTAAACCACCATCTCATCATTTCCACTTGGAATGGTCAAAACAGGAGCACTTGTTAGTCGCTCTTTCAGGATTCCGAAAGCTTGCTCACACTTAGCATCCCATCTGAACACTTGGTTCTTTTTCGTCAATCCTGTTAATGGTGCAGCTATCTTGGAAAAGTCTTTGATAAACTGACGATAATATCCTGCTAATCCAAGAAAACTTCTCACATCAGATGCATTCTTAAGTCTAACCCAATCCTGTATCGCTGCCACCTTGGCAGGATCAACCGCTATTCCACTTCCAGAGATAACATGACCTAAGAACCTCACTTCACTCTTCCAGAAGTGACACTTCGAAAACTTAGCCCTCAGCTATTGTTTCCGCAAGATTTCCAAAACAATCCGCAAGTGCGTCTTGTGCTCTTCTTCAGTTCTGGAATAAATCAGAATATCATCCACGAACACAAGTACGAACTTGTTCAACTGATCCCTGAACACTCTATTCATAAGATCCACAAAATATGCTGGTGCATTGGTCAATTCAAAAGGCATTACCAGCCACTCATAGAAACCGGATGGTGTCCTAAAAGCAGTCTTCGGCACACTATGCTTTGCCACTCTTAACTGGTGAAATCCCGTTGCCAAATCCATTTGAGAAAACACCTTGGCTTCGTGAAGCTGATCAAACAAGTCATCTATTCTCGACAATGGATACTTGTTCTTCTTAGTTACTTTATTCAGCTCACGATAATCCACACACAACCTCAACGATCCATCCGCTTTGGTTGCAAACACAACTGGTGCACCCCATTCGGACACACTACGTCGAATGAATCCTTTCTGTAAAAGGTCATCAACTTGCACTCTCAACTCTTGCTGTTCCCTAGGCGCTATTCGCCTAAGAGGCATCACAACAGGTCTGGCTCCTTCAACTAGTTCGATACGAAACTCGATCTCTCTATCCGGCGGTAACCCTTTGATCTCGTCAAAGACATCCCCAAATCCATTTACGACTGGCACCGATGACAGTTCATCCCGTGGAACAACTAGCGAATACATGAAGCTCATGAAGACGCCTTCTTCATGCTTACATCGTATCACAACCCTTCGCCCCTCCACATTCTCGACTGTTACCTCCAGCCTCTTACATTCAACCCTTTCCGCATACTTCCTAAGCCAGTCCATACCCAAAATAATTTCGAACCCCGCAAAGTTCAGAACAAAACAATCACAAACAAAAGAGTAATCATGACTCGATACAACCAGACCACGGCATATCATACACAAACAAGATGAACCCCCAACTGGATTAGTCACAACCAATGGTCTATCCACGATATCCGGTTCCAAACCCAACCGGCCTACAAGTTCACTACAAACAAAGGAGTGCGACGCCCCAGTATCAAATAACACTCTAACTGGAACACCACAAATGGAAAGAGTACCTTGTACCACCACACTCTTTCCTTTCTCTTCTGTAATAGGAGCTTTTGAAGACGATGGCACAACACCCAAAGCATAAGCTTGCACAACCTGCTTGTCCTTCCGCGGTTCCAGACAATTCTTCCTGATATGCCCCAATTTGTCACAGTTGTGGCACTTCACCGGCACTCTCGGATTCTTACAATCTCTGGAGAGATGGCCCTTCTGCTGACAATTGTAGCAGGTCACTTCGCCCTTTTGCTTCTTCTGGCCATCCATACCCTTCTGTTGCTGCTGCTTTCTCTTCTTGTTTCCACCCTGCTGTGGTTTAGATTCCTCCTTAGTCACAGCAACAACAGATCCTTCCTTAGGAAACAGATTCTCGTGCCTGAGAGCTTTCTCCACAAGCCTCTCAAATGGATCGTCCAGATGATCCACTAACTGCCTCCCAAGGTAAGTGTCCAAGCCTGTCACAAACTTCTCATTCTTCTGATAAGGAGATTCAATATATGACCGAGCATACTTGGACAAGGCTTCAAACTCCGAAACATACTCAAGAATTGGTCCTCCATCTTGCTTGAGTTCCACAAATTTCTTAAACAGAACGGATTTCTGAGCTGTAGAAATGAACTTAGCCTCAAATCTGGCTTGGAATTGCATCCAAGTGATCTCTTCCTCCGGAGTATCAATGGTGATAGAATTCTACCAATCAGAAGCTCTTCCTTGAAGCTGTCTTGATGCAAGCTTCCTTTTAGTTGCATCCTCAATTCCCAAGTCACCAAAGATCCTTCTACAGGCATCAATCCACCTCTGGACTTCAATGGTTCATTCTGTTCCCAAGAAAACCTTTCCTCCAACAGCAGTATAGTCTTTACACAACTTAACAAAATCCACTGGTTTTGGGGCTTGAACCTGAACTCCAACATCTACTGATGGCCCTGGAGCTGGTATTCTTCTCATGATCGAAGTCATCATAGCCTCGAACATAGAAGCATAATCAGCAGCCCCCTCAACAGCACGGTCTTCCCTAGCAGCTGGTCTCCCTCTTCGACTCATTCTTAATATCTATTAAGAAAATGATTATTACACCTTGAGAGACAACTGCATAAGAAGTTCAAATCCTTCTAAGCTACTATATTATATATAGTAATCATCCATCAAAATACAATTACGTCCCTCATACGTAATTACTTCAGCGAGCGTTGGCTAAAATCGATTAACCAAAGCTCTGATACCAAATGTGACGATCGCCCATGACTCCTGCACTAAACAAGGAAATAGTGCGCTGAAAAGAGTGCCAGGCAGCCATGGATGATCATCAAGGTAAGGTAAAAACAGCGGAGTCTATTGTATTACTCACAGCGCAGGGATAAAATACAATAGAAAGTATACATAGTGAAGCTCCAAAGAACAGAATCTTATCATGCACTACAAAACAATTTGATACAAACATCTGAATAGTCAATACATCAAGCCTCACTACATAACACTCAGAGAATCATACAAGCAGCGGAACATCCAGTACATATAGTAAGAAAAAAAATCAATATGCAAAACCCTCCAGCTCGTCTTCGTCATCAACAGCGTTGGTCACTAAGAACAGCACCTGTCACATGCTACCTAGTCTGCCCATCCCAAAATGGATGAACAGCCCAAGGTAATAAGAGTTGAACATAAAACCTTGAGTCAGACAAAAGTCCTAGTGAGTAGTAAATCAACTATCAAACATACCAAAAGAGCATAAAGGAAAAAGGAATAGGAATCCAACCCTCCCACTCCACCTCTTTCTACAGTGATAGCCCCCAGACCCTCTAAGCAAAAATAAACATGGCAAAGCAGACATTTAAAGTAAAACAATTATCACCCGAGTCAAGGTCGATGTTTTCCAAGCATAAACCCCCAAGGCCTAAACCAAGATCAGATAAGCACCTACAAAACATCGCTCTTGAGATCGAGTGACGATACAACCAAAGCATCCAAACATCCATGACTCTGGCTATCACTGTTATCATTGCTTTGATATCACCGTTAATTGAATGACCGGCTCATTCTTTCATCCGTCCGTCAAGGGCTAATGGTAACCCCGGTTCTAGACATACTCCGCACGTCATCGTGACCCGTGCCTAGGACTATCGAATCTGCCCAGAGTACTAGACCATCAACTATTAGTCTTGGGACTATCGAATCTGCCCAGCGTACTCTTGCTTTGAGTATGCTAGAACCTTCAACAACGATGAAATCTCAGCCTCCTAGTCATCCTCCTCGACGACTATTCTCATACTAGCTCAAGCGCCTCTCGAGCCAACCATTATCCACAAACACGAACCATATCACCGAGTTATCAACATGCTTGGGATGATCCCGTCTGGATTAAACCAAGGCTATCTCACATCATGCTTTTCTTCATCGCATCATAGCAGAGTCTCATCTCAACATCATCATCAAATCTATCCATATGAGCTTTATCATCCGCTTCATATGCCACAAGCAGCTTTCCTTATTCAAGAGCCTTTCCACTTAGCTTTTGAATCATCTTCGACCAACTTGTCCAAATTCAAATCAATCAACTAACTTCTAACAATCAATCAAACCAATCATTAATCATTCAAACAAGATCTAAATAAACAGTTATAACAATAATTGCAATTTCGTAAAAGAAGAGTCCAAATCTAACAAGTAATATCTTGATGAATGAACTAGCATAGGTTAACATGTAGTAAAATGGATATCAAAACTTTATGAACGATGGATCTACATGCAGACTTAAGGAAAATGCATGAAATCACTATCTCTAACACACAAACAAGCCACCGATCCAATATACCCTTTTGGGTCCGTGTGAGAGATAACCACCACTCACCGAATCACCTAAACACTTCAAAAGCAATTAACTTCAGATCTGGACAGCAAAGGATCTAGTTTGATCCGACAAGATTTCCCTTCAAATGATTTAATCTCTCTTCGATGGATGTAGATCTTCAACTTTGGCTCTTGGATCTTCGATTTGATCTTCGATCTTGGATGGAAGGAAGCACTAGGTTAGAGTAGAGAAAAGAAGTGAAGAAGTGTAGCACTCGAGCTCTCAAAAAGGCAGAACTTCGTCGCTTCAAAAATCCGGGTCCCAAAAATGAAGATAGGCACTTCTATTTATAGGCCAAACCTATGAGTCATTCGCCCCCTTAAGTCGGTCACGACCCATCAAGGCCCCACGACTTACGACTCAAGCCTCTATGCGGCCTAACACAAACACGGCCTAACGACTCAACAGGATACGACTTAGCGACCTATACATACGTGCGTTCCTACCTAAGCCGTTTGGACGACTTAACAACCTACCGACTCAACACAGGAGACGACTCAATGACTCAACACAGGAGACGACTCAACGACTCAACCTATTGCCTTAAGTCGCTCGAACGATAACTATAACACGGCATAGCCGACCTAACCTTAACTCGTTCACGACCTAATCCAACACACGACCTAAGCCTCAACTCGAGAATTCCTTATGTCGCTTACTAACTTAATCCGTTAACCCTTAAGTCGTTAGTTCCCTTAGGTCGGCCAAACCCCTAAGTCGCTTACTCCTATAGGTCGGTCACCTACCTTAAGTCGCTCCATCCTCTAAGTCGCTCCACCGACTTAAGATACGACATGACCTAACCCTGGACGACTCATCTCTGAACGACTTAAGCTCCAAACAACTTAAATTCTGAACGACTTAACAACACTAACAACCTAATGACAATAGTTCTACGATCTTCGATCCATAAAAATACAGGTCGTTACAAGACCGGGATCGGGATTTATTTCTCGAAAACCACTTCGATCCGTTTGAACGTTTTCATGGGAAAAACAAGTTCGGAGTCGAAGATGGAGTAGTGAAATGCAAGGGCTAGTCGCTACTAATCCTGAGCATAATTCCAAAATGGATGTAGTAGGAGTGGTGCCTTCGGTTTCGTTCAAACCCGGGACGGACTTGTATGGACGAATGCTTTTGGAACATTGTCATGTGGATGATGGTAATTCTAAGTGAAACGATCTAAAAGGTAACGCTTAGCCTCAAGCCTCATCAACGGGGAATGACTAAAAATCAAGGGTTATGCAGCAAGGCTAGGTGGGTAGCACCCATTTCAGGGTGAGGTCATCCTTGTCTAGATGTCCCTTTTATTTCGGCTTAGTGGTGCGATTGCTGATCACAACCGTGGGGTGATCTTACTCGGGATTATCCAGTAAGGGGTAGTCCCTGTCTTGTGTTGTAGGGGGTCGGGAGTGATCCTCGGTACTGTGATCTAGGCCACATACTGTGACAGATGGTACCCCAGTGCCTAGTCATTAGTTGGAAATCCATTCTCCCTACGCGCCTTTTACGGTTTTTGTTTGTATTACCCACTTTGTGGCTAGTAGCTGGAATTTAATGAATGTAACAATTTTGGATATTTTAAAAGTATTTGTAAATAGACCCTATTATAATATCAGAGGATTTTAATAAAAAGTGTTTTAACTATCGTAAGGTAAAAACCCGACATGTTTATTTATGGCGTGGCCTTACGAGATGCATTTGTTTTCAAAAGAAGTTTTGAAACTTTAATAATCAATTTGAGTGTGGTTTTCTCATGCTAGTATACCAGACTGACTCGGGTGTTATTTATCTATAATGCTCGGGTCAGACCGAGTATTATAGGATACAGGAAAGGATGCTGGGGAGCTTAGGAGACAAGCTGAATGGCGATACATACTTCCATACTTGCTATTATTATTCCGCTGTGTATTCATTCTTGAGGACAGATTTATATGGTTGTCCAGTTGTATGTTATTGATGTTGTTGAACTCTGATGATGTAGTCTGGTGATGTATGTATAAAATAGATATAGTTTCTTTTGTGTAAAGATCTGTTATTATCTATTATATTTTATTCCGCTGCGTTGGTTAGATTCTGTTGTTGTTTTCTGTTCTCACTTCTTCTACCTCTTCTTCTTTAAACCTAATGGTTCGTATTTCTGTTCAACTTCAGTTGATTGATGTAGAATAGTGTCTACTAAGGGGTATGGAACTGCGGGTCGTTACAGTCTATAACATGGAGTGGAAGTGGAATTTATTTGAAGCTGATATAATTTCTGTTTCAAGTAAAAATTTGAGTGTTTTATAAAGCCTACGACGTACTAAACAATTTTTATGTTAGTTAAATTGACATCACGAAGTAATTTAATTGATTGACCGTTGGGGGTAAATTTGAGTGACATTTAAATTGATATGATTTAAAATGATAAGAATATGAATTGACAGCTCAAATTTGAATTGAAAATTAAATTGCAAGTTAAAATCTTGATTTTTGATAACTAGTAAATTGTTTTGATATTTTGACTTATTTGGAATTTTATTGTGATGGATGTTATTGATTGATATTTGGATGATTTGGATGTCTATTTGTTTTGATATATCCTGTTATCACCCTGTGTATTGTTTAAAGTATATAACACCGTAAATCGAATTATTTCGATTAAATTAAGAAATAGGTTGAAATGATATATACCTATGACATTTATTTTGGATTGAAAAAATATATTTCCATCCCTGAATTAAATTATAATAATTGATTCACTTGGCCATAGGATAGAAAATTATACAAGGACACTATATTGGTTGAATTAAATGGTTTTAAAAATTCTGATTTGAAATTATTTAATTATTCGATTTAAAGAAGTAAAAATTGACTTTATGGAAATCGAATTATTTTTGAACTTGAGCTCGAATGTTGAAATTTAAATTTTGTACCATCCTGTTATTTTCAACCATTCGCATCCACACATGTCGGACTTGAATCCCTCAAAATATCATATTGTTAATTTATATTGGAAAAACTCAGCATATACAGTAATAAATAAATCACGGAATTACAGACACAGAGTAATATAACAATAAGCAGTGGAAACAAAAGAATAGTAGTTCATGAAGCTACTTTTTATATAACAAAGTTAAATAAGATACCACAGAAGTCTCAAGTACAATAGTCAAACACAAGATCAGAATGCATCACTGGAATCAACTGAATAACTACAAGCTGAATGGATAGAGGGATCTCCAAGTGAAGATCCAACTCCAAAGGTAAGTCTCAAAAGCTGTATCACTCAGCCTAACCCGGTCGTAAATCAAAGCACAAAACACTCGAGTTAGGATTAACATTCTTATATCAATAAATCCAACTCTAGTGAAATAACATTTGAAATACAAGTAACTCAAAGGACGTTTGGGATAACCATCCTTTGAGGATCCGTTAAACTATATACTATTTAGTAATATATGCTATTATAATAATGTCTAAAGTAAAGTAAACTAATAAAATAGCGTTAAGGCGTCACCCATATCCCCCTTAACACATTTTATAGTGCCAATAGTCTATACAGTACCGTAATACCTCCAGATCGGGGGGCTACTAGAGGATACTCCATAGGTACGACATAAAACAAACTTGTGTAAGGCACGCTATGGTAGGTGACATGGCACAACTAGGCAATGCCAGGGTAGATATACCAATTCACTTCCGAGATGGTGGTAACGCATAGCAGGCATTACCGCCCACCTCGAGCCACACTCCCAAAATCAAAAATCAAAGGTGCGCACTAAATCAATCACAAAGTAATAGAATGGCATACGAAGGAGTGTGTCCGATCGGAGGAGCTACCTCACTTGGCCCGTCAATTGCTCCTGTTTTAGCTACCTTATGCCTTTTCATGGGAGTCGGATCCACGTATATACCTCAAATAGGGTCGCCGCCACCATCCTACTTCATTTTGGAATCTCCACCGTGTACACGGTTGTTAAAGTATTTTAGGGTATTAACAAAGAGTATGACAATATCCGATCCCGGTGTCCTTAACAACCAATCGTTATTACAATGCCGTGGTCATTTCAAAATAGCTTATACTTCAAAACCAAAATATCATTTCCATTTCAAAACTATATCAAAATGATATCATTTCCATTTAAAAACTAAGTACGATATCATTTCCATTTCAAATATATACTTTTCCAAAATCATATCACTTTCAAAGTTACAACACTTTCGAAACTAAACACTTGAAATTATAACACTTTAAAAACATAATACTTTGAAATTCATAACTTTGAAAGCATAACTTCCACCACTTAAATAGTTTAGATATTAAAATAGTATATATAATAAAATAGTTTAGAAAGTAAAATAGTTTATATAAAAGAGTTATAAGTTAAAATAGTTTATATTAAAATAGTTAGTATATTAAAATAGTTTATATTAAAAATAGTTTATATTAAACTAATTTATGAAGTAAAATATAGAATAGTTTTAAATATAACTTAAAAATACTTTATATAATAAAATAGTTTCTTCAAATTTCACAAATCGATTCCAAATCAACTCAAATTCCAAAAATTCAAATTTAACTAAATCGAAAATCATCAATTTCAATTTATTTTAGTTTCTCAATAAACCTTTTCAAATTATCTCGATTTCAAATATAGAATTTTAACCACAAAATAAGCCATTTCAATTTCAATATTTCAAAGCTTTAAATATTAAAACATTTCAAAACTAGATTTGATAATTCCATATATATATATCAAATTCACTTTACTATTATTTATTTTAAAATATTTACTTAATCATTCAAATAACATTTAAATAAAACTTCAACTTTCAAATTTAAATAAAACTAAATACACCATTTTCAATTTATGTAAATTTGAAATATTCACTTAAATCACTTTTAATCAAAAATCAAGTTATAAAATCATATCTTTAAAATCCCAAATTTAATAAATTTCAAATCAAACTTATTTGGGTATAAATAAATTCAATTTCAAAACCTTGGAAATCATTTCAAAATGTATATATTCATTGACCGGCAGTGTTTTTATTTAATTTTCTATCCTATGGTCAAGTGATATAGATATTTATCATTTCAATCCGCAATTTAAATATATATATATATATGGGTATATATCATTTCAGCCTACAATCCCAAATTCAATTCAATGAAAATCGCTTGGGCTTATCATTTCAACCCATAACGATTTTCTCCTATCCTACGGATTGTTCGGGTATATATCATTTCAACCCATAGGGAATTCTATACTAATAGAGAACTTGCAGAGTGATAACAGATATAGCAAAAATATAACAGGCATATATCAACAATATAAATAACAGATAATGGTGTCAGATGTCACAGGTGAATAGATACAGATAATAGCAATGTAAATAACTAATAGTAGCATATTTCAATTGTCGTTTCAATTGAAATCAAATTTAATAAATATAAGAACGTTAATCATGAGTGATTGCTCACCTTTTGAGGCTAAAAGAATTTGACAATAAAATGAGCTACGATTTTGAATCGCAAAATCGACCGATCCAAACATATTCTCAAAGCGAAGTAGTTGAACACGGATTTGACAGACGAAGCTAATAGATAGGAATCGATGAGAAAAAAATCAATCAGTTTGATATAAACCGAGAATATTTATATTATTAAATTTTCAATAAAATTAATATTTTAATTCAAGGTATAATAAAATGATATACATATATGTATATATGATAAAGATCCTTATTCTTAAAAATATATATTTAAAATCCATTTTAAACTTAACACCCATCCAACCTAATATATATATATATATATATATATATATATATATATCATTTAAAAATCATTATTTATTGAAAGTATATTTTTCTTTTCAAAAGCTTGTAACATATTACTATAAATATATATATACTGTAAAACATACTTATTATATTAAAATTAATACTTTAAAACAAATAAATATATATATAATTTATATAAATTTATAATTTAAATCTACAGAAGGTAAAAGTCTATACTATGCTTTATACCCATATCAAACAATATATAAACTTATATAGCCACATATATTGACAAAAAGGTTATGCATATTCTTTTAACTTATATACACGAACAGCTATATGTAACTACCCTGACAGCATTCATTGACAACATATATAACTGCTTTATAATGTAATATATAGAAACACTTTATACGGTAACTTGAGGTAATATATATACATAGACGAAAACCAGATATATAAGAGAAACATATATAAATGTACAATTACCAGATCATTATAACATATACATACTAACTAAGCTTATTATTCATATTGTCTCAAATAAATTTTCAACGGATTATAAAATTTATAAAAGTACTGTATGTATATCAACAGATTTTTAAACTTATACCAAACTTACATAAAAATATATGTGTACTTAAAACAAAATACACAAAATATGAACTTAAACATAAAACTTACATACGACTACCTATTAAAATTACACATACATAAAGAACAAAAATCGCACGACATATATTAAAACATAAACATATAGTAAATTATATACTTAACTTATTGTAAACTAATAGGTAATATAAACTCACATATGTTTGTACAGGCTATAAAACTAACAGACCAAACTTAAAGTATAATATATGTAGCTAGATAAAATATTAGATATAAACTATATACAATACTGTAACAAAAAATGTATTCACTAACATATATTTATATGAACTAAAATTATATATAATACCTTGACTAAACCACGCAAGCCGAGGGGTATTCGACGAGGCCGAGCTCGGCTGATGAAGAGCTGCTGCATCGGCCGAAGGTGGAGGCGACTTCGGTGGAGGGTGTATGGTTGCTAGGGGAGGCACTTGCGTGTAGAGGAATAGGAAGAGAAAGTGGGTCTCGGCTAAGCTATCAAGGCACAAGGAGGTTGAATAAGAGGAGGAAGTGGCAGCGACCGAGGTCGGGTGCTTGGTTGATGGGAGAAAGGCCGGAGTTGATAGGAGAGGGGAGGTAGTTCTCGGAAGAGGCTGGGTGGAGTGGCCACGAAGGATGTAAGAGCAGATGAAAAGAAAAAATATGACGGGCTAAAGGGGAAAATAGAAAATATAGATTTGCACTTATTATACATTATTTTTGCAAAAGCGAACGATACAAAATTAAAACCAAGAGGAATAGCGAAGGTCAAGCTAATTGGATTCAGGAATACAAAGAGGTAAGTAGCCATTCAGTTGTATACCATGGATAATGAATGAACAAAGAAGTCAAAAGGGTAATAATGGTACTGATTCAATTCAACGAACAAAGAAGGTCAAGCACAACCCGACGATCAAAACGGTATACATATATTGGTACGATCATCCGATCAAGATTCGATAATCGGTACCAAAAATGCGGCAAATTCTGTCGAAAATAAGATAAACAGAGCAATTGCAGTCCAAATTTGGAGAAACAAAATATGACATCTTACTCAGAAGATGATTTACAAATTTATTAAAAATATTCAGGTCTAGAAAACATTTTATTATCATCAAATGTTGACTGATTTAAATTGAAATAGAATTACAGAAGAAAATTAAACTTCCATATTTTCTGATGAAAATTTACCAATTGCTATGCTTAATAAGTCGTATTGCAAATATTAAATTTTTATTTCCAAATTTTAATATTTAAAATTTCACCAAAATTCAAATTAATACGTAAATAAAACCATTGAAATTTACGGTTCATTACAAATTTGGTAGAAGGAATTATTCAAAAAAATTAAAGTTAAGATTTTCAAATTATAATCGAAATATGATTTAAATTTCAAAATTTGATTTATTTTAAAAGATTGGACTTTTATTCGAAATTTGAATATTGCTAAGTAAAAGTAATTTTAATTGATATTTCAAACTTTGGCAAGAAATCGAATTATTTTTAAGGATTTGAACATTGAATTGAACATCAAAGTTAAATTTGGTTTAAATGATTTAAATCGATACTTTGAAATCGAACTCGAACTTGATACGGTTTGAAATGGTATGAATTGAGAGTTGTGAAATTAAACTGGGATTGAATTGAAATTAAACAGAATTGAAATAGGAATCGAAGTAAAATTTGACTTGAAATCAGAACTGAATTGATTATATTGGAATAGAAAATGAAAGTGATTTGAATTGGGAAATTTGAAATTGAATCAGTTTGACTTTGAAACTATTTTCATATAAATTATTTTAATAAAAATAATTAAAATCTATCTCTTTAAATATTCGAATTATTTTGATTTTCCAAACTATTTTATTTTATAAAACATTTTTAAATACTTAAATCATTTCATATCAAACTATTTTAATTATTTAAACTATTTTTAAATAATTTAAAAAATTTCCCAAAATATTTTCAAAAATTCAAATTGGTCAAAGGCTAGAATGTTAATATTTAAATCATGGATTTAAATGTGCATTGGGTTAAAATGAAGTTATAACCTAAATTAAAATTCGAAACAATTCTGGAAGCAAAATTAAGATATTAAGGCGAAATGATTTCGAAGTGAAATAGTATATTTTGAATAAGTATGATGATTTCGAAACGAATATGATTTTGAAGCGAATATGATATTTTGATATCAAGTACGAATTGTTTTCAAAATGTAAAAGTACCAACCAGTGTGTAAAACGACCTTTGGTTGTTAAAGTGGTCAGGGCCTCTTATTGGCATACTCTCTGTCAACATTGGAACCACTTTAACAACTGTGTACGTAGAGGAGACTCTAGAATGAAGTGGTCGGATTTGGAGTCGTTTGCCGAATTTGAAGAAAGGGAACGATGATGGGTTGATCTCGGCACTTATGCCAATTTGAAATGCCTAAAACAGGACGGCTTGACTTGATCTATATTATTACTCTTGTTGTTGGTTTCGATTGGTGCATTTCAAATTGGCATAAGTGCTATGATGTGGGTACGCAGTGGGCGGTCGTGGCTATGATGTGTTTACCACCAACCCTACGACCCAAACTGGTAGTATCCAACCTTGGGCATTGCCTCACGTGACTTGTCATACTTTTATCCCTATACGAGATCTCTATGATTTTGGTTTAGTTTTGTCGTATCACGGTGCATCCCTATCCCCCGACGTGCTACTGGGCCGTTATATGCAAACTGTATGCCAATGCATTAAAATGCATTAAGGGGGATTAATGTAAAGCTTTAACGCTAAGAAAAATATTTATTTTACCGATTAGACATCATATATGTAGCGTATTCTACTGCATATAAATATTTTGGTGGATCCTTAAGAGAAGGAAAAATCTTGTAACATCTCTTGAGTTACTGCATGTGCCTTATACTGGATAAGAGATGTGAAACCCCGTAAACATCTCTACACACATGTTATGTGACATCGATTTAACTCACGTAAGGATATTTTAGTCCTGACTCGAGTGTTTTGTCTTTTCATTAGCTCGGGCCAGCCCTGAATATTTTAGCGCCTTGAAGAACATTTTTTGGAGGACAAAGACGAAGATTTGTCATATTATTATTACTCCTGCAACGTGTTGTTTGTTGCATTATTTTCTTTATCCCTGTTGTATATATAACTGATAATGTTTTTTAAATTATAATCAAATGTATTGTAAACAGCTTCATGAACTGTTTATTTGATTATTATATTTTATCATTCCATTGCAAGATTCCGTGTTTGCTTTCTTCATCTTTTCTTATTTTTTTAATTAACCCCATTGGTTATCTATGTTTCGAATTGTTTAATTTAGACATGTGTGGATTATTGTCAATTTTAACCTTCTGAAACATGTTTTGTCACATTTGGTATCAGAGCATTTGTTTTGCGATAACTTTAGCTTTTTGGGGTTTGATTCATTAGAGATAAGGTAGTACTACCCTAAAATGAGTCTGTTTGATTGTATATATATGAGAGAGCGTACTTGTTAGTGTTATAAAATGTTTTATATTGTGTTTACTTATCCGTTGAGTTGTTTTCGATAGGGGTTTCTAAACAATTAAACGAGACAAATCGACATAATATTATTTTAAAATAGGGTAAATAAAATAATTTTACCTACTTATATTACATATAAAATGATAATTAATGAAGTTTTTGTTATGAGATGATAATATTTAATTATCGTTGATTATTGGTTGAATTAAAATAAAATGAATACTTTGTGAATTTTATTTTATGAAGCATTCAATAATCAAATTGAATTGAAATCAATGACAATAAGAATTTCTTAAAATAAAAAAGCTGTAAATTAATGAAATTTTTTGGTAATAAAGTAATGAAATTTGTATAAGTATACTTATAATATAGCTTATATATAGAAAGGATTTAAAAATTGAGAATTTTAGAATTTAAATCCCGTTGCTTTCAAAATTTGTTTTCAAAGCCTTCAAAAATCAATAATAATGTTATCTGAAAGAATATATTTTTAAAGATTTTTGAAAGAATATAAAAGCATTGAACTCACTTAGTTGTTGGAAAATAATTCTGGGGATGACTACAACTTTGCTAGTATCCATTTTTGAGTTTCTGAGTGAGAATTGCTACCAAAAGAAATTTATTTCTAGTTAAAACAAGTTTTGATTATGAAAAGTATTCCAAGTATGATTTGATAGATATATGAAAATAGTTTTTGAACATATAAATTGAAAATAGTATAGATAAAAAAGTTAATGAATTTGAACTGGAAATAAAATTTAATTTGAAAACTATTGAATATTTTTTGGTTAAGCAAAAAAAAGAAGATTTGAATTTGAGATATGAGATAAAAGAACTAACCTAAGAGATGATAAATAAATTGAGTTAGTGAAATAAAGTAAATAAAATGAGTTTTAACTCAAGAAGGCCTAAATAAAAACAAATTGCATTTAAAATGGATTAAATAAAATAACAAAATAAAATTTTAAGTGATTCAAGTTGTATAACTTATTAATTTGAGAAATATTAGGCTAAAAACAAATTTTAAAATTGATGAATATGAATGATAAGAAAAATCAACTTGAATAGAGTTAAATAAAATGAGTAATGGCTTAAATGAAATAAAATTTCGCTTAATAAAGATTAGATGAGTTGAGTTGGATTTGAATATAACTAAATAAATTAGTAAAGTGAATTAATTCCACTTAAGCTATAAAATGAATTAATAGTATGAATGCGAACTTGAATTATAAAATAAAATGCAATATGGGTGTGGAAGAAAGAATAAAAATAAATGAGTGTAAGAAAAAAATTAATATGAGTAATTGAATTTAATTTAAATGGGTTGTAAATAAATTAAATGCAAATGGAACGAGTTATGAATGTTAAGTAGTTTAAGATGGAATAATTTAACAAAATGAATTATAAGATGAAGTTAACTTAAAAAAGTGGAATGAAAGTGATTGTGATAAAAAGAAAAATTTATTAATATGAATTTGAATTATAAAATAAAATATACTTAAGTGAAGTTATTAATATGAATTTGAATTAATAGAATGAACTAACAAAGTGAATCGATGAATTAAAATGAATTTAAGTTATGAAGTAGCAATAAACATGGATTGCATTTTATAAAATCGTTATAATAAACTTAAATTATTTATAAATTATATTATTATTAAATAGAATGCACTAAGTGTAAATGAAATAAAATCTAACTTAAATGATTTATAAAATGGTCCATAAATGAACTTGTATGGAATATTGTTAAAATTAAAGTGAGACGATTGAAATTTAATAAATTGAATTGATTAAATTGAATGTAAATGAAATAGATTTGAATAAATTTGAAGCAAACCTATTAAATGTTAAGAAATAATGACTGTTAATGAGAAATGAAGTGTATAAATTAAATATTGACATTGGAAATGTAAATTTTGATAACTTGGATTAACTAGATGGAAATTAATAATTGTTGAATGGTTTCTATTGTTACAAATCATTGTTATAACCGTTTGATTTCATATGATTGTTGTATGTTGTGTATCTGTGCTTGTTCTTATGATTTGGATTCAACATTCATTCTATATGGTTCTATCTAACTCATACATGTTCTCGATCTTATTATAAGTGACTAATATTCAAAATTGAGTTGATCTAGGTACATACGGAGATAGTTTGGATGTATATGCATTAGTATGCTTTTGCTTGCTTAATATAAGTGACCTCTCTCATATTAATAATAATAAGGTTCACATCTCGGGTTAAATACGATACTTTTATATATATTTTTCCTACAGGATGCCTCATCATTGAGATGACGTGTATATTTGGTGTATTTGATATATTTTGTATCGTATATTCTATTGTAATATAATTTTGATCGAGCCGTGCAAAGGACACGCTACCGAAAATTTCCATAAATCTGGGTATTAATTTTTTTTTAAGTTTAAAAAAAAACTTTATAACTTGTTTTACGACAAAATGGTAATTTCCGTAAGCCAAGATCGAAGTAGCGCAGTATAAGCATTGTAAAGGTTAAGATTTTAAAGTTTATATGCGATTATTCTAAGAAAATATATTGTATGTTAAATTCCTCACTTAACTCCCTTTCGAGGATGAAAAGTTTTGAGTGGGGGAGAGTGTAACGACCCGTATTTTTAAGTATTTTAAATTATTAGATTTAATGTGATTATTGAATTAAAATTGTTAGAAATAAAAAAATTTAACGATGTATTAGTGTAGTTATTGAATATGTACTTCAATAAATATTGAAAATAAACAATTTTGAGGATTGTGGAAATAACAAGTATTAGAATTAAATTCTATATATTGAACGTATTTATAATCAATAGTTGAAATTGAATATTGAGTTACTGAAAAATTGGAAGTTTTATTATTTGAATTTGTTTCAAAATTAAATTTATAAGTTAAATAACTTATATCGAAATATGGTGATTTATAAGATAATTAAACTGTTTAAATTTAATATTGCAGTTATTTAAATAATTGAATTCGGGTTTTAATGTGTATGAAATTGATGTCGGAAGCCGATTTAAATTTTATTTAAATATGAATGAAGATTATTAGCATTTAAAATTGGATTTAAAAGTGAATAAATAAAAGCTGGAAATTTTTTATTTTAGTGGACGAGTAAAAATAACCATTTTGGCCACTGTCTCGAATTTCGGTGAAACTAGTTTCATCGAATCAGTAATAGTGCGTTATTGTAGGATTTCAAGTTTCATAGAAATCAGATTTATTGTTTGGCCATGTGACCTTGAAACGTGTATAACTTAATCGAAGGATTTAATTAAAAATATTTTGATTTTGAAAGCTATTTTCTGAATATAATCGAATTAGGCCTCGAAACTAGTTCTATTATGTTCGGAATAGGGGTAAAACATTATGAACGCCAGACAGCACACTTTGTTTGGAGTTCGAAAATTTCACAGGTCGATTCGGGAGATATTTTCTAATTAGTATATTTATAATTTCTGAACCTACACTCGTACAAGGTAGCCAACTTCTTGTCTCCCTATTCCTTTCCCCTTTCTCTTATTTCAAGCTACAACCGATCGATTTAAAAAAAACAGAAATCATGATCGAGAGAAAAATAATAACAACGATCGCGAGCAGAGGGAGGCGAAGTTAGAGCACGACTCGGGAAGAAGATTGAGGCGAACTTCGAACATGGCTTTAAGCACGACTCAGGAAGAAGAAGGAGGCGAATTTTTTCGAGCACGGCTTTGAGCACTTTTCATTTTAGGGTTTCATGTTTGTGCACCTCCAGGCGTGAGGCGATGGTGGGGAGCAGCGACCTTAGAGATCTGGCGGCGGCGTTTCTGGCTGGAGGCGAGAGGGGTATGTCGATTGCATAAAAAAATAGAAACTGCAGATACGATCGACTGGAAGGAGGATGAAGGTCGCGGGCCTGCAAGCTCTGCGTGGATGAGAAGGCTATAGGGTAACGTTCTAATTAAATTGTTAATTAGTTGGTTAAGTATGTTTTAACTATATCGATATTAATAAACTCGTAACTTGTGCATATGAGGTCGAGTGAAACGAATTGCTTTGGAACCGTATCGACGTCGTCTATAGCATGAAGTGGAAGTGGAATTTATTTGAAGCTGAAATAATTTTTGTTTCAAATATAAAAGTTTGTGTTTTATAAAGCTCATGACGTACTAAATAATTTTTTTGTTAGTTAAATTGACATCATGAAGTAATTTAATTGATTTACTATTGTTGGTAAATTTGACTAACATTTAAATTGATATGAATTAAAATGGTAGGAATTTGAATTGACAGTTCAAATTTGAAATGGAAATTAAATCGCGAGTTAAATTCTTAATTTTGATAACTAGTAAATTGTTATGATATTTTGACTGATTTGGATGTTGATCGTGATGGATGTTATTGACTGATGTTTTGGATGATTTTGATGTTTATTTATTTTGATATATCCTGTTATCAACCTGTAAATTATCTACAGTATATTAAACTGTAAATCAATTTTTTTTGAATAAATTAAGAAATAGGATGAAATAATATATACCTATACATTTATTTTGGATTGAAATGATATATCCATCACTCAAATAAATTGAAATAATTAATTCACTTGGCCATAGGATAGAAAATTATATACGGACACTTGATTGGTTAAACTAAATGAATTTAAAAAATTTGATTAGAAATTATTTAAATGATTTGATTTAAAGAAGTAAAAATCAATTTATGGAAATCGAATTATTTTTATACTTACGCTCGAATGTCGAAATTTAAATTTGGTAGCAGGAATTATTTTAAAAAAATTGAAGCTGAGATTTTGAAGTTATAATCGAAATATGATTGAATTTTCGAAATTGATTTCTTTTAAAAGATTAGACCTTTATTCGAAATTTGAATATTGCTAAGTAAAAGTAATTTAAATTGATATTTCAAATTTTGGCTCTAAATCAAATTATTTTAAAGGATTTGAACATTGAATTGTACATCGAAGTCAAATTTGGTTTAAATGTTTTAAATTGATACTTTGAAATCTAACTCGAATTTGATAGATTGAAATGGTTTTAATTGAGAATTGAATTGAAAATTATTCAAGTTGGAATTGAAATTGAAATTAAATTTGGATTGAATTGAAATTAAATTGAATCAAAATTGGAATCAAAGTAAAATTCGACTTGAAATCAGAGTTGAATCGATTAAATTGGAACGGTAATTGAAAGTTATTTGTATTGGGAAATTTGAAACTGAATCAGTTTGACTTTGAAACTATTTTCAAATAAATTATTTTAATATAAACTATCTAAAATATATTTGTTGAAATATTCAAAATATTTTGATTTCGAAACTATTTTATTTTATTAACATTTTTAAATACTTAAATCGTTTTTTATCAAACTATTTTAACTATTTTTAAATAATTTGAAATTTTTTCCAAACTATTTTCTAAAATTCAAACTAGTGAAGGGCTGGAATGTTTTTAGTCAGATCATGGATTTAAATGCGAATTAGGTTAAAATGAAGTTATAACTTAAATTGAAATTCGGAACAATTTTGAAAGCGAAATCGAGATATTAAGGCGAAAATGATTTTGAAGTGAAATAGTATATTTTAATAAATATGATGATTTCAAAATGAGTTTGATTTTGAAGCGAATATGATATTTTGATATCAAGTATGAATTTTTTACGAAATATAAATGTAACTGCCTCCAAACCCGTACCCCTTATGTCAACACTATTTTCCAACGCATCAACTCAAGGTGAACGGAAATACAAACCGTTAGGGCTAAAGAAGAAGGAGATAGAAGAAGAGAAAACAAAACAACATCAGAATCTAATCATCACAGCGGAATAAATATAATAGATAATAACTGATCTTTACACAAAAGCAAATCTATTTATACATTACATCATCAGAGTACACATAACACCCAACTGGACAGTAATCATAACATGTCCTCACAAAACTGAATACACAGCTAGTCATATAGCGAAATATTTAAAAACAAGTACGGAAGTATGTATCACCATCCAGCTCGTCTCTTGAGCTCCATAGCATCCATTCCTGTATTCTATAATACTCGGTCAGAACCGATCATTATAGTGAAATAACACCCAAGTCCGTCACGAATACCAACGTGAGAAAATCACACTCAATTTGATTATTAAAAATTCAAAATCCTTTGAAAAAAAGCATCTCGTAAGACCATGCCACAAATAAACATGTCGGGTTTTTACCTTACGATTGCCAAAACACTTTTTATCAAATCTGTCTAATATTATATAGCGTCTATAGGAAGTAAAATAGAATCTCCTGAAATGCTTGCATCTCACGTTTCAGCAATAGTTGGGCACAATCAAAACCGTAAAAGCGCATAGGGAGAATCGATTTCCAACAAATGACTAGGCACTGAGGTACCACCTGTCACAGTACCTGGTCTAGACCAGTGTACCGAGAATCCACCCTAAATCCCCTGCAACACAAGATCGGGAGTAACCCTCACTGGATAATCTCGAGTAAGATCACCCCGCGGTTGGGATCAGCAACCGTCTACTAAGCCGAAATAAAAAGGAACATCTAGACAGGGATGACCTTACCCTAATGGGTGCTACCCACTTAGCCTTGCTGCATATCTCCTGATTTTCAGTCATTCCCGGTTGATGAGACTCGAGGCAAAGCTTTACCTTTTTAGAGCATACCACTTAGAATGCTCATCGACCTCCTGACGATGTACCGAAAGCATTCATCCATACAAGTCTGTTCCCGGTTCGAACGGAACCGAAGGCACTACTCCTACTACATCCATTTTGGAATAACCTCAAGATAATTAGTGACTAGCCCTTGCACTTCACTGCTCCACCTTCGAATCCAAACTCTTGTTTTCCACACGAAAACGTTCAAACCGGATCGAAGTGGTTTTCAGGAAATAAATCTCAATCCCGGTCTCTTCGAAACGATCAACGCATTGACCAATATTGATATTCGGTTATTTAACTACCAAATAACATTCACAAACAACCATCAAAAATAAATAATTTCACCAAATTATTTATTAATCTCAAAATATCTTCACAGGATATATTTTCACTTTTCAACCCTTTGAAAATAGTTTTCAAACCACACTCTTCTCAGGGAATGAATTCCCAAATATTTATTTCCACTGAAAACACCAAGTAAAATACTTTAGATTTTTAAAATAATTTAAAACACTTTATTATAAATATCCTTTAAAACATTTAAATTAAAAATTACTTTAATACTTATTCAAAATATATACTTTAAGAATATTTAAAATAAAACTACTTTGTATAATATAAAACTAAATTTCTAACTTTTAAAACATATACCAAGCCACCTTTAAATAATTACTGCTATAAAAGATAAAAAAATACTTACTTTAGAATTTAAACATGTAGAAATAATAAGTTTTCTAAACATACTTTTAAACAACTTAAAACTTTTTACTTATACTTAAAATTTGTTTTGAAACGTACTTGGCTATTCAGGGAAATACGCTTCTTTTCACATCTTTTAAAAATAAATCACAATTTATTTTTAAACAAATTTACCCATTCCTTTAATAAATTCCCACCGTGAATTTATTCTTCCAAATACCACCGATATATTACTTCACTTTAAACCCAGTTTATAAATTTCTTAGTCCCATCCTTCTTACAATTCCAATTTCAAACACTTAAATTAATTTTCAAATTGATTTCCAAATTACTCCATTTTGAAATAATTTCCTTTACTTACTCATTTATTTCAAAACCCATTAACTTCAGATTTTAATTCTTACTTATGATTTAAAATCTTTTAACTGAAAATACCAATTTCATATTTCCCAAATTCCTTCTTTACCCTTTTCAGATAAATTTAAGCCTTGAATTTTGAAGTAAATACTTTATTCCTTTAAATAATATCACTTAAGTTTTAAAATTCGTTATTACTATGTTTATTCGAAATCCCCTTTTCCATACTCGAAATTTATTTATTAGAATTTTAAAACCACTTTTATTCTTTTCCAGTTCATTCTTAAATTTATTAAAATTATGTATAATTATTTTACTTAAAAATTCACTCTTTTATTTTCCTTTTCAAAATCCAATTCTATATATTTTGATAACTCAGTGTAGCGAAATATATTCAAGTAAACCATAGCGTTCAGTATTCCAATTATCAATATAATTCATCACAGAATACCAAATATTCATAACACAGAATACTAAACAATCCAAATAATTTTAAGGAATCCAGTTGGATCACTCCAACTTGTTTCCCTGCGTCCACAGATGTTAGCAAAACATAAAATACCAATTCCACTTCGAAGTGGAATATCGCGGTATATGGTTTATATAATATCATCCACTATTATGCGGCGCATAGGGTCTCATTTGCTATATAATGCGAGAAATCAATCGCTCCAATATATATAAATACTACTATATATAATATAACACATCCAATCAATCCAATCACTTAACCAACTATTGAATTTAACTATTTAAATTAAAATTAAAAACAGGTGAGTGAGATTAACTAACCTTTGCTTTTTAATTTGCAATCCAATCTATATCAGCTTGTTCTTCATTATTTTTGACCTTGTATAAATATTAGGTGATCCTTATTAATATTCGAATAAATCGAACAAACAATTTCCATTTAGTAAATTTAACTACCCAATGATTTTATTATTATATTCTTTTTCTCTTTCTAAGTTTATATATATATATATATATATATATATATACTTATAAAAATATTCTATATAGATTTTCAAAAATCTAATTTATATATATACCCTTCAACATAAAAAAATTCCTTTTCTTTTCTGTAAAATAAACAGTAGCAAATCTTACTTTAAAATCCAAAAAAAAATTATTACTGTTAAAATCAAATTATGTTATATACAAATACATACATGTATTTCCCTCTATTTATACATATTCAATATATTTAAATTAAAATAGAATTTACCTACGCTGCTTCAACTCTCGTGCTCCTTCGACCCCGACATCCCATTGCGACTTCGAAAACAACCCGCAACATCGCCAGCGCCAAACCTCCTCTTGTTCGCGTCTCCCAAAATGGGTCGACTAGCTGCAACTCGTGAAATCATAGAACCAAAAACCCTAGCTTGTCGAATTTCACTCTACCATCAAGCCCTACCTTGTGTGGATGACCACTTATGCTTGAACAATCCACCCTACCCTGCTGCTCTTGCCATGATTCGTGAGCGTAACTGCCCAAGCTCTTGCTCGCCATCGACTCACAACCCCACTTTCGCTCACGCTTGTGCATACGCAGCACCTCCTCCATCGCGATGTCGTGAGCTACCCTTATCAGCCGCCTCCTCAAGTCGATGCATAGACCTGAATCAAACTAGGTTTTCGATTCCCAAAATACCCATTCTCGAATTGACTTCGAGATGTATTACCGATAAATTCCCTCGGCCGTTAAACGAGAATGGGAAACTATACCTTTAACTCGAACTTGATTTTGATTACAAAATGAATTAGTGAGAAGAAACTCGGCCATGAAAGAAAAATATTTAGCAGCAGATTCTATTTTCTTTTATTTTATTTTTTCTCTGTTTAACTGACGAGAGGATACATGGTTTATAGAAGTAGTGAAAGACAGGAGAGGGTGGCATGAAGGAGAAAGTTGGCTGCAGTGAAGGCAAAAAGTTTTGATGTAGAAATGAAACAGGCTGGGGTAAGAATCTCTGCTTGTTGACTTAGGTTATATAAATAAATATATATTTAATTAAATTCAAATTCAAATTGTCCCGCTAAACGCAACATGAAATTTTGATTTCGTATCGAGGCATGCTGCTTGGCATTTATAATGTTATACCTATTCCGAATGCAATGGAAATGGTTTCGAGGCCTAATTCGATCGTATGGAGAAGATAGCTTTTGGACCAGTTATTATGTTGAATTTTCGATCTAAATTCCAGCGTGTTTACTTACCATGTGCTCATACAACAACTCCAAATGCTACGAAAATTGAAATCCGATAACAATACAATATTACGGATCCAATGGAACTTGTTTGTCGAAATCTGAGACTGTGCCTCGGAAGACTATTTTAGAACATCAATTTAAATGATGTATTTTTAAAATTGAACAAACTACTGTTAAATTCAATTTTACCCCATCTATTACTTTCATTATTATTAATATAAATTTTATACGCCTTTGAAATATTTTTGACAAGTTTATAACTCCAGATTTTATATTTTACCCAATTACCAATTATATAATTCAAAAGTCGAATTTTCCAAAAAATCACTATATCTTAGATCCTGAAAAAACCATACTTTCCATATTCAAAATCAATTCATAATCCAAATAAAATATTTAAACCCATTTAAATATCTCAAATTAACCGTTCAAAAAATTCGGGTCATTACATTCCTCCCCCTTAAAAGAATTTCGTCTCCGAAATTACTATGGCAGAAGAATGTCCCAAACCCCCAACTTACTAAAACATACTTAGTGAAAATCCCATATTCACTTTCTAATCGTTTAGTTCCAACTAAACAATTAGTTACAATCTCCATTTTCAAAATCCCTTATTTCAATTCCATACGAAATCGTTTTGTTGCTAATGAAAATTTTTCCAAAAATTTTCGAAATTTTTTGGCTGAGTCTCCTTTGTACAGAGGATTTTTTGCAATTTAACAAGAGATATAAATATATATACATCGACCCACACGGTCGGAAAAACAAAAAAAACAACAACAGTTCATATTTCTTAACTTTTATTGCGTATGCGTACCTCTGTTTAGCATTTTAAAGAAAGCACCTTATTATTTATCATTTTGCGCATCCAAATCCAGCCATATGGCTTCTCTGTACCTGTACTTACTTAATTCAAACATGTAAGTATAAAATATGTGTAACTCACTAACATTTACTTTCTTCAATAGCTACAGCATGCACTTCATAAGCCATATACACTAAATAATACTTAAATGCAATTTATAGGATTGTGACACTAATATCAATTGCTTACAACCAATTCTTCAACTATTGTTTCCAATTTTCAAGTGATTTACAAACCACTTTCCTTCATTCAATTCATTTTTAAGTCCAAACAAACTCATATTCATATTTATTGATTTCAAAATCAATTTATTTACTTCCATTTATTCATAAAATTATATTTACTTCCATTTGCGCCAAATGACAATTTATTCTTATGCAAATTGACGATATTCATGTGAATAAATAATTACTTAAGCTTTAACCATTTCAAATTGATCTCAACTCAATTTATATAAATTTCATTCCCTTTTAAATTTATTCACAATCCGTGCATTCTTATTTTCATTTCGTTTTTAATATCTATTTACTTACATTCCATTTCATCATTCAAACAGGTTCTATTCAAAACCATTCCATAAAGCTCAATAACAACCATTTAACAATTTGCTTAAGTTAACAACTTAAGTTCATCTTCATTTCCAATCAAATTCCATTCTATTTAATTCAATTAGTATATTCATTCAATCCATTTTAAACTTTATTTCACATTTTCATTTCACTTCTGAACTTATTTTATTAATAACAAGATCATTTCAATTTTATTTCCACTCCTTTGAATTTTATTTGCAATTCAAACCATTTCTGTTTTAATCCAACTTCATTTCAGTTCACCATATTCCAATCATATTCAATTCACTTAGCACTTCTAAGTTGATTTTAATTTACAACTCAAGTTTAGCCTCACAAAAATCCATTTCTTAACTCATAATTCAATTTTTATCCAACCAAACAGAATTCCATTAGCATACTCATTTAACTTATTTATTCCAATTAGTTCATTTCCCATTTTTGATTCAATATTTGGTATGTACCCTTCAAAAATCACTTCACTTAATTTTCTTGAGTTCAATCTATTTTATAATTCAAGTTTTGGATTTTTATTCATTTCCTAAAATTCAAAAAAAAAAATATTTTGGCTCATTTATTCTACTTCTAAGTTTTATAAGTCACAACTTATTTATATCCATACTTTCCTCCATTTATAATCAATCCCGTCCACATTTTACCTTTTAACTCGTGATTGTATATTTAATTTAGCCAAGCATATATATTTTTATTCAATGGGTTTTCAATTCTTTTATAAGCCATCGAAATCTATTTATTCCCATTCAATCTTATTTAACTAAACTACAGTTAAATCTAACCTCATACTATTCTTTGACTTCACAATCCATTTAAATTTTATTAAGTAAGAACTTAATTTCATTTAACGTATCCACCATGAGATACAATTCCATCACAACTATATTTCAACTTTCATTCAAATCTAATCATAATGTTATTAGACTTAGCTTGAGTTCATTTAATTCGACTTACTCTTCTAACTCATTAACCTTTTACAAGTTAATTCCATTTCAGGAAATTTTCAAACTTTATAAATTTCCAAATCTTTTTATAGTCCACAAACATTTTTAGTTAAACCTCTATAGTTTAAGCCATTACTTACACACTCAAAACATTTAAACCAATTCTAGAGTCTTCAATAATCACTTAAGTATTTTAAAATCATTTGAAATCAATTATATCCTAAACTCTTTGGTAAATTCAATTACCTCTTTGAATTTCAAAACCAAACCCAGTTTTTGCAAACATCTCCCATTTAAAACATTCAAGCAGGACTTCCTTCTTTGGAAACTCGAAAATGAACATCGATGATGCTGCAGTCATCACCGAAGTTATTTTCTAGCGACCGAAAAGAGTTTAGTGCTTTTATCCTTCCAAAACATTTCAAATATTATTAAATTCCAAATCTCACTAGATTTCATACCCAATTCAAAAATATTTTCCAAATAATATCACTATCATTTCTCAAAACCTTTGGAAACCATTTTTAACCCAAAGGAATTTAAACTTTTTCCAAAAATTCCAAATTCCAAATCCATCCAATTATTCAAAAATTACTCTGGAATTTTCATCTCAATTTATTTTCAAATATTTCTCTATAATTCTACTTCAAATTATAAATCACATTTACAAATCCCATTTGTTTATGAATTTATTTCTTAGCTTTTGGTTATGATTTCAATTTCTCAATATAAATTTACACAACAATGATAATAATTTAATATTATCATTTTCTAACAACCAAGCATCCATATATAACTATAATAATTTACAAAAATTTATTTCCTTTATGTAAAAAAATAATTTGGGTAAAATTATTTCATTTACTCTATTTGAAACAATACTGTGTCGGCTTATCTTGTTTAAGAGTTTAGAAACCCCTATCGATGACATGGCGTCCCATACATCGACCAGAATCCATAAACACCCAATCGATAAATCAACACAATACAAAAACAATTTTATAATCAATAACAAATACGCGCTCATATCTATTAATACACTCAAACTCATTCTAGAGTATTATGGACTCTATTTCAATGATTAATCCCCACCAAAGCCAAGGTTATCACCAACCTAAGCTCTGATACCACTGTAACAGCCCGCAAACCCATACCCCTTAAGTCAACACTATTTTCCAACACATCAACTCAAGGTGAACGAAAATACGAACCGTTAGGGTTAAAGAAGAAGGAGATGGAAGAATAGAAAACAAAACAACATTAGAATCTAACCATCGCATTGGAATAAAATATAATAGATAATAACTTATCTTTACACAAAAGCAAATCAGTTTATACATTACATCATCAGAGTACAAATAACACCCAACTGGACAGTAATCATAACATGTCCTCACAAAACTGAATGCACAGCTAGTCACACAATGGAATATTTAAAAACAAGTACGAAAGTACGTATGGCCATCCAGCTCGTCTCCTGAGCTCCATAGCATCCTTTCCTGTATTCTATAATACTCGGTCTGACCCGAGCATTATAGTGAAATAACACCCGAGTCAGTCTGGAATACCAGCATGAGAAAATCACACTCAATTTGATTATTAAAGTTTCAAAATCCTTAGAAACAAAAGCATCTCGTAAGACCACGCCACAAATAAACATGTCGGGTTTTTACCTTGCGATAGCCAAAACACTTTTTATCAAATCCGTCTAATATTTTAATAGTGTGTATAGAAAGTAAAATAGAATCTAGCTGAAATGCTTGCATCTCACGTTTCAGCAATTGTTGGGCATAATAAAAAGCGTAAAGACGCGTAGGGAGAATGGATTTCCAACAAATGACTAGGCACTGGGGTACCACCTGTCACAGTACCTGGCGACTACTCCTACTACATCCATTTTGGAATCACATCAGGATTAGTAGCGACTAGCCCTTGCACTTCACTGCTCCACCTTCGAATCCAAACTCTTGTTTTCCAAACGAAAAGGTTCAAACCGGATCAAAGTGGTTTTCAGGAAATAAATCCCGATCCCGGTCTCTTCGAAATGATCAGCGCATTGGCCAATATTGATAGTCGATTATTTAACTATCAAATAACATTCACAAACAACCATCAAACATAAATAATTTGACCAAATTATTTATTAATCTCAAAATATCTTCACAAGATATATTTTCACTTTTCAACCCTTTGAAAACAGTTTTCAAACCACATTCTTCTCATGGAATGAATTCCCAAATATTTATTTCCACTAAAAACACCTAGTACAATACTTTATATTTTTAAAATAATTTAAAACACTTTATTTTAAATATCCTTTAAAACATTTAAATTAAAAATTACTTTAATACTTATTCAAAATATATACTTTAAGAATATTTAATATAAAACTACTTTGTATAATATAAAACTAAATTTCTAACTTTTAAAACATATACCAAGCCACCTTTAAATAATTACCGCTATAAAAGATAAAAAATACTTACTTTAGAATTTAAACATGTAGAAATAATAAGTTTTCTAAACATACTTTTAAACAACTTAAAACTTTTTACTTATACTTAAAATTTGTTTTGAAACGTACTTGGCTATTCAGGGTAATACGCTTCTCTTTCACATATTTTAAAAATAAATCACAATTTATTTTTAAACAAATTTACCCATTCCTTTAATAAATTCCCACCGTGAATTTATTCTTCCAAATACCACTGATATATTACTTCACTTTAAACCCAGTTTATAAATTTCTTAGTCCCATCCTTCTTACAATTCCAATTTCAAACACTTAAATCAATTTTCAAATTGATTTCCAAATTACTCCATTTTGAAATAATTTCCTTTACTTACTCATTTATTTCAAAACCCATTAACTTCAGATTTTAATTCTTACTTATGATTTAAAATCTTTTAACTGAAAATACCAATTTCATATTTCCCAAATTCCTTCTTTACCCTTTTCAGATAAATTTAAGCCCTGAATTTTGAAGTAAATTCTTTATTCCTTTAAATAATATCACTTAAGTTTTAAAATTCGTTATGACTATGTTTATTTGAAATCCCCTTTTCCATACTCGAAACTTATTTATTAGAATTTTAAAACCACTTTTGTTCTTTTCCAGTTCATTCTTAAATTTATTCAAATTATTTATAATTATTTTACTTAAAAATTCACTCTTTTATTTTCATTTTAAAAATCCAATTCTATATATTTTGATAACTTAGTGTACCGAAATATATTCAAGCAAACCATAGCATTCAGTATTCCAATTATCAATATAATTCATCACAGTATACCAAATATTCATAACACAGAATACTAAACAATCCAAATAATTTTGAGGAATCCAGTTGGATCACTCCAACCTGTTTCCCTGCATCCACAGATGTTAGCAAAACATAAAATACCAATTCCACTTCGAAATGGAATATCGCGGTATATGGGTTTATATAATATCATCCACTATTATGCGGCGCATAGGGTCTCATTTGCTATATAATGCGAGAAATCAATCGCTCCAATATATACTATATACTACTATATATAATATACCACATCCAATCAATCCAATCATTCAACCAACTATTGAATTTAACTATTTAAATTTAAATTAAAACCAGGTGAGTGAGATTAACTCACCTTTTCTTTTTAATTTGCAATCCAATCCAAATCAGCTTGTTCTTCATTATTTTTGACCTTGTATAAATATTAGGTGATCCTTATTAATATTCGAATAAATCGAAAAAACAATTTCCATTTTGTAAATTAATAACCCAATGATTTTATTATTATATATTTTTTCCCTTTCTAATTTTTTTTTTTGTAAATGGGTAAAATTTTATTAAAGGCATTTTTCAGCCCAAATTGAACCCCAAAAGGACCAGTACAACATATGCATCAGTTAAGTACAACTCAGTTCAACCTGAGTCCTTTCCAATTAAGACACTGCATACTTCTGCTTTTATCTTTTAGTTCGAAAATCATGGCGGCCAGCTCGACGACTCTTATCTTGGATTCCTGTCGATGAACGAGACCGGTCCTCTTCTTCAATATGTGTTACGGCTTGTTCTCGCATGGTGAGTTGATAGTTCTTTATTCTTTTCAAATTTAATCTCAAATCTCCAATTGCTATCTTGCTAACTTCTATCTGATTTCTTTGTTTGCTTTGGAACACTCTTCGATTCCTTTCCTTCCAAATGTTCTATACAACTACCGTGACGGCGATACTTTGCAATTTGGTTTTGATGTCTTCGCCATTATCCCGAGCAGTCAGGTAATTAATCTGTTCTTCTAGTTTAGTTGAGTGCAGTTTTAAATCTAGGTAGTTGTTACATGAATTCCACACCAGATTAGAGAAAGTACATTCAAAGAATAGGTGTTTGTGTCTTCCTATTTCTTGATTGCATAGATTACAGAAAGATTCATTTATTGTGCCCCGTTTTAGCAGTCTATCTTTCGTTGATAATCTTTGCATGAGCGCTTTATAAGCAGTGAATGCCATTTTTGGATTATTGACACGATCCCAAATGATTTTACTCCATGCAATTTTACTTTCTTTTTTCCTGATTTCATTCCAAGTAGCTTTAGTGTTGAAATCGTAGTCTGTAGGCTTCCAAGCCCATATGTCTTTTTCCCTGTCATTGTAAATTGGCATATATTGGATTTCTTCTTTTCTATCTTTGGTAATTGGCAGCGAGGAGAAATTCCAGTTATTTTTATTTATCACCTCTTGAACTTTTTTTTTCGGGTATCCATAGTCAGAGAATGTCTGTAGACCCAGAATGTCAATCAAAGATTTTCCTTGTATCTAAGGATCTCTCCATAAATCAGTTTCTCTTCCTTTTGCTATTTCACGAATGCAGAGGGAGGCTAAAATGTGTCTGACTTTCATTATAGCTTTCCAATTGGTTGAAACATTATTGTCAATGAGCTTTGCCTGAAATTTCCCCCGATGTATCTTTTACTCATCCAATTTCCCCAGAGACCTTTTCCATTGATATTTCTCCAAGCTTGTTTAAGGGTATGTACTGTTCTCATATCCATTAATCTTCTATGTCCAACACCTCTTTCTTCTTTTGGCCTGCATAATTTATCATATTTAATCTTGTGAAGACCACCCTTCCATATGAAATCCGCACAAACCCTTTCAATTTTTTGGATAGAGGCTTCAGGGAGTTGAAAGGTTTGTAACCAGAAGTTAACTTTGGAGTGAATAATAGTGTGCACTAATTCTATACGGTCTGCAAGAGATAATAGTTTGGAACTCCATCCCTGCAATCTATCCCTGATGGAAGAGATGAGGACCGCGCATTCGCTATCTGTGATTTTATTGGAAGATAATGGAACCCCTAAGTATTTGACTGGGAGATTGTCGTCCTCTACATTCAAGATTTCAAGTACCTCTTCTTTTCTTTTGCAAGTTTTGTTAAAGTAGCATTTGGTTTTCTGTTCATTCAGTTTTAGCCTAGTGTATTTTTCTAAGTTATTGAAAATGTATTTTATTGCTGATGCTGATTCATTGCTGGATTTTATATAGATGAGCAAGTCATCTGCAAAGAGTAAGTGACTCACCATAGGCTGGAAGTTAAAAATAGTATGAATAAGCTTGTGATGAGTAGCCAACTCCATTTGTAGCGAAAAGTATTCCATGGCGATTGCAAACAAGTAGGGGGATAGAGGGTCACCCTACCGAATGCCTCTATTGGACCCTATGAAACCTTTTGGTATACCATTAATCAGAATAGAGAAGGTAGTTGTAGTTATACATTATTTTATAAGGCTCGCAAATTTTGAAGGGAATCCCATTGCAATGAGCATATGGATAATAAATTGTCTATTAATTTTATCATTTGCTTTATGGAGATCAACCTTTAGACAGAGTTTATCAGAACCTGGTTTATTAAAATTCCTAACCAATACATGTGCCATTAGCGAATTTTCAGAAATGCTTCTACCGTTAATGAAGGCACTTTGGCATTCAGAAATGAGATCAGGTAATATCATCTTCATTCTGTTGCAAAGAATCTTGCTTAGAATTTTGTAAATCACATTGCAACATGCAATAGGCCTGTAGTCTTCTATTTTTGAAGGGTTAGTTTTTTTGGTATTAAACAAATGAAGGTGTGATTGATTTCCTTGACAAACTTGCCAGTTTGAAATATCTCCTGCATTGCTGATATTATGTGATGTTCCAGGTCACACCAGTGGAGAGTGTATAATTTGGAGCTGAGTCCGTCGGGTCCAGGACTGGAGTCAATGTGGATGGTCCTCAGAGCATTTAGGATTTCAGTTTCAGTTACTTGTCTGGATAGCATCCTTCTTCCTTTGGTATTTATCAGCCTTCTGCAATGAATGTTAGGTAAGTTATCACAAACTTGACCATTATACATTTCATTATAGCATTTGATTGCTTGCTCCTCAAATTCTACTACATTGATAGTAAAGTTTCCTTCCTGGTTAATATTTTGAATACTATTATTTTTATTGCTGCGAATTGCCATTTTTGCATAGCAGAATTTAGTGCATTCATCTCCTTCTATGAACCAAATCTCCTTTGATTTTTGTCTAAGTTCAGTAGCTTTCATTCTAAGGGCTTCTTTTAAGTCACTTTGGCTTTGGTAATAGTTTCTCTAAGTATTGTCATCATCAGCTCCATTGTCTATCATAGTTAGGAATTCATTACATTTTCGTGGCAACATTTCAATATGGACTCCCTCCTTGGGTCTACTTCTGTTCCAATCTTTTATGTCTTTTTTATTTTTTGGTGATTTGTATTAATTTATAACATTGAGAACCTTCAATCTTTGGTAAGTTACTGAAATTAACAGCTTCTTTATAACCCTCTAGCTCATGCCAGTGGTTACTAAATCTAAAAGGTTTGCCTTTATTAACCATTACTTTATCTACTAATTCAACAAGTATAGGACTATGATCACTAGTAGATGGAGGGAGAATGTTGATTCACATGTTAGAAAACAAAGTAATACATTTCACATTTATTAACACTGTCTAATTTGCATGATATTTTTTTGTTCTTACCACTTCTCCATGTGTATTTCAGTCCACTGTGAATAGGTTCAAGCAGTCCAGCCTCTATAGTGCAGTTATTGAATTCCTCTAGCTGGCAGACTTTCATGGTAAGTCCTCCTTTTTTCTCCTCCGCTCTAAGCACTGATTGAAATCCCCTAGCATTATCCAAGGGTTTTGAGTTAGTTTGCTTATGTTTTTAATAGATTTCTATAGTTGGGTTTTTTGTGAGCCTAAATTGCTAACATATACACAAGTTAGAGTCAATTTCAGTCCACCTGTGTTTGTAGCTTCCACAGTTAAATGTTGTTCATCTTTCCTATGTAGGCTGATGGACTACATCGATTTATTCCATAGTAATAGAATGTGACCTTTTCCTCCCACATCATTATTATATACGAAGTTCCATTCATCTCCCAACGAATCAGTGAAAAAAGTTAAATTTTCATCACTGAAATTATTTTCTAGAATACTAATAATAGAAGGAGATTAAGTTCTCCTCAAATTTAAGAGGTATAAATGCCTGACATCATTATTTAGACTCCTTACATTCCAGCTACTTATTGACATTTAGAATTTGAGGATCTACTCCTCAGTTTCCTAGGAGAGATCCCACAATTTAATTTCGTCATACCTTTATCCTCTGGATTTATAAATTGCTTAGTGTATTTCATATTGTTCTTTGTAAACTTATTAGGACTGTTTTCCTCCATATCAGTACCAGAGTCTGCTTTATCAAGTACAACTTTGTTTAATTCTTGCATTTCATCTGTTGTGTCAGGTATTTCCACCGATGAATTCCGAAATAAGCTATGAGCAATTGTATGTTCACCAGTGCTATCCAGTAATGGAGCTGCTTCCTTTTCTTCCTCTTACAAAGCATCAGGTGTTTCCTCAAGTGTTTGGTCGCCAACTACTTTGGTCAAGTGTTCTGTGTATATAATACTTGCTTCAGTAGACACATTCTGCGCCTCATTTTGTTGTGATTTTGTGTAGGCCTGGTTTGAGTAATCTCTACTGTATTTTTTTGTCTCCACACCTGTTATATATATATATATAATCTATATATATATATATATAATATACTTATAGAAATATTCTATATATATTTTCAAAATTCTAATTTATATAAATACCCTTCAACATAAAAAAAATTCTTTTTCTTTTCTGTAAAATAAACAGTAACAAATCTTACTTTAAAATCCAAAAAAAAGGATTACTGTTAAAATCAAATTATTTTATATACAAATACATACATATTCTTCCCTTTATTTATACATATTCAATATATTTAAATTAAAATAGAATTTACCTACGCTGTTTCAACTCTCGTGCTCCTTCGACCCCGACATCCCATCGCGGCTTCGAAAACAACACACAACATCGCCAGCGCCAAACCTCCCCTTGCTCTCGTCTCCCAAAATGGTTTGACTTGATGCAACTCGCGAAATCACAGAACCAAAAACCCTAGCTTGTCGAATTTTCTCCACCATCAAGCCTTACCTTGCGTGGATGATCACTTGCGCTTGAACAATCCACCCTACCCTGCTGCTCTTGCCACGATTCGCGACCGTCACCGCCCAAGCTCTTGCTCGCCATCGACTCACAACCCCACTTTCGCTCACGCTTGTGCGTACGCAGTACCTCTTCCATCGTGACGTCGCGAGCTTCCCTCATTAGCCGCCTCCTCGAGTCGATGTGTAGACCTGAATCGAACTAGATTTTCGATTCCCAAAATACCCATGCTCGAATTGACTTCGAGATGCATTATTGATAAATTCGCTCGGCCATTAAACGAGAATGGGAAGCTCTACCTTCAACTCGAACTTGATTTCGATTACAAAATGAATTGGTGAGAAGATAATCGGCCATGAATGAAAAATATTTAACAGCAGATTTTATTTTCTTTTATTTTTATTTTTTCTCTGTTTAACTGAGGGAAGGATACGTGGTTTATAGAAGTAGTGAAAGACAGGAGAGGGTGGCGTGCAGGAGAAGGTTGGCTGCAGTGAAGGAAAAAAGTTTTGATGTAGAAACGAAACAGGCTGGGAAAGAATCTCTGCTTGTTGACTTAGGCTATATAAATAAATATATATTTAATTAAATTCAAACTCAAATTTTCCCGATAAACGCAACACGAAATTTTGATTTCCTATCGAGGCATGCCGCTAGGTATTTATAATGTTATACTACTATTCCGAACGTAATGGAAAAGGTTACGAGGCCTAATTCGATCGTATGGAGAAGATAGCTTTTGGACCAGTTATTATATTGAATTTTCGATATAAATTCCAGCGCATTTACTTACCATGCGCTCACATAACAACTCCAAATGCTACAAAAATTGAAATCCGATAATAATACAATATTACGGATCCAATGGAACTGGTTTCGTCGAAATCCGAGACTGTGCCTTGGAAGACTATTTTAGAACATCAATTTAAACGATGTATTTTTAAAATTGAACAAACTGTTAAATTCAATTTTACCCCATCTATTGCTTTCAATATTATCAATATAAATTTTATACGCCTTTGAAATATTTTTGACAAGCTTATAACTCCAGATTTTATATTTTACCCAATTACCAATTATATAATTTAAAAGTCGAATTTTCCAATAAATCATTATATCTTAGATCCTGAATTTACTTTATAAACGAAAACCACACTTTCCATATTCAAAATCAATTCATAATCCAAATCAACTATTTAAATCCATTTAAATATCTTAAATTAACCGTTCAAAAAATCCGGGTTGTTATAATAAAAGTACTAACCGATGTGTAAAACTACATTTGGTTGTTAAAGACACTGGGGCCTCTTACTGGCATAATCTCTGTCAATATTGAAACCACTTTAACAACTGTGTGCACGGAGGAGACTCCAAAATGAAGTGTTTGGATATGGCGTCATTTTCTTCATTTGAAGAAAGAGAACGATGATGGAGAGACCTCGACATTTATGCTGATTTGAAATGACTAAAACAGGTTGGCTTGACAGGGCCAACCGTGCTAGCTACCCTTGGCGGGCATCCGTTCCAAAATGAAATGTTATTACTTTTATTGTTTGTTTTGATTGGTGCACCTTGATTTGTAATAACCTCCCTTTGACTCGATATTAGATTGGTGGGCGGTCGTGGCTACGATGCATTACCACTAGCCCTACGACCCGAACTGGTAGTATCCTACCTTGGGCATTGCCTCATGTGCGTTGTCATACTTTTATCCCTATACGAGACCCCTACAATTTTGGTTTATTGTTGTCGTATCACGACGCATCCCAATCCCCTAACATGGTTCTAGGGAGTAATATGCAAACTGTATGCCAATGCTTAAAAATGTGTTAATGGGGATTAATGTAAAAGCCTTAATGCCAAGAAATATATTTATTTTACTGATTAGATATTATATATGTAGCGTATTCTACTACATATAAATATTTTGGCAAATCCTTAAGAGATTGAAAAATCCTGTAATATCTCTGGAGGAAGAAGACGAAGATTTGTGATATTCTACTACATATAAACATCTCTGACGCTATTACACTCATGTTATGTGACATCTATTTGACTCACATAAGGATATTTTAGTCCTTACTCGAGTGTTTTGTCTTTTCATTTTTCTCGTGTCAGCCCTGAGTATTTCAGCGCATTGAAGATCTTTTTTTGGAGGAAGAAGACGAAGATTTGCCATATTAATATTATTATTATTATACCTGCATCATGTTGTCTGCTGCATTATTTTATTTAACCCTATTGTATATATAGCTCTGATAAATGTTGCATAAATTATAATCAAATATATAGTAAACCGCTTTATGAACTGTTTATTTGATTATTATATTCTATTATTCCGCTGTGAGATTCTGTGTTTGTTTTCTTCTTCTTTTATTATTTTCGTAATTAACCCCATTGATTATCTATGTTTTGGATTGTTTAAGTTAGACATGTAAGGATTATTGTCAATTTAAACCTTTCAAAACATGGGTCGTCATAGTTTAACTATACAATAGTTCAAATCATACGTCTAATTTCAATGCAGTAAGTTATCGATCTGGTTACAGGTTTTAATTATTTACCCTATGTAGAAAAATTAACTAATAGATTTTGGAGTGGATATTTCAAAATGTAAGGGTATGGATACTAATTGTTAATTATTGATATGTTAAGGTCATGTTTGATCAAATCCAAACCAGTTTAGACATCGTTGAACTATGGAGAATGTAGACTAAAGTGCTATGATTTTTCATAATAAATTCTTATTTTGTAAGTTGATATGGGATCAAAGGATCACTTTTATTTTATGTGTGGATATAAAGAGAAATTTATATTTCTTGTAAAATGGCCTTTTCTGATATATGGTTGTATGATACATTGACTATTTGGAACAAAATACATTGGAGTTGCTCCCTAGCACTAATCTATATATAGCAATACCGCATGTTTGTATCAAGGTTCAAGATTCCCATTGGCATGGTGCAATTTTGGGCATTCCAGTTCGATTCGACTATGATCAAACCAAAATTCGTTTGCACCTCTAGTTTCAAAGAGGGCGATAAAAACTAAAATAGATCTAATTGTAAAAAAAGGAAAATAAAAAATACTATATTAAATCAGACCTAAGAGGGAATTTCATTAGTGACAAGCGTTGTGGCAGCGGGAATGATGTTTATTCATCGTATTTTGGAAGCAGTAAATCTAGGGTTTAATGTTTCAAACACTTGAACATACAATTAAGGCCTGAGAAGGAAATGGTTTGATGTGTAGTTTTAAGAGATGGGCTATAAAGTGTAACTTACAGTCATGTGTGTTATAATTACACTATAGCAACCCAATAATTTAATATGTTGGGTTTAGATGAAGTAACAGTATTTGAAAATTATACAAACTAAATTATTCAATGTTAAATATTAATCTTATTAAAAATACACTTGTTCGCTAAAATTTAAATAAAAAGGCAGTGAGGAAAAAATATGGAATCGGAATTTCCAAAATTTTCAAAATGGAGCGGAAGTTTAAAATTTTCAAATGACATATATGAAAATGGAAACCAGAGTTATATACATTGGTTTATATGTAAGGAACTTAATGTAACAAGTGTAGGAGTGATGTATGTTTTGATTGTTGCTAATGCAAATAATGAATCTATACATTCTTTGATTTTGTAATATTCAACACCTGCATTATGCTACCAAAATTAAACAGTACTACATTCTAATATATTTCATATATCAATCATAGAGCTTAAAATACAACCAGCACATTGATAAGAAAGGAACAAAAGTAAGAAGAGACTAATTGACTATAAATAGTTGTGGAACTAATGATGATATATGGCATCAATTACAATGAACATGGATTACCCATATCATTAAAGAACAGTATAATAATATCGTCTAATAATACGGAGAATATAGCTTGATAGATGACCAAATATGAATATGACTATAAACTAACACTGACATGTCATACTTCCATTTTCATTAAATCTTTGAAATAAAATTTGACGTATACAGTCTCAGTTCAAAGTGATAAACACATCGGTTTCTCAGAATCGTAATAGTATATCATATAAAATATAAATCACATATCACAGCGGAATAATATATCTCATATACATATACAAACTGTGAGTCTACAAAATAAAATACTAGACTCACATAATATGCAAGTGTTACAAATCACTATCTTAGTATACATTTCAAATAAATACACAAAAATCCTACAAGAGATAAGCTAGTAGCCAAAATGTTATCTCCTTGCTAGCACAACCATCCAAAGGTCAACCTATCATGTAACCTGAAAAGTTTCGGCCTGACCCAAGCATTAAAATAATACACCTGTCAGACTATCTTTGAATATCCAAAAGGGTGAGACCAAAATATAACACATGAACAAATAACAGATAAATAAATCCAAATGTCCAAGAAATAAAAGTCCATGGGAATAATCTAACACGGTATTAACTCAAGGCATAGAGATATATATATATGTAGATTACAAACACAGATTATTCACTAAATGCAGAATTGTAGTACAAAGCACAATATCTCTAAGCACAGAGAAGCAATTCCATACCGATCACTTATTTGATCGAATATACCAATCAGACAAATTATACTCATACCGTGCAAACAATGTGGTATCACTCGAATCGATCAGATATTAAGGATCATACTCATACCATAACACAGAATCTCGACCAATTACAAGGATCAGGGAAATCCCAAATGTCGACTGATCAACGATCGGGACACCCATGACTCGAAAAATTTAGTGTATTATATATTTTTATATTTGGAAAGAAATCCAGGAGTACACTCTAAAGTGTCACATACTATCGCTTTCAGTAATTACTAGAGTTTAACAAAACATCCTATATCACATGGTGAAATTCCAGTATTTACTAGTAGCAAGTAAATTTAACTCGTTATGGATACCACTGGAAAACCTAAACTATATTCTCTTAAGGATCTAGCAGCCTCATGCTGCAGCCAAAAGAGAATGCAACTCTAAAGTGTTAGATACTTCCAAATAGCAATCATAAGAATTTAACCAAGGCATTTCATACTACCCAGTGAAATTAGATATTCGCTAATGGCCTAGTAAGTTCCTTTCGAACATTATATTCAATGAGTTATGCCATATTCGACAAAGCATTATAGGAGAGCATTTAAACCAATCTGTAGCACTAAGTTGATTATTAGTATTTCTCCAAATTATAGAATTAAGGTTCTCAAAACATTATTTGATTTACCGCTTATTAAAATGCTCAATTAATCTGAATTGTCCCAAAAGTACTTATTTTACGAAACTAAGATTTTCCGTTCCAAAACCACATTAATACTTAAAATTCTGTAGGGTAATATTGTTCACAAACAAATTTCCAAAAGCCATTTATATAAGTATTCATTTATTTGTGAATCCATAAAATCATTTCTATTATTTAATTAATAGAGTATAATACATTAGTTTAAAACAACTTAAGTTTATACTACCCAAACCATGTTTCCAAAACCCATAATCATTTTTATTTAGAAAGAGATTAAGTTTGTATTTCCATATCCATCTTCCAAAATCCATAATAATTTATTCCAGAAATACTAAATACAATTATTTGTTAAAGCCATTTATAAAAAGGAAATAGATTTGTTTTAGAAACAAGTCCGATATTTGTAATTTTAATAAGCACTCTTTCATAATATTACCTGTATACGTTTGACAATTTTTATATTTAGAAAATTGATGAAAATAAGTTTATAAAATTCTAAAGCTTTAAATCAAAGTGATTCAAAATCCATAGAGCACAAGAGAATTCACTACTATATATCACAACAACAAATTGGACCATAGAGTTCGACTTCTATATCATCTCTAAAACTATTTCATGGATTAGAAAATCAATGAAAATATACATCCAAATGGCCACAAACAAAATGTAATTACATGGGTTCGAGCGACGGGTCGAAGAAGGACTGCGATCACCAAGAACTCACATTCGAAGTGCCGACCGTTGCACCGTTAATTACAATCCATCCACCAGTTATAGAACTTGAGTTTCAGGTGCCATTTCCTCCTTCTAACGACGTTCATCAACTTCGACATTACTCCAACTTGTCCTGGCAACTAACATTTTCCATATGATCTCAGAAACTAACATTCATTCAAACTAAAACTTGATTAAAGCAACTAGGGTTTCTATCCCACAAGAAACCATTCGCATACCCAATTTCACAATCATAACATACAATTCAAATGCATATACGTGAAGATTTAGAGATAGATTGTTTGAGTAATGAACTCACCTTTTTAACTTCATATAGCTTGCTAGATCCTTAATTAAACTTTGCTAAACCCTTAGCTTTACCAAAATCACCTAAAAACTCAAGAAGAAAACCAACCAGCAAGCAATTTGATCAATAAAGGGATCAAAATCATTCTTTTATAGATCTAAAAGGTAGAGATAGGGTTTAGAACACTTACTCTATTGGACTTAGCCAAAATCCCTATGTTTTGCACTTGATTTGGGGATTGATTAGGATTCTAGGGTTTGTTAGAGTTTGAGAGGAAGAAGCTTCTGATTTTAGCTGAAGTAAAATGAGAAACGAATTGTACTTATATCTTATTTCTTACACTAATTTCACCTATACGAGCCAAGATGGTTTGGTTTAGGGTCCAATAGCAAGGTGTTACTAATTTCCTAAGAAAATTGTTGCTAATATATTCTTATTTTTTTTATTACTTCTAAAACACTATTTTTAACTAAACAAAATTCTATAAAAATGTAGATTGATTTCTCACTTTTACCAAAACTAACTAACAAGTTAACATCCTCATTTCTAATCATATTGAGATATTTTATAAAATTAAATTTAACATTTGAATTATAAGTTATTTTCATTATTTTAATAAGAAAAATAAATTATTAACTATAAAATCTCATTTTAAACAGAAAATCTCAATAGTGATATTTTTCTCTAAAATGCCAAATTCAAATAATTGATTTAATAATGTTTCAAGTTTAAATTGAAATTCTCTTGAAGAAATAAAAATCATTTCTTAATTAAATTAAATTAGCTATTCTCAAAAACTAGATTTAATTTCATAATAAAATTTCACAAACACAATTTAAAATTAATTATCCGTAATTAAACTTAATAAATTAGGTAATTAACAATAAGGTTGTTACAAACTTCCCTCGTTAAAGAAATTGGGTACCCGCAATTTCCTTAACGAAGGAAATCTATAAACTAAATGTCCAAATTTGAATAATTACATCCAAATAACTCTCTCCAAAATTTGTATCTTTCTAAAGAATATAACCTAAATCATCACGAGGATTAATGATAGATCACTGGATTTCAATCCATGACATAGAAATGTGATTTTAATAGTTGTTTCCACCTAAAATGGACAAACACCCAATCATGTAATAAGGAGTAGTTATTAAAAATAAGGAAATAACACAAGACATTTATAACGCTTTGACCAAGAACAATAGTCTATGTCCATTATCAACTTTGTTAATGGATTTTGACTTTCTTTACAATAGTGATTGTACAACACTCGATTGCTTATAACTTGGGTAAGAATCAAACAGTTTATTGGCAAAAGTCAATAGTTCAAGTGGAGAGAAATGTGAGGTTGTTTGAGAAAAACCGAGGTCCAAGAAGCTTGTTTGGACTTTGAAACTAAGAGTGTAATATTAAGAACGAGATAATTTAGGCTCTATATTTTTTCATTGAGATTTATTAATTGAACATCTAATCTCTATATCAAAATTTACTTTGTTATTCATTTTTAATCAATCTTATGATTAAAACAACTATTGAGCTAAAACAGTTCAAACTTTTTATTGTTTATTTTTAGTTGTAAATGTTAAATGGTAGTTTGTTCATTTTATGTCCTTATCAAAACATTCAAATGTAATGCAAATTCAAAATTTTAATGTTAACATTTGAAATTTTAAATTATAAAAAATCCAAATCACTTTTTGAAAATTCTAAATCTGAGAATATAAGATTTTTGAATTTGAATTTCTAAAATTAGAAATTTTAAAAACTCTTTTTTCAACTAGAAATTCAAAAAATTATAAATTAAAAACCTAATAATTCATTGCTTTTAGAAATAATAGTTTCAAACATTAAAAAAACCATGATAAATTTTGAAAAGTTGATCTTCCAAAATTAACATTTTTACAACTTTTATACTATTCTCTTAATTCAAACCTTTGTTAGTTTAAAGTATTTAAATTACAAAATTCTAAGTTTCTAAATATTATAATCTTTATTTGAAAACCAATTAATATGTAGGGCATTACTGTTAGAAAAAAATAATTATTAATTCTATCAAAAGTTCATAATTCAGCATTTTAAACAAACAGAGCCTTAAGTACGAGAATGGGGTTGCAAATTAATTAAGGTATGAGGTGTTGATGTGATCGGCTAAATGTATGCATTTACTTTTTTTTACCCTTTTTTAAATTTAGATTTGCATGTGGATTTTTTTTGTCAATAAAGAGAAAAATAAAATGAAAGAGAGAACTTAAACATATACAATTTTGTAAAATAAATAGGATATCTTCGGTGGCTTATGGAATTCAAATATAATTTGGCAAAGCAAATATTTGGATTCCAAAATGTACACTACTTCCACTTCTCTCCTACCTCATTCCCCATTCTACCAAAATCCTATTTCACAATTTTAAACAACCAAGTCATCGTCGTCCCTAAATCCACTTTTCAAATTCGTTAATTTCCAATACACGTCTAAAATGACAAAATCGAGAATGGGTACTCCTAGAATCCATCTTCATCTAAATCCAATGTTATCCCACCTTTTGGCAAGGTCGTGACACCAAGAATCATACTAGAAACCAAGGACAACCCGTTCCGAAGATCGGTTATACACAGGTCTACTATGGATACTGGCTAATTTTGTTCGAGTCTGGATCGAGCTACAATTAACAAGGTATGACACACATAGCTATGAATGCCAACGTTCCAAATTTCAAGACAATCAGAATTCGTATGCTCAAGATATGAATCGATCAAAATCTAGTAAGTCAACCTCATTCGGATCCATAATTTTCTTATCCATCATAGGAAAACTCCTTCATATCCATCGGAGTCGGCTTTATTCGTATCCATGGGTAGTCATTTCATAACGATCTCGTTCATACACATTTCTATCGATCCTCCCATTCACATAATTCATATCGGTCGGCAAATGATCGATACGAAACATACCACCAAACGGTCAATACGAAGAACTCGTGCAATGATAGATACGAAAAGAGTCAAGTTGCTTCGATACAAAATCAGCGTCTTCAATCGATTCAAAGAGCATAAGTTATCATCGATACGAACTGGGATGGTAGTTATCTATACAAAGCGACTTCAAGTGAACGATACGAATGAAGTTGCATTGGAATGATACGAAGAGACATAGTCAAGAAAAGGAAACAGTCGATCGGCATGAAAAGTGGATCGTTCCTAGGTTATCGCTCCACGTCACCCTGATCAACACGCATAGCATCGATACGAACAACTATCTGCACGAATTGATCGATACGCACACTCCAGCAATATACAATGTCAAACTTGGATCGATCAAGTCAAAGCTTGGGTTCTCTAACTCTAACTTAACATAGATACAAGCATATACATATTCAGGTTACTATACAGTTACGTATTTCAAAGGCACCTCAATTTTCATGACCATCTATTTCAAGTATTAGAGAGTTAGTTCACTCACTATTTACAGTAACAGGTTGAAGTTTACTCACCTTTCTCCTTGAACGGTGTATTGTTTTGAAAAAGAATTTTGCTGCTAGCTTGCTTCAGGTTTTGCTTCTATCTTGGTCTACTATTTTGGTTTGTTCCCGCTGCTTCAGGCTTGATCTTTGTTGAGCTTAGTTTGAATTTGATTTTTAGTTGAGCTTGAATTTTGCTTTGCTTCGGTTGTAAGTGTTTGTTTTTTTTTTCAGGTATTGTTTCGCTAAAATGAAAGAAAGAAGAAGTTTGAGAGATGTATATAAAAGAGGATAAACTACTTGACCAGCACCTTGTTTTAGTTTCTCACTTTTTTAAAATGAAGAAATATATTAAAGAAATTGACATTTGTGAGCTTGATGTATAAGTAATTAATATGTCTCCTTTTCTAGCTTACAATTAACATGTCTCCTTTTCTAGCTTACATACAAAACTCATTACATAAGCATATATATATATATATATATATTCTTGCCTCCAAGCCTTACAAATGTCCATATGTATATTATTATTTTATATTTCCTTTTTATTTATTTCATTTATTTTAACCATGGATAACCTAAATGTTTTTACATAATATTATATAACCTTCTTCTTTACTTGTTTTTGTTTTTATCTCTAAACATATATTGTTAATATTTTCATTTCTGATTTTTTTTTATTTTTTTTTATTTTAAGCTTATTATAATACTTTAATTAATAACCACATATATATACTTATATCTTATGTTTTAAAACGTAGGGTTTAAACTTAAATCATTTTTGGGAGATTTACTTTGAATTCCCAAATCATGGTTTCTTTCCACAATCTATATATGTATACATGAATGAATAGTAAATAGCTAGCATATTTATTTCTCATGGCATATATATACATATATATGTATATATATACACTTATATACTTGTATTTGTATACACTTATATATATATTTATTTATATTTGTATATAAGTATATATATATGTATGTATTTATATTTCCTACAAAGTTCATCATACCCAAAGTATTTAAACTAATTTATATTTATATCCAGATATTTTTAATTATCAGAATTTTATTTGTTCGACTTATAAATCAGTATTTCTAATGATTTAATTCATTTAATTACCAATTAACGACAGTTAAAAAAATCCGGGTCATCACATCCCTTCCCCTTTTAGAATTTTTCATCCTCGAAAAGGAACGAAGCGAGAATTTAATTTAATGCTTTATTCTAGTTAAATTATTCTCTAAACATTTCTAATTCCTTTACTCTTTTATTTTAAAAACAAATTAAACACTTTAAAATCTACATAATATTACAAAAATTAGTTTTTATATAAAAATACTCTTTATAACTCGATGTTTCAACAAGTCCATCCTTGTTCTTATAGAAATTCGGTAATACGTTGATCAAGCGCGGGACTGAAAATCTATAAGTACTTAATAGACCTGTTTTCAACACCCGGTGAAACACTTAAAAAACATTTTTGTGAAAATGTAGAAAACATTTTTGTGAGAATGCCCTGGAATCATCACCCACCCCCTCCCCCCCCCCCCCCCCCAGTGGTCGTAGTTAGCCCGATGATTACGTCGCCATCCCGGCGAAACCATAGAAAATTTGAGGCATCCGCACCCCTCGATTACACCATGGAACCACCACAGATCAAGGCTACATCAAGCATTACGTTTCCATCACAGCAAAAACCATGTAACTGTAGGCATCGGCGTCCTTGAATTTCGCTGCCAAATGAAACTTCACTACATAGATCGCAGACTGCATCAGTCGAGTCCCAATGTAGCCTGTAGGCACTCACTACAACACGACTTTCGCTATGTCCACATAGATCGCAATCTACCGATGTTGCATCACTCTCCCAGTGAAATCAAACGTAGACTTTAGGCAATCACTTCCCCTCGACTTACACTATGGAAACGCAGTAGATCGTAGTAAAACCGAGTTACACTGCCGTTAAAGCATAACCCCAATGTCTCTGTAGGCATCAGCACCCTCGATTTTCGCTACCCCAACCAAAATCCACAGGAACTATAGTTTAGTCTGGACATCCTATGGGATCAAAACTTATAACCCCCCTTAGGGCTCAAGGCAAAACCACCCAGTGGATCTCCTACTATAAGTTTCAACTCTAAATGGGAGCGCCTTTTTGCCGATAGCATTCTCAAAACATTTTATACTATATACATATAGTATCTTTCAAATCATACTCTTTATATGTATCACATATAAACTTCAAAATCGATATCTCAAAAATCGACAGTTCTCAAACTTGGCTTTCCAAATTCCCAAAATTTTCTTTATCCCAAAATCAAAAGCCTTTCGAAATCATAGGATTTCAAAAACTTTCCCAATTCCATCCTCATAAAATTATTCCTATATATATATATATATATATATATATATATATATATATAAGTTTGTTCCTTCAACTTGAAAAATCTTTGGATCACTTCATACTTATATAAATTCCTTTTTATACTTCAAATATTTTTCAAAGATCTTTTCTTCTGGTTATAGATTCAACAAGGGGAGTTTATCAAATACAACAAATACATATATACACACATACTTCATTATCTGGTTTCGCTTTCACTTCACAATTGCTTCGATTTCCATTTGGGTTATCACTTCATTCTTATCTCAATTTGTGTCTAAATCCAAATAGTTTGCACTCTGACCAATTTGAATTTAGAAAATAGGTTGAAAAGTTTAAAATAGTTAAGAAATTGTAAAATAGTAATTAGTTGTATAATAGTTGTAAACAGTTAAGTGGTTATAGAATAGTTATTAGTTGTAAAATAGTTAAATAGTAGTAGAATAGTTAGATAGTTGCGAAATAGTTGTAATATGGTTGAATAGTAAGTATAAGATAGTTTGAATTTTAAAAAGAATATTTTGTATAGTAAATAGCTTGGAGAGATCAAATAAATCTAAATATTTTAGGAAATAGAGATCAAATAAATCTAAATATTTTAGGAAATAGATTTTAGACTGTTTATATTAAAATAGTTTATATTAAAATAATTTATTGAAAATAGTTCAGAGTCAAACTGTTCAATCTTCCAATCTCCCATTCCAATCAATTTTCAATTTCCACTTCCATTCAAATGGATTCAATTTCAATTCAATTTGAATTACCTTCAATTCCTTACCCAAATTCAAGTTAATTCCTATTTGAATTTAAACTTATTCAACTTCGATTAAAATTCCAATTAGTTCAAATCAAATTTCAATTTGAACTAATTTCAATTCCAATCTCAACTTTAAACCATCTCGAATTACATAAATTCGAGTTAAATTTTTAAATGTTGATTTAATCCCTTAACGCATAACCTTTTTATTCACAACCTAAGTCTTTAAACAATTAAATTCTGAGTCCAAATTTCAAATATTCATTTTAAATTACCTTCACTTCTACATAAACTTTTTTCAAGGTTCAAGTGAGAGTTAAATCTTTTTAAACAAATCAATTTTCAAAATTCAATTGATTACCTAATTATACTTCAAATTTTTAAACCCGTCCCTTAAATAATTCTGGGTGACAAATACATTTTTAACATCTAAATCTTAAGTTCAAAGTGATTCCATTTTCACATGTTCAATCTTTATTTCTAAAAATTACGATCATTTAAATAATTTCAAATTAAAGTTTTATTTCCATTTAATTTCAGCAACGGATGTATATCATTTCAAGCCACTTCTTAATTCATTCAAAATAATTCAATTCATAGTTTCATAGATTGTTAATAACAACCGAATGATAGCAAGATATGTTCAAGCAAATAAACCTTTAAATTATTTAGAACACCAATCAACAGCATCCATCACACATTTCCAGAATTTGAGACCCATTTGAGACCATACATACTTCCTTTTCAAGTTAACTCATTTAACTTCCTAAGTTAAATTTCAATTTCATCCTGAAATTTTCCAATTTCAGATTGTAGGTCCAAACTTATATAACTTGTCCAGAGTTAAATTCCAATTCATTTAATCCATTCAGCCCTACCCAATTTAAATTTTCCATTTCAAATTTAAATTTTCCCATCAATATCCCTTCCTGCTTATAAGTTTAAAACTTATTTCTCTTTGGGTTTTTACATATCATTCTCAAGGGAATTTAGAATTCAACCCTTAATGTTAATTTCAAATCAACTTTGATATTATGTATATCCCATATATATATATATATATATATATATATAGACATATTTATTTCTTTTGCACACCAAGTCATACTTTCAATTTTAAACCATTCTTGGTTTTTAATTCAAAACAAATTCCTTTAAAAATTTTAAAACAACTCTTTTTTTAAAACAAGATTCCTACATTCAAAGATATTCTGAATAGTATTATTTATTATATCTTTTAACACTTTGAAACAATTTCAAATTTTCTAGGCTTGGATTTTAAAACTTCACAATTTAAATCCTTTTCAATTTATAAGTCATACTTATCTAAATTGTTACTTCCTTAAAACATTTCATTCTTCTATCATTGTTTATTTAGAAAAATAAACATCCCTTTATTAAGATACAATACCCAATTTATGTAATTATCATATTTAGAAATCATACATACCATATAAAATCATTTGCTGGAAAATCAAAATGGAGGTAGCTTATTTTTATACTTTGAAAATTCTTTTGAATTTTCTAGGATTTAAATTTAGTTTTGAATCCGTTTTTAGCTCAACTTATTTTTATAGTTAATCCTTACCCAAATTTCTATTTGGTTGTATATATATTACCACTTAATTCTTATTATTATATTTAATTTCAATAGACAACAACCAATTACCTTAATATATATAATAATTAGAAAAATTATTGCTTTATATATCAAAATATAAGTTTATATAAAAATCATTCATTTAAAATCGTTTTAAAATCTTTATATAAGAAAATAACAAGTACGCCCTCATATATAATACATTCAACTCATTCTAGGGTACTACTGACCCTAGTTCTAATGAGTAATCCTCACTAAAGCCAAGGTTCTCTCTTAACCTTCAGCTCTGATACCAAATGTAACGGCCCGGAATTTTTGACCTTGAAAATCGACACAAATAGGTTCACTGTATAGAGTGCCGAGCAATCGAGTGTCGAAAATCCCAGATTGTTAGGGTTAAGCAGAAAGAGGTATAAAAACAGAAAACAACAACATAGAATCTCACAATCACAGCGGATACAAATTATAATATACAAATAGTAGCATTTTATAGAGAAAAGCTGTAACTGACTATAAACATACAAGATATCAGAGTACAACCATCAACAAATGCATCTGGACCATTATAATTACTTATCCTCAACTACTGACTAAACAGGTTCTAATACACAGCGGAATAATCAATATGCCTTTGCCATCCGGCTCGCTTCCTAAGCTCCAGTCGTCCCAACCTAAAAATATGAAATACTCGGTCAGACTCGAGCGTTATAATAAAGTAACACCCGAGTCAGGCTGGAAAAGCTGCGTGAGTAAACCCATTTAATATGAACTACTAAAGTTATAAAACTTCTTTAAAACCGGGGTAACTAGTCCAACATCACGAGTTTTTGTCTTGTTATAGCCAAAATATTTATTTCACAATTCCATTGATATTTAAGATAATATCCATATACCGTTTCTTAATTTAAATGGTCCAATTTGCTTAATTTTATTCAATTCTAGGTTATCAGGTTCTATAATCAAATCCGTGAGGAATTTTAGGGCTTATTAAATCGAAGTGGTTTCGGATATCACTGATGTCTGATCCCAGTCTCTTCGAATCCAAGTGCGTTTAAAGGGTAAATTACTTAAAGTAACATATTTATTATCTAGGGTGATGGTATTCAAAAATGGCAATTTATTACAACCGTTTGTTTCAAATAAAATTTATCATCTTTTTAATTCAATCTATTTTACTCGATTGGTCACTTGATGTCATTGACAAGAAAAATTGAGTCAAATTTCCAATTAAGCCATGGTATAGACCGTTAACCAAATTAAAAATCTATAACAATATCAATCTATCTCACTTTCGGATTTAATAACTTTGATTTACTAAAACCCATTTACGTTTAAATCCAAATTAATTCCCAATTTAAGCATTCTATTAATAATAATAAATTATAAAATATCATTAATTATTCGTAAGTTTAAGTTAAATAATATTATTAATTGTAAATATCATCAAAAACTTTAAATATGGAAGTAAAATTAGATTTTGAGTTAAGGAGGGACATATAAGCTACCATATAATATGTGTGTGTGTGTATATATATATATAGATTTCATTACCTCATTCTTCCTTTCTTCTTATCTTCCGTTTCTATCCCTTATGTTTATTTTGCTTTTCTTTTCCTTATTCTTTTCCTTCTTTACTTCCTTTTATTTTTTCTTTTTATTTACTTTTTACTTCCTTATTATTATATTTTTCCTACTCTATTTCTTTCTCTACTTAATTCTCGCCCTAAACCCAGCCAGCCACTCTTTCCTTCTTCTTCTCATTTATCTGCCTGCTACTTTTTTCCCTCCCTTTTTTTCTTTTTCTCCTGCATGATGCTCGCCGTACACGTGCACATGCCAGTGGAACCTCGACACCCACCTCTGGCCACTGTCCCAAACTAACTACGACCACCGAAACACCCTGACCACCCCAAATCCCATAGCAAACCCAAAATCTGGTGTTTGACCCCAAACCTAGGCAAAGTATCATCATCATTCGCTGCCTTGCTCAGCCACCTCCGTACACCTGAGACCTCTAAAATACATCAGCATCATCACCAAGGTCTACCCTTCCTCCCCCCACCCTCCCCCCCCCCCCCCCCCGTAGCATCCTAACACACCCTCGATGCCGTAGTTGATCGAAAACCCGCATACGGTCAAAAACACAGCCTAAACCCTACTACCGCCTCACCTGATTGCCGTGGGTCATAAGGAAACCCCACGACATTTTTCTTGAACCCTACGCCACCTACACCTCCTCTAGACCCAGTCTTGGCCCACACAAATGACTGGGTTGCTAGAATTAGACCAATGAACCATTTTCGTTCATCTCCTTATCTCTCAACACATACGCGATTAAAAATCGCGAAACCCCCACCAAAATTCTTCTTTTCCAAGGACGGTCATGTTCACATAAATAAAAACACAAATTTCAACATTTTTATTTCGCACAATATATGTTCATTTACTGCAAATTTCACTTTTCAGTGTTTACACTTTTTAATATTCAATGAAATTGTTTTTTTGAATAAAGTAGAATCGTAAACAAACAAATTTCTTTTTAACCCCAAAACTTCAGACTAATTAGGAAGAGAGGTAGGAATTTTTTTCTTTGAAAGCAAATCATACAGTTTTCCTTTATACAGAACAAGATGAATATCAAGTCCAGGCTTGGGTTCTCTAACTCTAACTTAACATAGATACAAGCATATACATATTCAGGTTACTATACAGTTATGTATTTCAAAGGCACCTTAATTGTCATGACCATCTGTTTCAAGTATTAGAGAGTTAGTTCACTCATTGTTTACAGTAATAGGTTGAAGTTTACTCACCTTTCTCCTTGAAAAGAGTATGGTTTAAAAAAAGAATTTTGCTGCTAGCTTGCTTCAGGTTTTGCTTCTGTCTTGATCTGCTATTTTGGTTTGTTCCTACTACTTCAGGCTTGATCTTTGTTGAGTTTAGTTTGAATTTGATTTTTAGTTAAGCTTGAATTTTGCTTTGCTTCGGTTATAAGTGTTTTTTTTCTTCAGGTATTGTTTTGCTAAAATGAAAGAAAGAAGAAGTTTGAGAGATTTATATAAAAGAGGATAAATTGCCTGATCAACACTTTCTTTTAGTTTCTCACTTTTTTTTAAATGAAGAAATCTATTAAAGAAGTTGACATTTGTGGGCTTGATGTATAGGTAATTAATATGTCTCCTTTTCTAGCTTACATACAAATCTCATTACATAAGTGTATATATGTGTGTGTGTGTCTATATATATATATATATTCTTGTCTCCAAACCTTACAAATGTCCATATGTTTATTATTATTTTGTATTTCCTTTTTATTTATTTCATTTATTTTAACTATGGGTAACTTAAATGTTTTTACTTAATATTATATAACCTTCTTCTTTACTTGTTCTTATTTTTATCTCTAAACATATATTCTTATTATTTTTATTTCTATTTTTTTATTTTTTTTATTTTAAGCTTATTATTAATACTTTAATTAATAACCACATATATATACTTATATCTTGTGTTTAAAACATAGAATTTAAATTTAAATCATTTTTTGGAGATTTATATGAATTCCCAAATCATAGTTTCTTTCCATAATCTATATATGTATATATGAATAAATAGTAAATAGCTAGCATATTTATTTCTCATTGCATATGTTTGCACAAAAAATGGGAAACACCTCCAAGTCGTATGATTTAGTTGATTATATGTTGTTGTTAGTGATTTGGGCGATTTATGCAAATATATAAAATAGATGGACTAAATTGTAAAAGACACACAGATTTATAGTGGTTCGACCAGAATGTGCCTACGTCCACTTTATATGTTATTCTCCTTTTCGGTTCAGGTTACAAGTACAAAGCTTTGATTACAAGTATTTGAAAGTTGTTTGAAAGTTCTATCCGTGCTTGAGCTTTCAAACTTTTCCCCCCTTGTTGTACCCCTGCCCCTCTATTTATAGAGTGAGGCTGGGAGCAGGGGTCCTGGATGTATATAGCTGCTGATGGGCCTGGGCTGAAGCAATCTGGCCTGCAATGTTGGATCGGTGAGGCCTTGGTTCGGTGGAGAGGGGTGAGTGTGAGTTGGTTCGGTGGTGCTTTGGTTCGGCAATGGGTGGAGTTGGTTCGGCTAATCATGGGAAGTGGGTTGGTTCGGCTAGGGGTTGGTTTGGCAGTGGTGAGGATATGTGCTTGGTTCGGCAGTGCTTAGGGAGTGTTTGGTTCGGTGATGGGGGCGTATCTTGGTCCGGTGGAGGTGAATCCGGTGGTGAGTTGATTCGGTAGTTAGTGGATTGGTTCGGCACGGCCTTCCCCCTTTTGGTTCGGCGATGCTTTCCTTCTTTGGTTCGGTGGTGGAAAACGCAACCAACACTTGCCCCCCAAAGCAGGGCATATGTCGGCATATGCCGTGCTTTGTTTATGCCATCTAACCTTAACATCCCCATTCGGTCACGAGCGTCGGACCAGTTGGTCTGGTCACTTCTATTTGCCTATAAGTATGGGTGTTATGCCTTCTTTATTCCCTACCAAGTTTGATAGCCGAATCAGATTCTCTCCTGCCGAATCAAACTCACTGCCGAATCACGTTAGATTATCGAATCAGGTGATTTAGCCTTCTTTCGCCGAATGGCTTTTACGTTTCGAACTACCGAATGAATCGAGTGCCAAATGAACTGAAATACTTGACTTGCCGAATGAATTCGGAGACTCTGAGTACCGAGTGAACCTTTTGCCTTGTTTTACCAAATGAATTCGGGAGTTTGTTTGCCGAATGGACCTTCGTGCCTTGAACTACCGGATGAGTTTGAGAAGTACGTGGCCGAATGGGCTTTTAGTCTCAAACTACTGATCGGTCTTTTATGTTTTGAATTGCGAATGAGATTCCAGGCTGCATGTACTTGTTTGTTTATGTTTCCATACTCCTTGTTCTAACAATATGTTTTTCCGTTGTTGCAGATAAATGTCTCATAAAGTGGAAACTCAATCAGATAAAAAGAAATCTATGGACAGAAGAGAGTCCCCCGTCATGCCTCCAGTTCAGCCGGACCCAGGGCGACGTGGGCCCACACCGAGATCGCTAGTGGATGGATATGGCCCTTAGGATCTCTTGAACTCTCCTCCTGACTGCTTTCCTAGCTCCCTCAAAGAGGAGCAGCTTGATGTTATTTCTCGCTCTTTTGGGATTGATAGAGCGTGTATGCTGTTGCCGGGGGAAGGAGTGATGCCGTACAACCCCCCCTGAAGGATATTTCTCTTATAGTAGGTACCATTGCATGTGCAGGGCCATTCCCCGATCAATGCTTGGATAGTCAGCTTCATTACCTACTTGAAGGTGGCCCCTTTCCAGCTTCAGCCCAATTCCTATGCTATCTTGGTTAGTCTATTCATCATTTTCCATAGAAAATACGGGCGTCCCCCTTCCAACCGGGAGATCCGGTATTTGTACAACTTGAGGGCTATAAGAAGGGGTCTCCATACATCATCTTAGAACCGGCCGTGTCCTTCAAGCCGGTCCTGGACTTATATTCGAAGTTCAGCATGTTCAAGAAAGAATGGTTTTTCGTCAAGGATAACTCTGTTTCTATCCGTCGATTTACCTCTGGCTGTAAGTTGAAGCTTATTTATAATCTCCGTTCTAACTGCAATGCTTTTTCTTATGTGTTTTTATTCCTTGCTAGCGACAGGTGGCTTTGCGGTCGTGGAGAACGATCGCCTGGTTCAGATGGCTGCGGAGATAGAAGCCATTTTAGGAAGGGAGAGGTCAGCTTCTTACTTGATCAGGAATGCTACTCTTCTGCAGCACAACTTGATTCTACCGCGTCAGTCTATGGTCAAGCAGAGAGACACAGCTGAGGAGAGGGTTGTCAAAGCTAAAGGAGGGGCCACGACGAAGAGCAGCAAGAGGAAACCCTTCTCGATTCCTCCAGTCGCCGGGGGAAAGAAGCTCAAGAAATCCGATCGACCCTCCCCTAGCACATGTCCAGATGTTCCGGAGGAGGAAAATGTAGAGGAGGAAAGAGGCGAGGAGGAGAGCGGAGGTGATGGAGAAGGTGATGGTGGTGATGGTGGCGAAGGACAGAGCGGTGATGGCGCCCAGGCTTTGTCTTCTGGGAAAGCAGGGGAGATCCAAGAGTGGACAGATGATGCTTTCTGCCAGGCTTTTGAGGGGTTGGAGGAAGGATCGGCCTTGGTGGAGAAGCCAAAGAAAACTGATAAGGCCGAGACTAGTGCCGGTTCATCTTCCAAGAGCATTTTAGCTAGGGCAACTCCGGCGATTCAAGGTGAAGGGGCTGGTTACCCTAGTGCCTATCCCCCGATCCCTTTGATCCCGTTGGATGCACTCTCTGAACAATCGCGCCATCCTTTCATCAGAATTTGGGGCGGATAGAAATGAGTTTGGTTCTTCTCTGCGGGATTGATTCCGTCCGGATGACCTGTAGGGATGGTATCGTCTATCACTCCTAACATTTTCCGGTGGCTATCTCCGGTCTTCTGGGAGCATGGTGGGGTCAGCCATAGTTGGCCCTTGTCTCGATCTTCCCCTGCTGGGATTTGTTCTAAGCATTCCCTCGGGCCCAACTTCGTGCTGGACTCCAGTTCGACCCCGTCCATTGGTGTTCCCATGGTTAGGTAGCATGACAGGCTCAGCCATATCCGACCCCTGCCTGGTACCTCCCCCGTTGGGTTCGGTTCCAAGTGTTTCCTCGGGTCGAAATTCGGGCTGAGTCTGGGATCGGCTCCTACCATTGCTGTTTCTATTGTTAGCCTCTTCGAAGAAGAAAGATCTTTGTCGCCTCCCAGATCCTCCAGACTGGGACTCGCCCCATGATTCGATGTTGCGGTTGGATTCTTCAGCATCCCTTAAGTGTGACATGAATTGGTCCACCAAGGCTTCTTGTTGAGATGTGAAGCGGTTAGTTACTTCAGCCACAACCCTGTCCAGATCTGCCCTAGTAATTGGTTGCTCTGTGGCAGGGGCTGTCGGATTTGCCTGATTTCCATTTGCTATTGGAACAGAACGATTCCCTTTTATCTGTGATTACTGGATCCGGAATACTGATAGTCGCGATGTGTTTTCCTTTGTTAACATCCTTTTCTGCCTGGGAGGCATGTTTTCCAAGCAATGAGCGAAGCTCTTAGGAAGAAGGTTGAGGGGGAGAAGCTGAAGCTTCTAGCTCGAGTTCTCAGTGAAAGCACCAAAAATGTTTGCACAAAAAATGGGAAAACACCTCCAAGTCGTATGATTTAGTTGATTATATGTTGTTCTTAGTGACATGGGTGATTTATGCAAATATATAAAATAGATGGACTAAACTGTAAAAGACACACAGATTTATAGTGGTTCGGCCAGAATGTGCCTACGTCCACTTTATATGTTATTCTCCTTTTCTGTTCAGGTTACAAGTACAAAGCTTTTATTACAAGTATCTGAAAGTTGTTTGAAAGTTCTATCCGTGCTTGAGCTCTCAAACTTTTCCCCGCTTGTTGTACCCCTGCCCCTCTATTTATAGAGTGAGGCTGGGAGCAGGGGTCCTGGATGTATATAGTTGCTGATGGGCCTAGGCTGAAGCAATCTGGCCTGGCAATGTTCGATCGGTGAGGCCTTGGTTCGGTGGAGAGGGGTGAGTGTGAGTAGGTTCGGTGGTGCTTTGGTTCGACAATGGGTGGAGTTGGTTCGGCTAATCATGGGAAGTGGGTTGGTTCGGCAGTGGTGAGGATATGTGCTTGGTTCGGCAGTGCTTAGGGAGTGTTTGGTTCGGTGATGGGGGCGTATCTTGGTCCGGTGGAGGTGAATCCGGTGGTGAGTTGATTCGGTAGTTAGTGGATTGGTTCGGTACGGCCTTCCCCCTTTTGGTTCGGCGATGCTTTCCTTCTTTGGTTTGGTGGTGGAAAACGCCCCCAACAGCATATATATACATATATATGTATATGTATACACTTATATACTTGTATATGTATACACTTGTGTGTGTTTGTGTGTGTGTGTATTTCCGACAAAGTTCATCATACCCAAAGTGTTATAACTCAAGTTCGTATATAGTGTTTAAACCAATTTAAATTTATATCCAAATATTTTTAATTATCATAATTTTATTTGTTCGACTTATAAATATGTATTTCTAATGATTTAGTTTGGTTATTTACCAATTAACGACCGTTAAAAAAATCCTGGTCATCATAGTCCATGATCGATCTCAACCCAAAAAGAGTTAGTTTTAAACGATAAGAATAGAGTAGGGATCGATCTGGGATCGATCCTAAATGACCTCGGAGCGATCAAATGGGCCCACCGACGTGGAAGAATGGGTATTCCGAGATCTAAGTCGGATATTTCCAAACTACGCCTATAACTCGCTATGTGAAACCCAAGCTTGAGGACCGACACACTTAAATCAAAAAAGATTGAAACACGACAATCCTCTAACAAATTCCAGTTCCCAGAGTGTGAGCTGGAGTGCAAATTCCATATCCAAGCTCGAGGAGGATGGACCCATCCATCTACGACTTCGATTATCAAATCAAGGTGGATGTGATCCGACCATCCACAACCCTGATTAACTCCATGTTTCCAAAGTGCGAACGAGATCCATATGCCTAAACAGATGTGACTGACCATCTATCGGCCAACTTCGGATTCCGATAGCGTGAATCAGAGTATGACCACAATCGCTTGTGACTGACCACCCACCGACTCACTCTAGCCCCCAGAGCGCAAACTGGAGTATAAACACCAAAATGGGTGTGACTGACCGCCCTTCAACCAACTCCGGATTACCGAAGTGCGAACTGGAGTATAAACATTAGCTAACTCTGATCCTGAGAGCACGGACCAAAATATTTAAACGTATGTGACTGACCGCACATAAAACAACTTAAGTCCCAGAGCGCGAGCCTAATTCTAAACACTAAATGGGTGTGACTGACCGCCTATCAACCAGCTCCAGATTCTCGTAGCGTGACTACAGTACAAAACATTAAACGGGCATGAATAACCGCTCATAAAACAAATCTTATCCCTGGAGCATGGATATGGCTCCTAGTACTAAACAGGTGTGATCGACCACCCATTAATTATCCTATGTCCCCGGAGCGTGGACGTGATTCTAAATGACAAGTAAGCGAAATCGACCGCCAGCACTCAAGCTCAATCACCAAAGTATGGATAAAAGTACTTATCGATGAATGAGTGCGATCGACCGCTCAAATTCATCTTACTTTAAGTTCGTTTCGACTTAGTTAAATAGAGGTCAAAAAAGGCGAAAAGTACCCGCCAATCGACTACTTCAATTTTCCTCGAGATTGGGGGCATAACTCATGTACCAGCCACTGACCGAGATAGTGTGAGATCAAAATTCAACTCGACATTTGGTTATGAACTGAAGCCATGACTTTGGGACTAAACGACCGAACTCAAGTTTGACTTAAAAACTAAAAGCCTCACGAGTACATTAAATTGAAATACGAGTGCAAAAATGCTAAAGTGAATAGGCACGGAGCTATGCTGAAAACGAAAACAGATTTTGTTTCTGTTATTCCTTGGAAAAAATCCAAGTACAAAAACTTTGTCCCCGAATTCCTATAAGCAGGGGCCAAACCCGCATCTATACAGGGCCTAGAAAAAGTAAAATGAAATCCTATCCTACATATCTACCAAAAAGGGAATAAGAAGGCATATCTACTCCTTCGACTTCTTCTTATTTTTTAGTGTTGATCCACTGGAGCTACCGCTCGACTGTCTCTTTGAGCCTTTGCCTCCCCGGCTTCCTTTTGTTGGTTGGTCTTCGGCTAGGGGAATTAAAGTGGTCTCTTATTCCAAACTCATGGGATCAGAATGGGTATGCAGAGCTGGAGGAACGGCGATACTTTCAATGTTGGAAGATAGAGGAGGCATGCGGGTATCAACGATCATGCCACCTGGAGAAACACTAAGCATAGGGACCGGACCAGGGCCCGCCATGCCACCTCACATGCTGCTAGCCTGCTCGGCTCTCTCCATTTCGGCATTAATTTCCGCCATTATCTCCTCCTCCCAAACTGCTTAAGCATCCACTGGAATGCTGATAGTTGGGCCCAATGAGCTAGTTGCAAACACATTTTTGCCGATGTTGAAAGGCATGTTAATGATTGGGTCGCTTCAGTGGCCGAGGAGTTCTTCCATCATTTTCTCGTCAAGAATGAAGCTACTTTTGTACATCTCCCTGGCTGATGTGGAAACCGTTGTGGCCGATGCCTCCATCATAAGAGCCTCCTGCTCATGATGAAATTCTTGGATTGCAGGAGGATTGGTTGGTGCAGAACGTATGACTGAATAAAGATAATAAAAGATAATAGTGACATCCTCCAACAATGCTCTAGCCTTTGGATGAATATTAGAAGTGTTCGAAGTACCTTCCTCAGATTGACTCGCATGTTGAGCCGGTGTGCCTTCAGAAACATGGACCGGGGAAATGTGCGAGTTATCTGGGTCGTATGCCAATATAGCTGGAAGGTTAATTATAGAAGTAACCCGGGTTGAGTCGCTGTAGGCATTTAAGAGCTTCCTTCATACTGCTCAAAAATAAACCCCTCTCCAACGTCCAGGTAATTAGCGTCTAGTTTCTCCTTTTCAAAAGTGACAGTGGCATCATGAAGAACATTTATATCATCCTCATTTAATATCCAGTTCTCTAGATCAAAGTCATCGATAGATGCATTGTTGCTGTCCGCTTTCTCAAACTCTACCAAGCGGCACCAGGCATTGTACATATGTAGCAGGTAATCATCGAGCCAGCCTAGGTTGCGATCTTTTAAAACATTGACATTATAAGTGACCAGGAGGTCTTCAATATCACCTTCCAACCTACTCTCTGCCGCTCTAACCTCGGTCTCAATTTCAGCCTCGGTTTCTTGGACCTTTAGCTTGGCCGCATCCCGCTCATCCTTGAGTACCACGGCCTGCTCACACGCTGCTTGGGAAGCACTATTAGCATCGTCTTTTGTTTAACGAATTCAGAAAATTTGGCTTTTAGCTCTCAAGCTCTTTTAGCGCCGCATCTCTTTCATCCATGACTGTAGTGGTCTGATGCCCCATTTCCTCGACTAAGGCTAAATGTGTTCATCTCATATCCTCCATCTTCTGGGTTGCCTCATCGGCACTCTTATTAGCCTCTTTTTGAATTTCTCGAGGACTCGTTTTCATTGTTGAGCACTTGAATTATGCGGTCCTTTTAAGCGAGATCTTTCTCTAGTCTCTCGATTGTCTTTGCTCGCTCATAGGCCATCGTTGAAACTTTATGTGCAATCTTCATCCATTCTCGATATTGACCATAAACATCATATACATAGTCATGTATCATTAGTTCTGCCTTATTGGGAATTCTCTTTTAAGTGCGAAGGAAATATGAATCCATCAAAGTAGACAGTTGGGCCTTCTTTAACTTAGTGATTCTAATCGCTTCTTCCTCGGCGGATTCTATAGCGACTTGTTCAGTAGTAACGGGGGTCTCAATCTCGATCCACCGACGTTGCTCATGGGGCCTTGAAGTCTAAGGAGGCGGTACTTGGCGAGGAGTTTCTAAAGGCTGTCTTCCAGAACTAGAAGGTTTGGAAGGAATTCTAGGTTGTGGACAGCGAGACCGTGAGCGGCGCCTATAATCCCTCTCCCTTTCTAGGCGCTCGCACTCCTGAATAGAATAGCGATAGTCATAGTCTCTTTCAGACCCATGCCTATGAGACTCAGAGTAAGAACTTGAAGAACGGCACGCAGCACGAAGACTACCGAGCATAGATCCCCGCTTCGTTATTGTATTTCTAAAAATGAAAAGAGAAACAGATTTCATTATCTTTAGAGACTAAGAAGTATGTGATTATAAATTGTGTGGTGCCATGAAGTGTGTGCATGTATTGCAAACCCCCTAACCAACCGGTTGTGGCAGTCGTGCTCATGGAAGTTGGGCCCCTATGTCTAAGGCACTTTGAATTCCCTCTCGCTTGGTATCTTGATGTAAAGGCAAGTCATTTTGAATGGGAATCTCTATGGGTACCTCAAAGGAACTCTTCGTTCATAGAGGAGAAGTCTCTGCGTTTACACTAGTTATAACGGGTGAAGATAACACGACAGTTTTGCGTCTTGTTGATTTGTAAGCGACAACCTTGCCTTTTCTTTTCAATTTCAAAGATCGAAGACTGTATGAAGGCACAACTGCGGGCTCGTCCCCAGCGAGCACGTTCTCATCATCATCTCGTTCAACGATTACAACTCCGGGAGCTCTCCTTCCTCCATCCTTACCGGAGCCATTCTGAGAATCCCTGCTGATCCAATACTTTGTCCTCTTTCTATAAGTCCAACAGCGACCAAGTTTCAATCGTTCAGAACTTCATCAATTTCTCTAAACTCGAATGGTACCGGTTGGAGAGCCTTAACTACTTCTTTAAATTGAACTCCTTCAGGATGTGGAAGCAAAGATGCAAAGGTAGCTATTAGATTCAATATCAACTCATATTATCCAAATAATCAAAGAAAGGATGGAGCATTTACGTCTAACTATCCACTGAATGGCGAATCCCCGCAGGCACCAAACGAAGAACCATTCAGTTTAAAGTTACTCAACTTGCTCCAAGCCCCGGCCGCTATCTGGAAATTCCTCACCGATTTCAGAAAGTGAAAGAAGTGTTATCCCCGCGTCTTTTTATGTTGAATTAATATATGATCTCTTCTACAGTCGAAGGTCGAAAGAGGTGCTCCATGAAGATAACAAATAGACTATTGAGCAAAGCGTACTCGTTCGGGTGCAACTTTGATAGAGAGATCCTTAAGTAAAGTAACACTTCCCGAATGAAATGATTTAAGGGTGGAAGCATTCCGGCTACACACATGAATCTATTGCAAACCGTGTATTCCTATGGGGGGTCGTGAGCTCTATCTTCCGGTCTGGTAATAAGACATCATTTAGAGGCAAACTGTGCCTTAGGAAAATCCTGCCTAACACATCTTCGGAGATATTAGAGCAGACATAATCCTATGCGTAGATAATAAAAACTACTCCTAGCAACTCATCCGAAACAGGGCTAACTACTTCAGCTGTGATAGCCAGCATTTACAATTACGAGAAGAGGCGGACTCTCAGCATCATGCGACTGAGAACTTCCGGGTTCCACAGCTACGGCACTCAGTAAAAGTTATCATTAGACGATACATGCTTCCCTCGGTGTGAAGTGTGTGAATGTGTTATGCAGTGCAGTGCTACACAATACTTGAGATTCTACAAAGTTTGAGAAATGTTCAAATGACAAGACTTCGAGATTCAACCGGAGTGACCGTCATCATTAACCGTCACAACCGTGCCATCCTGACTTCGAAAAATGATCCAAGTTAAACTCTGTAAAATTTATCAAGCTGCAGTTCCATCGACAAGCTTCGAAGGACAGTCAAATATGCAGTCACACTGTTATGTCCAATTATGCAAAGATGAAGCTCGTCGGAGTAAAATGTTCGATATGCAAGATTTCATGTCCATCGAAGTTTGAACTTGGATCAATTTCCATAAGTGCAATTTGTATCGATCAGGGAAGACCGCATCTCATATCGATCACCAGAAAATTAGTTCGTATCGATCACTTTGCCCTCCTCTTCATATCGACAAAAAGCAGTACCTTTTGAGACGACACGACTTTCTACTCCCAGAAAATCGCATCATCTTGAAGAAGAAAGAGATAGAAAAGAGAAAGGAAAGAAGAGAAAGAAGAAACAACACAGAATCTAAACAGCGGAACGAAAAAATTATATTAATAACATAAGTATTATAAAGTATACAACAACTATCAGAGTTACACAGACAATACAACACATACTAGACAATTATAAACATCTGTCTAGTTATTACAAATTAAACACAATACAAAAACACTCAGAGATAGAAACACAGCGAAAAACTATATATCTATACGCGGAAGCCTCCTGCTCCATTGCTCCTCCATAATTCATCAAAGCTAACCTGAATCCCTTGGCTACTCGTAAAAATTTAAGTACCCAAGAGTTAAAGAAAAACAGAAATAACTCTGGGTCAGACATGGGTCTAGTGTGAGTAACAGGTTAAAGAGGCTTAACTTTTAAAAACCTTTGAAAACAAAAGGTATCACGTAAGACTTCCCACACATAAACATGGAAAAGTTTTTTCCTTACGCTAACCAAAATATTTGATAGGAAATCTAGTGATTCTTATAATAGTGCCTAGGGTTTTCAAGTAAAATACAGAAATAGCTGGAATGCTTACATCTCACATTCCAACATAGTTGGGCACAACTAATACGTACGGCACTTATTGGATTTTGGATTCCATTAATGGCAGGGCACTGGGGTACCGCCCGTCATAGTACGTGGCCTACATCACCCTACCGAGGAGTACGCCCGCTCCCCTGCAACACAAAGCCAGAACCATTCCTTACTTAACAGTTCCGAACAAGACCACCGCGTAGTTGTGATCAACAACCGCACCACGAAGCCGAAGATAAAGGGACATCTAGACAGGGGTAAGTCTTGTCCTACTTAGGCACGACCCACTTAGCCTTGCTGCACCTCCCCTATTTTAGCCATTCCCGGTTGATGAGGCTTGAGGCTACGATAACCTTTATTGAACAAATCACTTAGAATGCTCATTGTCCACCTGACGATGTTCTGAAAGCATTCAATCCATACAAGTTCGTTCCGGGTTCGAACGAAACCGAAGGCATTATCTCGTTACACTCATTTTGGGATCACCCTCAGAGTTAACGACGATAACCCTTCCACTCTGAATCTTCATCACCACTACAGATTCACGACCTAACGTTACTTTGGATCGATGTGGTTTTCGGATATCCAAATATGGAAACCCGATCCCGGTCTCATCGAAATCCAAAACGTGTCTTTTAAGGCCAAGTTGTTTAAGAGTTTAAAACAATTTCAATTCATTATCTATATACACAGATAGATAATTCACATAATAATGGATAATCAATATTACTATCATCAACAGATAATCCATATCAGCATTATAAACAGATAATCTATATTATCATCCCAATGCAACCAATGCATCCATATCACATAACATTATTCATCTCATAGGTGAGATTACAAACCATACAAGGTAACCAATATCAATCATTCATACATAAGCAATGATCTAATGATCACACCATCTATAGTTAATTTAAAATGAATTAAATTAATTACTTAATCTCTAATTAATTTAAAATGAATTAAATTAATTACTTCATCATTATAATCCTTTTTAACTTAACCATCAATTGATTACAAATCAATTAAATAATCACCATCTCATATTTCAATTAATCATTACTGATTAACAATCCCCTAATTACAACAAGTAATTAGGCTTTAAATTAATTACACAAGCTAATTATACTTAATCCTTACAGTAATTAACTTTTAATTTCTTAAGTAATTAATTAACTCAAATTAATTATATAAATCCTTTATTAATTAATTACTTCATTTATTAATTAATTATTCCTTAATTAATTACATCATTAATTTTATTAATTAATGATTTCTAATTACATTTAACCAATATCTCTATATAAATTAATTACATTAAGTAATTAATTTGCAATTAAATCACACATATATATTAATCACCCTTGATTAATAAAAATCCAGTAATTAACTATCCTTAGTTACTCATTCCATAAATTAATTACTCTTAATTAATTATCTCAATTAATCCCTTGATTAATTTCAAAGTAATTTAATCTAAATTACTTCCATCAATAAACATTTTTAATTACATCCAGTAATTATCAATGAATTACTTCCCTAAGTAATTACAAACCCATTAATTACATAAAGTAATTATTCATCAATCATCAAGTGTTTAAATTAATTTAACTTAATTAACTAATAAAACTAATCACATTAAACCAATTAATTACACTAAGTAATTTACTCATTAATTACTTCCATTAAGTAATTAAACATAAACAATTACATAAATGATTGTTATTAATTAATTAATCTAATTAATTATCAAAATTAATCACATTAATTAATAGTTGAATAATCTTAAGTTAATGACCTTCAATAACATTTCTTAATTACTTTACTTAAGAAATTAACTTAGATTAATCATTATTAATTACAAATTAATTAATATTTAATTACAACTTAATTAATCTCTAATTATTAATTAATTAAGTGTTAATTACAATCTTAATTAATCCTTAATCACTTGATTAATAAATCTTAATCATTTATTAAAATTTAATTAACAATCCTTAATTATAAAATAATTAACCTTAATTAATTAATCTTAAGTCTTTAATTAATCAATTTAAAAAGAAATATTAATTACTTAATTAATCATCCACATTATTAATTAATTAATTAATTACCCATTTAAATTAACTTAATAACTTAAATGAATCCAATTTCTTAAGTTCTAACATAACTTAAGAAACATTTCTTCTTATTTAAAGTATTTAAAAATACTTTGTTTCAAAATTTACTTTAAATTCTACTTTAAATTTCATTTTAAAATTTTAAGATTTTAAAATGAATACAATTTTATTTAAACAAGGTTTAAAATAAATTTAAAATCTTTTTATCTCACATTTTCAAGAAACATCCATTTTATAAAATAAAAGTTTAAAAGAATATAAACAAATTCATTTTAAACATTTCAAGTTATTTTAAAACAAATTCAATTTAAAAAATTTCTTTTGATTTCAAAACTGAAATACAGTTTGAATCCTTTTATTCCAGATTTAAACATAAACTTTAAAGCTTTACTTACATTTCCATCTTCATTTTTAAATTCAAATTATTTAACAATTTATAAAATAGTTAAAACAAATTTAAAATAAAAAACTTATTTTATTTAAAAACTGACATTCAAATCAAATTCCAGGTTTTTAAAACTGGATTTAAACATATTTTAAATTTCTATTTCACAATTTTAAAACTCACAGATTAAATTCAAAACCAATGTTCTTTTATACTTTACAAGTTTTTAAACTAAATTAAATATCAAATTTAAATTAATTCAAATCTCAGATTCAACTCTTTTGAATTTCAGATTCAAATTCAGTTTAAACTTAGTTTAAAATTTTAGTTTACATTTAATACTTTTCTTTAAAGATATAAAAATAGATCAGGTTTTCTGTTTTTATACTAAAACCAAACTAGAATTTAAAAATTCAGATTATTTCAAAACCAAGATTTAAACGGTTGAATTCATATTTAAATTTAGGTTTTTATCTTAGTTCAACTTGTAGTTTACACTTTAAAACTTATTTCTAATTTTAAAAACTGTAAACAGGTTTCTGTTTTATTTAAAACCCAAACTAAAATTTAAAAACTAAAATTATTACAAAGACTAAGATTTAAACTATTTGAATTCATATTTAAATTCAGGTTTTTAAATCTTAGTTGTAAATTTTAGTTTACATTTAAATTAACTTTAAAAATTTTAAAAATAGAAATAAAACAGGTTCCTGTTTATATTCAAAACCTGAAACAAAGTTTTTACTCGAGCCTACCCTGTATTTACTTCGAGTCGAAATCCCTTCTGCTTCGAGCAGAAACTCCAAATCCCCGAGTCCATCATAAGGCAACCCAAAACTGAAGCCAACAACATCACCCACATGTCCATCGTTGCACTGTGCACCTGCACAGCACCTTCGACCATCGCTGGCCAACTACAAGACCTCCCCACGGTCGTCACTCATCAACTCCTACCATCCAAACTTCAACCCAAACACCATTTGCTCGAATTTAAGATCGAGACCAAATTTCCAAACCTGGAACAAAAAAGAACCAAACAATCCAACCTGTCAACACCCTGTCCTCGCGCCACCCACTACCGGAGTAGTTGAAATTCCGTCCACACGCCTGTCAACCACCATACTACCATTTCCCATATTATTGTTGGACTCGATCCATTGTCAAAGCCGAAATGTTCAATTTTCTCAATGCCAGTAAAACTAGGGTTCTATAATTCAAACCGCAAAACCATCATCACCAAATTGCAGAGCAACCAAATGAAAATTTTTCCCATCATCACCAATAACTCCTTCTCCCCCAGGAACAATCACGTCACCTCAAACCACTTGTGGCAACAGAGATGCCCAAAAATTTAAGTTACAGTAAAACTAGAACTGCTCTTTGGTTTTGATATTAAAAATTGTAATTTTACTTTTAAAAATCATAGTTTTGTAGGATGTTTTGATATACAAATCTGAAACGTTGAATTATAAAGTTTGAATTTCCATCTATACAAATTGTTACTCTGTTATATTTACTTTCAGGTAAAACAGAATTTTATTTAACTCGTATAAAATTTTTAAAACTTACCTTATCTTATAATAAACAAGTTTCATTCAAAAATTTAAATCATAACGGCGAACAAGTCAAAAGAAAAAGAATTTTAGAATCAAACAGGAGTTTGGGATTTGAAGAACAGATATGCAACAGTTATAATCATGCACACATAAATATATTCACATGTATAAATAATCACAGCAAATTCATATATATATATATATTCATTTCTAATTTAAAAGGCATGGAACAACTTTTACCTATTAAATTAATTTTAAAAAATGAGTTACTCACCTTTTTAATCATGCAGACAGAGCACAGATTCTTCTCTTTTTTTAAGCATGCAGAACATCTTTTTACAAACTTGTTTGAAATGCTTTTAAAACTTGAGCTTCTTGATTATTGAACAGCCTTTAAACCATTTGGAAACTTGCTGATGTCTCCAGATTTTACATGCAGGTAGCTAAACTCCCAAATTTTAGAAGAATGCAGGCTTTTCTTGATTTTCCAGTTTTTTTAGAAGAATGCAGGTTTCTTGCTTGAAATGGAATGCAGATTTTTTCTTGGAAACGAGTTTCAGTGATTTTATTTTGCATGATATTTTTCTGAAGATGGTTTGTGTTTGGATATGAGAATGAAGAGCGATTTTCAGATTTCATTTGATTTAAATCTGAATATTTTGAAAATGCTACAGATTTTGATTTACATATTTTCTTTGTTAAGAATAAAAATGAGTAAAAGAAAAAAAATGGGAAAATGCAAGTTCATATAACTTCTTTATGATTTATTTTTAGAAACAAAGAAAAAAAATAAAATTAAACATGACACATGTCTCAAATCTTACACTTGTCATTTTAAAATGATATTTAGTTTACATTTGTTATATTAAACCTAAGATGTTTACACATGTATCTTTAATTAATTAATATTGTTAATTAAGTGTTCATGAAAGTTTAAACTTAGTTAATTAGCTCTTTAATACTTAGTTAAATATATAAATAATTTTTAAAGAATAAAACAAAGTATTATTATAAGTAAAAACAATATACAAATTAATCATTTGAAAATAATATTTTAAATCATTTAAAATAAATTTATAAAAGAGATTTAACTTATTTGTTGTTTAAATGAATACATGTTTCATATTTTAATATGTATTTTAAACTTCATATCTAATTTACAAATCATGATTATTAATCAACAATTTAAAAAGAAATAAAACAAATATTTTTATAACTTTATTTTAACATTCAAATTTAAGTCAAAACATAATTTAAACAAATAAAACATTTATCTTATATATTTAAAATCATTTAGTTACTTTATTAAATAGTTTTAAAAAGCTTAAATTAGATAAATCATAATTTCCCAATTTCAAAATATTATAATTAGAAAATATGCTATATTAATTAAATTTAAAACCAAACTTATCTATTTAAAATATATATATAAATATATATACATATTATAAATAGAAAACGATTTATTTGCTTATTAAAAATAAATTCACTAAATAAATTATTAAATAAAAGAAGATTATTGAATCAATTCAAATGAATTAACAAAAATTATCAAATTAATTTAAATTTAAACACGGATTATTAAATTTATATTGCCATAAATTCTGGGATATTACACCTTCGTATCGATCGCTAGATCCAAGTCTTCGTATCGATCGCTTTGGATTGATACGAATGCCTATCATCAATCGATACGAAACAATTCCTTCCATCATTACAAAATTCCAATATGCCCAGATCGATACGAACTTCTTCTTCATCAACGATAGATACGGATGCGCCCTTCATATCCATCTACCTTCCTTCTTCTTCGAAAAGTTCTAACACCATTCCCTCCTCCCGCAACCATGCTCCAACCTATTCCGAACTCATCATCGTCAAAATCGGTCATGACCGAGGGTGAATTGGCATTAAATCTCAAATTTTGTCTTTTTAATATGAGATTGTTCGACTAATTACCTAATTAGAGAATCGATTCGAGGGATCAACAAATTGTGTTTGTTTATACATAATTAGAGAATCGATTCGGGGGACTAATTACCTAATTAGAGAATCTCAAATTTCTACACAAAGGTAAGAGTAAAATGATAGTAAGGGAAAATTTTCTATGTCCCTAACATATTTATATGGACTCAAATTCAAAAGGAAACGATTCGTCTCCCAGTGCTAAAAACCGGCAGGAACGGTCACCAACATCATCGATACGAAGAGCCTTCTTTACATCCATCCACCCATATCGGTTAGGTGCGCAGCGTTTCGTAACCATCAATTTAGATCGATCTAAAGAATGGATGTTCGTATCTTCGGACGAGCCTGGGCCTCCAACATCCTTCTTGATCGGCTTAACTCTAGCTGATGCCTCTAGAAACAACTAGACTAATCCAACCCCACACCAAGATCTCCTCAAGATCAATCCAAAACCAAGAACACAACTCTACTCCACAAACAACAGAAGATAGAACTTACTTCTCCTTATCCGGAAAAGATAAAACAGAAACACCCCCAAACTGTTTCCGCTGCACAACTCTAAATCGAAGTAGAAGAAAATGCTGATGAAGAACACGAGCACAAACTGGACCACACATCCCAGAAATATGGTTCAACAAATCCATAAAGAAAACTCAGAAATTCCTCTGAAACCTGAGTTGCTTCACCAACTCTATCTCTAGGAATCATCCTTCCACTTGGCTGAACCACTGGTAGCAATCCTGGAATACTAGCTGATAAGAAAACTCGATCTCCAGATGCGGACAAACTCTGACTTCCGTGAAGACATCTGGACAATCCCCAACAACCAAGAGAACACTCGACTATCGCAAGTCACTTTTGCGATCAACTCAACCTAATATTCCAAAGAAACTTCTCTCTCTACCAATCAGAACAGCTTATGCTGGCCTAGCCAATTCATCGAAGAAAAGAATCCACTCTTCTACTTCTGAACTCCACTTCAGAAAAACTACTCAGCCAGAAGACTTCCTACCAACACAGAACACTCCGAGCTGCACCGCTAACACCAAAGCCAAAGAATTCCCAATCCAAAGCTCTCCGAGAAACTCGGATCTCGAAGCAAACAAAAACACCCTACTGGACTCAGCCACATCACCAAGCAGACTCACTTCCTTATTCTTGTTTCAAAGAAACATCTTCGGACACATCCATAGTCACTACATCTCATCATGCAGCTACTACTTCCTGAGATATCAAGATACCATCACTCACTTGCTTCTTCCCAATCGAAAGATCCAAACTCAACTCATCCAACTCTGCACTTCAAAGATGAACTCCGAACCTTAACAGGTTTCCTTCAAAGATCGATGAAGTCCTTCACCACAGCAAAGCTTACTCGAGACGGTATTAGGTCTACAGTCTCGTCAAATACACTTCTAACCAATGGTAGTAGTCGTGTTACACACAGCACTACCTCATCTACCTTTATAACTTATATTGGAAAACCCGAACAGGTAACCCAACATATAGGTAGAAATATAAATATATATATATATATATATATATATATTAAAAATACAAATATGCTCTCTCAAGATAGACACCACTCCAGAGACTAGGTATTCGCTCAACCTAGTGCTCTGATACCAAATGAGACGACCCGACTTTTAACTCCCAGAAAATCGCATCATCTTGAAGAAAGAAAGAGATAGAAAAGAGAAAAGAAAGAAGAGAAAGAAGAAACAACAGAGAATCTAAACAGCGGAACGAATAAATTAAATTAATAACATAAGTATTACAACGTATACAACAACTATTAGAGTTACACAGACAATACAACACATATTAGACAGTTATAAACACCTATCTAGTTATTATAACTCAAACACAATACAAAAACACTCAGAGATACCAACACAGCGGAAAACTATATATCTATACGCGGAAGCCTCCTGCTTCATTGCTCCTCCATAATTCGTCAAAGCTAACCTGAATCCCTTAGCTACTCGTAAAAATTTGAGTATCCAAGAGTTAAAGAAAAACAGAAATAACTCCGGGTCAGACATGGGTCTGGTGTGAGTAACAGGTTAAAGTTGCTTAACTTTTAAAAACCTTTGAAAACAAAAGGTATCACGTAAGACTTCCCACACATAAACATGGAAATTTTTTTACCTTACGCTAACCAAAACATTTGATAGGAAATCCAGTGATATTATAATAGTGTCTAGGGTTTTCAAGTAAAATACAAAAATAGCTGGAATGCTTACATCTCACGTTCCAACATAGTTGGGCACGACTAATACATACGACACTTATTGGATTTTGGATACCATCAATGGCAGGGCTACTGGGGTACCGCCCGTCACAGTACGTAGCCTAGATCACCGTACCGAGGAGTACGCCCGCTCCCCTACAACACAAAGCCGGAACCATTCCTTACTGAACAGTTCCGAGCAAAACCACCCCACAGTTGTGATCAGCAACCGCACCACAAAGCCGAAGATAAAGGGACATCTAGACAGGGGTAAATCCCATACTACTTGGGCATGACCCACTTAGCGTTGCTGCACCTCCCCTGTTTTAGCCATTCCCGATTGATGAGGCTTGAGGCTACGATTACCTTTATAGAACATATCACGTAGAATGCTCATCGTCCACCTAACGATGTTCTGAAAGCATTCAATCCATACAAGTTCGTTCCGGGTTCGAATGAAACCGAAGGCATTATCTCGTTGCACTCGTTTTGGAATCACCCTTAGAGTTAATGACGATAACCCTTGCACTTTGAATCTTCATCTTCACTTCAGATTCACGACCTAACGTTACTTTGGATCGATGTGGTTTTCGGATATCCAAATATGGAAACCCGATCCCGGTCTCATCGAAATCCAAAACGTGTCTTTTAAGGCCAAGTTGTTTTAGAGTTTAAAACAATTTTAATTCATTATCTATATATACAGATAGATAATTCACATCACAATGGATAATCAATATTACTGTCATCAACAGATAATCCATATCAGCATTATAAACAAATAATCTATATTATCATCCAAATGCAACCAATGCATCCATATCACATAACATTACTCATCTCATAGCTGAGATTACAAACCATGCAAGACAACCAATATCAATCATTCATACATAAGCAATGATCTAATGATCAAACCATCTATAATTAATTTAAAATGAATTAAATTAATTACTTAATCTCTAATTAATTTAAAATGAATTAAATTAATTACTTCATCATTACAATCCTGCTTAGCTTAACCATCAATTGATTACAAATCAATTAAATAATCACCATCTCATAATTCATTTCAGTTAATGACTACTGATTATGAATCCCCTATTTACAATAAGTAATTAGCCTTTAAATTAATTACACAAGTTAATTATACTTAACCCTTACAGTAATTAACTTTTAATTTCTTAAGTAATTAATTAACTCAAAATAATTATATTAATCCTTTATTAATTAATTACTTCATTTATTAATTATTCCTTAATTAATTACATTATTAATTTTATTAATTAATGATTTCTAATTACATTTAATCAATCTCTCTATATAAATTAATTACATTAAGTAATTAATCTGCAATTAAACCACATATATATTAATCACCCTTGATTAATAAAAATCCAGTAATTCGATGGTTAACTCGAAGAAAATTAGATACTGGCTTGAGTATGTTGTATTTTTAGGTTTTGTTTTCAGAAACCTGGCAGTTTCAGGTTTTTAGATTTTAAAATCAATTTAAATAAGGGGAAGCAAAGAAAGGTTCAAACTAAAAGTTGAAAACAAGTTTAAAATAGGAATTCAAAATGAATTTAAATTCTAAGTTTTCAAAATAAATTATTCTATAAAATATGAAATGTTTAATAACTAAAAACCTGTACAGTATTTATAAAGAGATTTATAAATCTGAAATAAGATCTAAACATGATTTTTAAATTTAAGTTTAAAATCTGGATTGAATACCTGAATTCAAATTGGAATTTGAATCTTAGGTTTTCAAAAGAAAATAAGTTTATAAATCCAAATGTTTGTAATTAAGTTTGAATCATAAAGTAATTTATAATGAAATTTTAAAAATCTGAAATATAAGATTTGAACAAAGTGATCAAATCTAAGTTTGGAATCTGAAATTCAAAAATGAATTTGAATACTAGTTTGTAATAAAATAAGCTTTTGAATGTAAATGTTTTAAAACAACCTTGAAAGTTTTTAAGTTTGGTTTAGGTTTAAATTTGAATTTGGGTTTGAAATTCTTTTAATTTTCTTTGTAAAACAAATAGATTCTTTATCATATAATTAAAAAGGAAAATTTAAAAACAAGTTGTTTTTAAATTACTTTGAAATGATAATTAAATCATGAATAAGATTAATGATTATCATTAAGTTGATTTGAACTTAATAATTTATAATTCATTAAATGGGTTTTGCAGACAAATTAATTTGTAATTAATATTGATTAATTCAGTTAATTACTTTAGAAAAGTAATTAAATATTTGTTATTGGTTAATGAAGGTCATTAACTTAGGATTATTTAATAATTAATTAATGTGATTAATTTTAATGATTAAATGTATTTATTAATTTAAAGATAATCATTTGAATTGTTTAAGTGAATTACTTAATGGAAGTAATTAAGAAAATTAATTACTAATTGTAATTAATTAAGTTTATTTTGATTAGTTAAGTTAATTAATTAAGTTTAATTAATTTAAATTAATCACTGATTAATTTGAGAAGCAATCACCCAATGTAATTAAAAATGAATAATTACTTAGTGAAGTAATTAAGAAGATAAATTACTTGATGTAATTAAATAAAAGGATAATTTGGGTAATGAAGGAGTTTTGGAAATTAATTACTTTGTGTAACTAATATGTAATTAGTATACAGAATAATTACTTAGGGAAGTGATTAATAATTAATTACTTAGTGTAATTAATTTAGGATTTGTTAATTGAGTTATTTAAAGATAATAAAGAAATGTGATTAATTTAATATGATTAATTACTTAATGTGATTAATCAAGAGTGATTAATCAATATGGATAATTGATAATTAATTTAAATAGGGTGATTATGAATAATATAATTAGGGATCATTAATTTATATAATTAATGATGTAATTAAGGATTGATTAATAAGAACAATTAATCAATGAAGGAATTAATTAATGTAATTAATTAAGGATTAATGTAATTAATAATAATTAATTAATGAAGTAATTACAGGTTAATTACTGAATTGGTTTGGAATAATTAATTTGTGAAACTAATTAGAGGTTAATTACTTGAATGTAATTAAAGGATAACTAATCAAGAGTGATTAATTAAGATAATTTATTTGAGGGTAATTAATTGATTGATTTGTAATTAATTAATGAATATGTAAGCAAGATTTATATGGATAAGTAATTAGTTTAATTTAATTTAAATTAATTAAGGAAGAAGTAATTAATTTAATTCATTTTAAATTAATTATAAAATGGTGATTAATCAGTCATTGCTTATGAATGCTGTTTGATACTGATTACCCAGAATGGTTGAGATCTCAGATATGAGACAAGTGATGTTGTGTGATATGGATGCTATGGTTGCATTTGAGTTGATAATATGAATTATCTGTTTGGGATGATAATATGGATTATCTATTGTGAAGATAATGTTGATTATCTATTATGATGTTATGGATTATCTATCTGTGTGTATATAGATAATATTGAATTGAAATTGTTTTAAACATTTAAAACAACTTGGACCTAAAAGATGGCGATTTGGATTTCGATGAGACCGAGATCGGGTTTCCATATTTGGATATCCGAAAACCACATCGATCCAAATTAACGATAGGTCGTGAATCTGATGTGAAGATGAAGATTCAGAGTGCAAGGGTTATCGTCGTTAACTCTGAGGGTGATTCCAAAATGAGTGTAACGAGATAATGCCTTCGGTTTCGTTCGAACCCGGAACGAACTTGTATGGATTGAATGCTTTCAGAACATCGTCACGTAGACGATGAGCATTCTAAGAGATGTGTTCTCTGAAGATAATCGTAGCCTCAAGCCTCATCAACCGAGAATGGCTAAAACAGGGGAGGTGCAGCATGGTTAAGTGGGTCATGCCCAAGTAGGACGAGATTTTCCCCTGTCTACAAGTCTCGTTATTTTCGGCTGTGTGGGCAATTGATTGCAAACAACTACGAAGTTGTCTTGTTCGTGACTGTTCAGTAAGGAATGTTCCCAGCCTTGTGTTGCAGGGGAGCGGGCATACTCCTCGGTACGGTGATCTAGGCCACGTACTGTGACGGGCGGTACCCCAGTAGCCCTGCCATTGATGGAATCCAAAATCTAATAAGTGTCGTATGTTTTAGTTGTGTCCAACTATGTTGGAACGTGAGATGTAAGCATTCCAGCTATTTCTGTATTTTACTTAAAAACCCTAGACATTATTATAATATCACCGGATTTCCTATCAAATGTTTTGGTTAGCATAAGGTAAAAACTTTTCCATGTTTATGTGTGGGAAGTCTTAGTGACACCTTTCTTTTCAAAAGGTTTTTTAAGTTAAGCAACCTTAACCTGTTTCTCACACCAGACCCATGTCGGACCCGGAGTTTATCTTTTGTTTTCTTAAACTCTTAGGTACTCAAATTTTTACGAGTAGTAAAGGGACTCAGGTTGGCTTTGACGAATATTGGAGGAGCAATGGAGCAGGAGGCTTCTGCGTTGTAGATAGATAGTTTCCGTTGTGTGTTCTCTGTGTGGTGTTTGTATTAAGTTGTAAATACTAGACAGGTGTTTATAACTGTCTAGTATATGATGTATATGTTGTGTATTCTGTGTAACTCTGATTGATGTTGTATATTATGTAAATACTTATGTTATTAATCTAATTTATTCGTTCCGCTGTTTAGATTCTGATGTTGTTTCTTCTTTCTCTTCTTTCTTTTCTCTTTTCTATCCCTTTCTTTCTTAATTCATGATACGTCTTTCTGCTTAGTGGAAGATGGGTCATGACAGATACCAAATGTAACGACCCGACTTTTTCTCCACAAAAAGTGGTATCATCTTTAAGAAAGAAAGGGATAGAGAAGAGAAAAGAAAGAAGAGAAAGAAGAAACAAAACAAGAATCTCAACAGTGGAACGAATAAATTATATTAATAACATAGTATTACATAGTATACATCAACTATCAGAGTTACACAGACATTACAACACATACTAGACAGTTATAAACACCTGTCTAGTTATTACAACTCAATACACAAATAGAAAACACTTAGAGATACCGACACAGCGGAAAACTATATATCTATGCGCGGAAGCCTCTTGCTCCATTGTTCCTCCATAATTCGTTAAAACTAATCTGAATCCCTTGGCTACTCGTAAAAATTTGAGCACCCAGGAGTTAAAGAAAAGCAGAAATAACTCCGGGTCATACATGGGTCTGGTGTGAGTAACAGGTTAAAGTTGCTTAACTTTTGAAAAACCTTTGAAAGAAAAGGTATCACGTAAGACTTCCCACACATAAACATGGAAAAGTTTTTATCTTACGCTAACCAAAACATTTGATAGGAAATCGGATGATATTATAATAGTCTAGGGTTTTCAAGTAAATAAGAAATAGCCAAAATTATTACATCTATTAAATTCCAGCTACTAGCCACAAAAGTGGGTAATACAATCAAAACAGTTGGCACTTATTGGATTTTGGATTCCATACAATGGCAGGGCTACTGGGGTACCACCCGTCACAGTACGTGGTCTAGATCACCGTACCGAGGAGTACGCCCGCTCCCCTGCAACACAAAGCCGGAGCCATTCCTTACTGAACAGTTCCGAACAAGACCACCCCACAGTTGTGATCAGTAATTGCACCACAAAGCCAAAGATAAAGTAGACAGGGGTAAATCTCGTCCTACTTGGGCATGACCCACTTAGCATTGCTGCACCTCCCCTGTTTTAGCCATTCCCGGTTGATGAGGCTTGAGGCTACGATTACCTTTATAGAACATATCACTTAGAATGCTCATCGTCCACCTGACGATGTTCTGAAAGCATTCAATCTATACAAGTTCGTTCCGGGTTCGAACGAAACCGAAGGCATCATCTCGTTGCACTCATTTTGGAATCACCCTCAGGGTTAATGATGGTACCCTTTGCACTCTGAATCTTCATCTTCACTTCAGATTCACGACCTAACGTGACTTTGGATCGATGTGGTTTTCGGATATCCAAATATGGAAACCCGATCCCGATCTCATCGAAATCCAAAACGTGTCTTTTAAGGCCAAGTTGTTTTAGAGTTTAAAACAATTTCAATTCATTATCTATATACACAGATAGATAATTCACATCACAATGGATAATCAATATTACTATCATCAACAGATAATCCATATCAGCATTATAAACAGATAATCTATATTATCATCCCAATGCGACCAATGCATCCATATCACATAACATTACTCATCTCATAGCTGAGATTACAAACCATACAAGGCAACCAATATCAATCATTCATACATAAGCAATGATCTAATGATCACACCATCTATAATTAATTTAAAATGAATTAAATTATTACTTAATCTCTAATTAATTTAAAATGAATTAATTAATTACTTCATCATTATAATCCTGCTTAACTTAACCATCAATTGATTACAAATCAATTAAATAATCACCAACTCATAATTCATTTCAATTAATCATTACTTATTAACAATCCCCTAATTACAATAAGTAATTATCCTTTAAATTAATTACACAAGTTAATTATACTTAGCCCTTACAGTAATTAACTTTTAATGTCTTAAGTAATTAATTAACTCAAATTAATTATATTAATTCTTTATTAATTAATTAATTCATTTATTAATTATTCCTTAATTAATTACATCATTAATTTTATTAATTAATGATTTCTAATTGCATTTAATCAATCTCTCTACATAAATTAATTACATCAGGTAATTAATCTGCAATTAAACCACATATATATTTATCACCCTTGATTAATAAAAATCCAGTAATTAACTACCCTTAATTACTCATTCCACAAATTAATTATCTCAATTAATCCCTTGATTAATTTCAAAGTAATTTAATCTAAATTACTTAAATTACTTCCATCAATAAACATCTTTAATTACATCCAGTAATTATTAATGAATTACTTCCCTAAGTAATTACAAACCCATTAATTACATAAAGTAATTATTCATCAATCATAAAGTGTTTAAATTAATTAAACTTAATTAATTAATATAAACTAATCACATTAAACCAATTAATTACATTAAGTAATTAACTCATTAATTACTTCCATTAAGTAATTAAACATAAACAATTACATAAATGATTATTAATAATTAATTAATCTAATTAATTATCAAAATTAATCACATTAATTAATAGTTAAATAATCTTAAGTTAATGACCTTCATTAACATTTCTTAATTACTTTACTTAAGAAATTAACTTAGATTAATTATTATTAATTACAAATTAATTAATATTTAATTACAACTTAATTAATCTCTAATTATTAATTAATTAAGTGTTAATTACAATCTTAATTAATCCTTAATCACTTGATTAATAAATCTTAATCATTCATTAAAATTTAATTAACAATCCCTAATTATAGATTAATTAACCTTAATTAATTAATCTTAAGTCTTTAATTAATCAATTTAAAAAAATATTAATTACTTAATTAATCATCCACATTATTAATTAATTAATTAATTAATTACCCATTTAAATTAACTTAATAACTTAAATGAATCCAATTTCTTAAGTTCTAACTTAATTTAAGAAACATTTCTTCTTATTTAAAGTATTTAAAAATACTTTGTTTCAAAATTAACTTTAAATTCTACTTTAAATTTCATTTTAAAATTTTAAGATTTTAAAATGAATACAATTTTATTTAAACAAGGTTTAAAATAAATTTAAAATCTTTTTACCTCACATGTTCAAGAAACATACATTTTATAAAATAAAATTTTAAAAGAATATGAACAAATTCATTTTAAACATTTCAAGTTATTTTAAAACAAATTCAATTTAAAAAAATTCTTTTGATTTCAAAACTGAAATACAGTTTGAATCGTTTTACTCCAGATTTAAACTTAAAACTTTAAAGCTTTACTTACATTTCCATCTTCATTTTTGAATTCAAATTATTTAACCATTTATAAAATAGGTAAAACAAATTTGAAATAAAAAAAACTTATTTTATTTAAAAACTTACATTCAAATCAAATTCCAGGTTTTTAAAACTGGATTTAAACTTATTTTAAATTTCTATTTCACAATTTTAAAACTCACAGTTTAAATTCAAAACCATTGTTCTTTTATACTTTAAAAGTTGTTAAAATAAATTTAAATTTCAAATTTTAAATTAATTCAAATCTCAGATTCAACTCTTTTGAATTTCAAATTCAGTTTAAACTTAGTTCAAAATTTCTGTTTACATTTAATACTTTTCTTTAAAGATATAAAAACAGATCAGGTTTTCTGTTTTTATACTAAAACCAAACTAGAATTTAAAAATTCAAATTATTTCAAAACCAAGATTTAAACTGTTGAATTCATATTTAAATTTAGGTTTTTATCTTAGTTTAACTTTTAGTTTACACTTTAAAACTTACTTCTAATTTTAAAAACTGTAAACATATTTCTGTTTTATTTAAAACCCAAACTAAAATTTAAAAACTCAAATTATTACAAAGACTAAGATTTAAACTATTTGAATTCATATTTAAATTCAGGTTTTTAAATCTTAGTTTTAAATTTTAGTTTACATTTAAACTTAACTTTAAAAAATTTAAAAACAGAAATAGAACAGGTTCCTGTTTATATTGAAAACTTGAAACAAAGTTTTTACTTGAGCCTACCCTGTATTTACTTTGAGTCAAAATCCCATCTGCTTCGAGCAGAAACTCAAAATCCCCGAGTCCATCACAAGGCAACCCAAAACTGAAGCCAACAACATCACCCACATGTCCATCATTGCACTGTGCACCTGCACAGCACCTCCGGCCATCGCTAGTCAACTACAAGAGCTCCCCACGGTCGTCACTCATAAGCTCCTACCATCCAAACTTCAACCCAAACACCATTTTCTCGAATTTAAGATCGAGACCAAATTTCCAAACCTGGAACAAAACAGAACCAAACAATCCAACCTGTCAACACCCTCGTCCTCGCGCCACCTGCCACCGGAGTAGTTGAAATTCCAATCCACACACCTGTCAACCACCATACTACCGTTTCCCACATTATTGTTGGACTCAATCCACTGTCAAAGCCGAAATGTTCAATTTTCTCAATCCCAGTAAAACTAGGGTTCTACAATTCAAAACCCAAATCCATCATCACCAAATTGCAGAGCGACCAAATGAAAATTTTTCCCATCATCACCAATAACTCCTCCTCCCCCAGGAACAATCACGTCACCTCAAACCACTTGTGGCAACAGAGATGCCCAAAAACTTAATTTACAGTAAAACTAGAACTGCCCTTTGGTTTTGATATTAAAAATTGTAATTTTTCTTTTATAAATCACAGTTTTGTAGGATGTTTTGATATACAAATCTGAAACATTGAATTATAGAGTTTGAATTTCCATCCATACAAATTGTTACTCTGTTATATTTACTTTCAAGTAAAACAGAATTTTAAAACTTACCTTACCTTATAATAAACAAGTTTCATTCAAAAATTTAAATCATAACAGCAAACAAGTCAAAAGAAAAAGAATTTTAGAATCAAATAGGAGTTTGGGATTTGAAGAACAAATATGCAACAGTTGTCATCATGCACACATAAATATATTCACATGTATATATAATCACAACAAATTCATATATATATATTCATTTCTAATTTAAAAAGCATGGAACAACTTTTACCTATTAAATTAAGTTTAAAAAATGAGTTACTCACCTTTTTAATCATGCAGACAGAGCACATATTCTTCTCTTTTTTAAGCATGCAGAACATCTTTTTACAAACTTGTTTGAAATGCTTTTAAAACTTGAGCTTCCTGATTATTGAACAGCGTTTAAACCATTTGGAAACTTGCTGATGTCTCCAGATTTTACATGCAGGTAGCTAAACTCCCAAATTTTAGAAGAATGCAGGCTTTTCTTGATTTTCCATTTTTTTAGAAGAATGCAGGTTGCTTGCTTGAAATGGAATGCAAATTTGTTTTTTTTTTTTGAAAATGAGTTTCAGTGATTTTGTTTTGCATGATGTTTTTTTGAAGATGGTTTGTGTTTGGATATGAGGATGAAGAGTGATTTTTAGATTTCATTTGATTTAAATCTGAATATCTTGAAAATGCTACAGATTTTAATTTACATATTTTCTTTTTTTTTGGGCAAGGCCAGCCGGTTTTATAGTGGACCGTCCACTTTTTATTACGAACGTAATAAAAAACATGAAGTACAGGAGTAAGGTCGAGACACCTTAACTACTATAAAGAGAGTAACAACTACAACACAGGAGTGTGACAGACATGTCACAGCTACTAGAAAATACAGACTGGACTAAAACTCCTTCGTAGAGGTAGTACCACCAGCGTCAACTACGACCTGGGAAGATTCCAAAGAGTCATTTCCAAGAAGACCAAAAAAGGGGCGAAATAAGAGAGCAAGCGAAGGATCGTAGATGTCTACCTCATATGAGTAATGAAAAGATCGATCCCAAGAAGAATCGGCAAGGAAGGCAGAATTTAAATCAGCATACGTACCATCCAAATCAAGAACCAAGGAGTCACCAGACGGTCTGTAATAAAGGCATCGTCGGTCCGAAAGACCGCTAGAAACATATCTAAAGAAGGAATCATCCAAAGGGTTGTAACGCAAGTCAGAACATCGATCTACCCAACATCTCTCAGACCCAACCCAGACAATAGGAAACTGAGATGGAACAAGTTCTGAAATGGTGATGGAATCCACAGGAACAACACCAGTAACAATGGATGCAACAGGGGAAGCAGGCTGAGCAGAGGAAGTCGGAAAAACACGGTCAAGAACAGCAGGAGGAGAAACCTGCGACACCTTGGGAACCCATTTCCTGAGCGGAGGCCGAGGCAGTGGTATCTTAGACGCAGAAGCGGAAACAACAGAATGGGAGCAGGCAGAAACTAAGTGACCAAAGGAGTGACATGATGTACATATGTCAGGGATCCATCCATAACGAACACGAACATCAACAACATGGCCAACAGCTAGCTGAACAGGTATAGAGGTAGGGAGAGGCTTAAGGGGGGTACTCTCAATCAAGGCCTTAGCATACATCAACTTTTCACGCTCAACTGTATTAGCATCAAAACATTTCAGCTTACCAACGATGCATGCAAGCCAATTCAAACCAAGCAGTGGTTGAAGCGCCGAAGGAATTTGAGAAAAATAAACCCAAACAGGGGTAGATAACACTTGTTCACGAGCACTAGCAACCGTAGGGGACCAGGGAGTAATTATAAAAGGTTTCCCATCAAAAAAGGATGGCTCCACCTCAAGAACACGGCGGCGTTCCTCAGAGGAGGAGAACAATAGGAAATACATTGAGTCAACAAGCTTAACACGGAGATTACCTCGAAGCCTCCAAGCCTTTCGATAAATAGTAGCCACGTCATGAAGTCGATGTTTAGGATCCGAAAAGAAGCCAACTAAATATTCTGACTAGAAGTGCAATCCAGCTTGCATAACATTTGGAGGTGGAATCATCACTCCATTATCCTCTACAATATCAAATTCCACAGGCTCATAGACCCCCGCGTTGCGGGGCAAAGAAGTAAATAGCGAAGACCAAACTTTTGTTCCTGTAGGTGTAGCAGCTGGATGAACGGCTTCCACGAATGGACCACCGACAGAAGACGCAAGCACATCAGAGAGGGTGGCCGCAAGTAACACACCTCCAGTTCTTAAAACTATGCAGTTGGGAACTTCCTTCTCAGCAGACTTATGACAAACAATCGGTGTGCATCGAGTCAATCTCGAAATATTAGCATCGACTGAAGAAATCCTACTTCCAATCACACCACAAGCCTCCCCAATATCACTAGAAACGACATCTGCATTCGCAAGTGAATTCAACGAACTATAGTTATTTCGAAAGATATCACCTACCGAAACACTCTCAATACACACATGTGGGCACGCAACAACAGCAGAGCACGCCATAGCAGAAGGGAGAGGAGGGAACTCCGTCTCAGGTAGCAAGTCCTGCATTGATAAATTCGTATCCTAGGGAACCTTGTATACTCTTCCAGATCGTGTAGAAGAGGGGGAAGTAAATGGAGCAGCGGGGAGAATTGGAAGATGATGGGGAGGGCTTGGCATGAACGCGGGAGGGAAATGAGAAGAGAGAGGAGGAAGGAAGACTATAGCGAACTGGAAACGAGAAGAAAATTAGAAATCGCGCAGGGCCGCGCCATGAACGACAATCTTTAAAACCACATGTATGTAACTATGTTTGCCCTGGCCTTCGGTTAGCCGGTTTTATAAGTGGTCGTGCACTATGTCTCATTATTGTGGCCGTTGGGATTCGAACCGGTGCCACTACAACCATATGTAGCAACTCCACTATGTCTTAACCACTGGACCACTAGAACTTGACAATTTACATTTTTCTTTGTTAAGAATAAAAATGAGTAAAAGAAAAAATGGGAAAATGCAAGTTCATATAACTTCTTTATGATTTATTTTTAAAAACAAAGAAAAAAATAAAATTAAACATGACACATGTCTCAAATCTTACACTTGTCATTTTAAAATGATATTTAGTTTACATTTGTTATGTTAAAACCTAAGATGTTTACACATGTATATTTAATTAATTAATATTATTAATTAAGTGTTCATGAAAGTTTAAACTTAGTTAATTAGCTCTTTAATACTTAGTTAAATATATGAATAATTTGTAAAGAATAAAACAAAGTATTATTATAAATAAAAACAATATACAAATTAATCATTTGAAAATAATATTTTAAATCATTTAAAATAAATTTATAAAAGAGATTGTAACTTATTTTTTTTTAAATGAATACATGTTTCATATTTTAATATGTATTTTAAACTTCATATCTAATTTACAAATCATGATTATTAATCAACAATTTAAAAAGAAATAAAACAAATATTTTTATAACTTTATTTTAACATTCAAACTTAAGTCAAAACATAATTTAAACAAATAAAACATTTATCTTATGTATTTAAAATCATTTAGTTATTTTATTGATAGTTTTGAAAAGCTTAAATTAGATAAATCATAATTTCCCAATTTCAAAATATTATAATTAGAAAATATGCTATACTAACTAAATTTAAAACCAAACTTATCTATTTAAAATATATATAATTATATATACATATTATAAATAGAAAACGGTTTATTTGCTTATTAAAAATAAATTCACTAAATAAATTATTAAACAAAAGAAGATTATTGAATCAATTCAAATTAATTAACAAAAATTATCAAATTAATTTAAATTTAAACACAGATTATTAAATTTATATTGCCATAAATTCTGGGATATTACACCTTCTTATCGATCGCTAGATCCAAGTCTTCGTATCGATCGCTTTGGATCGATACGAATGCCTTTCATCAATCGATACGAAACAATTCCTTCAATCATTACAAAATTCCATTATGCCCAGATCGATACGAACTTCTTCTTCATCAACGATAGATACGGATGCGCCCTTCATATCCATATACCTTCCTTCTTCTTTGAAAAGTTCGAACACCATTTCCTCCTCCCGCAACCATGCTCCAACCTATTCCGAACTCATCATCGTCAAAATCGGCCACGACCGAGGGTGAATTGGCATTAAATCTCAATTTTGTCTTTTTAATATGAGATTGTTCGACAAATTACCTAATTAGAGAATCGATTCGAGGGATTAGCAAGTTGTGTTGATTTATACACAATTAGAGAATCGATTCGGGGGACTAATTACCTAATTAGAGAGTCTCAAATTTCTACATAAAGGTAAGAGTAAAATGATAGTAAGTGAAAATTTTCTATGTCCCTAACGTATTTATATGGACTCAAATTCAAAAGGAAACGATTCGTCTCCCAGTGCTAAAAACCGACAGGAACGGTCACCAACATCATCGATACGAAGAGCCTTCTTTACATCCATCCACCCATATCGGTTAGGTGCGCAGCTGTTCGTAACCATCAATTTAGATCGATCCAAAGAATGGATGTTCGTATCCCTCAATGAGCATCGATACGAAGCAACAATTTCATATCCATCCACTTTAAAGATGACAAATATTTCATATCCATTGATACAAAGCATTTCGAAGAACTAACTATTTGGTATAGATGGCTATCGATACGAAATGCATATCCCAACTTCACGAATTTAAATTTCTTACTATATTCCTAATATTTACTTTTAAAATATTGCCAGTTATATAATTTTTTCCAATTCTAATAATTTCAATTTATTGGGTTAGATATAAAGTCGATTTTTCTACTTAATACCCTAATAGTGTCCTTCCTAAACCTTGAAAATATCATTTCCTTACTTAAAGTCTTTTTTTCCTATACTCATATTTATTCTAAGGTGCTACCTTTAAATCCACTTATATGAAATTATTATAATTTTTGCAATTATCTACACGTGGCTTACCTCTTTTTCTATTGTACATTCCAATCTTGGCCTACCACTGCTTGGATTTTCATATTCCGAGCCTAAATGTACAAAACTGTTTATCAAACTCTTTCCATGTGTAGAACTTCTCTATGCCTAAGAAACACGCTTTCTTATGCCAAATGTGTTACTTCAAGAATTTTTCCTTCAACCGATAAGCACGAAGCGTACTAAGAACCTCTTTGAAGATGATTAGCATGCTTTTCCATACTCTTGGAAAGAACCAAAATGTCATCCACGAACACCATCACAAACTTATTTAGGACAGGGCTCATCAAATCTACCAAATAGACTGGGGCATTGGTTAGCCCAAAAGGCATAACCAACCACTCAAAGAATCCGTCAGGTGTCCTAAATGCGGTCCTGTCAATGCTGTCATCAGCGACTCTAAGGTAATGGAATCCCGTGTCTAAATCAAGCTAAGAGAATACCAAAGAGCCAACTAACTGGTCAAAAAGATCATCCATCCCAGGAAGTGGATAATGATTCTTCTTCGTGAGCTTATTCAACTCCCTATAGTCTACGTGAAGTCAAAGGGAACCATCCGTCTTAGTTGCGAAGATGACGGGTGCTCCCTACTTCGATATGCTTCTTCTTATGAAACCTTCCTCCAAAAGCTCGCGGATCTTGCTTTCTCAGTTCCTTTCACTCCCTTGGCACCATGGGTAATGCTGCTAGCTTAGCATTATCAGTCAAATAAATCCTAAAGTCAGTCTCTCTCTTAGGGGGTAGACCCCTAACCCTCAAAGACGTTTGAAAATCTCTGACGACATGAATCGAATCTAACCTTGATGATGATGAATCCAGGGAATAAAGGAATCTCAACATAACTACCCTTGCGGGTCGTAAGAAACCTCGAGAGTCATGTCGCTGCATGTCTCTAGTCTAACAACTCTCCTCTCGCAGTTTAATATAGCTCTATATGTGGATAGCCAATCCACTCCCAAAATCATCCCATACCCTGAAAATCCCAATACATAGGCGTCACAGTCAAATTCCATGCCTAGGATAAAAAATTTCAAACCCTTACAAACCATAGACAAGTGTGCCAATCCTAATATGGGGTTTGAAACAACAATGAGTTCTACTACTAAAGCGATGTCTAAGTGCAAACAATTTACCAAAGAACTCGTAATGAAAGGGTGTGATGCTAAAAAATCGAAAGAGTCCGAATGGGAAAATCGGAAAGAGAGATTAATCCTTCAAAAGAGATTTTCCTACCTCTATCTGAATCACTGCTAGAAAGTACTGCATCTAAAGCTTGTACCTGCGTCACAGGTGTGCTTCTTTCTTCCCCGTTCTCTAAGGTCAAGTTCTACTAAGGTGACCGGGCTGCCCATAGTTATAACATCTTTTATTCTTACTGTCCTTTACGTAATGCCAAACCTATCCATATTTATTGCATTTCCATCTTTCCTTGATCCACTTCTGAGGTCTTCCAAACCTAACATCCTAAACCTTTGCTCCATGACCTCCAAACTAACCTAGGTCTCAATGGAATCCTCCGTGCCGGAAAACGTTCTGCCTCCTATGCTATTAAAGTCCTGGCATAGCTTAGAAAAGTTCGCTAATATAGGTGGGTTAAAGGGATTCCCACATACCGATGCTAGATTGGGCGCTTTCTCATGCACCACTGGAGTCATGGCTTGTAGATACCTACGAAACCAGCCTAGGAATGGAATGCCCGCGGGAAGATTAGGGGAATCCGCAATTCTATGCAAAAAAAAGATAGTTTAGGAAAGAGTCAAAGGGAGATGGAATTGGACTTTTGAGAGGATTTTTATAAAAATCTTTTATACTTAAAAACTATTTCTAAGAGTTCTTTTTTGAAAAAAAGTTTTAAAAAAGGTTATTTTGAAAAATACTTTACTTTTTAAATAAATTTTTAGGGATCCTGCAACCTTAGGCTCTGATATCAAATGAAACACCCCATATCCTTTAGTGTACCCAAAAATACACACTAAAAGATGTGATGCGTTGTTGGTATAACTAAAACTAGCAGAGACTAAGATTCACAAGACAAAATAGATAAAAACAGCAGAAATAATTAAAATAATAATTTGCTAAAAGCCAAACTCCATAATATAGAATTATAAAACCAAATACAACATATGTCTCAAAATACCAATATATGTCTCATGAAATCAAAACCTCGGTCTCATAAATATTAGAGTAAAAACTATCCCCCACAAAGCGCCAGTACATGGAATATGCTAAAAACTGAAAATAAATAAGAGAAATACATAAGAAATCTCTACCAAAGAAGTCTTTAAGTGTCTGCAATCTATCGTCCTTGCTCTTGCTAGACTATAGGTGAAAAGAGGAAAATGGAGGAGTGGGTCAAACTAAAAGTATGGTGAACGATAATAATTACTAGAATCTTTAAGCAAAGTAAAAGTAATAGAATTTACAACGATTCTAGTATATAAAAGGGAACAAAGGAAAATGGGAGGAGGAATAAGCTGAAATAAATATGAATTAACTAGATCAACATAATTGATTAACTTCGATTGTTTGCACTTGTTTTTGATAGCTGCTTTGATTAGGCTGAATTCCTAATCCTATAATTAGGCCGAAATCCTAATTCTACCCTTCGATCGGCCTGCTACTCCATAGACCATACTACGGACTAGACGCTATATAACTCCCTAAACATAAGGTAATGGCATCTATGAAAGACGCACAATGTATTTATTGTGGATTAGACGTTATACAGCTCCCTACACAGAAGGCAATGGTGCCTAGAAAGGCACACATACTAAACGTTTGGAACTCATAGCGATTACAAAGCACCAAAATGGAAGTCACACGCATAACTGCCACCATACTCATGCTACTTGTTGCTCTACCTATTGGGTCTTCTATTACTTGTGCTCCAGCATAAGCGTGCCCCTCGTCTCACTTCAGAATTATGTGAAACACCATGTCCATAGAAAAATAAGGGAAACATTGTTGGTATTGGCTCGTCATCCAAACAATATCTAGTTGCGCCTCTTGCCCAAATCCCCCATGATTTAGACTTCTATTTGACCAATTACTACCATTATTAGCATAAGCGTGCCCTCATCTCGCTTCAGGTTAATGTGAGACCTCCATTTTGTCTAATAGGGAATGCTATTTGTTATAGGTCCTACTTTCATCTTTGCTTATTAACTTAGATAAATTATTTAAATAAGCCTTTACAATTTTCTCTACTATCTATGCTTATTTATCCTAAGTTTTAAAATAAGCTTCATTCTGTTCTTTTTTCTTATTATAACCTATGCTATAATCATGTTTATTACTTAACCCAAGGCCTAGGTGTGAAAATAAGCTTCTTTCATCCTTTACTCTTTTTTACTATAATTTTAAGTTATAACTAGGCCAATTTCTTTAATTCCGTCCATGTAATATCATAATTAGGCATAATTTCTATTTTGATTCCATTTTATTACAGGCTTTATAGTTTACATCTTATCTTCTGTTATTTCAGAAATCTTATAATTTATCCAATTTCGCGTTAATTCTATTCTATCCCATATGCAAAGAAAAAGAAGGTGAAATAAAAGAAAACTGAAAACAGGAGGAAATCCAAAATGTAAGAAGAAGATGTAAATAACGCATAAATAATAGTAAATAAACTAAAATACTGCAAATAAACGATAAAAAAATCAAAAAGCTATAATTAACAAAAATAAACTAAAATTAACCGAAAAGAATAGCTAAAAAGAAATAGACTGAAAATAATTCTAAAAACTATAAATAAAACTGCTAAAAAGGTTATTCCAAAAATCGTAGTAAACTACAACTATTGGAAACCCTATTATTGTAAATTACTTAAAGAAATCTAAAATAATTACAATCACTCACCTGTGGTCCTAAGCTCTTCCCTTCTGGTCTTCCCGGATCCACTTGAAGGCATTAAAATATTTTTATTAAAAAGATTCTCTCCTTAGAAAATTATTCCTTTTTTGGTCCTTCCTTAGAAGTTGAACCCAAGCGGAGTAAATCTAGATTGAGAAAAAGTGTTGGGCCTAGGTTCTTATTTTTAGGGGTAGAATTGGATCTCAGACTGTTAGATTTCAAGAGTGAATAGGATGCAACCACATCACAGGCCAAATAGGAGCCGTCAGATGGAAGCACGAAGGGACCAGATGAGAGAAAAGAATGTAAATGATGAGAAAAATTTGCTAACAAACGTTTACAGGATGAAGGAAAATTTCCGTCATGCATAATCCAAGGCGGGTTGACGACGGTCGACTGCCCCTCACCCTAAGTCGACCGGCCAATCAATCTAGGGCATGGTTAGGTCGACCCCTTGTTTGACCAAGCCCAATATATATATATATATATATATATATATATATATATATTCCTGTTATTCTTCTTTTCTTGTTTATTTTGTTTCTAGCTCATATTAGCTTGGATTCTGACACTCTACATATGGAAATTGACCAGAAAATTACCATGGACACAACGGTGCAACTCTAGTGACTCGATTTTGATAATTTCATAAAGTTATTTTATCATTTCACTATCTAACGAATTAACTATTATGGGTTAAATTTTGGGTTGTTACACGTACACTCTAGCACTTACAATGTCAAACTTGGATCGATCATCACTTAAAATCTACAAGTCCAAATGCCACCAAATTTTCACAGGAGCTTGTCCACCACCTCAATTATGTCCATGATCGATCTCAGCCTAAAAGGAGCTAGTTTTGATCGATACGAATGGAGTAGAATCGATCAGGGATCAATCCAAAATGACCTCAGATCGATCAAGTGGGCCCAACCATGTGGGAGAAGGGATATTCCAAGATCTAAGTCAGATATTACAAGATTACGCCTTTGAATAGCAACCCTATGCCTCCAGAAAATGGGCTTTGGATTCTGCTATGACAATACTCTTCCGGAAACCCATTATAACTCGAGTGCTTGGATATTCTCTGTCGTAATCAGTTAGTAGACATCAATAAAACAACAAACTTTCCAAAGTGCACTTAGGCTACAACGCCGAACCACTATAAATTCCTGTGTTCTTGCATTTATGTTTGTTTGTTTTGGCATGTTTGCTAGATTAGCCTCTTTTTACATTTATATTCTTCATTCTAATATCTTGAAATACGTTCGAAGAGTTTTGTTCCCAATTTTGGTATAGACATCCAACACTCTCGAATCCTCTCTATCGCACAAACCTCAAAAAATACTAAGTTTTGATCTTGTTTTTTATAGTTCACTTATTGAGTAGGATGGTAGCAAAATGTGTGGTTATTGCATGAGTTCTTTCGAGTTAATTAATTTGTGTGTTAGCTTTGATTAAATAAGGCAATGATATAGGTTAGACGTTTCTAGGTGGAGCTAATGTGATTCCCAAGTAGTTTATGCCATTGCATGCAGTGTTTGCAAAAAATGTATACTCAAGACACCTTTTTTAAACAGAAATTACTTAATCCAGGGTATCATATGATAATGATATTGTGTTTGTATTGATCATGTTTGTGTCAAATGCTTATGTTTGTTTTTGATTGGTTTAAGCTACCACTATGCCATATGAGTAAATATGCAAAGACTTCATGTGGAAAATTTGCAATGGCTATGATCCGTTGCAATATTGTAATGGCTCTGGGTGGTTGCAAAATAGTTGGCAATAGCTATAGTCTATTACAGTTTTGTAATGGACTGATGACCATTGCAAATGCTTTCTCTTTTTGTTTGAAATTCTATGGCCCCATCAATACACATCCATGACAAAATAATACACTCCCCAACCCCTCAGAAAATTTCAACCCAAAATAATACATGCTGTGCTCTAATTCCACCATTCTCTCTCCTTTGACGTTCAAAAAGTTGAGACTACCAACGTGACCAATTTCCACTCCTGTCCAATAATTCCACTTCGTGCTACCGACGTCCTCCTTCCACCTCAAAATCTACATTTTGTTACACACAGGCTTTCATCGCCGGTATTTATCGACATGGAGTGAAGAAACTTATTCACAAAAATGTATTTTCAAGTATAGTGTTGTTGTAAGTACTATAATTTCATGTTCTTCATAAAAAAAATTAATGGAAATTATTTATGACCCCAAATAAACTTCTATACGGTATCATCTGAAAATTATACTTGATTTTCCCCATAATTTAATATTGGACATGTTTAAAGACGGTTAGGTTACTTTCTATTTGTCAACATGCCTTAAAGAACTGTTGCGCTATAGGTTGTAGGGTTAACCCAATTCATGTCACATGTTATATGTTGTAATATTGGCTTTTTGGTGCAAATATTTTCATGGTGTTGTCTTGCTTATGCTTTAGCAGTAATTTTCTCCAGCATTGCGTAAATTGCATTTGTTGAGAGTGTATCGACTGTCGACTGTAAATGTATGCATTGCATTGCTGATTTCGATCAAAGTGCACCTAGGTGATTTTACTATTATTTCTTTTCTTTTGCTTCTTCTATCACAATAGATGCCTTTCGATTGTTTTTGTTAATTTATTATAAGTTTGATAGCAAGGATTTTGTTTTTGTGAATCGTGCATGAACCGAGCATGGCTCCCTAAATAACTGAACCCGTTGCAATACAATTTGGACTTGGGCATCAAAAATGTAAATACTAAATATATTTACAGGGCAAGGATTTTCTACACCTCAAATCCCTATGATATCAACCAAAATTTCTAAACTAAATGATAGAGTGAAGTGGAAAGAGAGAGAAAGTTTATTATTTAATTCAAAAATTATGGCTAATATCAGGGAGGATTTGAGGTGTAGCGGATCCTTGCCCATATATATATATATATATATATATATCCTTTTATTTATTCTCTAATTTACTTTTGAATGTGAAGATTAATATTTCAATATGATTACTAAGAGTATAATAGGAAAAAAAATTAGAACCCATCAAAATACCCTAATTTTACATGATTGCATTTCAACATCCGTCATTATATAATGCATGCTGGTATGAATTCCAATTTTGAGTAGTATAATGTGAATTCTTTCCATAAGTGGAAGGTTTGTATTCTTCTTTGATCAAGGACAGAAAGTCATCAAAGTGTAAAAGCAAATATATTCTGACATAGCTACTATGGACACAACTTTTGACGCTGTGAGTGGAATTGAAAATATTAACGTAACACAAAGTGACCTTCTTCCATGGGTACTAATTATGCTCTCCTAGACTTGGTCAAAGTTTAGCAAACATGATCACAAATATCTAATTTACGCTTAAAGGTTATTGGGTCATTTTACTGTAATATAATGCCTGATATGTAAAGAAGCAAACATTTTACTAAAATGTTTATCTATCGCCCCTCTACCCTAACAGGGATCCAACAATGAAGATAGAAAATGAATCTATCTTGTACATTGCATCTGTTGTTTGTAGGAAAGAAGGATTTGACAATTTTCAATTAATTTTTACTATCAGTTATTGTAAATTTTTACTTTGAACTGCCTAACTCTAAAAACATAAGTTACTTTTGTCACAGAACCCTATGCATACATTTCTGTTAGCAATTTAGGTATTGGTTTTGATGTCAACAACCATAAGAGATCAAATAAAATATAGATACTGATGTTTTATCATGTTATATATAGTATATAGTGTAACATATTAAACAGGTGTTGATTAAAATGATTTTATAGTACCTAGAGCAGATTCAAGAGGCTAATATAGAGATTCAAGAGTTAGAGATTGAAGATACATGAGATTGAAGATTCAAGATGTAAGGATAAGCTATAGAGTCTTGGATTATTTTGTTAAAACCCTAGTGGCTCTTCTTTGATCTCTCTTCATTTTAAAAAAGGTTTTTTAAATCTATTTTCTGATTTTAATGATTTTTAGGAATCCTTGTTTTCAAAATGATTTTTAAACATCTTTTTCAAAATAGCTTTCAAATGATGCTTAGCCTTTTAATGGTTTATTCACAAAATTATTATATTAAGTTTTTAAGTATTTTATATTTTAATATATACTTTTAAATTTATTGTATTTATAGATTTTGGTTATGTCTTCTAAATGTTTAAGATTATATTTTGACTTTCATTAACTTTAATTTCAAATATATATTCACTTGTACTTCGTATATATTATTTTTCAAAAGAATTCATATTTAAATCCTTTATATATTAAAATATTTCAAAATTATTTTATAAAGTTTTCTCAAGTTTTATTATGATTAAAATGTGTATAAACTATGCTTAAATGATTTTACAAAGTATCAAACTATTTTACAAAACTTAATATTTTCTAAACAATTTTTATGAACTGTATTTCAAAATTTCAAAGGGTATGTCGACATACGTAGAACCATTATATCGACATATTGTCCAAGACAAAATTCAAATTTTGAATGGAAGTGTCTTTTCGTCGTATCTCTTCGTGAATGGACATGGTTGTTATTTCTCTATAAATAGGGGTTCGCTCAATGAATTTTGGTTAACTATTTTCATATATTTTCTCTCCTCTTTCACTCTCTTGATTTCTAAAAGAAATTTCTCTCATAATCCTCCTAAATTCAATCAGAATCGAATCCAAACTCTATTGATTTGATTCTCTACTGTTTATTCTCTGATCTCTCTAATCACTCTCACTCAAATCAAATATCAAAGTGTTATACAATAGGATATAGGATTATTTGTGTTCAAAATAAGGAAATTGATTTTGTAAACTCTATCAAATCATACCCAAAAACTATTGGTTGTGCTTGGTGACCCTGAAATCTAGGCGGGTGCACGTGTGTCCTGTTTGTATCAAGTGGATGTGCTTGGTCTCCATTTGAATCCAATTAGGTGTGCTGTTGTCCCATCCGAATCAAGTGAGTGCATCTAGAGCTCCATAAATCTGGAGGGTGTAACGACTCGTCATTTCGAATCAACAATAATCCACACATGTCAGACTTGAATTGCTCAAAACAGGAGATTGTTAATTTGTATTTGGCAAAAATTAGCATATATAGTAAATTAAACGATCATAGACGCAGAGTAATACAACAATAAGCAGTGGAATAGATAAATAGTAGTTCATGAAGCTACTACAGAACATTAGAGTCTGAAGCAAAATAAAACAGATATCCAATATATAGAAGTCTTAATACAAAAGCAAATGACAAGTCTGAATATAGACAACTGGAAATAACTGAAATAACTGAAAAGCCAAATAGATAAATGATAGATCTGCAAGCTAAGCTCCAAAGGTGAGTTTCAAAAGCTATGCACTCAGGTTGACCCAAGAATAAAGCAAAACACAAAACACTCGAGTCAGGATTAACATTTTTATGCAAGTAAATCAACTCAAGTGAAATGTCCAAGTGAAATACAAATAACTTAAAGGATGTTTAAGATTCTATCCCTTGAGGATCCATAAAACTATCTACATGCATAGTATAATACGCTACATAGATACTGTCAACAGTAAAGTGAAATATTAAAATAGTGTTAAGGCATTACTCATATCCCCTTAACACATTTTTATATAAATATCGTAATCCATATAGATACTGTAAGCTCCACCAAACCGATGAGATAATCAGTGAGTACTCCATAAGTACGATATAAACAAAACTCGTAGTGGGCGTGATAAGGCAAATGACTAGGCACGCGAGCCAGCCCAGGGTAGGATACTACCCTTTTTCACTCCCGGATTGGTGGTAATGCATAGCAGCTACTACCGCCCACCTTAGAACACACTCGCACGATCAAATTGAGTTTGGCCACCAAATCAATTACAAAGTAACAGATATGGTATTGAAGAAGCACTTTCGATCGAAGGAGCGACCTCACTTGGCCCGGTATAGCTCATGTTTTGGTCATATCAAGCTGACCCAAGGGGTTAGGGCCGCGTTCATACCTCATACAAACGTTCGCCAAACCATCCTACTTCGTACTGGATTCTCCACCACGTACACAGTCGTTAAAGTGGATTTTGGTATTGGCAAATTGTATGACAATATCCGATCCTGGTCTCTTTAACAACCAATGCTTATTTCACACCATGGTCACCTTCATTCTAAATAGTTCATACTTCATATCAAAATATCATATTTATTTCAAAATCATATCACTTTCGAAATGTAATGGCCTATTTTTCCGTACCCTTTGAATCGACAATAAACCACACATGTCCAACTCAAATTGCACGAATAAGCGGATCATTAAGGGTAGAAAGAAAATAAAGACAGAACAGAATCTCACACGAATGGAATAACATATATTTTTTCAATAATAATCTTTATAGAGGAAAATTTTATATACAATATCAGAGTCTAACCTAAATTCATCTTGGACAGTTATAAACATCTGTCCTTACAATTGTTGACAAACATCAAACAAAATACACTAAGTACATCGGATAATAGAATATGTCCATACGATGATGATGATCTCCAGCTCTCCTCTGGAAATTCCAACTATCTTCAACTAACCTGAAACTACTCGAATCCGACCCGAGTATTAAAAATACCCAGATCAGGCTTGATAAACCAGCGTGAGTTACTCGAAATTTAAAATGACTATATTATCAAAACCGTTGAAAAGAAGGGTATCTCATAAGACCACACCCTCACATAAATACAGATGGGTTTTTACCTTATGATAACCAAAACACTTCATACCAAAATTCGCTTGATATTATTTTTAATAGCATTCTTTTGAAAACACTTTTCAAGTAAACTTATTCAAATAAGGTATCAATACTTGGACTAAGTCTAAGGTAATATATCCAGACTAGGTCAACAAAATATACCAACGGAATATATGATACCAGAAAGGGGGTAGCTGAAATGTTTGCAAGTCATCACAGCTATTTAGGGAATACAATCAAAACCGTAAATCTCGTATTAGGATTGGATTTCCAACATGATAGGAAACTAGTGACCTTTTCTCTGATCCACGCATAAAAACATAGTTCTCACGGTGCCTTAATCGCTTTTCTCAAACTAGTCACTTGGAACTATACTTGCTAAACTACAACTGATAACCGGTAGTTCCCAGCTTTTCTCAAGCTAACCACTTTATCCACATGGGGCAATAAATGCCTTGAGGCCCAGACGTATCGGCACCTAGGACTCAAAACATCTGATAACCCAAATCATTACTATCCGAAATGCAAGCATACATCTGACCACATAGAATCCCATCATAACCGGGTTGTGAGGCTCGTGAGGATACGCTCAATTTCTTCAAAGCCACGTTTTTCATACAAAACCACGCTTTGATCATAACAGGTTCCACTTTGAATGCCACATTGCCATTCCACGTCACACGACTGATTTCTAGAAAAGTATAACTTCCCGAGCTCGTATGTCTCGGGAAAGGGTATTAAGTTAAGAGAAGTTGCCTTCTCCGCCACCAACTGATATACGTTTATAGAAACCACTCAAATGTGATTTAGAATACAATGTCAGACAAACATCCATACAAGTTCGTTTTAGGACTGAACGAAACCGAAGGCACTTTCCTCGACCATTACTAGGCGAGAAGCCCTTGCAATCCGAAACATCTCCATCACGAGGAGACCACTGTTATAAATAACTCTATAATGGTGGCCAACCAGAGCATGTTCAACAAGCATTGTTCACGCTATAAAGATCCACGGTCTTCAGTAATCATCATCTTCAACATGTCTTCACTTTCGAACGTATACAATGGTTTGAAGTGGTTTTCGGATAGGAATTATCCAAATCTGACTCCGGTTCCTACGAAACCAATCATCGCTTTTAAAAAGATGTTAAGTTCATATGTCGATATCAATCATCAATCAATTACTTCATCTTTTATCTAATCAAATATCTTTCTTAGATATATTCTTTTCAAGTAATTCCATTTTGTTTTCAATGTATATGGAATCATTAAGCCTCATTTATCAAATCATTTAGTTTATTTAAAATTTTCTTGAATCCTAATCATTTTCTTTTTACTTAGGAAAACTTTTCCAAATCATTCTTTTAACCTAAATGTAACAACCCGCATATTTATCGATTGAATATTTAAATATTTTATTTAAATATTTTATCGTTCGTTGGATTTTGGTCCGAAAAGCTACTTTTTGCAAACAGTCGAATTGGGACTTGAGACCACCCCCATTGAGTTCAAAATGACGTTTGCCACCTTTTTATTTAAGTATAAACTTCGATTTGTTTGGAGTTAGTCGAATTTGGCTACTTTTTCACTTAGGGCTTTGGTTTGTTGTCTCAGCCCATTAACCCCAGCTGAGCCCTTGCTCCACCCCCACTTATCTTCATTTCATTTCTAATTCCTAACCCTTCAAGCTTTAGCAACAATGGTGGAGGAGAGTGGAAATTAAAACTCCAAGCCCTAGTTCCATAGCAAAATCCAAGTTCTAGCTCCAAATTCTAAGAGAAGCTTTGGTAAGTATCATCTTCTTCTTCTTCAACTCATTCTCACTTTGATTTCAGAAAATTCCTAAAACTAATTTAGGAAATGTTTCTCTTTTAAGCTTAGATTCAAGCTTCTTGTGTTGAGATTGAAGTATGGTTGATCTTCCTTCGTCTTCTAGCTTCTCATTCATTGTTTTCGGGTTCAAAGGTGAGATTCTTATCTCACATCTATGTCTATATCTATCTTTGTTGTTAGGTATGAATTCCTAACACTTATTTATGTTCATTTGCTTTTGGTTTGGATTGATTTGGTGAATATTTCAATTTGTGGCGTTTTATAGTCAAATCTTTAAAAATCCAATCTTTGATGTTTGAACATGTTTTTGGTGATGCATCGAAGAGCCTATAGGGCTGGGTTGTCGTTAGGCATAAATCCTTAGTCGTCGTTGCTCGTCCGATCGCTCCCGATACGTTTTGGCCACTTTGGCCTAGGCAAATTGTTGCCCAGACCAGGTGACCAGACGTCTGTTGACCAAGTCCAGACGTCTGGTTTGGACCTGGAGAGGAAAAATATAGCCACGTAGAATATATAAAAAAAGGCAGAGACTAATTCCAAACGTCTGAAATTTAGGATCAGACTTTTGGATAGGTCTCAGTCGTCTGACTTGAAGTTTCAGACGTCTGGGTGTTCTCTGGGTTATTTCCAGAGAACAAATCCAGACATCTGGATTCAAAACCAGACGTCTGGAACTGTTTAATTTGCCTATTTTGGCTATTTTTGAGTATATTTCCAACTTTAATCGATTCATGTTGATTCCCTTTTTGTTGCTATCATTTATTATGGACTTTGATGACATTTTCATCGTGATTTTTTTGGGAATATCCATTTTGATGGATTCGGTATCGATTTCTTTGGATTTTTATTCACGTCTTCGAATGTGAATTTTTATGATCGATTGTTTCTACGATCAATTCTATGATTTGTCACTTTAAAATATAAAGGTTTTCTATACTAGTAGTAAATATCAAAATTCTTTCATCAAACGATTTCAACTCTATTTTCAATACCAAACCCGTTTATAAAACTGTTTTCCAATCTACTAGTATATACAAACCTTTACCTCACTCGTATGAGAAATCTAATGAAACGACCTAGTAAAACGAGTGGTATGAAACGCTTGCGTTTACTTCGTCGGTTAATTCTTGGACTTGTTCGATTGAATCTCTTGTGATAATGTACTAGTGGAGATCTACAATTTGTTCGTAAATATTTAAGTTAAGCTAGTGGTTATAGGACATGAAGCTAAGCTCATATATTTACTAGCTACTGTAATTGACACTTCTCTTTGGTCATGACGATCATTTTATGTTTTAGACTAGCATTGTGCGATGTCTTTTTGACTTGGTTCATCGGATGTCACGCTGTACGACGTCGTTGTTCCCTTTGATTGTGATTTGGTTCATCGGATGTCACGCTGTACGACGTCGTTGTTCCCTTTGATTGTGATTTGGTTCATCGGATGTCACGCTGTGCGACGTCGTTGTTCCCTTTGATTGTGATTTGGTTCATCGGATGTCACGCTGTATGACGTCGTTGTTCCCTTTGATTGTGATTTGGTTCATCGGATGTCACGCTGTACGACGTCGTTGTTCCCTTTGATTGTGATTTGGTTCATCGAATGTCACGCTGTACGACGTCGTTGTTCCCTTTGATTGTGATTTGGTTCATCGGATGTCACGCTGTACGACATCATTGTTCCCTTTGATTGTGATTTGGTTCATCGGATGTCATGCTGTACGACGTCGATGCTCCGAATTATTTGATTTTTGGATTTCGTGTGTTGAATTCTGGAATTTATGTTTCACCAACTTTTACGATTGGCATTGATATGTATGTCATTTATTGTGGCTTGGTGAATGAAATTAGGAGTATGACATTCCTTTTTTATCTTTGAGAAGATCCTTGCGATATTGATTAATCTCTTATTGGTTTTTCAATTATTTATTTATCACAGCTTGGCATTGTGATTATTATAGGTTTAGTCATATCTCTTATTCTATATCATTTCATCTGATATTTATAGCTAGACTGATCCGTTTATTATTTTCTTATTAAATAATACTCGGGTCAGACTGAGATTTTACAGGTGCTTCTGCTTGCCACCTTATTGGACCATTATCTGATCTTTTGGTTAACTACTTAGATTAGTAGTTTTTGTTGTATACATTTGAGATACAAACTCTATGATGTATACTTATTCTTTTGTCTAGCACTTGTATCTATTCTTTTTGATATTGTGGATCTTGTTTGACCAATACTCTGATGTACACTTTCATGTATTATATTCATATCTATTTCCACCTTTGTGATATGAATTATCTATGACTGATTTGTGTTATGTTTATTTGTATATTTGTTTCCGAAGACCTTTATAGCCACTGTGTAGTAGCTTTGAGTTTGTGTCGGTATGTCGGATTTCCTCTTGAGATGTAAAGTTATATTTTTATCTGGCATATCGGTACTCGCACAAAGCAATTATACAGATGGTCGCTCCTCAACAGCCTTATTCTCCGTGCTAGTCGACAGCATTACTCCGTAGTGTTCTTGGCAAGCGTGGGTATAGAGGTGGGGCGTCACAGCTTGGTATCAGAGCGAAACTTCGGAACAATGTAGAATAAACCAGCAAGGATCATGTCCTAAGTCTTTCTTAGAAGTTGTGCCTTAGGATTTAATTCGTGTCTTCGAACCGTTCTATCCTATTTTCTTTATGATTCCTTGTTTTATCAATCAAGTTTAATTGAAATTTATTTTGAGAATAACTTTTCTTCTTCTTTCTTTCTTAAAGAAGAGAAATGGTTAGACCAGGCCGTCCCAGCGCCGGTCAATCTAGTGCTACACCCCAAGATGGAGTATTTATGTCTGCCCAGCAGCTTTTAGATCTTGTTAAGAACGCTCAAGCAGCCGGACCCAATCCAGAGCCTACTCATCCTAGATCCGGTCTTGCACTCTTGTGCAGAGACTACACTGATTTGGGTGGAAGGCCATTCAAGGGATCCAAGAGTGTTATTGAAATTCAAGCTTGGCTCAAATCATGCGATCGCATCTTTTCTCGCATGGACCTTATTGACCTTCATCGAGTCCAAGTGGCTTCTAGCATGCTCCAAGAAAGAGCATTAGATTGGTATGAGCTTTTATTTTCTGACATCGTTGAGGCGGATCTCACTTGGGAGAAATTCCGGGAAAGATTCGAATTGGAATTTGTGCCGGAAGCCGAAAAAGTAACTTTGGCCTGGTGTTTTATTGACCTTGTTCAAGGTGAATCTTCTGTGACAGACTATGTCGCATCTTTCGAATCTCTTTCCAAATACGGGGTCGAATACATTAATACCCCATCGAAGAAAAATCAGAGATTTGTCTATGGCTTGAATAAGAATCTTAAGAAGCCATTACTTCTGAAACTTGAGGTTTCATTTGATCAGCTTATTGATATCGCTCTTCGTCTTGAAGAGGCCGATAATGAAGGTGATGTTAAAGTTATGTGTGCCCAACAGAACTTCGACAATAACTTGAAGAGACCTATCAAATTCAAAGGCCCCAATTCTAATAAGAAAGGGAAGCAACCAATTCCGGTAGCAAAGACCCCTACCTCTAGTCGTGGACAATGCTACAATTGTGGTTCCACAGACCACTATGCAGGGGAGTGTCTGAAACCCCTCTTTTGTCGCTATTGCAAAAGTTCGGGTCATCTTATATCTACATGTCCCATTCTTCAAAGCAGGAGAGAGGGAGAGCTGAATATTGTGCAAGCTCCTGGTAACACTTCTCGTGGTTAAGGTATTTCTCATTCAATCCTTGATGACATTTGCTTTGTGATTATCTTGTTCGTGTTCTTTTTGATATGGGTTCCATCTCACTATTTTATATCAAAAGAACTTGTTGATTCTTTTTCTTTAAACATTTTGGGCTTGATGACTTCTTTGAGGATTGTGAATCCGGATGGTAGATCCGCAACACTCAGTTTGTCTTTATTGATGTCGAAATTATTTTATGTGATTTTTCTGTCCGAGCCGATTTTTATTTAGGCTTCAGAATTTACTTTTGTAAGGATTGGCTTAATTATTATGAGGCCATATCCTTTGTCCCGTGTGGACTATTCATCTTTGACATTTTCAATCTGTTAAGCAGATTTCTATTTTTCCTTTATGATTTTGATTCCGACTTAATGGCATCATTTTATTCCTTAAGCCCACTCATAAGGAAAGTGTTATTTCTCTCATTCATGTAGTTTGAGAAATTTTCCGGTATTTTTGAGCTTGTCTTAGGATTATCACCTAAGTAATCTTTTGTGTGGTGCTAAGGTCTTTTCAGTTTGATCTTACCACCGGTTTTCATTTTCTACGAGTTGCAGAAGTTAGCATTCCACTTACCGCATTCCGCACTTGTTATGATTCCTATGAATGAATTATTATGTCATTCAGTTTGTCCAGCTTATTTCATCCATTTTAGGTATCAAGTATTCTATTAATATCTCGATAAGTCCATTCTTGTATTTATTGATTTTGGATGAAAACAGAAATTTAAAATTTTGAAATTTTTTTTCATAAGATTTATTTATAAGTACAATTTGATTTTTTGTTCTTAAAATGAACAAAGAATATTCTTAAAAGTTTTTAGAAACATGTTTGTCATATAAAAGATAGTTTTGTGATTGTATTGCATATTGAGTGCTTTAAGAATTCTAGTCGATGCGCTTGATCAACGTTATCGATAGGAATCTCCTAAAAGCTTTGATGAGACAATCAGACACGATATATTGACTTGTAAAAATGTAAATTTTTCTAGAAAGATTATTACATAAAGTTAAATGTAATTTTGAAAGTTTTAACTTTTCAGGAAAGAAGATTATTCAAAAGAAATTCTTTCTTTTCGATACTCTTATTCTTATGATTCCTGAAGGGGAACCAAGACTTTGCTATTTGTACCCATACTAGTCGTATTGGTTTGGATGCCATTCTCTTGCAAAGGAGAACGTGCTATCACTTGTGCTTCTAAATCATTATAGCTTATCGAGATTAGATATGCCACTCATGATCTAGTGCTCGCGGCTATTGTTTTTACTTTTGGAATTTGGCATCATCATATTTGGATGAGAAATTTGTTCTCTACCTCGATCATAAATCTTTGGAATATTTATTTTCTCATAAGGAACTTCATGTTGACTCGAGCTTTGGCATCTTATGATCTTGATATTCTTTTTATTCCCGAAGGGGAAATCATGTTGCCAATAAGTTTTGTCGTAGGCAACAAGGTGTTGATTCTTTGATGATGTCGGAATGGAATTATCTTTTTATTAAGTTCATCAGACGTTTTGATTTACTTCGTTTTATTGAGTTTCATCTCATTTCTTTTATGGACCAGCGTCTGATGTTCTTTTATGGTGTTCGGTTCATTGGACGTACCGTTTTTGTACTACGTCGGTGTTCCGAAATTATTCGAGCTTTGGTTCATTGGGCATACCGTTTTTGTACTACGCTGATGTCCCAAATTATTTGAGTTTCTACTTTCTCAGACGTACTGTTATTATACTACGTCGTTGCACCACCTCAATTTTCTGCTATTCTTGACGTTCTCCACGTCTTTTATCTACGAAAATGCCTTAGGGATTCCGGTTTTTATTCTTGTGCCCGGTGATATTGTGGAAATTGAAGTTTCACCAGATTTGACTTTTGAGCAACATTCTATTCGCATCATTGATTCGGAGGTTGAGCACCTTCGATATAAAGATATTCTTTTTGGGTAAAAGTTCAATGGTTCTCAAATCCTAAGGATTGCTCTTGAGAAATCTTGAGAAATTCATCGAACGAAAACTTTCGGATTTACTCCTTCGTGCTCTTTATGGTGAACTTCTTATTTCAATTTTCTTTGTGATGATATGCTTTTATGGTTGTTATTCTTTATTTTCTTCTTAAGTATTGCGAGGATGCAATTTCTTTAAGGAGGGGAGTCTGTAACAACCCGCATATTTATCGATTGAATATTTAAATATTTTATTTAAATATTTTATCGTTCGTCGGATTTTGGTCCGAAAAGCTACTTTTTGCAAACAGTCGAATTGGGACTTGAGACCACCCCCGTTGAGTTCAAAATGACGTTTGCGACCTTTTTAAGTATAAACTTCGATATGTTTGGAGTTAGTCGAATTTGGCTACTTTTTCACTTAGGGCTTTGGTTTGTTGTCTCAGCCCATTAACCCCAGCTGAGCCCTTGCTCCACCCCCACTTATCTTCATTTTCATTTCTAATTCCTAACCCTTAAAGCTTTAGCAACAATGGTGGAGGAGAGTGGAAATTAAAACTCTAATCCCTAGTTCCATAGCAAAATCCAAGTTCTAGCTCCAAATTCCAAGAGAAGCTTTGGTAAGTATCATCTTCTTCTTCTTCAACTCATTCTCACTTTGATTTCAGATAATTCCTAAAACTAATTAAGGAAATGTTTCTCTTTTAAGCTTAGATTCAAGCTTCTTGTGTTGAGATTGAAGTGTGGTTGATCTTCCTTCGTCTTCTAACTTCTCATTCATTGTTTTCGGGTTCAAAGGTGAGATTTTTATCTCACATCTATGTCTATATCTATCTTTGTTGTTAGGTATGAATTCCTAACACTTATTTATGTTCATTTGCTTTTGGTTTGGATTGATTTGGTGAATATTTCAATTTGTGGTGTTTTGCAGTCAAATCTTTAAAAATTCAATCTTTGATGTTTGAATATGTTTTTGGTGATGCATCAAAGAGCCTATAGGGCTGGGTTGTCGCTCGGTGTGACGACCCGGAATTTTCTAGCAATATCAATTTAATAATTTGCATTAAATATTAAATTGATTTGATAATAAAATCTGAATTGATACTTTTCTTTAAATAAATATTCAATTGGTAAATTTTATCTGTTAGAAATTAATTGTTTGTTTTCTATTTATATATGTATATATAGGTATACATTGTAAATAGAGGAATTTGTTTTAAAATTTAACTAATAAATTTTGTTTTAAATCCTAATATATATTTTAGTGAATTAGAAATTATGTTTTATTTAATATAAACTTTTCAAAGGCTAAATAAATAAATATAGAGTTTTAAATATATAAGTAAATGTTTAAATAGTTCAAAATTCATTTTAACTTAAGTTTAAATTTAATTTATTAACAAAGGATTTGTTTACTTTTCTTTTAGTATAGTTTGCTTTAAAATATGAATTTAAAAATATATATGAGTTATATATATAATTTTGTAAATCAATACATTAACATACATAATAAAATATGTAGTTTATAATGGAAAGATTATTCATTTTATTTATCATTTCAAATTGATAAATATGTTTTTATAAAATAAATAAAATTAAAATATGCATATAGAAATATAAGTAAGTACATAAGTTAAATCATAATAGCATAATAATTATAAAGTTCAATTAGTTTTCAAACAACAAACATAGAAATAAAAATAAAATATTCATAAAGCTATAAATTAGAAGTTAAATAAGTAATAATCATATGGGATAAATTTATATAACATTCACAAACATTTACAATTTACAATAACAAGTCACATACACTTCAAAATGTAATAATAAGTTAGCAATTAAAACTAGAAACAAAGAATTTTCAAAGTATAAACCAACATGACCAAACTGCAACCTATATAATATGTGTAAAATATCAAGAACAAAAGAAATTTCAAAGTTGTAAGCTAACATAAAAAAAAACTGCAGTATAAATATATGTATATGTTTAAAAGCACAAAAATGTGTGCAGGCTGAAGTAAAGCAATAAGGACAGAAATAAAATATATGTTATCCAAACAAGTGAAATCATATGCAGGCCGTAGTAAACAAACAAAGCTAAAGACAGTAACAAAATGAAGATATTAAGATATATATGTGTGCAGGCCAAATTGAATGAACACATGACAGTAATAAAAATAACACAACTGCATATATTTGTGAAGCTTGCTTAGGAAGACATGGTTAAATATCTTAAGCTAACAAACAAAAAGTAATTAATGTAAAAATCTTTTAGTACACTAAATATTCATATCAGGCACCATTAAAGAAAATATCTCTGGAAACAAAACTGTACAAACACAAGATTGTATACAATATTGTACAGTTTCATGAAACATAATCATATACCCTGTTTTTTTTTTATAAAGCAGTTTCCTTTTTATTCAATTCGAATTAATTAAAAAAGTAAAGTAAACTTTATTTCAAACTTAACAAAGCTTCAGTTTAAACATCAATCAAAATTCAGTTCAACTAAGAAATCAAAGAGGAGTTCAACCTGTAAATTGTAAGCTTGTTGAAAAGCAAAAGTGCCTCTGTTCTTCCATAATTGCTGTGAGTAACATTTTTTTTGATTTACTTAAGTTTAAAATTCTGATGCATGCCTATATCTGAATGTTAAATGAATTATGTGAACATTTATATCTTCATTTTTTCTCTGGTTATTTGTGAGTTATAATTCTGCATATTTCAAGCTTGCAAAAAAAAAATCAGAATGTTGCCTTTTAAACTTGCTGTGTCTTCTGTTTGCAGTGAGTAATTTTTTATAAATTCAAAACTAAATAAATAGTTTTCTATTGTTTGTAAGGCTCTGTGATGATGATTACTTGTTTACATATATATAGTGATATTTCAGTGTTAAGAATTTCTGTAAACATGTATGTTTGCATTGCATATTTGGGCATTGATAGTCTCTCTTCTTTCACCAATGCAAGAGAGTAACTTTAATAACTTTAATTTAAACCTAGTTGATGATTAAAATTTGAAAACTTTGCATTGGGTGAGATAGATACATGGTTTTGGTGATTTAGCCTGTGTATATATATATATACAGGATCTTCAGGTTTTTGTGCTTACTTTTCTGGAAAACAAACTTTATTTTTTTTTTTTAAAAAGAAGGCATTCACACCTCTACAGATTAATGAATGAAATTAAGATTTGAATAAAGGTTGTTTGTAACATTATGAAATAAGTTTAAAACTTTAGATAAGGTAAAAACAACTTAAATTTTTTTTTTATCTGGAACCCAATTTCTGTGCAAATTCCTACGCATTAACCTGGTTGTAGTGGTCGAATGTTTGGTTCAGTTTGGCACCATCAGGGGATCGAGTGCCGTGGAACTTTGTGAGGGGGTAGCTCAGTCTTTGACGCATTCATGGCCGGAGTTTCTTGTCGCCACGTGGTCAGGGTTGGGGAGGAGCGGCGCTGACAGGTTTGAGGGTGGAGAGGTTGTGTGGTTTCCAGGTTCTGTCTTTCTTTTTCATTCGCGCGCGCCTGGAAATAAACTCGAAGTAGCACATTGTTTTTCACGGGGAAACTCGCGTATAACTCAAAGCAAACACAGGGGGGCTCGGGTAGTGGTATTTGTTCTGTATTTTTGTACAACCTGAAACTGTTTTAACAGTTTCAACTGTTTTAAAACTTTGTTTTAAAATTTAAAATCAAAGTTAAAATCTAGATTTAAATCAAAATTTAACTGTGAATTCAAGTCAGTTTTGAAAATAAAGTTGGGTATAAATAAGTTTTCAAAACTTAAATTATTTTAATAATTTAAAGGTGCTAAATGTTTAAGTGTATTCAAAATGGAGTTAAATTCAAAAATAAATTATAAATGGTTAAAGAAGTATTTAGGCAAGTTGACTCCAAAGAAATCTGGACTTAGTTATGAAAAGTTAAATTTAGAACTAAAAAAAAGTTTTATAATTTAAATTTATTCAAATAAGTTTTAGTTGAAATTGAATATGTGAGATTACAAAGAGTTTTGAAAAATATAATAAATTAGTTATAAAACTTTATTAAGAATAAATTGGTTTCATTTAGAAAGTAATTTAATCAAATGTTTTAAAAAAAACTTATTGGAATTTTACTTTAATTCATGAAGTTTTAGAAGCATTAACTCTTAAGTTGATTAAGTAAGAATAATTAATGATTGAAATTAATTAAACAAGTAATTATAGTGTAAAAGTAGTAATTAAAGTTAATTAATGAATTAATTAACTAATATGTGATTTAGAACTATAGATTAGATTTTTTAAATTAATAATGGTTAATTAACTTATAATTAATAATAATTAATATAAGTTGATTATGTTTGAAGGAAATAATTAAATAATTATTAATGAAGTTCATTAACCAGATTATGTTATAATTAATTAATATGATTGATTTTTAATAAATTAATTAGATTAATTAATTCAATAATTTAAGTGAAATTATTTATTGAGAAGTAATTAAGAAATTAATTACTTATTAATTGTGTAAATTAATTTGAGTTAATTAATTTAGTTTAATTAACTGATATTTTGGAATTGAATTACTTAGAGAAGTAATTGAAGAATAATTACGGGATGTAATTAACTGGATAATATTGTTAATGGAAGTAATTGAGAATATCATTACTTAAAAATTAATCAAGGAATTAATTAAGTTTATTATTGAGAAGTAATTGTTTATGAATGATTAATTACTGTATATATTAATCAAGAGGATTAATATTTGTGTTTTGAAGATGTGTATCCTTAATATAATTAACAAATGAAATGTAATTAGAAATCATTAATTAAAATAATTAATGATGGGAATTAGAGAAATTGATTTATTTGGGAATAATAAATCAACAAGATAATTAAAAGGGAAATAAATCGATATAAATGTAATTAATGGGTTTATTCAAGATTAATTTCTGTAAATAAATTAAAGCAAATTTCTGGAATGCAGTAAAGGATATTTAAATCAAAGATGATTAATTTGAATATATAAGTAATTGATGATTTGGTATGTGTAATTACTTAGTGTAATTAATGGAGTATAATTACTTAGGGAAGTAATTAGATGAGCATTACTTGATGAAGTTAATACATGATGATTTGTAAGTAAAGTAATGTGAGTAATTTCTTTTGTAATAAATCAAAGGGATTAATTTATGGGAATAATTAATCATGGAATGATTAATTTGTTAATAAGTAATTGAGAGTGGTTAATTACTGGTTTGTTATTAATCAAGGGGTGATTAATAATTGTGTTTAAGTAAAGATTAATCACTTAATTATTTTAAATAAGTAATTGAATATAAATTATAGATCAATAATTAATATAATTAATGATGTAATTAAGAATTGTAAATTAAGGAATTATAAATTAAGGAGGTAATTAAATGTTAATCTATTATGAATGATTTAAGATAATTCATTTAAGAATTAATTTAAAACTAAATTACTTTTTTGTAATTAGAGAATGATTATTAATTTAATTAATGATTGTGAGAGCAGGATTTATGGAATGAGTAATTAATTTAATTTATTTTAAATTAATTAAGATGGAAGTAGTTAATTTAATTCATTTTAAATTAATTATAGCTTGTGATTCATAAATCATTACTGATGGATGATGTTGATATTTCATTGTTTGATTGTGATCTCAGTAATGAGATAGATAATGTCTATGTGATATGGATGTATGTTTTAAGTATGATAATGTTTAATTATCTGTTTGGATGATGATTTTAGTTTTCTGTTTATGATGATGATGTATTATCTATTATGAGATGTGAATTATCTATCTGTGCATATTGATGATATTGAATTCACTGTTAAGACTAAATAGACAACTTGGCCTTAAAAGACACGTTTTGGATTTCGATGAGACCGGGATCGGGTTTTCCGCATTAGGAATATTCGAAAACCACATCGATTCCAAATTAACGATAGGTCGTGAATCTGAAGTGAAGATGAAGACTCAGAATGCAAGGGTTATCGTCGTTAACTCTGAGGGTGATTCCAAAATGAGTGTAACGAGATAATGCCTTCGGTTTCGTTCGAACCCGGAACGAACTTGTATAGATTGAATGCTTTCAACACATCGTCAGGCAGACGATGAGCATTCTAAGACTATGTTCTATAAAGGTAATCGTAACCTCAAGCCTCATCAACCGGGAATGGCTAAAACAGGGGAGGTGCAGCAAGGTTAGGTGGGTCATGCCCAAGCAGGACAAGGATATTCCCCTGTCTAGATGTCCATTTTATTCGGCTTAGTGGGCGGTTGGTCTGCAGCCAACTGCGTGGTTTATCTTGTTCGGGACTGTTCAGTAAGGAATGGTTCCGGCCTTGTGTTGCAGGGGATGAAGGGAGTAATCCTCGGTACGTTGATCTAGGCCACGTACTGTGACGGGCGGTACCCCAGTAGCCCTGCCATTGTATGGAATCCATAATCCAATAAGTGCCTACGGTTTTGATTGTATTGCCCACTTTTGTGGCTAGTAGCTGGAATTTAATCATGTAACAATTTCGGCTATTTTCTATTTACTTGAAAACCCTAGACCTATTATAATATCATTAGATTTCCTATCAAATGTTTTGGTTAGCGTAAGGTAAAAATTTTTCCATGTTTATATGTGGGAAGTCTTACGTGATACCTTTTTTTTCAAAGGATTTTTCAAAATTAAGCAACTTCAACCTGTTACTCATACCAGACCCATGTCTGACCCGAAGTTTATTTTGTTTTTCATAAACTCTCGGGTACCCAAATTTTTACGGGTAGCCAAGGGATTCAGGTTTAGCTTGACGAATTTTGGAGGAGCAAAGGAGCAGGAGGCTTCAGCGTTTTAGATATATATTTAGTTCCGCTGTGTGGTATCTCTGTGATGTATTGTGTATTGAGTTGTATTAACTAGACAGGTGTTTATAACTGTCTAGTATGTGATGTACTATATGTATCACTCTGATTGATGTTATATATTATGTAAATATTTATGTGATTAATATATTTTATTCGTTCCGCTGTGAGATTCTGATATTGTTGTTCTTTCTTCTCTATTTTTTCTATTTTCTCACCTCTTTCTTTCTTATTAACGATACTTCTTCCTGGGCGTAGGAAGTGGGGTCGTTACAGTGGTATCAGAGCGCTAGGTTGAGCGAATACCTAGGCTCTTAAGTAATTTCTTTCCTGAGAGAGCGTATTTGTAATTTTAATATATATATATATATATATATATATATATTTTCATCTATTTGTTGGATTACCTGTTCGGGTTTTCTAACATAAGTATGAGGGTAGATTGAGTAGTGGTGTGTGTAACACGACTACCTGTGGTTGGAATTATATTTGACGAGACTGTTGACCTAATACCGTCTCGAGTGAATTCATGGCGTAAGGATTTCACCAAATCTCTTGAGGAAACCTGTTGAGATTTGGAGTCCATTTTTATTGTACAAGAATGGATGAGTAGAATTGGATTTTTGGTGAGTTGAGCAGAAGCTACAATATTATCTTGGTAACTCAAGAAGTAAATAGTTGTGTGTGAGATGCAGTAGCGATGGATTGTTTCCGAAGAAGATCTCAAAGAACTTTGGATAAGGAAGTGTGTCTGCATTAGTTTTGAGTTTGAGTTCAGCGGAATGTTGTGATTGGCTTTGAGGCCTGAGTTTTCCAAGGAATTTTGGACTAAGGAGTTTTGGCATCAGCAGCAGTGTTGCAGCTCAGATTGTTCTGCCGGCACGCGAGGAGGTCATCTGTCAGCAGTTCTCTAGAAGAGAGTCCGGAGGCAATTTGTAAATCCATTTCTTCAATGGATTGGCTAGAGTAGCTTAAGTTATTCAGATAGGTAAGGAGAGAGCAGTTTTCTTTGGATATTAGCTTGGATTGATCGCAAAAATGACTTGCGATAGTTGAGTATTTTCTGGGATGGCAGAAGTTTTTCTGAATATCTTTGAAGAAGTCGGTGGTTTGTCTTAGCATCTGAGGAGTTGAGTTTGGTATCGACTGGATTTCATAAATAATACCGATGGTTCAGCTTAGTAATAGAATGGTTTCTAGAGAGAGGAATTGGTTAAGCAACTCAAGTTTTGGAGAAATTTCTGAGTTTTATTTTGGATCTGATGAATCATATTTTTGTCATGTGTTGTCCAGTTGTGCTTATGTGCATCATCAGTATTGTCATCCATCCAGATCAGAGTTGCGCAGCGGAAGCAGTTGGAAGTGCATCTGTTTTTTCTTTTCTGGAAAAGAGAAGTTGTTTTCTACTGATAATTGTAAAGGTTGTGTTTTTGGTTTTGGTTGATTTTGAGGAAATTATTCTACTGGATTGTTTTTGGATTCGGATTGTTTTAGGAGTTATCAGCATAGGTTGAGCTGATCAGTAAGTCGAAGGCAGCTCTGGATTGTTAGAAGTATTTGATAAGAGACTATGGAATTTGGATTTGGGAGTCGGAGATTTCATTTTGTACGGATTTTCTCAGATTCGAAGGAGTTCTATGGATTAGTAGTATAGACTGTTTAGATTCTATAGATCGAGTATTCTGGTGTTATACTGGGAAACTCTAGGGAGCTCTATCCAGAATTTTGTCTGGATAGTTAGCTTTGTTGATTGAGTAGATTGGTTGTGACGATTGTTAGCATGTGGTTGATATATGCTTTTGGTTTAAAATTAATTAAAATCTTAAATATATTATTAAATTACCTTTGCTTTTAAATTTCGGGGACGAAATTCTTTTAAGGGGGGAGGAATGTGACGACCCGGAATTTTCTAGCAATATCAATTTAATAATTTGCATTAAATATTAAATTGATTTGATAATAAAATCTGAATTGATACTTTTCTTTAAATAAATATTCAATTGGTAAATTTTATCTGTTAGAAATTAATTGTTTGTTTTCTATTTATATATGTATATATTTGTATACATTGTAAATAGAGGAATTTGTTTTAAAATTTAACTAATAAATTTTGTTTTAAATCCTAATATATATTTTAGTGAATTAGAAATTATGTTTTATTTAATATAAACTTTTCAAAGGCTAAATAAATAAATATAGAGTTTTAAATATATAAGTAAATGTTTAAATAGTTCAAAACTCATTTTAACTTAAGTTTAAATTTAATTTATTAACAAAGGATTTGTTTACTTTTCTTTTAGTATAGTTTGCTTTAAACTATGAATTTAAAAATATATATGAGTTATATATATAATTTTGTAAATCAATACATTAACATACATAATAAAATATGTAGTTTATAATGGAAAGATTATTCATTTTATTTATCATTTCAAATTGATAAATATGTTTTTATAAAATAAATAAAATTAAAATATGCATATAGAAATATAAGTAAGTACATAAGTTAAATCATAATAGCATAATAATTATAAAGTTCAATTAGTTTTCAAACAACAAACATAGAAATAAAAATAAAATACTCATAAAGCTATAAATTAGAAGTTAAATAAGTAATAATCATATGGGATAAATTTATATAACATTCACAAACATTTACAATTTACAATAACAAGTCATATACACTTCAAAATGTAATAATAAGTCGGCAATTAAAACTAGAAACAAAGAATTTTCAAAGTATAAACCAACATGACCAAACTGCAACCTATATAATATGTGTAAAATATCAAGAACAAAAGAAATTTCAAAGTTGTAAGCTAACATAAAAAAAAACTGCAGTATAAATATATGTATATGTTTAAAAGCACAAAAATGTGTGCAGGCTGAAGTAAAGCAATAAGGACAGAAATAAAATATATGTTATCCAAACAAGTGAAATCATATGCAGGCCGTAGTAAACAAACAAAGCTAAAGACAGTAACAAAATGAAGATATTAAGATATATATGTGTGCAGGCCAAATTGAATGAACACATGACAGTAATAAAAATAACACAACTGCATATATTTGTGAAGCTTGCTTAGGAAGACATGGTTAAATATCTTAAGCTAACAAACAAAAAGTAATTAATGTAAAAATCTTTTAGTACACTAAATATTCATATCAGGCACCATTAAAGAAAATATCTCTGGAAACAAAACTGTACAAACACAAGATTGTATACAATATTGTACAGTTTCATGAAACATAATCATATACCCTGTTTTTTTTTTATAAAGCAGTTTCCTTTTTATTCAATTCGAATTAATTAAAAAAGTAAAGTAAACTTTATTTCAAACTTAACAAAGCTTCAGTTTAAACATCAATCAAAATTCAGTTCAACTAAGAAATCAAAGAGGAGTTCAACCTGTAAATTGTAAGCTTGTTGAAAAGCAAAAGTGCCTCTGTTCTTCCATAATTGCTGTGAGTAACATTTTTTTTGATTTACTTAAGTTTAAAATTCTGATGCATGCCTATATCTGAATGTTAAATGAATTATGTGAACATTTATATCTTCATTTTTTCTCTGGATATTTGTGAGTTATAATTCTGCATATCTCAAGCTTGCAAAAAAAAAAAATCAGAATGTTGCCTTTTAAACTTGTTGTGTCTTCTGTTTGCAGTGAGTAATTTCTTTTAAATTCAAAACTAAATAAATAGTTTTCTATTGTTTGTAAGGCCCTGTGATGATGATTACTTGTTTACATATATATAGTGATATTTCAGTGTTAAGAATTTATGTAAACATGTATGTTTGCATTGCATATTTGGGCATTGATGGTCTCTCTTCTTTCACCAATGCAAGATAGTAACTTTAATAACTTAAATTTAAACCTAGTTGATGATTAAATTTGAAAACTTTGCATTGGGTGAGATAGATACATGTTTTTGGTGATTTAGCCTGTGTATATATATACAGGATCTTCAGGTTTTTGTGCTTACTTTTCTGGAAAACAAACTTTATTTTTTTTTTAAAAAAGAAGGCATTCACACCTCTACAGATTAATGAATGAAATTAAGATTTGAATAAAGGTTGTTTGTAACATTATGAAATAAGTTTAAAACTTTAGATAAGGTAAAAACAACTTAAATTTTTTTTTATCTGGAACCCAATTTCTGTGCAAATTCCTGCGCATTAACCTGGTTGTAGTGGTCGAATGTTTGGTTCAGTTTGACACCATCAGGGGATCGAGTGTCGTGGAACTTTGTGAGGGGGTAGCTCAGTCTTTAACGCGTTCATGGCCGGAGTTTCTTGTCGCCACGTGGTCAGGGTTGGGGAGGAGCGACGCTGACAGGTTTGAGGGTGGAGAGGTTGTGTGGTTTCCAGGTTCTGTCTTTCTTTTTCATTCGTGTGCGCCTGGAAATAAACTCGAAGTAGCACATTGTTTTTCACGGGGAAACTCGCGTATAACTCGAAGCAAACACAGCGGGGCTCGGGTAGTGGTATTTGTTCTGTATTTTTGTACAACCTGAAACTGTTTTAACAGTTTCAATTGTTTTAAAACTTTGTTTTAAAATTTAAAATCAAAGTTAAAATCTAGATTTAAATCAAAATTTAACTGTGAGTTCAAGTCAGTTTTGAAAATAAAGTTGGGTATAAATAAGTTTTCAAAACTTAAATTAATTTAATAATTTAAAGGTGCTAAATGTTTAAGTGTATTCAAAAAGGAGTTAAATTCAAAAATAAATTATAAATGGTTAATGAAGTATTTAGGCAAGTTGACTCCAAAGAAATCTGGACTTAGTTATGAAAAGTTAGATTTAGAACTAAAATAAAGTTTTATAATTTAAATTTATTCAAATAAGTTTTAGTTGAAATTGAATATGTGAGATTACAAAGAGTTTTGAAAAATATAATAAATTAGTTATAAAACTTTATTAAGAATAAATTGGTTTCATTTAGAAAGTAATTTAATCAAATGTTTTAAAAAAACATATTGGAATTTTACTTTAATTCATGAAGTTTTAGAAGCATTAACTCTTAAGTTGATTAAGTAAGAATAATTAATGATTGAAATTAATTAAACAAGTAATTATAGTGTAAAAGTAGTAATTAAAGTTAATTAATGAATTAATTAACTAATATGTGATTTAGAACTATAGATTAGATTTTTTAAATTAATAATGGTTAATTAACTTATAATTAATAATAATTAATATAAGTTGATTATGTTTGAAGGAAATAATTAAATAATTATTAATGAAGTTCATTAACCAGATTATGTTATAATTAATTAATATGATTGATTTTTAATAAATTAATTAGATTAATTAATTCAATAATTTAAGTGAAATTATTTATTGAGAAGTAATTAAGAAATTAATTACTTATTAATTGTGTAAATTAATTTGAGTTAATTAATTTAGTTTAATTAACTGATATATTGGAATTGAATTACTTAGAGAAGTAATTAAAGAATAATTACGGGATGTAATTAACTGGATAATATTGTTAATGGAAGTAATTGAGAATATCATTACTTAAAAATTAATCAAGGAATTAATTAAGTTTATTATTGAGAAGTAATTGTTTATGAATGATTACTTACTGTATATATTAATCAAGAGGATTAATATTTGTGTTTTGAATGTGTATCCTTAATATAATTAACAAATGAAATGTAATTAGAAATCATTAATTAAAATAATTAATGATGGGAATTTGAGAAATTGATTTATTTGGGAATAATAAATCAACAAGATAATTAAAAGGGAAATAAATCGATATAAATGTAATTAATGGGTTTATTCAAGATTAATTTCTGTAAATAAATTAAAGTAAATTTCTGGAATGCAGTAAAGGATATTTAAATCAAAGATGATTAATTTGAATATATAAGTAATTGATGATTTGGTATGTGTAATTACTTAGTGTAATTAATGGAGTATAATTACTTAGGGAAGTAATTAGATGAGCATTACTTGATGAAGTTAATACATGATGATTTGTAAGTAAAGTAATGTGAGTAATTTCTTTTGTAATAAATCAAAGGGATTAATTTATGGGAATAATTAATCATGGAATGATTAATTTGTTAATAAGTAATTGAGAGTGGTTAATTACTGGTTTGTTATTAATCAAGGGGTGATTAATAATTGTGTTTAAGTAAAGATTAATCACTTAATTATTTTAAATAAGTAATTGAATATAAATTAAAGATCATTAATTAATTTAATTAATGATGTAACTAAAAATTGTAAATTAAGGAATTTTAAATTAAGGAGGTAATTAAATGTTAATCTATTATGAATGATTTAAGATAATTCATTTAAGAATTAATTTAAAACTAAATTACTTTTTTGTAATTAGAGAATGATTAATTAATTTAATTAATGATTGTGAGAGCAGGATTTATGGAATGAGTAATTAATTTAATTTATTTTAAATTACTTAAGATGGAAGTAGTTAATTTAATTCATTTTAAATTAATTATAGCTTGTGATTCATAAATCATTACTGATGGATGATGTTGATATTTCATTGTTTGATTGTGATCTCAGTAATGAGATAGATAATGTCTATGTGATATGGATGTATGTTTTAAGTATGATAATGTTTAATTATCTGTTTGGATGATGATTTTAGTTATCTGTTTATGATGATGATGTATTATCTATTATGAGATGTGAATTATCTGTCTGTGCATATTAATGATATTGAATTCACTGTTAAGACTAAATAGACAATTTGGCCTTAAAAGACACGTTTTGGATTTCGATGAGACCGGGATCGGGTTTTCCGCATTAGGAATATTCGAAAACCACATCGATTCCAAATTAACGATAGGTCGTGAATCTGAAGTGAAGATGAAGACTCAGAATGCAAGGGTTATCGTCGTTAACTCTGAGGGTGATTCCAAAATGAGTGTAACGAGATAATGCCTTCGGTTTCGTTCGAACCCGGAACGAACTTGTATGGATTGAATGCTTTCAACACATCGTCAGGCGGACGATGAGCATTCTAAGAATATGTTCTATAAAGGTAATCGTAACCTCAAGCCTCATCAACCGGGAATGGCTAAAACAGGGGAGGTGCAGCAAGGTTAGGTGGGTCATGCCCAAGCAGGACAAGGATATTCCCCTGTCTAGATGTCCCTTTTTATTCGGCTTAGTGGGCGGTTGGTCTGCAGCCAACTGCGGGGTTTATCTTGTTCGGGACTGTTCAGTAAGGAATGGTTCCGGCCTTGCGTTGCAGGGGATGAAGGGAGTAATCCTCGGTACGTTGATCTAGGCCACGTACTGTGACGGGCGGTACCCCAGTAGCCCTGCCATTGTATGGAATGCATAATCCAATAAGTGCCTACAGTTTTGATTGTATTGCCCACTTTTGTGGCTGCTAGCTGGAATTTAATCATGCAACAATTTCGGCTATTTTCTATTTACTTGAAAACCCTAGACCTATTATAATATCATTGGATTTCCTATCAAATGTTTTGGTTAGCGTAAGGTAAAAACTTTTCCATGTTTATGTGTGGGAAGTCTTACGTGATACCTTTTGTTTTCAAAGGATTTTTCAAAATTAAGCAAATTTAACCTGTTACTCATACCAGACCCATGTCTGACCCGAAGTTTATTTTGTTTTTCATAAACTCTCGGGTACCCAAATTTTTACGGGTAGCCAAGGGATTCAGGTTTAGCTTGACGAATTTTGGAGGAGCAAAGGAGCAGGAGGCTTCAGCGTTTTAGATATATATTTAGTTCCGCTGTGTGGTATCTCTGTGATGTATTGTGTATTGAGTTGTATTAACTAGACAGGTGTTTATAACTGTCCAGTATGTGATGTACTATATGTATCACTCTGATTGATGTTATATATTATGTAAATATTTATATGATTAATACATTTAATTCGTTCCGCTGTGAGATTCTGATATTGTTGTTCTTTCTTCTCTATTTTTTCTATTTTCTTACCTCTTTCTTTCTTATTAACAATACTTCTTCCTGGGCGTAGGAAGTGGGGTCGTTACACTAGGCATAAATCCTTAGTCGTCGTTGCTCGTCCGATCGCTCCCGATACGTTTTGGCCACTTTGGCCTAGGCAAATTATTGCCCAGACCAGGTGACCAGACGTCCGGTGACCAAGTCCAGACGTCTGGTTTGGACCCAGAGAGGAAAAATATAGCCACGCAGAATATAAAAAAAAAAGCAGAGACTAATTCCAGACTTCTGAAATTTAGGATCAGACGTTTGGATAGGTCTCAGAGGTCTGGGTGTTCTCTAGGTTATTTCCGGAGAACAAATCCAGACGTCTGGATTCAAAACCAGACGTCTGGAACTGTTTAATTTGCCTATTTTGGCTATTTTTGAGTATATTTCCAACTTTAATCGATTCATGTTGATTCCCTTTTGTTGCTATCATTTATTATGGACTTTGATGACATTTTCATCGTGATTTTTTTGGGAATATCCATTTTGATGGATTCGATATCGATTTCTTTGGATTTTTATTCACGTCTTCGAATGTGAAATTTTATGATCGATTGTTTCTACAATCAATTCTATGATTTGTCACTTTAAAATATAAAGGTTTTCTATACTAGTAGTAAATATCAAAATTCTTTCATCAAAACGATTTCAACTCTATTTTCAATACCAAACTCGTTCATAAAACCGTTTTCCAATCTACTAGTATATACAAACCTTTACCTCACTCGTATGAGAAATCTAATTAAACAACCTAGTAAAAAGAGTGGTATGAAACGCTTGCGTTTACTTCGTCGGTTAATTCTTGGACTTGTTCGATTGAATCTCTTTTGACAATGTACTAGTGGAGATCTACAATTTGTTCGTAAATATTTAAGTTAAGCTAGTGGTTATGGGACATGAAGCTAAGCTCGTATATTTACTAGCTTACTGTAATCGACACTTCTCTTTGATCGTGACGATCATTTTATGTTTTAGACTAGCATTGTGCGATGTCTTTATGACTTGGTTCATCGAATGTCATGCTGTACGACGTCGTTGTTCCCTTTGATTGTGATTTGGTTCATCCGATGTCACGCTGTATGACGTCGTTGTTCCCTTTGATTGTGATTTGGTTCATCGGATGTCACGCTGTACGACGTCGTTGATCCCTTTGATTGTGATTTGGTTCATCGGATGTCACGCTGTACGACGTCGATGCTCCGAATTATTTGATTTCTGGATTTCGTGTGTTGAATTCTGAAATTTATGTTTCACCAACTTTTACGATTGGCATTGATATGTATGTCATTTATTGTGGCTTGGTGAATGAAATTAGGAGTATGACATTCCTTTTTTATCTTTGAGAAGATCCTTGCGATATTGATTAATCTCTTATTAGTTTTTCAATTATTTATTTATCACAGCTTGGCATTGTGATTATTATACGTTTAGTCATATCTCTTATTCTATATTATTTCATCTGATATTTATAACTAGACTGATCCGTTTATTATTTTCTTATTAAATAATACTCGGGTCAGACTGAGATTTTACAGGTGCTTCTACTTGCCACCTTATCGGACCTTCATTTGATCTTTTGGTTAACTACTTAGATTAGTAGTTTTTGTTGTATACATTTGAGATACAGACTCTATGATGTATACTTATTCTTTTGTCTAGCACTTGTATCTATTCTTTTTGATATTGTGGATCTTGTTTGACCAATACTCTAATATACACTTTCATGTGTTATATTCATATCTATTTCCACCTTTGTGATATGAATTATCTATGACTGATTTGTGTTATGTTTATTTGTATATTTGTTTCCGAAGACCTTTATAGCCACTGTGTAGTAGCTTTGAGTTTGTGTCGGTATGTCGGATTTCCTCTTGAGATGTAAAGTTATATTTTTATCTGGCATATCGGTACTCGCACAAAGCAATTATACAGATGGTCGCTCCTCAACAGCCTTATTCTCCGTGCTAGTCGACAGCATTACTCCGTAGTGTTCTTGGCTAGCGTGGGTATAGAGGTGGGGCGTCACACTAAATCAATGATTCCTTATATTCAAGTTATAACTTCTCACATGGGAAAAATATTCCCAAATCATTCATTAAATCTAAATCAAAGATTTTCTATCTTAACTTCAAATCATATTCTTGCAAATCGAAAATTTTCATAACAGAGCACTACTGCCACTTTAAATATGGTAAATTTCACCTCCAGGGACTAATGGCAAGTTTCACCTCCAGGGATGTAACGACCCTGAATTTTGACCCTATTTATTTTGATAAATATTTAATCTGATTTAATAAAATATGAACTTATTATTTTCAAATGAATATGATTTTGGAATAATTGCCAATTGTTTATGTAAATTTGTATTTTTAAAAGGGAATTTGATCCTGGATATTTAAATAGAATCTCTTAATAATATTGACCTTATATAAGTGAATTAAAATACTATACTTTGTTTATATTTGGAAATATACATATGAATGATAACGTTTAAATTAGAATCCCATTTCTAACAATGTAAAATATAAATCAAATATGTGTTTATAACTTAATTTAAATAAGTGATAGTAGAGTACAAATGAAAATGAATACAAATATAAGTGAGAAATCATTTTGAATATGACTTGAACATTGATAGTTAAATATAAAGTACTAATGTAAAATTTAAAATAAGGATTAATTAGTTAAGATTTTATACAACATAACTTAATAATCTAAAATAAGAACAAAGTATAAGACACAAAGTAAAGTAAAATGAAATCAAATAGAATGTAAAATCAAACTTTAACTTTTATGTATAACTTATATAAATTAGAAGTTAACTAAACAAAATATTTTCATATACAAATTGACAACAACTATATGTATATTAATTATACAAGTTAGAAACAATAAAACAAATTTATTTTTACAAGTTAGAAACAATAAAACAAATTTATTTTTCACAAGTAAACCAAAGTAAATATAAATCTGACCCCAAACATAGTCATTATTCAAGCAAACAAGGATAAGTTTTACACCATATCTTCACATATAAATTTAAACATAGGATATACAATAATAAAACAAATGTTGCAAAGGAAATGTTCATCATTCACAAGTGTCAGTAAGTATGAAGAAACCTGACACATATTGCTTTGGTACAAATATCTGTAAACATGGGAAAAAAGAAACCTGACTAACTAAGGAAGATTGAAATATAAACATTTATAATAACTTATCTTTTCATGCAAGCTACTTGCTATTTAATGCTCTCCTGTTAAAGCACATCTTTGTGTCTAATTATAGTATGCAAATCTATTTTACAGTAGTGAAATCTGATTAACAGGATTGAATAGCAATAAGTTAAGGATAAAAATAAAATAAAATATAACAGGCTTGATATTTATGAAACCTGCAAATGATTATGCTAAGCAAACTATAAAAATCTATATACTAATAAGGTTATGTGTAGACAATAAGTACATAGCATTTAATGTTTTAGCATCTCAGCTGAATTCAAGAATCATATCAGTATATAAAAAAAAAAGAGAAGCTTGCCTGATAAAACAAGAATGGAACAGTAGCAGATAACACCTTACCAGGTCAAAACCTTTTCCATTCATATTCTTATCTTCTTTATATATGTGTATGCATCCTTTATTTAGTTTGTAACATAAGTATACCTGAAAGAAAAAAAGAAAGAAAGAAAAAAAGATGTAAGCAAACATAGCTCAAGTAAAATACTAAGAACAGGAACAATTTACAGGCAGGTTTCAACAACAAGTTTTTGAACAAGGAGTGTGTTCTCTGTTCAACAGTTGTTTTGGTGAGTAAGCATTAAAATATAAAGTTTTAAGTTCAATTGAAGACAGTTAAGAATTTATTGATACTATTGTTTGCATATGTGATGGTTAACTCTGTATGCTTTGAATCTTCTATGTGATTGGTTTCAGGGTTGAAGTTTTTCTACGAACTCAAAATTTTACTTACCAGATTGATGTAAAGCTTAAGTTCTTCAATTAAACAAGATGATACACCTAAATCTAGATGTAAAAACTGATCAAAACCTGTTTTTAGAAAATGTACACTGTAAACTTAGTTATAGGCAACTAAGTGATAAATGGATAAAGTTTGATTGTTGTAAAACTTTAGTTCAAGTTTATATCTTGAAGTATCACTAAAATTTATGATTTTTAAAACCAAAATGAAGCTTTTTAGCTTTGTATCCAAAGAGCGGTTCATTTGTGAACAAGAAACGAATTTTTCCCAAATTCAGAAAATCTATTTTGATTAAGATGTTGAAACTTGGTTAGAGGGTAGTATTAACTACCCTGATCCTGAGAAAAATGTCAATTTACTTTTCTAATGCGTAAATTTCGAGCACGATCTCATTTTAGCGTTCGTTCTAAGTTTTTATGGTAACGTCTGTAACAAGGCTCGTACGTCGCCTATAAGCGATCTAGTTGCACGAATTTTTGGGAAATGTTGGCTTAGCATGTTGTCGTGGTGTGGTAGGATTTTGGGGGCTTCTGATGGTAAGTGCGGCGGTGGCTAAGGGGTTTTGGGTGATGGGTTATGCTTCAAGGTTCGAACGATCAGCTGTATTTTGTTTTGTTGCATTTTTGGGTGATGCGAATTTGTTTCCATAGAGTGCTGGCAATTTGGGACTTGCCGAGGGAGGTGCAGGTCGCCGTAACGTGGCTGAGGCGCCGTGCTCATGCACAGCGTGGAGGTGGAAGGCAGCGTTGTGTCAGTTCATGGTCTCGAGTTGCGCGCGAGTTTTGGGATGGAATGCTTCGGGTAGGAGTCGAGTCTGATGCGTGAATATTGAACCTGATGTGTTTATTTATTTCTAAGTTCAAACAAAACTTAAACTGATAAAAAAAAAGAGTAAAGAAGAAGACGATGTGCAGGGAAGGACACGGGGAAAAATGGCATAGGTAACTCAGTGAGTACTCGAGTGAACTCAAGGGTAAGACTCGGGTTTCCTTCGTACGTGCAGTTTTGGTTTCTTTTTAAAAGTAAGTATTACCAAATTGTTTTGTACAAACTGCAAACACTGTTTCATGAGATATTTGACAATTTAAAGCCCAAAAGTTTAGATTCAAGTTAATTACTTAATCAATGCTTTAAAGTGTTTAATTCTTAATTATTATTTTAATCCAGAATTATTTTAATTAAGTACAAAGTTATTTAACAATTAAGTGTAGTTAGCCATCGTAATTGAATTCCCAAATTAATGAGGGTTTCTAATATTTGAATGTTCATTATGTTGAAATTTTAATCTTAATTGATGATTGCAGAAGGTAAATAAAATAATTACTTTTTAAACTGTAACTGGTGATGGATCAACAGATTGATTTAGTAATTAATAAAGAATAATTTACTACTTAGGTAAATTAATGAACAATTAATAGTTAATTAATCAAGTGACTTAATTAGGAATTAAGAAATAATTAATGAATAAATCAATAAATTAATAATTGGATAAATCAAGTTACTTGATTTAAAATTAAGGTTTTCAACTAATGATTAAGAAAAAGCTAATTAAGTAAGTAGGGTAAACAAATTGATTAGGACGTAATAAATTAAATAGTGCGAAACAAATTGATTTAAGTGGATTACTTGAGTAATTAAGAAATTAATTACTTATTGTAATTAATGAAGTTTAAAATGAATTGTTTAAGTTAATTAATTAAGTTTAATTAATTTAAATAATTATTCAGTGATGTGATAAGAGTAATTAAAGGTGATTGATTACTGAATAGTATTAATCAGGGATGATTAATAAATATAGTTTAATTGAAGATTTAATTACTTAAGGTAATTAATTTAATATAGGATAATGAAATGAAATGTAATTAGCAATCATTAAATAATGAAATTAATAATGAAAGATTAAAGAATAATTAATTGGTGTAACTAAGAAATAATAATATTTGTAATTAAAGGTAATTCCATATTTGGATTAGATAATTAAGTTGTGAAAATAATTAAAGGATGATTACTTGAATTTAATGTTAATTAATCAAGTATGATTAAGTGAAATGGATTTATTAATTGATTAATAATTGGTTAATAGTTATATAAGCAAGACTTATAATGGCTAAGTAATTAATTTAATTTACTTTAAATTAATTAGAGATGCAAGTAATTAATTTAATTCATTTTAAATTAATTATAGCTGATATGATTGCTTATGTATGGATGGATGATACTGTTTACTCTGAATGGTTTGACATTCCTAGTATGAGATAAATGATGCTGTATGAAATGTATGCTTGATTGTAATATGATGATAATATGGATTATTTGTTGTGATGATAATATTGATTATCTGTTCTATTGTGATATTGTGAATTATCTATCTGTGTGTATATGGATAATTACATTGTTTATTTTATAACTCTTAAACAACTTGGCCCTAAAAGACACGTTTTGGATTTCGATGAGACCGGGATCGGGTTTCCACATTTGGAACATCCGAAAACCACATCGATCCAAATTAACGTTAGGTCGTTAATCTAAAGTGAAGATGAAGATTCAGAATGCAAGGGTTGTCGTCATTAACTCTGAGGGTGATTCCTAAATGAGTGTAACGAGATAATGCCTTCGGTTTCGTTCGAACCCGGAATGAACTTGTATGGATTGAATGCTTTCAACACATTGTCAGGCGGACGATGAGCATTCTAAGTGATATGTTCTGCAAAGGTAATCGTAGCCTCAAGCCTCATCAACCGGGAATGGCTAAAACAGGGGAGATGCAGCAAGGTTAGGTGGGTCATGCCCAAGCAGGACAAGATATTTCCCCTGTCTAGATGTCCCTTTTTATTCGGCTTAGTGGGTGGTTGGGCGCGCCAACCACGAGGTTTATCTTGTTCGGGACTGTTCAGTAAGGAATGGTTCCGGCCTTGTGTTGCAGGGAATGAAGGGAGTAATCCTCGGTACGGTGATCTAGGCCCCGTACTGTGACGGGCGGTACCCCAGTAGCCCTGCCATTGTATGGAATCCATTTTCCAATAAGTGCCCACGGTTTTGATTGTATTACCCACTTTTGTGGCTAGTAGCTGGAATTTAATAATGTAACAATTTCGGCTATTTTCTATTTATTTGAAAACCCTAGACACTATTATAATATCACCGAATTTCCTATAAAATGTTTTGGTTAGCGTAAGGTAAAAACTTACCCGTATTTATGTGTGGGAAGTCTTACGTGATACCTTTATTTTCAAATATTTTTTTCAAGTTAAACAACCTTAAACCGTTTACTCATACCAGACCCATGTCTGACCCGGAGTTTATTTTTGTTTTCATAAACTCTCGGGTACCCAAATTTTTTACGGGTAGTCAAGGGATTCAGGTTAGCTTTGACGAATTCTGGAGGAGCAATGGAGCAGGAGGCTTCAGCGTTGTAGATATCTATCTAGTTCCGCTGTGTTAGTTAGAGTATGTTGTATTTGAGATGTATGTAGTGACTGATGTATATAAAATTTGTCAAGTGTATAATATTGTATAACTCTGATATATGTAAAACTATGTAATTATTATGTGATGTATTATATTTTATTCCGTTTCCGCTGTGAGATTTCGTTTTTGTTGTTCTTTCTTTCTCTTTCTTTTCTATTTCTATCCCTTTCTTTCTTAATGATGATACGTCTTTCTGGTGGTAGAAGGGCGGGTCGTTACAGTTGGTATCAGAGCTGAAAGGTTAAGTGAGAACCTTGGCTCTGGAGGAGATTTCTCATTAGAGATAGAGTCGGTAGTACTCTAGAATGAGTCTGAGCGTAATAATAGATATGAGCGCGTACTTGTTAGTGAATATAAAATAATTTTATATTATGTTGATTGGTTTATTGAGTGGTATATGAACCTTCGTCGGTGCAGTCTGCACAACTGTACCGAAGGGGTTTCTAAACACTTGAATAGAACAATTCGACATGATATTGTTTTTCAAAGTGGGTGGATTAAATAATTTCATCCAAAATATATTTTGATATAAAAAAAAATTTGCAAGTTATATATATATATATATATATATATATATATAATTATAGTACTTGGATGATAGTGTTAATAGACAAATAGGATTATAAAGATTTACAATGGCTTATATAACCAAGGAAGTAAGAGATTTAATTTGGAATTAAAATTTAAAAATGAAGTTAAAAATGAGGAATTATTTTGAATTAAGTTGGAAGTTTAATTTAATTTTGGAATTAAACTAATGATTAAAAACATAATAATAATGAGGATATAAATAAATTAATGAAGTACATCAAATTTACAATGTAAATGAATTGAATTGGGAAATTTAATAGAGATAAAATTTTGGTTGAGATTAACTTAAGCTTAATAATAATTGTATTTAAATTTAAGATTGGAATGAAATAAATTGAGATATGAGTAAATGAAATTAAGTTCTTATTTAATCAAATCCAAGTGGGTTGGTAGATTAAAGAGAATAGTATGGTGCTTAATTTAATGGAAGTTAAGAACAAATTGAATTGGAATAGAATTCAGTTGAGATATAGATGGTGTTAAATAAATTCTTACTTAAATAGATAAAAGTAAGTTGATGTGAAATTGAATTGGAATAAATAGGTTCCGGTAACTTGTAAGAGAAATTAGCAACACATAGATTTAGAATATTTTTGGCTGTAGATAAGTGTTCAATCTTGAGTTAAAATGAAATATGAATATATTCAAGCTTATAGTGGGTAAAATGTGAAAATATGAATGTGAGACTTATGAGAGAAAATATAGGGAAAATTAAATAGTAGGCCAAAATAAAATTTGTTTTGTATTTGGAAAATGAAATAAAAATCCAAAATTGAATTATAAAATAAAATAAATGGAAGTGAACTAATTTGGAATAAATTGGTTGATTGAATAGGTTAATGGGATTTAAATTGGTTAAATAGAAGTTTGATTATGAGATAATAAATGGAATTTGATCTTGTGAGTATCAAATAAGCTGGAAATAATTTAAGTATGAAATTAAACAAGTAAATTAACCAAAGATTAAACTTTATAGAAGCATGGCTTCAAGGGAAGTGAGAGTTTATTTAGTAAAAGCTTTAATGATTTAAGTTGAATGAAATAAAATCTTTATTCAAATAGAATAGTTGGATAAAAATTAAATTTGTATAAATAAACTCTGATGGCTTATCAAAGGAATTTAAATATTTGAAATAAAAAGTATACTTGTTTGATACAGGTAAGATCTAAAATTTAAAGTGAAAATGAATGTGGTTAAGAATAAATGGATGTGAGTGTGGAGAATAAATGAAATTGAGGCTCATAAAGTTAAGAGTGGAATTATAAGCCAAAATAAAATTATTTTGTACTTAGGAAATGAAATAGATATCCAAATCAGAATTACAAACTAGAAATAAACTCAAGAACTATAATGAAGTGATTTTTCTGATAAAATAAAATATTGAATTGGAAGTGGAAATAAACTAAGATGAAATAAACTGGAAAATTAAGTATGTAAATGAAATTAGAATTGGTCAAATAAAGTTGGATGGTGAATTAATAAATTTGATTGTGAATTAAAATGAATGGGAGGCTGAGACCTTGAGTTATATATGTATATAAAATTCAACTTGGATTGGAGTTGTATCTTATAGGACTGAATTGCCAGAAGGGATGTCTGGAATTCATAATGTATCTCATGCATCTCATCTTGGAATTTTGTTTAGGATCCATCATTAGTTGTAGAACCAGTAGTTCAGGGGGATTTGGAAGTCAAGTGGGGTTTGACTGTAGTCAGGAATCTTGTTCGGATTGTTGATCAGGATGAGAGGCAACTCGGGAGTAAGTAGTGAAGCTTGTTGAGTGCAGTGGAGCGAGAATCTCAGTGATTGCACCTGGGAAACTCTGGATAGTTCTAGGGAAGTTTATCCGGTTTTGTGTTCGGATAGCTAGTGTTGCTTGTTAGGATAAACTATTTGATTGTTTGCTATTGTATGAATGATATGTATGTGTGAATGGTTAGTATAACAGCTTTTAAATTATCTTCGTTTTAAATTATCTTTGTTTTAAATTTCGGGGACGAAATTCTTTTAAGGGGGGAGGAATGTAACGACCCTAACTTTTGACCTTGTTTATTTTAATAAATATTTAATCTGATTTAATAAAATATGAACTTATTATTTTCAAATGAATATGATTTTGGAATAATTGCCAATTGTTTATGTAAATTTGTATTTTTAAAAGGGAATTTGATCCTGGATATTTAAATAGAATCTCTTAATAATATTGACCTTATATAAGTGAATTAAAATACTATACTTTGTTTATATTTGGAAATATACATATGAATGATAACGTTTAAATTAGAATCCCATTTCTAACAATGTAAAATATAAATGTAAAATATAAATGTAAAATATAAATCAAATATGTGTTTATAACTTAATTTAAATAAGTGATAGTAAAGTACAAATGAAAATGAATACAAATATAAGTGAGAAAATCATTTTGAATATGACTTGAACATTGATAGTTAAATATAAAGTACTAATGTAAAATTTAAAATAAGGATTAATTAGTTAAGATTTTATACAACATAACTTAATAATCTAAAATAAGAACAAAGTATAAGACACAAAGTAAAGTAAAATGAAATCAAATAGAATGTAAAATCAAACTTTAACTTTTATGTATAACTTATATAAATTAGAAGTTAACTAAACAAAATATTTTCATATACAAATTGACAACAACTATATGTGTATTAATTATACAAGTTAGAAACAATAAAACAAATTTATTTTTACAAGTTAGAAACAATAAAACAAATCTATTTTTCACAAGTAAACCAAAGTAAATATAAATCTGACCCCAAACATAGTCATTATTCAAGCAAACAAGGATAGGTTTTACACCATATCTTCACATATAAATTTAAACATAGGATATACAATAATAAAACAAATGTTGCAAAGGAAATGTTCATCATTCACAAGTGTCAGTAAGTATGAAGAAACCTGACACATATTGCTTTGATACAAATATCTGTAAAAATGGGAAAAAAGAAACCTGACTAACTAAGGAAGATTGAAATATAAACATTTATAATAACTTATCTTTTCATGCAAGCTACTTGCTATTTAATGCTCTCCTGTTAAAGTACATCTTTGTGTCTAATTATAGTATGCAAATCTATTTTACAGTAGTGAAATCTGATTAACAGGATTGAATAGTAGTAAGTTAAGGATAAAAATAAAATAAAATATAACAGGCTTGATATTTATGAAACCTGCAAATGATTATGCTAAGCAAACTATAAAAATCTATATACTAATAAGGTTATGTGTAGACAATAAGTACATAGCATTTAATGTTTTAGCATCTCAGCCGAATTCAAGAATCATATCAGTATATATAAAAAAAAAGAGAGAGAAGCTTGCCTGATAAAACAAGAATGGAACAGTAGCAGATAACACCTTACCAGGTCAAAACCTTTTCCATTCATATTCTTATCTTCTTTATATATGTGTATGCATCCTTTATTTAGTTTGTAACATAAGTATACCTGAAAGAAAAAAAGAAAGAAAGAAAAAAAGATGTAAGCAAACAGAGCTCAAGTAAAATACTAAGAACAGGAACAATTTACAGGCAGGTTTCAACAACAAGTTTTCGAACAAGGAGTGTGTTCTCTGTTCAACAGTTGTTTTGGTGAGTAAACATTAAAATATAAAGTTTTAAGTTCAATTGAAGATAGTTAAGAATTTATTGATACTATTGTTTGCATATGTGATGGTTAACTCTGTATGCTTTGAATCTTCTCTGTGATTGGTTTCAGGGTTGAAGTTTTTCTACGAACTCAAAATTTTACTTACCAGATTGATGTAAAGCTTAAGTTCTTCAATTAAACAAGATGATACACCTAAATCTAGATGTAAAAACTGATCAAAACCTGTTTGTTAGAAAATGTACACTATAAACTTAGTTACAGGCAACTAAGTGTTAAATGGATAAAGTTTGATTGTTGTAAAACTTTAGTTCAAGTTTATATCTTGAAGTATCACTAAAATTTATGATTTTTAAAACCAAAATGAAGCTTTTTAGCTTTGTATCCAAAGAGCAGTTCGTTTGTGAACAAGAAACGAATTTTTCCCAAATTCAGAAAATCTATTTTGATTAAGATGTTGAAACTTGGTTAGAGGGTAGTATTAACTACCCTGATCCTGAGAAAAATGTCAATTTACTTTTCTAATGCGTAAATTTCGAGCACGATCTCATTTTAGGGTTCGTTCTAAGTTTTTATGGTAACGTCTGTAACAAGGCTCGTACGTCCCCTATAAGCGATCGAGCTGCACGAATTTTTGGGAAATGTTGGCTTAGCATGTTGTCGTGGTGTGGTAGGATTTTGGGGGCTTCTGATGGTAAGTGCGGCGGTGGCTAAGGGGTTTTGGGTGATGGGTTATGCTTCAAGGTTCGAACGATTAGCTGTATTTTGTTTTGTTGCATTTTTGGGTGATGCGAATTTGTTTCCATAGAGTGCTGGCAATTTGGGACTTGCCGAGGGAGGTGCAGGTCGCCGTAACGTGGCTGAGGCGCCGTGCACGTGCACAGCGTGGAGGTGGAAGGCAGCGTTGTGTCAGTTCATGGTCTCGAGTTGCGCGCAAGTTTTGGGATGGAATGCTTCGGGTAGGAGTCGAGTCTGATGCATGAATATTGAACCTGATGTGTTTATTTATTTCTAAGTTCAAACAAAACTTAAACTGATTAAAAAAAGAGAGTAAAGAAGAAGACGATGTGCAGGGAAGGACACGGGGAAAAATGGCATAGGTAACTCAGTGAGTACTCGAGTGAACTCAAGGGTAAGACTCGGGTTTCCTTCGTACGTGCAGTTTTGGTTTCTTTTTAAAAGTAAGTATTACCAAATTGTTTTGTACAAACTGCAAACACTGTTTCATGAGATATTTGACAATTTAAAGCCCAAAAGTTTAGATTCAAGTTAATTACTTAATCAATGCTTTAAAGTGTTTAATTCTTAATTATTATTTTAATCCAGAATTATTTTAATTAAGTACAAAGTTATTTAACAATTAAGTGTAGTTAGCCATCGTAATTGAATTCCCAAATTAATGAGGGTTTCTAATATTTGAATGTTCATTATGTTGAAATTTTAATCTTAATTGATGATTGCAGAAGGTAAATAAAATAATTACTTTTTAAACTGTAACTGGTGATGGATCAACAGATTGATTTAGTAATTAATAAAGAATAATTTACTACTTAGGTAAATTAATGAACAATTAATAGTTAATTAATCAAGTGATTTAATTAGGAATTAAGAAATGATTAATGAATAAATCAATAAATTAATAATTGGATAAATCAAGTTACTTGATTTAAAATTAAGGTTTTCAACTAATGATTAAGAAAAATCTAATTAAATAAGTAGGGTAAACAAATTGATTAGGACGTAATAAATTAAATAGTGCGAAACAAATTGATTTAAGTGGATTACTTGAGTAATTAAGAAATTAATTACTTATTGTAATTAATGAAGTTTAAAATGAATTGTTTAAGTTAATTAATTAAGTTTAATTAATTTAAATAATTATTCAGTGATGTGATAAGAGTAATTAAAGGTGATTGATTACTGAATAGTATTAATCAGGGATGATTAATAAATATAGTTTAATTGAAGATTTAATTACTTAAGGTAATTAATTTAATATAGGATAATGAAATGAAATGTAATTAGCAATCATTAAATAATGAAATTAATAATGAAAGATTAAAGAATAATTAATTGGTGTAATTAAGAAATAATAATATTTGTAATTAAAGGTAATTCCATATTTGGATTAGATAATTAAGTTGTGAAAATAATTAAAGGATGATTACTTGAATTTATTGTTAATTAATCAAGTATGATTAAGTGAAATGGATTTATTAATTGATTAATAATTGGTTAATAGTTATATAAGCAAGACTTATAATGGCTAAGTAATTAATTTAATTTACTTTAAATTAATTAGAGATGCAAGTAATTAATTTAATTCATTTTAAATTAATTATAGCTGATATGATTGCTTATGTATGGATGGATGATATTGTTTACTCTGAATGGTTTGACATTCCTAGTATGAGATAAATGATGCTGTATGAAATGTATGCTTGATTGTAATATGATGACAATATGGATTATTTTTTGTGATGATAATATTGATTATCTGTTCTATTGTGATATTGTGAATTATCTATTTGTGTGTATATGGATAATTACATTGTTTATTTTATAACTCTTAAACAACTTGGCCCTAAAAGACACGTTTTGGATTTCGATGAGACCGGGATCGGGTTTCCACATTTGGAACATCCGAAAACCACATCGATCCAAATTAACGTTAGGTCGTTAATCTAAAGTGAAGATGAAGATTCAGAATGCAAGGGTTGTCGTCGTTAATTCTGAGGGTGATTCCTAAATGAGTGTAACGAGATAATGCCTTCGGTTTCGTTCGAACCCGGAACGAACTTGTATGGATTGAATGTTTTCAACACATCGTCAGGCGGACGATGAGCATTCTAAGTGATGTGTTCTGCAAAGGTAATCGTAGCCTCAAGCCTCATCAACCGGGAATGGCTAAAACAGGGGAGATGCAGCAAGGTTAGGTGGGTCATGCCCAAGCAGGACAAGATATTTCCCCTGTCTAGATATCCCTTTTTATTCGGCTTAGTGGGTGGTTGGGCGCGCCAACCACGGGGTTTATCTTGTTCGGGACTGTTCAGTAAGGAATGGTTCCGGCCTTGTGTTGCAGGGGATGAAGGGAGTAATCCCTGGTATGGTGATCTAGGCCCCGTACTGTGACGGGTGGTACCCCAGTAGCCCTGCCATTGTATGGAATCCATTTTTCAATAAGTGCCCACGGTTTTGATTGTTTTACCCACTTTTGTGGCTAGTAGCTGGAATTTAATAATGTAACAATTTCGGCTATTTTCTATTTATTTGAAAACCCTAAACACTATTATAATATCACCCAATTTCCTATAAAATGTTTTGGTTAGCGTAAGGTAAAAATTTACCCGTATTTATGTGTGGGAAGTCTTACGTGATACCTTTATTTTAAAATATTTTTTCAAGTTAAACAACCTTAAACCGTTTACTCATACCAGACCCATGTCTGACCCGGAGTTTATTTTTGTTTTCATAAACTCTCGGGTACCCAAATTTTTTACGGGTAGTCAAGGGATTCAGGTTAGCTTTGACGAATTCTGGAGGAGCAATGGAGCAGGAGGCTTCAGCGTTGTAGATATCTATCTACTTCCGCTGTGTTAGTTAGAGTATGTTGTATTTGAGATGTATGTAGTGACTGATGTATATAAAATTTGTCAAGTGTATAATATTGTATAACTCTGATATATGTAAAACTATGTAATTATTATGTGATGTATTATATTTATTCCGTTTCCGCTGTGAGATTTTGTGTTTTTTGTTCTTTCTTTCTCTTTCTTTTCTATTTCTATCCCTTTCTTTCTTAATGATGATACGTCTTTCTGGTGGTAGAAGGGCGGGTCGTTACAAGGGACTAATGGCAAGTTTCATCTCCAAGGACTAATGGAAATTTTCACCTCCAGGGACTAATGGCAAGTAATCCTACATCATGAATATCTTTGTCTTATAACTTGGAAAAACTTAAATATGATCTTTTAGAGCATCTGGGCTTTCCTTTCGATCTGTTCCACCCCTCGCCTAAGAAGAGAAAACATAGGCCAGGTAAGTTCAGGGCACTGGTTGCACCATCCCTAACCTTAGTTAAACACCATTTACCTTCCCAGATCTCACAGGTGGGACAAATGTACTAGTCGTTTCTGTATACTCAGTTTGTTATTATATTCAATTGTAACATCCAGGATTTTTAAGCCATTGAATTTGAACATTTAATTCGTTTTAAATGTTAATGTGGATTCTTAATTGATTTTGAAATGGATGGATTCGGGTTCAATCAATGAAATAAGCTATAATTTTTAATTATAGTAATTCCGGTTGAATTTAAATAATGGAAAAATATAATTAGATATTTGAGATTTAGATAAAAGGGTAAATTTGGATGTAAATAGTGATAAAAATGGTTTTAAAAATTCATTTAGAGTTATTTGAGTGTATATAGTGTGGTGGGAATTTTAGATGAATTTTAAAGTTGATAAATTAATATTTGGAATTTTATATCAATTTAAAAATGAATTAAATATTATTAAAATGCATTTTAATCAGATTTTGGTCTGGAATGAGCCAGAATGATTTTTTAATGTGATTATATATTTTATATATGATTTATTATTAAGTTATTAAATTTTTAAAGGTGAAATTTTAAGCGTTTTCGTCAATTTTGGAAGTCGCCCGATTTAATAGACGAGTTAAAATAGCCTTCCGGGGCACAGTATCGGAATTCGACGAAACCAGGTCCATTGAATCCGTAATAGTTAGTTATTATCGGATTTCAATTTTCGTAGCAATTGGAGTTGTCGTTTGACCGTGGCAGCTCGAAACGCATTGAAATCGTTTTAACCGATTTAATTTTAAATTGATCGTTTAATTCCGTAACTTGCGCGTACGATCAAATTAGCTTACGAAACCTGTTCCATTGTGTCCGCAACGCGGGAAAACCCTAGAATCGCCTGTCGAAACGTGTAGTTTGGATGTCGTTTGCATAAACTGTTAAATTGAGAAATTATATTAATTAAATGTCATTAAACCATTATATATATATATATATATATATATATATATATATATATATATAGAATTAGGGGCCGAAACCCTAATTGCCTTCAGAGCCACCGCATACATCATACCAATGGCCGGAAACGATTGTGATTCTTCCTCCAAAATCTCCTAATCCACTAATTCTTAGCGAAATCCTCCAACTAGAGAATCGAAGATCCCATCGAGTACTTTAGATCCGTACGGTTGAGATGTTGGTTAGTCGACTAGAGGAGGTGATTATCGGTAGCGTTTGGGTAGGGATCATGCTCGTTTTTTTGCCTCGGGTTTAGCGCCAAGTTCGATGGGATCTGAGCCGAGAGGGAAGCGAGGTGGGGCGCACGCGATGATGATGCTTGATCGTGGTTTCATCGACGGAGGAGGAAGCTGTAATCGCGAGTCGCGGTGATGTTGGGTTCGAATTCATTTTCGTTCGCGTGTGTAAGGAAGAGAGGAGGAAACGGATGTGAGCTATTTTCCAGATCGTGCGGCCTTGATTCTTGCTTTCCAGATCTACGGCTGAGATTATATGGTATAAAAAAAAAGAATTGTTTTTTTAAATTTATTTCAAAACTTTATAAATTCGTAACTCATTCACACATATTCAGAATTCGACGAATTTGGTAGCGCCGGAATCGTAGAGATGCGTACTACGCAATGGTGCAGTTCGGGAATCATTCCGAGCAAGTAGAAATTTGAATTAAATCGAATGTCGTTCTGTTTAATTTGAATTTCGAACGCTCGCCGAAACCCAAGGTGAGTTAATCTCACTCACATCTTGAATGTTAGCTGATTTAAGTAGCTAATATTTAAATGATTGTGTGATTGGTTGAAATGTTTATTTATATCAACCTGGATTGATATATATATATATTGTTGGGCTAATATTTGTGGATGCAGGGAAAACAGGTTGGAGGGATCCAACTGGATTCCTCACAATATAGTAATCATTTTTATAATTGATGATGCCTGTTTATATATTGTGATTGATAAATTTGGAATTAAATTGTTTTGTGATGTTGTTGGATAAACTATAAACTCAGAATGTTAATTATAAAGAAAATAAATTGGGTTTTAAAAAGAAATCAAGAAATTGATTTATAAAGAATTTAAAGGGATATAAAATTAGAATCTGTTTAGATGAAAAAGAAAAAAAAACAATGTGTACATTGGTAAAATTGGAATTTTATTTAAGTAAATTGTAAATATGGTTTCTCATTAAAGAATTTACCAAAATGTTTTATTTAAAAGTATTTTGACCTATATTGTAAAAATGAATTTCCGGGAATGGGAAATTGTGTTTAAACTTCGGAGGAAGTTATAGTTAAGCATGGGATTAGGGATTTATGTCATAAAAATAAACTGAATTGAAATAAATCGGCTGGATTTATGAGACGAATTGTTTGGGATGTTTGAATGGGAAGGTGTTTCCCTGGGAAAACCAAGTTAGTGTTTTAAAAGCTTTGATTTAAATAAAGGTTTAAGCTTAAATTTGTTTAAAGAGTATTTTAAGAAAGTGTTATTTTAAAGAAGAAATTAGTAAAATGGGTTTAAATTTATTGTTTAAGTTATTGGGAAAGGCTAGTATTACCTTTTTAAAACTCTACTTATAAGTTTAGTCTAAACTAAACCCTTATTTACAATCAAGGTTTATTTCAGCATAAAGTGTTTTAATAGTTTTAAAACTAAATTGTTTTGAACTTGGTTATTTCCAATGGGAATAAATGGTAAAGGATTTACCGGGTAAAGGAAGAGATTTTGGGAATTGTTTTCAAATGAGTTTTGGAAATTTGAAAATATATCTTTTAAAGATATTTGAGGCAAATAAATAATGTGTGAAATTATTTATTGATTGATGGATGCTTGTGCATGTTAATTGATAGTTAAATCACCGACTATCAATATTGGACAAATGCGTTGATCGTTTCGAAGAGACCGGGATTGAGATTTATTTCTCAAAAACCACTTCGATCCGGTTTGTATTTTCGTGCGAAAAACGTGTTCGGAGTCGAAGATGGAGCAGTGAAGTGCAAAGGCTAGTCGCTACTAATCCTGAGGATATTTCCAAAATGGATATAGTAGAAGTAGTGCCTTCGGTTCCGTTCGAACCGGGACGCACTTGTATGGATGAATGCTTGCGAAACATCGTCAGGTGCACGATGGGCATTCTAAGTGAAAACGTTCTAAAGGTAATGCTAAGCCTCGAGCCTCATCAACCGGGAATGAATGAAAATCAGGGGATATGCAGCAAGGCTTCGTGGGTAGCCCCCACTGGAGAGTAAGGTCATCCCTGTCTAGATGTCCCTTTTATTTCGGCTTAGTGGTGCGGTTGCTGATCCCAACTGCGGGGTGATCTTATTCGGAACTGTCCGGTAAGGGATGGGTCCGGCCTTGTGTTGCAGGGGATCGGGAGTGGTCCTCGGTACGCTGATCTAGGCCCCGTACTGTGATAGGTGGTACCCCAGTGCCTAGTCATTGTTGGAAATCCATTTTCCCTACGAGCCTTGTACGAGTTTTGTTTGTATTACCCACTTTTGTGGCTAGTAGCTGGAATTTAATCATGTAACAATTTCGGCTATTTTATAAGTATTTGTAAATAGACCCTATTATAATATCAGAGCATTTCTATAAAAAGTATTTTAGCTATCGTAAGGTAAAAACCCGACATGTTTATTTGTGGCGTGGTCTTACAAGATGCTTTTGTTTTCAAAGGATTTTTGAAACTTTAATAATCAATTTGGATGCATTATTATCAGCTCGTATTCCAGACTGACTCGGGTGTTATTTCATTATAATGCTCGGGTCAGACCGAGTATTATTTGTTCAGGATAGGATGCTTTGGAGCAGGTGAGGAGCTGGAGTCCGAGACGTATTCTTCGTACTTTTATATATATTCCGCTGCTATGATTGTATGGATTTGTCTGACTGGTAAATATGGTTTGTATGAGATACTCTGATGATATGATGTATAAAACAGTTATATATTTCATTTTGTGTAAAGTTCTATATTTAATATTATATTTTATTCCGCTGCGACTGTGAGATTCTGATATTGTTTAGTTTCTTCTTCTTCTATCTCTTCTTCTTTAACCTTAATGGTTCGTATTTCTGTGCCACTTGAGTCAATAGAGGTAGAATAGTGTTGATTCGAGGGGTACGGATTTGCGGGCTGTCACACTTGGTATCAGAGCTTAGGTTGGCGACAACCTAGGCTTTGGTGGGGGAAATTACTCATTAACTAGAGTCGATAGTACTCTATAATGAGTTGAGAGTAATAATAGATATGAGGGCGTACTTGTTAGTGGATATAAAATTGTTCTTATACTGTGTTAACTTATCGATTGAGTGTTTATGAATTCTGGTCGGTGCGGGAAGTACAACCGTATCGATAGGGGTTTCTAAACTCTTAAACAGGATAAACCGACATAGTATTGTTTTTAAAGTGGGTAAACGAAATAATTTTACCCAAAATTATATTTTGCTATTAAAGAAATGATTTTCTAACTTATTATATATTGGGAGTTTGTTGGTTGTTAATACCCTAATCAAGAAAGAATATTGAATTTGATCAAAATTTGAAATGATAAGCTAATAAGAATATAAAATATTAAAATGGTTTATAACCAAATAGAATTAATTAAACATGTAAATAATAAGAAATGGAATTAAAATTTGAGTTAAACCAGAATTTTGACCCCGGAAAATTTGAAAGGTGTTTATAATGGATTGAAACAAGGGATTTGGAAAATTTAAATTTTGATAATGTTGAAATGATTTCCAAAGCTTTTGAAGTCAATAATGGAATATTATTTTGGGTAATATGTTTGAATAGAAATTGTTTTGAAATGAATTTGGGAAAGTAAAGAAGCACTGAACTCACTTCAGTCGCTGGAAAATAATCCTGATGATGCTGGCCACATCATTAGAATTCATTTTCGAGTTTCTAATGTGATGGATTGCTTCCATAGTACTTGGTTATGGTATTGTTTGGAATTGTTGGGTATATTAGTTGTTTGGAAATTTCAAAGGAGGAAATTTGTTTTAGTATAAACAAGTTGTTTTGGAAAATCTGGTGATTTGATTGATATACCAAATAGGTATATATTTGATATATTTCAAAATGATTTCGAAATAAAACCGGGTAATTTAATTCTGGTAAATTCTATTTAAATAATGTGTAAAATTAAAATAAATTAACTATTGAATTAATTAAGTGAAGTTGATGCTAATAAGAAAGAAATGAAAATTTTAATCTTGAAATTAAATTTAACTTAAGTAAATGGAAGTGAATAAAATAGATTGAAGTGAATTGAAATTTAAATTTAACTTGGATAAGTTAAATAAATTGGACTTAGAATTAAATGGATTGGATTAAATTAAAATGTAAGTTGACTTTGAGGTTGTGGGTCATTGTGCAATGGATTATACCCACAAGCTATTATGTGTTATACTTATAATCTGAGATTGCGAATTTAAATTTTGCAAAGGATTATGGTGAAAGAAGTTTGTATCTTTAAGAATTCAGTGATACACATATATAATTTGAAAATTGTGATTATATGATGTAAATGGGTTGAAATGAGCAATATGAGCTTTGAAATAAATAAGTTGGTGAACTTATATAAATAAAAAATGAAATTATAATCACAATTGGGAAATAGTTGAATGGTATGGTAAATTCAAACTTAATCTCTAATAAAATGTAAATTGAAATAACGTAAGGTGAGATATAAAGGAAGTGAATGAACTTAAGTTAGTAAATAAGTTTTGAACTTGTATATGGAGAATTAAAATTGGATTGAAGTGAAATGTAAAATTTCTTATAGTTGCATAAGGAAATTCATATTCTTAGATATAATTTGGATTTGTGATTATAAAATGCAAATGGACTTTAATAAGCAATCTAAACTCTTGGATAGAAGTGAAATTGTAATTCATTAATGGAAAAGAGTTGAATGGTGTGGCATATTCAAAACTTAATCATAAATAAATCTAATAAATGAATTCAGAGTGAATTGAGGAAGTGAATTAAAAACCTAATATGGATTAGGTTAGAAACTAAATTGAATTACAATTAAATGAGATTTGTATGGTAATGAATAGAATTTTGATAGTTTGGTCAAAATTTGGAAAGTAAATAAAAATCCAGTTGTGGCATGGGATTTCATTTTGGTAATAAGTATTGGAAGTGTGAATGAATAATGAAATTAGATTATAATTGTGATGGTTTGAATTGTAAATAAATTCCAATGAGTGAAATAATTTAAAATGGCTCTTTGTTAATAAAAAAAATCTAATAAAAAAAAATTTAATGAAGAAATAAACAAAGTGCATTAAAGTTTGTAAATGGATTTGAATTGATTGGGATGAGAATCAAATGAAAATAAAATTTGATTTATAAGAAGATAATGAAGATATTGTGAAGAAAGATTAAGAAAATTAAATAATTGTGATTAAGCTTTATAACGTGGTCTTGGATAAATATGTTTAGATGCTGAAAACGACTTGCAAGTGAAATGGCTTTAATTAATTATTGTGATGGAATAAGAAAGTATGAATTAAAGATGTGTGAGAGTTAGAAATAATATGGAATGAAATGTTATTAATCTGAACTTAAGCTGAATGTATAAGCTAGTTGGATTAAAATTTGTAAATGGTTTGATTGGGTAAGAATCAATTAAAATGGAAATAAATTGAGATATTATGGAATTGAAATTATTTAAGAAAATGATGAGATGGTTATTTGTAAGCTTATGACATAGCTTTAAATGAAATTTGTTTGGAAAATAAAATTTGGATGCAAGCAACTAACTTGTAAGTTAGTAATTGTGATAAAGAAAGAGTACATGAGTTGTAAATAAGTATGGAATGATATATATATAACTATAAAAAATATATATATAATAAAACTATACTAATAATTAAATAATAAAAATAAACTTAAGATGAATAATAAATTTGAAAAGTGAGGATAAAGACTTGATTTTAAATTTGTAAGGAAATAGGAATATTTGGATTGAGAATAGTTCCGAATGAAACAGAGATTAATGAAATTTGAAGCTGGAATTAAATTTTAATTGGTATAAGCTTAAAATTTGGTTATTTGTTTGAATAACCACAACCTGCATAGAAATTAGTCATTAAACTTAAGTGGATAAATTAAAAGAAGTAAATGAAATTGATATTTGAATAATGGGAGATGAATTGGAACCTATTTAGTGGGTTTGTATGTAAATGCAGATTAAGTAAAAAGAAAAGTAAATGAATTAAAAGCACATATTCATAATATTGAAGTAAATATGAATTGATTGTCTTATTGTATTCAGAATGGAATTGGTTTTGAATAAATTGGAATGGATTGAAATGTTATTAAGTGGTTGTGCATATGAATGAAAATGGATTATCAAAGTAATGCAAATACTTCAAGTTTAAAATAAACTTTGTTTGTGAATCAAATTTGAGAATATGAATGGATCATAGCAAAACTTGTATATAAAATTCTTTGTGTGAAATAACTTGGAGTTTGGCATTAGAAAAGGAACTTTGTATATGCTTTAAAATGTGGTTTACTTGTGAAATCATGCAAACTGTTGATTAGGTTATGAAATGGATATGTTTGGCTTACATTTATATTGGAAATGTTGTTAAAATGTTCAAATCTTTGAAAACTAATGTGTTTGTTGAGTATAGTACAGGTATAGAAGGCGTTTGAGAGAGTTGGAGCGCGTATATGCGTTATATTAGCTGCTTGCTATTAAAATCTGCTAAAAGGTACGCCTATGCAAATATAATTGGGAAATGATATATATATTTTTGATATATTTTGGTTTCCGACCATGTGGGTCGATGTATATATATATTTATCTGTATCGCGATATCGTGAATGCTCCTCCGTGCAGGGGAGACTCTGCCAAAAAAATTCTGAAATTTTGGGAGTTAGAAATTTTTTGGGATTTTGGGAAAAATTTATTAACTTGGAAAGTTATTTTGAAATACGTTAGAATTTAAAGCTTTAGAGTAAATAAAACAAATGAATGTGGGATTAGGCTAAGGGATTTTGGAAGGTGAATATAAGCTTTTAACTAAGCAAATTGGATGAGTAAGTGAGTTTGAGCATAGTTTTTTTTACCTTAGCAAATTTCGGGGACGAAATTTTTAAAAGGGGGGAGGAATGTAACATCCCGGATTTTTAAGCCGTTGAATTTGAACATTTAATTCATTTTAAATGTTAATGTGGATTCTTAATTGATTTTGAAATGGATGGATTCGGGTTCAATCAATGAAATAAGCTATAATTTTTAATTATAGTAATTCCGGTTGAATTTGAATAATGGAAAAATATAATTAGATATTCGGGATTTAGATAAAAGGGTAAATTTGGATGTAAATAGTGATAAAAATGGTTTTAAAAATTCATTTTGAGTTATTTGAGTGTATATAGTGTGGTGGGAATTTTAGATGAATTTTAAAGTTGACAAATTAATATTTGGAATTTTATATCAATTTAAAAATGAATTTAATATTATTAAAATGCAATTTAATCAGATTTTGGTCTGGAATGAGCCAGAATGATTTTTTAATGTGATTATATATTTTATATATGATTTATTATTAAGTTATTAAATTTTTAAAGGTGAAATTTTAAGCGTTTTCGTCAATTTTGGAAATCGCCCGATTTAATAGACGAGTTAAAATAGCCTTCCGGGGCACAGCCTCGGAATTCGATGAAAACAGTTTCATTGGATCCGTAATAGTTAGTTATTATCGGATTTCAATTTTCGTAGCAATTGGAGTTGTCGTTTGACCGTGGCAGCTCGAAACGCATTGAAATCGTTTTAACCGATTTAATTTTAAATTGATCGTTTAATTCCGTAACTTGCGCGTACGATCAAATTAGCTTACGAAACCTATTCCATTGTGTTCGAAACGCGGACAAACCCTAGAATCGGCTGTCGGAACGTGTAGTTTGGAGGTCGTTTGCATAAACTGTTAAATTGAGAAATTATATTAATTAAATATTATTAAACCATTATATATATATATATATATATATATATATATATATATAGAATTAGGGGCCGAAACCCTAATTGCCTTCAGTGCCGCCGCATATATCATACCAATGGCCAGAAATGATTGCGATTCTTCCTCCAAAATCTCCTAATCCACTAATTCTTAGCGAAATCCTCCAACTAGAGAATCGAAGATCCCATCGAGTACTTTAGATCCATACGGTTGAGATGTTGGTTAGTCGACCAGAGGAGATGATTATCGGCAGCGTTTGGGTAGGGATCGTGCTCGTTTTTTTGCCTCGGGTTTAGCGCCGAGTTCCATGGGATCTGAGCCGAGAGGGAAGCGAGGTGGGGCGCGCGCGGTGATGATGCTTGATCGTGGTTTCGTTGACGGAGGAGGAAGCTGGAATCGCGAGTCGCGGTGATGTTGGGTTCGAATTCATTCCCATTCGCGTGGGTAAGGAAGACAGGAGGAAACAGACGTGAGCTATTTTCCAGATCGTGCGGCCTTGATTCTCCAGATCTACGGCTGAGATTATATGGTATAAAAAAAGGATTGTTTTTTTTAAATTTATTTCAAAACTTTATAAATTCGTAACTCATTCACACGTATTCAGAATTCGACGAATTTGGTAGCGCTGGAATCGCAGAGATGTGTACTACGCAATGGTGCAGTTCGGGAATCATTCCGAGCAAGTAGAAATTTGAGTTAAATCGAACGTCGTTCGGTTTAATTTAAATTTCGAACCCTCGCCGAAACCCAAGGTGAGTTAATCTCACTCACATCTGGAATGTAAGTTGATTTAAGTAGTTAATATTTAAATGATTGTGTGATTGGTTGAAATGTTTATTTATATCAACCTGGATTTATATATATATATATATATATATATATATATATATATATTGTTAGGATAATATTTGTGGATGCGGGAAAAACAGGTTGGAGGGATCCAACTGGATTCCTCACAATATAGTAATCATTTTTATAATTGATGATGCCTGTTTATATATTGTGATTGATAAATTTGGAATTAAATTGTATTGTGATGTTGTTGGATAAACTATAAACTCAGAATGTTAATTATAAAGAAAATAAATTGGGTCTTAAAAAGAAATCAAGAAATTGATAAATAAAGAATTTAAAGGGATATAAAATTAGAATCTGTTTGGATGAAAAAGAAAAAAAAAACAATGTGTACATTGGTAAAATTGGAATTTTATTTAAGTAAATTGTAAATATGGTTTCTCATTAAAGAATTCACCAAAATGTTTTATTTAAAAATATTTTAACCTATATTGTAAAAATGAATTTCCGGAATGGGAAATTGTGTTTAAACTTCGGAGGAAGTTATAGTTAAGCATGGGATTAGGGATTTATGTCATAAAAATAAACTGAATTGAAATAAATCGGCTGGATTTATGAGACGAATTGTTTGGGATGTTTGAATGGGAAGGTGTTTCCCTGGGAAAACCAAGTTAGTGTTTTAAAAGCTTTGATTTAAATAAAGGTTTAAGCTTAAATTTGTTTAAAGAGTATTTTAAGAAAGTGTTGTTTTAAAGAAGAAATTAGTAAAATGGGTTTAAATTTATTGTTTAAGTTATTGGGAAAGGCTAGTATTACCTTTTAAAAACTCTACTTATAAGTTTAGTTTAAACTAAACCCTTATTTACAATCAAGGTTTATTTCAGCATAAAGTGTTTTCATTGTTTTAAAACTAAATTGTTTTGAACTTGGTTATTTCCAATGGGAATAAATGGTAAAGGATTTACCGGTTAAAGGAAGAGATTTTGGGAATTGTTTTCAAATGAGTTTTGGAAATTTGAAAATATATCTTTTAAAGATATTTGAGGCAAATAAATAATGTGTGAAATTGTTTACTGATTGATGGATGCTTGTGCATGTTAATTGATAGTTAAATCACCGACTATCAATATTGGACAGATGCGTTGATCGTTTCGAAGAGACCGGGATCGAGATTTATTTCTCGAAAACCACTTCGATCCGGCTTGTATTTTCGTGCGAAAAACGTGTTCGGAGTCGAAGATGGAGCAGTGAAGTGCAAAGGCTAGTCGCTACTAATCCTGAGGATATTTCCAAAATGGATGTAGTAGGAGTAGTGCCTTCGGTTTCGTTCGAACCCGGGACGCACTTGTATGGATGAATGCTTGCGAAACATCGTCAGGTGCACGATGGGCGTTCTAAGTGAAAACGTTCTAAAGGTAACGCTAAGCCTCAAGCCTCATCAACCGGGAATGACTGAAAATCAAGGGATATGCAGCACTTGTAAGGTCATCCCTGTCTAGATGTCCCTTTTATTTCGGCTTAGTGGTGCGGTTGCTGATCCCAACCGCGGGGTGATCTTATTCGGAACTGTCCAGTAAGGGATGGGTCCGGCCTTGTGTTGCAAGGGATCGGGAGTGGTCCTCGGTACGCTGATCTAGGCCCCGTACTGTGATAGGTGGTACCCCAGTGCCTAGTCATTGTTGGAAATCCATTTTCCCTACGAGCCTTGTACGAGTTTTGTTTGTATTACCCACTTTTGTGGCTAGTAGCTGGAATTTAATCATGTAACAATTTTGGCTATTTTATAAGTATTTGTAAATAGATCCTATTATAATATCAGAGCATTTCTATAAAAAGTGTTTTAGCTATCGTAAGGTAAAAACCCGACATGTTTATTTGTGGCGTGGTCTTACGAGATGCTTTTGTTTTCAAATGATTTTTGAAACTTTAATAATCAATTTGGATGCATTATTATCAGCTGGTATTCCAGACTGACTCGGGTGTTATTTCATTATAATGCTCGGGTCAGACCGAGTATTATTTGTTCAGGATAGGATGCTTTGGAGCAGGTGAGGAGCTGGAGTCCGAGACGTATTCTTCGTACTTTTATATATATTCCGCTGCTATGATTGTATGGATTTGTCTGACTGGTAAATATGGTTTGTATGAGATACTCTGATTATATGATGTATAAAACAGTTATAGATTTCATTTTGTGTAAAGTTCTATATTTACTATTATATTTTATTCCGCTGCGACTGTGAGATTCTGATATTGTTTAGTTTCTTCTTCTTCTATCACTTCTTCTTTAACCTTAATGGTTCGTATTTCTATGCCACTTGAGTCAATAGAGGTAGAATAGTGTTGATTCAAGCGGTACGGATTTGCGGGCTGTCACATCAATATTCTTCACTTTTTGTTTAAGTGGTATAAACAATTCATCATAACCGTTTATTCAAACTCTTATTAAAACTTCCAAATCATCTTTACATTACTTTATTATTCCTTTAAATTCATTCACAAAAGATTTAAGAAAGAATTATTAAGTTTAAAACTACATTTCAAAAGGTTATAGAATTCGCAGCATAAAAGTGCTGCGGAAAGTGCTATATAAGCTTATTTGATTTAAACAACTTTTTAATAATTAAAATTCATATTTTCATTCCAAATCCCTTTCAAACCAATTTAAACGATTTATCAAATTTATTTCATATTTTGAATCATTTAAAAATATCATTTATAAAGAAATCCCATTTTGGATTCCGAACTGCAAAATCTCGATGTTTTTAAAAAATTGTTTTGGACATATTTCAAAATCTACTTGATGAAATCTTGATTTCTTTCTTCGTTGGAAAACTATTATCATTATGGACCAAAGAATTTTTATTTCGAGGAAATCCGACTTATAAATCTTTCTCTACGTCAATTTGAAGTTACGGGTCGAAATTTACGAACTGCTGTTACGCGACAAGCTCGATTTTGACCAATTTTATGAATTGCTTAGGAACTTGTCCGAAACACTTCAAATTTTTGTAAACTATATTTATACTTATTTAAAATCATTAAGAGGCTAAATAACTTCCACACACATATTTATATGGATTTAATTTATATTGAATTAAATATACTTAGCTTACTAATCATTTCTCTTATCATTTATCAAACAAGTTATCAATTACATAAACACTCATATAATCAACCAATTTTGCAACCAAATTATCAAACATTTAATCATTCAACATATTCAAACTTTTCAAATCATTATACTTGAAATAATTTATGGATTTATTTAGTAAATATGAGTACTCACCTTTTAACCAAATCGTTCATTTCCTACCAACATTTATATTATCCAACACTTCACCAAATCCCCTTATCTTCACTAAATCTTTCCGTAGACTTTCCTTTTGATTCAGGTAGTACTTCCTTCTCTTTTTCTCGCTCCGAAGCTTCACAAACTTGCTCCTCCTTCTTGATAGTTCGGCCTTACCCTATTCCATCACTTCCTCCATCATTTCTTCACTTCTTAGAAGCTAAACCATGTTCTAATGGTATTCTAAGGTCTTTGGCAAAGTTCGCTGGTATTTGGAATTGATTTAATATGGTTTTAAAAAAGTTAGTAAGCATTTGAAAGAGACGAAGAAGCCATTAAAGAGAGCTTCAAGGAGGAAGAAGAAGTAGGTAGAAATAGTGTGAAATTGGTGAAAGAAGTGGAAGGTATTGATAGAAAAAGAAATGAAGGGGTAAATTACCAAAATATCCATTTACCAAATTTCCAAAATAACCTTACTTACTTATAAAGTATCTTATTTTTTTCGACACTTAACATCACATTTCAAATCATTACTTTATGTAATTTTCACTTAGATATTAAGTAAAGTAAGTAATAATTATGTTTCTTTGATTTGATCTTTTACGTTTTGACTTTTGTACTTGTTTTGTCTTTTTGTGCTTACTTTTTCTTAATTGTTTTCTAGAAGTTTCTAACCTTGTTTAGTAAAAGTAAACTCGGTTAGTGAATTAATTAATACTTATACTATTTGCATATGTGTTCCTATATAAGAAAATAAAGGTGTGACGACGTTGCGACAACTTTTAATCGACAAAACGTCGTTTTTCGACAAAATGTTTTACGGTCATGTTTTGACGTTTTAGTTAAACTATTTATTTATGTAAACCAAATGTAAAAATGAACTTTTTACTTCTTTAAATAAATTAAAACATGTCTCTTTATATTTTAAAATCATATTTAAATAATATCAAAATCTCTAATTTAACGGTGTATGTAAAACTGACAAAATGCGACAAAATTTAGTTATTTTTGTTAAACGGTTATTAACATACTTTTAATTCTTTTATTGTACTTTTATTATCTTTATTAGATGTTTTCAATGATATTTATATTTTTAAATAAACTTATTTAAACCTATTTATTTAAGCATTTATTTATTTTTAACAAAACTTAACGTTTGTTGGTTTGTTGTAAAATCCAAATTTATACTTTTTAAATTATCAACTATAAGAATAAATAATTTCTCTATTATTATCTATTATATATAAATTGTTTATTTAAGTTTTAAACCTTTTTAAATTTAAAACAAACGAAATCTCTCATTTTCGAAGTAGCGAAATTACGGGTCGTTACATTCTCCCCTACTTAAAAGAATTTCGTCCTCGAAATTACTCAAAACAAAAGTTTGCCCAAAACATTTATCTTTAAACTTAAATCCATATAATATACACAAATCATCCATATGAAATATCTTATTCGATCTCCTATTCGAATACACAAATTTATTTCCGAACTAGTATCGATCTCCCAATTCTCTAGTGCGGACTTTAATCAGGCTCTTTGTTTAGAAACTTTTGCTTTCCTTGCATAGCTCTCAACTATGATAGAAAACTCAAGTACCCAACCATAAACCCTAATCAATGTTCGTCATCAAGAATCGAGTGATAGATCCTTTTTCGGACCAGTGTAAACACCTTGAGGTTCCGAACTCGAATAGTAAGTTAATATTTGTGTGACGAAATGATCTTTTTTTTTTTTTGAAAATTGGTTAATCTTTATTTCTTCTTATAAAGGCCGAAGCCCAATTGTTTACAGCGAATACTAATCCAAATGTTTACAATGATTAAAATTAAATACATAGCTCGATACATTCCAAATCTGAGCTCCTCACTAAAGCAAGCTGTTCGACATTCATGGCGGCTCCCGAATTTCTGCTAGACATCCTTCATCGTCTGCCTTCCACTTCCACTTCGCCAGTAGTAATTTATCTTGTTCCTTTAGGCTGGTAAGCATTTTCTTGTTGATTCTCAAAATCATCAATTTAACATCCCGATCAATTTGAGCATTCACTGATAAAATATTTGATTCTTTTTTGTTAAAAGCCCTGTTGTTCCTTTCACGCCAGATGTTCCAAACGGTAGCTGCGAAGTTAATTTTGAATATTTCGTTCAGAAGATTCGTACAATTTCTCCGATTGTTCAGGTAGCAAATTTCCTCCTGTATTGTTTTAATTTCAGTTGCTCCCGTACATTTCTCTTTTTGAAGTTTCCAGACTAGTTTAGCGAAATTACACTCAAAAAATAAGTGTTCATGATTTTCAGTATGTTCCGTACATAGTCCGCATGTGTCATCTTCTATAATTCACCATTTTTTTAACCTATCTTTCGTGGGAAGTCTGCCAAGTATGGCCTTGTATGTTGTATGTGTCATTTTTGGTGTAATTGAGTGACGAAATGATCTAAATATAATATATGTATTTATTAACTCTCAAAAACTTCTATCTTAAGCTTAAACACTTTATAAAGGTGCTTCTTTATATAATCCCTTTAATTATTTATTTCCAAATATTTTTATTAAAAGAAAATATTCTAAAGAAATCATTTTTCACTTAAAAGATAATTTATCTTTATTATAATTTTTCTTCCCACAATTCTTAGTTTTCGTAAATTCCTTAGCTCCGAGTTAGGTATGATACAGAAATTTTAGACTGTCCAATATCGTCGGAAATCCTGTTTTATCTTATCAATTAGCGATCCCAATTTATCTTTGGTTTAAACACTTTTATAAAGATTACTAATCAATGATTCATATTATTTCTTCTGACTTAAGAAAAAAAGTTACATAGATCGAGTAACTCTAAAACAATCTAAGGAACTGGGTATTATCAATAGTATTATATATCCTCTTAACAAGAAGAGTAATACTTAAGAGAAGTGCTTACTATCCGAACACATCACTTGCCCATTTTTTTTCGAGCAAATCGGATTAGTTATCATAAAATATCTCCTTTTATATGTGAAATAAAAACATTTTCAAAATACTTTAGAGATTACTTTATAAAACCTATCTTACAAAGTTCATTTCATCTTACATTAATTAACTTCATTTAAATTACGACAATTGTTTTAATCGAACTTAAATTCTCAATCTTTTTGTATTTATTGTTTTACACAATCATTTAAATACATTTTTATCTTATGCTTCATTTCTTAAACAAATATTATTATCAAACACCTTATAGTCAAATCATGAAACTTATTTCACAAGGTATTTATACTTAAATTTTTAAATCAAATAATTGATCACTTTATGATAGTAACTTAACATTATCATTTCTTAATTTATTATTTTGGAATAGGTATTAAAGACTTTAATTATCTTATCAGATTTCTTACTTATCGATAATCTTTATGAAACATCTTATAGTCAAATTGTGAAATTCTAATCACCAGATGTTCATATTTCAATTTCATTAATCTTGGTTTCTAACTATACAACTTTTCAAAATATATACTTTATATTCAAAATATAATCCAAGGTAAAATTATTTCATTTACCAATTTTTCAAAACCAGTGTGTCATTTCGCCTTTTATAAATGTTTAGGAACCCTCATCGATAACGGTGATCAGGCGCATCGATCAATATCCATAAATCACTCAATATATAAATTAACACAAAACATTTTTATTAGTCACTAACAAATACACGCTCATATATAATACACTCAAACTCATTCTAGGGTGTTAATAACCCTATCTCTACTGAGTTACTCATCTTAGGGTATTACTAACCCTATCTCTGATGAGTCTTTACCCAACCAAAACCAAGGTTCTCGCTTAACCTTCAGCTCTGATACCAAATGTAAAGACCTGCTTTTTCCATACCCTTTGAATCAACAATAAACCACACATGTCCAACTCAAATTGCATGAATAAGCGGATCATTAAGGGTAGAAAGAAAATAAAGACAGAACAGAATCTCACACGAATGGAATAACATATATTATTTCAATAATAATCTTTATAGCAGAAAATATTATATAATATCAGAGTCTAACCTAAATTCGGCTTGGACAGTTATAAACAGAAAGAAGCTATGCGGTAGGATCGTATAATATGGAATAGTGAATGGTATAGGTAAATAACAATAAGCAATAAGTAAAGTAGATACCAGGATTTTATACTGGTTCGGACCTCTAGTTCTACGTCCATTCCCTAAGCTTCACTTAGGAATTCTACTAACTAAAACCCTCTCTTAACCCAGAGGAATAGGTTTACAACTTACCCGAACAACCGAACGGGATTTCTTGTCTCAACTACCGAAGAGGACTTCAACTCAATTACTAAAACCTATATTTAAATTATACTCATGCTATCCTCGGTCTTCATCATTCTTCCTTTAGCTTTGCACATATCTCTTCCTTTTTGTTGAAGCACATTGTCATTGATCAAAATATAGCGTATCAACATTCACCCCCTTTTTGATTGATGACAATACTGAAACGTGTAGAGATGTAATTATTTCCTCCCCCTGAATATATTGTGATAACCCGGATTTTTGAACATTTGGTAACTGGATAATTTACTGTTTTTATATGAATAAATAAGTGAATTCTGATAATTTTAAATTATCAGGAAATAATAATCCTTATGGAAAATTAAAATATGTTAATGGACATATGCAAACGTTATTGAAAATTTAAGTGTGTTCATATACAGGTGAATATACATATATATAGAGGAAGCTATTGTGTAACCCGAGTCATTCCTTTGTAATTTGAATTAAATTTGAAATTCAAGAGAAAAAATAAAAATAAAAGTTCTATATTTTAAATTACATATAAGATTTATTTGTATTGTAATTAGTTTTATAATACTTTCTTTAAAGTAAATTTATATTTACACATATAAGTATTTAGTAATAAAGTAAATTAAAAATGTAAGTTTATATTTACATTTAAAATTAAATAAAAATTCAATTAAAAATATTTAATAACATGTGTAACCATGTTAATCACCTTAATAACACATGTTAGTCAATTAAGAGGGGTTTGTGATAAGTGTCTTTACTTTAAATTTTTACTCTCTTTAATTTTTATAAACTTAACATATGAAGAAATTTGTTTCTTCTTCAAATTAATGGCAAAAACCAGAAAGTATTTTCAAAATCTGAAATCTGCAAACTCAAATTAAAGCTTGCAAATCTGCAAATTTATGTTCTTCACAACAATTCAACTCAGTGCAACAGTTCAAATCAACAATTTGAAACCTGGCATTGAAATCAAAAACAAACTGAAGTAAAATCTGCAAATGGAATTCAACCTGCAAATACAAATTAAGCTCAACTGCAAATCATAAGGAGTTTTCAACATGCAAAGGGATTTTCAACAGCAAGCATAATCAAAAGCAAAAGTTTTTCCAGATTTAAAGTGAATCAAGAGCCTGGACGTAAAAAAAAAATGTTCTGTGCTCTGCAAAATTAAGTGAGGTGAGTAATCTTCTACTCTAGTTAAATGCTTAAATCTGTTTGAAATTGATGCTTGTGAGTAAAACTTGCATTTAATAATATCTTTAAATGTGGTTGATGCTGGTGATGAATGTAGTACAGGTATGTTTGAATGTGAATGCATGTCTGCATATATGTATGTGAATATTGCCTGTGATCTCTCTGTTTAACAGACTTCCAAACCCATATTAAAATTCATATCTACCAAACCAATTAGTGTTAGACTAAGATCTGTAAAGGAAAAAGAATTGTAACATGGTAATATGAATTTTTATAATGGTTCCAAGATTTTATATTTAGGAAAAATATATAAAAAAATGAGGCAACACTGTAATGATCATAATACAGCGTAAAAATTAATGTTCAAAAATTATAAATTTGATTTTATAACCTGAATTGAATTTGTAAATGATGAATTTAGGAAAGACAATCGCAATTTTTAACTTAATATTCATCGAGTAATGTCAGGTTGACCAGAATTTGGATTTTGGTCTACTGTTGATGATGGGAAAAACTTTAGGAGGTGGGTCTTGGTCTGGAGGACGTTGGTGGCATGGGGAACTCGGGAAAAATAGTTCGAGATTTTTCTGGCGATCGGAGTTGCTGGGCGAAGCTAGATTAGGGTTCGACTTCCAGTATTAGGTAACTTGGTCGTGGGTTGTATAGGAGGCACCGGAAGCATTCCCGTGTGGTTCAATGGTTGCGAAGGCTTGTGACGTTGCTTGGATCAGAGGGGTGTGAATTCTGGTGGGCGAGGTTGTCGCTGGTAGGAGAATTTAGCCGGAGTGGTGGACTCCAGTTTTCGATCTAAAGACTCAATTTTCGAGTCGAAATGAAATCGTCATGTAGTGATGGTCGTGGATGATGTTAAGGTCGTTATCGATCTATCAGAGACCTGAAGAATGGCTGGAGAAGGGTGGAGCATCGGTTCATGTGCACCGTGCACGTCAGGGTATCAGGTGAGAAGGAAGATATGGGAAGAGAGTTTTCCTCGTGTTCGAGTTCGTGCGTTTCGGTGATAAGCTCGAAGTAGTTGAGGTTGGGGGAAAACTCGAGAGTTTCTCGTGAGTTCACTCGGGTATGATGTTATGTTTTTTTGAGCAGAGTAGATGCAAGGGTTGTAGGAAGATAATCAAGCCTGCAAATTTTTAAGTCAAAGTTTTGTAAGAAGAAATTAAGGGTTAAGTTGTAAACAAGTTTTCAAAACAAGTGGACTTTAATTTAATATAAATTTCAAATTCAAATGTGTAAGATTGTTGATTTTAAAGTAGTTAATTAAATTGATTTTGAATTTTTAATTCAATATGTTTTCAATTTAAAATATTTGATCAAGATTTAAGAAATTCAAATGAGATTGAAATATGAATGTTTCAAGTTAAAGTTACATTCAAAGAAATTATAAAGGAATGTAAATTTGATTTTAAATTTTTATTTTTTTATTTTTTATGTAAGTTTAAAGGATATGGCATTTGGGTTTTCAAAGTTAAATATTGCTTTAATCTAATTTAATATGTTGAAAAGGATATTCAAGGATTTTAAGTGTATTTAAAAATTAAGTGTTTGAATTGTTTGATTTTAAAAGTAAAATCATATTTCAAGTTGATTTCTAAAATGGTCTTAATGAAGATATTTAGTATAAATGCAAGTATATTCTTAATTAGATAAGTTGAGATTAATTAAGAGTAATTAATTAATAAAGTAAATTAAAGGTTAATTACTCATTTGTAATTAAGGGTAATTACTTAATGAGGCGATTAGTGAATGGTCAATAAATTAATTAGAAATTAAGTGATTAATTAATTGGTTAATTAATTAATGTAATTAATTTTAGATTTATTAATTAGTCTAATTAATTAAAGGTGATCACTTATCTAATTAATTGGGTGTAATTACTTAGTGAAGTAATGAGTGGATAATTACCGGATGTAATTAATAAAAAGAAATTACTTGATGGGAAGAAATTAAGGATAATTACCTGATGGAAGAAATTAAGTAATAATTACTCAATGTAATTGAAGGGTTAATTTATATGATTAATCAAGGAGTTGGTTTAATTGATGAAGTAATTAAGGGAAGTTAATTTCTGATTGTGATTAATCAAGATTGATTAATAAATATAAATAAGTTAAGGTTAATTATTATATGAAATTCAAGAATAATTAACTAGTGAAAATAATCAGAGAATCATTAACTAGTGTAATTTATGGAAGCGATCAATCTTGCTTATTATTGATTAAATGATGATGGGTGCTTTGAAATGGGTTGATATCTCTGATACGATTTGCTTTGTGAATGATATGTTGGATGGACGATGATAATGTGATTATCAATAAGTTATGAATTGCTGTGTAAAAGTGTTATTCGACAATTTAAGATGAACTGTATTTAATTAGATAACTTGGGTTTAGATGTCATTGGATTCGAAGAGACCGGAGTCGGGTATTAGTTAATACCCAAAACCACTTCGTTTCTTTAAGTTGATATGTGAATTAATAAGTTGAAAAAGAATGATTAAATCTAAGTTTTTGGTACTTAGAAATTGATGTGTGAAATAGTGATGTCTATAACAACTTGTGAAGTTGTAAATTGGTATAAGTTACCTCGGGTTCATATAAGTTGTATACTTCTGTATTCCATGTTAGATGGGTTTACTCACGCTGGTTTCCAGCCTGACCCGGGTGTTACTTTGATGTAACGCTCGGGTTAGACCGAGTATTGCAAATTTTCAGGTAAGGACGTTCTGGAGCTCAGGAGACGAGCTGGATGGCAGGAACCTTAGGAGTATTTCCGCTGTGATAAATTGTCGCATATCTGGGACATATTGGTTGTATATGTCCACTGTTTGTATATTTCTTATAACTCTGATGTATTTAAAATGTAATTGTCTGATACAGATTTCTTTATGTAAAGAATATTATTTGATATTATATTTTGATCCGCTGCAAATGTGAGGTTTCTTTGTCTTGTTTTCTAATTCTTCTTCTTTCTCTTTCTTTCTTTCCTTAACTATCTGAAATTTTCCTGGATCGAAATTTTCGGTTCGTTACATTTGGTATCAGAGCTGAAGGTTAAGCGAGAACCTTGTCTCTGGTGGGGGATTACTCATTAAGGATAGGGTTAGTGGTACCCTATATTGAGTTGAGTGTATAAATATGAGAGAGCTTACTTGTTATTTTCTTATATAAAGGTTTTTAAATGATTTCAAAAATAAATGAATCTTATATAAGAAATAGATTATCTTTTATATTAAGGAAATTGGTTGTAGTATTAATTAAACTAAAAGTAATAGTAAGAATTAAGTGGTAATAGAATTACAACCAAATTGAAATTAAATTAAAGACAAGTTTGAAATGGATTCAAACTGGAATTAAATCTTGAAATTGGGAAGGGGTTCAGGATAATCAATTAATTTATGTAATTAATTAAACTTTATTTAATGAGATTAATTAATGGATAATAATTGGAAATGATAAATAAAGAGGGAGTTACTTAATGAAGTAACTAGAGGTAAGTAATTTAAAGGACAATTACTTAATGAAGATAATTAAGAAATAAGTTAATTACCGAATGTGATTAATTAATGATGTAATTAATTTAAAGAAATAACAAATAATATTATTTAATGCATTTGAATGAAATGGTCCTATTTCAAACAAGAGTAGTTTGAAATTTAAAGGAAATTTTTTTGAATTAAAACCAAAGGTGGTTTAAAATTTTAAAGTATAACTTGGTATGTAAAAGAAATTAATATGTATACATGTGGATATACATAATATCAAAGGTGATTGGAAATAAACTCTAAATGGTGAGTTTTGAATTTGGAATAAGATGTGATACCCAAGGTGATAAGTTTTTGAACTTATAAATGGAAAGATTATTACTGTGAAGTTTAGAATTTGAAATGGAAGTTCAAACTGGGTAAGGTTGACTGGATTAAGTGAATTGAGTTTAACTTGGGAAAGGTTAAATAAGTTGAAATGATCAACCTGATTTGGAAATTTCCAGATGAAATTAAGTTTTAACTTGGAAAGTTAAATGATTGATTATATTTGAGAGTTTGAGTGATCTCAAATTGGGTTTGAGATCCGAAAATTGGAAATGGCTGGATATTTTGAAATAATTGGATGATATCATCCTATTGTTATTAATAATCTTTAAAATGTGAATTGGATTTGTTTAAATGAATGAGAAATAGAGTATGGTAATCCATTGTTCGGATAAAAAGGTAAATTGATTTAAAGGAATTAAATCAACAATTGAAGTATTAACTCGAATTTATGTAATTCGAGATGGTTCATAGTGAACTGGAATTTGAAGTTGGTTCAAACTGAATTTGATTTGAATTACTTGAAATGGTAATTGAAGATGTATGAGTATAAGATTCAAATGGAAAATTTGAATTGGATTGATTTGAATAATTTGAAATTGTAATTAAAGTTGAATAATTTTTTTTAAAATTCCGATGGAATTCGAATTGAATTTGGGAAGAAATAAAGAATAATTCAACTTGATTTGGAAATGGAGTTTGAAATTGGGATTAATTCAAACTGGAGTTGAAATGAATTGAAATTGGACTAGTTCAATTAAAATTTATTTGAATTAGTAAATTTTGAGATCAAGATTGAATGAAGTTGAATTTGGAAAGAAACTGAGGTTAATTCAACTTGAATTGGGATTGAATCAATTTCAATGGAAATTGAAGTTATTTAAAAATTGGAGTTGGGTCAATTTAAATGAAAGTGGAATTTAAATTGAATTGATGAGAATGGAGATTGGGAAGTGAGCAGTTTTGACTCTGGACTATTTTTAATATAAATTATTTTAATATAAACCTATTTTTCCAAGCTATTTATCATATATACAACTTCTCTTTTAAAAGCCAAACTATCTTATATTTGTTTACAATTATTTTTGAACTGTTTAGCAATTTTCCAACTGTTTTATAAACTAATAACTATATTTCAACTATTTTACAAAACTAATTATTATCTTATTATTATTCTGCTATCATCAAAAATTTCTATAGTTATTTTAACTATTTTCTAGCTATTTTACACCTATTTCACAAACTAGTAATTATTTTCCAACTACTTATCTATTTTTAAAATTTTCAAACTATTTTCTAAATAAACTGGTCGGAATCCAAGCTGTTATTGGTTAAATACCCAATCGAGGTAAGAATAGAGGTGGTAATCCAAATGGATGGAAGCAATTATGAGTAAGTCAATGAAAATCAAAGTGAATATGAATAGAAATGGAATTCATTTGGCTAATAACCAATAAAGATAAATACGTAGGGTGTACGTATTTTATTCTATTCGCATAATGATTTGATCCAGATTCGAGCACAGAATTTCGAGATAGTTACATCGATTCGAGTTGGGATTTTCCACTCGATTTTTGAAGGCGAACCTGGATATGGATTGTTGATTGGTTCTGGATATTCTCTATCATAGTTATGACTATTCAAGGAGAATGACAGTTTCTGATCAAGAAACCAGATCTGTGTCCGCATTAGGATGTCAGGTGGACGATACTAGTTCGAAAGTGAAATTGTGTGATCTAGTGAGTGATCAAATTGGTATGGCGTACGAATGATATGTGTACATCGTACGGATATGAATGAAATTGATATTGAAAGGGGTAATCAAATTTGAATATTTGATTTTTGAGTAAATAAAGTTAAATATTTTTTTATATAAAATGAAAACTCCCCTTGTTGAATCTATTGCCAGAAGAAAAGGATTTTGAAGGTGTTTTGAAGTATAAAAGGAGTTTTATACAAGTTTGAAATGATCCAAAGTTTTAAAAATTTTATATATCTGAATATATATATAAAGGATCGTATGAGGATTTTGGAAAAGGGGTTTCGGGAACCTTTGGATTTGGAAAAGGCTTTTGATTTTTGGGTAAAATCAATATGAGAATTTGGAAAGCCTAGTTAGAGAATTATCGATTTTGGAATAATCGATTTTGTGTAAAGGAGCTTTGTATGAGATCATACTAGGTGTATGATTTAAAGATATTATATGTGTATAGTATAAAATGTTTTGATGATGGATCTGGGGAAAAACGCGCTCCCTTGAAATGAACTTCTCAGGAGTACCACCGGGTGGTGCTGCCTTGAGCCCCAAGGGGGGGTTCTAAAACTGATCCTGTGAGGAGTCTGAACAAAACTAGTTCCTGGGGATTATGAGTAGAGAATACCATAGCGAAAGTCGTATGTGCCACTGAGAGCCAACAGTCTGCGTTTGATTTTATATCGGTAGACTGCGACCGATGGTATAACATAGCGAAAGTCGTATGTGCCGCTGAGAGCCAACAGTCTGCGTTTGATTTTATATTGGCAGACTGCGACCTATGTAGGACTGGAGAGGTTTCATTTTGATAGCGAAAATCAAAGGCCGCTGAGAGCCTGCAGTTACATGGACTTTTGCTGCGACGGCAACGTAACCCTGGATGTAACTGTGATCTGTTGTGTGGGTTCCATGGCGTAATCGAGAGGCCGCTGAGAGCCTGCAGTTACATGGACTTTTACTGCGACGACAACGTAACCCTGGAATGTAACTGTGACCATGGATGGGGGTGATGATTTCTAGAGCTTTCTCACCAAAGATATATCCTCTATTTTCAAAAACTGCTTTCAATATTTTCAATAAAATTATTTTCCAAGTATTTTCACTTGATGTTGGAAACGGGTCTGCTAAGTACTTATAGATTTTCAGTCTTACGCCTGATCAACGTATGACCGAATTTCTGTGAGAACAAGGATGGACTGGTTGAAACATCGAGTTATAAAAAGTATTTTCATAAAATCTATTTTATAATATTATATAGATTTTCAAGGTGTTTTAAAAAATGGTCAAAGAATAATTTTTCTGATAAAAGCATTTTAATAAATTTTGGCTTCGTTCCTTTTTGAGGACGAAAAGATTCAAAGGGGGGAGGAATGTGATAACCCGAATTTTTGAACATTTGGTAACTGGATAATTTACTGTTTTTATATAAATAAATAAGTGAATTCTGATAATTTAAAATTATCAGGAAATAATAAACCTTATGGAAAATTAAAATATGTTAATGGACATATGCAAATGTTATTGAAAATTGAAGTGTGTTCATATACAGGTGAATATACATATATATAGAGGAAGCTATTGTGTAACCCGAGTCATTCCTTTGTAATTTTAATTAAATTTGAAATTCAAGAGGAAAAGAAAGTTCTAAATTTCAAATTACATATAAGATTTATTTGTATTGTAATTAGTTTTATAATACTTTCTTTAAAGTAAATTTATATTTACACATATAAGTATTTAGTAATAAAGTAAATTAAAAATGTAAGTTTATATTTACATTTAAAATTAAATAAATATTCAATTAAAAATATTTAATAACATGTGTAACCATGTTAATCACCTTAATAACACATGTTAGTCAATTAAGAGGGGTTTGTGACAAGTGTCTTTACTTTAAATTTTTACTCTCTTTAATTTTTATAAACTTAACATATGAAGAAATTTGTTTCTTCTTCAAATTAATAGCAAAAACCAGAAAGTATTTTCAAAATATGAAATCTGCATACTCAAATTAAAGCCTGCAAATCTGCAAATTTATGTTCTTCACAACAATTCAACTCAGTGCAATAGTTCAAATCAATAATTTGAAACCTGGCATTGAAATCAAAAACAAATTAAAGTAAAATCTGCAAATGGAATTCAACCTGCAAATACAAATTAAGCTCAACTGCAAATCATAAGGAATTTTCAACTTGCAAAGGGATTTTCAACAGCAAGCATAATCAAAAGCAAAAGTTTTTCCAGATTTAAAGTAATTCAAGAGCCTGGACGTCAAAAAAAAACTGTTCTGTGCTCTGCAAAATTAAGTGAGGTGAGTAATCTACTACTCTAGTTAAATGCTTAAACATGTTTGAAATTGATGCTTGTGAGTAAAACTTGCATTTAAAAATATCTTTAAATCTGGTTGATGCTGGTGATGAATGTAGTACAGGTATGTTTGAATGTGAATGCATCTCTGCATATATGTCTGTGAATATTGCCTGTGATCTCTCTGTTTAACAGACTTCCAAACCCATATTAAAATTCATATCTACCAAACCAATTAGTGTTAGACTAAGATCTGTAAAGGAAAAAGAATTGTACATGGTAATATGAATTTTTATAATGGTTCCAAGATTTTATATTTAGGAAAAATATTAAAAAAATGAGGCAATACTGTAATGATCAAAATACAGTTTAAAAATTAATGTTCAAAAATTATAAATTCGATTTTATAACCTGAATTGAATTTGTAAATGATGAATTTAGGAAAGACAGTAGCAATTTTTAACTTAATATTCATCGAGTAATGTCAGGTTGACCAGAATTTGCATTTTGGTCGACTGTTGATGATGGGAAAAACTTTGGGAAGTGGGTCTTGGTCTTGAGGACGTTGGTGGCATGGGGAACTCGGAAAAAATAGTTCGAAATTTTTCTGGCGATCGGAGTTGCTGGGCGAAGCTAGATTAGGGTTCGACTTCTAGTATTGGGTAACTTGGTCGTGGGTTGTATGGGAGGCACCAGAAGCATTCTCGAGTGGTTGAATGGTTGCGAAGGCTTGTGACGTTGCTTGGATCAGATGGGTGTGAACTCTGGTGGGCGAGGTTGTCGCTGGTAGGAGAATTTAGCCGGAGTGGTGGACTCCAGTTTTCGATCTGAAGACTCAATTTTCGAGTCGAAATGAAATCGTGATGTAGTGATGGTCGTGGATGATGTTAAGGTCGTTATCGATCTATCGGAGACCTGAAGAATGGCTGGAGAAGGGTGGAGCATCGGTTCATGTGCACCATGCACGTCAGGGTATCAGGTGAGAAGGAAGATATGGGGAAGAGAGTTTTCCTCGTGTTCGAGTTCGCGCGTTTCTGTGATAAGCTCGAAGTAGTTGAGGTTGGGGAAAACTCGAGAGTTTCTCGTGAGTTCACTCGGGTATGATGTTATGTTTTTCTAAGCAGAGTAGATGCAAGGGTTATAGGAAGATAATCAAGCCTGCAAATTTTTAAATCAAAGTTCTGTAAGAAGAAATTAAGGGTTAAGTTGTAAACAAGTTTTCAAAACAAGTGGACTTTAATTTAATATAAATTTCAAATTCAAATATATAAGATTGTTGATTTTAAAGTAGTTAATTAAATTGATTTTGAATTTTTAATTCAATATATTTTCAATTTAAAATATTTGATCAAGATTTAAGAAATTCAAATGAGATTGAAATATGAATGTTTCAAGTTAAAGTTACATTCAAAGAAACTATAAAGGAATGTAAATTTGATTTTAAAATTTATTTTTATTTTTTTATGTAAGTTTAAAGTATATGGCATTTGGGTTTTTAAAGTTAAATACTGCTTTAATCTAATTTAATATGTTGAAAAGGATATTCAAGGATTTTAAGTGTATTTAAAAATTAAGTGTTTGAATTGTTTGATTTCAAAAGTAAAATCATATTTCAAGTTGATTTCTAAAATGGTCTTAATGAAGATATTTAATATAAATGCAAGTTTATTCTTAATTAGATAAGTTGAGGTTAATTAAGAGTAATTAATTAATAAAGTAAATTAAAGGTTAATTACTCATTTGTAATTAAGGGTAATTACTTAATGAGGCAATTAGTGAATGGTCAATGAATTAATTAGAAATTAAGTGATTAATTAATTGGTTAATTAATTAATGTAATTAATTTTAGATTTATTAATTAGTCTAATTAATTAAAGGTGATCACTTATCTAATTAATTGGGTGTAATTACTTAGTGAAGTAATGAGTGGATAATTACCGGATGTAATTAATAAAAGAAATTACTTGATGGGAAGAAATTAAAGATAATTACCTGATGGAAGAAATTAAGTAATAATTACTCGATGTAATTGAAGGGTTAATTTATATAATTAATCAAGGAGTTGGTTTAATTGATGAAGTAATTAAGGGAAGTTAATTTCTGATTGTGATTAATCAAGATTGATTAATAAATATAAATAAGTTAAGGTTAATTATTATATGAAATTTAAGAATAATTAACTAGTGAAAATAATCAGAGAATCATTAACTAACGTAATTTATGGAAGCGATCAATCTTGCTTATTAATGATCAAATGATGATGGGTGCTTTGAAATGGGTTGATATCTCTGATATGAATTGCTTTGTGAATGATATGTTGGATGGACGATGATAATGTGATTATCAATCAGTTATGAATTGCTGTGTAAAAGTGCTTTTCGACAATTTAAGATGAATTGTAGTTAATTGGATAACTTGGGTTTAGATGTCGTTGGATTCGAAGAGACCGGAGTCGGGTATTAGTTAATACACGAAACCACTTCATTTCTTTAAGTTGATATGTGAATTAATAAGTTGAAAAAGAATGATTAAATCTAAGTTTTTGGTACTTAGAAATTGATGTGTGAAATAGTGATGTCTATAACAACTTGTGAAGTTGTGAATTGGTATAAGTTACCCCGGGTTCATATAAGTTGTATACTTTTGTATTCCATGTTAGATGGGTTTACTCACGCTGGTTTCCAGCCTGACCCAGGTGTTACTTTGATGTAACGCTCGGGTCAGACCGAGTATTGTAGATTTTCAGGTAAGGACGTTCTGGAGCTCAGGAGATGAGCTGGATGGCAGGAACGTTAGGAGTATTTCCGCTGTGATAAATTGTCGCATATCTAGGACATGTTGGTTGTATATGTCCACTGTTTGTATATTTGTTGTAACTCTGATGTATTTAAAATGTAATTGTCTGATACAGATTTCTTTATGTAAAGAATATTATTTGATATTATATTTTGATCCGCTGCGAATGTGAGGTTTCTTTGTCTTGTTTTCTGATTCTTCTTCTTTGTCTTTCTTTCTTTCCTTAACTATTCGAAATTTTCTGGATCGAAATTTTCGGGTCGTTACATATATGTACTGTCTTTCCTACAAAATAAGGTTAGTAACATAGATTTCTCCCCCTTTGTCATCGACAAAAGGAAGTAATAATTGCAGAAGTATATTATCAAAACAATCACTGATATGCTTAACTATAGTTTCAAAAACTTAGAATGTTGCATAAATAAATGAAACATAGAAGGCTATTTATACAAGCCTTTTGAAAAGTGTTTTTTTTTTAAAATAAAAAATCAAACCATAAGAGAGTTATTCATCTTTATCCCAATCATACGAGCCTTCTCTCCCTTCCTCCGGTTCGCGAATAACGGGTCCACTGGTGTGTGGTCTTTAAGCTCTTCCACCTTGACCACCGCTATTCCCACTTGTGCGGCTGCTTGGATTATCTTCGAATGATGTCCATGTGAAAGTTGGTGCCGGACGCTTGCCATGGGAGGTTGAAGCAGTAGTGGAGCTTGTGCATGAGATGGCATCCCATAATTTGTTAAAGAACCCTTTAATTCTATAAGTTTATGATCTACCTTCTTGAGGAGATTATCAAGAATTTGTTGATTTCTTGATAGAATTCCTAACGATTGATTGGTAGTAAAAGTTGGTTCAACGATACGAATTTCATCATCTTGATCAAAAGGTTCTTCATGTTGGGCTTGAGAGGTTGTTGCGGTTCTTGATGTCTAGCTTCCCATTCGGCAAGAGATATGATGCGAGAAGGTCTAGCCGGAAGTTGCATAAGGATTACAGTCCGATGGTTAATTTGATGAACCATTGTATTTTCGGACTCTGGTAATGGCGTATCAACGTTGAGGAGTGGTCGCATGATATAATCGCCAAAATATATTGTTCGCATTTTGCCATTATTGAAAGTAAGAAATTCATCAACAATTAGTTTGACCCAATTAACTTGAATATTGCCCCAAATAGCATATAGTGCACTGTAATTGTTTGGGTATGCAATTTCATATAAGCCCATTCGAGGAGTGATGGTTCGCATAAGAGCTTTGTGGAGAAGCTATAGCGTCCGGGCTTTCTATCACCAGAAAGGCGCATCACTATTTAAGAAAGAAAGGGATAGAAGAAGAAAAGAAAGAGAAGAAAGAAAAACAACACAACAGAAATCTCACAGCAGAACGAATGAAATATAATATATAACATATACATAGTATCATATACATCAGAGTACGCAACTATACATCTGAAATTTAGACAGTTATAACATTTCTGTCTAATATACAATACAAGAACAACTATACAGAATAACACATAGCGGAAACTCTAACTATATCCATATATCTACACGCTGAAGCCTCCTGCTCCAAAGCTCCTCCAGAACTTGTCAAAGATAACCTGAATCACTTGACTACTCATACATAATATGAGCACCCAAGAGTTTAATAAAATAGAAAATAAACACTCGGGTCAGACAGGGGTCTGGTGTGAGTAAACGGTTTAAGATTGCTTAACTTTAGAAAATCCTTTGAAAAGAAAGGTATCACGTAAGACTTCCCACACATAAACATGGAAAAGTTTTTACCTTACGCTAGTCAAAACAGTTGATAGGAAATCCAGTGATATTATAATAGTGTCTAGGGTTTTCAAGTAAATATGAAATGGCCAAAATTGTTACATGATTAAATTCCAGCTACTAGCCACAAAAGTGGGTAATACAAACAAAACCGTAGGATCTCGTAGGGAAAATGGGTAAATGGGTTTCCAACAATGGCAGGGCTACTGGGATACCACCCGTCATAGTACGTGGCCTAGATCACCATACCGAGGAGCCACCCTAACTCCCCTGTAACACAAGGCTGGGACCGTTCCTTACTGAACAGTCTCGAACAAGACCACCCCGTAGTTGGCTGCGGATCCAACCGCCCACAAAGTCAAAATAAAAAGGGACATCTAGACAGGGATGAATCTCGTCCTACTTGGGCATGACCCACTTAACCTTGCTGCACCTCCCCTGTTTTAGCCATTCCCGGTTGATGAGGCTTGAGGCTGCAATTACCTTTGTAGGACACATTTATCTTAGAATGCTCATCGTCCACCTGACGATGTTTCTGAAAGCATTCAATCCATACAAGTCGTTTCGGGATCGAACGGAACCGAAGGTACTATCTCATTGCACTCATTTTGGAATCACCCTCAGAGTCAACGACCATAGTCCTTGCATTCTGAATCACCATCTCGAGCCTGTAAGTACTATTTCCATCAAACTCATCACGGAATCACCCTCAGAGTTATACAGACGAATAGTTCTTACACCTCGAGTCTTCACTTGCACTCCACTTGGATTCACGACATAACGTTTATTTTGGATCGATGTGGTTTCCGGATATCCAAATATGGAAACCCGATCCGGGTCTCACCGAATCCAAATGCCATTTTAATGTCCAAGTTGTACTTAAGGGATTTAAACAATAGATATTCAGAATATCACTTAACATAAATGGATGGTTCATAACACACAGATAGATAATTCACTATTATCACATTCATCCATACATATCACAAAGTAGCATACATATCACATCTCAGATATATCACATTCACATCATCACATATCAACCAATGACATACAATATCCTCCAATATCATTAACTCATCCAATGATACTTATCAACCAAGTAAGGACCCGATTCTTCGACTTCCGAAAACCGACATCAATACGTTCACTGTATCAACTGTCGAGCAATCGAATGCCGGAAAACCGAACACTTAGGGTTTTAAGAAAAAGAAAGAGGTAGAGGAAGAAAGAAAAAGATAGAACAGAACAATATCAGAATCTCACAATTCGCAGGTGAACAACGTATAATAGATAAATGAATAACCATTTAAAACAAAGAACTATATCAGTTATTACATTACATCACATTACATCACATTATCAGAGTGTACAACAAACAAACAGCGGAAAAGAAATACTATATACTTAGTAATATGCTACGCCATCCAGCTCGCCTCCAGATTTCTGTAGTAACTCCCGAATCCAGAATGACCTGATAACCTAACTCTAGACTGCCCGTGTGGAAATTGGTGGGCACCCAGAGTTTAGAAAGGGAAACAATAAACTCCAGGTCATTCATGTGACTGGTATAAGAACTTAAAACAGTTATTCATCTTTGAAACAAAGAACAGGATAATTTTAAAATAGATTAGCAATGCTTTTTAGAAAATGAGACTACCATAAGGCCTTCCGCACACACACACAATGGAAACGCAGAATCGGAAGAGATTTCTCCTTATGATAGTCAAAAATGCTTGATACGCGTTAAAAAGAAACATTTGATATTATTACTAGTGCATAGTGTAGGAAAAATCATTTCGAAAGTAAAGATATAAATCTTAGCCAACATATGACCATTATCGTATGCCTACTGTAGCTACCATGTTCAATAGCAGGTTACCGCCACATTCCATGGCAGGTTATACAACTAAAACCGTACAGGATTCATATTGTTTCCTTGGATTTCCAACAAATCGTCAGGCCAAGGAACTTCCCATTACCACATGGAAACGCCTCTGAAAAGACGCCCCGAGAACCTAACCGGATCTCTGCCAACACAAGGTCGGGTTACCTTTCAAACTAGGTAACTACTGACATGAATATGTCATTCCCCGATTGTAACCGATCTATATCCGAGGATCCTCGATTTCCAACAACCACAAAGCAATAAATTTGCAGCAACAACATAGGTTAAGTATCTGGGCTCCATACCATGATACCACCTATATCCAGAAGGAATGACATACACTAAAGGGGCGCTACCCCCTAATAACCTTGCCGCATCCTTCCTGTTTTGACCATTTTCGGGGTGTGAGGTCCGACGAAATCTCGTCCACAAAGCCACGCTTTATATAAAAGCTGTACTTTGATCATCAAATGCTCAACAACACTTCGTATGCCACATTACCAATTTGGGAATATATCACTAGTAACCATCAACTACATAACCTCTAGGGTGTTAAGCTAAGAGAATAAATTCTCCGCCACCAACGGGAACATATTTGATAGAAACCAGCTTTACATCTCAAACTGTAACGTCGGACACACATCCATACAAGTCCGTTCCGGGATCGAACGGAACCGAAGGCACTTACAAAGAAGTCCTTGCAATCCAGATATTCACTAATCACGACCGGACTTCCCATCACAAAGGGTAATAAATTTCTATATCGGAGATCAGCCGATGCAGAAACACTTGACGGTAATCCTTCAGTTTTCACAAATATCCGGTCTTCAGCACCGGTCATCAAATGCAATCCATAACGACGTATCACATGTTCGGAATGGGTTATACGACCCCAAGGTCCTTTCCCGGCTAACCTGAATAGTGAGCGCTTATTTTAAAAATAAGTGTAGCATTCAAATTTAAGCAATCACAACAAATACCTTTTTAAAGGTAAATATTGATAGTCGGTTATTTAACTATCAATAGGTATGCACAACATCACCAGACTCCAAATAATTTCCCAAATTATTTATTTTCCAAAAATATCTTTACAAGATATATATATATATATATATAATTTCCATACTTCAAAAATAAATCGATATTTATTTTTTTAAACCAATTTTCCCAATTTCATTTATAAATTCCATATTGAATTTACATTTCCAAAATATCTATGAATATACGATTTCCTAATCGATTTCTAATATTCGTTTTCAATTTATTTCTAAAAGATAAAATCTCAAAATATTCACTTCATATTGGAAAACATTTCCATACTTATTTAATAATAAGTAATTCACAAATCTATTTATTTTCAACTCTTGGAAAATATTCAATATACTTAAATCGAAATTAAGTATATATTTCATTCTTTAAAGAAAACATTCTCTTAACACATTTATTTGAGTCAAAACGAATGTTGCGTAAAACATCGTTACGACCACCCAAAATCACTAGTATAGGGATTCGAAATTTAGATAGATATATAAATCCTAATATTATACAAAACTTTTCCTTTCGAAAATCATCTACTATAACAACAGTGTTATAGTCTACCATTTCCTTTTATTTCTCGAAAAACGTTTATTTCAACAACGAAAGTTGAAATCTATGGTTTCGATAGTTAATACATTTTAAAATATCTTTTAAAACAATTAACTTCATTTTAAAATTTCACTTCTCCAAATCATACCCGTTTTATTTAATAATATATTCACTGTCCAAAATCGTGAATATACCTTATTTACCCGATTGAGTATTTCTACACTTTTATTTATCCACTGTCCAAAATCATGGATATACATCGTTTACCAAATTCAACACTTCCACATATTTAGTTAAAGGATTTTCCACAGTCCAAAATCGTGGATATAATTCCTTTAATAATTTCTATGTTTACTTATCAAATTTATTTGATTACGGATTTATAAAACAACATTTATAAATTCCATTTCTATTTCATAACTACTTCCTGTTAATAAATCTCCTTTAATAACCAATTCTATTTATAGTTCGTTTACATGTCGAATCCAACTTATATGTAAATTTCTTATAATCCATTTATTCACAAATCCATTCTTTATATCATCATTAATTTATAAATCTAAGATTCTTATTTACATATAAAACAAGGTACAACTTTATTTTAACACTTATAAAGCTCGTTTTATAATTCTAATATCTTTAACTTATAAAATATCAATTTTATAAATCTTTTATATAAACCGTTTATAATAATTCAAAAATTCCGATTTAAACCATTTTATAAATTTATCAGCTATTTATTTCAAAAATCACGTTTCGATTATATTTCACAAAAATCCTAATATTTATAACATAAAAATTTATAACGTTTTAATTATTTAAAATGAATCAATTCGAAAATTTAATAAAACGTATACTTTCAAATCACTTTAAAAATCCTTTTAAAATCGAAATCGTTACTTTAAACTATAAAGGTGGATCCGATGATGCAACAGCACCAAATAATCAATCATGGCATCCAAACATCATATGTCGATGTGATAATCAATCAAATATCACAATATCTGAAATCAAATAAATACTGGTGAGGAATCTAGTTGGATCCCTCCAACCTGTTTCCCTGCATCCACAAATGTTAGCACAATACCAATCCCGTTTCAAGACGGGATATCGCGGTATATGGGATTTATATAATATTATCCGCTTAATAGGCGGCGCAATAGGGTCTCATCCACTATATAATGCGGGAAATCAACTCCAAGTACATATATAATACCAATTCCACTTCAAGGTGGAATATCGCGGTATATGGGTTTAATAAATAACCTCTGCTTAATAGGCGGCGTATAGGGTCTATTTCAATACAATAGATAATACTATATTATCCAAACAAACAATCAATATGTTAACTCCTATTTCTGATGCGACCTAAGACTTGCGCGACTTAACGACCTAAAACTTAGGTCACCTAACGACCTAAGGGCGCTAACAACCTAACTACAGCAGCGACCTAAGATCACAAAGCACTCCACGACCTAAGGTCTTTAGCGACCTAGTGCTTCGATTCTTCAGCGACCTATAGGGAGTTCCAACCTAACGACCTAAAGGCCAGAGCGACCTAAAGGATGGAGCGACCTATCAAGCTCAACGGTCTAGTTCACGACTTAACAGTTCATAACAGGCTACGACCTAACGAGGCAAACAGGCGAACGACCTAGCTATGGAAAGGTTCTAGCGACCTAAGTGAAAAATGACCTAACGACTTAAGGAGTTAGCGACCTAACGACTTAAGGAGTCAGCGATCTAACGACCTCAAGCATATGCGACCTAAGCAATGCCACAGCCTACCGACCTAAGAGCGAAGTGGTCTCAGAGACCTAAATCTCAGTTGACTCATGACCTATGATAGGTCGCACGCAACCTATTAATTTGCTCAGAAGAGAACCAAATTCAATCAAAATAAGTCAGGTCCCATCTCTTAGGTCGCTGCCGACCTAATAACTTATTCAGGGCAAGTTCCAATATAGCCGGTACAGGTGATCCCTTATGTCGTCGCCGACCTATGACCTACGACCTACCTTAGGTCGTATGCGACCTAGCACTTGGTGCTAAAATTCTGCCCAGAGTATTCCCTATAAATACAGCCCTAACTCCAACTAGCAAAGGACTTTTGGCCGATCACCTCAAGCGCCGATACTCTGCTGAATTCTCGACTCATTCAACCCTTCAAGTACTCCAAACACCAAGGACTCTACTACGATCTCCAAGAGAAAATCTACATCATTCAACATGAATTCGGAAGATTATTCTCCATCAAAGTTTGATCTAATGGTCTAAAGTGTGTTGTAATTGAAGATTGTTGTAAAGTTGTAACCAAATTCAGTAATAAAGAGATTTAAAGTGGACGTAGGCTTACCCTAAGCCGAACCACTATAAATACTGTTGTCTTTTCTGCTTTTTCTGTGATTTCTCTACTTGTCTGTAGTCCCCGTGTACACGGGTGGTGCTTTCACTCAACTTCAATTTACACCGGGGTGTTAGCGTCTGATTTTTACGTTAACATTTTTGGCGCTTTCATTGACAGTTGAACTCAGGAAATTTCCACTATTGCTCGGCAAAGGATTGTTGGAAGAATTTTTTTTAAAACCAGAAGTTTATTGGAAATAATGGCTCCTAGGAGAAAACGAAGTTCTGTAAGATCCGATAATATTCAAGAGAATACTGCTACCTCTCCTCCTTCAAGTCAAGCAGCTCCAACTGTTGGAGTTACACGAGCAGAATTGGACGCCGTAGTTTTGGGATTGAATCAGCAATTAAATGCTCAGAATGCGCAATTGGAGGCCCAGAATGCCCAGAATGCCCTGATCTTTAGTAAACTGAATGATCTACTTGGGGCAAACCGTCAACCGGGTAATAATGATGGGAACCCTAATGCGGGAGTTCAGGATGTTGAAGGAAACATTTCTCAAAGAGCCGCAGACCCTGCAGAAAGGACTCCTCTTCAAGCTGGAGGATCAGGGCCACAGCCAACTCTCCGTGAACGGTTGTCAAGGCAGAATTCAGAAAGAGTGGCTGATGTGTGCCCTCCAGAGCCTCTAAATGACGAAGAGTATTTTTCGGGTATGGTTCGTCAAATCATGAAAGAAAGTATGCGAAGAGATGAAGACGAGAAAGAGTGGGGTTTTGCTCCAAGCAAAACTCCATTTACTGAAAAGATCTTGAAGGCGAAGTTCCCAAGGAAATTTGTTCCTCCTACTATTCCGGCTTACAAGAGGACGAGTGATCCTAACGAGTTTCTGTATAAGTACGACTGGCATATGACTGGTGCCAGGGCGTTTGATGAAATTAAATGCCGATACTTCCCGGTTTATCTAGAAGGTGTAGCTCTATTATGGTTTACAAAGCTGCCGGTAAGGTCCATCGATCAATTCTCCGATTTGACCAGGAAGTTCAAGGAGCAATTTCGATTGTATGCTTCTAAAGTAAAGGATATAATGTCGCTATCGAGTCTAGAGCAAAATCCGGGAGAATCCATCAGATCATTTTTGAATCGCTTTAACATAGCGTTGGCTGAGGTGGATAATGTTGAGCCACGCATGGTCTTGACATACTTGATGAGGGCAATTGATAAGTCAAGTGAATTTGGAAAATGGTTGAAAATGAAAGAACCAAACTCACTTGACAAATTCTACAAGAAAGCAGATGAATTCATGCGCTTGGAGAGCCTCCAAACACTGGCTAAGGTGGTATCAGCGGAAGCCGGGAACAATGGCACTGCTTCGAATAAGAAAGAACCTAACACTCAGAAAAGGGGAAACGATGGTGGGAAGAAACAAGGAGACTCTAAGAGAGGCCGTTCTTTCAATTTCACACCCTTGACTGATACCCCTGAAAACATCTTCTTCGCGACCAAAGATGATATCAATTATCCGGCACCACCTAAAATGAGAGTTGCGATTAAGATGGAAAAAAGTGGAAGGTTCTGTCGGTTCCACAACCAGCCCGGCCATGACACCAACGAATGCCGTCAGTTGAAAGAGGTAATTGAACAACTCTTGAAGGAAAACAAACTCCAGCAGTATGTGAAAAGGAACAAAAATGGCCCAGCTTCCTCAACTCAAAGACAGCGAGTTCCCGCTCACCGTCCTACCTCAAGTGAGAAGGCTGTAGAGCAGGAATCGGAAAGACCTGTTATCAATATAATAACTGGAGGACCTCACCCAGTAGGAAGAAGCTGGGGAGAGATGGAAAGGTATGCCCGGGCCTTGAGGCATATACCAGCTGAAGAGAATGTTTTTGTCTTAGAGAATGATGCGCCTTTAAAGCAACAAAAGACTTCCACAGATGATATCGTGTTCAGTGCCAGGGATTCTTTGGGTATTGAGGCTCCGACCATAGATCCTTTGGTCATATCTGTTGGTATTGGGCCGGCAACTGTGAGAAGAGCTCTAGTTGATTGTGGAGCGTCATGCAACATCCTCTTCAAGAAGACCTTCGATCAAATGAAAATCCCGATGGTTGACGTTCAAGCTTCATCACTTAAGATCGTTGGGTTCGCTGGAGAACCCAAACAGCCGATTGGGACCATTGATTTGTTTGTAGAACTTGGAAAGGGACCAAGGAAGGTGGCTCGAAAGCAAACGTTTATAATTGTTGAAGAATTCTCTGCCTACAATGCTATTTTGGGCCGACCAACTCTTGCTGCGTTCAAAGCTGTTCTTGCCCCATGATGTCTGACTCTAAAATTCCCCACAGATAATGGAGTTGGTGTGATTAAGGGAGACCAAGATGCGGGGCGAGAATGTTACTTTGCAGAGTTACGAGAATCAAGGAAAAGAGAAATGGGAAAAGGTGCGGCGGCTCCAGTCCGCACCAAGGAACCGACCTTGTAGCAATTGCAGGATGGACCCTGCACTGGCGAATGTAGTGGCGCACGAAGAGAAATGGATCCAAGGAAAGCCAGTGCAGGGGAGAATAGAGTGGTACCAGTAGAGGTAACAGTACCGGTGCCAGTTGACCCAAAGGACCCAAACAAAGTGCTTAATGTGGGTTCGCAACTCCATCCGACAATTCAGAATGTTCTGATTTCATTTTTGAAGGCTAATTTGGATGTATTCGCTTGGACTCATGCTGACATGTGCGGAATATCCCCAGAGATTGCAGTACATACTCTGAACGTTGATCCAAAGTTTACACCTGTGAAACAGAAGAGAAGGACTCAGGGTCCTGAAAGAACGGCAGCGTTAAAAGAAGAAGTGGATCGGCTCATGGAGAACGGGTTCATTAGAGAATCTACTTATCCAAATTGGGTCTCAAATCCAGTGCTGGTTAAGAAAGCTAACGGAAAGTGGAGAGTGTGCATTGATTTTTCAGATCTGAACAAAGCCTGCCCCAAAGACTGCTTCCCGCTGCCCAGGATCGATCAGTTGGTGGATGGGACGGCAGGGCATGAATTGTTATCTTTTATGGATGCATACTTCGGATATAACCAGATTATGATGCATGAGCCGGATCAAGAGGATACAAGCTTCATCACAGATGTTGGACTCTACTGCTACAAGGTCATGCCTTTCGGACTCAAGAATGCAGGGGCAACTTACCAAAGGCTTGTTAACGCCATGTTTAAACCACAGATTGGCAAGACAATGGAAGTTTATGTTGATGACATGCTAGTAAAGTCTAAGAAAGCAGTGGACCACATGGATCACTTGGCAGAGATGTTTGCAGTACTCCGAAAGTATAGAATGAAGCTTAATCCCCTGAAATGTTCATTTGGAGTGGAGTCCGGAAAGTTTTTGGGTTTCATTGTGAGCGCTAGGGGCATTGAAGCCAATCCAGCTCAAATCACTGCCCTGAGAGAGGTCAGGGCCCCTAGAACGAAGAAGGAATTGCAAAGTCTCAATGGAAAGGTTGCTGCTCTGAGTCGGTTCATTTCCAAAGCCACTGACGAATGCATTCCATTCTTTGATGCTCTGAAGAAAGGAAAGAAAAACTTTGAGTGGACTCCTGAATGTCAGAATGCATTTGATGAGTTGATTCGTCATATGGAAGTGCCTCCGATACTTTCAAAGCCTGATAGTGGTGAATATCTCTTCATATATTTGGCAATTTCGTCTCATGCTCTCAATGCAGTGTTGGTACGGGAAGACGCAAGGATTCAACGCCCAGTCTATTATATCAACAAAAGATTCACTGGGGCAGAGGTGAACTATTCAAGGTTGGAGAAGCTCGCCTATTGTTTGTTGATTGCATCAAGAAAATTGAGGCCATATTTCCAAGCTCATCCCATCAAAGTCCTCACTGATCAGCCTCTAAAGAAAGTCCTATTCCGTCCTGAGACTTCGGGCCGTCTTTTGAAATGGAATATCGAACTCAGCCAGTATGATATCACTTATCATCCCCGGAAAGCAATCAATGGACAAGCTTTGGCAGATTTCATTGCGGAATGCACGGATAAGGGTGATAGTGAGGAGGAAGCTACTAATAGCATCCCAATCCAATGGAAATTATACGTCAATGGCGCAAGGAATGATTACTGTTCCGGAGCAGGGGTTGTCCTTGAAACCCCAGAGGGGCGATCGCTATGTTATGCGCTGAGCCTAGAATTCCCTTCGACAAACAATGAAGCTGAATATGAAGCTCTCATCGCTGGTTTAAAGATCGCTAAAGAACTAAACATCAAGGTATTACATATCTACAGTGATTCTCAACTTATTGTTTGTCAAGTCAAGAAGGAATTTCAAGCTAAAGGAGGGAATTTACCAGCCTATTTATCAAAAGCCTGGGAGCTCCTTCAAGATTTTGACCGTTATTCAATAAACCATATCCCCCAAGAAGAAAATATGAACGCAGATTCTCTTACAAAGTATTCAAGTACTGGTGAAGCTCAACTATTGGGGTTAGTTTCCGTCGAAGTCTTGTCAGCTCCAAGCACAGACGAAATGGATGTTGATTGGATTATGAATGTATCCCAAGAGCAAGAATCATGGATGACTCCGATACTTGAATATCTACTCGATGGTTCTTTGCCAGAAAATTCAAAAGAACGACAAAAGCTGATGAGGAAAGCCTCCAGATATATAGTTCAAGATGGTCGCTTGTACAGACGAGGATTTTCAATGCCATTACTCAGATGTGTAACAAAGGAAGAAGCTAAGACAATTCTAACTGAAGTACACGGAGGTGAATGTGGGGATCATACAGGTGGTCAAACTTTATCAAAGAAAATCCTCCGTTATGGATACTTTTGGCCAGAGATTAATCAGGATGTTGCTGACTATTCCCGAAAGTGTGATAAATGCCAAAGATTCGCTAAAATTCCTAGAGCACCTTCCGCTGAGCTAACACAAATGGTCAGTCCATGGCCGTTTGCCATCTGGGGAATAGATCTCATTGGGCCTTTGCCGACTGCCAAATCAGGGATTAAATATGCTATCGTTGCTGTTGATTATTTTACTAAATGGGCTGAGGCCGAACCATTGGCCACTATTAACTCTAAGAAAATGATAAGTTTTGTGACTAAAAATATCATTTGCAGGTATGGTGTGCCTCAGAAGATAATCACAGATAATGGTACTCAGTTCGAAAGTGAGGAGTTCTAAGATTTTTGCAAACGATTCAAGATCCGAAAAAGCTTATCAGCAGTGGCTCATCCGCAGGCAAACGGGCAAGTGGAAGCAGTAAACAAAATCATCAAATCAACCATCAAAAAGCAGCTGGAAAAAGCGAAAGGTGGTTGGGTCGACAAGTTACCGCTTGCACTATGGGCATACAGAACCACCCACAAAACTGCGACTGGGCATACTCCGTTTTCATTGGCATACGGATCAGAAGCGATGATTTCAGTTGAAACTGAAGTCCCCTCACACAGAAGGATCCATTTTGATCAAGATGAGAATGAAAAACTGCAACTAGAAGCACTTGACCTCCTTGATGAAAGAAGAGAAGAGGCTAGGCTTAGAATTGCAGCTCATCAACAAAGGATAGCCAGACACTTCAATTCCAAAGTTCGTCAGCGCAGCTTTGAAGTTGGGGACCTAGTTCTAAAGAGAATCATGACAGCTACAGGTGTGTTTGGGCCAAACTGGGAAGGGCCATATGTTATAGGCACGAAGCTTCTTGACGGCACATTCAAACTTACAACTGTCGAAGGAGAACCAATCCCAAGAGCTTGGAACAACAATCATTTGCGTCCTTATTTCACTTAAAAGCTTTGCTGAAATGTTGTAAAAGAATTGCAAATATATGATTCTTGTATTGAAAGCAATTGTAAAGCAAGTGAATAATGAAAAGCTATAAAGTGGATGTAGGCCCAGTTTTTGGCCGAACCACTATAAATCTTGTGTTCTCTACTATTATAAACTGCTTTGTTTTATTTCGACATATAAAATACATTAATTGTGTTACTAAAATGTCGATTTAATAATGCAGGCCATAAAAATAAAGCTTACCCATCGCAAGACCAAGCGATCCCCGACATCATTCAGCAAGCAAACACTAAACCATTCAAAATTTCCGTACTCAAATCCTACAAAAGAAGTGCTTCAAACAAAAGTTAGCAATGTGGATGGAAGTGGACCATTTCTAACTAACTACCAGTTAAATAGACTGTGTCTGCCACCACCAACTCACTTAACTATGAAGTATATTTCTTCAGATAAGGGAAATTATTGGCAACTAAAAAGTGAAAACACTTGCAAAAGACAACGGGGATCGCCAACATGAATCGATTGCAAAGAGACATGGGCGAGCAAGCATCAATCAGCAAAAGACCTCTTCAGAGGCACAAGCCCTCTTCAGAGGCACAACTCTTCGGAGGATGAAGACCTCGAACGGGCCTAGCCAGAAAAAGAGAGATCTTTCTTGATACAAAGTTGCGGAATGATCGGTCGATACACTCCCGTGAATCCATCCAACCGAGAGAAAGAAACTCCAAACTTCCAGGCAAAAGCCCTACTCAGAGGCACATGTTTCATCGAGATTGAAATAAAACTTCCAGGTGTTGAAACGTGAAAAGCCCTCTTCGGAGGCCCATTTCACCACAGTTGAAATGAAAAAAGACCTCGAGCGGGCCAACCAGAAAAAGAGAGATCTTTCTCGATACAAAGTTGCGGAATGATCGGTCGATACACTCCCGTGAATCCGTCCAACCGAGAGAAAGAAACTCCAAACTTCCAGGCAGTAACCCTACTCAGAGGCACGCATTTCATCATGATCGGTCGATACACTCCCGTGAAATGAAATGTGAAAAGCCCTCTTCGGAGGCCCGCTTCCCAGCGAACAGGGAAAAATAAAAGCCTCTCCCAAGGGGCAGAAACAAAAAAGACCTCTTCCCAGAGGCACAACAAAACAAAAAGACCTCTTCCCAGATGCAGAAACAAAAAAGACCTCTTTCCAGAGGCAGAAATGAAAAGACCTCCTCCCGGAGGCGCAATCGAACAGAAATACCTCTTCGGAGGCACACGTTTCACGAGATTGAAATAAAACTTCCAGGTGTTGAAACATGAAAAAAGCCCTCCTCGGAGGCACAACTCTTCGGAGGCACACGTTTCACCGAGATTGAAATAAAACTTCCAAGTGTTGAAACGTGAAAAAGCCCTCCTCAGAGGTGCAACCTTTCAAAGAAGCAAAAATCAGAAAGCCCTTTACTGTGGCGTTATAAAAAAAAAAAAAGAAGCCCTCTTCAAAGGCACACTTTAATTCTCAAGGGAAGAATGATTCACCTATTCTGGAAAATACTCTTCCTCAAAAAGAAGTTAAAGTACCCTTCAGAGGCCCGCTTTACCACATAGAAGAATTCACTTGGTAAAATGTGTATATGCACAAAAGAAAAGGTGATATCTTCGAAGGATAAAGCGTAAAAACTTATATGGAGGGAGTTGTACTCTATTTTTAACGAAATAATATTCCTCCAAGTATGGAATAATTATTCTCCAGAAAATAAAAGTACAAGTCCCCTCAAAATATAAAATATTGCAACAAGCTTATGGTATAGGGGCAACATGGTATAGCTACATACAACATGGTATAACTATATTGGTAAAATTACGCTCGAACAACATACCACAAGCTCGCTGCAATATCATGTAAAGAAACTTGTACGAAAATGAATAATAAATGCATTCTTAGATACAGACAGAAGTTTTTACAAAGAAAAAGAGTCATTCTATTCAACACTGTTAAAATTTTGTACAGGTACAAGGTTTCAAAATAAAAAGAAAAAGAAAAGCGGAGGCCGGTACCCGCACAATCTCCGGCCAGTACATGCAAAAAGCAAAAAAGTGATATAAAAAGCACAGGACCAAAGCCATCATTTCTTCTTCCCTCCGCCTTTTGAGCCTGCGCCTGGCCGAATGGTTAACTTCTTAGGCCGGCTTGTAAGAGTAGGAGAGGAAGGGGAAAGGGATACAATAGGTTCTTCTCCCGCTTGTGTCTTGCTAGCAGAAGCCTTCTTCTTCTTCTTAGAAACTCCATGCTTCCCTCTCTTCCTGGAAGAAGGCCCACTACCTGGAGAGAAAAGTGTAATTAATGTTTCATCATCGGAACCAGTTGGTTCTGAAGTCTTCTCACTCCCTTCAGTCTCTTCTCCCCTGTGTTCTTGTGAAGCAATGGGATCGTCCAAGTCTTGGAGAGCTTCTATTTGCTCCTCTTGTGATCTTGGTTGCGAGGCAGAAGGAGGAGTGACCTGAAGAGACGGAGGAGGAATAATTGGAGGAGGAGAAGTTTGGACAATGCTCGATGCTTTCTCTACAGAAGAAAAGAAGTTAAAGTCAGTAAAGAGAGGAGATAAAGGCTCGCTGAGGTTCAGGAAATAGTCAAGAAGCTCATCAAGCTTGTAAGAAACAGATGAGTAGTCTACTTGGGCAAGATTAACAGTAGAGTTACCTGGAGAAGTCGGCTTCCTGATATCAACCTCATAAGCCTGTGCTTCGGCACTCTCTTCACCTTCATCTCCGCCCTGTATACTTGTTATCTCAGTTGTAGCTTTGGCCAAGGATGGAGAATGAGAGCTGGAGCCAATAATGTCGATTTCGGCCGAAGGAGAAGGCTGGATTGGAATAGTTGAAGTAGTTTTTCCTAACTGTTCACCTTCTGCCGTTCCAGCTCTTAATTTTGCAAGTTGTTCCTTTCCTTTGGCAAGATCAGCGCGAGCATCATCATCCAAGTAATGCTCCTCAAGAGCTGATTCGGCATAGCCAGCGCCTTTACCGCCAAGCATGTCAAGTGCAACCTCCCACACTTGAGCCAGTGTAACTTCATATTTGGGGCCTAGGAAGGCGAGACTACCGTGCCCCAAGATGCTGTGCAGGTAAAAGTCAAACAGTGTCGAGCTGATGTTGGTCTTCGTTGCCTCGTGAGATTCTTCATCTGCAATTTTACCGGCAACGGCCTCATCGCGCTCTCTTTCAGTCTTGGAAAGTTGAAGCTTTAGCATTTGAATTTCCGCCTCCTGAGAGTTGACTTTCTCCTGTAACTCTGTAACCTCAGCACGATACCTTTCCGTTGTTTTCTGCTCAGCTTCAAGTTGTGCCTCGGCATGTCGCTGAGCTGCGTGAGCATCGCGAACTTGCTTCTGAAGTACTTCTTCTTTTTGAGTATATGTAGTAGAAGAAGTAGCAAGCTCCTGTTTAAGTTCCTCAACTTTCGCCTCAAGCTCCTCATTGTAAGTAGTGATGCTCCTCATTTCGGTATCATGCTGCTCGAGAACCTTCTGCCATTCGGCCTTATCATTCTCCATAGTAAGCATGGCCTCTATATTCGCACGGTTGACCCTTTGAAGCTCGTCAACAAGCTTTTGCCAATTCGACATCCTTTCAATATCAAGCCTGACGGCGTCGAGATTTCGCAGCATGGCAGGCTTGTCGATAGGGATCAAGTCAAGATCGAACCGCACTCCCTTCAGGCACCAGTGCGGGAACCGGCTTTGCAGACTAGCCGGGCCTAATCCAACTTGGAATTTAGGCCTGCTGATTATTGTTTGAATGTTTGTCTTCCCAAGAGCGGGAGAGCCAGAAGGAATGTCAAGTGAGACGGGGGCAGTGACCTTTTAAGGAGTTGTAGAAGTATGCTTCTCACCGTGTCGAGCACGCTTACTTGGGTCCTCAACCATATGGCTTTTTTCCCGGTCATCATGGGATTTTCTCTTGTGGGAATCTTCACCTTTATGGGAAGAATCATGGTGCTCCTCCCTTTCTTTTCTCTCATAACGCTCTTCTTGAGCCCTTCTCTCCTGAGCCTTTCGAGCGGCTCTCTCTTCATCGGTTTCTCTGTGAGCGGGAAGGTAGCGCCTATAATCATATTGACTACGCCTCCCGTAGCGCTGAAAGTCGTCATAGTAAGAGCTGCTACGTCCCATCGGAGAATCTGAAATAAAAAAAGAGACAAGTCTTAAAAGTTTTCAAAGAAAAGAAGTGTAACTTTAGAATCTTCAAAGTACAGAGAGTTAGGAGTATAAAAGTGCCGAAAGATTATAAGTGTGTGTGATGTGCAAGCTACGCGCATCAAACTACGAACCGCTCTTTGATTGCGGAGTAATCGTAGGAGTAGTAGTTAACATCAACTCTTGAGTCGATGGAGTCTGTTGCAGAGTGGGAGTCTGTTGCAGAGTAGAAGTCGCCTCAACTACTGAAGAAGAAACCCTGGTGGTGACGGGGTCGTCTTTAAAGAGCTCCTGTGAAGTGACAAACAGGTCGCTCAACCCTTCGAAAGTGTCGTCTCCACTCTGTTTGACAGGGCTTGTTTTCCCAGCTTCTTCATCACCAGACTTCTTCGAATGTGGAGGAGATTCCTGAAGCTCTTTTTCTTCAGTGACTGGGGCAAGTTTTCCGGATGACCCCGCGACATCAACAGAAGTGGAGCACTTCACTAGAGAAGCCTCAGAGGCAGGTTCTTTCGGTATGGGTGCATCGGTAGAAACTGGGGCATCCAATGCTTGGGTTGGGGAGTCTGGGACTTCATGAGGGTGTGTAGAGCGAGAGGTATGCAAAAGTCCGTATTGATGCAAAAATTCGTCTTTCAACAGAAATTGAATGCTTCTCTCCTCAACTGGCACGGCCATAAGCCTCTCAAAAGTTGGTTTATGACTAGAATCCCTAGAGGGAGGAGGAAGCGCTGAAAAGTAAAAGGCGAAGTTAACATTTGACAACTCAGGCTATGAAAAGCTCAGAGAAAAACATCAGGAACAAAGATAAATGCTCTTACTTCCTACTCTCCAGGTAGCATAGAATCCCGGAGGACAGCGAACGAAGAAAAATTGACTTAGAAAACCGTGAGCACTTTCGGCAAGGCCGATTATTAGTTTACGGTTCCTAGCGCTTCTCACAAGAATGATGGAGGGATGGTCTTTATTTTTTGCAAACGTGCACAAATAGAAAACTTCATCAAAGCTCGAAAGGCGATCCAGCGTCCTTCCGAATAGCACACATAACCCCATCAGAATAGCATAGCCATTGGGGTGCAGCTGGAAGGGGGAGATAGTCAGTCGGAGAAGAAGCCGTTGAAGAAAGTCGTTAAAAGGAGGGATAGCTCCACTCGTGCACATTTGACGATTAACTGCTACAAAACCAGAAGGTGGTATATCGGCAGTATCGCTTCTCTCAGGAAGAATGGCATCTGCTTCAGCAATGACAAACAGAGCACACAGTTGGCGGAAAACTTTGTATGTTAGTGTGGTTGAAATTCTCTCTGGAGGATTAACCAATGGAGTAGAAATTGGGAAAGTCTCTTCAGCCGATTCTGTTTCTCCTTGTTGAGAAGTCATTCTATATAAGGAACTAGACATTCAAATAAGAAGGTGCACGTTTCCTAAAAAGTGTGAAGTGTTGTGCAGAACTAACAAAAACAGAAAGCAAACATAACTGAGATTAAGCTAGTTGACAATTCGTCGACTATGAGATTTCAGGACTTGTTAATATAAAACTCATGTGAGTGTTAATGCAAACGAATCGGCTTTAATTGGATATTTTAGTTTTGCTTTAATACTTTACTTGAATTCTTTAGTTCACAGCATTTCGTTCACACAGTTCATTTAAGTTGATTACTCTTTATCGACTAATCTATTGTTCGATGTGGGCAGTCAATGGCAGTATATTTGTCCCAGTTTTCTGTAAGTATTATGTTTAACAGGTTATTAGCATTAGAGATAATCTATAAAGCAGTTCAGGTTGAGCAGTTCAAGTCGAGCATTCCAATTGAAATTATGCTTCAAGACAGGTTGTAGAGCATATGAAAGAAAAGGGCTCAAGATAAAGCGATGCAAATTATTTAAGTCTTAACTCGGTCGCGACCTAAACCCTATGCCGCAAGAGATTAAGCCGTTAATTCAATAGGTCGCAACCTAATCCAGCAGTTCAAAGCAATAGGCATTCGTCAAAGTCCTAGGTCGTCTGGCGACCTAACATAGGTCGAGGGATCTTAAGTCGCACTATGCAAAATAAAAAGGTTCAAGGCAATTAAACTTCGTCCGAAGTCTCAACTCGTCCATGACCTAATGTCTATGCCACAGAAAAAGGAAATTAAGCCGTGAATCCCTTAGGTCGTTGTGCTGCTGTTTAAACAAGTCAAGTCCTAAGTCTTAGGTTGCGTGAATCCCAGCACGACCTAAGTTTTAGGTCGCCCAGATCTGTTGAGTCGCTAACTTCCTCCTCACGCAATCCATCTCGTCAAATTGCAACCCGATACCACCTGATCACTTCAAAAACAATGCAAAACATCCCCGATCCATCATAGGTTCAACACATCTCCGTGCCTTCCTAAATCAGTCAAACGACGATCAAAAGTCGACTATATCAGTCACTCAAAATGAAGCACGACACATGGAATTGAACTACGATCGAAAAATGGGGATTCATAATTCAATGGTGATTATGGTGGGATGGAGATCAGATTCACTTACGAGGTATAATGGTAAAGATGAATCGGTGACTGAGCGAGTTGAATTTGCTTTTGGAAGCTTGAAAATTCGTCAATGGCAGTAGGAGATTGGAGCAGTGGAGTGAGGAGGAGTTCACGACCTAGCAAATTTATATGGGGAAAAAAGGGGAAGACGAATAGGCACGCGACTTAATATAAGTTTTAGGTCGCTCACGACCTAGCTAAGTCAGATCGAAGCACACGACCTATGGCATAGGCCTGAACTTCGAGGGGCAAGTGTTAACTCCTATTTCTGAAGCGACCTAAGACTTGCGCGACTTAACGACCTAAAACTTAGGTCACCTAACGACCTAAGGGCGCTAACGACCTAACTACAGCAGCGACCTAAGATCACAAAGCACTCCACGACCTAAGGTCTTTAGCGACCTAGTGCTTCGATTCTTCAGCGACCTATAGGGAGTTCCAACCTAACGACCTAAAGGCCAGAGCGACCTAAAGGATGGAGCGACCTATCAAGCTCAACGGTCTAGTTCACGACTTAACAGTTCATAACAGGCTACGACCTAACGAGGCAAACAGGCGAACGACCTAGCTATGGAAAGGTTCTAGCGACCTAAGTGAAAAATGACCTAACGACTTAAGGAGTTAGCGACCTAACGACTTAAGGAGTCAGCGATCTAACGACCTCAAGCATATGCGACCTAAGTAATGCCACAGCCTACCGACCTAAGAGCGAAGTGGTCTCAGCGACCTAAATCTCAGTTGACACGACCTATGATAGGTCGCACGCGACCTATTAATTTGCTCAGAAGAGAACCAAATGCAATCAAGATAAGTCAGGTCCCATCTCTTAGGTCGCTGCCGACCTAATAACTTATTCAGGGCAAGTTCCAATATAGCCGGTACAGGTGATCCCTTATGTCGTCGCCGACCTATGACCTACGACCTACCTTAGCTCGTATGCGACCTAGCACTTGGTGATAAAATTCTGCCCAGAGTATTCCCTATAAATACAGCCCTAACTCCAACTAGCAAAGGACTTTTGGCCGATCAACTCAAGCGCCGATACTCTGCTGAATTCTCGACTCATTCAACCCTTCAAGTACTCCAAACACCAAGGACTCTACTACGATCTCCAAGAGAAAATATACATCATTCAACATGAATTCGGAAGATTATTCTCCATCAAAGTTTGATCTAATGGTCTAAAGTGTGTTGTAATTGAAGATTGTTGTAAAGTTGTAACCAAATTCAGTAATAAAGAGATTTAAAGTGGACGTAGGCTTACCCTAAGCCGAACCACTACAAATACTGTTGTCTTTTCTGCTTTTTCTGTGATTTCTCTACTTGTCTGTAGTCCCCGTGTACACGGGTGGTGCTTTCACTCAACTTCAATTTACACCGGGGTGTTAGCGTCTGATTTTTACGTTAACCCAATACAATCAACAATTTTAAATCTAACTATTTAAAATTTAAACAAAACCCTTTTTTAAGTGAGAAGTTCTCACCTTTGCTTTTAATTTGCAGTCCATTTCCATCTTGACTCGATTTTCTTGATTTATACCTTGAATAAATATTAGATGATTTTATTAATATTCGAACAATTTGAATAATTAATTTCCATTTGATAAATTTATCACCTAAATTCATTTCATTCACTTCTTTTTTTTCTAATCTTGTGTTCACATACATTTAGTTCTGTAAACTTATATATTCATTAAATCCAAATGGAAAATAACTAAAAGAAAAATATTCTTTCTAGCATTTATATTAAACAGAAAATGGTTTATACTTACTGTAATAAATTATATTTTTTGCTTATCTATATATATACATTTATTGTAATATAATTTCACTTTAAGCTAATATTTTAAATTTTAAGCAAAATTCCTTTTTAATAAAATATTTTCTAATGACCAACAGTTAAATAAATTTTATTTTATCCAGTTAAGTTAATTTCGAACAAATTTCTTTTCAATAAAGTACTCGAATTTTATTGAAAAATTACTTACCATAAAAATTAAATTAACTAATACTTATATATAAACGACAATTAATTTCCTCTTTAGTAATCTAGTATATATATATTTTCTATTCTTTTCCTTTTGAAACTGCATATGTCAGAATAGCTTATATACATCTTAAAAAATCCAACTTTATATAAATTCATGTTTATATAAAATAACTTCATAAACTGTTTTATCTGTATATTAACTTACTGTAATAAATTAAAAGATGATATACAGATTTTTTTCTTTTTTTTTAAACGAGTCAGTGTGCGTGTGTATACTCATTTTTAAATTTTAATTTGAAAATAAGATTCGAACCTCTTTGCCAATCCCAGCTCGAGAACATCGCGACCGCTATCTACCTCCACCCTGCCGCGATGCCGCACTCGAGTTCGCAACCCTACAGCCGCCCCTTTTCGCCTCAACATCGCTAGCCATTGCTGCCAATCCCTGAGTTGCCTCGACCATTGCTCTGCCTCCACGGCGCTGCCTGCGATGAAATGCATCAACCTTCCACCATCGCTCAAACCTCGCGACCCGTACTGCCTTGCGCACGCGAGAAGGCATCCCGTCGACGTCACTACATGTCGTGAATCCCAATAGCCCTATGTCGCCAGTCAAAATCGTGTGCCTCCCCCTTAAATGCACACGCTTGCCTTCGTTGATGCCGACTGTGCCCAATGCGATGCTCGAAATCGAGATGTAGCGATTTTGTTAAAGAAGAAAGGCCGTGATGGAATTTTGATTTTGATTTGGAGGAAACATCGGTCATTGAACAAGCGGCCATTTTTCCTTCTTTTGATTTTTTTTTATTATTTTCGTTTGAATCTGAGAGAGGGGCTTCGGCCATACTTTGAAATGAAGGTTGCGTGATTTTTATTTCGATGGGTAAAGGAAGAAGGAGATGTGATATTTACAATCGAATGAAGCAGGGTTTGCACGATTTTCTCCCGTGATCTTCTACGTGATTTTAGGCATGATTTTAGGGAAGATAACGTGCTGACGTTGACCAATTATAAATTTAAATTTAAATTGAATTCGATTAAATTTCAACGCGTTTACTTATCGTGTGCTCACATAACAACTCTGAAAAATACGAAATTTGAAATCCGATAATAACTCAATATTACGGACCCAATGTAACTGGTTTCGTCGAATTCTGAGACTGTGCCTCGGAAGGCTATTTTTAAATTCAATTCAAATGATGTAATTTCAAAACTGAACAAATAACTGTACAATTCAATTCTGAAGCTTCTATTATCTTCAGTATTATCAATATGAATTTTACAAGCCCTTGAAATATTTTTAATCAGCTTAAAACTAAAGATTCAAATTTTTATTCAACTTTCAATAGATTAAATTCAAAATTTTAATCGCCAAATTCATATTAACATTGGGAATTCAAGCTAAACCATCATTCAAATATTTAAAATTAATTAAATATTCTCAATTTAAATTGTTAAAAAATCAGGGTCGTTACAATCTTCCCCCTTAAAAGAATTTCATCCCGAAATTACAAGTTAGGAAGAAATGGTCCTTAACTCGTCTACTATTTTTTTTCACAATCCAAATAGTTTTATCAATTTACTAACCTAAATCTTTTTATTAGAGATTCATTATCATTTCAACTAGCTTTCCAACTTCAATTATAAGTTTCAACCAAATTGTTCTCCTAACAATTTAAATTTAAATTTAAATTTCAAACTTTCAAAATTTTCTCAAAAATTTTCTAACACCCTAAATTTTCTAAAAAATTCGCCTGCGTCTCCTTTGCACGGCTAGCTCGGTACGACTACAAAATGGCACCACACGCCCTCAAATCCCAAAAGAAAACAAAAAGCCAAGTGGTTGGACAAGAAAATCACCAAATTTCATACTGAAATTGAAATACGTACCTTTTTGTCGAGCAATTCAATTTTATCTTTAAAATCACAATCCCAATTCCATTTCTTTTAATACACCTGTATATCCTGCTAGCCATAATATCCAATTATAAAATTCAAACCATTTTGCACCTTTCATTACAAAATTTTCAATATATGCTTTTTATACCATCTTTAGTTTACTATTGGAGTTATACATTCATTTCCATTCAATCTTGCATTTTCAATTCCCTTTGAATTCAATTTACACCTTCAATTCTAATTGGATTCAATTTACCTTCTGAATATTGAATTTTATCAACTATCTTTTATTCATAACTGCACTATTTTTAATTAGTTTCAATTACTAATTCATTTTAATTACTCCAAATTTATTTTCAACTCAATGAATTTTCTTTAGGTTAGATTTTTATTTTAACAACTTTAAACTTTACAAGTTATCAACTTAATAATATTCCATAAATATTTTTATATAGTATTCCAGAGTCTTTTCAATATTTTTAAAATCAATTTTTTTGAAATCAATTCAAATTATCTTTTTGTTTAAACAACTTGCATTTAAAACAAATTGACAGCAATTCCTCGTTTGGAAACCCAAAAATGAACATCAATGATGTTGCTATCATCGCCTAAGTTAATTTCCAGCGACCGAAAAGAGTTTAGAGCTTTTCATTCCTTCAAAACATTTTTCCAAAAACCTTTGAAAATTATTTTCATATCAAAAAGGAATTTATTTTCTAAAATTTCCAAATTCTTTCAAAAACATTTCCAAATACTTCCCTGGAATTCTATTTCTAATTATAAATCACATTTATAATTTACATTCTCCAATTTCATTTGTATATGGATTTTGTTTCTAAACTTTTGATTATGATTCCAATTTCTTATTCAACTTTAATGATAATGATTTTAATATTATCAATTCCTAACATCCAAGCAACCATATACTGTAATAATTTACAGAAAATCATTTCTTTTATATACAAAAATAGTTTTGGGTAAAATTATTTCATTTACCTATTTTTAAAACACTACTGTGTTAGTTTATCTTGTTTAAGAGTTTAGAAACTCCTATCGACACAGTTAGCTAGACTGCACCGACCAGAATCTATAAACAATCAACTGATAAGTCAGCACAATACAAAACAATTTCATATGCACTAACAAATACGCGCTCATATCTATTATTACACTCAAACTCGTTCTAGAGTACTGCTGACTCTATCTCTAATGAGTGACACCCAACAGAGTCATGGTTGTCGCTTAACCATATGCTCTGATACCACTTTGAAAGGACTCGATTCTTCGACTTCCGAAAACCGACAGCAATACGTTCACTGTATCAACTACCGAGCAATCGAATGCCGAAAAACCGAACACTTAGGGTTTTAAGAAAAAGAAAGAAGTAGAGGAAGAAAGAAAAAGATAGAACAAAATAATATCAGAATCTCACAATTCACAACGGAACAACATATAATAGATAAATGAATAATCATTTAAAACAAAGAACTATATAGGTTATACAGTTACATCACATTACATTACATTATCAGAGTGTACAACAAACAAATAGCGGAAAAGATATACTATATACTTAGTAATATGCTACGCCATCCAGCTCGCCTCCAGATTTCTGTAGCAACTCCCGAATCTAGAATGACCTGATAACCTAACTCTAGACTGCCCGTGTGGAAATTGGTGGGCACCCAGAGTTTAGGAAGGGAAACAATAAACTTCAGGTCAGTCATGTAGCTGATGTGAGAACTTAAAACAGTTATTCATCTTTGAAACAAAGAACAGGATAATTTTAAAATAGATTCGCAATGCTTTTTAGAAAATGAGACTACCATAAGGCCACCCGCACACACACATAATGCAAACGTAGAATCGAAGGAGATTTCTCCTTATGATAGTCAAAGATGCTTGATACGCATTAAAAAGAAACATTTGATATTATTACTAGTGCATAGTGTAGAAAAAATCATTTCGAAAGTAAAGATATAAATCTTAGCCAACATATGACCATTATCGTATGCCTACTATAGCTACCATGTTCAATAGCATGTTACCGCCACATTCCATAGCAGGTTATACAACTAAAACCGTACAGGGTTCGTATTGTTTCTTTGGATTTCCAACAAATGGTCAGGCCAAGGAACTTCCCATTGCCACATGGAAACGCCTCTGGAAAGACGCCCCGAGAACCTAACCGGATCTCTGCCAACACAAGGCCGGGTTACCTTTCAAACTAGGTAACTACTGACACGAATATGTCATTCCCCGATCGTAACCGATCTATATCCGAGGATCCTCGATTTCCAACAACCACAAAGAAATAAATTTGCAGCAACAACATAGGTTAAGTATCTGGGCTCCATACCATGATACCACCTCTATCCAGAAGGAATGACATACACTAAAGGGGCGCTACCCCCTAATAACCTTGCCGCATCCTTCCTGTTTTGACCATTTCCGGGGTGTGAGGTCCGACGAAGTCTCGTCCACAAAGTCACGCTTTATATAAAAGCTGTGCTTTGATCATCAAATGCTCAACAGCACTTCGTATGCCACATTACCAATTTGGGAATATATCACTAGTAACCATCAACTACATAACCTCTAGGGTATTAAGCTAAGAGAATAAATTCTCCGCACCAACGGAAACATATTTGATAGAAACCAGATTTACATCTCAAACTGTAACGTCAGACACACATCCATACAAGTCCGTTCCGGGATCGAACAGAACCGAAGGCACTTACAAAGAAGTCCTTGCAATCCGGATATTCACTAATCACGACCTTACTCCCATCGCAAAGGGTAATAAATTTCTATATCGGGGATCAGCCGATGCAGAAACATTCGACGGTAATCCTTCCGTTTTCACAAATATCGGGTCTCCAACACCGGTCATCAAATGCAATCCGTAACGACGTATCACATGTTCGGAATGGGTTATACGACCCCAAGGTCCTTTCCCGGCTAACCCGAATAGTGAGCGCTTATTTTAAAAATAAGTGTAGCATTCAAATTTAAGCAATCACAACAAATACCTTTTTAAAGGTAAATACTGATAGTCGGTTATTTAACTATCAATAGGTACGCACAACATCACCAGATTCCAAATAATTTCCCAAATTATTTATTTTCCAAAAATATCTTTACAAGATATATATATAATTTCCATACTTCAAAAATAAATCGATATTTATTTATTTTAAACCAGTTTTCCCAATTTCATTTATAAATTCCATAGTGAATTTACATTTCCAAAATATCTATGAATATACGATTTCCAAATCGATTTCTAATATTCATTTTCAATTTATTTCTAAAAGATTAAATCTCAAAATATTCACTTCATATTGGAAAACGTTTCCATACTTATTTAATAATAAGTAATTCACAAATCTATTTATTTTCAACACTTGGAAAATATTCAATATACTTAAATCGAAATTAAGTATATATTTCATTCTTTAAAGAAAACATTCTCTTAACACATTTATTTGAGTCAAAACGAATGTTGCGTAAAACATCGTTATGACGACCCAAAATCACTAGTATAGGGATTAGAAATTTAGATAGATATATAAATCCTAATACTATACAAAACTTTTCCTTTCGGAAATCATCTACTATAACAACAGTGTTATAGTCTACCATTTCCTTTTATTTCTCGAAAAACGTCTATTTCAACAATGAATGTTGAAATCTATAGTTTCGATAGTTAATACATTTTAAAATACTTTTAAAACAATTAACTTCATTTTAAAATTTCACTTCTCCAAATCATACCCATTTTATTCAATAATATATTCACTGTCCAAAATCGTGAATATACCTTATTTACCTAATTTAGTATTTCTACACTTTTATCAAAAGATTATCCACTATCCAAAATCGTGGATATACATCGTTTACCAAATTCAACACTTCCACATATTTAATTAAAGGATTTTCCACAGTCCAAAATCGTGGATATAATTCCTTTAATAATTTCTATGTTTACTTATCAAATTTCTTTGATTACGAATTTATAAAACGTTGTTTTATAAATTCCATTTTTATTTCATAACTACTTCCTGTTAATAAATCTCCTTTAATAACCAATTCTATTTATATTTCGTTTACATGTCGAATCCAACTTATAAGTAAGTTTCTTATAATCCATTTATTCACAAATCCATTCTTTTATATCATCATTAATTTATAAATCTAAAATTCTTATTTACTTATAAAACTAGGTACAACTTTATTTTAACACTTATAAAAGCTCGTTTTATAATTCCAATATCTTTAACTTATAAAATATCAATTTTATAAATCTTTTATATAAACCGTTTATAATAATTCAAAAATTCCAATTTAAACCATTTTATAAATTTATCAGCTATTTATTTCAAAAATCACATTTCGGTTATATTTCACAAAAATCCTAATTTTTATAACATAAAAAATTATAACGTTTTAAGTATTTAAAATGAATCAATTCGAAAATTTAATAAAACATATACTTTCAAAAATCACTTTAAAAATCCTTTTAAAATCAAAATCGTTACTTTAAACTTAAAAGTGGATCCGATGATGCAACAGCACCAAATAATCAATCATGGCTTCCAAATATCATATATCGATGTGATAATCAATCAAATATCACAATATCTGAAATCAAATAAATATTGGTGAGGAATCCTGTTGGATCCCTCCAACCTGTTTCCCCTGCATCCACAGATGTTAGCACAATACCAATCCCGTTTCAAGACGGGATATCGTGGTATATGAGATTTATAAAATATTATCCGCTTAATAGGCGGCGCAATAGGGTCTCATCCGCTGCATAATGCGGGAAATCAACTCCAAGTACATAAATAATACCAATTCCATTTCAAGGTGGAATATCACGGTATATGGGTTTAATAAATAACCTCCGCTTAGTAGGCGGCGTATAGGGTCTATTTCAATACAATAGATAATACTATATTATCCAAACAAACAGTCAACACAATCAACAATTTTAAATCTAACTATTTAAAATTTAAACAAAATCCTTTTTTGAGTGAGAAGTTCTCACCTTTGCTTTTAATTTGCAGTCCATTTCCATCTTGACTCAATTTTCTTGATTTATACCTTGAATAAATATTAGATTATTTTATTAATATTCGAGCAATTTGAATAATTAATTTCCATTTGATAAATTTATTACCTAAATTTGTTTCATTCACTTTTTTTGTTTTCTAATCTTGTGTTCACATACATTTAATTCTGTAAACTTATATATTCATTAAATCCAAATGGAAAATAAATAAAAGAAAAATATTCTTTCCAGCATTTATTTTAAACAGAAAATGGTTTATACTTACTGTAATAAATTATATTTTCTGCTTATCTATATATATAAATTCATTGTAATATTATTTCACTTTAAGCTAATATTTTAAATTTTAAACAAAATTCCTTTTTAATAAAATATTTTCTAATGACCAATAGTTAAATAAATTTTATTTTATCTAATTAAGTTAATTTCAAACAAATTTCTTTTTAATAAAATACTCGAATTTTATTGAAAAATTACTTACCATAAAAATTAAATTAACTAATACTTATATTTAAACGACAATTAATTTCCTCTTTAATAATCTAGTATATATATTTTCTATTCTTTTCCTTTTGAAACTGCATATGTCAGAATAGCTTATATACATCTTAAAAAATCCAACTTTATATAAATTCATGTTTATATAAAATAACTTCATAAACTGTTTTATCTGTATATTAACTTACTGTAATAAATTAAAAGATGATATACAGATTTTTTTCTTCTTCTTTTTTAAACGAGTCAGTGTGTGTATATACTCATTTTGAAATTTTAATTTGAAAATAAGATTCGAACCTCTCTGCCAATCCCAGCTCGAGATCATCGCGACCCCTATCTACCTCCACCCTGCCGCGACGCCGCACTCGAGTTCGCAACCCTACAGCCGCCCCTTTTCGCCTCAACGTCGCTCGCCATTGCCGCCAATCCCTGAGTCGCCTCGACCACTGCTCCGCCTCCACGGCGCTGCCTGCGATGAAATGCATCAACCTTCCACCATCGCTCAAACCTCGCGACCCGTACTGCCTTGCGCACGCGAGAAGGCATCCTGTCGACGTCGCTACATGTCGCGAATCCCAATAGCCCTATGTCGCCAGTCAAAATCGTGCGCCTCCCCCTTGAACGTGCACGCTTGCCTTCGTTGATGCCGACTGTGCCCAATGCGATGCTCGAAATCCAGATGTAGCAATTTTGTTAAAGAAGGAAGGCCGCGATGGAATTTTGATTTTGATTTGGAAGAAACATCGGCCATTGAAGCGGCCATTTTTCCTTCTTTTGATTTTTTTTTATTATTTTCATTTGAATTTGAGAGAGGGGCTTCGGCCATACTTTGAAATGAAGGTTGCGTGATTTTTATTTCGATGGGTAAAGGAAGAAGGAGATGTGATATTTACAATCGAATGAAGCAGGGTTTGCATGATTTTCTCCCGTGATCTTCTGCGTGATTTTTGGCATGATTTTAGGGAAGATAATGTGCTGACATTGACCAATAATAAATTTAAATTTAAATTGAATTCGATTAAATTTCAACGCGTTTACTTATCGTGTGCTCACATAACAACTCTGAAAAATACAAAATTTGAAATCCGATAATAATTCAATATTACGGACCCAATGGAATTGGTTTCGTCGAATTCCGAGACTGTGCCTCGGAAGGCTATTTTTAAATTCAATTCAAACAATGTAATTTCAAAACTGAACAAATAAATGTATAATTCAATTCTGAAGCTTCTATTATCTTCAGTATTATCAATATGAATTTTACAAGCCCTTGAAATATTTTTAATCAGCTTAAAACTGAAGATTCAAATTTTTATTCAACTTTAAATAGATTAAATTCAAAATTTTAATCGCCAAATTCATATTAACATTGGGAATTCAATCTAAACCATCATTCAAATATTTAAAATTAATTAAATATTCTCAATTTAAATTTCTAAAAATTCAGGGTCGTTACAATAACCATCCATACACAGGTTGATCCAAACTTAATTAATTTAATTGATCCTTAATTAAATTAATCCTTACTTAAACACTTGGATTATCATCAATCCATCCTACCATTCATTAATTAATTTCAAATTAATTAACAAACATCACTAAATTATCCACTTTGAATTAATCATCCTTGATTAATTATTACTTAATTACTTTAAGTAATTATTCCTTAATCACAAATTTAATTAATCATCTTGATTAATTACTTCTTAATTATCCAAGTAATTATCTCATAATTACCCTTTAAATTAATCACACTTGACTAATTATCCTTTAATTATTCTGATAATTATTCCTTAATTATCCTTCAATTAATCACACCTGATTAATCACCTTTAATTAATCATACTTGATTCATTACTCTTGATTAATTACCTTTAATTAATCACACTTGATTAATCATTTATAATTAATCATATTTAATTAATTACTTTTAATTAATCACATTTGATTAACTACTTTTAATTACATTTAGTAATTAAAACTTAATTATAAATTAATTATCCTTAAATTATTAATTAATAATTAATTAATTATTTCCATTAATTAATGATTGCTTCCGTTAATTAAATTCTTCCTTAATTAGTTACTTTAACAAGTAATTAATCACATAATTAATTACTCTTAATTCCTTTATTAATTAACCATTAATTAAATAATTTAAACCTTTGATTAATTATATTAATTAATTCTTTAATCAACAAAACAAGTGATTAACCCTTAATCACATCCACTAAATTACTTTTATAAAGTAATTATTTCTTACTTAATTACCTCCTGTAATTAACCACTTAATTACTTCACCGGTAATTATACTTAATTAACTCCAAGTGAGTATCATCAATTAATCACAAATTATTACTTAATTAATTATTAATTAATCATTTAAATTTAATTAAATGATTCTTGACTTCTTATATTATAAAGATTCTTAATTAAGAAAACATCATCTTAATTAAATCATTTATATTAATCAATAACTTTTAAGGGTTAATAAATTTAATTTCCTTAATTATCTTCACAAATTTATTTATCTTTAAATAATCAAAAATTATAATTTCCTAAATTATAATTGATTTCTAAACTTTCATCATTAATCCTTATTTCAAAATAAAATATTTTAAAAGTCAATTATAATTAAAACAATTTTAAATATTCAAATCAAACCCTTCTAAATCTTTAAAACTTTCCATAGTTACTAAATAAAAGTTAATACAAACTTTATTCAAATGATCACTTATTTTATCTAAAGACTTTTCTATTTCAATATATATAAATCTTATTTAAGACTTAACTTTGAACAAATTTGTTTTATAAAATAAAAACTTGTTTTACTTTGGTTTTAAAACTTGAATGATCTACAAATCATATTTTATTTGTTTTCAAAACCTTTAAAAACTTTACTGCTAACATTATTAAAACTTTTAAAACATCCTGAACCCAAACTTAAAAAAACCCAACAACTCGAGCAATCCCACAGAAAACACGCGACAACGCCCGAGTCATCCAGTCTTATGCCTGCTTCGAGCCAAAACAGTAGATACCCAATGGAGACTTCGAGCTCCAACCCTTCTCCTCCATTACCCAAAACGCAATCCACTGCAGAACACAACACCGTGCACATCAACGTGCACATCGACGCCGGTCGACGGCGATCTCCACGCCGACCTCCACCAAGTCACAATTGACCACGAAAACAACTATCGAGACCCAGAAACCTCGATTCGATCAAGCTCTGAAATATGACTATCGAACCCAACTGTTCGAAACCACCATTGCCAGAAAAACCAACATCCACTGTAACGACCCAGAATTTTTATTAATTTAAATTTGAATATTTAATTAATTTTAAATGTTAATAAGTGAATTTTTAAGTCAAATAAATTTTTATTTGAATTTTTGGATTTAATTAGATAATTAAATCAATAATTTAATATGTTAAATTATGGAAATAATTAAAAATTGAGTTAAAAATGATTGAAAATAATTTGGAAAATTTTATTTAATCATACTGGAGTTATAGAAATATTTTAGAACTTTTAAAATCGAATTAAAAGTTAATCTGTGAAAATTGAATATTTTAATATTTAATAATCGACTGTAAAATAGCCAATTTTTGAACAGTCTCAGAATTGAACGAAACCAGTTCCATTGGGTCCGTAATAGTTAGTTATTATCGGATTTCAATTTTCGTGTCAATCGGAGTTATCGTTTGATCGTGGCAGCTCGAAACGCATCGAATTATTTTTAATTTAAATTTGGCGAGTGAAAATAGCCATTTTTCAAAAAGTCTCGGATTTCGACGAAACCAGTTTCATCAGATCCGTAATGTGATATTATTGTAAGGTTTCAAATTTCAAGTCAATTGGATTTACTGTTTGTCCGGTACGAATTAAAACGCCTAGAAATCGACTTAAATCGGTTTAATTTAAATTGAGCGTTTATAGCCATAACTCGCACATACTTCCGAATTAGCTTTCGAAACCTGTTCCATTGTGTCCGGAACGCGGGATAAACCCTAGGTACGCTGGTTACGGCGTCTAAATCGGAGTTCGGAATTTCCGGGATGAATAGTGTTTACGCTTGCTTTTCCTATAAATACACCCTCACTCTAAAATAAAAATAAAAACAACAAAACCCTAGCCATCTTTTACAGCCGGCCCTAACTATTGAAAGGCTGAAAATCAATCTCCTTTTCCCCTTAATCTCTTCCAATCCATCAAGAATTAGCCAAAGTGATCAACTACAAACTTGTAGAGCGCATCAAGAGCTTCGATTCCATACGGTGATGATCGGAAACGGAGCGACGATGGAGGAGCTACATGGGGCCGAACCTACAGATTTCGCACGTGATTTTTGGGCTGTAGAACAGGCCGAGCTTCATGAAGGGGGTGGTGGAGGTAGCTCTTGCAATGGTCTTCGAGATGGTGGTAGTTTGATCGAGTTTCATCGAGTGTGGAGGATGCAAATCAAAACCCTAGTTGCTATGTGTATGGGTTCAAGTGACGGCCTATTACCTGTAGTGTGGAACGTGATGAGGAAGAGGGGGAGGACGGTCCAGATGCACTCAAGTTGGATCCAAGGGCTAGGATTGTTTTTGGTTAGAAAAATTTAAGTTTATGTTGTAAATTGTATAATAAAATACGTGTAACTTCAAAAATACATAACTTTTTCATACGAGGTCGAAAAAATGCAAACTCAGTTGCGTTGGAATCGTATGGACGAGCACTATGCGATGGAGTTGGTTTGGAGTTGTTTGGAGTTAGTGAGAATTTTGGGTAAAATTAAACGCGCGTTTAATTTTATTCGAAATAAAAGCTAAAACGGAATTTAAAACCAAGGTGAGAACTTCTCACTCAATCGAATAATTTCGATTTTATTTTAAATAGTTAGATTTAAAATATTTGAATGCATGTTTGAATGATGACTGTAAATTATTGATTGTTAAAATAGACATTATACGCCGTTATTAAGCGGATAATATTTATTAAAAACATATACCGCGAATATTTCATAAACAGTGAAATTGGTATTATATATAATATCAATATATATATATTGGCATATGTATATATTGCAGTTGTTGATTTCCCGCATTTTTTTTTTTAGCGGATGAGACCCTATTACGCCGTTATTAAGCGGATAATATTTATTAAAAACATGTACCGCGATGATTTCGTACTGGAGCGAAATTGGTATTGTGCTAATGTTTTTGGATGCAGGAAAACAGGTTGGAGGGATCCAACTGGATTCCTCAACAGTTTTTAATTTATTTCAGATATTTTGATATTTGATGAATTGTCATATCGATATATGATATCATTGTTAGTCGTGATTGACTATTTGGTGTGTAGCATCATTGGACCCAGATTTTGGGATTTTAAAATGATTTTCAAAGTGATTTTTGAAATATAAAATATTTTTGGAATTGATCCATTTAAATAAATAAACGTTATATAATTTTAGAAGTTATAAAATTATGATTTTTGTGAAATATAGTTAAAAGCTGATTTTTGAAAATAAGGAATTAATGACTTTATAAAAGAGTTTAAATGGAATTCTGAACTTGTTATAAAAAGTTTAAAAATAGGATTTATAAAATTTGATTATTTTATAAATCGAAATGATGAAATTATAAAAGAATTTAAAGATGTTTTTAAAGAATAATATAAATTGATTTATATTAAGAGATTTATAAATGGATATTTATAAATTGAAATATAGACATTATAAAACGAGTTTTTATAAGTGTTTGAATGATTTGTAAATGAATTTCATTAATGAATGAAATTTATAGAATTATATAACGGTGAAGTTATAAATGGAATTTTATAAACAATAGGTTTATAAAGTTTGTAAAGTTCAAAGGAACGATTTTTTCCAAATAAATAAATTATAAGTGTTTGACTTATAATTTGGACTTTTGGTTTATAATTAAGATTATAAATCGAATAGGTAAATAAAGAAGATTTATAAAGGAAGTTGTTATGAAATAAATGAAAATGGAATTTTTAAACGTTGTTTTATAAATTCACAAATGATTTATTTTGATAAGTTAATTGTTATAACTTATAAATTGAGTTATATTCACGTTTTAGACTGGGAATAATCCTTAGAGTAAAATGAATAAAAAGGATGAAATTTGTTAACGTAGGATATTCACGTTTTTGAATAGTGAATAATACGTTAAAGAAAATGTTTTAGAATGTGATATTTTAAACAGAATTAAAACGATCTAACGATGTTTTAAAATGTGTTGAGATTCGAAACCATAGATTTCAACATTGATTGTTGAAATAGACGATTTCGAGAGATAAAAGGGAATGGTGGACTATAACACTGTTGTTATAGTAAATGATTTCCGAAAGGAAATGTTTTTGTATAGTATTGGAATTTATATATCTATTTTAATTTCGAATCCCTATACTAGTGATTTTGGGACGTTGTAACGATGTTTTACGCAACATTCGTTTTGGCCCAAATAAATATGTATAAGTGAATGATTTCCTTAAAGAATGAAATATATACTTAATTCGATTTAAGTATATTGAATATTTTCTAAGTGTTGAAAATAAAAGAGATTTGTGAATTACTTATGAATAAATAAGTATGGAAATATTTTCCAATATGAAGTGAATATTTAGAATTTATCTTTTTGAAGATAAATTGGAAATGAATAATTGAAATCATATATGCATGAATATTTTGAAATATAAATTCATTATGGAATTTATATGTGAAAGGGAATTTGTTTAAAAATAAATATTGATTTATTTTTGAAGTGTTGAAATTATATATCTTGTAAAGATATTTTGGAAAATAAATAATTTGGAAAATTATTTGGAATCTGGTGATGTATGCATATCCATTGATAGTTCAATAGCCGACTATCAGTATTTCCCTTTGAATGGGTATTTGATGTGAATTGATTGAATTTGAATGCACACTTATTTTTGAATAAGCGCTCACTATTCGGGTTAACCGGGAAAGGACCATGGGGTCGTATAACCCACTCCGAATATGTGATACGTCGTTATGAATCGCATTTGAAGATCGGTGTTGAAGACCGGATATTTGCGAAAATGATAGGATGACATGTCGATTGTCTTTGCACTGAGTTGCAACGGTATAGAGACTCCCTAAGTGATGGGAAATCCGGTCAGGATTGTGGATATCCGGATTGCAAGGACTTCTTTGTAAGTGCCTTCGGTTCTGTTCGATCCCGGAACAGACTTGTATGGATTGTATGTCTGACATTACAAGTTGAGATATAAAGCCGATTTCTTTCAAATATATTTCTGTTGGTGGCGGAGAATTTATTCTTTGCTTAACACCCTTCTTTGAGACGTATGTGCTCAAAGGTTATATAGTTGAAGTTATCAGCGATATATTCCCAATTTGGTAATGTGATATGCTGAGTGATGCTGAAATGATCATTGTGTTGATTATTTGTGATAGGATCGTTTATTTGATCGTCTATCCTTGTGATCATTGTGTTGATCATTTGTTGACCCAAAGCATGGCTTTTGTATAAAGTATGTTTTTGTGGACGTGACTTCGTCGAGCCTCACACCCCGTGAATGGTCAAAACAGGAAAGAAGCAGCAAGGTTATGAGGGGTAGTGCCCTTTAGGATGTGTCCATTTCCTTCTGGAAAAGGGTGGTATCATGGTATGGAGCCCAGATACTTACTCATGTTGAAAACACTTTATGATTGTGTGAATTGATTACGAGCGCTCGGGTGATAAAGGTCCCAAAGGACCGGGGGATGGCATATTCGGTCAGTTGTTACTCAGTTAGGGGTAACCCGGCCTTGTGTTGGTAGAGATCCGGTTTGGTTCTCGGGGATGTCCATCCAGAGGCATTCTCATGTGGCAATGGGAAGTTCCTTGGCCTGACCATTTGTTGGAAATCCAATTCCCAATACGAAACTTGTACGGTATTAGTTGTAGAACCTGCTATTCACTTATGGTGGTCACCACTATTTGGATAGTAGCTATAGTAGGCATACGATAATGGTCGTATGTTGGCTAAGATTTATATCTTTATTTTTGAAATGATTTGTTATTACACTATGCACTAGTAATAATATCAAATGTTATTTTAAAATGCGTATCAAGCATCTTTGACTATCATAAGGAGAAATCTCCTCCGATTCTGCGTTTGCATGTGTGTGTGTGCAGGAGGCCTTATGGTAGTCTCATTTTTAAAAGCATTGCGAATTGATTTAAAATATTCCTCTATTTTGATTTTAAAGTAAATAAACTGTTTTGAGTTCTCACACCAGTCACATGACTGACTTGGAGTTTATTGTTTTCCTTCCTAAACTCTGGGTGCCCACCAATTTCCACACGGGCAGTTAAGAGTTAGGTTTATCAGGATATTCTGGATATTCAGGAGTTACTGGAGGCAAGCTGGATTGGCATGGCGTATTACTAGTATATAGTATTTCTTTTTCCGCTGCACTATTTGTTGTATGTTGTTGTACACTCTGATGAGATGATATGATGTAATGAAATGTGATGTAATGTAATAACTAATATAGTTCTTTGTTTAAAGATTATTCATTTATTATTATATGTTGTTCCGCTGCGAATTGTGAGATTCTGTTATTGTTCTGTTGTTGTTCCTTTCTGTCCCGTTCTATTTTTAAAATTTTCTATCTTCTATTATCAAATTTTCTATTTTTCTATCTTCCTCTCTCTCTATTTTCTGTTATCTTCTTCTACTTCTCTCTTTTTCTTTTCTTAAAATTTTTGTTAAAACCCATAACATTCCGTGTTTCCAGCCTTCGATTTCTCGGCAGTCGATAAAGTGAGTATCGATGTTGAATTTTCGAAAGTCGAAAATCTTCGGGGCGTTACATTTGGTATCAGAGCTGATGGTTAAGCGACAACCATGGTTCTGTTGGGTATTACTCATTAGAGATAGAGTCAGTAGTACTCTAGAATGAGTTGAGTGTAATAATAGCTATGAGAGCGTATTTGTTAGTGAATAAAAAAAAAATTGTTTTGTATTGTGTTGACTTATCGGTTGATTGTTTATAGATTCCGATCGATTTAGTCTAGCTAACTATCGTAGATAGGGGTTTCTAAACTCTTAAACAAGATAAATCGACATAGTATATTTTAAATTGGGTAAATGCAATAATTTTGCCTTGATTATATTTTATATATAAAGAAATAATTTTTCAAAATTATTAAAGTGTATATAAGTTGATTGTTAGGTGGTTTGAATAATCTAAATAAAAGAATTATTGTATAAGTAAAAAATTATAAGAATTGAATTATAATTAAAGTGATTTACAAATGTGAAATAAACTTATATATATAAGAAGTGAAACTATATGGATATATCTATGAATATGAGTTGTGAATAAAAGTGAATTTAAAGTTAAATGGAATATAACTTAAGTGTTGTTGAATTAAATTGATGTTGGTATCGAAGTAAATAATCAAGTGAATTAAAAGAAATGTGAACTTAAGTTATATAAATGAAATTCAACTTTGGACATTGAATTGAATTGAATTAATGAATTGAATGTTAATCAATTGAATGTGAATAATTGATATGAAATAATGAATGAAAGTGTAAATTCATTGAAATCTAATGTTATTAGAAGTTGAATAAATTGAAAGAGAATGAATATAAACAAAGGAATTTGGTTGTAATAAATAAACATTGGTTGTTATTTGATTGTTAGATGATTGTATGTAATTCATTAAGAATTAATGAAATTAAAAGCTATGAAATTGAATTCAAATTGAAAGTAAATAGATTTGAATAGAATTGAATGTGAATTGGATTTAATTAGTGAATGTTAACTAATTGAAACTAATTAAAATTGAGAATGAATGTTAGTAAATCCAATGTAAATGAATCAAATGTAATTTAAAGTGAAAACCAATTCATTATATATGAATGAGAATATGAATGAATATTATTGGTTATGAATGTAGTTGGTTGATGGTTGAATATATATTGCTATTGTTGCATTTGCTATGTGACATATATAGTTATTATGTTGCTATATGTTGTATATTGATACTATTTACATATGTGCATGTTCTCATGTTGTTTGTTAAGTGTTTAGTAGGTGCGGATCGCGTTTGCTTCCCATTTGGAGTTCGCTTTAGCGCTATATTAGCCGTATATGCTTGCTAATAAAATATAAGGTACATATCTCGGATTAAATATCGTACTTTTATACTTTTTTCCCTTCGGGATGCCTCATTACTTGATGAGATGTATATTTGTGATATATATACTGTCATTTTTTTTTTCGGATCGAGCCGCGCAAAGGAGACTATGGCGAATTTTTTCGAAAATTTAAGGCGTTAGAAAAAAATTTGAGAAAAATTGGAAAATTTTGAAAACTTTAAACTTTATTTTGGAATTGAAAGTTAAACAATAGAAGTTGTTTTTGAAAAGATAACTAAGTATGATTTGAAACTTAGTAAAGTATGGTGAGAAATTTAATTATGGATTTTGGGAAAATTAATAGATTCTCTAACTTTTCTTACTTGTAATTTCGAGGACGAAATTCTTTTAAGGGGGAAAGATTGTAACGACCCAGAATTTTTATTAATTTAAATTTGAATATTTAATTAATTTTAAATGTTAATAAGTGAATTTTTAAGTCAAATAAATTTTTATTTGAATTTTTGGATTTAATTAGATAATTAAATCAATAATTTAATATGTTAAATTATGGAAATAATTAAAAATTGAGTTAAAAATGATTGAAAATAATTTGGAAAATTTTATTTAATCATACTGGAGTTATAGAAATATTTTAGAACTTTTAAAATCGAATTAAAAGTTAATCTGTGAAAATTGAATATTTTAATATTTAATAATCGACTGTAAAATAGCCAATTTTTGAACAGTCTCAGAATTGAACGAAACCAGTTCCATTGGGTCCGTAATAGTTAGTTATTATCGGATTTCAATTTTCGTGTCAATCGGAGTTATCGTTTGATCGTGGCAGCTCGAAACGCATCGAATTATTTTTAATTTAAATTTAGTGAGTGAAAATAGCCATTTTTCAAAAAGTCTCGGATTTCGACGAAACTAGTTTCATCGGATCCGTAATGTGATATTATTGTAAGGTTTCAAATTTCAAGTCAATTGGATTTACTGTTTGTCCGGTACGAATTAAAACGCCTAGAAATCGACTTAAATCGGTTTAATTTAAATTGAGCGTTTATAGCCATAATTCGCACATACTTCCGAATTAGCTTCCGAAACCTGTTCCATTGTGTCCGGAACGCGGGATAAACCCTAGGTACGCTGGTTACGGCGTCTAAATTGGAGTTCGGAATTTCCGGGATGAATAGTGTTTACGCTTGCTTTTCCTATAAATACACCCTCACTCTAAAATAAAAAAAAAACAACAAAACCCTAGCCATCTTTTACAGCCGGCCCTAACTATTGAAAGGCTGAAAATCAATCTCCTTTTCCCCTTAATCTCTTCCAATCCATCAAGAATTAGCCAAAGTGATCAACTACAAACTTGTAGAGCGCATCAAGAGCTTCGATTCCATACGGTGATGATCGGAAACGGAGCGACGATGGAGGGGCTACATGGGGCCGAACCTACAGATTTCGCACGTGATTTTTGGGCTGTAGAACAGGCCGAGCTTCATGAAGGGGGTGGTGGAGGTAGCTCTTGCAATGGTCTTCGAGATGGTGGTAGTTTGATCGAGTTTCATCGAGTGTGGAGGATGCAAATCAAAACCCTAGTTGCTATGTGTATGGGTTCAAGTGACGGCCTATTACCTGTAGTGTGGAACGTGATGAGGAAGAGGGGGAGGACGGTCCAGATGCACTCAAGTTGGATCCAAGGGCTGGGATTGTTTTTGGTTAGAAAAATTTAAGTTTATGTTGTAAATTGTATAATAAAATACGTGTAACTTCAAAAATACATAACTTTTTCATACGAGGTCGAAAAAATGCAAACTCAGTTGCGTTGGAATCGTATGGACGAGCACTATGCGATGGAGTTGGTTTGGAGTCGTTTGGAGTTAGTGAGAATTTTGGGTAAAATTAAACGCGCGTTTAATTTTATTCGAAATAAAAGCTAAAACGGAATTTAAAACCAAGGTGAGAACTTCTCACTCAATCGAATAATTTCGATTTTATTTTAAATAGTTAGATTTAAAATATTTGAATGCATGTTTGAATGATGACTGTAAATTATTGATTGTTAAAATAGACATTATACGCCGTTATTAAGCGGATAATATTTATTAAAAACATATACCGCGAATATTTCATAAACAGTGAAATTGGTATTATATATAATATCAATATATATATATTGGCATATGTATATATTGCAGTTGTTGATTTCCCGCATTTTTTTGTTTAGCGGATGAGACCCTATTACGCCGTTATTAAGCGGATAATATTTATTAAAAACATGTACCGCGATGATTTCGTACTGGAGCGAAATTGGTATTGTGCTAATGTTTTTGGATGCAGGAAAACAGGTTGGAGGGATCCAACTGGATTCCTCAACAGTTTTTAATTTATTTCAGATATTTTGATATTTGATGAATTATCATATCGATATATGATATCATTGTTAGTCGTGATTGACTATTTGGTGTGTAGCATCATTGGACCCAGATTTTGGGATTTTAAAATGATTTTCAAAGTGATTTTTGAAATATAAAATATTTTTGGAATTGATCCATTTAAATAAATAAACGTTATATAATTTTAGAAGTTATAAAATTATGATTTTTGTGAAATATAGTTAAAAGCTGATTTTTGAAAATAAGGAATTAATGACTTTATAAAAGAGTTTAAATGGAATTCTGAACTTGTTATAAAAAGTTTAAAAATAGGATTTATAAAATTTGATTATTTTATAAATCGAAATGATGAAATTATAAAAGAATTTAAAGATGTTTTTAAAGAATAATATAAATTGATTTATATTAAGAGATTTATAAATGGATATTTATAAATTGAAATATAGACATTATAAAACGAGTTTTTATAAGTGTTTGAATGATTTGTAAATGAATTTCATTAATGAATGAAATTTATAGAATTATATAACGGTGAAGTTATAAATGGAATTTTATAAACAATAGGTTTATAAAGTTTGTAAAGTTCAAAGGAACGATTTTTTCCAAATAAATAAATTATAAGTGTTTGACTTATAATTTGGACTTTTGGTTTATAATTAAGATTATAAATCGAATAGGTAAATAAAGAAGATTTATAAAGGAAGTTGTTATGAAATAAATGAAAATGGAATTTTTAAACGTTGTTTTATAAATTCACAAATGATTTATTTTGATAAGTTAATTGTTATAACTTATAAATTGAGTTATATTCACGTTTTAGACTGGGAATAATCCTTAGAGTAAAATGAATAAAAAGGATGAAATTTGTTAACGTAGGATATTCACGTTTTTGAATAGTGAATAATACGTTAAAGAAAATGTTTTAGAATGTGATATTTTAAACAGAATTAAAACGATCTAACGATGTTTTAAAATGTGTTGAGATTCGAAACCATAGATTTCAACATTGATTGTTGAAATAGACGATTTCGAGAGATAAAAGGGAATGGTGGACTATAACACTGTTGTTATAGTAAATGATTTCCGAAAGGAAATGTTTTTGTATAGTATTGGAATTTATATATCTATTTTAGTTTCGAATCCCTATACTAGTGATTTTGGGACGTTGTAACGATGTTTTACGCAACATTCGTTTTGGCCCAAATAAATATGTATAAGTGAATGATTTCCTTAAAGAATGAAATATATACTTAATTCGATTTAAGTATATTGAATATTTTCTAAGTGTTGAAAATAAAAGAGATTTGTGAATTACTTATGAATAAATAAGTATGGAAATATTTTCCAATATGAAGTGAATATTTAGAATTTATCTTTTTGAAGATAAATTGGAAATGAATAATTGAAATCATATATGCATGAATATTTTGAAATATAAATTCATTATGGAATTTATATGTGAAAGGGAATTTGTTTAAAAATAAATATTGATTTATTTTTGAAGTGTTGAAATTATATATCTTGTAAAGATATTTTGGAAAATAAATAATTTGGAAAATTATTTGGAATCTGGTGATGTATGCATATCCATTGATAGTTCAATAGCCGACTATCAGTATTTCCCTTTGAATGGGTATTTGATGTGAATTGATTGAATTTGAATGCACACTTATTTTTGAATAAGCGCTCACTATTCGGGTTAACCGGGAAAGGACCATGGGGTCGTATAACCCACTCCGAATATGTGATACGTCGTTATGAATCGCATTTGAAGATCGGTGTTGAAGACCGGATATTTGCGAAAACGATAGGATGACCTGTCGATTGTCTTTGCACTGAGTTGCAACGGTATAGAGACTCGCTAAGTGATGGGAAATCCGGTCAGGATTGTGGATATCCGGATTGCAAGGACTTCTTTGTAAGTGCCTTCGGTTCTGTTCGATCCCAGAACAGACTTGTATGGATTGTATGTCTGACATTACAAGTTGAGATATAAAGCCGATTTCTTTCAAATATATTTCTGTTGGTGGCGGAGAATTTATTCTTTGCTTAACACCCTTCTTTGAGACGTATGTGCTCAAAGGTTATATAGTTGAAGTTATCAGCGATATATTCCCAATTTGGTAATGTGATATGCTGAGTGATGCTGAAATGATCATTGTGTTGATTATTTGTGATAGGATCGTTTATTTGATCGTCTATCCTTGTGATCATTGTATTGATCATTTGTTGACCCAAAGCATGGCTTTTGTATAAAGTATGTTTTTGTGGACGTGACTTCGTCGAGCCTCACACCCCGTGAATGGTCAAAACAGGAAAGAAGCAGCAAGGTTATGAGGGGTAGCGCCCTTTAGGATGTGTCCATTTCCTTCTGGAAAAGGGTGGTATCATGGTATGGAGCCCAGATACTTACTCATGTTGAAAACACTTTATGATTGTGTGAATTGATTACGAGCGCTCGGGTGATAAAGGTCCCAAAGGACCGGGGGATGGCATATTCGGTCAGTTGTTACTCAGTTAGGGGTAACCCGGCCTTGTGTTGGTAGAGATCCGGTTTGGTTCTCGGGGATGTCCATCCAGAGGCATTCTCATGTGGCAATGGGAAGTTCCTTGGCCTGACCATTTGTTGGAAATCCAATTCCCAATACGAAACTTGTACGGTAGTAGTTGTAGAACCTGCTATTCACTTATGGTGGTCACCACTGTTTGGATAGTAGCTATTGTAGGCATACGATAATGGTCGTATGTTGGCTAAGATTTATATCTTTATTTTTGAAATGATTTGTTATTACACTATGCACTAGTAATAATATCAAATGTTATTTTAAAATGCGTATCAAGCATCTTTGACTATCATAAGGAGAAATCTCCTCCGATTCTGCGTTTGCATGTGTGTGTGTGCGGGAGGCCTTATGGTAGTCTCATTTTTAAAAGCATTGCGAATTGATTTAAAATATTCCTCTATTTTGATTTTAAAGTAAATAAACTGTTTTGAGTTCTCACACCAGTCACATGACTGACTTGGAGTTTATTGTTTTCCTTCCTAAACTCTGGGTGCCCACCAATTTCCACACGGGCAGTTAAGAGTTAGGTTTATCAGGATATTCTGGATATTCAGGAGTTACTGGAGGCAAGCTGGATTGGCATGGCGTATTACTAGTATATAGTATTTCTTTTTCCGCTGCACTATTTGTTGTATGTTGTTGTACACTCTGATGAGATGATATGATGTAATGAAATGTGATGTAATGTAATAACTAATATAGTTCTTTGTTTAAAGATTATTCATTTATTATTATATGTTGTTCCGCTGCGAATTGTGAGATTCTGTTATTGTTCTGTTGTTGTTCCTTTCTGTCCCGTTCTATTTTTAAAATTTTCTATCTTCTATTATCAAATTTTCTATTTTTCTATCTTCCTCTCTCTCTATTTTCTGTTATCTTCTTCTACTTCTCTCTTTTTCTTTTCTTAAAATTTTTGTTAAAACCCATAACATTCCGTGTTTCCGGCCTTCGATTTCTCGGCAGTCGATAAAGTGAGTATCGATGTTGAATTTTCGAAAGTCGAAAATTTTCGGGGCGTTACATCCACGGCAATCCAAGCCTCGAGAAAATCCACCATCATCATCGAAGCTTCGTCACGATTCCCTCAACCCACGGTGACGCACGCGATCCACTCCGGTACCCTCACGATGCCGCAAAGACGAGATGAACCACGATGATATAAACAAGGTACAAAACCCTACATCATGAATTATCAGCCACTTCATTCAATATTAAATCACCAAACAAATTTTCTGATGATCAACAACACACCCTCAACCTCCATGATCGACGTCGACGACCAACTCGCCGTGGTTTGCTGTAAATCGATCGATTTTCCTAAAATGGTATAAACCCAAATTCACACAAGTTACCAATCTAAAATTTGTGGTTCCAGCTTCTAAAATCATGATTTCTTATTTGAAATTCGATTATAAAATCAAAACTCAAATTTGAATTCAAAAGTTTTTAACCCAAATTAAAGATTTACTGTAAATTCAAAATTCTTGAGCCGATAATTCACTTTAAAATCCTATATATATTTTAGGTGATAGATTACTTGTTTACAATCAACTTCTATTTACACATCAAAGGCCAATACAAATTTAATATGGAATTATTGATTTTATTATGAATATGAAGCCTGTTACAGAGCATATGTTTAACTTCACAAGCAATTCAAATATTCACAATTCAAACATGCATTCAAATTTAAATCCAATATTTCAGATAACATTATGATATCATCACAATAACAAGTTGAATCCAGTGTTTAAACTGTTTTTAAAAGATTTTATTTACTCACCTAAAATTTGCAGAAGACAGAAATGTTTCCAGGCTTTGAAACTCCACTACATGTTGAAATTTTTACATCTTGCTGTAAAGTCTAAATTGCATGTTGATGAATTCTCTGAGTTGTTTGATTTCAGATTGCATTGATGTTGAAAAAAATTTGTTGCTTGATTGAATTAGAAACCTGAAGATCTTGCTTTCCAGATCACCTTCTCTAGCTATATTCAAGATTTTACAGGTTTCACAAATCATCATTTTTTTTATTTACATTTTGCTGAAAGAAGAAAGTAATTTTGATGAAGATTAATTTCTTATTTTAATTTTACAACTTAAATTTTAAATTTTATTTTATTAAAAGAATGACATTTGTCACCTCTTATGCTATAATTAACTTACACCTAAGCAATATGATTCACAAGTGTCTTTAATACACACTAAATGTTTACAAGTGTTAAACGTTTAATTAATATTTACAAAAGTTATTTTCAAATGTTTTATTAATATTTTAAATGTTATTTTCTTTTTAATAATTTATTTGGGTTATATATGAGAAATTATGTAATATTATGTACTTACCCTTTTAAATAAACAAGTTTTAGATTTTAATAAATAAAAAAGCAAATTCATGTTAACAATTTATAAATTATTTATGCTTTTGACTCAATCTATATAACATGTGTTCATAAATTTGAGAAACTAATTTATCTCCTTATATATAAATTTTAAAACAATTTATCTTATGTTAAAATTAAAATGAAAGTGAACTTCAAATTTAATTCTTATTTAAACAAAAGCTTAAAATATATATCTATATTTAATAAGAATTTAACTTTGTTATTGAAATTTAAATCTCAAATATCATTTCAAAAGTATTAAATCAAATTAACATTTCAAATTACAAAACTATATATTTATTAAAGTTTGAAAATACTTATTAAATTCAAATCAATAAAATTTTCCTATTACTAATATATATATACACAAATACATATATACATTTCAAATAGAAAACATTTTAACATTATGTTTGATAATTACTATATTAAATTTTAAACACAAACCAAATCATAATATATTCATTTATATATATATATATATATATATATATATATATATATATATATATATATATATATATATTACAATTTGAATATATAGCTTTATTACTTTAAAAACTTCCTATTTACAAGATATATCAATATATACATTATAAATAGAAAATATTTGATTAACTTTTGAAAAATAAATATTACCAATTTTAAATTGCCAAAATAAATATTTCCAAATTAAAATATTATAAATTTTCAAAAGAATTAAACATGCCAATTTTATATTGTTAAGAAAAATGTTGATAGATATTAACAGATTATTATTATCAGCCTTTAAAATAATTTAAATTGTCAATTTATAATGTAAAATGATCAAATCAATTTAATTATTATCAAATATTATTAAATTGATATTGCTCAAAATTCCGGGTCGTCACAGAAGCCTTGCTCTTGGTCGTAAGGAAGTTGATTTAATATCCCGGATGTTGATGTTATCATCCAAAAATTGATGATTTATGTTGTCTCGAATATGTGGATTAAATTCGATTTCTTCAAGCTTCCTTCCCATTTTAGGAGATCCTAAAATGTGTGCAATTCGGTCTAGGGAAAACCATACCTTTTTACCGTACACCATACACCAAACACTATCGTTTGGATTTCTTCGAGTTTGGTGTCCAAGGTTAAGGTTTACTTAGAACAATTTGGCCATAATATGATTGACTGCATGGTCATTTTGTTTTATGTCTAAGAGAGATGTTAAACTAGCTTGATCCATCAAAGCTTGTATGTTGTATGTTTGGAGACTCTAAAAATCAACGAAGGAGTGTTCAAAGATTCGAGAATTCTTCATTTTGTTCCACCTTGTGACCGCCACTCCATCATAAAACCATTGAGCAAATTGAGCGTCAATTGGCTTGGAGGAGGGTGAAGTAGAAGCCCTTGATCATTTTGGAGCCATTGTTGTGAGAGTTTTGAGAGGGATTTGAAAAAAAATGAAGATTGGGGGCTAGGGTTTTGAAGAATAATGGTGAAGTAGGAGCTTTTGGAATGATAAAAGTAAAGAGTAAAGGCAAAAATTTATGGTAAAAAGGGAAAAGGTAGCCTGGGAAACGACGTTCAGTCGACTGAATAGTCAATTCAGTCGACTGAGTTGATGGCCGAAAATTTTCTGTGTTAAATTCAGTCGACTAAACAGTGTTTTTAGTCGACTAAACAATTGTCTGAAAGTTTCTGTGGTAAGTTAAGTTGACTATGCAGAGCAATCAGTCGACTGAGCTATTGGAAATTGTTTTCTGCCTTATGTTCAGTCGACTGAGCAGTAAGGTTCGGTCGACTGAACCTTGTGTTTTTGATGTTCTAAATTTTTAAAGAAAAAGATTTTGATTGAAAGAAACGATTATAATTGTATAGACATATTACAATATAACAACATGATTTGACCAAAAATAAAAAATAATCATTTCTTTGGAGATGGACTATTTTTCTTTTGCGGTTTATTTCCTTCATTCGCCATATAGTTTTTGTCCCATGAATTTGGACTATATTGAGGAGTTTTTGGCGACTTCCAAGGATTCAATGGATCGGCTGGTGTACGGTATGACGAAGATGGATCATGCGAACTAACTAGTCGAGGTAGAGGCTCAGTCACATCGTTTTTCTTCGAGCTACAAAAACGTAAACCGATTTGCTCAAGAAAGCTTAATTGTCTAGCCGTTACTTTTTTTTAAAATATAATTCACGTTGAAGGTCAATTTGTTGCTGTTGAAAATGATGAATTTCATCAATCTTTCTTTTCGTATTAGGAGGGATAAAAAGTCCACATTTTGCCATCTTCGAATCCGGTGTGTAGCCAGTTCGATAGTTTTCCCATTTATAAACCGGCTCATGCTTTGGTGTAGGCGTAGGAAGTTGTGGTGATGTAGGTAAGTTATCGACCGAGGAGTATGAATTATTGGAAGACATTTTTATATTGGATTTTCAAACTTTGTAATTTTTTTTGAAAATAACATATGTATAGATGTATATATATAGTATGAAAGTTCCAAAAAGAATGTGGTGTTAAATCATTTAGAATTTATAACCAGAAATTAAATTAATGGTTAATATTGTCTTTGAAAATGGATGGTTAATATTTTCTTTGAAAATGGTTAATACAGGTTTAGTCTATAAAATATTAGCTACTTCAAAATATCTTTGAAAGATATTATTCCCAATTCTCGTCATAATTTTATGAATGAGTTTTCTAGTAATGGTTTAGTAAATATATCGGCAATTTGATTTTCGGTAGAAATATATTCTAAATTTATGATTCCTTTTTCGATATTGTCACGTAGAAAATGGTGACGAATATCAATATGTTTTGTACGAGAATGATTTACCGGATTTTTAGATAAATTTATTGTACTTATATTATCACAATATATTGTAAAATTTGTTAAATTTATATTAAAATCTAAGTGTTTGTTGCATATAGATGACTTGAGTACAAGCTAAAGTGGCTGATATATATTCCGCTTCACATGTGGAAAGCGAAACACAATTTTGTTTCTTACTAAACCAAGATACAAGTGATTTTCCAATGAAATGGCACGTACCACTTGTACTTTTTCTATCTGTTTGAGATCCACCAAAATCAGCATCACTAAACGATACTAACTCGAATGGACACTCTTTTGGATAGAAAAGACCAAAATCTTTAGTATAGTTAAGATATTGCATAATTCGTTTTACAGCTCTTAAATGTGATTCTTTAGGGTTAGATTGAAAACGTGCACATAGACATACACTCATCATTATTTCTGGTCTACTAGCGGTTAAGTAAAGTAAGGAGCCTATCATACTTCTAGACAATTTTTGGTCTACACTTTTGCCATTTTCATCTTGATCAAGATGAGTAGTGGTACTCATAGGAGTAGGTTTAGCAGAAGTGTTTTCCAATTCAAAACATTTAATTAGATTAGCACAATATTTTTCCTGGTTTATGAAAATTCCATTTTTTAATTGTCTAATTTGAAGTCCGAGAAAATAGGATAACTCTCCCATATGAGACATTTCGAACTCCTTAGTCATTATATTTGAAAATTCTTTACATAAATTTTCATTTGTCGAACCGAATATAATATCATCTACATATATTTGAATTATTAGAATATCTTTAGTAGTATTTTTAATGAAAAGAGTTTGATCTACTTTTCCAATTTGAAATCCCGAATCTAGTAGATAGCTCTTAAGTCTCTCATACCAAGCACGAGGTGCTTGTTTAAGACCATATAAGACTTTCTTTAATTTATATACATGATCCGGATATTTTTCATGAGAGAATAAAGGGGGTTGTTCTACATATACATTTTCTTTTATAAAACCATTTTAAAATGCACTTTTAACATCCATTTGATAAAGTTTAAAATTGTGAAAACATGCGAAGGCTAATAGAATACTTATTGCTTCAAGTCTTGCAACGGGAGCAAAAGTTTCTTCAAAATCAATACCTTCTTCTTGATTATATCCTTGTGCTACTAGCCTAGCTTTATTCCTAGTTATATTACAATGTTCGTCTACTTTATTTTTGTAAACCCATTTTTTTCCTATAACTGATTGATTATTAGGACGGGGAACTAAATCCCAAACATCGTTGCATTCAAATTGATTTAATTCTTCTTGCATAGCAACAATCCAGTAATCGTCTGTTGATGCTTCTTTAGGATTTTTAGGTTCTATTGTTTAATGAAAGCAACATGTCCCATTTGATTTAGTTGACTTCTTGTTTTAACTTGAGAATTCATTTCACCTATTATATTTTGTGCTGGGTGATCTCGTAATATTCTTAGTGGAGATCTTAGTTCATTATCACAATTTTCAAGGTTTGTATTTCCTATATTTATAAATTCTTCATCATCTTTTATACTCAAATTTTTATTAAAATTTTCATCAAAAGATATATGTAAAGTTTCTTCAATTATGTTTGTTGGTTTATTAAATACTCGATACGCCTTACTTCGTTCTGAGTATCCTACAAAAATTCCTTCGTCGGCTTTTGGATCAAATTATACAAGTCGATCTTTTGTATTTAAAATAAAACATTTTGATCCAAATATTTTAAAATAAGATATATTTGGCTTTTTGTTATAAAATAGTTCATATGAAGTATTTTTAGTTAATGGTCTAATTGATATATGATTTAATAAATAACATGCAGTAGCTACGGCTTCTGCCCAAAAATGTATTGGTAGAAAACTTCCATTTAATAATGTTCTTGCACATTCTTTAATGTTCTATTCTTTCTTTCTACAACTCCATTTTGTTCAGGAGTTCTAGAAAATGAAAAATTATGATTTATTCCTTTCTTTTTACAAAAAGATTCAAAAGCTTCATTTTCGAATTCGCCTCCATGATCGCTTGATATATTTTTAATCTTCAAATCTTTAGTGTTTTGAATTCTTTTGACAAATGTTTTAAAATTCTCAAAAGTATCACTTTTATTATTCATAAAAATAGTCCATGTATATCTTGAGAAATCATCAACTATTACAAATACATATCGATTATGATTAATGGATTGAACCAGTGTTGGTCCGAATAGATCCATATGAAGTAATTCTAGTGGTTGTAAAGTAGAAATATTTTTCTTAGATTTAAAAGACGACTTTGTTAATTTTCCTTTTTAACAATCATCACAAAGATTTTTTATTTTAAAGTTTACCTTGGGTAAACCTCTTACTGATTCATTTTTAGAAAGTTTTCTAATAGTTTTAAAATTAATATGACAAAATCTTTTGTGCCATAACCAAGGATCATTATCTTTGGCTAGTAAACACATATTTGTATTATGATTAATTTTCATATTTAGAACATAAATATTCCTATCTCTATTTCCTTCAAAAACAAGATTTTGGTTTTGATCAAAGGTACTACATTTATTTTCCGAAAATTTATTTTAAAACCCTTGTCACAAAGTTGACTTATGCTTAGTAGATTATGTTTTAGATTTTCAACTAATGAAACATTTGTTATAAAAGGTAATTTCGATGTACCGTAATTGCTCACATCTCCTTTGCCAATGATATAACCTTTTAAATTGTCTCTGAAGGTAACCGAGCCACCATCAAAGTATGTGGTGTTTGTAAGCATATCTTTGTCGCCGGTCATGTGTTTTGAGAAACCACTGTCTAGTATCCATTTCTTCTTTTTGAGTGGGACCTGAAAAGAAATATGAAATTATTGGTACCCACTTTTTAACAGGGTCCTAAAAATTAGATCTTAGGAAACCAAACCCAATTCAGTTCAGTATCCTTTTTATAAATATAGTTTTTATTATTATGAACACTATCCATAAATGTTTTAATATATTTATTCCTAATTAAAATATTGTTAGTTTTTGGAACCCAAATTTTGACTATCTTGGTTTCTACTTTTGCTTTAATAGGTTCTCTTAATAACATTTGTTTTTTTTGAACCAATATTCCTCTTAAAATTTGTATTTTTCTTTTTAGGAATTTTTGAATCCTTTTTATATCCTAATCCATGTTTATTTGAAGAGAATTGAGAATTTTCTATAATCTTAGATAAATTTTCTCTTCCTTTGTTAAAGTTAGAAATAATTTTAGTGATGTTATCTAATCTAGCTTGAAGACTATTATTTTCTAACTCAACTTGTCTAATCTTAGTTTTTAACTCATGATTTTCAGAAACAATTATATCATTCTTTGTCTTTTGAGTTTCAATTTCTTGACTTAAAAGTGATAATTGAGTTCTCGAATTTGAATGAGATTCTTGAACTTTTCAAGTTCTTCTTCTAGAATTTTCTTTTCATCTTTTAACATATCCCTTTCAAATTTAGCTTTGTTTTGATTTTCACGAGTTTCCTTGAGTTTCTTTTTAAGAGTTTTTATTGTGCTCAAAAGTTCAGTGTTTACTTCAATTAAATCATCGAAAGTTAAATTACTAACCTTAGATTCTTGAGCCATAAAGCATACATTCGCCTGTTCATTGTCGCTATCATTTTCACTTTCAGATGAAGAAGAATCTAAATTGTCCAATGTTACAGAGAATGCCTTCTTTTTGAATTTCTCTCTCTTGTTTTTATTATTGAGAGCTTTCTGGTTCTCCTTCTTTTGCTCTGGACAATCCTTGTGCATGTGACCTTTCTTGTGACAGTTGAAACATTCTATATTCGAGGATGTAGGTTTGTTCAAGAAATTCTTATTGAATCCTTTTTTATTTCCTTTTCTATGTCTTAAGAATTTCTTGAAATTTTTGGCTATAAATTCTAAATCCTCGTCTTCAGACTCTAATTCTTCCTTTTCCGCATGAAAAGCTACATTCTTTCTTTCTTAGCTTGCATATTTACTTCATACGACATAAGATTTCCAATTAATTCCTCTGGTTTCATTGTAGATAGATCATTTGCTTCCTCGATTGCTAGTACTTTTCTCTCCCATTCATTAGTGAGTGAATTTAGAACTTTAGACACAATTTCAAAGTCCGCGTATTTTTCTCCTAGTCCTATTAAGGCATGATGAATGTCTTGAAATCTCGAGTACATGTCATTGATGGATTCATTTTGTCGCATTCTAAAGTTTTGGAATTGGTTCTTCAGCATGGATATCTTTGTTTGTTTGACCTTGTTTGTGCCTTCATGTATGACTCTAAGTGTTTCCTATATCTGATATGCAGTAGTACATATGCTAACACGGTTGAATTCATTTCTATCCAGGGCGCAAAATAGCATATTCATAGCTTTGGCATTTGCACTAGCTTCATTCTTCTAAGTTTGTGTCCATGTACGATAATCGGTCGTGGGTACAACGAACTCTGCTTGAGTGGCATTCCAGGCCTCGAAACTTGTTGCTTGCATATAAATCCTCATCCTTGTAGCCCAATAGATATAGTTTAGTCCATTAATAAGGGGGTTCTTTGGGTAGATTGTCCTTCCGCAAATGTAGAACTATAGGCAGATGTTGTGCTTGTACTTGCGTTATTTTCCTTATTATCAATATGGCTAATAACGGTGTTATGGTTATAGGACAACCTCGCTCTGATACCAATTGAAAGAAGCTATGTGGTAGGATTGTATAATATAGAATAGTGGATGGTATAGGTAAATAACAATAAGCAATAAGTAAAGTAGACACCAGGATTTTATACTGGTTCGGACCTCTAGTCCAACGTCCAGTCCCTAAGCTTCACTTAGGAATTCTACTAACTAAAACCCTCTCTTAACCTAGAGGAATAGGTTTACAACTTACTCGAACAACCAAATAGGATTTCTTGCCTCAACTACCGAAGAGGACTTCAACTCAATTACTAAAAACAATTATTCGACTTGTTGTGTTCTTGTCAACACTAATGAGTCCAATGTAGTACAATATTCCTATAATCTTATCCTCGAGAGTATGCAATGTGTTTGTGAAGATTTAGAAAATGTGAATTGCTATGAATTAAAAGAATGTTATAAACAAACCAGAGATTCAAGCAATAGATTGGTGATTGCTTTGAAAACTTTTAGAGAATATAAAATATGTTCAAGAAAGTAGTGAGATTAAAGCATAAGAAAATTGGTAAATTGAAGATGTTAGAACCATGTATATATAGGTGTAGAAGAGATGCATTTGTTGGCTAGAGATGCAGACAAGAGATGCTTCCATTTCTATTGGAGAATGGTTGCAACTCTTGGGAGGAAGAAGGTGTCCATTCAGAGAAAATTCGCAGGTTTAAATTCAGTCGACTAAGCAGGGATTTTAGTCTAATGGAAATGTAAAGGAAAAAAATTTCAGGAATAGATTCAGTCGACTGAGCAGGTTGTTTCAGTCGACTGGAACTGTGCATGTTTGTATATGTGTAACAGGTTCAGTCGACTGAACTATTGGTTTTTGCACATTGAACGTTTATCTAGAAAATGAAGTTTATAAAACGTGTTCTAGTATTTGTGCAAGCCTCTTGAGGATAGATTTTAATAATAAATCTAAACTAAGACCTATATTTAAATTATACTCATGCTATCCTCGGTCTTCATCGTTCTTCCTTTAGCTTTGCACATATCTCTTCCTTTTTGTTGAAGCACATTGTCATTGATCAAAATATAGCGTATCAACATGAACATCTATCCTTACAATTGCTGGCAAACATCAAACAATGTACACTAAGTACAGCGGATAATAGAATACGTCCATACGATGAAGAAGATCTCCAGCTCTCCTCTGGAAACTCCAACCGTCTTCAACTAAACCTCAAACTACTCGGATCTGACCCGAGTATTAAAAATACCCGGATCAGGCTTGATAAACCAGCATGAGATACTCGAAATTTAAAATGACTATGTTATCAAAACCTTTGAAAAGAAGGGTATCTCATAAGACCATGCCCACACATAAATACAGACGGGTTTTTATCTTATGATAACCAAAACACTTCATACCAAAATTCACTTGATATTATTTTTAATGACATTCTTTTGAAAACACTTTTCAAATAAACTTATTCAAATAAGGTATCAATACCTGGACTAAGTCTAAGGTAATATATCCGGACTAGGTCAACAGAATATACCAACGGAATATATGACACCAGAAAGGGGATAGCTGAAATGTTTGCAAGTCATTACAGCTACTTTGGGAATACAATCAAAACCGTAAATCTCTTATTGGGATTGGATTTCCAACATGATAGGAAACTAGTGACCTTTTCTCCGATCCACGCATAACAAACATAGTTCCCACGTTGCCTTAATCGCTTTTCTCAAACTCGTCACTTGGAACTATACTTTCTACACTACAATTGATAACCGGTAGTTCCTTGCTTTTCTCAAGCTAACCACTTTTTCCACAAAGGGCAATAAATGCTTTGAGTCCTAGGCGTATCTGGTACCTAGGGCTCAGAACATCTGATAACCCAAATCACTACTATCCGAAATGCGAGCATACATCTGACCACATAGAATCCTATCATAACCGGGGTGTGAGGCTCGTGAGGCTACGCTCAATTTCTTCAAAGCCACGTTTTTCATACAAAACCACGCTTTGATCATAACAGGTTCCGCTTTGAATGCCACATTGCCATTCCACGTCACACGACTGATTTCTAGAAAAGTATAATTTCCTGAGCTCGTATGTCTCGGGAAAGGGTGTTAAGCTAAGAGAAGTTGCCTTCTCTGCCACCAACGGATATACGTTTATAGAAACCACTCAAATGTGATTTAGAATACAATGTCAGACAAACATCCATACAAGTTCATTCTAGGACTGAACGAAACCGAAGGCACTTTCCTCGGCCATTACTAGGCGAGAAGCCCTTGCAATCCGAAAAATCTCCATCACGAGGAGACCACTGCTATAAATAACTCTATAATGGTGGCCAACCAGAGCATGTTCAACAAGCAGTCTTCACGCTATGAAGATCCACGGTCTTCAATAATCATCATCTTTAACATGTCTTCACTTTTGAACGTACACATTGGTTCGAAGTTGTTTTGGGATAGGAATCATCCAAATCCGACTCCGATTCCTTCAAAACCAATAATCGCTTTTAAAAAGATGTTAAGTTCATATGTGGATATCAATCATCAATCAGTTACTTCATCTTTATCTAATCAAATATCTTTCTTAGATATATTCTTTTCAAGTAATTCCATTTTATTTTCAATGTATATGGAATCATTAAACCTCATTTATCAAATTATTTGGTTTATTTAAACTTTTCTTAAATCCTAATCATTTTCTTTTTACTTAGGAAAACTTTTCCAAATCATTCTTTTTATCTAAATCAATGATTCCTTATATTCAGGTTATAAGTTTTCACATAGGGAAAATATTCCCAAATCATTCATTAAATCTGAATCAAATATTTTCTTTCTTAACTTCAAATCATATTCTTGCAAATCGAAGATTTTCATAACAGAGCATTACTGCCACTTTAAATATGGTAAATTTCACCTCCAGGGACTAATGGCAAGTTTCACCTCCAGGGACTAATGGCAATTTTCACCTCCAGAGACTAATGGAAAGTAATCCTACATCATGAATATCTTTGTCTTTTAACTTGGAAAAATTTAAATATGGTCTTTTAGAGCATCCGGGCTTTCCTTTCAATCCATCCCTCGCCTAAGAAGAGAAAACATAGGCCAAGTAAGTTCAGGGCACTGGTTGCTCCATCCCTAATCTTAGTTAAACACCTTGTTTACCTTCCCAGATCTCACAGGCAGGACAAATGTACTAGTCGTTTCCGCATACTCAGTTTGTTATTATATTCAATATTCTTCACTTTTTGTTTAAGTGGTATAAACAATTCATCTTAACCGTTTATTCAAACTCTTATTAAAACTTCCAAATCATCTTTACATTACTTAATTATTCCTTTAAATTTATTCACAAAAGATTTAGGAAAGAATTGTTAAGTTTAAAACTACATTTCAAAAGGTTATAGAATTCGCAGCATAAAAGTGCTGCGGAAAGTGCTATATAAGCTTATTTGATTTAAACAACTTTTTAATACTTAAAAATTCATATTTTCATTCCAAATCTGTTTCAAACAAATTTAAATGATTTATCAAATTTATGTCATATTTTTAATCATTTGAAAATATCATTTATAAAGAAATCCCGTTTTGGATTCCGAACTGCAAAACCGCGATGTTTTTAAAAAAATTCTTTTGGACATATTTCAAACTCTACTTGAGGAAACCTTGATTTTCTTTCTTTGTTGGAAAAATATTATCATTATGGACCATTGAATTATTATTTCGAAGAAATCCGACTTATAAATCGTTCTCTACGTCAATTTGAAATTACGGGTCGAAACTTACGAACTGCCGTTACGCGACAAGCTCGATTTTGACCAATTTTATGGATTGCGTCGAAACTTGTCCGAAACACTTCAAATTTGTTTTAAACTATATTTAAACTTATTTAAAATCACTAAGAGGCTAAATAACTTCCACACACATATTTGTATTGATTTAATTTCTATTGAATTAACTATACTTAATTTACTAATCATTTCTCTTATTATTTATTAAACAGGTTAACAACTACATAAACACTCATATAATTAACCAATTTCGCAACCAAATTATCAAACATTTAATCATTCAACATATTCAAACTTTTCAAACCATTATACTTGAAATAATTTATGGATTTATTTAGTAAATATGAGTCTCACCGTTTAACCAAATCGTTCACTTCCTACTAACATTCATATTATCCAACACTTCACTAAATCCCCTTATCTTCACCAAATCTTTTCCTTACACTTTCCTTTTGATTCCGGCAGCACTTCCTTTTCTTTTTCTCGCTCTGAAGCTTCACAAACTCGCTCCTCCTTCTTGATAGTTCGGCCTCACCCTATTCCATCACTTACTCCATCATTTCTTCACTTCTTAGACTCTAAACCATGTTCTAATGGTATTCTAAGGTCTTAGGCAAAGTTTGGTGGCGTTTGGAGTTGATTTAATATGCTTTTGAAAAAATTAGTAAGCATTTGGAAGAGAAGAAGAAGCCATTAAAGAGAGCTTCAAGGAGGAAGAAGAAGAAGGTAGAAATAGTGTGAAATTTGTTAAAGAAGTGGAAGGTATTTGTAGAAAAAGAAATGAAGTGGTAAATTACCAAAATATCCCTTTACCAAAATACCAAAATAACCTTACTTATAAAGTAATATATTTTTTCAACACTTAACATCACATTTCAAATCATTACTTTATGTTATTTTTACATGGATATTAAGTAAAGTAAGTAATAATTATGTTTCTTTGATTTGATCTTTTACTTTTTGACTTTTGTACTTGTTTTGTCTTTTTGTGCTTACTTTTTCTTAATTGTTTTCTAGAAGTTTCTAACCTTGTTTAGTAAAAGTAAACTTGATTAGTGAATTAATTAATACTTATACTATTTGCATATATGTTTCTATGTAAGAAAATAAAGGTGCGACGACGTTGCGACAACTTTTAATCGACAAAACGTCGTTTTTCGACAAAATGTTTTACGGTCATGTTTTGACGTTTTAGTTAAACTATTTATTTATGTAAACTAAATTTAAAAATGAACTTTTTTGAGACGACCCGATTTTCTACTCCCAGAAAATCGCATCATTTTTAAGAAAGAAAGGGATAGAAAAGAGAAAAGAAAGAAGAGAAAGAAGAAACGACAACAGAATCTCAACAACAGAACGAATAAATTATATTAATAACATAAGAGAAAGAAGAAACGACAACCGTACCGAGGAGTACGCCCACTCCCCTGCAACACAAAGCCGGAACCATTCCTTACCGAACAGTTCCGAACAAGACCACACCGCAGTTATGATCAGCAACCGCACCACTAAGACGAAGATAAAGGGACATCTAGATAGGGGTAAATCTCGTCCTACTTGGGCATGACCCATTAGCCTTGCTACACCTCCCATGTTTTAGCCATTCCCAGTTGATGAGGTTTGAGGCTACGATTACCTTTATAGGACATATCACTTAGAATGCTCATCGTCCACATGACGATGCTCTGAAAGCATTCAATCCATACAAGTTTGTTTCGGGTTCGAACGAAACCAAAGGCATTATCTCGTTACACTCATTTTGGAATCACCAGAGTTAACGACGATAACCCTTGCACTCTGAATCTTCATCTTCACTTCTGATTCACGACCTAACGTTACTTTGGATCGATGTGGTTTTCGGATATCCAAATATGGAAACCCGATCCCGGTCTCATCGAAATCCAAAACGTGTCTTTTAAATCCAAGTTGTTTTAGAGTTTAAAACAATTTCAATTCATTATCTATATACACACAGATAGATAATTCACAGATTCAGGATAGATAATCAACATTATCATCATCAACAGATAATCCATATCAGCATCACAATGCAACCAATGCATCCATATCACATAACATTACTCATCTCATAGCTGAGATTACAAATCATACAAGGTAACCAATATCAATCATTCATACATAAGCAATGATTTAATGATCACACAATTTATAATTAATTTAAAATGAATTAAATTAATTACTTAATCTCTAATTAATTTAAAATGAATTAAATTAATTACTTCATCATTATAATCCTACTAACTTAACCATTAATTGATTACAAATCAGTTAATTAATCACCATCTCATTATTCAATTCAAATAATCATTTCTGATTAACAACATTTCTAATTACAATAAGTAATTAGCCTTTAAATTAATTTCACAACTTAATTATACTTAACACTTACAATAATTAACCTTTAAATTATTTAATCAATTTATTAACTAAAGTTAATTACATTAATCCTTTATTAATTAATTACTTCATTTTTTAATTATTCCTTAATTAATCAATTCTAAATTACATCATTAATATTATTAATTAATGATTTCTAATTACATTTAATCAAATCTCTTTATTTAAAATTAAATACATTAAGTAATTAATCTGTAATTAAACCACAAATATTAATCACCCTTGATTAATATCAATCCAGTAATTAACTACCCTTAGTTACTTCATTAATAAATTAATCCTTAATTTATTATCTCAATTAATCCCTTGATTAATTACAAAGTAATATGATCTAAATTACTTCCATCATTAAACATCTTTAATTACATCCAGTAATTATCAATTAATTACTTCCCTAGGTAATTACAACCCCATTAATTACATAAAGTAATTATCAATCAAATCATCAAGTGTTTAAATTCATTAAACTTAATTAATTAATCTAAACAAATCACATTAACCAAGTTATTTACATTAAGTAATTAATTCATAAATTACTTTACATTAAGCAATTAATTCATAAATTACTTCCATTAAGTAATTAGACATAAACAATTTCAAAATGATTATTATTAAATAATTAATCTAATTAATTATCATAATTAATCACATTAATTAATTGTTAAATAATCTTAAGTTAATGACATTCATTAACATTCTTAATTACCTTATTAAGAAATTAACTACGATTAACCATTATTAATTACAAATTAATTAATATTTAATTACAACTTAATTAATCTCTAATTATTAATTAATTAAGTGTTAATTACAATCTTAATTAATCCTTAATCACTTAATTAATAAATCTTAATCATTAATTAAAATTTGATTAACAATCCTTAATTATACATTAATTAACCTTAATTAATTAATCTTAAGTCTTTAATTAATCAATTTAAAAATTCTTAATTACTTAATTAATCATCCATATTATTAATAAATTAAATAATTAATTATTCATTTAAATTAACTAAATAATGAATCCAAATTTTTAGAATTCTAATTTATTTTAAGAAAATGTTTCTTCTTAATTAAGCATTTAAAAACTAATTGTTTTTAAATTTACTTTAAACTTCATTTTTAAATTTGAGATTTTTCAATGAATAAATTTTTTATCTTAAACAAGATTTTAAAAACAATTCAAAACCTTTTTCTCGTATGTTAAAAGAAACATCCATTTTATAAAATAAGTTTAAAAGAATTTAAATCCCAATTCAATTTAAATTCAAATCAATTTAAAAACACACTTAACATTCCAGGTTATTTAAATCAAATTTAAAAATTTACTTTTAATTTCAAATCTGAAATACAGCTTGAATCTTCATTTTAAAATTCAAATTATTTAACCATTTCTAAAATATTTAAAACATATTAAGTTTAAAAACTTATTTTATTTTAAAACTGAAATTCAAATCAATTCCAGATTTAAATTCCTATTTTAAATTTTAAACTTTCAGCTCAAATTTAAAACCAATATACTTTTAAACTTAAAAGCTTTTAAAACCAAATTTTAAATTTAAAAACTTATATTATTTCAAATGTGAGATTCAAACTACTAGCATTCATATTCAAACTCAGTTTTAAACACAGTTTAAATTTCAGTTTACTTTTTATACTTTTCTTTAAAGATATAAAAACAGATCAGGTTTCTGTTTTTATACTAAAACCAAATTAGAATTTAAAAATTCAAATTATTTCAAAACCAAGATTTAAACAGTTGAATTCATATTTAAATTCAGGTTTTTATCTTAGTTCAACTTTTAGTTTACACTTTAAAATTTACTTCAAATTTTTTAAAACTGTAACAGGCTTCTGTATTTTATAAAACCTGAAACAAAGCATACTCGAGAAATCCCTATATTAACTTCGAGTCGAAATCCCATCTGCTTCGAGCAGAAACTCAAATCCCTCGAGACCATCTCGAGGAAACAAAAATCCTGAAACCACCAAACATCACCAGCACATCCCCTTTCTCTTGTGCACATGTACAGCGACGCCGGCCACCTTAGGTCAACTCCGCGACCTCACCGTAGTCACTGATCAACCCCTCAGGCCAACTAAACAACAACTCGATCGATCAATGATCGAAATCAAAATCGAGTCAAAGGCCTCAAACCTGTAACAACACAGTGACCCAACCCTTCAACCTATCAACGCCTCGTTGATGCGCCTCCGGCCACCATCACCTTTGAAACTCCAACGACGTCTTCAACAATCCACCATCTTCTAGAACCCAAGATCCCAGGCAACTCGATCCACAGAGGAGATCGAAACGAAGCAAAATTTGTAACCCAGTAAAAACTAGGGTTCAAAATTTTGAATCCCAATCACAACATCAAAAACAAATTGCCACTCAATCCAATAACTTTCACAACATCTCTGATCATTTCACCATATCCAGAAGAAATTTCAACTCAAACAAACGCAAATATTATCTGTGCTAACCCAATATGTAAAACACAGTGAAGTTTGAATTGCTTTCTGGTTTAAGTAATAAAAATTGTAGTTTTACTTTTAAAAATCATAATTTTACATGATGTTTTGATATACAAACCTGAAACTTTGATTTGTAATGTTTATATTTTCACTTATACAATTTTATTGCTTTGTTATTAATATTTCCAGGCAATACAAGTAATATCCAACTTGTATAAATTTTTAAACTCTATTTTATGTCCTAACAAACAGGTTTGTATTGAAGTATAAATATTAACAAGGATTGTTATAAGATGGGAAATGGATTTTAACAAAATCCATACTGCAAAAACTAAACACTGACAGAAGCTTATACACAGCATATTATATCCATACCCATCACATATTTATTCACAGAAATGCACTGTAATTTACTCACAAATCATACTGATTTACAGATATGAGCATGCAACAAGGTTATTATATTTAAGATTTTAAATTAGAAAGTTACTCACCTGATTTTAACATGCAGATCAGAGCACAGATTTTTGAATAACCCTGAATCCTTTAAACCCTTGAATGAATGCTTTAAAACTGGATTTGTTTGCCTTAAATCTTGATTGTTGCTGATGATTTAATTTGCTTTAATTCCAGGTTTTGAAGAAATGCAGGCATCTTAACTTCAGATTGAATAAAATATAGATTTTCTTGCTTGCTTTATTTCTAGATTTTAAAGAAGAGATGAATGCAGATTTTTTGGTTTTAATTGTTGCATGCAAGTTTGCTTTTTGGGAAGAGTGAATTCAAATTGGTTTATAGGAATTTGATATACTTTTGAACAGGTAATGATTTGTATTTTTTTGAAGAGATGAAAAAAGTTTTGCAGATTTGCATGTTTGTTTATAGGAATTGATATGCAATTTTGAAGAAGAAAAGAAATGGTTTTGAGGATTGTTTCAGCTGAAAGAAAATTTCTTTGTTAAGAATGAAAATGAAAAAAAGAAAGAAATGGGAAAATGTAGGTTTATATAAGTTTATTTATGATAAATTAAAATTAAAGAAAAACAAAAATGCAAATTTGACACTTTTCTTAAGTTACAACACTTGCTAATATCTCATGTGTTTAAATTACACATGTTAATTATGCTCTAAGATACTTACACTTGTCAATTTAAGTGATTAGTATTATTAAATTAAAGTTTAATGAAAGTTTAACTTAATTAATTAGTTCTCTAATACTTAGTTATAGAGATAAATAATTTTAAAAGAATAAAAAAAGTATTATTATAAATAAAAACAATATACAAATCAATTATTTGATAATAATATTTTAAATTATTTTTAAAATAAATTTATAAAAGAGATTGTAACTTATTTGCTGTTTAATAAATTATTGTTTCATATTTTAGTTGTATTTTAAACTCTCATATTTAATTTTACAAATCACATTTATTAATCAATATTTTAAAAAGAAATAAAACAGCATTTTTGTAACTTTATTTTAACGTTCAAACTTAAGTCAAAATATAATTTTTAAAAATAAAACATTTATCTTATATATTTAAAATCATTTAGTTATTTTATTAAATAGTTTTGAAAAGCTTAATTCAAAAATAAATCATAATTTCCCAATTTCAAAATATTAAAATTAGAAAATATGTTATACTAATTTAAATTTAAAAACAAAACTCAACTATTTAAAATATATAAATATATATACATATTATAAATAGAAAATAATTTATCAGCTTATTAAAAGATAAATTCACTAATTAATATTTAATAAAAGAAGATTATTAAATCAATTCAAATTTATTAACAAAAATTATCAAATTAATTTAATTTTAAACACAGATTATTAAATTTATATTGTCCAAAATTCCGGGATATTACAATCCTCCCCCCTCAAAGAATTTCGTCCCCGAAATTTAAAATAAAGGTAATTTAATAATCTATTTAAAGATTTAATTTTTTTAAAACACATCATATATTAATGATATGCCAACAACCAAAGCAATTAATTCACACAACCAGAACAAATCTAATTATGTAGAAAAATTCTGAATAGAATTTCTACGAGTTTCGCCGATATAAACGGGATACTCGCTCTATAAAATCCAAACAATCAATACTACTAAGCTATAGAGCTCTTATTCATCTATATCTACAACTCTAAACAAGATATCAGACTATAGACGAGTCTGACTCAACAACCAAACCTCCAGAACTGCTGGTTCTACAACCAGAAATAGATCATACACGTACTCCCTCAGAGATACGTGAAACACACTGAATCCCAGTTATCCAAACTGGCAATTCAACTCTTGAAAACCAAACAATTATCTTACCAGAACACAGAAGAAATCCAAAATACCTCGGAGCTAGCTTCACTGACTTACCAAAACTTATAGCTCCTTGGATCATAGAAAAACTTATCCAAAACTCAATCTCCGACTCCAGAATCCAAATTTCTCCGTCTCTTATCCATAAAAACTCTCCGGACGATCCTGGGCTGCCAACATCCCTCCTGATCAGCTCAACCGTTGCTGATGCCATTAGAAACAAACTGGATCTAACAACCCAACACAATGATCTCCTCAAGATCAATCCAAAACCAGGAACACAAACTCTACTCCTCAACCACAGAAGACAGAACAAACTTCCCCTTATCTGGAAAAGACAAAACAGATACACTCCCAAACTGCTTCCGCTGCACATCTCTGATCCGAAGTAGAAGAAAATGCTGATGAAGAACACGAGCACAAATTGGACATTACATCCCAGAAATATGGTTCAACAGATCCATAAAGAAAACTCATAAATTCCTTCGAAACCTGAGTTGCTCCACCAAACTCTATCTCTAGGAATCATCCTTCTGCTAAACTGAATCACCAGTTCCACTCCTGGAATACTAGCCAATAAGAAAACTCGATCTCCAGATGCGGACAAATCTCTGACTTCCCAGAAGACATCCGGACAATCTCCAACAACTCAAGAGAACACTCAACTATCGCAAGTCACTTTTACGATCAATCCAGACTAATATCCAAAGAAAATGCTCTCTCTCAACCAACCAGAACAGCTTACGCTGACCTAGCCAATTCACCGAAGAAAAGAATCCATACTGCTGCTTCTGAGCCCCACTTCAGAAAAACTACTCAGCCAGAAGACATCACAATCCAAAGCTCTCCGAGAAACTCGGATCTCGAAGAAAACAGAACACTCTGCTGGACTCAGCCACATCACCAAGCAGACTCACTTCCTTACTCTTGTTCCAAAGAAACATCTTCGGAGCCATCCATAGTCACTGCGTCTCATCACACAGCTACTACTTCCCGAGTTATCAAGATACCATCACTCACTTGCTTCTGTCCAACCGACAGATCCAATACTCAACTCATCCAATCTTCAAAGATGAACTCCGAACCTTTAAAAGGTTTCCTGATGAAATCCTTACTCCAAGCAAAACTCACTCGAGACGGTATTAGACTACGGTCTCGACAAATACACTTCCAACCTCAACCATTCAAACTCCAACCATTGGTAGTTGTGTTACACACACCACTACCTCATCTACCTTTATAACTTATATTGGAAAACCCGAACGGGTAACCCAACAAATAGGTAGAAATAATTATATACATATATATTAAAAATACAAATACGCTCTCTCAAGATAGACACCACTCCAGAGACTAGGTATTCGCTCAACCTAGCGCTCTGATACCAAATGAGACGACCCGACTTTCTACTCCCAGAAAATTGCATCATTTTTAAGAAAGAAAGGGATAGAAAAGAGAAAAGAAAGAAGAGAAGGAAGAAACGACAACAGAATCTCAACAGCGGAACGAATAAATTATATTAGTAATATAAGTGTTACATAGTATACAACAATTATCAGAGTTACACAGACAATACAACACATACTAGACAGTTATAAACACCTGTCTAGTTATTACAACTCAATACAACACAATACAGAAAACACTCAGAGATACCAACACAGCGGAAAACTATGTATCTACATGTAGAAACCTCCTTCTCCATTGCTCCTCCACAATTCGTCAAAGCTAACCTGAATCCCTTGGCTACTCGTAAAAATTTGAGTACCCAAGAGTTTAAGAAAAACAGAAATAAACTCCGGGTCAGACATGGGTCTGGTGTGAGTAACAGGTTAAAGTTGCTTAACTTTTGAAAAACCTTTGAAAGAAAAGGTATCACGTAAGACTTCCCACACATAAACATGGAAAAGTTTTTACCGTACGCTAACCAAAACATTTGATAGGAAATCCAGTGATATTATAATAGGTCCAGGGTTTTCAAGTAAATAAGAAATAGCCGAAATTGTTACATCTATTAAATTCCAGCTACTAGCCACAAAAGTGGGTAATACAATCAAAACCGTTGGCACTTATTGGATTTTGGATTCCATACAATGGCTGGGGTACCGCCCGTCACAGTACGTGGCCTAGATCATCGTACCGAAGAGTACGCCCGCTTCCCTGCAACACAAAGTCGGAACCATTCCTTACTGAACAGTTCCGAACAAGACCACACCGCAGTTGTGATCAGCAACCGCACCACTAAGACGAAGATAAAGGTACATCTAGACAGGGGTAACTCTCGTCCTACTTGGGCATGACCCACTTAGCCTTGCTGTACCTCCCCTGTTTTAGCCATTCCCAGTTGATGAGGCTTGAGGCTACGATTACCTTCATAGGACATATCACTTAGAATGCTCATCGTCCACCTGACGATGTTCTGAAAGCATTCAATCCATACAAGTTCGTTCCGGGTTCGAACGAAACCGAAGGCATTATCTCGTTACACTCATTTTGGAATCACCCTCAGAGTTAACGACGATAACCCTTGCACTCTGAATCTTCATCTTCACTTCTGATTCACGACCTAACGTTACTTTGGATCGATGTGGTTTTCAGATATCCAAATATGGAAACCCGATCCCAGTCTCATCGAAATCCAAAACGTGTCTTTTAAGTCCAAGTTGTTTTAGAGTTTAAAACAATTTCAATTCATTATCTATATACACACAGATAGATAATTCACAGATTCACAATAGATAATCAACATTATCATTATCAACAGATAATCCATATCAGCATCACAATGCAACCAATGCATCCATATCACATAACATTACTCATCTCATAGCTGAGATTACAAACCATACAAGGCAACCAATATCAATCATTCATACATAAGCAATGATTTAATGATCACACCATTTATAATTAATTTAAAATGAATTAAATTAATTACTTAATCTCTAATTAATTTAAAATGAATTAAATTAATTACTTCATCATTATAATCCTGCTTACTTAACCATTAATTGATTACAAATCAATTAATTAATCACCATCTCATTATTCAATTCAAATAATCATTTCTGATTAACAACATTTCTAATTACAATAAGTAATTAGCCTTTAAATTAATTTCACAAGTTAGTTATACTTAACACTTACAATAATTAACCTTTAAATTATTTAATCAATTAATTAACTAAAGTTAATTACATTAATCCTTTATTAATTAATTACTTCATTTATTAATTATTCCTTAATTAATCAATTCTAAATTACATCATTAATTTTATTAATTAATTATTGCTAATTACATTTAATCAAATCTCTTTATTTAAAATTAACTACATTAAGTAATTAATCCGTAATTAAACCACAAATATTAATCACCCTTGATTAATATCAATCCAGTAATTAACTGCCCTTAATTACTTCATTAATAAATTAATCCTTAATTTATTATCTCAATTAATCCCTTGATTAATTACAAAGTAATTTAATCTAAATTACTTCCATCATTAAACATCTTTAATTACATCCAGTAATTATCAATTAATTACTTCCCTAAGTAATTACAACCCCATTAATTACATAAAGTAATTATCAATTAAATCATCAAGTGTTTAAATTAATTAAACTTAATTAATTAATCTAAACAAATCACATTAACCAAATTAATTACATTAAGTAATTAATCCATAAATTACTTCCATTAAGTAATTAAACTTAAACAATTTCAAAATGATTATTACTAATTAATTAATCTAATTAATTATCACAATTAATCACATTAATTAATTGTTAAATAATCTTAGGTTAATGACCTTCATTAACATTTCTTAATTACCTTATTAATAAATTAACTCAGATTAACCATTATTAATTACAAATTAACTAATATTTAATTACAACTTAATTAATCTCTAATTATTAATTAATTAAGTGTTAATTACAATCTTAATTAATCCTTAATCACTTGATTAATAAATCTTAATCATTAATTAAAATTTAATTAACAATCCTTAATTATAAATTAATTAACCTTAATTAATTAATGTTAAGTCTTTAATTAATCAATTTAAAAATTCTGAATTACTTAATTAACCAACCATATAATTAAATAATTAATTATTCATTTAAATTAATTAAATAATGAATCCAAATTTTTAAAATTCTATTTTATTTTAAGAAAACATTTCTTCTTAATTAAGCGTTTAAAAACCAATTGTTTTTAAATTTACTTTAAATTCCATTTAAACTTCATTTTTAAATTTGACATTTTTAAATGAATACAAATTTTATCTTAAACAAGATTTTAAAAACAATTCAAAACCTTTATCTCGTATGTTAAAAGAAACATCCATTTTATAAAATAAGTTTAAAAGAATTTAAATCCCAATTCAATTTAAATTCAAATCAATTTAAAAAACACTTAACATTCCAGGTTATTTAAATCAACTTTAAAAATTTGCTTTTAATTTCAAATCTAAAATACAGCTTAAATCTTAATTTTAAAATTCAAATTATTTAACCATTTCTAAAATATTTAAAACAAATTAAATTTAAAAATTTATTTTATTTTAAAACTGAAATTCAAATCAATTCCAGATTTAAATTCCTATTTTACAATTTTAAACTTTCAGCTCAAATTTAAAACCAATATACTTTTAAACTTAAAAGTTTTTAAAACCAAATTTTAAATTTAAAAACTTATATTATTTCAAATGTGAGATTCGAACTACTAGCATTCATATTCAAACTCAGTTTTAAACTCAGTTTAAATTTCAATTTACATTTTATACTTTTCTTTAAAGATATAAAAACAGATCGGGTTTCTGTTTTTATACTAAAACCAAACTAGAATTTAAAAATTCAAATTATTTCAAAACCAAGATTTAAACTGTTGAATTCATATTTAAATTCAGGTTTTTATCTTAGTTCAACTTTTAGTTTACACTTTAAAACTTACTTCTAATTTTCAAAAACTGTAACAGGCTTCTGTATTTTATAAAACCTGAAACAAAGCATACTCGAGAAACCCCTATATTAACTTCGAGTCGAAATCCCATCTGCTTCGAGCAGAAACTCAAATCCCCTGAGACAATCTCGAGGCAACAAAAATCCTGAAACCACCAAACATCACTAGCACATCCCCTTTCTCTTATGCACATGTACAGCGACGCCGGCCACCTCAGGTCAACTCCGCGACCTCCCCGCAGTCACTGATCAACCCCTCAGGCCAACCAAACAACAACTCGATCGATCAATGATCGAAATCAAAATCGAATCAAAGGCCTCAAACCTGTAACAACACAGTGACCCAACCCTTGAACCTGTCAACGCCTCGTTGATGCGCCTCCGGCCACCATCACCTTTGAAACTCCGGCGACGTCTTCAACAATCCACCATCTTCCAGAACCCAAGATCCACAGAGGAGATCGAAACCAAGCAAAATTTGTAACCCAATAAAAACTAGGGTTCAAAATTTTAAATCCCAATCACAACATCAAAAACAAATTGCCACTCAATCCAATAATTTTCACAACATCTCTGATCATTTCACCATCTCCAAAAGAAATTTCAACTCAAACAAACACAAATATTATCTATGCTAACCCAATATGTAAAACACGGTGAAGTTTGAATTGCTTTCTGGCTTAAGCAATAAAAATTATAGTTTTACTTTTAAAAATCATAATTTTACATGATGTTTTGATATACAAACCTGAAACATTGATTTGTAATGTTTATATTTTCACTTATACAATTTTATTGCTTTGTTATTAATATTTCCAGGCAATACAAGTAATATCCAACTTGTATAAATTTTTAAACTCTATTTCATGTCCTAACAAACAGGTTTGTATTGAAGTATAAATATTAACAAGGATTGTTACAAGATGGGAAATGGATTTTAACAAAATCCATATTGCAAAAACTAAACACTGACAGAAGCTTATACACAGCATATTATATCCATACCCATCATATATTTATTCACAGAAATGCACTGTAATTTACTCACAAATCATACTGATTTACAGATATGAGCATGCAACAAGGTTATTATATTTAAGATTTTAAATTAGAAAGTTACTCACCTGATTTTAACATGCAGATCAGAGCACAGATTTTTGAATAACCCTGAATCCTTTAAACTCTTGAATGAATGCTTTAAAACTATATTTGTTTGCCTTAAATCTTGATTGTTGCTGATGACTTAATTTGCTTTAATTCCAGGTTTTGAAGAAATGCAGGTATCTTAACTTCAGATTGAATAAAATGCAGATTTTCTTGCTTGCTTTATTTCAAGATTTTAAAGAAGAGATGAATGCAGATTTTTTGGTCTTAATTATTGCATGCAGGTTTGCTTTTTGGGAAGAGTGAATTCAAATTATTTTATAGGAATTTGATGTACTTTTGAACAGGTAATGATTTGTATTTTTTTGAAGAGATGAAAAAAGGTTTTGTAGATTTGCATGTTTGTTTATAGGAATTGATATGCAATTTTGAAGAAGAAAAGAAATGGTATTGAGGGTTGTTTCAGCTGAAAGAAATTTCTTTGTTAAGAATGAAAATGAAAAAAAGAAAGAAACGGGAAAATGTAGGTTTATATAACTTTATTTATAATAAATTAAAATTAAAGAAAAATAAAAATGCAAATTTGACATTTGTCTTAAGTTACAACACTTGTTAATATCTCATGTGTTTAAATTACACATGTTAATTATGCTCTAAGGTACTTACACTTGTCAATTTAAGTGATTAGTATTTTTAAATTAAAGTCTAATGAAAGTTTAACTTAATTAATTAGTTCTCTAATACTTAGTTGTAGAGATAAATAATTTTAAAAGAATAAAAAATATTATATTAAATAAAAACAATATATAAATCAATTATTTGATAATAATATTTTAAATTATTTTTAAAATAAATTTACAAAAGAGATTGTAACTTATTTGTTGTTTAATAAATTATTGTTTCATATTTTAGTTGTATTTTAAACTCTCATATTTAATTTTACAAATCACATTTATTAATCAATATTTTAAAAAGAAATAAAACAGCATTTTTGTAACTTTATTTTAACGTTCAAACTTAAGTCAAAATATAATTTAAACAAATAAAACATTTATCTTGTATATTTAAAATCATTTAGTTATTTTATTAAATAGTTTTGAAAAGCTTAATTCAAAAATAAATCATAATTTCCTAATTTCAAAATATTAAAATTAGAAAATATGCTATACTAATTTAAATTTAAAAACCAAACTCATCTATTTAAAATATATAAATATATATATATACATATTATAAATAGAAAACAATTTATCAGCTTATTAAAAGATAAATTCACTAATTAATATTTAATAAAAGAAGATTACTAAATCAATTCAAATTTATTAACAAAAATTATCAAATTAATTTAATTTTAAACACAGATTATTAAATTTATATTGTCCAAAATTCCGGGTTATTACATTTTTACTTCTTTAAATAAATTAAAACATGTCTCTTTATATTTTAAAATCATATTTAAATAATATCAAAATCTCTAATTTTGCGGTGCATGTAAAACTGACAAAATGCGACAAACTTTAATTATTTTTGTTAAACGATTATTAACATACTTTTAAATCATTTATTATACTTTTATTATCTTTATTAGATGTTTTCAATGATATTTATCTTTTTAAATAAACTTATTTAAACCTATTTATTTAAACATTTATTTATTTTTAACAAAACTTAACGTTTGTTGGTTTATTGTAAAATCCAAATTTATACTTTTTAAATTATCAACTATGTGAATAAATTATATGTAACTTGTTTATTTAAGTTTTAAACCTTTTTAAATTTAAAACAAATGAAATCTCTCATTTTCGAAGTAGCGAAATTATGGGTCGTTACACGAAATCATATTCACTTTCGAAATCATATCACTTTAAATCGTATTCATTTCAAAAATCACAACAATAAAATAGGTTAAACCATCATGTCAAAATATTCGCATTTAAACCCATTAAACCTAAATCATAACAGTTCCAACTTAAACAGTTTGAATATTGAAAGTAGTTTATGTATTGGAAGAGTAATACATTAAAAATAGTTTATATTTAAAAATAGGTTATAGATTAAAATAGATTATATATTAAAAATAGTTTATATATTAAAATATGTATTTTTAAAATTGTTTATAAATTTAAAATAATATATATTAAAATAGTTTCAAATTAGTATTGTTCTTACAATTTCACAAATTAGTTCAAATCAACTTTAGTTCCAAAATTTAATTTAAATATATCTCAGTTCAACAATTTCAATTAAAAAGGTTAAAGGTTCAATTCAAATTCTCATTTAAACCATCTTTAATTTATATCGATTTCAAATCCAGGTTAGAACTACAAATTTAAACCATTTCCAATTCAATAGGTTTCAAAGTTTAAATATTCAAACATTTACGATAACCCAATTTGACAAATTTCATTTATATTTTAAAATCAACTTTAGTTTTATTTAAACTTGAAAATATTCGCTTAATTATTTTTATAACATTTTTAAATAAAATCTCAAACTACAAATTTAAATCAAATTAAATAGTCAATTTCTATTTTGTTTATATTTGAAAATATTCATTTAATCACTTGTGGTCAAAATCAAGTTATCAGGTAACAAAATCGTATCCTTTAAAATCTCAAAATCAATAAGTTTAAAATCAATCCTTATTTAAATTCAATTATTGACCAACTTAAATGTCAAGTCAACTTTAATTTATCTTTCCAACCTCTATTTATTAAAGTTATTACAAAATCTATCCAAAAATATTAATATAAATTCGAAATAAATATTTTAAACATATTAAACATAGTGGAAATTAGCCACAAGGGCCTCTTTAGCAAGTGCAATTAGTTTCTAGGACACACAACTGAAATAATTACTTTTATGGACAAAATACAAAATAATTAGTTTTTAAGGCCTAAAAATCTCTAAAATTATGTCCTTGAAAGTAATTGGACTGCTGACTTTGTCCTTAAAAGTAATTATTCTGTTGACTTTGGCCTTGAAATTAATTTCCGTGGATGTGGGTCCTAGAAACTAATTGGACTGCAAAGTTTGTCCTTATAGTGAAATGCCCGTTAAATATAAATATTAATTAAATTAAATTTTTATTCAATTTTATTTTATTAAATTAAATCATATTTTATTAAATTTATTTTATATCAAACCTTATTTTATATATTTAAAAATAATAAAATTATAAGTAAAATTTGAAAATTTACATTTTTCAAAATTTATATTATAAATTTAAAATTTCCAAGCACATAATTTAAAAAAAATCTAAATTTTACACGTATATTAAAATAAAATATTTATATTATGTTTAAAAATCAATATTTATTAAAACACATATTTTAAAATTTTAGAAAATCATTTAAAAATAGACCAACGGTGTTCGTACATAGTTTTCTAACATATGGTCAAGTGATACGAATATTTATCATTTCAATCCGCAATAATTTAAGATTTACGGGTATATATCATTTCAAACCGCAATCCTAAATTTCAAAATCAGTAAAATCGCTTGGGTTTATCATTTCAACCTATAATGATTTTCCCTGATCTATAAGATCATTCAGGTATGTATCATTTCAACCCGTAGTGATTTCCTAAACTAACAGGGAACTTGCAGAGTGAGAACAATAAAATAATAATTTAAAATAGCATAACATATCAATTCTAGCATGGATCATAACTAACAATTTAAAATATAATATAAAATATACAATGTGTTATGGTGCCATATTTCAATTAACGTAGGTTAACAAATGCAGATAATAACATATCATACTTAACAATTGAATTACTAATCAATTCAAAATTTAAAAAAATATTTCAGCCGTCATTTCATGTGGATTAAAGTTGCTGAATAAAAGAATGTTAACCGTGAGTGGTCACTCACCGTTCGAGGCTATAGAAACAACGACAGCGAGGAAAGTGACATGAACACACACACGAATAAGCGACAAAGCTAGAAATTTTCTGTTGTATACTCTAAACTGCAGCGAACAAAGCAAAGCTAGAATATTGACGAGAAAAGAAGAATACGATATTGGCTGCAGTAATATATATATAGACCTATATATATATATATATATATATATTCTCTTTTTTTAAAGGAAGAGGAGAAAAGTGGGCTTATAGGAGGAGAAGGGTCGGAGCAGTTCAGTTAAGGGTTGTAGCTGCTAAACTGTGATGGAGGGTGGTAGAACTCAGTCTGTGCAAGGCACGGAGGAGCAGGTGATTGGCTGCTAGAGGGAAGTCGAGATTAGAGGGAAGTTTGGTGCTCGGTTGTAGGTGGCTGCTCGGCACGGAGGAAGGTGGATTCGGGTTTGGGTTGCGGAGTGGGCTAAGGCCGAGGTTTGTTGTGGAAGGTGGAGGGATGTCCGCTACTGTCGCATGGAGGAGCAAGGGTGCTTGGATGGTGATGTGTTTCGGTTAATAGAATGAGCAGGCGGGGGCATATCTGAACAAGACGGCTGCGGGTTGTAAAGTGGTTTGGGTAGTAGGCTGCTGCTAAATCGAACGGGAGAGAAGGGAAGGTGTGGGGCTGTTAGGAATGAGTTTTGCTTGGTTATGGTGTGGGTGAAGCTTTTCCATGAAGGAAAGGAGGAGGGAAGATGGGTATTGGGAGTGTATCGCTGGTTGTATGGCCGGAGCAGCTGGAAGGGAAGGTGGATGTGGCTGCAATGGGTTGCACGGGCGGTGGACGAGGTGATGTGTGCTAGCGGGCGAGGAGGGAGAAAAGGACGAGCATGCAAGGTGGAAGAGAGTGGTTTGGAAATGAAAGGAATAGTAGGTTTCTAACAAAATATATTTAAATGCAAACTTATATTATTTTCTTTTATTATCAAAGAAGATTACAGAACAATGAAAGGGATTAGAGAATGAGTCACGAACCAAAAATATAGAATAGTGGGAATTGTAAAGCCAGTACGTTTGAATTCAAGGAAAATATTAAAAGCAAACGGATGTTTATATTCAACCGGTAGACAGATAAAGGGCACAGGAAAACCAAAAGGTTAAAATTGGGTACCGATACGGCTAATCGTTTCGCATATTTTGCTATGCACCGGATGCCGAAATGCACAAATGAATATACTACGGAGATCGGCGCGATGAGACGAATGAGATGGTACACAAATATTAGAGATATGACCGTCCTATCAAAACTCGATATTCGCTGCCAAAACTGCTGCAAAACCACCGAAAATAATATAAACGAGGCTAGCGAAAATCAAATTTGGCGAAACAAAATATGACGTCTCACTCAGAAAATGATTTACATTTTTATTATATAAAAATATTCAGATTCAAAAGTACTTAATTTACATCAAATTTGACTAATTTAAAATTTTTAATTGAAATTTCAAACTGAACAAACTTACATATATTCCAATGAAAATCCAACACTTGCTACATTTAAATACACATTCCAAATATCAAATTTTCATTGGAAAAAATTTATTTGATTATTTTCAAGAAAAATATAGTTAATTATGCTAATTAAATCGTTAAAATTTATGGGCCATTATAGAGGGTGTGTCTCGTAGCCTTGAAATCGAGATTGTATATGTAACACCCCTAATTTTTGATAACATTATTCAGGAGATTTAATTTGATAAATTAAACAAAATAATGTAAATGAAAGTGATAAGGGGATTGAGACTTGAATTAATTAACTAAGGTCGTGCCTAATGAACTAATTAATGGGCTTAAGAATGGGATTCTGGTTAATTAAGTCACATAAGGGTATATTGGGAATTGCCGCCCTTAGCTTCCACCCTTATATATATTTCATTCCCACCTTCTTACTTTCCATTCATGTCATTTTAAAGCGCAAACAAAAATATAGAGAATGTCCGACCATTAAGAGAAAGAGAAAATTCAAATTAAAGCTAGAGATTCAAGCTTAGGGGAAATCAATCTCAATCTAAGCTCTTTATCTTGAGCAAGGTGAATAATAATTCCATCTCAATTTTGGTTTAAATCATATATTTTCGGTTGATGATATGCTTGATTTAAGATTTGTTTGATTTGAACAAGATGGTTTAAAGGAGTTTTATGTGGTTTTAGATCAAAACCGAAATTTAAAGTTGTTTAAATGCCATGGGAAAATTTTATGTTATGAAACATGATTTTGGAGTTGAGTTTCAATTTTTAGAATTTTCCAAACTATGGAAGGACTATTATGGATTTTCAAAGGAAAATATGGTTATTTGGGTTTATAATTTATTTTGGAAAATATATTAATAATTTAGATCTGGAATTTTGATATGTTAGATAACACAATTAAAGTGAATTTCTGGAATTTTTAGGGATTTTTCCAATGTGATTTACTATGCAAAATAAATTGTTTTAGAAGAGGGAATTCTTTGCAAAAATTAAAAGGGCTAATTTGATTAACTTTACCATGGTTTAGATCTAGATTAGCGGCAGTTATTTTTGAAAAAGGATTTGAGAAAGTTACGGCAACCAATTTGGTGTTGACACGTGGCAGTTTAGTTAGAGAAAAGTTTACTTAAACAAGAATTAAACCTGGTTTGCTCAGAAAAGTCGTTCCGCCTACTTAGGAAAGTGCCTTTCGACATAGTAGCTACCGCCTTCATCCTTATCGAAACCAACTATGCTGAAACCAATACACAAGGTATCATCATGACGGTATGTAGTGGATTGGAGATAAGAAGAAGGTAGGGTGTCCAAAGCATAGCTTCCGAAGGGGTTGAAACCTTGATTTGTTTTTAAAACAAAACCGCCTTCCTATGCTTTGTTTTAAGCCTTCGACAGAGTCGAAGCATAACGTTTCTAAAGGTGTTTTAAAGAGTTTCGAAAGGGGTTTCCATTAACTTATAATTTCTTTCGATTGGGTTCCTTACTTATAACAAAATGTTTTGAAAGAAGGGGTTTCAACCAGGTCGATACCCTGCTGCCGTTTTATAGGTTTTCGATGGTGTTGAAGATATCGGTGCTACCGAAAGGTACTTTATTTCATAAAGTTTAAGCCACTTCCTAAAGCTTTCGAAAGGGGTTAGGGGTTTCGAAGGTGATGGTTTTGAAAGCGGTTTCGACTCCAACTTTCCAATGTTTTTACCCACATGTTTTATGCTTTCAAAGAAATGGTGCTGGCACCGTCATGTTTCTCAAATGTTTTATAAATGATAAAGGATGGTTTCGAAATAGACGATTTTTCCTATATTCACTTTGACCAAAATAATGTTTTAAGTATAAAACCAATTATTTTGAAATGGATACCTCCAATGGTGTCGAAAGTGGTACTTTCAACTTGTTTTGAAGCTAAAGCTTCTAAAGTTATATGTTAATACTTCAATATATTCGAAAGATTTCAAAAGGTAGAATTTAAAGTATTATAAGGCAGGAGCATAATGTTTTTAAGAGCTTTCGAAGGAGTTTATCCTATGAAGTCGAAAGCTAGGTTTCGAAGGTATCAACAAGTTTTTATGACCCAAACTCTACTTTTAAAGGAAAAACCCATGGCTATGTTAAAGGAGTTTTATAGTGGCTTTAAGAAGAAGATATTTTTGATATAGAAATAGGTTAATGGGATTAACCAAGTTATATATTAAACTCATAGGAGCGGTATTGCTATATTTTATATTGCTTCTTCTAATATGAATATATTCGCTTTATAGTGGACCTGTAACTGTATTTTGAAGATAAAGGGTAGGAGAACCAGTTAGGTTAATCCAGTGGTGAATATAAATTAAATAAACTCCTGAATGAGTAGAATTGCATCTAGGAGGTCGGGAAGACCATAATATAGGATGCTAAAATATAAAGAAAAGATATTGGAAGGGGCCAATAGGTTTATAGAAAGCCTATAAAAACTATATGATATTGGCAGGGGCCAATAGGTTCATAGTTAGCCCATGAAAACTATGTATAAGAGAAGATGTCAGATAGACAGGTTCATAATTAGCCCGTGAAAACTATATCCAGATGAAATATTGACATATTTCAATACATTCCTAGTCAACCCATGAAAACTAGGGTAAGAAAAAAGGATATTAGGGTTACCAATAGGCTCCTAGTCAACCCATGAAAACTATATAATAGGTATTATTGGAGTTACTAATAGGTTCATAGTGATCCCACGAAAACTATGTAATTGGACAGGGAGTCCTTAAATGTTTAACTGGTTATTAGTCAACCCATGAAAACTGTAACGACCCAGAATTTTTGATAACTTGAATTTGAATATTTAATTAATTTTAAATATTAATAAGTGAATTTTTGGAGTCGAATAAATTTTATTTTGAATTTTGGATTTAATTTTGCAATTAAATCGATTTATTTAATAGTGAAATTCCAAAAATAATTAAATATTGGGTTAAATATGATTGAAAATGATTTGGAAAATTTTATTTTATCATATTAAAGTTATAGAAATGTTTTAGAACTTGTAAAACTGAATTTGGAGTTAATTTGTAAAAATTGAATATTTTAATATTTAATTATCGACTGAAAAATAGCCAATTTTTGAACAGTCTCGGAATTGAAAGAAACGAGTTCCATTGGATCCGTAATAGTTAGTTATTATCGGATTTCAAATTTTCGTAGCAATCGGAGTTGTCGTTTGACCATGGCAGCTCGAAACGCATCGATATCGTTTTAATATTGATTTAGCGAGTTAAAATAGCCATTTTTCAAAAGGTCTCGGATTTCGACGAAACCAGTTTCATCGGATCCGTAATGTGATATTATTGCAAGATTTCAAATTTCAAGTCGATTGGATTTGCCGTTTGTCCGGTACAAGCCAAAACGCCTAGGAATCGCTTAAATCGGTTTAAATTTAAATTGATCGTTTATTGCCATAACTCACACATACGATGGAATTAGCTACCGAAACCTATTCCATTGTGTCCGGAATGCGGAAAAACCTTAGGATCGCCTGTCGGATCGCGTAAATCGGAGTTCGTTTGCATGCGTAGTTAAATTGAGGAAATTCTATAAATAGGCAACTTTTATCACAAAATAAAAATAAAAAAATAATAAACTAGGGCTTAGAGAACCATGGCCGGCCCTAATTACTTCGACGACCAGAAATGTCCCAACTTCCCCTTCAATTATCTTTCGATCCGATAGCCATTTGCAAAAACTTCAAACTACAAAGATGTCAAGCACACCGAGATCTTTCGATCCAACGGTCGAGATTGGAAACGGTGTAACATGCGAAGCACTATGGGGCCGCGTTCCCTGGGGGGTTGCGCACGTTTTTCGAGAGCTATGGGAGACCGAGTTTGACCGGTCAAAGGCCGAAGGTGGTGGAGGTTTGGGGCTTCAAAATGGCACATCCTGATCGTCATAGATTCAAGCGCGGAGGTGGTGAAATCAAACCCTAGTTTGGTTTTGTGATGGGTTATGCGTGCGTTCAAATACTGGGAGGTTATCTCGCGTGGGGAAGAAATCACGTGCGGCTAGGATTCAGCTGGGGAAAGGGACGGCAGAGATAGGGTTTGGAAATTTTAAATAGAAGATGTAAATTTTAATTTTATTTATTTGTTCAAACTGTAAACTGCGATAACTTTTTCGTGCGAGGTCCGATTTGGACGAATCAAAATGCGTTGGAATCGTATGGTTGTGCACTTCGCGATGAAGCTAATTTGGAGTCGATTGGAGCTCGTTTGAATTTCGGGTAAAATTAAACGTTCGTTTAATTTTATTCGAAACGAACGACGAAACCGGAATAAAATCAAGGTGAGAACTCCTCACTCAATCGAAAGGTTTTGTTTAAAATTTTGAATAGTTAATATTGATTGTTGATGGTTGATTGATTGTGCTAGTAGATATAGTAGGATATATACTATATATAGCGATATATATATATTGGCATATGTATATATCGGATTTGATTTCCCGCCTCGTATAGCGGATGAGACCCTATTGCGCCGTTATTAAGCGGATATTTTATAAAATCCCATATACCGCGATATTCCACCTTGAAGTGGAATTGGTATTGTGCTAACGTCTGTGGATGCAGGGTAACAGGTTGGAGGGATCCAACTGGATTCCTCACATATTCATTTGATTTTTGATATTGTGTCATTGTAGATGTTCATATCGACATATGTTGTTTGTTCCCGTGATTGACCATCTGATGCTGTTGCATCATCGGATTCAAATTTTTAAAAATTTAAAAATAACGGTTTTGAATTTAAAAGGGGTTTAAAGGTGATTTCTCAAAGAATATGGTTTATAAAAAAAAATTGAATCGATTAAATTTTAAAATAAATAGATGGATAAATTTTTATGTTTTAAAAATTTATATTTTTATATAATATAACTTAAAAGAAATTTTTAACAATAATAGGTTTTTATAAAATAGTTAAATTTGGTTTTTGGGAAGTTATGATTATTAATGGTTTATATAAAGGATTTTATAAATGGATGTTTTTAGATTAAATCATTGGAGTTATAGAATAAATTTATAAAATGCTGAGTTGATGTATAACATGAATTTCATTATAAATCTATAGATATATAATTTGTGAAATTTATAAAAAGAATGGTTATTGGGAAGTGAAGTTTTATAAGTTATTGACTTATAAAAAATGAATTTGGGGCATAAAAAGGGGGTTTGTTGAAATTGTTAATAAATGAAGATTTCATTAGTTGAAATTATTATAAACCATAAAGAAATCTTGTAAGTGATAAGATTTTAAATTGGTGAAGTTCAAAGGAACGATTTGGTAAATAAATAATATTATAAGTATTTAACTTACAATATGGCTTTTGGGTATGAAATTGGGTTATGTAAATTGCATCGGATTAATAAAGGGATTTATAAAATTGGGGTTTATAATAGAAATGGAATTTATAAACTATGTTTATAAATTTGAAATCCATCGAATTTGATAAATTGGAATATGGGAATTTGTAAGTGGGCTATATTCACTATTTTGAATATTGAATAGATTATTAAATAAAATGGGTCTGTCTTTGGGAAAGGAATGTTTTAAATGGAATTTAAAACGAATTAAAGGTGTTTTGTATAGTATTGGATTTATATATACCTATTTTTAATTTCAAATCCATATACTAGTGTTTTTGGGTTATCGTAACGATGTTTTACGCAACATCCGTTTTGACCCAAATAAATGTGAATAAAGGAATGTTTTCTTAAAGAGAATGGAATAAAATACTTAACGGTAACTTAAGTATGTTGAATATTTTCAAAATTGTTGAAAATAAATTGAATTGTGAATTACTTATTTTTAAATAAGTTTAGAAATGATTTTTCAATATGGAATGGAACGTTTTTGTGAATTCACCTTTTAAAGGTAAATTGTAAGCGAATATTTTGGAATCGATTTGAAATCAAATATGAATGGGTATTTGGGATTTAATTCACGTTGGAATTTATAATAGGAAGGGAAATTGGTTTAAAAATAAATGTTGATTTATTTTTAAAGATGGAAATAAAATTCACGAATTTGGAGCGTAAAATTTAAAAATAAATCGGTAAGGATTTATATGTTGTTTTGAAATTTGTTTTCAAAAGGGATAAAGGATGAATGGTGGTTTGAAATTTGTTTTCAAATGGTTGAGTTGAGTAATTTGAAATTTGTTTTCAAATGGTTGAGGTGTTTAATTTGAAATGGGTTTTCAAATGGTTAAGTGTGGAAATTATATCGTGAAGGTGTTTTGGTAAAGCAAATAAATTGGGCAATTATTTGGAAATTGTGTATATATATCTTGTAAAGATATTTTGGGACTTAATAATTTTGGAAAAATTATTTGGAATCTGATGATGTGGCGCATCTTTATTGATAGTTAAATAACCGACTATCAGTATTTACCCTTGGATGGTATTGATTGTGTTTGTTTGGAATTGAATGCACACTTATTTTTAAAATAAGCGCTCGTTATTCGGTTTAGCCGGGAGAGGACCTTTGTGTCGTATATCCCATTCCGAATATGTGATACGTCGTTTGGATTGCATTTGAAGACCGGTGTGAAGACCGGGTATTTGTGAAAACGATAGGATGACCTATCGATTGTCTCCGCATCGTTAGCTACGATATGGAGATTTCCTTTGTGATGGGAAATTTTATCGGGATTGTGAATACCCGGATTGCAAGGGCTTCCTTGGAAGTGCCTTCGGTTCTGTTCGAACCCGGAACAGACTTGTATGGTTACGTGTCTGACATTACATTTTGAGAGATAGAGCAGATTTCTTTCAAATACATTTCTGTTGGTGGCGGAGAATTTATTCTCTTAGCTTAACACCCTTCTCTGAGACGTACGAGCTCAGAGGTTATGTAGTTGAAGGTTATCAGCGATATTTCCCAATCTGGTAATGTGGCATGCTGAGTGCTGCTGTGTGATGATCATTGGTTGATCGTTTGGATTGGATCATTTGTTGATCATTTATCTGTGTGATCTTGCTTTGGTCATCTGTGGACCCGAAGCATGGCTTTGTTGCACAAAGCGTAGCTTTGTGGATGAGACTTCGTCAGGACCTCACTCCCCGGAAATGGTCGAAACAGGAATATGCGGCAAGGTTATGAGGGTCGCGCCCTTTAGGGTATGTCATTTCCTTCTGGAAAAGGGTGGTATCATGGTATGGAGCCCAGATATTTACTCATGTGGAAACACTATATCTATTTCTGTGTGGTGTTGTTGGTATCGAGCGCTCGGATAAAGGTCCCAAAGGACCGGGGGATGACATATTCGTGTAGTAGTTACCTAGTTACAGAGGTAACCCGGCCTTGTGTTGGCAGAGATCTAACCGTAACGTTAGTTCTCGGGACGTCCCGCCAGAGGCGATCCCATGTGGCAGTAGGAAGTTCCTTAGCCTGACCATTTGTTGGAAATCCATTCATCCAATACGTGCCTTGTACGGTTTTAGTTGTAGAACCTGCCATTTAACATGGCAGCTATAGTAGGCATAGTATCATGGTACCTATGCTGGCTAGGATTTATACTATACTTTCGAAATATTTTCCACTATGCACTAGTAATAATATAAAAAGAAATTTTCTCGTATTAAGCATATTTGACTATCATAAGGAGAAATCTCCCCCATGTGTGCATTTGCATTGTGTGTGTGCCGGGAGGCCTTATGGTAGTTTCATTTTCCAAAAAGCATTGCGGATTTCAAAATTTAAATTTTCTTGTTGCTTGTTTAAAGATAAACTGTTTTGAGTTCTCACACCAGTCCCATGACTGACCTGGAGTTTATTGTTCCTTTCCTAAACTCTGGGTGCCCACTATTTTTCCACACGGGCAGTCTAGAGTTAGGTTATCAGGTTATTCTGGATTCTGGAGTTGCTGTGCAGATGTTGGAGGCGAGCTTGGATAGCGTAGTCTATTATCTATTGTATATAGTATTCTTTCCGCTGTTTTATTGTTGTACACTCTGATGATATGATGTATTGTGATGTATGTATAAAATGTATAGTTCTTTTGTTTTAATGATATTCATTTATCTATTATATGTTGTTCCGCTGCGATTGTGAGATTCTGATATTGTTTCTCGTTCTGTTACTTGTTTTCTGTTTTCTCCTCTCTTTCTTTTCTTTCTTCTTCTACCTCTTTCTTCTTCTAAAACCCTAACGGTTCGATTTTTCGGCAACGAAAAATCCCGATCGTTACATTTGGTATCAGAGCATATGGTTAAGCGACAACCTGCTCTGTTGGGTATTACTCATTAGAGATAGAGTCAGTAGTACTCTAGAATGAGTGTGAGTGTAATAATAGATATGAGCGCGTATTTGTTAGTGAATATAAAATTGTTTTATATTGTGATGATTGGTTTATTGAGTGGCATATGAACCTTCGTCGGCACAGTCTGTACAACTGGATCGAAGGGGTTTCTAAACACTTGAATAGAACAATTCGACACAATATTGTTTTAAATTGGGTAAATGAAATAATTTTACCTCGATTATATTTTATATATAAAAAGAAAATAATTTTTCAAGAATTATTGAAGTGTGTATATAATTGATTGCTTGGTTGTTGTAAATGATATATATATATAAAATAATTAAAAGTTGTTTGAATGAGCTAATAAAAGCAACTATTGTAAAAAGAATAATGGTATAAACCAATGAATCATAAGATGGAATTATAATTAATAATGAGTTACAATTGTAAGATAATCATGTATGTATATAAGAAGTAAAATTATATAAGTAAAAGGTTTATAAAAGTGATTTATGAATAGAAAGAAAACTTTTTGAAAGAATATTTAGCATTGATTTCACTATTGTCACTGGGAAATAATAAGGGTGATGACTGCAGCATCATCAGTATCATTTTCGAGTTTCTATGTGATGGATTTGCTACAATAATGAATTTAAAATTGAAGTTTTGTTGTAATAAACCAATTTGAAATTAAAATTCAATTTGAAATTGTTAAATATACGTGAAAAAGGTTTTGGACTTATAATAAATGTTGGAAGTTGAATAATAAATTGTATAACTTATAGTATGGAAGATGTAAGTGAAACCAGTTGTTGAAGTGGTTAAACAATTAAGTTAAGTAAAATGGAATATGAATTTGAATATTGATATGAATTTGACTTAAGTAAAAGTTAAATAGGATTTACTTTAGAATTGAAATCCGAATTGGATTGATAAGTTGAAGCTTAAGTTTATTGGAACAAATGATGTCAAATGGAGTATAACTTAAGCAAAGTTGAATAAAAATTGATATTTGTATCAAAGTTAAATAATCAAGTGAATTAAATGATGTAAATGGAGTTGAAATGGAATATAACTTAAGTAATATTGAAAGAATTGATGTTAATATCAAAGTAAGTGAATAAAGTGAGTAAATGAAATTGTTAAAGATGTGAACTTAAGTTATATAAATGAAATTCAATTTTATTTGTAAAAAGAACTAGCAATTGAGTTAAAGTATGAATTGAATGTTAATCAATAGAATATGAATAAGTTGATATGAAATGATGCATGCAAGTGTAAATTCATTTGAAAATAGTTTAATAATAGAATGAAAATCAATTGAATGTTAAACCAATTGGAATTAAAACAGTTGAACCAAATTTAATGTAGGTAAAATAAATAAATTTGGTTGTATTGGATGTACATTGGTCGTTATTGCTTGTTGGTTGATTGTATGAAAATTCCTTAGGTGTTAATGAAATTTAATTAGTAAAATTTGAAAGCTATGTAATTGAATTCAAATTGAAAGTGAAGTAAATGAATTTGAATAGAATTGAATTTGATTTGGGCTGAATATGAACCAATGTGAATTTAATTAGTGAATGTAACTAATTGAAACGAATGAATTGAATATGCAACTTCAATAATAAACCAAAAATGTATAAGAAGCATGTATTGGAAATTTTGTAATTGAATTGGCCAATAGTTTGAATGTTGGAATTGGATACTATTACTAGTATGATATACAGGTATATAATGGAATTGGGATTTTGGTTATGAAGTTAAATTGAATGGCTCGACAAAAAGGTACGTATTTCAGTTTTTATATGAGATTTGATGATTTCCTTCTCCAGCCACTTGGCTTTCTTTTTTCTTTTGATTCTGAGGGGCCGTAGTGTCATTTTGTAGTCGTACCGATCTAGCCGCGCAAAGGAGACTCTGGCGAAATTTTTCGAAAATTTAGGGAGTTAGAAAAATTTTGAGAAATTTTGAAAGTTTGAAATTTGAATTTAAATTTAAATTTAAATTGTTAAGTAAACGAAGTTGTTTGAAACTTATAATTGAATTGGGAAAGCTAATTGAAATGATAGTAAATCCTTAATAAAAAGATTGTTTTGAAAAGTTAGTAAAACTAATTAGCTTTGGAAAAATAATAAACGGTTTAGGATTATTCTCCTTAACTTGCAATTTCGAGGACGAAATTCTTTTAAGGGGAGAAGATTGTAACGACCCAGAATTTTTGATAACTTGAATTTGAATATTTAATTAATTTTAAATATTAATAAGTGAATTTTTGGAGTCGAATAAATTTTATTTTGAATTTTGGATTTAATTTTGCAATTAAATCGATTTATTTAATAGTGAAATTCCAAAAATAATTAAATATTGGGTTAAATATGATTGAAAATGATTTGGAAAATTTTATTTTATCATATTAAAGTTATAGAAATGTTTTAGAACTTGTAAAACTGAATTTGGAGTTAATTTGTAAAAATTGAATATTTTAATATTTAATTATCGACTGAAAAATAGCCAATTTTTGAACAGTCTCGGAATTGAAAGAAACGAGTTCCATTGGATCCGTAATAGTTAGTTATTATCGGATTTCAAATTTTCGTAGCAATCGGAGTTGTCGTTTGACCATGGCAGCTCGAAACGCATCGATATCGTTTTAATATTGATTTAGCGAGTTAAAATAGCCATTTTTCAAAAGGTCTCGGATTTCGACGAAACCAGTTTCATCGGATCCGTAATGTGATATTATTGCAAGATTTCAAATTTCAAGTCGATTGGATTTGCCGTTTGTCCGGTACAAGCCAAAACGCCTAGGAATCGCTTAAATCGGTTTAAATTTAAATTGATCGTTTATTGCCATAACTCACACATACGATGGAATTAGCTACCGAAACCTATTCCATTGTGTCCGGAATGCGGAAAAACCTTAGGATCGCCTGTCGGATCGCGTAAATCGGAGTTCGTTTGCATGCGTAGTTAAATTGAGGAAATTCTATAAATAGGCAACTTTTATCACAAAATAAAAATAAAAAAATAATAAACTAGGGCTTAGAGAACCATGGCCGGCCCTAATTACTTCGACGACCAGAAATGTCCCAACTTCCCCTTCAATTATCTTTCGATCCGATAGCCATTTGCAAAAACTTCAAACTACAAAGATGTCAAGCACACCGAGATCTTTCGATCCAACGGTCGAGATTGGAAACGGTGTAACATGCGAAGCACTATGGGGCCGCGTTCCCTGGGGGGTTGCGCACGTTTTTCGAGAGCTATGGGAGACCGAGTTTGACCGGTCAAAGGCCGAAGGTGGTGGAGGTTTGGGGCTTCAAAATGGCACATCCTGATCGTCATAGATTCAAGCGCGGAGGTGGTGAAATCAAACCCTAGTTTGGTTTTGTGATGGGTTATGCGTGCGTTCAAATACTGGGAGGTTATCTCGCGTGGGGAAGAAATCACGTGCGGCTAGGATTCAGCTGGGGAAAGGGACGGCAGAGATAGGGTTTGGAAATTTTAAATAGAAGATGTAAATTTTAATTTTATTTATTTGTTCAAACTGTAAACTGCGATAACTTTTTCGTGCGAGGTCCGATTTGGACGAATCAAAATGCGTTGGAATCGTATGGTTGTGCACTTCGCGATGAAGCTAATTTGGAGTCGATTGGAGCTCGTTTGAATTTCGGGTAAAATTAAACGTTCGTTTAATTTTATTCGAAACGAACGACGAAACCGGAATAAAATCAAGGTGAGAACTCCTCACTCAATCGAAAGGTTTTGTTTAAAATTTTGAATAGTTAATATTGATTGTTGATGGTTGATTGATTGTGCTAGTAGATATAGTAGGATATATACTATATATAGCGATATATATATATTGGCATATGTATATATCGGATTTGATTTCCCGCCTCGTATAGCGGATGAGACCCTATTGCGCCGTTATTAAGCGGATATTTTATAAAATCCCATATACCGCGATATTCCACCTTGAAGTGGAATTGGTATTGTGCTAACGTCTGTGGATGCAGGGTAACAGGTTGGAGGGATCCAACTGGATTCCTCACATATTCATTTGATTTTTGATATTGTGTCATTGTAGATGTTCATATCGACATATGTTGTTTGTTCCCGTGATTGACCATCTGATGCTGTTGCATCATCGGATTCAAATTTTTAAAAATTTAAAAATAACGGTTTTGAATTTAAAAGGGGTTTAAAGGTGATTTCTCAAAGAATATGGTTTATAAAAAAAAATTGAATCGATTAAATTTTAAAATAAATAGATGGATAAATTTTTATGTTTTAAAAATTTATATTTTTATATAATATAACTTAAAAGAAATTTTTAACAATAATAGGTTTTTATAAAATAGTTAAATTTGGTTTTTGGGAAGTTATGATTATTAATGGTTTATATAAAGGATTTTATAAATGGATGTTTTTAGATTAAATCATTGGAGTTATAGAATAAATTTATAAAATGCTGAGTTGATGTATAACATGAATTTCATTATAAATCTATAGATATATAATTTGTGAAATTTATAAAAAGAATGGTTATTGGGAAGTGAAGTTTTATAAGTTATTGACTTATAAAAAATGAATTTGGGGCATAAAAAGGGGGTTTGTTGAAATTGTTAATAAATGAAGATTTCATTAGTTGAAATTATTATAAACCATAAAGAAATCTTGTAAGTGATAAGATTTTAAATTGGTGAAGTTCAAAGGAACGATTTGGTAAATAAATAATATTATAAGTATTTAACTTACAATATGGCTTTTGGGTATGAAATTGGGTTATGTAAATTGCATCGGATTAATAAAGGGATTTATAAAATTGGGGTTTATAATAGAAATGGAATTTATAAACTATGTTTATAAATTTGAAATCCATCGAATTTGATAAATTGGAATATGGGAATTTGTAAGTGGGCTATATTCACTATTTTGAATATTGAATAGATTATTAAATAAAATGGGTCTGTCTTTGGGAAAGGAATGTTTTAAATGGAATTTAAAACGAATTAAAGGTGTTTTGTATAGTATTGGATTTATATATACCTATTTTTAATTTCAAATCCATATACTAGTGTTTTTGGGTTATCGTAACGATGTTTTACGCAACATCCGTTTTGACCCAAATAAATGTGAATAAAGGAATGTTTTCTTAAAGAGAATGGAATAAAATACTTAACGGTAACTTAAGTATGTTGAATATTTTCAAAATTGTTGAAAATAAATTGAATTGTGAATTACTTATTTTTAAATAAGTTTAGAAATGATTTTTCAATATGGAATGGAACGTTTTTGTGAATTCACCTTTTAAAGGTAAATTGTAAGCGAATATTTTGGAATCGATTTGAAATCAAATATGAATGGGTATTTGGGATTTAATTCACGTTGGAATTTATAATAGGAAGGGAAATTGGTTTAAAAATAAATGTTGATTTATTTTTAAAGATGGAAATAAAATTCACGAATTTGGAGCGTAAAATTTAAAAATAAATCGGTAAGGATTTATATGTTGTTTTGAAATTTGTTTTCAAAAGGGATAAAGGATGAATGGTGGTTTGAAATTTGTTTTCAAATGGTTGAGTTGAGTAATTTGAAATTTGTTTTCAAATGGTTGAGGTGTTTAATTTGAAATGGGTTTTCAAATGGTTAAGTGTGGAAATTATATCGTGAAGGTGTTTTGGTAAAGCAAATAAATTGGGCAATTATTTGGAAATTGTGTATATATATCTTGTAAAGATATTTTGGGACTTAATAATTTTGGAAAAATTATTTGGAATCTGATGATGTGGCGCATCTTTATTGATAGTTAAATAACCGACTATCAGTATTTACCCTTGGATGGTATTGATTGTGTTTGTTTGGAATTGAATGCACACTTATTTTTAAAATAAGCGCTCGTTATTCGGTTTAGCCGGGAGAGGACCTTTGTGTCGTATATCCCATTCCGAATATGTGATACGTCGTTTGGATTGCATTTGAAGACCGGTGTGAAGACCGGGTATTTGTGAAAACGATAGGATGACCTATCGATTGTCTCCGCATCGTTAGCTACGATATGGAGATTTCCTTTGTGATGGGAAATTTTATCGGGATTGTGAATACCCGGATTGCAAGGGCTTCCTTGGAAGTGCCTTCGGTTCTGTTCGAACCCGGAACAGACTTGTATGGTTACGTGTCTGACATTACATTTTGAGAGATAGAGCAGATTTCTTTCAAATACATTTCTGTTGGTGGCGGAGAATTTATTCTCTTAGCTTAACACCCTTCTCTGAGACGTACGAGCTCAGAGGTTATGTAGTTGAAGGTTATCAGCGATATTTCCCAATCTGGTAATGTGGCATGCTGAGTGCTGCTGTGTGATGATCATTGGTTGATCGTTTGGATTGGATCATTTGTTGATCATTTATCTGTGTGATCTTGCTTTGGTCATCTGTGGACCCGAAGCATGGCTTTGTTGCACAAAGCGTAGCTTTGTGGACGAGACTTCGTCAGGACCTCACTCCCCGGAAATGGTCGAAACAGGAATATGCGGCAAGGTTATGAGGGTCGCGCCCTTTAGGGTATGTCATTTCCTTCTGGAAAAGGGTGGTATCATGGTATGGAGCCCAGATATTTACTCATGTGGAAACACTATATCTATTTCTGTGTGGTGTTGTTGGTATCGAGCGCTCGGATAAAGGTCCCAAAGGACCGGGGGATGACATATTCGTGTAGTAGTTACCTAGTTACAGAGGTAACCCGGCCTTGTGTTGGCAGAGATCTAACCGTAACGTTAGTTCTCGGGACGTCCCGCCAGAGGCGATCCCATGTGGCAGTAGGAAGTTCCTTAGCCTGACCATTTGTTGGAAATCCATTCATCCAATACGTGCCTTGTACGGTTTTAGTTGTAGAACCTGCCATTTAACATGGCAGCTATAGTAGGCATAGTATCATGGTACCTATGCTGGCTAGGATTTATACTATACTTTCGAAATATTTTCCACTATGCACTAGTAATAATATAAAAAGAAATTTTCTCGTATTAAGCATATTTGACTATCATAAGGAGAAATCTCCCCCATGTGTGCATTTGCATTGTGTGTGTGCCGGGAGGCCTTATGGTAGTTTCATTTTCCAAAAAGCATTGCGGATTTCAAAATTTAAATTTTCTTGTTGCTTGTTTAAAGATAAACTGTTTTGAGTTCTCACACCAGTCCCATGACTGACCTGGAGTTTATTGTTCCTTTCCTAAACTCTGGGTGCCCACTATTTTTCCACACGGGCAGTCTAGAGTTAGGTTATCAGGTTATTCTGGATTCTGGAGTTGCTGTGCAGATGTTGGAGGCGAGCTTGGATAGCGTAGTCTATTATCTATTGTATATAGTATTCTTTCCGCTGTTTTATTGTTGTACACTCT